>OU795039.1:63533816-73533816 GCA_917208275.1 Patella pellucida
TAAATTATTTTCTGGCACATTCATATTTACTTACCTCCAGAGGTGATCAAAGACGAACGGTACAAAAATCTATTAAATGATGGGGGTGGGGGTATTTAAAGTAAAAATACTGGTCTTAATACGAAATTCCAGATATCATGTTACATATCACTGAAAAGAACATTCATTGTTCTTTTCAAATATATAAATAATTTTATGGCACATTCACATAAACTTACCTTCAGAGGTGATCAAAGACGAACGGTACCAAAATCTATTAAATGATGGGGGGGGGGGTATTTAAAGTAAAAATACGGGTCTTAATACGAAATTCCAGATATCATGTTACATATCACTGAAAAGCACTTTCATTGTTCTTTTCAAATATATAAATCATTTTATGGCACATTCACATAAACTTACCTTCAGAGGTGATCAAAGACGAACGGTACCAAAATATATTAAATGATGGGGTGGGGGAGTTTTCAATGTCTAATTACGGGTCTTAATACGAAATTCCAGATATCACGCTACATATAAGTAGAAAGCACGTTCACTCCTCTTTTCAAATATATAAATAATTTTCTGGCACAATCATATTTGATTACCTTCAGAGATGATCAAAGACGAACGGTACGCAAATCTATTAAATGATGGGAGGGGGGCATTCAATGTCCAATTACGGGTCTTAATACGAAATTCCAGATATCATGCTACATATTAGTAGAAAGCACGTTCACTGCTCTTTTGAAAAATATATATAATTTTCTGGCACATTTATATCTACTTACCTTGAGAGGTGGTCAAAGACGAACGGTACCAAAATCTATTTAATGATGGGGGGGGGGGGGGTATTTAAAGTAAAAATACGGGTCTTAATACGAAATTCCAAATATCATGTTAAATATCACTGAAAAGCACATTAATTACTCTTTTCAAATATATAAATAATTTTCTGGCACAATAATATTTAATTACATTAAGAGATGATCAAAGACGAACGGTACGCAAATCTAATAAATGATGGGAGGGGGGCATTCAATGTCCAATTACGGGTCTTAATACGAAATTCCAGATATCATGCCACATATAAGTAGAAAGCACGTTCATTACTTTTTTCAAATAAATAAATTATTTTCTGGCACATTCATATTTACTTACCTCCAGAGGTGATGAAAGACGAACGGTACAAAAATCTATAAAATGATGGGGGGGGGGGGTATTTAAAGTAAAAATAAGGGTCTTAATACGAAATTCCAAATATCATGCTACATATTAGTAGTAAGCACGTTCACTGCTCTTTTTAAAAATATATATAATTTTCTGGCACATTTATATTTACTTACCTCCAGAGGTGATCAAAGACGAACGGTACAAAAATCTATAAAATGATGGGGGGGGGTATTTAAAGTAAAAATACGGGTCTTAATACGAAATTCCAGATATTATGTTACATATCACTGAAAAGCACTTTCATTCTTCTTTTCAAATATATAAATAATTTTATGGCACATCCACATAAACTTACCTTCAGAGGTGATCAAAGACGAACGGTACCAAAAATCTATTAAATGATGGGGGTGGGGGTATTTAAAGTAAAAATACTGGTCTTAATACGAAATTCCAGATATCATGTTACATATCACTGAAAAGAACATTCATTGTTCTTTTCAAATATATAAATAATTTTATGGCACATTCACATAAACTTACCTTCAGAGGTGATCAAAGACGAACGGTACAAAAATCTATTAAATGATGGGGGGGTATTTAAAGTAAAAATACGGGTCTTAATACGAAATTCCACATATCATGTTACATATCACTGAAAAGCACTTTCATTGTTCTTTTCAAATATATAAATAATTTTATGGCACATTCACATAAACTTACCTTCAGAGGTGATCAAAGACGAACGGTACCAAAATATATTAAATGATGGGGGTGGGGGAGTTTTCAATGTCTAATTACGGGTCTTAATACGAAATTCCAGATATCACGCTACATATAAGTAGAAAGCACGTTCACTCCTCTTTTCAAATATATAAATAATTTTCTGGCACAATCATATTTGATTAACTTCAGAGATGATCAAAGACGAACGGTACGCAAATCTATTAAATGATGGGAGGGGGGCATTCAATGTCCAATTACGGGTCTTAATACGAAATTCCAGATATCATGCTACATATTAGTAGAAAGCACGTTCACTGCTCTTTTGAAAAATATATATAATTTTCTGGCACATTTATATCTACTTACCTTGAGAGGTGGTCAAAGACGAACGGTACCAAAATCTATTTAATGATGGGGGGGGGGTATTTAAAGTAAAAATACGGGTCTTAATACGAAATTCCAAATATCATGTTAAATATCACTGAAAAGCACATTAATTACTCTTTTCAAATATATAAATAATTTTCTGGCACAATAATATTTAATTACATTAAGAGATGATCAAAGACGAACGGTACGCAAATCTAATAAATGATGGGAGGGGGGCATTCAATGTCCAATTACGGGTCTTAATACGAAATTCCAGATATCATGCCACATATAAGTAGAAAGCACGTTCATTACTTTTTTCAAATATATAAATTATTTTCTGGCACATTCATATTTACTTACCTCCAGAGGTGATGAAAGACGAACGGCACAAAAATCTATAAAATGATGGGGGGGGGGTATTTAAAGTAAAAATAAGGGTCTTAATACGAAATTCCAAATATCATGCTACATATTAGTAGTAAGCACGTTCACTGCTCTTTTTAAAAATATATATAATTTTCTGGCACATTTATATTTACTTACCTCCAGAGGTGATCAAAGACGAACGGTACAAAAATCTATAAAATGATGGGGGGGGGGGTATTTAAAGTAAAAATACGGGTCTTAATACGAAATTCCAGATATCATGTTACATATCACTGAAAAGCACTTTCATTCTTCTTTTCAAATATATAAATAATTTTATGGCACATCCACATAAACTTACCTTCAGAGGTGATCAAAGACGAACGGTACCAAAATATATTAAATGATGGGGGTGGGGGAGTTTTCAATGTCTAATTACGGGTCTTAATACGAAATTCCAGATATCACGCTACATATAAGTAGAAAGCACGTTCACTGCTCTTTTCAAATATATAAATAATTTTCTGGCACAATCATATTTGATTACCTTCAGAGATGATCAAAGACGAACGGTACGCAAATCTATTAAATGATGGGAGGGGGGCATTCAATGTCCAATTACGGGTCTTAATACGAAATTCCAGATATCATGCTACATATTAGTAGAAAGCACGTTCACTGCTCTTTTGAAAAATATATATAATTTTCTGGCACATTTATATCTACTTACCTTGAGAGGTGGTCAAAGACGAACGGTACCAAAATCTATTTAATGATGGAAGGGGGTATTTAAAGTAAAAATACGGGTCTTAATACGAAATTCCAAATATCATGTTAAATATCACTGAAAAGCACATTAATTACTCTTTTCAAATATATAAATAATTTTCTGGCACAATAATATTTAATTACATTAAGAGATGATCAAAGACGAACGGTACGCAAATCTAATAAATGATGGGAGGGGGGCATTCAATGTCCAATTACGGGTCTTAATACGAAATTCCAGATATCATGCCACATATAAGTAGAAAGCACGTTCATTGCTTTTTTCAAATATATAAATTATTTTCTGGCACATTCGTATTTACTTACCTCCAGAGGTGATCAAAGACGAACGGTACAAAAATCTATAAAATGATGGGGGGGGGGGGGGTATTTAAAGTAAAAATACGGGTCTTAATACGAAATTTCAAATATCATGTTAAATATCACTGAAAAGCACATTAATTACTCTTTTCAAATATATAAATAATTTTCTGGCACAATAATATTTAATTACATTAAGAGATGATCAAAGACGAACGGTACGCAAATCTAATAAATGATGGGAGGGGGGCATTCAATGTCCAATTACGGGTCTTAATACGAAATTCCAGATATCATGCCACATATAAGTAGAAAGCACGTTCATTGCTTTTTTCAAATATATAAATTATTTTCTGGCACATTCATATTTACTTACCTCCAGAGGTGATCAAAGACGAACGGTACAAAAATCTATAAAATGATGGGGGGGGGGGGTATTTAAAGTAAAAATACGGGTCTTAATACGAAATTCCAAATATCATGCTACATATTAGTAGAAAGCACGTTCACTGCTCTTTTTAAAAATATAAATAATTTTCTGGCACATTTATATTTACTTACCTCCAGAGGTGATCAAAGACGAACTGTACAAAAATCTATAAAATGATGGGGGGGGGGGGTATTTAAAGTAAAAATACGGGTCTTAATACGAAATTCCAGATATCATGTTACATATCACTGAAAAGCACTTTCATTGTTCTTTTCAAATATATAAATAATTTTATGGCACATTCACATAAACTTACCTTCAGAGGTGATCAAAGACGAACGGTACCAAAATATATTAAATGATGGGGGTGGGGGAGTTTTCAATGTCTAATTACGGGTCTTAATACGAAATTCCAGATATCATGCTACATATAAGTAGAAAGGACGTTCACTGCTCTTTTCAAATAGATAAATAATTTTCTGGCACATTTATATTGATTTGCCTTGAAAAGCGAAAAGTGTGTATCAGTGTGTGTGTTGGGGGGGGGGGGGGTGTAATTGAAATAAAAATGAGAGACTTAATCCAAAATTCTGTAGATCTATACTGAAAAGTAAAGTTAATTCTCTCTTGAAATGTATTTATTATACTTTCGACGGAATGCATATATACTTTTTAAATTAAAATTGATACATTCATACAAGTTTCGTAGCCTTCGCTTGCTGAATTAAATTTAAAGAGAGTGGTGGGGTGGGGCGAGTGTTTAATGTCAAAATACATGTCTTAATACGAAATTCCAGATATTGTGTCATACATAACCGGAAAGTAGGTGTGTATGGCATTTTAACTATACTTGTTATTTTCTGGCACATTCATGATTACATACTTTAGAAGAGATAAAAGCATTTTTATTTTGAGCGAAGAAATGGGTTACTAAAAATAGACTACTTTATTTATCGAAGGCTTGGATTAGCTCATACCGAGCACGTGGTTTCACTGAAGTCCTGTTCATCCAGCGAATTTCTTATTGTGTGCTGAGTTGATTGTCCCTTATTGTGTGGTAAGCGCTAGAGGGTGCTAGGCGAGACCGATTTTCTAGATTATGCTGTGCGAAGCCGATGTAAGTCCCGCCTCTTTCTTGTTTAAGTCCCTCCCATTTTATTTGAAGGTCGAGTTTAGAAAGGAGTATTTATTGCTAGTAATAAAAGATTTCTCAAGGGCTACTACACTTACGTGCACCTAGTGGTTTCCGTGGTCCTAGTGTGTGATCATTAATAGTTGCTCTTAACACTTCCTGGAAATTTCAAGTCTCTACGACCACAGGAGGTAATAACGGTACAAAAATTCAATAGCAACAAAATGTACTCTCCCTGACCTGCTCTACTGTGTACTCGGCGTATAAAATAAGTAGCTATACCATGAGTGTAGCCCACTCGTACGTCTCGTAGTGATATATTATAAGATGCTATTCTTAATTTATATAATACAATCACTGAAATATTATTTTTCTATGAACATTAATTAATAGAAATACTTTATAATCTTTCAAATTTAAGAAAAAGTCCCACTGCTAATCGAGGCCGATTGGGTTCAAAGTGTGCTGACTGCATAGCTCTAGGCCGATTAGACTGTAGCCTATACGCGGTATTGGTTGATGCATTCCACTGTTCAGGCTCGGTGGAGTAGGGGGGGGGCTAGCCCCACCCCTCCCCAATAATTTGGGCACAAGTGCTCTTTTCTTGAGGTTATTGCGGCCCCTGAACCCTCGCCTGTAGGGACTATGGAAGCCCCCCCCCCCCCCCAATCAAGAATTGCTTCCGCCGGCCCTGATGTTTGTGAGGCTTATAGTATAATGTCCTTAATATACGTAAAAACGCTCGAAAGAATTGTGATTATTTTATCAAAATCAATCGAAAAAGTATCCCCAAATCTTTAAACATAAGAAAAAAAGCTGACTGCTAAGCAAGACCGATTGTATACTTCATGTGGTATAGTGCTATGAATTAGATTCCGCTATTTCTGTGATACATAAGGTACTATTATAAAAAATGTTTAAAACTTGTTAATATAAAGGCAATTTGTTGAAAATTACAGTCAAATTGATCCACTATGAACCGAGAAATAAGCGTTAAGCGATCAAAAGTTATGCATAGCCTCGGTCATCATTACTAAAGTCGATTCGACAAAAAAAAAGTCTCGATTATCCACTTATGCAGCAAATCGGATAATAACCCAACAGATATCCCAGACGAAGCCGAATAGACTCTATACGCGGTATTGGATGATGCATTTGTTTCTGGGACAAGTGTACTTAATATACGTAACACATTAGAAAGAAATATCATTATTTTATGGAAATCAATTGAAAAAATATCCCCAAATCTTTATACGTAAGAATGAATGAAATGGGGTTTAACGTCCTACAATTATGCATCTAACCTGGGCTGATGGAAGACCGACATACGCCATACAGTGTGAGGTAAATTTTGCCCGGGCAGCGGCGCTTGTAACACAATCGTAGTGATAACAGATAAGAGTTTCGTAGATAAAGGATTTATTTACATCAGGACAAGTATCTAAACAGCTTCGGTTACATACATTCAACACGAATACATTGTCAACAGCAATACATAATACTGGAACTATAAGAACAAGGCTACGACAGGAACACATCTACATAATATAAAATCTACTAGTCTTCTACAACTAAACGTCTACAGGAACACGTCTTACAATATAACATTTCATCTATCATTCTGCCCCTCTGCCAAGGCAGCGGCTTGACTCGGGTGAGTCCCTACCCTCGTACAAGCCTTCCTTCTCTCTCGGCTCTTCGTTTCTAACTGACAGAGAACTCCTCAACATATACCCGTTGAACACATGGTCATATCTGCAATTGTTTCTTTTATCTCGTCACGGCATGTGCATAAACATTTGAAGCCGTTTGGATCTTGTACATAGATCATGTATAGCTTGTAATGGACATATTGAATTAATTAGATTTAATAAGATCGTGACTGGACAACAGTTTAATATGAGGTGAAAGTCAAAATCATCTATTGTCAAAACTAACAGAGTTCAATGCACCTAAATTATAAATGATATCACTTTGTTACACGCTACGACCTACTCTTATATCGAATTCCAACTGCCAAGGGATCTTTTAAGTGCACTCCTATATGTAGACGGGATCTCGGTTATTCGTACCATCCGAACGACTAGGCAGTTGTCCTTGTCAGGCCTCCTTTTGCATCACTGACAAGGAATTTAAACGAAAAGGACTGACTGCTAAGCGAAGCAGGTTACAACTTTATGTGGTATAGTGCGATGAATTCCGCTTTATCTGTGATATATTAACCACTACTCTTACTATTCATAGTTTATATAATACAATCACTCAGATATTATTTTTCTATGAAAATTATTTCTTATAACTTCTTTATAATCTTTCAAAAGTTAATAAAAAGTCCTACTCATAGGCGTAGGAGACGACCTTTTTTTCTATTAACGTTTAGAGAAAAAATATAACTTATAGGTATGCCAAAAAAATGGTATTGCCCGAAAAGAGGTATTGCCCGAAAAACGACCATCGAGCCAGAAAACGGCAGAGAAAACTAGCAGTAAAACGCGTTGGCGACCGTCAAATAATCCAAAGTTTTCTTGGGGGTCATTCGCCCCTTAAAGAAAACCGGCGCCGCTGTCTATAAACCCGAAATTTTCGGGCATTTCTAGTTTTGCTTCCCTAACTCACTGTCATCGAGCCCTAATAAAACACTCATTTTACTTTTCTTGTAATTGAATATAACGCATTTGTACTGAGTTGACTATGGATTAAAACATTTTGTCTGGAGCCACTCGACTTTGTGCGACATTTTTCGGGCATCGATTTATATTTGTGAATACAGATGCAACAGTCTGATTGGATGGTTGGAATTCAGAGTCGAATTTCGGTTACAAAACCATTGAATATTTTTGGAGTTGTTAAAACGGGCTAGAATAGCAGAAAACGCATTTCGGTGATTAAACTTTCCATACCGCGCGACGAATGATTTGTTGTTTGGAATTCGGGTCAGCCATGCAGGCTATACTGGACCAAATTGAAGTTGCTGTATTCACAAACTGGAATAGCAGGAAAACGCGTTTGCAGCAATTACATTTTCAAATTTTTCTCCTAAATGTCCCGTCTTCGTGGACTGTAAACGATTGATTAGAATTCGAGTAAGCCACTTTAATAAGGTTATATTCGACCACTTTGGGGTTGCTTTGTGCACCGGCTGAAAACGCGTTTGCTACAGTTAAATTTTCAAGGACTGTAAACGATTGATTGGAATTCGAGTAAGCCACCTTAATTGGGCTGTATTAGACCACTTTGAAGTTGCTTCGTTCACCGGCTGCAATAGCAGGAAAACGTGTTTGCAGCCGTCAAATATTCCAAAATTTGCTTGGGGGATACAAGGTCGTTGCTGTCTTTAAACCCGAAATTTTTCGGGCAATTGGGGTTCTGCCCCCTAACTTTAATCGAGCTCCTACGCCTATGGTCCTACTGCTAATCGATGTCGATTTTATACTTCGTGCATAGTGTGGCCGATTAGGCACTATACGCGATATTGGGTGATGCATTTCCGTGTTTCTGGGATAATTTTCTTAAAATACTTAAAACGCTCAACCGATATATGATTTTTTTTTATGAAAATCAATTGAAAAAATATCCCAAAGAACTTTTAAACATAAGAAAACGTCCCACCGCTAAGCTAGGCCGATTGTATACTTCATATGGTGTAGTGCAATAAATTTCGCTATTTCTGTGATATATAAAGTACTATTCTTAATTTATATAAAACACTCAAAAATTATTATTTTATGAAAAAAAATTGAAAAAAATATCCCCAAAATCTTTTAAAACATAACAAAAGGGCCCACTGCTAAGCGAAGCCGATTAGATGCTTCATGCATGGCGAGGCCAATAGACTATATACACGGTATTGGATGGCGCAGTTCATTTCTTCTGAGGTGTATCGTATAATTTTCCTAATATACTTAAAACGCTGGAAAGATATATGATTATTTTATGAAAATCAATTGAAAAAATGTCCCCGAAATCTTTTAAACGCAAGAAAAAGTCCCAATGCTAAGCGAGGCCGATTGTATACTTCATATGGTATAGTGCAATGAATTCTGCTATTTCTGTGATATATAAGCCACTACTCCTAATTTATACAATACAATCACTTTATAATCTTTCAAAGGGTAAGAAAAGGCCCCGCTACTAAGCGAGGCCGATTGTTTAACTTCACTATAAGCGATATTGGGTGATGAATTTCCGTGTTTCTGGGATATAGTATAATGTTTCTTAACATACGTAAAACGCTCGAAAGAAATATGATTATTTTATGAAAATCAATTGAGAAAATATCCCCCAAATCTTTTAAACATAAGAAAAAGTCCCACCGCTAAGCGAGGCCGATTGTATATACTTCATGGCATTGTGCAATGAATTCCGCTATTTCTGTGATATATAAGGCACTATTCTTAATTTATATAAAAAAAAACAATTACTGAAATATGATTATTTTAAATAATTAAATTGAAAAAATATCCCCCAAATCTTTTAAACATAAGAAAAGGGCCCACTGCTGAGCGAGGCCGATTGGACACTTTATGCATGGCGAGGCCGATAGATATACGCGGTATTGGTAGATGCAGCTCCGTTTTTCTGGAGTGTATAGTATAATTTTCTTAATATACTTAAAACGCTCGAAAGATATATGATTAATTTATGAAAATAATTTGAAAAAAATATTCCCAACATCTTTTAAACATAAGAAAACGGGCCATTGCTAAGCGAAGCCGATTGGATACTTCATATGGTGTGCAATGAATTCTGCTGAGCGAGGCCGATTGGACACTTTATGCATGGCGAGGCCGATAGATATACGCGGTATTGGATGACGCAGTTCCGTTTTTCTGGAGTGAATAGTATAATTTTCTTAATATACTTAAAACGCTCGAAAGATACATGATTATTTTATGAAAATAAATTGAAAAAAATATTCCCAACATCTTTTAAACATTAGAAAACGGGCCATTGCTAAGCGAAGCCGATTGGATACTTCATATGAAATAGTGCAATGAATTCTGCTGAGCGTGGCCGATTGGACACTTTATGCATGGCGAGGCCGATAGATATACGCGGTATTGGATGATGCAGTTCCGTTTTTCTGGAGTGAATAGTATAATTTTCTTAATATACTTAAAACGCTCGAAAGATATATGATTATTTTATGAAAATAAATTGAAAAAATTATTCCCAACATCTTTTAAACATTAGAAAACGGGCCATTGCTAAGCGAAGCCGATTGGATACTTCATAATGTGTAGTGCAATGAATTCTGCTGAGCGTGGCCGATTGGACACTTTATGCATGGCGAGGCCGATAGATATACGCGGTATTGGATGATGCAGTTCCGTTTTTCTGGAGTGTATAGTATAATTTTTTTTTTTTATATTTAAAACGCTCGAAAGATATATGATTATTTTATGAAAATAAATTGAAAAAAATATTCCCAACATCTTTTAAACATAAGAAAACGGGCCATTGCTAAGCGAAGCCGATTGGATACTTCATATGGTATAGTGCAATGGATTCCGTATTTTCTGTATTATATAAGATACCATTCTTTATTTATATAATACAATCACTCAAATATTATTTTTCAATGAAAATTAATTCATAGAAATACTTTATAATTTTTCCGAATTAAGAAAAAGTCCCACTGCTAAGCGAGGCCGATTGTATACTTTATGCATAAGCGAATGAAATATGATTATTTTATCAAAATCAATTGAAAAATTATCCCCCAAATATTTTAAACAAAAGAAAAAGGTTGACTATTTCTGAAATATATAAAATAAAAGAGAGCGAGGGGGTGAATTAAGATTTAGTGGAAGATCCAACATCTCATTTTTTCAACTACTATACACAGCGAGCCTGTTCAGAATCTTTGTGACATAGGGCGATGATTTGCCTACTAGATATAAGATAATATTCATAATTTATATTAACATTCAAGTATGGAAATTCATAATTTATATTAACATTCAAGTATGGCAATTAATTGAGAAAATTTATACAAAATATAAACATAAGAAACGGGTGCAGGAAGATCCAAACTCTCGTTTTAACTACAACTAAACATAATGTCAAGGCCGTATATGGAACTGTCAATCAAATTGACTGACATGTGGCCTCGCTCAACAACGGTCCTGCTCAGTACTCTTTATCGTTTACCTTATTGTGTGGTATGTGGTCTTATTGTGTGGTGGCTAATTGTGTGGTAGCTTGATCTCGGCCATTTGTTAGCTCATTATTTGGCTTTGCGTGCAGGTGCCCGACAACGTCATTTCCGGTGTAGGGAGTACTTATTTTGAAGTGAAATGTTTATTTTACGATCTTTGCGAAATATGGGGTTGTCATTAGTTTTGCAAATATTATTTACATCAAACATTTGTGAACAATGAACTATTATAGTTTCACCTGATCTTATTTGGAAATGATCCAGGCGAAATTGTCACAGCTGCAGAGAATAAAAAATTTAAACGACCTCTCCTAGAAGCCAAACGCTTTGTTTATCTGGTAAAACTGGAGTTGAAGTCAATAAACGAGAAATAATTACCTTATTATTTTTGACGTATTTCCTGATTTCCTGTTCTATTTTCCAATTAATTTGGGTAAAATTTTGCTTACAGTTTTCAATTTATTTACTATAACCGAGATTTTCGTCACAGTCCACACTTAGAATTGATCTACTAGTACTACATAATTTTACACACGCACCATGTCCATATTCTATTTCAGTATTTGGAATTTGAGTATCTACTCAGTAATCTCAATTTCAAGGACCATCTGATGAAGCTGCAAACAAACCGGTCATCTCTAGATAGTAAACCGATGACACCATTGTCTGTTCACTTATAAAGCTGTAACGGTAAATCTCTTTGATCTTTGGAGTATATTCTATACCCTGAATAAGTAGTTCAGCTCTGAACGTCGGTCTCATTTCACTCACCCTGAACGTTCAGGGATTGTCCCATTCAATCAATGTCGAAAAAATTTGGAGAACAGTCAATTTTACTGGACAATTTTTCACTGCAATACGACGGGGTGTCAATCCGTGTGAAAGCCTGTACAATGTAACGTCTGTACATTTCGTTTCGTCTTGTATGACCTACTTTCCTGAATGTGCACGTTGACCTGCAGTTAGAGTGTCATGGCAGGGAAATGTAGCTTGATGGGAGGGGACGTATTTTTAACAGCGTTTTGTGTCGCTCATACTGTCTCTAGCGAAGTAAGCAAGGTCTCATTCTCTCACTAAGATGTTCGTTTACATTGTACAGGCGCCCACACGAATTGACACCCCATCGTTTGGCAGTGAAAAGTTGCCCAGTAAAATTGACTGGGGTTCCAATTATTTTCGACATTGATTGAATGGGACAGTCCCTGAACGCTCAGGGTGAGTGTAATGAAACCGACGTTCAGAGCTGAACTACCCGAATAAGCTGCTGTCTGAATATAGTATAATATATAGGGCCTACCTGGTAGTATAATTATATAGAGGAATTTGGGGTTATTCTTCTAAAAGTTATTCTTTAAACCTGTATCTGGTTATTCTTCCAGTCATTCCAGAGTAGGGTTTTTTTTCCATAAGAAAATATGGTGCCAGGTTTTTCTTACGGGAATTCTGGGACATTTACGTACATCTACATGTTAACAGACAGTTTATAAGCAAGATAGGCCTAAAGTCCTTGACTTCGGTTATGCTGGGGAAGAAAGACTGAAAAAAAAAACCTCGGCCTACCGGCCTCAGTTTTTCTATTTCTCAGGTTGTTTTCTTCAGTTTTTCTTTCCCCAGCATAACCTCAGTCTCGTGCTTTATCCTACACGTAGAACATGTATCCTTTATAGAGTACAGTGCAGCTTAAATTTCAATTTGAGGGCTGGATACAAAAAATGAAAATTTTGTACCCAATTATTATCAGTATCAGATGCCAAGGGTTAGTTTTGAGTTTGATAGTAATATATAATATAGACCAAATCAAATCTGCAATACTATATAACAAAAAACATAGGAAAACACCATGTTATATTGAATTCCATCGTTGTAATTATATAATTTGTCAAATAAAACAATGTGTTTTAATTATCAATATCTACCTGTTGTCATAATTATTCGTTGTACTCAAAAATAAACACACACCACACCGTTTTAAGAATAATTTTGATTTTTAATCTCAAATACTTGAAAAAAAACCAAAAAACTCAAAAATGAGAAACAGTGGGGTGGGGCAATTTTATGCTCGGTCGTTTGGTGTCAAAAAGTTTTTATATCCCAGGTCTCTGTATCATTGATTAAAATTATCTGAAGTTAGTAAAAATTTGAATCTATGAATGGAAATTTGATTTACACTGAAGCAATACAAAAGTCAAAAGGCAGCAGATGCTCTGAAAATACACCAAGAAGGAATGAATTTTCATAAAAGAGCATGCCCTCTCCCCCAATAATTTTTCCTCAAGTTTTCCACCACTTAACAAATCCTGGGCACATCCCTGGATAGGCAATAAATGATGTGCGATTTCTAAACTTTTTCAGATTACCTATACGGACATAGTCCATATTTCTTGAAACTTGTGGGAATTCTTGTGAGAATAGGCAGGTCTGAAATCTATCGTTTTTGATATCTATTTTATTTGCTCATTCTAACTGTGAACCTTTTGAAAAGGCGTTCATTTGCACACATGATATTTTAAAAAATATTTCCTTAGCTTTTATCAAACTGATAATGTATAAAGATTGATTCCCCGTTGTGATTTTTAAACTTTTTTCCATGCCATTATGAATATTGTAACAGCGCACCAGAGCAGCTAATCTAGCTGGATGTTGGCGCTCTATAAATGTCCATTATTATTATTATTATTAATATAGTTCACATAGCAAAGCCGAATGTGAATCACATTTGCAAAAAGTAAGCACAATTGACAATATTTTTCATCAAAACAACGATTGATTTTTTTTTTTTTTGTAACATTTCTGCCACATCCAACTACAAATCCCCTCTTTTTAAATCAAAGCAATAGATTGCTTTTTCGGACATTTTAAATTTAAGTTTGCAACACATAAAGGCGGGCCTCGTGTGCAATAGCCAATCAAAGTACTAACCTGATCAGAGTTGCGCCGGAGTAATACGCCGTAATTATGAATGTCCAAATCAATTTTGATAAAAAACAACGTTTGATTTACTTTATTGTCAATATTTGCTGATAATGAATGTTGTTTCAGTAGATTGGGCTGCGTATGTGTAATAAGTACTAATAGTTTAAAATTAACATATTTTTAAGATGGTACATGCTGTAATAAAAAAGTAATGAGTTTGCCACTTGGAACTAAAGGTATTCAATTGTAGCTAAAAAAACAAGCACATCAGTATTTCTCAATGTATTTAGTTACATTCTTGAAGCTAGTATCGTAAGAATTAAACTACATCAATTCAATTACAATATAGTTAATAAACAATTTTAAAATTGTGGCACCTATTCAATTGTTTATGTTTCTATATAAAATAGAATCTAAACATTACAGCCAAACTGTAAATAGTGTGTTTGTACTGTAATTTTCCATACTGGTTCTTTAAATTTTTCAGGTAGGACTTGCAGGGAAATCAGAAAATGAATAATAAATCAGCCGTCGAATTTATCAATTCAGTGGTGAGAAATCTACAAGTGTTGTGTCATAGTAATGTAGATTTCAGTGAAGATGTTGAAGTTATTGGACATATTTATCTCAGTGTTGACAAATCTAAAAAATTTAATTATATTCTCAATGAAAAAGTGTGTAAGAGTGACGATTCGTCAACAGTCTTTGTTAGTAACAGTTTCCATGCAGATAAGAATG
The DNA here is from genome assembly GCA_917208275.1 of Patella pellucida. Classification (NCBI taxonomy): domain Eukaryota; kingdom Metazoa; phylum Mollusca; class Gastropoda; family Patellidae; genus Patella; species Patella pellucida. Next base: position 63,548,892 of record OU795039.1, read on the forward strand.
AAAAAACAGATTCTGATTCAGCTAAACAAAGTAATAAAGCAAAACCTAGTCCTAGTACGGGTCCTTCCACAGATGAAAGATTGCGTTTTCCAATTCCCCCAAAACAAAATATTCCATCAAAACGCCCACCCACAAGTGAAATTAGACAGACTCCATTAATAGGTGACAAAAATATATTTCAAGACAGCCGATTTAAACTAAGTGATAAAGCACGACATTTACAGAGAGACAATTCACACAATAAATATGATGAACCATTCAAAAAGTTTAGGAAAATTGGGGAACAATCTTCAGAAACATTTGATGTTGTCAAGCAAGAATCCTTCACAGCAGAACCAGTGTTTTTACAACCATCGACATCAAAAGATTTAAGTGATTTTACTAGACATAGTTTTCATCCAGATCAAAGTTCAATAAATAGTATAAGAGAAAGCAGTGATTATAATGAGTTTGACAATTCTCCTAATCAAATTGATTTAACTAATATTAAAGAAGAACCAATCGATGTGTTTCATGAGAATAGTAGAGGCCTGAATAATATCCTGCATCAAGGTACAGGTTCATTCTAATTGAAGTAAATTAATATTTCTATGTGTAATTATCTAGTCATGTAGGCCCACCTTCAAGTGGTCTTTGGAACAGATTTTTAATACCTATAATGAAAAATTATTTTTAAAGGAAAGCATGGAAATACTCCAAATCAGGTTGTTAATTTTTGTCTGTTAATAATATAATATTGGTGCATCAACAGATAGTCTTCTTCCTTTCTGTTTTCAGTTGAAATGCAGCAAAATCAGTTTTCAGAAAGTCATAACACTAGCATGGAGAATCTACAACAGTTATCAAACAGCGTAACAACTTATGGGGATGTATCTCCAACAACAGCTCATCAGCAACAACAAATATTATCCCGTAAGTGTGACATATTATTTTTATCTTCTTGTGTTTCCTGCCCTTTCAACATGTTGGCTGTGTAATCAAGTAAATTAAAATACATGTATTACCAGATTTTCAAATTCTCACAGTGTACTAGTTTGCATTATTTAAAAAATCAAAATACCCCAAATTAATATGTTAGCAGAAACTTGGACAGCCAGCATGTTAGAATAAATTCTTTGCATTATACGTATCTCATGTTCTCACCCTCTGTTGTCACCCTCGGCAAATCATCAAATTCAGCAGTTTACAATCTATTGACATTATAAAAGACATCAAAACCCAGCCTTTGTAATTTGGATTAAAACTCTGTTTACATCTCATTAGCATAATGTTATGTTGGGATGTTTCTTCTCAGGATTGTCCTGGATTAGTTACATTAATTAGAGTCCATCAAAACAACATCCATTTTTAATTTTACCCAATCCCAGAATCCTCTAGGACTAAGGCCTTTTATTTACAAGGAAACAACTCCCTTCCTTTAACATGGGAAACAACTCTAAATACCATAATAATAGTTCTAAGGAGGCTTCAGACCACTAATTAGTATTAGTCTACTTTGAGTAGAATAGTGAGCAAGTAATAGTAATATGGGCTATATATGACAATAATTAAGATTCTAAGCTAAGGTTGGAGCATGAGGTGCATGTATGTACATGTAGATACATGTAACAGGTACAGTGTAGAGTATAAAAACAGTTACACTTATCCACATTAATATTAGATAGCTACACTGTATAACCCATTGGTCTATTATTCCATGTTCTCAAACATGAAATAGTCATTATTTTCACACCACTTTGTTTGTGTCAGTTTGCAATGTAATAAGGAGATCTGGAAAAAAGTTCAAGAGTTGAGGAATGAGCACAATCTTAAGCCATTTATAAACTAATCTTACATATATTATATTGACATTACAAGGGGAACGATGCGGGCTCACTAGCCTGGAGGTTAGGTGTTCAATCCCTGCATTGGCAGAGAAAGTTCATCCAGATTTCTCGGCGTGGTTTCACCTTGTCAGTGATGTAGGACAGCGAGGACCTATTGAACAAGGACACCTGTCTGGTCATTTGGATGGGACAAAAATGAGGACCAGTATACACATAGATGTGCACGTAAAAGATCCTTTGACAGTGGAATTTCAATAACAGTAGGTCATAGTGCCACTGTCCGAGCAAAATTTCCCCTCTTAGCACACTGCATGGCTTATGCCCTTGTTCATTAGCCCATTATAGGAGCAAAACACTAAGAGGTTGAACCCCATTTCATTTCAATTTGATATTTTCGAGGAACTGAAAGATCCTTTAGAGATGTTTACATATTTAAAGTAGCTACGGTAAGTCTCCAACTCATTATCATCCAAATTCTTCCAAACTGAAAACAAGAATTATTTGTCAGTTTAAATCAACATTGATGTTGTTTTCTTACCGGGAAAAGATGGGCTTCTGATATCCAACCTTTAAAAATCGTGTACCATAATGCGTTTCAGTACCATTTTTAACAAGGGACAAGAAAGAAAATACTAGAGAAATTTATCACTGCTCAATGTTTGCATGATCTGCTAAATTTCAACCTATTAAAACCGTGTGGAAACTACGTCTTTAGAAAATCTATACAGAAATTCACATTTACAGTGACACGATCTCAATGTCGCATGGAATTCTTCGCCCACCATATTAGGCATGGCTTACTACGAAATGTGTAAAATGGTTTATTTTGGCGCGAAATAGCTGTCAACAACGGACAATAACAGACAAGATAATATCAAGGGCTTATAATACATGGACTGAATGCGTGTCACACTAGACGGGGTGGTCGGCTATGGCTTTATTTTAGGAGACGAAAACAATGCTCCAACAATATAAGAACACACGTCTCTGGCTAGAAGCTATAATAAAAGGCAATGTACATTATCTATGGTATACCGAATATGCATAATATGAACTTTTAAACATTTGGAGACCTCTTATTAGATTAAAAATTCGTATTTTTTAAATATTTTTATTTTGTGTTGAAAAGCTGTGCAGGCGATTTTCGTGTCCCTATTCCTAAGCGCTCGGGCGAGCAGAAACAAAGTATCAATTTTACATGGCCTTAGTGGTCAAACTATCATTGTTTGAATAAAACATAATAGTAACTCACTCCTATTTCGTTGAAGAACTAACTTTTTAGTTTTCCTAGTACAGTAAATGTGTTAGGTCTGGAACCTTATGTACATGTACATGTACCAAGAAAACTAAATTCTTCAATTAACTTTTGGAATGAGTCACTGTCACTTTTATGTGTACATGTACATGAAACTTTATTACTTAATTCTTTAATAAACTTTTAGAATGAGTCACTGTCACTTTTTTTGTGTACATGTACATGAAACTTTATTACTTAATTCTTTAATAAACTTTTGGAATGAGTCACTGTCACTTTTTTTGTGTACATGTACATGAAACTTTATATTCTATTTTTTTTCCATTAAAAATAGGCATTGGCAAATTGTGTTTATTTTTCTATTAATCTCCAATCTCTATGCTGTAAATATAACAAAATGGGTTAGAGTGCATCCTGCCAATAAAACAGAGGTATTTAAATAACGGATACACGCTTTTTCCAAATAATAATTAAAAGACATATATGTAGAGGAGAAGTGATGTTATTCTACGTGGTTTATTCAAATTACCGATACACGCTTTTTTCCAAATAATAATTTAAAGACATATATGTAGGGGAGAAGTGAATATTCTACGTAGTTTATTGCCTAAACCAGGAATTTGTCATAGGAGAAAACACAAGATTAAAGGAAAAGTCCTACTTCTCACAAAGTATGAAGAATCTATTTATATTGTTGGAAAGTTTGAAGTCATAATCTTGAGCTATTTGGAAGTGATCACCAAAAACTTCATCTCCATACCTACAGGTTATATACATGTACATAACTTTGTCAGAGTGCACCTTTCTAATATTTCAATTCGTCACACGATCAACATGATTTTCATACCGTTTCTAAACTTTGCTAAGATCAATTAAAAACGCAGCAATAACCTGTAGTTGTATTATTGAAGGAAAACAATATAAAAATGAAAGTGTAGTGGGAATTTGTCACTGTAGATGGGTGATTGCTAGTCTAGAACTTGTCTCCCAACTACACCTGAAAACTGGATTTTGGTCTTTCTTAGGAAATGAATCACAGGGCTTTATTAGTAATACTATATTTGATTGAAGGTTTGTTGGTATTTTCTAAACATTGCTGTAATTTTACATCTAGCCATTTCAAGTTACCGATAGTTTCATGTAACATGGATTCATTGATTGATCCATTGTTATAATTTACCGGTATCTTTAATTACCTACAGATGAGTTGTCATCGTATGCTTTATGAAGTTGTTTGTAGTTCACAAAATCATTGTTTCTTTGATTGGTATTAAAAAATGCTAATGTATTATGTTACTAATAGATCTAAATGGCTAAAATCTAGGAATTGTCATGCGCGTGTAGTGAGCGGGTCAATGGATGCTATCGGTTATTGTTTCCTTTACTGGTAGTGAGGATTTAAGTCGTGACTAGCTGATCATGATAAATTATTTCTACAGTTATTATTTCATTTGTTTATCATAAATACCTATTTATGTATCAAGCCATTTGCTTGTGAGTTTCACAAGATGTAACAGATGGCGATGTTTGTATTGCGGGACTTTAAACGACAATTTTACTACCGTACGAGCGCCAGAATTACCATTTAAGTTATGAAACAACGCAATTGAAAGTTATAATTAATGTAAAGTTTTATGCAATTCAAAAACTGTATATAGAGTTTTTTATTTAATAAAGAAATATATATATATAAAGCTTTATACGACTAAATATCGGTAATTAAGGGTTTTTCCCAGTTACTTGAGATCGTAGGTGTATTTGAGTAATGTATGGTATGACACGTGTTCCACAAGCGGCTGGAGAATGGTGGTCTAAACCATGCACTTTAATTTTTCCTGAAACACCCCTGCCAAACTAGCCTTGCGCCTTATCTACACATGCGCCTAATACACGGAAAAATACGGTATCATTTATTTTGCTTTTGACTGTTGTAACTCTTAAAAGATTTAAACAAGTACTTAGGCTCTTCCCTTTCATCTCGTTTCAGTGTTTCAAGGCAAGAGACGTCCAAATTCGTCCTACAAAACACTGTCGCTAGCTGATAAAGTTAAATTGATAACAGCAGCGGAGTCAAATGAAAATTTATCTCAGATGAAAATAGCTAAAATGTTTGGAATAAGCCAAAAATCAGTGTGTAATATTCTCAAATTAAAAGACAAATACATTGAAGAATGGAACGCTTTGTCTAACGTTGGACCAGAAGTGGAAATTATTGATCATCCTTAGTTTCTGTTTTTTACCTTCTGATGAGTTGTATGTTATTTGTTGACCTCTTGTTTGTCCGATCTTAAAGGTTATCAGTGTACCATTTTTCTTTCAGTGTTATGTCGAAGTCGACCTCATAATGTTTTACCGTTGGAGGATAAAGTTAATTTAATAAGACAATCTGAAAAACCTGAAAAACCAACCCAACATGAGCTGGCAAAAATGTTTGGTATTAGTCAGAAATCTGTGTGTAATATTTTAAAAATGAAAACAAAATATGTTCAAGAATGGAATTCTAAGTTTAACAATGGATCCAATGTAGGAATGTGAAATAATCAGTATTATTTTCCTATTATGTGATCACGTACATTTTTTATGCATTGTTTTTACAAGCATATGATATTTATGTTGCCAAATAGGTAGGCCTACATTAAATTGTGAAACCATCCTCAGAGTTTTCTGAGATATAAAGCTTTGGCTGTCAAGTGGCCTTAAGAAAGAATTCTCTTGAATTTCATGGTGGCAGATTATAATTATATTTAAATTTTAGTTGATTTGGAAAGTAATCTTACAATTTACACAAAACATTTAATGTTCTATCTAAATGGATTATTTGTAATACACTACCAATTCCATAACTATTGCTCAAGGTGAAAACAACTGTGGAGTTTAACGTCCACGAAGCTTGATAGATTCAGTTTATACTAGAATGTGACAATTTTGATTGTAATGAACAAATTGTGTTTCTGACATCTAATTTTAACTGTCTTCACATGTACTACCATATTATCTGATTGTGTGTGTGATATGTAAGTTAAGGACATATCCAGACAATTCTTAAAAATGTTATTGCATGATTATTAGAAACCTGATTGGATAGATGTATGCATCTGTCGATTGCTATAAAAATTTTCGCTCATGATATAATATTGTGTACTTGTCCTGTCTATGGCTTGCTCTGTGATTTACATTTCATTAAACCTGTTCCGATGATACACAACATATATGATTTCCTTCATTCTGTCGAGCTTGTTTATCCCTGAGCTGTTTTCTCAATAGGAATATAGAAAATAAATTTTTAGCAATGTGAAATTTTAAGATAAATGAAACATGACTTTATAGCTATTCTAAAAGGATTAAGTACAGTATAGCCTATCTCAGGAACAACATTTATGTTTCTCTTGCTAATTCATCAATTTGTCTTTTATAAATCATAGTAGGCTGTTGCCTTAAAGAGTTTGAAATAAAAACATGCATAACTAGGTGATGTGATGGCTTTTGGATCGAAATTGGACAAACTCTTTTTTTATGTTTCAATTCATACATGTATGTTTGTGTTGAGTTGACGTTAAACCCCATTTCTCTCTCCCTCTCATACATGTATGAAATGTTGTCAATCAGAAATGATTCACATCATCATTTGAAAAACTAGAATATTGTTTCTTTGGACAATGTATTACATGTAAATGTACCAATCAGTACAAATAAATAAATAATTTGAAGTACATGCACTCTAACATTTTGCTTCACGATGAGATATGACAATCCAGTACAGAAATTGGCATGGTTTACAAGGCATATGATACTTTTTACTAGAGAGTAGCTACATGTATGTTGACGTTCACAATTGTGCGGGGTGTTTATTTTTTTTACATACATATGCAAAATCTTCACCCAGTGTATGCTTGGCCAGGTAAACACATTTGCATATATACAAAAGTAAATTTATACATTATTATGTAATTTACTCCTATAGTTAAATGTAGCTTTAAGGGCAAATCCTGATAATATTTTGGAGAATAAAACTGCTTAATTCCTCTTTCTAGGGGGCCGAGCATCTAACACAATATATGAGATACGTTTTAAAACAACTTAAGCCTGTCAGTCTTAATCTGGCAATGGAGACTAGTACCCAAAGCTGTATTATGTGTAGGTGAAATTTACCTTTCGTTCTCAGGTACAGCACATGGGCCATTCATTGTATAGACCCCTAAAGGAACAGGAATCGATTATCAGGTCACCGAACGAAAACATTGACCCGAAATCTTAATAGGGTTACTTGGGGGGATAAACAGTTCTGACGTTTACTTCCATACGACTCAATAATTTGAACTGAAATTTTGAGAAAAGTTAATTACGCCACCACTCTATATTTTGGCGCTTATATTTCATACGTACTCAGACTTTAACAGTTATTGTGTGCACAGGAACTTTTAATGCGAAACAATTTACCTACAGTCGTGTATACTGTTGTCGATGGACAACCACAACCAATATAATGTTATCGGTAGCGCCTACCCAAAAGGATTTCCAGACTTCCTTAGTTTGGAAAAAGGACAAGTAGTCCTGGAGTTCTCAAGGCAAAAATAACACTCCAAGAGTCTGGCTTCTCATTCAAAAGTTCTCAATCCGCTGATCATATCACCATACCAGTCTTTTGATTTTTTAGTGCCTACCGCATCCAATGCCAATGGCCACATAATATGGAAATTTTCTTCTTCTTAACCGCCCAAGCGAATACAATTTGAATGAACTTCAACTATCAAATGCTTTGACTGCTAAAGTTTTGCAAACACATGTGAATGCAGCTCAAATAAATTTTTACATACCGCGTATAAATTTACATCAATCTAACCTATCTTTGTATTAAACTTAGTTTTGGTATTATGTTTTTCTTTCAGTGTTATCATGTAGAAGTCGACCTCGCAATGTTTTACCATTAGAAGAGAAAGTTAAATTGATTAGGCAATCTGAATCACATGATAAACCAACCCAACATGAGCTGGCCAAAATGTTTGGGATTCACTACAAATCAGTATATAACATAGTTAAACTGAAAGAAAAATATTTGAGAGAATGGAATGACTTGTCTCGTGATACAAATCGGAAATAAGAATCATGGTCCAGTTGAAACAAAAATGGGTCTCTTAACAGCATGAAGTTATTTTTTAAAAAATGTCATTAATGTATAGGATGTGTAAACTGTAAATCATAAAATAGTTTTAAAAGATATACATCGTGTAAATGCCAAATGGAACTTCAAATAATATTTTCATATAATTATAAGATTGAAATGTGTGACATCCCATTGTGACTCTTTAAGCAAACAAATCTTTACAGTGTATAATGTAATTATATTTTGACCCAATTTGTTTGCCATATATTTAAGTTTATTTTGCTCCGATGTTTTACCTTTATAATATGAACTCTTATGGAGTAATAGTAATAACAATACCAGTACAGCAATCGTTTACGTGATGTAAATGCGGCCTTTTTAAATGGTACACCAGACAACAAGTATTGTCTCTGCTTAAATAATATTTGTATAAAACTTATTTAGTTTTCGTATTATGTTTTCCTTTCAGTTTTATGTCACAGTCGTCGTCATAATGTTTTACCATTAGAAGAGAAAGTTAAATTGATTAGGCAATCTGAATCACATGAAAAGCCAACCCAACTTGAACTATCCAGAACATTTGGAATTAGCCTTAAGTCAGTGTATAATATCCTTAAAATGAAAGAAAAACATATGAAAGAATGGAATTCTGTACCTCGTCAGTAAATCTACATTCTTTTCTGATATTTGTAAGAAACTCAGTTTTGGTGTACATTTTTCTTTCAGTGTTTACTCGAAGTCGGCCTCATATTGTTTTACCATTGGAAGAAAAGATTAGATTGATAAGACAATCTGAGATAGTTAAGGGTAGTAATAAACCTACGCAAAATGAACTGGGCAAAATGTTTGGTATTAGTCAGCGAAGTGTTTGTAATATATTAAAACTAAAAGATAAATATTTAGCAGAATGGTCGTCATTAGATTTGTCTTCATCGCTTGACAAAAACAAATCTTGTAATACACAAGAACAAGAGTGAAATTATAGAAAATAATATTTTGTTTATATCCACAGTATTTACAGTTTAAAAACATTAGAAACTATCTTCAGTAATTACATGTACTTGAACATGTATTAAATATTCTTGAACTAAGTTGGTTCTGTATAATTTTATTATATGACTTATCAATACAGTACATGTATTCATATTTGTGTACTTTTTGTTGATTTCAATTGAATTGTATTTTCTGGAGGAAGAATGTGGTTTGTGCCATAATGTTTTCTGTTTTGAACTGTTATTGTATTTAAGTGATAGTATAGTGCCGTATTTTGGAAATATTGGTGAAATCATCACTATTCTAAGTTGTATAATTGTAAATAAATGACTAAGCCATTTTAGATAATTTTGTTTTATTTTTCATGTAAATTGAACACTTTCTATTTGATTAAAAATAACACTTCTGCCTAACATTTTAGGGTTGGTCTAATTTCCAGAATAACATATCAACAGATGGAATGAGATGTTAAACTTCATTTTTCTCTCGACTGGTATTGGGAATGTGCTTTAGATAATACTTAGGTCTGTCATTGAGTTAAGTGGCTTGGTTTTCGATCCCACACTTATCCTCCCACAGCTACACACAAGCAAATTATTGTACCATGTTGGTCCCAAATTAACCTAGTTTGTGTTAAGTGGACATTAAACCCAATTTTCTCTCTCTTAACTGATATACATTATTTGCACACACTAAAGAAACTGAGCACTCATGGTTTAAATTGACTTTTGTTTGTGAAACTTGCTGAGTATCTTGAAATTTTGCATCAACTCATCAGAATTTAATTTACAGCTATTTCTTTCATCATTTCTATTGCAGTGTTTTCCTCAAAGAGACGAGCATACCGAAGTTTGTCGTTAGAAGATAAAGTCAAATTAATCCACGAATCAGAAAGTAGTTCTAGGCCATCACAAACTAAACTTGCTGAAATGTTTGGAACAAGCCAGATGACTGTTAGCAATATTTTAAAATGTAAAGACAAATTTCTCCATGAATGGAAGAATATCAACATAAACCCAAGTAGTGTTGATGTGTAAATAGTATAATGTAGAAAGAAATGGTTGCTCATAATTCTTTAATTTGAAATATTAGTTATGTTAAAACAATTTCAGGCAATATTACAGACACTGGTATTTAGTGAGGTCTGAATAAATCCCTTTAAAATATTATGTAAACGTTGGTCCGAATTGACTTATGCTAATTACTGATGCTGAATAACTGGGAAATACACTGTACACACTCAAGTGACCTGCATAGATTTAGTGATGTCCAGGCTCTTTCTTGATTCAGTGTTCTGTGAAGGAAAGACATTTTAAATATATAAAAACAGATCAAATAATCTTTTTATTCACATATAAATCAGTCACATAAATAAAAGTTTGGTACCCAAATGAGATCTTTGGTGTTACATCAACTGAGAGGAATTATTTTTTAATACTGATAAAAGCCAATTTAGTAAGTTGCTCTAGTAACCATTTTGAAATTCGATGGTAAGTCTGAACCTGTTTACAGTCCTGTCTAAACATAAGGAAGATATCTCTTGCCATCATAAGTCAGTATGCACAATATTCTCAACTCTGGTTTTGCTTATTAAAACACAGATCCACTGTTGTCATACCAATTTGTGTGATAGCTTTACCCTTTAATTTTTATCTTGTTTTAGCATGTTCAACATGCTCAGCACTGACACATAAACATAATGCTATAACAAGACTAGAAAAATGAATCCCAGTATATTGAGTAACAGTACATGTAGTGCACCTTGATTTATGAGAGAAAATTCCTTAAATGTTTTCTGAATGTAAGAAATTTAGGATTTAGGTATTTGTTGGGTTGAACTTGTTATAAACCACACATTGGACTGAGGTCATATATTGTTGCCACCCCTGTCCGTCTGTCTGGTGAGGAGGGGGGGGGGCTGGATGGCTGAATGGTTAGCGACGCAATAGCATGTGCGCGCTGTATCATTAGGCCTGTCATTGAGTCAACTAGCGGGGTTTCAAATCCCTGGTTGTACGTGGCAAGGAGAACGCTCCCCTGTCCAGCCTCGTGGGTTTCTCTGGGTCCTCTGGTTTCCTCCCACTGCTTAAAAGACTCCTACGCGCAAGCAAATTATTTAAATAAAATTAAATCATATGTTAGTCCCAAAATGACCTAGGTAAAGTAATTTGTGTCGAGTGGACTTTAAACCCCATTTCTCCTCCCCCTCCCCCCCGCATGTTTGGTTGTGGATACCTTAGAGGCTTCAGTTTTGTTTCAATTGACTTAAAAGTTTAAAGTTCAAATTTAATACAATTAATTTATAGTCATGAGATGAAGAATCCTATTGCTTTTTAGTTATTTATGACAATTACTGCCAGAGTTATCACCCTTAATCACTTAAAAAATATTGGGTCAAACATCAGACCCTTAAAGGATTCACACGTGGCCTGTTGAACAAATTTCAACAAACTGATAATTCCTAGAAACTAGCGGTGGAAATCATTTTTGATTGTAAATGACGAGATTATAATTATTATTATTATTGTTTTCTGGTTTCAGTAAAACTCTGACTTCTGTACTGTATGTCCTACATATCTAAGTTGTATGTAATACAAGAGAACGTTGCGTTTAATATTATATCTTGGCAATTTGGAAACCAGTCAAAAGTATAAACTGTGTTTGGCTTTGATTTTAGAATTCAGTCAAGTTCAAAGATGTTGGTCTTTGTTTTTAGAATTATTGTATATCTCCAGCCCACTTGCTGTAAAATTTAGTTCATGTGGCCCCTGCTCTAGAGGCAAAAGTTATCAACTTATTGACAAAAATTTATTCACAGTGTTAATGGCCATGAGAAGAAGAATCCTACTGATTTTCAGCTATTTCCAATACTTCCAGAATTATGTCCCTTGATCAATTTGCAGACCCTTTAGAGGCTATTTACTAAAGAAGTAAATTTTGTGTTTCTCTTGCTCATTTTTTGTTTATATTAAATGCTCCCATAACCTACAAAACAATAAATATGTGGCAATCCTTGTGGACAGGACAACTTGGCTGCTGTGGGCCGTTTTGAACTGGACCACTTAGCTGCCATGGATGTATGTTTCATCACCTGGCAACCTACCGGTATATTTATTTGGTGAACTTAACATGGATTGATTCAATTTGGTCAATGAAAAACTGATATAATAAAACGGCATAGACGGCAAAATCTAAACTTTTCATTCATAAATATCTTTGGGTGCATTTTTTAATAGGTATTGGGAGGGATAGCTGAATAAATAAAGCAAAGACATAAACAACAATTTAATGCAACCCATGGCTTATCACATAATTTTAATCTATATAAAAGCATGGGATAGTTAAAACTTTCAGTGTTTAATTAACATAGCCTACTCTGTAGTTATCAGATATAAAACCAGTGCATTAATTCTTTTCTTTGTTCAAGTGCAATATACATTTCAATACTGGTACTCATTTATGTAGAACATCTTCCAAGAGACCTCAATTTCATGATATATTAATTTTATGTTTTACAGTATGACATAAACATCAGTGAAATTTTGGACCCAACCACCTATTTCAAGCCTGTTCAAACATAACTCTTATTTATGTATTTATTCCAATGACCGAATAAAATTCCAAAACATTGCCTTCCCCTAGCTACAAGATTCTATGTCTTTCACTGTTAGAGCCTGATTATTAGATGAAAATGAAGCCCAGAGCTGGTTGTATAATTATAGGTTTTATTTGTCTTATTTCACACAATCTACAAGTCATATTCATGTGTATATATAAATATCTGTCCAGAAATACCAGCACAACCATAAGGCTGCACTACTTTATTTCAAGGTAAACATTGATACATGTATGGTATATATATATTCACTATTTTGATGAAAACCTGTTAAAGAACCAATTGACAATATATTCCAATCCTGCCATTTGTTATTACATTCACATTCTCATTCTCTTCAGTGTTTTTTGTCTCTTGCTATATTTATGTCATTTTTTTCTAGAATGGTTGAATGTACGAAAAAAGATGGAACTTTCAATTGAGGAAAAGATACGCCTGATAAATGAAGCTGAGGAAAATCCACATCTTTCTCAAAGAGCACTGAGTCATAAATTCAATATTGCCCAATCAACAGTCTGCCTGATTTTGAAAAGGAAAAATGAATACAAAGCAGAATTTGCAGCACAGGATGCTTCAAAAATCAGAGTTTCACATGACAGACACTAATTTAAAACACCTTGTTCCATTAAAATGGATATTTTCAGTGTAAATATCATATTTTTTGAATAGATTGTATTTCACAATTGATCATGTGATCATTTAAAGTTCCTTGTCTTGAGAAGGGTTTAGAACAAATGGGGCACCTGACTTTGGTTGGAAAATGTCTCTCTTTAATGTGTCTATGAACATTGGTCTTGAAACTAAAATTTTTCTCACATAAGGGGCACTGAAATCTTGTAGAAGCCTGGAAAAGAAATGAAACTTGATAAGTAATACTGCATACACTGTATTACATTTTATTACAGAATAAAATTAACAGGACTTCTTATACATTCAATTTCTCATGCTGTGACACCAGATTTGCTGATAAAACAATAACAACAAAGATTTTGAAAGCAGAAATAATTTTAATATCAAATCACTTTAAATAAATAAACCATTGTAGGGTAAGCTACAAATATTGTTTGAAGACAATACAAAACAAAGGTTACTAGGCAATGAAACCAATGGCTACGAGCAGCTAAATAGTTGGACAAACCATAACAATACCCAAAATATCAGATCATATTAAAGCCTATAGTGTTAATAAGATTTTGTAAGAAAAGGGAATACCTTTTGACATTATCACTTAAAAACATTCTCCCTTTCAATAGAACACACAACAGAAAGACAGGTTAATAATTACAGCGCTATGGAGGAAATTTTACACTACAGCCTTCTCTTATATTTCAAATTCCAACTGTCGTAGGTTCTTTTAAGGGCATGCCAATGGGGGGTTGGGTGGCTGAATGGCTAGCATGTACGAGCTGTATCATTAAGTCTGTCATTGAGTCAACTGGCGTGGTTTCGATTCTCCAGTTGTACGTGACAAGGAGTAGGGTTGTCTGTCCAACCTCGTGTGTTTTCTCTGGGTCCTCTGGTTTCCTCCTACTGCTAATGATCCCTATGCACTAGCAAATTATGGAAATAAAATTGAAGCATATGTTAGTCCCAAAATGACCTAGTTTGTGTTGAGTGGAGGTTAAACCCTATTTCTCTCTTAGGCATGCCAATTTCTAAACGATACCTCAGTATTTTGGCCAACACTGGGTCAACATCTTACGCACTGAGCCACCATGGCTGTGAATGACAAAAAAAAAACAATTGAAAAATGTTGAAAATCAATAGAACTCTTTGTTACAATGATATAGACAATCTATATATGAATTATTGAAGCCTATAGAATTGACAACCAATATAAATTACAGAAAGATAGGTTAATAACCGCAGTGTATAAAGTTGTATAATTTAGATACCAAGGGACATAACTCAATAAGATACACAACCTAGATCAGTTTTTTTTACAATATAGTTTGTTGTAGCCTCTATGTGGTTAAAGATACATTATGGGAGATATTTATAGATAGTTGGCCATTCTTGCTATAACAGTTCAAAAGTAGATGATGTAAGAAGAAGAATATTGAAAATTTCAGTCAAAATACTTTATTCTGTACAAAGTTATTAGAAATGGGGGCCAAATGTGTCTTCACCGTGGCTGATTGTTTGATTGACAGGTATTAACTCCACAAACATAATCTCGATTATCAAGTAATGTTTTCAATGCCATCGGAATATCACTCAACAGCGGCCCCGCTAAACACACTCTATCATTTAGCCTGGATCTAACTGATGATGTAAACAGTAAATTATCTCATCACCGTGCGCCATATTAGATTTAATTAATAATTGAAATCCTATTTAAATCCAAGCTGTAGCCTAGTCATCCGTGGGTCTACAGAGTTGATTTTGGGCTTGTTGTTTAAATAAAGATCTAATTTAAATTTCTATAACATCTGAAACCTAAATTAAGACTTGCAGTAATCAGATTTAGCTCTTGAAAAATGTATCTTTAATAAGGAATTTGAATAAAATACTGACAGGGATGTTGTCAATAAATGACCACATTAAAATTATAAAATTAAAACAACCAAATGATACAGTAAGCATTTAGACCTTTGAAGACTGGAGCAGTATTCATATTTATATTTATTAAAGAATATTTAATGAGGAACAGGCCAATAGTAAAATTGATGTCCCCACCATAATCCAAATATAAATAGATGACACATATTAATTAATTGCACATTTATCTTTTTCAAAAGTATGGAGAAATCAAACAATCAAACTCAGTCAAGGTTTGAAGTACCTGGTAGTGAATGTATACACTAAGTTTTATCACTGCATCTGTTAGAATCAAAGTTATCAACCAATGAGCAATGAAATTGCTTAGCTCTGCTGAGCTTTAGTCGAAAATGTTAATCATTGAACTCAGTCAAGACATATACCTATTGAACACCTATACCAAGTTTAAAAATTGTACCCTAATTAGAAGCAGAGTAGTTATGTTCCAACATCTCAATCAATCACTTTGCTTATCCTTAGTGGTAAATGTGCATTATCGAACACTGTCAAGGTTTTCACCTAATAAACGCATAGACAAGTTTGATCATTCTACCTCAGGTAGAAGGAGAGTTATTGTTTTCCAAAGTCTCAACCAATCAGATTGAAGTCACTACTAAGCAGAAGCAGAAAATGCTCATCATCAATCTTAACCAAGGTGTATTGATTTAATGAAACTATACACAAATTTTCACCACTCGTACTCATTAAGAATGAAAGTGATCGAGCTCCAAAGTCTCAACCAATGAAATTGATTATCACTCTGCTTACCCCCAGCAGAAAATGCTCGTTATCAAACTGAGTCAGAACTAGAGTTTTTGTGACCCATCAAGGGATTCACCTAATAAACATCTACATCAAGTTTGAACATTCTAGCTCAATTAGAAGTAAAGTTATTGTGACAGATAGACAAACGACCGACCCGTTTTATAGTTTCCTGCTTTCTTTGAAATGCAGAGGAAAAAAACTAAAAAACTACATTAAATGAGATAAAACATTTTATTGACATCACATATTGTCATTAATAGTTAGCTCCCATTGTGTTCGGATGACTGGCTATTAATAAACTGGGATATCTTTCTTATTAATAAAAAGCTAAATACATTCCCTCGTATATTTCAGATAATACTTAGAGGAACATTATTTTTAAATAAACAAAAAAAGTTTCTTCAAAATCACACATAATATCACTAACAAGAATGATTCAGACCAAAGCTTTTGCACCCATGCCTTTTGGTGCAAACCAAATTAAGTTCTTTAACAGCCGTTATGGCTACCTATTATATAACCTATTATAGAAGCCATTTTTGTACAATTTACTGATGTAAGGATGTTATATGATCTAATAGATATTGTTTACGGGTAAATTTAGCTGTACAACGATTACATTCAAATTTAATCTGAAGATGTTTTTCTTTAACATGACGATCAAGACACCATTTTCTAGAAAATGAAGTTCCACAAACTTGACAATCAAACTTTCCTGCCAGGGTTTCATTCTAAAACAAAAGAAATGTTATCTTGTATGACAACAGAAGATGTGCATGCATATAAAATGATCTTAAATTTATTAATACATTCTACTACAAAAGGCTAAAAAATTAACCTGATTTTTAATGCTAGATATGAAAAAAAGGGGGTCAACCCCTACAAAAATTGCTAGAAAGATTTTTTTAATGGTTTCTGGTAGTATTGGGTGTATTGAATGACATCCTCCTAAAAGTTTACCAAAATTGGACTGCTGGAAAGCCTAAAGTTCAACGTCTAGATTCACAAAATTTTAACTAAGATAAAATCAAAATTTTAGTAATTTACTAATTTGATTGGATAATATTTGATTGATTTTAGTGCTTAGCCAATTAAAATTGAAGTACCCGTATCTACTAAAATTTGGATTTTATCTTTAGTTAAGATTTCGAGAACAGGGCCCCGGTTTTTAAGCACTTTTCCTTTAAAAGGTTCAGCTTCAGACAAACACATGAAACTGACATCTTGCATTTTATATAGCATGGTTTTTATGGATGTCCCGATGCTTTCTTGAACCATTTAATTAAGGGTATATCTTTATCCCAGATACATAATGTTGAGAATTGAAATTTAAAAAGGGACATAACTCTGCACTGTTTTATCATAAAATAGCCATTTTGACCCTAAATTTTTGTTTTTAGGTCATTCTTCATTTGAAAATATACTTAGTGGTGTTAACTGTTCCTTTAACCCTACTCTCACAACCTGCAACCAAGAACTCAAATTTACGAATAAGCTCAACACTGCACTGTCAATCCACTAGAATATTTGGAGAATGCACTAGACAGGAATGACACTACATGTGCCTAGTGTCTGACTAACGTACATGTATATAATAATAATCAATTCACCTGCAGATTGGTTATTTACTTGTAGTAAAAGTATCAAAAGTCAGAATGATAGAGATTACGGATGATGATAATTATGTTTTAACTAAGAATGTTATGTTTCATATGACATGATATAAAGTTACTTGACTGCCAAAAAATGTTGAGTAAAATAATAATTTTCATCTTTTTAATTAAAATACAAACCAATAGAATATCATATCCTGAATTTCCAAATGGGCTTAGATAATAATTTTGAAATATTGCCTATCCCTTGCAATTGCTCTTTTGTATCTTACAAAGTGAGAAAATAGTAGTTTTGTAGCAGTCTAATGGAGGAGAAAAAAAAATCTGTTAATTTATTTGGCAATGTGTAACACATAAAAGCAAACATTGCTTTTTTTTAAATATAATAGACAGTAGTACTATACAGTAGATAGTAGATACATCCACATCAGTTAGATTCTAAATGAATATCTCCATTCGTTCGTCTGAAAATTGTACTTTACATGCAGCTGGGTTGTTTAATTAAATACAATACAGTAATACATGTAGTTTAAATTGCATTAGTTTTGTATTCTTGTCCCTCATGCACCGTTAAAACATGCCTTCTAAGTGAGGTTCTTTGTGTAAATTTATGTCCACACAATGCACACAAAAAGCCCATATTTAAATGTTTTTCATTAAAATGTCTTATACAACTGCCTCTAGTTGATAAAACCGCATCACACTTAGAACAAGCATATCGAACATGACCATTTTCATCATATGTAACACTGCCATAAGATGGCTGCACCTGAAAGTGACAGAAATCAAAGAGTTATCAGCTCTGTCTTGTGTTTTTGTTAAGATATCAGGTCAGAATGGCAACTAAGAATATGTCTTTTTAATGATGAACGCTGGGTGAACAAACTGCCACAAATATTACACACACATCGTACATTCAAATGTTTTTCATTATAATGGCGATGTAATTTATGTTTTGTTGATAAAACACTGGTACATGAAGGACACTTGTATTTAACCACACCATCAATAGTCACCATTTGTATTTTATCAGGAAATTTCTGAAAGTGAAACAAACTCTTATTTAGTTTAATAATGTTATCCCTGGTAATGGTAAGTACTCAACAAATTAAAAATAATTTGCTAAAGACAAAGATACATTTTGCAAAGTATATCATATGGTAATTGTTTTCATGCATATCTTATGATTGTTTTCATGCAACTGAAAGAAAATTGAGAAAGAGCGTTCAATACTTGGTGTAGGCTTAGTTGAATTGGTGGAGTTTAAAACACATTAAATTTCATTCTACCTGTGTAAATGTTTAGGCTAAGCAATTATATTTGTTGATTAAGTTCAAGAATGAGTATCATCTGCTTAGTTTAAGCAGAGTGTAGAGAGAGAAATGGGGTTTAACATCCACTCGACAAAAACTAGGTTATTTGGGGCTGAAATGAAATGGGGTTG
Organism: Patella pellucida; assembly: GCA_917208275.1. Lineage (NCBI taxonomy): Eukaryota > Metazoa > Mollusca > Gastropoda > Patellidae > Patella > Patella pellucida. The sequence continues at coordinate 63,568,046 of OU795039.1, forward strand.
AACTTCCTACTGTTCTGCTAACCTGGGCTAATGAAGACGGGCATACCCCATACAGTGTGCTATGAGGGAAATTTTGCCTGGGCAGCGGTGCTACCGCCTACTCTTATATCAAATTGCAACTGCCAAGGGATCTTTTATTTGCACGGCAATGTGTACACAGGACCTCGTCCCATCCGAACAACTAGACAGCTGTCCTTGTCAGGCCCTCTGTTCTGCATCACTGACATTATTAAGAACAACAATAACACATTATTGAAAATGTCATCTATATTCAGGTAAAATGTCTCAAAGTCCTTCATAAAATCTATTACAATAGAAAAAATAAAACAGGATGCTGAAATAAAATGGAATTCTGTAAAAGAAACAAATGATATTGTTACACACAAGAAAACCTAAAGAAAGAAAATAGTTAATTAAATTCTATTTGCACATCCCAGCATATCCTACATGTACAGTAGAACTTGTATTAAGCAGGCACCCAAGGGAAATTTCAAAATGCTTGCTTAATAGAGGTGCTCTTTGAATAAAGGTGTACAATATTGCCCCAACCCCTACCACAAAAAAAAAGATATAGACTGCATATATTGCCCCAACCCTTACTACAAAAAATAAAGATATAAACTGCATATATTTTTTATTCATGGAGTATTACAATAACAATACATGTACTTTTTATCTAGTTGTGAATTCAAAGTAGTCTCGTATACATGTTAGTAATACTGGGTCTCAGGTCCCCCAATATTTCTTTTACTTTCATCATAGCGCCATTAAAGTGTTTCAAAATGCCGTGAATTTGAGTATTTCACACCCCAACTATTTTAGCTATTATGCCACCACTTAATAAAATCTCAGTGATTTTTGTGCTGACATAAATAAATTCATTACGCTTGGGTGCATTGGGATCGTAAAATCAATACTTGCATCGATAAATTTGACTGTCGCTGAATCTTGCGCCGAACGAAGATTCTTTACTAAAATCTTGAACATAAGTTTGGTAAACTTGTCATTCCGTACTAACCTTAGATACTACTGTCTACCATTGTGATGCATTCTATAATATTTATCTAATTTTGTGAAGAAAATCGATGAATTGATTTTTTTTTTTCAAAAAAGCACATGGACAAAAAACCTTTGCTGATTTTCTCTGATTTTACAGTGGATGTAACTCTGTATGTTATATTATAGGGGGCGCTAAAAAAGTCTGTTTAATAACTCGGTATCCTTTAATTTTATTCAATCAGTATCAATCAGTGTCGATATGCGTGAAAACTATGATCAGACTAGTCGTTTAATAGAACATTAATAAACAGATAATCCCGGGTGGATTGTAATTTTTACATTTTTTACCTGATCAGTGGGGTTCCAGTTAATTAACTACTACTCACGGGATAAGCGGGAGTGTTACAAAGAACTAACGACTATGGCCCTTGAATAGCCGATGTTTTGTTGAATTTATTAGTAAAATCGTGACCGTTGGAACAATAGAATTTTGACAGTGGGAATTAATCATGATGCCCGTTGCACGTGTTGTCAATTCAGCCTCTTTCTTAGTGTAAATTAGTGATAGTAGTTATTTCCAGCCAAGCGAGCAAGTCATGACAAGACAGTTCAGTATCGTTCGCTTAAGCGAGAACGTGATTCTCCGTGACAGTTCACTCTCGTTCGCTCAAGCGAGAACATGATTCTCCGAGATGTGCTCGCTTAATGGATGAAATAGCATGATCGGGAGCTAATATAGGTGCCCATTGCACGAGTTGAACAGGTGCGTGTTAGTAGAGGTTAAATTACTTAAAAATCGCTTGGGGGGATTTTTTGGTGTTCCTTGAAGCAAGTGTTCGCTGATTAGGAGTGCACGCCGTAGCAAGTTCTACTGTATATGTTGAATGTTAATAAATTTAGATCTTGCTAGGTGACTTCTACTTATCTTTATTCAAAATAAATGGTAATAGTTTGGTAGTATTTTAGTGAAACTACACTGAATTTTTACAAGATTTCTTACTTTTTGACAAAGGATTGCCAAAAAATTCCATGATTAATAATACAACTGAGGAATACATGTATGTACATGTAAACATATTACTGTAATCAATTTAACATTTTACTTACATTTGATGCATCCTCCCTGCCAGCAGCACTGGTTGATGAGCCATGTACTGAAAATATGATTAAAATAATATTAGGTCTACATGTACAATACACCAACAGTTATTATGTACCTGCCTCATTTTGAAGATCTTAAAAGACTAAACCCAAAATGAGCTTTCCACATATCCCTAGGACAAACTAACTACTTGATGATTTTGGCTGCACAATTACATGTATGCTTTCTTTAGTAGTGTATCCTGGAATTCCAAATCGCAGGGGAATGGTGAAGAGATTACAGAAATGACAAAAGAGCTCCACCATAGCTAAACATGTACATGTAACAGGTTGTCTTACTACATTACATCAAGGTAATTTAGAACATTGCCAATGGAAAAATGCCATTCCACTGGCAATGTTCATTGTTTAATCATTCTTAGAAGAGGATCAACTAATTGTTTCTACAACACAGGGCATGTAGAATGTAGTCAAAATATTGTGCTGTATATTTAGGTTTGGATTAGTACTAACATATTAAAGAAATTGGCAGACAGGACTTTATATTAAAAACATTTCTAAGGTTGATCTTAGCATCCACAATCAAGTGCCAAGTACAGTCCACTACTACAAAAACAGAAAACTGTAATAACACATAATTCTTATCTTGAACTTATTTACCTTCAACATCAAAGATCTGATATCACAATCCACATTTATTTCATAGAAATTAACTTATGCCCAAAATATTTAATTTTTCTTCTGATATCGTTTGTTTCCCCACATTTTACCACTCTGTAATGCTAGCAAATATTGTCTTCTGTTTTTCAAATGTTCTCCAAGTTTAAACCACATCAATTTTTTGTGTTCATACAACTCTACATTTTGATGCTTGACCGACATGAAAAACATTTCAGCTTGTGAAGTGGTAAGTTGACTTAGTCGTGGGGGATTTGACCAATCCAGATTAAGACCTTCCGCAGCTTGTCTTACAACTTGTGGTATAAGGGATCTTGTTTTAGCGGACAGTAAATTCGTCCCTGCAATAGCCAAAAGATATCAATATTAACGGCGAATGGGTGAAGTTATTCTAATGATTGAAAAAATTAAATTTGGACGAACAGTTATGAAAAGGGGAATGAATCTGTTTTTACATAGAACCATATTTCATGCAAACAGAACTGCAGAAGACATCTGGATTGGGGTAATTGCCGTACATACATGTAGGCCTACACAACTAAGCTTACCTTGGCATATTCAATTGTGCACTTTTCTAACACCAGTACCTAATTTCAACTAATTACTGGTGCCATATAATATTTTATACCTACCAGTTTGAGGTAGTGGAGGAAACAACATTTTATGTGCAGAATTGTCTGTATTTGCTGATAATGGTAACTGTGTAAAATTATTTAAACTACAATGTGGTTCATTTTGACTGACTGCTGTTGTATATAAATTTAATATTTGTTCATTACTACCAGAAAATGTTGATAAACTTTCATCATCTGTCATGTATGATGTATCTGAAACAAAAGTTATAAATTTCCAAAGTAAAAACTGTTTAGTAACATTAAGATTATTAATACAAATCCTAAGAAAAAGAACCAGAGCGTCCAGAAGATTTTTTGAAGTGATTTAGGGCTATAACTCTGACAGTAATATTAATGACCTTAAACATCGTGTATACATTTAAAGTCAATCGGATATTAACTTAAGCCTCTTAAGCGTCCAAAAGCAATTGTGGATGCCTGACCAACGGACGGACGGGGGCGACAACAATATTCGACCACATCACAAATTCAATGAGGACAAATCCACCTATGTTCACAATAAAACATATAGAACAAAGTGCACCATATACACACACCTAAACTTTAGTTAACAAAATCAATTTTACAGAATTTAAAACTAATTACCTCCTTGGTCTATTATATGTTGTTGACTTTTAATATATTCACTATCATCATTATCACTGGGTTCATTTTTAATGTGAGTTAAATCTATACAGGAACTATCAGCTAAATGTTTATTATCGGATAAATGGGGTGATGAAGTAGAGTATTGTGAGGCATTGTCTTGGTGTACTCTCGCATTACTAAAACTAATGTTAAATTGTTCAAAATCTGATTTCACTTTTTTTTCAAATAAATTTGAAGCAAATCTTGTATCACTTTGTACTGGCATTTCTATACTAAGTTTAGGATGTTTAACAGGAGACATATCATCATCTGAGAAAGAATCCATATTTTTGGGAGTGCCATGGCTAATTCTCTCTGTTTTTCTTTGTCGTGAATTACTCCAACTTTTTCTTTGATCAGTTTGTTGATTGACATTCTTTAATTCACTGACATTTTTGTCATTTGTTTCACTGAGACTTGGTTTTTTGACTGGTTCTGCATGAAAACTATTACTCACAAATACCGTTGATGATTCATCATTCTTACACACTTTTTCATTGACAAAATAATTATATTTACTGTTACTATCAACATTTAAATACAAATGGCCAATTATCTCAACATTTTCATTAAAGTTGACATCACTATGGCAAAGTAACTGTAGATTTTTCACAATAGAGTTGATAAATTTGCTAGCTACGTCGTTATTCATTTTGTATTCCTGAGTTTTCTGTTATCAATTTTGTTTTAATTTAACACTACATTAAAACTGAAAAAAAAATAATAATGCATGTTAAAATATATTTTTTGACAGCTGAGATCAAAACCAATTATAAGCATGAATTGAAATGGGACTTAATTACCTACTTTTGTGCGCCAACAGTGCTACAAGGGAAATTTTGCCAAGACAGCTACGTTTCTGACTGTTATTCATCCAGTTTCAACTGTCAGGGGTTAAAATAGACGTTGTGTAATTAGGCTATAGCCTATAGATAGGGTGTCAGTTTTTCATCCAATTCAAACAATTATTATACACTGTTCCTTGCAAGGTCCTTGGTCTAACAAAAGGAAATCACACTGAAAATTCCAGAGGAACTGATCAAACCCAGGATGTTACTAATACTAAGCCACCATGACTCCAATATTCAAACTAATAATTGATCAATATTCTGCTGTGAAATACATAGACAGAACTCAATGACCATTGAAATACCGCTCGGGTGATTCAATGGTTCACTCGAGTGTATCCCTGCCTGTTTAATTTATTCTATGACTACATGCAAATCTCAAAATACACTGTACTATTCCGATTATCATAAAAAATTATTACCACTGACGTTAAAATTCATCATAAGTTTGGGGCCTTTTTCTTTCTTTTTTAAAGAAATTGTGGTTGCCTAGTTGAGACTCATTGCAGTTTGACGTCATTCTGGAAAAAGTAGTCCCTATCCCCAAGCCATTGAATACAGTTTAAGGTTATTCAATGGCCATTGGATACAGCTAGGGTTATTCAATGGCTTTATTCAATGGCTGTATTCAATTATATTTGCCCGTATTTGCATGTAGTTATAGAATAAAGAATAATACACAATGTTTAAAAATGATGGAATATTTCCGGTAATTAGAAAATTCTTTCTTTCAAAATAACATATGATATAATGAGGTTAATGTTCAAAATTAAATGTAATTCCAAGTTATTCAAACAAAATTATACATTTAGGCCAAGGCTTGAGGAGTCAGGAGTCTGACAGTGACATTCTATCCGTATGCCTATAATTGTATAATATACACCATCCATGTGGGTACCCAATTACATTAAAGGGGCCATCCCGATAACATTTTAGGGGTTAAAACTGCTTAATTTTGTATGAAAAGCCCTTAAAAGCCTCTAACGTAGATCCGAGCAACTTCTTCAAGCTATGTGATATGTTTTCAAACAACTTCCAATCGCCGGTATGGCTCGGTGGCTGAAGACTCGTGTTCTGTTTGCATTACACAGAAGTGTCTGGAATCTGAATAAAACGAGTCTATATGTGCAGCTTTCAATCTAACCCTATTGACTCACTTTTAAAGCTCTCTATTGATTAAGTTAAAATGGTATCAAATATAGTCGCGCTTATGAAATTTTCAGACAAGGTAAATTCACTATTTCTCTATATTTTGGCGTTTAAATTTCATACGTTCTTTGAAATTCGGGCTGGCCCCTTTAACATTAGCCATAATGTCATATGATTAATTAAACCAGGCCCGTAGCCAGGGGGTGGCACGGGGGGAGGGGGGCATCTGACCTCCCAATACTGAGTCTTGCCCCCCTAATATCACAAGAAAATTGGCCTTTACGGCAAAATTCATGCAGATGCCCATGCTAGTTGGCCCTCCCGAAAACATCTTTGCCCCCCAAAAAACAACTTCCTGGCTACGGGCCTGAATTAAACAAAATATATCTACAGTCTACAGATAGAATAAGATGGTCCGACTCCTGTGTCAAGGCCTACGTTACCTATGGCTATATGTTAAACCATTATTAGAACCGTATTAGTATTTTAAATTAGAACTAAATAAAATACACGATCGAAGTTAATTAGCTGTAAAGACTTTAGTTATGAGTAAAAGTAAAAGAGTCCAAAAAAAGAGTAAGACTAAGATCTATTATATTACCGGTAATTTAGCTAATTAATATTAAAAAGAAAATAAATAAATCTCTGCAATGCTTTCTAGCGATTTAACAGCAGTGGTTTGGTAACATGAACAAATTTCTTATTTCGAGTATTAAATTGCATGCAAATGTACGATATTTACCACCAAAACATAAACAAAGAACAACATCAAAATCCTCATTAATAATATTCTTTATGCAAATTTTGGACTTAGATTTCTCATAGAAAATTGGTCGTGACAAAAGAATAATAATAATTTGTCGTGCTTTATATTATCAGCGTGGCTCGGCCAAATGATATGTTTATATGAATAATAATAATTTGAATTATGTTACTTTGTACTTTATCAAACCATAGAACTTTAGTTCTATCATAATAGTTCTATGATGAAACGATATATATTATATATATCCTTTGGACAAGGATCAAACGATGGAGTTGCCTCCCTTTTATTTCAATAATTCAGTAGTGGGAGGAAACCGGAGGACTTGGTGAAAACTCTCGAGCCCGGACAGGCGATCATTTTCCCTGTCACACACCTTTATTAAGCGAGAAATAGAAACCACGCTACAACTTTACTCAATGATGAAAGACTCCCATTCCACATGTACATGTTATTAACCCTCCCCACACACACATTATGATTTCCTCTATATAAAAATGATATTATTTCTATTATATTGACTTTAGTTTTACATTCAGTCTACATGTAGCCTATTAAACTGGGAAACTTTTATATTTATAATAACCTTGCTCACACACACACACATCCCCATCGCCTGAGCAATAATATGATGATGTTATTATTCCATCTCACAAAATGTAATGCTTGAATCTGTGACTTTAACTGACCATTGTGTGAGGTGTTGCAACTGCAATTCTGAGTTTCAGAAAATCACACATTCTGATTTTGATTCAGGGTGTCTAGTTCTTATACTCAAGCTACAGTTCCAGAAAATTCACTCCTAGATTTTAGTATGGTTCTTTTTGTCTCGGGCACTATCTTTTTTGACAAATATAATAAAAAAAATTTCATTTGTAGTTCAAAATTCTAGAATAAAAAGAAACTTAGTCAGTGTTGAAATAGAGAATCTCCTACAAGTGTTTTTTGATATAAAAAAAAACATGAGTTGGAGATTTTATTTATCATGCAATCCTTTCTTACATGCACAAATAAATAAATATAATTCTTTCCTATAGAATTCACATTTACTGAACCTATTTACATTATAGTGTAGTGATACATTACTTTTTGACAGCAGTTTTGCTAGTACAGTCCTATATATTGACCCAGTATTTCATTCAAGGTCAATTAAATAAAAACAGTCTCTTATTTTTTTTATTTTAAAAGACACTCTTAACTTAAAATAAGTGATTTCTTTCAAATAAAAGAAAGTAGTTTCTTTTTGATTGACCAATCAAATTCATGTAAAGCGATATCTCCTAGGAGATACATGTATCACAGTATATTATGTAATTTATCACACAAGCAATATCTACTGTCAAATGTATTATTGGGTGATAAGATTATATTCATCCACACTGTAAATATGATACTAACAATATCAAGGTGTGACTCACAAATTACTTGGTATTTGCAACGTTAACTTAAGCCAGAAGGTTTGTGCATAGATGTCATACGCCAACAGCAGCTATTTTTTCAGTCAGTATTAACGCCCTTAGAAAAGACGAAATAATTTTGCAAGTATTTATTGGTTTTCCATATTTATTGGTTTTTCATATTTATTGGTTTTCAGCATTACTAATACAATTTTTAATTATGTCTGAAGATCACACCAAGATCTATTCAAAACCCCTTTAAGGTTAATTATTAAACCAGAAGGTTAAACCATTCCATCCAGAACAGTGTCCCAGATAGGTATGCTCTTAGAAGTCTGTACAAACTGGGATGGTAATTCTATTTGTTAAAGAGTAGTGCTGTCAACTGCTGTCAGAAAAGAAAATCTCTTTGGAATAAAAACTCAGTCATAAATTCAAATGATTTAATGAAAATAGTATGTGTGTATAAAAAAAATAAAAGACATCAACACATACAACAACATTACATTTAACTGCAAGGTTTCCTACAAATAAGTTGTTATAAATTATATTTATTATCTATATAACATCTGTAATAAATAACATCAAAAGATTATCAATATATACTAAATATGGATAGCAATGTTATTTTGTAATTATAACTAACACAGTTATTCCACAGTCACATAATGATGATTGCATGCAGTTACTTTTTGTTTATAGTAACCAATTTATTCTTTGATGGACATAGATTTAAAATAATCTTTTAGAGGAATTTAGTACTTGGATGTGGAAAACAGCAACTATTTATTTTGGGCAACTTTTTTAAGGCAACTTTTTTAAGGGTATTCTCTCGACATATTAGCTTGATAATGTTGAGAGAATACGCTTTGAAACATCGCCCCAATATAGTAGCTATTTTCCATAAGTGTCATAGTTTATAGATTTAAAAGTTATAAGTGGGAGTGCGAGAAGAAGTGCTTTGTTTTATTTATCAACTGCCTTAATTAAATATAAATGTTTTTCAGTAACTAATTGAGATCTGTAATGATTGATTAATCCCCAGAGTTTTTGTTATAAATTCCTGCACCTGCGTTAAAAATCTTTTTTTAAAAACTACATGTATATCTAGAAACAGATGCATATCTCCTTTTTTTTTCTTTCTGACCAAATCTGAAATTATATCATTCAAGATGAAAAATACTAAAACATTCTCAATCACTTTAGCCTATATTGTCTCTGCTATGACTACAACAAATATTACTATGACAAAACAGTATACATGTATTTACCCAGCTGTATAGTGGCTCGGTGAAAAAGAAGCTGGCTCATAAACCAGGAGCTTCTGGGAATGATCCTGTTGATCAAAATTTATCAGTGTGTTTTCAGCTTGTTAGTGGGGACAGGCAAGGAACAGTATCAAGTTGTTCAGATCATGTGAAAATGTTGACATGCACATAAAAGAACCGTTGCCATTAAGAATTTGATGCCGAGTATGTGGAGGTGTCCAGATAGTCCAGACAAAGTTTCTCACATGGCACACTGCATGGTGCAAGGCTGTCTTCATGCCGGCTGGAAAAAACAAGACTTTCTAACAGGAAATATTTTATGTAAATAAAGGAGTCTATCAACTCTTTGTTTTAGTCTGTATATTCTCTTTATCATTGTATAGTCCCTGGATATACATTGGACACCATTTCATAGCTCTCATTTAAATTTTCAAATTTGGCAATATAAATGTCTCTCTTTTTAAGAATGCGATTTATTGCTGGCTGACTGACTCCAAACTGTAGTGCCAGTGCTTTCTGGGACGGTCTTTCACTTGATTCCACTGCTTTAATGATATCAATTTTATCCTTTAATGATAAAGTATGTCGCTCTGGATATCCTGCAATTCAACAAATTTTACATGAGAAAACAGAGAGTTAAATTTTAAACAATAGTAATACATACATAACAATCATGTGCACATACAATTCTTCCTTTTGTACTACAAAAAGTTATTCATATGTGGCATAGCCTTAATTAATGTCTGTTTCTTTTCATGTTCAGCAAGATAATACTCCTTTCGCTTTAATATATTGGAGATTGCTGGTTGACTAACACCATACTGGGTAGCAAGATGCGTTTGAAAAGGCCTATCACTCGATTCAGCTGCTTTAATTATGTTCATTTTATCTTCCAATGATAATCTTGATGACACAGATGAAACTGAAACAGAAAGAAAGACTGTAAGTATGGTTGATATCTGAGTATAATGAGAAGTGAAATTTTTTTAATTTGAATTAAAATAAATCTTTTCTCTCTGCTAATGTCTATTATAGTACCAGATATCAACTAAACTGAAAGTCTTTCTAAATGTCAATAAACATCAATAGTATTTTTGATTGAATAAAACAATTTAGCAGAAAGAATGGCTTTGGTGAAACCAGGGGACAAAACTTTAGGTACAAATCATGTTTTTTAAATACCACACTCTCATTCACTAGTACATAAAATTGTCTTAAAAAAATCTTACCAATTGTAAATAAAACTATTCAAAGAGAATTTAGTGTATCAATATCAATATCAATATCTGTGAGAGAAGGAGATAGATTTTGTTGCTGTGACATTCGACTTTGACATTTTCTGTACTCTGCTAGATATGATTCCTTACGTTGAAGTATATAAGATATAGTGGGCTGAGAAACACCATACTTAGCAGCTAATTCAGACTGTTTAGGTTTGTCTGGTGACATGGCTGCAATTATTAAACTAACTTTTTCATTTAATCTTAAATCAGTTCTTTGTCCTCTTGAACGTGGCGAGACTGAAAAGTAGAGTTAAAACTCTTTTAGTCAAATGATAAATCAAATATTTTGATCTCTCTATTCATAAGTTGTAGTATCTTTTCAAAATATTGAGGACAACATTAGCATTTCAATAATTGCAACCATGTCTCGATTTACTTACATGTTAATATTTTGTTCCAATAAGACATTTTAAGATGAGCCTGAAATAGTCAAATTTGAGAGAAACTCTTGTATTCACACTTACCTAAATTATGTGCCATAAGAGATTGCATTGATGAGGTATCAGCACTTCCATAGGAGTTAGTTAAGGTAGATATTGATGGCAATGCTGTAGTTGATGAGGTTTTTATTTCTGAACGCTGTTTTAAATGTGACATCATGCCAATTGGATAAAATTCTGCAGGCTTTTCATTAACATTTACAGAATCCTCGTTTAATGTCATCTGCCCAGTATTATGTAATGGTGAGAATTTAAAATGGCTTTCACTTGATTTTGAACCTGTAAAGACAAAAAGTAATAAAGTAACAATGTTTCAGTTGAAGAAATACAATTACAAGAATATAGTTTTCATACATGTTTACATACACAGAAACTTTCCTTTTTAATTTGTATCCAAATCCATATTACATTTGTTCCACGATAGAGGATAAAATCCTAAACATAGCAAATTGGAGAGAACTTATATAGGCCTTTGCCTGTTGTTCAATCCATTACAGTTTATAGAATAAAATATTGTTTAAACTAAATAGCAAAAACAAAACACTTTAATAATAGATTGAAGTAATAGAGTAATGTTTATAAGCAATTTACTCTAATGAAATCATAGGGCATCCAATTTACACAGATTTACATCTTGATTAAAAAATCTGAAATATATTCAACATAATGCTTAATATTTCATAGACCAATATGCACAGATCTCCTCTTTAAAGTCCATTACCTGTTTCTGCGGACGCTAAGGATGGATATGAACAAGCTGATAATGGCGTCTGACCACCTGGTTCATGTTTAACACGACTTAAATCTACATCTTTAACTCGATTACTATGTGGTGAAGATAGGAGAGGGCTTTGATGTACATTTTCATGATAAAATGTTACTGGTGGTTCAAAGTCATATGAGTAACTCTGTCGTGAAACTTTTGCTGGAAGAGGTCCAGTTGTCGATACTGAATTATTATGCTCTTGATTAGGTACGGGTACCTGGTGTTTTTTATATCTATGTTGAAATTTTAAATTAGAACCATAACTATGTCCTAATTCAACATCTGAGGACATAGTTCTTTTATGTTTTGAAATATTAGTCATATTTTCAACTTCCGGAGGATTCTTATTTGATGGTTCTGGTGCCGGTTTTTGTTTTTTATCTTCTGCATGAAAACTATTACTAACAAACATGGTTGATGCTTCGCCATTCTTGCAAACTTTTTCATTCACTATGTAATTAATTTTTTTAGAGCTGTCTATATTAAGATACAGATGTCCAATTACTTCAATATTTTGGCTAAAATCCAAATTGCTGTGGCACAAAACTTGTAAATTTTTAACCAATGAGTTAATGAAATTTGCTGCAGTTTTTTCATTCATTTTGATTTTTGTTGTATTCTCAATCTTTTTTTCGTTACTCAATCAATCTGAAAATATATTCAAACAATTAATTAAGGTTTTAAGCAATAGCTTAATATATTATCACTTTGGCCATCACCATCTATTATGCCAGTGGGAACAAGTAGCACAATCTCCCGTCCAAGTGGAGTCCCAAGTTCCTTAATACAAAAGTATTCATCTGGCAGTGTCTAAGTAACAGTGCAGAGATCTGCACTATTCCAGTCGTCGATTGACTAACACTTACATGTAAGTAGTAAAAAATTGAATTCATCACGTCTAGTTAAAGGGACAAATGACAATAACACTCTTGCTGGCTTGACAGGTACAGAAAAAAAAGATAGTAAGCTGGCACTGCCAGGCAGGATACACCCACATTTTCCAGAGCTGAATAGAGAACAAGCAAAACCTAAAGTGATTTTTCCTACAATCAAAGGCTATAATTCATTAAATTACAATTTGTTATGCGCAAATATCGAAAAGAATCAAGATCTTTAGGTTATAAACATGAGTTCAAGTTTCATCAAAATCGAATTAAAATTGTGACCTATACTGGGTCCACAACCTTGATATACCATATTTTAACACTATTAGCGTACAAACGGCGGCCATTTTGTCTGGCAATTATGGTCCGATTTCCCTGAAATTCAAACTCAACCTTCCGTATGGTGTAACGGTGATAGAGTCAAGCGTTTTTTTAAATTGGATAATAATCGTAACCTCCAGAGGGAGCATAGGCGATTTTTCGGACAATCAGGGGCCATAATTAAGGAATCTATGATCTGATATGTGCAAATAACAAAAGGAACTAAGATCTTTGGGTTATAACCATGCATTTTAAGTTTCATCAAAACTGGGTCCACAACCTTGATATACAATTTTATAACAGTATTCGCGTACACGCGGCGGCCATTTTGTATGGCAATATTGTTTCTATTTTTTCCGAAATTGGAACTGAACCTTCCTTAGGGTGTAACGATGATATAATCAAACGATTTTTTAAATCGGATAATAATTGTGACCTCCAGAGGGACCACAAGCTAAACAAAGACGATTTTGCGTATTATCAGGGGCCATAATTCAGGAAGTTACAATCCCATATGCGCAAATATCAAAGGAACCAAGATATTTGGGTTATAACCATGCATTTCAAATTTAATCAAAATCGAATTAAAATTGTGACCTCTACAGGGTCCACAACCTTGATATACCATTTTTTAACAGTACTTGCGTACGAATGGCGGCCATTTTGTATGGCAATTTTGGTCCCATTTTTCCGAAATTCGAATTCAACCTTCCTTAAGGCGTAACGGTGATATAATGAAACGATTTTTTTAATCAGATAATAATTGTGACATCCAGAAGGACCACAAGCTAAACGAAGGCGATTTTGCATATAATCTGGGGTCATAATTCAGAAAGTTACGATCCGATATGCGCAAATATCGAAAGGAGCCAAGGTCTTTGGGTTATAACCATGCATTTCAAGTTTCATCAAAATCAAATTAAAATTGTGACCTCTACAGGGTCCACAACCTTGATATACCATTTTTTAACAGTATTCCATACGAATGGCGGCCATTTTGTATGGCAATTTTGGTCCAATTTTTCCGAAATTTGAACTCAACCTTACTTAGGGTGTAACGGTGATATAATCGAACAGTTTTTCAAATCGGATAATAATTGTGACCTCCAGAGGTACCACGAGCTAAAATAGGTGATTTTTCGGACAATCAGGGGCCATAATTGAGAAAATTACGTTCCAATAGGCGCAATTATCGAAAGGAACCAACATCTTTGAGTTATAAACATGCATGTCAAGTTTCATTAAAATCGGTTCAAAATTGTGACCTCTATAGGGTCCACAAGCTAAAAACGTGATTTTTTGTACAATCAGGGGCCATAATCCATGAAGTTTTGATCCGATACATGCCAATATCGAAAGCAGCCGACATCTTTTGGGGATAAACCTATATTTCAAGTTTCGTCAAAATCGGACAAGAATTGTGACCTGTAGAGAGTCCACAAACAATTGTGGACGGACGGACAGGGAAGACGACATAATACGTCCACATGAAAATGTGGGCGTATAAAAATAGCCTTATTCTCACAACAAGACGTTTAAGTGTCCTACCTGTTGTGTAAATTATACATTACAACCTATCTTACTTGTCCAGAGGGTTCAAAAATATGTTTAAATCCAAGTTGCTTTTGAAAGTGTTTACGTAAAGCTTTTCAAACCATGTTAAGGCATGCAGTTAAATTTTTCCAAATTTTAAAATTAGGTGTGTTGAGATAAAATTTGTATCATTTATTATTTAAAATATTGTAGAATAGTACAAATTGTTGACCAGAATAAAGATTGGTACATATTATTCAGTTACGACAAGAGTGGTATTGGGGCTTTAATATCTTACCATTTATGAACTGCATAATTATATTTATATGCCTTGTAGAAACTTTCACCCTGCTGTCAAAAACAAGGGAATAAGGGAAAGTTTGTTTATTGGACGATGGTACAAAGAGCGATTGGAAACAGATGGACTATCGGGTTATGAAATTCATGATTAATGGAATAAGTATGTTTGTGAGGAAGCTCTGCATGTAGGAAGCCATTTTAGTGTCATGATATTCGGTTCTAACAATGGCATCATTGGGAAAATTCTTACTTACATCAGTTACATGTATCAAAAGTAAAAGGTTTGCAAAATGATAAGTAATTGATACACCATTGCTTGCCATGAACATCTGTTGAAAATTTCACAGATTTTCAACCCTCCAAGATTGGATTATTTAAATTCTAGAAGCCTACTGTAGTAAAACCATGGGCCTGATTAATATACCATGGTTTAAAGTACCCCATTGACTGTGGTTCAATCTGCCCCATCACAGTCTTGTGATCAAAATTTAAAAAAAAATCAATATGCCCTCTATTGATCAAGTCCCTGTTTATCTGGATGGTAGATTAGACATATATGAACTGATTTTAAGCACAAGAATTTCCTAGGCTAAGCAGGAACCATGTATGGAACATGATAAGTGGAAGTTGTGCATTTTCACTTATAAGCTCTCTTTAGAAAAAATCATTGCCTTAAAAAAATAATTGACAACATGTGGCTACTGCTTATTGACAGAGAAATAGGTCTAAGAAGTTATCTCACTTCTGTGTAGTCTTTGGTTGTCTAGTATTATTTTTAAAGGATATATCAATGGCGGTTCAATGTACCCGTATGCTCAATGTGCCCTGGTCTCCCCTACTCTTTTCCAGGTTATTGCGGGCTATGGACGCTCGTTATATAGGGACCTAGGATGGAAGCCCCCCCAAATCCAGAATTGCTTCCACCAGCCGTGAAAGGCTCCTCATTCGGATGCGGGTCGTTTCATCCCATGACCGGTTCACCCCGGGCTGTTTCATCCCACACCTGATTTTCTATCGGGCTGTTTCATCCCACTTGTTATTATAGAAGCAGTTAATTAACTGAGTTGTACTTATTAGTCGAATAAACTGTTAAACACTTACTTATTGTTAAATAAACATGTACTTCATTGTTTATTATTAAATAAACACACAATTAATTGTTTTGGATTAGTAAAAAAAGCATGACGCGAGAGTTGATATCTGTCGTTTGGGTCTCGGATATACGAAGTTTGGGACTCTGGTATACGACGTTTGGAATATATATATTTATTCAAAACACGAAAGAAAATATTTATTAACAAGAAACATGTGGTTAGTAAATGGCTCAACCATGGCCAGTTGGTTTCAAAATTGATTAAAATCTCAGGTCTTTTTATCACAAATTCTAATAACGCTCCCTAACGAGATTCAGGAGATTTTTTTCCGGGAGTGATTTACCCTTTTTCCAATTTCTTTTTGAGGAGAGCTTTATTATAAAAAAAAATTTTTTGACACTCCTGGATTTTATTCACGTGAAGAGAAGGCCTGATGATATGATATAGGCAATAATCAATGTAATCCATGTAATTGAATGTAGGCCTACGAAAGTGCTGATGTTTGTAAAACCATGAACCTCCTTATTATAATAGGCTACAATATAACAAGCCAAAGGTCCATGGATGGCATGGACGGTAAAACAGTTCAATATAATAATAATAAACTGCCATACATATTTCTATATTCTATTTCATTAGTGCATTGCATATTCCACTCCTACGGTATGTTATGTTATGACAAGCCAAAATGGAATAATACTCCAGTTGCTAGATATTAGAAGTCCGAATAAAACGGCTTTTTATCATATTTTATGGCAAAACAAAAATACACGTTTACCTTTTTCGATAAGTATGTGGGGATCAATCCTTTATTGTCTTCGTATTCGATTAGAAGGTTTTACATGGTAAAAATCGATTCTTCAAAAGAAATGCCATGGGTTTGTTAACTATTATGATTGATGAAAGAAATACATCATACAATGGCTGACTGAAAATCAATAATGTTTATTTGCGAATAGCATGCTGTGACTGACAATAAGAAATAACTGGCCCCCAAGAAAATAGTTATCTCCCCTGGATCATATTTTGGTACTGGCGTGCTCGACTTTCCTTTTATTCGTACAAGTATTTTTTCTAGTTCAAGTTAAAGAGCACATAAGACGATAAACTGAAACTTGGCGTAGAGATAGCCAGTGGTTATTATATGCACATTACGGAAAGTTAACATCAATCTGATTAAAATTAAATCAGCTATCTTCACTCAAAGTCGCAAATATATACCTCCCGTAAAAACGACTTGGCTAATTATCGGAAACACTCTCAATCCCCTCAGACGCCAGTGAGGTCACAGTGACCGAATGCATATTCGGAATGTTTATTCCTTAATTACCTATATACAGCCGGCGGGTGTATTCATTAACGCCTGACTGATTCCTTAATCCCTCTAATTAAATAAAACAATTGACTACGGAATAATTTGTTTTGCAATTCATTTTAATTTAGATCTGATTTGGTTTCATAATGTCTGGCTGCTCTCGTTTCTCACGATAGCGATTTTAATACCCTCTACCACCGTATGCAGTCCAAACGATTCGAGATACATTTTCGTCAAAAGGGTATTGTGGTTCTAATTTCCCCGAGTAAAAGGGTACATGAGTAAAAGGATGTGGGCATGCAAAATGTATCATAAAAGTCAAACATGACTGAAAAATGATTTGTAAATGACGATCCGTTACGGCGCTTTTTGAGGATGCGGATTGAGTTCATTACACTCAAATAGACCGTAAAAATGAAATACGAAAACATATCTCAATATACGTTAGAATTAATAGTACTAAATGTTATACCGACTTAGGGTCGTAAATTAATTCACATCTCGGTGTTAGCAGTGGCTGTTAGTGGGATTAAGGATGTTGATTAGGTAATTATCTTTTTTTACGCCGGCCAGATCAAAGACATAACTCGAGGTGGAACGTGTGTCTAAAATCGTACACATAAAATAACTAATTCTTACTCATCAGTCGTTTATAATTAGTATTTACCCAATAATTATTGCTCAGCAGTGGGTTTTTTAATCAAGTAGCCTCGTAATATTATTGTTGATTGGCATTTGATTTGTTTTAAAATTTATTTGACTTGATATGAAATCTGAATCTGAATATAAATTATTAGAGGGATAAACTTGTGTGATACAAATAGGTTATAATCTTTAACATTGTTTATTATCTTTATAATAAAAGTATTTTACAATTATTGCATTGAATGTTATTTACTACGCCCGTATAGTGCATGGTAATACAATTCCCCAACGTCATCGAAAAATTCCATAATCGCTGTGAATTTCAAATGGAGTTACGATAAAGGTTGTTCTTTGTGTATAGAAATGGTTACCGGTATTATATATAGCTAATAATGAATATGTCGACAAATGACTGGTACCATTTGTATTTCTGTACTTATAGAGCATAGTTTGGGATATCAAGCATTACTGTACGGGTTAGCAAAATTACCGGTAAATGTGCTAATTGCTTGGGTCGTCTTTATTTGTCATGGGGCCTATTTAAACAATTGCCCTTTAAGTGGATCTATGGCATGATACGGCATTTTAAATTCACTCTAAAGTATACCACTGACAAATGACTAATCTATAACAGCGCAAGATGGTTATGCTAGTCATAAAAATTATGTTAATTGAACCGTTACGTACACACCTGCCAACTGGTGGTGTGTATTGTATAGATAAAGTATGTGTAGTGCCTGTGACGTCACCAGCCAATCAACCGGATTAAGGTTGTAACTGAAAATTTGAAAACCGTTTTTGGCTTTCGGATACTTAAACCTCAATAACTCAATGCGACGGAAATCTACAGTATGGTCAAAAGACAGGTCAATTCAATCTGGGAATTAAATCTCGTTGAACTTGACACATACAGATTCCGACTGGATGACGAGATCTACACCAAGACAGCGACCAATCACCCTAGACGAGATATATGCAGACTCATATCGAAACTAAGGGTGAAAGAGCGGCTGCGAGACTACAAACACTAAGCCATCGTCTGTGAGTGCGGAGAAGAGTGTACCACCAACCATGTCCTGGTAGACTGCGAGGTTTACAAGGAAGAGAGACGGGACTTAGTGAGAATGATGGAGACCAATAACATACCATTCAACACTAAGAACCTACTCTTCCCTAGACCAGATCTGAAGCTACAAATCTTCGAAGAAATCCACACCCTAATGGACACAGTTGGACTATGTAAATAAGTGAAATAAGAAAGGGTCACGACTGGATAAATTCTCCATACAACGTAGGATGGTTGAGTAAAAATTTATTCATTTATTTATTCATTTCAACTGTATCTTTACTTTACTTTTACTTAAATTTATTTTATTTTTATTTTTTACCTTCAATTTATTTTTTATTTTTTCTACCTATTTTTTTTATCTTAACTTATTTTTTTTTTATACGACGTAGGGAAGTAAAAACGTCCTCTCGAAGGAAGCCCAACCACTCTACAACTTTATTTTAATTTATTCATTTTACTTTATCTTACTTTACTTTATTTTATCTTACTTTACTTTACTTTATTATTTTATTTTATTTTATTTTATTTTATTTTATTTTATTTTATTTTATTTTATTTTATTTTATTTTATTTTATTTTATTTTATTTTATTTTATTTTATTTTATTTTATTTTATTTTTTTTTTTATTTTATTTTATTTTATTTTATTTTTATTTTTATTTTTATTTTTATTTATTTTTATTTTTATTTTTATTTTTATTTTATTTTTATTTATTACCTTTAATTTAATTAACTAATAAATTTTAATTAATTCATTTTACTAATCCATGGCCTAAGGCCAAAATGGAAAGATTGCAAAATCATATTCTAAAAATCAGGAAGCAGCCTCGACTCTCCTATGTCTTGTCTGTGATATCACTTAAGTGGAAGCAGACGTTAAACACCAAAAGAAGAAGAATGCGATATCACTAAAGTGGAAGCAGACGTTAAACACCAAACAGACAGAATGAATTTCGTTGAGTAAAAACGTCCTCACGAAGGAAGCCCAACCATCCTACAAATTTATTTTTATTTTATTACTTATTCAATTAACTCATTTCTATCTATTATTATGAATATTCTTAATTTATTAAATTTGAATCTATTTACTTTAATTTATTTATTTTACTGTACTTTACTTTACTTTACCTATTTTATTTTATTTACTGTAGTTTATTTATTTTAAATTCATTTTATTCCTTATTTTTCAATTTCTTTCCTTTAATTTATTTATTTTTAATTTATCTATACTAACAAAAATGACAATATAACATCTGCATAACTGGCGAGATAGTGGAGTAAGAGGGAGTCATGATCAGACGAGCTCGGTATCTAAACACTATTCTGCCAAAAAAAAGTACCAAACCTATAAAGTGGGATAGTGGAGTAAGGGGAGGCCACGAGAAGACAGGCCTGGCACCTAAAAACTAATCCCACAAATATGACATCTACCAATCCAGAAGCAGAAGAGACCATCTACCAAACGATAAAGGGAAGAACTTCCCACTAGATCAAATCCATTCTAAAAAACAGTATCTAATCAAGTGTTCACTCGACTTTGTTGAGTTAACGATCTCGCAGTTGCTCTGTCTATATACTTATACAAACATTAGGAACCTATAGTAAATTGTTATAATCAAAACCAATTAACTCGTGGATCTGTGTGGAAGGGGTCAGTAGCAGATCATCAGGTAATAAAACAAGTCAATCACAACTGCTCTGTCTATTGGCTTATACAAACATTAAGATCCTATAGTCAATTAGTATAATCAAAACTGATTAACTAGTGAATCTGTGTGGAAAGGGTCAGTAGATCACCAGGTAGTAAATCAAACAATTATTGTTTAATCATCACTCTACTGTAGAGTACCAATTAGAACCATCTCTTGTTGATCCTTCTTTTTAATTTAGACTTTTTCGAAGCAGGAAAAGAGAAATGGAGTCCGTGGCTGAACTCAACATGTCGATGGTTGAGGCTTTTAATAGCAGTCCGGCACCATCGACCTTTCCGGCGACTAAAAAGAGGGAGGAGCAAGCCTTCGTCGTTCAGGTGAAGCCCGCCGAAGGCAAGTCCTTCGCAGGGATCAAGCTAACGGCGATAGGGAAGGAGATAAAGTCCCTGGTCATGTCCGTCTGACTTTTAAATCACAGGAGGACATGGACAGGGCAGTGAACCAGGTATCCCTTCTCGGCATAGAAGTGAGGGTATCCCAGCCATCAACCTTGTTAACTGAAAAGGTGGTGGTACACGGGATTCCCTCCGAATATGACTGAGAAGAGATCCTGGAAGATTTAAGAGACAGAGGATATGCGGTCAAGGAGGTATACCGGTTAAAGGTTGCTGAAGGTAAAAGCCAGGGAAGTGTCGCCCTGACTTTTAAAAATAAAGCGCCGGAAATACTAAAAGTAGTATACTTATCCAGAAGGACCCACGCCTACATCAACCGGGTAAGGCAATGTTCCAATTGTCAAAAACTGGGCCACACAGTCAAGTACTGCAAGGGAAAGACCGTGTGTGCCCAGTGCGGTGGGAGTCACGCGGTGGCTGAGTGCAGGGCGGGCATGCAAATAAAATGCTCGAACTGCAAGGGCGGTTACGCAGCGAACTCCCCAAAATGCCCCAAGATACAGAGCACCAAAGCTGCCCTAAAGATACAGTGGAAGGAGAAAGTGGGTTTCAGCGAGGCTGCACTCATTCTTAAAAAAAGGAGCGTTCGATAAAAGATGTCAGGAATACGGCTCCGGTTAATAAACCAAGGACGAAGCCAATTCCATCGACATCGACGCCGGAAGAACCACCAAAGGCCCCCCGATCAGAACAACTACCAACTACAAAGACCCCAAAGAAAAAGAAAGAACAACCCAAAGAAAAAGAAACAAGCAAAAATGAAAGTTGATGAGACTCACTTAATTCCTAAATTCAAAACGGAAAGTGGTTTCATGAGCTTCATGATTGAATTCCTAAAGGTGGCAGTGTCAGACGAAGACAAAACTACAAAAAACGGCAAGCCTCCTAGTCAACTCGATCAACACAGTTAAAAAGAGATATAGAGATGACGACGAGGAAGACGAGAAGAACGATCAAGAGGTAAATCTCACATTACGTAGGAGGATATCTCATGTTCGCCACTACAGTACTGGAGATATTTCCAGTTGATCGTCGATGGTAAAACCAAAGGCAAACACTGGCGGTGTGTCTAGTTGCTTGTCGGTCGCAACACCAAATGCGAACACCAATGAAGTACCCTCTATTGAAATCGAGACACTAGTAGATCAATAGAATTCCAACATTGAGAGGCATCCATCCGGACAGACATCATGGCGGGCCAGGTTAAAGTTCTACAACTTAATGTTAATGGACTGGCCACCAGATGTGCTGAGCTGAGAAAATACATCACACGCAACCCCAAAGATGTAATATGCCTCCAAGAAACCAAGCTACTACCAACCAAAACGACATCTACCTACCCGGATATACTTGCGAGAGAAGGGACAGACCGAACAGCACGACACGTGGCGGCGGGCTCGCCATCTATGTCCGTGACAACTTAAATTATACTTCTGTTTCACTGAACATAGAGGGCCTTCTAGAAGCAATGGGCATAGCCATCACATTGAGCAATAATACAAATTTGACAATAGTGAATGTCTATGTTCCCCCAGATGTCACGAAAAAAACAGTTGACTTCCAGTCACTTCTCGACCAGCTTCCACAGGGCGAATCTGTGTTTTGCGGAGATTTCAACGCAAAACACGTTCTGTGGGGGTCGCCGAGGAATGACTGTCGGGGGACTAGCCTATGCTCAATAATAGAAGGAAACGACTTTTGCGTACTGAACGATAAGAGCCCTACTTTTTTCGGAGGAAATGCCCCACCTTCCCACCTAGATCTCACGTTCTGTACGCTTGGTATGGCAAACCGCTGCGACTGGCAAGTACACGAAGATGAAACACTTGACAGTGACCATCTTCTGATAGAACTCTGCATTCAGGCTGAAGCACCCAGGGAAGTCTATAACGGGAGACTCAATTGGATAATGAAAGAAGCTGACTGGGTCAAATTTCGTGTAGGCTGCCTTGAGTGGAAGGAAGAAGACATCATCGATGCCAACATCGACGTATACGTTGCCAACATCACGAGTTCTATTATAGGTGCCGCAAACGACTCCATTCCAAAGACTTCTGGTGGGGAAACCAAGGACTAAAAAACCTTGGTGGTCACTGGAATGTCAGAAGGCGGTTAACCAAAGAAGGAAGGCACTCCGCCTACGGAAACGCCACCACAATGAAATCAACCACCAAAACTACCTAAAGTTGAAATACGCTGCAAGACACACAATAAAGAAGGCACAAAGTGGGCACTGGATGACATTCTGTAATGCGTTGAATAAAAACACGCAAACAGGTGCCGTCTGGAAGAAACTGAAAGCCATGAACGGGAAACGCAGAACATTCAACATACCAAACCTTGAAGATGGAGATAAGTACGTTACCAACGGCAATGAAAAGGCAGATCTACTTGCAAAAACGTTTGCAGACGCAAGCAAAGATGAAAATCAATCACCAGAGTTTCTGAAGAGGAAGGAAATCTTTTACTCGCAGCACCCTTCATTAGTAATTGAATCTAATGAAGTGGCTGACCCAATCAATCTACCCTTCTCTGGGGGAGAGTTAAATAAGGCTCTTTCACTCAAGAAGGATAGTGCGGCTGGTGAGGACGAAGTAAAGTACTCCATGCTCAAACATCTACCTAGAAACGCCAAAACGATACTACTAAACTTCTTCAACACATCCTGGCTGACGGGAGAGGTACCTAAAGAATGGCGGAAAGCAAACGTCATCCCTCTACTGAAGCCGGGGAAAGAGAAAAAAAGGGCAGAATCATATCGACCAGTAAGTTTGACATCCACACTATGCAAAACCTTGGAAACAATGATTAATATTCGACTACAGTTCTATCTCGAGAGCAACCGAATGATCGACGAAAATCAAAGTGGGTTCAGGAAAGGACGATCAACAATGGGCCACTTGGTTAGACTACAGCAAGTCATGTCGCAGGCACTTCTCTCGGGAAACCTGTTGTGTGCCGTGTTCGTAGATCTGACTAAGGCTTTCGATCTAGTTTGGTTAGACGGGCTGCTCTTCAAGTTAGGACGTATCGGTATAACGGGCATAATGTTTCGGTGGATTAAAAGCTTTCCGAGCGATACAAGGATACAGGTGAATGTTGGCAGATTCCTGAATGCCGAGCAAACATTAGAAAATGGCACGCCTCAGGGGTCTGTTATCAGTCCCACTCTCTTCAACATCATGATCAATGACATTCACAAATCGTCCTACCTCGATTCCAGGACTGACTTGGCTAAATTTGCTGATGACAGTACCATATGGAGGAACGGGACGAGCTTTTGTGAACTGCAAAAGAACATGCAAAGGGCCTTAGACAAATTCATGACATGGGCAAACGACTGGGGATTTAAAGTCTCAGAGAAGAAAACAGTCGGTATGCTTGTGAGCAGGGATAGAGGGATAAACAAAATGACTCTGTGTATGAACGGGAAAACCATCGAGTTTAAAGACCAAACCAAGTTCCTTGGCGTAATCTTTTACCGACGGTTGACCTGGAAACCGCACATCGACTGGACTGTAGATAGATGCTCCAAAATCCTAAACTTAATGAGAAAATTAACGGGCAGTACGTGGGGCGCCAATAGAGTTACACTAATGATGGTTTATCGTGCTCTAATACGATCTGTATAAGACTACGGCTCTTTGGCCTTCATGAACTGCGCGCCAACACTCTTAAGTAAGCTTGACACCATCCAATACAAAGCTCTGTGTATTGCCACCACAGAGTAAGAATAACCAGAGTAGCGACTTCTTCATTTGCATAAGTAGAGGTCGCGCATTGCATCTTGGGTTTGATGTGTAAGTTCTCAAACATGGCGGCTGAAACGTGTGGGCTGTCAACAATGAGAATAAAAAGTAAATACAAGAGTGGGGGGTATGGAACACAGTGTAGAGCCTACGGGTGTTATAATTATACAGGGACTGTATAATTAAACATTTTCCTACTGCCATCAGGCATTGCCACTGAAAAGATAATATTAAAAGAAGAAAAATAACTTTGTGTAAAATTTGCTCAAAAATGAAACAAGTCAACAGCTAGGCCCATCTTCCCCGCTGACATCCCAAAACAAATAGATGACACATATCAATTAATTGGCCAGAAAACAACCCTACTCAAACTCATCTGTACTTTCGGATGTGTCTTTAGTGGAATTAGATATCTCTAAAATATTGATAGAACCTCTTTTAGAGCTGCCAGAGGAAAATATTTTTAATAGAGCCTACAAGAAGTTCAACTGTGACGCCTGTTTGAAGTTATGGACAGCTTCCGAAAGGGAAGCTCATGATGACATTTATTCTTTTATCCATCAAAAGCAATATGATAAGGAGAATAAGAAAGGTCTAGTCAAACCAAGTCATTTAATTTATGCTGTTACAATGAAATTAGAATCAATATTTAGAGATTCTTTTTGACACGATCAATAAAACCCAAAATGTATGTAGGCCTAGACAGTTTATTGAAATATTTATGAAAATTGTTACAGATAATATTGTTTGTTCAACTGATTGTGCTAAAGTTTGTAAATTTATGCTTTGTCTTTTTGCTCGCATGAGAATACATCATTGTGTAAAATAACTTAATAGGTCTAGGAAATACAAGAAACATAAGAAAAACAAGAAATATGAAGGTGTCACATTACTAATTTATCAAGTTGTTTCTGCGGACCATGTCTTATGCTTCATCACAAATATTATTTTCTACTTGAACT
The DNA here is from genome assembly GCA_917208275.1 of Patella pellucida. NCBI lineage: Eukaryota > Metazoa > Mollusca > Gastropoda > Patellidae > Patella > Patella pellucida. The sequence goes on from OU795039.1 coordinate 63,593,979, forward strand.
AAGCATAGATAAGCAGTTTAAAAGACAAATGTACAAATAATTGATATATGTCATTTATATGTTTTGGGATGTCAGCGGTGTGGGCGGTTGGGAGTGGAAATAAGCATCACTGTTAGCTTGTTTCAACTGATTGTGCTAAAGTTTGTAAATTTATGCTATGTATTTTTGCTCGCATGAGAATACATCATTCATTCAGTGCCGGATCTAGGGGAGGCAAAGTGGGACAAATGTCCCGCCCCCCCCCCCACAATTCTGGGTCATACTATATTATTTTATCACGGACGGAGCTAACCAGTACCTGGGCTGAGGGGCGAGGATTAGGGCCCTGGGCAGTAAGGGCTATTGGGGGCCCCGGGACTGGTAGGTACCAACAGATTTCCGGGGGGGGGGCAGATATCGGTTAGGCCCTAAAATTAACTAAATTACATAACTTAGAGGTTCCAATCAATTGGTCCTAACCAGTTCAGGGGACCCCATCCCGCGGGAAATTAACAGACAACGGAGTTCAATGTTTTATGTCACCTAAAATGATTTCACTAAAATATTAAGTAAATGAAAACATCATGAGCGATAGGGTATGTTTAAAATACTCAAATTGTCAACGAATTCAAAGCTTCAATAAAATCGCTGTTTAAATTGTCTCAGATGCACTGAAATTAATTTTAAAAAAAAATCCTGGAGGAAAACATCCCAGGCACTCAAGGGGGCGAAGTATATACTAGTACGATCCGCGGTCAATACGAACAATTTGAACAAACAACATTGGGGGCCCCCCACTGTTGGCATGTCCTGGGCCCCCCACAAGGTTAATCCGGCCCTGCGTGTAAAAGAACTTAATAGTTTTTATACGCCCACATTGAAATGTGGTCGTATACTGCCGTCGCCCCCGTCCGTCCGTCCGTCCGTCCGTCGGTCCGGCGTCCACAATTTCTTGTGGACGCTCTAGAGGCCAAAGTTAATATTCGATTGACTTTAAATTTATACACAGTGTTTAAGGTCATGAGACGAAGAAGCCTATTGATTTTCAGCAATTTCAGATAATTACTGACTGAGTTATGGCCCTTGATCACTTTCAAAATTTTGTGGACGCTCTAGAGGCTAAAGTTAATATCCGATTGACTTTAAATTTATATAAATTGTTGAAGGTCATGAGATGAACAAGTATATTGAGTTTCAATGAATTTAGATAACTTGAACAGCATGGAGGAGAACTTTATCAAAGCCAAACAAATTCCAATAATTTTCTGATAATTACATAATGAGTTGTTACTTTTAATCAGATTTTAGTGTTTTATAAATGTTTCATTACCGAAAAAAGTAAAATATGCGACAACTCTTGTTGACTGCCCGGACGATTTAGCTGCTGTGGGCGTATGTTTCGTTGCCTGGCAACCTATGTTTGTCTTTTGTTTCCAAACAATTAAAAGAAAGACAGATATCTGTTCTTTATGGCTTACAATCCCCCTTGTTAGTGGTGAAGGACAGGGGGTCAACGTAGATAGTCGCTTGGATGGGACAAAAAGCCAAGGTCCTGTGTAGGCCTACACATAATTGGCATGCAGTGCTGAAAGAACCCTTGACTGTTATTGGAAGTTAAAGTAAGAGTAGGCCATAGGGCCACTGTCTGGACAAAAATTCCCTCAATGCACACTGTATTGCATATCCATTTAATTACATAGGCCCCTTAGGAAAGTCCAAGAAAAGGGCTGATAGACTTATAGCATTACAAGCAAACTACCTTTTATGGCAATTCAACCACCTGGATTTAAAATAAAGTTAATGAAATTGGGCATGGTCATGTGTTAAGTCTTTGTTCCAAGGGCAGATCCAGAATTTTTTGCAGAATGTGGTTTGCCAGCTGGTTCCTGGGGCAATGTATATATGTATCTTTTGGGTGATATGGGCACTTGGTTTACCCCCCTTCCCTCGGCCTTGAAAAGGTTTGAGGAATAGGCCTACAAAGGTTTCTTTTTTAAGAGAGAAATCCAACCCCCATGTCGATATCAATTTTTATTATGAATACAATCACTCTGTGTATCAATTTTATTGATTGATGCAAGAGATTAATTGTGATACAAATTAAACGACCACTTTCTCATAATGATGTCCTAATGATTAGGAACCTATATCGGTAAATTTCTTTGATCTTTTTGGGTATATATGCCCTGAATAACTTGCGGTCTGAAAGTCGTTGGCGGTCCCGGTTTTTCGTTTATCAGTCTTGTTTATCCCCACCATATCCCCGGTGTCGAGCTTTATCACACACAGAACCAACAAACAATGACAAATCATGAAAATAGATCGCATAAAACAGAGTAAACTAAATTCCAAATGATTAATCAGGACGGTAGGCCTTATCGTTCGATAAAGCTTAAATCAGGCCTTAAAGAACTGGGCAAACTTTTAATATTAAGATGGAATTTCAGCAAGAACTTTTGTTGTCAACTATAACTAGTACAAGTTTAGCCAAATCGACCGTGTAGTGTTTGTGTTTGTATTACTTGAAAGAATAGCTGTCATATAGGCTAGATCACTAGAAATATATATCGTAACCATGTTGAGCGAACTGTCAGTTGAGTGTTATTACACTATATTCCCAAGATGCATTGCGCGTCGGAGTGTTTCTATGGGGAGTAATGCGAGCCACTACTCTGGTTATTCTTACTCTGTGTTGCCACTGGCGTAGGGCTCGGGACTAGGAGAGAGGCATTACTACAGGAAGTCGGGAGAGTTGCCCCTATCCCTAAGAAGAAAAGAACTAGTGACAAGGTACTGGGTTAAGATCTCACAACTAGGAGAGAGATCCCCAACATTTGTCAGTCTACAAAAACAAAATATGTAAGAGATCCAAAAAAGAAAACCTTCAGCCAGGGTATCAGGGAAACGATCAAGGGACTACGACTGGGGGAGCTCGTGATAAATTAACACGACCCCCCAGTTATCGCCCCTTGGACGCTCCCTATACCACTGGTCAATCTAGATATACTACAGAAAACTGACAAGAAAAACAACCCCAGTGCTGCACGTGCTTACTCTCTAGAACACTTGGAAGACAACTGGCCGTCTGATGACTGGGACCATGTGTACACGGATGGCTCACACAATCCTGAAAGGCGCACCAGCTCGTTTGGAATATACCTGCCAAACGAGGAACAGGGAATAAGCAGGAAACTGCCCAATATCTGTTTGGTGTACACTGCAGAGCTTGTTGCCATTCGTGACGCTATTTCATGGATCTCCCATCAAAAGACCGGAAAGTTCGTCATTCCGAGTGACTCTCTGAGCAGTCTGATTTCAATCGAATGACAACTCGGAATCAAGACCAGAAGTCATTTTGGAAATCAGGCAGCTATATCAAAGGATCCTGGAAAAGGGAAGCAAATTAGAGCTCGTGTGGATACCATCACATGTCAACATTAGAGGGAACGAGGAGGCAGATCGACTCGCCAACGAAGGTCTTAAGGACACAACACCACTCCGCACCATCGACTACAGCACCACGGAAATCTATAGTATTGTCAAAAGACAGGTCAATTAATACTGGGAATTAAATCTCGTTGAACTTGACACATACAGATTCCGGCTGGATGACAAGATCTACACCAAAATAGCGACCAATCACCAAAGACGAGATATATGCAAACTTATATCGAAACTAAGGGTGCGAAAGCTGCTGCGAGACTTTAAATACCAAGTCATCATCTGTGAGTGCGGAGAGGAATGTACCACCAACCATGTCCTGGTAGACTGCGAGGTATACAAGGAAGAGAGACGGGACTTAGTGAGAATGATGGAGACAAACAACATGCCATTCAACACTAAGAACCTGCTCTTCCCGAAGCCAGATCTCAAATTGAAAATCTTCGAACAAATCCAAGAGCTAATGTACACAGTTGGACTAGGTAGAATAGTGAAATAGGATGGCTGAGTAAAAACGTCCTATCGAAGGAAGCCCAACCATCCTACAAATCTATTTTTATCGCTTTATTCATTACTTATTCTTTTTCTTAATTTATTTTTACAACTGGGTAGACTAGTGAAGTAGGAAGGCTGAGTAAAAACGTCCTCTCGAAGGAAGCCCAACCATCCTACAAATCTATTTTTATCGCTTTATTTTTTACTTATTTTCTCTCAATTTATTCTTACAACGTAGGGTGGTTAAGTAAAAACGTCCTCACGAAGGAAGCCCAACCATCCTACAAATTTATTTTTATCTTATTACTTATTCAATTAACTCATTTCTATCTATTCTTATGAATATTCTTAATTTATTAAATTTGCATCTATTTACTTTAATTTATATATTTTACTTTACTTTACCTATTTTATTTTACTTTACTGTAGTTTATTTATTTTAAATTCATTTTATTCCTTTTATTTCAATTTATTTCCTTTAATTTATTTATTTTTAATTTATTTATACTAACAAAAATAACAATTTAACATCTGCACAACTGGCGGGATAGTGGAGTAAGAGGGAGTCATGATCAGACGAGCTCGGCATCTAAACACTATTCTGCCAAAAAAACAGATACCAAACCTATAAAGTGGGATATTGGATTAAGGGGAGGTCACGAGAAGACAGACCTGGCACCTAAAAACTAATCCCACAAAGATGACATCTACCAATCCAGAAGCAGAAGAGACCATCTACCAAACGATAAAGGGAAGAACTTCCCACTAAACCAAATCCATGGCCTACTAGGCTACTGCCTTACTGGGTAATGACGACGGATATACGCCGTACAGTGTGCTACGAGGAACATTTTACCCGGACAGCGGCACTATATGGCCTACTCTTATATCAAATACCAACAACTAGGGATCTTTAACAAAAATGAATTCCAACTGCCAAGGGATCTTTAACATGCCAGCCAATGTGTAGACAGTAGCAGCCGTTTTCTGTCACATCCAAGGGAGAACCACGTCGGGAAATCTGGATGAACTTTCTTAGAAAATGCATGGGTCGAACACCCGATCCCCAGGTTAGCAAACCAGTGCCTTACCCACTTAGCCACCGTGACCATAAGAGTACAAAATAAAAAACCCAACCTGTCATCAAAATGGGTTAGTCCTCTGTTGGTCCGGATATTGTAGGCTACATGTGTGTTCAGAAAGTAGCCTAGGCCTACTAACACGTGCTTTCTTGAACTCATTCTAAATTTGTAGGCTATATAGCCTATTCTTCAAGGATGGTATCGGTGCATGATAGATAACAAATGTCATCTCTAAACCCTCCGTGTTTCGAAATACGAGTTTGTCCTATAAACTTCAACGTAGCACATCCCAGAGTGATTCACTCCCGCTAGTTTTAAACACAATTGAAAATATTTTTCAACAAAACAACGATTGATTTTTGTTATTTATAATATTTCTGCCACACCTAACTACAATTAAGCATATAATCCTACCTGACACACCTAAAAATCCCCTCTTTTTAAATCAAAGCGACAGTAAATTGGGTTTTTTTCCGACATTTTAAATTTACGTCTGCAAGAAATATTTGGCTGGTACTCTTGTGCAATAGGCTTTAGCCAATCAAAGTACTAATCTGATAAGAGTTGCGCAGTAGTAATACACCGTAATTATGAACGTCCGAATTAACTTTGATAAGAACAACGCTTGATTTACTTTATTGTGAATATATGCTGATAAATGAATGTTGTTTCAGTAGATTGGCGAAATACTTGAAATATAGTTTCAGATCCGAAAGATCTTGTTTGGTTCTTTTTGATATTGGCATGTATCAGGCTGTAACTTCATAGATTATTTGCCCTGGAGAAATCTTGTTTTTAGCTTGTGGACATTCTAGTGGTCACAATTTTTATTCAATTGTGATGAAACTTAAAATTTATGTTTATATAACCCAAAGATCTTGGTTCCTTGCAATATAATTGGGGCATATTGGTCATTGGACCGTAACTTTCTGGATTATGGTCTCTGATTGTTCGAAAATCACAAATTAACTTGTGGACCCTTGAACACTATATAGAGGTCACAATTTGTATCCGATTTTAAAGATAGGTTGCCAGGCAACGAAACATACGCCCACAGCAGCTAAATCGTCCGAGCAGTCAACAAGAGTTGTCGTATTTTTAACTTTTTTCTGTAATGAAACATTTATAATACACTAAAATTTGATTAAGAGTAATAACTCATTAAGTAAAGAGCACATAAGATCATAATTTTCTATTACATATTATAATAAACAATGATTACTAAATCCATATTACGGAAAGTTCAAATCAATCTGATTAAAATTAACTGAGCTATTTACGTTTTAGTATGGGACAGCCAAAAACGGTTTTCAAATTTTCATGAACGACCTTAATCCGGTTGATTGGCTGATGACGTCACAGGCACTACACATACTATACACATTATCTATCCAATATATCACTGCCTGTATAATATATCACTGTATCAACATACCAACAGTTAACAAGTGTGTATTGTCGGTAATCATTAGCTCGTAATTATGTAAGCTACACATCACTATATAATTCAAAGCATTTTCAAACGCAGACCTTTCTCGTGTTGAATTGTAATAGATTTTATTTGTTACTATAATATTTCCGAGTGTATTTCAAGATGCCGAATTATCGTTGTATTATTGAGAGTTGTGGAAATTCCAGCAGAGAAAAGGGGAATAATATACCGACGTTTCATAAATTTCCCAAAGACGAAATATTACGGAAAGAGTGGATTGCGTTTGTCAACAATTTAATTACGGATTGGCGGATGCGGGTCGTTTCATCCCACGACCGGTTCAGCCCGGGCTGTTTCATCCCACACCTGATTTTCTATCGGGCTGTTTCATCCCACTTGTTATTATAGAAGCAGTTAATTAACCGAGTTGTACCTATTGTCGAATAAACTTCATTGTTTATTATTAAATAAACACACCATTAATTGTTATGGAGTAGTAAAAAAAACATGACGCGAGAGTTGATATCTGTCGTTTGGGTCTCGGATATACGAAGTTTGGGACTCTGGTATACGACGTTTGGGAAATATATATATATTCAAAACACGAAAGAAAAAATCAAGAACCACGTGGTTAGTAAAAGGCTCAACCAAACGATAAAACATTAGTTGCCCTTACGGTTCTTTGATAATCATCGTTTCTCATGAAATTATATAATATTTATTTAAAACGAATACTATGCTGATGACCTACACAAAAACAAAATAAATATTTACACGACATGCAATCTTTTTTTTACAAGCCCCTACAAATTGTTAATAATCAGTGAGCTGCACCTTGACGACATGCTTGTCGTAGATGTCAATACCAATCGATAAATTGGTGCGAACAAGCCACTGGTAAGTGGTAGGTCAATCAAGTTCGTTAACTATTTGATAAAAGAAAAACAACAAAGTATTACTAAATATGCACAAATTTTCAACAATACATTTTGGCAAGTTTTATACTCGCAGATAAAACAAAACAAAGGAGAACTAGCAGTGTTAATCGCGGTCTCAACAACCGCCAATCACCTAATTAAATAAATGCCAATTAAATTCTCAATTGATATAATAAACGATAACCTGCCTTTTTTTAAATCTGGTGTTGATTATCGAACCCATTCTGCTCAGCGAGTTAAGATTATTGACGACAATTGATTGGTGAATCTGATTGTTAAAGCGCTTAAAAACATTGAATTAATTTAGAATTGCAAAATGCAAAACGTAATTTATTATTTGTTACATATAAAAAAATCGTTAGTCATTTATTATTATTCGTGCACATTTTCTGATATGGTCTGGTTATTTGAGCCTAAAAATAGAACACATCAAGTCTCACTTTGATGACAGTTATATCATGGCATCTCATGGGTCGTATATACGATTATTTCACCGTGAAAGGTGCAAATGCATGCTTTCTGATATGGTCGGATTATTTGAACCTAAATATAGAACACAGCAAGTCTTCTTTGAGGTGTTGTATCATGGACATATACGATTATATCACGAGGTAATTCTGTTATTGAAACCCAAACTGAACGAAAACGGCTCTCGATTATAACTGATGTAAATTTTGTGGAATGCTGAAGCAATTTTAGTTTAAATATCCTTTGTGTGTGAATTACTACTATAGGGCAGGCTGTGTACATGTAATATCAATTCTTTAATATATAAAAGCTGTAAATAGATAATTTAATGAAATCAATTTATTTACAGCTAAAAAGATAATTTAATGAAATCAATTTATTTATAAAAGCTGTAAATAGATAATTTAATGAAATCAATGAATCTAGTCTCGCAACAATCGGATGGTTTTCATTATTAGATCCGGTATCATCTACATCGCCATCCTCTACGGAGCCACAGTCAGATAGATACGACTCAAACATAATATATGGCGCTATAGTTATCATTTCTCGCGACGTATCTGTATCCGATACATTGCCAGAGCTAAAAGAACTACTGCTACAGGATAACTCTAAATATTCTGCTTCCATTCTCTCGGTGTATGATAGAATGACCAATAACACGTGTTAATGATTTATTTATATGATTACTACTTAAAACCATTTCGTTTCTTAAATGCCGACAATTAATTATTTCAATTGGCTTCATAGATGTCCGTAGCGCCGGCTACACCAATTCTACACCAATCGTGTTTCATTCAGAAGCCAATTGTTAGTTTACGGTCGGCTTATTCAGATTAAAAAGACAATGCTACAGCAATCGGCTTTATAAAACAAATTCTAAATTAAAAAAACAGATTATTCCGTAGTCAGTTGTTTTATTTATTTAGGGGATTAAGGAACCAGTCAGGCGTTAATGAATACACACGCCGGCTGTATATAGGCAATTAAGGAATAAACATTCCGAATATGCATTTGTACACTGTGACGTCACTAGCGACCGAGGGGATTAAGAGTGTTTTCGATAATTGGCCAAGTCGTTTTTACGGGAGGTCTAGATTTGCGACTTTGAGTGAAGATAGCTGATTTATTTTTAATCAGATTGATGTTAACTTTCCGTAATGTGCATATAATAACCACTGTCCATCACTACGCCGAGTTTCAGTTTGTCGTCTTATGAGCACTTTAAGTAATTATCAGAAAATCATTACAATTTGTTTGGCTTTGATAAAGTTCTCCTCCATGCTAACGTTTAGTATATGAAACATTTAATATCATGGATTTAGCTGTTCAAGTTATCAAAATTCATTAAAAATCTATATATTGTTCGTTGCAAGCAAGACCTTAAACTCTGTGTTTCAATCTAAAGTGAATCGGATGTAAACTTTAGCTTCCAATAGTGTCCCCAAGAATTTTTGAAGTGATCAAGGGCCATAAAAGTAATTTTAGGAAATTGCTGAAAATTAATAGGCTTCTTCGTCTCATGACCTTAAACACTGTGTATAAATTTTAAGTCAATCGGATATTAACTTTGGCCTCTAGATCATCCACAAGATTTGTTGAAGTGATTAAGGGTCATAACTCTGGCGGTAATTATCGGATATTGCTGAAAATCAATAGGCTTTTTTGTCTCGTGACCTTTAACACTGTGTATAAAATTAAAGTCAATCGGATATTAACTTTAGCCTCCAGAGCGTCCAAGATTATTTGAAGAGATCAAGGGCCATAACTCTGACAGTAATTAGCGGAAATCGCTGACAATCAATAGGCTTCTTCATCTCACTCATGTAAGCAATATATATCAATTTCATAACAATCAGGTGATAAATGTAGTCTGTAGAGTGTTCACAAGAAATTGTGGACGACGGACGTACGTACGGACAGACGGACCGGGCGACGCCAATATACGACCACATTTTAATGTGGGCGTATAAAAACTGTTGAGTGTTAGACCTTGCGCGTATCCAACAGTAAATTCCTGGATTTTGGTCCATTTGTACAAATAATGATTTTCTTTTAGCTTGTTTTCTGTCCAACTATTGAAAAATGTTGTTGTATGTTGCATGGCAACCACTTCTTTATCCAACCTTTATAAAAAAAAAAAGCAGGAGACTATTAAAATGGGTTTGTCTGTCTGTCACATGAGCTAGAATAATAAAAGTTTGAATTGGAGAGTAGTTTACTATTGGCTATGCCCCCGTCTTCCATTAACCCAGGTTAGGTGCATAACAGTAGGACGTTAAACCCCATCTCATTTCATTTTATAGGCTATGTATGTTCCCTTTAGAATCCCTATTTAGATACAAATCTAAACAAAAATATCGGTAATATAATGAAAAAAAAAGAAAAGAGTTGTTTATCAGGTGAATGCCTTGCCTGTGTTTGATTGTGACTGTGAGCATTTATATGTGTCATTAATATATTCTGGGATTGAGATCGGGGACATCTATCTCCCTCACTCACTATGGGCTAGACTGGCCCAGTCTCTTCTATTTATTTTACATTTCGATTTATATAAAAGTATTAATTTTAAGTAAACCAACACTTTCGTTTGCATTTGTATAAAAAATTTTTTGAGTAAACCTGTAACCAGCACCAGAGACTGGACGATTTGCGAACTTCACAATAAAAAGGGCGTTCTTGCTGTGTTTTTCATCCTACCGTATTTGGAATGATTGACAGTTATCAAGCACGCCCCGAGTCACGTGACATGAATCATGCGTCTCGACTGGAGTGCGAAGCTGTCATGCTGAGACCGTCTGAGGGTTGATGTCACGTTGTTGTTAGATATGTCGTGATCAAGTGCACGACGTCACACGACCTACATAATGCAGATTGACCTACTAGATGAGATTGAAGCTCTATTTGCCCAGTCTCTAGAGATTACGTTTTTTTTTTTTGGGGGGGGGGGGAGAGGACTGGCCAATTTTTGGTGTGTGGAGAAGACTGGCCACCAGTCTAACTATAGCAAGAACCCATGATAACTCATACAAATCACTTTTGTTCTTTACTTTAATATTATGATGTAGTAAACCAACTTCAATGCAAAATAAATACATATAACAATTTAAAGGTCTTTGAATTTAGAATGATGAATATTTGTGTTTTTATTGTTGACCCCGTCTTCAATTAGCCCAGGTTAGGTGCTTAAGCGTAGGACGTTAAACCCCATTTCATTCATTCATTTATTGTTGACCCACATATCTCATTTGGACAGTAATTTGCAATGCTAAATCAGATCATGATCAGCTGACAAAATTTTAAAGTAACTTGCTTTGTTTCTGACAAAGCCAGTGGTAGGAGAATGTTATTTCCCCATGATATTGTTACTTTATATTGAGAGTAATATAAAAATTAACTATTTTTATATTTCCTGAATAATATTTTCTACATCAGGAACGATAAGTTAAAATAATTTACAAACAATGTTCAAATAAATTCAAACTATGGATTTCCATACCCTTAAAAGTGGGTCATTAGGAATTGTCCTAGAGTGTTTTTATCAACCAAAGTTTTTGTTCAAAGGATGACCCCCAGTTTTCTCCAAGTTCCTGAAAAAAATCTGTTTAAAGTATAATGGAAATATTCATCTGTTCGCAAACATTAGATAAAATATTTTACAGATATTATGTAATAGTGTCAAAGGCACACTTCTAATTTTCACTGAGCAACTTAATAAGCATGGCTGTTTGGTAGTTTTTATAAGCTTTACCAGAATGTAATATACATGTATAGTATTAACTTTAAAATTGTATAAATCGATGGAAAACAAAAACACAAAAAGTATAACAATGGGAAGCTGTCATTCAACATACAAATGTGTTATAGACAAGTTTATCCAGGCACAAGGTGAGTGTTTGTCTACAGGAAGTTGAAAAATTATAACTGAAAGTTTCTAGGGACTAGTAAGAGCCTTCTACACTGAGTTAACTAGTTTTATCCACTGACATATATCTGGGATTTCTCCTTTAATTTCAGTTATACTATTTTTGAAATGCTTTTCTCCACATGTATATTGTACTGGCTGGTATATTTAGTTTTTCAGCAACCTTTTGAATACCATCTAATTTTGCCATTTCAACTGCTCTCTGTTTTTCCTCTTTAGAATATGTTGAACGCTGTCTTAAAGGGCCAAACAATGCAGAAAGCTGTTCATTAACATCTTTTTCCTTGAGACCTGCATTCATTTCATTGTGATGTATTGACATAGCTGTAAATAAATTAAAATTAATTAAAATACAATATTTAAGGGCTGATAGACTTATAGCATTACAAGCAAACTACCTTTTATGGCAATTCAACCACCTGGATTTAAAATAAAGTTAATGAAATTGGGCATGGTCATGTGTTAAGCTTTTGTTCCAAGGGCAGATCCAGAATTTTTTGCAGAATGTGGTTTGCTGCTGGTTCCTGGGGCAATGTATATATGTATCTTTTGGGTGATATGGGCACTTGGTTTACCCCCCTTCCCTCGGCCTTGAAAAGGTTTGAGGAATAGGCCTACAAAGGTTTCTTTTTTAAGAGAGAAATCCAACCCCCATGTCGATATCAATTTTTATTATGAATACAATCACTCTGTGTATCAATTTTATTGATTGATGCAAGAGATTAATTGTGATACAAATTAAACGACCACTTTCTCATATGATGTCCTAATGATTAGGAACCTATATCGGTAAATCTCTTTGATCTTTTTGGGTATATATGCCCTGAATAACTTGCGGTCTGAAAGTCGTTGGCGGTCCCGGTTTTTCGTTTATCAGTCTTGTTTATCCCCACCATATCCCCGGTGTCGAGCTTTATCACACACAGAACCAACAAACAATGACAAATCATGAAAATAGATCGCATAAAACAGAGTAAACTAAATTCCAAATGATTAATCAGGACGGTAGGCCTTATCGTTCGATAAAGCTTAAATCAGGCCTTAAAGAACTGGGCAAACTTTTAATATTAAGATGGAATTTCAGCAAGAACTTTTGTTGTCAACTATAACTAGTACAAGTTTAGCCAAATCGACCGTGTAGTGTTTGTGTTTGTATTACTTGAAAGAATAGCTGTCATATAGGCTAGATCACTAGAAATATATATCGTAACCATGTTGAGCGAACTGTCAGTTGAGTGTTATTACACTATATTCCCAAGATGCATTGCGCGTCGGAGTGTTTCTATGGGGAGTAATGCGAGCCGCTACTCTGGTTATTCTTACTCTGTGTTGCCACTGGCGTAGGGCTCGGGACTAGGAGAGAGGCATTACTACAGGAAGTCGGGAGAGTTGCCCCTATCCCTAAGAAGAAAAGAACTAGCGACAAGGTACTGGGTTAAGATCTCACAACTAGGAGAGAGATCCCCAACATTTGTCAGTCTACAAAAACAAAATATGTAAGAGATCCAAAAAAGAAAACCTTCAGCCAGGGTATCAGGGAAACGATCAAGGGACTACGACTGGGGGAGCTCGTGATAAATTAACACGACCCCCCAGTTATCGCCCCTTGGACGCTCCCTATACCACTGGTCAATCTAGATATACTACAGAAAACTGACAAGAAAAACAACCCCAGTGCTGCACGTGCTTACTCTCTAGAACACTTGGAAGACAACTGGCCGTCTGATGACTGGGACCATGTGTACACGGATGGCTCACACAATCCTGAAAGGCGCACCAGCTCGTTTGGAATATACCTGCCAAACGAGGAACAGGGAATAAGCAGGAAACTGCCCAATATCTGTTTGGTGTACACTGCAGAGCTTGTTGCCATTCGTGAAGCTATTTCATGGATCTCCCATCAAAAGACCGGAAAGTTCGTCATTCCGAGTGACTCTCTGAGCAGTCTGATTTCAATCCAAAATGACAACTCGGAATCAAGACCAGAAGTCATTTTGGAAATCAGGCAGCTATATCAAAGGATCCTGGAAAAGGGAAGCAAATTAGAGCTCGTGTGGATACCATCACATGTCAACATTAGAGGGAACGAGGAGGCAGATCGACTCGCCAACGAAGGTATTAAGGACACAACACCACTCCGCACCATCGACTACAGCACCACGGAAATCTATAGTATTGTCAAAAGACAGGTCAATTAATACTGGGAATTAAATCTCGTTGAACTTGACACATACAGATTCCGGCTGGATGACAAGATCTACACCAAAATAGCGACCAATCACCAAAGACGAGATATATGCAAACTTATATCGAAACTAAGGGTGCGAAAGCTGCTGCGAGACTTTAAATACCAAGTCATCATCTGTGAGTGCGGAGAGGAATGTACCACCAACCATGTCCTGGTAGACTGCGAGGTATACAAGGAAGAGAGACGGGACTTAGTGAGAATGATGGAGACAAACAACATGCCATTCAACACTAAGAACCTGCTCTTCCCGAAGCCAGATCTCAAATTGAAAATCTTCGAACAAATCCAAGAGCTAATGTACACAGTTGGACTAGGTAGAATAGTGAAATAGGATGGCTGAGTAAAAACGTCCTATCGAAGGAAGCCCAACCATCCTACAAATCTATTTTTATCGCTTTATTCATTACTTATTCTTTTTCTTAATTTATTTTTACAACTGGGTAGACTAGTGAAGTAGGAAGGCTGAGTAAAAACGTCCTCTCGAAGGAAGCCCAACCATCCTACAAATCTATTTTTATCGCTTTATTTTTTACTTATTTTCTCTCAATTTATTCTTACAACGTAGGGTGGTTGAGTAAAAACGTCCTCACGAAGGAAGCCCAACCATCCTACAAATTTATTTTTATCTTATTACTTATTCAATTAACTCATTTCTATCTATTCTTATGAATATTCTTAATTTATTAAATTTGCATCTATTTACTTTAATTTATATATTTTACTTTACTTTACCTATTTTATTTTACTTTACTGTAGTTTATTTATTTTAAATTCATTTTATTCCTTTTATTTCAATTTATTTCCTTTAATTTATTTATTTTTAATTTATTTATACTAACAAAAATAACAATTTAACATCTGCACAACTGGCGGGATAGTGGAGTAAGAGGGAGTCATGATCAGACGAGCTCGGCATCTAAACACTATTCTGCCAAAAAAACAGATACCAAACCTATAAAGTGGGATATTGGATTAAGGGGAGGTCACGAGAAGACAGACCTGGCACCTAAAAACTAATCCCACAAAGATGACATCTACCAATCCAGAAGCAGAAGAGACCATCTACCAAACGATAAAGGGAAGAACTTCCCACTAAACCAAATCCATGGCCTACTAGGCTACTGCCTTACTGGGTAATGACGACGGATATACGCCGTACAGTGTGCTACGAGGAACATTTTACCCGGACAGCGGCACTATATGGCCTACTCTTATATCAAATACCAACAACTAGGGATCTTTAACAAAAATGAATTCCAACTGCCAAGGGATCTTTAACATGCCAGCCAATGTGTAGACAGTAGCAGCCGTTTTCTGTCACATCCAAGGGAGAACCACGTCGGGAAATCTGGATGAACTTTCTTAGAAAATGCATGGGTCGAACACCCGATCCCCAGGTTAGCAAACCAGTGCCTTACCCACTTAGCCACCGTGACCATAAGAGTACAAAATAAAAAACCCAACCTGTCATCAAAATGGGTTAGTCCTCTGTTGGTCCGGATATTGTAGGCTACATGTGTGTTCAGAAAGTAGCCTAGGCCTACTAACACGTGCTTTCTTGAACTCATTCTAAATTTGTAGGCTATATAGCCTATTCTTCAAGGATGGTATCGGTGCATGATAGATAACAAATGTCATCTCTAAACCCTCCGTGTTTCGAAATACGAGTTTGTCCTATAAACTTCAACGTAGCACATCCCAGAGTGATTCACTCCCGCTAGTTTTAAACACAATTGAAAATATTTTTCAACAAAACAACGATTGATTTTTGTTATTTATAATATTTCTGCCACACCTAACTACAATTAAGCATATAATCCTACCTGACACACCTACAAATCCCCTCTTTTTAAATCAAAGCGACAGTAAATTGTTTTTTTTTCCGACATTTTAAATTTACGTCTGCAAGAAATATTTGGCTGGTACTCTTGTGCAATAGGCTTTAGCCAATCAAAGTACTAATCTGATAAGAGTTGCGCAGTAGTAATACACCGTAATTATGAACGTCCGAATTAACTTTGATAAGAACAACGCTTGATTTACTTTATTGTGAATATATGCTGATAAATGAATGTTGTTTCAGTAGATTGGCGAAATACTTGAAATATAGTTTCAGATCCGAAAGATCTTGTTTGGTTCTTTTTGATATTGGCATGTATCAGGCTGTAACTTCATAGATTATTTGCCCTGGAGAAATCTTGTTTTAAGCTTGTGGACATTCTAGTGGTCACAATTTTTATTCAATTGTGATGAAACTTAAAATGTATGTTTATATAACCCAAAGATCTTGGTTCCTTGCAATATAATTGGGGCATATTGGTCATTGGACCGTAACTTTCTGGATTATGGTCTCTGATTGTTCGAAAATCACAAATTAACTTGTGGACCCTTGAACACTATATAGAGGTCACAATTTGTATCCGATTTTAAAGATAGGTTGCCAGGCAATGAAACATACGCCCACAGCAGCTAAATCGTCCGAGCAGTCAACAAGAGTTGTCGTATTTTTAACTTTTTTCTGTAATGAAACATTTATAATACACTAAAATTTGATTAAGAGTAATAACTCATTAAGTAATTATCAGAAAATCATTACAATTTGTTTGGCTTTGATAAAGTTCTCCTCCATGCTAACGTTTAGTATATGAAACATTTAATATCATGGATTTAGCTGTTCAAGTTATCAAAATTCATTAAAAATCTATATATTGTTCGTTGCAAGCAAGACCTTAAACTCTGTGTTTCAATCTAAAGTGAATCGGATGTAAACTTTAGCTTCCAATAGTGTCCCCAAGAATTTTTGAAGTGATCAAGGGCCATAAAAGTAATTTTAGGAAATTGCTGAAAATTAATAGGCTTCTTCGTCTCATGACCTTAAACACTGTGTATAAATTTTAAGTCAATCGGATATTAACTTTGGCCTCTAGATCATCCACAAGATTTGTTGAAGTGTTCAAGGGTCATAACTCTGGCGGTAATTATCGGATATTGCTGAAAATCAATAGGCTTTTTCGTCTCGTGACCTTTAACACTGTGTATAAAATTAAAGTCAATCGGATATTAACTTTAGCCTCCAGAGCGTCCAAGATTATTTGAAGAGATCAAGGGCCATAACTCTGACAGTAATTAGCGGAAATCGCTGAAAATCAATAGGCTTCTTCATCTCACTCATGTAAGCAATATATATCAATTGCATAACAATCAGGTGATAAATGTAGTCTGTAGAGTGTTCACAAGAAATTGTGGACGACGGACGTACGTAAGCAATATATATCAATTGCATAACAATCAGGTGATAAATGTAGTCTGTAGAGTGTTCACAAGAAATTGTGGACGACGGACGTACGTACGGACGGACGGACCGGGCGACGCCAATATACGACCACATTTTAATGTGGGCGTATAAAAACTGTTGAGTGTTAGACCTTGCGCGTATCCAACAGTAAATTCCTGGATTTTGGTCCATTTGTACAAATAATGATTTTTCTTTTAGCTTGTTTTCTGTCCAACTATTGAAAAATGTTGTTGTATGTTGCATGGCAACCACTTCTTTATCCAACCTTTATAAAAAAAAAAAGCAGGAGACTATTAAAATGGGTTTGTCTGTCTGTCACATGAGCTAGAATAATAAAAGTTTGAATTGGAGAGTAGTTTACTATTGGCTATGCCCCCGTCTTCCATTAACCCAGGTTAGGTGCATAACAGTAGGACGTTAAACCCCATCTCATTTCATTTTATAGGCTATGTATGTTCCCTTTAGAATCCCTATTTAGATACAAATCTAAACAAAAATATCGCTAATATAATGAAAAAAAAGAAAAGAGTTGTTTATCAGGTGAATGCCTTGCCTGTGTTTGATTGTGACTGTGAGCATTTATATGTGTCATTAATATATTCTGGGATTGAGATCGGGGACATCTATCTCCCTCACTCACTATGGGCTAGACTGGCCCAGTCTCTTCTATTTATTTTACATTTCGATTTATATAAAAGTATTAATTTTAAGTAAACCAACACTTTCGTTTGCATTTGTATAAAATTATTTTTGAGTAAACCTGTAACCAGCACCAGAGACTGGACGATTTGCGAACTTCACAATAAAAAGGGCGTTCTTGCCGTGTTTTTCATCCTACCGTATTTGGAATGATTGACAGTTATCAAGCACGCCCCGAGTCACGTGACATGAATCATTCGTCTCGACTGGAGTGCGAAGCTGTCATGCTGAGACCGTCTGAGGGTTGATGTCACGTTGTTGTTAGATATGTCGTGATCACGTGCACGACGTCACACGACCTACATAATGCAGATTGACCTACTAGATGAGATTGAAGCTCTATTTGCCCAGTCTCTAGAGATTACGTTTTTTTGGGGGGGGGGGGGAGAGAGGACTGGCCAATTTTTGGTGTGTGGAGAAGACTGGCCACCAGTCTAACTATAGCAAGAACCCATGATAACTCATACAAATCACTTTTGTTCTTAACTTTAATATTATGATGTAGTAAACCAACTTCAATGCAAAATAAATACATATAACAATTTAAAGGTCTTTGAATTTAGAATGATGAATATTTGTGTTTTTATTGTTGACCCCGTCTTCAATTAGCCCAGTTTAGGTGCTTAAGCGTAGGACGTTAAACCCCATTTCATTCATTCATTTATTGTTGACCCACATATCTCATTTGGACAATAATTTGCAATGCTAAATCAGATCATGATCAGCTGACAAAATTTTAAAGTAACTTGCTTTGTTTCTGACAAAGCCAGTGGTAGGAGAATGATATTTCCCCATGATATTGTTACTTTATATTGAGAGTAATATAAAAATTAACTATTTTTATATTTCCTGAATAATATTTTCTACATCAGGAACGATAAGTTAAAATAATTTACAAACAATGTTCAAATAAATTCAAACTATGGATTTCCATACCCTTAAAAGTGGGTCATTAGGAATTGTCCTAGAGTGTTTTTATCAACCAAAGTTTTTGTTCAAAGGATGACCCCCAGTTTTCTCCAAGTTCCTGAAAAAAATCTGTTTAAAGTATAATGGAAATATTCATCTGTTCGCAAACATTAGATAAAACATTTTACAGATATTATGTAATAGTGTCAAAGGCACACTTCTAATTTTCACTGAGCAACTTAATAAGCATGGCTGTTTGGTAGTTTTTATAAGCTTTACCAGAATGTAATATACATGTATAGTATTAACTTTAAAATTGTATAAATCGATGGAAAACAAAAACACAAAAAGTATAACAATGGGAAGCTGTCATTCAACATACAAATGTGTTATAGACAAGTTTATCCAGGCACAAGGTGAGTGTTTGTCTACAGGAAGTTGAAAAATTATAACTGAAAGTTTCTAGGGACTAGTAAGAGCCTTCTACACTGAGTTAACTAGTTTTATCCACTGACATATATCTGGGATTTCTCCTTTAATTTCAGTTATACTATTTTTGAAATGCTTTTCTCCACATGTATATTGTACTGGCTGGTATATTTAGTTTTTCAGCAACCTTTTGAATACCATCTAATTTTGCCATTTCAACTGCTCTCTGTTTTTCCTCTTTAGAATATGTTGAACGCTGTCTTAAAGGGCCAAACAATGCAGAAAGCTGTTCATTAACATCTTTTTCCTTGAGACCTGCATTGATTTCATTGTGATGTATTGACATAGCTGTAAATAAATTAAAATTAATTAAAATACAATATTTAAAGGGTTTTATTTTAAAAACCACAATAAATTTAATTAGGCTATCCACATAATGTCAATGTGAAGAAAAATAACATTTTTATCTCAAATTGAAAAGATATACTATGGTACTTGTGTTTTTATAAATATTTTACGTAATGGTTAAGATGGAGGACTCTTTTACATAGAAGTTTTGAACTACATGTATGATCTAAAATATCTCTGCAGATGCGGTCTTTCACAAAACTTGGTTCAAAAACAATTTTAAGAGAATGAACTTGAAAAATAAATATGAAGGAATGTAAAACCATGTAGATATTCAGTGCCACTCAAAAGTGCAATTTCTGGATAGCTAAGTAGGAATATTTAGGAAATAAACACCTCCTGTAGGACCCAAGACGCATTAGCATCGCGGGTTCTAATGTAAAATCTCAGGACATGTCTATTGGACAATAACACCCCTCTAAATGCGAAACAGGAGGTGTTTATCGACATTGTAACATGCTATTTTTTTAATTTTAAACGAACTTATTTTATTGTGTAAACTTCAAAATTCCTCTCACTGCAAATCGGTTTTAGTGTCATAAAACACATTTTGAAGTATGTAATAAAAATGTCGTGACGTACAGATTTGGCTCGCTTATCGCTTGGTTGCTATAGTAGCCGTAGGAGATAGACACACACAAGGAAAACTGGAATTCTCACTTCATTTTTTTAGAAGTAGCCTACTTTTTGAAATAAGAATAATGTTTTGGTATATTTTATTGTTTGTAGCTGTTACCTGACGAGGGGGTTGGCGTTTCAAGTTCATCTTAGTATATATTTCTGAATATTTCATCTAATATACCGAGATTGAAATTGATTATCTCCATTGTGATTATCTCAATTAAAGTAGTACGCATAATATTAATACGCAGTGATTTTTCTAATTTAGAGGGATGTTATTGTCCATTAGATGGTGTCTAATTGAGCAATCAAAACGCAAGATTTACCCTTAACTTAATTAAGCATGTTACAATTTCTGATAAAAACAAAATAAATCATGTTCTTTGCATGCCTTACTTACAAACAGAATCAAATTAACATTCACTATGGTAATGCAATTAATATCAAAACCATATTTTATTCATTTTTTCACAAAAATGGTATGATTAATTACTGGTAGTTCACTTATTGTATCCTAGCTGTACAAAATGTAGACGGTTTACTGCTTGTCAATTTGTAGAAAATATTCAGAAATAACATCACAAATAAAATTGAAATATATTGAGAACTTGACAATATTCTACCTTAGTTTTACCAATCCTGTGACTATAAAGTAGTAAACACAACTGAAAAAATGTTTTTCAAAAATTGATAAAGGACATCCTTTATCAATTTTTGAAAAACATTTTTTTGTCCCATATGTATATATTGTGGTTTCCCCTGTCCAGCGACCACAATTACTTGTGGACGCTCTAGAGGCTAAAGTTAATATCCAATTGACCTTATACTTTCGGGGGTTGGGATGGCCTAGTGGTCTAGAGTGTCGCGCTTCAACCTCTAGCAGGCCAGTCACCTCTGGCTTGCGGCTGTGGTTTCGAGCCTTGGTGTGAGCGTATATGGCATGGAGATAGGAATGAATGAATGAAATGGGGTTTAACGTCCTACTATTATGCACTTAACCTGAGCTAATTGAAGACGGGCATACGCCATACAGTGTGCTATGAGGGTAATTTTGCCCGGGCAGCGGTGCTACAGCCTACTCTTATATCGAATTCCAACTGCCAGGGGATCTTTTACGTGCACTCCAATGTGTACACGGGACCTTGGTTTTTCGTCCCATCCGAACAACTAGGCAGCTGTCCTTGTCAGGCCCTCCTTCTGCATCACTGACAAGGGGAAATCATGTCGGAAAATCGAGATGAACTTTCTCGGCCAATGCAGGGATCGAGCACCCGACCTCCAGGCTAGCGAACCAGCGCCTTAGCCACCATGATCCCCCGGCATGGAGATAGGGGCGCCTTCATAACCTCGTTGGTTTCCTCCAAACATTCCAATTTCCTCCCACTGCTAAAGCCCCCTACCCGCAAGCGAATTATTTAAATAAAATTAAACCATATGTTAGTCTCGAAATGACCTAGTTGTGTTGAGTGGACGTTAAACCCCATTTCTCTTTCTCCCTTTTATTTTCAATGATTTCTGATATTACAGCCAGAGTTGTGGCCCTTAATCACTTTGAAATGGCCACAGATCACTAATTATTTCCCCCTTGACTTTAATGTTAATTCTCGTCTCTTAGATCGGCTCTAAACATTTTCCAAATTTCCGTTGGGTAGAACTCTTTCTGCCACAGATGAATCAACATGTGGCAAACTCCTGCCCAAAAACATGTATGAGGTTCACCATGAAAAACTTGAGATACAATAGCTGGAAGTAGAGATAAGTAAACATGCAATTTTCGAACCTATATTTCAACATAACCAACCTCACAACTCTTGTATTCTTCTGCCTCAAAATCATGAATATTCACCAAAACCAGGCAGAAAATGTATTTTCAAACCCTAATTCTTCTTTCCTACACCAAAAAAATCGCCAAAAGGGGGAAAGGGAGGAAAATACTAAAAATATTTGGTGAGCTGTGTCCAAATATCTTCTAAATGCTCTAGAGGCTAAAGTTAATATCCGATTGACTTTAAAGTTATACACAGTGTTAAGTTCTTCAGATGAAGGAGCAAACCTCTTTTCAATGATTTCTGATAAATACCACCAGAGTTATGGCCCTTGATCAGTTTGAAAAATCTGATGGATGCTTTGGAGACAAAAGTTATCATCCGACTGATTATAAATTTAAACTCAAGAGTTGACAAAAACACCTATATATTTTCAACATTTCCAGTAATTACTGTCAGAGTTTTGGCCCTTGAGCACTTTAAAATATCTTGTGGACACACTACTGAAAAGTTAATATATTTAAAGTTAAACATGGTGTTTAAGTTTTTAAGATAAAGAAGTCAATTGATTTTCAACAATTTCTTCCAGTGTTATGGCCCTTGATCCTTTGAAAAATCTGGTGCATGCTCTAGAGACAAAACTTATCATTGATTGATTTTAAATTTATACAATAATCCTTATACAACATATAGAAATCAATGATTTTTGGAACAGCTAAATCAATGATATTACACGTTTTGTATTCTATTAAATGTTAGCATGGGGCAGAACTAGAAGCCAAACAAATTCTAACATTTCTGATAATTTCTTAATGAGTTGTTACTATTTTAGTGAAACGTTTCATTACCGACAAAAGAAAACATTTGCGACAACTCTTGTTGACTGTCTGGACGACATAGCTGCTGTGGGCATGTTTCGTTGCCTGGCAACCTATCTTTGTTACATTTTATATAATAAAACTTGTCGAATTAAAAAATTTGCAGTTTGGGAACTTTTAAGTTCTCACTATAATATTTCAAAAATAAGAGAAGACAAAGTAGACGGCGAACACTCCCTTGGAACAGTATCAAAGCTGGACAGGCTTCGACATCTATCTGGATGCTGGGTCAAGTACTGATACTGGCGGGGACGTAGGAGTAAATAAATGAAATTAAAAATCCCTGTGCAACAGCAACACAAATAGACTGGAATAAGTTGAGATTATTTAAATTTTTTATTTAAATTACTTTGCTTGAAGATATCAATGGTTTAGTTTTGGCAAGATGTATACTACAAAAATAGATAATTCAAAAAGAATATATTAAAATTTTTATTTAAATTACTTTGCTTGAAGATATCAATGGTTTAGTTTTGGCAAGATGTCTGCATTGATCGTAACCACCGTACTGGTCATTTTGTCAAATGGCATCAAGAGTTGATTATGGTTTTATGTTAATAAATGTCTAATTATTAATTTATATAACATTTGAATTTAAGGCCCCAAGAAAGATATGCAGATTTAGTCCTTACACAATTTATGTTATGTAGATTTCGCTCTTAAACAATTCCTGTTTAACAAAATCTGACATAAATCTGATTCCCAGTCTTCTGGGCTCTGGGAAAAGGAAAACAATCCCACTTCGCCCACTGGATTTGTTTCGAGCAGAGATTCAGGAATTACAAGAACAATATCAATCAGATGGTGTATATTCATAAAAACAATTTTTTTTAAAAAAGAAACATTTATTGTGATACACTTCATCCTCTTGAATCCTGACATTCCATTATAACAAAAATTATTTTCATCAAAACACATTTCATCAACTCGAATCAATTCCTTCCCTACACAGTGAAAATTAGCGTGACAGGGGATGTTATTTCAAAAATGCAACTGTTGTATCCAGATGAATAACAATTGTTTACCTGTTATACATCATAATGTATGAGTCTATGATTTTGATAGACTGCACTTTAAGCGATGACGTAACAGTTGAGTTCTCCAATGAAAAGTCTGACCACATTCACATCTACACTTCGGATCAAAATGTTTGCCATTGATATGATCTTTCAAACACTGTTTGTTACCCAAACTAATGCCACATATCGGACATATAAAAGTTTTGTTTGCCGTTGTCACAGACAGAAATTCTCCCATATAATTATCTGAAACAGATATAACAATATTCTTTTATTAAATTCTATTCAAATCAATGAATATATTTGATCATTATTTTTAAAAGTACATGTACTTTAATTTACACTTTTTGAAACACCGTCATAGAAATAGTAATCTTACTCCAACATTTCAAGAACAAAGCCACCCACACACACACACAAGTCCCTATTTTTGATTTACAAGTATGTTGATTCTCAATCCTTATGTGCAATAAATATCATTTATAATTTTCAATTTTTATTCAATAAAATCGAACTTTTACTATATTCTTATTTCAAAACTTCAGCAGGAGTTGTCTAAGAGTTGTTTTAGATGAATAACTCAGCATGAGTGTTCAACTGTGTGTGTACTTGATTTTCAGTATTTTACAAAAGTTGAATATTTTATTCATATACATGGATTGGGATCTTGGTTAAACTGATTCTCCTCTCTAATTGTAGGTAAATTTACCCTGCTTTACTTTTCAATCAAGATCAAAAACGGATATATTTTGCACAGGTCCTGTGAGTATGAGATATTTGGGGGCCCATAAAGGAGTTATTGTCTCACGTTGAACTTACATCATGTTTTTATACCTAATTGGAATTATATCTTAATGGTTTGTCGTCTTTGGTTTTGTAGTTGTACTCAGGTTATACATCAGAAAGAACCATTTAGTCAGTTTTTTCAAAAATGTCTTTGGTTCTAACACTTTGATTAAAAGTTCAAATTTCAGTCTATTTGGATAGAAAAATAACAATATTTTTTACATTTTTTATTGATACATGTACAAGTTATGACATGAGGGGTATTAGGAAGGTTCACAATATAAAACTAGATCGGTTGTTGTAAAATCAACTAAATTAAGATAAAACATTTTGTGCCACATTTGGCTCACCATTTTAAAACCAGTATCCTTTGCATCCCCCACTGTTTTTTCTTTTAAAATAATAAAATCATATACTTTCACAAATCTATAAGGTATGAATCTTTACACACTAGTTTTTTGTTTATTATATCACATACATTATAAGGTAACCATTATTGACTACCCGTACTGCCTGTTTTAAATAAGAATTCTGAGAATGGATAACTGTCCTCGAAGTTATTCTGCTGTTTTACTACTGTCTGTTTCAGATGATACTCGAAAAATGCTTGCCATGCCTTCAATTTTTAATTAAAATGCCTAAAACTTTGTGACATACCTGGAACTGTCATCCCTTTGATTTCTTCCCTTACAATAAATGACTAGAAGTCCAATAAAATATAGTATTCTCTTGTAAATTTCATATATTTCCACATCGTCACTTTCTCAGAACATAAACATTTGACTACGCATGCGTTAAATGAGGCAGTTGCATTACGCGTTAGGGTAGACAGGTACTTCACAAATTTGTTGCATTCCGTAAGGGGGACAAACAACCATGGTCTGGAATTCAGTAAATAATTATTTTATGAAAAGAGTTATATTCTACTGGACCGATACGACCACCAATCCATCGAAGTAGGGTGAAACGACTTAAAGCAAACCCAGAACCCCTTGTCCACTTAGGCTCGCCCCGATCGCTAGACCAAATATGGCTATTTCGAGTAATAAAATGTAAACAAACTTCGATTTTTCAAAGGAGAAAGGCTATAAAACTTGTCCTAAACGTATTTCTCACAAGACAAAAAGCAACGGGGTGACCATTCCAGGTATTTCGCGAAGTTTAAGCCATTTTAATTAAAAATTGGAAGAAATGACAAGTACCGGTAATTTTCGAGTCAGTAACAAAATATCTACAATAGTCAAAATAGCCTATTCCCAGATAGTTTTCTTCCGGTTGCCTACACACAGTATTACTTTCAGTCACTTCTTGATAAAACACAAACAAACGGAAGACAAAACAGTTCAGAGCTGGGATGGCATTCATCTTACTGAACAATTGTAGGAAACTTATATTTGTTTGATTATCTTTGTATATAAGGCCATGTTAGTCAGGTACCCTTTTACATTTTTCTACAATTGACTGTAAATGCAATCAGGTATTTGATTGTGCCAACAATATTTCACATTTCACTTTATGTCTTGTGAGTTGTTTACGCCACTGAAATGCCTTGCCACAAACACAGACACAAGTAGGTTGCACATGTTTACCAACAACATGGTCTCGTAGATAGCGTTTACACGTAAACTTTGCTTCACACATATCACACTTATAATATCCTGCTGAGGCTTCATATAAACTAGCTGTCCACAAATCTGAAAGTAAATTTTAACACTTGAATTTTATCTCTAATATATATTTAAGCTTATATTATTTATTTGAATTTAGAAAACCGCTGGGCTAGCAAAGTATTTTCATCTTCAAAATTTGGAAATAGATTTCTATAGAATTGGATAGCAAACATATAATTATCATTGTGCTTTTAAACAAATAGATGTGTTTTCCGTACGTTTAAAGCCTCTGATCGTCATTTGAGTGATGTTAATTCCCTTGCAAGCTACAATTAATACAATATTCAGAAAGTTGAAGTACATGTACATGTATCAGTCCAAAATGGTTCAATTCTTTTCAGTATTTACAAGTCAGTTCATATTGTCTGCTTAAGCTAAGCAGAGACAAGCAATCTGATTGATTGTTACTTTGGGGCAAGATAACTTTGGATATAAAGAAGTGACTAAGTTAAATGGTAAGCATTGTCATGTGCAACATGATTATCCTGAGAATGAGAAAACAATGTAATGCACTACAATTTTTCTTCTCAAATCATTTTGTTATCATTGTATGCAATGGACAACACTAAGAAATGAATGTTTAAAGCAAATGGGATTCCAGGGATTCCACCATATATATATTGGAAAATAATCAACTTGAATTGTCATGGATGAAATATCGCATGCTCAAGTCTGCTAGTTCCAAACATTTATTTTTAACCAATCACAAATTTAGTATGAATCTTGTGACTGTCTGGCCTCTTATAATACAATGTGGGCCCAGTGACTTTTTTTGACAATCCAAAAAATAGCGCCTCATTTTGGGCGAACTTTCCTATTCTTTGAGGATTTGCTTGTAAAAAAGAGTTGTTGGTTATTCATTTCAATGGGGGTTATGACAATATTCTCAGCTACATAAAAAGCGTCATGGTATTGTGCTTTATCCTTTACCATCAGATGTGGGGATGGAATGGGCATTCAAAGTGTGAGATAATGATAAGGCATATGAGACATCACAATTAATGCTTTGCATTAATGAAATTGAATCACAATGTGATCATATTAATTGAATTCAAATGGAATGTTTGATTTCTCTTTAAAATGCTAAATGTGCAAATGTATGTATGCCTAGGTAATTTGGAGACGTGGATTGCAAACCCCCTCCTGCAAAATCCTGGATCCACCCCAGCATTTTCCACAAAATTTTTGAATGCCTAATTGAAATTTTCTTTACCACCAGAAATGACATACTGAAGGAAAGCAAATAATTTTGCACTAGTCTACTCTTTTGAAGATATTCAGATGTTAATAAAACTTGACATAAAGTTATTCTGTCAAAAACTTCAATCTGTAACATAACAGCTTTTAATGGAAAACAAATTTCTTACATGTTTATTAACGACCTATAGTATCTTTGAATGGCATTTAGTGAAAGTGATATATAATAACAAACAGCTTTATGGATAGCATTCACTAGGTTTATTAACTGCAACGTTTCAACGAGGACCCATAAAGCTGTTTGTTATAATGTTTATTAACAGAGAGCAACTAATGAATTAATCACACTACCTGTTACATATATAAAGTAATATGTGACAACTTTATAAGTCAGCCAATTATCGTATATTTACCTGGTACAAATATCAACAATTCTTACATGTACACTCAGACCAAAAAATATCAGAAAACAGTAAATTCATCCATAGAATCCAATTAATTTGGGGGAGATTTGTAATAAAGGTAGAATTCAGTGAAAAATAGATTTGGTTTGGTGCATTCTGAGCGAGTAACACAAATTAAATAAAAATATTGAACATATTTTTGTATTTGAATGTGAGTTTCAAACTTAATCAAGGTACAAATCCCAGTCAGTCCTTTTTAAAGTCAAACAGTCACTTACGTATAAATGATCTCACATTTCCTTACGAACTGGTGCACAATAAACATTAAATATAGATGTCTACAGGGAAGTTCACTGAGGTTAAATTTACCAATAGAGCCCTTTTTATGGTGTAAAAGGGGGCCTATCGAACGCAACAGCTACGGGTTACAATTGAGCCCTATGTTGTAGGCCGAATGAGGGTCCAAGGAATGGCCTTCATATTTTCAAATCTAAATTAGAATGTCTCGGTCATCGAATTGAACCTTTGATCTGGTACTCAAAGAAAATGTAGCCTACCCCCCTTCACCCAAATGTGTTCCACTTTACTATCCCTGGATGTGGTACTGCTGCAGGAAATACAGTGATAGTTAAAACGTATAGATGTTTAATGACAACAGTATTAGATTTTCTGACAATATTGCTGGTAAGTAGGAGTATTTGATTGGATGACAAGCAAACATGATGTGATTTGAACATTTAGTTGATGTTAAAGATAAGTTTCGACTACTGCAATATATGATATCATTAAACAACAAGAAAATGAGAGTTGTGAAACACAGCTAACAAACAATTTCATTTCATTTCCCCGTATGCATTCTAGTTCTAGTAGAATAATTCTACACTGACCAAGCCTACATTCTTGACTGCAAGCCAAGCAGGGCAGCATTCACGCCAAAAACTTGCAAACCATTGATGTCATCTGGACCAATCCATACTTGTCCCAGTGAAGCGGACAATAAAAGTTGTGATCTTAACATTGACATTTTTCACAAAAGGTTAATTATGTCTAATTGGTAATAAATTTTGCAGGAAATATTCTGTTGATTACTGATTTGATGTCATCTTGTTCTTTCAACTTTAGACCAAGTTTTTTATTTCAAAGGATAAAATGCCAGTACATATCATTATCTCTGAGAAAGATTTAAAAGACTGTTGGTTTTATTAAAATAAAATTAATGTTCAAGAGGCACTGGACGTCTTGTCCTTGTTTGCTGAAAACTCTTACTGGCATCCACAGGACACTCTTAGGATAATAAATTTAACAGATATATCATAACCAGGCATGGTTGTATTGTAGGTCTAGTTAGATTTTGTGACTGATATTCTATAGGATATCAATATCTAGTAGATCTTTCTTTACCACCAATACATTAACCACAAACTTTAAACAATATAGCAATCATCCACAAACTTTAAACAATATAGCAATCATCCACAAATATTGGGTAATCAATAACAGCAAAATTTAATACTGATAAGTGAAAAATGTGAAGTTTCTTTCAAAAAGTACTGTCATGTGTATTTAGGTCTCTTCTGATTATATCTTCTATGAATTAATCGAGTTCCTAAAATGTTCCAAATCTGATCTTTATAATTAGATAGTCCTTCATTTGGTGGAGCACATATTATACTAAAAAATTCATCTTTTACGTCTTGAGGAATAGAATTTAATTTTGGTGTTGTTCTCCAAATACCCACAGAATCAGCAGCATTACGTAAGAGTAAAGAGAACATACTTTGAGCTGCTTTTGATGAGGCCAAAATCAAATCTTCAGCTGTGTAATTTATTTGCATTAAACTACTCACTGCATCTGTAAGAATTGAAATGAGTTTATTTTAAAAAAAATAATCAAGACTAAGAACTTAGTCTAATGAACTTATTTATTTGTGGTTGTAGGTAGCATTAGTTACAAACTCTTATTGAGAGAGTCAACTACATGTACATTGTGGACTATCTTACAAACAGACAAATTATCATTTTCTCACAAAAATTAAATGGAAGTGGAAGTGGTAAGAGGGTGTTGGTTGCCCTACTCCCTAGCTTTGGAAACTATTGGGAAGATAATGACTGTCCTAATCATAATTATCACAAAGAATGTATGAGAAAGTATTAAACATTTGCAGGTTGCACAAATCTTATTTTTAGATGCTAAATACCATTCATACTTTTTCTAGTTCACGAATACAAACACAAACAACAAAAATAAACAATTTAAAGTAAATTAATTCAACAATATATATTTACTAAAGTACAGTTCTTATTGTATGCACGAAAAAAATAATAATACAAACAGAACACATTTTGAATACAGTCTAAAATAACAACTTGAATAATTAAATTAAATATGGTTTAAAATCTATTGTTCTTTAAAGTGGCAGTATGGAAAAATTAAAAAAAGACGAAAAATCTTGCAGTACTGGTTAAAAAAAAATAGATAATGTGAAAGGAATACACTGAAAATTTCAGTCAAATTATTTCACTCAGAGGAGAAATCCTTATTTTAACATCACTGCAGATCTGATTTAAATCGGACCCATCAGATGGCGTTGAGAACTTATTATGGTTGTGTCATGTTAATAAAATGTCTAATTTATAGTTTATATAACATTTTAAGTCTAAGAATGACCTGCAATAGGAAGGTTTAGCTCTTGCATAATGTCCAGAAGTTAACGTTCTTTTAAAGATACATTAGTTAAGAGGTTAATAAAGAGTTGACCATTCTTGTTATAATTATAAAAGTTCAAAAATAGATAATGTAAAATGAATAATTTGAAAATTTCATTCAAATTACTCTATTACAAGTGAAGATTTTAACCTTAGAAGGACAACAAGACGTGTTCGATAAATGCAACTACCGTCCTGGTTGTTCGAAACTAAGTCTCACTCCTCCATTTTTAGATTAATCAAGATATGGCCGAGAACCTTTTTAAAATCAGAGGTCATCGAAAGTTGGTTATGGCTTGGATCAGTCAATTAATGATTTAGATAACATTTAAGGCCTAATGAAAGACCTAAAATAGGCAGAATTAGCTCTTGCATCATGTACCGTATTGTTTAATCTAAACACATCACAATTACGAATCAACAATTCAATATACATTTATCCGGTGTATGTTGGTGTCAAGTAATCTGCAACAACTGTTCAAACAATAACTTGATCAGTTTTGATTTTGATTATTTTATATCAATGTTAGATACTGTTTGCTTTGTTTGTATATATTCACAATAATCCAATATTCAACATGTATCTACTTCAGTTCCTATTGCATACACCTAACTTTGAAGAAAAACACCATCAGTGATCTGTTTAGAATTTGATTATTTTTGTATGTCAGTTTCAGATGCTGACTGCTTTGATAGTCTATATTCCTCTAAAATCTTGTCTTTTTGATATAAAATTCGACAAGTTGTAGGTTGACTGATACCAAACTGTTTAGCTAAGATACATTGTGACGGTTTATTTGATGACTCAGCTGTCTGAATTAATTGAACTTTTTCAGCCAGTGTCAAACGACGACTTGGGATTGATACTGATGTTTTAAATCTGCGATTAGAAAAATAGTTCTTGATTTTGTCCTTCTGATTTAAGTAATCTACTACAGTATATTCATCCATCTGAAATCTCTCTGCTAAATCTTTAGTTGTTGGTTTAGGTGATGTCCCTGCTGCTTCTAACATATTCAATACTTGATAAGAACTTGTTGAATATGGATATGCATAGACCTCTGAAATTCAAATGAAGACTGATTGATGTTTGGGTAGGCACTGAAAACTTCTATGTTCAATTAATAAATGTCAATTTAAAAAATGAAGAAACTAACTACAGCTACAAGAATTCTATAAAGCGAGTGCATTTAGGATCAAGTATCCAAGTGGACATAACTGCTCTCTTGTGTACTGGTATATGTATCATGAGAAAGTCCAAATTTGCCTTTTCAAAGTGCCTTTCATGGGCCAAGCAACTATAATATACACACATGGGTACAAGTACATGTAAGTAAAAACCAATATTGATGACAAACAAACCTGCCACATTATGATAGGGTATTGGTAAATCTATATTCATCACTCATACCCTGATATAAGATACATGTACATAAAGTATTCTCGTGACATAAAGCCAATGAAGACTTATGAAGGATGGCAATAAAAAAACAACCACCAGATTTAAACCCAACAATTCATCATCTAATTAGTATATTTTAAAGATTATTCTCTATGCAAGTCAAAACACCTGATATATTACCAAATTGTTTTAAATAAGAAAGTGTTTTATTTAACCCATGCAAGACAGCCATTACAACTCACAGAAACATAGCAACCGTTTCAAACTTAATTTTGAAATTCCCAAACCTATAGCTATGATACTTCTCTTTAACGCAGACACATGAACCACAGCGTTCAATTAGAGGTTGTGACACAAACACACTCAAATCCAACATGGTGACCTCTACAGAAACCTTGACATTGAACGAACCTTAAACTTTACAGTCTGATTATCACAGGTAGTCATTTTAGCTTGGAAGTGTGAGATTTGGGATTCACAATGATTGAGGAAACTCGAAAGGCTCAACGTATTACTTACTGTTAAAGTATCAAACACATGAAAACACTATTTAATTTTTTAATTACCGCCTTACTCTGATTGATTGGCTGGTGAGATCACGGGGACCATACATACAAATGTAGAGTATACAATATTGATCTTATTACTGTCTTTACACACCACCTGTTGACAAGTGATTATTGACAATTAACATACTGATTGACCTAATCATTATGTCATTATAATATATAGACATGTGTAAAAGCAGCTATACGTCAAAGCATTTTTAAGCTCGAGCTTTGCGACTTGAATAGTTATAGATTACATACTTATGAGTGAATTTTAGAATGCAACATTATCATTAAAAGGCATAGCAAACTTCCGCATATTATCATGTCTGTTATTGGTGTATGTGACCTGTTGCAGGTATTTCAAGCCCAAATGAGCCATTTTATTTGTTTCGTAATTAACAGCACTATTGGCATTGAAAGTGCCAATGCAGATAGCGTGAAATGAAATGAAATGGAATGGGGTTTAACGTCCTACTGTTATGCTCTGAACTGAGCTAATGAGGACAGGCATGTGTCATACAGTGTGCTATGAGGGAAATTTTGCCTGGACATCGACACTCTTATTATATCTAATTCCAACTGCCAAGGAATCTTTTACGTGCACACCAATGTCTACATGGGACCTCAGTTTTCTGCCCCATCCGAACGACTAGACGGCTGTCCTTGTCAGGTCCTCCTTCCTGCATGTTTGACAGCGACACTACAACCTACTCTTATTATATCGAATTCCAACTGCCAAGGAATCTTTTATGTGCACGCCAATGTATACTTGGGACCTCAGTTTTCTGTCCCATCCGAACGACTAGACAGCTGTCCTTAAGTCCTCCATCCTGCATGACTGACAAGGGGGAACCACACCGGAAAATCAAGATATTTCTCGGCCAATGCAGGGATCAAACATCTGACCGCAAGGCTAGCGAGCCAGCACCTTACCCACTTAGCCACCGAAATCCCTGCTGCAGATAGCAATTGCTGTATAGTTTCAATACGGAAAAAAATTAAAGGGCGTTAATAGGCAGCGATTCATATGGATATATGTGTGTATATACGGAATATCTTGTTGTCTGTGAATGAAAAGATAGGTTGCCAGGCAATGATAAACATACGCCCACAGTAGCTAAATCATTTGAGTGGTTGCATATTTATTTTTTTTGTAGGTATAATTGGTGGCATTTACAAGACAATTTCATACATATCAGATTGTAATTAAAGTTTTTTGAACGTTCACAAGGTTCTACAAAGTAGAACAAAGGCCAAAACTCTAAAAATAATTGATGGAAATTGCTGAAATTCAATAGACCACCATTTCACTAATTCAAATGATGCATATAAATTTCCTACATATCAGATGATTACTTTTATCAATCGAGCATTAACAAGGTTGAAAAATAAGAAGGTTAAAATATTGTTTAATGACAAATTGGCAATTCTTATGAAATAAAATGGTTACAGATAAACATTATTGTGTGACGGCACAGAACTGAAGTAGAACCAGCGGTCACAGATGTGTTGGTAAAGTACTGGGCAGTAGATATGTATTGCGAAGCATTTGAACATTATAATTACTGTCCATTGACTCGGGGTGTTATATAGAGAATCTCCTATCAGTCTTTTTATATATCAAAAAATATCATCGACTATGAGTGTTCATATTTTTTTATAGTCTACAGTCTCACTTGGTGTGCTCTTTAAGAATATAAATGCCTTCACATTTAGGGTTACCAGATTATTCATTGAAGAAACCGGGAAATTTATTATTCTGAGTAGACTACAGTAAATCTAATTTTATCACAGAGAGCCCACAGGGTGCGAAACATTGAGTGCCGGAAACGCGAACTTACTAGGGGGTGGGGGTTTGGGGGCATGCTCCCCCAGAAATTGTTCATTTGTAGAAGCCGGGAGATGCGTTTTCAGCATCAGATGGATGGCATCAGATTGCTCCGATATTAAACAGATTAAAACGTTTCAGTGATAAATCAAATATGGCGCGCCTAGACGCTTCGAGTCTTAGCTTTGATCAACCAGGACCGTGGTTGAAATTATTGCACACGTCGGCCAAATCTTCAAATGCCAATATCTTCGCTTGCAATTGAGTAATTTGAATGAAATTTTCAAATTATTTATTTTACATCAACTACTTTCAACTAGTATAGCAAGAATGGCTAGTTCATATCTATATCTTGAATAATGTAACTTTAAATTTTAAATTAAATTGTTTCAGTGGTATTGATAATTCTAAACAGTAACTGTGCACAGTCATGGGTTGATTTTGAAATTAAAGTGGTCCACTCTTCTCAAATGATATTAGTATTCAGTGACTTCTTATAATTTAAAAAAAAAATAAGACGCTAGTTAAAGATACATTATGGAAAATTAGACGAGTTGAAATGTAATAATGTAAAGGCAATTTGCGGAAAAAAAATTCAACTTTTTGACGGTAGTTACACTAAAAATATATGTTGCTGAATGGGTTATTTTTTTAAAAACCTGTCCAGAGGCCTGTATTATGCACATTCGGCACAACACGGTAACTTCTACGAATCTAGATGAACAATACAGGAGTCTGCTGTACAATTTAGATCAGAAGTGGTGTGCTGAAGTAAGACTGTGTGTAGCACACTCTATTTTATACATTTTAAACACTAGTTTATGTGTTTTGTGTTATAATTTTCAATTGAAAAACACCTGATTTAAAAACCGGGACATTTAGGCACATGAGAGGCATCGGGACGGGACGACAAAAAGGACCCCCAAAACTGAGACTGTCCCGGTAAAACTGGGACGTATGGTAACCCTATTCACATTAAATGTTGTAATCATAGCATTATATAGCAACCTCGTTCAATAAATTAAGATAAATATCTAATGATTTAAATTTCTGTATGTTATTATTTTAAAATTACCCAGACTTTGTACCAACTTGATGAAATAGCTTCCCAAACGGTAAACAAAAGGTACAACCATGTAATGTAAAGAAAAGTACTACTTAATATCTCAACACTGGATTTTAAAAATCTACTTATTCAATTAATAAACAATATTTTATTGGGCTATTTGAATTTCAACATGCAAAAAAAACAAAAAAAAACATATCAAACCCTTGACACAGCAGTCTTGGTCAGCTGAAAACTCTAAACCTAATGATCCAAGACGCTATTATTCATGGGGAACGTGTTGACAATATAGTCCAGATGAGATCATCGTTTTGTATATATACTATAATTTGTTAATGAGTTACACAGAAGGAATTGACTGGGTGGCTGAGAGTATTATATATTCTTGGGCCACAGGTGACAAAAGCTGTCCATGAAAGTAGTCATAAAATCTCTGTGATAGTAATTATAAATGTATCTTGAGTAACAGTGAATGCATTTAGTGTGTATTGTATTGCATGGATTTCTCTCTGATGGTATGTATTTTTTACTATTTGATAATTACTGCATTGTATTGCCTCAATTATGATTGGTAGATCAGTTTTAAATTTTATCGCGGACTGTTCTACCCATGTATAAATTGGGATTAAGGGACCAGGTATTAAAATATGAAATAAAACACTATTATAAAATTAAAATGAAGAAAAAATAGATGTTTTTGATATTACACTTAACATAATTTTATGAAATAGATCGTTTCTGAAGAGATACATAAAATCTAGAAACTTGGGGTTGAATAAATGTTATCAAAGAAAACGCTGTGGGGCAACTTACATTCAGTCTGATGTTTCAAAATTTGCTTACTTTTACATTTCATTTCTATTATCTTTTAATTTTCATTTATAATGAAATAATAAAATTCAGCATTTAGAATCTTTGCCTACAGTTTTGTCTAGTCATCTGTTAGCATATCGAGGCACGTTTGCACCAACGGTCAGGGTTTAGTGTTACATTTGAAAAATTCTTGGTTTCTACCACTCATTTGGTTAGTCCTGGTGTGTTTTTAAGATGGGAGTTTCTTCATTAAAAACAGCACTTTCAACCCTTGCTTATATTTTTGTCTGTTCATTTCACCAGCTAATCAAGGAATGCAGCCAAGTCGTCCCCATTGTAAATAAACCACCCCCGTCTTTGTTCATAAAAACTTTAACATCTGCAAATTGATCATACTTAAACATTGTAAGCTTCCTTACTTTCCATACAGTTTATTCTATGAGGTTTTGATCAAGTCCAGGACTGGAATAAGACCACAGTACTACTACACAGACTATGACGTTAATGTAACTGGAGATGACAGTGTGATATGTGTAGTTATCATCATCCGTAAAAATTTCTAAACATGAAATAATTACATTTGATTTGTATTGTGTTTTCTGTACAGTATTTAGAAAGAGATATACTGCTGTCTAGTTAGTCTTGATGTGGAAATATATTGAGCTCTTTTCTTTTTAGAAATTAATATATCATACATAAATAATACTTAAAAGCATAAGCTTCTTTTAAAAGAAACACCATCATGATTAAATGACATCAAACACACCCGATGGGTGATAACATTGACTCTATTTGTCAGTGAAACCAATCTGATTAAACTATGGATGCAAAATTTGTTTTGCTTTTTATACTTTTTTGGTGGCCTCTACTCAACATAGATCTATATGAGGGATCCAGGTAGGTCATGTCGGGGGTGACATACCATACCAGTAGTTGAACTTTGACTTTGAATATTCAACATTTTGTTTTATTCTCTTTGTATAGTTTTTACTGAATATCAACCAAATGTGGTTTATCTAAAAACTAATTAATAGAATGTATCATACTGTTCTGCGTAAAACATTATTTTCTGATTTGTTTCTTATTGACAGAGAAAAATATTTCTAAAAGTTAATTCCAAATTATTTAATTAAAATATATTTATGCATTGTTTTTGAGTTTGTAAGTACCTGTAATCACTTGTCTCATGTGGTGTAGCTTTTAAACAGGTGATGATTCCTAGCAAAATCACAAAATTGTGAAAAAAATTTTAGTGTGCCAATTCAAACTGAGCTATAACTTATTGTGCACTAAAATGGATTATATTTTTCAAAGAACTCACATTTTACGGCAGTTTACGCCATCAATAATTTCATCTACAATGTTTTTTACTTTGAATTTGATTTATTTTGATTTTTCTAGGAACCAGCATCCCAAATAATACTGATGGTATACAATACTTACCAGATGATTGGGATAAATCAGGATTATGTAAGTTGAAATTTGACGCTGAGGTAGATGCTTGTGAGTAGTGTGATAATGACTCATGACCCGATTGTGATATTTCGTTAGGAATAAGTGCCACTGGATGAATTCCAAATGCCTTTTCTTTGATGTTAGCAAAAAATTCATCATCATTTAACTGACCAGTATCTGTAATATTTGTCCTGCTTTCATTTTCTGAAAATAAAAAATATCTACAAGGTGCTTACATATTTAAATTTGTTCTGTTCTTTATCATTATATTTACAACTTCAAAATCTGGGTCATTTCTGTTCAATACCAACACTATAAATACCAAGCCCCCTCCCAACCAAATTCTAAATAATGTAGACTGTAATCAAACAAATAGGAAGTAACTGCACATTTCAATTTAAATGATGGCTCATGTCTGATACCCAGACAGCACATGTCGGATACCCTGACAGCATTAGGGGGTTGTGATGGCCTAGTGGTCTAGAGTGCCGCGCTTCGACCTCTAGATGGCCAGCCAACTCTGGCTTGCGGCTGTGGTTTCGAGCTCTGGTGTGAGCGTATGTGGCATAGTGATAGGGGTGCCTTCTCAACCTTGTGGTTCTCCTCCGAGCACTCCGGTTTCCTCCCACTGCTAAAGACCCCTACATGCAAGCAAATTATTGAAATAAAATTAAACCATATGTTAGTCCCAAAATGACCTAGTTGTGTTGAGTGGACGCTAAACCCAATCTCTCTCTCTCTCTGACAGCATTAACAGACTTTGCTGTACATGTACCATTGACAGTCATGTAATACAGGTGAAATTATCTAACCATAAAATTATGAAGATACAAAAGTCAAGTTTAAATGAAAGAAAACAAACTTACCTGAACTATTATGACGCTTTCCAGGGGATTCAAAATAACAATTGAGATTTTCTGTAACATCATCTGGTGGTTCACTTTTTATTTGAGTCAAGTCTATATGATCTGGTTCTTCTGTTTTTAACTTAACAGGTATTTGTGTGGTATTTCTATTAAATGTATTTTTTATTCGTGGTTTGAAAGATTTATTTACATCCTGACTGCTGAGTGATACATGTAGTCTTTGGCTTTTAGATGGTGGTTCATCATTAGTAAATGAATTGGAGAAATGAATCAATGACTTATTCGCATCACGTTTGCTGCTACCACCATTCGATGTGTCTCTGGGCGATGATATAGGAAGAGTGTCCTGAGTTGGTTTATTATTATCACTACCTGTGTCACTAGTTTTATTTTGATTACAGGAATGATAACTATTACTAACAAATACGGTAGATGAGGCATCATTTTTACACACTTTCTCATCAACAATGTAATTAAATTTTTTGGCCTTGTCAACTTTTAAGTAGAGATGTCCAACTACTTCTATGTCATCATCAAATTCAACATTACTGTGGCAGAGTACCTGGAGATTCCTCACCAGAGAATTAATAAAATTTTCAGCCGCACTGCTATTCATCTTAATAACAAATTATTTCAATCCCATATGACTTACTATTTTCTCCTTATGCAAATCAAGGTTACTGGTACAAAGTCTGAAATATAAAATAGGACCATTTGTCAGACACAATCCTTCTTGCACAATTCATTTTATATAGAAGCACGGATTTGTCTTTTTTATGTTTATATTGATATTATTACAGTAATAGTAATTTAAGTCCAGCACAAATTCAAAATATCAGGTACTAGTTGAGTAGTGCCTGGATTATCTATAAAAGCCTGAATGTACTGTAGTACCACAAATTATCCTTAGTAAATGTCAGGCGTGTCTTACATACATGTAGAACATTTCAATATGTTTGGAAATGAAACTGGACATTTATACCATAGTTGTATTTGACTATTTTATCTTTGGTTATAAACAGTAAAAAAGCAGTCTAAAAAGTGATGTTGTTAGTGTGTACTGTGTTCGTTAAAACAAAACGAGACATAACCTCAAGGACACCTGGTGTATCATTGAGACACTCTTTCCAGCCAAAATTATGACAGAGCATCGTCAATCGTCAAGGCCTGCTGTACAATGATTTTATCACAGGTATATTACTACAGTACACCAAGGGTCCTTGCAAAGACTTCTGATGAGCTTATTCATGTAAATGTCAGGGCAACTTCAGAATTTGTCTACCAAATTTTCCTAAATGAACTGAAATGAATGGAGTTTAACGTCCTCCTGTTCTGCTCCTGACTTGCCTAATGGAGACAGGCACACCCATACCGTGTGATATGAGAGAAATTATGCCTACTATTATATCGAATTCCAACTGCCAAAGGATCTTTTACGTGCACCTCATTGTGTAGACAGGACCTCTGATTTTCATCCCAATCAAACAACTAGACAGCTGTCCTTGTCACTCCTTCTCACCACTGACAAGGGGAAACCAAATCGGAACCCAAATTTCCCTAACCCTATTTCTTTTTATTGGCAGTAGAGTGTACTGTAATGTAAACAGTAATACAGCCCTACTACTGGTGGTATCTAACAAGACTCAGGCTGAATTCTATTGCGCTTCAGTCATAGATCTGTTCCATAGATTGCAGTCAGATCTTCTACACCATGCTATTATGGCATAAATCTAGAGCACTAAAAATAACAAAGACACAGATTCAGGCTTTGTCAGGCACTAAACCACTGGTGCCTGTCATTTTGTCCGGGACTGATTTGTCTTTTTACTGATATTATTACATAGTGGATATTTGACCGGATCCGGTTTCACATTTTTTTGACTATTTTACCGTGAATATCGTTTGACATGCGGAGTTCTCTGATCCGAGGACATGCGCAGTTGTGCGATACTTGATATGTTCCACAAGAACGGTAACTTCGTCTTTCAAGTTTGGCGCAGAAGCACGTTTTTACGGAAAAAAACGTAAACCACTGACAGTCTTAGTACTTAAATTAAAAACCAAAATCCACAGAAATGAGCCCTTGACCAAAATAGAATAATATTCTAAATGCTTTTCTACAATTTACATTCATTATTTTATTTTCTTTTAAAAATAATTCTCTGGGGTCTACCGTAGAAATCCAAGTATGGCTATTTCGTTCCTTTATAAGAAACGGAGAAAGTAGTAATGTTAGACAAAGAACGAATGGTGGTTAGGGTTAGGGTTTGGGTTAGGTTTTGGGGTAGGGGTAGGGTCATGTGAAATCGGATCCGGTCAAATATCCACTGCGATATTATTAATACATGTCCGGCATTAATAAGTTGAGAATGTCAGGTAGTATTTCATTATTGTCCGACATTTTGTCAGGTACTTCTAAAACGGTTATTTCCAGGCCTGCAAAGAGCATGATTTTTGTATTATCATGTCCTTCTTCCACTCATTTCATGATAAACCGCAGAACCCGTAGAAAACCCACAAGGTTACGAAGGCGACCCTATTCTTTGTCAGCGCTTGGTCAAGCTGTTGCCGAGTAGATGACTATTTTGCTAGTTATATTCTTATCATGGCACCAGCATGAGATACAAACCACAATACTTGATTCATTGATCTTTTATCAGAAGTGCACACATCAGACAACTCACCACTTCCCTACCAACACAAAACAAGCACAGAATGTCAATCAATGGAAGTTTTGGGAACCTTGTAAAAACAAGGTTAATATTAGATTTTTGAGGGCATTATTATTCAACAGTCCTACAGCCTACGGTACTTATAAGTACAGGAGCACCGCACAACTTGCGTGTAAAAAGTCAAGTTCAAATTTTATTTTTGGTTTGGCCTTGTCAGCCTTGTAGCAAACCCTATCTATATAGTTATAGTGGGAAAATAGGTTGTTGAAAATGGGTTTGGTTTTTTTTTCAAATGAGCTTTAGGTTGGGTGCGTGGTATTTTTATTACTATTAATGAAAAATATATATATTTCGTCCTAAAATGACAGAGTTTGTCCCGAGTGGACGTTAAACCCCATCTCTCTGCTGAACAAGTCATGCATAACTAGATCTTGTGAAATTACAGAAATCAAATCAACCTACGTTACTCTTCTTTGTACATTATCTTTACTTGGATGCAGTAATGTATGTTTCCGTGTGGTGTATTATTCTTTTCTTAACAAAATAAATATTTAGTCTCTACTATTTATCTGTGGCTATAATTTTATTGTTCTTATTTTTCCAAGCTACTTATCGTCGACTTCCGGTTAGTGGACATGTTTGTAATTGCTTCAAGGATTCAAGCCTCAACAAATTATTTCTTCCGAAAAGTAATACTTTCCTGCTGTATTACTACTTATCCCCCAATGCTCTTATATTGTCTGCTTGTCTTGTAGGCCTATAATGTAAATAGAAGAACAGAAAATGTAAAATGGGGAAAAAAACATCGTCGTAAAATAGACTGGCCCGAGAAAGTTCGTGCCGAAGAATTACAACACAAGACGTTTCGTATCACATTGCTTTGAGTAGATCACTTGACACTAACCTCTGCATAGCTGTACGGGTCCGGTCAACTTAGTTGGAGGGTAGGCGGGAGGTAAATAAATTAAATGGTCAAAATTTCATTCCTAAAAACGGGTGAAACAAATAACTGAATGACTTTTCATCGCCGCCGACACTAACCTCTGCATAGCTGTAGGCCTACGGGTCCGGTCAACTTAGTTGGAGGGTAGGCGGGGGGGGGGGGTAAATAAATTAAATGGTCAATATTTCGTTCCTAAAAACGGGTGAAACAAATAACCGAATGACTTTTCATCGCCGCCGACCACCGCTTATCAGGAACAATAATACACAATACAATTCTAACACTGGTACAACGTGCCAGTTTGAAGCTGCATTTTACAACAGGTGATCAAGAAAAAATAAGTTTTTCATCCTCCCAAGGAATGATGGAATAACGTGTGAATTTAGTACAATATTTGACAAAATATTTTGTTTATTGCACAGAATTTATTCAAAGTTTATTGTTTTATATTTCATGTATAAATATTATTACTTAAAGCGATGTTTAATTACCTGCCAATATATGTAGGCTACCTGTCCTATATTGTGCTTTCTTTTTTCCAGATTAATGATCTTAATCATTTTGATGTTTATGTAGTCTATGCCTTGTCACAGGCCTTCACGTTTAAGGCGAGTTTTCGCTCCTGCTCCCCTTGACGTACCTCGACCTTCCTTCGCGGAGGTCATTAATGAATGAATAAAATGGGGTTTAACGACCTACTGTTATGCAGGAGGTCATTAAAGACTCCTGCAAATTACCTAAATCGCTCTCCTAAAATATGGAGATTAATAAACTACTAACAGTTTTTGTTTATTTTTTAACCGCATACATTCGAGGTAGCAGTTACCATGATAATCATTCTTATGATATCATATTCACCAAACATATTCACGACATTTTAAACAAGACTAAAGCATAAATACAATAAGGCTCTCCTTAATAATAAAGAAGAGGGTTTTTTACGGGAACTGTTTCTCATTTTTGAAATTGGCAGGAGCTTTTTATGGCTCCCGCACAAATTTTTAAAAGGTTTTGTCGTCGAAGTGTTATAAAGCTTGTCG
The DNA here is from genome assembly GCA_917208275.1 of Patella pellucida. Taxonomy (NCBI): domain Eukaryota; kingdom Metazoa; phylum Mollusca; class Gastropoda; family Patellidae; genus Patella; species Patella pellucida. Next base: position 63,637,410 of record OU795039.1, read on the forward strand.
GAGGTGAAAATTCATATTGAACAGATAATGATGATGCCTGAGAAATATGGCGGTATATTGAAGAAAAAAAATAAATTTCCATATTAATATCACACAGTCTGCCCAATAGTAGTAATTCACACACATCAAAGAAACGTGTGTTCCCATCTTCACACATTTGGAGACTGTGTTCTATTTTTAGACTCAAAGCCTCAAATAACCCAATTATTTAACCATATTATTATAAGAAAGCATGCAGTTAGTTCCACCTTACAGTGAGTTAAATTGATTTAAGTTTTAGTATGTAATGAATAATAAATTACGTGTTGCATTTTAGAATTCTTAGTATATTCAATCGTTTTTAACCGCTTTAACAATCACCGTTCTTGTTCCTCGTTTTCATTAATGACATCTATGAAGTACTGAACAACATTGCCAGGTTATTTGCTGATGATACTGCCATTGGTTGTACTAAATCTAGTATCAAAGACTTAGGAAATTCACTCAATAGTGATCTTTAACGATTACACATGTGGTCACAGAAATGGCTGATAAATTTTAATCCGAATAAAACTAAAGTCTTGCTAGTTTCACCGAAGAAGCTAAGGAAACTGCCCTCCCTCAAATTAGGGGGAACTGAACTCGATGTTGTTCAGTACCACAAACACCTAGGCATTACTTTGTCGCAAAATTTATAATGGGCTGACCATATTGATAGAATTTGTAATACTGCAGGAAAGCAATTAAACAGTTTAAGAAAACTTAAGTACAAATTGGATCGGGGACGTCTCACTTTCCCCACATCTATTGTTTAGAGTCAAGGTCCACTAGGCCATGACTGATTAAACAACAAAGGGGGTTTAAGGGGATTTAAAGTATAGTCTGTAATAAGTTTGTGACACTTAAACATAGTAAATATATAACTTTTTATAGTATTAATATTTATAAAGTTTGATATATAATAAGTACAGATATATAATGAACAGATACATATATTAACTAAATAAAAATAGATATATAAATTATATATGCATATATTAACTTAAGGGGATTTAAAGTATAGTCTGTAATCAGGTTTGTGACACTTTAACATAGTAAATAAATAACTTTTTATAGTATAAATATTTATAAAGTTTGATATATAATAAGTACAAATATATAATGAACAGATACATATATTAACTAAATAAAAATAGATATATAAATTATATATGCATATATTAACTTAAGGGGATTTAAAGTATAGTCTGTAATCAAGTTTGTGACACTTCAACTTAGTAAATAAATACCTTTTTATAGTGTTATAATGTTGAGGAAGAGGAGATGCTAAAATACCATCGCGAATGGTAGCCCTAGCTGTACAGTACCTTTTGCAACATTCCCAGTATATGGTAGTATTACGTCTAGACTTAACTCTGAATTTAAAACCATCCAACACTAAATTCTGACCACTTTTAGTATTAGCAAAGTTAACCAGAGCGTTCGCCATTTGGGAATAACCATTTGTAATTCAGAGGAGCTATATATATCAACTGATCAGCTGTGACTAAATATCAGTAGTTTAATTGGTTTTATTACAATAAATTATTACATCAAAACAGCTCACAATGTAAATTTATAAGTAAACAGATTTCACTTTTTTCCCCCAATCTACTGATGGTGGGAAGTGTTCACCATTAACAATAATTAGAGTGAGAAGTTTACACCAGGTACATTATAATAAATTAAAACAGACTATAGCCCCACACCCACGGTCTACTAACCTCTTAATCCTTTATCAAAACATTCAAATGTTGGGAAAGTGAGACTAAACCATTGGATCAAAACACGTTAGACAAAATCTATAAACCATACATCAGATCGATCTTGGAATATGCTAGTCCGGTCTGGGATAACTGTACCAAAAATGATAGTATACGTATACAGAGGCGGATCTAATGGGGGGGGGGCTAGGTGACCGCCCCCCCATCCCCCTCTATCCCTAAAAAAACCAATATAAAAAATAGATATGCGCCACAAATCACCACTGACACCCCGATTTTTAAAAATATTTTCTCAGGGGACCCCCAGCCCCCCCCCCCCCAACTGGATTTCCTGGATCCGTCTCTGTACGTATAGCTAAAATTCAGTTAGAAGCTTCTCGTATAGTTACGGGTTTGCTAAAGTTTGCGAGTTAAGAAGCCCTTTATCAAGAAACAGGGTGGGACAAACTATCAACCAGACGTTTCAGGCAGAAACTGTTATTTTTTTACGATAATATATACAACAATAATTGTCCTGCGTTTCTTACAAATATCTTACAACAATATAGTAACAATAACACACCATATTCCTTGGTAAGGTATGTTATACCGAGGTGTTCTCCCTTGTCCATATCTTAAATACACTGATCTTCTGTAAATATGTTTGTTTTGTTAATTCATTACTTATTAGTATTTGATATGTATGTGTATTGACTTTGCTTCACTGACCACCTACAACAATTATATTGTATTGGAGAGGACTCTTTTGTAAGTGTTAGTAACTTTTGTCCGATCCGTTTACTTTAAAGTAATAAAATATGTTTAAATAAACAATCACCACAATCAATTGTCGTCAATAATCATAACTCACTGAACAGAATGGGTTCAATCTGTCTAATCAACACCAGATTATATCGTTTATTATTTCAATTTCTTTCAACATCATATAGATATTTATTTTAATTTTCTTCAATTTATTTCAACAACATATTATAGGAAAGGTGTGAATCAATTTGAGGTAAAAATCGTGTATTCTAATTCTCGTTCGGCAGACACGTTCAGGCGCGGATCCAGGGGGGGGGGGGTTGTGCCCCCCCCCCACCCTCAGCCCCGGCGAGACTGGAATTTTTCCTTTTTAATTGATGATATAAACATGATTTTCGCACTGTCTATGCCCAGGCAATGCGCCAAGGCTCTATGGGGATTACACCAAACCACTAATGTATGCGGCACTCTAATGGTTACCATTAGTTACAATGTATGCCCCCCCCCCTCGAAAAAACCTGGATCCGGGCCTGACATTTATAAATTTAGCGCAGCTGTTTGATTTAGGAAAAGCAACTAATCAAGTTGAGGTACATTTCTGGTGCATATTCTAATTCTGGTTCGGCATATTCAATTTCTTTCAACTGATTTCAACAGCAAAGGAAAAGGTACGAATCAATTAGAGGTTCGGAAGTGAAGTACGAATGAACTGAGTACGAAACAGACTGGTCACGAAACAATCTGCACTCAGTAGAATATTAGATTCAAAATTCTAACGAATGCTATCGTCTAGTTTCTTACTTTTATTCATGTTATTTCTAAATTAAGTTAATGTAGGCCTATAATCTAATAATCAACTCTCGCTAGCCTCTGATTTTTATTGGACTATGATCCGATTTACTTTTCTTTGCGATTTAATCATTAAAGTCGTCTACAGATCGCCAAACTGTCATAAGGACAATCATGTACATCTACGGACCCTCATTCGGAATGCGGCAAATATCGGCACCAGTCATATTCTAATGATGGGAGATTTTAACTACGGAGAAATAAATTGGGCAAACGGAACTACACCCAACGACTTAACAAACCCAGCTACAGTATTTGTAGAGATGTTGAGAGACTTATTCTTCCACCAACATATCACAGACCCCACACACTACAGAGCAAACCAGCACCCAAACACCCTGGACTTGATAATCACCAATGAAGAAGGGGTGGTCGACAACCTAACTTTAAACGCACCAGTAGGAAAAAGCCATCATCTATGCCTAATATTTTATTTCATGTGCTACACTGAGAAACCACGCAAGCAGACACCTAAATTCCAGTACCACAAAGGCGATTATGTAGGGATGAAAGAAGAAGCACAGACAATGACTTGGAACCAAGAGAGAACTGGTATAGAAGATAAATGGCACCACTTCGTGAACAACATGAACCACCTGATGGATAAGTACATTCCGAAGTCCAAACCAGTATCGCCCACTGTAAAAACTCGACCGATGTACATGCCGAGTAAAGCCAGGGAAAAAGTCAGGACTAAGAGAGACGCGTACATGGCGAGAAACCAGAAGCGGGAGTGACTATAACCGTAACACAAAAGCAAGAAACAAAGCAAAATGGGAGTGCCGAAAAGCCCAGAGAGATTTTGAGAGGAAGCTAGCAGACGAGAGCAAGAAGAACCCCAAAGCCTTCTATAAATACGCCCAATCAAAACTCAAGACCAAATCAGGCATAGCCCATATAACCCAAGAAGACGGTAACCTTACAACCACAGACAAACAAAAGGCGGACGAGCTGAACAAATTTTTCTCTTCTGTCTTCACCAGAGAAAACATGGACACTATTCCTGATGACTTTCATAGAAGAACAGACGCCACAATAACAGACCTTGTCTTCATCAAGAAAGACGTGTCCGACAAGCTGTACAAGCTCAACCCGAACAAATCACCAGGCCCTGATGGAGCCGCCCCAAGAGTCTTAAAAGTACTATACAATGTCATCGATGAGCCGCTGTATAACCTCTTCAGGTACTCGATTGATCTGGGTAAACTACCCACAAGCTGGAAAACTGGACTCGTTTCCCCTATCTTTAAGAAAGGCGACAGATATAAGGCAAAAAATTACAGACCGGTAAGCCTCACTTCAATCATCTGCAAGACCCTGGAATCCACCATCCGAGATCAAATTATGGATCACTTGGTTGATAATCAGCTGCTTACAAAAAGTCAGCATGGATTCATCAAAGGGCGTTCCTGCGTAACTCAACTTCTAGCAGTACTGGGCAAATGGACAGAATCTTTGGATAAAGGCAACAACGTAGATGCCGTGTACCTTGATTTTGCCAAAGCATTCGATTCTGTTCCCCATCAGCGTCTTCTTTTGAAATTGGATGGGTATGTCATAACCGGAAAAGTTTGGTCATGGGTTCAAGACTTCTTGATGCAGAGAAAACAACAGGTCATCATAAACGGAACCAAATCACAGATGTCATCTGTACTCAGTGGAATCCCACAAGGGAGTGTACTTGGACCTTTGCTCTTCATATGCTTCATTAACGACATGCCAGAGACAAGTATACAGTCAAGCATCCAGTTATTTGCGGATGACACAAAACTCTACCGTGTGGTCAATTCCCAAGAAGATGCCGATCTACTCCAAACGGACCTTGGTCATTTGGAAGACTGGACTAACCGCTGGCAACTGCACTTCAACGCCGAGAAATGCAAGGTCATGCACCTGGGTAATAAGAACAATCGATACCCCTACCACATGCATAGAGATGAAGCCGAAATCAAACTAGAAACAACCAACTTAGAAAAAGACATGGGAGTGTATGTTGACCCAAAATTAACTTTCAGTCTACATTGCGAGCAGAAGGTGAATAAGGCGAACAAGCTTCTTGGCCTCATCAGACGCTCATTTGTCCACCTTGACAAACAAACAGTGAAGACCTTGTACACTTCGCTAATCAGACCTCACCTAGAGTATGGAAACACAGCATGGTGCCCCATCTTCAAGACAGATAGTGAGCTGCTCGAGAATGCTCAACGTCGTGCAACTTAATTGGCTCCTGCATTAAAGGACATGTCCTACCCCGAGAGATTATTAATGCTTGACCTACCGAGTCTATACTACAGGCGTGCCCGTTGGGACATGATCGAGACATACAAGCACATGACTGGGAAGTACGAGGTGGAGGCAGACTACATTAAACTGGATGACTCACGAACCCGAGGCCACCGTTACAAGCTGAAGAAAGAAAGGTCATCAAAAACCATCAGGCAACACTTCTTCAGCAACAGGATAACCAACTCATGGAATAAGCTACCAGCTGATATGGTTGAAGCCCCCTCCCTCAACGCCTTCAAAGCCAGACTAGACAGACACTGGACACAGTTTAAATTCAGCCAATGCCCCGTACGTATGAAGCTTACAGCACCAGGTCCATCATGGAAATGCCCCGACCTGATACAGGCTTATAGCCTACCCATATTCAGAAGCGGATAAGTATAAGTATAAGTAAATAGATAATCGAGACTATGCTTTTTATCGTACCGACTTGCGTAAATTTCAATCGCTTAATTCTCAGTTCATAGTGGATCAATTTGACTGAAATTGACAACACATTGCGAACTGTCAACTCGTTATCTAATCTCCCATAATGTATCTTTACGGTTCTCAGTTTTTGTTCAACAATATTATTCTATAGCCTATCTTGTCAAATTTAAATGTTTAAAAGATACCAGCTATAGTATATGTCGTGGAAATAAAACGTTTTTTTAGTTTTCAAGCTATCAATCCAGATGTAACAACAGCTGGAATATTTGTCCCACTCCATCCTCTGCAAACCACACCCCCGCAGCTCTTTTCAAGGACTCCTGATGCCTCCTTCGTCATATCTATTCAATTTATTTCTATTTATAAAGTGGAAATTTGACGTGTGGTAGATTCAAGGTCGTAAAATTCTCATTCATTTTAGTATCACTTTTTTTATTAGGTGTGCCGAAGTTGTCTATGTGTGTCTGTTACAAATATAGTTTGAGACGAAACAACTTTAGACCATTCATTAAACTGGATACTTTGCCCAGATTAATGTAAACTTTACTCAAACATCACTCAAAAAGTGATGTCGAGAGCAATGTTTCTATTTCAAATTGGAATTAGAAATACCTGAGATTACATTTGTCACTGACTCTAGATTCTCCTAAATAATGTGCAATAATCGTACTATCCGCTCCCACCGGAAGTACTTTTTCAGACATCTTGCAAAAACGAACCATTTTAATGTACATGTACTTTGATTATAAAATTAATACCAGTAACAATAGAAGAATATTATATAATTTGTGTGCTCAAAACGCAACAAAGCAAAATTGTATAAACCTTGTGCAAGCATTGTATGTGATGAGCAGTAAGTAAATACGCCTATTACAAATATCAAAAAATATACAAAAGAACTCCGGAGCCTGCTGAGCCTAATTTTAATTTCAATAATTTAGATTAGTAATAAAAATGAAATAATGATAATCCCATCAGATTTGGAATTTAATTCTGAATCCCAATCCAATCCCCATGTACTTTGATTATAAATTTTAATACCAATACAATAGAAGCATAATGTAACAGGCATTACCAGAGAGTAGAGCGAAGCTGGGCAATTCCACGGTAACGGAATTACATTTAGAGCTATTTGGTACTGTAAAACAGCCAACAGATTTTTACCCTTGGCTACTTTGTTGTCAAATCTGTATTAGAGTGAGAGCTAACAGGCATATTTTCCCTAAAAAATAGCAACCGACTTGCTGCATGAACATATAAAGTGTCTGTGTAGGTGAACCCCATGGTAACGGAATTACAAGTCAAAGAAACCTCATTTGGTTGGTTGTGGTTATTTAAGAAACTCTGTGATTTATACAGACATATCTACATTTCTGTAAAATAGGATATAAAGTAATGTTCTGCGGAATATTTAAGGTCATCCATTTTGCAACCTGCTCGAAAATTTTGAGACAAGTGATTATTTTCTGTGGTAACGGAATTACATGTCATGGTAACGGAATTACATTTCTAAATAAATGCATTTATTACAGGTTTATCAACATTCTACATTTAAAAAAAAGAAAATTTTATATAAATTGACCAATTTTGAGAATATTTCAACAATGGTTATAATTATATTTTGGTATGAATTCAGTTGGCCTAAATCTAAACGTATCATACGTATGGCCGTAATTCCGTTACCTTGGACTAGTTATTAAAGCATGAAAATGGTAGTACTGTGTCTTTAATCAAATTATTAACAAAAATAAGTTTCAAAACTAATAAACTAAATAGATGTAATTAATTTAATAAGATTTTTAGTGTTTCTGGAAAAATTAGAGAAATTAAAGTACTGTCAGATTATTACATCATGAACAGACTTGAGTCTAAGCAATGTTGCAACACTGTTGCAAACATGTAAACTTGATAAGAATAAAGTTTTTAATATGATGTATCAATGTATTAGGCATTGAAACCACACCTTGCTTAGAAATGTGTAATCACCAGGATAACTTTAAATTGGTGCAGTTATTAGTCACTTTTTGCATTTTATGTTGAGAAAAATGCTTTGTAGTTTGCTTTACTGAAAATAGTTAGCATAAATGGGTCTATTGTTGTATAATTATTAAATAAAGTGTTTTTTTAAAGTTTATCCTCTAAAAAATTTGTAATTTTGTTATTAGAACAATACAAATAATGCTATTCTAATCTTCGTAATTCCGTTACCGCTCAGATTTGTAATTCCGTTACCGCTTTTCCAAGAAAACCACTTCATGTAGGTGTCTGATCCTTACCTTTCTGATATCTGTTCAATTAGTAATTAGAGAATTTGGTAACACTAACTTATAAAATTTGGTAATTAAGAAATGATTGAAACTTTTAGATAGGAATGGTAACGGAATTACAGTGTAAATTGCGGGTATATTTTTAACTGTTGTATAAAGAATTGATCTAAAGAATATGATATAAATGGATGTTTAGGATGAAATAGATGTACTTCTTGGTTAAAAACCCAAATATCAAATATTTTCCATGTAAACAAAAACTGATGCTGACATAAGTGCTTAAATTTTAAAAATTGCAGCAAAAAGTAAGAAAATAAGTTTTGACTTTGACTTAATTTTTTTTTGACTAAAGCATTTGCATATAATTAACTCGACCAGATTCATTGACTGGCATTATTTCTGAACTTAAATAACACAAAATTGGTTCATATACATCAGTTTTCTTTTTTGGCATTTTTTATTTTCTGCCATGGAATTGCAGAGCTGATATAGTGATATAAATATTGGAATAATAATACGTAGTGGATATAAGGCCGTAAACGGTACCCTATTTACTAACGCTATTGTACCGTAAATCACAATGACGTATATACATTGTGTGTGATTGGTTAAATATCAACTTCCGTTCGACATGCGCGCCATTGTCACCATTGTGCGACACTTCCGTTCCACAAGAACGGTACCTGTAACTTCGTTTTTCAAGTTTGGCGCAGAAGCACGGTTTTACGGAAAAAAACGTAAACCACTGACCGTCTTGGTACTTAAATTAAAAACCAAAATCCACAGAAATGAGCCTTTGACCGAAATACGTAGAATAATTTTCTACAATTTACATTTATTATTTTTCTTTTAAAACTAATTCTCTGGGTTCTACCGTAGAAATCCAAGTATGGCTATATTTCGTCCTATATAAGAAACAGAGAAAGTAGTAAGGTTAGACAAAGAACGAATGGTGGTTAGGGTAAGGGTTTGGGTTAGGTTTTGGGGTAGGGGTAGGGTTAGGCATCATTGCAAAAGCGAAAACTGCTAAGTCCACGGATCAAAGAACTGCGCATGTCAAACAGAAGTTACGGCGAAATAGTAAATAGAGTAAAGTGCCGTTTACAGTTGAATATCCACTGCCATAATAATAATAATTTTGTTTTAAAAAAGCGCAAAAAAAGTGTGAGAATTATTTTCTTTGAAGTTATTGATTGAATGCGTCATAGAAATAGTTCTAAGAGGCGCGTAGTAAGTTTGCATGCACATTCATTGCCAGTTTTGGCCAGTGTATCCGGTTCCAGTCTGAATTTTATTGTAATCAATAGTCTGTGGGTGACATTTTCGGTAATATAATATTAGTGTGCTCAAAACGCAAAAGTCAAAAGAAAGCAAAATTGTAATTTTGTATAAACCTTGTGACTTGTCAATGGCAAGCATTGTTTTTTGTAGGCTATGTGTATGAATCAGTGTATGTGATGAGCAGAAGTAAATAGGCCTTACAAACATCAAAAAATATATAAAATAGCGCTTGGGATGAAATACATGTAATGATAAGACCATTGATCAGATTTGAATTTAATTCTGATCCCTATCCCATTCCCATTGAGCTATTGTATCTTAATTGAAACCCATAAGAGCATTCAGGAAATGCAAACGGCCACTCATGAGTCATAGCAACCACCGATTGAAGACTGCAAACATCGGTTTCGTAGAGACAATATTCGAGACTAAAATAAATTTTATTAAAAGAGGTGTATAGATTAGTAGCAGACTGAAATTAGCCACTTTCAATTTCATAATCGTACAAAAATACGCACGACTTGGGAATACAAAAATAAATGCGTACAAACTTTTGGCATTATGTACGAGTTATTTCCCTTTGAATGGACACCGATGTAAACAAAATCTTTGAATTTTGAAAGGTAAATCATTTACCGACATGCTCCAAAATTCGGTGACAGACACAAGTGACAGGCACAATCCGATTTGTGCCTGACATAGCATGATTTCGTGCCGGACAGTGTCCGTGACAGGCCGCTTATTTCCAGGTATGCCTGTGATTATGATTGAAAACACATATTTGTGAGTAAGAGAACATACTGGTATTAATCAATAGGCTACTATTGGTCATGTCGAATCTTTGAAATCAATGTAGAATTTCATAGCTGTTTGTTTATGATTTGATTAGTTGATTGCATTATTAATGTTAATAAATATTTCTTATTCGACTCTTAAGACAAAGAATGTATCAAATTCATGATTGACTCAAATACCCCAAATCTGTTTAAGGGCCAATCCCGATAACTTTTTGGGGAATAAAACTGCTTAATTTTGTGTTAAAATCATTTAAAACCCATTATCAAAGGCCGATCAACTAACCGATTAGTTTGTGATACGCTTGTAAATAACTTAAACCTGACAGTCTGCATCTGGAAATAGAGACCTTTGTATTATACAGTATCCGGATAAAACCAGATTTTTTTTCTATAAAAATAATATGTAGGTGAAATTTACCTTTTGTTATCAAGTACAGTACATGTGTCATTCACTGTATAGACCTCTCAAGAAACGTAAATCGATTATCAGGTCACCCAATGAAAAAAATGACCTGAAATCTTAAAAGGGTTACGTGCCCGGATAAGCAGTGTTGACGTTCACGTCCAAACGACTCAATATTTTCAGCTGAAAATTTCAGACAATGTAAATACACCATGCTTTTATATTTTGGTCCATAAATTTCACAAATACTCGGACTTTAATTTTTGAGACTCTGTGCTTATCGGGACTGTCCCTTGAAGTTAGATACAGTAGCCTTGAACAATTAATTTCATACAAATTTGAGAATATTTGTTAATTTGAGCACCAAAAGTTACCTTTCTGTGTGGAATATTACATGTTACATAGATTACATTCAGTGTTTTACAGATCAAAACTCCTTAATACAATATTGATAAATTATTAATCCTGAGCCTCATGAGTGGTTCTCAACACTTTTTTTCCAACGGAATACCTTGGAACACATGAATAAAAGCAGCACACCTGACTTAAAATAATATATGAAAAATATTTGAATTTTGCAAACTCAAACATGGCAAGTCACTTAACTAAGTAGACACCAGTGAATACTCATTTGAGATCACATGTTTTTTTTTTTTCATTTTTGTTAGTGTGCCGCCAAAATTTCGTGATACACTTAGGGACATCTCATTTGAGATCACATGGTTTTTTGCTTTTTTTAAGTGTGCCGATGAAAAGTTTGCGGCACACTTAGGAAGATCTCAAGGCCCACCTGGGTTGAGAATCACTGAACTAGGAGATAATTTGCGATATTCATGTGTAGGTTTTTTTTTTTAATGTCAACCAAATTAGATATATTTTTTTTTGCAGGTTAGAAAAACACTAAAATAGAAATATGAATACAGAAGCTGCATCAAATTTTATTAATTCCTTGGTGAGAAATCTACAAGTGTTGTGTCATAGTAATGTAGATTTCAGTCAAGATGTTGAAGTTATTGGACATATTTATCTCAGTGTTGACAAATCTAAAAAATTTAATTATATTGTTAATGAGAAAGTGTGTAAGAGTGACAATTCATCAACAGTTTTCGTAAGTAACAGTTTTCATGCTGATCAAAAAAAACAGGAAAAAGAGACTGCACCAGCCAAAACCAGTCAGTCAGATTCAGGAAGTGATGAAAGAGATACGAGACATAAAAAACATGCAAATTTTGGAAACGAAAGAACACAATACCACCATCAAAGCCAACACATAGGAAATAATAAACGCCCTACACAACATTTCTCACAATCTGAATACTCCTCTCCACCACAGAAACAGAGACGACATAATCCTGAAAATAGACTTAATACCCCTGTAAAATCTGAAACATTGGATGCTCATAGTGCTTTATCATCACCCCACCATCAATCATATCAGTCTCCATCAAAATCTTCACCTGCTAAATCCAGTACCCCATCATCAGATCATATAGATATAGATTTAACTAATATAAAAGATGAACCTATTGAAGATAAAAGTTATATATTTTCGTCCGATTCTTCATGGAATCAACAATCAATGATGGATCAACAATTACACGGTGAGTTTTTGGGCCGTAGATAATATTAATCATATTCACATTCACAGTAAAAAGTGTTTTTTTCGAATCAGTCCTCTTTAACTGATGAATTTTCATTATTCTTTTAGTTTTAACTCCTTTTTTTAGCCATCTCGATTTTGTTAGGTTTATAAAGATAACAATCAACATATACCAGTGCTGTGCATTTTTATGTTTTATGGTACAATGATTTGCTTGAATACTTTACATCGCTCTTTTTAATTTTATGTTGGACTTAATGCAAACGTTCCATTTCATCTTACCCCTTCTCCATCCAGGGGGTCACGGTGGCTAAGTGGATAAGGCGCTGGTTCGCTAGCCTGGAGGTCGGGTGTTCGATCCCTGCATTGACCAAGAAAGTTAATCTTGATTTTCCGGCATGATTTCCCCTTGTCAGTGATGCTGAAGTGGGACCTGGCAAGGACAGCTGCCTAGTCGTTCAGATGGGAAGAAAAACAGAGGTCCCGTGTACACATTGGAGTGCATGTAAAAGATCCCTTGGCAGTTGGAATTCGATATAAGAGTAGGCCGTAGCGCCGATGCCTGGGCAAAATTTCCCTCATAGCACCCTGTATGGTGTATGCCCGTCTTCCATAAGCCCAGGTTAGGTGCATAATAGTAGGACGTTAAACCCCATTTCATTCATTCATTCATTTTCCATCCAACCAACATGTACAGCATTCTGTAAATCTTAGCATTCTTTGTGTGTATATGATGGAAATGTTTATGGTACACATGTTTATATTCTATATTATATTACTCCTTTTGCAGGTAATCAACACAATAGATCTAGATTAGGTTCATCTAGTAATTATAGAGATCAGGGTGAAGAACAGTTTGGAATTTATCCAGTAGCAATGCATCAGATAAATACTTCTGATGGTCAGTTAAATTTAGAAGCCTTATCACAAATGTCTAGTAGTAACAACCCATCAACAAGTGGAGAATTATCGGATCAACTTATGTCAATGGTGCCAGCTGGTAGGTTTCTGTTATTATTCTTACTCCAAGGTAAATTATTGCACAAGATTGTACTTGAAATTTTAACATAAATGATATTTTATCAATATGACCTACTGAAAGAATCCCAAGAAAACTTATGTAAGTCTGTCTTTGGTGATTAATGATTACTGTAAAACATTAAATTAATACAACATGTACAGTAGGAAGTGAAATTTATATAGATGTGTATTTAAATTTTAAATTAAATTGTTTCAGTGGTATTGATAATTCTAAACAGTAACTGTGCACAGTCATGGGCTGATTTTGAAATTAAAGTGGTCCACTCTTCTCAAATGATATTAGTATTCAGTGACTTCTTGTAATTTTAGAAAAAATAAGACGCTAGGTAAAGATACATTATGGAAAATTAGACGAGTTGAAATGTAATAATGTAAAGGTAATTTGCGGAAAAAAAATTCAAATTGATCCGAACTAAGAATTAAGCGATTGAAATTTCCGACTAGCCTCGGTCATCATTACTAATGTCGGTACCACAAAAATCATAGTCTTGATTATCAATTTGATCATTAAATCAGATCATAATCCACTACAGATCACAGGCTAGCAATTCCATCAAGAATTGATTATGGTCTGAATAAGTTAATGTCTAATTAATAATTTAGATAACATTTCAGGCCTAAAGAAAGACCTGAAATAGGCAGATTGTTTTTTGATTACATGGATTATCTTATTATTTATTACAAAATTAATCACTGTTTATTATTTTATTGAATGTGCAGATAAATGGTTTTGTGGCTCAGTAAGGTACTTCATTTGCGTATTAATATCTTGCTCACATTAATTTATTGTTTTACAGTATACATATCAAAAAGAGATTTTGACTACTTACTGATTGAATGAGTAGCTCTTAATTTCATTTTAACAGAAATATATTAATAAGGCCATACATAAATAATTTCTGTGTCTTAGGTATATTGTACCACTACATGTATGTCACCTAAAAACAAATACCACATAATTCATAAAAAAAACAAGTAGCGATTCCTGCACATTTATTTATCAGACAATTAACAAAAAATTATACGTTTCCTTTCAAAATCCCAAACAAAGCAAATGTTACGCACAGCCACCAATATATATAGCAGTGGATAATCATGAAACAATGAAACCTATTGAATTTGAACAATTTCTGTTAAATACTTATGAATTTATTATCTTATTCACTTTTTAAGGTCTTGTGACAAATGTGCCATTCAATCTGCTTGAAATTTATTGTTTTGATTATTACTTATTATACAGAATTATTTCCCTTGAGTATATTATACATGTACATATAGAACATTACAAAAGTTGTCTTTCAATCTGCTTGAAATTCAGTGTTCCGATAATTACTCATAATTTATAACATAAAATTAATGTCCTTAATTTTATCAAAGAACCTTACATGTAGCAGCTGTGTGCAACCAACTACATGTCATGTACTTAGAACCAGAATATTGTTGTGTATGGTCTTCCTCTATTATCACATAGAAAGCTATTCACCCTTTGGCTTTAGGTTGTAACATGACCTACTCATATTTAAAATTTCAAAGATATTTACTGCAATAATTTGTCTTTACTTAATTTTTAATAAAAAAAAAAAAAAAAGGGATTAAAATCATAGTTGTCAAACTGTAAATCTAACAGAGTTTATCTCTATACAGACCTTCTTACCGAAAGAGGGCAACCACTCAAACACATTCAGATGTAATTCCATGTGCAAAAGATATGTTTCAGTAATTTTGATTTGAGTATTAATTCTATATTGTATACAAAGACACCACAATATAAATCTACATAAGACAGGGTCCAATCTGATTAAGACACATCCAATTTTGTTTTGTTTTTGATAATTCAAATTTAATTGCATGTTTATTACATGTAGCCATGCCAGTAAGACTCAAAGGATATTTAGATTAATAGGCTAAGTGTGCACTATATTACAAGAGACATCTATAGAGCAGTAAAGAACAAAACAAAGTTGAATATAAATAAATTGTTTTCAACAATTTGAAGTTCATCTATATTGTGAACCCTCACATATGACCTTTTCAATCCAGTCAAAGCATAAATGAGAGAAAATTTACATTGAACATAGAGAACGAATGAAGGCCATTACATCCGATTGACTTAAATGTACATGTATATACACAGTGTACTTGCTCATGAGATGAAGCAGCCTAATGAATTTCAATACTTTCTGATAATTATGGTCAGAGTTATGGTTCTTAATCAATTTGAAATTGTTTTGGGATGCTCTGGAGACGAAAGTTATTATCCAATTTATGCACATATGAAGAACTAGAAGCCAATCAAATTTTGATAAGATTTTGGTGTTACCATAAACTACAGAAGAATAAATACATTGTATGTGACAACCTTTTGTCAGCTGATCAGACGACTTAGCTGCTATGGGTGTATGTTTCATTGCTTGGCAACCTATTTTCATATCATGTGAACCTAGCATGCAAGTAAGCAACCTTGGGAAGTTACGATCCGTTAAAAGTAAATGACAACATTACAATGTCGTAGTAAAGAACTTTCAATAATTTGACTTTATTCAATTTTTTGGGTCTGGTGCCTAAATGGTTGATAATATTAAAGTATGAAATTTATTTTCTACATGCGAGGCTACATGTATACTATTCAAAAAAAGTAGGGGATATTTGATTTTTAAGTGTTATTAAAGTCATCTCATAAAACTGACGAAGAAACAAATGACAAAATGAAATGAAGTACACATTCATCGATTTATTCCAAATGAACGTTAGACTAAGTAAAGCACAGACTGACCATTATAAGGGTAAACTGATACCCGGGGTCAAACAGCAAAGTAACCACAGCATCACAACAAAGGCAGTAACGGGTAAATCCTTCTCTGTTTGCCAAACAAGCATTGATCCGACGTGGCATTCTCCTAATGAGACGTCTAAGGTCATTTTGGTTCTGATTGTCCCATTCCTGTTGCAACGCAGCAGCAAGTTCTTGGACATTGGCAGTACGTTGTTGACGTTGACATAACCTCTGTTCAAGCATGTCCCACAAATGCTCGATGGGGGAGAGGTCGGGACTCAGTGCTGGCCAAGGTAATGTGGTGATGTTCTGTTGTTGGAGGTAACCTGTAACAATCTTGGCCCTGTGACATCTTGCGTTGTCATCCTGGAAGATGAAACGGCGGCCATGAAGTCGTTCGAAAGGCACAACATGGACTGCCAAGATGTTGTCCCGGTAGTACTGGCCTGTAACACCCCTGCAACAACATGTAAAGCCGTTCTTCCAGCAACAGTGATGCCTCCCCACACCATAACAGAACAACCCCCAAATCAATCATGTCTGATGACGTTAACGTCTTGGAAGCGCTCGTTTCGACGACACCACACCCTCCTACGTCTGTCAAAAAAATCAACAGTGAACCGTGACTCATCTAAAAACATCACATTGCTCCAGCGTTGATTATCCCAGTATTGACGATCCCTACACCAACAACGTCTTGCCTGAATGTGATGATCTCTCAAACAAGGGATCACGCAAGGACGTCGGGCATGAAGGTGACCCCTATGCGGTCGATTCCGAATGGTCTGGCCACTCACTCTCACACCAGTGTCTGTTTGAAGACGAGCGCTGATCTGATTTGCTGTGATGACAAGATTTCTCGAGGCCAAGGTACGGATAAATCAATCCTGGGCTTGAGTTGTCGCCCTTGGTCGACCTGAGCGTGGTCTGTCCTGTACAGATTGTGTATCACGGTATCTGGACCATACCTGCTTATGACAGACTGAGAAACATTCATCGTCCACGCCACAACCGCCTGTGTTAGCCGATTTGTAGCATGCCAAGGGCACATAACCTTTCATTTTGGGTAAGCCGACACATATCAAAATTTGTTTTCTGGTCACTAAAACAATTAAACTGATGTTTCCACCCTGGAATTCAATGCCACAATGACTGTAACATTCAAAGTCAGAGTCGTGCAAATCTTGGGTTGGACCCCCATGATGATCCCAAGCATCACCTGCATTCCATGCGGTAGCTATTGGTGCGTTTGGGTGTCACATGTAACTGGAAATGTTTCTTCTGTTTGGTTCTATAGTGATTTTTTTTGTAGTCATTTGTATATTTTAGTATTATGCCCCCAAAATGAAATATCCCCTCCTTTTTTGGAATAGTATATTAAAGCAATATCTTTTTTAGAAAGAAGAGTTTATGATAATTTCTTTTTAATTTCTTAAAGGGTTAATAATATTAAAGCAGGAAATTATTTCTCTACACATAAGACTACATGTATTAAAGAATTAATTTTTTTTAGAAAGAAGAGATTATGATAATTTCTGTTTGATTCTAATCCCTGTTTTAGATTTATCTTTATCTTCAATTAAAATGAAAGTTGTACATGCATAGAAAAATATAAAATATTTATGTTGAATCACATCATACTAAAGTACAGAATAGGTGGAGACAGCGCCAGGGGCTGTATTTTATTTTAAAAAATATCCGTTTCTTTGTACAATATATTTTGAAATATGTGGTTCATTATGTACATGTAGATAAAGATTCAATAAGGTCACCTTCTGGTGGACCCCTGTTGGTCTACAAATTTGTCTCATGGTAACTTCTGCATTCCCAAGAATTGCCTACAGCACTGGTGTATTACACTGTACCCCCCTCTCCCCCAAACCCATCCTCCTTTTGGGCCATCAAGCTTTATGTGTCAGCTGATATTAGAAGAAAGCAGCAGACTATTAAATAGGATTCAGTTGTCTGTTTATCTGCATACATGTCAATCTATCTGTCACAACTTTAGGGACACAATAACCCTACATGTACTTTGAATTGAGATAGAATGTTCAAATTTAGTGTAGATGATGAGCAGATTTTGCTTAAACAAAGCGGAAATAAGCTATTTGGTTCGTCAAGGCTTTAGAACACATTATCTCTGCTTTCTAACTTAATAGCTTTGATTCTCATAAGTCGGATCTTTGCTCAACTGAGAAAAAATCGCTCGGACCCTTTGATCCTGCACAATTTTCTTATTAAATTTCTGTGCGCAAGCCGGATTTTTGATCAACTCAGATGTAATTACTTTAAAAATGTTTTGGCTCCCCTTCCTTTTCAGAAATCACACATATGCCACTTGATTTCAACGAAACACTGCACCAGTGGTATTTTTGTCATAAAAACGTAGTAGTTTTTACTTTTAGCAATTTTGTTTAGGCAAAGAAAAGTTAACAAAACACCATAGTTTTAATTTCTCAATTTTCTCAATTGAATATAATATGGTTTTAATAAATATGTGTACCATGTCATATAGTTAAAATTAATAGAAGTAGAAGACAACCTCAGTTGTATTCCATTGAATTTATATGATCATAAAATTGAAAGTTCCTAACACATTACATGTAACTCCCCACAACTGTGAAGCTGGCATATCATGACCTGCAAATCTACTTGTATATGTATATAGATGTGCGTCGTATAAATCTTTTGGATGTGAACAATAGTTATAGTTTACCGCAAGATTTTGTAATACGTTAATAAAACTAACATTTAAGATATCATACAAATATACAATTTCAAAAATTCGCGAAATATTTCTTGTATAGATCTTTATGACGTATACAATAGTTATAGTTTACAGAAAGATTGTGTTTTATATTTAATACTGACATTAAAAATATATTAATCAAATATTCTGAAAAATATTTTTTGTTATTTTAAAATTAATACAATGAACTGTAATCACAAACTGAAAATTGATTTTTTTTTTTGTTGGCTATTGGTACAGTTTGTATACATTTTGTCTGTTTAGTGTTAATACAAAACTTTATAACAAGCCTTCTCTTCGATACCTATAACATCAATGTGAACACAGCTTTAAGAATACACATATACCTGCATCATTCATCTTCCAAACTCTTTGGTACATATATTAGTGAAGAATTTCTGTGGAGATTTCAAGAAGTTACAAAAAGATTACAAAAGTTTGGTTTTATATACTGTTATGAAAAATGGGAAAAGTAACATGGAGAGAATAAAATTTTATTTTTGACGCAATAGTTTGAACTCTTTAGGTAGAAACAGACAACCAATGTACATGTAACTCTGTAATGTGTAATGTGTTCTGAATTGATGTTTTTGACTGAAGGGAACTAAATGATTGACACATATTACATACAGTACATGTATGGTTATGATCGAACGGAATGCCAAGATTTCAAATAGAGTCAACACAATTATAATATCAATACAATTTCCTATTTAACTTTATTGAATTCAAAACAGTTTTAGTTCCAAATTTAATATATACATGTAGTTATGGATAAGTAAATTATGTTTCATCTAATGCCTTGTGTCTTGTTCAATGTTTAATACAACCCTGTATCCTAGAAAAGTCCCCTCAAACTCCTGATCACCGAACAATCGAAATCTAAATGAAAAGTACTTGACTCACCAGCTGTACTGTCATCTCAGCAACCTTACTATCGATGGCAACAAATAGACAAGCAGATGTGACACTAAGTCTGTTATTTAATATAAACTATAATAAACATTAACATAGAATATCTATAGTTTAAACACTGATAAATGCAACCTTACTATTACATTTTTTTATGCATAGCTCTGTTTGATTTACTTTGAAAAATGGGGAGCTTTGTAGTTTGCTCTACATAGTTGAATATATATGACTTGTTTTACATCAGGTAAAGATTGGTGGATTTGTTTTATGAATCAAGTTGGTCATATTCCTTAAATAAGCACATGTTTGACACTGATTAAACTAAGCATATTATTAATAATCATAAACACTAAAACTTTGGTATCATTTAGTTGTGTTGTTTTAGCAGGTGTTTCAAACCATTGTTGGAAAACTGTTCAAATCTGTGGAGAATCATAGAAAATAATAATTGGGTTTCTGCTATTGTGTAGTTTAAAAGTGTCTGTTTAGATAGATAATAAGTGTTGGGTTTATAATTTATAACTGTTTAGTTTCTGGAACAGTGTTGAGTAATTACTTAGTCTGTTATTACTCAACACCTTTTGAGAAACTAAACAGTTATAATGTTAATATTAGAAATGTAATTCTATCATTCCCGTTGATAGTTTGTGTTGTCAAGTAACATGGTATTCTATTGGCTGATGTCAGACTTCTATCCAGTTAGCCCTCATTAGTATTATTACTGCATTATGTCACATCATGTTACATTTGTTGACTTTCACTTGCAGAAGTTTGAGTTTAAAATCAATGTAGCAATTTCCCAATATTGATGAAATCCCTTCTCAAACCATGAATAAAACGATACACGCAAAAGTATTACCAAAGACCCAGCCATGCAGGTATAAAAATGTAAGACTAAGAGGAGCAAAAAATGCTCCCCTGAGTTCGATGCTCAAACTCAAAATTGCTCCCATAATAAAGTGTTAAGGGGAGTGATTCATATTTTTTAGGAGTGTGGGTTCTCCATGTGTAATATACTTGCCTGGGGTTCTTCAAGGTTCTGTTCTTGGTCAGATTATATTTATCCTTTATACGTCACCATCAGAAAAATATTGTCTCGGCTTTTATTTCTATGCCGATGATACTCTATTAATATATCATTTTCACCTAATTGATAGAGAAAAACATTAATATATTTAAACAAATTATCAGAGATAATAAATATATATATATACCCCCTGGTAAATAGTAAAAATTATAAAACGAAAGCATGTCTCTTTTTTAAAAAAAAAAAAAGGTATTTTGCAAATAATTGATGGAGTGACTGGCAATGGATTTTCTTTTGAAAAGGGATAAATATCATTGAAAACATAACTAAGGTAGTCAAGCATGTTCAAAGAATTCATATATTGGAGATTTGAAGCAAGGAATTTCAATTCCATTAGTGCGTTTCTGCAAACATACTGATGAATGTACCAATGCCTATAGGAAGATGTGAGAATTGATGTTTGCTACGGATGGATTGATGCCTACTAATTTACTTGATATCAACCTATCAATACTATCATAATGATATAAGAAAGATAATAAAATTTAGGTGCATTTAACTCCTGGTAATCTCATCTCACTCTGTAGTAAATAGAAATGGAGAGAAACAAATATTCTTGACCAGACCCATTTGTCTTTGCCTTTTCTCTAGGATTATTCTACTTTGAACTAAGCTTCTACTTATCTCATCACCATGCCATATGATAATTGTGGAGTGGTCTTGCAGAAAAAAAACATTGTTGCATGAAAATTGTAGGCCTACTAAAAAAAAACTGAAGTATTTATTATGTGTTGACATTATTTTAAGTAGGCTCCTTTGCTTTACTTTCAGCGGCTCAAGTTTATAGACGTCCACGAAATGATTTATCTTTAGAGGATAAAGTGAAATTAATACGTATAGCAGAAGCCAGTCAGAAGACACAATCAGCATTAGCTGATGACTTTAATGTAGCCCAATCGACGATATGCTATATATTAAGACGAAGAGATGTGTATTTACATGAATATCAAAAACAATATTATAATAAACCATTGCTTTAGATTTAAACTACAATGACAATTATTATTGGATAAGCGGTTGTCTTGTTGTGAACATAAATTGGTACCGAAGTTTTCACATTTGCAAGATGAGAAAATAAAAGAAATGAACTGATTTGTTATTTAATTTATAGTAGTAGAATCCTTGTGAAATATTTTAAAATAAATTGTTGCTTTGGATTTTTCCATCCATTAATTTGATAAGAGGTTAGGCAAGCTTAATAAAATCAAATTTTTCATTTTGAAGTTGTGAGCTAAATTATCACGAACTAAAATTTAATGTGATATTGTTGTCCCGCTAAACATACATGGCGGGTAAACTAGTCATGCACGATCGTTTCTACACTATTTTCAGTCAAATATTTATTTAGTTATATAATACTGTATTAAACTGTGCACGTGCAGGCATTTGAGGAAATCTACGGTGGGCCAGAAAGGACAATCCAGAAAAGCTTCGCACTGGGAAGCTTCTCTTCCGTACTCGGGACATTCAAAATAATGATAGGGAAAAGTAGTGAAATTATTGCAAATTATCGATTTTGTCGGCTCAAAATAGATCCGGGGCACACATGAAAAGATCCGGGGAACGTGCCCACTGTGCCACCCCCTAGTGACGCCACTGAGTAGAACTAGGTTTATTTAAAAATGTTTGTTTTGTTGGCGTCGATCATTGAAAACAAGATACAAGTATATCTCAACATAATATTTATCAACTGGCAAATTTATTTAAAGATTTTCATTGCACAAAACAAATCAACTAAACATAAAACAGCTTGCGTGAAGATTCTTCAGACTCATTTAGATCTTAAAGTGACTTATGGTAACATACATGTAGTTGCTGATCGTCATTTGCTATTGTTGGAAATTATCCAATTTCCGACAGCTTAATCTGTGTTAAGCATTTAACATTTACCTGTAGTAATGAAAAGAAAATCAAAATTATCACCCACAGATAGTTCCCAGTTAGGTTCCAATCTGATTAAAAACAGACCCATTGAAGATCTTTATAGACGGAATGGATGTAAACCAAAACAGTCCAAAAGTTTTGTTCTAATTTGGTCAAAACAACCATAGATTGGCCATAAAAGATTAAAATGATCAATGAAATATTTGTTATTATTTATGATGAATTGAAATATTTAGATATATTTTCACCACATTTTTGGCAGTTTTGACATAAGTCAGTTTTGGCTGTTTTGATTTTCATTCATTTTGATCATATCTAGTTTTCATCATCTGCTGGAAATGATAAATGGAGCATAATTTCAAATCATTATATGGTTGTAAATACTGAATACATGTGCCTTTGAAAGTAACTAAAAATATATGAAATACATGAATACATACATGTAGGTGCTTCAAGGTTTCATGTTTTCATACATTAAAAAACAAATTTTAAAAGTAGCAAATGTTGGCCTACCGTAAAAAAATTTTTTTTGTCAATTAACTAAAAACTATCAATTTTAAAAAATGTATGTGACATCACATGTACAGAGACAAATGTTTATAAGAAGTGTTTTCTCCTCTACCCCTGGGTACATATATATTTATCTGTGATAACACTACAATGGAAGCATCAACCAATATCCCTTCAGTATACAGTATAACATTCAAACTGAAAAATTATCCATTTACTGAATGAAATAAAACAATTAAGATAGAATGGATTGTTTTATAGGAAAACAGCGAGACAATGTAATAGTTAAAAGACAATAGGCTATGGCTTTTTTCTGACTAAGATGACAAGATGGGTGTAAAATTGTTATGTATAAATAACACAGTGTTCCTCGCCACTAATATGAACATCAACGAAGGTACATGTACTATAAATAATTCATTGTGTTGGCTTTCACAATATGAATTATATACTGAAAATATCATCAACAAATGTGTTATTGGTCATTTGGGCATACACTAAGATTAAGAAAAATATTTATCCGGTAGTAGTAGCTCTTTCAACTTGGACACTGTAATGGATTCAGATATGTCCAGAGAAATAATTGCTATTCCACCATGTATGACTTAGCTGTAGTTAGCAAACTGTAGATAAATGAAAGTGCCGATTAAAGTTATATTAATATTTGATTCAAATTCTTTGATAATGGATGGTAACAGTTTAATAATTGACATGGAAATTGTGGAAATTAACTCCCCAAATTTTAATGTCTTTTTTTATTATGATTTCAAAATGCTCAATAAAGTTTTGCCACAGACCATAACAACACTCATTTGCACATTAATGTTGCAACTGTTTCTATCAGATTGGTGTGAAATGGCCATTATTAATCACAGTGGCTACAAGTACATATAATTGTTGTGCATTATCCGTCGACTCTATGTGCTCTTTAACAATAATCGAGTTTTGTCTATTGGTCATTTATTAATGGTTTGCCATATTTTCAAGACACATTGAATAATGGTTCAAGATTTGTGTTCAATTTCTGAATTTTGTCTACAGTTACATAAAGTTAGATGAGAACTTTTTTATTTGAATTTCAGTGGCACTTGCTGTCCAAACACAAAGACGATTAACACTAGAAGAGAAAATAGAAATAATTCGCTTGTCCGAGATAGAAAAACAAAGTTTGGTAGAGTTGTCACAACAATTTGGAGTAACACGACCGGCTATTAATTATGTTCTCAAAAATCGGAAGACGTATAAAGAAAGGCAACGGATTCAACAAAAAACCTTAGAAAATATACAACAACTTAAATATTAATACTCATTTCTGAAGGTCATCATTTTGCCCAAATTTACTTCTCTGACATCTCTTTAGTGAAAGTGTTTTTTTATTTGAATTTCAGCTTCCCCAGCAAATATGAGAAGCTTTTTACAAGAACTTTATTGTACTCCAAGAAAGGAACTGTCATTGGAAAATAAGATTAAAATCATTCAAGCTGCAGATGCTAAAAGTGGTCCAAAACCTTCCCAATATGCTCTAGCTGCTCAATTTGGTGTTAGTCAACCGGCCATTTGTTACGTATTGAAAAAAAAGTCTGTTTTTATACATGAATATGAGAAAAAATATGGAGACAAACCTATATTATAGTTTCTTACAGAATTATCGACAAAGGAAATGTGTGTGTATTTAATGTGTACATGTGTAGTGTGTATTTATATACGGTGTCCGTGAGTTATGTGGATATTCAACATAAATTGATCTGTGTCGCTAAGGGAGTGAAGATTGTGAAACAGTCATGGTTTTTGCGTTTGAAAAATTAAGCAACTTCCATTGAAAAGTATAAATCAGGTTACTGTGTTTTCTGACTTTGATTTAAGTTTGTTGCCAAAACAGGGAGTTACAAAGAAAATTGGTGTTCTAATGTTAATGCATTTATAATTATGTGTGACGTTGATATATTTGTTTTTGGTGGGGGGGGGTTAGTGATAGACAAGTATTTCTACAAAGATTTATGTGAAAAGAATTGCCATATGCGTTGTTTTAAAACCAAAGACAAACTTAACATGTTAATAAAAGCAAAAATGGTGGCATCTCAGACATTATGTTATTTGATATGTTGGAATATTACATTTATCAGTGTATAATCCTTTTAAGCAAATAAAGTATAAGCACATGTATGTAATTTTATGTGTATTTTCAATAAATTTCAAAAATTTGGAATTGTGCTGACAACCTAAACTCTCTCTTGATTGTTTAAATCAATATGCTAAAATTTTGAAAATATAATATGATGTGAGCAAATTTAATCTGCATTCATCACAAAATTAAAGCTGCCGAAGAAAATGCATCTTAAATTTATCACAGTTCACTTGAATGGATATTTACAAATATATATTTCAACAAACCACCAACCTGTGACTAGTCATATCGATACCTTCCCGGAAATATAAAAAATAAAATGTTTTATTTCCTCCATTCTTCTGGACGCCACACTCCTTATCGTTGCCACTGGTTCATTAAAATTTGTTTATGTCAGTTACACTGCATACACCTTCTAAGAACTTCTGAGTGAAAGTAAACCTTTTAGTTTTCAATACCTTTTCATCAAAATTAGATCCTTTGATTATCGTTTGTTTTATTTATGTAGTATTTGTGTATTTTTTATTAGACAATTATCAGCACAATTAAATAAAAGCAGTTGAACTCTTGTTTTGTTTAATTTTCAGCAGAATTTGCTGTCCAAAGGCGATTAACATTAGAAGAGAAAATAGAAATAATTCGATTGACTGAGAAAGAAAAACAAAGTTTGGTAGAGTTGTCACAACAATTTGGAGTCACACGTCAGGCCATTACCTATGTTCTAAAAAATCGGGAGACATATAAAGAAAAGGAACGGATCCAGCGAAATACTTTGGCAAAAATAAATCATCTTAAAACATAATATGAATACTTACTCAAACAAATGTGTCCCAATTTTTGGCTGGATGTAAAGGAACTAAATCGCTAGAAATCGACACAAATGGGTCACAACGCATAATAATATAATGTGGTATCAATCTAATAAGAATACTTTTGATGGCCTACACTACATGTATGTGTAGATCTAACAAATTATAGTGGGAGTTCACATTCTATGATGTCAGGTACCAAGCAAGCGACATTTGACCTGATAACGTCAGTCATTCAATTAACCAATTAGCGACTGCCAAGCTTTTTAAAATCTACTTTTGTTTTGTTTTGATTTCTATCGTTGGTAATGTCTACCCACAGTTCCTTGCAAGAAATCTCAAATGCTCGATTAGACTGACCATTTGATTGGCTGACCCCTCATTTCAAGCAGAACACACATATAAGTTAAGTTCGGATAGGGTCAAAAAAAAATTCCAAACCTGAATCCATTTTTTATGGCAATTGGTATCCTTGGTGTATGTCAAAAATGAATATTTACTGTTTTTTATAGAAAGGGCTTGATGAAAAATTAAAATTTTTCTTTGGTGGTTAATAAATTGCCAAGTCTCCAATAAAAAAGAAATCGAGTGGGGGAACTTTTTTCTTAACCCTATCGGAACTTCAACGCATATGTGGGTTATCTATCTCCTTTAGAGCACATATGCGTTGAAGTTTCGATAGGGTTAAAAAAAAGTTCCCCACTCGATTTTTTTTTTTATCGGAGACTTCGCAATTTATCTACCACCTAAATAGCCCTTTCTATAAAAACAGTAAATATTCACTCAGACGCAATAAAAAATTTTAATTTTTCCGTTTTTAGCATACACCAAGGATACCAATTGGCAATTGCCATTAAAAAAAGATTCGGGTTGGGAATTTTTTTTTACCTTATCGAGCCCTTTCTATAAAAACAGTAAATATTCACTCAGACGCGATAAAAAAAATTAATTTTTCCGTTTTTAGCATACACCAAGGATACCAATTGGCAATTGCCATTAAAAAAGGATTCGGGTTGGGAATTTTTTTTGACCTTATCCGAACTTCAATGCATATGTGAACACAAGTTAAATAACAAGTCTTCAAAGATCCAAATGTAGTAAAGACAAGTAAAAAGGAAATTGGATCTGTTTTTTAATCAGATTGATAGTGGTATATAAACTGATTTACATTCATTTGTTTCTGTTTTTACTGTAATTTCTAGATAGTTAAGAATTATATTCGTTGAAATACTCCAGAAGTCTTAATCAAATGACAATCTCAAATGTCTGGTTATTCCAGTCTACTCCGATAGTATTTATTGCGTATGCTCTCCAGATCAGAATATGGTGTCACCGTTCGACATGACTTCTGGCATCCCCTGTTACAAATGGCACTGGAATGCATTATGGTACACAATTCGTGTACCAATTGTAAAATGTTTATTTTGTCTTAAAAATATTGGATATCACTGTTGATTTAATTTGACAAAGAATTTGTAAGTAAGAGACTTAACTACCTTAAATGATAAGGTGTTTTGCATTAGGGAGAAAAATTGAAAAGAAAACAATACCTATAACTAATGAGTAGTCTTGTCAATTATCTTCAAAGATCTGCAGTGTGTCCCCCTATTTGCATGGTAATAAAAAATCAAATGAAGTTGAAGAGGAGTGGGACTGCTGGTTAATGTACAGATGGACATATATAAAGTTTCTGTGTATAAAACTGAATTGCTCTGATAAACAAATAATAGTGTTGCTAAGCCTACTACACATATATTACTGCTTATTAGTCTGGTAGAGTAAGCAAAACTATAATCACCAAATGTGAGTCTATGACTATGAGACACTAGTTGAGCGAAAAGATCGGATAATTGAGACTGCAAACATATATAATTGTATATGCACATATGATTGGGTGGGTATAATTTTATGGTTATTTTTGCTGAAGATAAAGTTTTAAAAATATGAAAATACAGTGTTGTAGATAAGGTTTTAAAAATATTAAAATTCAAATGTTGTTGCTAAGGTTTTAAAAATATGAAAATACAAATGTCAACAAAATTCTGATATGTTCACCCATTGATCAGATGTTGTTATTATGTTTGTAAAATATTTTATTGTGAAGATTGTAACGCTCATTAATAATTCTTCAAAAATCAAAACCAGTTGTAAAGTGTTATTGCTAATTATTTGTATTAGCTTATTGAGTAAATACAGCCATAGATTTGATTTTATTATCAGGCACATGAAATAACTCTTAAAGGATCTACAACACATTGATAAAGGTCAGATAATGTGTTGAATGGAGTTAATCTCATGTGATGGAAAGCTGGAGAAAAGGTTTTTTTCACAGTCAGTTGTCTCTCAACTTTGGCTTACCTATGGACATAAAATGTAAAATATTGACAAAAAATGGATTGTTTTCCCACAAAAAAAATAGATAAAAAAAAAAATACAATGAAATCTACAATCTTATTTTACACCCAGATAAGCCCATTCATAAAATGCATAACTAATAACAGACTATAAATAGGGGTGGGCAAATGGGGGTCGAATTTTGGCGACGAGTGTTTTCTAAGGCGATTTTGGCTGCTGAATCAGAATCTGTTGAAATTTTTGTTCTGTGACGTCATTTTAGGTTGGTTCAGTGTCCATTTTCAAAATGACTTTTTTCCAGTTATTACCCTCATATCGATATAGGATGTTATCAAATCATAAATGGGAGTGCAATTTTAGAATCCACGGCCATGAAAACATATATTTTAACATATTGGACAACTAGTTCCAATATTGTCTTGCTTTTATGAGAAAATAAGTCATTTTTTGGCCGCCATTTTGAAAACCCCTGAACCAACCTAAAATGACGTCACAGAACAAAAATCTCATCAGATTCAGATTCAGCAGCCAAAATGGCCTTTGAAAAAACTTGTCACCAAAATTCGACCTCCATTTGCCCACCCCTACTATAAATAGATTATAAATGAATTGAACTCTTGCCATCAATACAAAAATTAAGCTAATGATAAGATGGTTAGAAAGAATAGAAGATTATATTATATCATTACAAATTCAGATATCATCATAATTTCCTATATAAGAATAAAGGTATGTTAATTTTATTTATTTGATCCTGTCTATATGTCAATATGAATTAAAGTACTACAAATTCAATTATTGAAGATCATTCAACTTCAAGTTCGGGAAACAAAGATCTATGGGAAATAAACTGAAGCTTATCGTTTATAAATATTAGATACATTAAATATATATATAGTGCCGGATCCAGGGGGGGATGACTAGGGTGACTAGTGATCCCGCCTTTGGTCGACTAAGCTTCGCCCCTGACCTCTTTTAGTCACCCCCCTTGAATAAATCCTGGATATTTTATTTAGTAATTTCTTCTATTTTCAGAAATGGCTGTTGACCAGATCCACTTTCAGTTAATTACCAATAAGTTTGGAAGAGAAAATTTATTACATAATGGATATGTTTACAGAGTTAATTCTTCACATTGTGAACGTACCTACTGGAGATGTACCACAAAAGATTGTCCCGCTAGAATCACCAGTCAGAATAACACACTAGTCAGATTTGGTCGACATCCCCACAGTCATGATCAAGACCTTGCCAGGACTGCAAGTCTTCTAAATCTATGAAATAAACAATATTTATAAAAGATACAGTTGTTTATTTCGTTTCTGAAATACAAATTTATGTTGTGAAATGTGTATACTGCAGTTGATATGGACTTGAAATGTGTTTTCCATTGTCATTAGATTAGTAAATCGCCTTATTAACACAATACCCAACAAATACACAGGTTCTGTTGACATTTCAATTTGAACCACGCTAATTGATAACAAACCAGTGAAACTATTTTATTTATTTGAATTTCAGCTTCTTCTTCAATGAGAAGTTTTTTACAAGATCTTTGTGCTCCGAGAAAGGAACTGTCTTTGGAAAATAAAATAGAGATTATAAAAGCTTCGGATCCCCAAAGTGGCTCAAAACCTTACCAATCAACTCTTGCTGCTCAATTTGGTGTCACCCAGCAGGCAATAAGTTATGTTCTTAAAAGAAAAAATGTTTTTATTCAAGAATATGAAAAAAAGTATGGTGTCAAACCTATATAAAAGTGCTTGATTTATCAAGAATAGGAACACAAATTTTGTTCACAGAACGATATGAAGTTGAATCTGATAAACTATAGCAAGATATTTGGAAAGTGATTTATTTTTTAAATAGTTCCTGTGAATGATTCAGTTGTTATGTAAAATTTTAGACTCAAAGAAAAGGATGAATTATCTTCTTTTTGTGCTATGTTAATTTATTTATGTAAGAGAACATTAACATTATCAGATAGTGTACCATTGCAGGACGTATGATAATCATGATACAAATAATAATCAATCACAACCAGTGGTCAAATACACAGAATTTGTCAAAATCGACTAACAAAAGCAAGTGACTCGCCACATTATAGAAATCCCATAAATGAAATGTTGTTCCTGTGGTTCATTTAATGTTTTTCTAACCAGGTTTATTTTTTTGAATACTATATTTTTAACTTTGTGTTGGATACTGATTTGTGTTGAAGACATGTGCTTTGACTATGAGTGTTTAATATAGAAATTCAAGAGTGTGACCAATTCGTTTCTCCAAATATGGAATTGTCAATGAATATGTGAATATCAAAATATCAGAATAACTTGTGTTATCAAAACACTGTATTATTATTCTGAAATATTACACATCTTTCATTTTTAATGATAGTGGAAATATAAGAAGTTTAAATGTTCTGATTTGACAGGAAATATGAACAGGTTTAAAAATATTTAGGCCCAAATTTTTTTTATGCATGGTGATAATTATATCTTACATATGAGGGGTGTTGCAAGAGTTTCCGGCCTACCTAAGTAATATGCAATCTATATGAACATTCTTATACATGTATTTATTTTTCAACATAATTCAATTCACTTCTTCCACTGTTTCCAGCATATTTAGGCACTAATCATGACTCTTCCATTTTGTTCTTTAGTCAACATTCTGGGCACCAAATGGGCAGGCACTTTGTTGATGTGTAAATGTTCATGGATTATTCATTTTGCTTAAAGTTACACGCCTGTCCTGCATTTGTGTGTCGAGGACAACATCAACTCTGTCTTGAATGTTCACTTCACTATGGATACTAGACCGACTTGTCTTTAGTAGTGCTGATCCTATTGCTTATAAATTCAGCACACCATTTTTTGACTTTGTGTCATGTAATCATGAATTTGTTTTGGTGTAAATGTTTTAAAATTAAGAAACTTAATCATGACTATGCATTTAGTTTTGTCAACTGTTATAGCTTGTTGAATTTATGATTTTTATGCCAAGCATATGCTGAGATCCTTTTTCTAGCACATAAGCAGATAGTTTGAGTTTTGGCATTCTGTTAATGGTGAAGCTGAAAAGTATTGGAACACCCTTCATTAATGCTGTATATCTGTAATGGTTAATGTTTCCCTTGTATGTAATGAAATAAGAGTCTTTAATTTTATTTGAATTAGATTATGATTACTTTTATATAGCAGATTAACAGGTATACATTTGCACCAATTTGCTGAAAGTCCTATTCTTATAGGTATAAAATAATTTTATTTTAAGCTATAATTAAAATAGTTTGCATATTCAGTGTATGTCTAAATGTTATTGTATATTAGGCATTTATTAAACCTCAACAATTTTCTTGAGCATTCAATCAAAGGAAAGCTTTTGTATCTCCATATATAAGAGTGTGATTTCATTGAAGCATCATCTTATTTTAAATGCTCCTACAGTTTATTCTTGACTGTGTAGAATCATAAATATTGTCATCCATAAATATTGTCATCTCACTGAGGCTTAATGATAATTAAATATTATCATTTCACTCTAGACTGAGTAAGCTTTATGATTAAATATTATCATTTTTCACTCTAGATTGAGTATTTCTCACTCTAGACGAGTGATTCTCAACCAGTGTGCCGCAAGATCTTCCTAAGTGTGCCGCGAAATTTTGAACGACACACTCAGCAAATGTGAAAAACCATGTGATCCCAATTGTGTATGCACTGATGTCTACTGATAAATTCAAAGCTGTGTTGGTTTTTTTTAGTTTGAGTCCTTTTATGTGTCTATGACTAGTCTTTATCTAAGGCTGTATACCGTCTGCAACTTGCATATAGCCAGGTGTGTCGCTACTTTTTCATCTGTTTGCAGGTGTGCCGTTAGCACAAAATGGTCGAGAACTATTGCTCTAGACTGTGTAGGCTTAATGTTATAATTTTTCAATCTAGACTAATTTCACCAAACAATTTAATACCGGTATTATCATGTTTTCATTTTAGTTGGCTGGATTATAAAATAGTATTAGATTTCAATCTAGTCTTCAATATTGCACCTCATTTTAGACTGTGCAGGTTATGTGATTAAGAAGCATATCTGCTTTTAGATTGAGCAGACTGAATATATTTTATTGTAGTTATATTACAGTAAAAGGTTATAATTTAAATGGTGAATCTTACAAGTTTTTATTGATCCAAAATTTTGAAAATACTAATGTGTATCTCCCTCATCAAATTTATAATGTTAATAGTGGCAATAGATTATTTCATCATTACATATTGTGCATTAAAAATATGGGCGGTTTGTACCCAGATATACATTTACAGTTAAATTGTTGTTTTTATGAATCATTCATATAAAATATAATATATGTATAAGCTGCTTATGTTAAATTTTCTTCCCCAAGATAGGGGACTAAAAGTATTGTCAAATATTCTTTAAAATTGAAGAAGGCTGATAGTGTTAAGTTGCCTCTGAAAGGTCTGATTGTTTATTTTTATTTGGAAATGGTATCCCAGATTAAATTAATACTTTTCCCATAACACTGAAAATTTGGTTTAGATATTTTGGAGACTTTATTGTGATACTAAATCCTATTTTTTTGCATTTCACATTAAAAGTGTACTTCAAGTATTCATTGTTTTGTTTTCAGTGTTTCCATCCACAAGTTTGTTTGGCAAGTCTAGATTAACTATCGAAGAAAAACAAGATATTATAAATGCTCTTCAGTCACCTGAAAGACCTTCACAAGCAGCATTAGCAGCTAAATATGGTGTTACAAGACAGGCCGTCAATAAAATGATCAAAAAATATTTACCCAATTTATCAGCTTCTAATAAGAACAAATAATCATAATTTGTAGTAGAAATAAATTTTTAAAAAGTTGACTTCTAAGATAACAGTTTTAACTTGTTTGCTTGAAAATTATCATAAAGTTCCAGTCTTAGCACGTCATTAAACAAAACGTTTTTCAGTCTTTGCGAAAGTTCATTTTTGGTGTTAAATTGTGAATGGATATACATGTACATGTATATAACCAAAATTTTGCAGTGGATCGTATGCCGAGGAGTTTGGAATTGGAATTTATGGCAAAGAGGGTATTATGAACATCGGAAAGAGCATTGTACTACAGTGTAAGCGTCCCACGATATTGTTTTGTTTGCAACAAACTCCGTGGTTGTTCTCGACAAGTGTTCATCTTTAATGATACGTTATTATAACGAATAGACGATTTCTTTAGAAAAAAATAACTGCCTAAACTGATGCCACTTTGCCTTACTCTTCAAATTGTTAGTTTTTGGTAGAATCCGAATTCATGTATTATCGGTAAACTCAACTGGGGTGTCATCTGGTTGTCACCCAACGTCAGATGTAATGGGAATTTTCTTCATATTTTCAGCAGTTATACCTGGGAACGGGTAAAAAAAAAACTTTGTGTAAAAGGTGTGGAATATTGTCAAACAGAACAATTATAACATTTCAGGGTGTCAAGTTCTCAAACTCAAACTGCAGTTCCGAAAAAAAATCAAGATTTCACTACGGTTGTTTTGTGGCAAAGTTCTATTTGTTCATATTTCGGGCGCGGTATTTCGAGCATAAATGATACAGCCCCAAATAAAATGGCACCGGTTAATTAACCTCTCTGAGTTTAACACTCGTCTCCTAGTGATGTAGATACCTGTAAAAGTATTGAATCAACTACAGAACATTGTATGGACAGTGGTTGTGAATCTTTACTTTGAAGTAGATTTTTCCGAAGCTTTAAACTCTGGGCCCCTCCCATTGTCAGAATGGGGGAACAAGCCCACTGGTGACTTTGCTGAGATTATTATCCAATGTGTTTCAAATTTATGAAATTGACCGTTTTAAGTAAATGCTCCATCTTGTTTTGATTTTCAGATATACTGAGTGTGAGGCGTCGAACTGAATTATCGCTGTCTGATAAAATACGTTTACTACAAGCATCTGAGGCTAACCCTAAACCATCCCAAACAGATCTGGCGGAACAGTTCGGTATTAGCCAACCTACTGCTTCCAATATTATTAGAAAAAGAGAATATTACATAGACCTGTACCAAAGAAAAAAACAAGAATCCAAGTCCAAAGAATTTCTGTAGTTGATTTTATATCTTAGTGGTTGCTCAACAAAATTATGTGGAAGAATTCCAATTCTGTTATATGTGTGTGGGTGTTAAAAAGTGTATGTTCAGTTTGCAAGAATTCTTCCTCCACTAAATGGATTGCATTAATGATTAGCAGGCGAATATGTTGTGTGAATTCGAGAGTTGTTTTGAGACTATTGAATTAGAATAGATTGTGAATCGTGTTATTAAACATCAAAAAGCATTTATATATAGAATGCATCTTGAATTTGACTCTAGGAGAGGGGTTGAATATAGGCTATGCCTGTTCCCCAATCCCTATTCAGATACAAATCTGAATAAAAATATTGCTTATAAAGAATTTGACTCTTTGAGCCCACTCTTTGTACACAGCGTTGGCAAAGTAAGTCCTTGAGATGCGTTTTGTAAGATGAATGATTCAGCTTTCGAACCGTGTATAATTTTAACCTAAAGTAAAGTGCAAGGAAGTAGGGGGATTGTTTTGCGATACAAAGAATGTTTAGTAGTAGATGAGAAATATAAAATGAGAACAAATATGTGTAGTACATGTAGTAGATTTTTATGACATTGTGAAGAATTAAACGGAAAAAGAGAAATTTCGTCATTGCTTATACAAGCTCTTAAATTGATTACTGTTGTATTCATGTTTTATCATACCCAGTAAAATGTTCATTTAATAGTATGCTTAATAACCACCAATTCAACGACTTTGATCCTTTTCACTCAAAAGAAGGCCATTGCCATGTTTTATAAACACTTTAACGTGTTTAAAAATTGATTTATATTATATTATAGGTTCTCTTCATAGCGAAAAGAGGATTTTGTTGACTATGTGCCGTCTGGGAGACAACTTGACGTGACTCATGTCTGGGACACCCTATTCGGAATATTCGCTTTATGCCTGGGATATAGGCGAATGTTGACGATGGATCATGTCAAAAACTCAACATTGGATTTCTTCGCATAGATATAGTGTTTTAAATTCAAGTCAACCAGAAAATAACTTTAACCATGAAGACAAATGTAATGGGGTTTAACGTCCTACTATTATGCACCTAACCTGGGCTAATGGGAGACGGGGCATGAAGACAAACGTGGTGTGTACAAATAAAGCCATTCGAAAAAATTATTTGATAATCTTGAGATTCTAAGACTGTTTAAAACTATCAAGGGCATATTATTGTACTTCTTTGTCTCCTGGTGTCGTGGTGTACTGTGTTTTAATTCAAAGTCAATCGTATTATAACTTTTTAGAATGATAAAGGAGCTATAACTCTAGCAGTAGGCCTAGCCTAATTATAGAAAATCGTTGAAAATAAGTGATAGAAAATAATTTAAGGTGTGTGAAGTATATCTGGATTAAAAAATCATATTTAGTGAAAGTGTAAATGAGTATATAAAATGTGTTAAAGCATTTTTTTGCTAGTTCATGTTATGTAATAATTGCACGCCAATGATCGACGCCATGTGATGCTGTCTTTAACTCATATTCCTGAAGCAATGGCCCGAGAAATCCCTCTCTGGGATTAGCTCTGATCAGCAAAATATGTCTGGTATGATAATTATCTTTTTGTATGGAAAACGACTATTGTGTATATGACTGTGACATTATGTATAGTTTTTCCTCAGTGTAAAAATTCCATCGAATGAAGAGAATAAATGATAAATCCTTTAGATGATAAATCTTTTCGAGTCAGAAATTGAGCATCTTAACGTCGACATTTTTTTGTGCTTACAGATAAAACAGATGATACCAATAATTCCAACAACATTGTTGTTTATTACGGCGAAGAAAGTTTCAACTTTGAAACTTTACGGAGAAGAAACAAAAAATATACAATGGAAGAAAAGATGCAAGCTCTAAGATCAGCTAAAGAAAGGGGGGTAGTAGTCACGTGTAAAGAGCTACAGATACCTCATAGTACACTGTGCACATGGAAAGCAACTTTTAGGAAGATATATGAAGACTTATCGTAGCAATAATTGCCGATTGTAAGAAAGTCAAAACAAATTATCAAAGTGTTTTACAAGGACCTAAACCATTTCTTGTTTGTGTACCTGTTCACCAGTGATATTTTACCAAAAATAAATAATAATTACTTTTACAAAAAATATATGCCTTGGTCTATATCGTTACTTACAAATTTACAATGGTGTTTAAAGGTTGATTTAGTGCACTAACTACAGGGCTGGCGGAAGAACTTCTTGATTTGGGGAGGGGGGCTTCCAACCTAGGTCCTTATAGGCGGGTTCCAGGGGCCGCAATAACCTGAAGAAAAGAGTGCTAATCCACCCCCGCTCCCCACTCTGCCGGCCTGAACCAACTTTCTCTTGTTTCACACAATCGCGAATTCGCGATACACCGATTACCACTGGCATAGGCGTACGGAACCGAACTTGTTGGGGGGGGGGCAGCATATTTTCCCGACAAACAATTTGCCACCCATCTGAAATAGAGACCTTGTACATCTCTTAGGAAATCTGTCATCATCGTAATAGTTACTAGATTAAACGAATGCTACAAAATACATGACTAATCAGTGGCATGCCTATGCCTCGCGTTTATCTATTTCATT
This sequence comes from Patella pellucida, assembly GCA_917208275.1. Taxonomy (NCBI): domain Eukaryota; kingdom Metazoa; phylum Mollusca; class Gastropoda; family Patellidae; genus Patella; species Patella pellucida. The sequence continues at coordinate 63,674,748 of OU795039.1, forward strand.
ATACTGTTACAAGTTAATCCGAGTGGCTCCCATCTGGCAAAAAAATACCAATATTATTTATCCCCAGATTACCGGAATCAAAATTTAGTTACGGTCATTTAAGTTGACAATACATCCAAATTTGTGGTCTGTAATGGGCAGGTCAGGAAGAGTCTGAAACATTATGCCTGCCTTTGCTTATATTTCCATCTATCCCCAATTCCCATACTCCTCGCAGTGTTCTGTTTTACTAAAGCTAATCCCACAGAGGGATTTCTCAGGCCATTGCTTCAGGAATATTCCTATCCCGAGCTTTATCACACCTTGCCCGATTTTGAGTCTACTAACTATTGTCTTTACACGACTTACTGACAGTTAGTATCTGGCTATGGATACTTTACCTGTGAACTTCAAACTTCTAATGCCCGGGACATCTGTTTATTTTCAAAGACATCCTTTTCCCGACAACTGAAAGCGTTTTCTTATTAACCCCAGTCAATGTTGGTGCAGTAATTATTTTTTCATTTACAAAAATGTATCATTAACCAGCCTTTGGGTTATCAACTTCAAAGTTCACACATCCACAGACAAAAGGAAGTTGGGAAAACCTACAGATCCAAAAGTTCGCATGTCGAAATTCAAGTTTATTATAAAAACAAACTAAAAAAAGGGGCTTACATAATAAAATAAAAACCAAGTACGAACAATCCAAACCATAAGATAGAATTCGAAGTCCTAAAAACGTTATAGGCAAAATAGTGTATTCAAGCCAAATAGTGTAATCAGCAAACGGACTGCTCCTCGTGTACAAAAATACACGACAAACAGTGGTAACAGGTGTCCGGAAGAGTAAGCTTACCCTGCCTGGCGCCACACCCGCCATAGCTGCATCTAAACTATTGGAGATAGACGAAATCTCGATAAAATAGCGTGATTGGCCAATGGACTATCAATGACAGCCTACACCGGTTGTGTAACTTGTGTAATCAGCAAATCGACTGTTCACCGTGTACAAAATACACGACAAACAGTGGTTACAGGTGTCCGGAAGATTAAGCTTACCCTGCCTGGCGCCAAACCCCCCATAGCTGCATCCAAACTATTAGGCGAAATGTTGGTTAAATAGCGTGATTGGCCAATGAACTATCGGCATGCAAAATGCAATCTAATCGCGATGAAGTGTTTACCGATGTAGTAGACATTATCATGGATATAGTAATAGTATACGTGTCAATTAAATATATCTAGAATAATAGACGAGAGAGACACGTTATATTTACCAATCAAATCAATATGATGGCCATAAAACTTTTTAAAGGTTTTATTAAGTTTTGTGCGTAAGTATCCTTGAAGTTGAAGCTTAGATGACAAATGCCTCGATCTACTCAAAAAATCAGAATAAAAGGAACAAGCTCTCGCGTAAAGAATAAGTTGAGACACAAACACTCCATGCTGGTCGGATAGCCGTGACGATAGAGAGGCGGCTTCTCACCAATGCATCGAGGGTTCAATCCCAGCTCCGGGCAAGAACTTTATCGTTGTAAGTGAGAGGGATATTCGGTCTCCCGTCCGATCAGGCAGGTTTCCCCCGATTTCTTCGGTTTCTTCCTGCAATAATGATCGAAATCATTCGCACGATCTGTGCCAAGGGCCAATTCGAAAACAAGCCTCAGGCTTAATTTGTTACCCTTGTAAAATGACGAGATTATTATTATTATTATTATAAGCTGGTGATATTGAAATGTTACTACTACTAAATGGAAAGTTAACAATCAGAAAGTCAAAGTCATCCCGTTTAAGACTCAGTTTATGGCAATTGTCAAAATCGAGACGTAGATCCAAGTAGGATGCGTAATTGTCACTGTCAGTGGTACTTTGAATTTCGAGCTCATCAGGATATATGAATTCTACATAATAACTTATGTGAGAAAGCAATTCTATAAGTTTTCAATGTTTAATCTGCTGAACCTAGATTTTAGCGATTGAATTTTCGACCTAGCCTCGATCACCATTACTAAAGTCGATACAATCTCGATTATCCATTGCATGATTAAATAATGATAGTTGAGCAAAAAAATCTGATCTTAATCCAGCAAATATCACAGGCTAGCATTGATATCGATAATTGATTATGGTCTGGATAAGTTAATTTTAATTAAAAGGTCTAATTAATCATTTAGATGACATTTCAGACCTGTAATAGGCAGATTTAACTTTATTCGTTGTTGTTGGTCAAACGGTCCTTCTGTTTCTGATATATACAACGACTAGACTTAAAATCTGGCGAATCAAAGATCTTTACCAAAAAAATAGCCTTATTCTACCTACAAGATGTTTAAGTGTCCAACCTGTTGTGTAACTTATCCATTACAACCCATCTTATTTGTCAAGAGGGTTCGAAAATATGTTTAAATCCAAGTTGCATTTGAAAGTGCTTACGTAAGGCTTTTCAAACCATGTTACGGCATGTAGTTGAATTTTTCCAATTTTTAAAACTAGGTGTGTTAAGATGAAATTTGTATCATTTTTTAATTGAAATATTGTAAAATAGTACAAATTGTTGACCAGAATAAAGATTGGAACATATTATTCATTTTCAACAAGAGTGGTATTGGGGCTTTAACGATTTCGGGTCAATTTTCAGTTGGGTGACCTGATAATCGATTGCCATTTTAAGAGGCCTATGCGGTGCATGACTCACGAGCTGTACTTGATAACAAAAGAAAAGTTTCACCTACACGTTATTTTTATACGCCCACATTGAAATGTGGTCGTATATTGCCGTCGCCCCCGTCCGTCCGGCGTCCACAATTGCTTGTGGACGCTCTAGAGGCCAAAGTTAATATTCGATTGACTTTAAATTTATACACAGTGTTTAAGGTCATGAGACGAAGAAGCCTATTGATTTTCAGCGATATCCGATAATAACTGTCAGAGTTATGGCCCTTGATCACTAAAAAAAATCTTGTGGAGGCTCTAGAGGCCACAATTAATATCCGATTGACTTTAGATTTATACACAGTGTTTAAGGTTATGAGACAAAGAATCCTATTGATTTTCAGCGATTTCCGATAATTACTGACTGAGTTATGGCCCTTGATCACTTTTTAAAATCTTGTTGACGCTCTAGAGGCTAAAGTTAATAACCGATTGACTTTAAATTTATACACAGTGTTTAAGGTCATGAAACGAAGAAGCTTATTGATTTTCAGCAATTTCCAATAATTACTGTCAGAGTTATGGCCCTTGATCACTTCAAAAATTCTTGTGGATGCTCTAGAGGCCAAAGTTAATATCCGATTGACTTAAAATTTATACACAGTGTTTAAGGTCATGAGACGAAGAGGCCTATTGATTTTCAGCATTTCCGATAATTACTGAGTTATGGCCCTTGATCACTTTCAAAAATCTTGTTGACGCTCTAGAGGCTAAAGTTAATAACCGATTGACTTTAAATTTATACACAGTGTTTAAGGTCATGAGACGAACAAGTATATTGAGTTTCAATGAATTTAGATAACTTGAACAGCATGGAGGAGAACTTTATCAAAGCCAAACAAATTCCAATGATTTTCTGATAATTACATAATGAGATGAGTTGTTATTTTTAATCAGATTTTAGTGTATTATAAATGTTTCATTACCGAAAAAAGTAAAATATGCGACAACTCTTGTTGACTGCCCGGACGATTTAGCTGCTGTGGGCGTATGTTTCGTTGCCTGGCAACCTATGTTTATAAATAATAGGTATGGTTTGATCACAGGAATCTGACCTTCTATCCATTATATGCATACACCATGTCGTACCAGACAATAATATTTTTTATTATATATTGTCTGGTACGACATGGTGTATGCATATATATATATACGGATAGAAGGTCAGATTGCTGTGGTTTGATCCAGTCACCGTATAATAATTTCCAGTTGAAGACTTAATGGGTTTAAGTTTGAAAACGTATCACGTATATTGAGTTAATTGCTCGGTCCTAAGGTAGGGGATTTAAAGGGCTTTTAACACAAAACTAGGCATTCCTATTCTCCAAAATATTAACGGGGTTGGCCCTTTAAGTCTTCGGTGTACTTCTGATATGACTTGATCGAATCCCTTAAAGATCTCACATAGCTTTCTGTTTGTTGGTTGTCTCCGTAATCTAGGGAATGATTGGCACCGTTTATTCAAAGACCTTAAAGGGTCAATCCCGATTATGTTTTTGAGAATAAAACTACTTAATTTTGTGTTAAAATCCTCTACCTTAGGGCCGAGCAACTAACTCCATATATGTGATACATTTTCAAACAATTTAAACCCACCAGTCTTCATCTTGAATCGGAGTCCGGTGTCCCAAACTGTATTATGCGGTGATTTGATAAAACCAAGGTTTTATTTTATAAAAATAATGTGTCGGTGAAATTTACCCTTTGTTATGAAGTACAGCACATGGATCATTCACCGTGTAGATCTCTAAAAGAACGGGAATCGATTATCGGGTCACCCAACGAAAGAATTGACCCGAAATCTTAAAAGGGTTACGTGTCCGGATAAGCTGTTTTAACGCTCGCGTCCAAACGACTCAATATTTTGAGCTGAAATTTTGAGTCAGAGTATATACACCAGTCTTCTATATTTTGGCGTCTAAATTTCATACATACTCGGACTTTTATTTTTGAGCCTCTGTTTAATTCGGGATTGTCCCTTTAACATAACGTAGTGGCGTGTATTGTGAAACGTCAATTATTGCCCTGGGGCCGGTTGCTCAAAGCTTCGTTATCTTTTAATGATCCGTTAATTTTAACGGAGAGAAAGATTGTTGCTGCAAAAAAAGGCCCCGAACATTCTGTGGTACAAATGTTTCCCACAGATGTATGCTAATATTTTAAAAGGAAAAAATAAAGTATTCTGTTGTGTTTTCTGTAGTAAATTTACCAAGACATGTCCGCTACTAAGATATGTCCGGTAAAGTTTAACGGATCGTTAAAATAACTTAGTTTTGAGCAACCGACCCCTGATCCTCATAGTTGTCTGTTCTACCGATCGGAAAGGGGATGATTTGTTTAGTGATTTGTAATTATATTGTAATTTTGTATTCAAATACTGTCTTTGGAATAATCCATTAATATCGCGAATAGTTTGTCGGACGAGTCTCTAGTTGATAGATAATGACAATTTTATTAATATAATGTGCTAATTAATATATCATCCGGTCGTACTTTGTCTTTTGTTTTCTTCTAAGTCATCAGCTAAAATCAAACCTTGGGCGAAGCTATCCATATTGACTGAAAGCCATGCACACGACCATGTGATCTATCGGAATATATAGTCCGATTCGGTTTGTTACATAATTCCCATACGCCGGATAGAAATCGGGGAATAAGCTTTATTTTGAAGGTTTTGATGTTTAATGACAAAAAGCCAATGTTGACATTTTTTCTGAGTATTTCTTCATGGTACAGGAGGTCATTATTTGAGGGTAGCCATTCTGCGATAATATTCCAATTTATTTTTTTTTATTTTACTGTGATTTGGAAATGTATTAATATTGACAGGGGTGATGACTATATTTTATTTTTTTGCTGACTTCAATTAAAGGGCTAATCCTTATATTTGTTTTGGGAATAAAACTGCTTTATTTTGTGTTTAAATCCCTTAACATATTCGAGTCAAGGGCCGAGCAACTACTTTAGTATTTATGATACGTTTTCAAACGACTTAAATCCGTCAGTCTTCATCTGGAATTTGAGACCGACACATGGGTTATTCACTGCATAACCCTCTCAAGAAACCGTAATCGGTTATAAGGTCACCGAACGAAACAATTGACCCGAAATCTTAAAAGGGTTAGGTGTCCAGATAAGCAGTTTTGACGTTCACGTCAAAACGACTCAATATTTTGAGTTGAAATTTTGAGACAAGGTAAATACACCTTTCCCCCATATTTTGGCGTTTTATTTTCATACATTCCCAGACGTTTATTTTTGATCCTCTGTTTAATTCGGGATCGTCCCTTTAAGAAGAAGTGTTCGGTGCCAATATATATGTTTTCGGGGTCACATATTCCATTACTGAAACATAAAATGATCACATGTTCATATACTTAACATAATATGTCCAAGATGGCGGCTATTTTGGCGGGTAAATGGGTCGATGTGCAGATTTTTTATTAAGTAGTAGTGTTTGGTGCCAATAATATGTTTTCTGGGGCACAGATCCATTTTGGCGAGTAACAACTGTGTAAATCGATCACACGTTCATCTATTTTGCATATTATTTACAATATGGCGGCCATTATTGGAGGAAACTTGGGACGATGCGCTGCTATTGATCAAGTGGCCGTCTATGGTATCAGGATATTTTTTTTTGGGGGGGGGGGGCAGATTCAATTTCTGCCGTCTACAACTGAGTAAAATGATCACATGTTCACATATTTAGCATTCCTAATATGGCTGCCATTTGTTGACGGAAAATAGGACGATGTACTGATTTTGATCAAGTAGTCGCGTTTTTGTGTCAATATATGTTTTCGGGGCGCAGATTCGATTCCTGCCATTTATAACCGCGTGAAATGGTTGTATAATTGCCAGAAATTTGTAGTCTTGGTCTGGTGGAGTATAATTTCCAGAAAATAGCTAGGCTAGATTAGCTGAAATCTGTACCACCTAAATCAGCCTTGGAGTTGTTCAGTACCACGACATGAAATGAATCATGAATGGCCACTGCCAGACAGTTTGTGTGGTGGGTTACCCCTAACAGAAACGCCGAGCTGTGAATTTATGAGACCAAGTTATTCTAGACCAGTTTTTTTGTGCAGATTCAGAATTGGGTTGGGGGGGGGGGATCTGGCTAATTGGGTAAGGCGCTGGCTCGCATAGGCCGAGATAGTTCATCAAGATCATCCAGCGTGATTCCCCCTTGTCAGTGATGCAGGGCGGGGTCCCGACAAGGACAGCTGTGTACACATTGGCGTGCACGTAAAAGATCCACTGACAGTTGGAATTTGATATGATAGTAGACCGTAGTGCTAGTGTCCGGGCAAAATTTCGCTCATAGCAAACTGTATGGCGTATGCCCGCCTCATTAGCCCAGTTCGGAGCAGAACAGTGGGACGTTAAACCCCATTTTATTTTATTCCCGGTAGGGTGGCAGTAGCATGTGCGCGTGTGTGGAGGTTGGGATGTGGTTAAAATAGGCAGGAAATGAGTTCACGTTGATTTAAATGACGATTATCTTAGAGCTCGGTGAAATATCTCTAAATATGTTTATAAGATTCCCATTGTGTGGGGTGGACGCCGGTTGGGTGTCCGTGGTGGAGGCGGTGGCAACATGTATTTTTGTGGACATAAATCATTTGGTTCATATTTGAGCTATAAGTGGTTTCTTGCCAGCTTTTTCGTTTAAAATATTAAATTATAATGGTTCATTTCAAGAGATCTGGAAATGTAAATCAAAAACACAGTAAATCAGAGATATGTTTAGTATCAGAAGATTCAAAATCAAAAGTTCATATGAGCTAGATAAATATTTTCTTGGTTGCTGGCCAACAACTTGTATATCATTTTATTTCGGATATGCTTTAGAAACCAATTCACATTGTGAAACTTCATTTCAGCCATGCAGCAAAAGATAACGTATACCGCAAGGTGGTAATATAGAAATTTGTATATTTGGATAATCGTTTGCGAGGAGAATGATTGGGTTGTCTATTTCGCCCGAGCAAGAAAGCAAAATAAAATTTGTTTCAGCGCCTCTATTAATTTGCATGATACTAATATTGGTGTTATTTTTGATCCAATCAAGATTAGTATTGAAAGTGTCGAGAATAACCATGGATACGCTACATGTTTTCAGTGGTAATGACTATCTGTCTTTCTTTTGCGGGTTAGGGTCTTTAGCAGTAGGAGGAAACCGAAGGACCCGGAGAAAATCGACCAGGTTGGACAGGCGACCCTACTCCTTGTCACGTACAACCAAGGAATCGAGACCACGCCAGTTGACTCAATGACAGACTTGATAATACAGCGCGCATGTGGTAATCATTCAGCCATTCGACCCCCACTTTCTTTTTGAAGATAATCCCAATTTTCTAACAATTTTTAAAGAGTTGGGGCAGACAAATGGTGACGTAATTGCTGGTTTTGAAAAAATTGTCTAACATCAGTAGATGACACTAGAAGAGAGATCTTCTGGAGGAATTTTAATTGTGATGAAAAATAACAAACGTTTCTTTCTTTAGTACCATCTTGCTCGAGTAGTCTTTTGCTGCACATTAAACACAATAACTATGTTGCAACAGGCTGCGAAACCAATGATCGAACAAGATGACCCTGCGATACAAGGCTGGAATGAAGAATAACAATGTGAATGGGTATCTGAAGCATATCCAAAGGATATATGCGAGCTGTTGATCCAGTTGATCAGCCATCAAGACAGAATTATGACTGAGTCGTGTCGTAAAATCTATCTATGCACCACAGTAGAGGCGTTAAGATAATATTCTTGCAAACATGACACGCCAAAAGAACAAAAACCGTCACAGTGTATTATGTGTGCTAATGGCATTAAATATTTTTAATAAGGTCCGCCGTCCGGCTGAATTGCTACAAAATTTGTTATGGCACATCTACACGATTTAACATTAATAACTATTCCTATACAAACGCATTCAATTGTTCTACAAGTTATTATAGCAGTATTCCGGGCCGATTTGTGTACCTGTCTTCATTTATCCGGGTTGACTAGAAAAGTAAAGCCCATCGAATTTCGATTTGTGTTAAAAAGGATCACTTGTGACTTTATTAGGTATTACATTTTCTGTGTCGGTTTTGCAGGTTTTGGTGAAGACGACGCCTCTCAGTCGGGGGTAATTATTTTTTGTTCTTTCCTTTTTTAATCTATATACGGCAATGTCCACCTAAGATTCTGGAACACACCATCTACAATTAAAGAGCTCAACCAGATATACTTCCGGGAAAAGTTGGAACAGATAACTACTGTTACCCAGTAGTACAATCATGTATGTCCTAAATATATAATCAGCCGGTCTGCAAGTGATGCCTTTCGAGACACATGCTGTCCATATTACCTTTATTGATCATTTCCGTTTTTTGTTCCAAATCCTTTGAGCATAATTTTATATTTGGAAAAACAATTATTGTTAAAGCATTATTGTAGTTATATATCATTAGAAGTCTAACTCTAGCAATGAAGCCAAATCCCAGGCTTTGGTATCCACATTTATATGTCACTGTGAAAATATTTGATCTATCTTCAGAACTTTTATATTTTTATCATTTCAGTCGTATTTAAACTACCAAGCTTCAAGACTAAGCGTCAACTGTCCTATCTGTGGTATTTTACTATCTCAAAGAAGAAGTCTGACTCAGCATATTCGTGAAAAGCATAGCAATATCCGCCATAATTGTTCTCACTGCGACGCATCGTTTACCAGAAGAATAACCATGTTAAATCATGTTAACAAATTTCATAATAATACACAATGATTAAAGATGTCTTCCGAACGGGGTGATTTGATGATAAATTTGGACTTAAACCATATTCAAACTCATTAATAAAATAAAACCAAGTACAAACAATCCAAACCATTCGAAGTCATTAATCTATCAAAATTGTTAAAACTTTGCATTCGCGAGGAAACACTCCAAGCTATTAAATCTTATTAAAGAAGCCATGTTTGTCACGTGACTTGGCGGTCGCTGAAACTAGGTAAGCCGAGGTAAAATGCAATGCGCAATACATATAGTACGTTTAAATCTCTCGCATTTTCCACGTACGCTCGCCATCATGTTTATTGGCATATACATTAAGCGCTCCCCAATGCAAAGAGGTCAGACAATCTGCGCGTTCAACCGTTGACGTCACTTGAGCAGAGAGCCCAAAACACCACAATGGGCATCCCTAATCGTCGGGCTGACAATTAGTGACATTCTCTCATTTTTGTCCTGTGGGTGCTCCTTGGATGTTTTTCCAGGGCATCCAGTATTTTCTAGTAAGATTGGCCGTTTCTACTATCCATACATTTTTATACTTTTATTCGAAAAAAAACACCCGATAAATACTTTTTTGACCATGTAACTCATGTTGTGAAATTTTATAATAATACGAAATGATTAAAGTCAATGTAAATCATTTTATTAAATTTCATAAAAATACAAACTGATCAAATCATGTTACAAAACTTCGTAATACATCAATACAAGATCAATACAGATGTTTTAAAAAGTAAACAGGCTTATTTGTAGTTGGAGTGATCCATGTAGTATTCAACAAAACGGTGTAAAAGAAGTTAGGGATTCGGTAAGTTCATTTATAGACTTAAAATGTCGCCTTAAAGTACCATTTATTAGTAATTATGTTGTTATTTTCTAGAACACGTGTAGTAAAGGGCTATATATAATGACACTATGGACTGGGAGTGGAATCGTTATGATCTGAACTCTGCAAATAAACATAGAAAAAAATCCGTGTCCAAATTGTTCCATAAATACTGTTAATATGTGACCCCATATCATTTAGTTTTAATGTGCACGCGTTTATAACACAATAATTCAAAGAAATTGTTCTGAATAGGACGTGTTTGAATAGGGCTTTAAGTGAGTTCTGTATGAGAATCAATGTGAAGTTTAAATTCATACATCATAGTAAATCTTTCACCACATCCGTCGACAGGACAGATAAACACTTCTAATACACTATGACGACCTCTTATATGACGTATGATATTCCACTTGCGTTTTGAAGTATAGTTACAGATACTGCATTTTAAGATTGTACTTTTAGCTTGACCTTCATCTGTTTCATCTGTAAGTATCTGTAAATATATGTACATGTAGCATAACATGTCAACAATGCTAAAATAATTATAGTATGGTTTGGACACGGTTTGGATTGAATTGGAGACCGGGGACCTTTTTCTCAGAAGCTTAACAAATGATGCTGGAGGAACACAGACATGCCCATACTGAAATTTAGTGTCGCGCATTGATTTAACCCGTAGCATTGCCTTTGTCGAAAAAACTTTATATATTTAGCACTCGATCGAAAATCAGAGTCGCGGCTCAAATCTGCTCCATCATTGAAATTGTAATTACTATAAAATCGGTGTTTTTGAGATGGAATTTTTGCTTCTTTAAATTACTTCATAGCATTCCTTGAAATTGCGACTTCCCTTTGAGATATCTGCCGTTGCCGGAGTGACAAGGTATTGTTTTAATGGGGATATTAAGAATTGTTATAGAAATCCAGGCCGGAAAACTCAGTTTCTTGTTGCAAATATCGTTAAAATCAGCGGTATAGTAAATATAGAGCAATTTTTACTCTTTTGCATATTTATAAACTAGACGGGTGGTATAACTGCATGAAGTAGCTGTGAATTATTAAATGCTGCAATTAACTTAATTTTAATTATAAAACATAATTATTTCTCTTACTTGTATATGCTGTTCCTCTTTCTCGAAGCTTTTGTTCACTGAAACATACAGGGTGTTTATTAAACATTCATGTAAAATATACTGGAAATATAAAAATAATTCAAGACTTTGGGATGAACTTTGGCGATTTGAATTCTGGTGGAAATCAGGCAAATCTCACCTAAGCCACTTAAGCTACATAAAAATCCCTACAAGCAACGTTCGATAGCAGGTTCACCCCGTTGTTCCACAAAACCACTTTCAAAAGTATTGACATGTAACTAACGGCATTTAAAGAGGGTATAAAAAAATACTGTGACAAAATATACTCTCGTAGTGGTTTTAATCAAATGTGGATATTAAAGAATTACTGGATGGTTTTCGATCTTGATCACTTGCTTCAGTCTCATCTATACAAACTTTGACTTTTCTAATTTGTACACTAAAATTCCCACAGTAAATTAAAAGCTCGGTAAAAAGATAATATTCACAGTAATAATAAACCGTAAAATGTTAAATATCAATATTTAGTTGTTAATAACAATTCCACAACAAGATACTGAATTAGCTTGATAACGCAGAGAGAATATTCTACGAAACGTCGCCTTAAATACACTAGTAGCTGTTTTCCATAAGTATGTGTTTTGTTGTTAAGATAATTCAGATGATAGATTTTTTAATTGATGATATCTTTGTTTAATTTGGAGAGGAAAGTTATCAGCAAGTTGTAGGTATCGCAATGGGCACTTACTGTGCACCTTTGCTTGCGGATTTATTTCTCTAATCCTACGAAGCCGACTACATACAGGCACTCCTAAAATCAAATGAAAGATTAGTCAGACATTTTAATTTCACTTATCGATATATCGATGGTGTTCTATCATTGAATAATCAAAAATTTAATGATAATGTAGAATTCATATATCCGGATGAGCTCAAATTAAAAACACTACTGACAGTGACAATTACGATTCCTACTTGATCTACGTCTCGATTGTACGATAAACGTGATGACTTGGACTTTCCGATTGTTAACTTTCCATTTATTAGTAGTAACATTCCAATATCACCAGCTTATTTAGTGTTTTTGTCTCTCAGCCAATCCGTTACGCGAGAGCTTGATCATTTTATTCTGATTTTTTAAAGTAGATCGAGGCATTTGTCATCTAAACTTCAACTACAGGGATGCTTATTAAAACCTTTAAAAAGTTTAATGGCTGTCATATTGACTTGATTGGTAAATATAACATGTCTACCTCGGCTATAATTCTAGATATATTTAATTGGCGCGTATATTATCTCCAATGCTTCACACCAATTTGGAAATCATCAGGTTTAATCCTCCGACTGAAAATCTATAAGGTTCGTTCAAAAATTCTCGGTAAAGGGAGGTAGCAGCGCGCTGGCAAGATTTGTACTCTCACGGCCCTAACTTTGAAAAAAAAAACTGTTAATAACAAACCAATTGTGGATTGGCCAACGGACGAAAACTGTGGCGTCATAATATACCTACTGTGAAATGTGGGGCATAAAATAAGTTTATATTGATTAAGCTCCAAAGAGCTAGAATACATTTTATTTGGCTCTCTCTCTGTTCTTTTTTTTACTTTCATCTCTGTTTTTGACATTTAAAGTGTTTCTATCCTTCGGTGAGAAATCATATAGCTTCGTCACTGAAAGGACCATTGCATCTATAGGCGTTATCTATAGGCATAGCAGGGTCAACGTGAATAATATTTTTGTCACTGTCATAGCCTTTTTTTATCACTGTAGTCTTATACATGCGTCATCACCCTGGACTTTGCTAGAATGAGTTTAAAATACACTTTCATCTTTTTCTAGTCGCGAGGGTGGAGATTGGAAGGGACCTCAGAAGTGAAAGTGAAAGAGGCTAAGGCTCCTCTTCATCTCAACCCGACACTGTTGCAAACCCAGAAATATAATGCATACATCCATGAATATTCCTACATATTTGTCTTTTTAAAAAAATTAAATTAGATTTTTACAGAATGAATTCTAAAAAACTGTTATATTTCCGGGTGTTGGGAAATGATTACGCATTAACTTCATTAAGCCATCTTGGCCAACTACGTATCGTCTAGATCAAAGCAGGTTTCGTAGTTACTTTTAAGTGTTTCTTTAAGACGTCCCAACCACGACAGATCACATAATTGTCATAGATTAAGAAACAGGTAATCGAGGTCACTTCTCTTTTTTAATACGTACAAATGGCATAGATTTTTTTTTCATAAAAGAGTGATTTTAAAAGAGAATCAACAGTAAAAACTTGAGGCATTTTAAAATAATGATTAGTAAGAATTATGTACATTTACTATAGAGACATGGCCATGAAAACTGTGTTGGGTTTGTTGTTATATGTTGTATTTGGCGTAGCCGCTCAATGTAGGCACGTAAAACCTGAAGATTGTTGCCCAAGTAACTGTAAGTATTTTCTTTTTGATTCTTCAATGAAAATCTAATTGTGTTTTGGATGCCCTTTTTGTAATTGCTTGCTATTCTTGCTAACACGTATCTCAGTTTTGTACAAAAGAATACAGCTCAAAGTATATTCGACTAGGTGATTTCGTTTTTACTTATTTATTTTTCTTTCTCGAGCTTATAATTAATCAACAGTAAAGATACTTTATTCTCTGGATAACCCAAAACGAGTTATGGTCGCAATCGGCCCACTACTTACAATATCTGTATTATTCTTGCTGTGAAAGGGGCTTATAGTATATAGGAAAAATGTTCATCAAAGTTGGCCAAACAAATTTACATTTCTTTTAAAGGGACAGTCCCGTATTATATAGAGGCTCAAAAATAAAAGTCTGAGAATGTATGAAAATAAAACGCCAAAATATAAGGGAATGGTGTATATACCTTGTCTCAAAATTTCAACTCAAAATACTGAGTCATTTGGACGTGAACGCCAAAATTGCTTATCCGGACACGTAACCCTTTTAAGATTGATGGTCATTTTTTTCATTTGGTGACCTTATAATCGATTAACGTTTCTTGAGAGGTCTATACAGTGAATGATTTATGTACTGTACTTGATAACAAAAGGTAAATTTTACCTACATATTATTTTTATAGAAAATAGTCTGGTTTTATCCAGATACTGTATGATACAAAGGTCTCCATTTCCAGATGCAAACTGCCAGGTTTAAGTTATTTACAAGCGTATCACAAAAATCGGGTTAGTTGATCGGCCTTAGATAATGGGTTTTAAATGATTTTAACACAAAATTAAGCAGTTTTATAGGCTATATTATTGGATCACATTGAATGGCCCAAATTGTACTGAACTGACAATGGATCAAAACTATTCAAAACATTTTGTCTGGAGCCACGCTGCATTCATTATTATTTACGTTTCTTTTAATTTAATTGCCCATTGAATTGCCCAAATTGCACTGAACAGACGATGGATCAAAACATTTTGTCTGGATCCACACAGCTGCATTCATTATTATTTGTGAATGCAGCTTCAGCAGTCTGATTGGGTGATTTGAATTCATATCGGCATAGAGTGGGATTTCGATTGCAAAATCATTGTACAACTTTGAAGTTATTTGCTTGACTCAGGGACGAGAATAGTAGAAAAACGCATCTGCACTGTTAAATTTTCTTTGGGAGGTCGAGTTTTATTGACTGTTTGGAATTTAGGTTAACACTCTAAGTTAGGCTATATTATTGGATCACATCGAAGTTTTTGTATTCCTGGGCTAGAACGCGTTTGTGGCCGTCGAGTTTTCCAAATTTTCTTAGGGATGTCCATCGCGTTGAGCTTCGCAATTTCGGCGCTCGCTGACGACCGGTGCCACCATCTGTAAGAATTTTTTCGGGCTTCTCCCACTTACGCCTATAGAGCACCAGATGCACACACAACGATTTTAAGCTCACCATTGCATTTCAGTTTGGGAGGAAAACTCGCTTTGAATAAATTTGAAACTCTTGATTATGTTCAAAACTCTACAAAAGTTATCTTAACAAAAAAAGATATCTTTGACATATTTGCACGCCACGACTTCTAGGCTATGTAAGATAGTCGTTGCGTATGATTTTCGCTATAAAAGAAGAATTGTTATCAAAGTAAAACCTATTTATTTAGTATTTGCCCTCAGCATGTCTGAGTATTTGGCATGTGGGTATGCCTTAAGGTTACCATTTACAGATTCTGATTAATCCATTTTATTTATTTTGAAATTAGCATAGCTAATAATTTTTTTGTGTTTCAGCTTGTCCATCACAACCTCCTTGTTCTATATTGTATAACCAACTTGGACCCTTTGACGAATGTCTAATAAAGGAGGCGACCGTCAGAAATATACAACCATCTGAAGTTGGGGCAGATTGGGAAAGGCGTTGTGTTAATGAAGGTTTGTGTGAAGAAAATGTTGGAGCTTGTAATTTCATAAAAGACACCATTGTTCATGATATATGTTATAAAGAAAACAGATTACGTGTGCCTAATACTTGGAAAATAGCAACAAGATGTAACTGAGCAAATAATTGTAAATCTAACTTAATAAATTGTATCTATACGATTTATGGTATAATTTATTTTCGGAATTGTGATGTTATGCTTAGTTCTGGCGAGGACCTTTTAGTTTTAGTGCGGGGCAAGGTATCAAACATTGGAAACATGTTTCGTCGAATTAAAAAAAACAGCAAATGTATTTTATGTTCAAACGATTTATAAACAAACTGTTAATGGGACAAATAAGTCCATATTAGAAAATGCTAAACAATTGTATCTGAATTCATGTAAAACTCCAACAATACTTTTGAAAATATAAATACATTTGCAAACTACATCCCATCCAGTTTCTTCTTAAGGTCTACCATTTATGAGCAAATCTAAATTACTATAATGGTATCGATGTTTATTATTTTATTATTGAAAATCACTAGGCCTCTAATTGGTCTAATAAGTCAATCGAATCATATTTACACCCCAGAACATCTACATTTTTGAACGTAATCACTATAACTGGTATTTGTTGAATCTTTTCGTCTCTCCAAAGGATGATAAATGTGGTCTCAAGTCTAGAACGTCCGTAAGGAAATGTTGGCGCACCGACCGATGGACAAGGGTGACAACATACGAACCCATGTCTATATTTACCTTTTAACGTGCTCAAGCTGTGTCCTCGGGAGATAGAATTTGTTCATATAAACAAATCTAATCCTCACAATAAATTCTTCCTACATTAGAAATTTGGCCGAAATCCCAAGGGTGTCAGAGCAATACGTGAAAATATCAATCATATCCGTCTTATGAACAAACTGGCTTGTAAAGAAAACCCTTTCAGGATCTCAGTGTCATAGGTACAAAAAGCAGATGAAAACTATTGCATGGGCTGTCAGTTCAAGGAAAATATATTTTTTTATCTAGACATACCTGAAACACTTTTATTTTTCTAATACTTCATAAAAACCCATTGTTCTAGAATTTGATTGCAGAGAGAACAGTTAACTATCACTGATTGTAGCGGCCTATGGCGAATATTCACTACTGTTCAAAGTTTGCATTTAGGCTGTCGGTCAAAGAGAGAGACAGAGAAATGCAGCTTAACGTCAACGCGACACTAACATGGTCATTTTGGGACTAACAAATGGTTCAATTTTATTTCAATAATTCGCTTGCAGTCAGGGGGTTCGGCAGGCGACCACACTCAATGTCCCTAAAAGCTGGGGATGGAACCAACGTAACTTGGATCAATCACAGACCTTATAATCTACCTCCAGATATCTTCCGGTGAATTCGGTACCAATTTTGGTTTTCATTTTTTTCCTAATGTGCCTGTAATAGTAAATGCAGGAGGACTGCACTACACGCAAAACAAACACAAAAAAATCTACAAGATAAACCTGCGGACAAGACAGAAAATAGACATTGCTAAACAATTATCAAATCAAGTGAATGGATCCGGGGGCCAGCCGTAAGCGTCCACGGCGCTGTACAGTCCCGGGCCTGTTGTGGTACAGGCTTCACTAAAATGATTCACAAAAAAGACGTATAGCATGAATAAATTAATAAAAATGCGACCGATCTTGTCAGTGGTCGTCTCTTCAATGGCAATAGTCAGCCAGTTGACGTCAGGTGTTAGAACGTCAAATAATTTTAACATTAAGGGCGATAATCTGGACAGAAACTCGGAAAACGCTAAAAAAATAAATGTAGTGAGCAAACAGGAGCAAAGCCCGAAAACGAGAACATTCTGCAGTACGAAGGGCTAAAACTCTACTCTAATAGTAAATGCAGGAGGACTGCACTACACGCAAAACAAACCCAAAAAAAATCTACAAGATAAACCTGCGGACAAGAAGAAAATAGACATTACAAACACTAAACAATTATCAAATCAAGTGAATGGATACGGGGGCCAGCCGTAAGCGACCACTGCGCTGTACAGTCCCGGGCCTGTTGTGGTACAGGCTTCACTGTAATGATTTACAAAAAAGACGTAACAAATTTTTTTTTTAATAAAAATGCGACCAATCTTGTCAGTGGTCGTCTCTTCAATGGCAATAGTCAGCCAGTTGACGTCAGGTGTTAGAACGTCAAATAATTTTAACATTAAGGGCGATAATACGGACAGAAACTCGGAAAACGCTAAAATAATAAATGTAGTGAGCAAACAGGAGCAAAGCCCGACAACGAGAACATTCTGCAGTACGAAGGGCTAAAACTCTACTCTAATAGTAAATGCAGGAGGACTGCACTACACGTAAAACAAACACACAACAAATCTACAAGATAAACCTGCGGACAAGACAGAAAATAGACATTGCAAACACTAAACAATTATCAAATCAAGTGAATGGATCCGGGGGCCAGCCGTTAGCGTCCACTGTGCTTGTACAGTCCCGGGCCTTTTGTGGTACAGGCTTCACTAAAATGATTTACAAAAATGACGTAACAAAAAAAAATTAATAAAAATGCGACCGATCTTGTCAGTGGTCGTCTCTTCAATGACAATAGTCAGCCCTGTTCTGCCAGGTCATCTCCCATCCCCGTTGGTTCTGCCTGACTTATATATAGATATAACCAATTTCAATTTATTGACATCACAACGCCTTGTTAGAAAGCATTTAAATGAAGGAAATATTATGCATTTAGAAATACAAAAACATTGATTCACAGGGAAGTTTTGAAAATTCTCTGCAACTACCAGTATTTGTGAGTAAAACATGGAATAATAGCAGCTGGAGAGGTTATTCTTTACAAATTCACCAGACTTTCCAAGCGTTTCACATGTCTATAATTTATGCATATTCTTTTTCCACGACTTTAATGTTGAAGTTGGAATTTTGAGTTTAGCACATGCTGCCTTTTCGCCAATTTCCACAGATAGTTCAATAGCTTTAATCTTTTCTTCACTCGAATATGATTTATAACGTCCACGAGATTTAAAATTGCTGACCATGTACCAGGAGAGGGCATCTTGTACAGTCGAGTTATCACGGCTATCGGCATCCTCATCTGTAAACAAAACGAGAAGAAGCTCAAATAATGGGTCAGATCAAATATAACATATTATAATCCAGTCAAGTTAAAACTGAGCCAGGCCAAGAAATTTCAAATCATGCCTAAACAAGTCAACAGTGAGGCTGATGTCCCCCGTCGAAAACCCAATATAAAAGTAGATGACACATATTGATTAATTGCACATTTATCTTTGACCAACTGATTATCTATACTTAATCTAAGCATAAAATGTTCATGACCAAACTCAGTTTGAAGTAACTGGTAGTCAAACTATATTCGAAGCCTCGCCATCCTCCATCAGCTAGAATCAAGATTAGCTGGTGTGGGAAATTGTAATCATTGAACTATTGACTACAATTAATACGTATACGTGCCCCAAGGGCAAGTAAAAATAGCTTTTCAACACATATTTTTCTCAGTTGGCATTGAAATAAGTAATTTTGCTACAAATAGTGAATCTTATCTTACCGAACGGTTTTTGCCCCTGTACCGGCTTCTATGTATGACGTGTGTCCGTCTTCATTAGCCCAGTCGGGGCAGAACAGTAAGACGTTAAACTCGATTATATTTGATTTTCTGTTGTTTTTTTTGTTTTTTTGAGGTGACGTGAAATTATATGCGTGTTTAAATTCTGGTTAGGCGGCCATATTAAAAGCTGCAGAAGTATCGCGTGACCGCTGGATTTGATTAAATTTATGAATTTTTGTGGTAAGTTTTACCTTTAATTCAATGGGAATTGGTTCATTATATGTTTATATATGTGCAGTACAGTTTGGGGTTTATTGGAAATTGAGGGAGTTATAGGAAAGTAACTTTTAAGATATGTGCAGTACAGTGTGGGGTCAGTTAACGTGCACAAAGGAAGTCCTTAAAACAATTTACTGATGTGGCTGGAACAAGACGGTAGACATCAGCAGTGGAACTGTTTCTGAACCTTAACCACAAGATGTTAGGTTTGACTATTTATGGGAAAAGTTTGAAAGTGGAAATTTAAAATCTAACAGAACATTATTATCAATAGACCAATATCTAATATACAACGCCCAATAAATCCAGTGGGACACAATTTAACATTAAAATTGGTAATTACTTTAGTCTATTGGATCTTCTTATACCCGATTTTGCCTGTTCTTTTACCGTTGAGATACTGACGTCTATTGGAGAGATGTTCACCAAGTTTCACCCAAGCTATGTTTCTCTGATCATTAAGTTTGGGATCATATTCAAGAAGACTCTTAAAGAATGTGTCTTTTTGTGGTTGAGTTAACATTGAAAGGGACGGGGGATCTTGCCAATCTATGTCTAAACTGTCAACAGCAACACGTATAGCTACAGCTAATTCTCGTCTATAAACTCTTGCAGGGAAAGGAGCTCCTGGAATATACGAATCAAAATCATCACTGTAGTAGCATTTTCTGAAAATACTAATTCTCATATTAACTCTACATTCACTGTATTCATACAAACATATGATACAAAGTTAGTCACCACCTTTACCAAATACTTCGATGATGTTAGTGCCATGAGATCTTAAACTTAAACGACCCCCTAATCCTAATGACTACAATGTGTAGATCATTTGATGTTTTGAATGATTTTACGTTGGGTCCTCAAATTGACTTATATGGAACCATGGTGGTTTGTCCGAGTTGTCTTTCAAAATAAGACCATCTCATAAATATTCTGGAAAATACAGAAAAACTGGACAGAAATAATGTGACTATGATCAACGGATAATAAGACTTACTTCCAGACTGTTATTGAACAAGCTCAAAATAGAGAACTTCAGAACAGTAATATTAATTTGTCAAGAACCGTATTTCTAAATAGTGATATTATTTTAGAGCTGCATCTTTTATTTATTCCCAAATCATTTAATATTCCCACTCCAATAATTGTGGCATATATATTGTAGCGTACACACTTTTTTTAAAGGATAATACTTTTTTTAGCTTTATATTTGCATATTTAAATGTGGATGAACCCACTCAAAGATTTTTTCCAGATCACGGAAGCTGTTTGAGCTGTTCTAAGTATGGATAGGGGCTGTTCACATCATCCATATCGTTACAATATTTAAATGCCGGGTCACTGCTCATTCAAAATGGTTGAGAATTTTCGTTAAATATACTATTCAAAAAAAGTAGGGGATATTTGATTTTTAAGTGTTATTAAAGTCACCTAATGAAACTGACGAAGAAACAAATGACAAAATGAAATGAAGTTCACATTCATCGATTTATTCCAAATGATCGTTAGACTAAGTAAGGCACAGACTGACCATTATAAGGGTAAAATGATACCCGGGGTCAAACAGCAAAGTTACCACAGCATCACAACAAAGTCAGTAACGGGTAAATCCTCCTCTGTTTGAGCATTGATCCGACGTGGCATACTCCTAGACTGGTGACCAGACTTCTCCACACACCAAAAATTGGCCAGCCCTCTCCAAAAAAATCCCCCGTAATCTCTAGAGACTGGGCAAATAGAGCTTCAATCTCATCTAGTAGGTCAAACTGCATTACGTAGGTCGTGTACGACATATCTAACAACAACGTGACATTAACCCTCAGACGGTCTCAGCATGACTGCTTTGCACTCCAGTCGAGACGCATGATTCATGTCACGTGACTCGGGGCGTGCTTGATAACTGTCAATCGTTCCAAATAAGGTAGGACGAAAAACATGGCAAGAACGCCCATTTTATTGTGAAGTTCGCAAATTGTCCAGTCTCTGGTGCTGGTTACAGGTTTACTCAAAGTTTTTTTTATACAAATGGAAACGAAAGTGTTGGTTTACTAAAAAATAATACTTATATATAAATCGAAATGTAAAATAAATAGAAGAGACTGGGCCAGTCTAGCATACTCCTAATGAGACGTCTAAGGTCATTTTGGTCCAGATTGTCCCATTCCTGTTGAAACGCAGCAGCAAGTTTTTGGACATTGGCAGGACGTTGTTGACGTTGACGTAACCTCTGTCCAAAAAGGTCCCAGACATGCTCGATGGGGGAGAGGTCGAGACTCAGTGCTGGCCATGGTAATGTGGTGATGTTCTGTTGTTGGAGGTAACCTGTAACGATCCTGGCCCTGTGACATCTTGCGTTGTCATCCCGGAAGATAAAACGGCGGCCATGACGTGCGAACGGCACAACATGGACTGCCAAGTAGTACTGGCCTGTAACACGCCCTGCAACAATATGTAAAGCCGTTCTTCCAGCAACAGTGATGCCTCCCCACACCATAACAGAACCACCCCCAAATCGATCATGTCTGATGACGTTAACGTCTTGGAAGCGCTCGTTTCGACGACGCCACACCCTCCTACGTCTGTCCCAAAAATCAACAGTGAACCTTGACTCCTCTGAAAACATCACATTGCTTCAGCGTATATTATCCCAGTGTTGACGATCCCTACACCAACGACGTCTTGCCTGAATGTGATGATCTCTCAAACATGCGATCACGTGAGGACGTCAGGCGCGAAGGTGACCCCTATGCAGTCGATAGCGAATGGTCTGGCCACTCACTCTCACACCAGTGTCTGTTTGAAGACGAGCGCTGATCTGATTTGCTGTGATGACACGATTTCTCAAGGCCAAGGTACGGATAAATCGATTCTGGGCTTGAGTTGTCGCCCTTGGTCGACCTGTCCTGTACAGATTGTGTATCACGGTATCTGGACCATGGCCTGCTTATGACAGACTGAGAAACATTCATCGTCCGCGCCACAACCGCCTGTGATGTGTCGATCTGTTACATACCAAGGGCACGTAATCTTTCATTTTGGGTAAGCCGACGCATATCAAAATTTGTTTTCTGGTCACTAAAACAATTAAACTGATGTTTTCACCCTGGAATTCAATGCCACAATGACTGTAACATTCAAAGTCAGAGTCGTGCAAATCTTGGGTTGGACCCCCATGATGATCCCAAGCATCACCTGCATTCCATGCGGTAGCTATTGGTGCGTTTGGGCGTCACATGTAACTGGAAATGTTTCTTCTGTAGTCATTTGCATGTTTTAGTATTATGCCCCCAAAATGAAATATCCCCTACTTTTTTCGAATAGTATATGTAATAGTTACTGAGTTTAATCATTAGCATTTCACACTTTAGCAAAGCGTTTTTTTTTAAATCAGTTTTTTGTGGTCATTATTTGTCGCTTTTTGTTAGAAACGTCACTAATAACACCAATGACTTTGACCTGGGGGGTGTTAAGACGGTCGGTAATACGGAATAGCAGAAACATATTATGTAGAAATATTAACGATACGTATTCTCTTGTATTTAATCACCGTTAATGTAGAACAGCTATCGACCGATGGTGTTTGCATTGCCGGTTATGACAAACGGTGTACCGTACACGGTATGGCAGAAAATGACGATGATATGCATGGAATAACAGAAATACGGGCGATAATTATTGAAATATTTTAACCGTATCCAAAAGGTTATTAAATGACAAATATGGACGATATTGATAAATATAAATATACATACATAAAAGGGAACAGTATTGTATTTAATTTGAGTGATAACATATCATGACCTTTTGCCGTAGCGTCACCCGGTCGACATGTCTGTTGATTCTAGGGCAGTTATTTCTTGAACTTCCGACTTCGTTGTCGACACGGGATAAGCCTGTATTTGCTTAACATAATGTATTAGGCGCAGTCGTTCTAGAAGATAAATATTTGGTAAAATAAAGTGCGCCTAATACACCGAAAAATACGGTATATGATATGTTGTGCCTACGGGTTTGTATTGTGTAGTTATTTATGTGTTATGCAGACCTCTGGCGTTCACTCCAGACGATAAAAACAGATGAATTATGACGTCAACTTCGGCTGAACTCCGAAACACGACCCTTTCCTTAAACGGCCAGTTAGTTTAGAGAAATTGTGATAGTTGAAAATGCAATGGCGAAAATCCAATAGTTTAAAATGCAAAAAATGAACATTTTACAGTGAATTTGCAAAGCTAAAAAGTGAAGAAGAAAAAACACATAACTAGATTTTTACATTATTACATTTTTTTGATACTAATAATAGTGATTTTCATGATATTAAATATCCATAAAATTAACCAAGTGTTATATGGTATTTACAAGTGAAAAATCTCGAAAATGGCCAATTTTACCATTTTGACTATGATACTGATTCCGCTCCATAGTGATATGCATACTGATGTTGTCCTTGTTTGTATTCTGGCATGGTACCGGAAGTCTCGTGTCTACATTGACATCGTCATTGCTCACGAGATATATCGGTTTTCAAAAGTGGCCAACTCTTTTCTTCTCTGTCCTGTCTTGATGCAATGTGCTTTTATCTTTTTTCCGATTTGATTATTCCATTCAGGGATGAACTGAATACGTTTTGAATATGAACACCGCAACGTTCCTCCTGACTAACCTACACTAAAACATTGGTGAATTATAAAAAAAACACTGGAACTTCCCCTGACTTCTAAATACCCATCTAATTCTTGCTCACTTTGCTCTAAAAGTACTTGAACCACCCAGTACCAGCATGAGCACAGGCGTCGTCTTGGTTGCTAGTCCAACCTGGTGGTTTGAGAATATATATAGTTACAGAAAGAAAATTATAGTAGTAGTATTTACGTAAAATACTGATGAGCAAAACTGACAAAATGAACCAATAAAATTTGCTACAACACTTTTACTCTAAAGATTTACTTATTAACACAAGTAGCAGCAGCTTTGATATACACTCTGCTTACAACCAAAACTTTAAACAAACACCATTCCCCAACCCGAATTAATATAAATGTATTAATCTGATCAGCTTCCATAAGATTATGTTACACATGAACTACATGGAGCATCTTCCAATAATGTATACCAGATGAATCAAAAATATTGAGGTCTTTCTAACATCTTGATATTTTTCCTGTTATTTCCTTGTATTGCTCTATATGCTTGCGTTTTTGCTTAATTATGTTGTGTATTGTGCCTATTGCCACACCAAACTTAACTGCCAATTCTTTCATTGTTGGTTTAGGATGACCTTCAAATAATGTTATCACCTCATACTTTTCTTCAACAGTCAACACCTTAAAAGAACGTGTTGAAAAAATTCCTGAAATTTAACAAATAAGAAAGATGTGAATGGTTTATTAAAGAGTTTAATATTTCCTATACATAGATTTTCTACTAAAATAATCTAATCACAATAGAGTCCAAATATATATATATATATGACCAAGACATTAACAAACCAGAAAAGGAATACACAAAACCAATCAACTCAAAAGTTATGCAGAATTTATTACTTAATACAAGAGGACACATCACTAAACATTAAAGAGAGGTATGTCCCACACTTCCAGATCTAGACATATTTAAACATTTAAAATATATTCTAAAAAATATGCACATAACGTTTTCTCACTTTTCAGAAATAAACCCATTTTCTTCTTCAACAAGGGTATAGGTGATTAAGTTTAATATTTTTATTTGTTTGCATGGAAATTGAGACTTCTCAGGTGGACATTTACGGATGGCTTCCAGACGGAAAGACAATAATTATCTGATGAAGATGGACATACACCACACTAGTGTACTCTTATATCGAATCCCAACTGCTGCCAATGTGTACACAGGACTTGTTTTTTGTTCAATCCAAACGACTATACAGCTGTCCTTTTAAGGCCCTCCGTCCTGTAACACTGACAAGAGGATACTGGAAAAGCTCAATGAAATTTCATGGCCAAAACCAGGAGGAAACCTAAGACATCCGGGCTAGTGAGTCAGCATCATACTCACTTAGCCACCATGGCTCCCCATAAAAGAAACCCAGTGTTATAAATTTTGACAAATAAATGCATACTTGTCAGGTATCTAATCAATCAAAAACACAAACAGTTATGACTTTATATTTATATGGTAGTCTCATAAATAAAGACATCAAATATTCTCTAATACTGTCATCAGATTCACATGGGAAAGGACTTTTAAAGTCTTTAACTATATTTTTTTATGCAGAACCATATCTAAAATGAAAGTATGTATGATTCTTATAAAACAATATGAGATTTAACCAAATAGGTACTTGTATTAAACTAACAATATTGAATTCCTGTTTCCGATTTTACCAAATTTAACAAATGCATAAACTAAACTGAATTTTATTCTACTAAATAAAAATTTAATCTGACCAACAACATATAATGTAAGAATAAACCAACATCATAAATGTTTTAAGTTTTCATATTCAGCAAGATGTTTTTCCTTTTGTTTTATTATGTTATAAATTGTTCCCACTGCTACTCTAAACATAACAGCCAACTTATTCATTGTAACTTTTGGTGAGCTGTGAAATAAATTGATCACTTTAACCTTTTCTTCTACTGTTAATTTATTATTTGTCCTTCCGATGTTCATCCCTGAAAATCAAATAAACGAGTTAATGTTTTGTAAAGATTTAAACAAATATTACATGTACAAGATGTTAGGCAGGAATGAATGAATGAATGAAATGGGGTTTAACGTCCTACGCTTAAGCACCGTACCTGGGCTAATTGAAGACGGGCATACGCCACAGTGTGCAATGAGGGAAATTTTGCCCGGGCAGCGGCGCTACGGCCTACTCTTATATCGAATTCCAACTGCCAAGGGATCTTTTACGTGCACTCCAATTTGTACACGGGACCTCGGTTTTTCGTCCCATCCGAACGACTAGGCAGCTGTCCTTGTCAGGCCCTCCTTCTGCATCACTGACAAGGGGAAATCACGCCGGAAAATCGAGATGAACTTTCTCGGCCAATGCAGGGATCGAACACTCAACCTCCAGGCTAGCGAACCAGCGCCTTATCCACTTAGCCACCGTGATCCCGTTAGGCAGGAATCTTAAAAAGTCAAACAGACTATATATATATATACTGTGCCATGTAAATCTTCCTAAGATTTATAAATTGTATTAATGTAATTTGTTCTAATACATTTTACTGTACACCACTAATTTACAAATAAAACATAAACATGTTTAAAACAAATATTGTTGCTCTCTTAATTCTTAATGCATGATAAAGAGTGTGGATGCAATTAATGTACAAGATGCATGTCATAAAATCTTAACACTGTCAAGTTTTTCTGTCAAACTGGACTAAACATGTTAGGTCAGGTTCTATCAGAAATGTGTAAGGTTCATAAGATGACGAATATAAACATTGATGGTGTACATGTATTACTGATATTCACATAGTCTGTTTATTCTGCCATTTTTGTCGATAATGTTCTTTATATCGTAGTATATTGTACAAAGTTCTTTCTGCACAACAGAATTTCGCAGCCAATTCTTTCCTTGAAATTTTTGGCTCTTCTTCTGATATTTCGATTAGTTTTATCTTTTCTTCAAGGGTGAGTTCAACGTAACGACGACTTGTTACCAAGTCTGAAATTAAAGATTCACAAATCATTTCAAGATGATATCCAAAACATTTTTCCACTTTAGGTCTGAACACATAATTCTAAAATACTGTCAGATCCGATGAACTCAAGTGTTCATCATTGAAATGAACGACTCACATAGATAATATTTTCGCAAAGATGGCTATGACACTGATGATTTCTGATCCCAATCCTGTAAATATTTGTCTTTTCTCTTCAAAATATTGTAGACAGTCTGAGAAGTAACACCAAACTGTTCAGCTAATTTTCGAACAGTTGGTTTAGGTTCTTGTTCAGTCAACCGAATCAACTTGACTTTATCCTCTAGATGTAGTTCTTTATATTGGCGTGTGTTTAATAGTGCTGAAAAGACAAGATAAAACACATTCCTCAGTTTTGGGTTCACAAGCTTTGATGAAGATGCAATATACAGAGCACACTCAACAACCCAAATTCAATAAATACCAAAATTGCATTTTATCCAAAGGGTCGAACGAAACCTTCAAAAATAACATGTTCTCCATATGATAAAACCACCTAATACAAATCCATTTCTAATTATGATCAAAAACAATCTAAAATCAGACAACTCTTAAACAGATGTTCCAGATATTACAACACCTTACTCTTTTTTGGAAAAACACACCAAGTAATACAATAACTGTCCTAAATTATTTAATACTGGGACATGTATTGTAGGTTAAGAAGTCATTAACTTTTACTTCAAGTTCTACAATTACAACTGATATTAGATTATTTCACAATGCAGATTGATACCATTTTTGATTGTAAATTTTACATGTGGGGTATATAAGAAATGAATTCAATTCTTTGAAACTTGCATATTTGTAAGTGCCACAGCAACATACTAATTTGATTGTGTGTTCTTTTGTTTTTGTTCAAACATATTAAGAAAATGATCTTTCTTTTTCAATAGTTTATAAACTGTGCATAGTTTAATATCAAACTGAGCTGCTAGGTCCTTAGTTGATGGTTTTGGTATTTGTTCAGAAGCTCTGATCAGTTTAACTTTATCTTCAAGGGGCAACTCCTTATAATCACGAGTTGTAAGAAGTGCTGAAATTAAACAAAAAGAAAAGCCTCTTAAAATTTGACATATTTATTACTAACTTGAGATAGATATTTTTAGTTTACATGTATTTTATGTATTTTACAGTGATGAACAGATGTATTTGAAATCAAAATGTCTATGTACAAAAGCGACAGAACACTGCCATTATTATTATATGTAGATTCTGCTAAATAAAATATTAACACAATATAAGTCAAAGATGCCAAATTATGGCTAACTTTTTACTTCCATACAAATTGGGATAACAAGAGAAACACATAAATACTAGCACTTTGCCTATAATAAAAACCTTTGTGCTTTAAATTTAAAGTCTGTGCATTATTTGCATTTTGCATAAAACATCAATATTATTTAACCTTTCCTGGCTTGAATTCAATCAGACGAAAAAAGGGGGTCCATCAAAGAATTAAGTGACGATTACAGGTGCTGGCTTTAAACCATATCCTGTTTATACATGTATCTCATGAACATATTTGAATCTTTTTAGACTGATACATGTATTCCTTTTAGACACAAACCTTTCACTATATTGTAGTTTGCAAAGGGATTCATCAATCCTTCAAATGCCATTTAGAAACTTAGAATCTGACAAACAAAAATAGGCATATTACTTAAAACTAGGATTTATTTTGGGTTATCCTACCCAAGATAAAGATATTAGCACCCCCACTATATTTTCTTACATAAAACAATTTAGAACTACAAGTAACTACATATTTACAATCCTAAATGATACATAATTTATAAAAGTTTATATAAAACCTATTAAAAAATCAATTGAGCGTCATCAACATTTTCATATAGAATTGTAAATCATTAACTCAAAAACAAGAATGGATCTGTGATCTTTATCGAATTGTTCTTTCCAATCTATGTATTCCAATCTACATGTAGCTTTTAACGACAGGAAAGGACATGAGAGGACGGTAAAATTGATGTGCATGAAATAGGATATGGGAGGACAGAGGATGTGCTACTCTTGTTCAAATGGATGTGGGTAGAATATAGGATGTGCTAGTAGAGAGTAAAATTGATGTAGATAGGATTATAGGATCTGTAGGATACAGGATGGGCTAGAACAGGGCAACCCTGATGCGGATGGACACTATAGAACAGAGGATGGGCTAGTACAGGGTACAATGGACTTGGATAGGTAAAGGTAAAATTGATGTGGACTAATAAAAGGTAAATACTAAAATTGATGTTGAAATTGTGAATACCATGAATCAAAATAATTATGAGTAATGTAACATAGAAATAAGGTTCAGTTTAATCCAACTTTGTAGTCACAAATAGAAACAAGATTCTTCCAGCAATGTTCTAAATTTAGTCTCTAGAAGAAGTTGTGACAATAATACATTGTGGTCTATATGAATATCAAAAAAACACTTTTTACACAAGAAAAACTATAACTTCAGTTTTGCACAAAAACCACTCTTCTGGGTTAAGTAACCAAGTCAAAGCATAATTCTACCATTTCCTTTTTTCATAATCCGCTATATATTTGTCTTTTTTACGCAGAATACTATAAACGGTGTGAATTTTACTATTATACTTTACTGCTAATTCCTTAGCGGATGGCCTTGGAAAAGATTCAGATTCTTTTATTAGTCGGACTTTATCTTCTAACGGTAATTCCTTATATTCGCGTGTTGAAATCAAGTCTGAAAAATATAAAGTAGGCACAGCATGAGATAAATTACGGGTCACGCTCACTATACGATTAAAAACAATACTTGCTTCCTGTCAGGTTAATACAAACACACCACAAGGAGTAGATAATAAAGAATAATTGCTATGGTCAGTTAAGCCAACACACACTTTCGAAATTCACTTTCAATATTCGCCACAAACAAAAAATTTCACAATCCACAATTTTCATCATACCAAGGCAAGCAAGTCTGATTTATTCCATTAATTTCCTCCTTTTTTCATATTCAGCTAGATATTTTTCCTTTTTCTTAATGATATTATAAGCTGTTTTAGTTTGAACATCAAATTCTTCTGATAATTGACGAACTGACGGTTTAGGCTGCCTTTCTGATGCCTTTATCAACCTTACTTTTTCCTCCAATGGTAATTCCTTATATTGACGTGTGTTTAACAGAACTGAAATCAAACAATAGTTTTAGCATTACTATCTGAGATTGACAAAAGAATGTTTATGTATAGAGCACTCATAGAACTATCAGTTTGCTGTTGACTCTGGAAAAAGTCTAGAATCAATAGCCCACTCCTGTTCAGATTGTTTTAACAATGTGAGATAATATTCTTTTCTCTTATAAATATTATATATTGTTTTACGCGCAATTCCAAATTTGGCAATAACTTCTTTCATTGCAGGTTTTGGGACACTCTCCAACATTTCAATCACTTTAACTTTATCTTCTATGGACAGTTCTGTTCTACTGTGTACATGTCGAAATTGATCTGAAATTTGAAGAAAACTATTGAAAATTGTACCTAATATCCGTTTTTGAGATAATCACTAACAAAATGTATATGTAGCCAATGCTATAATTAACACTTCGTATTATCCACTACCAACATTTTTCTTATACACTTGGCACTAAATTAAATTGAGTTACTATCCGAACAAGAGAATATGACCACTGGATTTCAAACACATTTATCAAGTACTGCTCTTCTCATATTCTTCTATATATTTGTCTTTCCTCTTGATGATATTATAAACTGTTTGCCTTGTAACTCCAAATTTACTTGTAATAGCTTTTATTGAAGGTTTAGGGATTTGTTCGAACATTTCAATCAGTTTGATTTTCTCAGTGAGTGATATGGAATTGAATTGGTAGGGTCGTGTAAGCAGATTGAGATCTGAAAATAAGTAAACACTTAATAAGACACCGCAAATACACTTGACAAGTAAATAATCAGTTTTTATATATATAATAATCTATACAAATTAACAACCTCCAGTCTGCCAATAATGTTGTGTACCTTTGGTATCTTCCATGCCTATTTCTACATTCTAATTAACCAGACTGTACTGCACACATGACATAATATATCTAAACACCAAAACTTCCCTTTTCTAATCTAATAGCATAGTTTGGTTTTTAAATTAAATTGTTACAAAAATTTCTAGTAAAGATGATACAGAAAACTACACGTAAATGGTCAACATAAAGTAAACATTGACTTACAGTTACACTATAGATCACTCTTCAATTTGTGTTTTCTTTAGAATATAAGGATAAATAATAACCTCTTCTATGTATGATATTGTAGACTGTTTTACGACCTATACCATATTGTTTAGCCAAGGTTAAGGTTGATGGTTTAGGAATCTTCTCATAATCAAGAATTAAGCTGACCTTTTGCTCAAGAGACAATTCCTTATATGACCGGCTATTCATACTGAAGTCTGAAATTTAAACCAATATGTCAATCTTTCATTGAATTTTATAATAAACTTTCATTTATTTTTATTTCAACGATCTATTATCTAAAGATAAGGAGTGATCATAGTGTAAGTGTAGTACATGTACACTTATGTTATTCTACAAAAGTCTTTTTTTCTGTTTATCTTCAAACATTAAGCATTGAGATACCAACTGTAAGAATAAAAACATTACCTTCTCTACTAATATGACCAAGATTCAACTAGTTACATGTAACAGCAAACATCCTCAAGACAGAAATGTTTTTGTATGTTTATAAAATTTGAACATGGACCCGGTATTTCCATAAACAAGCATATTTTATTTTTGGTGTCACAATCTTCTTATTTTGGAAAGTTTTTATGACAAAATTCCTCTCTACATCAATATTACCAATTAGCCTATAAATTTCTACAACAATTAAGTTCTTCCAAAAGCATTACTTTTTTTAAAACACATTATGATCGCGAATATATGTAATTTCATGGTAAAACCATAGGCATCAGCAGTTAATGAATAAATAATTTCTACTTCTACTCTAGTCAGAAAACACAATACTCAATTCAGCATTTTGAAGGAAGATATAATACAATGGACAATAACTCAATGACACTAAATTAATGGAATCGAATCTAATCCAATTTCACTTTTTATTTAAAAAAAACAAACTTCTTTTTTTCCAAATGTTGAATATGCAACATGATTATAGAAGGACAGTTTCGGTGTATTGGTGTTAAAACACTATTACTCTATTTGGCAAAAATCATATGGGTGGCAGAACTGTACAGGTGTACATGTGTAGTCATTCAACAACGTTTGATCCAATGTGAAAGTGGGGCTTGAGTTGGTATGACTGACTGCCAACCTATTTAGGTAATATTTTCTTTTGTCCAACCATTCACCCTTTGGTTTTTTTAAATTATAAAAAAATTGTGGTATGTATAGAACATGCGACAGTTCAAATTCAGACAAATGGGAATTTCAAGCTAAATTTATCATAACTACTAAATTTTATTTTTTCTGAAGAAACATGTTCTGGTATTCATCTTTTCTCTTTAATATTCTTGAAACCGTTCTAGAAGAAACATTATATTTGATAGCTAGTTCATCTATTTTAGGTGGAGGCATAGTCTCTCTGTCCTTGATCAGTTGCACTTTCTCTTCCAGTGACAACTCATTGTATTTCTGGGCTGAGAACATGTCTGAAATTTAAATAATTAAAATTCAGTCAGCAGAGGCCCCCTCCATTTGTTATATTATATAACAGTATAAGATAGTTTTAGTATTACATTTTAATATTATGTATCAGGTGGGCCATAAAAAACGATTACACTGTTTAAAGTGGAACAATTCAAAAAGTATTATACCTATATCATTTAAAAGCTTTCAAATGTTGTACCATATGATGGATGTTTGACACCTTCACTCCAAATTGCAGGTCCACCTCTCAAATAGTGTTGACACAGTAACATTTTTAAAAGATCAGTTGCCATGCAATGAAACATAAGCCAACAGCAGCTAAGTTGTCCAAGTAATCAACAAGGGTTGTCGCATATATATGTTCTTTTGTAAGAAAAGAAACATTTACAATACACCATGACTTCTTTGTTTCATAACCTTAAACACCATGTATGAATTTAAAGTCAATCGGATATAAACTTTAGCCTCCGTGCACAAGAATTGTCAATGTGATTGGAAATCTTGGAAAATTAATAGGATTTTTCACTTCATGACCTTACATATCGTGCATAAATTTAAAGTCAATTTCATATTAATTTAGTCTCCACAAGGGCCAAAACTGGCAGTAATTACGTTATCGGAAATCCTTGACAATCAATAGGATTCTTTACTCATGAGTTTATACCCAGTGTATAAATTTAATGTCAATTGGATATAAACTATAGCCTTTAGAGCATCCACAAGATTTTTCAAGGTGATCAAGGGGGATAACTCTTACAAAAATTATCAAACTCTTGAAAATCCGTAGGTGTATAAACTAGTTTCTATAGCCTCCACAAGATTTTTCAAAGTGATCAAAGGCCATAAATCTGGCCATATCGGATATCCTTGAAAATCAATAGGTTGTTTCCCTCATACATAACCTCAAACACTGTATAAATTTAAAGTCAATCTGATATCAATTTTAGACTCTTAGAACTTCCACAAGCAATTGTGACATGGGACCACATTACAATCAATGTAGGTGTATAAAAAGAATGTCAAGTCCAGTTTATGTCTTCCATCTCCATGGTAAACCTAACCATTTTTTTTTCACCCAGAAATCTAAGACGTTTGTTTGCAAGGGTTTGTTGTTGGGTCAAAATGTATATTCACTTCATCGCTAATAAAACAATGAAGGTTGACTCAAAATTTTATATGGATCTACTTGAAAAAGGTAAGGTTGACTCGAAATTTTATATGGATCTGCTTGACAAAGGATTATTACCTATTTGCTGCAGGCTCTATCAGAACAACAATTTTTTGCTCCAGCAAGATGGGGCGGCCAACCAGACTTGGGACTATCTAAAATAACTAGATATGTTGCTTATCCCCTGCTTGGATAAACCATCTGATGTGATTCTTTGCTTAATATATACTATTTTTTTAATCAATAACTTTTCAAAAATAATATCCAGAAAAATAATGATATTTTATTTCTATAACCGTATGCAAGCAATTATTGTAAAAAAAACTATTAGAAATAATCCCATAAGTTTCATAATAAAATCGTACAGACACACATATATAATGATTTTACACAAAACTGAAACAATGCAAACAGTAAGTCAATATATATACAGGATATATGAAACAAATTATTAATATTATACTGTTCAATCTACACTAAAGCAGTAGGCTGTAAGATTAAGATTACTATATTATTGTATAAATTCATGATTTTACAACTTTAAAGAGCTAAGCTCCTTTAGAATTGTTGAATAAAGAGGTCTCAACATGTTAACATATAATAACTTATTACATGTTAAAATATTGAGACCTATTATAAAATAAGTGTTAATATAATCTGTGAAAGTGACAAGTG
This sequence comes from Patella pellucida, assembly GCA_917208275.1. Lineage (NCBI taxonomy): Eukaryota > Metazoa > Mollusca > Gastropoda > Patellidae > Patella > Patella pellucida. The sequence goes on from OU795039.1 coordinate 63,709,598, forward strand.
TCAAATACATTATCTGTTAAATTCAAATGCTTATCTTGCCCTATTATCTTCAAGCTTTTAAAACATATTTTTATTAGAAAATATTCCTATAATATTTGATGAATTGTCATCACTCATTTCTAATTTAAATCCATGTGCTACACCAATTCATGACAATACAATGTACATGTAATTACTACATATGGCAGGTAATGCATCAGTAACAATAAAATAATTATGGTTTTGTCGTTTGTGTGCAGTTGCTTAAACTAAATAAATGAACTATGAGTACATGAATTATTAGCCAGGTCAAATTTTAATTTTTCCTCATATAAATCCTTATATTCCTGTTTTCTCTTCATTATTCTGTGAACAGTTCTTCTATTTATGTCATATTTTTGTGCAATAGAGACCACAGTAGAAGATGGATTTTGCTCCCTTTCTTCTATTATTCTTATCTTATCCTCTAGTGATACTTCCTTCTTCTGGTTAAGATACAAATCTGTAAAATAATCATAGATTATTTACAGCTGCATAAAAAATTCAGACATAATATACATATGTTCCACATCCATTGTCAAAAATTCTTTACTTAAAACCAGACAGACATCACTTCTAAAACAAAGTAACCATTTACAATGTACAAAACTTCAAATCACAGAAACAAAATATTTAGCACTATGTAAGAGAACCACCTTAATATTTCAAACATTATGTTTAACCAAGATGGAACTACTGGTAAACGACACCACTAATGACGTTTTGCCTTTTTTAAAATCCTATATACATGTTACGTATCAAGAATTTGTATTACTACTAACTAAAAGTGAGTGGCAAGAAGTGAAAAAATAAAACACATTTATTTTTACAAATAAAACTAATTTATCCTGCATACTGTATATGATGCTATGTTGGGTATATTTGGAGGGTATTATTGGTTTATTATTCACAAATATGACATACTATACATGTACTTTTGTACCAGTAAAACATTCATTCATAAAACTACTACCAAACAGAATATTTGGATATTATTTAGTCCATATATTGTGTGGAAATTTGTAATTAAAAATGACAGTTTTCATTCAACCTTAAAACACTTGAAAATTGCAATATAATAGGTTTCCCATCCTATCCAGATGATCTTGTACAATAACAATAACATTCAAGCACTAGTTACTTTTCTTATTAGGCTAATTTTACTAAACAAAAGATTAGAATTCAATGTTCAATTCTTATATCATTTTTTAGCTTCTTTTGATTTTAACAGAGCTTTAATTTCATCTTTCTTTTTCCAAATTCGAAAAACTGTGCTTTCTGATATTTCATATTTTCTACACCACTCAGAAACTGGTGTGGATGGGTTCTCTTCTCGATCTGCGATGAATTGTACTTTTTCCTTTAATGTTAATTGTTTATACTTCTGTGTGGTCAACAAGTCTGAAAACCAAATATTAACAATTATTACTTTCGTTTTTATGTTATCAGCTAAGAAAATATCCTTTAAGACAACCGACCCCAAAGTACAATATAAACTTGTACAGTTATAGTTGACAGCCTAAGCCTACAATCTAATTAAAATACAGATTTATATTTCGTTTTGTTTTGATTTCTATATTGCTGCTACATGTATGTGTCTACCCACAGTTCTGCGCAAAAAAGGTCAAACTCTCAATTCTACAGACCATTCGCTTGGCTGACCCCTCATTTTAAGAAGAACCCGGGTTAAATAACAAGTCTACCAGATCCAAGTGTAGTAAAGACAAGGAAAAACAAAATTTTGAACTAAAAAAACGAAACGAAATTGGATCTGTGATTTAATCAGATTGAGTAAGCCTATTACATGTTATTTAATATTTACAAAAAGTGTGCATTTTGTCAGTCTATCTACAAATGATTTCAGATTATAATAATTTGATGACATCCACAATTGTTGATTCTAGTTATCTTTGGAATATTATTCAGATCAGATCCAACACTTCTGATGACACATCCTAGGGTTAACGAGAGAACTTTATTTTGATATAGTTAAAAGTGCTTATAGTACTGACTCAATATACACAACCAACAGCAACCTCTACTAAATGAATTATTTCTTTTTAGTCTGAAGAATTGATCTGTATTCATCTTTACGACGCAATATTCGTTTCACTGTACTCTCTGATACATCATATTTCAGAGCTAATTCTCTTATGGTTGGAGATGGTAAGCTTTCTCTATCTTCTATTAATTTGACTTTATTCTCAACAGAAAGCTCTGTATGCTTCTGGGTTGCAAAGATATCTGAAACCAAACAGATGCACTTAAAAACTACCCTAGTATTTAGATAATACACTAAATGGTCAAAATATTATTGAATAATTCAGATTACTTAAAAGGTAATCTAATGTACATGTACATATGTATTTATGCACGTTTCAAAAATATGAACTAGATCTTCACATCACACAGACATAACATACATGTACATCTACAGGTAAGTCGGTACCTTATACAAATAATTAAGGATATATAGCCAAAAGCATCTTATATTTCAAAACCACAGAAATCAACTGGCCGCACAATGCAACACATGATATCCAATCAAGAACTACATTAATTCTGCCTTAAAGAATGTCAAAATCTGTTGTATTATTCTCCACACAAAAATGCTGACACCTTTAGTATTTACTATTCTAACAAGACCCAATATTCTTTCACTGATCAAAGTTATGTTTTAATAGGGTATAGAACACAATAACATCCTATATGATTTGTTTAGAAACCGTTTGAACCCTGGAAGTACAATAATATAGTGTTCTAGTGTCAAGAAAATATGGTAGAGCTCAAACTTTTATTTATTGTAACATAGCATACTTTTCTTTCAATTTTGATCTATTTTTTATTATGTGATAAACAGTTCTTTCCGATATTTGATATTGTTGCATCAATAACTTCACTTTATCTGTAGTTTTTTGATCACTTGCTTCAAAGTCATTGATTAAACAAATCCTATCTTCCAAAGATAATTCTGTACGACTTTTAGCAGCTCTTAACATCATCCACTGATTGCTGTCTGAAATTCAAAGAAAGGAATACAATTAATAGATATCCACTTTCTGCTGAATTTCAAAACTTATCAAAACACAGTTTTTTCACTATATTATTATGATCACAAGGGCAGCATATTACGGTAAACACTAAACCATGTATCTGTCATTCTATAACAACTTGGGGAACGGCTGTCGAAACTGATCTCTGGATTGAATATTCATTTCTATATTTGGTCTTTTGTTTTACAATACAATAAACTGTACTCTGTCCAATGCCAAACTGGTCGGCTAATAAACGCACTTTATCGGTGGTTTTCAAACTACTTTCTTCATACTGATCAATCAATTTTATTTTCTCCTCTAAAGTAAGGTCTTTACGAGCTCGGCTGCCTGTTACATATTGTAACAAAAGGTTTTTGTCTGAAATTCAAACAAAAATGTGTTAATACTAAACTTTTGCTTTGAATCTTGCTACATCTATTTGAAACGAATGTGAAATGTGTGGGTGATAAATACGTCTATGTTAGTCATATTATCAAGATAAATAATTGTAGAAATAACTTTCACAGAATATCTGTATGTACGAAAAAACCTAGCATACACACTGATCCAAAGTCTACCAATACAACTACTGTCAAAGAAAGTGTCAGCAACGTAAATGTTCCGAACAATACAGTTGCATTACTTATTTCAATTCATTACAATCACTATGTTTTACTATTGTTCCGTAGAGGCACTCAGAAGTAAGACTAAGGTACAATTATAAGCAATATTTAAAACATTTTTTTCACTGATTTTGATCGTTGTCATATTCCTTCATAATTTCATCCCTTTTTTTCAGTATTCTATACACAGTAGCTCGGCCTATTCCATATTTTCTGCACACATCTTGAATTTTCAATGTTTTTGTTTGACTACTTTCACCATGACTATCTAAATCATTTAAAATTTGAACTTTTTGTTCCAAACTCAAAATTTTCCTTTGGTCTGTTAATAAATCTGAAAATATATCAAAATTTTTACTGGAATGGGCTGGCTTGTAAAAATCAGTATGTGCTGAAAATTTAGAACCTTGTAAGATTAGATAGTTTTTCTTGGTATTGTTTCATAATAGAATCGCGATTTTTTAAAAATCTATAAACACTTGTCCTCCCAACTCCATATTTTCTACGTATATCCTGTATGATATTTCCCATAATGTTAGTGGCTGATGATTCATTATCAAACATATTAAGCAGTTCAACTTTCTCTTCTAGACTCAAAATTTTTCTTTGGTCTTGAAATATTTGCATTTCTGAAAGTAAAGAGAAATAGGCTACTTGTATTTTCTAGACTATCGAATTTTACCTCAGTGTTAAATTGTTTTTTTTTTCTCCATAATAAATACACGAAGATCCAATAAGCTTTGACAACTGAAAACAGCTGGGGTTTTTTCAAATGTAAACTTCATAATTACTTATGTATTAAAGTCTTTATTTGATAAATTATTATCAAGTAAATTATGACTATTCCTTTTACCTTGCATCTTATTTGTTATTAATTTGTATTGTTTTATTATATATATACAATGATGTAATAAACATTATCTGTTGTGTTTTCTAGATAATGCAATTAGTGTCTCCAGTGACCTAAACAGCTGTTAACAAGTGATAATTTCTCGGATTTTTCCCACACCATATTGCTGTCAAAACAAGGTACATGTACAATACCTTTTTTCTTGCATCTTATTTTATTGTTTTATTAATATACAATGATATAATAAAGTATCTGTTGAATTGTCTAGATAATGCAAATAGTGTCTCTTTATCTATTTAAACAAAAAAAAACCAGCTAAATCAGCCATTCACTTGCTTTCTTTCTTTCTTTTTGATTTATACATGTAGATTGAAAATTAAAATTATATTTCATGTATTTGAGAGTTGTTATCTGTAAATACTATTACTAGTGACCTTTATTAATTATGATATTCAACAAGCAGAGTTTGTTATAAGATACAGATCACAATTTTCTATGAATACCGGTATCAAAATTAATAATAATTCCCAGACAATTTTAATTTGTGCCTGTCTGTAAGTGTGGTACTTGTATCAAACTATGTATTGACCAATCAACTTTGCATTTTAATGAAAATATTGATTAAAACAAAATCAATGTGTAATTTTTGTTATGTTATCTATACTTGTAAGTTCAGTAGGTAATAGTCCTGCCCGAGTTTCACTTTGCTGACTCATGAATTTTAGAACTGAATCACAGCTTATGAACACAAGAATGTGATTTGCCTAATCATGATCATTTTTGCAAAACTGTGATTCAAAAATGATTAGATTCTGGTAATCAAAAAAGGTATTTAATCAAAGTTATTTTGAACGCAAAAACTATCCTAGCAGTATCCTAATTATTCTTTCAAATCAACAATCTATAGTATTATTTTACACTCAACAATCCAGAGTATTCATATTCAGCAACCCACAGCACAAGGGTAGATAATTACTACCCCCCCCCCACCAAATTTTTTGCAGATGGAGTAATTTGTAATGCATTTTAAACAATGAAATATTGAAATAGACAAATCTCTTAATCACCAATTTATTCATATAGTATTGTATATACTGTACATGATATTATGGAACCTCATAGCATGATGAGGTTTGTTACAAAAATGGATCAAAGAAACATTTGACTTCAGTTTATTACATTTCAATATTCTGATTACACTATTTTGCCTATAACGTTTTTAGGACTTCGAATTCTATCTTATGGTTTGGGTTGTTCGTACTTGGTTTTTAAATTATTCAAAGACATGTTCTGAAAGTCAACTGTGTGCCCATTATTTCAATTGTTGGTGTTTTTTTCTATAAAGTTTAATGTAGGACAACTTATTACCGGTAAGTACAATATACAGTGAAACTGTCACTCACTCGGATGACTGGTGACAGTTGATTTTCATTCATTTTCATATCATACCTAACCTTCAAACCAAGGAATGGTAGCCACAACATTGTTTTCTTTCACTAAGACTTATTTATGACCACATAAATACTTCAAATACATGTTACTTGTCATTTGCAATAAGTCTCAGGAAATAAAAATCTGTTAACTTTTAAGATGTAATACAATAATTTAAAAAATATTATCTATATGCTTATTCTTCCTGTTGCAAACAAATATTTAAGGCCGTGGTTAGTTAATTATCTGTTTCTCATGACCCACCCGCATGTCTGTTTTCATCCGTAATAATCACACAATTTTTTAATTATTCGGTCAAATTTTTTAAGGAGAAAATTCGTTGACTATATGGATGGACAATCTATTATTTTATTCCTAAATATTTAACTGAATAGTGAATATGAAGTATTTTATACTGTTCTTTTATAATGTTCTATTTATAGAGAGAGAGAGAGAGAGAGAGAGTAATGGGGTTTAACCTCCACTCAACACAACTAGGTCATTTTGGGACTAACATATGGTTTAATTTTTTATTTCAATAATTCGCTTGCGCGTAGGGGTCTTTAGCAGTGGGAGGAAACCAGAGTGCCCGGGGAAACCCATGAGGTTGAGAAGGCGCCCCATCTCCAAGCAACATATGCTCACACCAGGGATCAAAACCACAGCCGCAAGCCAGAGGTGGCCGGTAAGCTAGAGGTCGAAGCGCGGCACTTTAGACCACAAGGCCATCCCAACTCCCGTTCTATTTAAAAATCTACAGACTCAACAAAAATACGAAATCTGTCCGTAAACAGGAAGTTTTACTATGAAGCCAGCGCGATAACCCAGACACACTTTAGTCAGTGATTTTGACAAGAATGTTGTCTTGGGATATGTTTTTAATACATGACATGGTGGCTTATATTATATTATCTGTCGGCTTTTAAACTTTTTTTTCCATTAAGGATTTATGTTAATTTTTGATTTATCGTCGAGACGTATTTAAAAGGAATGACAACAGTAATTCAATGTAGATCTGTCTTTATAAGTAGAATATTATGGCGTTTGTAGCGCCATCTATTTTCATAACACTCTATTAACCAGTCACATATTTCCTTTGATTTACCCTTACTGGATAATCACATCTTTTGTAACTGTAAAGCAGGCGGCATAAATTAATAAATTTTAGCTGCTCTGGACAACAAAACTGTTGTTTGCATATGTTGAAAATCAAAGTAGAAACCTGATCCGGGAAAATAAAATTAGACTTAGTGCTGACTCAAGATTCGCTCGAATATGACGAAGTTTTGGTTAGAATCGGAAACGACTGGATCGCTATTGACCAGATATAATTACTCTAAACTTGCTGGAAACTTTTAAATACCGTATTATTTATATTAATAATAATAGCCAGTGTAAATGTTCCTAGACTGAGGGTTTCTTTAAAAAGATCTCTTCCTGTACTCAATTAACTGTAGAGCTTTTTATCATAAACCACAGCATGCCCATAGCTATAAAAATTTATGTTGCTTTAGTTTTTGCGACAAGTTTTCGATTCTATCTCAATAATTAATAATTACCTCATGTAGCACGTTGTTTTCAAAAACTCAGGTGTCAGGTCATGAGAAACATACAATTAAATTTCTATCGGTTAACCGGTTGCGTTTTTAAAGAACAGTTAACCGGTTAAATAATTTTTGAAAAGTTACATCCTAATTTTAAATACATCATTCTACAATGGTTTCATGTCTATGACACTACTCATTTTATTGCTGTACCAATTTGATAGAATATAAGAGAAAAAGATATATTTTTTGACTGACATTGCAGTGCACGAATTTTACTAATTCTGGCAAAGTCACTGGCAGACTGGTCTGCATTTGGTTGAACAGTGACATTGTCAGCATTTTGATCGAATAGCAATTATCTTTCAAGTGTTGAAATAATTATGCAGCAAACAATGACAATACTTGTTACACCTCTTTTGTTGCTGAAAATATTTGTTACACCTTTTTTGTTGCTGACAATATTTTTAACACCTTTTTTGTTGCTGACACAGATTGGACATGTTCTCGATTGGTGGAACATAAGTATGCCAAAAGTGAAAAATTATATAATGAAAAGTGGTTATACATTATTCATAATATTTAAGCTTTGTTAGATAAAACAACGGTCAGAAATTAAAGTCTTTTTCATGATCATCACATTTCAGTTGATAAGATTTAATGTATTCGTCTTTTCGTTTCAAAATCCTATAAACAGTTGGTCTTGCAATACCATACTTTGTAGATAGATGAAGAGTTGATGGATTAGTATCATATTCATTTATCATTTTCACTTTTTCCCTCAGAGTTAATTCCTTGTAACCACGTGTTTGGAGAGTTTCTGAAACACAACAGGAGGTCGAAGGTTACAATCTATTAATATTTATGATTATTATATCAAATAGTAGCATTAGAATATTTTTAAGGAAGACTTGATAAAGACATTTTGTATTCCTTTAGGATTTCTTCTTTCCTTTTTAATGTTTTGCAAACAGTTGCTGTAGCTATTCCTAACTTTACTGCTAGACTTTGTTGAGTTGGTTTGGGGACAGTTTAATAGCTTTAAATCAACTGAACTTTGTCTTTTAATTATAGTTTGTGTGGAACTCTTTTCAAGTCTGAAAATCTAATTCATCAGATTACTTTCGCACACTATTTTTTTAATGTGTGAAATTGGGATTACAGAGTTTTAATAAACAGGATTATCGAGCTTTAATGAACTCTCTAAAAGGAATCAACTCGAGTGACAAATTTTCATCAAGAAAACTCTAACATCTGATCAGAAAAAACTCATATTACCAAATTCCAATTTAAATTGATCGTTTGCAAATTATCATAGTATAATTGCAAATAAGCAATGTCAGATCTGATATTAACCTTAAGACGGCTGGCAAGATAGTTTATTGTTGTATAGTTGTTTTTTTTAGATCACTTAACTGGAGAACATCTACACCAAGAAGCTTTATGTTATATACAGTAGAGCCCAGATATGATTTTGTAATTTCCATTTGCTCTTCAAAGATTCATTTATTTTCACAAAACTCTGGTCTTTCATGACGAAAGTACATGGAAATATGAAGAATCCAAAACGCTTTTTATTTCGTCACATTAGGCTTTGTAAAACAACACAAAAGACACAAATATACGCAATAATTCACAAATCACATAAACTGATTAAATCTTTGTTGCAATAATTCATATTCGGCTAAATATTCTGATTTTTTCCTCAATATCCTGAATATAGTTGCTCTTCCAATGTGATACACACTTTTGATATCCAAAAGTCTTTTTGTACCTTTGCACGGATGATTTTCATACATGTCTATCATCTCAACTTTCTCTTGCAGTGTTAAATGGGTAACTGGTTTGGAAACTGCAATGAAAGTAAACACACTGTTTAACATCCATTTCAGTTTGAAATATATACAATTATGATATAAAGCGATTTTCTATTGGGCCTGTTTGTTTACTTCTATATTCCTGCAGGATTTCATCTTTCTTTTTTAATATTCTAGAAACAGTGGCAGATCCTATTCCAAACTTTGCTGCTAGATCTTGCTGAGTTGGTTTGGGGACAGAGTAATAGGTGTCAATCAATTTAACCTTGTCCTTCAAAGGTAACTCTGTGTATGGACGTTTTGACATTAAATCTGAAAATCAAATGGTTTGGATTACAAGATGAACTTCATATAGCAGCCCCTTAAAAATGAAATCTTTAATCTGCTGTGGCTACTTTCTCATGATTTATTCATTGTTTATTATGTTCTGTAATTGACTATCCAGGCCTTCTTATCAACATACATGTACCTGTTGTGTTAAATTCAACATACATGTACCTGTTGTGTTAAATCGTTCAATATGGTAATAATCATTTTATCTCAGACATTTTTAATTAGTTGGAAAAAGGGTAAACTATTCGAAAACCAGAAGTGTCACAGATCTTTGACAATATCATCAGAATGTGCCATGAATCTCATAAATATCCTCTCTTCAAATGTTAATCAAATGATTAATAATTCAAAAGCTTTCAAATTTATTGTTTATCAATCAATGTGGTTAATCAACTCCTACAAAAAAATCAGACATACTATACACAGTTCGTTTACAACTTAATTCTTTAAATGACATATGGAAGCACAGTTAACTAATCATAAAAACTTGAAAACGTGACCTGTATGTTTATCCATATATACATATGTACAGTACCCTGTGTTGTGTTTTGAATACAACTTAATTGTAATATCTAGTTATGACAGAAACATACATATAATAACCTACTAATATACATACATGTACATGTACCATATGTACATGTACATGTACCATATGTACATGTATATTATGCATAGTGACAATAACTATTAATAATTGCTTAACAGTCTACATATACAGGATTAATTGTCAGCGCTTTTGCAAGAAATAAGACATACAACCAAATACATTGACCAAAGTGGAGTATTACTATTATCGGTATGCATAAAACTTCAGATGCCCCAAAAATGTTACAAGATTCTCGGGGAAAACATCAGCAAGTATCACAGATTTACAAGAAATACATGTACACGAAAATGGAGTCAGAATTCCATACTATAAATAATACACAGCTCTGTATCAATGAAATAAAGTACCAGAGTACCAATGCATTTGAATGTGATACATTGTACATGTATGTGTGGTAAAGAGGAATAACTTTGACATAAAAAGGTGAAATATTGTATCATTTAGTTGTACAGTGGACTCTGTCTCATCCGACATTGTACAGGATCATTGTACAGGATCGTTGCAGTATGTCGGATAACACAGAGTGACGGAATACCAAGTTTTCTTTAAAAAGGAAATATTGTAATTTGTATTCGAAAACCGGAAGTATCTTCTTCGCTGTCTTCAGTTGATCGCACCCTTGTCTTTGCTAAAATGTATTACGTGTTCAGTCCGGGTTGTACAACGCTACGCTCCGTTTATGCATGATTTAAAAATATGAATCAAGTTTCCCGAAACACAAACGCACACCTAACATAATGATTTTATGTTACCTAAAGTACCATAAAACCAAATTAAAGAGGTTTAGTTCATCGATATAGATACATGTATCATAACATTAAGCGAACTGTCAGTGTGTGTGTATTACAAACAATTCCTAAGATGCATTGTGCGTCAGAGTGTTTTTATAGGGAGTAATGCGAGTCGCCTCTCTGAGGGTGACCAAACTTATAGGTTATTCAGGTTCATTCGGCATACCCAACGAATATTTCCAACAGGTGTTAAGAATATTTTTACTACTGTGAATTCAGGAGAAAATTTGTGGATATTCTTGAGTATTTGTCACAACTGTCGTACAAGAGATTAAAATTATCAAGGTAATCAACACAGGCCGGCGCTAGAGAGTTTTAATCTCATAGACAATTGATTGGTGATTGCTCATTAATCTTTTGTGGCTTCACACCCGTCCAGTTGTAATCATTCCGATAATTGATCGGTAAGTGTTTGCTTCACACCCCTGAGTAAAGCCGGATTATACGGTGTGGCTTCAATGGAAATTGTATGACGGGAGGGCTGATTAATGTTGTAATCCGAAAAGTAAAGAGGTTGAATTACCCAGAGATTTTGGGGCTGAAGTAAACAGAAAATAAATCGGGACATGAAAATGGTGTTGGATGTAACAGAGTAGATGGGATATGACAAGAGTGCATTGTACTTCAAATCAATTACATAACATTAACATAATCTCTGGAACAATAAATAATATCTGAATATGAGATTTGTCCTTAAACTTCACAACAATGATCATTGGAGAGTTACAAAGCTTGATTTTTAACAGTGTGGATAAGCCAGAATCTATCTATACTTTGTGTGTCTTGTCTGTAGGTTTGTCCTATTGCACTTACTATTGGAGGTTTAATATCTACTTCCAATATAGTCATGTTTTTAGATAGAACAATTTGAGATGTACTTGTATCTGAATGAATGCTAACTTTAAGATTCTTACAGCATAAAACCCATAAAATTTATATAGATAAGAATGCTTGTGTTTGTTTTTAAAATTCAAAGTACAAAAACAATTAGGACCAACTACATGTACTATCTCAGAAAAGATTTAACCATTTTAAAATCAATTGTTTGTTAACCAAATTTTGTAAATGGCAATGCATAAACGAAAAGAAGCAGTCTAAGAAATGATACTTATTTCATTTCTTTAATTAAATGCCATTGGATAAGATAGTAAATTAGTATCTTTATGTGTAATGATCGGTTATGATTTTTTTCAAACCTCACCAGTGTACAAAGTCACTGAACCACAATGAACTAACAATGACACTGTTTAAGGGCCTTGTCTAAAGGCTAATTGTGATAGCTTATCTTGAAAATGTTGTAGAAGTCTACTTGAATAAATTGAAAGTGCTCAAGTCAGTTACTCGAATCTGGGAAAACCAGTCAGTTTTATTACAGATTTCTCACAATCAATGTTTCCTTTCTTATTAAGGCAGTATTCAGAAGAACTTTCTTATCTTTGATGTATTTTTTTATTTATATGGATTTCTCATTTAACGCAGTATACATTGCATCTTCAGTGAGCACAAATGAAAGTTAATCACAGATGAATACATGGAAGCTTAAAAAATATGTGTATTTTATAATACAACTTTTTAACAAGTACATGTGACATGTACTATCTTCTTTTATTACATTTCACCCTATTATTTGAATTATAAGCTTAAATATGTTGAATCGAAAATATCAATTGTCTTTGTACACAAATCTTACTTTGTCCAAACCCTAAATGTAATGGATACAAGTCAATTTATTCCTTCAGCACACTGTTGTCAGTTTAATAAGTGGTTAAGAGTAGAGATAATTGCTTTTGAATGAAAAGGCAAGTAAGGAGTATTACACAGATCCACAAGATAAATAATAACCACACTTTAACGAGTCAAAATAATCTTGACATTCAGATTCGGTACATGAATATAATCAAAATATTTAGTGCAATAAATCCAGTTTTCATAAATTTTCAAATATACTTGATCATCTGATTTTGTTTCAGAACTTACCTGCAAAATTATGTACTGTCATAAACAAAACAATATTTCAGTTTTCAAAATCTTACATTTAATTAAGTCATTTAATTAATTTGCCTGATCAAAGAGATATTTTTCCATTTAAAACAGTACATAAAATAATTAATAAATCTGTACCAGTTACTAGTCCCAGTAGTAGCAGGATTAACATGTAAGTAAGGGCATATTTGGGCCTATGTGTATGCATTTTCACAGAATGACGTAATGTTATGTGCATGAAATAAATGCTGCTCTTTTAATTTAACTCCTATAGTATAAAGGTCAATTTGCAATAATTCGATGGGCGTGGCACAGTAACCAGACAGAATACTTCAGTATCATAATTAAGTCATTTCAAGTAATCCTGTATGAGTATTATTAATATAGATTTGATAAATGATATATTATTTCATTGATATCAAATTTTCGAAATGGGTGCAAAAACAATCAGTGCAGCCTACAATACATTTAACACTTAAATAATGTACTTTTTACTTTGAGTACTGTGTAAAATTAAAGCTAGCAATATGTTTTGTTTATAAGATTTGTTATTTGGGGTGATAAACTACAATCACCAAACCACAGCAGCTAAATCGTCCGGGCAGTCAACAAGAGTTGTCGCATATTTTACTTTTTTCGGTAATGAAACATTTATAACACACTAAAATCTGATTAAAAGTAACAACTCATTTATGTAATTATGAGAAAAACATTTGAATTTGTTCGGCTTTGATAAAGTTCTCCTCCATGCTGTTCCAAGTTATTAAAATTCATTAAAACTCTATATACTTGTTCGTCTCATGACCTTCAACACTGTGTATAAATTTAAAGTCAATCGGTTATTAACTTTAGCCTCTAGAGCGACCACAAGATTTTTTGAAGTGATCAAGGGCCATAACTCTGACAGCATTTATCGGAAATCGCTGAAAATCAATAGGCTTCTTCGTCTTATGACCTTAAACACTGTGTATAAATTTGAAGTCAATTGGATATTAACTTTAGCCTCTAGAGCGTCCACAATTGCTTGTGGACGCCGGACAGACGGACGGGCCGACAATATATGACCACATTTCAATGTGTTTAAAAAATTAAAAAACGGCTGCCACTAAAACCATCATTATGTGGGCGTATAAAAATTTAAATACCAATTTCCTATACTAAGTTCCAAACTTGGCCTAAAAGCATAAAAACGATAATTCGAACCCTAGATACATGTAAAAAGCAGTGGTTACAAGCGACAGTTTATACTCAAAGTACATGTATTTTGAAATCTTTCATCATTATTTACCATCAAACAAGATTTTGAGTAATTTCTTTGATTGATGTGTATTATGTCATAATTTATAACTGATCTACATGTACATGTAGGTTGGTGACACCATTATTGTTTGCTATTATAAATAGTTTTTTCTTTTGCATATATTTCTATTAATTCACAACAAACCGTCGGGCTGTTACATTTACAAATAGTGTATGTGCCCCTTGGTCATTTTACACATAAAAGAAGTATGCAAAGCCTTAATAAGATTGGTGCTGAAAGTTAGTGTGAGTCTTATAAAGGTGTATTGTAAAAAAAATATATTGCTAAATTTCCCTTCATAGTTTAAAGCACTTTATCTTCCAATTTATGGTGTTTATAAATTTTTTTAACAATACATGTATAAGAAAACTTGAAATGACTTCTATATATTCACTGTTTTCAAGAATACTTGAAATTTTTTACATCTCTAATGGCAATGGACTATGGTACCTTTTGATTTAATTGTCTTGTTATAGACAACTGATGCAACAAGAATTGCATGAAATAATCTATTGTTGGGTGATTTAGTTCCAAAGAAGGATATAGGAATTAGAGATGTGCAATATAAAATACACAACTGGATTTATCACAAATTAGTAAATATTAATAAACAGATTACAACTGAAAGGCCAAATAAATTTTGAAAAAATATTTTTGTGATTTTTTTTTCATGCAAATACTGAGCAAATTGAAAAAAAAGAACTCTTTAAATTATGTACATAAAGTCAGTTATCAAAACTTGCTTGCTACAGTAATTCAATAAAAAAAAATCACAGGTATACATGTAAAGTAATAGTTAGTCTACTATTTACATGTACAATGTTTCCAAGACTGGGTCCATCAGCTATATAAAACCCTGCAGTATCTCTTTGTGCTGTAGTCTCAAACTGTTCAATTGCCTAACAATTCTGTAACATGACTTAAAGATACATTCCCAGGTACAAACTGAGTGATTTGATGATATATTTCGACTCAAAACTAATTCAGACTAATTAATTTATCAGTTTTGCTTCAAATCCTTCTAAAAAGAGTATATTTGACAGGGAATACCCCCTGCTGTAAAAATTGATCCAGAGGTCATGTTTGTGTCACATGACTTGGCTGTCACAGTAATTTTTTTCTGTGGTGTTTATCTCAAAAACTGTTGTACAAGTTTATCAACATGTACATTGAGTGCTCGGTAACAGCGGCAGATAAGACAATATTCGCATGCTATCTTTGACGTCACTCGAGCAGACATTACTAATTACATGTACATTTTGGTCCTGTATGCACTTCATCATAGGTGTTTTTCAGTGAATGCAGTATTTTTCTGGTAAAACTGGATGTTTCTTCTTTCCATATATATTAAATTGCCATACTTTGGAAATGTAACCACCCCAGAAATACCTTTCTGGGAAAGTATCTTTAATGCAATGGGGACTTAGTTTCTAATATTAACACATGGGGCAAGGAAAATGTATCACATTCAATTTCTGGACCCAGTCTTTGTGCAATTTGTATTTAAATATTTCGTTGAAGTTGATATCAGCAATGTGGACAGTGTTTCCATTCTTGTCAATAAAAAAAAGCCTAGATATTGGATGGCTGGATCAAGTGCAATTGTATTAATTTTTTGACTCAATCTGATTAAAATATAGATCTATTTTTATACTTGAGATAACCTTCATTAAGTTCACTACATGAAGATCTGACAGGTAATATTGCGAGAATGTGTCTTTAGATTAACCAATCAACGTCAGTGTTTCAAGTGGGTATTTGGAAATGGAATTTTTGATTTGAAGTATTTCTATCGGTGTGAATGTCCATTCACTGTTAGACATGCCAGACAAAAAGAACTCGAACAGACCAATCATTTGATTGGCTAATCCCTCATATCGATCAGAAACCTGTCGTAACTCTTCCAAGTCCAGTACAGTGAAGACAAACAAACACAATTTTGAAATGAGGTTTAACGTCCTACTGTTCTGCTCCGAAACGGGCTAATGAAGAAGGTGAATTTTGCCTGGACAGCAGCACTATGGCCTGCTCTTAAATCTGAATCCAACTGTTAATGGCTTTTTTACGTGCAAATCACTGTGTACACTGGACCTCGTTTTTTGTTCCATCCGAGCAACGAGACAGTTGTCCTTGTCAGGTCCACCACCCTGCATCACTGGCAAGGAGGAACTACGCCAAGAATCTGGATGAACTTTTTGGGCAAATGCAGGGATCAAACAAACCGACCTGCAGGCTAGCCAGCCAGAGTCTTACCCACTTAGCCACCATGACCCACTGATATAAAAAATAAAATGAAATAGGAACTGTGTTTTACTCAGATTGTAATTGACACGCAGATCAAAAAATCAAAAAAATGATAAGATTTTTCTTTAAAATTCCAAATGCAAATGTTGAGCTTAACTACCAACATTCTTGATATCAACTTTCAAGGGTAAAGACAATGCCAGAAATATACAAACAGATTTCATGTATATGTTTTTCAATCCAGTTACTGACAATCTATTGTTTTTAATTATAATATATTATTTTATTCAATAAAGATCAAAACGGATGAGCCCACATGAATAATGATACATGTAGCTACTGTACCACACATTTGGTTTTAAAATGTAAATAGAATTCAGATTTATTTACGCTTCACAAGGACTTTTCTTCTACAGTCTATCAATTTCTAATCAAATTGCAGCATGACATTAATAATAATAATAATTCTCTATTTATATAGCACGATATTACTAAAACTAAAGTTTCTATTGCGCTTTTCAAGTTGTCTCAATTGAACTACGGAAACGCTTCTTTAAACAGGAACGTCTTTCGATGCGATTTTTAAATGCATCTAGGGGGTCAATGGTTCTAATGTTGTAAGGCAGCTTATTTAGATACGTGTTCGAACTAGAAGACATGATACATGTGTAACAAATGTAATCTGTATTGTATAGCTTCTGTCATTGTCTAGTTTATAGAAGAAATCATTCCCTACCTGATAAAAACTGGGGCATTTGTTGAGGTGATTGACCAAATGAAGCTCCTTGAGAGCCACCTGCTACGCTGCTGGATAAATGTGCAAGACTATCTAAATTTTGATTTTCATTTTGATGTAAAGCTATAGGATATAAACCTAAAGTTTCTTCCCCCGTAGAAGAATCTTTTGACTGATTTGAAAAAGCTGCAAAAAATAAATGAGAACTATTATTAAAATTCGTTATACAAAATCAAATGAACTTATTATTTTTTAAGACAATACCTTGTACAATCAACAATTCATTCTTTAGTTTATTGTCTTGTGGGGTCTTAATTCCACACTTTACATGTATTTTAAAAGATAGCAACCCATCATGTGCAATGTATTATTATTACATGATAAAGTTATACAATACATATTTTACTTACAATGTACACTGCTTTGTTCTAACATTTGCTGTTGCTGTTCTTGACTAAAAAAACAACTAGCTTGTATAGCACTTTTATCGTCCACCTCCTCCTTAATGTTTGTTAAGTCAATTTCAACAGAGTCATTTTTAAAATTATCTTTAAATGAATGAGAACTAGAACTATCTTGAGACGCTGAAAATGAACCCGATCGGTCCTTTTTAAGAGGAGACTCACGATCTCTTTGTAATGAAAAGCTGAAACTTTGATGAGATGTTCCATCACCTGACAATCTTGGGTGCTTTCGCCCGTGTCCGCCATCGGGTGATCTTAAACCTCTTTTTGATGGTGTTTTGTAAATATCGGGGGTACCAGAACTCATGGGAGACATGCCTGGTTGACTATCGGGTTTTGAGGGAGTTAATCTTGTTTGTTCATTATTTGTATTATCACCGGTTTCTGATGTGCTTTTACTTGTGTTTTCACCCTGTTGTTCATCTTTCTTTTTTTGAGCAGTGTTCTGTGAATGATAACTGTTACTAACAAACATTGTTGAAGAGGCATCATTTTTACACACTTTCTCATCAACAATGTAATTGAATTTTTTGGCCTTGTCAACTTTTAGGTAGAGATGTCCAACAACTTCAATATCATTTCTGAATTCAACATTACTATGGCAGAGAACTTGTAGATTTCTCACCAGGGAATTGATGAAGTTTGATGCAGCAGCTTCATTCATATTGACAATCTAAAACAAAAAGAAAATGTATTTTGAATAAATTCATCATATTAAATTGGGTGGAACTGGAACCATTATGTAAAAGTCAAACAGCAAAGTACATTTAGAGCCTTCTGATTTCTGTGTAATGAAGATTTATTCATAATTGTACAGTATAGGTAATTATCATCATGACTTATTCATGATTTAATTTAAGGGTCGTAATGATTCATCAATGAACAAATTTTTAAATACATGATACAAGTTCAATGTGTTTGTCGTTGTACATACAGGATATAAACTCGCAACAAAATCTGTTGAATGGCTCAGAAAGACGATACAAATACAATGTTTACACAATGATTTTTTCAGGGGAAAACAAATAAATTCCAATGAATCCCATTTCAGAAACAGATTTTGAAATCAAGGGCCATAACTCATGACCTTACTTTAGTTTAAAGGGGAAGGCCAACGATTTTCAACAAGGTTTCCATCAATCTCAAAATATACCGGTATATTGATATTAATGATAGATAATCCCCTCTGTAACACAAACAAAAAAGTTTTTGTAAGCAAGAAATTAATTTGTATTCAAATCAAAAGTGACATTATTGGTACATAGTATATTTCCAAGTTTCATCAAAATCATTTTGTCCAGAGCAGTTTCGTTTTGATTTTGCCGAAATTCAAATTCAACCTTTATTATGCATATGGTGGAATGGCAATAACTTTAAATGTTTTTTGAAATCGGACAAAAAATTGTGACCTCTAGAGAATCCACAAAAAAATATCGAAAGGGACTGAGATTTTACATATAATCATGGGTCATAATCCATGAAGTTAGCTGTATTGTCTGATAAAAGCCAATATAGAAAGGAACGGAGACGGACATATTTCAAGTTCGTCAAAATCCGATAAAAACTGTGATCTCTAGAAAGGAGGCCTATATTTGAAGTTTTGTCAAAATCTGATTGTGGACGGACAGGGGCAATGGCATAATACGCCCACATGAAAATGTGGGTGTATAAAAAATGACTGCACTTGGACTATTACAAATGATAAAAGTTAACTATACGTTCATACATTTTTTGCAAGTCAGGAAATCATTGTTGTTGATTTAGGACTTTATCATTGTGTGGCAATAATGAGTGTGATATGTACAATCAATGTACACTTTATGTAGTATTAAGTAAAAGTAGGCAGTAAGTAGCATTATCATGTAAATTTTTCCGCCGCATCCCCCTGTAGTTTATAGTTATGACTTATTTAACACTGGAAATCCCAGGTTGTGTTGGGGCCTTTCACATACAGCTGTGTCTAATCATGTCATGGATATTAATGTCATTGTCATAACCTAACAATAAGCTTTTGTTGCCACATACATACTGTACTGACACAGATTACAAAATGCACTACTACTTTTATGTTAAACAACAAATCAGACAACTCCTATTTTAATCATCAAATACTGCAACCCTAAAACAAAAGGCCTTTTAGAGAAAGAAATATTGCAAGCAAAATACGGCCTGAAAATTCTAGGCCTTAGGCGTAGTATATAAATTATAATAAGTAAAAGATTAAGAATTAAGATGCATTCTTGAATTTTAAGAGGGTTCCCGCGGCTTCATCAAACTATTTTTCAAGGATATTCAAGGATAAATTCTAGTTGAGCGAAATAGAAACTTCCCTATTTCAGCAACAGATCGTATGAAATTGGCCAATCAGAGACGTAGAGTATTAGTAGCCTACAAACACGAGTTCTCTCCCTTTGTTGTTGGTAAACATGAATGTTTTTCATATCGAGAGGGAATTCTTCTTCAAGTTCACGTAATAGGGAACTGTACCCGCCTGCACTGGGTCTACACAGTTTCTAGTGTTCTACTGTCTAACTCAGACAGATTTTGCTTTTCTCTTTTTCTTTTTGTTCTTTTTTATAAAATGTAGGGCAATAATAGCCAGCGTCTCTTCGTCGCTTGATGACGTCATTATGCTAAGAAAAGACAAGATTATCGCAAGATTCTAAGTTGTATCAACTCGTTTATATACCATTTTTTAATCTACATGTAGATACTACATTTACTAATTAGATACTACAGTACAAGTAGTTACTACAAGTCACACCTTTGAGAAGGGATCAGGCCTTCACATTTAAAAAATTGTGCGGGAGCCATAAAAAGCTCTTGCCAATTTCAAAAATAAGAAACCGCTCCTGTAAAAAAAACTCTTCTTTATTATTAAGGAGAGCCAAATTGTATTTATGCTTTAGTCTTATTTAAAATGATGTGAATATGTTTGGTGAATATGGTAGCATCAGAATTATTATCATGAGAACTGATAGCTCGAATGTATTCAGTTTAAAAATAAACAAACATAGGTTGCCAGGCAACGAAACATACGCCCACAGCAGCTAAATCGTCCGGGCAGTCAACAAGAGTTGTCGCATATTTTACTTTTTTCGGTAATGAAACATTTATAATACACTAAAATCTGATTAAAAGTAACTACTCATTATGTAATTATCAGAAAATCATTGGAATTTGTTTGGCTTTGATAAAGTTCTCCTCCATGCTGTTCAAGTGATCTAAATTCATTGAAACTCAATATACTTGTTCGTCTCATGACCTTCAACAATTTATATAAATTTAAAGTCAATCGGATATTAACTTTAGCCTCTAGAGCGTCCACAAAAGTGATCAAGGGCCATAACTCAGTCAGTAATTATCTAAAATTGCTGAAAATCATAAGGCTTCTTCGTCTCATGACCTTAAACACTGTGTATAAATTTAAAGTCAATCGGTTATTAACTTTAGATTCTAGAGCGTCCACAAGATTTTTATAAGCGATAAAGGGCCATAACTCTGACAGTAATTATCAGAAATTGCTGAAAATCAATAGGCTTCTTCATTTAATGACCTTAAACACTGTGTATATTTCTTTGAAGTGATCAAGGGCCATAACTCTGACAGCAATTATTAGAAATCGCTTAAAATCAATAGGCTTCTTCATCTCATGACCATAAACACTGTGTATAAATTTAAAGTCAATCGAATATTAACTGTGGCCTCTAGAGCGTCCTCAAGATTATTTTAAGTGATCAAGGGCCATAACTCTGACAGTTATTATCGGAAATCGCTGAAAATCAATAGGCTTCTTCGTCTCATGACCTTAAACACTGTGTATAAATTTAAAGTCAATCGAATATTAACTTTGGCCTCTAGAGCGTCCACAAGCAATTGTGGACGCCGGACCGACGGACCGACCGACGGACGGGGGCGACGGCAATATACGACCACATTTCAATGTGGGCGTATAAAAACTGAAAGTATTTTATTAATCTCCATATTAAGGAGAGCGATTTAGGTAATTTGCAGGAGTCTTTAATGACTCCCACGAAGGAAGGTTGAGGTGCGTCCAGGGGAGCAGGAGCGAAAGCTCCCCTTAAACGTGAAGGCCTGGGGATTTTCATATCAACTTACTATTATTATTACCAATTTGAAACAAAATTAAGGATCTCAACTGAAATTCAAGTAGATACTACATTTACTAATTAGATACCGTACTACAAGTAGTTACTACAAGTCAGTCATACCTGTGTGAAAACGGACCTTAAACTAAATAAACGGGATTTTCATATCAACTTACTAATTACTATTATTATTACCAATTTGAAACAAAATTAAGGATCTCAACTGAAATTCAAGGACATTTTTTTAATTCCGCAATAAGCACAATTCAATGATATTCAATAAAATAAAGTGTGTTCTGCATGAATCCTGGCGTATTCAACACCAGGCTAATTAAACACCAGAAAAATCGGCGTATTCAAGACCAGTTCATGTATTATGTATATAGGCCTATTGTTTTTTTGTATTTTAAACTTCAAATCAATTCCGATGTCCTTGAGTACGTCAAGAACCAATGGATATCAAACCGAGTGTTTAGTGCAAAGAGTTGGTCCGTGTTTATGCACCTCGTTCGCCAAATACAGACATCCAGGGTTGGCATAACCGAATCAACTCTCGACTGAAGACTCGGGGACCGGTTCCATTTTATTTATTACCGTACTTGTTTTATATTATGTAAATATTGTCTTCGAATATGAAATATTTCAACTGTTGTTTGTATTATGACTATTTAAACATGCATTATTCAAGAGCTAAATCTGCCTAGTGCAGGTCTTTATTTGGGCATGAAATGTTTTCAAAGTATTAATTAGACATTAATTAACTGATCCAGGCCATAATCAACTTTGGATGGCATCAGATTGCTCCGATACTAAACAGATTTAAACGTTTCAGCGGTAAATCAAATATGGCGCACCTTAACGCTTCGAGTCGTAGCTTTGATCAACCAGGACCGTGGTTGAAATTATTGCACAGGTCGGTCAAATCTTTAAATGCCTATATCTTCGCTTGCAATAGAGTAATTTGAATGAAATTTTCAAATTATTCATTTTACATCATCTACTTTCGAACTAGTAGTAGTATAGCAAGAATGGCTAGTTCTTATCTATATTTTGAACAATGTAACTTTAATTTTAGATACCGGTATATAATAAATATCTTGTTTATCCTGCTTTTGTCTTATAATATACTGGTCTTGAATACGCCAATTTTACTGGTGTTGAATTAGCCTGGTGTTGAATACGCCTGATACCTTCTGCATACGATATAATTAATAATGTAGTAAAAATAACTTTATAATTATAATAATACGCCTATATGTCACATACATAGGATATGAAAAGACCGTATTTTTTAAGTTTTAGAGAAGAACTTAAATGTCGGTTTGCCATCCATGTGGCAGAGACAGTAAAAGCTGGCCTACCTAACGAGAAAAGCATTTGTATTCAAGATGGCGTAGTAAAAGCCGGCGATATTGCCGATAATGATGGATGTACAATGGTTATGGTTTCTTTTCGACTCGTTTAGTGCCTATATAATAATCTATCTTTATACTTACAATATATTGCTTAATTCAATTTTTTAATGCTAGGTACTTGTATTGGTGAGACTTGTTACTTTTACAATGATGAAATAATGTCTCGGCGTGAATATAACTTTAATAAACAGTTATTTCTGCAGATATATCACGAAGCTCGCGCAGATAGATAAAGGTTACTTGACTGTGAAAAAAGAAATTCCGGATAATCAAGACTTAAATTGCGGGCGCGCGCTAAGGATATACCATTTCTTAAGGGAATCGCATAGCGAATAGATAATATATAATTTTTTCCGACGGTAAAAAATAAAACTAAACTTGAATTTTATGACAAAGAACAACAGGGGATCTTCTAATAGATATATCAGTATAGGAAACAAAGTATTCCGTTTACGATTCGATTTTAATAATAGTTTCTCCCACGACTGAGCCAGCGTTTTCTTTTATTCGATTATCCAGTCGTAATCAGTTGTTCATACTCAATTCAGGTTATCTTTGCTAAGTACACAATAATACCAGCATAATTTTGTAATAATAAACTGCAGTTTTATTTTGTGCTATACATTAAAACCTATTTGGATTCAGAAACTTGTGAAGCTTAACATGTAAACATTTGCATTGGTTAAGAATAAGTGGTACGAAACGACTTTCTCTAAATCGGCCATTATTATTTATTCTATAAATAGACTACATAAATCGACCATTACAATCTCGATCCACAAGAGCGGTATGTTCAGTTGAAAATATTTAATATGTGCGTATGTGTGGAAAATTGTGGCCGACATTTCTTTTATCTTAGACCTCGCCCGATGACTGTAGTATCTGTAGTCTCTATCATCCAAACAAATATTCTACGTAGTATCTGGTATTTTGTGGACGTTTATGTTGATCGATACAGTGAAAACGTCCCGATAAGACAAAACGCCGTACCAATTCATCCATGATATTTACTATAAAGGACACAACAGCTTGAACAGGATTAGTTCTTTTCTAATAGTAATATAGGAAATGCTGATTAAGCATCCATTGCCCCACTTGCCTTTCAAATTATTCAATGCTACTTTTTGTGATCAAATTAAAGTAGCCAAGTCAGTAACTTAATGCATCCAAATCAGTATTGGAAATATGGGCTTCTGAGTGATATCCAATATTTTTATTTTTAAGACAAAATGAAAATAAACATTTTACCATTGGACGTACACAAACCTGGAACCATAATGCGTTCAGCGCAATTTGAAACAAGGTTCTCAAAGAATGAGGCAATACAAGTCAAAACGGTGATGCCATATTCCTATTTGGAGAGCGTGCGCAATAAATACTATCAGTATCAGTGTTGACTGAAATGACCAGACGTTGAAACTGACTTTCGGTTGAGACTGCTGGCGTATTTCGCTGAATCTAACTGACAACAATTCACAGTAAAACGAAAACGATTGAATGTAAAACAGTTCATATAAATTCATATTACATTTTTATATAAGTGTTGAGACCCATTTGTGCCAATTTCTGATTAAACAATAAAACTGAAAATGGAGGATTCTTATCAATGAGTTATTGCCCTTGACGTAACCAATTAAAATGTGCTGAATATGTGATGACATGATTTAGACATCATATTTTCCCCTGATTTTGATTAAACATGCTGTTGCTTTATGTTCGCAAAATTTTATTGTGAATTGTCAGATTTTCTATGTCGGGGTAAACACAGATGTTTTGGAGATTTGAATTAGCCTACTGCATTATAGGCAACTGGTAAACAGACCTTTAACTTTAAAGAACAGGCAAAATTAATTGTGTCCAGTTTTATCCAAGGCAGACATACCGGTAGATTAAAAAACACTTCAGTTTTTTTCGAAATTGGTAGAAATAATTCATTTTATAACCAATTTATAAAAAGATTAATTTTATTGACAACAGTTTTGATTTTTGTAACAATAAAAAAATTATATTTAAGGTGCAGAACAATAAGCTTACCAGTACTTATCAGTAAACAGATTATCCAGATCTACAAGCATGGATATTGTATCAGCTAATAATTTCATGGACAATTTGATAAAGAATATTCAGATGTTATGCCATGGTCATATCCCCTTTGTTAATAATGTAGAAGTTATTGGCCATATCTATCTAAATATTGACTGTGGTAAAAAACTCAATTATATTGTGAATGAGAAATGCAGTAAAGCCAATACGTCTTTAATATTTACCAGCGACAGTTTTCATGCTTCACCTGGCAATGGAAATCCTTCAAAGCCTAAGAAACAGACCATTTCAACTGGTAGTCCTGAAGGAACTCCATCAAAAATTAGTAAGAGATCTGATGAAACAAATTTAAAACAAGACCAAGTTGATGAATACTTTGGTATGATGTATTTTAATGACAATTAGCTTAAACATGCATTATTCAAGAGCTAAATCTGCCTAGTGCAGGTCTTTATTTGGGCATGAAATGTTTTCTAAAGTATTAATTAGACATTAATTAACTGATCCAGGCCTTAATCAACTTTGGATGGCATCAGATTGCTCCGATATTAAACAGATTAAAACGTTTCAGCGGTAAATCAAATATGGCGCGGCTAGACGCTTCGAGTCGTAGCTTTGATCAACCAGGACCGTGGTTGAAATTATTGCACAGGTCGGTCAAATCTTTAAATGCCTATATCTTCGCTTGCAATAGAGTAATTTGAATGAAATTTTCAAATTATTCATTTTACATCATCTACTTTCGAACTAGTATAGCAAGAATGGCTAGTTCTTATCTATATCTTGAATAATGTAACTTTAATTAATATATATTATTACTGATACTAAATATTTTTAAAGACACAATACCTGTATGAAACAAATAGCCTTGTGTCCCTACTTTTCAAGCATGTTTACATGTTACCCACATTTTCATTTTACATCTACTTTTATGTCTTGTTGTCTTTTTGTAATTACTTTTGAAATAGACAACTGACAACAGAGTAGTCAGGCCCAAAGAAATTTAAAATGGAAAAGGTATCTCACATCTTATGTGTCCTTTGGTTTTAAATTTGCTGTATGATTTATACTGGAAGTTGATTCGTTTATGGTTGTTATTTAGATTCCAGTATAGAAGAAGCCGATTCACAGGAATTTGCTGATTCTCCTGAACAACACATGTTTGTAGATCCTGTTAGTGAAGATGAAGATGATAACAATCCTATTAAAAGTGAAATATGTGCTACAAGCACAGGTATAGTTTGTACACTATATTTCGAGAATTTTAGTATTATTAGAACAGGATTGTTGGTCGATCATAGCTGGACAACCTGAAAGAGACAATTTAGATATTTTCTTATTGCCACTTGAACAGCATTTGTTTGACACCCTAGTCTAAACCAATGAAAGATAGCTAATTAAGCTCATTTGTTTTTGATTGGTTATATAGCAAACATTATATAATCAATTTATGCTTAAATTAAAT
The DNA here is from genome assembly GCA_917208275.1 of Patella pellucida. NCBI lineage: Eukaryota > Metazoa > Mollusca > Gastropoda > Patellidae > Patella > Patella pellucida. The sequence continues at coordinate 63,736,409 of OU795039.1, forward strand.
TTTATTTCAGATACATTTAATACTGAAGCGTCCATCAAAAATGTCAACATTTCTGGATTACTGTAAGTTTTGAACCGACTTTGATGAAACTTTAAATGCATGTTTATAACCCAAAGATCTTGGTTCCTTTCGATATTGGTGCACATTGAATTGTAACTTGATAAATTATGGCCCTTGATTGTAGGAAAAATCACTTTCTTCTTAGCTTGTTCTCTATCCATCTGGCAGCCACTGGTTGTCCATGAGTTTACCCTGCTTAACTATTCTGACCATTGATTCTGTTAATGTTACGTGGTGATTTAATGCACATGTCCCGGGCCAAGTTGAGGCAACTCAGCAAATATGAAGCTTTTGCCTAAAGGCCCGAATAAAGTTAAAAGAATTGTAATGTCCAGCCTTTGTGTCAATTGTTAGTTTAAAATCTAATCACGTGGTAAGTATTTCGCATAAGATAAGGCTGATAGAACTGGTTATAAAATTGAACTTATAATTTCCTGTTGCCTGAATAATTTGGCATTTGACCGCTGCGATTAACCAGTTACAGTGAGTGAAATAGAATAGACCTCAAGAAATTATGGTATATATAGCCGACAAATTATCTTACTGTTGTATATATGATATGGCAATACCGGTACATGAAATAGCGAAAAACAGGAACTCTCTTTATACGTCATCAATAAATTATGTGAAGAAAAGATAGCAGAAAAATAACGTATATTATACATGAACTTTATACATGTATATCAATAAAATAATATATTTATATTAACTTTAATTCTTTTTTGTAAATTCAGGCATGATGCAGGACAAAGTGATAATATTGACTATTCTATCATTGAAATGGGCACACAGCAGGGTAGACCTATGCTGGTGGATAATATTGGTTATAGTTATAATTTGAGGGTAAAAGGAAAAGTAAAATCTATATTATTATTTTATGGATACTATTTAACCCCTCTCTCTTTTAACTGGGGATTATTAAAATGGGTTCGTCAGTGTGTCTGTCCATCTGTCTTGTCTCCTTGTCTTGGAAAACATTAACTCTAATTGAGCTAGAATTTTAAAACTTGGTGTGTTAGTGTTTATTAGGGGATGTCTTTGCTAAAATCAATGATGAACATTCTCTACTTAGGCTAAGCAGAGATAAACAATTTGCTTGGTTGAGACTTTGGAATACAAAAACCTTGATTCTAATTGGGCATGAGTGATAATGAAAATTTTTGCCTTGGGCTTAGTAGGTTAGTTCAGACTTTAGAACAATCCTCATATAACGTTCTCATGCTGTAACATTGACTGGTCTATGCATTGATTCTAGTAGAGGCAGAGTGATAGAACTCTGCGAAGTTCAATTGTGAGTATTTTCTGTTTGTTTCTTATGTTCAATTTAATTGCTTGATGTGTTACAAAATGAAAAATGTCAAATTAATTGATTAATATGTCTCGTCTATTTATTTTTGGTTTGAGTCTCATTCTTGGCTTGTTTTTCTGTACAGTTACTATCTATAGTAAAACCCTCCTGTACGGCATCGACAATTGTTTGTAGATACACTAGTGGCTAAAGTTATTATCCAATTGACTTTAGTCTATTGGGAGAACGCTAGATCGGAGACGATCCTGCACATTTTATGACGTCATGTGGATTGTGGGTAAGGGTTAGGATTGGCCCAGGGTTAGGGTTAGTGCTAGCCCTGTCTGCATCTCGAGACTCTGACAAATTCTACAGGTCCTTGCCCTTAACCCTAACCTTTATCCCAAATCACAATCCACATATAACGTCATAAAATGTGCAGGACTGTCGTCACTGATCAAGCGTTCCCCAGCCTATTGCTTTCAGGCGCGGATCCAGGGGGGGGGGGCCCCCCTCAGCCCTAGCAAGACTGGTGTATCCGCTTTTTAATTTATGATATAAACTGATTTTTTCATTGTCTCTGCCCTGGCAAAGCGACGAGGCTCTGGGGACTACACCAAACCACTAATACATGCGGCACTCTAATGATTACCATTTATTACAATGTATGGGCCCCCCTCCCTCGAAAAAATCCTGGATCCGGGCCTGGATTTCCTGTAATTACTGACAAAGTTACTGCCCTTGATCACTTTGAACATTTTTTGACCGCTCAAGGTGTTTCTCATGAGACCAGAAATTCTATTGAATTTCAGAGATTACTGATAATAACTACAAGAGTTATATATGATGCCCTTGATGAGATTTATATCAAGTTCCAATTCTATTAACTTAGATTTTATATACACAGTGTTTCTTGCCATGAGATGAAAAAGCTTATTACTTAAAGGGCCAGTCTCGATAATATTTCTGGGGATAAAACTGCTTAATTCTGTGTTAAAATCCCTGAAAATCATCTACCTCAGGGTCAAGCAACTAACTTATAATTAATATTTGTTATACGTTTCATAACAACTTAAACCCATCAGTCCTCATCTGGAATTTTGAGACAGGTGTCCTAAGCTGTATTATACGGTGTCTGGATAAAACCAGAATTTTACTTTATGAAAAAAATGTGTAGGTAAAATTTCTCTTTTGTTATCAAGTACAGCACATGGGTCATTCACAGTAAAGACTTCTAAAGGAACGGGAGACGATTATCAGGCCACCCAACCCCAAAATTGACCCAAAATCTTAAAAAGGTTACGTGAGCGGATAAGTAGTTTTGACATTCATGTCCAAACGACTCAATATTCTCAGCTGAAATTTTGGGAAACGGTAAATACACCGCTCCTCTATTTTTTGGTGTTTAAATTTCACACGTACTCGGGACTTCTATTTTGTAGAATGTAGACCCTGTTTAAATGGGGATTGTCCCTATAAAGGCTCAATACTACTCTGGTTGTAACTGAATAATATTTCCCAATCTGGTCAACAAATTGTACTGTTTTACAATAAAGCAATTAATTGATGATAAAAATTTCATTTTAACACACCTAATTTAAAAAATTTGAAAAATTTAACTAAATGATTTGAAAAGCCTAACAGAAACCTTTTCAAATGTGTCTTGGATTTAAAAATATTTTTAAACCTTCTGGACAGGTAAAATAGGATGTAATGGATAATTAACACAACAGGTTAGACACTTAAACATCTAGTACTAAAAGTAAGGCTATTATTTATTTTCTTGAGATGTCAAGCCAGCAAGAGTGTTATTGTCCCTTTAATGGGTTGTTAATCTTTTTTCCATTTTCAGCATCCTTAAAATGCTCCCATGACCTACAAAACAACAAATATACATGTACTACAAATATTGTGGATTTCTCAGACGACTTAGCTGCTGTAGGCATATATTCTGTTGCCTGCTAACCTTTCTTTCTCAATTCCCACCCAAACCTCTCCAAAATGTCTGCACAAAATTTCCCGAATCAAGCATGTTTATTTCTGTCATTTCTTGATGTTGCCTTACCATTGTGGGTAAACTTTAGTTATTTGAACCACAAAAGATGTAAAACAGAAAATCTGAAAGATGAAAGAGACTTTCTTACTTGTGTAGTCTGTAAACATTAAACAATAATTAGATGAATTCATTGATGATTTTCGTGCAAGTTATTTTAAACAAATTATTTAATAGGAACGAGCAGCCAAATGTGCAACATGGCGATGTACTGTTAGAAATAAGAAAATAAGATGTGCAGCAACTGTTTTACAAAAAGGAGATCAGTTTATTAGAGGAAAACAGGAACATAGGCATGATCCGAAAGCAGGCCTGTTAACATCAGTTTTGATTACTGCAGAGGTTTGTGTTCATTCTTACTAATTACAGAACTTTAAAAAATTGCATATATTATATTTGAGTCATGAATAACTTATTATATCTAGCTGCACAGAGTTTTTATGGGCATGTCATGTTAATAAATCTTTAAATAATAGTCTGTATAGTGTTTGAAGCCAGAAAATAGATCCTTAAAATGTAGATTTAGCTTTTCCATAATACATATAATCTTTCAAATTTTAATCATATAATTTTAATCAAATAATGCACCAGATCAGCTCAATTAAATACTTTATTTTTACATTCAAAGGTTCATTTTATTTTGCAGGCAAGAGCACAAGCCAGTAATGATTTTATAACACCAATATCTGATGTAGTAGAAAGAGTGATGTCAGTAAAAGGGACAGAAGATGAAGCTGCTTTACCTAAAATATGTAATTTGAAAAGAATGATAAATAGGCATAGGCAAATTAGTAGGAAGAGTTGTTCTTTACCAGATTCAGAAGATCTCGACTTTGAAGAAACATGAAAGGATGAAAGGAAATATATGCAAGTTGATCATTTTTGAGGCATATGTGAACAAACAAAATGCAAATGTATTATAATAATAAATATGGCGATGTAGACTTCTAGCATCAAAATTTTATTCCTTGTACAGGCTCTTATTAATATTTTGAGGTATTATTTAAATTGAACTGTGAACTAACTGCTCTTAAACACTAAAATGTTTTTAATGTATTATTTTACATATACAATAATAAGCTGTTACAATCTTGGAGGAAATAGTTACGTTTGTTTTTAGTGCCTATTGGTCCCAAAGACTTAGAAAACAAAATACATGTGCTGTGTATCTTAAACAGGTACTCATTGGATGTCAGGAATGCTATATTTAGTTTGAAGTCAGACCCGAAATTTGATTATACAAACTGGCCATAAGAAGATTATAAATTGGTTTGTTTCTATTTTTAAAAAATGAAAATATTGTTTTTTATTTTATCAAATCATTACCATTCATGTAAATTCTGTTACATATTATCATAATGGCATCATTGAAGTAATGATTCGAATAAAAAATTATTCCAAATGTAAGCTTAAACTATGTATATTTTATGAAAGAAACTGGAATACATTATCACCACAGTATTCTTTCACTAATAATGTGTAGAGCAAGAGTTGGACAATAAAAATTGCTGATGTAAACAGATACTGGACTGTAATTGCTGAGAAGATTTAAAGTTATGTTTACGGATTTTATACCATTTAAAACATGCCTCCCATTGTATGTCTAACATTGATTGCATCAAAAACTATGGGGTACTTGCATAAGATCCTTTAAAAGTGAAATTTTACCAGGATAATACCCTCTGTGTACATTCGCCTCCAATGCAAATGGTTGTTCTTAATTGAAAGAATTCAGCCAATTAGGGAGAATAACATTCTGTATTAAGTATACCGTTTGTCATAAGCTTCCAGCATGCAATAAAACAAATAAAACTGGACATAGGCATACAGGCTTGATGACAGTTAGGAGGGGGAGAACCTGAAATAAAATAAAACCAAGTACGGACAATCAAAACCATTAGAAGAAATTCAAAGTCCTGAAAAAACTGTAAAGCCAAAATAGTGTATTCAGGCAAAATAGTGTAATCAGCAAATGGACTGTTCACCACTCTATATTCCAACCATCCAATCAGCTGCATTCACAAATTATAATCAATGCTCAGTGTAAATTTGTGGTATTGAATTAAAAGACAAGAAAAGTTAGTGTTTTATTAACGCTCGATGACAGGTTTGGAAGCACAACTAGAAATGCCTGAAAAAATTTCAGGTTTACAAACTGCACCTAAACAAGTTTACTGTGATATTCTTCTCTCGTTAGACAATCTATAATCGAGAATGTGTTCTTATTCTCTCGGGTTTGCATTTCAAACACTGTAAACTGAAAAATTATAAATCGACTTTCTAAAGAATTTGTTGTGATCTTACCTTGAAAAGATGGGCTTCTGATATCCAATATTTAGGACAAACAAGCCAACAGTGAGGCTGATGTCCCCCGCCGAAATCCCAAAATAAATAGACGACATGTATTAATTAATCGCACATTTATTTTTTTCAAAAGTATTGAGCAATCAAACTATACACTAAGTTTCGTCACTCTCTACCAGATAGAATCAGACATTGTTCATCATCGAACTCCATCAAGGCATTCATCTAATGTATGCCTACACCTAGTTTGAACATTCTACCTTAATTAGAAGGAGAATTTTTGTGTTTCAAAGTCTAGACCTATCAGTTGCTTATCGCTTTGCTTACCCTCAACAGAAAATGTTCATTATTGAACTTAGTCAAGGTATCGATGAAATAAAACTATATACCAAGTTTCATCACTCTCACTTAATTACAACTAAAGTTGTTGCGTCCCAAAGCATCAACCAATCAAATTGCTTATATCTGCTTACCCTAAGCAGAAAATGCCCATCTTCGAACTCCATCAAGGTATTGAGCTAATAAACACCTACATCAAGTTTGAATATCCTAGCTCAATTTGAAGGAGAGTTATTATGTTCCAAAGTCTTGGCCAATCATATTGCTTATCGCTCTGCTTACCCTGAGCAGAAAATGCGCATTATTGAACTCAGTGAAGGTATTGATGAAATGAAACTAATTACAACTCAAGTTATCACGTCCCAAAGCATCAACCAATCAAATTGCTTATCTCTGCTTACCCTAAGCAGTAAATGCTCATCTTCGAATTTCATCACGGTATTGACCTAATAAACACCTACACCAAGTTTGAATATCCTCAGAGGCGTAACTACCGGGGGGGTATGGGGGGGGGGGTATGTACCCCCCCACTATTTTGCATTCAGTCGGTAAATTCTCGTTTTTGTCGGTAAATTGAAACTGTCAGTCGGTAAATTTAAAAAGTTATATAGCAAATGTGTTTATTATGATTTGCCGACCAGATTCTTCGGTATTACACTGTTTAGTTACAGAAATTTCGAAACCGTCAGTCGGTAAATTTCAAGAGTTATATAGCAAATATTTGTATCATGATTTACCGACCAGATTCTTCGGTATTACACTGTTTCGTTACAGGAATTTCGAAACCACTATTTTGCATTCAGTCGGTTAATTCTCGTTTTTGTCGGTAAATTGAAACTGTCAGTCGGTAAATTTAAAAAGTTATATAGCAAATGTTTTATCATGATTTACCGACAAGATTCTTCGGTATTACACTGTTTCGTTACAGAAATTTCGAAACCGTCAGTCGGTAAATTTCAAGAGTTATATAGCAAATATTTGTATCATGATTTACCGACCAGATTCTTCGGTATTACACTGTTTCGTTACAGGAATTTCGAAACCGTCAGTCGGTAAATTTCAAGAGTTATATAGCAAATATTTGAATCATGATTTACCGACCAGATTCTTCGGTATCACACTGTTTCTTTCATTACCGAACTTTTCGAATGTCTAAATTCACCAAAACACCCCTGTATGGAACTGCTCTGAATTCTAAATAAATCTTATATGAACTAGAATCCTTGAAAGCAGGCGCGGATCCACTGGGGGGGGGGGGCATCAAGCTGTAAAAAAACCACTGAAAATAGGGTGGGAGTTGTGTTTAATATTTGAAGATCAGATGCCAGGAAATCGCATATATGGAGTCTTATCTTTTAAAAAATTCTGGGGACTCACTTAAGGGACAGGTAAAGTTCTGTGAGCAGCATGACTTCTGAATCACCATGACCAGATTCTAAAAAAAAACCACGCTCATCTTTTCAACCTTGTTTCATAAATCACTACCTCCTTCAAACCAAGTGCCTTTCCTTCATTCAGACTTTTTTTTTCAGAAATTCTTCAGGCAGTAAGCTACCGATCTGTTCCTGATGATTTTGCAGACAAAAAACACTGAAAATAGGGTGGGAGTTGTGTTTAATATTTGAAGATCAGATGCCAGGAAATCGCATATATGGAGTCTTATCTTTAAAAAAATTCTGGGGGATGACCCCCAGACCCCCCGCAGCTGCTTCGCACTTGCGGCGCTCATAATTCGAGCTTCGCCCTCAAAGTACGCCCCCCTTTCGTAGTTTCCTGGATCCGCCCATGGAAAGTGTAGTCATTATATCTAACCGCTTTTTAAAAGCTATGTAAAAAAGCACATTTTTTCTATTGATCGACCCGTCGGTAAAATCGGCATTTGGATACCCCCCCGGAAATTTATCCCTAGTTACGGCACTGAATATCCTAGCTCAATTAGAAGGAGAGTTATTATGTTTCAAAGTTTCGGCCAATCAAATTGCTTATCGCTCTGCTTACCCTGAGCAGAAAATGCTTATTATCGAACTAAGTCAAGGTATTGATGAAATAAAACTATATACCAAGTTTCATTACTCTCACTTAATTACAACTTAAGTTATCGTGTCCCAAAGCATCAACAAATCAAAATGCTTATCTCTGCTTACCCTAAGCGGAAAATGCTCATCTTCAAAATCCATCACGGTATTGACCTAATAAACACCTACACTAAGTTTTAATATCCTAGCCCAATTAGAAGGAGAGTTATTATGTTTCAAAGTCTCGGCCAATCAAATTGCTTATCGCTCTGCTTACCCTGAGCAGAAAATGCTCATTATCGAACTTAGTCAAGGTATTGATGAAATAAAACTATATACCAAGTTTCATCACTCTCACTTAATTACAACTTAAGTTATCGTGTCCCAAAGCATCAACCAATCAAATTGCTTATCTCTGCTTACCCTAAGCAGAAAATGCTCATCTTCGAACTCCATCAAGGTATTGACCTAATAAACACCTACACCAAGTTTGAATATTCTAGCTCAATTAGAAAGAGAGTTATTGTGTTCCAAAAAGTGTGACAGACAGACAGACGGACAGACAGACAGACAGACAGACAGACAGACAGACAGACAGACGGACGGACGGACGGACGGACGGACGGACGGACGGACGGACGGACAAACCCATTTTAATAGTCCCCTGCTTTCTTCGAAAGGCGGGGGACAAAAAACATTTTAGCAATGGTACACCAATTTGTAAAATGTTAGCTCATGTTAGGGAAGTCGTTTGGCCAGAAAAGTTGGAATTAGGGTTTTACTAAAAAAAAAGCTATAGCTTATTCCAAAGAATAAAATTAAAGTAGCTAAGTCTGTAACTCAATTTCATCCAAAATCTTCGACATTGGAAATTAAATCAGCATTGGTGTTGTGATCTTACCTTGAAAAGATGGGCTTCTGATATCCAATATTTAAGACAAAAAAACATTTTACCAATGGTACACCAATTGTGTACCATAATGCGTTTCAGCACCATTGTAACAAAGTGCTCAAAGAATGAGGCTAGACATATTCGACAAGACATGTCAAATGGTGATGCCATATGCTTATTTGGGGAACATGCGCAATATATACTATCGGTGTTGACCGGAATATCCAGACATGAGAAACTGTCTTTCGGTTGAGACTTCTGGCATATGTTGCCAAACATAACGGATGACAATTCACAGTAAAAAACGGAAAGGATTAAATGTAAAACAGTTTATATAAATTCATATTAGGCCTACACTATTATATGTGTTGCGACCCATTTGTGCCAATTTCTAGGTCCAAAATATTTATGAGTCAGTTCCTTTAAAATACAACATTAAACAATATGTAATGGACTATTTTCTGTGAACATATATCATCTCATCAGAATGATTAGACCTTGGTCCTTGCCAAACTCTGTCCTGCACCACTGACAAGAGGAAAATTTTGAAGAATTTTTCGATCAAAATTAGAAATTCCGAATATCCAAGCTAGAACCTTGGTAGCCTACTCACTGAAGCACTGCAGCTCCCAAAACGCATGTAGATGACTCAAAAACTACAAAAAAATTTCAGTAATAAAGAATTGTTTAAATTGGAAATGTAACAAATTGCAATTGTAAGGAGATTTTGTCTCGCACAAAAAGCACAAATTTATTCTGAAATAGGTACATACGCTTGGAATGCAGTTGGTCTGTGCCCCATTCCTGTATCTGCATATTGTATCATGCAAGAAATTTATTTAATGTCCTACTTTTCTGCGACAACTAGGTCAATGAAATGTGTCTGTGCCAGAAATGAAGCGGGCTATAAAGTGAGGGGCATGTTGCATGGACAGCGGCGCTGTTGCCTACTCTTTATTTTGAATCCAACTCGGTTCTTTTACGTTGCAGGCCAAATAGTACAGTGGATCGTGTTGTTTTTATCCCACCCTAACTACTAGATCCTGTTTCTTGCTAGACCCCAGCCCCACTGACAAAGAAAAAAACTCTTCTTGAAGCTTGTTAAATACAAATACCAATGTCCTATAGACTTATAGATACCGGTACAGTAATAGAGGGCACTTGCCCAGACAGCTGAGCTGTCAATTATTTGAAATTGCACACGTCAAGGTTTTTTTTTACATGCACGCCTTGTTTTTGGTCCAATCCGAACGGCTAGACATTAGCCTTTATGTTTTGACTGTTTCGGTCAAATAACCCCCTACGTAGACGAAATTGTTGTATTGAAAGTGGCATGTGTACGAAACGACCTTCTTCAAAAGAGTTATTCCCCCTTACTTCATGGGGGGGTTATTGTATGATATAAATAGGTTAATCAAATTGCAATAAATTCAAGTTATGATATACACAAGTTTTTTATAACTTAATTTTGTAGTTGTATAAAAATCGGTGGTATATATCTTGAAAATGAAAAAATATTATTATTTTATTTATAATCCCAATTATTTTTCCCCTACAGGAAGTTTTCGTTTACTTGTTATTTTGGGTAATTTTTGTATTAACTCAAATGGTAAACATAGATCTACTAATTTCTAATTTCCTAAAAGGTAGTTTGTTTACACCTAATTCTAAAGGAGCTAATTTATAATGGGCTAAACATCTATTTGATTAAGGTCAGAAGAATAAAGATAAAGTATTGAATTGGTTTGATAATTTTTTAGGGATAACCAATGAATGACAATCGACCAGCTTGCAACGCCAATATAGTAATAATAGCAATGCAAAAAGCTTTTTTATATTTTTTAATCTGACTAAAATTAAATATTTACTAGTATTCCAACCCTCCTTCCATTTAGGAAACCCCCAAAAAATTCAAAATAGGTTAAGAAATAAAAAAGTCATTGCGCTTATAAGACTCAAAATTGATCATGGTACCGCCACTACCGCCCCCGGTATTGTTTTAGTAGTTCCTTTAGGAACTGTATCTGAGCGGACGATGTCCACTGACAGTTCCTATCAGGCCTTATAGCTCCAATATGAAAACACGTTAAAATACCGCTCCTCCCAACCTGTGTCCTCGGGCTATTTTAGAATACTAACCTTCTATTTTTCACCGTGATTCTTCTCTTTCCACCAAAAGGAATTATTTATCAATATATTTGACACAAATTTGTAATTATTCACAATTTTCAAGTAGAATTTAGCGATGAAATAAACATGCGGTTTGCGCGTCTTTGGGTCTCATAATGGCTGTCAGATCAACCTTATTTTGTGTATGACTTTAATCGAAGAATTCTACTTGAAAATAGTGTTGAGTCATTATAAATGTGTGTCGGCTGTGGCAAGAAATTATTCCTTTAATGAATAAATTAGAATAATGGTGGAAAATAGTAGGTAAGGATTCCAAAATAGCCTTAGAACAGAGGTGGGGAAGAGCGGTATTTTCATATTGCAGCTATATAGGGCCCGATAGGAACTGTGAGTGGACATCGTCTGCTCAGAGACAGTTCCTAAAGGAACTAATTTGGTGGATGTCATTAAGAGAAGGCCTATCAAAATGTGCCACAAAAATGACAAAAGATCATTTCTCAGCAACTATGAAAGATATTGGAATTTTTATATTTGGTCTATATTTTGATATTGGGTCTGCAACATGGATAAACCCCCCCAAATTTGGCTATTTTGTGTAAATATAGAAAATGAATGCACACCAGTTAATGCAACGTCTTTAGAAATGGTTCCACTACTGATAGTACTGTCAGTCTGATGTCTTCCCCCTTACTCCAGCCACAGTAGCTTAAACTTGAACAAAAGTTGATTATTGACCATGTTGTTCAGAAGTCGGATGTAATGGGTGTTTTGCCAACTAGATTTGCCAAATCTATAACATTTTTTATGATCCCATATTCTCTGATAGTAGTAACCAAGCACAGTGACACAGCTGAAGCGATGGTAGGGGTTAACGTGTCACAATTTTGGGGCAAGTTTTTACCTGGTTGGTGTCATGGCGACTTACATTATAAGAAATATTTTGCTTTGAAAGAAAAACTGTTCGATAACTATTTAAGTGGTCCTGTATTTCAATACAAACTGTAACAATATGTGTTGACAATTGTGTGTTTGAACCTATTTGTACATGCTCAAGGAGTCTTAGACTGTATCACTTTGTAGCTACAACGTCTAATGTAAACAATTAACATTCAAGCGCCAGAGCCAATTATATATGCTTTGGGATGTGACGTCACCTGTAGAATTCATAATTGAACTTATAAAAGTCAGTCATCAAATACAAACTACAGATTTGGGAAACAGATTGATTAAAAATGCGAACTATCATCAGTTAAAGGGACTGTCCCGAATAGAACAGAGCCTCAAAAATAAAAGTCCGAGTATGTATGAAATTTAAACACCAAACTATAGAAGACTGGTGTATATATATATTCTGACTCAAAATTCCAGCTCAAAATATTGAGTCGTTTGGATGTGAGCGTTAAAACAGCTTATCCGGACACGTAACGTCGTAACCCTTTTAAGATTTTGGATTAATTCTTTCCTTGGGTGACCCGATAATTGATTCCCGTTCCTTTAGAGGTCTATACGGTGAATGGTCCATGTGCTGTACTTGATAACAAAAGTTAAATTTCACGACACATTATTTTTATAAAATAAAACTCTCGTTTTATCAAATCACCGCATAATACAGTTTGGGACACCGGACTCCATTTCAAGATGAAGACTGTGGGTTTAAGTTCTTTGAAAACGCATCTCATATATTGAATTAGTTGCTCGGCCCTAAGGTACGGGATCCTAATGGATTTTAACACAAAATTAAAGAGTTTTATTCTCAAAAACATTATTGGGATTGGCCCTTTAATATTCAACAACAAAAATGATAACAAAAGTCAGATGAGATAGAGAGAGGCTGTGCCTACCTTTATCCCATGAGATTTCATATTAAATAAAAAAATATAGCAACAGAAGCAAACTACATCATTTAAGACAGTTGACACGTTAAAGAGTATCACTGCATTGCAACAGAAACAACCTACATCATTGTTTAAAGCAATTGAGTATAGAGCATGTTAAAAATCAGCTGTTACACTGCTCCTGGAGCCATAACATGTATGTTTAAATTTAATATTAACAAGTCAGCAACTACAATAATCTGATCAATACTAAAATACATATTGTGGTATTATTTATTTAAACCCAAATCTGTGTATGATAATTATATATTTTTTATTTCCAGGTTTAACTGCATGCATAGTGTAGAGGTGATAAAATCCAAATGGAAGTTCCAAATGAGTTTATTGACAACCTTGTGAAAAATATACAATTGTTGTGTCACAAACATGTTCCTTTCATTGATCATTTAGAAATTATTGGACATTTGTACCTCAATGTTGACGGCAGTGAACGGCTGAATTATATCGTGAATGAGAGATGTAGAAAGACAAATCATTCTTTAATTTTTACTAGCAACAGTTACCATGCTCCACCAGGCAATGCCAGACCTGAAAAGATAAGAAAATCATCAAAAAAGCATAAAATATCTCCCAATAAAGAAATTGAAAATCCATGTAAAGTTCGAAGGTTAAGTAGATCATTAAGTCATGAAGATGCAGCCTCCGGTGAAGATGATTCATTGAATGTGTCGTTTGATATTCCAAACGAAGAACAGGGGGAAGTTATTGAGAAATCAGCTTTAGAGAATTTCATAATAATTGAATCTTCTACTGAAACAAATTACATACACAAAGAAATTGACAAATCTTTAGAAGCAGGTACAATACATTTCAATACTTTTTGCCACATAAAGATAAGAATCGTTCTGCTATTGAAGAATATAAAAAAATGACTTTTTAAATATTTTTATTAGGACATTACATATTTGAATACTGTTGAAGATGTGATCTTGTCAGATGATATGCATGATCCTTCTGAAATTAGTGTAGGTGAATACATAAAGCTTTTGTCCAGGGTCCTTCAGTTCCTGGTTTGCTTCTATGTCGCCAATCTATAAACAAGGTTCATACACATTCCTTCAAACTCCTTTAAAAATTAAAATGTGATTTCTGGAAAAACAAGATTACTCCTTGAAACTCCTGAAAAATTAACATTTGTGGTTCGCTATATATTTTAAGATATAAAACTGAATGTAGTCATCAAATGTTTCTTCAAAAGTTCATGATGTCGTCGTCGTCGTAAATGGTTTTGTCCTAGGTAGAATTCTATACAGGAACTCCTGGAATCTGGTAAATAACTCCAGGAACACTCCTTCAAGCTTCAAGCTTAAGAAATCGTGACTGTCACATTCGCACAATCTGTGCCAAGGGCCAAATCGAAAACAGGCCTCAGGTCTAATTTGCTACCCTTGTAACCTTTATTATCGATAATACTGCCCAGATATTGTCATCTTGCCCACTCCTTTTATATACTTCCATCAATATTTATTTGTTCAACTTTTAGCTCAGACTATATAAGGTATCATACTTTTTTATGCAGTTGATGATAGATCGTTAGAAAATGTTCCTCATGAAGTATCTACACCAGCACCACTAGAATTGGATTCCATTAAAACAGAAGAACTATATCTTGAGCAGAGTGAAGATACAGCAGAGGAATTAGTATTATGTTAGTATTATTAATACCTTAACATTGTATTGGATCCAAGCATAATCTGTTCTGATTATTTTTTGAGAAAAGTCTCATATCCATTTTGATGACTGTTTGATGTATTTCAATAACTATTATGCCAAAAAGGATAAATGTAAGCATGTGCTGCTGGGGCTTCTGGGAAGTTAATTTATATCTATTCAAACTTCTATTAAAGCACTGCAGACCACGATTATTATGGGATCTTTTTAAAACTTGAACTATTTTCAATAGTCACATTTATCATTGGATCTTTTTGAAATTTTGATTATTTAGTTGATTCAAAAGATTTTCACTGATTTCTAACAATTTAGGTCTCATTTAGCTCATTATTTTTCTGATGACACTTGGTTTGTAATATACTGTATTACATTCTGTTCTGTGGCTATGTACAAGTAGGTAAATATGTACAGTAATATGTATTATTAAATCTGTTGTTGCATTTGTTAAAGGCTCAGAAGTATTGAAAGAGGAGGAGGAGGATGGTGATCAAGACCTGAGGTAGGCTTTGGAAGGGTTATTTGGAATGGTGCCAACAAAATTTGATATTAACAGGGAAAATAAACCAAGCATGGCCATAATTTGAGTGTTTCTGTCAAGCCTTAAGTTTTGAACCTTTGGTATTGGGTTACAATTTACCAATTTTAAATGCCCAGACCTTGCTAGCATGATTTAAAGCAGAGGAATAAATAAGCCAATACACACTAGAAATATGACTAAGTTTTGTTTAGATTAAAAACATTTGATAAAACATTACTGAGCTTGTCTCTTTTGTCCAAACTCAACATTTTTATTTAAAAAAAAGGTGAAACAAATTGACATCGGCCCAAATACCACATATAATTGGAAAATGACTTTTGTTGATGCAGCACGAAATGCACAGTGTATACTTTCTTTCGAACATTAGTATATTTTAAATAAAAGTATTGCAAAATTAGTATATATATAGAAAGGAGAGAAACCCAATCTTACTAGAAATATACTGGATTCTCTGGAAATACACCCATGAGTCGCCAAATGACAAAAATGTGAGGGTAGTCTGCCTCTTGAGTGATGTAAGGAGCGCTTTCTATGTGTTGATCAAATTATGCCTCTAATAGGCTGAAAAATAAATTGATAGATAATTAGTTTTCAATAAATTTTTTTTGTTCAAATATATCATCAAATCACACTGTTTGTACATGGGAAGGAATCTTTTTAATTAGGATCATCGGTTCTCTTTTAATCTCCCACCAAAAAAAACTAAACAATATATTGAAATAAAATTATATCATGTCTCAAAATGATCAAGTTTGAGTTTGTGTTGAGTGGATATTCAAAACCATTTTTCTCTATGTTTTTAATATATTTATTTTATTTAATACATTTCTATAGGTTTGATTCACACGATGGTAATATTGACTATACAATAGTTGAAATGGGTACAAAAAAAGGTAGATCAATGCTTGTTGATAGTATTGGATACAGTTATAGTGTTAGGGTGAGTCTATATTTTAATAAAGTATATAATGTGAATGACTAAGTCAAGTCAGAATGTGAATTTTAAATACTATTTAAAAAAAGTGTAAATTTGGTAAAGCTTTATTTCAATATGTAAATTAAGAAGAAAAATGTACAGATAGGTCCTATTCACCCTGTCAATAGTTTAATTCGGAAAATTTTGAATTTTAAATGTTCATGAATTTTTGTCCGCCGCCTTTTGAAGAAAGCAGGGGACTATTAAAATGGGTTTGTCTGTCTGTCCTGTCCGTCTTTCACACTTTTTGGGACACAATAACTCTCTTTCTAATTGAGCTAGAATGTTCAAACTTGGTGTAGGTGTTTATTAGGTCAATACCTTGATGGAGTTTGAAGATGAGCATTTTCTGCTTAGGGTAAGCGGAAATGAGCAATTTGATTGATGCTTTGGGACACTATAACTTTAGTTCTAATTAAGTGAGAGTGATGAAACTTTGTGTATAGTTTTATTGCATCAATACCTTGAGTAAAGATAATAATTAGCATTTTGGTCTCAGGGTTACTAGAGCAATAAGGAATTTGATTGGCCAAGAATTTGGAACAATAATCCTCCTTCTAATTGAGGTAGAATGTTCAATCTTGGTGTAGGTGTTTATTAGGTCAATGCCTTGATGGGCATTTTCTGCTTACAGTAAGAAGAGATAAGCAATCTAATTTGTTGATGCTTTGGGACACGCTAACTTTGATTTTATTGAAGTGAGAGCGATGAAACTCCGAATATAGATTCACTAGATCATTACTTTGACTAAGTTTGATGGTGCGAATTTTATGCTTAGACTATGGAGTGATAAGCAATTTAATTGGTCAAGACTTTGGAACATAACAACTCCGCTTTTAATTGAGGTAGAATGTTTAAACTTGATGTAGATGTTAATTAGGTGAATGTCTTGACCGAGTTCAATGGTTAACATTTCGAGCTAAAGCTAAGCAGAGCTAATCAATTTCATAGGTCGATGCTTTGGGACAAGATAATCTTGATTCTATCGGATAGAGAGATATGCAACTTAGTGCATAGTTTGATTGCTTGATACTTTTGAAAAAAGAAAAATGTGTATTTAATTAATGTGTCATCTATTTATTTGGAGATTTTGGTGGGGGACAGCAGCCTCAATCTTGGCTTGTTTTTTTAATTTTCAGAGAAGAACAGATAAATCTATTCAATGGACATGTACAATACGAAATAAGTCTATAAAATGTTCAGCATCAGTTATACAGATAGGAGAATCATTTACGCCGGGACCCAATCCACATACTCATGAACCTAAACCAGGACTGTTAACATCTACTCTAATCACTGCTGAGGTAATGTATATCCTCTGACTAAATTTCCTCTTAATGTCACATAATGTTGATCATTTCGGTATGAATTTGAAAAGAAAAATACATCTTTAATCTAGATTGAGAGCATTGGTAAAAATAACATTGGACAATATAACTTTCAACACAAGGCCGAAAATTAATTTGTGATATATTTTATGTGAGCTAAAAAGCATGACTGCGATCTCAGATGCAGAGAGTGTGATAGTGTTTTTCGGAATCACTATACATGTATAAATGAAATCAAATGAAATGGGGTTTACCATCCTACTGTTCTTCTCTTAATCTGGGCCACCGAAGACAGGCATATGCCATACAGTGTGCTAGGAGGGAAATTTTGCCTGAGCAGCGGCGCTATGGCCTACCCATACATCGAATTCCAACTGCCAAGGGATCTTTTATGTGCGTACCAATGTGTACGCGGGACCTCAGTTTTCTGTCCCATCTGAGTGACTAAACAATCCACATACTCATGAACCTAAACCAGGACTGTTAACATCTACTCTAATCACTGCTGAGGTAATGTATATCCTCTGACTAAATTTCCTCTTAATGTCACATAATGTTGATCATTTCGGTATGAATTTGAAAAGAAAAATACATCTTTAATCTAGATTGAGAGCATTGGTAAAAATAACATTGGACAATATAACTTTCAACACAAGGCCGAAAATTAATTTGTGATATATTTTATGTGAGCTAAAAAGCATGACTGCGATCTCAGATGCAGAGAGTGTGATAGTGTTTTTCGGAATCACTATACATGTATAAATGAAATCAAATGAAATGGGGTTTACCATCCTACTGTTCTTCTCTTAATCTGGGCCACCGAAGACAGGCATATGCCATACAGTGTGCTAGGAGGGAAATTTTGCCTGAGCAGCGGCGCTATGGCCTACCCGTACATCGAATTCCAACTGCCAAGGGATCTTTTATATGCGTACCAATGTGTACGTGGGACCTCAGTTTTCTGTCCCATCTGAGTGACTAAACAATCCACATACTCATAAACCTAAACCAGGACTGTTAACATCTACTCTAATCACTGCTGAGGTAATGTATATCCTCTGACTAAATTTCCTCTTAATGTCACATAATGTTGATCATTTCGGTATGAATTTGAAAAGAAAAATACATCTTTAATCTAGATTGAGAGCATTGGTAAAAATAACATTGGACAATAAAACTTTCAACACAAGGCCGAAAATTAATTTGTGATATATTTTATGTGAGCTAAAAAGCATGACTGCGATCTCAGATGCAGAGAGTGTGATAGTGTTTTTCGGAATCACTATACATGTATAAATGAAATCAAATGAAATGGGGTTTACCATCCTACTGTTCTTCTTTTAATCTGGGCCACCGAAGACAGGCATATGCCATACAGTGTGCTAGGAGGGAAATTTTGCCTGGGCAGCGGCGCTATGGCCTACCCATACATCGAATTCCAACTGCCAAGGGATCTTTTATGTGCGTACCAATGTGTACGCGGGACCTCAGTTTTCTGTCCCATCTGAGTGACTAAACAGCTGTACTTATCCTGCCCTCCGTCTACATAAGTGACAAGGGGCAAACCATGACGGAAAATCTTGATGAACTTTCTCGGCCTGTGCAGGGATCGAACACCTGGCATCCAGGCTATCGACTATCGAGCCAGCGTCTTACCCACTTAGCAACCGTGATCCCCCTGTACATGTTTAATGAATTTCGATGTTCCCATGTGAATACAATGTTCTCTTGAAAGAAAGATTTTAGAAGAATATCTTCATTTAAGACAAAAACAAAAATGAACCAAATATGTATGATAAAATTATATTTTTCAGGCAAGAGCTCAAGCTAACAATGATTTCTTCACACCAACTAATGAAGTAGTAGAAAGAGCTATGACGGTCAAAGGGGGAGAAGATGACTCATTTTTACCAAAACAGTGTAATTTAAAAAGAATGATAAACAGATATAGACAATTAAAACGTGATTCTTTATTGCCAGTAAATCCTTCGTGATTACTGTTGGTGCTTTATAAGACATAAAACAAACTGGTTCATCAAACAGATGAGATTGCATATGTTTTTGCTAATGAAATCAAACAGCTAATTTTGGAAACTTTTGTGTATCAACATGTATTATAATATTTCACTAATTTAGAAAAATATTAATGGAGAAACCCTAAAGTTTGTCAATTTTACAAATAATATTAATATGAACCATTGTTTAGTGCCAATTCCACACTTCAAGTATGCTCTATGTGCTTTCTACAAACAATTTTAAATTAAATATAACGTTGAAATAGGTATTTTTTAAGTCTGGATTTTGAAACACTTGATAGAAGAAGCACTTTTGATGAACACTGGAAGATCATTCCATTTTTATCGAGTAAGAATACTAAAAGCTTGTAACTTTGAAATAGTTCAGTTAAAGAAGATGGTGCTAGGTAATTAACGCATTGATAAGCCAGTGATAGAATCTTGAAATCAATCCTTTCCTGTATTCGCAGCCAGTGTAAGGAGTTTAATATTGGTGATACATGAGATGTTTGTGGTGCACGAGATACTATCTAAGCTTCAGTGATTTGTATCTTTTGTAACTCTGACATGTACAATGTAAACAAAAATGGACCAAGCACGCTTACCTGGGGAAAACAGTATAGTAACAAAACCTTTGAGAAAGAATCGCGAACTGAATAAACTGTTTGCATCTTTAATCAGATGAACCTTTATGTGTGTCCTAGAAAAAAGGAAACTTTCTTTACAATATAGGAACAAAATGTTAAAAAAGTCTAGAATTATTAACAAAATTTAGTTTGCTTCCATTTGTGAAATTTAAACTTTTATCTTTCGTGTTATTTTATCAAAAATGTATTTTTATACATTCATAAAGTGGATGTATATTACCCTCACCCCTGTCTGTGTATGTGTGGGTGTGTGTCTGTATATCACCGACAGACTGCAATTCTTAATTGATCATCTTGAAACTTTACGTATGATGACCCCTATTGTGTTTGGTATATGCCTGACCCCCAGGAGCAGAGCCACGCCCTTTTCATGTATTTGTTTGTTTGTTTTCTACAGGTTGCATTTGTTAACGTATCCATTCTGAATGGATTAGCTTTGAAATTTGCATATGTATACCTTATAGCCTAAGTGCGGCAACTATTAAGAGAACTTATATAGGCCAATCCACTTCAACTTATTGAATAAAATATTGTTTAAACTACTTATTGATTTTGGTGCATGTTCAAACCCCCGAGGGGCAGTGTCACATGTGTTTAGCGTCTAAAGGCTACTATTATTAATGGATTATCTTGGAACTTGGTATACTTTTCCCTTATATACCCTAAGGGCAGCAACTATTCATTTTGGTGCATGATTTCCCCCCCCCCCCCACTTTTTGGCGACGCCACACCCACTTTTTGATAATATTTTGTCTGTAAATGACAGGCTGCAATTATTAACATATTTGGAATGATCCATCATAGGGTTGTACCTATTTATATTGATCCATGTCCAACCCCAAGGCGCAGAGCCATGCCCAATATTAGTTGTTTTTGTCTAGGACTACAGGCTGCCATCTTGGATCTTGGCTCATTTCTTCCCGTAAAGAGAGCAGCTATTTATTTTGGTACCATAAATACACCACAGGTTACTATATAATTAACAGATTTTGTTTAAATTCAGCATATCAATCATTTCATTAATGGTATCTTATCTATTTATATTGTTCCAAATCCACCCCCAGAGGCAGAGCGATGCCCAATTTTTGTATTTATCATCTACAGGCTGCAATTCTGAATAGACCTAACCCACAATCTTTTTATTAAAATATTTTTGTACGATTTTGAAGGTTAAGTCAAAGAAACAACATTTAATGAAATTACAAGAGGAGAAAATTACTATTAGATAAATGGAGTTGTCCCCCATTGATCATAAGTCTGACCGGAAGTGGTGTTGAATGCTCAAGAAAGAAGATTGTATTTGCATTTTTGTTTAGTTGATAATTTAGGTTTGTGTATTACTAGGCTATCTAACTTACCATTTCTGTCACCCGTAATTTAGGCCTACCTGTCGAACAGCAGAAGAAAGCAGATTTTGCACAGTTTGGCACATAGTATTTTACCTAGCCCTGTCCTGTCAATTATGTCAAAATTCCAAATCAGTGATTTTCCAACTGTTAAAGGGACAATATAAGAAGTTTGAATAACACTCTGGCTAGCTTGACAGGTCCAGAAAAAAAATTAGCCTAATTCTAAGGTGTCGTACCTGTTGTGTAAATTATCCATTACATCCTATTTCAAAATATGTTTAAATCTAGTTACTTCAAGTACGGTAACGTAAATTGTATTGGCTATGCTCTCTACAGAGTAGGCTACTACGTTACTTACTATCAGCTCCTCATGACAACTAGTATGAAAATAAGGCTTTTCCCGTATCTCAGTTCTAAGGCAATTTGTAATCCTGACCCCGTCTATTTTTCACTGTGATTCTTCTTTGGTCGCTAAAGGGAATCATTTCTTGCCACATCCGACAAAAAATTATAAAAATCCAACTCGTAAAATGACATTCCTAAATTTGGAATGTTGGCTGAGCGGTAGTTTGAACATGGCGGCCAAATTCAAATGAAAGTTGTTTATGTTTTTGTATCGCGTAATTCTATATGAAAATAGTGTTGGATTTTTATAAATTTGTGTTGGATAATGGCAAGAAATGATTCCTTTTAGCGACCAAAGAAGAGTCACTGTGAAAAATAGACGGTAAGGGTTTCAAAATAGCCTGAGAACCGAGCTGGGGAAAAGCCTTATTTTCATACTAGTTGTCAATAGGAGCCGACAATAACATAGTAGAGAGCAGAGCTGATACAAATTACGTTATTGAAATAACTAGTTTAAATCCAACTTACAAGTTACATTTGAAAGTGTTTACTTAACATAGTAGAGAGCAGAGCTGATACAAATTACGTTATTGAAATAACTAGTTTAAATCCAACTTACAAGTTACATTTGAAAGTGCTTACTTAAGGCCTTTCAAATCATACAGTTGATAAAAATAAAGATTGGGACATATTATTCAATTACAACAAGAGTGGTATTGGGGCTTTAACGATGTGCAAAACTGTTTAACCATTTACTATGATTTACCCGCTACCACCCACTAATTAACCAATAATAGCGTGGTGAAAAAATGTCAAAGTAGATGTACTCCAATTTATAAGCTCATCAATACCGGTAGTAGGGCCTAGGCCTAATAAAATAGTCCCTTTTTGGATGGACAAGTCTTTTGGCCATTCCTGTTAATCCTTAGGCCTATGTAAGTTAATTAATTCCTTTGAAACCACCTCTCACGAAGAAGTCCTTTAACAATATGCTCTTTCAGAGTCCACCCCCACCCGGTTCAAGGCTATATTTCAGTGTACTATGAGGAAAAGTTTGCACGGGCAGCATCGCTACGGCCTACTCTCCTATTGAATTCCAACTACTACTTAGGGGATCTTTCATGTGCACACCAATGACAATGTGTACACAGAACCGCCAGGCTAGCGAGCCAGCGTCTTACCCACTAAGCCACCATGCTTAGGCAAGGTCAAGTCATGGAGTGTCTGATGTTATATTTTGAACATGCTATTACAGTTATTTACTTGGTGATATCCACTGATCTGTCTCTTTAAATATGATTAAGATAATTTTCTCATAGTAAGAGTTACCTTTTGAAAAATGAGACAAAAATTTATGGCTTGAAATGAAATACTAATGATGACACGAAAGTCACAGGAGGTAATAATTGTATTGGATACAATTTGCAGACCTTTTATTATGTTGAATGGAAGATTAATATAAATAGAATAGGAAAAAGAGTATGGTAAATGGTTTTTGATAAATATTGTCTTGTTTGTAGTTTACAATATGAGAAAAATTGAATTTGTAGACTGTTGGCCAGAAGCCAAAAAGAGAATTTTACAACACTTCTTGCAATATACGAGTCTAAAGTGTTAGATAGGTTTTCATACATGTATGTAATTACAAACTTGTGCTCAGCTAATTTAGCTATATATATACAAATTCTTTTTTTTCAGACTTGGCTACTGATAAATCAGTATTGACTATACATACCTGTCATATACCTTATTGTAACGAACTAGTGCAATGGATGAAGAGGCTGCAAATGTATTTATGACAAATCTTGTCAAAAACATTCAGATGTTGTGCCATGGTCATTTACCCTTCAGTGATAATGTAGAAGTTATAGGACATTTGTATTTAAATATCGACTGTGGTAAAAAACTAAATTATATTGTTAATGAGAAATACAGCAAGTTAAATCAAGCGACAACATTTACAAGTAACAGTTTTCATGCAGAACCCTCAAAAGACAAAAGCTCAAATGCTAAAAACAGCAGTTATGCACCAGAATTACATGGGAATGTGAGAAAATATAAAAGAGCAGCTAAATCATTAAGTGTTTCTTCTAGTCCATCAAAAGTGTGTAAAATTCAAGAAGACTATAAAGATGACGCTGTGAATGATTCTGTGGATAATTCTCTTGGTGTAACTTTTTCTTTACAACGTAATGATAATGATCAAGACAGATTACCAAGTATTAATAGTTCTAATGTTATTATAAAAAGTGAAACCAATCAACATACATTTAAAATAGAAGGTAAAAAACATATATTTTGTATTCATGTCTTGTAGAGTTATCTTGTTAGATTGTAACTTTTGAATGTAATAATAAAGGGCAAAGTCCTTTTTGATTTAGTGGGTTTAGGTCATGAACCCTATCAAATTCAAAAATACTTTGATAATAAATTTACATTTTTAACTTTCATAAAAATTAAATCTTGCAAAATTGATTCTAGATGAAATTTTAAAACACTGGGTAGTGTGATTTATGAACACTTTAAAAATACCAGTAATTTTTGTCCCCCGCCTTTCGAAGAAAGCAGGGGACTATTAAAATGGGTTCGTCCGTCTGTCTGTCTGTCTGTCTGTCACACTTTTTGGGACACAATAACTCTCTTTCTAATTGAGCTAGAATATTCAAACTTGGTGTAGGTGTTTATTAGGTCATTACCTTGATGGAGTTCGAAGATGAGCATTTTCAGCTTAGGGTAAGAAGAGATAAGCAATTTGATTGGTTGATGCTTTGGGACACAATAAGCAATTTGATTGGCTGAGACTTTGAAACATAATAACTCTCCTTTTAATTGAGCTAGGATATTCAAACTTGGTGTAGGTGTTTATTAGGTCAATACCGTGATGAAATTCGAAGATGAGCATTTACCGCTTAGGGTAAGCAGAGATAAGCAATTTGATTGGTTGATGCTTTGGGACGCGATAACTTGAGTTGTAATTAAGTTAGAGTGATGAAACTTGGTATATACAGTACGCCCATCGCGGAGGTTTGATGAAACTCGATTATCGTGTCGTTTTTTGTTGAAAATTGCCACGATAACGGCACGATATTGCCACGATAAATAACTCGGTGTAGCAGACGCTATCGTGTCCCATGATAGCCGCGGGACGCGATAGGCCTCGGTGTAAATTTACATGCAATATTAACGGTTATATTTGTCATAAAAATCTATGTCAAAACGATATACTGCTACGATGTTATGAATTTGAATATTTTTGTTAATATAATACGGACGCGTTAGGTAAAATTATATAGCAAAAACACGCGTGTTCACATATTCTGCACGATATATGCGGTTACATTTCCAACCAGTCATGTAAAGCTGCATGTCTAGTACATTTTGAAGGACACGTATGCATAAGACGATACATGTTTCAATATTCAAGCTGTGTTCAAATTGTTTTGCATATTTCTGTATTATGAGTGCGTAGTTAAGAATTACTCTCGAATCACGACAAAGATAGACTTTTAAATTACAAACTATAACGGTATTTAGGTTACCGGTCTTACAAATAGAAATAAGACAAATAGAAATTGCAACGGGAGTCGAAAGCGCTTTCAAATCAGACATAAGCTGGTACTTACCGTAAAAATTAAATGATCGCGACTCAAGACAGGTGTCCGATGTCATAGAATATTAGTAAATTATAACCGTTATCAAATCCACATAAAAATCCAAGGCACTCATTTTATTTTAGAAAAGAATAACTGCATTCCACGTGTACCCCAAATCAATGGTACATAATGTCAACTTGTATGACGTGTTGTCTTTCTCGTGCAAGATCTGTTTGAATAACAGAAATGTCCCGTGTATAAAAGATCAAAGAATATAACCGCACGTGGCCACTCTTTGATGTTATTACGCAAATTCGGTTTATCTAAAAGGGGCTCCAAAGCTATTTAAAGCCCCAACACCACTCTTGTTGTGACTGAATAATTTGTCCCAATCTTTAATCTGGTCAACAAATTGTACTATTTTACAATATTCCAATTAATTAATGATACAAATTTCATCCTAACCCACCTAATTTTAAAAATTGGAAAAATTCAACTACATGCCGTAACATGGTTTAAAAAGCCTTACGTAAGCACTTTCAAATGCAACTTAGATTTAAACATATTTCCGAACCCTCTGGACAGGTAAGATAGGTTGTAATGGATAATTTACACAACAGGTCTGTAGGACACTGAAACATCTAGTAGTTAGAATAATGCTATTTTTTTTACAAATTAACAAAGCCAGGATTCACAATGGTCTACACGACTACAGTTGACATATTCTGTTAAAATCACTCGTTGAACCGGTGATGATATTTTCTTTTAATCTGGCACAAACATCATCTCTAATATTCCTTGCCCCCTTAATGCATGCTTTTTTTGATAAGCAAGTACTCTTTGATGTGTGTTCTCTTTGATGTGAGTAATTGTCTTGTCGCCTCAGTTACTATTAATAATCTAAATTCTGTCTGGAGAACATTCCATTCAGCAAGTTCTATAAACTTGTTGACATTTAATTCTGATTTTGTGTGATTACACCAGGAGACAAATTCTGTTAATTCATTTGTGATTTAAACCAGAAAAACATATTAATTGAGATGTGATTTACCGATATTAGATGTCAAGTGTGACTTATTTGTCATTATGTGAATTCATTTGTGATTTAAACCAGAAAAGATATATCAGTATGTGAATTACTTTAGATGGATACAACTACGCCCCTGGTAAGACTTGTACACATCAATTTTTCGATTGGTATTGACAAGCTTGTCGAGACATGCATGTCAACGTGCAGCTAACAATTTCTAGGTGCTTGTAAAAAGATTGCGTGTCGTGTTAATATTTATTTTGTTTTTGTCAAGGTCATTTTCAAATAAATTCATCAGCATATTATTCGATTTCAATAAAAATATAACTTTTATGAGAAAGGATGATTATCAAAGAACCGTAGGCGTAAGTGCAACTAATGATTTATCGTTTGGTTGAGCCTTTTACTAACCACGTGTTTCATGTTAATAAATATTCTTTCCTGTTTTGAATCGGCCTATTTCTAATAAATTACCCCACTTTGATCGTTGCCATTTCTTATATTTTCCACAAAAAAACTTTGCCTTGCACGCACTAATTTATCGCTAGACATGTACTTAACACAATAAGCGATCAGAGTATCAGAGGCATGGATTAATATAAACACCGAGTCACACCGTGTTTCCAACACCGAGGCAGTACTATCATGTCACTCGATATTCACTCGGTGTTCACTCGGTAATTCACGGAATTCCACGATAAAAAACACGGTAATATCGTGTTTCATCAAACCTCCGCGATGACCGTACTGTAGTTTCATTTCATCAATACCTTCACTGAGTTCAATAATGCGCATTTTCTGCTCAGGGTTAGCAGATCGATAAGCAATTTGATTGGCCGAGACTTTGGAACATAATAACTCTCCTTCAAATTGAGCTAGGATATTTAAACTTGATGTAGGTGTTTATTAGGTAAATACCTTGATGGAGTTCGAAGATGGGCATTTTCTGCTTAGGGTAAGCAGAGATAAGCAATTTGATTGGTTGATGCTTTGGGACGCAATAACTTTAGTTGTAATTAAGTGATGAAACTTGGTATATAGTTTTATTTCATCGATACCTTGACTAAATTCAATAATGAACATTTTCTGTTGAGGGTAAGCAGAGCGATAAGCAACTGATAGGTCTAGACTTTGAAACACAAAAATTCTTCTTCTAATTAAGGTAGAATGTTTAAACTAGATGTAGGCGTACATTAGGTGAATGCCTTGATGGAGTTCGATGATGAACAATGTCTGATTCTATCTGGTAGAGAGTGATGAAACTTAGTGTATAGTTTGATTGCTCAATACTTTTGAAAAAAATAAATGTGCGATTAATTAATATGTGTCATCTATTTATTTTGGGATTTCGGCGGGGGACATCAGCCTCACTGTTGGCTTGTTTAGTTATTTTTCCATTTATTATTTTCCTTTTTTAAGCTGTTTCAATATTCCTAGTAGTGAACTATATATATACACTAGATTGACATTCAAGCTTTTCTTGCCTTGTATATTTTATGGAATATGAATTATACAGTACTACTACAATATCAAAATTAACAATCAGAACAATTATAATAATTCAAACAGTTTTAAATGGATAATAACCCATTCTAACTAAATTGAATGTAAGAATTGTTTAGCTACTGTTATTTTTTTTTCAGTTGAAAATTCAACACCAACATTAGAAGGAGATCCAAGTGATGTTCAGTATGCATCTGGATCAACATCTAATCCAAATGACTCTTACTCTTCGTTTTATGCACATGGAGATGGAGGTTTGTGTTCAAATAAGCTTACCCTCACAATTCTTTTCATTTGTTAAATTTGTATCCAATGTGTTTACCTTCTTGGTAATTTATGTCATCATGTAAATTAATTATGCAATGAAGACAATGTTGTTTTTTTTTATATATCATTCTGTCATATTGCTATTGATGGATGGACTTCACGTACTGGTATATTATCTGAACTGACTATGAAATAATCATTTTCTCTTCATTTTATGCTTCAATTAAAATGATAAAACAAAAAAATTTCGTACAGCGCTAACTTTTTAAAAATTTGGAGATTTTGCAGAGTAAAAGACAGAGCCTAAAGAGGTTTGTTTATATTTATTTCTATCTTCATAGCTTTATTCAAGATTAAAAATATATATAGTTCTAAAAAAAAAAGATTGTACTATAAATTTCCATCTATCAACAGCACTGAAAAATCATTTTTATAAACTTTGAAGATGACAGTTGTTATAATTTATTTGTAAAAGTTTGTTAGGCTTATTGATCAATTTTAAAAATATTTTTCTTTTTCAGTAGAAAATAAAGAAAGTGAATCTATGAGAAGAATGCTTCAAAATGAGTAAGAATTATTTATATTATTTTGAAATCAAACCACTGATCATCATTTGTATTTTCTGGGCAGTATTTTATTTTTTTTATGAGCTTACCCGTAATACTCAACAAGATTCTTTAATACAAAAAACAAAATCAAACTATAGATAATATATCAACTTAGCTTTAATTGGATTAAGCAGCGATTGCCATGCAAGATATGCCAACATTTTGCAAGAGATGGATAGAGACCAAGGTGGTTATTTCGTACAATCAGGGGCAATAATCCAGTATGTTATGGTATGAAATATGCGAATATTGAAAGGAACTGAAACATTTTGGATATAAACTTAATTTGTAAGTTTCAACAAACTGAGACAAGACTTGTGAGTTCTAGAGGGTCTACAATATTCATAATACATACTTTTACACTATTGTATTTGCGTACAAGGAGCAGCCATTTTGTCAGGCATTTTCATTTTACTTTTCCTGAAATTCTAACTCCATCTTTATTATGGTGTAACGGTAATATAATATAAAGGTTTTTCAATCAGATGAAAAGTGTGACTAAGACCACAAGGTAAAAACATGCTTTTTCATACAATCAGGGGCCATGGTCAGATATGTGCGAATATCAAAAGAAATCCAAGATCTTTATAAGCTTATAAACATATATTTCAAGTTTAATCAAAATTGGATAAAAAGTGTAATCTCTTAGAGTGTCCACAAGTTGAAAAAAAAAGGATTTTTTTGTACAATCAGGAGCCATAATTCATTAAAAATAGTGACCTGGACAAACCTGGGTGCCAACAATAGATGTCCATGTGAAAATGTGGGCGTATAAAAAAAGATCTATCAGAAGATTTAGCTAGGATTATAGGTGATGCTGGTTAACTATATCCCATGTGTATCATTAGCAGATAGAGGATGCCCAAAATTACCAGATTTTCAATTCCTCATACTTTTGTAAATACTGGACGAAATTGAACTGTCTTTAGCATTCTCTTGAATGACGGTTTGACTAATAGACGAGGCCAGTCAATCTGAAATGTCAAGTTAACAATATATAACAAGCTGGTTATGTAGACTTTCAATGGAATAGATCCAGACTTATGTCTTTCAAATGTAAACTTTTTATTAAAAAATTACTGTAAATTATGATGTCTATCTGTCGACAGTGTAAATTGTAGTTGATTTATTTTGATCGATTACTTTTAATCACTATCTCAAAATTTTATCATTTTTGATGAACAGATATAAAGATGAAGATATTGAATATACAATTATTGAAATGGGAACACAACAATGTAGACCCATGTTAGTTGATAGTATCGGATATTGTTACACCATGAGGGTAATACATATTTACTTTTCATCTCTACTAATTTGATCAAATAAAGTAGTCAAAATATTAATAAGTGTGGTTTAACGGTCAAGATGCAGGAGTCAAATGTTTTATCTAATATAAAATAAGGTGTAATTGGCACCTTGCTCCTACA
Source organism: Patella pellucida (assembly GCA_917208275.1). Classification (NCBI taxonomy): domain Eukaryota; kingdom Metazoa; phylum Mollusca; class Gastropoda; family Patellidae; genus Patella; species Patella pellucida. The sequence goes on from OU795039.1 coordinate 63,766,685, forward strand.
TTATTTGAAATAATGGTATGCCAACATCAAAAGACAACTTCACATCTGTATTTTAATGAAAATAGTGGTCTCAAATGTTGGTTTAAATATTCATTCTCACAAAAATACTAGTGATGAGCCAAATATAAATTTTGTAATAGGAAAATAAATCCATATACATGTAGGTATCTGTCAATGATGCTTAAATATACATTATGTTAGATTTAGATAAAGAGCTGACCATTCTTGCTTTAATAGCTAAAAAATAGATAATGTAAAATATTTCATGATTTTTAGAAATTGTCCAGTATTAAAACCTGTAATTTAGATATATGTTTTGGCCTTGTGATTATATAACATTTGCCGTTTTGGATGATGTGTTAATTGTGTAATCATGACATAAACTAGAAAATAAAACCCTACAAAATGAAAGATAAAACAACCAATTTTGCAAATAACTTTTTACAGAAAAAAACAGATTTATGTGTTAGGTGGTGGTGTTCTTTGAGAAATAAACATGGAAGATGTCCTGGATCAGTTGCACAGAAAGGTGAAAGTTTTAAAAGAGGATCAATACAACATACACATGATCCTAAACCTGGTTTATTGACAGCAAAACTTGTTGTTGCCGAGGTATATATACTTTACTGTTAAATTTGATTTTCTTTATATCATATTAAGTATTGATAGCTTTCAAAAATTACTTGCCTAAGTATTCACAAATACCATTAACTTAATAACGTACATGTAATAAGGATGTCTGTGGGACTCAATTTATTACGTCACCTACTTACCAAAGTCATAATGAAATATTTCCAAATCAGTCTTAAAATAAACATGTCTACTAATTAACTAATTGCTAAACATGAAGCTAAAATTATCTTCCTTTGACATGCAATCTTAATTATAGAACACAATAGATTTTATTCGGTAAACTGTAGTAATTACCAAAAACTGACAAATTCTATTGAATACAAAATTATTTACCAAATATTCTTGTGTTCATATATGGCATAATGTTTTTCAGCTCGCACAGATTTATTTTTATAGTATTCGCTTTGTTTTCAGGCAAGAGCTCAAGCTAATAATGATTTTATAACTCCAATAGCCGAAGTTGTTGAAAGAGCAATGTCTGTGAAGGGCACAGAGGATGAGTCCATTTTACCAAAACAAAGTAATTTAAAAAGAATGATTAACAGACATAGACAACAGAAACGACACAAATTGTTTCATAATCACTAACTGGCAGTTGTGTTTATTCAAAAACTGTTATGATTGTCTATTTTATGGATCCATGCTTAAATAATTCCACTGAAACACTGTGTCATTTAAAACATTGCACAACCTACATGTAGATCAGCATCATGGATAATTATTTATTGATATAAAAATGTGAATGTATATCTTAAGACAACTGACTTGTATTACTTTCTTTGATACCTGATGTAATGTTGTGTGCATGGCAAGGTATCCTTACTCTTTTTTTTATAGAACTGTGCTCATTTTTTTGGTTCGTGCTCATAGCAAATTCCTTAAACTAGTTAAACCCAGGTATTAACATGAGAGGAATTTGCTATGTGCACAAACCAAATACAAAATATAACCTAATAATGTGTTGGAACTCTTTTATCAAATTATAGTCCTTGAAAGCAAGTGGACCATGTAAAACTTTCAAAATTCTTGTGTGAAAAGAAATGTAAATCTAGGCAATAGAATTAGACTAAAGAAATGGGGAGTATTTGTAAAATAAAGAGTAAAATTAAAAGCTGCTGCACAGGCCAAATTCTGTCTTCCTGCATTACAAACAGAAAATGAAGTATTGGGTTGGCAAGACATTACTTTGAACTCCCTTCTTTTCCTTGCAATTCATCAATATGTTTTAAATGAATCTTTGCTGCAATATGAACTCTAAAGGGACCAATAAGCCAACCAAAAGTCATATATATATAATGATTTGTAACCAACACTATTCATAACAAAAATACACATTAAATACAGTAAATGTTTATCCATAGAACTCTTGTGTTTATCTTAATCCATGGACCTTATAAGGTCCATGCTTAATCTAACATTTATTGAAATAAATAAATTCTTTATGATAATTTGAAGCCATCTTTATCAGTAGGAGTAGGGGTAAAATAAAGTAATAATAACTCCAATGTGATTTTTTATGCACCCACATTAAAATGTGGTCGTATATTGCCATCGTCCCCATCTGTTTATATGTTTTTTTACATTAGTGAGACAAAACAGTCTACTGAATTAATCGGACATTACTGACAATAACTTCCAAAGTTATTTCATTTGAGCACATTTTAGAACTTTATGAACAATCCCATAATTAAAGTTATCATCCAATCATCTTCAAATATATAGTCAAATTTGGGGTAATTACTTTGAGAGTTATTGCCCTTGGTTATATTGTAGTATCTTCTCAACCATCCAATGATATTTTAACGACTTTTCTTAAGTTAACAATACGAATCATAATGTGACAAGCGTCATGAAGGGCACGCCGACTTTCAACAGTATGATGGCATTTTATGCAGTACAATTGTAAATTAAATTGATATGTTGCCTTTGTGATCTTATTCAATTGTTTGCACCTGGAAAAGCTGACCGCTTATGTCGTCTGTGCACATTTAGTTGCAAGTACATGCAACTACTTACAACTGGAATCTCAGAGGGCTTATGTCAACTGATTGTGTTCAACTGACCCCACTGCCACCAAACTACGGTCAAAGGAACATGATCAGTACAAGCAATAAATTTCTTAAAAGCTGGTTGTGCTATTATACTTTCTTTGAATTTCAATACAAATGCACCTTTGTTGTCCAAAGGTTCTTCGATAAGGCCTTTAATAACGTTGTCAGACATTTTAATGTACACAATTGAGGTAATGGAGACCCAAGGAAAAGTACAAAATACACCAAATGCCTACACATTCCCTCAAAACTAGTTGCATTGAGTTGAAAAAACAATTATGTTGCTGCAACTATTTGTAACTTCAACTTCCAAGTCGTCTTATGTCATCCTTTTAATTCTCAATTGCATTCAATTGCATCAAACCAAATGGCATGCAGTCGTATTGCATCACAAGGCGACATAAGCCCTCTTTTATACACGTTGGAAGAGTCCCTTGTGTATTTCTGTCTGAGATCAGGCCCGGGTTTCACAAAGCATTCTCGGACTTAAGTTAAGAATTTACTCAACTTTCAATGACTGTTTAAGAGAAATATCTTTGATCGAGAAACACAATTTGCAAATAGTTTCTTATTGATGTATTTGATACATTACAACAACAAAGGTTTTGTAAAGGGCTCTATTTTAGTTAATATTAGGCGTAGTAGGCGATGAATTTTGAGTACATTCTTGAGAATGTTTTGTTAAACTGGGGCCTGAAGATTGTCTTTAACATACAAAGAAGACTGTACACACTAACATATATCCGAAATATCATATTTCAAATAACAAACAAAATATTTTTTTTCAAATTGTAGTTAAAAATACTTATTTCATAATGTTTACAAAAACTATTAGTCCGGGTTATAATTTCTTTCACTTTCAAGAGTCTGGAATACATTCACAGATTGTTTGGGAATAACTCTAATAATAACTAATGCAAAAAGTTGTCAAACATGCATCATTGTTACTTACTTAACCCATATAGTTGGCTTGCTATATATATATATATATATATGAGAATTGGGCGGCCATTTTGAAAAAGCTGGAAGAGGTTCAGGATATGGCCTGTTTACCTCATATATTCTTGTTAAGAATAAAAGTCTGGTCTAAAAAAAACACATGAGAATTTCTACCTCTCCAGGTGGCATCTCCCTCAACCATACTATATAAGCAAGGCAGTTTGTCATGTTTCACTGTTTGAATTGTGTATTACACACTGTGCAACTTTCACAAATACATTATGGTACTTTGAACTTTCATAAATACATTCTGATACTTTTAAACTCCTTAGGAACAACTTTTATCATATTTTTCAGAGTTTGAAGACTTCCAGGCTGCTACAAATCAAACAATGCTTGCTGTATCTGGTTATACTGCTGAAGAAATTTTATATTCTAAAGATCCTTCCATTCAACCATTACTTAGTAGTATCATTAAAGAAGCATCTATACAATGTGGAATATGGGAGCAAGTTCCATACCCAAAAGATATACCAACACATACAAGAGAGATGTTTTTTGATTTTGTTTTGTCTATAGCTCCCCAACTAGAATCACACAGAGATGTTATTTGGAGTAAATTAAGCCATCGCCTTAGAGATAGAAGATTTAAACAAAAATTGAAAAAAGCACGTTTTTTTAAGTAACACATGGTCTATTTGACACTAGTCAATTTGACTTATACTCCACATCGACTTATACCCTGTAAAATACGGTATATTGTACTATCAACTCTGACCATGACAATCTTCACTTAGTGTTGGGTGCCAAAAATCCCAATCATCTTGGAATCCTTCAATATGTGTTTATTATGACAATGTCAATTTTACAGTTATTTTAATTCAGCGTCTAAAAAGCCCATAGTAAATTGAAAAGCCAATATATCCCACATGGTCAACATCCCCATGTAAGTTCTGCATAATGTGGCCATGCAAAACTATATAACTTAATACAACGTGATTAGTTATTCATTATGAACATTGAGTTTATATGTGTGCAGACTTAAAATATTCTTCAAAAATACCTTCTAATAATAAGTGCAGGGGGACTGCGCCACATATGATTTACACAAAAGACAAATAAAACGGCAAGACATCATACCCAGAAACAACAAACAAACAATTCAAAAAGAGTGAATGGATCTGAAAGCTCGACTTCACTCAAAATTGAAAATGATCAGAAATACAACCCGAAGAAGAAAAAACATTATGTGATGTCAGCATGAAATTTAGTTAGGTAGCAAATATAGTGTATCTGTAGTTTGAATTTCTAATTATTGGTACATAAATAGACCTTGACCACAAAGAAATGCATGTGTGATTATGATATCTCTTTTGGATAGTTGACTGTTGTGGTTTTGCAGTTATCACACAGAAAACAAACAACCAGAATGTCCCAGGTTAGAATCCTGGCATTCACTTGTCTGTTATGGTGCCGTCTAGACTGACAAGAAAAGTTAGACGAAACGAAAAAACGAGAAGTTGGTATTGCGTGTAAAAGATCCCTTATTTGACGGAAATACCTATATTCAAGCACAATTCTCCTAAAAAATAAAGTGTTTTTTGTCATTTAAAGGAGACAAGTCTTTAACTCAATATAAGCCACAGTCTTCAACATTGCAAATATGACTTATTGTTCAATTTAAATCAGGGGGCGCATAGCGGCCCCGTTTTCATGGGGGGCTACTGACAATAACTCACGCAATGTGGCCGCCCCCACTACGCACCACACCCATGCCCCCCCCCCCCCAAAACCTTTTTTCGCTTTTTTGAGTTTTTGCCGACATTTTATTTTTTACTATTAAAAATTATTGCCGGGGCTAAAGCCCCCTTAGCCCCCCTGGCTCCGCGGCCCACGAATTGCATGCCGGAATGGTTTTGGGCGCAATTGTAATGAAGCGACTCAATGAACGAAGCTAAACATACCCAATAGAAGAATACTATTGGTGTAGACTGGAATAACCAGGCGCTAGAGTTTTCCATGAATTTATGACATATTTGGCCAAATATAACTGATTAATCGTTTAGACTGTACGGAAAACCGAGGTCCCATGTACACATTAGCATGCACGTAAAAGATCCCTTGACAGTTGATGTTCGATATCGGTCAATTTATTATTTTACACCCAACAAATTCCAAGAAAACGTTTTAGATGCATTTGTGGGTTATTTAGGTGTACATAATGCTTTTGCGGTCATTTTTTTCATTTGAATATATAGCAGTGCTAACTGGTAATAAAGCGGTAAAAATTAGAAAAATCAAAGATGGCCGACATTCGTCAAATCGACAATGCAGAAGAAAATCCAATAATTGTAATATGAACATGTAAATTAATATTTTAGGGCTTCATTCTTATCCTGCGGTGTTTTCTGGCCCCTGAAGCTGTAAAATCTAGTATAATCCAAAATGGCTGACATTTGTCTTACCAATGTACAAAAAATATCTAAATGGTGGGGTTTTAACACCCTATTGATGTATAATGAACATACATATTAGTGCTCTTGGTGTCATTCTTTATTTGAAGATATAGCAAGTGGCCTAGTGTTAGCTGGTCCCGTAAAGCGGTAAAAATAAATAAAATCCAAGATGGCAGACATTTGTTAAATCAATGTCCCAAGAAAATCTAAATGTTTGGTTTAAGACTCTATTATAAGTGTAATATGAACATGTAAATTACTATTTTGGGGGTCATTCTTGCATTTGAAGATGTATATCCTGTTGTCTTCACTGGCCCCTTTAAGTGGTAATTTTTGGTGAAATCCCAGAGGGCTGCCATCTGCCTAACCAATGTCAACGAAACATCTTAACTTCTTCTTCTTCTTCCGGTAAGGCGAGTACTCTTTTCGAGTGTTAACTCTCCGTGCATGTCCTCTCTGCAGGGCCGGATTAACCATGGGGCACCATGGGGCACAGGCCCCAAGGCCCCCCACATTAGGGGGCCCCCCACAAAAAATCTCAGTTGCGTCCAGCCACCTCCTCTAGATATGCCATTATTACATAGCACTCGCATTTATCACCAGGGCCGGATAAGCCATGGGGCACAGGCCCCAGGGCCTACCACATTAGGTGCCCCCACAAAAAATCTCAGTTGCGTCCAGGCCCCCTTAGCACTCGCATGGATTGGTCCACTGAAATAACGCCAGAAAGCGCTAATTTTGTTGCAGAATTTTATTTTTTTTCTGAGGAAGGTACAAATGTACTTCTAAATGGCTCCATACAAGTGCCTGAAATGCCAGGAAATCATGTTTCCGGGCTCCAATTTTTTAAAATTTCCAAAAAATAAGGTACCCCCTCCATAAATATTGACAACCTTATAAAATAATACACTTGATTATGATCACATAGTGATGCTCCTAAGGCACTGATGAGTCGATCGGTTTTAATGGCGCCTACACCAGATCCAAACTTTCTTATATCTCTTACTTGGAGGCTATCGGGCGCCACCACAGGCGCGGACCCAAGGTGCGAACACGAGAAGCAAACGCCTCTTCCAAAAAATCTGCTGCCATATAAAATACAAAATTGCCACTCAGATATCACCCCAATGGCAGAAAAACGTGTTTCCTGCATCGTTATTTTTCAAAATTTTCTGAAGGATGACCCAAGACAAAGGTGCCAATAACAGAAAAGCGTGTTTCCTGCATCGTTTTTTTTCAAAATTTTTTAAGGGAGGACCCCAGAAAAAGGCGGAGGGCCTCTCCTATCACCTCTTTCTGGGTCGGCATCTGACCAACCAGATGACATTAAGTGGTTCGTTTTGGTCGCACTTATTCACTTGACAGGACCTTGTTGGTCTTTGAGGGAGCCGCCACCAAATTGTGTGATTAGAAATTTTCGTTCTGGTCGCCCTATCCACGTCGCCTTATGGTGTTTCGGACTAGTTCTAGTTTAGAGGATAAGGAGGTTCTCATTTTGGTGTGCTTAACATCAAAATGAGAAATAGCGCTGCCGAAATTGACACACGTGAGCGAGGTTGATTGCAGCTCCAAGTGGTTGGAAAATGGTTTGTGACGGTCTAATTTAAAAAAAAAAAACACGCACACACACGCACCGTTCTGCACTCAGTAACTCGGGCATTATGTTTGCGTCTCCAACACTCTGCTGAACCCCCACTTTTACAACCCTTCATACGACCCTGCCCCAGACGCTCGCGGTCGGTGATCTGGGGCCCCCCACATGTTACAGGCCCCAGGGCCCCCACCATGGTTAATCCGGCGTTGCCTCTCTGTACAGTTAAAATCATTGAACGCCTGGGTACAATTAAAATCAGTAGTCCACTATTTACACCTGGGACAGCACGGGGAGGGTAATGTGCCCTAGCCCCGATCTGAACTGCTCGGTGGTACAAGCCTCACGTACGGATGGTTGGATGTAGTTCCATGTTATGATGGTACGTGGGAAGAAGGAGAAACGATATACGTCACCACTTTTATACAATGTCCTGTATGCTGCATTTCCTCTTGTTCTGCCGTTATGAGAAGATGTTCTGCAGATATGTCAACTAAGTTGTGAACGATCTTATACACATCATAGTTGCTCTTGCTTTAGCCCGTCTTTGTTCCAAGGACTCCCATCCTTGGGTGCGCTCTATTCCAATGTCATCTTTTTCCACTACTATCGTATCGCTATCTGAAGATTTTAACGCCTACGGTGCTCGATTCCATAATGCCACCATTCTTCCACTGCTCTATGGCCTTATCCTATCTTCTCAATGTCATATTTACGGTTATAGTGAATGGGGGGGGGGGCTACAATCCTAGGTCCCTAGGCGAGGGTCCAGACCCAGGGGCCGCATATGCCCCAGAAGCTCTTTGGGATCTTGAGCGATTTCTGGCTAGTAAAACAACTCAGCAATGAAGTGAAATTGTATTTCTTTTTTAACTCCCTTAGGCTACCATGAAAAAACAATCGATAGTGGTTTAAGTTTTACTTCCAGAAAATTAATCAAACAAAGTTTTATAACCAACAAGAGCGTTATTTGTTAAGTCAACCCATTAAATGAAATCTAAGCTACTATTCAGCGCCCTTCCTTTGCCCATTGGGGAAAATCGGCTCCCCCAGTACCCTTTCCATTGGACGCAATACTAAGCCATCGACCAACATGCCAATGGCGTCACATAAAGGCGGATGAGTTTGTTTGGGCGCCTACGATGAGATTGGCGGGGCGCCCAGCCGATGTCACTTGGTTTTATGGGCGCCTTGCCAGTCACGTTGTTATATATGAGGCGCACGGCCTTAAACGCGAGGCGCCTCATAATGACTCACAAGATTTACACCACAACTAAATTGATTGCTAAAGACTCCTACGCGCAAGCGAATTATTTAAATAAAATAAAACCATATGTTAGTCCCGAAATGACCTAGTTGTGTTGAGTGGACGTTAAACCCAATTTCTCTCTCTCTCTCTCTAATTGATTGATGGAGCGTTCAAAACTGCTTGAATTGTGGAGTACCTTATAGAGGGGCGCGGGGATCACGATGGCTTAGTGGATAAGGCGCTGGTTCGCTAGCCTGGAGGTCGGGTGTTCGATCCCTGCATTGGCCGAGAAAGTTCATCTCGATTTTCCGACGTGATTTTCCCTTGTCAGTGATGCAAAAGGAGGGCCTGACAAGGACAGCTGCCTAGTCGTTCGGATGGCACGAAAAACCGAGGTTCCATGTACACATTGGAGTGCACGTAAAAGATCCCTTGGCAGTTGGATTTGATATAAGAGTAGGCCGTAGCGCCGCTGCCCGGACAAAATTTCGCTCATAGCACACTGTATGGCGTATGCCCGTCTTCAATTAGCTCAGGTTAAGTGCATAACAGTAGGCCGTAGGACGTTAAACCACATTTCATTCATTATATAGAGGGGCGCTCATAATGACATAATTGGTGGGGCGCCATATAATGACAATATAAATTATGATTGTATAATGACGATTGAGATTGGTTGGGTGCCCAAAACGGAATGATTGGTGGGGTGCGCGCCCAAAACAGAATGATTGGTGGGGTGCGCGTCCTAAACGGAATGATTAGTGGGGTGCCTCTTCCGGATGTGCTCCCATAATGCCGAGATTGGTGGGCCAACCACGACGAGATAATGGGCGCCCATAATATATTGGCGATGCACTCATAATGCCGAGTGAGATTGGTTAGCACCAAAAATGGCGTATTCCTTCCTTCAAATTTTTATAATGTGTATATCAAAATATCATGATACGCCATTATCGCATATTCAACCTTAAAAATGTTCAAAATGTTCTTGGGGGGGGGGGGGGAAGCATTAGGCTAGCTACGGGCTAGATAACAAATCCTATCTCTCAAAACTGCCATATTCCTGAAGCAATGGTCCGAGAAATCCCTCTCTGGCCATTGCTGGAATGGCGTCTGTTTATTGAACTTACGCGGGAATGTGTCTATTCGTTCCATTCAATGAAAGCTATCACTTAGGTACAGCAACATGACAGCTCTTCGTTTATTCTGGGTCTTTCCTTAAACTTTGGTCAATGATTTAAGGTATTAAAAACCGTGAAAGTATGTTCGTTTCCAAACAGTATTTTTTTACATTTTATTCGTCTTGATAGCCTCGTTTGTCACGCAATAAGTTTTACTGCAGTATTCTTCTATGCCCTGGTTAATTAGTCACAATAAAATATTGAGCAATGACGTAACGTTATGTAAACATATTTGATCCAATACTGGCACTCGTTTTAAATGTAAAGCTTTTGTAGGGCAGCTAGTGATTGGCCACTAGACGGACTACTGACCAATCAAAATTTAAAACAACAATATCCACTCAAAATAGCAGTGTGTAGTGGGATTACCTCTAATCAAACGAAACGCTGCGAGGAGTATGCAACACTGCGTGTTTCGACGAGTATTCAAAACAAAACTGAAAGGCAAACCATTACTTTCGTCTTCGTTTCTATACGCGCTAAAAATGTCGATACTTTTGCCAATTGCGGATCCCTTTCCTACCTAATATCCCCGGTCACACTCAACTTCTCGGGCAGTGCATATTGATTTTCCTACATGAATTGCCGCCGTTTTAGTCCCAATCCACTATAATCCTATACCTGAATGTATCTAAATGGTTAGTTCAGGTCGGGTGTAGAGAGGACTACGTTCCGAGCTGATTTAAGATACATTATGGGAGATTTTTTATAGAGAGTTAGCCATTCTTGCTATAACAGTTCAAAAGTATAGATGATGTAATAAGAATATATTGAATATTTCAGTCAACTTACTTTATTCTGAACATAGTTGTCATCCTTGTAATATTTGACGAGAAATGGTAGGGAAATGTGTCTTCACCTTCGCCGATCGCTTGATTGACAGGCGTTAACCACACCTACATAATCTCGATTATCAAGTAAAGTTTTCAATTGCGTGCGAAATCATTCAAAAGCGGCCTCGCTAAGTACACTCTATTAGCCTCGATCTAACTGATGACGTAAACATAGCAGTCAATAATCACACCACGGTTCGCCATATTTGATTAAATTAATCAGTGAAATCCTATTTGAATCCGAGTTCTAGCCGAGCCATCCCTGGGTCTACAGAGTTGATTTGGGGCTTGTTGTTTAAATAAAGATCTAATTTATAATTTCTATAACATCTGAAGCTAAATTAAGACTTGTAATAATCAGGTTTAGTTCTTGCATAATGTATCTTTAATAGAGCAGACATTTTCGGGTAACCCACCAAACTTGACGTTACAGTCCACCCGAATCCACATCGGCTCAATTTCCTTGAGGCGCCCCTGTATGGAAAATTTAGTTCTAAGAGTGTTAAAACAGTTGTCGGCGAAATCAACAGAAAACGTTTTAAGGAATGGTCGACCTATTTAAGAAAAGTAGAAAAGTTCCTAAATTTCTGATCTCTTTTAATGTTGAGGATGTTTTGTTTAACTGTTGAAAGTTCAATACCGTTACCCTTTCAATAATGTACCGTACCTAAAATTGTAGCCTACAAGCCGGTACCGCTTCTAAAGGCGGTTGCTTAAATTGAGGTTAGTTAATTGAATACGGTTCCTGGAAATAGCATTAGACGTCAGCACAGGTCCATCGGTACGATATTGATGTTAGGGGGGGGGGGGGCTGCGAGCAAAGGTAGTGAAATCCAGGGGGGTCGAATTTTTTTGACACCGCGCCTGCTCAATAAACGGGATATATACGAGCAGCATAAACACCGACCATTTGAAATACATGTGGACCGGTAGATTGTTAGGTGATCTATAATAGCTGTAAGGCCAATATTGCACCAGTGCATTGAAATCTAGCCTGGGCATTACATGCGTTTAGGGGGTCGAAAGTTTTGTTGGGCAACTCGGTCCGAATACACTTTTGTGTATTTCTAGGTCCCAGATGTTAGCGATTTAGCTCCTTTAAAGGAGCTAAATCGCTAAAATTTGGGACCTATAGAAATTGACACAAATGGGTCGCAACGCATATGATAATATAATCTGAATGTATATAAACTGATTTACACTCAATCGTTTCTATTTTTACTTTAATTTCTAATCAGAAGTCTCAATCGAATGGCAATCTCTAGCGTCTGGTTATTCCAGTCTACATCGATAATGTTTGTCGTGCATGCTCTCCATATAAAAATATGAGGTCACTGTTTGACCCGACTGGTGGAATATGTCTAACCTCGTTCTTCGAGTCCCTTGTTACAAATGGCACTGAAACCCATTAAATATTGGAACCAGAAGCCCATCTTTTCCAGATATGGTCACAACATCAATGATAAGAATTGACAAATAATAAGTGTTTTCAATGTCGAAGATTTTAGCTCCTTTAAAAACGTTGATTTCATTGGATTAATGGGAATAATAACACAGACGGGTTTATAATTCTTCTCTGTCGACCTTTCGAGAGAGAGAGAGAGAGAGAGAGAGAGAGAGAGAGAGAGAGAGAGAGAGGTGGGTTTTAACGTCCACTCGACACAAACTTAGGTCATTTCCCTATAAAAAAAACAACTGAGTTTTGACGGGGGATAACGGTGGCCTACATTGGCCGAAAAAGTTCATCCAGATTTTTCGGCGTGGTTTTTCCTTGGTCAGTGACGTAGAACGTTCGAAGGGGTCTGACAAGGACAGCTGTCTAGTCGTTCGGTGGGACGAAAAACCGAGGTCCCGTTGGCGTGCACGTAACTAAAAGAGAGAGAAATTAGGTAATTTCGGGACTAAATGATTTAATTTTATTTCAATAATACGCTTGTGTATAGGGGGTCTATAGCAGTTGGTGGAAACCGGAGAAAACCCACGAGGTTGGACATGCGACCCTACTCCTTGTCACGTACAAACGGGGATTGGAAACCAGCCAGTTGAGTCGATGATAGGCTTTATTTATATAGTTTATAACTTTATGATAGGCTACACATACAGCACGCACGTGCCAACCATTGGGACCCCCCCCCCCCCCCCCCACACACACACACACACACACCTCCGTAACTTAAACTAGGCCTACCGGTACTAAAAATGACGCCTTGACAGTTTGAATTCGATATGATTAAGTATTATAAGAGTAGGCCGTAGCACCGCTGCCCGTGCGAAAATTTCCCTCATAGGCATCATAGCCTACTGTAGGTATTTCTGTATTTCATTTACGGAGTTTGACAGCTGCCCCAGTCAGCTCTCTCTCGTGTTATCCCGCTGAATATCGGGTACAATTCTAGTCACGTGACAATTTTCGCACATGCTCATTGTAATGTAATGGCGACTGCCTGTTGAAATTCTCATAAATTGTCAATACGCTTTAGAAATTCTTATATTATTTGATGGTAACCGCTATAAATGACTGATTAAGAAATGGGCCTTTCCAGAGGGGATGCATACGAAGTGTTAGAATTGCCAATTGGTAAGAAAATGAAATGGTGTCAGCGGTGAACTGTCAGAAAGGGTTATTTATTATTAACATCAAAATAGTACCATAGGTTAAAAATTGAAACGAAAACCAAAAGTAAAGCCAATGGAATTAGTGTTTTCTAGGTTTTCGTAAATTCACCATGCAATGTCAAAAGGAACGATTGTCATTTTTAAGAATAAAGAAATAAGTGACCAAAATATGACTACATTAACAGAAATTAAAAGAAAACACATAACATTTTATGTGGAATATTGGATATTGGTAGTGCAATCATGAATCTAAACCCAGGCTATATAATTAAAACATTACCCTACACCAGCCAAGTCCAGGCGCCTTTTAGTTTCAACTTAAAGTAATTAGATATATTGTAACAATACCTCAACTTTTCAAGATCACCAAAGCAAGAAAACCTGCTCTCCAACAATTAAGGCTGGACGTTTTGGCAGAATAAATATTCTATATGTCAATCAGTAACCTAACCATTTTGGGAAAGTTTGCTGAAAATATTACATTATTTATACGTTTTCATTAATGCCCCAATTTTAAGCCAAAATAAAAGTATTTTGATAGGATTCTCTGGACTGGATATGTCTAATGACAATGTTTACATGTGAAGACTTACAGGAAATTTTGCCCCTTTGTCGGTCACTGAGTGAAGTAAACTGGTTATCAACTTTTTCAGTGAGATTTTACTTTTCGAACATTAGAAATCGGATTAACATCTCATATGTTGGAGATAGTATAGCGTAGATGTATTTGTAGGTATGGGTTTCAATGTGAAGATTTTTTTTATCAAGGTTGTACTGCACATCCTCTATCTGTGTCATATGCATGGAAAGATCACATAAGATAAGAAAAGATAAGATTTTATTGTATCATAACACCCATTGCAGGCCGCCTACAATTCATATACACACATGACATAAAGGGCATAAAATGAATAGCAATTATACACATAATGCAGCATGGTTGTGTTCCTAGATAGGAATCTAAAATTATGTAGAACAATAGTTATTTATCTTTTTAAATAGCATGCTGCGACACAAAGTGTATGATAATATTATATATTGTAGGTGCAGATAATGATTCAATAAGAACAAGTTACAAAAGACTAGCTCAGAAATGGCATCCAGAAAAACATCATAATTCTCCAGATTCTTTACAGGTACAGTTCAGATAACTAATTCACTATGCAGAAAAAAAAAGCTGACACAGTAAACTAACAGAAGCCCAATCAATCTAATTAAAGTGATATCTTTGCTATTCTTATTTTCTATACTGTAACATATTATGGATGTAACAACACTGAATGTTATGTGACTTTCATGAGTTCATACACAGATTAGTGGATAGTGTCTTGGTATGATTGGAACAACTGCTTTATCGTTGATGTTTATAGTTCATCACTATGAATACAAAACAATGATAAAAAAGGTCAGATGTTTAAGAAAATACACAGTTTAAACCAACAGAAAACGAATGAAATAACATATTCTCATATTTTAATTAAATTGTAGACCAGTAACAATTCTGTATCTTAATGAGATTAAAATTCATATATGTGCCTTTAATGAGATTGTAGACCAGTAGCAGCCCCTTGAAATTAGCATTTGTATATTAAGAGTTCCTTTATTATTAATTTTAGGGTTAGTATTTCTATTTGAAATGTACTGAATAAGAAAATTATACCACAGTCTGAACCAAAATTGCCATATCAAAATCTGTGAATCTGGAAATTTTTGTTATTATGTACAGAAAGGTTATACAGTATTGTTTATGGGCTTTTATGATGAATAAGGGTGATGGGGGCCAAATAGTTAACACGTTGCATTGAGTCAAGTGGCATGGTTTTGATCTCGGGTTTCCTCCAACTGCTAAAGAGCCCTATGGCAAGAAAATTATTGTAATAAAATAGATAGCCAGTGAAATTTACAATGACCATAGGTTTCTATCCTGCAAATAAGATTTCAATTTTCATTTGTTAGTTTTGTGACAAATAAAAAGGGCCAAGGGGCCACCTCAGAATAATCAAATTGTACTCTCTTTTTTTATACCAATTATTAATAATATGGAGAAATTTACTTAATAATTTTATCCAGTTGTTACTGTGAACACATATGGTGTTAATTGGTTTTGAAAATGTCATCAATGGTGTTCAAGATAAACATGCATACATCAAAAATATCTCTTGACATAACAATAGAGGCCACTGAAATGAGCTGATCGACTCATATTTCTATTTAGTTAGGTGTCATTTTGTTTGTCGTACTGTAAATATTTCAGTATAAATGAAACTAGACAGGCGAGACACAGTAAAAGTCATTTCATAGTCTTTTTTAGATATGTTATCTTGTTAGTATCTGTGATTATTTATAGTCAAATTCTTTTTCGTTTTTTTTCCAGAAATTTAGACAAGTTAGTCATGCCTATAGAAGACTTATTACAGACAGCCAAGCAGAAATGGACACTGTATGTTAACCCTTTAATATGCATTTGCAGTGTATGAATTAACTCAAGAACAGTCTTTTAGATTATGCGTTGGTTACCATGAACTGGAAACACGCAAACAGACTTTCATTCTCGATCACTGAGCTATAAAAAAATAAAGGTAGCCGGCGAGTAAACTGCACACCCAACGATTAACTCAGATTTTCACAGTTATCCAGTAAAAGCAGAATGTGACATAAAAACAACAGGCTGTATTGTGTAACAACTTTCGAATAGAGTTATCAGGGCCTAATTCTACGTATTGTAGTGGAAGCACTGGCTGTTTAACTGCAAAGAATCATAATGTCTTATCACAGTCAATAGATTTTCAGCTATTTTGAATACGTTACAATTCTTGTTTATTTATTATTTGTCAGCGAAAATAACGAAACTAGCTGACACCAAAGTTTCCTGTCTAGATGCCCTGAGATTGCATATGATACATAACATTTTCAATAATAAAAAAATGAAATTTAATAGCCTACAATGCATTGATGTACTGGTATAGCTAGAAAAGGTGTTGATAAAGGGGTTGTCAACAGTTAGATAGATCCATTTGCACCAAATTGCACACTCTGTCACTGAGTATTCAAATCAATTCACTAGTTAAATACCTTTTGCTAACTTTTTATTTAAAAAACATTTACCCGATATGGTAATCATCCATATTGCATGCCATCGCTCTTTTCTCGCGGTCGGATTTAGATCTCGTTTTAAAATAAGTGTGACATCAACATTTGAACATTTTATTTACTAATCTAAACTGATACAATTGCAAGGAAGAAGATTGTAAAAGTATGCTAAATTTATACTAATTCAATCCTAATTTCATTACAAAATATACTGGTAACAATTATTGTGAAAAAAAATGCAAATTGTGGTGATTTTTTTAGGTGTTACAAAAAATTCTTGGACATTAAATTTTAGGTCATCTTTAGGAAATATCAATACATTGATCTAAGTCTGCTAAATCTCCCAAGAATAGCCTCCATCAGTCTACGGAATAAAATGGGGGTTTAATAATATTCTACTTCTCTGCACCAACCTGGCTAATGAAGACAGTCATATGCCATGCTGTATGCTTTGAGGAGATGTTTGTCCAGCCATATATTTACTTCCCAACCGGGACCCTCCTTTCATCACCACTGACAACGGGAAAATCCTCAAGAAATTTATTGGCCAACGTCAAAGTTAGGGATCTATAATGAATTTATACTCGGACAAGATTGAAGTGATATTGTACAAACTTTTCACAATGTTTATAAACTTTTGTTATAAATTCTGTAGATCAGCGTATTATTATGAATATTCTCTTACTGATTATCACACTTTTAAGTTTAGCTGTTCTTTTTTATTATTTCAGAAAGAAATGTTAAAACAATTTAAAGATTTATTTTTTACAAAACCTACCAGTAAGTTACTTTCCAGATATTTTATTATCAGTTTTGTCGAGGAAATAAATGTAATTGGTTTTGTATATTATCCTATTTAAAGGTACATTGTCCCAAAAGTATTTATCAGGTGGTTATTTCCAATAAAAGTGGCAATATTGGTATATATGGAAAGTATAGACACCCAATCTTACTAGAAAAATACTGAATTACCAGAAAAACACCCATGAGACAAGCACTGGGCAAAAATTTCAGGGTATCACTAACTGACAATCCGACTATTGTCTACCAGATAATGTGTGCTAGCTGGACTGAGGAAGCGGTTGTTATTTCTTAAACAAATGGTTAGGCAGTTTAGGGAACATTGAGAGGTTTCAGCATACAAAAGTCTCTGCAATTTAACGTCGGAAAAGTAGTTGACAGAAAATAATTTTCTTAGGCCTCGATATATGATAAATGGACATTAAGTAAGAAAAAATACCATCATTCACCAAATGCCTTACAAGTGATTTTGAAATTAAAATGTTTATGTTTCTGAAAATTAGGTCATTAATTAGGCTTTTTAACTGATATTTGTCAAATTTGTTTCATTGCTTCTGTTACACATCTTTATGAGTAATAGTAAGCTGGACTCTAGTACTTGTGGTTGAAAACTGTTAAACCTAATGATTTTATTCTTTTATTGATCCAGCCTTGAAATATAAGTTAATCGCCCAAAGTTCCTGGTTCCTTTCGATATTGCACATATTGGATCGTAACTTGCTCGTTTATGACCCCAGGTTTTATGTAAAATGGCCTTTTTTTAGCTTGTTCTCTGTCAATCTCGTGTGAAATGTGGATGTATCTAACCACTGGTTTTATCGCTTGTGAATAATATTGCAAAACTGATTCAAATACATGTATTAATAAATTAATAAATTTCACTAAAGGAATTGAAATGGGAACACTATTGACAGTTCAAGTTCTTTAGAGTTTTCAGGGGGATAATTAATGTCTTTGGTGTTGGTTTTTTTTTGTGTGTATAGAAACAGTGAATGGGCGTCATTCCTATTCAACAGATGAAGATTCCAGTGATGTTGATGATAGTGATGATGATGAAGACCAGTATTGTAATGTAGCACATGATAGATGTAAACATAAACACGATATACCAAATAGCAAAAAAAGTACTTCTATTAGTTGTATACAGATGTATTATATCTGAATATATTTGCAAGTTTAATTATTTAAAAATGCTGAAAGCACAAACTTTGGGCCATATAATCAGAAATTAATTACAAGTAATTTAATTTTGATCTGTGTTTTTATTCCTTGGCCTTTTCTGAACTGATTCAACAAAATACAACATTAATAGTATATATTTATAGCTTTGATTTAATAATTATAACTTTTATATATACAGGTCCTAGAAATACTTCATACCTTTCCCCAGAGGTAAGTACACTGTTGTAATTAATCAAATGAAATCTGAAAAGCTGTTATTTATAACCACTTTCTAAATGTCTTGTCCACCAACCACAGCAAATTGGCTCTTGATGAAAGATCAACAGAATATTAGACCTGTAGGATAAGGATCATGTACCTATTCACCAATCAATTAGTTAGAATTAGGGGTTTCAGATCAAAGTTTCAAATAAGAGAAAAAATTTTTTTTTAAATATTTTGTGAAAATATACATAAAATGCTACCCAAATGTTTTTATTTCATCAAAATATTCTAATTAGATCCAAATTTGTGGAACTTTAAAATCTGAGATCGACGTCAAAAATGTAATCAAAATGCTCTATACCAGTCAATGCATGGCATGGCACCAAAATAAGTACTTTTCAGTTATATTTGAGTGACGTCGTAAGCGATATTTCCCCTTCAGAATCGCTAGTACCAAATTATCAGCTAAGATTTATTAAAATCGTAATAATTTGAATGATAATATGTCAAATATTTATAATCTCGATGAAACCTCAAGAAATTTTTTTCACATTTTGTCGAAATTTAGCAATTTTCAGTCATCAAAACAGATAAATCCCATTTTCTACGGCTCTAATTGTCCGATTTCGAGGTTTCATTGACAATAATAATCACAAAAATGTTATCTATCGTTTGATTGGTTCTATATGAAAATCCCCCGGAAACTAACGATCGGATTCACCAATGAAGTGGGTCGTAGCAATGCCATCAATGGAAAATTACCGGCTGCGTGACGTCAGAGCGATATTCTCCTGTAAACAAACGGTAATTTCGCTTACATTTCGATACTTTTAAAGCCTGAATCTTTGCAGATATTGAGATTGATATTAAACTATTGCAATACAATTGTTAGGAATGCATTTACATCAATTAGTAATTTAGAATGGTAGATTGAAGTGTGCTATAAAGTCACGTGACCTGAAACCCCTATTAGAATTGTGGATTATGTTGCAATATACTGTAAATTTGAATTATTACTCTGAGATATGGTGAAATATATGCTTATATATATTTATTCTAAAAAGGATATACAAAAAAATGCAGAGGAATTAGTTACGGAAGAAGATAAAGAAAAAAAGAAAAATGATAGAAAAAAAGCTAAAAAGAAAAGACGAAAAGAAAGAAAGCGTTTAGAAAAAGAAAAACAAGTAAGAAAAATGTATATATTGGTTTTATTAATACATTACTGCAATATTCTGCAATGTACAAAGCATGGTTATTTTGTGCATGATAGTAAAAGCTGTCTGTAGTGGCAATTCTACACTTTGATAGTTCTTTAATACAACTTTAGTTGCAGGACTTGACATAAATTTGACATTTGTGAAGACAAATTATTATGCCAGCAAATTATTCAATTTGATTAAAATTGGCCTTTGGGCACAAAATAGTGGGCAACATTGTCCCCAAAACCATGGATAAATTCTTCCCATTAAACCCCATTTGATTTTTGATGTCACCCTCACATTGCTTTTCATTTATTCAAGTGCAAAGTTTCCTCGAGACATGGAATTATAAAATTAATGAGCAATGTCTATGTGATAAAGCCATGGAAGGGAAATGTGAAATTAGATGGGTTATTAAAAATACCTAGAGGCATATTTTGGCGTATATATCCTTCCTCAATCTCGTGGGTAGCTTCAACACTCAACATATTTATGGTTAATGTATTCTGCATTGGTTGATTAAGCCCACTTGAGCCCTTGATTATGTCAATCATGCCTTATAATTCATAGCAGTTTGATGATTTTCAGATGGCTAGGACACTAAATTTATTAGATATATATATGTGTGCCGCAATATAGCCCGGTTAGAGCTGACGTGTCATTAAACAACATTTTATTTCATTTATTAAATATACATTGTAGGATGATAAAGGAAAATCCAAAAAGTCTAATGGTAAAAAAAATGATAGAACGTAAGTAAGAATGACAATTTCTCAATTGTTATCATTTGTTTGTACATGGACAGAGTCAGTTGTACTTTCTGGTCAGAAACTCCTTTCTAGTGATAAGTTACAGACCAGTCAGCTGTAGTCATATCAAAAACTAGTTTCACATGTTGGTGTCATAAAAGTTAATGCATCATCTCAACAAAATGTATTACATTTTTTTACTGAATTTTTTTATTTATTAAGATTAAGTGACACTTTGAATTAAGTAGTACTAGTGGTTCCATAAATTAAAAATTAATGCCATAAACCATATTATAGGCAGTTCAAAATTGTTGGTAATTTTTAGAAATTGTACTTTTAATTTTGTGTAAACTGTAATTTTTACAGCGGTTCCAGTAGTGATTCTTCTTCAGATGAAGGAACTGTAAGTCTTTTAAATCATAACATCTATTAAAATAAGCATATGTACTATGTCATACTAATTGTATAGAGTATTCCAATGAATTTTTGGGTAAGATGCTGGCTTGCTAGTCTAGAGGTGGTGTGTTCGAACCCATGCATTGGATAAAAAAGTTCATTGCTGACAAAGACAGCTGTCTAGTCATTCGAATGGAACAGAAAACAGAGGTCCTGTGTATACATTGGCATTAGGTCTGGGTATCAAAAGTGATTTTTACTATCGATAATCGACAATGAAATGTCAGTCGATAGTATCGAAAAACAAACTTATTTTCAGGGTTGTCATCCAAGACTGGATACAGTGTAAGTTCAAAGTTCAAAACCATACGAAGTTGCGAAAGATCGTTTGCTCCTGTCTAAGGAGATTTATTTGGAAAACATTTATAATGCAGCCGTGGTTCCGAATGAAGAAATATCGTAAATAATTATGTTAAGGGACCAAAATGAACTTGTTCAGATTCAAAACATTCCACACAGCACTTTAAGCTTCTCTGGGAAAATAAACAAGCGTTTTGTCGTACATGTGTGCTATTTATTGCTGACAAAGACAGCTGTCTAGTCGTTCGAATGGAACAGAAAACAGAGGTCCTGTGTATACATTGGCATTAGGTCTGGGTATCAATAGTGATTTTTACTACCGATAATCGGCAATGAAATGTCAGTCGATAGTATCGAAAACAAACTTATTTTCAGGGTTGTCATCCAAGACTGGATACAGTGTAAGTTCAAAGTTCAAAACCATACGAAGTTGCGAAAGATCGTTTGCTCCTGTCTAAGGAGATTTATTTGGAAAACATTTATAATGCAGCCGTGGTTCCGAATGAAGAAATATCGTAAATAATTATGTTAAGGGACCAAAATGAACTTGTTCAGATTCAAAACATTCCACACAGCACTTTTAGCTTCTCTGGGAAAATAAACAAGCATTTTGTCGTACATGTGTGCTATTTATTGTACCAGGGAATCTATTACTGAGGCACGAGTACAGTTATAGTGAACTGTACAGACGAATTCTGAAGCTAGCAAAGGGAAATAACTTTTTTTACACATCTGGGTATCTCCAATTTAGCGATATTCAACAATAATTCCTTCAAAACTAAAGTAACGTTTCAATGAGAGTGAATTTATGAAAACAACTGTTCAATAAGCAGTCACAATTTTGTTATGTGTTACATTGATACTTGATAGTAATTAAAGTGAGTGGTGTATTGTGATAAACTGATAGAAAATATTGACATTTTAGACACAAGAAAACTAGATAAAGAGTGATAATCGATAGGCTATCAATAGTGCTTTTCTGCGCCGTGCAATCGATACTATCGATTCATATCGATATTCAACCCAGCTTTACCCAGCCCTCATTGGCATACATGTAAAAGATCCCTTGAAGCTCGAAATAAGAATAAACCATAGTGTCGCTGTCACTATTTCCCTCGTAGCAAACTCTATCGTGCATGCCCATCTTCATTAGCCCAGACGGAGCAGAACAATAGGACGTTAAACCCCATTTCATTTTTTTTCCAATAAATTTTAAATTTCAGAGGAATTTTCTAGTTTGTTTTCAAATCTAATATTTTCATCTTTTTTCTTTTTTTTTCAGGGTTTTGAATCCCATCCAGCATTTTTTACAAAAGTTATAAATAAAAAAAAGAAAGGTAGTGCTCCTGAAACAACAACACAAACAAATAAAAAAGATAAAAAAACAAAAGATTCCCAACAATCAACTAAAAGTGAAGAAGAGGTAAAACAACAAAACTTCTGCTTTGATTATGTCAAATAGTTACTACTTTCTTGATTTCTTCAAGGAAGCCACAAGTCCTTAATTTGGGTCTAGACGTGAATGTTTGTGTTAAAATTTTAACCAGTATTATATCGTATGCTATTGAATTAGGACATTTTAAATTAATTAGGACTTTTTAAATTCTGCTCAAGCAATCGTATGTAAAGAAATATTTCTTTTGAAATTTTATCATGTATCTTTGAAATTATTGTCATGGTAAATAGTAATCATTTGACTTCCCTCTCTTTACAGGTTGAAGGATTAGATCCTATAGTTCTTCGGAGTAGACAGTTAGCCAGTAAGTACAATTAACATGACAATATGATAAATATATTTGACAATACGAATATTATATTTGACAATACGATAATTATATTTGACAATACGATAAATATATTTGACAATACCATAAATATATTTGACAATATGATAAATATATTTGACAATATAACAAATATATCTGACAACATAACAAATATATCTGACAATATAATTAGTATATTTGAATGTTAAATATGAATGTTTGAAAAGTAAGTTACTATGTATTATGTTTTAGTTCGAGGGAATGAAATGGCCCAATTAGAATATTACAGTGCAGCTATAGAACTTTTTACCGAAGCTATAAAACTTGATCCAAAAGATTTCAGGTCAGTGAATTCAAGTTGTCATTGTGGAATATTGGGTGGTCTGATTGGTCCAATGCATGTAATATACTCTTGAGTATCGCGTTCTTCCCACTGCTAAAAATACACCTATATGTATGCACCTATATGTATGCACATTATTGAAAAAATGTATATATGTTAATTCCAAAATAAACCTATTTTTTGCTAAAAAGGTTTTAAACAACTTCTATACATATAAAATGTAGAAGTCTAAAAACAATATTGACTTTTAAAAAATACAGAGCACAATTCAATAGATATTAAATCTTATTAAACAAGCATTACGTTAGAGATAAATCTGCCTATTGCAATTGCAGGTCTTTCTTTTGACATTAAATGTTTCATAAATTATTAAGACCATAATTAACTCAATGCCATCGGATGGCAACAATCTTAAGTAAATTTGAACGTTTCTGCCATTTAATGATTTAATATAAAAATGGAGAAGCAATACTAAGACTGGAATGACCGGTACGATTATTATGATCAATGCACACATCTTATCAAAACTACAACTGTTGATAATTTCGCTCGAAATCTCAAAGTAAAGTAATTTGAATGATATTTTCAATATATTCATTTTGCATTGTCTGTGTTTGAAATATAGCGTGAACAGCCAGCTCTTTTTCTAAATCATACATAATACCCCTTTAACTTCTGTTTTTCTTTTTTAGATTTTTTGGTAATAGGTCTTATTGCTTCGACAGAATGCAACAATATGATAAGTATGTATTTGCAGAATTTCTAGTCAAAATGAACAATCATATAAAGAGATCCTTGACCATACACAATAAACTTCTTAAACATTTTATATCATACAATGTATTTGTACCCGTTGACATACAAATAATACTCAAAACAGAATGATTTCAATTTTAAAACTCTTTGTTTAATTTCCAGAGCTTTAAAAGATGCAGAAAAAGCTATTTCTTTATGTAAAGATTGGCCAAAAGGTTATTTTAGAAAAGGAAGAGCTTTAGCTGGTTTAAAAGTAAGATGATTTAACTCAGTAATTTCCCATATTAATTGCGTCGATATAATGCTGTATATCATTTGTTTCGTTTATCTTATAAATTACCTTATAATTAAACTGACATTAATATATAACTGAAAGAACTTAATAATCTTTGAGTGTGATATTTTGAATTGGCCAAATACTACTTCCTGATAAGTTCTAAAATAAATTTCTTAAAAGTTATAAATTCTTGATTACCATTTAAAGCAGTTGTTGAATAATTATTCACATCAATCAAATATATGTTTATCCCGTAAGTGTAACAGTAATTTCATATCTGTAAAGATTTCTTTGATAAATACTTTTGTCTTTCAGTTATATCCTGATGCAGAAAAAGCTTTTATGCAGGTGCTAAAATTAGATAAAAATTGTGAGGAGGCAGTCCAAGAACTTTTACGAGTGCGGACATACCAACTTACAGTGAGTGTGTTATTTTATCTTTAAGATGGGATGAAAAAGTGTGGTCCCATGTACACATTTGTGTGCAGGTAAAAGATCCCTTGGCAGTTGGAATTTGATATAAGAGTAGGCTGTAGTTCCACTGTCCAGGCAAAATTTCCCTCAAAGCACACTGGATGGCGTATGCCTGTCTTTATTATCCCAGTCAAAGCCGAATAGTAGGACGTTTAACTCCATTTCATTTTATTTTCATTTCATGAAAGAAAGAAGGGATGTTTTAGTTGAACTTTAATCTAAATGCTTCACCATTTGGACCAAACATGTTACCATCTTTGAATTTGGTTTGATGGTTTGTGAGTATTTTACCAGATGGTATAAGACAACATCTTGTTGGAGAGGAAATTCCCTCATCTAAACACACCATTAAAAGAATTAATACCTATAAATATAACTGGTTCATCATAATTAATGTTTGGTTGTATTTGAAACATGACTGATAATATTGGTTGTTATGTTTCAGGAAATGGGTTTTACAAAACAACAGGCAGAAGGTGCAATAAAAAAATATGGTTCTGTGCAAACAGCCTTAGATTCCTTATTAGCAGGAATGGGTAAGATTATATTATGTTGTTTTGGTTAATGAAAAGTTATATCATCTTGTTTCAAAGATATGCTTAATTATAATTAATTGGTTTTTTCTTTATATTACATTTGTGTTTATAGCTGAGAGTGCATTATCTGGTGAAGTATATTTATCTGATGATGATGAACCGGTGACAAGAAAAGCTAGTCCACCATTAATATCACATTATCCTGTACAATTACAACAATCAGATGTTAAAATGGAGTAAGTACCTAGTTTTATTACATGTAGTAATTTCACCAGATCAGGTTCGAGACCTGAATTGTGCGGGGTGTTCTTGTGTCCTTGAATAAGACACTTCATCCCTGTATTCCAGTCTACCAAATTGTTAATGGGTACAGGTAGGATGGTGTATGTATTACATAAAAAAAACCTGTTGCGCTCCTTGAAGCAGCATATGTTGGAGCTCTTTCTAAGAGGGGGGTTGGATGGCAGAATGGTTAGCATGTGCGTGCTGTATCATAAAGCCTGTCATTGAGTCAACTGACGTGGTTTTGAAACTCTGGTTGTACGTGACTAGGAGTAGGATTGCCTGCTAAAGACCCCCTGCGCACAAGCGAATTATTGAAATAAAATTGAAAACCATATGTAAGTCCCAAAATGACCTAGTTTGTGTCGAGTGGATAGTGGACGTTAAACCCTATTTCTCTCTCCCTCTTTCTAAGAGTTGTAAAGGGAGGTTATCCTAGAGACCGGGATTGTATTTGTGTCACGCTTTGAGCATAAACTAAGTTTGTAAATATAGCACATTATAAATATACTTATTATTATTATTATAATTCTCATTCTGCAAGAGGCCATTCTCTAAAAGCAAACATATGATATGATTTGGTTCTTGGTCCTTTACAAATCTTTAATTTTCATACGCAGCGCCATATCTATGGAATCGGCTCCCATTACAAATACGCCAAGAGTCATCTCTATCTGTTTTTAAGATCAAACTCAAAACTTTCCTTTTCGAAAGTCCTTTGTGATATATAAATCATGAACAAATCTAGTGAACTCAAAGTGCATTAGAAACTGTGGAAGCAGTGTTTATGCGCTATACAAATACTGATATTATTATTATTATTATTAATTTATCCATGCAACTAATTGTTTCTTATATTACAAGTTTAAAGAATATAATTTCCTTGTTAATATTTTTTTCCAGTCCTAGAAATGTTGAAGGTTTAACTGCACTGTGGGTAGGGAATGTTTTGCCTCAGGTATCCGAAAAAAAATTAATGCAAATGTTTTCAAGGTGAGTTGACTATATTAAAACATGTCTTATATGTTGTCATCAGCCATTTCATACATTTTTGTTTTGAAGAAACTGTTTTGAATGCAATGGGACCAAAACAGATGCACCAAAATCTTGTAACATAGTTAATAGAAGCCTTTTTTTTTATGTAACTGGGAGGTTGGATGGCTGGCGTGGGTTCAAATCCCCTGTTGTACGTGACAAGTAGTAGGGTCGCCTGTCCAACCTCGTTGGTTTTCTCTGGGTCCTACCACTGCTAAAGACCCCTACGCGCAAGCGAATTATTGAAATAAAATTAATACCATGTGTTAAACCCCATCTCTCTCTCTCTCTTTATGTAACTTGACTGATATTAATGAATTGTGATTTAGTATTGACCAAACAATCACGTGCAACATAGTATACAAAAGAATGCATTATTATTGGGGAAAAGTGAATTTGATTGATCATTGTTAAAATCTTATAATAAGTTGTTGTGTTTGCCTTTTATTTATTATATTCAAAATAAACTATGATAAATTTTAGATTTTTAAAGATGTTATTCTTCTTTTTTTGTAGATATGGACCTGTAACAAGTGTCCGATTATTACCCGAAAAATATTGTGCTTTTGTAAATTATAAAACTAAAGAAGCTGCAGGCAAAGCTATGCATGGCTTGCAGGTAACGTTAAATGTACAGTTCTGTATTTTATAAATTTAATGAGTTAAGTCATACAAAAAACTACTTTTAGTTAGGGTAAAAAATAATCAGATTAGCAGTTGATACATGAAATGAAATGGGGTTTAACATCCTACTGTTCCTTACAGTGTGTTATGAGGGAAATTTTGCCTGGACAGTGGAACTCAAATATTGAATTCCAACTGCACAACAATGTGTACACGGTACTTCAATTTTTTTGCCTATCTGATCAACTATACATTGTCACCACTGACCAGGTGGTACAACAGTGAGCCAGCCCATGTTGCTCCCTGGGTAGAATAAGACATGCTTGTTTCTAACCATTAGGATTAGAATAACAGCGTGATCATCCTACGCTGCCATTTAACCCAGAAAATGGTTTAACTCAAAGTGGTCTGGTTGACTGAAAATAAAAGATTTTAGCCAGTCATGTAAAGCTAAGACTTTTAATAGAACAAAACACATCAAACTGAAATAGATGCGATAATACGATTTATGCACGATGAATGAAGTATTCTGTACGTCTGTCTAAATGAGACATGTGGAGCTAAGAGTCTCTTGTGTCACCTTAACTTACTTGTTAGATGTGTTGTTTACCTAATTGCTATAAACAAAATGATTGGATATGACATCAAAGCTGAGAACTTGCTCCCTGGTTTACACCCAATGGCAAAATCTATTGTGAAGGCTCTCTTGATGCACATCTGATACATTAGTTATGATATTTTAAGACCAGTAACTCATTTGATAATCATAGTGCATGTATAGTTATTACACTTTAGTTTTTAATAACCTACTTGATAATACAGGGAGAAGAATGTGAAGGACAAAAATTATTAGTTAGATTTCCCGATCATCCTATTAGTAATGGTCATACAACTTTACGTAAATCTCAACCACAAGTACAACAACAGCAACAACAACAAATACAACAACAAGTACAACAACAGCAACAACCTGTACAAACAACAATACCAACTAAACAAGGGTAAGTACTCTTTACTAATCTATACTTTATGGTAAAGGAGCAAATCACTTTTCATTCCTATTTACAGTTTTTCCATATATAACCTTCTGCCAATATATATCCTGCAAGTTTGTTTAAATTTATGCTTTATAATCTCTTAATATCATAGCCCCCCAAACATTATTCAATTTAAAATAAACTCAAATGCATTTGGGATAATTTCCTTTACTGTATTATTAAAGGTTTTTTTGAGCTATTAAAATTTGAAAGTCTTGTTAATGATATGTTAATGTAATAGATTTAGGCATAGGTAGAATTTGTTTGTTATATTTATTTTATCAGTGAATAGTGTTTGACTGTGCATGAATGTATATATACCATAATTAGCATGGCTTGTAGAGCTAGCATGAATGAGTTACGTACACCATTTGTCATTAGAGCTACAAAAAAAATCCCTTCATCTGTCCCTTTTATACAGTTGTATTAAATTTCTCATATAAATAATTATGAAATATGTGACATTTGGAAATATGAGAATTAAAGCTAACAATAAGAATGCTTGAATATCATTTATAATATAATAATTTACAAGTACTTTGTTTATTCTGTATAATAATTTTCTTCATTTCATCATTGACCTGGCCCATTCCTTATTTATCTATTTAATTAACAGTCGCGCTGGCCACCACAGGGGAAGTAGAGGCAGTGGTATGTATGATAAACCAACTCTATTCAGCCTACTGATTATCTTCTTTCAGTGACAGGTTTTCTCATTGGTTGGTGTGGGACCTTACCTTATTTCCTTTTTTCCACAGTATTATGTATCTTCTGTTATATTGAGTGCGATGAAACGAAAAAAATACATTTTTTTAAAAATTCCGTCAATTACTGTTATTGTAATTCATGTGTTACAAGTATATACTTTTTGAAATTACAAGTATTTACTATATTATTAATACATGTACATGTATATTAACTACCATGGCTTTTTATAGTTGGTTGATATTAGGAACTATTGATCTTGACTGTAAAATATAAAAAGAAATTGGTGGGTTATTGTAAGAATGAATTTTGTATTGATAGCTTCAGGCCGTATTTTCTCCACCTCATCTTCAATGAATATTGATTGATATGGACAATATAGTGTCAAGTTTGTATATGTTAACTTAAAAGATGTGTGTGTTTTCTCCCGACTGTAGGTGACAGTCCATGTTTCTCAGAAGGCATACACAAAATGCTGTATGACCTTGGACGAGGATTCATTTCATTTTGTCCAGATCAATATTCATTGTAGTCAAAGCAGAGACAATTTGAACTGAAGCAATTAAAACTGTTGAGAATTCAGATCTCTTGTTTGTGAACAATTTAGAGTTTTCTTTTCCCCTCTATCGCCCCTTCTTGCTCTTCAGTCTTCATCAACCAGTGAGATTCCCTTTAACCTTATCCAATCCTTAACCAAAAAGGTTTACCTTATCTTTCTCAATAATTTCTTCTTTTTGCACAGAAAATTTGAAAGTTTTTCCAATGCTTTGTTGCATATTGTAAAGAGCATTTTAAACAAATCTTTTTCATCGGGATTCTGTAGCTTTGAAAACATGAACAAAATGGCTTGTTGCATTGTTTTAACTGTATGTGATTAAAGTAAAAATAAGAATTAGTTCTAACTGTGAATCTTTAGATGAATGTATTTCTCTATTATTCAATGTTGATCACATCTTTTTTTTCTAATTGGCATGAATTATATGTTTTTTTGCTTATCTGTATTACGAGAATGACAGTACTTTCAGATTTCTATGTATGTTAAGGTTTTATTGAGTTAGAAATAAATAAATTGAGGTTTTGGTCTAATTTGATGGTGAAGAGAATTATGTACAGTATGTGTGTATTGTTTTTTAGGCCACCACAGACTGGTTGATTTTTCATCGGCATCAAAAGATTGTCATTGGTCTCAATTAGACCATGAGGCTAACTGATAAAAAGCCCAGTAAGAAATTGCCTGCTAAAATCAAGTGAATTTTGAGCTGAGCAAAAATTGTAAGGTATACTGTGGTTTATCAGGTACAATAATATGTTGGCCAAATACTACATTCCTTAGTCTGTTGGAAATTCAGTTTGTTTGGGGTGGTCTTTGCGGAGGCAGGAACTAAAATGGCTCAACAATATGGTTTACCATTGTTTTAAAAAACATTTATCATCTGCTTTTCTTATTATTCCAGAATCTATGAAATTGCAATTATATTACTAGGCCTCTGTTTATATTTGCTATTCTGGTAATATAAACCAAATGACAAAATGAAGTAGATCTCGGATATGGAAAATGTAAAAAAAACGTTATAAACAATGATAAACTATATTTGATCTCCAGCAGCAGAGCTAGTACATACCTTTATTGTTTTGTTGTTGTTTAATCTAGTGTAGCACATTATCATAAATAGAGATGTACACAAATTTTATTTTCAGAATATATCATTATTGACATCATTTGTTCTTCCCTCTAGTCTTTTTTGTCCCCCGTCTTTCGAAGAAAGCAGGGGACTATTAAAATGGGTTCATCCGCCTGTCTGTCTGTCTTTCCGTCACACTTTTTGGAACACTATAACTCTTGTTCTAATATTGAGCTACAATGTTCAAACTTGGTGTAGGTGTTTATTATGTCAATACCTTGATGGAGTTCGAAGATGAGCATTTTCTGCTTAGGGTAAGCAGAGATAAGCAATTTGACTTGTTGATGCTTTGGGACACAATAACTTTAGTTCTGATTATAAAGTGAGAGTGAGAAAACATGGTGTATAGCTTTATTACACTGATACCTTAACTAAGTTCGATAATTAACATTTTCTGCTGGGGGTAAGCAGAACAATAAGGAATTTGATTGGTCGAGACTTTGGAACACAAAAACTCTCCTAATTGAGGTAGAATGTTCAAACTTGGTGAAGGCATTTGTTATGTGAATGTCTTGATAGAGTTCGATGATGAACATTGTCTGCACGATCTGTGCCAAGGGCCAAATTGGAAAAAGGACTCAGGCCTAATAAGCAATCTGATAGGTTGATGTTTTGGACCACGATGACTTTGGTTGTAATGCAGTGTGAGCGATACAACCCAGAATATAGATTCATTATATCATTACCGACATTACCTTGACTAAGTTTGATAGTGCAAATTTTCTGCTTAGGCTAAGGAGCAATAAGCAATTTTATTGGTCAAGACTTTGGAACATCATTGAGGTAGAATGTTTAAACTTGATGTAGATGATCATTAGGCGAATGTCTTTTCTGAGTTCAATGATTAATATTTCAAGCTAAAGCTGAGTTCGATGCTTTGGGACAAGATAATCTTGATTCTATGTGATAGAGAGTGATCAAACTTTGTGTATAGTTTGATTGTTCGATTCTTTTGAAAAAAATAAATGTGCGATTAATTAATATGTGTCATCTTATTATTTTTGGAATTCAGCGGGGGACATCAGCCTCGCTGTTGGCTTGTTTCCTTTGATTTCATTCTGAAACAATTTTATTCTATATCAATTTTTTTATTGTCAAATTTCATTATCTTTTATGCCCCTGGTTTAAATTTGTTGTTTCCCTATCAACTTCTTCGTTGACAATTCATCTGTACACAATCTGATCATTTAGAAATTTATGTTACATTAACAGCATTGTGGAAAAATACTGAAGTAATAAATTTTAACAATTCTTTGAGCTATGTGAAGAAATATGACCCTCTGATTGTGTACGTTCCTGACAAAAAATAATGCAGATATTTAGCCATATCTGGTATATTGTTTGCAAGACTTGTAGAAATTTTATGTTAGACCCTATTGCTCATGCCTCATAATCTGTATTTCAATTTTAGCTTAAAATACAACTAAAGTAAATTGATGTTATTTTAAAACATCTAAAAAAAGTTACTACCATGAGAGTGTTAAGAACTTTCGTACAGCACTGTTTATAGAATCATGTACACCACAGATATAAACTTAAAAAAAAGGAAGATAATTGGTCCGTTATAAAAAATTGTTTATAAAACAAGGCTCATAAGTTATATCTAAGAAATGTTGAAAAGATGTTATACTGTGAAATGTTTATATTGGAGTATACAATGATATGTTTTCAGGGTACGGAACCTACCCAAACAAAGCGGTCCGGTAAATGGGGATGAGTGTTATTTTTGGAGAACAACTGGGTGTATATATGGTGACAAATGTCGGTATAAACATATAAATGATCATAAAGGGTTGGATAAAAAACCTTGGCAACAGGTAGGTGTATATGAAAAACCTGGACGATTTATCTGCTATGGGTATGTTTCATTTCCTGGCAACAAGGGGTGGGACTTTGTTTGTGGGTCACGATGCGATACTATACATATCGCGATACATTGGTCAGGATACGATACGTGTGGTTGGAAATAAAGAATTTGGTGTAAACATGATAAATGTATTACTATTTTACCAAAATAACCACAGAAAACTGGCAAAGGTCTTTGACTATCAAATGATTGATTGATTTAGTTATTTCGACTTCAACTTTCTGTCACTTAGAATGTCAGTATACTACGGTTGACTGAGATTTATCTAAAAGGGGTTTCTGCCAGGCCTGCATGAACTCCGTTTCTTTTCAAAATCACTAGGCTATCCGTATCCGTTTTCAATGGTTATTGTGTTGATCCACTCACTCCAGGTGATGCCGGTTTACGTGAGTTTTCAAGTTCATCGTGTTTCAAGAATATTTCACTCGAATATTACACTCATGGAATATTGCGTCTTCTCTATCAATTTCAAAAACGTCAGATTTATGCTGTACATGGTATATAGCTTTGAAATTAAAATGCTTCCATACAGATACCTTGAAACGAACCCGAGGTCTCCACAAACTTTTTGCCGTAAACCTTTTTTGGATGAAGCGTACATGGATTCGCAATTGGAATTCTTCATTTTTTTCAGCGAAGGAATGTTTATTTCGAACTTATTTGCGAACCTCGTTTCTTTGGGAGTGAACATGGCTAGAACAAATCCTAAATCTTTGAAGTGACAAGTTACATCAGTATCATTTCTGGTGAATTATAAAACCAAAAATAAACAAGACGATATTAAATACGTTATGGCATGCTGCTTCAAGCAGAAAATGCAAGATACTGCAAGAACTGATGATTGTGTTAATAAAGTAGGCCTACCTAATTTTATTTAGACATCTGGCATGCCCGGTGCTCTGGATTTTATTATTAGAAAACAAATTCACCAGAGAATTGTTTTTATTTCAAACAATGTCATTAGGTAGAGGACATATAAAAATCAGAAAATTTATAATTGCTCTGTGATATATTGCGATACCCGATGCCAAAACTATACGATATATTGCCAAGCTCTGTAATGGGATACCTACACTTATCGATTTATAGGCGGACCACTACTGACACGTTGTATATTTCAAGGTTCCAATAAAATAAAGCGATGCACCCCTTTAAAGAAGTCATTTCTGATGTCTTTTTCTTTTTCAGTGACAATATTTACATCCAAAGATCTCTCCAAATATATAAACATATACCCCCGTTATGTGCAACTATGAAGAAACATTTGTTAATGTGTGATGACTATTTGTTGTTTCTATTTGATCTGATTGAGACTATTTTATTTCTATATATAACTATGGAAATGTAAAGAACTTGTAATATTATCAGTGACTGTGATCTGGCATCTATTAACAGTAATGTTTGTTAATACATGTAATATCTATAGCTTGATCAAATCTCTACTACTACTACTACTACTACTTAAAATAACCGGTAAATGTGTATGTTATCATATAATCAGGTATTGGTTTTTATTTATCTACTAGGGTGAGCATCAAGTACAAGTATAATACATTTCCATAACTTGTGATATAAACAGTTTGATTAACATCAGAATACTCTGTAGCAAACTTTTCAGGAAAAGAGACTATTGTGACTGGGACAAATTTTTAAAATTTCAATAAAGTGACTAACAGATCCCATTATCCTTTTGAATTTTTGGTTTGATTATCAATTTTAGTTTCTTGCATCTGCCTGTGTGGTCAACAGCCAACAAATCTACAAGATTTTGAAAAGAAAAGACGTTGAATTCAATTACAGTTTGTTAGTTTTAATGCAAAAGAGTCTTTAATATTCAGGAAAACCTAAATCTCTGATCTATTGTAACCTATAATCAGTACTTTAATACTAAATAATAAACAATTTTCATGAATTTATGTTTTTGACGAATAAGTCAACTCGATTTCTATTCAGGGTTTGATCCAGGATTTTTCAAATTTGCTTTAGAATTGGGATACTGATTTTGTTATGTATATTAATTGCACAAACATAGATATTTTATCTATTCATAAAACATGTGTTGATGTTATCTGCAAAGGTTATCCAACCTCTAACGAAAAGTGGTAAACTTTTTTTTGAAAACTCAGTCTTTTCTTTTAACGTGCAATTATAATTATGCACATCTTCACAAAATTAAAATTAAACTCTTGAATATTCTGTCTATGGGAAGAAAGGCAAGTCCTAGATCAAACCCTGTAAATTTTTGTGGAACTACACACTATTAAAATTAAAAACATGACTCTTTTGTTTCTGTTTTTATAGTTTAATGGCATTTAATAACTGTAAAGATCAGCAAACCCTAGTCCAGCTTGAATTTATCCATCGAAAGCCTACAAATTATAACTACACTATTGTTTACAACTGAAGAATAATTGTTCTTAATTTAGTAATTAGACATATTTGGTTTGTGTTTATTTTTTAAAAATAGTATTTTGTTAAGTTTTTTGTATATCCTGCCATTGTTGTTTATGAAATACGATATCTCTTTTATTTAGATGTTTCCTAAGAGTACATTGGAAGTCAAATACTGTACTTTCTCATATAGTAGAAGATAGTGCTTGTTATGATTTTGTCAAAGCTTGCTTTGGGAGAGCAAATCGAGGGAAACTGAGACAGCTCTGTAATCCTTCTATTTGACCTGTATTGTATTTAGGGACAGTCAAACATTTTTTTAAAAAAAGGGGGTCGGATGATGGCCCTGTGTTATTAAAAAAAAGCGAAGACAAAACATATTTGTAATCTAAAAATCGTAAACTTTTAAGGTTGGGTACTAAAAATTATGATCATATCACTGATAAGATTCAACAAGAGGTTAAATACCGTTTTAATTTTTTTTAAATACTTATTTTGATCTAACATTATATTTATTATTCATGGTTATTAGTTTCGGTCAAGTGTTTTTTGCACTAAACTTTATAAAGCATTACATCTTTTATACATTTAAAGTGAATGCTTGTCGTCGTCACATTTGTCCGTGGTCGGACAACAATATATATTGTCCACTCTAGGAGTAAGTGTTCATAACAGATTTGTATCAAATTCGCAGGAATTATTCATCGAGTCATAAGGAAGACCCCTATCAAGATTTAAATGTAAAAGTTCTCCATGTATTTTCATGAATAACTTTGAGATTGTTCATTTACTAGGCCCTAAGGACGAATCTTATTTTTTGCTTCCCAATCTTACAGTTCTTGTTGCGTTTAGGTTTAAATTTATGAAAACCTGTGAATATGATATAGACGAGCATTATCGATCAGAGTTTTTTAAAATTCGGTGGTAACGCTCATTGATAAGGATAACAAATAACCCTATTGGTTTTTCAGAATTTATCAGATTATAATAATAAATTCTCAACATCTTTTGGCTGGGAAAGAGTTACTTTTCCTTGCAGGATTTGTTGACATGATTTTAGAGATAGCACTGGTGGGCAAATTTATAAGGTTTAAGTCTTGACAAGTCTCTATCAATCTTTACTAGCTATATTGGTGCATGGTATTTAAACCCAAATTATGTTATTCCCAGTGAGGATATCTAATAACCAGTGGTTGTGATGATTTAAATCCTACAATATTTTGATGAGATTGTTTTGTTTCTGTAGATGATTGATTGTTTTGTTAAAGTGAAAAAATAAAAACCTATAATAGATAAAGTGATCCTAGTCTCTTCTACTGTGTTATCTCGAGTTGGGAATATGTGTATGCATATACATTAGCTAGGATAGCTTCTCTTGTTTACTTATGTATAGAATGTATGAAATATGAAATAAACATATTTTAAATTCATTTCTTTAACTTCCTATATCTGGTTGTGGTACATGCTTTTATATTTCTTGTTTCATTTTCTATTTATATCCTATAGAAGTTATGTTCTGTTTATTTCTTTATCATTACATCAAGTAAGTAACTTTTTGTCTTGTATTTTGGTTGAGGTCAATCTTCATCCTAGTTTACAGTATATACTTCATGCAGAAACAGTGATTTGAGACACATATGGGATCCATGATCAAAATGTATATGCATAAACACAATGTGAGCCTCGCCAATCTATGATTACATCTGAACAAGGTGTTGATATACTAGGGTTTGTGGCACAGTTGGTGATAAGAGAGAAATTTAATAGGATATACAGGTGCATAAATGTGGGGGGGGGGGGGCCGATAGACTAAAATTTAGTAAAACGGCACATGAACTAGGTTTGTACAGACTTTAAAGAAGACTTTAACATTACCACTGTGAAACAATTATCAATTAGTAGGCCTACTTGCACTCTTTTAATTTGAGTGAAACAAAGTTAATTTAATCAGTTATATTATTGTGAGAGAGTTATTAGGTGATGGCTCACTTACCAAATGGGGTTAAATCCGGATATTGGCAGAGAATGTTCCCTGGGAATCTCTGGTGAGGTCTCCCCCTGTTGATGGAGCAAGACGAAGGGTCTGGCAAATAACAGTTTCTAGTCATTCAGAGAGGTCCAGCTGGCATGCACGTAAAAGAAACCTAGGCAGTTGGAATTTGCCGCTGTCTGAGCCAAATTTCCCTCATGGCATGCTGCATATCTTTGATAATGAATAGATATCACTGACATCATTATCAACAATATATATGCGTACAAAAACAATTTGAAAATTGGTAACCAGACCAAGATATAATTACTTGCCCCATAACACATACCGGTATTAGTCATATACTTAATTCAAAAATCCCAGTTTGACGGATATATTTTTGTTAAGATTTACAGAAAGGCTCTACAAGAAAAAACATAAGGCATTCTGACAAAAGTAGGATTTTATTTCATCAATAAATAAATTACAAAATTAATTTCATTACATAGAGCTTAAATGATGCAATTAAATTGATAATTTTATTTCTATTACATTCTACATTCTTGAGATAACTGTTAGTACATTACTTTACTTTAATAACAACATTCAGTGCATGTTAATAATCTTATTGTCTCTTAACTTTATGAAAAACAAATTTTAATGAGGATCAACTACAAAAAACATTACAAAAATTGTCAAGAAATAAATGTCGCCAGCATCAATATCTTGGAAAACTAATAACACTTTATATTTTACAGACTACACAGGAACAACAAATATTTTGTATAGATAGGACCTTAAGGCTGACAATAATTTAATGACAAATGAAAGTCAATCTAATTAAAACACAGACCCTATTTTGTTTTTATAGATCACAATTTGGTTTTACTTTGAGGCCATCAATGTATAAAAAAACAAAATATACATCTGTATTTTAATCAGATTGAATGAAAGTAGATTTGATCTTTCATTCACAAAGCTCTCAAAAAAGCTTCCCAAATGGCAATGAACTACATGTAATATACATTTCAAGGTTTTAATTACATTCACACACATATGTTAACAAAAGTGAGACAGATGAACATAATTTTAAGCTTAACTACTTTTTCACAATCTCTTAGTCTCAGTCATATACTGATTAGTTGTCAATAACTGAATTTACCTACTAAATTTTGTGGCATTATTCAATTTGGCACATGTCCCACTCAGGGGCGCCGGAACGGCCCGAGGGCCAGGGTACCAAAAGATAAGGGGCGTTGGTCTCTCTAGAATATTTTTAAATTTTACAATTCCATGAACGCGGCTAGAGCGCCTCTAGTTTTCCAAATTCCAACATAAAACCCTTAAAAATACACGAGAATGAGAGCAATTACATATCTATCATTTAAAAATGATTAGACTAGTAAAAAGGTTGAAAACGTTCTTCATTAGGGCAGGTTAGGTGCATTATAGTAGGACGTTAAACCCCATTTCATTCATTCATTCATTAGGGCATCGGTATACATGTATACCCCAGAAAAGGGCAGGGTATCATTTGTGTACCCAGGTTCCGGCGCCCCTGGTCCCAATAGACTGGCTTGGCTGGGCTGGCCCCACTCTTGACAATTATAAGAAATATGCGACTGGATAACAAATTTATTTTTGATATTGACCACTCATGTAGTAGTCTCAAATAAGTCTAAAACATGCTGCCATCTGTCCTTTGAGATGACTAGTAAATGTCACTTGTAAAGAATTTAAGGATAGTTTATAAATTAATGATCCATAAACCTTCAGCCATTTGAAACAGCGGTACTTTTAATATAATTATTTATGAAGTTTTATAACCAAAAATAAGGCAACCATCTTGTTCTTGTACCACTGATTGTCAACTGAAGCAACATTTAATTCTTACAAATAGTGACCTGTATGTCGAATTATACATTTACATATTTTCACAATAAAACGATAACAACATAAATTCTACAAAATAGGTTAGGATGACATGAACAAGAAAGCACATACATAACATGTATTTTATGTACTGTATATATACGAGGGCTGGCTCCAAAGTTCTAAACCTGAAAAGGATAGATCAATTGGGTTGAAACAAACTCTGGCCACCAACAAGTACAATCATTGAATCAATCATAGACATAAGAACTGTTATTATTGTCTTTGTACCAGACCATCTTGTGAAGCTACCCATTGAAATCTGTAACTGAAAGGACCCACCCCAACACAGATACATGCCAACATGGTCACTATTATGGGGATATGTCGCTTAACGAAGTCGGCTGCTGAATTTAAGCATGGCAAAGAGAGTCTTTAAATGTTGACCTGCATCCTGGAAGGCCATCAACAGCAACCATTCAATACACTACCCAGGTGCAAGACCTAGTGATTACTGATCGTCGATTGACAACTCAACATATTGCCTGTGTTGTGGGCATCTAATTAGAAATGGAAAAAGTTCCTGCAAGATGGGTGCCAAAGCTCCTGACTGTGGATCAGAAATGTGTCTGATTCCTGACGTCCTGTGACAATCTGTGTCATTTTGAAGCAGATCCTGATAATTTATGGGCCGGAATTAACCCTGTTAAACTTAGCACATGTTTCCAAAAATTAAAAAGAATCTAGCTGGTTGTCATGTTCAAAGTAATTTCTTCCGGACCAGCATTCAGGCCTTGCATCATTGGTAAAAGTGTGTACACCTCGAAGTGGACGGTGTAGAAAATTAAATGGAAACAAACGTTTTTGTACATGTCTTTCACCAATAGGCTTAGAATTTTTCAGTCAGCCCTTGTGGAGAATTTTTTACCTGGACAGATTTTTTAAGTTTTTTATGCATTTATCTACAGTAAACAAAGAAGTACTTGTTCCTTTATCTACTTTAATATATATATATATATATACTAATACACGAAAAGGAGTTTTCATCTTGGAATAAAATGTGTTGATGAACATGTAAATCTAAATGTGAAAATGAAATTAGTGCCAATCAATATATAAATAATCAAAGTCCATTCCAACTTATTATATTCAATAGAAAATCCATTTAATAAATATTTTGACCTGGAAACATGTAGACAAGATGTAGATAATTGGGTTTAAATGCTTTAAATACAATATATCACAGACTTTGTAATATTCAACTATCATCCATAGCACACTTTCCAACAGTACCATCCCAGGCATCTTGTTTTAGTTTCCGATCATTTCGTTTCTTTTCTGAAAAACAAAATAACAGAAATCAAAATATGGGATAACTGAGTTTGCAGATTGAAGTAGCCAAGTCTCTACTCAATATCATCCAAAGTCTTCGACATTGAAAACACAAATTATTTGTCACTTTAAATCAACATTGATGTTGTGGTTTTACCAAGAAAAGATGGGTTTCTGATATCCAATATTTAAGACAAACTGAACATTTTACCATTGAAACACGGATCGTGTACCATAATGCGTTTCAGGCCCATTTGTAACAAGGAACTCGAAGAACAAGGCTAGACATATTCCACAAGTCATGTCAAACAGTGATGGCATAGAACATGCGCAATAAATGCTATGTAGACTGAAATAACCAGAAGCTAAAGATTCTCACTTGATTTAGACTTCTCATGTATTTACCTGAACATAACTGATGTGAAATTAGAATTACAACGAAAACAATTGAATGTAAATCAGTTTAAATACATTCATGTTACATTATTGTATGCTTTGCCACCCATTTGCGTTAATTTCTAGGTCCGAAATATAAGCTCCTTTAACAAAAAGTCTTATGTTTTTTTTATTATTTCATAATTTTGTTGATAATACCGGTTCTTACCTTTTGCTTCTCTTAGCTCACTCTTTTCTTTATCACTTTTTTCTTTTGAAACCTTAGAGGACAACCCTAGCGCACCAGATACTAGTCTTCTGGCTGCCATAGCTGTTGTTTTTGGCCTTTCTTTATATGGCTTCAAAAATTCTGAAATGTTAATAATAACAATAATTTTCTACAGCGCTGCGCGCAGTCAATCAAATTGACTAATGGTACTCTGTGGTGCTTTACATAGAACTGGGCCCGATTCCTAGAAAATTCTAAAAGCAAAAATTTCATTTATTCCAAGGAAATCAAAACATAATAATTTGAATTTCTTTTACTAAATAGGTTCTCTACTCACTATTATACGATCATAGGCATCATTCTAACACATACAATTCATTCACATAAAAATTTGGAATATTTTCTACTCGCCCTGAGCTGCTTGGAAATAATATCATTTCATTTCACTGGAAAACAACATCGGGTGTTGCCTCGATCTTCAAGGTCTGTGGTTAGCCAGTTAATGATAATAATGCCTGGTTGACCTAGACTTAAAATAACACAATTACCTCCCTTGTGTTCTTCTCTCTTTAAAAGTCTATATTTCTATGTGTGAAACAACTCGACTTTCTCAAGGAATCTCAACGTTGAGATTCGAAATTGAAAATGATATTTTTGCCAATTTCTCAACTGGCAATAGTGAATTATAGGATTAATAGGATTTTTCTTTAACAAGGTAGAACTGTTTATAGATACCATATATTTTAGGGCTTTATTTTAATACATTTTAAAAATATAACTTAATATATATGAAATTGTCGCTTAAGTGCGCGCTTTCTTGCGCTTAGATTTAAGTAAACTTTACATTTAAGTAAACCTACCTTATTTTGCGTTACCAGAAAATTCTTGAGAACATTCTTGTGCTTAGCTTTTAAGTAGACTTCAGGGAAAGCACAATCACGTTCTTATGTGTTCAAAGAAAAAACTTAAGCACAACTTTGTTCTTAAACATTGTAAATCTAAGCACAAGTCCCAACGGCATGTTTCTGATTTTAACAAGTTATCTGACCATAGTTTGTCCCGAATTGACCTAGTTGTGTTGAGTGGACGTTAAACCCCATTTCTCTCTCTATCTGACCATAGAGTCTAGAGATATACGACAGCATTTCCTAAATGTTTTGATACCAAAGAGACAATCAAAAGATGGAAAATATTACAGCACAACTTTGTTCTTAAACATTGTAAATCTAAGCACAAGTCCCAACGGCTTGCTAACAAGTTATCTGACCATAGAGTCTGGAGATATACGACAGCATTTCCTAAATGTTTTGATACCAAAGAGACAATTAAAAGATGGAAAATATTACTTTAGAAACATTTTCTCGAGAAAAAGGCTATAAAAAAAATTTGCGTCTACCCTGAAACCATTTAATTTTATCTTTTTGCCAATTAGTAAACAACACAAACACACAGGCTTTTTGTAGATCAGACGCTCTCACATTTATTCAGTCTGTTTACATGTGCTTGCATTTTTATATGCCCACATTCAAATGTGATCGTATATTGTCGTCGCCCCAATCCATCCGTCCTGCGTTCACAATTGCTTGTGGACGCTCTAGAGGCTAAAGTTAATATCCTATGGACTTTAATTTTATACACAGTGTTTAAAATCACGAGACAAAGAAGCCTATTCATGTTTAGCAGTTTATCTTAAAGGGAAAGAATCTCAAAGCTCCTTAATCCTTCGGAACATCAATTCATACAGGATCCATTTGCTAGCAAACGAATGTTTAGCATTCCATGGAATTTCCATCCCCATACAAATATGAAAGAAGTGAACAATGCACTTTATAACATCAATGACAATAATAAACAGGGTTTCAGCCAGTGGGGGGTACAGGGGGTGCACGTACCCCCCTTCGCTTGAAGAAGGGGGGTGCATACCCCCCTTCAGTCAGCTGAGTAATGTTTTCAAAAAGTGTGTTTTGTGTAAGAAAAAGAGTGTTTAAGTGATTTGTAACTAACTAAATATCATATTACATATTATAACATGGTTTATTCAAGTTATTTAATTCACAGCACCCTAATTACCCAACCCTTTTTGCTGGCGACTGATTGTGCTATGCACCGCATCCAGCTTCCCACCAGCCCTAGAGCCTACTATTAGGCTATCAGTAATTTCATTTCGAAAGTCCATTATATTTTATACCGGTACCTATAATGTGCAACAAACTAAGGAATAAAGCAATAGTAGAAGACAGAATTAGAATAATATGTACGATAATTGTACCTGAAATTAGTCAAATTGATTAGATCCTTTTCGCAATATGGTTGGGTATTTGAGCCTAAAAATAGAACACAGTCAGTCTACAAAATGTGAAGATAGGGCGCAGGTATTTGTTTGATCTTTATTTTTAATTATCATGGATCTTTTCGATTATATCACGGGGTAATTCTGTTATTGAAACCCAACTGCACGAAAAATGTAAATTTAGTGTACCGATAATTCAGAAGCAATTTTAGTTTTTAAAAATATCCTTGTGTGTCACTGTGTGTGAATTGGAAATTTCAATTTGTTTTCAATCAATGCATACAGTTGCTCCTTTTTGTTATTAATTAAATCATCGATCATAGCTAATTCTCATTCGGCAGCCATTTTTATATTAATAAAATGTTCTTTTCAAGGCTGTGGTATATGATTTAAATGTTTATATTCATGATTATCAATGTATAAAATTCGCTTTAAAAGGTAAAGTACCGTTGGATTTGATCAAAAAAGGTTTCACTTTTATTTCAATTTCTTTAAATCTGATTCTAACAACAAAGGAAAAGGTTACGAATCAGCTGACATCCGTATAAAACTAACTTAACTAGGCCTAACTTAAATAAAATTCAAACCATAAAATATATATGTTATGGAATGGGTTGTTGACGGACAATTATAATATATCAATGTGTCACTATCGTCAATTACTCGGCTCTGCTCTATATATCGTAGAATCGGCAATTAACATCGGAACAATCATGCTTAGCTTAAATATAAGTGAACTTTATTGGAGAATGACATGAGAATAATATATTAAACCGCTACTTCATCTTGTGGGTCTATCATGCCGAATTTGCAGTGTTTTCCTGCTGAAACGATGGAATTAGGTCGGTGAAATTTCTTGACGGAGATACTCGGTAAACGGATTTACAGCGTTCGGGACGAAATTTTTTTCGGGGGGTCCTCCTTTAATAGCTGTGACTGTAGGGCTAATTGGTCGTCTTCGGCGACCAAATAAATTGTACCCCCCTTCAAGATTTTTCTGGCGGAAACCCTGTTAAATGCTGTATTGAATCTCTTAGTTTCATATTTCTCTAGTCAGTTTATTTACCTGTGGTACGTTTAGCTTTCATTTTAGACTGTTTTGAAGCAATCTCTATTGGACGAACTTTCAGTAATGGGTGGTTCATTTTTAGAGCATCTTGAGCTGTTAAAAGAGAAAAAAAAATCTTTAAAGGTTTCTCCACATGAAATAAAAACAAAATGCACTGATGTTTACCTTATAAATTGGAACATTTTATTGCTAAAGGAGTGTTACTGCTCGTCTTACTCACCAGCTATAGTACTGGAAAATATACCAATAGCATGTGTATCATCAACCCATTTAATATCAAATCCTTTATTCCTGTCAATAAAAAATACAATGTTAAATTTTAAAATATTCATATAAAAAACAAATATTTGCGCAATCATGGCTTTCATGATTTCTGTTTAATTGAATGTTGTCA
Organism: Patella pellucida; assembly: GCA_917208275.1. Taxonomy (NCBI): domain Eukaryota; kingdom Metazoa; phylum Mollusca; class Gastropoda; family Patellidae; genus Patella; species Patella pellucida. The sequence continues at coordinate 63,811,523 of OU795039.1, forward strand.
TTTAATCAGGGGGTGAGGAAATATCTGCACCAGCCATTAACAACTTGCATTGTTTTGAACCCATTCTGAATTTTTATTAATATTCTTGTAAACACAAATATAACTTTTCAGACATCACCAGATTATCAGCTTTTTCACCCAACAATGCCCATGCAAACATGTTAAAATATCAATAAATTAGAACGTTGTTATTGTATCTCTTGATAATATCTAATCGTAATAAAAACTCTCAAACTTACATGTAACTCTGGAAGGTTGTTAGGAGATCTCTTGTAAGGAAATCGGAAGGAAAATCATAAATTTCTATTAAATGTCCAAAAGCTGAAAGAGATCAAATATTTGAAATAATCCTGGTATATATATATGACAATGGACGAGTATGCCAAAAGTTCAAATTTATTCAGGAGTGTTTCTTCTCTTGTTGATAAATGTTCCATAAGATGTATTTAATTGATCAGTTACAAAATAACAATAAAAAATATAAAATGATTATTTGTGAACGGGGTGATATAGAAAGAATGATCATTTGGATTAAAGAAGCAGCAGCAACAGGGTGAAATTCGTTAAATGGTGAATGCATACTTTGCCTAATGTACTGAAGCTATAGTTTCGACTTGGTCACGTATGAGAAATGATTACCATAAAGGCTAGTTTTAAAAAATTCCAAGTAAATTCTCTTTTATTATATGGAACAATACCAATAATGTTACAAATACAAGTGCTAACATTATGTGCATTAAATTTATTTTGAGTTATACATAATAAAGTAAAGTATACCACTAGAACTAAGGTCAACATCTTTTGGTTGATATTCTAAATAATTGATCTTGGGTTTCTCAATCTGTACTTCACCAACATGAGCTGTCAACTAAAACAACAAAACATGTATTTCTTAAGTTTTCTGATTTATTCTAAATTATATAAAGATGATTTCATTTCACATTTATTTAGGATCATGGAGCCATGGTGGCTCAGTGAGTACAGCATTGACTCCCAAACCTGGGGGTTCCAGGGTTTAATCCCAGTGTTGGCACAGAAAATTCCTCTTAATTTTCCGGTGCAGGGTTTGACAAAGAACAGTATCTACATGTACTTGTTAGGTGGTACAAAAACAAGGGGGCTCGTGTACACTTTGGCGTGCACGTAAAAGAAACCTTGACACAGAAAGAATTCAACTGCTGTCCATGCAAAATCTCCTTTATAGCACACTACATGGTGTATGCACATCTTCAGTATCTTCATGTACTTGTTAGGAGGTACCAAAAAAAGGATGGCCTGAGTACACTTTGGCGTGCACGTAAAAGAAACTTGACACAGAATGAATTCAACTGCTATCCATGCAAAATTTCCTTTATAGCACACTACATGGCATATGCACATCTTCATTAGCCCGGTTAGAAAGACGTTAAACCCCATTTCATTCATTTATGCAAGTCTTTTTGATCCATGTCCGTTGATTTGATAGTTTTGATTTGTGTTTTGTGACTTACAATGCATGTGTTTAACCTCATTTATGGGTTTCTAGTTAGTAAATTGCTGTAATGTGCGTTGCAGTTCTTCAACACTAAAGATATATTTTCGGATGATTATGTGTAAATTACTATTTTGGAATTGGTTATCGGTTGTCACCTAAATATAATTTAGAGGTATACTGACATAACCTTGTTTCTTATGACGACTCTACAGGTCAGACTTCATTGGGTCATAATGTATACTTTGATCATATAGTTATCTCCTCATAGATTAATTATTTAAAATAAATTAAAAAATTTGACATTACTAATGTTACCAAATTTAAATTTACAATAGTGATTTTAATAATACATTTTGATTTGACTTGGTTTATTATTACCTCATCCATTAAAGATGGCTCCAAACAATCTCCATTATCATCAAACATTTTATCCCAAGATTCATCATCATCATCATCCTCATCATCATCTTCATCCTCATCATTTACTTGAACACCTTTTGGATCATCATCTTCATCCTCATCATTTACTTGAACACCTTTTGGATCACTCAATGTCTCTACTGGTATTGATGAAATATCATTCACTTGGCTTTTTTCAACAGATTTATCACTTTCTATTTTATCAAGAATTGGGGGATGTTCTACACATTCTGAATAAGGAGATTCTGACAAATTATCACCATTTAAATTTTCAACCGACGGAAGACTGTTGGCCTGTATATCATTTTCTATTGAACATACTATATTACTGCTAGCACCATCAGAAATATCTAATTTCTTTTCTAGCTCAATTTTTTCTTCATGTTCCTGCAGTATTGGAATATCATTAGTACACTGATTATTTAATTCAAAGTTATTTTCTGTAGACTGATCTTCACTCAAGGGTTTATGCAGACTCTTATTACTAGTCTCTGACTCTGTTTGACTCATAGTTTCTTCAGATTTTGGATTAACGTGCTTAACACTATCTAACATGTCTTTATTATATTCATCTAAACAGTTTGAATTTAAAGTATTTTCGCTTTCGCAGACTTGACTTGATATGTTATCAGAAATATTGGTATTCAATGTTTGTCCGATGCTAACTGTTTGATGTACATTAGTGGGGGGATTTTGAACACGATTTTTATTAATATTGTCACTATCAGGTTCTCTCGTCATATTTTCTTGAACCGCTAATGTTTTGTCTTCCACTATATTCATGTCATTTCTACCAGGCAAGCATCCTGCATCATCTTTTTCCTTTATATTAGGATCCTCCATTTTAATCTTTTTGGAAACATGTTTAGAAATTTGAGAAGTATCATGGTTGTCTTGACTATACTCTACTGTAGTATCAGTGCCCAAAACTGTGTCTGTATCCATAGAAATATCATTTTTTTGTGACAAGTCACATTCTTGCTTCGGTTCTTCTTGTTGGCGTCTGGCTCTAGGGACGTAACGTTCAATTTCTTTTTGAGTTTTTTTACTTATTTTTCCATGACTTCCAACCGATTTCTGCTCTTCAGACTGGTCAATAACACCTGGCTGTTGTTTCTCTATCACATCAGGTGATGGAACCCTATTGTTATCTGTTAAATTTTCGTTGGTTTTAACAGTCAGCTGTCCATCAGAACCAGATGATGTTTCATTAGGATTTCGTCGGCCACGTGGAACATACAGTTGTATTTCTGGTCTTTTAGATCTTCCCCTAAAAGTATTTAAGAAACATTAGTTCTACAGTTGTATTTCTGGTCTTTTAGATCTTCCCCTAAAAGTATTTAAGAAACATTAGTTCTACTGCAACACAGAGCAAGGGTTTTATTAGCTTGACAGATAACAAATTTCATGTTTGGAATAATGTTTATATTGCTCAGTCTGGTGCTGTAGTTTCCATTACTGAGATTCAGAATGATATTGTTGTCTTCCATGGAAGATATTTATAATCTATGATAATTTAAATAAACCAAATTAATATCAAACCTTCCTACTCCTCCTTTACTTCTTCGATTCCCAGAAACATCTGGACTTTCCTGTGGTTTGTCTCCATCTCTGCTTTTTCTGGCAGTTGCATCATTTGTCTCTGAACTTCGCTCTGATGGAGATGGACTTGATCTATTTAGGTGCTGGCCCCTCCCCCTTCCCTTACCTGTGGGGTAAGAAGAAAATGGGGAGGACATCAATTCTTGACCTTTAGGCCCCCTGTAAATAAAATTTATGGTTTGCCTGAAACAACCAGGTGATTATGAATTTTTTTCTCAGACATTGTAAAACTTGGTACACATTGTGAATGTTAGGGTCTGATATAGCTGTTGTTCTTTTGTCTTCTTCTTCATCTCTCTTGTGGACAGTTCATTTGACACTAGAATCAACTGTTCACAACAGGATTTGTCAAAAATCAAGGTGTATAACTAAAGACGACTTAAACAATAAATGAAATGGGGTTTAACGTCATACTCTTCAGCTCCTAACCTGGGCTGATTGAAGACGGGCATACGTACACCATACAGTGTGCTATGAGGAAATTTTTTTACCCATGCAGCGGCGCTATGGCCTACTTTTATATTCAATTCCAACTGCCAAGGGATCTTTTACGTGCACGCCAATGTATACACAGGACCTCGGTTTTTGTCCCATCTGAACAAAAAGGCAAGCTGTCCTTGTCAGGACCACCATTCTGCATCACGGACAAGGGGAAATCAAGCTGGAAAATCAAGATGAACTTTCTTGGCCAATGTAGGGATCGAACACCCGACCTCCAGGCTAGTGAGCCAGCGCCTTACCCACCTAACCACATGATCCCCCCTCAAACAATAAACATGAAGTTAAAATATAATTACCTTAATAGAGCGTGTTGTAAACAAATAACAGTTCGTCTATTATCACCTTCACCAATGGAAAAACTACGAAGTAATTTGTTTGGTTCAATAACTTTATGAATCAATAAACGATGATAACTATCAACTGGTGGAAAAATTAACACTCTATAAAAATATAAATATAAAAAATACAAATCATACACAAGCTTATTATACAGATAATACCTGTAGTGTACTTAGAAAATCAGAAGAAATTAAATGTGTCAGTCCCGTTTAAAATCAACTTCATAATGTTTTATATTGATAAAAGTGGTGTTTCTCCTTTGCATAAGAGTTTTTTGTATTTTCAGTTGAGCTTCCATTATCACCAGTGCAAACCACTGACTGATGGAATTGACCACTGAATGATTCTACAATTCATGGTATGACCTGAAGAAAACCTAATGACTGGATGTTTAATTGTGGGTATACCTTAGCAGTGCAGCATAATCTACTAATTGAAATTATAACAATATTTCGTTCCATTGTATTTTTAGATCATGTTTAGTCCAAATCATCTTGGTTTCAAGACATTTCATTTCAGTAATGGGTAGATTGTGATTGGTCAAAGTCAGATAAGCCAACCAATAAAAACTTGTGACAATAAAAATTCTATTACATGTACCGTCAATCGTTTAAAAGGTTCTGATCTGAATATTTAACAATTATTTAGCTGTAATCTCAAGCCAAGAATAACCTTTTAAACATATTTTAGATAAGATAATGTTGGGGCCTACTGAAGTTAATTATTTAACATTTAAAATAAAAAAAATTTGGATTCTATTGGATTGAAAAGAGGGCTGTAAATCTCAAGCCAAGAATAACCTTCATTAAACATATTTTAGATAAGATAATGTTGGGGCCTACTGAAGTTAATCATTTAACATTTAAAATAATTTTTTTTTTGGGATTCAATTGGATTGAAAAGAGGGCAATGAAAAGATTCTGGCAATGGTTACTGGTGGTGCTGGCTGTTGACCACACCCAGTTTATCAACAGAACATAACTTTTTGTGGAGGAATATTCCTTTAAGGGACAATAACACTCTTGCTGGCTTGACAGGTCCAGAAAAAAAATTAGCCTTATTCTAACTACTAGATGTTTAAGTGTCCTACCTGTTTTGTAAATTATCCATTACAACCTATCTTACTTGTCCAGAGGGTTCGAAAATATGTTTAAATCCAAGTTGCATTTGTAAGTGCTTACGTAAGGCTTTTCAAACCTTGTACGGCATTTGAATTTTTCCAATTTTTAAAATTAGGTGGGTAAAGATGAAATTTGTATCATTTATTAATTGGAATATTGTAAAATAGTACAATTTGTTGACCAGAATAAAGATTGTGACAAATTATTTAGTTACAACAAGAGTGGTATTTGGGCTTTAAAGGTCCAATTTTCACAACTCATGTATTGTAGTTTGCAAGTGATTACTCAATATCTCAAATAACCGTAGTAACTTTAAAGGAGTGATAAACTAAATCAACAGAATTAAAGCTACACCTCATTTCAATATAGAATGTGTAGTGTACCGTAAGCTTATGCCGTACTGTAGAGACGTTTATCTGCAAAAATTACCACAACACAATTTATATGGAAAAACAATCACTGGTTTATAGGCCTACATATTTCGACAAGTATTCTCTTATCGTTATCAAGTACAAATTACCTTGTTTGTGTTGCACTCTGCAGAAAATCTTGGATATCTGCCTCAACAAATTCTAAAAACTGTGTATCTTGTAAACTAAGATATCGATCATCGATATAAATAGCCAGCTCCTATAATATAATATAAAATAGTTTTAAAATTATTTCCAAGAATAGGATACATTTTCTTTGATTGACATTTAGTAATTGAACATATTAACACAAGGTACAATTTTATGGATACACAATTACTGAGTTTGATATCAAATGATGTTCCGACAAGGATACTCTCTCCTCTTTATCAAGCAAATTATACAAATATATATATGAAGTGTTGGAAAATATATACAGAATATGCAACAAAGATAATAATCAAATGCAATAAAGGGACTGTCCGGAATAGAACAGAGCCTCAAAAATAAAAGTCTGAGTCTGTATGAAATTTAAACGCCAAAATATAGAAGAATGGTGTATATACCCTGACTCAAAATTTCAGCTCAAAATATTGAGTTGTTTGGACGTGAGGGTTAAAACAGCTTATCCGGATGTAACCCTTTTCAGATTTCGGGTAAATTCTTTGGTTGGGTGACCCGATAATCGATTCTCGTTCCTTTTGAGGTCTACACGGTGAATGGTCCATGTGCTGTACTTGATAACAAAAGGTTAATTTCACCGGCACATAATTTTTAGAAAATAAAAGTCTGGTTTTATCAAATCACCGCATAATACAGTTTGGGACACCAGAATCCATTTCAAGATGAAGACTGTGGGTTTAAGTTGTTTGAAAAGGTATCACATATATTGAGTTTGTTGCTCGGCCCTAAGGTAAGGGTTCTTAATGGATTTTAACACAAAATAAAAGAGTTTCATTCTCAAAAACGTTATCAGAATTGACCCTTTAAAGCTTAACACCTTTTGTCTTAAGTATTGGATATCAGAAGCCTATCTTTTCCCGGTAAGATCACAACATCAATGTCGATTTAACTTAACACATGACACAATTATATGGAATACAAGTTACTTAAAGAGTTTATTTCAGCGATGTTTCAATGAGGGTTCTCTTGTCTTTATCAAGCAAAGAATGACAACCATAGTACAATAAAGAAATATATACAAAATATGGAACAAAGACAAACATTTATATACAATGAGATTTAACTTGGCAAATAATTTGTGTTTTTGTTTTCGTAGCTACTTTAACTCCACGCGTGCAGATTAGTAAACGGACATTTATTACGATATTAAGACAGAAATTTACGCATGCACTGGTGGTAACATCTCTAAGTAAAGTGAAATCTGCAATCAACAGGGCCCTACCCAATGTGACTGAGAGTGTCAGTTTCATATCACTGTCACTTAGCCTATCATATAGTATAGTATTAATACTAATAGTAGGCCTATAATATATAGCATAAATTAATTATACTAATTACTCTCTGACTGAGCAGGGTTGGATGGCTAAATGGTTAGCGTGAGCGCGCTGTATCATAAAGCCTTTCATGATTCATTGAGTCAACTAGCGTGGTTTCGAATCCCCGGTTGTAGGCCCTACGTGGCAAGGAGTAGGGTCGCCTGTAAAACCTTTTGAGTTTTCTACCGGTCCTCCCACTGCTAAAGACCCCTACTTGCAAGTGAATTATTGAAGTAAAATTAAACCAAAATGTTGGTCCTGAAATGACCTAGTTTGTGTCGAATGGACATTAAACCCCAGCTGGTCGGATAGCCGTGGCGATAGAGAGGTGGCTTCTCACCAAATGACCAATGCAACGAGGGTTCAATCCCAGCTCAGGGCATGAACTTTATCGTTTTAATGGTAATGTAAGTGAGAGGCAGGTTTCCCCAGAGTTCTTCGGTTTCTTTCTGCAGTAATGATCGAAATCATTCGCACGATCTGAGCATCTGTGCCAAGGGCCAAATTGGAAAAAGGCCTCAGGCCTAATTTGCTACCCTTGTAAAATGACGCGATTATTATTATTATTATTATTATCTCTCTTCTCTACTTCTAGTCTTAACTCTCTCTCTGATTCTGACTGAGAACTTATCTCTATCGAAGATTTTAAAGATTCACTCATTATGGTTCAGGATTTGGGGCCATGATAGTGACAGCTAAAAAATACGTAACTAGAATATCGTACCAAAACAAATTGATACCCTTTCAACGTAAAAAGCCAAGGCTTCGAAATCATAAACAACTTTGACTGAAAAAGATAATAAAACGGGATAAAACATTTCCGGGATGTTTCGCCCCAAAACCCCAAACCGCAACGGTTGTTTTAAAGTTAGTTCGTTCCAATTTGGACTTCAATCTTTATCATATCAGTCTTTGACAATTATTTACCTCCCATTTGTTCCGAATGAAGCATCCACCCTATTTTATTGATACAACTTACGAAGATATAGATCTAGTATAACAAATCGTACGAAACGTCTAGAATACCTGAACATACGTCATCCACCAAGAAACATGGCCGAAGAAGGTGGGAAAAACGAAAAAAACCAGAAAGAAATCGTAAACAGTCAAAGCATGGTCCTTATAATTAATATTATAAGGTCCCTGACCAAAGCTGTAATGGGTCGTTAATGGATTATAATTGTCCCATACTTGACTTGATTATAATAATTATATCGTTTAGGCTTAAAAAAGGTTTTTTTTTTCAAAGCAAGAATTTAAGGGACATGATGATATCAGATTTCATGATAACAACTTTTCTAAGGGACATCTTCATTGAGGATAGCTAGCTACAATATTTTGCACTAAACTGAACTAGCAGCATGTTTAAAAAATTTTGCTTTGACTCAGCGGAGATAAGCAATTCCTAGTTGATGCTTTGGCTTTGGGTAGTGAATAACTGGTTCTAATTAATTAAGCAAGTGTAGGGGGTCTATATTTTCATGTGTTTATCAACCACTGATTAGTCAAAGTGATTTGGATTCAAACAAATTTTTATATTTAATGTCCATCTAATTCAAATTGGTTACCCTCATCAACAAATTTATCGACACCGCTTTCCGAAGCGATAACATCAATTTATCAAATCACCAAATCACTTTTGGGTGCAATTTGATGATTTGATCGGTAGATCACATGTTAATGTTTTTTTCAACTGTGTCCAGCCACAAGAATTATTGTAAATAGCTTATCAGAGCATTTAACTAACTCGCCAAATAAGTACTTTAAAATCGACTATACTTTCACATAACATCTCTACTAAATTCAAACCAATTTGACAAGTCGATAAAAAGCCTTTCATTGAATGCGAGCTGTTTCATAACCTTTCTGTTTCATACTTAATTAGTTCATTCATACCTCACATTAGCTGTTTTGTACCTTGGTTAATTTCTAGTTCATTTCAGGACTAACATATGGTTTTTAATTTTATTTCAATAATTCGCTTGTGCGAAGGGGCCATTATATAATTAGTGGCAGGAAACCGGAGGACCCAGAGATAACCCACAAGGTTGGACAGGCGATCCTACTCCTTGTCACATACAACTGGGGATTCGAAACCACGCCAGTTGACTCAATGACAGGCTTTATGATACAGCAAGCACGTGCTAACCATGCGACCATCCAGCCCCCTGATAAAGCTAAGCAGAGCTAAGAAATTTTATAGGTCGATGCTTTAGGACAAGATAATTTTGTTTCTCACTGATGGAGAGTGATTAAACTTAGTGTATACATGTAGTGTCATCTATTTATTGGCCGGATTTGTGGTGGGGGACATCAGCCTCACAGTTAACTTGTTAACCTACAGATAACTTTTACTCCATGCCAGTTGAACAATCAAGTGTCTTATCCCTACTCACATTCTGTATCAAACACAATTTTAATAACTACTGATTTAAAAAGATTTTTATGATTTTCATTCCACACCCTTTGGTGGAGTCGTCCACACCCGTTGGTGAAGTCGTCCACACGACTTAGTATAAATTCTGGATTGGTGGAGTCGTCCACACGGTGGACGACTTCACTGTGGACGACTTTGCTTGTGGACGATTTGACTGGCATCCCATTTTTAGAGTATCTACAGAGTAAACAGACTAGAAATTGGGGGGAAAATACTTAAAATTATTTTGAATTTGGTGCTTACCATTTTCAGATGATGGAGACGAACCTTTGTTGGTTGGAGTTGAACATCTTTCAGATTTAGCTGAATCAACCCATAGTGTAGGTGTTATTCTTCTTGAAAAGAAAACAGACAGATCTTTACCATTGACACATTTAAGAAAAAAATTAACTTCCTGCATTCCCAGTCTACCATCAAAGTTTATATTTTGTACCAAACAACGGTAAATAGATTTTATTCATCTGTTTACGATTTTTTTCAGATATTCTATTAGATAAAGACGTCATTTGGAAATAACTCCTAGTACTAAATGCTCATTCTGTTAAATTTTATGAAACTGCACAAAACAACTAGTGGTAGTAGTGTTTTGATCATTGACAATACTCAGCTCCTTATTTACATGTATATACATCTATTACTAATTTGATATTTTAGATGGCCAATATTAGAGTCTCAAGAATCAATGATTAAGATATCAACAGTTTCTTCAGAAGACAACGTTGTGTACATCAAACATAAATATGGTGAGAATTAAATGATGAAATATACTTATCTATTTCTAGTTTTAACTATAATGAGTCTTCACTATGCATTACAACATACATGTGTATATCAAATTTTGATATTCTTTTTCACATATTTTGTGCTATCGTAAATTCCTTGAGAGTAGAATATTTGCCACTTCTCCGTACCATCAAAGTAGCTTCTTTTATTTGTATTTCTTTGGCATTTGGTTCATCTTTGGGCATTTGAATTACCGCTAAGAAAACTATATTTACTCATGATTTTGTTTCTATTTTTTTTCAGATCTGCCTAAAATTGGATTCAAAACAAGGTCAGGCCTTGTGTTAGGCTTTGTTTTCGTTGATTTAAACAAAAAACTTCATCAGATGAGATCTTTAGTCTCCGAAGAGGTATGGAATATATTTATTTGGAGTTTTTAGAGATGCACTTTCCCCATGTACAAACTGGGTGATTTGATGATATAGCTAGACTAGAAAACATATTCAAACGAATTAATCTATCAAAAATTGCTTCAAATCCCTGTCAAAACATTGTATTCTCGAGGAAATACCCCAAGCCATTAAAAAATCTATGTTGCAAAGACCTGTTTGTGTCACGTGCCTTTGCTGTCACTGAAACTAGCCAAGGTATCAAGCCAAAGGATTATAAATTGCATATAAAAGACAACATTTTCTTTAATTGTGGTCCATTTACCATAAATACCAAATACCATCTCCTGCCCTATTCGGTTTTGCACCTTAGTCTCAGAATCTGTTTATACTGAAAGTCAACAGCAGAGTGATTTTTTCAGAACAGCTCAGTGGAAATGATTTGCATTAACCAATCAGAATGCGAGGTCACAAAGCATAATGTAATGTGCTAGTTTCATCTTTTGAATTTTTATGTGTGATAGCTTTCTCTATGACAATTATTTGTCCAAAAAGTCACAGTCGTCACTAGTGTCATTTGATGTTGCATTTGCGCTCAATATTAATGGTCTTTTATTTTGCTGATTCAATTAATAAACTACCGGGCAAAAGAAAGTTTTCACTTTAAAAATAGTTGTATAGAAAGCAAAAAAGCTGATACAGCTTTGACCCCCCGTAGAAACACTCGCCCAAATGCAACATAATCACAACCACAACGCAGATTTTCGAACGCAGCTTTCCAAATCATGAAAAATGATTTATGTTTATAAATTAATCATCATAAATCTCACATATGCCTTTGTTTTTGGTGTTTGTTCAAGTGAAGTCGGTGAAAACTTTCTTTTGCCCCGTAGTTTAGTTGAATCATAAACAGAAACGATTCATTTCGGTTTTATGAATATTTGTCAATGGTATTTGGAGAAGAACTTTGATGCCTTCACTCTTTTATATTTCAGATAGTGATGTTAAGGGAATTGAATGATAATTATGTGTTTCTGGATGCTAATGGTTGGCCTGTTAGAAGAGAACTAGAAGATAAAACTGTTGTAATGGAAGTTATAAACAATTACTGTGTAACTATTGCCAGTGATATGATTCAAGTAGAACATCTCATTTCATCTGATTTAAATTATAAAATGTCTTCTGTGACATCAGAATCACTGGAAGCGCCACCCAAAAAGAAAATGAAAAAGTTAGTAATTTAAGTAATATTCGTTTTATATATCCACGTAAAACTAATCATCTTACAAGTACTAAACTTTTCATTGTTTGCCAATATCATAAATGTACTAATATACTAATTATAAACCCAAAAGGTTAAAATAGTGATAAAACATTTTAAAAACCTTTATATTGACGTTTTGTAAGGGTACCTTATTCATAAATCTTTTTTTGTCTTTAAATTATCTACGAAATTAGTTATTTTTCTCTGCTCGTAATGCTTGGATGCGTTGTGAAGCAGCAAATCCCTGGTTTATAAATATGACCATATTTTTGTGATGACCTCATTTGAAATACAAAAACAAACTGGGCTTGTTGCTATTAAGTCAATACAACTCGTTCCCTGATTGGCCCAGTCACCCCATGCACATCATTGTGGTATAATGGCTGCATCCAGGGCTCATGCTATCGGTCACCAAGGTTTGATGATGATGTTGATGTCTTGAGGTACTTGCAATTCTGTTTGAGAAGAGGCGAAAAAAATCTTAAAATTCTAATCATATATAGATTGACCATTACATTGAGTTTTACCGTAATTGCAATCCAGTGGCAGTTGAATTCTGTTTACTTTCTCAAAACTTCCCTTTCAATCAATTTTTGTTTGATTCATACAAACCATACATCAATTTTCAAAATTCCTCATCGTGATTCATTTCGCCAGGTCACAAATGCAGTTTTCTAATTTGAAAGTGACTATTTTAACTATTTACATGTATATGGTTTAATTAACCAGGATTTCCAAACTTTGAAACAGATTTACAATTATCCAGGCAAATTTTTCATGTTTTTTTTTTTTAATTTGGCTACACAATCACTTGGATTCTTAATCCAGTATGATCTAGAAACACCATAAAAGGGTTTAATCTCCAGGAAAACAAATGATTTTAAGGGATTGTAGCTAGCAAGATCTTTTTAAATATTTTTTTATCAGTTTACTATTCAGTAAGATATTTCTGCATTGAATTTATACATTTAATGTTATTGGAAATGTATAAATAAATTATGATGTTTTTATTACAGAATGCGTGAGTTGACATTTTGTACAAGTAAAGACATGAATAGACCCTCAAGTTCTAGTGAAGTTAGCTGTAATGATATAAGCTTACAATCTAAACAACTGTTAATTAGTTATGTACGAGCTGAAGCTGCAGAACATGCCCTCCATTTGAAGAATGAGTTATCTAATCTTGGATTTAGTGTTTATTTGGTATGTACTTGTCTTGCATGTCAACTCTTTGTTCTTTTTGTTATGTCATTGTTATCAGTATACTGTATATGTATATGTGGGTCAACATCCTCAAGTTCAGTTCCAATGCCTACATGCAAGCAAATTATTAAAATAAAGATATTATAACATGATAGATCTTTTCTCTCTCACTAGTTTGAAAAAATGCCTGATTTGAATGATTTGTTTTAGGATGTTGATGAAATTAAATCTGGTGTTGATTGGCAAGATTCATTAAATTACGCTGTTAGTAATTGTCAGATATTCCTACCTTTGATAACACCCCAATATGGTGAAACACAGTGGACAAATAGAGAGGTAATATTGTAAATGATATTGTACTGTACGTCTGGATAGACCAGGGATCATAATCAGCTCATTATTGTCGGCTTCAGCCATTCGATGTTTGAACAAGCCGATTGATAAACAATGAACTAGCGACTATGGTCTCATAAATCAGTTTACTTGTGTCTAATATACAATGGGTTAATTATTACTTCTTGAAAAGGGGGAGGGGGGGTTGAATGACCGAATGGTTAGTACGTGCGTGCTGTATCATAAAGCCTGTTATTGAGTCCACTGGCGTAATTTCGAATCTCTGGTTGAATTATGACAAGGAGTTTGGCAAGCCAGTCCAACCTTATTATTCAAATAAAATTAAACCATATGTTAGTCCTAAAATGACCTAGTTTGTGTTGATATTAAAATAATAATAGGAAAACATATTTGATGGTTGGTCCATAAGTGGTGCCTTAAACGATCGCCCGTTATAATAGTTGATCTTCAAGGTACTCAATATACTGAACAATAGACATTTCAAACATTTTTTTTTATTCATTCTTAAAGATCAAATTAGCTGATGTATTGGGTAAATATATATTACCAATTAATTTCTTGGAAAATTGGCCACCACGTTGTTTAGCTATACAGTTTGCTACAACTCAGTATATAGGATGGAAAACACCAACTCAAATTTCTACAGGTATAAGTTTTAATAATTCATACTACATTTATATCTATGTGTATACCTAATAGCTTTTATATCAAAGTGTAGCTTCACTTAACATTGACAAAAATGTTTATATTGGTGGATGTGGTCAGCAATAAAGTGAATTGTTGTAGGGTTGGCTGACTGAGTATGTATTTGATGCATGTGGCATTGTTTCAGTTCCATACTTATATGTGACAATGAGTCAGGGTGCTTTAATTGCTAATTTTGTAACTGTCAAAGACCTGTGCACACGAGAGTTATTTAAAAAAGATAACTATATGTTAGTCCTAAAATGACCTACTATAATCTATATATCTGTTTGAAATTTTTATTGCTGGTCTATCTTACTGAAACAAAAAAAACTATTGATTATCAATCTTTTTGAAATTTGGGTTGATTGTTTCATAGCCTTTGAGCCTTCTTTTTAATGGATTTTAAACCCCATTTTTCTATCTGTTTTTTTTGAGTTATTTTCTTTTTTCAGATATTGCAGTATATGGAGAATGTAATGCTAAAGATATCCGTTACTGGGATATGAAATATATAACCCTAGTTGCCGAGTCTATAGCTGATAGATTACATCAAATTGTAGATAATGAATTAGAACGATTGCCATCTCTGAAAAGGAGGGTAGGTTATTAATTCTATAAAAATTGTTGATAATACATAAATAATGTTCTTGAAAAATATGTTGCTTAGAGTATAATTAAAATGTCAGTTATCAAACACGAAGACATTTTTCTAAAACGTAATATTCTCAAATTTGAATTTAAGGTAGTAGTTTCCTTTTTTCTAACTGAAAGAATGTTATAACTTACTAAAAATATTCATGCAGAAAACCCTGATGAAAACCTTTTGTGGAAAGTTACCTAATGGTGTTATGTCTCAAGTATCTCATGAGAGTACAATATCTGAAAGTAGAAGACCAACTGTTGTGATATGTGTTCATCCATGTCAGATTTTATATGTAAGTTAATACAGGAGCCATAATGGCATATTTAGACAATGGACTCATAGATAGAATATTTGGATTTCAAATTTGCTGAGCATTTTTCTAAGTGAAAGATATTTATATGTATAATTGTATGGCTTAATCCTTAAAATAAAACTGTCAAAATGTCACTAGATTTAATGGTAAACTAGTCCTTATTTAACTTTGATGTTAAATTAGTCCTTATTTAACTGATATTTGTATAATTGAAGGCTGGAGAGATAAAGAAATGGTTGAATGATGAAGGTTATGATGTTTGGTGTTCTACTGATAGAGATATTTCTATAGATGATTCAGATACTCTACCAGCAAGTCAGGACAGTAAGATAATATTCTTCTTACCAGATACTATATTTCATATAGTCTTGATCATTCAGTCTATTTATTTCTGCTTCAGGTAAAACAAATACAGTCAAAATCTATATTTACATACATGTACAGTGTCAAAGGTCATACAGAGATTCTCATAAGTGATATGATTGGTGGAAAGTAAATATATTGATCTCCATTTTGTATTTTGGAACACTGGTATGCATAATTCATTGTAAAATGATGGATTGAAATATCATTTACAATAAGCCAATTACTATATACACAATGGCTACTGCACTGCATATTTAGTTATTCATACCTACTACATGTATTAACAGTATAAAAATTAAAATGGAAGTGATTAATATTTTTTTTAATTTTTTTTTAATTGTAGGTAATGAATATAGTAAAAATAGTGTAACAGAAATTGATAATGAGTATATCCAGTGTTTTCAAGAAAAAGCTGATCAAGCAGATGTAGTTATGGTTATTTTGTGTAAAAAGTTTGCCTCATCTCGGACATGTCAGCAACAGGTTAATATATCAATTAAGAAAACCTTCAATATATACCAAATATGCCATACTTTTACTGGAAAAAGTAACTACGCTAACTAATAAAAGAGAGAGAGAGAAATGGGGTTTAACGTCCACATAACACAACTAGGTCATTTCGGGACTAACATGTGGTTTTAATTTTATTTCAATAATTCGCTTGCGCGTAGGGATCTTTAGCCGTGGGAGAAACCCGGAGTGCCCGGAGGAAACCCACGAGGTTGAGAAGGCGCCCCAACTCCATGCCACATACGCTCACACCAGGGCTCGAAACCACAGCCGCAAGCCAGAGCTGACTGGCGAGCTACAGGTCTAAGCGCAACAATACTTTTGTGGAAATGTATCTTTAATAAAAACAAATTCTTTTAGCTTTCATCATGTGATTATTCAGGATTATTCAAACAATTCTATAAACACCTCTGACACATTATTCACAGGCAATATATATAACATGATTGCTTTTTTTATGAACAGGTATATTATTGTGAACATAGAAAAGAGATTATACCCTTACAAGTCGAAGATGTTTGTTTACCAGGCTGGTTGAGTATGTTAATAGGATCTAAAGCATTTCAGGTAGAGTAACAGACACAACCTGAAAGAGCTACGTTTTTTTAATTAATATGCATATTTAAAGAATACAAAAAGTACAGCAAAAGTTTTCAGTTACCTGTACTTGAACTTTTGCAATAAAGGTAGTGGTATGGGGTCATCAATAAGAGTCTACAAGCCCTATCATGTGTCATGGTTCAGACTCTGTGCAAGATTGAAAAGATAATTGTACATGTATAATAAAAAAATTGCTTCTGTAGGTGATTTAATATTTTGATTTTAATGTAGCCTATATATTCTACGGTTTTGTAGACCAAGGTCCTGTGTACACATTGGTGTGCACGAAAAAGAAACCTTGACAGTTGGAATTGTTAATAAGAGTAAGCAGTAGTGCAAAATTTCCATCTTAGCATACTATGTGCCGTATGCCTATCTTCATTAACCCAGTCGGCACAGAAAAGTAGGATGTTAAACCCCATATATTGTTGTCACCTTGTCCTCCGTCTGTACGATTGATTATATATTTATACACAATGATTTTATTCATAAAACAAAGAATCCTATTGATTTTCTACGATTTTTTTATAATTTGAACAGCTAAAGTTATCATCTGATTAGTGGTACATTAGTGGTAATTCTGATAACTTCTTCATTTTTAAATTTTCTAGCATGTCAATCAAAAGGGTTATAAGAAATTACTTCATTCCCAAATTCAAAGATGTGTAGATCCAACAGCTAAAGATAGTCTACAGAGAGAAATCAACCTGGTAAAATCAAATGCTGCCGTAAGAATTATATTAAATAATTAAAGTTTGTTCATACTTATTGTCATTTGAATTGAACCGGTAGTCAATTATACCTCCATAAACCTAGTTTATTTAATATTTAAGAGGCATTTAGTAACTGGATAGAGCAATAAAACTAACACATACTTATGGAATAACAGCTACTTATTTATTTGAGCGACGTTTCGAAGAGTATTCTCTCAACGTTATCTAGTTTATTTAGTTGGCGTGGTGGTTGGAACAGCTTGTTACTCATTTAAATATCTTATTAATTTACATTGCTGGAATGCAAGATAGATAATAAATAACTATTGTGTTAGAATTGTCTGTTACTCATTTATTTATCTTATTGAATTTAACTTTTGTCGTTATGGAATATCACAAGTAACTTAACCATATACGAAGCAAATTTATATAAGCCTTTGGCTTATTTTTGTTTTGTCTGTCTATAAAACTTGTAACGTATAATATGATATCTTATGAATAAATATTGTTTAAACCAACCTAGTTTACAAAACTTTATTTGATTTAAATAATGCTTATACCAACTCTTTAGCAAGAATGTATAACTGCTGTTTAATATTGGTTTATGAAAAAATCGTCAAACTTCCTCATTTCAGGAGTAAAGATAACTTTTACTGATAGCCTTGAATATGTTATTATCTGATGTTACTCTGTCTTAATAAATTAATCTATAGTTTCTGATCAAATTAATCTAAGAACTTGTTTTCTCTTCACAGATTAGCCATATTCAAAGAGCTATAAAGAATCCTGCCAGTATTTATATATCAGGTAGCACGAAATTCTACAATCCCAAGACCGAGGAAATATGCAAGTATGTCACTAATAATTTTAACCAATTAAATCAGAATCACTCATATTGTTTTTGGGGTTGGATGGCCGAATGGTTATCATAAAGCCCGTCATTGAGTCAACTGTCGTGGTTTCAAATCCCTGGTTTTCATTAGCCCTGTCGGACAGAACTGTAAGATGTTAAACACTATTTCATTTCATGTCACTTGAGTAATTTCTGTTAATTAATTCTGATATTTTCTATAAATCAATGTTGTTGTAATATTTGTTTCAAGGTCTGTTGGTTTACATTTAAACCAATTAAAGAATATAGCTGTTGTTACTGGTGGTTTTCATGGTGTAGGTGAAACTGTTAGCCATTCTTTCTATAAAGAAAATGAAAGATTAAAGAAGAAACATCAAGTATGGCATATATTACCAGAAAAAGATCCACAAGTAAATATCTTTCATGTTACCACAATATTATTGACAGAGGATTGCGTATATGAGTCTAGTCTTGTAATTTGCATTCAAATAATGAAATAAAATGCTGTTTTATGTCCTACTTCTCTGCTAATGAAGACAGGCATACAACATACAGTGTACAATGGGGTATATTTGCCTTGACAGTGATGATACAGACTTATCTTAGGTATTTCAATTCTGTCAAGGGTTCCTTTACCTGCATGCAAATGTGTACACACAACCGCAGTTTTTCTTCCCATTCAAACAACTAGACACTGTTCCTTGTCCAGCCGTGAGGCCTGCACCACTTACAAGGCAAACCAATGGCGGAAAATTCTGAGAAACTTTCTTGGTCAGTATCAAAAGTAAACCCAATACCTCCTGGTTAGCGAGCCAGCATTTCACTCACTTTGCCACTGCAGCTCCAAGGGATTGAAATAATACAATGTACCATCCAAATCACCACTTAGAAAATTAACCCAACAAATTCCATAGAACAGATGGTACTTGTTAAAGTGCTTCAAGACTGTAAATTTCTTGCATGCTTCGCTCAAAGTGACATGAATTAGTATGGCTGTTAGTAAGTTAAAAACTGAATTTCTGTATTTTGGTTTGTATTTGTGACTAAATCAAAGACATTCAAAAGTTTATTTTATTTAGTTCATTATATAAATATAACATGTTTTTGTTAGGGAAATGTAGCTTAGTATAGTAGTTACTTATGCACCGGTCAATAGGCATCTTGAACTACCCCCCCTCAAGCATCGACGGCTATTCGACGCCATCTCGGCGTCGAATCTTGACGTCAAAATATCCAGCTAAATGTGAAAGAGTTGTGAATCTTTGACGAGAAATAAATTTGCCAGAGGTGAATCTTGAACGAAATAAAATATTGCTGAACACATATAGACGTCGAATCTTGAACCAACACATTTTTTTTAGTAAATATTGTATTTTTAAAAATGTGTTTTTTTTCCTTCTGAAAACGGACGAACCTCCGTCTGTTATCGTTGGCTGTCATACAGGAAATTCCACCTGAATAATTATAGACGCGATTGTCTTTATAATGTTTTCGTGGTACCCGGTAATCTGGATAATCGTAACTACAAGATGGTGTATGATTTGACGATAAGTTTTATTTCTTCTCGATTTTATTTATTTCAATTTTCCGCATAATTATCAGCATTACAAAAATGAAGTAAAGTTTACCACCCTCAGCAATCCCAGGCATCATCATTTTGTATCATTTTTTCTGATACTTGTCAAACTTTCAGAGACTCGTATTATGGTTGCTATAGGTTACAGAGATAGAGGGCGCATAGGTAGGCTGTAGACGCGATTGTCTTAAATAGTAACGCTGTTTCGTGTGTCGTAATTTGGATAAATGTGACTACAAATTGGCTTTTATTACGCCGAGCTGCAAAGTACAAAGCGCAGAGACGAGTGCGCATCAAGTCACCGGCTGTATCTTTATGTGTGTGAATCCCACCGAAGTGATATCGCAGACAAATATCTATTTATATCTTATGTTGATAGAGTATGGTTAGATTGCTATATATATATGCAGTCCTACACACAAGCCAAAATTTTGGCTCCAATGGAGCTAGTTTAAGATCTCTAATGCTGTCAACACATCTAGCTACTGTCTCATTATTATAAAACACATGGCCATAGACCCACTGAATCTTATCTCTATAAATGTATTGTATTTCAATATTTTTTGGTTGTAGGAGGAAGGTGCTATCTATGTTGGCACACAATATCATATTTCACACCGATTTTAATACTGTATAATTATTAATATTTTATAAGATATCCGTTGCTCATTGTATCATTTGATATACTAGCAGACGGCTTATATTATATTGTACTGTTTGTTTCAAACTGCAATTTCATTATGTTGAAATTAGGAGAATAAAATTATGAAACGGGTGCAACTCGGTTGTATTGTAAAACTGATGGTACAGTCTGACACATTTTTGCTATAAAACTGTTTTATTAATACCGCCCTTTCATTATTAAATAAGTTGTTTAATTCTGTTTTTGATTTTTAGAAACTAGTCACATAGCACAGCTACAAGTGCATATATAATAGGTCTACTAATAAACTGCATTTTTCAGAGTACGGAAACTGTGTAATATAGGCCCTATTTGTAAAGATTTAAATGAACATAATGATTTATACAATATTATAATAAAATGAATTGTAAGCGTTTGAAATAAAATTAAATGTTTACTTGACTTTGTTTAGGCCTACTGTTCTTTGTAAATTGTAATTTGTAATTATTAAGGAGCATTTCATGAAAATAAATGAAATGTTCTATAATTAAGAAAGTAAGTTCATGTACAATGATTATTAAAAAAAATGGTTCATTCACCAATGTAGGCCTATACGATTGTTTCCTTTCCGCCAGCAATCAAAAAATTAATATAACTTGACATGAAAGAAATGGGGTTTTACGTCCTACTGTTCTGCTCCTAAACTGGGCTAATGAAGACAGGCCTACTCTTATATCGAATTCCAACTGCCAAGCGATATTTTACGTGCACGACAACCTCGGTCTTCTGTCCCATCCGAATCACTAAACAGCTGTGATTGTCAGGCCCCAGTAAAATACTGCAATATGGCAGTTATGATTAAATATCCGAAAATACGAAACTCGGAAAACTCGGAAAGTCATGAACTTGGATGGACACATCAATGACCTTTCTTCTCAGACCTTGACCATGAATCTGACATTTGACCTTGGGGTTGAAAAATTTCCAAAACTTTATAGGTACCATCCATAAATTCGCCAGAAATGCCAAGATCAAGGTCAAAACCCACAAGCCCGGAGACAGGGCTGTCCCGTGGGTCAAGTTCATGACCTTGGCTGACATATCATGCCCCTGGCGGCGAGATAATAAAAAGGAAACCTTTAAAATCCCGGACTTTGGAAATCCATACCCAGACACGACCTCTCGTCCGTAAACGCCCCTTTTGCCTGACCGGATGTTGATGTCCTTGCGGCTTCCCCCAATAAATCGACCCTTGCCCGTCTAGTGGCGCCTTTGATTTTTTTCTGCGGCTACCGGAAGTGTGTCAAAATCATTATTTATAGTCATTTGACCTTGACCACGACCTTTAAGGGTCAAACCAAGGTCATCACGCGACTCCCAGGTGTCGATTTAGTTTATAATGCTGTGACCTCAACTTCGTCGGATGCGATTTTAGGACATTCAGTTATCTCCCCTTAGACCACAGCCAAAGAAAGAAAGAAATTAGACTTTCTGAGACAATTCTGCAACAAAAATATCTTCCGATAGGCACGAAAATTTGTGACCCGATAGATCGACCCCACATTCATTCTTCATTTTTTAAAATCGCCAGTCAAAACTTGTGACCTTGACCCGCTAGGGGCGCCACAAATATTTCGGTTTTTGCCCCCTAGCGGCCAAACTAATTACGTGAGAAAGATGGGACCTTGACCTTTCGACTTACCATCGGGGTCCGCATGTTCCCGATAGGTCAAGGTCATCTGAAAGGGCCAAGGTCAACAAAATATGCACCGTCTGGCGTGCTACAGGGCCTCTGTTTCGATCCCAGAGCCACGTGGCATGTCAAAAGTCATGACCTTGGATGGACACATCATTAAACTTTCTTTTCAGACCTTAACCTTTGCTCTGACATTTGACCTTGGGATCGAACAATTCCCAAAACTTTAGGTACCATCCAGAGATTCGTCATTAACGCCAAGGTCAAGGTCGCCATCCACGAAGATCTCCCGTTGGTCAAATTGACGACCCGATAGGTCAAGGTTATCTCAAAGGGTGAAGGTCATCAAAATATCGTTTGGGTAACCTCGGTAAATTGGCCACCCCTCGACTTAGGTAAATCTGAACCGGAAATAAATGATATGACAGGCTGTGCAATGTCTTCAGCTATGTCCCCAGTGATTTTCAAGCTAAAATCCACGAAGGTGCGGATGTTGTGAGCAAACGGGCACGCGTATTTGTTTTTATAGCCAAAATTAGACGAATTTGGCTCCAAAAAGGGGCCATTTCTCAGCCCCAAGACGTCCCAGGGATCCCAAATTTTGATGACAGATGGACGATGGGGTGATGTACCTGCCCTACCCTATTAAATATTGAGCAAAATACAATCAAGGGTGAATGCTTGGGGTAGGTAGTTCAAGATGACTATTGCATGAATCTTGAACTATGTTTATACTTTGACCTGCGTTAGAAAGTGAATCTTCAGTGAATGTGTCTTGGCTTCAAGTGCATTTCGGGGTGAATCTTGACCCAAAAAATTTGAGCTAAATGACATACGGGGGTGAACGCTTGAGGGGGGGTAGTTCAAGATTCCTATTGACCGGTGCATTAAAGTTTTGTAAATTGAATAACTTAATATTATTTTTTTCACTTAGTATTTTGTATTATGTTATTCCTATATTTTTAGGATCGGCATCATCAAGCTAGACAAGGTACAGATGGTAGATTTGAAATCATACCATTTGGTAAAACATTATTCTGTGGGGATGATGTTCATGAGAGAGAAACGTTAGTAGCCAGATCTTTCGATATTTGTATATTGATTGAAGGTTAGTTAAAAAATAAGATAAATCAATTAGTACTGCATTGACTGGCATGGAGTGATTTAGATGAGACTGAAATTTTGAAATACTGGGTATACAATGTAATGCCTAGAAACTCCAGGAATTTGAAGATGGGCAGGTGTTCTGAAATCAAAATACGTTTCTTACTTTTGAACAATTTATCAGAATTTGATATATTAACCAGAAGTCTAAAGTTGATCTATATTTAGGCCATATAACAAGAGATATTCTTGTTCCTTGTACTTCTGTATCCCTAGAAAAGGGCATCCTCCTCGCAGTGTTCCGTTTGATTAGAGCTAATCTGACTACTTCCTGCTGGACTGAGTGGGTATTATTGTCACTAATTATGACTGGCCAGTGGTCCTATTACTGACCAATCACTGAATTCGTTACAAAGGTATTACCTTTAAAACAAGACGTTTAATTAGGACAACTGTGTTTACGTAACGTTACGTCATGGCTGCACGTTTTTTTTATGCTATATTAACCAGCGCATAGCAGGATATTGCAGCAAAACTAATTGCGTGACAAACGAGGCTATCGGTATTGACGTAAAGTAAACACTAC
Organism: Patella pellucida; assembly: GCA_917208275.1. Lineage (NCBI taxonomy): Eukaryota > Metazoa > Mollusca > Gastropoda > Patellidae > Patella > Patella pellucida. The sequence goes on from OU795039.1 coordinate 63,835,528, forward strand.
GGTATGGTAACGAACAGACTTTCAACGTTTTTAATAACTTAAATCTTTGTCCAAAATATTAAGGAAGACCCAAGATTAAACGACGGAATGTCATGTTACTGTACGTAAGTAGTAGATTTGATTGAACGAGAAGAATAGACACATTTACTTAAATGTCAAGAATCCGAAGCGAATCCAGCAATGGCCAGAGAGGGATTTCTCGGGCCGTTGCTTCAGGAATATGAGAAAAGGGCTGCATGTCCATATTTTCAGCAGTAAAGGAAGTAACTGTGTTACTGATAGGGCTGCAACGATGAATCGATGAATCGATGAACCGCGATGTTTAAAACATCCACGATGCACGATATAAACAATGGTCGCATCGCGATTCGTTATCCAAATAATAATTTTACAAAAATAGACTGATATTCTGACATGCCTTGCTTTTTTGGGTGCGCGCTCGCGAATCTAAATTTCATGCCAGGCGTGTTCATATTCACGCTCCTTTTGAATCCGAGAGCCCTCAAAAAACAATGAAATCATTGAATTGAATCTCGATCATGTGTCGTCATTTATGACTTGTTGATATAAGCAGCCCATACATTCGGAATTCTTCGGTTCCCGCTGGCTGAATAACTGAGCCGCTTATATCAATATCAAGTAATATGACCGATCGCCTCTCGCTGCAACAACATGGTTGCACAGATGAATTATTATGTTTATTCGGTAAATTACGGACCTTATAAAGGATAAATCTTGTTTCCATGAATGATAATTGTGTCATCTTCTTGGTGAAAATACCTTGACAACTTCATATCTCATCTAAACTCGCCTACAGAGATCTCTTTCGACGCAATGAATCATGATGCGTATCGTATCGTGACCTGGCGTATCGTTGCAGCCCTAGTTACTGACATTCAAGTATGTAACCAGTAACCTCCATAACTGTTATTTACAATCAAAAAAACGCACCGGATATTGTGTTCAAGAACTAGTGACCATCCATTCATCCACAAAATTTGTATAAGTCTTTGAAATGCATTTTTCCATGGACAATAATTATCCTGCAAAATAGCAATGAAAAAAAAATAACTGAAATTATATGAGTTCAGGATGAGAGATGGAAGAAGTAGTATTCTTAATATTAGAACCACAAAGTCTCTGCTTATGTCTGTGACTGAGTGAACAATTCTTTGCTGCTTGTTTTGTCCATGGACCTTATAACTGACAGCAGGGATGCTATTTAAAAAATTTGCCTGTCAGAATTTTTAATTGAAGTTAATAGAGGCCAGAATAAGGTCACCAGAAGTAGTTTGTCAGTTTCAGGAAATTATAGCATCAATAAGCTATCATATTCCCTTTAATAGACTTAAACTGACTATAGCATATCATGTTATGAATACAAACAAATAGGTGCATCGTGCTATTTTTCATTTAATTCCTGTATGTTTTTCACATATATGTCAGTAATATTCCTACAAAAATTTGTGTTTTCATAATAATATGGAATGAAAGTGTACAACCCGTAGCTGCTTCAAATTCTTGTCAGTAATATTCCTCAAAAATTACATGTCTTTGTTTATACGGCAGAAAAGGAGAGAAACGTCCATGCTAAGAATAATTTGTCATATCGAATCATTGTTTCTCTTCTTAATTATAAGACAGTATTTTCAAATTCCAGTAACAGAAAAGTTTTAGTGATAGTTGTAAAATAAAAGTAACTATGTAAGCCAATTCCTCAAAACAGATCATAGTCATCATTTGACAAAATGATACCAAAGAAAAAAAAATCCAAACAAAATGAAAACATTCCCTCCATTTTTTTAATAATGATTATCTGAGAACCAGAAAAATAAATTTGTATGAACTTTTATTTACTTTTGTTTGAGCTAATTCCACTTGAGAACATAACAGATAATATAAAATGATAGGTTATATTTTTTGAAGGTGGGCCTGGATCAGCACATGAAACAGAACAGTTTGTATGGAATGATAGAGTAGTTATACCTGTTAGATGTACAGGGGGCGCTGCTGGTGGGAAATTTAATGTCCCAGATAAAATATTTCAGGTGAATGTTTTGTATTAAGTTTATGTAATGGGGTTCAACTACATTTATCAATATTTTGGAAGTTAAAAATTTTGATATAAATATAAGAAATCTTTACTAAATAAATGTTTGTGAACAATAAGAGTTGTCCATTGCATATTCATATTCTTTTATTTCAGCTACCTCAGGGTGTAAATGAAGAGGATTGGTTAAAACTAAGTTCTAAAAATATATCGCCTGATCAAATTGGCCTATCAGTGACCAATATTGTAGAAAGCCTGCTGACAAGATTATTGAATGAAGATCAAGCATCAATGATCTCATCAAAAATGGTATTTACTAGTAAGTTGCCTAAAACTCCATCACCAAGTATATCTCCATCCACTGCAAGACCATCATTATCAACCATGAAGACTGTTTTGTTAGGATAAATCAAATTTCTAATTATTTTTATACAATTTTAATATGTACAGTGTCACAGGGATGACTTAACCTGTGATTAATTCTATAAAATAGAAAAAAAGATTGCTCTAAATTTAGATTTAAGTCTCCCCACTTTTTAATTATAACTTGTTTTCAATCTGGGACAATGGCACAGTTTTTTGGGCCCAACTTTTATATATGTTGAGTTCTTTGTAGATATTTTTATTTCATTGTACTGTACTGTATAATATAGAATAGATATTTCTATGTTTAAAAGGTCCTTTACAACCTTTAAAATAATCAAAACCTTAATGTTTTTACTAGGAAATTAGCTTTATTAATGTGCAATCTGATTAAAATACAGATCTGAGTTAAGTTCCATATCTCTTTGCTTTCAATGGATTTCACTCCATATACATGTAAATTTGTAATGGTTTGCTTGGGAGTTAAATTCCAGGGTCATGTGAACAACAGAAAACTTCACATGAGTCTGATGTAAGTGGACTGACCAATTTTATCTGAGTTAAGCGAAGATCCGAGTTAGCTGAAGACCAAAATTCAATCTTAGCTTAATTAGTAATAAACTGCAAGAGCCGGTTAATAACTGATTCAAAGACACATTTCAAGCTATTGTTCATATGTTCAAGTAGATAACTTCTGTATTGGCGTGAGTAGATAACTTCCTTTTTGTTGCCATGTTTGAAAAATGTCCTAAATATTCCCCGAAAGTGTCTTGTACAGCAGACAGTAAGTTTCTAATTTACTGGGAAAATTCAATTATTGCATCACATCAAATAGTCTAATTTGAGTCAAAATGATAAGAGAAAGTATTTTTGGGCTCTGTGCATGGAATACCTAACCGTGCTTTAGACCATTGGAATGCAAATGACTGGGTTGATTTCTGGACATACTGCCGATCCAACTTAGGCGAAGGAACTTGCAGAATTTCACGCATAGCTTGAATAAAAAGATCCATTTCATTAGATAATACCTCATATTAAAGATACCTAATGTAAGATTTACATAAAAAAAAAGATAGTTCTCGCTATAATTGTTAAAAAAAATAGATAATGAAAAGGGGAATATGTTGTAAATTTGTCAAATTACTTCATTTAAAGCAGAGTTCTCATCAGCTGCAGAACAGCATAGTCTCAATTGCTATTGCTTCTATGTTTATGATAAAGTCTTGATTATCCATCAAATCATTAACTGCCAGTCAAATTTATGTAACATTTGAGGCAAAAACGAAAAGGTCTGCATTAGGAAGATTTAGCTGTTCAATAATGCATCTTTGAACAGTGCTGTTTATTTACTTAAAATTTGAGTTAAAAATGAAGTGAAATGGGACCTGTAATTTAATCAAATTGACTGTGGTGCTATTATTCTTGAAGATATATATAATATGTTAACCATATATATGTGTCTATAATTGTTATTTGATATGCATATGTACAACAAATTTCTGTACATGATATTGTTTTGAATTTTGACAACATGAATTTTTATTAGCTCATTAATTGTTATAGTTTATTATGTTTTGAAATTTAGATTTATTTTTGTTTCCTTGTTTATTCAGAATTTTGCTCATGTTAAAACATCAAGTAGTAACAACAATTTTTAAATATATGTTTTATTTATAAAACATGTCGGTTTAACTATTAACAAAAATCTTACTTCACTGTGTTGAGTTAAGACCGAGTATGGGTATTTGTAAGGCTGTAAAAGAACAATCTGCTGTAATTGTTACTTTTTGGACAAGGACCCGAGCCCCAACTCCCAAAAACTTGTTGGTTTTTAAGGCGACGTTCTTCCAAAAAGCCTAAAGCTGCACTAATTCCAGTACGATTGACATGAAAGTTGGCATGGTTATTCCTTGGACAATTGTTTATCTATTGATAGACGTTGATTTTTTATATCATGTCACAATTCCAAGATGGCAACAATGATTACCATGTTTTATTCCTGCTCTTATATGTTCTATAATATATACCCTATATTCACCCTAAACTCTCTTAAGCAATGAAATGATGTCTCGCATCCAATCCAATATGTGAAAAGTTTATATGGACATGTATAAATAATGCTTAAGTTTCATATCATTCCATGTTTAATTATATTTCTGACAATGCCAGATATGTCAGCTCATAGTGATAAATGCTTTCCTGCCTAGATTTTCCGGACATTTTTTTTCTTACTGACATCATTTTCAAATTGCTTCCCTAAATATTCTCTTATTCCACTGTATAAATAGTTGCATTGTTGGTTATCTATATACACTTAAATATAATGCACTAAAGAACCATTATTATTTATCCATATAATCAGATATGTTGCACCACAGAAACATGTTTATCTTTTAGCATTTTGTTTCATACAATTTGATTTAGTTAAATTTAACATAAATTTTCTTTGGTTGTGTCTTATAGATACAATGACAATTTGTTCTGTAAAGTATTTTTTTATTGCATTAAATATTTATAGCACACTTTATTTACAACTTCTATGACATATTTTATCTATTTCATATATTTCATGTTTTGCATTTAGTAATATACATGTATATTAATTAGTTGTTGCTTTTCAGGTTTTTATTACCAGTAAATAATATATTACAAATTTATAACTGACAAAATAAAATCTATTTTTTACACTGAAGACGATGAATATTTCTTATACTTTTACTTATTTACTTAAATGTTTAAGATAATATTTCATTGAAAATCTTTCCCATTCCCATACATGTAGGTGTTTCTGAGATGAAATTCAGGCAGTAATGTAATATCATATATGCATGCTGAAATAGCGTGAAACTGACTATTTTATTTTATTTTATTCTGCTGTGTAATCAACACCTTATTTGAAGAATTAATGATGTCTTTATAATTCTTTGGCACTTGTGTATGGAAGTTCTTTACTGTTACAGCAAATATCTCAATAAACTTATGATACCGGTACTTACAAAAAATATAGTATGGTAATGAAACAATGATTTTCTACACACTAACAGCATTAATTTCTTTATTACATTTTAAAAATATTTTGATGAGATGCCATGATTGATTCATTTATCATGTGACCAAATCAACACCAGTTAAAAGGTTTTTATATATAATACACTGTGAACCTTGAGATTAAAGGAGCCCTAAATAATGTCTACATTGTCCTTAATTGCAATAATACTAAACTAAAAAGATTAAAATTATTTTGCCAAGGTTAAGATTTACAAATTGAACAATCTTCAGTATTTATATACCTTCAAACGTTTACATTAAAATTAAAATGTTGACAATTATCACACATTTGATTAAGAAAGTCACATTATATTTTGTGATTCAAGTCTAATACTTCTGTGTTGGAATTAATTCACTTTGACTGAAATTATATCTTAAAATTAAATCGCTGAGGCTACCCCCACTGTATTAACAAAGTGATTTTATAATTTGGCCGCAAGTACTCTTTTCTTCAGGTTATTGCGGCCCCTGGACCCTCGCCTATAGGGACTCAGTATGGAAGCCCCCCAATCAAGAATTGCTTCCACCGGCCCTGTTATACAAAAATCTTGAAGTAAAAACAGGAAAACATTGCATACTTGAAATAATGTGAACATTATGTGAAAGATGAAAAGTAGGATAAAGAAGCCTATCATCGTTGCATTTTTAACCTCATTTTGCAAAAAATCTATATCATATAACAGTGATTTCATGTTGTATCAAATTTGATGTTGAAATGAAAAACTGCTTCATATTTTAAAAGCATCGAGCAACTTCAGCAGCATTGTTAGCCTTTTCTATAGCAGATGGACACTTTTCTCTTCTTACTATCTTATTACCATCAAAATATCCTTCATTTCTTGGTAAGCCATGGGTGTTATTGGAAAATGTGATAAGACCTAGAAAATTATTTAATTAGCACTATTAATAGGAATAATAGTAAAGTAATTAGCACATCATCATCATCAGGATATTGAAGAGTGGGCATTTCATTAATAAATGAAGGATATTTGCTTAAAATGATATTTTATGACACTTTATATATTTTTGAGAGAAATACTAACATAAATTCCATTTCGTAATATTAATTAATTAATTCAAGCTTACCTAGACCCCTTATTTTTCCATCTAAAAATTGACCCTCAAACTTCATATTATCACATCTGGTAAATATGCCATATCCATTGAATTTACCTTGTTTAAACTCACCTTCATACCTACATGTATATATTTATTTTCATAAAAGATTTGTTGGTATGTCGTTACTTTTGATGTTTTTGCTTAGAATCATAATAATGAGGGAGAAAGCGGTTTGATGTGCACTCAACACAAACTAGGTCATATTATAACTTCAAAAATTCACTTGCTTACAGGGGTCTTTAGGAGTAAGAGCAAACTACAGGAACCGGAGAAAACCAACAAGGTTAGACAGGCGACCCTACTACTTGCCATGTACAAGTGTGGCATCGAATCTATGCAACTCGCCTAAATGACAGACCTTATGGTCTAAAGTGCATGAGTAAGACCACATGACCACCTTCACCCTGTGAGGATCAGGATATTCCGATGAAATCTGATCACAGTTCCCTTATTAAGATGCATTATGTAAGATTTAAATATAAAGCTGGCCCTTCTTTCAAATTACTCTGTCTATGGTGAAATTATCAGTCCAAAAATTCTCAATTCTATTCAGTAATTTCAAAGACTGAATAACTGAAATTTTGCACTGCATAACAGAATATATATGTATAGGATATTGTCAACTATCCATATATACCAAAATTAACCTACTTTTATACCACACGATGAATACTTTACTGGGAACATATCTTTAATTAGTTTGAATATGTTTTTAATCTAAAGATATCATCAAGTCACACAGTTTGTATGCGGAAAGGTATCTTAAAGGATAGTTAATTATATAGCTTGCAAAGTGACATACACCAACTATTTACTATTACAGCCACTCTTGGTGATGACAAAATCCTGAAATAATCTTAGTTGCAAGTAATTTCTTACATCAAATGTAGCAGGTGATTTGGTACCTAATGGGTTACTGTCCCTTTAATATTCGCATTAATATGAATATTTTGGAAAATGAATCCCTTTAAAAGATCACCAGGACTCGTCTTTGAATAACATTATTCCACTCCCTGAACACAAACCATCTTCAAAATTACCCCAATACTGAGAACCATCAGAAAACTTCAAATGTCCATAACCATGTCTTTGATTTTGACTGTTCCAATGCCCATTGTATATGCTTCCATCTGGGTAAGTATGTTGGCCTTTATCACCCATATCTAGGCAATGTTTATAAATGTGTACTTAAAAACTGAAAATGAATGTTTAATTATGATCAAGTGCCTTATTAAAACAATCAACACTCAGTCTCAGTAATTATAAAGCATCCTACACCTACATTATATGACTAAGCTTGGTGGCAATTGCCACACCTACATGTACTAGTATTATCACACAGAAAGGATTTGATTGTCACTAATTTCTACCATTATTAATATTATGAGATATTAATAGATTTGTATATGTTTTGACCCCTAATTGCAATTAACTACTATACACTGGAAGGTAAAATCGTGATAATTAAATCGGATTCTGGGAAAATGCAGATATGATGCATATCTGTACTGTAGTTGTTTTATCTTTGAACAATTTTTGAAAGCAATGGGGGTATTATATTTTTATGACAATGTGGTATGTTCTATTACAGAATATCCTATATCTTTTTGGCAGGGTGGATATGCACTATTCAATAATAAGGGTGACACATATTTTAGGAAAGTGCAGTTATCTCTAGAGACTGGGCAAATAGAGCTTCATACTCATCTAGTAGGTCAACCTGCATTATGTAGGTCGTGTGACGTCGTGCACGTGATCACGACATATCTAACAACAACGTGACGTCAACCCTCAGACGGTCTAAGCATGACTGCTTTGCACTCCAGTCGAGACTCATGATTCATGTCATGTGACTCGGGGCTTGCTTGATAACTGTCAATCATTTCAAATAAGGAACAACGTAAAACATGACAGGAACGCCCATTTTATTGTGAAGCTCGCAAATTGTCCAGTCTCTGGTGCTGGTTACAAGTTTACTCAAATTTTTTTTTTATACAAATGGAAACGAAAGTGTTGGTTTACTAAAAATTAATACTTTTATATAAATCGAAATGTAAAATAAATAGAAGAGACTGGGCCAGTCTAGGAAAGTGCCAGCACAGAAATATTTTTTTGAGGTAAGAACTCAAAGACCAACATGGTTTTGACTAATTAATTCTGAAACAATTAACATAGTTAGCTTGATACTAACATATAATTTCCTTCTACAAAAAAACCCCTAACATTTTCCAAAATTTATCTTTGACTTATTCCAATTTTGTGTTTTCTTATTTATATTTTTTTTCAAAATCAATCTATAAATTGTCACTAATTGATATATCATGATATAAGCAATGTACCATGTAAATTTATCAGGGAATTATAAACGTCATACGCGTTGATTTTGATTTTCAGTTAATAACCAGATATAACATTGTTATCTATCTATATATATTATAATCCCTCAGTTTGCCGTATATTAAGTCTCTAATAATTCCTTATAACAGGCAGTACGGGTATCAATGTACATATATATTTATACAGTGTTGCATAATATATAGATTCTATTAATTACATCAGGCCGTTCGAAAGTATATTTCGAACCTATATGCTTCATACACATTTTATACCTCACTTGGAGAAGTCCAAAATATCATATCACTACCTGTTTTAAAAATAATAACAATACTTCCCCATAATCACACCTGTACAGAGAACGTCATTAATATAGAGCACAATTTACCGTGACGTTTACAGCAAAGCACGGTCAAATATGGTTGATTGCGGGAACCCGAGGTGTGCTCAGGACAGAAGATCGTTTCGGAAAGAGCTACTTTCATGGGGTAAAAAGGTTCCAGTATTATTGGGTAAGTGAAATAATACCGTTTTCTCTTTAATTTGATATATATCTCATCTAATTCGACGAAAAATTGACCGAGGGGTTTGAATTTTAATATTGTCAAAATTTTAGTCAACATTCGGGCATTCTTTCCTCTGTAGCAGACGGATCGATAAATCTGCACCTTCGTTAGCTAGCAGCCACCATGGTGATTTTTTGTCCTTGATCAGTTCTTTCCTTTCAATTTATAAAACTAGTGATGTATTTCAATGCATTTATTTTGTCCTAATCACTTCTTTAACCCTAATTACAGCATACCTGTATAGTGTTTTATTCTTACATCGATCGTTTTAATTGTAAATTCCCCAAATGGCATATTGCTCTTCTTGGATGACGTATTGGCCAATTTTCATAACCGCCATTTTAGAGCCCTATAATTTTTAACGGGTTCAAATTTAGATCAATAAATGTATGTAAATTCTACTTATTTTTATGTTATTGTGTTCTTTATTAAAGAATGTTAATAATAATAACTGTCTTGACAACTGATAAGATTAACCTGTGACATTAGTTTTGCTTTCTGTCGCCTTTCATCAGTCATTTATGGCGTGACCTTTACTGGGCAGGTTATTATAATGAGCACAGGTCGCGAACCCATTAACACAACGCAAACAAAGGTGACACAGATGTTTTTTGTGTACAGTACGGCTACTTACTGTGACAGTAATAATAATTCGTTTTTTTAGTTATTTTCTTTAGTTTTTATTAATAAATTGGATAATCTTATTTAAAAAGTTATTGACATGGACCTCCAGTAACCAGTTCTATTGTTTTTTACTCACAATTTCTCAGATGTCTCCTTAAAATATTTTTAAGAATGTATTATTAAAGTCTTTGATGTTGTTTTTATAAACACACCATGATGGTTTCATATGATCAAAAGATTGTGACGTCATTAATGTTTTGTGTGTAATTTTTTTTTTATGAGACTTTTTTAATAACCTTGTTCACAAATTTCACTTTCTTTTTAGCATAAAGTAATTTTAATCCATACAAGACCCGGTCTATTCTTTCTTGTGTTGTTATTTACAAACTATCCCTTAAAAAATTGAATTGAATGATATCATGTATAAAATTTAAGACCAAACTGTGTTCAGTCAAATATAAAATTGCTGATGTTTTGTTAAATTATACGCAGCCATTATTTTATACCTTATGTATGTGTAAAATGTAAAGTAGCTAATTCAATGTTGTTTCATTCTTCAGAATGTAAGAGCTTAACAAATGTACTTTGTATTTTAAAAAAGTATACTTTGCATTTTTACACCATGACATTAGATGTACTTTGAAACATTGAAAATGTATTTTGAAACCTCTCTATGTTCAGAGTCTTCAGGAAGTCCTATCTTCAGACTTTTGGCAACGTTATACTTCCATAAAACTTGCCTTCTTGGGCAGTGTCACTCGCATGATCAATATGAATAACAGATATAGCAGAATTACTTACAGAATCCCGACAGATGTTTTGCATGCATGTATCAATGATTGATTTTGTTCTGTAATCAGACCACCATGATGACCATGTCCGGTCAGTATGTCAAGAGACAGTGACAGCTTACAATAAAAATTTAAAGTTACATTATTCAAGATATAGATAAGAACTAGCCATTCTTGCTATACTAGTTCGGAAGTAGTTGATGTAAAATGAATAATTTGAAAATTTCATTCAAATTACTCTATTGCAAGCGAAGATATTGGCATTTAAAGATTTGGCCGACGTGTGCAATAATTTCAACCACGGTCCTGGTTGATCAAAGCTAAGACTCGAAGCGTCTAGGCGCGCCATATTTGATTTATCACTGAAACGTTTTAATCTGTTTAATATCGGAGCAATCTGATCCCATCCAAAGTTGATTAAGGCCTGGGTCAGTTAATTAATGTCTAATTAATACTTTAGAAAATATTTCATGCCCAAATAAAGACCTGCACTAGGCAGATTCAGCTCTTGAATAATGCATGTTTAAGTTTTTAAGCAATAAAATTGCGGGCCAATACTAATGTTCCAAAATTATTTGTTTTATTTCTGAAGTTCTGAGTGACATTCCAGCATGACCTTTTTTACCCAGCTTTATGCTAGAAGAGCACATCTCACTACAGAGTTCTACCTAGCCTATATATACATGAATTGGGATTGAAGTCTTCAGTATGAAAAGGAGGTCAATTAGTACATTGTACATTATTGTTGGTCTGACTTAGCCTATTAGATGTACATCACCTAGAAGAAAATAAATCAATTGCATAACTGAAGTAGGCCTACATATACAGTACAGACTTCATTTTAGTTTTCTGATATATTTTTTCAGCTTATGAGGCAATTGCAGGACGGTTTGGAGGAAAAGAAGTTTCAGATGAACTTGATAAATGTTTTAGCAGTAAGTTAACATTATTCACAGATTTCTATAGTAGTTTTCCTGGTCAGCTTTCATCCACTACAATTAGTTTCAAAAAGTATTGATGGTGCATACTGCATATAAATAATTGTAGTTTCTCTGATAATATTCTGTGATATAAAGTCATGTTATGGCTTTAAATAGTCTGTGATTTATAGTCAATTTATGTTATGAAATATATTCATGTTATGGCTTATATTCTGTGATCTAAAGTCATGTTATGTTATGACATATATTCTGTAATCTAAAACATGTTTTTTTATGACATATCATGTGATCTAAAGTAATGTTATGGCTTACTATATTCTATAAGTTAGGGAGCCTTATGTGTCAGACCTACCAAGAATTCGCTTCTGTCAGAAACTGTTTATTAAATTAAGTATAAGGGTCTTGCTACATGAATTTTTAAAGGATTGGCAAAGAATTTTCTGAAGATTATTTGTGAAAACTTGGATCAATTTAAATAGTCTTGAAAGTGTTTTTACTTGAAAGATTTGGGAAATTCTAAAGAATTGACACAGATCAATTTAGATTGCATCTTCATATATTCAAAGATGATACAAATATGAAATTGTGAACATGGGAGCTCTTGTCTGTTAATTTTTGTTGCAATCTATGAAAAAAGTACCAGGGAAAGTAATATACCAAATATTATGACATAGTTCAATTGGCACAGTTGTCATAAAATACAGATCTAATTCCTCTTTGTTTATATTATTTGAAATAAGTTACATTTGCAGAAAAATAATAAAATCATGTAGCCAATACTGAACTTGCGGTAAAATCCAAATTGATGATTGAAAACAAGATATTTGTTCCTCCAGAAATAATTGACTGTAGGTTCTATTTAAGGAAAAAGTTATTGTAGCATTAACAATGCATTTTTGAACCTATTTATTTTACCCTAAAGATAGCCCATTTTTCTGATTAACAGATGAACAAATGTCAAGTCAATAATTGGATAATTAAGACTTTGGTCTTACATTATTGACCGTGACCTTTTATTTCTGTCTGATGCTAATTATTTGATTAGAAGTATCAAGGAGACCTTGAAGAAATTATGTTATTATAAATAGAATCTTTCGGTCTCACGAACTAGTAATAATTTCAAATTATAGACAATATTTGACTTATTAGTTGAGATTTGTGTGGCCTTGTAAGAATCCCATTTAGTAAGAATTGGTTGTTTGCCAAAGGCTATTTTCTTGTTAACAGAGTTGATCGTTAATATGAAACATTACACTGTGTCATATATTTATTTTTGCACTTCCTTTTTTAATAACTCAAGGACACTTATGAGATTAAAGATTTAATGAATAAATGAAAACTTAAAAGTGATATAGACAGAAACTCAAGTATTAATTGCAGGGTACATGTATATTTCTTTCTTTATATTACTATTAGTATCATTAAAAAGGCCAAAGTTTTAATGAACCATTCGTCTAAATCACCACATAAAGAAAATTAGCCATTGAAACAAAGAAATTTTTTTAGGCCGAACCCAATTTAATTATTTTTTTTTCTTTTGGCCACTCAAGTTTCATGAACACTGTTAGTTTACATTTTAAAAACTTTAATATTTGGAACTAAAAGCTTTTGAGAAGAGTAACCAAGTACCATACTTTTTATTGTTACATTAGTTTTATCCCCTAAAGATATAGGAAATAAATTTTTTAACAGGTGTTCATTTCGGTTCGGCCTGAGTGTGAGGAGTAGCCTACACAGGCCTGTATCTAGCCCAAAAATGTTAGGGGGGCAAGGGCTGCTGGGGCGCCGATGGGGCTTCTGGGGGCGTCGGTGTACCTACAGTTGACGGTCCACGGAGAAGCGACTTCAAGTCTATAAACAAAAGATAAAATGAATTGTTTCCCCATGAGGTGCGCTATATAACGGGCGCATATAACACGAGCCCTTCAAGGGGCGCCCAATCATGCTGTATTGGGCGCCCCATTGACCAAGTCGTGAGTGCCCAACCATTCTCGCTTGACATTATTTATTATGTGTGAACCGACAAACATACATTGTCATTATAATGCGCCCCACCGATTATATCATTATTGGCGCCCCTCCGTGATAAGTAACACCACAGCTTGCAGTTTTAGTCTCCCCCTCAAGTTAGGTGTTAATCGTGTGATTCATTATGAGGTGCCTCATCATTTGGGTGGTGGGGCGCCTCATATATAACGACATGAATCAAGTAGTAGCCGCCTAAGCAAAGTCCTATAGAAAGGGCGCCCATTACATTCTTGCAATGGATAAATTCATTATGCATTATGTGCGGCCAAACAATCATATATTGTCATAATGATTTGCCCAAACCCGACTCATAATGATTAGGTATGGGTAGGTAGGTAGGCAAATTCTTTTTTTGGGGGGTGGAGGACCAGACTTTGACGATAAATAACGAGATTTTACGAAATCACTTGTCGAGTTTGGTGTTACTATGTAAAGACATGATACTTCAGTAGGCAGCTTTTGTTTGGGTAGGTAGCATTTTGGCAAACAAACAATCTTTTAATTATGGCCCAAACTTAAATGTTATAGTTAAATACTCATTCAGTTATGAAATGGTCTATTCCTAAAGTGCATTATAAATTATTACAACCAGATTAAATAATATCGAAAGAAACAAGGAAATCGTTTTAAACCAGTTTTTTTTTTTATCAAATAACAACATATGAATACCCTATATATAACTGAATAGGAAATAAAAAGAGGCAAGAGTAATATATGGATGTCTTTTTGTGAAATATGAAAATTGCATTTAAACTGACCTTTCCAAAATAAACAATTAATATTTTAAAATGATTTTTTTGTAAAATATACAGAATATCCGTTCACATAATTTTCATTAAATCAATATTATGAAGGTCTTTCTGAATTCCACCCATTTCCTCAAAAACATATCACAGACATTATATTTGATTAGTTTTAAGTGCCTTTTAAAAGCTTGTGTTACCTACAAGCCAGTGAGTTATCTGGGTTCTTGGTATTTTTGATTATGTTTTCTTAGTTAATGATAAATAATCAATCTGAGTAGGCTACAGATTAAGCCATGCGAAATTTGATATTTATAGCAAAATGACACATGGATACTTTAAACTTTAAAGTTACAATGTTTCAAAGAGACAGCAACCACACACTGCCAAGAGTATCAAATATCAAGTATCAGTTCTGCTATAAAGAGGCATAAATTTCTTATATTTTTATACATTCAGAATGGGTACTAGACGCTTTATGGTTGTAGGCTGTTTATTAACCTCTTTTATAAAAGCAGATAAATTGCTATTAGATAATTTACTTATTTTGAAATGAAGAATCTCCTGGCCATAATCATTAATCAATTCAGAAATGTTGTCCTTAATACATGCACATAATTCCCTCAATGAGAATCACTTTCATCACACCAATAACTTTCAAATGTATTTTAAAATGATATGTAATATTGGCCTAAAAGGAATATTCATTACCAAATTTGTTATTTTGTGACTTTTAAAGATAGGTTACTTCAAGTATAATTAGATCTTTTGTTCAATCCAGAGATTGTATATGCAAATTAGGTTATTTACTAAAGGTAATTTTGTGTTTTGGACATTGCTATCCAAGCTTAATCCTATAAGACTATCACAATGCATTCATCCATTCTTACAATTACACTATATGACATTAAAATTTATAGATTCTAAAGTGTTTTTGGTAACAAATATATTATTCATGGCAGTTTGAATGTATTTCCCATTCAATGGTTATGTAAATAGAATGGCAATCATCGAGGAAATATGTCTTAAAACAAAGGACAAAAATAACGTTAAATTAACGATAATATGTTTGCATTGGAAACTTGTAACACATGTACGTATGGTAAGCCAAGCGTGATTCACACAATGAGAGAGTTAAATTGAGTATAAGCTTAGATCTAGAATATTATAGATAGTTGTGTTATTGAATCAATATAATGTTACAGGTTTGGAAAGTGATGAGCCTGAAGATTTTGCTCCTGAGAATGAATGTATTTATTGTGAATCAAAATTGGCCTCCATAGTTGTAAGTATAAGTCAATCAATAAGTAAAACATACTGACAAGAGAAAAAGCTGTTACTATAGTTGTTAAACTTGTTAACATTGTTATATAGTGTTAATTGACGCGTTTATGAAAATATTTGGAGGAAAGAGGACTTCATTGAAAAATTATTGTGACAGGAAAATAATATTTAACAAGTATTTCAATGTTTTAGGACATAGTTAGCAAACTTACAGATGATGCTAAAAAGGGAAAAATTGATCCTGACAATGCACGTAAGTAGACTTTTATATAATTTAATGCATATTTTAAGCAAATTAAATAAAACCACTGTAGCTGTGCATGTTTTTATTAATTCAATAGTGTTATAGACATGTCATGCCAAGAGTTTCCTGATATTTTATGCGGAGGGTAAAATTATTTCATTTTCATTCCCTCAAGGTTAATTGGGTCAACTATTGCAAGCGTAAGACTACCAGTATGTTTACTGAAAGTTAGAGATTAATAATACAATGAATTTGACAAATAAGATTATAGGCTGAAATTGACATTACTAGTCATATCAGAAAATATTACTGTATGTCCTTGAGTTGTAGGTAAAGCGTTACGAGGTGATTAGAACATGCAAGTATCACTGACTCATTCAAACTTTTATTAAAGACGTTAGTTGTAATGGTGTTTTTGTTATAATGTTTGCAGTAGAAAAGATATGCCTATATTGTTTAATAAATTTTTTTTTATATTGTGTTTACAGATCTACGGTATTTGCATGATTTACTTCCTTTTTGTACACAATACTATACCACAAACATCAAAAAAGAATCTGAAAAACGAACCAGCCCTAAGCCGGAAGATGCACCAATATCTAGTAAATTACACATAGAACTTAAAGTTCCTCAAATTCCACAACAACCAGGGTAAGCTAATAATATTGATGCCTACTCAAATTTTAGATATTTAATCTGTATTATAGATAGTAATTATCACTGTAGCATGGTTTCAAAACACAAAATGAACTTACAAATAAAAAGGACTGGCAGAAAATATTGATATTGCCAAGAAAGCGTTTTGAAGATCGATAATCGATACAGATTAAAAATATTAATAATCACACAATTATAGGAAGCCACTTGTAAGAAGAAATCCATTAAAGATAAAAAAGATAATCATATCACAGTAGTCTTTGCAATTCGTGCTTGCACGGTCACTGTGATTTAACAGAAGGTCATTAAACACACACAGTCATTAAACACACCCAGAACTGTCGGATGAGAGTAAATAGTTTCACATAGCATTACTCTTATTTATTTCGTCTGCTCTGTTTCTAAATCTCTATAATTAAATTATCCATATCATAGTTCCCAAGAATCAAAGAAAAGAATTAGGCCACTATACAAGACATTTTGTGCACATGAGAAATCAGAATAACTATGATGAGTAATAAACTGTTACTGTTATCGTCCCACGTCTTTCGAAGAAAGCAGGGGACTTTTAAAATGGGTTTGTTCATCTGTCCGTCTGTCTGTCACTTTTTGGGACACAATAACTCCTTCTAATTGAGCTATAATTTTCAAACTTTGTGTAGGTGTTTAGTAAGTCAATACCTTGATGGAGTTCGAAGATGGGCATTTTCTGCTTAGATAAGCAGAGATAAGCAATTTGATTGGTTGATGCTTTGGGTCGCCATCACTTCAGTTCTAATTAAACGAGAGTGATGAAACTTGGTGTATAGTTTCTTTACATCAATACCTTGACTAAGTTCGATAATGAACATTTTCTGTTCAGGGTAAGCAGAGCGATAAGCAATTTGATTGGCTGAGACTTTGGGACACAATAACTCTCTTTCTAATTGAGCTAGAATATTCAAACTTGGTGTAGGTGTTTATTAGTTGTTTGATGGAATTCGAAGATGAGCATTTCATAAGGTGAATGTCTTGACTGAGTTCAATGATTAACATTTCAAGCTAAAGCTAAGCTAAGCAATGTCATTGGTCGATGCTTTGGGACAAGATAACTTTGATTCTATCTGATAGAGAGTGATGAAACTTAGTGTATAGTTGATAATCAGTTTAATTGCTTGATACTTTTGTAAAAAAAAAAGTAAATGTGCGATTAATTAATATGTGTCATCTATTTTGGGGGGGATTTCGGCGAGGGTCATCAGCCTCAGGGTTGGCTTATTATTTTTATGGTCATAATTATCGATTCTTGAAACCAGTATGGATTAATTGTCAGCCCTACATATAATAATTGAAGAACACTGAAGGGGAAAGTGAACAATTTCTGATGGCTTCAGTGTCCACTTTGAACTTGATCTTGTATAATAAATGTCTTTTGAATCCTTGCATAATCTTAACAGTAATACAGTCTTCTCAATTTCTGGAAATAATGTCTTAATCACCACTTCATTACATCAGAATGTTTGTGCTTGATAAAAAGTTTAATGTTACAAACAAAAACCCCTCAGATCTCCATCCATTCATATTGTCAGCAACATTAGCAAGCACATTTTCTAGCTATTGAGAATATCTGTCTGTTCAAAGAAATTAATCCTGGTTAAATGATTCATGCTACTAATCTAGATCTATCCTTGAAAATATTTTGTGTATTTTCTTTTCAGTAAAAGTAAGAAAGATACTCTTCCAAATGGTAAACGAGGTTATACTGATGATGATCTTGTATCCGCTGTTTGTGATATAAGAAATGGTAAATTGGGTACCAGAAGAGCCTCAACACTCTATGGCATACCTCGCTCAACACTCAGAAACAAAATATTTAAAATGGAAATAGAAGATCAAAGCAGTGTAACAGATGAACCAGATGATTCCAATTCTGTTGATGAATCCTCAATAAATAATACTAGCAGTATGAAGTTAACAGATCTAATGCAGGCTGGATCATTAGCATTCCTTCCTCCTATACCTTTCCTTTTACCATATCAAAAGCAAGCAGAACTTACTCCAGAGGAGATGGAGAGAAAAATGGAACAAATACGACACAAGCATAATATTGATGGATCTCGAGAAACAAGCCCTAAACCTGCTCATATCAACGAACTGAAACTTCCCTTATTGGCAGATTTGATTCATAAATTAGTTGAACAACGATTTGAAATTGAGTGCCAAAAAAGTGCCTCGAAGAAGAAATCTAGTAGTACATGTAGTAGTAGTAGCAGTAATGAATCTCCAAGCAGTCTTGCCATGAGCAGCCCTTATTATTCACCTTTGACCGCAGCTTATTTGTCATCATTGAACACCAGTGAAGATCCAGATATCCGAATTCCGTCCTACAAGAGTGCCACTACTAGTGCCAACACTCAGTTATCGGAGAAAAGTAAGATGTATGGTAAAGTGTATGATGGAGGTAGAATAGGAGAAACATTAAAAGATATTATAATGAAAACTATCACAGAGAAGATGAGGTTTAAAGATGGATCTGACAGTAGTTCTGAAGCCGAAATCTCAAGTCCCCTTATTTCGCATTTGGTAGATAGAAGACTGCCACAAATGACTGTACCTAACTCCAAATACTCAACAAATAACCACACAGCTTCAAAACGCAGGAAAGAGAGTGAACGAGAGAAGACCACACAACCAGCAAATTCAGTAAAGAAAACAAGACCCAAACGAGGCCAATATCGTAAATATAATAGTGCCCTACTGATGGAAGCTGTACGAGCTGTCCAGCGAGGCGAGATGAGTGTACACAGGGCTGGCAGTTATTACGGTGTGCCTCATTCAACCTTAGAATATAAGGTTAAAGAAAGACATCTACTCAGACAGAAGAAAATGAGAGATACTCAAACCACAAAAGAATCAAAAACTGTCACAAGTGCAAGTTCAGCAGAAACCTCTAGTTCCACCTCCTCCCCTGCCTCATCAAAGACCACAACCACTACTAAATCAGAATCTACTAAGTTGAGTGCCTTGGGTTTCACTCCTTCTAAAGACTCCACCAATAACCTGCCATGGTACCAGCCCTATCTCAATGCCAATCCTGAATTCAAAGCAGATATGAATTTTTTTCCTTCTGGTTTTGCTCTTAGCACACCGGCATCAGAACTGCTTCGTAAACTCCAGCATAAAGTACAGAGTAAATCTAGTCCATTTAGTCCTGACAGTTCTTTTGAATTTACAGGTTCCAATCATAATGTCAGTAATCTTGGTGATCGTTATATGTTGTATAATTGATAGTGAAGATATTAAGATATATATATTTGCTCACATAATACTATGGTGAAGGATTGTGGTCTCTACTATAATAGTAGAATACTGTGATTGTTGTCATTACTATATATTAAATATTGTATGGTAATTGTTTATGATCACATAATATATTGTAAATTCACTAATTATCACATGTTTTCTCCTCCATGTTTTTTAGTGCATAATATAAATTATTATTTAAATTATTTACATGTAATATTTATAATGAAATATAACTCTTTAATTCAATGTATGAATTATACATTGTCCACTTGTAACAACATAATACCAGAGTACCTCATTGGTTGTGATTTATAATAGAATGATGGTATTAGTTAGGGAAAGGTTTAAATTGTAGAAAATAGAATCCATTTATTTACAAAAGTTTAATTTGAAATTAGTGATTGATTGGGATAATATTGATATGTATGTATTTGGTTTATATAAATAGACAAATCTAGCATTGTATTTCTTATAATTTGTTTACATTGTATTACAAGGGTCATCTGTACAGAATCAAATACTTTTTTTTGTATTTTCAAAAGAAATATTTTGATAGGCGTGTTTGAGACACATGAATTGGTTTATATTTTGGTGGGTACATTTATATACACATGCATCTGTTCATTTTTTCGGGGATACATTTATACATTAATTTCATGACTATTTGATTGAGTGATAGTTTATTTAAATTTTATACAGAATTTTGAATAACAAAAAAAAACCCAAAAAACTTTTTGGTACGATAAAGTCAAAACAAACAGCTTGATTTTTGCTTTTATGAAAACCTTTGTTTTTATGGTAATGAAGTCGGCTTATATACTGCATTTAATGTTAAGATTTGGACTAGAGTGATTTTTGTGAGAGATTAAGTTATGATATTGTAATTATTGTCATAAAATATGTGCATGAGTTTTGTCACCCATGCTGGATTTTTTCCTCCAACTTGTCTTTTCAAGTTGTTTTATTACCGTCCCCTCTTTGTAAATAGTTTGGAAATGGTTATTTATATTTAATCTAATTGTTAATGTAGACATATATAAAATAAATGTTAGATAGTTGTCACATGACAGATACTGGGCTTAAAGTGTGTGTATGGTATTATCATATATATTTTGTAATTTAAATAGTATAAGTTAAAGAGAAAGTATGTGGTCTGTCATCTAGTCCTGTACAGAATAGATTGGCAAACGGGTTTTAATTTGGTGAATTTAAAATATTTCAAAAATGGATTGAATTATTCTAATCCTATTTGATTTTGCTATCAGTCAGTTGTGAATTAAGCATATAAAGGACTCTCACTTTAATATGAGTATAGGCCTAATTATTCTAATCCTAAGAACTAAACCTACTAAGTATTTGATTTTTGGTTGCAATCAGTAATGACTAATACATAAGTTTGTCATTATTTAACCAAACGCACCTCATAAGTGTTGGTTTTTAAAAAACACACTGTTCATTAATGAAGTATAGTACTGTCACCTCATAATATATGTTAGCTACCTACCATACATAGTATGGTGCTTCTACTCAATATATATATATATATATAACATTCCTATTGCCGGTTTTACCACTCACGCTTTATTTATTGTTGTTTTTATTTGAATTCAGTGGTCTTTGGTGATTTACTAGGAGAAATATTACATATATACATTAAATATATATTTATTATATCAGATGTTTTGTATCTTGATATTGTTGTTATTGAATATGTTTACTGTACACTCTATATATATATATATATATGTATATCATCTTAAAGGGAATTTTGTGCAATTATTGACTACAACTTATTGGGAATGTGTACTGCAGACACAGCAGTAACATAAGGTTGTAAACATTTCTTACATCATTTAAATGTACCGGCTTCAAATTTTTTGCAAAAATTGTTTTAAGCTATATTGATGCCTGAATCTTGTGTACTCATGACAAATGATCAATAATTTGGCACAAATTTAAATTAAAGGTTTGAAATATTGCATTAAGACATATTAAATGAAAGATCAAAATTGAGTGTATTTTGAAAACTACCTTTTTAAAAACATTATTCTTTGGTTTAAATATTCTTTGGAAAAGAATCCCTGTTATTACAAAGATACGGTACCTTCAAGCTCAAATATCCCTTTAAAAGATATTTTGTTCCCCCATTGTGTATTGTGCCATATCTTTGGGAAGTGCCTTGGATAGTTACAAATAGCTATGTTAGTTATAGGAAGATTAATAATATATTGAATGCTTTTTTGTCTTGATTGTAATATTAGAATATTTGCTAACTTTGAATACCAAATTATAAAATTGGTACGTTGATAAAAGATTTTGAGAAAAAAATATTCAGTTATTGAAATCCCTGGCATACCAGAAATGATATTCAAAAGTGCCTGAATAAAACACAATAGTTCAAAATTGATGAAATATAAGGATTTACAAATTATATTAAGTTTCTTTTGATTCCAGTTTGAACCTTTAATTGTTTGATAATTAATAAAATGTGCAGGAGATACTGCACCACACATAAACAAACCCAGGACAGGAAACAATATAAATTAATCTCATGTTGGGGGTTTAATAAATTCAAGGACATCTGTTTATATTGACAAATGTTTATGTTTTTGTCATGACATATTCTCACTCGCTACCAAGTTATGGAATAATGTGTAGTACCAGTGAATAGTTTTAAAAAACATATTTTTCATCTTCTTAAATTATCTACCCGAAACACCCTGGAGGAAATTAGTAAATGTCTCCATGTATCAATTTGTATCCATGATTTCAGGGTAGTTTTATTACCTGTGAATTAAAAAATATTAGTATTAGTTTATTGAAATTAAGTAATCCAATCTTCACCTTGCCATACATTGATTGTATGGTGAACTACACAATACACATGTAATGTAAAGAAGCTAATATAGCTTTGTGTTGTTGTAAAGAATACAAGATGACCATATATTATTAGATGAACTCCTGCTGTAGATTTCAATTATCATATCATATATTGTTATTATATATATATATACATGTATATCTTGTTTTGTCCAAGTCATAATGTAACATTCCATGTCATCATAATTTATATTCATCTATTTATTTTTAGTTTACATGTTTTTTTGTTTAAGTGCAATACTATACTAAGTTATGTTTTTTTTTGAAGATGTCATTTGAATGTGTTGTTTATTTATTGATATAGTCACATACATGCTTTATAAGCAGAGAAATTTGAAACAGATCTTTATGTACCAGGTACTTTTCATGTTTTATTTAATTTCCAAAAACAAAAAATGTTTCTATTTAAATAATGTTTTCAGTATTTTACAGTGCTATATTTTATTTATTAAATTACCCAAATATAGAATATTTTTTGAATTGGGACCATAAGTTTTTTTTTTAATATCCGATCTCTTTGTGAGAGATTATTTGATGTGATTTATTATGTAATTTTTCTCTTTGATATTTTACAGCACACTGTCAGTTCTTGTGAGAAAAAATAAATACAATATTGTTGAAATTTATGGGTTTATTTTGTCATCCACATTTCAAATCTCAACAGATCTCTTGTTTGGTACCATCAAATATTCAGAAATAATGAGTTTTGGGCTATTAAATAATTTTACAAAGGTAATTCTAGTTATTTTCCAAAACTTATCATTGTCGATGAAGAGAGAAAATGAAATGGTGTTTAATGTGGTAAACCTGGGGAAAACCTACCCGGTACTAACCTAGACAGATGACCCTATAATCCCCTACAAAGTGTTAGTGGATCCTCTTGCTTGTGTAGTAGATAACAGACCTTATGATGTACTGTAGATGCATTAGACCCTCACTCCCATTTTTGGTCAAAGGTCTTAAAAGATTTTATCGAACATTTGATCATTTTTCACACATGCTATAAAAATGGGGGAAATATGCTACTTTAACTTATAAGACAACTATACTGTTGCAAGTTAGACAAACAGTATTTAGTAATATTGCTAACCCTTAACATTTTAAAAGAAGGCCAAAGTGTATTCATTATTATACAATGTCTTGTCAATTGCCAAAAGATCTTCTATAGGTCCAGTAATTTGCTGTGTTGAAATTCAGAATAGTGCATCAGTTTGCATAGTAAACTTGTAAATGGTAAATGAGTTATTGCTCCTTTCACAAAAACATGGTACCTTGGGGTTCTTCTTCAATCTAATTAAAATATAGATCTAGATTTCGTTTTGTTTTTTATACTTTCGATGGCCTACTCTACATGTAGATCTAATAAGTTATAGAGGGAGCTCATGTTCTATGACGATTCGACAGACCATTTGATTGGCTAACCCCTCATTTCATGCAGAACATGAGTTAAATAGCAAGTCTTCCAGATCCAAGAGTAGTAAAGACACGTAAAAACGAAATTTTGAACTATAAAAAACGAAACGAAATTGGTTCTGTGTTTTAATCAGATTGGGTTCTTCCTCAGACCTGTTATTTTCAATTACCAATAAAGCTGTTACATATTATCCATTATTATAACCCTGTAACACTTCAATAGTAAACTCATTTGTATGATGGTATTATTAAATATTTTATTGACTCTTCATGACATGAAATAGTGATATATGATTATATAAAGATGACATGATAGATCATGAAAAAGAAAATTCATAACGGGATCATATTTACAGAAACAAAACAACATGAAATTGATAAAATTAAAGAGTCAGTTGAGTCGATGGGGGTGTATATATATATATGATTACTATGTGAATAGATAAAATAATGTAGATTAAAATGAGAAAAATGTACGACTGAGCACCCTTATAATTAAATACTAACAAATTTATTAGTCATTTATCTACTGTATAATTATATTTACAAATACAGATTTAAGATCAAAAACAATAGGTCTACTGGACATAACAGATATACTATAACAATACTGAATAAAAGTCAATCTAAAACTATCATCCTTTACATATCTCAAGATCTTTTAACTGGTCATCTGTGATTTTCAATGACTGAAAAAAGAAAAGATGGTAACATTTTGAGTATAGTTTATGCCAGTAACATCACTATTTTAATAAAATGAGGATCAGTTGAAACTATTCTTAAATGTCGTCAGAAATAAAACCATTTTCACCTTGTCACCTTTTCACTATACTTTCTAAGGATCATTAGTTTGTCGTTTGAAAATGTAAGATAAAGACTACATAATGCAAGATGCCTCTTTTATTGAAAACATACATACCTTTTCATTTGCTAAATGAAGGAGACAAACAAAAGCAATTGGTACACTAAGATTTTTTGCTGTATTTGTGGAGACTTTTTCTGGTAGTTCTTGTAACAATGATTGAAAAGACCAGGTTTTACTCATCATCTCATCATTTGTATCTTCATCTTCTATCTTTTTCTATAAATAAAAATATTTAATAAAGTATCCATTTCCTGTACATTAATAGTATGATACACTAATTAGTCTGAAGTTTATTTAAAAAATCAGATACTTTGGGTATAAGTTTACTGACGTTCCACTGGGGCAAAGATAAAATCTTTACACAGAATATATTTACTCCCTGTTGAAGGCATGTTATCCTAAGCCCCTTGAGACGTCTGTGTATTAATAGCAATTTAGCATGTCAAATAGTAATTACCTTTTCTTCTGGAGCGGCTAAAAGTTTCCACATAGATCCTTTCAATTTTCTTACATCTAATTTCTTTGCAGTTTTGGCATACCCAATATCTATTTTAGCAATCTGAAATTATACATAGAAATGGCACATTTAAAGCTAGTATTTGCCAGATTGAATGAAATCCTTTTATATGTTGCTTTTTGCTACATTGTGTTATACATGTATATCCTTAAACTTAAAGAACACATTAGTTTAAAGATAAATTATGTAAAATTTGGTAAAGAGTTGGTCTTTCTTGCTATAATACTGCAAAAATAAAAGATAATGCAAAATGAATATATTGAAAATTTCATTCAAATTACTTTATTCTGAGTGAAGATACTAGATTAGCTTTTCAAGGTTTGACAAGATGTGTGCACTGATTGTAACCACCATATTTGTTGTTCAAGACTAAGCCTTGTTTCAACCTTTTTATTGTAAATCATTTAATGGCTGAACCGTTCCAATCTGCTAAAAAAAAAACAGACCCATCCAATGGCATCGAGAGTTCATTATGGTCTTGTAATGTTAATAAATGAGTATCAGAGAATACATAATTAACCAATGAAGCAAACCTTATATGGTTGAGCTAATAATTTATCTCCTGATAGAACTGTTCCATCAAAAATAGTATCTTGTGATAATCCGGGATTAACAGTCATCTCAGATGATTCTTGACTATAATCTCCACAAGCTGCTGTATAATTAAATCCATTGTCATCATCATCATCCTATAACATAAACCATTACCTAATTAATTCATATCAATATAACATATTATCAACTACTTTGATTAGGAAATAGATCAAATATCTTGAATATTCAGTTTGGGGCAGCTGTCTTATCTACAGCCTGACAGATATAACTACTCAATCACCTTCCCTTAAAAGTTTGATGCAATAAATAGATTACAATAAGCTGTCCATTATTGATTGAAATTTTGATTTATTTCAATTTGTTCAATCTCCTCAACTCACTTACTGGGATAAATGACCAGGATCAAGACAGAAAACGAATCCTATTAGATAAAATGTGAATGGAGATGTGGTCTAAGGGGAGATAATATTGCATCAAGGACACCTGGATAGAGTTACCTCCCTTACACTACAGGCTATCAACTTGCAGTACAATAACACAACTATACATTAATCCTGTATGACCGGTGAATTCTATTTTGTGAATTTATTCAATTTCTAATTAGTCACCTATAGGTGACTGACAAAATTTCACAAACCTTCATCCATAAATAAAAGGAGATTAATAACCAATAAATTGACTCACCCCTACATCGGCTGGACAGTAGTTATCTTTATCATTAACATTATCATAATCATAATTATCTACTGCATCATCTACACCTACATCACTTGCTGTCTGTCTTTTAATCTACATAATATAAATAATGAACATTCAAAGTGCTTCTGATCAAGAGATGATAATATGTGTATATATCTATATCTATTATAACTTCTCAACAATTCTGCATTTACAGCTAACACTATTTGTCTTCTGCGGGTATAATTTAAAAAAAAAGACATACCATAATTTTAGGTTTATTAAAAAGTCTAAATAATTTTTCAGCATCATAATGTTGATCTTCTGGTAAGGTTGTTTGATTTTTTTTATGTTTACTTAAAGTTGCTTTTGTTAAAGTTGTAGCTTTTGACTTTCTAAAGGGTTTCTCCAGATCTACATCTGCATCATAATCTATGACAAAATCAGGCTTTTTTGTTTTTATGGTTTTATTCACAGTCTTTGTATCTGAAAACATTTTGTTTCATGATTAAATGATTTAGAATTAATGATGGGAAATGATTTATTCTTTCACATTAACTTTATACAATTACATTATTTTTTTAGAAAAGTTTTTTTTTAATCTAGGAGTTAGTAA
The DNA here is from genome assembly GCA_917208275.1 of Patella pellucida. NCBI lineage: Eukaryota > Metazoa > Mollusca > Gastropoda > Patellidae > Patella > Patella pellucida. The sequence goes on from OU795039.1 coordinate 63,863,129, forward strand.
AACTCTAAAAATTATAATAAACATATAAACAAGTTAACAAAAATCAATGTAGTTAAGTGAAAATTTTTTATATAATTATATTATTGTGTAGGAAAGATCTTAACTTTGTGTATTTTTTTTTTTTTTAGAGATAAAATGAACCAGTTCATTTAAATTACCTTTAGACAGTGGTCCTAGTTTCCAGTGTGATGGCCCAGCCCATGATCTCAATAAAGTTTTATTAAAATAAGAATAATCTGAAGGCTCTGTAGCCAGTATCTGCATTAAACTTCCAACTGAACCATGCCTTTAAAATATATTATAATTAAAAATGGAATTTCAAAATATCTATATTTTTTAGTCACAATTTAATTGGCTTTCCATTGAAAAAATATATATTTAACGCTAATAAATATTAATAGAGATTTTTTAATGAAATAAATCTTACGTCAAATCTCTGAAGGCACTTTCTACAAGTTTAGCTGTTTTATTATCTCCAATTAAAGATGAAACATCCGCTTCACCAGGTGCTTCAAAACCTAACAATATAAAACATGTTTGATATATTGAAAGAGTATACAATCCCCCATGTTCCTGAAGCAACGGTATACTAGTTTTATAACTATTATCCGTTGCTTACGCAGCACCATATTCTCGTCACTTATGAGTAATAACCTCCCTTTGCTGAATCTACGTCACTATTCGATTTGTCCAATTAACTACCTCGTAACATATGGAGTAGCAGCAGTGATTTAAAGATGGCGACCTCCATAGATTCTACATTTTCACTAATTAAAAACAAGTTTACAATTGAATGTTTAAGATAAAACCAGAAAAAATCAATATAGGCAGTACTCGACAAGAAATGATGGAATGTTGACAGCCTTGCACTTTGTCTCCTTTGACCTTTGTGTCTCGATTAACATAAATAGGGGTTTCTACTGGAGATCAAGCGTCTGGTTATTCGAATACCCGGTATTTCGCGGAAAATTTAGTTTCAAGGAATCTCAATGGCTACTGGAATATCCCCTCGACCAATCAAAATTAGTGACGAGAATAGTCGGCTGTGAGAGCAACGGATAATAGTTATAAGACAGTATCCGTTGCACAGGAACATGACAATCCCCAGAGTACAATTTATTCAAATTTGTTTATTTCTCTATAATGTTGTTATGCTTTTTATACGCCCACATTAGAAATATGGTCGTATATTGGCGCGCCCAATCCGTCCGTACGTCCGTCCGTCAGTCGTCAGCAATTTCTTGTGAGTGCTCTAGAGGGTAAAGTTTATTTCTAATTGACTTTAAATTTATACACAGTGTTAAAGGTCATGAGACGAAGAAGCCTATTGATTTTCAGCGGTTTCCGATAATTGCTGTCAGAGTTATGGCCCTTGATCACTTCAAAAAATCTTGTGAACGCTCTAGAGGCTAAAGTTTATTTCTAATTGACTTTAAATTCATACACAGTGTTTAAGGTCATGAGACAAAGAAGACTATTGATTTTCAGCGATTTCCGATAATTGTTGTCAGAGTTATTGCCCTTGATCACTTCAAAAAATCTTGTGGTCGCTCTAGAGGCTAAAGTTAATATCTGATTGTCTTTAGATTTATACACAGTGTTTAAGGTCATGAAACAAAGAAGCCTATTGATTTTCATCGATTTCCGATAATTACTGTCAGAGTTATGGCCCTTGATCACTTGAAAAAAATCTTGTGGACGCTCTAGAGGCTAAAGTTAATATCTGATTGACTTTAAATTTATACACAGTGTTTATGGTCACGAAACGAAGAAGCCTCTTGATTTTTTTATCAATATTCGATATTTACTGTCAGAGTTATGGCCCTTGATCACTTCAAAAAAACTTGTGGACGCTCTAGAGACTAAAGTTAATATCCGATTGACTTTAAATTTATACACAGTGTTGAAGGTCATGAAACGAACAAGCATATTGAGTTTCAATGAATTTTGATAACTTGAACAGCTACATCCAGAATATTAAATGTGTCGTATACTAAACGTTAGCATGGAGGAGAACTTTATCAAAGCCAAACATATTCAAATGATTTTCTGATAATTACATAATGAGTTGTTTCTTTTAATCAGACTTTAGTGTATTATAAATGTTTCATTACCGAAAAAAGTAAAATATGCGACAACTCTTGGGCGTATGTTTCGTTGCCTGGCAACCTATCTTTACTACATTTCAGCATTGGGTATAACTGTCATTTATAACACAGTATAGCTCAGATTTGACTGTTTTCCATGCTATAAAAAACTTCATCCTTGTATCCCTGTCTTCAGTAACCTACATTAAATAAGCATGGAAACAGTACAGGGCTAACTATTCTTCCTTTTATATATGATAGTCATGAAATATAATCATACCGTTTTCATCATCACTGTCACCTGAATATGACAAACCATGCTCTGGTATAAGATCTTCTGCTTCTGGAATAGGTTCAATCTCAGCATTTATATCAAATGCATGTTCTGATGATGTTTTAGGTATGATAGAACTCTGCAAATATAATATTGACCTCAAACATTACCATCCCATAAACCATTCATTGCAATTACCCAAGATTGTAACAGACAAAAACAAACCCAAGATGACATCATTTTTATGTGCTTGGTTATGATTAACATTGTGATTTCAGTCAAAGCAATATTTGAATTTCCAGTATTTATACTATTTCATTTACATACCGTATCTGAATCATCCCATTCTGTAAATCTAAAATGTTGAAATTGCGGACAGATTATCTTATTTTCAATATTCATTTTGGAAAGTAAATCTGAAATAATAGCATAAAACATTCATAATACAGCAATACATCATTTTCTCATAAAACAATTTTACAAAACTTACATACATTATACTTAACAATAAAATTTCCTTTCATCTACTTTTCATCAGTAATGCTATAATTTAAATTTAACTCATGTCAAAGTAGTTTGACTGCAACTTCTATAAATCAGAAATTATTGAAATCAACCATCATGTCTTTATGGTCTAAAAACACGTTTGACAACAATGACACGATTCTTCCTTTTATATGACACACAATTTATTGTCCTGTTTTGGTGACTCAAAAAACCATTCCAAAAGTATATTTGTTACTATTGTAACCGTGTCTTGTATCCTCAAATTATGAATATTGCCACAAATCCTCAATAATATAAAATAACAATGAAAAAGTAGTATGTCGTCCCTCACGGAAACCATGTAAGTCATGCTGGAAAGGATAATTTTCTTCCATTCCTTGATAAGTGCTGTATGTAATACAACAATAGTTTAACCCCATTTATACCATTTATAGGCAGACATCAATGGACCTTCCTTTTATACCTTTTAAGCCATAATTCTATTCTAATATATATGTTTTCTGTTCAATTTAATTTAGTCTATAGTCAAACTTTTTATGAAATAATTACTATTCCGGTTTAGTTTAGCAAATGCTCCTCAATATGAACTGATAGAGCAAATAAATGCCATGTAACTAGGAAAAGTAATTTTCTACCTGGTCTTTGTTTTGTTTTATTGCTTGCATAAACATACCTTGAATTTCTTCTGTGTCAATTGATTGACTTTTTCTCTCTTCTAAACTTTTATCATCAATAATAGATACTTGTGTTGAAGAATCTAAAATTAATTGTTGTCCATCATCAAAACACTGTAGATTATTTAATAACAAACCACTAACACCACCTTCATCAAAGGCTGCAGATGTCACTTGAAACATAGGATCAACCTGTAGATTAAACAAATAATTATTATATTTATCTCTACTAACCTGTTTATCATGCAGTTTAATCAAGCAGAGGTCTATCAATAATCCAACAACCTTACTAAGCTTTTTCAGGACAAAATCTCATTTCCAAGTTTACTCTTTATAGACCTTTGCTGATCATGCATGTCTTGATCCATTATTATCCATCATTGGCCACGTGGGATGCTATTTGCACAATCTAGTAATGATTTATTTTTCTTTTGTGCACTTATTTGTTGCATGCTATTTGACTAAACTAGTGAAGTCTTGTCCCAAATATTAATTTGACAGAAAACAGATAGTATTGTGTCATTTTATCAAAGAAAAAGAATACAAAGTGCTCCTTGAAGATATCATAGTATAGCTTGGCCTTTAATTACACTTAAGTAACCTGTGCCCCCAAACCAGTATGTAATTCCTGTGGAAATGTTTCAGCCACTTTAGCCAATCAAAAGTGATCGAAGGTATTTCATAAAATATTATCAACCAATCAGTGTAACAAGATTTAGCCTGTCATACAATATAATTTATAAGGTGTATAACTAAATAAAGTAGACTTTCTTTACCTCAAATTCTAAATCAAATTTATTAACATTAATATTCTTTAAATTTATTTCAATTGTTCTACTTTTCCTCGTCTGAAACAGAAATAATCATAGTTAACATTGTTAATTGACATGTCTATCAATCTGGTCAAACTCCACAGTACATGCTGTGATTTACAACCCAGGTACTTCTAGAAATGGTAGCAAATGGTGAAATGAAATCGTGTTTAAAATCTTTGTTTTGGTCCGACAGCGCAATTCAAGACAAAGATAAAGCAAGCCAGGACAGCGGCGCTACGGCCTACTCTTATATTATGTTCTATCTGCAGTAAATGTGTACATGAGACTTTGGTTTTCATCCCATCTGAATGACTATACATTGTCCTTGCCAGACGCTCTGTCCTCCACCATTGACACAGGGAACAACACCGGAATATCCTAATAAACTTTCCCGTCCAACACAGATATCTGGACAATCCAGATTAGCAAGCCAATGTCTTACTAATTGAGTCAACATGGCTTTCTATTTCAAACAGCAGATATATACATTTTTGTTTGTATAGATATGGAAATGGTTTACCTTTCTTTTCTTTTTCGTATTTTCATCATTATTTTGTTCATCTGGATTCTCAGGCATATCATCATCTATAAAACATTATGAATATGCATCATATCATACCGTATATACCAAGAACATTATAGATATGCATCATTCTATATACCAAGAAATAATACATTCTTTTAGTTTAACAAGTCATTGTTGTTTTAGAGGAGAACCAAAAAGGCTCCACTAAATCAACAAATTGAAAAAATCGCTCCCCTAAAAAGCTCTCCCAGTTTCGATTAGAAGAGTGATTTAGAAAATATGGAGATTAATCTGATATTAAGGAGAGCGATTAGTTGGTGTATGAATGAATGAAATGGGGTTTAACGTCCTACTATTATGCACCTAACCTGGGCTAATGGAAGACGGGCATACGCAATACAGTGTGCTATGAGGGAAATCTTGCCCTGGCAGCTGCGCTACGGCCTACTCTTATATCGAATTCCAACTGCCAAGGGATCTTTTATGTGCACTCCAATGTGTACAAGGGACCTCAGTTTTTCCGTCCCATCCGAACGACTAGGCAGCTGTCCTAGTCAGACCCTTCTTCTGCATCACTGACGAGGGGAAATCACGCTGGAAAATAGAGATGAACTTTCTTGGCCAATGCAGGGATCGAACTCTTGACCAGCACCTTATCCACTTAGCCACCGTGATCCCCCAGTTGGTGTATGAGAAATGGTTCTGATGATCAATAACTGCATGTAATGGGGTCATTCCTGGTTTCATAAATGATAATAAACACTCCTCGGTCAACATTCAGGTGAGCGGCAGGCACTCTGCAGCAGCAACTCTCCAGCAGGCACTTGAGAGCGATCACTCACCATAAAACAATGAATGGTTACACAACACTCATTCTATACAAATAGAATAAATGTTCCCTGAGGTAGGTGCTAATATTCGTTCATTATTTTATTCCAGCAGTGAGAAATTTCACGACATATAAAGCACTATACAAATGGGAACAATAGGAAGTTAAACCACATTTCATTTCTATACAAGTACTAACCAGACAGTATCACATACATAAGCATACAAGTATGACATTACTATCACATAAAGATTTTCTACCTTATGCTGGGTCTTAAACAAAGACAATAGATAAGTACTTATATATCTTTTATGCTTATTTTAATGCTGTAAAAACATTCTCTGAAGACATTTTTCTATACAAACCATTTCTGTTTTTATCTTTATCTGATCCTCTTCCTAAATCTGTTAATACTTTATATGTTTCAGAATGAATGAAATCTACTCGGCCAGCATAAATTTTAGCACTAGCATCTAAAGTTGTACTTGCCACCTACAATCGAAAAATGACATTTTATTACAACAGAATGTGAAATTCTTTTCTACAGAAAAAAGTAAACCTACAGCCTCTGATTCTGATACATGTCAAACTTTCAACTAAAAACATAGTTGTTCATGAAATAGAGAGAAAGAACAATACCTGGAAATTTTCCAATTCCTTCTTTTTCAGTAGATCTGACATATAATCTATCAAATGAAGTCCAAAAGCATTCTTGGCATTGATTTTCTGTAAGAAAAGTAATTTTCATTTACAAATGAACAATGTGAGATATTACAAAATGTATGATCATAAATCTGAGTTTGTAAAGGACAATTTCAATTATGATACGTCAGTAGTCTTATCTGTGTGATATGAAAGAAAAACATACTCTCATTAGCATGACTATAGTCAACTGAATCAACTTGATTCAGAATCCGATTTCAACAAACTTGTCAGCTGAACCTTTTAATAGTCCTACCTTTTTGAGAATGGGCCAAACGTCTCATTTGGTTTACAATCCAAGTATTTCACAATGTGTGAAAAACACTTTGAACTGTATTAATGTATAAGAGCCCATACTGCCCCATACCATAAAGCATTGCATACTATGAAAGAACAACATAAAACACCACTTCATAGTATGTGGAAGTCAACTGTGTCTTTCGATGAGTGATTAAACGTAATGAATGAAACGGCGGTTAATGTCCTACTTTGCTGCACTGACTGGGCAAATGAAGACAGACCTTTTAATAAAGATAAAGAATGTTTAGACAACATGAAATATTCTTAGCCTGAACATCTTTTTTCAGTTTCTATCAAATAAATGAAGAGCAGTAATATTTGTTGTAATGAATTAAATACATGTATGGAAAATTTAGAGAGCTGGAGCATGGAAGATTATTGATCCTATTTCCTGAAACTAATGACCTAATTCTGGTATCTGTTAACCCAAATCAAAATTTTGAAACAGAAATCCTGTATGTAAGATTTTTAAGCTATAAACTCACACATACTCATGACTTACATTTTCAGTTGATAGCTGAATACAGCTAGCATAATGATCTGAAAGTTGGTTAGCTGTTAACCCATTTAACGGTGTTGACCGTCTTCTGTCTGGTGAACCAGGACTTCCACCACTACCAGCTTTACGCTGTAATTCTAATACTCGCGATCTCCGTCTGTCTCTTCTTTCAGCGGCATCATCATGTTCTTTAGTGAAAGCAGTCACTGGAGTAGGGATGTGTGCATGGCGGCTTGTTGATGGTGATACAAATTTTGAAACAGGAGTTGGTCTCTTAGGAGTAGGTGTAAGGTTTGAAATTAAAGGCGTAAGGGGTTCTCTATTTGACATCTTTATTTTCTTAACTGAAATATAATTTATAAAAGGTTGAATTTTTTGTGTGTTATTCATTATCCTGAGCATTGGCAAAATAACTCAACAGGACAACATGAACATAAACCTCACTTGGTGGTGGTGTGTGATTGTACCTGATCATTAATTATAACAGGGTCTAATGTTTCTGACATACAGTCTAGTCTGCCACCCTCAATTGAGACTATGTGCACTTTGTTCCTTTTTTTAACCAAATTTCACTTTTTAATTGAAAATGTCTACACTACTAATCTCTCAGTGAGTTTCAGTCGGGCCAAATCTTTTTTCTACTACTTTCAGTAATTATAACAATCTGACAACAACATTAGAAAATCTATTTAACACTTTCCCTTCAGTTTCTATGATGAGTGTGTGTCATTATGCATATAAGGCATTTCAACTTTGATCAAGGCTGACCTTACCATACCATGGACCTTATAAGGTCCATGACCATACTAACAAACAAGGTATAATACATTTATTTGTACTGTTACCCGATACTTCAACGACTTGTGTCTCATGTTTGGTATTGTTAATTATTTTGTTCTAGAAAAAAGATGTCAATGACAATGTGACATCTTATACTAGTACTTAGTAGTAGGCTACACTACATGATCATCTATCTACATGTCATGTCTCATGTAATGTATATGTTACGTACCGTATATGAAGTGTATGCAGTCTGAAATTGAGGTACGTTGTGATTCATTTAAATCTTATCTCAATTTAGCTTATTATTATTTGGTTAACATCTAGCCTAGCAATGATGTCAATTGACAATTTGAATTATGAATATCAATGAGTCAATGACAATCAATATGGATTGGAATATTGGCAATATTTATTAATATTAGCAGGGATGTGAAGTCTGAACTTGAAGAGGAGCAGAATCTTAATTTTTTTATTTATTCAAACCCTACATATTTGGGTAAAAAAAAGTACTAATTGTTCATACCTCATAAACAGATTTTTTGTGTAATAAATATACAATATTTATAGTTGAATCATGACAAAAATGTCAACAGACAGTTTTGTTGACAAAAGTGGTTTTCAAAGATTCCGCCTTCTACCATTTATTAACACTTCTCGTAATGTCACGCGTGATCTTGTTTATCCATTTCGTACCTTCAGAATATATTTCAGAGATGTTTCGCTATAAGGACTTTTTCGTTACGGTACATTTCAAATAATTGGTATTATTAAAAGCCACATAGAATGCAGTTTTGGTTTATTTTATCAATCTTCTTTTCTCAGAAGTCCTAATCAGCTCGCCGACTGTATTTAATAAAGTACATTCTGACCTATTTTTTTCACAACGAAAGGCGCAAGGTGCAACAAAATAGGACAATCGGCAGTATGCGGTCATTTTAAACTTAAGTCATTGTAACAACAACGCTGTGCACTTCAAGGGTTCAAGTCGGTCTCGCGACACAGAAAGAGTTGCGTTTTGTTTATTTAATAATTTTGCACACATCTTCGTATTAATGACACCGCAGGCTACAGGCGAAATTACTAATATAAGAGAACAAGTTTAGGAGTCAACGAAATATAATATATTTTTTTTTTTCAAAAGGCTTACCCTACATTTCACAAGAAGAATTTGAAGTCAGAACGTCACCCAAATATGGACAAAACGGCTGATAAGAACCTTTTACTTTTATTATGCAGTAGTTATTGCAAAGCACTGATAATGTATAGGCCTATGCTGTAAATACCATGGAACTGAGGGGATCACGGTGGCTAAGTGGATAAGGCGCTGGTTCGCTAGCCTGGAGGTTGAGTGTTCGACCCCTGCATTGGCAGAGAAAGTTCATCTTGATTTTCCGGCGTGATTTCCCCTTGTCAGTGATGCAGAAGGAGGGCCTGACAAGGACAGCTGCCTAGTCGTTCGGATGGGACGAAAAACCTAGGTCCTGTGTACAAATTGGAGTGCACGTAAAAGATCCCTTGGCAGTTGGAATTCGATATAAGAGTAGGCCGTAGCGCCGCTGCCCGGGCAAAATTTCCCTCATAGCACACTGTTGGCGTATGTCCGTCTTCAATTGGCCCAGGTTAGGTGCTTAAGCGTAGGACGTTAAGCCCCATTTCATTCATTCCATGGAACTGAAGAATTTGCTTGGCAAGGATTTTGGCAATAATGGGGATGACAAGACTTCCTTTTTTAGGGATACTGATAGGATTGAATGGGACTAATGGGAGTAACATCAGAATTTTTGAATGAAAAAAAACATCAATATAATTGGATCTTGTCCAAATTTTAAAAATAATATAGGCCTATATACGGTTCAATTTTATTTCGATAATTCGCTTGGACATGGGGGTTCAAAATTTTGTTTTACTTAATTGTCTTAATACTAGGCCTACACTTTTAGGAACTGTAAGAGTTGTTATCATTGATGTGTTTTGAATGATATGACGTATTAGCCAATAAGACAGTCTGTTACAGCAAGCTTTTTATGGCGTGTGGTTATCTACTAGAAACACAATGCTGATTGATTGATCAAATGCCTGACGCCATAAGGTCAAAAGTCACTCGTATCACCTGTGAAATTACCTCCCAAAACAACTAGTCAGATCTTTATGTAGAGTAGCAATCGAACGCATAACCAATCGAAAAGAAATATAGATCTTATTTTTAATCAGATTAAAATCTCATTTATAAGGAATAAAGTGATTTAAATTTTTTTTAACTAAGCTGAACTAAGCAATCTATTTTATAATTTGATTTTTCAGATGAGTTCTGCATTGAAAGAAAGATTGAAAAGATGTGGAAGATATCATATTTCTACACCCTCTCCAAAGCGAATATGTGGAAAATCTGTTTACCAATTACAAAATGAAGAATGTACAGCTATGAGTGATGTTAAATGCCTACCATCATCTGTAAATACTGAGAAAAAACTCATCACTCCTAGTCCTCAATCAAACAGTTTTGCATCACCTCTTCCAAATATTCGAACACCAAATGTTGTTAGAACTTCAACATCTTGTTCTGGAAAGCTTTCTAGTCCTCTATCAAGCAGTTTTACATCACCCCTTCCAAATATTCGAACACCAAATACTGCCTCTTCAACATCGTTTTCCGGAAACCTTTCTAGTCCAAACACGCCCTTACCTAGAAAAAAATATAGACCCATTCTTAAGTGCAGGAAATTAGCTCTTATAAGTGATAATATTAATTCAAGTGTGATTAAAGAATCTACTACAGGTGATATTGTTAATAATGATGATATCATTTCTTTGCAAAAACAATTAAAAGATTCAAAAAAAGAATTACAGGAGAAGGAAGAAAATCTAAGAAAATTAGAAATGGTTAAAATGTATAGAAAAAAGGTTTGTTTGATTACTGTTTCTGTTTACCGGTATACTTTTGTCACTTTAATTTTTTATTCATTATGCTTGGGTTCAGGATTATCAGCAAGTTGATTGATTTATAGTATACCGCTATGGTCAATCAAGGATAAATTAGAATTTTAAGGATTTTTTTCGCCAAGTCTACAAAAGAATCTCCAGTACCCCAAACTTTATCGCCAAAGTTATCGCTAAGTAGAAAATTTAATTGCCACTCTGGGACTCCCATAATTTTTTAGCAAATTGCGACTTTGGCGACAGACAGTGTGAGCCCTGGGGCTAGGTATGTGGTGGTATGTTTAGTCGTTTTGGACTTATCTGTGAGATGACTTATCGATGGGGCTCACTCAAATACCTAAAAGAGGGTTTTACATAGGCTAAGCCTGTTCCCCAATCCCATTCAGACATCCGGAATAAAATATTGTTTATATAAAAAAAAAATACCTAAGCTTCAAATATACTTTGACATTTTAGATTGTCTGTTCTGTATTTATGTACTGTTTTTTCCATCGTTTATTGAGCAGTTGGGCAGATTATGATTTTATTTTATTTTACATAACAATATTGGTTTTCATAATTTGTATTTATATATTTCAGAATGATTTGACACATCTAGTTAAACTTATAACAAAATGGCGACAAGTTTCTCAGGATGCCTTACAAGACTTCCATTCAATGTTACCAGCTCCTCAGCCATCAATGGCAGACGTAATACAGCACCTACAGATTGATCCCAAACTCTTAAACTTTAATTCAGAAGAAGATACCTTTGATTAATAATAATGATTTGTGATGTGATGTATTAACGGATATGGATGTTATTATTTATTTGTTATTTAAAAGTTACAAACTGATTGGAACGGCTTCCGACTTGGCAAAGATATCAGTATTAGAAGGTTCAATAAATACATTGTTATCAACGGTGCATCAATTTATAAACATCCTTAATTACAACCACTGCACTGGACGGGTATTGTGTTGATGCAAAATCATATATCAGCCAGTAATGTGATTAATTATTAAAGACACATTATGTAGTAAAGAGCTAGCCATTCTTGCTATAATATTTCGAAAATAGATAATGCAAAATGAAAATTTCGAAAATAGATAATGCAAAATGAAAATTTCAAAAATTTCAAACAATTACTCTGTTGCAAGCTAAGATATTAGTCTTTGAAGGTTTGACAAGATGTGTGTATTAATTGTAACCACCGTACTGGTTGTTCGAAGCTAAGCCTCCTCCTCCATATTTAAATTAAATCAAAAGATTAGCTTAACCCTTCTAATCTGATGGCATTGAGAGTTTATTACTGTCTTGTTATGTTAATAAATGTGTAATTAATAGTTTATATTACGTATCAGGCCAAAAGAGCGGCCTGTAATAGGCAGATTTAGCTCTTGCATAATGTGTGTTTAAGTTTTCAAAATTGTATGAAAATGTTCAGAAAAAGACATTGATATTAAAAAAAAATGATTTAAGATTGAATAAGGTGTGTCAGTCTTTGTATGTATAGGTGTATGCATAGATCAGATTATTTTGAGAAGTGATGATAATTTGGAATTTGATATTATTTATAGGGTTTTAAGGGGAAAGCTAAAGCATAAGAAATCTATTAAGAATAGGTAACAAGTGAAATTTTAAACTATATAGTGGTGGTGATTCGTCCCAGATTTCTCTCATAAAGCTACTTCAGATTCAGTCAGACTTAAATGGATAGTGTGGCTGTTTCCTTTACGTAATCATTGGGGACCGCAGTCCAGTTGAGGTCTAAGGTGGACCAGCGTAATTCTGTTTTACTGGGGTCACTTCTTCCGTACTGTGTAAATAGAAAGTCATCTTAAAGATTTGCTGTTATAAAAATGCTTCTTTGCCCTATTTCCAAACCCTCTGTGTATACTTAGGCAACAAGTGTACAAAGTTTCAAAACCTGCATAACCTCAAACTGAAGGGGAAAAATAGTTATAAGGCAACAGAAAATAACAATTGTTTGTCAACCTGCTTTCATTAGCCCAGTCTGTGCAAAAAAGTAGGATACTGAACCCCATTTCTTATTAATTATCTGACTGTAAAAAAAACCCCAGTTATGCTAAAAAATTGGTATTTTCCTGGTGGGTTCCCAATCTTCTGTAGTGCCTAGGTAGTTGTAGGATATCTATGATAAAAGTGAATTGGGTAGTAAATATAATCAGGTTTTTTAATGAGATTAGGCTAAAAGGAAAGTCTGCCTTGTAATTTGAATGGGATGCAAGTTTGTGAGACTGGGCTCACCTGCGTACACATTTGCATGTACATAAAAAACCCATTAAGTTGGAAATTGAAAAACGGTGAGAAATTCTGCTATGGCAAAATTGAATTCATTCCCAATGCACACATAATCTTAATTAAAATCCCCATTTGTTAGTCTCAAAATTATTGAAGTATTGTCTTGAAGAGATAATAATCCTCATCCATTCCTGTCAATAATATATTTTGATACATCCACACAGTTAACATACAAATACCTAAGAACAAACCATTTTACAAACTTTACAAAAAACAAACTATCTGTGTCAAATTAATTATTCTGACTTTGATTTGTGCTTCAGTTTGAAAAATAACCTGAAATTATTTGACTGGTGGCAAAATTATAATGTACATACTACATTAAAATCAGAAATTAATGGCACCTTAATTAAACTTGCTCCATATAAGGAATAAAAATACATCAAATAAAATCAACTCAAAGCTTTTATTTTTGAAATCTTCATTTAATAATGAACTCTCCCTGAAACATAATCACTTTTCAAGGGGGTAGAATTAAAGAAATTCTATTAATTTAGATATCTATGCCGAAACGTCCCACTAAGTCACGAAATGACATCTGACCTGATTACCCAAGCCAAGCGTCTGGTGATTCGAGAAAACAACATGGCTTCTGAAAAATAGGATAACTATATTTATGTAGTTAATGTAGGTTACTTCCTTGTGTTTATAATAATGAGCAAAGCAGACACAACCAGTCAAGCACAACCTGCCAAACGACCATAATCTTATTTTCCGGCGTATGCACATGTATGTAATTTTTTTTATTATTAAACTAGGAGCCTAAAGTAAAGAATAGATTTGCTCGTCTCCCAGCCAGGCTAAATTAAAATTTAAATATAACATAACAATAACAATATAGGTCCCTGCATACAATAATCTAAATAAAGTATACTAATTGTAGGCTTAATTAACTTTCAACAAATTTACTTGCCTATTACTTCCGTATACAAATAAAACATACACATACATCAATATACGGCGCTACTGCACTTTCGTACCTCTACCAGTACCAGTTCCCGTGGTTTTTAGCTACGATTTGAGGCCTTTTAGTTCCAAGTGGCAAACTCAAATTTCTTTATTAATGCATGTATCATCTTAAAATAAGTTATTTTTATAAATATTATTAGTACTTGTTACACACGCAGTCCAATCTACTGAAACAAAATTCATTTATCAGTCTATTGACAATAAAGTAAATCAAGCGTTGTTTTTATCAAAATTGATTCGAGCGGCATATAACTACTGCGCAACCCTGATCAGATTAGTACTTTGATTGGCTCTTGCACGCGAGGCCGGTCTATGTGTTGCAGCTGTAAATTTAGAATGTCGTAAAAAGCAATCTACTGTCGCTTTGATGTAAAAAGTGGATTTGAACCTGTGTCAGGTAGTATTTAATTGTAGTTAGGTGTGGCAGAAATATTATAAAAAAAACAATAATCAATCGTTGTTTTAATGAAAAAAATTGTCACTCCGAAATATGCTACGTTGAAGTTAATGGGACAAACACTTATCTCGAAAAACAGAGGGTTGAGAGATGAGATTTGTTATCTATGTGGAGTGGTGAGATGATATACCTATAGTTCCTTATACTATACTTATAGTCAACTATAGATAATAGAATAGTCATGTAAACATAGAATCTAAATCTAATGAATATGAGAATGAGATCGAACATTGAGATGATAAAGTGAAAATTTGAGATATATCATTGAGATGATAAAATGAAAATATAATGAGATATAACTAATATAAGATGATAAAATGAAAATATAATGAGATATAAGATGATAAAATGAAAATATAATAAGATATAACACGTTACCTGATAATTATGACTGCAAGCTTAGCTTATAACTTACAGTATAATAGTTTTAGTACTGTAGGGCTAGGCCTACTTAGTAGTAACCTACTACAAACATTGAAATTGCATTATTGTTGATACAGAATGCAACAACTGTGAAAGGCTTTGAAGCTGTATCGGGTATATTTTAATGAATGAAGTTGGTTAATTCTGTCTTGAGATACACAGCCCCTGTGTTTGGCGATATAGAAAAATATAATACATGTATAAGCTTATATCTAGTATAGTTCAATCTGGCAATAGCTATCCTGAATCACTCCATGATGATTGTTATTATCTAATTCCCTCAACATTTTACAATTATTGGGTATAGCTGCTTGTCAGACTCTGAAGCCAATGTTCCCAGGGGCAACAAAAATCAGAAAATAACACTGCTCGATTAACTTTACTCATAATACATGTCATGTATCAGCAGTTATGCAAAATTTGTGTTGCTGCATTGTGCTGGCATATTTTATATTTTATCTAGTTACTGAATTTTAGTATAAAATTGTCTTATTTTTAAGACCTTACACAGAGATTAATAAACAAACGCGTTTATTAGGTGAAACTAAAGAGCTCCAATCATAGCTAAAACAAACACATCACATTTATCTCAATGTTTGTAGAGCTATTCTCGTCGTAGCTATCTAGAAAGTAGAAACCTGTACCCTACAAGCTAAATAGCTATGGATAGTACCTTATTACATGTTTGATGTATTTGTCATTTTTCTATAGACTGTTCAATATTTAAATGAGTGCATAAATGTATATAAAACAATATTTACAAGAATCATGAAGTTAAATCGTTAAAATAAGTATCGTATGTTTAGTTTTAAAAACATTAGGTCCCAAGCAATTCACAGGGACAACTACCTACAAAATCACTCAGAGGAAAAAAAAGAGTGTAAATTAAACATATACACAAGTATTTTTTGTGCATGAATTGGTACTTATGATAATATAAGTGTTTTAATAATCTGCAGTTGTGTTACCGTAAGTCACAGTTAAAGAAATTGTAATTTGTATACAGGTGCAGGTTACAGGACTACCACTATATTGCATGCTTCATGTGTAAAAGCCTATTATAGTTCTCTATTTTGAAGTTGGAGTCTTGCCAAAACTGTTTCAAATACTTTTTGGTGTAAAATACAATACTCCTGGCAAGAAGGAACTAGTTATTTTGCCAGAACCAAGTGTTGGGTTTTATTTAATATAAACTTTAGACATCTGCTTCAGTGATCTGTGCAAAGTTAAAAATAGACTTATTATACTATCAATTTATGGATTATGTACTTTTACAAGTTTGATTTAAAATCCTATTAACTCTATTTGTTTATCTATGCAAATAGGAATATGCAAGATATTAGTAAAATATTACACTGACAATATGTTCATCAGATTTTAATTTTTGTAATTTCTACAAGAATAACACTAGATTAGATTGGATTTCTCAATTACATGTTCAATCAACATTACTTGAAAATTTTCATCTGATAAAATCTCAGTGAATTTAATTCATAATAATTAATAAGATTATGCCTTAGCATTATTCAAAGATGCATAAGCTTATTTTATTTTTTCTTATTTTTAGTGTTTTTGTTTTGGAGTTGAAATACATATAGAAGTTGTGATCATCAAAGGTCCCACAATCATGTAACCAGAATGCCATATGAAGATAAATTAGGACGTGTATGTGGGTTTTTAAATTTTGAAGAAATAGAAAGCAGTGGCAGTTTTATTCGGAGATATTTTATCTTAGATCATGCTAATGGCAGACTATTCTATTACATGGATAACCCAATTGTAAGTATTTGGATCACTCACAATCAAAGTTCATGTTTCAACAAAATATTCAAATTTGTACGTAATAAAAATAGGTGCATATAGTTATTTTTCATATTTATTTCCTGTACAATATTCAAATTTTATGTGTGTAATTATCCGTCTAAATTATGTATTGATTGTTGTAATACAATATAATGAAAACATGCTGACAACTGTCAGTCCGTACGTGTTTCAAATTCACACCAATAATATTCCTCCTAAATTATCGTATTTTGCGGGGTATAAGTTCATCACGCTCTTCTGAGATTTAGTGGTGTAGTTTAATGGAACAGATTTTCTATAGACATCTAGAGATCAGGGGCCGTATTTATAAAAATTCTTAGAGTTTTCTTAACTTTTACTCTAAGACTTCCTAAAACAACATTTAGTTAAAAGTTACTCTCTAGAAATATTTATAAAAGGTCTTAGAGTTACTTTTAACTAAATGTAAGACTTGGGTACTAACCAAACTAAATCTGTCACAAAAATAATCCCACCGATGTCCATTCGATATCTCCTTATCAACTCGTCATTGTTGTACTCCACTAAGAAATATCTGCTTGTTTTAAACTCTCTTAGGCGGCGTACACGGACGGCCATGTTAACCAAGATAAGAGTACTTTTAACAAGTTAGGAGTGCTACAGGAGGACTCCTAAATATGTGTCATTGTTAGGAGTAATTCTTAAAGTAAAATGTTTTATAAATAGGTCTAAGGGAAATCTACAAAGTTAGGAGTAATTTTTGACAGTTAAGAGTTGATTTCAACTCTTAGAATGTTTATAAATACCGCCCCTGAAATATTGAACACTTTTAAGAGTTCTTGAACGGTTTACTGGATAGAATTGCGCTCTACGTATTCATCATTTTATTATTTATTATGAACTATATGTTGCTAGTTAACGCATGTATAACACTTTTATATATCAAATTTTGTAATTTTTAACACTTCAACGAGATTCTCAGAATATTATCGGAGGAAGTGATTTCCACCAAAGAAGATTTTTGTGTTGACGATATCATGTCATAATTGAAACAATCATCAGTTATTATTCAAACAAGTACAAGTTAAAGTATTTATTGTACAACTTTTATAAATCGGTTTGATTTCATGACTGGCGTTTCAGATTAGGGCTGTATTGGTTATTGAAAACTTTTTTTTTTTCAGAACTTACCACCGGCATGGCAGAATCCAAAAGGAGAAATATATTTACAGTATGTAGCTATGGTAGGTTTTATTCTATCAGGTTCTATTTGTTGGCAGATATAGATTTTAGATTAAAAACCTTATATAGGCTAAAGTGATTAACAATTCATAAATCATTTTGAAAAATTTTATTTGTTAGGTAAGCTTACGCTGCAAGTACCGGTAGAGCAAATTTAAACTGGATTATGTTTTGAATTGTATTGACAAAAGTCAAATTATTCGTAATTTTGTAGATTGTTTAATTTATGAATATGTTGGTTATTTGATTTATAACCATTTGAACTTGTTTTCCTTTATAGTTGTTGTTTGTGAGATATCATGGTGATTTATGTCTCGTATTTCAGGTCAGTGATGCACGGAAGTTGAGACCAAAAATTCCTTTCTGTTTTGGTATGTACATTTATTCCAAAGCTTAATACAGTTATGTTGCATAGAAATTGTCAAAGTTGGTTTTTTCCCCCTTCCGTGCGTAATAGTTTAAGAATAAGGGGATCTCACAATCTGATCTTCCTTGATTTTCTCAAATTTTTTATAAAACAAACAGTTATTTGATTCGCCATGAATCCTGTGCCAGTATGTAGTTAATGAAACTAACCCCCTTTTTATACGCCCACATTGAAATGTGGTCGTATATTGCCGTCGCCCCCGTCCGTCCGTCCGTCCGTCCGTCCGTCGGTCCGGCGTCCACAATTGTTTGTGGACGCTCTAGAGGCCAAAGTTAATATCCGATTGACTTTAGATTTATACACAGTGTTTCAGGTCATGAGGCGAAGAAGCCTATTGATTTTCAGCGATTTCCGATAATAACTGTCAGAGTAATGGCCCTTGATCACTTCCAAAATTCTTGTGGACGCTCTAGAGGCTAAAGTTAATAACAGATTGACTTTAGATTTATACACAGTGTTTAAGGTCATGAGATGAAGAAGCCTTTTGATTTTCAGCACTTTCCGATAATTACTGTCCGAGTTATGGCCCTTGATCACTTAAAAAAATCTTGTGGACGCTCTAGAGGCCAAAGTTAATATCCGATTGACTTTAAATTTATACACAGTGTTTAAGGTCATAAGACGAAGAAGCTTATTGTTTTTCAGCAATTTCCGATAATAACTGTCGAGTTATGGCCCTTGATCTCTTCAAAAAATCTTGTGGACGCTCTAGAGGCTAAACTTAATAACTGATTGACTTTAAATTTATGCACAGTGTTTAAGGTCATAAAATGAAGAATCCTATTGATTTTCAACAATTTCCGATAATTACTGTCAGAGTTATGGCCCTTTATCACTTAAAAAAATCTTGTGGATGCTCTAGAGTCTAAAGTTAATAACCGATTGACTTTAAATTTATACACAGTGTTTAAGGTCATGAGACGAAGAAGCCTATTGATATTCAGCAATTTCCCATAATTACTGTCAGAGTTATGGCCCTTGATCTCTTGAAAAAATCTTGTTGAGGCTCTAGAGGCTAAAGTTAATAACCGATTGACTTTAAATTTATACACAGTATTTAAGGTCATAAAACGAAGAAGCATATTGATTTTCAGCAATTTCCAATAATTACTGTCAGAGTTATGGCCCTTGATCACTTCAAAAAGTCTTGTGGATGCTCTAGAGGCCAAAGTTAATATCCGATTGACTTTAAATTTATACACAGTGTTTAAGGTCATGAGACGAAGAAGCCTTTTGATTTTCAGCGTTTCCGATAATTACTGACTGAGTTCTGGCCCTTGATCACTTTCAAAATTTTGTGGACGCTCTAGAGGCTAAAGTTAATATCCGATTGAATTTAAATTTATACAAATTGTTGAAGGTCATGAGACGAATAAGTATATTGAGTTTCAATGAATTTAGATAACTTGAACAGCATGGAGGAGAACTTTATCAAAGCCAAACAAATTCCAATGATTTTCTGATTACATAATGAGTTGCTACTTTTAATCAGATTTTAGTGTACCGGTATTATAAATGTTTCATTACCGAAAAAAATTAAATATGCGACAACTCTTGTTGACTGCCCGGACGATTTAGCTGCTGTGGGCGTATGTTTCGTTGCCTGGCAACCTATGTTTAAAAATAAGCTAATAGAACGTCATAATCCATACAAAAACAACATAGAAAGCTCCGAGATAATCAGACAAGAAATTATAAAAAGACCACTGAGCATTAAAATTAAATCAGTATTTTTATAAGACTATAAGATTACAGACTGAATTATAATACATGTATATTGATATGTTTATTTTACAGTTATTAATTATGAAGGTAGAAGATATTATTTAGAGGCTGAAGATGAAAAAGATTTATTTGAATGGATAGAAGCTTTAAATAATGCTTGCAAAATTACTGTAAGTTACACTTAAAATTTACCCCGCAGTACTCTACACAACACGGATACCAATAGGAATTACGCTTAAAAGTAACCCATAATAAATCTATAATTGCATGTTTTCCTCACTCTAATACTGTAATAGGGGTCTTTCACGAGTTTCATAAGCCAGAATAAGTTATAAAATTTATTTGTAACCATAATGTTTTAGTTTATTATTTACCTATATACACTAACTTTAATAAAAGGTTGCCTAACATATAAGACATTAAAATCGTATTAAAGACCAAGCCAAAACCATCACTTTCTTAGATTTCCTACCCAAGTTTCTAAATCCTTGACCTGTAGATCTGTCACCAATGTGATTGTGAGTCCAGCTGCCTAACCTCATAGGATTTCTTTAGGTCCTCTGACCTTTCACTGTTAATATTCCATGTATTATGATTGTTATGTATGTTAACATGCATGTTTTCTTATTAGGTTCCTAAATCAGCATTACAAGATGGTGCTATGGAATGGTGTGCTGGTGATTTAAGTCAGACTAGTTATACAACAGAAATAGCTGGTGGTGTTGTGTGTAAATTACCAGTTCAAGAACAGGTAGGGTAAATGTATATATAGTGGACATCGGACGGGATCGATACAATAATATGCAGGGTTAGACAGCTGGTCGGAATACTCAGTTGTCTCAATTATACCGGAAGTGTTATTGTACCTCCAAATACCGGAAGTTTTATTATAATGCACCATCGAATACACAGAACTTAAAATATGATAACACTTCCTGTACACTCCAAATTTTATAACATTATATCAAACAATACCATACTCTTCTGGTAGCTAAAAGGGTAAGACCTCTGTGATTTTATGTTTTTGAATGATTAACTATCTTCTCTAAATGTTTCACATCCATTGATACACCCCATTTGTTTTAACAGTAGACAGTTTGTCAAAATTGAAACCGCAAAAATACAATGTAGTATAATTTGTAAACACAACAACTTCTTCTTAAACTTTCTAGTTGTAAATTTATTCTTGCCACATTACTTTATCAATCAACATTAAATCAACTCAATTACTTACCTAAACCAAAAAAAGAGTTCCTTTACATTGTATTTTTATTCATTTTGTGTTGATGTCAAATTCTGAAATAATTACTAGGGATGCAGACTAACAGTTTATCCCACCAGACTAGCTTAGCTTTCAAAATTGTTTTGAACTTAAATATTGTGTAATAAATATTATATTTTATATCTTGTAGCCAGTAGAGTATGAATCAGATTCTAGTAATGATGAAGAAACTTTGTCTTCTGGTAAAATCTCCCCTTCCAGCTCCATGAGTAAAAATTCTGGCTCAAGTACCAAAGAAAACAGTATTACATTTAATTGTGAAGTTATTAGGGAAGATTCTACTAAGCACAGTTTTATTGGTTTAAAATGTGGTTATTGTGTAAAACAAGGAGCTGTGGTAAGTATTGGTTAGATTCCATGTAGGGTGTAAAAGATATAACTTGTAGACAAACATCAATGCCATCTGCACATGGTTATTTAGCTCACTGCAATCTGACTGTCTGATAGTGAATCAATTTTTATACGCCCACATAGAAATGTGGTCGTATATTGCCGTCGCCCCCGTCCGTCCGTCCATCGTCCACAATTTCTTGTGAACGCTCTAGGGGCTAAAATTAATATCTGATTGACTTTAGATTTATACACAGTGTTTAAGGTCATGAGAGGAAGACCCCTATTGATTTTCAGCGATTTCCGGTAATTGCTGTCAGAGTTATGGCCCTTGATTACTTCAAAAAATCTTGTGAACGCACTAGAGGCCAAAGTTAATATCCGATTGACTTTAAATTGATACACAGTGTTTAAGGTCTTCAAAGCAAGTCCCCTATTGATTTTCAACAATATCCGATAATTGCATCCAGAGTTATTGGCCTTGATAACTTTGAAAAATCTTGTGAACGCTCTAGAGGCTAAAGTTAATATCTGATTGAATTCAGATTTATACACAGTGTTTAAGGCCATGAGACAAAGAAGCCTAGGGATTTTCAGCGATATCCGATAATTACTGCTAGAGTTATGGCCCTTGATCACTTAGAAAAATCTTGTGAAAGCTCTAGAGGCTAAAGGTAATATCCGATTGAATTTAAATTTATACACAGTGTTTACGGTCATGAGACGAAGAAGCCTAGGGATTATCAGCGATATCCGATAATTACTGCCAGAGTTATGGCCCTTGATCACTTTGAAAAATCTTGTTAACGCTCTAGAGGCTAAAGGTAATATTCGATTGACTTAAAATTTATACACAGTGTTTAGGGTCATGAGACGAAGAAGCCTATTGATTTTCAGCGATTTCCGATAATTGCTGTCAGAGTTATGGCCCTTGATCTCTTCAAAAAAATCTTGTGGACGCTCCAGAGGCTACAGTTAATAACCGATTGACTTTAAAAATATACACAGTGTTGAAGGTCATGAAACAAAGAAGCTTAGGGATTTTCAGCGATTCTCGATAATTACTGTTACAGTTATGCCCTTGATCACTTCAAAAATTCTTGTGGATGCTCTAGAGGCTAAAGTTAACATCCGATTGACTTGAAATTTATACACAGTATTGAAGGTCATGAGACGAAGAAGCCTATTGATTTTCAGAATATTAAGTGTTTCGTATACTAAACATTAGCATGGAGGAGACTTTATCAAAGCCAAACAAATTCGAATAATTTTCTGATAATTACATAATGAGTTGTTACTTGTTATATGATTTTAGTGTATTATAAATGTTTCATTACTGAAAAAAGTAAAATATGCGACAACTCTTGTTGACTGCCCGGACGATTTAGCTGCTGTGGGCGTATGTTTCGTTGCCTGGCAACCTATCTTGATTTTAAAAAATCTGATTGTATGTAACAATAGTATAACTATGAATGGACTTTGATAAAACTTAAAGATATGCATTTATTTATCTTCTAAGTCTGAAAATCATTGCTGTACGTGAATATTTAACTAAAATTGTTTCTTATTCATTACAGAGAAGAAGTTGGAAGAGAAGATTTTTTATACTTCATGAAGAAGGGTTGTCATATTTTCGTACAGAACATGTAAGATTTATATTTAATATGATCTATATTAATATCCGATTGACTTTAGATTTAAACACAGTGTTTATGGTCATGAGACGAAGAAGCCTATTGATTTTCATTGATTTCCGATAATTACTGTCAGAGTTAAAGCCCTTGATCACTTCAAAAATTCTTGTGGATGCTCTAGAGGCCAAAGTTAATATCCAATTGACTGTAAATTTATACAGAGTGTTTAAGGTCATGAAACGAAGAAGCCTATTGATTTTCAGCCATTGCCCATAATTACTGTTAGAGTTATGGCCCTTGAACACTTCAAAAAATTGTGTTGAAGGTCATGAGAAGAACAAGTATATTGAGTTACAATGAATTTTTATACATTAGACAGCATGGAGGAGAACTTTATCAAAGCCAAACAAATTCGAATGATTTTCTGATAATTACATAATGAGTTGTTACTTTTAATCAGATTTTAGTGTATAATAAATGTTTCATTACTGAAAAAGTAAAATATGCGACAACTCTTGTTGACTGCCCGGAAGATTTAGCTGCTGTGGGCGTATGTTTTGTTGCATGGCAACCTATCTTGATAAAATATGATAGTCTTAAATTACTAAGTAGAATGGTGACCAGTCTTCTCCACACACCAAAAATTGGCCAGTCCTCTCAAAACAAACCTGAAAAAAAAACCCGTAATCTCTAGAGACTGGGCAAATAGAGCTTCAATCTCATCTAGTAGGTCAATCTGCATTATGTAGGTCGTGTGACGTCGTGCACATGATCACGACATATCTAACAACAACGTGACATCAACCCTCAGACGGTCTCAGCATGACTGCTTTCCACTCCAGTCAAGACGCATGATTCATGTCACTTGACCCGGGGCATGCTTGATAACTGTCAATCATTCCAAGTAAGGTAGGACGAAAAACATGGCAAGAACGCCCATTTTATTGTGAAGTTCGCAAATTGTCCAGTCTCTGGTGCTGGTTATAGGTTTACTCAAAGTTTTTTTTATACAAACTGAAACGAAAGTGTTGGTTTACTAAAAAATTAATACTTTTATATAAATCGAAATGTAAAATAAATAGAAGACTGGGTAAGTCTAATTACTAAGATACATAAAGAAAAAATATATCATGAGAATAAATCTTCGTAAAATGCTGTATATTTCCTACAAGATTGCTCTCTGTACCACTTAAAGTTCTAATTATTGTATATAAATTTTTACTTTAATTTAAACAGGATAAAACACCAATTCGAACAATTCCTACATCATGTATTTTAGAAGCAAGAGAACATGACAATTCTGGGTAAGTGGTATATATATACTGAGTTTATAAGCGGCAATCAGAATGGTCCTATTTTGAGATGTCAATTATTTGGGACAAACTATTTAGGTCGAAGTTGACATTGCAAAACCAACAACTAAAACTACACACTGAAATTCTTAACGTCCATCATGTGTAAAAACAGCTCAGATACACGATCACATGATGCTTGTTCAACATTAGATTTTAAGATAGTAGAGCACAGTTTGTGTGTCTCTGTTGCCTTATCTCACCATAGACTGCAATAGGCCTTAAAACTAGATCAAATAATGCCTGTTTCCTTCTATTATAGATCCCATTCTACAAGCAGAGATAATTTATTTGAACTGATAACTTCCAGAAGAATATTTTATATACAGGTAAGGCTTTATTACAAACCAAATTATAATTAGGATTTAAGTCATTTGAATGGTAAACAAAAAAACTTATACAGGGTACGAAATAACACAAGTTTCTCGAATTTATGAACTGAAGGTTTCAGTTAAACTATTCACCCTCTCCTATGTTAAAAACATAGTAAAATGGTATATAAATATCTGAAAGGTCCTTAAGTTCGCACCTGTCATTTGGCGTAAGCGAATCAACTCACGGACCCGTCACACCTGGCAATGTCATTAGCGAACAAAAGCTCCAGATCATTCAACTGATTTCTATTGTTTTTTAATTCTTAAATGAATGTTCATTGATTAATAAAAATTAAACACACAATGAAAAGGAATGTTATATTCTCAAATTATCAAAAAAAACATACGTTTCAACAAAGGATCTTCCGAAATTTACGTGAAAGTTCACACCGTTTCAATGACTTTGGCATTATTCAAATATTTTCAAATTGTCACTTACAGCTTAGAATTTTATGTCATGGAAAGTAAAATGGGATCGATTTTTTATGATTTACTTCCAGGCATATCTTGGAATATGATCATGTCGAAGAAAACAGCTATTTACATTTTTTGGTTAAATGGGTTAAAGTGTAGAGCACCAATCCCTAGTGAAATAAAATCATCCAAATTGTACAATATTGCATGTTACAATTTCAAATTAGCGTAACCTATTTTGAGGTTACCATATAACAGGGGTTGAAAGGAATAAAATCATGGAGAGCTATTAAAGCTGTACCTAAAATTACAAATTCTGCAAATCGCTCTCCTAAAATCCTGCACCTCAGATATTCTAGGAGAGTGTTTTTCAAAAGCAGATTTTGCCTATATTAAGTGCCCCAAATACTCTTGGAAGAATCAATTAGTAGTAGTTTTGGGGTAGGCCAACACCTTGGGGTTATAACTAATAAATGTGGATTATAAGTGAAACAAATTGTTTATCCATTTCAAAAATATTAATTTTTAATTTTCTTATAGTCATCAAAATAAACAATAACAGCAGATGTAACTTTGAATATCATTCTTGGCTTGACCACGGATTTTCGGGTCTTTGATAATCTTGTCCCCATGCTTTGCACAGAGTTTGCACCATATTGACTTCACATTGCCGTTGTTGTCAACAACTGTACCAATCTGCCCACCTGTGGACCATTTGTTGAAGGTTTTCAGTTGTACGGTTTTCCCAGCCATGGATACGTGTAAACAAATAGAGCGGGAATGAAACGGAAATAATAGTAGTCACAGACTGCTTAGACGTAAATCCCATAACAATGAATTATGTCTAGTATAACCTAGACTCGAGAACACTCTATTAACTGTACCGCCGAACGAAGGCGTATTTTTAAAAAGACAACAAGACATGCTAAGCAAGTCTACTATAAATAGAACACTCGATCAATTGTCTTTGAACGAAAACGTATTTTAAATAGGACAGAAAGACATGTTAAGCGAGTCTAAACCTACTCTTGAAAATCACCGTGTCGATCGTGTCGATCACCGTGGTATTTCTTGAGACCGTTAAATAAAATAGATTATTTTTACGAAAATATTATTAAAAGCGTTCGCGTTATGTCATATAATATAAAAGGTCAGGGATATTTTAAAAAGAGAACCGTGAGTTATCCTTCGGTACGAGGAGCGTTGTTTATAAAATTCGGGTGCGTCTAAAAATATGTACCTGGGTTTCACTTTAGGTGCGTGGTAGGTGCGCGAGCGCTTTCGCGCGCCTTTCGTTTCGAGCCCTGATATAAGAGGTTTATTTCATATAAGATTGCACTGCATTTCAATAATTAGAATCGAGATAATATAAACTTAAAAATAATTTACAATGTTTTCTCTATGCTCAAATCACTGTAATGGACAACAAAACTATCATTTATTTATGGTAATTATTTACAGTGTGACACTCCACAAGAAGTACAAAGCTGGATAGATGCAATAAAAAATTTATTAAAGATGAGAAAATGTGAGGAAAGAAAGGCAAGTACTTCATTAAATCTTATTATCCCTTGCTATTTTTAATATTTATGTTGACATTTTTTTATGTCTGATATTAAATGAATACTATTAGGAAAGGCACATCAATTTTGTTAGTATTTACACTTGCTTGAATTTCATTATTATATAGAATATCAAAATAGAATATTTTTCAATCAGTATGTTAAACTAGTAATTCTAATAAGCTCTCATTATTTGTTTCAGTCAATGCAACATCCAAGTAGTACAAGCTATGAGGAAGGTTGTGGTCAAAAGAAAGTTTGGGTATGAGTAGACTTTGTACAGCATGCGGCATGTGACATATCTTCTGCACGTAGTATTAACTTGTGTTTGATTGTGCATCTGTTCCAATAACAATTTACATATCGTAATAACAGATGTTAAAACAAAGCATGATTTTTTTCTCCTATATTCGTGTTCCTTGAATCGTACGTTCGTTAAAAACATTATGTTTATCGTATTTGTTATAGAAGTTGTAAAACAACTTTATTATATAATGCTTTTTATTTCATCACATTTTCATATTATCCATTGCATATCAACAGTTTTGTGTTTTATATATTCACCAGTAATAGTTCTGTCTTCAAAAGTCAAACCTGAAAAATACTCGTAGTTAAAGTTAGTACATCATGGGTGAAGGGGGTTATACTGTGTTTCAATCACGTACTGTAGTAAAATCATATTGGCTTCTCTATTTTTATGCTTTAAATACTGCATATGATTCAGATTGCATTAAGTAATCTGTTCTTGTACCAACCTGTTATTAAAATCGAAAGTAAGGTGAATTCAGACAGATTAAACAGAAGCAAACAAGATGAATATTGGGTTTCACAGGATTCTAAATATCATGATTAGAATTGGAGTGATTAATTTTAAGAAAAAAACTTTCAATATTTGTTTTGAATTACATGTTAAATTACATATTTATTAAATTACATATTAACTTCACAGTAACCATTAATAAAATAATAACTACACTTTTGGGGATTTTGCTAAATATTGTCTATTATATAGTGTTAAGAAGTAAGATTCCTAAACAACTTTCAGTTATGTTATTGCCCAATGTTATATTCAAATTATGTACCACATTGTATTTATTTTATATCTGTTTGTATTATTCAAAACCACTTATTTCTCTATTTTTTTTCTATAATTATTAATCAAAGTATTATTGTTAGTTGGATGTAGATGTTATTAGGGACATTTCACATCAGTACCACTGATACAAAAACGTTGCCGATTCATGTGTACTTTTGACATCAACCTTTACATGAGTGTTTGGCCATTGACGAATGTTACTCCTTTAGAGCTGGATTCTTGTCTCATATATTGAATATCCACAACTTTTTGAGGCCTTTTGTGTATATTGTTGATTGTGTAAAGTACAATATTATGCTTGATACGTTGTCCAGCTATAATCTAGCTATTACCATAAGGACATTTATTCGTTTCGAACTGATGCGAAAGGTCCCTTTTGTTTAAAAACTTAAAAGTGGTTGATATTAATTGATGATCTACTGTAAGACAAAAAAATAATGTAACCCACTGTTGGATTCTTACCATTAATCTACTAAAATAAGTGGATGTGTTTAACATCATAAAACACCATTTACATGATATTGACATCATTATCCTGCTATAACCAACATTGATTAGCCCATCATCTACTTAATTACTGTTGATTATTATGTGGATAATACTCTATTTTAAGGTATTTGAAATTCAACTAGACATATATAACACATTAAAAACATTAATAACTGTTTTACAGTGGATATTTTCATGCCTTGCAGTCATTTTTTTAATAACATATAATCTAGAATTCTCTCCAATACAATATTTAATTCTATGACAATTGCGTTTAATTGTGCAAATACATGCGGTATCAGGTTGTATACAAAGTTTTCGATAAAGCATTGAAGCTATTTCATATTTTTAATTTATGTGGTTTAGGAAGATCTTAAAAAGATGAAAGAAAAAATGATAAAATTCCATGACAAACATTTTGAAACAGTGTTTTGTTTATTCTTTTACAAATATATACTTCTAGAAGGATACTCCGAAACGGTAAGTCCATCGCCACCAATTCTATGTCCACTTTCCAGTCAAAACTACTCCTATACACCAAATTTCATCCCCAGGATAGCCCTAGTGTAGCCTCCAACCCTAAAAAGAAAGACAAACAACCGACAGTCACAAATATTTATATACATGTAGATTTAAAATACCTGTTATGTAAAATGGGTGTAGTAAGGAATACAAAATTATGTTTGAAAAAATGGTGGTTTGGGATGAATTGATCATATTTTAGTAACTAGCCAATAGAATTCAAATACTTTCATAATTTCAACAAAATCTGATAGTTTATAATAATTAACTTTTTTTTTCTGGATATCACAAATTTTACAATGACTGTATATATTTGTATTACAAGTCCATCATGCTGATATTTCCAAGTTAGATAAAAAAAAACAAATAATCCATTATTTAGCTTTAACTAGTTTTAAAAAAAGTAAGCTTAATATTTCTGAAACAAGTAAGAAAAAAATAGAAAAAAAGTTTATTCATTGTTTAATGGTACTTTGGGGTTTTCCCCATAATACTGAACAGGTAACACTTCTGGGCATTGTCGTTTACACATTTGTATGCTATATGTACGCTTTATATGAATCAATTTTGCTTGATACTTGGATGCCCGAGTTTGTTATATCATTTCTTTTGAATGTTTTTAAAGATATATTTCTTTTGCTTATTAGGTCATTGAGACTTGTTTAATTTACCACCAAATATGAATTTCATTTGAGTGTTAAGATAAAACTATTGGGACATTGGAGACAGAAACTAGAACATCATAGTTTACTATATCCTGTAATAGATCAAACTATGAAATTAAATTTCCTGTAAATTTCATTATTCTATCATTTGTAACACAATAACCCTGAACTTAAAAGGAATATATCTTTTAAAGAAATGAAGATTAGAGATATCAATGTATGGTATTGAATTTTGTGTATTAGAATACGTCCAGTATATGTAATCTTTTAAAATAAATTAACTAAATATGTCTCCTTGTAGTTTTTACACCCAATCTTTTACTAATTTACATTTTATTTTATTTTTTGTTTGTAACATTAACACTTTGAACATCCTAGTTGTCAGATATCATTCTTGTTGAAATAATTGTGTGAATCTTATATAGGGGTAATAACTCTAACCCAATCTTTTGGTAGTACACATGCTGGATGGAAAGGACTTTTACATATTAGTGTTCAAAGGGGGAACATTCCTGTTCCTATAACTAGATCTGTCTTTCCCTGACATATTCTTTGTTGTCCCGCACCTTTTTAAGTAAGTAGGGGACTGTTAAAATGCGTCTGTCTGTCTGTCACGCTTTTTGGGACACAATAACCCTCCTTCTAATTGAGCTAGAATGTTCAAACTTGGTCGATACTTTATAATGCAATAACTCTCCTTCTAATTGGGGCAGAATGTTCAAACTTGTTGAGGTGTCTATTAGCTCAATGATTTGACAGTGTTCGATCAAGCGCATTTTCCACTAAGGCTAATCAAAGATAAGCAATTTGATGGATTGAGACTTTAGAACACGATAGCTTTGGTTCTAGTTGGGTGAGAGTGATGAATCTCAGAGTATAGTTTCATTATATCACTATCTTGACTAAGGTTGATAATATTGAGAATTTTCTGTTTTGGGCAAGTAGCGATAAGTAATTTGAACACAACAACTCTGCTTTTAATTGAGGTAGAATGTTTAAACTTGATGAAAGTATTCATTAGGAGAATATTTTCATTGAGTTTAATTTTAATGATTATCACTTAGCTAAGCAGAGCTAAGAAATTTTTGATTCTTACTTATTGAGAGTGATGAAACTTTGTGTAGTTTCTCACTCAGGTACTTTAAAACCATGACTGATTTTGATCATGAAAATTTTCTGTTTAGACGAAGAATAGATAATCAGTTTGATAGTTCGATACTTTTCAAAAAGAAAAATGTGCAATTAATTAATATGAGTCATCTATTTATTTTGGGATTGTGTCTAGGGACATCAGCCTCACTGTTGGCTTGTTTATGTTGGTTTTTGTTAAGATTTTCAAATAATTTTTCACATATTATATTCTACTGATATTTTTTTTATAGAACCAATTAAATGCACATCAATAAGTAAATAAAAGTTTTAAATAAAGTGTTTGTGTATATATATACATTGTCATCTGTTTCTAAGTGTATTTCATCTAATGTCTTAAAAAGGAGCTGTCCCCAATTTGTCCCTAATTTGCTAATTTGTCACTACAGGTAGATATGCAGGCCCATTAAAACACAAGTCAGATAGAGATGAGTAAGGTGTACACTAAAAATAAACTTAAAACTTTAATGGGTGTGGTCATGGCTCCCCCCCTCACCCCCAGTAATAACACTGGTCATCACTGTTCAGACCACCAGTGTATACAATTGCTTCTGGAACAAGGCTGCGACAAAGACTCTGGGGACTACACCAAACCACTAATGCATGCTGCACTTTGATTATTACCCTTTGCTCCAACGTATGCCCCCCCCCCTCTTCGTCAAAATCCTGGATCAGGGCCTGGTCAGTTTAATTTCTTTGACTCAAAGCATGCTAGGGAAAGCATAAGACATTAGAAGACTGTTCTGGTGTCCACAATACAGACTTTAAGTTGTATAATACATTCCCCTAAAGAATATTGACTCGTATATTGTACACAATTCTGACTTTAGGTGTGTCCCATTTTTTCAGATGCGGGATAGATCTGTAGCAGAGAGACAAACCACCAAACAAAAGAAGAAAAATTGGGTTTTTTGGTGAAATTAATGTATTTTTAATAGCAGTAATGTTTTACTATAAAACAAGAAATTAATGAAGTCAAAATCAAATTCTGTCATCTTTCAATCACAACCATCTTCTTCCAACAGAATGTTATAACCTGAATTTACCATAATATGTATACTATTATTGATTGGTCAATAAGTTCATGTATTCTGAACAACAGCTTCAAAGAAAATACGACTGATGCCATTGAAGCAGTAAGTACAACATCAGAAACAAAATGGCTTCTGTCTGGCAAAATGTAACCATTTGATTACCAATACCATTTCATTTATCATTGTTTTTTGTTTTAATTCATTGTTTTTGAAGTGTGTTGTATATATTTTATCTTACTTAAATGGCATTATGGAAGATTAGACAAAGAGCTGACATTTCTATAATAGTTAAAAATAGATAATGTCAGGGAATATGCTTAAAATTTCATTCAAATTACTTCACTGAGAGTCGAGAAATCCTCATTTGTCATTGTTCCCGTTGTTACGATAATACACAAAGTCTTGATTATCCATCTTTATGGTTAATCATCAGCAGCCCTTGAACCACAGATCAGATTCAAATCTGTTGAAAATCGAACCCATCAGATGGCATCGAGAGTTGTTATGTTAGTGAATGTCTAATTAAAAGTTTATATAACATTGAAGGCCTAAAGAAAGACCTACAATAGGCAGAGTTCAGATTGTCACTACATGTTTTACTATTAATACCATGCCCTACAAAGGTTGAGTACTAGCATAAATTTCTTACTTGCATTAATCATTAATTTCTTGTTTTACTGTACATTGATTTATATATCAGGTTTATTTATATTTAATACATAATTATCAGGGCTAACTGTAAATGCTCATATTGTTACTTAATTCAATAACAACTGATGAAAATGCTCACTTTCGTCCAATTTCAATTGACTTTATGTATTGTACTTAAAAATTATACTGAATATATTATGCTTTAAAATAATATACATGAGGGGGATAAATCAGTGTGTAAATTTACTTAGATGTCCCTTACTACTAAAACATTCATTGTCTTACACTAACTTAAAGAAAATATATTAAGAATCAGTATTTATGTGGTTTGCACAATTATTTTCATTATGCATATATTATCTTTTATAGAACATTTATGTTTTTGAGGCAGGTTCTTCCAAACACCTTTCTCTTGACAGTAAACTAATGTACATTTATAAATAGTTTAATCTGTGAGGAGAAAATTATTTAAATTTTGTTAACTGTTTTATATAGCAAATTGTTTTAAATTAGATATTATTAATGATATATTTCTTTGACAATCCATTTAAGTATATATTAAAAATAATAATCAAATGATTAGCAATGGCAAGCACTGATAATTTCTTCTTTATCTTATTTCAAGCTAAATGTATATCAGTTTATTTTCCTAATACTTTCTTGAATATAATATTTTGATCAAAACTAAATTGATAACCTATAACCTAATATATCTTTTTTTTTTTACCAAAACCAATTTTCTGTTCTGTGTTGAATACATGATTTTATATACCCACATTTTATGTGTTTTTATTTTGTCATTGGTCCATCCATACTTACTTGATGTTGAGTTTAGTTTGTGCTTTTAGAAAAACCTATTCCAGTTTTCAGATTGTAACTACATCTACATGTATTAATACCATGTCCTATAAAGGTTGAGTACCAGATTTCAGGACTATTTGCTGCTGAAATAAAGATGATGAGATATTTTAAGCATTTTCAATTCGATTAGGGAAAAGTTAATGACACTATTGCTTCTGACTTTTTTGATTGTTGTTTAAAGTGTAAGCTACATAGTTATTGCCCCTGTAACAAGATCTTGTACATAATCTACAGGAGTGTTGTTAAGACTTTTTTCAAATTCAGCTGATTGTTTGGTTACTATATTTACAGACATTGAGCTCAAATAACCTTGTGCACAATGAATAATTTGAAGGTGTGAAATTAAAGCAGATGCTAAAAATATGGCTATGATGACACAGTGGACATAATGTATTACCCTATCTGGCCAATCCTCATTTATTATTAGTCCTAGTAATAACCATTCATTCCTTTATGAAACAAAATTACTTAATCCTTCTTTCACGAAAAGACCTGGACAATGTGAAATTAAGTGTTTGTTACCCTTGTTTATCTGTAATATTATTGTCCCTTGGTATTGTTTTAAGTTTTAATACTATTCTATTGCTTGAAAAAAAAGTGTTGAGAATGCTATATATTTGATATAATTGTAATTATTACTTTTACTAACTTTAGAAATACAATTTCATGTACTTTTTGGGGGCAATTTTAAAGAGGACTTTTACAAGGACAAATTATAATGTAAGAGTTATTACACCATCATTTATTGCTTTTAATTTTCGATAGGTAGGACAATTGTATTATTTAAGTAAGAGTTACTAAGTCCTGTTTTTACATGAACAGTGTAAGAAATTTCTCAAAAGAAACTGTACTAAAAATGTTCAATTGTGTGAAGCTAACTACCTGTACTGAAATATAATATAGAGGAAATTAAAACTATTATTAATAATATTTGTGCAGTTATGTTACATAATGCAACAGCCTAAATGAACTGCCTGGGAAATAGGGATTAGTACTGAAAATAAAGCATTTAAAATCTATTTTTCCATTATTTTAACCTTTGCTTTGTTAGCATCTTTGAGGCTTCAAATTACTTGTTATATATCGTGTTACCTGGCAACCAAAGTGTTCCTCTGATGTGCATAAAAAAAACTTTTTAGCAGAATATGCAAAACAATAAACAACAAACACAAAATTTTAACCCAAATGATATAGAAATAATCTATCTTCAAATATTTGTTTACCCAATCAGAATTTTTTTTTAATTGATATCATCTTTTGGATATTTGACCAGTAGTAATGGTTTATTTTATGAAATATTTTAATGACAGTATTTTATAAAATGCTGTATAGAATGATGTCAATATTATCAAACCAATGATTGTCTTTCACACCCATTAGCTTTAATTGTATTTTATGTATTATTAATATTTTTATTGTGGATACTTGTCTCTAATAACATTGTGTCACTTTTATTTATTTTTTCAACCAGCTTTAATTATTATGATTTTAATTCCTTTTTTTATTTGTTACTCTTTAAATAAGTTACAAGTATTATTGATGCATATCTTAAGAAAAACATCATTTATCTTTTTGTTGTTGAGATATTTTCTATAATTTTTAATAGTTTGTATGCAGATTATGAAAGATCGATCATCTCTGGGTTGGTGTAAAAAGCTTTCCAAGCTGTGAACCATTGATACTCTCGGGTTAGGGCTAGGTAATTGATCATTCAGTATTTAAATGATCTAAAAGGCAGGTTGGCAGCAGGAAGGTGTTTTACACCAGCGGTTATCTGCATTCCATTTTAAGGCTACTGTATATCACTAAAACATTTCGATCGATAGATACAATAATTGATCTCATCTGTTAACAAATGATGTTTCAGCTTATAATAGCGAAAGCTTTTAACATTATATCAGAATAGTAAGACATTAAAATTCAAGCCCATTTCATTTCATTATAACTTTGTGTATTAAATTATTGTTTGTGTTTGGAATAAAACCTCTAATCAGAATTGATTATTGCAATTGTTTCTCAGACAAAAATATTTACAATTAAAACCCACTTATAAATGCTGTGTTCTGAACTATAAAATATTTTCATTCATAGAATTTTTACTATTTTTATTATACTTATCTTGTAATACAAGTAACAAAAATATCATGAAGGATTAGCCTACTGTATTCCTGAATAACAAAACCATGTTCTTTGTCAGAAATCTGAAAATATTTATTAATTATTTATGTAAGAGTATGATTTAATCCCTGTAAGAGTATGATTTAATCCCTTAATGATAAAAAAAAAATATTGTAGAAACTATAGGCCTAATTTTGCAATAAATAAATTTACAAGCACATGTTTCCCAGAATATCCATTTTTTTTGCCTGGTCCATGACAGTGTTGGCATCCTTGTGCATCAGAACAAGAACAGAAATATTTAGAAAATAGTTTCAAATTGAAACTTACAATCCTCCTTCGTTTGTGTTGAATGTACAGTCAGCAGAAACATATCTTGTACTGGACTGTGTTCCATTCTATTCCATTGCTAATCAAATGCTTGGTTTATGTAGTCTTCAATTTTTCAGTAAATTGTTACAATCGACATAAAATGAAGTCTAATCACCTAGCCTATTTGCTACTTCAGTGTGTTCAACGAATGATTTTTAGTCAGAAATTTGCGCAAATCAATAGTGTACAGTACACCTAGCACAGTGTATCATAGACACCCCATTCGGTTTTTTTGTAGATTAAATAATTAGTCATTGTATTTTCTATGTAAAATTAGATTGTTCACTTGTATATGATGTGGTGCTAAATAAATATCATGACTTAATACTAGAATTGTGTTGTAATAATAATGCATTGTGTGGCTCATCCAGTAAGTTTGACATTGGCTTGATAATCAGGAGGTCTGTGTTCGATTCAGGTTTTGGGCGAGAAAGTTCCTTGGGATTTTCCAGCCTAGCTTGAACTTTGTGTGTGGATATATCCTACCAGCTTGTTAGTATAGTGCTGTTTCTGTTAAAAATGCTGGCAAATCAACTAAATTTTATATTGTGGTATTAATGACCGGTTCCTTCTCAGTGTTCTTCTAAATCAAGGGCAAAATCATTAAGTTTTACTGCTGAATAAATTTTGTGTACTTTGTTGGTTGCCGAACTGTTTGATTTAAATGTAATTTAAAACCATATTTTAATCAGATTGGAAAAATATAACATTAATTCATTTATTTATGCCTACATTGAAATGTGGTTGTTATTACAGACAAAAGAAAAGCATGTGACAACCCTTTGACTGCCTGGACAACATAGCTGCTGTGTGCACGTTTTGTTGCCTGGCAACCTATTTTTATAAAATTAAAACACTTGGCTCTTTTATAACATGTATGTCATTTATTTAAACACGGATATTTAAGAGACGGTATATCAACCTGTAGAATGCAGAGTCTCTGATAAAATTCACAATACATGTACTTTAAAAGCTGTAAATTGGGTAAGTTAATTACGCAATCATTTTAGATAATAAAAGAAATGTATAAAATAATCAACAGTAGAAGTGTACATTACCTAGAGCTGCTACTCAGACTGCATACTAGTTTTACTATATTAATTATTTTACACCCAAAAAATCACGTTTTCAAATGCAATATTTTTATATACATGTACACTATTTTCATATACTGAACGTTGCATATCTGTTATATTGGGTTCACAGAAAGTTACTTATTGTATTGTGGAGATATTTTAAATTCTATAATAAGTACAGGTTTTCTATAAGCCAATTGGATTCATTCATGCATTTATATAGATTTTAACACAAAGATGATAACAGAACCAGTAGTAATAATTAAAAGCATAAGGTAATTCCTGTAACACAACTTCATTGAGATATTCTGTAATATTCATTCACTAAAAAATTTAAAAACATCAGTGTCTGTGATATATCGATTTAGAGGTATTATCATATTTGTTAGGTGACTGCTGTCCTCTGTATGACCTTCGACCGTAAGATGAATAGGAAGATTCGAAATCTCTAGAATCTGATCGATTGGATGACCATCCAGCATTCTGATACTGTCTTGAACTTTGAAATGAGTCATAATGTGATAATGCACTCCGTCTATTGTTAGAAGAATAAGGATGATTTCTGTGATCATCTAATCTCCAACTGGGTCTATCACTTTCATAGTTCCTTTCACTGCCACGACTTGCATAATGACTGCCATGATCAACTAATCTCCTATTATTTGAATTATTAGATCGATCTTCTGAATTATAAAAGTCACATTTTCTGGACCTGGCCTGATATCCATTATTTTGCCTTGTCTCAAATTCCCTTTCTCTAGAATATCTCTGTCTTTGTTTTCTACTTGTGCTAAAGTGATTATGTCCATTTGCACTAGAACTGGATGCTGTCAGATTTTCTAATCCTAATCTTTCTTCTTCATCACTTCTTTCTGAATTTTCAGCATGACTGAAATATAAGTTAAATCTAAAGTACATTGGAGGTTTTAGACCATCCAGCCATACCCCCCTGTCTATTGTCTTTATAGCGGGTTGAGATGGCCTAGTGGTCTAGACTGACGCATTTGACCTCTAGCTGGCCGACCACCTCTGGCTTGTGGATGTGGTTTCGAGCCCTGGTGTGAGCGTATGTGGCATGGAGATATGGGTGCCTTCTCAACCTTGTGGGTTTCCACGTTCAGCTTTGTTAAAAATGAAGATCATAAGTAGCAAAATAAATGTGTTTTTAATCTAATTAGTTTATAATGGGGGTAACATGTATATTAAATGCACCGCTACTTGTACATACCTTACAGACCCATCAGATCGTAAATCTTTTAAATAGTTTTCTCGTTCCATATCATGACCTCTAGCTGTATTAAATGCTGAAATATTAAAAGATATATAAACTTGTGTATGTTGACATTCAAGGAATCAAGTTCATGTTTATACATCGTAAAATTTCAGTTTGTGTTAACTTTAACGTCATTCATACAAGTAAGTTAAACTGGCTTAAAACCAATGGCAACATGTTAGCTAGTTTAATTTCTCGTCTAAAAGGGAAAATAAACCAGCTTAAGTGTCCAGGCTCTTTTCAAGAAGGGTCAGTTCCCTAAAGTATGTTCGACTTCAATTCAGAGTTGGCCTATTTAACAGGTTAGTGAAAGCTACATTCGGACATGCACATTGCAAGAAACTTAGACCTAGTACACACAAAATTGAATTCTTGGAAACACAATTTGTTTCCAACTCAAGATCTAAAAATAGATGACGATTTGGGTAAGGAGGCAAGAGAAACATTATTTTCGAATCCTTTGTTACCGGTACAAGCACACAGGGCGATGTTTTCATATGTGAAAATTAAACATACTTGATTTTGGTAATAAAATTCTTTTGGCTATCGATGACAAATTTCTAGTTTATAGTATGTGTATAGTTTATGTACACTAATTCTAGGCTCACTCACCTTTAATAGCCACATCAGGCTCGACACTCAGATGATCAATCATGTACCTGTAATGTAGTTTGATACATAGTAAAAACATTTATAATTCTTAAAACTAACAAAATTTCTAATTGGGTTTACTAGAAATCTAGTCTTTAATTTGTTTTTTTAGTTCAACTGCTAACAATGTACCCAAAATATGTGTAAACAACATGCTTGTCCTATAAATCTAAGACAATTGTAAAATCCAGGGCTCACACTGTCGGTTGCCAAAGTCGCGCTGAAAATATGAAAGTGGTAATTCAAATTTGATTTTGGCAATAATGTTGATTCTTTTTGAGAACTGGCAGGAAAAAATCTTAAAATTCTAATCATATTTATCCTGGATAATAATAATAATAATAATAATCGCGTCATTTTACAAGGGTAGCAAATTAGGCCTAAGGCCTTTTTCCAATTTGGCCCTTGGCACAGATCGTGGGAATGATTTCGATCATTACTGCAGGAAGAAACCGAAGAACTTGGGGGAAACCTACTGCAGGAAGAACTTGGGAGAAACCTGCCTGATCGGACGGGAGACCGAATATCTCTTTCACTTACAACAATAAAGTTCTTGCCCTGAGCTGGGATTGAACCCTCGTTGCATTGGTGGGAAGCCGCCTCTCTATCGCCACGGCTATCCGACCAGCTCCATTACTGAGTGTCAAATATCCATATTATCCTGTTATATAGCAATTTTGTTTAAATCCATTGGAAATCAAAAGTATCCGATGGTCTAGAGCATTGATTATGAGTTTTGCATGTGAATAAATGTCCAATTCATGATTTATATTACGGTATATTTGATGCCAAACGAAAGATCTGCATTAGGCAGATTTAGGTCTTACATAATGCATCTTTATCAATAAATTGAGAAATTAAATAGATATAGTAAAGTGTAACCAGATGACAGTAGTTATGGGAGAGAGAGAGAGCGGCTGTGGCCTGCCAGCTAGAGGTCGAAGCGTGGCACTCTAGACCACTAGGTCATCCAAACCCCCCCAGTAGTTATGAGTAGTGTGTTGACAAGCCAGATGTGTAAGAGTAAAACCCTTGTTATTCAGGGAAATCTTAAAACAAGGATTCAGAAAAGAATTGAGTCTTGTCAAACACCCTAGCTACCCATACTATTAGAACACTTACCTGCATACTAGATAACCTGTTCTGTTTAAACCATGTGTACAATGAACTCCTATTAACAGTTCTACAAAACATAAACAAATTTAAGTTTACATTGTTTTAAGCTGCCATTATTATACCTCATGTTTTCATTGAAAATACATATAGAAAAATAACTGTTTGAGCTTTATATTGTGTTCAATTCGAACAGGACGCTGGCTGGCTAACCTGGAGGTCGTTGGCCAATAATGTTCATCAGGATTTTATGGTGTGGTTTGTCAGTGGTGCAAGACGGGTGGCCCAACAAGGACAGCTGTCTAGTCATTCTGACAGAACAAAAAAATGAGGTACAGACAAAATTTCCCTCAAAGCACACTGCATGGCATATGTCTGTCTTCATTAGCCTAGTCGGAGCAGTAGGATGTTAAACCCCATTTCATTTAATTCTTTTCCATAAGAAATCTTCATGTATTGATGTATAATTATGCTTAAATCACCATTGTAACAAATTATTTTGGTTTATAGGCCTAAAGCTGAAACATTTTGCTATCATAATACAAGAAATGCACGGTAACATGTATTCCATGTAATTGTATTCTTCTGTGTCAGTTACTAAATGCTGCTTCAAAAATTCATGTGTTTTGTATTCACCATCTGTGCCCCTGTGTGTTGATTAATACAAACAATTTTAAAACCATTTACCATTTTCAGAATTTGAGGTCAAAAAGTCATTTACAACTTGTTTAAACCTGCAATAAAAGATATAAAACATTAGAGTTTTTGTTTCAAGTAACGTACCGTAATGAAAGTTCTATTCTGTCCTTAAGGGCTAAAATCAACCAAGTATTTTGTTCATGGTACTTGGAGATAATCTTTATTTCACATCTTTTACAAACAACATGATCAATGCAATAAGTACATTTAAATGGGTGATACCAAAGAGATGCCTAGTCTGCATCTTAGAGAAACATACAGATAACAAACATCTACACCATATTCCATAAGGAATAAATAATAGTGTATCTTGACAACTGTCTATTCTGTATCCACTATGAACAATTTTACAATGAAGAACATTGTAAATTGTCAATGGACCATGGACAGAATCCCCCCATCCCCTATTTAGGCAGTTTGGACTCGTCGCTGTAAAATCTAATGTTTGCTGGTATGAAATTGACAACTCATCAAAGGCTTACTCATCAAAGGGACACTTTCAGAAAATAGTATCTCTTTTAACACTTGAAAAAATTGAAAGCGAGCCCTAAAACTTACTTTTCACGAACATCTATACTGGGTATGACTTGGCCTGCTGTAAATATCTTCTCATATTCCACAGATACATTTAAAAATTCCTGATTGAGAATAAAGAAATCCAATATAACTGAAACATGTTTTAAAAATTCCCTTTCAAATGCAAATATCGCATCTAACATTGATAATGATAGCGCAACAATTAATCAGTACAATCAAAGAATTTTATGGAAAGGCTTACATGCACTTACATTTTTATCATAATATTTAGTTGTATTTGTTAAATCGATGATAAGACCAAGTTCTTTTCCTCCATCCTTCACCTCTGATAAAAGACTTTTGGGAGTAAACCTGAATAAAAGATAAAAGGTATCCAAGTTCAAAATTTTTGTAACTCTACAAAAGCATTCATGGTTAAATCTCTCATCAATATTTTGAAATATTAATCACTAATCTTTGAAAGATAGGTTGCCAGACTACAAAATAGCAGAACAGTAGGACATAAAAAACTATATCATTTCAGTAATGAAAACATTTACAACACATGAAAATCTGATTAGGAATAACAACCTGTTAAGTAAATAATTTTGACCCAAGGCTCATAACTCTGACAGTAAGTATCGGAAATTGTCTGACATCCATAGGATTCTTCGACTCATGACCTTGGTAAGTAAAAGATTTGGGTGCATTCTTGACTTTATCTGGACCTGCCAGAATGGTAGCCTTGATGAGTGTTCTTTTTATCATAAAATCCTAAT
The DNA here is from genome assembly GCA_917208275.1 of Patella pellucida. Classification (NCBI taxonomy): domain Eukaryota; kingdom Metazoa; phylum Mollusca; class Gastropoda; family Patellidae; genus Patella; species Patella pellucida. The sequence goes on from OU795039.1 coordinate 63,905,404, forward strand.
TCATAATATTGCAAAATAAGCCTCAAACCAAGATGTGCACAGGACATCAGTTATTAGAAAGATAGTAAGCTGGCACTGCCAGGCAGGATACGCCCACATTTTCGAGAGATGGTTAGAGAACAAGCAAAATCGAAAGTGATTTTTCCTACAATCAAAGGCTATAATTCATTAAATTACAATTTGATATGCGCAAATATCGAAAAGAATCAAGATCTTTAGGTTATAAACATGCATTTCAAGTTTCATCAAAATCGAATTAAAATTGTGACCTATACTGGGTCCACAACCTTGATATACCATTTTTTAACGTATTCGCGTAGGAACGGCGGCCATTTTGTATGGTAATTTAGGTCCGATTTTTCCGAAATTTGAACTCAACCTTCCTTAGGGTGTAACGGTGATATAATCAAACGATTAAATCGGTCAATTATTGTAACCTCCAGAGGGACCACAAGCTAAACCAAGACGATTTTGCGTATAATCAGGGGCCATAATTCAGGAAGTTACGATCCGATATGCACAAATATTGAAAGGAACCAAGATCTTTGGGTTATAACCATGCATTTTAAGTTTCATCAAAATCGAATTAAAATTGTGACCTCTACAGGATCCACAACCTTGATATACCATTTTTTAACAGTATTTGCGTACGAACGGCAGCCATTTTGTATGGCAATTTTGTTCCGAATTTTCCCGAAATTCGAACTCAACCTTCCTTAGGGTGTAACGGTGATATAATCAAACGATTTTTTAAATCGGATAATTAATGTAACCTCCAGAGGGACCACAGGCTAAACCAAGACGATTTTGCGTATAATCAGGGGCCATAATTCAGGAAGTTACGATCCGATATTCGCAAATATCGAAAGGAACCAAGATCTTTGGGTTATAACCATGCATTTCAAGTTTCATCAAAATCGAATTAAAATTGTGATCTCTACAGGGTCCACAACCTTGATATACCATTTTTTAACAGTATTTGCGTACGAACGGCGGCCATTTTGTATGGTAAATTTGAACTCAACCTTCCTTAGGGTGTAACGGTGATATAATCGAACGTTTTTTCAAATCGGATAATAATTGTAACCTCCAGAGGTACCACGAGCTAAAATAGGTGAATTTTCGGACAATCAGGGGCCATAATTCAGGAATTTACGTTCCGATAGGTGCAAATATCGAAAGGAACCAAGATCTTTGGGTTATAAACATGCATATAAAGTTTCATCAAAATCGGTTCAAAACTGTGACCTCTATAGGGTCCACAAGCTAAAAACGTGATTTTTCGTACAATCAGGGGCCATAATCCATGAAGTTTTTATCCGATACATGCCAATATCGAAAGCAGCCGAGATATTTTGGGGATAAACCTATATTTTAAGTTTCGTCAAAATCGGACAAGAATTGTGACCTGTAGAGAGTCCACAAACAATTGTGGACGGATGGACGGACGGACGGACGGACAGGGGCGACGACATAATACGTCCACATGAAAATGTGGGCGTATAAAAATTCATACAACTTCTAAGTAATTTCAGTTACCTACGTTGGTGGATTATGAATTCTAAATTGGAGTATAAAGAACACTACAGAAATAAATAATACCAACCATTCTTTTGGGGGTAGACTATTTTTCACACAATTCTATAAAAGAAATTAAAATTTAAAGATACATTATGGAAGTTAAGATAAAGAGCTGGCAATTCTCAATACAATACTGGTAGTTAAAAACTAGATAATGTAAAGGGAATTTGCTGAAAATTAAAGTCAAATTGCTACACTCTAAACCGATAAATTAGCGTTTGGATTTTAGGCCTAGCCCCTATTATCATTACTAAAGTCGGTACGATAAAAAATAGTCTTGATTATCCATTTTTTGATTAAATCATCAATGCGCGTTGAGCAGCAAATCAGATTGAAATCCAGAGATAATCTGGCACATTGGATGATATCGAGAGTTGATTAAGGGTTTTTCCTGTTAATAATTGTCTAATTAATAATTTATATTACATGTCGGGTCCAAAGAAAGATCTGCAAAAGATAGATTTAGTTCTTGCATAATGTATGCCTAAAAGATCTGATTATTAACAAGAGAGTTTAACACAGACACTTACTGCCAATTGCATGTTTTGGACAATTTCATTTTTTTTCAGATTTGCAACAGTTGGAAAGTTGATATTTAGTTTAAAACAGCATTCAAATCTGACCCTGACATTGTGCAAAAAAATTCTAAATTTAGCAATATGTACACATCGCATCTCTAACCTTCTATATTCTTACCTCTTTTAATGGTACTTTAAAAGCTATGAAGCGGGTTCCTTCAATAACATTGCCAATAGATTTATATTTTAACCACCTGAAATGTTACAATGGTATATATTATAAGATCCATTAAAAATAAAAGTTCTTTTATTTGTTAAAGGAAAAGATAGCTACTAAATCAAAAGGCATAATTTTTCAAAGTGTAACACTGTCAAAAAATGTCCACATTATTTGCACCAAATATAAGAATAGGATTGTAATCAAATCACTACAAAACCTGCTCAAAGGAAGTCCTTAGAATCATGCACTATTAGGGTTGGAAAGATGAAAGCTACCATTCAGTAGTGGAACCATTTCTATTCCTAGATGTGAAATATGGTCATAAACCATAACAGCCAAAATTAACTTTGATCATAACGACCATGATTTGTTCATAACAACCATAATTTGGTCGAACCCGCCAACAATTAATATATTACAAATACAGTATATTTTAGGATTATTTATTATTCATTAACACAATGAATTAAACAGCTATTGCCACCCCATGCTGATTTTCAAAGGAAGGTGTGAGTACTAATTAATCAACTGATTGTGTGAAACAGCTATATTTAATGTCCACTTCTACCAATGTGATATTGCAGACAAATCAACTGATTCGTTAATTCCTTATTAAGATAAGTACTTCACACTCTACTAAGTTCTTTCTGATTATGCACCGTGATTCAGACTTGAAAACTTCTTGCATGCTGATTTCAAAGTCAAACTGGTAGTCAGTGTAAGTATGATTGTCACGTGAAAATGATGTTTCTTAAACCATTTTAAACTTTCTGTGATGACTAAAATGCTTGCCCATATCAACTTCAAGTCTTCAACAAAAATTTTGTCCCTTTTAATGGTCAATAAATAAGGCTGTTATGTCCATCCCCTAAATATTACCAAAATTTCAAGCTTGTTACAGCAATCAGCAGTCTAGTAATTATAGAAGGTATATATACCAATGCATGTATTTATTATAACTGAGTTTAAATATGAAATAAAGAATGAATGAAATGTTGTTTAATGGCACGTCAGCTCCAACCGGGCCATATTGCGCCAAATATGATGAACTATTAGGAGATAAACACTGACTGTTTAGAATTTAGAGGACTGTTGTTGTCATTTGATACCGCTTAAATCATTAGAGGCCGAGATCACGCAGCGATCGAGCGCCTCTAATGAAAAATTCAAGCAGTATCAAATAGACAATAACAGTCCGATAAATTCTAAACAGGAGGTGTTTATCGATATTGTAGCCCAAAATATTTAACATTTTTAATAGGATTCTTTCGCTATTGTTGACAGTCGTTTATTGGTTTAAATGACGTAAAAACCAAATAAAACAATTTTGACGTCATGAAAACATCGTCATTTGACGTCATGACCATTAAAAGGGTCAAAATTTTTGTTGAAGACTTGAAGTTGATATGGGCAAGCATTTTAGTCATCACAGAAAAACAAAGTTTAAAATGGTTTAAGAAACATCATTTTCACTGACAATCATACTTACACTGACTACCAGTTTGACTTTGAAATCAGCATGCAAGAAGTTTTCAAGTCTGAATCACGGTGCATAATCAGAAAGAACTTAGTGCCTGTTTGAAAAGGGAGGTCACTCTACGATCATGTTGAAGATGGCTACAAACATCGTAAGTGTATTTAATCTGTACTTTTTTAATAATTGTGAACGCCAGCAGTGACTAGGTTCGAAATAAATTGCTTATCATGTTTGATAAATGTCCAAACACTTGTGTAACTGTGTATATATATGCTGTGTAGCGTACGCATGAGGTTGCTATGCTTGTTTGAAACCTGTCATTTTGACAGTGTGATTTTATTTCTTCGAAAAAAAAAAAAACGGTGTATGAATCACTATGAAAATTAGTGTCTGTCCTATTGATATCAGTATCAGCCTGTCTTGTAATCTTGTATATTTTTTAAAGATAGTAAGCTGGCACTGCCAGGCAGGATACGCCCACATTTTCGAGAGATGGATAGAGAACAAGCAAAACCAAAAGTGATATTTCCTACAATCAAAGGCTATAATTCATTAAATTACAATTTGATATGCGCAAATATCGAAAAGAATCAAGATCTTTAGGTTATAAACATACATTTCAACTTTCAACGAAATCGAAATAAAATTGTGACCTATACTGGGTCCACAACCATGATATACCAAATTTTAACACTATTAGCGTACAAATGGCGGCCATTTTTTCGGGCAATTATGGTCCGATTTCCTTCAAATTCAAACTCAACCTTCCGTATGGTGTAACGGTGATAGAGTCAAGCGTTTTTTTAAATCGGTTAATAATCGTGACCTCCAGAGGGACCATAGGTGATTTTTCGGACAATCAGGGGCTATAATTCAGGAAGTTATATGTGCAAATAACGAAAGGAACCAAGATCTTTGGGTTATAACCATGCATTTCAAGTTTCATCAAAACTGAATCAAAATTGTGACCTATACTGGGTCCACAACCTTGATATACCATTTTATAACAGTATTCGCGTACACGCGGCGGCCATTTTGTATGGCAATTTTGTTCCGAATTTTACCGAAATTCGAAATCAACCTTCCTTAGGGTGTAACGGTGATATAATCAAACGATTTTTTAAATCGGATAATAATTGTGACCTCCAGAGGGACCACAAGCTAAACAAAGACGATTTTGCGTATAATCAGGAGCCATAATTCAGGAAGTTACAATCCGATATGCGCAAATATCGAAAGGAACCAAGATCTTTGGGTTATAACCATGCATTTCAAGTTTCATCAAAATCGTGACCTCTACTGGGTCCACAACCTTGATATACCATTTTTTAAACAGTATTCGCGTACGAATGGCGGCCATTTTGTATGGCAATTTTGGTCCAATTTTTCTGAAATTGAAAGTCAACCTTCTTTAGGGCGTAACGGTGATATAATCAAACGATTTTTTTAATCAGATAATAATTGTGACCTCCAGAGGGACCACAAGCTAAACAAAGTCGATTTTGCGTATAATCAGGGGCCATAATTAAGAAAGTTACGATCCGATATGCGCAAATATCGAAAGGAACCAAGATCTTTGGGTTATAACCATGCATTTCATGTTTCATCTTAAATCGACTTATAATTGTGATCTCTACAGGGTCCACAACCTTGATATACCATTTTTTAAAAGTATTCGCGTACGAACGGCGGCCATTTTGTATGGTAATTTTGGTCCGATTTTCCCAAAATTTGAACTAAACCTTCCTTGGGGTGTAACGGTGACATAATCGAACGGTTTTTCAAATCGGATAATAATTGTGACCTCCAGAGGTACCACGAGCTAAAATAGGTGATTTTTCGGACAATCAGGGGCCATAATTCAGAAAATTACGTTCCGATAGGCGCAAATATCGAAAGGAACCAAGATCTTTGGGTTATAAACATGCATGTCAAGTTTCATCAAAATCGGTTCAAAATTGTGACCTCTATAGGGTCCACAAGCTAAAAACGTGATTTTTCGTACAATCAGGGGCCATAATCCATGAAGTTTTGATCCGATACATGCCAATATCGAAAGCAGCCGAGATCTTTTGGGGATAAACCTATATTTCAAGTTTCGTCAAAATCCGACAAGAATTGTGACCTGTAGAGAGTCCACAAACAATTGTGGACGGACATCCGGACGGACGGACGGACGGACAGGGGCGACGACATAATACGTCCACATGAAAATGTGGGCGTATAAAAAATATATCACCATCAATTATTTACGGTCCATATGGAGTTCAATAAGTTGTTGTATTTTTATTCACTTGTTGAAAATCTTTGATTTTGACCAGTCTGATTATGACAGAATGACCATAGCAACCATTATTGTCAGATCAACCTTCAAATGAAATTTACTTATTATCTTTCAAATACACCACTAACTTTGTTTTTTTGTGTGTTTCAATAAACCAATGGTTGAATTTCATTGTTGATGACATACAAGAAAAAATCATGAAGATTTTCTAGAATAAAGTTTTGAGGTGTAGAATTGTTGGCCACTGCAAACAGTGTCCTAGTTCCAAGAAAATATTCATTCGCAGTGAGTCGCCCAAGAAATTTAGAGGACTGTTATACTCATTTGACACCACTTTTCGACCAATCAGAATCCACGAAATTTCCATTTTGGGCTACAATAAATTATAACAATACATATAACATAGATAGGTGGCCTGTGCAGTCAATAATCATAATGCCATGGCATAAGAAATCATGACTGGATCAGCTGTGGATCTCGATCAATGCAATTACAGAATAAAATATCATCGCTGAGTTGACAATGTTCTATGACATAATCAAGGGTGATGCTTGTGAATTTCAAACATGATAAATATAAAGAAAAAAATCCACAAAAAGTATCAACAGCTCTGCCGCTCTGCGAAGTGGAATTGACTTTACTTTGTATTGATGATTGATTGACGGAATCCTGGCGTATTCAACACCAGGCTAATTCAACACCAGAAAAATCGGCGTATTCAAGACCAGTACATGTATTAATATATAGGCCTATTGTTATTTTGTATTTTAAACTTCAAATCAATTCCGATGTCCTTGAGTACGTCAAGAACCAATGGATATCAGACCGAGTGTTTAGTGCAAAGAGTTGGTCCGTGTTTATGCGCCTCGTTCGCCAAATAAAGACGTCGAGGGTTGGGATAACCGAATCAACTCCCGACTGAAGACTCGGGGACCGGTTATTTATTACTTGTTTTATATTATGTAAATATTGTCTTCGAATATGAAATATTTCAACTGTTGTTTGTATTATGACTATTTAATTTAAGATATATAATAAATATCTTGTTTATCCTGCTTTTGTCTTATAATATACTGGTCTTGAATACGCCAATTTTACTGGTGTTGAATTAGCCTGGTGTTGAATACGCCTGATGATAACGATTGACACACATTCGTAGCTAAAAACAGTCATCCACGACGACAAGAGGCTGTTGAAACTAATGAAAGAGTCAGACACTTCAGACTATGCCTACATAATAGAAAAAGAATAGTGAGACTTATATTACCCGTCGGGTATTTTCATTTCTGATGAATAAAATTGAAAAAAGAGAAGATATCTGCAGTCTGTAGTAATATCAACACGTATTTTCACTTTCGATTGATACCGGAACTGGAAATAGATAAAAACGAGGTTGCACGATCTGTGCGCGGCACGGGTGGGCGTGGCTTAAGTTAGATTTTTCTTCCAGACCCTATAATTCTATGCAAAACATTACTGGAAATGCGAATCTACATAAAATTGGACCATCGCGGGAAATTTAATCACGTCCGCAGACGGCAAAATGTCGAAATTTTGGTGGCAGACGTACAATTTTTATCACTCGAAACTGAACAGTGAAGCTAAACACGATAATAATTTGGTGACCATAAAGCTTCACAAACCTCCTCAGCTGGATAGGCCTAATGACCTGTTACTAGTTTTAGTTCTGGAAAAAGGTAAGCCATTTCATTTGTGGTACTGAGACTACTGGTATCGGTTTGCTGTTTTTTTGAGTGTTTACTTTTAGTTTTAGCCTAGTGTTATCACTCAGATGGAAGTACCTGAAAAGCAAGCTATAATAAGACTAGTTTTCAGTAGTCTAGTCGAGTAGTAGCTTGGAAGGAAATGTGTTCATTTGTATTCGTATTTGAATGATTTCCGACAATTATCATTGAATAGTTTTTCAATTCCTAAGGCAAGGTAAGGCCTTATTTTTAGGCCTAGGCGAAAGCCTATAAATATTAATGGTAAAAAAGTAAAAGTGCGCCATTGATGATTGAGCAGTAGGCCTAGTTAACTACCGGTAGTTTTTGTTTTTTTTACTTTTTATTTAGCACAAACCAATTTTTGATATAGGCCAAGCCTATATAATATAGCTCCTAGGCCTAAAGTTAAAGACTAACTCAGTAACTGTAGTAGCCTAGATTTAGATGTTACTCGTTTGTCTAGGCCTACTGGGCCCTACTCCTCTCAGACGGTAGGCTAATTTATGTAATGTGGTTTCGAGTCCTGGTGTGAGCGTATGTGGCATGGAGATAGGGGCGCCTTCTCAACCTTGTGGATTTCCTCCGGGCACTCCGGTTTCCTCCCACTGCTAAAGATCCTTACGCGCAAGCGAATTATTGAAATAAAATTAAAACCATCCATTTAGTCCCGAAATGACCTAGTTGTGTTGAGTGGATGTTGAACCCCCATTTCTCTCTCTCTCCCCTCTCAGAGGGTAGGCTAATTTATGTAATGTAAAGTGTAATAAATAAGCGAGACTGGGTTTTAAATTTGGCTGCAGGGCAAGTATTTGCCACATGTGGTAATGGTAAGACAATTTGAGACCATGGAATTTACATAATATGATAATTGCAGTCTGTAGCTGTGTCACATGAAATGTGTGGTAACCTGATAACTCAAAAAACGCTAACCGGAAGTGGCCAAAACTTTGCCTACTCTGAAATATTATTAATTTTATTATAATCAGCGAGTTTCATTGACCAATATAATTATTATAATCTCTTCTTTATTGCAATTGTGTTAAGGCCTATCCACAAAGTTAAGATTTCCAGAATAGAATTAAACATATTTAAAATGTTGTCTTTTAGTTCCAGATATTCATAAAAAATACCAGAGCACCTTTTGTCAACACCATTATTTATCACAATGTTTTATAGCCTTGAATTGCTTCAAAAGAGAGGTGGCCGATTTGGTATTATATGGTATGTTATATTTTAAAATATTTAATCGTTAAATTTTATTATTTTAGAAAGGAATTTGATATAATATTGGGAGGGGAGGCATGTAAAAAGTATACCAGAGAATGCTGAACTTTCGCTGTAGATTATAAATTGATAAAGACTTTTGTCCTAAAGATGAATTTTCATTAGGTTACACAACCACTCCCACCAGATATGTATTTGGTTGGATAGCTTGTTCATTCATTTAAAATAAGATTTGAAGAATTTAATGCTTGAGTAGATATCTATTTATCATTACCTTGACTAAGTTTGATGGTTAGAATTTTCTGTTTAGGCTAAGGAGCGACAAACAATTTGATTGGTAAAGCCATTGGAACATAACGACTCTGCTTTTAATTGAGGTAGAATGTATAAACTTGATGTAGATATTAGGTGAATGTCTTAACGGAGTCAATGATAAACATTTCGCACTAAAGCTAAGAGGAGCTAATCAATTTATTGGTCGGTGCTTTGGGACAAAATAGCCTTGATTCATCAGATGAGAGTGATGAAACGTGTATAGTTTGATTGCTCGATACTTTTGAAAAAAATAAATGAGCGAATAATTAATATGTGTAATCTTTTTATTTTGGGATTTTAACGGGAGACATCTGCCTCACTGTTGACCTGTTAGTATTAATTAAAATTACAATGTTCTTTGACTTACATTTTCTTAAAATTAAGGGTGGCTGCTACTGAGAGTGCCAAGTTGAACAGACGTCAAATTACTGGAGTTCATTTAAGAAAAGTATGGTAGGTGAAAGTTTTGTTGAATTTTGTTTGTGGACACTCTACAGGTCAGAATTTGTATCTGATTTTGACAAAACTCGAAATATATGGTAATAATAGATCACATTAAATATCTGGGTTCCTTCCTGGATTTTGACCCTTCATTGTACTAAAAATCATGTTTTTAGTTTGTTGACACTCTAGAGATTACAATTATTATCCGATTGATAAAAAATGTTTAAATATATCACTGTTAAACCAGTTGAGTTTGAATTTCGTGAAAATCAGACTGAAACTGCCTGAAAAAATGACCACTCCTTGTATAAAATAGTGTAAAAGTATGAAATACCAAGCTCACAATTTTTTCCGATTTTGATAAATATATGTTTACATATATCCCTAACTTTCTGGATTTTGGACCCTGATTGTACGAAAAGTCACTATTCTTAGCTCAATCTCCGTCCATCACTTGAAAAATATGGACAGCTTGTTTTCAACAGAAGCGTATTGTCTTCTCTGATTACAACTGGATGTTTTCAGAACTTGTTCAATTAAGAAGAACCCTATTGAAATTCAGAGTCATGTAACCAGACAGTTGACTACGGTACTACTGGCACTAGTGCACTATCTTGTATTTGTGACCAACTCTGTTTTTCTCTTGCACTAACTCACTAAGCCAGTTTTAACGTGCAATGCGTCTTATATGAATTCAATCATATTCTATATTTTTTCTTATATTTATAGCCAAGACATCATGGATTATATTATGCTTAGAGCGCCACAGCCACCACCTGGACAATCAAGGAAGAGATTTTCATTATATTTGTCGTCACAATTGATGTATGGAGTCATTAAAATATTTAATAAACAACATGACTACTTACTTAGTAAGAGAATTTAAATGATCAAGTTTAAAATCAGATATTTGATAGAAATTAGAATATTCCATAGAATATAATGTACAGTTTTTTGTACACCTACATTAAATGTGTTCCATTTGTAATTGTATGCTCTTGTCACAATCTTCCTGTAGGGTTCTTATACGTGAATAAACAGCAATACCAATATGTTTTCTTTGCAGATGATGCCTCTACATTTATGTCAAGACTTCGGCTGGCAACTATAGCAAATGAAGATATTGATCTTAAAGAAGCTGTTAAGTATGTTTTATCAGTCATAATCCATTTTTTGCCTGGATGGAAAAAGTCACAAATCAAAACACAAATGAAGTTGTTTATGCACCCAAATTTGAAATATGGATGTAATATGTCATCGCCCCTGTCTGGATGTCCATTCACATTTTATTGTTGAAACAATTTTCATCTTATCTGGATGAAACTTAAAATACATGTTTATATCCCAGAGATCTTGGTACATATTAGACTGTAACTTCCCAGATTATTGCCCCTGATTGTACAAAAATCACCTGTTGACATTGCTTGTGTGTGTTTATACATGTATCTTGTAACTGTTCTAAGTTCTACACAGTTAAAATAGTTTTCATATTTCAGAATTATTTCAATCTTCAATTTTTTAGCCATGATCTGGTGACTTTACCTGACCCTGTGACCATGTTCCAACCAGAAACCGAGTACTTTGATCCATTATTTGGTCAAATAAAAGAATATGCAAATAAATCCCTCATGGCTCACGAGGTATAAATTATTATATTGTTATCTTAATTCATTTATAAAACTAGACAACATAGAAATTGTTCTGGATCACAAATAACTTAAAAAGAGCTGCATGACCTGTTTTTATTTCAAAAATTAAAAGCACTCTTATTAATTACCACATGTAAATATTTTCCCTCAGTTTCAGCAAGCAAAATTTGAATGTGATAAATGTTACTGGCAATCATGAATGATACTAGATAACCATACACTCTTATAAACGACATGATGATATAAATGTAGTGCTTTGAATTGGGCTGTGAGAATTCATTTAGCCCAGCAGTGACTCTTTGACAAAATAAAATGACAAAAAATAAAAAGGTTCCTTCACGCATCAGATTTTTAGGAAGGATTGTCTGAGAACTCATAATCTAAATGAGCAAATCCGATCATTAAAAACTAAGAATGTTCTTACTCTCCTGGGCAAGATATCTGAATTATTAATTTATATGAAGCACTTATGTGTAAACAATTTCTACTTTTAAGCAGAGATTACAGATATCGTCGGCATCTGAGAGTGATCAAACCATTACTTATTCACCAAAATCAATTGAACCCTTGAGGATAGGTAAGCTTTGATTTTACCTTCATTTGCATGCATAATTAAGGTTATTATATGTTGGTAGAGATATTGTAAGAATTCTCTACATGCTTAAACCTATATTTACCAACAATGAAAATTCATAATTGTAGATTAGAATGTCTGTATTTATTACTTCAACACATTTGTATCAATATCCATTTGCATCTTGTGTATTAAATATGATTCAGTGTTTGGGATATTTTCATGTTAGGAATCTTGCTTTTGTTCCACTTGCATTAGAAACACATTCGTTAACCGGTACTCATAAATCTTTAAAGGAGATGTATTAGGGAGTCCAAATACAGTTTCTAGTATTGAAGAAATAACTATGAAGGAGATGTCATCAATTATCAGTCGAATTGAACCAGTAAGTTTTTCACTGGAGCTTTTTGTATCATTATAATCTCAGGTATGAGTATACATATTGTAACCACAATATGTCTGCCCATCCACAATTCATGTATAAACACTTTTTGTAAAGTTTGTTCATCCAGTCTTAAAGGAGTTACTATATTATAAGAGTCCAGTCGTTGTGTAGTACCTCAAAGATTTACTTTTTCCAACTAACTACTGGATTTTTTAGCTAGTTTTAAGGTATGTTTAGCTATTTCTATAAGGAGAAACTTATCATATACTGCCATATCACCAAAACATGTAAATAATCTGCATGTGAGAGGTTTTGAGACTTGTTAAAAAAAAAAGCAGGGATTGTTTGCCTAGATCATAAGGCAATCGAACCAGGACAATTGTTGGCAGAACAACTACCACAGCGTACTTTCAAACTCAAGATAAATGAAGATGTAACAGTTGTTCTTGTTGATAAAAGGTGAAAACTGCAGAACATTAATGTTAAGTTTTGTTTGGTTTACAATATAGCTAGCAACATTAGAAGAAGATTTATTACCTGGATTTGGGGAGTTATTTGAAAATCTAAATGAACAAGAAACTGTTATTCCTATGACAGAAGTTCATCAGTCTCCGATTCCCCACAGTCTTTCTGAGTAAGTAACACACAAATTGAATAACAGTTTATTCTTTTAGCTTGCTTATCAAGTTTAAATATTAATTTGTACTGTAAACAGGTGACAATACTATGCAAGAAATAGTTCAATGTGGTTTATCACCATCACCTTTGTTTATATGGGTTGTCTGTCTCATTAAAATTAAAACCTTTTGACTTTCAAAATTTTTTATAATCAACTGCAGAGTTATACCCCTTGGTTATGAAATCTTGTCAGAACTGTGTGGGGATGCTTGAACGTCAGTCTGGAACGCCCTGAATTGACATAATTGCTATTGAGTGATGCAAAATTTAGTCCTGTCACAGTTCTGCCATTCCCAACAGCAAAGGTAGTGTGAGTAGAATCGTGACGTAAGTAACCCTAAGGAATATTTTTCAGCTGTCATGGTTGATTGAGATATTTTCTTATAGTCGACATTCTCTGTAGTGCCACCCTTATACACCAGATTTCAGAATTGAGACAGACCTAGTAATCCAACAACACCAAAGGCTTCAATTATGATTCAATCCTTATAAAAATTATGTAGTTGTTTGTCTGCTATTGGCATATCTTTCATTGTCTGGCACCCTATCTTCTTTATACAGTGTTCCTATTGTGCCTGTTCATGAAACTCCAATATACAGACCAGACAATGAAATGGCTAAAACACACAAAGAACATCCTACTCCAGGTATTACTCCTGAACAACAAGAAAAACGACAAAAGAGAAAGGTACTTCTTGTTTTTATAATTAATTTGAAGAGACTAACATCTAGTACAGAATAATATTTAAAATGAATTTATTTATTTGGAGAAATTGGGAACGAAAGAATATTAACTTGGTACCTGAAACTGAATAAAGTGAGTGCTGACATTTATATTCTAATGAAAAAATCATATACATGGCGTCGGCGAATACCATTTCGATCATAAAACTCCAAAGATACTGTATTTTTTCTATGCTATATTTCAGAGGGCGAGTGTGAAGTTGGTATTAGATGATATAGATCCAGATTTTCAACAAATAAGTCTTCCTAAAAAACGTAAAAGACTTATTATAGACAGAGAAACACAGATATCAAGGGAGGCCTTCAAAAAGAATCTGAAAAAATCCACTACCTCACAACCAAATGTAAATCAAACAAGTGCTTCAAGGCCATATGCTATAGTTAACAGACAAACTTTATTGTAACATTTAGAGTATTAAGGCAAATATCTATTGATATTCATTAATGTATGATAAAAGTAAATACTGTCTTAACACCTTGGCAAATAATAAGCTAAACAATAACAACATGTCTTGATGTTTTCTATTATTTGTTTTCCAGTCAATCATCGATTTAAAGTCTAAACGCATGGGAGATTTCTTTAAAACACCTGGAAGAGGTACCTTGTCCTATTATCTTTAGAATAGTTTGTTTTCTGTCAGGCAGGCATTTCATCACTTGTTATATGCCCTCATTGTCAGAATGTAATGTCAACAATTCTATGTTAAAGGTTTGGCGGAAACACTTTATTATAAACCTTGTAAATACAACGGTTAATTTTTGTGGTTTTTGATATTTTTTCTTAGCAATTTCATACCAAAAGTCATATTAACATGAATGCCAAAGTAGCTGTTAGATGTTTCCCTTGCATGTAAACACTAAACCTATATTATTTTTTTTCAGAATTGTCAAGATCTCTTCTATACTGTTTTCAAAGAAACTGTAAACTTCCAGAAGAAAGTAAGATATTAAAAATACCTTGCATGTTTACATGATGTGTGTAATAAAATTGAAAATCCCTTGCAAACTACAATGTTGTAAAAGTTAAACTTCAAAACAGAACTTAGTCCAAAAATGGCCCTGTTCTACTCAGTATTTACAAATTTGTGATAAATTGAAATATTGCAGCATTCAGCATGTTTTGTCAATAATATAAACAAGTCAGTACCAAGTAACTTGTTTTCTTAATTAAATCTTTATCTAGGTTCATTTTAGCATGAAATAAGCTGTTAAAAATTAGATATGCAAATGATGATCAGCAGCTGTAGGTCTGTTTCATATAATAGTAATACATTGATTGAAGGAATTGGTTGAGGTTGAGACTTTACTGGAATATCACAAATTTTACTTAAATTTCTATTAAAATCAAACAATTTAAATTCTCATTTTAGTTTTTTTATCTGATACTGATACAAGTTTGACTTCATCCACGCTGGTAACATCACCGCCTCCAGTCTCCCCAACTGCTCCTGTCTCTAGATCAGCTGAAATAGAACTACAGGTAGATTTATTGATACCATAAATTTTAAGTTCAGTTTTTTATACGCCCACATTTTCATGTGGACGTATAATATTGTCGTTGCCACAATTTGTTTTTATCTGATTTTGACGACAGTTGAAATATAGGTTTATCTCCAAAAGATCTTGGCTCCTTTCGGTAACTTCATGGATTACGTCCCTGATTGCGCAATCACATTTTTAACTCTGTGGACCGAAAATAAAATGGGACCGAAACTGCCTGACAAAATGGACGCTCCATATACGCAAATAGTGTAAATGGTCATATTACCAAGGTTGTGGACCCTTTAGAGGTAACAATTCATGCATAACAGACTGTTACCTCCTAGATTATTGCCCCTGATTGTATGAAAAATCAAACTAAATGATAGCTTTTATCCATAAATATTAAAAAACTGTAGAGAAACCTAGTGTTAAAACATACAGTGTAGGCCGAGAAATTTGTGGAATATATTCTAAATGAACTTACAATTTAAATACAAATAATTAAATTAGAATGTTTCTGAGTGAAAGAAAGCTATTTTGACATAACTTTCAAAAAAATATTAATGGAAAAACATATTTCAGCAAGTTCCATCCATGGAAGTAGTAAGAGATTTGAGTATTTCAAGATCTGAAGTATTGCCTGTTCTGGAACAAAGCTCCTCTATTGAAGGCTCCAGTATATCTCTTAATTTGAGTAAACTATCAGATATTGTGTAAGTACGTTTAAATATATATTGATAATAAACAAAAATGAATTTAAGAGAAAATCCAATGCTGACATATATTTCTGCTCTCTTCTTCCATCATTTGTCCAAAATTTTTTGTGAACACTCTACCCACTATCTTTGGAGTGGACTTAAACCATACGAAAGCGATACAAGACAAAGTGGCAATATAATAGTATTCTAAATGATTTTTTGGGAAATTTTATTGACTTTTAAACCCTTTGAACATTATACAAAAATAAGTTGAATTGTTCAAAGGAGCATTAACCCGTTAAGCGTGACGTTTTTAAAACTTTAACTACACCCTACACACAGTGGGTGGCCGTTGTCAAGGGCGGAATATAACGTCCTACACATGCTGCGATTGTAGGGTAATTCCCAAGGGTTTCCCCCCAAGTGACAAACTATGTTCTAAGAATAGGTTGGGGAAAATACCCCCCCAAGGCGTTATATTACGCCCTTCACACAGTGAATAGCAGTTGTCCAGGACGTTATATAACGACCTACGCACGTAATGGGTTAAAGAAGTAACCCTACTGAAATTCAAAATAATTTGGTAGTATAATTCTGAGTTGCTGTCTGTTTACTTTCAAATTCATGAAATCTTGTGACTTCTACTTCACCGAAAACTTGCTTCAATTTTTAATATATATTTAACAGAGTACCAGATATGGATTCCAGAATGACATTGAATAATATATCAGCTGTAATTGAAGAAGAGCCTATTCAGTCTGATCCTTTGGATGTTGAAGTTCCTGTAATTGTATCACCACCTTCTTATACAAAGACACATTTCAAGAAGTAAGTACTTGCTTTTCAAATGCAAAATGCACAAAATATAGCTCCACATACATTACTATGAAGTAAGTGATTAGCAGAATATTAAAGAACTTGTCATGTTTACATTATGTTTCCTCAATCAGTTGTGTGGTTGCTAATGGTGAAAAGATATTTCTTATAATTTCTTGTTACATCCTTATCTTTCTAGTTTGCGAACATGAAAACGTTTTTGAAGAAATATTTTAAAAATTGGTTGAGAAACCTTATCCAGAAGGATGAGAAACCTTATCCAAATTCAGAAATTTACGATTGTTAATCGTCAAGTTATCCATGATTTAATATTCAGACCGGAAATTATGAAAGCGATAAAAGACATAGTTTGCAATGGAATTTTTAAAAACATAGTGAGATTGTCCTTTTTTAAGGCATTGTTCAGTTGTTGAAAACGAATTTTGATTTAGCATTGATGACTTTGCTGCTTTAGTCATATAAGAGATTATGTTTTGCAGAACAAATTGTGGTTTTGTTTACATTGCAGACTTTTGGAAGAGGCAATTACTGAAGGTAATTGGACAACTTTTAGATCACTAGTACCAACCTCTAAATCTCGAACCACTGCTTCAAAAATCTTTTATCAGTTACTGGGTAAGTGATAGTTGGCTTTAATATTTAATGGGAACCAGACACTGTACAAGAAATGCTTATTGTGCAAGATTGAACATTAGAGAAACTAATTATATAATCCGTCTGATTGCTCAGTAGACCAATTGGGGTAGATTACATTTTTAAAGGGATTTGGATTATGTGAAACTTATGTTTGAGAATAATTCATAATACCCAAGTGAAAAAAATCTTGTATTTGTAGTTAAATATTGTTTTTATTTTAGTTGCTGGTGCAAAAGGAATGATTTCTTTAACACAAGAAGAGCCATATGGTGAAATCTATATCAGCCGATTCGAAGCCTTTTAGAAAATATCCAGTTATTTTCAAACTTTAAAATCAAAACATCTTAAAAATGCATAGTTTAAAACTAATGGTTTAAGATGTAAAATTAAATTTTAATTTATTAACATCTTGCAAACTTCAAGTGGATGAAAACAAATCATAGTAAAAAAAATTATTTTACAATTTTTCAGTTGGCAATGCTTTGATTTTGACTAAAAATTGTGAATGCTCAAAATACTCATATTAATATTTAATCATGTTCTATATATTGTTATTGTTGTGTATATTTGAATCTATTCGAAAAGGAAAATATGTTGTTATGTTTCAGATACCTTTGTTTTTTGCTTGTATTTTGAAATATTTGTTGATAATATTATGTCTTCCCGTGCAGTAATATTTTATTTGAATTTAAATTAATTTATTTATGCTTTCTTGACCTTGTGTGCATGGTTTATTTATGGTATGAATTTCTGAAGTGTGCCCAGATTTTTGAAGATAGTTGATTGGATGGCATGAAAAAATAAAATGAGATCCACCAATGTACATACATGTACAGTTAAAACTAAAATAATATACCAATCTCAAAATGATTGAAGTATATTGTTTTGACTTGACATTTAAACCCCATTCCATTCATTTTATGATATTGCTTCATTTAGTTCCATAAAGGTTAGATATGGGCAGGCCCGAAGCCAGAAACCAAAATTTAGCCGACATAGGGGGGGCGAGGAAGATAAAATTTCCGACAACAAAAAATCAATGAAAGAAGGTCATCGCCGACTGCCGTAAGCAGGAGGAGGGGAGAGCACGAAAATTAGAAGCTGTGAAAGTGAATTTAGGCCTGCAGTTGGCGAATGTGTCGGAAAATTAAAAGTTTCCAGCCGACATTTACTATCTCTCGGCCGAATTAGAGAGGATATGTTGTACTAAAACTCTCTCCCGGCGAAAATGCGAGCATAGCTAACCAACGTTTTTTTTTCCGACGCAGACACAAAATTTCGACAGGAACGGCCATGGGGGGGGGCTCGCCCCGGCCAGCCCCCCCCCCCCACACACACACACACTAGCCTCGGGCCTGGATATGGGTAATATCTAATCACATCCTTTCATCTTTTTGTTTTACCAAAACACTAATTTTTCTTAAATATATTTAAAAGTGAAATGAAACGGGGTTTAAAGTATACTTTCTGCATCAACCAGGTGCATGAAGATGCTGTGTAAGGGAAATTTTGTCAAAAAAACTGCACTTTCTAAACTAATTTAGAACTCAAACTATTAAAGGTTCTGTTTTGATTTTATGTTCTATCCGAATGACTAGACACTGTTCCTTGCCAAACCACCTATCCTGCCCCACTGACAAGGAGAACCCAAATTGAAAAAAAACTTGGAGAACTTCTCGCCCAACACAGGGACCAAACCATGGATCTCTTGGTTCATGAGCCACTGCCTTACTCATGAGCCACTCAATTTATATTTTTTAAAAGAAAATACAAATAAACACAATATTTTGCAAGGGTGGTAAAGGATACTGAAGATATGTAGTAAGTTTGGAATGAACTGATTCTTCATCTTAATTGTTCGATTATGTATTTGAATGTTTAATTGGCTGGTTGTGAACCATACTATTGTTATATGCCTGTGACAGTCTGTCAGTCAATATATTATGGATGCTAAACATTATTTTTATTACATTCATATGATGCATCCAAGATATTTGCTATTCTATGTTATGTGAGGGGGGGATAGATGGCCGAATGGTTAGTGCATGCTTACTGTATCGTAAGGTTTGTCATTGAGTCAATTGCCATGGTTTTCATTCCTGGTTGTATGTGAGAAAAAAAATATGGTCATCTGTCTAACCTTGTGGGTTTTCTCTGGGTCCTCTGGTTTCTTCCGCTTCTAAAGACCCCTACCAGCAAATAAATTATTGAAATAAAATTGAACCATATGTTAGTCCCAAAAAGTCTTAGTTTGTGTTGAGTGGACCCTAAACCCCATTTCTCTCTTTCTCTATAAATATGATGTATTTCTCATAAATATTATGTTTTAGAACTAGAAAACTAATTGATTAATATTATTCCTTAAAATTATTGTTAATCCTTTTTTGATTTTTCAATTTGTTATAAGTTTATTCGGTCATTTTTTTACTTATCTTCTTATACATTTAAGTTGTTGAACTTTACAATGATTGACTTAAATAAACATTCATTTGTCAAACAAAAATAACCCTGGTTCATTTTTTTTCTCCCCCCCCCCCCCTTTAGGCTGACATCTGCAGAAGAAGTCATATCCTAAACTGTATTTTTGTTAATGAAACTTTACTGTTCCCTATAAACAAACAATGGTGCAAAATAATATTCTAACATGCACAAGTAATTATTCAATGGTGTGTTAATTAAAGATGATTTAAGCAGTGTTAAATTATTGATTTTAGGATTTTTCATTCATGGTCTATTTATAACTATGCGGACCCGTGCACTTGCACCAGAAATATTTATCACGGTTATAAAAAAAAAATTTCATCTTTTTGTTTTTGTATATTCCGTCCATTAAGAACAGTATACAAAACATACAGATACATCAACATACATGCACACCAAAACTACATTTGACATGGATATGGGGGATGGGGATAACGTGATATGAATAATGAAAATATAATAAAGAGCACCTTGACAACTTATGACCTTGACATTCAATATTTCACGATGGCTTCGCTCTTTGCGGATGTAGAGGTTGCTCCTGCAATTGAAGTATTTGCACTTACTGCCAAATACAACGAAGATAAGTTTGGCGAAAAAGTAAACTTAGGTGTTGGAGGTGAGATAATTTAATATATGAATTGATCTTACGGCAAAATAGCCTACGGTACGGTAATAATAATAATAATATGTGCATCGCGACTACCTACACGAAAGCCGTGCATGTCAGTCGAAAAGCATTTACACTGGTACTTGGTATATACTGTCGGGTAAAAGTGGCAAGAGCTCGTATCGGAACAATCATAAAATAAAAAGTGTGTCAAATTAAATTATGATGAATTCCGTGTAGTTGGATGACATCTTTAATAGAAAATGATCATGGCATAACGGAATCAGGGACAGGAGTGAGTGAAGTTGTCAACTGTAAATTTGGTGTAGTTACAGGAACGACCTCACCATTGTCATCGATTATTGTTCTCTAATTCTATCATAATATGGCAAGTTTTTATAGGACTGGAAAACAAAGAGAATGGTGTAACAAATGGAAGATAAGATAAAGAGCTGGCAGTTCTCACTGTTAAAAACTAATTTGTGAAGAGAATATGCTGAAAATTTCATCAAATCGATCTACTCTGAACCAAAATATTATATTTATAGCGAGCGAATTTTAGACCTATAACCTTGATCATCGTTACAAAAGTCGGTGCGATAAAAAACAGTCTTAATTATCCATTTTTGCATTTAATCATTGATAAGCTTAGGCAGAATATCGAATACAAATCCTGTGGAAATCAGAGGGTTGATTAATTATTCAACGTCTTTTCATGTTAAACATACATTATTCAAGAGCAAATTCAGCCTATATTATCTAAATTATTAATTAGACATTAATTAACTTATCTAGACCATATTAACTCTCGATGTCAAGGCTACCATTTGACATCGACTGGATTAATAACATCCTATATATTGCTAACGCTCATTGATAATTAAATCAATACAATGGATAATCCAGACTATGCTTTTTAAACATAGCCTACTAATTTCAGTAATGAGGACCGAGGCTTAGCCGAACTTTAATCTGCTTTGTTCTCGGTTTATAGTGGATCAATTTCAGCAAATTGCCTTTACATTATGTAGTTTTTAACTATTATGGTAAGAACTGCAAACTCATTATCTAATCTCCCATAATGTATCTTTAATAAATCTAATTAATCTAATACTATTGTAAATAGTTTATATATTTCAGGCCTATAGAAACACCTGCAATAGGCAGATTTAGCACTTGCATAATGGGTTGGATTAGTAGCTCTGCCGAAAACTAAAAAATGTCATGTTGAAACATAAAACGTTTTCACTGTTGTAGCCCTGGCCTACTCTGATTTAGGTTAAAGTAGGCTATGTAGCCTACACTGTAACTTGCTTATGAACGTTTTAAAAGTTTAAGATATGTCTATGTAAACATATGGTGTTATTTGATCTATCGGGTATAAATAGATGATGTTATTCAATGCTTTGAAATATATTCATTCTGTTTACTTTAAAATTTATTATTGATAGCATATAGAACAGATGATGGAAAACCCTGGGTTCTTCCAGTTGTCAGAAATGCAGAGTCACAGATGGCAGCAGATCTGACTCTAAATCATGAATATTTACCTGTTGCTGGGTTACCAGCTTATCGGGAAGCTGCAATCAGACTTTTACTAGGTGATGGACATCCAGTAGTTGTTGAAAATAAGGTAAACATTATAAAAAAAATCATCCTCTCACGCTTTTGCCATCTGTGTGGATTTATCAAAATGACTAGGCCAAGAGATAAATTTTGAAATTGATGTTTGTAAAATACATGCAAGCTTTAATTTATCTTGAGCTTATTATAAAGACAACAAACCTTCTTTAACTAAACAAATGGCAAAAAAAAACCTTTCCAAAGGACCTGTGTTATTTTCAAAAGTAGTGCAGAAAAGTAGGATGTTATCAAACATGTTCCAAGTGGGTTCACATTGTATTAGTATTTAATGTTATATTTGGACAGAAATGGATAAATCCATCAACCTAATATTAATTTAAATAAATCACAAACTGTCCAACATAGGAGAACAATCTCAAACAGTTTGTCGTTAAGTCATTGTAATGCTAGAAATATTTTTTAACATTACATGGTTGTCTGTTTTAGGTTGAAGGTGTTCAGACACTTGGTGGAACTGGGGCACTTCGACTGGCAGCTGAATTTTTAAAACAAATGTTGAAAAAGGATGTTGTTTATGTGTCAAATCCAACTTGGGGTAACAAAGTTTCTCTTTCCGAAATGAAAAAGAGGGGTTTTAGAGGAACTGTCAAGAGTTCTTTTTACGCACATGCCAACATCCTGCTTCACTAACCAAACACGGAAGGCGGATTTGGTGGTCTAGTGGGTTAAAATGTGCTTATGAAATCACAAGGTCTCTTATTGAGTCAAGTTGCATGGTTTCAATTCCCTGCTTCTACGTGATAAGGAGTAGGGTCGCCTGTCAAACCTTGTTTGCCTTCTCTTTGATCCTCCGGTTTCATCCCACAGCTAAAGACCCCTACGCGCAAGTGAATTATTGAAATAAATTGAACCATGTGTTAATCCCAAAATGATCTAATTTGTATTGAGTGGAAATTAAATTTCATTTCTTGCTAGGACCTTCTGGTTAGCGAACCAACTAATACCGATAGAAGGATTTTATTTAATATTGATATTATTGTTTTGTTATAGGCAACCACAGAGGTATATTTAAAGCTGCAGGGTATTCGCAAATAAAAGAGTATAGATATTGGGATGCAGCCAACAGATCACTTGATTTAAAAGGAATGTTAGAGGATTTGAAAGTATGTAAAATATTAAGTATAATTATATGCCCACATTGAAATGTGGTCGTATATTGTCGTCGACCCCGTCCGGCCGGCGTCCACAAGCAATGCTATAGAGGCTAAAGTTAATATCCGATTGACTTATAATTTATCCTGTCTTTTTAAGGTCATGAGAGAAAGAAGCCGATAATTACTGCCATAGTTATGGCCCTTGATCACTTCAAAAAATCTGGTGGACGCTCTAGTTTTTCTTTGTACATGTATCAATACCCATTTGTATCTTTTAACCTATGTTGCCTGTTTGTATTTACAGAATTCTCCAGATAATTCAGTTGTAATTCTTCATACGTGTGCTCATAATCCTACTGGAACGGATCCCACAGAAGACCAATGGAAAGAGATAATAGATGTTTGTCAGGTGAGACATTAGAAACACTTTATAACAGCAATTACAAAACTTGAGACAGCTCCTGACAGCTGTCCTCTCTGGATTCACTGATTTTCAAAAACATGGGACATGATCTTTTTTGGGTTAAGAGAAATGAACCACTCAATAACGAATTGTCTGCAGGTCCTCAATTGTAATGTGAGTTGAGCATGACTCAAGGTGAGGTAGTTAATTAATTGGTTTCTCACTAGTATCAGATTCAACCTGATTTTTAAGGTCAATCTGATATATTTCCCTGGGGCTATTAAATGTCTGAAATTAAGATATGATTAATCTCTGACTTTTGATCATGATTTGCTTGAATTAAAAGGACATGACCCCTTTGATTTAGTTGAAAAATGAAAATGATAAAATCAGGTTTATGACCTCCAAGATTTGGATTAAAACTGAAAGGGTCAATTTGATTAATTATTAGTAATTTTGTGTTGAAAGATGTATAATTTTCAATATTTGAAAAATTACATTATTCAGAAAAATTAGATTTTTATAAAAAAAACAACCTGTTTAGAAATGACCTGGAATACAAATATTAGCGCAGATGCCATTAAGTTTTCCATTAATTTAAACACAACAATTATAAGATTAATACAGAGATTATCGTACATACTATTTTCTTATTTATAGGAAAGAAAAATGTTTTTATTAATGGACTGTGCTTACCAAGGGTTTGCCAGTGGTGATTTAGACAAAGATGCCTATGCTGTTAGATATATAGCTAGTCGTGGAATAGAGTTTTTTGTTGCTCAGTCTTTTTCCAAAAACTTTGGACTTTACAGTAAGTACCAGAAGATAAAATACACAACATACATGCACGGTGCTTGTTTTTGTGTATAATTAATAATTCTAGCCACAAGAAAAATTTGATTATATTGTTGTTTAATAATTATTTAGGTCCATTTTATCCAGACTAAGCAAAGACAATCTATCAGTGTAATTGTTTTTAATATTTTAAGGTGTCACTGTTAGTTTTGTATATACATATGTATTGATAAATTTCAATTTAAAATTACCAATACAAGACCCTTGTATTCAACTTATTTTTCTCATTTTGTAGATGAACGTACAGGGAATTTGTCTATAATAACCAACAGCCCTGATATGAAATTACGTGTTCGTACACAGTGTGAGTTAATTGTTAGGAAAATGTGGTCAAATCCTTCTAACCATGGTGCAAGAGTTGTGGCTACAGTTTTGAATAACCCTGCTTTTTATGATGAATGGTAAATTCTTTTCAAAAATATATTGAATTAAAACAATAGCTTTTTTTTTTTTTACCAAAAATGGCTCTACACTTAGTAGCTAAGATGTCGACTCTTTAACTAGGATGACTTGGGTTTTGATCCCAGTGTTGGCCGAGAAAGTTACTCAGTATTTTCCGTCTTGGTTTCAGTTTTACAGGATAGAAGGCTCTGTCAAGAAACAGCATTTATCCCATGACAGGTGGAATTAAAAAACCAAGAGTTAGTCATAGCACTGCTGTCAGGGCAATATATCCCCTGATGCATGACATATGGTTGTCCCCATTAGTCGATTTGGTGCAGAAAAGTAGCATATTAAATTAAACCACAAAGCTCATTTATTTACCCAAAGGAATGGTTTAGATAGTAGACTACAAACTTACATTATCAGTAATTAGGAAATCATAATTTTCTTTAATTCAGTGTTTATTTATATTTGGTATTAAATGAGTGCTGTGTGGCATTGGACATCCTCGGCATCCACAATGGTAGAGTTCTGTTCAAGACTTCAAATTATCTGTCCTTGATCGTAAATTGATATCAGCAGAGTTTGCAACACTGATTCGGCTAACTTAGTTGAAAAAATGAAATGATATGAAATTAGGGGTTTTAGGTCACATGACTTTAGCGTGAAATCGGGACAGCCAGCGACTGAAATATAGTCCACTTCAATCTACGATTCTGAATTACTATTTTATGTAAATGCATTACCAGCAACTGTATTTCAGTAGTTTAATATCAATCTCAATTCTGCAAACATTCAGGCTAAAAAATATCGAAATGTAAGAGAAATTACCGTTTACATGAAACGGTCGCGGGAAAATCACACTCTGACGTCACACGGCTTGGGAATTACTAGTGCTATGATTCATTCATTGGTGAATCCGACGCTTAGTTACGGGGGGATTTTGAAAAAGAACCAATCTAATGATAAACAACATTTTTATACGCCCACATTGAAATGTGGTCGTATATTGCCGTCGCCCCCGTCCGTCCGTCGGTCCGGCGTCCACAATTGCTTGTGGACGCTCTAGAGGCCAAAGTTAATATTCGATTGATTATAAATGTTTCATTACCGAAAAAAGTAATATATGCGACAACTCTTGTTGACTGCCCGGACGATTGAGCTGCTGTGGGCGTATGTTTCGTTGCCTGGCAACCTATGTTTGTGATTATTATGGTCTGTGATACCCAGAGATCCAACAATTAGAGCCGTAGAAAACAGGATTTATCTGGGGGTTTTACTTAAAATTGCTAAATTTCGACTAAATATATATATAAAAAAAAATTCTTGAGGTATCATCCAGATTATAAATATTTGACATATTATCATTCAAATTATTACGATTTTAATGAATCTTTGCGGACAATAACGATCGGATTTCAGTTTTAAAATTGGTGCTAGCGATCCTGAAGGGGGAAATACCGCTTATGACGTCACTCAAATATGACTGAAAAGCACTCATTTTGGTGCCATGCCACGCATTGACTGGTATAGAGCATTTTGGTTACATTATTGACGTCAATCTCGGATTTTAAAGTTCCATAACTTTTGATCTAATTAGAATATTTTGATGAAATAAACAAATTTGGGTAGTATTTAATGTACATTTTCACAAAATATTTTTTTAAATTTTTTATCTGTCATTTGAAACTTTGACCTGAAACCCCTAATGAAATGGTGTTTAACGCCCTACTGTTCTGCTCCGAACGGGG
Source organism: Patella pellucida (assembly GCA_917208275.1). Lineage (NCBI taxonomy): Eukaryota > Metazoa > Mollusca > Gastropoda > Patellidae > Patella > Patella pellucida. The sequence goes on from OU795039.1 coordinate 63,932,099, forward strand.
CTGAATGAAGGCGGACATGCTCCATACAGTGTGCTATGACGGAAAATTTTGCCCAGGCAGCGGCACTGTGGCATACTTTTATATCGAATTCTAACCGTCAAGGCATTATTTACATGCACGCTAATGTGACACAGGAACACTGCATCACTGACACTGGCAAGCCAGCGTCTAATCCACTTAGCCGCTGTGATCTCCATATCTTAGTTGCAATAACATGTGAGTTACTTCCCTTCGTCTACGCAATGGGTCGAAAAAACTAGTAAAAGTATCAAGGGCGAATAATTTGATTGAGTCTCCCGTGTGAATTTGTCCCAGAGGTAAGCGGAGTAGAATGGTAAATTCCTAATAAATCTGTTTTTCAAACCCAAAAATGGAAAAAAAAAGACAGCAGATACAGACTAACATTATTTTATTTTACAGGAAACAACAAGTATTGATAATGGCAAACAGAATTAAGTTAATGAGACAGCTTTTATATGAAAAGTTGCGATCATTAGGCACACCAGGAGCTTGGGAACATGTTATTAAACAAATTGGAATGTTCAGTTTTACCGGTCTTTCTCGTAAGTTTTATTTTGAAAAAAAACAATATATTGGATACAACTATAAGGCAAGGTTTGATAGTTATAAAATAACAAAACAATACTTTTATTGCCTCAAACGAATACAGTATATCTGAGTATAATAGGTTGAGATCACCGTCCAGATTTAATAAAACTTAATAAGTTTAATAAAATATTTACACCTGGAAGGCAGTTGTAAAACACAACTTTAATAACATTATTGAATCTGTCTAGAAAACACTAGAATGGTTTTCACTGTTAATCAGTTCTGTTATAATGAACTCAATGTTCAAAAATTGTTAATAGTTCTTGCAGTTGCACCAAATTTATTTTCTGAAACTGAAATTCATACAATTAGAAAACAATCATTACTTAATCTGTGTTTTATTTTTCAGTTCGTCAAGTTGACAATATGATGAACAAACATCATATTTATCTATTAAAAGAGGGAAGAATCAACATGTGTGCATTAACAACTAAGAATGTTGAATATGTAGCTAATGCGATACACGATTCTGTTATATCTTTTCCTGATGACTCCAAGCTCTAAATTACACAGTGTTTTTATAGTATGCAATGTATAGTTTAAAAATCGATTTTAATCCTAGATAAGGTTTTTTATTTTTAATTGATTCTTCCATATTCCTGTTTATCTGTTTATATTTGAACTAATAAAACAGTAAAAGCCTAGTCTTTAAAGTATGTTGTATGAACTTGTCGTTTGATTTTGGACCTATGATTTTTATATCTAAACACAATGAAATAGATCCCTCTAAAAAATATTTATTTGATGTGGATCAAAAATGAAACTGTCAATTTCATTTGATTTAAATATATTGATTTGTGTTTGTTGGATGATAGACAATCTACTATCAAAGTTTTATAATTATATATAATTAGTGATGTTATATATATATGGATTGTGTATTCAATGATTGACACAGTAAGCCAAAAATTGATTAAAATGATCAAACACGCCAACTTTCACTTGATATGTTTAAAAAAAATTATTATTGTCACTAATTGAAACAATACATTAGATCAGCCCGATTTGACAATTTATTTGGCACAATATATCTTGGTTTGAACTGATGTGCCAAAAAACCTAATTCCCTTGACACTTTACTTCAACTAAATCAGAGAGATTCAACTCCTTTAATGAGCACAAGTGCAATGAGAAAGTGTCTTTTGATATGGTACATATAGAAATCTATGGTCCAAAGCACATTACTTAATCTGGGACGCAAATAAATTATGAGTAGTATTATTTACATAACTCCACATTTTTATTATTTATAATGTATGTTACATACACAAGGCCATCTATATGTATAAATATTTGTTTTAGTTTTTAGACCAAAAATGTTATCTGAACTCCAGTTTATTATGTGTATTTTGTTATTGTTTTTGTTGTATTACAATGATGTTTTTAACACATTTGTTTATAGAAGATATAGGGTCAGCTGCACTGCTTTATATTTTCATACCCTAGAAAACCAAATTTGAGTTTTGTTTGTTTTATAGTAGATTCCTGTTACATTGATTTTATTGCTATGTGTATTTCAGTTCCGATGGCCAAATTATTAAAGGCATATAAAAAAAAAATTCTAGTTCTTAGATAATCCTGCATCACTTAAAGACGAATGCATGACCTGTCTGTTTTTATTTCAAATTAATTAATATTTTACCCAGGTAACAGGAATTAATCCAGAAATGTGCTCACCTGCCTACTAACATAATGATGAGATAAATGTATTGTCTTTAAATGTTATGTTTATGAAAGTCATATAGCCCAGTGCTAATACTTTGCCAAAATAAAAAAAAACAATGAAAATCTCCCCCTGCATTTGAATTTGGTAAGGACTGTCTGAGAACCAGAAATTTTCTTTTTTGTATGGCCCATAGTAAACGTTTTATATACAGAAATGAAATTAATAGCATTGAAGATACAAGGTTTAGATTTTTAAAGAATATCTGTATACAGTTTAAATATTATCAATCAAAGTGATTATAGAAATCTTGTTATTGTTTATACATGTAGGAAGTGCTGTTTGTTTTACTATATTTGAGTGTGTGATATATAATTGCATTGATATGTGATAATCAGATGAAGAATAAAAAAACCATAACAATACAGAATTGTCAGGTATTTTTAAAAAAAAAAAAAAATCTATAACTATTCATGTGGGTGAATTAAATTATAAATTTCGATTTATTACTGTAACAACAATGGTTGTGAAAGCAAATAACTGACAATATTCTAAAATTGAAATTTGACAATAATGTTCATTGAATCATAATGAAGTCTCGATATGAATTCCTATAACAATGTCACAGAAAGGCAAATTATTTACTACTCCAAGGACGGTTTAAATATCAATTGAAATCAGAAAATTCAAATAATTTGATGGCCCTACATTTCTAAATGAGTAAACTTGATAGGCACACTCCGTGTATCAATCTAAAGTCAATAGGATATTAACATTAGACTTTAGAGCGTCCACAAGATGTAATCAAGGGCCATAACCCTAGCAGTAAATATCGGAAATGACAGAAAATCAATAGGCTTATTCGTCTCGTGACCTTAAACACTGTGTATAAATTTAAAGTCAATCAAATATTAACTTTAGTCTCTAGACCGTCCAAAATTGATTGTGGACGCCGGACGGGGGGGGGGGGGGGGGTGACGACAATATACGTGTAATGTCACGTGACTGTCAAATTTGGAATTTTTAATCTAGTAATTTGGAACATGTGTTTATCCGACCCAGACATCATATAGGTAAACTAGAACTATTTATTTGGTTACAATTACAATTTTTTTAAATTACAATTTGTTTAATAGGTCGGGGGTGGGGTGCGCTGCCAATTTGCTATTTTATTGGTAGGACTAAGACATGAATTTGGAATGAGCCTTATTGCCGTTCGAAGGTTTGTCCTACTGTTCTGCTCCGAGTGAGCTAATGAAGACGAAAGGGCCGTTGGGAACCCATATCTGCCGTATCCAAAGTAATTCGAGACAATATTCTAAAACTAGATTAAAAGCAAACCTATTATCGTTCATTTATCGCATGTGCAATGGAGATATATTTAGTATGCCGCTCGCTACTTTGTGGCATTTATTAGGAATATGACAAATTCAGGGTAACAATGTGATCTATTATAATACTCTTTGTTTAAGCCACCCTATTTGTCTCTAATTACAATGAAATTGGAAAACTTCCTCCTCTTCTAAAAATCACCCAATGTTTGTTTAAATAGCTTAAAGTGAGGTGTTCACAGTTTTCTTTCTCGCTAATTCGTATAGTTTCTGCTCTTAAATGTCCAAAAATTTCCTTTGACACGGTCAACAAACATTGGAAGTAAAGAACGCCGAAATATACCAGCGTTGACAAAACTATGAGAATTTCTGTTTATATGTTTGTGGACATATATTGTTTGAAAAGTCATAAATTGTGTTCTTTGTGAATATTTATGGATGTCTATAACGCAGTAAAGATATTTTTCTGTTTGTGTTAACACTTATATAATTACCAATAAATGTGTAAGAGTATAATGGTTACAATTTTAATACACCGGATAACATAGAACAGGTATGTATAACTTTGTGAAAATATATAGGCCTACTGAGACGCGATGAAACCGCACCAGTTATTTGACTGGAGAAACTGATGAGACCATGGGACCTTCGACTTGAAACATAATAATGCAGCTGAGAAAAATGTGCTTTTTAGGCATCGATTATAGGCTGGACATTTAAAGACGCAAGGAAATTAATAACACAGAAGCCATAACAGCTCTGTAGGGTAAAATGTGGCAAAATGGGTAAAAATCAAAAGTCTGTGTCTGTGTGTTCATCTCTTAGTTTAGGCCGAATAGCTGCTTCCACTACAGCAGTCGAGGTGTGTTGAGGACCCTTGAAAGACGACGTCCAAAACTGTCCCAGATACCCAGACATCATGGAGGGGGTAGGGGATTCGAGCACTGCCACGCTATCATTCATTATCAAGCTGAAACATGGGCAGACTTGAGATCTTGGTAGTTGCCTATATAGTTGGTATCTAAAATATGTAACCACGTAACGTCTGAACAGATTTCCCCTGTAGGTAGCACGTCCACTGGGAATTTATTCCGCCTCTACATCCGTGTAACTCTGTGAAGGTAGACTCAAGTAATGTCTTTCCAACCCATATATTGTTGTATATTACTACAATCCTATTATATTCGGCACAGAAAACAAAATTCCCTCGCCACAACCAGATTACTATTTTGTACAGACAGATTTCGATTCAGATCGTTATGGTATTAAATTTATAATAATATGACTAGAAAAGGGTGTGTATGATAAATAACACACCAGGAGATTAGTCAATGTAAACATTTTAGTTCTTAGCGAATTTCAGTGATTGTCGATCGGGTGCTATGGTAAAGTTATATAGGTGTTATTTTCGGGCAAATATGATACAGTCCCCCCCCCTTCCTCAACACAAACACACACGGAAAATCGACGGGTAAGCCTATAAATTGTTGCCTTGTTATTGCCGTGATCTGATCTTTTAACATTTAGAATAACAAGATTAAGGTGTGGCCTACACCTGAAACCATATTTGTAACCATCCATTTATAAAAGAGCTGCGTTTTCATTGCGTCTACAGAAAACTATTGGTTTACCAATGGGAACTGACCCCGCCCCATTTATGGCAAATGCACATTTGCATAAATATGAATTTTACTTTCAGGACCATAAAAGGAAAACAGATTACAAAGTAGCTAAAAGTCTGAACTACACCTTCCGTTACATCGATGACATAACACCCATCAATGATAATGGAAATTTCAATAAATATAAAAGTGAAATATATCCCCCAGAACTAACATTAAATAAAGAAAATTCCGTCACCCAAAATGCATCTGTTCTTGACCTGGACATCAATATCATTAACAATAAATTTAATGCTGGTATTTTCGAAAAAACGGACAAATTTGGTTTTGAAGTAGTAAAATATCCGTCAATTTATAGTAACATACCAGATACCACGCTATAATGTTTTCTATTCACAAGCATTACGATTTTTGACCATATGTAACAATAAAGAACTATTTCTTTTCCGAACAAATGCACTGCCAAAGGCGGTACACAATTACGCATATTAAAAGAAATTTCGAAACTTCCGTTTCTTCAATATACTAAGTTTAACATTTCTAATAAGTATAAAACCGAGTACATATTGGATAATAACAGGCTCGTAGCCAGGAAGTTTGTTTTGTTTTGTTTTTTTTGGGGGGGGGGGGGGGCAAAGATGTTTTCGGGAGGGCCAACTAGCATGGGCATCTGCATGAATTTTGCGGAAAAGGACAATTTTCTTGTGATATTGGGGGGGGGGGGCAAGACTCAGTATTGGGAGGGCAGTTGCCCCTCCCCCCCCCGGGGCCACCCCCTGGCTACGGGCCTGGATAATAATCCAATTTAATTTAATTTTTAAATTTGTATAGTTACGTAATCCTGTCTGGATTATCGCCCTTATTGTTATTATTTTATGAATTTAAAAATACACTTTGTACGATTTCTTCTGCATGCTTGTTTTGCATTGCTTGTATGGTGTATTTAGTATTATGTTTTGTGCAATTATACAACTTACAAATTCTGATTGGCTGTTTAAACTTATAGTTTTTAGCATTATTTCACCTTGATTATCGCCCTTTTTCTTACAATATTTTTGACGTCATTGATACAAACGACGTATTTACGTCACACCATTCAGTTAGCAGACGACTACCGTCTGAGGCAGTCTACATTTCCTTTGCTTCTTTGTATTCGTTTTTTTTTGTGCGTTTTCGTTTGTGCGTTTTTCTTGTGACCGGTGGAATATGCTCCCTCAACACATTTACTATACATATATTTAATGTTTTTAGACTACCTTTTTTATACATTTCACCGATGTGGTTACTTGTATAGTTGGAATTTTTACTACAGTGTGCTTGCATTCGTATTTCTTGTAGCATAGGCTATGACAGACCATGACTCATGCTGACATCACATTATAATGTTTTCCTGGTCATTTTCAATTTTGAGTGAAGTCTGTGTTGCTTCAGACCCGGGACTGTACAGCGCAGTGAACGCTTACGGCTAGCCCCCGGATCCATTCACTCTTTTTTGAATTGTTTAGTTGTTTGTTTGTTGTTTCGGAGTAGGCCTATGTCTTGTCGTTATGTTTGTCTTTTATGTAAATCATATGTGGCGCAGTCCCCCTGCACTTACTATTAGAGCTTGTAAATTAATGAAATTTATAATACTTTACTTTAGACCGAAGGGAGGCTACGTACGATAAGCCTTTGACAGAAATAAAAATAAAAACGGGTGAAGATTAAAATCATGTGTCAATGATTGACCGACGAAGAATCACATATAAGGGCAATATCTTCACTACCATGAACGCAAATTAAAACATAACAGTGTCGACTTATCTGTTTGTTGCCCTTCTCCTTTCTTGTGTAAATATAAGTTAATTGTTTCAGAGACAATTACTATCGACGGTACTGAAAAATGTGAACTCTTTACAGATGTGTTTAAAAACATTTTTCAAACAACGTCGTCATTTTGTTATTATGAATTTAAACTAAAGCTATCATTTTAAACTAAAGCTATCAGGATTTAGCGATAGGTGGTGAGAAATCCCCCGAAGACGTAACACAAATTATACGGTATATAAATACAGGTGTCCATTTCCATTACAATTTAGTTGAAGTTTAAATTTTACCAATTCCTCGTATTATACATTTTCTTAACCTATCGATTTCCTATACAGCACAGAAGATACACAAGTAACTAATTCTAAACCTCAACATTCAATAACACCAAATCAGTCTGCGAAAAACTACGGTCGCAAACAGAAGACTTTCTATTAATATTTTTGGTCCAGTTATTTCACACGGTTTCCATGGCAACTGTAAAAAAACCCTCATAGATTTCGGCTGTTGGCAACTGTAAAAAAACACCTCATAGATTTCGGCTGTATGGGAATTAAAATCTAACTATTTGCCTATTAGGAAGTAACAGATGAGCTATATTTTGTGTTTTTCTCCAGCACACTGTGATAGAATAAAAAATTTAAAAAACGCAAATAGCACACACTAGCCCTATATCATTAATTTGAGGACCAGGAATTGTTCTTGGGGTGGCGCTTTTCCTAAAAGCCTAAGGCTCCGTCAATTCAAAAGTTGCTGTGTGAGACTGTGAGAAAGAGGACTATAATATATCTGACAATTCATAAAAAGAATTGACTGCCACTAGATAAGAGAATGTACGGACTATTTCTATTTTTCTCATGTTCTCTTCGTCTATAATGACATTCAATTACTTTATTGAATTGCCAGATATCCTCTTACAGTCCCATATAACAACTTTTGGTCTTCGAAGGAATTATTCGGCCGTGTATCTGTTATCACTCGTCACATCGATTGCACAGTGTGGATTTGGTAAAAATCATAGAACTGTTGATAACGTCTTTATTTTAAAAACATTGATTAGTAAATGTAAGAAGGAAAAAAACTTATTTATTCTTATGCTTTGTCGATTTCTCTAAAACCTTTGATTCCGTTTTGGAGAAAGGGCATGTTGCTAAAATTACTTCAACATAATATTAATGGGAAAGTTTTCAGTCTAATTAAATCTTTGTATAACTATACTTCTTATACTGTGAAAACATTGGATGGTCTGTCAAATTTTTTTGAATCGTCCTTGGGAGTAAAGCAAGGATGTGTCCTTAGTCCGACCTTATTCAATGTATATCTTAATGACCTGCAAACTTTAATTTAAATTTGGACAGCCCAAGTCTTGACTCGCATGAAATATCTCATATCCTTTCTGCAGATAATCTTGTTCTGTTATCAACATCATCTGTTGGTCTTCAAAATTATCTTGTATGTCTCAATTCCGTTTGCACCGATTGGAAACTTAATATTAATTTTGCAAAAACGAAAGTAATGCTTTTTTACAACAATAAGAGAAGTCTGAAATACAAATCCCAAGTAAAATTCTTTTTTAACATCTAACTACTCCAAATTACTTATGAATATCTATATTTGGGAGTCTATATAGCAAATAACACATCCTTCAAAAGTGCAATAAATGAATTAAGTAAAAAGGCTAGGAGGGCATGGTTTGGTATCCGTCAGAAAGTCTGCACCAATGATCACCTGCCAACCGAAGTACTCATTAGACTTATATGAAGCAGTAGTGAAACAAATAACTCTGTATGCCTGGGATGTATGGGGGTCGCAAATAGTAAACAGCAGAAATATGAATTTAGACAGGTGGAACTATGTGGAGCATAATGAAATCACAATAAAAACTTACAAATCCATTTTACTCCAACCCAATAAGTCGTCAAATGAATGTAGAATCATTGGCTGAACTGGGTATCTTCCCAACGGATATTTACCAACGATTGTTGCTATTTTAAAAAAAGATTGAAAGCACCTGACCTAAAACGTACAAATCCGTTACTATCCGCCGCATATGTGGAAGATATAGAAATAGGCAAATCCAGTCTGATCCAATCCCAAATCATCATGGTCAGCAGCAATATTCTCCCTCATGAACCAGTTCAACTTATCTCCCTTGCAACTTTCAAAATCTAACATTCAACATTCATACGATCATTAGGTCCCAATTCAAAACTATTTATAAAACGGAATATATTTCTGGCCATTCAAAACTTAGAACTTGTGGCACAGTGAAGCCTGCTATCTATAAACTATCCAGTCTGCTATGACCGCACTACGTTTGAGTTCCCATAAACTAGAAATAGAGAGGAGCCGGTACAAGAACGCCCCCCCCCCCCCTGATTTGAGGCTATGTGCACTCTGTTCCCTCTCACAAGCCGAAGCGGAATTTCACTTTTTAATTGAATGTACACACCATCAATCTCTTACACTAAATATTCTTTCTGCTACAACTTGGCCATAACATTTGAAAATCTATTTGACCCCCCCCCCCTTCAGTCTCTGTTAGTGTATGTCATTATGTATTATATAAAGCATTTCAACATAGAAATCAAGTCTTGGCCCAATTAGGTATTACAAGGCAAACCTCGCGTTCTATTTTCATTTTTAACATACATGTAATACATTTTGAAATAATGTTTATGATATATATTTTTACTTTTAACAAGAACCTGTATTTCATATTTCGTATTCTTATAAATGTATATTGCTATTAATTTTATGTTCCTTATGTCATGTATGTATGAGTTGTATGCGGTCTGGAATGGGTGTTATGATACACCTCATACAATAAAATCCTATATTAACTTATAGGCTATATATAATAGGTTATATAGAGAGATGGACACAGGTCCCTTTCCCTTTCCCCTCTTTTGCATGTTAACTTTTTGGTGTAGAATCGAAAAAAAGCGTTTGAAAATACATGTTCTGTCAGATTCTGGTGAATATTCATGATTTTGAGGCTGAAGTATACAAGAGTTGTGAGGTTGGTTACGTTGAAAAGTAGAGCCTGAAATTGCATGTTTATTTGTCTCTACTTCCAGCTTGTGTATCTCAAGTTTTTCATGGTCAACCTAATACATGCTTTTAGGCAAGAGTTTGCCACATGTTGCTCCATCTGTGGTAGGAAGCTTTCTTCCCTACGAAAATTTTGGAAAAAGTCAGAGCCGGTCTATAAAGAGACGAGAAGTACATTTAAAGGGTCAATCCCGATAATGTTTTTGAGAATAAAACTCTTTAATTTTGTGTTAAGTTCCATTAAGATCCCCTACCTTAGGGCCGAGAAACTAACTCAAAATATGTGATACGTTTTCAAACAACTTTAACCCACAGTTTTCATCTTGAAATGGAGTCCGGTGTCCCAAACTGTATTATGCGGTGATATTATAAAACCAGACTTTTATTTCATAAAAATAATGTTTTGGTGACATTTACATTTTGTTATCAAGTACAGCACATGGACCATTCACCGTGTAGACCTCTAAAGGAACGGGAATCGATTATCGGGTCACCCAACGAATGAGCTGACCCGAAATCTTAAAAGGGTTACGTGTCCGGATAAGCTGTTTTAACGCTCACGTCCAAACGACTCAATATTTTGAGCTGAAATTTTGAGTTCGGGTAAATACACCATTCTTCTATATTTTGGCGTTTAAATTTCATACAGACTCGGACTTTTATTTTTGAGGCTCTGTTATATTCGGTACAGTCCCTTTAAGTCAATAGGGAAATAATTAGTGACCAGATGACTCGTGTTTTCCTTTGGCGTTCGTCACTTCTGATTCAGGAAACCTGTATAACTCAGCTTTCGTAGCAATGATCACTGTATTAAAATTATATTTGGAATGGGTTTAACCAGCTATATCACTTTGTCTATCACCTCAGGCCCGCTTCCCCGAAAATCTGCTCGTATATATATCCCGTGAACACGTTTACGGGATCTATCCCGTTCACGAGCAATGAACAGCCCCCCCCCCCCCATATCAATATCGTTCCGACAGGCCTGCACCTATATTGTCCTTTAAGCGACTGTAACACCACACATTTTACCCCACAAGATAAATCAAATTGCCGTAATGATTATGTTTTCGTCAAGCAACATTAGGTGACACTCATACAGTCATACACTCCCTTCTTTGAAATATGCAGAACACTCGATTACTATCCCGCGCTGAACGAAGTTGGGGAGGGATATTGAAATGGGGTCCTCCCGTCCGTCCCGATTTTCTTTGTTTCCATGGAAACAAATTTGACTTTGTTTTTGGTGTACAATTTTTTCTCCGGAGCATATCTCATAAACTGTTCAAGATATCTCTCTGAAACGTTGTACATACGCCAACCTATTACAGTAGTTGTGCCTTGCTAGTTAGGAATTTCCTGCGGTTTTATTTTTATGTGTTTCCATGAAAACAAATTTGACTTATTGTTTGGTGTACAATTTTGTTTCCGGAGCATATCTCACAAACCGTCCAAGATACCTTTCTGAAACTTCGTACAAACATCACCTGTTACAGTAGTTGTGTCTTTTGCTATTTAGGAATTTCTGCGATTTAAATTTTTTTGTGTTTCCATAGAAACAAATTTGATTTAGTTTTGGTGTATAATTTTGTTTCCGGAGCATATCTAATTAACCGTTCAAGATATCTTTTTGAAACATTGTACAGACATTAACCCATTACAGTAGTTGTGCCTTTTGCTTTTTCGATATTTCTGGGATTTATATTTTTTGTGTTTCCATTGAAACTAATTAACTTGGTTTTTATCGTACAATTTCTTGGCACTTGTACAAACATCAATCTGTGATAGTTGTGCGTTTTGTTATTTAGGATTTTCGGTGATTTATATTTTTCTTGTTTCCATAGAAACAATATTGACTTACTTTTTGGTGTTCAAATTTGTTTAAAGGGCATATTTCATAAATCATGTAAGGAGTGTTCGTGAAACTTTCTACAATTATTTAAGCTATTATATTATATGTGCCTTTGGGTAATTTGAAATTTCTGGCATTTAATCATTTTTTCTTTCCATGATAACAAATTTGACTTAGTTTTTTATGCACAATTTTGTTTCCGGAGCATTTCTCATAAATCGTTCAAAATATTTTCTTGAAACTTTGAACACACATCATCCTATTACAGTAGTTTTTGCCTTTTGCTAATTAGAAATTTGTCGGATTTAATCATTATTGCCTTTCCATGGGGAAAAAATCTCTGTTGAATGATAAAGGCACAGCACAATTTGCCTCACCTCTTTATGGAACATACAGATCTTGGTCTTTTCTTTAGGTCTAACGGAAAAAGGGATTTGGAATGTAAACGGCAGATGGGATTCGCATGTAAATTCAACCAGTAAAAATGTGTATAAATTTAACTTGTTAACTATTTTCGTTCATTGAATTACCATAAACAAAAATCATTACAAACTATCTATATACTGCCACATTTTGATTATGGGGATATATTGCACGGTTGCACAGATCATTGCCCTTGAACACCTGCACAACCACACACTTCGCTGGGCTATAAAAGGAACCAGATATTCCGTTCTAAAACGGGTTTCATACGTAAAAGACGCAGACATAAACTAATTTTGATGTAAAAAATTGTAAATAATATAATACCAGACTACCGCTCTTGTCTTATTCCATCTACAACTATTTCCTATTATCTTCATAGTCACAATATTCCCGGTTGATTGCCGAAATTATATCTTCTATAATTCGTTCTTTCCCTCTGCAGTCAGACTTTGGAATTCTCAACCCGAAGCTGTCAACCATTTAGCCCCTCTTGGTTCTTTTTAAAAAAATATCTCTCCAAACTATTTTGAACATGGCTATGGAAATAATTCATTTAAAACTGAAGACAGCTTGAAGACAGCTACCATTACTTGTTAGTTTGCCCCTTGTATTTTGTATTTGGATGAACGACGGATAACAACTGAGATTCCCAACACAGCAGAGAAACATAAAGATATTTCTTTCTGGATCTTCCGAACTACTACTCCATAATTTCAATAGATCAAAATTTCATAAAAATTAAAAATCTATTTTCATTAGTTTAGGTTTTTTAATAATTATTTATTAGTTTTTATAAATTTTTATTTTAAAATGTTTGTCACCCCAGCCTCGTGACTCGCTCGTCTCGTGCTCCACACTCTTCGACTAACCGCCATATATATAACTATATATAAAAGAAGAGAGAGGTCGACAGCGTCGGCGACGAAAAGTTATCTGTATAGATCAAATTATAATTGCTATTCAACTTCATATGTTACATAAATATATTCTTTTTTCGAGAAATCCAAAAAGCCTGTTTACCTACAACGCATGCATGGACAGCCAAGATGACATTGACAAAGTAAATGACGCACTCGTTTGTAATATATGCTTTAAAAAAAATATGCAAGCTTTGTCTTCATTGGTTAGCCATATTTATCATATAAACACAAACCTGAGCAGGTTTTTTAGGCAAAAATTGAAAACAAAATATTTTATACAGAGAATGTTTGGTTATGTAATAACCAAGAATGATCCGCGAAAAACTATAAAGAATACCATAAAAATTCAAATAATGTAATAAATTATTTTTTTTATTAATAATGTTCTTGTTGTATATGATATACATATTGACCTCCATCTAGCGAGCCAGTGTCTTACACAGAGAGAAAAAAGTGGGTCAGTTGACTCATTTGGGTGAGTATCCATAAAACGACTCACTTTTCGTTGACTAACTTGAGACTTACTTGAGACACACATGGGACTCAAATACTATGTTAAAAGACTCATTTTTGTGACTCGCCCAAAAATCCATAAAACGACTCGTTAAGTGAGTCAAGTGACTTGTCTGTTAAAGTGAGTTCTTTGACTATTTTATTGAGTCTTGTGACACAGCAGGTGAGTAACGGGGCTAACTGTAGTGAGTCGAAAGACTAGTAAAGTGAATCAATGCAAATAGATTAGAGTCAAATGACTAGCCTACACAACGAGTCAAATGACTCCACATAAGCCCGAATCCTATTAAAATACAATTTCATTTACTTTTACTGATTTTTTTGGCGGCGCACAAAGTTGCCGAAAAATATCGGTAGATACTAAAAACCAATACGATTCCAGTATGTCACATTTTCCAACAACTTATGTCTGATGTATCAACCTCTGCCTCAGTGTCATGATTTGTTCATCCTTTAAACTAACCAACTAGTTAGCCGAACAATCAAATAATATAATACTATTTTTCTACGCCTGTATGATCATTAATTTGTCATATTAAAAGTTGAATAACAGCGAATATATAAGTATTTTATTCAATCAATTTAAATATTATAAATAAAACACATTTATATTTTTAATTCACACAGATATAGTAAATGCTCACTAAGAATCAGTTCAATGTTCCCAAAACACATTAACATTTGAAATCTTTCGCATTTCCAATACCATAAGTTGTTTATTTATCCGTGACATCACCTTCTCTGTTTTCTGCAATGATACAAAAACAAATTTTCCAGACTAACATAAATATTTCAGTGTTTCAATCATTTTTTAAAGTTTCAGCTGATGTTTAAATGTCAAATATTACTACACCAACCCTCCGAATTAAGTGAAACTTACCATTTCAGTGGGACAAAGCATTTTCTTTATGTCTTCTTGTAATAAAGTTGAACCTGTTTTAACAGTAGCATCAAGTTAGTCCTGAAAAAAAAAATCCAAACAACTTACAAGTAAATTTCCGAATCGCTTTATGTTAGATTTAGTAACATATAAAACTTGCAAAACACTGACATTCAAATTACTTCATTCTGAGCGAAGATATGAGTGCTTGGAGATGTAGCATATATTTTTCTTATTTTTATGGAAACGGTACTGGAAAAACATTTTACCTTTAAATTTTCAAATCGCTGGGGCAGTAACGTCTAAATTTTAGTTTAAAATACAAGATTTGAAGCCAAAATAAATCCAGCAATAGGAAGATTTGGCTCTTAAGTCAAATAATGCATCTTTAATGTTTAGTCTTAAGCCTGTTAGACGTACGAAAATCGTTTCATATTATTGACAAAGTATAATAAAATATAATAGTGATCTATTATTGACTCCGTTGTGATTTAGAATTTACTTTTTTCGTACTCTGTTTGCATAGTAAATGTGACTCATTTATGAACTACATGGTGACTCGCTTTTGACTCAGTCTTATTAGCCAAATAACTAAGTCTAGGCCAATGTGCTTGTACTCTGGGCCTAAAGTCAAATTGCCTAATGTAATTTGTTCTAATACCATTACATGCAGTTAAAGATTTCCAGATAAATCACTAACTGGATAATAATAATTTCTTAACGCCACGAACGATTTAATAAATTTGAATTTGAATTCTTAATGAATATCAAAATCAGTGGCCTATTTAATATTATGCCGCTCAATCTATAAAATAGTAAACAAAGTATTGTATAAAGTATTACCCTTAACAAAAAAAACCACAAGTCATTCACCTTTTTTATTGTAGATTCTTGTAGATGCATTGGATTTTCTTTTTGGCCAATACGGGTCCAGTCTTCGACAAACGGCCGCCCAAAACTTCCACCCACAATTCATTTCACCGGAAGGACTCACTCTTGACCAGCCCGTGACTCACTTAGGTCTAAAGTCATCGCTGATTTTTTTAATAACTCGAAAGTGACTAGTTGGTGACTCAGAAGTGTCCATGCAAGTTTCAATGAACTGAGTCATGGCTGACTCGTGTGCCGCTAATCTGAGTGAAAAGACTCATCTTTCTGAGTATTTTCTCATAACTCACCAAAATGAGTAAGTTTTACTCATTTTTGACCCACTTTTTTCTCTCAGTGTGTATACGATAAATATATTCCTATTTGCGATTAAATACATATTAAAATTCGTATGCATTTTCATAATACCTGTAAAACGTAAGATTAAATGACTTGAAACGACAGAGTTCTAAATTTAGATTGTATAATGTTGTCAAGCAGGTAGACACACGAACAAAGGGTATACCCCGTTATAGAATGCATTTCTAATTCAATGAAATGACACCATTAGTATATAGACAGGGAAGTAGTATCTTAAAAGTAAGGAGGTTATGTGCTGTATTCAAGTTATATTGAGGTGTCCATTGAGGGAGAAAGTCTTCTTAAAAACCAGGGTTATAATATTGGTAAGTTTCCAAGTGTTTTAAAAGATTTATCAATTCTCGTAAATGACTATATCTTCTCACACATTCATGTGTGTCATAAAATACAAAAGAAGGAATTTAACAACCAACGTTAAAACGTTTATGACAGGAATTTGTATTCTATTTAACTTTTGTGCCACTTTTGTTTCCCGCCTTTCGAGAAAACGGTGGACAAATAAGATGGGTCTGTCCGTTCATCCGTTTGTCGGTCCATCATATTTGTGAGGTTGTGAGGCATAATAACATTGCTCCTAATTCAGGTAGAATGTTTAAATGGGTGTAGGTAGATGTTCACTATAACTCTGGTTGGTGTAGACTGATTATATTTGGTAAATTGTTTCAATGCATCAATACTTTGACCGAGTTTGATAAAAATTAGTACTTTCTGTTGACGGAAAGCAGAGTGATAAACCTCTGTATTGCCCAATGATTTACAGAAAGATAAATGTGCAAATAGTTAATAAGTATTTTATATTTATTCGGACAACCGTCCACCTTTATCTTGTACATTAAAGTAAATTAACTTGCTTTCATCTTGTGTGATCAAAGTCATCCACCGTGGACTATTTATGGAATTCAATATAACAATAATATTTCTATACGTAGATTTAGATTACGGTTCATATACACATTTATATGAATACGGGCATGCGTGGGCTACAAACTAATTTATTCAGGAAGTATATAATTATACGTACGTAAACTTCTTTATGTTATATCACGGTTCATTTACACATATTATATATGAATACGGGCATGCTTGGTCTACAAACTATATTTATTCAGGAAGTATATAAGTATACGTACATAAACTTCTTTATATTATATAACATGACATTGTTAGTTAGACATTCAAACCCCTTAAAAATAACTGTCAAGACCTAAATTTAAAGAAAATGTTTTGTGTTATGCGTGGATTAGTTTACAGTAACAACAAACACTGCCATTTGCTTTAAGCGTGTATTCTAACTCTTTTGTTCTAATTAATCACGTGCTACAATCCAGAGATTCCCCAATGGAATTCCCTTACGTCACAAGATCTATTAATACCATAACATCTCCCTTTCTTCAGATGGACATCAATATAACTTTTTTTTTTTTAAATAATATTAATCTAACATACTTATCTAGTATAATACTATAACTAAACTATTTTAAACTACATAAGTAAATCAAGTTAATCATACAATACAGTAAACACCTATAACTTAACCGAATATTAAACATATCTTACTATCCTCCTTTCTTCACAAAGAAAAGAAAAAAAAAACATTTTTAAATATCTAATCTTTTAACAGGTTTTACTACTCTTCCTGATCTAGTTGTATAATAACCCTCTCTATTTCTAGGCATTAAATTACCATTATTATTCATATTCATTCTTACATTTCTACTATTATTATTAACATAATTATTATTATTATTAGCATTATTCACTGGATCACTAGAATACAAACCAAAATCAAACATTTTTCTATTTAACTTGACAGGATAAGGATTTCTCTTAATAAATCTAGAATTTCTTCTATAACAACCCTTATCAGTCTCAACAATATATGATCTGGGATATTTCATTTCTTTCTTAATAATACCTTTCTGCCATACCCCATGTTGATGTAAATTAACAGATTGTCCTGTTATAAACTTACTATCCTGTTTAAGACATTTCCGGTCATAGTAATGTTTCATCTTTTCTTGTCTAAGTGTTAATTCAGATTTAACATTTTGTTGAACAACAGGCTTTAACTTATCCTCTTTAATTGGAACAACTGACCGCAACTTACGACTCATTAACAATTCAGCAGGAGATCCTATATGAGAACTTATAGGAGTATTAAGAACTTCTAACAAACCCAAATAAAAATCATCACCACTTGCTTCACATTTCTTAATTAGATTTTTTACAACTTGTACAAATCTCTCAACCTGACCATTACTTTGACTATAAAGTGGAGAAGATGTTTCATGCAAGAATTTATAAGACTCTGCAAAATTCTTAAATTCTAAACAACTAAATTGAGGTCCATTATCACTAAATATTACTTTAGGAATACCATGATTAGAACACCATGATTTAATAACATTGATTACAGTAGAACTCTTAGTATTTCTTAAACTTTTGACTAAAACATACTTAGAGTAATAATCAACTCCAATTAAATAATCTTGATTCTTATAGGTAAACAAATCTACACCTATCTTTTCCCAAGGTAAATCAGGTATAGCATGAGGAATTAGACTCTCACATCTTTTCTGCTTCTGGTATTTAATACATGCATCACAATTTTCAATCATGCTAATGACATCTTTAGATATACCAGGCCAAAATATGTTTTCTCTTGCTCGGGATAATGTCTTTTCACATCCTAAATGACTAGTATGAATTTTCTTAAGAACATAATCTCTCATTGACATAGGAATAATAACATTACATTGTTTAAATAATACATCATCACATACAGTTAACTCATCTCTATAGTTATAATATATTCTTATCAGAGTATCCACTTGAGTTTTCTTATTTGGCCAACCTTGTTCTATTTGACTCTTTAATAAACATAAAACTTTATCTTTCTTAGTTTCTTGTATAACATCATTCATAATTCTAGAAGAAATAGCTTTATGCTCTATAATGTTATCTACATGTACTCTAATATCAGTTTCAATCTTATCTGACAAATTACTATCTATATCTGGTATTGAAGCTCTACTTAAAGTATCTGCAGTTATTAACAATTTACCAGGCAAATAATGGACATCTAAATTATAACCAGACTCAAGTTCTGGTCTACGAATGTAGGCGTGGGTTCGAATCCCACTTCTGACACCATGTTATGCGTGGATTAGTTTACAGTAACAACAAACACTGCCATTTGCTTTAAGCGTGTATTCTAACTCTTTTGTTCTAATTAATCACGTGCTACAATCCAGAGATTCCCCAATGGAATTCCCTTACGTCACAAGATCTATTAATACCATAACATTTTGTATAAAATTTAGTTGCTCATGTTAAAATAACCGAGTGAGCCGCCAGAAAATTATATAAGCTAGACAATGATAAAAGTAACATGGGACAAAATATTGTTTTGTATTTAGATTCTATAGATATGAAATTAAGTAACGTAATTCTATAATGTCTTTTGCCCAATTTACGAGAGAGGGGGGTTGAATGGCCGAATGGTATAGCACGTGTGCGCTGTATCATCATAAAACCTGTTATTGAGTCAAGTGGTGTGGTTTCGAATCCCCGGTTGTACGTGGCAAGGATCACCTGTCCAACCTCGTGGGTTTTCTCCGGATCCTCCGGTTTCCTCCCACTGCTAAAAAACCCTACGCGCAAGCGAATTATTGAAATAAAATTAAACCAGATGTTAGTCTCGAAATGAGCTAGTTTTTTTGTCGAGTGGACGCTAAACCCCACCTCCCTCTCTCTCTCTCTCTCTCTCTCTCTCTCTCTCTCTCTCCCTCTCTATTTAATAGCCTAAATACATAAACAATAAAATAAAAAAAACAACCAAATGACAGAATTTGTAAAAAAATAATAATATACACATAAAAACTCCATCATTCCGTTGGCCCATAACAGGGCATATTTATTCTTGAGTACTTTTTGCAAGAGAAGATGGCCAGAGGCGGACCCAGGAATGTCAGTGGTGATTTGTGGCGCATGTCTTTTTTTATACTGTTATTTAGCGCCCCCCCCCCCTGGATCCGCCTCTGAAGATGGCACTTATGCTCCCAAGATAGTTATCATGTCGACGGTGGTAATAACCAGGCCCGTAGCCAGCTTGCTGGCGGAGGGGGGGGGGCAGTCCGGCTAATAGGGGGGGGGGGTGTCCGTGGGGGGTCACTCCCCTTGGCCATATGCTGGACAACTTTTTGTCAGGGGGGCAAGATTATTTCTATTCTGGTGAGCTTCTCGGTGGTTATCGGCTATAGTCGGGGTGAAATCTCGTATGGATTCTGAGTGTAAAACACGGCTAATAAGTAACGTTATCAGAACGCCATGCTATTATTATCAACGTATTAGCATTGCATTGTAGTGGGGCGGTTAAGCTTGCTGGCGGAGGGGGGGGGGCAGTCCGGCTAATAGGGGGGGGGGGGGGTCCGTGGGGGGTCACTCCCCTTGGCCATATGCTGGACAACTTTTTGTCAGGGGGGCAAGATTATTTCTATTCTGGTGAGCTTCTCGGTGGTTATCGGCTATAGTCGGGGTGAAATCTCGTATGGATTCTGAGTGTAAAACACGGCAAATAAGTAACGTTATCAGAACGCCATGCTATTATTATCAACGTATTAGCATTGCATTGTAGTGGGGCGTTTAAGCAAAAAATCGTGCACTTTGGGCTAAAACCATTAAACTTGGCACATAGATGGCATCAACCCACTGCATCAACCCTACTGATTTTTTTGGTATGTGGATCCACCTCAGCAACTCCCCCTGTCCCTGGGGTCGATACGGCCATCTTTTCCAAAATGACCACCTATCCATTGAATACATAACTAGGGTGTCGCTATAAGATTTATTTTTTGTTTACAATTCATTCCAGGCCAGCAATTTCCAAGGCGAAACTCCTATCTGAACACGATATTTGAAAAAATATTTATCCAAGATGGCGGGAATTCAAATTGGCGGCCAATACCCAAAATGGCCAATTGGTCAGATTAAAGTCATATCACTGTTTGATTTGGTTTGTAATATATAAATTAAAGGGTCTACAGTGTCACTGAACTTAAAATTAATCTAAAAAAAATAGTTTCCAAAATCCAAGATTTCTGAAATTCAAAAGGCAACCAACATTTACTATTTGATTTGGTTTGTAGTAATATGTAATCAACGACATTGAACAATCAATCTAAAATAAGAGTTTTCAAATCCAAAATGGCGGCCATAATTTCCCGAAAATGATCAAATTTTAAGATATTTATCAATTTTCTGTGTGCTATGGCTTGTAATATGATCTCTATTAAATTTTCGGAGTCACTGAATTTGCTAATTGTAGGTGGTTGTTTCAGCAAAAATAGGACAATCATCAATCTTTCTATTGGATTGGTTTATAATAGCAAAGTGTGATAGTTATTTGAGGGCAACTGGAATTGACCTGAATCGGGTATCTACCCGACAGTCAATTAACCATGTGCAGAACTTACCAGTAAGCTAATTAGAATTTCAAAGAATTTGGCATTAAGACACTTTAAATGTAGTTCAATTGTTTAATGCATAAAACATAATATGATGCTAATGATAATGTTAAGAATTGACACATTCTGTGGAGAAATTATCTGGTTATTCCGACCCTCCACCCCCACCCCAAACAATACAATGGGGGCAACCGAGTCATTTTTAATTTCATCTCGTTTGTCTTTGCACCATTTTACCGGGATGAGAATCATTTATGGTATATGCAGTTGTTAAGAAGTAAAGTTCTCCTATTCGTTCAGAAATGGTAATGTTTGCATCGAAGACTCTGTGTCCAGTAACTTTTGTGGTAGATTCTAGATGTGGTATCCACGGGTCATTTTCGTCAGTGACGTATTTCAATCGTGGGGGATGACTCTTGGGATACCCATACTAGTCGTAAATGCATTTCAAATTATTTCCGTTATGATTATTACAAACGGAAATGATCTGTGGATACCATAGTTAGACTATACCACAAAAGCTGTCGGATATATACTTTGATGATTCTTTTTTACAGTTTTCACTTTGTGAAATACATGACAGACAAATATGAATCCATCTGTCTAGATGATACCATAAACGGTTTCCGGACATAAGTCTTCTAAACCAGAAATGAGGTAATGGGGTTTAATGTCCTACTGCTCTGTTAATGAATATTGTTATTCGCCGAGCAGTGTGCTATGAGGAAAATTGGTCCAGACAGTGGTGCTATGTCCTACACTTATTTCGAATTCTAACTGTTTAAGGCTATTATATGCGCGCGTCAACGTGTAGATAAAGGAAAACCCCGAGGTACTTTCTCAGCAAACATAGGGATCGATACCTAGACGTATTTCTTGGCGAGTCTTACTCAATGAACCACTGTTTCGAACCATTTCGGAATAAACAATAGATAAATTCGTAACAACTGGATATATATTTGCTATTACCAGCCAATCCAAGAGGAAAATTAATAATTGTCCCTTTTTATTTTTAAGCAATCATCTACCATCTTCAAAACTAATTTTTAAGGGAAAATTCATTTTTGAGGCATTATTCATTTTTTAAAATTAATTTTGAGTTAATATTAATTTTCAAAATTCATTTGTGAGGTAATATTCATTTCAAAATTATTCATTTCTGAGGTTATTTTCAAGTTCTTTGAATACCTAAAAAATGACATTATTACAAGCAATACAAAACCGAAAAAATGACGATTATCTGAATAATCATTCATTTTAGGGAAATTCTAGTCGCCATTTTGGATTTTCAACCATCTTGAATTTTGGAAACTCGTTTTTTGAGGTTGTATTTAAATTCAGTGACACAGAAAACCCTTTAAATCGCATATAACTAGCCATATCAAACTTAAAAATGACGATTGGCCGAAAAAGCGGCCACTTTAGGTCATCTTGGACTTTGGAAACTCTATATATTCAGATTAATTTTCATTTCAGTGACACTGAAAACACTTTAAATGACATATTATAAACCATATCAAAGAGTAAAATTAGCTTGAAAAGTTATTTCCAATATTATTTATTGATTACATTTTATGTTTTTGTGTCCGCTGGCTTGGTTGACCTTAGAGCAATACATTTAGACACCTAGATCATGGTTCTATAATGTATAGGCCTACTCCTAATTGGTTCCTTTCTACAAGGGGAAAAAGTACAAAACGTTACAAGCACTTTACTATAAGAAACTCATCATATTTATACAATAAACTCAAGTAAATAAATATAAATAATGCTGATAAAATGGTCATTTAAAAGACATTGATTTCAATTTACTGTGTGTGAGTAAGAAGTCACTCGCATTGAAGTGATTGTATCATTACTAGTTTAGGAGTTAAAATCATGTCTTTAATTCCGCTCCATGAAGGTATGTGATCATTATTGTTTAAAATATGATATGACGTCACCACAACTCAAAAACAAAAAAAATGATATAATATTTAGCAGCAAAAATATGCATAAAATAACATAAGGAAATGCGGGCAAAAATTTCAAAATAAAATTGGAAGCTAATCCCATCGATTTATGAATGAAAGAAAATCCATGGGAAGGGGACGGAACCATTTATTGTTTGAAAATACAATATTAGAAGGTAAAACTACGCCCATCAAACAGCGTGAAGTAACTGACCATTTTGGCGTTTCTTATCAATATAGATATGCATATATTCTACACATCATATCCACAGGTGCATGGGGACAGGAAAGCAATTTGAATCATTAATATGTTATACCTATATTTGACCTATGTGATTTTTCAAAATTTTTGAGTTTCTTTTTTTTTCTTCACATTTTCATTTTTTTTTACTCTTATTGGTTAATCCGGCCCTGGTGATAAATGCGAGTTATATGAAATGATGGCATTTCTAGAGGAGGGGGCTGGACGCAACTGAGATTTTTTGTGGGGGGGCCCCTAATGTGGAGAGCCCTGGGGCCCGTGCCCCATGGTTAATCCGGTCCTGGTCATAGCACAGGTGTACACGAATTCGCCTATCACAAAACTCCATAAATTGACGTATTTGATCATCACATTCTGTTGTGTTCTACTACAGAAGTTTTTGCTTTACTGTATCTTCAATGTTCCCGGAAACTTAACTATGAAGAATATGACGAATTTGAGAACCATTAGCGTTTTGTTCGGTCATAGCACAGGTGTACACAAATTCGCCTATCACAAAACTCCATAAATTGACGTATTAGACTATCAGATTACTTACATCGAAATTTCCCGCTTGTGGAAGCTATTTTCAATGTAGCGGTCACGGGCTAGCTGTACATTGGACTGGTACATATTCATATACCGGTATACATAAATTAAGTGACCAAGAAAACCTATATTTCAATATTTGGTGCTATGTAGGCTACACGTCCTGTATAGGGAAGTTTTATTATTTTCCCGCCAAAATTAGCACTCATTTTGAATTTGGCCCCCAAGCTCATTGGATTCAGCTGGTTTAAATCTTATAGAAACCAACTTTAAATCTCGGTGTCCCTGAGAAGTGGTCACGGATTTTACCAGAAAATGCTTCATG
Organism: Patella pellucida; assembly: GCA_917208275.1. Lineage (NCBI taxonomy): Eukaryota > Metazoa > Mollusca > Gastropoda > Patellidae > Patella > Patella pellucida. The sequence goes on from OU795039.1 coordinate 63,956,555, forward strand.
GTGGCCATCGTGAAATTTTTAATTCCTGCCAGGGTGCCAGTATGGCATCTTCCGGACTGTGAAGGATATATAATCCATCAAAAACATTAGGTGGACTATATTTCCAGTTTATACAAAACTTGGAGCCAATATAAAGAAGTGCAATAGGTGGAAGCTCTTACATAATTGATCTTTTGCAGTTTTTGATCAATAGCTTTTAGATAAACAAAGATCAAAATTTTCTGGTAGTATTCAGATTTTGAATATTGCTTACAATTCAATGAAAAAAAAGGTACTCACATTTTTTTCTTTATTTCCAGGTGTTTATGATGAGTTAACTGTTAATATATTGTTCAGTGAGACAGACATTGTGTTCAACAAACAAAATGCTAAAGTCCCCAATATTTGACCTTTTACTGGTTGCTTTCTGCCAAGTATTGGCACAAACAACATATACAGATATTATAAGAGAGGTTACAATATCTGAGAAGAAATGTCGATCTGGGCGTTATAACTTCCCAACATTACGTGTTATTTCACCATCTAGTTCTGAATTCAAAAACTGTGTTAAAACCGATCCAACTAAAAATCCACCAAATATTCCAGCAAACAAAACATTAGAATTGTTACCAAACACGAGCTGTTCTCAACAAATAGAAGTAAATTCAACGGTTACTGTCAGTTTCTGGATACAGGGAAGTTGCATGAATTGGCAAGTATAAGAAACAGTATAATATTTTATGTTATGGTTGAAGCTCAGATGACCTTATAAGACACAGAAGTTGTGTGCAACGGCAGAAGTTATGTATCAGTTACGCCTGCAGGGGAGTGTGCAGGGTTCAGATGAAAATTGTCCGAACAAATGACGAAATGTATAGCTTTCCCTTTCGAAATAGAACAAATCTTTAATGCCATCTTTTTTCTCATTACAGTACTTTGTTTGTATTAACGGGAGACACGAACATGATGTATAGAATCTCTTTAGAAGATACAAATTTAATGATAGTCGGGAAAAGTTATGGTAGCATTTCTTCAAGCGAATGGAATTTTGTGGCTTTTAGAGTAAGTTAAGTTTTTGTTTGCCAAGTTTAGATAGAAATGATTCTGCCTCTAAGACAAAGTATAATTTGTAGAACCTAATTATTTGTTTAATTCCTAAAAATACTTGCAAAATATTTTGTATGAGAAATAACTGAGAATGTATAGATTATAATTTATTACCCTGATTCTTATTATATTGATACCCCAGAATCCAATGCCATAACAACTCACTTGAATACGATTAATGAAACGGGGTGTAACATTCTACTAGCCAACTCGGCTAATAAAGTACATGTCAAGGGTTCTTTTACGTGCAGGCCAGTGTGTAAACAGGACCTTTGGTTTTTACCCCATTCGAATGTGTACACATTGTCTTTTTGAGACTCTCAGTCATGCACCACTGACAAGGGTAAACTGCGCTAAAAAATCCAAAGAACCTAATCTGCTAACACTGAGCCATTGCAGCTCTCGCACTGAATACATTCTAGCGTTCACATATTTACATGTGATTGGTTAAAGAGATCTCCCGTTTGATTTTAATATGATAGTCTTTGCTGTTGCTGGTTCGCTAGCCTGGAGGTCGAGTGTTCGATCCCTGCATTGGCAGAGAAAGTTCATCTCGATTTTCCGATGTGATTTCCCCTTGTCAGTGATGCAGAAGGAGGGCCTGACAAGGACAGCTGCCTAGTTGTTCGGATGGGACGAAAAACCGAGTTCCCGTGTACACATTGGAGTGCACGTAAAAGATCCCTTGGCAGTTGGAATTCGATATAAGAGTAGGCCGTAGCGCCGCTGCCCGGGCAAAATTTCCCTTATAGCACACTGTATGGCGTTAAGTTAAGTGCATAACAGTAGGACGTTAAACCCCATTTCATTCATTTCATTCATTATTGCTGTTGTTGATAAATATGGTTAGTACATTTAAACCATTATTTTGGTGATGTGCAGATGAATATTGCAGAGGGCAATAGGGATTTTTTTGGTGAAACATTGGGATGATGTAAAAGAACAAATCCAACCTTTTTGGGGGTCAACCTCCAAGTTTTCCCCGGATAAGCTGCTCTATGACTCGTTGATTTATACAGGTCTGGACTATTTTTCTGGCTGTTTTGAATCTTATGGCAATTAGTACTTAGGAATATTCAGTCTTGATCTGAACAGGGGAACCAAAAGCAGCTCCAGAGTACTAAAATTGTCCCAAAAAACATAAGAAAATTGCCCCATTACCCCTAACCTGCCTAAGTAGAAGCATCCCCAATTTCTCTAGTCGGTTTGCTGACTTTGCTCACAACTAACAGTGGCCCGGCATTGTACGCTTGTCCGATTATTTCATTCAATTCATACATTGGAGTGTGTACCAACAAATGTTCAAATAAAAAAATTTCCAAGACGTTATTTTTATTTGTTTTGATTTATTTTATAGGTTATGCCGGGGGAACTTGATATATTTGTTGGCGGTATCTTTGCAACCCTAACATCTACAACAGTAGAACTTGTCAACGTTGAACCATGTGAGTAAAAGCATTGAAATGAACATACCCGGTATGTAGCTTGATAAAATGAATGAATAGTTGGACAAACAAATTTATTTAATTTGATTTGGGTGCTTTTTAAAATATTTAAAGTATTTTGAATAATATGTTATTTTTAATAGATTTTTAAATGACTATAAACAAATGAAGGCCTTAAGTTACAAATTGTCACTGTATAATATCTGTATTAAAACTGCATAAAGCCTAAACTTACAGGATGTATAATATTTACTTCCTCATGTAGTATGAACTACATGTAAAAGGGCACAATTTAATGATCCAATATCATACCTAATTGAAACGAATGAAGTTGAGAAGAGCTTGTGTGTGAAATAGCTTTCTATACGCCCCCATTTTCAGGTGGACGTATTATGCCATCTCCCCTGTCCGTCCGTCTGTCCACAATTGTTTGTGGACTCTCTACAGGTCACAATTCTTATCCGATTTTGACGAAACTTGTAATATAGGTTTATCCCCAAAAGATCTCAGCTGCTTTCGATATTGGCATATATCGGATCGAAACTTCATGAATTATGGCCCCTGATTGTAGGAAAAATTAAGTTTTTAGCTTGAGGTCACAATTTTGAACTGATTTTGATGAAACCCCTATGGTGCCTCTGGGGGTCATGATTATTATTCGATTTAAAAAAAAACGTTTGACTCTATCACCGTTACACCCTACGGAAGGTTGAGTTTGAATTTCTAGAAAATCGGACCATAGTTGCCAGACAAAACGGCCGTCGTTTGGACGCGAATAGTGTAAAAATATGGTATATCAAAGTTGTGGACCCTGTAGAGGTCACAATTTTAATTCGATTTTGATGAAGCTTGAAATGCATCACTTTTGGTATTTATTGCTTGTTTTCTATCCATCTCTCGAAAATGTAGGCATATCCTGCCTGGCAGTGCCAGTTTACTATCTTTTAACATTCGCTTCCACAGAAGTGATATCGCAGACAATGAGGCGAGCGAAAATATGATCCCTTCAATATAAAAAATTACAGGAAATCTCACTCCTAAAAAAGCTTTCCATAGCTTGTACAGCTTGTCTATTTTTATTACCCCATACCTGGAGATGTTGCAAGAATAGTCTGTAATTAATTTTAACATGAAGCGAAGCATGTCAGCTTTAACCTAGTTTGTTAAAATAAAAAGCATGCAAGTTGATGAGATTAGAACAGGACTTTCTGATGCGTATGAGCTTTCAGTCATAGGTTTAGAGTTTGGGTCTGGCAATGCTATCTTTATACTTAAAATACAGAACAGGCGTGACGTCATCCTTTGATGTTGGCCTAACATTATTTCCAATAATGTACAGGCTACTTGCCAATCGTACATTATCTATACTCGATGAAACATTGGAGTCGTGTGAAATATTTCATTGAAAAGCACCACAGGGTAGTGTCTGTATTTTAAGTTGTTTAATGGTCTCAAGCGTAATATATTGAAACAACACTTGGCTAAAGCCTAGTGCAGTATCAATACATTACTTAATGTCTCACTCTCGACTATTAAACCATACATATTGCACTGCAAATCTAACTAATTACCAATAATAATTGAAGATTTAGCTTTGAAGATTTTGAATGTGATATATTTCTATTGTAGATGTGCCGGTAAATGATGTGTTAACTTTGTCTGACATCAGTATTTATGAGGATTATTTAACTGATAAGTAAGTTGACTGATTTTATACTCCCATATTTTCATGTGGATGTATATTGTTGACTTGTCTTCGCCCCTGTCCACCCAATTGATTCGAAAATGTCTGACCAAATCTCTGTACGAAAATAATGTGAAGGTTGGTAATACCAAGGACACTCTAGAAATCACAACTTTGATGTGATTTTTATGAAACTTAAAATATATGTTTATATCCCAAGGATCACTGTTCATTTTGATATAAGCTCATATTGGATCGCAACTTGCTGGATTATAATGGGGATAGATCCCATATACGCAATTAGCATAATAAGCATGTAACACCAAGTTTGTGGACTCTCTATATTTCGTGCAACTAAAAATATATACCTTAATATATTATGTTAATATTCCAAAGATCTTGGTTCCTTTCAATATAGGTGCATGTTGTCCCATGACATCCTGGATTATGGTGTCTGATTGTACGGAAAATCATGTTTCATCCCTTGCAAGTGTATTTTGAATGGCAACCGCTTGTTATTTTGCCTTGCCTTGTGAATTTATCTGAAATGTTTGTGTAAAACGAAATTTAAACTACAAAAAAACCCCAGAATCTTTGTTTAAATCAGGTTGCTTGTGACAGGTTCTGTCTTACAAAACAATAATTATATTTTCTATGTTTCCGTGGAAATATGAACATACTACAAATCTACCAATCAACAAAAATCTACTATAATAGGATGATGTGTGCACAAAAATATCAGTAGATCCCTTGTATGATCGAGAAATCAGGGCCAGATTTAATGTGGGAGGGGGAAGGGGTCTGACTGGGTTGCAGCCAAGAGTCTCAATATTAAAGGGGTCCCCCAAATGACTTTCTATATTTTGTAGAGAAATAGAATCTTTAAAGGCTATGGCACCTCTAGCAGAAGACTGTAGATGTCCATCAACACACCCAAATAGAAGCAGTGCAGATAATTGTGCAGATGGCACAACTGAAATAAAAAGATATGATGATGATGGTTTATATTCTATTGATAATAGTGTAAATGGAAACCAATCTTTACAATGGATGTCAACTAAAACTACTTCTGTAGTCTTTATAATTAAGTTGTTTGATATTTATGAGGTAATGACTGATATCTATTTCTTAATTTATCCACTCATTCGCTACAGTATGCGGATACCACTAGTTTCTTGCAGTATATATCACGTTTAACTTCAGAAGTTGTATTTCTGTCTCAACCCAAAGTACGCATGCCACAGGTAAAAAGGGCATTGTTTCAGACAGAATTTAATCTAAATAATGCTATAATTGATAATAAACTGATTTTCAATTTTGTTTCATTTTTTGTTTGAGTCAGATTTCCCTCCAATATAATTGTAGGCATATTTTAATTAGATTGAATATTTAATGTTGTGTTGGTTAATCAATGTTTTAATTCTTTTGGATGTGGTGGTTGGTGGGCAATCTGATTAAAACACTGATTCTATTTCGTTTCGTTTTTATAGTTAAAAATTTCGTTTTATTTGTCTTTACTACACTAGGATCTGGAAGAGTTTTTATCATTGCATGTTCTGGCTGATGTAAGGATTAGCCAATGAAAGGATCTGTTTCGGCGAGCTTTTGGCCTTTTGGTGCACAGAACTGTGGGTAAACCACTAGAAACATCCACGCTGATTCATTAATTAATGTCTGACGTCAAAGGGTCAAATCCACTATAACTTGTCAGATCTTCATATAGTTTAGGCCATCGAAAGTATAAAAAAAGAAACGAAATATAGATCTGGATTTTAATCAGATTGGTTGGTGACTGGAATGGGCGTAAAAAAGCAATTTGTGCAGTGCGTACTATCTTCCATCATTTGACTCCACTTGATAGACTTGACAATTAAACTGCCACTTGGGTGTACTTAATTATCGCATCCACCAGTTATTTCATTTTACCATATTTTTTAGATTCAGAAAGTGAATGTGGCAAAGAATGTGGGTCAAATAACATGGGAGATAAGTGAGGATGAAACTGAATGGAAAAACTTGGAAGGATGTACTGGTATTGCAAACACATGCATGCCGAGGTAGGTTGCATTAACAGCATTGCCTATATACATCCATATTATAAGAAACCAAAGTAACATTATTTGACACTATATTATTGTCGCATTATAAAGAATGCCGACAAAGTCTTTATTATCTATTTTATTAATTGTCAATGGGTGTTGAACAGCCGATCATATTGAAATCTAATGAAAATCTGACACATAAGATGGCATCGAGAGTTGATTATGGCCTTGCCATGTTAATAAATGTCTAATTAAAGTTACATTATGGGATATTTTTCTAAAGAGTTGGCCATTCTTGCTATGACAGTTCAAAAAAGATGATAAAAGACGAATATATTAAAAATTTCAGTCAAATTACTTTATTCTGAACCGAGTTATCAGCGTTATAATATTTGACTAGAAATGGGGGCAAAATGCATCTTCACCCTCTCCGACAATTCACGATCGTTTGAGTGACAGGCGTTAACTCCACCTACATAATCTCGATTATCAAGCGCTGCCTGCCATGTTAAAACGGTATCTAATGAAGCGGAAATAGCCTCGATCAGCACTGCCTTTTATGGACAGTTTCCGGATAATGACGTCAACATAACAGTGAACTTACGGAGCTTGAGGTGCCATATTTGATTAAATTAGTCAGTGAATTCCTATTAAAATCCAAGCTGTAGTCTAGCCATCCGTGGGTCTACAGAGTTGATTTTGGGCTTGTTGTCTAAATGAAGATCTAATTTATAATTTCTATAACATCTGAAGCCTAAACTAAGACCTGCTATAGGCAGATTTAGCTCTTGAATAATGTAACTTTAATAGTATATATAACATTTCAGGCTTACAGAAAGACCTGCAATAGGCAGATTTAGCACCTGCATGTTTAATATTTAAGAATTTCGAGGAATGTTATGTCTTTTTTCACAATATGCAACTTGTATAGCTTTTATGCATATACAAGCTACCATCATGTTGACTGCCCTGAAAAATTAGTTGTGTTAGTGTTATTAGCATAATATTATGGTATGGTTGGCCCTCACAACTCATTTTTTTTACAGTAGTACATCAGTTGGTGGAGCCATCCGGGTTATATTGAATAGTTCTACAGCTGTACAGTTTATTATAAATGAAATATCTGTCACTGGCAAGTATGTATTTCTGTAAAAAATGTTTCCTTTACGTCATCTTAAAAGACAAGGCTGAAAATATACAAAAACATTATGCTATATGAATACAGAATAAACAGAAAAATGCCACTTTGAATTGCAGTGACATAAAGGAAAACTAATATGACAGTATTGAGACAGCTATTGAAGCTCATCTTTGTTTTTGTCCCTATATGAATCCTATAACTGTACATACGGTAGTTAATTTTTTCACACATATTTTAAATAAAGTTCATGTCTGATTTTCATTAAATAATATGATAAAGGTCAATCTTTATTGATTTTATAAATGTTTTTCTGGAAAGTTCCTCCACAGTTCTTGCCTCTGACTTCTATATACTGATTGAAGTACATGACAGTAGGCCTACCCTATTTTAGCCTACTTGACTGAGAGCAGGATATAGTGTCTGTAGGCCTATATATCTTCCGTGGGCAGTATCAATATATTACTGGACCATTAAACCACACACAAAAAAGGCTGTATGAATTATCAGAGGAAGTTAGAATATTTTAGTATTCTATTTATTATAGATGTGCATGTAATGGTAAAGAAGACAGTTGTTCAAGACCATTCAATAACCAAACGTATATGTGTAACTGTCAATTGGACACACATACTACAGGAAAAAATTGTGAAAAGTGCCTAAGCAACTTCACAGAACAGGTAACTTTTAGATTACATTAGATATCATATGATAAGCTTAGAGCTTAAAATAAAATGAAATCTATATTCCTTTAAAATTTGACCATAGATGTATCTTTGTTGTTACAGGATGGTACATGTGGGTGTCGAAATGGATACTATAATACATCAAATAATGAATGTAAACCGTGTAATAGTCAGGGATCATTATTAACACCATCAACAACAGATGTATGCCCATGTAAACTAGGTGTAACTGGTAAAACTTGTGATACATGTGTAGAAACTTCAGATGAAAGCAACAGTTGTTCTGGTGGTATTCCTAAGCCTTGCAACTGTTCTGTAAGTACCAGTAAACGATTCTTTATATATTTTTTAAATTAATATGCCAGCTTCAGTACTAGGAGTGGGGAAGGGGGGTTGAATTGAATGATCAATACTAAAATTTGTCTACAGCACTTCATGGATTTCAATCAGATTTTGTAGATAAGTTGCTTAGGTGGGACATACCTAGATTTGTTGATATGATGTTGATCTGCCCAACAGGGGTGCAGATGGCAAACATTATCTTATAGTTGTAACAAAGATTTCGCTACGTATTGCTTTGGTGACTTATTCAAATTTGTTTCAAGGATTCGATGCGTGTATGTAATAGTACAGGGGCAACTTAAATTTTTTTGGAGCACAAACAAAGGGCAACGCATCGGTTCCTTCTTAATTAATATTATGCTTTGGTCCAGAAGAAAGTGGTATTTGTGTATTGCAAATCTTTTGTTTTTCAGATTAAGGTGCCTGAAATAAAGCCTAAGTATGGTCCTATGTCTGGTAGCACAGCTGTAACTATAACAGGACTTGATATAAACTATGTACCCGATGTGTTTATTGGAGTTCAAAAACAAAATATAGCTATAAAGTAAATATATAAAATATAAGCTGTGGATCAACGAAATCCACCAGAATTTAATGATCCAGATTGTAATAATGATTGTAAGATAGAGTCATTCTCTCTAATGGTTGCTCAGTGAGAAAGAGAAAGGCGCTGGCTCACTAAGCAGGATATTCAGGGTTTGATCAATTAAAGGAAAAGTGTCTCGTTGTTCTGCGTACATGTTGGCGTGCATTTAAAGAACCTTTGTCAGGTGTAATTCACTTACTGACCGGGAAATATTTCACTCAATAACCCGGTTGGTATAGAAAAGTAGTATTTTGAACCCCGGTTCATTCAGACATTGCCAGTCATTTGGACCTATATGAAAGAGGTGTAGATCCTTGAGGCCTAGGGTTTTAACTTTGAATTGCATAACCAATATCATCTTACCATGCCATAGCTGCCTTGAACATTTGCCTTCATAAACTCTAACTTTTGGAGTTTACAGAATCAAATGTTGACTAGCACTATTTTGACAATACATGAACACATTTAGATTTGGGTCTATGATAAGACTGACTTTAGTTCTGTAATATTCTGAATATGGAATTTGCTGGGTTTAATAAACCATGCAAACATAAGTAAACAAAGAGGGTGGGGACATAAGGGGGAGATAGAGAGAAATGGGGTTTTATGTCCAACCGACACAAACTATGTCATTTTGGGACTAATATATGGTTTAATTTTATTGCAATAATTCGCTTGCACATAGGGATCTTTAGCAGTGGGAGAAAACCCACGAGGACGAGGTTGGATAGGCGACCCTACTCCTTGTCACGTACAACCAAGGATTCGAAACCTTGCCAGTTGACTCAATGACAGGCTTTATGATACTGCCCGCACATGCTAACCATTCGGCCATCCAACCCCCTGGGGACATAAGGCCACATGCAGCTTCTTTGCACTTTTATATAGTACATGTAATTTGCTATTTGTGATCTTTTGCACATGTCCAACACTGTTAATGCAAAACTTATTGGTTTAAACTTTTGAAATAAATATACCTGTTTTACTATCATCAAGTTATTAAAATTTCAGCAACTCATCTCACTTAGTGTTTAACACCATGCAAAGTGATGTTAGTAGTCAAGAATTGATCTTAACGTGGAACAATGTCAATACAACCTGGGAACCAAATGGGTTTTACCAAATACATGTGGATGATTTTGAATTCAAACCTGACCCTAAACTTGTGAAAGAAAGTAACATAAAGGCAGCAATAGGGTAAAATATTTCATTTGTTCTTATCATGTTTTATTTCAATAGTATGAGTAGTCTCAGCTATTCATATTATGTTCGGATGAAGACGTGCTTTATACAGATCTTCACACAATTCTGAGGAATTAGTTAATTGTCAGGAAACCTTTCAACAGGTTGTGGTGCCTGGTGATACAACACTTTGTCTATTTCTCTTATAGATGTAAGATACAGTTTGGCGGAAAAAATCTCCAAAGTGTATATAAACCAACCATAAATTTCGGTTCTGCAAACAGTGAGTCCCAGGTATGTAAGTAACAAGTCTCCATGGGAGTAACCAGTCTCCATTCACATATCCCAGGTTAAATGTAATAAACACATTTTCACCAAGATAAAATATACAATTAATTGCAAACTTTATCCTATATAAAATGACCTTAGGCTCCCCTTATTATAAAAACAATCTATTCACTTACTTAAAGTCATGTATTTTTCAGAAGCTGTCACCAAATTCCCTCGTAAAATATTTTAAAATGTATATGACTTGTAAATTCAAAGTTAAAACATCAATTTATCAGGGATGGATTGGCAGATTTGCCCTAGATTATGCTTACAATTCAATTTGAGAGAGAGAGAAAGAAATGGGGTTTAACGTCCACTCGATACAAACTAGATCATTTTGGGACTAACATATGGTTTAATTTTTATTCAATTTTTTGCTTGCGCGTAGGGGTCTTTAAAAGTGGGAACCTGGGATTCGAAACCAAGCCAGTTAACTCAATGACAGGCTTTATGATACAGCACGCACATGCTAACCATTCGGCCATCCAACCCACTAATTCAATTTTAACATTCCCCCACTGTATCAGTACATGCCTCTTAAATGTTAATATTAGCTTCCCAGTTCATTGAAGCTTGTATTTATTTTATTTCATGATAAATTTCCACTTTATTGCTATAGGTTTAGATGAGTTTTTACCTTGATAATAAATCAGTTTAGGTTTCCATTATTTAATACACGTTTTATCATTACATATATTAGGTTTGTGAGTCAACTGATGATGAAACAATCACATGTACAATACCAGGTAATATTGGAGGAAAAGAACTTAATACTAGTCTGAATCTTGATTGTCCTAATTGTGGACACAATTTTATACTAGAAGTTATTTCTGAAGCAACAGTATTCGCTAATATAGACACTGACTTTACCAGTCCATTCACTAAAACTATTGAAATAACAGTAAGTACTGGTTCTTTAAATTAATTAAGATTTATAGCCTTCGGATTTGAATTTTTGTTGGGAGGCCCCCACCAACATTTTTCACAACAAATCAGAACTGAAAATGTTCTTACTTGCACAGATATCCCCTTTGGATATATTTTTTGCTAATAACAAATCTGGACTACCCCCCCCCCCCTCCCCCCCTCCCCCCCCACCACTAACATTTTTTACGACCAATCCGGACTGAAAATGTTCTTACTTACACAGATATCCCGTATGCTAATATCAAATCTTGACTAAAAAAAATTACCTTAACATTAAAACATTATATTAAAATATAATTAACAGAACAAATGTCTGTGTACATATTCAGGGAAAAGACTTTAAATTATGTGATGAGGAAATGGTGAAGGTTACACTGGATGTAAATGGTACAGAATGTGTTATAAATGATATAACTGATACATCTATAACATGTACTCCACCAACAACTCAACCAAATTCAGAACAAAAACAATACATTTTACAGGTATGTTATTAAAACAAAACAATACATTTTACAGGTATGTTATTAAAACAAAACAATACATTTTACAGGTATGTTATTAAAACAAAACAATACATTTTACAGGTATGTTAAACAAAAGCAATATATTATGTTAAAGATAGGTTATTAAAATAAAAACAATATATTATGTTAAAGGTGGGTTATTAAAACAAAAACGATAGATCAGTTATCAAAATAAAAGCAATACATGTTAAAGGTGGGTTATTAAAACAAAAGAGTAGGCTACTTGAAATATATATCCAAACTGAAAACGTTATTATTAATATAAATACAACTGCAGCTAATCAAAATTTGGTCTGTTCATAGCATTGCTAAAGCATGGCTATAAGTGGTTAGAAAGTTTAGTTCTAGATCATCAAGTTTGTTAACATTTTTCATAACATTAGTTGGTACAATAAATATTTTTTTCTTACATTTCTAATTTGAATTCATCAATCTGTATTTATATCATTGTCTGAGATTAACACAATAATATAATTATGGATTTAGGAACATGGTTCATACTTTCTATCATAATACAATAAATACAATATATACACAATATATATATTTTAGCTGAAAATGGGGTATATGAAAGAAGTAAATGCTGGTAGATTAAACTATAAAGATTTGGTGGATTCTGTATACTTTATCTATATAATGGTTGGTGTAGCTGGTTTTATACTTGCGGTACTATTTATATTAGCTACAGTTTGTTTCTGGAGAAGAAAAAGAAACTCAGAAGATTCACAGTATAATCCTAATGCTGACAGTAAGTTTTAATCAAAAACTCAACTGTAATTTTCAATTGAATAAAAATATATGCAAAATGATATGTACATCGTCGATAATAGAAGAAACATCTCATATATGGGTTACTTCTGTGTCATCAATTCATTTGTATTAGCGATCAGTTTCTAATAGGTCAATATTTTAAGATAATATTTCAGATAGACTATTTGAAATCTGTGACTGGTGGGTGGGGGAACAAAGCCCAAATATCTTTATGGATAGGGGGTTCTATCAGAAAATGTTGGGCTGCGTTGAACATGCTAGAGTCAATTTGTAGCATATGTATAAGTAATGGACATTAGAATCTGCCAATAGCGTTAAAAAAATGCATAGAAATCAAGGTTTGTTTTCAAGGGGGGAGGCAAGCATTTCCCACAAAGCTTTTCATTGAGTCCTCATCACTTAGCCCCTGTCAGAGAAGCTTAATTGGTTTGATTTTAATAAAATGAAATTGGGTTTAACTTTTCCTTTTGTGCATTGACTGGGCTATTGAAGAGGGGTATATGCCATACAGTGTGCTATGGGAAAAAAATTTCTCGGACAGTGACGCTACAGGCTACTACATTAAATTCCAACTAATTCTGCTTATGTACAGGGAAGTATTCAGCAGGGGGGAGGGGGTGTGCTCGGTAATCCTAGAAATATATGCATCCAAATGAGCAGAAATTTTGTATTGGAGTACCTGGTTTTAAAAGATTGACTTTGTTCCCCCCCCCCCATTAATAGGATGTGTTTATTTTTGTATGTTCAATTGAGTGTTTATTTAAGCAGTTTCTATGGATCCGGTAATAAGTCATCCTAATGAATATATTATTGGTACTGACAAACCTGCTGCCTTAACACAACAAACGTCATTTGAAGATATGAAACGGGAGTTTTTGCGGAGATTAGAACACGGTAACAGAAATGATATTGCAGATAGTTTAATATCAGCTGATAAATTTACACTGGGAAAAATATGTACAGCTAAAGGTATAAGTATTCTTCTAAATATAGTGTTACATCACATTTCTGCTATTTCTGTGACCAGTTAATGCCTCAAATATTCAAAATGTTTACAACAAATACAAAATAAAATAATGTGACTTCCTTCGTCAACACCCATGAACAGTCAGCTCACCAGTGGGCATATTCACTGTAATGTCAAAGGCTGATATGTGCAAGGGAATAATTTCATTACCAAAGGCAAAAAAAGAGTACCTAAATCACTAATCTTTTTTTATTTGTTTTCAGTTGGAATTAGGGATACATGTACATCTAGTTTATCTATGTTTTAGGTGATAAAGCAAGGCGGATTGATGGAATTCTGGTGAATGATAGAACAAAATTGACAATCAAATCTCTTAAACATCCATTACCAGGTATGTTCAAAACAGCATTATTATTAAATATTATTATTCATCTCCCATAGCGCTTCATATTTCTAAGCACTTTTTAAATATCAGCTCACAGTTTGTAGTAATATTTAAACAAGTCTAACTTTTTTAACTCCGATTTAAATCTTCCATGAAGACAAGAGTTTTTGTTACATAATCTCAAGAAGATGACTTGGAAACGAATAGAACACAGTAATTTTTCACAACTTGAAGATGGCTGAAGGAGAAATCTGGAATGCCAGCCAGGAGTCCATTTCCATATTCCAATTTATATATGACCAATACTAATACAACTTGACTGTTTCGTTCAGAGATGATAAAGTCAAGAATATATCGATGCTTGTGTGTTATAGTCTCCACATTTTGATATAAACTATAAGAATCTAGAATGTTTTGGAATTTGGAAACGGTGGAAATCACCAATAATAAGCAGACTTGTGTTTAAGAGAATATGTTTGGAATTCATAGTCTCAAAGTCTTTCAGAATATCCTGATTACTTGATTTGTTCTTCTTTGATGAGGTAGAATAATATCACAAGACAAAGTCTGTTGTTAAGAATGACTTGTACAAATTCAAAGTAATTAAAACATGTGTTCACTTATTCTCTTCTGCATTCGAAATTATGCCTGAAAAAAAGACCAGCACCTCCACCTCGTGTCTGTTCTAAATCACTATCACATAATTCGTTGATGATAACAGTGTCATTATCGAAAGCCAAGTTTTGATTATAGCCAGCAAGTGATTTTTCATTGATAAATTCATTTATGGCAATCGTTTTGTTGCACACAGATAGCCCAAATCTGATTCCATTGTTGATATCAAAGTTGATAGCATCAGGCACTAAATTAGATTTACAAACACCCGTATGATATCTGTATATCACATTTTTTCCCCATTCAAACTAATAATTCGGCAATAATTTCGGAATCCAAATTCTTCCTTGTAAGTGGTTTATAGTTTGGCAGAGTTTATATATGGTATCGAATAGTCTCTTAACTTTCAATCTCAGTGGAGTAAAATGAACATTTTTGAACCAATGCATAATATATTTGTCTTTCAGAAAATGGTGCTCTTCCAGCATGGGTGTCTGTTGCATTGAAAGAGTGTATACGCTTTCGCACCTTAAACGATGATAATATTCTTAAAATTAATGGAATTGCTTTAGAAAAGCATAAATTTCATATTTTATATCCATATATGCATAACAGAACTTTGAAAGATCATGTTAGTGATACGGTTGAGGTAAATAAATTGTAGTTGCTCTGTCAAATATTTTTTGCAAATGAAGAAAATATCAAACTATACAACTACATATGATTTCTGTTTCACACAAATAAGTAGCCATTGTCATTAATTATGTAAGTTGAATTTTATTTCAATGGTTTAAAACTTAGATTTCAGAAGCTGATAACTTTTAAAATGTTGTCGGCTTTTAGAAGTGGGTATTTATCTAAATTAAAATTTTGTAATCTACATATAAAGCAGGTGTTTGTGTGTTTACAGTAATCAGCAGATCAAGGCAATTAGATACGCCCATCATCTCGATTTTCCGACGTGATTTCCCCTTGTCAGTGATGCAGAAGGAGGGCCTGACAAGGACAGCTGCCTAGTCGTTCGAATGGGACGAAAAACAGAGGTCCCGTGTACACATTGGAGTGCACATAAAAGATCCCTTGTCAGTTAGAATTCGATATAAGAGTAGGCCGTAGCGCCGCTGCCCGGGCAAATTTTCCCTCATAGCACACTGTATGGCGTATGCCCGTCTTCAATTAGCTCAGGTTAAGTGCATAACAGTTCATTCATTCATTCATTCAGATACGCCCACATTTTGCAATATATGGATACGAACAAGATAAAAAAAAAAAAGTGATTATTTGTAGGCTACAGTCAGGGGCCATAATCCAGTAAGTTATGGTCTGAAATGCGTACATATCGAAATGGACTGAAATCTTTGAGATATAAAGATGTATTTTATATTTCATCAAAATTTGATAAAATTGTAACCTCTATTACATACTTTAACACTATTTATGTACAGGGAGCAGCCATTTTGTTGGGAAGTTTTTTAAAACGGTTTAAAAAGTGTAACCTGTAAATTTGAATTTTCATCAAAAATGGATAAAAATTGTTACCAATATTGAATTGAACAGAGATCTTTTGTTGGATAACCCTATATTTAAAGTTTTATAAAATGAGATAAAAATTGTGACCTGTGACCTGTAGAGTGTTTACAAACAGATTGTCTAAGGACATATTATTTTGACTTAAAATTCTAAGAGGTTCAACCCCTGTAAGATAACAACAGGGCCAAAGACAATAATGCTTACAAGATTGCCCATCACCATCAGTGGAAGGTTTCTTAACTCTTGTATTAATTTAGTTTGTATACATCACTTTACTTTGTGTAATTATAATTGTAGGAGTTTTCTATAAAACAATTGTTAGAGTATGCAGTACATGTAGTAGATGGCATGTGTTTTTTATCAGATAAAGGAATATATCACAGAGATCTGGCAGCAAGGAATGTTATGTAAGTACGATGGTAGGCATGTGTGAATGCACAATTATTTAATTTATTTTTTCTACAAATCGTCAACACAAGAGGTAGACCCTACTTACAATCAAAACTGTATATAGATGCAAATGTTTAGGGCGAATAGGCCTTCGTTCACCCCCCGTGATTTTGATAGCCAGGACAGATTTTCAGGTTTATATCCACATGAATGTCCTGTTCTGAAGGCTATCTAACCACTGCCTTGAGTCTCACCACTGTCATCTTCAATAGAAGGTTTGATCTCGCCTTAACTACATACAGCTTATCAAGCCCGTCACTCAACACTCTACATTTTTCGGCACTAAATTTGATTGGGTACCGACCCCAACCGTGATCCAATCAGATTCCTTCGTTAAATGAGTTACTAAAAATAAGACTACTTTCAATTTATTTTATTTATCCTTCCTTAAAAAAATCGTCACGATTATCAAGTCTTGCGCTTCTAAATAAAATGTCTATGTGACAATCGAGATGCAAAGGTCAAGGTTCGATTAATGTCAAGGTCCTAAAACTGCTTCAATGGCCTTTTTTTGGTTTTCTGTGAGTTTCTCAATTGAAAAAAAACTTTCAACGGCTGTAAACTTGTCTCGTTCTTTTTCTGTGGAGGCTGCCATATTTGTTTACTACCGTCACATGCTACAATGTGAGTATGTTATGTGCCACGACCTCTGAATAGACAATGATTTGAATGCTAATTAGTCACGTGTAAACACAACCAGCGTAAAAGTTTAGGAATAGCCAAGTGTTGAAGCAAGGGTTAGATGTTGTTAAACTCGCGGCCGTTGCTTCGGGATGATGCACCACAGTAGGCCTAATTGATCTTCATATATATTCATCATATAACCCTAGTTACAGCTTTCATCGAAATAACACTGGTACAGTAAACTGTTCGTATGCCTAATTATTAGTTGGGTTTGGTAATGAAAGGTTCAAGGGTTCGTATGCCCCCCCCCCAAAGTAATGACAAATCCACGCCCTTGTTCAGAGTTGTCTATCATCTATTAACTTGAAAATATTTGATTACGAAAAATCTATCAGATGATTTAACAGATGTTGACTTACAGTTATGTTTCCATAGCTCTTTAATATTTCTTCTCTTTGAAGGGTTGATAAGACAGACACAGCAAAAATAGCCGATGCATCCTTCTCATATGATTTTTACCCAACAGAATATATGCATGATTCTTCGAAAAATCGCTATCTACCAGTTCGTTGGATGGCACCAGAAAGTCTATCAAATGGATTCTATGACAGTAAAAGTGATGTCGTAAGTATACATAAATTAAATAGTAACATGGCAATGAAAAAGAACAAAAAATGTGTTTTTTGGTCATAATATACACATACAGTATGTTAGGATGGACCATAATCTGGAATTTTGAAAACCCAATTTCAGCTTGTTATGGATGGCATCATCATATAAATAATGATAATACATTGCACATGCATGAATATGAAAGTTAGAAAAAACAAGTACAAATTGATGCATAATAGTACCTTGAAAAAAAACAAAAGAGGAAAATAACATAAGAGTTTTTTTTTTAATGAAATGCAGAAAAAAATTAAATCTTGATGTACATGTTAATATTTTATGCGATATATCACCTCACATTGCTATATTAATTTTCCTCTCAGAGGCGTGTTTGAGCAGTGTAAGGGTTGGGGGTAGGGGCGGTAGGGCGATCCAAGCTGGAGACAACGTCAAGTTTGGTGTAAGGTCTGGGGGATTACCAGAGAATTTAAACAAAATCAGAAGCTCTAAGATAATATTTCTGCTGACTTAGGTGCATTCATATGTTGGATTAGAGTGGAGTAAGGCAAAAATGGCTGCAATTCTTTTTTTTTGTTCGACAATATATCAATGAATGTAAGTGGAAACAAGTGGTTGTCATGCAAGATGCCCCCTCATTTCGCAAGAAATTGACAAAGAACAACCTAACAAGAGCAAATTTTTGTACAATCAGACAACATAATCCAGGATATTGAAAGGAACCCAGATCTGGGAAACATGTGTCATCAATATGGGAAAAAAAATTGGACCTCTAGAGGATCCACGACCTCAGCTTTACATGTTTGTTATGCTATTTGCTAAAGAGGAGTGGCCATTTTGCCAAACAGTCTTTGTCCTATTTTCACAATATTCGAACTCAAATGTAATTAAAAATTAGGGTATACAAGCTAAAACCTTAATTTTTCGTACAATGAGGAGCCAAAATCCGGGCAGTTATGGTCCGATATTTGGCAATAAAGTTATGGTCTGATATTTGGCAATAAAGTTATGGTCTGATATTTGGCAATAAAGTTATGGTCTGATATATGCCAATATTGAAAGGAACCAAGATCTTTGAGATATAAACCTAAAATAGTGACCTGTAGAGTGTCAACAAACAAAATGTGAATAGACAGACGGATATCTGGGCGCACAGATGGCAAGGGACGACCGCAATATAAATATGCTTTGCTGGGGATGGTCTGGACTTAGACCCCCGCCCCCCCTCACCAGATACACACCTGCTCTTTCATTGAAAGCGTTCATAACAAAGGATCCAATATTTTCTATACCTTCTTCAATGAGTCCATGTTAGAATTCTAGATGGCGAGAAAATTAAAACCGTGACTTTTAAAATCAAATGTTCTAATTAGATTTTTTTCTTTTTCTTTCTGCTAAGTGGTCTTTTGGTGTTCTGCTGTGGGAGTTATTAACAAGAGGGTGCTTTCCTTTTGTTGATACTGCAGACAGTCAAATAGAGAAATGTATCAAAGAAGGTTATAGGCTTGGACAGCCTGCTATTATGTCTAATGAGATGTAAGTAACTACATTTATAGTTTTAAACTTTAGGTTGTAACTAATGTGTCACACCATATTGATAGGGTTCACTAATCCACCATTATACGAAATATTATAAGTATATGGATACCAATAGACCTAACCCTAACCCAACTCTCTCCCTACTGTCTGAACTATGGTAAATAATAAACGGATTTCTTCGAATTTGAACAAACGGTAAAACTTTGGTTATAATAAACTTATCTGTGTGTTTGAAATCAACTCCGGTTAAATAAAATCCAAAGCACAATTAAATACCACAACTAATTAACTAGGTTCTCTCGTGAAAATTGGACTCGAACAGAACTTTGACAGAGAGGGGAAAACAAAATGGAGGTTGTTTACTTCCTTCTTCGGGAAATACCATTTCGTATAAAGGGGGCAGCTTATGTATTACAATTGGTGGTATTAGCTTAAACGCAAATACTCGAAACGATCGCGAGTTGTTTTCATAGGAACACGTGGTTGTGACATTCCCTGTCAAAACTAAACACCCCCACAACAACTTTAATGGTTTGGTCCAACACGTGACGGAAGCCATGTTGTTTTGGACTTAGTAGAAAATATTAGTAAACATGTCAAGTTTTTCACGAGAGAACCTAGTTAATTAGTTGTGGTATTTAACTGTGCAATGGATTTTATTTAACCGGAGTTGATTTCAAACACACAGGTAAGGTTATAATAACCAAAGTTAAATAGTTTGTTTATAATCGAAGAAATCCGTTTATTATTTACCATAGTTCAGACAATAATAATAGGTATTGGTTGACTAATGAACTCCCACCCTAACACAACCCTAATAATAGATATCTGTGGACTAGTGAGCCCACTGACTTGTGTGCATTCTCTGGTCAATGGTTCACACCAAATTTGCCTTTTCATCATGTCCCCAATATATGTCACACTATATTTGACAAAAATATTTTAAAAGAATAGCCTCAATCACATTCAGAAGGTTTTCTGAATTTTAATAGATTCTGACATTTGATAGATTTAATCCTTAGAAGTACATGTAGTCAATCCCCTGAATTTTGAGATAAAAAATCATTCGTTCTCAATACAAAATATTTTCCTAAAATATTTATAATTATTAATTTTGCATTTTGATTTTATCATATTTTCCAGTGGCGTCACTAGGGGGTGGCACAGGGGGCACGTGCCCCTGAGCTTTTCATGTGTGCCCCGGATCTTTTTTGAGCAGACAGAATCGATAATTTGCAATAATTTCACTACTTTTCCCTATCATTATTTCGAATGTCCCGAGTACGGAAGAGAAGTTTTCCAGTGCGAAGCTTTTCTGGATTGTCCTTTCTGGCCCACCGTAGATTTCCTCAATTGCCTGCACGTGCACAGTTTAAAGTGGGTTTACACTATAGATTTTTTAAAGTAAAATCGCAGCAGATATTGAAGTCATCGACTTTACTTCAAAAAATCTATAGTCTGAACGAAAAAGAGGTTCATAGATTTGTCGTTCGCCGACTTGTCGATCCAATAGAACCGGTTCTATTCTGTGCGATTTTTTCAAGTAAAATCGATGGAAATAATTACCGCTAGCCAATCTAGGAACCATCTAGCTAGCGGGATTTGATCACATGATCATCAAAATGGCGAATGTTACAACATTTTTGTTTCTTTTTCTTTTTTAACAAACAGGCAATATTAGCCAACAGGCTGCTTCTTCCATGCTTGCTGGTGATTATATGAACAGTACTACCTTTATAACTATGTAACGTGACTGCACTCGGTGACCTCATTCTGTCAGACAAAATTGTTTTCTGTGAATGTCTGCAAGTGTGAACGTACTGACTTCATAGATTTTTTGAAGTCAAAGTTTCCACAGACATTTTAAAGTCAGATTTTACTTTAAAAAATCTATAGTGTAAACCTCCCTTTATATAACTAAATAAACATTTGACTGAAAATAGTGTAAAAACGATCGTGCAAGACCTAGTTTACCCACCGTGTATGTTTAGTGGGACAACAATATCACATTAAATTTTAGTTTGTGATAATTTAGCTCACAACTTTACAAGAACTCGTACATATTTCCCAGTATTTGTTTTAATAACTATATTATTATATCGACAAAAATAATCCGCGTTTTAAAACATCAATAAAATACCCACGGCAACGTCATGTCGTTATTAAAACGAATACTGGAAAATATGTACGAGTTGGGCCTGTGCCCTGAATATAATTGCGTCCTAGTGACGCCTCTGATATTTTCCGTAGGTATGACATATTAAATAGATATTGGGAAGAAGATAGTGATTATAGACCAACATTTCAAGAAATTAGTATGGATATTGGAGGAATATTGACTAATGACGATCAACAGGAAAAAGAAGATGTTTATGTTAATATTACCAAAAAACCAATAAGACAGAGTATTTACATGAATTCAGCATCAATGAAAAGTCGTGGTTCTTCTCGAAATAGCACTGGTAAAAAATAGACTATTTTACTCAATATGATATAAACATGCAAAATAGAGATGAAGAAAAAATTGTTCTGAATAATATAAGATGTGACAATTTGAGATGTACAAGCCTTTGGCGATTTAGTCTAAATCTTATTCACTGTCTTTGGATAGCTAAATGTTAACAGATATTGGCCTGTATCAGAACTCTTGTGGGATTTATTTTCTCACATTTATACAAAGATCTGTGATAGTTTTTTTCCAATAAAAGTGTCAAAATATCTAACAGATTATCAACAACTAACATGATATCACTCACACAATAGGACCGCATCATCAGATTTATTGGAATTCTACAATTTCATGTTAATTTTAATTAGATTATATATTGTACTAGATGTGTGATCTGCGTTCATGTATTTGTATTGGCCATCTTCACAGCCCATTAAGACTAGGAAGTAAAATCCATTTCATTTATATATAGGAAAATGAATGATCCCAAACATTTTCTTGTAGTCTTAATATAGTTTTAAAGAGTAGAGTTATTTATTCACATATATTTTATAGCCAATTTACTTTTTTGATAAAATTATAGGCATATGTCTTTTTTGTGTATCACAATTTTTTAATTACCGGTTTGTATGAAAAATTAATCCAATTTTACTTGATATATTTAATACAACGGTATATATTAAATGGCAGTATTATCAGAGAATGTGTCATTAAGATTGTGGTATACTTTCTTTTAAGACTATTGTCCCCTGCCTTTTGAAGAAAGCAGGGGACTATTAAAATGGGTTCGTCCGTCTTGTCTGTCACACTTTTTGGGACACAATAACTCTTTTTCTAATGGAGCTAGATAAGAATATTCAAACTTGGTGTAGGTGTTTATTAGGTCATTACCTTGATCGAGTTCGAAGATGAGCATTTTCTGCTTAGGGTAAGCAGAGATAAGCAATTTGATTGGTTGATGAAACTTTGTATATAGTTTCATTTCATCAATATCTTGACTAAGTTCAATAATGCACATTTTCTGCTCAGGGTAAGCAGAGAGATAAGCAATTTGATTGACTGAGACTTTGGAACATAATAACTTTCCTTCTAATTGAGCTAGGATATTCAAACTTGATATAGATGCTTATTAGGTCAATACCATGATGGAGTTCGAAGATGAGCATTTTCTATTTAGGGTAAGCAGAGATAAGTAATTTGATTGGTTGATGCTTTTGGACGCAATAACTTTAGTTGTAATTAAGTGAGAGTGATGAAACTTTGTATTTAGTTTCATTTTATTAATACCCCGACTAAGTTTAATAATGAACATTTTCTGCTGAGGGTAAGCAGAGTGATAAGCAATTTGATAGGTCTAGACTTTGGAACACAATAATTCTCCTTCTAAGAGAATGTTCGATCTAGGTGTAGGTGAATGCCTTGATGGAGTTGGATGATGAACATTGTCTGATTCTATCTGATAGAGAGTGATGATACTTAGTGTATAGTTTGATTGCTCAATACTTTTGAAAAAAATAAATGTGCGATTAATTAATATGTGTCATCTATTTATTTTGGGGTTTCGGCGGGGGGACATCAGCCTCACTGTTGGCTTGTTCAATTATATTGATCCTTTTGTACAGAAATTAATGTTAATATAAAGGTCCCATGTCAGGGCTTGTAACTTTGTACATATACATCTGTTTTTAATGTCAATTAAAAGATATGGAATTTTATTTAAACTTGACACCCACCTTTATATCTATGGGTTTTTGTTAGATAATAAATGTATTTAAACTGGATTTTTTTGACAATTTATAATTTCTCTCTGATAATCATGTAACATACATTGATTGTATCGGCCTACTAATAAACCTTTGTTTTATGCCATCAAGAGCAATATCAATCTTCTCTAGTTATTGATGTAGTGGGTAATAGTACTCATGCCATTGATTTTGGTCCAGACGACTTGTTGCAGCACTGGTTTGTTAAGGGACTATCTTGATTTGAACAGTCTCAAAAATGAAAGTCTGAGTACGTATGAAATTTAAGCTTAGCACCAAAATATAAAAGAATGGTGTATTTACCCCCACCTGACTCAAAATTACGTTTGGACGTCAAAAATACTTATCCGGACACATAACCCTTTAAAGATATCGGGTCATTTTTTTTGTTGGGTGACCCGATAATCGATTCTAGTTTCTTTCGAGGTCTATACAGTGAATAGCTTATGTGCTGTACTTGCTAAGGAAGGGTTATTTTCACCTATTTTTATTAAATAAGTCTGGTTTTATCCAAACCCCACATAATACTTCTTTGGAAACCCAGTTTTCAATTCCAGATGAAGACTGGCAGGTTTAAGTTGTTTGCAAACGTATCACAAATATTGAGTTAGTTGCTCTGCCCTTACGTACATGTAGAGGATTTGAACTCAAAATTAAGGAGTTTTATTCTCTGAAATATTATCAGGATTGGACCTTTAAGTGAGCAGTAGAGAATTACAATCCAGGCTGTCAGTCCCAGTTAAAAGATGCGAGTATTGGCATGGAGATTCAGATTACCGATTTGCTTGCCATGCAAGCTTCTTTCCAGCTTGGGTAAAAGGATTATACAGCATGTTCAAAAATTCCAATGATAATGAAACTCAAATAAAAATCCACTCCACTTCAGTTTTAATTCCATTTATTCAAAATGGTACATTTTTTATTACAACAGAATATTATGTTACTTGACAGCAATAACATTAATGTTTATTTCATAGCCTTGAAACTAGCATCAAATTCTGATTCAATGCTTAATTCTAAATGTACAAAAAAGGTTTAATATTCATTGTAAAGGAAGTCATTGAACAATATTATCCTCCTTATGGAGCTACATCACATTTTTAATAAACATCACAAATTCAACACATTAGCATCATAACCATTCATTCAACACGCAAAATAAATAAACATTACAAAACAAAACAATATTGACACAAGCAAATATATCATCATGATTAAGGGTGACTCTTCGTCTTACAGAATCACATTTAGAATATTTATGGAATAACAAATAGTGTCCTTGATTTTCTTATAATATCACAGATGAGAGAATTGGTAGCATTAAATTCACTCTTTAACATCACAACCAAGTTTCAAGCTGTTCCGCAAAGTCTCTTATCATAATAGTCGACCCAAATAAACAACGTCTTCAGATGCACTTTCTGGGCCAGCCAACGGAAAGAAACCAAGTTTTCCATAAAAGTCTAACATATATTTATCCCCTATATTTAATTCACAATGCACACCAGCAGAACCATTGGTTTTTAGTCCAGAAAGAGCACAAGCTAAAAGTCTTTTAGCCACAGACACATCATTAATGCGATTAGGTAGAATATCTAATCTGATTACAGATGGGGCCATTGAGTACATCGTTTCAGGTACCCGGGCAGGATCGCTGTGAAAACTCTGAATAACTTCCTGAAAATAAACCAATATACAGATTTAAAATACAGATGTGACGTCGGTTGGCGGACGACCTATCATTATTTAAAATAATGGTTCGGGCAATGTGTCGAGCATACATGATTTATACTAGTTGCAATATTTGACGCATGTTAAATATTTAATTGAAATGCAGTGCTGGATATTGTCTGTATTTTAAGTTGTTTTAATGGTCTTGTGCAAGACATTGTGTAATTTACAGATATTGCACTCGTACAATATCTATGTAAATACTAAATATCTTGCACTCTACCATTAAACTACAAACTTTATACATTAATCTTTAAATTCTTAGAAATTCTACAAGGTCATATTTTCTTATAAAGTCAAAATATCCGTTATGTAAAACTTACATCAGCTGGTGTCATTTCTTCCTTGTTAGGTTTAGGATATTTATCACACATAGCTGGTTTCCATTCCATATTACTCTTTAGATACAATGTTTTACTGTCTAGTGCTGCTAGAGCATAGCCACATACACCTTCATCATCTTCCACAACAAAACAATATTCTGGACTTACATTTATAAATTGTCCCAGATATCTGAAATAACAATTAGGTAATAGTAAATGCAAGGCCAATTTACAGTGTCAGCTGGTTTCTGCAAGCCATACTAAAGCAATCTATTTTTCCAGGAAATGACCCCCACCGAACATTTTGAATACCATTCTGGTGGATAAAGTTTAAATCTGGGCATTAAACAACATTCTATGACATAACAGTGCAATAATCACCTGTCGCCAATCAAATCCAAATTTTCAGGAAAAACCTCAGTTCCGTCCATACCATCATCACAGGTCTTGAGGCAGATATTATAAACAGATCTCTACAAAATATAAGATTCCATAATTAAGATCATGAAAAACATGCTCGAGCACACAGTAAACCTGAATGACTCATTTTGTTACTAGGCAATATCCGATCTGATTTAATTACAATAATTACATTAGTTATTTCAATATTTATTGACCACTACAGAGCAATGAGTAGATGCAAGCATGGAAATACATTGCAGACAGTAAGCCATCACACCTAAACTTTTGGGTACATTATTAAACTAAAAAACATTTTCATGTCAAAAAGAAAGATTTATTGAATTTATAAGACACTTACCTCATCAGAACTTGAATAAGGTCTGTAATGATATTTAACAGTTGATACAACTTCAGGTGGTTTCATTATGAACAGATCATGTGCTGTATCAATTGGTAGGATACGCTGTTGACAAAAATCATTATTAATTGATGGCATAAATTAAATATATCAATTTAACTGTGAACATATAACAAAATTAACAAGGAAATAGTACCAATGGAAAGAAATTTTGTGTTTTATGTTCACAGTTTCAACTGATATAAATCACAACAATTACAACCATTACAACATTCATATTATGTTTTATTATCTCTTGGTCTTCGGTTTTAGAGAATACTAATAATTGTAAAAAGTCTTGAGACCAAGAGAAAATAAACAAGCCAACAGTGAGGCTGATGACCCCCGCCAAAATCCCAAAATAAATAGATGACACATTAATTGCACAATTATTTTTTTCAAAAGTATTGAGCATTCTAAATATACAAAGTTCCATTGCTCTCAGTTTGAACATCCTACCTTAATTAGAAGGAGTTATGGTGCTCAAAAGTCTTGACTAATCAAATAGCTTATCGCTTTGCTTACCCTGAGCAGAACATGCTCATTATCAATCTTAGTCAAGGTATTTATGGTATGAAATTATACACCAAGTTTCAACACACTCAATTAGTTATCGTGTCCCAAAGCATCAACCAATCAAATTGCTTATCTTGGCTTACCCTAAGCAGAAAATACTCATCTTCAAGGCATTGAACTAATAAACAGCTACTGAGCTACACCAAGTTTGAATATTCTAGCTCAATTAGGGAGTTATTGTGTCCAAAAAAGTGTGACAGACAGACAGACGTACAAACCCATTTTAATAGTTCCCTGCTTTCTTCGAAAGGCGGGGGACAAAAAATGAAAAGAGACCAGTGTCGTCAACAGCTAATCATGAAAAGTTTGTTGTCTTATCTTCTAGCTGATGTTAAGTCCATTATACCATATCTCAAGGTTAGTTTAATGCTCAGATTATATTGTATGGAAATGAGTCAAGTTTTTAAGATACTCTTCATATCTTGTATAATTTTCAATCATATTTTGAATTTTACATTACAATTCACATAAAACATCTATATCTGTTCAAAAATTTGATACCCAAACTCAATACATAAAACTTCCATTTCCATACAATTTCTGACTAGCAAATCGCAGCGCGCTGAAATAAAAGTATTAAGCCATTTGCAAAAGATACATAGATATAGTTAAATTGTTAATTTTTATTCAATGTAATGTAAAATTACACAATTAATAACAGTCTGAAAGATAGTAAGCTGGCACTGCCAGGCAGGATACGCCCACATTTTCGAGAGATGGTTAGAGAACAAGCAAAATCGAAAGTGATTTTTCCTACAATCAAAGGCTATAATTCATTAAATTACAATTTTATATGCGCAAATATCGAAAAGAATCAAGATCTTTAGGTTATAAACATGCATTTCAAGTTTCATCAAAATCGAATTAAAATTGTGACCTATACTGGGTCCACAACCTTGATATACTATATTTTAACACTATTAGCGTACAAATGGTGGCCATTTTGTCTGGCAATTATGGTCCGATTTCCCTGAAATTCAAACTCAACCTTCCGTATGGTGTAACGGTGATAGAGTCAAGATTTTAAATCGGATAATAATCGTGACCTCCAGAGGGACCATAGGCGATTTTTCGGACAATCAGGGGCCATAATTCAGAAAGTTATAATCTGATATGTGAAAATAACGAAAGGAACAAACGGCAGCCATTTTGTATGGCAATTTCGTTCCGAATTTTCCCGAAATTCGAACTCAACATTCCTTAGGGTGTAACGGTGATATAATCAAACGATTTTTTAAATCAGATAATAATTGTGACCTCCAGAGGGACCACAAGCTAAACAAAGACGATTTGCGTATAATTAGGGGCCCTAATTCAGGAAGTTACGATCCGATATGCTTATAATTAGGGGCCCTAATTCAGGAAGTTACGATCCGATATGCGCAAATATCGAAAGGAACCAAGATCTTTGGGTTATAACAGTGCATTTCAAGTTTCAGCAAAATTAAATTAAAATTGTGATCTCTACAGGGTCCACAACCTTGATATACCATTTTTTAACAGTATTCGCGTACGAACGGAGGCGATTTTGTATGGTAATTTGAGTCCGATTTTCCCGAAATTTGAACTAAACCTTCCTTAGGGTGTAACGGTGATATAATCAAACGATATTTAAAATCGATTAATTATTGTAACCTCCAGAGGGACCACAAGCTAAACCAAGACGATTTTGCGTATAATCAGGGGCCATAATTCTGGAAGTTACAATCCGATAAGCGCAAATATTGAAAGGAACCAAGATCTTTGGGTTATAACCATGCATTTTAAGTTTCATCAAAATCAAATTAAAATTTTGACCTCTACAGGATCAACAACCTTGATATACCAATTTTTAACAGTATTTGCGTACGAATGGCGGCCATTTTGTATGGCAATTTTGGTCCCATTTTTCTGAAATTCAAACTAAACCTCCCTTAGGGTGTAACGGTGATATAATCAAACGATTTTTTAAATCGGATAATTATTGTAACCTCCAGAGGGACCACAGGCTAAACCAAGACAATTTTGCGTATAATCAGGGGCCATAATTCAGGAAGTTACGATCCGATATGCGCAAATATCGAAAGGAACCAAGATCTTTGGGTTATAACCATGCATTTCAAGTTTCATCAAAATCGAATTAAAATTGTGATCTCTACAGGGTCCACAACCTTGATATACCATTTTTAAACAGTATTTGCGTACGAACGGCGGCCATTTTGTATGGTAATTTTGGTCCGATTTTTCCGAAATTTGAACTCAACCTTCCTTAGGGTGTAACGGTGATATAATCGAACGGTTTTTCAAATCGGATAATAATTGTAACCTCTAGAGGTACCACGAGCTAAAATAGGTGAATTTTCGGACAATCAGGGGCCATAATTCAGGAATTTACGTTCTGATAGGTGCAAATATCGAAAGGAACCAAGATCTATGGGTTATAAACATGCATGTAAAGTTTCATCAAAATCGGTTCAAAATTGTGACCTCTATAGGGTCCACAAGCTAAAAATGTGATTTTTCGTACAATAAGGGGCCATAACCCATGAAGTTTTGATCCGATACATGCCAATATCGAAAGCAGCCGAGATCTTTTGGGGATAAACCTATATTTCAAGTTTCGTCAAAATCGGACAAGAATTGTGACCTGTAGAGAGTCCACAAACAATTGTGGACGGACGGACGGACGTCCGGACGGACGGACAGGGGCGACGACATAATACGTCCACATGAAAATGTGGGCGTATAAAAACTACTTGTACATGTATTTACAAACAATTCTTGTAAGGTAACGAATTATCCTTCCAAAATGGTAATCATATCTTATTTCCTTAACTTCCTACTTGAAGTGGATAGAAAATAGATCATAATTAACATTATGCTACAGTTTGTATTATACAGCTGTTATGAATCTTTAAAAAATGACAATTGAATGCAATGTATGTATCCTTTTTTGTAATAGTTGAAATAAAAATTATGCGAACAGCAGAGCAATGCAGCGCAGAACAGCAAAATCTGAAAACAAACTACCTTGAGATACGGTCATAGAGACTTAATACACCAGCTGAAGAAAAGAAACAAAAATTTATATATTAGTGTGAACTGGTGTCTTCCATTCTGTTGTACACTTTTAAAATACATACTTGTAGTTCAGACTGTAACCCGCCTCGGAAAACCCAAGGTTCCTGGTCACCACTACTATATGCATCTCTGTAACTCTTTGTTTGCCCTGTTAACAAAAATAACCAGATAATTAGTGAAACTTGTCATTTCCATAAAAAAAAAAAAAAATCATCATATAGATTTATTACCTTGAATGAACCTTATTATGTATCCACAATTTACCTTACCTTACTTGGTTTATACTTGATAATTTCATGCCAACTAATTCTGCTCCACTCCCATATTGAAGCTGTGTACAGTTTTTTTTATTTAATTGCAACAGAAATGAAGGCTGGCCATACAAACAAATCAGGAAGATAAATTTCTTCATTTAGCAACAAAGTATTGCTTTTTGAAATAATTCAAATCTATATTTTTTAATCATTAGGACCAGCTGTTCAAATATCTGTCTTCCCACAAATGTGGGTTTTCATATCATTTCAGAACAACTTTCATTTTTATTCAGTATATAACAACATAGTTATTTACCAATTGAAAGTTGATTGCAAACAAAATAATATGGTTGTAAGCTTGTACTTGAGTAAGTAGATATTTTTTACAGCCTGGTTAGTATTAGGTGTGAAACATGCCTCCAAAATTCAACCCATTTTACAAAATGAATAAAAGGGGGTTTAACAACCCTACTTCTCTGCACGTTTTACAAAGCTGAAATTTAGTATTCAAACCTAAATTTCATCTTTTTAAATAATATAATATAAATAACTAAAAAAATCAAATTTAATTTGATAATTTTTTATGTTTACAGTGACTACTACCAACCAGGTGCGTATGTTTACACTTGGCCGAGATTATCTATAGCATATCGGCTAAGCGCAAGACATCATACCAAACCAGCTCAATTTTTTATTAATTGGTTTTAATATTTAACTGGAACCTGTGAATAAATTAGTATGGTTAAGATTCAAAAGTGTACACAGCTTCATTAAAACACTCAATACGGTACTTGAAGAAATAGTAAAGATGCGTACATGTATATCTGTTTTGTAGATGACTTGATGAAACAAAGGGAACATGTCCAAGGCCTGTCAAAAATAAAGAGAAAAAAAGAGATTAATATTGGCTGTATAATAAAAAAGTTAGAACTTGAAGTACATCATCTAAATGAACTAAGATTAAAGTAGTAATACATGTACATGTACATATGGCAAAAAGAAATACATGTGTTTCAGATTACTTGACAAATTTTATTCTTAACGTAAAAACGAAGACCCACATTTCCCCCCACAAACACTATGTGCATACAAAAACTTGAAGCAGCAGGCACTATAGATACATCATATATGTAATGGTACACTAAATCCAATAATCCAGTTTCTTTTTTCTCTATGCCATAACAATCTTTTCCTTTGCAAAAACAGAAGTGCCAAATATAAGTAAATAAATAAAATAAGATCTACAAAACAAATGTGCTTTGCCAAGTAACTGGAAACATAGTTTTCATTTTTTCCATGTTGCAATGTCTGTATACAACATGTATTGTACCAGGGCACCATCACCATTATTATTGATAGTCACAGCACATACATAAAGTCATATACATACAAAATGTAGAGTTGAATACCGACTTCATTAAAACTCTATATTTTAAATGTATACAATTTTTACATATGCCTTGAGAATTGAAAGTGTGCATTTGTCGACCACATTTTTTCAAAGATGCAGAAAATAGAAAATATTTTGATTTAATTATAAAATTTGGTATGTCGACAAATGCATTCTTTTTAAAAGACTTCAGTCAATCATTTTACTATATAACATACCAATCCAATCAACGTAGGCTGAACAGAGTTGTAGAATGCCTCTTACATCCCATAAATAAGGATATAGTTCCTTGGACAATGATTTGTTTGGTATATCATTCATTTTGTCGGCCAAAACTTCAACTCTGTCTACTGTATCTTTAAACTTTTTAGCAACAACAAACCATTCTGTTTTCTATGCAAAAGAAAATATTTACAAATCAAGCCTTATTTTGCTATACACGTTATTCATTTCCCACAAAGATATTAAGTGCTTTTAAACTATAACCTTACAAAATAGCAGTTACTTAGATTTTAATTCATTTAATAAAAAATTATTTTGTGAAATGGATATACTATAAAATAAAGTACCTCGTCTTTCTTGTTTTCACAAAGAGTGTGGGCATTATTACTCAACCAATGCAAATCTTGCAGCAGAGATGTAGCTGTTGATCCAAACTCAAATGGCATATAAAATAAATCTACCAACAAACTAACATCATCATATAATAAACCTTCTGTGTCAGATTTCTTTTCACTAGATATCTCAACCTGCATTAAGCTATCAGCTGAAGAGTTTTTAGTTAGTTCAGTATTATTAGCAGTAGATGTGTTTGAGGGAGGAATACAATCCATGGGTTCTAGATCTGGTAAAGACTCTGTTGAATCGGAAACATCTGACAAGTCTTCATCAATTAAACTATTAACAACATTCATTGTGGCAGGCTGTAAATACGACTGATTATCTATCATCATATTACCACTATCAGGCATTGATAGAGCTGTAACAGGTAAACCATTTTCACTAGTTTCGGGAAATGAACAAGATGTAGGTGTATTGGCAACACAAGTATTGAC
The DNA here is from genome assembly GCA_917208275.1 of Patella pellucida. Lineage (NCBI taxonomy): Eukaryota > Metazoa > Mollusca > Gastropoda > Patellidae > Patella > Patella pellucida. Next base: position 63,989,438 of record OU795039.1, read on the forward strand.
AGATAAGGGTATAGAAGCAGCTACAACAGGTTTTTTAGGGGGTGTTCTTGTAGAAGAAAATTCCATTAACCAATCATTTATTGCCGTTTTCAAGGCTCTATGTGGTTGATATCTGGCATCTAATCGACAGGGAATATCCTCATCAGATCCAAAATCACTTTCTGTCTCTAGTTTAATGTCTGAAGCAATAGGACTGAGTCTGTCTTCTGTAAACAAAAACAAATTCATTTAAAAATGTATGATCTTTGGCTGTAAGAAATGGTATTTAAAGTAACTTCTGATATCGTACAAATAATCCTATTAATTTAAATAACCTTCCCAGATATGAATAAACAATGTGTGTTATAACTTAATTAGATTGCAGACTTACCAGGAATGATGTCTTTCTTTACACCATCAACATTTGACAAACACCACTGAGCCAGGGTATGACAGGCAACATAATTAGATTCAAATTCACAGTTAGGATTGGTCATAACCCCTCTAAGATATGGAATTATTTCAGGTGATCTACCATCATATGGTCCCAAAAAAATTCTACGTGGATCATAATCATTGGCATGAATATTGTCCCATATCAGTGGAGGACGTCTTAATACAGACCCTATTTCTTCTAATGACTGAATCGTAATCCTCTTACTAACTACTTTAGATCCTGAAAATTAGGAAAACATCCAATTAAGATGATTGATTTAAGCACACTAAAAGCAGCACATTAACACCATGGAGCCCAGTTTACAACAAATGAAAGCATTTTATTAAGCTCAGTTTGTGTACTGTCCAAAGGGTATGCAAGAACACCCCTAATCCTTTCATAATTCCATTGCATACATGTACTGTCTTTGTAGACATCTTCAGTTGATCAAGACTTGTCTTTATTAGAAAATGACACTCTTAAAGCTGAACTCCGGTTATAAAACTACAGAAATAATTAAATAAAAAAAAAGGTCACGCCCAAAGCAACCGCCATACTTGTTGTAATTTCTTGAACAATGGCCGTTGCTTTGGGTGGACATACACACAGCAGGCAGGCCCCGCCCACTTCCAGTGTAAACCGTGACAAGCGAAGTGTCCACATCCGGTAACAGATATGGCCAGCACACTGACTGATTGAAGCTTTTCCACTATTAGCTCACATAAATTATTATTGCTACATAATTTTTATGTCTGATCAGGTATATATTATTTTATATTATTTTTACTAATTAGACGAAAAAGGTCAACCACGATGTACCTTTGCTCTAAAAATAACAGAGAAACTTTCTTACCTCAAACAATAACAAATCTGCCAGCAACATACATTTATGTCTTATTTCGTGAAATGTTTTGCACAACAGAGTAGAAACACCAAATACTTTTCTGCGTCATAAAGTCTAGTATTATCTTTCCACAATATATCCAAAGAAGCAATAAAACTGTAGTCCTCCCCATCAAATAAGTATTTTTACACTTTCAATTGATGTTATAATGGCGATAAAGGGACGTAACATATATTTTTCTGCACATTCCAATAAAGGGACATTACAAATCCTTTATCGGAGTAACGTCCCTTTATCGTCATTATATTTATAACAACAATGGAATTTGAAAGTGTAAAAATACTTATTTGATGGCAGTGTGAGCGCTAGACGCTCGCCACTTCGCCAATGGCGAATTTTCATCATCTGTGGCGATAATTATTGTTATAAAGTCGCCACTTTGGCGAAAAGGCCTATGTCATGTGGCCCTGTTGGTTCATTGTTTCTCTCTCGCGCTTGCCTTTTTAACAAAAACAAACAACCAAGAAACCCATTAAAAATTTCTAAAATAATGTTTGAAGAAAGCGTATAGACAGAAGGGATTTTACTGTCACCATTAGTTATCTTTGTTTTCATTGGCTGAAATTGTCATATTATTCATATATTGTCCAATCATGTCTCGTGTACCGAATTACGCACGATTTACAAAATGGCTAGAGATTTCACATTCTTCGATACCGGTACCATAGATATCCTCGTTTCAGCAACTAATCTATCACCCCTAATTATCCATGTCATACATTATCAGATTGCCCACAATTCCTTATTTAGGTCCATATAAATATCGTAATTTTAAACAGTCCTATTTCTTAGACATCGGTATGACAAGAAATTCGCCCGAATTCCCGATCGTATCGGCCTTGGCTGTCAGCCAAGAGAAGATTCATCACGCAAATTCACGTGGATACCTCCGAGTAACACAGCGGTGCCCTACTGTCAAATCCAATGCCTTAAATTTAATATAAAGACGTTGAGAAATGCGTTGAATTCAGATTCTAAAATATTTGTAATTGAATATCAAAACACGACTTGATTCGCACCTATTATTAGACGACATTTATACAATGTGTACGTATGGAGGACAAGTCACGCCCCCTCGAATTCCAACTATTCCGCTGAAAATTATGTTTAATAAAATACTCTATTGACCGTTCATAATAAGCTTAATTTTTCAAAAAACTTAATTGTTGAAATACACAGTCACAATACAAAGAATTTGGCGCCTTTTCAATTCGAGCCACAATAATATTTATTTATCCTGGTACCGTTGGTAGAATTAGGTCGAATTAATGTGACAGGATATATAAGTGTCTAATAATTATGTGTACATCTAGATACTCCATGCTGTTTAGTCAAACAAATAAACGTAAGCCAATATAGGTTGTTATAAAATTGGAAGTAAAAGTTAATGTCTTTAAATTTCTGCTTGATGTTTTGAATACATATTTTATAAGCACTTGCTTCTAGCTTCAAAATGTTACATCCTCAGACTATATAATTGACCAAGATTAGTATTGGTACAAACAACATTTCATGAGGTCAGTGGCTAATAATAAATGTATGTGGCTAATACTTTTTTCATGCATTAGCCACAGTGGCTAATGAATTTTAGAACCTAGCGCTAACACAGGATGGGGAGGACTACAGTTTTATTGCTGTTTTGGATATATTTTGGAAAGATAACACTAGACTTTATGACACAGAAAATTATTTGGTGTTTCTACTCTGTTGTGCAAAACATTTCACGAAATAAGACATAAATGTATGTTGCTGGCCGATTTGTTATTGTTTGAGGTAAGAAAGTTTCTCTGTTATTTTTAGAGCAAAGGTACATCGTGGTTGACTTTTTTCGTCTAATTAGTAAAAATAATATAAAATAATATATACCTGATCAGACATAATAATTGTGTAGCAATAGCATTTTCTGTGAGCTAATAGTGGAAAAGCTTCAATCACACAGAGTGCTGGCCATATCTCTTACCGGATGTGGTCACTTCGCTTGTCTCGGTTTACACTGGAAGTGGGCGGGGCCTGTCTGCTGTGTGTATGTCCACCCAAAGCAACGGCCATTGTTCAAGAAATTACAACAAGTATGGCGGTTGTTTTGGGCGTGACCTTTTTTTTATTTAATTATTTCTGTAGTTTTATAACCGGAGTTCAGCTTTAATAAAGTCTATACAAAAGTAACAAACCTGTCCACATAACATCAATTCCTGGTAATAATTTTGCACCTATAGTATTCAGGTATTCCGAGGATTTTACATTAGGTACAGCCCGACTAGCACAATATTCTGGAAATAAACAAGATGGATTATTACTTTTCAATTCATGTAACAAACATATTAAAGTCACATTATGTAAGATTTAGATAAACAGCTGAGGTGCTGACTATTCTCACTTTAATAACTCAAAAATACATAATGTTGAAATCCATAAGATATTTTAAAGCCGAACAGTGAACTACTTTCAAATGGAATTCGCTTGGCAAAAATTCACAAACTCTGTTTTATCTCGTAAAGCCTATTTTTTTTTACGAGCAACACTAAAAACAAACTAATCGGAATCATAAGTGGCCATGTGACTGTTCGCAGGTATGGCTTATTTCCAAGTTTCGACTCTACACGAAAAATAATTTGCCCTACACATACACTTTTGTTATTTTTATACGCCCACATTTTCATGTGGACGTATTATGTCGTCGCCCCTGTCCGTCTGTCCGTCCACAATTGTTTGTGGACTCTCTATAGGTCACAATTCTTGTCGGATTTTAACGAAACTTGAAATATAGGTTTATCCCCAAAAGATCTCGGCTGCTTTCGATATTGGCATGTATCGGATCAAAACTTCATGGATTATGGCCCCTGATTGTACGAAAAATCACGTTTTTAGCTTGTGGACCCTATAGAGGTCACAATTTTGAACCGATTTTGATGAAACTTGACATGCATGTTTATAACCCAAAGATCTTGGTTCCTTTCGATATTTGCGCCTATCGAAACGTAATTTCCTGAATTATGGCCCCTGATTGTCCGAAAAATCACCTATTTTAGCTCGTGGTACCTCTGGAGGTCAAAATTAATATCCGATTTGTAAAACCGTTCGATTATATCACCGTTACACCCTAAGGAGGGTTGAGTTCAAATTTCGGAAAAATCGGACCAAAATTACCATACAAAATGGCCGCCGTTCGTACGCGAATACTGTTAAAAAATGGTATATCAAGGTTGTGGACCCTGTAGAGATCACAATTTTAATTCGATTTTGATGAAACTTGAAATGCATGGTTATAACTCAAAGATCTTGGTTCCTTTCGATATTTGCGCATATCGGATCGTAACTTCCTGAATTATGGTCCCTGATTATACGCAAAATCACCTTGGTTTAGCTTGTGGTCCCTCTGGAGGTAACAATAATTATCCGATTTAAAAAATCGTTTGATTATATCACCGTTACACCCTAAGTAAGTAGAATTCGAATTTCGGTAAAATTGGACCAAAATTGCCATACAAAATGGCCGCCATTCGTACGCGAATACGGTTAAAAAATGGTATATCAAGGTTGTGGACCCTGTAGAGGTCACAATTTTAATTCGATTTTAATGAAACTTGAAATGCATGGTTATAGCCCAAAGATCTTGGTTCCTTTCGATATTTGTGCCTATCGGAACGTAATTTCCTGAATTATGTCCCCCGATTGTCCGAAAAATCACCTATTTTAGCTTGTGGTACCTCTGGAGGTCACAATTATTATCCAATTTGAAAAACCGTTCTATTATGTCAACGTTACACCCTAAGGAGGGTCGAGTTCAAATTTCGGAAAAATTGGACTAAAATGACCATTTTAAATGGCCGCCGTTCGTACGCGAATCCTGTTAAAAAATGGTATATCAAGGTTGTGGACCCTGTAGAGATCACAATTTTAATTTGATTTTGATGAAACTTAAAATGCATGGTTATAACCCAAAGATCTTGGTTCCTTTCGATATTTGCGCATATCGGATCGTAACTTCCTGAATTATGACCCCTGATTATACGCAAAATCGTCTTTGTTTAGCTTGTGGTCACTCTGGAGGTCACAATTATTATCCGATTTAAAAAACATTTGATTATATCATCGTTACATTGTAATGAAGGTTGAGTTTGAATTTTGTGAAATCGGACCACAACTGCCGCCACTTGTATGCGAATATTGTGTAAAAATATGGTTTATCAAGGTGGTGAACCCTGTAGAGGTCATAATTTTAATCTGATTTTGAAGTACCTTGAAATGCATGTTCATAACCCTTTCAAAGATCTTGGTTCAATTCGATATATGCGCATATCGATTTGTAACTTCATGAGTTATTGTCCTTGATCGTAGGAAAAATCACTTTCTTTTTAGCTTGTTCTCTATCCAACTCTTGTATGTGGGCGTATCCTGCCTGGCAGCCGCTGGTTATATTCTGGCAAGCCTTTAGGTATAAATTATTTAAAACACACTTATTTTGTATTTACTTGTGTTTCTTTTTACTAAATTATAAACATTCGTTTGGTTGGATGAAAGCAAAAGTAGGAATATGTAAATTGCTGAAATTTGACTATTAATACTATTAATTTCGATATTATTATCAATGTATGAATAGAAGTATGCAATTACAACAACGGTTTTATTTATTTGAAGTTTCAGCCATTATTATTTGGAAATGCATGTGCAATTATTTTTTGGAATAACAGGTCTGTTGTTGAAAATATGACTATCTGTTAGGCCTACCCTTGACCGGTTCATTTCAAAATGGATTAAGAACCCTTGAGAAACCCTTCCCACGGTAGACATCCAGAAGTCTGACAGACACTTGCACAAGTGCCTGTTAGACATCTGGATGTCATTGTAGACACAATTGCAGCAAACTTACCTGTTGGACAAAAGAGGAACTTGGGTTGATTTAAATATTCATAAACTTCGTTTGTAACTGAAACTTGAGCACATGCATATGACTGAAAGACACTTTTGTCTGCTTCACTGATTTCTGGATCAATATCATCAAAGAGTAAAGCAAAGGCTGGACACCCAAATGTTGAAACCTGAAAAATAAATTATGAACATAAGGATAAACCAACAAGCTAAAAGACAATCACAATATAGCTGAGGTAGTGCAAATAAGATTATTAAACTATTTGTTCAATACCAGACATCCTAAGTAAATTCTCTCCCCTCCATCCCCCACTATTCAAGGCAATCAAGGTACATGTTCACAAAATAGCCAATGTTGTATTCTACGATGTATTAAAATTAATTGTTTATCTTATTACTATACCTGTTCAAGTTTTCTTTTTAAACAAGTGACATCTTTGGTCCCTGAAAATGTCATATCTAATCCTGGAGATATGGCATATACAAACGTTATATCATTTTCTGTAGCTGCTTCAATGAGATTAGTCAGATTTTCTAAAATAAATAAAAGACACTCATTTAACATAAAAATAGTATGTTGGGATAAAAATGGAATAAAGTACCACAAAGTATGATGCCTAAATTGTTGTGGACGAGTCAAATTGTCAGATATTTCAGGGTTGAGTTTTAAACGATATTTATCGAACAGTGTCACCTGGTCATCTAGTTTAGAGTTTGACTCACACTACATAACCCAATGTGTACCATACCAGTATTCTAGATAAAAAAACTGATCATTATTACCTGCTTCTTCCACAGAGTACATATCTCTCCAAAATGATCTATGTTTAGAATCATCCTTGGGGGCATACATATAAGTATTTAGTCCCATATTTTTCATCCTGGAAAGAAAAGGTAATAAATTTACGAGATTGAAAATATATCTTAAAATAAAAAAAAGTTTAGACTGACTTACCAGTATTTGCATACGAAAATTTCAAAGACCTTCAGTCAGAACTACCCAATTTCACTAGGATTTTAATGCATTAAAATATTTTCATTGATCATAATCAGTTTAATTACTATTTTTAGCTTACGACAAAAGAGTTCAAAATTTAAAGATGCCCTCACTGGTACAAACTTTGTGAATTGACGATATATGTGGACTAAAAACATATTCAAAGTAACCAATCTATCTAAAATTTGCTTCAATTCCCTATCAAAACTATGCTTTCGTCGTTGATACCCATAGCTTATGTAAGCTGTTGTTAGACGCAATGTCTGCCAACTTAACTTCATTGTGGGAGGGTCCATTTTTCAGAATGCATCCTTTATTCTTACTGTACATTTACCATACTTACTGAGGCCTAGGTAAATTCTTAGTTATTTCTGTCTTCTTTTTAGACCTAATCGCAGAGTCTTTTGTACGTTGACAACACACAATGTCCCCCAAACCGCCTAACCATTTGAGCAAGAAATAACAACTGCTCCTCGACCTAAGCTGGCAGACAATAAGCCAGCAAAACCTGTTGGGTTGCTAGTTAAGTGATTCCCTGACAATATCGCCCAGTGCTTGCCCCATGGGTGTTTTTAGCGTAATCCATTTTTTTCTAGTAAGATTGGGTGTCTACTCTTTCCATATATACCAAATTTGACATACTTTTATTGGAAATAAACACCCGATAAATACTTTGCTGGGAACCCAACTTTAAGGGAAATTCATCATGCCTAATTTTGCATTTTAACATGGGTTCTTTCTCTCAGTCCTCTGAATAAGATGATATGGCTAATTGAATATAATATATATGCCATTATATGGGTGAATAAAAAAATTACTTGCCAACTAAAAAGTAATCTTCTCTGTTCTGTTGTCCAGGGTCGACCATAGAATCCTGAAAAACAGAGAATGGACAAAATTATAACATACATGTACATATGTATTACTTATTTTATAGAATCTAAACTAGAAAAATTCTGAATTTGTACTTTTGTTTGTATCGTAAAGTACTCTAACTAAAGGATTCTGTCTGTACAGACATCACTCACTGAGTCAAGTGGCAGAGTAGAGTGAGAGTGTCAGTGTGTAGAAAAATACATTTGATAGAAGAATCACGATGAATAAGTACTAAAGTAGGCCCTACAACAGGATCTGTTCGCCGATCTGTTCATCAATCTTTGACGATCACGCAAGCCATATTATATGTAGTTAGCTCTTGCAATATCCTAACAATCCAAGAACAAATTATATGGACTGCTAAAAGTAGGTTATTATGATAATTATGCCGTCCATTTTGGTTTACGACTACGCCATCTTTGTTACATCGGAAAATTGGATAGGCAACTAACCTTCAACCACGCCCGATATGAAGGTTTCTTCGTTATTTTCGCCTTCATTATATTTTCCCTTCATCTTTGGAAGATGATTTAGGGCTTTGCGGTGCTGGCTTTTACTGCCTTTCGACCCAATCTTGGGAATATCTCTGTTCACCATTAGTACAGGTAAAATATGTTGTCGTCTCAAAATCTCAACCAGAATGAGGCAAGATTCAACCGGACCAAACCAGATAGACCACGTTCATGAAATATGACTTTTCATTGGATTATCAGACTGCAACCAATCAAAAGGGACAAGAAGGGAAAACAACCCTCGATTAACCAGTACATGTCTGCTTCTGCCTGATAATGACCACAATCAACGAGCTGATTATTATGTCATGACTGAGGTGCGCATGCAGACCCCCCCCCCCATTAGTGTCCTTCATTAGTGACGAAAATTTATATGATATTGTGTCATTTTTTGCTCACAAATAGAAACATAATATGATGAACCACTCACGGATTAGCATATAAGACAAGAATATCGACATACTTCAATATTTGATTATAAAAGCAACTGGCATTCTGGATAATCAAGAACATATGACCACGTGATTGGGAGGTTTTAATGCGCAATAATGTTTTTTGTACGTGAATGAGGTCATAATGATAATACTACAAATGATGTACGAAAAGTTCAATAAAAAAAATAGATCTAGTTTATTTGAAATTAGAAAATATAAATAAAATTTAGAAATGTGTAGATATTTAGTCACGGCAATCGTAATTGGCTGTGTGACAAAGAATTGACGAAAGTCTCCCGATGTCCGTCGGAAGCGTTTATTGGTCGAACGAGAAAATTACACAATTCATATTCATACGGTTAACGTGGATTTACAGCAAAACTTCTCCCTAATTTCAAATGCTGATATCAGCGTGTGTGTAGGCATGGAGGTTAGTCGTTGTATAGATTTGAAGGATAAGATAGGTGCCTGCGTGGTCCGCGAACTCTATAATTTGAGGGCTCGTGGTGATGAAAGTTGTGACTTCGAACTTTCTTCCTTAGATGACACATCATACAAAGTACACAGTCTTTTATTGAGTGCTGTGTGGAAAAGTTTTCGCTCTTGGCGATCAGGACACCACCAAGATAATAAATTAACATTTGCCGGTGTGTCTGGGACTGAGTTGCGACTAGTTGTTTTGTTTCTGTATGGTTGGTGCAGTAAAATTGAATCGGAAAATAAATCTTTACAGAAAGCACTCTCACAATTGGGAATTGATGTTCTTCAAGAAGTTCACAACGAATTTATGACAAATACTACATGGACATCAACGACATACAACAAGAAATCACAGCCAAATCCACCTCACAAACAAAACGAGAAAAATACAATCCCAGTTGATGTTGTTGTTAAGAAAGAGCTGTTCGACTATGAAATATCTAATGATAACATAGGCCACCGGGCATTAAGTAACCTACATTTAGATCCCGATGAAAGCAAGACAAATGTTAATAATAAGGAATTTCTTAATGATATAATATCTGATGATGGAAATCTACACATTATTCACCAGACTAACGACACAATTGTAAATAGCAGTGCATTTGAGATATTAAAAAATCAAACTAATGGAAGTTGTAAAGTTTCTTCCGAAATAAGTCCTGAACATTTGTCTAATGATAAATCCTCAAAGGATCTACAATATCAACCATCACCTAAAAAGAAGAAATATTGTGACACTAAAGCTAATCAGTGTAAAGAGATTAAAGCAAATCTCAAAACACCTAGACCAATCAAACCCAAGATATGTACCTCTGTAGCTTCTTCTACTACAAATTTACATGTTCCTATTTCATCTAAAATTAATAAGTGTTCTCCATCAATATTACGCAAATCATTTGGTATATATTCAAATCAAAATATGACTAAGTTAGATACATGTACCACCATTGTATCTACTAATATTACCCGACCAACTGTCACAGGGATGACTGCTTTACCAAATACAAATAATATAATTTCAACACAATGTGTCTCGACACCATCCTATTGTAAGTCATCAAATGATAACATAACCTACACACAAAACCAGCAAAAGCTATGTTTTTCGTCAACACCTTTATGTATCACTAAAGCAAATCTAATAAATACAAATGCAAGTGGTGGGACATTAACATCACCAGTGACTCTATCTATAGCTCCATCTCCAAGTTCTTCACTTACTAAACAAATGCACACCATTTCGCAAGTTCCACAAATTGGTACAATGCACTCTATTTCTGAAGTTCCACAGCTTTGTACAATGCAAAACATCAATGTGCCACAAGGTCAATGTAATCTGGCCACTATCCATCCATATAATGTTAATCCAAAAACGGCCAATTCAGTTTTAGTTGGACCATCAGGATTCTCATTAAATGCGCCAAGAGTACCTTTTAAGACTATCCGTGCCAGTACTGTTATAGGATTGCCCGTTCAACCACCCAATTCAGGTTTTAGTATAACTAAGGGTCCAGTACCAATTAACACAAATCCGATTTTTCTGCCCAATAATGTACCTTCATCAACCATAAAGTTTTCCCCTGTTCCAGTTCAGTTAATTCCAGTTAATACCCAAACTTTTACATCCACGGCTAATACTAACGCAAAATCAATTACCGCAACTTCGCACCTGGTTAATAATTTAAAATATCTAACATCTTCAAGTGATATGCAAAGTATTCCAGTTAATAATAATATGAATATTTTATCGACAGCCACACCCTTTCAGAAAGTTGATAAGCCAATAGTGACGACGGTCACAAATATATCACCAGTGTCAGATTTTTCTGGAGATAAAATCCCGGTTGTGACACAGACTGCAAGTATACCACAAGTGGTAAATATTCGTAGCAAATCGGAAAAATGCGCTGCCATTAACATTAATAGTTGTAAGATAAGGCAACAATCAGAAGTTCCCCCGGGGATATTCAACCATCCAATAATCAAAAACCATTCAATAAGTTTCGACCTCCCGAGATCAAAAGTAAGGATGGTGTTACCAAAGTTTTCCAGCAAATCACCAAGGAATGGTTATACTGAAATACAACAGACTAAAAAACACCTGGAATTGACGCCTACAAAGGAAATATTTGTAGCCACTGGAATAGAAGAGTCCAATAGATCGACACTGATGAAACCAACTTCAATGCGATCAACACGGAGGCATAACCCCAGTTCATGCGAAACTACCTCTTCTCCCGGTTTCGACGTATGCAAAAAGTCGCTAGACATTGGACAATCAGTACGACCACAAATACCCTTAGAAGATGTCAAGCCATCCAAGGAACAATCTTTGGACAATGACGTCTTCATTATTGAAGAAAAAATAGGTGCTGTCTGCGCGTCTGTAAAAAGTATACCGGTGGACAAACAATTCAATGAAGTGGTAACTAAACATCTAGACTTCTCTTCAGAGGGTTACGAACATGATTCCACAGACAAACTGTTGCGTGTTTTACCAAGCACCAAAATTCAAGAACGACATTCACAGCACAGCAAGGTAGCGATTACTCAGAAGAAATTGACAGATGATGAACATAATGATTGTAAACAGATACAAAATAATCCGTGCACGACAACTCGACCCAAAGTCCTAGACGAAGAGTTCAGTGACAAAATTGCCGAGTATAAAGTATCAACAGGAGAAAGCGAGCAGTCGGGTGACTTCAAGGACATTAGTGATTTTATGTCACACTTTGATGATGTAGTTATTGTAAATTCTTCCCCCGAAATAGCAACCAAAGCAATTAAAAGTGAACTAACCGAGAGCGGATCAAGAACACCTTCTTTCAAGTCAGCTGGAGTAGTTCTTGCAGCATCCAGTAAACCCAACGAGGTTACCATGTCAATGGTACTTCCTAGAGATGTGGAAATAGTTAAAAGGTTTATGAATGACCAATCTCCTTGATCATCGCAATCACCCCAGGTGAATTCTTCAGATATTAGACTACATTCTGTTTTGGTGTGGTAGTGTATGTATTTGTTGTCTAAATATGTTAACTGTTGGTTGTTTAATTTAAGGTGAATATGGGTCAGACAATAAACTGTTTATTTTAAGCTTTGCCAATAATATTTTTTAAATTATATTTACTTGCCTATTGTAATTGCATTTATATCTAGTTTTTTTTATTGTTAATTCCATTTGTATTTCGGCTGTTTATGCACATAGATATATTTTATTTATGTAAAAATCAAAATAAATGTATATATTTAAAAAAAAAAAACATTTGAAATTATTTATTCTCAGAACAAGAATCTTTGATTTATATATAATATACTATTCAAAAAAAGTAGGGGATATTTGATTTTGGGGGCATATTACTAAAATATGCAAAAGAATACGAAAAAGGTCACTATAGAACCTAACAAAAGAAACATTTCCAGTTACACGTGACGCCCAAACGCACCAATAGCTACCGCATGGAATGCCGGTGATGCTTGGGATCATCATGGGGGTCCAACCCAAGATTTGCACGACTCTGACTTTGAATGTTACAGTCATTGTGGCATTGAATTCCAGGGTGGAAACATCAGTTTAATTGTTTTAGTGACCAGAAAACAAATTTTGATATGCGTCGGCTTACCCAAAATGAAAGGTTACGTGCCCTTGGTATGCAATAGATCGACTCGGCACAACACAGGCGGTTGTGGCGCGGGCGATGGATGTTTCTCAGCCTGTCATAAGCAGGCTATGGTCCAAATACCGCGATACACAATCTGTACAGGACAGACCACGCTCAGGTCGACCGAGGGCGACAACTCAAGCCCAGGATCGATTTATCCGTACCTTGGCCTTGAGAAATCGTGTCATCACAGCAAATCAGATCAGCGCTCGTCTTCAAACAGACACTGGTGTGAGAGTGAGTGCCAGACCATTCGGAATCGACTGCACAGGGGTCACCTTCGCGCCCGACATCCTCGTGTGATCTCTTGTTTGAGAGATCATCACATTCAGGCAAGACGTCGTTGGTGTAGGGATCGTCAACACTGGGATAATCGACGCTGGAGCAATGTGATGTTTTCAGATGAGTCAAGGTTCACTGTTGAATTTTTGGACAGACGTAGGAGGGTGTAGCGTCGTCGAAACGAGCGCTTCCAAGACGTTAACGTCATCAAACATGATCGATTTGGGGGTGGTTCTGTTATGGTGTGGGGAGGCATCACTGTTGCTGGAAGAACGGCTTTACATGTTGTTGCAGGGCGTGTTACAGGCCAGTACTACCGGGACAACATCTTGGCAGTCCATGTTGTGCCCATATAGGATATCTATGGTTGTGCCGTTCGCACGACGTCATGGTCGCCGTTTCATCTTCCAAGATGACAACACAAGATGTCACAGGGCCAGGATCGTTACAGGTTACCTCCAACAACAGAACATCACCACATTACCTTGGCCAGCATCGAGCATGTCTGTGACATGCTTGGACAGAGGTTACGTCAACGTCAACAACGTCCTGCCAATGTCCAAGAGCTTGCTGCTGCGTTGCAACAGGAATGGGACAGTCTGGACCAAAATGACCTTAGACGTCTCATTAGGAGTATGCCACGTCGGATCAATGCTTGTTTGGCAAACAGAGGAGGATTTACCCGTTACTGACTTTGTTGTGATGCTGTGGTAACTTTGCTGTTTGACCCCGGGTATCATTTTACCCTTATAATGGTCAGTCTGTGCCTTACTTAGTCTAACGATCATTTGGAATAAATCGATGAATGTAAACTTAATTCATTTTGTAATTTGTTTCTTCGTCAGTTTCATTAGGTGACTTTAATAACACTTAAAAATCAAATATCCCCTACTTTTTTTGAATAGTATATATGAGACAATAGCGTATGTCGAGAAATGTCTCCAGGTAAGAGTCAACAATAGAACTATTAAGCCAGTATTAATTTGAAAAAAACATATTGAGTTTTATCATGGGCCAATACGAAGTCGAAGGTTTATCTTCTGGATTGTCATAAACATTGGGACAATCTGGTCAAAATACAGATCTATATTAATTTTTCGTTTCGTTTTTTTTATACTTTCGATGGCCTACACGACATAAAGATGTGGGAAAGATCTGACCGGTTGTGGTGATAGGTCGCGTCTGAGGTCATACGAGAGGCTTTTATAAATATGATGTCAGACATTTTATTAACCATCAGCATTGATGTTTCTAGTTGATTACCCACAGTTCTGTGCAAAACACGCCTAAAGCTCACCGTAACATACCGCTTCATTGGCTAATCTTATACACCATCCAGAACTCTGGTTATATAACAACTCTTCTACACCCTAGTGTAGTAAAGACAGGTAAAACGAAATTTTGAACTACAAAAAACGAAACAAAATAGGACCTGTGTTTTAATCAGATTGTTATTGGTCGACTTTGAATTTCATAGCAAACTACCATTGGGAGATCATAACGTTTCTGCCCTTCTCCACCATTAATGACCTCTCCAGGTCTCTCCACAATGTTAACTGGGGAAAAACTTCTAACGGATACATCTTTATGCAACGCTTTTGCACTATCTGAGAAATTTATGAATCTGATAGTAAATTCATGTCTGTCTACCTTCTTCTCAACTAAAGTACGGGCAGGTATTACATTATTTCAATAATTCGAGGGGTAGACATAAAGAGCCTTGACTGTTTTCCCTTCAAATAAGCTTTGGTCACTTGTAATGTTTCGGGGGTTCAGCTAACCGGATTTTGCAAATAGCCTGGTCGAGATATCCTCAAATCTCGCATTAGTGGGAAAAAATTCCTACCCAAGCGATTATTATTTCATATGAACAAGTAGGGTGAGTAGCCTTTCAGAAAAATTTTCCCCGTTGATCGGCTTTGGGGAAAATTTTTAGGGGGCTTTTTTTGTTTGGACCCCCGAAATTGCCCTAAAATCCGTTAATGACTATGATAACTCGCTTAATATTCATATTTGAGGTTAATAAT
Source organism: Patella pellucida (assembly GCA_917208275.1). Taxonomy (NCBI): domain Eukaryota; kingdom Metazoa; phylum Mollusca; class Gastropoda; family Patellidae; genus Patella; species Patella pellucida. The sequence continues at coordinate 64,004,899 of OU795039.1, forward strand.
GTACTAGGAGCCTATAGGAAATCGATACCAAGGAATTCAAAAATGGCGTCAAAAATGACCTATGACGTCACTGTGACGTCATAAGTCGAAATGGCGCCCAAATTTGAAATTTTGAAAGTTTACCTCATTCTTGAAGTTACCTGATTCAAAATGGCTCCCAAATTTTGAATATTTTGAATATTTACCGTATTCTTGAATTTTATCATAATTCACGATAAATGAATTAATATTTACAAATAAAATAAACTTATATAAACAAACATTGAGTTTATAGGTAAATGATAATATAGTCAGATCATGATCATTGATCGTCATCTTCTAGGTCAACGTCCTTAGAATTCCTGCAAGATTCACCATGACATCCCCCACGCACGCTGACACATTTCAGATCATTCTTCCTGCAGCTGCATATCATGGTACCACACTGATTTTTCAGCGACTTGCACTTACATCTCAAAAAGTTTAAAACGCTTTCAGGGGCTACAGGAAGGTGTGTCATGATGGGTTTGTAGCCTTCTGGTGCTTTTTCAAGCCCCGCTCGCTCGCATTCAGCTCGCTTTCATTTATTTTAACCAAACGACGACCTGCAGATGAACTCTGAGCGCATGGTAATACGCCACCCGAACCTTGGGTTGTATTGGGGCAGGGTAATGGAATTTTTCTCCGCCATCATGGAATCAAATCTCTGGTGTCGTAGTGTAGTTAGGCTCACATAAGGTTCTCCGTACATTAACCCTAATCTAAAGGTATCTAATAAAATAAAAACCAAGTACGAACGATCCAAACCATAAGATAGAATTCAAAGTCCTAAAAAATGTAATAGGCAAAATAGTGTATTCAAGCAAAATAGTGTAATCAGCAAATGGACTGCTCCTCATGTATAAAATACACGACAAACAGTGGTAACAGGTGTCCGGAAGTGTAGGCTTACCCTGCCTGGCGCCACACCAGCCATTGCTGCATCCAAGCTATTAGGCGAAATGTCGGTAAAATAGCGTGATTGATTGGCCAATGAAATATCGGTATGAAAAATACACGCTATGAACTGTGTTAACGATGTAGTATACATTATCAGGGAGATAGTAATAGTATACGTGTCCATTAAATATATCTAGAATAATAGCCGTTATATTTACCAATCAAATCAATATGACGACCATTAAACTTTATAAAAGGTTTTAATAAGTTTAGTGTGCAAGTATCCTTGTAGTTGAAGCTTAGATGACAAATGCCTCGATCTACTTAAAAAATCAGAATAAAGAACACAAGCTCTCGTGTAACGAATTAGCGGAGACATAAAGTTCTCTTATCATGACTTAAAACAACTTATAATACTTTGGTAGCATTCCAGTCTCTTTGAAAATGATCTTTAGGGATACCTCTGAAGACTGTTTCAAGTTCTGTTTCAGCTTGGTAGTCATAAAAAGTTTAATTACTATAGTTACACAGAACTTTCCTTCGAGTTCCCTTAATTCTTCAGAAGACGCCAAAGGTAAACGTCGTACCATTTCACGCGCATCGCTCAGCTTTGTTTCTAGAATATCAAGAAGGCTGACTTTTTCAGTTGGAAAAGAAGAACTTGGATCACACCAATGCCCTTTTTGGATTGAAAATTTCAAGATAAACACCACGTGCCGCTGCTGGTTTATCATCTCCGAGCAGTTAATCAACGGTAACGGATCCACTTGTCAGAAAATCTTCAACACCGTCATTTGCTTCTCGTCTTTATTTTAATGTCATTTCGTACATAGGCTGTGTTAGCCGTATTGATTTAAGGTATATTGCCAGTTTCAACGTCATGTGGCCCAGTTTTGCTTGTCCCAGATCTAGAATTATGTTTGCTACAGCAAAGCATAAACTGGATATAGTGTTAATTCATGCCTTAACGACGGTCTCATCAATGAAGGTTATGTGGCGCCGGATCTGATTCTGTATCTGCTTATGATCATTTCCTGTCAAAAGGAGCGACGCTGTGATAGTATTGTCATTGATCTGTTCCAAGGGTTTATTTTGTGTGATAAAGGAGTGGCAGTTGGTGCCAGTCAAGCCAAAGGAGCTTATTCCAGCTGTACGTGACCGATTGACATTAGATGGCCAGACGGTTGTCTTCGCTGGAACTGTCAATAATTAATCAACAAGTTCAGGATGCTGATTCTTGAAACGTGCGGTTGGTGGTATTTGCTTAAAAATCATTAAAGCTAGAACTTTTAAGACTCCAATTATCCCAGCAGCGGAATCCGAATGTCGAAATCTGCTCTTTGCAGCACCAATTAGTACGTCCTGGACACCAGCCTTTGGGAAGAAAATCGACGACAATGCGGATAATTCTATTTTGTTCCCAAGTTTAGTTCCAGTTCCGTGGGTCTCAATAAATGAAATGTCCGATGGCGTCAATTTACTCAATTTTAATGCCGATTCATTACTTGTTTCTGTGAAGTAGAAGTAGGTGCAGTAATACCATTTCCATGTCCAACACTGTTTGGAGCAACGCCTTTCAATACTCCATAAATAGATACACATCACTTTTTCGCCCACTGCAGTACAAGTAGCATCTCGGTCAAACGTCTGGCGAAAGTATACCAGTTTCCCGGAATACATCTGTTCTTGCTGAATAAAGTACAAGATTGGCACCACCAATCAGGCTTCCATCACATTCTCCCTTGCATTGATTCACATGCTAATTTGAGGACCATCAGGAGGGGCATTACCATGCGCTTAGAGTTTATCTGCAGGTCGTCATTTGGTTAAAATTAAATGAAAGTGAGCTGAATGCGAGCGAGCGGGGCTGGAAAAAGACACCAGAAAGCTTTGTGCAGCCCCTGAAAGCGGTTTAAACTTTGTGAGATGTAAGTGCAAGTCGCTGAAAAATCAGTGTGGTACCATGATATGCAGCTGCAGGAAGAATGGTCTGAAATGTGTCAGCGCGTGTGGGGGCTGTCATGGTGAATCTTGCAGGACGTTGACCTAGAAGATGACGATCAATGATCATGATCTGACTATATTATCATTTACCTATAAACTCAATGTTTGCTTACATCAGTTTATTTTATTTGTAAATATTAATTCATTTATTGTGAATTATGATATAATTCAAGAATGAGGAAATTTTTAAAATGTTCCAATTTTGGGCGCCAAATTGACTGAGGTAACTATAAGAATGAGGTAAATTTTCAAAATTTTCAAATTTGGGCGCCATTTCGACTTATGACGTCACAGTGACGTGATAGGTCATTTTTGACGCCATTTTTGAATTCCTTGGTATCGATTTCCTATTGGCTCCTAATACATTATTAACCTCAAATATGAATTTTAAGCGAGTTATCATATATAGCCATTAACGGATTTTAGGGCGATTTCGGGGGTCCAAACAAAAAAAGCCCCCTAAAAATTTTCCCCAAAGCCGATCAACGGGGAAAATTTTTCTGGAAGGCTACTCACCCTACTTGTTCATGTGAAATAATAATTGCTTGGGTAGGAATTTTTTCCCACTAAATATGTACCTCGACCAGGCTAAAATAGCAACATATTCTTGCATCTGGGCGGGTTGCTTTACACCCTCGACTGTCAATGATTTCCATGTAATATCCAAGGTACATCTGTGAGCTTGCATGAACTCAAGTCAAATTATACATTGGATTCAATTTCGGCAACCCAATTCCATCCAGATTAAAAGTGAAAATTGACTTTCCATATGATTTTAGTTATTTGCCATTGACAGCTTTTAAGACGTGTTCAACTGGTGATCACTCTGGTAGATTCGAGAGGCTCTCATACAATCTCAATGAAACGAATGTCAATGTTGCACTGGTATCCAGGAGACAATAAGCGAGATCACCACAATCCTTGGCAGCTATATGAAGACTAGACTCGCTATGTTCACGGAACACAACTGAAGATATTCGGCTCTTTATCCTCCGCCTCCTTGAACTTACTCTAAATTCAGCACTCGGGTTGCCGCAAAGACGAGCAATGTGTCCTTTACCTCCACATCGAAAGCATCCTTTTGGTGTTATTAAATTCTCTTATACTGCGGCTCGGTCCAGAAATAAAATCGCGCTCGTTGTTACTGAGCTTCGGCATTTCAAGATATTGGTTCCCATTTCCCATTAAACCGGGACTTCCCACGGCATTAGGAGTCGCAGCTCTGACGGGGGCTCTATAATTACTTGCTGATCGCCAGTTATTACATACTGGAGCTTCAGAGCTGTTCCTTGGAGTCAACATATCCGACTTCAACTGATTCTCTAGCCCCCGACGAATTCTCTTTATCAGGCTCTGTGCATCAGAACTTAGTTTCGCTCTTGGCCTTTCTACTGCATTCTCCCACCTTGACTCGTCAATGGATTCCATATTTGAGCTAACAACAAAATGAGCAGAATGATCCTCCCCCAGAAAAGACAAGTTGAACTTCAATTACTCGGAGTAGTTTGGCTATCTGGCTCCATCCGATCTGTCGTCTGTCCGTACCTGGCTCGGGCTTTTTCAATCTGTATCTGCATCCCGGGTTATCTGTCTGTATCCAACCTGGTGGGGGCCGCCGGAAGGGCGCAAGGCCCAGAATAGCAAAAGATAGAGAGGGCTCTGAGGGGGTTCTCTCCCCCCGGCCTCCAGAAAATTTTGAATTTGTCAATTCAGAGAACGCTGTTTAAAGCGCCTCTAGCATTCAAAATTCCAAAACTAAACCCTTTTGAAATACGTGATAATGAAAGATACAAAATTCTTATTATTCACAATTTTCGTATCATGATATATAATTCTTCTCATAAAAAAATCTTTTTAATTTAGCATTCAACACACCAATCTTCATCAAGAAAATATAATAAGCTTTTTGAACGAGACAGTATATTTGTACACACGATTCTTGCAAGAGCTCATATAAATTATTCAGGAGACTGCGAGCGAGAGTCGGTTGGCGACCAACCAGAGAGCAGGCCCGAAGCCAGAAACCAAAATTTAGCCGACATAGCGGGGCGAGGAAGATAAATTTCCGACAACAGAAAATCAATTAAAGAAGGTCATCGCCGACTGCCGTAAGCAGGAGGAGGGGAGAGCACGAAAATTAGAAGCTATGAGAGTGAATTTAGGCCTCTATATAGCCTAGGTTGAATAGTGAGTTTCTTGTTTACCAAGAAATAACATGCAGGTGGCAAATGTGTCGGAAAATTAAGAGTTTCTGTCCGACATTAACTATCTGTCGGCCGAATTAGAAAGGATATGTCGTTCTAAAACTCTCTCCCGGCGAAAATGCGAGCATAGCTAACCAGCGATTTTTTTTCCGATGCAGACAGAAAAATTCCGACAGGAACGGTCATGGGGGGGGGGGGCGGCTCGCCCCCCGGCCCCCCACTAGCCTCGGGCCTGCCAGAGAACAATTACGTATCTACCATTTAAAAATGAATAGACTGGTTAAAGGTTTAAAGGTCGAACACTTTCATCATTAGGCCACCAGAAAACGTCTGTAGTGAATTGGATCTATGGATAGAGCTGATTACTGTGGTAGAGTGGGCCCGACTCTATCCGCCAGTTCCATTGACGGTTATTATAGTCCTGGGGCTGAGGGGAGTCCTCTGTGCAATCATATGTCCCCTAATTTTGACTCTTGATCCATGTAGGGTGCCCATAGGAGATTGAAAAAAACTTGGGTAAACATTCCAAATATGGGGCAGAAAGGTGTAATTCAAGATGGCGTCAAAGATGGCCACTGTACCCTTATACCTGATATAACTCCATCTAGATATGTCATAAAGTGATTAATTTGGTGTCTTTACCTAGGTTATTCGGGTCAAGGAATACACTGGAATCATTTTGAGGGTTGAAAAAAGTAGTGGGTAATGGTAAATTCCAAGATGGCCACCAAAATGGCCGCCACGCCCTTTCGGCTAGCCTGTCAAGGTGCATAATTGAGCGAGGAGAATGAACTTGGTGTCTTTTCTAGGGTTTTAGGAGTCAGAGATTTCACACAGACCCTTCACTTTGCCGGTAGATGCTGGTTTTACTCAACCAAATTGTCAGAAGAATTTGTCTGACTATGTGACAGAGATTGGATACTTTTTTTAACATCTAGAGATATAAACTATCAACAAGTGTTTTTATCTCGAACAATACTTTACACAATATAAACAAATCTACAAATGTTCACCGTAAATAAATTGTACAGTTAGGATCACTTTTCTGACGATTATTTTTTTTTCTCAAAATACCACCATTAGGGTTTTTGCATTGGTTGCACTGGCTGATGCCTGGCATTTATATAATATGCAGCAGCGCACGTTACTTTCTCAAAAAGGACAGGAGCGAGTGTAACATTTCACACAGTTTCCTTTCAAAGACACTTCATCTGACAAATTACGATGGTATTTCTTTGGGTCGAGACATTTGTTTGAGACATTTGTTTTCCGCGATAAACCCATAGCCTTGTGGATTCAGTCTCCCAGGCAATTGACTTGGATGTAGGTTGCATAGAATGCCCTCTGAATATGACCTTCCATAGCATAACTGGTTGGGTGGGGGGGTCAATAATTGTCATTGACTGTCTGTGATGGTACCAGCTGGAACGTAAATTATCCATCGTTTCAATGGGATGGTTCCCTCTGTCCATCACTTGTACCAGGAACTTCTCAAAGTTTTGCACACAATCCTGTACATCTGTATGCCCCCCCCCCCCCAAAAAAAAAAGTCGTTCAAGTGCAGAACAGGATCGGCCTTGGGGACAACAGCTTTCGTGCCAAATTTCACATCCGGTCAATGCATGTGTCGCAAGGAGGACTTCACACATAGTTTTTCCAACTTTCACAGTTATTTCATGAACAGGGGTGAATCTTGTCTTGTCGCTAACTCCCCATCTGAGCCAAAGTTTAATGAGTCCATTCGCTGCCAACAGATGGTAGAAATACATGGCTACAACGAAAACATCAGTGTCACTGGAGAGGACGATGAGAAGATCAGGAGGATGTATGAATCAAAGATGAAGTCAATCCGAGAAACATTTTACAGCAGATGACTACATAACTCCTACCGGATACATTGTTGATGTAATGGCTAACGTTCGAAAGCTGAAAACGTCCCCAATGAGCACCTTCGGATAATTGTGCAAACAGTTCCTGAGGATAATCGTCGCAGTATGCAAAAATGCTTCTCGCATTGACCTCATGTTCGATTAATACATCGAAGGATCGATGAAAGACAACGAGCGACTGAGGCGAACCTAGAAAAAACCCAGTCTTGTACAGTAACATTGCAGTAGAAAACAAGTTGCCAAGAGATATGGACAGTTTCTGGCCATCTGTAGCAAATGAAGTCAAACTGGAACAGCTCATAAAGGGACATACTATGGACCACTTCACAGTGCATCCTCGTGATCTTCTCTTCATCCTTAGTCTGATATTTGGTGATGAAACATGAACACCCACACAGTCGATACGGAATGGAGACGTATTCCAACACACAGACCTTGAAACCGACCACGAAGAGGCAGACGTCCGAATGATTCCCTACGCTGTTCATGCTGTCAGACAGAGTTACATGACACGGATTGTCATCCTCTCCAGTGACATTGATGTGTTCGTTGTAACCATGTATTTCTACCATCTGTTGGCAGCGAATGGATTTGCTAAACTTTGGCTCAGATGGGGAATTGGCGACAAGACAAGATTGATCCCTGTTCATGTATAATAGCTGTGAAAGTTTGAAAACCAATGTGTGAAGTCCTCCCTGTAACACATGCTGCTGGCACCAAGGTCAATCCTGTTCTGCACTTGAAGGGCTATGGGAGGGCACGTACGGATGTACAGGATTGTGTGCAAAATGCTGAGAAGTTCCTGGAACAAGTGATGAACAGAGGGAACCAACCATGGCATTGAAACGATGGATAATTTACGTTTCAACTGGTACCATCACAGAAAGTCAAGGACACTTATTGGCCTCCCCCCAACCAGTTATATTACATAAGGTCATATTCAGAGGGCATTCTATTGAACCTACATCCAAGTTAATTGCCTGGGAGACTTCTCACTGACCCACAGGACTATGGGTTTAACTTGGAAAACAAATTTCTCGCCCCAAAGAAATACCATCGTAATTTGCCAGATGAAGTGTCTTTGATAAGTAACTGTGTGAAATGCAACACTCGCACCTGTCCTTGTAGAGAAAGTAACGTCCGCTGCTGCATATTCTGTAAATGCCAGAAAAACAGTCAGTGCAACCAATGCAAAAACCTCAATGGTGGTATTTTGAGAGAAATTGACAAAGTAGGTGTGGTTCATAAAAATAGTCAGAAAAGTGATCCTAACTGTACAACTTATTTATGGTGAACATTTGTATATTTGTGAATATTGTGTACAGCATTGTTCAAGATAAAAATGCTTCTCATAATACGATAGTGTATATCTCTAGATGTTAATAAAATATCCAATCCTTTTGATATTTTGGTTGAGCAAAACCAGTATCCTGATCAACTGGCTGCCCTATACTGAAATTAACAATGATAAATTGTTCTTCCAGCAGAGTGAATGTTCTGTGTGAAATCCCTGACTCCTAAAACCCTAGAAAAAACACCAAGTTTATTCTCCTCGCTCAATTATGCTCCATGACAGGCTAGCTGAAAGGGCGTGGCGGACATTTTGGTGGCCATCTTGGAATTCACCATTACCAGCTACTTTTTTCACCCTGAAAATGATTTCAATAGATTCCTTGACCCCAATAACCTAGGTAAAGACACCAAATTTATCACTTTATGACATATCTAGATGGAGTTGTATCGGGTATAAGTGTACGGTGGCCATCTTGGACGCCATCTTGAATTACACCTTTCTGCCCCATATCTGGAATGTCTACCCAAGTTTTTTTAAAATCTCCTATTGGTACCCTATATGGATCAAGAGTCAAAATTAGGGGACATATGATTGCACACAGGACCCCCCTCAGCCCCCGGACTATAACTACTGTGGAGGTGCGGGAAAAGCCAACCAACCAGATTAATCAGCAACACTCTTTATTATTATAATATTCCAATACAAAAAATAAATCGTGTCCGTCCAACACTCATCAGCTATCGACTGGACAAGACAAAGTACTATATATACCTAGAATCATGTGACGTGACCACGTGGTCTAAGACACAACTACTGTTCCGGCCAACCATAAGCACGTGCAGCCAATAGACGGATTTATGAATATACATTTACAATATCGATAAGAATTAAGATATTGGCTACAAAATAACAAAGTTAAAGTTCTTAAAAAGATGTACAATTAAATTAAATTACTAAATAAGAAAACTAAGACGTCTTAACCGAGGACGTGGATCGGGCTATGAACGTGCGCTTCAGATCACCACACATTTATTAGGCAACGCAATGGTCACATTTTTCACTTATTGTGATTAAGAGTTATTCACAATGCATCTCCATTATTATGTACCACACATTTCATGAAGATATGAAATGATGAGGGGGCTCTTCAAAATGGCCACAAACAACTTAGAGAAAGGTTATGAAAATATTATTGCGGCTCATTTGACCTCTCTTGCATTAGTTTTATATAAAGTTATTTGAAAAGAATCTACAGGTATGACAAATAATCACATAAACACGGGCTAAGAATATGAAGCGATGGTAGAGCGGGGGTATACCGAGGTAGAAATAGTTCCACTACTGACATCTTCCACCTTAACCCCAGCCGCAGTAGTGGTTCATCTTACATACATTTGTCATTCCTTTCTAGTCAAATCACTACAAAAAGGTTACTCGCCTATAGCAAGTTCTCTTTTCTCCCGGTTATTGCGGCCACTGGACCCTCGTCGATAGGGGCCTAGAGTGGAAGCCCCCCCCCCCAAACAACAATTGCTTCTGCCGGCCCTGATTTATCATTACTTACTGTGCATTTACCATACGTATTGAGGTCTGAGTAAATTGTTAATTAAAATTTTCAACTGTTTTACCCGCCGTTTTATTGCAGTATTTTGTACGTTGACAGTTGACACACCTCAATGTTCCCAAAACCTTTTGGTCAATAAAAAAAAGCTCCCTCATTTAAGCTGGCACACAATTAGTCGGGTTGTCATTTGTCAGTTAGTGATACCCCATGGGCGTACTTCGGGTAATCCAGTATTTTTCTAGTAAGATTGGGTGTCCATACTTTCCTTTAACTTAAAGTTGGGTTCCCAGCAAAGTATTTATCGGGTGGTTATTTCCAATAAAAGTATGTCACATTTGGTATATATGGAAAGTTTAGACACCCAATCTTACTAGAAAAATACTGGATTACGCGAAAAACGCCCATGGGGCAAGCACTGGGCAATATTGTCAGGGAATCACAAACTAGCAACCCAACAGGTTTTGCTGGCTTATTGTCTGCCAGCTTAGGTCGGGGAGCAGTTGTTATTTCTTGCTCAAATGGTTAGGCGGTTTGGGGGACATTGAGTGTTGTCAACGTACAAAAGACTCTGCGATTAAAAGGCCTAAAAAGAAGTAGACAGAAATAACTAAGAATTTACTTAGGCCCCAGTAAGTATGGCAAATGTACAGTAAGTATAAAGGATACATTCTGAAAAATGGACCCTCCCACAATGAAGTTTAGTTGGCAGACATTGCGTCTAACAACAGCTTGCTTATAGCTATGGGTATCCACGACGAAAGCAAAGTTTTGAAAGGGAATTGAAGCAAATTTTTGAATATGTTTTAGTCCACATATATCGCCAATCCACAAAGTTTGTACCCGGGAAGGCATCTTTAACAGTTTGTTTTATTTGAATCATAATAAATGATATATATTTAGTTTTAATTATTTGATGTGTATTTTAATCCTACAATAATTAAGGATAGACAAGGCAAAAGACGGAGGTGAACAAGAAACTATTTTAAATCCCAAGGAAATTTTTAAGCAATAATGTGACCGATATCCAAAAACTCCAAAGAGATGTTTCAGAAAATGTTGTTTAATGTTGAGAAATGGGGTTTAGTGTCTACTCAACACAACTAGGTCATTTCGGGACTAACGTATGGTTTATTTTTTTATTTCAATAATTCGCTTGCGCGTAGGGGTCTTTAGCACTGGGGGTGCCCGGAGGAAACCCACGAGGTTGAGAAGGCGTCCCTATCTCCATGCCACATACGCTCACACCTGGGCTCGAATTCGAAACAACAGCCGCAAGCCAAGATCGAAGCGCGGCACTCTAGACCACTGGGCCATCCCAACCCCTTGTGCGAGTTGCACAGGCAGCGAAGGAAAGGAAGATATATACTACTCAAAAGTAGATAAGGTTCAAACCTTTTTTTTCTACCAGGTAATTGTCTATGCACATATCAGATACATATACTGACGCCATGGAAAACGAATCACTTTTTCCACAAATATTTTATTACTAGGTGGTTTTGTATGTATAATATTATGCAATACTATTGTTTCACACAATGCTTCCAATCGCAAAACATATTGGACGAGATGCACATGAAAAACTCAATATTCACGTGCAACATTGTGTGTGAGCCCCTTAAAAGCATATGTTCAACTTAATGTGCAGTACATGAACTGTGAAACGTCAATCTGTCGTAATTTGTTGTTGGACGTGTGAAGGAATTGAGATAGCGATGCCGAGACTTACTGAAAATCAACGGAATGAAGACATCGGAATATGAAGACATCGGAATGTCCCGGGCTGGCATGTCTACCCGTGCTATTGCCAGTCACTTCAATTGTCATCAGTCCTCTAATGCAAGGTTGCCTTGGTGGAACGTGTTCGAGTTATGAATCAACACGTGACCGTCAACGTCCTGGTCCACAATGCGTTACAACCCAGACTCAAGACCGCCACACCCGGGTCACTCATACGCGTGACAGATTCCGCCCAGCGACTCGGAACAGGTGCAGCAGTCGTCGGAAGACAAGGAACAGGAAGTGCCAACACCGTAAGACGTCGTCTAAGAGAAGTAGGCTAAGACTCCGTGCACGACGACCTTATGTTGGAGCTATCCTCGGGGATCATCACCGCCAGTGATATGGGCTCAAGGACACCAGACATGGAGAAGAGTAGACTGGCAAAGTGTGCACTTCAGTGATACGAGTCGCTTTCATCTTTATCACGCTGATGGCCGTCAACGTGTGTGGAGACGTCTTGGGGAACGTCTTGCAGACTGCTGCATCTTCGAAACGAATCTATTGGTTGGGGAAGTGTAATTGTGTGGGGAGGCTTCACATTTCATCACCCGACCGCCCTACACATTTGCAGGGGCCGCGTTCAAGCGCACCCACAACTTCAGTACTTCCAACAGGATAATGCACGCCCACATACCGCCCGTTTTAGTATGGCAGGGCCGCCTTCGGCTCTTCCAAATATTCAACCATGGTTCAACTAGGTCTCGACCATGGGCACCCGAACTTGAAATGGTTAGATAAGGGTCTGGTTAGACTAGGGTCGCGACCATGCTTAACCAACCTTTCGAGGTCGGTTGAGGCTGGTCAAGTCAGATTAAATATGGCGGCTCGCGACAAAACATGTGTTGAATTGTGTTGTTGGAATTGTTTTATGAAGATAGAACGTATACTACCAATGCTGCTCCAGAGCCGGAGAGTTATTTAAATTCGTATAACATATTTAAGTAGTTTTCGTATTATATATGTGAATAATCATGTTTTGTCAATCAAATCGACCAAGGTTGATGTCAGACAGAAATTGTGAAAGCGGCAGAATTATAGTAAAAACATTTCATCAATTTTGTGAATTTTATTTGGAAAAACAGTAACACAAACAAAAGATTTTGTTCATTTCATACATCAATGGTATATATTGTAAATATACATTATGTAATGTAAATAAACCTGGATATTTTGTTGGTTTGTTTATTTTTTTGTCTGGGAATACCAGTCAAAATCGTCGTTGTTGATATTCTACCTCCTCCAGTACAGCTTTTGGCAAACGTCCAGGGAATTTGCGATTTCGTGAAGTAAAATGTTTTGTAGGAGTTCATTGAAAAGTGTGGCTTCCATTTTGACGACTATGGTCGAACTATAGCTTCCGTTCGGATGTAGTGAACTATACCTGACCACACAAGCGCACCCTAAGGCGGCTAACAACATCAATGTCTTGGACTGGCCAGCCATGTCTCTGATAGAACATGACTGGGATGAGATTGGACGCCGTCTGTATCGGAGACCACAGATGTACACCATGGCTGCTTTAAAAGCTGCTCTTGTCCAAGAATGGAAAATTTGCCCCAGGCCTTCTTTCAAACATTGGTTAATTCCACGCAACGTCGCTTCATAGAGTGCGCAAAGGCCCGTGGAGGACACACGCGCTACTAACCCCTCTGACTTTGTATACACCGTTGATTACAGATTAAACCTCCACAAGTGAACACATGTGTTCTTATTGGTGTGTTCCCATTTGAATATTGTAAACAATAAGAAGCAAAATAAACAAGCGAACAGTGAGGCTGATGTCCCCCGCCAAAATCCCAAAATAAATAGATGACACATATTAATAAATCGCACATTTATTTTTTTCAAAAGCATTGAGCAATCAAAATACATGTATACACAAAGTTTCATCACTCTCTATCAGTTTGAACATCCTACCTCAATTAGAAGGAGAGTCATTGTGCTCAAAAGTCTCGACTAATCACATTGCTTATCGCTTTGCTCACCCTGAGCAGAACATGCTCATTATCGAACTTAGTCAAGGTATTAATGTAATGAAACTATACACCAAGTTTAAACACTCTCACTTCATTAGAACATCCTACCTCAATTAGAAGGAGAGTTATTGTGCTCAAAAGTCTCGACTAATCAAATTACTTATCGCTTTGCTTACCCCGAGCAGAACATGCTCATTATCGAACTTAGTCAAGGTATTGATGTAATGAAACCATACACCAAGTTTAAACACCCTCACTTAATAAGAACTAAAGTTATCGTGTCCCGAAGCATCAATCAATCAAATTGCTTATCTTGGCTTACCCTAAGCAGAAAATGCTCATCTACGAACTCCATCAAGACATTCGCCTAAACACCTACACACGGTTTGAACATTCTTGCTCGATTAGAAAGGGAGTTATTGTGTTCCAAAGTCTCGGCCAATCAAATTGCTTATCGCTTTGCTTACCCTGAGCAGAAAATGCTCATTATCAAACTTAATCAAGGTATTTAGAACTAAAGTTATCGTGTCCTAAAGCGTCAACCAATCAAATTGCTTATCTCTGCTTACCCTAACTCCACGAAGCTCATCTTCGAACTCCATCAAGGCATTAACCTAATAAACACTTACACTAATAGTAAATGCAGGAGGACTGCACTACACGCAAAACAAAAAAAAAATCTACAAGATAAACCTGCGGACAAGACAGATCATCTAGCTCAATTAGGAAGGTAGTTATTGTGTCCCGGAGAGTGTGACAGACAGACGGACGGACGGGCAGACGGACCAACCCATTTTAATTGTCCCCTGCTTTCTTCGAAAGGCGGGGGACAATTAGATATGTTTACACTTTACAGGATCATTTTGTTGTACGAAAAACTAAGAGATGCGTTTTCCATGGCGCTCAGTATATATAAAATTATTGGCGGAAATCGTGTCAATTGGTTCACGATATCCTGACGACACGCAATGGCTCTTCCTCTGTCATGTTCACTCAGCTGACTTCTGACAATGTTGAAATTTCAACCGAGAGCAGCACGGTCGTGGAAGGTTAAAAAAAAGACTCGCCCAGCAAACTAATAAACATCTACACCAAGTTTGAACATTCTAGGTCATTGTGTCCCAAAGTCTCAACCAATCAAATTGCTTTTCGCTCAGCTTACCCCGAGCAGAAATGCTCATTATCGAACTTAGTCAAGGTATTGATGTAAAGAAACTATACACCAAATTTCATCACTCTCGCTTAATTAGAACATAAGTAATCGTGTCCAAAAGCATCAACCAATCAAATTTCGTATCTCTGCTTACCCTAAGCAGAAAAGTCTCATCTTCGAACTCCATAAAGTAGGACGTTAAACCCCATTTCACTCATTCATTTATTCGAACTCCATAAACACATACACCAAGTTTGAACATTCTAGCCCGATTAGGAGTCATTGTGTCCCAAAAAGTGAGACGGACGGACGCAGACAGACCCATTTTAATAGTCCCCCGATTTCTTCGCAAGGCGGGGACAAAATTTCAAAAAGATATCCAAGTTGCCAAACCGAGCTCATATATCAAATATATTTTCTTAATTTAGGAATTGTTTTTTGTGGCGGATTCTGCGATGACAATTGGCAAACTGTTGAACGACGTACCGGTCAATGAAATCGCTGCAATTTGATATGATTTTTTTTAGGTAAACAAAACGTCTCCCTTTGATTGTTTATTTCGTCGTATAATAGTTTTGTCTGTTTAGTTGTAAGTACGCTTCAGCACAACGTCAATGTTTGTATTCTACTATAAATAATCAAAAATCGATTAACTCCGCATAATCGAGGCAATGGATCTGTAGAAATTGGAGACTCCTTCTTGTGCCTGTGACCAGTTGACGTCCTGATCACCTGCTTTCCTTGAAACAGTGACGACCAGAATAATAAAGGTGCAGGGCGCCAAATGGGAAGGCAATTATTGCATAACAAGAACACCATTCGCCATATTCTGCCAGATACGCGTCGGTGTGTGACATTGACAGAGCAGTACACTACAACATGCTCAGACAATATTGATCAATTATGACAGAACTTTTTATCGACTGCACTGGAACATTATCACATTTTGAATTCTCTTTTGTGGGGTGGTATGTTTTTGACATTTTGTTTGTGAGAATACAGTAATCATTATCGTTTATAAGAATAACGTCATACTTAGTTTTAGTTTGTATGAAATCGAAAAGTCTTAAATGTGCTGTTCTTGTCTTTTGGGGTATGTTATTGGCAAATGATATACTATTTGGGAAATTGCAGGTAATTTAACTAAGACAACACTTTTTAGGAACGCCTGTGTATTTGCGCATGGAACGATGGGAACAATCCATGTTCCTGAAGCAATTGCCGCGAGTTTTACAACATCTAGCCGTTGCTTCAACACTGGGCAATTCCCGAACTTTTATGCTTGTTGTGTTTACACGTGACTAATTAGTATTGTCCAATAAGAGGTCGTGGCACATAACACATTGGCCCTGCATTTTTTATCCATACCGGCTGACCACAGTTCGGTAGTTTTACCGGCGATGCTTTAACCGGAAGCCGATAAAAGTTAGCCTGTGGCGTACGCTGAATGCGCCGCTTTGTTAGCAGCGGCGATCACCGGCGCAAGATAGTGAACAGGTCAACGAGATTCAATTCACGTTATTTATAAATGCCATTATATACGAATATTAACATGTTAAAATTAAACCAAATGCTTTGAAGTTATATTGGAGATTCGTAAAACGGAATGATATGTCATTTATTTCTTTCGGTATACTACTAATAATAATTTCCTGCTTATTTTGCGGTCACTTATTTATAGTAATAACCAATTAAATATTAAAATCTTATCCGAAGCCAAATTTTTTATCAGCCGGGTAACTTGATTTGCTCTAATACGGTAACCTGACCGGCGTACGCCGTGTACAAACCGTCCTACGCCGTTTCCAAACCGGCTCGCCTATTACCGGATAAATCAAGCAGGCCCACTCACACCGTACTGTCGCCGAGATCAAACTGGCACACAATAGCTCTGGCTACCACGCAATAAGACCACTCACCACACAAGAAGGGACAATCAACTCAGCATACAATAAGGAATTTGCTGGATGACCATGACTTCAGTAAAGTCATGTGCTCGGTATGGGCTAATCTGAGCCTTCGATAAAAGATAAGTTGCCAGGCAACGAAACATACGCCCACAGCAGCTAAATCGTCCGGGCAGTCAACAAGAGTTGTCGCATATTTTAGTTTTTTCGGTAATGAAACATTTATAATACACTAAAATCTGATTAAAAGTAACAACTCATTATGTAATTATCAGAAAATCATTCGAATTCGTTTGGCTTTGATAAAGTTCTCCTCCATGCTGTTCAAGTTGTCTAAATTCATTGAAACTTAAATTCAATCTGTTTTTAAATTTAGCCTCTAGAGCGTCCACAAGATTTTTTGAAGTGATCAAGGGCCATAA
This sequence comes from Patella pellucida, assembly GCA_917208275.1. Lineage (NCBI taxonomy): Eukaryota > Metazoa > Mollusca > Gastropoda > Patellidae > Patella > Patella pellucida. The sequence continues at coordinate 64,022,009 of OU795039.1, forward strand.
CTCTGACAGTAATTATCGGAAATCGCTGAAAATAAATAGGCTTCTTCATCTCATGACCTTCAACACTGTGTATAAATTTAAAGGCAATCGGTTATTAATTTTAGCCTCTAGAGCATCCACAAGATTTTTTTAAAGCGATCAAGGGCCATAACTCTAACAGTAATTATCGGAAGTCGCTGAAAATCAATAGGCTTCTTCATCTCATGACCTTCAACACTGTGTATAAATTTAAAGTCAATCGGTTTTTAACTTTAGCCTCTAGAGCGTCCACAAGATTTTTTGAAGTGATCAAGGGCCATAACTCTGGCAGTAATTATCGGATATCGGTGAAAATCAATAGGATTCTTCGTCTCATGACCTTAAACACTGTGTATAAATTTCAAGTCAATCGGATATTAACTTTGGCCTCTAGAGCATCCACAAGATATTTCAAAGTGATCACGGGCCAAAACTCTGGCAGTAATTATTGGATATCACTGAAAATCAATAGGCTTTTTTGTCTCATGACCTTTAACACTGTGTATACATTTAAAGTCAATTGGATATTAACTTTAGCCTCTAAGAGCGTTCACAAGATATTTCAAAGTGATCAAGGACCATAATTAACTCTAGCAGTAATTATCGGAAATTGCTGAAAATCAATAGGATTCTTCGTCTCATGACTTTAAACACTGTGTATAAATGTAAAGTCAATCGGATATGAACTTTAGCCTCTAGAGTGTTCACAAGAAATTGTGGACGGACGGACAGACAGACGGGGGCGACGACAATATACGACCACATTTCCATGTGGGCGTATAATAAAATGAATTAAAATTAGTCTATTTTTAGTAACCCATTTAACGAAGGAATCTGATTGGATCACAGTTTGGGCCTTACCAAATCAAACTTAGTGCTGAAAAATGCAGAGTGTTACATGAAGGGCTTGATAAGATGTATGTAGTTAAGGCAAGATCAAGCCTTCTATTGAAGATGGCAACAATCAGGTGATGGCTTAAATTCGCCATTTTTTCTTGATTTGTTATATTTTTTAAATCTTGTGTGGATACAAGGGGTATTTTGGGACCCCACAACCACATCCTTAACATGAAAGATAGTAAGCTGGCACTGCCAGGCAGGATACGCCCACATTTTCGAGAGATGGATAGAGAACAAGGAAAACCGAAAGTGATTTTTCCTACAATCAAAGGCTATAATTCATTAAATTACAATTTGATATGCGCAAATATCGAAAAGAATCAAGATCTTTAGGTTATAAACATGCATTTCAAGTTTCAACAAAATTGAATTAAAATTGTGACCTATACTGGGTCCACAACCTTGATATACCATTTTATAGCAGTATTCGCGTACACACGGCGGCCATTTTGTATGGCAATTTTGTTCCGAAATTTGAACTCAACCTTCCTTAGGGTGTAACGGTGATATAATCAAACGATTTTTTAAATCGGATAATAATTGTGACCTCCAGAGGGACCACAAGACAAACAAAGACGATTTTGCGTATAATCAGGGGCCATAATTCAGGAAGTTATGATCCAATAAGCGCACATATCGAAAGGAACCGAGATCTTTGGGTTATAACCATGCATTTCAAGTTTCATCAAAATCGAATTAAAATTGTGACCTCTACAGGGTCCACAACCTTGATATACCATTTTTTAACAGTATTCGCGTACGAATGGCGGCCATTTTGTATGGCAATTTTGGTCCAATTTTTCCGAAATTGGAACATAACCTTCCTTAGGGCGTAACAGTGATATAATCAAACGATTTTTTTAATCAGATAATAATTGTGTCCTCCAGAGGGACCACAAGCTAAACAAAGGCGATTTTGCGTATAATCAGGGGCCATAATTCAGAAAGTTATGATCCAATAAGCGCAAATATCGAAAGGAACCAAGATCTTTGGGTTATAACCATGCATTTCAAGTTTCATCAAAATCGAAATTAAAATTGTGACCTCTACAGGGTCCACAACCTTGATATACCATTTTTTAACCATATTCACGTACGAATGTCGGCCATTTTGTATGGCAATTTTGGTCCAATTTTTCCGAAATTCGAACTCAACCTCCCTAAGGGTGTAACGGTGATATAAACAAACGATTTTTTAAATCGGATAATTATTGTAACCTCCAGAGGGACCACAAGCTAAACCAAGGTGATTTTGCGTATAATCAGGGGCCATAATTCAGGAAGTTACGATCCGATATGCGCAAATATCGAAAGGAACCAAGATCTTTGGGTTATAACCATGCATTTCAAGTTTCATCAAAATCGAATTAAAATTGTGATCTCTACAGGGTCCACAACCTTGATATACCATTTTTTAACAGTATTCGCGTACGAACGGCGGCCATTTTGTATGGTAATTTTGGTCCGATTGTTCCGAGATTTGAACTCAACCCTCCTTAGGGTGTAACGGTGATATAATCGAACGGTTTTTCAAATCGGATAATAATTGTCACCTCCAGTGGTACCACGAGCTAAAATAGGTGATTTTTCAGACAATCAGGGGCCATAATTCAGGAAATTACGTTTCGATAGGCGCAAATATCGAAAGGAACCAAGATCTTTGGGTTATAAACATGCATGTCAAGTTTCATAAAAATCGGTTCAAAATTGTGACCTCTATAGGGTCCACAAGCTAAAAACGTGATTTTTCCTACAATCAGGGGCCATAATCCATGAAGTTTTGATCCGATACATGCCAATATCGAAAGCAGCCGAGATCTTTTGGGGATAAACCTATATTTCAAGTTTCGTTAAAATCAGACAAGAATTGTGACCTGTAGAGAGTCCACAAACAATTGTGGACGGACGGACGTCCGGACGTCCGGACAGACGGACAGGGGCGACGACATAATACGTCCACATGAAAATGTGGGCGTATAAAAATACGTCCACAATTCGTACAATCAGGTGTCATAATCCAGGAAGTTACAATATGATATGCACAATAACTTTGACAAAATCATATAAAACTAGTGAACGGATGGACAACGACAATTTACGTCAAGATAAAATTGGGTTTAATGTCCTACTCTGAATGGTCTCGACTGGGCCAATGAAGACGGGCATTTATTCGAATAATCTATGGTAATAGACATGTTACAAAGATATACTAAATGAAAAATGTTTATTTACAAATGAATGCGATACAAATACATGTCTACTGCCATATCACAATGAAATGAAATAATTATGACACATGGACATAAATGGAAATTACGGGAAAAAAATGGAAATGTTTTTCAAATTTTCTTCTTTCTTCGACCATCAAGATTTGTAGAAAAAATATGTGCTATAATTTTTTTCCTCTATCATACACGTTCCAGCGATTCTAATAAAACAATACTGTTTCCACGTACAACCTGAAATTATAATAAATTTGACATAAGTTTTCTGTGAAGATTTTGATGTTAAACTCTAATGAGATGCAATGAAATCGGATCACTTTTGTAAGTTTTCAGGATAGCGTAAATCCACATAAGCTCGATTTCCTCAAACACAAATGTCAAACATTTTAAATTAACAAATGGGAATGTTGTAAATCACGATAATATGGTGCAAACATCAGAAAAATAATGTTGCTTTAAAGTTGTGTGGAAGATGCTACAATATGCCATGCTTTTCTCCTGAACTGCACGATTCACAAGCGCACAGGGCATTAATAATACTAATTGTTAATAAACATTAATTTAGAAATTGGAGCTTTCTAGAAAAAGGTTTGTAAAATTCAAAATGTTTGTAGATGACCATAAAGCAGTATTTTTCATTATTTGGATGCAAATAATAATAACAATATTGCTACTGTAAAGTTTACAAGATAAATTTCTTCAGCTTAATTTAATGAGAATGAGATCTAGTCCAATAATGACAACGTAATTTGTAAAATCTTACCACCATTCCTATTGGTTGTTCTCCACCACTCTTCAATTTTTCTACAGACTCATCGACTACCAAATTCATAAATGGATCAAATCCTCGTAATGTACCAATAATCTGTCGACCGCCATTTAATTTTACTGAAAATTGAACAAATCCATAAAATATATCCTGCTATGCTATCTCTTATCTTATTATCCAAAAAGACTTCTCAGTCCGGTATCACTTTTGTTGGTAAATCGGTCCCCAGTTGATTAACTGATGAGCGTGATAATCGTGGCGTTAAACACAGACCTTATGTTAAGTTAAACAGGGACCTTATACGTGTTGTAGAAACATATTGCCGCTAAAACATAAAATCTGATAATATATTTCTTAGATAGTTGCCCGAGAGTGAGACAAGGCTAAACTTTTCTGAGAAGTCTTTGATATTGAATTAATCTGTATTTTTCACTCGTATAATTTGACTAGACAAAAGATCTGTTCCAATTCGATTGTGTGATCAATTTTGTGACAAATCATCACCAATCACTTTAAGAAATGAAATAAAATGTGGGGGGGGGGGTATAATGTCCTATTTTGACTAGGCTTATGAAGACGGGCTTACACCATATACATGTAGTGTGCTATGAGGGTAATTTTGCAAGGAAAGCGCCGCTATGACCTACACAGATATCGAAATCATCTACAAATTGCGTACACAGGAGTTTGATTTTTCATCCCGGATAGCGAGCCAGAATCTTGTGCATGCAGAAAAGTAGATGCTTAAACCCCATTTCATTTGTTATAAGCACCGATCAAAAATAATCCTACTCATTGGAAAATAAATACTTACATGTTAATCTTTTATCCATATATCTATCAAAAAATAAAAAAATGAATTCAATAAATATCAATAAAACACTCCCCACCTAGGCACATGCTTGTAATAAGATCAAAAAGCCTTAAACTATAACTCATTTGATATTTAAGTAGGCCTATTACTTTTTCTCCATAGGCATCCACATTCTGGTCTAGTAATCTTTTTAAATGGATGCTTGAAGTTATGAATTTTGACTAATTTAAGGAAAAGGACATTCTTTTATTATTTTGGAACGTTCTCCGTAACTGAAAACTATTTGCATAATAGACGGCAGCCCAGACCACTTTGGTCAAACGAACAAGGTACCAATATCTGAGTACCTGAATGATTACTAGTTATGTAAGCTAGCCTATTCAGATATGGATGTCTGGCGTCTGCATGGGTCCAATTGCACCCAAAAATGGGCTTGATGAAACATTGTGGATACCACAAGTTGAAATGAACGGATACATCTCCTTGTAGTACAAAACCGGCCCCGCCAGACAAATTCTTCTCTGCATAGGGCCCGCCAGACGCCCCCCGAAGGGTCCTAAATCTTGACCTACATGTAGATTGAACATTGGAGGTACCATACGAAACAAAGTTAAAATGAACAAATAGACTCTACTAAGTATAAAATACCTGATGCCAGACAAATTTTCTGCTTTAAAAGCCCCGCCAGACAAATTGTTTGCTGTAAAAGCCCCACCAGACAAATACATGAATTGCCAATTTAGAAAACAATGTGCATTGTGGAAGAGAGGGGGAAAATTTTATGAGGATCGACCATTGCTTTGCATGGGATTTCTCTGATCAAATTTCTAAAAACGCTGATTTTACATTAATTTTAGTTCATCAACTTTCTGTGTCTCTTTCACATTATATATGAAATATACATGTAACCCATCAATAAAATAAACATAAAATCAGCGTTTTTCGAAATTTGGTCAGAAATCCCATACAAAGCAATGGTCGCTCCTCGTAAGTTTTTCCCCCTCTCTCCCACACTGCACATTGTTTTCCAAATTGACAATTTATGTATTCTATGCTGTAAAAGCCCCACCAGACAAATTGTCTGCTATAAAAGCCCCACCAGACAGCCCCAAAAGTTGGACCAGGGCTGTAGACATTGTGTTGAATTTGAGCTGGATTAAAAATTGATGAAACAAATTTAAATGAAAATCTGGTACATCTCACAAAGTACTAAACAGACCCTGCCAGACTAACTCCCCTTTTTAAATAAAAAGCCCTGACAGCCCCCCCCCCCCCTGCCAAAAGTAGGGCCTCCAAGTACATTGTGTTGAAAATGAGTTGGATCAAACATTGGCGATACGATACCACATGCGGGGGGGGGGGGGGGGGGGGGGTGGTGGTGGTGGTTAACATTGACAGATAGTTTGACAGCCACGTGTTGTAATCAAAGCGTGATCATTTACATCTTATGGGTTTGGGTGCCGAAAAAATATCAATTGAAGGCAATTATTTTCTGAACTATGGTAAATAATAAACGGATTTCTTAGATTATGAACAAACTATTTAACTTTGGTTATTATAAACCCCTTTAATATGATTGTGCCAACTTTTACTAATAGTTTTTGGAAAGCTTATTTAATTACCTTTCAGATTATATAGCTGGATGCTCAGAATTTTGTACAATGACTCGAATTTTGACTCGAAATATTACCGTATTTTCACTTTAAAATAACAATATATCCTACTTTCATTTGATAGACGTTACGATGGATTTTATTGGTTGATAAAGATAGGTTGCCGGGCAACGAAACATACGCCCACAGCAGCTAAGTCGTCCGGGCAGTCAACAAGAGTTGCGCATATTTAACTTTTTTCAGTAATGAAACATTTATAATACACTAAAATCATATAACAAGTAACAACACATTATTTAATTATCAGAAAATCATTCAAATTTGTTTGGCTTTTATAAAGATCTCCTCCATGCTAACGTTTCGTTTAGTATACGAAACACTTAATATTCTGAAAATGACCTTCAATACTGATTACTGTGTATAAATTTCAAGTCAATCGGATATTAACTTTAGCCTCTAAGAGCATCCACAAGATTTTTTTAAGTGATCAAGGGCCATAACTCTAACAGTAATTATCCAGAATCGCTGAAAATCCTTAGGCTTCTTCGTTTCATGACCCTCAACACTGTGTATAATTTTTAAGTCAATCGGTTATTAACTTTAGCCTCTGGAGCGTCCACAAGATTTTAAAAAGTGATCAAGGGCCATAACACCAGACAGAAATTATCAGAAATCGCTGAAAATCAATAGGCTTCTTTGTCTCATGACCCTAAACACTGTGTATAAATTTAATGTCAACCAAATATTACCTTTAGCCTCTAGAGCGTTCACAAGATTTTTCAAAAGTGATCAAGGGCCATAACTCTGGCAGTAATTATCGGATATCGCCGATAATCCCTAGGCTTCTTTGTCTCATGACTGTAAACACTGTGTATAAATTTAACTTTTAACCGGATATTACCTTTAGCCTCTAGAGCGTTCACAAGATTTTTCAAAGTGATCAAGGGCCATAACTCTGGCAGTAATTATCGGATATCGGTGAAAATCCCTAGGCTTAATTATCTCATGGCCTTAAACACTGTGTATAAATCTTAATTCAATCAGATATTAACTTTAGCCTCTAGAGCTTTCACAAGATTTTTCAAAGTGATTAAGGGCCATAACTCTGGATGCAATTGTCGGATATAGCTGAAAATCAATAGGGGACTTCCTCTGATAACCTTAAATACTGTGTATAAATTTAACAGTAAATTTAACTCTAACAGTAATTATCCAGAATCGCTGAAAATCCTTAGGCTTCTTCGTTTCATGACCCTCAACACTGTGTATAATTTTTAAGTCAATCGGATATTAACTTTAGCCTCTAGTGCGTTCACAAGATTTTTTGAAGTGATCAAGGGCCATAACTCTGACAGCAATTATCGGAAATCGCTGAAAATCAATAGGGGTCTTACTCTCATGATCTTAAATACTGTGTATAAATTTAAAGTGAATCGGATATTAATTTTAGCCCGTAGAGCGTTCACAAGAAATTGTGGACGATGGACGGAGGCGACGGCAATATACGACCACATTTCTATGTGGGCGTATAAAAATAGATGAGTTTGTGCAATCTTTGAATTTATTCAGAATAGGTTACCAACGAATAGGTTGCCAACTGGATTGCCCGAATAGCTTGCTAGCCGAATAGCTCGCCAAATTGTGTTCGGTGACGTAACAGCCTTCATCTTGGGTTTCCCCACCATTTTGAGATGTCAAGTTAGCTCGAGCTCAATATTTCAAGAGAGAACCTAGTTAATTAGTTGTGGTATTTAACTGTGCAATGGATTTTATTTAACCGGAGTTGATTTCAAACACACGGGTAAGTTTTAGTTTATAATAACCAAAGTTAAATAGTTTGTTCATAATCGAAGAAATCCGTTTATTATTTATCAGCGATAACACAGTAGCTTCCCTATCATATTGGTATTTTTCTCTGTCAAAAGTTTGTGATATTCATTTCGCAGTGGATATTTGACCGGATCCGGTTTCACATTTTTATGACTATTTTACCGTGAATTCCGTTTGACATGCGCAGTTCTCTGATGTGTGGACTTAGCAGTTTTCAGCAGTTTTCGCTTTGGCAATGATGCCTAACCCTAACCCATGACCCTACCCCAAACCCTAACCACCATTCGTTCTTTGTCTAACATTACTACTTTCTCCGTTTCTTATAAAGGAACGAAATAGCCATACTTGGATTTCTACGGTAGACCCAATGGAATTATTTTTAAAATAAAATAAAATAATAAATGTAAATTGTAGAAAAGCATTTAGAATATTATTCTATTACGGTCAAGGGCTCATTTCTGTGGATTTTGGTTTTTAATTTAAGTACTAAACTAAGACTGTCAGTGGTTTACGTTTTTTCCGTAAAACCGCGCTTCTGCGCCAAACTTGAAAGACAAAGTTACCGTTGTTGTAGAACATATCAAGTATCGCACAACTGCGCATGTCCACGGATCAGCGAACTGCGCATGTCAAACGGAATTCACGGTAAAATAGTCAAACAAATGTGAAACCGGATCCGGTCAAATATCCACTACCGGTATCTATCATGAATTCATTCTGCTGAAGATATTTCTATTTCAATTTTTCATGAGAACGTTTTTATTCGTTGGGATAGTTAGTTGTGCAATGGATTTTATTTAACGGGAGTTGATTTCAAATACACAGGTTAGTTTATAATAACCATAGTTAAGTGATTTGTTCATAATCGAAGAATTCTGTTTAAAATTTACGATGGCTTATAAGTTATACAGTATTACACTAAAAATGCATCAACAAATCGAGTGCCTACCGGTTAACGGATTTTAAAAAAACACCAATTAATTCTAGGCTATCCCACAATTTGACCACATGGACAAAATCATTACATTTAATCCTAATTACTTACTTTTTTAATTCTGGGGGATGTGCTTTACTCATGCTGATTGGAATGGATTAATTTCGCCAATCTGAAACCGAAATTCGCGTTTGTTTGTCGTAACCGGAAATTGCCTTTGTTTACCTGCACCGAAGAAAGCAATTTTGATAAAATCCACTCCATCAATTAAAATTTGTGAAATATAAATACATATTACTACATTTCTATTTTTATTACGTGTTGATATATATTTATTTACATATCAATCAATATTTGTTGTAAATATTGTTTTTATTATAGCAGAAAATAAAATCGTCATCAATTTATGTGCACAGGAAGTGCCCGCCATTTTGGCTTTATTTGGTTAAAAATAAGGAAAAATGTTAGACTAGTCTTGAAATAATATTTCCGTTATTTTAACACTCTTTATCTACATCCCAAGTCAAGTTAAACAACAAAGAAACGAGGTTTAAATGTAGGTAAATTAATTAACAAAGGTTGAAACAGCTCGTTATCATTAAAATAACTGTAATAATTCGGGTCCCCCCCCCCCCCCTCCTGGTGGCGAGTCAGGTAGCACGTCATTTCGGACTCGCGTCATTTCGGACTCAACACAAACGTCGTTTCGGACTCAACCAGGCGACCTTTCGGACTCGGAGTGGTGACGTTTCGGACTCGGAAAATTATATGTATATATTATTTGTAACAGTTTTTTCATTCGTTTTAGGTGTGGCTGAAAACAGACCATTCACGATAATAAAGAAATTAAACATTGATAGACTTTTAAATTGCAAACTATAACGGTAGTTAGGTTACCGGTCTTACAAATAGAAATAAAATAAATAGAACTTGCAAAGGGAGGTGAAAGCGCTTTCAAACAGACATAAGATCGTACTTACCGTAAAATTGACATGAACGCAAACACAAGTCTCCGATGTCAGAGAATATTAGTAAAATATTATAACCGCTATCAAATCCACACAAAAATCCAAGGCACTCATTTTATTTATAGAAAAGAATAACTATTTTTCGATGAAGAACCAATTCCACTTGAACCCGAACTCAATGGTAAACTGTCAACTTGTATATTTTGTCATTCTCGTGCAGATTTCTTTCATTAACAGAAATGTCCCGTGTATCAAAGATCAAAGAATATAAACGCACGTAGCCACTCTTTGGTGTTTTAATGCGAACTCACTTTATCTAAAAGCGGCTCCGGCGCTATTTAAGAGATTATGTTTGACCCAATATTAACCATCGCTAATTTTTTTAAATCATGGGATAAAGTCAATTAACAAACAATGCGGGTCTACATGTACTTGTGTACATACACTATGTACGTAATTGTACTCAATCAGTGAAATTACTTTTAAACCATGAAAATTGTTGATCAACTCGTCTTGTATCTACTGTTAAATTTACTCAATCCGCTAAAATCACATCAGTATTATTTGCTGTTAATCAAAATATAAATCGCGTAATGACACGTGGTGTGTATTTGTTTTGTTTTTTAACGTTATAAACAACAGCTCGTGCGATAAGTAATAATGCAGCAGATATTAATATATGATCAGTAGTGGTTTATAATACCATTGTTTAAGTATGGCGCCATTGTGTTGGGTTAGGGGAACAATGTCTCGAGAAAATCGTGCAGTCGGCTATTTTTACATTTGTAATACCGACAGTTCAAAGAAGCATTGACAACTTAAGGTCTTTTGAAGCCAATCATATACGAATTACATGATTGTGTTCAGTACTAACAACACTCTCAGCAATGTTAATTATATTAGGTGATATTATTAATCATCGCCGAATATTTTAGATCATGAGATGTTTGCTTGTGGACGAGTTTACGGACACCTGTTCAATATATGAATGCAACATACAAACATCTGACCGTATTCATGCAATAGACCATAATTATCGATTTTTACCGTAAAACAGTAATCACAATTTTCTCGTTACATATTGGTATTATATGTAGGGATGGGGCGGGAGTGTCCAGTCAAAAAAAAAAGTGAAACGTCGACGAATAAGTTTGTCGTCAGTCATATTGTAAGTGTTCAGTTGTTTTCTTTATTTTGACATTCTGCTAACTGCGAAAATGTTTGAATAATAAATACGGGTTATTTTACAAGACATCTCTTTTGAGAATTTCCCGTACGTTTCATTTAAATGGAAACGCCCACTCGGTGTTCACTCGGTAAATCTCGGAATTCCACGATAAAAAACACGGTAAGTAAATTGGCGTTAATGTTACATATAATTCTATGTTCTATACCCGAGTCCGAAACGTCATCTACCTGAGTCCGAAACGTCATCTACCCGAGTCCGAAATGTCGAGGACAAATTATTTAGAGTCCGAAATGACGTAAGTCCGAAATGACGCGAGACCGAAGTGACATGTAATCGCGAGTCACAGTGCCCTGACTGCCCAGTAGTGGGCAGTGACTGGTGACTCAGTCAGTGCGAGTGTTCAGTGATGATGTCTTCGTACTCATTACAGCCCGAAGAGTGTATCTTAGTAAGCCTAATAATATAACTGATTCAAAAACAGTTAAAATGAAATTCACAAAATAATCTAAGCAAAAATGTAAACATAAAACAAGAGCATTTTAATTTTACATAAAAACACCACCACCCTACTAACTAACACACATATGACATGTGAATAATGTGCAGAATGCTCACTACATCACATAAGATTTTATGCCTCAATTACCTGTAAGCAAATATCAACTGTCTTTTCGGGATGGGGGGTTGGTTGGCGAGATGGTTAGCACCTGCACTCTGTATCAGTATCACAAAGCCTGTCATTGATGAGATTGAGGTAGTCAATTCAAAGCCACTTGTACTTACCCGGCTTTTTAAAATTTAGTAGAGAAATCCAATGCAAAGCAATGGTCGCCTCCTCCGAGATGCCATTTTTTCTGGAACTGGCAATTTATGTATTTGATTAAAATATAGATCTATATTTCGGTTTTTATACTTTCAATGGCATACACTACATGTAGACCTAACAAGTTATAGTAGGAGTTCACCTTCTATGACGTCAGGTTGTCGGGTACCTATCAATCTCCATTTGACCCAATAACATCAGTCATTTGATTAACCAATTAGCGACCACCATGATTTTTAAAAACTCTTTTTGCTTTGTTTTGATTTCAATCGCTGGCATTGTCTACCCACAGTTTTGCGCTAAAAAGGTCAAACACTCGATTCGACAGACCATTTGATTGGCTGACCCCTCATTTGAAGGGTCAGCACATGCGTTAAAAAACAAATCTTTCAGATCCCAGTGTAGTAAAGGCAAGTAAAAATAAATTTTGAACTATAAAAAACAAAACGAAATTGGATCTGTGTTTTTATCAGATTCAGATTGAGTGTTTTTATTTCTTACGGTATTCTTTTTTTAAACCGTTTCATTGAGTTATCTTCAACTAATTGGTTACAGATTGAATTAAGAAAACATAACCCACTTGATACTGCCTCACATACAAATAAAAATAAAACCCTAAGTATTACTAACATACACAAATTTTGTATTATGAACCGAGTCCGAAATCTTGTTAATACTGAGTCCAAATCGTTCTTTGTGTTGAGTCAAAAGGTTGTGAGACCAAATGTTTCAGATAACTATATTCAGTACTGTAAACATATAAATATAAGTTTCTTACCCACATTGATACTAGTGCATACATTTGTTATGTACATGTATTTGATAATATTTATTCCTTTTTGTGAAGAATTTTTAAGGGACTTTAAGGAATATATGTGAGAATGGATGAACCAAAAAAAAACAGAACCCACAAATGGGCTGATAATGCCATTTATAGAAATTTATACTCATGCTGTGAACTTTGTTGAACTTAACAGCCTCTGTAACACATCCTCCAGTGCGACTGTACCACAATAAACATTATTTTTGCTGTTTACATGTACTATTATTTGATAGTTGATCATCCCAATCAAAGATTTCCCATTGATCTAAAATTTATATGTCCCCATGGACTCTTTCAGATTTCCTATATTCACCAGTAAGCAGTAACTTTATAATAATATCACAGAAATGGAATGCAACTCTGTGTCACATGAATTTTCTTTAACATTGTCTATAATGAGAATTGAATTCATAATACTATAAATATAATGTATAATTTTCTTTTCTAATTTATACAGCAAAACCAGTAACATGTCGGAAGGGGAACAACATTTTACGGTCATGTATGACCCTGAAACTCAACAACCAATGACAGTAACAGTAAATCAGTCACATGATGATGGCAATCAAGCAGTACAAGGGATACAATATGTGACTCAAGAGGGTGTTACTGTTCAACTTCCTCATGGACAAACAGATTTAGTATGTTATTTATCAATACACTTATTGGCATATTGCACATTTTCTTATTATGTAAATTTTCATAAACATGCTCACATAATCAAATCACATTTGATTCTCATCTATTTCGAATGTAAGTCATTTTTAATATAATGAATGAATGAAATGGGGTTTAACGTCCTACACTTCTGCACCTAACAACCTGGGTAATTGAAGACGGGCATACACCATACAGTGTGCTATGAGGGAAACTTTTGTCCGGACAGCAACTGAATTCAAACTGCCAAGGGATCTTTTACGTGCATACAAATGTGTACACGGGACCTTGGTTTTTCGTGCCATCGAACAACTAGGCAGCTGTCATTGTCAGACCCTCCATCTGTATCACTGACAAGAGGTAACCACGCCGGGAAGTCAAGATGAAATTTTTCGGCCAATGCAGGGATCGAACACCCGACCTCCACATTTTCAATATATATTTACTTTGAAATAAAAGGTTATGTTAAGAAATTTATGCATAATTTAAGATAACAAATGTATTTACATATAAAATAAATCATTTATAAGTATTGACATGTCAGTTTTACTGATATTTTTTACTAGATCTTTTTTATAATTTATATAGAATGATAGTGTGGCCTCCGATCTAAATTGCTATAAGTTACCTTTATGATATTACAGACTGGCAGTGATCAACAAGCTATATTCTCCTCTCAAAGCAGTACATCATTTGCTAACCTTCCTATCCAAGGAGGTCAAATTATGTCAAATGCGTCCAGTCTACCTGTTGTAGTGTCCGCTGGTCAAAATATTATACAGGTGAGATAACATTTATTACAGAAAAATTAATGTGGGTGTGTATTTCAATGAAGATAGATGTGTAAGATCACAAACATCTAGAAATTATCGGCCTGTAGAACACTCTTGTGAACACTCTAGGAACAAATTCATCATTCATTTGATTGAATAGGCTTAAGATTTATGTGTACTGTTTAATAAGAGAAAGATTTGACATTTTGCTGTGGCTTTATTGATACTTTTAATACATGTCTGACATTAGATTCAAAATATAAGGGGCAGGTAAAGCTATTATTTCAAGGCCTGAACATGTAACAAAAGTTATAATCCAATCTACCTGAAGTTCAGCATTGTCAAATCCAGATTTCATCAAATTTCAAGTTGTAGAAACTTTTGAACCCTCAAACGGCAAAAAGTATCTTCAAAACTGCTTGATATTCATATGTAATGTATTGTTAATATGTTTATAAAGTTTGTCGAAATTTGTTTACAGAATGCAGCAATAAGTCAACCTAATAATAATGTTTTACAAACACAAGTTCAAGGTAGTAATACCAGTACTGTAAATGCATCTGGTATACCACAGATGTTATTTTTAAATCAAGTTACAATAAATGGTCAAACATCATTTGTGTTGGTTGATGCTAATAATAAACCAGTACAGTTACCTCAAGGTAAATTTAGATGACATAATGTATTTGTAGTCAGTTCTTCAAGAAGCATTTATAGATAGGATTGAAATTGTTTTGTCTTTTTTATTTCAAAGAAAGAACAGTTATAAAAGTTTCTTATCTTACAGTCATTCATAGTCTTACTAAACATAATTTTCAGTTCATACTGAATTGGTGATTAAGGACCTTGGGCCACTTGATTCCAATTGTATCATTTGCTTGATTAAAACTAAATAATCCTAGTGGAAACTGGTTAATGTCAATCAATTTTATATATTTTATTATTACACCTGTATGTATTTTTTTTCTCAGGTATACAGGTTATAAATTTACCTTCTCAACCAGTAGGTCAGCAACTTCCTATGGTAATTTATTTAATAATGATATTATAAAAAATACCACCTCTCTACTAATACTATACTATATAACTTTGGATACCACATACTGCTGTGACTGGCAATAAATGAAATGAAATGGGGTTTAACTTAATACTGTTCCTTTCCGGACTGGGTCAATGAAAACTGGCATACATCAAACAGTGTGCTATAAAGGAAATTTTGCCTGGCCTGGGCAGTGCCACTATTGCCTACTTTTATATCGAATTGCAACTACCAAGGAATTACACCAATGTGTACACGAGATCGCAGTTTTCGGTACCATCTAAATGATGAGACGGCTGTCATTGTCAGGCTCTCCATCCTGCACAATTGACAAGGGGAAACCACGTCAGAAAATCCTGATGAACTTCCTCTGCAATTGCTTTGATCAAATACAGGACATCCAAGGCGACCTTTGTACTATAATTCAACCTGTGGTCATGACCAGCCATACACTACAATAGAGCATGATCGGGATAGTTCAGATTGTAGTTGCAACCAGGCTAGTGAGCAAGCGCTCTACCAACTTAGCCACCATGACTCCCCGTGGCTGGCAATAACATAATGATATCTTTTGTAGGATAATACAGATTTGTCAGTGCAGCCCATCACCATCCCTTTAGTTAAAGGCATGGTGTGCCATTTGCATTTTTGCTAAAATATCAAATTTCTTATGGCTTAATACATCCTAAATATGTACTCAGATTGATTATTTTAACATTTAATTAAGAAAACAAAATCAAAATACAAAGTTTAGAATTCAATTAGATTTAAAAAGCAGGTTGCTCTGCTTAGCAGCATCTTGTTGCGCTTGAGCAGCATAGTTTTGTAAATTTTATCATAACTTTGTAAATTCTCAACTGAAATGAATCATTTTGGACTGATGTTCCCATTAGAGATTAAACTTCCACAATATTGTAGTTTGCTATATGTATTGTTTCAGCCTGGGGCAGAGTCCGGTGATGAACCATTATATGTCAATGCTAAGCAATATCATCGAATATTAAAAAGACGACAAGCAAGAGCAAAATTAGAGGCAACAGGCAGAATACCAAGGGAGAGATCAGTAAGATATTAATATGTCATTTATCACAATCCCATCATGCCTTAAAAAAGTACAAATGGCTCTCTTTACATTGATGACTTTCAGATATGCTATGATGTACAGACATACAGATAATCAAAATGAAATGGGGTTTAATGTCCTACAGTTCTGCTCCGACTGACAGGTGTACGCCAAATGGTGTGCAATGGGGGAAATTTTGCCTGGATAGCAAAATTTCGCGCTACTCGTATATTTAATTACAACTGTCAATGGATTTTTAATGTGTACTCCGATGTGTTGTCCCTTGCCAAGCCCTCAGTCCTGCACCTCTGATAAGAGGGAACCACACCCTAAAACAAATTGTGCTGTATGTTATGTACCAAAATCACCTTTTTTGATGTGCAACCTCACTCATAAAAGGCCAATCCTGGCAATATTTTGGAGAATAAAATGGCTTCATTTTGTGTCCAAATCCCTTAAAATCCTCTACCTAAGTTCGAGCAATGAACTCAATATATTGAAACATTTTTTAAAAAATTAAGCCCGCCAGTCTTCATCTGGAAATGGAGACCGGTGTCCCAAGCTGTATAATGCAGCGTCTGGATAGATATAGACTTCCAATTTATGAAAATAATGTGTAGGTGAAATTTACCTTTCTTTATCGAAGAACAGCACACAAGTCAATCATTGTATAGACCTCTAAAGGAACGGGGATCGATTATCAGATTACCCAACGAAAAAATTGACCTGAAATCTTATATGGGTTACGTGTCCGGATAAGCAATTTTCAGACATGGCCAATATACTATTACTCTATCTTGTGGCGCTTAAATTTCATATGTACTCAGACTTTTATTTTTTAGACTGTTCAAATCGGGACATTACCTTTATAATGAGGTTATTTTTTTTTGTCTTACTTAACAATAGCATAGGTATTGGTAAGGCAATAGATACCATATAATTGAAAACTTTTATAATGTCCTCTGATAGAAATTTAAACCTTACATGTATATATGATGTGTTTAATCTTTTGGTATATTTTTGTAGAAATATTTATATGAATCTCGACATCGACATGCTTTAAACAGATCACGTGGACAAGGTGGTGTGTTTGTGGGACAAGGAAATGAAGGCGATCCGCAAAGTGGCCCAGTATGTTTTTTATGTCTTTACTATGTGTTGTAATATACAAAACTTGAATGGATGTTTGATTATGCATGGTTAACTGATCATATTTTCAAGCATTATTGTCTTTTATGGACAACTTGACAGAAGGCTAGTAAGGGCTGAAAAGTAATATTTTAGAAAAGCTTAATACTTTAGAAGATCAAAACACTGAAAATGTAGATTAGATAATCTCTTTCAGTTTTTGCAAGTTCAAATTAAATATATTTCAAAACATGGCAGACAAATGAAGATGGATAACACAGTCAGTGTATCGACTATCCAGTCAGATTATTGATTATTGTTTTCTAGGGAACATATCACTATTAATAAACAAATTAGGATGCTAGCTTTGACATCATCAAACTCAGAGTAACTGTCTGTCACAGTTTATTGCTGAAAGAGTGCACTCAATACTAGATGATGAATAAAACTGTTAAGATTTTCAATATGTTGGCCATGAGACAACTTCCAGAATTGATCCTTGCTTATCCATCAACAGATACATTCATATTTTGGGGATATTCATGCATAAATTATGTGTAAAAGTTAATCTGACCCGGCAGGTGTACTGTTTTAAAACTAACAATTGCTACTTTTTATTTTGTAGATATCCGGTGAAAATGGTGGTATTATTACCAGTAATAGCAATGGTATTACTACACATCAAGTCAGTGCATCATTACAAACAATGCCAACATTACAGCCATTAGCTTCCAGACCAACAGACATGTTAAATGCTTTAGGAACGTAAAACATACATAGTTGTATATATATATATATATACAATGTAATATATACAGACAGATGATATTCGACACAAACGTCTTAACTGCAGACTTAATTTTTCACCAGAGATTGTATGTTATTTGTGTGAAAGAAATTTGACTCTAGCTTACAGCTAACCGGTTTGTGAAGATAAAACTTAATGTACTGATTCTCTGTGTGTATACAAAAGACATTAAGACATTTTTGAATCCCTTTGTAGGAAATCAGACTCTTAATCTTTTCTGACGAGTAAAGTCAAGCCAAAGGCAGTTGATGCTACTCTTGTATGTGGAAAAGAAATGTGAAACAGTGGCTTGTGTCATCTATATTTTGTATCAATATGGTTGTCAAGTTTATTAATCTTGTATTACAGTAAATGTTTTGTACACTCAATATATAATGTGTTCATATGATTTCATGTGTATATTGTCATTTTATCACATATTTTTGTATTTAGTTATCAGAGACCATTCTTTCATACTGTTATTATTAAGGGTTTCTATATATCATTTACTATATCTTGCCCTTAAAGAAACATTCTTATCTGTGCTATATAAAAAATATATAAAGTGCTTAAAATATCCATTGTTCATATGCTCACATTGAAATGTTTTAGTCTGAACGTATATTTTGTCATCACCCATGCTCGACAAACTAAAGGTATCATCTGATGACCCAAAGAAACCTTTACCACTTGGACATAACTTGTGGAATGAGCAAGATATCTTTTGATTGTCTTTAAAGTTGTGCAGTGTTCATGAGTGAGATGCTGTAGCCAAAATATGTATTTTCAATGTTATTCCCGTTATCACCTTAAATAATTTTGTGCCTCCTTCAGTGGCTAAAGGTATTACCCATTTGATTTGGTATTTATGCAGTTTATATCAACTATTTCCCCATACGTTATCATCTGATTACCGGTACATGTTTTTGTATAACAAATATTAGAACTAGAAGCTGATCAGATTTAATCACTCATTAAATCCAATGTATATGTACTGAACTAAAATGGAATAAATATGTATATGACTAAATTGTATTTAGTTTAAATCATTGTTACAGTAAAATTTCTGTTTAAGCCAGGAATATTTGGCAATTTTAGTTTATGTCAAAATTTGACAGATCTATACAGAATGCTTTAAAATTAACCTTTTACATTCATAAAGTAGGGAATATTTTTTATTTCTGAAAGTTTGGTTAACATTTGGCATATCTGTGACCAGTGGTACTTTAAACTGTTCCAATAGTTAACTTCATTAAATATTCATATCAGCATGGCTAGTGTCTGTATTCAGATGGGTCACAATTGGAAATGCATTTTTTAAATAAAGATTGTCGTATAATAATTGATAAACATTTAAAACATGATGAGGAACAAGACTGAATAAATGACTTGGGGCTCCAAATAATTTCGGTCCTACAGTTACAATTTTGTTTTATCATTCTGGGGCCTGTTTCACGAAATTTTAACTTAAGATAAAATCCAAATTTTAGTACATACTTAAATCTGATTGGCTAAGCGCTAAAATCGATCTAATACTATCCAATCGAATTACTAAAATCGGATTTTATCTTAGTTAAAATTTCGTGAAACAGGCCCCTGATCTACAATATTGCCATCACCTCCCAAATATAACAAGATAAAACCAAATATTGTGAACTTGACGTTTATTAATTTGGCCATAAAGCGCTAGGCAAATATTATATATGATGTGAAAACATGGGGTTTATAAAATCCATTATAATCTGTGTACAGTTTTTACAAGAATATAACAAATATAGATATTAAAGACATTATACTGTGTAATAATCTCTTAACATAATATATACTAAACCAAATTCAATAAACTGTTACAATCTTAAACATAATATCATTGATATGTTACTCAGCAGTTCTGTACATGTATACATACTTAATCACAACCACTCTACAAATTTATATTTATATCAGTTAATAACAACATCTTCAACCATCAAGTTAATCTCTTTCTCATGTTAATTTAGAAAAAACGAAATACTTGACAACATAAGATGCAGGTTCCGGAGAAGATCATATTCAATTTAGTTGATAAAATTGAAACAGAATTCAGTTTGTAAAGAAAAGACAAATATCCAACATAAAATAAAAAGCCTGTAACCAAATTAAGTAGATAAGCTTTACACCAAATATTGTTTGTTCTAAATATTTGATTTTATAGGTGGAAGCACAATTATAGTAACACCATTCATTCTGATCATCTTTAACATCCCTATGATTCAGCATTACCTAATAAAAACATAAAATTCTAATCTATAAAAACACTTTTTTGTTCTAAAAAATTGAGCATGTTGTATGTTCTTGTATTACCATTTTAAATCGATTATTCTCAAAACATACATTCTACTCTTCAGTCCCTACTCATTATTTCACTCACTCCCATGTACAGATTATTCTACATTAAAAGAAACATTGTTTTATCATAAAGAGAAATTACAAAGATTATAACTAATAAAAGTAAATGTATGTTACAGCAAAATAAGTTAACTCAGTAAAGAACAAGCTGTTTGTTCTCAATTTCTATTTGTTCACAAAAACAATCATCACCCAAAACAAGGTTTTCACATCACTCATTGGTGACTTAATCTTTGGATAATTAAGGCACCCTGGTACAAAATAAAACTGTAATAACTATCCTTGTGGGTTGTAAGAAAACAAAAATGCACTCTTTGATTCTCAAAATGTTTTTTATTTATAACACAAGAAAAAAGAAATTGAACAGTGGTCAAACTTTTACTGTCATTGTATCATAGTCCTCATGAATAAATATGTAAATAAACAATGGTTTTGCAATTGGTAAAAGACATTGAAGGAGGAAGTTTTGAGCCTGATTGAATGATCAAATTCACAACATGCAGGGTGAATAATCAGAGCCACAGGAATTAAATAGATATTCCAGTTTATGTGAATTTTGTGACAAATGCAATCAGGGCGAAAAGGGAAATACTTCAACCCTGTGATTGTGGTTATTTTGACGGAGGACGGAGCAAACAGTGGAGAAAATTTCAGCAAAAGGCACAACAACGTCCTACCCTACTATGTGCATGTGATTTTGGCGCAAAAATGTTTTATCAAAAGTGAGAAAATATATTCATTGTTAAGAAATTCTTGACTTAAAGTTTTGGAATGTGAAGTAAACTGAAGTAAAAACCTGAGAGAAAAAAAAAACAAAGATGATTTATTAAAGTTTTTCTGTTGTTAATTACTAAATAAGGAGGACATTACACCAGAGAGTTTGCTAAGTAAATATTTAGTCTGCGATATCACCATTGGTGGGAGCAGACGTAAACACCTATTATAGTTATTAAAACATTCCAATTATATATAGAGGAGGTGTAAGAGGGTTAAACAGTGTAATAAATAATTGTACATTTCATTCCATGCCCTTTTATATACAATATCTTACATGTAATATATACATGAAATTATTACACATTATACATACAATATAATATATAAATACAATCTCAACATAATCTTACCCAAGCCAACACATGTTTATTATTACTAATCAACATGTCAATCATTAGTTCATTATAATAGATATATTAGTAAATCTAGACTATATTATAATAGATTACAGGATCCTAGTCTACCGAATCTAGTCCTTGTTACCAGTTGTAAATAATCATGTATTTATTTAAAAGATGCAATTTGAAACTGACATAATGGTATGTGAACAATCAAAACTAAATGTTTAGGGCCATTTAAACACTGCTGAATGCATCATCCACTTGATCATGACGTAAGAGTTATAGTGATTTCTGAATTGGGGCTTAATTGAATATGTCCCACTACTCTAAAACAATCTCTATTTGCTTGATAAAGAGGAGAGTATCTTAATCGAAACATTACATGTTAATAAACCAGTAATTGTTGTTCCATAATCTATATATGATATATTACTACATAAAAGTTTTGATCTTATCATACAAGGGCAGATCCAGAAACCATGGATAAGGGAGGGGGTGCAAGGACGATCAAGACCCATGCTGCGACCTCCTGAGGTGTGAAGCGCAAAACGGGGGGTCCCGCTGGCCTCCCTCCAAAAATTTAAAAAGCCAGAAATGCCATTTCCAGTGATCTGTATCATACAGTGTTGTTGCGCCAGATCACATCAGTGCTTATGCTGGTTTTAACACTGTGATCATAGGAATAAGTTTAAACTGTTAAAAGACCATAAAACTATGTATAACAATGATGACCAGGACTAGGTTATGTAGAAAGTATTGCTACTCTTGTGTGAAATCTACAGTTTTAAATATCAATAACCTGTAACAACATAACTGTTATTAACCGGGAGATAAAACATGAACACCAGGGTTACATCAGATCTATTTTTTATTTATTAATATTGTTAATGAGATCCCAGTTTAAATATTATAAATATATAAAAGTAAATGTTTCGCGGAATATAAAGAACTATAGATTTATGCTATAGAAACCTTTTAAAATATGATCATGGTTTATAAATAATTAAATACAGTGATGTTGCGTCCAGTTGTATTATTTGCTCCTAGACTAGATAAACACTTATAATTAAAATATAAGTACTGTCTTGTCTATTCAATGATCTTGATAATTGTATTGGAATAAGATTTTAAGGAACTAGACCTTGATTTAGGTTAATTTGGTTCAGATGATGCTTCTCACTATAAGATTAAATGTATATTTCGCTACAGTAAACAGAAGTAAATTTTATTTTCACTTGATTTGAATGTAGAAATGGCTATATGTCATGATTGGTCTCATTCAGGAACATACAAATGTAGAAAGATATTTATCTCATTAAATATATACATAAAACTGAATCAAATCAAAAACTTTATGCTTTGTCTAAATCAAAGAGATCATATCCTATTAATGTATTCAAATTTACTCAGTGCCACATATCTTAAAAATTACAGAATAGTTTGGAGGTAGAAATCATGTTTCAATTATTATTTAAGTTCCCTACAATCTTTCTGTTTATTGAAACAAAAATAAAAGACATGCTCTAAGTAAATTCTTCAATATGTACTACTATTTACATATAAAAATATTTTAATTTACACCAGTCAAGATTAATAATACTTGGAATAACATTCCTCTTATCTCATATACTGAGCTTATTATTACATACATATACATACATACATATTACACGTATGCAAACAGATTCTCTTTCACAAGGAGATTGATTATGCTTTACAAAAAAAACTTTCTCCTTCGAAAAATTAATTCCCTTCGAAAGAAAGAGCAATAGGGTTTCAAATGTAATGAAAGACTTGATTGGAATGGACTTATTAACAGCAGTTCCTTTCACAAAAACAGAATCAGTCAATGAGCCCAGTTTATAACAATTAGCAGAGCAAGATAAAACCTAGTTCTAAGCTTAATATTCATTAGTTATATGTTTCCGACTTCTTGTTGATCTACTGTATGACTTTGGTAATGTTCCATACTTGCTGATTTGTTTTTGCTGCAAATAGAAGAAAAATGATTGAATAAAACTTCTGTTCATCTTCAGGGTAAAATTGACATATAATATTAAAGCAGAATTTTTTCCCTCAAAAACGTCAATGAATCTGAATGAACACAAGTTTTTACTTTAGAAACAGTAAAAGTACATTCTACATGTATGTTCAATTGTATCTATATGTTTATTGTTTTCTTGCTCCAGTATTTGCTTTCTCATCACATTACCTGGCTTTACTCTTTATATTAATCATGCAGTAGGGATTACACACATAATACACACTACACCTACACGGGTTAATCAGATGTGAGGGTGTTCATCAATTATATAAATTGTGGTTATTGGCAATACAAAATAGAAATAATCACGATATTAAATACTAAAGATGCTTAGGTACATTACAACACATTTCAATTAAGAATACAATAAGATGGTTGTATTGTGTCGCCAGAATTATCAATAAGCACAAAGAAAGAAATAATTCAGAGAAATTAAAACCTGCTGAAAAATCAACAAGTAAATATATAAAGCATTAGCTATAAAAAAGCTATACTCTGATTAATTGATGAAGAAATAGGTCATTTTACTTAATTTGATTCATATAATATTTTAATTCCAAGATCAGGTACATCAAGTTGGATTGATATTTTAATTTAGATTGGTAAGTCTGAGCAAAATAAAGTCATTTTAAATATTAAACAATGCATGCGATATAAGGTATAGTCAGTAAATATATAGGAAAGAGGCAAACAATAGGTGTAGCTAATTCTACTGAAACAATGAGAATTACTGTTAGTAGATGTAGTAGACTGTAATCATCGTTGTTAATATCTCCAACTAGAGTTGTAGTTATAACGAGATAAAGAATATTCACTGCTACTGGGTCGATACCGAGGAAGTGTGCCATAGTGATATGGCTAGAGAAAGAAAGAAGAAAAGTTTATTATTTATTAGCTGGGATTTCTCAAATCCTACCCACAACAAGTGACTCAATATTTAGAAATTGATTTGACTAATGAAAATTTTCAGTAGTGCTATCATGATTCAGCATTCATCTCCAGATATATTTAGTTATATGTTGAATTTAGAATATATTTCTAGAAATTGGAGCAAGTTTTACAAACAATACAATGTTAATTAGATTAATATTATCAGGAAGAACAGAAAAATTGTTAAATAAAATAATTATTTATGACCGAATATTCAGATTTTGAATCAATACTGGAATGAATTGTCAAATCAAAGGAAACAAGGAAGTTCTGACTTCAATTCCATAGTCTCATAGTTCATAATCTTTGTCGAAATTTGTTCTATAGGGTTTGACAGAAAAAAAACCCATTGCTTTACCATGTAACAAAAAGCAAAAAAACTGCAAAGGGAGAAAGCAAAGACATATTATGTTACTCAATCAAGGACCCTCCCTTCATTTGGAATCTTTAAAGTTCGTCAATTTGGAACATGTACAAATAGCGTCCCTTCTTAGAAGTAGTTGAATAATATCCCAGGTTGCTTTAACAAAGCAAAATCTCAAACAATCTTAACTTGTTGAGCAATAATTAGCTATGACAGACAGATCATTAGCCATGACAGCAAGCTATGTATTTGAAATAAATAAGGCTTCAATAATACGCTAACCTCATGTTATGATACATATCACGATATTGACCTAAAGATACAAAACATCGCAGTATTTTTTCTTTCGAAAATAATCCAAATATCTGTGATTTGTGATTTGTTGGATTACATGTCATTTCAGTCCCACGTCATTTCGGAATTACAAAAATATGGCCTTGACGTTTCGGATTCGGGTAGGTGACATTTCATATTTGGGTAGGTGACGCTTCGGACTCGGGAATAAGTTAAAAGGAAAGGTTGAACACAACCGTCAAATCAATTTATAATAAGGTAAAATTTACCGCTCACCATCATGTACAGCACGCGGAGTCGTGCATCAAGCACCTACGGCAAAATTTCCAATGTTGAATGTTTATGAAAAGAACGATTTATTCCTTTATATCTGTACTATGTATATAAAAAGATGCTGATGAATTTATTAGAAATAGGCAAATTCAAAACACGAAATTAAAATATTTATTAAAATGAAACACGTGGTTAGTAAAAGGCTCCACCAAACGATAAAACCTTAGTTGCACTTACATTTTTTTATCATCGTTTCCCATAAAAGTTATATATATGCTGATGAATTTATTTGAAAATGACCTACACAAAAACAAAAGTAAATATTTACAAGCCCCTAGAAATTGTTAACGATAATTCGTAAGCTGCACGTTGACATGCATTCCTTGACATGCTTGTTTTAGATAGCAATAACCAATCGATAAATTAGTGTGGACAAAGCAAAGTTTGTTTCTTTTTTAGGAAAATATAAGAAATGGCAACGATCAAAAATTAGTGTGAACAAAGCAAAGTTTGATTTTTTAGGAAAATATAAGAAATGGCAACGATTCAAAGCGGGATAATTAAAGCTGATTAACGGATATCCCTAATGTAATTGTAGTATGTGCAAAGAAACCTAATGGTTCTTTGGTGGATGAGGAAAAACGTGAGTTGTCAATCATCGAGAATGGCGGCCGTGTGTTTATTGCAGTTATTCCGTTTCATGAAAAAACATTAGCAGCGATCGCTCAATTAAGCTTGTTTACTATTTGATAAATAAAAAACCCCGAAGTATTACTAAATATCTGCAGATTTTCAACAGTATTTTATTGTCAAGTTCAATTCTCGCCGATGAAACAAAACAACAGAGAACTAGCACGGTTAACAATCGCCGATCAATTATTGAAAACGACAGACAACTGTCAGTCTCACATAAAACGAAAAAACAAATACTAGCTGTTACTATATATCTTATAAATTTTTAACAGTCTTTTGATTATTCATAAGAGTTGAAACGTCCACAGACTGAGTCCGAAAAGTCGTCCTACTGAGTCCGAAACAACGTATGTGTTGAGTCTGAAATGACGGGGGACCGAAATGTCTTGCTACCGTTTGTTGGAGGCGATTATAATAATTTTGGTTGGACATATGTTTTATTGCTGGAAGCCATCTTTCCTCCTTGTCATGTGAACTACAGGGGGACATAACTCAGCATCATGGTTGAGTATCAAAACAAAAGTGACGGCTTAAAAGATCTGCACTGTGTTTACTGATCCACGGTACTGAATGCGTTTATAGTACCCTGTAAGCTGTACCGTTGTATCGTTGTATCATTGCAGCCATAGTAGGAAACACCTTGATCAATCTGCCAGACTTTTTAATGATGATACAATGACAATTTGGACCAATAATAAGATATATAAATGATGTACCTCTTTATGTGTATAATGTTTGCGTGTAACTGGTATGTATGTTACTTCTTCTGTTACAATCACATCATCATCATCCTCATCAACTTCCATCACACTTGAAAGACCTGGAATTACAACAGATTGTAAAAAAATGTCCTTTACTTTTCTTTTTGAATTCATTTAAAATTATTTCTCAGATTGCTTCAGGCCTCACAAACCAGTAATTTCTGAATTGACTTCTACACCTTTTGATGAGATTAGTAATGAATGTTATTAAAAGTTATCATTTGTAAGATACATGGCGATGACATATAAAGCATTAGATAGATATATATTTACATGTAAACAACTATTAACCTGAAGGTAAGAGTTTGGTTTTACCTACTCTTGTCATCTCTATTATTAGATTTAATAGCAGTTTCCGAGGTTCTCACTTTATGCTCAACTTGTACTAAGGTGTAATTGCTGAGGGAAAATAGTCTATTTAAACTAGGCACAGCTAAAAACTCGGCCATCCCTAGATGTTTCAGTTGATAAATGTAAGTAGAACATAAATTAATAACCTGTATTTGAACTTGTACTTTTCTTGAGTTTAGTTTTTTCTGATTTTCTAGTAGTTTTTACTTTTTTCTCAGACCTGAGTTCTAATTCTTTATTGTCCTCAATTAAACGATTGTCTGAAAGAGAATGCAACCAATTCCTTATTTCCATTCTACAACTCTATGAACAAATGAATGATGAGATTTGAGAAAATAGGTTTTTGTCAGATCTAATGAAGCCCAAAGAGTAATATGACATTTTATACTAAGTCGAGGATGTAAGTATTTTATTTTAAAATCTATTTTCACATATCTTAATACATAAAAGAGAAAGTTTGTTTTTTGTTTGCTATGGAAACCAAACAATAATAATTAATGATTACTGACAATTTTGACTGATTTGACAGGATGTCTCAAGGAAAAAACTCCATTTTGAATGATGAAATAAACAATGAATGATTGTTGCATTATTATGAATGTAACAAAAATGGAGATTAACACTGGGTACCACAACCAGTATAAATAGTATAAATATATAATGGGGAAACAGTACAACTGGTAAAAGATTAATTATCCATTTAATGTAATTTCAATAAACATGTGTCATTTCATCTTTTATCAGTCAGTTAGTGTGCATTAAATTTAGATTTATCCACCAAACCCAATTAAGTTGTGTTATTCAGAATATGAAATTCCTATAAATAGGCTTATGTATGCACAGTGCATACACTTATTGTTGATTAAATTCCTATTCAATCTTATAAATTTAACCATCACCAATCCACAATTCCAACACATTGGGCAAAATAAATTTAAGTTAAAATAATACCTAATTCATCCTCTCCTTCTTCATCTTCATCTATATATCTAGTAACTCCAGTACCATCATCAGTTAAATCACTAGTACTATAACTTCTTTTTATATGATCTATTAATTTACCATGCCCCTAGTTTCAAGATAATCACATATTCATTATAACAAAAAACACATAAAATTAATAATAGTACGAATACATGTTAAGACTAATTCATATTTTACATCACAAAACATTCAATATTCCCCATACACCAGTACAGTTCTATAACAGCACCCATTCTTCAACAATTTCTTACAATC
The DNA here is from genome assembly GCA_917208275.1 of Patella pellucida. NCBI lineage: Eukaryota > Metazoa > Mollusca > Gastropoda > Patellidae > Patella > Patella pellucida. Next base: position 64,050,817 of record OU795039.1, read on the forward strand.
TGCAAACAACTCTAATTTTGCAATGATCTGTACTTGATCTAGAAATTATTGGCCAATCTTCGACAGAAGACCGAGTCGACAATTGGATTTGATATCATCTAATTGAAGGAAATCTTCTGATGTAGCATATAACTGTACGGAACTGTGTCTCCTAGAAAGAAGGCCTCAAAAACTTAATCGGTATTCATCATTTCAATACTTATAATTATGTTTAAGGAACTTACTGTTAATGCTGTTTTCATAAAAACACTTGTTGCATAGGTTATACTCTTTGATCCCAGTCTTAATAAAGTCGTATATCCCTGTTTACTGGCCTGAATTATCATTTCATCAATATCCTACAAAACATGATTTTAATATTTTCAATACGATATTTATTTATTAAAAACACTTACATGTATTTGGATATACTACTTTTGAATTTATTAACAAGCTACGTTTCAATAAATATACAGATATTGTTATCAAGCAAATAACGATATCTGTATGTGTATCAAAACGTAGCTTGTTAATAAATTCAGAAGTAGTATCTCCATATAAGTGTTTTTAATTTGTGAAATCTATTTCTATATGTCTTATAAGGATAAGGATATTTATTTAAAATAATACAATGAAATTGCAAGGCTGAGAGGAGGAAATGAGTCCGCTACATTTCATTTATATAACTTTGAAAACTCTTAGTGAAAAAATGAAATATATAAATTATTTTGCTTGATCATTCTATTTTTGTTTAGGTTGTGCTGAATTCTTTTTGGATGTTTAAGCTGACAAATGGCAGTCCATTATAGCTGTATGTGTCACTACAGTACATAACACCAAGCTAGTAATATAATTAAAACAAATTGGCATCAACCAACCTTCTCTCTTTTGGCTAGTTGTGGATGAACAAACTTTTTAAACAGAAAACTAGATCCTTTTGTTATAGGAGACAGCAGCCACAGCACAAACACAATTTTTACTTCATAATAAAATGGAAGCCTGCAAAAAAAGAAAGAAAATAAGTTTTTTTTATATCTTGTTTAATAATATACATATATATGTGTAGTAGTACTAGTAGTACACATTTCATACTGAGTCACATTGACATATTGGGTCAAAGGCAAGTTTACATTTATAAGTAAAGATAAATATATCAAGTTTGGTGATAGTACAATATACTAGATTACTATCTTGATCTCTTGTTTTTATAACTACATGTATAGTTAGGTTACTGAGAAACTTAGTTATTTTATACATGTATACTCTCAGAGCAGAGAGAGAGAGAGAGAGAGAGAGAGAGAGAGAGAGTTTAACATCTACTTGACACAAACTAGTTTATTTCAGGACTTAACATATGGTTCAATTTTATTTTAATAACTGGCTTGCAAACAAAATTGGTTTGACAGGCGACCTACTCGTTTTCACGTACAACCAGGGAATTGAAACCACTCCAGCTGACTCAATGACAGACCTTATGATATAAAGCCTGAAAAGCGCACACACTAACCATTCGACCATCCACTTGACATCCTAGCCTTGGAAGATATGCGCTAGCACTACATACAGTCGCCTAGTTTCAAAAGGTTCGAAGTCTCCCCTCTTCTTTTGTTAGTTTCTATGCTGATATTTAGTTGTCAAGCAGACAATTATTTTCCCTATAAATAACTACTATGTTTGAACTATGTAATTGTGTCAATACTGACGTCTATAAAAGGAACAAACTTCAACAAACCCATCATTCATAACACGGTTATGTTTTAAAAGATAAGAACTGGAAAAAATGATCATTGACGAAGCTCTACATGTCTGGATTAACAGCATAATGTAATTACCAAGTGAATTTTATAGACCTAATAAAAACTTACCATGATATGAAAACGTCCGAAAATGTTTCTACGCATAAAAATAAGGCAAAGACTATCCAATACATCATCCATTTTACCTGCAAAAAAAATTCTTTTTTTTTTTAAAACAGCAACATAAAACAGAGTTATTTCCCTTCCCCTACCTACAGATACACTACATGTGCCTATGGACACCAAGATGTTTTATCATGGGAACTAAGCATGTGTTATCATTATTTAACAATCTTATCAACTTGCAAACTGATAATCGAGTTAAAATAGATAACATCCTTAATATTAATTCTTATTTACAACAAGTGAACAAGACCTTTATCTACTGACAGTGTGTCTTGTGATAGTGTATCACAATGTGTGTAATTTTTATCAGAAAACTGATAAGAAAAATAAAATTCATCATGAAAATTATTCTTTTATCATACATGGAGGTTAGTACAAGTATTTCAAAATATAAAATTAAAACAATGCATCCATTGAATAAGAATTCACTATCATGGTAATAATGGTTTTAATATTTGTATCTTGTCACGACCCATTATTAAATTTTACAACAAATCATTACATTTCAGTTTTAAATCAACTACTAAAAAAGTGTTTCTAATAGGCAGCAAACACTGAATTATAGTAATTTAAACAGTAGCAATGTTCTATAGCTTTCAAGAGCACTTTGTTTGTTGTATTATATTTCACACTTCCTCTGTCAAATAATTTCATGTCATAAAAATACAATACACTAAACACCAAACACTTATTCTTTAATTTCAATTTGCAACAGATACGGACATACTGAATATAGTAGGATATTATTCTGAGAAAAACAGACAGAAAGGCTTGTAATATTTGGTCGAACTTTTTTTAGCACAGTTAAAGAATAGACATGTATCTACAATAAATAAATAGAACACTGTGTATATTTATAAGCAATATTTTATTCAGATTTGTATTTGAATAGGTATTGGAGAACAGCATAGCCATTGAATGTATCAATCTTAAATTTTGGATATTTTTACAGTAAGGATTTTGACTGAGGTTTGTTAGGGTGTACTAGGCTGGTAGATATACCATGGATATAGGATTTGTGATATACAATCTAATTTATTTCTGATCCATCACACAAACATCAATTAATTATAACAGTAGAACACTCATTATTAGAAATAATGACGGAAATTATCGGAGTTGGAAATTAATCAAGATATTCAGTGTTGTGGCCTATCATTATTTTTATGTGGCTTCCATCATGTCACAGGGTTCATTAATATTATCTAGAGAAACGTGTAGCGTATTACATTCTTAGTCTAAATAACCTGAGTCGTGGATCTAATATATCTACACAGTACAATACTATTATATAAAAGAAGAAAGAAGAGGATTTACTAAAGTACAAGTGTGTGGTATAAAATCAGTCATCTATTGAATTATATGATGACACTATAGTATAATAAGATAAGATCTCATCAAATATAGTGGACATGATGAAAGACATCTGCTGTCTACATCAAATAACTTATGTTTGATATATCAAAATACACAGCTTTTATACTATACAGATGAATCCTTTTAAGATATCAAACTATAGGTTGTTCTACTTTAAAAATATCCATGAATTCACTTATTGAAACATGTCTATATCGAGATGAATGGTATGGATATAATAAAAAAAAGAAAGAAAAGAATAGTACTGTTGTATTCATACATACATAGCCTTACATTTTATATATATTTCTTGTAACTGTTAAAAGCGCAATCCACTACTAATACCCAAAGAGATACACCCCTCAAAGGAAATCTCTATTTAAATATATGTAATTCTATTATATGAATCTCATAATGCAAATAAATTTAGCTCTAATAAAATAAATCTTTTATAAATGTGCATATAAGCCATGTTTATGATTTAAAAGGTGAACTACATGTAAACCAGTACATGAAAATTTACATAAATGTCACATGTTTTATTTCACTAACAAGATAGTATGAACCACATCTAGAGAAAAATACATGTACCAGACACTGGTAAAAATTATAACATTTTGATTAAAAATACAATACCATACTGTTACAAATTCAAAATAAATTTATTTTGCAAAATTTAAATGTCACTAATGTCACATTTTATATAATCAAAAATAAATATTGTAAGATGAATTCACAAATGATTTGACTAAATATGTTGATATTAGCTGTGTTTGTTTTACCACATGTTTCACTATTGATTAATGAAAAACATCATTCACAGTAATAACTTATTTTAATGTTAAAGAATAAAGATGCATTACGTATTAGTGCTAAACCTGCTCATTGTAGATCTTTATTTTAGCTTAAAATATTATATAAATTATTTTTTTAGACATAAATTAACATGGCAAGCCCGGGATGACAGAGATTTAAATGGATTAAAACTGCTCCGAATTTAAAACTTTAACGATAAAACAGATAGCTGAGACTTAGTCTTGTTTCTCCAATACTGTTACAACATCCATAACTTAGCTAAAAAAAGGAAATTTTCGATATACTCCTTTTTCATTATCTATTTTTGAACTATTGCAGCAAGAAAGGCTAGCCCTTTGTCTATATCTTACATAAAATGCATCTTTAAACATTTTCTTCTATAGCATGTAATTACATATATGATTATACGGCACTATATTATTGGCACTATATGTATTCATGAGTACGTATACTGACCAACTTGACAACAACAATTGCATCAACTTACAATTCTCCAACTGAACCAGATGACCAAACTTGCTAAATTCATTACTGTGTTAAATCTGTTCAAATTCCTGTGTGTCATTTACATTTTTGGAAAATATCCAATGTTCCTTCATGGCTTCATCCATGCTACATGTATAATGTACTCAAATAGATTATTTAACATTTAATTAAGAAATTAAAATATCAACCGTTACAGTAGACAATCTCCCGTCTTGGATTCCATTTGAATAAAAAGAGGCTTATCAACATATTTCATTTTTAGCAAAGACTGTTCTGACCATATACTAGAGGATGCCAGCTATTGACACATTTCAGATTCATATCTTTGTAAATATGGAATAGAATTCAACCATTTTTGGACTTATATTATTCCTTTTCACATTATTGTAATTTGTAAGGGATTTCTCAATGGCGTTCAGAGACTTTCAAATTGTTATATGATTGTATATTAGCTATATGGAAATAACTGCATTGCCTGCGATATCTCCTGATACTGTAAGCGGATGTTAAATTAAACTATTCACACACACAAACACAAACTCTGTTTCTTCAAACTAGGGTAGGAGACTGTTGAAAGTAAAGGACAGTCGATTCTGTGGACTGAATCAACAACCATCCATTATATAACTCATTTAATCAATACAATCTTCATTCAACTGCCAGTCTTCAATCATGCTACATTATACCCTAGTTAGAAAATATTCTCACCCCTTCTCATGGAAAACAGTCAGAATTTAATGAGATTGCTAAAATGTGCACATAAGGTGGATCATTAAATCAGAATAATCAATAAGTGGCCATAAAAAGGTCTGCAATAAATATCTTGGCATTCCAGCTTTTGGATTCTGTTTTATCTTGAAAAAATAAAATCATATCTGATGTAAGGATCTTCATTCTTGACTTGCTATTTTTTATAACATTTAATAATGGTTTATTATGACAAGAAGTCTAGAATTTATGGAAATTGATGCTAACACTGTTGGTATTGATTTGTTTAATACACAGAGTGATGTGTAGGCATGCAAAGGTGAATAATGGTGGACATTTTCCATTGTGTTCAGTCTTGTATCTTTTTGTACTATTAGTAATTTATGGATACATGTACATCTGTGAATTTAATATTCTGTACAAAAGCGAATAGAAAATAGGATCAAATTTAAATGTCTACTGACTTTTAATTCAATAATTCTCGAAGTTTCTAGATTTTATCATGGAATGGGGTACAAGCTAAATTTAAATCTAAAGGAAATAAGATAAGATCTACATGACGGCCTACATGTAAAAGAAAACTGACAGATTTCAAATTCAGGTCACAAAGTTGTATAATCAAACATGAATACTGTGAGACAATGTAGTACTTTGAGACAGTCCATGTATATATCAACAAGTATTCTGTGTCTGTTTGTGCATGTATATCACAAGGGGCGTGTATTGATTTTATATTCTAACCTTTCTCTCTAGACTCTTTGTTAATTTCAGGTAGATAGCAACAGCTTTTAGCTAGGTATTGTTACATGTAATATACTGAAATAATTCCATTTTTGAAATATTTGCTGGATATAATCTACATGTACTTGGATATGCGTATTAACAGCTTTTTACCAATATCTGAACTACATTTCAATATTGTATATGAAGCATCATGCGTTAATTATATTGCAGTATAATATGATATTCTCAGTTACATGAACATGTATGTGAATTCAACTGACATATCTATCGTAGATCAACGTAACATTATCATAATTCGTTATTATTAAATCTATGTAAATTTAAAATGATTCACAAAATTATTTAAATTCGGTATGAAAGTTCATTTTAACCTTGCGCTATCCGTTGGACGTGATTTTCTTCATTCTGTGATAGCTTCAAATGGTCTATTTATTTTAGGTTTCGAACTCAATAACAACGCTAAGACAACACAACATGAGATTGTATAAGTCTATTAATGTGTGGTATTGCACACTACGGTCCTTCATATAAATACCAATGTTTCGATCAACACATTATTTTTGTGGTCACAAAATTAAAAATCTGACATAATATTTATAAATGTGAATTTAATTTCAATTTACATGCCAATGTAATTAAATAAAATCAGTATGTACAGACATTGTCATCATTAAACTGTTGAGAGTGTTATATGATATAGAAATAAAGACATTAGATATCCAGTTTAAGTAATGAATTATTCAATGACAATGGAAACAGCTTTGACAATTGATGAAATTGCTCTAGAATACAAAAATATATCGCCATCAGAAATAATCAAATTGCATGAAAATGTATAATGAGATTCTATATTAGATCAATCATATCCCATTACATTGGTTTCCATATACTGTACATGTATAGCAGAGACATTTTCAGTTGAAATCTGTATGTGATTAACAAGCAGTACATGTAGCAGCAATATACATTTGTATAGCAGAGATAATAGTTTGGAGGAATTGAACTAATGGAATATATATAAACTACCCGTAATCAAGGCCGCAACTTTACCATAAACATGTAATCATGATCCCTACTTTACCATATTGGTGTAGAAATGGTACTGTACCTATATATTGTATATAATGGATTAATAATTTTTATAACTACTGCCTGAAATACAGGTTCCTTTCAACATTCAAGATGGTTGGGTGGTCAAGTGGTCATAACTTATAAGATCTATAATTAAGTATGGTCTCTTGATTTCAACCCCAAGCTTGTAAGACACAATGACAAGGAGCACAGTGGCCTGCCTGCCTGCAAGCAAATTATGTGAAAGGTGTGTAAAAAGTGGACATTGAAACTCATTTTTCTCTCTCCTATCCTCTCTCTCTTTCAATATGCAGATTTTGAGCAACTTGTACCAAAGCAAAACATAACATTTCGCCAATAACAGATAAATCATCCATTTTAAAGTATTTTGTTTATTTTTTTCCAGATACATGAATATTATTCAGTGTTTCCTGAGATCTACAGATACAAAAGCACTGGAGTTTGTTTTTAACATCACATATTAAAAAACTACATAATTACATGAGTATTCTATTTGATGTTTGCAATGAATCAATATACCAACATTTTTTTTACATTTTTTTCAGCTTTTTTACATAGCGGAATTCTGAACATTAGCAAACTATTGGGCTTATTTTGTAAAGGTTTGCTGCTGCAACAAAACACTGCTTAAACCATGGGTTGTCACTGGATCTCTTTTATTGTACAGTAACAGGAAACGGGCAATCCAGGGTTTCTGTATGTGGAGGAAAGCAGATACAGTGTACCAACAGACCGTAACAACAAACCAAAAAGAAATCTGATTATAAATAATCTATACAGGAACAATCCTTTCAAATAGGATTGCCCTCTACACATAATTTCAATAGAATTTAGTCTCTAAAATACATACATGTATGATGACAACATTTCACAAGTATAAAAGGAGGCCTTTTGATTGATATCCAACATGAAAACCAAATAAGATGGTTTGGCCTAAGGGACAAAGTAAAACTAATGAAGCATGTGTAAGGCAGATCTTGGCCTGACCCGACTTTCGAATTTCAAGCAGGGCTGACTCATACCTTTCTACCCAGTGACAAACATTAACTATAACCCCTAGTGACCTCAGGCAATATTACACAGGGTTTGTCTCAAAATACCATTTTACATAGGCTTTCTTTGCTGCAGTAGCAAGACTAAGGATGCACTTTTATCAATTTATTTTAAAAAATAAACCCAAAATTTTTCTTAAACCAAATGTAACCATAATATCTAAACCAGTACACATGTACCACTACAAAACTGAAACTCAACTATAAATTTGTAAATTGTCTATGATGTAATTTATGTAGAAGCTGGTTCTTCTATAGACTCCCATTTCTTGTGATATTTCTGTGCTGCAAAACATTTGGTGGGCCTGATGCAATTACTCTACTATATTACAATAGGTAACATTGCATGTGTGTTACGTCATATAAAAGAATATATAAGTGTTTTATTATAACTGATACATGTACTTTTAGTAACAAAAGCAACACGTAATAACAGTAATATCACTAAAACTGATCAATTATAGCAGAGTATGTTACATTATTTATATGGTGTAATTTTAGTATCTGATGTAATACGAATATATTAGATGTCTACAGAGCTTGTTTTATCCTATCTGCCTGCTTTCTGTCTATTTACCAGGATATTTGGATCAATACCCTCAATATTTTGATCTCGGCTCATTTTTTTCCATCAAAAAAGGAACATTGATTTGATGGTAACTATGGTGGAAATTAGTATCGATCCGTCCGCACATCGAGAACAAATCTGATAAAAAAAATACTGTCTGACTCGTGGTAAATGTTGGTATGCAGCCATCAAGTAATACATGTACCTGCTATTCACATCACAACAACAGGCAGTACCGTAATTTGTATTATGTAATACTAAGAAATTCTTGCATTATCCTACTATTGATATTGATGTGTTATCAGCTAGATTATGAGTAGGAATATAGTAGTGAAACTTGAACTACTTCATTGATTTCAAAACATCAATGAGTACAAATTTGACATTCATTCTACCTGCTAAGTTTAAAAATAAATATAGACCGTGTTTACTAGCTTCCTACTAGTACATCATAGAGTGTGAAAGAGGGGTAAAGTTATGCCATGGAATACATTGACAACTGACAAGGAGATGGAATGGGATTGGTTGAAATAAAGATTAAACACATACAAATCCCACGTTTCAACAATTTATTATTGCGGCATTGAAATCTTGCAACATCAGTCATGTCGATAATGCAATTTGCATGCAATATATATGTTAAATCAAAGCTTTCCAGGTTCATAAATAATCTTTGTGTTTTTTTGTTGCATTTATACATCTTTTAAAATTTTAAAGAACATTTTGTTGTAAAATATCATATTGTGAGTTTGTGCATCAGATCAGCAAGATTGGTCTTAGGTGTGGTTTATGTTCATATATTTACAGTACCTCTTCAAAAAAGAATTTAAACGCTAACAACATTATTCTAATTTAATTGTGGAGACTTTTTTGGTGATACAAAACTCAAGAGTAGATTAACTTTTAATTTTTAAGCAAATTTACACAGACCCAACAGCTTGGGGTTCATGTGTATTTATGCATTGCTGATTTCATTGTAGATCTCATTAGCATATACACGTGATCAGATTAAAGAGAAAATCGCACCTCTGCTGAACAAAATTGGTCTTCATTGATTTCTCAATGAGGAGAGATTCAGCATGTTCATTCACACATTAGCAAGACACAAACATCTTTGGATTAAATATAAGACTCAAACAGAAATGTGTGAATTGTACAAGTTAGCCTGGAATTATTTCTAAAGGTGATAATCTGTGTGGTTCGATACCCACAGAGTACATATCCTCAACTTTTTGACAAGTCTTTATTTTCTTAATTTTTAACTTGCATCTAATCTTAACAATCTAATGAACAAGACAAAGATTTTTATTGTTAAGACGAGAGGCCAACTGTTAGTGTGTTTTGGCCAATGTTCAATGTGTTTTTCTCATTTACAACAGGGAAGAAAATGTTGTATTTGCCTGTGCAACATGTACAGCAAATACAGTGCAGTTTATTGATGTGCTAAATGCAAGAACACATGCACCAGTTATTTGTTAATTCACAAAAAATCGAATGGGCTACGCACTATTTTATCCTAACTCAACTGGCTATTGGCAAATAATACATATCCTGAAATCCCAATGAATTTAAGGTTCACTGAATCTTTGGCTCAAAAGTCAATAGGTTTACTGATTTGAAAAAAATAATAATAAAGATATATTTATCTTTAACTGAATTGGATTGAACAATATAGATAGAATAACTTTTATAAAATAAAAATTGGCAAACGGTCACAGGAGCTTAATTCTTCAATAAAGTATAAAAGCTAAATTTAAGGTGACACTTAAAGGGGAAAAATCACAACCTTGTATTTTTTTTGAGAACATTTTAAAAATGATTCTATTTTAGAAATTCATGATTTAAGATTTGAATAGTATATATGTAGATAACGTTGAAAAGGATTTCTTCAATGTGTTGTGTAAGGGCACCATGTGGCCATATTCTCAAGCCTTTTATAAAACATGACCTGGATTTGTATATAAGTGACATTGTTAAGGTTTAGAGTCCAAATTGAGCTGAAACAAACTTAAGCGGGTCATGTACAATATGTACCAGTCACTAAACGATAAATAAATTTAATCCCTAAGATAAACAATATACATATTTACAAGTATTTACTATCAAATATTCTCCATGGGATATAACAAATCAGTTGGATTTAGAAATAAAAATCTTGATGCTGTGAATTCACATCTACATCTCTGAATCATAAGGCCTTGCAAAGTTGCAGGTATACATGTAAACAAAAGGACAAAACAAACCTACATGTACTTTGAATATTTAGACCTACATGTACCTTAATACTACAATAAAAGTACCGCATAAAGAAATAAAGAAATATTTAGTTATGACTTTGACATAACCTAATGGTTTCTTTCATTATAAAAATATTCCTATATCGCTCAAATCACACTCAGAAATTTTAATAATAGTAGGAATACTATCATTTGTCATCAAATACTCAGATCATATTCCACAGAAAAATCAGATTAGACCAGACAAAGAAAAAAATTAATAAAGAATTAATGAAATCCTGAAGAATGAAAAAGAAACAGAAACCCTTCTTGGATATCTCTAACAAAAAACTGAAATGCTTGAAAGCATCACCTATACTATAAAGAGATTGTTTTTAATGTCAGAAAAAAACTGGTCACACATGAACAATCAAATTAAGAATGAGTAGAGGGATTGAACTAAAAGATCCAACAACTGATTAGGCGTTTCAAGTGCTTATTCATTTTCACTCTGGTTTCTGACTTGTACTTTCTACGCCCACTGTCATAAACCTAGATGTATAGTATAACATATAAACTAAATCCCTCCTCTGACCTCATTTTTAACAGTATAAATATAGGATGGTGAAAACTGTAATTAAAGGTAACACATTACAAAGAATCGAAGATTCGAACAATGGATGACATACAAAATCCTTAATAATAATAGTATTGATTAAGGACTGTGGCTGCCTGATGGAATTAGGTTAATATTGATTCTGGAATAGAATTAATCTAGAGTTTCAATGATTGACAGGTTTTTCTAGTAAATTGTTATAGCCCCATTTTGAAAATGTATAAAACCATCATGTTATTTAGGTATGACAAATGGTATGTAGATTGTAGGGTAGGCAAAGATACATGTACAAATGTACACGAATATAGCTCTTTATATGAAATACAATATAAAGTCATTACACCCAAACAATAGGTATAATACAATACTGAATAATTCACATGTGTGAATAAAAATGAGACTGACCTAATTAGAATGGATATTTATCTGTAGTTAAACTGTGATCTAGTATTGATAATCAATGTCAGTCGTATTTATTATAGAATCTATAGTCGCCATTAATCAAAGTATTTAACCAATGTCCCTTATACATAAACAGAGATGCCTTACATTAAATATTTACAACCAAATTTTATTGGGCTAGAAATAAAACGTTTCATCAGGTACATTTGGCAGAAAGCCAAGGTGACACATGTATTGTGTGGAGTGTATATTAATAAATATGGTCATATTGTATTTTACTATGTGTATCACATGATCACATTCACATTGGTAAATATCATTAGAGAAGGGAAAATTTGAAAATGTTCATAAATATTTCCATTGTTTAATATCATCATCTGTAAGTTTTTAATATCACTAAAAAATATGCAACAAAAGGAACCAAAAATGTCATACATTTGTATACCAGAATATAGGACTATTATTATGCGATTTCGCACACATTACATGTAAATAAAATGGATTAATTTTTTCTCCAGTGGAACATTCCTTTCTGGGATATGATTACAATGGATAACACTGCCTTACCTAAATGCAACCAGTGCTTTAAAAATATTTAAAATTAAATCACTTTTTAGTATTGACCTAATTAACATAGACATCAATGTACTAGTATGTAAAGTACATTTATCACCCAATAATACATTCTACATTACATATCGCTTATGGGATAAATTTCATAATCTACTGCGATATCTTTACATGAATTAATAAAAGAAACCTTTTTTTGTTGAAAATGAACTATTTAATTGACCTTAATGGAAACAATGGGTCAATATAAAGGACTTTGCAATGCACCATAATGTAATCAGTTTCAGTAAAAGTGAAATCTATAGAAAAGAATTATATTTATTTTTTGTGCATGTTAGAAAGGATTGGGTGATAAAATAAAATCTCATACTCTCCTATGAGCCTTTTATGTTATAAAAAATATCAACACTCGTTGATAAAGAAAAACTCCGCTAAGCCTTGTTTTTTTTTACATAATCGATTTGTGTTGATATTTTAGAACCAAGTTTTTTTTACTTTATCGCCAAGTGTTGATATTTTTTATATCAAAAAAGACTCTTATGAGATTATATATGCATTTCAAAAACTGTTAGTAACATGTACTTGTAGACACTAAATTTAAAATAATAATAAACATATACTTACATATTCTTTGACGTTCTTGGTTCTAACTGCCTTATATGATGCATAGGCTGGATACAAGGTTCCAAATACAAGTCTGCAAAAACCATAAAGATAAGGTGCCATGAGTATTTCTATTGACAGAATTAATTCTTTCATTGGACTACAGTTTTCAGCAACCCAATATAGAAGTTTTATTAATCCATTAAAAAATGGTGCAACACTTTCTATCATTCTGGTATTGTTCTTGTGGCTTTAATATCATATTTCTGGATACATATAAATAATTTCCTGTAAATGGCACTGATTTGTAATCTTTGCATTGCTTTTAAAATTCATTGTTTGGAGTTCCATGAAAACCAAGCAACTGATTCTTCAACTGAAACATGGATATCAGTATACATAATTCCTCCACATTTGTTGAAAGTAAGATATGCAAAAATATTTTTGCGATCAAAGCCCAATTGCATGTAATTATTAAGTTCAATATAAAGTAAAAGCTGTTACATATTCTGTAACCAACAATATTTCTTCCAATGTCACAGCTGTTAAAGAAAACTATACAGTATATGTATTTAAAATTCCAACTCTTCTATAATATATATTCGCAGAGAGACCAGATCACATCACCTAACCACACCTACAAAAGGAATTGACTGGAAAAATTTTCATGGATAAATAAATACCCAGGCCAGAGAGCAGAGTTGCATAAACATTATTTTACGTTAGACCAGATATGCATGCAAATGTAAATGTATGAACCCAAACTTTTAAAAGAATTGGATTAAAATATGTCAACAAGTCTTATTAGGACAAAGAAAATGGTATATTTCAATATGGTATGGTCCCCCCCCCCTGCCTCAAATATCAATGTTCTACATCTTGGGTTGAAACACATATAATCCACATGTAATAGATAAGGAAATTGTGGCCTATAATATACATGTATGACCACATGTCATTGTGGCTGTGCAAAAAGTATAATCTGTACTAAATTTTTACAATCAGATAAGTATTATGTCCTTGTTATATTTTGAATGTCAAGGTTAATAAATTATATAATTTAAATCATGGTGGTAACTTATAATGTTATCATTACATACAGCTGACTGTGGTAAGAGTTAAGAGTTCAAAAGTCTGTGGAAAGATCAAGAGTTGACAAAGGATAGTAATTATACATAGTTATAGCCAAGGGATAGTTTGACCGGTCAATCTATGGATACAATTTAGAAGTTTACAGTTCTACAAGTCACTATCATAATGTGATTGACTAGATTATGTAAATATTCTTGTATGTCCAGACTTGGAAATTACATGTAAATGTTTAGTCTTTTCTTCAAGAATAAGATAAGTGCCTTCATTTATACGTACTGATTTGACATACATGTATTACTGTTTATGTAATATATTTCTTAATAAAGGTTTTTTATTATATGTACATGTACATACATGTAGGCCTAAAATAAAATGTTTTACAGGTTTCCTTTCAAGATCAGGCACATGAATGATTTGTGACCTAATACTTTATGAACATATCAAAGGCCGATTTTGGTATTTCTTTAAGCCATAACTTGAATGTTATTCAAATGACCAATTTTTTAACTGTTTTTGATGTATTTATATGATTTCTAGTAACTGTAGGTATTTTAAATCAAAATTACATGCATTATCTGTACATTTTTATTAATATTAAAACTGTAATAATAAGTTAATATATATATTTATATAACCTTATTCAGAGAATATAACGGACTGGTTTAAAGATTAATGTATTATACAGAAAAGAATTAACTGAAAAATGCATTGATCGATGTAAAAGTTATTCCTACAATACTGTCTTCTTGTGTAGGCCTACATGTATTTTGATTTGCACAATGATTAAAAAAAGGAAAGGCACAACTGCAGTCTTAGGCTTCTGTTCATCATATAAATAATATTAAATATCATGTTTTATATACTGTACAGGTAAACAACTACATGTATAACACATCTACCATTCCATCCATTAGTTATCTACTTAGTAGTATTAATAATCTGCTTAATCTGGCATTCTTCCTAATTCACTCATACAGGAATCCTGAATACATTCACAATAAACATTGAACTAGGGTAACCCCCAAACACCTCCACTTAACACACAGGAACATGAACATCAAGATCTCTATTTGACCTCAATTAGACAATCTAAATCGATGGCTAGCTGCCTCCCATACTCAATACACAGAATACACAGTGCTGGACAATACGCAGAATCAGACTTTGAAGTAATCAGGGTAACCTGGGAAAATATCAAACAAGTAAATATACAGGTAATGGGTTACAAAATGGCCACCAAACTCTTCCAAGGAATTTGTTAATAACCTGGCAACTGTTCACCATGGCAACCAGAACTAGGTGATGCTACCACTCAAGTACACATGTGTTCCCCATCCCACCCCGGATCAAGATGAACCAAGATAAGGTCTAACAGGTCTTGGCATCAACACAAATATGATAACTGATCAGACCTGAGTCTGTTTTTACTTTCAAGTGCCAGCTTTAAATCTCTGTGCACAGCACACAAAGAATTTCTTTCAACATGTAGGTTACTGTACACTGTTCGTTCATATTACAATGCGAATATATAAGTACATGTAATGTATCAACACAGCGTATAAGCTACATGTATGCAAAATACATACATCTAGGAAACCAAATAATTTAATTTCTTTCAAGATGAATATAACAGTGTTGCCAGGACACAAAAACACATGTGTACCCCCCATCAGCAGCATTTCAAAGGATACATATGTACACGTAGCTTTCAACTACAAACTGTTTAATTAGCAGTTGCACTATTAGCCTGTATTCCACAGATCATAGCATATGAGATACAGTCACAAAAGATACCTTTGATATGCACATAAAGTACATTGCAACATGTCTATCAAGCAAGTGGATAAAAGCTTACCTACTGATGTAAGTAGGGGGGGGGGTGGAGTGATCACTCTCCTAAGATAAAGTCTGATAAAGATACATTATGTAAGATTTAGATAAAGAGCTGACTCTAACTTAAACTAAAGCTTCGGTCCTAACAGTGCTAAAGCGGTGGACACACTAGCCGAATGATTCGTCCGAATCAATCGACGTCGAAATTCGCCTAGTGTGTCCACTGTCATTCAGCCGAATTTCTAATTGGCCGAATGATTCGCCCGAATCAAACATGTTTGATATATTCGGCCGAATATATATTCGCCTAATGTGTCCACTTCGCTGAAGCATTCGGCCGAATGTAGAATTCATTACCCAATCAGCACTCCTATCGAGAAATCACGTGATTGTTTGTAGACATAGACGCCGCCGTTTTTAATCATGTGACGTGAAAAGTGATGCAATCGACTGGTGATTCGGCCGAAACATTCGGCTGGTGTGTCCACCCATTCGGCCGAATAAAATTTGGCGCCGATTGATTCGCCCGAACGACTCGGCCGAATAAAATTCGGCGCCGATTGATTCGCCCGAACGATTCGGCCTAATCATTCAGCTAGTGTGTCCACCGCTTAAGAGGAAAATTTGGATTGCAAACGGGACCACAGCACCCTTAGATACCTTTTTGATTTTTCAAACGACCCTTCATTAAGACAGTACATTTTGCCATAACTCTAGACGTAATTAACAGAAATTTGCTGAAACTCAATTAACTTGTTGGTTTGACAAATACGAACGATATATATATATATATATACATTTCATACAGATCAGAATTAACCTTTGTCGTTTACAAAATACAAATGTGAAACAAGGGCCATAACTCTAGATTTAATTAACGGTAATTGCTGAAATTCAATAGGATACATGTACTTTGTTTCACTAATTAAATTTAAATGCTGCATATAAATTTCAAACAGATTGGATGATAACTATTGTCATTAGTGCATTCACAAGATTCAACAAAGTGAAACAAGGGCCACAACTCTGGATGTAACTAACATAAATTTCTGAGATTCAAAAGGATTCTTTGTTTTACTAATTTAAATGATGCATATAAATTTCATACAGATCCGTCGATAACTTTTGTTGTTATGAGTGTTCACAAGGTGTAACAAAGTAAATTTCTAAATGGCAAACTGTTCTTATCTAGTTAAAATCTTGAGTATCCCATGCCATTGAGAGTTGATAATGGTTTGGTTTTGTTTTGTTAATGAATGTCTAGGTCATATTTCAGGCCTATAGAAAGACCTGCAACAGGCAGATTGAGCTCTTGCATATTGTTTGTTTAGCAAACATAATATTTCTGTGGGAGGGTTACATGGCAATACATTTGTACATCTACATTGATGTTAAAACTAAGGACCTAATTTAAACTCACAATGAAATTGACAGAATATTGATTTGAGTTGTACCAGCTGCTGTTGTTTTTATAACTGTATACTTTATACCACCAGGCAGTACTATGGCACATTATCTATACATGTATGGTCAATTAATTTCAATATATTCATTTGAATAACAGTTTTTATTGTGTCTTTTGCATGGCAAAGTGTCACAGGATCTTTTCCTCTCAATACTTATCCTGTTAGTTTCAAACATGTCTTAAGTAGAGCACTTCTATTGATTCCTAACTTATATTATTGAATACACAGATCAGGGAACAACACCAGGGATAGAAAATTATAAATTAAAGGACCTGAGTCCGTAACTCAAAATCCTCCAAAATCTTCGACATCGAAAACACAAATTATTGGTCAATTTAAATCAATATTGATGATGTAAACTTACCGGGAAAAGATGAGCTACTAATATGCGGTATTTAAGATAAAATAAGTTTTTTAACATTGGTACACGTATTGTGTACCATAATGCGCTTCAGTCCTAGTTGTATTGAGAGACTCGAGGGACAAGGCTAGACACATTGCACCAAACTAACGGAGTTATGTAGACTGGTATAAAATTTGCACTTGATTGCGATTGCTGGCTTATTTTGTCGAACATAACTGATTTAAAGTTGGAGTAAAAATGGAAACCATTGAATGTAAATCAGTTTATATACATTCATATTACAGTATTATATGCGTTGCGACCTACTTTTGTGAATTTCTAGGAACCAAATGTTAGCGATTTAGCTCCTTTAAATGTTGGTATGTGTACATGTAATTTAATACTCAATCATGAATAGAAATATGTCAACTTTGTTAGCGGTCTCTTACTTCGTTGGTGGGTGGGTATCCGCAGCCGGTTATTCAATTGGACACAACTGTTTAACTGCCACGCCATGTTACACACAAGGTTGACTCAATGATAGGATTCGAAACCACACCAGTTGACTCAATGATAAGATTTATGATACAGTGCGCATCTGCTAACCATTTGGACATCCACAACCCCCCCCCTTTATTGTTCTACTACCAGACATTCATCATTAATTATTAATAATTCTTTAGTGGCATTTAGCGATTGGAGACATAAAACAAAACTTCATATAATACTCTGTTAACAACACAACTTAATGTATATAACTTGATAACACCAATCATGAAATTATGTGGCTTCAATACGTGGGCATTATTCTGTACAGGCCATAGAATTTTATAGTAACAAGGCAGAGGTCGATCATCCAACCATGTTTGAAATTGAAATTGTGTTTTGACAATATGTACATTGTACATACGCCATGTTTCTGGCGTGCAAAACAAAAACAACTGTTGGTTGAGATCTCCATTTCCAGATGAAGATTGACAAGAAGATATCACAAATATTGAGTTACTTGTTCGTACTTGGTTCTATTTTATTTTAAGGGATTTGACACAAAATGAAGGTAGCACAACATTTCGGTCCCCTGTCATTTCGGACTCAACACAGGTGACGTTTTGGACTCAGTAGGAAGACTTTTCGACTTACTTGACGACATTTCGGGCACAGTCTGGCACGTTTCAGACTCTGATGAATAATTATAAGACTTTAAAAAAAATTTATGAGATATATAGTAACAGCTGTTTGTGTTTTCGTTTTATGCAAAACTGATAGTTGTCTTTCATTTTATTTAATTGATCGGTGATTATTGTGACTGAAAAGAAAACTTTGCTTTGTACGCATTCATTTATCGATTGGTATTGCCAATGCCATCTACGACAAGCTTGTCGAGGAATGCATGTCAATGTGCATTTTACAGATTATCATTAACAATTACTAGGGGCTTGTAAAAAAAAGGAGTGCATGTCGTGAAAATATTTACTTTCGTTTTTGTGTATGTCATTTTCAAATAAATTCATCAGAATATTATTCGTTTTTAACAAATATATAACTTTTATGGGAAACGATGATTGTCAAAGAACTGTAAACATAGGTGTGTGATGAACGACTACATGTACATGTACACCTGCTGTACTTGATAGCAATCGTTAAATTTTACCTGCATGTTATTTTTTTAAAAATCGTTTTGGCTTATTATAAATTGAATTGACAGTTGTGTTTAAGATTTCCTTTCAACTTATTCCCTTGAAATGGTTCCACTACTGTCTACTGATGTCTTCTGTCTTACCCTCCTGACACAGTAGTGGTTTAACCTACAGAGTTCCATTGCGCAAATTTTTTAGTCAAATGACTACAAAAAAGTTACTGGCCTAAAGCTCCCTTAGTGTACACATACATGTAAACTGACCCAAACCTGTACTACACATACATGTAGCTTAACATATAATAAAACAATTCCCATTGAAATAAAGGTGAAGCCTTACAGCATAATTATATGATTTGATGAAACCCAGCCTCTACACTAATTTTCTAGCCTAGATCGAATTATTAATGGCGACCCGTGGGAAAGCGCATGCGCTCTCCATATCGAGTGATCACACGTCACTTTCCATACATGTATATGGATTCATGACCTCAATCAGAGTTTCCGATAACCAGTATTTTCCGGTTTTATACTGATAAATTTTAACGTCAACCGGTAAATTATCTTCCCGTCGGTCCATAGGACCGGTAAACAATGATAACAGAGTTTCATAACGTCAAAATAATTAATAGCTACTTTATCTTTCCATGCATAACTCGTGTCAGAAATCTATCGCTGCTCAATGAGTCAATGCTTGCATGATCTGCTGAATAGCTTCCTATTAAAACCGTATGGAATCTACGTCTTTTGAACTCTATACAGAAATACATGATCTCAATGGCGCATGGAATTCTTCGCCTACCATATTAGGCATAGCTTACTACGAAATGTGTAAAGTGGTTGATTTAGGCGCGAAATAGCTGTCAATACATGGACTATATGCGTGCAGCACCAGACGGGGAAGTCGGCTATGACTTTTTACGAGTGATAAACTCAACTGCCAATGTAATTTTAATAAAATACTGTTTTATCAAGACGAAAACAACGCTCCAACAATATAGTCAAAAGATTTCCCCAGAAATCCCTACAGTGTAAATTAATTTTAAATCCAGTTGTAATTTATTATTTAATTCACAATCAGAATGTGCCGTTACTGTGACTGTGAGACAACAAATAAACTAGTTCCTGACATTACGAGCCAGGAGGATCTTCCATTTGCCCCCCCTTGGCAAATGTATATTGTCACATGTTTTTTTTTCTATTTCACATTTGTACCGTCTGCTGCGGCTCATCTTGTTGTTTTTCGTCAATATGATTATCGCTATATTATGCACGGGAATTGTTGTACTAGTGAATTGTAATCTATTGCCAGTTTTGGATTTTTAGTTAGCTGTTAAAGTTGTAAGGGTAAGTCAGAACACGGGAATGTCTTAATCAGCCCATTTAAACCGCGTAACTAATATCAAAACGAATGACTTAGTAAATTTTGTTTATTGCCAATTTAAACGATTTATTCCAACATCTCTTTATCTGAAACTCAAATAAATGTACTACAGTAATATATACTATCAGCTATTCAGTTTTAACGTGTCAATTATAATTTACTTATCAACAATCACAAGAAAAAACCTCGGAAGGTAGTACAGGTAGAATTTATACGGCATCCGATTAATCGGCACCGATGCGATTTTTGGCTGACCGAATTACCGATACAAGCATTTTGACAACACTAATATCTACCTGGAATTCATATGAAGTGTGTATTTATTTGAATACATTACAAGACTGGTAAAATTACTAGTGGACCGGTATTTTTCACCTGAACCGGTAAATTTTGGAGCTAGCGGAAACACTGCCTTAATTATATGCAAATAACTGTAGTGGCTCTGCTCTCTACTACGTTATTGTCAGCTCCTATTGACAACTATTATCTTCGCCATGATAACTAATAAACGGATTTCCTCGATTATGAACAAAATAGTTAACTTTTGTTATTATAATCTTACCTGTGTGTTTGTAATGAACTCCCGTTAAATAAAATCAATTGCACAACTAATTATCACAACTATGAACACAAGTTCTCTCTTGAAAAATTTGAAAATTTACTAGTAATTTCGAAGGAGTCGAATGTCAACAATATCCTCGTGTTTATTGGACGAATCCAATATACCTGTTGCGGGGGTGGCTAAACATTGATAGATAATTTGGCAAACATGTGATGTAATCAAAACAAAGCGCGAGTATTTAGAGCTTTTGAGTTTAGGCGACGAAAATATCAATTGAAGGCAATACCGTTATTCCCGACCTCTGTTCTGAGGCTATTGTGGAATCTTTACCTACTATTTTTTACCTTTATTCTAATTTATTCGCCTAAGAAATCATTTCTTGCAACAGCCGACACACATTTTTAATGATTTAACACTATTTTCAAGTAGAATTCTGCGATAAAAAACATACACAAAATATGTTTGATCTGAAAGCCATTACGAGACCCCAACATGCGCAAACCGCATGTTTTATTCATCGCTAAATTCTACTTGAAAATTGTGTTATTAATTAAACAATTGTGTCAAATATATTGATAAATGGTTCCTTTTGGTGGGAAATAAAGAATCACGTTGAAAAATAGAAGGTTGGTGTTCTAAAACAGCCTGAGAAGAGAGGTGGGTAAGAACGGTATTTTACCGTATTTTCATATTGCAGCCTGTATATGGCACGACAGGAACTGTCAGTGAACATCGTCCGCTCAGAGACAGTTCTTAGCGGAAATACTCCAGTAACATATCTTTAAGCGTGTTGCGAAACCCTCAAAGTGCCTATTGGGTGGGTTTGAAATGCTTATAAGCCCGTAAGAAACGGAACATTAATTCCCGAATTGACAGAAATGTAATAAGGCCCGTAAAATGAATGTAGTTGTTTTTGTGCGGCATTCGTGTTTAAAAGAAAATTATCTCATCCGAGTCTCTAATCAAATAAATAAAATAAAATATTTCAAAATGTAAAGCTATAAAATTTGCAGAGATTTTACTAGAATATAAAAGATGGTAATGTGTGCGAACGCTCAAACTCAATGCTAATTGTCGTAGGTATCCAGACCACTCGGACCAAAGACTCCTCGGACTAAGACCAGGCGGACCAAAAAAAAAAGACCAGTTGGACCAATTAAATTATATTATTAGGCTAGAAGATATGCTATTTATTTATTATTAAATCACAATTCAAAGAAGCAAATAATTCTTATACGGAATTCTTATATTTAGAGTCGTTTAGTTCAATTATTTTGTGTACGGAAAATAAATCAACAATAATGGTGCCGAAAACAATATCAATCTAATTTTTCTTATTTACTCTTGCAATGAGACTCGGTATGTCCGGACTTTTGACAGTTTCTACATAATACTGTTCTTATCTGATAGCCTAATTTTTACTTTTTCCACATTCGCGGTATCTCCAGTGGTTTCATTCCGTTCTACCCCACTAACCCCTGATTAATATATGGGGGTGAGGGGACACGTTTTCAAGTTATCCGTCCTTGATGCGTTAATATTAACAGCACATAATCAATCTCCCAAACAGAGTTGTCTTTTAAATGCCCCTTTTTAAACGTGACTTATGTGGTACTCGGTATCCCCCAAAAAACACTTCATTATTTGTTCGAGTTATAGTCATATTAAAACAAACACAATTATCAATTTATTAAAATGGCACTTTATTATTTGTTCAAGTAATCATATTAAAACAAACGCTATCATAAATTTATTAAAACAACACTTTATTATTGGTCCGAGTAGTCTTTATGTTTAGGCCGAGTGGTCTATCAGTTGGTCCGACTGGCCTTGAACCGATTGGTGTTGGTCCGAGTGGTCCTGTCATCCCTCATCCGACATGGTATTTCCCACGTAAACATCTGCCATATTGGAAAATTTCTCTGGGAAGTTTGTGATATTTCAATTTTTCAAGAGAGTACGTGTTTTCATGGTTGTGATAATTAGTTGTGCAATGGATTTTATTTAACGGGAGTTGATTTCAAACACACAGGTAAGATTATAATAACCAAAATTAACTAGTTTGCTCATAATCGAAGAAATCCGTTTATTAGTTATCATGGCGAAGACAATAGTATGAAAATAAGGCTTTTCTCCACCTCGGTTCTCAGGCTATTTTGGAACCCTATTTTTCAACGCGATTCTTCTTTGGTCGCTAAAAGGAATCATTTCTTGCCATATCCAACACATATTTATAAAAATCCAAGTCCAGTCTTCACTATTTGTGATAGAATTACTTATTTCGATACAAACTGTAACTGTTAACAGTTGTGCATTTGACCCTATTTGAACTTGCGTCAAAGGTCTTAGACTGTATCAAGTGTAACGTTTAACAGTCAGTTTAACAATACAAGTATAGTACAGGTAACTACTTATTCCCCAGTCCGAAGCCTCACCTACAAAAGTCTGAAATGTCACCTCCCTGTGTCTGAAACGTCGATGTGACCTACCCGAGTCCGAAATATCGTAAGTCCGAAATGACGCGGGACTGAAATGACATGTATTCAAAACTAAGCAGTTTTACTCTCCAAAATATTATTGGGATTAGCCCTTTAAAGAAATATAAATAAACAAATGAAAACAATACAAATAATTTGCCATTATTATTCGCTAATCATGATATAACCATACTTACTAATTAATACTACATCGCAACACAGGAAATTACTGCTTTTGGAATTTGTTGATTCAAGTTCTATTTGAAATTTGAATTCCTTGTTACAATTCCAATAATGGCTAGACACTAGCTACATGTAGATAGGGTCTCTGTTAATTTAGGCTATGAGGGTTATAAATTAATGTACATGCAACATCTCAGTGAATTCATGATGTACGGTAAAATAAATAGTAACCCCTACGTTTTTTTAAGCACTAAGCAGTGAGTGACACATCGATATTAATAGCGTTTTAATATTATTAAATTCTGTGTTGTAACCGAAAATTAGCAGAACAATCAATACTGTATGACCATTTTCGTCAGATTCAATACCTAGCCTAATAAGTAATTTATGAAATATACAGTTATTACAGACTACTTAAAAAAAGTATCCTGGTCTTTTCTGTCGTCAGTTCATTTTCAAAAACAACGAAAATTTACGAATAATTTACCACTATTCCCCATATACTTACATCACAACACGGGAAATTACTGCAGAGACCATTTCTGCATTTGTTGACCGTAACTACGAAGGTATAATCCAAGTAATTAACGTACTATTACACTCATTTCATACATTTTACAATGATCAAAATAACTGATTACTCGTCAGCCATCTTAAAATACGTCATTTCCTAATCTTAGCACGTGACAAAAACAGTTAGCAGGTGCCCGTTGCATGGAGAAGTAGAGTTCAAGACGAATTCTGTTATTATATTCTAAGCGATACAAATCCCGTTGAATTTTTTTATGTGAATAGCACCACGAGCATTATATTAATATCAATTTAATTCAGGGAATTTCTATGGCTAATTAAATGTTCATTTATTTTCCACACAAAACATTTTGAACTGACCCTAATTTTACTACTCTCTCGACTCTACACTAGAAGTTAGGCCTTATTTCCCTTTGAATGTGGCAAAAATCGTTATAATTTGTTAAACAATTAAGAATAATACATTTAAAAATTAATTGAATGTTTGATTGAGTATATTTTTCCTCCCTAAATACATTACAATATAATTCTTTGAAATACTAAGAACTATATCTTTGCCCGCGGATGTATAACACATTTTGACCTTTTGACCCACCAGATGTCAAATTAATGTTATGTATTCGTGCGCCTGTAATCTGACTACAGACATTCCATGGAAATTTTGTCCGTGGTTTTAAGCAAAAATATTACCATACAAATGTCACAATGGATATATAAATGGAGAAATGGCGTATAAATATAGAGAAGAACTAGTTGGAAAACGTTTTTTGTCAGTTAAAAGTTCCGGAAAGCTGAAAGTTAGTAAAATATCTGAGTGGGAATGGCGCTCTGGTGTAGTACGAGCTGTTTCAAGCCGTGAAACAGGGAACACAGAGTTTACGGTAAGCTAATATTTTATGATTTTACCCACCAATAACTGTTATATTAAATTGTAAAGAACATTCCGACCCCTCTTGTGTAAGTTTTATAACCACAAAAATTTCAAAATATGTGAATTTCTAAATTCAGACATTATGTCCTGGAAAAACTTGTAATCACATCTCCTCAACGACGACAGAATCAAGAGACATTCATTTTCAGTACCGGTAGGAGTGAGGGCAAGAACGTGCAAGACATATTACATTGTTCAGTTTTGTTTATTATTACGGAATTATTTACATTAGGTTCTAGTGTTTTGTGATGTTGGGTCTTAATTAATTAATATCTAAGTGATTGGCAGATTTAACAGTAAAGTTCGCTGTATTTTCACACGCATAATTAATTAGTTCAGTTAATTGAGTTAATTAGACTAGTTTAATCACGTGCCTTTACTCCAGCTGGTTTACAATTAATTATGCCATTTTTGCATTACTACAGTAGCCAACTCTTAAAAATACCAACGAAACCACACTGTTATTATTTGTCAATTCTACTCCAAATTCCAATCCAATATAACAAAAGTTATTTTTCAAATTGTCACTGTATAGATTGTTGTTATGTATAATATTTTGTCATCATCTCAAGATACATGATGAATACATACATGTCATATTATTTGCAATGCAATTTGTACATGGTACATCTGGAATATTTAAATTTTTCACTCACTCTTTTGATAGTAACATGTAAGTGTCAGGAGATAGTTGGATGATTACACCCCATTTATTATGTCAGTTTGACTGTCAACCATTAAAGATGCATTATGTAAGAACTAAATCTGTCTATCGAAGGTCTTTTTTCTGACTTCAATTATTATTTAGATATTTATTCACGTAACATATCCATAATCAACTTTCTAGAACATTGACTGGCTTGCATATAAATTTGATTATACCATGTGCGCCATTTAATCAGTGAACTAAAACATTGGAATTCAAGGCTTTGTTGATTATTCCAGCAATGACAATGAAGACCACGCTGTTCTTGTCAAACTCCAAACATTTGGCTGAAATTGCCAATATTCATTTGACTGAAATTTTCAATCTACAGGTATTCATTTTTTCATTTTCTATTTATGAATTATTATAGAGAAAATAACCTGCTCTTTATCTAAATAATAATATTTATAAAGGATCTTTACAGGGTCCAGTGTAGTATGAAAAATTTGACAATATTCAGATTAATAAATATGGTAATAGTAGGCAAATGGGGGTGAGCGGCCATGGTAATAGGTTTATTCTGTATTTCTTACAGTACTTTGAATTTGTGTGGTCTGAATCTCTCATGATTGGGTAAAGTCACTAACCTAAGTTCTTTTCGAGGACCTTCCACAGATTGTTCAATATATTAAGTCACTGAGTGTGATTTGAGGGATAGGAATTCATTGCAATCTAAAATATTGTAAAGGTTTAATATCTAATAGGAATATGAGTCCATAAATGGTTCAATTGCGCTCAGTATTACAAAGATACAGTAAATTAATATTCCTTCGATCTACGCTGTTACCTATGTAAACAAATGTTAAATAATCAATCTGAGTACCGGTACTAAACTTGTATTAAATGGGAATTATATAAGATATAGATAATGACTATTCTCGCTATAATATTTCCAAAATAGATAATACAAAATGAATATATTGAAAATTTCATTCAAATTACTTCATTTTGAGGGAAGTTATCAATAATTATAGTTTTGACAAGATTTATGCATAGATTGTACCATTGGAGCCGTCTATGACATCAAGAGTTGATTATGGTCTTTTCATGTTAATAAATGTCTAATTAATAATTTATATACATGTAACATTTAAAGTACTTTAGTTATTTTAGAGTCTAAAGGAAGACATGCAATAGACAGATTGAGATTTAGCTCTGCCTCTTGCATAATGCCTGTTGAAGGCAATGTGAAATTTTGATATTTTTCAAAAAAGCTAATTATTCAAGTTACTTTGAGAAATCATTGTAATTCAGTCATACCTTTCTATCATACCTAAATTGTTAATAATATTTCTGGAAAGTTGGCATCGAATTGTGTAGTCTTGTTGAATTGTTTAAGTACTTCAGGGTTCTTGTTTATCCTAATTAAATGTAAGCCTTTTGTCTTTGTCAGTTTTATTCTAAAAAACATTATGAACACTAAAAACATTTTGTGTAGTTCAAGACTCTGTGTGATCTGAAGTGTTATTTTGATTAGTGACCAAGCTATTTATGATTCTAGTTTTATTTTGAGCGATGAGTACGAAAGTTGGCTTGTTTATTAATTTGGGTTTAATGTTTTGCTGATTGTGTTGTCATTGGGACACACAATCAGTTTTATATCAAAATTAGCTTTATCAATAGACAAATTATAAACAAAGGTGAATTAATTGTCATTCGATGAAAGATGTCAACTATGAAATTCTAAGAAATCAACCAAAGTTTAAGTTAAGTCTACCAATTATATACATATAATTCAGCATTATTTAAAACTGATGAAATAGACAGGGCTGAAAATAACAAATTTGTTTGTACCTAACAAAATACCTGGCACTACTGAACGAGTATACATGTATGAGAAAATAAAATAAAAACCAAGTACGAACAATCCAAACCGTAAGACAGAATTCAAAGTCCTAAAAAAACGTTATAGGCAAAATAGTGTATTCAAGCAAAATAGTGTAATTAGCAAATGGACTGCCAGACATGTACATGTATTAAAGGTACTGTATACATAAATAAAACCACTGAAAAAAATAGACAAATCAGTGCCTGACAAACTTTAAGGGATCAGAGGGATTGTGCCTAAAGAAGCTTGACAATGTCTTTGACATTACACTGTAAATGGCTTTCATTTTATACATCTTGCAATCTATCTACAAGTAGATCTGATGGTTTATGGTTATGATTACACTCATAACTCTTGTGCTAGATATCATCTGTGTTATTTCTATTATTAGGTATTATGTTTCTACCATTAAATAAGTTTCAAAATTCTGCAGTTGTAAAAGACAGTATTACACCCAGTCTTGACAATCAACAGGTCTCCTCTGCTGCAGCGTGTGGCACAATTACCTAAAAAAATTGTCTTTATATCATTTGTAATACTAATGTCAGAGCAGTATATCTCCATCAAGTTATATCCCCTTAATTGGATGAATAGTCAAAAGCAAATTTATTAAAGCACAAACACATGATGACATATCGTATCACATTTGCAAGAAGAACTTATTTACGTTAAAACAAACAAACAAACAAAAAATTACAAGGTTATGATAGTGTGCATACAGTAAATAACTGTTATAGAAATAAAACAAAAGCTTTTAAGCATTTTGATTTTGTTCTTATGAGTATTTTAACTTATATGGAATTGTTCAATTCTAAAAAGTTATTTTCTTTGTTTTTTCCATTGTGTTTGAAAATGAATTTCATCTTCTGTCTTCTGATGGATAATTATATACCGGTAAACAATCTGAATCTTTCCTAGTGCACAAATATATCATCTGTTTGGACTTGCAGAACTTATTGTTGGCAGAAAGTATATCATATATTTAAGGACCAGGAGAATGAAACTACGTTGTTCGTTTCAAGTTGCATAATGGGAGAATAAAGCTACATATAACATCTGTGTTGTGTTATGTTTCTTGTACACAGGTTTGTCTTCTGGGTTTTCTTGCACTTACTATTAAAGAGGCATTATGGGAGGTTAGATAAAGGGTTGACTGTTCTCGCTATAATAGTTAAAAATATATGATGTAAATAAAACATATTGAAAATTTCATTCAAATTGCTAAACTGTGAACCAAGATATTACATGTAGCTTTGGAATTTTAAGCCTAGCCTCGATCATTGGTACCGGTACTAAACTCGGTACGATAAAAAACATAGTCTCCATTATCCATTTTTTGGATTTAATCATCAGTGAGCATTATTTATGTCTTATTGGTAGTTTATATAACATTTCAGGCCTGAGGAAATGTCTGCAATAGGCAGATTTAGCTCTTGAATAATGTATGTTTAAGTTCGCAACATTTTGTGTTTACTTTGGTTTATATAGATTTCACACTGCCATCTTGACATGTATTTCTCTTGGTTCGAGTCATGTATATGGATAATGATTGTATATTCTACATATCAATTAAGTCATGCTTTTTAAAGGTCTTTTCAAAACCAGTTGTTTATCGTCAAACAGTTTAACTATTGAAAATAAAACATCAACCAATGTTTCAGCAGTTGCTACATGTACAAATGTGTGCAGTGTTGTGTGTAGTGCTCTCGTGCTGCCAGTGCAAAATTTACCTGAAGCCTAAGAAGATACCTATTCTAACAAAATACAGAATTGTTCGATTTCAAATCACAATGTCCTCTTGTTTACATTCAAATTTATGAAAGCTTGTGAACATGATAATGTTCTAGATACAATTTTAAAAAACCCTTTTTTTTTATTGTTTAGAACTTGCTTTGGGCGATCTTTTGACAATGTTTTCAGAGCTTGCATGGATAACTTTGCTTGTGATGGGTGTATTGGTGAGTCTGCAAGCCCCCGTCTGTATTTTCTTTGAATTGAAGTTGGTGTTCAAAACTACATGTACATGTACTTGACCGAAGAAAATGTGTTTTGTTATGAATAACATGTATAAAGATTTCAAAACCTCCTTTAAAGATACATTATTGGAGATTAGATAAAGAGTTGGCAGTTCTCACAACAATAGTTAAAAAGTTGATTATGTAAACAAAATTTGCTGAAAATTGCTGTCAAATTAATCCACTCTGAACCAAGAATTTAGTGATTGAATTTTGGGCCTAGTCTCGATCACCATTACTAAAGTTTTGATTATCCATTGTTTGATTTAATCATCACTGAATGTTGAGCAGAAGACAAGGTTCTAATCCAGTAAATGGCGCAAGTTAGCAATGACATCTAGTCTGGATAAGTTGATAAATGTCTCATTAATTTAGATAACATTTCGGGCAAGGGTTGGACGGTAATTTCAATAAATCAATATTTCACTGTTTCGATAGTATATTCCAATATTATGTTCTGGGTCAAATACTGATGTTTGCACTGCAATAATCTCAGAAAAATTAGTTCTGAACATTCAAAAATTCTTCAGTGACACATCGAATAACTAATCCGACATATCACATGTTAATAATGGACTAAAAAAAATGCACATTATTCTGGTACTGTATGTACATGTATAACCGGACTAGTTGATATCCTGCCTGACGTCCAGTCACAAAATGTATATGATCTCTTCACTGGTACACAGAGACTATAATCGAAAGGGAAAAACTGGATATACCATTTCTATTGTCGTTATTTTTCTCCATTTTTCTAGTTGGGATAACTTTTGTCATTAGAGTGTTCACAAGAGGTTCAAAAAAGTGAAACAAGGACCATAACTCCATAAGTAATTAACTAAAATTGCTGAAATTCAATAGGATTTTTTGTTTTACTAAACTAAATAATACTTATAATAAATTTGATACACATACATGTAACTCGAGAAGTTATAATAAATTGTTGAAATTGTATAGGTTTCTTCATTATACTTCATTATAACTTTAATTGTTAGAGCAATCAAAGGGATTTAAAAAGGGAAACACACACCATAACTCTAGAAAAAATTAACAGATAGGCTTCTTCGTTTTACTAATATTAACAACATATATAATATAAATTTCATAATGATCAGATAATAAATGTAGTCTGTAGAGTGTTCACAAGGAATTGTGGACAATTGATGGACAGAGGCAATGACAATATACACATCTCAATATTCTGCGTATAGAAACAAAACTGTTTAATTTTGAGCTAAATCGCTAACATTTGAAATTCAGAAAAGTGGGTTGCAACGCATATAATACTTTTATATGAATGTATATAAACTGATTTACATTCAATGGTTCCGTTTTTACTCCAATTTCTAATCGGTTATGTTCGGCGAACAAAGCCAGCAACCTCAATTGAGTGCAGATTTACATTCAATGGTTTCCGTTTTTACTCTCAATTTCAAATCAGTTTTGTTCTGCAAAGTAAGCCAGCAATCTCAATGGAGTGCAAATTTCTAGTGCAATGTGTCTAGCCTCGCCCCTAGAGTCTCTCAATACAACTGGGACTGAGTCGCATTGTGGTACACAACTCGTGTTCCGATGTTACAAAAAAAAAATTATCTTAACTATCGGATATCAGAAGCTCATCTTTTCCCCCCGGTAAGTTTACATCATCAAATGTTGATTAAAATTTACCAATTATTCGTGTTTTTGATGCCTTGGATTTTGGAGGATTTTGAGTTACAGACTTAGGCCCTTTAATGTATGGTATGAATACTGATTGCTACAGATTATACAATTCTATAAGTATTAGCATGTTAAATACCTTGGTCTTAAACCACATTGCCTGTCATGTTCATTTCATTGTATTGTGGAAAGAATGGGATAGTTTCTACTGTTTTACCAAAGTACTTGGACAATCAAGGAAGTTGAGAATAAAGTATACCAGTATTTGCTTTTTCTTTTAGAAAAATATTGATAATAATGATATAAAATATGCTGTTGTCTAAACTCTCTGTATGGTTCATGTACCTGTACCAAACAAATTATATTTGAACTACTGGGTGCACCTAGGCTTACATGTACTTGGCATCCATTATTACCTGTACTCAACCATCTTATTTTTTTAGATGAAGACTGATAACTGAATCTTTAATATTTTTGATGTGAATAATGGTGAAGAAAAATGAATTATAACACAATCAACTATTTATTAAATATAATGCAAGATACTTTGAAACATTCCCTTCTTTAAACTTATAAAAAGCTAGCCCTAGAAAAAATTCAAGCTTAAATATTTTCATGTACAGGAATGTTGGTATGTTCTTATTGAAATAGATGTGATAGTCAAATTTACTAACCTTGTTATTTGACTCAACATGTATCATCTGCATTTATCTCAGTTTTGGTATGGACTCGTACTGAACATGTACTTTATATTTCTGTCATGTTAAAAAACTTATGTACAGGGAACCAGAATCTAGGGGAAACATTGTGAAAATAACATAGCACCAATACTCCACAAAGTAGTTATTGGAGAATTTTCCATGTTTACATGTTCGATATATTGAAGGAATGAAGGTGTATGTCAGGGGAACATCTGTAACAAGTTTGTTTTTAAAGGCCCTATAGTGTATACAAGTATATTGAGAAATTCAGTAAGTGCCTTTTTTCCTTGCTGCTAATTTTTTGCTCATAAAAACAATGTTATAGTAAACAATTATTATTAATATCAATGGTTTTATAATTTGTTGGATTAAAATTCAGGAAAATAATTCCCAGAAATCCCAGGATAACCACATATTTTCTGAAACATATTCAAGGAGAGGTAAAAAAAAGAAGTACATTATTTCAGTGGTCATATATTAGAAATTTCCTTGCATATACATTTTGATGCCCACATTAATAATTTTATTACAAAGTCAACCGTTTTTGAACTTTGATATTATCTTTCTTAAAAAGCCAGCACCAGTTTAGTCCAAATCTAGCACTGTCTGGCCATAATAACTAATATGGTTTGATGTGTAGCTTACAAATTTGATTGTCATCACTCTGATGGGGGAAAGCTCTGTTTTCTTTTCAAAAATCTTATTATAAAGCAGTTCCTGAAAATATGAAAAAAAACACCCAAAAACTCAATATTATTATATTAAAAATGGTTAGTGCCTCAAGGTCTAATTTTTTCAAAACTTAGATGATGTATGTATACGGAATTGACCTGGGAACTACTGTCTCTCCTGAGAAAGGAAAATAAGATGTTATCTGGATTGGTACTACAGTTAATTATATTACAGTCTGACCTACATATTATGTGGATTATTTGATCTCTTTACCTAACCTACTTGTACAAGTAAAAGAGGTCATTAATTCTAATCAAAATGATTCTAAGATTACTAATTAGCTTACTAAGTATTGTACAGATTTATAAAACGGTTAAAAAAGAAAATATGCAGTTGACAAAAAATTATATGTACAAGTCATATGTGATTGGCTAACAAACTAGTATTATGAAATGTTCCCCCCAGTATGTGCTATGGAGTTGGTAAACAGAAACCAAATGAGGTCAAATCAAGATGGAGGACTAAATCCAACATATAGATTAGAATTTTGTTGTATGGTCTTACAAATTTTAAAAACTCAGTTGTTATTTATGATTTCCATGCATATGCATATTTACTACAATTGAATTGGGTGTGATTTCATCTATCTTTGTAAGATTATATGTCCATATTGCTATTAACGTGAAGTGTATTAATGTGCTTGTTGCATATGAAATACCAATACCTTAGTTAAAATAACATTAATTTCCAATTTAATATTATATTGTCATAGTATCAAATATAACACCTTTTGCATACCTAATTTCTGGACATTTCTTGCATTGCTAAGCAGCTATGTGAGCTTCTTGAATCAAAGAGAACTGGTATCAATTGTTCTACTAACTTTAGTGATAATAACATCTAGTTGAAAATCATATCAGATTAGGCATTGCACACGTTACCATAGAAATAGAAATTGCTACATGTACATGATGTACAAGTTTGTGATAGAAATAGAAGTATATTCTATTGTATTATTCTTGAGTATGATGAATTTTAATGTAATTATAGTAACACTCCGTTCAAATTTTGGTCATTGTTTGAGATGTGGTAAATAATGTGAAAACAATTATAAGAGAATTTGAATTTGTTTAAATTAGCGTACTCATGTTTGTTCATTTACTAGATTTTAAAGTGCCATTGAGATGAAGGCTGTCTGTCAAGGCATAGATAATCTATTAAAAAATAAATTTACTACACTGTTTTAGATAATTTAATGTTCTTTGAAAAAATCACAATCCCAGACAATAGTTTTTAACTTACATTTGTTTATATAAAGGTGACAAGTGAATGCTTTGCATAGGCCTTAGAAAGAAAAAAAAATGCATTTGGCCTATTTTGACATGTGTACACATATACCAGTAGCTGTTTTTTTTTTGCAAGTGCTTACAATTGGAGGATACCTGTACATGTACAGTATACAATCATGTTATGTTTACCTTTCACATAGGGCACCATATTTCGATGCATAATTTATTTAAACATCTCAAATTTGCACAGACAATCATTTGAACAGTATGGATTGAAATGAACAAAAAAAATATACATTGCATCTTAACAGAATTAGGCACCTATTACATTACTGTACAGACGGGTATTTTAAACATATGTTACTGTTCAACGATTTTCATATGCATAGTTTATAGTAATTTATAACCAAATATCAGACTTTGACTAATATTCAATATAAATAAAATATACTTTATTCTCAGTTCAGTTGTTGACAATGAATATTAAAACACAACATGTTACCAATTGACCTGTATTATTGTATCAGCTAGTAGAAGTTTTCATTGATTTTTGTTCACATAATGTTTGTATTTGTCCTGTATGCAGACCGATATTATAAATGTTATATCTACATGAAGATGTGTCATGTATACACAATATACATGTATATTTACCATCAGTCTACATGTGAACCATTTATTTCACATAATTATGGAACCTTTGTATTTTTTCAACAATACATATGTATGTAAATAATTTAATAAATGATATATAACTTGTGATGTCTACTGGCAGAAGAATAATCCATTGCCATCAGAAAATGCTATTATTGTGTCTTCTTGTAAATAATAATTTTTATTTGTTAAAGGAGCTAAATCGCTAACTTTTTGGACCTAGGAATTCTCAAAAGTGGGTTGCAACGCATATAATACTGTAATATGAATGTATATAAACTGATTTACATTCAATGCTTTCCATTTTTACTCCAATTTCAAATCAGTTATGTTCGGTAAAATAAGCCAGCAATTTCAATCCAGTACACATTTCTAGTGTTTAGTTATTCCAGTCTACATAACTCCGTTTGGTTTGATGCAATGTGTCTAGCCTCGTCCCTCGAGTCTCTCAATACAACTGGGGCTGAAACGCACTATGGTACATGATTCGTGTACCCATGTTAAAAGATTATTTAATTTTAAATATCGGATATCAGAAGCTCATCTTTTCCCGGTAAGTTAACATCATCAATGTTGATTTAAATTGACCAATAATTTGTGATTTCGATGTCGAAGATTTGTAGGATTTTGAATTACAGACTTAGGTCCTTTAAGCGTGTATCATTACAGGCCTTGGACTGTACAGTACAGTGGTTGCTTACAGCTTCCCTCCGGATCCACTCACTTGATTTGATATCAAGTTTATCTTGTGGTTTTTGTTTTGTTAGCAAGAAATGCAGGTCCTTCTGCACTAGTAAAATATATTATAGATATAAACCTTGACAATGTCACCCAGAAGCATGTTAGTTACTAGTTTGATTTCTGTTGTCAGTAATCAAATCAATGGAAATAAAACAAAATTCATTGAATACCAGTTTATACAATGTACATCTATTAATTAGTATATTATCAAGGAAAGCACAACACTTGTCAAAGAGATTAATGTCAAATACATGTATATGCATGCCACGTAGATTTATCACCATTTGTTTTGTAGATGCACTACATATGAAAGATAATACATGTACACGTAGTTCAAAAATAGATAATGGAAAATATTTGCAATTTAACTCAAAGTCAAATTAGTTTATTTTGACTGTGCATGTACAATGTATAGTAGTTACATGTACAAGTGTTTGAAATTTTGACAAGAAATAGCAGACTGCAAGCCTGGAAATAAGGCACCTGTCACTGACAATGTCAGGCACAGATTCAGGCTTTGTCAGGCACAAAACCTTTGGTGCCTGTCATTTTGTCAGGCACTGATTTGTCTTTTTTAATGATATTATTAATACATGTCCGGCACTAAGTTGAAATTGTCAGGTACTATTTCATTAGTGCCTGACATTTTGTCAGGTACATCTAAAACCGTTATTTCCAGACCTGAGACTGTCATGTATAATATACCATTGTCATGATAATGAACACTGTTTTGATTGTGTGTCCTTTATGGGGAGATGTCTTCATTAACGTTAACAGATTAAATGGCGTGGATGTTCCAATCCAAATAATATCTCTGCCATCCAATGATCTAGAGAATTGATTATGGGGCATATGTGAATAAATGTTTAAATCAAGAGTGTCAAACTCATTTCGATTCAAGGGCCACATGAACTAAAATCTTATTTCAAGTGGGCTGGAGATATACAAAAATTATAAAAACTTAACAATGTCCTTGAACTTTACTGAATTCTATAAACAAAGCCCAACTGGTTTCCAAATGGTCGAGATATAATATTAAACACAACATTCTTTTGTATTACATACAACTTAGATATCTATGACATATAGTTTTACTGAAGCTGGAGAACAATAATAAATGATTTCCAACGCTAGTTTCTAAGAATTATTGACATATCAGTTTGTTGAAATTTGTTCCATGGGCCACATTTAAACCCATGGCGTGCTGGGTCTATATCATAATTTATATAACATTCTCTCAACCACAAAATGTGTATAGACCAGCCACCAGGAGTAGATCTATATACATGTACATGTACTTCGCTAGCAAATCAGTGACACTGTCAAAGAAAACACTAATCAAACCAATGCAATAATCAATAGTGCTGTGTCATTGATAGCATACTAATGGTAAACATTGTCTTACCTACATGTATGTCAGAATTACAAGAAATCACTCATTTTAAACAGAGTGGTACATATAAATGAAGTGGGTCACATTAATTTTGATACACATTACTTTCTTGTCTTTTGTGAAATTGGCATTACATTTACATACATGTACAGCTTGTTTTTAAATGCAAGACCAGTTTTGAATTCAGATACATGTACATGTATATGATTGATTATCTTTGTCTGTGTACAATATACTTTCACTTGATATACATGTATTATATTTATTAAATTTACAGACACTATTTGATATCAATGTGGGTACATGTTACATGTACATGCAATGTAGATATTATTGATATCATGATTCAAGGGAGTTCAATCCAGGTGTTCCCCAGAATTCTTCAGCATGTTTTCCCTGTCAGTTAGAAAGTGTCTACTTTTTTGGATTGGACAAAAATGTACACGACGGTGTGCACATAAAAGAAGCATTAAAATTCTCCACATAGCACACTAATACATTTTGCTGTCTTCACGTACCCAGTCGTTGCAGAAAAGTAGGATGTTAAACACACTTTATCCAGGCACTAATAGTTAGTGCAGGGGGACTGCGCCACATATGATTTACATAAAGGACAAATATAATGACAAGACATCATACGATTGCTTGTCAAGGTCCGAAAGCTCGTCTCCATCTCAATCTGTCAAGTATTGACCTAATCATTGCTATATCTTCAAGAAAGACTTAGAGCTGCGTGTAGTTGCTAGGAACCTGAATAATGGGTTCAAGGAGTTTTTCGCACAACGGAACTATCCACTGAAATATATTTGGATTTTCCCTTATATTTTCAGATTATTACTTTGTCTATAATAAGAATAATTACTATATTTGTTCCAGAGTAGGGTTGTTTGTCGAACCTCATGGGTTTTGTCAGGGTCCTCCGGTTTCCTCCCACTGCTAAAGCGAATTATTGAAGCAACCCATGCGTTAGTCCTGAAATGATCTAGTTTGTGTTGAGTGAACGTTAAACAACTTTTCTCTCTCTAAAAGGAGTGTTTAAATGACGGGATAGTTAATTCATCAAAAAGAAGCAAATGGTTTTGTCTTATTACATTAAGTTAGAAAAAACATATCATCAGGTAAAATTTATATTATCTGATTATCCATACAGTAACATATTTAAGTTAATACTTTTGTTGTTTTTTCAAAATGTGATTTTGTTTCAAAGTTGTCCCCTTTTATTGCTGGTTGTTTGCATGTACTGGGTATAAAATTCTATTAATTGGTTCACTGAATATTGTATCATTTGTATTGGAGTACATGTAGACCCAGATTAATTGGATATGTATTGATTTTTTTATTGGTCAGTGTCTAATGGTTCGTTCAATGATTTATTGATAAATTTCAAAAAGAAATGATTCCATCAACTTGACTAGTAGTTGTACTGATTAATCATCTGTTACTGATAATTTGCCCCCTTACATGTCAGAAAATACTTGAACTGAACATTAATTTCAACACACAACAAAATCTTTCTGCTTGTAGTTGTGGTGCATTGTACATCTCTGAACACTTGTCAGTTTTCTTTCTTTCAAACTATATGTATCATGTGTATATCATATGGCTACATACTTTATGTCTCCATTTTATATTATCCAATACAATCTGTTTATCTGTGAGCCTATCTATACAAGATAAAATAGGGTACCTTATTTCCTTGAATACAACCCCGGGGTTCTATTTCGTTCAGCCCAACCCGACCCCCGGGTTCTATTTGAGGCCCGGGATATAATCAAGGCCGGGTTGTATTTTTTTCAGACCCGAATTAATGCTCATAATCTTCTATAGTAGTGACATTTTGGACAAGTAAAACAAGCAGACAGGGTCGGTCTTGAAAATACGAAGGCTAAACTCTCTGTGCCTGACATGAAACAATTCTACTTCCATTGCAGGAATCATCAATTAATTTATATTTTGACAGGGAGTATTCAGTTTTTACCTTAGACCCAGGTTATATTAGAGACCCGGGGTCTATTCGTGACCCGGGTTATATTTATCTCAACACCCCCTTACCCCCGGGTTCTATTCGAGGCCCGGGTTGTAATCGATTCCTGGGTTGTATTCGTGGAAATACGGTATTTGTAGTCCGCATATGCAGTTTGCGATTATTAGTCAAAATACTTTATTATACATGTAATTTGAGAATTGATTTTTCATACATGTACATATAATATAGATTTGGTAATTATTGTTGCAAATACATAATTATCTTAACTGTGATATCAAACAAGCTTTAGCTTTACATTTCGAATATACATGTATGCTGCAATGTGAACAAAACAAATTGATATACTGTATCTTCATATGAAATATTATGATTTTAATAATATCTCAATAATCGTGATTTTATAAATATTATTAAAGTCTGAATTATGAAGTCAAGAGAACCAGACAAATAAAACAGTGTGGTGTGATTGACATTAACACTTCACATTATAGTGAAAATACTATCAACATTATTCTATTCAGTGAACAATCAAAATGTCACTATAAAAGTAAAAGTCTTGGTATTCTCTTATTCAGTTTCCAACCAAATCTTTATTCAACTATTGACATCTACATGTATTTATTGTACAGTTCTCATAAATCTACCATTAATACTTAAAAGCCCACCTGGGGGAAACTGACCTATGTCCACCCCAATGTACAATATAGTATATAACCACAATTCTTACCTAGGTCATGAACCTTTGCTTACAAATTACCTGACAAACAGTACTCACTATTACTATTCTCAATTCTGTCCATGTTCAACAGTCAATTATTCATTATAAACAATGGAAATTGGAGCTTTGAACGATTAAAGGATTAAATCTTTTTTTTATTTAAATAACGACTATTATTTAACATGTTTTTATAAAAGTAAAATTTCTGTTATATTTAGTTCACCATATGGCTTCATGTTGTTATTTGGCGGTGTGCCAACACCTGCCACACACTAAAAGTCATTTCATCATGTCTACCATAGCCTTTAACAATCTATCTACACTTTTAAATATATGGAGGTCTTGTAAACTTTTGACTTTAGATTATAGATATTCTATATAGAAAAAAAACTGAGTACATATAAAAGATTGTGATGAAATGGTTATGTAATGATTTACCCAAACATATTTTTAATCAAGTGTCTGTTCACATATATCAATGCTTTTGGTAGGCCTACATACAGTATATACATGTAGGTGTATTACATTATTTCCCGTCACATTTCAATTTAAATTTCTAACCACCTACACACTGGGAGATTATTGTTCACCTCATCTTTTAAAGGGGACTATTAAAATGGGCTTGTCCGTATTTCACATTTTTTGGAAGGCAATAATGCGGCTTCTAATTGAACTACAATGTTCAATCTTGATGTACATGTACATGTAGGTGTTTATCAAATATATGCCAGTCCATCAGACTTTGATGATGAGTATTTGGTTTAGGTGTTTATGGGGTGAATCCTCTTGGCCTTGACTAAGTTCATTGATGACCATTTTTTACTCAGAAGACTTCAGACTTTTCTTCGTGTAAATAACAATGGCAGCTGTTGAGGAATGTGACCTATCATCCAACATTATTTAAATCAGATATGTGGATAAATTAATCTCAAAATTTGACATTTAGTAGTTACATGTAAATAATTTAAAAAATGATGACAGTTTACTTAATTGTATAAAATAAGCTGATTAATTTGTTAATTTTGTATTGTGACCAAGTTTTTCTGTAAACCATTTTAAACTTGGTCGGTCAATGCTTGGAGAGAGTGTATGGACTACATTGTATTGGGAGACATGCTTGGTAATGATTAAAATCAATATCATGTGAAATAGCTATAGTGTTGAGGTCACAGACTCACAGCTTAATAAATCAATACATGCTAATGTCCCTTAGGCCCTAGTTTCAAACCTTTACACAAAAGCTTGCTGATAAATGAAATGGAAAGAAAAGAATGGTTGATAATGTGTAAATGTGGTGGATAAAAATTCAATTCTACGATACTGTTGTCAGTGACAAAATAAATTTACTTATATTAAGTTATATTCTATATATGATTCAATAGTAACTATTTGATTTTACATGTCTAGATAACTAGAACTTCAAAAATGCTAACTGTTTCTTAGTTTTGAACGGTCTATGAAAGTATATTACTGTCAAACCAACTAGGCATAACATAGCTCAAAAATCTTTATAATATGGGAAAATAGTGCGTTACAATTGCATAACAATGTACTAATCAACAAAAA
Organism: Patella pellucida; assembly: GCA_917208275.1. Taxonomy (NCBI): domain Eukaryota; kingdom Metazoa; phylum Mollusca; class Gastropoda; family Patellidae; genus Patella; species Patella pellucida. The sequence goes on from OU795039.1 coordinate 64,092,314, forward strand.
AGGTAGAGAGACTTGAAAAGATTTTGACCCATTTTAAAATTGCAGTCTGCATGTATGTGGAGAACTAGTAACTTTTAAGACTATGTTTCCAAATTTGTGCTGACCAGGTTCAGGATATCACTCACCATTTTTTAAGGAAATCACAGTTACTGTAAACTTATGTTTGATTATATAGGTAAAAAATTATCTTGAGTCATGTATGATTTTCTTCTCTTTAGTTGCACACTTTTTGCCATGTCTAGGTGAGAGAGTAAATTTGTTGATATCTTAAAAGTTGATATGAATGCTGTAGCTGGAAGGCAGGCATGTGTTATTTCTGGCAAACTCTACATTACAGACAAGCCACATGTTACTTATCACAATCCATACACATATTTCACCATATTATATATCTCACAATACACTATGCACCGTGGGAAAACATTCAGTCTTAATTTTCACAAATAATCTGCTGTGTGAGCTTGTTCTTTATCTCTACAATATATACAAATAATTCAAGATTTAAGTTGGTGAAAACCTAATATTTATTCAGTTACAACTGTACAGAATTACAGGTAGACCCAATTATGATATTATTCTGTATCCAGTTTCTTCAAGATTTCTCTTTGGTTTCAGTACATTTGGCTATTCTGCTTTTACAGTTTAATATAGAATTTTAATGTATGGCTTGTTATTTTTATTTTTAATGATACTACAGGTGCAATGTAATAGTATGTTTTAGTTTGATATTAAGAACTTACTCATGACATGAACAACTGACAACCATTAATTTAAGGAGTTATGTCCCTTCCCACCACCACTACTATTTCTACCAGTATACAATGTATTTACTATCAGATCAATGTGTATTATATTGCCTACTTTATTATTTGGACAGGTCATATTTATTTATGCACTTTATTTGTGTATAGAGATGATATAATTGCATAAAGATTTCAGAACACCTTATTGTGACCTTATAATTATAGGTTACATCTCACTGTGTCCACTTTTGATTAATCCAATTAAGGTCTAATTAGGATTAGTGTATTAAGCGGATTAGGATTAGGTGTTATAGGTAATTAGATGGAAAAAAACAAATATTGAAAGTAACTAAATATTCAGTCTTATAATTGGTGAGTACTGTGTTGCCGAGGTCAGAACTAAAAAGTTGTTTTTTTTCACTTTGGTCAGTGTATTTGGCGTAATGCGCAGAAATATGGACTACAAGCAGATTTTTCTCGGGTGCCAGAAATCAATAAAATTGTCAAGCAAGCAGCAGCATTACCATTAATTCCAATACAGCAGGTTGAAGATGTATGGCTGTGTGCCCTTGATGATGCACTACTCCCAAGATGCCAGAGTGTTGCAATTTGCAGATTACGTAACTGAGTTCTGGGTGGAGGGGCAGCATGGCAGAATGATGTGGAACCATTTCCACACTGACGGTCCACGCGCAATGAACCATGTTGAAGGATGGCATCCAAGATAACATCCATTATTGCCACCCCTCATCCAAATATTTTTAAGTTGGTGGCTTTTTTTAAGAATGAACAAGCTTACTCCGAAGTAACCATTCTCGAGTTAGGTGCCAACGGAAAATTACGGCCTAAGAGAAGAAAATACAGGCAACTAGAAACCCGACTCCAAACTCTGAAAACAGATCTTCAGAACGGTATAAAGACTGTATTCGAGTATGCCGATGGTGTAGCCCGTTTAACTACATTGTAAATTTTCATTGTTTATCTTGTTTTTGTGTGATGTATGATATATCCATGTATGTTATACTTTTATTACATATTTTATATATAAAAAATTGTTATATTTTCATTAAATTATAAAGTGCTAATGTGATGTATAATATAACCATGTATGTTATATTTTTATTACATATTTTATTATATAAAACATCGAAAATTGTTATATTTTCATTAAATTATAAAGTGCTAATGTGGTGTATAATATAACCATGTATGTTATATTTTTATTACATATTTTATTATATAAAACATCGAAAATTGTTATATTTTCATTAAATTATAAAGTGCTAATGTGATGTATGATATATCCATGTATGTTATATTTTTATTAAATATATTATATAAAACATCGAAAAATAAAAAAAAATTACATAAAATATTTGTGTTTTTTTTCCATCTAATTACCTATAACACCTAATCCTAATCCGCTTAATACACTAATCCTAATTAGACCTTAATTGGATTAATCAAAAGTGGGCACAGTGAGGACACACCTAATTATATCCTTGTGCTGTATTGTTCCGAAAATCAGATTAACTGAAATCTGTAATCCTTAAAATAAAACTTATTTATTTTGTATTTAGATATTTACATTAAACAAAGCAATTAATATGTATGTTGTTATATTTACAGGTATTGGTTGAATTTGATGATTGTGATTGGCAGAAACGTGAATGGATTAAAGTGCATGAAGTTTTCCAGATATTTTGGGTAGAACATACCTTAGTTTGGGCATATAGACCTGACCCTAATAAGCCACAAAGAGAAGTCATCTGGCCAGGATTGGTAAGTTTCCTAGTAAAGCTTTAAATATAATGTAACTTAATATTTGAATGTTTTATTCATTTCATTCTATACAGAGATAATTTGAAATACTTGTTTTAACCATCATTTTTTATGAGATTTTAGCATTCAGCAAATCAGTTATCATGTACTGTACCATCGCAACATACTTCTGCATTGCCATAAAACCTAGATTGATTGTAAATACATATATCAGAAAGTGAAGGACACTCCAAGAATCAACTAAAACTTCTTGATATGGTATAAAATGTCATTTATTAGTAATAAAACAAATAATTGACTATGACAAAATTACAATAAAAACATTAATTAAAATGAACATTGTAAATGAACAATAATTGAAATACATACATATCAAATATTCACAACTAATCTGTTTGCTTCGATTAATTATATATGATTAAATAAAGACTTGGGATGGGCATTACTACTGGCAATTAACAATTAACTGACACTATTAATTCCAATCAATCGATTAATCTTGCTTGTTGACACTGCCAAATTATCTGCTTGTTAATTGATTTATAGCATGCCACTGTATTGGTGATGGACACTCCACAGAATGGTCACTCAGTATAAAATATGATAAGAATTATAAAATTTATGTTCCACCACATCAAAAAAACTTACACTAACGCAACGCAACCGGTACAGTGAGCACAGCTTTCTCTCAAAATTTCAAGGTGGTTTATTTCCGACATTATTGTCTATTACCGGTACTCGTTTCTGATTATTTACTCAGCTATAGAATTTATATTATATAGTATTATATTTTTGAATACACAAAAACTATATAAAAGACAGTTTTTCATATTTGCCTTAACGGTTTTGAATTTCCAAGTATAATAATCAACCTAAATCTATTGAAAAAGAGGGCTTTAATCTGTAAACGTAATCTTTATTGGTAAACAGTGGTTAGAAATATTCTTTATTTGTATATTATCTATATATATACAGTGCATTCTAAATCTGTGGATCTGATGACAGCTAATAGGCAATACATGTAGTTTCCCTTTAATATACGCAGAAGTGATAAATTGCAGATATTATGGTATAAATACGCAATCCTTCATATCAAATTGAATTAATATGTCATAACTGTATACAACCCTTCTACTTGAGAAAATCTTTTTTCCATTTCCCAGTTGCATGTTGCAATTACATGTACCTAATATTGCCAATTTGTCAGTGACTATTTGAGTTATTCACATTGGATGTTAACCTGGCTATCAGGGCTTCCACTTCAAAATTGGCTATATACTTTGGAATACCAGGAAGAAGTTAATAACCAGTGACTAATTACTGGCTTTCATTCGGAAAACAATTCATATACAGTTTATTCCTTTTCCTGTAATTTTGTTGGTAATATACATGTAATGTCCTTTGTAATGCCATCTAAACCCGCCCATACTTTACTGCTCCCTCACTCCAACCCTTTCTTCCCATCTCCACTAAATGCAATTATGTTGTCTCCATGTTGTTAGTGTTATTTGGATATTATATTCATTTCAACAATAATTTAAATTTTCATAAGTGAACCATAGTCTGTTAATCGAATATACCAGTATGTACATGTATTTATACATAACATGCTGTTAATTACACTAAAGATACATTGTAGTACATGTATCTGTTTTGTTAATGGCCTAGGCAAAAACAAGAGAATACCTGGCTTGTTTATAAAGGATAGAATTTTGATTAATTAAGCAAACAGAGATCAAAGGGAAGAAAATGGAAAATGAATTTTCACTATTCACTAGGAGAACCTATTTCTCTTAAATACATAAAAATAGTTTGGTAAGTTGTGACTCTTAAATTTATATCAGATAAAACATACAGACTTTGTATTTAAATCCTTCTTTCAGTATTTCAACATTCATTTTGTACAAGTCCTTGGTCAGACTGTCTGTATGCCTGTTTACTTCTTTTTGCAATGTCAATAGGAGGAAATCCGAAATTGAACAGACTTAAATATTTTCATTCCTTTTTTGTCTGATTTATGTCAACTAGAACTTCCAAAATTTTGGATACAAACAAACGTATTGCTCATCATCAAACACTTCTTTTAGAAAAAAACAAAACAACAAAAAACATCACTATCATCATTAAAGCCACTGTGTGTCATTTGAATTTCCATTGCTTTTCTACTTGGACTGATTATTAACATTGAATCAAGAAAAAATTCAAAATCTCAACTTCCCGTCTTAGATTCAATAAGATGAAAAAGAGGCCTATCAAGAGATTTCTGTGAAACTGAAAAATTGCACTGTCTTGTTCATAGAGGTTGCAATGAATTTTCGATGCTGTAGCGAACTTCAGCGACGGCACAATTTACAAATGTGAGTATCAATGTTAGCCCCCCATGCATCAAAGTGTACAATTTTACTTGATATCAGTAGACCTACTTACAAACACTGACATTTTAAAAGGGGGGTCTCTCTCGTTAAAGGGCAATTATGGAAGTTGATAGTTAAAAAATAGATAATGTAAATAGACTTTAATAGACTATGCTGAAAAATTGCAGCTTTACTAAAGTCAGTACAATAAAAAAAAGTCTTGATAATCTATTTTTACATTTAATTTTTTCTAAAAAAATGTATTTGAATCCGGCTTTGAATTATTTTAAAATTTATTAAATTTGTTTTGGGAATATTTAAATATTCGAAAAAGTTTGCTTCAATCATTTTCCCCGTTTTATCAATAATTTATCAGAAAGTCAGATTTTATCTTCTAGTCTAAGCAAGTAAGCTCTAAAAATATCTTTCTTAGCATTCAAATTAGTCTGTTCATTATGAATGCCAAAAGCAAAAACTAGGCCACAGTGGTTTGAAGTAGCTGTCAAAATGTCTGCTTGAAATAGGAGCTTGTGTGCTACAGCCATGACCCTTCTTTTTATTGGTTGCTCATGTAGATAACAGTTTCTACAGGGGTTGTCTCAAAACACTTGTTTACAATGTCTTTTTACAAGAAAATACAGCTGACTATCTTTATCAGCCATTTTAGAGTTTCTCCTTCATTATACTGTAGATAAAAAAAATATGAGAGGCAGGATAGAAATATTTCCTGTTTAGATGAAGTAGAAATACAGCCTGCTGTATAAGAAATACATGTCACTAGCAATTTAAATGATAACAAGTTTTATTTATAAAATCAATAAAATTGGCTAGGTATTCCTCAACGCAAGTATTGATTATTATCATGCTAAGTATGAAAACTACATTTATACATATACATTAAATTTCATTTATTATGGTAGATTTATTGGTTGAAGGTATCAAAATTGTTGACAATTGTATTGAACAGCTGTCACAGATCTTAACAAAAATATGCTAATAAATTTACTATTGCAACTCCTTCAAAACAGCTGAAGGCATTATTTCATCAATTATCGATAGAAAAAAATAATTTAATTACATATTACTTTCTGCGGTTCTTAAAATATTGGACTCTAATGGAGTGAATATGAACAAAAGTAAATTTTCCAAAATGATTCTACATTTATGTTTAGTTTATGTGCTTTTGTTCTTTATATTTCAACAGAAGAAAAAACTCAAATTTGACAAATCTTCTTCTATGCAGAATATGCTTGGAGATTTCAAACTAATGTATGTGTGAGTGTATTTGGATGAACTCTTTAATTCTCATTCATCTAGGAGCTTTCAATACTCTTTCATGGTCTTTAATTGAAAATGACATCAATGAAATGGGTGATTCTGTAGAGGCAACAAAGACTCACTGATAAATTCCTGTATCTTGAGCCTCATTAAATATTATAATGTTTGTTGGTCACGTACATGTATGTAAAGATAACAAAAGCTTCCTAATTTGACCACAAAAGTTAAGGTCAAACAGCAAACAAAAGAAAAATCTTTTGTGGGATTTGCTGGGTAGGATTGGATAGAAAAAAATGAAATGATAAATTCATCTTGCATTTTATAGCCACAGTCATACATGTACTATGGTAGGGGGGCCAAAATCGGGCAAAACAATAATTATTTGAAGACAATCATCAAAGTTTTCGGACAATGGGCAAATGTTATAAAACTAAAATTTTAGTGGATATGAAAGAAGAAATATGAAAATTATTCCTTACCGCAAAATGAAACGTCCAAAATCTCAACCTGAGTTCAGATTTTCAGAGAATCACACAATTATGATTTTGATTAAGTGTTTCTAGTTCTCAAACTGCAGTTCCAGAAAATTGGTCTGCTAGGCACTACTTTCCATCATATTTCAAGATTTTAATACAGTTACTTGCTGATTTTAATCTCGCGGCTGTGACTGAGGTTTTTACCATCACCTGATTCATTGTTTGACCAGTGTGAAATATGATTATGAACTGCATGTAATTCAGATTTTCCTCCTTGTTCTCTTGTCAAGTGGATTTTTGTAATTTATGATACAATTTCATACAGATAAATGACTGGTTTTTGCTCTACATTTTGCTCGTATTTAGAGGGGTGTTATTGTCCAATAGACATGCCCTGAGAGCCTGAGGTCATTATAGGACCCATGCTATTTTAGGATTTTAAAATAAATTACAGGGTTTTTTTTACCAATCAAAAGGCAAGTTTCACCCTTCCAATATTGGCCTGAATCGATTGCAGGCATTGACTGAGAAGGTGGCTTTCAAACAGAAACCCCTCTTCACAGCCAGATTACTACAAAATAATGCAATTCGGCCTGTTGTAGATACCAAAATTTCAGTGTCAACAGAAAACCACACCCAATAATTTCAAATGATATTTGGGATATGTATTTTAGTGATATATAATACAATATTGTAAAATTAAAATCAATATAACACTTATCAACATGTTTTCAATGAGGTGATTAAAAGGTATGGGTTATCTCCCTTTGTCTGTTATTAGCTTGTCATGTAAATCAGTAATGTCTGGACCTTGATGCTTTATACTCCACATTCTATTTTAGACTTTTATAGAAAAAAATGGTAACCTTAGTAACTGGACATGTTAATGTGCAATAACAATATTCTGCAATTAATAAGAAAAAACAACAGATACTGAATACATGTACATCCGCTTGTTTTCCTGTGTTTTCTTCAGTTTCATGTAGATGAATAAGGTTGCTATTTCAGTATTTTGAATGATACACTGTCATTTTTTGACATTTATAGTCAGTGTTTGGTATTAGATGTATTGCATTTTCTTTTAAGCTAGATATTATAAATCAATTTGTTATTGTTTTAATATATTTTATTTCAGTCTTTCAAGCCATTGGTTGATAAAGCTGCTCTAGGCAACAGTAAGAGGAAACCCGTTGAATTCTTTTTAGACAGACATTTAGGATTAGTTGAAGAAAAAGAATTTCAAATATACCAGGTGAGAAATTTTTAAAAAAATTGTTTGATTTTGAATAGTTTTTTCATTATTGTTCATTGAAATCCAAATTATTATTTACATTTACTATAAATCACTAATGTATTTCAAATTGTTACACAATATAGGATTTGTCGAGTTGTCTTAGGCTTTTAATTCAAATGCTTTAAACTTAAACTAACTGTCCAGCTTTTAGATATACAATTGTGTGAAAAGTGATAAGCATTTCTTTTAAAGTGAACAGGACAGAAAATATGAATTGTAGGAAAGATATAGTTAGGAAATGGATTTATTTATGCATAATCAATAGACCTTGCTAAGTGATCATTAGGAGAAACCACATGCTACATGTTATAATTACAGAAAATAATAATTCATATAATAATATATGTTATATGAAATTAGATCAATATGTCATTTATTGAGAATGTTATGCTCTCCAGTTTATATTAATTTACTACAAAAATAGGTAATATTTATATACACTATAAACCTTGCCATACCATACTACTTATTAATTTTGGTCTTCGCATACAAATTATTAATATTGCATAAAGTAGGCCACCTATGTTTAAGCTTCATTCATTAAATCCAATATTGACATGGTACATTGTGTGTTTTTCTTTAGTCTACACAGTACCAATGTTAAAATAAGATCAATACAATACCACAGTATTGAAAGAAAACATTCAACAGTTAATATAGTTGTACAATCTAGATTTTAACTCTTATTTCAATCTAATAAACTCTTACCTGTTTTTATGAATTTATTATAGTTTTATAAGGACAGAAACTAAAATTTAAGTTTATAATAAAAGCACAATTTGTATTAATAAAGCCATTAGTTGATAATAAAAGGGTTGTAAATCACCATTAATGTTAACCTCCAATAAGAGAGTACTTGGTATTTAGGTTTTGTATCTCCTTTATACATATTAATATAAAGTAGGTTCCTGTTGTTTAAGTCCAACCAGTCTTCATGTACATGTATAAGATTTTGAGATATAAGTCAGTTTCCAAATATTATATTATTCTGACAGATAAGAATAAGATGTTTTTTTTCTACTATTCTATTTACTGACTGACTTTTCAATTATATGTTATTTTATATCACATGGTATCAGCTGAAGTGTGGGTTGTGTTGATCAATATTTTATGAGCACATATTTATTCTCCTTCTTAATGTGTCTGTCCATATCAACCTCGATCGCAATGAAGTAGCTAGTTGATGGGGGACTCATCGATCGTATTCAAGTAATTAATATTAGAATGAGGCAGGAAATAAGGTGGATTTTCCATTGTGATAGCTTTGAGATGAGACATTAACGTCAGGGCTATATATGTATTCAATATTGTTCATTGGTCCAAACTTCTATTCTAATTCACATCACAATCAGTTTAGAAAATCAGTAGCTTGTGAATAGCATGGCGCCAAGTGGCTTGTATTTCTATAGATCTGTTTCATAAGATTGATATTGTGCAACATACATCAGTGCATTACCTCAGTCAGCCTTCACTTAGATTGATATATTGTTAAAGGAGCTAAATCGCTAACATTTGGGATCCAGAAATTGACAAAAGTGGGTCGAAACTCATATAATACTGTAATATGAATGTATATAAACTGATTCACATTAAATGCTTTCCGTTTTACTCCAATTTCAAATCAGTTATGTTCGGCGAAACAAGCCATTCAGTCTCAACCCAGTGCATTTTTTTTAGCGCCTGGTTATTCCAGTCCACATATGCAGTGTGATACAGTGCAATGTGTCTAGCCTCGTCCCTCGAGTCTCTCAATAAAACTAGGACCGGAGCGCAATATGGTACACGATTCGTGTACCAATGTTAAAAAAATTATTTTATCTTAAATATCGGATATCAAAAGCTCATCTTTTCCTGGTAAGTTTACATAATCAATGTTGATTTAAATTGACCAATAATTCGTGTTCTCGATGTCGAATATTTTGGAGGATTTTGAGTTACGGACTTAGGTCCTTTAAATACAAAAGATAAAAAACAATCATGGTGTTTCTAATCTACTCAGGTTCACCCTAGCTCTGTCTAGTTTTATAAAGGCCTACATGTAAAATATACATAAACGTAACATAATATTAAATACATTCTGACTTGAACTACTCATAAATATTTGCAGTAAAAAAGCTTGTTATAAATTTAGACTTTGGCAAGTCAATATTTGTAGTCAGGTCATTTGCAAATATGCAATTCACTGCCAAGCTCCTTAAAACATACTTTTTGCTTTTGAGCTGAACAAACAGTTTAAAAGTACAGTTCAAGACCAAATGTAGTACATGTAAATGTTTTTGGGTTTATTTCAAGTATTTCTGTTGCCTTGTATTTAGTTTATGTTTGTGCATGATGCCATGTGGAAGGTGTTAAGTAAGATAAAGTAGTACATTTTGACTGTTATTTATAATCATAGAATTATTAAGATTAATCATACATGTAATCCAAGATAATAGTAAGTGCAGGAGGACCGCATTACACGCAAAACGAAGATCTGCAACAATTATCAAATCAAGTGAATGGATCCGGGGGCCAGCCATAAGCGCGTCCACTGCCCTGTACAGTCCTGGGCCTGTTATGGTACGGGCCTCACTAAAATGATTTACAAAAAAGACGTAACAAAAATAAAGTGACCAATCTTGACAATCTCCCAAACAGAGTTGTCTTCTCTTGCAGTCCTAACTAATCTCTGCTGTCGGCTCAATTGACTACGCCACCAAGATTCTTGGTGAAGATAGACAATGATAAACAATACTATTTAAAACAAATAAATGACAAAATGATTAATACTATAACCATTTTGAAATAGAAATGGGGTCACAATTGCAAAGTAACAACGTATAGACAGATATTACCGAACTGCGCATGTCGTCGCGCTAATTTTAGAATATAATACACGTGGGTTTGTATATTAGAACTACGCGATCGACAGGCCCAACAATTAATTTAGAAATGTCTTGTTATTCAAAATCAAATAATTCTCGATATATCATTGAAATATGTTAGAAAAATCACTTTGCGTGATAAACATTTCGAATTCATTAAAAAAAAACATAAAATTATAAATTGTTTATTAAGGCAAGAACATTTCGCTGACAGGCGCCATTTTTGACCAAGTAGTAAATCACGTGATCGGTGACCTCCGGGTCAAACATTTATAGAACGCGAGCCGACGGCAGATTCGAATGCTGGATAGCGAGACTTGCGTGGAGAATGCAATCTTGACAGTGGTCGTCTCTTCAATGGCGATAGTCTGCCAGTTGAAATCAGGTGTTAGAACGTCAAAGAATTTTAACAATAAGGGCGATAATCTGGACAGAATCTCAGAAAACGCTAAAACTTGCAACACAATTTTATTCTAGATTCTACAATCGGGCAACATTTCAAATTGGCTATGTTGCTGTGAATACAATCATAAATATTCTGTAAAAAAAACTTACCAAAACTCAGTTCCCAGTTTTTTTAGGTAAAAAGAATAGTGATAATTTTATGTAAATGTCTAATTTTGTCATGCAATGTTTGTGAGTGTTAATATTATGAATCAAGGCTGTAACTGCATGTAAATAAGAATGTTTACATCCAGACCAAATTTTGCTATTATTGTTCCAAATTTATCATGGAATTACAGATAACAGATGTTAGCGATGGTCATGATTATTAATGCTCATGTTGTTGTCTGGTTGCTTAAACAATATTTACATTATTTTCTCTGCCGATTTAAATTCTTGTAGAATGTTGACATAAGATTAATGGAGAAAGATGTTATTTTTTACTGTTATAAGGAGGGACTGGGTGGTAGTAAAGAAAGAGACTATTGTACATGTAGACTGGTATTCACAAACTATTTACTTGATAGGACTGAGAAAAACAAGGCAGCCATCATCTGGTAGCCATAAATATCATAAGTTGAACCCAATAGGATTAGTTTCAGGAAATACAAGACATCCTAGCCCTGTTTACAGCATTCACTAAACGTGTGACCTACATAGATAATATACAGTTTATAGCAGCAACCCATTGCCAAAAATAACATCTTGTTACAGAGAATAATGCTTGCTAGACGCAAACAGAAAATGAAAAGTGTTTTCTATTTTATATAACCTAGATATTTGTTCAATATTACTTATTATCACCCAGTAATACACTCTACAGTAGTAGTCAGTAGATATCGCTTGTGTGATATATTTCATTATCTACTGCGATATCTCCTTGGTCAATCAAAAAGGTACTACTTTTTTATTTTAAAAGAATTGTTCATTTTTTTTTAAAAGTAACTTATTTCTGGGTAAATATAAAGGACTTTGCGGTGGTTGAATTGCTGTCGAAAAATTGCTGTATCACTACGTCATAATGTAGTCCGGTTTAGTAAAAGTAAAATCTATAGCAAAGAATTTTATTTATTTATTTCGGCATGTAAGAAGGGATTGGGTGGTAAATAAAATCTCCTACGCATCTTTTTTGATATAAAAAAATATTGACACTCAATGATACAGTTTAAAAAAACCTCGGCAGAGCCTTAGTTATTTTTACATTATCAACTTGTGTTGATATTTTTTGACATCAAAAGACTTGTAGAGATTCGCTATTTATTATATTGTCTGTTCTGCGTGATTCAACTTCCACATTTACCTCAACCCATATTATTGATGCGTGTTTACAATAATTTAACTATGTCGTTTCCTTGGAGATTTCCACAACTGATGCAAGCTTGTGAATATTGATTTGAATGCTGATGAGAGAAAAATAGGTTGGGATAAATTTTTAAAAAGAACTTCCAAGATTATTATGCCAGAAAGTATTATGCACTTTTTGTGTAGATGTTGTTTTATATACCCACATGGAGATATGGTTGTGTATTGTCATCACACGCGTTCGTCAGTTCACAATAAATGTTTATATCACAAAGATCTTGCTTCCTTTTGATACTCACGCATATCAGTTTGTAGCATTCTGAATTACGGCCCCTGGTTGTATGAAAAATTTAATTGTTACCTACAAGTGGTCCCATTAGGTCACAATTTTTATCCTATTTAAAAAATGTGCGAATAGGTCACAATTTTTATCCGATTTTAAAAACCATTTAAATATATCACCATTCCACCATAATAAGGGTTGAATTTGAATTTCATAAATATCAAACAAAACTGCCTGACAAAATGGTGCTGTTTATAAGCAAATTGTGTAAAAGTATGTAATATGAAGGTTGTGGTCCCTTTAGAGTTCACAATTTTTATCCGATTGTGATGAAACTTTAAATATGTCTCTTCTGAAAGATCTTGGTCCCTTTCTATATTTACGCATTTCAGACCATAACTGTCCGGATTATGGCTCCTGATTGTACGATAAAATCGCTATTGATTTTACCTAGTTCTCTATACATCTCTTGCAACATACAGGTGTATCTTGGCAACAAGACCTATTGACTGCTTGGCTGCTGTGGACACATGTTTCATATGCTGGCAACCTATCTTTATTTTATGATTATATCATATTTCTTTTCTTGCCATTTCAAACTATACCTGGTAGCAAATTATACACTGACATATTTTACTGTTTATATAAAGGGTCTTGGAGGGCGGGGGGGGGGGGGCACGTGGGTAAGACGCTGACGCGCTAGCCCGCAGATTGTGTGTTCGATCCCTGCATTGGTCGAGAAAGTTCATCCAGATTTTCCGGCGTGGTTTCTTCTTGTCAGTTATGCGGGACGGGGACCTGACAAAGACAGCTGTCTAGTCGTTCGGATGTTACAAAACACAAGGTCCCGTGTAAAAGATCCCTTGGCAGTTGGAATTCGATATAAGAGTAGGCCATAGCGCCGCTGCCCGGGCAAAATTTCTCTCATAGTACACTGTATGGCGTATTCCTGTCTTCATTAGCCCAGGTTAGGAGCAGAACAGTTGGATGTAAAACCCAATTTCATTTCATTTCCTTTGGGTCTTAACCAGTTTATACCAAATAGTTTCTCCTTTAACCTGATTTGAATATTTAGTTATTTGGGGAGGGGGGGGTATTCTAAAAAGATTTTAACAGTATGTATAACCGGAGACAAATCTGCCAAGTCATAGATCTTTAATCTTTCAATTTATGAGTTGTTGAAATGTTGCACTTTTTCAGTGCTTACATTTTCGATGATTAGGGGAATCTTAGTTTGTTTTCAATGCATATTTTCGCGGATAATGCCCCTTAATTCATTTACCAGGAAATTATCATTCTCGAGTGTACCACACTGTCATTCATGAATAAGATTAAGATCTTCTCCGGTTACTTTGGATGCATATATTTCTCATACTGTGTAATGGTTTCTACAGTTACTGACCATCAGTCAGTACTGTTCTCGATTTTATTACCATATTGATTTGTGATCCATTTTGATGTCAGGTTTTGTTTGTGTCTGGTAAAAATTGATTGTTGCTAAACACATTCATGTATTATGTTTCACAGATAGAAACCTAACAACACCAATTTAGGTACCAGTAACAACCTTCATTACATCCTTTTTTTTCTTATTTTTGCAACGCTAATCATGATAATATTAAAGATGGGTTCCCAGCAAAGTATTTATCAGCTGGTTATTTCCAATAAAAGTATGGCAAATTTGGTATTTATGAAAAGTATAGACACCTAATCTTACTAAAAAAATACTAGATTACGCAAAAATCGACCATGGGGCAAGGACTGGGCAATATTGTTAGGGAATCACTAACTGTCAACCCGACAGGATTTGCTGGCTTATTGTTTGCTAGCTTAGGTCAGGGAGCAGTTGTTATTTCTTGCTCAAATGGTCAGGCGGTTATGGGAACATTGCGGGTTGTCAATGTACAAAATACTCTGCAATTTAAAGGTGTAAAAAGAAGTTGACAGAAATAATTAAGAATTTATTTAGGCCTCAATAATATGGTAAATGTAAGTAATGATAGATACATTTTGAAATAAGGACCCTCCCACAATGAAGTTAAGTTGGCAGACATTGCGATTAACAACAGCTTACTTACAGCTATAGTGTATCCCCGGCGAAAACAGAGTTTTGATAGGGAATTGATGCGAATTTTTGATAGATTGTTTACTTTAAATACGTGTTTAGTCCAAATATATCCTTAAATCACAAAGTTTGTACCCGGTAATGCCTCTTTAAAAGGATGAAAAAAGTTCAAGGCCTAAGTTTATTATTTGCTATAAATAATTTAGTAACTGTATATAACAGTATCAAGCCATTATGCTGTTACCAGTAATTGTCTTAAGGGTATCATAAATTACTGCCGGCTAACAGAGTTAGAAAAAGTTAATTTTCCCCCACCAGTTTTGATGACCTCAATCTTAAGGGTTACCTTTTAATGGTGAAGATAAGAGCCTGGAGATCACTCATTAATTCAGTGGCTGGAGTTCATTAGTCCAACAAGATGATACCCTGGCTTATTCATTGTTTCCTGTCTATCAATAAACTTGGGTGTAGTTTTAAGCTTGTGCATCTTTCCACATGTCTGAGTAATGATATTGTAAATATTCCAGGTTGTTGGCCTTGGGTTATTCTACCATATTGAAGACAAGTACTGCAGGGTCAATGTGTTGAATAAATGAACCATATTGATTTTTGTTTTTACACTATACTAGTTTCCTGAGCTTGTCATGCTAAATTATTATTTTCATTATTTATATTAGGTCAAAGGTCGTATTTACCCCAACTGATTAACTAGTATTGATAAATAAATAATACTGGTACTGACACACTGATCTTCTGTTATTGAGTAACTAATCAACTCATTGATCACGTTTCTAGGCAAAATGATTTTTTATTCATGAAAATATAACAGGTTTTTATACGCCCACATTTTCATGTGGACGTATTATGTCGTCGCCCCTGTCCGTCCGGACGTCCGTCCGTCTGGACGTCCGTCCGTCCGTCCACAATTGTTTGTGGACTCTCTACAGGTCACAATTCTTGTCCGATTTTGACGAAACTTGAAATATAGGTTTATCCCCAAAAGATCTCGGCTGCTTTCGATATTAGCATGTATCGGATCAAAACTTCATGGATTATGGCCCCTGATTGTACGAAAAATCACATTTTTAGCTTGTGGACCCTATAGAGGTCACAATTTTGAACCGATTTTGATGAAACTTTACATGCATGTTTATAACCCAAAGATCTTGGTTCCTTTCGATATTTGCACCTATCAGAACGTAAATTCCTGAATTATGGCCCCTGATTGTCCGAAAATTCACCTATTTTAGCTCGTGGTACCTCTGGAGGTTACAATTATTATCCGATTTAAAAAACCGTTCGATTATATCACCGTTACACCCTAAGGAAGGTTGAGTTCAAATTTCGGAAAAATCGGACCAAAATTACCATACAAAATGGCCGCCGTTCGTACGCAAATACTGTTAAAAAATGGTATATCAAGGTTGTGGACCCTGTAGAGATCACAATTTTAATTTGATTTTGATGAAACTTGAAATTCATGGTTATAACCCAAAGATCTTGGTTCCTTTCGATATTTGCGCATATCGGATCGTAACTTCCTGAATTATGGCCCCTGATTATACGCAAAATTGTCTTGGTTTAGCCTGTGGTCCCTCTGGAGGTTACAATAATTATCCGATTTAAAAAATCGTTTGATTATATCACCGTTACACCCTAAGGAAGGTTTAGTTTGAATTTCAGAAAAATGGGACCAAAATTGCCATACAAAATGGCCGCCATTCGTACGCAAATACTGTTAAAAATTGGTATATCAAGGTTGTGGATCCTGTAGAGGTCAAAATTTTAATTTGATTTTGATGAAACTTAAAATGCATGGTTATAACCCAAAGATCTTGGTTCCTTTCAATATTTGCGCATATCGGATTGTAACTTCCAGAATTATGGCCCCTGATTATACGCAAAATCGTCTTGGTTTAGCTTGTGGTCCCTCTGGAGGTTTCAATAATTAACCGATTTTAAATATCGTTTGATTATATCACCGTTACACCCTAAGGAAGGTTGAGTTCAAATTTCGGAAAAATCGGACTCAAATTACCATACAAAATGGCCGCCGTTCCTACACGAATACTGTTAAAAAATGGTATATCAAGGTTGTGGACCCTGTAGAGATCACAATTTTAATTCAATTTTGCTGAAACTTGAAATGCACTGTTATAACCCAAAGATCTTGGTTCCTTTCGATATTTGCGCATATCGGATCGTAACTTCCTGAATTAGGGCCCCTGATTATACGCAAAATCGTCTTTGTTTAGCTTGTGGTCCCTCTGGAGGTCACAATTATTATCTGATTTAAAAAATCGTTTGATTATATCACCGTTACACCCTAAGGAATGTTGAGTTCGAATTTCGGGAAAATTCGGAACGAAATTGCCATACAAAATGGCTGCCGTTTGTTCCTTTCGTTATTTTCACATATCAGATTATAACTTTCTGAATTATGGCCCCTGATTGTCCGAAAAATCGCCTATGGTCCCTCTGGAGGTCACGATTATTATCCGATTTAAAATCTTGACTCTATCACCGTTACACCATACGGAAGGTTGAGTTTGAATTTCAGGGAAATCGGACCATAATTGCCAGACAAAATGGCCACCATTTGTACGCTAATAGTGTTAAAATATAGTATATCAAGGTTGTGGACCCAGTATAGGTCACAATTTTAATTTGATTTTGATGAAACTTGAAATGCATGTTTATAACCTAAAGATCTTGATTCTTTTCGATATTTGCGCATATCAAATTGTAATTTAATGAATTATAGCCTTTGATTGTAGAAAAAATCACTTTCGATTTTGCTTGTTCTCTAACCATCTCTCGAAAATGTGGGCGTATCCTGCCTGGCAGTGCCAGCTTACTATCTTTATATTGGTTGTAATTGTTGACCTTGTCAATTTAATTTGCTGCATGAGTCATTGAAAATTTCAGAAATTCTTTTGGGATTTTTTTAGATAGCTCGAAATAAATCACACTTTTGCCATTGGTATTTAAAAGCTTGACTTCTCCTTGTGCGTCTTCACTGATTTTTGAAAAGGTGGCAATAAATTGAATTGTTGATAGAAAGTTAACGTGTTTGGTAATCTGTTGTTTTTTAAGCCAAGTAATATTATGACCATATGAAGATAACTTGGCCAGTCACTGATGGTGGCAGATTTTAATGAAGGAGGCTAATTGTTAATTTTCATTGTGAAGTTGGTGTGCAGATGTAGCTAGTAATAAATCAATAGAAATTGTTTGTCCTGTCAGATGGGTGTACCTTGTGTAACATTGACTTGCACTCTTTCTATTCAATCAATATTTAACACCAAGAGATCTGTTTTTATCCTCCATATCATGGATTTGTTCTTGCGATTTATCAGCTTGCATCATGATTCATAGCAGGTCTCTTTCCTCTCCATAAGGTACATCTAAAGTCATGAATATAAATTGCTTTGACAGTGCTGGTTCACTCCCTGTGTTGCTAATACTTGCTCTATTTTAGGAGATGATAGCAGAGTTTTCTGACAATTTATAAGCTCAGCAAACAGAGCTTTCTGACAATTTATAGCCTTAACAGATTTATTGTAATATTATTGTCTGTTGGTTGTCTAGTCCTTAACAGAAAGTATATCTGCTGTAAAATTTATTCATGTTTTAAAATTAAATAACCTATATTCATTCAACAGCTTTAGTTTTGTATCATAAAGACAGTATACAAGTTTGTTTACACCTACAGTAGTGTTAATACAAATTAAATTTCACATTGTACCAGATGTTTGAATTACTTTAATATATATAGTCTATGAGTGTTAATTAATATTTATTCATTCTTGATTTTAAAAAATATAAGAAAAAAATTCCATAGTACAAAAGTAAGCATGCAAAACTAATTCCCATTTACATTTAATTGCCAAGTATTTTTTATGTGCTTCTTATGGTGAATCAAAATCTTGATTCTATTATTATGTTTTCTTTCCTTACCTTTTAAAAGCATCAGTGAGTTTTAATTCATGTCTCTTCAACCAAAGTGAATTTTTTTAAAAAAGGTAATTCAATTGACATTGTGAATATGTAAATCTCAACTGTAATTAATGGTAGTCTTAATATTATGATAACCTCAATTAATAAGGAATGTTCAAAACAAAGAAACAGGAAACCAAACTGAAGGGGAAACACTATACACTTTGATTATCTGTTAAAGTTTGTGTATTGGTTTGGAAAAACCATTAAAAAGAATTTAATGAAATGGGTAGGGCTGAATATATACTTTAACTTAAAATGTGTTCACAGACATAACCCTTTACCAATTAGTCAGGGTGATCAGCTGTGTACAAAAGGGACTGTTTCAAAATAACAGAATTATAATTTTACTTAAAACCATTATATTGAAGAACCGGTACTACTTATTGTTATGTGTCCTTGTTAATTATTTTTTTTTGTTGAGCTTTATCACATTATGTTGGTAAAAAATATAGAAGCAAAATAGGAGCGAGCACGTTAATATTTAAGTTGATTGTATGTAGTTGCTCAAGTCTCTGTATAAATTTCTAAGCTGCTGAAATGTACACAGTCTATAATTTACACAATTAGTTTTTAACAGCTAGTTGATTGAATATATACTTGAAATGTGTTCACAAACTTATATTTTACCCATTAGTCAGGTTATCAGTTGTATGCAAAAGGGACTGTTTCAAAATAACACAATTATACTTAAAGCCTTTATATTGCGGTATTACTTACAGTCATGTATCATCTTCTTAATTATTTTTTCTTATTGAGATATATCACATACATGTAATGGTGGTCAGTGATACAGAAGCAAATTAGGAGCACATGTCAATATTTTTGTTGTATTTATGCTTCAACTCAGTAAAAATTTCCAATCTGCTATGACTACACACACAAGTCACATCCATTAATTTAAACAATTACTTTTTAACTGCTCGTCTATTGATGCTTTGCGTAATTTTATGTTGAGAAAATGTGCAAAGCTAAGATAATAAAGGCTAGTTTCTGGATCTTTTGTTCATTTGACAATAATGTCCTGCTGAGCCAGTTGTCACACCTTAATGCATTATTCACAAGGAAAAAACATCAAAGTCTTGTCTGTTACACATGACATTTTCTGATTTGACAAAGAGCTTTTGTCTAGGTTACCATGGATATGAATTGAAAGTTATGAGACAGGTGAAGGCAACTACTATACTACTCAGTAGATTATATTTTATAAAATAAGTTTAATGTTACCAAGGATTAAAGGTTGTGTGTTTTCTGTTGGCTAGGTGTGTATTGTGAATAATTTGAAGTTGCTTTTATGTTTTATATTGATGCGATGATTAGGTCATCTAGTGAATCATTCTCTGACTAAATTAATTTCTTAAGCTCTGTCATCTTCCTAGTCATCTGTAACCACAATTGTTATTATTTTTTCTTGAACAAATTTATTAACCAAGAGAAATATCCCCAAATTATAAGGTTATCTACCATGTTTATATTAATAAAGACTATATTGGCCTTTTAATGTTTGCTAGTGCCACTAGTGGTTGCAAGAAATAACTAAATTTATAAAATGTTGTGAGGTGGTGTAATTTTTATTTATAGAAAATTTTGGGAAGTTGAATCAATTTTTTTGGGATTGGATGTTTGACTTTATTAATTAGTTATAATAGCACAAAAAGAATTTACCTTCTTTCTTTTAACATTAGGCATCTGTCTTGCGGCACTTTACTTTATTGAAATTTAAAAAGCAAAATTAATGTATATAGTTTAGACGCTGATTCAAAATAATTGTTTTTATTACGGACTCTCAATTGCTTTTAATTCCAAAATTCATTGTTTACAAAAATGTATTATTGAGTTTGCATTTTTATCGGTATGGATTAAATATTCTTGGTGAAATGTCCCATTAAGACAAACATCATCCCCTTCATCCTTGAGATGAGACATGTGATATAATTATAGCATGGCTGTAAGCTGGGCATGATCAACTAATGTCAAAGGTCATGATTTATTTACACCATGATAATTTGTCTGGTAAGGCAGCTGGTGAAGTAAATTTTCAACCAACTGTTGATAAGGTTAATTATATTATTATACACTGGTCATGACTGACCACAGCTGTTAATTACATTTTTATCATTCCTTCAATTACTTATACTTCCATCTTAAATTCTCTACACCTCATTTCACAAATAAACAGAGTTTTATAGCTGACCTCTTGTACCAGAGGCATCAACCATGATGGAACAAAGTGTTATTGATTATTTAAGACAATGATAATAAGAGATTCATAATCTAATTACTATAACAATATCTTTGTTATTTAGAGGTAGGCAGTGTAGTATGTTTAGTCACATGTAGAGTATAGATCTTCCTGGTAATCAACATTATGATCTGTATAATTTACCCTAGTAAGACTTGTTAATAATTACTACCATTAATTAATCAGGTAGTTGGAGATTTCTAGAAGTGAATAATTTATCGGAACTATCAGGAGGTTCATATTTGTGACATACCACTTCAACACACATTTATTAGTTGTGTGTCGTAACCTTTTAAATATAGAGTAACTTGCCTAATTTGTTGAAATTGAATCACTGGATTACTAATTGACATTGTACTGTACCTCTTTTTAGATTGGAATAAATATTTATTTTATTGTGTTTGTTTTGTAGGAAGGGGA
Organism: Patella pellucida; assembly: GCA_917208275.1. NCBI lineage: Eukaryota > Metazoa > Mollusca > Gastropoda > Patellidae > Patella > Patella pellucida. The sequence goes on from OU795039.1 coordinate 64,113,860, forward strand.
TGAAAATAGACAGAAGATATTAGATGTTTATCCCGACTTGAAAAAAGAAGTGAAAAGTTGGGTAGATTATCAAGATGGTCAACGCATAATTTTAACAACGCCTACAGTTTTAGTTGGATATCGTGTTGAAGTATATCGAGCTGAAGGTACAACACAGTGGTATACAGCAGTTATACAATCCTATAATCATACTACTAAGGTAGGTTAACAATTACATTGCTTGTATGCATTTAGACGGACAGTTAACAAGATGGCATCAATAATCATACTGTAGCTGTAGAGATGTTAATAACATGCTGCCTCTATATATACAAGTTTCTTATTGTTGACATTCAGGAGATGAAATCTCTTATTGATTTCTATAAATGTTTTGCAAATATATTAGTTAACAATTTCTGTATTATATCTTTTCATCCCAAATGCAACAACTGTTGTCATAATGACATGTTTTTTGCCTTCCAAGCTATGTTTGCAATATTAATTTCCAAACTATTTTCCTGACAAGTGGGATATGTTTATGACCATGTAATGTGTCTATGTAAATTTATGATATTGATGAAGGTTATATTAAGAATAAGAGGTTAGATATGTAATGCAACTTACATGTAGAATGGTCTGATGATGTTTACATGTATCTAAATCATTCTATAAATAACTGTGATTACATTGTTATTGATTGACATTTCTGTATAAATATTTCATGCCAGCTCATTTGTATAGACAACTGAAAATTCCTCAATGTTACATTACTATGGAATTATGATACTCCGTTGGGTGTTTTTTTACCAATAATAAAATATGCATTTTCATGCATTGTATGGGTTTATGGTTGATAGGTATATATTAATATATGATGAGTTGAATATTGATATAAATATAGATTAAGATATAATGACAATGTGTTCACTGATCTATGGATTGCGATTCCATTAGTACTTTACCATTGAAGTGCTTCAGCTATTCAAATCACTGCTTTACGCATATTGTTCAATGTTAATAACTGGGCATGACTTTTCCCAGGGGATGAATAATAAAATAAATTCTAAAGCTCCTCAATGTACAAATATCACATTAATATTTGAGCCAACTTTGTTATATCTAGGTTTATTTAAAGATATATATTATAATACGCTAGCAGTACAAAACACAAGCTTTCTTTCTGTCAGGCCAATCACTTGACATTTCCTTAGGGCTATATTTACTTAAGGTATTGACATACAAGAATACTAAGGTCTAGTAGCTTTTATTACGCAGTCTACAATATTGATCCAGACTCACATTACTTGGTACTCACGTTGTGGCAAATATTGAATCATCTGTAAAAGAAAGCATTTGCGAACTGGCATGGTAGCTGCTTGAGAATGTCAACATAGCGAGGAAGGTATCAGTAAACATCTAGTAGCCTGCATCCGATTGAAACACGTTATTGCCTTATAGTGATCAACCTATAGACCATTGCTCTCTCTTCATTGAAGTTTTGAACTTTATTTGACACACAGACTGAATTGATAAATTAGAACTTATTGTTTATCGTGTTATTTGTTCGTAGACATTGAGATGACCAATGTTTATATTTTACTAATCTCAACTGGGTTTTGCTGTCTTTAGAACATCTTGATTTTATGTGTGGTTTAATTCTCCTTTAAATATTAATACCGCCAATTTTAAACCATGTATGTTTAGGTAAGTGGAATAAAACAAAGAATACATTGCAAATTCTTTGATAATTTTCCATTGTTGAATATGTGTACAATTGAACAGTGTTAATGATTTTACGTTTAACTATACTGTTGCTATTCAGAATTTTGTAGTTAAGTTGAATATTTTTGTGTTCTGTAAGATTTAATGGAAACTATAGCGATGACAGCTGTTGTTAAAAGAAAATTACTTTAAATGTTATAAGCCACATGAAAGTGATGTTTGCACAAATTTCTGTTTGATAGTATAATTTTATTCAAAACAGAAAGGTCAAGGGGTAAAAGATAAAAGCCTGGAAGGCTGTTACAAGTTTGTGATATAATCTATTTTTTAGCAGTTTGTGAAACACTTACACATTATAGCAATTTTTCGAGATCAATAAAGCATGTGCTTGATTTCACTTTAACAGTATGTTTTTCATATAGGTCAGTAATCAGTATCCTTGAGAATTTGTTTTGTACTTCTTATTGAATAAAGTGCTTAGGTACTTAGGGTTTGACAATTAAATTATGGATTTGTCTATTTCACAAATTGGTCTTTTTCAAGTCACTTTTGGTAAATACTGTGATGTGGTGAATGACTTGCTTTTGCTTTCAATATAAATATCATATTTGGAGTTTGATTGAGAATTCGGATGATTTTCTTGCAATTGTTAATTGTTTAATATCAGTTTGAGATTACATTTACTAGAAAAATTGTTGTCAGTTTTCACATTTTATTTAGAAAGATACATCACATTTAAATTTATAGTCTTATTATTTAGAATGCAGGTGATTTTCTTGAGATTTAGTTAGAATTAGATACGTCATGTTTATATTTAACTGTCTTAGTTTAAACAAGGTCACAGAAAGAAAATCTAATCAACTTGTCTCATGTCAGTTTTCAAGCTTTAAATTATAAATATGGGAGTTTTCTTAGGTCAATTTCTTTCTGTTATACCTATTGTCAAACTGTCATGAAAAATACTAAAATAAACCTTTCTTCCTACATGAAATGTACAGGCAATGGGTGTCAATTTGAGTAGTTTATATTTACACAAAAACAACAGGTAATTTATGTGTGACAACCAACCAACTTTTTTTATAAAAAGAAAACATGTTGTAGAGCGTAAAGTTTGTTGACTATGAACTGTTGACCTAAATGACCGTGTTGTACATGTTGTAGAAAGGAAATTGTGACGTAAGCCAGCTTTACTTTATTTAAATACTTCAAGCTGCAAGCTTTTTTTCCTTACACTCTAATACAACTACATGATATAATGTAAAATTCACTTCCTTTATATGAAAACATTTTTCATGCAGAGGTAATTAATTTACAGTTACTTCTACATACACACAGTGTACACATAGCCACCATACAGGATATTTCTATACACCACTGAATAAGTAAAATTTTGTAGTGGGCTAGTATGATTGACATACATATACATGGAGGAAATCTTTTAGTCCATAGATCATGATATAATATCGTGATGTGAATATTAAATAACAAAGATTAGTTGACATTGATATGATGTTATGTTTCTACAAGTTATTTATTTGTGAATATATCTTTTATAGTGTTTAGCTGTAACTGATGATACTGTGTTAGAAGAACATAATGAAGATCCAGCCCTCATTCAGATGCGATTGATTGATGATGGTGGTAAGTGTTTACTCATCAAATAAATCTTCTTTTTTTTGCGTTTTAATTTTAAGAATGTTAAAGAAGCGTTATTCAAGAGCTGAATCTGCCTATTGCAGATCTTTCATTTGGCCTCACATTTATTTACATGCCAGGCACATTATCAACTCTGTAGCAATGACAATTGGCAATCAAGATTCCACTGTTCTGCAAACCAGATAAGCCGCTCGGTATGACTGAGTTTTAAACATGTTCCCTTTTCATTATCTATTTTTTTAAGTGTTATAGCGAGAACTGTCATCTCTTTATCTAAATCTTACCTAATAAATTAATCTTTAAGTTATCCCTCATTCTAAAACCAGAAATTAAGGAGAAAAATAAATTACAGTAATGTTTTGATTGCGACTTTTGGTCAACTGAATTAAAATTAGGTCTATAACCCGTAAAAAGCGTTAAAATTTGAATACCAGTAATTAATATCCATAATAACAAAGCTATGATCTGCTGATATTTAATGGTCATGAGCGACGTCTAGAAAATAAATATTTTACATGTACAGACTAATCATGGACAGAATACTTAAATAATGGCAAATAATACATTGTTATAAATAAGTTTAGTTTAAGATTTCATGAATGAGGATCCTGTAACTTATATTAAAAGATTTCTTGAATAAAGTGCCATAAAAAGAGAGGAAACACATATCACACAACCATTATTTCAGATTGATATGATATCATTTAACTTCAACTTTTGCTTAATGGCAAGAATTAATGATATATATGTAATGTGAAACCAAAATCATTAATAGGTTACTAATCAACTTTAATATGCTCTCATATCATGCAATATGGACATGAGATTAAATATGAAATGTGATCGTTACACCAATGACTTGAAGCTATGATTGACATTTGTTCACATACTAGGGTAACAAGTGTAAAATTAGATTATTATTGTGGATTAAATTGTGTTACATGCAATGATATTGTGAGCCATGTGGTGTTTTTTGGGAAGCTTGCCAGGTAGTTAATTGCTTGTATGCTCTAGTGGCAGCTACATCCATCTTGCCAACATTCTTGGCCACAAGTCAATGTCTATTATTGATTTTGATTGCCTGAATGACTGATTCAACCTACAACTTTCATACAACACATAATCACAAGCCATCAAAATGGAAATTGAATTCCATTTTCTTACACAAGTTGCCAATAGATAGCAGAATGTAATTGCTCGTCTCCGTGTTTTTGTTTTGTAACAATATTTTGTAGTCAAGATTTTCTATCGGTGAACATTTTATTGTATAAAAATGATTTGGCTACATCTGTTAAATGGTGTAATCACGTCAACGAATCTCAGAACTGTTTTACATTTTATTGACAAAAATTACTGACAAGCCTGCCTATTCAGGGATCCAGAATATATTTGGACCTCTGATGGCTGTTTTTTTCCTCCTTTACCTTTACTAGCCAATTTTCGAGATTACTTGAAACCTGATTTAATCTAGTTATTGTATAGATCTCATGTAAAATATTATGGTTAGATGTGGCTATTGATATACCAGGTTTATTAAAACTCCAACACTACACAATGTTATGTCTGTAAATAGTAACTGTTTATTTGGAAAAAGATAGTCAGTGACCCATTTTCGAGTTATTTGTGTTGTATAGAAATACATAGATAGAGAGAAGTAAATTTAATAACCATTACCACTCCAGGATTGGTTTGACCATGAGCAAGTAATGTGATCTACTATCTCAAGTTTCTACCTACTTGTTTCAATTTGTTGGTTTTATCTCCATATTGTTTTGTAAGATAAACAAAAACATGTAGTCATAAATCTCTTTAACTTAAAATACAACAACAGCTCGAGTCAAAGTTGTATATCATTTTTCACCCACTGACTTCCCTCAATTTGATTTGATAAAGTAGAAGCAGGCAGAATATTTAAATTTTAAATGTGTGCGATATGATCATTTGTAGACTGGTTTCTGTTTCCAGTGTTGAGGCTGTTTGAGTGAGATATTGTTGTGACATGATGTATAACCCCCGGTATGACTCAACCAGCTATTACAAGTTTATAGGCTGCCACTATTAACATTACATGTAGGAGTGGCATTAAGACAAGATTATTACTGATGCTATTTGTTTCTATATCCTGCTGCAATCTTATACTAAATTGTTAGAAAGTGGAGAGCATATCATCTACATTGATAGCTTACTAGAGTAAATCGAATAGTGTTAGTGTTTGACTTTAAAAACATATTATGGATTATTTTGATCAAACTTTCGTGACTCCATAGATTATTTGAATGATGTGATTATTTGGTAATATCTTTTATGTAAATTATCTGTAACAGAAAAAGTTTACTCAATGAGATGAAGTTGATGATTGGTTGAGCATGATACCTGAATTTCATCGATAGATATAAAGATAATATTGGGATTGTTTGCGTTCACTGATCTATATAGAAGTAGTAAACAGCTATGTTACATAGAGACAGTCTATAAATTAACTAGTAATGGTTTCTGGTCTAAAGGGATAAAAGTAGAAGTAATTGTGTTAGTTTGTTCCATGTTATTTAGTGTTTTTTGGCTCTTATCCTAGATAGTGTTAAAAGACCTAGACAGTTATATTACCAGTCAAACTAGTACAGTTTTATTACATACCACATTCACACAGATTTTGTAATAAGCTGACAAGCCTGTATATATATAACACCTATATGTTATCATATCGCTATTCATTTGTTACATTATATATTTAGTAAAGATTTATTGTTTAAAGTTATTTTCCTACAAAAGATGCGATATTAATCAAATTGTTTTGTCCTCTCTTTTATTTAGTTGTGGATTTAATTTTACGTGGTGTTGAAGTTGGAATTGCACCAAGAAGACGACCACGCAAAGACAACAGCACACCTAAAGAGCAACCGGTATGTATTCATGTATTTATTCATGTATTTATTTTGTTATCTGATTTATTAAAAAGAATAGCATTCAAACTTTGGATTGAATTAGATAAGATAAAGACCTTTAGCAATTCCCACAACTAGTACAGTAAACTATTTATTTGTTGTTGGTTGTGGTAAGATTTCCTGCGACAATAAACAGTGACAGGTGTTGTTTTCAAGGCAGGGTATGCTTACACATAGCACTTAAAATTTTGTTTGGCTTTAGTATTTGACTAGATTTAACATTTACAATGGGGGGAGGAGGAGGAGCTTTATTCATGTTTCCACACATATACATGTACTTTATCTACTTAATATCTACCGTAAACAAAGAAGTACTTGTACTTTATCTACTTAAATATGCATGTACATGTATATACTGATTTGATTAAATTTTATGTTTGGTCATTTGATGCATTTCGAAATCAAAACAAATATTTAAATTAAAGTTTACTGTTAGAATTTATATTTTGTTTGATGTTTTATTTACAAACATCCAACTAAAATTTTATTATTGACATCAATGGTGAATTATGATTGACACTTTGTTATTGTCAGTACATCCAAGGTTCATATTTTACAAATAACTGTTATATTTACATGTGTATGTATGTGTGATTTATTTGCTGTTAATTATTTGGGGTGTAATTACAATGTGAATATATTGTGTTAAAGCTATAAATGATTGTTGAATAGACTTGTTTATAAAGGGAACATGTGTAGCTTTCCACTAATGTGTTTACTTGTTTTAAAAAAACAGATCCATTGGTACATATTGGAGGACATAGAGTTCTGGTAGAAACATTATCTTCTAATGTAAACCAAACATTAGCCAATCCTACTTGTTTTAAATATGGCTTTTCCACTCATGTTTTTTCTCTCTTAAACTCTTCCCCACTCCTTATCTTTTTATGTTTAGAATTACTAGAGTACATGTATGGCTGGCCAGGTAGTCACATTAATATCACTCAAGTATAAATACATCAGCAAGGGAAAATGAGCTATAAAGCAGAATGTTTTAATGATGTTGCCAAAGCCCAGTGGGTCTATCATATTATATTTATAGAATATTAAAGGTGAAAGTTAGACCAGTGTAATTAGATTTTCCTCATATAATTACCAATAATATACAGATTATTAGATTAAAACAACTGAGAATAACTAAGATGTGTGTGTAGCGAGTAAAGTAAAAAGGAGATTTAATACTGTTTGCTTTTAATTTGAATTTATTTAATGTAGACAGCCAGTGGTGGGGTGTAGAACATTATCTGATAATGTTTATACATGTGATATATACCATGTAGAGTAGGAATTTCCTCTGACTCATCCAACTTGAGAGATATATTTACATATTGAATTAACTTGCTGAATACATCTTATCACTTTCCTACCAATTAACATATTCATATCCGTCCGGGATTACTGACCCAAATTTTTTTGATCAACCTGACTAAAGATTTATAGATTTGTGTACAAAGCCACATTATATATTGGTCCACGTGACATCGTGATAAGGCTGGAGATTAAATTATGACCTTTTTCCTTTGGTATTTTGCAATATTGTGGTCTAAGGAGAAATAAGAAAGATTGTTGTATTAATAAAGCTAGAATTTATTTCTAATATGGTTGACAAGATTTGACTGAAACTTTAATAACTCCCGGTGTAATAACACAGGCGATCTATTGTGGTTATTTTGTAATGAAAGACTACACTTCACTTGTTGGTTACTGTATAATCAATGGTTAGAAACAAGTTGTAGCCTGCCAACACCTAGAAATGTACATATAAATGCTTTTATAACTCAAGGTTAAATAAAGGTTGTTTATACACATCCTACCTGTCTAACATTAACTTTATTACAACAGGTAAAAATATCACAACTTCTAATGTCAATCATTATTAATCTTTAACAAAGGCATCTATTGATAAATCTAGTTGAATGTGCTCAACTCTGATTTTAGAACCTAGTTCCTTCAATATAACACGCTCTATTGATATAGTCATAGTGCTTTCATATCACATTGAACCAATTCAAGATATTATTATACATGTAAATAGCATTCTATTCAATAGCAAAGGAAATTACATTTCAATAGGTGGCTGTCTCAACTTAAAGCGGGTCCTCTTTGAGCATCAGACATTTTAATTTTATCCCGATAATCAGTCATGAAAATGTGCATGAGTTTAATCACAAAAATAGGCAGAAATCATGATTAAAACCTTTCATACATTTGCAATTTAAGTCTTCGTTAATGCATTAACTTATGATGAAATGCATTATTTATGCAATCATCCTACTCCTGAGTGTGATTATTTTGTAAAGACTGACGTGACATAATGATAATAAATATGTAATATGAAGCTGAGTGTGTAAACCTGATATTGATCCATAAAAACTACAACAAATTATTCATCATCTTAAATCAACTAATAGATTTTATTTATATCTTCTTATATTGTTGAGATGATTTTAAACTGTTTCTCATGTATGTTCTGGTTGGTTGAATGAGAAAATAATATGTAGTTTTAGTTTAATATTAGAAGAAAGATTAAGGTCAAACTGTGATGTATTATATCACTGCACTATCTCAACGAAAACACTCCTTGATTGTGCTCCCTTCTATACGCTACCTAACCAGGACTAGAGATATATTACTATGTTTAGCGGTATGATAGCACGTATGATAGCACGAAGGTGAGAGCCAGCAGCACGTGGTGAAGGCAAGTAAGTAAATGGCATTCATCATGAGTTAGCGTAAATATTCTAGATAGTAATGCAACAATGCGGGAAGATGTATTACTTCTGTATATAAGCTGTGTTGTTTTTTAAATTGAGATAAACCGACTTGAATCTGGAACTTGTAAACACTTAATGTTTTTGAATAAGTAAAGACTATAATAAGTCCTGGTTTGCTGATTACTCCTTTACAAACAGTTAAACTTATTGGACCTGATAAGAATAATACATGTTATATATCTACTTGGACATTGTACCTTATTATAAATGACTCAGCCTTTTATTTACATGTACTTCTAAAGAAATTATTTTGATATTTTGAAATCCAATTCTATGGCTATGTCTACCCCCAATATGGAAATTATTTTTTTATATTTCAATTTGCTATTAATTAAATGATAAAACAGGTATTAAAGTATTTCTGGTTGTAGTTTATAATGTATAAAAAATAAACTTCTCTTATAAATAAAATGTTTTAAGTTCTTTAAAAACACTTCATTAAAATTTGAAACCCACATGGAAATTAAAAATGTTGTTTTAAAAATTGTGGTAATTACATTGGCTTCAGAAATCATTAATATTATAATTCTCTTTGCGTGTTTCTAAGTTAATGAGTTTTTCAGGTCTATTTTAGTTGTGTGTGTAATGAGGGGATAATGAAAAAGAGAGATATACATGTACTCTTCCTATCAGGTTTTTGTTAAGCATATTTAAATTACATCTGTGTGATGCAATCAGTCTGTGTATGTTCTAAGTCAATGTTTTTCTTGCTTCCTTGAGAAATGAGTAATGCTTTCATTTTCTTTTCATAGCCCACATGTTGTAATTTCTTCCTCTCGCTGCATACAGTTGACATTTTTATCAAAAGTTCAATACCCTGACTTAATTTCCTACAGTAAAAGTACAGTTAAACTATCGATAGCTGATATAAAATAATCTTCCCATTTATCTATATAGAAAATTTAGCGTACTGACGTTATATATGAGTTACCAATAATCAATGTGCAAAATACATGATTGAATCATGTTACTGCGCGTATCATTAAAATGTTATTGTTAAGTTGAATCACTAGACAACGCATGAATTAATACAATAAATGAACATGATTGTATTATTCTATAAAGGTAGTGTGACTGACTAAATTATTAAGGCTTTATGTGTAGTGTGATAGTTCTGACATTTACATCTCTAGCCAGACTTGACTTGTGACATTTGTGGAGTGTGTTAAATTAAACTAGATGGTACAGTGTTGTCTCTTTAAACAACATGTATGTGTGAGTATTTCTGTGTGTGATTTACTAGCAAACAACCTTCACCTTGCTACAAATGTGAAATGTTTAATATGGTAATGATTATGTTGGGAAAGGCTAGTGGTATTTTAGTCTTTTCAAACCTGTTTTACATCAACTAGATATTTTTTAGGTGGTTTAAGTTACGCTTTCTACTGACCTCTTTCAATCTATACAGTAAATTGATATAGTTGATATAAATAGCCATTGTTCCCTAGTCAAGGATATTTCATGTTATTTGCCAGTTAACTAGTAATTGAGCCCTACAGGGAAGAGAGGTGGGAAGGCCTCGAGTTAATTTTCAACTTTAATTAAATGATCATATTGATGTTTTTCACCAACATTGGCCCATTAGAGGAATGACATACATGCAATAGAGACAACTTGTCTGTAAAATGCTTTTATAAAAATCAATTATGAAGTAGGCATGGTAATACCATGATCAATACAAGCATAGTGTGTTTATATATCAACACAATAGTTTTATATTCAGCCAATATTTCTAAAACAAATATTTATCTATAGTCCTCTATATCTAGAATCTGATCTATATAAAGATTTCTATTAACACTTGAATATTCACAGTAGTGTATTTATTAAACCATTACTATATGCTAGAGTGGTTTATGGGGTGGTTAGGGTTAATCCTTGCTAAACTTAAACTAACCACCAAACTAAATATTGACATACTATTCACCAAGTAGACAATAGTAGGGAGTGGTATATACCCACAATTCCTGTTGGAAAGGCCTAATGGCGATATAATATCTCCAATAAAATCCTAGTTACAGTGATAAGAGGGGATATTACTATATAGTAGGCTTATGAATAAATAATGTTCTTAAATAACTCTCTACTTCATAACAAGTACTGATAAAATAACCATACTACTTTATCATCAGGTCAACAATATCTTCTTTATCTACCTACTTTCATATAGGTACCTGGCAGGCCTAGTTAGCACTTATAGATCATATGAAGGTCCTGATTAATATCTGTCTAGATTGGGCATCTAACTAAGAAATTACATGACATGCATGAAATAATCTGTGTTTGTTTTTTTTTTGATAAATTAGTAGAAATTTAATCTTAATGTTATGTTAAAGGAGGCAAGTCTCTAACTCAGTATCATCCACAGTCTTAGACATTATAAACTCGACTTATTGGTCAATTTAAATCAACTTTGATATTGTTATCTTATTGTGAAAATACCGGCCTCTCATATCCAATATTTAAGAGAAAATGAAATTTTAAAATTGTAATACAAATCGCGTTCCAGAACACTTTGAGTGCCATTTGAAATAAAGTGCCTTGATGAACAGGCTTACAACAGGAGAATATTACCAGTGCAGACTCGAAGAACAAGATGTCAAAGACTGTCATTCAATTTGGACTGCGCATTTCGCCGAACAGAACCAATTGGAAATTACAGTAATAAAAAAGAAATGATTGAATGTTAATTTATATTATATAAATTCCTTGCGCTGCAACATATTTGTTTCCATTTTTAGGTGCCAAAGAAATGACAGAATACAGATTTAGCTCCTTTAAATTTGTCATCATTTGATTGTACTATATAGTTGTTGACTTATCATACTTTATTTATCTCCAATAGTGTAGACAAGTCTATGTACACATGTAATTATTTCAGAATTTGACCTTTAGTTATCTTTATATATAATTATCTGTGCTAACTTATACTATAACCTCTACATGTTATACTGACAAGATAAACACAGGTCAAAGTCTATATTATACATATTCTATCTATTACTAGTATATATTTAATTATAGGCACTGTAACTAATAATCATATCTTACTGTATTTAACAATGGCCCTAAAGTTAACTGGATACATAGTTATTTTTAACCTGACATCAAAACGCCAATTTTTCCACAATATATTTATCATAGTTAATCCAAGATATTGTCAGACAATAAGTAGCTTTATCCTGATAGATATTAACTGAATTATATCAGTTCGGGTATTAACGATTGATCGCTTGTTATGAAGTTACTTTACACTATTTACGCTTCATGCAATATTTAATTACATACTTTTGGCCTATGGCGTAATGGATATTTTCTGGTAAATTTGAGGAACTGTAATATATCAAATAACTAAGAGCTTGGCCTACATACTGAGCCAACCTACGCAATTTCTAATAATACTAAATGTAGTAAGCATTAATGATAATTTGAAGGAAAGTATGGTGTATATTGATTTGAAATGAAATATATTTATAGCAGGTGAATATATCAGTATATTATTAAAACCAGCTGTACCGTCTCATTATTGTAATTTGATAACAACTTTATTACGCTTTACAAAATTATATAAAAAATACTATTTTAACTGTGTTTTATATTCTTCGCCTGCCTTCATGCGAACAGATAAAAAAAATCTAACAAAATAGAATTATAAACTAAGCTGATATACATACTGTATCTCATCTAACTGAAATAAGATGTTAATTGACACAAAACTCTTTGATGAATGAACAAATGGATTATGTCTCAAAGAATTCCTCTCTAATGGTATACTAGCTTAGCGCCTGGTTGCCTCTTGTAGTTTAAAATGTCTGAGTGTATCAAATTAACATGCGTATGGTGGTGTATATTGAGTGAGAGAGAAATGTTAGCTGTTGCCTGCTTATTCAATCACTGTAGTCTGATCCATGTATATTTTGATAGTTGATTTTGTTCACAGAGTCAGGTGAGATGTAATTGTTTATTTTTAATCTACATCAAACAGATATGTACCCTGTATGTAATTGTAAATAGAGTAGATTTAATGAGGCAGCCACTGTGATGTGATTTACATGATAGGTCACCAGTAACTTGATGCTCTCAGCTAAATTTATCCTTTACCAGCCTTGTAATCAGGTTGCCAGGCAACTGTGTGTAAAGGTGAAAGGTCAAGCTGTTAAGCATATATGACTGGTAAGGTATGTTTACTAACCAGGAAAAATAGGTCAGCCTTTGCTTTTGTTACTAGAGGGTCAAAAGCTGAATAAGTCAATGTTTAAGGCTGTAAATAAACGCTATTGTTGAAGAAGTGGTTATGGTGTATAAGCATGAAACACTATTTAGTAAGAATTCATTATAGTGGTATATGAAATATAAAAACGGATTGCATGGTTTAAAGAACAAACACATAAAGATTTTATAATGTCTGATCAATTACGATGTAATGGCTTAAAGTTTGCATGGAGCTTAAATAAATTTTAATGCTCAACTTCCTGTGCTGAAATCAAGTGGAAATAAAATTCTTATTGTTAAGAAAATTCTTTATCCTTATGAATCATTAAACACTCATGGTGGGCTGTATAGAAACGATCTTGTCTTAGAATGTTATCTGAGCTCAACCCTAGCAAATTGACACAAACTAAAAAAATAAACATGCAGCTCCCTAAAGAGCTTCTAAGATTCACTGATTTTATTCCTTATTCAATTATTTAATAGAATAGATTTCTCACCATTTCTTTTTAGACACTGAGAGAGAAATATTAATATGTGTGCACTTTGGTATTTAAGGCAATCTAGATTGTGTGAATTTTTTTATGTATTAAGGAGACAGTGAAACATGCTATGACTGTTATATGCGATGAAGTTATTGCCGACATGAATAGCAGACATCATTATGGACAGATTGTAATTCCAGAATTTCTGCTTGATTATTCTCTAGTCTGGCTTATTGAGAGAGCTGTTAGCTTCTATTGATTAGAAAGGCTAAACTCAATACTCTTTATAAAATAACAAGGAAAGTAGGTTATATCATCTGTAAACTCTTATTACTTATATACTGTATAAAAAACATTTACGCATAATATTTCATATTATTTATAGATCCAGGATACATGCTGTTTAATGCCTTAGCATACATTTTACTACTTTGAGAGGCTCCCTCATTGAAAAACCATGTGATTTGAAAAAAGAGGTAGTCTTACTATACCCCAGGCAGCTATTAACATGATAAAGGAGTGCTGTATGAGAGAAGAGTTGTAGAGATTAGCTCTTATACTGTTATGATGATGAATGAGGTTAGGTTATAGTTTGGTATGAAAGGTTGAAATTGATATAATACATTGAATCTAGTTGGACAGATGAGACTATTTTCATTTACAAGCAGTGTTGTTGGATTATGTGCTGCTGACTAACAAGAGAGCCAAAGCTTTGTTATTTACTTTACAAAAAGGTAACATAGTCATGTATTATTTAATATACCAATAGAATAGTCGCATTAAACAAACATCTGGTTATTAATTAATGTGTCTAGTAAAATGATGTTACTACTTAATTTAACCTGCCATATTGACCTTGTTAAATCTCAGACAGTCTTTAATGATCAATAGAATAATCAGATGGACTTTATTTTAGTACTAACAAAACAAATCAAGTTCTTCAAATTTGTAATAATTAGTTAGAAAACTGTTAATTAATATAAATGACAATAATTTATTTTAATGACTAAAATTTGAAATATTTATTGGAATTATGGATACTCTGTGATTCTTTAAACATCAATATTTTGTTTCAGCTTATTTTTAGAATGCCAGCTGTTGGCATCATATTTATTTTTCCAGTTATGAAAACATCAACTTTCTAAAAATCAGATTAACATGAATATATTTAAATTATTTATGGGTGGCTTTTAATATAAACTGGATCAGATTAACATAAATATATTTGAATTATTTATTGGTGGCCTTTAATATAAACTGGATAAGTGATCTAAGTTTAAGAGATTTTAAGCTCATCAATCATATGAGATCATCATGCATTGCACAGTCTTCTTAAAAAATGCCATCTGACAAACATAATTAAAATTTTAATTGGATGGATATCAACATAATTTTTTGCTTTGCAAATGAGATCATAAATCTATTCTGGGGTTGCCGTAATTTAAGGCCTAATCTAATACATAAAATAATATTAATTGCGAAATTTTATTGTAAGCCTAGGTCATGGCTACATGTACTGGACCTTGCGAAATAATATGTGATAAAGTCTGACGTTTTGTCTAGAATAACACACATGGTGTACAGGACATTTCAGCTTATATAATTAGCAGAGGATGTTATCAGCTGTCTATATTCCACACCTCTCATCATTGTTATCATTCACCTTTTGAACAAGTCTATTTGTCATGTGGACCCCATTGACCAGACACACACACACACATATAGAAATGTATGAGAACATAATGCACATTAATCAGACATTAAGATCTGGTGAATCTTGTCATTCTCAATAGCAACCCTTTATCTGTGTAATGATAAAATATGTGGTAGATGACCTTTCTCTTATTATCAGCCATACCCTTCTCTAATGGCCTTGCTACTCTACTTGTAGAGGAAGGAAAGTAGGTGAGATCTCATCTTTGTTATTTTATCCTGATCAATAATCTGTCTGAGAGATGAAAAATGAAAACAGCTTAATAACACTTAAATGGCTTTTCTGCATGATACATGTTTAGATAATATTCTTTTCTCTCATTGTAATGTAATATGTTAGACCAGATAACAGAGTCAGTCAACTTTGTGATCTAAATATATTTAAGGCCTATAGGGTAGGATTTACTGATTACAGTAATGTAATATACGTCATCTTACTTCATGTTGGTGTGGTACAATCTAGTTAATGATAGTATGTTGTGTAATTTGCTAAGAAAAGGCCCAAGGCTGCACCTCACAACAGGGCAATAAAACTATAATTTAACAATGACATTACCAACAATCAAAGGTTAGAATTCACCTTAAACAATTATTTAAAGTCTATAAAACAACAGATATCGTAAGGTATTTTTAGATACCAATTTGAAAAAGACATCCTGTTCTGTTACACATGTAATCAGATTTCTTGACATTTAACATTAAGCCGTATATAAGAAAAAGATGTAGGAGTTCAGAATAGTCAATAAAACTATGTAAATAGTGTTAATTTCTTCAGTGGTGATTGAATTAAAAAGATCCAGAACAGCTACCAGACCTGCTATCATTTAGATCTCATTCTCCCTGATTACACCCTGACAGCTGTTTAGAATAACTTAACACAATTGTTACAGCCCCCCTCTAGTCTCAATTCACCTTGCTCTTTCCAGTAAATGAATAATTGGACAAGTAACCTTTATTTGAAAAACAGATGAAGAAAAAATAAATTATTATTAAATTGTTTTTCCGTGTGTGTATGTATGTGTGTATGTATGTGTGTGTAAGCCATTTTTTAGTTGTATGTATTTACATTAGGTATTTTTGGTGTTAAAGGTGGATTGTCATCTCTCTGTAATATTATATAGTGAAAGGTTATTAAATAATGAAGGCAAAGTGAGCTAGACTGGATTGTAGTAGGAAAACAATTGACATTGTGCAGCTAGCCAGTTTGATTAGTGGCCTAATAGCACCTAGCTCTGATGTATTTTGGCTAAAGGCCAACCCACTGACAAGTTTGTATAAGCCTTCAAAGATCCATTTGCCAGTGTTTGACATTCCTACAGAGCTGGCCCGCCAAACACAGTGAAGGTCACTTGTTGTTGCCAGCGTGGTGTTGTATAAAGGCTATACATGCAGTTAGTATTTATATAGGAAACTGGCGGGTTGTTATTGTCTACACAATAACAATCATTATTATATAGTGCTATATCATATACTAGTGGATATCTTATATTACAAACATTTTGAATGGATATATGAAACAAAATATTTTATATAGGTAAGATATTCTTGTGTATTAATATACCACCCGGTCATGTTCGTGTTATGTGTTGGTGGGGATTGCCAAGTGATAAAAGTATTTATGATTAAAGAATGAAGATTGTGATATGTGGATTTATAATCACTTACATTATGTTGATAGCACAGTTTCAACACAGTGTCGTACATATATCATGAGATTTAATCTGTGAGAATAAGTAAAGAGAGGAGAAACTAGTGATATGTTATATTATGTATTATCATGAGCTAATGACGTGATACCAATCATTGGTACATGTACATGTTAGTTTTTAAGATATAGAATGTGACATAGATGTTAAGTGGGCGTTGCAGTAGAGAAAAAATTGCTACAGCAAATTAAAATTTATATCACATTAATCTGCACGTTGTTGCCTTTCTATAATTCCAAATAATTAGTTTTCTTGAAATGGTTGAAAGATATACCATTTAGAGATATAAAGGGATATGCAATGATCTTCCAAGTAGAACAAGATAATGAAGTGCCGTATTAAATGAGGTTTAAAAGAATATCTGTTTTAACAATTACTATAATATGTTTTCTAGAAAGATGTTAATTAAATATAGTATCATGTCATTATAAAGTAGGTCTAAATCTACAGTATAGCTTTTGTATCATCTATAATTAGTTCACTTGACTGTCTGGCATGATTCATCTTTTAAAGTCAAACATCAGACCAACAGCTTTTTCAAATATTTGTTACTTAATGTTTATTTTGATAATGTTGTCAGGTTAATTGGTTGCCATAGTTGAGTTTTGAATAAATTTGAATAAGATAACAAAAGACAGGATTTTATCCGCTTTACCCTGTCATTCATCAGTATTTATCTACAGAGTGAAGGAAGACCTTCTACAATATTATTTATAAAAGAAATGGGTTAGATTACGTTAATGTTTTTGTGGTTAACAGGTTTTACCAGTGAATGTCTGGAGTAGAGAAGAAAAACAATTTGATGTATTTTAGACAGTTTAGAAAGTTATGGCTGTAGAAGTTAGGACTGGTACTGGAAATCGGAACATGAGTCTCTCATTTAATGTAATTATCATGTCTGTGTCATTTTTTGTTACAGGCTCATCTAGCCAGACGGACCAACCAAGTTCTTACACCACAGCAAATACAAACTATCAGACCAAATCGTAGTGCCAAAACTCGTCAGAGAAACCCATCAGGAGGTTCAACACCAGAACCAGAGAAAATAGGTAAGATAATTTTTTTGTTATTTCTAAATATCAACAAGTATTTTAGTATTTCTTTGATAACGGGTATTGAGGGTGATTAAACAATCTCTGATTTCTACCTAAGTTTGTTATGTGCTGCTGTTGAGCAGGGATTCTTAAAAATCTATTTCTTAATGAATAACATGTACTACAGTACTAATAAACCTAGCAGGTAATATAGGTATTATTTGTATTTGAATAGTCGGACTAACAGACTTCTAAATAAAATAATAGCATTTATTCAAAGGATGCATGTACCCATAAAACAAATATCAGTATTTTATAGCTGTTTTAAACATCACAGACGATACGACCACAGTCATAATGAGCATGGTAATTAGGCCACTAGTTCTCTGACATTTTGACTTATGATATTTAAAAAAAAAAAATAGGAGAGAATACCAGGTCATGATTTATACTAATATCACCAGTAGTTGATTATATTATGATAAGAGTTGTTATTTCATATGTAAATGATATAGTAGAAGGACTTATTAACATTGAACAGGATCTAAATGAGTAGGTAGGAGTATATACAAATGTAATGATCATGAATTAAACATGCATTATGCAAGAGGTAAATCTGCCTATTGCAGGTCTTTCCTTAGGCCTAAGATGTTATCTAAATTATAATTAGACATTAATTAAGTTAGCTAGATCATAATGAACTCTAGAAGCCATCGCTAGCCTGCCATATTTACTGGATTTGAATACATTTTATGACGGATGATTTACATGTAAAGGGATAATGGAGACTTTGTTTTTATCGTACTGTCTTTAGTAATGATGATCGAGGCTATGTGCTAGGCCTTCAATTCAATCGCTAATATCTTGTTTCAGAGTGGAGCAATTTGTCTGAAATTTTCAGCATATTCTCTTTAGTGATCTGTTTGTATAGCGAGGTCTGTCAGCTCTTTATCTAATCTCCCATAATGCCCCTTTATAGAGACGTAAATAGCATGGTTACACATCAGTAGAAAAATACAATTGCAAAATGTACTCAGAATGTGAATGTAAATATTTCAATAACAATTATAATATGTCCACAAAGCGTGCTTATAGAATATAAAACTTATTGATTTTGCTTGTAAATAATAGTGATTTAAATTAGGGATCGACAGACATTGAATTGCTTTTTGTAGTTGAAAATCATTTAATTCATGTAGTTTTAGAAAACCTTAATATCATGGGTTTTTTTATGGAATCAGTATGCAATTTCACATCTTTGTGTTAACTAATAGATGTAGGCCTATCTATAGAATAAAATTGAGAACAAACTCATTGTTCTTTAGACTTCAGGCTAAATCTTTATTTGTAAATCTAAAAGGATTGTCAACAGTGTTCTGCTATTTTGTTTCATAAGTTCAGTCATGCTTGAAACTATAAATATCTTTTATTATTTTCAAAATTCTCTCATTGGCTTATTGGCACAGGTCGTGGAGCAGGTGTTTCTAGCTGAAGGCATGCCTGTGTATCATGTCCACATTTTCTAGGTTGAAATAATACCATTCATCCTATCCATGTGCGCTCTCTGAATGTATGTGTTACACTTGTCTCAGTTATAATCTTTCCCCACGCAATTTACATGTAAATATAAGCTTACTATTTTAAGAACTATGCATTAAAGTAATCATAAGTTAGTTAATCATATAGAGAGGTGTAGATCATATTAATGAAGGAAAGATATTATTTATATACCATTTATAATCTCTCTCCCCCTCCCACCCTCTCTGTCTTGTAGTTCTATAATTTATTTGTATGTCTGGTATTCTGTACTCATGACATATCTATTCATGTACAGTATTCATCCATAATAGTCATAATAAAACATGTAATACACTATTACTGTTAAACTTTTCCTGATAAAAAAACCTGCATACGGTAGTTTGTCATGTATTAAATAAGTCCAGTGGTTAAATGTATAAAAACTAAGTATTATTATAATTATGTAGTGATAGCTATACAGGTTTATCGTGGAGTAAAAAAAAAACGTAGTCTGGCTGTCAGCTGTTAAATGTATCAGTTGTTACTACATATCAGTTGTACGTGCCTGCCTATCCATCTATCATATAGATGCAAATATCTAACACTTGGGCACTTTTCATTTTTTGGAACAAGTCCAAAATAAATGTGTAAATATATGAGTATTTTGGCTTTAGGAACTAAACCTTGGGTAAATTTGTTCTGTATTTTAACTGCCAAATCATTTTTTTTTTATGAATGTCTCGAGTTTCATAAGACAATGCGATATTATATAAGATGCAACTCCAGGAAATTTTAAAGGTTAAAAGTTTTGACATTTTAATTGTTATTTGAGTGTGGCTTATTTCCTGATCATATTTTATTCTTTTCCATCTGAAAGAATTTATGTTATTTATTTTCAGTGCAAGAAAAAACAAGTAGAAAACAACCACAGGTGCAGCGTGAACGGAAAAGGCGCTCAGATATCAATGAAACCAAACAACTAACGTCTCCCAGCAAAAAGGCCAAAAGTGAAACTGCAAAAGAACAATTTACTCCAACGCGCAATGATACAAACACTAAGGAATTAAAAGTACAAGTTGAAGATATCGGTTTATATAAAAACAATGCAGCAAGTAGTGTAAAAGAAAAAACTAAAACTAGGCGTAATCAAAGTGGTGCTAGAACTAATATTAATAATAATAATACTAATAATAATTTGAGTAGTGGAAATAGTAAAAACTCTAGTAACATATTAAAAGAAAGTAAATCAGAAACAACTGTAAAGGTGAAGGTTAGTGCTAAAAGTAAGAGTTCTGAGAACAGGAAGTGTAAAAGTGATAAGGTAAAATCAGGGGAGAGTTCCAGTGATGTCTGTAAGTCATTAACTAATACTGATAAGAACTTAACTCAAATACAGCCAGAAGATGACTCAAAGAAAGAAAAAGAGTCTAAAAGTAGTTCCAAAGTAACAAGTATTTTGAAAACGTCCAAGGATAGTGATAATTCAAGTGAGATTGAAGATAATATGCACTACAAAAAGCAGCTACTGTTAAATAGTGGTTCTAATAACAATTCTAGTGACAGTCATACTGGACCATTAACAGCTAATATAGATGTTAATTTATCTGTTATTGATCAGGTGACTAAATTAGCTAAAGCTGAAAAACTTTCTTTAAATGGTGAGGATAAAAGTGAATCAGAAACTGTCACCATATCACAAAATGCATCTTCTATTATTTCACAGGAAAAAAGTGACAAAGAGGACATGAAAACTCAGGAAATTAATGTGGAAAGGCCTCGTGAAACTAATGTAGGATTTCAGGCTTATATTTCGCGGAGTAATCCTCCAACTCCAGCAATGGATGAACGATCAGACTCGCGTGCCAGTGACGAACGCTCAACATCTAGTGGTCACCACGAAAAGAGACCCAGTTCTCAATTTGATGATCTCAAAACTGCCAAGAGTAGTCCAGCATCAAGTCCATTGGTTATTGATAGACATGATCCTGTTCTACCGTATCGAGACCCGGAATTGATGAAACAAAATCCTGTCCATTTTTTAGGTGGTGTTCATAATATACCCAATCATTCAAAATCAATAAGTCAATCATTATATCCAACTGTTCACACACCAATACCAGCTTCTCCAGCCGCTCTTCCTACATCTACATCCTTTTCATCACATCCAATATCTAGACAAATGCTGACTTCTTTACCTAATCATTACCCTATACCCCCATCAATGGGAGGTATATCACGTCCATTGACCTTACCTCCCAGCTTCAGTCAGTTAGATGCTACACTAGCAGCACATGCACAACAACAGCAGCAACTGCATGTCATGCAGTTACAAAATGCACATCTCATGCATTTACAGTATCCATTATCAGGGCATAGACTACATCAATTGGAAGTTTTATGGCAGCAGAAATTCGCCTCAATACCTGTACCTCCATCTTGGTTGTTAGTGAAACATCAAGATGAACTATTGGCAGACGTTACCTCCCTTCATCATCGTGAACGGGAAATGGAGAGAGAACGAATGGAACGAGAACGAGATCGTTTAGAGATGGAACGTCTGGATCGAGAATGTGTGGAAAGAGAAAGAAGAAAAGAAAGGTTTGTATAGTATATTCAATTCAATATTTAATGAAACCTTCACATGGAAAGTCTTCACGCTATTAGTGTAGGACGGAAACTACAGCACTTGACTACACTAAATTTATTATTATAAAATACCGGGTACATAAATACATTATACTGTCAGCTCTACCACACAATATACCATTGTTCATATTACCACCACTAAACTTTCAACTGGATTATATTTACATAACAGTGTAAAATATTTCAACATAATATAGAAATGTGATCCCCTGATAGCCTCAAACTATTTATATTAAATAAAATGTGAATTGTTCAGTTAGAGTAGGGCAAAGTTGATTTATATCATATTCATATTCTAGTAGTATTATTATGTTACTTACTCATGCATTTTAATATCTGACATTACGCATGTTCACAATCTAGCATGATGTAAGCTATAAAACTGACAACAATACACCTTTTTAAAATAATAATAGTAAAAACAGGGTGCACATTTATACATTATATGACGTGAAAGCTTTGATTTTTCAGAAAAAAGAAATTGCGCTATAAATGTCAACATATTTAACAAATGTGTGTTATACACAGCCATTAAAGAAACTCAAACATAACTCACTGATATGACTCACTGTTGTATACACGTTAAATTAGTTGTCTGCTAACAATTGATTACTTCAGCATTCATCCATCTTTTCTTTAAATTGCATAACCTAATTCTCTTTATTTCTGTTTACTTCTTTTGTAAGTGTTGATTATTTGAGGGTGAAATGTTTAATTCGAAAATTGTTCAAACTCATTAAGTAATTTCAACTTATTTTGTCATCTGTTCCTAGTAAGCTTTATATTTATGTCAGTTTAGAGTGTTAACTATATTATAAAGTATTGCTGTAGTATTTATTGAGTATATTTTATTGTTATCAGTTAATATATATTTTCTTATATTAGTATTGAGACATCGTGAACACAAGCATCTTTTGTTGAGAAATTGATATAAATAATGATGATGTGAAATTAGAATAGAATACTGAAGTCTTGAGTATAATGTATGTGACAGTAGTATATATTATAAGTATAAAATTGTCTATATGATGTATGATGACAATGGGTCTAAATATAAATACATGTACCGAAGATAAAATCAAATATACATGTAGCTGGGAGAAAAACAACCACATTAACCTCACCACGTCATATAAATCTGTCAAACAGAGGAAATTACCTCATTTACTTACATGACCGCAGGCTAATATCTACATGACAAGCTTCTACACACACACAGTACCTACATGTCCTATAAATAGATATTACTTGTACTACATATTTTACTTATATATATATATATATAACACTAAATATTTACAATAAAACTTAACTGTATTTTTCTTTTTCTTTCATGTCTGTTTACTTTTGATTTATGTTATATTCTAAGAATCTTGGCTAGCTTTTCAAAAAATTGTTTTAAATTGCATGTTTTAAAATCTATAATTTATTACAGTTACACAAATCAGGAATCATTTAAAACAATTGTGATTCATTAAGTGTATTTAAATTCATCAAATATATAAATAAACATACATGTACTGATTTCTAGATTTCTTTACATATTAAATTTTATTTCTAAATACCCAAGAAAGATTACATAAAAAAACATGTTTAGCGAGCAGATCAAATTAGCATATTAAATATTCTGTTTAATGGTCCATTGTGTTTATATGAATAATTGAGGTCAGATGAAAATGTAGGAAAATCTGTTATCTAAGCACGAGTTGAGCATTTGACAAAGAGCCAGGCACACATGTAGAATATTAATATTCAATGAGAAGGATATCAAACTACAGTAAGCTATAATACACGATGATAGTATAATACATCTAGTAAACTTAATTTTAACCTAGTTGAGCTTAGCTAATGTGAGTTAAATTCAGTTAACAGAACTTCCACCCTGACTTGATTACTTTGTGTTGAATAGAATTTTAGCTATGGAGGATTTCTGATAAATTTAACAGCTTTGTATGGGCTACACATGTGAGCTGGCTTGGCCCTAATGTAGTCTGGCGGCCATATTGATTTTTATCTTGGCAAGCAGCTGAAGTGGTAGGTTTATTCAGTCTTTGTTAACAGTTGAAATCTCTGCTTTAGGTTTCTAATCTTTAAACATTTTGATTTTGAAAATGTTGCCTTGTTGTGCAAGCATCTGATGTTAGTTTTAGGTAAAATATGAGTAAATATTTGTGTTTGAGGTGTAATACAAAAGATAGAAAGCTGTGGTTATCAAACGACCTTGACAGAGCTGAAGGCTGGATGTGTGGTGTGTTGTTGCAGTGAGTGGATAACCTAGTTACAAAGCAGAAAAAGCATTCAGGTTTTAATGGCTACAAGTTTCCACAGTCAGGAAAAGTTGTGCGTATGAAATAAGAATATTAGTTAGAATATTGTGAAGTTGTTATTTCAAGAGAATTTAGAAAGGTGGGTTTGCTAGTTTGTAACATAATGAAAAGAGTTTTATCTAATGGTGGATATTGATTTATGTTGTGCTAGGACATTTCTACTTGCTAGACAAGAGGTCAAACACATCAATGTACCCACAAATATGGTACCCGGCTACTGTCATATGAACTTAAATAATCGCTTTCTTTTCATTTTTATGCAAATGTATTGTTATTTTATATATTACATATAATATGTAGGTTTCACTTGATTTTTGTTGGTACATTATATTTCTATTATTTAGATGCATTGGCTGGTTTACTACGGTAATGACATGTACATGAATTATGTGTAGTAGAATGTATTCTCCCATACAATTTAAAGCTGTTTACTGTGACATTAAAGATTTACATTTTATTATTATTTCTTAGGTATCATAGATGATAACTGTAGTAAAAAATATATGATAAATATCTATAGTAGATCTGTTGACTACATGTAGAATGAGAATTAAAAAGGAGATCGATATACATTATCTAAAGCCGCTGACAATAGTTTAAATTTCTAAGGGTAAATTTGTCACTTGTGTGTTAAACTTTTGGTATTACTGGTGTCAATATTGTACATAGAACAAATACAGAGAGTTGAGGGCTATCAAAATAGCTGGACATTGTAATATTACATCATTATATTACATCATGTTATATAATGTAGACAGTCATTCTTACTTCATTTGATTGAAAGATGTGTCTCTGTAAGCTGGGTAGATCTTCTTTGTACCCTTACTGCATTCATGCACAAAGAACATGAAACATTTATAAATTATACAAATTAAGGTCACGGTAAATGTATTAGAAGCTAGAAGCTAGACACCAGCGCTATCCAATGGGCTCTTTCTCAGTATGAGATTTATTTTAAAGGTGAAAGGTCAACATGAGTAATATTTACATTATGAAGACAAGAGTATTGACAGTTTATAAAGATTTCTTTAACCTCTCACTATATTACACATAACTGATAATATTGTTGATATTTAACCCAACCTTATCTTTAAACATGCTGTGATTTAAGGCAGTATAAATAATGAATCCCTGGGCATGTGATAAAGTATTGTGAAATCACCTGCATGCCAGTGTTACCAGGTGAAATGGTACATTGTATGTCATGTCTGCACATTGTCAAGATTTGGTTCAGCGCATTGTTATAATGCATTTGGCTCTGGATTAAGTATTTTCATTTCAAAATAGTGTCCTATAGGTGATAAATATTTTGCATTTGAAATTGTAAGTGCATAAAGGTCATTTTCATACATAGGCCTACCATTACTTAATTAGGCTGAATGATAATGGATAACAGTTGTCTTTTATTAAAAATGTTGTGATACAAAATTTGACTAAAGTTGCCTTTAACAAGGTTTTAAAGTTATTTGATTGATTAGGTTATATCGTGAGTACAAGGACTGTATTGTAATGGCTAAAGTATTGATTATATTATTAGCTGTCTAAAGCGGTGACCTACGTCCATATTAAATATAGTAAAATAGCTGTGAATAATTAAACCACATAGCGTTATTGATCACCCATATTATACTCATTATTCATTCTCACTTAGATAAAAACTGATAATACAAAGTTACTTCTGGAAGGTACGCTCAATAATAATGGTGTTCGTGTTTGTCATGACTTATCCACCACCTAGGTTGTACCATATATAAAGCCTAAGGTTACTGTAGTTCTTATAATAAATTATTACCGTGAAGGGTTTGCGATAGAATTAGTTATGTATTTTTCCGAAAGGATTAATTGACTGAGTTAGCTTTAAATAACTTGCTTATTAACGCGCTATATTTAGTTTAAAGGGTTATTCTGATGTAAGGATAGTCTAGAATTATCTGTGTGTGATTTCTATTTTCGGCCATGATAATGTCTCTTCGGTGGAAAATATTTTGAATCCATATATGGTATTGAATTGTTTTTGCTCAGGCTGCATTGTTACCTACCTGAATTGATGGAAAGTAATTGATTTTTAAGTGTAATGTAGCTATTCATGTTATTATGTGATAGAATTTATATTAGGTCAGGTATGTTACAGTTCAGTAGTTTAGAAGAAATACAAGCCCACTGTGGGGTGTAACTTATAGTTTGATATTAAACTTGGATTAGCTTGACTAACTTTACTCTATACAAGTGTGTAGTTGTGGCCCAAAGCACTATTAAATAGCTGAACTGTTTATATAGATGGTGAATTGAGGTCAACGTGTTGTGTTGAGTGATGGTGGTAGTGTATTTCTTATCATGGCCAACACAAGAGGCTGGGTGATATAAATGATTTTATTTGATAGTGATAGATATTTGGGATTTTACCTGACATTAGATTATATAGAAGAGTGATTTAGTAGTCTGGCAAGCTATTTGTACGTAATAGGATTACACATAAAGACTTTGAAGGTAAAAATGAAAGATCTCTTTGTTGTAGACTTAAATTCTGTGAGGTCTAATTCCAGAGTGGGGACATTCAAACACAGCAGTACATCTCTCATTTATATTATATTCTCTTTTGATGTTGCAATTTGTTTAGAATTCAGAGAAATTTTTATTGAAAATGAATTTAGTATTTTTTACGTATTATAATACACTTCTCAACCTGTATCAATACTTGACTTCAAATAATTTTTTGAGTATTTTTGACCCACAATATATTATTAGAGTAAATATGTAATAATTTAAATATGAATAAACATTTCAGTTGACATTATTTATATTATCATCCGATTGAGTAAAACTAGTCAGTCATAAACATAATATGAGATGTCACAATGTCTTACAGTTGCGTAACTCCTTCAAGTCTAAATCTTATTATGTGCATGGGATAGAAATATTTGATGACTTTATCATACAACTTATTTATTATTGATTATTGTTACAGAGAAAGACAAGAGAAAGAAAGACAAGATAAAGAACGAGAACGATTAGAGAAAGAGAAACAAGACCAAGAGAGGTTAGAAAAAGAAAGGATAGAGAGGAATCGTCAGGAGCAGAATAGAATAAGAAGAGAAAGAGAACAGAAATCTGATCGAGGGCGTATATTACGTGAAACTGTCGATTCAGTCGCTGCAGTTGATCATCATTTCACTGAATCATTAAGACTGGCGAGCCAAAGGGTAGGTTTTTAATCTCACTTTTCTGTATATGGTCATGTATCGTATTAATTAATTTTGAATGATGATTATATTTTGTCTTAAGCTTTTCCGGGTTAAAAATTTTCCGCAAATTTTCTTTTTTGCTTATCATGTCTATTACCTTTTTTCAGGGTTTAGGTGGCCAATGGCCTACACCATCCATCACACTTGGAACAGGCAAGATACCAAAATCTGAAATTCCACCACATCACAGTATGATGGGAACAGATAAACAATTAGATGATAAAGAAAGGGTTAAAAGAGTAAGTTAATTTTGCACTGAATATTTTATCGTTATTTTTTATTTAGCAAAGAAAAACTTTTCCTTGAAGTCACATATCAGCAAAATTATACATGCTGGGATATTTCAGAGTTGATATTTATTTAAAGATAAAATGTCTACCTTAAATGTTTTATTTATAGCAATATCTAAGTGCAGAATGTATAATAGCTATGTTATTATTTCCCTCTTGTTTTACTTAATGATCCTTTGACTTGTTTTTTGTGGTGGACGTGATAATTGACAGCTATTTAATTTCATTCTAGTTATGACTCATTTTAATGTAACCAGTGAGATATAACAAATACAATCATGATAGAATTGTGTACTTCCCTTTCACCGTATTCTTGTACTTGATTGACTTTCTGTCTGCCAATTGAGCTCAGCAATATCTGTAAATAGCAGATGGTGTAAGGTAGTCTTGTTGTTACACCAGATTTCATCAAGGATGAATTTTATCAATGAGTCAGTATCATTATTACTCATATACATGGACCACACCATTCACTGCATAGTTTTGGTTTCAATAATAGAGTGTGTAAGTTTGTATATGAGTCATGTAATAGAAAATTAATTTATTACAAATTGATACATGTATT
This sequence comes from Patella pellucida, assembly GCA_917208275.1. Taxonomy (NCBI): domain Eukaryota; kingdom Metazoa; phylum Mollusca; class Gastropoda; family Patellidae; genus Patella; species Patella pellucida. Next base: position 64,142,668 of record OU795039.1, read on the forward strand.
GCAGGAAATTGAGCGAGAGCGAGAAAGATATCAAGAAAGTGCACTGCGACAAAGTGAAGAGAAGTATTTAGGTAACATACCAGAAGCACATAAGAAGAGTGATATAAAGAATGATGTTAAATTAGAAAGTAAACCATCGTTGTATAATTACATGTATCCTTACGGAGACGCCCGTTACCCCACTTCTACATCTTCTCATGGTGTAAAGCAAGAACAACCTATCTTTAGTCTATACGGTTATCCTGCTAATCCATCTGTTATTACAAAAGATCAGTTACATATTTATGGATTAGGAAGAGATGAAGGCATAAAGGATGAAAAGCCAGATTTAAAACTAGGTCAACCTAGTCCAGCTCACAGCAACCCCAGATCGTTATCACCCAGAAGTAAAGAAAGTCTTCTACATATGAATAAAGATGCTAAACATCCTGGTTCTGTTATTGTTGATAACCGAAGTAGTAAGAGTAACAGTCCCAGCAGTCAATATGGGGGTTCATTACCAGTTTCATCCTCATCGCCACGTCCACAACCTCGACCTGCTCATACACCAGAACAGAGAGATCAGACCTCTGTAAGTCCTGCATCTGGTATTCCTCATCATTTACTTTCACATAATCTGATGTCGTCTGCTTCCAGTATGATTGGTCAGTCTCATTCTACAGCCTTCAGAGTACTAGACAATAAATCATCCAGCAGATCACAAAGTCCATTTAAAGCTACTAGTCAACAGTCACATCATCCAGCAGCCATGGCTCAACCCATTGATTACTGTAAAAGTAGTAACAAATCGAAACCTGTCACTTCGGCTGGATCATCTCCTACTAACCCAGGAGGAAATCCACCTGTCAGTTCACCATACCACCCATCTATAGCTCAACCACCAGTTTCATTACCACCAACATCACTGGCGTACAGCTATAGTTTAATACAGCAAGGTCTTGTCCCTAATCCTATGTACAGCCATGGACCAGGTTCTGTTGCTCAGAAAGGTACCAGTCATCAACCAGTTACAGCATCTTCACCAACACATTGTTATCCTACCAGTTTGCCATCAAATAACAACACAACTAACATACCATCAGCTCCACCCGGTGCTAAACGGAAAATAGCTAAAGATAATGGGGTCAGGAAGCGACAAAAAGCTCAAAACGAGATGCCTAATATGTCATCTCCCTTGTCAATACCTGTCACCACACCTCAAATCCTTACCAACCTCAACCCCTATACCACCACTACTAGCAATACACCATCTCGCACAAGTGTCATGTGTTCAGTTGCAGGAACCCAGCCTTCAACTGATAACACGTCATCAGTGTTATCATCACCATACAATACGGCTAGTTATATGGACAGTTTCAAATCATTTGTAGAAAATACAGTTCAAAGTGCATATCTCGAGGAGGAGAAAAAACCTCCGGAAAAAGTTGTTGAAGTCGCTCCAAAACCAACTATTGTGAACGAAGACTCTTCTTCTTCGACAGTAACTAATGCAAGTAATTTAAGCAACAATATTGCATCTATAATGGATACTATTAACCGTGTAGCTAACGGCCATGCTGATACCGATAGTGACACATTAAGTGCTCCAAGTCCTCCGCCTAAATCGGATTCCAGTCCGTTGTCCCTATCATCTAGTAATCATCGTAATATGAAGAAAGCCTGGTTACAGCGACATTCAGATGCATCTAAGGAAGTAAAAGATGGTATAGTTGTCAATAATATGTCTGATTCTGCAATTGATAAAGTGTCTAGTGTTGAAGCAGAGGAGACAAATAGTGTTGATGAAGATAAACCAATATGTGATAATACCAGTACACAGGGTGTAACACTACCTAATGGTAATATAAATAGTCAGAATCACAATGATGAATCTACCTCATCGGCTTCAGAAACAGAGTCTCAGGTAAGCTTATAATCTCGAAATGTTGTTTATAAAATTAGTAATCTATTCTTAGAGTAATATACATTAAATGGATGCAGGATTCACTGAATTTGGTTTAATTGTTGTATATAATTATGTAGGTCTTTAATCCATTGATTTCTAGCATTGCATCCTGTTAAATTCTTTGATTCCAGTCTGTTGATAACACACTGCCAAAAAAGAGAGTAAAAACTAAAAAGTCAAATAGTGGGGCTAAAAGAATAAAGACAGAAGAAGAAGAATCCAGTCCTGTACCACCAAACAACCAGACACGAAAGAAACCTAATAACAAACGCAGCAAAACTGATGTTAAAACAGAGAAGAAACCAGAAACCAGGAAAACAACCCCTGTAAGTTTTATTAAAACAATTACTCAAAGTTAGAAAAATTATTTCTATAATAAATTCCTTATCTAGGGCAATTCATATTTTTATTATTATTAATTCATTTCTTACATACTAATAAATGCAATAACAAATGTGTGTTGTCTGTTATTTTTCAGGTTGAAGAAGAGAATTCAAGTGATGAGAAAATGGATACAACAGATAGTAAATCTGAGGATAAGATGAGTAGTAAGGCATCGAGTGTAGGTAGTCCAGCACCGTCTCATCATGAATCTGATGTTAGTATGGAATCAACAACTAATTCTACAGGCAGCAACAATACCAGTAGCATAAAGGAGAAGAAGAAAACAACAAGACGTAGTAAAGAGAACAGTAAAGCTGTTGAAAAACATGAAGGTAAGCTATATAGATAATAATACTTGTTTATAAATAAACGTGGTACTAGTAATATGTAACTTATGTATGGTATAGCTTCATCTATTACTATTTCTAGTTTTGGTTAAATGCCAGATTGGCATGGAATGCTGGTGGGAACTATTTTCTCCTATCTTTCTTGGCTTGAGAATGGTAATTACAGACAGCCTGTAGTGAGAGAAATGGATTAGTGGTTGATTATTAGACAGAAATATTTACTACAAGTCTGATTATCTTCTTTCGTTCCTTTTCAGGCTCCTTCAATAAACCACTAGTAAAGGTGTCTGTGGCAATATTAAAGAGAACTTGTGAACCATTTGTTCAAGATGGCCCTTGTGTGGAAATTGCTCCCAAATTAATGAAATGTCGAGAATGTAAAATGTCAGCCACTCAACTTAGCAAGAAACAACCAAACATATTCTGTCGGTTTTATGCATTTAGGAGGCAAGTTGTTTTATGAAAAACATTCCTAGAATTTATTGACATATAACCATGCTAGAATCACATTATATTTTATGGATTAAATATAAGTATGTTATCAATAGTATTGATACAAAGCTACAGAATGAAAGGAATATAGATTACAGCTCATAGAATATTTGTTGAGGAGTTGCGTGTAACATGTTGCTGTAAAATCATATTTCTATATTAATAACACTGTTATTGGAGTATAAAAGATGTGGGTATTGATCAGGGTCCGTGACACGGCATGCTCTCTGTATATATTGACTAGAATAATAGAGGCAAGTGCAGATATGTAAATGTTTAAAATTCACCAGAGTTTGATCTGTCATTATAAACATTGTCTATTATAACTAGGGGAGCTTTTTAACACAATGTCTTGTGTTAACATACAAACTCATTATAGAAAACCCATGGATATAGCCCTACAGCTTATTTATATAAATGTGACAATGAAGAGTTAATGTACATAGCTTTATTTATAATTTGGATCTGGTCTATCTCATGTCTTCCACATTATTTGTTATTCATGATAAACACATTTTAAACGAAATAAACCATAGTGAAGTGTGCCAAACTCAACCATCCTTCATGCTTTTATGTTAATTTTATCCATCTTCATTACTCCCTAGAGAACAAATTTAAACATGTTTGTCTAAGTTTTTATATGCCTTTTATTTAATCAAAATAATTGTTTTTTCCAGGTTGAAATACAATCCTAAAGGTGCTGTATCTATTTATGGCTTTTCTGAGTTATCTGATGCTGATCCAGATGACATAGAACCTTGGTTACCTAGGACACCAGGTAAATGCATTATTATTATTTTTTTTTTTTTAAAAGTCATTAAATGTCTCGATGCATATAATAGTAAAATTCATCACATTTGATAACAGATATTCAGGTTTTATGTTGATAATTTTTTAGTAGGTTTATCTTCTTAAATGTTAGCTTTTCATAATCAAGTCAATTAAATTTCATTTCAGTTCAAATGCCCAAGTTAGATATTGAAACATCTAAATTTATTATCACCAAAGTTGGAGATAAGTTCTGTGAATTGGTCGAACAAGAAAGGGAATCGATGTCATTGGTTGGTAAAAATGGTAAGTATTTCAATCTATTTCAATAAATAGTAGTTTAAGTTTGTACGACTCATTCAAATGTATAGGTTGATAATGTATACATTTTGTCTTAACAATCAGATCACCTCACATTTATTTCAAATAAATCTAGCATTGATACAGATGTGAATCAATACTATAGCCCGGAACTTGTTGTACAAAGTTTAATAGTCATCTTAGTAAATTAGACTGTGTTTAAGTTAGTTTCCTGTGGTTAATTAGGGCTGCCTCTTGACCTTTGTCTGCCAATGTCTTATTACCCAGGTGTTCACATGCTGAGTTCTGTCAACATTTTTACTATAATGTTCAAAGTGTGACAGGATGGTGTAATAGCAATTTGAGTCTAACCAGTTAAAGGTTAACATACCCTGTTTACAAAAGTCAAAGTGTCTAGTCACCTGACATTTTTCTCAGCTGGAAATCTCACCTAACTGTTGTGTTATATTATCATATATTTATATAACAGGTAAAATAGCATGGAAGAGAGCTGTACAAGGTGTACGTGAAATGTGTGATGTCTGTGATACAACCTTATTTAACATGCATTGGGTTTGTAATAAATGTGGTTTTGTCGTCTGTCTGGATTGTTATAAAACTAAAGTAAAAGGAGGGACAGATACTAAGGGTAAGAATTTTCTTCATTCAGTTATTTCATTAGTGCTCTCTTTGTTATATTTTATCATAGAATTCCATTTTCATTGTTTTCTTCAGAACCGTAAAACGTACATTATTCATAAATGTCAGTTTCATTAAGAGTAAATTATGTGGGTTATTATCTACAAGAGGAAATGAGTTATATAGCTGTCAAGGGTTAATAAATTACAAACTAAGTAATTTGTTGTGAGTAATAAACGTTATCAGTATTTCTATTTTAGTACATTTATTATATGCCATTACCTTGTCTTTACAGTTGATGAGGATCATAGATGGCTGACTTGTAGTTCAAACAGAAGTGCTCATGAACCCGACAAAATGATGCTCACACAGATTATTCCTAGTGATGCTTTATGGGAATTGGGTCGATTGATTCATGATATACGAGGCAAATGGTCAATACCAGCTACTTGTCCCTGTGGTCATGGCAGCGATTCCAAGTTTCTCAATAAAAATGGGCTCAGTCAGGTTAGTATTAATGAATTAAAGCAGTGAAGTAGATAATTAACTTGTAGAGATGATTGACATAATAATAACTTATATTTATTACTTTATCTATACTCTTTTGAACCCTGGTGAACCTCATACACTATATATAACCTGACTTTCATCTATGTGTCGAGTGAAAAATAATAAATATTTATATTTTTGTACCTCTTATGTTTTTTAGCAAATAGTAAACAGTGTGAATAATAAAAAGATGGTGAATGGTGTTGGAGATGAACATCATAAACCAAGCAAGGGCAAGAAAAACAATAAAAATCCCACAACAGTAAATGGCAACAAAACATCTACCCTGGATAATTATAATCCTGATACAACCTCTTCACCTCTAAGCTTACTAGCTGATGTTGCCTTTCTTGATTCTGAAGGCAGCCGAGATAAAAATGATTCCAGGAAAAATTCACTTGATAAAAGTGCTATGTCTCCAAGTGCTGACTTAGACTCTGATAAAAAGTCACAACCAAGTTGTTCTACTTTAAGAGAATTGCTCACGAAAACAGCTGGAAAAGCTAAAGTGTCAAACGATAACAACAAAAAGAACTCAAAACCAAAAACCACTGGCAGCACACTCGATGATATCATCCAATCAGTTGTGGAGAAAAGTTGTCGCGATAGTGAAACCCAACCGTTTAAATTCATGCATTATATTCCGAGATTAGGAGGCTGGAAGCGTGATATACCTATAGCTGTTCATAACTTAACAGAAACAAGTGTTCTTTATCCTGATGTACCTCATTCCTGGCTTTGTGATGGTCGTTTACTACGTCTTCATGATCCAAAACACAAGGGAAATCTGAAAATATTTCAGGAACAGTGGAAACGTGGACAGGTAGGTGTATAACATATTTCAATTATAACTGATTTCCGGTTGATATTTTTTTAACAAACTATATTGTATTTGGTTACCACTAATATTTTATATTGATAAATACTTAAAGTTGTTGATTGATGACTACCATTCCATGCTAATGAGTTATTTTATACCCTAAGAAGCTTGTGGCAAGTTCAATCAGTTGATTGGCTTGTACACTGAGCTTATACAGATTAAGCCTTTAGACCATAATGGTCAGTACTTTCCATCTAGATATTATGTACTATACCTTGTGTTAATAAAAACAATTGTGTTTATTTTCAGCCTGTGCTTGTTTCTGGTACCAATAGATATGTTAACCTGGATCTGTGGAGACCAGAATCATTCAGTAAAGAATTTGGTCATATTGATAACGATTTGGTTAATTGTAGAAGTGGTAACGTCATCATTGGTCATCCTATGTGTGATTTCTGGGATGGTTTCGAATATTTGAATAGTAAGTACATTACAATAATTTTAATGTTAAATATTGTCTTTAATTATTTAATACTTCCTGTTATGTATACATTGACAAGATTTTATTATGACACAGTAATAATATAATGCAGTGTGAATAAATAATTGGGGTTCATTATCTCTGGTTTCCTTCCGTTAGTTAAACAAAGATATCTTGGTTTAAAATGACTGTTTCTACTTGAACTACATGTATAACCTACAGTACATAAACATTGATATATATTTGTGATCCTTTATTATATTAATAATTATTTTTTATAGAACGCCCAACAGATGATGAAGATGAACCAATGTTATTAAAGTTAAAGGATTGGCCACCAGGGGATGATTTCAGTGATTTATTACCAACAAGATTTCATGATTTAATGCAGGCCTTACCACTTCCAGATTATACACATCGTCAAGGCAAGCTTAATCTAGCTTCTCGTCTGCCAGATTTCTTGGTTCGTCCCGATTTAGGACCCAAGATGTACAATGCTTATGGTTCTTCTCAATTTCCTTCTGAAGGAACAACTAATCTACATCTGGATATTTCGGATGCTGTTAATGTTATGGTGTATGTTGGTGTACCTTGTGATGGTGACGGCGGTCGTAAAACACATGAACAAGGTAAGTCTCAAAAAATTTGGCAAGTCAAACTTTTAACTAAAATCAAATAAAAAAACTGTAAAGAAAAAGTCAAAATGTAATTTCCTAACTTCTTCACTGGGGTTCACATGAGTTGTAGGGTATGTCTGTTCCCAATGTTAATGTTATTTCACCAAGATTATATTTTATATTATATAATTTATATTACAGCTGCATTAAAAGCTATAGATGATGCCGATTGTGATAGTATAACTAAACGTCGAGTTAGAGAAGTACACGAAGTACCTGGTGCTTTATGGCAGATCTATGATGCTCATGATGCTGACAAAATCCGAGATTTCCTCAATAAGGTATGTCTTGTTTATACTGTTTCCTTATAAAAATTGTCTAGTTGTGTTTGTTCTGTTGTGACAACTTTGATAATAGTGAGAAAGCTTTTCATTCTCCTTTAACTTGTTACATTGACTCAGTAATATTGACTTAGTGTGGTCTTTGTGTGATTTGGGTTAAAAAAAAGCGGTCAATTTCATTGGATTATGTTGGTTGATATACAATTTGACTCTTATAACGCTTGTTCCATTGCAAATCCAAATAACAACCCAATTCAGTACTTTAATATCTGGTAGCTAATTGTAGGCAAATTTTAATGCAGGTAGCGAAGGAGAATGGAGAAACAATTGAACCGGATCATGATCCCATACATGATCAGAGTTGGTATTTAGATGAGAAGTTAAGAGAGAGAATATCTAAAGAATATGGTGTACAGGGTTATACTATAGTACAGTGTCTTGGTGATGCTATATTTATACCAGCTGGAGCACCACATCAGGTAAATATATTATTAATAAGCTTAATAGAAATTAGCCTGACAGTTAAAAATATTTAACATTTATAATAAATTTATCTGTTTGTAAACTGTAAATACTAACAGTTGTAATATTGGTATTTATAAACTCTGTCAGACCTATTCCCCTGCCCAAAAATGACGTCATAACCTGACGTCCTGAGTAAAAAGTGCTAAAAATGCATATATAGGTTTTTAATTTGTGATTACATGTAAAGTAATGGACATACACTCATGAAAATTGGTCAGAATACTTCAAAATGTTCTAATCGAAGTCTACCTCCTCATCAGCCGATAATGCCAAAGTTTCTATTCCAACACATGCGATAAACAGTTGACATCTATTTCTCTTTCCTTTGTAAGTGCTAGGTCTGTTGAGCGCTCGCTTCATGGCGAAAAACGATCGATATTTTTCCATAAACAAACAGCTTCACGCTCCCTTCATGTGGGCTGCCATTTGTAAAAAAACCTACGTCCATGATTGGCTAACTATTTTTAGCACATTGGCTAACTATTTTTAGCACAATACGTTATTCTCTAACTACCTAGGCCAATTCCCGGTTTTTCGGTTATCCATCATTATAGGTTGTTAGTTAAATCCCTAAAATTCGGGAATACAGTCTGACAGGGTTAATACAAATAACGACCATCTTTTTACCAGTTATTTAAATATTTAACAAAAACATTCTTTCTCTTTTGCAGGTTCGTAATTTACACAGTTGCGTCAAAGTAGCAGAAGATTTTGTGGCACCTGAACATTTAAATCACTGTTTCCGTCTAACCCAAGAATTCAGACAACTTTCTGACACCCATTCGAATCATGAGGATAAATTACAGGTTAAGAATATTATCTACCATGCTGTTAAAGATGCTGTAGCAGTATTACGTGATACAGATCCGGAAGATGAATAAAACAATAACCCCTTGACTTGGTAACGCTGATTATTCAACTAATGTGGTGTTAATTATGTGTGATTCAACTCTATAATGGGGAATCAGGTGTTGTGGTTCATTTAATATTTGAGAAAGTGACAACAAGTGGAAAGAAACTTAAATTGCAAGGATATTGCAATAACAGAACGGTTGTCATTGTAAATGGTTGTAATATTTTCTACAAATTCTAGAGTTAGAGAGACTCTATATTTAATATTATAATGTGAGGTGGCCAGCTGCATAGTCCAATCTGTTGTCATAGACTAGTTATAACAGACAAAGAGTAATTATTTATATATTTGGTGCATTTTATTCTATAACATAATAAGGACATATGGCGAGATATAAGACTTTTATCCAATGGATGAAAAATAAAACCAGCGTTATTTTGCCAAGGATTATAGTGTAGCTGAGCAAGATAAACAGACTTGTGTGTTATTGTGCTATTTTCAGAGACCACAAGATTCTTGCAATATTTATTTACTGGAGAATATATTTGTGTTGAAAAAGCACACCAGATGCTATTGTTGTAGTTATCACATGCATTCATCAAATGTATGATTGATTGTTACTTTGATTTTTGTCAGGGAAATGCACCATATTTTTTGGTCTTAAGAGTAAAAATTAATAATAATAATAATATTAAAAATGGTAAATTATTCTGTTAACCAATTTAGCTAATTAATATGTATGGTTTATATCTATAGAAAAATGAAGCTGTTCTGTGGTTATATATTGTACGTAGGTAAAAAGATATCTATATATAAAAAATAATATTAAATCTATTAGATGTATTAATATATACATTGAGCAGAAATATATTATATCATACAGATATTTGTATTGTTATGACAAATGGCGCAATTATATATGAGCCTGTATTTTACATGTAATGTAAGCTTTATGTTGGAGATCTGGTATTAACTGGGTACTTAATACCAGATGTTCTTAAACATAGCTTTTCATGTCAACCATTGTTGTTAACTTTTCACTTTCATGTCAGTTTTTCATTTCACAGTTTCATTCATTATTTCATCCATTTAATTACTGTTAAAGTTTCATGTTTTAACATTTGCTTTTGAAATTGCTTTGTTAATAATTTGTCAACCATTTTTTTTTCGCAAATTAAGATGTTAATAGTTCTTGAAGAAGTTAATTATTGTTAGAGAGATCACCATTGCTGGACTCCTTAAAATCTGTAATAAGAAATATTTACATGTGACAGTCAGCTCCTACAAATCAAGGGGTAAATGACATCATTATCATGAGTCCTAGCCATGTACATAATAAATAGATTATTTTTATAAAAAATTATGTGAAAGTGAAATGTACATTTGTTTTATGTGGTATGGCCAATCTGAAGTGTTTTGCATAACAGCTAGGAGATTTTAGAATTGTCCTATCCTTCTTAATAAAGAAACACTTATTTCCCTTGAAATAAATGTCTTTGTTTTTTTAAATCTGTTGGTACAATGTATGTGTGTGAAGAGATAAAAATTGATCCAGAGAGCAAGTATGGTTTGTTCCTATTTCGAGCTACAGATAACTGACAAAATAAACCCAAACATTATGTTGGAGGCTAATGACTGCCCTATACTCCATGTCTGGCCATTAAGATATAATTATATTTGGATATTACTGATCTTATAGAGCTTTTGCAGAATGCACATGTAAACTAAGGACAACAAATATATTATCAACCGGAAGTACATGTACATTGGGGCTAAGTAGCAAATATTGTTTGTGATTGGGGTACAATGGTTTATAACCAATTATGTGACATTGAATGGATTTTGACATAAAATATAGCAATGGGGACATACAACCTCTGTTTCTATTGTATTCTATCTAATGAACATTTGTTTGTCACGGCCCTCCTTACTGTGCAGATTAAATATGGGCTTGTTGTTGTGAAAGGTAGTCTAGTTTGAAATATTGAATAAAATTGTTATGCACAAGGTTGGAATTCAAGTCCATATTTAATCTGTGTAGTTGAAAACCATAAGTGGTCTTTTGATAACATTATAACACAGCAAAGTGGACAAAATTTTGTAATGTGGCTGTGCAGTGTGTTGTAATCCCCATAGCTGTTCCATGGGTCAAAGCCCCCTATATTATTTTGATTGGGAGCCTGTCTTGCTGATTCTATTTCAAATTGACCTCTCAAATAATGTGCCTATATTGGCCCTTCCAAAGCCACTGATAAAAAGCTCCACACACCACTCTAATCAACTAACAATTCGCGTACAGAGGGTTTCAACCCTAAGTTAATCAATTAACTTGCATTAGGACCATATTTAATATCTGTGGCCGAATTGTCCCCGACAAAATTCCTCTGCCAGAAGTCAACTGTAGCCGTTTTCAACACTACTCAACTTATTTAGAGAAATGACAAATTCTAAAATGTATGAACTTGAGCATGTTCCTTAAGCAACGACTACAAGTTTAACAACATCTGGTCGTTGCTGGTTTACTTCACAATTCCCGAAACTTATAGCTGCAGACACAGTAGCATCCAACATCCAATCAGAGATTGTGACATAGCGAATTCCACGGAAACCTTGACATTGGACGAACCTTGTAAACTCGATTATCACAGGTAGACATTTTAGCTGTAAAGCACGAGACTTGATGTTTGCTGTGACCAATCAACCAGATAGGCTTACAAGCTGGGTGAATACCCAATCAAACTTCATGCCGAAATATGCAGGGTATCACATGAAGGGCTTGATAAGATGTATGTTAGTTAAAGGGAGATCAAGCCTTCTATTGTAGGTGGAACTTGGGGTGGTGAACACAAGATTCTTTATTAAGAATGGTTAAAGGGAGATAATGCTATATTAACAAATATGATCCCCGAATACCTAAATTTAACAAATATGATCCCCTAATACCTAATGATCAATTTAGTATACAGGGCCTACATGTTACTTAATTTAATGACCTAAAAAAATAAAGAAGTGTTCATCTTTTTGACATTCTATGTTCAAATAAACTATTATGTCTACCTCTCCGACTACTATAATATTTTTCGCAGCTTAAATCGTGATTTGTGTTTATGATTAAAGGGAGTCAACTCTATTTATTATTGTGCGACTTGGAGAAATTATATCCTTAAGCTATTGACTTCAAGGTTTGGTCACTTCATTTCTGTATCCTAGTCCTTATAAAAGGGCTAAGGCTAGAATAATAAATATTCTATTATCTATTTTATTGAGCGTCACCTAAAAAATTTAAAGTATTCCCTGATTTTTATTAATAAATTTGCATTAAGCGGCATGGGTAAGGCCTATTAATTGGAGTTGCCCCCCATTAATTATTCTTTAAAACAAATAACAATTTAATATTATCGTCTTCTTTTCTTTGTTGTATTCCCTATATTTCCCTTTTTTAATAGTTTGGCAACTTAGATACCAGTACACGCTCGTGTGATAATTACAGTCTCGTTCATTTAGTTAGCATTTCGCATTTGACTTTTAGGCCTATATAACATTTCGTTTCAGTCTAGTCGCAATTTTGCACGCTACCCTGGCATCATGGCGGGTTTCAGATGGAAAAAAAGTGCTGAAGTTTTGGAAAAAGAGATTGACCAGGATAAACGATTAATTGATGCAGTGAATGAGGGCGATATAGATCTAGTTGAATATCTCCTGAAGGGCGGGGTATCTGCAGATGCATTAGAATATAATCGGAGTTTATTTTATGCATCAAAAAACTATTTAACCCCTATCCAATTTGCCGTCACGAAAGACAGTTCGGAAATAGTTGAAATACTGGTTGAGTATGAAGGTGTGTAGGCCTATTAATTTATTTGACATCAGTTATAGCAGTTGTAATGTAAATATGTGATAAATGTGGGATTTTGTCAAAAGATAATCGTTCGGCGCTATTTCACTTTCATAACTTCAAATAATGTCCTTATTGTTATTTTTGCGAGGGTGATTGGTGATTCTAAAAATGGTTCCACTAGCTTCATATATATTATATATATAACGCTACGATTTTGTAGCTAGAGTGATTCCATCAGGTTGTAGTACTAGTAGGCCTAGGCTTTGAAGTTAACTAATGACACTGCCCGAAAATCTAATTTAAACGAAATAACTAAATAAGTCATCCACAATGATTGACATGCTTATTAATTTAGTTTAAACAATATTTTATTCGTTAGACAATAGAAGAGGATTGAAAAACAGACAAATCTATATCACAACATTTTAATAATGCTGTTACTTTAATTTTCAAAGATTTATGTAGACAGCATGTATTTTCCTCACTTTGTGAACATATCACCCCTATTTTACACCAACTGCATTGGCTGCCAGTTACTAGCAGAATTGAATTTAAAATACTCTCTCTAACATACGCTGTCATTAATATTGAAGACTCCCCTGACTACCTCAAACAACTAGTGACCCCATATATTCCTACTCGCACACTTAGATCACAAAACAAAAACTTGCTAATGCCCTATCATGCAAAATCCTCATTTGGGGAAAGGTCTTATAGTTTTGCTGCTTTTAAACTATGGAATAAGTTACCTTCTGAAATTAAAGATTCCCCTTCCCTGCCTGTTTTTAAGAAAAAGTTAAAGACCCACCTTTTTAAAAGCCATTTTAATTGTTAAATGCTTAAGCTTTTTCTGAGTTTACTTTTTATTATTGTATACTATATTTTATTCTAATTGTGCAATGTTCTTATTATTGAGATGTTTTATATTTTATACTTTTACAATAATGTAATAGCGCCATAGAGCAATCTAAGTATTGGATTATAGGCGCTCTATAAATAAATTATTATTAATTATTATTATAAATTATTATACCTTGAGTGTTTTGGTGCTATGTATAGACGACTTCTAAGTACAAGTTGATATTGATTATGCGATAACTGTTCTATTGAACCATGACATGAACCAATGGTTTCAACCCTTTGCCTTTAGAAGTTTACAATAATATTCACTTTATGGCACAGCATACATCATGAATATAGACATAAAATCTGTGTGAAACACTATCCCTTACAAATTAGCACTATGTTATTCCCCAAAGTGAGCTTAAATGAAACACTGTAGTATTATAATTTGTTATTTTATTTTTTTAATTTCTTTGTTACAGCAAATGTAAATGCTAAAGACAGGTTTGATGTTACAGCTGTGCACATCGCAGCAGAGAATGGAAGTTTAAAATGTCTGCAAGTTTTATTGGAGGCTGGAGCAGACACCAATATTGCAACTAAATACTCGAAATATGGGTCATATACAGGTACATAAGGCTACATCTTGTCAGTAGTGATGCCATGATTATAATATGTATATTATTTTTGGCTAATATAAACATATTACTTAAAATCTAAGCATTATTGAAGAAAAGTTTATTGATATTTATCTTGATAATCAAGATGGTGAAGCAAGAATGTCTTCTTTTGACCTAGACAAGTAGGCTAATTTATTTTACAGTCAGATTGTTTTTCGCATTTTGATTTACAATTGCATATTATACTGTATGTATGCCTACTGGCCTCGCAAATAGTCGTTAAAGGTACACAGTAGTCATGCAAACAGGTCCATATGAACATTTCCACAATATAAAGATAAAACCAAGTCTAAATACCTTCTATAATTTTTTTTTGAGACCATATTTTCTGGATTTAATCTTATAGAAGACAACAAGCCATGCATGGATCACAAATATGTGTAAAACAATTAAGCATTACTATCACTGATTTTAATTTGTATTACAGCAACTCCCCACGCTGGTGGAACTACAGCCTTGCAGTTAGCTGCTATGAATAATCATGTGTCATGTGTAAAGGAACTTATTTATTATGGAGCGGATTATAATGCAGTAGATGAATTTGGTCGTACAAGCCTGTATATTGCTGCCCAAAAAGGTTTTGCTGATTGTGTACATGCACATTTAGATAATGCTATACGTACTGACATACTTTCAATTCCAGTCAAAGAAACAAGTAAGAAATCTTGATTTACATAACTTTTGTTAATAAGGAAATAAAAAAATAACATTGAATTAAATGTATGCTATGAAAGTTGGAAAAAACTTTGGCTAGCTTTCAAAAGTAATCCTTGATGGCTATATGAAGCAAACAGTTCCTGAATACCAAATGTTTTCTATTTTCTTTTCTTTCACTCTCTATTCATTAGTTAATTTTAAACTGACAGCCCCATGTCACCGGAGATTTATTGTTAATATACATAAAAAAATTTTGAAGACCAAGTCTTATTTACACATTATTCCTCAGCAATACTCGAAAAATTATCAAAGTTTCTTTAAGGATTTCAACAATCTGACAAAGGATCCGTGAGAAGGGATTTTCATTGTGCCATGTTATGACTTAATGCCTGTTTGTGTTCACATTCGATTTTCTTCCATATACAGGGAAAATTATGGTGATAATTAATGGAATTTGAATAATTTTAATTTTAGATGAGACTCCGTTACATGAAAGTGTTCGTCATGGAAATCTTTCATGTGTTTCATCATTATTGAAACATGGCTCTGATTGTAACTATAAGAATTCAGCAGGTCTTAGTGCTCTTCATCTATCATTGATAGCTGACAAGAAATTCTCTATGGAGATTGTGAGAGAGTTAATAACACAAGGTTATAATATTGATGTTAATTTAAAAGATCGAAATGGTGAGTAGAGTTTGTCATATCTTCTTGAGTATATAGATTTAATGCATTTTGGACACAAGACTCTTGCTTCTATGTTTAATGATAAACTTTACTGCTTAGGCTAAACAGCTTTCTATTAAAGCTTTTGGGAACACAATAACTCTGCTTCTAATTGAAGTGGAATTTTCAAAATTAGCTGAATATTTGAGGGACTTCAACATGGAGCATTTTCTGCTTAGGTTTGATAGGGATGAACAATCCTTGAAGTAGGTCAAGGCTTTCACCTACACAAAGTCGAAACACTCAACCTCAATTAGAAGCAGAGCTATTATGTCCCAAAGCAAGGAAGATGACAATTAATGACTGTTGTATTAAGGCTTCGCTATGGTCTTGCTTTACACATTAGGTTGAATTGCAAGCAATTCTTGTTGCAGCTGAATTGATATGTGAATTCTCTTTTTGAGCAATAGAAGTTTGAATAAGCCATTGTTATAAAATGATGTTGTATTAGTTCAAAAATAGATAATGAAAAATGAATATATTGAAAATTTCACGTTAATTTATACTTTATTCTATGAAAAATTCACGTTAATTTATACTTTATTCTATGAAAATTTCACGTTAATTTATACTTTATTCTATGCAAAGGTGTTTGCAGTTTTGACAAAATGTAGCCTAGATTGTTTATTGTCATAGCAACTAGTAATGGTATTTGATAATCAAGACTAAATATTTTTATTTGTTCTAACTGGTCGTAGTATTCCAATCTAGTTTAAATCCGAGCCATTCAATTGCCCACCGAGTCAATAATAGGCTTGTCAATGTCAGTTTTAAAATGTTTAAATGATATATAACATTTTATATAAAAATTGAAGCCGGAGAAAGGTCTGCAATTGGCCGATTTAGTGCTAATACATAATGCATCTTTAATGATATTATTGTAATCTTGTCTCTAAACAATATTTTGAAAATTCAACTCTTATATTTCAGGTAATACTCCATTACACTATGTCTGTTTTACTGACCATTGTACACAAGACAGACGTCCCCATGCAGCCGCATTCTTAATAGCTTATGGCGCTGACTTCAATATAACAAATAAAGCAGGAGATGTTCTGCTACAACAAGAACTAAGAAACCCAAATGGTGACAAAACAATCATTAAAGCTATTCTTCATTGTGCTATTAAACTTCCCTTAGACTCCTTAATACCAAATCTGATTAAATCTGGTTCAAAACAATATCAAGACCTACAAGCTTCTTACCAATATTATCGTTCATTCTCTAAATATCCTCACACATTACAACACTACTGTAGGTTTGTTATTAGAAAATCACTTGGTATTAAAAGACTTCGTCAGGTACCTTGCTTACCTTTACCAACCACATTAAAAGAATACCTGTTACTTGATGTGCAGAGTTTCAGTTGAAGTATACATAATATCATTCCAGTGTAAATATTTGTATAAATGTAAATATGAATTGTAAATAGAGATAATTAAAGCCACCAGTCAACTTTAAATTTGCTGTAGTCAGAAAACTTCAAAATTGTAATCAAATGTAATTTTGTGTCACATGATCTTTCAAAACAATTAACTGGCATTTCAGGTACATGGGGGAGGTCTATGAGAGCTATTACATATTTTGGTAGATCTGGCTATCCATAGAACAAGAACTATAACAGGTGTTTTCATTCTGCTCCTTCTAGAGGAGATAAAACTTTGTACATGTTCAATAATATAGATACCAGGTAGTTATTACTATTCACATGTTTGTTTCATACATACATGTTTTAATAATCATTTGTTGAAATTAAACAGTTTCTTTAAATGTGACTGGGGCCCCTTATTATCAAATAAAATATTTATTGTGTAAGATATTTGTTAATATATAAAAACAAGGCTAACAGGAGATTTTACCGTCAAGATGATATCCAACAACACAGATATAAGTATTTAATTACATTCCTTTTCAATTGTTTAATTAACAAACAATTAGCCTAGCCTGTTATAATCCACTGCCTTCTATGTACTGTTGGTATAAGATCTTATATAATGATTAAATAAAATTTAATTGTTAGATTTGGAGAATGGCTTTTAGAAATGAGCTGGATATAGAATAGTATTGCTTTAGGTGTATAGTCGGTCACTCTGTAACTAGTCAATAATTGTATAGGTTAGGCAAAAGATAACCACTTAATTCTCCCCAAAATACAATACTAATTACACCTTGCTTTGTTATCTAGAAGTTCCTAGAATATTCTGTATTACACAGGGTATATTTGTATTGTCTAGCTGTAAATATCAACAAGTTCTAGCTACTGTGTATATATAGTGTAAATATAACCTGACTTATAGCCATATTTTAAATGTATTGTTTACTACAAAGGACTTTTGAAATAATGTTTACTTTGTTATATTTTCAAAGGATTTCATCTTAGTCGAATTATATAAACAATACAATTAAATATATGGAAAGCATGACCAGTGAAAAGTGGAGCCTATAGTGTATATAAATGTAAATAAGACTGTTACCATGAAAAAACGACAAAGATATTATTATATTGATCTGTTTTGTTATAAGTACAAATTATTGATTTGATTATTGTGGGATTTTTAAAGGTATCAATTTTAACAATATTGTTATTGAGTAAGATGTATTATAAATTATTAAGTGCTAATACTTATATCTAACAAATCATGCTACTCTATTTGTTAAATCATTACTGTACACGTTTTTATCAACGCCCAATGTTTTCTGTCATAGATGTACATTATAGTTTGATTGATATTGGATTTTCAGAATTGTACAAGAAATTATAAAAAAGTGCTTGCTACTTAGATTATTTGAGATATTTCTTGGATTGCCATCTTTACCTTTATCTGATAGGGTTGTTCATCTTCAATAAAGGCTTGATCTCGCCTTAACTACATACATCTTTTCTAGCCCTTCACGTAACACACTGCATATTATGTCACTAAGTTTGATTGGGTATAGGCCCAGCTAATGATCCAATCAGATTTCTTGGTCGTCGTGAATACCAAGTCTAGCGCTTTCAAGCTAAAATGTCTACCTGTGATAATCGAGATCCAAAGTTCAAAGTTCGTCCAATGTCAAGGTTTCCGTGAAGGTCTCGATGTCACAACCTCTGATTGGATGCTACTGTTGACGTGTCTGCAGATAATGTAGCTATAATGCCGGAAATTGCACAGTATTGAAGCAACGGTTAGATGTTGTAAAACTCGCGGACGTTGCTTCAGGTGCTGCTTAAATATATTGTAATCCCTCAAATATCCAAAATTTGTTTTGTTTTTTTATTAGGATAGATTTGTTATACTGTTCTAGTAATATATTGTAATCCCCCAAATATCCAAAATTTGTTTGGTTTTTTTAATTCGGAAAGAGTTTTGTTATGTAAATACTGTTCTAATAATTGTCATTTACTACAGTACAGAAAGTACTATTCAATTACCTGTAGATACATTTGTTAGGTAGAAATTCTATATACATACGGTTGTATTCAGTTCAGTATCACTTATTGACAATTATACACCTGGGCCCAGTTGTTCAACTTGTCATTGAGTTGAAGTAACCAGAAGTTAAATTGTTCGACAAGCTGATATTTATATACTGTTATTTTATTCGGTGATCAGTTTTACTCTTGTTGTAAAATTTAATTTTTCATCAACAAATGAGGTTATAAATGTTTTTTTCTAAATATAGTGATCAAAATGTTATGGAGGCACATATAGAAGAATATGTAATCTAGGGCTACGCCAACTTTAAATGTATATTGAGGCATATTGTCTAAAGAGTGTTATTTATATGTATTACATGTAAACTATATGTAACTCTGAAGTAATAAAAAATGAAGACAGGCTTGGTTTCTTCTTTTGGTTTAAGAATGATATGTGAGAGAGAGAAATAGGGTTTAACCTCCACTCGACAAAAACTAGGTCATTTCGGGGCTAACATATATAATATAAACAAGGGAATGTACAGACTATTTCTATTTTTCTGGTGTTCTTCGAAGGAGCAGAAATTAGCCCATGTATCTGTTATCACACGTCACATCAGTCAGTTATATTAAGAGATGACTCATGTTTTCCTTTGGCGTTCGTCACTTCCAATTCAGAAAAACTGTATTACTCATATGACAAAATGGTTGCTATTGCACTTGGAGGAAGATATGACTTATATCACAGACAAACGAAATTAAATATAATTTAATGTCCTACTTTTCTGCTCCATACAGGCTGATGTATACAGACATTAAAGGGGCAGTCCCGAATAGAACAGAGCCTCAAAAATAAAAGTCCGAGTACGTATGAAATTTAAACGCCAAAATATAGAAGACTGGTGTAAATACTCTGACTAAAAATTTCAGCTCAAAATATTGAGTCGTTTGGACATGAGCGTTAAAACAGCTTATCTGGGCACGTAACCTTTTTAAGATTTCGGGTAAATTCTTTCCTTGGGTGACCCGATAATCGATTCCCGTTCCTTCAGAGGTCTACACGGTGAATGGTCCATGTGCTGTACTAGATAACAAAACGTAAATTTCACCGACACATTATTTTCATAAAATAAAACTCTGGTTTTATCAAATCCCAGCATAAGACAGTTTGGGACACCGGACTCTATTTCAAGATGAAGACTGTGGGTTTAAGTTGTTTGAAAACGTATCACATACATACATGCTTGTGCTGTCATTTTAATAACTTCATATTTCTTAAATGTTCCGTAATTATATGTATTATTCATTTTTATTTATTCTGCATCTACCATTTTTACAAAATGTAATAGCGCCGCGGAGCAGTAATTTTTACTGGAATGCAGGCGCTTTATAAATTCATTATATTATATTATATTATATATTTAGTTAGTTGCTCGGCCCTAAGGTATGGGATCTTAATGGATTTTAACACAAAATTAAAGAGTTTTATTCTCAAAAACATTATCGGGATTGACCCTTTAAGCATTGTTTTAACAGGAAATTTACAAAGACACATAGCTTGGTATGGTTAAATGATAACAAAAAGATCTAGATCTATAACAATCATTTATTTTTGAGCTAATAACAACAGCTATGTTATAAATTTTTATATATAAAAAAATCTTGTCCCCAGCATTATATCTTATTAAACTAATGATTCTAGACTTTATTAATGGTAATTAAATATTATTAATGCCATACAGTAGATGTTTGTATTATTATATTAAAGCAATAACCCTTTTTTTTTTGCAAGCACAGAAACCAATATCTTAAATTGCCTTAATTATTTTATCACCCATGAGCGAAACCTCAAATTGAGCATTCAGGACACATTAGATTTTGTTTGTAGATATGAGTAGGAAAACTTATCTAGTTTATTTAATACATGAATATCAGTACATTAAAAAAAAACAACAGTAGGGTAGAAAATCTTCAACAAAACATCAAGCTTCTCTATTAGAATATCAACTACAACAATACACACAACTAGATATATTTATTTAAAGGTTTAGGGAGGGGGTCAAATGTCTCAAATTTGAAAATATAATATTTTATATTGTTACAATTTATATAATATGTACATGTCTATATTTTTTGTTGTACATTGTATTTATAATATTCTATACAATATAAAAATTTTGTTCCTCAAACAATCTTTAAATTAAAAAAAAAAAAATTAACAGACAGGCTTCACACTAAAATATCTGATCATATAAATATAAGGGAATATATTACAAGACTAAATAGACAAACTACTATAATAACAATAATTATGTACATCAACGACTACATGTACAAGGTTTACTAATGATATCAATTAATTATGTACAGTGCATCTAAACTTTTGCACATTAATAAATGGTCGCTTTTAAACTTTTTATTACTATCCCCAATACTGAAGTAAAACATTTTCTACTTGGTCTAATAATATGATTTATAAACTCTATAAAGATGTTATGAATAACTGACCTGAGTACACCATTATCCTTTTAATTGTAGAAATTATAATTATTACCATAAAGAAACAGTACCAGTTTTATTGGAAACTGCTTGTTTAATGAGACCCTTATTATTATATTATATAGAACAAGCAATAATATAAACCATGAATAACTACAAATATTAGGTGTACATATCCTAGAGTTCAATTTTTTGTATTTGTTTTCATTGTATCCTAAATATTTTAAGTATAAATTTATTACCTGATGCGTAGATAAGATATTAAATCCTTTTTAGTGGTTTATGTTATAAACAATTTCTTGTTCTATGATTATTTAAATGCCACCCATTTTCCCAAATCCTAAAACTATATAGTGTAAGGTTTGTTTTCTTTGAAGTTGATCTGTATAAAACTATAAATAAAAATTAAAATATATATATTGTGCTATGTAATTTAACCAGTTAACACTTAATTGATAATGTATGAGATTTTTACAAATGAGATTAAAATAATGTGTTGAAAGTTAACTTCTAAGAGCTTCAAGTCGAGCTTTCATATCCTCCATATCATCTTCATCTTCAACTGGTTGTTGTGGTGCAGCTGAAGCACCTTCTACAACTGGTAATGAATCATCTACAGCTGTTGGAGCTTTACCTAACTCTCCTATAATAAATAATAAATATTGTAATATCAACTATCATAAAAATTAGTACATAAATAAAAACTAATCCGTTGCATTTAGCACAGAGAGCCATATTCCCAAAAAGAGAATTTGTCCAATTTTCGGTCAGCACACACTATTGACTATTTGTCAGTGTCTGAATGATATCTCATTGGATCCTCTGACTGAAATGAGGATCACGTTGGCTAAGTTGGTAAGACGCTGGAGGTCGGGCGTTTGACCCCTGCATTGGCAGAGAAAGCTCATCCACATTTTCCGGCGTGGTTTCCCTTTGTCAGTGATGTAAGACAGAGGGCCTGACAAGGACAGCTGTCTAGTCGTTCTGATGGTTAAACAAAACAAGGTCCTGTGTACAAATTATTGTGCACGTAAAATATCCCCAGACAGTTGGAATTTGATATAAGAGTAGACTGTAGCTCCGCTGCCCAGGCAGAATTCCCCTCATAGCACACTGTATGGCGTAAGCCCTCTACATCAGGCCAGTTTAGGAGCAGAACAGTAGGACGTTAAACCCCATTTTATTTCATTCCTGACTGAAATGTCTGTAGGCTAATACGTGAAATCACATTTATCTTAACCAAAATTTCAGTCAGAGAATACCCATCATTCAATATTCAAAATAATATCAATAAATCATTTTGTAATCTATTAGTACTGAGTAATCTGTTGAAATCTTCAGTGTGCAATGGCCTTTAATAAACCTAATTTACTTATAAAGAATATGAATATCTGTTGGGAAACTGATAAAAAAAGTACCAAGTCATACATGTGATTGGCCACAGGTAAAATGTCAGGAGATTTTTGTAAAAATGTCAGGAGATTAAGGTCAAAAGAGGGAGACTTTATCGCGCGTTAAAATTACCCACCCACCATGAATAAAAGACAAATTAATTTACATTGTTTATATATTTGTATATCATTTGATTGTTATAATTACACCAACTTAATAAAACACATGGAAACACACAATAAAGCACTTGTCATACTATACTAATGTCTTTATATTTATTTTCGGGGATCACGGTGGCTAAGTGGATAAGGCGCTGGTTCGCTAGCCTAGAGGTTGAGTGTTCGATCCCTGCATTGGCCGAGAAAGTTCATCTCGATTTTCCGGCGTGATTTCCCCTTGTCAGTGATGCAGAAGGAGGGCCTGACAAGGACAGCTGCCTAGTCGTTCGGATGGGACGAAAAACCGAGGTCTCGTGTACAAATTGGAGTGCACGTAAAAGATCCCTTGGCAGTTGGAATTCGATATAAGAGTAGGCCGTAGCGCCGCTGCCCGGGCAAAATTTCCCTCATTGCACACTGTGGCGTATGCCCGTCTTCAATTAGCCCAGGTACGGTGCTTAAGTGTAGGACGTTAAACCCCATTTCATTCATTATATTTATTTTCAAATATTATTTGTTACCCCTTTTAAACTTAACGGTAACGTCATACACTGGCTATTTAATTTTGTGTAATAATTTTTAAATATTTTGGAAGCAGATATCCTTTTTATTGGTTTGATATCATTTGCGTGTATGTGTTCATTTTATCAATTTCATAAACGTAAATTTCCCGTGTTTTGACGTTACGCTGAAAATTTTTATTATTAATATTATTTTTTCATGCTTTGTTGGCATTTCGATATATCCGGCATTTTTGCAAGTTGAACAATTCAATTCACGAAATCTTTTTTTGAGGCGATTTGTCAATATTGTACTCCCGACCGATCAAAAGTTCGTTTTATTGTCGTTTCGATGCTATTAAAATCAACAAAATCGGAGCATGGTAAGTGTGCCCGCCAAGCACTTGAAAATGGTATACAATGGATAATTTTCTAGAAAATTATTAACGTAGTTTGGCATGTGATCGTGATTACGGCATTTCAACACGATAAGTAAAAATAAAATAACAAGTTCCTCAGACCCATATTCGCGGTTAATTACGTCGAAATGCAACTCAATGTTCATTTATGAAGTAAGCATTATGTTGCATGAATAAATGACTTGCCTGGAAAGACATAATTCTATTATTTTTACGCCTCGAGAGCCCACGATATTTACATCACGTGACTCATATTCGCGCGCTTTTGATGATAGGAATGTGGACATCGAAGGGAAGTTTCCTCCCAGCCCACGCACATCTCGACGCTTAACACCAAGTATTTTTCAACAATTAAAAATTGCGTAACTTGCACACGTGGTTCTATGTTCTGAATTAATATATTCTCTTGTATTCATGCCCAATTTAAAGTATTTAATGTACACACGAATGGAAATGAAATCGGAAAATAGGCTACTTTATCTCGTTATAATAAAATAGTATTGTTCCAAATACGAAAACATCGGAAATGTATCAGGTCACCCACGCTATACGCGACCTCTCATTCTTATAAATAATTCGAATTGAGCAATAAAAACTTAATTAAAATCAACTTATTGCTAAACTTTATTAATTTCGTATAAAAACAATAATTATCGTGTTATTTAAATGGTATTAGCCTATTCCAAATATGAAAACACGTGTTACTAATTATAGTCACAACTGCCGAACGGTTGTCCTAAAAAATTCTGTCTCGTTTGATTAGAATTTTGACTCCAAAAAAAATAAAATTACAAGAAATGAAAAAAGCGGGAGTATTTGTCTCCCGATCGGGAGGTCGGGAGATAAGGGTTAAAAGCGGGAGTCTCCCGCCAATTGCGGGAGTTATCACATGTATGCCAAGTATACTAGTAATTTAGATAAAAGAACACAGTTCTATGTTCTATGTAAAATTTGATAATGCCTATAAATTTTTATAAAGAAGTAAAAATTTATTTACCTGCTGTTATTTCATATAATATCTTGTCTACTTCTTCTGCAGCAGCTTCTTCTAATTCTTCTTCATCGTCTATACTTTCCATTGTATCTTCTAACATTTCTTCTATAATACCAGCCTATATGAAATATTACATTACTTTTATAAATAGCTGTTATTATGTTCCATCGAATCAGATCAAAATTATGACTTCTAGTTGGTCTATAATAACCTTGATATACCACATTTTTACACTACATGCGAAACTACTGCTATTTTGTTAGACAGTTTTAGTATGATTACACATATTCAAATTCATAAGGGAAATTCTGTCTGGACAGTGACAATACGGCCTACTCTTATACCAAATCCCAACTGTCAAGGGATCTTTTATGTGCACGCCAATGTGTACACAGGACCTCATTTATTTTGGTCCCATCCCATCCGAACAACAAGACAGTTTCCCTTGAAAGGTGATGAAAAAATTGTTATATACTTAATTTTTTCTCTCTCCATACAGAAAACAGGTCTTGTGAGTGAAATAATTCCGCTTTGGCTTGCCATAATTAAGTGTTATGTGCGATTTACAAGTGAAAATTTACAAAAAAGGCCATTATGACTGATCATTTTGCAATTTTAACCGCACTTTAACCATGGCAGTAGTTCAGCTCCATAATACCAGACCTATATCTAGGGAGTTTCATTACCAAAGCAACAAAATATTAAAACACACATAATAAATGGATGCAACAGCATTGAAATTAAACAAAAATAACTTTATGCCATACCTTCATCATTTCTTTGGACATTTCTCTCATGGTAGCCATTATTTCTGGTACTTTAACCAATGATTGCATACTCTTCATTACTTCAGAACTTTTCTGTAAGGCACCTGCTAGTCTTAGTGTAGCTAAAAAAGAAAATCATTGTATGAATTGAACTATCACACTTTACCTTGCATAAAGTCTTAGTCATGAAGAATAATTACATCTTTAAAACACTTAAGATTAGTTTTAGTTGGTCATACCTGGCTTGACTTCTAAAAGTTGTAGTCACTGAGAGAGAGAAATGGAGTTCAACGTCCACTCAACACAAATCAGACCATTTCTTGACTAACATATGGTTTAGTTTTATTTCAATAATTTGCTTGCTTGTAGGGGTCTTTAGCAGTGGGAGTAAACCGGAGGACCCAGAGAAAACCTAGATTGTTAGACAGACGACCCTACTTTTTGTCGCGTATGGTCCGATATGAGTGAATATCGAAAATGAACCAAAATCTTTGGGTTATGAACAATAACATGTATTTCAAGTTTTAACAAAATCAGATCAAATTGTGACCGCCAGTGGGTCCACAACCTTGATATACCATATTTTTTTGTATTAGCGTATGACGGGCAGCCATTTTGTAAAAACAGTTTTGGTTTGATTTTCACAAATTCAAACTAAACTGACATTAATGGTGATATACTTAAATGTTTTTTTTAAATTGGATAATAATTATGACTTACAGAGGGACCACAAGCTAAAATACCATTTTTAATACAAGCAGGGGCTATAATTCAGAAAGATCTGATCCAAAATGTGCAAATACCAAAATGAACTAAGATTTTTGGGTTATAAAGATGTATTTCAAGTTTCATCAAACTGGATCAAATTGTGACCTCTAGAGTGTGAGAACCATAAAAACTTGATTTTTTGTAAAATTAGGGGCCATAAAGCATAAAGCTATTGTTAGATACATGCCAATAATAATATGGAAAGGAACCAAGATCTTTCGGAGATATACCTATATTTCAAGCTTCGTCAAAATTGGATAAAAATTGGGACCTGTAGAGTATCCACAAGACATTGTGGACGGACAGACAGCATTGAGGGCATATAATAATGAATTCGGTATGATCAACTAATTTAACTGAGCTTTGTTTTCACTAACCCAGCTGATTTTTCATGCTCATCTGAACTGAGCTTAGTTGAGCTTTAGATGCATAAAGTCTATTAACCACTTTCCTGGATTTAACAATTTCTTTGGCTAGGATGGCACAACTTGATTTTTCTCCCTTTTTAGCTGAATCTTTTAACATTCGTTTTGTTTTCTCTTCTTCTCTCTGAATTGCTGAAAATAGGGATAACAAAAAATGGTTTAATTTCTGAGCCACTATTAAAATTTAGCAAGAGAAGGTTATTTGTAACAAATGACAATTAAAGGTTTAATATTTTGTCACTTTCTTCTGGCTCTGGTTATCCTACTGAGTATTATTACAGTTCCCATCCACTACAAAGACCAAGAAAGAACTAACATGTTAAGAGGAGAAAGGCCAATGTATGGGGTTTAGTACAGTGGCCTGGTTTGGCATCCACTAAAAATATTTTTGGGACAGTAACATTTTTATTATTCATCATTCATAAAAAGAAAAAAATGATCCACTTTTTTAACTAGTTTGGAGAATCAAAGAAAATCCATATGAATAGTCATATGTACCGCCAACAGTTGACGCTAATCATGTAATTGAACCCCTTAATTAGAAAGGTTAGATTACAATACAGTACCTTTTATTTGTCTCTCGATAACATAGCCTTCTTTTCTTAACTTATGAGTCCAATCATTCACCTGTAAGAAAAAATGAGTGAGTCATTCATACGTTAACCAATAGTTTTTATTAGTAGGCCTACATTGAGACCATTATAATCTGCTAGGAAAGATTTCCCATAGTTGATATGTGGGCATTAAATCAATCTGCAAAAAATCATGCTTATAGATCTTTCTCTACCCAATCATCTTTGTGGCCAAAAAGTATGAATTAGATACAAGTTTGTGGTTATCAAGTTTGTCCGTTTTGGTGGCAGAGACGGCAATATCACTCAGGCAATATCGCAGATCAGGTTACAGAAGGTAGGACTAGGACTTTGAAATTTGTCTAATGGTTTGGATTGTTCGTACTTGGTTTTATTTTATTATTACAGTGAAATTCTATAGAATATACAAAACAAGACCTTCCAGTTAGCCTACAAATTACAAAAATGCAGTCTCTCTCACTCTTGATTCTAAACTCAAGTCTCAAACTCAACAAGTTGAACAACAATTATAAATTATCATCCTATTATTAATCCTATCCTCATCCTGTGTATCAACTTCCATCCCCACGGATCCTCTCTAATCTTATTTTAAAAAAAACATATCAAGATACATACCATGTCTTTTGGCGGACGTTCATTGTTTTTACCAAATAGTCCCATCTTTTCAAGATGTTAGTGAATGCTCAATCTAAAAAAAGATTTATGATAAAGGCAAAGTCAAACATAAAGATTGAGACATCACCAAAAAGTTGTTGAATAGAAAATCAAAACTTCCGGCCTGCGCGCTCATCGATCAATACACGATTATCCAGTACATAATGTAGAGAAGTTGTTTCGTGACAATTTTAATGAGAAGATACT
This sequence comes from Patella pellucida, assembly GCA_917208275.1. Lineage (NCBI taxonomy): Eukaryota > Metazoa > Mollusca > Gastropoda > Patellidae > Patella > Patella pellucida. Next base: position 64,171,246 of record OU795039.1, read on the forward strand.
TCGCAACACAAACAAAAGTAAATGCACTGACATTTATAACGCTAGCTTATCTGGAAATAGAAATCTACGCGAAGCGCGCGCCAAGATAGAAGGGCTGTGTATTTGACGGGAGCAGGCCAGTTTATCCATAGAATTAGTATTCTAGTTCTTTGGTTTATCCCACGACCGTTTCACTTAGAGTCGTTTCGTCTGAGTCGTTTCATCCCAAATTTACAATAGCCGTTTCATCCCACTTATACAGGGTCGTTTCATCCCATGATGGTCATGTCAATAAAATTCACCAATAAATCAATTACTGTTTATTGATACAGCGAAATGTTCGTAATAATAGCTAATTCATCAGTCGATCGAAATTAGGGGGGGGGGGTATCAGAGAAAGCCGTTTCCAAAATAAGCTGATACGACACCATGGTATTTCTTAATATGACACAAATTTGTGTCTCAGTCTATCAGTCACGTAACTTGCAGAGATTTTATTCATCGCTTGGTTTTTTGGACTTATTCAAACCGATGCCTGTCACGTGTCATAGTAAGGAACTAGTGTCATAGGAATCATCATTGGAGATTCTCACGCAAACAAATATTATCAATGTGTTTCTCGGTTTATTCGGTGTTCCGTTCCAAATTTAACTAACAACTGGTGAGTGCTGAAACCATTAAATGTATGATCAAATTATTTGTTTAATATCTACCTGGAATTTGTACGGACCAAGCGTCGAACATAATGCCGAGAACGTCTGCATTCGCCAACTTACAGGACCATTTATGAATAATCCCAATGATTGTTTTCTTTTACCGTATTATCAAATTACCGCCAAATGTGCCAATTACTCGCATTATGAAAACTACGCCCCAGTCGAAAGAAAACTACGCCCCAGTCAATTTTACTGGGCAACTTTTTGCCGATAAACGGTCGCGTGTCAGTCCCTGTGAATACCTGAACAATTTAAAGGAACATCTTAGTGAGAAAATAAGACCTCCCTTACCTCGCTAGATCCAGTACGAGCGACACAACATGCTGTTAAAAAATACATCTCCACCATCAAGTTGCCTTTTCGCCGCCATACACTCTAAATATAGGTGAACGTCCATAGTTAGGAATGTCAGGCAAACATGACGAAACGAAATTTGGGTATTACAACAAGATTCCTTTTTTTTTCAAAGATTATCATTTTTACCCAAATTTCGTTTCGTTATGTTTGCCCAACTGTATGGCGTATGCCTGTCTCCATGAGCAGAACAGTTAGACATTAAACCCCATTTGGTTTCATTTTATACGCTCACGTTTTCATGTCGACGTATTATACCATTTACATATATCACCATTCCACAATAATAAAGATTGAATTCGAATTTCAGTAAAATCGAAACGAAACTGCCCGACAAAATGACCGCCCTTTGTGCGCAAATTGTGTAAAATTACGTAATACGAAGTTTTAGGACCCTCTAGAGGTCACAGTTTTTATTCGATTCGGATGAAACTTAAAATATACGTTTTGTCCTAAAGATCCTAATCCCTTTCGTAATTTGCGCATTTTAGACAATATCTTTTTTGATTATGGGGGTATCACGTGAGTGGGTAAGACGCTGTCTCGCTAGCCTGGAGGTAGGGTGACTAATCCCTGCATCGGCCGGGAAAGTTCATTCAGATTTTCCGGCGGGGCTTCCCCTTATCAGTGATGCAGGACGGAGGCCTGACAAGAACAGCTGTCTAGTCGTTCGTATGGGACGGAAAACCGAGGTCCCATGTACACATTGGCGTGCACGTAAAAGATCTATTGGTAGTTTGAATTCGATATAAGAGTAAGCCGTAGCGCCACTGTCCGGGCGAAATTTCCCTTAATAGCACACTGTATGGCGTATGCCCGTCTTCATTAGCCCAATTTAAGAGCAGAACAGTAGGACGTTAAACCCCATTTCATTTCATTTCTGGATTATGGCCCCTGATTGTACGAAAAATCGCATTTTTTGGGGCTGTTCTCTATCCATCTCTTGCAAAATGTGGGCGTATCTTGCATGGTTACTTATTGTCTGGGCGCAATTTGTTATGACATTTGCGTGAAAGGGATAGTGTCAAGAATGGCATTATAAACCCGTGGAAGTCACTTATTATTGGTATATTCGCGATCGGCTAAATAGACGTTTATAGTAATTAAGACAATTCGGGCTACCGGACCTGTGCACGTCAAACCCAAACCCTACAATCAATCAAATAGTCCCTTACGCCTATGAGAAGATGTATATTACTAAGTATAAATGGCTATTGGCGCAGAAATAAAACCCACAAAATAAGCAGCTGCAATCAAAGTGAGAAGATATTGGCTGAGAATGTATTTTGAACTGTAGATGTAGGTATATTGAGGTTAATGCCCGACCAGATAACTATATATATCACCTTTCACAACATCTACAATTCATTTCACTTAACTACATTCACAGATGCTTCATACTACTGCACTATTTATCTCAAGTTATTTATCAAATTGGGGGTTCTATGACCTAAAGTTTATTGTAGAGCTCTGTATATGTACTAAAACTCAAACTGAGTGAAATGAGCTTTAACCTTCTAAGATTATGTACTAACGGACTATGAAGTTGTGTACTATGTGAAACATTCTACCCGGACAACAGTGGCTCCGCTTACACTTCGTCTAATTCTAGCCAGCTGGCAAGTCTTTTTGTATACCAATGTACACACGAGACCTAAACTTGTACGCCTAGATGTTGTTTTTTTCTGGCCTGGTGCTCCGCCGTGCACAACTGAGAGAGGGTCGAACCCTCGTTAGTCGACAGTACCTTACCCGCTAAACCACCAGGGTTTCCATTATGTACAGACTTATTTGGGACCTAGAAATTGACACAAATGGATCGCAAAACATATAATAATGTAATATGAATGTACTTACGTTCAATCGTATTAGTTATGTTCGGCGAAATACCCTAAAAGTCTCAGTCGTATGGCAATCTCTAGGGTCTGGTTATTCCAGTCTACATCAACAGTATTTATTGCGCATGCTCTCCACACAAGAATATGTCGTCACCGTTTGACACGACTTGTGGAATATGTCGTGCCTCGTTCTTCGATTTCTTTGTTTCAAATTGCGTTGAAAGCGTCTTGCACGCTTTAAAATTGAATTTCTTTTTGAGTTACTGACCATCGGCAAACGTTTCTGGCGTATCCCCACAAACAGGGTGCAGATGGCATAATAATTAGTAAATTTGCGGGCGACAGTGTTGGGCGAATCTGATGAATTTTTTCGGATGAAATTAGGAATCCCCATTGAAGGATTCCCAATACCGGCCCACGCATAGGCGTAGGAGCTCGTTGACAGTTAGGGGGGCAGAACCCTAAATGCCCGAAAAAATTTCGGGTTTAAAGACAGCAACGACCTTATATCCCCCCAAGCAAATTTTGGAATATTTGACGTTTGCAAACACGTTTTCCTGCTATTGAAGCCGGTGAACAAAGCAACTCCAAAGTGGTCGAATATAACCTTATTAAGGTGGCTTACTCGAATTCTAATCAATCGTTTACAGTCAACGAAGACGGGACCTTTAGGAGAAAATTTTGAAAATGTAACTGCTGCAGACGCGTTTTCCTGCTATTCCAGTCTGCGAATACAGCAACTTCAATTTGGTCCAGTATAGCCTGCATGGCTGACCCGAATTCCAAACAACAAATCAATCGTCGCGCAGTATGGAAAGTTTAATCACCGAAATGCGTTTTCCCCTATTCTAGCCCGTGTTAACAACTCCAAAAATATTCAATGGTTTTGTAACCAAATTTCTACCCTGAATTCCAACCATCCAATCAGACTGTTGCATCTGTATTCACAAATATTAATCGATGCCCGAAAAATGTTGCACAAAGTCGAGTGGCTCCAGACAAAATGTTTTAATCCATAGTCAACTCAGTACAAATTCGTTATATTCAATTACAAGAAAAGTAAAATTAGTGTTTTATTATGGCTCGATGACAGTGAGGGAAGCAAAACTAGACATGCCCGAAAATTTCGGGTTTATAGACAGCGGCGCCGGTTTTCTTTGAGGGGTGAATGATTATTTGACGGTCGCCAACGCGTTTTACTGCTAGTTTTCTCTGTCGTTTACTGACTCCATGCCCGTTTTTCGGGCAATACCTATTTCGGGCAATACCCTTTTTTGGCATACCTATTAAAGAGAGCTTCGGACATTTTTTCGGGCATGCAGTGGACAAAAAAAAAAAGACGAAAAAATAATTTTCGAGCAGTTTGGATCTCATAGAAATAAGTTAGTTATATTTTCACACACGGCCCAAAAAGTCTATTATACCAGCCAATTCCTGGCTCCAGTGATGACTTGGCGGCCCGTTAAAGCCACCGGCTACATACAATATGATAATCATCGATCCATGGCCGGCCCAATACCCCCCCCCTCCATATTATGTTCAGCAGAAAAAAAGGTTTTATTAAGACGAATTGGACAAAAACATTTTTCATTTTTCCTCCGACCGGCCCTTCGACCGTACGTCCGACCGCTACCTTGATTAAGTTCGATAATGAACATTTTCTGCTGAGGATAAGCAGAGCGATAATTAATTTGATTGCTCTAGACTTTTGAACACAATTAAGGTAGAATGTTCAAACTTGGTGAACGCGTTCATTAGGTGAATGCCTTGGTGGAGATCAATGATGAACATTGTCAAACTGTCTGATAGAGATTGACGAAATTACGTGTAGGCCTATAGTTTGATTGCTCGATACTTTTAAAAAAATAAATGTTCAATTATATAATATGTGTCATCAGAGGGCAAGCGGGAATTTTATCGAGACAGCGGCACTACGGCCTACTCTTATATCAAATTTCAACTGCCCACAGAAGCTAATTATAAGTTGTCCACAAGGGTTTGTATAACTGGAACTAGATACTGTCGTTGCCATGCCCGCCGGCCCCGGAAAATCCAGAACACCGGTATACGACGAGCCAGCGCCCTACTCACTGAGCCATCGATAGTAATGGTCGTTTTACACTGTCTATAGGTCGTAATCCCGTCTTCCATTAGCCCAGGTTAGGTGCAGAAGAGTAGGACGTTAAAGCCCATTTCATTTGGTCTTGGTCGTAAAGAAATAAACGGGAAAGGGAAATAACTCTTCATTGAGTGTCACAGTAGACACAACAATATTTTCTGGAAGAATGAATTGAATTTCCAGAGCGGCGCGGGGGTTGCTATATGTCTACATGTCTGGACCTACATGAGAAGAATATTTTCTCAAAGCGTCTGATTTTATCCAATTCGCGGGTAGTCCCCGCCCACCCGTCGAACTATATAACGCCAAACTAGATGATGTTTCCACTTGTCTGCGATATTACTTCGTTGGAAGCGGTCGTAAAATAAAGCTATTTCACACACGATGTTTCCACTTATAGTCCCCGCTGCGCAAATTCCTCTACACATCCCTCAATTAAAACAACAGAATAACGCTCCATGCCACTTCCAACTTAGAATACGCATTATCCCGAGAAAAAAAAATTGAGACCAGGACCAATTTATGTAAAATACCTACTTAAAAACTGCCATTTTGAAATAAAACCCACTACATTTATAGCGAAAAGGACATCCTGTAATTTCTCTAACGGTAATGAAAACATATAAACTCGGAATTAGATATCAACAAGCTAGTTTACAGATAATTTCTGATTTTCTACAAAATTGAATTTTATTTAATACCCGAAATTTGATATTTAAAACCAAAAAGAAACACAAATGTAATGATTTTGCAAATTAAAATAACCAGTATACGTGACGTCAACCAATTGTTTTCGATTACGTCCGCGCTAATTGACCTCGTAAAGCAAATTCTTTTATCACTGATCATGAACGTTAAAGGAGCACGTAAGTATAGGCTACTCTCTTTCTCAAGTAAAGTTGCATTATGTTAGATTTAGATAAAGAGCTGGCCCTTCTTTCCATAATAGTTCAAACATACATAATAAAGAATAAATATAATATTGACATTTTCATTCAAATTACTTTATTCTGAGCCAAGTTTATCAATGTTTGCTATTTTGACAAGAAGTGTGCGTTGATTGTTTATTATCGTTACCCCTGTACTTTTATTTTCGAGACTGAGCCTCAATTCTTCATTTTTTAAAAATTAAATTATTAAATGCCATGGCCGAACCGTTGTAATCTACTTAAAATCGAGCCACCCGACGGAGAGTTGCTTATGGTCTTGTGACGTTAATAAATGTCTAATTAATGATTTATATAGCGTTTTAAAAAGGACCTTAGTCCGTAACCCAAAACCCTCCAAAATCTTCGACATCGAAAACACGAATTATTGGTCAATTTAAACCATCATTAAAGATGATAACTTACCGGGATATGTAAGATAAAATATTTTTTTGAACATTGGTACACGAATCGTGTACCCGAATGCGCTTCAGCCCCAGTTGTATTTTTGTAATGAGAGACGAGGCTAGACACATTGCACCAAATCAAACGGTTTAGACTTGAATAGCCAAACGCTAAAAAATTGCACTCGATTGAGATTGCTCGCTTATTTCGCCGAACATAACTGGTTTGAAATTGGAGTAAAAACGGAAACCATTGAATGTAAATCAGTTTATATACATTCATATTACAGTATTATATGCGTTGGCTGCGATCCACTTTTGTGAATTTCTAGGTCCCAAATGTTAGTAATTTAGCTCCTTTATGGCCAAAAGAGAGTTCTGCAATAGGGACATATGAATAATGTATATGTAATACAGCCAGGGTCGTCAATTCACATCCAGTTAAAGCCCCAATACCACTCTTGCTGTAACTGAATAATATGTCCCAATCTTTATTCTGGTCAACAAATTGTACTATTTTACAATAAGCCAATTAATAAATGATGCAAATTTCATCTTAACACACCTAATTTTAAAAATCAGAAGGAAAAATTCAACCACATGCCCAGGGGCGCCGGAACGGCGCGGGGGCCAGGGTACCAAAAGATGAAAATAAGGGGAGAGTTGGTCTTTATAGAAAATTTTGAAATTGTCAATTCGGAGAACGCTGTTTAGAGCGCCTCTAGAATTCTATATTCCAACATAAAACCCTTTAAAATACATGAGAATGAGAGCAATTACATATCTGTTATTTAAAAATGAATAGACTAGTAAAAAGGTGGAAAACATTAGGGCATGGGTATACATGTATACCCCAGAAAAGGGCAGGGTGCCATTTGTATATCCTGGTACCCGGGTTCCGGCACCCCTGCACATGCCGTAACATGGTTTGAAATACTTTACGTAAACACTTTCAAATGCAACTTGGATTTAAACATATTTTCGAACACTCTGGACAAGTAAGATAGGTTGTAATGGATAATTTACACAACAGGTACACTCTAAGTATATGTGTTCTATTACAGAACATACTTTACTGTTACTGAGAACACTAGTTATGTAACAGATTGAGAACACCAGGGACGCGTCCGTTTGGCAATGTGTTCTATGCAGAACACTTCGAGTTCATGTTAGAACACATAGTGTTCTTTGTTAGAACACGTACTGTTCTATGTTAGAACACATACCATTTTAGGTTTGAACACGTACTGTTCTAGTTTAGAACATAGTCAAAGTGTTCTGAGAGAGCCCGTGAGAACACCAAAATAGTGTGCGTTCAAATGTAACAGATTGAGAACACTTGACACGTGTTCAAGGTAAGAGAGTGTTCTATAGAAGAATACACGAAAATGAAAATTATAAATCTGATTTATTATCAATTATAATATTACAAAAATATTCAAGTTTTAACGATTTAAAGCAGAATTTATAGAATAAAAACATGCATTAGGTATGATAAAAAAATAACTGCAAAAATAATGTGCATGTTCACCCATGCATTGTTTTTTGAACCCTCATTTTCGGGCATCATAGATTTGAAAGGTCTATATTTCATCAAATTCCTGCTGCAATGGCTTTACAAATGTCTTGTATCTAGTACTGCTTCCTCGAGTATTTTGTTCATCAATAATACTGTCTTGGGTAAACTAAATCAAAAACTAACAACATATCAGTTTCAATTTCAAATTTATACTTTTTTTTGACTGCATCTACTAATAAATATATTCCATGTATATCCTCATTTGATGTTTCGACATTATTATGCTGAGCTCCTTTTCCTTGGTTGTCAAAATTTTATCTATTCGTACATACTGCAAAGAGAAACGGATATTTCATGTGGTCAATAAAATATTCACAGATCCTTAGATCTCAATAAAATGTTGTATGTAATATAATGGACCGTACTGCAAAGGCAGCAACTTAGGATCGAAAATATGGATGGAGTCCACAAGGCCCTTATCGCTGCCCATAATTTAGTTTGCTTACGAATTTTCACCAAACCACAGCTTTAAACGGTGGCCTAAACACGAATTGTAACCTCAAGCCACGGATGCCGACAATATATTCCAACATTTGTTTGAATTTGGACATGTAAAATCTGAATACATTTGGAAACGAATTAGTAATATGAAATAATAATAACGGAAACATGAATTTGAAGGAAACGTCTTCTTTACATTTTCATTCGGCAAAGATTCTGATAATTCGAAAAAAGGCTTGAAAATGATTGATAAGATCAGTGATATTCAGCTCTAATTGCATCACAATCATATAATGCCATGAATAACTGGTTTATTTATCAGCTTAATGAACTTGATCACTTACTTTTTTATTCTCAATACTATTCTTCTTCGTGATTTCCTTCCCCTCGATGTAGTGCTTCGATATACTCATTTAAAATCTACCATTCCCAATGGGTCATATTTTGGAGATCATTTTAATTTAATTTAAAACCTCATCATCGTTTCATTTTCTACAGTACATTGCAATTTTTCTGTTTTCTGTGTAAATGCTCCCAACAATTTACCGACTTTTTAGATGAGGAAGGAATATGGTCCTATTTTTAAGATCATACAAATTCGGATCATTTTCATGATATCTTCTTATTTAATCATGTCTCCTGACTGAAAGCAACAACATTTAACAGAATAATATAGATGCAGAAGCTGAATAAAAAGTTGGAATTCAACGTGATTAGCCTACTTATCTGTCAGTCGGAGTTCAAACATATTTATGTTGTTGATTTACAACGAAGTAATAATGATTAGAATATTTTATTCACAGAATGGGGAGAAGAACACCACGTGTTCTCCGGAGAACATTGTGCGTTCATTAGGCTAGTAGACCACTGTACTGTGCGGTCTCAACAATACCTTCGGCTTCAGAATCAGACCAAGGCGACGTTTTTTAAAAAAATCCCCCCAAAAAGACACACGATTATCAATATTATATAGGCAGGAGGTATTTACAAGTAAGCGGCCATCAGTCTGGTTCAAACTAAAGTAAAGATGACCTAACACGAACCAAAATGAATAAGGACCACTGATAAGCGATCAAGCCTAGACTTTGACTGTTGAGTTCGAACTTTGCAATTAGGTTTATGTATTATTTTATTTTATGTCAAAATTAAATTTCAATCAATTTGTAAACAATTCCATTCATTCTTTGATATACTTACCATTGGATTTTGTGGCTTTCTTACTTTCTTCGTCGGTGACAGTACACTTCAAAAAGAGAAGTTATAAAATGGCGTCCAATATCACAAATGACGTCAATGAGAATGAATGATGTCATTTGAATTATAAGGGAGATAACTGACATCTGCACAGAACATGGTATGTTCTAAATAAAACACCCCGTGTTCTGATTAGAACACTGTATGTTCAAAATGAACTCAATAGAACGCCAGGGCGTATTTTGTGGAACATTAAGTGTTCTCTTTCACGGACAGTGTTCTATGATTCGTGTGTGCAATTTAGAACACGAGTGTTCTGAAAAGGACATACATGATCCAAATGATTAAAAACTACAAGATTCGTTCCATTAATTGTGCAGAAGTTTAATAAAAAGATAACATATGGGAGGTAAAATCATTTATTGAAAAAAGCCTTCTCAAGAGAAACATTGCAAGTCATTTAATAATGAAACATAAAGTTAGAACAAGCAAACTCACTTTATTGTATTTCCACGTGATTTTTCATTAATAATTTTGGGTAATATATTTGTACCTTTGAATTATTATTGAATTATGCCCCAAACATTTGGCATTTATTTAGATCTAACACCTAGAACACATTCATAAAACATATTGTTCTGTTTAGAACACTCGAGTTATGGATATTAGAACACATTAGAAAATTTCAGAACACATTTTTAAAAAACAGAACGCACTCGACGCGTCTGGGACGCGTCCAGCTTTTAGAGTGTAGGACACTTAAACATCTAGTAGTTAGATTAAGGCTATTTTTTTCTGGACCTGTCAAGCCAGCAAGAGTGTTATTGTCCCTTTAAGAAATACGAACTAAGAACGCTAAATTTTGAATCAGTTTAAACTTTAAAAAAAATTCAAATTCGACAATATTATTGTCGAATTTGAATTTTTTTGATAAGTGCATGAATCATATTGATTTTCACTCTTCTCAGCCAATCTTTCGCAACCGCTAGTTTATGGTAAATATTCTTGCAATGTAAGTAGTTTTATGAGTGAAATAAAAAAAAAAATGCTATTTGTAATCCATTGCGCATAGACTATAGTTGTATTGTTACTGTATGTAGAGTAGAGTGTACATGTAATTATATGATAACACGTAATGCGATATCAGGGCGGTACCTCTTTCTACACATGATTACCAAGCTTTGTTATTTACGTACCGCGATATAAGAAAAACAAAGGCGGTTATCAGATACAGATTTATTCCGGCTGTATAGAATGGAGTAGACGAGTACTGTAAATGTACTAGTTTACTATACACGAAGTGCTTCCATTAAACTTTTGATGACTTACCAGTCCTTTCATTTTAGTCATCTAACTACTTTGTGCTGTCTACATCACATATTGTTCACAGCTTCTTTATTTATTTAGTGGCTCCATTACAAAATCTAATTCAGTTCGGCATGTTAAGATGAAATTTGTATTATCAATTAATTGGAATATTGTAAAATAGTACAATTTGTTGACCTGAATTATGATTGGGACATATTATTCAGTTACAACAGGAGTGTTATTGCGCCTTTATATAAATTTATTTGTCACCAACAATATAGTATGAGCCATTAAAATTGTGGTTATGCGTTTTACATTATCTAAGCGCCTTTATTTCATGTTCACAAGTGGCCTTGGCGTTACTTAAAATCCTGAGAAGCCGTTGGATTTTTCAAAATCATAGAATTGTGCGACATTGTGGATTGTTTAATTATATGTTAAGCTATGTGTAGTACTTTTTAGGGGCCAGATTAATTGTAAATTAAGGGAGTCTTCTAAAATCTGATCAAATTTCGTTTCGTTTTACTTGTCTTTATAACACTAGGATCGGGAAGAGTTGTATATAAGTCGCGTTCTGGCTGGTGTGAGAGGTTGGCCAATAAAACGGCCTGTTATATGGCGACTTCTTGGCGTGCGATGTACGGAACTGTGGGTAAACCACTAGAAACGTTAACGTTGTTTATTAATCAATATCTTCGGACCAAAGCCTCTCGTAGGCACCCTTTCAAGACCTCTCACTACAACTGGTCAGATCAAAGGCCATTAAAGTATTTAAAAAAACGGAACGATTTGTATTTTAATCAGATTAAATCTTCTATACAACTATGGCTGAAGTCAAAAACAGAAGTTTTCAGTGGTGTAAAAAGTTAAGTTGGTGTTTCGTTCCAACAATGACACAGCGGACTCTACACAGCAAGGAAAACTTCCAGCGACTGCCAGGCAGGATAAGACCACATTTTCGGGCATAATTCACGAAGTTACAATTCGATATGCGCAAATATCAAATGGAACCAATATCTTGGGTTATAAACACGCATTTCATGTTTTACAGGGTTCACAACCTTAATAAACCATATTTTTTATACGACAAGGTAAACTACCAGCGACTGCCAGGCATGATACGCCCACATTTTCGGGCCATAATTTATGAAGTTACAATTCGATATGCGCAAATATCAAAAGGAACCAAAATCTTGGGTTATAAACATGCATTTCAACTTTCATCAAAATCGAATTAAAATTGTGACTTCTACAGGGTTCACAACCTTAAAAAAACTTTTTTTTTTACCACATTCGCGTGCAGGCGACGGCCATTTTGTCCGTCAGTTTTTGTTTGATTTTCAGAAAATTTGAACTCAACCTTCATTACGGTGTAACAGTGATGTAATCGGATAATAATTGTGACCTCCAAAGAGACCACAAGCTAAAAATGGCGATTTTTCGTAAAATCAGGGAGGCATAATTCAGGAAGTTACGATCTGATATGCGCAAATATCGAAAGGATCCAAGAACTTTGGTTGTTAACATGCATTTAAAGATTCATCAAAATCAGATTAAAATTGTGACCTCTCCTCTACAGCGTCCACAATTTTGATATACCATATTTTTACACTATTCGCATACAAGCGGCGGCCATTTTGTCTGGCAGTTTCATCAAAATCGAATTAAAATTGTGACTTCTACAGGGTTCACAACCTTAATAAACCATATTTTTTTTACAATATTCGCGAGCAGGCGACGGCCATTTTGTCCGGTAGTTTTTGTTTGATTTTCAGGATATTCGAACTCAACCTTCATTACGGTGTAACGGGGATGTTATCAAACGGGTTTTTTTTTTAAAACGGATAATAATTGGGACCTCAAGAGAGACCACAAGCTAAAAATGGTGATTTTTCGTAAAATCAGGGAGGCATAATTCAGGAAGTTACGATCTGATATGCGCAGATATCGAAAGGAACCAAGATCTTTTGGTTGTAAACATGCATTTAAAATTTTATTAAAATCAGATTAAAATTGTGACCTCTCCTCTACAGCGTCCACAATCTTGATACATCATATTTTTACACTATTCGCATACAAGCGGCGGCCATTTTGTCTGGCAGTTTTGGTCCGATTTTCACGAAATTCGAGCTCAACCTTCATAACGGTGTAAGGGTGATATAATGAAACGGTTTTTTTTTAATCGGGTAATTTGTGACCTCCAGAGGGACCACAAGCTAAAACAATGGCTATTTCTCGTATAATTAGGGACCATAATTCAGGAAGTTGCGATCCGATATGCACAAATAACGAAAGCAAACAAGATCTTTAGATTATATAAACATGCATTTTAAGTTTCATCAAAATCGGTTCAAAATTGTTACCTCAACAGTGTTCAGAAGCTAAAAACGTGATTTTTCGTGCAATCAGGGGTCATAATCCATGACGTTACAGTCCGATACATGCCAACATCGAGAGAAACCGATAAACCTATATGGTGATACACCTAAATTTCAAGTTTTATCGAAATCGGATAAAAATTGTTACCTGTAGAGTGATCACAAATTGTGGACGAACGGACGGACAGGGGCGACGACAATATACGTTCACCTGAAAATGTGGGTGTATAAAAATGTCTGCCGGAACTGATCGGTGAATATTTGTTGAAAACATCATGTAAATCGAACAATGAACTGAACTATACCATTGAAATTACATTTTTTTTTTAAAACCTCTTGTCTTACCCCCTAAACCCACGTGGTGATGATTAATTTAGATATTAGAGCCACCACAAGAAAACAGTTATTAACTTACCGGAAAGGATTGAAACAAATTCAATTTGATATAAGTGCGATTACGTGCAATAATTTATAATTTTTGAAAAATGTTATAAAACACCATTGTCTCTTCATTTTATGAACATTTATTTATCATGTTCTTCATATCAATCTGAAGATAATTTAATCAACCCGAACATCAGTAAGTGATGATAGTTTTCTCACTAGAGCAACCACAGGACTTTTCAATACTAACTTATGAAAGTAATTATCGGAAATCTTTGTATTAGTCCTACTATTACACCCATTCTTCACATTTTTGTCTATGACTGTCGAGATTGAATACCCTGTAGAACTAGCGGTAAACAGTGGCTACTCTTTTGAAATGTGAAAAGACGGAATATGTGTAGAACTGAAATCCGTAATGAATCAAGATGGACGACAGACACCGACGAACAGATATTATTTTTTTTTGTCGCTTGTATATCAACCATTACTATTCACTTATTACTTCTGCACTGTCTTGTTCTTGGATACGTTTGTCTGTCTTCGTTGTACCTGAATACACGACTCATGACTGATTATAAAATGTTCAATGTTTCTTAAATGTTGGATATTAAGTCTCATATTCATTTTCAATGCAAGATAACAACGCCAATTTTGATTTAAATGGACCAATATTGAACTCTAATTTCGAATATATTGTTATTGGCCCTTTTAAATCAGGGGGAGAGGCGGAGGGTGGCCCAGTGGTTAGCGCTTGCGGGCTGCATCATAAGGTATTTTATTGAGTCAACTGGCGTGGTTTCAAATCCCCGGTTGTACGTGACAACGGTCCTCCGCCCTCCGGTTTCCCACCACTACCATGACCTAGTTTGTTTCGGGTGGACTTACCCCCCCCCCCTCTTTCTCTCTCCCTTTTTAAGTCTTTAAATACAACACATTTTTAAAGTGGGGTTGAAATTTGGTAAAGGTATTTGGTTTACAAACACGAAAGTCACCAAGGTTTACTTATAGAGCTGTTTGTTTACTCAAAAGTCACCGTTTGATTGATAATAAACACCAATGCTACGCAACCAGCAATGTACTCATTAGAGAGTAATAGAGACTACACCAATGTTACGCAACCAGCAACACTCATTAGAGACTATTTTATATTAAAATAAATGGATTAAGTTGCGTTACCTTTCTGGGGCCAGTTGCTCAAAGCTCTGTTATCTTTAACGATCCGTTAACTTTAACGGACATATCTTGGTAACGTGTTTTTTGTTAACTTTCCGTGAAATTTACTACAGAAAACACTATAGAATACTTTATTTTTTATATTAGCATAAATCTGTAGTAAAAATTTGCAGCACAGAATGTTCGGGGCCTTTATTTCCAGCAACAATCTTTCTCTCCGTTAAAGTTAACGGATCGTTAAAGATAACGGAGCTTTGAGCAACCGGCCCCTGAACTGAAACCAGATACTTCAATTTATATGATAACAAGTGGAGCCTGCTGTGTTAATTTTAGAGGTTTCAATGCTGCTAATGAATAATACTGAATCTACATGTACTCAATCCCGTTTATTGAGAGTAACAAAATGCACACTATCAACTAGCCTTCTCAGTAGCTTGTTGGCCAACATTTGACCAAGACAAAGGTAGACAACACAGGCCTTTGAAGGGATTAAAATAAAATTCTTACTACTGTTTGACTATATATTACAGTATAAGGATTAAATGAAGTCTCGATGGCTATAAAAACGACGGGAAGTGAATATTGTGAGATGATAGCAGACAAAAGGTCGTCAACAAGTCAAAACAAAATGTCGGTTGATGCACCTTCTTAATAGGCTACTGTAATAATATAGTCAAACAGTAGTAAGAAATTTTATTTTAATCCCTTCAGGTACCTGTGGTTGACAAGTGTATACATAGGTAAAATGTCGTCTACATGCCAGTCAACATGATGCCGAAAGAACGCAAACACAATTCTTGTTGCCATGGTGATTTAGAAGTTGACTAACTTGAAATCAGCTGACCTACCTGAAGTCATGTGGCACTGAGACAATATGGCACACATGGCATGGATACAAACAAATTTTAAACAAATTTTGCCCAACATGTTACCGAAAAGTTGACCAGTGTACAGTTGAACAGAGAGAAAAAGAGGATATTGAAAAAAAATCCAATCTGCATGATGCCGTGATCTCGTTTCAGTGAAATCATATTTAAAAGTGACAGCAAAATTGTAATAGCTTTTCCTGAAAAAAACAAATAGGGTTTAAAGTCCACTCGATAAAAACTAGGTCATTTCGGGTTCAATTGTTAAATTTTATTCAATAATTCACAGTAGGAAGAAACAGGAAATTCGGCGAAAACCCACAAGGTTGGACAGGCGACTCTATTTCTTGTCACGTAATCGGGAGAAATCGAAACTACGCCAGACGAATCAATGACGCGCGCGCGTTAGCCATTCAATGGGCTCCTTCGTTTCACCAATCTAAATCATGTATACAGTCGCCGATCCGGAGGGGGGGGGCAGGATACACCAGCGAGACTGGTGTATCTGCTTTTTAATTGATGATATAAACTTGATTTTGGAGAGATATGGTTTAACGTCCACTCGACACAAAAAAGGTCATTTCGGGATTAACATATGGTTTAATTTTAAATAAATAATTCGTTTGCGCGTAGGGGTATTTAGCAGTGGGAGGAAACAGGAGGACCCGGTGAAAACCCACGAGGTTGGACAGACAACCCTATTATACTTCTCGCCACATACGAACGGGGATTCGAAACCACGCCAGTTGACTCAATGACAAGCTTTATGATAAAGCGCGCGCACGCTAACCATTCAGCCATCCACCCCACCCCACCCCACCCCTATAGTGTTATAAGGTTGTGTATACTTAAAGTGATAACTGCAATGATGCTATTAATTCTGAAGCATTTAATATTCTGGACTACTCAATTAATGTACACGAGACACGCTATGTTTTGCCTTTTACTTTCGGATATTTTCTGAGAATACTCTTACTATCATCGTTCAATAAAATAAGTTTGTGTGGAGGCAGAGAGAAATCGGGTTTAACCTTACTTGACAAAAACTAGGTCATTTCGGCTCACTTCCGCGTCTTTAGCAGTGGTAAAATTTATTTTGAAAAAAATATAAGTTAAATAACCTGTAGTAAAGCGTTGCTAGGTATAGTTGTTAACGAAGTAAACAACCGACTGGTATACTCACCCTCTTAATTAATGTGCCTGCTATTAAATCAAACACATGCTTCCAATTACATGTATATCAACTCTTCCTCAAATTATCACATGTATATTAAACTTAAATTATAAACATGTAATGTATGGGTTAGTTACTTATAAAACACATGTATAATATATTAAATCTATGGAAGGCGAATAAGGCAATAATTGGCAAGAAATTGTGAACTTAAACCATTGTAATATCAACTATTCTCAGACCAGACAGAACAAAAAGCCAAACGCCATTTTTATTTGTTTCCGCTTTGGCTGATAAACATATTTTGCCTATATAAATGTTTAGTCTGTTCTGACATTACGACATTTTTTTTAGTTAATAGGCCTACTTGTTCGTGTTTAGAGGGCGAACATGATTTGTATTATATAATTGAATTGTACTTTGTATTAGTAGAGTACCTTATATACTTTTGTATCAGCAGTGTGTTTTGAACTTTTGTGTTATGTATTAGTAATGTATAGAGTTTACAGGTGTTCTGAATGCTTTAGAAATTGGGGTTAAAAAATTGTCCCCAAAGATTGTTTTGTCCTGTTACGAATCGAAGGTACGGGTCAATAGATATTGGTATCACGTTTAAACCTTTAAAACCAGAGACGCGCAGTGGCCGGATTTGCTTTCTCATGATCATTAAATTGATGTTAGTGACATTAACATACTAGAGAAAATAGTTACTTATTTTGACCGTAAATATTCATTCCATTTACAGTGATAGATTCCAAATTCAAATGATTCCGACTCAAGAAGTTTGTGGGTTTCAAATTTTGAGCTTCTTGGTCGAGTTTGATTTCTCCGGAAGTAGTGATGGTAGATGGCGAACATGTATGTACAGGCCCAGGGGCGTGATATTAGACATACATGAACGATAATAAATTCGGAACTGCTGAAGAAACGGTGGTTGCTCTCATCAATAGGATCAGTGTGACGTTTAATGATTTTTTCGAAGGCAATCTCATTTTCCAATAGACCTTCTGTCGTAATCGCAACCCAGGCCTTACGAATAAGGTCAATGGTATATTTTGATTTCATTTCTCAAAGACGACCTCCATGGTTTTTAATAGAGCATAGGCATGGGACCTAACACTTTAGAGAACCGTAAACACCATACTCATTAGCAGTCCCGATATTAGCATACGTTTGCAGTAGAAAGAAGGGGAGACTAAATTTAATTGACAGGAAATAGTTATTAACGTCAGAACTATTCCCATTTCCTAGTTTATGTGAACTTTACAATTAGCAAATTAAGAGAAACCAATCATAAACGCGTTAGAATTAAACAAAAATTTAATTATTATACCCATTTGTCACATCTGAAAATCACACACATATTTCCTACACTACAGAAGGATGTAATAAACATCTTTCTTGACGCAATGTACATTATACAGTATAATAATATTAATAATTATACAGTGATAATGTTGTGTTTTCATAGAGGCACTTTGTATTGTAAGGTAGACATTAGGTGTATATATAGTAGGTGTTTAATATCTTTACGTGGTTTGTAATTTAAATGCCAAGAAGAAGAAGACACAATATGGTAGTTATAACATCAATAGTGTTTGGAACCATTAAATAACAATATATCCTTGAGAGAATTTTTATAACGTATCACAAGTTTTTAAACACAATCATTCACTCTATACCCGCTGAGTCCACAATTGATAGCGATTTACCCTTCGCCAGTTTCTTATGAACTTCAGCTGTCAATTTTAATAATTCTTCGCGATATAAATTTTTATCCGTTCTGATAAGGCGATCAGTTTGTTTTGAGTGTGACTGCCAAGAATTTTGTTCTTCCTCAGAACTAGAGGCACTTGTATTAAACGGTGGTCTGAGATCCCCTCCTTCCCTATCCCACGCTGTCTCTTCCGGTATTTCCACATCAACACCTTCAACGTCATTACTTTCTGTGTACGTAATTTCATCTAATGGTTCACAAGCTTCTATGCTAGCTAACCAACTTTGACAACGTTTAGTATTTTCTTCTTTATAAAGTCGGTCTCCTAGAAATTGTTTTCGGAGTCCAATTTCTTTTGGCCGCGTATTGGCCAGACTGGCCGCCGTACACGTGTCCGGTAGATCCTCCTCTTGAATTAAATGTTCACTACGCGTGCGATGAATTCTTGCACGTACCCGTTTAATAGGTTTGATGGGTCTAGGAATAGATGAGGCAGATCGGTTCGTCTCTACTATATCATGACCCCCTGATTTAACCCCGTATGTTTTATTAGAATCACTGACGTCTAGAGGAGATGAACTGTTCTCCTTTTTGCCCTGTTGAACGAAATCTCGCCAACAAGGTGGTTTCGGAGGTTTCAAGCCACCCACGGAAGTAGTCATCGGATCGCACTTCATGGATGTTTTTTGCATTCTACAGTAAATCGTACTTTTATAATCCACTTTCTCTCTTTTTAGAGGTCAACACGGCGCCTTTTTAATCCATGGCGTCGATAAAACTAATTTTAAAGAGCATAATGTATTATTAAAACGAACTAGACAACACAACACATCAGCTATCATAATCCTTGTCGAATTATCCAATAACATATCCCTTTCCTTTTAATGTACACGCCACAAATTACCAGCCAGGAAATAGAAAAATAAAAACATTTAAAAAATAACACAACCTAGAAATAATATTTAAATTAAACACTCGAATAAAATCAGCTCGCGTTACAGTAAACTGATAATAAACACTCAGTGATATGAATTAGACATTAACTTATAACAACAAATGCAGCCATCTATAACTTTGTCTTTAATACCCCATCTTATAATAAATCCAGAGAAATACGTTTAGAACTGTAGAGTGCATCATGTGTTAACAATAACGCTCTTTCTGTGCCAAACACCAACTCGCTTCCATTATCTGTTGCCAACTTCATGTCTGACAAATTATGCTCAGGGCAAGCGAGTAATATAGAACAATAGCTTTACATTTTCATCTTTTATCTGAGAACACACATTAAGGCCTACATAACTTCTTCGAATACATCACTGGTACCAGTCTCCTTCATTAAAACACGATAATATAATCACTGGTTTTATATGTAACATGTATATATAACACACGCAGGTCTATATAACAATAATAGACAACAACATCCTGGCTTTCTCTAATTAACCATTTTAACAACAATAGCATTAGAATTGGTATAGCTATGATAACACAGATATTTGATTATATTTCTCCATTAGTTTGTTTTATTCTATCCCTTCCTTAGTTTGCTTTATTTCAACCCACACGACATCTAGTCATCTTAAAATACACACATTTCTCAAATCCGGGGTGAAAACCTACAAAAAGAAAAATGGTGAAATTTTTGTTTTGGCATCAAATCAAAAGTAAGAAAAGTAATCATCTATTGTGAGTTATTTTTGACTCTGTTTCCATCTTGAATATCAAAGATACTTGTTTCCTTTTCTTTCTTCTTGACAGATTTGACATTTCGTCGTTTATTTCTATTTATATAAAAGTTAAGGTGTTACCCAGGAAAAAATACAAAACGCTGATCAACTTAATCTACAATAGGTTTGCACCGCGTGACGCCGGAATATAGAATATCTGCTGTCTAAATAATCATATTGAGCGGAGCTCCAAACAAAATATCCATACAAACTCAGTCAAAACAAAATTTAGAACTTCAGAATATTTGTAGTGCCATTTGTGTACTTACCGTTCTTATCGGAGGTATATCAGCGGCCATTTTGAATTGACCAAACTATTGCTTGCTAGCATTAAACAAATATAGGTCACTGGCAAGCGACCCATCTTTCAGAAAGTGCGTTGTAGGGATATGTTTCCCATCTGTTTAAATGCTTCTAGTCTGTTTATGTATATACATACACACAAGTTGTTGGTGTGGTATAAACGCTGTCTACATATTATAATGACGTCTGCCACACCGAGCTTCAAATAATAACTACAACACGATTTTCGGAAATGCGGAAGTACAAACTTCTGTCAAAATGGTTCTTGGGCAGAGTTAAAGACAGGGTTCACTGTTCTCATAAAAACAATAGAGGATATACGTCAGAATTGTATAATGGGATTGTTTAGCCATAAAATAATAAATTGTATAATTGATTTTTAATTGTTGAAAAGGAAAACGATCGAACTGGACATCTATAAAAGTCAAAGTTTCGAAACGGATTCTCTTTAGTCCGACAAGTTTAATTTTTGCTTAAACTATAGTGTGTCGAGCATTATAACTCAGTCAACAGTTGAAGCAATTCTCTGAAAATAGATATAAAAATTTCGAAATAGTAAATTGTCACGGGGGTTTTATGACAGTTGCAAATATTTTATTTTCAGTAGTTGTTTGTTGGTTACCAAAACAACCGCTTACACCATTCGAGAATCTCCAAACAGCGGGTCCGGGGATCCCAAAGTATGACCCCCAGATCTTAAATTACATCAACAATTTTGTTGTTATTATACTACCTTATGCAAAGGAGCACGACGCGGTAAGTTGTGCAAAAAGAGTACTTTTAATTTTCGCTCAATGTGAAAACAAGCGCATTAGCTATATAGTTGGTGAGTTGCTGTGATATGTGTGTATACCAAAGCGGCTCATTCCTGCTTGCAGGCTCGCCCAAACTTATACTCGTATTAACTTGTAAAGAAGAATCAGACATTTGATCCTGCCATTGCTTCCTCAATTCACCACAGTCTATACAAACTGGCACTTAAAGCGCATGCTCCGTCTCACCACTGTTTTCGTCAGGTGGGGGTAATACATAAAGTGCGCGTGAAGATACTAACTGCTCTAACCTTCACCGCAGACGTCACAAATGAGACGATATGGTCGATCTACTTGTACTCTGGGATATACATAAATAAAATCATATGCTAATGACTATAATATACAACTTTAATTGGAACACTTGCTCTATCATTAAATCTCAGCAAATAAAACAACGGTGTGTGTGTTCTGCTGAAGCTGTAAAAACACAAATGCTACATTAAAACGACCTTGGATAGCATGCTTGCTGTAAACCCAAATCATTTAATGTCAATGACTTATGTGGAAAGAAAAAAGGGGAACTCTTGGTGTTGCTTGTTGTAGCTGAACGTTGATAGTCTGCAATGCTAATAAAACCTATAAATCTGAGTGTAATACATTGACATGTTGATTGAATTAAATCGGACGCCTACAAAATAAACAATTACATAAATGATACCAGTTGCTGTATTCTATATTAGCATGTTTTATGTTCTTATGTTATGAAAACCCTAGGCCAGTGTAAATGATAACTTTAAAGGAGCTAAATCGCTAACATTTGGGATCCAGAAATTGACAAAAGTGGGTCGAAACTCATATAATTCTGTAATATGAATGTATATAAACTGATTTACATTAAATGCTTTCCGTTTTAGTACAATTTCAAATCAGTTATGTTCGGCGAAACAAGCCATTCAGTCTCAACCCAGTGCATTTTTTTTTAGCGCCTGGTTATTCCAGTCCACATATGCAGTGTGATACAGTGCAATGTGTCTAGCCTCGTCCCTCGAGTCTCTCAATAAAACTAGGACCGGAGCGCAACATGGTACACGATTCGTGTACCAATGTTAGAAAAATTAGTTTATCTTAAATATCGGATACCAGAAGCTCATCTTTTCCTGGTAAGTTTACATCATCAATGTTGATTTAAATTGACCAATAATTCGTGTTTTCGATGTCGAAGATTTTGGAGGATTTTGAGTTACGGACTTAGGTCCTTTAAGAGAAACGTGTTAAAATTCTAAAAATGTTCAGAAAAGAAATATTTTTGGTTCACTTGCACGTTTTATTTGCCACTTGGGATCCAAAATATCCACGAAAGAAACCATTGCTTTGTGAATTGAAATTATTCCAAAACAAAACCCGTCCAACATGGCATTCTTTAGAATCGGCTGAATGAGGAATAAACAAATCTAGTCCAATTTGCTCACGGCCATTTGAATTTAAACAAAGTTAAGTTCCACCCATTTTAATTGTTTTCTCCTGGTTGTTTATGGCTGGTAGACGACGATTACAAGAGATAAATAGTAAACCGTTTAGCTTATGACTGTTCATATACAAAGAGAACCATTGTTGAACAATATGTTAGTCTAATCATTCACCGGAAAATGGTTATTGTATATTATTGATAAAACAGGACTATCGTTGTCCTGACAACACCAACATTCACTGTATAAGTAATTTAGGAAACAAATGCAGAAGAACCTTTACTGAAAATATTTTTAAAAAAACCAAAAAAAAATGAAAGAAGTACTGTAATATCCACCATTCGTCGCAAAAAAGGTTAATAAGTTACACAAAAGAGATGTGGTTTGTTTTTGTCTACAAAACGCGATACCATTTTTGTGTAATTGAGGAATTCGCGTTGCTAATAATATATTTATTGTACTGTCACTTCACCAAATCAAAAACTATATAATATATATATTCGCATAAGGGCATTCTGGTTTAAATGCTTTACGATAAATACCAACGGAGTTCGCCAATAAGTTTATTTAAGGACAACAGCTGAGTTTGGTCGATTTGGTGGATAACATGATACAGCCCATTGTTCATCTTCAGTTACAGTTTTACTTAGTTGTGCTTTGATAGAGTTGATGATGTTGTTCTCGTCTCCGAAGTTGTCAACATTGTTCTTTTCTGGTAACGCCAGTTCCTGTTCAAATAAGCACAAACGACATTTGCAACTGGGTGTTGCCCCAAGCTTCATTTGTCTAGTTCTCTTGTCCACGGGAGTTTTTAGATAAAAAGATCTTTCATGGAGAGTTGCTTTGTTATGGGTATGAATAAAATTATCACCAGAAATCGGGACGATTCGGGGGGCTCTTAAAAGTCCTCTCATCCGTCCAGTTTTCTTGTGAGATAATTTACTCTCAGATTGACTTTCATAAATACGACGAGGACTGTGTGGAGTTTGATCATGATAATACTTTAGCATCTCATTAACTTTATCATCATATTCTTTTCTCTCGCGTAACATAAGTTGTCTTTCAGCTACTTTTTGCATAGTGGCAATAACCCCCTTTTTAGCACAAGTTACGGAACATTCTGTATCGGCAACCAAATTTGGCTTAATGTTTTTAAAATATATAATTTTGTTTTGGTCAATGAACATTTTGCATCTTTGTCCGTCATTGAAGACCTTACTTTTGAAACGTTTTTCTGTAGGATTAACACTCGATGCTTCAGTGTCAGTAAAAGGAAACATAGTCTGGACAGTCATAACAGGTCTGTCCACTGTTGTCAAAAAATGCCACCAGTTTTCCATTTCGAAGTCTCGGTGGTGGTTCGTTGGATCTGTTATAGGAAATTTTACTATACGTTTACCAGCAGAAAATTCACGTTGTGTCTCTAACCATTCGCTACTTGCTACTTTAACTTGTTGTAGTGTCTTCGCGTTTGCTACATAATTTGAATTTCGCAATGGAAAGCCAGATGAGGGTCTCTGAGCAAAAGAGAAGCTCCTACAGAGGGTATTTAGCGAGATAGCCCTTGATACCGGCGGAGTAAAAGTTATGTTTACTTTGTTTGAACCACGACTTTGAAGGTTTCGGCCTAAAAATGGGGATGTTGTTGCGAATGCCATAGTTGATTTTTGATTGTTGTAAGGCTTGTGACAGGTACTTGAAGAGTGTTGGTCCTGTTTTACACTTCTGTTGGAATTTCGTGACATAGTTAGAAGTCTGGTTTTATCTGTAACAAAAGTGATTCTTATTAATGCATTAATTTGACTTCATTTATGTTTAAATGCATTGCAAAATTGTATTTTTAAGGATGCATTATTTAAGCACTAAATTTGTCTATTATAGGTTTTATTTTTGGTTTTCAATGTTATATAAATAATTAATTACTCATTACTTAATACGACAAGACTATGATCAACTCTCTAGATCTTCGGATGGCCGAAATTTAAATGGACTAGAACACCCGCATGATTTAATGTTTTAACGATAAAGTGAATAACAAGTTGTTACAATCCCAGACACTGATAACTACGCTCGGAATGTAGTGATATGCTGATGAACTATTTTAATATATATGAAGCAGCAAAGAAAAAGTCCGGTTGGTATGTTACTTTGAATAGACGCATTGCATAAAACGACGTGCCAAATGTTTTTATTGTAATTTGTGATCGCATCTCCATTTTTACCTGAACAATAAGACTCTTTCCCAAACACAGAATTGAACCCAGGAAAGGTTCTCAAAAACGCAAAATGACTTCTGAGATGGTAAAGTGTTCTCCATGATTTTTATGTAACTCATGCTGCACGTGCTGTTCATCGGGACCAGCCCTATAAAATGCATCCCCCCCCCCAAACCTGGTGAATCATTCACACTACAACGTTAGCAGCATGCCACGACTCAGAGAAACCATGCGCTTGGAAGACTCGACGCTGGCCACACTGGCCAATCCGTTGCCAATCAGTTCCATGTCAATTTTCGGACCATATACAGGATTCAACAACGCTTTCAAACCACCAACACCACGGATGATCGCCCCCGAAGGCAACAAGACAACCATGTAGCGCGACAGCAAGTGCAAAATCCCTTCCCACAGGCACCTGAGACAGCATGTCAGACAGTGGGTGACACACAACCTATCACGCCTCGCCATCGACATGAACGTCTACAGTTTTCCAAACAACACGATAACTGGCGACACAGGCAATGGTGAACTGTTCTGTTCACAGATGAGAGTCGGTATTGCGTATCAACTGCAAATGGCAGGACCAGAATATGGCGTCGACGTGGCCAGCGTTATTCTTACCAATGTGTCATGGAACGACACTTATGGGGAGTTCCAAAAATAATGGTTTTCCAGCATGACAACGCCCTTGCCCATTATGCCATAGTTACTAGAAACTTTCTACAGCAATGGTGTCAACGTTATGCACTGGCCAGTCCTTAGTCCGGACCGATTGAACATCTTTGGGATGAAGTTCAGGGGAGACTTAATAACGTCGTACTGAGACAAAACACAGCCGATGTATTGCGCCAAGCGTTTCTGAGAGTGTCGTCCCAGGTGTCAATCGCGTTCATCAATCTTCTGGGCTTGATTCCTAGAAAATTCTTAAGCACATTCGTGTGCCTATATTTAAGGAAACGTTGCTTTTTGCCTTATTTTGTGTTCCCAGAAAACTGTTAGGAACGTTAAATTATGCGTTCCAATTTAAGCACAAGTCCCGAGCAAGGAATATGGAGTGCTTAAAACCCTTAAGTCTTTTTCTGATTAAAAAAGATGGCTGACCGTAGATTTATTCGACGGCATTTCCGACACCTTTTGATACCAAAGAGACAATTACAAAACAGAGGAAATCCTTCTTCAAAAGAAATTAAGAATGCTAGGGCCTATGGAAAATTTCGCTTCTGCCTAAAAACATTTTATTTTGCCAATTAGTAAACAATAGGCTACAAACACACTTTAAGATCAGGCGCTCTCACAATTATTCAGTTAGTTTGTATGTGTCTGCGTTTGTTTTTTTTATCTCGTGGCACATTTTATTTATAGGGGACATGCCAAATGCATCCAAAACAACCATATTATAGCCTATGACTATGACGTCAATGAAGCAGGGGACAGATTTATGACGTAATTCGCATACCATAGTTGTTTTATGATGTTAAAGAGCAACGCAGTCTCAGTTTATGGTAAACTTTACCAGTCGCAATGTGCTTAGACTTATACTTGACTTGTGCTTACGTAAGAATAGTCTTGAGAATTTTCTAGGGGCGGTATTTTTACGTAAGAAAAGGCGAAGCATAACTGTGTGCTTACTTTTGAAAAATTCTAGGAGTCGGGCCCAGGTTCACTCAATGTAGCCTACAGACTATGCGCTGCTGTTATTGACACTTCTCGTAATGTCTTGGAATTGTCATCATACTGTTTAACAAAAAATTGATTTGATCCATGTCGTAAGTCGTTTTCTAGAATGATTTATTAAAATGACTCTCTAATTTTGAAATCGTACTGACATTTTTTTTCTCAGTTTAGTTTCTTTATTTCTCATTATCGGTATCATAGCACGAACGGTCATTTCTTTACCTTAAACTAACATGCATATTTAACCTACCAATCGCGTTAAGAAATAACACTTATAAATTACCACCCGACTATAACGTTTTTCTAGTTGGAGGTATAATATTTATTATACGTCAGTTTTGAAAATACTAATAAACTTATAGCACTAGATAAAGATCTTTGTAAGATTTCCACATAAAAATCTAGAATTCTTGGTTATCAACGGTAAACCTTTTCATAAAATAAAGGCTCGTTGTGTCTAAATAATGTGACATACTGGAATAATTATGTAAATGCAATAACCACGTGCATTTTATACCAGACCAAATTGACCACATGTGATATTTCATTAAACACAGTCTACAGTCTGTATAGGATTATATATTTATTTACTTTTACCAAACCAAGTGTAGTCGACACACGAAGAAATTTGAATAAAGCTTTAAAAGTATATCTTGAAATTCAAACTACACTGGAGGCGACCAACAGTTGTAGATATAGAATGCGATATGGTGATTTGAAATCTACAAAAATATTTGACAGTTTTACAAGGTGATTAAAGACTTACTGAAGTTGTAATCTAGAATATACCACTATCATTAATCCCACTTCACAAAGATCTGAAAATTATATATTCATGTTGATTTAAGGTTAACACGGTGCGTATCTTTCAATTTCCACTCATACGAATTAATTACAAACAAACATTTACACCAGGTTCACGGTGATATTTACAGTTCATAGCACCCTTCGTAATCCGAACCTCCAAACATATCGTCTTTGCTATTAACACATAATATTTATATCAAGGTACATTTGTATTCTCCCTCGTTGTTCAAGATATTATTGTCTTGTAGATACATGTATAATGAGTTTAAATATCGATCGCTTTATATTATCATGGGACCAAGGCTAACAAACGTATAATGATTTCAATATACTCATTACAAGCTTATTGGTTTTTGTTCATAGATCAATACACTATTGATACACCACTGAGGAATTCAAATTGTGGTTTTATTAAAAGATGGTTGACTGTATTTCATAGTATCCTGTTCATCTTGCCCGAGTGGTTGCTTTCAATGTACACCACACTTTCTTATGACATCCTGCTTGGGGAAACGGAACCTATGGATTTGGGAAATAATAAGGTTTTTCCTTTCCCCTGGATTTGGGAAATAACTATATAAGGGTTTTCCTTTCCCCCAAACTGAATAAAAGAAACTTTACTTTACTTTGATATCAAGTTATTGGTACTTGAGAGCTATATTTAAAACATACAATTTTAAAACTACTAGTAAATAAGCTTACCTTATATTTTTGTAAAAATAAATCAAAGCTTACCTGTAAGTGCTAGTTACACAGTGACAAGGCGTCTACAGGTACAGGTAATGTCTTATCAAAGTTTTCAATATTCTTTACTCAATACAAAATAACCCAGCAACTGTCGTTAATAAGGCATACTTAATATGTATGCGAGTCAGTACATAACAAGCTGGGAGAATAAATGATTCATTGAAGGTAAAAGTCAAGTTGTTTATTCTCCACTACTATTAATATTCGTTTACAGGCCTTTGATATACTTTCCTACATAATTAAAATCATTGATTTATGTATTAGCGGAAAGCTTATTGAAATATTCGGTGAATGGGAACGTTCGTAAACATGATTCCACCATAATAACTAGAAATTAAAATGAGCAGACGAACAAGCTACTCGACTTATCCTGTGGCTTTTGGAAAGGAATTTTATTGATTTAAAAGGATTATACATCCAACTACATGCTATATATTGATGTAAATCTTAAAGAGGGGATTATAATTATCGACGACCTAGTATACTTACAGACTAGAGAAATATTTGATTTATAATCCTTGCCACTGGGAGCCATCAAACGTGAAATGCCAAATATATATTTACTGAATAAAATTAAATTTGTGTCCTTTGTTATATTATTTGATACAATAAACCTAAAAAGTCTACACCATTACATAATCTTTCCCGATAACAGAAATGTTGGTCCGCCATCTTAGTAAAAGAAAACTAAAACCAAAATTTGACTTAGATTTTACGTCAAGATTGTAGCGGGACAATGCACAACTGGTTGCTGTCGATTCCTTGAGGATCTCCTAGTTACATGCTCAGCTGATATCCCATTTCCAACACGGAGAAGTATTGTTGGACTCGCTAAGGAATCAATTCCACTATCCCCATCATAAATACTTGAGGTACCTGTATTCTTTGGAGTGACTTGAACCATAGTTTGTGGGTACTGCTGGTATGCAGACACAGTTCTTAAGGGCACACATTGTTCCAAAGTACATGTCCTTGCATGTGCACTTCTTGGGATTACTCATTCTCTGGAGGCAGTCAGCATCGATATCCGCTTACCTGGTATGTACCTAATATTAAAATTGTAGTTCGCCAACTAAGAATGACAAGTTCGTAGTTGGATCATAGTAAAGATCTTTGAATTTGTCGGTTACTGCCCACTTTAACACTAACAAATATTAATTGTTTGCAGGATAATTCTGATTGCGTATGCTATTACCTATTCATTTCGGTCACAAGACTGAAACTGGGCAAACACATTTCTTATTTCTCGTCTGACGTCTACTTGAGATAATTGTGTTAAATTAAGGCTTTTGAAAAATCAGGGTAAACCCATATTCCTGAAGCAATGGCCTGAGAAATCCCTTCTCTGGATTGACTTCTGAAACTTGAGCTTTTGGGGAATGTGTCTATTCTTCCCATTCAATCAAATCTATCCCAAGTACTGCAATATGACAGCCCTTCGTTTAATCTGGTGTCTTCCCTAAAACTTTGGACAGTGATTTGTCTTGAAGATCACAAAGTGCCTGAAATAAGGTGTCGTCGAAATTCCTTTCATGGTTTGTGTGGATCTCCACAGGGCAACCAAAGGCGGTTACAAAGTGTACCAGGAACTTTTCAGCAATCAATTGAGCAGTCTGATCGGGTATCGGTATTGCCGCAATTTAGATCCATTTCAAAAACTGATCTACCATTACCAACACGTACCGGTTGCCTTGATTACTTTCCTACAAAGGTCTTTCCACGGGAAACCCTCCAGTCTACCCAGCTGTAAATGGGTACCGGTAGAATGATGTATGTATAACACAAACAACTGTTTGGGCAGCATATGTTGGGGCTCTTTCTAAGATTTAAAGAGTTCAGTGGTAAAGGGGGGTAGTCTGGCTTTACCTGTATCCTAGAACCGGGTTAGTAATTGTGAGGCGCTTTGAGCCCATATTTGTGGATATAGCGCATTATAAATACGCACATTTATTATAAGACTTTAGAGGTGCCGCTGCTTTACGGTTTGCTTTTGTTTTCGTTTCACACAGAACATCCAGTGACATTCCATTTACATTATGTATTCATACCCGATCAAGGACTGTCAAGGTTTAACAGAGTCTTTTATCTGTCTAGGTATCCCCATGTCTTCGAGTCATGACAGAAGCGGAGAACCTCCGACCTTAAGAATTCAGGGACAACAAGACAGTATTCCCTACCGGACTCACCTTCCCAATGATAGTACAGGAGTACACCTCTAATTATGTCCAATTGTGCTCGACCAATCCAAAGAAGCCCGAGTACGAGGGGAAGATAGTTTTTTTTATTTACATGGTTTCTAGATCTGCATGATGCATGAACTTTATTTACCCAATTTTGTAATTGTCACACGAGTTAGACATGTTATCTTGTACTGTATCACTTTTATTTACTGGCACATTGTTGTTTCTTCCGTTTCTAGCACGTTAACATTTCCACCAGCACCATTTTCTCCCAGTGAGTTTTCGAAGAGTATCCTCCCAAGCAGACTTTGGCCCTTCTATATATACCTGCCCCATTTTCAACTTAAAATACGTCATAATTTGCTTCAAGGGACAATCCCGATTTGAGCAGGGTCTTAAAAATAAAAGCCCGAGTACGTATGAAATTTAAACCCAAAATATAGAGGAGCGTTGTATTTACCGTTTCCCAAAATTTCAGGTCAGAATATTGAGTCCTTTGGACGTGGATGTCAAAACTACTTATCCGGACACGTAACCTTTTTAAATTTCGGGTCAATTTTAGGGTTGGATGGTCTGATAATCGACTCCCGTTCCTTTAGAAGTCTATACAGTGAATGACCTATGTGCTGTACTTGATAACAAAAGGTAAATTTCACCTACACATTTTTTTTTTATAAAGTAAAATTCTGGTTTTAACCAGACACCGTATAATACAGCTAATGACACCTGTCTCCATTTCAAGATGAGGGCTGACGGGTTTAAGTTGTTTTGAAACGTATAACAAATATTGAGTTAGTTGCTCGGCCCTGAGGTAGATGATTTTAAGGGATTTTAACACAAAATTAAACAGTTTTATTCTCCAAAATATTATCGGGATTGGCCCTTCAATTCACAGGAGACAAATGAGTAATATTACCTTATTTGGAATAACCACCATAGGTTAACAAACAGCTAGCATTTGATGGTTAATTTTGACAATTTTATAATTTTAACTAAAACATCACTGTTTTTTATGTACACGCGTATAGCAAAGCTATTTTTAGGTACATGTGAATTTAACATGAGAATTTATTTGCATTGTCTAAAACGAAAGACAATATTATAACATCTTGTATTGTCTTAAGGCCTAAAGTGCTACAACTGGTAGCAATTACATCATCCACTGAGTCCGGAATTTGGATTGTTCATACTTTGTTTTATTTCATTTCTTTCCTGAGCTGTGAATAATTTGCATATTATATTTAGCCAGCTCCCCCAACCATCTCGCAAGCTGACCTTCTATATGTTTGAAGCGAGTTAACCAGACAGCCCGCACAAGAAGAGGTCTCCCGAGTAGATAATGGCGAAACTCTCTCCAGAATTTGACGACGGAAAGTAATTCCTTCCTGTTGGTACATAGCTTTGGTGAGCCTTCATCAAGACATGACTCGCGAAACATATTGTCACCTCTTTATCCCCTTTTGAATCTGAGCCAATTCAGCATCGATTGTTTCATAAGAAGCATCCGTGTCAAGGTTGAAAATCCCATCAGGAATGGGGGGGGGGGACGGAGAGCAGGTGCACTAGTTACTGCAATCTTCAAATTATCAAAGTGTTCCCGATGCATGCCCGTCTATTCGTATGCACCTTTACTATGATACAGCTCGTAGAGGGGAAGAGCAAGAGCTGCGAATTTCGGGACATGATCACGGCGATAGTTATAAATTTCCAATGGTTTGTGCAATATCCTTACACAAGACTGTAATGTCATCAATATAGACTAGAATATGTTTCCAGGTCAATCCTTTAAGAACCAGCTGCATAGCGCGTTACATAAACCAAATCGCATCATAACATGCTCGAACAGTCCATACTTTGTAATGAAAGCAGTTTTCTTCCGCGAGTCAGAATCTAATTTGATTTTATATCAATGATAACAACTCTTCCAGATCCTAGTGTAATAAAGATAAGTAAAACAAAATTTTGAACTATAAAAAACTAAACGACATAGTATATGTGTTTTAATTAAATTGTGACATCCCAATTTTCAACTTGATGTTTACATGTCGTGCCACTTATTTCTTAGATGTTGGTCTTCAAGCAAAAAGATTTGGCACAAACGTTCTTGCAAATATCACCTGGTAACTCTGGAAACTTACCTCATTTGGGTCGGTTGGTGTTTGTCAGTGTCTGGTCATCTATGACCTAAAGTTGTTTTTGTCAGGATGACATTCAATGAGGACAGGCAAGAACAGCTGAAAACAACAATGACGCATCGCTTTACAACGAACAGATGATTTGGCATCAACAGCTCCAGCTATAATTGTGGATTTATTGCTGTGTAATAATATTGAATTCTTTTCAGCACACTTCACAAGGTAAGGATCACATTCTTGTCGTGTTTGTAAACATTATTGCGAGTAGGGCAGAGAATGAGCTAAAAACTCTATTTTCGTACAATAAGGGGTCATAATCAAGCAGAAGGAATGGTGCGCAAAAAAATATCGAAAGGAACCGATATCTTTGGGATATAACCATATTATTATGTTTTTAATAGAATAGATAGGGTGGCTATGATTATGAAGACCTGGTTATCCCGAATGTCAGTGACTAGTTTTCGTTCGTATTGAACTCTTCAGACTGGACTGATAGGACTCACGTGTTCGGCCGTACGTAACTAACGTCACGAAATTTATGGTAGCTGGCTTTTTTTTCGCACGTATTCAGTGAATGGCCATTTTACTCAGTAATTCCAGCCAGAATTTGGCTATTTTTTTAAAATTGCGTTAATGTTTTAAATTTTTGTTTAGAACTGAAATAAATTAGCTATTAATCAATCCCCACGCTAAAAACATTTGCAGAATTCAGTGTGTATATGTCCTGATCTTGATGGACATCAAGCGATAGCAGAGGCTTTTTCCAGTTATTTTACAGAGAAGATACATAGTTTATAGTATCAGAAGACAACTTGACGACATGGGGTTTGTATCATCAAGTACTACCTCCGCTCCTCCCCCTTAGTTGAATTTGCAACTCTCACCCAGGCTGATGTACTGCCCATTGTAAAAAGGTCAAAACCAACAACCTGTAAGCTTGATCCTGTGCCAACAACACTGATTTTTGATCATCTCGACCTCTTTTTACAAGTCATTACACAATTAGTTAACGTGAGTATTACTGAAGCGAGAATGCCTACAATATTCAAAACAGCTCTTGTTAAACCCTTGCTGAAGAAACCAGGTCTTAATTCTGAGGAGTTGAAGAACTACCGCCCAGTATCAAACCTTCCATTTATTTCCAAAGTGATAGAACGTGCAGTTTGTCTTCGTCTTTCGGAACATCTATCACTACATAAACTGTTCGGGCCTTAAATATCAGTCTGCTTATCGCCCATTCCATTCTAAAGAATCTGCTCTTCTTCGTGTGTCCAATGATATACGTACTGGTATTAAAAGTGGCAATGCTGCTCTATTGGTACTACTTGATTTGAGCGCAGCATTTGATACCATCAATCACAATAACCTACTTTCGATGCTGAAAGAAGACTATGGACTTGCTGGTAATGCACTAAATTGGTTTGGGTCATATCTAACAGACAGAAGTCAAAGTGTTGCAGTTCACGATTCTGTCTCTGCTCCTGTTGATCTAACCTGTGGAGTTCCCCAAGGATCTGTATTGAGCCCGGTACTGTTTACCCTGTACACTAAAGACTTGGGTTCACTTATTAGTGACCACGATCTCCTTAGACATTTTTACGCTGATGATAATGTCTATATTCAAGCCTACCCCAATGTCAGCTGCATCAACCATATCACAACTTTCAAAGTGTTATGAACAAATTAAGTTGTGGATGACAGCAAATAAACTAAAATTTAATGATGAGAAAACTGAAGCTTTACTTCTTGGTCCTGTATCTAGACGTGATCTTTGCGGTATAACCCATGTCCATGTTGGCAACCTTTCTATTCCAATTTCAAATTTTTAAGAAATCTTGAAGTGATGTTTGATAGTAACCTTAACATGGAAACCCATATCAACCATATATCTAAAGTGTGCCATCTCATTCTACGGAACATTGGGTGCATCAGGAAGTATCTTAATGCTGATTCCACAAAGATACTGGTGTCCTCGTTGATACTTCTCTTGTTTCGCGACTCCAAAAGATCCAGAACACAGCAGCTAGAATAATATCTCTGGCTCCTCGCTACAGTCATATAACTCCAATTCTTAAAGAACTCCATTTTCTTCCTGTTAGTTACCGAATCAAATTTAATATTCTGTGTTTTACATTTCGGTGTTTAAATGGCACTGCCCCAAAATACCTGAGTGATCTCTTACAATTATATACTCCTGCAAGGACCTTAAGATCTGAAGATAAGGCGTTTAAAAACCAACATATTGTTGGATTGGTGATTTTATTTGAATTATATAGAATTAATTAAATAAACAGTGATTTTTATGTGAAATACATAGAATTAATTTAAGATCAAATTAATTTTATTTTCTGTAGACGACACCTGTTTGATTTATATGACAACATTAGATAAAATAATGTATGTTAGGATTTCCAAAACAATTAACATAGTTTTATTCACTGTAAAATATCATACCATAGGTCATAGCATAGAAAGAATAATATACAACTACAAAATATAAAATTAAAGTGCTAGCCACAAAAATTGTGGATACAATCAGAAACCTAAATGAATGACGCACCTGTGATCGAGAAAAAAAAAGATGAATTTGCAATCCCGGGATCCCAAACAGTGAACAGTGATAGGGGATTCACGATTTTCCCAGGAACCACGGGAGAAAACACAAATTCTTATCCAGCTTCCAATGTATCTAAATAGTATAAATACGTCATTTAACAGCGTTATTAATTACAAATCAAACTTAAGGCGCTGTCATTTGTAAATACTAAATTTTTTGGACCCGAAGTACCTCGAACAGGGTCAAAGGGATTTCCTTTGTTTTATTTCCCAGTCTTTGACCAAATCACGTACAATAGAAATCCACATCACTTTAAAAAAAAGTTGTAAAATGAACAATTAATTTATACTGGAATATGTGTACGGATCAAATCAAGCCTCGCTGGTAATAAAAACGACGCAAAGTGATGTAAGTAGACAGTAATTTGAGATGATCGCGGAAGAAATATATTCAACGAGTAAATGGTTTAGTAGCCCCAAAATGACCTAGTCTATGTCGTAACTAGTTTGCGTCGAGTGGACGTTAAACACCATTTATGTCTGTCTCGTATTCCTATTAAAGTATATGTATACAAGATAATGTAAGAAGTTTTATATCAATCATCTTCAAGTAGTCTTGTTGACTTTTATATTAACTCTACCCTAACTTTTCATTGGGCTGAACAAGATCTGGTAATGTTTTGCGCCACAGCTTGTATGAGCTTGTCCATGGGTAAATCTGAATTAGCACGGTAAATATATAACTGGCTGCTATCACCGTAACAACCCCCTTCACTCTGTTCATCTTTTCATTCTCAACCATCAATATTTTAAAAATCCGAAGGTTAAATGTCAATTTAACCTCTCATAGATTCTAGACCAAAAAGCATGCAAAAAGTAAGCAGAGGGAGAGAAGCCAATAAAATGAACAAACTACCTAGAATTGGCAAGTAATTTGTGATCTACAGGGGTGGATCTAGGTATTTTGAAAGGAGGGGGGGGGGCAAAATGAGGCACTGACCGCGGAGACGAGACACGCCGCTGGGAGGGGGTGAGGCGGGGGTGGTGTTGGAGGCATCTCCCCCCCCCCCCCCCCAGTAAAAAAAGGCACTGTCGAAAATTAGACCCACTCCACCCCTTGGATCCGCCTTTGAGATGCTGGTTGGATTCAGAGCATTAACATAAATGCTGAAATTGGGTTTATTGACGTTAGCACAAATGTGAGAACGCCTATCAGATTAGAAAAAAATAAAACAACCTACACAAG
This sequence comes from Patella pellucida, assembly GCA_917208275.1. Classification (NCBI taxonomy): domain Eukaryota; kingdom Metazoa; phylum Mollusca; class Gastropoda; family Patellidae; genus Patella; species Patella pellucida. The sequence goes on from OU795039.1 coordinate 64,207,617, forward strand.
ATAGTAAGCTGGCACTGCTAGGCAGGATACGCCCACATTTTCGAGAGATGGATAGAGAACAAGCAACAACGAAAGTGATTTTTCCTACAATCAAAGGCCATAATTCATGAAGTTACAATTTAATATGAGCAAATATCAGAAAGAATCAAGATCTTTAGGTTATAAACGTGCATTTCAAGTTTAATCAAAATCGAATTAAAATTGTGACCCCTACAGGGTCCACAACCTTGATATACCATTTTTAACAGTATTCGCGTACAAACGGCGGCCATTTTGTATGGTAATTTTGGTCCGATTTTTCCGAAAACACCGTTAGGGTGTAACGGTGATACAATCAAACGGTTTTTCAAACCGGATAATAGTTGTGACCTCCAGAGGGACCACAAGCTAAAATAGGTGATTTTTCGGAGAATCAGGGGCCATTATTCAGGAAATTACGTTTCGATAGGCGCAAATATCGAAATGGACCAAGATCTTTGGACATGCATGTCAAGTTTCATCAAAAATCGATTCAGAATTGTGACCTCTATACGGTCCACAAGCTAAAACGTGATTTTTCGTACAATCAGGGGCCATAATCCATGAAGTTTTGATCCGATACATGCCAATATCAAAAGCAGCTTAGATCTTTTGGGGATAAACCTATATTTCAAGTTTCGTCAAAATCGGGTAAGAATTGTGTGGCTTGTAGAGAGTTCCCAAACAATTGTGGGTGGACGGACGGACGGACGGACGTCAACACTAGCTTGCGATATGTACTGGATTAGTATCCGATTTGCTGCTCAACACCATTCATGATTTAATAATGAAATGGAAAATCGACACTATGTTGTTTTTGGTGGGGTTTTTTTTGTCGTACCGACTTTAGTAATGGTGATCGAGGTTAGACCTAAAATTAAATCGCTAAATTCTCGGTTCAGGATGAATCAATTTGATTGAAATTTTTAGCAAATTCCCTTTACATTATCCAGTTTTTAACTATTTTAATGAGAACTGTAAGCTCTTTATCTAATCTCCCAAAATGTATCTTTAATTTATTTAAAAATTGGTGGCTTTTTACCTTTAACAACACCGCATATAAATGCAGTCCTGGATGCATCTAATTGTAGAAGTTTTAGTTGTTCTTTTGGAGACACTCCCATTCCATACAACTCCACAGTTGTCAAGACCAGGAAGAATACGGAGCAGAGCAGTTTAAGAGCTATACGTGGTCTGGAGACATCGATGCCACCTGTTATTTTAATGAACGAAGATTATTTATCAGTTTACATGTATAGCCCTGGGGTCAGTTGCTCAAAACTAAGTTATTTTAACGACCTATTAAACTCTAACAGACATATCTTGGTAACGTGTTGTTTGCGTGAAATTTACTACAGAAAACACAATAGAATACTTTATTTTTTCCTTTAGAAATATTAGCATAAATCTGTAAGAAAAATTTGCACCACAGAATGTTCGGGGCATTTATTTCAAGCAACAATCTTTCTCTCCGTTAAAGTTAACAGATCGTTAAAAGATAACGGAGCTTTGAGCAACCAGTCCACTACGACAAACGCTATGGCGTGAGGATGGACACTTGATATATTATAATCATCTCCATGGTTATCAATATACATTTTTTTCATAAATTAATTTCATTATCGTGACCATTTAACTAATATCATATTGAAAACATATAAAAGATGCCCTTGGCAGAGGAATTGTATTTAAGAGGACACTCACGATCTAGACATAGTATTTTATTATTTTTAGGCAGTTATTCCAGAATATTCATAGATCAAAAATCACAAACTAAATCTAAGTTTTATTTTGTAAAAAAATTCAATTAATTTCATTATCGTGACCATTTTTAAATATATTGAGAATACATAAAAGATGACCCTGGGAAGAGAGTTGTACTTTATGGAGACACTCACGATCTACATCTAGTATTTTATTGTTTAAAAATTATTTTCGGTGTTTTTATAATTGTCGTGATATTGGTTAACAATTGGTTTATCGCATGACTGATTTTATTATGGTTGAATGAATCAATCTGGATATATTAACCTAGCTTTTATTTTCTGAATGAAAAAAAAAACGAATTATTTAAGAATAAATAACAAACAACATCCGTTTTCTATTTTTACCTGAATGACAGGATATAAATAACGATGTTGTGGAGAGAAAGTTCGCATATCCGATATTGGTTTCTTTGATGCTATCAATCTGTTGACAATTGATGTAAAACGTTTGCGAATTGAGTTATCTATCAGCATTCAGGTTAGCTCTACTTTTTATGTCATTTATATTTTAAATTTTAATTACTGTTCATTTTTTTAAAATATTATTGATATTGCATTATTCGTTCTAGTTTTTTTTTTAGCAGTCGAGCCAATATAACTTTCTCGGTGTTAACTAAATAAAAATAATGTAATTTCTTATGGAAACACCAATTGGTTACATTGTCACCGAAACTGGGTATTCGCTCTACTTGAAGGGATTGATAAAAAAAACATATGGCCACAGATCACTAATTTTTGTCACCGTTGACTTAATTGTTAATTCTCGTCTCTTAGACCGGCTCTAACGTTTCCCCAAATTTTGGTTGGGTAGAACGCTTTCTACCACAGATGGAACAACATATGGAAAACTCTTGTCCAAAAGCATGTATGAGGTTCACCATGGAAAACTTGAGATACACAAGCTGGAAGCTTGTATTTTCAAACCCTTTTTTTCGATTATACACTAAAAAGTCAACAAAAATCGACATGCAAAAGGAGGGAAAGGGAGGAGAGATTAAAAATAACTTTCATCAACCCGCTCTTTATTTAGTATTCCTATTTCTTTATTTAATTTGTTATATTTCGACATATTATGTATACTAAAAAAAAATTGGTTATCTTAAAATCAGTATTGCTTTACAAAGCAGACATTTTGTCATATCAGATTTTTAAATTGTTTCCTTGTTGAATTCAATTGTATTTTAATATAATGGTGAAATTTCCTTTCGAAAATAAAAAAAGTTATAAAATTATACCGGTAAATAGTCCAGTGTTCATTGTAGTCGATATAACGTCAAAAGTTCATTTACCCATAATTTTGTGGATTGTTTATGAAATCATTAAACCTTGGGGGATATGGTGGGTATGATATGTATGTCTGTCCTTCGTCTTCTTTTTCAATACTTTAGGCGCTTTTGACAAGGTAATCTCCGCTCATGTCGGTGAATAGTAGGCCCGTGGTGTCGAAATGAAATGAAATGTAGTTTAACGTCCTACTGTTCTGCTCCTAAACTGGGCTAATTTAGCCAGGCATACGTCATACAGTGTGCCATGAAGGAAATTTCGTCCGGGCAGCGGCGCTAAGGCCTTCTCTTATATCGAATTCCAACTGCCGAGGGATCTTTTACGAGTACGCTAATGTGTACACGGGACCACGGTTTTGTCCCATCCGAACGACTAGACAACTGCCCAGTATCAATGACAAGAGGGAACCACGCCGGAAAGTCTGGATGAACTTCCTCGGCCAATGCAGGAATCGAACACCCAACCTTCAGGCTAGCGAGTCAGCGTCTTACCCACTTAGCCACGTGATTCCCCTTTAGTGTCGAGCTTACAATCATCAAATGCATTGTCATCTACTATCTTTTCACAGTCCGTCTTAAACAGAATGGGTCTTAATCTTCTAATTTCATATTGATAGTCTATTATGAAGGAACTCCAATAAAAATGCACAATGTGTTCTAGAGTAGAAAGAGTAAGTATACCCTACCCCGTGAACGAAATCCACCAAAATATTTATCACTTGATCAATTGTTTGGACTTCAGAAATCTAAGACTATACTTGATAGAAGATAATTAATTATAATATCAAGCCCTGTTTTTATTCACAGAAAATGAATCTAACGAAAACCAAGTCACTGCAGCTGAAACTGATTCTAGTAGTTGTATGTACTTTTATCACACAAAGCTCAGGTAGGTTCAAATTTGAAAACGCGGCTGCTTTTATTGAGGCCCTGCCTTTTTTTTCTCGAACAAAATGGTACTGTAGTCATACGGATAAATCTTATTATATTTGAAAAGACAGTTTTATAATATCTATACTTTGAAGGTATTCGATTAAAACGGAATTATTAACCCCTTTAAAACGGATTTAGGCAACTTTATCGAGAAACATAGCCTAAAAAAACTCAAGGGCCAAATTGACCCATCCTTATAATGGTGAAAACTGTAGTTATCAGTTAAAATGTGTTACTTTTGTAAAAAGATGGTGAATCAATGGCGTACATTTAATTTAAGTAACAAAATGTAATTTTTAATTTATATCATTTAAGGCAAAAATATTATGTATCCCGACAACACTACAGATTCGGATATGGTAAACAATTATACTAGCGTATCAGCATCAACAAATCCAACACAGCCACCAGAACCAACACATCTACCACTAAGTGTAAAAATGTCATCTGGTCCAACAACAGCTCAACCAACAGGATCATATCAACCTACATCAAAATCTTCTCCATCTTCATCCCCTCAGCCAATATCATCAAATCCTCCAACATCACCATCCTCCCCATCTTCATCACCTCAACCAATATCATCAAACCCTCCAACGTCACCATCCTCCCCATCTTCATCACCTCACCCCATATCATCAAATCCTCCAACACCAACACCTTCTCCATCTTCATCATCTCAACCAATATCGTCATACCCTCCAACATCAACATCACCTCACCCCATATCATCAAATCCTCCAACACCAACACCTTTTCCATCTTCGTCATCTCAACCAATATCGTCACATCCTCCAACATCAACACCTGCTTCATCATCTTATCCTACAATATCCACTCCATCTCCAGATGAACCACCACAATCTGGGCCAACAAGTTTGGACCCGACAACAGAACGAATATACACAACAACTGCAGGAGTTGATGAAGGACATGAAATAGAAGCAACTGAGGAAAAAGTAACACAGTGCAAAAATACTACTAACCCAATCACACCTGAAAAAAATACGTCATCTCAACCAACAGGATCATATCCTCCAACATCACCATCTTCATCATCTCAACCAATATCGTCATACCCTCCAACATCAACATCACCTCAACCAATATCATCAAATCCTCCAACACCAACACCTTTACCATCTTCATCATCACAACCAATATCGTCACATCCACCAACATCAACACTTGCTTCTTCATCATATCCTACAATATCAACTGATGAACAACCACAATCTGGGCCAACAACTTTGAACCCGACAACAGAACGAATAGACACAACAACTGCAAGAGTTGATGAAGGATATGAAATAGAAGTAACTGATGAAAACGTAACACAGTGCGAAAATACTACTTACCCAATCACACCTGAAAAAAGCACGTCATGTGAGACCATATCAATACAAAACAGCCCAACAAATTACGACCTAGCAACAACGGAATCTACATCAACGGAATCATGTCGAACAACAATTACGTCATACCCCATAGAAATTGAAACAACCATTGTAACGACTACAACCGAAACAACAATAACTAGAAACATTTCCCAAAATTCTTCACACACACCCTTGCCAGGTAAGTATCGTCTTTTCTTCTTTAATTAATGCGTAAATTTGAAAACCCCGAAATGTTTTACAACGCGTCATGTGTTTGATTAGCAAACCGTTTTTCCTGGTGCTGCGTATAAAAAGTAATAAATCATCACATTAAAAATATGGTCATTTCTAACCATTAGGGATTCAATGCTTGGATAAAATGGGATCATTGAAAGTTATTCGTTTGGAGGGACATTTTATAGCACGTACTTGTGGGAATATTGCAAAGGCGGTCACTGTCAATCATTATTATCTTCCAATCAACAAATTGACAATTATATAGCGAGGATTCATACCTCCATTCACGACCATGATTCCCTAGTAAGCTTCACTGAAATGTTTTAACATAAAACAAATTAGAATTTGTCCGGTATGGTTGGGCTCCCTGTACTTAGAATTCCCGGAAAACCTTATTTTTTTGCTTCCCATATCAATGTTACGCGAAGCCATCTTCTAACCACGGAGAATCGATTTTAGTCAGTGTCTTTGCAGTGGACCAGCACAATAGAGACACATTTAATTGTACCATGAGTAACTTTTTTTTACCAAATTGTAACAATTGAATTATATATAAACCTATGTTACAGGTGATGAGAAATGTACAGCAAGAGGTGGGGAGTGTTCAACTAAAGCCGAGTGTGTCGGTGGGAAATACGTCAGCAATTTATGTGCCGGGGCCAAAAATCGGCGTTGTTGCATCAAAGATGGTATGTAAAAGATGAAACATTAAATCTTTTATTTTGCCATGCTGTACCTGTTATTTTGACACGTGAATGGTTATTGCAGAATATTTTATAATCTTTCAGATCCTGAACCGGAAAAGTTTAATTTAATAAGTCGAGAGAAATGGGGTTCAACAGTGAAAAGATGTGTGTTGAAACAAATCAACTTGCCCGTTTCTAAAGTTTTTATTCATCACACACAAGGAGGACATTGTTTGACCAAAGAAGCGTGTTTGAAAATTGTCAGACAGATCCAGAAAGATCATTTGAAAAGAAGTATGTATTAACAATATAAAAAACATAACCAGATTTTTCTTAAACTTCCCAAGGCTTACACCAGGATCCCTAGTTCTTTTCGTCAACATCAGATTTAATCAGGAAGCTTGTATTCTAATAATAAAATGAGGAACCCTATTTGTTCTTTTCGTCAACATCAGATTTAATCAGGAAGCTTGTATTATAATAAAATGAGGAACCCTATTTATTATCGTCAATATCGGATAAATTTAGAGTTGTTTTGCTGAAACCTGTCCGGATTACTTGTTATGCTTTTCAGCACGTTACTCAGTTTTGATCAGATTTTTCTGCAACATTCAGGAAACTTGTATTATAATACATTTTGTTTTCGACAAAATAATTTTTGATCAGATTTTTTTCTGAAGCTTTAACTAGGAAGCTTGAATTATGATAAAACCATATAGCATATTTCTTTCCTTGTTAGTGGTGCATGACGGAGGTCCTGGCTCGAAAAACCGAGGCCCCGTGTATACATTGGCATGCACGTAAAACTGGTAGTTAGAATTCGATATAAGAGTAGGTCGTAGCACCGCTGTTCGGGCAAAAATTCCTCCATAGCACACCGTATGGCGTATGCCCGTCCTCATTAGCCCAGTCGGGGCAGAACAGTAGGACGTTAAACCCCATTTCTTTTCATGTTCATATTTCTTTCCGTCAAAATCCGATTAATATATAACAGTTATGCCACACTGCTTGTACTGCTTGTCAGTACGATACAAGTCAGAGTTTTTATACCGCTTGAGGCTAGTCCATAAATTTTCAAAGGGGATTCCAGGTATGCACTTCTAAAATTTGCCGCCCCCAAGAAGTGTCACACCCGGGTATATGACCCCCCCACACCTACCCCCCCCCACGCTTGTAGCTATATCTTTAACAGACGACAGATCCCAAATTAATTTATACTATCATTTATTTTAGCTTCTAAAGTGAAAGGCACCAATAAACGCGTTAATTGGATTGATATTGGCTACAGTTTCCTTGTTGGCGAGGATGGTAATGTTTATGAAGGTCGAGGATGGGATAAAGAAGGGGCTCATACACCCGGAAACAACAAAATCGCCATCGCAATCAGTGTAATTGGTAATTATATGAAAAAGATACCAAATGAAAAGGCGTTAAAGGCAGTTAAAAACCTAATAGAATATGGAGTTGCCAATAAGAAAATAAGTAAAGATTATCGACTATTTGGTCACAAAGATGCTAGTGCTACTGACTGTCCAGGGGATAAATTTTACGCATTAATAAAAACATGGCCACGTTACGGGAAAATTTAATTATGAACTGCAATGCTGACCGGGTAATGATAAATGCTGTTAGTACTGTTATATGTACTGTATTGTTAATAAAACGGGGATAAAAAAAACTTAAAAGAAACCAAGGTATTATCTAATTTCAAGTAGACAATTGTTGACTCGATTTAATTGGAGCCTAAAATGTTTTGAAATGGAGCTCTTTAGAGTACATTCTGACGTTTCTAGCTCATGCACAAATTTGGAAAAAATGACCATAATATGGCGCTTTCTACTATATATAACTAATTGACTTAGTGGCTGCGTGTTTTTAAAAATGACTGGCTTGAATTCGTACTAATAACTTGTGTTACTCGCCTAGAATATATCACAAAATGCACCTCACCGCATCTTACTTTCAAAATGTGCCAGAGGAGGACCGATACCCACCCCAATACCGGTTGATTTGTGTGGCACTGCTTGGTCATACACGTTTTTTCCCCTTATCACCCCCCCCCCCTCCAGTTCCCATTGACTTGTTCCATTGACCCTGAATCGTGGGGGCGCGTGCGAAATAATACCAATATTTGAATACAAAGTATGTTTCATCTATATGCCACATTTCCGAGCCCAGGTCACGGGGCCCTATAGTCTTGGGGGGGGGGGGGTATAAAATGGGTGTTTTTCCCGCACGCCACCAAACGTCTGCAAGTCCCTGCTATTATCTTAGAAAAAAAACATACAAAAATTCAGACTAGTTATTGAACCAAACCCCGAAGACTTGAAAACAGGCAAAACAAGTGAGAGTACTTACATGCTCCTTTACCGTTCATGACCAGTAATAAAATGGCGGGGGTTTTCTGGACGTTGAGTTTATAAAGGTTAATAAGCGCGGACGTAATCGAAAACAGTTGGATGACGTCACAGTGCTGGTTATTTTAATTCGCGAAATTATTGAATTTGTGTTCCTTTTTTGTTTTAAATATCAAATTTTAGGTTTTAAATGAAATTAGATTTTTGTAGAATTTCATAGATTAACTGTATAGAAGCTTGCTTTTAATTAATTCTGCGTTATTTTTGTTATATAACCATAATTTAGTGAGTTTAATTCCAAAATGGCAATTTCTAATTGAGTTATTTTTACATAAACTGTTTTATTTTTCTTAAAGTATCATTTAGTTCTCTGTGGTGAAACCTGATACAAGAGTTATTTCCCTTTCCCTATTTTTGTCATATTCTTTGAAAAGAAATAAAATGCTTTATGATTATCTGTGTGAATTTGAGTTATTTTTTTTTTCACTGGGTATCGGAGGAGGAGGGGTTGGGTGGTATGAGCTTCAGAACCGCCGAATATAGACTATCTGCATTATAAGTACATGTACATGTATAATCAGACGTCCACGTTCTAGCTTTTTGGGTCGAGGCAGTTCCTTAGAATTTACAGCCTGATTTCCTCAGTGGTGCAGAACCAAACTCGAGGAGGAAATGAAAATGAAATTAAATGCGGTTTAACGTCCTACTGTTCTGCTCCTAAACTGGGCTAATGAAGACGGGCATAGGCCACACAGTGTGCTATGAGGGAAATTTTGTCCGGGCAGCGGCGGTACGACCTACTCTTATAACGAATTTCAACTGCCAAGGGATCCTTTACGTGCATGTGTACACGGGCCCTCGGTTTTTTCGTCCCATCTGAACAACTAGACAGCTGTCCTTGTCAGTCCCCCCCCCCGTCCTGCATCACTGACTTTGAGTGTGCTTGAGGGAAATTTTGCCCGGAAAGTGGCGCTACGGTCCACTTTTATATCCTATTTTCCCCGGAATTCCAACTGTAAATGTGTACACGCAACTTCTGTTTTCAACCCATCCGAACGATTATACTCCCACGCAGGAAAATCCTGATACAATTTTCTCGGTCAACAGCTGGATTGAAAACGGAACCCCCGGTTTAGCGAACCGACGTCTGTCACTGAGTCACCGCAGATCAGGGAACGTCGGGGGGTTGTTACTAATAATAGCATTTGTCTTGGCTTAAGCTGAACACAAAATTTATGTGGAAATATGATTTTAACCCTTTCACAAAACGAAATGAACATTTTTAATTTTTAACAAATTCTTTCCAACAGCCCGGTTTTAAAATAAAACCTTTAACATTTAGAATCCACAGACAAAGGAGTACTGATGTATTCATAAAATCAATAGTAAAAACATGTTATCAATATTTTATACATTGAACTAGACCCACATCAAGTTAAGAAAGATAATGAGTTGTTGTTGCCTATAGCTGTGTACTATAATGAATGTGAATGACAAACTACCAGACCTGGACTTCATAACAAGAGGACTACTACATGTATAGTTGAAAATCAATAGAAATCAATAGGGTTCTATGTCAGACTATCCTCAGTCGCGGGACCAGTCTCAGATGTGACTCTATACATCCTGGTTAACTTCTACCAAATCATATGTAAGTAATTCACGTTAGGTGTACAAAGGCAAAAGACCGAAACAGTAAAAACATTCGTATATAACAATTTCTACATTTAATACACCATCTATCGTAACTAAAAAATCCTCCAAAATCTTCGACATCGAAAACACGAATTATTGGTCAAATTTAATCAACATTGATGATGTAAGCTTACGGGTAAAAGATGAGTTTCTAATATCCGATATTTAAGATCAAATATTTTTTTTAATTTGGTACACGAATCGTGTACCATAATGCGCTTCAGTCCAAGTTGTATTGAGAGACTCAAGGTACGAGGCTAGACACATTGCACCAAACCAAACGGAGTTATGTAGATTGGAATAACTAGACGCTAGAAACGTGCACTTGATTGCGATTGCTGGCTTATTTCGTCGAACATAACTAATTTGAAATTGGAGTAAAAACGGAAACCATTGAATGTAAATCAGTTTATATACATTCGTACTACAGTATTATATGCGTTGCGACCCACTTTTGTGAATTTCTAGGTCCCAAATGTTAGCGATTGAGCTCCTTTAATACCCAAAAGGAGCCATTCCATGCTTTTTCGCTCAAACGTTTGCAAAGGGTTGCGCGTTAGTCTCATTTTAATTTTAAAAAACTATTATAATGTTTGTAAGCGTTTAATTCAAGTACCAGCTTACGTTGAAGGGTTATTCAAATTTGGCAACTGATCATCTTCATATTATCAAACCAATCGAAAAACACAACTTTAAAGTCAAAACTGGAAAAAAACGTAATCTACACCAGAGACACCACTAAATGTAAATGAGGCGACGTTTCAATCAACGAGAATCACAAGACAATAAATCTATGAATAAAAGAAACTAGTTATGCCGAACGAGCTATTGAGCTAGTAAATGTAAAATATTTGAATGTTGTATGTGTGTTCATCAAGTTATATAAAAAAAATCTGTCATGAAAAATAAAAACCAAAATAAAATAAAACCATGAGTTAAGGAATAAAGGGAAAACGTATAGTCGTTCGGATGGTAAGAAAACCGAGATCCCGTATACACATTGGCGTGCACGTAAAATACCCCATAACAGTTAGAATTCCGGTGAAAATTGCTCATTGCACAGCGCAATGTATAGCGGACATAATCGAAAAGAATTGGATGACGTCACAATGTTTGTTAAAATATAATTTACCGTATCAACGCATTTATTTTTCTTTTAAATTTCCAATTTTAAATTTTAAATGGAAATTAATTCGCCTGATTATAATTTTTTCGGTTATATATAAAACATTTTCGTGTGGGAATCAGAGAGGAAACCGGGCGACCCGGAAAAAAAACCCCACGAGGATGGACAGGCGACCCTATCCTCCATGCCACGGACAACCGAGGTATCGAAACCAAGCCAGCTGACTCAATGACGGACCGTGTGATACAACGCTCACACGCTATTCATTCGCCCCCACCCCCACCCTGTGTGAAAAAAAGAGTTGATTTAATTATAAGATACATTTTCAGGCAATTATTACAGAACTGATTCTTATAGCAGTAATTGTATTTCATAGAAATGTGACCTATATATTCCAGTTATATTACTAAATGCCGTTGAATTTTAAATCTATTCCATTTTTGGGGCTAATACTTCTATTATAAATTCAACTTTTACAACATGGTAGTTAGCGAGGGATTATTTCCTTCCAATCACCTCCAATAACTATAACAATTGATTAACAATATGAAAACTGGATATATTAACCCAGCTTTATTTCTGAAAGAGAAACCCATTTATAACAATTTGAAAGAAAATCTTCAGAGTGGACCAAAAACATCCGCTTTCAATTGTTATTTTAAGCAAATCGTTTCTTTGGTGGCATAATTATATCTATTGACAATTGGGCGACCAGTATTATTATTAAGGTAAACTCTTGTGTTTTTGACTTTCATATAAATTGTAATTTTCATCCATTATAGTTATTTAAATGATTTTAATGTGATATTTGTTCTAATTTTTCGCGATTGACACAAAAGTATGTGTTATTCTTTCTTATTTTTCGCGATTGAGACAAAAGTATTTTCGCAATTTTAACCGAATGAAAACAATGGCGCTTATGTCTTTTACGTTGTAAGTTATGTATATTATACGGATTTCAAATGCTTACATACTTATCTAGTGGTATACTGGGGATCTCCCCTGAGAAAGAGTCACGCTTTTCATTAAAAGCTCCAAACAAAGATGCCAAAACATTATTATTTAGTAGTTTTAATTACAGCCTAAACAACTATAATATCCAGTGAGGTCAAGTCCGCTTATAAGACGATCTAGTATTTTATTGGTTAAGAATTATTTGTCGTGATATGAGTGGTTAACATTTAACTTATCGCATCGCATGACTGATTTTTTTATGAATGATTCAAATCAAAAATGTATATATTAACCTAGATTGTATGTCCTAAAAGAAAAAAAAAACATTTTTCAAATAAAAGGAAAATAAGAAGAAAACAAAAATGACAGGATATAAAACCGATGTTGTGAAGAGAAAGTTCGCTTATCCGATATTAGTTTCTTTGATGATACCAATCTGTTAACAATAGATCAGCATTAAAGGGACTGTCCCGAATAGAACAGAGCCTCAAAAATAAAAGTCAGAGTCTGTATGAAATTTAAACGCTATAAATTATAGAAGAATGGTGTATATACCCTGACTCAAAAATTTTAGCTCAAAATATTGAGTCGTTTGTACGTGAGCGTTAAAACAGCTTATCCGGACACGTAACCCTTTTAAGATTTCGTGTCAATTCTTTCGTTGGGTGACCCGATAATCGATTCCCGTTCCTTTACAGGTCTACACGGTGAATGGTCCATGTGCTGTACTTGATAACAAAAGGTAAATTTCACTGACACATTATTTTTTATAAAATAAAAGATTGGTTTTATCAAATCACCGCATAATACAGTTAGGGACACCGGTCTCCATTTCAAGATGAAGACTGTGGGTTTAAGTTGTTTGAAAACGTATCACATATGTTGAGTTAGTTTCTCGGCCCTAAGGTAGGCGATCTTAATGGATTTTAACACAAAATTAAAGAGTTTTATTCTCAAAAACATTATCGGGATTGACCCTTTAAGGTAAAGTGATTTTTTTATGTCATTTATCCTTTAAAATTGTAATTAGTGTTCAATCGTATGGAGCCGATTCGTTTTTCACTTGCAAATATCACATAACATAAAATCACTATATAGTTAGTGCCCGACAAAATTTAACAATTTTCATTCTTTGCATTTTTAACTATCAGAATTACTCCATTGTATTTTCAACCACCAAAAATTATGCAATGTAACGTGGATGTTTTAAATAATATGTTAAATAAAATATGTATCAAACAGTTATTGATTTATATATAGTTTATCCAGGATAAGCCACAGTTCCTCGTTGTCGATGTTCCGTCGCTTTATCATAAGTTCAATTATCCGTTATTGATTTTAGATGGATGTTTAGGGTCTGTTCACAAAAATTGATAGAATACTGGATAGAAGATAATTTATTCTAATGTCAAACCCGGTTTCTCTCCACAGAAAATAAATCTTACGAAAAGCCAGTTCCTACATCTGAAACATATTCTAGTAATTGTACTTTTATCACACAAAACTCGGGTAGGTTTAAATTTGAAAACGCGAGTGTTTTTATAAGTGGCCTGAAAACAAAATGGCACTGTACATCTATGGGTATATAAGGACCGAAAAGACTGTTTTGTAATATCTATACTTTGAATGTATTAGATAAAAACGTAACTATTAACCCCTTTTCAATGTTTTTATGCAACTATATTTAGAAACGGTAGCAAATAATTGTCTGTAAAAACCTGTTCGTTTTGAAATGAAATGTGCAATTGTTTGCCTAAATTTTGAGTAATGACTGTGAATTATTAGTAGTAAGATAATATGATGAATTGATGGCGTATATCTTATTTTCACATTTAGGAACAAAATGTATAATTATATAGATTTATATGATTTAGGCAAAAACATTAAGTATCCCGACCAGGGGCGCCGGAACGGCACGAGGGCCAGGGTACCAAAAGATAAGGGGGCGCTGGTCCCTCTAGAACATTTTGAAATATGTCAATTCCGAGAACGCTTTTTTAGAGCGCCTCTAGCATTCCAAATTCCAACATAAATCCCTTTAAAATACATGATAATGAGAGCAATTACATATCTATAATTTAAAAATGAATAGACTGAAAAAAGGTTGATCACTTTCATCATTAGGGCATGGGTATACATGTATACCCCAGAAACGGGCAGGGTACCATTTGTATACCCTGGTACCCGGGTTCCCGCGCCCCTGATCCCGACAACACTACCGATTCGAGTATTGTAAATAATTATACTAGCGAATCGGTATCAAAAAATCCATCCCAGCCACAAGAACCAACGCAACTACCACTAAGTGTAAAAATGTCATCTGGTCCCACAACAGCTCAACCATGCTATCCTTGTATAATGACGAGATTATTATTATTATTATTATTAACAGCATCATATCCTCCAACATCAACATCAGCTCCGGCATCATCAATATCACCAGCATCATCATCTCAACCAACACCAACATCTTCACAAACAACATCAACCTTATCTCCTGATGCACCACCACAATCCAAACCAGCAGCTTTGGATCCGACAACAATACCGATAAACACAACAGTGGCAGGATATGAAACAGAAGTAACTGACGAAATCGTAACACCATGCGAAAAAACCACTTTCCTTATCACACCCGAAAAGACCACATCATATCAGACCATATCAACACCACAAAATCCAAGAAATTGGAATAACCGTTGTAACAACCGTTGTACCAACTACAACAAATGTAACGATAACAAGAAACATCTCCAGAAGTTCCCCATGTACGCCATTACCAGGTACGTATCATCTTTATTTATCTTCTTTAATAAATTAATATCAAGCTCTGTTTCTCTCCACAGAAAATAAATCTTACAAAAGTCCAGTTATTGCATCTGAAACTGGTGAAATCCTGACTAATGACACAGCTATATTGAAATTAAGCTGTGCTATATGTTAGTCTCGAAATTTATGTTAATTGGACGTTAAAACATCTCACTTTATTTATAAATACAAAGATATGTAACAATAAGGTCTTTTTTTTTCCTTTTCATCTACAAAATGAAAAAAAAAATTTTTGTATTAATCTTTGTCCATTTCCTGCAGTTACACGAATTTGCTGTTTGCGCATTGGTTAGGGTATATTGAGCTTATTTTTTTTATTTGTCCTTCGTCCATTTTCTATTTCTGATAGATAACTGTAGTATTCAATTTTCTTAGATGCCATTGAAGTTACAGAGGTACCAGAGCCATCACAAACCGGTAATTGTATATTTTAAGCTTTATCCATAAATACAAAGATATTTAACAGTTGGGCGTTTAAATCCTTTTCATCCCCAAAAATGACAAACCTTATTATTTTTTGAATTATTAATATTTGTCCATTTTCTACAGTTACTCGAATCTGCTGTTTGCCCACTGGTTAGGATAGATTGTTTTTGTTTTTTATTTGTCCTTTTACGATAGTTTACTTTCTCATTATTCTTCGTCTATTTTTTGGTTTGTAATAGTTAATTATAGTTTTCCCTTTTTACTTAGATGCCATTGGGGATACCGAGGTACCAGAGGGACCAGAGTCATCACCATTCGGTAATTGTATATTTTAATCTTTATTCATAAATTAAAAGATGTATAACGACAGTGTCTTTTGTTCCTATTCATTCCCAAAAATTACAAACCTTCTTTTTTTATAAGTAATCTATGTCCATGTTCTGTAGTTACTCAAATTTTCTCTTTGTCCACTTGTTAGGATAAATTGTTTTGGGTTTTTTTTTTGTACTTTAACGATAGTTTTCTCTTATTCTTTTCTCATTAATCAGCGTCCACTTTCTGTAGTTACTCGAATTTTTGTTTGACCCCTGGTGGTGCTTGGTTTTTATTTGTACTACATATCTATATATAGTTTTTCTTTGTTTTTTCCACATAGATGAAATAAGTTGGTATTTTCTACTTTTTATTATAAAAATAGAATGATGACTCAATTTCATTTGTTATATATATATATATATGTACATATAGTATTTTTATCTGGTTCTTTTCACATGTGAAACAACTACTTATTATTATAGAAATATAAAAATTCATCTGGGTTTTTTTTTTTGTTATTTGGTTATGTTGTTGTTTTTTTTATTTCAGAGCAATGTCTTGTAACAAAAAGGTATGGCAGGTATACCCGGGGCTTACCTACAGCCGCCCCCTAAGTATCCAGCAACAGATTCGTCTGAAACTCCTACCAACGTCACAATTAAACTGATGGCGAAGCCATTGTTCTGTCAGAAGTTAAACTTCCAAGCAGTGAAAACGTGGGCATGTTTCAAGTATTTGGAAGATCGGGGCTTACAGAGACCTTGTATCTACAGACGTAAGTACATAAGTTCTTATTTTCAAAATATTAGAATCAGAAGTAACCAGCGGCAGCCAGACAGCTACGTCCACTTTTGCAAAAGATGGATAGAGAACAAGCTTAACAAAAAGTGATTTTTCGACCAATCAAGGGCCATAATTCAGGAAGTTACGATCCGATATGTGCGAATATCGACAGGAACCAAGATCTTTGGGTTATAAAAATATATTTCAAGTTTTATCAAAATCAGATCAAAATTATTATTTTGACTTTTAGAGGGTCCAAAACCTTGATATACCATATACATGTATTACACTATTTGCGTACGAGGGGCGTTTTTTTTCAAGCGGATAAAAACTGTGACCTCGAGAACAATCACAAGATAAAAACGTTATTTTTCGTACATTCGAGGGTCATAATTCAGGAAGTTACGATATATTCAAACGATGATCTTCAGCTGCTAAAGACCCCTACGCGCAAGCGAATTAGTAAAATAAAATTGAACCATGTGTTAGTCCAGAAATTACCTAGTTTGTTCGAGGGGACGTTAAGTCCTATTTCTCTTTCTCTTTCTCCCTTTACTAACATTATCGTTTACCCTACAGAATAATGCCTCAGACGGTTCACTCAATTTCCCCACTGATGTCAATTTCGCCACTGATGTCAATGTAACTGACATCCTGGTGGAAATAAAACCCGTAGATCCTTAGAGACCTGTAAGAATTAATGTCAGTGTATACATGCTTGTTTTACAGATTCGTAGCTAATTCTTTATTACTTAGATACAACTTTTTACCTAATATAAAGTTTTTTATTTTGGTACATTATATTCAATCTCTAGATTATATCATACTCATATAGTGATCAGTGTATAATTAGACCTAATCCCACTATAAAGACGGATTTCTCAGTTCGTGCTATAGAAATATGAGTGTATGTTAATAGTTATCGTATTATTGTACTGTTGTATTTATGTCTGATAATGCTACTGTTCGTGTAAGTTACAAATATAAATATTTAAAAACATTAAAAAATATACTTTTTAGAAAAGAAATAATTGTTTTACATCTAGCCTCGGCTGTATGACAGTAAGTGATATGTACCAACGCCTATTCATTTGCGATGCGGCAACGGTTTACGTATTAAGAAAACTTGCCGCTTTTAGAAAGAAGTTCTCCCAGTTGCACCGTCCTTATCTAAAAAAAAATCAGACAAGCTTGAAAGTAAAAAAGGTTTATAGACTTTGAAATCTTTGTATTATAAAACATGCTTTAAAAGCGTCGTCACCTGCAACACCGTTGGTAAAGTAGTTCCAATGGTGGACTTCGTCACACAGCCGACACTAGATGAAGGATACTGGAACCTGCTGAGGTTTACCGAATGTGAATGAATTGTGCTAACACAATATTTATACAAATTTTAATGTTACAGGTGATGAAAACTATATATCTAGAGGTGGGAAGTGTTCAAATGAAACCGAGTGTGTCGGTGGAAAAATATTGCAGCAATTTGTGTGCAGGAGGCAAAAATCGGCGATGCTGGTATGTAAAGGATGAAGCATTCAAAACTTTATTTTTGCCCGTATGCAGCATTCATTTTTAAAGAATATAGAATGAACGAATTGTTATTTTGACATTTAAATAGATAAGTACTCTATACATTCAGATGTTATGACAGATTATCTTTTAATCTTATAGATCCTGAATCTGAAAGGTTTAACTTCATTAGGAGAGAGAAATGGGGGTCAACGATGGACAGATAAAGTGTGTTAAAAGAAATCAACTTGCCCGTTTCTAAAAATTTTATTCATCACACAGAAGGGGGACATTGTTTGACCAAAGAAATATGCGTGGAAATTGTCAGACAGATCCAGCAATATCATTTGACAAAAAACAAAGTATGTACTGTATTGGATGTTAAACAATAATCTGGGTTTTTTAGCACGGGTGTCTTCTGTTTTTAATGTGAAGAGCTATTTTCGAAAAACGGAAAATTTATTCTCGGATTTTTTTAAAATAAATGGGCGGACAAGGCATGTTGTTGTTCGAGCGAAACATGTCGCCGTTTTAATCTTAAATTACGCTAATCAATGTAGATGAAACATTAATTCACATTACATTCGATTCTTAGTCTAGAGTTCTATGTCTGCACAATAAATGACACGCGTGTAGCTATCTTTAACAGACGACAGATCCCAAATTAATTTATACTATCATCTATTATAGCTTCTAAAGTGAAAGGCACCAATAAACGCGTTAATTGGATTGATATTGGCTACAGTTTTCTTGTTGGCGAGGATGGTAATGTTTATTAAGGTCGAGGATGGGATAAAGAAGGCGCCCATACACCTGGAAACAACAAAATCGCAATCATGGGTAATTTTATGAATAAGATACCAAATGAAAAGGCGTTAAAGGCAGTTAAAACCCTAACAAAATATGGAGTTACTTATAAGAAAATGAGGAAAGGTTATCGATTATTTGGTCACAAAGATGCTAGTGCTACTGACTGTCCAGGAGATAAATATTACGCATTGATAAAAACATGGCCACGTTACGGGAAAATTTAATTATGTTTCGCAACGTTGACCAGGTAATATTTATTGTCTGTTCCTTCGATTTACCCCACTCTGATTGGCTATAACCATTATTGCCAATTAAGAGAAAGGGGTATCTTTTGGCTCAATGTTGTTACACCTACTGCAGTGTAAATATACCGGAAATAAAAACGTAAACTAATTAATATGTGCGGGCCCGATGGATGTTAGTGATTGGGGAAGGGCGGGGCGGGACAGAAATGGTATGCCTGAAAAATCCCCGTTTGCAATAGGCTGTGACTAGCGAGCGCCACAGCGCGTTATCCCCCTTAAAAATGGTCCAATACAGCCTCATTTTTATGTCTTGCAGCGGAAATCCCACCTGAAATGCCCCGTCCCTCTTCCCCTTTAAACCTATTTTGTATTGAGTACAAGACTTGAAAGCAAGCAAAACAAGAGAGAGAGAGAGAGTACTTACATGGTCCTTCAGCGATCATCATCAGTAATATAAATTGAAAATCTTGACGTTGAGCTTAATAAAGGGTAATTAGCGCGGACGTCATCGAAAACAATTGGATGACGTCACGCTGTTGGTTATTTTAATTTGCAAAATCATTGCATTTGTGTTTCTTTCTTGTTTTAAATTTCAAATTTTAGGTTTGAAATGAAACTTATTTTTTTTAGAAATTCCTATATTATCTGTATAGTCGCTTGCGTGTTACTAATTCAGAGTTTGTATGTTTATATAACCAATAAATAACCATACAAAAAGGAAAGGATGTCCCTTTTGATATTAATTTAGTGGGTTTTATTCCAAACTTGCAATTTTTATGGAAGTATTTTTTAAAGAAACTCCATTTTTTCCTTAATTTAAATTGCCCAAATGAAGTTGATTTTAAATTAGATGAGAAACTAAGTTCCATTTCTTCCTTTCTTTGTTTTCTTTAAAACAACAATTGGGTTCTCTCTCCTGATATAAGAGTTATTTCCCTTACCTTGTTTTTATCATTTTCTAATCATATTCTCTAAATAAAAAAATGCTTTATGTTTATCTGTGAGAACTTTAGTAGTTTTAAGTGGGTGCCATGGGTGGGTAGGGGGTGTAAGCCGAGGTACCCCGAATGTAGACTACCTGCATTATAAGTATAATCAGACGTCCACGTTGAACGTTCTAGCTTTTTTGATCGAGGGAGAGATTCGCGATTTTACATCTTGATTTCCCCTTGTCAATGGCTTTCCAACAGGCCGTTTCTTTGCAGGCGCCAAGCCGCCAGTGCTCTTTAGAATAAAACTTTTAACATTTAGAATGCACAAAGAGACAGTAGACAGCAGGCGTTGCCTTTACTCATAAAATTATTCGGTAAAAGACGTTTAAATAAATATTTTATTTTAAAACAGAGCCAGATCAACATAACAAATAAAGAATAACTGAAATATTTGCTTGCGTAGGTTACAACAAAAATTAAAAATACTTTTTACAGTTTTAAAGATTCAAATGACTTATAGAGGGTGCGTTTTACATCTACAAATTGATTTACGTCAATGATTTTCTCGATGAGTTATCGTCCCTGACGAATATAGACAGAAATTCAGCGATTTTTTAAAGCGGTGATTCTCAACCAGTGTGCCGGGTGATCTTCCAAGTGTGCCGCGAAATTCTGAAAGGCACACTTAAGAAAACTTCTCACTAAAGAAGCCAGCTATTTGAATGATGAAATTCGACACACTGCAAAAAAAGTAAGTTCATAACTGTGTTTTTCTTGGTCTAGTTTGGGTCATTCTATGTGTCTATGACTAAATTCAAATATTTTTCATATTTGCCGCTACTTTTTATGTGTTCCAAGGTGTGCCATTGGCCATAAAAAGGTTGAGAACCACTGCTTTAAACCTAATAACCGAAAGCTAAAAATTTGTTGAATTGTGGACGATTTCGGATTAATGACACACGTAGATTTTAACTTGAGATACTAGAAGTTTATTGACAAACATAAAGTTATCTAATATGCCTATATTTAAATAAATCTAACCATTTTTCCGATTTAGATATATATTATTAACAGACAAGCGATAAGTTATTTTCAAAAATATCCACAAACATTGAAAGGGGCGTGCTATCCATAAATAACCTTACTCATTCAATGCAATCTCAATGAATAACGTTTAAATCATGCTATCTTTTGGTTTATGTAGCAACACTATAAGTCTGATTGTATTAATAGTTCCACACTATTCATTAATACTGTACACTTTCCTTCTTTTGTTTGTTTATCATCCACATCTTGTAGCCATTTTAGAATACGAATTGTCTTTTCCCTGTTACAAAAGTTCGTATGATCTGGGAGGATTGCACTGCGAGTACCACCCCATGTTCGTGGGCGACTGTTCCCGGCACTCTTGATATTCGGTTCTCGACACAAGTTCTTCGGCACATTTGAACTATTTTCATTCGCGGGTGTATTTTTTAGTGGTAAAGCCGTCGTGTATGATCGACAAAGTCTAGGAATTCGCGAGTGAGTAGGTGTAGTGAGACTAACAGTTGGGCTTGTACTTTGAGGACCACCATTGGGTACACCGTTGACCGATGCTGGACGAGGAGTCCCGGTACTCTCGGTCACACTCGGCAAATCAACGCTTTTATTTGGAACTGTAACCGAGTTAGTAGGTACACCCACTAGTGTATTTTTATGCTCTACAAGTGTTACGTCAGTCGGGTTATGCGAACATTGGCTGGCAGAAATCTCCGATTTATCCACAACAATGCTCTGGGGAACTTCTTCGAGGTTTTGTTCGCCAAACTGCACTTTTTTAAATGTTTGATTAGTATAAATATTTGGGGCAGTAAACGAACTGGCTCTTCTTAATGTCTTCTTAAATTTTTTACGACTCGGGTCGGATTCTTCCGAACTTGATTCGACCAAAGCACCATACTTTAAAATTCCTTTCACTTTGTTTTCCGCGGATGAATTATTCATGAGTAAATGTGTGTCGTCATTCCATGATTTAGTCGGTGTCACTGTAGGGAATTCACGTTTTCTGGAACCAGTTCCATACGGGGAGCGCCAGAATGTTGTAAGTCCCAATTTTAGGTCTCGTGTACTTACGTACATCGGGTAAGCGGAAGAACCATTGTCTTTAATACTCAAAGATGAAAGTTGATTGGAAACTTGACACTGCAGCATGACGTGTCGCGATGATGTAAGGTTTCGATTTTGTCGGCTATTTAGTGTAAATCAGCAATTACTTTCATTTCTGGTAGGATCTGAAATATACAAAAATAAAATTGATTTGATTGTGTCTTTATGTCTTACCATGTCTATGTGTTTTGTCGTGTCCGCGTGTTTGTCGCCTGTCTTACCTTTAAAAGGTTAATATATACATTTGAGATAATTGTATGGAAAGCGCTCTACAAATAAAATGTATTATTATTATTATTATTAGATTTTAGTCTTATTAAAAGACATATTGGTCAAAAATATTGTTAAAATCGATGTATCCTAACGTAGCTTATGAACATCTAACGACCCCACCGAAAAGCTCCATGGGATTTTCCAATCTGGTTTCTCAGTGGTGCCGTAAAGAGGGTCTATCAAGAAAAGATGTCTTGTGGTTAGGATGGGACGAAAAACCGAGAACCATCCGTGTAGTACAATTATAAAAACTGTTTGTTGGAATTCGATGAAGAGGAAGCAAGGGCGTACCATTGCCCGTGCAAAATGTCCCACACTATATCATTTATGTCAGGGATCACTCAATTACAATTTCAACCTAATCTTTATATAGTCCATGATAATTATTACACGCTGACATTAAGGGGAGAGGGTGAGGGGGTATTGAAGTGGTGTCCGATTGTTCATCCTCCAGTACCTTTCGGTCCTTAAACCGATCAAGATAAAGTTATAAAACGACGTACTCCCACCCGCATTGCATGCCACGTACCCATTTACATTAGCCCGGTTGGTGCAGAAAGGTTGGACGCTAAACTTCTTATCCATTTCATTTCTAAAGTTATCAAATCACCCTTTCCTGTCTCAGAACGTCAACTCTCTGGGAAGAATAATATGTTTTATCAAGATCAAGGGCTTTTTGTTTTATTTTATTATCAAGCACTTATTTTTGTAAAATATAAAAAAATTGGTTAATCATGCTTTGTGCAAGAGCTTAATCTGCCAATTGCAGGTCTTTGGTTAGGCCCGAAATGTTATCTAAATTATTAATTAACTTATCCAGACCATAATCACTAGATATTTACTGGATTAGAACGGGATCTGCTGCTGATGATTAAATCAAAAATTGGATAATCGAGACTGTGTTTTTTATAGTACCAAATTTAGTAATGATGATCGAGGCTTCGACCCCAAATTCAATGGCTAAATTCTCGGTTCAGGGGGGATCATTTTGACTGAATTTTTTACAAAATTCCCTTTACATTATTTACAT
Source organism: Patella pellucida (assembly GCA_917208275.1). Lineage (NCBI taxonomy): Eukaryota > Metazoa > Mollusca > Gastropoda > Patellidae > Patella > Patella pellucida. The sequence continues at coordinate 64,231,351 of OU795039.1, forward strand.
TGAGAACTGTCAGCTCTGTATCTAAACTCCTGCATAATACATCTTTAGTGCTCGCCTTTAACTAAGTGATTCGGTCATCCTGCACGGGGGGGGGGGGGGGTATCAGGATAACCTAGTGGTCTAGATTGCCGCGCTTCGACCTCTAGCTGGCCGGTCACCTCTGGCTTGCGGCTGTGGTTTCGAGCGTGAGCGTATGTGACATGGAGATAGGGGCGCCTTCTCAACCTCGTGGGTTTCCTCCGGGAACTCCGGTTTCCTCCCACTGCTAAAGACCCCTACGCGCGAGCGAATTATTAAAATAAAAATTGAAAACCATACGTAAGTCCCAAAATGACCTAGTTTGTGTCGAGTGGATGTTAAACCCCATCTCTCTCTCTCTCTCTCTCTCTCTCTCTCTTTCTCTGTCATCCTGCACTTACTTATAATATACCTGTTGATGAATTATTGAAATATAACTTATGACAACTCGCTTGGGTTCCCCCGACATATATGTCACATTCGACCTTGGACTTATCATGTCGAGCTCAATATAAAACGACACTTTTTATTCGCCGCGTGTTATATGTAAACAAAATATATATATGGATTAATACACAAACTAATAAATATCAATAACACATGACCATAACAATTTCTAATATCTATAATTCAATGGTTTCCCATTATTTATCATCTCGGCATGTCTCTTTATTAACTCAACCATTATCGATCGTTATTCAGCGGGTCATTAATTTAAGAGAAAGGTCAATTTTATAAATCCGCGTAAATAAACATTAAGAAACCATCGCATTACCAATTCCCACACCTGCGATTACTACTAAAATTGTCGAACCCCGCAAAGCCTTTTTTTTTCAGTTTTTCCGCGTAAACAGTGTATGACGTGTGTAGACAGGATATAAGCTGTATTAAAGATACCGACGAGAATATAAAAACTATAAATTTAAATTTCTATAAACATTTCATGACATTTATTTCAAAACCAATATTTTGATTAAACCCTTGGCTACGGATAGGTTGTCAAATAGGCTTATATAGATAGTGCAAGGTGCGAAACTTATAATATTATAAATCACTGTGGATATAGACCTATGATATATCATAACTTGTTATAGTTTACCATGATATATAAAATATAGATAAAACTACTCTTCTACTATACTCGGTAACCATCTATATATTATAATTAATCATACTAATGTAATGTTGTCATAATATATCAATTTGTCATTGTACACCGATCAACTTGCTAGTTGGCCTGCAGTATCATATTCCTCAACAAGATAAGAATTCTGACAGCAAAACGTCCGGTCCGGACAGTCGACAACATACCAACAAACATATACAAGAAATACTTAATTACCATTCACAAACTTTCAACATTATGTATGACAGAACGGAAAAGAAGAACATTGAGTCACCACACTTGACGAATGGATGAATAAAGAAAATTAACATAACAAGGAAGTTGTGTGTTGAAACAGAATTGATTAAACACATAGCAAGTTAATGAAAAACTATTATGAAATCTGGTTAATCACCCAAAAAAACAGTCATTAGTCAGTCGTATTACGAATCGTGTTGAAATCAGAGATTTTCCCGATATTGTCATTAATGTATTTTATATACGGCAATGTGAAGTTCCGTATACATAAAAAAGATCAAATGGTGACCTTTTGACTGTGTATTATTGACTACCTGTATGATTATTGGGGGATTGGATGGTCGAATGGTTAGTACGTGCGCGCTGTATCATAAAGCCTGTCATTGAGTCAACTGGCGTGGTTTCGAATCCCCGGTTGTACGTGACAAGGAGCAGGGTCGCCTGTCCAACCTTGTGAATTGTTAAAATAAAGTTAAACCATTTTATGCTAAAAATATTTGTAGTCCTGTCAACAATTAAAAAGTTAAATGTTTGTGTGATACATCTACGTGTTACAGCATATTTACAGTGTGGTGAAATTCAGTCTGAAGAAAACTGGTCAACTGTTGAATATTAAATATTATCGAGTTGTATAAAATGTCCTAGTAATGTGTTTTTACAATGTCTACTTACGTTCTTACCGACTCATCTCTTCTGAAGGTCTTCAATCAAACGTAGTTGAGAAAACGTGTCTCGTCCGAAGCTGTATAAGAATATCGTGGCCAACAGTTGGTCTAATAGAAGGTAACTATATAACTGACTTGTTGGACCTGGTTTGTGTTAAGATAAACGAAAGAATAAAAGAAACTTGTATTAAAGATAACCTGCTGGTCTGTTCAGCAATTCGTTTCATTGTAAATACACCATATAAAAAAACTAGCAGATATAACAGTAGTCAAACTATACCACCATTGGGGACACGGTGTTAATATTGACTTTTCCATTAATACGATAATAGTCTATACCGTGTCCTATCTTATTTCTAATCAGTCAAATATTTGATATTTTTATTCTTGATTCATAAACCAAATACAAGTTATAACTGACATACGATAAGGGAATTAATCTCCAACTTTACACGTAATAATACGGAGACAAAAACAGTCTCAATCTTTTTATAACTTGAAAAAAATAGTTTCTTCTATTCTATATTCTGATCAATAAACCTATTAATTAGTAAAGGGGATGTGGTGGTTGTATGGCTAGGGCAGAATGTCCCGGGTGACGTTGACATTTCAAGCAAAATTCTATTGTTACTTTCAAATTAATTCCCTGATAGGAGTGTGCACTAAAGGACATTTCAAGCAAAATTCTATTGTTAGTTTCAAATTCGATCCCTGATAGGAGTGTGCACTAAAGGACTAGGGTTATAATCTTTTTGTTATCTATGTATGTTTAATTCACAAAGCATACTATTTATATCTGTATATATGTTTGGCAACAGCCAAGGTCAAGTTATGTGTCGACAAGACGTCGCACCTCCTCATTCCATCCCATTCCACCATTAGTAATTACAGGAGGACAACACCAATCACAACATCATAACCATAACTATATCAGAAACACACAAGCACACGGGCCGATACCAAGGGAGGGTTCTATAAGTGCAATATAAATTGCATCAAATAAAATAAAAACCAAGTACGAACAATCCAAACCATAAGACGGAATTCGAAGTCCTAAAAAAACGTTATAGGCAAAATAGTGTATTCAAGCAAAATAGTGCATTCATCAAATGGACTGCTCCTCGTGTAAACAGGTGTCCGGAAGAGTAAGCTTACCCTGCCTGTCGCAAATATAATATAAGAAGGTATCAGATTGTAGTATTAATAGGTTCATTATTATTTACCTCTAATACTTCATTAAACAGAAAACAGAATATTTTTTCATTGGGGGGGGGGGGTGTTGATTGACAGATTCTCAGCTTCTTTTAAATGTCCACCTCTAAAAATCAGTATAAACAACATATTTGTGCTGGTCATTTTGTAACCTGGTCTTTGGTCAACAATCATTATCTTAATGTCAACATATCTTATTGTACTGTTTATTATTTGTATGTGGCCGTTCTATGTTACAATGCCCACATAACGTATAGTAAATTGACCTCTCATTGTTAAACATTGGTGTGAAAGCCGTTTGGTCAATTTCCATTCTATTACAGCCGAATAATCACACGGCTTACCACATTCTTTATATCCAATTTATATTCTTCGGCTAAAACTTCTATAACATGATTCAATACAAACGTATAATGTTAATTGTTAGCTTCGTGTGAACTTCATAAACATATAAATAAGAAATGGTATCAGATGTTCTTGAACGTGTAATCATATAGCTTATTAGGGGGATTCATATTTATTGTCTGTCTTTATTCCGGTAGGCCAAACGTCGCTGCCCTGGCAAAATATTTCGAAAGGTGTTAATTCCGAAAAAGTGTAAGATTAACAATGATAAACGCTGCTGTTCACATATGTTAAATGAAGTATATTAGTATATCTCGCGTATAACCTACACAGTTTCTTCTATTTTTAACAAATATATTTTTTTGCAATTTACTGGAATGACTGATGCTAACTGATCGTTACGGTATAAAGTAGGTTAGTATAAGTAGAGTAAGACACAGAGAAAGGTTTTAATATTTAATACTTGACTATTGTCTTTATCCCTAGAGATAGACACTAACATAATAACATGAATCAGACATGTTTCATCCATCTTGCTAACAACATTATCTCAACCATACATCATCAGGTAATTCTATTTAGAACGCTTGGATTCCTTGAGGGTGAAATCATTTACAGGATCGTTGTCTCTCGTCATGCCAACATAGCGCCATTTAAAAGTCTTATTAGAGTGGGCCTATCATGTACACTTAAAATTGTTAACTGTGGATTCATAGTGATATATCATTAGTAGGATACTTGCAGTTTTGGGTTGGTGTGTTTTTAACTGCAGTGAAATTCCAATTTAATTACTCGTAATGTAGAAAATGTATAAACGGCAGCTACACATAAATGTTTCCACATCTTAGAAAAACAAACATACCGAAACATTTGGAATGTACAGCCCGAAATAGCAACGTTTCTAACCACGAACTATGATGAATGTATATCCTTGAATGAATTGGAATTTTAGTCTACTAGTAAATATTACAGCAGTCGTGATGATATGGCTGTCAGTGCGTGTGTAGATAATACACCCCCGTAACAACAGGTTGTCTTTCTCTTTCAATTTGTACATTAAAGGCAGACGTCAGCTTTACTATAAACATCAATGTTTGTATATATGTTTTGATCTATATCTGATAAACAATATACACAAAAAGATGAAGATTAATCACTAATTCAAATAAAAAATAAATCAGATAATAATACTATACCGTTATTTGGCCAACTCAAAGGTCAACACCAAAACAAAAAATAGATCTCGAAATAATTGACGTTGACGGACAACATTTTTTTTCAAATTTTGAACTTTTCCGACGAGTTCATTTTAAAAGATACAGTACAGCCTATGGTATTGTACAATATGTATGAAATGGGGTTTAACGTCTTACGCTTTAGCACCTAACCTGGGCTGATTGAAGACGGGCATGCGCCATACAGTGTGCTATGAGGGAAATTTTGCCAGGGCAGCAACTGAATTCCAACTGCCAAGGGATCTTTTACGTGCACGCCAATGTGAACACGGGACCTTGGCTTTTCGTCCCATCCGAACGACTAGGCAGCTGTCCTTGCCAGGCCCTCCGTCTGCATCACTGACAAAGGGAAACCACGCCGGAAAATCGAGATTAACTTTCTAGGCAAATGCAGGGATTGAACACAGGCTAGCGAGTCAGCACCTTGCCTACTAAGACACGTGATCCCCCTTTAAGACAGAGAGCGAGAGAGAGTAATTTCGGGACCAATATTAATTATCAATTGGGGTAAACCGGGTTAACAGGATAAAACCGACACGGTTGGACAGCTGTAAGAAACAGGATATTATGTCATCTCAAAAATAAAATTTAAGATATGTTCAACTGAATAAGATATACCTATCCGACTTCAACTCCGCATTAATCTAAACTGACCCAATAAAATAACACATATCCTTTTCCGTTTCGGACCTACTGGGTGTGTTGCATTCTCCGAATTCTTCTAATGCCAATGTAAAAAGCTACTCATGTTTCATTACTGGCCTATATCGGACAATCTGCCATTTATTTATTTTTTTAGCGCTAACGTATCTTACTGTTGATTTTCATTAGTGTATGGATCAGGGAGAAATTGATCGCATTAGGTTACGTATTGTATTCCCACCTGACAACAGTAAGTTGCGTGTTTACATCATAGTACAGGTGATTAACAAACGTAACAATACAATGACGACTAGACAATGATGTTGTGAAATACAATAGGATGTATATATATACCTATATATCTAACATGGTATATTAATATTTCACCAACTATATCTACACTGAACTTTACAACCCATAACTATGTGTTATTATGAACTTAGATGGTGTTTAACTTAATAAAATATAAATAAACATGTCTCTGTACATGTGGTTAATATCATAGTATACTATATATGTACGTCTACTTATCACTGATGTTTTATGATCACATCAGTTCAGATATGTCCATGACAATGTAGGTCGTTTCGACCACAGATGTTTTGGCCATAAGGTTGTTTAACTCTAACGCTAACCCTAGCCCTGACCCTAATCGCCCAATAATAATGATGTTATAACATTCTTGGCGTTTAAACACTTCTTCGGCGACTGTATAGACCGTTTGTCTCCTCGTACCGAATAATGTCGTGCAGTATAGAACACACGATAGCCATTTTCATTTGAGGAGTCGATAACAGATTCTTCGCTATAATCATTTAAATTAATTAGACCGATCATGTTGATATTGTCTTTAACCTAGTGCGAGGAGTCACATCCTCCTGGTAAGAAGAACGACTTGGTCATCCTAACCCCAACCCTGGCCCGCAACTAACGGTCAGATTATCGAGTCCTTATTGGTCCAGATAGCACTGAAAGATCCCCCCCCCCCCTCCTTCATCAAATCAGTATTAATGATATACCTAAACAACCATGTATCACAGAACATAATGACAGAATTTATTCAACATCACGATGTATTCAATATTATATTCAGTGTAATTTTACAATTTATCAATATTAATGTAATAACTGGAACGTGTTTAAAGTCCGTATGTTCAATAATATAAATCTCCCGTTTTATCGAGATGAGAACCTAATACTATTTCACAATCATGCTTGTTTAAATGTGGCTTTATGTAATAAGGTCTGGTATTGATCTTGATCTGAATCGACATCGACGTAATAAAACTGGTATTAACAAGTCTTAATTCAAACTTAAATACTTTCACCGCTGTCTTGTAAATTACAGTTTAATGAAAATTTGTAAGTGACACAGCAAGTTATTTTGAAAAGAACATGTACGTGTTATAGATTTATAAATATTAATTTGATTCTTTAGAAATTAGAAGTTCAATACCCTATATACAATATCTATATATATATTAGCCCAGTTTAAGGAGCAGAACAGTAGGACGTTAAACCCCATTCCAATTTTTTTTATCGATATTTTAATAGTTTTATAATATTTATACACTTACCTTTAAAATTGTACACCAGTATATTATAACAGTCATAAAAACCTACGCCACAGACATATTGTTATGCACGTTACAAAGCTGTATATATAATAATATTGCACCTAACAACTTGTTGGCTGTATATATATATTTGATAAACTGAACGTGTCAGTCTTTCAACTGTCATGTAGCTAATAACACAATCCTACAAACTATATGCTTTATGACGAAAACGAGGCTACTGTGGTATATATTGATATAAGTAAATAGTAGAGTCTATTATCAGACACCACCATACATCAAATTAATTACACGCACCGCTATGACTTCTACACGGATGTGTAGCAGGTCTAGAGGAGAAAAAAATAAACAATTTGACTATATAATCATAGTCATGTTTCTGTCATGAATTATATGTCTACTCACTAATTATAAACAGGTTATAAAAATATTTCAATGTTTCCTAAAGGGGTGGAGATCAGTAAAATACAGAAATGGGGATTAAAGCCTCGTCAACACAGTATTTTAGCCAATATAAGATCGCCGTGCAGTAATTTTTTTCGCTGAGAAGAATTTTGCCCGAGCAGTAGGGACCTCGACTATTTGTCACTAGAAATTCTACCATGCTTTGAAAGATCGGAAATCCCACAACAGTACTTAATTTTCGGAGGTACATCTTTGTCGTCCAGGGAAAAAGTCTGAAGGTTCGGACTTAATAGGTTTTATAACAGTGTATGAAACCAGCTTTATATATATTTAAAGGCAGTGGCTATTGTTACGACGAGTCGTAAAAATAATCCCCAGGCTATTGTTACGACGATGCTTTTAAAGCCTTCTATCGGCGAAGTTAAATACTGAATAGTCGTCAAAATAGTCCTAACCCTAACCATAGCCCTTATCATCTCTTAATTGCTGCATTCAGATCAGAAAACTTTGAAAATACTGCTCCTTTTTCTAAGCTGGTTTTGGGGAGATTGACAGTTATTTTGGAATTCGTTCTAAACATTGCTCAGAATCGTCGTAACAATAGCCACTTTGATATTTAAATATACATTTCAATCCATATTAAATGATAAAACGGCATTCCATAAATAAGAAACCAGTTCCATTTATAAATACAAGTATACAATTGTATTATCACGTTTAACCAAAAATATACTCATCTCGCCAATTATTTAAGGGCGTAAACGTTGCAGTATAAGAACATTGTCGAATTGATATGTAAAATACCCTTTTGCCAATACGTATAATATATCTTCATAGCCATTTCAAATCACAGATTTCGCGGATTACAAATTCATGTACTGTTTTAGGTCTTTTTTCTCATTGACCTATATTAATTTATATCTATTTTATAATATCTATTTATTAATATATCATATCTTTATCTAATTGTCTTCCTCAATAAACTTTATTTATATTATGATGTGGATGCAATTTGATTTAGCTTAGAAAGATACAACGCCGTTGTATAGATATAGAGAGGGAGAGAAATGGGGTTTAACGTCCACTGGACACAGATTAGGTCATTTCGGGACTAACATATATTTTTTTAAAAATCTCATTTCAATAATTCGCTTGCACGTAGGGTCTTTAGCAGTTGGAGGAAACCGGAGGACCCGGAGAATACCCAAGAGGTTGGACAGGCGACCCTACTCCTTGTCACGCACAGCCGGGGATTCGAAACCACGCCAATTGACTCGATGACAGGCTTTATGATACAGCACGCACGTGCTAACCATTCGGCCATCCAACCACCCTTGTAGAGGTATAAAAGATTCCAATACCAGAACTTATCACCGCTCAGTATTACTTTAGTTTCCCATATCATCAAAATGACGAGGTATTTAAAGGATCTAAATCTTTATTCTTTGACAAACAAAATGGACGAAAATGGGTCAAAAAGAACAAATTATGTAATATGAGTGAATACAAACTATGATTAACAGTCTTTTGTAAAACTTTTATTGTAATTTCTAAACAGTTTAGTTTTCGTCGAAATACGTGATCTTTCCAAACAGAATGTAGCCTTTATTATTCAGACAAATTGTCATCGAATATTGCGCTGATGCGATTCTGATGGCCCTTGGTCCGTCTAGTCTACATCGGAAGAACGGCCTAACGTTTCACTTCCCTACTGATGTTTAGCCTCATTCATCAAGATACCGCATTTACAAATTGCGGCCCAGGGCAGGAGTATACACTGGCCTGTACTAGTTTTAAAGTTTTCACTGTATCTTAAATATTGAATATCTGGAGCATATGCTCACGGTCAGATAACAACACCAATATTGATTGGAAATGACTAATAATTCGTATTTGTAATGTCTAAGACTCGGGGTTATATTGAGTTAAAGCTTTACGCCCTTTCACTATTATGTTCCTGAAGCAACGACGTCAACTTCACTGTATTATAGCCGACGACTCATCGGACCAATCTGTCATACATGCTAATCAATGCATGTGGATAAATTATTTTTTTTAGATATTTTGTTACGAGCTAAAACAGGCAATGTTACCATACGAATGTCTCAGTACGAATAAACGGAAAATCTCTCGATTGCGGACAATTTCATCGCACCCAGGGTAGTTGACCGATTGATTTTTAAAATGATAAATAATCGGTAAGAAATGCCGTAATCTGAAAATGGTAGGCCTATATAAAATTATGAAGACATTAACTTAAACGTCAATGGATTCATTACATTAATAAATTACCGTATAATAATAAAATAACAATAGGTTATTATATAAATAGATAGATAAAGTATTAAAATTTAAAAAGGAGTAATAAAATGGCAGATAAAATACATATCAATTACCCTTAGCTTACACGCAATCCGCCTTCTTTAATTAGAATAATGATTAAAATATGTTAAAAAATAAGTTCATGAGTTCCTTTTTCTAGTTATTGTTTTTGTATCTGGGTCACTTAACGAACCAGGTCATTCTAGTATTAACACGAACCCGGCCATTTTAGTCTGAACACTACACGGACCAGACCATTCTAGTTCAGTAACATAACCAATAGACCACTGGACCACTTGGTTGCGGTGCCTTATTTAGTTACAAAAAAAGCAACCTAAGTCTAGAGATTTTTGCGATAGAGTACCCAATTGAAAAAAGTCTCAGCAAAGTGTTTGGAAAAACAACGACCAAAACATAAGCAGCGTGATTAATCAAATCCAAGCCGTGATAAATAGTATTGTCAAACTTACTAAATTCGAGATTCAGAGACGGATCTCTACAACTGTCAATACACCCTGGCTACTGTAGCCATGTATAGTATATATTAAACCGGGTTTTGGCATAATCCATGCAGTCTGGTCAGTACTATCTAGTATTAATCCGTCATCAGCCAACAGTCATTAATAAATTGAAACAACCATTTAACTACGATATTTGATACCATTCCCTGGCTTTTAACTACAAAAAATTCCACTCATTAAAAAAAGTTTGGTTTTTATGATGGTGTATGTCTACGTTGTATTTAATAATATAATCAATTTATTAATGACTGCTGATGACAGATAGTACTGACCAGACTGCATGGATTATGCCAAAAGGCTTGATTAAATCGGGTCACACATCCAAGGAACCTACCCAAGGCACGACACCGGAAACATAGGCTCCGTATACTGATACGACCCGGTGATTAGATTACTCGCTCAATATCACTCGTGGTTACAGTTACATCAATATATCGATTATCGAAACTGAATGAATTGAATACGTCTGGACGATATTCTGTTTATATTAACTTATTGTCATCTTTACAACATGTAATAGTATACCACGTAACCCCCTACAGGAGTCCATTAATTGCTATATCCTGTTTATATAGTAGTCACAACCATTGATCGCCGATTGAAGGCCGCGTAAAAAATGGAAAGAAATGGTATGGGGTTTAACGTCCTACTTATTGGCATCGATTGGGCTAATGGATAAGGGCATACGCATGCAGTGCGCTATATAAGGGGAATTTTGTCCGGACAGCGGCGCTACAGCCTACTCTTTTTTCGAATTCCATCTGCCAAGGGTTCTTTTACGTGCACGTCAATGTGTAGACGGGACCTCGGTCTTGCGTCCCATCTGAAAGACTATACAGTGTCCCTTGCCAAGAACTCTGTCCTACACCAATTGTCTCAAAATTGTAAAGAAATAATATTTTGGTATAAATAAAACCTATAAATATTGATTGTTATAAACATTAGGTGTTTAACTGGCTTTTTATCATGTAGTCCTATTGTTTGGTATAATTGCCATGCTAAGCTAGTCCCCCCCCCCCCCTCTTTCACATCCAACATTTCTTTCAAACTAATATTCGTGGTGATAAATATTTTATTTGTGTGGTTATAAAGATATACCGTTTAAGAGAAATGGTGTGAAATACAGATAATTCGGTGTAACTTTCTCAATAAAACATGGAATAAACAGAACTTGAATTCCGACTGACCGGTCCACGTAAATCAACAACAGGACAAAATGCTTCTCACGGACTATACAAGATACTATATACATTTAAAATTTTTATAAGGACACGGCCTCTTCGAATTGTGACAACAATGAAACTGTCAGTTTAAATATATTTGACGTGTTGGATTATCTACATTTAATATATCAGGACCTCAGATTGGGACATTATATGTGTTAGACAGATTAAGACACAAATAAAGCTAAGATCAGCTGTTTTAAAGAGAAACCACAGGGTGAATAGGGAGTATAAATTCTAATCACTGCTTCTATCTCCGTTACTTATCCTCTCGTATAGAGCGAACTAAATATGATAGCCTACTCATACAAATAAACTATAGCATACACTTACCTGTATATATATATTACAAAAAAGTGATATTCAAACTTCAAACTGTGCTCATTCAATTCAGCAAATTCAATCCCCCGACAAATTTACTTCATCAGAATTGTAATATCTTGTATGTTGAGATTGACTCACATACTTGAGAAAATCGATGAATCACCGGATCGAATAGCGAGTCGACGCTGCTTCCGATGGCAATGTAAAGACTCACACACTGTAAACAAGATTGTTGTAGCTAACACTGATTAAACCTTCGAATGAAACCGTCAATGAAACGCGCTAGTAATTATCTTCATTTTGTATAATATCTACGTTTAGAAGATACGTAGTGTAATGATCATCCGTTTGGATTATAAAATGCGCCACGTGATTTTGTGAAGCGATGAAGACTCTATTCCTTTCTTCAGCCTGGCTTAAGCAAAATGAATTTTCAACCCGGTATGACGGTTTGACTCGATACCCGGTTTGACTCGATAACATATTTCTTTTGTGCTGCTTTCGATTCATGTCGTGTTTACCGTAATTACGAGTTTTGTAGTTAAAAATTGTGGTCAAATAACGTTACTTAAGTCGATCATAGTGACTTCTCGCGAAGAAAATATAGATAATATAAATGGTAACGCAGTCAGTATATGTTACAAAATACGCTATATACACCTTGTTAATTAAGCAAGGAAACTATACAACACAGTGCAATACTGACAACTAAACAAGATAATTTATCGACTGTTATCTCTGCAGGTTCTGTGTAAATATAGTAGGGGCAACCAAATAAGCAAACAGCTATTGGTTTTGGTTTCATTCCAGTCATAACCCCGTGAACCACACGTTTCTTTTCTTCTTGCCCGGTTGGAGACTTAGAGTTTGTTATAAAAAAGTGTTTAGTTTTTCAGGTGGAATACAAACTGAGAACCCCCCACACCTGTAATAAACGTCTGGCAGAATTTTATTATTTTAATTTTTACAGTGCACAATACCATCTATATGCTGTAAATGAATAGATATTAATATTATTGACTCTGTTCAGCAAAATACTGACATTTAAGATGCTTTTATTTTATAAGATTTCCACGGAAGCTAAAAAAGACATACATGAGCGCAGTGGCGGCGCCAAGGGGTCTGTCCTCTGTTGCCCCCCCCCCCCCCCAATAATTTAAGAATCTAGTTTTAAAATAATTTATAGGTTTACAGCAGGATGTGCTGGTAAGAAATCACCCTCTGACTGAGCAGGGATGTGAGGTATTGATTACCGAAACGTACCACAAACTCTAAACAATAACATGTGAATCACTTGAAAAGTGCTTTTTACGATCCTCAAAGTGTTTGGGTATAGGTTCAACGCGGCGTGAATATGCATTCACTTGATACACTCAATCCGTTCGTTTGACACCTCCCTCTTTTTTCGGATAAGCTGGTGATTTGGCGAAGAACAATATCTTGTCAGCTCTATTTATCTCCACGACCAGTATCTGAAATACTGCCAGCCTGCATTACCGGCAGTTTATTTAATAAAATATTGTGGCGAAAATATTCATTCAATTTGATTCACTCACACCGTCGGTTTGTCACTTTCCTCTGTGGTCGGATAAACTAGAGATTTGGGGACAGGCGGTATCTGGTAAGCTTGTTTTATATCGACGAACAGTGCCTGAAATACCACCAAATACTGCATTTCGGGTAGTCTACTTTTCATAATTTCGGGGGCTTTGTTGAGGTTCGCAAGTCCGTTCATTTGACACTTTCCTCTCTGGGGTCGGATAGACTAGTGATCAGGCGACAGACTGTATCTTATCAGCTCTATATATCTCTACAATCGGTGCCTGAATACTCCCAGACAGCATTCCCAACAGTCTATTTTTCAAAAATTTCTTTGGGAGGTCCCAATATTCCCACACTCAGACAGCATTTATTTAAATTTCTTGGGGGGGGGGGGGTCTCAATACACCCACAAGGACTCCCTACTTTAGCACTCGTGAGTGTATTTCGTCGAGGTTCGCATATCCGTTCGTTTTTTTTAAAAATTCTGGGGGGGGGGGTACCCGTCTATACCTAGTTGAAGCTTTTGCATTTGTCCCCTTAACCTTGGACTTTGCCCCAGCCTTGCCCCTCCAACCACCGACGGCTGGCACCGCCCTTGCATGAGCGTTTGATTTATCAGTACGGACAACCTGACTAACAGAGCGATTAAAAGAAGTTGAGAGCCGACAGACCGGCGGGCGGGTGAGAGTAACGAAGGAAATATGTGTACGTGGGACAATATCACTGCTTATAATATTATAAACTAGGACTTTCCTGGTGCTTCAAATTTTATTTGTGTAGTTTTGTTCTTTGAGAAATAAGTTTTTACACTTTCTAAACGTTAGATGCTATAAAAGATGTTTTTGTGATACCCTTCATGTCTAAAAGGTTCGATCTCTTGTTGGCAGAGAAAGCTACTCATTATTTTCCATCCAAGTTTTAGGGAAAGCTTTTTTCGCAGAAGAAAAATCCAGGTTTACAACCCATGAGTTCGATGAAGAGAAGGTGAAAGCGCCATGTCTGCAAAATTTCCTCCATAGCACAGATATATCCGTCCTCATTAGTCGAGTTCATTAAAAGAAATCGCTGTGTTTCTCCGTTGTAAATGTACTAAAGGCATGATGAAAATAGAATGTCGGTAATAAAGGAAGCATGCAAGTACCCAGTAATAAATTTAAATATACAAATGACTTATTAAATCATATTACCAATCATACAGAAATAAACCTATAACTACAGCCCGATAATTAAAGCCTTTTTTTCTGCATAAACAGGGCATTTACTCCAACTCCAAATAATCTAAAATTGACCGAGTTTTGGAATCAGTTAGAAATATATAAGACAATTTTATTCGAATTTGTCATTTTGAAACTACAATAGTACGGCATTTCAGATCTCTAAAAAATATATGGTTACGACATGAGACTCGACGCCAATTTCTATACACGTGTCGTGCGAGGCTGATAGGGTAAGTATGTATAACCATTCAAATGAAATGGAAACAAGACGTTCAACATCCATGCCAATTCGAAAAGTGTAGATGGGGACGCCCTGTCAAATTAACAACATAAATAAATATAACCGTATGCTCGTCTCGAGATTTCAAGGTAAAGTGTCCAACAGACGTTAAACCCCATTGCTCTGCATAGAACACAAGAACGCGATTTAACGTTTGTTCCAGTCGAATGGGGTATTTATAGTTTTCAAGACTATCTGACAGGGAACACGGAACATGGATCAGTCTTCAAAAAAATTTAATCACGATTCTTTCCGCTGGTTATATCCATAGAGCTAACCTGGTCTTATTTTCTTTGGGCTATAACATATTATTATTGTGCGTGACATGAACTAGAAATCATTGTAAGTCTGTCTACTCGTACAACTCAATTCATTATGTCCAACATGTGAAGTTAGGGAGATTATTTGTAGATACATGTTTAAGTCATTATTTGTGACATTCATGTTATACGTAAACTAAATGAAAGGAATGGAAGTCTGGCGTCTCATCCTCACGTTACATCCAATTTTTTAATCCGCAATCTTCTATTTTAGGACATAATAACTCTGCTTCCGATTGTGTATTAGCCTTGATTTGGTTCGATAATCGGCATTTTCGACTTAGGCTAAGCAGAGTGATAAGCAATTTGGGGCTCGATAACTTTGAGCTAATTGAGTCATGAGTGGTGGGAACTTGATGTCAAGCAGTACCGGATCTAGGGGGGGGGGGCAAATGGGTCATACATTTATTTTATCCGGACGGAGCCAACAAGTACCTGGGCTTAGGGGGTGAGGATATGGGCCCTGGGCACTGTCTGTCCCACTAATCGGCCGAAGGTGTGAGTGAATATTTTTTGAGTCGTCTCTCTTTGAGTACCACGCGTTTGATTGACCTACTTGCTTTTTACTGTTATTCAGATATCGCTATTCACTCTTCCACACGGTTGAATATTTTAAATGCATTGAGTGATGATAGACATAATCCGTGGGGCCCGAGAAAGTACTCAGTTAATTAATCCTATTCCGGAGGAAAACACCCCAGGTACTTAATGGGGTGGAGTAAATACTGGTACGATCCGCGGTCAGTACGAACAATTTGAACAAACAACAATGGGGCCCCCGCACAGTTGGTATGTCCCGGGCCCCCCACAAGGTTAATTTTGCACTGTGTCTAGTTTCATTACGTCAATGCACAAGTAGTTCAATGCTTTAAAAATATGTGCAATTAATTTATTTTTATATTCTTGGCTCAATTTGTATCCAAATATACGTTGACAAAATTCAAACTCGTTATCTGAGCAAACAAAATCAGCCGAGCTCGAAATAAAATTTACGAATAAACATGAGTTAGTCATAAAATGACACCGGAAAGTATTAACGAGATGTTAAAACAAACCAGCAGTTCACATTTATCTTTTTATAAGGCGTTGGGCAATCAAACTGTTTACAACTCTGCTTAAAGCCCCAATACCACTCTTGTTGTAACTGAATATTATGTTCCAATCTTTATTCTGGTCAACAATTTGTACTATTTTACAATATTTCAATTAAAAAATGATACAAATTTCATCTTAACACACCTAATTTTAAAAATTGGAATAATTCAACTATGCCGTAACATGGTTTGAAAAGCCTTACGTAAGCTCTTTCAAATGCAACTTGGATTTAAACATATTTTCGAACCCTCTGGACAAGTAAGATAGGTTGTAATGGAAAATTTACCAGCAGGTAGGACACTTAAACATCTTGTAGTTAGAATAAAGCTATTTTTTTTCTGGACCTGTCAAGCCAGCAAGAGTGTTATTGTCCCTTTAACGTGAGCAGAAAATGCCAAATATCGAACAAGCTGTAATGAAACTATACACAAAGTTTCATCATTCCATCTTCATTTAGAATAAAAGATACAAAACAAGTTCTCAAAAATCTTGATCAATCAAATTGCTTCTCTTCGCCTTGCCTAAAACTCTACACCAACTTATAGTCAGGTCAATATATGGAAAATACCTCCTCGACCCCCCCAAAATTGCAACAAAGGGTTTTTCAACTGATTCTGGTAAGATTTGGTGTACTTCATAACATACTAAAAGTTTACCAAAGAAGGACGCCCGGAGAAGTGTTTTTTCAAGATGGCGTCAAAAATGACCACCGAAACGTCTTAAAATGATCATAACCATTGCACTATCAACTCAAATTTGATGGTCTTGGTGTCTTTCCCTAGGTTTTTGACGGTAAAGAACACATTAAGATCATTAAAAATGATGTTGGCCTGTTATGTCAAAAATGGCCACCAACATCTCCAAATGACCGCAAGTTCATAATTATTGTCTCAAATTCGACGATCTTGATGTTTATCCCATGGTTTTGGGAGACAACGAACACATTAAGAGCACTTTGTATATCACTGAGCTCTTGAATCATTATGAAATTGAATTCATGACCTTCAGCTGTCCACTATCATGGATCATGGAATAAGTTTCAGAGCGTTTAGTTTTGAGTGTCCCCTTCCTCCTCAATATCGACCTCTTGGGTGATGTTTGAATTGTCACAGATTTGCTGATCGTCCTTCTTTATTAATCCAGAGGAGACAATGAAATCGTCCATTTCCGTTCAAACAAGCAGTCAAAAGAAGACAAAGTGTATAACATTAATCTGTTTAAATAAATAAAAACCAAGTACGAACAATCCAAACAATAAGACAGAATTCGAAGTCCTAAAAAAACGTTATAGGCAAAATAGTGTAATCAGCAAATGGACTGCTCCTCGTGTAAAAAATACACGACAAACAGTGGGGTAACAGGTGTCCGGAATAGTAAGCTTACCCTGCCTGGTAACATTACGAGACGCTGTGTGCAATAATTTGCTCTTTGTACATGTCTACCCAGGCTGTGATTCAACTCCAAGGATTTTAGGCATCGAAAAAAAGTCCGCCTGTCCTGTCATGAAGTCCTGTGCTAGTGCATTCACACTTCAAAAGAAATCTCAAGAGGACATATCAGATCTTGTAAAAGACCTAATGGCTGTCATTGGCTGATCTATTTGGTGACAATCGAATGATACGCTATCATCACTGTGTCATATCATTTCCACAAAGAAAGTGGCAACTGCTGAAGCATCTGTCATTTCTAAGCGGCTTCCCCAAACATCACCCGCAACATGATTTCATAGCCAACGTGTGTACTTTCAAATTATGGTATATACGGGTATTGCAAATGAAAGTGACCTAACTGAATAGGGATGGAAACAAGGACATTATCAGTTAATTTAAATTATGACCCCAAAAATGCTCTGCCTGGCGAACTCATGAAAATTATTCATCGCAACTGTTTGGCGGGGTTGGGGGTGTACAAGTTCTCTCGGTGCAGCTGCAGACGCTATGGATGGACTACCCTACACTACTGTATGTGTCCCCTGTCAAACTGCAAATTGTGACAATTCAAACAACACTCAATAAGTCGGTACTGAGGTGGATCATGACGGTCAAAACTGAACGCTCTGGAACTTATTCTATGGACAGGGGTGTTTGTGCATTAGGTGAAAGTGGACAGCTGAACGTCATGAATTCAATGTCGTAATGATGAAACAGCACAGTGACACTTAAAGTTGTCTTAACATGTTCCTTTCCCCCAAAAAACCTGGGGATAGGCATCAAGATAATGAAATTTGGTTCAATAGTTATGGACTTGCGGTCATTTGGAGGTGTTGGCGGCCATTTTTTACATAGAAGGCCAACATCATTTTTAATGACCTTAATGAGTTCTGTGTCCCCAAAAACATAGGAATAGACCCTAAGATCATCAAATTTGAGTTGATGGATACATAATTATGATCATTAAGACGTTTCGGTGGTCATCTTTGACGCCATCGTGAAAAAAACACCTTTCCGGGGTTCCTACTTTGGTAAACGTTTAGTATGTTATAAAGTACACTAAACCCTGCCAGAATCAGTTGAATAACCTTTTGTTGCAATCTTTGGGGGGTTAACTCTATTAGAACGTTCCACCTCAAAAATAAGCATATAGTTGTTGTGTTTTTTTAAAAGTGTAATGGACGGACTGATAGACCTGCTTTTGTGGTTAGCCTGTGCAGAAAATGCTAATCGTCGAACTCAGTCAAGACATGTGCATAACGAACATCAACATGTACACCATCTGAACATTCTCCCCCAATGTGTCTCAATAACACAGACAGACAAACGGACAGGCAGACTATCCAATTTTAACAACCCCCTGCTTTCTCTGAAATGATGACAGAAACAATGCCTCTTTCAACACGATTGGATTCCATTTTGATCTACCGGGTTGTTTTGAGTCTTGAGATGGGATTGACAGGCAGTGACCGAGTGGTCTTACGCATGCTCCTTAGATAACATTGAGCGAGGTGGGTGGTGTTGTTTTGATCCCAACCGTATACACAAGGAATATGATCTCCTGGGTTATTCACACTGCATAAGAAAATTATTCAAGTTTACTCTTACGGACACTTGTTACCACTGTTAGTCATGTATTTTGTACACAGTGAAAACTCAATATGCTGATTACACTATTTTGCCTGATTACACTATTTTGCCTGATTACACTATTTTGCCTATACCGTTTTGTAGGACTTTGAATTTTGTCTAATGGTTTGGATTGTTCCTTTTTGGTTTAATTTATCATATCTCTCGTTGTCATATGTCTTTAAAGCAAACATATCTAGTAGTACTTTAATCTGTTTGATCTGATAATCACCGAATAAGCTGTACTATTATTTATTAGTTATTACAGACTGGTCAATTGGATCCATATCAGATAATAAAGGTCAACCAGAAACTGTATACTTTACAAACATACCATGGTTCGTATGTATTATGTAGATTGTTTGGATGTGTAAAGGTCAAATCATATAATAAATAATAGTGGGAGATGGGCTACAGGTTTTGAACTAAAACCTTGAGCCCTGCCCTGTTTCATATCAGAATTCGATTCTTGGCGCAGCTACAATTGGTACGTTCGTTAGGGGCTTTCAACAATATAAATAGACTCAAAGGAATAATTCTCATCACATATTAAAATTTGTATTGAAATAAATGCTTTTACGACCAACAATGAAGTACGTGTACATTGTAAGAACCCTTAAAGTAGTCACAAAACATTTCGTCGTAATCCATTTTACATGTGCACAAGTGGCCATTACATTTTGATCAATCGAGATTTTAAAGAGAAAATGTAACTGATAAAACCGTAGTTAGATCAACATCAACAAAATGTTGGGATGAAGTTTTAATTATTTGTAGACTGGATTTCAGAGAAAAAAACACCTTTTTAATTGGATTTGCAGTCATTAAAGATAGTGTTTCTTGTTTGTGAGCTTGTTTTAGGAAATTTAATTAAAATACGACGGAGGCGTATTGGTGTCATGCAAAACTTTGTAGACGACCTCGAGATCCTGCGATCCTGTGATACTTTCTCGAGATATCAATTTAATGTTCTCGAAATTCCCTAATAATTTTCTCGAGAATCCCCAATCATGTGCTAACAATCTCGAGAATCCCCAATCATGTGCTCACAATCTCGAGAATTCGAGTTAATTTTCTCAGGATCTTGCCATCCTGTGTAAATTTTCTCGAGATCTCGGGTATTTTTATGCGTGTGCGTAGTTTTAATTACGTATTCTAAGCACCCCACAACCTGTCGTTTCGGACCCCCCCCCCCTCAACCACACACACTTTTCCTAAAACCATAATAGCATGATAGAGCCTACAGATTTTAACGAATTTGTTTCAAATTTAATGTAATGTAATGTATTGGTGCCATGAGAGAACTGTCCCTGTCGCTTCTAGCGCATCTTGTCGTTCTGGGGTTCTCCTCCTTTTCCGAAAAACTTGTTAACGCAATAGAGGCTACAATTTTTAACTGATTTTGTTTTTTAAATGTGATGTAGTGCACTACGACCTTTCGATTTTCAGTATACTCCGCAAACTTCTGTTCGAGAGTTACAGTATTTGTCCGTATTTTTTTTTTTCATATATTATGTGACGACGAGAGAACGAACCCTATCGATATTTAACATTCGGGGATATTCTGTTCCTTAATAACCACCCCACCCCATCCCCACACATCCCGCCGCTCCCTGAAAGCCTTTATCATGCCAAAGAGGTTTCACGTTTACAATTTTGTGTGAACGGATTTTCGATATTCATTGATCCGCGAAAAGGATGGCCCCTGTTAATTTTCAGCAATATAAGGTTTTCTGTCCCAGAGATATAACAAGCACATGAACACGACAGAGAAAAAATTCTTGCAGAATACTAGATCTTTATTCAATTTATTAACATACACGTTTTCCTTTCAAATAATCTGCTGTTTGGACATAGATGCCGCCTGGGCGTACCTCTACACTTTGCGTAGCTATCGTTTAAATTTCGTTTAAATTAGTGTTATAAGCAGAGGAACCATATTTATTTTCGGCGGAATAATGAACCTTATTGGCGTTATAGTTATTCCTATTTCCCGGTAAACCTTGTGAACACGTTAGAGCCCAGATTTTTTCAAGATTTTTTATTTAAAATCTGCTCCGAAGCATTTTACACAGAAATAACATTTTTAATTTAACGTCGCCCACACATTAAATTGGAAAAATTTAAGTTTAACAAGCATGTCTGTAACTCAATCTTCACGCATTAAAGCTAGCGTGGAAGGGTTTTGAATTTCATATTTGTTGTGAAGTAATGGGACCATAAGACAATGCACCTAATCGATTTGAATCATATTTCAAATTTAGTATAAATCAGGGGGGAATCCCGACTATTGTCTTTTTAGTCTTTCATTAGTTAGAAGTTGTCCTATGTAACAATGTTAGAGTAATTTTTTTTTATCAAAGAGGAGACACTAACGTTAAAGTTTCATATTAACTCGGGATCTCGAGAACATTTACATAGTATTCGGGATGTCAATATCTCCAGAACATAACTCAAATTCTCGATAAAATTTACACAGAATGTCAATATGCAGGAAAATTATCAGGGGATTTCGAGAAAATTAAATTGAATTCTCGCGAAAATTACGATTTCGAGAAAGTATCACATGATCGCAGGATTCCGAGAAGTTCTAAAAAATTGTGCATGGCCCCTATATTTCGTAAAATAATGGAAGAAGAGAAGATATAACATTTAGACAAATTAGATTTATTATCTTTTAAGTAAGGTAATTCAAATACTAATATATGACAAGCTATAAATGAAAAGTAATGTTAACAAACCTGTATTAAATTGTTGTTACCCTCACATGTTCATTCCAGTGTAGAGTTTAATTTAAAATTACAATATATGTGAACAAAGGCTCTGAACTATCTAAGTGTAGTATTACTAGTATACGCTATTGTGTAATTGTTGCGACTCCCTATTTTAAAGTGACACCATGAGATTTAATTTATAGTTTATATTTCCCGAATAGCTTGTTTGATTTTATAATTGTTGTAAATGTTTCAGTCAGAATTTTTGTTTTTTTTAAAAGAACCGCCATATATAGCCGGTATTTTGTAGCTTCCAATGTTTCAGATAAATCGAACAAAATATTGGGTATGAAATTTGTGTCCGTCACCATTTGGGGTATTTTAAATGCATGCTGGTATATATTTATGTTTAAAATTGTCAAAGTATATGAATGTAAATTATGAATCTTGAGGGAAGCTAACAGAATGGATAGACATTATTGTCGCCGCCTGAATGAATGAATGAATGGAAAGGGGTTTAACGTCCTACGCTTCTGCACCTAACCTGGGTTGATGGAGACGGGCATACGCCATACAGTGTGCTATGAGCAATTTTTTGCCCGGGCAGGAACTGAATTCCAACTGCCAAGGGATATTTTACATGCACGCCAATGTGTACATGGGACCTCGGTTTTCCGTCCCATCCGAACGACTAGGCAGGAGCTGTCCTTGTCAGCCCCCCCCCCCCACCATCACTGACAAGGGGAAACCACGCCGGAAAATCGAGATGCCACAAACTGCCGCCAAATAAACTCCACACTATTGGTTCAAAGTAAGACATACCCTGCCACTTTAAAGAAGTACTAGTATTTACTGTTAAGTGAGATAACGTGACGTATTTGTAACCTATAGTAAAAGTATTTGTTTGCATGGAATATTTCAAAATACACCTTTCATGTCATCTGATATCTTTATAGGCTACGCTTGTCCAATGTTGTGACGTCATTTAGCTTTCAATTTTGTTCTTTATGAACCCGAGACACACCTTTTTAAATGAATAAATATATAATTGGCATTTAAAGTTATTGTATATATTTGTTCATACTTGAATCAACACACGTGTAAATAAAGCTTTTACTTATATTATTTAAATAGAATGTAGCTAGGATATAGTGTATTATATAAACGGACATCACGGAAGCCACGAATATATACGCTATCTTGATTGGGGAGTGTTTTAAGAGCCCCAATAATCTGTCTCCTGGCGATGGAAACTGTTCCGGGTTGAATAGATATCATGGTAAATTCAATTTTATGGCGAACATGTCATTGCCAGGCTCTGGTCATTGCTATGACGTTATAATTTGACTGTAGGCATACTATAATATATTACTCGCTCTGGCCAAAATATATATAAGTATATAGGGAACCTCGGTTGCTCAGTTAGTAATGCGCTTGCTCGCCACGAGGAGATCTCTGTTTCCCTACCGATGTTCGGCCGAGAAAAATTCTTGTGATTTTCAGGCGTGGTTTACCTCTGTCGGTGTTTCATGACAAGAACGAGTCTCTAGTCGTTCGGGTGGGACGCAAAAATGAGGTCTCGTATACGTTAATGTAAAAGAACCATTGACAGCTGCATGGGATTATAAGTAAGAAGAATAGGCCGTAGCGGCGCTGATCGGGCAAAGTTTCAATCATAGCACAATGTATGGTGCATGCCCGTCTTCATCAGCCCAGTCGATGCAGACCCAATTTCATTTTTTATTTCCCTTTTAAAATAAATCAACAAAATATATTGGGATAAAATTGGTAGAAGTCTGTGCCTCAATATCAAAAGAGTTACCTCCCATGGTTTACATGAATCCTTTCAAAACAAACCATTCAAAAACTTTACCTTGGAATACATCATATTTAGTTATTGATCGTGAAATTTTACGAGTATGGTTAACAGTTTGTAGTAACAACATTGAGCAGATTTGTCAATGAAATGTTATTTACCAATAGAGCATTGTATACGTATTATACCCAAACCCTCGACATTTCCACCAACTTCGAGGCGTGGGACAGATAAACCACAAAACAACGAAACAGGACAAAGAGGTAAATTTAAGCTAAATTCTCCCTAAAGTCTTAGTGGAAGATTAATTTGTCAAATTAAATTTTATTGATACATACATGTAAGTCTGCCAAGCCCCAGAATATCTGAATACATGTTAGACAGAAACAAACAATGGTACTCTTCATAGATTAATTCTATATAAGTTATGACGTTTGAAAGTTTACATTGATTTCGCACTTGGTATAATGTCTTAGACAAATATAGTAATAAGAAATCTTTTTTCGTGCAAGCCATCCCATGTTTAATAAAAGGTTTTTCAATACTGAGATATGCTCTCATCAATCATCATTAGTTTTTAGTTACATGTACATGAGAAAGATCTGCCTTGTCCCATTTAAATATTAAAATGCATTATTTCTTAATCGTTCAAGCTGTTATCAGCATGCTTTTGTTGGGGTTTTTTGTTCGTTTTGGCCTTGTAAACTTCCTAATGATTTCTTGCAACAAGTTTAAACATCTTTAACTTTTTTCAAAACTGTTTGTCCTTCCTGTGTTTTAACATTCAAATTCGTGGTGATTTTTGATAAAGTGTGTTCAGGGATCACGTTTATGGCCATGTCTTTTTATATGTTGTATTCATAAAACACAGGGTTGGCTAAATGATGAATACTATAGAAACAAGAGGGAGTAACATTCTTGTATTTGATGGAAGTAGTAGCAGAATTTATATTTCTAATTTATTTCTTTTTATTTAAGTTAAGACCTGTACAGATAGGTAACTATCGAAAGCATTAACCCTTTCAAAAGTTTACCAATGGTTTAAGAACCTGAAGGAAAATCTTTAAATTTTCTTCAATATCGTGTAACAATATCATATGTTTCTTCAATTTGAATAGAAGTTTACAGAACACAGTTTTTATGGGGTACAATCACTAGTTTATTTTAAAAGCACGACGTTTCGACAAGTTTCCTCTTATCGTTTCAAGCACAGTGACATTCAGTAAACTTAAGATCAATATATATGAAATTCATAACGAAACCATTTACATAGATTGACATAACAATAACAAAATGAATGTAATGGTAAAGGATTTTTAACAAAGAACAACAAGCAACAACAAGGTAATAAACACTAATCGGTGCACTAATACATGATAAGGGGGTTATTAACTAGTATGAGGCCCTTCAAAGGGTATCATAAATAAACAATGTGAAACAGATAAAACACCGATAGTGAGACCATATACATGAAATTAAATGAGATATGCAATTTAAAAATACAAATATGACAAACCACAATATATACTAACTAAGAATCTCTAACAGCAAAAAACTAACAATGGAGGGGGGGGGAGGGAATTTTTAATACTACTAAAGGTGCTAAATAGCCAAAGTTAAATTGTATTATGCATTCTCATCACATCAACGTATGCCCTGGGAATGAAAAACCCTAAATCCATATTAAGTTCAGGTGAAAATCTTCTGGTGTTTATAGCTTCTAGGAACTTCCTGGCTCTCTTGTTCAGTTGGTTAGCGGCGAGTATTTCAACCTCATTTCATTTAACTCTGTGTTGTGGTTGACTCTGGAGATGTTCCGCTATGGCTGAAGCCTTAGTGGCAGATTTGGAACTATGTTCTTTTATTCTTTTGTCGATTGGTTGTTCCGTTTCTCCAATATAAGATGGATCAGAGGAACAAATCACTTGATAGACGACTCCTTTGGGTTTAATCGGAAGAATTGGTTGTAGCTTGCCATTGGCTTTCAGTATTTGTTTCAGGGTGGTGGGGACCCAGAATGTTGTGGCGATGTTCGACTTCTTAAGTAGATTACTCACTTTGTACGTTAGACTACCATAAAAGGGTAGGTTTATTCTAATGGGGGATTTTTCAAGTTTTTATTGTTTGATTAATCTGCTTATTCACAAGTAAGGGGGTGGGGTAATTATTCAAGTTACAAAACACAGGGCGTAAATGGTCCAATTCTTCCTGCAGGTATTCAGGTTCACGATGTTCATTGCTCTGCGTGCTAGGGTAGTATGGTAAAAATGGCCGACAACACCTCCAAATGAACGCAAGTCCATAATTATTGACCCAAATTTGATGATCTTGATGTCTATCCTCAGGTTTTTTGGGACAAGGAACATATTAAGACAACTTTGGATGTCACTGAGCTGTTCAATCATTACGAAATTGAAATCGTGACCTTCAGCTGTCTGCTATCACCCAATACACAAACACCCCTGTCCATAGAATAAGTTTCAGGGCGTACAGTTTTGAGTTTCATCTTCCACCTTATAATCGACCTATTAGGTGTTGTCACAATTTTCAGTTAGACAGGGGAAACAAAAGCAGTGTAGGGAGGTCATAGCGTCTGCAGCTGCATCGAGAGAACTTGCACCCCCACCGAACAGTTGCAATGAATAATTTTCAAGAGTTCGCCAGGCACAGCATTGTTTTGGGTCATAATTGTAATTAACTGATCATTTCCCTGGTTCCATCTCTATTCAGTTAGGGTCACTTGTATTTGCCATCCATGTCTATACCATAATTCAAAAGTACACTCGTTAGATATGAAATCTCGTTGCAGGTGATGTTGGGGCAAGGGCTTTGGAATGACAGATGCTTCAGCAGCTTCCACTTTCTTGATAGAAATGATATGGCACAGTGATGATAGCGTATCATTCGATTGGCCACCAAATAGATGAAACATAGGGTGAATGCACTAACACGGGACTTCATGACAGGATCAGATTTTACTAATTTCCGGTAGTCAGACTAATTTCCGATGCCTAAAATCCTCGAACTTGAATCATAGCCTGAGTATACATGTACGTTACTCGCATCGTCTCCTAATCTTTCTTCCAACAGATTAATGTTATACACTTTATGTTCTTTTGACTGCTTGTTTGAACGGAAGTAGATAACCTCATTGCCTGTTCTGGAGTAATGAAGAAGCAAGATTAGCAAATCTGTGACAATTCACACATCACTTAAGAGGTCGATACAGGGGAGGAGGATGAACGCTCTGAAACTTATTTTATGACAGTGGACAGCTGAAGGTCATGAATTCAATTTCATAATAATTCAACAGCTCAGTGATATCCAAAGTTCGCATAATGTGTTCCTTGTCCCACAAAACCTGGGGATAGACATCAAGATCATCAAATTTAAGTCAATAATTATGGACTTGCGGTCATTTTGAAGTGTTGGTGGCCATTTTTGACATAATAGGCCAACATAATTTTTAAAG
This sequence comes from Patella pellucida, assembly GCA_917208275.1. Taxonomy (NCBI): domain Eukaryota; kingdom Metazoa; phylum Mollusca; class Gastropoda; family Patellidae; genus Patella; species Patella pellucida. The sequence continues at coordinate 64,258,718 of OU795039.1, forward strand.
ACACCAAGATCATCAAATTTGAGTTGATAGTTACATAGTTTTGATCATTTTAAGACGTTTTGGAGGCCATTTTGTCGCCACCTTGAAAAAAACACCTTTCCCTGGTTCCGACTTTGGTAAACTTTTAGTATGTTATAAAGTACACTAAACCCTACCAGAATCAGTTAATAAACCTTTTGTTGCATGAATTGATTACACAAAGAAGTAACAGATTCCATATAAAACAGATTTGCATGAGTTTACGTGTTCACACATTCCAACTGATTTCGCTTCTATTTATATATGAAGTTTGTTAATTTGAATGTTTAAAATTCATTTGGCGACTAAAGAAACTTGCTTATATTTACCAAAAGTGTATTTACATCACTGTTTCCAGTTTTCCCATACTTCGTGGAGATAGAAATATTTTAACAAAATCCACAAAGATGGAAATATTTTAACAAAATCCACAAAGACATTCTAACTGGTAAGTGTTGGTTTCTGTTTAAAAGCTTACTACAATTATTTGCTGCTAACCGTAAAAAATGTCCAAAACTTACTATTTAACAAAACTCTCTGCCAAGTTATCTCTAGCATACCTGATGATGCTTTATATCTGTCTATTTGGGGTGGTCACATTGCTAACGATTTTTAGAGTTTACTGTTGTTTTCAAACAAACCTGATGAAATTTCGTCCAAAGCAGTTTCCGCAGATCCTGCATTACTACTCTTTACCAATTAAACATACATTATGCAAGAGCTAAATCTGTCTATTGTAGGTCTTTCTTTGGGCCGGAAATGTTATCTTAATTATTAATTAGACATTACATTAATTAACCTATCAACTCTCGAGCCGATTTACTGCATAACTTTCCTTCAGGATTTAATTATTAAATTGATATTCGAGACTATGCTGTTTAGCTCACTGACTTTAGTAATGATGATCGAGGCTAGGCGGAAATTTCAATCGGTTAATTCTCGGTTCCTAGTGGATCAATTTGAATGGAATTTTCCGCAAATTTCCTTTACATTACCTAGTTTTTAACTATTATAGTGAGAACTGCTAACTCGTTATCTGATCTCGTATAATGTATCTTTGAATTAATATGCGAACAAATTTGAAGAGACATTGACGAAAGTAGTTCCATTAAACGCTGCATTACCATTTTTTACTATTATAGTGAGAACTGCCAACTCGTTATCTGATCTCGTATAATGTATCTTTGAATTACTATGCGTTCAAAACATTTGCTGGTGTTTGCAAACAAATTTGAAGAGACATTGACGAAAGTAGTTCCATTAAACGCTACATTACCATTTTTAACACCATTTTGTTATGTCCCTTATAAAATTTAAAAATGGCTGTTCGCCTATTTATTCTTTAAAGAATTCGTCAAACTATAAAAGACTATTTCATAAATTCCGGAATAAATGCACAAATTATTTTTACTTCTTCAAAGTTTCTAAAATATGAATATGTAGTCTTAGCTGAATCAACAAAGTAAAACGGTGATATGTATAAATGAGTTTACACTCAATTGGGCATCGGGGGGCTTGATATTACCTATAGTGGTCTAGTATAGGCGGGGTATCGGGTTCAAAATGCGATCTAGAGTAAAAAGTAAAAAGAGAAAATTCTTATCCAAAATGGACATTTTCGTGTGGGAAACATATACCGCTCGTGCTTTTCAACCTAATACGTCAACCTTTTCAACTTTAAGTCGTAAATATTCTACTTTCAACAACATAATTTCTACTTTCAATAATCAATTTTTGACATTCAACTTTCAATAATCAGTTTTTGACATTCGACTTTCAACTTCATATTTTCTACTCAAGATTTTCACCATGCATATTGCGGAAATAAATTTAATCACGTGACTATTTCTGCATGTCATTAAAATACGTAATTTTCCCGGAAAAATAAACGATTGGGCAGAAATGGTCACGTGATCAAATTTATTTCCGTAATAATATGCATGGAGAAAATCTTGAGAAGAAAATCTCGAGTAGAAAATCTGAAGTTGAAAGTCGAATGTCAAAAATTGATTATTGAAAGTAGAAATTATGTTGTTGAAAGTAGATTTTCTCTTTAGACTTTTGATTTTCTCCTTTTTACTCTAGGTCGCATTTTGAACCCGATACCCCGCCATAGTCAAGAGTGTCGTGCTTCGAGCTGACCGGTCATCTCTGGCTTACAGTGCCGTAACTAGGGATAAATTTCTGGGGGGGGGGATCCAAATGCCGATTTTACCGACGGGTCAATCAATAGAAAAATGAGCTATTATACATAGCTTTTTAAAAGCGGGTTAGACATAATGACTACACTTTCCAGGGGCGGATCCAGGAAATTACGAAAGGGGGGCGTACATTGAGTGCGAAGCTCGAATTATGAGCGCCGCAGGTGCGAAGCAGCTGCGGGGGGTCGGGGGGTCCTCCCCAGAATTTTTTTTAAGATAAGACTCCATATATGCGATTTCCTGGCATCTGATCATCAAATATTAAACACAACTCACACCCTATTTTCAGTTTTTTATGTCGATTCAATTTTTTTTTACAGCTTGCCGCCCCCCCCCATGGATCCGCGCCTGCTTTCAAGGATTCTAGTTCATATAAGATTTGTTTAGAATTCAGAGCAGTTCCATACAGGGGTGTTTTGGTGAATTTAGACATTCGAAAGTTCGGTAATGAAAGAAACAGTGTAATACCGAAGAATCTGGTCGGTAAATCATGATTAAAATATTTGCTATATAACTCTTGAAATTTACCGACTGACGGTTTCCAAATTTCTGTAAAGAAACAGTGTAATACCGAAGAATCTGGTCGGTAAATCATGATTAAAATATTTGCTATATAACTCTTGAAATTTACCGACTGACGGTTTCCAAATTTCTGTAAAGAAACAGTGTAATACCGAAGAATCTGGTCGGAAAATCATGATACAAATATTTTCTATAGAACTCTTGAAATTTTCCGACTGACGGTTTCGAAATTCCTGTAATAGAATTATAGAACACTGTAATACCGAAGAATCTGGTCGGTAAATCATGATACAAATATTTGCTATATAACTCTTGAAATTTACCGACTGACGGTTTCGAAAATTCTGTAGCGAAACAGTGTAATGCGGAAGAATCTGGTCGGTAAATCATGATAAAAACATTTGCTATATAACTTTTTAAATTTACCGACTGACATTTTCAATTTACCGACAAACACGAGAATTTACCGACTGAATGCAAAAAAGTGGGGGGGGGGGGGTACATACCCCCCCCCCCATACCCCCCCCCCCGGTAGTTACGCCTCTGCTGGCTTATGGTCGTGTTTCGATCCCTGGTGTTAGCGTATGTAGCTTGGAGATATATAGGGGGCCTTCCCAGCCTCATGGGTTTACTGCGGGTACTTCCTCCCACATGACAGGCCCCTGCATAAGAAATTAGGGGATCACTGTGGCGAAGTGGATAAAGCACTGGTTCGCTAGTTCATCTCGATTTTACGGCGTGATTTCCCCTTGTCAGTGATGCAGATGGAGGGCCTGACAAGGACAGCTGCTAGTCGTTCGGATGGGACTAAAAATCGAGGTCCCGTGTACACGTAAAAGATCCCCTGGCAGTTGGAATTCGATATAAGAGTAGGCCGTAGCATACTGTATGGCGTATGCCCGTCTTCAATTAGCCCAGGTTAGGTGCATAATAATAGGACGTTAAACCTTATTTCATTCATATGCATAAGAAATTAAGGAAATTTGTCTGTGATATCGTGCACCCTTGTAGAACTTGCACATCAATAGAAGAAAAAAAAACGAAGTATGTCTAAAAATGTCCAATATTTGTGAGTTTAGTGTTACATACATAGTATCAAATAAAAGATTTGGGTGAAATTAATTTTAATTGCGAATTTTTGATTTTTGAAAATAACTATATAATAGGTTCGACTCATGGAATGAAAATAACTTCTATTGGGTAACAAAAACTAAAGAAACCACACGATGGCGAACCGCAGCTTATTATACGATTTCCATTAATTATACAAATAAGGCCAAGTAGATTTGCAAAAAAAATGATATCGTTATCGACAGAAATCCATCAACGTATTATTAGTATAATAGTCGTATTAAAGAATGTGGTATTCCGTGCATGTCAATAGTACGGGAAAATATGTCTATGGAGGGCTATTGATTTAAATTACAATAGAGTTAACCGGTAACCATTATAATTAGTTTCTTGTTGGCATCAGACATATGGACTGGATATTCAAGACTTACTGTTGACTTGCTGTATACATGTATTTGGATTAAATATTTAGACTTGACGACATGGCAAATTTATTTTCCCCGTTGTTGATTTAATCGAGGGATTGTCACTTTAAAACAAAAGTGGCTAGAATTTATAATCGTGTACCTGTGATCAATAACTATACATAGAGCCAGGGAAACACAACAAGTCACAATGTTCACAAGGTAGTTTAAAGGTTACCCGAAAAAAAACAACACTAGAAAATTTACAACGATACATTACTGACAAAGTAAATACAAAGCCATTTAAGTACTCTTATAAGTCATGCTGTGTATAGGTGAAAATATTGTTCCCTAGCTCTTTAGATGCAAGTTGTTGCACAGGAATCCGACCTTCTAACCGACATCGTATACATATGCATACACCATGTTGTACCAGACAATATATGATATTGCCAGGTACGACATGATGTATGCATACAGGAAACTTTCAGTTGTTATTTAAACAGAAATTTTCCAAATCTGACAAATTCATGGGGGAAGAGACTTCCATGATCTATGTACCTGGTTTCAAGCCTCTTGAACTATGTAGTCCCAAACAAATATCCAGATGAGGGGAAGGGGGTTATGGTGCTGTTTAACCGTAACGTTCCAGGAGTACATGTAGCATAATATAGTGCTAGAAGATAACGAAGCAAGTAATATGCAGTTCCCGATATCTTTTCACCAGAAACTCCACATTCATTCCAAGAGGATACATAAGAGGGGAAGAGTGCATATCATGCTCTTTTTTCTCAAGATATTCCACAGTCTTCGTGATTGGGCTATTATTACGACTAACGTTGCCATCTGCGACATTCTGACACTGCCCTTTTATTACAGGAATACACCTATATGATTTAGGTGGAAGAATGCATATCATGCTTTTTATCAAGACAGTCTAAAGTCTTCATAACGGTTCTATTTTGAATAAACTTTATGATTTATGTCCAAATATGTTATTGAATTTGTATTTGGGTTAATCTGATGTGTTATTTCTTATATTCACGAGGCAAATGTATACGATTAGTAATGAAGCAAGCCCTACAAGATCATATGCCTCGGGATAAGCTGAAGTCAACATTTGTATACTAACATATTAAACTTTTATTTTTCATCCAAATCATAGTTCGCCTGTGGTTCTTACTATGACAACTGTATAGTTACATTTTATATTCTTTGTGTTTTTTAAAACATTTATTCAACATTCATAATATTTTACATAGGATTATATGTCATGCAATGAAGGTCGTTGGTCAATGTGAAACTCAATAAAATAAAAAAGGAAGATTATTTATATATACTGATGACAATCCTTTGATAAAATAATCCAATTTAACGATAACATACTATTATATAGGGAGTAGTAGTTCATGGGTTCTTTCGGTTAAATAACTATTCATTCGTGTCATAATAATTTATACCTATAACGAATCGGCTGTCCAAAGATTCTAATCCAACGTGTCTAATAAAAACCTCTTACACTATACTAATTCACCCATATAATTCGATAAACTTCGGATCACAATTTCTTTGTTATAAAAAATCCCAGGCTTAACTTGTTGCCTGTAAAAGTTGGTCGTCGTATTGTAATCAGTTTAGGTCAACGATTGTTTTAGATTATTACGACTAAACCTAACACAGCATGCACTACTTGTTCCTTTCATTCCACTAACGAAAGTAATACTCAGAAAGATGTAGAATAAAGTGGGCTAGTAATGCAAGTCTCATCCACAAACAATGTCTTATTCCGAGTCGACGATAAGATGGAGAATCTATTAATCCTTAAACAAAATGGCCTAGTTCATAACCATTGATCATTGGTTCCAGGTGCCTTACCAGATTCATGTGTCCTTTAATCGGTTTCCATGGAGATTTGTACATTGACGCTACAGGTCGTCTGGAAAGGGAAATAAAGTGTCGAGTTCTTCGAATGGGACGAAAAACAGATGTCCTCACATGAACTCTTTGAGGGGCATGTAAAAGAACTGCTGACAGTAGAAGGAAACGTCGCTGTCCGATCAAAATGTCTTTTTTTTTAGCACACAACATGGAGAATGTTCGTCAGAAAAGTAGAACGTTAAACCCAATTTCATAATTTATCACAAACTTGTTTTGCGACTTTTCACTTTAGAACCGACAACACAAGCTTTGGAGGACTAAAGACAAGACGTAGACGATAAGTAGTTTACGGTTGTTCAACCATTCCTGTCCACATGAAAAACCGTATCAAAGAGTTCGGCATATCGACCTTCCTTTGTCTGAACATCGTCCACGGTATCCAACCACCTCATGATACGAGTGGCTTTATCACGATTACAGAAGTTCCTTGTACACACCCCCACTGTTCCAATTCGCTCGGGAAGAATCTGTTTGAATTTATGTTTGGCTTTCATCGGATATTCGCAAGATTGTGATGGAAAGGAAGTCACAGACACGTCGTCCCTAGGCAAAGCATACCGACACACAACGAACTTTTGCCCCGATGGGTTTTGGAGGATTTTTGGGGAATAGACGGACATCATAGTTTGTGGTCGAGTAGGTTTTGCCTCACGTAGCTTCACGTCGCCAGGGTAACACCTTACATCGGATCGTGAAGAATAGTAATAGTCATTTCTTGGTGTCGTCTGTTTTTGTGAATGTCGTAACGGTGACTTAAAAACTGTACGGCTCGATTTGCTTCCTGACCGAGTTGAATTTTGGGAGCTACGGGATACATTAGTTGTAGATGAGTTCTCAAAATCACTGTATGATATGGAATGCCGTTCAATGTCATAGTGTTGTTTTTTTATTGCCAGAAGATCACTGTCACTAGCGGTAGCTCGAGGGGATGCTTTTCTACACACCGGTTGTTTTGGTTTCACAGTTAAATGGTGAGGAGGGTAATACTGAAACTTACTTGTTGTCACGTCATGCAGTTCTCTAACGTTTTCGAGTTGTTCGTGAAATTTCACTCTTTTCCCGGGCTTTTTTTCTGTGCCTTTCTCACACCTTTTAGTGAGAATTCCACGAAGTCCGGACGAGTTGCTAGACGAATTACTAGAGGAAATGTCCGAGTTAGTATCTGATCCTTCTGAACTCCCGATGCTTGTTTTGTTACACTCTCTGAAATCTATTGTTTCTGTGTTGCACGAAATTACCGGAAGTGCTTTATTGTCATCTTCTGTTAGAATTCTGGGATGCTTCGAAACTCTCTTACATCTTATTCTGCCATTATATGGGGATCGGTAGAATGTTCCCATATTTGGAATGATTATTTCATCGTCTCCAGTAATAACAGCCTTTGGACCATATCTGTAAACTGTACTTTCATTCGTACGTAAGCTGTCAAGGTTTGGTAGTTGTATTGGAGTAGCCACCTTCAACATGGTGCCTTTAAGTACTAGCTAACCTGAAATGATGATATCTTTTGTAAATTTGATCATTTTTTGAGAGGAAATTCGATAGTCTATCTTTTTAATAATTCACGCTTTCCACTTTTGAGATAAAAACAATTTTTATAATTAACTTATGATATGTGGTCTGTCTTTACGCTCTTATTTAATCTATATGGTGTAATTGTCAAAGATAAGGAGTTATATTTCAATTTAACAAAAATATATATAAAAATAATCCAATATCTGATATCATATTCTGCTCACAAGTAGGTTAATAACATTAGTAAAACATTAGTAATTTAAATTATTTAAACAAGATTTATCGAGATAATATATTTACTCAAATAATTCACTCACTTTTCTTTCCATGATTATAATTTTACCTACCTTAAAGTGGACTGAATTTTTTTATAAAGCAACGTAAAGTCAAGTATGCGTGAGTTCAATAAAGTTATATAGCAACATGTGCATTTTGAAACAGGTCCATAGAAACATCTCTGATATTCAGTTCATTCTTTATATGGCTGTGCATATCAGATTCTTTATGCTCGGGGGTTTTAATTTCCTGTAAACGTTAACCTACACTACCAGATAAAACGTGCCTTTTAACTCAATCCATTTAGATTCCTCAAGCAATTTTCCTTGATTTTAAAAACAAATCCTTTCATGTCACAGATATGGGATGGTGAAATTTTAGAAGTATGTATTGCTTGAAATCGCCGAGTCTTCGTTGTCACGAATCGACACTTTCTACAAAAAGAGTTTATCGGAAATATATTGAAAATACAAATAAAATTTAACTTACCTTAAATAAGGAAATATTATATCAACCAAGTTCTCAGTTAAATTCATTTAAATTTAACAGTTGTTACCTGGAAGCTTACCTTGGTAATAGGAAAGAGAGCACTTGTTCTCCCAGTTACGTACCGTTGTGATAAAGGTATAATCTTTAATACTGCACGCATTGCATGTAGTAAATTATACTTATATCGCTATAAAGCTTTTATATAAATAATAACTAAATAAAGCATAAATTCATTACTTAAAAGTAAATGTATAGATATGTAAAATAAGATATTATAAACACAATACATATAACCTTTATATTATATATCTACAAACCTTCAAAGGGTATATTCAAATACTCTAAATGTGTATTGTTGTTACATTTTAACCAAATACATTGAAGCATTGTATATAGGATCACGACTAAACGAAATGATTATTAATACTAATAAAGTACATCGTTAAGAACTATAAGAAATATACTGACCAATAATATAATAAGTAATAAATCTGTTACGAGTCGTTGGTTTGTTATAAGCTATTATAAAAATTGGATTAGGACCCAAGTGAAGAATGTTTATAACATTATGTAAACACATTTACTTATACCAGGCAACCAAATAAACCAAGCTTTTTATTATTTTTTTTTTGAGAAGGAACGTCATAAACATGTGATCGTTAAACAAAACTAATTTTTAATCGCCACATGATTACGAAGCTGAGAATGACTGTTTTCTTAATGTCCTATATACAGACGTGTCGTTTACGATGAAATCTCACCTCGATTGCGTACAAAGCCAAAAACAATTTATAGTTTCGTAAAGAATAAATGTTTTTATTGACGCAAGACTCCTGCCACGTTGTTTCTTCTTTGGGAAATCCGACAATAAAATTTAAGAAGTTGAATGAATCACACTAACATTAGGCAATGAGAAACACGACCCGTTATTGGATACAAAACGAATTAAAGTATTAACTAAAAAAAATATATATTTATTAATTTTAAACAGACAAGACATCAGCACATTTAAACAAAACAAATATTTTTTTTTAAATTAGGATCTATTGATATAGGGGAAGAAAGGATATTTGGATAAAGAAAGAATAAAATATCTTACGGATCAATTTTTATTTCCTTTAAGAGCTTAAAAAGAGTAAACAGATTGTTTGCGTTTTATATGTGGTCTTGCCAAATCTCTTCATTGGTCTGATGTATAGAGAATAAGATAATATTGATCCCCCGCCCCCTTTACGTGAGAAACAACCGGTTATTCAATTGATATTGGCGACATAATAAGTCCCACTATCTCATCAACATGGGGGTTTTGTAGAAATGTTTAACCCTTTACCGTCTCACGATACATGCCAATTATATAAAGAGGTCCATTTGAAGCTCTTGCTCAGCGAGGATAAGACGATCACATTGGTTGAATAAAGCCAAAAACAAACGATCCAAAAAACGCGGAATTCCTTTATTTTAATTATTGCCAGAATCTGACGAGACACACGGATATGGATTAAATGGAGCTGCTTAACGGATTAAGGTATTTAAGCTGATGAGAAGAAATGGCCAACACGCGAACCAATTCTCGATGAAGTCATTTTTTTCCCAGGACAAATATTTTATTAGGCATGAAATGAAATCTTTAGAACAGTATACAGCGTCACATATATTTATTTTTAATATTCTTTAATTTGGGTATTATTATATTGCACAAGTGTTTTATTTCACGGGTGGCATTCCTCAATATCTCGGATTTAGACTTTCAATTAAAAAATCCTTCATTTAAATGGGAATATCGATCTTAACGTTTAGAATAATTTTCCCGATTCTATGAAATCGATGAAGATCTATATAGATATATACATATATTTAACTTTATTGATAAATAAGAAGTTTATAAATGTAAAAGATCTGGTTTAATATAATTGTCTATAAAGTTTAAACTCATTTACACTGCAAGTCCAGTGATCAATCTGATCAGCATCCATTGCAGTTTTTTTCTAGGCTTTGGTCATCATATCTTTTTCATAAAATACAGAACATGGCATTAATTGTAACGTGCGCTATATACACTCCGATATGTTAAAAAAAATTAATAATAACTTCATGACCATGACCATGACCAAATTCATAAACACCAAAAAAGGTTGTTGGTAGGAAGAAAAAGTGGGTTTGGCGAATTTCAAATGTTTTTACATAATATGTACATGTATAAACAATATGCAGTACAAAAGTTCGGAACGTGACTTTTTAATGCATGCTGTTTTCTATGCTAAAAATAGATCAAAAAGACAAAAATAAGTATACATGCCAGCCACAGCCCAGTAATGTCCCTTAACGTGCGAAATTAATTCATCTTTGAGTTTCTGCCAATTAGTTGATCTCTGAGTTTGTGCCAAACAACAGTTGATTAGTGTATTCAAAATTTGACCAAATCTAGAGCAAATACTGACGTTCATATGGGTATAACCAAAGTTTCTTTTGCAACCTTATTATTTTCTTCAAGGGATAAATAAATAGATAAAAAGCGAAAGAAAGTAACCAACAAGAAGTTTCAGATAATTACCGACGACAAACATCTGGTGACGACAAACATCTGGTAAAAATAACCTTTTTTTCGGAAGAGACGTAAAATTATTCATTTCCTCGCAAAAATTATACAAGAATCTTACGTTAATTCTAATTCATAACTTCTCTTGTCGGGACGTAAGAAAGAACTTAAAAATACCAACTTAAGGAACTCCGTGATGAAATCGCATCCCGTGGGACTATAGCATTGGCGGGACTATACTATTAATTACCTCATATCTCTCACTTACCCGAATTAATTTAAATTCTATAAAAAGAGTACTACTCTAATAAACACTAAAGCCACAACATCAAAACATATAGAAAAAAACCTTTAAGCGTTTGTTTTATTTTCAAAAAGGAAAATATTTAACATGCATATTTAAATCTATAATTCTTTTTTAAAAAAAATCAAATTACATCTCAGAACATAGCCTAACGATAATAAAACCGTATAATTAAATGTATCTAATATCGAAAGCATCGCACATTCAAAGCAAAAGCTTTAAAGGTAAAACATTCAGTCAACTTACGTGGGTCTTAAACTGAAAAAATTCTTACTACCTTTCTCTAACTAAACAATAGTTGTATCATCAAAACATAACTTAGTGGTCAGCTTTATCATTAAACAATAATTCGGTGATCAAATTTATCATTTAAGGATAATTTAGTGATCAGCTTTATCATTGAACAATAATTCAGTGATCAGCTTTATCATTGAACAATAATTCAGTGATCAGCTTTATCATTAAACAATAATTCAGTGATCAGCTTTATCATTAAACAATAATTCGGTGATCATCGAACAATAACTTGATAATCACTTTTTATCATTAAACAATAACTCGATAAACACTTTTATCAATAATGAAATGGGTTTAACGACCCACTGCTCTGCTCCGACTAAACCACTTATTTTTTTTATCAATAAACAATAACTCAGTGATTGTTTTTTTCAGTAAACAACATTTCGATTATCAACTCGACCATTTTAAAAATTAATTCGAATCGTTGTACCACGAGCAGACAAGTGGCATTGTTGTTATCTATGCACCTTCGTGTTGCTCTTGCTCTTAAATGATAAACTGTGGAATTGTAAGCTCTTGAAATTATTCAGGGGTCGGTGGTGTACCGTTTACAAAAAATAGGAGCTTATCGTTCTTCTTTTAAAACCAAACCATTCAGTATTGAAATTAGAATATACATGTACGATGTAATCATATTTTCTTTCTAATAATCAACATACCGATTTGGAGAATTACATTGCTTCAACTATGGACAAGGTCCATGTTTCAACTTAGTTAAAACTATAAATTGAACGCTGTAGAGGGCATGTCATCGTTCTGTCATTTGCTCCTCCATAAAATAGCTTAGTGAATAATGCGTTGGCCGACAAAGTTCCTCTGGATTTTGCAGTCTGCTATCATCTTTTCAATCGTTTTGACGGGGGACCTGGCAAGGAAAAGTGTCTAGTCTTTCGGACAACGAGAAGTTCACATTTGTATGCGTTGACGGACACGTAAAACATTACAATTGGAATTTAATGAAGAGAAGGCGGACAATAAACCTCATATTAAACTGACACATGTCCGTTGACAGGATTTCAAGTGTCAACCTGAAGTGATTCAATTAGAATAATTTGTACATTTTAACCTATATATATGATGTGGTAAAGCACCACAATAACATTAATAATCAGAAATAATCATTCTAATTTCACCGAACACATACAAAGCTGGTGATTTATAGCCCAACCTTACAGGCTACTATCACCGTTTCAGTCGTCCTACAAAACATGCATCATGACAATTCATAGCATAAACATCTGATAATTATAGGTTCATCTTACCAACATGTCTTAAATAAAATACCAGTACTTACACTAAACATGGATACAACATCAATTTTCCCGCCACCTTCCAGCCATTACATATTACTACATATATAAGTACTACATAAATATAACTCACCATAATAAACCTGCAGCATCCGAAACACTCAAAGTTGTGTTCCTCGCGTGAAATTTTGAAAGCATAATTTGTGATGATTTACTTATATCGCTCAAGCCCATGCACATTTAAAGCAAATGCAATTCATATCAAATAAATATGTTCATACCAAAAATCACACAGAAATTTGTTTTAAAATGTGTAAATGCTCAATTCAATTTTCAGATCAACTGATTTGCCATGCTGAGAAAAATGTTGAAACCCTTCTAAATTAGCTCAAAACGAAACATATCTATAATAAAAACATGCTTCCAGAATGAAACAAGACATAACAAGTGCTCAACAAAAACTATTCAAATTTCCGTCTTCCAACAGGCTCAAGATTCAAGAAAATTGTACATTGGACGTGAAAACTATTAACAGAACGAAGAAACAAAGTTTACAAATAAAATCTTAAGTTAGACGACTTACCACTCAACTAATTATTATCCTTAGCTATAGTGTTTCTGTAACAGCAAACTCTTTAAATTTAGGCTATCAACATAACGACAATTCCCGGTTGACCAAAGTTTTAAAGGGGCTTAGTTCAGAGTCCGGCACGTTTTAGACAACCCTCTCCCTTGTCCTATTAGCTGGATATCGTCCCAACTATTGGAAACTGTTACGCTGGGACAACCAGTTAAGATTAACCAATCTTCATGAAGCTACAATATTGTCATGCGCACCAGAAAGTGTCGAATTTATAACGGTTTCTGGTACTTTTGTGTACAAATAACCGCAACAAGTAAATTTTCAATCTAAGACAGTTGTTAACACAAATAAACTTGAAACAAACAATGAAGCGCAGAATTGTCAACTTTTGTTTGTTTTCTTGGATTAAAATAACCCATACGTGTAAGTAATAAAGAAAGGCCAGTATGTATTACAAGCATCTAGATACAACAGGGATGGCTTGTGGATTTAGGTCTACTCCAAACAATATTGTTTATCTTTACAAGAAAAAAAAACAAAGTCCTGATTGAATAGTTTAGTTTTCTCGAAATGAACTTCTCATTTGTAAACAAGTGACGAATGGCTGGCCACTGGTTCCGAAGAATATACGTGACACAGAGAATTGTACGGAATCTGAAATGTGTGATAATATGTAATTTTTTTCACGGAACGATTTATATAGGTGAGAGTGAAAGATTAGGGTTACATCAGAAACATTGATGACTGTTGCCAAGTAAAAATCAGAATGGTGTTAATTGGGTATAAAAGCTGGCTAATAGGGATAGTAGAGGGTTGTCAAGGATATTTTCTTCGGTTGGAGACATCAATAATTTTTTAATTGTACCCTTTTTTTAATATAAGCAATTTTGTTTTGTTATATGTATGGATCTTTTATTTTTAAAATGCATCGATATATACCATTGCGTTAAATCTATTAGCCCTAGGATCGATCTGGTTGCATCCAATACAACCGAATTAAAACTGCCCTCAGAACACACATTGTATGCATACAGCGCATACAATGTAAATTTAAACCAAGCTTATACACAAACGGAAAATGTCAATCGAAATGAGTGGGAATTAAGTTGGACTGAACAACAACCTTAAATAAATGACCAATAGGTGGTGGATTACGGAGTCTAGCCCACAAGGTCTTAAAACATGGATAATCGAAATAATATAATTTGAGAAGCTTTAGAATTTGAGAAGTTACATCATGTTTGAGATAATGTCCATTTGTAACATTGCAATATCAAGCCATATTTTTGAGGATTTTAGAAGCTACATCATGTTTTAGATAATGTTCATTTAAAACATTGCAATATCAAGCCATAATTTTGTCGATTCTATTTCTTATATCCAGAAAGAAACCAATATCAATTAATATTTTGTCACTAAGGATAACCTCCACCCAGACAGTTGTATGCAGAATCCATAAGAGATTGTGCAGACAATTTAGTTCATCATATTTCCAAAAACGTGGTGCCGTGTGTTACGATCAAGGGTGTGGGGGGATACTTTCATAGGGAATTTATTCCATTTCAATTTGTAGGTATTAGTCAAAAATCCCACAACAGACCCAATCATAATACAGAGTTAGCATTATTTTGTTAGCCGTGTTCTAAAGGATAGTCAGATTTGTCTCTCTTTTTTTTTTAATTTTTTTTTTTAACAAAACGGTTTTCTTTCTGATTCTTGTCTACGGGCTGTGGTTTAATGGTTTTAGAAATACTTTAACCACAATCTCAATAAATATAACTTTAAGAACCCGTAGTTAATCTGGAATTATTTGCTAAATTGGTTGAAGGGAACAGTAAATAATTATTTGAATAAAAGCGTATTTTTTTAGTGGCGTTCGTTTGTCTGATTTGAAGCATAGATCGATCGAATGAAAGGCAATTTAAAACAGCTGATCTCAATCTCTCACTTTTCAAATATTTCTTCTGGACATTATTTTTGTCGACGCAATTGTAAACTCCTGAAACATCCATGCAGCAGACTGTTCTTTTTTAATTCCTACAGAGTTTAACATGCTTCTGCATTGGGTGCATAACGGTCGACAATGAATTGAGTATTCAGTCTTATCCATGGACAAATCAATCTAAATTTGAAATATTCGCTAAAATGAGCCGGTGCATGCAGGATTGACGCAAAGCAAATTAAATATTGCTCCAAAACACACACAGTGACAGTCTGGAAACCAACACATTTAAAACATTTTGAAGTTCTCAGATTAGTATTTTGTGTTTTTACCTTTAGGGATACGAGTCAGAGGGGGTGAATCCGGTGCGACTGCAGCAAATATTTTTGTCTAGACACTCTCCTCAATTTACATTTATAACTGTACAAGAGTGATGTAGTTTGTGTATGTTTATCTGTATTACATAATAGTGAGCTGACAACTTAAAGATGAGCTGTTTTAATAGTTGCTTATATTATGATATATTCGAAAATATTCTAGTATCTTGGACCGAACACATGTGATATTAATTAGATCGTGCTCCGCTAATCTTCTACTTCTTTTTCCTCTTCGTCTTCTATTGCCTTATTTATTTTTTATTGTGTCTAGCGCTCGCACAGTGTCTTTCCTGTTGGTGGAAGCCGGAGTACCCGGAGTAAACCCAGGAGGTTAAGAAAGTGCCCCTGTCTCCAAGCCACACACGCTCACACCCGGGATCGACACTTTTGATAGTATTTCTTCAACAATAACCATTGATGCATTATTATACTTGTGATAAGTAACACCTACATAATCCGAAGCAGAACAGTAGGACGTTTAACCCCATTTTAATTAATTTCCTAATAATATTTATAGTGTAGTAAAAGTGCTACACCTTATAGAGATATTGAGGGGGTGGGGATTCCGAATGAAATAGTTACAAAACTTGCGAAAGGGTATACCCCGATTCAAAAGGTCATAGCCCAAACAATATTAATGCCAGAGTCATATAACTGTTCAGTTTTACAAAAGTTTGTACCACAACATTTAGTTTTTTCATAATCTTCTAAGGAAGTCAACCGACAACTTTTTGAGAATTTGGCCCACTTGACAAGAAATGACTCACATCTGATAAAGATGATAATAATCCCGTTTGTATTTGCATGTAATATCAATACGACATTACAGATCTTGAAGTTAACCCCGAAGGATTGTTACGTATGGGTTCAGTTTATAATGGACCGTAAGTTTTTAAGGACCATGGTAAATAAGACGTGGGATATGTTTCATTCCTGTAACGTGTTATTGTTCCTGGGGATCAAGGAGAATTGCCAACGAGACAAGTACCGACGGGGACAATTAGTGTCGACGGGGACAAGTGCCGATAGGGCAATTGCCGATTGCCGACTATCTGTCTGTTTGTCAGTGCTGCAGTCGTTAATTTACAAGAACAAACTATTGCGCAGTTCCACCTACTGGATACCCACTGCCTTTATATTTGACTCCACGGGCAATGGAAATATCAGACCAATACAAAGAAACTGTGTGACAGTGGTGCGAACGATCCAGCTTATAAGTGATCTTACATCAACCGGTAAGGGCGGTAAGTATTGGATAGCTATGTAAACTGCTTAAATGGGAAATGGTATTAGGTGTTCTGGAGAGAGTAAGTATACCCTGCTCATGGATCTTTAAAAAAACCTTACAGATTATGCTTCTGTTTGACCAGAACTGAGAATTACGACGGTGTATAATTTATTTTAAAGGATGCGTCTCAAATACATAATTAAATACTTCTTCATCCTTCTTAAATATAACCCGATGTAAATATCACCCTTCCGTAGCTCCGGATATTATAGACCGGAAACACGCGATGGTTTTATGTGGAAGGAACCATAAAGAAAGATAAATAAAAACATTGTAGTGACTAAGAATTGGTTTGACAAAATGGACAGGCGACCAAATATATCCTTATGAGACACAGTACCGGTTTTCAACATTTGGCAAACTGTTATCGAGTGGCTTAGTTTTTACTACTACTACAGAAAGCTGTTCTCCCCCCTTTAGCATGAAAGGGAAATATTGACGAGTAACTGGGTTGTAAATAGTCTGCTATGGAGAACAGGAAAGTTGTGACAATAGACTAACAATGAAAATCTGGACTCGTCTGAACTGCCGGTCTTCCTTTCTTTAACGACAAATATTAGTGATGTTCCCACAGGTTCACATCTATGATTAAGTTTGTGTTTAATTAACACGCGGTGACAAATATTCTGCTGAACTGACAAAACTCTTCCATAGTTCCATTGGAGAAAGAGAGACGGGGGGGGGGGGAGTATCCAAGTGTTATTTATGACAAGATGGGAAAATTTGAGTTTAAGCATGTGGTTGATAACCTAAAACACCAAATATTAAATAGAGAATCTCCTACGAGTGTTTTTTGATATCAAAAAATATCAACGAGTGTTGATATTTTTTGGTATCAAAAAACACGAGTTGGAGATTTTATTTATCACCCAATCCTTTCTTACATGCACAAATAAATAAATATAATTCTTTCCTAAAGAATTCACTTTTACCGATCCTATTTACATTATAGCGTAGTGATACATCATTTTTTTTTACAGCAGTTTAGCTATTGTATAGCCCTGTATACTGACCCAGTTTTTTCCTTTAAGGTCAATTTAATAAAAGCAGTTTCTTATTTTTTAAAAATCACTCTTTACTTAAACTAAGTGGTTTCTTTAAAATAAAAGAAGGAAGTTCCTTTTTGATTCACCAATCAAATTTATGTAAAGTGATCTCACTACACTGTGTATATATCACTAAAGTGATATCACCACACTGTAGATATCACATTTAACACACAAGCGATATCTACTGTCAAATATATTATTGGGTGATAAAAGTTAAAAACCTATGTCCACCAGGGCGATTACTTCAAGTTGTCAATTTCGACAGAAATGTGAATAATTATATTGTCTTTAACACCTTTGCCAATACGGAGCAATCAAATTTTCTGTGACAATGACAGCTGTTTAGTCGTTCGGATGGGACGAAAAACCTAGGACCCGTGTATACATTGGCGTGCACGTAAAAGATCCCTAGGCAGTTGGAATTCGATATGAGAGAAGGTCATGGTGCCGCTGCCCGGGTAAAACTTCCCCTCATAACACACTATATGGCGTATGCCCGTCTTTATTAGCTCAGTCGGAGCAGCGCTGTAGGACGTTAAAAAATGGGAAAAAATGGTTTTCATCTCAAAACTCATAAAATATGCAGGCCCGGCAGAGTGGGGTGTGGATGGGGAGTAGGAGATGTCCCATCTTCAATAGAAGGCTTGATCTCGCTTTAACTACGTTCACCTTATCTAACCCTTCACGTAACACGCTGCATATTTCGGCACTAAGTTTTATTGGGTATAAGCTCAGCTTATGATCCAATCAGATTCCTTGGTCGTCGCGAATACCAAGTCTCGCGCTTTCAAGCTAAAAAGTATACCTGTGATAATCGAGTTCAAAGTTCGTCCAATGTCAAGGTTTCCGTGGAGGTTGCGATGTCACAATCTCTGATTGGATGCTACTGTTGAGGTGTCTACAGATAATGTAGCTATAATGTCGGGAATTGCACAGTATTGAAGCAACGTCCAGGTGTTGTGAAACTCGCAGTCGTTGCTTCATGAACATGGGGGTGCCCCCTCTCCCCAATAATTTGGTCGCAAGTACTCTTTACTCCAATGACGTATCCGGAAGAGGCTTGATTTTCTCAAAGAAGTGAGAATTCTAGAACGTACTGTATTTCAGAAGAAAAAAAAACCTGCTATAGCTCTATACTGATCCCTAGATTAAGAACCCCTAGTTTCGAGGGTCGCGATTACTTATCAACACAGTCGATCTTTATTCCAAGTTCACCCCACTTCCGTTGTACCTATAGCAGATTAGGTAAATAAAAAAACTGCCAACAGTTTTGGTCTGTTAAAGTCAGCTGTTATCATGCAAGATACATCACATTTTGCAAGAAATGGGTGGGAATAAGGTAAAATCAATTTGGCTCATCCTTTCATTCAAATTCTTTTGATCCTTAACACATTTTGTTAAGTTTCATCTGAATGGGACAAAAATTGTAGCCCCTGGAGGGCCAAAAAACTTCATACATATTTTACATTTTCCGTATAAACAGGGGTTATATAGCTCTAGAATAGAAGGCCTGGTGCGCATCAAAGTCAAACTCATCCAAGAACTTTTGATTCTTAACGCATAGTTTAATTTTCATGTCATGAATAGGTCCAAAATTGTCGCTTCTAACTTAAAGTAGAGTAAAATAACATCACCATGTTTATGGGGGTAGCCATCTTCGAACTGACGATGGTCCGGACCAGAGCCTTATTATATGATCCAACTTCGGCTTCTAGTTTCGACGCGGTCCGATACGCGTCAACATCGAAAGGAACTTAGATATATGGCTCATACACATTCAATGTAAATTGGATAAATATTGTGACCTCTAGAGGGTCTTGGTGTTATTATTTATCTAGTTCAGCATCACAGAAAATCGCAATTGGCAGTGTTTCGTGGTAAGGCATTTAGAAAAGAATTAAAACCTCACTTCATTGTTGAATAATTTTATTAGCTAAGAAAGCGTCTCCCCAAATCAAAAATGTATTCGCCATGCGCGGAGTATTTTGTCTGTTTGTTTTAGGTTTTTATTTCGTTTGAATATCCTCAGTTGGAAAATTTGCACCTGGCCGGTTCTTAAAATCTGTTTGGCACATGCAATTGTGTTAAACCTGTTTAAGCCCCTACCCGAGCTACAAAAGAGAAAGATTTTTCCGGAATACTTGATGAGGTCCAGGATTGTTGTTGTTTGTGTTTTTTTTAATTAAATATTTTAAGACTTTGTACATTGTAAATCTAATTTAAACAGGATAATGTTTTTAAATTTCTTTTTGTTTGGACTAAGTTGGCAATTCTTATCAAGATTACGTTGGATTAAGGCGTTCAAGTAAACAGTAAAATTAAAACGTTACCCCCCCCCCCCCCTTGTGGGATTAAGTATAGTAATTAGTGCAAGTTATAAATAGACAATTTTCCCCTTAATTCCCCCCCCCCTCTTCCTGCATTTTTGAGTTGACTTTTGGGTGAAGAATAGGAGAAAGGGGATCATTAAATTTGCAATTTAAGAGCAGATTTGGGTAATACCATCAATATTACAGCGGGGGAATAGGGGGTGTAAAGTGTCTTTCTACAGAGCAATGATTGTGTCGGAAGTGAGATTTTCATCCAGTCAACTCCAAATCCCCGTAGCAAAAAATCTAAACGGTCAACCCCCTACAAAGGTATAATGAGCAGATTGCCAAAGGTGGTCCCCATTGTGCCTATATAGATTGGAACCAACGGAATGTTGAGCAAAAAGCTACAGCCTGTGATGTTACAGACATTTAACATTGAAGTCAGTGGGCAAATAATTACTAGTCTGAACCCTTGTGTCATTCTCCTCAGTAGTCTCCCTTATAAGGTTTTGAATGTTAGAGTCCATATTGTACATAGGGTCAGAGGTCAAATTGGTGGGTTTTCTTTATAATAAACAAACATCAAATCTATTTTATTCTATAGGCCTGGGCCCTAATAATTTCAGACTGTAAACGTTAGAGAGTACGACATCTCTATTAGATTT
Source organism: Patella pellucida (assembly GCA_917208275.1). Lineage (NCBI taxonomy): Eukaryota > Metazoa > Mollusca > Gastropoda > Patellidae > Patella > Patella pellucida. The sequence continues at coordinate 64,279,758 of OU795039.1, forward strand.
AGGACACACAGAAAACTAACCTTATTGAAATAGCGTTGATTAACCCAGTGCAGTGGCATTTCATTTTAGTTCAGTTGTATGTTGACCAAAGAACAAAAAAAAGGCCACCCACCCACTTCAGCTTGTGACACAAATTGTGTGACTGACAATGTTTGCCTTCAAACTTTAACTTCATACTTATTAATAGATACATCATCATCATAATGTGTGGCCTGTGCAAACAAGTTCAATAATTATTCCAGTACTTTTTACTCTTTGCTCACACACACATGGCTGCCATGGCATGCTGAAAGACGTTTTTAAACTAACCAATTTTTACCTTATAAATACCAATGTTGTGCTGTACATAAAATGATAAATATCTGCAATGTACCAGTAATGAAAGTAAAATAATGAAGCCAACAATGGGAAGAATAACCTGGAAAATCAAAAAACTGCCCTCCATGGTAGGAAATTATTTTAAAAACAAGAAAGATCAGCTTGTTTTGACATACAGAAGTTTGTTTTATAATGAATATACATCACTTAATACTATGATTGATACAATGATGGAACCATTGTTCTGGTGTGTGGATCACTTTGCAAGATATTTAGGACCTGTAAGTATAATATTTCTACATATATTATTAAACTGGCCCTGCATTGAAATCTAAACATTGACAGTAGAAACCTCTTTGATAATAGCCTAGTAATGGCGAGTTTATAATAATAATAATAATAATCGCGTCATTTTACAAGGGTAGCAAATTAGGTTTGAGGCCTTTTTCCAATTTGGCCCTGGGCACAGATCGTGCAAATGATTTCAATCATTACTGCAGGAAGAAACCGAAGAACTCAGGGGAAACCTGCCTGATCGGATCTCCTTTAACAATTGTATTGCAGGGGACTTTAAATTGGTATATTATAGCCATTTAAAACAATCAAGTCTTCAAGAAGATTGTGATAATTGTACATTTAGGACAACTTGTCCCCGGTTAGAATCATGGCATTGGCCTAGAAGAAGCTTTAGGATCTCCATCTTGATGTCATGTAAATAATACTTGTGTAGCTGACAGCAACTGTGGCAAATTCCCCTGTACAATTTAACAGTGTACATAAAATTCCAATGGCAGATGGAATCCCTCTCCCCCCCCCCCCCACAGTATTTAATTTACAGATGCCAGTTTTTAAATGACCAAAGTATATACTGAGCAAGACGCTTGCAAATCAAAGTTGAGTTGTGTATCAAAATATAGCAGATGGAAGTGCTGTAGTCCAGGAAAATCTTTTGAACTTCCATTGCACACATAACCATAGAAATAAGAATTACCAGATCTCTAAATGAAACCCCATTCTATTTATGTTAGGCCTTAGTCTCCTAGGCTATTTGTTGGTTAACCCCCTATAAAATACTGATTTAAAACAACAAAGTATTTAATGTGTGTATTATTTTATTTATTTTTCAGATCATGGTGACGTTTGTTGTTATAATGATAACATTTGTTGTATCTGTATTCTATACCTGTTTATTACCTCATATTGTTTACACATCACATACCATAGTAACAATAACTCATCTCATAGTTGGACATTGGTTATTAGTAAATATTGTATTTCACTATGCTATGGGAAGCTTTAAGAGTGCTGGTCATCCACCTCCAGTAAGTTGAATAAACCTTTTTCAGAACAGTATAAGCCAAATTAGATATTGAAGTTAATTCTTGAATTCAGTAGTTGTAAGAGTCTGCTTAATATGAAGAGCAATAAGGGCAAACATACAGTTTTAGATACATGTAGAATCTCAGTTGTAAGAATGGCAAAGAATGTTTAAATCAGGCTTTCCTTGTTAGATGTGCAGATGTACCAGACTATGCTACCAGGAAAGTAATGTTTTAGTTTGACTTATTACCCATCTTGGTTTGTATCCTTGTTCTTTGGGCTAATACCATGTTAATCTAAATGTTCAATTAGGATGTCAAGCCATGTATATTTTATTTTGAAATTTATTATATTTACCTTTTTTATTTTTATCAGCTGGTACAGAACTCTGTTTCAATCTGTAAAAAGTGTATTTCTCCCAAGCCACCAAGAACCCATCACTGCAGTATTTGTAAAACCTGTGTTTTAAAAATGGACCATCATTGCCGTATCCTTTGTCAATATTCCTGTAATAGTTGTTGGGTTTCTTGTTTCTGAAATCCCCATCTTCATTAGCCTGGATTGAGCTAAGCCCCATTTCATTTCATACTATCTGAAACAGTTGGCCAACAATCATCTGAAGGAAGTCACAAAAAAGCCGACATTTGAATACAGCAAGCTAACCTACAATATATTAGTTTCATTGGGGGCGATATGATCTCTGATATATATCAGTGGATGTTTTTTTAAGCCAGGGCGACAACCATGTCTGTCCTTTCTTAGTATTTCCTTGTTTTTTGATATTTTAATAAATCAGTTCTTAATTACCTTAATATTAATTAGCTTGGCTAAATAATTGTATTGGTTTTTATAATCACAGACATTTCTTTCTCTTCTGTTTTTATATGTGGATCGGTACGATGTATGTGAGTTATGTTGGTTATGATTTATTTAAACAACATTTCTATGGTAATAAGGTATGTATTTTCAAATTTATTCAGTGGTGACAAATCTTAAATTTATATAACTGTGGTGTATTTTATAATTTAAGGAACTTCTATATCACCTGTTTGTAAACTATCAATATTTGGTATGATTGTTCATAATATCAAATTAAATCAATTTAAATCTACAGATATCAAATTTTCAATTACCCTTCTTTCATTGAATTTGGTCCTAAACTGTTATTGTTGGAGGGAGCGTACCAGTGTAAAAGTACATTTTATTATACTTTATGCTTGTCAACTTCTATTTCAGGTGTTGATATTCCCAGACTTTTTATATCCATTAAATCTTGCCAGAGAGGCAATGGTTAGTTCTGGGGTATGTAGATGTTGTAAATTTTGGTCTTTCTGGAAACCTGATGCTAATGCCAATATGTTTGGAATTTTCTTTGTTATTTGATCAAGGGGTTTTTACAGTCTAAATATCTATTTAGTAATTACCATAATATGACAGTACATTTATAGGTTGTAAAAATGAGAAATAAATCATAGAACATGGATAAAGGGAGGTAATCACATTCAATTTTCTATACCTTGAATTATCTCCCCTTAGACCACAAACGGGAGGATTATTCTGGGGTTTTTTCTTAAATATTATGAACACAAATTGTCATTTTCAGGTAACATCAAAAGTTTTGGTAGAGAAAGAGGAGAAGAGAGAGGATAAAAATGATGAAGATGATGTGGAACATCTTGGCATCAGTTACAGCGATAAAACTTTTCATAATCTAGTTATATTTGAATTTTTGCTATGTACTGGTGTATCTATTGCATTAGGACTATTAACAATATGGCACTTCAGACTTATAAGTAGAGGAGAAACTAGTATAGAACAACATATAAATAACAAAGAAAGAAAAAGATTAAAAAAGAGGGGAGTGGTATGTATTCTTTGTTGATAATAAAACTATTACTACAGCTGTTTAATTTTATGGATCATTTCACAATCGGCTTTATATATGATTAATAAGTTTGGTTTTGAGATAAAATAATTTGCACTTTTGTGTAGGTTTGAATTGAATTCCATAAATTTGAAGCACTGCCAGTATCGTAATTTTAGAAAGGAAAAATCAGAAAATTAAAGTAATCCAAAAATTGTAAAATACCAGTCTAATTGGATTTTGATCTTTATCAGTTGCATTTAAATTTCGATTGATCTAGAAGTTGTTGTAGACTTCATAGTAGTGTAATAACATACGGCAACAAAAGAAAGGATGATCTAACATTTAACTAAAAGTCAAGTGTTTCATTTACACCGAAAACACAAATTATTGATCAATTTAAATCAACATTGATGATGTAAACTTACCTGGAAAAGAGGAGCTTCTGATATCTGAAAATTTAAGATAAAATAATGCGATTCTGTCCCAGTTGTAATGAGAGACTTGAGGAACGAGGCTAAACATTAAACCAAATCAAAGGGCGTATGTAGACAGGAATTTCTAAGTCCAAAATGTTAGCGATTTAGCTCCTTTAAACTGTTGTTTTATAACCTAAAACAAATGACATGTATCACACAAACCAGGGGGGAGTAGATATGATATAAATGAAGTAGTTATATCTATAAATATTGGGTTGGTGTTGATCAGAATATGTATTTAAAATATACATTATGATAATATTTCTTATAAACATAAAAAATAAAACAACACACCAAATGTGTAAAGAATACAACAATCTCAAATCCTTAATTTTTACATATTCATCAATCATTAATTTCTTTTTTTTCAGATTTTTAAAAATCCATACAACTGGGGTTTTATTGCTAATTGGAAACAATTCTTAGGTTTAACCAAAAATAGGTAATTTTTACATGGTTTTGTTTCTATTAAAGAGGTTTTGGACTGATTTTCCTGTTTTTATACATACAGCCTTTTTGATCCATTTCACTTTTTTATTGATGCTTTACAGAAAACTTAAATGGCTTTTAGAATGAATAACAAATACTCATAGAAAAGCTAGGGTTAATCCCGCTTACAAAGGAGTATATTGTCATCATCCATGTCTGTCCACCCCTCACACTTCAACATATTAAAGTCTTTGATAACATTGTTTTGAAAACCCTATTAATTCAAACTTATGAATCAGTTCCCCTATCATGAAAACTATATATTCATTTGTTTTTATACGCCCACATTTTCATGTGGACGTATTATGTCGTCGCCCCTGTCCGTCCGGACGTCCGTCCGTCCACAATTGTTTGTGGACCCTCTACAGGTCACAATTCTTGTCCGATTTTAACGAAACTTGAAATATAGCTTTATCCCCAAAAGATCTCGGCTGCTTTCGATATTGGCATGTTTCGGATCGTAACTTCATGGATTATGGCCCCTGATTGTACGAAAAATCACGTTTTTAGCTTGTGGACCCTATAGAGGTCACAATTTTGAGCCGATTTAAATGAAACTTGACGTGCATGTTTATAACCCAAAGATCTTGGTTCCTTTCGATATTTGCGCCTATCAGAACGTAATTTCCTGAATTATGGCCCCTGATTGTCCGAAAAATCACCTATTTTAGCTTGTGGTCCCTCTGGAGGTGACAATTATTATCCGATTTAAAAAACCGTTCGATTATATCACCGTTACATCCTAAGGAAGGTTGAGTTCGAATTTCGGGGAAATCGGACCAAAATTGCCATACAAAATGGCCGCCGTTTGTACGCGAATACTGTTTAAAAATAGTATATCAAGGTTGTGGACCCTGTAGAGATCACAATTTTAATTCGATTTTGATGAAACTTGAAATGCATGGGTACAACCCAAAGATCTTGGTTCCTTTCGATATTTGTGAATATCGAATTGTAACTTCCTGAATTATGGCCCCTGATTATACGCAAAATCGCCTTTGTTTAGCTTGTGGTCCCTCTGGAGGTCACAATTATTATCTGATTTGAAAAAACGTTTAATCATTTCACCGTTACACCCTAAGGAAAGTTGAGTTCGAATTTCTGGTAAATCGGATCAGAATAGCCATACAAAATGGCCGCCGTTTGTACGCGAATACTGTTAAAAAATGGTATATCAAGGTTGTGGACCCTGTAGAGATCACAATTTTAATTCGATTTTGATGAAACTTGAAATGCATGGTTAGAACCCAAAGATCTTGATTCTTTTCGATTTTTGCGCATATCGAACTGAACTTCCTGAATTATGGCCCCTATTTATACGCAAAATCACCTTTGTTTAGCTTGTGGTCCCTTAGGAGGTCACAATTATTATCCGATTTGAAAAAACGTTTTATCATATCACCGTTACACCCTAAGGAAAGTTGAGTTCGAATTTCGGGAAAATCGGACAAATATTGCCAAACAAAATGGCCGCCGTTTGTGCGCGAATACTGTTAAAAAATGGTATATCAAGGTTGTGGACCCTGTAGAGGTCACAATTTTAATTCGATTTTGATGAAACTTAAAATGCATGGTTATAACCCAAAGATCTTGGTTCCTTTCGATATTTGCGCATATCGGATCGTAACTTCCTGAATTATGGCCCCTGATTGTTCCGAAAAATCCCCTATGGTCCCTCTGGAGGTCACGATTAATATCCAATTTAAAAAAACGTTTGACTCTTATCACCATTACACCCTACGGAAGGTTGAGTTCGAATTTCTAGAAAATCAGACCATAATTGCCAGACAAAATGGCCGCTGTTTGTACGCGAATAGTGTAAAAATATGGCATATTAAAGTTGTGGGCCCTGTAGAGGTCACAATTTTAATTCGATTTTGATGAAACTTAAAAAGCATGTTTATAACCTAAAGGTCTTGATTCTTGTCGATATTTGCGCATATCAAATTGTAACTTAATGAATTATGGCCTTTGATTGTAGGAAAAATCACTTTCGGTATTGCTTATGTCCTCTATCCATCTATCGAAAATGTGGGCGTATCCTGCCTGGCAGTGCCAGCTTACTATCTTTACATCACACCATACTATGACTTTTTTGCTGTTCTTCCCAAAGCTACTGGTGGCCAGCCATCTTGTTAGATGAGGACAAACCCTGCAATCTCTATTCCCTCTACCTTTTTTGGCATGCAAATTTTTTGATTGATTATTAAAGATTAAAATGTATATATATTTCAGGTCATTTTGGAGACATGTATTATTACCATCTAATCATTCATTAGAAGGTGATGGTTTAATATGGGATACTACAACTTATAGTTTTAAAACAGATCAAATTGGTTTACAATTATTATGACATAAACTTAAATATAGTTAATGTCTTAAAATATATAGACTTTTATATGAGTGAAAATTATTGTTTATCTATGTATAATATACTGTAATATTTTTATTCAAGTATTGTTCATGTGTTTCATAGTATGCTTGTTGTACTCTGATTTTATCGTGTGTTAATACTATTCTGCTCTGTATGATGATTCTTCACCTCAGTACCAATTGGTGGGGGGCAATTGAACAGTCTAATACAGTAATAGCATGGTTTCGATTCCCAACTTTATATGTAACAAGAAGTAGGGTTTCCTCCCAATTCTAAAAGTCCCTTAAGTGCAAGCAAATTATTGAAGTAAAATCACATAGTTTGTGTTGACTGGAAGTTTAACTCCATTTCTCTCTCTTTCGATCCCTATCTGACAACCTCTTAAAAAGGCCTTTCTAAAGCTTTGAAAGATTCTTCACAGCCAGTGTTTCAAATTTATGGAATTCCATTCAAACCAACTAAACTTTTTTATCGTATGTACAACCAATTCAATACGAATCTAGCTGTTTTTGTGTCAAGCTTTTATTAAATCCTGTTTCTGTTATCTGTGTCGTTTATATCTTATTTATTATTGGTTGATTATTGTTGCTGTAGTTATTTATTTTTAATTTTGTATTTTTACAAGCGGTTGCCATGCAATATACACCCACATTTTGTAAGAGATGAGTTAGAGAACAAGCTAAAAAATAAAATTAGGTGCTCAAAAAAATTTGCGTAGATTTGAGCTTAAATTATTGGTAAGCAGTAACAGGTGTCAAGCATGACACAGGGTAAGCTTACTCATTTTAGAACATATGATACTACTTCTCATTTGAAACCATTGGACTGGCAACCTGTGGCTGCAAGGTTTTCTTCTTCCCTTTGGTCTTTGGCTAGTTACCTTTTCTTTGAATCCTGGTCCAAACCATTGCTCTAGTTACCTTTACTTAGTGACAGGACTGGTGTCATGCAAAAGGCAGGTTAGGCTCTAGAAAACCTGATATCATTTCCCATTTGATAAATTCACAGACAGTATTTCCTGTTGATGTTGATGTACTTATTAAATAAACCCTAAATGTTAGTGCCTGTGGTCCCATTAGAAAAGGAGCATTATCCCATTTTCTTATCAATACCACTATTAAAACTTGTTAATATATTTTATGTACAATGAGAGAACTTATCCTATTTTCTTATTAATACCAGTAAAACTTGTTCATATTTTTTTATACAGTGAGAGAGCCAGTATAATGCTTTATCCAAATGTTCAAAGCATTCGCCAGTTGTTGTCATTGTAAGGGCTAAGAATTGCCAAAATATTGGAATAAACAGAATATATATAATATATTGATGTTAAATATGTTTTCCCATATTATTAACATTAAAAGATTATACATGTATATATAATATAACTTACTGCTCAATTTGATTCACTAATAATTTATAGAAATAAACAGCCAGTACTGGTATATGCATTTTATTACTGTAAATATGTAACCAGGTTACTCACTTATTATACCAGTAAGCAACATCCCTATCGTTTTGGGGGCAGAGCCACGCCCATTTTCTTTTGTCTGTCTATGTGTCGCCTACAGGCCACAATTCTTAAGCGATCATCTTGAAACTTTACACATTTATTCCTTATCCCTATTGTTTTTGGTGCATGCCACACCCATTTCTTGTATTTGTTTGTTTTTCGTCAACAGGCTGCATTTTGTAACCTATCAGCTTGAAACTTTGTATACTTATTCTTTGTACTCTATCTTTTTGGGTGCATGCGCAACCCCCAAGGGAAGAGCCACGCCCATTTTTTTGTGTGTGTCACCTATAGGCAACAATTCTTAATCGATCGTCTTGAAACTTTGCATACCTATCCCTTATACCCTAAGGATGCCCCCTATTGTTGTTTGCCCAACCACCAGGGGCAGAGCCACACCCACTTTTTTGTTAGTGTATTGTCTGTAAATTTGGCAAAACAAACCCAACGCCTAGCCGTTTTTGCATCTTATCATATTACAGCCATTTCATATTTCATTGTCTTCATTTTAAAAAGTACCATATCAATCAAAGCTGGAATGTAGGCGTATATTGCAGCGTTAGCAATGCACTCATTTTGTATTTGTTTACTAGCAATAACCATAAAACAATACAGATTATTCAATGAATGTTGTTTTGATATTAATACTCTATCATATTGATAAGATAAACATAATTTCAACATTGACTGTGGTAAATCAACTATCGTCTGACAGAATATTTTTAAGAGATATTTATGGTTGTCTTTATCAATTCTCTGTATGATAACAACAAAATATTCAAAACAGTCACCAGAACAAACATGGAATTATTGTTTTTTATATAGGCAGTGATTAAAATGGATTATGGATTATACTGCTGCAACATAATATACATTACATGTATATACATACACCATTCAAGTCATAGTAGGTAGCAGTACTGATGAAATCCCTGAATACATGTTATTCTTCTTAGGAATTGAACCACTTGTTTTATTGTTTTATTTGTCAATCTCACCGTCGATCTGGCATTCCAATATTTGATAAGTTCTGTTCGAGATATGCTAATGGTGTAGGGTATGATGTTTGGGGTTGATGTGGGGGAGGCATAACAAAAGGTTGGGAACCTGAGGGAGGAGGACCAGGTACGGTAAACTGATTCATCTGTGCAGGAGGTTGCTGCTGTTGTACATGCATCATACCAGGATGAGGGGGAGGGGGACCTTGAGGTGGTGGGGGATGATGACTTTGACCGGTAGACTGAGATCCTCCACTTCCAGGCATGCTATGTAATAAGTTTTGCCATTGTTGTAAACGTTCATGATGTTTTTCTATTAATTTTTCTTTTCTATCCAACTCTGCTTTCAATTCTTGTATGTCCTGAAGTTACAGAAAACATAATTAAATAGAACTGAACCAATAACTGGGGATCACAGGCATTATATATGTCATATATCTTATACAATTAGGGTACAATCAAAGACACACTAGATGATCTTATATAGATATAAGCTAGGAGAAATTCATGTCAGCTCAAAACACAGGTTTCTAAGGTAAATAAGACTTTTCTATGAAACAAATATAGATAGAATGAAGTGTTGGTAAAGCTTACTATTCAATATCCACTTCCATGCATAACATATGATAGTTTTAACCCTAGAAACTGGAAAAAAATAATAATCTCAAGAAGACCATACACACCTCCTTAAGTACTTGTTCAGGTTTTTGTGTTGATAAAACTAATCTTTTATTGAGAAAAAAAGATTCTGTTTGACGTGCCAGATCTATAAATTTCTGAACTGATTGTTCTATTCCTGAAAATAAATGGGAAAAAATAATTAACAGATAACTTGAATACTTATTCCACTTTTTTCATCCATGTCGGATTCTAGAAACAATTATAGCGACTGTCTAATGTATATAAACAAATCAGCAGTGAGAGTATGTACACTGTCTTAATCCTAAAAAAAATAGATGACAATAATAAATTACTTGCATATTTATCTTTTTATAAAGCATTGAGAAATAAAACTGCTTATCACTTGAACTTATTCAAGATATTGATGTAATAAAACTATACACCAAGTTTGATCATTATCGTGTTCCAAAGCATTGACAAACCAAACAGCTTATCTCTACTAGCAGAACATGTTCATTGTCAAAGTTAGCTACATACTGATGTCATGTAACTATACATGACAGAGTCAGACATACAAATGACCCCTGGATAAAAAGTGGTTTTAATTAAAATAGTAATTGCATTCCATATAATGTGTTTAGAACTGACTAGTTCAGTGTGTTACTAACCAACTCTATTTTCTTCTGTGTCTGATGTGTTAAAATGTTCTTGGGTTGACAACTGTTCTATACAATTCTGAAAAAAAAGTACCAGTATATTATGTATCATTTTTCAAGCAAGTCTGAGTTGGTTCCTGGTGTGTGATTACCGTGTAGCGCATGTCCAGTTGTAGGAGTCGGCTTACACCGTTATCGACACGATGGGCATTGACTCCCCGTGATAGTATTTCCCCTAAGATTTTCTACACTATTATCTACCAATAATAAATTTTACAGTATTATTACTATATCAGTAGAGGGTGTCAAGTTTCTATCGTTTGTTTATTAGGTAAAAAGTAGAAATACAAATTGACTAAGGCGTGGATTCACCAATAAAGTGAGTCGTAGCAATTCACGATATTTTACCGTGAGTATCTAAAAGGTAAATTTTCTTGCATTGCGATAATTTATGAGTCTGAATTGATGAGTGATCAGGAACCATCTCACACTGAAAGCAGACTTAAGCCTCATTTACACTTGGCCGCGATAATTTTTTAAAAATTGACCTGTTTACAATACATTACTCTAAAATAACTAGTCTCAGAACGGTGCCAAGCACAACAATTACGGAAATCGTCACAGAAAAGTTAATTTCAATTGTATACAAATTGTCCAGATTAAAACAATTTAGTTTGAGCAGCCATTTTGACAGAACTAAGGAAAGAACAGTCAAAGTTTGCAGGGGATAAAAAAGGTCAAGGTTCATTTCGCACATGCGCAGTTATCCTTACTGAAACTGTGCTCAGACCAGATAGAAATTTAGCCATGCCGCTCCTGGTAATGTGCCGAGATCACCTCATTTCAGTTAGTCAGATTGGCACGAACCATCAGCAGCACGCTTATGTTTGACCCATTTACACTACAAAAAAATTAACGGTACTGTGCCGTGCCAGCCAGGTACCCTTCCTGGCACGCGGAAAATTTGAAATGTTAACAGGGTCATAGTTTGGTTGTTAATGCTAACAATAGTTTCAGACATGTGCAAGTGCCAAGGAGCAAACACACACCGGGGGTCAATTCAAAGGGTCACACCAGATAGATGTCACCCCCCATATAATTTAATTCTAAGGTTATCTACCGTAACTAGGGTGCCCCGCCATGAATAAATATCTCCAAATATCTCGACAATTACTCCACAATATTTATATATATACCAAGCCTTAAATCAGTTCCACACAATTATAGTCACTAAATAAACGACCATGCTGTACTTAATAAGATAATGATCATTTAATCATATAAATACTAGACAGAAAACTGGTTTCAAGTGTCTTCCATAACATCCAGCACTTTTTGGGTAAAAGACAGGTTACTTGCCCTTGTTTTGACCTTAGTCTTGCTTAACCAGTCTACCAATCATTATATTTTGATTGACATGTCGGGATAATCAAGACTATATTTCTTACGAAACGTTACATAAAGCTGAAACAAGAATTGAATTTAGAAATAAGCATGTCTGTCAACTCAACACCTGTTTGAAGAAACTTGTAAAAGTAAATCGAAACTGCTGCTAGTATCATGTTCCGGTGTCACAGTTTCTGTTGGTCGCTGGTGTGTGTTGGTTCCTGGCGCATGCGCAGTTGTAGGAGTCATCTCACACTGTTACCGACACAGTGTGTGTTGACTCCCCGTGATAGGATGACCCCTACGATTTTCTTACGGTCAGATTGGTTTCTACTATTATCTACCAATATATAGTATTACTACTGACAGTAGCCGAGGATGCTGAGTTTCTATTGTTTGTTTATTTCATTTAAAAGGAAAAATACAAATTAACGATCTTATAAAAATTGAAAAATTCCCGTCCACATGCAGAAACAGAAAAAATAATTGCCCCTTGGTATAAACGCAGAATTTGGGTGTTTCATGTTCAAGAAATAGTGGTATTTTCAGATTTAGTTTCAGATGTAGATCCCTAGTTTCTATAAAAACGGATGTTACCGGTTTTCGGATAGAGGCCAAAGCCGATAAATATCCGATACTTATAGTAACTAGTATAGTAGATCCCATGGTTTGCATGATAAAGTATTTGTATTTGACAAATAAAAAACATCATAGGCAACTTGTAAAATTTTTATTATGTACAAAATTAAAATAATGATTCAGAGAAATCCCAATCATATACAGGCCAATATTACACTAAAAACAACGGCAACAAATCACGAACGATAGAACAATTAATCTCAAGCCAATTAACTTAAATCCGTTGATCGTGTAACTACTGATCACTAAAAAAAACAGCTAATCACGATAACAAGTATGTTTATTAATGACAAAACTCTAACTAAGTACATAACACTTTTTCCTGAAATGATCAGTTATTTGAGTTATGAGGAACCATCTCACAATGGCGGAAGTGGATGAAGCTGTGTTGTCCGTGTTGCTAACGCAAACATCCGTCTCAGACATGCGCAAGTGCCCAGGAACCAACACACACCAGGGACCAACAGAAACTGTGACACCGGCCTAAACCAAGCGTTTCAGAGATATTATTTCTACTAAACCAAACGATAGCACTCCTAACGGTACAGTTAATAATAAAGCAATTTAAAAAATAAAACGAACGTAATTTCTAAAGCTTCTGTAATAACAAAGAAGCTAATTTTACTGCTATTCTAAATCGTCAACAACAGATTCTTTACGGCTCTAATAGCTGAAATATTTGTACAGAAATGCACGTGCCGTGGCTATTTATAGTCTCATACACTCCGGCGCTGACCTATTATCATAGTTCGAGACACAGCCACCCAAGCGTGCACGTGGCCGTGTCGAGACCAACTATTTGTAGAGCACGGGGCATCCTACCATAACCAATACTGTAACTGTTAAGGTTGTGCTGAATACCTGGCCTAGAAATTCTAGTTTTATATTCAAAATATTGGCTCTTTTATTTTTTTCAGGGTAGGGGCCTACACGATTTACAGTCTATATGCACCGCCTACCTTTTCTTTCGATTCAACTTCAAGATGAACATTAAATGAATAATTAAAAATTTGAAATACAAAACATGCAAAATTCATTTTTTTCTTCTCTTGTTTTATTTAGTTTTACCTATTTCAATATTAATTGGAATAAAAGTTATTGTGATCACGAGTTAAATTAAAGTTCAGTTTATCAACTTGATCTACTTCCATGCAAATTAATGACGAACAAATACCTTAAATGCTTGTTCTAATTGATCAATTTGATGAGGAGGATTCTCCTCTGATTCGCAGTAAGCCGCCATTGTAGTGAGAGGATAACATAAACTTCCGGTTATTTTCTAATAATAATTTTATTTGAGAAGGATAAATGCAATCGTCATTGGATAAATGATTAGTGAACGTAGGCATGTGACCCACTGACCTACTAACCCAGTGTATATACACAGAGGGGTAATCTGTTTGTTTCGTATTCGGTCTATTGTATTTAAACCACATCAACTTCAAAGCGAAACACAAAAATGGAAATCATTCATAATTACTCGATCAATTAATTAGTGGTGTAAATGTGTATTCTTGAGAAAAACTACGAAATCCTTACTAGCTAAGGCTAAGTTATTAACAAGAGTAGGTAACTCTTGTTCAACGACGAAATCGGGAATTTATTTTATTGTTTACGTTTTGGGGTGTATTTGTGGTTATGATTGAAAAATGTGTCCATAAAAGGGATCGTAGTTTATGGATTTCTTTTGTAGACGTGTTTACCTACCTGTAGATTATTGTCATTTTATGTGTGTTAGAAAATTCGCTCACAGATAAGTCAAATAACAAATTTAGCTTGAAATGTCAAACACTTCCGGGAACGTAGTAATGTACATGTAAAATAAGATCTGATATTAGTGATATAATATATTATAAGTAACTCGTTACCGCAAGTGTTATCAGTTTTATTGCTATACATACATGAACGGTCTGTCTTAACTTGTTTTAACAGTTGATCTATTAATTTGTGATAAACTTACATGATTGCTGCCATTGACAATAGTGAGAAAAGAAAGAGAAGAGGGTCGTTTAATTAATCATATAATTATAATTCAAATTGTACTTAAATAATCATGTCTGCGACTGAACCAGTAAATGGCGCTAATGAATCCACTGATGTGAATCCACCATCCTCAAACAATTCAACAGCAGTAGCCTCTTCAACAAACACTCCATCCACAAGTAGAAGTCGAGATACTAGTACACGAAGAAACAGATCACGATCTCGTACCCGAAGTAGACACGGTCATCGAGAAGGACGCAGTCATGCCTCTCATCGATCAAGAATTCGATTTAAACATAAAGAAAGAAACTTTGCTGCTGCTGTCTGTAGTATGATAACTATTGTGATTTTATGCACAGCTTTATCTGAACCACGCTGGATTTCACTGAGAGGAGGGGGGTGTACATTGTTACATGGTGGAGATCTACATTACCTTGGAGCCTTTCAATTCTTCTATAATGGTCAATTTTATCAGGATCAGAACTCTCACGCCACAGCAACAGTTAATGAAATTTATAAATATGGCCCCAATGCCAATGAAAGTAAGAATACAAATAATAAGATAAATGTTTTTTTTTTAATATAGCGTTGTACATTGTTTTGTACCAAAAATCTGTCAAATTTATAGAAAAATTCATAAGAAAGTGCCATGTACATGTATCACGATTGGGACCTGGTGCTTCAACACAGAATAAGCCTATTGTGGAGAGGTGAATTGCGATACATAGATTCACTGTTATGCCATGTCAGCACTATCAAACATGTAATCCATGGTTTATTTCTGTGTTTTTTTACCTAGAAAATCATAGAAAGGAATTACTCAGACTGTCATGCAGGCCTGTAGCCAGAAAGTTGTTTTTTGGGGGGCAAAGATGTTTTCGGGAGGGCCAACTAGCATGGGCATCTGCATGAATTTTGCGGTAAAGGCCAATTTTCTTGTGATATTGGGGGGGCAAGACTCAGTATTGGGAGGGCAGTTGCCCCCCGTGCCACCCCCTGGCTACGGGCCTGCTGTCATGTGATGTTTACTCTTTCACATGGCTATCAAACTTTTCAAATTGCTTTTCAAATGGCAGTACACTTACATGTATCCCTACCAATTAAAATTAATTAATTTTAACATCTCAAATTTTCACAATTTCTCCTTTGGAACAAACTATAATAAACAAAACACCTTCTGCCATCTGCTCATTAACCATTTAAAAGTTTTGTAATTTTGTTGCACAGAAATTTATCCACCATAACCTTTGTTATATGTGCCAAGAACCTTGTGTGTGAAATAGCTTTATTTAACATCCGCTTACACCTAAGTGATATCGCAGATGATTTATACTTCCCCCACCTTTCATCTGTCTGTCCGTCCATCTGTCTATCTGTCACACTCTTTGGAACACAATAACTCTCTTTTTTTATTGAGCTAGATTGTCCAAATTTGGTGTAGGTGTTTTTTTTAGGTTAATGTGTTGATGGAATTCGAAGATCAACATTTTCTGATTAGGGTAACAGAGATGAGCAATTTGATTGGTTGATGCTTTTGGACATGATAACTTTAGTTCTAACTAAGTGAGAGTGATTAAACTTGTTGTATAGTTTCATTACGTTAAGGTATTCAAATACCTTGACTAAGTTCGATAATAAACATTTTGTTGGTCAAGACGTTGGAACATAACAACTCTACTTTTAATTGAGGTAGAATGTTTAGACTTGATGTAAATGTTCATTAGATGAGTTCAATGGTTAACATTTCAAGCTAAAGCTAAGCAGAGCTAATCAATTTATTTGGTCGATGTTTTGGGACGAGGGTGATGAAACTTAACTACCGGTAGTGTATAATTTGATTGCTTGATACTTTTGAAAAAAACCAACATGCGATTAATTAATATTTGTCATCTATTTAGGGGGGGGGGGATTTTGGCGGTTGACATCATTCTCACTGATGGCTTGTTTTTTTATTAATTGATACATATAATATATTATATTATTATTAGTAGTATATATTTGATACACAGAATACAAGTAAATTCTTGACTTTTTTCTATTTACAGTGATGTCTAATTGTGTTACATTTAGAACTGTTTTACTGTTTAAAGCCATTATTGCCTTCAGTTTTCTTGGAATACTATGCAGTCTATTTGCCTTTTTACTGGATTTAATGGGACCAACACACAAGGCTTTGAAGATGTTAAGACGTAATGCTCTATTCAGCATTCTCTCAGGTAAATGTTATAATTATATAAAGCATTCACTACATGACAATATTCCAAATTGTATTTCCAAAAACATATGGACGGTCATGCTTTATTGATTGCAACTACAATTAACCTATTCTTAAAGGTCATAAAGCATGTCAAGTAGGATTTTATTAGTGTAAATCAAAGATTGTATGTTTGTATACCGGTACTTTTCTTATTATTATAAATAATTAGTTCTCTAATAAAATTATGATAAGTGAGACTACACCCACCAAGGGACTCATTTGCACACAGACCATGTATCTGTCGAACCAAAGTGTAACAGTGTCCATCATTGTTTATTTCATGGACATTATCTACCTCCATGTACTATTTACAGTACACAGTTCAACTATGGGCTGCATTGATTACCGGTAAATGACTTTATAGTAACCCATACATCTGTATAAAAAACAGCATATTATTTTTTTTCAGTGTTGATGTGTGTAGTAATCAACCTTTTTTGTTACTATGTAACTGTTTATGTGGATGAGTTACAGAATAAAACAAAGTTACATAAAGGCAGTAAAGTTGATGTCACATTTGATGTTAGTTTTTATCTGGTAACGGCTGCTGGAGGTATATCTGTATTCAGTGTAGCTTTTAACTGTTTGCGCAGACGTTCATCTTTTGAAGAGCCCCGCCACAACTATGTGATGAATGACTATGATGATCTGAATAGCCTTTTACCCCCACCAGAACCAGAAATAGGTCCTACGGCTAACCTCCCACCACCACCGGCCTACTCCCCATAAACGAAATCCATTTAATCTTGTTATGCCTGTCTAATGTGATCCTAGCCCTATGAAGGTGAACCTATAGCCAAAATATAGTTATGTGTTACATTATTCAAGGTTCAAAGAAAATTGATAAAAGATTGTCATCAAAATGTGATATATAAGAATAAATATTTAAAATGTGAAACACAAAGACAGTGTTATAATAATCGATCTTAATCCTAGACTTATTGGTTGTATATTTTTATGGAAGTAGGATATCTATGATGTTCTGTTTCAAGATGTACACATTTAAATCAGTTGTAATATAAATACCTGTTCCTATCTATAGTCAGCTTCATATTAGTGCTAACACTACTAATTGCCTGTAACCTATGAATCTCTCTCCTTTCTAATTTTATAGATGCATGTACATGTCATTATATACTGGCAACATCCATATCTTTATGTGCACTCCACAATAAAAAGTTCTTTTTTTTTTAAATTAAAGCCCCAATACCACTCTAGTTGTAACTGAATAATATGTTCCAATCTTTATTCTGGTCAACAATTTGTACTATTTTACAATATTTCAATTAAAAAACGATACAAATTTCATCTTAACACACCTAATTTTAAAAATTGGAAAAATTCAACTACATGCCGTAACATGGTTTGAAAAGCCTTACGTAAGCACTTTCAAATGCAACTTGGATTTAAACATATTTTCGAACCCTCTGGACAGGTAAGATAGGTTGTAATGGATAATTTACACAACAGGTAATACACTTAAACATCATGTAGTTAGAATAAGGCTATTTTTTTTTTTCTGGACCTGCAAGCCAGCAAGAGTGTTATTGTCCCTTTAAAGGATTGTTTGTAAAACTACAAAGTATGTTGAAAATCAATTTCTTGATCATAATACATGAATAAGTCAGTTCAGAAGGAAGAACCCCATATATTAAGGAATTTTTCATTTGCAAATTGACAAATTACCAGTAAAAGAGAGAGTCCCTTGAGTTTAATTGGGTCAAATTATAGACAAAAATTTAACAATTACAGCGGTTCAGTTGAACTACTGAACCTGTTAGATTGAATGGGTGTCATGTTTACTGTCATGGATAAGTTGACCACTCGTAGGCGTGTTATTGATGTTGCATGTTTAAAAAATCTATTTAATAATTGTTGATATTAAATCACTAAATTTATCAGTGTAAATTGTTTTATCTGAAGGAATCTTAAGCATGGAACTGTTAATTTTTTAAATTCCTTATAAAATGGATGTGTTTTTACATAATTGAAGCTTTGGCTTAGCTTGGTTATGTAGTTTAATGGTTAAACTGTGTTTATGTATTTATTTAGTGCTAAATGAAACCAATTTGTAGATATCATTATTTTACTGTACATATTACTGGTATCAATGGTAATGGAGGGCATACTATTACTTATATTTAAAATATAAATAATTGTTATTTGTTGAATGTGATTGCAATGTAATCATTTTAACCTCCTGTGTAATTGGCTTTTGGACATTATCTTTTATCATTTAAATCAAAGCCCTTCAAAATTCAAATTCTGCATTTTACCAAGATACGAAATCGACAGACTCTCTTAATAATTACAATGTTATCTCTCCTTCCATCGCAATGTATGGCTCAGTGTGTAAGGTGGTCTGGGGCTTGACCCTGGTGTTGGCTGAGATAATTTGTCCAGGATTTTCCAGTGTGTTTTCCAATTATAAGTAGTGCAAGACAAATGAGGTTCTGTGTACACAATGCCTAGTGCGCAAAAGAAGCCATGACAGTTTGATGGTATAGATCTGTCTTCGTTAGCACAGTTTGTGGAAAAGAGGAGAACTCATTTCATCCATTGCCATAGATATTCAATGACAGAGATTATGTCCCGTAATAGAATTGGATGCCAATTGCTTTCATCATTTACCTAATTCCTACCTAATTCTTTGTTGAAAATTTGCGATTGTTTATAGAATGGTTTCCATCGTTCCAGTTTGTGTGTGAAACGACATCCAGACGGACGGACGGGGCCTACAGCAATATACGACCGCATTTCAATGTGGGCGTATAAAAATGTAGGGAATTTCAAGGAGTTTGATATGAAATGGTAAAAGAGTGTGCTTTCGGAATGAATAAATTGTAAATATTTACTTAATTAATTATTCATTGAGTTACTTGATCACTATAAATAATTGATGTTATTGTACTGTTTTTGAAGTAATAAATTATTTTTATATCTTTATGCTGTAACATTTGTTATTAAAGGCTACCTGTAAATGATACATTGTAAGTTTTAAATCTTTTGATTTATTGTATTTATTTTATAGTGCTCAAAATTTTCTTATCAGTATGTAATGCAGATAATTATTTGTTTAATATAAATAGGTAATGTAAAGAATAATATTTGATTTGATCATACTATTACAATAAATCTCTTTCAGCTACTGAATATGTCAAACTTTGTTGAGGTGTTAAACCAGGACAGGCCATTAATTTTATTAATACTGTAGTTTTACTATCATGCAGATGTGCTATATTTCTTTCGGACAGAAGCATGTGAATTCAATATTGGTTGATATTTCACATACATTATTTATTAATCTGAATATTTGTTACAAATACACATAAAAACTTCACAAAAGAGCAGAACAAATGATAATTTATTATTCAGTGGTAGAAATTCTGTCTATCTTAATGATCTGATTATAAAAGAAAGCTTTTTGTTAAAACAAGTATGAGCGTACACACCAAAAATAAGAACTACAACGACAAGACGCGTAGTGCTTTGGATCCCAGTTCCTTATCCAAATAGTACAGTAATAAAATTTCAATGCAACATGGGAAAATGTATTTTCTCTTTCTTCCAAAAGGATACCGAGACACAATGAAAATACACAACAGACTGGCAAGACATGTTAAGTTGAAATTTGATTTTTTTTTGCATGATTGTTGGCAGGATATTTACAAACGATATAAGATAATAAGTGGTACAAGATAACTGGTAAAATAAGAATGCATAGAGTGTGTAAAAATTAAAACCAAATACCACAAATAATCTAGAGTCACCTGAACTTGACGACACAGGAACTGGGGTCTTTCTCACTTACGGTTTTTGCCAAGAGGTAAAAGCGCACTATTATTTTCATGTATTGATGTGATAATCTGATGACTACCACGGAAAGGGGGTGGCAGCAGGAATGCACCATATTATATTCCTTTATGTTAAATAAACCCCTTTCTCTTGTTTCCCTACTTAAAGTATGTTTGTATGGTATATTCAATATGTTAATTTTATTGAGTTTCATACTAAATTAATTACCGTAGCCTTTGTAAAAACAAAAAGAAGAGTGTACATCCCTGCACTCACTTGCACATGTATACTATTTCCAAGAAAATAAATTTTATATGTTCATTCAAATTTGGTTTTTATAAACCCACATATTAATGTCTGCCAGTCTAGCCATCGATCATACTTCCACTCAGTCTACTGAGTTAAGTTCTGCCCAAATGTCCAGATTGTGGCAGAAGAAGTAGTAGTAAAATGCAATTTTCACAAAATTATTTGTCCAGACACTCTTTACAAAAAGATAAGAGAGGCCTTACGATTTACAGCAATATGTTGGAACCAGTGTTGGGATCTTGGCCGTATATTCGGGACGTGTCAGAATTTTTTATGCCCATTCGGACATCAAGACATCATTTATAGAAAACCTTGTTTAAATAGATAGGCCTATGAGTAACTTCCTATCTCATAAAGTAGTTTATTCCCAGGTTTGGAGATCTTACAAGGTCCTTTAACCTATTCTGTTGAATACTTTCGGTTAAAACATTTAAAAGTAAAGAAGATTATATTAAGAGACTATTCTATGTGTGCTAGGTAACCAGTACAGATCAAGTCAACACATTGGTAATATGTGCATATTTACTGATACCAGTAGCCTATCAAAATAGTTCTGTATTTAGAGTTTGTGTTGAAAAGGGGTTGATGTCCTATTATTTTGCTCCACCCATGATAATGAAGACAGGCATGCACTATCAGTGTGCAATGAGAAAATTTACTGTCCGATCCAAAGGACTGGACACTCTTCCTGGCCAGACCCTGCATAACTGACAAAGGGAACCATGTAATATATATATATATATGTACATAGGCGTAGGAGCTCGATGACAGTAAGGGGGCAGAACCCGAAATGCCCGAAAAATTTTGGAATATTTTACGGCTGCAAACACGTTTTCCTGCTATTGCAGCCAGTGAACAAACAATTTCAAAATGGTCTAATATAGCCTAATTAAGGTGGGTGACTCGAATTCCAATCAATGGTATACAGTCCTCGAAAACGGAACCGTTAGCAGAAAATTTTGAAAATTTAACTGCCGCAAACGCGTTTTTCTGCTATTTCAGCCGGTGAAGAAAGCAACTTCAAAGTGGTCTAATATAGCCTAAATTAAGGATGCTGACTCGAATTCCAATCCATGGTTTACAGTTCTCGAAGACGGGACCGTTAGGAGAAAAAAATTGAAAATGTAACTGCCGCAAACGCATTTTCCTGCTATTTCAGCCGTTGAACAAAGCAACCTCAAAGTGGTCGAATATAACCTTATTAAGGTGGCTGATTCGAATTCCAATCAATCGTTTACAGTCCACGAAGACAGGAAAATTAGGAGAAATTTTTGGAAAATTTAACTGCCGCAAACACGTTTTCCTGCTATTTCAGCAACTTCAAAGTGGTCTCATATAGCCTAATGAAGGTGGCTGACTCGAATTCCAATCAACCGTTTACAGTCCACGAAGAAGTGACCGTTGGGAAAAATGTTTGAAAATTTAACTGTTGCAAACTGGTTTTCCTGCTATTCCAGCCTGGGAATGCAGCAACTTCAATTTGGTCCAATATAGCCTACCTGACTGACCCAAATTCCAAACAACCAATCAATCGTCGCGTGGTATGAGGCCTTACCCTCCCGGAGAAAAATTTAATCACCGCAAAAGCGTTTTCTGCTATTCTAGCCCGTTTAAGCAACTCCAAAAGTATCCAATGGTTTGGTAACTGAAATCCCATTCTGAATTCCAACCATCTAATCAGACTGTTGCATCTGCATTCACAAATAATAATCGATGCCCGAAAAATGTCGCACAAAGTAGAGTGGCTCCAGACAAAATGTTTTAATCCATAGTCAACTCAGTACAAATTCGTGATATTCAATTACAAGAAAAGTAAAATTAGTGTTTTATTAGGGCTCGATGACAGTAAGGGGAGCAAAATTAGAAATGCCCGAAAAATTTCAGGTTTGTAGACAGCGCCGCCGGTTTTCTTTGAAAGGCGAATGACCCCTCAAGAAAATTTTGGATTATTTGAAGGTTGTTTTCCTGTCTGATGGCTGTTTTTCGGGCAATACCGTTTTTGGGGGCATACCTATCATAAGAGAGCTTCGGGCATGCAGTGGACAAGAAAAAGACGAGAAAATACTTTTGGAGCAGTGTGGATGTCATAGAAATAAGTTAGTTATATTTTTTCTCTAAACGTTAATAGAACAAAAGGTCAACGAATTTTACATTGCCCGAAAAAAAATTGTTTGGGGGGAACATGCCCCCCCCCCCTGCCCCTTCGCCTATGTATATGTATATATAACTTGAGAAACTTTCCCGGCCAAATGGGGGATTGGTCCTGGGACCTCAAGGTTTGTGAGCCAGCACCGTTCTCAATGTTTGGATTGGCACTGAAATTTATTGAGGAGTTAATAATATCAGTAATGACTGATAAGTGACGAAAGTCACTTACTGCACTTAATGACAACTGACAAGAAAAGGCTGATGTGGAAGCAGTCACTTTCTCTTTAGATTCCAAATTGGCGGACAGCTCATCACAAATTTGGGTTATAAGATCAGAAAATTGAAGATCACTGTCAAAATATGATAGGATAGTTTTAATCAGGAACTAGGTACCAACACAGTTCTTTAACCATGTGTCATCACTTCCATTAATCTTGTTTGAATAATAGGATCTTTGAGCATCTTCTAAACTGGCATTAGTTTGTTTTTATAGATATATTTTTACATTGGACATGATAATTTTGTGTATCGTTCCAGAGTTATTTCCCATGGCCCATGATTGTTCATATTACACCATCCTAATGTTGAGTAATTGGCCAATTTTCATAAAATTTGAATCATGATCAATATTTAGTCAAGGCCTTAAACTAAAAAAATATATCAATTAAGGTACTTGTTAACACTTCATGGACTTATCTTTCTGAAATTCTTATTAGCTGTCTTATTCTGTCTATTCTATTTAGTAAGGGAGCTGGGTTCAGGTTGCTTCAAAAATCACATACAAAATTTCCACTATGATAGACGTGTGGACAGTAGTGCCTAATACTGCGGGTCTCCTTTCTATAAGTTAAATGTGTTGGGAGCATCAAAAGGTTGAAATTGCTAGTTTAATTTGACTATTGGGTACAACGATCAACTTTCGTGCATAAGTCGACTTTAGTCGACCAACCTTGGATGCCCTCCAAAACACTGCTTAAAAAGACACCTGATCCATCTGTCTCGCATAAAAAGGAAGGAAGTACAAGTAGTATTAGTATTATATAACACGCCTCTCTGAGTTGGGAGCTGATTTTTGAAACTACCTGCAAAAAAGCTCCCTTACTAATTGCAAGAGCAACCCTATTGTTCTTTGTTACCAAATCCTGTCAATTATGATCCAATCTTTTGGAAATTTGGACTTGTTTAACCTGTAACTGCTCAGATGACTTACCACTCTTACCAGCCTGGCAATTTATGTTATCATATTCTTATGATAATGAAAAGACAATGTTCATTCAAAATAAGATATCACTTTTGCGGTGTAGTTACTAGTTGGACAATTGGACTAACCGTTTGAATGTCACATGAATACTTTTTATATGGCCATCACCTGAAGCAGGATAATAATATTGAAATGCAGCTGTCTAGATGACTTTTTTCTCCCCTAGGTCTGAATCTTGAAAGTATACCAGTAATCAACAGTAGAAATATCTCCATCTAGCATTGTACGTTACTACAGAAAAAAGATGACCGCATTTTAGCCTCAAAATGAGCAAAGTATTATGCATGACATTAAACCATTTCTTACCATTTATATATTGGATTTCTTTAAAATATTGTATGTCTGTACAACTCTGTAAATAATAATATCAATAATTTACATTTGTGGAGTGCCAAATCCATTCAAGAGCATGCTCAAATCACAATGAAAAAATGGTTATATAGACAGTGAACAGAAAGTCTAATTCTCATTGCATTTTCAATGTAAGTAGAACTGTTTTGGATTTCCAAAGGTAAAAAATAATACAATTCAGGAGCAACTATAAAAACACAACCGTATGAATAGCATAACATTTCCCAAATGATCTTTCTATGGGAGTTGAAACCTGAATTTTCATGGATTTATATTTAACATGCAAATAGCTAGATAATGTAGATAGAATGATCTTTGAAACGGTTTCAAAATAGATTAGTCCGTTTTCCATATCTATGTACTATTCCACCAAAGGACTAATGTCATGAGAGTGTATCAAAGTCGAAAAAAAAATCTTTAATTGTGTAATCAGTCATAAAAGATTGTTATAACTTTGAAAACAATTATACCTGCTATTCCACCAAAGGACTAATGTTATGAGAGTGTATCCAAGTTGAAAAATAAAAATCTTTAATTGTGTAATCAGTCATAAAAGATTGTAATAACTTGGAAAACAATTATACGTCTTTAAGTCTCTTAAGCAAAAAAATTAGGCAACATTTTACAAAAAAAGTTAATTAAATTAATCTTTGATAATCAAGAACCAAAGACTGTAAAAGAGTCAACAAGATCACAGGTAACACTTTGGCTATATATTGTTGCTTTAATCAAATGAAGGAAGTAGTCGAAAATCCAATAGTAAACATTGTCTGTTAGGCTGGTCGAGTTGCTACTATAGAGATCACACAAAGTTTACTAGGAAAATAAACAACAATTTCACTGTTTGTCTAAAACTGACACAACGACATGTATCCTGCAGAAAACTACCTTTCACCACAAGATTTTCATTTACCCTTGGAATCTTTTTTGTTTGGGTGAAAGATACTTTCAGAGCTACAATATCTGAACTTAAAATCCATGTTCAAGGGCCTCTTTACAAATTGACTTTTTATTGGATTTGGCTTACTACTGAAAACGGCAATCAAGAATCCATTATACATTATAAATAAATAGATGTCAATACTCTGCATTGAGTTTAGAAATATGGACATTTTCCATCTATACAACAACCAGCCAATCGTGACTGAAGTTATGTTAATTATCGTTTACTTATTTTGCACTAACTTGATATTTAGAATATCAATCATAATTTATCAGAATAAAAATATGTCAAATTACATAAAAAAAACAAAAAAATAACTCAATTAAAAACTGTATTTATTTATCCATTTATTTTATAATATATTTACAAACTTATATTAAAATAAACTTTTAACATCAATTTACAAAAAGATATTTACAAGATATACCACAGATAATTCCCACATAAGACAAACCAATTTTAAATTCTCTTGGACAAAAACGGGGCAATATTTCTCGAAATAAAAGAAATGGTTTACTAAACATTATTTTTAACTATAATTCACTGTACATATTCATTAAATCAATATTTTACTCTTTGGCATGAGACTTTTTCCTCAAAAATTTATACCATTTTGGAAAATAATGTTTTTAAATGAATATGTACTGGTAGAAATGAATAGTTACGAATATATTAGGGCTTTTAAAACATAAATCACAAACAAACTTTATAAACTATTTTGGGAATATGACTCTAGTTATTGACTAAATGACTCGAGTATTACTAACATATATACTAGTACCATTACAACCAAGATTCTGTATTGTACTTTTACTAACATCAAAATAGAAATAAACATTAAAGGAACTAAACCTCTTTAAGTAAACGCAAAGTATTTCTATAAATTTTCCCAATCTCCTTTTCAAATTCTTTGCAATAAAATATGTTTAAACTTTCGATCGAGCAATGTGTTTGGATTAATTTTTTTTTTTCAAAAAGATAAAGAGGGAATTAGCTTAATTTATTTAGTTGACAGTCGAAGACAAACCGGATAAGATCTCACTTTACATCTGTAGTAGAGCGTATACATCAAATGAAGTCAATAATTTTATTTTTGACACAAATGGAAGAGAACTAGTCACTTTAATATAAAGATTCCAGAATTTAATTTCTTATTTTAAAGTTCACCACAGTATCAGAGCTACTAGTGTTGTTACAAATTTTTAAACCTGTCTGCATTAAAGAGAAAAAAAAAGCTTTAATGTTTGTGAAAAATAATAAGTATGCTACTATTACAGGTATATAGACCAGGAACTACTGGTAAGCACGACATCATTGCTGTGTAATTGTTCAAGTTTTTTGTGGATCGTACTTAAATTGGCGATGAATTAGGCTGTTTTCAAAAAGTGTCACCGACAAGAAGAAGTACATCAAGATGAGCAGTGCATAGATCCCAGTTCCTGGTCCATAAAATATTAATCAGATGTGTTCATTAAATAAGTTGGCAGGATATTACTCTATCAAATATCTCACCTTTGTAGATTTCAACCCTGGTTGAGATTTTATAATTGGAAAAAAACAAATTCTGAGGTACCAAATAATTAAATTGCTATAAATAATATATGTTCGTACAATGGGCAGAGAGCTAACCGTAAAAAGTTATTTGTAATTTATTTTATAAAACCAATGAACGATGTTCTGTAAATGTGATTTCTAAAGCGGGGCTTATGTCGACTTTGCAACTGACTGCAACTAGTTGCAGTCAGTTGCAAGGGTCACTTCTTATGTCGATTATATCAGCAACTGAGGAAAACTGGGAGCAACTGAATTCGGAGCGCTTATGTCGGCTCGGAACTGATAGCGACCACACTTAAAACCAGGCTGTTAGTTTATTCATCATGTGATCAACCAAATTGCGAATAACTTAGAAGTAGCAACCCAAAGGCATGGTCGGTCTTGCTACAATTATTTTAATATAGTATTGTCGACATCATCAACATTTGAAAAGTTGGTGTCTTCGTTCGCTTCCATTTGCTTTTTTATAAAGTCACATGACACATTTCTCTAATCACGTGATGTTATTTCCATGGAAACGAGTTGACTCCAGTTGCAAGAACGCTCATGTCGACTGCAACTAGTTGCGGCTAGTTGCAGCCAGTTGAAGAAAGTTGAACATGTGCAACTGGTTGCAACTGACTGCAACTAGTTGTAAGAGGCGCTCAGGTCGACTTTTTTCACTTGCATTTAGTTGCATTAAGTTGCTCCCAGTTGCAGAAAAACCAGTTGCATTCAGTTGCAAGGTCGACATAAGCCCCCCTTAAAAAAATATAGCCAATGCTGTAATGGCCATGACAATACACCATATTTGTATGTACCAGTAATATTAATATCATCATTTATTGTAATACATAATATATAATTATACTGCCAGTAAATACATGTACATATGTATACTATCTACAACATATATACCTAATATTTAATACAAAAAACATCTGTTGTATATTCTAGAAACATGTTTTATTAATAACATTTTATTTTTAAACTTTAAGTACAAGTGACGTCTGTGCTTTTTTTTGATTAATAATGAGACATTATTTCCTGTCACGTGGTATAAATGAGTGCCATTTTTCTGCAAAAACATTTTTTTCTCCCGAGTCAAACTCTTTTAATTTGTGTAAGGCCTTTTTTAATGGCCAGCGAAAGAACAAAGCAGACTTTAGAGGAGATAGCTCACAGATTTCTATAAATTAAAGATTGAGTTCATAATACTACTGGTGGAATCAGCACTAACAACTAACTGTCAATTGAAAAGGGTAGAAACAAGACTAACAGTTAATTTAAACACACAAAATAAACAAATTTCACCGATTTATACTAACATAGGGTACATTTTTATTTGACTAATTTGCTTACACACAGGCTGTAGGGGTCTTTAGTCGTGGGAGTAAACCTGAAGTACTAGAACAAAACCAACATGGTTAGGCCTGCGACCCTATTCTTTAATGTTTAGAAACCAAAGATTGAAACCTTGTCACTTGACTCAATGACAAACCTTATGACATGACCCAGAGTTCATGCATTAGACAATCGAACCTCCAGAAACAGATTCCATGTATCAGAACAATTATATGAACAATATAGCTATCCCTGATTAATAATAAACATATCTTTTACTAACATAAATTCCAGTCTTTCTATATGTAGAAGGCTATATTTCAAATACTATATATATATATATTACCTTTCATTCACAATTCTTCAATATTATAAATATTTATAGTGACAGTTATATAAATGATAACTAAATGTAGATATAATAATTTTCCATTTTTCCCAAAAAATATTACAGTAATCAGTTGATTACACTAAAGCTTGCTTATATTTAATCATTTAAATTCTATCGGGTTTGGAATATGAATCTAAATAATTATGCTATGTATGCAAGTATTGTAAAGATCTGTCAGGTAAGAGTCCTTAAGGTACCGTATGCCTCTGAGTGATCTCAGAAACCTGTGTCTGCTATATATCTAAATATCAATAAACACAGTTATATGGAACAAGAATAACTGATGTTTTATACACAGACATAAAATGCTTGATAAAAGAAAGATAATATTTATCGAAATGTCATGTCTTTGTATAATAAACCAGTGAATCGTTGTCCCATATAACTGTGTTAAGTTTTGCAATGTTTCCAATGGTTAAATGTCACAAAATGTCTTTTTACATAAATAACATTGCCAATTTTACATAATATTATTACCAAAATAACACCTCAGCACCGATCATATTCAAATAAATTATTACCGTAACCATTTTCTTCTATTGTAGTGTGATGATTCTAGGCATGTAAAAAACTTATCCTCTCCAGTACAAGTTATTATATACTATAGTTTATCATGCAATTCACACGTTAAAAATCTTCACAAATGAAGTTTTGTATAACAAATTACACATAATGCCTACCCGTTGTTGTGACTTCAACTAAAGGTGCTTTTAAAACTCATACACACAAAATGGAAAAATAATTACATAAAAATACTGATCCTAACATAGCTTAAATAGTTAAATACGTCTACATCAATAAGCAATTCGTTTAGAACAATACATTTTCATGTTAAAAATAGGATTCGTTAAATAAAATTGATGTTTAATTCAGTGAGAAAACAAAGATCGTCTATATTGTCTAGTTGAAGCGGTATTGAGTAATTGAACACCTAAATTGTTTTAGAACCTTTTTCATGCTATTATTTTGATTGTAATCTAAAATGATATTTTTCTCTTTATTAAACACAATCATAAAGTCTAACTTATATAGATAATCTGATATAGTTATGACCTAGTGGGATTCTGATGTCTGGGGTGGATTTATTGATTCTTCAGGGAAATCAAGTATAACACGGTTTGCTTGTCTAAAATACTGCTGTTGTCTATAATATATCTTTAAGACACCTTTAATTGCTATAAATGCTATTCCACCCTGAAACATAGAAAGAAAGAACAAATCTAATACAATTCACGAAAGCATTTAGTCTGGACATCCAGACCAATCATTATGCGTGAATGGTTTGTTTATATCAAATAATTGAAAACCCAAACTACGTTGTGCCGTCTGAATGGTTGTTTAATATTAAATAATTGAAATACCAATCATTTGCTTATATTACTAAATTAAATGACTTTTTACAGTGTTACTATACAGATATGAAAGTGCAACACAATTGTGTAAGCTGTGTCATTATGGACATCGACACAAGTAGCGTATGTGTCCTACACAGGGAATCTTATCTATATTTCCCCACTCCAAATATGATTTTTTTTTTTATATATTTATGGCAGGTATATACAGGGAGATTTAAAATCTGTGTT
Source organism: Patella pellucida (assembly GCA_917208275.1). Taxonomy (NCBI): domain Eukaryota; kingdom Metazoa; phylum Mollusca; class Gastropoda; family Patellidae; genus Patella; species Patella pellucida. Next base: position 64,310,313 of record OU795039.1, read on the forward strand.
TGATTATATGACACTTTTATATTCAATACTTTCTCACACTATATTAAACTGTGACAGAAACTTTAAAGTCTTGTTTTTGCATGCCAATACAAGGCTGAACTACGGTTTTCTGTATCCTTTAGTTATGCAACTTTCTCAAGAACACTGCTTATCAAACATTGCAAAGTGCAACTTTCTCAAAAACACCGCTTATCAAACGTTGCAAAGAAGATGTCTTTCAAGGATATTGGTTGTTGGTGGACTTGACCACATTACATGATTACAAAATGACTTACTAGTAAAGTTCTCTGAAAATTTGACTGTACAGAACCAAACATCAATTTGCCTACAATAGTAGCAATAGTTGGTAGAATTAAAGCACCACATAACACTCTAGTAGCACATATAGGATCCGATAGAGGTACTGTATCTGCTGGCACACGGGTGTAACGGGAAAATTCTGAAAATAAAAAAAAAAACATGTTGATTCATTCAAGATTAGGAAACATGTTCGGTGTATATAAATGTTTTTGATTGTACTGGTGCTTTCTCCATTTTTTTTCTGATGCAATTTACAACACCCAAAACATCTGATTTCAGTATTACTATAAATCTTACTGACAATCACTATAAAACAGTGGAATGAAGAGAATTTATTCAATGTCTCTTTTATGTAGGTTGAAATACAGATTCTGATACATGTATATTTCTACATTTTCTACAAGGATTATCTCCCTTATACCACACTCAGTTTCAGATCGGAAAGCTCTTAAAAAAAACCACATTCAATATCCACACAATACTTCATAAAGAGAACTTAATTAAATAATATATGTGATCTATGGTATACATAATAATTTTATGGTGATGAAATATCTGTATACAGATGAGAACATGTTATTTTAAAAGAACATGTTATTATAAAAGGTTAACGATATATTGTACTGTGTGATCAAAGTTATTCCCCATCAAAGCTTAAAAAAATGTTAATTAAATTGGTCTTGCATCCAACTCTAAAAAAATTTATATCTTTGAAATAATGAGTGTTTGCATGCAAGCTGTCAATCAGCTTCAGATGTCGATTGATTTTCAAAACAGAAATCGAACTCACTGATTCAATTACAGATCTAATCTAGAGTCATATGTACATATATATATAGAAAACAAGCAAATAAGTTGTGAATGAAAGCTGTTTTATTAAACAACACAAATAACTTGTTAGATTAAAAAAAAAAGAATTATTAACATTTTAATTCTTTTTTCTTCTTTTTTATTGTAGACTGATCTTTGTGTGCAACAACATCAACTATAAGTGAGGATAATCTTAACTTTTTGATAATTTGAATTTTTCTGATTTTAAACGTAGCTAGCGGGGGGCAAGGGCGGCAGCTGCACCCCCTTGCCATTGGAGGCAATACAAAGCCAACGATCAATGTGCCCGTCATAACAATATGGGTGCCCTATAAAGTCGAGTGACATTGGTTGGGTGCCAATCATGTCGTTGCATATGTCGCGCCCCCAAATGATGAGGTGTCTCATAATGTATCACATGATTAACACCACAACTTGATTGATGGAGTGTGATCTGTGAGGCAACTTATCCTGGAGGGGTGCCCATAATGATATGATTGGTAGGGCGCCTTACGCCTTGTAATGACAACATATGACCTATATGATACAAGGCACACACACTAAACATTCATTCGGCCATTACCCCCCCCACCCATGATGGGGATGACATTGATTCAAGCCCACACCAGGTGTGATAATTTTCACAATTCAAACCAGTCACACTCTAATCCAATACCAAACTTTTCTTTCTTCTCATAAATTATTATAGGTACGCTAAAGTCATTCATATCAAAACATCATCATACACCAATATCCCACAGACAGCGCCAAAATTGAAATAATCCGTCATTTTCATAGTTCCTCTCCTTTTTTCCAAAACTTTCTTGGGGGAGCACCCTAAACACTTCCTCTGAAGAGGGGTGCATCAATGGCATTGGTGAGGTTAGCTGTGGACCGTCAAGTGTAGATACATTGACGCCCCCCTAACATTTTTGGGCTAGCTATGAGCCTGATTTAGTTAAAATGGTTTTCTAGAGTGCAATGTAGTTAACAAAGAATTTATAACTTCTGACATTCTCTTCAGTCTCCTGTGTATAGAGAAAAGCTTTTGCTGTCACTGTCACATTATGAGGATATAGAAAAGTCGACCATTACCGTTGCTAGTGCTGTCAAATATTTAGGATTTAAATATTTAAATCATTTTGTAAATATTATGTGAACTCTTTAGCTAATACAACTGTAAACACAAGTTCCAAAAGTTGAAATGACCCACCGCACAAACTGTTCATCAAATATATTAACAAGTGCAAAAAGGCGGTTTAAAATCAATATAACCTAACCAAGAAATAAAGCATACCTGTATCACACAAACATGTTAAAATCACATCACTTTCATTCCATAAGGTGAAATAAAATTCACATCAACTGACAATAAGAAGCAATTATACTTTTTAATCTGAAAACTGTTACACCTATTAAAATGTTAAATATACTATAGATAGGCTGAAGTATAGCAGTTATAAGACTTTGTTAAACATATAATTTTTCAATTGTTTATTAAGCATATGAAGAAAGAGATAAATGTACTTAAATATCTTGACTGATCTAAAATAATTTGTTTGTGTGCAGGACTCATTAGCAGTAAGAAGAAACATAATATGGTATTTGAAACTTGACGGTCTTAGTCTTAATATTATTTTTAAAAAAAAGAAATTCTGTAATTTAAAACGATAAGTATTTAATTAATATTTTACATAAATCAATTTTCCTTTTAAAAATGCTGTATGTAACTTTACCATCATTTTATCCTACCTCTTCTTATTTATTGAACAACTTATAAGTAATAGTATTTTTAAATAATTCCAAGAAGATGACGAAAAAACCTTACACGTGAGTGGAAAAAGGGGGGGGGGCGCGGAAGAGTCCCCATAACAGTGCAAGCAAGTATTTTTTTTAGAAAACTCCTCACTCAACAGTAATATTTACAGATTTTGAGTAGAAATGAGAGTCTCTTCATTCGTCATAATACTTTTCTTTACCTATTATTTAATTTGTTATGTTGCTGTTCCAACCTCATGGGTTTTCGCTGGGCCTAGTTTCCTCCCTCTGCTGAAGACACCTACATGCAAGCGAATTATTGTAATAAAATTAAACAAAATGTTCGTCCAGAAATAACCTTATTTGTGTTGAGTAGACTTCAAACTCTCTCCTTTTTTGTTTTTTCTTTACAGCATCTAATTTCTGGTGCATTTGTGTCCTTTTTTGGTTGTTTTTTTTTTACAGCATCTAATTTTTTGTGCATTCATGTCCTGTTTGTTTGTTTCCTTACAGCATCTAATTTTTGGTGTATTCATGTCCTGTTTAGATTTTTTCTTCACAGAATCTAATTTTTGGCTTATTTATGTCTCGTTTTTTTTTTTTCTTTACAGCATATTTTTATTAAGCGTGTTCTCATGTTGTATTACTGTAAACCACACAACTGTGTAAAAAGATAAATAATTTCATGGGCCTTTACAGAAATCGATAAGAAGATGAAATTATGGAGTTATTTTTTTATTCTCTGTGTAATTGCAAGTTACATAAACATGTACAATAATCAATAGATATATAGGAATACAATATAAATTATAAATAGTCTCTCTGTACTAAACAAAACATTAATAGCTTCTTTTAGAAATGATAATTGAAATACCCTGTAACTTTAAATAATGCTATACAACTATCCAATATTTTGATTTTTTCTATGATCAACTGCAAAATGATCTGAATCTTCCATCAATTTCTTTAGTACTGTATTTTCAGACCTGAATAATAGGCATATTGATCAACTTAACACTTATGATTACAATTCTGTATTACCATGAAACTGATGAAAACCAGATTTAATAAATTATTTGTCATTTCAAGAAAACCTATAATTCTGTGAACTGGGATGGTTTAAGCAAATGTATAGGGACAACATGGCAACAAACCACATCACAGAGCTCTAGGTTATGTTATTCATAAAGGTGGGGGGGGGTATGAACACCACAAACTCTGGGCATCACTTACAATATGCTGTATGGAGATGATTTAAAGTGACTAGTCTAAATGATCTATTTAAATTTAGAGTCCCACAGTAAACTGACTATTAAGTATTCACCAATTAGTGCATGTAAATGAACACACCAAGAATTCCATGACACCAAGAATAAGATTCCATGACGAGGGAACACTCAATTTTCTTTACTTATTAGGATATGTTTTCTTATTAAATTTTTAAAGTTTAAAGGCTACATAACTAACATTGGTGTTTTTCAGGAAATACTAATTTGTATGCTGTTATAATAATAGGAATTGTGTGGAATGTTAGTTTCAGACCAGGGTTATAAACTGTGTCAATTGGTATAAATTCTATAATATTATCACCCAGTAAAAGTCTTGTGGCTGCATTGATTTTTACTACAAGTAGTACAAGTAATGGTGTGTGTGTATTCTTTAACAGTCAGGTACTGTAGTTTATTTAGTAACTGAAACATAATCTCTGTCATAGATCAGGGAAGAAATAAGTTTGATTATATTGACAATTCCAGGAGAGGGTGACCCTAATCCTGGTCACACACAAATATTTGATTGACCTCATTAATGACAGATATGATGACTTACTGCTCATGCAGTAGACCACTCTGCCATTCATCAACAATTTGCAATGTACATATAGTTAAATATAGTCATATGGTTGTGTGGCGAAAAAAGCTGCAACCAATACAGTATTTTTTAAATTTATATGCATTATTAAACACTTTAACAGACAAACTAAATTAATTGAGTTTTATGCTAATTTGGTACCATTACAAAACTCACAGATCTTAATATAGTAGGTAAAATAGAAGATTGTATGACAAAAAAATAAATAAGTCATTGAAGAAAGGAATTCTAATTAGTAGTGGTACCTTTTCAGATGGTTGAGTAGGTTACCCACACACACCATACATTTTTAGACGGTTTGGTAAGACAAGAAGCATATGTCATAGCTTTTCAGATAGCTGAGAAAGTTACCATTGCATGCCATACCTTTTAAGATAGTTATAGTTGAGTAAGACAAGAAGCATATGCCATACCTTTTCAGATAGCTGAGTAAGTTACCATTGCATACCATACCTTTTCAGATAACTGAGTAAGTTACTCACCCACACATGCAATATCTTTTCAGATGGTTGAGTAAGTTACCATTGCATACCATACCTTTTCAGATAACTGAGTAAGTTACTCACCCACACATGCAATATCTTTTCAGATGGTTGAGTAAGTTACCATTGCATACCATACCTTTTCAGATAACTGAGTAAGTTACTTACCCACACATGCAATATCTTTTCAGATAGCTGAGTAAGTTACCATTGCATACCATACCTTTTCAGATAACTGAGTAAGTTACTCACCCACACATGCAATATCTTTTCAGATGGTTGAGTAAACTACCTGTGCATGTAAATTCAAACTGAATAGAACTTTAAAAATTTCTTGGTTTCAGAACATGCATTCTGTCAAACATCTCAATCAAGGACAGTTCCAAAATGTTCCTTTCGAAAAATGCATTTATGTTACTTAATTTTCAACTGAATAATCTTAAAAAAATGTTTTAATTTGTTCAAGGGAAACTAATTAAAACAGAAATCTAGCAAAATCAACAGTTTCGTGTCCCCCCCCCCCCCCCGAATAAATAATCAGTGTCTCTATTCATTTCACAAAATCAACTCATAAAACCCATCTGGAAATAACTTTTCTGGGAGAACCTTCCATTTCCAAATTACATCGCTGAATCAAACAATCATAATTTTATCTCCATTCAAAATATTAATAATTATATTGTGATGACCATGTAACTAATAATGAGCACATTAAGCCTAATTGGGATATTGTTGTTCGAATACTGGTAATAAGTCAATATGGTGCCATAATTCATAATTTTCAGAATCCCACGACATGCATACATGATCTGTAGCTCTACTATTCAACAGTGTACAAAATTTGAATAAAACATCTTCCGCATAAACTTCATTGATCGTGCAATTCTGATGGTACTGGGGTAACACAATTTTTCTTTAGTGATCAATATACCAAAAGCATCCGGTCCCACCAAGAAAAATATTTAAATAGAAATTCTGATGGTGCTTGGGTAACACAATTTTTCTTTAGTGATCAATATACAAAAAGCATCCCACCAAGAAAAATATTTAAATATGACATTTTATTCTACGTTATGCTGGAATCTAAATAGATCTTGTCTTTGATTATAAAATATGCTGACAATCCTCTTTTATAAAAACCATCTCCAATCTCATAATACTGAAAAGTTTTTTTGAAAAAGAAGTTGAAGAGGGATATCATTATATCTAATGCCACAGATACCAAACTAAGACTTGCTTAATGGTGTGTTGTTTCTTGATTGTTCTTCACAGATAGCGTTAGATGTAACAAGAGAGGAGGCAATCTGTTATTCTATTGATATTTAATGTCCTTCAACCAGTTCAATGATAGAATGACATTCTCCAGAGAATAAGCTAAGTTTATGATGTAGTTCACTTTATGTTCCAATTAAGTTACATTTGGATGCGATCAATGTCACTAGAATTTATATTAGTCCCATCATGATATTACCCCATAAAACATAACAATATGCATGTTTTTTGATTGTGAATTGCTGAAAGTAAAGGTCTTTGATATCTAAAGAGAGAAATAGCAATTACACTATGTAAAAATGACATTCTCTAACTTACAGCAGTATGAAAATCATTCACTTTTACATTCTTATAAAATAGAAACTTGCATCTCTTCAAAAGAACAGACCCCGAGTTCACAACGTATTCTTAGACTTAAGTTAAGAATTTACTCAACTTTCAATTGCGTTTATGAGAAATTTCTTTGATCCAGAAACACAAAACTTTGTACATAGTTTATTATTGATGTATTTGATACAATAAAACATGAAAAAATTGTAAGAGACTATTTTTTAGTTAAAAAAAAGGTGAACAATTTTGAGTAAATTCTTAACTAAAGTCTGAGAATGCTTTGTGAACTCGCAGCCAGGTTTAAATGATTCATGATCAGATTGGATAGATTAATAGATTTGTTTAGTATTGTCCTTAGTTTTTTGCAATTTCTAATCTAATCTTAAAGCACAAGAAAGAAAAAGGTATTGATTTTCTATAAAATTGTATTCAAAACAATCATAGACTCATGAAATTATAGATAATGTACTGTCCTACTGGGAGATACACAACTTGAATGATTGTTATGGTTGAAGTCCTTGAAAACCACTAAAAATTATGTACGAATTGCCAGATTAGTTTTGATTCAAATTTGCATAGAATCTAAATTTCAAAATGCCAGATCTAACTGAATAATCAAATCATTTCAAACTGAAAATTATTTTTTACAAGTACAGTAGCTAAGACCTCCAAGGTAGTGTTAACTCTTTAAGATATCAAAAGTAGTAATATTGAAGAAAGAAATACTTAGAGAAGAGGAGGTATGGAGAGCTATCCAGATTTAATTTGCTCAGTGAAAGCCAAACGTTTACAATCCTATTCAAGTGGTAAATTAAAAGAACAGTATTCCAGGCTAAACAGCAAAATTAGACTATCTATACACATTAAATAGTTATCATATCAACAAGAATAGTGCTTCAAACATGATCAACATCAATCAATCCTTACATGAATTATTCCATCTATAAGTTTCAATTACTCTCTAGTGATTTCAGGACATCATTCTCTGTCTTAAAATGTCTGCTATGGAAGATCGAGATATCTAAACTGTTCATATCTAAAGCAGTGGTTCCTGTGGTTCCCAACCTTTTTTGATTGCTAACCCTTTTCAGAAACCAGCATCTAATTGTGACCCTTCGAAGCACAAGGTCACCTTTTGTTATGAAACATCATCATTACTTACATTTATTATTGTTTTACTTATTTGACAATAAATTGAGGAAAGACGATTGGTAATGTGACAAAAGGGGGAATAGATCAGAGATTTATACCCTTTTCATGAAAACATACAAGGGCTAGATAAACAGTTCTAATTTGTGAAAGACATGTACAAAGTTGATGGTTTCCAGGAGTACACACCTCTGTACTGTGGAAACCTAGTAGGGGTTAGTCCAGTTTTGTCCATTTCTGGTGATTTCAATGGTTCACAAGACGATCTGGTAAAAAGACAATAATAAAAGTACAGTTGGAGTTCTTATGTATATGATTGTACTAATTAATTAGTGGCTAAAGGTAGTTTCAATCCAATTTGTCTATCCTTTTCTGGCTACAACTTTTAAGTCAGCCCTTGCAGCATTTTTTCATAAGTTTCAGTGTAGGGCTTCCTAGACACAACAAAAAAAGCTTAGCGACCCCAGCTGGGATCATGACTGAGAAGTTGGGAATCAAGGATCTAAAGAATTGTTTTAAGCCTTTATTCTTGTTTAATGTAAATAAGGAAATTACTATTAGCCTTTGGCACATTAAGGCTTTAATAAATAAAAAAGATAAAGAGAGGTAAAATAGTAGAATTAGCCATGATTGATTTTAAGTGATTACCGTTAAAACTAGTACAGCAGTATTTTACTAATCAATCTTACATAAAGGATAAATTATATGATTGCTGATATACCCACATCACCAGGTCAACACTCATATATCACAAGGGAGTAGGTGGATAGATCACATATAAATGTGGTTTCATTGATTACTATAGCTCTTGACAGCTGGGGGATTTCTTCATTATTTTCATACGGTTTGCAGGAATCCTTTAATCAATTAAAAACACAACTGTTTTCTGTAGAACTGTGATGTTCTTTTCTCCGATTCAACTACTAATCTATATAAATAATCTTTTCTCTTTCCTTCAAATCTGTTTTAACTGAGAAATGAAAATGTTAGAAGGCTTATCAAAATAAAACTACATATAGTCATATATACATAGGAGTTTGTCTGGTGACCCCTTAAGTATTCGGTTAATCTGTCAAAATCCATTGACTTCATTGTATATATTTTACAGGTCAATTGACATTTTGTTCTCCTTATACTGTTCAATGAGTATAACTTTGAAATTGGATGTTATTAATTATATCATAGTACACAACTTTATACATGAAAACAATTATGTTAATGGCATATAATATAAACAATTTGAAAAGGAAGGTCATTTGGAAAGAATGGCAGTAGAGCAATTCAGATTTGTGACATTCGTGGTTTTTTTTTACATTTAACTAAGATGATCGTATAATAAAGCAGAGATGATATAAGCTTTCTTTTTTTAAAGAAGTGGATTGACTGTTCTATAATTATAAATAATGCAATTTGAAATAATAATGAAAATTTGTTAAAGCTGAAACAATTCCAAGATGGTCTATTCTGTAAGAATGTGCTTTTCTCAAGTCTAACAACATGTATGTAATTGTGATCGAGTGAATATGTATTTATCAACAGATCAGTGGCTGTAGCGTAACATTGATAGATATGTTAAACAAACCTAGACAGAAGTTGATTGAATTTCCCTTTTTTAATAATACTGTTTATAGTGCCATCAGAAAGTAAACTTCTTTTGATACAAAATTTTGTTAGGTTTCTGTACAGGAATATGAACTCCTCAAATGAAAAGTGTCATACAGGGTTCCAGAGATAGAGGAGAGGTAATTTTAGTTGGACTAAATAGTATATTGGTTTGAATGATTTCTGATATGCTTAAAGACAACTCACAATGTTAGGCACTTTGAAATTTTACTTCTTGTTACATACAAGCATGTGATTGAACTCATGACTTGCCCATGTAAAAGCGTCACAGCTCACAGCACTGAACTACCAAACCCCCTTAGAAAAGAATATGAATACCATTCTGCATGCACAACGCTCAGCACAAATACATTCTAAACTTAATCACTCTTCAATTACACCTAACACAATGTAATGGGTGCTAAAACTTCACAAAACTAGGATAAATGAGAGATATAGATTTTCAGATATCTTTTAGGAATTTTGGATATTAGAAATGTGAAGGACAAGGAAGAAGAATTTAAGTTGTTTGAAAAAAGCTTGTTAGGCAAAAATATTGGAATGTGGTTGCCCTAAGAATCTTATATAATGCTTAACCATTTCACAAGAAATAAATTCACAACATAAATCTATCCATGTACTATTACTTGATCCAGTGATATTTTTTGATAATGAGTATGTGTTTGGAATTGATTTTGAGAATGAGACCAGAATTCAAGTGTTCTAAATTTCTTCAGTCAGTTTACTAACTACTACTTTCATCTTCTAATACTGATTCATTGATTCTACTTGTCAAGTTACCTAACAATTTATCTAAACACTAAATCACACCTTAACAAACTTAAAGAGAAAGGGCAAGACACATTTCAATACATCATCGGTCTAAAACCTACTGGTAAGCTGAAAAGTGTTGCTACTGTTACACGGCAATATGCTGTACTTACGCCCTTGAGAATTACAACACTGAACGTAACTATATTAAACAAGCAAACATACTATAGCAAGAAAATTTATCGAATCACTATATTATAGGAAAAAGGGCATTTGTGAATGATTGAGTGATTAGAATTAGGCAAATACAATTAAGGGGAGTAGAAAGAAGAGGGGAGGTTTTCTACTGCTACGAGCCTTATTGATTTTATGGCCTACATTAATCAAACTAACATACAACTGGTTGGATGTCTGCCAAAATCAATACTCTAATTCACATGTGTTCAAAATACCCGGGTAATAATCCCACCCTATTTAAATTACAACACACATCATACATATATGCAACGTTTCATGTTTAATAAAAATAACCCATACTTTTACGATATCATAAAAACAGTTAAATCTAGATTTTCTCTCAAAACAGACCAGAAGAAGAAAGTATGGCAACAGGATTCTCAAACTAATACTGTGGAGCAATTATTTTGATTGGCTAAATGCATGATCACGTATCTGTAACGACTTGTTTAAGACTATTATAAAGAGGAATAATATAATTGGATGTTAGTATAGTATTCTAATTATCATTATTAAACTGTTGCCTATTTTCTTACCATCTAACTACGCTCTCTAAATCAACATTATTCGAATATTGTTTGTTTTCATTCTATGTACTCTATCTACAGGGTAAATCCAATAAAACTTAACATGCATATTCCGAGTGTATTTCAGAAGTAAAACCAGTCCTGAGGCTGATACCGCATACAGTCCTGTGAATATGCAATCCAAATACGTATAAATGGGACAAATTACATTTTTAAAACAGAATTTTTACTTTATTGATCTGTAATTTTATAATGTAAAACAGTCTTCAAAATTTCAATCAAATACTCACAGTTTAATCTAAAACCATTCAGATAAAGAAATTTTCATTGATTTTTAGTCCATATTGGGTTTTTTGGACTATAATTGAGTAAACAAGCCATCAGTAAAGCTGATGTTCAGGACTTTATTCCTAAAATATGCATTTTTCTTTTTGTAAAGCATCAAGCCATCAAACTGATTATCTATACTTAGCCAAAGCAGATAATGCATATGATTGAACGGAGTAAAGGTTTTGATGTAGTGAAATCTATACACCTAAGTTATTATGCTTAAAGCACAACCAATCAAATTTTTTATCTCTACTTAGCCTAAGCGGAAAATATTGAAAATCAAACTCAGTCAACCCATTCAACTAATGAATGTCTACACGAAGTTTGACATTCTACCTCAATTTTCAATTATTCCAAACATTTAAAACGTAGATGAATTTAATGTACATTTATCTTATCAAAATACATACAACATCCATACATTTACACGAAGACGCTTTAAATTTTCAATTATTCCACTCATTTAAAACAAAAACCATGAATTCATAATTGAATATCTACTTCCAAGATCAATTTTAAGAATCTTATTAAAATACATAAAACAACAAAACATAAAATGTACAAAAGATAGTTAGGAGCTCTGATGACTTTTAATTTATTTTTCTTCTGTAAAAAACATCAGAAAGAGTTCTAATTCAATATCATCTAAAAATATCATTATCTTATATCACACAATAGCAGTGCATATTTTCTAACACGCTTCAAGCAATCTTAAAGAGATTAATACATGATGCTTCTTTAATGGCTATGTGATAGCAATGTTTTGATTTGTTTAAAGGCCACTTGTTTCAACCAAATCACAAATGAGCGATGATTTTCTTTCATGTGAGAAAAGAGTCGATTCAAGTCCTGATATAAAAAAATAAAGAGAAAGAATAAAAAAATACATGATTGAAGACATCAATATGGTTTGCTTTCAGGTTGAAAATCAATTTTCTTTTGTAGAAGTGAAGGAGCTGAAATAAGCATGAACTTTGAATATTTAAGGAACTAGGTTACCAACTTTTAAACATAAAAATGACAGATACGATAAATGCTTCTTCTGAATAAAACTAGATTAAATTCAGTTCATTTGTTTTGCATTCTTTTATCTCTTGCGCATATTATCGCCTGGATCATGGTTTGAAAGCAATAATCAGATGTCATCATGGAAGTAGTCAAGTAGGTTATCTCCTCTTTCAATTACAGTATAGATATTTTGGATTGAAAACAATTCTTAGCATCTTTTTAATACTAAATAAACAAATGCACATTAAATTCAATAGTTAAACTTAAACCTTAATCATTGCGTCAATTATCATGTTTGATTGCTTACTCAGCATATTTCCTTCTCCCTTTCTCCCATTAACTTTCAATTGATATTGATTTTCTGACAAGGAATTTTAAGAAAGATATAGAGGAAGAACTTTGAAATAACACGATCAGAAATTAGTGACTGTTGAGAAAAGGAAGTGTTTGTTTTATGCTCACAGGATTCTGTCATTGTAATGTTTCTGATCTCTTTTAGTCTTGGGTAACTAAGAAATATCAGTTAATTCACTGTGAATATTCCTTTCTTTGGGTTTCTTTCTTAAACAAAGTTCATAAAAACCAGCACATCCAAGCTTTGCAAGGAGTTCAACATATTATATTATGGCCATCTACAAACTTATTAAATCTTGTAAATCTCCATATTTCTCAAATACAACTCTTGACAAATCTGAAATTCTTAAATTGGTTGGCTAAAAAAATAATGTTTGTTTACGGTATGTGACGTTATAGAGAGATAAACTAAAAAAATAATTACAAACAAGCCAACAGTGATGTTGCTGTCCCCTGCCGTAATCCCAAAATAAATAGATGACACATACTAATTAATTTCACATTTATCTGCTTAAATGTAATGAAACGGATAATCTATACTAAATCTAAGGAGAAAATGTTCATGACCAAACTCAGTCAAGGTTTTGTGAATCCTGGTAGTGAAACTACATGTATACACCAAGTTTCATCACTCTCACTTAATTAGAACCAAAGAAATCGTGTCCCAAAGCATCAACCAATTAAATTGCTTATCTTTGCTTACCCTAAGCAGTAAATCTTATCTTTGAACTTCATCAAGGCATTCACCTAAAAAACACCTAAACCAAGTTTGAAAATACTAGCTCAATTAGAAGATTTATGACAGACAGACGGACAGACCTATTTTTATAATCCCCTGCTTTCTTTGAAAGACTGGGGACAATTTATTAATAGACTGCATAGACCTGTTGCCACATTAAGGTGTGTGGTTCTTTTTAAATTTAATGCTCATGTTTTAAGATAGGGAAAGTTTTCTTTTACAAATATGTACAAAGTAGTTTAAACCTTTTAATCTGGTTCACAAACTAATCTTGATTGAACCTGATTGAACCTGATTTTCTTAAAGAAAATTCAATGAGAAGAAAGGTATCAAATTATATCTAGAAAAAAAATTATTATCTAAAACTATCAAATATTGGAAAGGTATTCTGCGGGGGCATAAAAGATGACAAAATACATTAATTGCTTATCTTTACAGATGATGTCAAAACACTGAAATATGATGTTATTAAATTGACACAAAATCCTGTTTTGACCTTTTGAAAGAAAGAGCAGATAATGTCAGTAAAAAGATTGAACAAAAATATCTGATAAAAATTGACATGGTGTAGGTGGAATGATAAAAATGGCAGCTTTGTAGAGGATTTGTACATCCTCTTCAAACAATATGGTCCTTATTAAATGAAAGAATTTATTTTTAATTCATTAATTTCAAAACCAAGTTATTTACCCAAGAATAGGTTGTGGAACTGCATGACATAATAAAAAGGCTATAACAAAACAGATGACCCAAGAAATTTCGACATGTATATATATGTATATTGTATATTGATTCTTTCTACAGACAAGAATCCATAGAAATTTTTCGATCGTTATTTTAAGGAATCCACAGGGGTGTTTCTGGTTCACACAAACACCATTATCAACATTGTAAAGCATAGAATATCAATAAAAGCTTATTAATTTGAACATCTCCATTCAATCTTCTTCACCTTATTGCCACATCTACCATACTATAAGTAATAATAAATCTCCTTTTAAAATAGAATTACACACCAACAACCAGTCATATTACTAGCCAAAAGCCCTTATGTCACTCTGATCTTGGTAAAGAAATATCTGAAGAAAATTAGCTTTCTACAGCACAGCAAACACCGATTCAAAAACTGTGAATTATAATAGCTATTAAAATGATATTCTGTCGCTTATGTGTAAAGATAATAATAAGAGGTCTCTATTAGGCTGTTTGCCAATTCTTTACCTGTGTTGCATTGAAATACATCGCAAACTAATACATCACAGATCATAGTTTTGCAAGCTAGTATGTCACAGATTATAGTATCCCAAGCTAACATGTCATAGGTAGCAGTATCGGAACCTATATATCACAGATCATAGTATTGCCAGAAAACATGTCACAGATCATAGTATCAGTAGATAACATGTTGTAGATATCAGTATCGCTAGCTAACATGTCACAAATCTTAGTATCGCTAGCCAACGTGTCACAGATCATAGTATCACAAACAAACATGTCACAGATCATAGTATCGCTAGCTAACATGTCACAGACATCAGTATCGCTAGCTAACATGTCACAAATCATAGTATCGCTAGCCAACGTGTCACAGATCATAGTATCACAATCTAACATGTCACAGACAATAGTATTGCATGCTAACGTGTCACAGATCATAGTATCGCTGACCAACATGTCACAGATCATAGTATTGCTAGCTAACATGTTGTAGATATCGCTATCGCTAGCTAACATGTCACAGATCATGGTATTGCCAGTCAACATGTCACAGATCATAGTATTGCCAGTCAACATGTCACAGATCATAGTATCGCTAGCTAACATGTCACAGATATCAGTATCGCTAGCAAACATGTCACAGATATCAGTATTGAAAGCCAACATGTCACAGATCATAGTATCACAAACTAACATGTCACAGACAATAGTATTGCAAGCTAACATCTCAGGGTCTAAAGTATGAGAGACATGTATGAGGGGTGTCCCAAAGTTTCTGGCCTCCCTAAGTAATATGCGATCTATGTGAAAGTTGCTATTTTATCAACATAATCTCCCTTGAAATCAATACACTGTTTCTTCAGCATAATTAACAAGTGTTTGTCATGTGAGCCTAAAAACTGCTCCACAGCAGTGCTGACCTCATCAACGGACCAAAATCTGCAAATCCACCCCCAACCCCTAAACCGGGTTACATCTGGAGAATAGGCTAGTTAAGGGAGAATCCATGTTCCTGAAGCAAGGGCCGTGAGTTTTACGACATCTAACCATTGCTCCAACACTGGACAATTCTTGAACTTTTACGCTTGTTGTGTATACATGTACACGTGACTAATTAGCATTGTCCAATAAGAGGTCGTGATACTCACACTATACTGTCGCCGAGATAAAACTGGCACAAAATAAGACCATGCACCACACAATAAAGGACAACCAACTCAGCATGCAATAAGGAATTCGCTAATCAAGTGCTCTGTTTGGGCTAATCTGAGCCTTCGATAAATAAAAAGAATTGAAAGTAGTCTATTTTTAGTAACCCATTTATCGAAGGAATCTGATTGGATCATGGTTTGGGCCTATACCCAATCAAATTTAGTGCCGAAAAATGCAGAGTGTTGAGTTAAGGGCTTGATAAGCTGTATGTAGTTAAGGCGAGACCAAGCCTTCTATTGAAGATGGGGAGGATCATGAAGCCACAGTCCTGTGGAGAGCTCCATGTCACTTGGGCAATGCAAACTGGAGTATTGTTCTGGAACAGCCAGACACCTCGGCGCTTTTCTTTGATTTGATGACGCAGCCTGTGTAAAATGCACCATTTATGGCGGACCCCTTCATTACATAATCTATCATGTTTTTTCGATAGGCTAGCATCCAGCAATGAGCAGGAATTAAAGACTGGTGTGTCAAGGAAAGAAGTAAATAAAGTAATCAATGGGAATTATGGCACTATAAACATATGTATTGGAAAGTGTGTCAGCCATGTATCACTTTCAGTGACTTTTATTGGCGATGAGACAATAAAGTCTCTAAATTTATTGAACGTACATTATGGGACATTAGATAAAGAGCTGGTAGTTTCACTGTATTAGTTAATGTAAAAGGAATTTGCTGAAAATTTCATTCAAGATCTTTGCAATTGAATTTTAGACCTAGTCTCGACCATCATTAGTAAAGTTGGTGATTACATTATGAATGAAAGTTGTTGTCACAGCCTAGCGTTGAAATCGAGAGTTGATTATGGTCTGGATAAGTTAATTAATGTCTAATTTAGATAACATTTCATGCCTAAAAATAGACCCGCAAATAGGCAGATTTACATCTTGCATAATTTGTTTTATTGTTATAAAAATACTTTGAAATCAAATAATAATCTCCAGAAACTACTAAATGATAGGAAGACAATCTACAGATGCCAAGATCCTTAGGTTTTTGCCCATTCATATTGTACCCACAATATCTAGTTTCAACTTGATTGACAAAAGCTTTCAAGACACTACACAATAAGATACTTTTAATAACTCAACAAAAACTATGGTATGATACTTGAATTAACCATTTAGATAATGTATTGATTTATTAGTAAACTATTAGTATCACAAGACTGAGTTCCTTCGTCCTATTAAAGATACAACTTAAAGATGATCAATATATAACAAATGTATCACTATCGCTCCCTAGAGTATATTCAATATAATACTTAAAGCTTGACTACTATAATAAATCTTCTCTGCTGATAATAATGCCTTGGCACCACTTCCAACTCTGCATTAAGACCTAAGTATCTTGGTGGGGAAATAATCATTTGGAATTAAAGTACATCTCTTCATTTCCTTTCCTTTCCATCTTCATCACCACAAATCACACTACTGCTACACACACACACACACACACAGAAGTGTTTGGAAATCTAAAATAATTTTTTGTTCAAGCAACATTTAGTGTAATGTGTTAAAATGACATGGTTGTCAAGCATTACTGTTCAAGCTACAATATTCAAATATTTAAATGTTTCTGTGAAACAACAGCAATCATTTTAACCATATTTTCAAATTTAATATCTAACTCATACACTGTTTCGGGAGAAACCTCAAACTGTGATTATATTTTCCAATAATACAGTATTTATTTATAATCTTTTTTTCTTCAAAATATGTTCTTCTAAAATCTAATTTCCAAATCAAACTGATACATTAGCTGAACATACAGACAACAATTTACATCTGTTAACATTCTATTTCTTACGCTACTGTCTGCATCCATCAATATCTTTTAAAGATAGTAAGCTGGCACTGCCAGGCAGGATACGCCCACATTTTCGAGAGATGGATAGAGAACAAGCAAAACCGATAGCGATTTTTCCTACAATCAAAAGCTATAATTCATTAAATTAAAATTTGATATGTGCAAGGAACCAAGATCTTTGGGTTATAACCATGCATTTCAAGTTTCATCAAAATTGAATCAAAATTGTGACCTATACTGGGTCCACAACCTTGTTATACCATTTTTTAACAGTATTCGCATACACACGACGGCCATTTTGTATGGCAATTTTGTTCCGAAATTCGAACACAAACCTCCTTAGGGTGTAACGGTGATATAATCAAACGATTTTTTAAATCGGATAATAATTGTGACCTCCAGAGGGACCACAAGCTAAACAAAGACGATTTTGCGTATAATCAGGGGCAATAATTCAGGAAGTTACGATCTGATATGCGCAAATATCAAAAGGAACCAAGATCTTTTGGTTATAACCATGCATTTCAAGTTTCATCAAAATCGAATCAAAATTGTGACCTCTACAGGGTCCACAACCTTGATATACCATTTTTGAACAGTATTCGCATACGAATGGCGGCCATTTTGTATGGCAATTTTGGTCCAATTTTTCCGAAATTCGAACTCATCCTTCCTTAGGGTGTAACGGTGATATAATCAAACGATTTTTTAAATTGGATAATTATTGTAACCTCCAGAGGGACCACAAGCTAAACAAAGACGATTTTGCGTATAATCAGGGGCAATAATTCAGGAAGTTACGATCTGATATGCGCAAATATCGAAAGGAACCAAGATCTTTTGGTTATAACCATGCATTTCAAGTTTCATCAAAATCGAATCAAAATTGTGACCTCTACAGGGTCCACAACCTTGATATACCATTTTTGAACAGTATTCGCATACGAATGGCTGCCATTTTGTACGGCAATTTTGGTCCAATTTTTCCGAAATTCGAACTCAGCCTTCCTTAGGGTGTAACGGTGATATAATCAAACGATTTTTTAAATTGGATAATTATTGTAACCTCCAGCGGGACCACAAGCTAAACCAGGGGATTTTGCGTATAATCAGGGGCCATAATTCAGGAAGATACGATCCGATATGCGCAATTATTGAAAGGAACCAAGATCTTTGGGTTATAACCATGCATTTCAAGTTTCATCAAAATCGAATTAAAATTGGGATCTCTACAGGGTCCAAAACCTTGATATACCATTTTTTATCAGTATATTTTTACGAAAGGCGGCCATTTTGTATGGTAATTTTGGTCCGATTTTTCCGAAATTTGAACTCAACCTTCCTTAGGGTGTAACGGTGATATAATCGAACGGTTTTTCAAATCGGATAATAATTGTGACCTCCAGAGGTACCACGAGCTAAAATATGTGATTTTTCGGACAATCAGGGGCCATAATTCAGGAAATTTCGTCCCGATAGGCGCAAATATCGAAAGGAACCAAGTTCTTTGGGTGATAAACATGCATGTCAAGTTTCATCAAAATCAGTTCAAAATTGTGACCTCTATAGGGTCCACAAGCCAAAAACGTGATTTTTCGTACAATCAGGGGCCATAATCCATGAAGTTTTGATCCGATACATGCCAATATCGAAAGCAGCCGAGATCTTTTGGAGATAAACCTATATCTTAAGTTTCGTCGAAATCCGACAAGAATTGTGACCTGTAGAGAGTCCACAAACAATTGTGGACGGACGGACAGACGGACAGGGGCGACGACATAATACGTCCACATGAAAATGTGGGCGTATAAAAATCAATATCATATATTCCAGGACCACTTTATTACTCAATGATTCTTCACCTTAAACATGCATTATGCAAGAGGTAAATCTGCCTATTGCAGGTCTTTCTTTGGGGCTGAAGTGGTATCTAAATTTTTAATTTGACAGTAATTAACTTATCCAGACCATAATCAACTCTCTATGACATCGCATCGCCTGAAATATTTATTGGATTTGAATACATTTTGTTATGGACAATTAAACATAAAAATGGATATCATCAAGACTTTGTTTATTATTGTAATAAAGTTAGTAATGATGACCAAGCTTAGCCTAAAATTGAATCACTTATATCTTGGTTCAAGGTGAAGTAATCTAATAAAAATTTCAGCATATTGTTTTCGTCATTTAGTAATGATGACCAAGCCTAGCCTAAAATTGAATCACTAATATCCTGGTTCAAGGTGAAGTAATCTGATAAAAAATTTCAGCATATTTGTTTTCGTCATTTATTTTTTTACTACTATTGCCAGAACTGTCAGTTCTTTATCTAATCTACAATAATTCCCCTTTAATCATGTCCCATCTTCATTGGCCAGGTTAGTTTTAAACAACATTTCACTTCTTTAATTGTGTATATGATCTTCATTAGCCAGGTTAGTTTCAAGCCAAATTTCATTCCACTTCCTTAATTGTGAATATGCACTTCATGAAGTAAGTTTTATGTCACATTGACATGTATTTCTGTTACACTTACAGTTTCCTTTGAAACGTAACTCAATATTACAGAAAAAATGGAAACTATTGTTGTATAAAAAAATTGGGAATTTTTTAGCCGAACAAAAATACTTATCAATAATAATAATCTAATACTTTGACGGAATTAAATATTAAAGAAGGAGTCTCAGATTTCATCAAGCAACCAATGCAATCATATAATTACCAGTCTCATGGAGACACCTAATTATCGAATATCACCTACTTGGGTGAAAAAGACTGTTAAAATGACTAGACCGTTTAGAAGTATCATATTTTGCATACTATCTGACTACATCCAGATATAACTGAATAGTCAAATCATGTCAAATTGTAGATGCAAACACAAAACTTTATAATTTGATCAAGGGCAGCAACTCTGGAAGTAATTATTAGAAATTTCAAAATCAACAGCAGTTTAAAAACTTTAAGTAATAAAGAGAGGTGGTCTATTCATCTTCATAACATTTTGATTAAAGAATCTTTTATAAAATGTTTGAAAGGGCTTCTTTGTCTCATTAATGTCATCAATACATAATGAAGTTGTTGAAGTGTTTCAAAATCATTGTGGACTCAAACCTGACGGACAAGGTGGCGATATCATATAACGACATTACAAATGTGGTGTATAAAAAATTAACATAACGACACGTGGGCAACAAATAACACACTACACGTACACATCACACAAGATTAAGGCATCAAGCGTAATTATCTATCGCAATCTAACACAATTACCTACAGAAGGACAGATAATTATTAGTATTAGATGGTAGCAGGGATAAATACCTCCCCAATAAAACCTCCTTTTGCGATTATATGGGGAGAGATCAATGGTAATTATGGTGATTACGGTATAATGTGTATTTAGATTAACTAGTTATGTAATCAGGTAACATCATCAACCCTATTACATCATCATCATTTTATACGATTATTTCTCTACACAGTTACCAGATACACAAAATCAACATGTTTTATAATTCTGGAAGACTTGAGGGATCTTACACAGTTTCTAATTTACCAAGATTTACACAACAATTATACGAGTGTATATTTACCATAATAACAGCTCATTTATACTCTTGCAACTAAAATAACATCCTGCAATTTCCATACAGCCTGGAAAACATCTATACTAAATGCTAGTTATTATTGCTTGTCTTGTAAAATATTCTTTATTTTCCAAAGATAGGTTCTCAGGATAAGAAATATACGCTGACAGCAGATATGCCGTGCAAGGTGGCCACAAAAGTTGTGCATATCTATTCTTTTGTAGGTGATGGGAGCTTTCACAAGACACTAAAAACTGATGAGGAATCAAAAATAACAACCCATGAAGTAATAATCAGAAATCATTAAATCTAATTGGCTTCTAGACGTTCTAGCTCTTCCTGTGTATAAATTTCAAGTTACTCGGCTCATAACTTAAGCCTCCAGAGCAACCATAAGATTTTTCAAATTGATCAAAAACTGTAACTCTGAAAACCAATAAGTATTTCCTATCTTCTACTTTTAGAGGGTCCACAAGCAATCATGGACCTCAGACTGACGGATGGACCGACCAATGGACAGATGGACACTGGGCAGACATGGCATCATATATTTTCTAATATACATTTGAGTAAGTTCACAGTTTAGTAAAGCCATTAAAATGCATTAGTTAACAGACAAAGGCAATTCTTACATAATTAAACAGAAGTTGATTGAATCATAGGTAATGAATCACGTATAATAACAGAACTATCTTATTATTTATGAGGCAAACAGTAGGCAAAGAAGACAGAGAATACAATTTTTTAGAGCATGACTTCCAAACCACAGTCCTTTGATGATTTATTTACTTATTCTAAACAATTGATATTCACACACAAACAAACCTCATCTCTCAACCCTCCGTGTTTTGAGACAAAAGATGGTCCTATATACTTCCACCTAGTAGAGCCAAACACGATTCACATCGAGCATCAGTAAGCAAAATTAATAATATTTTCACCAAAACAATGATTGATTACATGTATTGTTATTTATAATATTTCCGCCACATCCAACTACAATTAAACATAGAATCCTATTTAAAATAGAAGCGTTAAGCAGTTACTAAGAACGACGTTTTTAAACGGTAGATGTATGACAGTGTATGTCGTTTAAAAACAACGCTTCATTAATTTAAACGCAAATATTTCGAGTAGGCGATAGTTGTGCCACTACATTTGCCTCTGTATGTTTAATTGGTCATAACAGTATAAAATGATCTTATTTTTAAGAAGTTACGTGCATTAATAAAGAAACTGAGTTTGCAACTTGGAACTACATGTAAAGGCATTCAATCGTAGCTGAAAACAAAAACATCAGTATATCTCAACGTTTTTAGCTACGTTCTCGTAGCTATATATTTTCACGAATGTCCAAATGCTTGTTTAACCTGCTATATTTTATCTATCTATGATCAATAACAACTAAATAAATGATTAAGTCTATTATTGTTATTAAACAAAGCAATTAATGCCTAGCTTAAAACTTCACATGACAAAAGACAAATGCCAGATGGTTTTGAACATTTAAATTCAGCATAATTAAAGATGCATTAATCTATGAATTAATCTATGAATTGAAACGTATAGGTAGAAATGAATAGATAATTTATTACACAACAGGTGTCATTAGTTCAGTGTAGATTGGTCATTGTGTATCAAACAACCTGTGACTACAAAAGCATTAACCCAAATTGTCTTCCTAAATTTGTAGGCAACCATCTGTTGGTGTTTGCATAATATAACCATACTATCAGCATTACAACAGTTAACATGCTCTAGTAATCTATTTATTTACAAAGCACACGGTTCTACAAACATCATAAAAACAGCAACTTTCTTTCTAGTAGGAAACAACCCAGAACACTTAACCCCAGTCATAAGACCTTAACGCTGACATTTCTATAAATATCTGTAAATAACTCTTTATTTTAAAAAAATCAATCAATCAATACTGAATTCAGGAGTTGACCAAATAAATTGAAAATTTAAATTGATCCACAAAAAATATCTTTTGTTATCAATATCATGATATCCATTAATAATCTTGCATTTCAAAATACATCTGCCTTTTAAACAAATAGTTCAAGACTATCAAAGCTGCAGTCTACCTTTTCTGCTTGTTTAGTTTGTAATATCTGGTTGGTTGATTTATGCGCACTTCCAATTATAGACACAACTACAGTAAATTACTGATGGAAGCATAAAGCATACATATATAGGTTATAAAAATAGCCTACTTTTGTGTACCGACTATTCTACTAAAAACATGCATACACCATGCAGTGTGCTAAAAAGGAAATTTTGTTTGGTTGGACAGCGGCATTTCATAAAATTACAACTGCCAAGGATTCTTTAATATGCAACAAACTCTGTTTTTGTCCTATCCAAGACACCTTTCCTTTTACCAATGATAAGAGAAAAACATGCTTGAAAATCCTGGGGAAATTTACTTAGCCAACTTCAGGACCTCCTTGTTATCGAGCCAGTGTATTAATCGCACAGTGCCTATGGCTCCCATAAGTCATATAAACCGCATTTATATTCTAGAAAAATCATAAGAAAATTGCCTTGTTGAATAATTCTTTCAATGTCAACTGACAAACAAGAAAAACAATGCAGTTATTAACATGACTTTGGGAGAATTTTTCCACAGACGGTCAATTACATGTTATCAATTCACGATGATTGATGAAAACTATTTGATAATACTGTGTTATTATGGGTAATTGGAATAATTTAGGCAATAATTTAAGCAGTTATTAAATAAACAATAGTAAATAAAGTTAGTGTATATAATGAGACTCGACAGTTACATTTTAATATTAAATTATCAAAACAACCCCTCATTTGTATGGTTTTCTATTGGCTACTGACGTTGTTGACGTAGATTTAGCCTGTGTATTAAGTGAATCAATGTCCTCCTTTCAGCTCCTACAGCTAATAAGTAACAAAAAAATAAATAATAACAGACAGTTATGTACTAAGTAAAATGTTTATTATCCAGAAAATCAATAATGCACAATATGCTTTATTATTATTTTAAAATTCAAGACAAAACACAACAAGTTTTTTTAGGACTTCGAATTTTGTACTATTTTTTGTCCATCCTAATGACTAGGCACTGTACTTGCCATGCCCTTTGTCCAATATCATCGATGAACTTTATCAACCAACACCGGCAGCAACAAACACAGGACCTCCAGGTTAGCAAGCCAGTGCCATACTCACCGCTTATAATAGTTTCATAATTCATCCGCCCCATTCTGAATAGACCTAAATGTCTGAATGCAGAATAATTTCCATTTAACAATACACATTAGATCTAATCAAAATAGACTTTATTATTCATCTTTTAACAAAAACTTTCCTCTACAGAGCCCCAATGGTGATACTAATAACTTATTTATTATCAATTTATATCATTAGTGGTGTGGAGACCTGGTACATTCGCTACCGGTAGTAACTATAGTTTCAGTCTTCCAATGATATCCACCCACATGCCTTCCTTCTATTTACTATAACAGGTTTCTGCAGTCAGTAAATCTAGTGAGACATAGCCGTTAGGCATGCTTGGTTAACATTGAGTTAACAAAATTGGATCAAAATTGGATCAGTCTATATTTTAACAAACAAATAAATCAATCAACTAATCGTTCCTTCTAGTCTTGCAACATTTCCGTCTGCTTCAAGCCATCAACACAGAAAATAAAATATCACTAGATCTGTGATGCAGCTAGGCTGGGTTTCAATGATTCCCTCTAACATCAAACTTCCTGTACTCATAGAACGTACATGTATAACAGGAATCAAGGAACATCAGTTAAAATTTATACATTTATCACATCTAATATATGAACAAGAACTGTAATTTTATTCTTTCCAACAAATATTTTATTCAAATTAGCCTTGTTTAGAATTTTGAATGGCTTTTTAAAACTTTTGCATGTTTATACGAAATGGCATGATTAGTTCTGTCCAATTATTAAAAGCCCTCAAAATATTCATACATGAGACTAACAAGTCTATTCCAGTAAATACTGTCTTGAGTTATGGACCATGATCAATCTGAAAACTCTTATGGATGCTCTTGAACAGGCACATGTTTCGATTGCCTCAAGAGCGTATGCCACTCTGTGAGTATTTATGTCGCTCTTGTGTATCACGTTACTTGTAGAAAATAGCAGCCATTTTGAGATCATGTGATATCAATGATCTCGATGATTGGCTTATAAAAATAATTCGCCCGACAGTTTTCCCCGGACAGGGTTACACGAGCTAATTTAATATTTGGCCGAAAATATCTAATATGCTAGATACGAGCAATGATATATTATCAATGATCTTCTTGAAAGCAGTAACTTGTAGGAATAGGATGCTGTTTGTGCATCACCACAAGATTTATCCATCTAGATATATATACATGTATCAGTTTTATGAAAATTTGATTACAGAAATTTCGCAACGGATCAAACTTTTAACAGGCATTATGCAAGAACTAAATCTGCCTATTACAGGTTTTTCTTAAGGCCTTAAATGTTATACAAAGCATTAATTAGACATTTATTAACATGACAAGTCCATAATCAATTCTCAATGCCAACTGATGGGTCCATTTTTAAACAGATTTGACTCCGATCTGCACTTCAACAGCTGTTGCTGATTAACCGTAAAAATGGATAATCGAGACTTTGTTAATTAGTGTAACTACAGTGTTTTTGAAACTAGGGTTTCACAGCTCAGAGAGAAGTAATTTGACTGAAATTTTCAGCATATTCTCTTTGCGGTCAGCTCTGTATCTAATCTTCCATAATGCCACTTTCACAAGTCACATCTGCTTTCTTAAAGGGACAATAACACTCTTGCTGGCTTGACATGTTCAGAAAAAAAAATAGCCTTATTCTAACTACTAGATGTTTAAGTGTCCCACCTGTTGTGTAAATTATCCATTACATCCTATTTTACTTGTCCAGAGGGTTCGAAAATATGTTTATCCAAGTTGCATTTGAAATTGTTTACGTAAAGCTTTTCAAACCATGTAGTTGAATTTTTCCAATTTTTAAAATTCGGTGTGTTAAGATGAAATTTGTATCATCAACTAATTGGAATATTGTAAAATAGTACAATTTGTTGACCAGAATAATGATTGGGACATATTATTCAGTTACAACAAGAGTGGTATTGGGGCTTTAATAAAATCCAATGATTCCGAATGATTTGCAGAGTAGTTCTTGAAATATAAGGAATATGGAATAAGAACAATAAGGTCCCAAACAAAAATAATATGTCAATGTGACAATGTGTGAAACCCCAATGAGCCTTGTTAAATGTATAAACTGGCTTCTATATATTTCACAATACTGAAAGTCTTTACATGTTTATCTGAATGTTATCCAATGCTTGATAATAAATAACATGTATTTGTTGCACTGAAGTCTTTGATCAGAATCCAAATTGACATGATTACCCATTTGGGGGGTAGATTAGGCTACTAGTATATTAATAATTTTTCTATCTATGAGAAAATATCTTCATTTGCCTGTTCGTACAGAACCACACGTATCTTAAAGCCAACATTACTATGACATGATGAATAAGTGTTATGAAAAGTGTCTTCTCTTCAATTTTTCCCAGAAACCAAATTTTTAATACTTGGAAATAACTAATAATTATATCTAGGCTATCCTATTTTTATTTTTCAGGGACAATTTCTTAAACAATTTTGATTGATATGAAGCAAAATTTAGAGTGTATACATTACAATAAGCATTGGATAGGCCTACAATAAGCAATGGGCCAACAAAATACCGACAGTTCGGGCCAGAAGAATTTGATTTCAAATTTTCACTGCCCATTGGTTACTGCTATGCTGCTTTAAATAAAAAAAACAAAAGAATTCTTTAGAAAAATGTATTGATACAAGGTTGTGACGCACTAACTAAGTAATTTGTATCATCAAAATGCTATCCAGAAGGCAGTATCTAATTTTACTGAACGCTCTATCTTTTCAAATGGCAAAAAATTGTTACCACCAATATTTACCATGAGGAGTACAAAAACAAAGATAGTATTTATTTATGTTTCTATTGCAATAATCATGCAGTTAAATTTTGGGTCATTACTTGCACTGTTTAAACTTGGATCAATAATCTTAGAAAATAATGTTAATTTCCTGTGCGTTAGATGGCCATATTGCCAAGTTATACCAATACTATAACAAAATCATATAAAATATCTCTAATAATTCTTATCTATCGTTCACCAGGCACGCTGTTTAATTCAAGTCATTACACACAACCTTGGAGAAAACAGAATACCATATTTAGGCCTGTAATGACAGCTATTTATCAAAAGCCCAATATGTGAAATATCAGATTTTTAACAGCTCCATATAATAGATTTTCAAGGATGCTCAATTGAAGGTTCAGTGCAAATAGTAACTGCTTTGAAAAATAATCTAAACCAATTAGTGTGGACTGTGAATTCATATTTTTCCATCAGCTTTATTTATATAACATATTGGTGTTGATCAAGTCAATTAGAGATAATTTCTTACTCTTAAGATGTGTATCTTTTGGACCAATAAGGTATGAGTTAGAGCATAAACATGCATAAAAAGTTTGAAAACCCTCCGGAGTATTCACTTGACACTCCCTATTAAATATCATTAATTTCTTGAGCATAAATACAATATTGAATTTAAAAACAAAATTTAATAAGCTGGTTCAAACATAGATATATAGCCAATGAAGACTTGCTAAAATGTTGGTCTACGTTGTTTTTTATAACAATTCATTTACCTTTGCAAAACATGTGTTTTCTCATTCAAGCAGATGCCTTCTTGAAAATGCATTTTACAATACAAGAATACTAAATTAAAGGAGCTAAATCGCTAACATTTGGGACCTAGAAATTCACAATTTCAAATCAGTAATGTTTGGCAAAATAAGCCAGCAATGTCAATCATGTGCAAAAGTCAAGAGTCTAGTTATTCCATTCTACATAACTCCGTTTGACTTGATGCAATGTGTTTAGCCTCGTCCCTCGAGTCTCTCAATACCACTGTGGCTGAAATGCATTATGGTACACGATCCGTGTACCAATTTTTAAAAATTTTTTTGTCTTAATATCGGATATCAGAAGCTCATCTTTTCCCGGTAAGTTTACATCATCAATACTGATTTAAATTGACCAATAATTTTGGGTTTTCGATGTCGAAGATTTGGGGTGATTTTGGGTTACGGACTAAGGTCCTTTAAAGTATAAAATGATTTCGATCTGTGACAGTAAATTCTTACTAAAGTTGTGGTAGTGGGTGGAAGAATTCCTGAAACATTGCAGGTCATTGTGGATCTCAGTGATACCATAGGAATGAAAAGCAAGCAATCCTTTTGGGATATAACGTCAAATCTAAATTTGGACACTCCAACAATTTTTATTTTTGTACAAAACATAAGTATCATTTCAAAAAGTGTCCATTGATTTAGTCAAATAGTGATTTTTCAGACTGTCATGACAATTCCAATGCTGAATAATCAGTCAACCGTCCTATTCTCAATATAGTTGATATTATTTATATTTCTGTTTCATTAAAATTTATTTTAATCAGAAAATCAATGATTCTTTCGGAAAACCAAAGTATTGGTACAAACAATTTGCAAGATGCATAGAAATTGAACAGAAGTGGGGATAATTCTTACAGTATGGTTCAGGTGGAAAAATGTATGAAAAATCATGTGACGTAAACAAACTGTATATTTATTTATTAGTCATTTATTTTAATAAAATATTGCAAATAACATAAAACGGCAGACATTTATTTAATATTTATGTTAAATATCATTCAGGAAAATCAACACAGCAATCGTCGTATGTTCGTTTTTTCGATGTTTTTCTGAAGACAGTATTTTTTACTCTTTTTTTTTGGTGACGGTTTCATATCAAAAAAACAAAATATCGACCTGCTCTAGCATAAGTCTTGCAAAAATAACATATTTAAACATTTCCTGTCTTAGTTATAGGCCTGGTTTAGCCTGAATTAAGCCCAGCTCTTATGAATAATTATTTATTGCTGCCAATCGATAAATCCATGTTTCGGTCATTTAATAGAATAACTTGACATTTTACACCACCAGCACAAGTTCTTTTTGTATGATATTGTCGGAGAGACTGAAAACACAAAAACCATTCCACACAAAATACTAGTATCAATAACAAGTACCAGACACATGTTCACACTGTATCAATTATACTTGTGAGTACATGTTTAACAGTTTATTCTGTATCAAATACAAGTACATTTTTTATATTGTATCAAATACAAGTACAGGTTTATATACTGTATCAAATATAAGTACAGGTTTATGTACTGTATTTATACTGTTTCAAAAACATGTTTATGCTGTAACAAATATCAAGAGGTAAAATGATAAATTTCTTAAAGCCCCAATACCACTCTTGTTGTAACTGAATAATATGCCCCAATCATTATTCTGGTTAACAAATTGTACTATTTACAATATTTCAATTAATTGATGATACAAATTTCATCTTAAAACACCAAATTAAATAAATTGGAAAATTCAACTACATGGTAACAACATGGTTTGAAAGCTTTACATAAACACTTTCAAATGCAACTTTGATTTAAACATATTTTCGAACCCTCTGGACAAGTAAAATAAGATGTAATGGATAATTTACACAACAGGTAGGCCACTTAAACATCTAGTAGTTAGAATAAGGCTAGTTTTTTTTTTCTGGACCTGCCAAGCCAGCAAGAGTGGTATTGTCCCATTAAGTGAAGACCACATAAGGTGAAAAATCTAAATTTCATGTACGTATCTACCGTGGCTTCCTCTACAAATTTTTACTGCCCATCATTAATGATAACGCACTATCTATACATACCACCAGTTGACAAGCGACCAAATTATTGTCTTACATTGTTATAGATTGTCTTACTTAGTACAGAAATACAAGGACTGCCAGTTATTTATCAATATATATTCATTATTAACTATATATCACTACGGTGGAAGCGAATGTTAAATAAATATATTTTACACACAGTTCTATACACAAAGAACAACTTTGAAGTAGGTTATAGATGTACATATAGGGAATTAAGAAATAAACATACGGGACACCAACTGCAACTTATTGTCAACTCCAAATAATATATGCTTAACTCTATAATTTGACAAACTTGGTTTTATTTTTTTGGTAAACTTTAAATTGATGCTAAAATATATATGACATGTAAACTTAGACTTGATGCTAAACTCCAAATTTATATATATGATCAACTCCAAATATATGATGTTCTTCTTTTTTAGATGACAAACTAAATATATATGCGAAACTTTCTAAATACATGCCAAGTTAGACTCGGATTACCGGCCTTGAAAGTTTGCTGTGTCTGTATCTTGTTATTGTAGTAGCGAAAAGTTTTCACTTTCATCTTATGTGCACTTGAAGTGAGAAAAGTTTTCAAAATTATGGATACTTGAATTGGCAAGACTTCACACTGTCATAATTCGAGTAAAACCAGGCTACAGCCGAGTTGTTGGTTGCTGCTTTCGACTTGTGGTCATCTATCCTTTTGTTTAATGGATGTTTGGTTTTTACAATGTAACAACAACCACACACACATTTGTTGTAGTGGTTGTCTTGCTCTTAATTTATCTTTGGTGCTGTTACTTTTTGTCAAGGTTACACTAATTCATGTTGTTGCATTAGTAGCTTATTAATTAGGTAGGACACATTGCCGTTAAAAGGAAGCCTAGTCGAAACATTTCCCATTAATAAGCAGTAATTGTATTCTAAAGAAATGTGACCTGTACAATTTCTGAAAATTTGGATGGCTCAAAAAGATAACACTTGTTTCGACAAGTCTTATACTTCTTCTAATTACTGATGACGGAATACAATTCTTTATCCATATTTGTTTTTTTTTATTTTACTTACTAAATTATTTAACCTTGCATTATCTATCCTAACTAAAAACAAGCCCAAGCAGTGTTGCAATGTAAAATCTCTTAAAGTGTACTTACCATCAGGAAATAAATAATGTAACAGTGGAAGCTTAGCTGAATGTTTTCTCCATAATCTTAAAACATAATCCTCCCAACGGACCATTTTTCCTAGTATTAACATGACAGGTATTGTTGGAAGTCCTATGAGCAGAAAAAGAGGATCAGCTCTTTCCATCACATTTAACCCTTCTTTATGACCTAGTACCTAAAATAAACAAAAATAAGAAAATTGAGAAATTCTATTAAAACAGAACTATAATAAGACTCCTTTTGTTTTACTTCTTGTCTGCATAAAATTGTCCAAAAATATGTCCTACTCTAGAGAGAGAAATTTGTTTCAGAGACACTGTCCCCTCAAAATTCTTTCAGAGCGATTGTACCCCAAAAAGGAAAAGCTGGCTGAACTTGCTATAATTGTTCAAAAAAAGAGTATGAAAAATGAAGTTATGGATAATTGAAGTTTTGACATGACATGAATTGAATAGCCATAAATTGACCCTGCCAATTGCCAATGAACAGTTATAGTCTCGATTGCTAAGCACCATTGTCCTTAAATGTATAATCAACAAAGTCTTGATTGTCAGTTCTCTTATCATTAGTCTCCAACTTCGATTTAGGAGCCACATGAAATTAACTTTTATATCAAGTGGGTCAAATATACACCAAAATTCTAAAAACGAAAGCAAAATGTCATTGAACTGCGAACTGCCAAGATATAATATTGAACATAACATTCTCTTGCATTACATATAACTTATATATCTATGACATACAATACAAAAGGCAGAGTTTTACTGAAACTGGAAAACAAAAATAACTGATTTCCACATCTAGCGTATAAGGATTATTGAGACATTAGTTTGTTGAAATTTGTTCTACCCCTGGTCTAGAGAGTTATTGTCATATGTGAGTATATGTCTAAATAATAATTCATATCTAAAGCTTGAAACACGTCCATCAATAGGCATGTTCAACTTTGGCATAATGCCTCTTTAATATAGACAGTTTTAAAATGTCAATAATTGCCATCAATCAATCTATCAATGTCATGATTTAATATTCAAAATAAAAAACCAAAGTGTGGGTTGCAGTCAACATGGAATAATAAACATTACACAAGAGAATTTAGTTTATTTTTGTGCAAGACAGCCAATACTTAATATTTCAACCATCAAATCAAAATACTACCTCACAAAAACAGAATGGACATTGCAATCTGATGCAATGTTTATACTGAAATCTACAATATTATGACTGGTATTTTAATACCCCACAGTGTAATATACCAGTCTAGTCAAAACAATCTAACCCTGACATCTTGTTTTTCATTTTCAAACACTTTTTCTCAGGTCAGTTAATTTACATGTACTGCAAATTAAATGAAATGAAATGGGGCTTAACGTTCTACAGTTATGCACCTAACCTGGGACAATGGAAGGCGGGCATACACCATACAGTGAGCTATGAGGGAAGTTTCGCCCGGCAGCTTGGCTATGGCCTACTCTTATATCGAATTCCAACTGCCAAGGGATCCTTTTTCCTGCACGCCAATGTGTAAACGGGACCTCGGTTTTTGTTTCATCCCAACGACTAGACAGCTGTCCTTGTCAGGCTCTCCGTTCTGCATAACTGACAAGGGGAAACCACGCCCGAAAATCGAGATAAACTTTCTTGGCCAATGCAGGGATCAAACACTTGACCTCCAGGCTAGCGAGCCAGCACCTTACCCACTTAGCCACGTGATCCCCTCTGCAATTTAAAATAGGTCCTCAGTATTTCACATCTAAATAAAATCAATGATTTCTCTGTGTGTGTGTTTGCCCATCGTGCTTCGGCGCGGCGATCCCCCAACACATGAAATTAACCAGCATGACCTCAGTGAATAATTTAGGCCACATGCGGAATCAAATTAACCAGCATAACCCTGTGAATGTTTTAAACCATTGAATTTTGACCCTGAGAGATCCGTTGAGAAATAAGCGAAAATATGGACAATCTGAGATTTTTTGTCGCATCTGTAGAACATTTCCTGTTTCTCAAAAATGACCCAATTTATATTCAATAAATAGTTCCATGGAGGCTAACAATATTTGCGTTTGCAGCATATTTGTACCTGCACAGTTTTGGCTGCAAACTCTAAATGAAATTTCGAAAGATAGGTTGCCAGGCAACGAAACAAAATCCCATAGCAACTTAATCGTCCGGGCAGTCAGCATATTTTATTTTTTTCGGTACCAGTAATGAAACATTTATAATACACTTAAGTATGATTATAAGTAACAACTCATTATGTAATTTTCAGAAAATCATTCGAATTTGTTTGGCTTTGATAAAGTTCTCCTCCATGCTAACGTTTAGTATACAAAACATTTAATATTCTGGATTTAGCTGGTCAAGTTATCAAAATTCATTGAAACTCAATATGCTTGTTCGTCTTATGACCTACAACACTGTGTATAAATTTAAAGTCCATCGGATATCAACTTAAGCCTCTAGAGCTTCCACAAGGTATTATGAAGTGATCAAGAGCCATAACTCTGACAGTAATTATCGGAAATTGATGAAAATCAATAGGCCTCTTCGTTTTATGACCATAAACACTGTGTATAAATTAAAAGTCAATCAAGATATTTTGAAGTGATCAAGGGCCATAACTCTGACAGCAATTATCAGAAATTGCTAAAAATCAATAGGCCTCTTCGTTTTATGACCATAACCACTGTGTATAAATTAAAAGTCAATCAAGATTTTTTGACAGCAATTATCAGAAATCGCTAAAAATCAATAGGCTTCTTTATTTCATTAACTTTAGCCTCTAGAATGTCCACAGGAGTTTTTGAAGCGATCAAGGGCCATAGCTCTGACAGCAATCATCAGAAATCGCTAAAAATCAATAGTCTTCTCTGTTTCATTACCTTAAACACTGTGTATAAATCTAAAGTCAATCGGATATTAACTTTAGCCTCTAGAATGTCCACAGGAGTTTTTGAAGTGATCAAGGGCCATAGCTCTGATAGCAATTATCAGAAATCGTTGAAAATCAATAGGCTTCTTTGTCTCATGACCTTAAACACTGTGTATGAATCAGATGTTAACTTTAGCCTCTACAGCATCCACAAGATTTTTTTAAACGATCAAGGGCCATAACTCTGACAGCAAATGTATAGGCTTCTTCGTCTCATGAGCTTAAACACTGTGTATAAATTTAAAGTCAATCGGATAATAACTTTAGCCTTTAGAGCGTTCACAAGATTTTTCAAAGAGATCAAGGGCCATAACTCTGGCATTAACTATCAGATGTCGCTGAAAATCAATAGGCTTCTTTGTATCATGACCTTAACCACTGTGTATAAATTTAAAGTCAATAAGAAATATACTTTAGCCTCTATAGCGTTCACAAGACGGATGGACGACATTTCTAAGTCGGCGTATAAAAACTAAATAAAAAATGTTACCAACACAATATGTATTTTGTAACGAAGGTATTGAAACATGTAATTACGCCAATGAAGTAAAATATGTATCTGAGCATTTCCTATATCCCTAAATATACCGTATTCAGGCTGTTTAAGTTGGACAAATGGGCTAAAATATAAATTTCACCAAGATATTCATTATGTATTTCTCCATTAATTATGTATGTATGCGTTAAAACGGTAGTGGGTGACAAACATGAATCAAAATTAATTTTATTTGAATTCTCAGTTTAAAGTTACTTTATTCAAGATATAGATAAAGAACTAGCCATTGTTGCAATAATAGTTCGAAAGTGGATAATGTAATATGAATAATTTGAAAGTTTCATTCAAATTACTCTATTGCAAGCGAAGATATTGGCCTTTGACAGTTTGGCAGACGTGTGCAACAATTTCAACCATGGTCCTGGTTGATTGAAGCTAAGTCTGGGTCCGTCTGGGACGCCATATTTGATTAAATCAGAGTATCGCTGAAACTGTTTAATATCCGAGAAATCTGATGCCATCCAGAGTTGATTAAGGTCTGGATCAGTTAATTAATGTCTAATTAATACTTTAGAAAACATTTCAGGCCCAAAGAAAGACCTGCTATAGGAAGATTTAGCTCTTAACTAATGTATCTTTAAGTAGCATAGTATATACATCACCAACGGCTGCCAGGCAAGGATACGCCAACATTTTGCAAGAAATGGATAGCGAAACAAGCTCAACAAAAACGACTTTTCATAATATTAAGGGCCATAATTCAAGAAGTTATTTTCCGATATGCAGAAATCTTTGGGTTATAAAGATATATTTCCAGTTGCATCAAAATTGGAACAACTTTATGATATCCAGAGGGTCCACAACATAAATAAACACATATCCAAAACTATAAACTATTATCAACTCTCTAGACCATAACATGGCTTAGATATTGAGTGGATTAGACAATGCCTGCCATATCTACATTAAATGATAATATGGTGACACTTTGTTCATTATTGTGGCAATGGTACTTGACAATCTAGAATATCAACTGGCAGACACAATTTAGGCTATTTCTTGTCAAAACTTCAAACATCCATAACTTCTCTCTGAATAAATGAATTTGAATGATGTTTTCAATATATTCATTTCTCAATATCTATTTATAATGTAGTTTTATTTATAACTCATGTAGTGTCATGTCTATCTAACTTGGATTTTAGAAAGAGAGAGGGGACATTTCCATATAAATATCAATAATTTTTTTCGTTTCTGGAGTTTAATGTCCACTTCCACCAGGGGTGATATCACAGACAAACTAAAATTCTCTAAAACATGGAGATCTTTTAAAGGAAACCAGAGAAACCCTACGAGGTTGGACATGCAATCCTATTCCTTGTCACGTAAAAGCAGGGAATCAAACCACCACTTGACTAAATGACAGCCCTAATGATCTAGCATACATGTTTTAAACAATTCAGTCATCCAACCCTGCTACTGTTTGATGAAAGAACATGTTGTGAACAAATGAATATTAGAATATCAATGACAATACTATACACAAATACTGTATTAATGACATATAAGTATACTTCTTGTAAGACAACATACTGACTACATGTACGTACATGTTGTAATAGTTTATTATTTCAAAATTAGCTATAAAATAATTAGATAATTTATTTTTTTAAAAATGTATATTACCTGCACATGCTAATCAAGATATTCCATTTTTGTAAAAATTAAATAATTGTGTACATATAGTTATTATTAATAGAAAGAAGTACCTGCATGACAGTAACAGCACCATATGTAACAGCCGTCCAATAAACAGATCCAATAAATATACCTCCAGCAACAAACGGACATGTTTTATAAATTATTTTATCAGCTATATCCATTATATAAACTACTGGTCCTGCAAATGCAAAGAACAAATTCTTCCAATACTAAAATTTGTGACATTATGTATGTTTTTATTATATCAAGAAACAAATATTTACACAATGTCTTAGTTGATTGCAATAGATTATTTACTGATTTAAACCAAAATATAGACAGAGACCCCTAATACACCTACACAAATAGCAAATTCTATATAAGAATTAAAGAAGATTAAATATATATTATTATTACCTAGTTTTGGGAAAATAATTAAATATTCAGCATTACACTGAGGACAAACAACTTTTGTTGTACTATTGCCTTTCTGTTTTTCATCAATCCATCTTTGTAAACAACTCTGATGAACCCATTTAGTTGTACCTTTACATCGACATGGCCTGACCCATGAGGCTTCTCTATCATCTTCATCTGTGGCAAAACACACCCAACAAGAACGTCTGCAAGAAAGATAATACACAGTTAAGATACGTCAAAAAAATAAATTGTTCATGAACAATCCATCAACTCGTCCGAACCTATCGATATCTGTAAACATTATTTTAATCAGTGACATTTTATATGGATCTGATAACCATCTTTATGCTATATCTTACTGGTTAAGAAGTCATCAATAGTATTTCTTTAATTTTTCCACTTTTTGTGTTTGATATTAAAAGGTATCTTTTATGTCTACCTACATGCAGCCCCAGTTTTAATCTTTATTTGTTGTAAATTTTATACAATGTTTCATGTACCGTCCAGGTGCTGGTACATGTACATGTAAATCCATATTATCCTAAATGCAACTGACACAACGTGGCAACTAAAAACAAGAGGCTGGCAATAATTACCTGTCATCTTCTTCATGTATTTTACTCTGTGCCATTATTGATAAAATCCACACACAAACAGAGAAAAGTTAATTTCTGTTTTACTCAGAAAACTAAAATGGTTCTTTAAAATCAAATGAGACTATACTGCACTTTCACTTCTGTACTATCTTAGTCAAGCCATTCATATACCTACAATTATCAAAAAATAAATTCATCTGTAACTCCTCAAACTATTAGGATGGTTATGCTTTAATTATTAAAAACTTCGGAAGGCTTAAGAATTTATTACCCTTAGACTTTATCCATTATGTAACTCAAATAGAAAATTGATTCCTTAGGACTACCAAACAGAGAGATTGAGTGAGAGAGAGTGATACTCTACAAAAAACTAGGTCATTTCGTTTCCAGACTCAATTTTATTTATATGATTTGCTTGTGAGTAGGGGTCTTTCACACTGGAAGGAAACCTGCTGATCCGGTCAACTTTTTCTTAATTCAAGCGCCAAACCAATGTGTTATAATAAAAAAGCAAACAGACATTCTAATCCAATGAACTTGTCATATATATATATCGTGTATTATTTTTTATAATCAATTTGATTAAAACACAGATCCTATTTCGTTTTGTCTTTATAGTTCAAAATTCTTTTCTTACTTGTCTTTACTACACTTTGATCTGAAAGAGTTGTTATTTAACTTGTGTTCTGCTTGAAATGAGGGGTCAGCCAATCAAAAGGTCTGTCGAATCAAGAGTTTGACTTTTTTTTTTAGCGAGGAACTTCGGGTAGATATTAGCCAACGATAGAAATCAAAACATAGCAAACGTAGACATGGCGGTCGCTAATTGCAGGTTAATCGAATGACTGACGTTACCGGGTCAAATGTCGCTTGCTTGGTACATGTACCTGAGTCATACAACGTGAACTCCCACTATAACCATTGACTTGTTAGATCTACATGTAGTGTAGGCCATCGAAAGTATAAAAAAACAAAATGGAATAAAGATTTGTATTTTAATTAGGTTGTTTGTTAAAAAATACCAGTTCTTTCGGTAGCATGACATTTCGATCACACAACCTTTCAGACTCAACACAAACAATGTTTCAGATTCAGTTTGACACCGGTTCAGACTTTTTTGACGACTTTTCAGACTCGGTCTGGTTAAAATAACATAGAAATATAACATTGTTAGTTCCCTTATTTATTGCAATCAGGGATGTATTATATTCATCGATTGGTAGGCCCTACTGCCTTCAATGGTAAGCCTGTTGAGAAATGCATGTCCGAGTGCCGCTTACGGATTATTGTTAGAAATGACTAGGGACTTGTCTTTGTGTAAGCATTTGCTTTTGTGTAAAACATTATTTTCTTAAACATTGGAAATATTTCCTGTTCTTTATGGTATGTCACTGTGTGATTTATGTGCTGTAGTTGATGGCAAACGGTAAATCTTTTGCTTATTATAAATTGATTTGACAGTTGTGTTCAACCTTTCCTTTAAACTCATTCTCGAGTTCGAATCATCACCTACTCGAGTCTGATACGTCAATGGGCATATTTATTTTAGTCCGAAATGTCAGGTGCGACAATGGACCGAAATGATTCGTCATGTCATCCTACGTGCTTTATTGTAACCGACCTGTGATATAATTTCATAAGTGAATCAAATCATTTAATGGGTCGTCGATATGTTATTGCGTTAGATTGTACATGATGTAAATATCAGTGACCAGTTGAGACTGCATGTTGTGTGACTGACCTGTCGACCGAATTTCACTGCCCCTGTTTACGTTTAGCATACGTTTAATATTAAAATATAATTCGTGTCAATTTTTATTTCTTAACAATTTCACAAATACTTACTATGACATTTATCCATGGCTTGTCAAACAAGAAAACACGAAATTTAACTTAGTAATAATCAGAATTCGTCAAAAGTTAATACTCCATCATACCGGAACTGATAGAAAGTTCAAGGTTGATTAAGGGAGATTTCATTGATGTTGGGGATCATTCATTGAATTTGTCCTTGCAGGTGCTTGTTACGTCATCAAGATACAATACAGGCGCCATGGATAATTAGCATTTTAGGCATTTTAAACGTTTCCTCGGAATCAATGCCAAATTGGACCTACAGATTTTCAATTGTCGCTTAGATTCGGTTTAGCAAATAATACAATAAAACATATGAAACAAAAAAGCTACGCCTTTTCATTTTGAAATTTCTCTAATTGGAGAGGGAGAGCGCTCGAGAGATAGGAGAGAGCGGGAGAGAGAGGTACGTTGGGGTTTAACGTCCACTCGACACAAACTAAGTCATATCAGGACTAACATAATATGACGCATAACAAAACATGAACACAATGTATTATAGATATCATTTAAAGCCCCAATACCACTCTTGTTGTAACTGAATAATATGTTCCAATCTTTATTCTGGTCAACAATTTGTACTATTTTACAATATTTCAATTATAAAATGATACAAATTTCATCTTAACACACATAATTTTAAAAATTGGAAAAATTCAACTACATGCCGTAACATGGTTTGAAAAGCCTTACGTAAGCACTTTCAAATGCAACTTGAATTTAAACATATTTTCGAACCCTCTGGACAAGTAAGATGGGTTGTAATTGATAATTTACACAACAGGTAGGACACTTAAACATCTTGTAGTTAGAATAAGGCTAATTTTTTTTTTCTGGACCTGTCAAGCCAGCAAGAGTGTTATTGTCCCTTTAAAGAATTGATATATGATTCAATTGTATTTCAATACTTCGCCTGCGCGTATATATATAGGGGTCTTAACAGGAGGAGGAAACTGGAGGACCTGGAGAAAACCCACGCGTTTGGACTTGCGATCCTATAACTCCCTGTCACGTAGGTTACGAGGTACAAACGGGGAATCAAAACCACACCAGTTGACACGGCCCCCTACATTTGAAGCGATCACATAAGCCCGTGCGATATGCCCGTATCAGGGTTAATTTCAACTTTAAATCATTCTTGGGGATACTTTGAGAGAAATAAAATATATAGGATAGGCCTACGATAGGATGAAAAGGAGCATTAAAACACAGTAAATCAAATATTTATATATAACAAGAATAATAGATTATTTGTTTGTTTTTAAATCCTACATAGTTCACAGTCACGAAAATACATATAATTGGTTTTGTAACAGTAAATCAGGGATCACATTCAGCTTCTAAAATTCAGCTCATATTTAAAATGACAATCCCAGGTTAATCAGAAGGCAGCTCGGTATTCTTAATCAAGATGCAAAATGACACTTCCAATTTGTACCGACCACTCCTGTCTTTATTGGCCTAGTCGGGGCAGAACAGTATTATAGGCTCCGAGTTCACTAAGATTTCTCACAAAGAGTTCACAAAGATTATACTCAAGTTTCAATCACAGTGTATGAGAAATATCTTAGATCCAGAAACAGAAAACTCTACATATAGTTTCTCGTTGATGTATTTGATAAATTTAAACAACCAAAGTTAAAATTAGGCGGACAATTTTGCATCAAACTTGAACATGTTTTGTGAACTTGGAGCTAGCCCATTTCATTTCATTTCACCGCTCTGCACTAGTCATTCGGGTTGGAGGAAAAATTGCTAAAAAGGACTCTTGACAGTTGAAATTAGAAACAAGAATAGGCCGTTGCGCCGCTGCTATCCTGGGCCCCGTTCCTCAAAACGATTGTAAACCTACAATAGTTGTAAGTCACTACAATCCAATTGTAACTTTTATTTACAATCACTACATTGTTCCTCAACAATTATTGTAAGTTACAATAGTTGTAAAGTTGATTGTAGCTATTACAACTATTGTAGGATACAATCGTTTTGAGGAACGACACCCAGGTATAACTTTGTCCCATATAGCATAAATATGATGCTGTTTCGTTATAGCAGAAATACACCCCATTTCATTCCATTTTTATACCACTCAATACAGGGTACGTTTACTTCTTTAAATATTACTCCTAATATGTTTCGAACAACAAAAGATGACATTTATTTTCTGTTGATTAATGTTATAAAACAACAATTCAAGACCGTTTGAATTATAGAATACAATTCAAAGCCTAATAGCCTATGCCAATAAGAATTCGGCAAGTGTGAAGAACTAAATTTCCTCGTAAACCATCAAATTCTTTGATCGTCATTGAGTTGAGTAAGTTTTATTTTAATCCCTTGCATACTAAAATGATGTGGAAGTTTAATTTATAAAGCAAAAATTGTCCGATTCCGTTCAGTATTTACATATGACGAATTAAAAATGTGTTTAAAAATCGGCAGCCACTATGTAAGCCATCGCCGAAATTGTGATGGACCTCTATAAAAAAAATAGGCCTACTATAAATATGGGTATCAACAAACCTGTCCCTATAATA
This sequence comes from Patella pellucida, assembly GCA_917208275.1. Lineage (NCBI taxonomy): Eukaryota > Metazoa > Mollusca > Gastropoda > Patellidae > Patella > Patella pellucida. The sequence continues at coordinate 64,352,268 of OU795039.1, forward strand.
ATAATATCGATGGACTATAATGAACTCTAGCCTAACCCAAACCAATATAGATATCGGTGGACTAGTAAACCCGCGGACGTGAGCTCCCCCCTCCCCTCCCACCCATTTTCAAACTGATTAAAACCAACCCGAATATTATCTATACCCAATGATACTTTTATTTTGTTTGTGTTATATGATATAGGCCTACATCTTCACGGAGATTACGCCAGCGATTTTAAGGCGGTATCTTGAACTTGAACCTTGATGTAACTTTGGATCAACTAACTACATATCTTTTTAGGGACGCTTTGGCGATGAATAATATTATTCAAAAAAGTTGACTATATATACCTTGAAAAATCTAGAGAAATTTACATACGCCATACAGTTTTCTCCGAGGGGACTTTAGCTCGTATAGCGGGTGTCCGCCTTTATTTTTCGTAGATTCCAACTGTCAAGGGGTTCTTTTCGGTGAACACTAACGTGCAGGCGCGGATCCAGAAACCCCCACCCCACAGCCCCAGCGAGACTGGTGTATCCGCTTTTTAATTGATGATATAAACTGATTTTTGCATTGTCTCTGCCCTGGCAATGCGACGAAGGCTCTGGGGACTACACCAAACCACTAATACATGCGGCACTCTAATGATTACCATTTATTACAATGTAAGCCCCCCCCCCCCCCTCGAAAAAATCCTGGATCCGGGCCTGAACGTGTACACGGGACCTGTTTTTTTCCGTCCCAACTGAACGACTAGACACTATTTCTTGACAGACTCTCCGTTATGTGCACGCACTGGCATGAGGAAAATCACGCTGGAAGATCCCGGGGAATTTTCTCGTCCAACACCAGGATCGCACCTGCATGAGACATCTCATAATTAGAGCTCCAGCGCCTTGCGAACGGATCCACAGTGGATCACTATTTTCAAGAGAGCAACTTAATTACATCATGTTTCGAAAATGTTCGGGTCAGTATTTGATGGGGGAGTAAAACGAAGACATCTGTCGGGATGTTGAATATTCATTTTTTCAAATAAATAAAATAATCACGATGATATTTTATCGTGGAACTCATAACTTTCAAAACGTGTATTTTCCACTGATTCAGTCTAAGGGGTATAATTCCATAAACAGGTAGCCCAATAATATTACAATATATTCAAGACTAAAGATTTATACGTAACCAATTGTCGGTAGTCTATGTTATATAACATCAGCCATGCGTTCAAATGGGACAGATGTGTGTTATCAGATCTACATAAATGGTTAATGATCTGGGATCCATTAACTCTGGTGTTGACGCATTGTTTTCTTGAATATTTGATAGTAAGTTAATTAAAGAGTGTCAAAATCCATTCATGGACTTGGTAGGCCTACAACCGAAGCACATGTTACGATTATCAAGCAAATCTAGAAATATATCCAATTCTTATTAAATTTAAAGAAAACGCAAGCTCCTCGTGCTTTTTATTTTATTTTGTCTCTTTAGAATCAAAAAGCTGTCGGTCTTGTACCTTTGCAATCTGTTTTACAGAGAATTACTAGCGGCCAAGCGACTATTCACTGCGGGATCAGTTTGGTAGCCTAGCTATGTCGTAGCATTCCAGGTTTACCCTTTCCCAAAATTGCATTTATAAAACAATGGCTTTACTAAGGATTAATGCAATATAATTTATGTTTAATATTGGCATTAATTCAAACATGCAAGATGTTTTTTTTATTATTATTATATTCTTAATACACTCTTCGTGGCATTTTTATTGAAAATTTTAAATGAAATCAAGCTCGTTTGACAAATTCTACGGATAAAAATATAATGAAAGTGAAATTTACAAACTGCGCAATTTTGTATACCGTACCTAACATATTAAAAATCACCATGATTCACATTGTTGGTTTATATAATTCGACACTCGGGGGAATAACCTATATTTTATTAAATTATTTTTTATTTCCATTATTTAATAAAAGAAGGAATAACTAACATAAAACATAAGAAAGAAAAATCGATATCATTCAGATCCTTTCGCTATAACCTTCCATCGAAAACACCTACATCTATAGTGCCCGGAATATGGATAAATATATTCGTGACGGTTTCAAGGGCACCCAAACATAACGGTAGCGCACATATTTTAATCGAGGGCAGGATTATTGATAAGAGACATCTTAATTTAAAGTAAAATGCTATTATAAATTGTTCTTAATTCAATTAGGTGATATATAATTGAAAATGCGAAGTTCGTCATGATAATGAGCCTCACTCTGAGGTGCCTCGAAACCCCTCGACTTAATCGGAAACAAAGAGCACTGGGTACGAGAGTGCATTCTGTTGTGCATTGCAGCTGTGAAAGATAGACGTGGCGGAGGACGGATTATAGTGTGGTTCCTTCCCCCGTAACAAGGACAGTTATTTACATCTAATGGGGGAATTTGGAATTGAAACTACAAATATAAGAGCTTTATCACCAGTGGACTTTGATCAATTGTCGAATAATCAGTATTTTTTCGCACCAGACCCTGTTCCAGTGCGTGGTAAAATGCAAGATGACGCGCTACTCGATAAGACGGCTGCTATTTCTAAACAGGCCCAGCAGATACCAGTATCAACAAACGGGTCTGATCAAAATGAGGATTCTTTATTAAAGAAAATGAACAATGGCGTCACAAATTATTCAGAAGAAAAAATATCACAACTTTCAACAGTGCCGACAGTAAGTCACAGTCAGGTGCGTATTTCCGAACCGACCACGTCTGCTCCAACGACATTGTCGTCTGCTCAAGGGTATTGGTCATCAGCACCAGCAGACGACACATTTGTTCAAGGATTTCAGTCATTAAATGGTACCGTAACGTTTCAGCAGTTTTCACCGTCAACTAATGCGACAAATATGTCTAATGTGATGTTTAATACCGGTTACCCAGGTCAGGTTGGTGTAAGTTTAGCACAGCAGTCTCAAAGTCAGAGAAGAGCCATCACAGCACATCATAATTTTCCACAGCGTCAGCCAAACATAATGATAAATAATGCTAAATCTTATCCAAATTGGAGCAATGCACCTGTCCAGTCTTGGTCTGGTCAACAAAATCAAGCCACATTGTCTCCCTGGACTAATGTACAGCAACAAAGAAGATCAGTGCCGAATATTAATGCATTAGGTCCCATGAAAAAACCTAATTTTCAGCATCATGTTTCCAATATTCAGCAGTCATCAATGGTTGCACCATCGAAGTTTCGAAGGAGTACTTCTTTTCCAGGACAAATTCAGCAAGCAGCAATGGGAATGAAACCGTCATTTGAATATTCAGGATTTGAAGACCTTCAGAATCAAAGAGAAGGAGTTTTACCTTACCAGGTGAGGCATTGCAATTTTTTTACGTAGTGGATATATAACCGTAAACGGTATCCTATTTACTAACGCTATTGCACCGTAAATCGCAATGACGTATATATACATCGTGTGTGATTGGTTAAATAATAACTTCCGTTCGACGTGCGCAGTTGTGCGACACTTCCGTTCGACATGCGCAGTTGATATATTCCACAAGAACGGTAACTTCGTCTTTCAAGTTTGGCGCAGAAGCACGGTTTTACGGAAAAAACGTAAACCACTGACCGTCTTGGTACTTAAATTAAAAACCAAAATCCACAGAAATAAGCCCTTGACCGAAATAGAATAGTTTTCTACAATTTATATTTATTATTTTATTTTCTTCTAAAACTAATTCTCTGGGTTCTACCGTAAAAAATCCAAGTATGGCTATTTCGTCCTATAAAAGAAACGGAGAAAGTAGAAAGGTTAGACAAAGAACGTATGGTAGTTATGGTAAGGGTTAGGGTAAGGGTAGGGTTAGGGTTAGGCATCATTGCGAAAACTGCTAAGTCCACGGATCAGAGAACTGCGCATGTCAAACGGAAGTTACGGCGATATAGTAAATAGAGTAAAGTGCCGTTTACGGTTGAATATCCACTGCCATTTTTTTATTGCCATCTGAACCTTGATGATGTAATTTATTTGTAAATTTTATTGTTAGAATTATGACAAATCTTACTGACTTGTTTGTCTAACGTCTGCTTCGACATACTCGATATGTCGCAGCTCAGAATGAATCTGTCCACCAATTGGTTAAATACTACTAGTACTAGTAGTAGTACTAACTAGGCCTATACCAAAATCCTAACCTGTCACTCACTGGCTGTCGGACATTCACAACATAACATTGACATAAATACCGGTACCTATTTAAAGTTAAGTAAAGTGATCAAGTGCTGTCAAACGTCCATGCAATAGACCTACATTCCTAGAGTCCTACAGAGCTGCGCTAGCTACTACGTACTAGCTAGTGACTAGTGTCTGGTGGAGAAATTTGAAAGCCTTTTTTTTGTCAGAGAGCTATGCTACCTGTGATGCATAGGCTAATACTAGATGACAAAACCCCTTCTCTCCGCCCTCCGTGTTTCGAGATTTTGTGCCATTATTACCTCAAATGTTGCACATCCTGTCTAAGATCACACAAAATTGACGGTATTTTTCATCGAAACAACGATTGATTATTGTTATTTATACTATTCCGCTACCCCTAACTACAATTAATAAGGACTTTATCTTACCTGGAACGGGTACAAATTGTAGTACCAGTATTTAAAATTGAGCCGTTAAGACGTTACTTAGACCGTCATCTTTTTAAATGGCATATTTTGACGGCTATCATGAAGGTGGTCTAAATATGAGGCTTTTATAACAGCCAATCAAAAAGTCAATTTTGGACAAGGCGTGTATTACTGGCGCATGTGCAAAGCTGTGTAACTATGATTCTGATGGCGGTGAATAGCAAACAGAAACTACGCTTCATTACTTTAAACGCGAATATTTAGAGTTAGGCGATCAAATTCGCTTGTCTGCCCGTATCCAGCGAATTTTGTCAGGGGGTTTATTTATATACAGGCCCGTCAGAACTCGGAACTATATTGATATTGAGGGGGCTGCAAGCAAAGGTAGCAAATTCCAGGGTGTTCGATTTTTTTTTACACCAGTCGGGCCGGATATAACCTAATCATTGATGTCGTTGATATCGCTTGATCTCAAAATGGCTTGATCTCAGGGGGTTCATTTATATACAGGCCCGTCGGAACTCGGAACTATATTGATATTGGGGGGGGGGGCTGCAAGCAAAGGTAGCAAAATCCAGGGGGTTCGATTTTTTTTTACACCACGCACGGGATATATACAAGCAGATTATTTGGGGGGGGCTTCAGCCCCCACCCCCGCTTCACTCGGGCTGGATATAACCTAATCATTGATGTCGTTTGATCGCAAAATGGCTACCTCCACTCCTAAATGATGGAGTCTCATAAAATTCAGAGAAGAAGAATTTGTTACTCTTTGGTGTGCAAGGCCTTGTCTTTTCGACATCACCATGCCTGAATACCGGGATCCCTTGGCTAAAGACCTTGCCTACCACAGGAGTGGTTCACTTTGGCTTTGCCAGGGTCTTCTAATAACTTCATATCACTACTCTGTCTAATTAGTGTCTAGTGCTAATGTCATTTCGAGACATTCTAAAACCTTATACTACTACTACTGGTAATAAGAAAAACAACAAATATTTGTACTATTACTATCAGTATATTAGGTTAGGAGGCCTACCAATATTTTGGGTGACTTCACTTTGCATTCTAAAAAAGCTTAGCTTTTTTTGATGTTCAATAAAGCTTATTCTTCAAACTACATATTATTACATTATTATCATAAATTAAATTGTGATCGCAAAATGGCTACCTCCACTCCTAAATGATGGAGTCTCATAAAATTCAGAGAAGAAGAATTTGTTACTCTTTGGTGTGCAAGGCCTTGTCTTTTCGACATCACCATGCCTGAATACCGGGATCCCTTGGCTAAAGACCTTGCCTACCACAGGAGTGGTTCACTTTGGCTTTGCCAGGGTCTTCTAATAACTTCATATCACTACTCTGTCTAATTAGTGTCTAGTGCTAATGTCATTTCGAGACATTCTAAAACCTTATACTACTACTACTGGTAATAAGAAAAACAACAAATATTTGTACTATTACTATCAGTATATTAGGTTAGGAGGCCTACCAATATTTTGGGTGACTTCACTTTGCATTCTAAAAAAGCTTAGCTTTTTTTGATGTTCAATAAAGCTTATTCTTCAAACTACATATTATTACATTATTATCATAAATTAAATTAATTTGTAAGAAATTTGATTTAGATTATCAAATAATTCTGGGCAGTAGGCTATAGTCCATATATAAAAAAAGTGGTATAAACACCCAAGGGGGAATAATAGGTTAATTAATGCATGTATGTGATTTATACCCGGGCTATAACATAACAATGTATTTCTTTGACAGTTGTGTAAGTTATAATTCACAGTAATAGATGTCAACAAAACTGGGGTTTAATGCAGGTGTTGAAATTTCTAGTAAAAAACCAAGTGTGTACTTCTTGCAGTCTTTTATTGAAAAACATGCCATTGTACACAACAGTTTATGTGTTTACATTGACAAGTCAGTTTTCAAATTACAAAGTTTAAAGAATTGGTGGTGTTAAACATAAAAAAAACCCAACAAAATTTACATACAATACAATTATTGGCAGTATTCTATTTCTAATATTTTGGATGCCTGTGTGTCTCTGTGCACCTCATTTTTTATTCAGTATTGGTAGTTAAAGATTTAAGACTTAATTAAAGGGGGGGCTTATGTCGACCTTGCAGCTGAAAGCAAATGTTTTGACAACTGGAGGGGGGCTGGGATGGTCTAGAGTGCCGTGCTTCGACCTTAAGCTGGCCGGCCCCTCTGGCTTGCGGCTGTGGTTTCGAGCCCTGGTGTGAGCGTACATGTATGTGGCATGGAGATAGGGGCGCCTTCTCAACCTTGTGGGTTTCCTCCGGGCACTCTGGTTTCCTCCAACTGCTAAAGACCCCTATGCGCAAGCGAATTATTGAAATAAAATTTTAAAAAAACATGTTAGTCCCGAAATGGCCTAGTTGTGTTGAGTGGACATTAAACCCCATTTCTCTCTCTCTCTCTCGACAACTGGAAGCAACTGATTGCCTCTGAAAAAAGTCGACCTGAACGCTTCTTACAACTCAAAGCAACTAGTTGCATTAGTTTAAGTTACACATGTTCAGCTGACTGTAAGTTGCTGCAACTAGTTGCAGTAGACACTATAAGCATTCTTGCAATTGGAGTCAACTTGTTTACATGGAAATAACAAATGGAAACTTACGAAGACACCAACTTTTCAAATGATGATGATGTCGACAATAATATACATATATAATTGTAGTTGTAGCAAGATTGACCATGCCTTTGGGTTGCTTTTTTGTTGATCACGTGATGAATAAATTAACAGTCACGTGTTAAAGCATAAGTGCATGGCTATGGCCTACGTCGTAGAGTAAACAAAGGCTGAAATCGCATGGCTACAGAATATCCTGTATTGTTTTTTTAACAGTTTGAAATTAGCGCGCTGAAGGTGGTTCCACGGGAAATCCCTGTGTGACCCCGTTGTCTAAATCCAGCATAGGCATCCTGAAATGAGATCGAATATAGATTTATTATATCATTTCGATGGTGTGAATTTTCTGCTTATTGCTTAGTTAGGCTAAGGAGCAATAAGCAATTTGATTGGTCAAGACTTCGGAACAAAAAACTCTGCTTTTAATTGAGGTAGAATGTTTAAACTTGATGTACATGAAGATTTTCTGTAGGTGAATGTCTTGAATGAGTTCAAGGGTTAAAATTTCGAGCTTAAGCTAAGCAGGCAGAGCTAATCAATTTCATATGTCGATGCTTTGGGAAAAGATAATCTTGATTATATCGGATAGAGAATGATGAAACTTACTCACTCGACAAACCTTGGAAGATTCCGGTACCCTGCATCTAACCTCGGCTGTATGACAGTAAGTAATATGTATCTACACCCATACATTTGCGATGCGGCTACCACTTTACTTTTAAACAGTCAGGATAACGTGCCGCTTTTATAAAAAAAAGTCCCAAAATGGTGTCATTTGTAAAGTGTATATCTAAATGAGCAGAGAATATTATTGTATTTTTATTTAAATTTGATTTCGCTTCAGTCTTTCGTCAGATCAGTATGCCTACAGGATAGAATAAAACTTTAAAAAGTGTCCAGAAAATGTCAATCCAGATCTTTACTTGATGATATATATTTATTTCCTGTTACTTTTTATTAATGAATCAAGTCGGTCAACAGATGGTATTTTAAATTGATTCCACAATTTGACAAATGAGTGTGCAGATCATACACTGTTTTTGTTGGCATACCTAACATTCTATTTTTACAAACTACTTTAACTGCCTGTGTGTAGTTTCAACAGTATGATACACCAGTCATTACAACAGCTGGATACATATATATTTTAACATGTGCCAAGTAAATTTTTTAACTGTATACACATGTATGCTAAAATAGGCTTTGACTTATTAATATTGTTTTGTCTTCTCTTCAAGATTGCGAATTTCTTTGTTTATTGGGATTAATCTGATAATATTTCATTTGTAATAAATTCTTCAATTTAAATACTCAAAGTTGATGAGAAAAATGCAATTTATATTAAAAAAAAAAAGTATTATGGTAGCCTACCTTAATATACTATTTAAAAATTCAATCAAAACTTAGCTTTTAAAGCTGCACCACCTGTAGCTTTTCTGAATGTTTCAATTCCAAATATTGTGTCATTTTGAAGTAGCCTTAAGCCTAGCTTATGTCGAAATTGACAACTGGTCTATGATCAATTGGAACTGATCAGTCTTGATTACTTGGGCGACCTGAGCGCTCTTACGACTGGTGTGAGTTGGATGCCAACCAGTTGTTGTCTCCAGTTTCTCTGAGTCACACATGCTCTACTCCTACGACTGTAGAAAACAACGTTAGGTTTCTAGTCGCAAGCGACTTGAGAGCACCTACGGCTGGCTTGAGTAGGCGCCTCACTGACGTAGCCAACACGATTCGGTTTTTTAGAACACATAAAGAGACAATAATATATTAATCCGCATATTGATTTTAAATTCTCACAGTCTAAGCTTTGGTGTTTGCAGTATTCTTGAAAAATTGCCATTGTTTATATCTTGATAACGTTGCTTACTATAAGTTGTAAACAAAAGTTATTTTGGTAGACAACAATACATGTATACTATAATAAGAGTGTTGAATAAGTTTGTAGAAGTTCATAATATAGTATGTTTTGATGCCAAGCGAAGACTGTACATGTATACAATCCATGGTTTGTATTTATAAATTAACAACAATATTTATAATATGTACATGGAATTTGTGGGGTGAACAGAGAGAGACATATAGATCAAATGCATCTTGATTCTTGATACCAATGTATACTAATCATAACAAAAGCGAACACATAATTGACAAAACAAGATGACAAGTTTTGAATTATACTCATATATACATGTTTTATTGTGTTTCAAGAAAAATGGTTTGCTATATGTTTGGACCTTTGGAGACAATGCAATTCATCCAAACATGTAGGCCTACATTGTACATATACATGTACTAGTATCAACTAAAAACCACTACATTTTTTCAATGTCCCAGAAGAATTATAATAATTGGGTTAATGGTTTAGTTTACCAAGTACATGTAGCAAGGTTTCTAGAGAATATAACTACATAATGTAATGCTATTCATTATCTCATGGGGTTACCCCCACTTCAGATTTGAAGTTACATACTGTAATACATGTACATGAAAACTGTATGTTTCATGAGAACCATTAGAATTTAAAAAAACAACGTAATAACTATTGATGCCCTAAAAGAATTCTGATAACTGGGTTAATTGTTGTATGATTTAATCTACAGTTTACATGCATTTTACAACCACACATTCTAAATTGTATCTCGGTATGTTATTCTATGATCTATTTATGTTTGCTTGTACTTGGCTAACTGCCAAGACATAAAGTACCAGATTTTAGGCATTCATTGCCACATGTTGCTCTACTGCATTTGATGCTGGGACAAATTCTCAAATATTTTTAGAACAAACAACATGTCTTATCAGACAATATGATGTAATAATTTTGTTTGAACAGTTTCCGTACTAATTAGATTATCACCATAAGTATCTTACAAGGATATGGCACAGCACTTAGATTATCACCATAAGTAACTTAGAAGGATATAGCACAGCACTATTGATGAGAATCGCCAGGTTTCAATCCTCTATTTTTCTAGTCTGATTAGGAATTGTTGGGGTTAATGGCAGGGGCAGTTGACAAGAACAGTCGTCCTCAGACTAAAACCACCAAAAATGCAGATATAAGCACTATTTAATGATAATCGATTTAAATCAAATATGCTCAAAATAAAACATTTGATCTTATTTAAAGGAATTGGTCACTGCATTGGTTCAGTATTATGAAACAAGATGAGGGCAATGGCAATGATAATCAAAGTACATACTCATAGCTATTCTCGGTGTCCTGAAATTTAGATATTTTAGTTACATCGATTTGTACACATCATACATGTACCCGCATCTCGATTTTGCTTTTGAGAAAATCTATCCTTTCTAAAAAGTTATTTATTGTAATAAAGAAAGCGAGACATCATGTAATCTACATGCTATTAAAAATATAATTTGTTAAAGCAGTTATATATAATGATATAGTTTGTTATTTTTCAGAATGAACGTCCAGCATCCTTTGACACAATGAGGTTTCCAGCTTTGGAAAGTCAGTTACTGGATATTATGAGGACAACAGTTGATGGCCAAACAGCAGATCATTTTAGAGGTAAGGTTGTCACACCATTCTTCATCCACTGTTAGTATTACTCACGTCTCTCCAAGCTTAGTTCCATAGTTGAATGGTTAGCGTCTGCACGCTGTATATTGTAAGGTCTGGGGTTGCCTGTCCAACCAATCTTGTGGGTTTTCTCTGAGTCCTCCAGTTTCCACCCACTTCTAAAGACCAAGGAACAAAATAACATTCGATAATTCAATAATTGGTTAGCAGTGTGAAACAGTTTTAATAAATTTTTGATAATCGAATCAACTTTTGATTAGCAGTTTTGGTCATTTGAGGTGCCGTTCCACATACTCAATAATAATTAACTGTAACAGTTTACTTTTTATTTGCCTTGATAGCCAATTTTCATAACTGTGCTATATGGTTATTAAATTTTTGTAGTTATTGTCATTTTGGAAAAAAAAAATGTATTCATATTTTGTGCATAACTTGCAAGTTACTGACCTCGCACAGCATGAATTGTATTGTGGATGATATTTTAAACATGATCCTTTGAGCAAACAATACTGTTTGGAGTCTAGCGCTTTATAAGAACTCTTATTATTATTATTAAACAAATCCCAACTGCAGGCGACATATTTCATGTTGATGTCACATGGTCTGAATTGAATTGCTGTAATTTTCTCCACCTTGGTTACATAGCCTTCATAAGTTTAAAATCACACATGATTAATTAAAAATTCATGTTAAAAAAGCTGTATTCATTCATACTGTTCTGAACATTCACAATAGTATTTAATTATGTTTTATTGTGCAGTGCAGAAATTGCTGTGAATATGAGACTGGTTAGCGAAGTGGCAGCTTCTGACTAATTACGAAATATAATGTCGACCTTAGTCATTATTGTGAATAATTGTGATCATTGTAAAATTTATTTAACATCGAAAATCATGAATATACGATCAGACTAAGAATTAGAGAGAATAGTGTGGACACACAGCCTAGTACGTGGTCACCTTTTCCAGACGCATCATGATTTCATGACCAATATTTCCATGCATTTTTTGAGGCACTATATGTTGAAATAAACGGTATTATATCTTATAAAAATGATTACAAATTTATAGATTCCCAACTAAAAAATTTCTTATCAAAGTTGAACCATTTGTTATTCTCGAAATGACCTAATTTGTGTCGTGGATACTAACCATCTACATGCAAAAATTTATTACAAATTTACCTAATGAAAGTAGATGGTGAATTAGTGAGTGCCAAATTTACAAAAATAATTTGAGATGAAAAAGTTTCTGAAGTAACAGTTAAATAGGATCATGATATGTGAGTGAAAGCGTGTCCATAAATTTGGCCATTGTATGGTGATTATGAATATTAAAATTAGATACATGTAAAGGTTGTGAAATATTATCTGACAATTATATGCTGATTATGAATATTAAAATCTTATGGTTTTGAATACAATTTTCTTTCTAAATGCTTAAAATTTCAATCCTTTTGGGAATTTAATAATATGCCCCACCTATTTGGAACTATCCTTGGAAACAGATCATCTGGGTAATTTCTTTATCTAAACTATTTAAATGATCTTTATGTTATCTTTAACCTTAAGACAGACACAATTTGGTATAGACAACAATAGCCTAGAGCGTATGACCTACATGTATTATATACAAGATACACATGTAATGTACATTAAATAGATCTTATGAAATATGTTTCACCTCATTAACTTCTTAAAATAAACACACACACAGTTATACATGTTGACACTCATTAGTTTCTTTGTTTTTCTGTCTAGATATAATAGGCTTTTATTATGAAATTCATGTTCATTATAAAATAGAAATAGAAAGAGTTTCTGAATCGATTTTATTTGAGAATTATTTTTCTAATTATCAGATGTAGTTTTTTTGGGGAACAAACTACATTTGTAATACAATTTCACACTGGCCCAAGTGTTTTTATACGGCCACATTTTCATGTGGACGTATTATGTCGTCTGTCGCCCCTGTCCGGACGGACGTCCGTCCACAATTGTTTGTGGACTCTCTACAGGTCACAATTCTTACCCCATTTTGACGAAACTTGAAATATAGGTTTATCCCCATAAGATCTCGGCTGCTTTCGATATTGGCATGTATCTGATCAAAACGTCATGGATTATCGCCCTTGATTGTACAAAAAAGCACATTTCAGTTTGTGGACCCTATAGAGGTCACAATTTAAAACCAATTTTGATGAAACTTGACATGCATGTTAATAACCCAAAGATCTTGGTTCCTTTTCATATTTGCACCTATCGGAACGTAATTTCCTGGATTATGGCCCCTGATTGTCCGAAAAATCACCTATTTTAGCTTGTGGTCCCTCTCTGGAAGTCACATTTATTATCCGATTTGAAAAAACGTTTGATTATATCACCGTTACACCCTAAGGAAGGCTGGAAAAATCAGACCAAAATTGTCATACAAAATGGCCGCCGTTTGTACGCGAATACTGTTAAAAATGATATATCTAGGTTGTGGACCCCATAGAGGTTCCAATTTTAATTTGATTTTGATGAAACTTGAAATGCATTATTGTTATAACCCATAGATCTTGTTCCTTTCGATATTTGCGCATATCGGATCGTAACTTCTTGAATTATGGCCCCTGATTATGCGCAAAATCGCCTTTGTTTAGCTTGTGGTCCCTCTGGAGGTCACAATTATTATCCGATTTGAAAAACCGTTTCATTATATCATCATTACACCTTAAGGAAGGTTTGAGTTCATATTTCTAGAAAATCGATTGCTAGACAAAATGGCCGCCGTTTGTACGTGAATACTGTTACAAAATGGTATTTCAAAGTTGTGGACCCTGTAGAGGTCACAATTTTAATTTGATTTTGTTGAAACTGGAAATGCATGTTTATTTATAACCTAAAGATCTTGATTCTTTTCAATATTTGCGCACATAAAATTGTAACTTAATGAATTATGGCCTTTGATTGTAGGAAAAATCACTTTCGGTATCCATCTCTCGAAAATGTGGACGTATCCAGCCTGGCAGTGCCAGCTTACTATCTTTAATAAGAAAAATGTACACTGATTGTCAGATGTGGGCCTATGCCCAATTGTGTGATACATGTATGCAAGTGTCAGTACGTAATGTTTTCGAGAGAGGAGGTGTCGCCCCACTTCTAAAATAGTTTCCACAACTTCGATCAGTACTCACCATCCAATTCTACTAAATGAATTTGTGATAAAATTCTGCATGTAAATTTAGTCACTAGTAGTACTATCCCAACTTTTCTGACAGGGAAGTGGAATTGTCAGGGAAATTATGGTATACTGTGCTGCATTGTTCACATAAGACATAGGATAAAACTGGTCAGGCAGAATGGTGCCTTTTACTCATTTTATATTTGATGAAAAATTGAAAGAAATGTTGATATTCATGAGGCAAAGCCTATTGATCATCAATAATATGAGATATACATGTACACTTGACTTATCGACTTTCATTTCGGGTTATTATTACTCTGAACAATTTTGTAGAGGCTGAAGTTTAATCCTGGATGAAGTAGTACAACCTTTACACCTGTTGTCACTGAGACTGTTTAAATAAACACACTAATTTTTAAATGAAGTTTTTTGTTTCTCTGAATTACATCATAAATTCATAACACACATAACATTCTCGTTTACCTTCAATAATGTTAATGGTAGAGTTTTATTTAGGTTGTTACAAAAAGAAATATATGTTCCCATCAGTAGTTTAGCTATGGGGTGTGAGGTGGGGGATCGCTTAACGTCTAGAAACCTGAAACAATATATTTTTCAAAGAAAATCACCAAGTGCTTAATTGTTTAAAGGACAATATTGGCGTCAGTCATTATCACATATGTGATAGAGCTGGTTAAACACATTCCAAATATAACTTAACACAGAGATCATTGCTACAATAGCTGAGAAATACAGGTTTCCTGAATCTGAAATGACGAACGCCAAAGGAAAACATCATTACATGTAGATAGTTCATATTGTGTTGTGTTGTGGTTTTCATATGTTGGCGGTAAACTCAAAGATCCCCACTTCAGTGACTTGCAGACACAAACTCTAGCTACATGTATGCCCATACTGGATACAGTGTATATACTGGTAAACTATGCAAACATCTTTTGATGTTTTAATGTACTGTAATGAAATAAGATGTAATTTGTGTTAAAGTTGATGTATTATTTGTTTTAACTTGAAGGTAAAGCTCAGTTTCATCTTGATGATAATCACCTTTTAGATGATGGATCTTTAGATCAAACCGTACCTAATATCAGTGGATCATTACGTGGTTCACCTAATTCACAACCTGGAGTAGAACATATGGAAAGGTTCTCGAGGAAAGTTTTTGTGGGAGGATTACCACCTGATATTGATGAAGGTAAAACTATTTGCTTATAAGTTAGATTTGAACAATACTGTATAGGAATAGATAACACTCAGTTATATATAAAACTAGTTTAAATTAATAACATGTCTTGAATCCAATTTCAACATAACAAATTTTATCAGACAGTTTTAATTATAAGATTACTCTCTCCCATGAATAGATTACTAAATGAGGTAACTGTCTCCACCATATGAAATACCAGATGCAATATAACTAGTAATCAACAGTGTCTGTAGAGGATGTTGTTGACAGATTTAAACATTGATATATTTTTATTCCATCATATCTTTGTATCAATCTCGTTTCCAGAGTCAGCCGCGGGGCCGGAGGCCTCTGGGGCCAAAGACCGTCCATTATCTTCTGATTTTTTAACGTGTAAGCCCCGCCCATACTGACCTCTGATTGGACAATCTTTTTGGGGTCTTTTTCTCGAAAACAAGATGTCTGATCGTCGTTTTGTTTGTTGTGAAATGATTCTTGAGTCAAAGTCAACTCGCTGACATAACAAAAGTGGATCCTAAATGTAAAAATTTAAGTTTTCGTAAAGATCTATTTTTCTACGCGTGTGTATATTTTTAAGTGATTCGGTCATCTAGACACTTAAAATAAATACATGTCACGTGACAGTCGCGTGATTCGTCCCTTCCGGGAAAATGGCCACCCAGTGTCACCAGAGAAATTTCTTTCTCCAAAATTTTTCTGGTTCCGAGATTGATCTTTGTATATTATAAATCCCTCAAATGACCTTCAGAGACTTTAATTTATTATTAAGTAAAACTACCTACTTGTATGGATGGAAAATTAAATTCGCAATTATATATTATAATCATTTATTTTAATTTGTTAATTTCTGTAGAGGAGATTACAGCAGCTTTCAGAAGATTTGGTCCATTAGTTGTTGACTGGCCTCATAAAGCTGAATCTAAGTCATATTTTCCTCCTAAAGGTATGTTTATTTTCACTTGTTTTATATTAAATCTAATTTAGTTAATAGATTCTTCATTATCAAGCAGATGAGCACTATATTAAATGGAATTTTTTTGGTTAAATCTAGACAGCTACATCAAACAGCAGGAGTGGTCATGAAGTACAAATTGTAAATTCAATATTGTTTTGTCTTAGTTATATTACTTACTACATATTTATTGATCATCAATAATATAAATAATTCTTTATTTTCAGGGTACTGTTTTCTAATATTTCAAGATGAACTTTCTGTTCAAGCTTTAGTAGAAGCATCATTAGTTGATGATGATAAACTGTATTGGTGTGTTTCTAGTCCTACCATGAAAGATAAACCTGTAAGTATTTAATTAAATTAAATGGATTATTCCTGCTTTATCTAACAGTCTGGTGCGTACTTTGGAATTTGGATTGCTGACACGATGTCACTGTTATGATTTATGTAGCTAATATGTAATAGAATACTCTGCTGATCTTTATCCATGATAATTTATCATGGCTCAGAGTTTACTTGCTATTTGAATATGATCATGGTATTAGAATAAATTACTGTAAGTTTTAGCCAGGGATGATATTTTCATATTTTGATGATGTTCAGGCCTTGATTTTGTTATCAATTATTTTCCATATAAATGTACCACTCTGTATACAGTAAATTCTCTATTAAAAACAAACACACACCCAACATGTCCCTTTAATTGCCTCCAGTGTAGGATATGAAATATAATCATTTTCTGTGCATGATCTGTATTTCTGGAAAACAGAAGATCAAATGGAAATATGCCTTTTTATGTATTGCAACTCACCACAATGCAGAACATGAAATACGTTGAGTCTGTATATATTTGAAAATGAGATTGTAAGAAGATACAGATCATAGTATTAGTAAAGTAATTTTACATATTAATTAAAAGGTATTGCCATGTTATTGATTCATAAGAGACCATTAATAAATTTCTGTATTCGAAATATTATGAGGCTGCATGTAGTTATACTTAATACGCTTGTGTCTGTCACCATTCGATCTTGTAATACATGTAGAATGCCAACATTTTGTTTTAATAATCAAAGTTGTTTTTCCAAATGCAATCAGTTTGTAGTTTACAGACATATCACATTTTAAATAAATGTAGAGCCCACCTATACATTTGTTATTTATTTTGAATATATAAAACCTATTTAAACCACCCTAGCTTATTGCGTTTGTATGTCACAGATGTTGACAAATTAATCAATACAATCTCCTCTTCGTATCAATTTCTGCCTCAATGTCAATTCAAAGTCACCAACATCATAATGTGATCTTAAGTTATAAGCCAGTATAGGCCTACATATATGTGTAGGTTGTATGATTGTTATAGTTGAACTAATAGTCAAAGACAATAATATCTATCTTTATTAGATGACAGTGTATCCTATTTCAATCAAGATATCGTGCATTATATTTATACTAGCTTATTATATAGTGATCCATGTTCAGGGTTTACGGTATTGAATGTTATTTCTTAAGAGGTTTTTATATGCCCATATTTTCATGTGAGTAACTTCCAATCAATAGAAACAGGTAACACAAACCAATTACAGACGGTTGAACATATATTATCATAGCCCCAGGCCCTGTCCGTCGTCCACAATTTGTTTGTGGACACTCTACAGCTCACAATTTTATCCGATTTTAATGAAGCTTGAAATTTATGTTATAATTCCTTTCGATAGTCACACATATTTGACTGCAACTTCCTCGATTATGGCCCCTAATTGTACGAAAAAGCATGTTATCAGCTTGTGGTCCTTCTTGAGGTCACAATTTTTATCTGATTTAAAAAAGTGTTCAAAAATATCACTGTTGGGTGGTTGGCTAGGTTCAAATTTCGGGATAATCAGATTCATTCAGAATTGTTGACAATGTTAATTTTAACAGGTCTATCCTAACATCATTGTGTAATGTGTACTGATGTATAATACCAGAAATATTGATTATTTTGTGTTAACTCATTCACTTATGGAACATGTAAATTGTGGGAGTAGAGATTCTTGGCTACGTTTTACCATCAATAATATATTTGCTTGGTTTATGCACCATTGACCCACATAGAGAAAATCCATTTAACTGCATTAGGTCAAATAGTATTCTATTAGGTATTCACACACAAATCAATAATCACTATCTCCTGACTGACAAGGTTCCCTCACACCACTTGTAAGGCTGTAGAAATAATATCAATAACCTTTAAAGTGTTAGACCTTGATTAATTGGCCACATATACTTTAGCCTTATGTCTATGTGGATAGAGTGAATTTAATTCAATAACAGACTATTATTTACTCTCATTTTACACATTATGGCTCCTTCAATCAACTGGGTATTTTCAGTACAAATCAATGTCTTATTTCCTTTGTTTTAATAATTATATTAAAGATTTTCTAGTTGTGTGTTGCTTTGTATTATGCTAAGCTAAGTACAGTTCACCAGCTTGCATGCATGAATGGCATTAAGTATAACGATACTATAAATAGTATAAATTATTAAATTCCTGTCTTTGTTTTATTTTACCTCAGGTTCAGATCAGGCCATGGAATTTAAGTGATTCTGATTTTGTGATGGATGGATCTCAGCCCCTTGACCCAAGGAAAACAATATTTGTTGGAGGTGTGCCAAGACCTCTACGAGCGGGTAATTATCCAATTTTCTATCAGGAATCCAATGATTCTTGGCACATTATTTGTTGAAAAGAATCCTCCAGTATCTATAAATACTTTCATACTGGCTGTGCAAATTTAACAAAGCTTAACAGGCTGCAGATAAATATTATCTTTACAAAAACACTGAACATAGGCATCTATGGACAGTCATTATTATGTAATGCTACAAAGAAAAAGAA
The DNA here is from genome assembly GCA_917208275.1 of Patella pellucida. Classification (NCBI taxonomy): domain Eukaryota; kingdom Metazoa; phylum Mollusca; class Gastropoda; family Patellidae; genus Patella; species Patella pellucida. Next base: position 64,371,311 of record OU795039.1, read on the forward strand.
CGTTGCTAATAAAATCTCAAAGTTTCAAAGGTCCTGATTTTATTTTTATTTTTTGTCAATCATGACCTAGCTCTAATGTAGCATTTTGAATATTTATATAAACTTGACATTGCTGAATTTGAATTAAACCCTGAAATATATACTGACATTTATTTGGCTAACATTACACTTGAGTTAGTTGCAGTTCCATAGGTAAATCCATAATCTTCTAAAATACAGTTGCTGTGTCTTGATACAAAGTTTGGCATGAAGATTTTATGTCATGTTGACTACCCTATAATCATTGTATTGAATTTATCATTAGATGAAATATCGGGCAGCCATTATACACATTCCATAAATACACGACAATTTACCAAAACATTTTTGTTTACTAAACCTAAGTGAAGTAAATGTATTTATGTTTGACTAGAATATTGATCAGTTGAAGAACAATGTATAAACACCATTACTAAAGTAGTTATTATATATTACAGTGGAATTGGCTATGATAATGGACAGGTTATATGGTGGTGTTTGTTATGCTGGTATTGATACAGATCCAGAGTTAAAATATCCTAAAGGTGCTGGTCGAGTGGCCTTTTCTAATCAACAAAGTTACATAGCTGCTATAAGTGCAAGATTTGTACAACTACAGCATGGTGATATCGATAAACGGGTAGGTTTAAAGGCTATTGTTTTATAGATAAGTGAAAGTACATTGTTTTATGGTAAAATATTTTCCGCAAGTTACATCTCAGACATAAGTATTGTTTATTACCCAAGACATTTTTGATTTTAAATTCATTAACATGTATTCAGTACTTAAAAAGTAGGTTTTGTAGCTTACAGTCCCTGTGTTGCTTCATAATAATAATTGAAACTATCGATATCACATTTTATTAAGCTCAGACATTGTAATTGAACAAGTTGATTGAGAGAAAATTCTATGTGCATTAATGTGAGAATTTTCTTTTGTGTTTCAATTAATTTGATAGTCATTAAACATTTCATAAAATTACAGATGTAATTTTGTTTGCAGGTTGAGGTTAAACCATATGTACTTGACGATCAGATGTGTGATGAATGTCAAGGTGCTCGGTGTGGAGGTAAATTTGCACCATTTTTCTGCGCAAATGTTACATGTTTACAGTATTATTGTGAATACTGTTGGGCTCAGATCCATTCACGACCAGGAAGAGAGTTCCATAAACCGCTTGTAAAGGAAGGCGCAGATAGACCAAGAGCAGTACCATTTCGTTGGTGCTAATTCTTGGTTTGTATGAGAAGATCTATATGATAGTAAAACATCATCAAGGAAAGGCTGCTACAAAAAGAACTAACAGAAGAAGTTATAACATAGGGCTTTTTTGCTTTTGTATTCATCACTATAATATTTAATATTTTAGGGTTATCTGTTATAATGACAGTATTTGTGATATTGTCCAAATATTAATCAATTGGTGGTAGAGCAAAATATTTAGAATGTTTTTTTTAACAATTCTCTATTTCTAAAGCCGAAACATGCATCATTCTAATATTACATGAATATTTTTTTTTTAAACTAAATTTTTCACATCTAGACTTTTCGTGAAGGGAATATCCCCTATTTTTTCACTTTCATACAAACAAGGTTCACTTTTACATTTTATAGTGTGATGAGGATAATACCAAAGATATCTTAGCAATTTTCTATGAATTGAATAATGCAATGATGCCAGATCAACCTGCCTGGGTTTCATATTGGTACACATATATACTATCATAATATGAAGTAATGTGTGCTGAACTTAAAACAAAAGTTCTTGTGTGTTTTCATGATGGAGACAATAAGTGATAGGAGTAGTAAAGACTGTTCTGTTGTTGTTAATGTTAAATCTTGTCAGATGTTTTTTTTCTAGTCATCTCAAGATGGTGTTTATTGTTTTCTACTGATAATATCACGATTTCCTTTACTGGACAACAACTCCAGAAGGATATGCATATAAAAGTGTATATGAAAACTGCAGGGAATATATATTTTCTAGAAAGATAAAGTGTGGTTAATTGTAACTTTTTTAATTTTCAGTTTTTATCACATTTTTTTATTCTGGTCTGCATACGGTCCATTTTGTACACAGATACCTTGAATTTTTCTATTCAGATTAGATTTTTAATATATATTAAAGTGAATCAATTTCATCATTCAACGAAACATTTGGTTTAACAGTTAGCTTTCGCCACAGTCTTCTTAAGTCAAAATCTTTCAAAAATCTGAGAATGGACCAAAAGTAAGCATTTAGTTGACTGGTTTAAAATTACTTTCATATTAACATACCACAAAGACAATTTATCATTTTGTTTTGCGTGATCTCTGATTTTATCAAGATCATGTTGATCCTTATTATTGTTTATGGAGAAAGAGAAGAAATGAACAGGAAATTAATAAGACGATTCGTATTTCGAAGCGATGTTACGTGTATTGAAATTGTGATATGTTGATATGATATTTTGTAAAACTTGAAGTGCCACACCACTCCATTCTACCCACACATGTTATTGTAACTTTTTACGTTGTCCCTTATTTAATGACTAACTTACACAAGATACGTGTTTTGTGCAGGTTTGTGCAATTTGTTATGGTTGTGCATTTGTTTTGTTCAGTAACACTATTTTGCTCAATGAAAATTGAACTTGTGTTGTTATTTTCCCTAGTCTTATGTTAAAGCATTATTTATAACAGAGAAATATTTTTAATTTTGTATAAGAAAAATATGTACATATGAAAAAGATAAAAAATAATTTTTTTAAATATTTAGTTTCTTACTTATGTGTGGGTTTTTATGGATCAGCATTTATAACTGGAAGTTGTATGTATCATGATATTTTATAAACTGACATCAATAATTGACAAATTTCTAGTCTGTGTATAGAACAGTTTCGTTACTATTTGATTAGTTTGTTTTTTTATTGGTGGAGGTTGATTATGTTTGAACGACCCAACTAGAAATTTGTCAAATATGTAAAAACATGTAGAATATTGCGATTTTTAAGGAAAGATTTTATGACATGTATCACCCAAATCATTCTCTTTTCTTACATTGCACTTGCCTTTTTTGTAGTTCATGTTACAGTGACAAGAGATTGCCATTTTTCCAGGCATTCATCTCTATTTCATTGTCTCTTTTTCTATTTCTTGTTCATACAGCACCAAGTATTTTTGCATTTGCAACCTTGTTACATTGTTCAGAATTTCCACCTTTTCAATATTTGCATGTTTGTAATAAATGATAAACATTATTTTTTACATGATATCTTTTTTAATAATTAGATGTTTGGTATTTTGTATTTTTGTGAGTTTTACAAATGTTAGTTATAGATACCATAATCACATTTAAGAGAAAAGCTTCCAGTTACATTTTATATGGGGAAGGGTTTGTATTTATTATTTAAGTGCTTCTAATAGTTTTATTTAATAATTATTTATGATAGTCCTGTTTGTTAATTTCATATTCTCTCATTTCATTTATTTTTTAAGTTTCTTATCCATGTTTTATATTCTTAGTTTTTAATTTAAATGTTCAAATTGCCTTGAACAGACTGTGATCATTCAGAAAACATGTAGCTTCCAAACTGTCAAAGATAATTTTTGTACTGAAATTTATATGTTTTCATTCCCAACAGTGCGGGTTAGTTCAAATTACCTGTGATTCCATGATGTGGTGTAAAAATCATAACAGATATAATAGATAATAAACAGGGTGGCATTTAATACTCCTCCCAGATAATAAACACAAAAATCTGTTTATAAAATCTAGTCTTAATACAATTATTAATAGAGTGATTATTGCTATCATCTCTACTCAATATGGTAGAAATTCACCTTAATTATTGCCCTGAATTTTATATTTGAATACAGTGGTTGTTTTTATTTAATAGGACTGTGTTTTTATATAAGATGTGTTAAAGTATGATAAATATTTTTTTATGAGTTTTCTTTGTTATTTTATACTTATTTTCCATAATCTGATATGTCTATATAAAAACAAGAATGATTTATGCACCACATTATACTCTAGTCTGTTGATAATACTAGGCATCTAGTAAATCTCACTATGTCAAAAAAACAATGTTGTTCATCTTTTCAGATTTGATTTTTATATTCATTTTCTTTTTTAAATTTTTGTAAAAATATTTGTAAATTGAGGTAATTGAACAATAGTCTTAAATAATAATTCTTGTTAAAATATAAATCAGTAAGCAATACCCCTTCCTACTTAATGATAGAATCCAGCACACTTTTTATAGGTACATTTCACCGTTTCAGAATTTGGCTATTTGTATTAAAAAATACTTAAAATTTGTGCACCATTTCTAACAAGTATTTTTTAACTGCAGTAAATTGTACTTTAATTTTTTTTTACTTTTATTAAACTTACTAGTACCTCAAAACTAAAACATACACAATTTTAAAGTAATACTCATTTCGAGAATGAAAATTTTCACATTAAATATGGAGAATTTGAAACTCAAAATCAGGTCCAAATGTCTCAATCATGTTGAATAGCCTGCCAGTTTATGTGTTGTCCTTCCATAAGGACAGAAGGTATTTAAAGATGGTTTAAGAAAAGGGATTAAATTATTCAATAATTTTGATAACATTAAAATTAATGTAATTGAATATTGTTTGTATATTAGGTAAGTCATTAATTTTTGAAACATCTTTGAATATCATCTGTTATATGTATTATTGTTGTTATGGTTGTACAATTTGTCTTTTTGTTGATATATTGTTCAATCTTCACTAACAATATTATTATTATTAATATTATTTATATCTTGTATATTGTTTACAAACATTGTCTGATGATCAGAAGGTTATATTGGGTAATTTAACTTATAATATAAACATAGAGAGAGATCAGAATTGTTAATAAACAAAGTTTTTGTTGTTGTTTCACCTTTTTAAAAGATAAATTAGTTTTATATTTTCTTTTATAAACAGAGCTTCTTTATTTTTATTATTATTATATTTTTTTTTCTGTTGGTCATGACCCCGTGAATTGATGAGAAAAGTGGAGGGCTGGGGATTGTTATCCAATCTTCATCTCTTCCAACCCTAGTCATGGCATTATGTTAATGCAAATATTTATCTGTTTTGTTGTATCGTTGTTTCTTTATTGGTTAAATGTCCAATCAAAACACCCGATTTAAAATATTTAATTAATTAAATCATAAATTTTTATTAAATTAAGCAATTTAATGTTATTGGTTTTGAGAACGTTATGAAATATTCCATCTCTTTTCACATTCTAAGACCATATAAATATAAATTTGATATTCAATTGTTACAAAGAGTGCATCTGGTTCATTATTTCTGATTTAAAATACACTGGTATATATATATATATATATACTATATTAAAATCACTACAAAAAGTTTCTCTGTCAAGTTGACTTATATCTGTATAATTCTGAAATCATTTATAAAAATTTCTGTAAACGTTTGTAAACGAATGTGAAAAGATGTGAGTATACTATGTAATGTTTTCTCAATACAATTTACAAAAGGGTATGATATAAAACATACTAGTCACATATTATAGATGTACTAATTTATATTATTAATTAGATAAAATATGTATATTTGGAAAAAAAACTATTTATTATATAATTTTCACTCACCTTGTTACTGTTTTTGATATATTGTGATGTATCTTTTCCCCCACAACCCCAGATTATATTTTTGTTTTATTTATTTTCTATTTCATCCCCTTTTTTCACTTAAACCTAAAATTTGTTAAGAAATAAATTATTGAGAAAGATTTGTTATTTTGGCCATTGTCTCTAATATCAGCAAAGTATGAATGAAATCACCGATCTTAGCCTGTCTCTGATTACCAGTTATTTAATTCGACATATTCCAACTCAAAGTGCAATATTTCAAGTGTTATTGAGACTGGTATTGTTAATATATTATTTGGGTACAGATATAATTTCTACTGCTTTAATCTAGTCCGATCAAGTCACAATGTAATTTAATTAACTTCAATGTAATTATATTATATGTCTTGATCAATAAATAACAATGGCTATTTTTCAAATTACAACCTCAATAGTGGCATGTTTCATTTATCATTAAATAATGTATAGTATACTTTTATATATCAGAACATGTATATCAATTTTCATTTATCCTAATAGCTGCTGGTTATTTAGTATTCTTAATTCATTTTGATGATTATTTTATACTAATTGAAATGTCTCGGATCAATATAATCATGTACAACAAAGTGAAGATGTGTTCATGGCTCCTTCAGTTAATTTTTATACTCAAATATGTTGTTACAAATGACCTTAACAATGGTATTCTTGGCATATCACTTGGTGACAGATGTCCTCATGTCCACCTGATTAATTATAGAATTCATATATTATTATAAAGGAGCCTTGAATTCTGATAAACAGCTTCCAAATAATTCAATCCTATTTTTATGATAGCTGTTTATTATAGAATTTCATCATTTCATTATTAGCAAACACAGTATTAGAAAGAAATTTTATATTTTGTCAAAATATGTGTGATTAAGTTATAAATAAATACTAAATTTATTTTATTCTAATTATTTTTGGAGCTAAGAATTTTTTGATATAAACAAAGCCCACAAGATTAACAGTACTATTTAGTATTTATGATATATATTATAGATATATGCCTGTAGAGATACATTTTATTAAATTATATGGAAATAGGAGAATCATTCATTTTCTTCTTCAGTTAAATGGTAACATGCTTGTAAAACTTGCTGTATCTTGACCAATTTTCATGCCAATTGTGTTTTGTACATGGGAAGTTTCTTAGATGTTTTGTTAGATGCCAAGTTGTGAATTACAAAGTTTCTATGTTTTTAATAAAATCAGATTGTTCTTTTATATCCGACTTCTTTATGTCTTTAAACATTTTTTTTTTGTTTCTTTCAATTTCAGATTTTTTTCTTATAATCATACACTGTAACATGGCACTGTTTTTTTTAAATATGGTTGAACGGAATTAAGTATTCATGTTTTTATTGTTGTAATTTGCTTGATTTTTTGCTGCTAGGTTATTTATACTTTTCAAATAATTTTTAATATCTTTCTAACTTTGACATTTTGTGTATGGAAGTTCTTCAGGCAAATAAAGGTTTCGATAGTAAAAGCATGTCTTAGTTTTACTAAAATCTAGTTCCTAGTAGATGTGTTGGCTTAATCCTCTACCAAAGTTATTCGCATGAAATAATATGGTATATTTATGAATAAAAATAACCTCGTAACTATTGACCCTTGCAATTAACTAACATTTCATCTAATGGCACCTTTTTTGTACTGACAGATCATTTAACAGTTAAAAAGTGGAAATTGAGCATCCCTATTAACAATTGTTCTGACTGCATGAAAATATAACAAACACATTTAAGACAGGTTTGATTGGCCACCAGGGAATATATGGTATTCTTTTGGGTCACCAATGATGCATGGATGCCGACAGTTGCTTGACATCAGGATAAGGGGAGATGAGATACAATTAATTATTAGAGTGGAGTTGAATTAATGAGATTTGCAACAAGCTTCCAGCTGCAAGTCCATTTTCCACTTAATCAAACACCAGATTAAATCTCCTTGCTTGAAGATGGGACTGTCCACTGTAATCGTAATCCAAAACAACCTAATCTATATTTCTGAACATATAGATAGATACAATATTTTGTCATACGCAATTTATCTAACTTTATTGTTTATCTAAAAAGATTATGGAATACCTGAATTCTTTTGTGGAATATGTACATATATAAGTTACCTATGACAAATAATAATTGGGAGACCCTTGAAAGTGTTCCATAGATGGGATTTTTCTGATGTAAAAGGTCACTTTGGGGCGGTAATGGTGGGGGGGGGGGTATAAAGAGCTAATTTCAATTGGTTTGGCAAAAGTTTTACAGTCCTCCAAATCATTTTTGCTTACCAATGGATGTAGAAGTAAATTTTCTTTATTAAAAATTGTACCCAAAATGGTTGGATGTACCTGAAAATATTTTAAATTAAAAAAAATAATTTTGCACCAGACAAAATAAAATACAAGTTTGTTTTAATTGTACATCTACCAACTGTGAAAAATCATCTATAAATTTAGTCTACTAATCTATTGCCATCCTAGTAAGAGACAGCATGCTGCTATGAATAAGACTTAAATTTGTAATATAATTAGGGTAGAAATCTAATTTACAACCGGTATAATAGTAAAAACTGTTAATGAGTTGCTCGACACAAGATTTCTATTTATTGGTAGAGAGCTAAAGGCAATTTCCTCAACTAATTTCCCTTCATACTGGACTTATTAGAAAGAGCTGTGAAAAGTGATTTAGACAAAAAATGAAGTTGTGTTTTATCTTGGGATCCAAACTTCCAGAGGTCGTAATTTCTGTGCTAGGTTCCTAATTGAACAAAGGATATTTAGTATGGTGTATTGGTTGGGTGTATTCAGTGGAGCATATGTACACTAATTTGATTGTAGGAGGCTTGATGTGAGATTAACTATCTACTACTTGTTTCAATCAATAATCACCTAGATGTGTCCACTCAATTATATGGATGTAAAAGGAATATAACTGCTTACCAGACACTGCTACAGGAAATACTGTGATGTATAGATTCTAGTTTCCAATCCATTCTCATTAAACAACCTTAAAATAACCTTGACAAACCAAATAACTCTTGTCATTATTAAACCACTCTTGAAATAAAATCAACTAACTAAAGAAGCTGGATGACATTATAGTCAAAATGTCAATATTAAAGAGGAACAGTGTAAAATCTCACACTTTATAATGAATCTCATAAATCACCTTGCCTACGCATTGTATATCATGGGCACACTTCAATATTTTATTAAAATGGTAGGAAAGAAACATAATGTATATAGTCCCCATGGTAAGATTGACATTTATCTGCTCAGATTTAAATTTCTATCAATCACATTTTATGACATAGAATACTTTAAGTAGTTATGACGATGAGGCGTTCAGATTTCGAGTTAAGAAATTGATAGTTCCTTGTGAGCTAGGATGTATTTTAATATGTCAGTGCATAAAAGTTAATGTGTCATGATGATGACACACTTCAAGTCAATTTTTACAGTCCTACTAATGTGATATTACAAACAGTGTGGCTATTGTTACGGCGAGATTGAGCAAAGGTTAGAACGAATTCCAAAATGGCTGCCAATTTCCCCAGAACGAGCTTTGAAAAAGAAGTCGTATATTCAACATTTTCAGAACTGAAGGCAGCAATAAAGAGATGGAAAGGGTTAGGGTTAGGACTATTTTTACGACTTTTCAGTTTTTAACTTCTCTGATGGAGGGCTTTGAAAACATCGCCATAACAATAGCTTAGGGACTATTTTTACGACTCGTCGTAGCAATAGCCACTGCCTATTACAAAACATTTCCCCCATGAATACCACAGAAAATTTGATCTCTAAATCCCATGCCCCCCCCACCTTTCATATAGAAAGTAAATTTAGACCACAGTTTTTGTACACCAACATAGGAATGTCTATATAGCTGTGGTCCCCCCCCCCCCTCAGTCTGTTCACACTCTACTACAGACTACATTTATCATTTGAATGTACTGAAATTGACATATTTTTTACATTTATTAGTGAGATGCAGAAGGCTATATAATTTCAGCAATTTCTGTCAGTTACTTCTAGTGTTATTGCCCTTGTTTTACTTTGTTGAACCTTTTTGTGAACAGTCAATTGACAAAAGTTATTATCCGATCTGTATGAAATATATATTTGTTTTTTACATTTGTAAAATGAAAAAGGCTGTTGAATTGCCACAATTTCTGTAAATTACTGTCAGAGTTAAAGCCCTTGTTTCAGTTTGTAGAATTGTGAACCTTCAAATGACAAAAATTATACAAAATAATATTTTCAACCAATTGGACAATTTAGCTACTGTTAGCGCATGTTTTGTTGCCTGGCAACCTATCTTTTTAGATAGTTTTTGCTTTGGTGGTGCTTATTTAGAATTTTTTAAATGAAACTGATTAGCCTTAACCACCCTATGGATTCCAACCTGCATGTAACTTGATACATCAAATTGCATACCGTAATTATAATTGCATACCGAAATTTGCTTGGAAAATTGTAAGTTGTATCAAATATAAATCTAATAACACATAATGAGTAGAGGACAAATAAGTAAACAAACAGTGTTGAAATAGGGTGAAAATGATCACGGCACAGATGCCCTTTAAAATGTTTGGTGCATGTGGATCTTTAAGATTTGATCAAATGAATTCAGTCCAATAGAAGTGTGGCCAGGACTTCTTAATAGATTTTGTTACTACCTGAACAACATTTTTGCCTTACAAACAAAAATTGATTGTAATGCATTAGCCGAGAAAGTTCATCCAGATTTTTGGGTGTGGTTCCAGCTTGTCAATGATGAAGGATGCAGGGTCTGACAGGGGCAGCTGTCTAGTTGTTTGGATGGGACAAAAAAACGAGGTCCTGCTGTAAACATAGCCTTGCCTGTTAAAGATCCCTTGACAGATGTTATTCGATATAAGCATAGACCGTAGTGCCGCTGTCTCGGCAAATTTCCCTCATAGCACACTGTATGGTGTATGCCCGTATTCATTAGCCAAGTTAGGAGCAAAACAGTAGAACGTTAATTCCCATTTCATTTCATTTCTGACAGTTTATCAAGAATTTAGCCCACTTGAGCTAAATACTTACTAAAGCAAGTTAACTTCTATTGGATGGTTATCTGAGCTTTGTGTAAGAATTTTTGTATCCCCTGATGATTTGAAACCAACTTTGAACAGCAAATAAAATCATAAATATAAACATTTCCAACCTATTGATATCCAAGCTCACCAGAAGGAAACACAAGTCTAATGAGGTCATCAATGTTTGTTATAAGTTTTATATTTTTTATATAGTAGGCTAATTACTGTAGGGACTTCAGTTCAAACCACATGTAACTATGGAAGCCTATAACTACCATTCATAATTTCTACTTTTCGCCCCTTCAAAACACGAAAATGCAAGTCGAAAATAAGAAATAAAGAAAAAAAAAAATTCTTTATTTCCTTTTTTCGCATTGATTTTGGCTCGTATACCGTCTTGGTGACTTTCTACTTTTGGACTTGGCGACTTTCTACTTTTGGACTTTTGTGTTTTGAAGGGGTGAAAAGTAGAAATTATGAATGGTAGTTATAGGCTTCCATATGTACCAGTACGGTGTCTGTGATTCTCCCAAAACGGCGAAAAGCGAACACAAAAAAAAGGGGAATAATACGACTTAATGAGCGAGATTCCTTTATTGCCCACGTATGTTTTATTCTGGGCTAGAATATAGAATTGTCAGAGAATTTACATCTCCGTGCTGACAATACGATAATGCGTCTATTTTAAATGCCATTTATTAAAGATGTATCCCGTATCAGTGTTAATGAACCTATGCTAATGAAATAATAATTATTATTCACAGTTTTCTGACCACAATTAGAATTAAAGAGACCAGGGGTCGGTTGTTCAGAACTGAGTTATTGTAACGATCCGTTAAACTCTAACAGACCTATATCTTGTAAACGTGTTGTTTGTTTAATTTACTACAAAAAACACTATAGAATACTTTATTTTTTCCTTTAGAAATATTAGCATAAATCGGTAGAAAATTTTTGCACCACAGAATGTTTGCTGCCTTTTTTTCCAGCAACAATCTTTCTTAAAAGATAACGGAGTTTTAATCAATCGGCCCCTGGTAATTTAATTTCTGAGTTTCCTCCTACTTTAGATATATATTATTATGGTCAGAACAAACAACAAAAAAAACGCAGAATAAAACACATTCTTTGCAATGCGTTAATTTTGTTAATTTTTTTTCTATTTCTGTCATAAACAAATACTATTTATACTAGGCCTAATAAGCAGTGTCGGACTGGGCCCACTTGCCCACTTGCCAATGGCAAGTGGGCCTAAGCCGAAAAAAATAATATGGGCCTAAGCCTCAAAGAAAAAAAGAAAAAGTAAAAAAAAGAAAAAGAAAAGGTAGTAAAAGAGGGGAGGAAGGAAACAGGGAAAGGAAAGGGAAGAAAAGCAGAAAGATAGATTTCAAAGATTTGGAAGAAACAAATTCTACCACCTGGTGAAATTATGCAAAAATTCATGACAAATTCTGTGAATTCTTGACTATGACAAATTTGATTTCTCTATTCGTATTCGAGGATGTGTGATTAAAGTGCTCGCAGGTCACCATATATCTCCATCCGCTGCTCTGGCCTGAGGTGCTTGGAAAATGGGTTTGCGGCTGTCTATTTTTCAACCCCCCAGACCCCCCTCGAGCACTCATGCCTTCGCCTAGTGCCAGCGGCGCTTGTAGGCGGTCTTCGCCCGCCATTTGCTCGTGGACCTTGTCATAGGTATGGCAAGTGCTAATAAGGAAATACTGTTTCCTTAAAAGTGCCTTATGTTTTATTTATTAATTTGTTATTTACTGATATTTTAATCTCAGTGGTTTTCTGCTATTTCTAACCTAGAATAGCAGGAAAACACTTGAACTAAACTCCTTAAAAATAGGCCTTTGCCACCAGTGACATGCTGTGGCAAAGACAAATCTACCGAGTAGGGAGAAGTTTATTCTGCTTATTATGAATTTGCTATATGCTCAGACAACAGTCGATTCTCCTGTTGTACATGACAACCTCAGAGGTTTTCACTTGGTCCTCCTGTTTCCTCCCACTGCTAAAGACCCCTACGCGCAAGCAAATTATTGAAATAAAATTGAACCATATGTTAGTCCCTAAATGACCTGGTTTGTGTCGAGTGGACGTTAAACCTCGCTCTCTCAACGAAGACAGCCATCTTAAAGTTAAAAACTTAACAACGAAATGAAAGAATTGCGACAAATGCGTTTTGTTCTGCTTGTTTTATTGGGGGGGGGGGGGATTATTGTCCCGCTAGAGGTCCAAATTATTATCCAATTTAAAAAAAACGTTCAAATATATTACCGTCCACCGAAATGTTGGACGAGTTTTAATTTTAATGAAAATTGGTAAAAGTGTAAAAGTATCTTATACCAAGGTTGTGGACCCTCAAGAAGTCGCAACTCTAATCTGATTTTGATGAAGCTTAAGATCTTTATATCCCAAGTATCTCGGTCCATTTCGATATTATTTGGGCATTTCAAACCATAACTTCCTGCATTATAGCATATGAAAATTCTATAAGATACCAATTTTAACCTGATTTGGAAATCTTCCATCAGGACCATTCAAAATATCAAAAATATGGTATTCATATTAAAGAAACTGCTTTATGTGAGTTGGTTACTATTCTATTGGTACTGTCTACATATCACACTAAATTGTCCATTCTGCGTTTCTGAATGTATTTCCTTGTAATTAAGTCTGGTGTGTATTGGTAATTACAATAGTGTTCAGATAAGGATTAAGTAGCCTGGTGCTAATTGATTTGCCCAAATAAATCCACTTATAACAAAAGGTCAATTATTTTGAATGCCATTACAAATTATGTGATACTTTCTCTAATATTGTACATTGTACATTTGGGAGAATAAATGACAAAGCTAAATTTGAAGGAGGTTAAATAATGGCTCATAGAGATGGTATGAAAGAAATTGTTTCAGAGAGATAGAGAAATGGGGTTTAACCTCCACTCAACATGGTTTAATTTTATTTCAATAATTTGCTTGCGTGTATAGTTCTTTAGCAGTTGGAGGAAACCGGGGGAGCCGGAGAAAACCCACAAGGTTAGACAGTTGACTCAATGAGACAGGCTTTATGATACAGCACTCGCATGCTAACCATTTGGCCATCCAACCCCCCTGGTAATTTTAACGTGGGATAATTTGCCTTTGCTATCGGATTTTTAATCACCAATGGCAATGAATAATACAGTAAAATTATACATATTTATTTTAATTTGGATTGAATATTGATATGTTTAGCTGTTATTGAGGCTTGTTTTAGGTAATATAAATTAAAAGATTTGTAGGCCTGTATCCAATTGAATACATATTTTGCTCAAAGACTTTACTAACGTCTTCGAAAACTACTGGGAATGGAGGCTGAATTGGAATCTCAGTAGTGTAAATATTTCTAGTTCTTGTAGTGTACATGAGAGGATAAATCATTAACGGTGGCTTGAAGATTTGTCTTTAGATTAGAGTCTAGTTTTCAAAAAGTTTCGGGGCAGGACCATCCTCTTTAGCAATAGTTGCCGGCAAGGGTGTGGATTTGTCATAATTTTTGGGAGGGACGGAGAACCCTGGAACCTTTCATTACAAACCAAAATGCTAATTACGAACAGTTTACTAGTGTTAGGTCATGGTCGTATGGGGTCGATGAAAGTTAGAGGGGCTGAACTCAAAATGCCCAAAAAAATTTCGGGTTTAAAGTCAGCGGCGCCGGTCTTCCTCAGGGGCGAAGAAGGGGAGCTTACCTTGTTTGCCCAGCCTCCCCCACAAGAAAATTTTGAAATATTTGACAGCTGCAAGCGCGTTTTCCTACGATTTCAGCCCGTGGACAAAGCAACTTCAGAGCGGCGTAATATACACTAATTAAGGTGGCTGACACAAATTCCGTTAGGAGAAAATTTTGAAAATTTAACTGCCACAAACACGTTTTCCTGCTATCCAGCCTGTGAAAACAGCAACTTCAATTTGTTCCAATATAGCCTACGCTGACCGAATTCCAAACAACCAATCAATCGTAGCAGGATATGGGGTGCCTCCCCCCCCCGGGAAAATTTACCACCGCTTCTGTAAGGAACTCCAAAAGTATCCAATGGTGTTGTAACTGAAATCCCACTATGAATTCCAACCATCCAATCAGACTGTTGCAACTGCATTGGGGCCATCCATAAAGTACGTACGCTTGAAGGGGGGGAGGGGGGTCACGCCAAAAACGTACAGCTGCGTAAATTCATTGGCAAAACGTACGAAAAATGTCGCACAAAAAAGAGTGGCTCCATACAAAATGTTTAAATCCTTAGTCAACTCAGTACAAATTCGTGGTATTCAATTAGTGTTTTATTAGAGTGCAATGACAGTTAGGGAAGTATAACTAGAAAAGCCCCTCAAAAAATCAGGTTTACAGACAGCGGCGTCAGTTTTCTTTGAGAGGCGAAGAAGAGGAGCTGACCTTGTGTGGAACCCGCAAAATTAATGTTTTATAAGAATTCGGGAACTTTATTTTGCCAAGTAGATTAAATAAAAATTTGTTCCTGGCGATCAAAATTATGGAGGGGGACAGAGACATATTCCTTTCCACCTTTCGATTCTAAGGGGGGGACCTGTCCCCCCCATCCCCCCCTAAATCCATGCCCATGGTTGCCGGTGCCCGGACTGCCCCCACCACTAATTTTTAGCGATCTGCGCCCCTGAAATGGTACAATTTTATTTCAGTAATTTGAATTGCACATAGGCTTGAAACCTTTGAAGGGAATAGGTGTTATACCCTAAATGTGAATTGGAACTAATAACATTGACAGTATGTTGTGGCTGGCTAACTGCTAAAGAACATGATTGAGCTATTTCCAACATTTTCATTTCACAATAGTCACCAGAATGGTGATCACCACATTGATGCAGTGCAAGGGGTGCCTGCTGAGAGGCAACTGTGTGCACTTGATTAACAGATTCTTCATGAGAATTATCACTTTTAACAGAACTTCAGCATGTTACCCTATTGATTAAATGCCAGGATATCAAATAAGATGACAAAGTGATATCCAGGGAATGGTGTTGACTAAGCAGCATTGAAGGAATGAATTACATTGGACACTTCCAATTCATCATTGGCAAATGCCAATGGGTGTGGTACTGTGGTCCCTACAGAGAGAGAAATGGGGTATAATGTCCACTCAACACAAACTAGGTCATTTTGAGACTAACATATGGTTTAATTTTATTTCAATAATTCGCTTTCGTGTAGGGGTCTGTAGCAGTGGGAGGAAACCAGAGGACCCAGAGAAAACCCATGAGGTTAGACAGCCAACCCTACTCCTTGCCACGTACAACCATGGATTCGAAACCACACCAGTTGACTTAATGACAGGCTTTAGGATATAGTGCGCACGCTAACCATTAAGCCATCCAACCCCCCTGCGGTCCCTACAAATTATGCCATAAATTGGAACACTTAACAACTCACATAAAAGATTTGTTCAAAGTAACTAGACTTTTATTTCAAAATTATTTTTCCCTTTTCACGACTTTCTTATATAGCTTTGTCTGCTTACTTCTGATCATCAGTTCATTATGACAGAAATTCCTTTGTCTGTGTGGGCCTGCAATCCTGCAATTCAAAACATCTCTGAAAGCCAACTAAGGTCATGATCAATCAATTGTATCTCATAGGAGAACCTTTTACATACAGAAATCTGATAAACAAAAACAGTACCAACTTTGACTGATATTTTATGGAAATGGATCCTTAGAGAAACAATCTCAAGACATGTAAATCAGAAAGAAAATTACTACAAACTGTCCTTCGCTGACAGAATTTGTGCCTCTTGGGTTTTTAGAAAGAAATTAAACAGTTTGAATTATAAATTGTTTAAATTGTCTCTGCTATTTGACTTCAAGTGCGGCTTGTGAATAAGTAAGCATTTAAATTTTTCTTGCAAAATAAACCCATTTGAGAGATGATTTGCCAAACAAAAGATTTATGCTTTTGAATCAGTTATATCGAGTTTACTGAAAAAATAAGGACAATAAAATATTACATAAAAAGTTAAATATTCCACATTGCGATCAAATGTCAATATTTTAAAATAAAATGTAGGGACAGAGATTGAGTGCAAAAAAATGGAAGAAATCAATGTTACATATGTGAACTCCTTGACACACAAGTGATATCAGGTGTTCTAGAATATGTACATGTCACCTTGTGCACAACACACATTGCTACAGAAATGAAATTCGACATTCTACTGTTCTGCACCGACTGGGTTAATGAAGATGAGCATATGCCATACAGTGTGCTATGAGGGAAATTTGCTCAGACAGCTGCGCTACTGCCTACTCTTATATCAAATTCCAACTGCCAAGGAATATTTTACGAGCATGCCAATGTGTACTCAGAACCATGGCTTTTCATCCCATCATAACGACTCACAGCTGTCCTTCTCATGCCTTCTGTACTTCACCAATGGCAAGGGGAAACCATGCCAGAAAATCCAGATGAACTTTGCGCCCTCCTTGCTTGTGAGCTAGCTCCTCAGTCACTTAGCCACCGTGGCGCCCACAGTTAGATATTGAGATGAAATAAAATGAGGTTTTACGTCCTACTTTTCTACACCAAACAGGCTTATAGAGATGAGCATACACCATGCCTAGTCTTTATCGTTAGGTGTGGGGGGTATCCAGTGAGCGATGTGGGGTATACTCAAGGAGCATCCAGTGAACGATGTGTGGTATAATCTAGGATCATCCAGTGAGAGGTGTGGGGTATAACCTGGTAGCATCCAGTTAGCATGTATGTGGGCAGGCCCGTATCTACAGGGGGATATGGGGGGGGCCATGCCCCCCCTCGTGGAATCTCCCCCCCCCACTCAGAACCATTATAAAACATATCTTGTACTTATCTAAACTAGTTCGCCCCCCCCCCTGCCGAAAGGTAATGACCGCCCGCTTAATGGTGTCTAGATACGGGCCTGTATGTGGGGGATAACCTGGGAGCATCCAGTGAGCATGTATGTGGGATATAATCTGGGAGCATCAAATGAGCAATGTGGGTTATAACCTGGGAGTATCCCATGATGGATGTAGGGTATAACTTAGGAGTATCCAGTATGCGTGTGTATGTGGGATATAACCTGAGAGCAATGTGGGGTATAACCTTGGAGCATTGAGGGAGCGTGTAAATACATGTGGGCTATAACCTGCCGGCATCCTATGAGCAATGTCTGGTATAACCTGGCAGCATCCAGTGAACGATGTGGAGTATAACCTGGGAACATGGTCAATCAGTCAAATTAACATTTCATAATGGTTGTACTGCAGCATTTCGTTCCATTCTATTATTCAGCCGTTTTATCTTATTCTTAAAATGTGTAGATTGTGATTGGTCGACTAAAGATCCCATCATAAATCAAAGCCCATGATACACAAAATTCAATGAGATCTTTTGAAACACTTCAATCATCGAGACATTTGATTGGTTGTCAAATGTATTATGCTGTCATCACAAGCCCAGATCTCAAACATGCTGAACCATCCAATTTTTCAACACCCAATTTTAACATTATGAGATCACATTAAAAAGGATGAAAAGACCCAGTCTGTTTATTAATATCCGATTCCAATTAGACTTTACTTCACTGTACCATTGCTCTGACAATTTAATTTTCCCCATTTATACACAAAACAGGAAAAAAATAAAATCCAATGTTAATCTCAAATTTATTTTCTTTGATCAGATGATTTTTTCCAGAATTTGTTTCATTCATAAACCTCAACTTTTTCTAATATTGGTGAAACTTTTGTTGGGCTTACCAGTTCAGAAGCACAGTTCAAGTGAAAATCAATCAAGTCTTATTACTGCGAATTTGTTTAATCTGTAAATCTACACTACTACCTAATTTAGTTTTGGTGTAAGTCATTCCCTTGGTATTTCTTGTCCTTGAAGAACATAATAAGACAACACATCATTATCATCTTGACCAGTTGACCATAGATAACATATTTATCTAGAATGAGAGAGAGAGAGAGAGAGAAAACTAGGTCTGCAGGAATTTGAATGTGCCATACATACCAATTTTAAATGTAATATATCTCCTTTGGAAGATATAAATACTAACTTTTACAAAATATATAATGCTGATTTTCACAAGGTGGATTCAAAAAATATTTATGATAGATTTTTTGATAGCTGGATAATGGCAAAGTTCAGCAGTGAAAAGCCATTGCAGAATGGGAATACATTCTACATGTAGATCCGAGTTAAGCGATCTAGAGGTAGAAAATACATTTAAAATAATAAACACTGCATGTTTTGGTAAAAAACTGAAAAGCTTTGAATACAAATATCTCTATATGATTATATTCACACATGATAAATTATTTAAGATTAGAAAAGTAGATAACACACTCTGCACTTTCAAAAATAATATGGAATCATTTTAATGCCATTTTAGATTGCAGTAATATAAAGAAAGATACAAAAACACATATCAAACATCTTGGTTCAACTAAAAAACCAGATTATATAAATAATACTAAATGGATCTTCATTAATCATGCATGTATATCTTATCTCATTATATTTTCATTATTTATATCACGTTATCCCCATAAAGCATTCCATGTCAAATGTATTTTTGGTATGCATGTATGTATCTGTATGTTTTGTATACTGTTCTTAATGAACGTAATATGCAAATAAAAAAGTTGAAAGTTGTACTATTTTAATTTAGTTCTATATATTTCGGGCTAAACTACGAAACAAAATACTGAATATTAATAAGTATGAAAGCCTTTTAGTAGAACATGCTAAACTGGAGATTGAGATATCTCCAGAATTATTCATAAATAAATGGAAATATCTTTTTAAGACATCCTCCATACTGATTCCCTTGTGATTAGGTGTATACAGGGGCGGACTGGGTTCCTGAAGGGGGCCCTGTGCAGAGTAACTGAAGGGGCCCTACCCGTTAGAGTCAAACACCACGAACAACCGCGGAGGACGAATCCCGATGCTCCGAGCGCCGAAGGCGCGATTTTTTTGAGGAGGTTCTAGGGGAGGTTTCCCCCCCCAGAATTTTTTTGAAATTCGCCAGCCGGAAACCCGTTTTCCAAGCATCTGGGGATCTATTTTGGAAAAAGTAAAAATCCAATTTGGCGAGGAATTTCTCTGGGGTAGTAGGCCTATTGTTTTCTAAGCATAAGGGGATCAATTTTGGAAAAAGTAAATCTGCCGAATTTCAAAAACAAATACTTAAAATATAAAATTACTTAATAAATTATTAAAATTACTTAAAAGTAATACTGTAGGCCAGTAATAATAAACAAGACATTGACATATATATCAACTTATGATGAATTATGGATAAAAGACTAATTATATTAAACTGGTAAACGTACAAATAACCAAATTAGTAGTTTAAACTTACAAGTATTACATGACATAAGACTGGATACTACTGCAACTGAATTCCATGTCCGAAAAATACCGCCAGATACCAGAAGCGAGAAAAATGCTATTTCAGCTGAATGGTGCTGTGCCGAAAGTGCCCGAGGGCAAATATCACAATTTCCTACCCATATGTCATCAATTGGGCCCCCAATTTTGACCAAAAAAATCACTATTTTTACTGAATTTTGAAAATAGGGACCCAATGGTCACCGAATAGAGGACCATTTACCAATGGCAAGTGGGCCCCTACCCTTGACTATGGGCCCCCAATGTTGACAAAAATAAATCACTATTTTTACTGAATTTTGATGTATTTTTGCGTTTTTAAGCCAAAATTGGGCCCCTCTTGAAGCAAAAGGGGGCCCCTTGGCCACATGTAGAGTGGGGCCCAGCTTACCTCAAATATGGGGCCCAAGTGGAGGGAAATTGTAGGGACATAGCTAGCTGACATGGGGATGGGGGCCCCAAGTGGATGCAACTGGGGACCCAAAGCCTTTTCACAGAAATTATAGGGGTTGCAACCCCCCTTTGACACTCTTTTAAACCCTTTATGTTAACTTTTACATTAAAATATTTTTTTCATCTTGTTTTGTTTTTTTTGGACGTAGGGGCCCCTGGGTGTATATATAGAACAACCTATTTTATTTCTAAGATAATTAAATGTTGTAACATATACTTGTAAATAATGACATAAATAAAAAATAAAAGTGTTGCTTTGACCCCCCCCCCCCCAAATCCAGCGTTTAGCAAGACATATATAAACTTTAAGAAATCGATTTTCTGTCTGTGAAACCTTAATCTTATTGTAGATGTATTATTTCTGCTCCAAAAATTCAAATTCTATCAGCCTGGAGTTTATCTGAGTTTCCACCTTAAGAAAACCATTAACATGATGGTAGGTCTGTGATTTGATGTTTCATGTCAACGTACCCTTTCTTTTTGAGAGTTGTATTAGGGAACCTAACTGGTAATAAGCATCACATGTTTGACTTGACTTCATACTATATACATGCTTTTCACTGCGAACTTCGATTAATCAGGTTTTGAAGCAGACAGAAGGTGATCAGAGACTGATGAAATAGCTGCCCACACGCCGATATTTCTTTATCAGATAAGTTCATTGAATGTAGACTGTATGTATCTTCAAATTAATTTTTCCTTTTAAGAATCAATATCTAATTGTCCAAGTTTAACAAACACAAGTGGATGAACATATTTAAAAAATTATGAATCTGTGTAAAAATGCAGAGTGACTTTCAGCAGAATACATGTACTTAAATAATTTGAGTATGAACTCTGTCCCCCTGGTTCTGTATCTGAGTCTAAAACTAATTCATCATTTAGATTTAAGTCATTTGTACATGTCATGTACAGATCAAAGCCAACTTGAAATATTGGTCAACCATCCATAAATTATGATACTATATAGTATTTGTCACAGTGGAAGGTAGAGAGGGGACAATGACAAAGGTAATTCAAATTTATTGTGGTTGACCAGCTCTCACATAATTTAAATAACATGTTAATTTCATCTGTTTTTACATATAAATTATTCCCCGTCTCTCATTACTGAGTACTAGACACCATATGCAAGCATTGGGGGGGGGGGGGTACCAAAGCCTGCCTGCCATTTCTATATTATAAGGATTATGGATTTATTATTAATTAGTTGATAAGTTACAGAGTTATAGATATTAGACAGTATTTCATTTCCTCCGATCTCCAACTGACCCATGCCTACTGTGGGCTTTCATGCGCATGCAGATAGTAATTAAAGCAATCTGTATCTGACATCTTGGTTGTTTACTTGTCTTCTTCAGACAACAAATATATAAATCATTAATAGTGTATTGTTAATACATGCAAGTTGACCCATGTTCCTAGTTTTCCCTATAGATACATTTACTAATCTTAAGTTAAAAGATATTCAATAACTTTGATTTAATTATAACTAGTGCACTTGTCACAACATCACTAGTACTAACAATACATTCATTATCCCATAGTTTTCTTCAACCCAACATACCGGACCATCTCCACTTGGTCCCCTTCAACATATTGTTATCACCTGGTCTGTCCGTCTGACATTAACAATTCCTTGTGGACACACCCGAGGCTAAAGTTATCATCCAGATTGATTTGAGATTTATTAACAGTGTTTACGTTCATGAGATTAAAAAGCTGATAATTACTTTCAAATTTATTGCCCCTGATCACTTTTAAAAATATTGTAGACCTGCTATGTAAAGTTATTATATATCTGATTTGAATATTATACACAGTGTTTTCAACACTTTTCTTTTACACAGTGTTTTCAACAATTTCCGTTAACTCGAACAGCTGAAATTATCAACTGATTACCAGTACTTTTTCTTGATTACAAAATTGTTAATATTTCTTATAATTACTTAATGTGTCTGTTATCATTCTAAACCGTTTTTATTTTCTTGCAAAAGCTCTATTATCTTCAAAAGTATAAATTTGCGGCAGTCTTTGTGGACTGCTAGGATGATACAGCTGCTGTACGCATATGTTTCATTGCCTGACAACCTGTCTTATGCAATATATTTGTCTTATGTCAAGAATAATAAATTAGATAAACGAACTGTTTGAACACCTACACATATATGTATTCAATAATATTGGCTTCCAGTGTTAATTCTCTGATCAATGAAACATAGGTATATGCTGGCTAGAGAAATCTTATGAAATAATCCTCAGGATAAAAAGCTAATGTCAAAAGGTTATATGTTTGAATTACAAAATCTAAGTCCAAACTATTGATTAGTTTATCTATAAATAGTGATTGGTAGTAGGTATAGTGCATAAGACATGATATGCCTACCCTTTCTTAAACACCTGATACCACTTCTCGGCGATCTGAGCCTACATTTTTTTTCTTCTTTTTTTCTCTTTTACCGGACTATAATATATAGGAATAAAAAAATACATAGTTTAAAAATCCATCTGATTTGCTTACTTATTTACACATCGAGTCTTAGAAAGATTTCCATAAATTAAATGTAGATTTGCAATTAAAAATTGTGCCAGATGGACCTAAAATTAAATGTCTCTTTAACAGAACTGATCTGTTAGCGCTGAACAATGTTTATGGGAAAGTGTATAGTCTTACTTCTAATAAAATCTCTCTCTTATCAGACACAGTAACAGTTCATTAGTGAATAATTACAAGAGTAACAAGAATAATTAAAGGGTTCAAAGGGTTAATTGATTGGAATGGTTTGGGATAAGGAAGTAAGATTCATTTCCTTTAACTTAATAACACATTAGACTGACCAATTTGACAAATAACTATGGTAATTTACAATGTTCTCACCATAGGCCTACTTCATAAAATTATAATAATAATATAGGTTTTTGTCATTTGTTGGTGTTCCTGGTGTCACAAAATCTGTACACATGCATCCCCTTTTATATATAATGTGTTACAATCGGACAATAAGTGACATCTTTATTCATAAAGCGGCTTATATCTTCAATATAATGGTAATGAAATTACATGATCAATGACTTAAAGCATTCATCTCATCACTCATTACCTCTGGCATTTCAATACACAGGTTCATGATTTTCAGATTGACTTCTTCTAAGTCTATTTACGTATTAATATCACTTCTCATTTTGATATTCATGATGGCAGGCATGGACTTTATAAACATCATTCATTAATAAAAAAACTCCAAAGCAAACTGTAGAATTAATTTTTGAAACAAAAAATATGCCCACCAGCTGCTTACTCTTCCAACCTGTCCATAAAGTTTGACAGTTATTTCATATTTTGGAGTTTCAAAATAAATTTCTCCAGAATCTCAATAAGTACAAAACTTTGATCCCAAACACTCCAGTGAATAATTTAAGCTTAATCTGAATTTCAATCTTAACAGTACTTGTCAAATAATATCAGCAAATGTTATAAAAAATCTTCCCAAAATATTAACCCTAGAAGAATTATAACATTTTGATGACAAGGATAATAACACTTCAAGTAAATGGTATCAAACTCTTAATTTCAATAGGACTAGTTTGTGACAAGCCAAGCAAAACCAGTTAAAAATCCCTTACATGTGGTCACTTTTTTTCAAGGGTTTCATATAGGCTAAACGGCCTGCTCTCCAATTCCATTGTAACTTCCTTCCTCCCTTGCTAAGATAAACCCCAACAAACCAAATAATGATAAGAAAGCTTTAATGACAAAGGTACTAACTTCATTGATGCATAACTCAGAATTAAATTTAATTGGATCTCCCATCAGAGTAGTTGAATAAACCCTACAAGTTCGAGAAAACAATCTGCGCCATAATGAGACAGTCTTAGATAATGAATATTATAGAATCTTTATAACATGACCAATAAACGCAATGATACACTAGTTGTACCTGTAGGGCACTGTAGGCATTTACATTCAAACTTATCACAGTTTTCAATCAATATTTGTAAAAGAGAGACTTCTCAGCAATTGTTTTCTGTGAAAAACTAACATGCCACTAATGATAAAGCTAAATGGATGCAAACTGTCATTACTGCAGTCAATTCTAAGAATAACTCTTTAATTGATTAAAACCCATTAGATGTCCTATATCAATCAACAATGTGCTAGGAGTAATACAATATATAATAAAGCTCCCATTATAAAACACAGATCTGTACTGGTTCTAAGATCATGAAGCCAAACCTTCAAAATAAAAACAATTACTGTATAGAAACAACTGAAGGTCACCTTGAGAAATTAGGAGAATTGATTTGACTAATTACATGAGCTGATTACACGACAGTACATGAATTGCCAATTAAGGTTAAATTTCTTATGAGAGATCTGCTCGCAGGGGTCTCTGGTAGAGTTACACTGAGTTTAGAGTTAGATAGTGTTTGTATCCTGTCAACAGATAAATATTTCCCCTGTGTTTTATAACAGCTCCAATAAAATCATATTAACTGACAGGCTGATAACATGAAAGGCTTCAACACTCAATTTAAATTCTATTCAACATGCAATATCCACATTTCAAAATCCATCAGCCTATTTTAAATCAAATTTTTTCCCCCTAAAATATTTTAACTGAATGTTAAAGTGTTGTTGTAAATATGTATCATAAAGATATATATAAACAATTAAAGGCACAATATTCCAGACTTAAAGGTAGGTCCACATAATCAGTTGAGATGCCAGTAGTGTGAGGGTTGGTGCATGGGGGTGGAGAAGGAACACAATCATTATAAATGGGGAAACTGGATCTTAGAGTTTGGATATGGCTAGCATCGAATGAAAAGTACTATAACTCTGACGCTTCTTGCACCCACAGTGCAAAATTGATAAATTTTAGGATCTAATCATGATCAAAATTGATAAATTCTACCATAAATTACGAACATCTCAAATCCATATTACCTTTTATTGACTTCACAGAGTCATCTTTATTGTTACTGAATCACCGAAGGAAAACCTTCCTCAGGCTCACTATTCAGGAGTCAGTGATGCAATGAGTAAAGAGGCCAAGGTGGCTCAATGACTAAAGGAGCTTGTAGGCTCTGGATCACTAACCTAGGGTTTTTTTCCCCCGATTTGGCCAAGTTAGCTCTCTGGGAATATGACTTTTACATAAGATGGACATCCTGGCCAAAGAGATTAAATAGGTGCTGACATATGGTAACAGGAGCTAATTGGTTAGAGAGCAAAAAATTGATGACCAATAAATCATACATTCATACCGGTACCACAACCCCTTTTGATAGGACAAATATTGTGTTGAGGCTTAATTGTTTTCAACCTTACTTAGTCACTTTGGCTGCATGATTAACTTACTTTGAAAATCCCCAATAAACAAAATTCTAAATACTCCTGACAGAATCTGACTCCATTTTGCATAAATGTGTTTCTAATTTCCTGTGTTTATATGCCATGCAACCTGTGTGTAAATCTATAATATAACTTGGTGTAATATAATATTTATCATTTGTCCAAACAATATTGATTATAGATTTCCATACTTCTACCACTTCTATATTTTATCTCTTGATTACAATATTATATGAACTTCTACCATACTAAGCTGTCAGTGACTACATATCAACTTCAGAAATAAATTGTCTTTTGAACTTTCTCCCATTTGTTCAGGATTTGTTTTTTTCGTCAACAGATTTTTATTATCAGTACTAGTACATTTTTTCAGCTATCTAATGTTTTCAATTTTTTTTATTAAGTAAAATATTTCAAGATTTTTTCATTGACAAGTACTCTCATGAATGATATGATATGATAGAAGCAGAAAGTCAGAAAGATGGCTTAGAATTTTTTTTTTTTTTTCTTACTGCTTAAGGTTAACTAGCCTGAATATTGCGAACATTATCATTGTAGTAATTATCATGTTCATGGGGTAATGTTTGTAAAGAATTATTCATAATAAATTACACCAAATATTTGACAAAGATCAAAAAGGATATTTAGATTAAATTTCTGACAATTCTCTAATATTATTAAAATCAATATACCTCAACAGTATGCTTGTCATAGTCAACCCACTTACAGAAATATATTCAGGTATCATTTATTAGAGATTTAGTTGAATTCAAACTATTCGTAGGCCATAAAATCATTAAAGGGTGAAAGGGAGTGGGAGGGTGGCTGTGGAAGGGAGGGTGACTAAAAAAATAGAATGCAATATTCACTACAAACTGTAAATTAGAATGGCCTTTTTCCTGTTGAGGGGTAGAGGATCTTCTTTTTTCTCTTGGAGTGTAACATCCACTTCCACCTAGGGTGATATCATAGACAAGGGTGGAGGATCAAAAAGATTAGCCTTTAATAGAGTTTATGGCTGTGGCTAAGATTCTCTAAACTAAAATTAGATCTTTAAAAGCAGAATTGAGGCTTTCCAATACTTGAACACAGATGAACATTATATTGAAGCCTAAGCAAGCAGGTATCCTATCTCTCTGGTCCTTTAAACATATTTTTTTAATAAGGAGATTGAGTGGTGAAAAAAGGTAGGAGAGTCTTAGTTTCTTAACAAAAGCTAAGACATCATAAATGACTGTGTGCTGTCAGTATTTTATTAGAATAACCCATGTATATGTGTGGGAAGTGATTGAGAAATGACACGATTTATCATTAGCTTTCTCCTGTAGGAATACAAACTTCCTTCATTTTATCATGCTCAAACCTCCACACAAAACATCTTAAAATACTCATTATACCGTGTATCATTAAGAATATAATCATACAAGTAATATATAAATATTTTATTTACAAAATTAATTTTTTTATATTAATATTCACACCACAGCAATATAAATAATTTAAATATATATACATCAATGACAAACTCAATAAGCGACAAAATGGGCACCCAGATACTTGTGAACCCTAAGCCAATGGCACTAAAAGCAATAATTCACTAGTTTTCTCTCATGTGAAATAAACTCGTCTTAATACTACAGTAAGTTCATTGTCAGACAACAATTATAACATTCTTTAATCAGTCTAGTTTTTTTTGTTTAAATATTGATGGGCCATACAATTACATCTCTCCCATGCTCTTCCTGAGATGTAAAACATACTTCTCTACTGACAATATATCAAATATAATATGTAATCAAACAGAAATCATTGAATATATTCTGAATATGCCTTGTATTTAAAGACGCGTTATATAATAGTCTTAAAATAGATAATGAAAAAGGATTATATCAAAAATTTCAGTCAAATTATTTCAATCTGAGCAAAGTAATGAATATTTGAAGAAGAGCATATTCGAATTTTCATAGCTATCATTAATACAACAATAAACAAAGTATCAAGTTTAAAATCACAACCATTCGATGCTCTAGATAGTTAATTATGGGCTTGCCATGTGAATAAATGTCCAATTAATAATTCATATAAAATTTGGGACCAAAGGAGAGAGAGACAAATGGGGTTAAATGTCCACTCGGCACAAACTAGGTACCGTAATTTCGGCACTAACACATGGTTTAATTTTATTTCAATAATTCGCTTGCGCGTAGGGGTCTTTAGCAGTGGTAGAAAACCGGAGGACCTAGAGAAAACCCTCAAGGTTGGACAGGCAGATGTATCGCATACATAATGTATATTTAACTGTAACAGCATCAACAAGCCATTTTCAAGAAATATTTCAAGAACCAACAACTACTGTTCCTTCTTTAACTACGAAATATTTAAACACACCTGGACGGAATACTTTTTCGAAAAATTCATTTTTCCAACCCTTTTTCTGGATATTATTTGGTGTCTAAAGGTGTTTGCAAAAGTCTACGGATATAGTTAAAGGATTGTGTTCAAATACCAACTTAGCCTGTTATATCATAACGTCTGTCCCCAGTTGTACGTGACAAGGAGTAAAGTCGTTGGTCCAACCTCATAGGTTTTCTCCAGGTCCTCAACTAAAGACCCCTACTAGCAAGTGAATTATTAAAATAAAATTGAACCATAGATTGTGTCAAGTGTACGTTTAACCCCATTTCACTCTCTCTCTTTCAAATACTAACTTATCCACTAAAACATGGATATAACACAAGACAGAGACTGTATGAAGTGTGTATTGACAATATATGCCTTATGAAATGGTGTGTATAAAATTCAAGGACAATAACTCTAAATAGGTCACCGATTGTGTTCAATATTTGAGACATCAAGGAAATAAGACAAAATACCAAATTTCATTAAAATCAACCAGTTTCATTAAAAGCCGATAAAAAATACAGACTATTCCGTGTGGAAGCATGCGTGGATGGATGGACGAGGGTGACAACATAGTACATACATTCTCATTAAATATGAGCATGTTATTCTCAACATAAAGTCTACGAAATTCCCAATAAATGAAAATTAAAAAAGAAAACCAGAATATACAACTGTATCAGTGAATATATACTCCCTCTCTTCATTACACATTTAATTAATAATAAGTACACATCTAATAAGGGAGTGATCAGTTTGAAATGGAAATAAAGATGTATAATGAGAGGATATTAATTAGTATTAACCTTGTTGATCAGTAGATCTAACTAACATCAATGAAATGGCTTGATGAGGTATTAATATATCAATGACTACTTAAGGCAAGGCTTATTATAAACTCTATAATATCCTTAAGACATGCTTGGCATTACAAAGGAGATGGTAAAAGACTTTCAAGTGTTTAGATGTATTTCAAGAAGTAAGAGTTGATGCCATACACAATTATATACGGCTTTTATATCATTTTCATAATAATAATAATTCTGATAGTTTGATGTTGAAACAAACTTTAGATGTCTAAATATCAAGTCTGTCCTTCACCTAATATTTTGTTTAGCCCAGCATGGCAATGATTACAACTATTCCCATTAATATAGTGAAGAGAATAACTGGAGTTAGAGGTCCCCATACTGGCCATAAACCAACATTTACACTGAAATATATAAGACAACAATATATCTTTTATAATCTATTCAATCTACAGGTTGAAATACTTTCTACATTATTGATCTACCCTGTTCCTTGTCTAATTAAACTTAAATATAACTCATCAAATACATAATATGAATATTTCACATTTCTTATAATTTCTAATATTAAGATATCCGTTTTCAAATACAGGGGAATGTTGTTGGAGAAGAGAATTATCTTTTTTCAAATCAGTTTTTAAAAACTGTGAAATGTTGTCGGAAAAAAATTTCATAACAAAACACAAAACAAGGTATATGTGGATATGGATTAAAGAATAGAGAAAAAGTTCTCTTTTTCTTTGATAACCTTTTTTCCAACAGCTGTTTATGACTACATGTATCAGAGTAATGGTTTGTCCACAACATTTACATCAATATCCCATTATGTTTGAATCATGTAGGTTATAGATATTAGTATATATACCAGTATTAGAGATTTGACTGTCATGATATATTGAAATGACTGATTGAAGTATGACATGTATACTATAAACTTATTGTATGTAATTTTCTCTGCTGATGCATATCAACAAATTTTAAAAGTAAACACTGTCAACTAAATGATTGATTGCTGTGATTTATGACTGTATGCATAATAATGTATAAATAAACATTACATGTGTAGAGGAATATCAAAACTATGCCATATCTAAACTTACCATATAGCACCGCAAACAAAACAACCTGTTGCTATGGGGATAGCTGCAGGGTACTGTTTTTCCCATTGGTCACTATTTACCTTCTTTATGTAAGTTAACCAACCAATTAGAAATATTGCAACACAAACATTTATAGCAATCAATATAGCTCCTATATTAAACCATAATCTGTAAATATAATCAAACATATAATATATATAAATAATACGTATCTGTCTACAATCATCAAAACAGCCAAATCACATTTAATAATAGGACAAAGAACAAAAAATTAATAAAATAGATTAAACAACATAACACTATATACTACTAAATATAAAAGAAAGGGCAATTCATGTAATAAATCTTGCCAGCACTACACAAATTTTGAAACTAGAGTGTTTAAGTTTAATTTTTTTTTTTTTTTGAGGTGTAGATTGGTAAGTCTTGGTGGATTAATATTTGGTAAATTTTAGTGGATTAATATTTGGTAAATTTCGGGGGATTAATATTTACATGAGCAGACCAATTCTCAGGCAAATCACAAAGAAAATATATGATTGGAATATGACAGATAGCTCATATTTTCATATTACTTCTAGCATGTAGTGGGAGGTATGAACATAGAGAATGCTCATTGTTTCTGCCTTCTTTTGATATAAAATGAATTAAAATTCATTATCTTGTGGTGAGCAGTACAATTTTGTAGCTTAATACAATAACAAAGATTTATGCTTGTTGGCATGAGTTCACATTAAGAAACAGACTAGGTAATAGTGTATCAAATAATCCATGTTATAAAATAGTTTCAGTAAATTGTTGCTGCATTAGAATCTCGAAACAGCATCATTGGTTTCAGAACAAATTCAACTTTATTTAGCAATGTGAACAAAAATTATTATCACCAATTAAAAGAAACCGATAAAAAAAGTTTGCCTAACGAACCGATAATAAAAAGTTTGCTTAACAATGTTTGAACACAGCCTTAGCATATATGTTGGTCTACAATGTCTAATGTATTTTGCCAGCTAGATTGACTAAAGCTTGGTCTAAGTGAATTTCATGTCTGGTTGTTTTAAACGCTGTCCAGCAATTAAGACAAACACAAATTGTTTTTTGTGAGAAACAGTCATTGTTAAATGGGGATTAATACTGAAATATTGAAATACAGTCCAATAATTGTGATAACCCATAATTATTGAATTACTAGATAGATTATCTGATAAAGTCTTACACCATAAAAAATTATGATTACCATCTCAACTGTAATAATTGTAATTTGAAATATTTACACATCAAACAATCAAATAACATAAACCAACAACTTTCTAATTATAGCCAATTGATTTTTATCAGTCCACGAAAAATCATCAATTTCATTATTTACTGAGAAGCCATTATTTAGTAATTTATCAAAATTCATAGTACACTAACAACATGCAGTAATATGTCTGCTGCACACTGTATAGAGAACGGAAAGGGTGTTTATAGTTATCACATATCTGGTAATTATTTATTAATAATTATCAAGTCAAATCAAACAGTCAGTAACAAAAAGAATCAATGGCAACCATATTAGAAAGTAATTAATTATACTGAGTATAACACGGTCTTATAAAGACTAGTAATTATAATCATTATGTTTACTTATTATACCATGTTATCTCTACATTAAATATTGACACTTTTTACAATAACATTTGAATATTGTCAGCTTTTTTTAGAATATAAGTCAATTGAGCAAACAAAAAAACCTTTAAAAAAACCCTCAATAATGTCGCTGTTCAATTAGAATTTTTAATGAAATGCTCATTATCAGTACCATCTTATCTACACATGATACTAAAAGAAGTTGAGCTATCAACAAAAGCAGTAGAGATAGAATTGTGGAAAATTAATCATAACATGTTCATTTTGTCAAGTGTGTATAATAATGTACTATAATTATAAAGAGGATAAATTATAAATAATGAGTAAATTGTACATAAATAGGTTGTTATTATTATTTTATTATATTCTCATATAATATATTATTCTCTGTAAAGTGATGCAAACCACAGTCATGAATGATTGCACGGTTTTCTTAACTGTTGATTTGATGAAAATTTCTATATATTCTGTATCTCTGAGTAACATTTTCAATGGACAGTTGCAAGCTAGACACAAACATCCCTGTTGACCTATCCCTTTGTGTGATTACAGTAAATATAGCTTTTTACTATGCATTGTTAGAAGTTAAAACAGTCATTCATGACCGCACAAAAAGCCACAAATGATTCTAATATTGGAAAATTAAGCTGATATCTTTTTTAATCATATTATAGAGCTTGTCCAGGTCACTAACTGAAATAACACATTGGTCATTTGTTAGAACCAAATTAACACTTTTATTCTGAGCTAAATCAAAGAGGATTACCTCCATTTAGTAGTATGTTTTAGGGACATGTAAACATGATTTATTAACACCTGTTTTAATATTTACACAATGTGCTCCCACCACCTCCCTACAAGTAAAACAATAAAATAATGTCAAAATCTTTCAAACTTGTTGAATAAGTAGTTGTTCTGCGCTTTCCTTGGCTTTACAATGTTTTTAATGAACCTTTCGATATTTGGACATTATCAAGCAGTGTCACTTTAATATTAATGAAGTACTTGACATTTTGTTAACCTAATCATTTATAAATATATTGTTTATTAAAGCTGTTGTATTTAACTGTTTATAGCTTAAATTATAATTGTACTGTAATTTGGTGATTGTGTCAACGCCCCATGGTATCAAAGTAGTAGTACATGCTTATTGGATTTGTGTGCAAAAATAACCACAATCATGACAACATCAATAATTACCATGTTTTAAATGAGATAAAAAAAAATAATCTAACAAAAACCGATGTGTTGTTTATTATGCTTATCCATGCTATTTCACAACTAGAATAAATCAATAAGTACTTCAACATTATCCAACCAACTGAAAAAGCTTGCAGCATATTGCCTACCATGCTAGAGGTCACCTTAATTGTAAGAAAAGAACTCGTCGGAAGTCCTTCAATATGACCTTCCGTCCTTATATGTGGTCGGAATTACAAACTTCCCAAGAGACAATCCTGTTCAAGTGATAATCTTGATGCCAGCGATACCTTCAAGGACATTAAGCCAACATGATTTCTCTACATATTACTTCAATAAATTCTTCTATTATTGATTATATGAAGAGGTTTGAATTAATTGCCTTGTATTGAGCTAGGTATAATTTAATGTATTTAGTAAATGATGGTAATAAAGATTGATCATATATAGACACCCTACAGACCTTATATTCTGCATCATATTAGTGAGGGTGATTACAGACATGAAATGGACATATTATTGACAGAAATCATATCACTGTCTATTGTTTTATAATAAAGTAGCAGCAATCAGGATATTATCTTTTCAGCCAAATCTTTTAATGACAATCAAACTAGTGTAAATACTTATTACTCTGGGTGTACACAACAGTCTTTACTGTACATAGGGGAGACGGTTGAGTTTATTGATAGGAATATAGGTAATAGAAGAAATATCATGGCACACTAGAGACTTATATAAAGCCATTGTCAATCATGCAATTTCGCAATAAAGTTATCATGATGTATAATTTGAACAATGACTATGATTAGAAGATTCTAGCTGTCTAAGAAAATTGATTCCATCTTAAAAACATTGTCCAAAAATTAATGAAAACTATCAATACTCAGAGATACATGTAACGTTTTTATCCTGAAAAACGAAGCAAAGGTCTTCTACATGTACTGAGAATGAAAATTTACTAGTATTTCTTACTGGTAATTATTGTGGTGTCAGTTTAATTAAAATCATACCAATGATTTGTTTGTGCTTTGAAGTCACAACATAGGCAGATTTAACTCTGGACAGACACTATTTGATAGCCTAAACAGAAATGCTTATCATCTAACTCAGTCACAACAATTGCAAAGTATGAACAGTGTACCTTGATTAGAAGCAGAGTTATTGCATGTCCTAAAGTTTTGATAAATAGAATTGCTGATCTCTGCTTACATAAAGCAGCAATTAATGCTTATCATTAAATTCAGTCAAGGCATTTACATGTACTTAATGAACTTTGAATATTCTAGATCAATTACAAGTAAAGTTACATGTCGTAAGTTAAAACGGTCAGTAACTCAGTGACAGTATCTGGCATATTTGACAAAATTCACTTTTTTGCTTATTAAGAATCAGGATTTTCTTGCGCATCTTTTTTGTTTAGTTGTCATATTTCTACACCAATTAAAATGGCTTGTGTAATATGGTTTTAAAATGTTGTACATGGTGTGTTCCAAAATAATAAAAATATCAGGAGTATAAATGTATGTCCTTGGAAAGAAAATCAAAGCATTGCAAGCAAACCAAATGTAGCTAGTTTTGTTTTATTGTTTTGAGGTTTGTTATATATGCGATATCTAAAAATTCAAGCAGTTAAAGGTGAATTTTTTCCTGGGATACGCCTTTGCTGTATAAAAATTAAATTTACCAGCTTTCACTCCTTTTTTCTGCACTAAATATTTAGCCTGATATGTGCAGATAGCTACACACTGATTAAATGGCTACACATACATTCTGTACAGAAATATTTGAGAAAATCTTTAGAAGTATATTTTGTGTACAACATTCGATGTGACATTTTGCTTTGTATCATGATTTTTAACCCCTATAATTTTTTTCGCCAGGCTTGATAATTTAGCAATAATGTGACCCTTTGGAAATGTATTGACTTTGTGAGGCAAAAGGTGTCAGGACCCCATTTAATAGTCCTCGGTCGTTCTTCAACAATAATAAATATAATATTATAAGGTGTATTCAATGAAAATGATAGTGTTTTCACAAAAATATCTGGATGAATGGATAGATGTAGAGATGGACAAGGGCACCCAAAAATACATTAAAATGTGGGCATACAAAACATTGAGTAATTCCTAACAAACAAAGCTTTACAACTTACCTGTTTATATTTGAATTGAATCTTAAAACCATGTAGAAATCACTATAATGAAACACAGCAATGGAAGCTATTAACCATGCAATATTCTGAATGCTAAATGCAGATTCTTTTTTCTGATATTTTCCAAATGTTTCTTCAAATTGCTTGCGAGTTTCTGGGTTAATGCTACTGAATTTTGATTCTTCTGGTCGTGTTTCTGCGTATAAACGATCTGTGAAAAGAATTTCATAATTCATCAATCAAAATAATATTTTTTTCATTTAGAATAGATAGTGTAGTAATGACAATGTACATGTACTAAATACACTATTCATCCTATAGACATGTTTAGTCAGCGACAGAATACCAGGCAATTTCCCAGGGGCCCAAAAGTGATATCTTTTATTTGAGTAAAACTTTACTTTGATTTGATTCCTGAATTAAGAAGGCCCTTGTGGGTCTATTAGAGTGGATCATTTTACAAATTTTTTCTAGCAGGAAAAGATCACTTGTGAATGTAAATGAGGTTGGACTTTTGTTACCATTAATTTATATTAAATACATTGTATACAGATAACAAATTTTTGGGTGAAAGCAGGTACCTGTATTTAAATAATTGGATATCAATGATATTTAAATATTATACACATCATTCCAAATTGCTAATTCAAATAATATAAGTCAACATTTGAATGCTATTCAAATATCAGATTTAATTCCATGAAGTCATTATTTAATTTAATGCTATTCAAATATTATATTGAGTTCAAATTAACAATTTTTGAATTGTTTTAGATTTCAAGAAATTGTGAATATTTCAAATAATAATATTAATATTTCCTAAAGGTGGCAAAAGACATGTCAAATTTAATAAATTCAACTTTGAAAAACTATCTGAATTTGTATTGTTGTGTGAGTACTAATAATATCTAATCTCAAATTCAAGATTGATTTCATGAAGATAATTAAAAAACAGTATAAATTTAACAAATCGAAATACTGTTCCTGCTCCAAAGCAACAAATCACACAGCCCATTATATATAGTACCGGTATTTTTATTTAGAAAAATGTGCGATGTTACATGCCAAACAACCCGTATTTAATAAATTAGAAGATGAACCTCCAGACAATTGTAGAAAAACACTGGATGAACAGTCGAACTTTGCCCATTGCAAGCTGCTCATCCCAAACTTAGGCTGCCTATCTACTGCTAGCTTCGGCTGAGAATAGGCCCTAACCTAATTACCCTCCATTTTTAATTCCTACATCGACGATTTTAGTCGATAACACCGAGTGTGCTTTTAGAAGTTTTGAGAAGTATTTATTTCTCTTCTATTGTCATATTGAATGAAATTAAATATGTTTATTTGGCCGTTGTGTGTATGAAAGATGTCAAACTGATCAAGAGCCGAACCACAAAAAAGTCCCTTAATTATTCAACATGGCGGCCCCCATAGACGACAAGTTCACAGATGCGGTTTTATTTGCGAAGAAAAATTTAGGCGTATCTGGGCCTTGTTTTGAAAGATAAACATATTGACAGTTTACAATGGTAAAGAATGTATTGCAATATTACCCATAGCACATATTATATATCGTTTTTAGCCGAGTGGCAGAACTTGAAATTTGACTTTGTGTTTACAAAAACCATGTGCGACGGTCTATTTTCACTCTGTTTGTAAACACAGGTGACGTAAGTTCGAGAAGTCCCGCCCACACCTCCATGGCCCCGCCCCAAAATGATGACGCGAGCGTTTTAAAATGGACTCCAATTAGCACAGTGTTCTATTCTGGTATTGACGTAGGTGGAACGCTGTGTGCAGTATGCAAGCTGCTGTGTCTATATTTATGTAAGCAGTATGAATCAACAACGACATGGAGGGTTGACACATTGATCTTAACACCCGAGCAGTAATTGTCAATCCTCCATACATTGAAGCTAGTTTCCAAGGGGAAGCGGAAGCGCTATCATCGCATTGATACCCATTTCAGGCAATATGCTCAAAACGAAATATCGCCTGCTCCCTTCTACAAAGCCCCCCAAAAAAGCACACAACTTTAACTCCACCAAAGAAGACTGGGGTTTTTTACTTTTCGATCGAGAAACACAAAATCAACTACGTGAGCTACTTGCCGAATTCAAAAAAGATTTTCCTCGAGCTACGTTTGAAAGTATGCGTAAAAGTAGTATTATTTTTAGCCTAACACAAGGCAGAATATAAGAAACAGGGACGAGTTCCCAATCTATTTTAGCCGTGGAAAGCCCACGGCGAAAACTAATAAAAAATTAGTGCATACACACTTTTAACCCAATAGCTATTTTTAAAGCCCCCACCAGTCTAGAAAATTTTAGACTAAGAGATCAATAGGGTCAGGAGCCTTGAGTCAATGCAAAAATCGCATAAAAACAACGGCAAAATTGAGCAGAATACATTTGCTCATTTTTTCGGAATAATCGACTCCGGTGCAAATTTTCGACTCCGGTCCATCTGTGACGTCACATGTGCTGTGGTGCCCACCGACAGTATATATATATATATATAGAGGACTATTTCGCACTCCTATCACCAGTCTGATGAGTTCAAACAAGAACGAAACTAGTAACTGAAAAGAGAAATCTGAGAAGGCTGTTCGCCCATTTACAGATTTTCTATCTCCACCAACACCGGTCCCAAACCCAGCCGCAATAGATAGAGGGTTAAGTTTAAGTCGCTTAAGTGGATGTAAAAGTTCTCTTGAAATGAGAACGAGGTACGAAACAGCTCGTGAGGTACGAATGAACTAATTACTAAGTACGAAACAATCAGGTTACGAAACAGCTTGCATTCCTCCTAGAATTAGGATGATGACACTTTAAAAAAAAAAAAGAAGACATCTTAACGACACTAGCTGGTTGGAATAATCATTAGTTAATGGTGCTGGTTATTATCTTCAATCCTGCCAATCATGGTCATAACTTTGAGGGATGCAGTATTGTTAAATTTAGGCAAAGAACATCCACAACAATGCATGGGAGGTAACTCTTTTATTTACATACTGATTCATCATGATCGAGTTGAAACAATAATGGTTTGCCGTTGTATAAACCATCTGATTTATTTTATAAGAGACAATAATTTTAAATTCCAAATGGTTTCCTTATTAGCCTACGTACCTGGGTCTATCGTATCCAAGAGACGACCAGCTAGTCTATGTTGAACTCGTCGCCTAAAAACTTCTTCGCTCATTCTGTCAGCCATCTTGATGCTTTTGGTTGTCGGTGTATTCTGGATCGTGTCAAAATTTTAGAAAACGAACAAGTAAATGTTTTATAGTATGTCTGTATATATATACACACTTGGTTATTCAATATACGGTAATTGCTCTTTATAACAGAGGGAAAAAGTGTTGACGAATCTTGTGTTTAAATAGTAGACAAATAAACAATTAATAAGAAAATTCGTTTGCAAGCATTTCGAATTAGATGTCTTACAACAATTTTACATTATCCAATGTTTTGCTTTACGAGAGTGCTTTACGTGTCACTGTCTTCTTACCGTTGCGATTAATGTGAGCAGAATGGGTGATATCTAGACTGGAATTTTAGTGAATATCTGTCATTAATATCGTGTGACAGTTACAAAAAATATGACGAAAGATAAATCAGATTCAAGACGGCGACATCTAGTCAAGAATAAACCCCCAGAAATAGTAAACAACCATGTCCCCACCAGGGTATCATCAAAGACAAAACAGGGACTGGATTTCAGGACAAAAATGATTGGCATATTTGTGACAACAGTGTCTGTTGCACTTATTGCATATTTTAGATATCAACAGTCATTAAAGGATGCTGTGAATACTCCATTTGATTCGCCTAAAATCATCCATGATAACAGTTCCAGTGCACAAGTAACACCAGACAGATTTTGGGGATCATACAGACCCCACACATATTTTGGTCTAAAGACTAGAACAGCTCATTCACCCGTTGTAGGGCTTATGTGGCTTCAACAGTTTACTGGTAAAATGCCTCCTCCGATAAGACATTGGTGCAATCAAGATGACCAAATTAAAGGATATGGTTGGACTGCTCATGATGGTGTTAATTTTGGTGTCCAAGAAATAAATGATGATAATTTTGTATTAAATACATCATTTGTAAAACGGAGTGGAGGTATTCATGGTGGCGATTGGACTGCTAAAATATCTGTGATACCAAAGGTTAATATTTCTTGTACACCTACCAGATGATTATAAAACAGTTAAAAAAAAATAACTGTCCCCCAAATTGCATGACGCAACCGAGATCATTTTTACTATGACATACCCTGTACATGTACATTTATAAACATAAAAGAATTATTACAACATACTCTAAAATTCAAAAGTTAAATTACTAATTTGTAAATAAAGACTTTATTAATATCATTTTATTTTGTTTCAGGAAAGTGGTTCTCCAATTTTTGTATCTCTAATGTTTTACATGGCTTTAGATGGACAAGGACGTCTGGATCCTGTAGCATCAAAGAATCGTCTTACAGAAATAAATGGAAACACAGAAGAATTAGGCAATTTTAGGATGTCTTTTCCAAAAGCATCGGCAAAGAGTCCTAAATATCATCACCTGGTTACCTACACTCAAAGCATAGAGAAACTTAAAGAGGTGTTGATGGGAAATATAAGAGTTGATGCCTGGGATAAAGCTAGAACAATGCCCTATTTTATTTTGGGTGGAAGGATGGTTCCAAGAGATAGTCCAGGTGGTGCTAACTATGCTGTGCACCAAATAACAGCTCAGTTACCCATAGAAATGGAAGTTTTATTTGAATCTGAAAGTGTTGAAGACAGATCAGAACCATTGTCAGGAGAAACCTATGACAAAACACTTCATAAATATCTGGCACGATTTGACCAGAAATTTACTGATTTATTTCAGCTACAGAGAAAGGGTTATAACAAATCAGTGACAAAATTTGCTACATCAGCTATGTCCAACATGATTGGTGGGATTGGGTATTTTTATGGATCATCAATAGTGCAGTCAAAATATCATAAAGAACCAGTAAATTATTGGAAAGCCCCTTTGTACACTGCTGTGCCTTCTCGACCTTTCTTTCCCAGAGGGTTTTTGTGGGATGAAGGCTTTCACAATATTTTGATTCGAGAATGGGATGAATCCATTTCAAGGGACATCTTGTTCCACTGGTTAGATTTATTAAATTCTGAGGGTTGGATACCAAGAGAACAAATTCTTGGTGAAGAGGCAAGAGCTAAAGTCCCAGCACAATTTGTTGTTCAGCAAAATAGAAATGCAAACCCACCAACCTTCTTCCTTCCACTGCAAAAGATAATAAGCAATATGATTAAAAGTAATACAGATAAAGATCGTGCTATCCTAAAAACTTTGTACCCTAGATTAAAAGCATGGTATAACTGGTACAATTCAACTCAAGTTGGATCACAGAGATCTGTGTATAGATGGAGGGGTAGGGACCCGAATACTAACAAACAACTCAATCCTCAAACACTAACTTCAGGCCTTGATGATTATCCAAGAGCTTCTCATCCTACTGATGATGAGAGACATGTTGACCTACGCTGCTGGATGGCATTAGCATCGGGCGTAATGGCAGATATTGCTCGAGCATTAAATGCTGAATGGGAGGAATACAGAGCAACTTATCAGATGCTATCAGATAATACATTACTTGATGAACTTCACTGGTCCAAAGAGGGTCAGCAATATAGTGATTATGGTTTTCATACAGACAAAGTGAAATTAGAATTTCCCAAAGTCAATCCGAATCAGCCACCAGGCCAGCAACCAGAGAAAGTCAGAGTTGAGATAACTAGTCCCAAATATCAGTTTGTCAATTCTTTTGGATATGTGAGCTTATTTCCCTTTTTGTTAAAAATCGTAGAACCAAGTTCTCCAAAATTGTTTTCAATTTTAAATAACATAAAAAATCCCAATATGTTATGGACTGATTATGGATTAAGATCATTAGCGCGTAATGCCAAGCTTTATAAGAGATACAATACCCAACATGATGGTCCATACTGGAGAGGAGCTATATGGATAAATATGAACTATTTAACATTAGGTGCATTAAATCATTATTCTTTAACTGAGGGACCATATCAAGAACTAGCTAAGACAATTTACAAAGATTTAAGAAATAATATAGTTGAAAATATGTATAGACAATATATAAAAACAGGATATATATGGGAAAATTATGATGATAAAACTGGTGATGGCAAAGGAAGTCATCCATTTACTGGTTGGTCAGCCCTTGTTGTCCTCATAATGGCTGAAAAATACTAAGGCACATTTTGTTTTATCATTGTCAGGACTACTCACATATCAATAGTTGTGACCCATTAAGAACTTGTTCAAAGGAATACAAGAAATAATTTGTTTAAATTAGACTGAATCACACATATACATGAAGATGTTTTATATGTTCGCAATTCGGCATGTAAGCTAATGAAATCAGGCAATGAAATAATCTGTCATGGCTGCGACTCACATCGAAATGTACTCTTCTTGTCAGACATGTACATTCATTAAAATTTTTATGTACAGACTTGCCATGTAAGCCAAGCTCATTATCACATCAGGTAATCTCTGCTGTCATGGAAATATGCACAGAGTTTGTTACACTCTTGTTGTCATGAGGCATTTCAAAGAATAATTTGGATTGATTAAAAAGATGCAAGAGATTTTTTTATTAGCGTTAATCAGGTTTGTCAGTAGAATGTGCCACATGTTTCATGAGTGAAAGTCAACCAGAATCGCATAATCAATTTTACTTATCTCTTCAAATTGAAATCTGTTGATACCTTTTAGACAAGTTTTACTGCTGGATTGGTTTGTTTTTCTTTGGAGATTAGAAAGGGAAACAACATTTGTGTTGTGGTTGGTGTCCATTCTCATTATTTTGATTTTATCATCCTTAAATGTTTGTATGCATGTATTGTATGTTTTATAAAAGGACCAATAAAAGGAAATTGATTGTTAATTTTTTGTTAAATTTGAAAATTACATTTGTGTATTTTTCTAACCATTATCTTGAAGGTGACCAACTCATCATTGGTATAAAAAGAAAAACTCACAAGTTTGATATAATTATAGAGATACTAATTAAAGCCCCAATACCACTCTTGTTGTAACTGAATAATATGTCCCAATCTTTATTTTGGTCAACAATTTGTACTATTCTACAATATTTCAATTAATAAATGATACAAATTTCATCTTAACACACCTAATTTTAAAAATTGGAAAAATTCAACTACATGCCGTAACATGGTTTGAAAAGCTTTACGTAAACACTTTCAAATGCAACTTGGATTTAAACATATTTTCAAACCCTCTTGACAAGTACCATAGGTTGTAATGGATAATTTACACAACAGGTAGGACACTTAAACATCTTGTAGTTAGAATAAGGCTAAAAAAAAATTCTGGACCTGTCAAGCCAGCAAGAGTGTTATTGTCCCTTTAACAGTTTTAATATTTTACCCAGTTTTTATATACCTTGTTTCATTTACTGGTATTACTTTAAAGCAACATTTTGAATCTATATTTCTATTGAATAAATATTACATAATCTTTAAACATTATCTTCAGCTATCTGAAACTCTTTTCACATTCCTTCATTTTAAGGATGGATGAGAGGATAATCTGACATATTTTTCATTTACTGCAACAAAATAGAAATTCCATTCCATTGTTATCTGAACACATGGTGTAAGACTGCAAGCCCTACTCTACAATAACAATCAAATGACTGAAGAAGCATAACAAACTGATTAAATAAATCTTAAAAAAACAAAACAAAAATCTACTTGAACATTAAATTTAAGACAAGTTTAATACAAATTTAATATCTTGTATGTTACAGCAATTGACACAATGCATAATAGAAGGCAATGAGACAAGCAATAAGGCTTGAAAAAAAAAACTAAACTAAATTTCCCTTAAATAAAATTACATTATAGGTTTCTATTTTCTACACCACTATTTATCACACAGAACTATTCTGAACTGAATACAGATCCCACATGTAATTAACAATGTGAAAACATCACATGTAAGTACACATTGCTTACAAGACCCTTCTTCAGGCTGAATAATTATATTACAAAGATTTGTGACATAATTCTTATGAATAGTTGACTTATTTGTGATGTGAAATTGATGCAACTGATCTGTTTAAGTTAAAATTCTTTAGTACTCAAAATTTACCTAAATATTAAATGTAAAACTGCAGTCCGATTCATTTTACTGCCTTTACGTCTCATATGAAAATGTGCACTAACTGGAACAT
The DNA here is from genome assembly GCA_917208275.1 of Patella pellucida. NCBI lineage: Eukaryota > Metazoa > Mollusca > Gastropoda > Patellidae > Patella > Patella pellucida. Next base: position 64,414,883 of record OU795039.1, read on the forward strand.
GTGTTATTATTCTTATAGAATCCAGTTCATTATTTATTATTCTAAAATATTCAACCTCCATTATCAGCTAAAAATCAATACATACAGAGTAATATACAATAAAAATTTAGCTTGAGTATTGACTAGTTATATAATATAATGTCTGAGCCACTAGTCACAATATAGATTAATCTGAAACCTTAATAAGTAATCATTATCCTTTCATCCCATATATTGCACTAGTCGATGTCGTGAGGTAGTGCTTTACTAACCCATGTTTTATAACATGGTGGATTTCAAACTACTAAGTATCTGCTGTTTTAGTATAATATGATTTCTTTATGTCATATCAAATTTTAACTAAAGAACCCGGACTTCCTCTTCTAGTTATAGCCAAATTTTCAAAATTCATCAGTTTGGTAGTGCTTTACTAACCCATCTTTTAAAACATGGCGAATTTTAAACTATTAAATATCTGATGTTAAATCCGTCATTGTTTTATGGCTTATATTAAATGTCTACTATAGAACACAGACTTTAACATGTACATACAGTTGTTGCTAATTTTCAAAATTCACCAGATTGGTCAAAATTAAATGTATACTAACACTGTGCTTATAATAGATTTTAATTTGCATCATATGAAGATATCTGCATAAAACATATTACTTCAAGAGGAAACATTGCTGAATGATCAGAAAGTATTATTTATTTTAAGTAATTTCACTATGGATTTAGACTGGGCATGCAACATCTGACATTTATCAACAGACATTTTCTTGTTAATTTACAAGCAGGATTTCTTTTGTAGTAATAAGAAACAAAGTATAGCACTCCAATAAAATCGATAATTGGATTCTCAAGTTTGGGGCTGTTTTAAATATATGACCTAAAATTAAAAATTGTTTTCATAACGCTTTTACACAGACAAGGTCTTTATTGTTGAGCTTGAAATAAGAAAAGGTAAAAACAATTACCATGCATCATTACATGTATCAAATATATGTTGTTATAGATATTAACACCAATAAATTAATATAATATTTCATTGAATATAATTTACAGCACCTTTCACCACTAATTAACAGTTCATATAAAATATCCATGGAAAAGCATTTTATATTGTTAACATATTCTTACAAAATATTAAATACCAACTGTTGTAGTCATGGTAGTTTCAGTATTTTAACTTTTCTCTTCTTGAAAAGGGTCCGATTATATATTGTGTTACATGTATGCATTCAGATTTTTAAAAAAACCCAAAACCATACCATTATTTATTGTGATGGAATTACAAGGTGACAGCAACCAATATCATTAGAGTGTACAAACCAGAAGCATTACTCAAACAGTGTAATATAGCCTGGTAATTCAACCGATCATCCTGTCTTTTGTTTGTCTCGGTGCCTGTATTTATAGATAGATACTCATTTGGAGGGGGATATTTAACTTTTATTGGATAACATTACTACCAGATTATTTATTGTTTTACAATATATGTGTAGGCCTACTCAATATTACATTTTAACATGATTGAGTAAAATGATTTCATTTTATCATTAACAGAAACAATATATACATACACATATAGGGATAGAGACATACAAGATCTAGTGTAATATTTTATTGAAATGGAGTATAAAGATAAGAAAACTAAAACCATACTCTAAGCACCAATATTATGACTTTTTAGCACAAAATAATTTGTTTGAAAAAAATCAGGATTGTAAATATTTTTGCGGATATAATTAACCTAACCACTTTCACCTTGTATGTAAAATCTACAACTTAATAACTATTATTACATAACTAAAAGATTTACTACTAACATAACAATGCCGTTGTTTTGTTCATTTAATGGCAGCTAGAGTGAAAATGAGGATGATAATCAAATTAAATATATAGTGGCTGTACAGACATTACAATAAGTTATTCTAGAAATGACAGTACTGCAATATGGTCCAGAAATTTGAGACATTCTGTGCTTTGGAAGGCAGTCTTGCCTAATAGACAGTTTTATTTAATCTCAGTATTGGTCAAATGTATTTTTTTCACAGTTTTTTTGATGTAATCTTAGATGATTAAGTCAATTTAAAATTATTTATGTACTGTAGTCACAAATTTTGATAGCACCTGCGAGAGAACTGCTGTAAAGTTAAATTGTAAACTTTAAGTATTGACATTCACTTTCACGTATTTAAAACTTAAATTTCACATACTTTACATGGAAGAGATTCTAGTCAACATACAGAGTGAAATTAGATCTACATATGTAGAGATGTTAAATGAACACACTATAATAGACCATATTGCAGTTTTCATCATGGAGCACAAAAAAATAAAAATAAATAGCTAGAATGTTTTCCTATGTAGAGCTTTAACACCTTCATCATTATATTCTCTTTTTGAAATCCACATCTTTTTGAATGTATCCAGTGATGCTAAAATAGAACCCCTGTAAAAAAACAAACAAATATTCTATTTTATAATTATATAATAAATTAACAAATATATCAAAATGTCACCAATTGTAACTCGATTAAATGACAGTTGAAATCAGATTATCTTAAATTCTTAAGTAAGGAAACATTCTGGTTTCCATTACTTTAAATTTTTTAAGAGAGAGGGGGAAATGGGGTTTAACACCCTCTCGACACAAAGTAGGTCATTTCGGAACTAACATATGGTTCAACTTTATTTTAATAACTTGCATGCTAACTGTAAGGGTCCTTAGCAGTCAGAAGACCTGGAGAAAACCCATAAGGCTGGACAGGTGACCCTACTCCTTATCACGTACAACTTGGGAATCAAAACCACACCAGTTGACTCAATGACAGACCTTTTGATACAGTGCGCACATGCTAACCATTCGACTACACTCCCCCTCCACTGCTTTAAAACATTGAATAACTGATGGGTGACTCTGTAATAGGGTTCATTTCTATAAGTAGTGAAATAAACCCACAAAGTTCACAATGAAAATCTCTGGAACTCGAAGTAAATACAAGAATTCGATGGCATATGTGATAAGTGTAAGTAATTAATGTGCAACTTTAAAAAGATCTCAAAAACTCAAGACCTTCAGAGTTTTGATTGCAAGGAAAAAACTCTATATAAAATTGGCTCTAAATTTTAATAGGGGTTCATGTCTGCTCAAGCCAGAAGTTTAGAATGCACAGTAACAAATACACAAATTCAATGTTTTTTTTAACAAATCAGACAATAAAATAACCTACCCTATCCATGTAGAATATAATCGTTCTTGAGGGGCAGATATCTGAAATATAACAAATTATTTTCTTCAAATTATTACAGCTATAAAATTAATACAGTTTATTTGGAAGTTTTGTTAAAGACAAAGATATGTATTTAACTTTATGTAAACAAAGAAAGCAAACGAAAGTCCATGTTGTATGGTAATTTATGTCAATTTCTATGCCATACAATGTAATGAAGAATTCTGCTAGAGTATATTTATAAGGATTGGAAAAATTGATGAGACTTCTTTATCTGAATTCCATTACTCTTACAATGGCCATTTTAATGTGGAAAATTAGTATGTTAAACCATATTTCATTTTATTGATATGGTGGTGAAAATGTTATGGATTATAACCTACCCTTATTTTTATGTCTTTAGGGGCTAATTTTTTTACTTCACTAAGCAATCGATCACCGAAACCTGTAAAAGAAGAAATAAACGTACTATATTAATTACTGGTATGCATCTAACCCATTGATTTGATTATTGTTGATATGCTAGTGCATGCTCAAACATATGGTTTGATAGTCAAAATAGCTTCCTCTGTAGCATTTTCATAACAAATGGATTTTTCCTGTTAATATGTTTAGCAATTCATGGCACCGTATTATAATAATATTTATAATATAATAATAATAATAATATTTATTGTTTATAGACCAATAAACAAATGACTCAACAGTATGTACAAAGTTATAAGAACAAGCATTTTAATGGTAACTAAATAAAAACATAAAATCATGAAAATCATAAAATTAATAACATTAAAATATAAATATACAATGAATGGTTATCAATATCATCACATTTCACTATCCCTAATTGCTGTTGTGATGAGAGGACATTAAACCCCATTTCTCTCTCTCTCCCTAATTTTAAATCTCTACTGTAGAAAAACGTTAGAGTTGTCATTTTACAACCAAAATTCTATAATTTTAAAAATGCCATTAAGAGTTCTATCCTATATATCCCATTCACAAGATACCATAAATCTCAAAACATATGGGGAGACAACTCGGAAATTAGCCATCAAAATTTTGATATGATTTTTTCCTTTATGACCAAATGATGTAGCAAGTTTTAACAGAACCTCTGTCAATTTTTAACATAATTTTGTTTACTTCAGATTAGCAAGAAATATTTTCAAAAGAACATGATAATTTTGAGCATAATCCCAATAAATTTATATTTCTTTAAGTGTTTTTAAACTATAAATTTTAATGTATTTATCATATTTTACGGGTAAAACTTTAAAATTCTAATTTTATGGCATATTAATTGACTGACAGGGATTTCAAAAGTTTAGTTGTCGGACATTTTCTTGAGGAAAAATATTATCGTTATTTAAGGAGGCATTTTCAAACCACAATTAAGAATCATGTGTCAACAAAATATTCAAAATTCAAACGTAATAAAAAATAGGTGCACCTCATTTTTCATTTTTATTTCCTGTACAGTTTTCAAATACGGTATATGTCAATAATATTCCTACAAAATTACATGACATCGTAATGCCATAGAATGAAAGCGTGCTGACTACTGCCCAAATGTACCAGTTTCAAATTCCCCCAAAATTACAGTATTTTTTAGGTCATAAGTCGATACATTTTTCAGGAGAGTTTGGCATTTGTCTTGTACTCCGTTTCGATTTATATACGGAAGGTTAACAAGTGACATCCAGAAATTTATTTGGTCGTAAAGCATAGTAAACAACACTCTAACAATACAATGAGCAAGTAACACCAACTGCTTAATAATCCCATTAGATTGTTAAGCACGCGCTATCGTCTAAACCATTTAACTACTTACGTTATTCCAATCGAAGTATTCGTAAACATTTTTAGCGTGTTTATTTATTTATTTTAAAAAAAACATAAACCCCATTCAAAATATGATCATAAATACGACAATATGCCTTCAAAATAGAATCTTTTCTACCGACATCAGACGTATTAGATTCAACACGTTTACATCTCTTAATTCAACATGTCTCACGAGAATTCTACTTTCATTTTGCGTGTATGTGTGAAATAGCTTTATTTAACTTTGGCTACCACTGAAGAAATATCCGAACAAGTTATCAGATACAATGTATATTGATTTGGGGTGTTATATACAATAGGATATGTGACATAGACTAATGTCTACGTCTAGGGACGACATCAAGGGGATTAAAACATGAGACAGTGGAGAAATCCGGGTTAATCACATAGACTAAGTTAATTGGATTGATATATAGTCCATCTAAGAAGAAGCAATGACTTCTATTAGGATTGAATTGATGAATTGTCTGACAAAGAATTAAGTCAGTCAATCAAGGCAAATTAAGTAGTTAATCAAGATAGGTGTATAGACGGTATTACACAATAAAAAAACCTTGATCACTTAATTACCTATTCAATCCAGTCTATCATCAACGATAATCGGGTTGTGTTTGAGTTATACTCCCAGTACACTATATTAATTTTGGAACTTTGAATATTATTAACCATGTCTTGATCTCCGATTGGGCATATTCTTGGTCGGACAATCTAGAACGTTCAGAAAATAGCGTGGGACATGTCCAGAATATTCAGGCAAAATCACATCACTAATATGACCCACTATCATGTGTGCATAAAATAATTTAGCCATATTATCTTACCTTTAAATAATGTTGAACCTCCTGATAAAACTATATTAGAAAACAATGTTCTCCTTAGATCCATGTCTGACTTTTGTATTGAGTATGCTAGAACTTCATGTATACCTTGACATTCTTCACCTATTAAATCTGGTCGAAATAGTAATTCTGGTGCTTGGAAGCGTGCAGGACCAACCTAAAACAAAAATTAAACATTCATCGATTTTCAAGGAGCTAATCCTTATTGATTTGGGTAAATATAAAGCGCTGAGATGAGTTGATGATGTATTAGTGATGGGAGAAAAGATTTAATGTATACTATTAGAGACAGATACTCACTTCATAAACAAATCGACACAAAATTCTTCAACCAAAATAAAACAGTTTGGTCATTTTAAAAGGAAACATGCCAAATAAATCTAACAGTTGTGATATTATCCATTACCCATGTCCAATTAAGTTGGAGCCCATCATTTGATTAGATCGAATCCCACTCAGTCTGATCAATAACCAGTACATAATAACGTAACAAAATCAATAGGCATTACCCAGAACTCGAAATATGTTACTGTAAAGTGTCTAGTGACAAACACGGCTACTTCCGAATGTGCGAAATGTATTATGCTCAATTAACTAGTACATAAAAGAATATTGCAGAGACACTTTTGGTAATCGCCCCTCACATTCGTGACAGATTTAGCCAAATTTACCTGAGCGAGTATCAATGTTTGTTCACAATATATGCAAGGATAAAATTTTTCTTCAGTTAGCACTAACAAACACTAGGATTTTGTTTAAAGAGGTCACCCTGGTTAAGTCAAGGAAATTCCTTATATGTTACTCAGGAGAAATTTGATTGGACAATGAGAATGGACATGCTCTGTCAAAGACTCAAGATTTAAGTTTCAAAACAGCAATGGCTAGAGAGGTATTTCTCAGGCCATTGCTTCAGGAATATGGGACCAGTGGAACACCCCAGCAGTTTAAAAAAAAAGAATCTTAAAAACTCTGACCTGTACAGTATTTACAGAATTGTGAATGAAAAAATCGCAGATGGGCTGGGGTCATAACTTCAACATTCCCACAATAAATATTGGTGTATAGAAATGATTGAAATCCTGCACTTTGGATTTCATTGTTCGAGACAATATTTATTACAACCTCCAATTATGACTGTCCTACACGCAAAGAATATGACAGAGAAATAATATAACATAGAATACATGAGTACTTACTAATATGGTACTTCCATCTGGTAAACTATATTGTGCTTTGTCTGTGTCAATACTTTCTTCTTTTAATGGATTTAATGCTAAATAACACATTTTCTACAAAAAAAAGATAAAAAATATTAAATAACTGTCCAATTTTTAGAATAGGTAATTTGTTAATTGACACTTTAAGTATAATGGTCACAAGATAATACATGTGACCTGTGGTAGAAAAATAAGTTGTCAGTCACAAATCTTTTAGAATATCAACAAAATATTAAAATAGACTAAATATCTTTTGAATACTATACCACGACAAAAGGTAAATTGACAAATAAAGCCAACAATTTTTTTTTGTTTTTTTATGACATATTTGTTCTTATATTGTACACGAACTTGCAACTTCTGACTCATTTCATTTTGCTGTCTCAAGCGACATATGTCATAGCCATAAATATATGTCATAATCTACTATCTTGGAATTTTAGTGTTGACATTTATGCATGAACAAATGATCCAAAAAAAGATTTAACTTTCAGTTTTAGTGCTAAATGTAGCTTTGCTCTGAAACGCCAATTGAGGGAATAATATCAGGGTTGTTGCAGTATTTATGAACCAATGCCTTGTTTTTTAAGTCATCTCTCTATCAATGTTTATACAAATTGTTTATTTCAACGATGCCAATATTATTGAATGTACACCTCTATATAATAAACATCACAACTATAGTGTACCTCTTTAATTGTTTTAACTACTTCAAATTCTGCTGTAGTGTGAAAATCAAAACCTTCTTTTCTGAGTAGAAGTCTAAGATATCTAGAAACATCTCTACCAGCTATATCTACTCTCATTATACTATGTGGCATAGCAAAACCTTCATATATTGGTACAGCATGTGTTACCCCATCTCCAGCATCTAACACAACACCAGTAGTTCTACCAGTAGCATATCTACAAAATTCACAGTATTACAGATAATATACTGCCAAAAACAACTAGGGCATTATGAAATTGATGTAACCAAAAGACTGTATAATTACGCCATCATGATGGAAGTTATTTAATGGAGATTAGCACTACTGAAATTCATAAAACTCTGTTTATCTTTGAGAGAGTATTTATGACTCCAAAAATCAATCAAATATCAGTTACTTTTTGTGAAAATAAAACTGATTAAAATAACTCAAAATGTTTCGATTATCATTTGAAAATATACCAAGCATCTAGTAATCATAAAAATTGATTCATTCGATTCATTGACTCTACCATTATTAATATACTGTTGATATTTGAAAATTAAACAGATGGTATTGATATTTCATGACACATTGAATCTGCAACATATAATAGTTATTTGGTTTATAGACTTACAAACTTAACACAGCTTGCATTGATATGAATAGTGCAGGTACATTAAAAGTTTCAAAAAATATTTCGGCAGCTTTTTCTCGATTACGTTTTGGATTTAATGGTGCTTCTGTTAATAATACCGGATGCTGTAAAGTACAAAGATAAAAAAAATAAATTCAAGTTTAATTTCCATGTCAGCAAAATGTCTTGACAGTGATTTAAGTGTCTTCAGCTAAAAAATTCAGATCTGATTACAACACAGGCACATTTGTTAGATACCAACCAACAGTTCATATTAATATACATGAACTACATACATGTTTTACAATACATAACCTGAACCCAGGGCTTAAAGTTTTATAGTTGGGGTATATAGATGCATTAAGTGATTCATAATGTAGCACATTTCAAATTAAAACATCAAAGAGAGAACATGATTTAACATCCTTCCCCAAAAGTGGTTGACATTTTTAGACAAAGCTAAGGTCACTACTTAATTATATGACATGATAATTTGGTCTTTAAAGAGTAGTAGAAACTCTGCTAGTCCGACAGGCACTCCAAATTGTTATTTACAATTGTGGGGTTGCGTAGTACCACCACTCAACCCAATCAATACTCTTCTATAAAGAATGAGAACTTTGTTAAATTTCAGATGAATATACCTCTTCAGAGAATGTTTGAAGTTGGTCTTTTGAATAAATATACTGCCAGATTCTTTCCATATCATTCCAATCTCTGACAATACCATGTTCCATAGGATACCTTATAGACAACAATCCTCTGTGTTCCTGATAAATGAATCATAAAGATGTAAAGCTTAAGTTTCCAAACAATTCCCCTGGTTTAACATATACCCAGCCATATTTCAAACACATTTTCATTCCTAATCCTGTTTAGTAAAAATGACAGGTTATAAGATTCGGTTAAGTCAATTCTATTATTTAGTGGTTTCGTACTTGGGACAATAATTAATTAGTTAGTTGATAAATGAATTTTTCAATGAAACCATCCACTTTTAGTTTATTAACCTAATAGCAATTGAAGTAATCAAAATTTATTTGTTGTTTTTGCTCGCTAAGAAATTTTATTTGCCCAACACCCAAAGATTGCCAAAACATATCAGAAATGCATAAATTTTGTTGTTTTTGCTTGCTATGGAGTTTGCTTTGTAATTCTCAGTATATTTTTCTGAAAATCAATGTTATGGTGTATACCAACAACAGAGCTAATTATCTCATCCACTATGTGAAGTAACTTCCCATATACTTTGGGGGCTTTAATTGGTTAAGTATACTTTATGTAAGATTTACATTCTTGCCATATAATAGTAATAGTTTGTAATGCAAAATTAATATATTGAAAATGTCATTCAAATTACTCTATTATGAGTGAAGATATTGCCCTTTAAAGCTTTGACAAGATGTGTGCATTAATTGTAACCACCATACTGGTTGTACAAGGTAAGCCTCGCTCCTCAAATTTTAAACTAAATTGATGGGATAGAGAGTTGATCATGGTCTTGTCATGTTTATAGATGTCTAATTAAAAATTTAGATAACATTTGATTTCAGGCCTAAAGCAAGACCTGCAATAAACAATGTATATTTAAGCACAAGAAATTAATTAACAGTCCTACATGTAGTTAGATCCTTAAACATTAGAAAATAGTATGCATACCTCTGCTTCTGGGCCCAGAAATATGTCCCCTTCAAGGGCTCCTGCCATAACACGTACATGTTTAGGTCTACCAATACTATAATAATAATATGTTCTACATATATTTAATGCACATTTCAGATTCAGTGTTGGTACTCAATGTTCTCCCATCCATTACAATTTACATACGGTAATCTTTTAACATTTTTATTTTACATAATCATTACGGTTATGTTAATTTTATCGGATTAGCTGAAATTAGTTGAATATCAAGAGGGTCGAATTCTTTAGTTCAGTAGGCCAAGGATAGACAACCCATGCTAGTTGCTAACTATTCGGCCATCCAATTTCAGAGAGATTGGGTCATAATTTACAATTGTTAGGTAGGCTGAAATTACAGTCTACTTGTAGTCCTTACATGATTATCAAACAAAGGGGTATAACTTTGGCAATGATTATCGATAAAAAGGGTAATTCAATAGGGTTCTTCACTCAATCAGATAGAATATCCATTTTAAACCGATGGATTATTGTCATTTTGCAAACAAGCAATTTGAATTTACAGACAATTGAAGCAGGGATGAGAGTCTCATTGCTGCTTCAATTGTCTGTAAATTCAAATTGCTTGTTTGCAATGAATGAATGAATGAAATTGGGTTTAACGTAAATTGCTTGTTTGCAAAATGACAATAATCCATCTGTTTAAAATGGATACTTATCTGATTGAATGATGAATGAAGAACCCTATTGAATTACCCTTTTTATAGAACTAAAAATTAGTATCACTATTCGGTGATATAAGCATGAACATAAAATAAACGGCACTCGAAACTTCTGTAGGGCATTCATTGTCGGAACCACAGGATTGGAGCAAATTGGCCAGAGTACCAGTAATAAAATATAAACTACGACACATTATTTAATTGTTAATGTTAATTGTTTCTTTGTTAAGTGTTACATGTATATATGTATATGAATAATAAAAAGAGATTAAAGATTATAATTTTATCAGAATTTCACATTTTTATGATGTACGGTTTACTGTTCCTCAAATCTGAGCAATGCTATTCAAATTTTGAATTGATTAGCCAAAATGTGAATCTGTCACAAAAATTTGCTACTCATTGGTTTTAGACTAAATTGAACCCTGCGGTACACTAAGAAGTAGCTATAGTGTGATTTGTACGTCTAGGGTGTATATAACGACCAACCTGGTTTAATTTGTACCAAACTCGGTAAAATTCTAATAATGGCAATATATCTTTAAGAAAGAGGTTAAACTCTACAGATACAGAGGGGTGAGAAATTGACTAAGGGTGATTTAATTATCGCTAGGAGTGAAAATCTGTGCGACAGTGTGTTTTCTCAGTCAATTTCTCACCTGTTAATTAACACACTGTATCTGCAGAGTTTAACCTCTTTCTTTTAAATATATTGCCATAATTAGAATTTTGCCAAGTTTCCCACAAAATAAACCAGGTTGGTTGTTATATATACCTTATACGTACAAATCACACTACCGGTATAGCTACTTCAGATTTATCCTGTACTATATATACCATAACAATATGGTACTGGTATGTTGGTACCGGTACTTTAATTAAAGATTTCATTTAAGATCATAGGTGACGAAATGAGCGTTGCATTTATTATAAATTACCTAGTTTAGGCATCAAATACACTTACTAATTTGGAAATATATATTTTGGAACCTGATCACCAGCAAACCCTGCTTTTATTACACCGGACCCCTGTAAGAAATATTAGATTAAGCATTTCTTCACATATATATTTAAAGAATATATGAAATATTAAATCAAATAAGTCGTAGGCCTATATACATGTACATGTAGTATACCATATTATAAGAAGGAATGTCTATACAAGTTAACATGACAATATGTAAAAGTAATTCTTTAAATATTTAATTTCAATGAGAGTGAAACCCAACCTAGTGTAATTAAGTCTATTTCTGAGAAATCAGTGGTCTACTGTAATTTTAAAAATAAAGATCCGGGCTTCTGATATCAAATATTTAAGACAAAATAAACAAAAATAAACAAAATAACGCTTTTAAGCCCCAGTTGTAACAAGAGACTCGAGGGACGAGGCTAGACACATTGCACCAAATCAAACGGCATATGTAGACTAGAATAAAACCAGACGCTAGAAATTTACATTCAATTGAGACTGCTGGCTTATTTCGCCGAACACAACTTTGAACTGATTTGAAATCAGTTTCTATACCTTCATATTACAGTTTTTAGTCTTATGCTTTGCGAACTAATATTGTCAATTTATAGGTCCTAAATATTAGCGATTTAGCTCCTTTAAGAGCAAAGTAATTAGCATGTCTGAAGTTATAACAATGTTTTGAATAGCGACATATCTTGGGAGTGGCTTGGTTAGATGGTACTTATTTAGATCTACATGACATGATGATTTGAAATGGAGAAACAGCCCGAAGCGGCACCAAAATGACAGTATTGTTGTCTCTGTAAGGGAATACAGTTATGTAGATAGATAACATGTATTTGAACACTATTTAAGCAACACTTATTTTATGAATGCATCTTCCATATAACGGTAAATATTATCGACAAATTACAAATATGAGTCATTCATTCTTGTCACTTTGGTGTAGACAGGTGCTGCAAAAATGGCGAATTTAGCAGACGGTTTGTTTGGGGAATCAATCACAATTAGTTTTAGCATCGCATTTTACAATGTCTAGAGGACTCACATTGTCTATGACAACAGGCTGGTTTGCTATTACATCATAAGATTCCATGGAATAGGCACGATATGCCAAAAATTCGCCTAAATCTCTCAAATTCTGCCTTAATGATACTTTATAATGCACATAGACCAAATACGTTATGCATCATGGGAAAACCGGATGTGAAAAACGCTTATCGCGATCTAATCCGAATTATGTGTTTCTTTAAATATGGAATATTTTTAAACGTAAAATTATGAAAACTCCATCATATTTAATTTCAAATGCTTCAAACAAAAGATTATTAAAAATTGTATAGGTAGTCTTGATAGTCCAGCTCTGTCACACTTAACCAAATTTTAGTTGGCTGGTTCAACAAGACTACTTCTTGGGTGGTCAATGTTTTGGCTGTTACGCCAAATAGCTTGACTTACCGGTAAAAGATAAATCAATGTAAATCAAATCAATAATTATCATTGGTAATTTCAAGTTCATTGAGAAATCGTGGTTTAAGTTGATTGTTACACTGTTTAGAAGAAGTTTTACAGAAATTTACATTTCTTTTGTTTTCATTTCACGTGTTGATGCCGGGGGAGGTGAATAGAATGTCAAATGCCAAAATGGAGGAGAGAGAACACTTTTACTCTTCTTCGTCTAATTTCAGCCAACCAACAATGCCAGCAACCCCTCCTGGATTAGAGGCAATTTACTCAGCATGTCGAAGACTTTATCCGACCCAACCAAACCCATTACAAGTCACAGCATTAGTAAAATATTGGTAAAAATACTATTATATTCCACTATGTCTATATGCTGATTTGTTTGGTTTTCAATTACGGTACATGAGCAGGGCTGTAAGATCATGTGATTCTGTCGGACAAATAAGTTTGTGTATTGTTTTTTACCATTAAAATATGTGGTTTGATTAATTTCTTATATGTTAATATTTGTGATTCATAACTTAATTTACAATGGTTATTGAATACTTTTCATTCAATCATAAAGCAACATAAAATAATTTGATGGTTATCGCCCACAGCCACTCCTGCCCTAATTCCATTTGTAATTTAGTTTCAGATTATTTTTTTTTAACATGATTTCTCGATTTTTTTCATGGATGGTAAATGATGTAATGTTTTACCGTTTATTTTTTGTGATATATGGATGGCAATCTAAGGCAGCACATTTCAAGACATGCTAAGGGCAACCATTTGGATGGGTTGTGGTCATAATAGCCAAAATTGATTTTGTCAAAACAGCCCCTACTTTGGCCATACAGTTTTGTAATAACAGTTTGGTTTTAGCGGCCGAAATATTTAGTCATTACATAAAAATTTCGTCATAATGGCCACGCTTTAATAATTGAATGAAAAAAAAATTCATTTTAGCAAATATTACTTACCTTTGACAAAAATAACATTCATTTTAGCAAATATTACTTACCTTTGACAAAAATAACATTCATTTGACAAATATAACAATCATTTGACAAAAATAACATTCATTTGACAAAATTAACAATCATTTGACAAAATTAACAATCATTTGACAAAATTAACAATCATTTGACAAAATTAACAATCATTTGACAAAATTAACAATCATTTGACAAAATTAACAATCATTTGACAAAATTAACAATCATTTGACAAAAATAACAATCATTTGGCACAATTACAATCATTTGGCACAATTACAATCATTTGACTTTGACAAAAAATAATAATCATTTGACTTTGACAAAAAATAATAACATTAACGCAGAACATTAATACTGAATGTGTTGGCCGTTACAACCAATTTATTTGGCCATTATGTAAACATTTTCGGGTCGCAAGGACCAAATATTTTTTTGGGGCTGTTATGACTAAAAATTTTGCGCTGTTATGTTTATAATTCATAGATACCCATTTTGTTCGGCTATGGTCATCAATTTAATTGGCTATAGGCTACCGTGTGATGGAAGTTTCTTCCCTTCACAACCCCCAAAATTTGAGTTTAATGTCCTACTTTTTTAAGCCATCCAGGCTAATGATGACAGGCATACTCCATGCAATCTTATCTTATTTTGCATTCCTATATGTGAAGGGATCTTTTACCTGCACACTAACATATATATTTATTTATTCAAGTGAATTATTGAACTAAACTTGAACCATATGTTAGTCCCGAAAAATGACCTAGTTTGTGTTGAGTGGCATTAAACCCTATTTCTCTCTCTCTCTCCCTCTCTCTCTCTCCATTATTAACTTATTAATGATATGGTTTTTGAATTATATTTTAACAGGTTAAATGGTCCGGATCCATTAGATTATATTAGTATGTATTCTAATAATGGTGATCCTGAAAGACACATTCCACCACACTGGCATTATATTAGTTTTGGTTTATCAGATTTACATGGTGATGGTAGAGTACATGAGTATGTAAACTTTTATTTACAATTTATAATTACCTGTGTATTGATTAATTTCATACATTACATGTGCACCGATATTGATAAATCATTTAAGGATGGGATTAGGAGTGTTTTAAAAGTTTTACTCAAATTTATCGATGAATATTGAACATACATACATAACTAAAAAATCATTAATCACAAGCCATAAATGAATTATTTTGCCCTGAAATTTGAATGTCTATGTTATTAAACTTAATTACTTGTGACATCAAAGATTATGTTATATTTTTTGATACAGAAGCTCAGCAAATGAAGGACCCAGTGGTTATGGCTTTGAATTATCATTTAGATTAAAAAGAGAGCCAGGTGAAGCTAATCCACCAACCTGGCCAGCAGCTTTAATGCAGTCATTAGCTAGATATGTTTTTCAGTCAGGTAAAATTTCTGCTTTTTAAAGCCCCAATACCACTCTTGTTGTAAATGAATAATTTGTCGCAATCTTTATTCTTGTCAACAAATTGTACTATTCTACAATATTCCAATTAATAAATGATACAAATTTCATCTTAACACACCTAATTATAAAAATTGAAAAATTTCAACTACATGCCATAACATGGTTTGAAAAGCCTTACGTAAGCCTTTTCAAATGCAACCTGGATTTAAACATATTTTAGAACCCTCTGGACAAGTAAGATAGGTTATAATGGATAATTTACACAACAGGTGGGACACTGAAACATCTAGTAGTTAGAATAAGACTAAAAAAAAAATTCGGAACCTGTCAAGCCAGCAAGAGTGTTATTGTCCCTTTAACACACGAGAGAATGTATATATTATGTACATCAGATTTTGATTAAAAGACGTGTGACCCTATATATCTAAGAGTTTTTTGGATGAGTTTGAATTATTTCCAAACATTTGAATGCAATTCTTTAGTTATTCAAGAGTCATTTCCTAGACTTACCGGGTAGTCAAAAATAGCTTAAGAATGCATTGGAGGATGAATTTACTATATTTGAATTAAATATAAAAGCAGTTATAGCTTTAGTACAGAATATGTAATATATTTAGCTACTAAGTATGAGTAATGTTTTATTTTTCAGATAATGTATTATGTAGTGGTGATCATGTGTCATGGCATACTCCATTAGATGGTAGTGAATCTCGAATACAACATATGTTAATGACAGAAGATGCCCAGTTACAACCCATTTCAACACCATTTGGTTCGGTTAACTTTGTACAGATTGTAGGAGTATGTAGTGAAGAATTACGGGCATCACAACACTGGAATGGTCCTGGTGTTATAGAATTACTTAGATCCAGGTCTGTGTAAGTTAAAGATTTATGATCATTGTGTTATTCTTCCATTATCAAAAAAAAAATTCATTGTATACATGTACACTAAAACAACTGAGACTACAATGTATTATTTTACATATACATGGAGATTTGAGTATCTGTCATTTATATGGGGCCTTCTGATAGATATGCTGATTTCCAGGCAAAATCCGCACGACCAAATAACCATAAAAAAAAAAAATGCCATGCGTCAGTCGCATAATAATGTTTCAAAGAAAAAGAAAATTCTATTTGAGTGTTTTAGTTAATATTAATAAAGTATGTATCTACCATGTTTGTATTTGAACAGTGCTGGTGGAGCTTGGTTAATAACAGACATGAGAAGAGGAGAAACAATATTTGAGATTGATCCACAATTACAGGTAGGATTTATTACTCTGCTACGCTTTCATTTAATAGTTTCTAAGGTAATTCAACATTCATCCAACTTAGTCCCACATATAACTTTGAAATTGGCATTTCATTTCAATTCTTGAATTTTGTTTTGACATACTTTTTATACGCCCACATGGAATTGTGGTCGTAAATTGCTGTCACCTCGGTCCATCCGTCCACAATTTTTTGTGAACACTGTACAGATGACAATTATCATCTAATTGTTTTAAAATTGGTATATGTCATTTGCATAACTGAGACGAGGAAGCCTATTTAATTTCAGTAACTTCCCTTTATTTATTCTGAAGTTATGTCCCTTATTTCACTTTGTGACACCTTGTGAATGCTCTAACGACAAAAGTTATCATACAATCTGTATGAAATTTATATGGATCCTTTAAATTAGTAAAATGAAGACGCCTATTGAATTTCAGCAAAGGGAAACACCGGTCATCTAGAGTTATGACACTTGTTTCCCTTTGTTGAATCTTCTGAAAGCTCTAAAAATGACAACAGTTATCATCGATATGTATTAAGTTTATATGTATCACTCTTTATTTTGTTTAACCTTGTGAACATTTGAATGACAAAAGTTATCATCTGTTCTGTTTTCAATTTATATGCATTATTTGAATAAGTAAAACGAAAGTTCCAACAATTTCTGTAGATTACTTCCAGAGTTAACGCCTTGTTTTAGTTTTTAGAACCATGTGATCTCTCAAACAACCCAAATTACCTACAAAAATTCCCCTAATTACCTACAAAAGAATAAATATGGGGCAACCCTTGTCAACCTTTTGGACGATTTAGCTGCTGTGGGTGTATGTTTCATTGCCTAGCAACCTATCAGTTTGCTACTGGTACCCTAAAACAAGAAATTAATTCAAATATATAAGGAATGTTCAAATTATTAAAACAAAGAAGCCTTTTGAATTTTAACAATTTCTGTTATTTCTAGAGTTGTGTCCTCTGTTTAATCTTGTGACCTCTCCAGCAACAGAAATCATTGCCTGATCGGCTAGAAATTTATATGCATTGTTTAAATTACTGAATCAAAGAATCCTATTTTTCAACAATTTCCCTAAAGTACTTATAGAGTTACATAAATTATGTTATGTTCTATACATAGATTACTTGGATTACTGCACAGCTGTGGACGTATGTCTTAGAGTAATAATATATGAAATTGATCATTTCAGGAAAGAGTAGATCAAGGTATTGAACAAGAAGGTTCTAATTTAAGTGGTGTAAGTAGTCGTTGTTCATGGGAAGAACCTGGAAGTAATGATGCACAATACGATGATGACAAGGAAAATAAAGTACATGACAATAGAAGACGAGGAAGTAATGATTCAGCTGGTCGACCTCATATTTCAGACCACGGTTAGTTCAATTCTTTCATTTCTTTTCAGTAGAGTCACCTATTAAAATGTAGTCATTTTTTTAGGCGGTTATCCACTATTTTTTGTCAACATTGTAGAGACTAGATTTATCATTTCATGTTCTTGACACTAGTAAAATAAAGAAGTCTATTGATGTTCAGAATTTTCTGTTAATTATACACTCAGTTCTTGAACTTTATAATCATGTGGCAGCTAAAGTATTAAAAGAGATTTTTTATTTGCCTAAGATTAATATGGATTGGTTAGGTTAGTGATCCAAAGTTGGCATTTAACAGAGATATCTTTAATGTCATTGAATGTAAATTTGCTGCAAATGGTAATTCAGTTGTCATCTTATCGTCATTCACTTCTTGACTAACATTTATTTCAGATTCTGAACAAATTAAAGCTACCTTGAAAAAAGGCTTAAGTACTAGTCGAACTAATCTTCCATTTAAAATAGAAGGAAAAGAAGCTGACTCTCATACGTAAGATCTATTTTCTTTGTTTTGCTAGGACGCTAGTTCATTGTTTTATACATCAACTCTTATAATTTGTCCAATTGCGGACTATTTTCAATGACTATTTATATAACACATTTTCTGTGTTATAAAATCTTATAACCACATTTTGATTAGAATTACAATATATGTATTATTTTATTTATAGGAATCGTAATCAGTCGAGAAAAGAATCATTTGATAGTACAGTCAGTTCAGAAGGTCCTACAGAATTAACAAGAACAAGATCTTTAGATGCTGTTCATCTTAAATTTAATTTAGAAGCGGGTTTATTATTACCATTAGCACTTAGGTAAGGTGTTTATATCTCTATACCGTTATGCAAGAAATGATTAAATTGACATTTTTATTTTTGTATTAATTTCATCCCACATTTTAGTAGATTTGCACCTGATACAGTATTTGTTGTATAATTACAGTTATCTGGCTCAGATTAGGTATGTTTAAGTTGATTAAAGTTATTTTCTCTATTATTACAGGGGTCGATTACGGCATGGTAGACATTTTACATTTAAAAGTGTATTAAATGATGTAGCTATAACATTTGTATCATCTAGTGTTGTGGGGTCATTTGCTGATGAAGAACATCCATTTGCTGCTCATGGCATGTGGTTACAGGTAATTAATTCCGCTTTTTTTGTGGAAATATTTTGGAATACAGAGAAGCGTCTCTGTATTAAAATAGTTATGTTGCGAAGTTTGATGGTAACACAACCTTATACTAATTTTATGGAGTACACATAAAAAGAAATTTGTGGGAAGGTGTTTCATGGCAAAGAATGTTAAGAAAATATGTTTTGGAAAATATATGTTCAATCCCGGTGTATTAAACTGTAAATATTGGTAGAGAATAGAGGAAAAGTGCTTGTAGTGTAACTGGTGATATTCCTATCTTACGGAGAACAAAAATGCTGATAAAATAAGTTTGTTAAATATATGTAATATGTGTGATTTTGTTTATTAGGTATTATTAACAGATGATTTTATAGATGAAATGATACATGAACTGGAAGAATTATCAAATCCAGATGATGTAAGTCTTATATAATAAATTACTCCTGAAATATTTTCTTAATGTAAATAATAATGGTGATCTAATTTCAAAGATTGTTTACAATGATGACATTTGTGCCTATTTCAATTATTTCATTTAAAGATGCATTACATGTATCAATTAGATATAGAGCTAGCTGTTTAAAAATAGTTTTTAAAAAAAATGAATAATGAAATGTGAATATATTGAAAATTTGTCAAATTAATTTATTGTGTGTGAAGGTATGATGAGTTTTTGAAGGATAACAAAATGTAGCATAGATTGTTTATTATTGTAGCAATGGTACTTGACAATCAAGATTAAGTCATGATTATCTATTTTATCATTTAAACTCTTTAATGGCTGCGATGTTCTAATCTTCTCAAAATTGGAGCCATCCGATGATCTAGAGAGTTGCTTAAGGACTTGCCATGTTAACAAATGTATAAATAATCATTTATATATGTAACTTTTGAAGGCAGAAAAAGACCTGCAATAAGCAGATTTAGCTCTACATAATGCATCTTGAATATGAATTGTATAAAATGTTCATTTTATTTCTAATATTTTGCAGGCATTATATCCCAAAACCTACAGCTGGCCCGAACGGAGATTATGTGTAACTGTTTTACCTGATGAAATGTGAAAATACTAGACATTATTGTCATAATGATTGGTGCATGAATCAAAACATTAAACTGTGTTTATCAGAGTCCATGAAACTAAAGATGGTTGTTTATTTATTTTATTGTATATTGGTTGGAACATGTCTGTGCTAAATACATTAGTGATTGTGCAATGGATAACATCATTATAGACTAAATGTGAATCATCTTATTATCAATTATAGAATCGTCACTTATCTTTGTCATCAAGCCAAAAAATTAGATATTTTCTTGAGTGTATTGGAGGTGTAGTGCTGTGTGAACATTTCTCTTAAAACCTCATGGACACTACAATATATGTGGGTTATGAAAGACATGTGTTCTCTTCTTCCAGTATGTGTACTGTTTGTACCATGCTTCTAATTTTATCCCTCATCAGGATGAAAGAACTCTCTTTTTTTTTTTAATATTATCCAGTAGAAAATTCATCGTTGAATTTTTTTTCATAATTTAAAATATTTGTATTTTAGTATTTTACATGTACATAGTAAACATTTTATTAAAGTTGACAAAAATCAAAATATAAAATTACTGAGCTTTGAATAAATACTAGTTATAATAATACAGCATATTCATTTAAAATAAAAACGGGAGTGCACTAAAATAAATAATTAAATAAAATCAATATGGTGGTTTAATATAGATTATATACATTAATGGGAAGCAGCCTTTTTTTTAAAGATAAGTTTTATTAAATTTTTAATAATTTTTAAAATTTATGCGATATGTGGCCGTCCTGCTTGTACTGCTGTATTATTTAGCACCATATTAATAATATTAATTGCACTTTATTTCTGGTGAAAAGAAGCATCCCTGAGTTAGGATTTGGATGTCAAAAGAACTGGGTCCATATTCAAAGGATATCTCAAGTCTAAGATAGTCACTTAACTACTAGCTTTCACTTAAATATACGTAACTTCCTGTAAGTTAAGTGCAATTGGTATTCAAAGGCACTGTTAAGTATCCAATTTTCACTTAAAGTTAAGCTGCCTTAACATTTAAGTGTTTGTCTTAAAGTGGTATTCAAAGGCCAGTTTAAGTGAGAAATACCCTCTTAACTTTAAGTGACCTATGGGAGGTACCTTAAAGTTAAGTGAGATTATAATGCCTTCTTTTAACTCTGTAGAAGTTGTCCCATAGTGGCGATTTTAAAAGTTAAGGGATTCAGATTGAAACAAAGACAATGTCGCCGAGCGTAGCTGGCCTCAAATTTCTTTTTTCGTCGGCAGCTTTGATGTTGCGGTGCCATAATAGAGTAAAGTGTTATTACCAGCGAGATAGTTTTAACTGGATATTTTTTCCGATCATATATCATGTTCGTATACATGCTTAATCATGTGTCCACGATAAGATTGTCATAATTTTATAATAAAGTTAAATTCATTTGTGATGACATGGCTTTATAAAATTTTAGAAATTTTTTATACTACCGCTAGAAACAAGCTCATTCCCATATATACATAATCGGTAGTATTTATTCAGGTAAAATATAATGCATCTTTCGTACACACAATGTGCCGTCAATCTAAAATGTAGGTAGTTACACAATGTCTATGAATTTCTCAAATAATAGATTTATATAAAAAAAACAACACTGTATGATTTGTCCTGTCTAACTTAGAAGATAAATGTCATTGTGTATGGCTAATATGTTGTTTCTATTCGTGTCATAAATAATTAAAGTTTATAATATCCATCATTATATACTACCACTATTTATTCTAATGTATTGAAATGGAATTTTAAAAAAAAAGTCTATGAAAACTGAAATTCCGGCAAAGGATGCACACTATAATAATTTATCAAAAATTAAAATCATACTATTTTCATGCGTTACATATAATATTTCGACAAACATTTTCCTAGTAATGTAAACTAAGAATTTAATAAATATGCGATGCTCTTAAGGGGGCATAACTTGCTTGCAATGATATAAATTCGTGATTTTTGGCAGTGGAGGGTATTCCATAAATTGAAAATTCATGCTATTTGGCGGATGTCAGTTTTCCATAATTTAAGTGTGGAGTTAAGTTTTCACACAGCCAAGCATATGTAAAATAGAGCCTTTGAATACCGATTTAAGGTTAGACACTTCGTTAAGTTGAAAAAGTAAGTATTTTTACTTAACTTTTAGAAAACCTTTGAATACGGACCCTGATCTCTTCTTCATCTCTGATGTTAAATCATAAGGAAATATTTTTCTATCAAATTCGCTACTTATATTTGTGATTTTGCGAAATCAATGAAATGAATCCAATACTTACTCAAATATTTTGGGTCGTTATTTTATGTATGTTAAAAAATACATGAATAGTTTGATATAAGATCTGCATTTGGTGGTTGTTATTGAATCTGATTTTTGTTTTCATTTTTATGTTCAGCTCATTTGAGAATGGCAGTTGTGAATGTATTGTATTATCTAGACATAATTATGTTTTTTCAATTGCAAGTACAAAACTATGTATTTTAATAGGCCAAGTTCTAATCTTTCAGAATCAGAAGAAGAACTAGTATATTATGCTGGTCACACAATAATATTATATACGGTATTGAGAATTAGTCCCTGTCTATATTTATATATATATTATTTTGAATACATGTATAAGATGTAGGTATGCATGATGTATTTGGTATGACTCAGAGTAAAGGTATTTATTTACCTTGTTCATTGATACATATATCTACCTTCTTGATAAATATATACATATCAAACCAATGTATTGTTTTTTCTCTTGTGGAATTGATATACCACATTTAAAACTGCTTCTGGGACTGCAATATCTCAAAAGCTCGGTGTCAAAATACCCACTTATTAATTTGTATGATTAGTATTGATTACACAAGTCTGCACAATAATAGCCTGCAAAATTCTTATCATGCAATTTAGGGGAAGAAATCAAAATAAACCCCACATATGCGAAATTCTTTCCAAATATTATCAGAATCATAATATCTATGGAGAATCACTTGGGTAAGACTCTGGCTTGCTAGCCTGGAGGTCGGGTGATCGATCCCTGTATTGGCCGAGAAAGTTCATCAAAATATTCAGGCCTGGTTCCCTATTGTCAGTGATGCAGGATGGAGAGCCTGACAAGGACCGCTGTCTAGTCGTTCAGATGGGACGAAGAACTGAGGTCCCATGTACACAGTGGCAGTTGGAATTCGATATAAGAGTAGGCAGTAGTCAGGGCAAAATTTACCTCATAGCACACTCTATTGCATATGCCTGTCTTCATTAGCCCAGTTTAACAGCAGAACAGTAGGACGTTAAACCCTATTTCATTGAACAATATCTATTTTGGATAAAAAAGTGAAGGGGCAAAGAACAGGGGAATTTAGCATTGGAAACCATGAACATTTCTAAAATAAGCACCCATATTCATCAAGCAAAGTCTTTCAGAAATTATCCCCAATATTGCGTTAACTTAACTTAAAATACTCTACCTTAGGGCCGAGCAACTAACTCAATATATGTGATACGTTTTCAAACAACTTAAACCCACCAGTCTTCATCTTGAAATGGAGTCCTGTGTCCCAAGTTGTATTATGCGATGATTTGATAAAACCAGACTTTTATTTTATAAAAATAATGTGTCGGTCAAATTTACCTTTTGTAATCAAGTACAGCACATGGGCCATTAACTGTATAGACCTCTAAAGGAACGGTTATCGGGTCACTAAACGAAAGAATTGACACGAAATCTTAAAAAGGTTACGTGTCCGGATAAGCTGTTTTAATGCTCAAGTCCAAACGACTCAATATTTTGAGCTGAAATCTTGAGTCTGGGTATATACACCATTCTTCTATATTTTAGCGTTCAAATTTCATACTCGGACTTTTATTTGTGAGGCTCTGTGCAATTCGGGACAGTCCCTTTAAGCATTAATCACAGCCTCAAAATGGACAAAAGAAATCTGAATTTTTTTTGTCCACCATCCTACCGACTTTTTGTGTCATAAACTGTGGGATATTTTTTTTAGGGTGAGCAGACAGAAGCCTCAGGATCTAGGGGGCCTGCAACCAAGGTGTGTAATATTTTAACATTGTCATCATAACCCTTTCTTGCATGCACTGTCATCTTGAACATCAGATTTGTTCAATTGTGTTTAAACATACTTTCATTGTGGCACTGGTTATAAACTTGATATTTTCACAAATCGAGTAGTTGGCCTTTCTCTTCATATTACGACAAATTTACAAAACTAACTATCAAACTTAATTTAACATTGATATTTATGTTACAAGTTGAGAATATATTGTTACCTTCTCAAAAATTTACATTGACCCAAATTCACAAAAGCGAAAGATGCTTGAAATCTGTTACTTAAAGTAAAAATGCAGACTTTAACAGAAAAAAGTTTTAGTGTGGTTTCTGGATTTTTAATTTCAACCATATTTATCAATCCGATTTTGAGCACTAGAGTAGCCATCCACATTACACTGGCAATTTGAAAAGTCAATTTTCTTAACGTCTCCAGTAAACAAATTATTTTCATAATTTGAGGTATAATTAACACAATCTTAACAGAAACAATCATAATCTTAAATCGAGAGATGAAATGAAGCCCACTATTTCAATCCACAATAGTTTCTAAAACAACTATCAATATTATTAAGGTCACCATTATGCACATGATTTGGTAACTAGTATGTACATTAAACAATCATTAAATTGGAATTAGTAGGCCTGATTGTATTCATTGTACATTACCTTAAACGAATGTCACTAAATACAAACTTTATCATTTACTTTTAGAATTATTTTACAACTATTTTCATTATCTACATCATTTTCGTCTCTTATCATTGCAAAAATTATGACTAGAAATATATTTATTTCTATATTGTGATCTACAACTTTTAGATTTTCCACAGTTTTATCTTCTAGGTCTTTTAGCTGGGGGACTTTTTTCTCTGTGACTTCTTGTGAAGTGTACAGGTGGTGGTGAAGGGGCTCTAGTTCTCCTTGTTTCTCTCACAGGAGGGGGAGAGGGGGGTGATGATCGCTGACTCTGTCGTCTAGATTGCATTACAGATCCTGAGGATGACGGAGGGGTAGTTGGTATAGAAGAATCATCTGGACTTCTAGGTCTCCTTCCTCTACTTGACTGGTCTGCTGGTGGTGTTGATACCGAAGATCTTCCTCTAGTTTCTGGTGCCTCGTATTCAGGACTTGGTGTACATTGACCTTCAGATGGTGAAGATGATATTGGTGATGTTTGTAGATTGCTGGAAATAGTCGGTGGGGTCAAAGGTCGACCCAGTGGTCTACAGGGATCTGATTTATAACCAGATACCAATGTTGATGGGGGAGAGTTGGTTCTGTAGGTAGTTCGTGGAGATGACGGTCGCTTGTAGGGAGAAGCTGAATGGTAACCGGTAGGAGATGATGATCTAAAATGAGTTCTTGTGTCTGTTGGTGATGGGGGACGAAAACTTTGTCGTCCTCCAGACGGAGATGGTGGTCGATAGCTAGATCGTGCTATAGGTGAACCTGGGGATGGGGGTCTGTAACTTGCTCTTGGGGTTGGTGATAACGGACGGAAAGATCTTGGTTCAGTTGGAGAAGCTGGTACAAAAGGGCCAGGAGATATTGGTCTGTATGTAGGAGAGGATGGTTTATATTGGTCTGAATCACCAGGACTATAATACCGTTTACTAGGAGATATATACGCTTCTTTAGTGGGGGATCTACTCAAATCTTCAGATCTGCTCATACCTCTTTGGTCAGAATATGATCCTCTTTGAGAACCTCTATAATTTTTCTGCTGAAAACCGCCCCTAGTTTTCCTGAAAAATAAATTTATTAAACATACATTATATGCAAGAGTCTATAATTGCAGGTCTTTCTTTTGGTTTGAAATATTATCTAAATTATTAATTAGACATTAATTAACTTATCCAGACCATAATCAACTCTTGATGGCATTGCTAGTCTGCGATATTTATTTGATTAGAACCCAGTCTGCTACTGCTGATTAAATTAAAAAATGGATTATCACAACTAAGCTTTTTTATTGTGCCAACTTTAGTGATGATGATTGAGGATAGGCTCAAAATTCCATTGCTAAATAATCGGAACAGGGTTTATCAATTTGACTGAAATTTTCAACAAATTCCCTTTACATTATCTAGTTTTTAAACTGTTATAGTAGGCACTGACAGATCTTTATCTAATCTGCCATAATGTATTGTTTATATATATATAATTAATAATAATTAATAAAATATAGATTTATACATGTACGTGTTAACGTTAATTTCTTCACAGTTTGGTGTCCCACTTCCATATGTCACCCCACTTGTACTCAATTCAAAATGTGGGCATCCCCTTTTAAACAAGGTAGGATTCACTTAAAGAATCATAACCAGACAGCTTAGAATTTAGAAGAATACTTACAATGGTTGTTTTTGTTGCCATCCAGGGGTCCATTGTGTTCTATGTCTGGCATGTTGTTCAGCTAAACCAAAGTTGACTTCTGTTACAGGTTTTCGTACAATCTCTCTTACTCTTCTCTCAGCTTCACCAAAATAAACCTGATCTATTGGGGTCTTCTTTCTCTTAACAAATAGTTCTCCATCCTCCTCTTCTTCAGATATTGTTTCTGTACTTTTTGATTTGGATCTCGATCTCATTCTTGACCTTGATCTTGACTTGGAAGAACGTTTTGAATATCTAGAGCTGGAGTATGATCTTGATCTTGATATAGATCTTGACCTTGAATATGATCGTGATCTGGAGTAAGATCTTGATCTGGAGTAAGACCTTGATCTGGAATATGATCTAGATCTTCTAGAATGAGATTTAGATCTGGAACGAGAGCCAAGAGACTTTGACCTAGAACGAGAATGAGGGAATCTTGAACCATGGGATCTGGAACGACGTGATCTGGAACGTGATCGTGATTTGGATGATGTTCTAGATGTTCTAGCAGATCTAGACCTAGATGATGACCTGGATGTTGATTTAGAAGACTTTCGATCATCTTTCACTGATAATATTTCAATGGAGGCTGAGTCATCATCTTGTTTTGAATCTTCTATACATATTTCAGTTTGTTCTTCTGGAACTTCTTCGGTTGTCACAGATACTTCAGTTACCTGTTCTTCTGTTATTACATCTGTTTCTATCACTTCTGTTTCTCCCATACTAATAACCGAAGATTCCACCATTTCTGCTGATAGTGTTTTCAATTGTCCACTTTCAACATCAACAACTTCTAAAGCCCCTTGTAAAACTTCAAGAGTGCAGGAAACAGATACACTACCATCTTCTAACTCAGTCACTGAAATAATTAAACAAAACATTCAGATTGTCTCAATGGAGGTAATCATTATCTTCTTATATTTAATTTAATGCATGGTCCTAAATTTTGGGGGGCATCTGGGGGTAAAATTAATAAGTGTATTAGCAGTAAAGTCTAGAAAATGGGGATGCCACACCTATCCAAGAGTGACAATGGCAGGAGCATATAACATTCAGGAGTGGTTAAAAGAAAAATTGTCATTCACAATTGAAGAACAACTATATTAGTTATACTTACGAGACTCTGAACTACTCTCTCGTTTTTCTATGAGTTTTTCTGGATCTGGTATTGTTTCTGTTGATGCCAGTCTTCTAGATGATCTTGTTTCAACACTTGGTGAGATGGATACATCTGATCTGTAATTTGATACAATGCAATCAAATTTACTACATGTAAGTAAACAAAGGCTTTATTATTACACTGATGTTGAAGTGATCTGATTACAGTCCCATAAGAGAAATACCGTTGTATGATATGTGAAGGATTTACAGAAATGCCATTTAAGCCATGATGACACGAGTTTTATAGTGAAACCCATCTATTACTGGAACTTTAAAGATGTATTATGTAGGATTTAGATAAAGAACTGACAATTTTCGCGATAAAAGTTAAAAACTAGATAATGAAAAGAGAATATCTTAAAAATTTCAGTCAAATTACGTCGGTAAGGTTGTTTGGAGAATAGCAGAGTAACGAATGTCATTGCTACCGTTGTAAGATAGTAAACGAAGTCTTGATTATCCTTTTTTTAATATTATTTAAAAAATGGACGATCCAGATTTAAAAATCATTAATCACCAGTTGTATTTAGATACCTTGAAAATCTAGAGCATTGAGAGTTGATTATGGTCTTGGCAAGTAAATACATGTCTAATTAATAATTTAGGCCTAAATAAAGACCTGCAATTGGCAGATTTAGCTTTTGCATAATGCAGCTTTAATTTTCTAAAACTTAACCATGAACCATGTAACAGTAGACTAGTACACACTGATATACAAGAGGTCTTCAATCTGATAAAATTTAGTTTGTTGGTCGAACCCCGTCTTCAATTAGCCCAGGTTAGGTGCTTAAGCGTAGGACGTTAAACCCCATTTCATTCATTGTTGGTAGAACAGATGATCTTGATATGCTCCAAGGAACATGAATATGTTTCAAAGATCTGTACAAATAAATAAGAAATATATACAAACCCTTTAGAAAATGGTGGAGTACACGGTCTACGATGACTAATTCTAGGTTTATATAAATCAGATGTATCATAACGTTGACTAGTTTTAGATCGACTGCCTTCAGGGGATTTCCCTCTAAAAAATCAAAAAATCTGCAGTTTAAATCATGATTCTCAGTTGTATACATTTATAGTTGGTGAACAAGTACTAATTAAGTGTCATAATGTTCAGAACTGACCATTGCCATAACCCATTTCATAATGGAATTTATTTATTTATTTTCTCTTCCAAGAGACATATCAAACATGACAATAGAGGTAATGATATAATAATAATAATAATAATCGCGTCATTTTACAAGGGTAGCAAATTAGGCCAGATCGTGCCATGATAATAAGATGGGAAAGTTCTGATGAGAGAAAAAGTAATGATGTCATGAAAGACCAGCCTCTTGAGGATAACCCATAAAAACCTGCTTAAATTAAAACTAGGTTTATCTCCAATGGGGTCTTCAGGCCTAGATCATTTCATATAAACATGGAACTGAGCTATTTTTTCTAACTTTTGACAAAAAATAAAACTCAATTTAGATCAACGAAACACTCTGTAACTAGTAATAAATAAAGAAAATAAACCTCATTGATTCACGTCTTGATCTTGTAGTTGTAGGTTCAGGTGTTGCTAAATTTCTCTGAGACCTTCGAGTCGCTGCCTTTTCTGAATGGCTGCTTTCACCAGAGATATTTCTCCTCCTCGCACCAGATTTATCTGAGCCAGCTTTAGAGTTCTCAGAAATGTCACTTGATGGAGAATGTGGCTGAATTATAGTCTGTGACTCGTCAAATTTAGGAACTAAAGCAACTGACATGAGAGCTGATTGTGGTAGTTCCATAACAGGCAGGGGACTATCAGGTAGAGGGATATCGGCTACATTTTCAGGGGGACATAACTCATCTTGAGTTGGCGTTGGAGGACTTTGAACAGGCATTTCAATTTCACTGACTTCAAAGTTTTCCATGGTATAGTTCATAGTATTATCTATTTCAATTGTCTCTGTTTCGATTATTTCAGTCTCTACTTCCTCCACATCTTGAGAATAATTCCGACTAGAGAAGGGTTGTTTTTGTTCTGTAAATATTGATGTAAATTCCTCTGATGTGTATCGTCTATTTCTTGTTCTGTGTCTTCGAAGTCCCAGACGTTTCTGTTGCAACAACTGTTCTTTCCTCTCTTCTTTAGTTTTGCGTTTTTTAACTGGTCTTACTTTTTTTTCATCTTCTGTATCCATAGATGAAGAAATTTGATCTTCTGTTCTTGATTCTGTAATAGAATGTAAATTAAAAAAAAATATTTCTATGAGAAAATCACTGATCACATATAATCCTTATGTTTTTTGATTAAAAAATAAAAGATCCCACAAAAAGGAAGATGATTGGCTTCATTGTGGAAATACATTTTGATTAATTTAATTTCAATATAAGAAAATATTTGCTCATATTCAGTAATAGTTCCTTCTAACAAATATAGCAAGATTAAATAATGTTGAAATTTATTTGGTGCATTTCAGCCAAAATGTCAACAAATTGTTCATAACTCTCACTCACCATTTTGTGAGCTTTCAGTCCTTTCATCTCGGGAGGTTTCTAATTCTGATTCTTGTTTTTTTCTTCTTTCTTCTCTCAATCTGGCTCTTTCCTCCTCCTTTTCCTTCTTTTTAGCATCAATATCAGCTCTTCTTTGTATTCTCTTATGATACCTTTCAGCCTTTTCTTTGGCCTACGAATTAGAAAAATAAAATATAGACAGATAATAATTTAGAAATCAGAAAAAAAAATAACCAAATACTAATTAAGAATAAAGTATAATTTGTCATTTGCAACTGAAATAATGTTTTTACCAATATTTGAAGAATTAAATGTAAGACTTACAATTCTGGCTTTCCTCTCTTCTCGTGTCTCCTCATCATCACTATCACTAAGATTATATGTTAAAGATAGAAGTTTTCTTGGTTTAGGTGGTGTTGATAAACTGGCTTCGTCTTTATTAATTTTAGATTGTTCGTTAGTTTCTTTACCTAGAGTAATCTCCTCTTTATCTATAAATAAAAACAGCATTTAATAAATAGTTTGTTGCGTTACATTTATAATATCAAATGATCTTTTGTTAAACCTAGCTTTAGAGCAGAAACTAATTGAAAAAGATATAAGATTTGATGCATACTATTAAACTTTGACACAGTTTCCAGATAATCACTACTGTGACTTGATTGATAGGGGTTCTGATGCCTAAAAACTCCACCCACCCCATATATTTCCTAATTTAATTGCACTAATAAAATTGCTATACAAACTGTTCTACTTACTGCTGATTTCTTCTTTTAAAGGTTTGACAGGAGATTTGAAGGGGGATTTCTGTATGGACAGTTCATCATCGTCCTCACTATCACTTAATGATGAATATTCAAATGATGATAAATCACTGGTATGAATCGAGCTGAGTTCTGAGTCTGACATATCTTCTTCACCAGTGTCCTTACTCCAAGCAAATTTATA
Source organism: Patella pellucida (assembly GCA_917208275.1). Taxonomy (NCBI): domain Eukaryota; kingdom Metazoa; phylum Mollusca; class Gastropoda; family Patellidae; genus Patella; species Patella pellucida. The sequence goes on from OU795039.1 coordinate 64,446,457, forward strand.
TTGTTTCTTGTTAGACTTAATATCCTCATTAATATTTTCATTTGTTTTATTTGCAACATTTTTTTCTTCAGCAGTAACAGTCACTGTTTCAACCTCCACATCAGCCATTTCCACTTCAGTGATGGAAGATCCACGACTGTTTTCATCCAAATCCATTGGCGATCCTGATGTTTTAGACATTCCATCTTGTACTTTAGAATCTGGTGTTTCGTTAGGTGGTTTATCGGGACCAGGAGGTGGAGGTGTAGCTGAATCTTCAGGGGGTGCTGGATCATTAGGAGGGGGTAACGGTGCTTGCTCTGTTCCTGGGGCAATTGGTTGATCAGTTGGAAGTGGTGGAGCAGCCATGCTTCCTATAGGTGGAACCCCAGGGGGTGGAGCAGATGCGTTAAATGGTTCCAATCCTGGAGGATAAAGTCCGCCCCATCCTGGTATTTGTTGAAATGTAGGTTGGAGTGGATTAAAACCGAATTGCTGAGGAAAGCCTAAATTTACTGGCATATTTGGATTTTGAGAACCAAAGGGCATTTGTTGTTGCCAGTTTGGAGGCTGTGTATATGGTGAATTCTGATTATAACCAGCAGGTAACCTGTTATTTGCATTTCCTGAAAATAAAAATCATTAGCATATAAATTGAAATAGGTCTAAAGATATATTTAAGTGATACATATCATCTGTGTATAACGCAGATAACTATCCAGTGAAAACTTTTTTTTTCTCAGGGTATTTCTGTGCTTTAATTACTTCTTGTCACAGTTGTACGTGACAAGGAGTAGGGTTGCCTGTCCAACCTCATTGTTTTCTCCATTGTTAGTCTCTGGTTTGTGTCGAGTGGGCGTTAAACCTCATTTTTCTCTCTCTCTACTTCTTGGCAAGTGTACAAATGGTATCCAAAAATGTGTATCATCATGTCATTCCACAAAAAATTAGTAATTATTTTACCCCTATAAACTGTTTTCGTAGACAATTCCAAAATGTTCAATATTTCGAATGATAAACAGGTTGGCATTTCATTTGCATACCTAACTGTAACAATGGGACTTCTTATTTAATCAAATTACATGTAAATCAATTTAATCTCTTTATTCTTTTAACTTTTAATAAGATATTTGTCATACCAAGCTGTGACGATTGTTGTTGTAATTTACGTTGATGTAACTCCTCTTGTCTTTGTTTTGGATCAATACCTAAATGTTGACACACAACTTCGTCTATCCGTGGTTTAATAAACTGAAATATTTTTGGATTAACTACTTGTTCAATAATACGTTCTACACCATTAGTTAACATCCCAGATCTGAAAAAAACAGAAAGCTTTTTTTAAAACTGAAAATATGCCAGTCTGCATATAATTTTATTAAGAGCCAAAAAGTAAGCATCAAGGGCTGTATTAATGCCGAAATTAAGAAGCAAATAAATGGATGAGACTCATTAACTAGCGGTACTAGGACAACTATATTTCTATAACTATCGAGCCATCAAATTATCACTCGTTTTACCTGAGAAGGAGAGAATGATTATAAAATTTAGTAACAGTATTGATATAATTAAAATATATATGCTATTAAAACAAGCAGCAAAATTATTGTGATCCAAAGCAATGACAAATCAAATTGCTCATCTATGCCCCACATCCAACTCGTTCAAGTCAAGACATTCACCGAATAAACATCAACAACAAATTTGATCGAATATTCCTCCTCAGTTAGAAGCAGGGTTACAATGTTCCAAATTCTCAACCAATCAAATTATTGTTGCTTATTCTACTTAGCCTAAGACCCCCACCAAGTCTAAACATTGTAACTTGCATCACCTAGATTGGAATTACTTAAAGGGCAAATCTCAATTATATTTCAGAGAATAAGAATGTTTAATTTTGTGATAGGGCTGAGCAACTAACTCAATATACAAGTACATGATACATTTTTAGACAACTTAAACTTGTCAATCTTTATCTGGAAATGGAGACAGGTGCCTCAATCTGTATTGCACTGTATCCGGATAAAACCAGACTTTCATTTTACAAAAATAATGTGTAGGTGAAATTTAGCTTTAGTTATCAAGTACAGCACTTGGGTCATGCACTGTATAGATTACTAAAGGAAAGGCAATAGATTCCCAACGAAAAAATTGACCGAAAATCTTAAAGGGCCAATCCCGATAACTTTTTGGGGAATAAAACTGCTTAATTTTGTGTTAAAATCATTTAAAACCCATTATCTAAGGCCGATCAACTAAACCGATTTTTGTGATACGCTTGTAAATAACTTAAACCTGACAGTCTGCATCTGGGAATGGAGACCTTTGTATCATACAGTATCTGGATAAAACCAGACTATTTTCTATAAAAATAATATGTAGGTAAAATTTACCTTTTGTTATCAAGTACAGTACATGGGTCATTCACTGTATAGACCTCTCAAGAAACGTTAATCGATTATAAGGTCACCAAATGAAAAAAATGACCATCAATCTTAAAAGGGTTACGTGTCCGGATAAGCAATTTTGGCGTTCACGTCCAAATGACTCAATATTTTGAGTTGAAATTTTGAGACAAGGTATATACACCATTCCCCTATATTTTGGCGTTTTATTTTCATACATTCTCAGACTTTTATTTTTGAGCCTCTGTATAATACGGGACTGTCCCTTTAAAAGGGTTACGTGGATAAGCAGTTTTGAGACAAGGTAAATACACCAGTATTTAGGGGCTTAAATTTCATATATACACAGACTTTTTTTTTTTTTTTTAGTTAAAATCGGGATGCAAGCCTGTGTAACAACTAACAAACATCTTGTCACAAATACAACCCAGTTTAACCAGATCTATAAATATTCTGAAAATAGTAGCCACACTGTGTTACTGCTAGCAAAGTCAAGAATATAGAAACCTTTATAAAGTAAATTTTTTGATTGTCCACTACATGTAATGAAGGACTTGAAACACAAATATGAATGACTTTACTGTATACTGTAGTGCAGGAGTTAAGATAAGTAAATTTAACTCTTCGAGTAGTATGGTATTCATTATCACTTACTGGTTGATCTGCTTTCGAAGATTTTCTCGAAGTTGATTTTTGCTCAAATTTGGACTCCATTGTTGTTTTGACAAAAATCTTGTAACATAGTTTTCTACTCTTTGCTGTAAATTTTGGTATGCTGGCTGAAAATTAAATAAAAATGTTATCGAATGATATCAGCCAAAAAAAGTAAAGAAACAAAAAATACCCTGATCACCAGTCAATTCATAGCTGCAACCATAACATGGAGACAATTACATTCGACATGTGGACAATTGCATTCGAGCAGTAAAGACACTTGACTTCTGGCTAGAATATCATGGGCTCAAATTCTCATGTGGGTTGAGAAGAGTCTTAGGAATAATTAAGTCTGGTTCCCACCTGTAAGGGATATTGTCTGTGTGGCTGATAATATTTATGCTGGAATTCGATGAAGACTTGGCATTGAACAAATGATCATGTTAGTCTCTAAATGACTAAAGCATTATGCTGACAAACCACAATAAACTCATATGTTCACAATAAACAACAACAGAAAATTCAAACTCTGAATTTAATCCCAATTTTTTAACATGTATTTGTTGAGACCCAAGTTTAGTTTAGTTTCCCTTGTAAACTCAATTTGTTAACTAGATAAACTATGGAATTGCAACTATTATCTGCTAAATTAATCAAGTGGTGTATTTCAATGCCTTGACATATCATTCATAGTTTTGATGCGCCATGAGTACCAACCACTCTACTTACATAGAGCTCTATGCATGTCTTCTGTTTTGGACTTAAAATATAATAAAAATGAAAGATATGACTTGTGTCTACCATCTAGGTGAGGGAGGATAATGATATATTTAATTACACATGGGTGTCTGGGAAATTAAATAGATAACAGCAATTAATCAATATTTTGATGAAAAATATGTTAGTTTTTGATTAGTTAATAATGCCATTACGACTGATTCACAAATCCCATGATAAATAAATAATATACATCCCCCCTCCATTAATTTATAAGCTTATAACACAGAATCGTTTGTACAGTTCTTATAAGTTATAAATGACATTTAGGTGTGCTAATTAATGAAGGGCTATAGAAGACAATTAGTTAATAATATTATCATATGAAAATTCATCCAGGTTTCCCGGCATGGTTTCCCCTTGTGAGTGATGGAGGCAGAGAGTCTGACAAGGATAACTGTCTAGTTGTCTGGATGGTATGGAAAACGAGGACCTACGTACACATTGACATTGGCGTGCAAGCAGCAATGCGGAGTATATCATATCATATCATATCATTTTCGGAATATATAGGTCATGTGACCTGTGTCCGCTTTTGTATGTTCTCAGCCAAATTAGCTTCACAATAGTTCACAATACGGGGGAATCACAATTTTTTCTGTTTTTTTGTGTTTTTTTTTTTTGTAAGTATCACAGCTATTTTGTTATTAATTGGTGAATCACAATCACAATACTGGTAAACAGATTTTGAGAGTCACAGTTAATGTTAGATTTTTTTTTGTAGCGTGAAAGGGATTATATCACAACTGATTGAATTGTTCACTGACTTCGTAATAGTTTAAGGTCCTGGATGCGTGTGGATGAGGTGGCGCCAATGTCTGTCAAGTGCAGACTTGAATTGATTTAAGGTTGTTGAGTTTACCACTGAACTTGGGAGTGATCTCCAATCGGTTTGGGATCTAAAACTTAATGCTCAGCGTTTTTGCTTACAGTCTTTAACTTCGTATACAAGTTTTTGTGTGTTGCCTCTGGTGGCTGTGTTTGTCCTCTTTAACCATTTGAAGTCCCCACTGTAGCAACTGTTCAATATTTTCCAGAGTTCAATCATGTCACCGCGGCGTAATCTATACTGCATTGAGGGCAAGTCTAGAGCTTTGAGTCGATCTTCATATGGTAGACCTTGTAGACATGGGACTAGTTTGGTTGCACGTCGTTGAACTTGTTCTATAAGGCGTAGGTCGCACTGGAGCGTTGGGCGCCATACAGCATGGCAATACTCTAGACCGGGGCGGACAAGAGATTTATAGAGCTTGGTAAGTGTTGTTTTCTCGAGGTACTTGAACCCTCGTTTGATCATACCCACTTTTTGGTTTGCCTTCTTTGTGGTTTCAAGAATGTGCGAATGGAATGTAAGTTGGTCATCGACTAATACACCAAGGTCCTTCTCTTCATTAAATGATCCCTTGACAGTTAATTGTATTCTTAACTGGTAGAGGTACGAAAGTGCAGTAGCGCCAATATGCTGTAGTGCCCAGTTCGGAGCAGAACAGTAGAACCCAATTTCATTTCATGCCATTTTTATTATATAGGTAGGATCATAACGTTTTGTTACTCAGTACATTACCTTTGTGTCAACATCAGCCAGACATTCTTTCCTAAACTGATCAAAAACACCCTGTGACTTGATTGTATTGATTATTTCTTGAACTACCACTTTATCTGGTTCAGGAGGCGATTGATCAGTTAATGTTGAAGACATTTTAACACTTTAACAGAAAAATATGCACAAACAGAATCTTGAATTTATTTTACATGGAGGCTGCCATTTTTAATATATAAAATTGTACCGGGATTTTCTAGAAAAAACGAAATATTTCTTGTGATATCATACAATAACTTTTTAAACTTATTTTAATCTCCATTTTCATGAACCTTTTTATATAATAATGCATTATGGGGCGATTTTATGCTATATTAGAATCAATGTGAAAATCAAATGATTGTTACGACAACTGGCATGAGATAAGTAGGTCAAACTCGTTTTCAAACTTCTATGAAAAGCTTAAAATCTATTTTTAGACAGAGAAAATTCCAGATTTATCATCGGAAGTTGTGAGTTGGAACGTCCACGTGTTATAATTACCTCATTTCCGCTAGACAAACCAATCGTTATCTAAGAAGTTTGTCATCAGACATTATTGTAAACACGACAGCAAACTCAAAAAATAAATGACGAAACAGTCAGTTTTCAACACGATGTAATTTCATTGTAAATTGTTTAAATGGGTTGGAAGAAAGTCAAGAAATGGTTTCCACGTTTGATCGGTGTAATAGCTTCTCTGAGTGCCTTGTGTATAGGCAGCGGAGATGGACTGGAAGAAGACGGAGCAAAAAACTCAAATGTATTTAATAGTAAAACTTGCAAACCTATAAAGAAGGACAAGTAGGAATATTAATTATTTTGATGTATTGCTATTATTTGCAGGATTTCATTCTACTTGATGGGTCTTTATAGCCTTGATGTGGTCAAATATGAGAACAGATTAATGAAATGACCGTATGAATTGCTTATTTAATTACCAATGCAATACCAAGGCAATGAGTATGAATATGATTGGAATTAATTTGACCCTGCAAACTCAAATGTTATTTAATATTTATATTTATGATGGCCATGATTAATAAGGAATACTTTTTGATGGATGATGATCTAATCATAATACGGTTTCCGATTTTAAAAAAACTGCAAAGCACTCATTTTTATCTCTTAAAGGGACAATACCACTCTTGCTGCCTTGACAGCTCCAGAAAATAAATCATAGCCTTACTCTAAGTACTAGATGTTTAAGTGTCCTACCTGTTGTGTAAATTATCCATTACATCCTATTTTACTTAATTCAGAGGGTTCGAAAATATGTTTAAATCCAAGTCACATTTGAATGAAAGTGTTTACGTAAGGCTTTTCAAATCATACAGTTGAATTCTCTCAATTTTTTTAATTAGGTGTGTTAAGATGAAATTTGTATCACCAATCAATTGGAATATTGTAAAATAGTACAAGTTGTTGACCAGAATAAAGATCTGGACATATTATTAAGTTACAACAAGAGTGGTATTGGGGCTTTGATAATATAATGGTTTTGATGATCATTTGATCTAGTTAAGACGTTGCAATTGAGTATCGATAAGTGTTATAACTGTTAATTGGAGATTAACAAGAATGAGAAATATATTCTGATTATTGAGTTCTTTTACTTTCTTTGTTTATACTATAGGGTCAATTTGCAGTCCCGCTAATACACAATATATATTATTGGCATCCCATAGGGGTTTTTTTTGTTTATATATACTTAAACTGAAGTGACAACTCTGAAGTCTTGTTTATCAAGTTTATGTACATGTGTCATGAAGTGGCAAGTCTGTATGTGTATTGATAACAGACCCAGTCACTTTCTTCTTCTTCCTTCGTTAATTCCTGGTCATGTATTACACAGTAATATTATAGGCGGAAATTTATTTTTGCTAAGCGGAGACTCAACCTACCAAGACCCAATATTCATTGATTAATCATGTACATGTGTTATCTAGAATAGCTACATGGTTTTGTGCAGGTGCTCAACCTATTTTAAATAATAATTTAATTTATCTATTTTAGCTCTCATATGTTTGTTAGTACATTAGATGGTAGATTGTCTGCGTTGGATATCCGTAATGATGGCGAGCTTCTGTGGTCTGTACAGGCAGATGCACGTCCCCTGTTGTCTTCAAGTATAGGAAAACTTGAGGTCAGCAATTTATGATTATGACTCATCAATCTTTATTTAACATCTGTTATTTTTCTTAAATATAATAGGCCATCTAACCCCATTAAACAAATATGGCTTTCTCTTTCAATCCATTAAACTTTCAGGCAAAGTAGACAAGAGTATGGCCTGTTATAATTTTACAAAAAGTTTATCTAAATTAGTAGATACACTTAGTCTTAAGTTAAATGATACACAGAACATTTAATGGCTGTGACTGTGATACACATTAAGGCTGGTTAGAAATACAAAATATATAATGATATGACACACTAGCTAACTATTATCTGATGTTTACTGGGATGTAACTAGTGTGTAAAAGTTAGTTATCCGATTCTCTCCAGATAGATAGTGCTTTCCAGATTTTAACTAGTACACAGTTTGCTTCAGATATTGCTGCCAGCTAATAATGATAAAAACGTGTATATTGATAACATACATTCTTCACACCAATATTTTTCTATTTTGGTGACAATTAATACCCTTTTTAACTGTTGTGCCACCCCCCCAATAGAAGTGCACATCAGATAATAACTAGATCGGCAGGACAATACTACTCTGTTTTAAACAGTGATGAATGCCATACAAGAGGCATAATATACTGGCACTTTCTATTGAGCCCTATGCCACATTTTATAGTTTTCTTATTATCTAAATAAAGAATTGGTATAGCAATTTATGTTTTTTTTTTCAATCCAAGTCATTTTTTTCATGATTTTAGTTGAACCGAAATGGAGTAAGAACAAGACTGATACCATCATTAGATGGAGGTTTATATCAGTATGATGGTGAGAGTATTGAAGCTGTACCAATGACAGCAGAGAAACTGCTTAGTTCAACGTTCCGTTTAGATGATAATACTATGATGATAGGAGGAAAAGATAGTAAATCATATGGTGTTGATGCTAATACTGGCCAGGTTAGTTTTCATTAAAGTTATATATTTTGTGAGAGAGGGGTTTCATACAGGCTATGCCTGTTCCCAAATCCCTATTCAGACACAAATCTGAATAGAATATTGCTTATAAAAAAAGTGTTTCTATGGTCACCTCTTATGATTGAATTTTATAATCTTCTGCTCACTTGCATTCACCATATTGCATGTGCAGTTGAACATGATAACACATTAACCCTCACTTTCTTTATTATTCTTATACTCATTTAATTTTTTTAACAACTGTTGGCAAACCCTGCATACCTGAAGATGTAGCTTCAAATATTGAATCGTAATATTTTGAAATTATTGCAAGAAAGGTAACTTTAATTATACATATTGCTTTTAAATGATGAGTTATATTATTTTGGACTCAATCTTCCAAAATTGTTAACACAGTAGGGTCTTTAGAATTTTAAAAACTTGAAATCCACAATTTTGCAGGTGCACCAGCAATGCATTTTATTTTAATTAAAGGTTCGCTATGTGTGTTCTATGGATGGTTGTAAGTTTTTGGGTGATGGAGAGGTAACTGATGATGAAGATGTTATTGTTATAAAACGAAATACACAGACAGTTAGAGCTGTTGATGCTAGATCAGGTGTAGAAAGGTAAGCTATGGACAATTACTATATTATAAAATATACACTAGACTTCATTTTATCAAAACATTGAACATAAAGGATATTATTTAAGATAAATAAAAGACATAGATTTTTTAAAGGAAGGTCATTTGAATTTATATAGATTGGGAATTACTATTTTAGGTGGAACTTTAGTGTTGGAAATCATGAGTTAGATTTCGTAGATGGAACACCACCTATTCCTAGAGTTGATGATGATGATGAAGACGATGATGGTATTACAATAACAACCTGTCCATATCAAGGTGAGACAAACACCACTTTTCAAATCAAAAGAACACAGCAGATCATTGCTGTCTGCGTTGAGACAAAAAGTATTGTCTGTGATTCCTTGGTACATGGATTACAGGTTAAAACGTCGTTACTTTCACCTGTATTAATTTAATTTCAGGTGATCACATAGAAGAAGATGAAAGATTTGATACTGAACATCAGGATGAAGCCTTGAAGATAATTGTTCCTGAAGGAAGAATTGTTGCTCTTAATCCTGCAGATGAAGCACATATCCTTTGGCAGCACAAGGTACCTACTCTTGTAGACAAATAAAAATATAGTTCTGATTCTCATTGTATAATGAATAGTAGGTGAATATAATGTAAAAGAAATATGCAAGTGTCATAATAGTAATGATGATACTATATGTGTTGTCCCTTTAATGTAAGGTTGTATGTAGATGTGAGAGAGTTCAGTTAACTTGTGGTTGTCATTGGGGTGAGGACATCATTTGTATTGTGATAGTTTTGTTCAGTTATTTGGAATAAACACCTCTAGAACTTATAAATACTTTTGTCATCTAATTAAATCACTTCAGTGGAAGCGGACGTTAAATAAAGCTTTTTTACACACACACAAGTTTATGAATAGGCCTATTTAACACAAGTAATTGTTTTATTTGCAGTTTTCAAGCCCTGTAACAAATGCTTGGATATTTAAGAAGGGTGTGATGAAACGTGTGAGTTTATTTGATAATCGTCATATTCCTGCTTTATCATCATTTACACCTGAAGGCACAGAAGAATCAGATGATGTACCAAAAGAACCATTATTATATGTTGGTGAGAACTAATTTTAAATGTTTAATTCGGTAACTAAGAATGTTGATAGTTGATTAGCAAATTGAAAATTTAAAATGTATTTAGAGGTAGATTTTGAAATTATGCTATTTATATTATTTTATTCAAATTATTTGTTCAATCCAGGTATGCACCAGAATCAGCTGTATGTACAACCATCAATAACTTTAACTGATGATGAGAGAAATTCAGGCAATGTTGTTGGTAACCCTGCATTACCTCAGATATCATGGAGACCATATCTCAGCTCTGGTAAGATTTCTTCATCAATGATAATTTACATATGACTAAATGTAGATTAAAGAATGGATTTCCTGTGATTTTTTAATGTTATACTTCAATTATACATAATATATTACAATGTGGCAATCAGTACAATTGACAATATTGAATGAACAAGCATCTGTCAAATCATAAAGAAAATATCTCAAAGAATAATCAGCAGATTACTTTATGATTCTGTGTACACCACGTCTGTTCTTGAAACAAGCAGAAAGTCAAAGAGCTCAATACAGATAATTACATTTCTGACAGTTCATTCAACAATCCAGCACCCTCAAACATATTGATAACATGACTTATTGTAAAATCTTATTTTTAGCCACTTCACGAACACCAATCTTGCATGGAAATCGCAAAGATAAAGTTCCTCTTCTTGGTGACAAGTCAACAGTGAGGGGAGATAAGTCATTGATAGTGTGGCATGAACATTATCCCTTTGGTAAGACAGTTAGAATCAACTATTTGTAAATAATTTCAAAACACAGAAATGATATCCAGAGGATAGTAAAACTTAAATCGAAACCCTTACTAGTTACTAATAGCTGTTTAAGTTTAATTGATACACAGGATTACATGCACAAGCAGAAGAGTTAAAATAAAAGAGAAATCATATCATTTATGGAATAGAAAGTTGACACACTTGTTTTTGACCAAATTACTTCTTTACTCAGAGAGGTCTGACCAAACACACAGTAAATCTTATTAATGGAGTTTATTATCAATGAATATTGTTTTATTCAGATAATGGTTATTATTTATATCCTGATGTGACACCTTTACTGCCAGTAAGAAATTTGACACCTGAGGCTGACAGTATAATGTACATTCCACAATCACTGCATTTTTGGTGGTAAGTTTTCTGTTTCTAGTTTGACATCTATAGAAATATAACAGGAATTTCAAGAATCTGATTGTCTTTTTAATACATTTATTTTAGAAATTAAGATGATTAAGATTTTGTATAAATAAACAAACATAATATTGTCAATTTAGTTGACAAAGATTGACTTGATTTCTTAATTGATGTTTTCTAGGAAAGAAGTCATTGCTATCAGTCTGATAACTTCAGTAGTTTTACATATGATTCTTACCAAACTAGTGAAAAAGGATTTACCCAATCAGGTAAATATTACGGAGATTAGTTCACAGGATAAGTAACAGATTTTACAGGGTAGCCAATAGCCATTAACACAAAATATCTCCAAAATCAAATAATGGAGAAATTATTATGTAACCCAATATGCTCAAGTAAAGAATTTTGTTTATGGGTGACATTATAAATAAAACATTCACATCATGATTAACTTGTATACGTGGTTAACAAAACAATACCTTAATTTTCACTAAGCAAATATAAAACGTAATGTAAGCATTTCTTCAAAACATTATCACAGATATTCATATATATGTAACTACTTGAAACATTTCATTAGGGAATATTTTTTACACGGAATTAACTAGTCTTATGTACTAACATACGCTTGGGATGGCCCTTTCAAACATAAAAGCAGTTGATTGTATCATAAAATAATTAATAAATTATCTTCATCATTTTTCATGTGGACTGTATTCCATATCCACTTAATCTCCACTGAAAGTGCATAGGCTATGTAAATTGTATTGATTTTAATACAGAATATCTTATTATTTGGTTTAATTTACAGCATAGTGGAAGTAGTAGCAATGACATTATTAATACTAGCCAAATGCACAGAACTGATTCAGAAAATTCAGAAACACATTCAGAATTTGCATCCAGGTATATTTATGTATTTTTTATAAAACAAATATGCTTTTTCATCATAAAAAAAATATGCTTTTTCATCATAAAAAAAATATGCTTTTTCATCATAAAAAAATGTGGCTAGATAAACAATCAAACGATTCTTAAAATTTGTGGAAAAATATACCGGTAACAGTAATATTGTGTGTTTTACCGGTATATGATGAAAAAATTTAATCCACCACAATGGTGTCACATCTAAATCAAAACCTATAAGTGAAAATGTGTAGAGAAATTAAAAAATATATATTTCTCTGATCGCAATATTTTATTTCAAATCTTATCAACAGGTTTTCATCAGAATTTGAGTTTGTACAAGGTTTAGGCAAAGGAGGTTTTGGAGTTGTGTTTGAAGCTAAAAATAAAATAGATGAATGTCATTATGCTGTCAAAAGAATTACTCTTTCCAACAGGTAGGCCTATTAAATTATGTATTGATACTTGTACACTTTTGTTCTTGAGTAATTCTTTTTTTGGGTGGAGTATTGCTCTTTCTGGGTGTCAGTTTTTCCTCTTTATATTGAGTCTCAGTATTATTAGAGGATTATCAAAACATGATCACAGCATTGTCACATTATATTTTACAGTGTTGGAGCAAAAGATAGAGTTATGAGAGAAGTACGAGCCTTGGCCAAACTTGACAATCCTGGAATTGTACGTTATTTTAATGCGTGGATGGAAAATCCTCCTTTGGATTGGATAGACAGTCTAGAAAAATGTTTAGAAGAAAGGTATGTCCACTGTTTTATTAAAGCAAACTGAAAAACAATGAGTATTTATTTGGACAATATTTATAATAGCTGTCAAAGAAAGTAGGCTTATTTGTCACATTTGTTTTTACAAAATATGCGAAGCACTAGTTTAACATACTGAATAACAGAATATAATATTTAGATGTGTGAGCACTGCTACGATCGAATGCAATTATTTAGCAGTTGGATTCACTCGCTCGGTTTACGGCCAAATAAATTTTGGGATGTCATTTTTTTACCTTCCATATATAAATCGAAACGGATTGAATATAAGACGAATGTTGGACTTTGCTGAAAAATGTACCGGCGTATGACCCGAAAAATGCCATTCTATTACAATGTCATGTACATGTAATTTTGTAAGAATATTATTGACCTAAAATTTGAATACCATACAGGTTTTAAACATGAAATATAACGAGGTGCATCTATTTTCTTTTATTTATGAATTTGAATATATTTTGTTGACACGTGATTCTTAATTGTGTTTTGAAAACGATAAGATTTATGCCCCTTTATTTTCGGAAAAAAAATGTCTGACCAGAAGTTTTTTGAAATCCCATCACTGGTGAGTAGTATTCTGATTATTCTGCAGTAACTTTCTTTTGTAAAGCTTGCACATACAAATCAATTCTCACACTGAGAAATTTCTGCTTTAACTTTTATATTTTCTTTATACAGTGAATGTTTTACGCCAACACCTTGTAATTCTGGTACTGACTTTTCTTCACTGCCATTAAAACAGAATAGAAAGTTTGTTTTGGGATCATCTGCTCCAGAATGGGGAGTAAAGTGTGGAAACTCTGCAACATTTGAGGTTCATGGTGGTGATGATTTGTTATTAACAGATGAAAGTGGATCCTATAGCATTGGAACTTGTGATAGACGTAAACATTCTGGTGTCAACGAAGATTCTTTTCAAATTGAATTCGCAAATTCATATTCCGAATCAAATAATGGTTCATCACGAGCAAAAGCTTGGGAAGATACAGAATCTTGTGAAATACCATTCCAGAATTATCAGGACAAAAATATGTCTAACAATGATAATTCCTTTTCAGTTGTGTTTGAAGATTCTGGCTGCCGTGATAAAAGCAGTAAAGGATCACAAAGCACTGATGTACTTAAATCTCAGGATAATGTATTATATAAACCTGACTCGACTTGTGATAAAGATACAAATGACAATGAAGCTGGGGATTTGAAATCAGTTGTTGTCGAGAAATCAAATGCTGGGGGGAATCTGTATCTGTATATTCAAATGCAACTGTGTCGTCGAGAAACATTGAAGGATTGGTTATGTGCAAATACATTAAATCGTGATAGAGAAACAGTATTGGATATTTTTGATCAAATAGTGGAAGCTGTGGATTATGTTCATAAATGTGGATTAATTCATAGAGATTTAAAGGTAAGACTTTATATGTATGAATGGGGCAAACTCATTCTCATACATGTACATGTAATTTAGAGAACATCCCTGACCCTGTTAACTTCATCTGTGTTCTCATTACCGGTATCTAGAAATCTTTCAACATGAAAGATTCTAAAGCTAAAACATAAAGATGAATATCTAGGGGATAAAAATATTTGTTGATACTTGTAAATGGATGGGATCATTCACTGTTTCACCATAGAAATATATACTGTATATATTTCTATGGTTTCACTAATTCCCATGGCTTGAAAAACAAAAATTGGTGTTTTAAAATGCAATGCTGGAAAGGGGTGTTTTTTCCATCTTGTCGACTTGTCTAGAAATTCAAAGTGATACCTCAAACTATTTGCTCATTCATTCACTGAAAATTATTGTTTTATCGGTCCATTATATTTTTCCAATTTGTATAAATTTTAAAACAATAACTTTATTTTGTTTCACATGATTTATAAATAATTTTGTTCGTGTCTCAGAACAAAATAATTTACAAAGTGTTTCGTTAACAGTTTGAAAAGGTAATTTACAGTCTAACCACTTCCCACTGTGTCTCATTTCCTAGGCGCCAATAAATCCTTTGACTTTTGTGTGAGACTAACATTCAGTTTTACTTTGTTTTTTTTCCCTTCCTACCAAGTAAACTTTTCAACTGCTGTCCCTTACATGTATACATTCACTGTAAGGGAAATGTACTCAGTTAAGGTGATTATGATGTTGCTTTTATATGAATATATTCTTTCAGCCATCTAACATATTTTTCTCCATTGATGGTGCTATAAAAATTGGTGACTTTGGTTTGGTAACTGGTTTAGAAAAACAAAGTGATGAATATTTTCAAGCTGTAAAAGATGGCTCTGTTGTTAAACATACAGCAGAAGTTGGCACACAACTTTATATGAGTCCCGAACAGGTTCGTAAACTTATTAAATAATATATAAATCAGGAAAATTATTTCAGCATTTCTCCATTTATGTGGAAACCTGTTTTAATACTTTTAATCCGATGCCAAATGTTTCTACCCAGATGATAACTCAGTTTGATGTATAAAAATATCAAATTACAAACTTAGCTAATAAATAGTAAATAGTTAAAGAAACTGATTTGTACATAAAATTAAATACCAGTTTATCTTGTCACAATAGGTATCAATATTATCATATGGCCACAAAAAAAACATGTTCTCCCTTAAAGCCACTGATAAGTTTTATCTGGGTGACACAAGGCTTTAAGTTTGAGAAAATATGTTTTAATCGTTTTACTGATAGCTAAATGGGCGGTACTGGGATTTGATTCTTCTGTGATGTAAGAAAGTTTCATATCATCATAAACTGTTATTTAATACATAACTTCAAGGTGAAACAATTTCGTTTCATTTGAAATTGGAATAAGCAATTTTGTTTATCTGATGTTCAATTTTTATTATAGACAACTTTATGGCAGATTCTTATAGAGAGTTGACCATTCTTGCTATAACAGTTAAAAAGTAGATGATGAAAGAAGAATATATTGAAAATTTCAGTCACATTACTTTATTATGTACAAAGTTATTAGCATTGTTATATTTGACTAGAAATAGGGGCCAAATGTGTCTTCACCTTGACCGATTGTTTGATTGACAGGCGTTGACTCCCCCTACATAATCGCGATTATCAAGTAAAGTTTTCAATGACATGCAGAAATTTGCTCAACAGCGGCAGGGTTTCCGCCAGAAATTAATTCAATCAGTGAAATCCTATTTAATCCAAGCTTTATGCGAGCCATCCGTGGGTCCTCAGAGTTGATTTTGGGCTTGTTGTTTAAATAAAGATCTAATTTATAAATTCTATAACATCTGAAGCTTAAAGTAAGGCTTGCACTAATCAGATTTATCTCTTGCATTATGTATCTTTAAAGTGATCTTTGCATTATTATTTAATGATTTTTTCCTTTTAAAAAGGTTGCAAGAAGTGTTTATGACTACAAAGTTGATATTTTCTCAATGGGAATGATTCTATTTGAGCTGTTTTATCCATTCTCCACCCAGATGGAACGAATAAAAACATTGGTGGATGTAAAAAAGCATGTCTTCCCTCCGCGATTTATTAAAGAGATGCCAAATGAGGTTTGTTGAATCATACTTATTTGATTTCCTTCTGACAATTTGAATGAACAGTGAAGACATTGAATTGATTTCATCTGTCTCTATTATTGTAATCAAGATAGGTTACAGAGCTTAATATATACATGTACTGTACATGTAGCTATGGGGCAACAGACTATATCTTTTGCATTTTTGTTTGTCTATTTCATTGCAGTGCAGTGTCTTTAAAAGCTCTGATTGATTTGTTGATATTGTTTTATGGATGACAAAAGTGATTAATACAAAGTAGATACTCTCTAAAAAATGTAAATAATGATAAGCTGCTTTAAAGGAGCTAAATCGTTAATATTTGGGACCTAGAAATTGACACAAATAGGTAGCAACGCATATAATATTGTAATATGAATGTATACATCCAATAGTTTCTGTTACAGTAATTTCTAATCAGTTATGTTCGGCGAAATATGCCAGAAGTCTCTATCGAATGGCAATCTCTAGTGTCTGGTTATTCCAGTCTATACAGATAGTATATATTGTGCATGCTCTCCAGATAAGAATATTGTATCACCGTTTGACAAGACTTGTGGAATATGTCTGGCCTCGTTCTTGACTTAAAGTCCCTTGTTACAAATGGCGCTGAAACTCATTATGGATATCAGAAGCCCATCTTTTCCCAGTAAGATCACAACATCAGTGTGATTTAAATTGACAAATAATTTGTGTTTTTAATGTCGAAGACTTTGGATGATATTGAGTTCGAGACTTAGCTACTTTGATATGTGCTGTCCAGATATTTGTTTATGTATGTCACTTTCTTATGCTATTCATTTACATGTTTATACATATTATATTTCAGAATAAATTTGTACAGTGGCTATTAGCCTTAAAGTCCCATGAAAGGCCAACTACATCTCAGATATTAGATAGTGAACTACTAAAAGACTTTGCCTCTCGTAGAAGTTCAAACAGATTTCGCAGTAGAACAATATCGGGCGGTAGTTCATCATCAGTCAAAGCTTCCTAAATTTAACATTTTCATTATTCATTTTCATGTAATTATTGTACTATAAATTATCCTATTTACTGTTAATTATATTGTTATATTACAGATGTAAATATTGTTTATTTTTCATACAGTGATATAGAACACTAAATGGGAAACCAGGAGTATGTTATTGTTAACCTGTTATTGTCTAAGTTCCATAATATCCATTAGAAATTAATGGATATTAATTATTTATCTGAACATTCCTCAATTAGGGTTCAATTTACTATTGAGTAAATATTCACATCATGAAATAATTTTGCTTGTTAAAATTTCCTGAATCTCAATATTGCATGGGTTCTTAAACAGATGAATATGGTATATTCGATTTTTACCTCTTTAATTTGTTTATTTATTAAGGCAAGAAATGAATTACTGACTGTTGAAATTTTGTTTTTTAATGTACATGTAGTATTTTTAAGCTAAATATTCCTGAATATCAACTTGGATTAATTGGAGTTTATACCTTTAGAGTTAATGGCTAATGTTAAGCAAAGTCAGCTATTCTGAACAGAGGATTCTGACTACAGTTTATTTTTAAATGTGTCATAATATTACTGTACCATTTTCCTGTATAATTGTTAAGACAAGTTTTACTGACTGATTCTGGATAAGACTCTGTTTGGTGCTAGCACCATGGGGTAAAGTTAAGACATTTACAATGTACTTTCTGGAAAGGTTACATAACTAGACATTTCTGATTGAAAATTTATGAACCAAGTGCTTGTGATAATACTATAGTGACTTCACTCTAAATCTAATATAAATTATTGTCCATCACCATGCTAATGTAATGTACCATACTGCCATAAAGTACATGTATGTGAGAGAAAAATTCAATATATAAAAATGTAATAAAAAACTCCAGTGACGATATTTATTATTAATTCATTAGTTACTTAATATTTAACAAATAATGGTATTATCAGGTATTATGAAATAACAAAGTAAGAGGGTTTTTCTAATTGGTCATTACTGAATTTGAGAAATGAAGCTCTAATTTCTTCGAACAATGGCTGCAGTCTTTCTCTGTCTGTCTTAAAGTCTGTATCATGTGAGGGTTGAACTGTGAAGCAAGATCAACTTCCAACAAATGACATTTGACTGAAAAGAATAATAAATAAATTAAACTTTTAAAAGGAGTAAAAATGTAGCGACCATAGCAAAAATACAATTTAGGCTGTAAAATGCAATATATCTCAGAAAAGAGATGACAATGGAAGGCTGTTGAATGAGAAAAGGGTGGGGTGGGATAATGGGTTGGTGTCTTAATGATCTAATATGTGTGATCAAAAGGTTATGTAAATAAGTCAAGTGGTGTGCTTTTGATTCCCAGGTGTATGTGACAAGGAGTAGGGTTGTCTGTCAAACCTTGTGGGTTTTCTCTGAACCTCCAGTTTTCTTGCTCTGCTGAAGACCCCTATGCGCAAGCGAAGTATTGAAATAAAACTGAACCATGTCCATATGTTAGTTCCAAAAAGACTTAGTTTGTTTCTAGTGGACGTTCAACCTCATTTCTCTCTCTCTCTACAATGAAATTGGTTAATCATGTGTGTAGGCTACTTGTCGTCTACCTTAGAAAAAGTGATTTTTGTGAAATATTGAAGGTTACCTATTGACTTGCAGAGGGAGGTCTTTAATTCGTTCAACTGTTTGTTGATATCTTCTATCTGTGATATAGCGTCTGTGTGATTGTATGCAAAATTACCTTCTCTTGGATTTTCACTGTTTTCCCTGGCATGAAAAATATTCATTAATGGCACCAAGTCAATATCTGCAATCAATTCGATCCCATGGACATTGATATATATAGTCTACTGACTAATGAGGAAAAAAGATCATATTAATGTATGACATTATGAGATAATGTGTGCATTATATTTTTCTTCCTAAAAATTTTCAGGTCTCTCAATATCTCGTACTAACTAAGATAGGCCTATATAAATCAACATTCCTCCATGTAGCATCCTGTCAGTGTCACTGACTACAGCATAAGACCTCAATGAAATGAAATGCAGTAAAAAAAAAAAAGGCCTAGGCCTGCATAAGACCTCAATGAAATGAAATGCAGTAAAAAAAAAAAGGCCTAGGCCTACTCTTCCGCACAAACTCACTGGTCAATTTTTCGCGAACGACAAGGTGTTTTTCCTTGCCACCACATGAAATAGCTAGGGAAACCACATTCATTCAGTGCAATGCCTATCTCAGTATCTGTAGCCTACAGTCTATAGGCTACAATGCCATGAATCATAACACAGTTTAAAAATAATGCAAAACAACTGTCCCAGATAGGCGGAGACATATCTTTATAATGCCAATTTGGGCTAGGCCTACAGCTATAGTATGGTCGGATATAGTTGCCTGTGCTGTTGACGTATCATGGGATGGAAAGTAACGTAGGCCTACTCACTACGTTATGTAGGCCTACCACGGGCCAAGTTAAGACAAAATTATTCAATCAATTCAATAATCAATGTAAACTTTTTAATCTATAATAATAAATTATAAACTGTGAAAAACAAGTTTACATGGACAATTCCAACATATCCTCTGTTTTTCAATTTGGGCTGGGCCTACAGCTAGTGTTTATGGCCATAGTTGCCTGTGATGTTAACGTATCCTGCCTATCCATGGGACGGAAAGACACACACTGTCACTGTGACATAGTTGACATGCCTACGAGTAAACGACGGGCCAAGTTGAGACAAAATTATTCAATCAATGTGAACTTTTAATTTTATAATAAATTATATATAAACTGTTCCCCGCTAATCTGTTGAGTGGAAAACGGGTTTACATGGATAATTCCAACATATCCTCTGTTGACATAGTTCTAGCTTCACACTTGACAGTTTGGCTGTGTTATTAATTTGAGAATTCGTCTGCTACAGATCTGCCGTCTGCACACTTTGGCACACGTGACATGAAGCGAAAATATTTTAAAGGCTTTTAGAAAATTGCAATTTAATTTAGAAAAGGTTAAAATATATTTCATAAGATCTACTTCGTTTTAAATATTAAGCAATATTAAATATTCATTGAAAATGATACACGAAAAAACACCCCTGAGAAAAATGCAAAACACGTGACACATTTTGTGCTACTATGGCGGAAAGACAAAGATTTTGAAGATAGAAAATTAAAAGTTATAAAACCTGTACGACCAAGAGAAACTAATCGTAGTGGTAAATTTAATGGCATTTTGAGTTGTAATTGGTTATATCATACAGGCTTATTATATAGGTTTTGTCGTTTATGCTTCTATATTAGTAACAGTTTTTGACTTTTTGTGCCATCCTCGACTGATTGGACAGCTCAGGCACAAATTTGAGACAGTTCCGTCAATATGTCATCAAGCGTCGATAGTCATGGTGGCGCAAAATTTTAAAATAAGATGATGGTCTGCACACAATGATTTATCATCACAGTTTTGATTTACTTGTTTTCTCGGCTATCAGTATCAGTATCAATAATGTTTATACTAATAGTCTTCTCGGCAGTATACTCATACTGTTATTATATAATATATTAATCAAAGAAATGTGTTTGGCAATTTTTATTATGTTAATGTAATTTTAGAAGGGTTTGGTCATTTAATGATTTAATTTACTTATAGAGAAGTGTCCAGGGGCTTGAGCTGGAATGACCAGTACTGCGAGTACGGTCAATGCACAGATCTGGTCAAAACTACAACCATGATTGATAACTTTGCTCAAAATATAGTAATTTGAATATAGGGCCTAATTTCAATATAGGCCTATACATTCATTGCAGGGGCCGCGGAAATGGGGGGGGGGCTACACAGGCTTCATCCCCCCCACTTTTTTTACAAAATCACACCAAATGTTTAAAAGATTTCTTGGAGCCCTACAGCAGGCCCCAAACCCGACGCCGCAAGCATTAGGCCTACACCCTAACGTTTCTAAGCGGCACTTCGTTTTTGGGACTTCATCCCTCAATGTAAGAAAGGCCCTCGGGCCTAATTTTCTACCCTTTCGAAATAAAGTGATTATTATTATTATTATTATTATTGTCAGAACCCCCCCCCCCCCCCACTTCAGAAGTCGCTCTGCCGCCTCTGTTATTATGCGCCCACATTTTCATGGGGATGTAGCCTACATGTAAATGTATGTATATTGTCGTCTTCCCTGTACATTCACAATTTGTTCATGGACACTGTAGGCCTACAAGACAGATCACAATTTTTATCCGATTTTGACGAAACTTGAAATATAGGTCTATTTCTGAAAGACCTTGGTTCCTTTCAATATTGGCATTTATCAGACCATAACTTCATGCCAAGTTCATGGAATATGGTACGTAAAATCACGTTTTTAGCTTGTTGACACTCTTTAAAAAGAGTTCACAATTTTGATCTGATTTTGATGAAACTTTAAATGCATGTTTATAACCCAAAGATCTCTGGTATATTCGTGCATATGTACATGCATCACACATTCCAAAAAATGGTGTCTCACTGTTGCATTGTGGGAGATCTGTGAGAAAAATTACGAGGAAGGGCAATTGCTTTGCATTGGATTTCTCTGACCAAATTTTGAAAAACACTGATTTTCCGTTAATTTTAGTTATGGCGGATATGTCATATGATGTTGATACACATAAAGAATACCTCAGAAAGCACATCCTGAAGCCTATTGAATTTCAGCGATTTACGATAATTACTGTGAGAGTTATGGCCCTTGATCACTTCAAAAATCCTTGTGGACGCTCTAGAGGCTAAAGTTAATATCCGATCGAATTTAAATTTATACCTAGTGTTTAAGGTCATGAGACGAAGAAGCCTTTTGATTTTCAGCGATCTTCGACAGTTAATACCAGAGTTATGGCCCTTGAACACTTCAAAAAATCTTGTGGACGCTCTGGAGGCCAAAGTTAATATCAGATTGACTTGAAATTTATACAGTGTTTAAGGTCATTAGAAGAAGAAGCCTATAGATTTTCAGGGATTTCCGATAATTACTGTCAGAGTTATTGCCCTTGATCACTTCAAACAATCTTGTGGGCGCTTTGGAGGCTTAAGTTAATTTCAGATTGACTTTAAATTTATACACAGTATTTAGGTCATGAGAGAAAGAAACCTATTAGTTTTCAGCAAGTTCTGATAATTACTGTCCGTGTTATGGTCCTTGATCAATTCAAAAAACCTTGTGGATGCTCTAGAGGCCAAAGTTAATATCCAATTGACTTTTAATTTATAGAGGCCAAAGTTAATATCCGATTGACTTTTAATTTATACAGTGTTTAAGGTCGTAAGATAATGAAACCCATCGATTTTCAGCGATTTTGGATAAATACTGCCAGAGTTATGGCCCTTGATCACTTCAAAAAATCTTGTGGACGCTATAGAAGTTTACAACAGATTCACTTTAAATTTATACACAGTGTTTTAGGTCATCAGTCGAACAAGTATATTACTATTCAATGAATTTTGATAACTTGAACAGCTAAATCCATGATATTAAATGTTTCGTATAATAAACATAGCATGGAGGAGAACTTTAAACAAATTCTAATGATTCTCTGATAATTACATTATTAGCTTTAAGTGTATTATATATGTTTCATTACCTAAAAAAGTAAAAATATGCGCCAACTCTTGTTGACTGCCCGGACGATTTACCTGCTGTGGGCGTATGTTTCGTTGCCTGGCAACCTATCTTCTAGATCTTACATAAGTAGTTTTTTGAAAAAGACAAAACAATTCGGAGGGGGGGGGGCGACTCCCACAAACAAAAGAATTGATTTTGAACCTGGAACCACCTTTATGAATGGCTTAGTAATGATTAATCTATATTTTTATTCTTTTTCATGTGAAATAAGTTTATAAACTACCATTTTGTATTATAATCATCACAAAACAAAGATGAGCGGAGAAGATAAACGGGAAGTTCTTCGTGATCATTTGAAGAGTGGATACAAAAAAATTAACTTACTCAATGCTAAAACGAGAAAAGTGAAGGCAGCTCAAGGTTTTGTCATGATGAAGAGAGATAAAATAATAAGAGAAATGGAAGAAACATTGAGTAATCTTTATAAAGGAATTGAGCAAATGAAAACAAAATTTGAAAAAGATTTGAGTTATGTTGTTGAAGAGAAAATAGCAGAACTTGATTCCGAATTTGAAGAAATTCAAGAAGATATCTGCATGTTGATGGAAATATGTGTAGAATCTGAAAAAACTTTGAAGATGGGAAATGAAGATTTGTTACATAAACATAGTAGTGCTTTAGTCAGTTCATTTAACATGTTGTTTGAGTCTGATGAATGTTCGGTTGTTGATTATGATCAAATGATTGTCATGGATTTTAAAGCTAATAAACTAACAGAACTATTATCCAAGAAAGGCTTAGGTTATATAGTTACTAGTGACGGTGAACAGTATCCCCCAACTTCTAACGATTTGGTTGATGTTTCTACCCAGGTGAATGGTGTCGTCAAAAACACTGATGCGACTACACAAACTTTTACTATGAACTGTAATCAGAATATCATGCGCCCTCCATTATTACAAAACCCGTATACATATATTAATCCTAACAGTATGTATATGGCAAGACAGAATTATACTCCTTATATTCCTGCTGGCAGTAATTACTATACAAGCCAATCTTTGATATCATCAATGAATCATCCATTTAATATGAACAGTAATAATCTTGGTGGAAATCGTTTGATGAAGCCAACATTTCCTCTTCCTGTGTATTGCCCCCCTGTACCTGCTCAAACTGAAAAACAGACAGAAGTTGAAGTTAATCCAACATTTCCTCTTCCTGTGTATTGCCCCCCTGTACCTGCTCAAACTGAAAAACAGACAGAAGTTGAAGTTAATCCAACATTTCCTCTTCCTGATAAAACTAAAAAACCAAGACAGACAGAAATTGAAAGAAATAATATACCTGTGACTAGAGATTATATGGCTGATATACAAAAACTTTCATCCGGAGACAGATACAGACCTTTATATTCTACTGATTTGTCAAATGGAAATTTTACTACACCAAGCAAGCCGACAGTGGCATTGCCACCTACAGCTGATAGTCAGAGAGAAAGATGTCCATCTACATCCAGTACCACAAGCAATCACAGTATAACAACAGATGTTGTCAAACCGAAAGCAACCAAAGAGGAAAAAGCGCTAAGTCAGTATGAGGAATCAAGATCTAAAAGACCTCCACGATTACCAGGAGCAAAAACAGTTGATAGATTAATGAACTCAGGTGTGGTTACAGGTAAAATAAAGCTACCACCATCTTCATCTTCTCTCATAGAGGACGATAAAAAGTGTATCAAATCTAGAGCATTTAGTGTTAGATTTTCTCCAACTTCTATTAGTTGCAGCATGCCAGAAGCTGGTGAAAATCTAGCCAAATCACCATCAGCCGATTCCTTAAGTCAAAATATTCAGGAACTAAAAGATCTTCAAAGTTCTTGTCCAAAGCCAATCTCTACATCAACTCCATTTTGTAACAGTAATAGCAATGCTATTGTACCCAAACATACTAGTTACAATTCTGCCAACTGTGATTCCAGACCAATGGTATTAAATCTTGCTGATGCGAGTAAGACAATTACTTTCAGTGGTGAACGTGATGCGAATCAAAACTTTGTGAAGTCAGTTAAATCTGAAGTTTATTCACCGACATGTATTAATGATAAACATGGTCAAATTAGTGACATTTATTTGCCTAATAAAGGTGCCAATGAATCCTGGGATGAAGAACTAGTCAGTATTGATGAAGAAATGGTTTCTGTTAAGATTGAAAACATATCTAAAAGTCCAAGTACCGTAAATTGTTCCAACAATTCTGATCAACTTACGGTTAGATCTCGATTTGTATCGGGGAATGATAGTGGTATATCTCAAGATATACATTGTGCTGGTACTTCTAATCCTGGAGAGGCCTGGGATCAAGAGATAGAGACGGGAAAAAGCAATACTGGGGATTTTAAAAAGGCATGTAATCTCGAAGATATTACACCTAGTAAACCTAAAGAAAATAAGGGTTTTGGTTCGAGCAGATCACAGATAGTTGTAAAGTCAGAAATGGGAAAGTCTAAAAGTATAAACCTATCTCAGTTTAAATCTTTATTTGAAAAACATATAGAATCTAATGACAGTGTACCAAAATCAGGTCACAATGTTGGCAATGGAGCATCATATCATGTTGATTGCAATGATAAGGCTAAAATTGAGGTAAGAAAATATATTTTCATTCTGTATGAGCGTATAAAATTTATATTTATAATTTAAATTAGTTAGAAGAAAAAGCATATTGAGTTATATGGCCCTTGATTTACTTTGACCTTGTGAACACTCGAATGACAAATCACAAAAGTCATCACCCGATCTGTATGAAATTTATGCATTATGTCGAATTTCAACAATGTCTGTAAATTACTACACGAGTTTAAGGCCCTAATTGTTTCAGTTTGTAGAATCCTGTATTCATGTAAATCCACAAACGATAAAAATTATATAATCTGATCATTATGAAAATATCTTGTAAATTCCCCACATACCGTATGTGACAACCCTTGTTGAGTGTCGACTGCCCATATGATTTAGCTGCTGTGGGTGATATGTTTTGTTTACTGGCAACCTGTCTTCACAATTTGTAAATTGTTTTGGTAAATTTTCAATGATCTTGAGAACCTTTATTTAAATGAAATGGGGTTTAACATTAATTCATACTTTTATGCTCCATTTTCAATTCCAACTGTCAAGGATTCTTTCACATGCATGTACACAATGGCTATGGATGCTGATCCTTGACAGACTTTACATACTCCTGCACGTCAAGGTTAGTGAGCCAGTGCATCTCTCCCCCCCCCCCTTTACAATTTAAACAAAGAATGTATAAGATATGTCTATATCTGTCGATGTGATTACAGACTTCATTGTGGAAACCAAGGGAAGAAAAGAAAACACCACCTCAACCTTCAACAAATTTCTGTGTTTATACTCAACATAAGAACTCAAAAGGTAAAAATATCTTTCTTAAAATAAACCCACATGTATACTCACACTGTTTGTAATTGGTAGGTAGTATTATAATATTGTATCATGATCTGACATTATTATTATTTGAATTTATTCAGTTGTTGCATTCTGTATCTTTGGTATCGTGATTACAGTACTTATTTAAGTCAGGTTACATATAACTAAATTTATTGTAGAAATAACTGCTAGCCTGCTTTATAAGATGGGTAAACCTGGACATGGTGCTTCTTTTACTGATGTATTAAATTTTCCTATTGGTCTTACTGTAAACAGTAAAAAGGATATTATAGTGAATGATACATCCAATCATGTTGTAAAGATATTTAGACAAGATTCACTCATCTCTGTAATGGGATTAGGGGTAAGTTTCTCATTATACATTTATCTAAGTGCATAAAAAATGTAATGTCTTATGTGGCATAATTCCGTGCAACTTTCCATGTGAACACTCTTGTGAATTTGCATGGATTCTAAGGAAACCTATGGAGTTAGATGTACATATTTTTAGTATAGCTGGTTGATGATATGTTCTTTTGTATTCATTGAATTATCACCTATTATCTGTACCAATATTTGTGACTATCATTAGTCTATCTGTTTGTCTGGTTGTTTGTGATTCACAGCTTTTCTAGGGCTTTCCCGAGGCTGAAATTTGGTGTACCGGTATGTATACGGATGGATAGCTGGAACTTGGGAGTAAGTAGGTAGCATTGCCCTACGGCTTCCGGTTTCGAAGTCATCTACTAGTATTATTTATAATGCTGTATGAAAACAATTTTGTTCAGAAAAGCATTTGGTATCGCAGTTTCATTACATCAAACACTGAGCCAGTGTTTTCTGTGTTTAATTCATCCAGTGCCATTTATTTAATTTTAGGATGTACAGATGCAGAGACCATCAGCAGTAGTTGTTAATAAAACTGATGATGTTTTTGTGAAAGATAACTGTGCCATTCATGTATTTGATTCTAATGGCAAATTTAAATACAGTTTTGGAAAAGATAAATTGAAGCAGCCATATGGTGAGCTATTCCACAACTCTCAAACCCTTTTCGCTCGCCCCTGTCGCCCAGACCATTGCTGTGGGTTAAGACCATGATACTACTACTTTCGGCACAAAATCCATAAGTGGCCTAGTCTACTTCCAGCTGGGACGACTTAGCTGTTGTAGGTGTACGTTTCATTGTCTGACAACCTGTCTCTAGCTAGATATCTAGCTCAGTTGTCCCACAGTAAACTACCTTTGGGGCTAATCTAAAAAGTCACAGGTTCACCTGTGAGAAAATTGACATTGGAATTCTCAGATTGTATACTGAAACACAACTACATGTATCTGGGAAAATACTCACTCTTCCTTTAAACACGTAACATAAAACAGTCTCAAAATGACAAAAGTATTCTGTAGACAGGATGTTAAATTCTATTCTTTTCCCTTCATGTATTAAACCTATTGTTGTAAGACAAAGGATAGTTATTAAATTATTTAATGTTTTGTAATTGTAGGATTAGTGATGACAGAAGATGAAACATTATTAGTGTTAGACATACAGAGACCTTTTCCTTGTTTATATGAGTTCCATCAAGATGGTAAATTGGTAGCTTGCTATCCATATCAACCATTAGCACAATCACAGCCAATGTCGAAATGTCGTTTTATGGCATATTATGGTGGTAATCTTCTTGTCAGTGATTTAGGTAAAATTGCAGTTGTTTTCTTATTATTGCTCTGTTAGAGGTGGTAAAGACAATACATTATCTTGTAATGTAAAACTAAGGAGCAATAAAACAAAGGGGCTCTTAGTAACACGGTAAAAACCCAATTTAAAATTGGTGGACAAAACTTAATAGAGTTCCTTACCAGGACTAGCAGAACAATCCAAGCTAGTTTTAAGAAAATGTTGTAAACATTTACCTGAAAAGTATTTGCAAGTTTAAAGAGGCAGTTACTCGAGAAAAAATTGTGGCACAAGTGAATTTTGACAGGATTTCTCATTATGACTAGCTGAACAATCTTTGTAAGTAGAATGACAAAAGTATGATCCCACATAAAATGTGAGTATAAAAAGATCTGTGTACAATACACATCATTAGGGGGCAATGGCGTATAAAAAGATTGGACATTAAAGAGCTTAGTAATGTTGATTATTAAAATCATGTTTGCTATTTTCACTACTTATAATTTAGGAAGAAGTACAATGTATTTAACAAATAGAAAGGGTGAACTGATAACCCAGTTTAGTAGATATGGTAAAGCAGGAGGAGAATTTAATGAACCGTCTGGTGTAACAGTTGATTCTGATGGACATTGGATTGTTGCAGACAGTAAAAGTCATCGCCTTCAGGTATACTGATTTGGTGTTTGAAAATAAAATGTATATTTCAGATACCATGGTAACATGGCTATATCAATATCTCATAACCGTACTATCTGCTTTTGTAATGTGAGTCAAGTTTGTTTAAATTTATAACTAAGACGTGAATGGTAGAAAATACAAATGAATAATTTGATTAGCAGGCCCGTTTCTCGTAAATTTAGCATATTTAAATTTTGATTGGCTAAGCAATAAAATCAATCTCATATTATCCAATCAAATTACTAAAATTTGGATTTCATTTTAGTCCTACAATTTGACCGTGATGCCATTATTAAAACATTGTTTGCCCAAACGCTACCTACCCAAAAAAAAGCTGCCTACTCAAATTCTTTTATTGCTATTTTTGAAGGATTTTTTTTTTAACAGCATTATTTTTAAGCTTGACAATGACACCCAAACGCAAAATAATCGGTCGGGAGATTGAACAGCCACTGTCATGTCTATACATAGTAACACCGAACTCGAGAAGTGATTTCGTAAAATCTTGTTATTTATCGTCAAAGTCTGGTCCTCCCCCCCCCCCCCCCCCCCAAAAAAAAACAAAAAAAAATTTGCCTACCTACCTACCCATACCTAAGCATCATCGGGTTAGGGCAAACTGAAATTTTTTTTAAATTCTGGCCTGAAGAAATATAATTGGCTGCTATTTACAAAAGAATAATCTCATGATGCATTAATACGGACCAATGGTCAGTTCTAAATTTCTTGCTTGCAAAAGACTGTGTCTGTGTCATATGGATGTATTTATAATATTGTCGCCCCCGACTGTCGGTCAGTTCACATTTGTTTGTGCCGTCTTCAGGTCACAATTTTTATCCGATTTTGACAATACTTGAAATATAGGTTAATCTCCCAAAAATTTTGGTTCCTTTTGATATCTACGCATATCGGATCCTTATTTTTTATATAAAAAAGACCGCTCATTGTACACAAACTCTAAAGTAAATTAGAACCGATTTGTGTGCACTTTGAGTAGACTTTATAGTTTGGAGTTTAGCGCGATGTAAGAATCCTATTATTGTTATTATAATACCAAGGTTATGGAGGTTCTTAGAGGGCCAAATTTTGATCTGATTTTGATTAAACTTTAAATTTTAAGTTTATATCAAAAAGATATCCTTTTGATAATCATGCATGTCCAAATGCAACTGCCTGGATTATGGCCCCTGATTGTTTTTAAATAATCACACTTTTAGCTTGTGGACCCTCTAGAAGTCACATTTTGTATTTAATTTTAAAAACCATTTAACTACATCAGCATTACTTCGTAAAATCAGACTGAAACTTCCTGTCAAAAGGAACGCTCCTTGTACACAAATAGTTAAAAAGTATGTTATATCAAGGTTGTGGACCCCTCTAGAAGTCACCATTTTTATATGATTTTTATAAAACTCTTATTTTATACGCCCACATTTTCATGTGGACGTATTATGTCGTTGCCCCTGTCCGTCCGTCAGGACGTCCGTCCACAATTGTTTGTGGACTCTCTGCAGGTCACAATTCTTGTCGGATTTTAAGAAACTTGAAATATAGGTTTATCCCCAAAAGATCTTGGCTGCTTTCGATATTGGCATGTATCGGATCAAAACTTCATGGATTATGGCCCCTGATTGTACGAAAAATCCTGTTTTTAGCTTGTGGACCCTATAGAGGTCACAATTTTGAACCGATTTTGATGAAACTTGACATGCATGTTTATAACCCAAAGATCTTGGTTCCTTTCAATATTTGCGCCTATCGGAACGTAATTTCCTGAATTATGGCCCCTGATTGGCCGAAAAATCACCTATTTTAGCTCGTGGTACCTCTGGAGGTCACAATTATTATCCGATTTAAAAAAATGTTCGATTATATCACCGTTACACCCTAAGGAAGGTCGAGTTTAAATTTCGGAAAAATCGGACCAAAATTACCATACAAAATGGCCGCCGTTCGTACGCGAATACTGTTAAAAAATGGTATATCAAGGTTGTGGACCCTGTAAAGATCACAATTTTAATTCGAATTTTATGAAACTTGAAATGCATGGTTATAACCCAAAGATCTTGGTTCCTTTCGATATTTGCACATATCGGATCGTAACTTCCTGAATTATGGCCCCTGATTATACGCAAAAATCACCTTGGTTTAGTTTGTGGTCCCTCTGGAGGTTACAATAACTGTCAGATTTAAAAAATCGTTTCACTGTATCAACGTTACACCCTAAATAAGGTTGAGTTCGAATTTCGGAAAAATTGGACCAAAATTGCCATACAAAATGGCCGCCATTCGTACGCGAATACTGTTAAAAAATGGTATATCAAGGTTGTGGACCCGGTAGAGGTCACAATTTTAATTCGATTTTGATAAAACTTGAAATGCATGGTCATAACCCAAAGATATTTGCGCATATCGGATCGTAACTTTCTGAATTATGGCCCCTGATTTTACGCAAAATCGCCTTCGTTTAGCTTGTGGTCCCTCTTGGGGTCACAATTATTATCTGATTAAAAAAATCGTTTGATTTTATCACCGTTACGTCCTAAGGAAGGTTAAGTTTGAATTTCGGAAAAATTGGACCAAAATTGCCATACAAAATGGCCGCCATTCGTATGCGAATACTGTTTAAAAAATGTATATCAAGGTTGTGGACCCTGTAGAGGTCGCAATTTTGAACCTGATTTTGATGAAACTTGAAATGCATGGTTATAACCTAAAGATCTTGGTTCCTTTCATTATTTGTGCATATCGGATCGTAACTTCCTGAATTATGGCCCCTGAGTATACGCAAAATCGTCTTTGTTTAGCTTGTGGTCCATCTGGAGGTCACAATTATTATCCGTTTTAAAAAATCGTTTGATTATATCACCGTTACACCCTAAGGAAGGTGGAGTTAGAATTTCGGAAATATTCGGAACAAAATTGCCATACAAAATGTCCGCCACGTGTACGCGAATACTGTTATAAAATGGTATATCAAGGTTGTGAACCCAGTAAAGGTCACAATTTTGATTCAATTTTGATGAAGCTTGAAATGCATGGTTATAACCCAAAGAAATTGGTTCCTTTCGTTATTTGCACATATCAGATCATAACTTCCTGAATTATGGCCTCTGATTGTCCGAAAAATCGCCTATGGTCCCTCTGGAGGTCACAATTATTATCCGATTTAAAAAACCGCTTGACTCTATCACCGTTACACCATACAGAAGGTTGAGATTGAATTTCAGGGAAATTGGACCATAATTGCCAGACAAAATGGCCGCCGTTTGTACGCTAATAGTGTTAAAATATGGTATATCAAGGTTGTGGACCCAGTTTATAACCTAAAGATCTTGATTCTTTTCGATATTTGTGCATATCAAATTGTAATTTAATGAATTATAGCCTTTGATTGTAGGAAAAATCACTTTTGGTTTTGCTTGTTCTCTATCCATCTCTCGAAAATGTGGGCGTATCCAGCTTACTATCTTTTAACCTATAGATCTGTTATTATGACCCTTGATTGGGCGTGTCTTGCATGGCATCCGCTTGTTCATCATTCTTTAATTTGAAAAGAACTCATTTATCCATCCCCCCCCCCCCTTAAAAAAAACACTTTTCAAACTGGTAACACAAG
The DNA here is from genome assembly GCA_917208275.1 of Patella pellucida. Taxonomy (NCBI): domain Eukaryota; kingdom Metazoa; phylum Mollusca; class Gastropoda; family Patellidae; genus Patella; species Patella pellucida. The sequence goes on from OU795039.1 coordinate 64,479,037, forward strand.
AAAGCACTTTGTACTAAATATTCGAGGCAGTTTAAATTGGTGTACATTTCTAGCAATAGTCTTTATCAATAGCTGTATATTACACGATAAATTGTAATTGGTACAACAATGCAGTATCATTGATATTTAATAATGATAAATATTGTATCACATAGTGTTTAATTTGCCACAAGAATTATACAATAACAGTGAATTATTGTTTGATACCCAGTGCTTTGACCAGATTATATTGTTCAAGGTGATTGTATTTCTGTGTGGCTTTGGGCAGACTATTTATATTTAAAATGCCTTATAAATTTGTTTCAGGTGTTCAAGTCAAATGGTGACTTTTTAAGTGTTATAAAATTCAAGGAACCAATCATTCGTCCTTCAGATATTCATTTAACAGAAGATGGTACATTAATAGTCTCAGACTTTCTTGCCCACATGGTTAAAGTGTTCACATTGGAGAAGTCATAATTCAAGCCATATTTATTAGGACTTATGCATTAAAACAGTGCTACTCAGTATTTAGTGCTATAAATGTTATACGCCCACATTCAGTATGTGGATTATCACCTGTGTCTTGGTGCATCCTTGTCCACATTCAGTTTGGACAAATGTTGTCACTTATATCTGTTAGTAAAAACATAGGTCCACAATTTGTTTTTGAACACACTACAAATAAATTTATGTTTAAATTTATCAGGAGTTCTGGATTTGATATAATTTTTTCAAATTCGGTGTGATTGTTCATTTGGGAAAAAGCAAAAATCCTAATGTCTATACAAATTTTCAATTCTAGTGGGTATCTTATGTAATGTGAATTACTACAGTATTATGTAAAGTTAAATCATTGTATTTTAATAGGATGGATGTAAAATAAATGAAGTATTGCATCCAGCAACTTCAAAATTATGTTCACCAATCACCAGTCTATAATTTATGATTATATGTAAAACCGCTTCATTATATTTTGTTTATTTAAAAGGCTTTAAAAAGAAATTGAAGCATTTATTTATTTTAATTGTCTATCCAATATGTCATTGCTCATTAATAAAAATAATTTCACCATCCATATCATCTTCGTGACATAATTTATAACAAATCCTATTTATTAATAAAAGAAGTGTATGCCCACATTTTTCAAGAGATGGACGGATAACTGCGAAACTGATGGGACTCATCCACAAATTGTGCCAATGAATTGAATCTGTTAAAACTTTAGACTATTCTGCAACGGAGGCGCATATCCAGAATGGAAGGTCTTATGTGCACCAATTTCAAATTTGATCAAGATCTTTTGATCTGGAACACATACTAAATCTGACAAAATCATGGCCTCTCGAGGGGCAAAAATCTTGAAATTTGCATGGGTGTACGAGCGGGAGGGTCAAACTGCCGTAATTACTGAAAGAAAAAGAAAATATTATATATAAAGTGGCCGAAATCTAATAATTTAATATACACTTATTTTACTTTTCTTTAAATTGAATACCTTGTATTTCTACTGAATTGACTATGAATTAAAACATTTTGTCTGCAGCCACTCTACTTCGGCCACATTTTTTGAGCAGCAAGTATTATTTGTGAATTCAGCTACAACAATCTGATTGGATGGATGGAATTCAGATTAGCAAAAATTCCCCTTCTGTTCACCAAATTGACAAAATAAAGAGTTGCTATCCTTACGGTTCTGTATAAGGAATAAATATGCCAAGTTCCAAGATGATCCATTCAGAATTCCAGCCTTTGGACAAAAAACGCATAAATTGGGTGAGATGCTGGGCATGGACCAATATAAATAGGTACAACCCTATGATGGATCACGCCAAAATGGATCCAGATCTGTTAATAACGCAACCTGACGAGCAAATCATGCACCAAAATCAAGTTTCAAGACGATCCATTAAGAATTGTGACACACCCAAAACATATGTGTGTGGCTCTGCCCCTGAGGGCTTGGGCATTCACCAAAAACAATAGGGATTATCCTTATGGTATAAGGAATAGGTATGCAGAATTTCAAGAGGATCTGTTAAGAACTGCGGCACACGCAAAAATTGGGCATGGGATTCGAGTCATTCCCCAAAAACAACAGAGGTCAGTATCGGGGGTAAGGTATAAGTATGTAATGTGTTGGGCATGCACAATCGGGATGATCCTTCCGGTATAAGGAATAAGTATGCAAAGTTTCAAGATTATCTGTTAGAAAAATTGGACCTGTAAATGACAACCCAACAAATACAAAAAAATCCTAGGGACAAAGGGGTGCAATTTTTCAAGACAATACGATAAGAATTGCAGCCTCTAGGAGACACCAATATTGTATTTAAACAACTGCAGTTGAAAGCCAAATGACATCTATATTGAGGCAATTTGAAATGGACTGTAACTATGCCAAGGCATCTATCTCCCAAGTTTTTTTTCTATTGTATTCGTCATATCCTTTTGTAGAAACCTTCATTAAACATCTATAGGGGCCATCCATAAAGTACGTATGCTTGAAGGGGGGGGGGGGGGGGCGGATGCCAAAAACGTACAGGTGCGTAAATTCATTGGCAAAACGTTCGTACAGGGGTGGGGTGGTCTGAATTTTACCCATTTTGGGCGTACATACTTTATGGATGGCCCCATAGATATACATGTAGTAGCAATGACGTGTTTAATGAGTTCTATCACATTTGTGATATTAGGTGACACCAATATTGTCCAGTAAACCACCTTCCCAATGGTACAGTTTAATTTTATGTACAATACAATCATTATGTAAAATCACATACATGTAACATCACAGCATGTTATATCATAACACATTTTTTTAATATTGGACAAACAGTTTACAAAAACATATAGAAACTAAATGTTGACAGTAAAAAAGATGTTACTGCCTGAACCATTGTAAACACACAGATAAGTTTATATAAACCAAAGTTAAGTAGTTTGTTCATAATGGAAGAAATGTGTTAAAATTTACCATGGTTCAGACAGTAGATGTTCTGCATAAAAAACTGGATGTATATATATAAAACTCAAAGAAGGCATTCCTTTGACAATCAAAATATCATCTAAAACTTGACTGGAAAAAATTATGTTGAATTGTAGATACTTTAGATCAGCATAATTAAATGTTTATTCATTAGGCAACTGCAAGCCATTCTTATTGATGGCAAAGTATTTCAGGCGCGTGTCAAGGGGAGGGCCTATACAAGAGAGACCCAGAGAAAGCCTATACATTTAAAAGAGTGAATTATTTTTAGAAAAGATTCAAGGAAATTGACTTCAAAGTTTAAAAAAAACAAAAAATGAGGGGGGGGGGGGGTTAACTCCATACACTCCTTGAGGCTTTGCATTTCACTATTTCTCCAGGCAAAACATTTTCAGCAAATTTGAAAGGATATTGCTGACGGTGTGATAGTAGCAGTAAGTGGTAAAAATGTTAGATATGTTCTGGAAAATGAAATTATGAGATTTATCCGGCAGTAGGTGAAAATAAATTTCCAGATTAATAAATTGATTTTCAGGATCTTAGAAGCCAAATCTTGCTTTGAACAGTTCAGTAACTTTATGCATGACAGCACTAAATGATCAATTTATTTATACATATTTTTTTATCTTCTATTTTTAACTTTACTACCTAGTTTTGCTTTTTTATTTGGAGGTGTATTATGTTGACTTGTGCTTGGCCAAATGTCGCGTTTATTAGTAGAAAGTTGTGGATCTTGCTGACTTGTTGATGGTGTATTAGAAACGGAGGATTGATTTTCTTCATCACTATCATTGTCATTATCACCATCGCTTTCCTCAACATCAATATTATTCTCTTTTTCTCCTTCATCATCACCATCATCTTGATCTTTTTCAACATCCTAAAATATTCAATTAATATACACTTATGCAATAATCAATCCAGTAGCAATTTCTGCCATTCGTCAACAAAATTTATTATAGAGGATTTGCCAAATGCCTAAGATATTCAAACATATAAGAATTCTTTTTAGACACTCCAATATCTCCTTAAAATTTGATGAAACTTACAGGATAAATTGCTTACTACTGCTCACTCGTAAGCAGGCCCGAGGCTAGTGGGGGGCTGGGGGGGGGGGGTTTGTTCCTGTCAGAATTTTGCTGTCTGCGTCGGAAAAAAAATCGCTGGTTAGCTATGCTCGCATTTTCGCCAGGAGAGAGTTTTAGTACGACATTTCCTCTCAAATTCGGCCGAGAGATAGCTAATGTCGGCTGGAAACTCTTAATTTTCCGACACATTCGCCACCTGCATGTCATAGAGGCCTAAATTCCCTCTCACAGCTTCTAATTTTCATGCTCTCCCCTCCTCCTGCTTACGGCATTCAGCGATGACCTTTGTTCATCAATTTTTTGTTGTCGGAAATTTATCTTCCTCGCCCCCCCTATGACGGCTAAATTTTGGTTTCTGGCTTCGGGCCTGCTCATAAGTGAGGATAAGAAGCTCATTCTGCAGTCTGCACACAGATTTGATCAAATGGAAGCAAAATAAATACTTAAAAAATACTTGAAGTATATTTGGTGTTTAGGAATTAAAAAACGTTGGTCAATTAGCTTAAGTGTCTGTTCTCAACGAAGCTAACTGTAGACAGACAGCCTAAATTTAGTATGTAAAAAGCTAGAAAATTGATAAAATACTAATTTACCTGTGTAGGATCCTCATCTGAATTTGATGAAGAATCAGATTCTTCATCTAACACAGCTTGTACAGCTGCTTTATTTATACGAAAATCACGGGCTGTGCTCATCTTTACATTATCCATTAAATTTACCTACAAATCATAATTATATTCTTTTATTAATATAAATTATTTTGGTGTACATTAATATTATTAAATAGATCATTGTGTTAGCTATATTCGGGATCATGTTGATACATGGGTAGACGCTGGCTCACTAGCCTGGAGGTTTGAATGTTTGATCTCTGCATTGGCCGAGATAGTTCTTCCAGATTTTCAGCCTTGGTTTCCCCTTGTCAGTGATGCAGGATGGAGGGCCTGACAGCTCTCTAACCATCCGGATGAGACAAAAAACATTGACATGCACGTAAAAGATCCCTTGGCAGTTAGAATTTTATATGAGAGTAGGCCGTAGTGCCGCTGTAATGGCAAAATTTCCCTCATAGCACACTGTATGGCGTATGCCCGTCTTCACTAGCCTAGTTTAGGAGCAGGACGTTAAACCCCATTATATTTCATTTGTGTTAGCTATGGGATTATTTGTCTAGTACTTTGGCAGAAATCTCTTGAAATATCTAATCCATGTAGAGGTATTTCTCCTTTAACTACTGGACATGCCAGATATTTCGTCATAAGGAGGAACCCTATCGAAATTCAATCTTACACAAGGAATGTTTGTCCCTGACACTCAAACCGTGTAAACCCTCTGTAGGGAAGATTTTACGGATAGTTATAAGCCCTCAAACTTGAAATCCCTCTAATTGTCAAAGTTGTTAAGAAAAAATTGCCCTATTAAAGTTTTTGGGATTGTTCTATTAGACATTATTGACCCTGTCACTAAAACATTTCAGTTTTTACAGGTCAGAGTTTGTGAGATTTCTTTTCTTCTAACAGGTAGTATTCAGCAAGTTGCAAGGAAGAAACAAATCAAAATTTAGAGTCTAGTTTCGGCTGATTTATTCATCCTGTCACAGAAACCTTGGTAACAGTAATTACTATATCAGTTGCCAGGAAACACTGATTATTTATATAATAGTTCATGTTACCTTTTGATAGGCCATGCTATCTTTTGACGGGTGCACTTCATTAGCCCAGTCAGAACAGAATAATAAGACATTAAACCCCACTTCATTTCTTTTGACAGGTCATGTCAATTTACAACAGGTCATTTTAGTATGGCTCTAAATCACTAACCTGGATCACAATGTTGGCAGAGAAAGTTCCTTAGCCTTGTTTTCTGTCAGGGACAAAAAATCAAGGTTCTGTATATAACATTGTCAGCTTGTTTAAGATCCCACGACAGTTGGAAACCAAAAGAAGAGTGGTCCTTGCCATACTGTCATGGTACATTTTCCCTGATAGTATACTTCATGGCCTGTCTTCATTGAACCCAATTTTATTTCCTTCTTAGTATATTTTTCATGCTGCAAGCATTTTTTATATGACAGTACTATGTATTTACCTTTGATTTTTTTGTAAGTTGTATGAGAAACTTTTCAAACACTTCTATAGCATATATCAAATTAGGTATCATCTTCGTCTGTTTTATCACCTATAATTATATTATCATCATTACCGGTAGTTAATTAATATTCCCATTTTGAAGGCACTAAAATATGAAGTACGGTAAACAAAATACTTCTGGATAAATGGCATTGCATCAAATATACACTAACAGAAGCACTTTGAAGAGGGGCTTTCAAGTTGTCTGGCACAATGACTATGCCAAAAAATTGATTGGCATATTGACAGCGGTGCTCCTCCAGATTAGCTGAACAATCCTAGTAAGTTCGGAGAGAAAAAAAAACAACTAAGAAAGGGTCAATTGAATTGTATAAAGAGATGTTCTTATAATAACTCACCTTGCCAGTAGGTATATTAGTATTAACAGGTTTCTTCTTATCTTTCTTAGTTTTTATATGATCTGCTGCCTGTTGTATATGTTCTTTCTCTAATGCCTATATAACATATATATTTCAATAAAATTTTATAAATTAATCCCGAAAAAACTAATATTATAATACGAAATATCAATCGTTTCATTTGTAACTATACTATACACTTTCTAATTTGTAGGTTTCATTAGGCCTAGTATTAGACACTTGTATTACCTTTTCCTGAGAAATGAGCAAATTCTATAAATACTTACTTGAATATATGTTATAAAAGCATATACACATGGAGATAATTTACTTCCTATCAATTTAATCAACTTCTCAAATCTTGATGTTAAATGGCCAGTCTTTTTGGTATAGAGAGAGATATACTGAAATAATGAATCTAATACTGTATGTAAGGTATATTGAAATAAATTAATAATTAAAATTTCATGTGGGGTATGATAAAATAAATTATTTAATATTTCGGGATTTTATGTTTTAGCACAAAATATGTTATTTTTCCGGCCTGCAAAATGACCTACAGGTCTGATCCAGTTCCAGTCATTTTCTGGAGCCCTAGGTCCCGACCAGCATATACTGCCGACATGGAACCCATGATGTAGGGTATACTGTAATAATATTATCTAATATTGTATGTAATGTATACTGAAATATTTAATATTGTATGTAGAGTATACTCAAATAATATTATTTAATATCTTATGTAGGGTATACTGAAAAATTAATATGCCTGTACATAACAGCACTTATGACTGATGGGATGGCACAAGGTGACTTTGTACTGGACACAAGGGGCTATTTATTGAAGTTACAGGCTTTCTAGGGTCATTTTAATTTAAGAATATGAACCCATATTCCCCAAAAAGTAATTATTCAAAAGTTGGTTTGTTAAAATCTAAATTTCGTTGAAAAAATCATTTCAAATATACTTACATATTTAACTAATATGGACAGTGATGTATATAATTTAGTTAAAGATTTTAACATGATATCTGTACATATCCCACTAGGTAAAGCTGATTGTACTAATTCATAATAACCAACAATTATTACACCATATCTACTACATATACTCTTTTCTCTTGTTTCTTGCTGTGTAGCATTCGGTAAATCATCACCTAAAACATATCAAAATAACATTTCACTATTACAAATAATGCTGTCCATTGCTCAACAAACCAGGCAGGATACGCCCACATACAAGTTTTGGATAGAGAACAAGCTAAAAAGAAAGTGATTTTTTCTACAATCAAGGACAATAACTCATGAAGTTACAAATCGATATGCGCATATATCGAATGGAACCAAGATCTTTGAATGGGTTATGAACATGCATTTCAAGGTACTTCAAAATCGGATTAAAATTATGACCTCTACAGGGTTCACAACCTTGATAAACCATATTTTTACACAATATTCGCATACAAGTGGCGGCCATTTTGTCCGGCAGTTGTGGTCCGATTTCACAAAATTCAAACTCAACCTTCATTACAATGTAACGATGATATAATCAAATGTTTTTTAAATCGGATAATAATTGTGATTGCAAGCTAAAAATGGTGATTTTTTCGTAAAATCAGGGGTCATACTTCAGGAAGTTATGATCCGATGTGTGCAAATATTGAAAGGAGCCAAGATCTTTGGGTTATAACCATGCATTTCAAGTTTCATCAAAATCGAATTAAAATTGTGATCTCTACAGGGTCCACAACCTTGATATACCACTTTTTAACAGTATTCGCGTACGAACTGCGGCCATTTTGTATGGTAATTTTAGTCCGATTTTTCCGAAATTTAAACTCAACCCTCCTTAGGGTGTAACGGTGATATAATCAAACGGTTTTACAAATCGGATAATATTTTTGACTTCATGAGGTACCACAAGCTAAAATAGGTGATTTTTCGGACAATCAGGGGCCATAATTCAGGAAATTACGTTCCGATAGGCGCAAATATCGAAAGGAACCAAGATCTTTGGTTTATAACCATGCATTTCAAGTTTCATTAAAATCGAATTAAAATTGTGACCTCTACAGGGTCCACAACCTTGATATACCATTTTTTAACAGTATTCGCGTACGAATGGCGGCCATTTTGTATGTCAATTTTGGTCCAATTTTTCCGAAATTCAAACTCAACCTTCCTTAGGGTGTAACATTGATATAATCAAACGATTTTTTAAATCGGATAATTATTGTTACCTCCAGAGGGACCACAAGCTAACCCAAGGTGATTTTGCGTATAATCAGGGGCCATAATTCAGGAAGTTACGATCCGATATGCGCAAATATTGAAAGGAACCAAGATCTTTGGGTTATAACCATGCATTTCAAGTTTCATCAAAATCGAATTAAAATTGTGATCTCTACAGGGTCCACAACCTTGATATACCATTTTTTTAACAGTATTCGGGTACTAACGGCGGCCATTTTGTATGGTAATTTTGGTCCGATTTTTCCGAAATTTGAACTCAACCCTCCTTAGGGTGTAACGGTGATATAATCGAACGGTTTTACAAATCGGATAATAATTTTGACCTCCAGAGGTACCACGAGCTAAAATAGGTGATTTTTCGGACAATCAGGGGCCATAATTCAAGAAATTACATTTCGATAAGTGCAAATATCGAAAGGAACCAAGATCTTTGGGTTATAAACATGCATGTCAAGTTTCATCAAAATCGGTTCAAAATTGTGACCTCTATAGGGTCCACAAGCTAAAAACGTGATTTTTCGTACAATCAGGGGCCATAATCCATGAAGTTTTGATCCGATACATGCCAATATCGAAAGCAGCCGAGATCTTTTGGGGATAAACCTATATTTCAAGTTTCGTTAAAATCCGACAAGAATTGTGACCTGTAGAGAGTCCACAAACAATTGTGGACGGACGGACGGACGTCCGGACGGACAGGGGCGACGACATAATACGTCCACATGAAAATGTGGGCGTATAAAAATAGAAACATGTTAAGAGGACACGAAGACAGTCTAAAATAACTCAATGTTTTCTTTGCAACTACAGTCTTAGTTCTCCTGCTATCCAACTAAAAGCCAAACTGAATAATCCCATATGTGATCTTGAATCAGAAATGAATCAACAGTGGAACTATTTTACAACTGACAACAGTAAGAAGTTGAAGTAATTTCTTAATTAGTTTGGTTGGCAAAGCTAATTTAATAAGTTAATTTGAATAAAATCAGAATGATAACATTACCTGATTGTGGGATTGATGTATCTGATTTAATATGACCTATGACCCAATCCATGTCATCTAATTCTCTATCTATATGATGTAATATCAGCTGTAATACAGTGGGAGCAGCTGTTCGTATCGTGATCAACGAATAGTTAGTTTTATCTTCAACTTCTACTTGCTGAAATAAACATCATTTAATCAAGTTTGGACTATTTTCACATTGTCTTCATCTTTAATTCAAGTAGGATATTCCCTCGTAGGTTGTTACTCATTACCAGTTCTAATAGGCATACTGTGAACTATGGTTAAGGGGTGGTAACTCTTACTGAACTAAATAATAAACATGGTATTAGGGAGATAACTCAAAATGAATAATAAATGGTTGAACATAGACTAAATATGGACAACACATTATCAGCAATATCATCCTCAGTGAAAGTTAAAACCCCTAGTAGAGTTGTAGTAGTAGATATAGTGCACGATAGTAATCCACATGCTGCTGTGACATCCAGACTAGATTGTAGTCTTTAACACACAGAAGAATATAAAACCTGATCAACATCTCCTAGTTGACTGTGAACATCCTGACACATATCTTTTAATATTTGTGGTACACTTGTTGTCTGTTGTGTTATAGATAATAATGTTGATAACACTTGTTTACATGTTGGTATATCATCTGCAATAAATGAATTAGTTTTGAATAGAGTCTTGCACAACATTTTGTTAATTAAATTTTGCATTAAGGAAATGAAATTGGGGTTTCATGTCCTACTGTTCTGCTCTGAATTGGGCCAATGATGACGGGCATACGCCATACGGGAAATATTGTCCGGGCAGCACCGTTAAAGCCTACTCTTATATCAAATTCCAACTGCAAGGGATATTTTACATGCACACCAATGTGTACACGTGACCTCAGTTTTTTGTACCATTGACAGCTGTCCTTGTCAGGCCATCCGTCCTGCTTGCATTAAGGACTAAAGTGGGTTAAGTATTTTGGACTACATCATCTGACAAATCTTTTTTCCTTCCTTTTTCTCATAACTATTAACAGTTTACTCAAACTGCTAAAGAATGAATGAATGAATGAAATGGGGATTAACGTCCTATGCTTCAACTGCTAAAGAAGACTACACTCAAGCGATTTATTGACACAACTGTACCATATGTTGGTCCAAAAATCACTTTGTAGTGAGTGGACGTTAAACCTCATTTCTCTCTGTCTCTCTCTCTCTCTGAACCTACCTATAGTTTGATCTGTACATATTTTATGTATCCATATTTGTACTTCTTCATACTCAGTTCCATGATATGGTAAATATTTACTAAGTTGACCAATAATAGACAACAGTGATCCAACTTCTTTTATATTCTGTTTGTTTTCATCACTAGTAAATATATTAGCCACTAATCTCTATAATGTACAATGAAACATGTTTATATCATTAATGCACCTCAGAAATAGAATGTCAACAGTAGTTGGCATCCACTGCAGATGATACATATAGAAATATAGTTACTGGCAGTTCCAGTTGATTGTTAATAATTTTCACAAACATTAAATCTGCCTACTGGTATTTTTGTTGTATACCCTCAAAGGGCTGCCCTCCTTTTTAATCCTATTCTTTGGTTTCGCTACAGACGTCAAGCTCAACCTCTTTCAACCATAAATGAAAATCTGTCAATATTGAAAATTTGGAGCCATTCAATGTGAGCATATAAAAACAACAGATTAGAACCAATCTAGTCTTATCTATTAAAAATTCTCTGAAATGAAGAAATTACCCGGTGTAATAGAATACATCTTACCTGTAATTTTTTAATATGTTTGTGAATTTTTTCTGTTTTATATTTTTCTGACCATTTTTCATTTCCTGCATTATCTTCTAAAATTGACATAGTACATAAATGAGAAAATAGATATTAAAAAGTATTATAAGATATCTGACCCTCAACTAAAGAAAGTATTAATAACTTCATTGTATCCACCAACTAATAATAAAAAATTAACATTTATCATGGAGTATAATCACTGAATGCTAATTCTATATCATTAAATGAATGCTAATCGAATATCAAAGTTTGATGGTTTTTAATGCATTTTTAAGATTTTTAGAAACTACAAATCAATATGCTCTCCATCATATGTTGATCTTTTAATATTAGTTGTACACTGAATGAAAATTATTATATATTTCACTATAGATGAAAAAAAAATCAGATTCCATTACCAATAATTGACATTTAATTACTAGCACAAGCATTAGATATTTGTGAAATGGGGTACGCCTTATTGAAAAGTTGGGTGATTATTTAATTAAGAACAATAGCATGAATTCAAGGATACTTTATTATTTTCAGAGCCTTTTTATGCACTGGATAAAGGCACTTTCCACTGTAAAATTGCCCTGAGAACTGAGAAACAGGCTCAGTCAATGGTACTGGACCATATGCTTGTATTTATTATACAATATCAAAAATACTTGATGTGGAGATTACAGTAGCACCAATTAAGTAAGTTCTTTATTGATGATTGAAATAACACTATTGTAAGAATATGGAAACAGTGATATCTTATCATTTAAATATGTGAAAACTACATACCTAGAGTTTTAAGACATTGACACAGTTTATCTTTATCTGTTGTACATATAGTAAATACATGTAACAAACCATCTAAACATGCTGATACTATAGTTTTATTATTTCTATCTGTTGTCATCTGATGTTCTATATAATATACTAAAAATAACCTGTAAATAATATATATATCATACACCTATATTAATTTCTGTTACACTAAAGATATATTGATGTGCAATGAAAACATACATCCACTGCTACTAAGTCACCAAGCAGTCCACATAGGTTGCAGCCTATTTATTTTCTAGGTAAAAGGAGCATTCACAAAAACAATGAAACTAATCAAGATTAAATACTCATGATGTAGTTATTAGAAATAATCAAAGATTTTTCAAATTGATCAAGCGCTGTAACTCCCGATGTGTACACTGTGTATAAATTGCAAGTCAATCAGATGATCCATTTAGCCTTTATAGCCTGCACAAGCAATTGCGAACAGGAATATGGCCACATTTTAATGTGGGCCTAAAAAAATATCTTACACTGATATTAATTTATTTCCATGCTGTCATATTTCAAAAGACTGCTCTTTCTATGTACAAACATGTTTGGTTTAAAATTGATTGTTAGTAACAATAAATGCTCCAGGAACTAACTCTGTGAATTCGACATCCACATCACAAAGTTCAGACGGCATATTTGGTGTATGTTTAAAAGATGAGAATAGTAATAATGAATTTAATAGAAGAAACAGAACTTACTTTCCCAGTTGACAACAATGGTTCATTATTTTGGATTTATCAAGTCCTGCTGATCCATCACATACACCCTTATCTGAATATTGGTGTAATTTATTAACTGCTGTTGTTATAATGTGTTTCATAAAATCTAAATTAGTACGTAGAACATCATATGCTGTTTTATGTTTCGCCGAAAAATCTCTAAAAGAAAACAAACATTACACAATATTTTCATCATTCTTAGATTAGCATTCAGTAATTTTTTCTATGGCTACATGTGCTCCTCAATGTATGAGAGAGCATTTCTTGTGGACAACAGTAGTTGTTTTTCACCACATAATATTTATTAGCTTCCAACCATCAAATCTTCTTTTACATGCATGCCAAAGTGAACAAAAATACATTACAAAAATATGACAATGATTCAAATAGCTGATGTTCTTGTAAAGAAAATGCTAACTTATGCTAATATTATAATAGAAATAAAAGCAGAGAAATAAAAGAAGGAAATGACACTTGCTTCTAACAACTACAATATATAGGTCAATTTGAGACTAAAATATCATTTCTTATTTCGATGGTTTCATATGCAATGTGAAAGATCTACTTTAAAAGTTAAAATAACAATATCTAAATATCTAACAACAATAATTGAAAACAGGTCTTACTTACGTTAATAATAAAGTCAGTATATCTACATTAAAACTGAGAGAAAATAAACTAGCTGGAGCTTTACTAGGTTTACTTGTAGAAACTTTGCCTTTTTTACCATTAGCTGTACTGGCCTTCTCCTTTAATAGATCACTTAATTTAACATATTTCTCATATAACTTGAGAACTTTTTCACACTTTTCTACACTGCAAATAATCAGGTTATATACTTTATTATTGTCATACTTTATTAAGATAAAACTGATCCAGCTTTTCAAGACTCATCCTGATAGTGACAAAAATGATGAAACTGGGGAAGAATTTGAATCAACATAGATTCACACTTTAAGAACACTTTGCATAATATCCTTACCTGTTTTTATTATGAATAAAATTGTATTCCATCAGTACTTCATAAATACCCAACACTAATATAGCAAATATATTATTCTTAATACCAACTGTGTTTTTTAATGTGAAATCGGCTGATTTATCCTGAAAGACAGAAAATATGTACCAAATTTTTATTAGACTTTACCTCATCTCTCATGTATATCTCACCGGAACTGGTCTTATAGCAAACTTGGCTAACTTTGCTTTGGTTAAAGATATGATTTTTTTTTATCAAATAGTACATTATACAGCTGTAATAAAACTACAAATTGTACATTACTCAGCGATTAGAAATTTACAAATTGTGCGTTACACAGGGATTAGAATATTACAAAAGTTGCATTACACATTTGACAATTTGAATCCATTTACTGACATAGCTATCCACAATAAAAAGCGATGGCACACAGTTTTTGACTCGTATCAAACAAAGCATGTAAATACTGAATGCTACAATATTCTAAAACAATTGCTGAGCTGACGCTATGGTAACTAACATATATATATATATAAAATTTAGTTGTCAACACATTTTAGTAAAGAGGCCATTGTCCCCCAACAATACTTCACCCAAAAAAATATAAACGTCTTACAATTTCAAAATCTTCCATTTCACTAGAAATCATACGGACAGTTAAATCAGTTAATACTTGTTCTAGAAGTATTAGTGACTTATCTTCCTTTTTCTCTTCATCATCATCATCATCATCATCTGTGTGTTGTTGGGCCATAGTTTCTCTTGTCTTTATAACTATATGTTGAACACATGCCAATAGGTGAGCCTATTTAAAATATAAAAACTAATAACTTATATATCACTAACAATTATACACAACTAAAAGTACAACAGAAGTAAAGAATCTAATTGTGTTTGATAACCATTCAACATTTTTTTAAGCCATAGAGACTAACAACAAGAATTATATAAATGAAACAAGATGTTTGATACGATCAATAGACTTTTGATCAAACACAACAAACACATCTATGAAATAACACAAAAATAGTCACAAAGTCATTTTATCACGTAAATCTTATTTCAATTTATTTTAACACTATAATTATATATGTATTTATATTGAATTATTGTCATTAGATCTGCTAATATGCTGACATATGGCTCAAAGTTAAATTCCTTTGTCTTGTAAATCTTGAATAAGCAGGGTAACTCTTGTGGTATATTTTTTGTCATGTCTTGTAAATTTTGCACTAGACATGACCATTTTTATAACAATACCTCAGGAACTGTGGAATGATCAATTAACTATATGTACATATTAGACTATCATGGTAGTTGAATATATATAGATTTTTATCTTTAATAAACTAAGTGGTTACACATAAATTTACTGAAGCTTTTTATCATTGCTTTTTTCTGAACAAAAATTAACACATTTCTTACCAATGGTTCAGCTAAGAACACTTGCTCTCCCTGTGCTAAAATACATTTATCTAATAGAATCGGTGGATTTATCTCCTCATCTTCTACATAAAACTTAGCCAACTGAAATATCAATATTTGTACAAAAAATTGTGAGGCATTTCAAGAGTCCAAGCAAACAATGTTTATTAATTAGAGAATCTCCTATGAGTCTTTTTTGATATCAAAATATCAACAAGTGTTGATATTTTGATTTTAAAAAGACGAGTAGGAGATTTTATTTATCACCCAATCCAGTTGATAATGTAAAAGTTGATAATGTAAAAAAACGAGGCTCTGCCGAGGTTTTTTTTACTTTATCAACGAGTGTTGATATTTTTTGATATCAAAAAAGATGAGTAGGAGATTTTATTTATCACATAATGCCTTCTTACATGCATAAATAAATAAATATAATTCTTTGCTATAGATTTCACGTTTATTAAACATAAACACATTATGGCGTAGTAATACATCAATTTTTTGACAGCAATTCAACCATTGCACTGGCCTCAATATTGGCCCAGTGTTTCCATCAAAGTCAATTAAATAAAAATAGTTCCTTTTTATTAATAAGAAAAAAATTACTTTTAATAAAATATGAACTGTTCTTTGAAAATAAAAAAGTAGTTCCTTTTTGATTGACCAATCAAATTCATGTAAAGCGATATCTCCTAAGAAAATATCGCAGTAGATTATGAAATTTATCACACAATTGATATCTACTGTAGAATGTATTTTTGGGTGAAAAAATTATATATTAAGTTAGTGCAACCAAAACTAGAACATTAAAATTGAAATTTTAGTTGCATTTTGAAATCTTGTTATAGAAAAAGTGATGTTTTACCTGATTCAATAAATTGTCCAACACTGGCATCTGTAACTGTGTATTACGATGAACAACTTCATAAAAACCCTGTTCAAATGAAAATTGTTAATTGTGTAAACTTACAGAAAAAATGAAATGCACAACTGTGAATTGTAAGTTATTTAAATCAAATGAAAATTGTTATTCCGTCAACAAGTTGTATCATATATAATGAATAAATTTACAGATATATCTTCATATGAATTGTATTTGTTTTAAACTAGTTGCTAATTCTGCTCTTACCTCATATAATTGAAGACGTACATTTGCTTGCTGCGTACCAACTCGTCTTAGATTACCCAATATTTCTATACACACAGCCTCATTACTAGCAGGATTATAACGTGTATGTACATCAATTTGTACCTATTCAAATGAATAATTAAAAAAGACATTAAGATTCAAGCAACAAAACTTCTTGAAATTCTTGAATAAAATATTTTCAAAATTGACAATCCATATAGATAATCCATCCAAATTTATTTTCTTAATAAGACAATTTTATTAAAGTTGTAAATGAAACAAACCTGACTCAAATTAAATGGTTGACTACATTGACTGGAGGGTAAGCCACCCAATACTTTAAAATGTTTTAATATCATCAAATATCCATATACACCAATCTTCCTGGAGTCTAATTGTCTGTAATATAAATCACACAAAAGCTTTGCTGTATTCTCATTACCTCATCACATTTTAATTCAGCTAGAATATAGATAGGGTTATCTAACAGGGCATAGAATTTGGAGACTAATACAGGATAGTGGTTTTCAAGAGACCTTTTTTTTATAAACAATATATTTAATCAGTAAATCTGAATATGGTTTCGGGAACAGGATATGACTATGTGCAATCCCTCTTCTTGGAGTCTTTAATACAATGCACTTTATGAAATGTAAACCTGACAACAAAACATACACAAACTACAGTTGTAATGGGTGCATTTACAAAATATCAAAAACAACCTCATGATGTTCTTCCTAGCGCTATTATATACAACCCATAGCCCTGTAATCAGATGATAACTTTAGCTGCTTGAGTAAGATTTTCTATTGTCTTATGATTTTATATAATTCTAGGTTGATCAGGTAGTTTTAGCCTTAAGAGCAACCACAAAAGTTTTCAAAAAGATCAATGGCAATAAATCTGACAATGATTATTGTTTGTTTCAAGAACATAAACACTGTGAGTAAATTTAAAGTAAATCATATGGTAATCTGGACCTATAAAACATCCACAATTGACAGATCTCAAAAATTAGCATTCAACTGACTGAGGGGTGATGAAAATGTAAGACCAAATTTCAATGTTGGGGAGTAACAAAACAGAAGTGAGTGACAAAGTAAGTTTACCTTGAAAACATGGCTTTCCGTAAAACAAGGAGAAGTGTATCTTTTAATGATGTGCTTAATTTAAGAAGAGGTTGTATGGCCATTAACAAGCCTTGTCCAGAACTTGTTGGTAGGTAGGACAAGTAATCAAATACTTCCTTCACTTTTGGTATTGCTTCCAACAGAAAATGTGGAGATGAAGACACAATGTCTGATAAAAGATCTGTAATCAAAGATTTTAATATATTAGTGAAAATTCATTAATTTTTTTAATAGAAAGACACGGAAGATTGAAATGCTATCATTAAACATAAAAATAAAATCAAAACTGGACATTTAAAAAATAAATGAGATTACATAACTTACCTAAATAATGTGAGATTGGTTGAGTTGCTTTTGTTACTATTCTATTAAATATTTGATCCAATATTTCCAATCGTACAACTTCATGCACCTGATATGAATAAGAAATGTGCTTTAGAGTTTGACGCAATCATTTTCTTGGGTGTAACGGGACTTTAGCAGTAGTGGTAGCAAACCAGACAACCAGGAGAAAAATCCACAAGGTTAAGCAGGCGACACTACTCCTTGTGAGGGATATAAACACTGCACTGGATTCAATGACGAACCTTATGATGATCTAATGCACACACACACATCCCCACAGGGCAATGAAAAGAGGACCAATGAATGCAAGTGCCAATAAATATCCACATTAAATGTTGACAAATAAATATAAGCAATATAAAACTAAATCAAGTCACTTCGTGTTTTTTCTTACTTTAAATGTATTTTTCAGAACTTGTTTACCAAGTTGACAAGTGAATTGTGAGGGAGTTTTTATTGTTGCTTGATAAATTTCTTTTCCAAATGCTGATTTGGGTCCACAACTATCCATAAGTGTAAATCCAAGTTGAACCAGTCCTTGTAAAACATGATCCCACCCATATTTACTATAAAACAAATCATAGCACATTAATTTTAATTTCATAATTAAATGTTTTGATCAGAGATACTATTTGTTTAACATACAAGAAGCCATTCAGTGGAATGGGTGGATTATTATTTCAATATATATTTTATTTACCACCTTTCAAAAGACAATAATATTTTGTTTCACAGTAGTACCAGTGTTATAGATTCTAGGCATATATAATTTATATAGAGTACGGTACTCAAATCATTTGCTTGTACACAGGGTTCTTAAGCAGTGAGAGTCAACCAGAGAACATGACGAGAACTCACAAGTTTAGATAAACGACCTATTCTTTGTCACTTACAAATGTCAGATCAAAACTACAATATGGTGGGTTAGATCCCTTCACCTTCATACCCTGCCCCCCTCCCCCCACACACCTTAGACACACTGTCAAATCTAACTTGATAAATATAATATACATAAACAATAAATATAGGTATATTAATAGTAAACACTATAGTAAATTTGACCTGTTATCAACTGTTTCTAAGACATAACTAGTAATATCTACTGTATCTGGTACTAATTCTCTTATCCACTCAGAATTATTCTCTTTATCTTTATCTTTAAAACTCTTTAATATAGTGGATTTTATAAAGTCATAAAGCTGAAATATTAAAGTGAATGAGATATCAATTGTTTGCAAATACCTTTTATTGTTACTCACAAAATCGTATTACTTATGCATTTGGTACCGGTAGTTATGATGTGCTCATGTCAGCCTGGAACATTTTGAGTTGAGGGAATTGCAATAAAGTGACACAGAATTGAGTCACATTTGACCCAATAGAGGGAACAGTTGTGGTGTAAGCAGAATGAAAAGTGAGAAATGGGGTTTATCATACACCTGAAACAAACTAGGTCATTTCGGGACTAACGCATGGTTAAATTTTATTTCAATGAATCGCTTGTGTGCAGGGGTGTTAAGCGGGGGAAGGAAACAAGAGGACCCGGGGAAAACCCACAAGGTTGGATAGGTGACCCTACACCCTGTTACATACAAGCATAGGATAGAAACCACTCAAATTTTTTAGCTCTGATGAATGATTGAGAAGGTACTATTCAGTTGGTACATTCTATTTCGCCTGAAATTCTTGTATTATTTGATTGACATCCCTTGACTAATGAATTAAACAAACCTGATCTTGTAATCTATGTATACGAGCTACAGATAAGGCTAGAGCCAGATTAAATGGTGCTAATACTTTAACTGGATGCAACAGCAGTGTATTCTAAAAATAAGTAAAACAGATTTACACAGCAAAAAAAATTAAACTACAATGCACACACAATATCTTGGTCACCTTGAGGGTTACATATACCTATATTTAGGAAATTCTTCGGGTTCAAGCATTTTTTTTAATCAATGCTGAATATCTACAGTTGTATAGTAAATATGGGAGCAAGACAGCTGCCAGAAGGACATGATTGATGCTTATTGGTGCATAATGGTAATCAATACCTCTCTCACATTTTACAGAAGTCTGTAGCCTCCTCAGCCCACTAACCAAACGAATTTAAATAAACTGTATTTCTTACCTTTAAATATTTAATAAATTCTCTACCCAATTCTTGATCCTGTTTAACCGAGAAAACTATATGCAATATAACTGTTCCTTGAGTATATCTTAATGTCTCTGTATCACACTCTTCACTCATCAAATCTTCACTAGCAATAATAAATATAATATCAATTAAACAAATACAATAATTAATAATAAAATATCTTAATTCACATGGTATATTATTTACTCTGTGTTTTGTCCAAATAACAATCCATTAGATATAGAACCAAACACGGACAGCAGGTTACTTTTTAAGTATATATTCAAGAACTGAAAAAAACAGGTATATCCTTTGATTATTTTCAAATTAATATGCATTAGTTTTGATACCAATTGTAAATATCAAACATCACAACTTTGTTACATTTTTGATTTAGTACAGAGTTATGCTCCAAGAAACTGATTTCATATCAATTGACAGACAGAAAAACAAGCTGCTATATATATAAAACTCTGATCAGGTTTATAATTATGACACAGAAATGATTACCGTACAGGTTGTTAATGATAAAGTTAAATCTTGTGATAGACTTGTTATTTTAGTATATATTCATTCATTAAATAATTACCTGATTTCTGATATATTTTGATTTCTACAAACTGTATCTTTATCAATATAAAATGAAGTAACACCCTCAATAACCAGACGTTTATGACCCTTTAATAGAATAAAATACATTAAAACAAGAATAATATTATATACTTCAAAATAAGAAATCTTGAATACCTGGCATCATAGAAATAATTACTACCGTATATTATATATTCTATTTTCACCACCTATTCTATCTTTTAGGATTAAGGCTGAACAAATCTAGGTTATCACTCCCTGTGTTGGTCATAGCTTTCTATGAAAACAGCTTTCACAAAAAATGATAAAACAATTGATTTACCCTTTTGGCCAGCAACAACAGTTGATAAACAAGAGCTGGTAAATCTTGTAGTGCCATTTCGGGAAAAGATCGTATAATTTTTTCTATAACAAATTTCAATTCTTCTGATGTCATTGGGACATCTATAAACATGGCTGCCAAATGAACAACTGTTGTAGGATCCCATCTATAAGAAATAATGAACATTAAGAAATTCATCTCGAAGTATTTTACAAGAATCTGTCAATATTACACAAACAAAACATCAAAACTGAATGGTCCTACATGATGAGTAAAGACTTGCACAAATACAAAATGTAATTTAGTGGGTTTATCTCACAACACACATTGTTCTAAACTTTACAAAGTATGGTTAGGGAGAATATATATAAACTTTGTGTCAATAGGGAATTGAAATTGTAAAGTTTGTAAAGTTTGTAAAGCATGGTTAGGAGGGAATTGTAAACTTTACAAAGCATAGTTAGGAGTGATATGTAATCTTTATATGTTTCAGGATAGAATTGTACACTTTATATTTCATGGTTAGAAGGAAGATGTAAACTTTATGTTAGGATGGAATACATCGTAAACTTTATATATCATGGTTAGAAGGAAGATGTAAACTTTATGTCAGGATGAAATACATCGTAAACTTCATATACCATGGTTAGAAGGATCATGTAAACTTTATGTTAGGGGTGAATTGGAAACTTTATAAACCATTGTTAGGAGGACCATGTAAACTTTATGTTAGGGGTGAATTGTAAACTTTATATACCATGGTTAGAAGGATCATTTAAACTTTATGCTAGGAGGGAATTGTAAACATCATAAAGAGTAGTTAAAAATTACCTTCCTGAACAAAGAGTATTTAAAATATGATTTTTACATTCTGATCCTCGCATACTACCATCTCCATATATAACTTTATCTTCTTTTGATAACTCATATAATATCTTGGGAAATAGATCAACAGCTCTGGAAATAAAACTCATTACAGCCACATATTTCCGACCAAAAATTACTCATAATTTTCCAGATCATACTGGATTCTTTTTATTGATTGTTAATCTTTTGATACACATTAATTTAAATATAAAATACCACTAAATGTCATTGTTCAAGCAGTCGACTGATGACAGCAATTGAGCATTAAATTTGTTTGAAATATATATTAAATATGCTGCCTTGTAGATATTTATGTATTAACACACAATGTAAAATAAATTCAAGACTAACAGAGCTAGTTTCATGTCAAATATGTTTTGAAAGATGCTAGTTTATGTTTCTAAAATAGAATATTAATTCAAAATGTGTGTAGTGTAACAAATCATTATTTTTTTTACCATAGTCGACTTGATTTGATTCAGCTTTTACTACTGATTTTGTTACATGTTTTAGTGAGGCGTATTACAAATAAAACATACTTTCCTCCTGTAAAAGTACCATTTTTCACAGATTCTGTAAACTGACTGGCTAATTCAATTAAATTTGCTCCACCCAATTTGTCAGCCTAACAAAAATAAAAATAACAGAAAGTCGTGATCTTCTCATATGGACAGGTACATATACATGTAGGCTATATGAATAATATGATGTCACGTCAATGATGAATCACCTATGCAAGAAAACTTCTTGTAACTTTCTAGTTTGTTTGTCTATATATAGATTAACTTAGGCTTTGATACTAACACAACCAAGATTGGCATTGAGAATTTTTGTTTGATGTATTTTCAGTATGTACTACTATGAATATCTTACCTCAAGCATCAATAAACCAACGAGGTTAGAAACAGTTTGAATATTGATTTCATTTTTCTGTAGAACCTTTATCATATATTTATAAATAAGAAGCTGATTTTCTTTTCCATCTTCTTTTAAATAATATAAACCTAGAAACAGTTTAAAACTGAATGATCATAATTGATGACATAAACCATTGATTAAGAATTAAGTAAACTAATTTGGAGAGAGAGAGAGAGAGAGAGAGAGAGAGAGAGAGGGGTTTAAGGTCCCCTTGACACAAAAAAGTAATTTCAGGACTAACTATGGTTGAATTTATTTCATTAATTCACTTTAGCAGTTGAAGAAAAATGGAGAAAACTTACGAGGTTGGACAGACACCCTTACCCCCTTTCACTTACAAGCAGGGAATCAAAACCATACTACTGGACTCAATAACAGACCTTCTGATCCAATGCGCACGCATCGACCATTTGGATGCACACCCCCACCCCTTGACTAAAACAAACTTTCATTACCGGTACCAGTATAATATACCTTGTTTACTGTATTTATTAACAGCTTCTTTCTTTTTTCATATATTTCACAAAAATACTCTCTCTAAGCTAAATCATTGTGCAAACATATTGTTCTTTGTGAAGCCAACTAACCTTCATATTCCTGAAGCAACGGCCCGAGAAATCCCTCTCTGGCCATTGCTGGATTCGCTTCGGATTCTTGACATTTAAGTAAATGTGTCTATTCTTCTCGTTCAATCAAATCTACTACTTACGTACAGTAACATGACATTCCGTCGTTTAATCTTGGGTCTTCCTTAATATTTTGGACAAAGATTTAAGTTATTAAAAACGTTGAAAGTCTGTTAGTTACCATACCGTAGTGTTTACTTTACGTCAATACCGATAGCCTCGTTTGTCACGCAATTAGTTTTGCTGCAATATCCTGCTATGCGCTGGTTAATATAGCATAAAAAAACCGTGCAACCATGACGTAACGTGTCGTAAACACAGTTGTCCTAATTAAACGTCTTGTTTTAAAGGTAATACCTTTGTAACGAATTCAGTGATTGGTCAGTAATGGGACCACTGGCCAGTCATAATTAGTGACAATAATACCCACTCAGTCCAGCAGGGAGTAGTCAGATTAGCTCTAATCAAACGGAACACTGCGAGGAGGATGACTAACCTTTCACATGTAAATTTCTTTGATATCAATGGAAAATATATATAAGATTACCTGTTAATACAGCTAGTACAAATACTGTTGGATCAGTTCTTCCTCTTAATACATAATTATCTAATAACTCTTTTATCTACCAAATAAATGCACACATGTGTAATATAGGCCTATCAATAAAAAATCACATTTCATTCTTTGAGCAAATTAAGTTGAATTTCCATGTATGACATGATACTACTGAGTAATAAATCATATTTGTGTTCATACTGTAGTGAAAATGCTGTTTGCTTGATCTATGTCAAGTTTTATGTAAAATTTGTAAACTTTATATGTTTCCAAATATAAAGTTGACTTGAAATGTTATGTATACCTCACTAAATTCTTTACTTTTCAGTATTTCTGCCAATTCCTCATATTTGCGCTTCTCATAGAGCAATAAAATTTGTTTATCCATATCTATATTGTTTCTGAAAAATATAAACGGATACATGTATACCAAGCAAAGATCTAGGACTATTTTAGATTGTGGAACAAATTACAAAGTCAAAAGTCTTATTAATTATGATTTGGGGGAAACAAAGTCGACAAAGGAATGAATGAATGAATGAAATGGATTAGGCTTGCAGTAAAAATGTAACTCGTTGGGTTGTTTGTCTGAGGTCAGTATTAGGATTCACTTAAGACAAAAAGTTAGTGACGAGTACCATGTAGAAAATATAATTTTTAAAAACAGGTCTTAATTGAATGCCAGGACAGAAGTACTGTAATGATCTTGATTTGTCCGACAAAAAACGAAATATTTAGACAGTTTGGACAACTGTCAGTGTCAATTTGAAGTTGTTTTATAATCTAAAGTTCGCGATTTAGTGTGTGAACCTTGAATGGTTATGTCTCACCAATTGATTAGTTACAAAAATTGCCGTTATTATTGATTTTGATCATTTACTTGCAAATAAAGTTTGTTTACAACGTGAAATTTAGCGGGAAAAACCGCACTTCCGCTTCCTGGAATTGGTCCAATGAAATTCGCAAATAAAGTTGACCTACTTTCCAGACATCAGACTTGTCTTGTCGGAAGGCACATCAAATTTCCAAAACAATCTTATCTTCTTCTCAAAATTAAGAAAAGATAAATTGAATGATATTAGTTTTGTGGGTATTGGGGTATGTCTTCAAAGAAACGAAATCGAGAAAATGGAAACAAAACAGATGAAAGCGAAGCAAAAAAACAAAAAACAGATCTTACTACTGGTGTCAAGTCAACAAAAGCACCAAACCATTCCAAAACACCAACTGCAACAGCAGGCCTAACAGCCCCCCAAAGTTTTTTCTCTAAGTGTAGAATGTTTATTTTAAAAGCTGGAATTGAAAAGGCCAGGCTAAAAATATTCGAAACTCAAGTAGCAAAATATGGGGGAGAAATGTCGGATAGTTTTAGAGATGATGTGACTCATATTATTGTTGAGGATAAAATTGATTTGGAAAAGTTGTGTCGTCTGCTAAAATTAGATAAACCACCAATAAACATTCCCATTATAAAATCAACATGGTTAAGCACATGTTTTCGTGAAAAACAGTTAACAGACACAAAAGACTTTACTCTAGACGTCCAAAAATACAAAGACACAAAGACAGAAATTGATACCAAGGACGAGATGAAAGATAACATTTTAATTAATGATGCTTTTCAAGCTAAATTGGAAAACACTGAAAACAAATCATACAAGAAAGTTGGAATTATGTTTAATGCCTTCACTAAGCCATCCAAAAAGACTGATTCAGATAGTGACTATGTTGAGAGTGACGATAGTGATTATGGTGAAGGAACTAGTACCAGTACAAGTGATTTTTCATCTGATATATCCCCTGCCAAAAACTTTCCAGTAGGATTTCTTTCATTTTGTAGCCTAATGTATAGAACAAATGGGACAATTTAACAATATGTGGTTGGGGGCGGATAAGTAGAATGTTAAAACCAATTCAATTTTCATTTCAGAATTTTTAATAGAAGCGGGCCTGTAGCCTGCTTATAAAATTGGGGGGGGGGGGCTACATAATTTTTTGGAGTGGCTGAGGATGTGGCCAGCTAAGAACACGCCTTAGAAATAATTATTGTTAGTGAAATATTTGTGGGGGGCTAATTCGATTTTTTGGGGGGCTACGCACCCGAATAAATGTGCAGTTATCCACCAAATTTTTTTTCTACTTTTTTCTAGTCCTAGTGTTCTCTCATGTTTAAGTTCAATGATAGACAGTTATTTACTAGCCCAATCTCATCCATCATTTATTTTACTCTGGCTTTTAATTCGAAATTGTCAACTACCACACTATAGTTAAATCAGTATCAGTAGGTACAATATGTTAATCAAGAGATTTATTTATCATTTCATTTGTCTTTCAGGTTGGAAGTTGGACATGTGCTCGTTCATCAAAAAATCCTAAACCAAATATGAACCAAGCCATTACTGCTAAACTAGAGGTTGTATTATAAACAATTTTTATAGCATTCTATATATACGGTATTACTCCATACATGCATGCACTTATATTTTGGTGAGGACTATTTGCAGAGATATATAGTGTGACCAATAGTCTACATATAGGCCTACTACTTATATTATCTCTTATACTAGCTACTAGATTTAACTTGTTTGAATTCTTTGGAATAGGAAATGGTGAAGAATTATGAGAGTACAAATGATAAATGGAGAGCCTTTGGTTATCAAAAAGCAATTCAGGCCCTACGAAGTCACCCTAAACAAATATCAACCTGGGAGGTATGTGCATGTTAATCATCAATAGTACATCTGGAGGTGGGGTGGTAAAATAAGCTATCTACAATTGTCAACAATTAGAACTTATTATATTAATCTCTTTCAGACAAATAGGGTCAAAAATACATGTGGGGCTAATAAAGTGTGCTATTTGGGTCCCAAATAATGTTAACTGGACAGTAATGTGTCAGTTTACATTGATTTTCAATTCTAAGGGTTCTTTTAAGTTGACGGTAACATACAGAATGGACCATGTTTGTTTTCATCCCATCCAAACGACAAGATGCTGTTGCTTGCCTAGAGGAAATCAAGTTGAAAATTCTGAAGAACCTTTTCAGCGAATACTAGGATTGAACCCAGACAGAACCTCCATTTAGTTAGCAAGTACCTTTTCACTGAGCCACAATAATGTCTTGCAAATACATTAGATGAGGATAGGATTTTGTTCGATTTGCAGCTCCCATTTTACAAGAGTTATCCCCTTTATACTTAAACACAAAATCTATCCTTACAGCTTAGCTAACTATATCATAGTAACATGGATAGGCCAACAGCTTTTATTTCTTGTATTTATAGGAAGCGAAAAATTTAAGGGGTGTTGGTGCGAAGTTAGCTGACAAGATATGGGAGATAGCTGAGAGTGGTGAACTGCGTAAATTAAATGAATTTAAATCAAGCGATGACATTCAGATATTGAATATGTTTACGGATGTATGGGGTGCTGGTCCCACTACTGCAAGAGCTTGGTACCAACAGGTATTATGTTCTTCTATATTCTTTTTATATATATTGAGAGACATTAATATTTTATCATTTGGAATAATATAAATGTCAACAGTTTATTTTGTTGTCATTCCATATTTTATCGAAGTTTAAATTTTTTCAAAAAAGAATTGATTTTTACAGTTTTAATTGTTATTTGGACTTTGTTTGTATTAGGGATTTCGAACTTTAGAGGATCTAAGAACCAAAGCTAAACTAACCAGTCAACAGAAAGTAGGTGTTCGACTATATGATGATTTATTAGAGAGAATGCCAAGATCTGAGGCAGGAGAAATAGAGACTGTTGTAAGTGTAAACTGCACCATGAACCAGATTTTTTTGGACATGTTAGATACTGGTTTCAAAATTAACGGATCATTTGTGTTGACTTTACATGACTGAAATTTTCTTATTTTAAAAGTGAGCTAACAATTTAACTGTGTATTATTATTTTGAATACAAGGAAATAAATTTTACAATTTTGCCATTTAATACACAGTAAGGCCTTATTCATTAAATTACATAAAGCTAAATAACCATGTAAAGCAGCAAAAATTTGAAGAAGCAGTTGATTTTATATAATTATAAAGGAGCATTAAAAGTGCCTTTTACTTAGGTCATAATAAAGTGATGAATTAGGTCGGTCTGATTTATTCAATGGGATGTCCCAGACATTAATAAAATTGGGTTTCATTATGTTAATCAAATGTAAAAATTTGACTATTATCCTATTAATTTTGTCTGAAACTTTAATTCAAAATATTAACCAGAGGTCCATGGCTAATTCAAGGAGGCCTTGCCATTTTAAATGTTGATTAGTAAGGCCCCCGTACTTCAACAATTATTCCCTAAATTTCTTGTGGATTTATTATTTAACAGGTAAGGGAGGCAGCTGAATCATTACAGAGTGGTATTATAGCTCAAGCTTGTGGTTCATATCGTAGAGGAAAGACAACATGTGGTGACGTAGATGTATTATTAACACACCCAGATGGTAAATCACATCGTGGTGTATTTACTAAACTCATTGAAAAGTTAACTGATGAAGGTGATTATTTAAAATGTTGATCTACACTGTCCAGTAGCTACAAATTTCTTATATATAGATAGATAATTACCAAATAAAAAAAACAACAGATTATTCTACCTGTTAAAGTCACAATATTCAAATCGAAGGTAAATTACAGGCCATATGCATTAAAAAGTAGTCCTAACAAAAAGCATATTAGTCCAATAGGGTTTCTGTTTTAATCATTTAAATTCCAAGAACACTTTCCTTAGAAAAAGGAAAAAAATGGCTGGCAATTATTCTGCTATCAGTTATCCTAGATCCAATTACATATCCACCTGAAATAATTTTACATATAAAGAATAATATGTGATATTAAAAATCTCTTTCTTATATTTTCAGGTTTTTTAACAGATCATTTGGTCTCAATAGAAGATAGTGGTAATCAGAAAAAATATCTTGGTGTTTGTATTTTAAAAGGTGAAAATAGAAAGGTACTGGTAACTAATTTATCAGATTTGTTTTTTAAAAAAAAACCATCTATATAATTGACAGTGCCCTTGTTCTTGTTATTCAGGGTGTTTATAATTAGGATTTTTAATTTCAGCATCGTAGATTGGATATAATAGTTGTACCATATGATGAATATGGGTGTGCTCTAGTCTATTTTACTGGATCTGCCCATTTTAACAGATCTCTGAGACACATGGCTAAACAGATGAATATGTCTTTAAATGAACATGCCTTAAAATATGGAGTTGTAAGAAAGGTAATGGAACTAATATTTCATTTTCTGTGGATTCATTAAGTCTGTCACTGTCTGTCTTAGATAATATGTTGACTTTCTGGTATATAAGAAGTAAGAACATACATATCCTAAATTTGAAAATTCGAATGAGACACTGACTGTTACTCAGTAACATAAAATGTTTCCAGGGATTTTGAACTTAAAGATGGGTTCCCAGCAAAGTATTTATCAGCTGTTTTTTTCCAATAAAAGTATGGCAAATTTGGTATTTATGAAAAGTATAGACACCCAATCTTACTAGAAAAATACAAGATTAACCGAAAATCGCCCATGGGACAAGGACTGGGCAATATTGTCAGGGAATCACTAACTGTCAACCCGACAGGATTTGATGGCTTATTGTCTGCTAGCTTAGGTTTGGGAGCAGTTGTTATTTCTTGCTCAAATGGTTAGGCGGTTTTGGGAACATTGCGGGTTGTCAATGTACAAACTACTCTGCAATAAAAAGGTGTAAAAAGAAATTGACAGAAATAATTACGATTTTTTTTATGCCTCAATAATATGGTAAATGTAACGTAAGTAATGATAGATACATTTTGAAATATGGACCCTCCCACAATGAAGTTAAGTTGGCAGACATTGCGTTTAACAACAGCTTACTTACAGCTATAAGTATCCCGAGTTAAACAGAGTTTTGAAAGGGAATTGAAGCAAATTTTTGATAGATTGGTTACTTTAAATATGTGTTTAGTCCAAATATATAGTCAAATCACAAAGTTTGTACCCGGTAATGTATCTTTAACAACCGGTGAGGGTATCTTTTTGACTACTTCTATATTTAATAATTTCAGGGTAATGAAAAAATTCACGAAGGAACTATTATCCCAACACCAACCGAAAAATCTGTATTTGAACATTTTAAAATTCCATATAGACCACCTGAAGAAAGAGATCATTGATGGCTGAATATTTATTTATTTATTTAATTGTTAATATTTTGTGAAATTTGATGAGTTTCCTCACTACAGTATTTTTACATAATCATAATATCATATTCATAGTGCAATAATACTGATATGATTTAAATATTATTCACAAAGCATAATTTCATGTAATTGTAAATACAGTAGTTTATATAATTCTGCTTATGTAATTTGATACAATTTCAAATTTTTATATTTATTAGAATTGTTTTAATTTTTTTAATTTATTGGAATTTATTTTAATTTTTTTTTGATTTATTAGAATATGACTTAATTTTTTTATTTATTAGAATTTGTCTTAATTTTTTTATAAAATTTTCTCTATGTAAATTTTAGCTCATGATTTTTCACTCTATCTTACTAATCTAAATAATTATAGCTTGCCTTGCGCACACTTAGCGACAACTTAAGTGACAAGTCATGTGACAAATATCACCTCCATATAAGTAAAGTAAGCACGTCTTAGTACGTAGGTAGAGTGCAGTGCATTTATAGTATTCTAAGATCAAATTGGGTGACTCTTGTATGTATAGAAAACAAGCTATGTGAGGATGAGCCTAAAAATATTCGAGAGTATCCTAAATATAATTAGCCCTCTCATTAACAAAAAAGCAAGGTGAGAAAAGCAATAAGCCAAGGAGAGCGATTGACTGTCACCATCCATTTTCTCGGTACATGTACTGGTAAAAAAACGTCCATTCTGATTACCATCTATGACTATGAATCCTAGGACTGTATTGATTATATTGCTTATAGCCCCTTCCCCCTTGGTTGTCAATTAACTAGTCACCGAGGTGAGCATATTACACGATTGTTGCCACCAAAGCGACGAGTTGAACGATCATATCTAACGTGTCAGATATCAGCCGATGGTGACGAAAAATAGCTAGGCAGTGACAAAATGCGCACGCTAGACGAGTTTTTGATTTTTCATGATCGGCGACCGAAATCAACTATGTCGTAGCATACTATAAGTATGCGCCAGGCTTTAGTCCCTGAAGATTACAAAACGTTGTAGAAATTGAGCTAGAACAATCCCTTGGTCTATTCATGTCACTAATCTGAACCATGCTTTCAAGTCTCGCACTTGTAAGATTCTACAAAGTCCTTGGCATCTTCTTTCTGCTAATATCAACACATATGCATTTGAAAATTTGAAAAAGATGGCTTGATAAATGTAGTTCCCAGAGTATTCACAAGATATCGTGGACCACCAACGGATCAAGTCAATGACATTTATATCATTAAATTTGCCGGTAAGATAAACGAATTTGAAATATTTTCACGAATATTGACCTTGTCCAATGGAAGTTATTTATCTATCCGAAATTGATGTTCTTTGTTCGTATAATTATCACGAATAAACCCATTCAGTTACAGCAATTTCTGTAGAAGCTTGCAAAGATTCCACTACAGTAATATATTCCAGAACATATTTTGTGAAATTTCCTTTATGGACTGTTGGGGTGTATGTTTCGTTTACTGGCATTCTACCTTGATGAATATGTTAGAATGTACATGACATTGTATAAATGAAAAGACTAGCCGGTGAAGATGCTTTGTTTTCAATAAAGATCTTTGTGGGAACTAATGGTTTCATTTACCAAAACTTATTTCAGCTTTGTATACCTAACTTCTTGTTTACAATATGGAACAAGTGCATCCGTCAATATTATATATCAGTCGTACGGAAATCTAAATAGAATTAATTTAAACACACGTACTTCCGCAATTAGGATTAGATTAACGTTCTCCCGTTGGGATGAATGTACTTAAGAGCTATTAAGGTTTTAAAAAATATAATAGACATGGGTGGTCCCCATTTTTCATGGAGAGTGAACCCAGGAATATGCAGAAATTTACTGATTCATATTTTTCGCCTTCTTGTGTGTGTTGCGGTGATATTTCAACGTAAACTAACGATAAGGAAATTATATATCGCATTGTACGTCATATTTTTATGAACACAACGTTTTCGGATTGATACTATTATCATCAATGCGTATTACAAGATGTATGTTTTCTTTAATTTAGAATTTGAAAAAACAACATTTTAGTAAAACGATTAAAAACATGCAGAATTAACCACATTTTATATCATTTATAGAATGTTCTCATACTTGAAGACTTTTAAAACGTCTTAAAAAGTTTTAAATAGATGCCCTTTTTTCGATATTTCAAAGAAAACTTTTAAAATGTCTCATTTTACTGGATCGCAATCCAATAGCTATTTCGTATTTTTGCGTTTTGGGTATCTCATAATATATTCTAAATTGAATTCAAACAAAAACTTCTACGTGATAAAGACAGATTTTTGTCCGAAGAATTAATTTAGTTATAACTCCAACACACATCAGTTTGTCCACTATGTATTTGATGTGGGGTTGGAGGGTTTTTTTTGTGTGCATTCTTTCGGCATGGGTACGCTAATTCAACTCTCGATATACATGTATAAGCTTTTTCGATTTTTTTGCAAACCTCCTTAGGGGACCCTTTCGAAATTCACAGTCGCACATGGATTTGGCGCTATGCGTTTTTTTTTCAAAGGCTTGACTTTATTTGAGTTCACCCGAAAAGTTTCTCCTTCACCTATAACTGTGGTTATGGAGTGGGTCAGATTGTCCCCACTCTCCTGTCCCATTTCGCACATATTATCAAATGGTGCATAGAATATTAATACTCTCTTTCAAGGTAATAACTACTTATTATTTAAATATATAAGCGGATAATATACCTATCATTGTAAACGTCTTTTGGGACATGTTGAAGCCTCAATCTGTTGTATTAAAATTATCCTCTTAATTTATTATGCCGAGAACTGGCGACCCTTTACCCCTTTCATAATTATATGTATAATTTGTTTCCGACGAAACATTCACTAAGCACGAATATATTTTTTTAAAGGTGAATAAATCGCGGAGGAAAAAAAAAAGAGTAATATTTTGAATTTACATAATCACCGATGTAGGCTTATTATCAAATGTGCAATAATTTTTGAAGACGAAGGTCACTTGTGGAACGTGTGACAAAAGATTGTGTGTATAAAATTCGGGAAGTTTGTTTTGTAAATTAATTGAATGAACTACGGGGATAAGATACACATAGCCTATCAACATGTTTTCTGATAAACTCATTCTAGTTTTGGCTGTTATTCAAGGGTTTCACTGTTTGCCAGGTAAGTAATAATAGTTATGTTACATAATATACTAGTATATTTGTGTAATGCTTATACTCCATAATTAATCGTGTAATACAATACCACTGAATTATTATATATACTATAGGATCAACGAGGGATTATTATCAGTCATTACATGTATATCTTCAGTTCTATAATATAATTCATCTATGTAAAGATCATGAAAATAAAAGAGGTACATGTATAATATTTACACACAAAAAAACCCAGTGATGATTTCATACATCGTTAATGTTTGTGAATGCATATAGAAAATATTTCATTATGTATACAAAATCTCTACTATTGAAACCCTTCAACGTTGAAACACCGGTACATATTGTTGATCCGATGCCTTTAAGTTATACCGTAAAGATGATAGTTAACCAATAGTTCGAGGTCTAAAGGAACTAGACCTCTGGAACTTTCGTTTCTTATTAAAACAGACACACTAAATATATTCATTGCGTGTAATTAAAATTTCTGTGCTCCATAAAGTAAATTTCCCCAAAGATTACATCAAAGAAACGCCCCACCCCAGCCCCGATGAACAACCTTACTCCAGATTAACCCACGTCGTTCCAATGCTCGACTGTAACCATAACTATAAACCGTTTGGCAATGCGACAATAACTGCAATTATTTTTGGAAATAACACTTTTTTTTCTTTCTTTCTTCAAATCTAGCTGTATCAGAACGAAGAGTCAGTTCTGCTCATCAGTTTTCTAACGCTGATAGTTTGAGATGTATGCAAGCAACAGAAAGATGTATGGCACCATTAAATTTTTTACGTGATGCTTTTGTAAACCTAGATTTTTCTTCGGTAACTGCATCACAAGTTAACGGTTTCTGCAGGTGAGTTTCTCCTATTACAGCTACTGCAGGGGGCCACGGTGGCTCGCTAACCCGGCGGTCCATTGTTGACCGAGAAAGTTCATTGAGATTTTCCGGCATGTATCCCCTTGTCAGCGCTGTAAGACCATGTGCCTATAGCAAGAGACAACATATAAGCGTTCTGGACTTCTGGTGGGAAGAAAAGACGAGGTCCCGTATACACATTGGCGCACAAGAAAAAGAACCCTTGATAGAATTCGGTAACAGAGTAGACCGTAGTGCTACTGACCTGAACAGAAATCCATCATTGTACACTTTATGGTGCATATCCGCTTTAATTAGCCCAGTCGGTGCAGCACCGTATGACGTTAAAGCCTAGCATTTCATTTGTTACGACGCATCGCTTTTTTTTTAGTTTCATGGCTTGCCCAATGTCCTTGTACTGCTGCATAGTCTCACCAATAGCAGATCTGGAAAGAATTGTTTTTCAACTCCTCATTACATTGTTTCCAAACTATTTTGTAAGCCAAATTAGAGGCCCGGAATTAATTCAGCAGATGATTTAAGATATTTTATCGTGTTATTAATTCTTATTAATTCCAGTGCCCATTTGGAACGTGCCACAACATGTCTGAAAGATATTGTTTGTACCATTCCTATGCCACATCTGAAGGTTATATCTAGATTAATTACCTGGCTTTGTTCAACCAAAGACGGTAAGTTCATAGTTTAAAAAAATATTAATCAACAAATATTTTATCGAGTTGGATAAACCGTTACCTGTTACTATTTCTTAAAATACAAACAAGTAAACTAGTTAGAATCTGACTGGACTTATCTAATCAAGACAGAACTTATACTGTCAATAACCCTGTTGTCGATAATTAATCGGGCTTTTAAATGTCAAAGAAATATTCATCAACAATATTTAGGAGTTCACATGTATGATTTAGTAATACAGGACGAAATATCTACCAATCAGAAATAATGTAAGTTGAAATTTATCACGTGATTTGCCCATAGGAAATGCATTATGTTCGAATTCGCAATTGTATCAATCTAGAATATTTCTTTTTTAATCTTTTTATCAGATTTCATCAAAAGTAAGTCGTGTTTTACATCTGAGAGCTTCAGAGTTCACGCAAAGCCATGTTTTACACCACCTACAATGATGTGTACCCCTGGTAACTGCCCGTAAGTATCCCGATATGTAGATACATTTACTAACCAATGGCCATATCAAAGCACTGTAACAATTGATTATAATACCCCCATGTCAAGTAACTAACCATCTCACCATGTTAAGTCACTGAAACACCCCACCATATCAAGTCACTGTAACGTACCACTATGTCAAGTCACTGAAACACCCACTATGTCAATTCCCTGTAGCGTACCACTATGTCAAGTCACTGTAACATCTTACCATGTCCAGTCCCTGAAAAACCCCACCATATTAATTCCCCGTAGCGTACCACTATGTCAAGTCACTGTAACATCTCACCATGTGAAGTCACTGTAACATCCCATCATGTTAAGTCACTGTAACATCCCATCATGTCAAGTCACTGTTAGGCACATCCATCCCACCATGTTAAGTCACTGTAACATCCCACCATGTCAAATAACAGTAACGATCCACCAAGTCAAGTCACTGTACCGCCGTGCCAAGCCACTGTAACGTCCCATCATGTCAAGTCACTGCAACAACCCACCATGTAAAGTCACTGTTAGGCACATCCAACCCACCATGTTAAGTCACTGTAACATCCTACCATGTTAAGTCACTGTAACATCCTACCATGTCAAATCACAGTAACGCTCCACCAAATCAAGTCACCGTACCACCGTGCCAAGCCACTGTAACGTCCAATCATGTCATGTCATTGTACCACCATGTCAAATCACTGTAACGTCAAGTCACTGCATAACACCGTGTGAAATAATTACTACCTCGTTGTTCTTTATTACAGTACACCTTATTCGTCATTGGCAACATGTTTGGCTCCACATCTTCAACAAGACCAAGATTGTACATCTGACAACATCAGCTACATTTCTAGATATTTCCAAAATCTCGATATGAGAAATGTTTAGTAAGCTAGATAAAATTGGAAAGAGAAAATTAATATGATGACCTGCGTGTCCATGATTTATAGAGAAAGTTTTTGTTACTCTGTATACCTGAAAGGATTTCTGAAAAATATTATTCTATAGTAATTTTTTTACGGCATTATCTCATTATTTATCCATTTTTGGTATTGTATCACACATCAATGTCTGCATCAAAAAAATACCACGAAGAAACTCATATATCTAGATACTATGTCATGCTTTTTATTCATTGGAAATGTTAATAAATAAAATGTAAAAGATTATAGTACATATTTTGTTAGCCCAAGAGGACAAACCCTCTATTATCTGTTTATCACGACTGGGTGTGCCCTTGGTCAGGACCTCGTGGACACTGACCTTGGATCGGACCGATAGGAGTATCAATTTTATCCCGTTAATTTTAGACTATCAACGTTATTACAATATGTATGTAAATACACCCGATTCAACTGATGTTAGCCGCTTCAAGAGGACTTGGGTTAGTGGTGTTAGCCGCTTCAAGAGGACCTATATTATTAATTTATCATATATATTATTAATTTGGCTTATTGAAGAGGCTAACATTAACACAGGGTATTCTCTATGGAGAAACATTGACCAATCAAATTTAATTTAAGGACAACTCTGGGAAATGATTTTTCTATGGTCACCAAGACCTTCAGATTTTACGAGAAATCGTTTTTCAATTTCTGTTCACATTTACGGCAAAAATTAGCCTCATCGGCTTCACGTAATTGTCGCATGCCCCTAGCAGCCCCTATTAAATTATTGATGTTCAAATTGTCCACGTTAATAATTCATAACTTAAATAATAATTTATTACTCTTGAAAAGGGGTTATTGAATTTCATTTGAGTTTAAGGCTTCCGTGTGCGCGGATGACCTATGTTTTACGCCAAATATATATTTTTCCGTGGCTACCTCACTATGCCCCTAATTAGGGTTAGGGTTAGATCGAGTTGTTTAGCAACGATAACCGGATTCCTCCCGATCACTGGTCGGGAGCATAGTCTCTCGACTTCGAAAACCCTAAGAGGTCCAAAACGTTGTCATGGTCGAGGTCGGCTACGGGAGGGGGATGTGGGCCAAAAATAATTAAAGGGGCATGCACCCCCCGGAAATTTTTTTATTTTTTTGTTTGATAAAAATTCGAACGTCAAAACTTTCCTTTCGTTATGGCCCTGCCGCCCCCAAAATATCTAAGGTTCACTTCCCATAGGGGCGGAGCTGTGGACTCGAAATAATTCCGAGGATTGGAGAAGCCATGTTTGCGACACTGCCACGGCCCGATATTGAAGGGTTAGGTCTCATCTTTAATATGAACGTCAAAACTTCCCTTTCGTTATGGCCCTGCCGCCCCCAAAAATCTAAGGTTCACTTCCCATAGGGGCGGAGCTGTGGGTCTAAATGAATTCCAAAGATTCGAGAATCCCTGTTTGTGACACTGCCACGTGCCCGATTTTAAAGGGTTAGGTCTCATCGTTTGATACAATGGTCCTTATGGCCCACGCTATCGATCCCGACCTAAACCTCTCAGATCCGACCCATAGGGGCCGAGATATAGGGTAGCAAACATGGCTCCTCGTCAAAATATGTTTGCCCCAAAACACCAATTTTCACCTGTAAACACTCAGAAGCACCCACGGGAGGGTTCCGAGGTTGGGTATTCTTAACGTATATCACCCCCGGATAAACCTTTTTTACCCTCGGATTTCACCCCCAGGGACCGAAAGTGGGTGAAGTCGCGTTTTTTTCACTAAAAGGCCTCGAAGTCCCACTTTGCCTGACAGGAAATGAATTCTGAGGCCATTTCCTCATTCGTAGTGTCCGATTCTAGGGTGTAGGTCCCTTTTCCGGATATTTAACCCAGAAAAAGCAGTTGCAGGGGTGTAGCATTTTTTGGAAATCGACACCGGAAGTGGTAGAGGTCTGAAAATTGGTGTGGTGATCCAGACCGATGCCCCGACCGAGGACTCGATGTAAAAATTCGGAATTTCCGGTCGCTTGGGGTTCGGATGGGGGCACATGTGCATTTTTAAGCTATCATTTTTTTTAAAAATTATCAGCTCTTTTGCGGAACTTTTTCTCGCGGCTAACCCCCTAAATCATCCCCTGGGAGTCGCGTGGTACCCTTGATATTTCTCTGCGACCACCGGAAGTGGGTCAGATGGCACCACGAAGTGGATTTGACCTTGACCTTGACCTCTGAGGGTCAAACCAAGGTCACCACGCGACTCCCAGGGGTCGATTTAGTTTATAAGGCCGCGACCTCAAGGTCGTCAGAATCCATTAGGGGCGAAAGAGTTACCTCCCCTTTGCCCACAGTTATTTTTCACCATCAAATTGACTTTCTGAGTGACTTTTTCTCCATAAAGGTCCTCCGATCAGCCCAAAAGTACGTGGCCAGGTAGAACGTACCTCCATTTGTTCTTCATTTTTTAAAATCTCCAGTCAAAAGTTGCGACCTTGACCCGTTAGGGGCGCCGGAAGTTATGCGGTTTTCGGCCCCTGGAGGCCAAACTAATTAAGATAGAACCCTCGGGTCTTGACCTGTCGACCTACCGTCATGACCCACATGACATCAAAAGGCCAAGGTCACATGAAAGGGTCAAGGTCATCCAAAGAACTACATACACGCGTGTTCCGGGGCCTATGTTTCGATCCCAGGGCCACGTGGCATGTCAAAGGTCATAAACGTGGATGGACACATCAATGACCTTTTATATAAGACCTTGACCTTTGATCTGACATTTGACCTTGAGGTCGAAAAATCCCCAAAACTTTAGGTACCGTCCGGAAATTCTTTAGAGAGGTCACGGTCGAGGTCATGGTCACGACCCACAAGGACTTTGACCGGGCAGTCCAAGTTGGTCAAGGTCATGACCCTGGCTGACATAGAAAAAAAATCACCTTTAATCTCACTGAAGTTTCACCGAGGTACGCGCATCCCCGTCTGTAAACGCCTCGAAGGGTGCCCGGGCGGGTTTCGAGGCTTGGTAATGGATAGGTATTTCCACCCCGACAAGTCGCTGGGTCATTTCAAAATGGACGTCCGGCGATCGGAAGTAGGCGAAACGGCCCCATGAAGTGACGTTTGACCTTGACCTTTAAGGGCCACGTGGCATGGAAAGGGTTATGACATTTGATGGACACATCAATGACCTTTCATGTGAGACCTCGACCGTTGATCTGATATTTGACCTTGAGGTCGAAAAATTACCAAAACTTTAGGGACCGTCCAGAAAGCATTTGACCGGGTCGCCCATGTGGATATTGGCCTAAGTTTGCATACAAAAATCGGATTTTGTCTCAGCGGCTCAATTTTTTTACGATTCGACTGAAAATTTAATACAACCTGCGCATGACCCCGCGCAGGCTTGTTAATTAAGACGAACCAAAAAAAAATGAGCCCCTGAATACAAAATCGGGTCTCAGCGGCTGAATTATTATTCCATTCGTCTGAAAAATTAATACAACCTGCGCATCAACCACGCGCAGGTTGTATTACATTTAGGTACCTTTCAGAGATTCGGCAGAGAGGTCAAGCTCAAGGTCACGAGCCACAAGCCCGTAGACCGGGACGTCCTGGTGGGTCAAGGTCATGACCTAGTCTGACCTCCCCGATATAGTTAAAAGGTCAACTTCAATCTCCCGAACTTTGGGAATTTGACCAAACCGGAAGTTGATGTCCTTGCGGTTACCCCCCCCCCCCCCCCCAAATCGACCCTTGCACGTCACGTCAGGATCTCGGATTTTTTCAGCGGTCACCGGAAGTGGGTTAAAATTCGAAACAATGTTCCGTTTTTGGACAATTTTTCTAAAAATTTGATACAACCTGCGCGTGGGTAATGCACAGTTCGTATTAAATTTTCAGAAAAATCGTCCAAAAATTGAGCCGCTGAGAGAAAATTTGAGTTTTGGGTGCATAAATTCGAGAAGCCATGATTGTCACTCTGCCACGTGCCCGATATGGGAGAGAGGGGTTCCAACTTTTAATACGACGAAGGGAGTCGTCTGCGCTATCGATTCCGCCCATAACATCTGGATTCGAACTCATAGGGGCAGAGATATATGGCCGCAAACATGGCCCCTCGTTTTAGGAAACCATGTTTGCCACCCTGCCACGTGCCCGATTTTAGATAATAGGGCCCAAAGTTTTAATACGACAGAGTACGTTGTCCGGGCTATCGATTCCGCCCAAAACATCTAAATTTGTGTCAATAGGGGTCAAGATATAGGGCCGCAAACGTAGCTCATGCCTGAACTTAAAAAAAGTGACTTTTGGTGCCGAGGTTCGGTAAGCCATGTTTGGTCGCCGACCACATCGCTAAAAAAAAAGGCTATTGACTTTCTCAGGGAATATTGCCCAAAAAATGTGTTCCGATCGATCCGGAATTTGGCGACCCGATAGATCGACCCCACATTTGTTCTTCATTTTTTTTTAAATTGTCAACCAAAAGTCGTTACCTTGACCTGGTAGGGCCCCCGGAAGTAATTCCGCCCAAAACATCTAGATTTGTGTCAATAGGGGTCAAGATATAGGGCCGCAAACGTAGCTCAGGCCTGAACTTAAAAAAAGTGACTTTTGGTGCCGAGGTTCGGTAAGCCATGTTTTGTCGCCGACCACATCGCTAAAAAAAAGGCTATTGA
The DNA here is from genome assembly GCA_917208275.1 of Patella pellucida. Classification (NCBI taxonomy): domain Eukaryota; kingdom Metazoa; phylum Mollusca; class Gastropoda; family Patellidae; genus Patella; species Patella pellucida. The sequence continues at coordinate 64,520,198 of OU795039.1, forward strand.
CTTTCTCAGGGAATATTGCCCAAAAAATGTGTTCCGATCGATCCGGAATTTGGCGACCCGATAGATCGACCCCACATTTGTTCTTCATTTTTTTTTAAATTGTCAACCAAAAGTCGTTACCTTGACCTGGTAGGGCCCCCGGAAGTAATTCGGTTTTTGCCACCTAAGGGCTAATCTAATAAAGTCGTGGGTATAGATCCGGGCTGACCGTGTGGGTCACTCTGGACCCAGATTGGGGGCGTTCGTCAAGGTCGTCAGATCGGATCAGAACTCGGTGACCTGATAGACCGACACAATATTTGTTCTTCATTTTTGAAAATCGTCAATCAAAAGTCTTCATCTTGATCCGCTGTGGGCCCCGGAATTAATTTCGATTTTTGCCGCTAGCGAGCCCCAGATGAGGTCACGCCCACTAAACTTTGACCTATGAACATGACCTCTTCTCCTGCATGACCTCAGTAGGTCATCTTGAAGGTTCATGGTCATCGATTCATGGGCCGAATTTCGCACTGAAACAGGGTCTGTACATTTTGCTGGGCAAGGGGGGGGGGGGAGTATCGGTTGAAGTATCTGCTCTGATAATTGTGCCAATCACTCCTCTGGAATGGGTTCGGGCGTGGTCATCTTGAAGGTTCATGGTCATCGATTCATGGGCCGAATTTCGCTCTGAAACAGGGTCTGTACATTTTGATGGATCGGGCGTATCGATAATCCAGCTTAAAACCGGGTCCGTAGCCACGGGGGGGGGGGGGGGGTAAGCCGCCATAAAAATCAAATTAGCCCCCCCCCCCCCAAATATTTTGCTAACAATAATTATTTCTTAGATGTGTTCTTAGCTCAGCCCCTCCCAAAAATTCTGTAGCCCCCCAAAATTTTAAAAGCTGGCTACGGGCTCGCTTAAAACAGGGCGAAAAGGGGAAAAGTCGATTTTTTAGTTCCCTCTGGAAAAAAACCCCATATAACTCAGTCCCTATAGGTAGTAGGTGAATAAAATTTTGAGGGTTCCCGGTAGGGATCCGTGGGAAGGTGTCCATCGAAAATGGGAACGATCGACCTAGGGGTTCTAATTTCAGTAAAAGTACCCGGCAAAACTGGAATTTAGGGTAGGTGAGTACCGGATCTACAGACGTTTTCACTCGAATATCCTTAATAACTTTTTCCATTTTGTTACCCTCTGGAAAAGCCCATAACCTAGCCCATAAGGTCGGTGAGCTGACGGTCGGGTACGTGAACATCCCTTACTCCAGATATTGAATGCTTCTGTGACAGTAGCGACTTTCCCCCTATAAATCCACCCCTTATCCCGGATATTCAATGCTTCTGTTGAAAACAGCGAATTCCCCCTATAAAACCAATCTCTTACTCCAGATATTTAATGCTTCTGCTGGAAACAGCGACTTTCTCCTATACAACGCATCCCTTACTCCAGATATTGAATGCTTCTGCTGACAGTAGCGACTTTCCCCCTATAAAATCCATCCCTTACTCTGGATCAATGCTTCTGTTGAAAAGAGCGACTTTTCCCTATAAAATCCATCCCTTACTCCAGATATTGAATGCTTCTGCTGACAGTAGCGACTTTCCCCCTATAAATCCACCCCTTATCCCGGATATTCAATGCTTCTGTTGAAAACAGCGAATTCCCCCTATAAAACCAATCTCTTACTCCAGATATTTAATGCTTCTGCTGAAAACAGCGACTTTCTCCTATACAACGCATCCCTTACTCCAGATATTGAATGCTTCTGCTGACAGTAGCGACTTTCCCCCTATAAAATCCATCCCTTACTCTGGATCAATGCTTCTGTTGAAAAGAGCGACTTTTCCCTATAAAATCCATCCCTTACTCTGGATATGCAATGCTTCTGTTGAAAAGAGCGACTTTTCCCTATAAAACACATCCCTTACTCTGGATATGCAATGCTTCTGTTGAATAGAGCGACTAATTCCCCTGTAAATCCCATTCCTTGCTGACAAGAGGTACCTTACCCTATAAAACAGTAGCGACTTTCCCCCTATAAAATCCATCCCTTACTCTGGATATTTAATGCCTCTGTTGAAAAGAGCGACTTTCCCCTATGAAACACATCCCTCACTCCGGACATGCAATGCTTCTGTTGAATAGAGCGACTAACTACCCTGTAAAACCCATCCCTTGCTGACAAGAGGTACCTTCCCCTATAAAACCCACGCCTGCTTCCCGATTTGATGCTCCTATTGAAAAGACCGACTTTCCCCATGAAACACATACCTTACTCCAGATATTTAATACATGTACATCCATCCATATGAAACCCATTCATATCCCTTACTCCATATATTTAATGCTTCTGTTGAATAGAGCAACCTACTGTAGTTTTAAAATTTTAATGCTTCTGCTGAAAAGTGCGACTTTCCCCTATAAAATCCATCTCTTACTCCAGATATTTAATGTTTCTGCTGAAAAGAGAGACTTTCTCCTATACAACCCATCCCTTACTCTAGATATGGAATGCTTATGCTGACAGTAGCGACTTTCCCCCTATAAAATCCATCCCTTATCCAATGCTTCTGTTGAAAAGAGAGTCCTTCCCCTGTAAAAATCCATCCCTTTCTCCGAATATTCAATGCTTCTGTTAAAAAAAGCGACTATCCCCAGTAAAACCTATTCCGTGCGGACAAGAGGTACCGTCCCCTATAAAATCAACTGCTGCTTCCCGATATTTGATGCTCCTATTTAAAAGAGTGACATTCCCCATGAAAATGAAATGCATACCTTATTCCAGATATTTAAAACATCAATCTTATGAAACCCATCCATATCCCTGACTCCAGATATTTAATGCTTCTGTTCAAAAGAGCAAGCTACTGTAGATAGTTAATGCTCCTGCTGAGAGCGACTTTGCCCTATAAAACCCATCCCTTACGGCAGATATTGAATGCTTCTGCTGACAACAGCTACTTTCTCCTATAAAACCCATCCCTTACTCCGGGTATTGAATGCTTTTACTGACAAGAGCGACCTTTCCCAATAAAACTCATGCCTTATTACAGATATTTAATACTTCTGAGCCACTTTCCCCCCAATGAAACCCATCCCTTACTCGGGATGTTTAATGCTGACAAGAGCGACTTCCCCCTATAAAACCCCATCCCTTACTCCCGATATTGAATGATTCTGTTGAAAAGGGCGAATTTCCCCGATATAACCCATTCCTTGCTCCGAATATTGAATGCTTCTGTTAAAAAGAGCAACTCTCTCCTTACTCAGGATATTTAATGGTTCTGTTGATAAGGGTGATTTTTTTCCTGTAAAATATATCCCTTACTCAGGATATTTAATGCTTCTGTTGAAAAGAGTGACTTTCCTCTATAAAATCATCCCTTACTCCCGATATTTATTGCTTCTACTAGCAAGACCGACCTTCCCCTGTGAAACTTATCCCTTGCTTCAGATAATTTTAAAATACACCTGTTGAAAAGAGCTATTTGCCACAATAAATCTAACAGAGCATAATAAGAGCAGGATTTTGAGTCGTTGTTCTTCCTCGTCAGTGGTGCGGGACATAAGGCATACTAAGGGACAACATATAATCGTTAGGATGGGACAAAAACGAGGTTCTGTGTACATATTAACGTGCACGTTAAAGAACCCTTGACAGTTGGAATACGAAATAAGAGTAGACCATAGTGTCGCTGTTCGGGCAAAATTTAAGCTCTAACAGAGCCACTCTTACAGACAAAACCAATCCTTTTCTTTAGATATTTAATGTGTGATCTAAGAGAGGGGTATGTTTTGCTGCTAAAACCCATCTCTTCAATCACATATTTAATGTGTACATCTAACAGGTTTCTTATCCAATTTGATCTGATTTTTTGAAAATATACCACTGTGTTCATGCTGACTATTTTTTGCCTACTTACCCCTCCTCAAAGAGGTTTTACCCAGAAAATTGTGATTTATTTTACTCGAAACCCGCTTCGATAGGTTACCTTTACAATTGCTCTGATTTCACCCCCTCCACTTATAATGGAAAATGTTCAACATTCACACATTTTGCTATTTTTAGGTTCAATGATACAAATACTAACACTCCATTTCTTTTAATAATTTATTTTTAATGTCTAGAAATATTTAAAAGATTGTGATTGAGGTGTTCTTCCTTTTTAAAGAGTCTGCAGATGGAGGAAAACCCTCCCCCCTCAGTTAGATAGAACTCATATTTTCCTCCTCCTTTTCATTATTTTCTCTACTTCATATTCTGCAAAATATAATTTTAAGATTTGATATATTTCAATCATTTTGTTTTGTACAGACCACTTTAATAACTTGACATTGGATTGGCTAGTTTTACATGAAACTTATGCGTACGGAAAAAAACACTGCAAAGATAGTGGGTATAACAAAATTTACTTACTATACAGCACATTAATTATGTTCTTGTGCACTTTGGCGTTGTATACTCAGGGATTTATTTAACACGTTGACTCCATCTACTAAAAATAAAAAACCAATGCTGCTTATTAATAAAAATATATTTACATATCCAAAACCACCAAAACACTATTAACTTAAGAAGACAGTGGGTGTAACAAGTTTATAGTTATAAAATAAAATATATATACCTCACGCGCAGCAGTCAGTATATAGGTTTGAAAGGTATGCTTTGGAATTCCTTTGGGTTACCTTCTCCAAATAGAAATATATGGCATTTGGCTGATGAGGTCATGGCCCACAACCGAATCAACTCCATATTTACTTGATACTGGTAATTTTGTTATCTAAAATAGAATATTATGAAAAAATAAAATACATTATGAAAAACCGTTTGGCTTTTTTTTGGTAGCTACTTCTTTCTTCTTCATTCAATTGATTGCAGGCCGGGCCCCACGAATGCATATCCTGTAGTGTTTCTGTTTATGGAATATCAATATCATAGAATAGAAAGTAATTGATTGAATTTCAGGCATTCTTTCTGTTGCTCAAAAATATTGTATATAAAAATAAAAAAAACAAAAACATATATATGAGCTTAGTTCGTTAACACAAAAAGGAGTGTGATAGCTAGCGGTTTGCCTTTGGCCGCTTGAGACTCTGACGACTATATATTTGTCACGAACACTACTCCAATGACCCTCCCCCCATCCCGGGGCCACACTTATTATAATACAAGCCTTCTCTGCACCGCTTAACTAATTACCTGTAATAACAATTTCTAGTAGATTAATATTTGGAAATAAATTATTAGAAGTTAAGCTCTTAGAACTAAAGAATGTTTATGACATGTCCTTTCACATAATTTGATATTATTACTTGCGTGCGTGGTGCGGTGGTGCGGACGGTGGTGCGGACGTGAGAGAGAGAGAGAGAGAGAGAGAGAAATGGGGTTTAAGGTCCACACAACACAACTAGGTCATTTCGGGACTAACATGGTTTAATTTTATTTCAATAATTCTCTTTCGCGTAGGGGTCTTTAGCAGTGGGAGGAAACCTGAGTGCCCGGAGGAAAACCACAAGGTTGAGAAGGCGCACCTATCTCCATGCTACATACGCTCACACCGCAGGGCTCGAAACAACAGCCAGAGGTCGAAGCGCGGCACTCTAGACCACTAGGCCATCCCAACCCCCTGATGCGGACCTCTTGCACTTACTAATAGAATGAAGGGAGGCATCTTTGAACTAATTTAAATTTAAGCTTTTCCAAAAATGATAATATATTAGGCCTAATAAAGGCACTAGAGTACCGTACCAACTCTTCAGGGGGGATCATGTGGCTATGTATGTCACTGTGGATTCAACGCTGGCTTGCTCTGTCTAGTCGTTCAGATGGGACAAAAAAAAAAACAAGGTCCTTTGTTCACATTCGTGACATTGGATTTGGCATTTGGCGTGCGCCGTGCACGTAAAAGATCCTGCAAGTGGCAGTTTCAATTTGATATAAGACTAGGCTATAATTTTTAATAAGAGTAGCTCCGCATCCCGGGCAAAATTTCCCTCATATAATATTATATTATGTCATAGCACACTTTAGCAACAGAACAGTGGGACGTTAAACCACATTACTTCATTATGATTTAGGCCTAGCCTATTTAGGCCTAGCCTACGCTTCAGTGCTAAAAAAGGCACACACAGACTGAGACCATTCATTCATTCATCCATTGACTTTTCAAGAGTCTAACGAACGTGGCTCGATCATTGCACTTTTTATAATTTTGTTCTCTGCAAACCCCCTACTTACATGGAATAAGATCCACGGTTACCAATGTTCCAACTAACTAGGGTATGTCTAGGATTATTTATTAAAAGATGTCAACGGTCCTACCTAACGCATTCCCCCAAGCGCCATTTTTGGCGATTCGGAACCATTCGGTTAATTATTTTAGGTCGCAATATCTGAAGAACAAGCCCGAGCGTACAACATCAACCAGGAACTGGCCATGACGTCATTTCAAAAATCGAATTTCAGATCGATCTTACTTAAAATGGCGGATCCTTAGTCGGTGCTTGTGTTTGGGAGCATGACTGGGGAACAGGCGAGGAGTGAAATTTACCCCATAGGCCTACTGCCAACATCCACACACGTCGCACCCTAGCTATCTTAAAACATTGATATATGGGCCTACTGAAACACGGAGGGTAGAGAGATGAGGTCTGTTATCTAATCGCACCAACCCCCACCAGGCCTCAACGGCAGTACGGAACAGTTACAGTAGGCTACGTGACCGACAACAAAAACCGGACCGTCTGGTCGTGCGTGAAAACCCAACATAATGATTTTGATTGGTCAATATTTCTCCATAGAGAATACCATGTGTTAATGTTAGCCGCTTCAATAAGCCAAATTAATAATATATATGATAAATTAATAATATAGGTCCTCTTGAAGCGGCTAACACCACTAACCCAAGTCCTCTTGAAGCAGCTAACATCAGTTGAATCGGGTGGTAAATAATCATTCAGTTTAAAAGAAAGGCAGACAGAATATTGGAGCCAGTACCTAAAATGTCGCGACTCTAGCTCGCTGGTCGCAGAAAAAATGATATATCTATCAGCATTCTTAACGCCTCGCTTTTCTGTCGGACTAAGGAAGCCGGACATACAGTGCGTGCTATGGGGTTATGGGTGAAATCTTATCGAAACACAAACTCTGCATCTTGCACTTATTTTGATCTTCAATTCGCAGGAGATGTTATCGTTGTTGTAGGGGGTGTACACAATGAAGAGAGTTCAATAAATAGTTGATATACATTTATTATTTTCCATATACATTTCTATTCTTCATAAAATAAACAACATGCTTCTTTACTAGAAGTCCTTGGAGTTCTCTCCCCTTCATTCTCATTCAAGGGAAAATACTCTCATTTATATCTAACCTACAGTTATACAGGAGTTATTCCCCATTAAGCATAATGTATTGTGGAAGACTGTTAGGTCTAAGGTGTAATACTGAACATCCCCCCGCGAAAAGAAAAACAATGCCATTGTTTTCAATAGACCTGACAGTCTTTAACAAGACATTCAAATATACAAAACAAAACTAAAAACAACTTTATGCAAAAGAATAAAATACCAAAACCAAGATGGTAAAATATACATCTTAAATCATAAAAAACCTGATCTAAATAACAGGGGGCGGTTTAGCTTTAATGGCCTGTTTGGCCTTAGCATTAAGAGCCGAGTCGGTTACCCAAAACGACTTGTGGGCAGCTTCACCCTTTATTTGTACAAGATATTCCGTTTTGTTATTTTTAAAACTTTGCCCGATAACTTTCCTAATCTTGTAAAAACCATCACTGTCGCTACCAATGGAACAAGAATTTAACCCACAATCAACATTACCATCACTTTCAGAACGATATCTTAAGGGTTTCTGATGGGTTCGCATAGAACGGCGTACGGGGATATGTGACCCTTTACTCGATTGTTGAGACGGTGCTTCTGAGACACGTAAATTATGTGGAGGTGTCGTTTTGGTCTGATTAAATCTTTTAAGTACCGGTACTGGGAGTCGAGACGGTTTGTTGATTTTGGGTACATGCGTAACAACAGTACTAGGAAAATACGGGGAAGGATTGGGAATACGAACATAGGCCATCTTCAATCTGTCCCTATGTACATTAGAGATAACTTTATTAGTAAGGGGGTCAATAATATCAACAATATGATCGCTATGCAGGGCGTTCACAACATAGGGTCCCATATAACGGGGCTGTAGTTTCTGGCCAGTTCCGGTAGAAACAGTATTTAAATAGACATAATCTCCCTTTTCTAAAGTCAAGGGATTGGATTTAGAATTATAACGTTCACACATTTTTGCTTGATTCTGCAAAACACTAGACTGAAGTTGTTCTCGAATAATTTGAAGTTTTTGAACTTGTTCCTTTAAAAATGGCTTAATGTCACTTGGAGCACGATCTATTACAGTCACTGAAGTGTTGGCAGTCAAGGGAAAATGTGGACGTCTTGCAAAAACAACCTCAAATGGAGAATAACCAGTTGAAGAATTAACACTATTGTTAAAAGCAAACACAATAGAACTTAAAACATCCTGCCAGGCTGTGCGATTATGAGACACATATGGCGATAATCTTTCAGCTAATGTACGATGGGACCGCTCACAGGCTCCAAGACAGTGGTGAACGAAACTGGGGGAAAACTGTTGTGGCACCTGTAGCAGTTCACACAAAGACTTTGTGCACTGGGCAATAAATTCGGAGCCCCTATCACTGATTAAGGTATGACAGGTTCCAAACGTAGTAAATAATTGAAATAACGCTGTACTAACTGTTAAGGCATCAGAACTAGCGATAGGCACTGCATATAGGTATTTACTAAACATATCTATGGCAGTAAAAATATAAGAGAAACCATTAGGTGTAACGGGTAAAGGTCCAAACAAGTCGATTTCCCAAACAAGAAAAGGAGCTTGAGGCGTAGGATATCCAATAATTCCACTTTTAGTGTGGGCTTTGGTAAGCTTACGACGCTGACAATCATCACAGGATTTCACATAATCATTAACAATTGAGCTCATTCTTGGAAAGTAGTATGTGTCTTTAAGCCGATCAAGAGTGTCGTGAATACCGCCATGACCGCCTAAAGGAGAATCATGATAAAGTCCCAGTAATTGCTTAATCAAAATGACGGGAACCACTACTTGATATTTGTCTAAAGTTTGAGCACGTTGGGATTTAGCTACTCTTGAATGAAATAAAACACCTTCAATTATAGCGTAATATGTGGCTTCCAACAATAAACTCCGAGCTTGTTTCTGTGATGTCGGTAATATATTAGAAATTAAGTAGTCGATAATTGGTTTCAAAGACACGTCATTATTTTGTAGTTTTGCGAAGTCTGGTAGTGAAAAATCAAAGTGATCCATAAGTTTTATGTTCTGAATTTCTTCAGCTAGACGGGTGTTCTTGTCGGTAGTAGAATCGGTCACCTGCTGGTCAGATTCAGTTTGATCACTGGTGTTACCTGGATCATCACCAGACGATATGGAAGTTGATCCAGGCGATATCTCGGCTGCTAAGACCAGGATGTCCTCCGAGCGAACAAAATTCTCGGCAACGTCAAGGTCTTCGGTATCCCCATCATACTCAATGTCCTGATAAACTACACAATTACACACAGGGGAGTCAGAGTCAAAATAGTTATCAAAAGTTAGGCCATTCGGCAAGATAATTTTCCCCGCTTGCTCAGGTATGTACGGAAAATGTGGGTCATCCTCCGCTGGGCTAACTACTGTTGGAGAAGAGCCTGGTGGACACCGGGACAACGCATCAGCGACACACATCTGTGCTGCAGGTTTATATGTTATTTCAAAAGAAAATTGCTGAAGTATAGCTATCCATCGCTCATAAATGGCACCACTCAATTTCTTTTCAAATAATGGTTTCAATGCCTGGTGATCACACTCAACATAAAAATGTCGGCCACGTAGATATGGTGCACAATCTAATATACTGGTGGTCATACCCAGAAGTTCTAACTTGGTCGGACCATATGAATGTTGGTATTTAGCAAGAGATTTGGAGCCAAACTTTATTACTCTAGTACGTTCACGGATGTCCGTATTTGCCGGAAATTCTGATTCAGGATGAGCCTGGGAAAGCATATAACCAATGCCTTTACTTGAAGTATCCACACTTAGAGTAAATGGAATGTCATACCTAGGGAACGCTAATACGCGAGATTCGGATAATTGTTGCTTTAATTCTTTAAATGAAAAACCTTCTACATCAGTCCATTGAAAGAAAACTCCCTTTTTGAGTAGAGCGTACAAAGGTTGAGCAAGACTGCTGAAATTTGGTATGAATTTCCGAAACCAGTTTATCATACCCAAAAAACGTTTTAATTCCTTTGTAGACCTGGGAGCTGGATATTCCTGAATCACTTGAACATGTGTAGGTGGTGGAGAAATTCCCTTCGCTGATATTTCGTGTCCAAGGAATTCACATTTGTCCTGTGCGAAAAAACACTTCTTTGGGTTCAGTTTAAGACCAGCGCTACGGATCCGAGAAAAAATAGTTTGTAGATCGGTAATATGTTGATCGAATGTTTCGCTGTGGATGAGGATGTCGTCTAAATAGCACAGCACTGATTTATATGTTAATCCATGTAACAATTTATCCATAAGCAATTGGAAAGAATTGGGGGATGTCTTTAAACCCATAGGTAAACGTAAGAAACGGTAAGTGCCAAAACAAGTGGAAAAGGCTGTATATTTTGATGATTCGGGATCAATAGGCATTTGGAAAAATCCATGACTCAAGTCGATCGATGTCAAAAAGTGCGGTCGTTGATTAGAAAAAGACTCCGTTAATTCCTGGAGGTCGGGGATACTGTAGTTAAAGTCCTGTGTTTGAGAATTCAGATATCGAAAATCACAGCAAAATCGATACATTGATAAACTAGCTTCCTTCGTTCCAGGAACATACTGTTTTCCGGATTTGTTATGCTTCGTTACAAGTACAATGGGACTGGTAATTGGGACTGTATCATTTTCATTGACAGAACAAATAACGCCTTGGCGGATAAGTTCGTCTAACTGATGTCGTAAAACGATACGTTTATCTGGTGGTAATCTATAAGGTCGTTGTTGTTTGGGCACAAAGTTAGGCTTTAAATGTATCTTATGTTGGACTAAATCAGTCAACCCTAAATCAGAATTTTCATCCGTTAAGAATATATCATGATTATTATATAAACATCTCTGTAAGGATTCAAGTTTGTCGCCAGTTACACAGGTATTAGAAAAATTAATTTGATTAAGAAATTTATCTTTCTCAGTGTGTGATTTCTCTGAGTTATCGTGACTGATTTGGTTAATAGGCAAATCTATAGGTATAACATCATAATTTGTATCAATTACACTAAATTCAGCTATAATACTACCTTTAACTAAACTTACAACACTATTAGTTAAATTCAAAACCCTAAGAGGAACAGTATGACTACTTGATACAACACATATACTCTTAGAAACCATCAAGTTTTGCTTATATGCACTATCACGTGCTGTACATATACCCTGTAAGCCAGGCGATAAATGTTGTGGGACATTGGCCCATATTAGAACCTCGGAGTTGGCGGGAATATCAACATGTTTGAAACACTTGACCTTTAATCGGTCAAAAGATAGTGTTTGCTGAGAGAAATCTAATACGGCTCCAGTAATATGCAAAAAATGAGCCCCTAATATAACAGGTTGTGAGGATTTTTCTAAAACAAAAAATTCAACATAATGTGAACCACGCGGAGAGGAAAACTGAACAAAAATTGTTCCTACTACACCAATTTTGAGATCATTGGCAAGTTTTATAACTTTCCCCTCCACAGGTTTCAATTTCGTTTTAACATTATCAGGTAAACTATTATAAAATCTGAAAGACAAAATATTAATAGAACTTCCCGTATCAATTAAAGCTGACACACTAACAGTTTGAAACTTGATTGGCAAATAAATAAAATGTTTATTCGAATGGCGGTCACTGAGAGTCGGGTCATTGTTCAACTGAGCATGATTTAGTAACATAGGGCCACCAAGGGGACATACTCCTTCAGCCTTGGCAGTTGTCAGTTTCCCGGGTGACTTTCTTGGGTGGCGCGAACGGGATCGTGATGGAATGGCGGACGGGCTTCCCGTTGTGATTTAAATGATGGTGATTGCGTTCTATAATTGTGGTATATTGGTGCACGATGATCAGATGGCCTTGATTGCTCATAATTGAATGGAGTCTGTGGTAAATTAAAGTTTCTGGGTGAATAATTAGAATATCTTGGTCTGTAATATTGCGGCTGGTAACGTGGATTATACCACTGAGATGGATTTGTCTGTCTTTGTCTGTTGGGCGGCAGATAACTTCCATGAGATTGGAACTTGGAAATACTTGAAAATTTCTCTTGAAGGTCTTGAAACTGTGAAGATATTGTGGACATTTTATTCTTAATTTCTTCAAGCTCTGTATGTTGTACTGGTTGTGATATGGGCGGCAAACTTGCAAAAGGAAGAGAGTCAGTCCTGTACCCATAGGCTTCGCCCATCTTTGCAGCCATCAAAGCACTCATGCTATCACAAGCATTACCAGCTCGAACATAAAATGCCAACTGTGCGGGCAACCCAGCAATAAAACGGGCTGTTATATCCTTATCCGATTTGCTAAGTCTATGGCCCATTTGTAGTAATGTTCCATGAAAAAATTCAATTGGCATGTGAGGTTGTAAGGTGAGAGAGTCAAACTTTGCAGATTCCGCTATTAGCGCTGGATTATGTAATGGGTGAAACCGGTTTTTAAAACATTCAATGAATTGCGTCCAGGACATTTTCTGTAGATCGCCAGCTATCAACTGTTCATACCATATTTTTGCAGGACCATCCAACTGAAGGTGAAAGGCCGCCTTTTTCTTTGCTACAGTATCAATACCATGAGATAATGACGTATACGAGTCAAATTCAGCTAAAATTGAAGGGACATCACTAGAATATAAGCCATTAAAGCGTGTGGCAAATGGTTGATAGTTGGCTGTCATAGATACGGGGTTGTTGGTGGGCTCATTGTTGTGCAAATTAAAACTTGGACGTGGCTGATGGGTCTGGAGGACTGGTGGTACTCCGCATGTTGCCAGGGGTGTGTGTGTAGCATAGTTTAAATTATTGTTGTGAGTAAAAGGGGCTGGTACAAAACATGTGTGCGGCAATTGGGGTGTAGACACGAAATCTGGCGTGGTTACATCCATGAACAAATGGAGATTCTGGCTATCACTCGTAAAAGTATTGTTGTCTTCTTCTAAATCGATTAAATCATTTGTTGAACACATGGTTAAAGTTAAATCTATGTAAAGGTCACTGTTTGAAATGTTCAATATTTTTTTTTTTACAAATTATTTGATCACAAAATACTATAACTAGTTTCTTCTAGAACGTTAATGTCGGCAATTTAGCATCTCCACCATGTTGTAGGGGGTGTACACAATGAAGAGAGTTCAATAAATAGTTGATATACATTTATTATTTTCCATATACATTTCTATTCTTCATAAAATAAACAACATGCTTCTTTACTAGAAGTCCTTGGAGTTCTCTCCCCTTCATTCTCATTCAAGGGAAAATACTCTCATTTATATCTAACCTACAGTTATACAGGAGTTATTCCCCATTAAGCATAATGTATTGTGGAAGACTGTTAGGTCTAAGGTGTAATACTGAACATCGTGCTGATAATGGTATATACGGCAACCCGGGTCATAGTCATCCAATATGCACCACTGACACAAGCTTGGAAAATATCGAGGAACTTTCTAGGCCAACACTGTATCCAACACTTGAATTTCTGAAGTTGTGCCGTCGATAAGTTCTAGTAGAATCAGTCCACCAAATGTTGCGTGTTCGTGTCCAAACCCTAGCTAAAATAAGCAAACGATTATTAAAATAATAATACCTTCAAAATATAAATCGGATATACGACGAGTGTCATAAGTGTCACAAGTTTCTTTTTTCGCTTCCGATCTTGGCCGAGACCTTCCTCAAGATTTTCTAACATATTTTTCCTGACAAAGAAAAGGGCATGTCTTGTCGTTCGTATAAGACGGACTTGACGCCCTGTGTACATGTCGAAGTGCATGTAACACGAACCTTTGGGTAAACAGTAGGCAGAAACACCAATGTCTGGCTTATATTTCACCCTGGGCCCCTTTGCGTCACATAGGAAAGACTTTGTTATCCCGGTTGGTGCAGAAAAGTAGAACGTTAAACACTCATTGATTTCAAAACGACTTTAATGTAGTTTAGCGTTTATACGACACTTTAAATTCTTTTCATTTCTTTATAAAATGAAATTTTTTGATATAGTTTCATTGACAATATTTGAGGGTGTACCCTGTTTTACTTGTGACGAAATAAGAATAGGTTTGCCATAGATAAGAAAACGGTAGGCTAATTATTCGTCTTCCACCCACGATAATACCTAGAGTATAATATATCCACACACGATTCATAACGTTAGCGAATTGGGTATAGGCTACATTATAATAGGGGATTCAACAGGGTCAGTTATTTTTAGAAGGGCGTTGTGACGTAACACTGTAGTCAATACGTTGGAGTATTGTACAAGCACACGTTTATTTGTTGACGACACACCTGTTGAGTGTGTACTGTTATTAGACCACGGATATACGTTACCTCACATAATTCAAGAAAAGCTTGGCAATCGGAACTTCAAGGTAAGATATCTCAGATAGTAAAACCACATCAAAATATAAATTAAGACACGGTATGAAAACTTTTAAATAGAAAGAACATATTGGCGACAATTATTATTAATTTTCTTTATCCCAAACTCAGAGTAAAATATTTTTTATACGTAAAGCGACAACATATATTTTTGAACACCTATCAAGTTCTGGACAGCGTTCTTTACATTTTTGCTTTCTCGCGTCACACCTTCAATTATCATGAGTGGATGAAATTTAAAAAATCTCTAAACGAGAATTATACATAGGTCTACATCTCTGAAAAATGAAATCTATAATTAAGACACGGTATGAAAACTTTTAAATAGAAAAGAACATATTGGCGACTATGACTCTTTCTTTCAAACTCAAAGTGAAATATTTTTATATGTAGCCTAACGCGACAACATATTATTCTTTTGAACCCCTATACATTTCTGGACAGCGTTCTTTACATTTTTGCTTTCTCGCGTCACACCTTCAAATATCATGAGTGGATGCAATTTAAAAAATCTCTAAATGTACACATATTTTACTAAATAAATTAAACCCGAGAATTATACATCGGTATACGTCTCTAATAAACGAAATCTAAAAGTACGCGTAAATAGAAACTGATCGAATTAAGAGGTCAAACATGTGTTACTCTAGTGATATAAAGTTGCTGACAATATCTGATATTTGATTTTAGAAGAGACAGACATGGCTACCGGAGGAAGCTATGAACATCACCCTTCCTATAACAACAGATACAGATCATCTAGCAGTGATACAGACTTCAGTCCACGGCAAAACAGATTATCCAGCATTGCAGAAGCCATGGAACAGGAGTTATATTTTGGTCGTTTGTCATTTTCGGAACCAAAGTCACCAGGTGCAATGAACAACAATAATAAACATCTTACTCGTATGACATCTTCTGAATCACATCATTCGGATGACGTTTTTGTGGACATGGGCCATTATCAACATTCTGATAAAACAAATTTGGGAAAAACAACATCAACTTCATCCACGTCGAGCATTTTGCCGAACCCATACAACAAAATAAACCATAAATTCCACAGTACAATTTGGTGTTGGTATTGCTTTTATTTCGTGTTCTTCTGTTGTATGCCAGCCGTTCGCTTTATGGAGATGTCGGATAAAGAATATCGAAAGGGCAATGACGTAATGGCCAAGAAACACGGCCGGACAGCAAGTGCTTGTTACATTTTAGGAAGTGTTTTATCAGTTGTTATTTATTCGTGTATTTTCTTCTTGGTTATATACTTTTCTACCTACTTGACATCGTAAAACTACTTATTCAACACAATATTAATAGTGTGGTACCATTACATGTTACATCCTATACAGAACTTTATTTGAATATTATATTATCAAGGTGTGATAATCTAGTGTTGTTGGGATAAGTAGACATGTGATATACTCTATACTGCACCTTTTGAAGGATGGGCAGTTGGAAAACCCAAAGCTACGGTAAACGGAAATGTAAGCCATGACATTTTTTTAGTAGGTGTTCTGCTTTTCCAATCACGAACAAGCATTCCGTCAAATGCACGGTCTTAATAGTGCGCGTTTCCAATACTTTTTTTTTAATTACTGATTTCTGTCGTTAAAAAATAGCGACAATTCAAGTGTGAACTTTTATAGTGAAAATATAATCCATGGTATATTTTCTCTCTGATTTTTGGTGTTTTATACTTTTTCATCAAAGACCAAAGCTGAATTTCATGAACTAAAGTTTTATCTTATGTATTCATTAAGTATTTATGAGCCATTAGGTTTCTCAGGGATGGATACGTGTTTTATGTGTTAGAGTTGCTGAACGTTAAATAAATGTTAACTATCTGTGCCATTAAGGATCGATGTTTTAATCTCATTGTATATGAACATTTTCAATAAATTAATAAAAATATATATTTTTTGTCATATTCAAATTGAAAATTCGGCACAATTAGCAATTGCGTTTGAAATTTTGATATTGGTTTGATTTGCATCTGAATGCATCTAAAAAAACTCATTATAATATTTAACAAGATTAAAGTCTTTTTTTTCTATGTTGAAAATTTGTCTGTATGCAAATATATTTCTCAAGATGAACTAAAATGAAGTTGTGAGCATATGGTACATGCCATTGCACTCCAAAGTGTTTGTTAATCCAACCATATCTTCCAAACTAAGAAAGGGTTTGTATAATTATATAAAGCAGGCAACAGGTGAAACCGTTATCTTAACTGAAACATAACTGACCTATTAGAACCCTGCCAAGCGCCATATGTTCTTGCACCTGATGTTGTTGACTGTGCTTTTGTCTACAGGTCTACTAGATAAGATAGGATGCTATGCAAAAAGCAAACTCTATTGTTGTATGTTATGAAGTAATATTTTTGTTTTGAACACCATCAAATCAGAATTCTAAAGTACACACATTAAAGAGATCCAGCCTGGCGACACAGGTTGTCTTTGTACATGTCTAAACTTGAGAGAAAAGACAGATCATCTGGTTGGTCTTTCAACACTAGTTGAAAAAGTAATGACTTTACCTTCATGAGACATGTAGTCACAACTAAGGCGACTTTTCCTTATAGTTATAGAGTATCTGTTGTTAATAAGTGCATGAATTGATTTAATGAATTGATTAAATAATCATAGCTCTTATATGCCATCCTTAGACATTTATTCACATGTCGAGTCCATATCAACTCTCTAGAAAATCGGATGGTTGTGAATTTGAATGGATTGAAACACGATAGCCATTTTTAATAATTTGATTTAAATTTCGACCCTCAAGCATTTGTTTTATGGTAGCCTAAGTAGGACAGCAATGAAAACATTATTCTTTAACTTTAATAATTTTGCTCAGTATGAAGTATTTTGACTGAAATTTTCAATATATCCCTTCTTAAAGATACATTATGGGAAATTTTTATTGAGAGTTGGCCATCCTTGCTATAACAGTTCAAAAGTAGATGATGAAAGAAGAATATATTGAAAATTTCAGTCAAATTACTTAATTCTGTACAAAGTAATTAGCGTTGTTATATTTGACTAGAAATGGGGGCCAAATGTGTCTTCACCTTGGCCTATCGTTTGATTGAGAGGCGTTAACTCCACCTACATAATCTTGATTATCAAGTAAAGTTTTCATTTAGCCTCGATCTAACTGATGACGTAAACATAACAGTTAATAATCTCATCACAGTGCGCCATATTTGATTTAATTAATCAGTGAAAACCTATTTAAATCTAAGCTGTAGCCGAGCCATCCATGGGCCTACAGAGTTGATTTTGGGCTTGTTTAAATAAAGATCTAATTTATAATTTCTTTAACATCTGAAGCCTTAATTAAGACTTGCAATAATCAGATTTAGCTCTTGCATAATGTATCTTTAATTATCTATTTTAAACAGGAACTGTTAGCTTTATTAACTAAATCTTACATACCTTAATGCATCTTAATAAAGGATTTGTTTGAGGCCAATAATTAAAGATAGTAAGCTGGCACTGCCAGGCAGGATACGCCCACATTTTCGAGAGATGGTTAGAGAACAAGCAAAACCGAAAGTGATTTTTCCTACAATCAAAGGCTATAATTCATTAAATTACAATTTGATATGCGCAAATATCGAAAAGAATCAAGATCTTTAGGTTATAAACATGCATTTCAAGTTTCATCAAAATCGAATCAAAATTGTGACCTATACTGGGTCCACAACCTTGATATACCATATTTTAACACTATTAGAGTACAAACGGCAGCCATTTTGTCTGGCAATTATGGTCCGATTTCCCTGAAATTCAAACTCAACCTTCGGTATGGTGTAACGGTGATAGAGTCAAGCTTTTTTTCAATCGGATAATAATCATAACCTCCAGAGGGACCATAGGCGATTTTTCGGGCAATCAGGGGCCATAATTCAGAAAGCTACGATATGATATGCGCAAACAACGAAAGGGACCAAGATCTTTGGGTTATAACCATGCATTTTAAGTTTTATCAAAATTGAATCAAAATTGTGACCTATACTGAGTCCACAACCTTGATATACCTTTTTATAACAGTATTCGCGTACATGCGGCGGCCATTTTGTATGGCAATTTTGTTCCGAATTTTTCCGAAATTCAAACTCAACCATCCTTAGGGAGTAACGGTGATATAATCAAACGATTTTTTAAATCGGATAATAATTGTGACCTCCAGAGGGACCACAAGCTAAACAAAGACGATTATGCGTATAATCAGGGGCCATAATTTAGGAAGTTACAATCCGATATGCCCAAATATCGAAAGGAACCAAGATCTTTGGGTTATAACCATGCATTTCAAGTTTCATCAAAATCGAATTAAAATTGTGACCTCTACAGGGTCCACAACCTTGATATACCATATTTTAACAGTATTCGCGTACGAATGGCGGCCATTTTGTATGGCAATTTTGGTCCAATTTTACCGAAATTCGAACTCAACCTTTCTTAGGGTGTAACGGTGATATAATCAAACGATTTTTTAAATCTGATAATTATTGTAACCTCCAGAGGGACCACAAGCTAATCAAAGACGATTTTGCGTATAATTAGGGGCCATAATTCAGGAAGTTACGATCTGATATGCGCAAATATTGAAAGGAACCAAGATCTTTGGGTTATAACCATGCATTTCTAGTTTCATCAAAATCAAATTAAAATTGTGATCCCTACAGGGTCCACAACCTGGATATACCATTTTTTAACAGTATTCGCGTACGAACGGCGGCCATTTTGTATGGTAATTTTGGTCCGATTTTTCCGAAATTTGAACTCAACCCTCCTTAGGGTGTAACGGTGATATAATCAAACGGTTTTTCAAATCGGATAATAATTGTGACCTCCAGAGGTACCACGAGCTAAAATAGGTGATTTTTCGGACAATCAGGGGCCATAATTCAGGAAATTACGTTCCGATAGGCGCAAATATCGAAAGGAACCAAGATCTTTGGGATATAAACATGCATGTCAAGTTTCATCAAAATCGGTTCAAAATTGTGACCTCTATAGGGTCCACAAGCTAAAAACGTGATTTTTCGTACAATCAGGGGCCATAATCCATGAAGTTTTGATCCGATACGTGCCCATATCGAAAGCAGCCGAGATCTTTGGGGGATAAACCTATATTTCAAGTTTCGTCGAAATCGGGTAAGAATTGTGACCTGTAGAGAGTCCACAAACAATTGTGGACGGACGGACGGACGGACAGGGGCGACGACATAATACGTCCACATGAAAATGTGGGCGTATAAAAATAAGTAATAACAAGCTGTTACGATAATATATTTCCTTCAGCCAAAGCCAAAACTAATTTGGTCCATCAGGTAAACCTTAATTGTAGGTAAAATATACATAGATTTTGTATTAATTTATTTCTCCAAATAATAAGGAAATTCTAACAAGAGATAAAACAATACCAGCACAAGGAAACAAATTTAATATAATTAAAAGAAGGATGGCACATGACAATAGCACAAAAAACAATCCACCGGTCAGATTTGAAAACAGTTTTTAAAATACTGGTAGGCTCAGGATTTATACTGTAGAAATGTAGAACGTTTTGATCTATAATCTCATTAATATTTTTAGCTCGGAACTGATCAATATGACCAGGTCATAAATAATATATAACTAATGGAAGAATATTTAGATCTACAACTTTTTCTTAATAGAATAAATATACATGTATACACCTGGAGAAGAGAAGTTTTAACTTCTACACAAGATGGTAAAAGCCTTGCAATTAGTAAAAGTCTGAAACTCTAGTTATAAATGTAACAATGTTAAATACATTAAATAATTTATTTTTTAGCTTTTCCTTGGTTTGCCACCTTTTCCATAGCAGCTTTCACTTGTTCTTGGTCTCCCAAGTAAAAATGTTCAATTGGTTTCAGATCTGCATCCAATTTATAAACCAATGGAATACCTAAAACATAAAATAATATTTATTGAGATGTCAATAATGAAGCCTTCACACCTCTCCCTACACCCACTAAGCACCTTTCTCCAAAGTCTTGTTTTGGCTTATTATACAATAGCTCAAACATTTAGGTTTTTTTTCTCCTCAGTACTTTTTGATAATTACTTTTAAACCTGTTTAAAAATGTCACTTGGTAATGTGCAGATGTTAATTTCCCAAGCAGTTAAAACATCTGCCCTTTTGATAGTGATTGTTCAGTCAAGCATTCCTAAAATCTTACAAATACACATAAAACTTAGGTAATGTAGGAAGCTAGCTGTTACTATGAAAAGTGAATTTGCATATGTGAACAGATAAGTTTTGAAGTGAAAATTGAAATTAAATGCACAAAATGATATTTATTGTTTGATTTTGAATCTTGCTTTGTTTCCTTAATTTGGTACTGTTTTTCTCTTGAAATTTATTATTACATGTACATGTATAGTGTATAAAAACTTTAAAGTGCACATAAGATCATAATTTTCTATTACATATTATAATAAACAATGATTACTAAATCCATATTACGGAAAGTTCAAATCAATCTGATTAAAATTAACTGAGCTATTTACGTTTTAGTATGGGACAGCCAAAAACGGTTTTCAAATTTTCAAGAACGACCTTAATCCGGTTGATTGGCTGATGACGTCACAGGCACTACACATACTATACACATTATCTATCCAAT
Source organism: Patella pellucida (assembly GCA_917208275.1). NCBI lineage: Eukaryota > Metazoa > Mollusca > Gastropoda > Patellidae > Patella > Patella pellucida. The sequence continues at coordinate 64,541,585 of OU795039.1, forward strand.
ATATCACTGCCTGTATAATATATCACTGTATCAACATACCAACAGTTAACAAGTGTGTATTGTCGGTAATCATTAGCTCGTAATTATGTAAGCTACACATCACTATATAATTCAAAGCATTTTCAAACGCAGACCTTTCTCGTCTTGAATTGTAATAGATTTTATTTGTTACTATAATATTTCCGAGTGTATTTCACGATGCCGAATTATCGTTGTATTATTGAGAGTTGTGGAAATTCCAGCAGAGAAAAGGGGAATAATGTACCGACGTTTCATAAATTTCCCAAAGACGAAATATTACGGAAAGAGTGGATTGCGTTTGTCAACAATTTAATTACGGATTGGCGGATGCGGGTCGTTTTATCCCACGACTGGTTCACCCCGGGCTGTTTCATCCCACACCTGATTTGCTATCGGGCTGTTTCATCCCACTTGTTATTATAGAAGCAGTTAATTAACCGAGTTGTACTTATTGTCGAATAAACTTCATTGTTTATTATGAAATAAACACACCATTAATTGTTATGGAGTAGTAAAAAAAACATGACGCGAGAGTTGATATCTGTCGTTTGGGTCTCGGATATACGAAGTTTGGGACTCTGGTATACGACGTTTGGGAAATATATATATATTCAAAACACGAAAGAAAAAATCAAGAACCACGTGGTTAGTAAAAGGCTCAACCAAACGATAAAACATTAGTTGCACTTACGGTTCTTTGATAATCATCGTTTCTCATGAAATTATATAATATTTATTTAAAACGAATAATATGCTGATGACCTACACAAAAACAAAATAAATATTTACACGACATGCAATCTTTTTTTTTTACAAGCCCCTACAAATTGTTAATAATCAGTGAGCTACACCTTGACGACATGCTTGTCGTAGATGCTAATACCAATCGATAAATTGGTGCGAACAAGCCACTGGTAAGTGGAAGGTCAATCAAGTTCGTTAACTATTTGATAAAAGAAAAACAACAAAGTATTACTAAATATGCACAAATTTTCAACAATACATTTTGGCAAGTTTTATACTCGCAGATAAAACAAAACAAAGGAGAACTAGCAGTGTTAATCGCGGTCTCAACAACCGCCAATCACCTAATTAAATAAATGCGAATTAAATTCCCAATTGAAATAATAAACGATAACCTGCCTTTTTTTAAATCTGGTGTTGATTATCGAACCCATTCTGCTCAGCGAGTTAAGATTATTGACGACAATTGATTGGTGAATCTGATTGTTAAAGCGCTTAAAAACATTGAATTGATTTAGAATTGCAAAATGCAAAACGTAATTTATTATTCGTTACATATAAAAAAAATCGTTAGTCATTTATTATTATTCGTGCACATTTTCTGATATGGTCTGGTTATTTGAGCCTAAAAATAGAACACATCCCAATTGGTGCATGCACGCTTCCCTTTGATGACAGTTATATCATGGCATCTCATGGGTCGTATATACGATTATTTCACCGTGCAAGGTGCAAATGCATGCTTTCTGATATGGTCGGATTATTTGAACCTAAAAATAGAACACAGCAAGTCTTCTTAGAGGTGTTGTATCATGGACATACACGATTATATCACGAGGTAATTCTGTTATTGAAACCCAAACTGAACGAAAACGGCTCTCGATTATAACGGATGTAAATTTTGTGGAATGCTGAAGCAATTTTAGTTTAAATATCCTTTGTGTGTAAATTACTACTATAGGGCAGGCTGTGTACATGTAATATCAATTCTTTTATTTATAAAAGCTGTAAATAGATAATTTAATGAAATCAATTTATTTACAGCTAAAAAGATAATTTAATGAAATCAATTTATTTATAAAAGCTGTAAATAGATAATTTAATGAAATCAATGAATCTAGTCTCGCAACAATCGGATGGTTTTCATTATTAGATCCGGTATCATCTACATCGCCATCCTCTATGGAGCCACAGTCAGATAGATACGGCTCAAACATAATATATGGCGCTATAGTTAGCATTTCTCGCAACGTATCTGTATCCGATACATTGCCAGAGCTAAAAGAACTACTGCTATAGGATAACTCTAAATATTCTGCTTCCATTCTCTCGGTGTATGATAGAATGACCAATAACACGTGTTAATGATTTATTTATATGATTACTACTTAAAACCATTTCGTTTCTTAAATGCCGACAATTAATTATTTCAATTGGCTTCATAGATGTCCGTAGCGCCGGCTACACCAATTCTACACCAATCGTGTTTCAATCAGAAGCCAATTGTTAGTTTACGGTCGGCTTATTCTGATTAAAAAGACAATGCTACAGCAATCGGCTTTATAAAACAAATTCTAAATTAAAAAAAACAGATTATTCCGTAGTCAGTTGTTTTATTTAATTAGGGGATTAAGGAACCAGTCAGGCGTTAATGAATACACACGCCGGCTGTATATAGGTAATTAAGGAATAAACATTCCGAATATGCATTTGTACACTGTGACGTCACTAGGGACCGAGGGGATTAAGAGTGTTTTCGATAATTGGCCAAGTCCTTTTTACGGGAGGTCTATATTTGCGACTTTGAGTGAAGATAGCTGATTTATTTTTAATCAGATTGATGTTAACTTTCGGTAATGTGCATATAATAACCACTGTCCATCACTACGCCGAGTTTCAGTTTGTCGTCTTATGAGCACTTTAAAGATAAACAAATATGTTTGGACCACTTTAAGGGTCTTTCAAAACACAATTTGAACTAATACACAGTTGTGTTTTGAATATAATCACATTGTATGTTCAAATTCTGATGAATGTGTCCTAAATATGATAGTTTGAGTAGCAGGTGGTTAATTAATTACCTGTAGGTATATTGAGAGCTAGAATAGCATCATCTGTCATGTTATCCAAGTATTTAACTAGAGCTCTTAAACTATTACCATGAGCTGAGATCAATACTCTCTGACCAGACTGAAATAGCAAAATTATCATAATTTATAAATAGTAAGCAAAATATGGCAAAAGCAAAAATAATATGTAAAAAATTCTTTTTAATAATGATTCTCTTTTTAAAAATATTTTCTGCAAGGCGGTGTGACTTTAAAGGGTTCACCAATTAAACTAAATGTGGGTAATTTTGGGACTAATATAAATTGCTTTTCTTTAATTTATGTACGCCCGACAGGCCTTTTTGATTGGGGTGTCCTTGGATTGTCAGCACTCAAGCTCAGTCGGGTTTGATCTATATTTTTCTTCTTTGATTTGCATTTAGTAATTGAACATTATAACACAAGGTACAATTTTATGGATACACAATTACTGAGTTTGATACTGAATCTGAAAACAATAGTATTATAACACTATAGTCTGTATCACATATCACTTGTCAAACATTGAGTCAAGACTACTGATAATAAGCATGCTGGCAGTCCGCCCTGGCTGGCATTTCAGGTACTTCACTGTATCACTGTTTTTTTTCTTTATGTATAAAAAGGTACCTTTATAGCAGAAACTATATTATCATACCTTTATAGTATAAACTATATTATCATACCTTTATAGCAGGAACTATATTATCATACCAATATGGTAAAACACGAGCAACTGTATCTTTTAAACATTCACAAGCTGGTACACAACTACTATCTAGAGTCTGAAAATATTACAATAATTTTAATTACAATATCAGAATGTATAATTACAATATATTGCAAGCTAGTACACAACTACTATCTAGAATCTTAAAATATTACAATATCAGAATCTATAATTACAATATCACAATATATAATTACAATATTTAAAAGCATCTTGTTATTATTGAGAGTGTTCCTTAAATCAAACACACCATCCGGTCATATGTTATATTGTATGTGTGTATAAACAAAGATATTTCTCATAAACAGTTATTAAAAGTTGAGTAAATTCTTAACTTAAAACTGAGAATGCTTTGTGAAACCAGGGGCATAAGAGGGTAAAAAATAGGGTTTTTTTTCTTTGTAATACACAGTATTAATACACAGTATCGAATAAAGCCAAAGTATAAATTTCGACTTGTTCATGTACCACATTCAACTCATAATAAATGTATGTTATATTTGAATTTCATTGTTAGTAACATCAGCTAATCAATGTCATTATCTGACATCACAGAATATCAACAATTTAATGTAACATGAGAACTACAGCTTATGATAAACTTGATGTAGATTATAGACTGCATCATAATGATAAACCTGATGCAACAGTTTGTATCTTACATGTGCTATCAGTAGTATCAATTGTTTTAAAAGGGAATGCTAATTAGTTGATAATAATGAATAAATAAATGATGATGCAGAGTTTCTACTTTACTGCACAAACTGGGATATGAAAACTGCCCTGCACAACCTAGGGAAAACCCAGATGAAATGTCTCATCAACTAACAATGGAATTAAATATGGGACTTCAAAGCTAGTGAGACACTGCTGACCCTCACCCCCCCCCCCCCCCCCCTTGAGAATAAACATAAACTTTGACAGACTACAATACTTACAGAATATCTTCTATCTTTACCAGACCATCTTTCATCATCTGGTGTCAGAGCTGGCGGTGGAATATCATATGAACGTCTCCATATCTGTTCAATAAAATATAAGTTTATACTGTTATTTGTTTAGGACAGGAATTACATTTTTTCTCATTATCAATTATGTTTAATGCACAGACTTGGAGGTAGACGGGTATTGTTTACAAGATTTTGAGTTGTTACAAATGTTTACTTTAAACACTTATAAATTTATTATGTAATTCTTTATCAATTGCAACAAGGATGTCCTAGATATTTATTTGTATTGTGAATATATGGCTACATGCTACAGGAAGTAAACCTAGAATATAATTAGCTGTCATAATTTACTTTAATTCCACATGTCATTTCTAGGTAAATGCATTAGAATCATAATATAAATTATATAACAACACTTACATGAACTTGCTCATCGCCATATTTCTTGGCAGTTTCTGCTTTATCTAACCCTTGTAAAGCACCATAATGACGTTCATTTAATCTCCAATGTCTGTGAACTGGTAACCAATGAAGATCTAATCCATCTTGAACCAAGAATAAAGTTTTAATGGCTCTTTTTAAAACACTGGTAAAAGCCACATCAAACGTGTAACCATTTTCCTTTAAAGACTAGAATAAAAAAATAATATTGGTTTTGCATTGAAAAAGCACGACCTGAGCCTGTAATGTCTTTATATGCAGTAATGACCGTGTTTGTTTTGTCAGCAGCGAGGATGTTGAATTTTGATAACTTTTTTATTCAATTTATCTGCATAAATAATGACCAATATTTAAAGAATTTTGAATATATTACTTTTCGAGATTCTAGTTTCAATTTATTGTAGTTTTCTACTGGATTCTTCAATCCCTCGAATGATGTGCAATATCAACCAATATTCACTCTTGAAAGGAAATCATCATATAATGAAGAATTGGACATTATTGGTAAATTAAACACGAATAAAGAGTACCATGATTAAAGCCCCAATACCACTCTTGTTGTAACTGAAAAATATGTTCCAATCTTAATTCTGGTCAACAATTTGTACTATTTTACAATTTTCAATTTAAAAATGATACAAATTTCATCTTAACACACCTAATTTTAAAAATTGGAAAAATTCAACTACATGCCGTAACATGGTTTGAAAAGCCTTACGTAAGCACTTTCAAATGCAACTTGGATTTAAACATATTTTCGAACCCTCTGGACAAGTAAGATAGGTTGTAATGGATAATTTACACAACAGGTAGGACACTTAAACATCTTGTAGTTAGAATAAGGCTAATTTTATTTTCTGGACTTGTCAAGCCAGCAAGAGTGTTATTGTCCCTTTAAATGAAAAGGACTCATTTTTAAGAGATGGAATATTCAATATAATAAGGCTAAGCTTACGGATTTTGATAAAAGTTTTAAATATTTCTCATTTAGTGTGTTGCAACCAATCTCTCTCTCTCTGGATTCAATAATGCATAGGCCTACAGTGATACCACTCCATTATTTCTTGATGTATAATTGGGGATAAACCTATATTTTAAGTTTCGTCAAAATCGGACAAGAATTGTGACCTGTAGAGAGTCCACAAACAATTGTGGACGGACGGACGGACAGGGGCGACGACATAATACGTCCACATGAAAATGTGGGCGTATAAAAAAGTCTGGTTTTATCCAATCACCGCATAATACAGCTTGGGACACTGGACCCTATTTCCAGATAAAGACTGGCAGGTTAAAGTTGTTTGCTCGGCCCTAAGGTAGGGAATTTTAAGCAGTTTTATTCTCAAAAAGATTATCGGGATTGACCCTTTAACGTCCTACTGTTATGCACCTAACCTGGGCTAATGGAACATGGGCTTACATCATACAGACTGAGTGTGCTATGACTATGACTATGAGGGAAATTTAGCTAGGGCAGCGGCTCTACGTCCTAATCATCGAATTCCAACTGCCAAGGAATCTTTTACGTGAACGTCAATGTATACACGGACCTTGGTTTATCGTGCCATCCGAACGACTAGACAGGTGTCCTTGTCGGACACTCTGTTCCACATCACTGACAAGGGGGAAACCATACCAGAAAAAAAGGAACGTGATCACAAAAGGGGGTATTATATGTACCGTAATAAAATTTCTATCTCTGTATTTATAATTTGTATGCTGCCAGAAAATGGTGGTTTTTTAAAATTAATATCCATCAATCTTCATATTCCCAAATTTTAACCATGTTTATTATTTGAATAAACCAATAGTGGCAATACCTGTCCAGCAAACTTGGCTTCAGTTACTCCTTTTTCGGTCAGGTCACAATCATACCAACCAGTAAATTGATTACTTTTGTTCCACTCACTTTCCCCATGTCTAACCAAAACTAATGTGTATGTGGCCATACTTTTTTTTTAAACAAAACAGGGTTGGATTCGGCAAAAAAGGATGTTGCTGTGTAGGTCAAATTTTCGTCCTGAACAATTTGGTAAGCGCTAGAGGGTGCTAGGCGAGACCGATTTTCTAGATTATGCTGTGCGAAGCAGATGTAAACCCCGCCTCTTTCTTGTTTAAGTCCCTCCCATTTTATTTGAAGGTCGAGTTTAGAAAGGAGTATTTATTGTTAGTAATAAAAGATATCCAAAGTGCTACTACACTTACGTACACCTAGTGGTTTCCGTGGTCCTAGTGTGTGATCATAAATAGTTGCTCTTAACACTTCCTGGATATTTCAAGTCTCTACGACCACAGGAGGTAATAACGGTACGAAAATTCAATAGCAACAAAATGTACTCTCCCTGACCTGCTCTACTGTGTACTCGGCGTTTAAAATAAGTACCCGGTAGCTATAGTCTATACCATGAGTGTAGCCCACTCGTAGTGCGATGCATTCCGCTATTTCTGTGATATATTATTAGATGCTATTCTTAATTTATATAATACAATCACTCAAATATTATTTTTCTATGAACATTAATTAATAGAAATACTTTATAATCTTTCAAATTTAAGAACAAGTCCCACTGCTAATCGAGGCCGATTGGGTTCAAAGTGTGCTGACTGCATAGCTCTAGGCCGATTAGACTGTAGCCTATACGCGGTATTGGTTGATGCATTCCACTGTTCAGGCTCGGTTGAGTAGGGGGGCTAGCCCCACCCCACCCCAATAATTTGGGCACAAGTGCCCTTTTCTTGAGGTTATTGCGGCCCCTGAACCCTCGCCTATAGGGACTATGGAAGCCCCCCCCCCCCCAATCAAGAATTGCTTCCGCCGGCCCTGATGTTTCTGAGGCTTATAGTATAATGTCCTTAATATACGTAAAAACGCTCGAAAGAATTGTGATTATTTTATCAAAATCAATCGAAAACATATTCCCAAATCTTTAAACATAAGAAAAAAAGCTGACTGCTAAGCAAGGCCGATTGTAGGCTATACTTCATATGTGGTATAGTGCTATGAATTAGATTCCGCTATTTCTGTGATACATAAGGTACTATTATAAAAATATTTAAAACTTGTTAATATAAAGGCAATTTGTTGAAAATTACAGTCAAATTGATCCACTATGAACCAAGAAATAAGAGTTACGCGATCAAATTAAGTTATGCTTAGCCTCGTTCATCATTACTAAAGTCGATTCGACAAAAAAAGTCTCGATTATCCACTTATGCAGCAAATCGGATAATAACCCAACAAATATCCCAGACGAAGCCGAATAGACTCTATACGCGGTATTGGATGATGCATTTCCGTGTTTCTGGGACATATAAGATAGTGTACTTAATATACGTAACACATTAGAAAGAAATATCATTATTTTATGGAAATCAATTGAAAAAATATCCCCAAATCTTTATACGTAAGAATGAATAAAATGGGGTTTAACGTCCTACAATTATGCATCTAACCTTGACTGATGGAAGACCGACATACGCCATAGGGATCTTTTACGTGCACTCCAATTGGTACACGGGATCTCGGTTTTTCGTACCATCCGAACGACTAGGCAGCTGTCCTTGTCAGGCCCTCCTTTTGCATCACTGACGAGGGGAAATCACGCCGGAATTTAAACGAAAAGGAATGACTGCTAAGCGAAGCAGGGTACAACTTTATGTGGTATAGTGCGATGAATTCCGCTTTATCTGTGATATATTAACCACTACTCTTACTATTCATAGTTTATATAATACAATCACTCAGATATTATTTTTCTATGAAAATTATTTCTTATAAATTCTTTATAATCTTTCAAAAGTCCCACTGCTAATCGAGGTCGATTCTATACTTCGTGCATAGTGTGGCCGATTCATAAAAAAATCATATATCGGTTGAGCGTTTTAAGTATTTTAAGAAAATTATCCCAGAAACACGGAAATGCATCACCCAATATACGCGATATTGGGTGATGCATTTCCTTGTTTCTGGGATAATTTTCTTAAAATACTTAAAACGCTCAACCGACATATGATTTTTTTTTATGAAAATCAATTGAAGAAATATCCCCAAGAACTTTTAAACATAAGAAAACGTCCCACCGCTAAGCTAGGCCGATTGTATACTTCATATGGTATAGTGCAATAAATTTCGCTATTTCTGTGATATATAAAGTACTATTCTTAATTTATATAAAACACTCAAAAATGATTATTTTATGGAAAAAAATTGGCGCAGTTCATTTTTTCTGAGGTGTATCGTATAATTTTCCTAATATACTTAAAACGCTGGAAAGATATATGATTATTTTATGAAAATCAATTGAAAAAATGTCCCCGAAATCTTTTAAACGCAAGAAAAAGTCCCAATGCTAAGCGAGGCCGATTGTATACTCCATATGGTATAGTGCAATGAATTCTGCTATTTATGTGATATATAAGCCACTACTCCTAATTTATACAATACAATCACTCAAATATTATTTTTCTATGAAAATTAATTCATAGAAATACTTTATAATCTTTCAAAGGGTAAGAAAATGCCCCGCTGCTAAGCGAGGCCGATTGTTTAACTTCACTATAAGCGATATTGGGTGATGAATTTCCGTGTTTCTGGGATATATAGTATAATGTTTCTAAACATACGTAAAACGCTCGAAAGAAATATTATTATTTTATGAAAATCAATTGAGAAAATATCCCCCAAATCTTTTAAACATAAGAAAAAGTCCCACCGCTAAACGAGGCCGATTGTAAATACTTCATGGCATCGTGCAATGAATTCCGCTATTTCTGTGATATATAAGGCACTATTCTTAATTTATATAAAAAAAATAATTACTGAAATATGATTATTTTAAAAAATTAAATTGAAAAAATATCCCCCAAATCTTTTAAACATAAGAAAAAGATCCACTGCTAAGCGAGGCCGATTGGACACTTTATGCATGGCGAGGCCGATAGATATACGCGGTATTGGATGATGCAGTTCCGTTTTTCTGGAGTGTATAGTATAATTTTCTTAATATACTTAAAACGCTTGAAAGATATATGATTATTACATCAAAATCAATTGAAAAAATATCCCCCAAATCTTTTAAACACAAGAAAAAGGCCCAATGCTAAGCGAGGCCGATTGTATACTTCATATGGTATAGTGCAATGAATTCTGCTGAGCGAGGCCGATTGGACACTTTATGCATGGCGAGGCCGATAGATATACGCGGTATTGGATGATGCAGTTCCGTTTTTCTGGAGTGTATAGTATAATTTTCTTAATATACTTAAAACGCTCGAAAGATATATGATTATTTAATGAAAATAAATTGAAAAAAATATTCCCAACATCTTTTAAACATTAGAAAACGGGCCATTGCTAAGCGAAGCCGATTGGATACTTCATATGGTATAGTGCAATGAATTCTGCTGAGCGAGGCCGATTGGACACTTTATGCATGGCGAGGCCGATAGATATGCGCGGTATTGGATGATGCAGTTCCGTTTTTCTGGAGTGTATAGTATAATTTTCTTAATATACTTAAAAAGCTCGAAAGATATATGATTATTTTATGAAAATAAATTGAAAAAAAAATTCCCAACATCTTTTAAACATAAGAAAACGGGCCGTTACTAAGCGAACCCGATTGAATACTTCATATTATGGTATAGTGCAATGAATTCTGCTGAGCGAGGCCGATTGGACACTTTATGCATGGCGAGGCCTATAGATATACGCGGTATTGGATGATGCAGTTCCGTTTTTCTGGAGTGTATAGTATAATTTTCTTAATATACTTAAAATGCTCGAAAGATACACAGAGAGAAAAAAGTGGGTCAGTTGACTCATTTGGGTGAGTATCCATAAAACGACTCACTTTTCGTTGACTAACTTGGGACTCACTTGGGACACACATAGGACTCAAAAATAAGTACAAAGACTCATTTTTGTGACTCGCCAAAAAATCCATAAAACGACTCGTTAAGTGAGCCAAGTGACTCGTCTGGTAAAGTGAGTTCTTTGACTACTTTATTGAGTTAAGTGACACAACAGATGAGTAATGCGGCTATCTCTAGTGAGTCAAAAGACTATTAAAGTGAATCAATGCAAATAGATTAAAGTCAAATGACTAGCCTACACAACGAGTCAAATGACTCCACACAAGCCTGAATCCTATTAAAATTAAATTGCAATTACATTTATTTTTACTGATATTTTTTTGCGGCATTGCACAAAGCTGGCAAAAAATATTGGTAGTTACTAAAAACAAATAAATTCCAGTATAATATCACATTTGCCAACAACTTATGTCTGATGTATCAACCTCTGCATCAGTGAGATGATTCGATCGTCTTTTGAACTAACCAACTGTTAGCCGAACAATCAAATAGCATAACACTATATTTCTAAGCCTGTATGATCATTATAGTGTCAATATAAAAGTTGAATAATATCGAATATATAAGTATTTTATTCTACCAACTTAAATATCATAAATAAAATACATTTTTATTTAAAAAGAAAATGATCACTAAGAATCAGTTCAATGTTCCCAAAACACATTAACATTTGAAAAGTCCAAGATATCTTTCGCATTTCCAATTCCATATGTTGTTTATTTATCCATGACATCACTTTCTTTGGTTCCTGCAAAGATACAAAAACAAATTTTCCAGACTAACATAAACTATTCAGTGTTTCAATCATATTTTTAAGTTTCAGCTGATTTTTTTTAAATGGTTTAAATGTCAAATAACACTACACCGACCGCTTCGGATTAAGTGAAACTTACCATTTCAGTGGGACAAAGCATTTTCTTTATGTATTCTTGTAATAAAGTTGATCCTCCCGCTTTAACAGTAGCATCCAGTAGGCCTTGAAAGAAAATAAAAAACAACACACTTACAAGTGAATTTCCGAAGCGCTTTATGTGAGTTAACATATAAATACTTGCCAAACCCTGACAAGACTTCAAGAGCCACGTACAGAAATAAATAATGAAGAATGAAAATATTGAAAATAGTTATTTTTTATTATTGTTGGAACCGTACTTTATAAACAAGATCCATTTCATCTATAAATTTTCAAATCTCGGGGGGGGGGGGGGTGTTCTAATCCATTTAAATTTTTGCCATTCGATGTTCATGAGGGTATATTATGGGGTTGTCACGTTAATAAACGCCTAATTAATAGTTTAAAATATAAGATTTGAAGCCAAAATAAAGACCTGCATTAGGCAGCTTTAACTCTTAAGTCTTAAATAATGCATCTTTAATGTTTAGTAGCCCGTTACTTAGACATACGAAATCCTACCATATTATTGACAAAGTATTATAAAATGAAATAGTGATCTATTATTGACCCAGATGTGATTTAGAGTTTACTTATTTTCCTACTCTTTTTGTAGAGTAGCTGCGACTCATTTATGAACTACATGGTGACTCGTTTTTGACTCAATCGTATTAGCTTAGTAACTAAACCTATGGGCCAATGGGCTGGTACTCTAGGCATATACTGACATTTCCTTGTTTAATTTATTCTAATACTATGCCGTTAGAGATTTCCAGATAAATCTCTAACTCAATAATAATCATTTCTTGATTTCACAAACGATTTAATAAATTTGAATTTGAATTTTTAATGAATATCAAAATCAGAGGCCTATTTAATATTATGCCGCTTTATGTATATAATAGTGAACAAAATATTGTATAAAGCTTTATCCTTAACATAAAAAACCCAAATGATTTACCTTTTACTGTAGATTCTTGTAGATGCATGGGATTTTCTTTTAGATCATTAAGCGTCCAGTCTTCAACAAACGGCCGCCAAAAACTTCCACCCACAATTCTTTTCACCGGAAGTACTCACTCTTGACTCAATCTTGACCAGACCGTGACTCAATTTGGTCAAAATCATTACTGATTTTTTAATAACTCGGAAGTGACTAGTTGGCGACTCACATTGTCCATGCAAGTTTAAATGAACTGAGTCATGGCTGACCTGTTTTTCACCAATCTGAGTCAAAAGATTCATCTAACTGAGTATTTTCTCATAACTCACCCAAACGAGTAAGCTTTACTCATTTTTGACCCAGTTTTTTCTCTCAGTGTATATGATTATTTTATGAAAATAAAGTTTAAAAAATTTTCCCAACATCTTTTAAACATTAGAAAACGGGCCATTGTAAAGCGAAGCCGATTGAATACTTCACATTATGGTATAGTGCAATGAATTCTGCTGAGCGAGGCCGATTGGACACTTTATGCATGGCGAGGCCGATAGATTTACGCGGTATTGGATGATGCAGTTCCGTTTTTCTGAAGTGAATAGTATAACTTTCTTAATATACTTAAAACGCTCGAAAGATATATGATTATTTTATGAAAATAAATTGAAAAAAATATTCCCAACATCTTTTAAACATTAGAAAACGGGCCATTGCTCAGTGAAGCCGATTGGATACTTCATATCATATGGTATAGTGCAATGAATTCCGCTGAGCGAGGCCGATTGGCCACTTTATGCATGGCGAGGCCGATAGATATACGCGGTATTGGATGATGCAGTTCCGTTTTTCTGGAGTGTATAGTATAATTTTTTAATATATTTAAAACGCTCGAAAGATATATGATTATTTTATGAAAATAAATTGAATCTCATTTTTGCAACCTGTCCAGAATCTTTGTGACATAGGGCGATGATTTGCCTAATAGATATATGATAATATTCCTAATTTAAATTAACATTCAAGTATGGAAATTCATAATTTATATTAACATTCAAGTATGGAAATTCATAATTTATATTAAAATTCAAGTATGGAATTTAATTGAGAAAATTTATATAAAAAAACCACATAAGAAACGGGTGCAGGAAGATCCAAACTCTCGTTTTAACTACAACTAAACATAATGTCAAGGCCGTATATGGAACTGTCAATCAAATTGACTGACATGTGGCCTCGCTCAACAACGGTAAGCATTTGTTTCCATCCACCGGAGCCTGATGTGATGACGTCATATGTGGATTCTGGGTTAGAATAAGGGTTAGGGTAAGGGTTGTGGCCTGCAGATTTCGTCAGAGTCTCGAGATGTAGACAGGGCTAGCCTTAACCCTAACCCTGGGCCAAGCCTAACCCTTATTCTAACCCAGATTTCACATATGACGTCATAACACCAGGCTCCGGTGGATGGAAACAAATGCTTACCCTCAACAACGGTCTTGCTCAGTACTCTTTATCGTTTACCGAACAATTTGCTTCTCTTCTACACCTGGATAACCAGACTTAATTTCTTCCAGTGAAGTCTATAGGCTTAAAAGACTAAACATTCCGGTCTATCCGGCCTTGACATTCACAATAAATTGATCACCTTGACCTTGATTTATCAAGACAATAATTTTTTTATGAGCAGACGATATATTTTATAATATCATCTTCTCAGATTTTTGTCTTTATTACAATAACTGTTTAAAAAAGGGATATTTTTAATGTAAAAAAATAATATCACAAATTAGATCTAGGCCTAAAGGCTTTTTTTTGTAGATTTCTTCACTGTTTTGAATTGTATTATAATTAATTATTTTATTCTTCATTTCTTCCGGTTTTAAATCAACTGCTTAAGAATTTTTTTTTCAATACTTGTGCGCTTAACTACTCTAGCCTTTACGAATTATTTTTTTTCGCCAATTTCATAATTAGACATGTGTGGTAAGTAGCCTAGTGATTTCTTAAACTTAAAATAAATTGTATTGATTCAAACAAACAAAGCAGTACCGCCAGTATCGGTAAATAATAATAATTCCTACTTTTTTTAGTCTTAGTTAAATTAGTGGTACCTGTCCAGCAAGCTTTGCTTCTTTTAATCCAGTTTCAGAAAGATCAGCATCGTGCCAGCCACAAAATAAATTTTTCTGGTTCCATTCACTTTCGCCGTGACGGATAAGAACTAAAGTGTATGTCGCCATTACGCGGGGTAGGCCTACAAGTGTGGTACTAAAACGCACCGTTATTATGGTAACGGTTAAAAGTTACCGTGACCTTGAGACGGCTTTGTGCTTCATTTGCATGCACATTGCAGAGAGCACAACAAGGTTGACAACTCAATGAATTCTATCGGTAATGGGAATCAGACCACTTTTAGTTATGGCACTTCATATGAAATCAACATTCTCATACATATGTCAGTCGTCAGAGGTTCCTTTTTTTTAAATTAAATTTTAATTAAAATAATAAACCTTATAATACTACTGGCGATGGTTTTCCTGAATATCATATAATTACTTCTGAAGTAATATTAGACTAATGATAATTATACAACACTTATTCATGAACA
This sequence comes from Patella pellucida, assembly GCA_917208275.1. Classification (NCBI taxonomy): domain Eukaryota; kingdom Metazoa; phylum Mollusca; class Gastropoda; family Patellidae; genus Patella; species Patella pellucida. Next base: position 64,556,869 of record OU795039.1, read on the forward strand.
CCATTATTATTATTATTGTCATTGATTGACTCATTTAAATTGTATTATCACCCAATAACACATTTGACAGTAGATATCGCTTGTGTTAAAAACTACATAATCTACTGTGATATCTTCTAGGAGATATCGCTTTACATAACTTTGATTGGTCAATAAAAAAGGAACTATTTTATTTTATGTTAAAGAAACCACTTATTTTAAGTAAAGAGTGGCTTTAAAAAAAAAAAGAAACTGATTTTATTTAATGGTCCTTGAAGGAAATACTGGGTTAATTTATAGGACTTTGCAAAAGCTAAATTGCTGTCAAAAAATGATGTATCACTATGCTAAATTGTAAATAGGTTCAGTAAAAGTGAAATCTATAGGAAAGAATTACGGTATATTTATTTATTTGTGCATGTAGGACAGGATTGGGTGATAAATAAAATCTTCAGCTCATGTTTTTTGATATAAAAAAATATCAACACTGTTTTAAAAAGTAAAAAAACTCGGCAGAGCCTCATTTTTACTTTATCGACTTGTGTTGATTCTCTATTTATAAACCTCACTAACACTAAAGACAAAGATGTCAGTTCTTCTGAACAATAAGTTACCATTTTGACTTTGTGTCTGTATGGATTCCCTGACCCTAACTTCAAAGGCCCTCAAAATATAACAATCATAACTCTACTCAGATTCTGATAATTAATATCTTTTTTTTTATTTACAATAAATTTATTTATGTACAAGAATACATTTTAGCATATTGCTTTGTAAATTTTCAGTCTGTTCTGACCAAAAAAAAAAGAAAGAATTCTTAACATGACAATATGTTTGTGAAACAGATCAACATCAGTTTCCCATTTCATTAAAACACTCCTATAACCTATGTTCATGTAAAACAACCATTTTGCTACACATCTCTATGGATATCTCACTTTATGAAATGGGCCCCTGATCTGTTGAACAAATGTTAATTTTTTGTTTTATAAACTGTTCACAAAGTGTTATTAATCTCAATACTTCTTCTTTTTCATTTTAGTTAGAGCTCTCACTTCTCCTTCTTGATTGGCTAGACTAGAATATAACGCCTTAACTTTCCTTTTTCTATCAGAATCCCTAGAAATAAAGAAATATTAAAATAAATAGAAATGTAAGAAATAATTAATTGAGCACATATACTAAATGAAATGGGGTTCAACGTCCTACTGTTCTGCTCCTAAACTGGGCTAATGAAGACGAGAGCACATGTGAGTTACAATGTATATATTGAAATCGTACATTTTTTTTTTATCTGAATCGACTTTACAATTATTCCAGAGCTGCTTCAATAATTATCAATTTTAATAAGGATACAGAATTTCCACTAAACTAGAATTTGATTAAACTGTACACAATTTTATTATTTAAAGCAGAAGAAACATTTGACAGTTAAAGGGCATATATAAGGGCAAGGCTCTCTTTTTTAACCTTGAAATAAGACGAAATTAGTTCTAAAAGCACATAATATATCGTAATATGAATGTATGTAAAGTGATTTGTATTCAATTTTTGAAAAAAATATTTTAATTTCTTATCAATTATGTTCGGTGAAATATGTGAACAGTCAAAACAGAATGGCATTTGTTTACACTTTCTTAGTCCATTCTATTCGTTTTCTTCTTATTTTTTTGTTGTTAACTAATTATTTCCACATTGTTTTTTAGGATATGGTTTTATTTTTTCATTATAAAACCACAGAATACATGACTCGTGAAATTATTATGTTAATTGTATATTGACCAATATTGAATTCTAATCCATGTTTTTCATTTCTAACATTATTGAAACATTGAGTTAGAGATACCTTTGTAATGTTTCTTCCAGTTGATGTCGAGCTAAGAATTGTGAATCTCTTCTTATATCTCTTACAGCACCTTTCATTTCTCTTTTATGTTTGTGAACAAGTTTCTGTGTCTGTTGAAATTCTTTTGTGCCACCACATTTCTTCCTCTTACCAGTCCATCTAAATTACAAAAAACATAGGTTGCCAGGCAACGAAACATACGCCCACAGCAAGGGTTGTCACATATTTTACTTTTTCAGTAATAAAACTTTTATAATACACTAAAATCTGATTAAAAGTAATAACTCATTACCTAATTATCAGAAAATCATTCCAATTTGTTTGGCTTTGATAAAAGTTCTCCTCCATGCTATTCAAGTTATCAAAATTCATTGAAACTCAATATACTTGTTTGTCTCATGACCTTCAACACTGTGTATAAATTTAAAGTCAATCAAATATGAACTTTAGCCTCTAGAGCGTCCACAAATTTTTTGAAGTAAGGGCCATAACTCTGTCAGTAGTTATCAGAAACGCTGAAAATCAATAGGCTTCTTTGTCTCATGACTTTAAACACTGTGAATAAATTTAAAGTCAATCGGATATTAACTTTGGCCTCTAGGGCATCCACAAGATTTTTTGAGTGTTCAAGGGCCATAACTCTGACAGTAATTATCGGAAATTGCTGAAAATCAATAGGCGTCTTCGTCTTATGACCTTAAGCACTGTGTATAAATGTAAAGTCAATAGGATATGAATTTTAGCCTTTAGAGTGTTCACAAGAAATTGTGGACGGAGGGACAGACAAACGGACGGAAGGGGGCAATGACAATATACGACCACATTTCCATGTGGGCGTATAAAAATGTATTATGTGCTTTAAAAAATGCCTACAATTTTTTCTCCTTCAATAATTTTCAACCTTTTTTAATTTTAAGGCTGCTTGTTAAATTATTGACTGTTATTATCTTAAACTGATAAATTCTATCAGAACTTACTTTTCTTCTACTTGAGGTTCAAACATCTTTAAAGGAATAGGTTTATTTTTCTGTACTTGAAGAGCTTTCTGTGGTTTTGACAATCCATCTTCTAAAACTGACTGTAACTTGGAGATTTTTTCCTAAATTATATAGTACAGTTAGCATTAAAGTAATTATGCACTATAAAATTTAAATTCTATCTAAATAGGCCTAATCAAAGAGCTTAGAAATATTCCATTAAATGATTTCAATAAGTCTTTACTACAACCCCACTTTATTATACTTGGTTAAATTTCATTTAATAACATAATGTAAGCTCTGTTACCTGTAAATCAGCTGGATACATATCTAATGGTAATTTACTACAAATATTTACAACAGGTGAAAATATGTCTTTAAATGCAGGAAGATCTGTATACAGATTGGTATATTCTAGTAATAATTCTACCGTTGTTGACACAGCATTTAACCTAAAATTACAGTTAAATATATTATGCAAGATCTCCTTTTATCTTGTGGACATATAGACCACATCATCAAATTTAAAGCAATTTTTCAAAATCTCAAAATACTTCGTTAACAGATTTAGATTTATCAAGATTTAGATTCTCTAGGACATTGACATCCCAGGTGCAGATCAAACAAAAAGTTGCTTTCTGCTTGCTTGATACAAAATCTCAGGATAACATATTGTCTACAATGAAACTTACCTAATTTGATTATTGTTTAAACTGTCTCTAGTAGCAGATGATGCTAATAATGCACAACCATTTAATTTACCAGCTTTTAATTTACTAGAAATACATACAAATTTGAGAATGAAAACAGAGCAAAGAAAGAAATTATGTTTGCATCTTATGTAAGCATGTAAAATTTAATTGAGCAACATTTTGTTTGTTATGAAAATTTTTATAATCTGACAGGTCTGCAAGGCGATGGCAAACAGTCATTGTTATTTGAAACAAAACCATTCTGAAACATTAATTTTGGCTGATTATTGCTAAAATTATTTTTATTATCATTAAGAAAATATTAGAAAAGATTATCTTCATACAGAAAATTAAAACAAGACTTGAGTCTGTTATGTCAAGTAATTATCAGATAATGATATCTTGATGACTAAATACTATCAAAAGCTCAGATCTTCACATTCTGTCATTTTTACTGTTAGAATGAAACAGATTGTATTAAAATAATCATTTAAAAATGGTTGTCCCAGCAACTTAATACAGTTTTGTTGTTCATTATAATTATGATAAGCAGGCGCGGATCCAGGGGGGCCGTGTCCCCCCCCCTCAGCCCCAGCGAGACTGGTGTATTTGCTTTTTAATTGATGATATAAACTGATTTTCGCATAGTCTCTGCCCAGGCAAAAATCCTGGATCCGGGCCTGATAAGATACCTGATAAATAAAACAATATCTTTGAGTTTGTGCCAATAAAATAAGAATACTGACCTGATATTTGGAGGTTTCATATTCAATAAATTAATATTATCTCCAACTGGTTTAAAGGGAGGGAATACTTTTTCCACTGTAAATAAAACAAGACACTTTTGTAAGAAAATGTCACAAATGACATGTTTTAAGGTAAAGGAATGCATACACATATACAATGTGTATTTATAATAAATATATCAAGTTATAATATAGCAATGGTCACCAAATATACCAGTGATGTGGGAGTAGCTCAAGGGAATTCAAATGCAGTAACTTGGCCAATGAATAGTGTCATGCAGTGTGCTATGGAGGAGATTTTGCCAAAACTGTGGAGTTTCATCCACCTTCTCTTCATCGAATTCCAACTGTCAAGTGCTCTTTTACATGTATACAAAGTAGTACATGGGCTGAGTCTGGTTTTCGGTTCAATCAGAACATCTAAATGCTAGTTTATATGCCACAGGGAAGAAGATATGGTTATCAAACTTATTACAACATACATGTATATTGCTGAGATTCCCTCATACATCTACTTTATCTTAATAATTATCTATATAGAAACACTTACACTGTTTAGGATTCTTCTTTGATGCCAGAAATAATAATCCATGTAGAAAACTGATTACTTCGGGAATAAATCTTTTAGACATACCAATAAACTGAATGCAAAAACAACATGTACCAAAAATCATTTCATAATTGTTTAGGGGCATTCCACGTCATATGTAGTGTACACACTTTTATGACACTATGTCACAGATTTTGATCTACTCGCAGGGATTGTTGTCTACCTAGAAAGAAAACACTATTCCAAGTTTTGGGTCAGAATTCCTAATGGGACCCAAAGACGAGTACCCCTACCTGCTATAAACTTAAAGATAACAATATGTCTGATTTATCTACTACCATTTCATTTGGGATCTCAGGGAAAACGAAACTGGGGGCTGGCCCAGATGGATCCATTAAGGTAATATTAACTTCCCCAGTTTCCTGCCGGAATTGCGTAATATAACCCAGCCACCAATGCCTGTCATATTTAGCAGTGACGTAGCCAGTTGAATTCCAATGACTAATCGGGCTGAAGCCACAGAGGTTACAGCCTCAACTCGTTCATCCTGGACATTGCTGTACTCTCGTACAGAAACAGTTAACTCAGATAATGGAACAATGGCATGTAATTTTTGCCAGTTGTAATCTTGGTTCAATTGCCAGGCGTTCGGAATCGTAATCCTCCTTAGTTGTGAAAACAAAACGCATGTTTTTTCAAATTCCCTGTCGGGAATTCATACAGAAGATTTGGGCTAGTGATCTGATTCTCCTTAACAGCCTCGCGTTTGATTGTTCCCCCCACTTCATCAGATAGGACTTTCCCATGACTGGTGGCGAAGAAATGCCACTCGGTCTGACAACTGAAATCATGTTCGTGATAGCACAAATTCAAAAATGATTTTCAGTTCTTGTACTGGGCAGCGCATCCATCAGAAAAATAGTAAATTTTTCTCACCACGGGAAATATTGAATAATGTAGTTCAGGACGCTGCCCAGGGCTACCATTGGAATAATGCGCAGGCTACAATCCACCCGTGGGTGTATTACTACAGGAATGAACAAGAACTTCTGCATAGTTCATTAACAATCATTTCTGATTTCAACAATCATAATGTTATATCAGTCTATCTTTTCCAGCGAAAACTAATTAAGTAAGCAATACACCTGATAAGGGCTGGGTTGAAGTAAGTAAGCAAAACACCTGGTAAGCACTGGGTTACAATGAGCAAAACAATTGATAAGCACAGGGTTGAAGTAAGTAGCAAAACACCTGATAAGCACTGGGTTGAATTAAAAAAAAAAACACTCGATAAGCACCGGGTTGAAGTGAGAATAACGCTTGATAAGCACTGGGTTGAAGTAAGCAAAACACTTGATCAGCACAGTAAACGATACACTTGTCTAACTAAAGCTATGTCCTGCCTACAGTAAGCACAATGAGAATCGTACGTATTGTAGCACTTTGAAGCATGAGACTGGGGGTTCACAGGACTGGGGTGATGGAAACTTAAGATTTGGATCGATGAGCCCAGGATATAAGCTGGAACGTTACAGTGAGCCTTTTGTCGAATGCATTAGTATATATATATGAGGAGTCGGCACCTACATGTATATGGCAGCTGAATGGATAGCATGTAGGGGTACTCATCTTTGGTGACCATTTTGATCATGTTCCCACGGAGATCCCACTCTGATTTTTGGTGTGAATGACCATTATAGGCTATATCATTTTGTGGGGAAAATATGGACCAATCGATTTGTGATCCTGGCAGAGATTTAAGGTCAAAGGCCACACAAAATGCTGTTTTGCGTAAAAATCATCACAGAACATCGTGCCTTACACCAAATGAAAGGACTCGGTCTGCTGCGCATTTTGATACCAATATCATCGGAATTGGACAACTGTGTGTTGAGCTACGGCTGGCAGAAACTATGAAGTCAGTCGGATAGCCTAAATCTTTGGTGACCCACAAAATGGGCCCCATTTGGCTCCATGACCCAAAACTTGGGATAGTGTTTTCTTTTAGGGTGGACATTAATCCCTGCAACTTAGGTCAAAATCTGTGATATAGTGTCATAAAAGTGTGTACACTTGACGTGGAATGCCTCTTATATTCACTAGATACGCTTTACATAACAATATTCAGAAGATTTAATACAAGAGGTATTTATATATAAAAACACAAGGTCTTGTATACAAGTAATTTTATTATAACCCTTTGTGCCATATATTTCAAGTTACCCGACGATTCTTAATAAATTATTGCACCTATTTATTGCCAGTCCCATTGACCTTACAAGAAGAACACATATGTTTATCATTAGTCCATTATCTTCTTCTTTCCCTTCAGAATTAAAATAGTATGTATAATCAAATATTTAGCTTATAAAACATACCTCAAGACATAAATTACATATATACAGACCATAAATAACATCCCTCTCAGAATTTAGAGGTGTCTAAAACAAAAAAAAAAACATTAAAAAACATGCAGTTTCCAATATTAACAAATCTGATCAGAGAAAGAAATGGGGTTTAACATCCACTGAACACAAAAAGGTCATTTTGGAACTAACATGGTTAATTTTTATTTCAATAATGTGCGTGGGGGTCTTTAGCAGTAGGAGGAAACTGGAGGACTTGAAGAAAACCCATGAGGCTGGACAGGCAAACCCTACTCCTACTCACATACACCAGGAAATCAAAATCAGATTTGATAAATGTTTACATGAATATAGATATTATTACAGTTTGTAGCAAAATCAATAGAATAGTCAATAAACCCAAGTGAAGTATCCCTCTAAATTCTAAAATGTCCCATTAGAAATTGTTCCCAATATTGCAAAAAAGGCAATTATAAGCTTAACATGATACAATGTGAATGGAAAGATAACTCTGCTAGGCATGTTCATTGTTCATGATCCCAATAATTTAAACTTCAAATAATTTCAAATTTAACAGGTAAATTGCTCAACAATTTCCAATTTAAATAATTCTGAATTTTCGTCCTTTGTCCGACCGAAACAAAGCATAACTCACACAAGTGAAAATATAAATATTTGTCCAGAAGAATAACATTGCAAAAAGCATAAAATATTTTTTTTTCTGAAAAATTTGAAATTTGATAAGTTTCTTCCCTCTTGTCTAATGAACAATACGATCAAGTTTAAAAAAGATATCTATCTGAAACTTAGTCCTGTATTAACCAGAGTCTTAAAAACCAGGAGTGGTCAGACTTTAATTGTGATAGAATAAAAACAATTAATTGTGTTATATATATGTTATATATGCCAACATACCTGTCCCAACATTTGAGCCATAAAAAGTAAAGATGGTGTTGTAACTTTATGTTGAAAATCAGACGTAGGAAATATGATTGATACTAATTTTAACATTAAAGGCTGAAATACAAAATAATTTAATAATAAGAGTAACTTCTTATTTAACTTTAGGTATGCAGAAAATACAGATTAATTTGGTTTACGGAACTCTCTAGTCCAACAATGTAAATGCTCGTGCTAAAAATGCATGGGATAGAACAGGAAAAAGATAAGCAATGAAAAGGCTTGTGTCTTCAATTCGTTCATTACAGTAACTAGGTGTTGATTACTTGTTTCCTTGAAGGCACTTAATCCATGTCTTCGACAAATAATAATTATTTGCAAAGATCTTGAGTAGGAATTTATATTCAACAAATATGTTTAGAATGTGAAATTCCCAGTATATGAACGAGAAGATGAAATAAAATCTGTAGATTCTTACCGTATCTAAGCCTAAATAGAGACCTCGACCATGTTTACGTTCAGTTATCTGTCGGAACTCTTCCTGTCGACTCATTATTTCATTTTGAAATATTTCTGCTGCATTATCTGGGGACATTTTGGTGAGATTGTAAATTGGCAAGACTAATTTATTCATAAGTTCTAACTCTGGTGGCTCTTGTAATGCCAGATCACCAAAATACTGCACCAGAAACCCATGAAATGTCTACAGAATAAGAAAACAACATTTATTAACCAATTTTACTTTTTATTGACCTTACAATCTAGAAAATATGTAACATAAAAGAGAGAGAGAGATTGGGTTTTAACCTCCAGTCCTGTCCACTCCACACATTAAAGTTTTTTTTGGGACTAACACATGGTTCAATTTTATATCAATATAAATTGGCATGAACATAGGGGTCTTTAGCAGTGGGAGGAAACCAGAAGAACCAGAGAAAACCCACAAGGTGGGCAGACAACCCTACTCCTTGTCATGTACAACCAGAAAATCGAAACCACACCAGTTGACTCACTGACAGACCTTATGATACAGCGCTAACCATTCGGCCATCCAACACCACCCCACACCCAACATAAAAAAGAGATATTTCAGATAATGCAAAATCATTATCATTTAGAGAGAGAGAGTGAATAGTAGTAGGCAGTAACTTTTGGATGTGATCAAAACAAACATAACCAACTTTTCATGTTTCCTGTTGAAATATCTGATAAAAAAAAAAAAAATGACGGCACTGCCTTTTACTTAATTGATTGCCAAATTTGGTGAGTCGCTGTGGCTCAGTGAGTAAGCCACCGACTAGTTAACCAGCTCTTGGGGTTCATTCCTGATGTTGGGTGAAAAAGTCGCCCAGGAGTTTCTGGCTCAGTTTCCCCTAATCAGTGGTGCAGGATGGAGGGCCTGTCAAGGAAATGAAATGGAGTTTACTGTCAAACTGTACTGCCCCGACAAGACTAATAAAGACAGGCCAGGACAGCAACGCTAAGACCGAAACTTATATTTAATTCGAACTGCCAAGGGATATTTTACGTGCACGAAAAGGTGTATACAGGACCTCAGTTTCGCATCCCATCCGAACGATGCACCACTGACAGCAAAAATCATGTTGGAAAATTATGGTGAACTTGCTTGGCCAACACTGGGAGCGAATCTGCAACCTCAATACTAGCGAGGCAGCTTCTTATCCACTTAGTCACTGTGGCCGAAGGTCTGGCAAGGACAGTATCTAGTTGTTCAGATGACCGACAATATTCTATGCGCGCAGACATCAACAATGAGTATGGTACGGTATCATTACCACATAATAATGGTCGGACCATCTGATTTCCACTGTAAATGAACGCATGCCCGAAATTACATATTCCTAATGTGTTAGCTCTGTAAATAGGATGGATAGCAAGTCATACAATATATACTCTATTATGCAAACTATTCATACCTGTAATTTCTGTTTATTTTCTCCACCTAAACTAGGATGATATAATTTCTGTATTCTTTCTACAACAGTTATCTGATCTGTGGCATTCAGACCTTGTATTAAATTCAACCAATCATCATAGCTGGTAGGTGCTGTAAAAGTTTAATTCTGATTTAATTTAACCTAAATATAACCTCTCAATTGTCACAACTAATAATAATAATAATGTGGGTATTTATAATGCGCTATATCCACAAACAAAGATTATGTTTAATTGTGTCGCGCTTTAAGCATAAACTTAGTTTGTGGATATAGCGCATTATAAATACCCATATTATTATTATTATTATACTATCCTGGTCTCTAGGATACAGGTAAAGCCTGATTACCTCCCTTTACCCCTGAACTCTTTTTAAATCTTAGAAAGAGCTCAGACATATGATGCTTCAAGGAGTGCAAGAGTTTTTTGTGTAATAGGCCTACATACACCGTCCTACTGGTACCCATTTACAGCTGGGTAGACTAGAATACAGGGATGAAGTATCCTATTCAAGGACATAAGAACTAGGCACATAATTCGGGTTTTGAACCTGCAGCCGTTGGGTCACAAATCCTCTAACGGTTGCATCAAATACTTGGTATAGGGTAACTCCAGGCCATAGTGACTTTCATAGCTCTGGTCAATCATTTTAATCAACAGTTTGCTTAACAAATCTTTTTTAATTTAACAAGACTTCTAATAAAAAAAAATTAAAAAATTTGCTTTGAAGATAATTTAAAGTTAATAGTCTATATTGTAATCATGTTTAGATAAATTTATAATTTAGAGAGAACAGTTCATATCATTATGTTTAGATAATTTTATACTGGTAAATTTAATTTACCAGCCTATACCATCATTAAAGTAGTGTTTATTACAGGAGCAACGGGTATGAAATCAGTGTCAACTCACCAGGAAATGTGTAGGGTAATTCCTTTTTTGCCTTTTCTATTATTTCTTTGGTTTCCTGCAAATAAGAATGTTGACTTTATATTAATCGAATCTATTTATCAATACTTATTAATAAAATATATTGTTTTTTTTATTAATTCATATTAAATTAAAATTGTGGTTTGTTTTGAATGTATGTATTTACTTGCTTTTGGGTTTCGAGATTTCAAAGTTTTTTTTTCAGATTTCTTTAATATAGACTTGATCAAAGCCTTCTTCTCTGACATACTGTCTGCTACTTTTTCCTCTTCTTCCTCTGACTCTAAATCAGCATAACTATCATCACTATCGCTATCATCTTCATTATCATCATCATCCTCGTCTTCTATTTTGTTATCATCTGTAAATATATAGAATGAAATGGGGTTTAACGTCCTATGCTTCTGCACCTAACCTGGGGGACATGGTACAAGTAATAGGATAACACTATTATATCCAATTTTACTTGTATTTATACGAAATTAAGAAACTTCTATATCACGACCTATAACAATAACTGTCAATCATTTGGCCAAAAATACAGATCTCATAAAAAGCTATCATAGAATCTTAACCTATGTTGTCATTATCTTCATCTTCTTCATCATTATCTTCATCTTCATCATCATCTTCATCATCATCATCTTCATCATCATTATCTTCATCATTACTTTCATCCATTTCTTCCCCCACCTCATCATCATCACTTTCCTCATCATTCGCTTCAATATTTTTCATTCCTTTCTTCGTTTTATTAATCAGCACATCATCACCCCCTGCTAATTTACCATCTTTAAAATGAACAGATTGTTTAGCTCTTTGTTTATCACGTTTGTCTATATTAAGATTAAATCTGTAAGTAAAATAATTTGTAAATAACCAGAGTTTTAATTTGATTTCATTACCACCACATTCTACATCTTTAATGTCTCTATTATTGTGTCATCAAACCATAGTTTAAGATAATAAAATTTAAACAATGATAAAATACAAATGGTGTAATTATGAAACAGATAATGGTCATATATAACTCAGAATTCAATGAAGAGCATTAATTTCAATATATCTTAATGTAGGACTATGTCCCGCACGATCGATCAAATTCAGTGAACACATTTCAATTCATTAATCTTACCCATCAAAAAGATCATCTGCAGAGATATGTCTTGGTTCAGACGTATTTTCCTCTTCTGTTATACCCTTCATTCGCATTAATCGATCAGCCTGATACATTAAATATTTAAACATTTTAAAAATATAAATTAAGTTTCAACAAATATAGCTTTGACAAATTATGATAATGTCTTTTGATCTATTGCAGCTTCTACTCTGGAGGTTAAATTCAATACATAGACCTCTTTTAAAACACATGATAATAAATCAGTACACAATTCTATCTTTTTAGTAAGAGTAATAACATATCTCTAATAAGATTATTTTTCAGTTTTCATTATAGCTATAAAATTAAACCAAGATAATATATTTTCAAAAGTTATCTAAATCACCTCTAATTTTTCTAATCTTTCCTTATCTTCTTTGGCGATTTCTTCATCTGTCTTCAATCTATTTGAAGCCTGTAATAATTCCATGTGATGGTTAATCTATACATGTAACTCTACACTTAGATCTCTCTATACATGAAAAGAAGCTTTATGAAACTGTTAAATGGAAAATTTCCTAACTGTTAAATGGAAAATTGAATTCCTAGAAATAGTTTGTAAATATATGGGTATAAATGCAACAAATGCATTCCCAATGACACTTCATTACTTGAACAAGTTTCTAATAATTCAACAAACTTACCTTTCCTTTAGCCTCAAACTGTAGAGTTCTAACAGCTATATCATAATCATCTACTTTTGTAGTTACAGACGCCTCTTGCTCTTTTTTGTCATCACTTGATTTAGATTTCTGTGCAACAAATATAATTATGAAATTGAAACAATAAAATACCCTTAAAGAATATTGAACATCAAGGCTTAGGTAAAAAAAACTTGTATGACTGAACTAAGGCTTTTAATTGCATTTAAATTATTTAATTTCATCTACACAATTGGCAAATTTTCAACATACCATTTAATAGGAGTTATATACTTACATTTACCCCACACAGAAGGTGCATTACTTCTTTAAATTCTTTATCTGCTTGTTCTGTCATTTCAAGCCTTTCATTCTTTTCTGATTGTCTTTCAGACTGAAATATCAATATCATTATTATCATTCAGAAATATCAATATCATTATTATCATTATCCAGCTCTATCATTTGGCAGAATTAAACTGTGACAAGTATTTAAAGATATTTCTAGTACAGTTCAATATTAAGGGATTCTTACTTTATATTTTTTAGAGAGAGCTATCACTTCTTCCATTTTCTCTTTAAATGATTTCTGTGTTTCTTCATCCGATTTCTTGGTTAGGAATCCTCCAAAATGTTCCTCAGCTACAATTTTTGCTGAAATATTGTTGACATTTTGTTAATATGCAATGCATCTATGAGATTAAACATACATAGACATCTATTGCAGACTTAATACATCAAAACTATACAAAAGGTAAATATGTTACTGAAAACCAAACATCTTGTGACTTACCGGTATGACCATTAAATCCTATTCTAACTCAAGAGAGTAGGACAACTATGAACGTGAAAATTTTGTTTTTGATAGTGTAAATGGTTTACTTTCTTTTTTCATTTCAGTAAGCTGACTAATCAACGTCGTTTTATTTTTTGGGGTCATAAGCATTATCATATTTTTTTAGTAATTTTCAGTTAAAATTTATGGTTTCAGATTGCACAAGGAAATATAACTTTAAATGAAATAATTATGTGCATCAGGTTTAAAAATCGGTAATGTGATATTGCAAACAGTAGGATAATTTGCAAGTGTTTAATAAATTTCACCTTTTAACCTTTTGATATCATCATCATCTTCATCCTCATCACTTACAACAGGATTATCAAACTTTTCTATATTTGATAAAGATTGACCATAATGAGTGAGATCTTCATCTTCATTTAAACTATAAATACTTCCTTTCTTCTCTTCATTCTAAACGTAAGCATATTATATTAAATTCACAACAGTGACAAAACCAAAACTTTTTGTGCTTATATTTCATAAATGTGGGTAATTCATTGACTATACAAGTTTAATATTCAAATGTACTTCATGTCTCCAAAATAGTAAAATCTGTCGCTTTCAATATTCAAATAACCAATCATAAATTGAATTTTTTCATTCATCATCAAAATATACACAAGATGTAGACAGTAGAGTAAGATTACAGTAATTACTAATATAATCCAAATTTTTAAATCTTATGCCTTTACCTTTCTCTCCAAAGCATATCTCTGCATCATTTTCTCTTCTAAAGTCAGATTTTGATCTTTTTCACCAATACGTTTATCAATTAACTTGTTGACTTTATGTCTACCTTGGTATTCTTTAAGTAGTGTTCCAGCTCTCTGTCAAACAAAATAGCCAGAATGTTAATAAGATGATGCATAATATGTAAAAAATACACATTTTAAGTTACAGGTTTTTCAATATTAATACAGAAGTATATTCCCCTGATAATTACCTTTAATTTACTGCCTTGCTGTTGCAATTTTAAACAAGTTTAATAAACAAATGTAGATTGCCATACAAAATTACAAAGGTATAATATACTTATGTCTACAATATCATAATCTTTAACTCTTAAATGACTCAGAAATTTGATCTCATACTCATAAAAATCCACGTCATAATGGTCAATAGTGTTAAAATATATGCATTTTAAAGTCATATCAGTAAAAAAACAACTGCAGATAGACCCAAAATGTCAATGGATAAAATAATCTAAATTTAATGCCATTTTCATCAATATGAATATTTTTACAACAAAATAATTTAGACATCTCATGTACCGGTATATAATGGTTGTTTCTATTTCTTGTTTGCCTGAAAAATCATTCATCATGACTCTCTTTTAATTTCAGCTTAAAGTAATTAAAATTTGTTGATTAAGCCTATTTGAAGTAAACAAATGAGAAAAAGACGTCTGTTTATAAGGAAAGTAACTCTTATTATACTAGGAACGTTGAATTCAACTAGCTGGGTTTGGCGACAAAAGTCGCTGTGGGTCAGTTAAGAGTTAGGCATGAAATATTTATCTTTAATAGTGACAGTGTACAGAACTAATGTTCATTCTGTGATTGAACTAAAAATTCTTTA
Source organism: Patella pellucida (assembly GCA_917208275.1). Lineage (NCBI taxonomy): Eukaryota > Metazoa > Mollusca > Gastropoda > Patellidae > Patella > Patella pellucida. The sequence goes on from OU795039.1 coordinate 64,572,030, forward strand.
AGCATGAAATATTTTCTTTGATAGTGACAATGTAATGAAATAATGTTCATTTTAAGATAAAAAAAAAATTACTGTAGAACCTTTTTCATAGCTTTTGATTTTGATACTCCTGGCGCACCATGTTCAGATTTGGTTCTTTTCTTCCCGAGTACATGATGTTTCTGTTTGTTGATTTTTACTTCGAACGGGTTGAATTTTTTAAAACTACCACTTTTATTTTTTCCTCTTATTTTGTCTGACAAGTTCTTCTTTTTCTTAGCCATCTTTTCAAAGTAAATACCTCTACACTGCAATGTTCTACAAGGCATACATCAATTGACATTAAATTACAGAACAAAAATATTTTCTGAGACTCGACCACTCCACAGGCACATGCAATATGCATGTTCTAAAAACAACAAATCAGAAAAAAATTATTTTCTAAACATTGTGTTGATATTTAATTACCCCCCATCCATCATACTAAACAATCAGTCATTATACCTAGTTCACCAACTGAAAAAGACCTAACAAACTTAAAGGACAATATTGGCGCCAGTCATTATCACATATATGTGATAGAGCTGGTTAAACACATTCCAAATATAATTTAAACACCAAGATCATTGCTACGATAGATGAGTAATACAGGTGTCATGAATCTTAAGTGACGAACGTCAAAGGAAAACATGAGTTATCTATCCATATAACTGACTGAATTGACGAGTAATAACAGATACACAGGCGGATTTCTGCTCACTTATAATTCTTTCGAAGACCAAAAGTTGTCATATGGGAGTGTAAAAAGATATCTGACAATTCAATAAAGTAATTGAATATCATTAGATAAGAGAACACGATAAAAATAGAAATAGTACGTACATTCCCTATTTTTATTCATTTTATACATGGTAATGCACAGACTTTTCTCTTTTTCTTTTGTGTTCTCTTATCTAGTGGCAGTAAATTCTTTTTTATGAGTTGTCAGATATCCTCTCACAGTTTCACACAACACTACGATGTTGCTTTAAATTGTTCAGGAATTTACAGGGACTCACACGAGACTGTTTAGCGGTAAAAAGTTGCCCAGTACTAGTAGAATGACTGGGGGTGTCGTTTTCTTTCGACATTGATTCAATGGGACTTCCACGCTCCCTGGACGTAGAGAGGAGTGTAACAAGTCTTATGTTCAGAGCTGGACTACTGTATTACTCATCTATCGCAGCAATGATCTCTGTGTTAAAATTATTTTTGGAATGTGTTTAACCAGTTCTATCACATATGTGATAATGACAAGGACCTTAAGGTCTGAGTGTTTTACAATATATTGTCGGTTTAAGAGCTCATTAGAGCTTGTGTTACCTTGTTATTATGTATATATGTACCGACGTTAAATAAAGATTACTTTACTTTACTACTCAATGACAATGTCTTAAGCTTGAAACCTTTAAACAACTTAAAATACAGACACTATATATATACGCACGTGCGTTTACAGAGAAATACATCATGCCAGTCTAATATTTTACAAGGTACGATTGGCAAGTTGCCCATACGAATATTTGAAATAATGGTAATTGGTACGCCAACATCAAAGGTTGACGTCAGATCTGTATTTTAAATTATTATAAATATTATCAATTATTATTATTATATGTTATTTATAATTACGTAGTGGATATATAACCGTAAACGGTATCCTATTTACTAACGCTATTGCACCGTAAATCGCAATGACGTATATATACATCGTGTGTGATTGGTTAAATAATAACTTCCGTTCGACGTGCGCAGTTGTGCGACACTTCCGTTCGACATGCGCAGTTGATATATTCCACAAGAACGGTAACTTCGTCTTTCAAGTTTGGCGCAGAAGCACGGTTTTACGGAAAAAAACGTAAACCACTGACCGTCTTGGTACTTAAATTAAAACCAAAACCCACAGAAATAAGCCCTTGACCGAAATAGAATAATTTTCTACAATTTATATTTATTATTTTATTTTCTTCTAAAACTAATTCTCTGGGTTCTACCGTAGAAATCCAAGTATGGCTATTTCGTCCCATATAAGATTAAGAAACGGAGAAAGTAGAAAGGTTAGACAAAGAACGTATGGTGGTTATGGTAAGGGTTAGGGTTAGGGTTCGGGTTAGGCATCATTGCGAGAACTGCGCATGTCAAACGGAAGTTACGGCGATATAGTAAATAGAGTAAAGTGCCGTTTATTGTTGAATATCCACTGCCTTATAATTATATTCAATTGTGTTATTTTTTCACATTTTTCCATCACAAAAAAAGGTGTCTATCAACGCATTTACGCTGAACCGGACACAGTGTTTACACACCTAACAGTACATTTACCTTCGAGTAATAATTATTTAGTACCATATATTCCAAGTTTTCAATAAGAATCAACACGCTTGTTCATGGAAGCAGCCATTTTACAAAGTGATATATAAAGTTAGGGTGAGGATCTATTAAAAGGTATTACTAAAACGATGCATAATCAAATCAATTTTACTACATTAACACTAGTTTATATTTATTTTTTTCTAAATTAATTGCAAACAATTCCGAAGCTGAACAAATGTTTCAGAAGTGAACATATTAATGTTATTAGGTAACAATAGATCCAAGTCTAAAAATCATAATACCTGTTTGACGGTGTCTATCACGTGACAGTCACGTGACTATCGCTAAGTTATTTCACAATGGTTATTTGGCTTCCTGGTTAGAATGTTCAGAGTAAAAATGACGTCGCCGACTAAGGTTGTGTTGCTGGCGTGTGGATCTTTTAATCCAATAACCAACATGCACCTGAGACTTTTTGGTAAGAGTATATATGGATATATTTCATGAAAAAATAATATTTTCATTCTCTAGACTCTAATGTGTCATAGGACTAGGAGACATCAAATATTTAAATTTATTGATGATATTTGAAAAATAATAATTGTTTATTGCAATTACCGGTACATCTACATGTACAATTTAGCATTGACATTAGTCTATGATTAGAGTATGAAAGATTATAACGAACAATTAGAACAATATATAGTAATATTTTATAATGTTTGATTTTAAATTTTACAAAATAAGTTAAGTTGTCAACGACATATGAGTTTATAAGACCTTAGATAGGCCTACTGTGGAAAAATTATTGGATTTCAAGATCATCTGTAATATCTTATAATCTTATTACAATTACTTAGACATAGATATGTCTGACTCAGCCCACATATTGATGAATTGTATCTATTTGTTACTGCTGAAGTAGGTAGATTATATTTTACTGTATCAATTTATTGATTTGAATTGAGTGTAGATTTAATATGTTATGAATATTAATATTATATAACTATTTTATTTTTAGAATTAGCCAGAGATTCTTTAAATAAAACTGGAAAGTATAATGTTATTGGAGGCATAATATCACCTACAAGTGATGGCTATAATAAAAAGGTATGCTTATTAGAATATTTAAGACAATCTAAATAAAAATGAAAGCTTCTTAACACTAAAACAGATAAGTTCCCAAAAGAATATTTATCCGGTGGTTAGTTCCAATAAAAGTATGGTATTTTTGGTATATATGGAAAGTGGAGTAAATTTGACCTCACTCACTCATACCAATCATCGGGCTGTCCTGTATGAGCTCCATGAGTGTTTTTCAGGGAATCGAGTATTTATCTAGTAGTAAGATTCTTACTAGATAAATACTTGATTCCCTGAAATCTAGATTCTTACTAGATAAATACTCGATTCCCTGAAAAACACTCATGGAGCTCATACAGGACAGCCCGGTGATTGGTATGAGTGAGGACAAATTTACTGCTAATAGAATATAACCAGACTTGAAAACAGTACCTAACATTGTACTAGACATGTATTAATTTTAAAAATAAAACTGGGGGAAAAAAAGACAAATATGTGCCATAACAGGCACTAAAGGTATTGTGCCTGACAATGTGTGTGAGAGACTGGCAAACGATGAAAACAAGGGCAATTTGATTTAAATACAGATCTATCTTTCTTTTTTTAATACTTTGGATGGCAAGTTATAGTGGGAGTTCATGTCGTGGGTCAAACGAGCAGCTTTTGACCCTATGATGTCAGTCATTGATTAAATAATCAGCGTTGACGTTTCTAGTGGTTTACCCACAGTTCTGTACATTAATAGGCCAAGAAGTCGCTGTAACAGACCGTTACATTAGCTAAACACTTCATCAAGAATTGAACTATTAAAATGAAATGGGATCTGTGTTTTAATCAGATTGCAAAAAGTGAATACTCTGTACTCAATAAGAGGGAGATCTGTTTTGTACATTGTTTTGCCTTTTGTTCTTGCTTACACTTTATTTCAATAAAATATTTTACACTATATATTACATACATTTGTCTTTGTAGAATATCTGTATAATTTAAATGTTCTTTCTGTAGGATTTAGAATCTGCTAAACATAGATGTTGTATGATTGACCAAGCACTTAAGACATCCAACTGGATAAAGTAAGTGCATTTATACATTTAAGATTAGTCTAAGATTAGTAATTAAGGAGTGAACATTCTAACAAGTGCAACAAGTTTTTCAGTTTAGAAGATTATTTACATTTTTGTCTCTTTAAATGTGTATAGTTATAATTGGTTACTAATATTTTTTGTTAATCAGATTAGACAAATGGGAAAGTTCAAAAGAGGATTGGACGACAACGGCTAAAGTTATGGCACATTTTAGAGGCAAGGTAGAGAGTGATTATAATGAGAGAAGTAGACCACTACCAGCTAGAAAACGAAAAAAACTCAACAGTAATGAAGGTAAATCTTTATTTTATAGATAATGTATTCTTTAAGATTTATATTAAGAGCTGCCAGTTCTTGCTATAATAGTTCAAAAATAGATAATGCAAATGAATATATTGAAAACTTAATTCAAATTACTTTATTCTAAGCAATGTACAGAGTGTCATTATTTTGGCAAAGGTATTGGCCCAACAAGACTTACATGTAGTCTAGATTATCTGTTTAATTGTTAAATATCGTGGGCATTCTTATCCATTTAAGTCTCTAACGTCCGCTGCTCTAAAGAGTTGATTATGGGCTTGTCTAAGTAATAGTTTGTTGCCAAAATAATGACATGCAATTTAAAGATGCCTTCCCGGGTATAAACTTTGTGAATTGACGATATATGTGGACTAAAAACATATTCAAAGTAACCAATCCATCAAAAATTTGCTTCAATTCCCTTTCAAAACTTTGCTTTCGTCGTGGATACCCATAGCTATAAGTAAGCTGTTGTTAGACGCAATGTCTGCCAACTTAACTTCATTGTGGGAGGGTCCATTTTTCAGAATGTATCCTTTATACTTACTGTACATTTACCATATTACCGAGGCCTAAGTAAATTCTTAGTTATTTCTGTCTACTTCTTTTTAGACCTTTTAATCGCAGAGTCTTTTGTACGATGACAACACTCAATGTCCCCCAAACCGCCTAACCATTTTAGCAAGAAATAACAACTGCTCCCTGACCTTAGCTAGCAGACAATAAGCCAGCAGAACCTGTTGGGTTGCTAGTTAGTGATACCCTGACAATATTGCCCGTTTTTTGCGTAATCCAATATTTTTCTAGTAAATTTGGGTGTCTATACCTTTCATATATACCAAATTTGACATACTTTTATTGGAAATAACCACCCGATAAGTCTTGAAAAGTGCTATTAGAAATGGTTGTTAAACCTACATTAGATAGAGTAGTCCCTGGGAATGGTTGGTTAATTGAATAAACAATTAGAATAATGATAATCGAATGTAGTTTGTAATTTGATATAAGCTATTTTATACATTGTGATAACTGAGTTATTAGTCAATGTACATGCCTGGTAATTACTTTCATGTGTGTGTTAAAGGTAAAAGACAATTGAATATACATGTACATGTTTTATATAGTCAGATACAATATATTATTTATTAGATACATAAATCTCATCTGGTGCAATACAGAATTATACCTGCACTTACATGTACATGTATGAATACATAAGGGTACATGTATAACATAAACCTAGACATTTGCAATTGACCTATCTTTTACAGTTCAACAGGGATATTTAAGAATGCATTTTTGAGAATGAGTTTTAGGAAGGATATTTAAAAAAATCATTGTTCTGTTTTTGTCAAGGGTAACAAATTTGTGTAAAATATCAAATTCTTATTTTTTATACACCTGTTTTCACACTGACTGTTTTATGGTATGACATTGTCTGTCCCTATACTTTAGTGGGTGATGACTTTGTGATATATTAAAAACATGTCCTCTTCCTATATTTATGCAATTAAATGGACCCTTGAAATGAACCTTGGACAATATCTAAAAATATTTTATGGGCAGGGTGTTGATTGAACTATCTTTTGTATGGCCACTCCTTGTTTGCAATTATTGCAATAAGTGTGTAATACCAAGGTTGTAGACAATTTTTATCTGATCTTGATGAAACTTAAAATATATGTTTATATACAAAAGATCTTGGTTCCTTTCGATATTGGCATATATCGTACAGTAACTTCATTACGGCCCTTAATGATGAAACTTAATATGCATGTTTATGACCCAAAGATTTTAGTTTCTCGTGATATTTGCGCATATCGGATCATAACTTTCTGAATTATGGCCCTTGATTATAAAAAATCGCCATTTTTAGCTTGTGGTCTCTCTGAAGGTCACAATTATTATCCGATTTAAAAAAAACGTTTTAAAATATCACCGTTATAATGTCAAAATTCAATTAAAACTGCCGGACAAAATGGCCACCACTTGTACGCGAATAGTGAAAAAATATGGTGTATCAAGGTTGTGGACCCTGTAGAGGTCACAATTTTAATCTGATTTTGATGAAACCTTAAAGGAAAGTTGAGTTTGAATTTCGGGAAAATCAGACCTTAATTGCCAGACAAAATGGCTGCTGTTTGAACGAGAATAGTATAAAAATATGGTATATCAAGGTTGTGGACCCTGTAGAGGTCACAATTTTAATCTGATTTTGACGAAACCTTAAATGCATGTTAATAACTTAAAGATCTTTCGGAATATCGGACAAAAATTGACAGACAAAATCGGCACCGCTTGTACGCGGATTGTGTAAAAATATGGTATATTAAGGTTGTTGACCCTGTAGAGGTCACAATTTTATTTTGATTTTGATGAAACTTGAAATGCATGTATTTAACCTAAAGATCTTGGTTCCTTTTCGATATTTGTGCATATCGGATTGTAACTTCCTGTATTATGGCCCCTGATTGTACGAAAATTGCCTTTTTTAGCATGTTCCCTTTCTGGAGGTCACAATTATTACCCGATTAAACAAATGTTTGATTATGTTACCGTTTAAATATTTACCTGATTTTTATGAAACTTGAAATGTATGTTTATTACTCAAAGGTCTAGGTTTCTGTCGATATTTGTGCATACGAATTGTAACTTCATGAATTATGGCCCTTGATTGTAGGAAAAATCACTTTCTTTTTAGCTTGTTCTGTATCCATCTGTCGTATGTGGGCGTATCCTGCCTGGCAGCCGTTGGTTTTGTTCAGATTTATATATTATTCATTATTCGAAGATTTAGTTCGATTTAAACGATCAATGTTTGTATTACTTTTGGTGCTTTTTCAGATTAAAAATCTATATATTTTCCATACCTACATGTATATTACATTAAATATTTCAAATAGGACACAAAAGACTCCTCAGAGTTCACATTGAGAGCACTAGTTTACATGTAGATATTTTAGGAAAAAAGCATACAGTTACTATGATATAAAAGCATATTCCTCCATGAATTGACAGTATATCTGCATTACGTATCTTTTTATGTATAAAATTATCTTATTATCTGTAATAACTTCAAGTTAGTTTTCAAATTAACTGATCATATAAATTTCCATAAATATTTCCTACTGTAAACCTGGATTTACTCAAAGGTACATACTATAGTGCATCATGGACAAGATGAATGAAGGCTTGGTCCAATAATTGCTTCTGTTTAATGAACCGCTGGGAAATAACGCACTGATTACTATCATAAATGAATTGTCTTGCCCAGCGGTCAATATTTCCTAATGAATACCTCGTTACAACAGGTGTATTATTATTATTAATGATTTTATTGTCTGGAAGGGATGTAGTCATGTTTGATTATCACTATTCACATAGTTTTTAGTCCATTGGGCATAAGGATTTCTCCAATAACACCCACAATGATAGTTCTGATAATTAAATTTTTTATTTAAAGCAAAAGTTATGGCTTATTCTTCAACTTTGTGAGTGACTTTTGATATTGCTCATTGTGAGCTTAAAACGGCAGACCCAGATATATTTTAGCAAATAAAACTCACTAATTCTGTGTGAAATACTTTTGGTAATTTTTATCCTAATCATGTGTAACTAACTGATGATTTGTGATACTTTTTCAAAGAAACTTTAAACTAGATATGTATCTATTTCTATTTGGGGTTACTGTTAAGCATATCCAGCGATCATTTCGAAAAGGCTCCATATTTTGATTTGAGTTTTGCAGACAAGGTAGAGACCTTCTTATTCACATTTTGGTGTTTGATTGGTATACTTGAAAACAACAGTATTGATTACATTCTGTAAACAGTGCTTCATTCCTCTTTTCTTTTAAATAAAGGTGTAATTTTTCTCTTTAATTTTGTCTGAATGACAGAAGGCATATCCCATTTTCTAATTGACAGTTTCCTTTACATGGTTTGAATCGGTAGTGAGTGATATGACAGATAACTACTGGTCCTGGAAAAATTTAGTATGTCGGACGATTTAACCGTGATAACTGAATGTTATAAAATGTAAGAAAGGAATCAATTGTAAATGCAAATCTTGAGAGATATTTTTCCCGCCATTTAAGATCATATTATACACCGTACATAATCATCAATTGAAAAATACAAACTACATCCAAAAATTGATTTGTTACCAAACACACCACATATCTTATAAAATAGGTTAAATATTAGCCCCTCTAACCAGTTGAAAATAGATAAGTCCTTGGTGGTTTTAGATGTTGAATTTATTCAAGACATTTCTGACTGTGGCGTCCTTCCTCAGTTATGACCACCAAGGACTTATCTATTTTCAACTGGTTAGAGGGGCTAATATTTAACTTATTTCTACCGTTACTGAGACCTGTCACGCATCACTGAAATCCCAGTATAGATGTCATCCTGCTACTAGTTTCCTGCTACACCGGACCCGTTGTACAAGAGTTATTGTCGTTCACATCCTCCTATCTTATAAAATACTTTGTACACTAAACCAAGTTCATTTTTAAAATCTACCCATTTTGATTTAACTGTGCTCACCACTGTGTATTACAATCCCTAATAATAAAAGATGCATTATATATAAAGACTATTTCTGCATATTGATGGTCTTTATTTTGACTCCAAATGTTATATAATCTATTATTTAGAAGTTTATGATAAACATTAAGCCTGTAATCAACTCTCTAGACAATCAGATGGCAGAGATGTAAATGGATTAGAATACCAGCAAGATTTGCTCAGAATAAACTAATTTAAATTAAATTTTTAATATATTCATCTATTTTTGAACTATTATAGCTAGAACGGGCAGCTATTGATCTAAATCATACATAATGCATCTTTAACTTATTGAATTTATTAAAGGCTTATTATGCAATCTAATGAGTCTATAATTTGACTTTTCCCGGTAATTAAAAACATCATAATTTTTCTTTGTGGGTTAAAGATGACTTGGTTATCTGTTGTATTCTGGACATTATTTTTTTGTTTCTGTGGTACTTTAAATGTAAATATTAAGTATTATTTTAAAGTTTAATTTGAAGTTTTTCAAAGTCTAATGCCAAATGGTCTAATGTGTGCATGTTAGATCCTAAGGTCTGTCATTGGATTCCAAACTTGTAGGGTGACCTCTCTCTCCCTCCTCCCCCTCTCTCTCCTTTCCCCTCTCTTTCTCTCTCTCTCTTATCTCAGAAAATTCTTTTCATGTGCAGTAATTACTCTTATTCTATTAAACAGTAAAGTAGTTTGCAGATGAAAAAGCATTTGGCGTTCATATTAAATGCAACCTAACCCTTTGAGCGATCAATCTAAAACTTAATAATATTCGCTAGCCAACAATGATTGACAATTTCTCCTTGAAGATCTTCTTCATTGCAATTCTATGTCAGAATTATCTAACTCTTTAAGATTTATGGGCGAAATTGGTGTTGATTCAGAAACGCTGATATAGTTAGTATCTCAACCGTCTCTAAGAACTCTTCAGTTTAGTGTGTTAATCAAGCTAGCCAGTGACGTCTTGTCGCTGTATAAAATCTGATTTTGGTTCAGGCTGCTATTAGCTTGGTTATCAACAGTTGTAATTCAGTAGTTTGGTAAATAGTGTTAGAGCCTTTTAGTGCTTGCTATGGAAACCAGAATTAGTGGTAAGATAAGACTTGAAAAATACTAAATTATTGATTGAAGTATATAGACCTATATAGGTATCATAAACATGATATTCATCTTAAGGGTGGTTGTCTTTAGAAGTGAGAATCATTTTCAAACTTATTGATTTCAATGTTTTTTCGCTAAATATTTTTCAGTCAAAATATAAACAGTGTTTTAAAGGGCTGAAAAACTACTTTGGAAAATTGGCACGTTCACTGCTTTCCATAAATGGTTCCTGTAGATTAAAAAGTTTTGCTAACTGCGTAAATGGACCATTTAGCATGATTACTGGTATAGAGATTAGGATTTTCAGATTTAATGATTAGGAGTAGGAAATGATGACCTGAAAATGTGGGAAGTAAATTGCAGTGATTCGGCCAGTGGTCATGATATTTTATTGATTTATTGGCAGAGAGCTTACCGTTTCTCTCAATAAGTCTATAAAAGAAAATAATGTTAGAAACTTTGGATTTGCTGAATGTCATCCTAGTAAAATAAGATGGATATTGAAATAGGCTAAGTCCATTAGCCTTCAGTCTTAGTTTTGGTCATGTCCTGTTACTAATTAGAAATTTCCCAGTTGAATAATTTTTGTGTTTCCCTACTTCATTCTTAATTAAGATGGCACATATTTTGACCCCAAAACAAAGATTTTTCTTACAGAAATATATGACCGGGTATATTAATTAATTTTTTTAAATCCTCTGTCAAGCTCCAGTTATATTGGTGAAACAATAGTAAACATACTTAGTTCACAAATTATCTCAGGCTCCTAATGGTCTTAATTTTATATCCAAATAGCGGTTTTAGATGTACCTGACAAAATGTCAGGCACTAATGAAATAGTACCTGACATTTTCAACTTACTGCTAGATATGTATTATTAATATAAACAAAACAGACACATCAGTACCAACAAAATGACAGGCGCCAAAGGTTTTGTGCCTGACAAAGCCTGAATCTGTGCCTGTCAGTGACAGGTGCCTTATTTCCAGGCTTAAGAGTTGGCATTATGGTGACAGTTCTCAAAGATATCCATTTATTCTCTTACTGGTTAATATATTTATTTCTGCAGCATTTGCTTCCTATAACATTTAGTATCCAATTATCTACAGGGGGATGCACATTGTTAACAAAATATTCATTCTTCATTTCTTTGTAAATACTTAATGAAAATGAACCATTGTTTTACTGATTTTCACAATAATGTAGTTTGCAAGGAATTGACAATCAAATGACATTCAGTGACTTTAATTAATGTTTTATTTCAATTATTTATAGATTGTATTGATTGAAATATATTGAGTGTAAAATATCTGTCTCGAAGTGTTATAGTGAATCATAAAGTTGTGCGACTGAATAAGCACTTCTGTACCATTCCACGCCATTCCCCACCCCATTGTTGTATAATATGCCATTGATCAATGTGTGGTGTGTTCTGTATACTTTTGAAATTTTTACTTTTGTCAAAAAAGAAAAACATTAAACAGTTTGCATAAAATGTGTTAGTCACCTACATGTAACTGTTGTTTATAAAATCTCTTACATTATTAAAATATGAAGATATCAATGTCTGGTACATTGTGACCTGGATATATTCAATTGCCACGATTTCATTCCATTGATCATCTAGCATGATTTACGGGAGATATTTTGCTTATAGTTTTATTGTTGATTTGCCGATTTTAGAACCATTAACATGATATTTTTACGGGTGTTTTATGTCCAGTGGCATGCTGTTGTAAATACTTTTAATGGTATTTTAGACCATGAGCTCATTTATGGATCCATAATTCCATTACATTAAAGGCAGTAGGTGTATAATTTCTTTTACCTTTTTCATTAAATAAGCAAATAAAGCATGAGTTGATAATACTGAACTGTCAAACACCCAGGCAGAACAAAAACCGGGAAATTCTAGATGATGATTATGTTCTAGAACATCCTATTGATTTCTGCTGGTCAGATTGCGGGCTGTCAACACAGTCTTGTCGAGACAATGAGATGTCTGTAGAGAAAATAACAGGTTTAGAAAATGGATCCCTCCTGACATTTATGTAGACAATTCAATAATAGCTGACTTGTCACGTGCGTTAACTCATCTAAGGTTACCATCAACACAATACACAAGACCACAGTGTTGGTACATGGTAAAACTTTTACATTTACAGATAAAAATTCGAGAACATACTGACTCTTTCAAATCAACAGTGATTAAAAATATCAGATAAATCTGGGTAAAGAGATACATTTAATTGTAAAACACTTCTTCAAAGAGCAATGTTTTCTCTAGGCATATCTTAATTATTATCTAAACATTAGAACTTGTTTAGACAGGTTAAGATACATTTGTAATGTGTATAGTTTCCACTCAATTTAAAAGTTCACCTCAACATGTAAACTTGCAATCTGTATTAAATTAACTGTGCATGATTTGATTATTTAACATTTACTTAAAGGACAATATTGGTGTCAGTCATTATCACATATGTGATAGAGCTGGTTAAAGGACCTCCTCCAAAATCGACGACATCGAAAACAAGAATTATTGGTCAATTTAAATCAACATTGATGATGTAAACGAGTCGTGTACCATAATGCGCTTCAGCCCCAGTTGTAATAAGAGACTGGAGGGACGAGGCTAGACACATTACAGCAAACCAGACGGCACATGTAGACTGGAATAACCAGATGCTAAAAATGTGCACTAAATTGAGGCTGCATGGCTTATTTCGTCGAACATAACTGATTTGAAATTGGAGTAAAAACGGAAACCAATGCATGTAAATCAGTTTATATACATTCATATTACAGTATTATATGCGTTGCAACCCACTTTTGTCAATTTCTATGTCCGATATGTTAGCGATTTAGCTCCTTTAAACACATTCCAAATATAATTTTAACACAGAGATCATTGCTACGATAGATGAGTAATACAACTTTCATGAATCGGAAGTGATGAACGCCAAAGGAAAACACGAGTTATCCCTCTATCTTAACTGACTCGCGTGACGAGTAATAACAGATATACGGACAAATTTCTGCTCACTAATGGGTAAATGATATTATTTTTCATGTCCTTTATCAGCCACCACAACTGATCATGATTAAGATATTCCACATTGCTAAATCTAATAAAGCGATAAGATCGTTAATGAGAAAGTAAATAAAAACTATTAAATTTGTTTAAAGTAAAGTAATTGTGTCTATGGTCTAGTGCATATTAATAATGAAAGTTGAAGAATACATCATGTGTTGTTAGAATAATTGTGTTAAGTGGCAGATGTAGAACACAATATGATTTATTGAATTAGTATATTAATCATTTTAGTGCTACACATAGTAATCTTTTGTTTTCTGTATTGATCATTTAGATTTTAGAATCATTGGGGATTATGATAAAAATGATAACCCAGCACAGACATCAATTAGTTGAATTGTTATTAAATATTTATGAAATAATTAGATTATGTTTTTATACGCCCACATTTTCATGTGGACGTGTTATGTCGTCGCCCCTGTCCGTCCGGACGTCCGTCCACAATTGTTTGTGGACCCTCTACAGGTCACAATTCTTGTCGATTTTGACGAAACTTTGAATATAGCTTTATCCCCAAAAGATCTCGGCTGCTTTCGATATTAACATGTATCGGATCGAAACTTCATGGATTATGGCCCCTGATTGTACAAAAAATCACATTTTTAACTTGTGGACCCTATAGAGGTCACATTTTTGAGCCGATTTTGATGAAACTTGACATGCATGTATATAACCCAAAGATCTTGGTTCCTTTCGATATTTGCGCTTATTGGAATGTAATTTCCTGAATTATGGCCCCTGATTGTCCGAAAAATCACCTATTTTAGCTTGTGGTCCCTCTGGAGGTGACAAATTATTATCCGATTTGAAAAACAGTTTGATTATATCACCGTTACACCCTAAAGAAGGTTGAGTTCGAATTTCGGGAAAATCCTATCAAAATTGCTATACAAAATGGACCGCCGTTTGTACGCGAATACTGTTAAAAAATTGTATATTAAGGTTGTGGACCCTGTAGAGATCACAATTTTAATTCGATTCTAATGAAACTTGAAATGAATGGTTATGACCCAAAGATCTTGGTTCCTTTCGACATTTGCTCATATCGGATCGTAAATTCCTGAATTATGGCCCCTGATTATACGCAAAATCGCCTTTGTGGACCCTGTAGAGATCACAATTTTAATTCGATTCTAATGAAACTTGAAATGAATGGTTATGACCCAAAGATCTTGGTTCCTTTCGATATTTGCTCATATCGGATCGTAAATTCCTGAATTATGGCCCCTGATTATACGCAAAATCGCCTTTGTTTAGCTTGTGGTCCCTCTGAAGGTCACAATTATTATCCGATTTTAAAAACCGTTTGATGATATCCCCGTTACACCCTAAGGAAGGTTGAGTTCGAATTTGGGGAAAATCGGACCAAAATTGCCATACAAAATGGCCGTCGTTTGTAGGTGAATACTGTTAAAAAATGGTATATCAAGGTTGTGGACCCTGTAGAGATCACAATTTTAATTCGATTTTGATGAAATTTAAAATGCATGGTTATAACCCAAAGATCTTGGTTCCTTTCGATATTTGCACATATCGGATCGTAACTTACTAAATTATGGCCCCTGATTGTCCGAAAAATCCCCTATGGTCCCTCTGGAGGTCACGATTACTATCCAATTTAAAAAAACGTTTGACTCTATTACCGTTACACCCTACAGAAGGTTGAATTCGAATTTCTAGAAAATCGGACCATAATTGCCAGACAAAATGACCGCCGTTTGTACTTGAATAGTGTAAAAATATGGCATATTTTGATGAAACTTGAAATGCATGTTTATAACCGAAAGATCTTGCTTCTTTTCGATATTTGCGCATATCAAATTGTAACTTAATGAATTATGGCCTTTGATTGTAGGAAAAATCACTTTCGGTATTGGTTGCTTGTTCTCTATCCATCTCTCGAAAATGTGGGCGTATCCTGCCTGGCAGTGCCAGCTTACTATCTTTTGATGAGTTTCTATTTCATTTTTTATAATGGTAACATTTATGGGCATCCCTAAGCATACATGTAGGTTTATCACTTAGTTTTCTGTTTCTTGGTTTAGTCAGCAGCTACATGCATGTAAACTGTTTTTTCCCTGGCGTAAATCAGCAAGTCGGGTCATTACTTTGTGTTTAAGATGTCAATCATTATGATAAAATTCCCACCAAAGATCTGATTTTTGCTACCTCTGTCCAGTCTATAAAATGAAAATCAAATTACCATAGTACATTGGGGGGTTGGGATAGCCTAGTGGTCTAGAGTGTCACACTTTGGCCTCCAGCTGGCCGGTCAGCACTGGCTTGCGGTTGTGGTTTTGATCCCTTGTGTGAGCGTATGTGGCTTGGAGATAGGGGCGCCTTCTCGACCTTGTAGGTTTACTTCCGATACTCGGGTTTCATACCACAGGAAAGACCCCTGCACATGCGCTAAGATAATAAAAATTAAAAAAAGACAACTTGTCTGCGATATCATCTTCAGTTGAAGCAAACGTTAACACTAAGAACAACAACAACCATAGTACATTATCCTGAAATAGCTGATTTTTCCAGAGAAGAAAAAAATAAAATGAATATTCTTTCACTAGAAATCCTTACCGAGTTATTTGTAGTTAAATTAATCAAAAAATTTGATATAATGAAAGAAGTAATTTTTGTTATCAAATGTGGAATAGAAAGGAAAAAATTTCACGTCGTTAGTCTAATCAAGTGTTTTTATTTTTAACAATTAATATCTCCTTAGTAATTGTCTGATTTCCTGGCAATGTGCAATGTCTGTACTAGGCTATTCATAAGTTTAATGGAATTTCTTGACTATGGTTTAGTCTGTTTACTGAAGATCTGATTTTGACATAAAATCAATTATTTACAGATTCTGACACTCCAGAATTAGACAAGTTGAGTTATTGATTTATTCCAATCAGTATGATTATACGTAATTAATAAATTTACATGTATACCTTGTGCTCAAATGGTTGGGGGGGGGTAATACTGTCATGTAGATCAAATATTTAAAGATACATTATGGGCGATTAGATAAAGAGCGGGTAGTTCTCACTATAATAGTCAAATTGATCCACTCTGAATCGAGATACAAGTGATTGAATTTTGGGCTTTGCCTCGATCATCATTACAATAGTCAGTACGATAAAATACATAGTCTCGATTATCCATTTCATGATTAAATCATGAATGAAAGTTGAGCAGCAAATCGGATCCTAATCCAGTAAATATCGCAGGCCAGCACTGACATTGAAAGTCGATTATGGTCTGGATAAGTTAATTAATGTCAAATTCATAATTTAGATAACATTTCGGGCCTAAAAAAACCTGCAATAGGCAAATTTAGCTCTTGTATAATGTATGTTTAACTTGTAATATAGATTGTTATATATCCTACAAAAGCTAAAACACCAAGGATCATAATTATCTATATTTGAATAAGCTGTAGTAGAAACAAGTAATTAAAATAAATGTCAAATTTATTTAATATTTTCTCATTTAAGTGGAGCCACCCCCCTTAATAGATCATGGTACACTATAATCAGGGGCGGATCTAGGAATTTTGAAAAAGGGGGGGGGAGTGCCGGAAAATGAGGGCACTGACCGCGGAGACAGAGCACACAATCTTTTGTGAGTGTAGTGCTGCAAAAAAATTTTTGGGGGGGGTGTGGTCTTTAATGAAAATTCAACCCTTATTGGTTGTATTTTCAGAGCATTTGCGATCTTATTTGCTTCAGTGCAAATCAATTTCCATTTATATATTCAAATTTATAGAGGCCTATTCTTAAAACGGTGTTTGTGTACAACGAATTAGGACGGTGGAATGAGAATCAGGTCCGACAGAAGTGGAAGATCTCTCATCGACCTCCTAGTCCTACTTCGGGCCCTAGCAAATCCACGCTTAACACAGGCAAGCAATAAAATAAGAAACATTGACATTGTGGATAAGCTAGAATTTAGTGTAGATTTGGTAGAATTAACCGTAGAATAGGTATCTTAAAAATTGATCTTAAAACCAAACGTACAACACCATTTAGAGACCGTAGAATTGTGAAATGAATAGACCTAAAACAAAATACCTATACTTTTTTCTTTAATCTAATTTGGGATGATAGGGCCTACTACGACACACTAAAAAAAATAATGCTGTAGCAGACAATGCCGCCCAGTCTGGTTACATCCCTGATTCCTTGCATCTGTAGACATATTTGGGTCTGAGAAAGGGCACTTTCAGAAGTAAAAAAGGACACTGTCGAAAATTAGGGGGCGGCGCCCACCTCCCCCCCCCCCCCCTTGGATCCGCCTCTGATAATATGTAGTAGGGAGTTGTATGGTGTGTCATTTGGTAAATTGTTTTGGCTTAATCCCATACTTAAATCATCTTGTTTGTTATGAATAGTGTTGCCGGTCTAACTACATTTTACAGCCATTGCTAATTTAAAGGCTTCCACATGGCAGCAAGTCATTGCATGACAGTCCAAAAATGACCTGGTTTGTGTTGAGTGCATTTTTAACTCTTTCTCTCACTCTCTCCTTTTTGTTGGAAGTGTTAGAATGACACAAAAATATATTACATATCATGGATACTTAACAACATTTTATGTTGATCTATTTCTGTGGATTCTATAGGGATACTTTTGTAAATGTGCAACCGTTCTATTGAATGGATTTTGTCTGCAGCTCTATTCATTGATATTTACAAGGAGGGATTCAAGTGATTTATGAACTAAGATCGAAAACAAAATCCTCGGAGGTTTAGGTAGAGAATTTTCTGATGTGTATCCATCATGACATACTGTTTATTCTCGTACTTTATGAAAATAAAATTGTGAAGTTATGAAAGGCTTTGTCGCCCATTTAGACATTTTAGATTGTGTGCAACTATAAGTATACACAGGACAGTCTTAATACCTGGCCCAATGGGAAACCATAAGCATGGAGCTCCCACCCAACCCCAACCTAATATATGTATGTTGTGACTTGCTGTCATTAAAACGGGGGTCAGATTGCTTAATGGTAAGCGTGCGGGCGCTGTATCATAAAGTCTGTCTTTGAGTCAACTGGCGTGGTTTCAAATCCACGGTTGTACGTGGCAAGGAGTAGGGTAGTCTGTCCAATCCTGTGGGATTTCTCCAGTTCCTCAGGTTTCCTCCACTGCTAAAAAACCTACACGCAAGCGATTATTATTGAAATAAAATTAAACCATATGTTAGTCCCGAAATGACCTAGTTTGTGTTGAGTGGACGTTAAACCCCATTTCTCTCTCTGCTGTCATTAAGTAAATACTATACTAAAGTATGAATTTCTTTTTAATTGTGTTACAAGTTGACGTCTGCATTTTTTATTCCTGTAAGTGGTTGTGTAGGGAGGGGCTTTGCCCAGGGGCCCGTAATGCTCTTAAGATGACTCTGTACATACAGAGATTTTATAATAGCACCCAATACCGATATTTACATTGCTACTGTAGAACTTTAATGAGGGACCACAGAACTTCTAATTGAACAAAAAAGCCCAATCTTTGTGTAGATGTTTATTAGCTGAATGCTTTTACTGAGATCAATGATGAGCATTTTTGCTTCGGCAAAACAGAGATAAGCAATTTGATTTGGCGAAACTTTGAGATAGAAGATAAGTGATTTGATAGACCTTTGGACGCGACAACTTGGTGTATAATTTCATTCCTCCACTGACTTCACTAAGTTTGATATTGATCATTGTCTGTCCTTCCTTTTTACACAAGTTCCACCTTGAAACATGCCTGTTAATTAACTGGGGCCGGTTGCTCAAAGCTCCATCATCTTTTAACGATCCGTTAACTTTGACGGAGAGAAAGATTGTTGCTGGAAATAAAGGCCCCAAACATTCTGTGGTGCAAATTTTTCCTACAGATTTATGCTAATATTCTATAGTGTTTTCTGTAGTAAATTTAACTCATACAAGACGTTACCAAGATATGTTCGTTAGAGTTTAACGGATCGTTAAAATAACTTAGTTTTGGTGAATAAGATGCTGATATGACAGAATTCTTCTGAAAATTATAATACATGTCAAATCTACTTGACTATTTGTTTTAATGTCTAATTTCTTTTCAGGTCACACTAACAATATCCCAACAATTAATTTAGAGGAAGAATCTGTACAGTTAAAATTATTATGTGGTGCTGATTTATTAGAATCTTTTGGAACACCAGGTTTATGGGCAGAGGAAGATGTAAGTCTTTGTCTACAAACTTTTAGAAACAGAATCTTGATTTTCGAATTTTTATTTTCACAGTTACGGTGTCATACGTTTAGACTGTTTTTCCCATGAAAGCAAATTTTGTATTGTACATAGTATGATAAAAGTAAAATTTATTCCAGATTTGAATGTAAATTTCTTGGCCAAAATAAAGTTCAAATTTCACTTGGGAACTTATTCATAGTTCATAGACAGGTATTATATTAAGTCAGGGGCAGGTTTAAATCACTTGTAGTTGTTCATCAATCTGTCATGGAATATCTGACTGAAGGTTAATGATAATAAATATCACATCTGATAGGTAACTTATTTGTTCAAATTTATGAGCCATATGAATCCTGTAATACTAATGGTTTTGTTGCAGTGGGTAAAGTTAGTGAGAATGGTACAAACTACATATAAATTACCTCAGCTATCACTGGAAAATAGGTATGGTTTAACTTGGTGTACACAGCCCTAATTTCTCTTCTGTGTTGGATTATTCATATCTATAGTTTAATTTCGGCTAATAGTGTTCAACTTGTACAGTGTATAACTTAATAGTTAGTGCAGGGGGAATGCGCCACATATGATTTACAAAAAGGACAAATACAACGACAAGACATCATACTTCGAAACAGCAAACGAAACAAACAATAAAACAACAATTCAAAAAAGAGTGAATGGATCCGGGGGCTAGCCGTAAGCGTCCACTGCGCTGTACAGTCCCGGGTCTGAAGCAAGACAGACTTCACTCAAGATTGAACATATTTACTTGTACAAGAAAACGCACAAACAACCCAACACAATGAAGCAAAGAAAATGTAGACCGCCTCGGGAGGCAGTCGTCTGCTAACTGAATGGTGTGACGTAAATACGTCGTAATGTTATCAATGACGTCAATAGAATTTCTTAACAAAAAGGGCGATAATCAAGATTTAATAATGCTAAAAGCTATAAGTTTAAACAACCAATCAGAATTTTTAAGTTGTATAATTGCACAAAACATAATACTAAATACCCCATACAAGCAATGCAAAACAGGAATGTAGAAGAAAGCATACAATGTAAGTGTATTTATGAAGTAATGAAATAATAACAATAAGGGCGATAATCAAAACATGGCTACGTAACTATACAAATTAAACTAAATTAAATTGGATAATTATCCAATATGTACTCGGTTATATACTTATAAGAAATGTTAAACTTGGAATATTGATGAAACGGAAGTTTCGAAATTTCTTTAAATATGCGTAACTGTGTACCACCTTTGGCAGTGCATTTAAAAAACAGGGATTTTATTCGGGAAAGAAACAGTTTTTTGTTGTTACATACGGTCAAAAATCGTAATGCCTGTGAATAGAAAACATTATATAGTGTTGTATCTGGTGTTTAATTTTGATTACCAAGTGTCTAATTAACAAATTAAACACTAGTTAATTAGAAGCTTGGTAATAAAAATTAAACACTATGATTTAAGTTGTACACAAGTACAAGTTGAACACTATTAGCCGAAATTAAACTATAGTTTTGAATAATTGAACACAGAAGAGAAATTAGGGATATATACACCAAATTAAACCATACCAATTTTCCAGTGTATATTTTGATCTATATTTCAAAAACGTGTACCATGTACCGATACTATTATTCCCAATTTCCAAAAAAGGATTTCATATTGCCTTTTAATTTTACCAAAATGTTAACATTTTTGCCCACCCCAATGTAAACTTATGGAGACGATTTTTTCATGATTGTATATAATTATATATTGTACAAATTAAATTTCAGATAGAAGATATTGTAAATAATTATGGTTTAGTTTGTGTAACAAGAGCAGGATCTGATGCACACAAGTTTATCTATGAATCTGATACTTTAACAAGATGCAAGGTAAAGTATGGCTACCTTAGATCTGTGAATGAAAAGAGTTCTTTCTCAGATAATGGATTATGGAAACTATAAATCCTTCAAATTTTTGTAGTTTAGCTTTCAAATGGCTTTCCCTTTACATGTAATAAGTCTCAAATTGTTTAATAACAAAAACATTTTATTAGGGTTTACAGGTATTTACCCTAGCATTTGTGCTAACAAACATTTTTTTTCCTCCAGGGCCTTGTAAATCAAGGACATCTTAAATATTGTAACATTTGGAAAGAATTGTCAAAATTGGTTAACTGGTTATACAACTCTAATCATAATGATTAATTTTAGTTTTTGTAATTTATTTTGTTTGTTTACAGAATAATATACATATTATTACAGAATGGATATCTAATGATATAAGTTCAACAAAAATAAGGTACGTTTTAAAATTGGTTATCTAAAGTTGATTTTCAGTTTAAAACTTTCTGATTTACTCTTGCATGTCATTAGCCATGTCTTTTGGAAACAGAATGTGCTGTTTTATTTAAATTACCATTCTACATTAGTTATTTCTTACACTATTTTACTTGTTACTTGTTGGTACCAAATTATAGCTGGCAGACTTTAATACATGGGTAAAGTGTCTTTTTCAAGGTAAAAACCTTTAATGCCAGTGCTGACAAACATGCACCAATGTGATTCCTTTTTTTTAGGCCCACATTGAAATGTGGTTGTATATTGTCATTACCCCTGACCAACGGTCGGTCAAGAGGCTAAAGTTAATATCCGATTTAAATTTATTCACAGTGTTCAAGTAAAATAAAATAAAACCAAGTACGAACAATCCAAACCATTAGACAAAATTCGAAGTCCTAAAAACGGCATGAGCCAAAGAAGCTTATTGATTTTCAGCAATTTCTGATAACTACTGCCAGAGTTATGGCCCTTGATCACTTCAAAAACTCTTGTGGACGCTCTAGAGGCCAAAGTTACTCTCCGATTGACTTTAGATTGATACACAGAGATGAAGAGGCCTATTTAATATAAGGGATTTCCTATAAATACTGCCTTGATCACTTTAAAAAATCTTGCTGATGCTCTAGAAGTGTTTAAGGTCATGAGACGAAGGGGTCTATTTATTATCAGAGAGTACCGATAAATACTCTCAGAGTTATAGCCCTTGATCACTTCCCAAAATATTGTGGACGCTCTAGAGGCTAAAGTTAACATCTGATTGACTTTAGATTGATACACAAGACGGACAAGTTTATTGATTTTCAATGGATTTTGATAAATTGAACAGCTAAATCCATGATATTAAATGTTTCGTATACAAACTTTAGCATGGAGGAGAAATTGATAAAGGCCAAACAAATTCTAATGATTTTCTGATATTTAACTAATGAGTTGTTACTCTTAACCAGATTTTAGTGTATTATAAATGTTTCATTACCGAAAAAAGTAAAAATATGCGACAGCTTTTGTTGACTGCCCGGGCAATTTAATAGTTGCTGTGGGCGTATGTTTTGTTGCTTGGCAACCTATCTTTTTCATTGAAGCATGTGTCTTCATAAACTTGAAAGGTTTTGGCCTCATAGCTACATGTTGTGATGGTTGTCCTGTACAAACAGGATGTGCTTATTCTTTCTGGACCATCCGATGCCACCTGTCACTGGGCTGAGAGAGAGACGTCCTGTGTGAGTCGCAAATAACTGACAGTTTTGTATTTTGCTTGACATTTGTTTTTTTCTGATAACTTCTATATGTCAGTATTTAATGTGGTTGTATATTATCATCAACTTTGTCCTTTTACAATCAGGAATCCCCGGTTGTACATGGCAAAGAGTAGGGTCGCCTGTCCAACCTCGTGGGTTTTCTCTGGGTCCTCCGGTTTACTCCCACTGCTAAAGACCCCTACGCGCAAGCGAAATATTGAAATTAATTTGAACCATATGTCAGTCCCGAAATGACCTAGTTTGTGTCGAGTGGAAGTTAAACCCAATTTCTCTCTCTCTCTTTCACAATCAGAGTATTTAAAGATTTTTTCTTGTCAAAATTATACCCTATTAATATTCAGTAACAGGGCTTTTAAGTAAGAAGCCTGTTGGAATTCAAAATAATTTAATGGTATATTTTCGAGTTGTCTGCCATTGGCAATGATTAATAATAATAATCAATTGGTATAGCGCTGAGTGCTCCAGCAAACAAGCTACTCCACGGCACTTTTAAAGATTTAACGTGAATGATTTTTTTGCTGTTGGGCATATAGGGGACTCAATAAGCCTACGTCTATGTGAAGGGCTCTGGTACACACTTTTGAGTAATAACAATCCATGGGATAGAGTTATAAGGTTGACGTGTGCCCAGTTTTACTCTTTATCAAAGTGAAATATCTTAAATAAAGAGAGTTAATGTTAAATTTCTGTTTTTCAGGAGAGCATTACGGCGTGGTGAAAGTGTAAAATATTTATTACAGGATAATGTTATTGATTATATTAGAAAACATCAAATATATCATATACCTGACAAGTAAGCTAGTTTCAAGTCTATATAGGTATAAATATATAAACACACTGTCAGTATTTTTGTTGCTTTATGTAATTTTGAATTTTGTGTTAAAAGCATGGGATCAGTACACAAAAGGGATTATGTGCCGAATAAAATAATTTTCGATAATTTAATTGGTTAATTAATTTAGTATTGTGCTTACCAGCTATAGATAAGATGAAAAATCAGTTTGTTTCTGGCCCATAAAAACTTGTGTGAACTGGTCTTTATATATTTTTTTAGCCAAATTTGCCATTTTCACAGACTAATTTCACTATAATTATAATATCCAAATGTGAAAATATTTTACTTGTTAGTGACAGGATATCTTATTTGACTGACTGACTACCTAATGTGTGAACACAATATTATTTATACTGATATATTGGATATGATTTTATTGAACCGATATCAATTAATTTAGTAAAATCAGTTAATAAAATAATGCATTTATAGAATTAATGATAGATTTTGTAGTAACATTAAAGTTTTGTAATAATCCCCTAACTTTTGTTAAGGTAACTGTGCGTGATTTGCATATTTTGGAAAATATCAAATTTCTCACGGCTTGATCACACTATAAATACTGAGATTGATTATCCAATAATTACTTAAGAAATCCAAATCAGAATATTAAGCCTGGGTTTAAAAACGGGCCAATCAAAAGGATGGCAGTGGGTTTGTTTACATAGAGAGCAGTGTAGATCAATGGAATTCCCTTTATCACTATCTTTTTAATACCAGTAGTGAACAGAATTTATTCCAATTAAAGATTCAACTATTACAATAATGTAGTTTCCAATGGATTCCTATATTACCCAAATCACGCTCGGGGACTTAAAAATAGAGATATAATTTATTTTTTACTGTAATTGTCTATTAATTAAGTAGCATTAATTTGAATAAAAGCGATCAGTAACAATGACAGTGCTTTTTATCAGATATTCTCGTTTAGTAAATTAGGCCTACATCTCCATAAAATATGTTTCTCTGTGTAAAACTTGTTTTTAAAGAAAAGAGTGAGACAAAATGTTTAAGTGTCTTTCTATATATCGTGTATAGTATAACGTTACCTCAGATCTGTTAGCAGGCCTGCGAATAAGGATTTTACTTGTACCTGACAAAATGCATATTGAACTTTGTGTCGGATGTATTAAAAATAGCAATAAAAGCACAGCATTAGTGCGAATTTATATCACTGGCACTGGAGGAATTGGCTCCAAAAAAGCTTCAATTTGTGCCCGACATTGTCTGTGACAGGTGCTTTATCTTCAGGCTTGTCTATCTGGTATCGCGACATACCTCTTGGACAATAATACTAGATATATTAATATTAGTATCTGGATTTTTTTTTTAATGCATGTTTATTAAGTAGAAGTAATAAACCATTTGATAGTAATATCCTTTTGATAGTACATGTATAGTGACCAAAAAGTCTACTACATTTTATTAATGTAAATAATTGGAATCCAAAAACTTTTACCCATAACAGGCTGTAAGTAAATCTAGTTAATAAATTCAATAAAATGAGGCAAAAGCAAGTTTTTAAGATATCTTTACAAATTTATATTTTATAATATATTTTATGCTCATTAATGCTAATATTATTTAGTTTAATTTTGAGGCATTTATGTAATTTCTTATTTAGTTTATTTTGTTGTGCCTTCATGCTGAAACATGTCAAGGCATTACATGTTAGATGTGTTTGTTCTCTTGTCCATTCATCCATATGTCAAGATTTGACTTTCACACGACAATCATAGTTTGTCTTAAGGTTTTACTTTGACCACATTTCTATGTTATCCAATCGTGCTGTCTGGTAGTCAATAGGGGGATCACGGTGGCTAAGTGGATAAGGCGCTGGCTGGTTTGCTAGCCTGGAGGTCGAGTGTTCGATCCCTGCATTGGCCGAGAAAGTTCATCTCGATTTCCTGACGTGATTTCCACTTGTCAGTGATGCAGAAGGAGGGCCTGACAAGGACAGCTGCCTAGTCGTTCGGATTGGACAAAAAAACGAGGTCCCGCGTACACATTGGAGTGCACGTAAAAGATCCCTTGGCAGTTGGAATTTGATATGAGAGTAGGCCGTAGCGCGCTGCCCGGGCAAAATTTCCCTCATAGCACACTGTATGGCGTATGCCCGTCTTCAATTAGCTCAGGTTAAGTGCATAACAGTAGGACGTTAAACCCCATTTCATTCATTCATTCTGGTAGTCAATAGACAGCAATATCAGGTAACAGTTGATTATAGATTTTATAGTTATTGCCCATGATCACTTTGTAGACATTGTTCAGATGCTGTGGGTGTATGTTTCTTTGCCTAGCAATTTATCTTTAGTGTTTTACCCAAATATGATCACAGTGCAATGAACAGATGGAACAGGTTCAAATAAGTTGCTATGTAGTTGTCACTATAACTCATTAGAAAAGAAGTGGCTCAGTATTGTGATGTCGCAGGTTCACTCCTGCTGTTTGCTGAGAAAGATTCCCTGACAGTTAGAAATCAAAATTAGAATAGGTTGTACTGCTGCTGTCAGGGAAAAATTTCCCCCATATTTCAGAGTGGCATATATCTGTCTTCATAAGCCTAGTTAGTACAGATAACTAAGACTTTAAATGTCCTTTTTTGTCATCAGCAAAGAAGTACATGCTATAGGGCAATGTTATCAGACCACAGTACACAATCAACTGATACTGGAAGTTGCGATTGAATTTTAATGTGGGGCAGATGTCTCAATTGAGATAATCTCAAATTTGTTAATGTTGTTATAACTTCTATATATATGTTTATTTTATGTACATGTTTTAGTGTCAATAAAGGCATGAAATAGATATTTTTTTCCGTTCTTTTATTCTGTTTATGTATTTTACTGTTGTATAGTTTTAGAATATCATCTGACCGTAAAGACAAGAACAGGTACTGACAAATGTCAGTTATGATGATGTTTTGTTTCAAGAAACGGGGGTGGGACTGTACAAAAATCACATTTATT
The DNA here is from genome assembly GCA_917208275.1 of Patella pellucida. Taxonomy (NCBI): domain Eukaryota; kingdom Metazoa; phylum Mollusca; class Gastropoda; family Patellidae; genus Patella; species Patella pellucida. The sequence continues at coordinate 64,599,200 of OU795039.1, forward strand.
TGAATTATTGATTTTAAATTAAAGGGTTCTGTTCAAACATGCAAAGGTGCTACTATGTGCAGAATAGATGATAAATAAGGACTAATTCAGGGTTTTACCTCATTGAAGATTTTCGTGGTTTTCAGTTAAAAAATTTAATTTGACAGTACACAGTTACTGGTACATTGGGCAATATTCAAATCAGGTTGTATATGGAATCTGGCAGTACATTACTGAGATATAGATTACAACTTTTGCACCATACAGCCTATACCATGGTGATATTCAAGTAGTTCTGTCAACGCCCTTGTTTTTCCATTATTTTTTTTTGAAAGCTGTAATTGCCCTTTAAATAATATGTGTTTATAGGATACCAAAAAATGCGCATTAGATTTCAATCTTTTTAGAAACTTTTTATTTAAATGTCAACCCTTCAATAGAGGAAAAAACAACCCAAATTTGAAACCATTCCTATTTATTTCTCATTTCCATCATTAAACAAAATAAAACATGAGGTTGGCCTATGTGAAAGTGGTTTACCAGCATATCCATCTTGCTAAAAAAAACAAACACATCTAATCAACATAGATCAAAGAAAATTTAAATTTCTTTCAAATTTCAGAAAGCTCAAATATGTTTTTAGCCTGCATTAAGAATTGAAGTCAAGTCTTTTCTTAATGGATGGATATTGACTATAAATCTGCATGCTTTACGTATGTGTTATATGTACGTGACTGATTGTTGTATGGTATGTAACGTGGAATTTTTATGTTAATTTTATGTGTTTTCTGATTACCAATCAGTTGTATCGCAAGACAGGATTGTTAATCACTACCTTACATGGCTTGACTATAATCTAGTGTTGGTCCGCAGGCTAAACCCAGATTATAATGAGACATTTTTTACCAGTATATATTATAGTCATGGATAACACTACTGGTAGCCATGTTGACACCTGTCTTGTACCAAAAAATCCTACTGATGTATTTTTTTTCCTAATACCCATCCTTTGTAACCCTACACTGTGTCTGTAGATTTAAAGAGAAGTTGACAAACAGATTTGTGTAGTACATGTATTTTGTGAATCAAGTAATGTATTCCTACTCTCCCTAGTTGTTTCCATTCATCTTATTAAAATTAAAAATAAAATTAATTTTCACTACAGACATAAAATTAAACACAGATTATTACACCTGCGTATGTCACAAATCCACTGTGCTACACAAGTAAGTTTTATCAACTTCTCTTTATAAACTAAAGTACAATAGCTGGTAGTCCCTCATATTGTGTGACAACACAGAGTCAATAATAACAGCTTGAAGGTGTATTTTCAACAGCAAGCAGACTTTTTATATTGATATTTGTAAAGAAAAAATGCAGGGAAATATCCATAGGTACATGTATGAATGATATTTGGTTTCAAAATAATGCATTGTAGCAGAAAGAACATTTACGGTATACCCATGGATCATATAAAATTGTATCTTTTTAGTAATTGACTGCATATTTCATTTAGAGGCAAAGTTAGTACAATGCATGATCTATGTCTTGAAGAACATTTAATATTAATATTTAATAAATTGTTTGTTTTTTCTGATTTTGTTTTCAGTAAATATATCAATCATATGATGCCATCACCAAATGACGAAGCTACTACTGCATCACCAGACACAGAAGAGGAATCTTTTTCATCTCTTGATGTGACTCCTTCCCCAACCTCATCCACAAGATCTCGAGACAGACACGATTCCATGTACCACAGTAGACATCATCATTCAGCAGACATCAGAAATTTTTATAATCAGACGCCACAACATGTGACCTGTATGACTGATATTAGTAGTCTAGTTAGACGAGTGAAAAATATTCGAGTAGCATATACGCCCGAAACTTGTGTGTGAAAAACAAATATTTCTTTTGGATAAGGATTTAGAAGTGATTGGTCTGTGATTTGGTTAAAGGTTTTAAAACTGATGTTCACACTTGTCTTTATCCAGAAAGGCAAAATAATGTATGTTTCGATTTACTAGTCCCATATAACTTTTTATTGATCTTACTTGATAGCTTAAAATATAACGTGTTACTGATATTATCTGCTGTATGTTTGTACATATTTTATCAGTTTTTTATTTGATGGGACCAGAGATAATCATGTAAATTGATTGTAAATATGACTAGCTCTACAACAGGGCACAGTCTTGTCATATTTTGCAAATGTTTCATTATACAATTTGTAGTCATTTGAACTTAGTCAATATTTAAATTATGTGTAACTTAGATGATAACAAATTTAGGAAATCAGGAAATCTTACATTTTTTCATGGATTGTAAACTTTACATGCTGGTAGTTGTTCTTTTACCGACAAATTAAAGGTTGTGCTATACCCTAACTGCTTATTAAATATGGGGCATAATTTGGTTTGCTTGCTGAAATAGAATGCATAATATTATAAATTTATGAAATGACTATTTATATATGCACCAGGCTTCCATTACTAAAACTGCTTTAATATACATTTGTATTTGCTGCTATAAGTAGATATATGGAGTATTTTAATAAGGTCATGGGATTGCAGTATATTTTATGGTACATGAACTATACCTTTCTTGACAAGACTTTCTTGTCACATATTGATATATGTTTTACAAAATATAATTGTGTCACTGAACAGTGCATTGTTTTGGGGTTGAAGGCTCTCTATTTATTGATTATTAAAAAATATTAGCAGTATGTTATATTATGGAATATGGTAGTGAAACAAACAGAAAGGAAGATTAATTTTATGTACGGTATTTAAAAAGCTTTTGTTGACAATCACAATGCGCAGATACCTTTAACGCCAAGTAACACCAAGCTTTAATAATTAATGCTTCCATATAATCATGCCTATAATATTAGTGATTTTTTTTGTGGGTTGCAGTATGTTTTTTAAAATCTAACAGTAACTGTAAAATAAAGATATGATTTGAAATGATCAGATATACTAGCTTTTTATGCATCCATGCAATAATTTGGTAATGCATGTAACAGGGCTGTATGAAAAGTTTTAAGACTGAAAAGGATAGATCAATTGTATGGAAACAAACTTTTTCCACCACCAAGTAAAATCATTGATTGAATCATAGACATAAACACTGCAATTGAAAGGACTAACCCCAACACAAATACATGCCAACATGGTCTCCACGTTAAGGGAACATGCCCCTTCCTTTTCCACAGTAAAGAAGTGGGTTGAAGAATTTAAGCACGGCAGAGAGAGCATTGACGATGACCTGCACACTAAAGGCTATCAACAGCAACCATTCAAGAAAACAATACTCTGGTGGTTAGGATTGCCAAAAGTTCTGAAAGATGAGCGCAAAGCTCTTGACTCTGGATCATCCCATGACAATCTGTGCTGTCTTGATGCAGATACTGATAAGTTTTTGGCAAGATTTGGCCCTGTCAGACTTACATCTCTTTCCAGAAATGAAAATAGAACTATCCGGTCATCATTTTCCTAGTAATGATGACTTCCTGTCATTTGTGAATAACTTCTTAGGGTGACTAAAGAAAATTTCTTCCTGACTGGCATCCAGGCCTTGCAACATCGAAGGGGACTATGATGAAAAATTAAGGGAAACCAATCATTGTGTACAGGTCTTTCACAGACAGGCTTAGAACTTTTCAGCCAACCCTCTTTTATTGTTGTAGAGGCGATCAATCCATCCATCCAATTTGCATTTTTAGCTTGATGTCATTTGCATTCGTCTGTGAAGTAATATCCCTAATTCAATGCGATAGCAAAACAAAAAATAAATAAAATCTATTTCAGTGATCAAAAAAAAATTAGGTGTCTGACCCTATAAACACCACAGATCTAGAGGGGCTATACTCAGAAAAATATTGAAAAGTACATAGCCATAAATGAAATTTAAATCCTTTTCCTGTCTGTTTCGGAACAAACTGGAATTAGTTACTTTGTTGCCCAAATCTTATGTAAATAAGATTTGACATTCTGAACTTAAAGGAGCTAAATCGCTAATATTTGGGACCTAGAAATTGACAAAAATGGGTTGCAACGCATATAATACTGTAATATGAATGTATATGAACTGGTTTACATTCATTGGTTTCCGTTTTTACTCCAATTTCAAATCAGTTATATCCAGCGAAATAAGACTTGCAGTCTCAATCTAGTCCACATTTCTAGCGCCTGGTTATTCCAGTCTATATTCTGCCGCTTGATGCAATGCAATGTGTCTAGCTTCGTCCCTCGAGTCTCTCGATACAACAGGAGCTGAAGCGCATTATGGTACACGATTCAAATTGACCAATAATTCGTGTTTTCGATGTCGAAGATTTGGGAGAATTTTGAGTTACAGACTTAGGTAATGTGACATTTTCGTTCTGGTAAAAGTGTAGGCCACACAAAGATGAAACTAAAATGATACACAGCTCTGATGACTGATGGAATAATGCATGCCATGTGGCTCAGTACTGGAAACCAGAGACACTTATTCACTCAAGTTACAAATTCTTGGAAAATCCATATCAAGTACATAATTAATGTTTAATAAACATTATGTGTGTGTAGAAATGTGGAACAAAAGTGGTCTCTATCCATCTTTTGTGCAGTGCGGTGCAGGTAATTGTCTCCCTTTAATCAGTTTCGAGTACAGAAAGAAAAGAAAAGTTATCAAATATGGCTTCCATGAAAATTTTAACTAATATTCAAAGAAGTATTCCAAAAGTTTACCAGCGCTTGTGTTGTACTACTAATCAGAAAATAGGTACAGTATTACATACTTAAAAGCCAGCACCTCTTTGATTTGTATGAAAATTCAGCGTGTCAATTTGAATAGACATGGCATCGGCATGAAACTACGGGAACCTACTAATCTTAAAGGGTCCATCCCGATAATGTTTTTGAGAATAAAACTCTTTAATTTTGTGTTAAAATCCATTAAGATCCCCTACCTTAGGGCCGAGCAACTAACTCAATATATGTGATACGTTTTCAAACAATTTAAACCCACAGTCTTCATCTTGAAAATGAAGACCGGTGTCCCAAACTGTAGACCTCTAAAGGAACGGGAATCAATTATCGGGTCACCAAACGAAACTATTGACCTGAAATCTTAATTAAAAGGGTTACGTGTCTGGATAAGCTGTTTTACGCTCACATCTAAACAACTCAATATTTTGAGCTGAAAGTTTGAGTCAGGGTATATACACCATTCTTCTATATTTTGGTGTTTTAATTTCATACAGACCAGTCTGCAGAGTATGTCCAATTTCGACGAGATCTCGTGCGTGCAATGAAAATCCTTACTGAATTCCGGCGTGCAACCTAACACTTGAAGCGTGAAGGAGATAAATCCAGAAGTGATAAATAATGCTATTTCTGTCTGGTGTGTAATTTCAAAAAAGGACCACTGAAATTAAAATTATAGCAATCACTGTTAGAACGCGTACATTAGCCACACATGGCAATTTGCCAACCCAATTGGGTCAATTTGACTCGCACACTGAGTCACTCCACTGCTTAAAGTTTATGGTAGTTGTCTCCCTTGCATGTCGGCTTTCGTTATTATCGAATACGGTTCAACAATGGATTACCGCAATGACAAAGACGTCATTTGATTACCGTATACGTAAAAAATGACAATTAATGAATTAGCACTGATCAATAAAGTAAAGTTGCGGCGTGCAAGGTAAAAATGTTGTGCCAAATTGGCGTGCAAATCTAAAGAAAATTCGCGTGCACCGATCCCTGAAAAAAATTACTCGTGCGTGCACCGGACATACTCTGCAGACTGGGACTTTTATTTTTGAGGCTCTGTTTTATTCGGGACAGTCCCTTTAAGCTAATTCTAATTTCACTTTTCAGAAGTCAGAAACATCACAACAATCACATAATATGACAGACTACATAGGCTATACATTGAATCATTGAATGCCAATCCATCTATTTTTTAGTTACTCATTAGGACTACTACTGCCTGGCAGTGTGGCAATACTGCCTTTGCAATCAATGCCAATCATTAAGTCATCATGGGCTAATCTTTAGTTACTGGCTTATTTCCTAATCTTTTGGATGGCTATATTGTGACTTGTGTAGAGTTAATTCAGAGATAGTTCAGCTGTGAGCTTGGGTCTCTTCACACTCGCCTTGTACGGTACTATTCAATCCTTGTCGAGAAAATAAGACCTTGCTTACCTCCCTAGAACCAGTATGAGCAACAGGTAAGTTAGTAATAACCAAAGTTAAATAGTTGTTCTTCATAATCGTAGAAATCCATTTAAAATTTACGATGGTTCACACAGAAGTATTATTACAAGGTTGTCCTGTATTTTTTGATTTTAGTTTCATTAAACAAAATAAGTCATCAGTATTCTACAGACAACATCCATCCAGTAAATTCTAGGATCAAATCTTCAGAAGACCAACAATGGCATGAAAAAGATACTTTTAATCATGAAGAAGTTAAAAGACTTATAGAAGAAATGGAGGACGATGAAGTAAGACATCTGTTTTATTAATGGTCAGATTGTAATTACTTAAAATTTGGATACTTGGTTGTTTTATTTACCCACTTTACAGTAAAACAAAATAACATGTAGGAGTAGGTGTTATAGACATTATACTACTTGAGCAAATATTACCTGGAAATATTATACTTAGAATCTTCAGCTTAATTATTTTGCTAGTGTCTGATAAATTAGTCCCCCCTGAAAATTTTAAAACCTAGTTGCCTGGAAATGACATCTCCAATGATCTGTGACAATACAGTTCTAAAAAAATGAATTATTATGGGAACTTTTCAGTCCCCACACTAGATCTGCCCTTGCATGTTTTACTGGAATAGGACTGAGATATAATTTGAAGTGTTCCATTTAATTTGGCATGAACATCATAAATAGTGCAGAATAGTTAGGACAGAATAGTTATATAAATCTTTTATTACTTCATAACTTATTTTGATATTGATAACTAACTGATGGTAATATTTTCTGTTTTCCAGCCTATTGCTAATATGAATAACCCTTATAAAGCAAAACAGCGTAAATGTATCTTATGTACACGTAATGTATACATTGATTACAAGGTAATAATAATTTATATTCATTGTTAGTTCCCATTGAGACAAGCACTGTAAAAGAACTCTTTTATCATGCTCCTTTTTTGACTTTTATTTATTCAGTTTCATGTGTGTCTTGATAATTGCAAGGATCACATACAAAGATAACTTCAGCTATGTAGACATGGCTAGCCAGGAACTTTTACAGACATTATATCATGGAACTTATCGTGAACTGACTGAACTCCATATGAATTCAATCAGAATTAACCAGTGGTTTCATGAAAAAATATCATGACACTACTTCTTGTTTTGTATGCCTACCCTATGGCCCTACATGTTAATGTTGTGTTAGGGTTATTATAATGTCCTTGCATCCACTTGTCCTTTGGTTGATCTGTCACTTTACAGAGTTCCGTTTTTGATCAAATTTCAAATTTTAAAAAATAATTACTGATAATTGACCCTATTGCATCTAAATGAACTTTTTGGCGAAAGTAGTCCACAGGCTATTTATTACCTTTGACCTTTCATTGTTGATTAATATTAACATACCCATACTTCCTCTACCGAGACACCATTATTTAAATTTTATTTAAATTTTCAAGAATAGTTTGTATTTGGAATTACATGTATTACCCCGACTGATATGATAGTTGATAAATGTTTATTACTGTACTCATACTACCTGTACTCACTTTATAGAGTTTAACTTCATACCCGATTTTCAGCAATATTTCTGTAATAGCACTCCTAGAATTACTTCATTCGACTTATGATTGATGATTAAGGGATATTACCTATATTTGTCTCTCTAAAGACGTAGGTTATTGACCACTATCATGGTGTATGATTTATTTATTTTGTATTTCAGAATGTTGAGCTTCTCAGTCAATTTGTTTCACAACATTCTGGTAGAATACTTCCTCGTAGTAGAACTGGGTTGTGTGTTCCCATGCAGAAGCATATAGCAAGGTTGATCCAAAGAGCGAGAACGCTAGGTAGGTCGGTAATACGCCATATTTTCCAGTCCATTCCAAAGTCTTCAATGTAACCATTGTGGCTTGGTATTCTTGTTTTGGGGATAAAATTTGATATTAAATGTTTTGTTTACTAAACGTTTGCATGGGCCAAACAAATTCAAATGATTTTCTGATAATTACTCAATGAATTGTTACTCTTAATCCTATTTTAGTGTATTATAAATGTTTCATTAATGACAAAAGTAAAAATATTTGACAACTCGATCTTGTTGACTGCTCAGATGATTTAGCTGCTGTGGGCATATGTTTTGTTGTCTGGAAACCTATCTTATTTCCTCTTACTGTTAAAGATCCTGGTGTGGAAATGTATTATAAGTATTCAAAGTCAATGGAAAGATAATTGTTCCATGATGACCTACTTTTTTCAGTGAACACTTGGTCCTATTTTTCTCTCACTCTATCTCATTTTGTTGCTGTAGGTAAATGTCTTAATCATTCTTGGGACGAATCTAGTCCTATTAACAAGAAAGGAACAATATTTATTCATAATTTTTAATGTAGAAATATTGTTAAAGTAAAGTCTTCAATGTTCTGGGAACAAATGTGTGATAAAATATTTATACATTTATATGTGTGTTTTTCAGCCTTTATGCCCTATATGCACAAAGATCCTGAATATATTCCGCAGACTAAAAATATATTTATACAAAAAAATGATGATAGTTCAAAGTGATGCTCTGCTGATAAGTATATGAAGTGCCATATGAATAGACAGTTTTAGAACTTAGAATGTGATCCAGATTCAAGTGACTTTTGAATGTAATAAAATATCTAGATAATTATGATGGAAATTGTGCTGAGTATGTGAATTACTGTTGAAACTTTAGCTACTGGACTGATACATTGCAACCCCTGCTTCCCAATATTAAGAATTGTGTCGCACCAAAATATCTTATGCAATATTTTGTATTTCTATACAAAAAAAATGTGTTTGTGGTTATTTATACAACATAGTGCATGTTTAACTAAACATCAAGAGTGTAATTCCAGAACTGAAGGTTGCTGAACACTAAATAGAGTCCTTCTCATGAAGCCAAAGCTTTACACAAAATCTTTTAAAATTTGTAAAAACCTATTATCACATCTAACAGGGAGTATCTCTGGACCTAAAGGTTATTAAATGCTGAATGTCAGTGTTCGATCTCTTGTGGACCCCAATGCTTCACCAGATTTGAGGAGAACCTATTAAAAACATATTGCATATCCTTGGGGTTTTTTTTACAAAAGAGTGGTAAATCCAGAATGAAAGGTTGCAGAATATTGATAGGTATCACTCTCTTATAACCCGGATGCTTCACGACAAATTTTTTTTAAAAATCTGTTGTAATCTGTAGCAATTATCAATGGGGGGATAACTCTGGACTGTAAATTCATTGAACGCTAAATGCATCACACCATATTTGAACAAAAAATCTTGTTAAAAACTCAAGCCTCTATTGCGTTAACAAGCAAATTGTTGATGGTATATGGGACATGGGTGACGACATAATTCATGTACATCCACACTGAAATGTGGACATATAAAAACAGATTATCCTAGAAGTTTCACAATAACAAACTTTATTCCTACAGCAAATATAAAAAATAGTCTCCCCAGGCACTAACAAAAACTTTTCACTGTAAACCATCTTGAAAAAGTCCTTCTCCCTCTACATTACCCACTTAAGGAGCATGAACAATACTGTTGTCACTTGATTTATGTATTGCGTGTAATAATTATACTTTGATCGATTGTCTGTGAGATATCTGATGAATTCTGATTTGGACTCAATCTGCCCGACTGTTCAGTTATTGGTCTTGATGTTTTCAAATGAAGAAAAATATAGACAACTTTATTCATCCCATTTGTATTGGCCTGACAAACCCACCTCATGTTTAGAATAAAATATTGAGATACAAGTAGAGCATAACATCCAGTAAAATAATAATGGTATAGTCATAGAAATATTTCATCTAAGATGGATAAATCTGGTTTATGTTTTTTAGTGACTGGTTGATCAGTTTTGTTTGTAATAACTGGATCACAGGGTTCACTCTCACTACTCTCTGTACTGAACAGATCATCAAAAGTATCATCATCGGTTTCATCCGACACTTTTATGTCAATATTTGAACTTTTATTGGAATTGTAATGTCTTTTTCCGAACTGATTTATCTTGACAGAACTGTTTGACTCGTCGATCATAGATTCCTTTCCAGCCTGAAATGGAATATTTTTATGTAATTGAAAGAACTCAAAATATACTTTCCCCTTAACATAAATAATACCTATACATATGTTTTTATACGCCCACATTTTCATGTGGACGTATTATGTCGTCGCCCCTGTCCGTCCGTCCGTCCGGACATCCGTCCGTCCACAATTGTTTGTGGACTCTCTACAGGTCACAATTCTTACCCGATTTTGACGAAACTTGAAATATAGGTTTATCCCCCAAAGATCTCGGCTGCTTTCGATATTGGCACGTATCGGATCAAAACTTCATGGATTATGGCCCCTGATTGTACGTAAAATCAAGTTTTTAGCTTGTGGACCCTATAGAGGTCACAATTTGGAACCGATTTTGATGAAACTTGACATGCATGTTTATATCCCAAAGATCTTGGTTCCTTTCGATATTTGCGCCTATCGGAACGTAATTTCCTGAATTATGGCCCCTGATTGTCCGAAAAATCACCTATTTTAGCTCGTGGTACCTCTGTAGGTCACAATTATTATCCGATTTGAAAAACCGTTCGATTATATCACCGTTACACCCTAAGGATGGTTGAGTTCAAATTTTGGAAAAATCGGACCAAAATTACCATACAAAATGGCCGCCGTTTGTACGCGAATACTGTTAAAAAATGGTATATCCAGGTTACGGACCCTGTAGGGATCACAATTTTAATTTGATTTTGATGAAACTTGAAATGCATTGTTATAACCCAAAGATCTTGGTTCCTTTCAATATTTGCGCATATCAGATCGTAACTTCCTGAATTATGGCCCCTAATTATACGCAAAATCGTCTTTAATTAGCTTGTGGTCCCTCTTGAGGTTACAATAATTATCCGATTTAAAAAATCGTTTGATTATATCACCGTTACACCCTAAGAAAGGTTGAGTTCGAATTTCGGTAAAATTGGACCAAAATTGACATACAAAATGGCCGCCATTCGTACGCGAATACTGTTAAAATATGGTATATCAAGGTTGTGGACCCTGTAGAGGTCACAATTTTAATTCGATTTTGATGAAACTTGAAATGCATGGTTATAACCCAAAGATCTTGGTTCCTTTCGATATTTGGGCATATCCGATTGTAACTTCCTGAATTATGGCCCCTGATTATACGCAAAATCGTCTTTGTTCAGCTTGTGGTCCCTCTGGAGGTCACAATTATTATCCGATTTAAAAAATCGTTTGATTATATCACCGTTACACCCTACGGATGGTTGAGTTTGATTTTCGGAAAAATTCGGAACAAAATTGCCATACAAAATGGCCGCCGCATGTACGCGAATACTGTTATAAAAAGGTATATCAAGGTTGTGGACTCAGTATAGGTCACAATTTTGATTAAATTTTGATAAAACTTAAAATGCATGGTTATAACGCAAAGATCTTGGTCCCTTTCGTTACTTGCGCATATCATATCGTAGCTTTCTGAATTATGGCCCCTGATTGCCCGAAAATTCGCCTATGGTCCCTCTGGAGATTATGATTATTATCCGATTGAAAAAAAGCTTGACTCTATCACCGTTACACCATACCGAAGGTTGAGTTTGAATTTCAGGGAAATCGGACCATAATTGCCAGACAAAATGGCCGCCGTTTGTACTCTAATAGTGTTAAAATATGGTATATCAAGGTTGTGGACCCAGTATAGGTCACAATTTTGATTCGATTTTGATGAAACTTGAAATGCATGGTTATAACCTAAAGATCTTGATTCTTTTCGATATTTGCGCATATCAAATTGTAATTTAATGAATTATAGCCTTTGATTGTAGGAAAAATCACTGTTGGTTTTGCTTGTTCTCTAACCATCTCTCGAAAATGTGGGCGTATCCTGCCTGGCAGTGCCAGCTTACTATCTTTACAATATATTATGCAATGTCTTAAGCTCAAGACCATTAAACAACTTAAAAAAACTTGCACATGCTTTGCCATGAAATACTTCACTAAGGTTCAATATTTTAACTAGTTACACTTAGCACATTGCCCGAAGGATTATTTGAAATGATAGTATGCCAAAATCAAAGGATGACGTATTGACGTCACATCTGTATTTTAAATGTGATTTAAAATATAATACAGGGGATGCTCGATTGACAGTCCAGAATTAACAAAATTGCAATCGAGGGACGCGGTATTTAGTCCTGTAGCAGTTCTGTCAGTCCCGACCGCTGGGGTGGTGTGAGTAGAATTGTGACATATTTTAAGTAACAAATATGTTTCAGCTATCAGGATTGGTTGAGATATTTTTAATGCAGTCGGCACATGCGTTGTACTCCCAAATTTCCCTTTTCATTCGATTGACACTATTTTCGGAATTGAAAGAATTCAATTCCAGAACATTCAATTGAGTACGCCCACAAACAACTTTCTGAAGACTAAAGGGAGATAATCCAAATGGGATCTAGGTTCAAACATGTAGTGATTCTTTATAAATACAGTGAGCCAAACATCTGAAGAGGGTTTATTGTCTCAATTCCTCAATTTCTACTGCAAGTCAAATTAACGTTTGTTTATGTGCTGAATCTTCGGCCTCGAAATGCTGAGTATTCACCAAAACCTGCCAGATAGTGTCAATTCAAACAGTCTTATGCAAAAGAGGGTTGTAGGGGTGGAAAGAGAGAATTCAGGTAGACAAACTACATTTGTCGATCATGAAATCAGGGGAAATAATCACTAGTCTTAGTCTAAATAAATGAGAAATGAATATGAATATTTAAATATTTCTAGCTTTATAAGTTAAGCTCTAAATAGAAAATTGTATAATTATCAAGTGTTTAAAAAAAAAAATCACTTTTCTCAACAATAAAATCTTATAATTTAAGGACATTTCTCCAAGAAAAACTGTATAGAAAGTCGGAAAATCTGACTATTAACAATATATATCTGGAATAACTATTATATGTGAAAATACACTTATTGTACAACCTGTTTCAATATATCTTTAGCTGTTTCCAATAGTTCCTTTTCTGTCATACAGTAAATTGTCTTTCGTAATCTTAATAAAGAAGATGTATGGTAAATAATATGCATAAACAAGACCATCAGAGAACTTTTTTGTAAAAACTATATTTTTAGCAAAACGATTGATATCTTTATTATTGACCTGATCTACTGATTCAAGTCTATCTGAAAAGTGAAAACTTAATAACAGTATGGAAAGGATTACAATATAGGCATGAACTGTATACAGACTAGCTTCCAGCCAAGGAAATTTTTTCGTTAATACAGTCCCAGGTTAATAATTTTTATTCCATTTCAATTTAGAATATTAATTTTTTTTTACTAATATAAAAATTATTTAGTTCCCCGTGTCTGATCAGATCTAAAATGGAAGCATGTTTAGTATTACAACTTAGCCTGAATGGTTTATGCCAAAGTTGTGCATCATGATTGTACATATAAATAACCATTAGGTGGCTTTTCCTCCTAAAAGAGCTCTAAAACATGGAGGGTTATTAAATGAAGACAATACGGAAATGTTCCAGTTGTTTTTGCTGATTATTTAACTTCTATCCTTTTTTTCTATTCCAACTTTGGGCTTATTTGTGGCTTACCTTTTTCTAGGAATTGGTGATCCAGAAGATCCAATGCTTTTATTCCCTGATTTATGATTATTAGTAGATTTTTCTGAGTTTTGGGTGGACTTCAACATCCACTTTGGGAGTGGCTTTACATTAGCACTGCTACTAGACATATTTCATTTACCAGTCTCCCAAATACTAAACCTTTCTCTATAATAATAAGTTTAAAAAAACATTAATAATGTCTCACTTTAAAGCACAAACTTTGGAAAGCAATGTTAGATTGCATTCTAAAGTTAAAAAGCAAAAAACATTCAGAAGCACATAAAATGAAGCTTTCTACATACGGTATATGCCATGTGATATTTAAGTAAAAATTAGAAGCACATGAGATGAAATATAGGTGATGTGATATAGGTGAATTAGAAGCATATGAAATGAATTGGCAATCTTACTTTTCTGACCCAATTAAGGTATACATGTATGGCATGTGATAAAAGGGAACTTTAGTCTGCCATTACTTTTCTTCCAGAAAAGGCACTTGGTTAGTGAGCCTCAGGATGAAGATATCTTTGAGCAAAACTTGATGACATAGTGCTCTGACTAGGAATTATTTATAACAGTCAGTGTCTACTATTTGGTGTTTGCATTTCAATAATAAGAGTCAAATCTGTTTATTAAAAAATGTAAGATATTAAATAAAATAAATTAAATCTTTCAATGCTTTAGGAATTTGTTTATAAAAATTGCGCTCTCCTCAAAATGTATTACTACTACTAATTAAACTGTAATTTAATTTGACTTGTATAAATTAGAGTTTAAATTTTTTTCTTACTATAAATAAAAAGGAAGGATGCTTAATTCTTGTCTGGGATATCACTTCCGTGGAAGCAGACGTAAAATAAAACTATTTCACACACAATATATATCGAATAAACCTATCTTATGTCATTGAAAGTTTGAATCTCGTACTTTATGAAAATAGTTTTTACCAAAAAAAGCATTTACAGCGTGAACAATAATCAACGAAAAACATTACTTGGCCTAAATAATAGTCACGGGACATTCATTCTGCTTTTTCATTGGTCAATAAAGACGTCTATCCGCTACTGTCAGTGGAATGTATATCACAGTAACACAGTACGTTTCATTTCGATAGTTCAAAATATTCCTTACAATTACAGTATACATCCATCACTGGAATTAAAATAGATAGCATGATTTCCGACTAAAAAGAATCCTTACTGCGATACATGACATGATCAATTTGATCAATAACTTAAGTACCCAACATCAACATTTCGCATGGACCGAAAATGATTCGATAATTTCGCTTGCCATGAAGGGAGCGGTTATTGCTTATTGTCACCGATATCATTTTAGCCGTTGCAAGAAGAGTATTATTTATTTTAAATTTATAGATGTTTACATTGTAATATTACCGGCATAAGTCGGGGTCTCTGAATATTAAAACCACAACATTAATGAGCTCATGACTCTCTATGAAATTTGCAAGTAAACACAAGCAATGTCTGCTCCCCTGTAGCACGCGCTGGATATAGGGCACCGATTGACGAATTTACCAAAACAGAGAACACTGGTCGTCGAATTAAGTAAATTTACAAATCTGTGGCGAAATTTTGTAAGTTTTTTTTTATTACAAATTATGTGGCTGTAGTAATTCTATCACAGTCTTGCTTGTAGAGAAAGGAACTGTTGCAAGAATTATAAGAAACTATTTCGCATCTTTAATTTGGGAGTCCAATCATGCGTGATTTCGTTATTCGAAGGATCCGAAAATGGCTACCGGAGACAATGAATTGATATGTTCGTGCAGTCTTTTTTTTAACCAGGGATTAGAGAATTGCATATATGTGTCATTATCCATTTTTGTATACATAATTAGACCGGGTTCACGGATTTGTTTTTAAAACCCAAGATGTAATACACAATGTCGTGCGGTAGGTGGCTATCAAAATGGCATTACTTTACACCAGTTAGTCAGTCAGGAAGGACAAGGCCAAGTCAATTAATTTCGCGATTTACAATAAATAGTTTTTGTGATAAAGTTATAATTATATTGCTTTGTTAGAATAACTACCCTTTATTGATTGACTTTGTGAGTTACTTGCATAATAATATGTAGCACATCTTCAAACGTTTTTTTTTTCAATTTTACAGCACACAGTTGTTGTTTCAGTCATGACTAAGACTCCTAAGAGGTAGCCACTATTATATATTTTCAGGGCAAGGTCTAGTGAAAACTTTAAACAATTGCCACATCACCTGGAATGGAGAGGGAGGGGGGGGGGGGGGGGGGTCAAGACATGCAAAAAGGCCTATATGGGGCCATTTTGGTATCTAAATGTGCTTTGAAACTGAACAATAAAAATGTTTAGATAACCCAGTCCATATAATCAAACTGGTTAAATGGCATCAAAATTTCTTTGAAACTGCATTTGTTTTCAACTTTTTTTGCGTTTAGAATACACGAATTGTTATCATTTTTATGACTTTCAATTCACACTTTAAAACTTTTTGCCAGAAAGCATAAAGATATCTGACAATTATTAAACATTGGAAATATTTATTAAGGATAGCTGTCAGATCCATTTACCATATATCAAATCTTAAACATGCATTATGCAAAAGCAAAATCTTCCTATTTGAAGTATATGCCCGACACCCAGGGGCAAAACCACACATATTTTCTTTTTGTATGTCTTAGCCTAGGTTAGGTGCATAATAGTAGGACGTTAAACCCCATTTTATTCATTTTTGTATGTCAGTGTGTCACCTACAGGTCACAATTCTTAATGAATTGTCTTGAAAAAAAATTTCCTTATACCCTAAGCATGATCTCTTTTGTTTTTGGTGCATGCCCGACCCCCAGGGGCAGATCTACGCCCAATTTTTTGTATTTCTTTGTCATCTACAGGCCCAAATTTCTTTATGTATCATATTGAAACTTTTGCATACTTATTCTTTGTAGCCTACCCTAAGGAACATCCCTATCGTTTGGGGTGCATGCCCAGGGCGAGAGCCACGCCCTTTTCTTTTTTGTGTGTCGCTTACAGGCTACAATTCTTAAGTTATCATCCTGCAATTTTATATATGCATTCCTTTACCCTCTAGATGATCCATAATGTGTCCGGTGTTTGTCTGACCCCAGGGGCCGAGCCACGCCCATTTCTTGCATTTGTTTGTTTGTCATCTACAGGCCGCATTGCTTAACATATCCACTTAAAATTTTGCATACTTATTCTTTGTACATGTACCCTAAGGAACATGCCTATCATTTAGGGGGGCTATGTCCAACCCCCAGGAACAGTGCCACACCTATTTTCTTTTTGTGGGTGTGTATTGCCTATAGCTCACAATTCTTAATCGATCGTCTTGATAACTTTTTTGTACTTATACCATATACCCCAATGCTGACCTCTATTATTTTTGGTGCATGCCTGACCCCCTGGGACAGAGCCACGTCCAATATGTTTATGTGTCTAACAGGTTTCACCTACAGGCCGCAATTCTTAATAGATACTTTTGAAACTTTACATACCTATTTCTTATACCCGCAGGATGGCCCCTATTGTTTTTTGTTGATTGTCCAACCCCCAGGGGCAGAGCTATACCCATTTCATTTTTGTTGTGTCTGTGTGTTTTGCCTATATGCCACTAATCTTAATGGATCATCTTTGAACTAGGGATTACTTATAGCCTAAGGACGACAACTGCATGTTCCCTGCCCCCCAGGGGCTGAGCCAAGCCCAATTTTTGTGCTTGTCGTTAATAGGCTGCAATTCTGAATGGATCAGCTTGGTACTTGGCATATGTATTCCTTATAGCCTATTGGCGTTGACAAATGGTTTTGGTAAATGTTACGACTCACATGGGCAGGGCCACACCCAATTTTTGCCTTAAGCGCTGGAAAGCCAAAATTCTGAATGTATTACCTTGGTATACTTACTCCTTATACTCTTAAGGCTGAGTCACACTAGTGGATTTTTCCTTTAAGACAAATCCTAGCGAACGTCTTAAAGGATAAATCCTCTGGGTTTTTATGATCATACATTAAGTAAAATCCTATAGGTTTTGGTCATGTGATCATTAATACCATAAATGTAAATATGAAGGAAACTACAAAGATTTCTTTTCTCTCGTTTATGGTAATCTCCGGACTGAATAGACCACAGCACGCTTTGGCGATTGAAAAAAAAAAAAATTCTCTGTCTCGGCCCGGTTGAGTTAGACGTCTGCCATTTTGATTGGTCAATTCACAGTACAAATCCTACGAAAATAGGACTTGTTCTAAACCTAAGGATTTGTCCGTAGGTCAGATAATCTATAGCCTATAGGACAAATTTTCCCGTTCACATGAAAGGATTTAGCTTATGGATATAAAACCTCAGGATTAATCCACTAGTGTGACTAAGCCTTTAAGGACGGCAACTATTGATGTTGATGCACGTCCCCCTCTTCCAAACCCCCTAAGCCCTAACCTTTTAGAGGCAGTGTCACACCCACTTTTTTGTTAATAATTTGTCGGAAAATTTGCCACAACAAACCAGGACATTTCAGGACCAACATATGGTTTTTTATTTTATTCAATAAATCGCTTGCGCGTAGGGGTCTTTAGTAGTGGGAGGAAACCAGGGGTATTGAGAGGAACGCTGTTGATATTAAACGCTCTATGACTTTCCAGTCTGGAGCTATCCTGCATTGCCAAAACCCCTGTGAACGCGGTATGATTTTTTTTCAAATTTGAAGGGAAGTATTGGGGTCATGAGGGATGACCACTATTAATATTCAATGTTCTGTGACTTTCAGCCCAGGAGTTATCCCCCTTCGGAAAGCAATTCAGTTGCCTGGAAAAGCTTATCAACACAATTACAGAGATTAGATTTCTTCAAAGATCCTAGATCCTTATCACATCTGCTTGATATCCCAAGTTTTCCTTTTGGATAAGCTGCAGTTGAGCCAAAGCTGCTGTGTGGACGTATTTCCATGCGTTGTGTGGCTTTCTTTAACTATTATAGTGAGAACTGACAACTCTTATCTGATCTCTCATAATGTATCAGGGATCACGGTGGATAAGGCCCTGGTTCGCTAGCCTGGAGGTCAGGTGTTCAATCCCTGCATTGCGTGATTTCCCTTTGTCAGTGATGCAGAAGAAGGGCCTGACAAGGACAGCTGCCTAGTCGTTCGGATGGGACAGAAAATAGAGGTCCCGTGTACACATTTGCGTGCAGTGCCGTGCACGTAAAAGATCCTTTGGCAGTTGGAATTCAGTTGCTGCCCGGGCAAAATTTCCCCCATAGCACACTGTGTGGCGTATGCCCGTCTTCGATTAGCCAAGGTTAGGTGCATTATAGTAGGATGTTAAACCCCATTTCATTCATTCATTCTCATAATGTATCTTAAAGTAAATTGGGTGATTATCACCTTCCAATATCTTTTTCTTCAGTTTAAGTCTCTCACCTTTTCCACATCAGCTCACTAATATATTTATCACCAGAGAGCAGACAACCCTAAATTTTCAGGCTGACAATTAGTGACACCCACTCATTTTTGTCCTGTTCTGCTCCAGGAATGTTTTTTTTAGGGAATCCAGTATTTTTCTAGTAAAATTAGGTGTCTCTTCTTTCCATATACCAGAATTGACATACTTTTAAATGCTTTTGTGGGAATGTATAAGTTTTACTGTAAAATATTTTGCAATGTATTTTATTCAATATTCACTCACACTCAACACAGTGTTTAATCATAAATTTGTTGCAAATGGTACTTCACAGAACTTAATTAGCCCTATAAAACTTATGTTAAGCTAACAAATTCTGTACCAACCCCCACAAACCCTTTTTATTTTTACATAAATGAATGAGATTCTATCCAAAATTTAAAACAAGCCTTTTGGTAACATTTGCCGTCATAGATACATGTAACTATGGATTCTATTTTAACTTAGAAAGGTATCAATTTTTGAGGTGTCATATTTTTTGTATTTATTATTTAAATAAATATTTATGGCATTATTCTGATTACTCATCTTTAATTGTATTTTTACAGGGTTGATGATTAATTCTTCATTTAAAACGTTTGACCAAAAATCATGGAAGAAGAGAGTAACACTAATCCTACTAATATGAAAAAGTCTGATTTTATGAAATATTTAATTAAGAATCTACAATTTCTGTGCCAAGGCCATGTTCCTTTCAGCAAGAAAATCGAAGTGATAGGACACATTTACTTGAATGTTGATGATAATGTTGTAAAATACAACTATTTTCTTAACGAACTAGTCACGAAAACAGACTCAAGTGATACATCATTTACAAGTAACAGTTTTCAAGCAAAGCCTGAACAAGAAAATTATATCAATACACTGCCATCCACATCTCCACATGATAGTGAAAGTACCAATTCTACACCATCCAGATCTACACCAAAAGTTCAAATTATTCAAACTGAAACCAGTTCTAGTATTCCTACAGAAAATGACCAGTCCCCAATTTTCTTGCCGAAAATAATAAATGTTCAATCAGTGCCTCAGGGTGATGTTAAAAATACTGAAGCAAAATCAGAAACAAAAAATATTAGTATACATGTATCCACTCCTAAAATTGACAGTGTTGTAAGTTTAGCTCCCAAGGCGGCACCAGATGCATTTACTTCAGTGAGTGAAATTTTAAAAAACATAAAGAAAGAACCAGTTGAGGAAAGTTTAGATACAGTTGATGCTTCTAATTCTGCATCAAGACGTAAACGTAAACCCGATCACACAACTAGAATTGACTTTTCCTCTGTGAAATTAGAACCTGTTGAGCCATCATCACCAAGCAGCAATAGTATAGCATCCAAAAAACCCAAAATTATGAAACCCAGACCAACATCGGCAGCAATTTTGTCAAGAAAGCCTAAACCTAAAACATCTCAATCTGATGATAATTCACAGTGTAAGTAAATTGTTAGTGTACATGTTTATTAATAGAGAGATTTCTTAACTAAACAATTACTCTTACAATTAGATTAGTGTAATTACATTTTGACTTTTTGCTAAATTCACACTTACAATTACACGTAAGTAGTAGGTACATGTACATGTAGATGTAGCGACACAAACTTTATCCCCGATCTCAATAGGTCTTCATCACAGATCGAGTGTTAAAGGACCTAAATCACTAACATTTGGGACATAACAATTGACAGAAGTGGGTCGAAATGCATATAATACTGTAATATGAATGTATATACACTGGTTTACACTCAATGGTTTCTGTTTTTACTCTAATTTCAAATCAGTTATGTTCAACAAAATAAGCCAGCAGTCTCAATCGAATTCAAATTTCTAGCGTCTGGTTATTCCAGTCTACATACTCCGTTTTATTTGGTGCAATGTGTCTAGCCTCGTTCCCCAAGTCTCTTGCTAGAACTGGGCTGAAACGCATTATGGTACACGATTCGTGTACCAAAGGTGAAATATTTATTTGGTCTTGTTGGATATTAGAAGCCCATCTTTTCCCGGTAAGATCACAGCATCAATGTTGATTTAAATTTACAAATAATTCAGATTTAGTTCAGAGAACGATTATGGACTGGATTATTAAAATTAAATAAGATTTAGCCAAGTGTTGTGAACTTGAAGTTATGGACGCTGGTATCCGTCGGACACACTTTTATGACATGTGCTTCACGGCATACATCACAAAAACTCATGACATTTAACCTTCTAATGTAAGTGTAAATGTAAGGTCGAGAAACTTCTCTTATAAGAACTATCCATTGCAAACTACAATTATGTTGTGAAAATTGGTCCTCTCAAAGGAATACTGGTGCAAAAAGGGTTAAAAATATTTAGGTTCTCAGAAACGGCTGTTTCACTTAAAGGGAGGTAAATCAAGGTTAATGTTTACAGTAGACTGGATAGCCTTTATGTTGTACATGTATGTATCATATGTGACTTGTTGGACATGTGTACATTCTCCAGTTTGTTTTCCAGTAGTACTTACTTGTGTGTCTTCTTTTTTTTCCAGCTTCCTTGGGAGATGATGTTCCAGTTCATTTTGGTGATGGATTAGGTCTTGGCTCTGAGGATGGTAGTATTTTTCCAGTCGGTTTATTAAGAAATTTAAATACATCATTGGATGGGGCTGGAACATCAGATGGATGTAAGTATTATTTTCAAAAGAAAATATTTTCTCACTCTCGAGTATGTAAGTTTTTGTCATTGAAGATTGGATGTAGGAAGTTGAGACATTGAGATATTGTACAATTGATCAATTTGTTACTGGTACATGTGTTATTGTGTTTTGTTTGATATTTTGACTGTTATATTGATATTAGTTGGTGTGGGTTGATTAATCAAGCTTTGAAATTCAGGCTACAGTTGATTTGATCTCTATATTTGAATGATATAGGCCATAAGGCTAGTACAGTGTTCATGTGTAGGCTGAAAAAAAGAATAATGGCAGCATTTCGACATAAAAATATAGTTATTTTGACCATAATTACTTCAAAATAAAAGCAATTTATTTTTGAACACATTAAATTAATGTGCATGTATCCTATCCTATAAAATCCTACAAAGCTTAAATATATTTTCACTACACTTTTAATAGAACCTGCCATAATTCTCGGGCTTTTGCTCTTTCAGCCTACTTTAAAAAAATAACTGTACCACACAGGAGATCTCTTCAAATTAACCTGCACCCTAATGAACTGGTACCGGTATCACGTAAAAGACGGCGATATAA
Organism: Patella pellucida; assembly: GCA_917208275.1. Taxonomy (NCBI): domain Eukaryota; kingdom Metazoa; phylum Mollusca; class Gastropoda; family Patellidae; genus Patella; species Patella pellucida. The sequence continues at coordinate 64,621,785 of OU795039.1, forward strand.
TTCCTACAGTAGTATAGAAAAGCAGAATGCTGTCCAATTAGCAGAGATTCATGGTGTTAAGGCAACGTGTGTAAAGTTTAATATTCCAGCTAGTACTTTATCTACTTGGCGTACAGCGGTCGGACGTAACATACGTCAAAAAGGACAAGATCTGCAACTGGTGAAATCTACATTACCTCCGTTACCGACAGATATTAAATTAACAGATGCCCTTCCATTTTATTGATTATAATTCAGTATTTATGCCAAGCATTAGTTATTATGACAATTTTATATTATACTTGTGTTATTTATAAACGTTAAAGAAAACCGTGAAGTCCCAACAGTCAGTGGATCAACAATTAGTGCAATATTTACTTAAAATGAAATCAACAATTAAATGATGTTTGTGTCTTGTGTGTGTTTTCAATCTGATTAAAACATACAGATCCAATTTCGTTTCGTTTTTTTTATAGTTCAAAAAAATTTTTTTTTTCTTTACTACACTTGGATCTGAAAGTATAAAAAACAAAACAAAATATAGATCTATATTTTAATTAGATTGTTGTGTTTTTATATGTAATTTTTAAAATTGCCAATAATTCAAGTCTGTGTTCTCTGTGAATAGTTAAATTATTTTCACAGAAAGACTGATTGCAATAATCAAAGTGGGTGATTAATTTGTGTGGTATTCAAACCATATGCTGTTCAATTTATTGGAAGTGTACACCTATATGTGAATTTGTATTTGTATAAAATTTTAAGAAGACAAATGATTCTGTGATTATTTATGTATGGGTGCCTGTATCAAATGATGGGAATTTTATAGAACTTAGTTTTTAAAAAATGGTATAATCTATTACAGTAGTTTGGGTAAATCTCCAAGGACAGACTGATCAAGGCAAGAAATTACCAATGTTTGCTCCAGGAAAGAAAAGAGGCACCTATAATTTCTACTCCCAGGAAGAAAAGCATAAAGCAGTAGAATTGGCAGCGCAGTTTGGTATAGCACCAATTTGTCAAAGATTTGACATACCTTCCAGTACTTTATGGACATGGAGGAAACAGTTTGAAAAATACCAGGAAGCAAAATTAGATAAAGAAAAGGAAGCATCAGAAAGCGAGAAACCAAAAATAAAAATTGAACCAGGAACAACTTAATTCTGTTTGTTGCAACTTGTTAAAGTCTATGTGTAAAAGGAATATTCAAAGGTTCATTGTTTGATTAATTATTTAGAGTTATTGCCCCATATGAATTTCATTTCTGAGCATGGTCCCAAGTTTTAATATATCAATTTGATCTGCACTGTATGAAGATACTCGATTGACAATCAAGAATCCCCAATATATTTTGTATTTTTCTTCAATCAAATGTGCTGTCAGGGTTTTATTGTGTGTGTGCATACATTAAGGTGTAAAAATGTCATTTGTTTATGAATTAGTCCTGTATACTATTTCTGAATTGAACTTTATATAAAAAGTATGAAATATTTTTTTAACTGGTTGCCAGTGATTGTGTTCATCTGATATTTAAGTTTATTAATGTTCAAGCATGTTTTATGTACATCTTACATCTGCATGGTGGCTCCGTAGGTTAAGTGCCAAGTCACTAAATTGAAGGTCATGAGTATGAGCAAACACCGCGGTCGGGTAAAATTTACCCCCATAGCACATAGCATATTGGTTTGGTTGGCGCAAGACATTAAACCCCATTTCATGTTTTTGTGGAACTGTACATAAGTGCAATAGATACATTACACATGTTTACCTTGTTTACAAATGAATTCATTGATTAGTACTTGTCTTATAAATAAGATGTATTCCTTGATGTCAGTTAAATGATACTCAGAATCTGGAGAAAATCCATATTAACTTGATAATCCCATGTAATTAATAAATATTTTAGCAGTGTCATAGTCATATTAACAGTATTGGTAGATATTTAATTTACCATTAAAGGATAATATTGCTGTCGACCATTATCACATATGTGATAGAACTGGTTAAACACGTTCCAAATATTATTTAAACACAGATATAATTGCTATGATACATTGGTAACGAAGATTTCAAGAAATGAAACTGACGAAAGCAAAAGAAAAACATGAGTTATCCTTCTATATTATCTTTTGTAGCATATCTCTGTGTTAAAATTATATTTGAAATGTGTTTAACCAGTTCTATCACATACGTCATTATGGCGGACACCAATATTGTCTTTTAAATTTGTTATCATATAACTTGCTTTTCAACATCAAATTAATAACAAAATATTTCTGAATACAACCATCTAATTTTATATTATTTATTGTAATAAACATCAAATGTAAGATCAGACCATTTTAAACTTTTTATAATGTTGAATATCCAGGAATTTTTCATAAATTTTGAATATATAAATTGTTTTCTGAACTTCTTTACAGAAGTTCAAAATTTTTGTTCCCTAGCATTTCAATTAGATCTTTAACTCTTAAATGACCTACGCTGACACCTATAACGTTACCGTAAAGTACCCACAGCAACTTTTAAATTTTATTGACAAAACCAGATAACCGAATGCAACATTCCTACCTTAATGATTTATTTCCCTTTTTATCATTTGTTTACTTCCTGCTTGACATTTTAACAGTTAAAAATTTTAATGTTTCTACTTAAAAAATTATAATAAAACAGTGATATGTCTATGCCTATACGGCAACGTTCTTCTAATGACGTATTACCACCCTTATTGAATGACAGTGATTTAGATTTTATTTGTAGTGTAGATTTTACAGATTTGCGTTAGGTCTAGAACGTGATAGAAGTAGGCTTAGTTAATCAACAAATTTCAATTACTTAAATAAGCTTAAGCTTACATTAAAAGAGATTCATAATGAATGATTTTTAGTTCACAACAGCCGAACAAAAAAATAGATAAAACCATTTTACATGAATTTTGCATGAAATATCTTAATTCATTTTTTGTATAAAATTTATATTAATGACAATTAAAATGGCATTAAATTTAGATTATTTCATCCATTTACATGAAGGGTCTTTCTACAGTTGTTTTTTTACTGATATGACTTTAAAATGCATATATTCTATATTTTAATACTATTGACCATTGTGATGTGGATTTTTATGACGTTATGATGTCAAACCTCTGGGTAGTTTAAGAGTTAATTTTGCATACCTGATATTGAATTGATAGCGTCTTTTTTTTAAAACCACTTTATCTACTTTCATATTCAATGAACTTGAAAACAATATACTTATTGATTGCCTAGATTTTATTTTGTTAATTATTTGTTACGAGGCTGGTAAAACTAAGCAACTAGGCTTAGTTCCCACTTAGATCTACATGTAGTGTAAGGCCATCAAAGGTATAAAAAACGAAACAAAATATAGATCTGTATTTTAATTAGATTGGGTTTTCTCTTGTCAGTGGTGTAGGATGGGTTGCCTGACAATGATAGTGGTCTAGTCAATTGGATGGGACAAAAAACTTAATAGATCCCTTGGTAGTTTGAATTCAATGTAAGAGTAGGTCATACAGCCACAGTTTATGGAAGACCAAATGGGACAATATTCATGATTCGTGTTTCTACATTCCAGTTTGAACATTTTAGACACGAACGCAACATTCTAAACTGATGATTCTCGTTTCTACATTCCAGTTTGAACATTTTAGACACGAACGCAACATTCTAAACTAATGATTCTCGTTTCTACATTCTTATGTCAACACTTCATGCCCAAAATCAACATTTTAAACAAAAAATTGACTTTATGTTTCATTTTCGCCGTTTTATCGGTAACTTTTATACATCATTAAATATTAAAATTATAAAATAATTTCTTAATTTTACACGAAAAAGAAATCAATTCAATGGTTTCTGAAAGTGTCTAATAAAAAAAATCTGAAATTTGAACTCTTGTGAAAATATCTTCTACGTTTCAAAAAGCCTTGAAGTTAAAATCTTGAAATGAAAATGTCCAGAAAAATAATGAATTATCAACATTATTACACCAGAGGGCGCTAACCGAAAACAATTTGGCGACCTATTCGGCTAGCGACCTATTCGACAGATCCAGCTGGTAGGTAACCTGTTCGTTGGCAACCTATTCAGAATAAATTCAACAGTCGACCAAACTCATCTTTTTTATCAATCAATCAAATGCAACGTCACGTCTATCAAATGAAAGTAGAATATATTATTATTTATCCATTCCTTTAGCTGAGAATAGCGATGTAATTTCGCATTATCTTACAAAATTCTGGACATCCAACTAAATATATTCCGAACGGTATTTAAATAAGCTTTCCCATGCACTGAGAGAAAAATGTGGGTCAAAAATGAGTAAAACTTACTCATTTTGGTGAGTTATGAGGAAATACTCAGTAAGATGAGTCTTTTGACTCAGATTAGCGGCACACGAGTCAGCCATGACTCAGTTCATTGAAACTTGCATGGACATTTCTGAGTCACCAACTAGTCACTTTCGAGTTATTAAAAAAATCAGCGATGAATTAAGTCCTAAGTTAGTCACGGGCTGGTCAAGAGTGAGTCCTTCCGGTGAAATGAATTGTGGGTGGAAGTTTTGGGCGGCCGTTTGTCGAAGACTGGACCCGTATTGGCCTAAAAGAAAATCCAATGCATCTACAAGAATCTACAATAAAAAAAGGTGAATGACTTGTGTTTTTTTTGTTAAGGGTAAAGCTTTATACAATACTTTATTTACTATTATATAGATTAAGCGGCATAATATTACATAGGCCACTGATTTTGATATTCATTAAGAATTCAAATTCAAATTTATTAAATCGTTCGTGGCGTTAAGAAATCATTATTATCCAGTTAGTGATTTATCTGGAAATCTTTAACTGCATGTAATGGTATTAGAACAAATTACATTAGGCAATTTGACTATAGGCCTAGAGTACAAGCACATTGGCCTAGAATTAGTTACTAGGCTAATAAGACGGAGTCAAAAGCGAGTCACCATGTAGTTCATAAATGAGTCACATTTACTATGCAAACAGAGTACGAAAATAAGTAAATTCTAAATCACAACGGAGTCAATAATAGATCACTATTTTATTTTATTATACTTTGTCGATGATATGGAACGATTTTCGTACGTCTGACAGGCTTAAGACTAAACATTAAAGATGCATTATTTGACTTAAGAGCTAAATCTTCCTATTGCTGGTCTTTATTTTGGCTTCAAATCTTGTATTTTAAACTAAAATTTAGAAGTTACTTAAACCCATAAGTAACTCTCTAGAATGCCCCCGAGATTTGAAAATTTAAAGGTAAAATGTTTGTCCAGTACCGTTTCCACGAAAGTAAGAAAAACATATGCTGCACCTTAAAGCACTCATATCTTCGCTCAGAATGAAGTAACTTGAATGTCAGTGTTTTGCAAGTTTTTATATGTTACTAAATCTAGCATAAAGCGATTCGGAAATTTACTTGTAAGTTGTTTGGATTTTTTTCTTTCAGGGCTTGCTGGGTGCTACTGTTAAAACAGGTTCAACTTTATTACAAGAAGACATAAAGAAAATGATTTGTCCCACTGAAATGGTAAGTTTCACTTAATTCGGAGGGTTGGTGTAGTAATATTTGACATTTAAACATCAGCTGAAACTTTAAAATATGATTGAAACACTGAAATATTTATATGTTAGTCTGGAAAATTTGTTTTTGTATCATTGCAGAAAACAGAGAAGGTGATGTCACGGATAAATAAACAACTTATGGTTTTGGAAATGCGAAAGATTTCTTAGACTTTTCAAATGTTAATGTGTTTTGGGAACATTGAACTGATTCTTAGTTAGCATTTACTATATCTGTGTGGATTAAAAATATAAATGTGTTTTATTTATAATATTTAAATTGGTAGAATAAAATACTTATATATTCGCTGTTATTCAACTTTTAATTTGACAAATTAATGATCATACAGGCTTAGAAATATAATAATATTATTTCATTGTTCGACTAACTAGTTGGTTAGTTCGAAGGAGGAACACATCATGACACTGAGGCAGAGGTTGATACATCAGACATAAGTTGTTGGAAAATCTGACATACTGGAATCGTATTCGTTTTTAGTATCTACCGATATTTTTCGGCAGCTTTGTGCGCCGCCAAAAAAATCAGTAAAAGTAAATACAATTTTATTTTAATAGGATTCGGGCTTATGTGGGGTCATTTGACTCGTTGTGTAGGCTAGTCATTTGACTCTAATCTATTTGCATTGATTCACTTTACTAGTCTTTCGACTCACTACAGTTAGCCCCGTTACTCACCTGTTGTGTCACAAGACTCAATAAAATAGTCAAATCACTTTAACAGACAAGTCACTTGACTCACTTAACGAGTCGTTTTATGGATTTTTGGGCGAGTCACAAAAATGAGTCTTTGGACATAGTATTTGAGTCCCACGTGTGTCTCAAGTAAGTCCCAAGTTAGTCAACGAAAAGTGAGTCGTTTTATGGATACTCACCCAAATGAGTCAACCGACCCACTTTTTTTCTCTCTGTGCAAATATTATTATTAAAAGTTGGCACAGTCATATTAAAGGGGTGCACTCTCATCATATACATGGCCAATTTTGAAAATAACAAGATTTAAAGGCAAAGACTGTTAATGTTAATATACCGTGTCAAAATTTGGACCATCGTACACAATTCTGACGATCCAACTAAATATATTCGAAAAGGTAATTGAATAAGCTTTCCAAATATTATTAGTAAACGTTGGCACCATCATATTAAAGGGGTGCGCCCTCAACCTGGGCATAGCCAATTTTTCAATATTCCAAATGTAAAGATAGGCCTGTGGTTTTTTTTTTCGAAGTCCAAATTGGGATTATCCTGATTCCTACAAAATTCTGAGCATCTGGCTATGTATATTCTGAAAGGTACATGTAATTGAATAAGCTTTCTACATAATATTAGTAAAAGTTGGCACAATCATGTTAAAGGGATGGGCTCTCATCCTCAACGTCGCAAATTTTTCACAGCACTTTAATAAATCTTGTTTAATCACCTTTCGGGATTTATATAGCTGGATGCTCAGAATTTTGTACCGGCCTATATTTACATTTAGAATATTGAAAAATTGGCTATGTTTGATTGTGTCCACTCTTACTAATAATATTTGGAAAGCTTATTCAATTACCTTTCAGAATATATATAGCTGATTTGTTCAGAATTTTGTACGATAATCCGAATTTCGACTTCGAATAAATACCGGCCTATCTTTACATATAGAATATTGAAAAAATGGCTATATTCAGGTTGAGAGCGCGCCCCTTTAATATTATTTTGTCAACTTTTACTAATAATATTTAGAAAGCTTGTCTAATTACCTTTCAGAATGTATATAACAGGATGATCCGAATTTTGACTCGGAATATCACTGTTCTTTCACTTTCAAATTGAAAGCGCGCCCCTTTAATAAGATTGTGCCAACTTCTACTAATAATATTTGGAAAGCTTGTTCTACTAATAATATTTGGAAAGCTTGTTCAATTACCCTTTAGAATATATTTAGTTAGGTCATTAGAATTTTGTACGATGGTCCGAATTTTGACACGGCATATTAACATTAACAGTCTTTGCCTTTAAATCTTTTTATTTTCAAAATTGGCCATGTTTAGGATGATAGTGCACCCCTTTAATATGACTGTGCCAACTTTTACTAATAATATTTGGAAAAAGCTTATTTAAATACCGTTCGGAATATATTTAGTTGGATGTCCAGAATTTTGTAAGATAATGCGAAATTACATCGCTATTCCCAGCTAAAGGAATGGATAAATAATAATATATTCTACTTTCATTTGATAGACGTAACGAATTTGATTGATAAAAAGGATGAGTTTGGTCGACTGTTGAATTTATTCTGAATAGGTTGCCAACGAACAGGTTACCTACCAGCTGGATCTGTCGAATAGGTCGCTAGCCGAATAGGTCGCCAAATTGTTTTCGGTTAGCGCCCTCTGGTGTAATAATGTTGATAATTCATTATTTTTCTGGACATTTTCATTTCAAGATTTTAAATTCAAGACTTTTTGAAACGTAGAAGATATTTTCACAAGAGTTCAAATTTCAGATTTTTTTTAGACACTTTCAGAAACCATTGAATTGATTTCTTTGTCGTGTAAAATTAAGAAATTATTTTATAATTTTAATATTTAATGATATATAAAAGTTACCGATAAAACGGCGAAAATGAAACATAAAGTCAATTTTTTGTTTAAAATGTTGATTTTGTGCATGAAGTGTTGACATAAGAATGTAGAAACGAGAATCATTAGTTTAGAATGTTGCGTTCTCGTCTAAAATGTTCAAACTGGAATGTAGAAACGAGAATCATCAGTTTAGAATGTTGCGTTCGTGTCTAAAATGTTCAAACTAGAATGTAGAAACACGAATCATGAATATTGTCCCATTTGGTCTTCCATAACAGTTTGCCCAAAATTTCCCTCATAGCACACTATAGGGTGCCAGGCCAGTGGTGGATTAAGCTCCAACAAGGCCTGAGACAGCAGTTGCTTGAGGGCCTAATTAATTTTGGGTCAGGGCCTATGTTGATTCCCATTGGGCCTGAACCCCACCCCCTAACATTGATTGTCTATGTGTTTTTAATTGTATCAGACAAGTCGAAAAACATTTTTGGGCTTCACTGATAATCCGCTACTGGTGCAAGTCATCTTCATAAGCCCAGTTGGAGCAGAACAGTAGGACGAATCACTTATAAGTATACCCACGCGTAGTTATTTTACGTGCCTGGATGACCGAATCACTTAGAAATATACCCACGCGTAGAAAAATAGATCTTTACAAAAACTTGAATGTGTTTGTTGGATCCTTGTTTATGTCAGCGAGTTGACTTTGACTCAAGGATCATTAATTTTACAACAAACGAAACGAATATCCGACCTTTAGTTTTCGAGAAATCGATCCAAAAAAGATTGACCAATCAGAGGTCAGAATGGGAGGGGCTTACCTGTAAACAAATTTGAAGATAATGGACGGCAATGTTGCCAGTATAGTATTTTCATACTAGATCTAGTATTTTTTGACCTAATCTAGGATTCTAGGAGTTTTTTCTTAAATCTAGTACTCTCTGACAAAGAAATACAAATTGGCCTATCACATCCTTTTGCCCCCCCCCCCCCCCCCCCAAAAAAAATATTAAAAAATTAATAAAAAATTTAAAAAGATAGTAAGCTGGCACTGCCAGGCAGGATACGCCCACATTTTCGAGAGATGGTTAGAGAACAAGCAAAACCGAAAGTGATTTTTCCTACAATCAAAGGCTATAATTCATTAAATTACAATTTGATATGCGCAAATATCGAAACGAATCAAGATCTTTAGGTTATAAACATGCATTTCATTGTGACCTATACTGGGTCCACAACCTTGATATACCATATTTTAACACTATTAGTGTACAAACGGCGGCCATTTTGTCTGGCAATTATGGTCCGATTTCCCCGAAATTCAAACTCAACCTTCGGTATGGTGGAACGGTGATAGAGTCAAGCGTTTTTTTAAATCAGATAATAATCGTAACCTCCAGAGGGACCATAGGCGATTTTTCGGGCAATCAGGGGCCATAATTCAGAAAGTTATGATCTGATTCGTGCAAATAACGAAAGAAACCAAGATCTTTGGGTTATAACCATGCATTTTAAGTTTTATCAAAATTGTGACCTATAGAGAGTCCACAACCTTGATATACCATTTTATAACAGTATTCGCGTACATGCGGCGGCCATTTTGTATGGCAATTTTGTTCCAAATTTTTCCGAAATTCAAACTCAACCATCTCTAGGGTGTAACGGTGATATAATCAAACGATTTTTTATATCCGATAATAATTGTGACCTCCAGAGGGACCACAAGATAAACAAAGACGATTTTGCGTATAATCAGGGGCCATAATTCAGGAAGTTATGATCCGATATGCGCAAATATCGAAAGGAACCAAGATCTTTGGGTTATAACCATGCATTTCAAGTTTCATCAAAATCGAATTAAAATTGTGACCTCTACAGGGTCCACAACCTTGATATACCATTTTTTAACAGTATTTGCGTACGAATGGCGGCCATTTTGTATGGAAATTTTGGTCCAATTTTTCCAAAATTCAAACTCAACCTTCCTTAGGGTGTAACGGTGATATAATCGAACGATTTTTTAAATCAGATAATAATTATGACCTTCAGAGGGACCACAAGCTAAACGAAGCGATTTTGCGTATAATCAGGGGCCATAATTCAGAAAGTTACGATCCGATATGCGCAAATATGGAAAGGAACCAAGATCTTTGGGTTATAACCATGCATTTCAAGTTTCATCAAAATCGAATTAAAATTGTGATCTCTACAGGGTCCACAACCTTGATATACCATTTTTTAACAGTATTCGCGTACGAACGGCGGCTATTTTGTATGGTAATTTTGGTCCGATTTTTCCGAAATTTGAACTCAACCTTCCTTAGGGTGTAACGGTGATATAATCGAACGGTTTTTCAAATCGGATAATAATTGTGACCTCCAGAGGTACCATGAGCTAAAATATGTGATTTTTCGGACAATCAGGGACCATAATTCAGGAATTTACGTTCCGATAGGAGCAAATATCGAAAGGAACCAAGATCTTTGGGTTATAAACATGCATGTAAAGTTTCATAAAAATCGGTTCAAAATTGTGACCTCTATAGGGTCCACAAGCTAAAAACGTGATTTTACGTACAATCAGGGGCCATAATCCATGAAGTTTTGATTCGATACATGCCAATATCAAAAGCAGCCGAGATCTTTTGGGGATAAACCTTTATTTCAAGTTTCGTCAAAATCGGACAAGAATTGTGACCTGTAGAGAGTCCACAAACAATTGTGGACGGACGTCCGGACGGACGTCCAGACGGACAGGGGCGACGACATAATACGTCCACATGAAAATGTGGGCGTATAAAAAAATAAAGAGGACAAATCTTATCAAACAAGTGGCCACATTGTGTGCCAAAATGTGGTTAGCCTAGGCCTTCTGTGTGGCATCTTTCGAGGCAACCCATTTCCAGATATGGCAAATGCATACCTAACTTCCACTTCCTGTCAGCTTCTTGTTTGTTTGTGTCACAAAGTAACCGCTGTTAACAAGTATATCAAACCATTATATCCTGTGGGTGGTGATACTGTCGAGTATGCAGCAGAGACAATGAAGGAAAGCAAATCAGTATTAGACCATTTATTTGCGTTTATTATTTTCTCTTATATCTATGTACAATAGTTCTTAAAAATCTAGTATTTTTCTGCCAAATCTAGGAACAATTTGGCTGGAAATCTGGTACCTTTTCAAATTTGTCACTGGCAACACTGATGGACGGTATATGGCCCCAGAGGCCTCCGGTCCCGCGGCTGACTCTGGGAACGAGATTGCCCCAAAATTTTATATGTTTAACAAACACGATGACAGGTAAAGTTTCTACAGTTTTATACCATAGTATAGCCGATAAATGTATACAATACTATTACCAAAGTCATTCTCCACCCTAGCCAGCTAGAATCGATTTGGGCGAGTCTGCTGAATAGAAATTGTTACATCTTTCCCCTTCTGGAACCAAGCGGTTGTCTGGCGAATTCTTACGAGTTTCATAGTTTTGGAGATGTTGGGTTTGGACATTCAATTATCTAATTGGTCAAATATGATGTAATTAATTACAGGGATTGATCAAATATGATGTAAATAATTACAGAGATTGGTCAAATAAGCCAAATGATACAATAGTAAATTCCCGTCACATGTTTTTCGACACAATCTATCCTTGAACTCAGACCCTCTTACCTGTTATTCTCACGCTATTTTACAAACAATTAATTTGCGTTTTAAATAAACTCAGACCATATAGCTAATATTATACTGACAATAGAGAATAATTTGTAATGATAAAAATATTGTTTAAACTATCTTTTTTCTTTATTCCTTTACTCTAAATTTAAAAATTAATATCGCAACGACAATATTGCTACATATTACGGTCTTCTGTAACGTATGATGTTAGGCATAAATCTCGCGAAAACTTCAGAAAATATGTTGATTCACATAAAAACATAAATTATTGATATTACGATCTTCTTCGTCATATGTATTGGTCATAAATTTCATCAAAAGTTCACAACAGTTGTGTCCACAGAACTGACTGTGTGTATTATCTGCAGCACTGCGATAACTGTATTGACTGGTTATAAAAACATCAGTTATAGTTTTATTACACTAAATTGTGATTTTATATTTGTATCAACCTGATATTTATTTAAGACTATGTGTATTAATCATCCAATCTGTTATAGCCATTGTTACACATTCTACAATATTGTGTAGGCCTTAGCTTTAACCACAAAAGTTAATATCTGATCTACGCATATGTAATTGATACGTATTATTCAAATATGGCCTTGCAAACTGGTTCATTGATTTCTATTAAGTGCATGCCGTTATCGAATGACTGCATAATGTTAACAGAGATTATTTATAATCTAATTCAAATTTTATTTTTAGCGTCAACGACAATGTACATATGTGACACAATTTTTTTTTACCGTACTCGTAATTAAATAGAGTATGCAAACATCTATACGTATAAGGGTATCGCTGCAAATATTAAATGCTGTGCATAAATGTCTTTTCCATTGATTACGTGTGAAAAGTACAATGTACAAAGTCCTAATACCACAAAAACACCTATAAATTCATTAGTTACTTCGCGTATTGATTCATTTAATTCTGTACTGTACGGTGTACCCCTCAAACATCTTGATAAACTGCAAAAATTACAAAACTCAGCTGCTCGCCGTATTTTTGGAACAGTATATAGGGATCATATTACACCTATTCTATATAAACTAAATTGGATTCCTACCTTTTTTAGAATCGAATATAAGATTTTATTATTAGTTTTTAAATGTATAAATAACATGGCACCTATTTATCTTAGTAATCTTTTATGTTTTTTATGAACCTCGTCGACAATTACGATCTTCCGATTACAATCTTCTGCTTATAGAGAAAAATACAAATCTCGTCAGTTTCGGCGAGAAGGGTTTTGAGCTTGCTGCCCCTAAACTATGGAATAAACTTCCTCATTCCATTAGGTCTTGTACTTCTCTGTCATCATTTAAGATTTCTCTAAAAACTCACTTGTTTAATAGGGCTTTTAATTAATCAACGCTGTGATAATTATATTTATATTTTAAGCATTTCTTCCTTTGTACTCAAAATTTATGTCTAATCTTATTCAGTATATTTGTTTTGTCTATGTTTTATCCATTACTTCCTTTTACTCAATTTTTTATGTATATGGTTACTTTTTTATGTTTTAATCTTATATTTGTTTTGTCATTTTTTAAAAATATTATATTGTCTTTATTGTAAAGTGTCATTGAGCACTTTTGTGGAAATGGCGCTATATAATAATAAATAATAATACCGGTAATGATAAAGTCAAAATACCTATAAGGCCAAGGATAAATGTAAAACAGCAAATGTAATGTGTCAAATGACAAATGTTTTATTGCATTGCTGTGTTTTTCTTAGATTTCTACATATTAACATTTCTCTCATTACTCTTTACATTTGCGCTCTGCCACATCTCATTTGTCCTTTACGCTTTCAACATATCATCTTGCGCAGAGCACTTTATCAATATGCAAATGTTGGATACCACGTGACTTAACATACGGAAACGACCGATCTTTCTACTGAACACAATTTGGCGACCTATTAGGCTAGCGAGCTATTCGACCAATCCAGCTGACAACCTATTCGTTGGTAACCTTTTCAGAATGAATTCAAAGGTCGCCCAAACTCATCTATTTTTATCAACCAATAAAATCCATCGTAACGTCTATCAAACAAAAGTAGAATATATTGTTATTTTAAAGTGAAAGAACGGTAATATTCCGAGTCAAATTTCGGGTCATCGTACAAAATTCTTAGCATCCAGCTATATATATTCTGAAAGGTAATTAAATAAGCTTTCCGTAAAGCTTTAGTAAAAGTTAGCACAATTATATTAAAGGGATGCGCTCTCGTCCTAAACATTGCCAATTTTTCAATATTCTAAATGTAAAGATAAACCTGTACTTTTATCAAAGTCCAAATTCGTACCATCGTACAAAATCTAACTATATATATTCTGAAAGGCACAATCATATTTAAGGGGTGCGCGCTCATCCAAAACATAGCCAATTTTTCAATATTCTAAATGTAAAGAACGGTAATGTCCCGTTACATTTAGAATATTGAAAAATTGGCGTTTAGGATGAGAGCGCACCCCTTTAACATGATTGTGCCAACTTTTACTAATAATATTTAGAAAGCTTTTTCAATTACCTTTCAGAATATAGCTAGAGACCCAGAATTTTGTATGATGGTCCAAATCTCGACTTCGAATAAAATACCGGCCTATCTTTACATTTAGAATATTGAAAATTTTGTACGATGGTACGAATGTGGACTTTGAAAAATGTACAGGTTTATCTTTACATTTAGAATATTGAAAAATTGGCAATGTTTAGGACGAGAGCGCACCCCTTTAATGTGATTGTGCCAACTTTTACTAATACTTTTTGGAAAGTTTATAGCTGGATGCTCAGATTTTTTTTTTACGATGACCCGAATTTTGACTCGGAATATTACCGTTCTTTCACCTTAAAATAACAATATATTCTACTTTCGTTTGATAGACGTTACGGTGGATTTTATTGGTTGATAAATAGCTGAGTTTGGGCGACCTTTGAATTTATTCTGAATAGGTTGCCAACGAATAAGTTGCCAGCTGGATTGGTCGAATAGCTCGCTAGCCGAATAGGTCGCCAAATTGAGTTCGGTAGAACGATCGGTCGTTTCCGTATTTTAATAAGTCACGTGGTATCCAACATTTGCATATTGATAAAGTGCTCTGCGCAAGATGATATGTTGAAAGCGTAAAGGACAAATGAGATGTGGCAGAGCGCAAATGTAAAGAGTAATGAGAGAAATGTTAAAATGTAGAAATCTAAGAAAAACACAGCAATGCAATAAAACATTTGTCATTTGACACATTACATTTGCTGTTTTACATTTAACCTTGGCCTTATAGGTATTTTGACTTTATCATTACCGGTATTAGGACTTTGTACATTGTACTTTTCACACGTAATCAATGGAAAGACATTTATGCACAGCATTTAATATTGGTAGCGATACCCTTCTATTTATACAAGGTTGTAACATAGCCGTAGGAGCTCGATGACAGTAAGGGGGGCAGAACCCCAAATGCCCGAAAAACTTTCGGGTTTAAAGACAGCAACGACCTTGTATCCCCCAAAGCAAATTGCTATTGCAGCCGGTGAACAAAGCAACTTCGAAGTGGTCTAATATAGCCTATTTAAGGTGGCTTACTCGAATTCCAATCAATTGTTTACAGTCCTCGAAGACGGGACCGTTAGCAGAAAATTTTGAAAATTAACTGTAGCAAACGCGTTTTCCTGCTATATCAGCCTGTGAAAAAAAAGCAGCTCCAAAGTG
Source organism: Patella pellucida (assembly GCA_917208275.1). NCBI lineage: Eukaryota > Metazoa > Mollusca > Gastropoda > Patellidae > Patella > Patella pellucida. The sequence continues at coordinate 64,637,341 of OU795039.1, forward strand.
GTCGAATATAACCTTATTAAGATGGCTTACTCGAATTCTAATCAATCGTTTACAGTCCACGAAGACGGGACCTTTAGGAGAAAATTTTGAAAATGTAACTGCTGCAAACGCGTTTTCCTGCTATTCTAGTCTCTGAATACAGCAACTTCAATTTGGTCCAGTATAGCCTGCATGGCTGACCCGAATTCCAAACAACAAATCAATCGTCACGCGGTATGGAAAGTTTAATCACCGAAATGCGTTTTCTGCTCTTCTAGCCCGTGTTAACAACTCCAAAAATATTCAATGGTTGTGTAACCAAAATTCTGCTCTGAATTCCAACCATCCAATCAGAATGATGCATCTGTATTCACAAATATTAATCGATACCCGAAAAATGTCGCACAAAGTCGAGTGGCTCCAGACAAATTTTTTTTAATCCATATAGTCAACTCAGTACAAATTCGTTATATCCAATTACAAGAAAAGTAAAATTAGTGATTTATTAGGGCTCGATGACAGTTAGGCAAGCAAAACTAGAAATGCCCAAAAATTTCGGGTTTATAGACAGCAGCGCCGGTTTTCTTTGAGGGGCGAATGACCCCAAGAAAATTTCGGATTATTTGACGATCGGCCACGCGTTTTAATGCTAGTTTTCTCTGCCGCTTTCTGGCTCGATGCCCGTTTTTCGGGCAATACCTATTTTCGGGCAATACCGTTTTTTTGGCATACCTATTAAAGAGAGCTTCGGACATTTTTTCGGGCATGCAGTGGACAAAAAAAAGACGAGAAAATAATTTTCGGGAAGTTTGGATCTCATATAAGTTAGTTATATTTTTTCTCTAAACGTTAATAGAAAAAAAGGTCGTCGAGTTTTTCATTGCCCGAAAATAAATTTTTAGGGGGGCATATGCCCCCCCCCCCGTCTCCTACGCCTATGGGTTGTAATATTGAGAAAGAACCCCTTTCATCTTGTAATTAGAATGTTGCGATTTTATAAAATGACTTTCGGTGATATAACAAAAAGAAAGAATAATGGACACCCCCATCAACTAACGTATTTAGGCGACATAAAAAAAATTAGTTGGATGATCATCCTCGCCCGCCCAAAAAATTCTACCCGACCAGAATTTTTTTTTATTTTTTATTTTCAAAATTTACCCTATTACGATGTTTAAAACCAATGCTAAAAGTTCCAAATAGTAGCTAGGCTACGAAATTTCTAATGGAATACAATACAACCTGGAACTATAATATTTAGATGGGAATGAAACGAGCGGATATAATAATTGACACGTGTTCCAATACTCTTAAAATGCGTGGGACTGAATGACATTTAACAAATTGCGAGCCGTTAACGGCAGCAATGGCCGACATTTTCGTTCGCATGCGTACAACACCAAATACAATATTTGGAATACAATACAACCTGGAACTATAATATTTAGATGGGAATGAAACGAGCGGATATAATAATTGACACGTGTTCCAATACTCTTAAAATGCGTGGGACTGAATGACATTTAACAAATTGCGAGCCGTTAACGGCAGCAATGGCCGACATTTTCGTTCGCATGCGTACAACACCAAATACAATATTTGGAATACAATACAACCTGGAACTATAATATTTAGATGGGAATGAAACGAGCGGATATAATAATTGACACGTGTTCCAATACTCTTAAAATGCGTGGGACTGAATGACATTTAACAAATTGCGAGCCGTTAACGGCAGCAATGGCCGACATTTTCGTTCGCATTCGTACAACACCAAATACAATATTTGGAATACAATACAACCTGGAACTATAATATTAAGATGGGAATGAAACGAGCGGATATAATAATTGACACGTGTTCCAATACTCTTAAAATGCGTGGGACTGAATGACATTTAACAAATTGCGAGCCGTTAACGGCAGCAATGGCCGACATTTTCGTTCGCATGCGTACAACACCAAATACAATATTTGGAATACAATACAACCTGGAACTATAATATTTAGATGGGAATGAAACGAGCGGATATAATAATTGACACGTGTTCCAATACTCTTAAAATGCATGGGACTGAATGACATTTAACAAATTGCGAGCCGTTAACGGCAGCAATGGCCGACATTTTCGTTCGCATGCGTACAACACCAAATACAATATTTGGAATACAATACAACCTGGAACTATAATATTTAGATGGGAATGAAACGAGCGGATATAATAATTGACACGTGTTCCAATACTCTTAAAATGCGTGGGACTGAATGACATTTAACAAACTGCGAGCCGTTAACGGCAGCAATGGCCGACATTTTCGTTCGCATGCGTACAACACCAAATACAATATTTGGAATACAATACAACCTGGAACTATAATATTTAGATGGAAATGAAACGAGCGGATATAATAATTGACACGTGTTCCAATACTCTTAAAATGCGTGGGACTGAATGACATTTAACAAACTGCGAGCCGTTAACGGCAGCAATGGCCGACATTTTCGTTCGCATGCGTACAACACCAAATACAATATTTGGAATACAATACAACCTGGAACTATAATATTTAGATGGGAATGAAACGAGCGGATATAATAATTGACACGTGTTCCAATACTCTTAAAATGCGTGGGACTGAATGACATTTAACAAATTGCGAGCCGTTAACGGCAGCAATGGCCGACATTTTCGTTCGCATGCGTACAACACCAAATACAATATTTGGAATACAATACAACCTGGAACTATAATATTTAGATGGGAATGAAACGAGCGGATATAATAATTGACACGTGTTCCAATACTCTTAAAATGCGTGGGACTGAATGACATTTAACAAATTGCGAGCCGTTAACGGCAGCAATGGCCGACATTTTCGTTCGCATGCGTACAACACCAAATACAATATTTGGAATACAATACAACCTGGAACTATAATATTTAGATGGGAATGAAACGAGCGGATATAATAATTGACACGTGTTCCAATACTCTTAAAATGCGTGGGACTGAATGACATTTAACAAATTGCGAGCCGTTAACGGCAGCAATGGCCGACATTTTCGTTCGCATGCGTACAACACCAAATACAATATTTGGAATACAATACAACCTGGAACTATAATATTTAGATGGGAATGAAACGAGCGGATATAATAATTGACACGTGTTCCAATACTCTTAAAATGCGTGGGACTGAATGACATTTAACAAATTGCGAGCCGTTAACAGCAGCAATGGCCGACATTTTCGTTCGCATGCGTACAACACCAAATACAATATTTGGAATACAATACAACCTGGAACTATAATATTTAGATGGGAATGAAACGAGCGGATATAATAATTGACACGTGTTCCAATACTCTTAAAATGCGTGGGACTGAATGACATTTAACAAATTGCGAGCCGTTAACGGCAGCAATGGCCGACATTTTCGTTCGCATGCGTACAACACCAAATACAATATTTGGAATACAATACAACCTGGAACTATAATATTTAGATGGGAATGAAACGAGCGGATATAATAATTGACACGTGTTCCAATACTCTTAAAATGCGTGGGACTGAATGACATTTAACAAATTGCGAGCCGTTAACGGCAGCAATGGCCGACATTTTCGTTTGCATGCGTACAACACCAAATACAATATTTGGAATACAATACAACCTGGAACTATAATATTTAGATGGGAATGAAACGAGCGGATATAATAATTGACACGTGTTCCAATACTCTTAAAATGCGTGGGACTGAATGACATTTAACAAATTGCGAGCCGTTAACGGCAGCAATGGCCGACATTTTCGTTCGCATGCGTACAACACCAAATACAATATTTGGAATACAATACAACCTGGAACTATAATATTTAGATGGGAATGAAACGAGCGGATAAAATAATTGACACGTGTTCCAATACTCTTAAAATGCGTGGGACTGAATGACATTTAACAAATTGCGAGCCGTTAACGACAGCAATGGCCGACATTTTCGTTCGCATGCGTACAACACCAAATACAATATTTGGAATACAATACAACCTGGAAGTATAATATTTAGATGGGAATAGGTCTTGCCGATTCTGAATTACATGGAACAGTTTCTCGAATAAATGTTACAACAGATTTTCGGAATGACATGGGAGTCATGAATGACTAAATCAACCAATTATTAGTGATCGTTAGTCGTTATAAATGCAAATCGTTGTGGGTTTTCTGGGAGGGTTATTTACGGATTCTTCTGGTGATCTTACTATTCGCAAACTACAATATTATTATGAAAGTTGATGTTTAAAAAGAATATCGATCCAAACATGATATGAATTGAAACATTTTGTAACATTTGATATCCTGCGAACTTAAATAAACCAGTCGGCACTACCTATAGGCCTAAGTGTTCAGTTATATAAATCTCTTAATTATATTATCTGATCGAATCCCTTTCGGAATATCTAAAGGTTAAATATTTAATCTGTACAATATAGCCTATGCAAATGGAGATCCTTTATATGCAGATAAGTTGTGTTTTGACATGAAAGGTTAATATTCCTGAAGTATAATTGCTTGTTCTGTATATATATATTCATTAAAAAAAAAAAAAAAAAAAAATCTCCCTCCCTCCCACATTTTTTGAAAAAAAAGGATGATCACCAACTAATTTTTTTATGTGGCCTTTTGTCCGCAGTTGGTTATTTATGTATAGTAACAATAATACACAATCGTAACTTTTTAGGCTAAACACTGTTTTTTTCATTTGATTTGTTGTAATTAGGATTTAAATAATTGTCATCTATGGAATTAGCCCTTTTATTCGAAGCTCATGGATATGTTACTAAGTTACTTCGCATTCTATATTGGTTAAATTAAATAGAATAATTATATTAATGAACTTATTGATTATCTGCATCCATGAAACCGTTTTGGCTGGGTGATGACTGCTCATAAAGGGGCGTGGCTGCCAAAACAAGCTGGTACACTATTCCGTGGCATGCCAGAAAAAATAAGGACTATGGATGACTAATTATGGATTATTCTGTTATTGAAATGGTTGACAAGACCCAAGGCTATCCTGCTGTAGTCCGAAGCAGCTAGATGAAAAACCAATTCTGAAACCTCTCATCGTGTCGAAAGAAAATCTAGGCGCGCTCTCTCGGTTTGTAGGTCCCGTGTACAAATTGGCGTACACGTAAAAGATCCCTTGGCAGTTTGAATTCGATATAAGAGTATACAGAATTTATTTTTTCCTCACCGCACACTATATGGAATTAGCCCATTTCCATACGCCCAATTAGAACAGAACAGTAGGACGTTAAACCCCATTTCTTTTCATTTCATTTCCCCCCGTTAATTATGGATAGATGATCAAAGGTCACGAGATGTAAAAAGGGCAATCGCTAATCCCGGACCTGCCCTAACGCTAATCCTAACCCTAACTTACAATCTCGCCAAAAATCCGTTGCCCTAATCTTATTTACATATCAGCGACCTTGACGAAAATTGAGTTGGCCTTAAACAAATAGATCCAGCCTTATAGAACTGGTTTGTGATATTTGATGTCACTAAACCATTAATAATATCTGATTAGCAGCCGTCTTTATCAAATACAATAATCGATACAATAAAGGCTAAGAGCCAAGAACCATTGCAGATTTCGTCACATGATGTAAATAGGATTATGGGGCACGTAAATACCCCGTGGGTTGACGTACACACCTTGATTTGCCCGAGAGAGAGAGAGAGAGAGAGAGAAAGAGAAATGGGGTTTAACGTCCACTCAACACAACTACATGAATGTAAAGTTTCATCAAAATCGGTTCAAACTTGTGACCTCTATAGGGTCCACAAGCTAAAAACATGATTTTTCGTACAACCAGGGGCCATAATCCATGAAGTTATGATCCGATACATGCCAATGTCGAAAGCAGCCGAGATCTTTGGGGGATAAACCTATATTTCAAGTTTCGTCAAAATCGGGTAAGAATTGTGACCTGTAGAGAGTCCACAAACAATTGTGGACGGACGGACGGACGGACGGACAGGGGCGACGACATAATACGTCCACATGAAAATGTGGGCGTAAAAAAAGTTTGGTTTTATCCAGATACCATAAAATACACCTTGGGGCACCGGTCTCAAATTCCAGATGAATACTGGCGGATTTAAGTCGTTTGAAAACGTATCATAAATACTAAAGTAGTTGCTCGGCCCTTGACTCGAATATTTTAAGGGATTTTAACACAAAATTAAGCAGTTTTATTCCCAAAACAAATGTGGGGATTAGGTCCTTAACGTGGGCGTATTATTTGTAGCCTGACTACGTTTTGTTTATTAGAAAGAGCTTACTGCTCGAGTATATGATTTTGCCATATTTCACCAAAAGATCAGAGTACCACCCTCCCCGTTAATAGGGGGAGGCATCCAAGCATAATAAATGTAATGTTTCAATTACATGTAGTTTAGTTACACATGTTGTAGGCTCCTGAATTTCATTTATAAATGGCTGCAACGTTTACTCTTACTCTATTCTACTCGCCTATTGATTGTAACGTAACGCTTGACATCATGATTGAAATGGCCAATAATGACTTGCATATTTATAATTACTGCACTCCCTCGCGTGTCCTCTGAAGGGAATTATCGGTGTGAATATTGTGAGATAGAATGGATTTAACTTAAAGGATATCAGCTCACCTGATGGGTATCATCAGTGAAATAAAGTTAATACATGCGGTCTTTTTATACATGTAAGTATAGTTATATAATATATTTTACCTGAATGATATATTGTCAGAATAGAATTATATGTACTTATCACTTAGACAGCCACATTTTATATATCTATGTGCCTTCAAATTTATACTTGGTTTGATCAGGTACACATAGCAACCATATATCATGAATTAAATATTTATAATCGACAGAATAATAGCAGGAATCGGGTGATGATTTGAATGTAAAGAGAACATTCTGAATACATATACGGTATACTATTTCAGTATTACGTAATGATTTATGATTGTAAAATTGATTGGGATGTGTTTCTACATGTATGAAAATCATTGGTTTTAGCTGTGGGTAGTAGTTGTATCTGATGAAAACACTGTACAAAAAATATGTCTGTTATATCAAGAATTGTTAGTAAACGGCGATGGAAACAAGTTACAACTGGAATAATGTTAGTAATTGGATTTATCTTATACCTGCAATTCGTAAGTACTTTTTAATATTTCTCTCTCCCTAACACTTAGAAGCAATTATGTATTTATTAACTCATCAGCCCTGATATTTCCTGATTTAAAAAAATAAAAATATTGAATTTTGAAAGCGAATTTATTCCCAATTTCTTTATAATGAAATTTATTAGATGTGTGATAAATTTCTGTCTTCTTTGATATTACATGTAGAAGCCTAGCTAGGGGAGGTGGCCATTTTGCGTTCGCTCCCCCCCCCCCCCCATAAATCTGGTCTGACCCCGGCCCACTTCCCCTAATAATTTTAAAAGGTGATATGTTTCGTTAATCAATACCTTCTAGGCCACCTGGTGGCAACCTGGTGGCGTCCTGACAACAATACACCCACATTTGTACAGGTGTATTTATGTAATAGTCTTTAAAATATGTGAAACTAATTACTAAAAGTCGGTAACCATATAATGTATGTGAATACCTATGTAAATATTACGTGTTTTTTTTTTATATAAATTGAAGATATTGACCTATTTATAGACTGACAAGCAAGGTATTTTGTTATAGCATAATGTGACTGTTTAACTAGCTTGGGAGTTAAATTACGCGTGTTAGAAAATCTTTATAGACAGGGGCGGATCTAGGAATTTAGAAAAAGGGGGGGGGGGGCTGCAAAACGAGGGCACTTCCTGAGAAATCTTGTTAGAGCGTAGCGAGCAAAAAAAAATTTTTTTTCTTTTATGAAAATTCACCCCTTATTGGTGTATTTTTTTAGAGCATTTGCTGTCTTATTTGCTTCAGTGCAATTCAATTTCTTTTTATATATTCAAATTCATATAGGATTATTCTTAAAACGGTGTTTGTGTTTTATTTGAGTATAACGAATTATGACAACAGACAGATATTGATAATTAAAACACCTTGTTTTATTTGACTTGTGTCTCACAAATTATATTATTATTACGGTGGAATGAGAATCAGGTCAGACTGAAGTTGAGAAAGCTCTCATCGTCCTCCTAGCCCTACTCCCGGGCCGTAGCAAATCCACGAACTGTGCCAAGGGCCAAATTGGAAACAGGCCCCAGGCCTAATTTGCTACCCTTGTAAAATGACGCGATTATTATTATTATTATTATTATTATTACGATCAACACAGGCAAGAAATAAAATAAGAAACATTGACATTGTGGATAGGCTAGGATTAATCGTAAATTAAGTACCTTAAAAATTGATTGTAAAACCGAAAGTACAACACCATTAAATCTTAACCTTTAACATTGGAGTGTCGTAAATTTGGATCATGATAGGGTCTACTACGGCACACAAAAATAAATTATGCCGTGACAGACATGCTTTGTGTGGGTTTTTATCATGGCTTTTCCGTTTGCCGTGGTAAATTTCGAGCGCTGGGTTTGTGTACAGAGAAGGACGAAGTCAAGAGGGTTTAAATACGACTGGGCGGCTTTTTTCGATTTTTTCTTTATAGTGCCGCCTGGCGTGGCTACATCCCTGTTCCTTGCATCTGTAGCAATTCCAAGAGCTATTAGGCTGATATTTTCGGACATATTTGGGTCTGAGAAAAGGCATTTTCAGCAGTAAAAAAGGCACTTTCAGAAGTAAAAAAGGGCACTGTCCAAAATTAGGGGCGGGGGGGGGGGCGCCCCTTGCGACCTTCCTTGAATCCGCCTCTGATAGAGCTCATACTACTACAAAAATAATCTCTTCTGGCACTAGGTATGGCAGCCTATAATATCGAAGCCTACAACTACCATTCATACTTTCTACTTTTCGCCCCTTCAAAACACGAAAGTCGAAAATAAGAAATTAGAAACAATATCGGAAACGGGATATAGTTGTAATGCTACAATTCGTGTAAATAGATTAAAAGCAAATTCGGATAACTTTTTAGAAATATTATATAACAAAAACATATCAATTTTCAAATATAACTTCAAAAGACATTCATTAAAAAAATATAGGCCTATACAAAAGAATTACACAAAACCGCCAGCTATTGTCAAATGGGAAAAAATTATTTGTACACGATGAACAGTCCATACGCTGATTACACTGTTTTGCCAGATTACACTATTTTCCCTATACCGTTTTTTTCGGACTTCGAATTGTGTCTTATGGTTTGGATCGTTCGTACTTGGTTTTAATGTATTAATAGTATTACCTTAAAAGAAGACAAAGTTAAACACATTTTGTTGTCACAGATACGGACAATTTCTACAGATTCAAAAATTGTAACATTTCATTTTAGATATATCCAACATATAAGTTACCCAAACAATCGTTTATATAAAGTGAAATTATATAACTCACTACGGTGTGAATTTTGTAATTCTACAATTTTCATTCAATGCGAGTATTCACAAATACAATATTCAATATGCAATACAGAAGACAGGTACAACATCTTGAAAATTAAACTTGAAGTTGGTTAATGAGAATCGCCTACTAGTCTTTTTTTTATCACCCAATCCCTTCTTACATTCAGAAATAAATAAATATTATTCTTCGCTATAGATTTCACTTTTACTGAATCTGAATGCGTTATGGCGTAGTGATACATATTTTTCTTTTGACAGCAATTCAACCATTGCAAAGTCCTTTATATTGACCCAGTGTTTCCATCAAGGTCAATTGAATAAGGCGATATCGCAGTAGATTATGAATTTTATCACACAATATCTACTGTAGAATGTATTATTGGATGATAAACAGAATTGATAATATGTGTTCATATTATATAATGTACATTTCTTTTGGACTCTAAAGATAATATTTTATCTCTCAGTATTTGAGATCAATAGATCAATTTTGATTTATATGTATGCATTATGAATAATGTGTGTATGTATTCTATATACTATAGTTTTTTTCTTTTTCATTGGTGAATAAACTGGTTTAAAAAATAAAAATTCCTTCTGGGGTGATTAAATCCCACATTCTCACTCAGACATAAACTTGACAGACCGAGTGGTTTATTACTAAACCTATCCTGCTGTAAACCAGGCTAAACCTACTATAAACAATCTAGGCTAACACTTAAACCACTTGAGAAATGCTTTTAACGATCCTCAAAGTTTTGGGGTATATGTTCAGCCCGGCAGGAATACTCATTGACTTTGATTTACTCAGTCCGTTCGTTTGACACTTTCCACTCTGGTACGATAAACTTGTGGCCGGGCGACAGGCAATATCTGGTCAGATCTATTTATCTCGACGACCTGTGCCTAAAATACTGCAAGACTGCATTTCCGCACGTCTGTTTTTCAAAAATTCAGTGGGAGGCCCCATAGGGCTTTAGATCCCTCAACCATGTTGGATTTTGCCCCCTCCCCAACCACCGGCGGCTACATGACAACGCTCTGTCGGATTGCATAGTTGAACTTTGGACCTTCTCACTCATCGACCGACTGTTTATGGCGCACTACGCATATGCAGTTCATATCTTGAAGATATTAAAAAGTTTCATTTTAATCCCCCGCAGTGCCTGTGGCAAATGTTTAACAAATTCAGTTCAATAAGAATACTATAGACGGAAGTTTGAAAACCGTATCACAATAATTGATATTGGTGTTCATTTGGTATACTGTTGACCTCTGTCAATATCTCCTGTCAGATCCAGTATATAGACAAACATTTAGTCAACCTTGTTACTGAGTGGTGCGGGGTTTATAATGAACAATTCCATGCTTTAACTACACCCCATATAGATAAGAGTACATCGTCAACATCAACAATGCACACTTCGAATTAGTAGGTCCTATACAATAAATACAATTTTATTTGCACTCCCTGATAACCTTATTTACAAAAGTGGATAGGTATAAAGATGATAATAAATATACTAAACAGCAAAAAAAAATATTAGTACGATTTCAAATAAAATAAAAACCAAGTACGAACAATCCAAACCATGAGACAGAATTCGAAGTCCCAAAAACGTTATAGGCAAAATAGTGTTTTCAAGCAAAATAGTGTAATCAGCAAATGGACTGCTCCTCGTGTACAAAAATACACGACAAGCAGTGGTAACCGGTGTCCGGAAGAGTAAGCTTACCCTACCTGGCACCACACCCGCCATAGCTGCATCCAAACTATTAGGCGAAATGTCGGTAAAATAGCGTGATTGGCCAATGAACTATCGGCGTGCAAAATGCACGCGATGAAGTGTTTATCAAAAAGTTGAAAACATATAACGGGAGAAAAATGCTAAAACCGATGAGAAAAGTGAAAATGTACTCTTATTAGAGAGGGCCCTAAAGACAGGCAAAGGGCCCCAACGTCTGACAAAAGGGCCCCCCTCCCGCGAAAGAGGGCCCTCAAAATAGTATAGCCTCCGCCATGATAAACCTTAAAACACCCCTGGCAACACTGCCTGTTATCTGAGAACATACAAGTTCTTTATTGCCTGTGTCGCCAGTTCTGGTGTTGTTGGGCAAACTGTGGACGTTCACGTCGATGTCGACGGATGAGAAGCGGTCCACGGAAAGGTCTACGACAATGTATGTTCTCTGACGAAACGTCGGCGCACTGTATCGGTACTGATGGGTCTTCCGTGTGTTCTCACTGCCTGGGGTGCTGTTTCAGAGGGAGGTACCCGTTATGCCGCCGACCCTAGGGTAAGGTTTGGGTTAGGGTTAGGGTACCCTAACCCTATACAATGAGGGAGCCGCAGGACGGCGGCTTAGCGGCACGGCGACACAACGATACGCTCTCGTCTCAAATGCCTCTGTGAAGGGATTCTGCACTAGCTGTCACACAAGATGACTATCTCGTCGCCTTGTTGTAATCCTTGGTCTACCAGTTCGGGGGCGATCACCCGTAGTGTTGGTGGCCAGAAAGCGTCGCTGAAGCCTGTGGTCCGAATATTGACCTGGAAGTGATTGGCAACGGTTTGGGCTCAGTTGTTACCAGCCTCGAGTCTTCCTAGCGCCTGGTTCCTCTTAGTGGTCGTGAGTCGTGGCATGCTGCTGACGTTGTAGTGTGAATGATTTAACCAGGTATGAGGGTGCATTTTATAGGGCTGAGCCCGGTGAACATTACTTGCAGCATGAGTTTTATAAAAATCACGTAGAACACAGTACCATCAGGTTGGATTTTTGAGAACATTTCCTGGGTTCAATTCTGTGTTTGGGAAGTAGCCTTATTGCTCAAGTAAAGTTGGAGATGTGGTCACAAATACATGTATACAATAAAAACATTTGGCAAGTTTTATGCAATGCGTCTATTCAGAATAACATATCAACCTGACGTTTCTTTTGCTGCTTAGTTACGCTCACGTTGAAAAAGTGTGGTTTAATGGTCGAGAGCGAGACATTGCGTAACATATTGAAACAACAACTCATGACGCAAGTTAGAGGCCATTACACAACAGACACTCACGTGTGCTCTGCATAAAATACGTCACACGTGACCATTATTTCAAAAAATAAAAAGCCAACATCAAAGGATGATGTCGCATCTGTATTTTAAAGCTTGACGTTCACCATATTACTGAAGCAATGACCCGAGAAATCCCTCTTTGCCCATTGCTGGATTGGCTTCTGATACTTGAGCTTTTGAGGAAGTGTGTCTTTTCTTTCCGTTTAATCAAATATATTCTAAATACAGCAACATGGCAGCCCTGCGTTTAATCTGGGGTCTTCCCTAAAACTATGGACAGTGATTTAAGGTATTAAAAACGACGAAAGACTTGTTCGTCTACATACCAATCTCGAACCAGAAAAATTTTGGAGAAAGAAATTTCTCTGGTGACACTGGGTAGCCATTTTTCCATAAGGGACGAATCACACGACTGTCACGTGACATGTATTTATTTCAGTGTCTGGATGACCGAATCACTTAAAAATATACACACGCGTAGAAAAATAGATCTTTACGAAAACTTAAATTTTTATATTTAGGATCCACTTTTGTTTTGTCAGCGAGTTGACTAGCTTTGACTCAAGAATCATTTCACAACAAACCAAACGACGATCCGACATCTTGTTTTCGAGAAAAAGACCCAAAAATGATTGACCAATCAGAGGTCAGAATGGGCGGGGCTTACCTGTAAAAAAAGATAATGGACGGTCTTTGGCCCCAGAGGCCTCCGGCCCCGCGGCTGACTCTGGGAACGAGATTGTCTACATACAGTATTGTTTTCATTGTATGCGTGTTGATAGTCTCGTTTGTCACGCAATTAGTATTTCTGAAATATATTCTGCTATGCAGTGGTTAATTGGGCATAATAAAATCGTGAGTCATGACGTATTTATAACGTTATGAAAACACATGTGGTCCAATAATTTAGAGCTTTGTTTAAATCGTATTCATTATGTTTACGCAGTTAGCTATTGGTTGTTAATCGGACTATTGACAAGTCATAATTTGGAACAGAGATTTGCATCCATTAAAGCAGTGTTTAGTAGGGTTAGCTTTAATCAAACGAAACACTGCGGGGAGTATGAACGTTTACGTTAAATAAAGCTATTTTACACACAATGACCTTCTTGCATATATGTTTCTAACTTAATTATAATTATGGAATATATTTTCAGTCTCACAGGAGACGTGTTTCCAGTGTCACAAAAGGCTGGAAATTAAACAATAATCCACTTGCAAAGGATACGTCTGAAAATAATGACTTCCGTCACGTATTTCAAAATGGTGAAGACACATATTTTCTGTCAGCTATAGCAAGAAGAGATCTGGAACAACTAGACATGGAAATAGTTTTAACAGCTTTTGATTCCTTGCGAGGAAATGGGGATTTCTTGTGCTGTGTTTTGTATTCCGATGGAAAGATGTATTCCACACAAGCCGAATTTTATTATATACATCATCATCTTGGTTTTCTACCATCTGTAACTCAACTATTTAATCAAGCGTCATTTCATGCCACCCAGTATGTATGCCGTACACCCATTCCAGATGTAAACGTTTCAGTGGTTAATATTAGTTTAACAACTCTATCAATGTGTGGAAGTAACAGCAGCGATTATTTACCTGTAAAAATGCAAGAAGACAAAAAAGAAAAGTTAGCTATTTGTGGGAAGGTGGCCTTCGGAGATAAGTTAAAACCCTCAAGGTTGATTGAATGGTTTGAAATGCAAAAGATTTTGGGTGTCGATAAAATCGTTGTATTTGATCTGGATTGCCCAAAACAGATTAAAATTGTATTTAAACATTACATAGATGAAGGTTTGTTAGAAGTTATACCATACTCTCTTCCCGGCAAAGTTCCAGGTAATAGAATATGTAATTTTATTTTTAGCCCATCGGCCTTCGTGACTTGTAACTATTTTTGTCCTTTGCCCTTCCGGCGTGGCTTCCCCGTATTAGTGCCAGTGGTACCGGTATATTTTAAGGAAAGCCATCTTGTCATTAATCGAGGTCCGGCGTAGATATTAGCGTCCACGTAAAATGAAATGGGGTTTAACGTCCGTCCTACTCTTCTGCTCCTAAACTGGCTAATGAAGACGGGCGTACGCCATGCAGTGTGCTCTTATATCGAATTCCAACTGCCAGGGGATTTTAACGTGCACGCCAATGTGTACACGGAACCTCGTTTTTTCGTCCCATCCGAACGACTAGACAGCTGTCCTTGTCAGGCCCTGCATCCTGCATCACTGATATAAGGCTCTTGAATCGGGGGGGGGGGACCAAGCCGGAAAATCTGGATGAACTTTTCGGGCCAATCCACGTAAAAGGGCGCTTGGAATACAAAGATCAGTAATCGAAAACACCACTGTCCGGACAACAATTTTTGGTTTTTATATTTCAAATTCGCTTTTTGTTCACATTTCCTATTTTCTAACAATTTTTTTTACTGACATCTGATGAGAACCGGTTTTAAACTCACGTTTGTAATTGCAGGATACTCTCACAGAGGATTTAGATTAAAGGAGCAAGTTAATCCTCAGTTTTCACACGATAAACATTTAACAGTTTTGGATTGTCATCAAAGATTAGGGGGTTACGGTTATGTTTTGGCTGCTGATTTTGATGAAATAATCATACCCAGCCACCACTTTACATTGAAGCAATTACTACAGGTATTAAGCTATTTATTTTTTTATTTTTTGGGGTCTATGAACAGTATCGGCAGGTAAAGATATATGAATTATGTAAGACGTGGACTGCAGATTGGAAAAGAATATCCATGATGAAATACTGGTGGCGACATATACTTGATCTTGTATCCTTCCCCGATCATCACCCACACCAGACATCTTTGATCAAATTCAAGAATTATTCAGTATAGTTAAGTGAAAAGCGATCTGCATGGTCTTCATTTACTAAAATTTTTAGGAATATAAACCGTTTTATCTGGTTCTAAAACTGGAACTGTTACGTGTTCTGGGATGTGTGCCCAGTTTGTGCTGACGTGATAATTTCCTGAATGTGTCTTTTTAAAAAATTTCCCTAGGTGCATAGTGTAACAGAGCAGGGCTAGCATAGTCTGTTAGGCTACATGTATTTTTAAAATGCACTTAATTTGTTTTCAAATTTATAGGATTCTTATTTCCGATAAGCCTGTTTCCAGAAGCATCTGTCAACAATAAGCCGGTTGTTGAACCATAAAATATAGACGCAGTTTTCAATTATACTTTGCATTATTCAACATAATTAAACTAATCAATCAATTGTAATTAATAACTTGGCGTTAGGAATATAAAAGACCAGAACGTTTAGTTTCTATTCACGAGAGCGGGAATATTGTGATTATCAATTTTCTTTTACCTTGCTTAAAATAATCGAACTTGAACTGTAGTTGCTTAAATTTTTTGATGACGGGGGGGGGGGGGAAGTCCAGGTAAAATAATACCTCTATGCCACAAGTACTACTATATATCAGTGAAGACTTTAGCAAATACGTATCTGGTTCCTTTATTTGTCAATTTTCAAACTTTTGGCATTCATTCCCTCCTGTTATATTGAAGTGCAAACCCTACAACTAAAACTACTCTTAATCATAACTCTAACCCTGATTTCATGACTTAAATAACCTCATATATTGAGGGAGTGGCATCAAACATGATTGCCAAACATTTAAAAAAAAATTAAATAATAAGATATGGAGACGAAGTTTGTATACTGCTAAATTCCATTTATTGTGGGGGGAGGGGGCTGAATGGTTAGCGTGTGCGCGCTGTATCATAATGCCTGTCATTTAGTCAACTGGCGTGGTTTCGAATTTCCGGTTGTACGTGGCAAGGAGTAGGGTCGCCTGTCCAAACTCGTAGGTGTTCTCCGGGTCCTCCGGTTTCCCCCCACTGCTAAAGATACCTATGCGCAAGCGAATTATTGACATAAAATTAAACCATATGTTAGTCCCGAAACCACCTACTTTGTGTCGAGTGGACGTTAACCCTCCATCTCTCTCTCTCTATCACTCTCTCTCTCCTTGTAGTGTTTATTAGACTCATTCATTACTTTCTATTTATAGACATTCGAGTTTGACTACGCTTTGGGATCAATGGTATACTGTATTTTTATACGCCCACATTTTCATGTGGACGTATTATGTCGTCGCCCCTGTCCGTCCGTCCGTCCGGATGTCCGTCCGTCCGTCCGTCCGTCCACAATTGTTTGTGGACTCTCTACAGGTCACAATTCTTGTCCGATTTTGACGAAACTTAAAATATAGGTTTATCCCCAAAAGATCTAGGCTGCTTTCGATATTGGCGTGTATCGGATCAAAACTTCATGGATTATGGCCTCTGATTGTACGAAAAATCACGTTTTTAGCTTGTGGACCCTATAGAGGTCACAATTTTGAACCGATTTTAATGAAAATTAACATGCATGTTTATAACCCAAAGATCTTGGTTCCTTTCGATATTTGCACCTATCGGAACGTAAATTCCTGATTATGGCCCCTGATTGTCCGAAAATTCACCTATTTTAGCTCGTGGTACCTCTGGAGGTTACAATTATTATCCGATTTAAAAAACCGTTCGATTATATCACCGTTACACCCTAAGGAAGGTTGAGTTCAAATTTCGGAAAAATCGGACCAAAATTACCATACAAAATGGCCGCCGTTAGTACGCAAATACTGTTAAAAAATGGTATATCAAGGTTGTGGACCCTGTAGAGATCACAATTTTAATTCGATTTTGATGAAACTTGAAATGCATGGTTATAACCCAAAGATCTTGGTTCCTTTCGATATTTGCGCATATCGGATCGTAACTTCCTGAATTATGGCCCCTGATTATACGCAAAATCGTCTTGGTTTAGCTTGTGGTCCCTCTGGAGGTTACTATAATTATCCGATTTAAAAAATGGTTTGATTATATCACCGTTACACCCTAAGGAAGGTTAAGTTTGAATTTCAGAAAAATGGGACCAAAATTGCCATACAAAATGGCCGCCATTCGTACGCAAATACTGTTAAAAAATGGTATATCAAGGTTGTGGATCCTGTAGAGGTCAAAATTTTAATTCGATTTTGATGAAACTTAAAATGCATGGTTATAACCCAAAGATCTTGGTTCCTTTCAATATTTGCGCATCTCGGACCGTAACTTCCGAGATGCGCCCCTCATTATACGCAAAATCGTCTTGGTTTAGCTTGTGGTCCCTCTGGAGGTTACAATGATTAACGGATTTAAAAAATCGTTTGAGTATATCACCGTTACACTCTAAGGAAGGTTGAGTTCAAATTTTGGAAAAATCGGACCAAAATTACCATACAAAATGGCCGCCGTCTGTACGCGAATACTGTTAAAAAATGGTATATCAAGGTTGTGGACCCTGTAGAGATCACAATTTTAATTCAATTTTGATGAAACTTGAAATGCACAGTTATAACCCAAAGATCTTGGTTCCTTTCGATATTTGCGCATATCGGATCGTAACTTCCTGAATTACGGCCCCTGATTATACGCAAAATCGTCTTGGTTTAGCCTGTGGTCCCTCTGGAGGTCACAATTATTATCTGATTTAAAAAATCGTTTGATTATATCACCGTTACACCCTAAGGAATGTTGAGTTCGAATTTCAGGAAAGTTCGGAACAAAATTGCCATACAAAATGGCTGCCGTTTGTACGCGAATACTGTTCCTTTCGTTATTTTCACATATCAGATCATAACTTCCTGAATTATGGCCCCTGATTGTCCGAAAAATCACCTATCGTCCCTCTGGAGGTCACGATTATTATCCGATTTAAAAAAACTTGACTCTATCACTGTTACACCATACGGAAGGTTGAGTTTGAATTTCAGGGAAAACGGACCATAATTGCCAGACAATTTGTACGCTAATAGTGTTAAAATATGGTATATCACGGTTGTGGACCCAGTATAGGGCACAATTTTAATTCGATTTTGATGAAACTTGAAATGCATGTTTATAACCTAAAGATCTTGATTCTTTTCGATATTTGCGCATATCAAATTGTAATTTAGTGGATTATAGCCTTTGATTGTAGGAAAAATCACTTTCGATTTTGCTTGTTCTCTAACCATCTCTCGAAAATGTGGGCGTATCCTGCCTGGCAGTGCCAGCTTACTATCTTTTTTCAGAGCTTGACGTCAAAAAGCCCAAATGCTGCAGGTTTTTATTTCCACGTTCAGTTTCATCTGGAAAATTGGGGTCGAGTTAGAACGGACAGTGATATTTATTTTCAACAATATCTAACATCTACCAAACCACGGTGGGAATGTGAGAAGTATATTTATATACCATCCAGAGCCAAATCAACGACTATACATTCCTTTGAACCTAGATATCCCTTTTCCAAGTAAGTCATCGACCAGTTCAACTCAATAATAGCATACTGATTTCACGGTTCTATTGAATAGAACGATTCAATACTAAAGCTTTTATCGCGTACATGACCCCACTGCTTTCCACTATATTAGAAAAGAAATCTGACCAAAACTGTAGCCCTTATCGTGTTCACAAGGTTCTCGACAAAGGAGGGTTAAACTAAAACGGAAAGCAACAGAACGCCGAATACCGACAAGGTTCGCCCTCTCGTTATCCCAATGCTTCAAACCGAATTGAAAAACAAAGTTTGTTAAAAAAATTAGAGCAGATATCTCGTTCACAAGGTTTTCGGCAAGGGGGTTTACTCCGGTACCGATAGTTGTGGGCAGCTGAAAATTTAGAGCAACCATTACTCGTGACCCAATGCTTACAATCAAATTTGAAAATAAAATTGTAGCGTTCACAAGGTTTTCAGCAAAGGGGAAAACGCACACCAAACTTAAAAAAGAATGGGTCGAAAACTATAGCTTCTATCGTGTTAACGAGCTTTTTGTGAGAAAATGTGGCTTACTCGCAGAATGCTGAATATCGATAGCCGATAGGGTTCGTCCACTCTGACCACAATGCTTCACAGCCATTAGGAAAATAATCTATACATCTATCGCGTTCACATCGGATTGAAGTAAAGGGGGCATAAGTCCAATCGATAATTCGATAGGTTGTGTCCTTTAATGACCACGATGCTTCACACCAAATGTGAAATGGATTCGTCAAAAACTCTAGCCCCTGTCACGTGCACAAGTCAAACTCTAGCCCCTGTCACGTTCACAAGTCAATTGTTGATGAACCGACGGAGAGAGGGACATAAAATAATGTGGGCATATAAAAATGTCTACTTTCGGTTTTATATGCTCTTTTTTTTATATTTCTGTAAAATTTGTAAAGAACACACCACCATCTTTTAAAACTATTTTGTTATATATATAAATGTTTTTCAGGAATTATGTTGATATCAAAGAAGCTACAATACACCATTATCGTCAGTGTCCGCTTGGATGGAAGAATTGTTATCCTAAAGTTATAACAGATAAACAAGTTTCAAAATACGAAGAATTACACACGGCTAAAACATTTAAAGTTTTCAAAAAACTGAACATAACGCATTATGACCATGTAACCCATACTGTGCACAGCGTTCCACCTACTTCATAGCCGGAGCTAGCTGTAGATAGGCAGCCTAAGTTCGGGATGCATGTAACCCAGAAGTCCGAAATCTGATTTGTTTTTATCTTGAAGAGTAGCCTATCACGAATGTCTGACTACTTACATAACCTTTCTATGTTTCTTTTGTCATGACGGCCTTCCATCGACACAATAGCCTTTCAAAACGGCCATTAGATAGTTCGTAGTCGGACACCTCATGCGATCGAGCCAATACCAGATATTATGCCGCGCCGAACCTAGTTAACGCGGATGTCGGTGTGGGCATTCAAATGGGCTTCGGTTTGGTTTCTGGAGCATCAACAATCGTTCAACAATGTGTATTTATGTAACTTATTGCAGGTATAAACCTATCACAATAGTTGTATGTTGTCCTCAACGGCTCAAGGGAGGTTCCGAGCAATAATGTGTGTCTTGTTGTTATAATTGTCATATTGTTATAATTTTATGTAGGCTACTTGTTTATATTGTATGCTGTCCTTAAAAGTATTCAGTTTGGTTTAACGTCCAACCTTTTCTCGACCTACCGGGAGAATGAAGACTAATACTATACCGTGTGCTATATGGTTCTTTTATGTACATGCACCATCCGAATGTCTAGGCACTGTAGCCTACTTGCCTTGTTCCCCCGTCCTCCATCACTGACATAGGGGTACCACCAAGCCTTGAAATAAGGCACCTGTCACTGACAATGTCAGGCACAGATTCAGGGTTTGTCAGGCACTAAACCTCTGGCAGTTGTGCCTGTCATTTTGTCCGGCACTGAATTGTCATTTTTAATGATATTATTAATACATGTCTGGCACTAAGTTGAAAATGTCAGGTACTCTTGTCAGTGACAGGTGCCTTATTTCAAGGCTTGGGTACCACACCCACAAATGCCCGAGTAACTTTCGTGGCTAATACCAGCATCGAACCCTGGACCCGAATGGGGTCTGTACTAAATCTACAGGTAGATGCATTTAAAATGGCAACACATGTATATAATTACTACCTTTATGAATTTATCAGGTTTTTTATTTATTATTGTCGCACATTTCTTATATTTGCGTGGACTTTTACATCGTGTGCTCAGTGGAGATTGTTCAACGTTTTTACTTAGTATCTGTACTTCTAATATTATTCGTGTTTATAATTCTTATATTTAATAACAATGCAACTCAAAATAGCGTTTGGGAATAATAAAGGCTTAAATGACCCTGCGTGCTTTGTTGTTTACAAGTATGTTTGTTGTACTGTGATTATGTAATTGTATAAGGTGCTAAGATGTATTTTATTGTGTAATTGTATGTAGTTCTAATTTTATTGTGTAATTGTATGTGGTACTAAGATGTATTTTATGTAATATTGTATGTGGTACTAATGTGATTATGTACTTGTATATCCTACTATTTTTGTGATACTAATGTGATTTGTGTAATTGTATGCTGCAATAAAATGTATCAGACATGGCCAAATATATAAATTGTAACTACCAAGCTATGGTTCCGACCGGTTTTTTTTCATGTTCGATACTGGTATTCATATTACATAAATATGTGCGTTCCGACCATTTTAGACGCATGCACTGAAGCTACAGTTTATTTTCTTAAATTGTCTGCCATACACATAGGCATATGAACCCGATCAGCATTTTTATTTTGGGGGTAGGGCAGAAATGGAAGGGCCTGAAAATAATTCACCTCGCAGCAAGCAAAGCGACAAAAGGGATTGGGGGAGGGGGGCTCTCCGAGAAAATTTTGTTATATAAGACGACTGCAGACACTTCCTGCATTTGCAGTCCCTGATTTAGAGGTAGAGGGGATATAATTGAAGTGTCCTTAAACGCCATGATGGCATCGGGGGGGGGGGGTATGGGGACCTCTCCTTAAAACATTGGAAATTATAGGACCAGCAAATTCGGATCCGCGAGTAAAGCAACAAGAAAGCAGTCTAGTATGACCTTAATTATGTGGTTTTGGAACCAAAATCACAGCCTGTACCCACCTTATTGATAGAATTAATAATATTGGTCTGGGGTCGGTTGCTCAAAACTAATTATTTTAACGATCCGTTAAACTCTAACGGACATTTGTTGGTAACGTGTTGTTTGCGTTAAATTTACTACAGAAAACACTATAGAATACTTTATTTTTAGAAATATTAGCATTAATCTGTAGGAAAAGCTTGCACCACAGAATGTTCGGGGCCTTTATTTCCAGTAACAATATTTCTCTCCGTTAAGTTAACGGATCGTTAAAAGATAATTGAGCTTTGAGCAACCGGTCCCAGTTCTTTAATTCCTTGCAAATAAAATATTTGATAAATTGTAGACACAAATATGTATTTAGAATTGGTTTAATCTACTTAAAGAACACAATTTATTTTGTTCAAAGACATATTAGCTATATAACTAAACGTGTGAAAATATTATATCTATTTATCTTTTGACATTAGGACTACATGTAGCCAAATGACATTTTAAATAAATGTAATCAATAGTTGACTAAGAACTGTGTAGTATAGCAACCTAATTAATTTGAATGAATAATTTATTAACTTTAAAAACTATTGTGTTATAATCTTAATTAAATCTATTAAATTGTTATAGAGTTAATTTAATTTAAAGTTTGTAGAAGTAACTAGATGTGTAAATGAGGCTTGGCTATAAAACAGTTATTGCTATAAACAGTTATTCAACAATTTATTAATAATAGCATTTGTATATCAGCAAAGCCTAAATATATATATTTTACTTTTACAGATATATATATATATAATATATATTTCCACACTTTACAGTATTTCCAGGCTGTTTCTACTGCTTCTAGTGAAAACCGCCACTTTGTTTCAACTTCTCAACAGAAAACAGTCACACCTTATTGAGAAAACAGCCACTTTGTTTCCACTGCCTCTAGAGAAAACAGTCTATTTGTTTCACCCACTCTAGAGAAAACAGTCTATTTGTTTCAACCCACTTTAGAGAAAACAGTCTATTTGTTTCAACTTATTCTAGAGAAAACAGCCACTTTGTCCCTACTTACTCTAAAGAAAACAGTCTATTTGTTTCAACTCACTCTAGAGAAAACAGTCTATTTGTTTCCACTCCCTCAATAGAAAACAGCCATTTTTTTTCTACTCTCCCAGATACTTAGTTTCTACTCCCTGCAAGTTGGGTAGTGAGGTTGTGCTTCTTCAATAACATTCATATTAGGAATTTCGTCTACTGGTACTATTTGTGTCTGTTGTGATATATAAGTTACGATCTTGCGACAATCCATTTCAGTTTCCATAAATATTGATTCAGACTTTTTTAGAAATTGGAAAAGCAAGAAATAAACTGAGTGACATGTAATTAACAGATCTATACCCATTAAAACCAGACAAAAGAACATAAAATTCAACAGATAATAAAATATTCAATATTTAGATTTTATTTATTATTTAATAAATCACAAATTTAACAATAATAAACATAATTTATAATAAAACAACTAAAAATCTATGTATCACACAAACTGAAAACATTTCTTGTATCTTTCACACATAATTAAAAACAACGGCCAAAAAAATCACCGGGGGGGGGGGGGGGTATATTTATATGTAGACAGGACTTGCCACACTCATCAGTAAAGTCCACTGTACTACCTCGATCCTGAAGGGAGATCTAGCTAGGATCTAGGGGGGGGTGCACTTTCGAAACAGATTCTTGTCTAGATTACTAGCATTTCCGGGCTATTAGATTTTGAAATTTTTCGGGGGACGTCACTCCCAAAATCCATGGTCTCTGGATTCGCCCTTGGCAAATATAAAAAATAACAACTATGAAATCTGTCTCAAGCTTCAGCAGTCAAAATGTAAATGGAAATAGAACTTTGCAAAAAAAGCATTTGAAATGCAAATGGAGTAATAAAACTCATTGATTTGCAATAGAAAAAAATCTGCACTTTGGCCCAAATTAAACTTAATTCCATCTTGGACTTTTTTTGTCCAATCAAATTAAACTTAATTCCATCTAGGAATCTGTAAAGTATTTGTAGATGGACACTAGATGAAGGTGATGACAATATTATTTCACATTAAATGTGGGTGTATAATAAAATATTAAAAATAAGGGAAATAAATGAGGCAAAAAAAAGAAAGAAAAAAAGACCCTTTCTTTCATTAACAAAGTAATGTGTGAAATGATTCAGAAATCAGATTCTCTACAATAACAAATTAATACAAGATATAACTTACTACTGATCAGAAATTTTAAAAATTAAAACTACAAAATACTTTCTCACAGTAACAAAGCTGTTCGATTTTCTTACAGTATAAAAATAAATAGACCATCTACCAAACAAAATACACTCAAATCTGCTTACCGGTAGTAAGTAAACATTTTGTCATGACAAGAGATTTTTAAATCAAAGCTTTACCAGAAGACTTACAGGAATACTCAAATCAGTATTTTCAAAAGACTGCATGCATGGGCTGTCTGAATAAGAAAATATAACAACCAACAATGGTAGCTAAAACAAATTTGATGAATTTAATTTTACTCACACAGATCAGTTCACGGTCAGTTAAAGGCTGTTATAGGAATGAAATCTGTGATAATTGATAGCAAGCAATTTTGTCACAATTGATAGCAATTTTGTCAATTGATAGCAATTTTGTTAATTGATAGCACTATTGTCAATTGATTTCAATTCTGTCAATTTAGAACACATAATTTGTCATGGTTTTTTTTAATATAAAAGTTCACCGTTTAATACTTTAATTATGACCAACATTAATTCAGCTCATAATGTTTTGGGTCCAGTATGTTTTAATCCATCCTTTAGATAATTTTCTACTTTAGCTTGTAGAAGACATCTTCTTATAAACTGTAAAGTTAATATATAAACATCACAATCTGTATTATCTGGTTTACATACACCTATATGATCAGCATCTACCGGATAAAATTCACCATAACCAGGATCTATAATATACAAGTGACAAAAAACCATCTCAAATACAAGAACAAATTATGGTTCTAATTTAGCTGTAAATGTTACAGATATCATGTAGTTTACCAGGCAGAGTAGGTTTAATTTCTGTAAAATCTGATATCAGTTCTTACTAAATTGGGAAGTTAACATTGCTATATATTTTAATATATTTTATTTCAAAGGTTTCCACTTAGAACTACTTCATCTCTTATATCAAATATCTTACTTTACTGCAACAACAGGGCTAATTCATTTGGCCACATGCCACACAGTGCTACTCTTAATCAAATCGAAATTGTCAAGGGTTCTTTTAAGTGCACAACACATGTACAGGACCTAACTACCAACTAGATGCAGTTCCTTGCAAGGACCTCTGTTCTGCACAACTGTATAGGGGAAATCACTATGAAAGATCTAGCAGTACCTCTTCGTACGTCAGTGTGCCATTGTGGCACCCTCCTAAAGATGAAGTGTTCATTGTACAGTACGTCTTAAACATTTGACTTTTTTTTTCTATGTGTCTTATATGTGCTAGCATCCAGGAGTCTATTTTCTAATCTTTATACCGTATTTAATTTTTGTGAGCCAAAGTTACACATATTTCAGTAATGAGATATATTGATTGATATACAGTATATATATATATAATACATAAAACTTACTACTTGATTCTAGTGGTACAACTTGTAACATTGAAAATAACTTTTTAACATAGGTTTTCTTAGTTTCACCAAAAGCTAAACAAGGTACAGATTTGGATTTCATAAAATCTATAAATCTTGATTGTAAAAATTCAAGATTTTGAGAATCTGAAAACAAAAGCAAAAAAAATATAACTATCCTGTGAATGAACCCCTGTTGTTAAATGATAATTATTGTGTCAATACTCAATACATACAAAAAGTTGTGTTTCCACTGCCATACTTTATTTCTGAACCAGAGGTCTTGATAAACAAGACCAATTATCTAACATATTTTTATTTATTTATTTTTTTGTTGTTGTGTGCTTGATAACAATAAGAGGATACTTGTCGAAACGTCGTGCTGTTAGAATAAACTAGTGATTGTACCCCATAAAGATAGTAAGCTGGCACCGCCAGGTAGGATACGCCCACATTTTCGAGAGATAGATAGAGAACAAGCAATACCGAAAGAGATTTTTCCTACAATCAAAGGCCATAATTCAATAAGTTAGAATTTGATATGCGCAAATATCGAAAAAAAGCAAGATCTTTAGGTTATAAACATACATTACAAGTTTCATCAAAATCGAATTAAAATTGTGACCTCTACAGGGTCTACAACTTTAATATATCATTAGCCTACAAACGGCTGCTATTTTGTCTGGCAATTATGGTCCGATTTTCTAGAAATTCGAACTCAACCTTCCGTAGGGTGTAACGGTGATAGAGTCAAACAATTTTTTAAATCGGATAATAATCTTGACCTCCAGAGGGACCATAGGGGATTTTTGGGACAATCAGGGGCCATAATTCAGGAAGTTATGATCCGATATGTGCTAATAACATAAGGAACCAAGATCCTTTGGTTATAACTGTGCAATTTAAGTTTCATCAAAATCAAATCAAAATTGTGACCTCTACAGTGTCCACAACCTTGATATACCATTTTTTAACAGTATTCGCGTACCATTGGCGGCCATTTTGGTCCGATTTGCACGAAATTCGAACTCAACCTTCCATATGGTGTAACGGTGATATAATCAAACGTTTTTTCAATTCATATAATAATTGTCACCTCCAGAGGGACCACGAGCTAAAATAGGCAATTTTTCGGACAATCAGGGGCCATAATTCAGGAAATTATGTTCCGATAGGCGCAAATGTCAAAAGGAACCAAGATCTTTGGGTTTTAAACATGCATGTCAAGTTTCATCAAAATCGGGTCAAAATTGTGACCTCTATAGGGTCCACAACCTTGATATACCATTTTTTAACAGTAATCGGTTCAAAATTGTAACCTCTATAGAGTCCACAAGTTAAAACTTGATTTTCCGTACAATCAGGGGTCATTATCCATGAAGTTTTGATCGAAAGCAGCCGAGATCTTTTGGTGATAATCCTATATTCCAAGTTTCGTCAAAATCGGGTAAGAATTGTGACCTGTAGAGAGTCCACAAACAATTGTGGACGGACGTCCAGACGAACAGGGGCGACGACATAATACGTCCACATGAAAATGTGGGCGTATAAAAACTGTGTTCTAGTAATGTGTTTCCGATCGCTAAATGCCACTTAAAGTTTTTATTATCTAGCAGTCTAGACAGGAGCATGACTTTATTAACAACAAACCGAATAAGCTATTCCAGAATTTGATATAAAGACCAAAAGACTGTCTCATGAATTGTTTACAGCAGGATCTAAGGCAGTATGTTTTATACAGTGATAGAAGAAATAGTAACCAGCGGTTGCCAGGCAAGATACGGCCACATTTAGTGATAGAAGAAATAGTAAAAATACCATCAGATCTGGTGAGACTTACGTGGTTTTAAGTCTTGCACCTCTATAGAAGGTAAGAGAATATAAGCAGCTTTTTGATTGGATATGTTGGCTAGAGGTGAACCATAATGTGGTACACCATAGAATATAATACCCTGAGTCTGATCTTTAATACAACTATATTTATCATCATCTATAGCTAATGATAACATCTGTTTTATTAATAAACCTGAAATAATCAAACACACTGAATGTAAATTAAATTTGTTTTATCCTTCCCATTTCATATCAAAAAGCTGAAGAATCCTTAATAATGGAGAATCCAGCAAAGAGAGAGAGAGAGAGAGAAATGGGGTTTAACATCCACAATTTATACTTTGTTGT
Source organism: Patella pellucida (assembly GCA_917208275.1). Classification (NCBI taxonomy): domain Eukaryota; kingdom Metazoa; phylum Mollusca; class Gastropoda; family Patellidae; genus Patella; species Patella pellucida. The sequence continues at coordinate 64,665,249 of OU795039.1, forward strand.
TATCTCTGTGGCCATAAATTAATAATATTTATTTAAATGACGTCTAGTGTCCTGATGTATATGTCTGAAATAATACATCATAAATAAATATTGTATTTGATGGCCACAAAGATAACAACAAAGTATAAATTTCTCAATACGTAATTCTCAATACTTAAATATATATCAGATTCGTCGGTTCGCCAGAAGGCCGACGATATTAGACATTAGAATGGAATAGCAAGATAAGCTGAATAAGTGAAAGTGATGTCCTAAAGTTTCTGGATTAGGAATTGAGACAATTGGTATATCATGGAAGGAAGTAATGAAAGAGTAGGTTTGGACACTAGTCATGTTAAATCTTAAAGTAAGATGAGAACTGTAGAACAATGGGTTCTGTCCGATATATACTTGAAACAAATTATACTTTTTATACATTTTACCTCAAATTAATTCCACCCAAATGTACATGGTACAGTACCCGAAATTCACTTTAAAGATATACAATCTCCATCTTATGAATTATTAATTACTGGGTTTACCGTATTGCAATAGTTTTTACCTCCTAGAGAATGACCTGCCCATATAATAGGTCTTTCACCTACACCAGCTTTTCTTAATTTTTCAATCATTTCTTCTCCTCTCTTTACTAAAGACCTCCTATAATAAACAAAGAATGAATAAGAATATGTCTTGCTGATTGTTATACATTTTTCAAAATTGCTCCTGAACACAAAACATAGCATTGCCAGCAACTTTGTTAACAGAGACAACATTAACACGAATTTAAAAAAATCAAAAAATCTCTGGCCTGTGTAAAATAAATCCTCAATGACTAGCCGTGTAATCACAGCAAGTTTCTTAACACACAAATGTCATAAATTCTGACCTATAAAATGTTTGGAAGGTTTCAATGACAGGGGCAACTTAGAATTACCAGAGGGTTCCGGATTGGGACCATGGCTGATTTGTCCTTTATTTAGATCACATTCTTGTCTAATTGGGACCAGCATATGGCTAGGTAAAGTATGGTTATACATGTATATAATAATATTTGGATTTGATATAAATAAAACTATATTTATTGGACATAAAACATACACCTATGTAGAAAGTAATGCTACTTACTTTTCTATATCATGAGGACATGTAGAATACCATTCTGATAGATGGGTATCATAATCTAGACTAATTATTCTTACTCGTGTCATATCTTTCGCTAGCCAGTCCTAGAAGATATAATAATGTCACCCAAAAATTCAAGCCCTTAAGTACCAAATTCAAATTGGGGTTCATTGTAAGTACGGAAAAAACATTTGCAAGACATTGAGGGGATTCCATCTGATTGCCTGCTAATTAATACCTTTGGCTGGGCTCTCGTTTCAGTAATATTTGCCAGACTTAACTTACTGGCACTGAAATTGAACAACTATGTCAGCCATAGTAAAAAATTGGGATAATGCTAAAATTGGCATATACTTTATATCCGACAATTTGTAGTTAAATTTATAATTTCTGTGTTAAAACACATGGTTCATTGGATAATTTGTCTTTTTACATAATACATTTTTTAAATATGAATGTAGAATTGACATTGGAATGTCAACCCTACACACCAGCAGTTTATTTTTACCTACCTTCGGCCAACAAGATGTCCTATTCTCTTCATGAACTAATTGATTATCAGGTATATCTCGTTGTCTCCAGGATCTAAATGATCCTCCTAATACACCATGTACAAATACAATATCAGCATTTAATACTGATCTGTAATATACATTAAAAACATATACATATAAAATATTAATATTGAGAATACACTATACGCCAATACAATATGGGGGTTTGATTAGCCGCATGGTTTAATGTGTGCTTGTTAAATCATAAGGACTGTCATTGGTTTCGATTCCTCACTTATACGTGACAAGAAGTAGGGTTGCAAATCTTGTTGGTTTCTTTTCCCCACTTGTTTCTCCCCACTGCTTAAGACCTCTATGTTCAAGAAATCTCTCTCTGACCATTGCTGGATTAGCTTCTGATACAAATATGGCATAATGGCATACTTATACATACCTTGTTCTATGCAAAGGATGAAATACGTAAACTCCTTCCTCTAATTGACTAGATGTATAATCCTGGTCTAAGTTATACAGTGCTTTTGCTGCCACTGTTGCTAAAATCCAATTTTTAGATTTCAACCACTTAGCTAAAATTGTTACCCATCCTAGAAGAAATGATCATTAAATTGAATATATATTTTTTACACACTAACCATTCTTTCAGCTATATCGAATACTCTGCTTCATGCACATCACATCACTAGTTACAGCTGGATAAGTAAATCTACTACAAAAAGGCTCAATGAATATGGCGCTCGCTCACTAATAAAGTGATCACAGGTTCTATCCTGTTGTTTGCAAAGAAAGTTCCTTAAAGCTTTCAAATAAAAGTACAAATAAATTTTTTATTAAAACGACTCAGCAACTGAACAACAAATTTATGCCATTATACCAATCAAATCATTTAGAAGGCTGATATGTAGGTAACGTTACGATACAAATAATTGGGCTTTCAATGACTGATCTCGACTAGGACATAAATCATATGTCACGTGGCAGGATATTCTTTGAACCATTTTTAATCGTAATGGATTCACATAAGAACGTTTGCACCAGACGGCTATACAATTTTATAAGATTTAGTCCCGGAGGGTCCCCTTATACTTTATATTTATATGCATTTTACTAATACAAAAAATAATATTTTTATGGTAAATATGGAAAAAAACTACTAGTAGTCTGTTTAAAGATACGCTCTAACAAAAGTATTAATTATCATCAATGACTACTAGTAGTCTGTTTAAAGACTTAATAAAGATACGCTCTAACAAAAGTATTAATTATCATCCTGATGGCTTATTGTCTGCCAATTTGATCAAATGGCTTAGTTGCTTTGGGAATATTGAAGAGTTTAATCGTACTACAGACTCTGCAATTAAAGGGACTTTCCCTAATTGAACTGAGTCCAGACCTGTCAACTCTACCGCATCACGCGGTAGAATGCCGCGAAATGGCCTCGTGTACCACTCTACTGCGCTGGATAGATTTCTACCGCATTCTTAAACAAAGGGTTTTTTTTAATTGTCTCGCCAAAACTTTGGAACTAAGGGAAGCGACTCTTTGCATGTAAACAAAAAAGATTGCGACTTTCTGTTATCAACATCGACTTGGGGTGTTGTAAGGTGTAATTTAGCTAAGAGATTTGTTCTCGAATTCGTTTCAACCTTTTTTAGAGTCAATAAAGTGGATATATTATTGCCACGTGTTCCAAATACTCTTAAAATATGTAGTGATAAACTAAACAAATAGCGACCAATTTACGGCAGCAATGGTTGACATTTTCGTTTGCGCGCGTACGTACGTACAGCATGTAATACAATACTTCGAATGCAACACAACCTGGAACTTTAATTTCAAGCTGAGAATACGTCTTACATTGAGGGCTCCCTCGAATAATTTAAAAGCAGATTTACGGAATTCCGTGAGAAAAAATCCCGTACACTGAATTGCATTAGAGGATAAACGTCACAGTATGAAAAGCATGTTCGATGCCAATAATATTTTATTATTTACTTTTTTAGTCACTATGCAAAACTAATTTTTTTAGGCCCTCCTCTCTCTATTCCTAATCAAGAATTGCTGTAGAATCTATATAATAAGTACAATTATCTTACATTAAATAAAATTGACAAAAACTGTAGGAATAGGAAACCCACGTCAGACTAGGATTTTTAAAAAAAAAAATCATACTAATACTAATAATAGTAATAAGTTAAAACAAAAGAAAAATGGTAGAATCTACTGCCAGTGTAGGCCCAACTACTGGACTGCTAATTTTAATTATATTTTCTTTGCAAATAAATACTAATTATTTCTTTCTGTAGGGTACATAATCAATTTTGGTTTAATGAATAATTTTAGATATGGTTTATTGCTAATGTACTGTGTGTATTTTATTTATTACCCATTTAATGCAATTTTTGTATTGTTAGGCCTACAATTCAATGTATCATTTGACATTTCCAAATTAATTAGGGGTGATCACGGTGGCTAAGTGGATAAGGCACTGGTTTCGCTAGCCTGGAGGTTGAGTGTTCGATCCCTGCATTGGCCGAGAAAGTTCATCTCGATTTTCCGGCGTGATTTCCCCTTGTCAGTGATGCAGAAGGAGGGCCTGACAAGGACAGCTGCCTAGTCGTTCGGATGGGACGAAAAACCGAGGTCCCGTGTACAAATTGGAGTGCACGTAAAAGATCCCTTGGCAGTTGGAATTCGATATAAGAGTAGGCCGTAACGCCGCTGCCCGGGCAAAATTTCCCTCATTGCACACTGTGGCGTATGCCCGTCTTCAATTAGCCCAGGTTAGGTGCTTAAGCGTAGGACGTTAAACCCCATTTCATTCATTCATTCCAAATTAATTACCCTTAGAAGTGCGAATTTACGCGTTTTTGGAAATCTACTGCCAAATCATGGTTTCTACTGCCTTTTTAACACTACCCTACTGCATTTCAGCTCTGAGTTGACAGGTCTGACTGAGTCTCAAAAATAAAAGTCTGAGTTTGTACAAAATTTAATCGCCAAAATATAGAGGAATGGTGTACTTACTTTGTCTCAAAATTTCAGCTCAAAATATTGAATTGTTTGGACGTGAACGTCAAAAGTGCTTATCCGGACACGTAACCCTTTTAAGATTTTGCATCAATTTTTGCTTTGGGTTACACTGCATAATATAGCTTGGGACACCAGTCTCCATTTACACATGAAGACATGACAGGTTTAAGTTGTTTGAAAGCGTATCACATGTTGAGTTAGTTGCACGGCCCTAATGTAGAGGATTTTAAGGGATTTTAACACAAAATTAAACAGTTTTATTTTCCAAAATATTATCGGGACAGACCCTTTAAATAGTTTATCAACAAATATATCAACAAATCACCGAATTTGTACACTGGAGGCACCTCTAAGGGGACAATAGTTAATTAAAGCATACCTGATATGAATATATGTTGATGCAGATCTTCTACTAATGCTATATTTGACAGTATTCTGGCTAATAATACATGTGTTTTCATACAGTCGGCTTTATCTTCTAATATACGTTGTAATAAGGCTAATCCTCCTCTTTCAACTATCTCCATACAATGCGAAGGTACCTATATATATATAGAACATAGTAAACCTGTAATAGCTCACAAATAGTTGGGAAACAGGTGATAAAATATTATTCTGATCTATATATGGTTCTATTCTTAGCTTTACAGTGACAATCTTTGAATATTTTTACTTCTAAATGTTTGGTCTATATTGTTATCCGAAAAGTCTTGTTATATTTGGAAAGGGGGTGGGCGGGGTTAAGAATGATCTCGAATCTCAACCTTTTTTTCCTGAAAAAAGGGCTACAAGGTGTTACTGTTATTCAAACCGTGATATTTATACCAATAAGTAATTTTACAACTCAAATTTCAGCTGAACGATTGTTAATGGAGTGTGATTGTTGGCGAGGATGGTTTGTTAACTAGGAGGTCTTGAGTTCACTACATGTGTAGGCCATGAAAGTTTCTCTGAATTTTCTATTGTGGTTTCCCTATGTCAGTGGTTCAGAAATGAGCACCTGGCAAGGAACAGCATCTAGTCATTTGGATGATATGAAAAAACCAAGGACCTGCGTAAACATTGGGGTAATGTAGCCTAGGAATTTGAAATAAGAGTCAGCCATAGCGCTGCTGCCAGGGAAAAATCTGTCAAAGCACACTGCATGGCATATGGCTGTATTCATTAGCCCAGTGGATGCAGAAAGATATTATGTTAAAACCCCATTTCATTACAGTTAATGCTAAAAACATAGGTGAGCTCTTCTGTATCATTTTGCAATCAATGAATCTCAAGATTAAAATCATAGACTTAATTCTATTAAATGTATTAATGCAAGTCTTACTGTTGAATGACTGACTAATGCTTGTAAGCTGCATAATTCCACGGTTTTCTCTGTTAAACTATTACTTCCATCAGGTGAAGCTAGTGTTTGACCACCAAAACTCCAAAAACCTCCCTACAATAATAAATATCACAATATTGAAAAAAAGATAGTAAGCTGGCACTGCCAGGCAGGATACACCCACATTTTCGATAGATTAATAGAGGACAAGCAATACCGAAAGCGATTTTTCCTACAATCAAAGGCCATAATTCATTAAGTTACAATTTGATATGCGCAAATATCGAAAAGAATAAAGATCTTTAGGTTATAAACATGCATTTTAAGTTTCATCAAAATCGAATTAAAATTGTGACCTCTACAGGGCCCACAACTTTAATATGCCATATTTTTACACTATTCGCGTACAAACAGCGGCCATTTTGTCTGACAATTATGGTCTGATTTTCTAGAAATTCGAACTCAACCTTCCGTAGGGTGTAATGGTGATAGAGTCAAACGTTTTTTTAAATTGGATATTAATCGTGACCTCCAGAGGGACCATAGGAGATTTTTCGGAACAATCAGGGGCCATAATTCAGGAAGTTACGATCAGATATGCGCAAATGTCGAAAGGAACCAAGATCTTCGGGTTATAATCATGCATTTCAAGTTTCATCAAAATCAAATTAAAATTGTGACCTCTACAGGGTCCACAACCTTGATATACCATTTTTTAACAGTATTCGCGTACAAACGCCGGCCATTTTGTATGACAATTTTTGTCCGATTTTCCCGAAATTTGAACTCAACCTTCCTTAGGTTGTAACTGTGGTATAATTAAACGTTTTTTCAAATCGGATAATAATTGTGACCTCCAGAGGGACCACAAGCTAAACAAAGGTGATTTTGCGTATAAACAGGGGCCATAATTCATGAAGTTACGATTCGATATTCGCAGATATGGATAGGAACCAAGATCGTTGGGTTATAACCATGCATTTCAAGTTTCATTAAAATCGAATTAAAATTGTGACCTCTACAGGGTCCACAACCATGATAAACCATTTTTTAAACAGTATTCGCGTACAAACGGCGGCCATTTTGTATGGCAATTTTGGTCCAATTTTCCCATAATTCGAACTCAACCTTCCTTAGGGTGTAACAGTGATATAATCGAACGTTTTTTTAAATCAGATAATAATTGTCACCTCCAGAGGGACCACAAGCTAAAATAGGTGATTTTTCGGACAATCAGGGGCCATAATTCAGGATTTTACGTTCCGATAGGCGCAAATACTGAAAGGAACCAAGATCTTTGGGTTATAAACATGCACGTCAAGTTTCATTAAAATCGGCTCAAAATTGTGACCTCTATAGGGTCTACAAGCTAAAAATGCGATTTTTCGTACAATCAGGGGCCATAATCCATGAAGTTTCGATCCGATACATGCCAATATCGAAAGCAGCCGAGATCTTTTGGGGATAAAGCTATATTTCAAGTTTCGTCAAAATTGGACAAGAATTGTGACCTGTAGAGGGTCCACAAACAATTGTGGACGGACGGACGTCCAGACGGACAGGGGCGACGACATAATACGTCCACATGAAAATGTGGGCGTATAACAATACATACAGTCTTATGGAGTCGAATTCACAACGTAAAAGAAATATAAAAAAAACATACAAATTAAAGCTCTATGCATCATATAAATCATCATTTTTACATTTGTATAGATGATTTACTATTTTTTATGTAAGAAGTGTTTTAAGTGAGAATATTTTCATGAGTATTGCTATTCTGTTGTGAATTTCACTCCATTTGGTTCGTTATGTTTAATGCTATTATATTTTAATGCTACTTGTGTAAAAAATATTCAATGAAGTGGTTTACCATGTTTTAATGATTAAAATGCAAAATATGACCTTATCATGTAGTGGTTTACCATGTTTTAATAATACATGTGCAAAATATTACCATATCATGTAGTCGTTTACCATGTTTTAATGATACATGTGCAAAATATGACCTTATCATGTAGTGGTTTACCATGTTTTAATGATACATGTGTCAAATATTACCATATCATTTGGTGTTTTACCACATTATAATGATACAGTTTGCCATATTTTAAAGCTACGCATGTAAAATATTAACTTATCATGTGATGGTTAACCATTATTTAATGATACATGTGTATAATATTACCTTATCATCTGGAGGTTTACCATGTTTTAATGCTACCTGTGTAAAATATTTAACACATTTATTTACACCAGTATCCGGAAGGGATGTTAATAAAGTTATTAATTCATCGTACATATTCATCTGAAACATACAGAAATAACTTGAAAACTTTTATCACAATTGGTACGGACTACAGATATAACAACTTTTAATATCAATTAGAACATACACCATAGTTTATATTTTCAACAAAATGTGATCAACTTTTGACATGACTGATTATCTCTAATAGTAAGTGCCGGATGACAACAATACATGAAAAACAAAACCAACAAAGTAAACCTGCAGACAAGACAAGCTATATTATTTTACAGACATTGCAAGAAGTAAACAACAAATATCAAATCAAGATAGGGTCTTGGTGCTTTCTCATATTGTGGTCGCACTATTGGAGCTGTAGAATACTGGCCTCTGGATCATAATATCCAGGTTTTTCAAAGTTAGTACATGTGGGGTTGACAAGGAAAATAGGCCAAGTTTTTCGGATTTTGGCGACCATTTTGAGTAGAGATCTATTCTTAAAGTAGGTAGTTCTCTGTGTGGAGAATGATCAGACCCCATCTTTTTGGGGGTTTTCGAAAAATAAAGCTACTACTATATTTACTTGAGGTTTATATTGTTTTGGAGGAGGTAGAAAGAAACGTAAATCTATGTCTGGTGATCGTGCTAAACCAACCAATGTTTTACGATCTGCTGCTTGAGCTATATTTCTATATTGGAAATCTGAAACAAGAAGATTCATTAAGAAACAAGACAATATTCGATTAAACACAATTAAATCTTTTTGCACATATTTAGCTGATTATTTTCAAAATAATTAGATATATTTACAAATTTTCCACTAAGTGTAGAAACAGAGAAGATGTTCTGTGTTAAAGGTTATGTAATAAATGAATGAATGATTGAAATGGGGTTTAACATCTTACGCTTAAGCACCTAACCTGGGTTAATTTAAGACGGGCATACACCATACAGTGTGCTATGAGGGAAATTTTGCCAGGGCAGCAACTGAATTCCAACTGCCAAGGGTTCTTTTACGTGCACACCAATGTGTACAGGGGACCTCAATTTTTTAGTCCCATCTGAACGACTAGGCAGCTATCCTTGTCAGGCCCTCCTTCTGCATCACTGACAAGGGGAAATCATGCCGGAAAGTTATGTAATAAAACGATAGATAGATAGAAATGGGGTTTAACGTCCACTCAACACAACCAGGTCATTTTGGGACTAACATATGGTTTATTTTATTTCAATAATTTGCTTGCGCGTAGGGGTCTTAAGCAGTGGGAGGAAACCGGAGTACCCGGAGGAAACCCACGAGGTTGGGAAGGCGCCCCTATCTCTATGCCACATATGCTCACACCAGGGCTCGAAACCACAGCCGCAAGCCAGAGGTGGCCGGCCAGCTAGAGGCCGAAGCGCGACACTCTAGACCGCTAGGCCATCCCAACCCACCATGTAATAAAACAAAATATTGCAATAATCACAGATATGTTCTGTCTTACAATATATACTACATAATACAGTCAACCAAATGTTCAACCATGATTAGAGTTTAGCGATGATGGGCGATATAAACATTTTTAACATCACGATAATTTAAAAATTATATCACGATACCTACACATTTCGCGATATTTTAACTTAACTAAATAAAAAGGATTGTTTCATTTGAATACAGTGAATGTCACAGTTTCAATTGGTTACTATATTTAAAACACAAGCCTGGGAATTAAAATATCCAAAAAAAAATCAATTTGATTAACTGGAATGTTGCAGGGTACCGAGAAAGTAATATATAGTTGAAATTTCATGTCCTTAATATTTTTATGTGGTTAAATTATGAAAAAGTTCATTAGTATGTGCATTCAATAAGTTGATTACAGTATTTAAAATATCTACCAGGTACCTTCCCAATCATCTCGATCAGCTAATGCTTGTACTCCTAAGCGACGAACATACTGATCGTCTGATCTGGCTAGATTTAAAAGACGCCAGGGATCTGTACTTCTTGACTGTAGCCATGCAAACCAGGGTTCTGGAAAATACAAATTGTGGCTTTTTTACTCAAGTGAAATCTATTATTATCTTTTTCCTTAAACGTGCATTATGTAAGAGCTAAATCTGTCCATTGCATGTCTTTCTTTAGGCCTGGAATGTTATCTAAATTATTAATTAGACATTAATTAAATTATCCAGACCATAATCAACTCACTGTCAGCCAGTGATATTTAGTGGATTTTAATACATTTTGTGATGGATTATTTAATATAAAAGAGGATAATTGAGACTTGGTATACTATTACAACAAAGTTATAGTAATGATGTCATAGGGTCAAAAGCCACTTGTATGACCCCTGACGTGACCTCCCAGTAAAACGAAATGAAATATAGATTAAATTGAAAAGAAAGCACCTTGATAGTCACTGAAGAACCAATGCTTCAAACATTTTGATTTTTAGAGTGTTCTTGAATATCAAATTCATTTAAAAGTTCTAGTAATAATAATATGTAATATGTACCCTTAAAGATAATTTTTTACATTTATTAAAACTTTATAGATTCATTTTATACATTAATATACAAGCATAATAATATCAGTACCTTTGGCAATTTTCTCTAAATCTATTGATGCTTTCCATTTTTTTCTAAACTCTAAAATAGAAAGTAAAGAATTTTTGTCATATTGGGAAACAAATATTTTTGATTATCTTTATACTGCCTTTGATTTTGCTTTGTTATTTCAGTTATCAAGAATGGTGTAATAAAATATTTAAACCACCAGAGCACTTTAATTGTAATTGATAAATTCATAATACTAATGAGTTTCATTAATTCAAATTTAGGGTGTGGGTAGATAATTGGAATGAAAGAATTACCTTCTGTACTGAAATCAGTATCAAACAGAGAGATATATTGTCCTAAATTTCTGTCCACTTCAAATACATTTGTTGCAGTTGATAACTTTCTATTCAATGCAGAAATTTCAACACATATTAATGTTCCACTACAATAAACAGTAATAATAATCAATTATCTCAACAGACTTTAATTCTAATAAAACTTCTAAATCTATTTATATATAATACAATTTTCAATTACAGCTGTAATTTTGTGTGATCTAGTAATTACTTGGGCATAAATGATAGCAAACAATTTTTGAAAAGTGTTTGAATATTTGTATATTTATAGAACTCTTATTGATAAAAATATTAGAATACATATTCTTTTAAAAACATACCAAGTTAGAACTGTTACAATAACTGTCACCACAGCTGTAATTCATAGCAAAATAAAAACATATTATTTCAGGAAACAATAGGGCTCAGTAGGTTTTAGCCACTAGCTGTGTATGTATGGTTTGATACATAAAAAAAATTGGACCAATCCTAAAAATTATCACATTCTTCTTGAAAACAAATCTTGCTAAACCATTGCTGACAAATTGACAATATTCTGAAGTGAAAGACTTGAAATATCACTTCTTTTTTTTTTTTTAAAGTTTACATCTAACATATTTATTTTTTTCATAATCAGCTCAAATTATTATCTTATCATTAGGTAGATGAATTTATTTCTTACCAAATCTGGGTTTTTTATAATTCAATTTTGTATGTTTATAACTCAAGGGTGCTGTCTGCCATTTTCTTGTACAGCCACTCAATAATTTACCAATTCTCAATTTTAAAACACCACTCATTTAGAGGCTTTTTGTCTTGATCTGTGTATTTCACAAGTGTTCTAAAAATAGATAAATTAAAGATATAATTGGTTAGAAATCTTAAAATATTATCCTAAATTACACAAAAATAACAAGAAAATGCAGAATTGGTTTGAGATTCATTTTTTTTTAGCTATTTTTTTTACAATGTTAAAAGATAGACAATCAATCTACTAGTATATAATGTGCATTGATAAAATTAGGATGAGCCTTGTCAAAGGCTGGTTATTCTTACTTTGTGGTTATTCTATATGTAGGCTATATCCTTCAAGAAAGGGTTAATAACAATTGTTCAGCTCACCTGTGATTATATGATGCCCAGTTCTCATAGTCATAACATTTCTATTAAGATGAGAGAGGACAACTGATGGTATACTAATACTAGTTTGATTTGAACACACTATATAATACTCCCTTCTAACTTTAATTTTTTTTGTAAAAATTACCTCTGGGTTACATATTGCCACTGAATCACACCAGACAGTATTTTATCTCGGGTAATAGAACTAACCAATCGATTGATGGCACAAACAAAATCTCTTTACTCAAACAACTGAATGGTGGTATGACAAATCCCAACTTGAAGTGGTCTAATTTATACAGTCAATGATTGAATGTTAATTATAATTTCACCAATTATGAATAATCAAGGAGGCATACAATTAAAATAAATTTACTAAATGATGTGTGTTTGAGTAAAGGTCTAGACAGTCTAGTCACACACTGTGACACAGTGGTATGTTTTTGTAACTTCCCCTCCACCTATTGTGACTAAGACAGTAATAATAATCGCGTCATTTTACAAGGGTAGCAAATTAGGCCTGAGGCCTTTTTCCAATTTGACCCTTGGCACAGATTGTGCGAATGATTTCGATCATTACTGCAGGAAGAAACCGAAGAACTCGGGGGAAACCTGCCTGATCGGACGGGAGACCGAATATCCCTCTCACTTACAACGATAAAGTTCTTTGCCCTGAGCTGGGATTGAACAATCGTTGCATTTAGACTGAGAGCTCGATGACCGAACAGTAAAAAGTTGAGCACGAAAGGTTTGACCATCGGAATGTGACTGCATATCGATAAGAATGAGAAAAAGTCATTTCTTGAGTTTCGCGGTTGGGGCATAAGGGGGGTAGGCCCCCCGAAAGGGGTCGCAAATTGTGCTTTGAATTAAAACTTCGAGCACGAGCCTCATTTTCACATGGTATGTTCTATGAGGTATATAGAGTAAGAAAAAAGTGGTCAAGAAAAAAAATTCCCAGGCATTCTCAAACAAGAAGGGGGTCCAAAACCCCCCAGGGGGGGGTCAACTGTGAAATTTCGAGCACGAGTGAAATTTGTTTTTCAGTCATCCCTTGGCAACCAATCATGACTAAAAATCATGGTCAAGAAAAATTTCGCCCGGGCATCTACAGATAAGAAGCTCCCCGGGATGGGGGTTTCAGGGGCATTTCGGCATTTCAGGAAAATATGAAACATTTCGCACGAGCTAAATTTCTTCGCTGATCATTGGGCATCGATGCATGGATCACATATCCAGTGGACAAGAAATCTTCCACCGGGGCATTTCCAGATAAGAAGGGGGTTTCTGACCCCCCTGGGGGGTCAACTGTAAAATTTCGAGCACGAGTGAAATTCGTTTTCCAGTCATCTCTTGGCTTCCATTTATGACTAAAAAGCATGGTCAAGAAAACTTTTGCCCGGGCACCTACAGATAAGAAGGCACCGAACTTGGGGATGCTTAGGGGTTTCGGCATTCAAGGAAAAAATGAAATGTTGCGAGGAGCAAAATTTCTTCGTCGATCATCGGACATCGATGCATTGGTCATATATCAAGTCCACAAGAATTTTTTAACCGGGGCATTTACCAACAAGAAAGGGGTGAACGTCATCAGTAACTTGGGAGTACATTGGTAAGTAAGACTAATAGTCCGGTGGCTGAAGGGGGGGGGGCATTGCCACCCGAGCTGTGAATTTATGAGACCAGGTTTTTCTAGACCAGTTTTGCGCGTAGATTCCGAATCTGGGTGGGGGGTCTAATGTCTATGTATGGGTTTGCGTAGGGGGTGGGGTGGGGATGTCACTATGTTGACATATTAATAAAACAAAAATTTATAGGATTGCCCATCTGTAAAAAAGTGTTTATGATGCCCCCTGGACAACTGTTTGATGTGTGGGGTGGGGTAGCAGTCGTGCATGTGTGGAAGGGGGGTGGGTAAAATTGGAGGGAAATGATTTCACGTTGATTTAAATGATTCAAAATTGACCTGAAAAGTGTTTTCTCTAGCTTTTCCTTCAGTACCAATATCGTCATTCAAAATATTAAATTATAATGGTATAATGTATCGCAGCAAAAGACTACTCAGGCAAGATGGTAATAAGGAAAGAAAGTTTTGTTATTTCTCACCACAATTAAAAATTCCAGAAGATCTATTTTCCTAGCGCTTCTTAAGCAGTAATTACATCATCCCAGCTTTTGTTAGAAAGTTGGGATTTTCTTGAAAAAGAAAGACAGATAGGCATTACCGCAATCTTGATTGGATAAAAAAATATCAAGATTAGTATTGAAAGTGTCAAGAATATCATAGAACTGACAACCAACCATGAGGACACCCTAATAACTTACCTACTCCTCTCCGCATTGCAAATTAATGGAGGTGCTGAAACGGCTCTAGGACAATTCGATCCCAGACAATTCATACCCGGACAATTCGTTACCAGACAATTCGTACCCAAAGACAATTAGTACCTGAACTATTTGTCCCCAAGGACAATTCACCAGACAATTTGTACCCAAGGACAATTTGTACCCAAGGACAATTCGTACCCACGGGTACGAATTGTCCTTGGGTACGAATTGTCTGGTGAATTGTCCATTGGGACAAATAATCTGGGTACGAATTGTCTGATGACGAATTGTCCGGGTACGAATTGTCTGGGATCGAATTGTCCTAGAGCCGTTTCAGCACCTCCATTAAGAGGAGTAGGTAAGATATTGTTCAAGAAAATCCCAACTTTCTAACAAGAGCTTGGATGACGTAATTACTGGTTAACAAGACACTAGAAAAAAAGATCTTCTGGAGGAATTTCAATTGTGATGAGAAATAACAAAACTTTCTTTCCTTATTACCATCTTGCCTGAGAAGTCTTTTGCTGCGATACAGTATACCATTTTTGAGTTACATTCGATGTAGAGCTAGTGCTCTGTGTTTCTGTCTCTATATTATCCATTTTCAATACGTAAAAACGAAATCAGTTTCAGGTAAATAGGTTAGAACAGAATATATCCAGAGAAGAGAACTGCATGATATTGTGCCGTCATGCTGGGATAAACTATAGATAAACCTCTATTTCTATGAGCTACAAATCACTCTGTAATCACTGATGTCGTGAACAGCTCTATCAGTTTGGTAGCAACTTACTCATCAACATATTAGACATAACGTAGAGAGACACTATGACAAGGATCGCACACGATCATACAAAATGACCCTTCGATCTGCATACACTATCTTTCGCACCAGAGATGGAGATGGGGGTTTACTACATAAGATAAGTCGAATCTATGGATCCGGTTGCTGATGTCCAAGCATTGCGGTGCGGCAAGAAGTCATATACCTATTATCGATCAATGTCACGGAGCAGCTTATACAGTTATGATAATGAGTGTGGCTTCAACCATGCTTAGTATTACTTACCAATGCACTCCCAAGTTACTGACGACGTTCACCCTCTTCTTGTCGGTAAATGCCCCGGTGAAAAAATTCTTGTGGACTTGATATATGACCAATGCATCGATGTCCGATGATCAACGAAGAAATTTTGCTCGTGCGCAACATTTCATATTTTCCTTGAATGCCGAAACCCCTAAGCATCCCCCGGTTCGGTGCCTTCTTATCTGTAGGTGCCCGGGCAAAAGTTTTCTTGACCATGCTTTTTAGTCATGATTAGATGCCAAGGGATGACTGGAAAACGAATTTCACTCGTGCTCGAAATTTTACAGTTGACCCCCCAGGGGGGGTCAGAAACACCCTTCTTGTCTGGAAATGCCCCGGTGGAAGATTTCTTGTCCACTGGATATGTATACCATGCATCGATGCCCAATGATCAGCGAAGAAATTTAGCTCGTGCGCAATGTTTCATATTTTCCTGAAATGCCAAAATGCCCCTGAAACCCCCATCCCGGGGAGCTTCAGATGCCCGGGCGAAATTTTTCTTGACCATGATTTTTAGTCATAATTGGTTGCCAAGGGATGACTGAAAAACAAATTTCACTCGTGCTCGAAATTTCACAGTTGACCCCCCTGGGGGGTTTTGGACCCCCTTCTTGTTTGAGAATGCCTGGGAATTTTTTTTCTTGACCACCTTTTTCTTACTCTATATACCTCATAGAACATACCATGTGAAAATGAATCTCGTGCTCGAAGTTTTAATTCAAAGCACAATTTTCGACCCCTTTCGGGGGGCCTACCCCCCTTATGCCCCAACCGCGAAACTCAAGAAATGACTTTTTTCTTATTCTTATCGATATGCAGTCACATTCCGATGGTCAAACCTTTCGTGCTCAACTGTAGTTTACAGTTCGGTCATCGAGCTCTCAGTCTAATTGGTGAGAAGCCGCCTCTCTATCGCCACGGCTATCCGACAAGCCAGGTCAGAGTGTTATTGTCCCTTTAAAAAGATTGCGGCCTGAGTGGCAAACAAAAGCAATATATCGTTGTAACATGGTCGGTCTAGTTTACATTACCATAAATCCAGAATGTGTTGACGTTCAAAACTGTAGGCCTACACAGTGAAATACTTTCACTTTATTGTGTTGACATTTAACGATCATCTATCCAAATTATAGAGCTAACACACGAAACGAAGTTTGAATTTAGTTCCATATTGCAGAACTTTCTTATATTAATTAATTCAGTATTAAAAATCAAATCCGAGATGGGATTGTCTTTTGCCATTTAAACTAAGTTAAATAGATAACGTTAGCTATATTTTAATTACAGTGATTTTCGTTTTAATGCACAATCCAAATTCTTTTTCGCTGGCTAATCACTCGGAAAACCTAGTGGTTTTTACTAAACCTTACATGTACTTGCTGGCCACATAATGATAATTATAATATTATTCACCGATATTACTATTGAACCTAAAAGTGTCACAGAGTTTGACCAAGTTTATGTGTTAGAAACTACAGTTTGAAATATGGGATTCAACACCACGGAGGAGAATAATATACAAACACCTCCATAATTATTCTTATGCACGCGCTTGAGAAAAGTAAGCAGACAGGTGCCGAACGTAGCGCCATCTAGCACGGAAGTAAATACCTATTAGCTCTTCATTTGTAAACAAACCTTCACCTATTTTTGTAGATTAAAATTGACAGGTTGACATTTCAAAACACAACTTGAACTCGTCGTGTTAGTGAAGGACGGAACCCTGCAATAGTAAGTTAGTACATGTTTCGTCGGGGAGACATTCCTCACGGGGTCAATCACTTTGAATTGTACATCACATGACGTTAGAATTTTTCGACCAAACCGTAGGCAAACCCAATTCCAACGCCTAGCTAGCACACCTGCCAGGCCCTGGGGCCTGTTTCACGAAATTTTAACTTAAGATAAAATCCAAATTTTAGTACATACTTAAATCTGATTGGCTAAGCGCTAAAATCAATCTAATTACTAAAATCGGATTTTATCTTAGTTAAAATTTCGTGAAACAGGACCCAGGGTCGCTAAAAATAAACAATAATCATGTTTATGCCAATTTATGAACGCGACATTTCAATTCACCATGGCCGGTGTTGTTAGTCAGTTGTGACTATTGTGAGGAATGTCTCCCTTGTGCAAAATTTTCAATATTATATTAATAATAATCTATATATTATGAGTATAATATAATCGTCTAAATAAGTCACTAACTTTAAACAGTAGTACTAACACTCACTGACTCAGCAGTTAGAGACGAACTGTAAACCAGAAACTCTAGTTTAATTTCTTTATTATATAAACATACATAGCCTACACTGCAATACATGATGTATAATCTCCTGTGATTCATGAGTCACATCTTTTAAAAACCAGTATAAGAATATTGATAGTTAGTCATGTCTTAATTAAATTTTAATACCAGCAATAAATTAAGTTTCTCACTCACACTGTGGTTGTATTGGTCCATCAATCAGGTCATTCATCCAGATAGACAACTTAAGTTGACATTACATAAATTGAGGACACTGCATTCTCAGCTTGAAAGAGAGAAGTAGGCCTGAATTGACAGGTGTAGCATTTTCCGGTCTGGTTTCTGCATTTTCAGTGGTGAGTAACTGGAAAGTCATTTGGATTGATTGAAATACTAAGGTCTTGTCTGTGAGCAGGTTAAGAACCTTTTACAATTGGAACTCTGTCAAGGGTAGGTGAACTGAAAACACCACTGTCTGGTCAAAATATCCCCTAGTAAAGCACACTGTTAATGCACTTTCTCTCTTTATTTGGGAAATACCAAGTCATACCAAGATTTATAGAACAATCACTCGTGTCACATGTGATCTAAAGATCTTTCAATTGACACTATTTTTGGCATTGATAGGTACTCTAATTGAGACAGATCTTATGCATTCGGCAAACCTCGACAGATTCCGGTACTCTCCGTAACCTACATCTAGACTCGGATGAATGATAGTCATTGATATGTACCTACGACCATACATTTGCGATGCGGCTTATCGACTACCGATTTATTCTAACAGGAAAACGTTCCGCTTTTACAAAAAAGTCCCAAAATCTGGTTAAGCTGTCCACACCCGTTGGTGGAGTCGTCCACACGACTTAGTATAATTTCTGGACACATAATGTATGTAGTAGTTATTAGCACCCTTTCCGAGGTGTATCGGTGAATATCAGGACAGTTTTGGTCGGGGGTTCAGCCGAGGCGAAGCCTAGGCGGTCCCCGACCAAAACTGTCCTGATATTCACCGATACACCGAGGAAAGGTGCTAATAACTGACTTACATCACATTTCTATCGAGTATTGTGAAGGAAAATGTGAAAATAGTATTTATTATCGAGTCGTTTCAACCGAAACGTGTCAAATGCTCTTTCATTTATCCCTTTTTGAGCCTCACGTTACATTTCATGGTAGAATGATTGCGCAGTGGAGAGGAGACCTGAATAGTATTTACACGTGCGTATTGGTATACCGCTGAGAGTAAAACTATCACGTGTTTGTTAAGACCACATCGTCAAAACAACTTGTCTATGGCGAAGAGGACTGCGATATTAATAATATTATTATTAAATGTAGTGTAAAGGAAATGCGAAACGTGGGTCATTCCTGGTGAAAGTATGCATCAGCGAATTATTTGTAATAAAGTGTATGTCTTTCTAGGCGTTTCTTTTTCATCCTGCTTATTTTGAATGCCTGTGAAGGGTCCAGCAAGAGAACTGCGCCTTCTATCCTCACAATTGATATAATTATTTAGTATTCTAATTTATATGTTTTGCATATTAATATAAATCAAATCAAATTGTGGAATAGATGCCAATTGATATGTATAATAATTGATTTTTGTAATATGTTTTTATTTTAATTTAATAATATTGTATATATTTTTGAACTGCCAGTTTGTTCCACCCGGTTTGTGTTGTTACAGTGATTTTGACTACTTGTTTGGTGTGATTCTCAGGCTGCTTTGAATAGAGCTATCGTTATCATTGCGATCTGGGCCGGACTAAACGTCCGCTACTTATTGCTTGAATGGTATCCTAAACGGTGTAGAAGTGTTCGTTTGTCGGGAATGAACAGTACTCTTTTTAAAAAGTGTACTGTTCATTTCTGATACACGGATACTTTTAAGCCTGTATTGGAAATAAACAGGCCACTTTTATCAAAGGTTGCCACTGGCAACGAGGTATAAGTGGGATGTAATTGTAAATAGTATAGTTTTTCTGCGTGGTCACCCTTTCTATCGGTAAATAAACAACAAAGTAAATAATTTCTGGATATTGTAATACGTTTTTTGGAGTCTTTCACACGATGTATTTTTAATTAGTATAGTTTTTTTCTGCGTGGTCACCCTTTCTCCCGGCAAATAAACAACAAAGTAAATCATTTTATTCCATAAATAACAAATTCATAAACATATTTAGTTGTGGACGACATCACTAATAGTTGTTGACGACATCACCAATGCCTTGTGGACGACTCCACCAATGGTAGTGGACGACTTCGCTTGTGGACGACTTGACTGGCACCCATCTCCTGGGGGCAACCTTGTTTATCCGGGTCCTTTAAAATAGTTCCAAAATGGCGGACTTCATCATACAGCCGAGTCTAGATATAGGGCACCGGAATCTCTTGAGGTTTGCCGAATGAGATCTTATGTTGTAGAACTCTTTTTTTTTTCGTTGCTCTGTATCTTCATAAGATTGTCATATTAGCCAATTCATCACAACAAACTTTATTCAAACCCATTTTGGCATGACATGATAAACTTTTGATAGGGAATGACCTGTATGATATCATATATACTGCTGTTATCTATAGTGCCCAATCCAATCCTATTACACGCTAACTTGCTAGTATGGTCACGAGTAAATTGCCCAGTGATTGATTCTGATATCGGTTTCTCTTAATGCCCTCCTCTTTGCCACTAGTATAAACAGACATAAGTCCACTCTGATACAATTTGTTTGGATACATATGGAATTGAAGGTGAGAGATATTGGATATATCTTAGCTATTTTATGCTTTATGTTTTTTGATTTTTATCCAAAAAAACATGCTGCAACATTTTGATAAGCTTGCTCTGAAAATTTGTTGTTTTTATTGATTTAGGTTTTGAATGAACAGACGACATAAGCCAAAATATGGGGAACAAGACTTACTAGTAATCAGTTTACGCCTACTTCAACGCAATGGCAGCAGTGGATGTCAACGATTTAGATTTTGATTTTGATTTCAAACCATCTGATGGTTTTGAAGATAACAGCTTTGGTACTGAAGTAAAAGAAAGAACAAATCCAGAAACATCAGATTTCATAAAAGATCCATTTGAAAATCAAGATTTTGATTTATTGAAAAATGCTGATGCTTTACTTGATTTTAATCAAGAAAGTACAAAAGAAATTCTAAAAACTGATTCAGAGGATAAATTAAATGCTCAAAATATAAATATATTAAAGTATGATGATATATTTGGAGATGATCCATTTATGGACGATGCAAAAACAAAATTTCAAAGTCAGGTACTGCAAGATCACAACAGTGCATTTCCTGCATTAATTGCCAATGAACCTCAAACTTTATTTGCAAACACTGATGAAGCCACGTCTTGTCCAACTGTGAATAATGAAACAGTCAAAGCAAAAAACAATGAACAACCGATGGATAACCTATTCACTGATTTATTTACTGATGTTGTAAAAATGGAGGATGAAAAGATCAATGATACAGGTATTATGAATCATGTCAACAAGCCATTACCAGATCTTGCTTTTTCTGAAGGTTTACCCAATGCCAGTGTTGGTGCAGATCATATTAATAGAGTAAGTAAATATTTTGAAATATTTATTTGTTTGGATAGTAAAAACCCAGAGAACATTGTTGAAAAATTTACTTGTTTGTTTGGATAGTAATACCTAAAGAAAAATTGATTTGTTTGGATAGTAGTAAGTAATGAAAATATTTGAACATTTATTTGTTAGTGTGTGATATAACCCTAGATAGAAGCTGATGCAAAACTCCTACTAGAAGAAGAATAATTGATATAGTACATGTATTAACTAAGAAAATTTTTATGAAGGTGACAAGTTGCTATGTAGAACTTGCACCCACTGTTTTTTTCTTTGTGGACAATTTTGAGCTTAAATTATAGTAACAAATGAATTTCATATCACAAAAGTAACTGTAATCAATTAATGACCCAAATCAAAGAGATTGTGTACTTATGTTGTGAGATAAAGTGATTGTCTATGCAGGCCAGAATAATTTGTTGTCATTAATCAATCAGTCTTTAATTATACAAATTGTTGAATGATGCATATTTATTTAGATATTTTAACAAACTAAGCTGAATCTGTAACCAAACATTATTTTGGTAGTCTACAAATTTAAAGATACATTATGTAAGATTTAGATAAAGAGCTAGCCATTCTTGCTATAATAGCTCGAAAATATATAATGTAAAATGAATAATTTGAAAATTTATGAAAATTACTCTATTGCGAGCGAAGGTTTGACAAGATGTGTGCATTAATTGTAACCATCGAGGGCTGATTATTAACTTAGAAAACATGTCAGGCCTAAGAAAAACCTGCAGTAGGCAGATTTAGCTCTTGCGTAATGTATGTTTAAGGAATTCTGTCTTATGGTTTGGATTGTTCGTACTTGGTTTTATCTTATTTTTTTTATTCAATAAATTTCTAGATGACCATTATATAGTACATTTTAACTCAATGCAAAGATTTGACAGGATCGGTTTCTATAAATTAATAACTGTAATAATATTGCTGCTTTGATAAGCATTTTATTTTATAAAGCAGGTACCACTAGCTGTATCAATATCTGATGTTCCTATTCAGTTAGAGGAATCTGTAAATCCTACAGCTTTATCAATGTCAGGTGTCAACTTTACGGTTAATCAGAAAACTGATGACCCGTTTATAGATAATCAGAAAACTGATGACCTGTTTACAGTTAATCAAAAAACTGAGGACCCATTTACAGTTATCCAGAAAAATGATGACCCCTTTACAGATAATCAGAAAAATGATGACCCCTTTACAGATAATCAGAAAAATGTTGACCCCTTTACAAATAATCAGAAAAATGATGACACCTTTACAAATAATCATAAAAAGGATGACACCCTTACAGTTAATCAAATAAAGGATGACCCCTTTACAGATAATCAAATAAAGGATGACCCCTTTACAGATAATCAAATAAAGGATGACCTCTTTACAGATAATCAGAAAAAGAATGACCCCTTTACAGATAATCAGAAAAATGATGACACCTTTACAGTCAATCAGAAAACGAATGACACCTTTACAGATAATCAGAAAACGAATGACACCTTTACAGATAATCAGAAAACGGATGACCCCTTTATCAGTGTCGTAACTCAAACCCAAACTAAACAAAAAGACACCTCAGATGCTGCAGCTGAGGCAATTGATTTGTCAAAAATCACATCAAGTTTGAAAGATCAAGCCCAAGACTTTGATTCAGAATTTGATTTTGATGCACCTGTTCCTCAGAAAAATTATACTCAGGCAACAGACATACAAAGTAATACTCCTACACCAAAAGTTGAACCAGCCCAAACAAACAAAGATTCCAGTTATGTTGAACACCATACAATAACCAGTGAAATCAAATCAGAAAATGATAAGTCTGTTCCTGATGTAACTACGCAATCAAATAATGTAAGTGTAAGAATATAATCCTCTGTTAACAACTATTGATATTATTCTATATCAACAATCATGTACTGATGTATGGCTTCTAAATCTAATCTGTAAAGGCCGTTGAATTTTATAGATAGGTGGCACAGGTTGATTAAACCATGTTTGAAAATGGGTTTAGAAAATTATGCTATTTGTAAGGCGTGTAAATTGGCGGATGGATCACTAGACATTTTGGTCAATTGTTAACAAAAGTGGTCATAACCGATGTATATGGCCAACTTGGGACCCATGTTAAGGACCAAGAATCATAATCAACCATCTTACTTTAATGTATAGTCGTACAGTGATCTGAGTTTTGTATGTAATGGAGTAGACTGATTTATTATAAATGGCTGGTGGCTGGTTCATTGTTTTATCAGATTAGCTTTGTCAAACATTGGATGGCTGTAGCTGACTACATGCAGCAGATTAAGATCCCTAGTATAGATATTAAAATAATAATGAATATTTGTTTTGATCATCTTTATACTTTTTAGGCAAATTTTTGGCAAAACACCACACCCACTTTGGTGGATTCATTTTATACAAAATTGGGTCTTTAGGCCTATACAGTAGGCCTAACCATTCGTTTAACAAATATATCTCACATGCATCTGGCATGCAAAAACGTATATTTTAAATGCTAAGAACTGTTTAATGGCATTTGATTGGTCAGTGGTCACATACTAAAAGCTTGCTTTCCCAATAAAACTTGGGTTGTCTTAATAGAAAACATTTTTGCGTGGTTTGATCCAAATAATTAGAAGTGCCAAATATCTGAATTTATACAACATGCCTTCAGTGTTATGACAAACTTTATTTTTGTTGAAGATACCTGGACAAAATGAAAAATCTTTAGTTTGTTCCTCAGCTGAAGCAGACTGGGAGAATGTTGAAACAGTCCAACCAGGTATATTTTATCCTTGTTACATGTACCTTAAGATGTCCCTCAGATTCCGAGTTCACAAAGCATTCTCCGACTTAAGTTGAGGATTTGCTCAACCTTCAATCTCTGTTTAAAAGATATATCTTTTGTGCAGATACACGAAACTTTGCACATAGTTTCTTATTGATGTATTTGATGCATTTAAACAGCAAAAGTTTTATAAAGGGCTATATTTTAGTTAAGTTAAAATAAGGTAAACAAGTTAGAGTATATTCTCAACTTAAATCTGAGATTGCTTTGTGAACTCGGGGCCTGATTCTTATTGATAATGTTGTGTAAAATGAACTATCAGTTTATAAGCTTAAAATTTAATTAAACATTGAAATTAAGGCTTAAAATAGGTTTTATTTCCTATTTTACAGTATAATATCTGACACTTTCTGACCTTGTTTGTATTTTTGTTGTGTTCAATATATTTTTTACTTTTTACCTTTTTAGCATTTCAAGGTGAAACACCAGCAGGTAATCAATTTCAATTTATTTATTTTCTGATGATATAAATAAGATATTATTAAAAAAATAATGTAAGGATCTACATGTGGTAGTCTGGTTTATTATATATATTATTTCTTGTGAACAGGAAGTCATTAGGATTATTAATACAGGTTTACATTTTGTAAGATAAGGTCAGGGGTTTTAGCAAGGAAACACAATAGATTAAACACACACATTTTATCAAATCCCTTTTGTCACTTTGGTTTGTGGAAAAAACTATTCAACAAGAAAATAAATGGAAATAATTTGATATATTATATATTCAGAAAAATGCTGCAAGCGGTAGCCTGCTTACCGTAATTAGAGTAAGCACTCAGCATGAAATTCTTCCGAACTCATTGTAATGTACATGGGTGTATGACTGGTATTGAAATCATCACCTAAGTGATGTCAAATTACCCCTAGTTGAATCGTGGCAAAATAACATTATTCTGTTCTGTAGAGCACTAACAAGATAAATTTTTTTGTGTATAGATTATCCAATAACATTAACACTACAAATAAACAATTATATATTTCCATTTATTTTTAAACTTTGTCATTCTTTCAGCAAGTCAGTTAAGACATGTCAAATCTATATTGCCCAGGATTTCTTGTCTTAGCTTTTATTTTGATTCCATGTTCGGCTTTCATAACAAGACCTTCTATTTTCCTAACTTGATGATCGGGATCAAGTTCTAGATGGAACCGGTTTAATACTTTGACTAGTAAAACTTTAATTTCATGCATAGCAAAATTCTGTCCAATACAATTCCTTGGTCCTGCAGAAAATGGCAAAAAAGCAAATGGGTCGATCTTATCAATATTTTCAGGACTAAATCTTTCTGGTCGAAATTTGAGTGAATCTTCCCATAGGGTGACATTGTGATGTACTCCGTAAATTGATGCAACAATCATTGTGTCTTTTGGAAGAGTTTTTCCTGAAACTTGAACATCCTGATCAGAATGTCTGACTATGAATGAAACAATACTGTGAAGACGAAGTGATTCTTTAATGCACATAGTAAGATATGGTAATTGATTCAGATCTGATGCTAGAAGGTCGTCTTTTGGTCTTCCGGACATCAATTCGTCTATTTCTCTCTGAACTCGATCCTGTATTTGCGGATGTTGTGCCAAGGAGTAAAGACTCCAAGATATGGCACTTGCAGTGGTGTCGTGACCCTCAAATAAAAATGTGTCCACTTCAGCTCTGATTTCTTCATCTGTCAATCCGACACCATTTTCATCTTGAGCCATCAACAAAGTATCAAGAAAATCAGTATATCTTTTTCTCTTTGATTGTTTTTCTTGCATTTCTTTCTGAAGAACTTCACGTCTGTTGCTGATTATTTGCTCGGCTACTTTGTGAACATATTCACAGTGCTTTTTAAAATCTTTCCCGTCTTTTGTCAGATTAAAGACCCAGTCTATGTGCAACCAGGGCCTCATATAGCGTACCGTTATAATTCTACTTAGTTCGTGGACGGCTTGAGCATAAGGATGATTTGTTCCCAGTTCCTGACAATTTGTGTCGTAAGAGAAGGCACAATTTAGGATGACATCTAATGTGAACAATGTAATTACAGAAAACACTTCAAAATATTCGTCATTTTCAGCAAAATTTTTAATTTTTGAACAACAAATATCAGCGGCTTTATTCTTAATTATAATATATGGTTTCAGAATTTCAAAATGAAAAGCAGGAGTTAGTAGTCTACGATTTCGAGCCCATTTTTCTCCATGGCTTAGAAGAAGGCCATCACCTAGCCAGGGCTGGAGCAAGCGATACAATTTTCCTTTTGGCATTGCTGTCTTAAGTATAGTCTTTATACTTTCTGGTGCTGTTACACATATAACTGCTAATATTGGTCCAAACCATGATAAACAGCTGTTTGGAAATCGACCGGTCCGTTCACGCTTAAATTTAAGAGCATTTTCATCAGGAGCAGGAAAATAAATCAAATGGCCCCAAAACCAATGTGCTGGATCATAGGGAAACTTTTTCAAAATGGCTGACTTCTTGAGAAACTTATAAACAATGACAGTTATTTTCATAGAACTGTAAATAGAAATAATCAGTATTCCTAATGAGAAAACTGCAGATACACTGAAGGCTTCCATACTGTTCAGATATTCTGATAGCATTTCTTTGGTCCTTTTTAGCTTAAAATTATTTTGAACTGACTTTTTCTCACATTGTTGTTTGTTACTTGTCTGTACAGGTTCAGAGTTCAAAGTTCAGAGAGCATTATGTCATGGTCAGGTGACTTTTATCAAAGCTCAACTGTTTATCAGCTAAGAAAGCTCTAGAGACTAAAGTAAAAGATATCATCGGATTGATTTGGAATTTATACAATGTGTTTATATTCACGAGACGAAGACTCCTATTTCAATATTTCTGATAGTTATTTTCAGCATTTTTGCCCTTAATCACTTTGAAAATGCTAGTGGATGAATATGAAAAAAAGAAACAAAAAAAAAACAAAACAAAAAAATTAACATCTAATCAGAAGGTTTTAAAAACAAACAATTGATTACGGTATGGTACATATACAGTATATAAAGCTTGACATGCAATTTCCTCTATACATAAGTAAGCCTATGGAGTTTAATCAGGGAAATAGAAATATAGATGTACTTTATCAGGTCACCTCATATAGTGTCATTATTGATCATAATTCATTTCAAAGTTGAAGGAGACTGATGAAGTATATTTATAAATTTATGGCCAATGTGCCATATCTACAGAATTGCAATAATCGAATCAAAATTCTACGCATTTCATTTATTTATATCCAGCATATTAAAGTCAGCTTTTGTAGCCTAAAATAAGATAAGATGTTTATTATATCAAGATGTTCATCCATACATGTACAAGACAGAATAAATACACATAAATTTAGACAGAGTCACATAATTGAGGACTCGTATATATTGTGAAAATTACTCAGAAAACCTATCTTAAACTGTTTTCATCTTTTGGTCTGTACATGCTTAGTGGTTAACAATGTAAATGCATGAATCTTCTATGATAATCAATGACATTAACATTATTTTTCAACTTTCATTTATATTTATATTTAGAAACACAAGTAAGAAAGTCTGCACCATTATATACTTATAAAGAAGCCTTCTCAACACTTCAACAGGCTGATTATACGGCAGTGCAGGTTAATATTTATTTTACTATATATTTTTTGGGAGATGAATTGAGCCCAGGGATCCAAGGTGAAAACTGTATTACATACATGTAGATTTGTTTCAGTAGCAGGCCTTTATATAATTATGATTTTAGTTATGCCTGACAATATTGTCTATGATATCACCTATCACCCTTGGTGGAAGTGGACGTAAAACACCAAGAACGAATGACCGGACCTACAAAATATAACCTCTTCTTGATGTCTTATGTTTATACCAGACATTAAAGATACGAGTAAGAAATTAGAGAAGTGGAGAGGGTTAATTGTATGACAGCAGGATGGGTGCAAGAGAATTATAAACTGATATTGTCAATGACAGATGAGAGGAGCCCCATATAGGCTTTGAAATGTTCCATACTTTAATTTCACTGTTTGAAAACAACTATTATTTTAACACTTTTTTTCTATTTATATTTCCTCAGCATAGTATAAAACCAAATGTGGAAAGAAATGGATTGTCAGCATTTGTTCATTTTGTTTTTGGTCCTCCAAAACTTCACAGAGATATGGTGAAAGATAGAGAATTTGTCTTCTGTCTTTCTGCAAGTAAGAGGATCAATAATTCTAACGTAATAAATATGGCAAGTTGTCAGAACAAATAAGATGTTGGTTTCATTAAACGGTTGAGCTATATTTATTATCAGGCTCAGATCCAGAGGGCCGTTTCTCCCCCTCAGCCCCAGTGAGACTGGTGATCACTGTTCAGACCAGCACCTGCAGCCAGCAATGAGATTCCCAGGATTTAGTTTCTGTGCGACGAAGACTCCGGGAACTACACCAAACCACTAATGCATGCCGCACTCTGATGATTACCCTTTGCTTCAATGTATGCTCCCCACCCCCTCGACAAACTCCTGGATCCGGATCTGATTATGAATGGAATTTAGGAGGAGTGCTAGATAATGTAAATGTGTAGATTTAATAGATAGTGCAGCATTCATGACCCTACATATATTTCAAACTTTATATTGTCCATTAACTAGGTTCTTTTGATGAAGCACAAGCAAGTCATGGTAGAATGTTACAGACAATCTACAGGTTATTAACTGGTTCCAGATTTGATTCACCAAGATTTGGTTCACATTGGGAAGAAATTGGATTTCAAGGTATCATGATTGTACTCTGCATGGAATTGAATGTAACTTTATTAGAGTATAACTACTTATAATGCAAATTAATTTGTCATGGGAGATAACTGGTTCTATGTTTATTTTATTTGTGTTGAATATGAAATAATGACTGATTTCACTTAAAATAAGGATATAACTTGTAAATAAGTTGTTATTTTCTGGGAAAAATCTCAGTAGCCAATATGGGGGTTTTGAAAATAGTGTTCAAGGGAGTAACTTGTATATTACAGGGAGAGATCCTAGTACAGATTTACGAGGTGTTGGTGTATTGGGTTTAGTTCAGTTGTTATATTTTCTACAACATGATAAGTATGGTGATATAGCAAGAGATATATATAAACTCTCTCTACATCCTACACAGGTATTTTTTGATGATTAATATTTTTTATAACAGATAACTTGCATCTTCGGTAAACTTGATCTAAATTCCTACTTAAAGATACAGTATAGGAGATTAGATAAAGAACTGGCAGTTCTAGCTATAATAGTTAAAAACAAGATAATGTAAAGGGGATTTGCTAAAAAATTTCAGTCAAATTGATCCACTCTGAAATGAGAATTCAGCAAATTTTCGGCCTAGCCTCAGTACAATAATAGAAATAGTCTTGATTATCCATTTCATGATTAAATCATCATTGAAAGTTCAGCAGCAAATCAGATCCTAATTTAGTAAATATTGCAGGCTAGCGATGACATCGAGATTTGATATTGGTCTGTATAAGTAAATTAATATCTAGTTAATAATATAGATAACATTTCAGGCCTAAAAGAAATACCTGCAATAGGCAGGTTTAGCAAGAACTAAATCTGCAGATCTTTTTCTGACTACAAATGTTGTATAAAATTGTTATTTTGGTATTTATTAACATGACAAGCCCATAATTAACTCTCTAGACTATTGGATGGCTGAGATATTGAAAGAATTAGATCTTCCATGCCATTTATTATTTAATGTTAAAAAGGTTAATCAAGACATTGTTTATTATCGTAGCAATAGCTTGACAATCAAGTCTATTTTTCATTACTGGTATCTATTTTTCATTACATATCTATTTTTGAACCATTATAGCAAGAACAGCCAACTCTTTGTCCAAATTTTACATAATGAATCTTAAAGGATGTTTTCTAATTTTCTGTTAATCAGTAAATAAAATTTTAATTAGCGAGGAACAGTTATTAAAATCCTGATTAAATCACACCAGAAAATGACTTGGCAGAGTGGAACAAAAAACACATATGAATGATAAAATATTCCTGGTATCAGGGACCAGTTCAATGTTTTGAATATCAGTTATAAATGTATCAACTAGAACAAATGCTGTCTTTTATAATAACATTATTTTAATTATTTCTCTTTTAGAATTTTCCCTTTTGTGTAATGGGCATGAATATATCAAGAATTTGTTTACAGTCGTTAAGAGAAGATATAATTAACAAGTAACTAATTGTATTTTATTAATGGGGTAGTTGTTTTCCCTATGAAATCATATCTCTCAAAAGATCAAATACTGAAGTTAATCTTACTATAAAACTTGACTCCATGCATTGAAAGTCAAAGACCTCATTTTGTTTCTCCTTGAATATCACTGGCAAGCATCTTTGAATTGTGTAGTTATAGCTGAAATTTGTGAACATAATTTTAAGTGATGATTAAGTACTATATCAAAACAATTTTTCTACTGAATATAAGACAGCTTTCTAACCAGCTATTGTCTAAATCTTCTAACCAGCTATTGTCTAAATCTTCTAACCAGCTATTGTCTAAATCTTCTAACCAGCTATTGTCTAAATCTTCTAACCAGCTATTGTCTAAATCTTCTAACCAGCTATTGTCTAAATCTTTTAACCAGCTATTGTCTAAATCTTGCTAATATTAATTATATTATTACAGAGAGATAAACAAGAGAAAAGATGTTATGACATCAATAAATGATTTCTATATTGGTACATATTTACATTTATATCAACAGTGGAAACTAGGCAGAACTATTGCAGATTCAGGTTATGTTCTTAGAGGTAAGTATGTTTCTACCAACTACCAGTAATTAGATATAAAAATAATATTAATAATAATAATGATTAATCTTGTCATTTTACAAGGGTAGCAAATTAAGCCTGAGGCTTATTTTCAATTTGGCCCTTGGCACAGATCGATTTCGATCATTACTGCAGGAAGAAACCGAAGAACTCGGGGGAAACCAATGATCAACTGTAATATTAAATATCATTATGACTGTACGACATCGAATAGTATGAAACATCTAGTCTGGATGGCCGAACGGTTAGCATGCGCATGCTGTATCATAAAGTCTGTCATTGAGTCAACTGCCATTGTATCGAATACCCGGTTGTATGTGGCAAGGAGTAGGGTCGCCTGTCCAACCTCGTGTGTTTTTTGCGGGTCCTCTGGTTTCCTTCAACTGCTACAGACCCGTACGCGCAAGCGAATTATTGAAATAAAATTAAACCACATGTTAATCCCAAAGTGACCTAGTTTGTGTCCAGTGGACATTAAACCCTATCTCTCTCTCTCTCTCTCTCTCTCCCTCTTCTTTATATCATTTTATCAATGAGATACAAATTTTACTTGAGATAAAGTCTTTATTTAGTGGTTTTAAATTTCTTAACTTCATATTCTTATCTTGAACTGTTTTATCACCGGCAAAAATCTTTTTTATTGTAGAAGTTGAAACATTTGCCAAGAAACGATCAAAAGATCTGTTTAAAAATCTTGAACAGTTCCAGTTAAATGGTGGAAAGAATGTTGTGAAGAGTGAGAAAGGTGAAGACTTGTTTCACAGTGTTTGTTAAGATGAGATTTCCTCCTCTCATTGTCTAATTATCATAACCTTGTATAAAACATGACACTTTTAATTTCATTACGCAGGTAGCTATGTTCATATGGTCGTGTGTTATTTTTTTTATATATCATATGAGCTTTGCAATAATTCCAGATCTACTTTAGATCTGTTATCCAGGTTAACATTGGTTGAATATTTTAATTGATGTTAGTCTTCCAGATGGTGTAACTGTAAAATGTACTGACATGTTAAATTTAAGTATCTAAGAATCTATATGGTTTCTTCTGGCTACAAATGGCATATATTAACTTGACCAAATTGAGATAGTATTTTACTGGCCTTTGTTTACACATGATTCAAGATCACTTCAATCTCAAAATCTTGCCAACAGCTTCACATGAAGCTACAGTTTATGAAAGTGTCTGAAGTGTGTTCATATTTGTTGATCTGGATAACAGAAGCCTAGAGTTGAATTACTTACCATAAAAAAGAAAACCATGATTAAGCCTGTTGCAAACCAGCTAACATTTGTTGGCTGAACACAGTTTACGTAATCAAACTTGTTAAATTTCAAAAACACTGTTCGACCAACAAATATTTGTGTAGGTTTCATTTGCATTGAATTTCAAGAAATAGTGAAACATTTTATACAGACATCCAATCGGTATTCTACTCACGTCGCCATTTTGTGACCTTGTGATGTTTGGGTCAATCATGTGATTTCAACGTCAGTCTCTTTAACAAATGTTGGTCAGTTGTGTTGAACATTCCTTGTTTGCGGGAAATTAAAAATAAGTATAAAACATTTGTTTTGTTAGACACGAACAAATGTTAGTCGGTCTGCGACAGGCTTTATGTGATAAAAATGAAATGATTGAGTATACATATGTTGATTTTATAGAGCCATAATAATTGGTTATTAATGACATTCCTTGAATTTAAATAATAGTCCCTATGTATTGTATTGTATTGTAATATGACTATTGTATTATATACATAATATATTGGTACATATCTACATAAAGGTTGTGTGAAATTATTGTAAGATTTGTTGAATTGTAATTAGTTAAACTGTTTTATAGAAATATCATTAATACATATCCTTACATTATTCTATATATATTGAGGTATACAATTGACAAATCATATGATGTGAAGCCAGAGAAAATTTGCTGTGAGCAAACTTATAATTATATCTTTATAATAGGAAAAAATATATCAAATCATTTTTTTTTAAATAGATAGTATTTAATATGACTTTAACCAAAGTATTTCTTGACCAAATAAATGAATACTCAGTAGAAAGCACATGACATCAAAATAACAAATTCTGTAGCGAATCTAAATTTATTCATTTATAATTAACTTGCTAATCAAAATTTAATAACGTGCTGAATTAACTGTAATATCATCCTGAATGTACATTTAAATTGAAAGGACATTCCAGTATTTTATTATGTATGAAGTTATCTATATATAGCCTGATAAATTAAAGCGAGATAGTCCAAAAATGTTTTCTTTACTTGACATTTAGAACAAAAATACAGCATTTGAATTAAAAGCTGGGAGAGGGTTTATATAGGCTTTGCCTGTTTCCCAATCCCCTCAGTTTCTGAAAAAATATTGTTTATAAAAAAATAAGCTAGGCATTTTTTTGTTTTATGATAAACAGTAGTTTAAACTCCAGACACTGTCACTGTGTATGTGTTTTGTCTATGAGTGATTAAAATTGCTGGTATGTTGAATTTGGTCTTTAGTGCTGCAGGATTTTGTGCTTAAATATAAATATGCCTTATCTTTGAATAATTTGTAATACCATTTATATAATACTGATTGCCGTCCACATGGTCCAAGTATGAAAATATTTTGCAAAGAATCAAACCTTTGATAGAAGTGCTGTCAGTGCTATGTCAATTTTATATTTTTATGTTGTTAAATATATTGTGCCATATTGTTTGATGATGATGTATAATTGATTTTGTATAATTTAAAAACGAATGCAAATTTAGGCAGAATGTTTACTTATGAATGTATATTATATGTATATTATAAAGTGATTATTTAGGTTTAAACAAAGATATCTTTTACATAAAATAGACAAGAATCTCAATGTTATTTTTGAAATCCCAATATAAAATTTCATAATTATATGACTATTTTTGATCTCCGATTGGTTTTATATGATTGAAACCATTGTTTTCCGTAGTGCAACTAGTCACAGATGTAGAAAGCAAGTAATGTGTATACAGTGTAGGGCATTTAAGATGTAGAGATTAGAATTTATTTTGTAGAATTTCTTGAAGAGAGAGATGAAATCCGCTGTAAAGATTGTTTATGTAATTCAAGCATAAATGAAACTATAACTTTCTACCAATGTTTTTAGTCAAAATTTTTAAAACTGATCATTAAAGTTTTATATGCTGATAACTGATTGTTGTTTTATTCACCTTCTCCATTAAGATTCATGGCTGTTTCAACCATTGGTGGGGATTTAGGGGGGGGGGACGAATAGGTCTCTGCCCCCCCCCCATGATTTTGATCGCTATCTAACCACTGCCTTGAGTCTTGCCACGGTAATTGATCTTTACAATAGTCAATTTTTCTATATCGTCATCAAATTATCCATAGTTACACCTGTCATCGAAATAACACTGGTACAGTAAACTGTTCATAGTCCTAATTATTATTTTGGTTTGGTAATGAAAGGTTCCAGGGTTCATCCACCCCCCCCCCCCCAATGAAAAATCCACGCCCTTGGTTGTAACAGTTGCAACTAACCTTACTCTTATATTGTCTTCAAAATCTTGTTGCTTTAAATGCAGCTATTACCAGACCCTTTAAAGATTATGTGAAAGAAAACTATCTTGATAAGTTTTAATATTTTGTAAGTAGTAATTAATCTTGTAATAATTCTTACCCAGTCATTAAGATCATTGGACGGATTAAGCATAGCCAGGATTTTAGTGATGAATGGCTGGGATGCCAAAGATGCAAGCAACCTGAAGAAATTTTGTTGAAAATTGGAATCAAATTCCTGCTATTTATTTAAGTTCATTGCTGGGATCAAGTTCTTTTGAAGAGAGATTAGAATTATGACCTCCAGAGGGACCACAATCTAAAAATGGCTATTTTTTTGTATAAACTAGAGGCCATAATTCAGGAAATTCGGATCCTATATGCGCAAATATCGAAAGCAACCATGGGTTATAATAAAAATGAGGTTTAACGTCCACTCGACACAAACTAGGTCATTTCGGGACTAACATAATGATTTAATTTAATTTTGATAATTCACTTGTCGAAGGGGTCTTTTTAGCAAAGGGAGGACCCAGAGAAAACCCAAGAGGTTGGTCAGGCGACCCTACTCCTTGTCACATACAACCAGTAATTTGAAACCATGCCAGTCGACTCAATGACAGGCTTAATGATACAGCGCACATATGCTTTACCATTTGGCCATCCAACCCCCCAGGTTATTATAAACATGCATTTCAAGTTTCATCAAAATTGGTTCAAAATTGTGTTCACAAGCTATAAATGTGATTTTTCGTGCAATCCGGGGCCCATAATCCATAAAGTTAGAGTCCGATACATGCCAATATCGAAAGGAACCAAGATCTTATGGTGATAAACCTATATTTCAAGTTTCATTGAAATCAGATAAAAATTGTAACCTGTAAATATAAATTTAAAGTGAATCCTATTTTAGCCTGTAGAGCGTCCACAAGCAATTGTGCACGCCGGACGGACGGGGGGCGAAGACAAGACAATATACGACCACATTTCAATGTGGACGTATAAAAAATGAAAGAAGACCAGTCCAAATGAAATATTTCATTAGTTTATAGACTTATTTACAAATTGTAATTTTACACTGTATACAATTCATAGACCGGTTATATCTATTTATCAATACCTACAAATTATTTCATAATAATGTCACATAGATCTATAACATCTTAATTTATTTGCAGAATAGAAACCTACAAAATGATGCTTCTTTCATTCATTTCCATACTTAAACATTTATGCAATGTATAAAATTAATATTATTTTACTATAATAATATACATAGTAGGTTAGTAGACTTCATATCATGAATATAAAAAGTTTAACATGTATACTACAATTGTTATGAAAAAACAAGTTTAAAAAATGTACTGTATTCGTATTGATATAAAATGTAAACAGACAAAATACATGTATCAATAATCGACTTCTGTAAAATACCATAAAATTTATATTATTGACAAAAAAATTCTAATAAATAAAAAACGTATTGGATTTTGAAATTCATACATGTACGTATTATGCACAATGAAGAAGTATAAAACCAACAAATGTTTCAGGGAAAAAAGTCCTACAGGTTTACTGACTCAAATTTAAGTAAACTACACTCCAATAACCACCTACAAGTATTTTTTATTTCATATGTAATCAAATTTTGTTTTCAAATATTTTACTCCAGAGAAATAGATAATAAATAAATATAGCATAATAGAATTTATAAACAAGGGGAATGCCAGGTAATGAAATTGACATCAACCACACATTTCTTCATCTGCATCATAATGACAAAACAGTGAATGATACAAATGTATATAGAGTTAAAGTTTATAAAATACATTTATCAGGATCAGACACTTTATTGTCCTACAGATAGCCTGAACTCTGATCTCATAGACACATGCCTAGAATTAGCTTACTTTTAAAGTCTTTTGTCTCATTATATAAATATATATATATCCAAAATTATTAGCACAACGGCAAAGCTGTACTACTTTGTTTCACGGTAAATGATGAATAGATAGAAAGGTATGCCGACACAAACTGATTTCAACACTGGTTTAATAACATTTTATATATATATATACAATGCATACATGTATGTATTTCATGAAAATCAAATGACCACATGAACCCTTAGAACAATGAATTGTGGACATGGTGAGCATTTATAATGTCATAAGATTGTGAGATTAGATAAAGAAATCACATCTTATTACTGATACAATTACATCAAACTTTAATTACAACCTCGATACTACTCAATATTTCAATCTACTGTATATGTACTGGAGTCATTTAGTTTTTACAAATAAAGCCACATAAATGTATAGCAATGGAATACCCAATCAATTGTGTAAAGACTTATGCAGCTTCACTACTTTTGATACACATGTATGTTCATTTTAATTTCTGTCAATATTTATAAATAATTTGGTTGGCAAACACAAACATATCAATTTCATTAATTGGTATTTAGTAACTGGATGAGAATAACACATGACACAATTATATGGAATACAAGTTATTTAAGATATTTATTTCTGTCAATGTTTCGACGATGGTTCTCTTGTTTTTATCAAGCAAAAACAAATACATCTCATTTGTCAGGGAAAAAAAATATATGTCTTGTTATGTCTTAATATCTACTACCAGTAGCACCTCCGAAAAAATCTTAAGTGTAAAAAGCTTAATAACGCATTCCCTGTCGAACAGCTCCAGTGAAACTATTTTACTTTACAAAACATATAATGTGCTGATTTGAAAACATTCTACAAATATATAATTACAAGTGTCCACAAAACAATGAAATAACAATTTAATAATTGTATTGATAAACTTTGGATCAAACTATCAAACAATGTACATTGAAACTTTCTCATAATAAATGCAGAATATGTATAAATGTGTAATTGCTTGTGTTTATTGATCAACTTTTTGTAACAATGAATCCACTTGTTCTCGACTGATTTCTTTTTTATGAGTACGTACATGAACTCTCATATTGTCAGCTCTTGTACCTGTTCTACCACAGATTTTACACATATAAAGTTTGGTTGGTTCATGGATGGTACGCATATGTTTAGCCATATCTCCTCTTTTAAAAAATGCCGACTGACAAATATGGCAAACATATGGTTTAACATCTATATGAGAGCGTCTATGAGCATTGTATGTTTTAGACGATGTAAATATCTTATCACACATGTCACATTCGTAAGAATCAGGTTTTTCGTGTCCATGTAAAGCTATATGTTCCTTTAAACTTTGTTGATCACAAAACGAAACCTTACATTGTGGACATGTAAAATATTTTCTGTGGGCTGTCATTAAATGATCTTTAAGATCTTTCCACTTATGAAATTCATTTCCACACATTTGACACTTACATTTCTCATCCTCTTTATGATGTTCCAACATGTGATCTTGAAAGTAATACAAATTCTCAAAATTCAAACTACATGAGGAACATTGGTAATTTCCACTGTTATCCCCATGAGCTGTTTTACTGTGTATATTCAATTCTTTACTAGAGTTAAAGCTATCTCCACATTCATCACAAACATATTCAATCTGATATTCACCCTCACTATCTTCCTCATTTTCCTTTTCTTTTTCCTGTTCTTTAAGTTTTTCTTTTTCTTTTTCTTTCTCGATTTCTTTAAGTCTTTCTTTTTCCTTTTCTTTTTCTTTCTTTTCAGCTGCATGTGTTGAGGTCTTTGCTTGTTCACGATCTAACATAAACTGTACCATTTTAGAGGGGTCTATTTTCATACGTGTTTCACCTGCACTCGTAGTAGCTAGTACTAACTGTGGTCGTTTGGCTTTAGAAATATCAGTCTCCTTTAAGGCTCCTGGTGTATGAAAGTTGGTTAAATGGAACAGAAGTACATCTAGGGGTTGTCCCCCTTCTTTACATACTAGACATTCCTCAATATAATCTTTTCTATGCCTGTCAAGATGAAGTTGTAGAAATGTTTGATTAGATATTGGTTCTTTACACAGTGGACACTCAACTATATTTTTATGAAAATAGAATGATTCTTTTGGTTTCGTCTGAGCTGGTAAATTGATGGCCATTATTGGGTTTTTCATTGTAGCTTTAATTCTTTTTCGGACAGAATCTACAGCAGAACTTTCATCTTCTTCATCTTCATCTTCATCTTTTTCTCTTTCTCTCTTTGTTCCTGAATTAAAAAGAAAACAAATTGAAATTGAATATTAATTTGAAGACTTAAGTGTCATCCTTATGCGTTGACAAAGAACAATTCTTACTGGATATGGGCGAATAAAACTAACAGTCAGTAAGTGCTGCTTGTTAGTTACGATAACTAGTACACATGAAAATATGTTAATTTGGGACTAATTATAATATGAATATTCATGATTCAACTGACTCAGTTGATAGCCATGGCAATCTTGTCGTTATTCCTGTACCTGAATTCTGATCATATATCACTTGCCGCATCAAAATGAAATGGATTTTAACATCCTACTTTTCTGCACCGACTGGGCTAATGAAGACAGGGCTACACCATACAGTGTTTTATTAGGGAAATTCAGCCTGGACAGCAATTGAATTCAAATTGTTAAGTGTTCTTATACATAAACCTGCTTGCCGATGAGTAGACAGGACTTTCCGTCCCCATCCAAACATTTCAGTACTGTCCTTGTCAGGCCATGCATCCGGTATCTCTGAGACTCAGAGCTGTGCTTCGAGTTTGACTAGGAGTAGGATTTATTACTTCATCATACAATTTTAAATTTCTACGGTATTTTGACATTAAACTATCTATCAGGGGGTCCACTGAGGACGGTAAGACAGATGGAAATGGTCAACAAAATTAGACTAAGTCTACAACATTATTTTAAGTTAACTAATATACAACTAATTAATATTCTACCTGCAGCTAAATCATGATTAGATATTTCTTCTATCCATTCTGGTTGAACTACCATAACATCTTCTATAGGTTTATCTTTATCCTCACTCTCTGTCGGCTCACTTTTGATTTTAATGTTTGTATCTAATGATGTGTTTGAACTAGACGTATCGCCATCTAATGGTTCTTTTTTCACTTTTGTTAGTGAAAAATCAGCTGCAGATAAAATTTCATCAGATTTTTTTGGGCACAGAGGTCTGAGTACAGGAGTTTTAGGATGAACAATTGTGACGGTTGTCGTACATGAAGGATTAGAGGCTGAAGTAGATACGTTAGGTTTAGGCAGAATTCTAGGTAATATTTTGGGTGAAAAACTCATTATTGGT
Source organism: Patella pellucida (assembly GCA_917208275.1). Lineage (NCBI taxonomy): Eukaryota > Metazoa > Mollusca > Gastropoda > Patellidae > Patella > Patella pellucida. The sequence continues at coordinate 64,705,236 of OU795039.1, forward strand.
GTTTTGGTTGTATGAATCGTGGTGGGAGAGGTAGCTTTGGTTGAGGCAAATGTTGTATTGATTGCGATCTCTGGTTCGGTTTTGACATTAACAACCACCTTTGGATTATTTCCAAATGTTGACTTGAGCATGTGACATAAAGAATCATTGGGTTGGGTACTAGATGATTCATTTGTTTCAGGAGATGTTATTGTACTCGTTGATCCAATAGATCCAATAATTTTCTGGGCTGTTAAGTTTGGAAGTTTCGGCATTAATGTTGGATCAGACTGTTGTGCTCTTTCTGCCGTTTCCTGTATTTTGATGTGATACTTTTCTGATTTGTTGATCAAAAGACTCAAAGATCCTTCCAAAGTAATACTGTAAACTCTTGGTTGATTGGCTGTTTCATATATCTCCATCACTCCATCAAGAAAGGCTCTCCTCAATGCCTTTTCCATCAATCTATTTGTAAACAAGTACTGAGGCATATTGAACGATTCCTCTGAAAATATAAATTTGAATAATAGTAATCATACATAGGCCTACTCTGTATACAGACTATAGTTTTTAAAAAGCCACATATTATCCTCCACATCTGTCAAAAAAAAAACCACTGAGATTTACAATCATCCATTGTATATTTATTTTAAAGCAGCAATAGAGTCTATTCAATCCAGAATAATTTGTCGTATATGGCATCGCTGCTAGGTTTTCAAGTTGTGTATGGAATGGAGTATTCAGGGCATCGATAATATTCCTGCTTTTTTACAGACTTTAAAACAGAGGCACAAGAATATACAAAAAAATGAAAAGTGCAGTTTATAAAGTTGTTTAAATTTAGTTTATACCGAGAATATTACTTGTATAATCTACCAAATTGGTCAAATAGAAAATTAATGAGGTTTAGCATCCTACTTTTTTGTGTCTACTGGGAGAATGAAGACAGACATGTTTATAAATAATACACCATAAAGTATGCTGTATGGGAAATTTAGAATCCTAACAGTAGAGGGGTCTTTTACATGCATGCAATCGTGTATTAACTTGTTTATCTCTTATAGTCACATACGTAAACAAACATTATTTTGGTACCGGTATCCTACCAATTAAAGAATATGAGTTTTCAAACTTTATATTTGAGGAATGTAGAGGTTTGTAAATGTAATGAAGTTTAACCTCCAACTGTTCTGCTCTTAAACTGGGCTAATGAAGACGGGCATGTACATCATACAGTGTGCTATGAGGGAAATTTTGCTCGGGCAGCGGCGCTATGGCCTACTCTTCTATTGATTTCCAACTGCAAAGGGATCTTTTATGCGCACGCCAATGTGTGTGGAGGTTTGTAAGATTCAATACATTTCTAGATAATCCCATAATACAGTAGGCCTATGTTTAATTCCTTGTAAAGACTGCACATCGTTGGTTTTTATAAATTAATAACAATTTTGGAAAATTGTACCATTTGTCATTAATTTTGATTCCACTTTAGCATTTCCTCTTGAATGGAATACATGTAAATGATTTGCAGGACATTTTATGTGATAATTTGGCTATACAGGGATTTCTAAGTACAACTTTCACAGTCATTGCATTTAACATCTGAACCATGCCTGTCAATTAAACTAACCAATTAAAGGGTTTATAATTATAGTATAGATAGATAATATATATTTGACTTTGGTATGGTACCTCATTGGTTTTTTTTTACCAATTGACAGCAAAATTGAAAAAGTCAAATTGATTTGATTTTTTTTTCATTAATTTAATTATAACACAATTACAAATAAGTCTATGATAATATTTGATATATCTCCTAAATCCAAGTATGTAAAAAAATTGTGATTTATGACATATTACTGGGAAATATTTTTATTCCTTTTTGTTGAAGAGTTCATGAGATTCAACAAGTTACTAACATGCTCTATACATTATAATTATTGCAAGTTCTTGTACACTCTTCAATATTTATTTGTAACATAGGTATATTAAACAATTGTCTATACCCGTAATGCATATTATGCCTGGGCAATATAACAATAACACCTTTCATTCCTCCTAATATAACGTGTAATGATTCCCTGTTATTTATCTTTTCTTTTACTTTAATACAATGTACTGACTGTTACTAAAAATAGGCAGACGCCATTAAAATAGGCTGTTTATGCCTAAAAATTGATGACACAATTTCGCCTATAGTTCTTTATATAGGATAAAATTATATACACATACACACCATATTTCGTTATATTTTAATTTTAATTCGTGGAAATTATTTACATAATGATTGTGGAAACAAATTTAGGCTCAATATTAATGCCTTAATTTCATCTATATTCTCGAAAGCCTGGGTCGATGCTATCCAGGCCAGCGATGAGGCGAAGTGTATACTGGTCACTGCACGCTTTACCGATAAACAGTAGACATACTCACAACTGACTCCTACAAAATTTACAGCAAATACTCAAAAGAGCTATATTCGTAGGTAATAACAAGTCGTTGTAGTTTTCGCAACTGTTGCAATTAATTCAGGCTTTTGCCATCGGAAAACAGTAAGTCTTTTCTTGACTTAGCCTCACCACGCCGCAGTAACTCAAGATCATTGAAAATGTAGGCTTCACTAATAAACATTCGGAGAATAGAGTTATGTCCCTTTACTTAGTTATGATCGATTTCTTCAAGCCCCCCCCCCCCCCCCCATTACAAAATTAACTCATTCTGGAGAGAAAACTATGATTTACTTTAAAGGAGCTAAATCGCTAACATTTGGGACCTAGAAATTGACAAAAGTGGGTCGCAACGCATATAATACTGTAATATGAATGTGTATAAACTGATTTACATTCAAAGGTTTCCGTTTTTTCCCCAATTTCAAATAAGTTATGTTCGGCGAAAAAAGCCATACAGCCTCAATCTGGTGCAAATTTCTATAGCGTCTGGTTATTCAAGTCAACATACGCCGTATGGTATTGTGCAATATGTCTAGCCTTGCTCCTCAAGTCTCTTGTTAAAACTCGGATTGAAGTGCATTTTGGTACACGATTCGTGTACCAATGTTAAAAATTTTATTTCATCTAAAATATCGGATATCAGAAGCTCATCATTTCCAGGTAAGTTTACATCATCAATGTTGATTTAAATTGGCCAATAATTCGTGTTTTCGATGTTAAAGATTTTGGCGGATTTTGAGTTACGGACTTAGGTCCTTTAAATTAAATAACAGAATTAATAGTTCGCCACATTGATACCTTTAATTAATCACTAATAAAGAGCCCTCCACCACTATAAAAATGTAAAAGAAACACAGTTCATTTTAACTAGATCATCCCTTTATCAACTTTGAGTTCGACTGTTATAATAATAATAATATGCTTAAAGAATTTGGCAACTACAAAGTCAAATGCGATTAGCCTACGTGAACATGCGTTATCTGATAAAATTCCCGGTCAGTATTCAAAAAGATTCTATAGTCCTCAAGCCATAAGTCAAGGCCCAAGGGAAACAACCCAGGAAGTGATTATTGGAAATCTTTGAAAAACTTGCGCAGGGATACACACTCTTGGACCGTTGAATAAGCCGGGCCCAAGAGGTAGCCTACTATACTATCCAGATTATCAACAGCAAAAAATAAACAACACATCCCCAATAAAGTTAAAATTCATAACAATAATAATAGGTTCCGCCCCTGAAAATTTTCTTTCTTTTTTTTCCCTAGTGGTGACGTAATTGTGAAAGTGGCGTCATTCTAGTGGACATGTAGTCATTATATTGCTCCTGGAATACTAGCACAAGGATACACTCTCTTGAACCATTGAATAACCTGAGCGGTGTCCGATGTCCATTGAGTTCTATCTATATATTGTAACACTACTGTTACTTCGAAAGTAGGCCTACCTGTAAAAATCAAAATGATTTTAAAATGCCATAGGGGAGTGGGAGAGAGATGGAGATAAATACAATTGGATCATATTTATAGACTAACATATGGTTCAATTTTATTTCAATAATCACTTCGTGCATAGCGCTGGGGGAGGAAGCAGGAGGACTTGCAGAAAACTCCTGAGGTCGAACAGGCGACCCTAAAATCCTATCTGTAAACACATTTCGAAAGAACTTTCTGTCTAGTCCGAGCTTTACTTCTTGAAAAAAGATAATCAACAAATTTGAATAATTTTTTTAGCATGCATGTTTATTTACAAAACTGTAAATTTTCAGTACATGTATTAAAGTTTTGATTCTGTGAAATAACATTATATGTCTATATGATCTTCCACTCTTTGAGTCAAGATAATGTTTCTATGGTCTGTGTTCTATGAATCCCACAAAAATTAATAATCTGCATAAGTGAGGTGAACTAGTTCTACATTTCAATTTAAGATGTGAAATGCATAATAGCAGCACTCAAATTAAAATGCTGGTGTCTATTTAATCTACTCCCAGACTTAATATATACGTTTTAAAATAATATTTAATTCTGTACAATGTACAATAAGAGCTTATTTAAGTTTTTAAGTTTCCATGATTCATTAATTGTATGTGTAAAAAGGTAAAAATAAACAAAAAACACATTCTAACCTGAATAAAACAAATGCCAATCAAATGGTATTAGAGATTACAAAATTAGTAGATATATGTTCTACCAAAAGATATTTTTTCTAACATGGTATAGTAGGTTGCAGACCATTAAAATCTCATTTTTCAGAAGTATTTCTGAGATTTGTGCTGGTCTAGTTTAGTTTAAATACATTTTCTCTCCTTACTTGCTCTTCCTGGCTTTCTAGTTATCATGCACAAAAACATAGAACTTTAATTTATCAAGTTAGTTACGTGACTAAAATGGTTATACATTTCTATTTTGGCATTAAATAAACATGTTGGTCTGAATATAAAGCAATGTGCTGATTTTAATTTATTTTTAGAAAAGATAGTTAGATCACAAAACAGTTAGCCAAACGAATGTTATCTTCACACAATCTCTCCAGAATATTGATATATTTATCATAAAAATGACGATACATATATAAGTAGATAAGCTTTGTATTACACATATTATTAATATTCAGTAATATCAATAACAATGGAAGAAAATAAATGAAACAATGATGATTAAATGATTACTTGTACAATGTAGTTGGTTAATACACACTGGTACAGGTATATTCACTAGAGGAGATGGTCCGTCCGCTTCTATACTCTAACAATAGACAGACTGAACAACATGAATCAACCTTAAACACAATTATAGGTTCTTCAATATTAACACTGTGTTTAATTATTGTTTGTGATTCTTAAATTTAAAAATGCCACCAAAACTTGCATTAGTGTCCAGTAGTTGTTAAATGCTAAATATGTTTGCTTTTAGTAAATAGATCACTTGTACTAATTTTGCGCTTTAAGATAATTGGTAGTCACTATTTACAAGTTAACAGTTAAAAAAAAGAACCAGTATTGGAAAGTCTACTATTATTGTTATATACACTACACAAATAGGTAGACCATCTCCATTAAAAGTACACATAAACACAAAAAATATAAAACAAAGTATTTGTGTCAAATCTCAACAAATAGCAATGGGAAATATATGTCCAATATATATACATTAAAGCTAATATATTTACAATCCTATGAAATTACTTAATCAAAGATCTTGAACTGAATCTGTTAATAGAAAATATTACATGTATTGTTTATAACATCATTCAATCTAGAAAGTAACACCTGGTATCATTTTGTTTTGGCCGACAGAAATGATATTTCGATTTATCTTTGGTCGATAAAATTTAAAGAGAACACTCTCAAATAAGTTTTTATTCAGAATGAAGATGTTTTTGTCTTCATACATGCATTGCAGTGAGCCACAAACATTATATCACCAAAAACTAATAACGGGCCTCCAATAGCTAGCACCTAAAAATTTCACTGTTTTTATATGTTTATGGAAAATTGTATCATCATGTACAACATCAAAGTTTGTTTCTAACACAAGTAGACAGAAATTATGTTTGATTTAGATAAAGAGCTGGGCGTTCTTGCTATAATAGTTTCAAAATTGATAATTAAAATTAATACATGGAAAGTTTCATCCAAATTACTTTATTTGCAGTTTGTTAATCAAGACTCACAGCCTCGCTTCTTCATTTTTAAATTAAATCATTAAATCATAATTGTATTTTAATCTGTTTACATCTGCGCCATCCCATGTTCTAGAGAGTTGATTACTGACTTGTTGCATAAATAAATGTCTAAACAATAATTTATATAACATTTGAAGCCAAAATAAAAACCTGTAATAGGTAGATTTAAGTAAGTCAATACAATTAAGAATATATATATTCATGTATATAGATATTTTACCTTGCGTTCTAAACTAAAAGCTATTTATATTATCAGTTTCGAGTTTGATTTTCATGATGTTGGTCTTCACTATTCATGGGTGGACTGAATGAGTGTTTTAATATTTTATATAATATTACTTAAACTCAAGCAAACAATAAATACATTTCAGCAAAAAATATCTTTAACAATCTTACAGGCACAAAAACAGGCACATGATCTTAATCTTTATAAACATGTATCACACATAAACAACGATATACTAACATTTAGCATTCTCATGGCAAAATGAAGTTATTCTTCACTGTGTCACACAGGAAAAAACATTTTACATTGAATCTTTTCAATAAAGACAAATTTACTTTGCTCAGATATAAAACCTAACTTTAATAAACTAACTTATTTACAATAGTAGTTTTTAAAAGATCTAGTTACAACTTACAAGATAAACTCATACTGTTCTTTTAAAACAACAGAATTTGCTGCAGATCAATATATAATAAACCTATGATCATTCATCACTTATTCTTCAGTGAGGAAAAACTGCCAAAATAATAATTCATGAGGTGTGCTGTCATGTAACTATAAACTAAACCTAATCTACACTGTATTAAAATCCTTTATAAACAGCATTTTCTGTACGATCTGTATGATGTTTAAATATAGGACGATACAAAATAAACTAAATGACTACTGAGTTGATAACAAGATTATATAATACCCTGTATACTGGCAGTGAGTTAATATAAAGATGATATATAATTGGCAGCTATTTGATTCACTAACAAAACAACCACTGGCAATTTGCACAAATATCATATTTGGTAGAAATGTAGTACATAAAAGCTTATAAATAATATTCAAATATAAGATTGTTTAAAACAATAAAATCTGTAATAGTTGCACCAGTTTTGTTTAAAACACTACTCAACCTCGACTACTAAGTTGATCAGTACACTAGATAATAAAATGTTCATATTTACTGATCTACTCTCTGTAGTAGGGAGTCAACCATTTCTCGACTGTATCCCTTTTTATGAGTACGTACATGGACACGCATGTTGTCTGATCTTGTGCCTGTTCTACCACATACCTTACACATATAAAGTTTTTTGGGTTCATGGATTGTACGCATATGTTTTGCCATATCTCCTTTTTTCAAAAACGTGGATTGACATATATGGCAAACGTGTGGTTTAGCATCAACATGAGACCGTCGGTGAGCATTGTATGCTCTAGTAGAAGTGAATGGTGCATCGCACAAGTCACACACAAATAAAGCATGCGTTTTTTCATGCTCTATCAAACTCTTATTATCTTTAAACAGCTTCTTACAATGAGAACAGTTGTAAGTAATTGTGTGAGCCGATTTTATATGTTCTTTGAGTTTTTCTGACTTAACAAATTCAGCACCGCAAGTTTCGCATCTATACTTTTCTTCCTCTTTATGGTGATCTAGCATGTGGTCTTGGAATAAAAACATGTTCTGAAATTTCACATTACATTCGCAGCATCTAAAATCTTCACTTGCGTCATCTCCATGAACAGATTTGTTATGAATATTTAAATCATTCCCAGAGTTAAAGCTATCTCCGCACAAGTCACAAACATATTCAATCTGAAATTCACCATCATCATCTTCTTTCTTCTCTTCATCCCTACCACCAGTAGTAGATGATTTGGCATTCTCATGGTCTAACATAATCTGTACCATTTTAGAAGGATCTATTCTCAAACGTGAATCATTCCCACTTGTTGTAGCTAAGTGCAAATGAGGTGGCTTAGCTGATGGGGTGGTCAAGTGAAAGTTAGTTAAATGGAAAAGAAGTACATCTAGAGGTTGTCCCCCTTGCTTACAAACCGAACATTCTTCCACAAACTCTTGTCTATGTCTGTCAAGATGAAGCAGAAGAAACGTTTGATTAGATATTGGTTCATTACATAATGGGCATTCAACAACATTTCTATGGAAAGGAAATCTTTCATTAAGACTCTTGGGTGACGGAGTATCGTCATTAATGCTTCCACATGTATTAGTGCAGATTTTCTTTGATGTATGACCATTTTTATGAACTTCCTCTCTTTCTCTCTTTACTGAAATGTAAAATAAACCTATATAACTTTGTATTCTAAACCTGTATAAAGTATTGTCGACTAATTAAAAAGGAAGAAAAGGTTTATGAACATGCTAGCCCTCAATACTCCTTGTAGATTTTAAAATTTAGGGGACTGTTATTTAATGCAAATTTTTGTAATTTTCAAATGATTGAAGAACCTTGAACTCTTGAAGATAAGTCAACTTTAAGACATTTTCAAAATCTGGTGCTTGATCTAGAAGATGAGGGTTTAGCCTGGTGTCAAGACACAAGCTCTGTTTATAAGCAGACATTCACCTAGTAAACACCTACGCCAAGTTTGAACATTGTACCTCAATTAGAAAGAGAGTTATCCAGTCTCTCAACCAATCAGATTGAAGTCTCTACTTAGTCTTAGTCTTAAGCAGAAAATGTTCATCATCAAAAGTAGTCAAGATGCAGAGCATTGACAAATCAAATTGCTTATTGCTCTACTTACCCTGAGCAGAAAATGTTCATTATGAAACTTAGTCAAGATATTGATATAATGAAATACACATCAAGTTTCATCAGTGATCACTCTCACCTAATTAGAACCAAAGTCATTGTGTCTCAAGAATCAACCTATCAAATTGCTTATCTCTGTATAGCCTAATCAAAAAATGCTCGTCTTCAAACTCCATCAAGGCATTCACATGTAATAAACCCTCTAGCGCAATTAGAAGGAGAGTTATTGTGCCCCAATAAGTGTAACAGACAGACAGACACATTTTAATAGTCCCCCGCCTTTTGTATCAGGGGCTTTAGCAGTGGTATCGAAACCACTTGACTCAATAACAGACTTTATGATTTAAAGTGCATGTATGTGGGTGTAAAAAATGTACTTAACCTCCACTTGATTTAGGTGTTTCGATCCAGTCAGGGTGAACGACCAATATATCTTCATCCATATTTTCGTCACCTTCATCCTCTCCATCAACAGATGCTTCAACATTCCGCGATTCCATAGGTTTTTCTAAATTCTTTAATTTTGCATTGAGGGACTTGACTTCTGTAATTACCGGTGTAACCATTGTTGTTGTTGAATCAGTTGTAGATGTGGCCATTGATGATTTTGATGGAGCTCTTTGTTGTACTTTAGCAGTGTAAGTTATCATTGGTGTTCTAGTGGTAGGTATTGACAAGGAGGTAGTGTTCGAGGCGTAAGTTGAATAAGTTTCATCCTCCGGTTCAATCCCTGCCATATCTGAATGACTGTCTAGAGGTGAGTTCAACATGTTCGATGAAGAATCATTGGAGGAATTACTAACAGACTGATTTCTTACACCGTATGATACAATTTGTGGAACATTCTCAAGGATAGGTTTAGTTATTAGGCTCTGTTCCACATTTTTTGCTCTTTCTGCTGTTTCCTGTATCTTGATGTAATACTTTTCTGATTTGTTGATCAAAAGACTCAAAGATCCTTCCAAAGTAATACTGTAAATTCTTGGCTCATGGGAGGATTCATATATCTCCATAACTCCATCTAGAAAGGCTTTCCTTAATGCCTTTTCCATCAATCTATTGGTAAAGGTAAACTGAGGCATTCTGCGGATGCAAGCTGAAAAATAAAGAGAAAGAGGTAAAAAAAAAATCAATTGAATAGCCCTTAGGGAGAGAGCTAAAATCAATCAATCAATCAACACAGAATATGTATAATGTATAGCCCAAACAATACTTCAAATAAAATTCCTTAAACTTTATCTGGACTATTTTATAGTTCATTATCGTCAAATAGATATAATCCACTTAACAGTCACAATATTGATCATTTCATCATGACTAACAATATCAAGATATAGTACCAGTTGAAATTTGCCTAAAAGTGATAAATCACACATCCCATAATATGTCTGAAATTTAATACTAAATTATAGTTCTACGATAGCTCTAAGAAAGAATTATGCAAATGACAGAAAATCTGAAAATATTGATAAAATATATTAAATAATAAATGAAATTTTGGTAGTGAATCAAAAGTTTAAATTGCAATTTTCTCAAAATCAGGTATTTGACTTATCACAAGTGTGTTGTAAACCCTCGATATTGTATTTTTGCTTGTGTGTCTTAAACAGTGGGAGGAAAACGATGGTCCTGGATAAATAAAAAACTATGACTATGGAGAGAGAGAGAAAAGGGGTTGAATGTCCACTCGAGACAAACTAGGTCATTTCGGGACTAACATATGGTTTAATTTTATTTCAATAATCAATTCACTTGCAAGTTGGGGTCTTTAGCAGTGGGAGGAAACCGGAGGACCCATAGAAAACCCACGAGGATGGACAGACGCCCCTAATCCTTTCCACGTACGTCCTGAGATTTGAAACCCTGTCAGTTGACTCAACGACAGACTTTATGATACAGCAAACACGTCCATCCACCCCCCCCCCCCCTACGACTATAGGCAGGTGAAGTGAATGTCAGAAGTGGAATAACATGATGTAAACCACTAATGTGCTGTTTCCCTAATATTATAGCTACGCATTATATAAGATTATAATATCTAGCATGGATGAAATATTAAATTGTTTTGTTATAGTTTAGCAAATTTACAATCATGCCGAATAATGAAATGCATCTTGACAGTGTTCTCTTTTGAGTCTTTGCCATAGCAACGAGAGAGAAAACTGGGGTTTAAAATCCACTCAACACAAACTAGGCCATTTCAGGACTAACACACAGTTCAATTTTATTACAATATAATTCACTTGTGCGTAGGGGTCACATACGTTCCAGGGAATCAAAACCATGCAAATTGACTCAATGACAGACCTTATGATATATGTTACAGCGGGCACATGCTAACCATTCGGACACCTACCCCTGATGGTGGCGTTTATGGCTACTCCAAAGGTTATTTTACAGACATGCAGACAATATTTCCGATCTGAATTTTTTTTTAGGTGTAGGCCTTCATATATGATATAAATTTTACAGTTCATTAGAAAATGTTTATTTGAAAACATACATCCCTCATTGTATGGCATGATCATAAAACCAGTCAGACTGAGGAAAGGGCATAAATTTTCGTGTTGTTATTTGGGGTTGACTAAATTCTGATGGATATACCATAGATGTACACAGAATGTGATTAATTAAAAGCATGTACTATATACAAGGGTTGAAAAATCGTTTCTATAAAAATTTGTATGAAGTACGATCCCAAGAACATATAAATATTTATTTTGTAGCAAACAAAGTCTCAAAGATTATATTCATGCTATTAGTATTTAATATATTACCTTAACGCTTACCTTGAAATCTGTTATATTTTGTGGATTCCCTTCATTAATTATTACAAAAATGCATTAACCGGCACAAAAAAATCATTTGTGATTTACTGTATGATTTACAACACAAGCTAATATTGTAAATATTATCTGAATTTTTCCTTTATTTGCAGAGCTTTTTTCCCTCAAGTCTCGCCACTTCCGGTTTCTAAATATAGAACGGGGATATCCCTCTGCAAAGTCAACACAGAACAGACTGACAGACGTTAGCGTGTCCCCCGGTCGCATACTACGCCGGCTCTGTAATATGTTTACGAAAGGGGTGATTTGACCTGCACAAAACGATAGGGGGTTCCTATCACGATTTTTTTTATAAAGCACGATCCCAAGAGCAGGTTTCTTAACATATATTATGCAAGAGCTAAATCTGCCTGTTGCAGGTCTTTCTTTAGGTCTGAAATGTTATCTAAATTATTAATTAGACATTAATTAACTTATCCAGGCCAAAATCAATACTGACAATAGCATGATGCGATATTTAGCGGATTGGAAAACATTTTGTGAAGGATGATCAAAGAAATAGATTAAAAAAAGAAGCGGTTTTTGTTTTTCGTACAATCAGGTTCCATAATCCAGGAAGTTATGGCCTGAAATGCACGAATATCGAAAGGGACAGACATATATGGGATATAAAGATACATTTTAAGTTTCATCAAAATCGGATAATTGTGACTTTAGAAGTCCACATTCCACAACCATAATAATGCATACTTTACAGGAGCGGCCATTTTGTCAGGCAGTTTCCGTCTGATTTTCACGAAATTCGATCTCAACTGTCATTAGGTTGTAACGGTGATACATTTCGAAGGGTCGGTCCGACAAAAATAAAAAGGGCCGGTCGGATAAAAAAGATTATTTTTTTTCCCCAATTCGTCTAAATAAAACCTTTTCTGCTGAACATAATAGGGGGGGGGGGCGTATTGGACCGGCCATGGGGCGATTATGATCATTTTGTATGTGGCCGGTGGCTTTATTAACGGGCCGCCAAGTCATCACTGGAGTCTTGTATGGGCTGGTATAATAGACTTTCTGGGCCCAACGTTCGGGCAAACTGACTTTTCGGGCAGACGGGTAAAGCGAATACATTTTTTTATTTCATCTACTTGCCAAAATGAAGTACCCGAAATCTAATAAAACAGTTATATTACGGGCTGGAATAGCAGTAAAACGCGTTTGCGGCCGTCAAATATGCCCAAATTTTCTCGGGGGGTCCATACAAGGTCAGCTCCGTTTCTTTGCCTCTCGAAGAAAACCAGTGTGCCGCTGTCTGTAAACCTGAAATTCTTTCGGGCATTTCTAGTTTTGCTTCCCTAACTGTCATCGAGAGTTAATAAAACACTATTTTGCCCTTTTTTTTTAATTGAATACCACGAATTTATACTGAGCATCGATTATTATTAATTGTGAATGCAGCTAATTGGATAGTTGGAATTTAGAGTGGTAAAACGTCCATTTGCTGATTAAACTATTTTGCCTGATTACACTTTTTTGCCTTTACTGTTCTTTTAAGACTTCGAATTTTGTCTAATGGTATGGATTGGTAGTACTTGGTTTAATTTTAATCAAGAAAATTTTCGGTCACAAAACCATTGGATACATTTGGAGCTGCTTACACGGGTGTTTGCGGTGGTTAAATTTTCCAAATTTTCTCCAGGAGGGTGAGGGGCCCCATACCCCGCGACAATTAATTGGTTGTTTGGAATTCGGGTCAGCCAGGTAGGCTATATTGGACCGAATTAAGGTTGCTATATTCACAGGCTGGAATAGCAGGAAAACGCGTTTGCTAAAGCTAAATTTGCAAAATGTTCTCCCAACTGTCCCATCTTCGTGGACGTAAACGATGTTATTGGAATTCGAGTCATCCGTCTTAATTAGACTATATTAGACAACTTACTTAGAAGTTGTTTTGTTCACAAATTTGCAGCCGTCATATATTCCAAAATTTTCTTTGGGGTGCAGGGGTGGGTATCTCCATACAAGGAAGGCCAACTCCGGTGTCTGTGAACACGAATTTTTTGTTCGGAAATATCGGATTCTGCACTACCCCCTAACTGTCATCGAGCTCCGCGGTCAGTAAGTGGGGCCGCTCCTACACGGCAGCCCGGGCCGGTTCCCGGCCCCAATCCGCCCCTGTATACAATCAAACGGTTTTTCAAATCAGATAATAATTGTGACCTCTAGAGGTCAAGCTAAGAAATGCGATTTTTCGGACAATCAGGGGCCATAATTCAGGAAGTTACGTTCGATGGGCGCAATTATCGAAAGGAACAAGATCTTTGGGTTATAAACATGCATGTTAAGTTTCATCAAAATCGTTTCAAAATAATCAAGATCTTTGGGTTATAAACATGCATGTTAAGTTTCATAAGAATCGTTTCAAAATAATTGTGACCTCTATAGGGTCCACAAGCTAAAAACGTGATTTTTCGTACAATCAGGGGCCATAATCTATGAAGTTTCGATTGTGGACGGACGGACGACGGCATAATACGTCCACATGAAAATGTGGGCGTATAAAAAAATGCGATTTTTCGGACAATCAGGGGCCATAATTAAGGAAGTTACGTTCCAATGGGCGCAATTATCGAAAGGAATCAAGATCTTTGGGTTATAAACGAAATCGTTTCAAACTTGTGACTTCTATATGGTCCACAAGCTAAAAACGTGATTTTTCGTACAATCAGGGGCCATAATCCGCATGAGGGGGATCACGTGGGTAAGGTGCTGCCTGGGGGTCGGGTGTTCGCCCCCCCCCCCATTGGCCGAGAAAGTTCATCTCGATATTCCGGCGTGGTTTCCCCTTGTCAGATGGGGGGACTGACAAGGACAGCTGCCTTGTCGTTCGGATGGGACGAAAAATCGAGGTCCCGTGTACCCATTGGCGTGCACGTAAAAGATCCCTTAGCAGTAGGAATTCAGTTGCTGCCCGGGCAAAATTTCCCTCATAGCACATTGTATGGCGTATGCCTGTCTTTAATTAGCCCAGGTTAGGTGCAGAAGCGTAGGACGTTAAACCCCATTTTTCATTCATTCATTCATAATCCATGAAAATTTGAGGATAGACCTATATATTTCAAGTTTCGTCTAAATCGGATAAGAATTGTGGACGGAGGGACAGGGGCGACGGCATAATACGTCTACATGAAAATATGGGCGTATAAAAATTGTGACCTCTAGGGCCCACGGCCACAACCTTCGTATGTATTACATACTGTTAGCCTACAAACTTTGCGTACAAAGAGCGGCCATATTTGCGCCTTATCAACTGACCGTAACTTCGGGCAATTTTGGTCCCATTTTCACGAAATTCAAACTCAACCACCATTACGGTGTAACGGTGATATATTCAAACCTTTCTTTTTAAATCGGATAAAAAATTTGGCATCTAGACATTTTGCTTTTTAATTTGTGGATTTTAAAAACCGTTTAAACTATTTGCTTACAAGGAGCGACCAATTTGTCAGGCAATTTCGGTCCGATTTTCACGAAATTCAAACTCAACCACCATTACGGTGTAACGGTGATATATTCAAACCTTTTTTTTTTTAAATAAAATCGGATAAAAATTTTGACATCTAGAGTAGTCTAGAGGAACCCCAAGCTAAAATCTTGATTTTTCGTACTCTATCAGGGGCCATTGGGCATAATTCAGAAAGTCACAGTCCGATATGGGCGAATATTGAAGAAACCAAGATGTTTGGGTTATAAACATTTATTTCAAAATCAGATGAAAATTGTGACCTCTAGAGTGTTCACGTGCTAAAACGGGATTTTTCGTACAATCAAGGGCCATAATCCACGAACTTGTCGTCCGATGCATGCCAATATCGAAAGATCTTTGGGAGATAGACCTATAAATCGGATTAAATAGTTACCTGTAGAGTGTTTACAAACAAATTATGGACGGACGGACAGAGAGGATGACAATATACGTCCACATGAAAATTAATCTAAGTTAATTAAAGGGACCAGCCCGAATTTCAAAGAATCTGAAAATTACACGTTCATCAACGTATGAAATTTAAACGCCAAAATATAGAGGAATAGTGTTTGTACCTTGTCTGAAAATTTCAGTTCAAAATATTGAGTAGTTTGGTGTGAGTGCAAAAAAAAAGTTTAACTGGACACTAGCTCTTTTAAGTTTTTCTTTTAAATTGTTATGATACCAATTTTAACTTAATCAAAA
Organism: Patella pellucida; assembly: GCA_917208275.1. Lineage (NCBI taxonomy): Eukaryota > Metazoa > Mollusca > Gastropoda > Patellidae > Patella > Patella pellucida. Next base: position 64,721,141 of record OU795039.1, read on the forward strand.
GAGAGCTTCAAAAGTGAGTCAATAGGGTTAGATTGAAAGCTGCACATAATATAGACTCGTTTTATCCAGACACTTCAGTGTAATGCAAACAGAACACAAGTCTTCGGCCACCGAGCCGTACCGGCGATTGGAAGTTGTTTGAAAACGTAATACATAGCTTGAAGAAGTTGCTCGGATCTAAGTTAGAGGCTATTAAGGGCTTTTCATACAAAATTGAGCAGTTTTAACCCCCAAAATGTTATCGGGATGGCCCCTTTAATGTCTAATAATAATTTAGATAACATTTCAGGCCTAAAAGAAAGACCTGCAATTGCTTAATCAAAGCTTCCTTGGAATTGTTTTGTAACCGAAATCGGCGAAATCCCACTCTATCATCTATTATGCCGACCTGAATTCCAACCATCCCTCATTAGGACTGTTGCAGCTGCATTTACAAATAAACAATGCTCGAATAATGTCGCACAAAGTAGAGTTGCTCAAGCCAAAATGTTTTAATCCATTGACATGGTCAATTCAGTACTACTAGTCTACACAACAAATTCGCAATTAGTGATTTATAAGATTTTGCCAACTGAACAAGATGAAATAATATTTTTTTGTTTTCACACTAGCCCAGTCGGAGAACAGCATGCAGTTAAAGGGCCAATCTCGATAACTTTTTGGGGAATAAAACTGCTTAATTTTGTGTTAAAATCATTTAAAACCCATTATCTAAGGCCGATCAACTAACCCGATTTTTGTGATACGCTTGTAAATAACTTAAACCTGACAGTCTGCATCTGGAAATGGAGACCTTTGTATCATACAGTATCTGGATAAAGCAAGACTATTTTCTATAAAAATAATATGTAGGTAAAATTTACCCTTTGTTATCAAGTACAGTACATGAGTCATTCACTGTATAGACCTCTCAAGAAACGTTAATTGATTATAAGGTAACCAAATGAAATAAATGACCATCAATCTTAAAAGGGTTACGTGTCCGGATAAGCAATTTTGGCGTTCACGTCCAAATGACTCAATATTTTGAGTTGAAATTTTGAGACAAGGTATATACACCATTCCCCTATATTTTGGCGTTTTATTTTCATACATTCTCAGACTTTTATTTTTGAGCCTCTGTATAATACGGGACTGTCCCTTTAAACCCTATTAAATTTCGGGTCGGGTTCTGGCTCTAGTAAGATTATGCCTACCTGCGCCGAAATAATATTAATTATTATAACTAATTACAGACACTACAGTGTATTGTAATACTAATAGTTACTTATAGTATTAGCTTAGCCCTATGGCATGCCTGTGGCTAGTAATATAGTCTTATTTACTATTACTAGTTAGTAGGCTGTTATTACTACTAGTAAATAAGTGTAGGCCTGGGATCACGGTGGCTAAGTGGATAAAGCGCTGGTTCGCTAGCCTGAAGGTTGGGTGTTCGATCCCTGCATTGGCCGTTTTTCCGGCATGATTTCCCCTTGTCAGTGATAGAACTATTAGAAGGAGGGCCTGACAAGGACAGCTGCCCAGTCGTTCGGATGGGACGAAAAACCTCAGGTCCCGTGTACACATGTGACATTGGAGTGCACGTAAAAGATCCCTTGGCAGTTGGAATCCCTCATAGCACACTGTATGGCGTATGCCCGTCTTCCATTTGCCCAGGCTAGGTGCATAGCCATGGGACGTTAAACCCCATTTCATTCATTCAAGTCATCAAGACAAGTGTAACTGTAACAGTGTAAGTAAGCCTATGATAACAAGGCGGCTAAGAGAAGCTCCGTGGAGATACTTTTGTAGATTTCCGCGCATTTTGATTCTGCTAAAATAAATGCTTAAATTTCGATTCCACTGTCCAGACTTTCACTTACACTAGGTAAGCTACTATAAATAAATAAGTATTGTGGCGCATGTCCAGCCAGGGGAGCGTGCCGTGGCTTGAGTTAAGCAGTCCTACTAGTACTACTACGTGGTGACTGGTGAGTCATGTCGGTGTTGCTAGTCGTGTTCAGTACGACCAAGTAAGTCTACGGCACTGTAGGTTCGAAGGAGTAGAGTACGAGAAATGGCTTTGGTACGGAAATGAAAATCTAGATACATACCGCCACAAGACAAAGTCGGTTTCATTTCTGATCTCGCCATTTTGTCAGACCTAAATGAGGGGGAATAACTCTTAGTAGCTTAAAAGAACCACGGGGTGCACTTCATCATTGACGACTTGACGTCAATCTATTTCTATGCAAATCCAAACAAGGGTGGACAGGAGACACACAAACAAAAGGGGAATCACAAACAAATAATAACATAAAAATATGCAAATAAGATTGTTCCAATATTTATTCTTGCTGCTAGTTAAACAGGGGCAGTAGAGATAGATAGGCCTAGGCCTACAGCCCGATAAATTAAATAATGAAATAAGGTTTTTAATGTCTTTCTTTTTTTTGGCACAGACTGTGCGGCATACTCCCATTCCATCTCTCAGTGGTTCTTTTATGTGCCAACAGGAAGGTAACAGCCAAGTTTTCTCGGGTTGTCGCGCAGCTACGACCTTCATTCAAATCGAATTCCCGGTTATTTTATGTGTAGCCTTTCGTCCCACTCGAAAACAACTATGTAGTATGTGACACGGCTTTTTGTACCATCCGAACCATTATGCATGACCCACGGTATGAGCATTATGATTATAATTATAATGTTGAAAACACACTGCAGTTTTGGGCTAGCCACGGGCCTGGAATTGTTCCAACAATTAACGATCTTTGAAGAGAGTCATAAACCATGGATATTAGGGCCTATCATAAGGTCCATGCAGGGGCGGATTTAGTAACTATACTTGTTACCTTAAACTGGAGTAAGACGGAAGACAGCAGTAGTGGAACCATTTCTAGGGCGGATTGGGCCATCGGGTGCCAGTCGGACAAAAAATGCAAAAAAATGATTTTGTCCAATTCGTCAAATAAACCCTTTTCTGCTGAACATTATAATCGGGGGGGGGGGGGGGGGTCTGGAATAGGCAGGTATAATAGACGTTTTTGGCCTGGTTTGCTCGGTGTTGGCTGGAATTTGGAATCCTGCAATTTTAACGGATTCACCCGACACTGTCGCCCGCAAATTTACCAAGCAGCTTTCATGATTTTCACTTTCGTGCCCCGTGGCCTTCCAATCCATCACAGGATGAATCAACTAGCGCTCCCGGCGACAAAATTTTCTTGACTCTTGACGATACCATAATAATTAAGGCCTACGTTAATTAGTAGGCCTAATATGACGATATGATAATTTCACAGTTTGATGGTTGTAAATTACTTGCAGATCGGGGTTTTGGCCTAAATTATTGGATTTATGAGATATATTTTTTGACAGAGATTATAATCAGATATGCCATCCAATTTTCACGGGTTAGGGGCCGCTCCGACAAGTGAGTCCGGGCCGGTTCCCAGCCCAAATCCGCCTCTGGGTTCATGCATAAACAATACCAGGAACTATACATGTATAAACATACATTTTGTTGAACGCATCAACGATGGCAGGCTCAACTGTAAAATAAACAGCATCTTCCGTAGCCTAAATAACTTGGATAACCATAATTTAAATGGCAATTAGTAGGCTAGGCCCTAGGTCTATATATATAGGTATTCCATCTGTTTAACTAGATTTGGATTTTATAGGAATTTACACTACTGGGAAAAAACTGAACTACCGATCATCGAAAACTTTCGTATATTGTTTCAGATCGGTATATAAAGGTAGCCTACATGAGGAAAAAAATCTACAGAATGCAGGGGCGGATCTAGGAATGTTGGAAAGGGGGGGCGCGGCAAAATGAGGGCACGTCGCTGAGGTGAGTGGTGGAAACAATCTTTTGCGAGCGCAGCGATGAAAAAAAATGTGGGAGGGGGGCGTGGTCTTTTATGAAAATTCTATCCTTCTTGGTGTATTTTTAGAGCATTTGTTGTCTTATTCGCTTCAGTGCAAATCAATTTCTATTTATATATTCAAATTTATATAGGCCTATTCTTAAAATGGTGTTTGTGTTTTATTTGAGTACAACGAATTATGACAACAGGTAGATATTGATAATTAAAACACGCTGTTTTGATTGCCTTATGTCTCACAAATTATATTATAATTACGGTTGAGTGAAAATCAGGTCAAACAGAAAGCTCTCATCGTCCTCCTAGCCCTACTACCCGGTCGTTACGTAGCAAATTCATGATCAACACAGGCAAGAAATAAAATAAGAAACATTGACATTGTGGATAGGCTAGGATTAACAGTAGATTTAAACAGTACAGTACCTTCAAAAATGACCGTAAAACCGAACGTACGACACCATTAACGACATCTAATTCTTTAACATTGCAGTGCCGTAAATTTGGATGATAGGATCTACTGCGACACACAAAAATAAATAATGCCATGGCAGACAGGCTTTGTGTAGTCTTTTATCATGGCTTTGTCGTTTGCCGTGGTACATTTCGAGTGCTGAGTTTGGGTGCAGAGAAGAACGAAGTTGAGGGGGTTTAAATACGACTGGGCGGCTTTTTTCGATTTTTGCTTTGTGCTTGGCGGCAGAAAATAGTGCCGCCTGGCGTGGCTACATCCCTTTTCCTTGCATCTGTTGCAATTCCAAGATCTATTTGGCTGATATTTTCGGACATATTTGGGTCTGAGAAAGGGCTCTTTCAGAAGTAAAAAAAACACTGCCGAAAATTAGGGGGGGGGGGGGGGTGCGCGCCTCTTGCGCCCCCCCCCCCCTTAAATCCGCCTCTGGAATGAATTTATTATATTGTCTGCGGGAACCTACGTACTTTTCTCGGAACCTTTTCATATCATAAAGGGTGGTGCTGGCCGAGATCTTCCAGTGTGGTGCAGGGGTAGCCAGGCGGATAGGCGGGCGGACAAGGGACAACTTACTTCTAGTTGTTCGGATAAGAAGAAAAACCGAGGTGTGTGTAGTCCTATAGTGTATCTCCGTCTTCATTGATTTGCCAACATGGAACAGAAAGTATGACGTTTTAAACCCCATTTCAGAGAGGAATACAACATGTGATAGTACATTTGACCGATTTAGCGCTTTTCTGCGAATTGGAGGCATCTTTGGCAACAGGGCTGGGTTTATTTATGAGATTTGATCTATTTGTTTTTTGTTGTTTGTTTTTTTATTTTTATGGCACAATTGATGCACAGTGTAATGTCAATCTTACTCATCACAGACTTTTAATCTTTTATACAAATAGGCTTTTAAAAGAACGTCGCCCTAGATAAAACCAGAGCCTTATATAGGCTCTGGATAAAACTATGCTGGACAATCGAGTGCAATCATCTCGTACCATTCGGCAAACCTCAGAAAATTTCAGTACCCTACCAATCTCCCATACAGATGCTGGCTAGCGAGACTTGTGTGGATAATGGTACCCTGCGTCGTAGAAATATATGACAATGTGTCTATCTTATTTCTAGATGTAGGGCAATGATAGACGTCATTGATGTAGGGTACCGGAATCTGCCGAGGTTTGCCGAGTGATATTGTACTTCCCGTTAGGTATCTTTTGTACCTCCAATTCGCGAGAATATCACCAATGTCCACAAATAATCCCGCGAATGGAAAAAAGAAGTTATGTCTTATATTTTCTATCTGTAATGGAATTTAAATACTCAATACACGTGCACAATTTATGAATAAATTATGAGCGGAAGGAATTTTCGCCATGAAGACGACGAAAAGGGATTCACGAATGACTTTGTAAAAGCTGACAAATCTTCTGGGCAAGATTCTGAAAATCGTGTTTTGGCAAAGCAAGCTATTCTACGCGAATTGAATAAAGATTTATCGTTACGTGCCGAACGTATAAAACTTCAGAGCAAAAAAGTTGCAAATGTCATTAATAATGAGGGTGTTGAAAAAGGGGCCGGTGATGCTTTTTCAACCACTGTTATTGTCCAGAACAAAACATTTGACAGGTAGGCCTATTATTATTGTAAGAAGTTACATGAATTTACATACCAATCGCCCACACTGTCAACAGCTGCTTAGCCTAGAGTGCTATCTTTATGATAAATTGTCAATTCCCCAAAAAAGTAAATATAATTAATCTTCAATAATATGCTTGGAAACAAGACTAGCACAGGGCACTAACCCCCAATTTTTCATTGTCAGTTGTCACCATTACAGAATATATGAGATATCAAAGACACTATAAGCAAGCAGATCGTTTTTTTTTTTGTATTTAAGGCTCCAAAAGAACTCTACCCCATCCAAGATCCCAACTTCAAATGCAAGAATAAGAAGACGTGAAATTAAAGAGAAATCTTCAAACATTGATGTCAGGAATTATAGAGTAGACTATACATGGAATCGAGGTGGCAGATTGAAAGAACTTAGAATAAGGTATATTTACTTGATGTATTTATTTTCAACTCAAACAAATATTATTATATTATTATATTCTATTTTTATTCTCAGACTGTGATCTTGAGAATTAAATTATTAGATTTTGTGAATTGAGGAACAAGTGAACAAGACTATGAGTGAAATCTTACTGTACCAGTATTGTCCAGTATTGATATTTTGGAAATTGAATGAATTTGAAGACACCTGTTTTTGTATTTTGATTAGTTATGTTCTTCTGATCCAACAAAATTAATATTTGACCCATGCATATTTTTTATTATTCTTAGTCCAGTAATAAGCTGCTTCATAAGTTGACTACTGTACTTAGTTATTATTTATGTAATATTAAAAAAATGGATCGCTGAATCTTCATTTCTTTACAGATATATTGCCAGAAAATTCCTTTATCGTTGGATCAAAAATATATTTGGAAGAGTTCTACCCTCCACAGCTTTGTAAGTATAGATATTAGCTGTAGAGAACATACAGATTTAATGTACACAAATATCAAATATCGAAACGCACTACTTTAATGAAAACAATATAGACACTTAAGCAATGTTTACAACTTTAAGAGAGAGGGAGAAAAATGGAGTTTAACGTCCACTTGACACACACTAGGTCATTTCGGGACTAACATATGGTTTAATGTTTTTTCAATAATTTGCTTGTGCATTGTTTCATATTTACTTAGCAGGATTAATAGATATTACTATGTAGTAACTTTGTTAACAAGGCCTTGTTTGTAAAAAAGATATTCTGACAGCTGAACATTTATTTTAGACAACATTATAAAAGAATCATTATAAGAAAAGTATTTGATGTTTGGTATGATGATTGGTGGGAAGTTCGACAAGAATGGCGATTACTTATTAGAGCTGAATGTCATTATAGGTAATATTTCTGTCATATTGTTATATTGAATGTCATCTATATATCTACAATTACACTCTACCAGAATTTTTTTTTTAAAATTGGCAGTGTATTTTCATTTCGTCATAAGAAAGAACTGTGTCAATATTCGAATTTTTCAATCACAATTCACTGACTTTCCTCACTGATTCTTTAAAAATTTATGAAAGCATGTGAATAAGGCATAAGTAGAATTGACAAGCCCCTGTCTACTATATATGTTATTAATTTAAAGTTAAAATGCATGAAAGTCTAAATTGTTTTCTCTTCAGATATGTTGTTTGGGGGCGTATTATTGCTGCCTGGAAAGAATATGTTTATCTTTGTAGAGTAAGAAATGCAAAGATGTGTAAAGCTAAGAGTCATTGTAAGTATTATTATGTCTTGATTCTAGATAATGAATTCTTAATTTATAAAGTTCAACAGACATAGATAGTTTTATTTTATGATCAGTAGTGGAAAACTGCGTTTTATCAGTGAAATAAAAGTGTTATGCCACTGGCTAGCAGTTGTCCATGTTGTTTTTACCTAAAATGATTGTAAAAATAAATAGAAAATTTGTCGTTTTGTCGTGAATGACATAATTTATTTCATCTCTAAGCAAGAAAATTTTATATTTTCACTCATGCTACGCATTCGTGGAAATTAGTTTTCTTGCTTCTCTATGAAATAAAATATGTTATTCACTCTATGTTAAGGCCCATGTTATTTTCATTTAGAAATTTAGAACAAATATTAAGCTGTTTGAAAATCTGTTTTCATTTTGATGACTTGCTTATGGATATACATACTGAATTTCAGATAATAATACTGTTCTGAGTAAAGTTTCAATAGCATGGAAAAGATACATAGTGCACCAAAAACACAGTAAACAAATGTCTCAGATTGCTTTAAGGCAACGACAAGAGGTTTTAGTCAGGTAAAAACTAAATTTTCTTTGAATGAGTTAGAGTATATAATATAGAGTCTATGAACATTGTATATTCAAATTTTTTACAGTTCACTGGAATATTCACTCTCCATACATGTACTGCTAGAACATGAGCCCAATTATTAAAAAATCCTTATGTTTTTACGAGAAGGTTATTACAAAACTATGTACGGTACTTCTGTGATGTGAAAGACAAATGTCAGGAAAGTTAACTTGAACAAGTACAGATGTATCATAGACCAGAAACCAAGCATGATGTTACTGCATCCATCCTGGAATTGTGACATCATATCAAAAATCGAAGTCAGTCAATCAGTGTGTAGTTGTCTCCTTTTGATTGTACTTTGAATCTGCATATCTTTAGGCTTTTTGCAAAGAATGATTCCCACAAGAAGAACAAGAAGATGAGTAGTAATTGGGCAGAGTTCCTTCCTGTTATGAAGATTGTTATATTTATGAATTCTTGAAAAAATTTATGGATATAATTTATTACTCTGTGTCTTTGTTATCTGTTCTCAAAGTAATTTTATGTATGGTTCATTTTCTTCAAAGATATAATACGGGTAATTATGTTCTGCTGAAATCTGACCATTGAGAATGCATCATATATTTATGCTTCCGTTATAATTGACTGAAATAATTATATCTGTATTATTCTTATGAAGGAATGCATGGAGAAAATGGTTGGCAGAGATGTCTAATTGTGATCATTATCGTGAAATGGACTCAATAGCTTTACAGTTCTGGTCATACAGATTACAAGCTGAGGTAATTGTTCATAATCTCTAGATTGTTTTTAACGGTTTAATCTCACTGTGCCCCCTAATCAACTGGTGTTATAGGCTAGTGGTGTGAAAACTTAAGTAAACAAAGGATTATAGACTGTATCCTTATAAGTACTGTTCATCTAGTTAAGATTTAATTTTTTTAATGATTAAATATATAAGTTTAGTTCACGTGGCATCGGTTAACGAGTATCTTAAATATTATTCACCTACCTTCTATTTAGGCAGTAATCATAAATCAATCAAGTATATATTTTAGAAACTCACTATCATTATATAAGGATAGTTGTCACCCCCAATTACATTATATTTTTTTAAAGTTCGCGTACGGTTTATTCTTAATTTAAATTTGGGGTATAAGTACAGAGTAAAAAGTGCAATTAAATACACCGACGCCATATCCCATTTAGTAGGGTTATTAAATATGTTTGATTCATGTATTTGTTGTTACATTATTTGTTGTTACTTTTATTGTGAATAAAGTTGTTAATTAGTTTAATGCTAGTAGTTTTTAAAAATAGACTATACCTTTAACACCATTGTATTCAATAATCCCCTTGCTTGATTAATCCCCCCATGAGAACAATAGCAGGGGGCACAGTGAGATGTTCCCTTTTTAACAAAAAAAGATGTTACCAGTGACTAATTATTCTCCATGGAAATGACCTAATAATATTGTGTGACACTCTAACTGCCTAGTGTTGAAAAATGTGTCACAAGAATGATTTTTCCTCTGCAATTTTTGTGATCATAAAGATTTGACTGTCATACAAATCATTTATTGGTGCCTATTTTAAATGGTATCTTATTTATGTTTATTATAGCATTGGTTTATTTGGATTGAGAAGTTTCAAAATCGTCTAAAAGAGAAACAGAAAATGGAACTTGCTAGTAGATATCACCAACAGTCATTGAAGAAGACATGTTTAACAAAATGGCTGGGATATAACAAACAACGTAGGGTTAAAAAATCTAACTTAGGTAATATTCACTGCTGTTTTATCGGTTTTTAAAACAGACTTCAGAAATACTGATTTGATAATGACTGTCTGAGGTAGTAGTGGTGGATATTTTTGCAAAGTTTGAAGTCTTGATGAAGAATTTTCTTTGGGTGTTAATAGCTTCTAGTAAAAATAAAATCATTAATAATTTTTGCATATTTCTGATGATTATAAATTTGGTTAATATTGACTTTGAGTTATTTTCTATTTACAGATTACGGAAGTCAGTTATATCAAGTTTCATTAAAGATACGTCACTTAAAATATTGGAAAGAAAGGTTACGTGTCAAACATTCTCATGCTTCTTTAGAAATTCAGATTTTAGATTCTGGTAAAATGTTCCAGACAAGACGTTATCTTGAAAGATGGAAGAAATGTATCCTTTTATGATATTTGAAATATTCTTTATTATTGTAATTATTGTATATTTTTATGGCACACAACCTCCACTGGAAAAATATAGTGGAGAAAATTAGGTTCAAAAATGAAATTGATAAACTAAAATACATTGTAATCAGATTAGATTATCCTCTGTCAAGTAAACATGAATTAGAATGAATGATGTGTTACTGAGGAAAAGCCTCTAAGATCAAGTTTGTTTTCGAGTTATTCTTGAATAATGCTAACAATGAATTGGTTGTAATATTTTGGGGTAATTTGTTGAAGAGAGGATGAGATTGAACATAAACTGTCCAACCTCATGGATTTTCTTTGGGTCCTCAGCTCTCCTCCTACTGCTTAAGAGAGAGAGAGAGAGAAATGGGATTTAACGTCCACTCAACACAACTAGGTCATTTCGGGACTAACATGGTTTAATTTTATTTTATAATTCGCTTGCGCGTAGGAGTCTTTAGCAGTGGAAGGGAACCGGAGTGCCCGGAGGAAACCCACAAGGTTGAGAAGGCGTCCCTATCTCCATGCCACATACGCTCACAAGAGGGTCGAAACCACAGCCACAAGCCAGAGGTGGCTCGGCCAGCTAGAGGTCGAAGCGCGGCACTCTAGACCATTAAGCCAAGCCCCCCCCCCCCTACTGCTTAAGACGCCAACGTGCCAGCGAATTTTTAAAATAAAAATTTTAAAATTTGTTAGTCAAGTAGACATGAAACCCCAATTCTTTTATTTTCTGTTCCAAACTTCTGAACACTTGTTGTTGGAACAGGGAGCTATTTAGATAATTTTTTTGTAAAATGCTGTAATTTTATAATAATTATGTCAGTACTATTTGGCATCCTGATTATATAATGTGAAATTTTTCTTAACGTATTGTTTATAGTTGTTGATAAGAAGAAAACTGAAAGAGCAAAACTGCAACATGCTGATCTTTTCTATATCAGACATCTTTTGGTAGGTGGACAGATTTAACTTCAAGTATATTACTGTAGATACACCAACTTTTTACAGACTCATCATTGCTTTAACAGCACTGCACCTGTGTAGATGTATTCAGTGATATTTTTTATGTTATTGAAATAGTGGTATTGCACTATTATTATTCTATTTCTTTCTATTTCTTATAGGGGTATGGGTTCAATGCATTTCGACTAAACTCTGTTCAAGCAAGGATTCAAAGAATGAGAAATACCATGGCAACACAGTTACATTACAGACATGTAAGGCTTGAACAACATGTATATTTTACAAAAAAAATAATTATAACTTATTTGAAATATGTAAATTGTTCTGCGGAACTGACAATCCAGCTGTTCTGATGGACATGGATTTCATTAATTTTGATGACTTCATTTCAAGGCATAATAGTTTTTTCGGGAAGTTTATCTCTTACAATACACCTTGTGCTTCAATGTCTGTAAACAATTGTTCAAGACAATAGTTATGGTTGATAAAAATGTGACTGAACTTTGTTCCAGGTTATTAATGAATATTGGAATGTATGGTTAAATAGATGTGAGAGAAACGAAGAGTTAGATTTATTACCTTTAACATCAAAGGCTAGGAAGCATCATGGGTAGTTATAATTTATCATACCAGTAGTTAACCCAAGTTGAATTAAAACTTTAATTTTACAGACTATTAAACAGACATTATGCAATGGCTAAATCTGCCTATTGCAGATCTTTCTTTACACCTGATATGTTACATAAATTATTAATTAGACATTAATTAACTTACCACGACTATGAGCAACTTTCGATGCCATCGGATAGCAAAATAAGTAGATTTAAATACATTTTGTGGGCAATGCAATTACTGTAAAGATTATTAATGGAGACTTTGTTTATTATCGTAATTGTAGTAATGACAATCAAGGCTGCACCATAATTGTATTTCTATTATCTAGGCTCATAATTAAGTAATTTGACTCTGATTTTCAACATATTTGTTTTCCATCAGCTATTTTTTTTTAACTATTATAGTGAGAACTGCCAGCTCTTGATCTAATCTTACCTAATGCTGCTTTAATAAATAAATGTTTTGTTTATGTTATTTTAGGATGATTTTATTATCTAAATGTTTTAAAGAATTGAACACCTATAAAGAATGGAGAAATCACAGAAAGGTAAACATCTTTTAAAATCTGTTTTAAAAACTTTGAAATATAAAGCTGTGTTTTTGTCAGACGGACAGATGAAAGCTTTGAAATTAGCTTGAATTTTTGACAGAATGAGATGGTGTACTGAATGTTATTCCAATTTTCTCTAATAAATTTTCCCTTTCAAGTTGAATAAGAATAACTTCCCAAAAATATTCAGGGGTTGGATGGCCGAATGGTTTTCGAATTCCCAGTTGAACGTGACAAGGAGTAGGGACGCCTGTCTTACCTTGTGGATTTTCACCGGGTCCTGCATTTTCCTCCCACTGCTATTGAAATAAAATTGAACCATATGTTAGTCCCTAAATAACCTAGTTTGTGTCGAGTGGATGTTAAACCCCATTTCTCTCTCTATCTCTCCCTCCCAAAATATAAGGTTCTGATTTTCTTTACAGGCACAGTATACTAGAGCAGATACTCATTACTATCTACATGAAATGCCTAAATATATGTTTTATATGAAAGTTTTTGTTCAAGTGTCTAAGACTGAGAAAGAAAATAAAGTGAAGTCTCAACAGTTTTATAGGTAAAGTACGATAAACAGAGCAAACATAATACAATCTCAATTAGATTGTGAAAATGGCTAGACCTTACTTTTTCACATTTGATTTTTAGCATAACTAAAAATTACTGAAGTCATCACTGGAACTAAGTTATTTTTTATCAAGTAACTAGATAAAAGTTTGACTTGCACCGGTAAACTTCTCTTAAATCAGTATTCAGTAGTGGTAGTTGCAAGTTCTGAAACAATTTATACTAACTCTTGCTCAAAGATTTAGCTGTTCTTGTGAAAATGGTTTGTTGACGCATTTAAATTATATAGTCTGTAAATTTCAGAGAGAGTAATCTATCTAGATTTTTCTGCCACTGGTCTAATGCTACAGAACAAAGTAAAGAAAACAGACTAGCAGAAAGGATGGTAAGCAAAGAATGTATATAAATTAGTGAAACAAGAATGCTTTACGTAATATCTTGGAACAATCTTATCCAATTTTTACTGCAAAAACACATGTATGAAAAAATTAGGATATTATAAAATCAATTACATATGTTTGTTTACAGGCTATTTTACATTATGATGGTACCGTATTACATAGATTCTTTGAAAATTGGAAATTAAGAACTGTGGAAGTGCTTGAAGATAAAGTGAAAGAGGTATATATTATTGATTAATCATAGTCTGTGTTTTATTTATATTAAAATCCCCTTGTTTATGATATGTTTCAAAACATATAAAAATAATATTTTTACCAGTTTAGAGAGAAATTGGTTTTAAATATGACTGTTTTATTTTCTGAAAGCTCATAGAAGAAAATTTGTTCTGTTGCATTTAGTTAGTTTATAGATAATATGTCACTGTTGTGGTTCTTTTACTTGTTAGTTTCATGTAAAATGTTTATTCCACTTTTGTCGTCCGATTTTGGAATCAAAATTATTTTATTCTGTTTTTCAGGAACAAGCTGTAGAACATAGTTGTTGGACAACGTGTCAGAAACATTTTCAAGCCTGGAGAGACCATGTTAGAGATGTCAAGAAAAGGTAAATAAAAAAGTGCTTTATTTCATTCTTACTGCATTGTCTTTTGTGTTGTAAAAAGTTTGATAATGGAAAATTGAAACCAACTGTATTGATACATACTAATTGAATTCTTACGATGATCATACTGTTGTAAAAAAAAAAGTGTTTCCTCACTGCCCACTTCCTCATCTCCCTTTCTGATTCCTCAAACTGATTGGTGTAAAGTTGTAAACTGTATGCAGACATTTCATTATGCTGATTTAGTTAAACTGGCGCAATAATGAGACCCTGGTCTTGGTCCTCTGTAAAGTTGTTGTGCTTTATTAAAAACCAAGTATAAGAACAAGTATACTAAAAATATGTTATAGACAGCTACTGAATATTAATATTTTAGTTCTAAATTATAAAATTTATGCAAAATTGAGTATGTCAAAATCACTAAATTATGATCTATGGGTACTAGTCTTTGTCATATTTTGTCCTATGTTATTTATATTTTTCAAGTGAAGAAAATGAAGGTAAAGCTGTACAGCATCGATATCAGTGTTTATTAAAACAACATTTTAAACAGTGGAGACAGGTTTGTGATATATCTAAAACTGTTGTTTAATTTCTTGAACAATAATCTATATCTATTATATCCTTATTTAACTGTTAAATATCTTATAACAGTCTTAAATAAATACTGATAGAAGAGATTTATAGGCTTAGCATAAGATAAAGATATTTCATCAAAACGTCCATTAGGGACAGCATGAATACATATACACGTATGTTGAGACTTACTCATATGCATTTAGTAATACATACTATAATTATATAAAACACAAATATGAAAGATGTTAGACTCGGTTGTAAGTTATTCAGGGGAGGTAACTCTTACATGATCTCTTGTCTCCCCTTAGACCACAAACTAAATAACTCTGGCTTCATTTAATAAAAAATGTGACCAATTATTGTCATTCTGAAAGCTTTTATCACACCTTTATTATAATGCATATTATGATGATGGAAAAGGGATTTAGAGACTGAACTTGTACTTGTTGAAACATGCTTTTAGAATAAAACCAATGATTATTTCTCATAGAAATTATGTTCTGTTATTGTGTTTCTTTGTCGCTGAATGCCCCTTAAAGATTATGAATAAATGTGTTTGTATTTAATAGTATCATGCCAGTAGACAAGAGAAGACTAGATTAAAAGAGAAAGCTGATGAGTATTATAAGAAGAAAGTATGTAGATTGATGTTTATACATCTTAAACTCTATATACATCAAACACGACAAAAAAATACTGCTGTACAAAACAGATACCAACAGAAATGTCAACAACTTAAAAGGTATATACAAGCTATATATTGGGACATCAACCCCATCCAACCCTTAATTGTATCTTGGAAAGGTTATGAACAGATAGATGTCATAGTATTGACTCAAAATTTAAAACGAACAGAAAATGGGGCTTTCATCATGAGACTAGAGTATAACAAATATTCTTTCTTTTCTTAAATACTAATAAATGGCTGCTTGGTTTTCATTTTTAGAAATACTCTGTGTGATTTAGATAAATAATATTTGACATTTTAAAGATATTATTACAACCGAATTTCATATACATGAATCTGTAATGAATTTTTTATTATTTTAAATTAAAGTATGGCCTTGAAGCAATGGTATAAGAATGCTAAAGAAGAGAAAGAGGAGAGGTGTAAAGATAATACAGCTGATTTACATCATAATATATATCTAATACATAGAGTAAGTATTGGTCATAATATACATATCATAATACACATACGTGTAGAGTAATCATAAATCATAATATACATCTTTATACACATAGTGTAAGCATAAATCATAATATACATCTTATACACATAGTGTAAGCATAAATCATAATATACATCTTGTACACAGGGTAACTATTTATCATAATATACATCTTATACACATAGTGTAAGCATAAATCATAATATACATCTTATACACATAGTGTAAGCATTATTCACATCTTATACACAGAGTAATTATTTATTATCACTTAACAACAACACAACACAAACTAGATAGAGTTTGATGCATTTTTATTCTTTTTTAAAATTTCAACATTATAACTGTATTGGGAGTTAATGAGACACTAGGTGGCTATACAATTAATTGCAATTTTATTGCTATGAAAGAATACAATGTGTTTATATATATATATCAATTTCTTAATGCATGGTTGTTGTCTTTATAGGTATTTACAACATGGCATAGGTATGCTGTGATACATTCATTTAAAAAAACAGAATCTAATAAACTAGAATTAGAAGGTAGAGAACATTTAAAGAGAGGTGAGTATAAAGCACTAGACACATTAGCCGAATCATTCGGCCGAATGGCTGGACACACCAGCCGAATGCTTCGCTTGATTCACCAGTCGATTGCATCACCTTTTACATCACATGATTAAAAACGGCAGCGTCTATTTCTTCAAACAATCACATAACTTCTCGATATGAGTGATGATTGGCTGATGAATTCTACATTCGGCCGAATGCTTTGGCGAAGTGGACACACCAGGCGAATATAATTCTGGATTCGGGAAAATAAATCAAACTTGTTTGATTCGGCCGAATGACAGTGGACACACTAGGCAAATTTCGACCTTGATTGATTCGGCCGAATCATTCAGCTAGTGTGTCCACCGCTTTAGTCATTCTGATAGAATATCTACAAAATTTAACTAAATAAGTTCACATACTCTTCTAAACACATGAACCACTCTCTATTTCATCCCTTCATGGCACTTATTCTATTCCTGGTACTTTTGAATTCCAGTCATAAGCAGGCCTGTTTTTTTATAGAACTGTTATGTGGGGTTTTTTTTACTAGTGTACAATACTAGTGTAATAAATATTCTTTGAATGGCATTTAGTAACTGGGTAGATAAATAAACTAACACATACTTATGGAAAAACAGCTACTGATTTATTTAGTCAGTGGCTTTAATAAGCTAATTGTTTTTGTATATTATAACCCCATTGTGTCATAGGCCTTTGATCTTGTTGTTGCTATGTATGGTTTCAACCTTGTTATTGTAATTTTGTCTATATATGTTCTTTCAAATTTTGTTACATTGTATTAGCTTGAAAACATTGAGAGAATACTCTTCGAAACGTCGCCTAAATAAATCAGTAGCTGTTTTTCCATAAGTATGTGTTAGTTTATTTAGTGTAATAAAGATTCCCCAAATTTATAAACAATTTCCGTATTAAAATACCAGCATATCTGAATGTATTCTATTTATTATTATTATTGCAGTGATAGTTAAACAATGTTTTAATAAATGGTGTGCTGCTAAAGATAGAAATATACTAATCAAACTAAGATTACAACAAGCAGCACAACATCATGAAAATAAAACCTGTGAAAAAGTTATTAAAGCCTGGATAGAATCTACACAGCTGAGTAGACGAAAAAATGTAAGTTCATGTACCATTAATAAAATTTAATCAAAGAATATTAAAGATGCATTATGGGAGATTAGATAAAGAGCTGACAGTTCTCCCTATAATAGTTAAAAACTAGATAATGTAAAGGTAATTTGTTAACCGAGATATCAGCTTTGGAGATTTCTGCCTAGCCTCGTTAGACTTTCATCACTACTAAAGTTAGTAGGTTAAAAAGCATAGTCTCGATTATCCATTGTTTTGATTTAATTATCAATGAGCGTTAGCAGCATATAGGATTATAATCCAATCGATATCGAAAGGCTAGCCTTGACATCGAGAGTTGATTCTGGTCTGGATAAGTTAATTACTTTCTAATTAATAGTTTAGATAAGAGCCGACAGTTCTCCCTATAATAGTTAAAAACTAGATAATGTAAAGGTAATTTGTAAACCGAGATATCAGCTTTGGGGATTTCTACCTAGCCTCGTTAGACTTTCATCACTACTCAAGTTAGAACTAGTAGGTTAAAAAGCATAGTCTCGATTAACCATTGTTTTGATTTAATTATCAATGAGCGTTAGCAGCATATAGGATTATAATCCAATCGATATCGAAAGGCTAGCCTTGACATCGAGAGTTGATTCTGGTCTGGATAAGTTAATTAATTAATAATTTATAGTTTAGATAAGATTTCATGCCTAAAGAAAGACCTGCAATAGGCAGATTTAGCTCTTGCATAATGCATGTTTAATGTAAAATATATTATCTTAGATAGCTGGATTTTAAATGTGACAGTATTGTTTTTTTAAAAGGGCAACATGACAGGCAACCTTTAAAAATTATCGTCATTTAAATCAAAAGCAATATAATGTAATGACCATGTTAAGATGATTATATAATGTGGAATAATTTTTATTGTTTAGTTACTAACCAGACAATCACAGTGGTTTTATAATGTCCGCTTAACAGCTAAATATTATCTACTGTGGAAACAATATCTGATAGAAGCGGAAAAAACACAAGAAAAAACTCATATAGCCTTATGGCACTGGAGTTTAAATCTACAAAAAAAGGTAGGAAAAAAGATAAAAATATATAATCATTAAGTATTGTTTGCATTAAATTTTATTTTGGGTGACCCCTTTAAACTGTCAATTCTAATCCAACGTTTGTACATAATAAAAAATGAGGTTTCAGTTCGAAATGATTTACATGTATATTATAGCCAGGTTGTTGCAGTGTGGATTCAGATTAATTTATTTTATGATCTTTAACCAGGTTATTGAAGTATGGCTTCAGTATATTGGTGAGAGAAAGCGTAAGAAAGAAAGAATAGCTACAGCTATGAGTAATCATAGAGCAAGGTTATTACGTAATGGTGTTTCACAGTGGTTGAATGTTGCTGATGATTTATCTAAAATGAGGTCCAAGTTCGCTGCTCAGCAACAAGCAAAGGTAAGTAAAAATTTCGAAAAATATTTTGTAAATATAAATTGTAGTGACGAGAGATGGAACTTGCCTGTAAGTCAACTTGGGTAGGTATGGATGGTCATTAGAAACACCGTTAGAAATATTATAACAAAACAGACAACATTTTGGTTAGTGGTTGTTGGGGTTTTCTATCCCGCTTTTCATTAATATTTAAATTGTACCTTTGAAAATTTTATTATGATTTATTTTCAGACAGCGTATGACCGATATCAGCTACTTCAGAAGTATGCCTTACACTGGAAACATGTTACAATCAAGAATATCAGAATTAGAGGTGGACCAAGGCCATCAATCATTAAAGACACCTCAAAAGAGTCAACAGTTACTCAATTAGGGCATATACTACCCTCAAGGGAACCTCCATCCATCTTCCAAGCATCATCTAGATATTCAGATCTTCCAGTATTAAAAATGGCGTCTGCCTCACCTTGCCGTCCATTAGACTCTAGAAAAACTGCCACTGAAAATGTTCAGTACCAGTACGTTATATTTTTATGTTTGTATAAATTGATATCGTTTGGCTATCTAATTGAAATAAATTTGCCAATTAATTTTCAAATTATTGCAATAATTACCTTCAGAAATATGCCCTTTTGTTACAAAACTTATCTTTCTGTAGTTCCTATTGGTTGTCTAGCGTATTGAAAGAAAATATTGTTATCACTTTAGAAACTTCTGTTATGATTCAATCCTTTCGGATTTTAAAAATAGCTCAAATGTTATACCAATTTTTTAAGAATTGTGAAGAATGTTTGATAGCATGGCAACTCATGTTTATCTGTTTTAATCTTCTGGGAATAAATCGTAAATTTTGTCTTACATTATACACACATCTTTTAAAATTTAATATTTTCGTAAAATCAGGTTTCCTTTACAGGTAAAAGTGTTGTATTTAATAAGTTTCTTTTGATTTCGAAACATTTAATTTTAACTTTCGAATTTCAGAGAACCGTCCCAGCCAATTCGACAACGACCAAAACCCAGACGTCCAGCTTTTCTAGTAGATTCTCTGAAGAAAGCTGGATTATTTTCGTCATTAATTGAGAAGTAAGAAAAAATATATGATTCCGAGGATATTAATAATAAATTTTTCATACATTAAATAAGCTATATGTTTTCATTTTTTGTGTCTCGAAAAAAACTGAAAGATATTTCAAAGTTACAGAAAGGTTTATCTAGGCACAAGGCGATTGCTATTTGAGAAGCTCATAGGGGCCATCCATAAAGAACGTACGCTCAAAGTGGGTTTTGGCATAACCCCCCCTGTATGCCCGTACGCAATCCCGGGGAAAAAAGCGTATAAATCAGGAGGAGTCAGATATATAATTAAATGGATTTTAACTAGTGTTTAACCATGGACCGGGAATCGCAAGTAAAAGCCATCTAGCGATGTGTTTGCGCATGTCAGAGTGCCAGGTCAAGGGTCTGATGTGTGGATCCACAGGTCGTCTTTTGTACTAAACAGATAGAGCATGACATAGCGGGAATAGCGCTGACAAGGCAGCCTGAGACGAAGCCAGCGAATACCGTTGTGAAAACATCTATACTGATACATACACAATATAACAATAATATCAGGAAAGCAGTACGCGTCAAACTTGAAATAAAAAAATCAAGCATACGTACGTTTTGCCAATGACCCCCCCGTACTCATCTGTATGTTTTTGGCGTGACCCCCCCTCCCCCCTTCAAGTGTACGTACTTTATGGATGGCCCCATATCTAACTTCACCTTATTATGACTAATTAATTTTTTGTGTTTTTAGTTCACCACAGATTTGTGAAGAAGAAAATGAAGATGGAGAAGTTAATATTATGCAAGCCTCAAACTTGGTTGAAAATGCTGTAGGAGAACAAACAGTGCCTATTTCATCATCTCAATCTAATCATGCAGTTTCTTCAAATCAAAGACATCTGGAATTGTCTCCCCCTGAAAACAACCAATCAACACCTCAGAATGTTACCCAGAATTCTCAGTATGCAGAAGGAAGGTGTAGCATCTCTCCCAGTAACCAATATTCCTTAACAGTAGAACAACGAATATTACATTCATCTCCTTTATCAGGCAGACACGATTTAAGACAGTCAACGCTTGCCTTATCAACTTTATCTGGTGGCCATGACACTTCAAGACTTAACCTTGAACCAAATGAAATAACTCTTTTAAAACCAGATGACTTTTTGAAAAGCCTGAATTCTAATAAAGAAGGAAGTGTTTCATTAAGTAAGGAAAATGCATCAAAAGAAAATGGGAGAGAGAAAGATATGACTTGTCATGAAGAATTGATCTATATAAGAAACACTCTTAAAATATTGGAAGAAGATAAAAAGCGATTAAAGTAAGTTCTTCATTTAAAGATAATAAAAACAAATTAATTTCTATATTTAGTTCCAACTAATGGTCTTGTGTTATTAAAAAATTTGCGATATTCAAACATTCATTTCATTGTGTCATGATATTATTGAATGAAATATAAGAAAGAATGGAGGCATGAGTTATCTTTCAATATCCATATATTTTGTTAAGTTCAAATATAAATTTCACAGGTTGTCACACGAAGGTGACAGAACTAGATAGATACATCAGAATAAATTACAACCTGTTATCTCATTAAATGACTGAGTCTTGTAATAATATATTAAAATATGTTTCAGGAGTTTACAAAAACAATGTAAACATTTATCTAGGTGGTTAAAAGATGAAGTTAAAATTGATGATGATGATATTGATGAGCAACAAGTACAAGATGAATTACTTGAGGTTTGTGTAATTTATGTTATATTTATAACAGGCTTAAACACCAAGGCCATCAGAATTTAAAACCTACAATTGTGTGGTTTGGATGGCCCTGACTGATTGAAAAAAGGTCCATGCTTTTGTAAACAAATATTTTTGAATTATATTTTATGATTTCAGGTGAAAAAAGAAATAGAAGTTTTAAAAGATTCTGTTAGTCAAGACAAGATAAAGTGTCAGAGATTGGTAGAAAGATCTAAAATACTTGTTTCATTAATACAAACTTGATACATGGATATAGATAATAAATACTACTGTGCTTTTTAATGAACTTAGATCTTTATTATCCCATTAGGGAGGGACATTCAAATGATCTCTCTTCTTCCATGTATTGAGAATACCGTACATCTCAGGAACCAATCATCATCACTGTATACACATCAGCCTATGATAGTAGTTGTTTCTTTTTCTAATTCTGAAACTTAGCATCATTTCATAGGCTAATTAGACGGGTAGATTGAACACTATTATGCTAATGTAGAGTAAATGCCAATGTTCACTCAACGGGATAACAATAATGATTTTTGGCGCCATCTCCCAAAGTGCAATGACAGCAACTGTCAAGGCAACCAAGAAAGAAAACCATGCTTGTGATTGTCAATTTGGATATTTTGGTTAGCTTTATCTTAAATCAGACCATGGATTTCTACAAATAATTATTTCCCAAAATAATCCCCTGGTTTAATTGAAATTCTTCCTCTGCACAAATCCTGCAGCCCTGGAGATAGAACCGTTACTAATTATGTCAAATTGAATCTTTGTGCTCAAAGGTTGACGCTTTTTTCTTTTAGTATATTTTGATTAGAGTGCTAAACTATATTATAGTTAATAATCTATTATGATCATTTAGTTCTCTTTTTATTATTAATTCCTGTGTTGTATAAATATAAAAGGAAATGGGGCTTAACTTCATTATTATAAATATAAAACATATTTTTGTTACTTGCTAGAAGCTGTTTTGTTAATGTTTAGTACAGTGTATATTATCTGTCCATTTTTTCACCAATAATCTTTTGTTAGAAAAGTAAAAATGTACCTTTAGCGACTTTAGCAGACCAATATAAAAACTTTAATACAGTATTTTTTCATACATTATACAAAATATTTATTTTCTCATGTATTAATCTGTAAAATATATTAAATGTATTGTACAACTATCCCAATTGTTAATGTATATAAAAACTTATAACAACAATATTCATTTTTTTTTATGTCTACATTTGCCAGGAAGTTCGGTAACTTGGCAACAACTGATCTTTCACATTATACAAGAAATAACTGAAAGTTCACGTCAATATCAACAAGGGCAGTAACTCTGCCGATCCAATTTTATATAATCTGCTTAGGAATTATTGACTGTATTTCTTACATTAATCTGGTCAGGGAATAGGTATTATTACTTAAAAAATAATCTGTAATTACCGAGATCTCACAATCATCACAGACTGAATAAGGTAGTGTTGACCTGTAATTTAGTAGAATTATTCTTCAGGAAATTAACAAAGTGGATTCATTGATTCTGATTAAAGTACTTAATCAAAAATAACCAGCTTTTATCATTGTATTAAACAACGTACAACCCATATTGATTTCTAGTTTCCTTATCGTTCCGATAATCAATAGTGATAAAAAAAATAACCATATAATTTATAGGAATCGGATATTAGAAGGGAATATGGAAACCTGAACTTGTCCTCAAATGACTTGATGTCTAAAGTAACAGTGTATATCCGATCTTTGCGTACTGTGAAAAAAATATGACCATTTACAGCTTGCTTTATCCAAAAAAAAATTTAAATTATTCAAATCGATCATCAACTAAACCGTTTGTTTTCAAGTAGAAGAAATATCCGATCTTTGCATACTATCAAAAAAATGATATGATCATTTACATCTTGCTGAATCCCAAAACCTCTACATTTTCTCAAATAAGTGTTGGAAAACCCCACTTTGCGAGAATTTTTCCAAATTGATATGCATATTTAACAAGCATTATTAAGCTTGTTGCCATTTTGAGCAGGGTTATTTCTTGATTTCTTGAATTGCATTTAGGACCCAAGTTTGTGAACAACTTACTATGTATAGAAACATACTGAACCCCACCAGTCTATATGGAAATGACAGTCGACATTTTGAGTTTTATCATAGAATATTATCTGACAACAAGGTAACGTAACATTTGTTTAATGATACGTGTATATCGAACTGCTTCGTTATAGATAATCAGGTCCATTGAGCCAGCATTATTGTTTTTTGTTTGTGAAGGTTTCTATTATTCCAGCTATATTTCAGGGTTTGACTGTTTTCACTGTCTATCAATGATTAAAAAATGTACCAATATCACGCTATCTGTCAATTCTCTTCTTTTGTGAAGTGTACGAAATCTGTCTGCCATAGCCCACTAAAGAATTTTCCAGTCGTTATAGAGTACTTTTCTTTGAGAACATGACGTAGAGTGACATTAAATCCCATGTGTCTTCTACATGTATATTTGAGAACATAACGCATTACCTTCTCGCATATACACCCAGAGCTTCAGATATTATCACATTATTGACCTTTAGTTTATTTAATTGATGTTAGATTCAAAACTTAATCCTGTGCCCAATTACTGATCGAATTTAAATGAATTAAATCAATTTTGTTAATAAACGACGCACTTTTTACCATTTTTTAAGGCCAAAGTACCCCCCCCCCCCATCCCCAGTGAAGCTTAAAACATCAAGGTGCGGTGGTATGAGGATTCGAAGGTCCGAGCTATTCTTTCAAACTAGCTCAGAATCGTCATTTATAGGGTCAAAATTTTCGCTTGGGAGGACCTCGGGCCTCTTCTTAAGAACTGGGGAAAGGACGCCGCCCTCCCCCTATTTTGACCACGCAGTTGCAAAACCTTAAAAAATGATCTGGCACTTCCTGCAAATAAGGCATTGACGTTTGATTTCTCTGCCATCATTGAACAGTGAAATGTTTTCCCGTTTAGCTAGGATTTGTAGACTAGTTATTGATAGATTTTTTCTCTGGGTGGTCAGCATCAACTTAGTATTGTTGTGTACATGTATATATTGCCTTGTCATATTTTCAAATTTTACCATTGCTTGATTTTTAAATGACTAGAGACGCATAGTCGAAACATCGCTCAGTTATAAGCAGTAATTGTATTCCATAGAATTGTGACCTGTATAGTTATTAATAGATATACAAAATATGGATTGGAAATAAACATTTACATGTATTATGGAAATAATGATAGGAATAAAATAAACTAATAAATCGGTCATTCAATCACCTGTATGTTATAAATATTTATATATTATGTAGGATATGGATAGTGTATTTATTTTTATATGTGACTTACACAAAACAACGTTTATCTGTGTGACTAGGATACGAACTGAAGACAATATCCACGCTTAACCTTCGTCAATAACTTGTTTATGTATTATACATTATACCTGTATAAAAATATACAGAATTTGTGAACAGTTATTTTGCCCTGGATTAATATAATATTCAAACAAAGTGAAAGTGTCAAATAGCGTTTTGTATTTCCTAGCCATTCGATTGACGCCTATAAAATAATATTGACAATATGAGCATAGAAAACAGATTGTCTGTATTCACGTATTATGGTATACAAAACCTATAAATATTGTATAGTTAAAGTGGCTATGAGAAATCTAAAACTCGATGATATGAATAGATTCTTGTTAGTTCTGATTGCTATTTTTAAGCTGGGATTATTCTATTGCATTCTGATAGCATATTGAAATTTTAAAAAAGCTTTTACAGTAATCGGAGATCCATTTACGTGAATTATAAGGTCTTACGTCCATGGGAAAGGCGCCTTAAGGCCCAGTAATATAGACGACTTGACACTTAATAGCACGTTTCTGTAATATCAGACGGCTTATTATACAGTACTTCACTTCTAGTTCACAAATGACTTGAAAGTACAAGTTGGCTGGTACCCGCCCCTCAGTAGGTTTTTAAAAGTTTTTCACAGGATGGCGTAGAAATTGAGCGAATCAAACAATGCCTGCCATATCTACGTTAAACGACAGCATGTCGGCACCTGAAAATTGAGACTTCGTGGTAATGGTATTTGACTATTACAGAGAGTTATGCACCGACAATCTGCAATTCATAACAAAGTAATTTGACTGAAATATCCATTTTCGTTATATATTTTTAAGCTATTTAAGCTCTTTTTCCCTATTTTTAAAGCCTCTTTAATCAAATTCAGTTACACATATATTTATTACTGGATTTAAGAGATATTCATTCTTTTTATGCTGCTTTTTTTTCGCCGATAAAAGTCCTCTTTGCTACACTTGAATCGTAGTATAGATATAATAAATTAAATCATATCCTGACAAAATAACAAAATATTTTAAGAACATTTGACTCACACTTGTCTATAAACCTTTTTAAAGAAAATCAATAAATCTCTGATTCACTACGCACGTAATTTCAAACATTTAAATATAATGCAATACAGAAAATCAAGATTGATTGATGAATCAAACAAATGGGCACGTGATCTTTGTCATGTTAAATGTTATGCCTGAATGGGTTGAGTTTTTGTATATATAAAGCAGGTCATGTAACGGTATAAATTAATTCTCAATATACGGACAAACCCAACAAGATTTATATCGCTTTTAACCCGACATTATACAGCCACTCTAATTAAATCGCAGTTAACGTTAACAACCAACCACTTCCCTTAATGCTCTCCTTTATCAAATATAGTAGAATTTAGACAGGTAAATTAAAGAAAGGTTTGGTAGGTATTTAACACCTGACCTTTGTAAGTTAAATGTTGAATTAAGAGAAGGTGGCATGAATGACGAACACACTTAAAAGCGCGGTCTCTAGGTGGGTTGAACTAGTCCTTTACCATTCTAGGGTAAACATAATCCCCTATTTCAATACCGATAGATAATATAACATACACGTTACCTTTTTTTTTTTTAAATAAAAGCCATTTTGATTATTTATCGTTACATTATATCAACGCACTTCGGAGATGTCATTGCGGACCAGTTATGCAAATGTGATTGAAAATATCAGATGTAAACGCAGTGGATTGTAAAGCAGGGTTAGGGTTACATTTAGAAAAGACATTTTCTCCAAAACTGTTTTAACATGACCTATAATTAGACATGACCATTTTTCTTTTATTAAAATACGATTTTCTTTGTGAGACACGTCGGTGTAACAGCGTCGTTTGTTAATATCTATTATGTTGGTCACATTAGCTTTGGACTTATTCTTGGAATTGTCATTATCATAATTTATCAATATATTATTATGACGTTTGTAACACCTATTTCATTATAACATGATTGTAAGTTAATATGGAAGTCCGGCAACCCACTGTCAAAAACACCAAGTCAATTAATATAATGACTCTAAAGTAAGTTTATATAAGTATAATACAGTATGTCTGGAACGATGTCCCGACAAACGATTAAGTTGGCCTCTTTCATTTCGGTTTAAATTTATAAACTGGATTAGCAGTGAATGTTCAGATTAACTGTAAGAATATTCCATGGGGACTCATTTTTGACACACTAGCCGAATCATTCGGCCAGATTAATCGTCGCCGAAATTCGCCTGGTCAGTGTGTCCAGTGCCATTCGACCGAATTTCTATTCGCCCGAATCAAAGATGTTTGATATATTCGACCGACTCATAGAGCTGTATATTGACCGACTATTCTCCCAGTGTGTCCAGTTCGCCCAATTTTTAGAATTCATTAGCCAGTCACATGGTTGTTTGAAGACATGGTCGCTGCCACTGATGTTGAGAAGTCACATGATTGTTTGAAGACATGGTCGCTGCCACTGATGTCGAGAAGTCACATGAATTTTTTAAGACATGGATTTAGTATTTCTCTTAAGAAGTTCTAACAGCTCCAGATAGTTGCTTGGGACTAGGATAATTACGCGTCAAAGAATCTTTCACATAGAATAAACCAGTTTTATTCAGTGATTATATCCTGGATAACTCTATTAATATGAAGTGATATAAAAATAGTTAATGTAGTAATGTTGACCAGTGTTTAAAACATCAAATATTTACATATAGCAGCATGCTAAATCTATAACTCATAATAAACATGATGAAAATACAATAACCAAATAAAAAACAGACACTTACAGTTTGTATAACTGAATAGCGTGGCAAATTAAATTGACAACAAAGCCAACGTTTTCTTATATTAATACAAAATTTGAAAATATGATTTAATATTATGATAATTATGTGTTCAAATTGTATATTCCAACAGCGTGGCATATTTCGTTTCA
Source organism: Patella pellucida (assembly GCA_917208275.1). Taxonomy (NCBI): domain Eukaryota; kingdom Metazoa; phylum Mollusca; class Gastropoda; family Patellidae; genus Patella; species Patella pellucida. Next base: position 64,749,264 of record OU795039.1, read on the forward strand.
TCGTCGACAAAGTTAGCATTAAGTGTAACTTTCACGTTCTTATTTCTGTACTGATCCATATTGGTTTTAATTTCCCATATATCTCTGCCTTTATTTTCCAACTGTGTCCATTCTCCATTTGCTACAATAGCCACGTGGTTAGCGTTTGGTACACAAATCTGAAAAATATATTTTAAAAGTAAGCATGCGGCCATAAAACACAATTCACTTATCTCCGCTTATTTTCAACAATTTAAACTGCATATATAAGGGAAATTAAATAGCGCCAAAAAATTGACAATTTTATAGGCCTACCCCTTAACCACTGAGACCAATAACCCACACCCTCTAAACTTAATTTTGGCCTACTGAATTAAAGATTTATTATGCAAGTGCTAAATCTGTTTACTGCGATCTGCAAGTCTTAATTTAGGCTTCCGATGTTATAGAACTTATAAATTAGATCTTTATTTAAACAAAACTCCCAAAATCAACTCTGTAGACCCACGGATGGCTCGACTACAACTTGGATTTAAATAGGATTTTACTGATTGTTTAAATCAGATATGGCGCACCGTGACCGAATCACTTAAAAATATACACACGCGTAGAAAAATAGATCTTTACGAACACTTAAATTTTTACATTTAGGATCCACTTTTGTTATGTCAGCCAGTTGACATTGACTCAAGAATCATTTCATAACAAACAAAACGACGATCCGACATGTTGTTTTCGAGAAAAAGACCTCAAAAAGATTGTCCAATCAGAGGTCAGCATGGGCGGGGCTTACGCGTTAAAAAATCTGAAGATAATGGACGGTCTTTGGCCCCAGAGGCCTCCGGCCCCGCGGCTGACTCTGGGAACGAGATTGCGTGGTGAGATTATTTACTGTTATGTTTACGTCATCAGTTAGATCGAGGCTAAATGATAGAGTGTACTTAGCGAGGCCGCATTTGTGCGATTCCGCATGTAACTGAAAACTTTACTTGATAATCGAGATTATGTAGGTGGGGTTAACGCCTGTCAATCAAACGATCGGCGAAGGTGAAGACCAATTTCACTACCATTTCTAATCAAAAATTACAACGATGACAACTATGTTCAGAATAAAGTAATCTGACTGAAATTTTCAATATATCGTCGGTGAAGTTGCAAAAGGTCGTATCTTGGGTTTTTGAAGAAAAATGTTTTTTTGCATTTCTGATTTCCTCATCGTATGGCGCGTCTTTTTATCTAATAATCGTATCTCTAGTCCAATCGAATAATTTTGTATGATCATGTGTCTATTTGTCGTATGATCATTGGAGAACTTTTTTAAGTGTAAAATGTCGTATCTGCAGAAAAATTCTCATAAAAGTCTGCTTAAAGAGAGATACGACATTTTGTTTTGAACGTCCGAATTGTATTTAATAATTGTAGTTTTTAGTCTCTCCTGTAAAGTTAGGAAAAAAGAAGATACAACCTTTTGCAACTTCACCGACGATATTCTTCTTTGATCATCTACTTTTGAACTGTTATAGCAAGAATGGCCAACTCTCTATAAAAATCTCCCGTAATGTATCTTGGATTTAAATAGGATTTCACTGATTGATTAAATCAGATATGGCGCACCGTGGTGAGATTATTTACTGTTATGTTTACGTCATCAGTTAGATCAAGGCTAAATGATAGATAATGTATCTTTAAGATAATGGGTGTAAAGAATTATACAGCCAAAACATTTAGAATATGACGAACGAATGCAAAAGATATGCAATGCAAAATGTATCAATCATTTCTCCAATCACGCCATGTCATTTGACCCGGATAAGAATCAAATCAGATATGTGGCCTTGTATGTATAGTTGATGACTAATACTATCTGTTACACCCAGGTTGAGGTAAATATAGGTAAAAACACTCATTACATAATTGATTGTCGCAGCTATTGTAAAGTTAAAGTTAAGTTAAATAATACGATCCAGCTGTTGATCATAATTTAAAACCTTTTTATGTAACTTTCTTTCTCAGAAATAAAGAAGAAATTAAGATAAAGTTTAAAGAAGTAATTTAAAGTAAAGGTGCATTAACGGTTATTTGTCAATGATTTAAAGCCTTGGTGGCGGATCCAATTGGGGTTGTTAGAAGCGGTAGAAATCGGCTTTAAAAAAACTATTGTTCGGTAAAAAATTGGGCTATTTCTGGTCATTCTTTAGGCCTTAAATATTATATTAATTATCAATCAAGCATTAGTTATCCTATCAAAACCATAACCAACACTTGGTGCCATCGTATAGTCATAGATGTTCAATAGAATTAGAATTGGATAATCGAGACTTTGTTTAATATTGTAACGTCAGTGACCATGACAATTGACAATCAAGTCTATAACACCGTTCTTCTAACGACGTTAACGAGGCTCGCCGGGAAGTAATTTGAGTGAGATTTTCAACATATTACCTATCCATTATAGTGAGACTCTTTATCTAATCTTCAAAAGTATTTCTTTTTTTTAATGAACTTTGTCTTTTCAGCTTAATTCAAAATTCTTTATAAACAAAGTACAGTAGATGTCAATTAAACAAGCTCGTAATGTTATTATAATCAACATTTTGATTTTTACAGTGTGTGTACACGCGTCTTATTTTTACCGCCCGTCAAATTCTAAGTGTTCGGCCTGTGCTGTGTTATCTTTGAAACAACGTTATTGGGCTGTTAAGAACCAACTTTAAAATATAAAATCTAATTTGAATTACGTCATTGTTAAAATAGCTGCAACGATCTAATTACTCCCTTGGAATTGAAATTAACCACGTGACATTGTTGTTAAAGAATTTGGCATACATGCAGGTATTCTGATATCAAGCCAATCTAGTGGGAAGATTTTTTCCCCGGAATTTCAGCTTTCAAAGTCTGTTTTCAATGCACGCTACCACAACTTCAAAAGCAGAAGTAAATTGAAACCAAAGAACACCCGCGATGTCGGGCAAGCTACCCTACTCCTAGTCTCGTACAAGCTGGAAATCAAAGTATTCGTGCACATGTATCTACTTTGGGTTTTTTTCTGCACGCGGGGTGGGGTACGTTACATGCATGTTTCGCACTAGAAAACGATATTTAGATTACAAGAGCATATCCAATTAACCTCTGCCAAAGTATGTGGACCCTCAAATCATTTGAAATTAATTCCATAAAACCTTATGACCATTAAAGCGATTACAGTTATCAATGAGTAAATGGGGTTGTCTTATATAGCAGTATAATTTGCTCAACTAATTTGAATTATTCTCAGACTTTCTCTATTAAGTGTTATTAGATGACTCAACAAACAAGATAGATGTTGACACGGACTTGGATAATGTTTCTCTTGTAAAACAACCCGACACCCTCCAATTATTCTAGTCGCCTGTTCTTTTTAATCCTTATTCATGCAGTCAGACAACCATGATACAAGTTGCTCTACATACGTCTTTAAATTTGTTTGTAGTTTTGTTGTAAGTCTCTTTATAAAAAGTTGAAATGTTCAAAACCCTGTCGTGTCTTTTTCTCAAATTAGAGCTCCTAGGTAAAAAGAAAAACCGTCCAATACTATAACAAATCGAACTATTCTGTATTCTGGAGGAACACCCAAATCACAATTTGGTTTGAACCTTTATTAGGTTCTGGTACACTGTAACAAAATATCCGTTAAAAAACGAAAAAAAAAATAACCAGAATTTTTTCTCCTTATTTGTTATCCCTGCAATTTACAGAAAATCCTTCAATTAACATCATTTTCATTTACAAATATGGAACTTCCTTATCGAAAGTAAGGTATCACGTACTCGTCAGTTATTGGCCCGGTTGTAACTATACACACGGAGCGTTAAAACATAGCTTTACACATTTATGGAAATACTTACAATCTGATTACCGTATGATGAATAAGAATGCACTTTATAGATCTTATAAAAATGGAAATTAGATATACGTGACAATTAATATACCACAGTTTACAAAAATATGATTCTTTATATTATGGTTAATAAATTGTAATGCATACTGTAACATAATAATTATTAGGACTAATTATAGGTACCATTACTTATCGTTGCATTTGCAAACAGAGAAATAATTCGTAAATTCCTGGTCATTCCATCGTTTATCCCTTAACATAACAGAATTAAGTTCATTATAGAATGGAATAAAACATTTTATCCCTAAATTTCGCCAAACTTCCGTAAAATAACAGAATGATAGGCCCATTAGTCACTAGAACACCGGAGAAAGTTATTTCTCGATGGGGTGAATTATTACGTTTGACCACCCCAAAAATTAATGGTGATCATGTATAATAACTTGGAAAGGAGCGAGAGAGAGAGAGAGAGAGAGAGAAATGGGGTTTAACGTCCACTCAACACAACTAGGTCATTTCGGGACCAACATATGGTTTTTATTTGTTTCAATAATTCGCTTGCGCGTAGGGGTCTTTAGTCGTGGGAGGAAACCGGAGTGCGCGGAGGAAACCTACGAGGTTGAGAAGGCACCCCTATCTCCATGCCACATACGCTCACACCAGGGCTCGAAACCACAGCCGGAAGCCAGAGGTGACCGGCCAGCTAGAGGTCGAAGCGCGACACTCTAGACAACTGGGCCATCCCAACCCCCAACTTAGACAGGAATTAATAGATTCGAATTTGTCAAATAAATGATTTTAAATAAAAGTTTCCGAAACGATGAGGAAGTCGAAAAATATATGTGACATATAAGAGGGGGTATTTCATCCGCTGTGGTGCGAAAAATGTTCGCCAGCAACTACACATAAAGAAGGCAGGAGCTACGGTGGCTAAATGGGTAAGACGCGGGCTCGATAGCCTTTGGGTCGTATTTAAGACGGAGGGCGCAGGACGCAAGGCCTTACAAAGACAGCTGTGTATAGTCAATCTTGTATATATTTACATGCCCTTAAAAGATCCCTTGACAGTTGGAATTCGATATAAGAGTAGGCCATGGTAGAACATTAGGACGTTAAACCCCATTTCATTTCATAAAGACAGGCCAGATCCACATATATTCTGTGGTATGGTGTCCCCTTTAACCTTGCAAAATATTTTGTTTACTATCAAAGAGAACATAAATTACACAGCTGCATTTATGACGCTGTATATTATATCTTTCAAATGTACACGTGAGAAAACCTTCAGATAAGATGGGGTTCTTAAATATCCATAAAGGTGAATTTGGCGATACAATAAAGGATACTTATTGTAAAGTGGTTCATAATATAAGATAAGTATGTTTGTAATGAGCCAAGATTTCATTACTTTCTCAAGAACGTGAAGAAAATTGCTGACTAGTTAAAGGGAAACCAAGAGATGAATAGACAAAATAAAGTACCCAAATTAACTAAGCATTTGCTCATCTTAGACAAAACAACATGTAAGGTGGGACACTTCTGTTGTTTTACACTGAAATTGACAGTGATTAATGTATTCGGTTATAACAATAACAAATAATAGAGAGCTTAGTCATACTGGAAATATTTTTCTCACGCGACACAATATTGCCAAAATTATCCCAAGCCACCGCGACTCGACCCCCCCCCCCCCCACACCCAAACCAACCATCCCGACCCTGCAATGTCTACCCTACATCAATTATTTGGATATGCCATTGAATGTGTTCCTTGAACCATGTTATTAAAGCTAACTTTTAATTAAATGGTATTTTCCTGGCATTGTTTCAAAAATTTACTTCCATTTTTATATAATAAAAAAAAATACAGGCCTATAAAAAAAATCTAGATATCAGGAACCTTCCATCGTTAAGAACTTACATGCAGTTAGTGAAATTAGAAATGCCAAAAGATGTTTCAGATAAACTTGTAACTATATATAAATAATTTATAAAGATACGAGCTTTTGAAGTGTGTTGATTTTATAAAAACATATTTAGGGTTATTTAAATGATAACATTACAGCATGATTTTGTTATTTTTATCATTCAACATAAAAAGCGTAAATTAGATTCAAGATTCCAAATGAAAACTCTCAGTTTACCATTTGAAATATATATCATTTCAAAATTGGGCGTTTGAACTACGTGAACGGGATTCATAATTGTGTTTTTTTTAGAGATTGACACTAACCCTATATTGAAAACACAACACCATCCAAGTCTAATAAACTTTTTATCACTTCTTTCAATCCTTACTCGACTAAACCCTAATCTTTACTCCATATAACCCTATCTGTTCCTCTTAACCATAACCCTAACCACAATCTATCATTTCTTTCAGCCCCATCTCTACAGAACCTTAATCTGGCATTTTTTACAACTCGACAGAACCCTAATACCCCATTTCTTACAACCCTAACTCGACATAACCCTAATACCTCATTTCTTACAACTCTAACTCGTTATACCTCGAATTCCCCAATTACCCTAATCTGTAATTGTTTCAACCCTAACGACATACCCCTAATCTGTCATCTCCTTCAACCCCAACTAGACACAACCTTAATCTATCATTTCTTTCAACCCTAACTAGACAGAACCTTAATCTGGCGTTTTTTACAACCCTAACTCGACATAACCCTTACCCCCTAATTTTTTACAACCCTAACTCGACATAACCCTAATACCTCAGTTATTTTTACCCAAATCTGTCATTGTTCAATCCGAACCCGACATAACCCTAATACCTCAGTTATTTCTACCCAAATCTGTCCCTAACCTGTCATTTCCTTCAACCCAACTAGACACAACCCCAATCTGTCATTCCTTATAAACCTAACTCAGCATAACACTAATCGCCCATTTTGTTACAACCCTAACTAGATATACCTCTAATCGACCAATTCTTTCAACCCTAACTCGATATAACCCTAATCTCCTATTTCTTACACCATAACTCGATATAACCCGAGTCTGTCATTTTTTACAACCCGAACTCGATATAACCCTAATCGGTCATTTCTTACAACCCTTACCCAAGAAAACCCTGATCACTCAATGACCTTTTATTCCAATTACAAGGCAAATCTATCTATACTACTATTTATGACTGTCGTTTCTTTGTATGTCTGTCTGTTCAGAATTTGCAGCAATATAGGGATGTTCCGCGGCTGCAATTTAGTGTATAGGGGTAGTTCGGACTGGGGAGTAACATTGCTGGCGATGGAGATGGACTACTACTTCCGGTTCATGGCTATACCCGTGCCACGCCGGCTAGTATGAAAACTAGCACAACCATAATATCTCCTAATCTTTGCTGTTGACAAACCGAAAATGAATAATGTATTGGTCGTTAGTCTGCCCGATAGTTCCACAAAGTTTAATCTAACTCAGCACCATTGGCAGTGGTTTTCAGAGATCCATGGGTCACTTTGCGATACAATGTTTTCATAATTCTTCCCAATACAGACACCTCGCGATGGACTTAATCAATCAAAATCTATTGTGTCTATACATACTTCAATCTAAACTAGCGATATCCAAGTTCCATATGGGTAATTTACACGCTTTTCTAAATGAAACTGCGACGCCAACTTTACACCAAAGAAGTTCCTACCATCTAATCACTGATTCAAATTAAATTTTTAGGTTCACTATTATATGCTTTTTAAATGTCATTATCCATGTAAAGTATACTGGCCTACGTAGTATATAAATTAACATATAGCCCCCAGCAGTTCCCTTTCATATTTAAAATAAGTGGTTTGCATCTTGATTTATAGATAATTTTATACATTCAGTACGCAAGTCAACGCACACGTTCAATGTCTAATAATGGGCACGACGTCTACTTGTGGGACAGCCCAATAAAAACAGCTTACACTTCTTCCATTTTCGCAACGATAGGGTGCTATTCGTTTTTTTCCTTAACCTCATTATCCTGGTTTTGGTGTATTGCAACATAAAATAATTCCCACACTCATTAGTCCTACAGTTAGGAAGATAAATTGTATTGGGTGGTCGGACGAAATTTAAATATCCTAAATTAATCCAAGGTGTAGAGGCTCTACTCGAGTTCATTTATGCTGTCACTTTTCAGCAATACAAGATCACTAAGAGTTAGGGTACCCCCACCCCCCACCCCAAATACACACATCCACACGACCTACGTGTGATAAGAAACTTGACAATCGCCATATAGGGCCCAGATTAACCACCTGACCAATAAGGTTCTAGGGTTAGGGTTATCAAGGAACTTTAGTTGATATTTACGTTCGACAAAACATACTTCAGGTAATGCAAGTTAAAGTACAACTGCTAATAACCTACATCGGTTCATCTTTCTGGTAATTTATCGAATTAAGACGTTTCGGTCACAGAGATTTTTACAATCTCCCACCCCGCCTACCAGTACCCTGACCGGTTAACTCCTGAGCAACCATTTAAACTCTTTGTATGACCTTTTACATTCGTGGGCGAAAAGCCGAAGTTCGAAATATCGGTCGATCAATTCAATTTTCATTAAGCGCACTTATTTAGCGAATAATTCCTTTTTAGGCTTACCTTAAAATTAACGCCTCTGAGGCGAACTGAAGAGTTCAAAAACTTTGGTTCGTGCAGGTAGCATCCATTTTTAAATTCCACATACTGTTTGGGACAGGGATAAACTGGATTTAAAGCTTGTTTACATTGAATCAAATAATTGTAGACATTTGGTAAAGATTTACTGCTGTTCGATTGACGAAGAGCAAAAATTTGAAATTTGTAATATCCAGATTCTGGAAAACCGATTTCGAAACTGATGGCGGATTTTTCCATTTGAACAAAGACATGCTCACTAACGTCTTTATCGGTTTTACATTTAATGAGATTGGTAGTAACTTTCACTGGATCCGACAAATTGAATTTAATTTCCACTTCATTGTCAGAAATTTCAAATTCTTCCTTTTTGTGTGTAAGTGGTTTCATTCCAACCTCCTCCATCTCTTCTTGGGCACCAAGGTAGCCATCGGGCAATTCTGGACGTCGTGACATTTTGTTGATAGAATACGAATAGAAATATATTGTCAACTATCCACAGTATGAATACACGCTATGTGAAACTCTCTTCTTTAATGTATTTGTCGTCTGCTATTCACAGTGTTTATATAGACTCCTTGCCGGAAATTAACGATGATGTTCGTAAGTTTCCGACCTTATAAAGTCGATTGGCGATTCTTGTTCGTGAATGAGTAATACAGACCCCAATTCTCTACATACATGGACTGGACTTTCCGTATAAACATTCGTTTACAATTTTAAAAGGAGAGTCTGGATGTCAAATGCGTACAGAATCATTTATTCGCCCACAAGCGGGAAATGGCTATGAGAGGGTATGAATGGATTGCTTTACTTTACGAACTTGTGAACTTTAATAATGTATTATTATGGTGTTCGACACTAAATGTGAATTTTTTTATTGTAAGTTAAACACGACTGATAATGGTTTAAGTTCTATTTATAACGTAGTAACTGTGTTGTTATTGTACAGAGTAAATATTAGAGACAGAAAGTGTATAAATTACAAAATGTATTAATATTAAAGGCGTGTCTTTTTGACACATTTATTAATGTCTTAAGTTCACGCGTTAACCTTCTATATTCATCATTTATAAAGCATAAAGACTCACAATGGTAGTGTACCTGTTATATTTACAAAATCCATACCAATATAAATCAGGTTCTTTGTGAAATGAAATTAAAATGGGGTTTAACGTCCTACTGTTTTGCTCCTAAACTGCGCTAATGAAGACGGGAATACGCCATAGTGCTATGAGGGAAATTTTGTCCGGGCAGCGGCGCTATGGCCTACTCTTATATCGAATTCCCACTGCTAAGGAATCTTTTACGTGCACGTCAATTTGTACACGAGACCTCGGTTTTTCGTCCCATCCGAACGACAAGACAGTCCTACATGACTGACAAGAGGAAACCACGCGGGAAAATATGGAGAACTTTCTCGGCCAATGCAGGGATCGAACACCTGAACTCCATGCTAGCGAGCTAGTGTCTTACACGTTTAGCCATGTGATCCCCAAAGTTTCTTTGTTTTTCGGGGGGGGGGGAGTATGGGAAATTAGATAAAGAGCTGGCAGATCTCATTATAATTGTTAAAAACTAAATATGTAAAGGGAATTTGCTGAAAATTTCAGTCAAATTGATCCACTCTGAACCGATAATTTAGCGATTGAATTTAAGCCTGGCCTCGATCATCATTATTAAAGTCAGGTACGACAAAAACACTGTCTCGATTATCCGGGTTTTTTATTTTATCACCAATGAACGTTGGGCAGCAGATCGGATTCAAATCCAGTAAATCTAACAGGCTAGCGATGACACCGAGAGTTGATTATGGTCTGTATAAGATAATGGTTCAGGCCTAAACCCAAAGAAAGACCTGCAATAGGCAGATTTAGCTCATGCATTATGCATGTTTATAAAGCCGGTCTATGCGTCGCGAAAGAAACTAAAACTACCCATATAACGGCTATAAACAATTTTTTTTTTATTATCCATAACAATCGTTTTGTTGCTCATTTCTAAATACGGTTTTAGACAGAAATAAGCTTAAATTTTTGGTAATATTTAAATAAGGAACATGTTTATTGGGCTTCTGACGCATTGGTGCTTTAATATAATATTTTCAATTTTTCAACCAAAATGGTAATCTGCGTCTTGATTGAGTGGATTGTGTCAATAGATAATTCTATATAGTTTAATAATACATTATATATTATGATGGTTCTATTACAGATTGAAAGACAGTCTTTATAATGGTTTTATAATAGGCGTTTTCTTGTAAACATCAAGTTGACCCGGACAATAAAAGTAACGGGTTGAGAACGGGTTGTATAGAAAGATTATTAAAAGTGAGTGACATTTTGTCATTCTCAGGTTATTCATTTCATTAAACCGGTTGGTGCAGAAAAATAAACAGGGCTTTAAACCCCATTTCATTCCATTTACTCCATTACATCTATTCGTTATTAAAAAAAAATTTCTTCTATTGAAAGTACAAAGTAGGCCTACATCAGAGGCTGGTTGCCCAAAACTAAGTTATTTTAACGATCTGTTAAAATCTAACGGGTCATTATCTTGCTCAGGTGTCGTTTGTTAACGGCCCGTTAAATTTCTCTTGCTGGAAAGTAAATTTCATTAGCAAACGGACTGCTTAAAGTTAATTCAAGAGAAAACTGTTCGTTCACTGTCTTAATTTTAAATTTTTAAATTCAATGTACATGCATGTATAACAACTTCATAGAAGTTAGTATTAACAAGAAACTGAAGACAGTGGGAGAACTGTGCAGTAACTACAGAAAACACAATGACAAAAACTATAGAAAACTTTATTTCTCTACTTTGGAAATTTTAGAATAAGTCTGTAGGAAATATTCTGGGGTTTGCATTACAGAAGCTGTGGAATATTTGGGACCATTATTTCCTACAGTCTCTGCACATTCTGTAGAATTCTATAGAATTTCACCCTATAGAAAATAAATAGCCCCCGATCCCCATCCCCCACCCCAACTCCCACGTCTAAATTGTTCTATATTCTATAGAAAATTAAACAGATAAACTGTGACTTTTTGCCAAGGCTTTACTTCGACAGGCAGTCGACTAATGCACTACATGACATGTTCTTATAGAAACCGCTCAAAGCAATCTTTAACACCTTTCATTATTTGACAATTGGGAATGTCGCTCTTGAAAATGGATTTTTAATACCAAGTTTTAAAAATCTTTCGACAATGTTGAAGTTTCATACAATATTTGACTGTTTCGGTGGTAAATTGCTTTTGGACACGATATTTTAATGTTATAATTTTATATGAGGGAACAAAATAGCCAATTAATTTTTCTAAATATGCGTTTTGATAGGAGTCATTTGTTGGACCTTTAATAGAGTGCAGGTCGACTGGCAAACCAGCATATGTTTAACATGTAACGTTCATTAAAATTTCTTGACTTTGACCGATTAGTCACTGATAAATATTTTGCATACTTGCACATTTATATGTAATTTCTTTATCAATATATCTTGACAACATGATTGATATGTATGCCTTCTGTTACATTTCATTCGATATCAATTATAGAGCACCAATATCTGATTGAATAATAAAAGAAGAACGATTAATACAATCTTCAGAACTTATATATGGTATCAATGAGAATACTAAATGATGTCATATTTGTCAAAAAGGAAAATAAAATGCAACAGAATACTTAATAAATCAAAGACTGTTGGAGACTAAAGGGAGACAACCATAACAAAATGTGTTTGGGTGGGCTACACGCTATGTCCTCCGATCCGTCTGAAATTAACCGTAATTTTGGTAGTTATTTAAGACAAATGATTACATTCCAGTCGGACAGGGGTAGTCCCATTATTGCTAGAAAAGGCTAATAAATTTCATAGCCTTCTCCTATTTCTTCTTGGTTCTCGAACGCCAGCTCCAACAAAAGTGGGAGGTCACGGTGGCTAAGTGGTGAGACACTGGTTCGCTTGCCCGGAGGTCGGGTGTTCGACCCCTGCATTGGCCGAAAAAATTCATCCAGATTTTCCGGCTTGGTTCCCACTTGTCTGCAACACATGGCGGAGGTCCTGACGAGGACATCTGTCTAGTCGTTTGGATGATACGAAAAACCCAGGTCCCCTATACACATTGGCGTGCACGTAAAATATCCCTTGACAGTTGGAATTCGAACTAAGAGTAGGCCGAAGTGCCCCTGTCCGTGCTCAATTGACCTTTCCGTCGACTCCGCCCACAATAAGGCTTTGACCAATCAGCTTCGATTACGTTTCCCGCGAAATGACGTCGCGTTTCCACGCTTCATCACCTTAGACAAACTACGTGAATTTTGACATTTTGCCGTGTGTTGAAACGTCGTCAATCGTAGTTAAATATTGCTCACACGGACATCGTAACAGCGATAGCTGCTATCCAGACAGGTTAAAGGGTGATGTAGTGTGCATTACCTTCCCGAAACAGTTGAAAGAAATATGGGACGTGTCTTTTAATAGATAGACAGCTGTCGAAGTCACTGCCCAATTAAATGTAAACAAACGTCAATTCTAACCTGTCAAGTGTGTTCTGAGGTAAGTAAATTATTTTTTAAATGCTAAATAACATTTAATTTTATGTACCCTATTCCAATGTTAATAAACTGTTTTCGTTTAGCCAAAAAACAATAAAATATTATGTAATCTACGCCTTTATCGTATAACACGTCGTCTGCTAACACTATGACTTGAGTAGGCCTACTTACTATGACTGTAAAGTTACACTACAGTCGCCATTGTGAGTATCATTGTCAAAACGTCGGGAGCAACCTAGGTGTAGGGTAGGCCTATGTTTCTGTCGATACTGATACTGTCCTATCTTCTTTTATGTTTTTTTTACGAGTTATCTCACATCATTCCATAACATTCATCCATTCCGTATTGCAGAATTCGGCAACAAGGTGGGAATTTCTTCACCCTCCCCTTCCTGTTCAGTTCAAGGCCCACAGTAGGCTAGGCCTAGACAGTCTAACCAGACGGTATGTAATGAACGCTTTTATATAGGCCTAAAACTCTATTGCCACAACCAAATGAAGGCTACACTAGAGGCCTAGGCCTAATTCTAAGATAGTTTATCAAGATAGGCAATTTAGGCTAGACGAGATGTGTCTTCTACTAGGCCTACAGGCATTATTATTTGGTGTTTTAGTTCTAGTAGTCTTAAATGTAATGTTTGAATACTTTGCATTTAAAATGACATGTTAAATCAACTGATTTTCAGCACTTTCTGACGCTGCCTGGACCAATAGAAAATATTTCAGAACCATATTCATCTGATCATAAAATGAAAGTATAACATTAAACCAAAATTAACAAGAGCTGCAGCAATAAAAAGACAAATTGTTGACAGGTAAATAAACTAGCTTTTTAACTACTCTAATAATTTTATTATCAAATCAAGAGTTCACAATTAATACAGATCATACAAAGATATTAACAGAACACAGTTTTATGGGGTACAATCACTAGTTTATTCTAACAGCACGACGTTTCGACAAGTATCCTCTTATCGTTATCAAGCACAAATGACATTTTAGTAAACTTGAGGTCAATATATATGAAATGAATAAGAAACCATTTACATAGATTAAGAATAACAGTGATATAAAAAATAAAGTTGTAAAGGATAATTAACAATAACAACAAACATAACAAGGTAATTAGCTACTAATAAGCAATGATACTGCATGATCAAGGGGGTATTAACAGTTATGAAACCCTTCAAAGGGTAGTATGTATGAACAGGCATATAGTATAATGAGGCCATTTCCATGAGGTTTAACAGGGTGTGCATTATGAATCTAACTAACAAAAAACAATATGTACTAAGTAAACAAAGATCAAGTTGGACTAAGAAATATATATATTTGAAGGACAGGTAATGTAGATAATCTATAATATAAAAAGGGTATAATGAGATGGGGGGGGGGGGGGAATTAATACAATCAAAAAGGGGTTAATGGTTAAAATTATTATGCATTCTAATTACATCATCATATGCCCTAGGGATGTAGAGCCCCACGTCCCTATTGAGTTCAGGGGAATGTCTTCTGATATTGATAGCTTCTAGGATCTTCCTGGTTTTATTGTTATTTTGGTTGGCGGTTAGAATCTGGACCTCGTTCCATTTGACTCTATGTTGTGGGTGATTGTTGAGATGTTCCGCTATGGCTGAGTTATTGGTAGCGGCTTTAGACCTATGTTCCGTTATCCTTTTCTCAATGGGACGTTTCGTTTCTCCAATATAGGAAACATTGCACGAGCAAACCACTTGGTAGACGACTCCTTTGGGTTGAATCGGGATAATCGGTTGCAGCTTACCATTGGCTTTTAATATCTGTTTCAAAGTGGTCGGGGCCGAAAATGTGGTGTCAATATTTGATTTCTTTAGAAGGTTGCTGACTTTGTATGTTAAAGTACCATAGAAGGGCAGGGTTATTCTGATGGGGGATTTGTCAGGTTTTTGATAATCTGCCCTGGTGGATTTTATAGTTTCATTGATCTGCTTATTCACTAGTAATGGGGGATAATTGTTAAGGTTACAAAACACGTGGCGTAAATGGTCCAATTCTTCCTGCAGGAATTCGGGTTCACAAATGTTAATTGCTCTGCGTGCTAAGGTGGATATAAGGGCTCTTTTAATATAATGGGGATGACTGGAGTTGTAATTGATATATTGATCTGTGTGCGTGGGTTTTCGGTATATTTTGGTTTTCATTTGATTATTGGTTTTTATGACTTGTACATCTAGGAATGGCAAGGTGTCTTCTTTATCTGTTTCAATGGTAAATTTAATTCGAGGGTGCTGGTTGTTTAGGTGTTCTAACAGGGACATAGGTTCATCATTATCATCAAGCACCACAAACGTGTCATCAACTTTTCGAAGCCATAGAATTGGAGTAATAGGAGAGGTTCTCAGGGCGCAATTTTCAAACTCAGTCATGAAGATTTCAGAGATTAAGGGTGATAGGGGACTTCCCATGGGCAAGCCGTTGACTTGCTTATATATGTCGTCACCCCAGGTGAAAAAGGTGGAATCAAGGCACAAAGTAACTAAATCCAGGATGCTGTCGGTTGATAACTTGGTTTCTAGGGGTACTTCTAATTCATTTAATCTTGTGCGGAGGACTTCAATGGCTTCTTGACGGGGAACGTTGGTAAAAAGATCAACCACGTCGTACGACACAATCTTACCAGGGCGGTTTAGGTCTCTGATAGTGTTGCAAAAACCACCAGAGTCTTTGATGAAGGATGTAGATGAAGTACCTAATGGAGCAAGTAGCTTGGACATGTGTTTGGAAACGTTATAAAAAACTGAATCTCTTGAACATACTAGTAACCTGGCCTTAATCGGGTTTTTGTGGGTCTTGATGGTGGCTCGGGCGTAAGGAGGGCGTGGGTGGTTTGGTCTCAACTGGTAAAAAAGATCTTTGGTTAGTTGTTGAGAGTCACATAATTCTTTTAGCTTATTATTTAGTTGTTTTTCTAATGTTGATGTTGGATTTTTCCTGATTTTTCTGTATGTAGTGGCATCATTCAGCAGTTGGTTGACGGTTGAATTGTATTCATCAGTATTCATGACTACGGTTGATTTACCTTTATCAGCTGGTATTATAGTTATGGACTTGTCATTCTTAAGATCTTGTATAGCTTTAGTCTCACCCTTGGTAATATTGTGGGAGTTCTTCTTTGTGGTAGATTTCATAATTAGGTTGGCTATCTGATGGCGAAGAAAATCAACTTTACCCCCTGGTGCTAGTTGGCATAAACCTTTCTCGATATTAGCGATAAATGCATCATGGTTTCTTGGTGTCCAGGATGGGGCGAACTTCAAACCCTTTGAAAGTAAGCTAATTTGGTCGTCGGTTAGATCTTTACTGCTGAGGTTGACAACTGTTTTGGTAAGGTAATCAGTCTTGAGCTTACTTGTATCTGTGTTGTTGTTGGTGGCTTTATCATTCTTTAGTTGTTGAAACTTTTTAAGTTGCCGGTTTTTAATTCTCACTTCGCTAGCTTGGTTGGTGGAAGTCTGAGCCTTGCGGATGGAATTAAAATCCTCTGTATTGACTAAACGATTAAGTTCCAGGTGTGAAGCTCTAATATCTTGCAGTAGTCGGTGCTTAGTGTTCCGGTGATGTTGAATGCGTTCACGTACTAGAGATAGACTAGCTTGGCGTAAGATCTTATTAGCAGCATTGGAGTTAACTGGACCCTTAAGTTCTAATCCATGTGGCACAATATCACCATCTCTGCATCTCATAAGAAAGGTTAAATTATTACACACTCTTATATATTTATCTTCAAGTTTACTAATCAAACGAACACACTTAACTGCCACATCCCCATATTGACGTTGAACATAATCTTTAAGTGGCATTTAGCGATCGGAAACACATTAACAGAACACAGTTTTATGGGGTACAATCACTAGTTTATTCTAACAGCACGACGTTTCGACAAGTATCCTCTTATCGTTTTCAAGCACAAATGACATTTTAGTAAACTTGAGGTCAATATATATGAAATGAATAAGAAACCATTTACATAGATTAAGAATAACAGTGATATAAAAAATAAAGTTGTAAAGGATAATTAACAATAACAACAAACATAACAAGGTAATTAGCTACTAATAAGCAATGATACTGCATGATCAAGGGGGTATTAACAGTTATGAAACCCTTCAAAGGGTAGTATGTATGAACAGGCATATAGTATAATGAGGCCATTTCCATGAGGTTTAACAGGGTGTGCATTATGAATCTAACTAACAAAAAACAATATGTACTAAGTAAACAAAGATCAAGTTGGACTAAGAAATATATATATTTGAAGGACAGGTAATGTAGATAATCTATAATATAAAAAGGGTATAATGAGATGGGGGGGGGGGGTAATTAATACAATCAAAAAGGGGTTAATGGTTAAAATTATTATGCATTCTAATTACATCATCATATGCCCTAGGGATGTAGAGCCCCACGTCCCTATTGAGTTCAGGGGAATGTCTTCTGATATTGATAGCTTCTAGGATCTTCCTGGTTTTATTGTTATTTTGGTTGGCGGTTAGAATCTGGACCTCGTTCCATTTGACTCTATGTTGTGGGTGATTGTTGAGATGTTCCGCTATGGCTGAGTTATTGGTAGCGGCTTTAGACCTATGTTCCGTTATCCTTTTCTCAATGGGACGTTTCGTTTCTCCAATATAGGAAACATTGCACGAGCAAACCACTTGGTAGACGACTCCTTTGGGTTGAATCGGGATAATCGGTTGCAGCTTACCATTGGCTTTTAATATCTGTTTCAAAGTGGTCGGGGCCGAAAATGTGGTGTCAATATTTGATTTCTTTAGAAGGTTGCTGACTTTGTATGTTAAAGTACCATAGAAGGGCAGGGTTATTCTGATGGGGGATTTGTCAGGTTTTTGATAATCTGCCCTGGTGGATTTTATAGTTTCATTGATCTGCTTATTCACTAGTAATGGGGGATAATTGTTAAGGTTACAAAACACGTGGCGTAAATGGTCCAATTCTTCCTGCAGGAATTCGGGTTCACAAATGTTAATTGCTCTGCGTGCTAAGGTGGATATAAGGGCTCTTTTAATATAATGGGGATGACTGGAGTTGTAATTGATATATTGATCTGTGTGCGTGGGTTTTCGGTATATTTTGGTTTTCATTTGATTATTGGTTTTTATGACTTGTACATCTAGGAATGGCAAGGTGTCTTCTTTATCTGTTTCAATGGTAAATTTAATTCGAGGGTGCTGGTTGTTTAGGTGTTCTAACAGGGACATAGGTTCATCATTATCATCAAGCACCACAAACGTGTCATCAACTTTTCGAAGCCATAGAATTGGAGTAATAGGAGAGGTTCTCAGGGCGCAATTTTCAAACTCAGTCATGAAGATTTCAGAGATTAAGGGTGATAGGGGACTTCCCATGGGCAAGCCGTTGACTTGCTTATATATGTCGTCACCCCAGGTGAAAAAGGTGGAATCAAGGCACAAAGTAACTAAATCCAGGATGCTGTCGGTTGATAACTTGGTTTCTAGGGGTACTTCTAATTCATTTAATCTTGTGCGGAGGACTTCAATGGCTTCTTGACGGGGAACGTTGGTAAAAAGATCAACCACGTCGTACGACACAATCTTACCAGGGCGGTTTAGGTCTCTGATAGTGTTGCAAAAACCACCAGAGTCTTTGATGAAGGATGTAGATGAAGTACCTAATGGAGCAAGTAGCTTGGACATGTGTTTGGAAACGTTATAAAAAACTGAATCTCTTGAACATACTAGTAACCTGGCCTTAATCGGGTTTTTGTGGGTCTTGATGGTGGCTCGGGCGTAAGGAGGGCGTGGGTGGTTTGGTCTCAACTGGTAAAAAAGATCTTTGGTTAGTTGTTGAGAGTCACATAATTCTTTTAGCTTATTATTTAGTTGTTTTTCTAATGTTGATGTTGGATTTTTCCTGATTTTTCTGTATGTAGTGGCATCATTCAGCAGTTGGTTGACGGTTGAATTGTATTCATCAGTATTCATGACTACGGTTGATTTACCTTTATCAGCTGGTATTATAGTTATGGACTTGTCATTCTTAAGATCTTGTATAGCTTTAGTCTCACCCTTGGTAATATTGTGGGAGTTCTTCTTTGTGGTAGATTTCATAATTAGGTTGGCTATCTGATGGCGAAGAAAATACAAAGATAGAAAAGCGTTACTCCCATTTTTCTTGTTGCTAGGCCTATTCTTTCCAAATACATTTTCCACTGAAATTTGTTGTTTTGTCTTGCTAGTCATGTATTACGGTGAAATTCAGGGTAAATATTAATCATTTAATTTCACGACACAAATTTGTTGGGTTAATTTGAAAAACTCTGATATAAAATAGCAGGTTTTTTTTTTTCGATGCTGGTGTCAATTAAGTGGAACCATACTGCAATTGTTTCAAAAATATGTAAAATTCAATTTAGGCCTTTATACACACATCACATTTTATGTATGTGTATATTTTATATCAGTCTATAGCTTATTACTTCTTTATTCTTTTACAGCAACATTCCTGAAGAAGAAAAAAAATACAAACAATTAACAAAAAATGTATACTATTTTGCCTAAAACGTTTTTTTTTAGGACTTCGAATTTTGTCTAATGGTTTGGATTGTTCGTACTTGGTTTTATTTTATTTACTAGTACCGTATTTCTTAATATTATTAATAATCTTCGATAACCACATGTGACATATATATAAGCTAATTCTTCAAACTCTTACAAAGGAATTTAATATGTGATTTCACAATGTCACTCTATTATGCAAAGTCTGTTACCTTTTGCTTCAGAACATACATTATAAAACTGTTGCATAATTATATCTAGTCATTTAGATGTAGCCTTTACTGTACAAGTACATGTATTTTTAAATAAATAATATTTTATTAATACTTTTGAGTATTTCTTACTGGTATCTACAATCTTGAAGTGTATTCTCAAACCAAATGACATTAGGTTGATGGATAATGTGGGTGCGGATTACTGCAACAGGATCATAGAGTTATATAACTCTATGAACAGGATCAATCTTGTCACCTCTTAGTCTTGGTTTTTCTTCATTGTTGTTTTAGTGACTGATCAATGTGCATGGGTCATTTGACAGCAAGGGAGCAGTAGCCACACATCCTACAAGTTAAATCATCGTGATAAAAAGAAAATCTCGGCATGTTTCTCTATTTTATTTGTTGAAAGGAACATATGGGGTGGCCTGGCCTACTACATACTATATAGACATACTGCACCAGTTATAAAAAGTGTAATTTCGATGCCTAGTCTTAATATTCCACTATAAAAAATTATATAGTATTAGTAATAGTAGTAGTACAAGTCACGACAATATTAAATAGCCTAACGCAACTTTGTGTTTAGTGTGGCCTACTAGGCCTTATATAGGCCTTGCAATCTACATAAGTGCCTATATCCAACCTTAGTTTTCTCTAAATTTATATCAAATCCAGACCAGACTATGCTGAACTATGATGAACCTTATTAATTTAAAAGTTGCAGCTTCGATGAATGTCATACGTTGATAAGTGTATTGTACCCCACCCCCACCCCATTACGGCTACGCTTCACTAACGTTTAGTAACTCAACATGCTTACAATTTCAATAAAATTATCGACATAAGTTATATTAAAAAAAGGAGAATTTGCTTACCCAGTCTGACAGCAACGATGGTAGTCTGTTACTTCCTTTGAAGTCAAATTTAAACGAAATAAATATGGTTTCTCGCTCTATCTATGTCTTGTCAGTTTTGACTTCCGTGACATATCCACTGATCGTTGGTCTGTCGTCAATCGCCTAAAACAGGTTCATGTCAAGAAAATATCTTCATTATAGTACCCGGAGGATTGTTGTCTTTACTTCAAACTAACAATACACTTCTCTTTCAAAAATTTATTCTAAAAATTTAGCGGAAAGGTCCAAAAGATTGGCACAAGATTGAACGTCGTTCTGCCATCGCCATGCTTGTTTATGTCTAAGGCGCGTCAATGTTGTCTAAGGTGACGTCATTATAAAAAGGGGGAGGAGCTACGGGTCTCTGACGGAAAGGTCAATTTCCCCCATAGCAAACTGTATGTCTATGCCCGTCTTCAATAGCCCAGTTCAGAGCGGAAAAATAGGAGATTAAACCCCATTTCTTTTCATTTCATTTCCCACTGTTGTGGGACCACAATTACCTAGCTATTAGCAGCTATTTGTGGATTGATTCGGTGACAGCACACGTCTGTTCCATAAATGGACTTTATCTGTGATAAGATTTCATACTTAGAAAAATCGTTGCTAATTTTGCGTAAAAAGAAAATACATAATACATTCATTGTTTGATTTTAAACAGGCGCGGAATTTCCTATAACATAAACAAAATAACTTTAGATTCGCCTAACCAATCCAAACGCCTGAAGCAAACCCCTCTCTGGCCATTGCTGGATTGACTTCTGATACTTGGGCTTTTGAGGGAGTGTGTCTATTCTTCCCGTTCAATCAAATCTATCCCAAGTACGACAACATGACAGCCCTTCGATTAATCTGGGTTTTCCCTAAAACTTTGGACAGTAATTTAAATTTAAGGTTGAAGTGTGGTCGTCCCCAAACAATATTGTTTACATTATTTTCGATTTGATAGCCTCGTTTGTCACGCAATTAGTTTTCCAGCAATATTCTGCTTTGCATTGGTTAATTGGACATAGTAAAATCGTGAGTCATAATTTGGTCTAGTCTCTATCATCCAAACAAATGTTCTACGAATATTAGTCTGGATAGGTCCTCAAAAATTGACGGTCTTTGTCTGGATTATTCAGTCTTTAAGTTACCACATACTGAATCTATCAAAACATCTCGCTTGTCAACAATGACACTCTCTAAAATTTTGTTTTTAAAGGTTTTAATTGAAATGGTAATTTTCTCTAGTCATGAATCAGACGTATGGCTTCACACAATCTTCTTAATTCTTCATCGCGATTCATGCTTTTTTCTCGTCTCTACTTTGTTTCTAATAATAGATGTGCCAAGTGAATTGTGGGATATATTTCTGCCTCGCTTTATAGAATCTAGCAAAATCGGCACGGCTTCATAATATCTATCACTTACCGAGATTTTCAATGACGTAGATATATCCACGCCATTGGAGATTTTAGCCAAAAGGTTCCATTGCCTATGCGTAACCGGGAGTTTGTTTTTTTATGTGGTAGATTATCCAGTAATTTTCGTCAAAAAAGACTACGGGGTTCTGGGTGATCGAGGCTAGATTAAGTCCAATTTGGAGCTCAGTTTTAAACGTAATGCTTTTGTTACGCAGTTAGATCTTCGCTGTTAATCCGACCATTAACCAGTCATAATTTGGTACATAAATTTGCTTTCGTTAAAACAGTGTCTAGTGGGATTACGATCTCGTTCCCAGAGTCAGCCGCGGAGGCGGAGGCCTCTGGGGCCATAAACCGTCCATTTTCTGCAAATTTTTTCACACCTAAGCCCCGCCCATTCTGACCGTGGTCAATCTTTTTTGGGTCGATTTCTCGAAAACTAGAGGTCGGATCGTCGTTTCGTTTGTTGTAAAATGATAATTGAGTCAAAGTCAACTCGCTGACATAAACAAATTGGATCCTAAACGTACACATTCAAGTTTTTGTAAAGATCTATTTTTCTGCGAGTGGGTATATTTCTAAGTGATTCGGTCATCCAGGCACGTAAAATAACTACGCTTGGGTATATTTTTAAGTGATTCGGCCATCCAGGCGCGTAAAATAAATACATGTCACATGATTAGTCACTTTCGGGAAAATGGCTACCCTGAGTCACCAGAGAAGTTTCTCCAACAATTTTTCTGGTTTCGAGATTGATGGGATTAGGTATAATCAAACGAAACACTGCTAGGAGTATGCCTTTCTGTGACCTTTTCTAGAAAATGCTCTTAGGTCAGAGTTTTGAAAAATGTCTTGTAAGGAGGAGCAACGGTATCACCGAAACCTTGTAAAAGGTCTACCGGCCAATGTGATTTCCCGGTTTCATTATCCCGGTTGGGACAGAATAGTATGTTCAATTTCATGGGTCATGAAATATAAGCCTATAATAAGATGTATCTTGTTGACCAGTGAATGGCCTTATTGACTGAATTTTAGTTGAGACAATAAGTGTACGATTGTGATTAACCTATTATTGTGTTTATTACAGTTGATAAGTTAATCAAACAAACTATACTATATCATAGTCATATTGATATACATTCTAAACTTTTATCATCAAAACTATAAATTACACATAAGTTTCCGACTTGCAGTCATTTATCCTACATTAGCCATGAAAGCGACCAACGTTGAATTTTGAATCGTATAATTATTATAAAAAAAAACTCTATCAAGTCGGCCTAGTAATTTTAAAGCAGCAATAAGCTAGAGTTACTTGTTTGCATTTATTTAGAATAAATTCTCACGGTTTAAGCCCAGAAACTTGCAGCATTCTATACTTGTTAACAAACCATTTCCAAACCATGTATTTGAGAAATATGGAGAATTGCAAGATTCGTTAGGTTTGTAGATAACCCATATTCCAGAAGCAAAAGCAGCGAGTTTTACAACATTTGGCCGTTGCTGGTTTACTTCACAATTTCCGAACTTATATTATAGACGTTATCTGCATACACGACAAAAGTAGCATCCAATCAAAGATTGTGACATACCGAACCCCACAGAAGCCTTGACATCTGAAGAACTTTGAACTTTGGAACTCGATTATCACAGGTAGACATTTTAGCTTGAAAAACTTGGTATTGGCCTCGACCAAGGAATATGATTGGATCACAAGCTGGGCTTATACCGAATCAAACTTAGTGCCGAAACACGCAGAGTGTTACTAGCTGTAGATAAATTGTTTCAATGGCATTTAGTAATTGACCAAATTGTATTCCATAGAATTGTGACCTGTATATCTGTAGATAGGCAGCCTAAGTTTGGGATGGGGCTTGATAAGATGTACGTTGTTAAAGCGAGATCAAGCCTTCTATTGAAGATGTAGATAACCATAGCATGTTTTAACTGTACAGATTGCAAGTGGTCGGTTTTTATAAATTTACCTTGCTACTTTAAGCCTCATTTTTGGGTTGATTTCTGCTTAAACATTATGCAGCAGTTTAATATTATGTTTCGTATATTAAATTAAACCCTATAGAAATGTGTTTCATTCATGTGCTCTTCTGCTATCAATCCGCGTTAATTTTGGAGATTATTTCTGACACGTCGCGACAAGATTAATATTTCCTTTTAAACCGCTTTCGTCGCATTTTCTGAATAATGACAAGAACATGACTATCAATTTAATGTATTTATTATTCTTAATAAGTCTGTAACAAGTCTTAAAGTGTAAAAATTATTATACTCATACGGTAATTAAATGTATATGAGAACAATTAAAAGCTTGTCTGAGAAACCGGTTTCAGACCTTCCAAAGTTTCTGTGTGAATTGAATAAGGACAGTTTAAAAGCACCAATCCCCCACCATGTGAATCTATAATTAACCATCATATTTATTTTGTAGGAAATTTTCTTTCTGTATCACGAAAGTGTTACAAGAATTATTTTTCAATTAATTATAGCGCTTGGACTGAACTAGTACCAATCCCTAATCCCAGTATGACTCAAGAATGTATGGTGAAGTCTGTGAACATGGACATCAATATGACGAAAAGTCGAGTCTTGAAATGACATTGCATTCCTGTTCTTTTTTATTGTCTGGTACGACATGGTGTATGCATAATATATACTAATAGAAGGTCAGATTTCTGTGATTTAATAAAATTATATTATACGAAGAGGTAAATCAGAATAATTATAAATGAAAAGCTTAAAATGTGGTCACAAAATACATAATGTTAAATTAGGGTGAGTCATTTCATTTCGTGATATTTTATCAATTATGATTTTAAACCAATGAAGCGAATGCCCATAAAAAAATAGTTCATAGAATAAAGTGGATGCCGATTTCCTACGAAATAAATTATGTCAATAAATATTTGACAGGCTGCAAACATCCGCTCTATTTATACAAATGCTTTGTATATAAAAGTGTTATCACACAAATTCAATTAAGGTAAAAGTTGAAAAATTAATCCAAGTTTAATGACAATAAAGATAATCGAAATAACTATGTAGTGTTAGAATGGAGATTCCCTTAATCCTATAGGACAAATCGTTTCCTGTAACCATTGCCTATATGCCACAAAAAGAACTCCGGGTTACCAAGATATGAAAAAAACCTTTCACGTACAATTCAATAATAATAATAAAAAACAAAATATCACAACCGTGAAGTTATCATCCATGATTCAGAAACCATATGCGCAGCATATTGTAAAAAAAACATGTGGTCCCATTGAATATTCACTGGTGTCTACAGATAAGTTCATAGCTGTGTTTTTCTTAATAGGTTTTGGTCATTCTATGTATCTATGACTAGTCTGTGTCTACGGTTGTATGTCGCCTGACTTACCATGGGGTTTTTTGCATATTTTCATATATATCTAGCCAGGTGTGCCGCGATTTTTTTTCATGTGTTCCAATGTGTGACTTTGGCAAAAAAGATCGAGAACCACTGGTCTAAGCATTACATTTTTTTTAATTATTGTAAAATTAGAACTCTAGCAGTGAGTTAGATTGAGTGTGTAATCATGTTTCTCTTTATAAGGAGTCTCGCCCAACAAGGAGCCACGATGACTCGGTGGGTATAAGGCGCTGATCCCAGCGTTGACTGACGAGCTTTTCAGTGCTGTTTCCTCATGCCAGTGGTGCAGGACAGGGACGTGGTAAGAAACAATGTCTAATAGTTTGGAGGGGTCGGGAAAAGGCGTTCGCCCATCTTCATTAGCTCGATTCAAACAAAACAGTGAGACGTTAAACGCCATTCAGTTCAACAAACAAGGGTTTCCCAGGTTTGACTGTAAAAATGACGTAACAAGGCAATATGAAATGTTTTATAGCGATGTATAGGTTGTCTTAATATGAATTCTATACTGTCAGTGAAAAGAAGGTTATTGCGTAAATATTTGATTTCTGATTTCTAGAATAATTGACACACCTGTAAGGTTGTAAAAATTAGATTTAGTATACTTGTTACTTTATAATAATAACATTAACAACCAAACCTATTCATAATTTATGGCGCAATTTGCTTTTGACAAGAGGACGACAAGTCGCCTTCGGTTTAAAGATCTGTCGCCGTTTCTTTATTCCTTCTTGATTCATGAACAGATTTACTTTACTGTCTAGAATCAGCCAAGGAACGGTCCACAGAACCAAACGAAGATAATGGTACAAAGCAAATAATAATCTCCAAATAACCACGCACAAATTGATATCCAAAAACAATGCGAAACGCAACACAGTCTCCAATGAAACAATCTCCATTATCATTTATCAACCAAATGTAAGAACTGACAACGCAGATTAACGTGAAAAACACACTAGTTTTATATTATCCGACCCGAAACGTATTCTCATTTGAAGGCAGTGACGGATCGTGGCGAGGGTAACATCATATTCCCGAAGCAACGGACGCGAGTTTTACAACATCTTGATAAGATGTACGTAGTTAAAGCGAGATTAAGCCTTCCATTGAAGATGGGGTAACATAGGCAAATGCTACAGGGGCCTGGTGATTTGGTAACAAAATGTTTTTTTGTTTTTTTATATTTTGTATAGAGAAACGTAATAAATTATAATGAAGACCCCCTTCCTCAAAATATACTCCACAGACCACCATTTCAGTTTCATCTTGTCCATGTTGTCTTTATCTTAGTTCACCAGAAAAACTTATGTTATTGAAAACCATATTATTCCGAATTTAGTCTATCTGTGGTTAAAATGGTATGAATTCACCTTTAAGTCTGATGATATGTTTACAATGAGAGATAAACAGACTATAGATATTGATATAAATCAACTATAAATGAGAAGAGATGAGACTCTAACTTGTTGTTCAATTTACTTAACACTTTCACGGATCAGATTTGTGCGTACTTAAGGTTTATTGTATTTGAGGGTTGAAAGGTCAAAGGACATATCACGATCGTTGGTTTAGGATGAGTTTACAGCAAACGTGAATATAATAGGCGCGTGAACCTCTCCGAATATTATTTGATGTTCTTAAGTCAAGAAGTACGGATTATAAATAATACAAGATTAAAACTTTCGATTTATCTATAACGATTGATTTATAATTTTCAAAATAAGAAATCGTGTCAATTTGACTTCGGAGAAAATTTAGATTAGATTTTTGGATAAAGCGCGAACACCGTCAAAGCAATCTTTGGAAGCTGTTGCGATATCGAACAAATCGATCAACATCAAACAACTTCATCGGAAGAAGATGGCGTGTTGAGCTTCTACATCATCAATTATAAAGAAGGTGAAAAACAGTGAAAATTGGATTCTATAATTATCAGGGAAGACGATGCCTGTCATCACGAATCATAAAAAACTTAGCACCTGCAGTTCACAGACATCGAGTGAGAAGAGTAGTTACAGCGATAGCATCAGAGGTATCAGCATCTTAACTCCAAAAACATCGTTTGAGGAGAGGTTTCTTGAAAATATTTTAGCGCTGGAGAATACATTCGGGCACAAAATGGTTCGTCGACCAAACAGAGTGAGTTTACGGGGGTCCATTCCGGGCACATATTATTCAAACGGAAAACTTAATGTTAAAACTATAAACAACTATTCTAAAAGATATGAAACAAACAGAACTTCCGACTCAAAACAAACAGAAAAGAAATTTTCCGGAGATCTGTATCGGAAGAAGTCAGAATCATATAACAAAAATCGTGATTGTTTGTCAAGATTATCTCTTTATGATCCAGAGAACACAGGAGATTATTGGATTCGGAAGAAAAACCTACGGCTAGCCCCCGTTCTTTTGCCACCCATTCACACTGTCAAGCAATCAACACTGACACCTCGGGAGACAGCACCCCCTGTCCGTGCCCCTCGGGGTCCTATAACTGATGATGAATGGAACGAACTTCAGGAATGTCGCTACATCAGACCAGCATTAAAAAAGTTTCGACAGGATCCTAGTGGACGTTGATGGTTGATAATGAAAAAAATCAAAAAATTTCTTTGTGCATTTACTGAGAATATATAAGCAGAGACTCCAGTTAATAGATCATCCTTGAATATTCCACAATTGAAGAAACAGTCTAATAATTATCGTTTGAATTTCAAGGTCGAGTGAAGTTGTATGGTTTTAGTATGTTACTTCTATAGTGTGAAAACAATAATCTAAATTTAACCCGATTAATATCAAAAGGTTTGATGTGATAGTTTTTTTCCCTCAGAAATCTTACTTATAGTACCTGATATTGAAGTGGAAAATCAGTGTCGTTTCAATTGGATTATATTGATGGTGTGTTAATTGAGTTATCTATCTATATTTATGTTTCTTGTTGACAGTTAAAGGTGCATTATGTAAAAGCTAAATCTTTCTATTGGAAATCTTTTTTATGGCTCTAAATGTCATATAGAATATTATTTTATTTAAATGCCAAGTCCATAACCAAGGCTATGTCATCCCATGGCTCTGATTTTAAGTAGATTAGAACACCGTGGCCATTTAAGAGTTTAGCGATAAAATAGATATTTTTAAATACACAAACTACGATATACACTTTGTCAAAACTTCAAACACTCAAAACTTCGTATACAAAATAAAGTTTGGACTTACATAATGCATCTTTGAAAACAAAACGATGAAATAACACAAGTATATTTTGTTTACATGTATATAACTTTTGGTTTGTCTAGTTTTGCGGATGGGGAAAGTTAACAAGAAAGAGAGGGGGGGGGGGGTAACGTCCCCTCAATCGACACAAACTAGTTCATTTCGGGACTAGTATATGGTTCAAATTTATTTTAATACTTTTTGTGTGTAGGAGTCTTTAGCAGCGGGGAGACCCCGGAGGACCCGGAGATAACCCACCAACCAGGTTCTACAGGCGACCCTACGCCTTGTAAGTTGTCACGTACAACCGGGAAATCGAAACCATGCCAGCTGACTCAATGACAGAACCTAAGCTATAACGCACACGCGCTACCCCCCCCCCCAACAAGAGAGAAACCATCCCTTGAATCGAATACCATACACAATGCATAACTTCCTTCGTCAGTTTCTATATCTGTGATATTTTATGAATTGTTATAAATATTGTTATACTTTATAATTAAAATTTGATGATTGACGTTACTGATAATTATTGTGATAGTAGGCTACGACTAGACTAGAAATTAATATTTATGAATAATATAAGAATCAAAGTATTCATATTAATAAACAACTTTTTTGGTGAAAACATGTTTTGAATTTCATTCTAATTTCAGCATGGGGTAATTCTGTAGACGGGCCATCAGTGGGCGATGAAGGAAATTTGCCATTGAATTCCAACTGTAAACGGTGTTGTCATTTCTTTTACGCGTCCACCAACGTGTAAACGGGGCCCTGGTCATTTGTCCCATCTGAATGAAAAGGTGCTGTTATTTGCACAGACACTTCGGGAAGAACAGTGGGACGTTAAACCACATACAAGGGGGGGGGGGGTACCGTCCACTCGAAAGACAAACTAGATCATTTCGGGACTAACATAATAATATGGTTACATTTTATTTTAGTAATTCGCTAGCGCAATAGCAGTGCACGGGGGAAAACCCACGAGGTTGGAGAGGCGACCCTACTCCTTGTCTCGTACAACTATAGGGGTGAGAGATATAGAGAAATGGGGTTTAACGTCCACTCAACACAACTAGGTCATTTCGGGACTAACATATGGACTGCCCAGAGGAAACCCACGAGGTTGAGAAGGCGCCCCTATCTCCATGTCACATACGCTCAAACAATATACATATCCAAATTATTTGCTCCTTATATAGTTAGGCCTACTCGGCTTAACAATTCCTTATTCTTAAAGTAATGGTCATTTTTTCCTTTGGAAACAATTACGTACTCTCATGAAAATAACCGATCCTTGTCTCTGTTTGAATATGAATAATAATGCTGTAAAATATCTATTATAAACAGTGAATTAGGTCTCTTTATAGTTTTATCAAACCAGTGATAAAAAAAATCTATAAAGATCCATGAAGTTGTATAGTTCATTTTATGACTGAAAAACAATCTCATTAATCTTATCAGTGGTGTTTATAATTTCACTTTATTATACAAGCTATACCTTTTCATTAAAATCACATTTTATTTCGACAATAAATAATATTTCAATGATTCGCTAACGTGAGAACACAAAGTAATACCACCGTCAGACCCGGATGGCGTCCTGTGCTGCTATACCGCGACGGAAAAATAAATGGTCTCCGCGCACGTCAAGATCGCCATAAGCGTGTGAAATCCGAAATCCAGGTGGTAACGCCATACGATGTGCTGGTGTTCCTTTGGAGCATGTTCCAAACAAACTTAGAAAGCTGTGAGAAAGCGGGTTTTTCAAGTTTGTAAAATTTGGGACATTTTCGGGTCGCCGTACTGTCGCAGTAGCTTGAAAGCGCGAGACTTGGTATTCGCGACGACCAAGGAATCTGATTGGTCATAAGCTAGGCCCATACCCAATCAAACTTAGTGCCGAAATATGCAGTGTTACGTGAAGGCATAGAACTGTACTATATACGATCTATGGTGAAGGGTTTACCGTTAGATGAGATGTCACATTGATCCGCAGTGAATATTCGCTTGGCTGTCTTAACTCTGTAAAACAGATTGATAAGATGTATGTAGCCTAGTTAAGGCGAGATCAAGCCTTCTATTGAAGATGGATAACAACTGGCGTTTGGAACGGTTGGCTGGGATAATATCAAACTGCACGCAGCGATCCATCTAGTCAAGTTCTCAGGCGGAACTAGCTGTAGATATATGATAGACGGAGTAAGACTAGTAATTATAGTGCGAGTCATTAATAGACAATTTTTCCCTTAATTTTTTTCTCCCCTCTTCCTGCATTTTTGGGGTGACTTTTTTGTCTAGAATAGGAGGAAAGGGATCAAATTTGCAATTTTATAGCAGTTTTGGGTAATACTGGTGATATTACAGCGGAGGGATGGGGGGGGGGGGGTTAAAATGTCTTTCTGCGGAGCAGTGAAATGTATCGGAAGTGAGATTTTCACCCAAGTCAACTTCAAATCCCTGTAGCAAAAAATCTAAACCATATTAACCCTACAAGTTTATCATGGGGAAATTGCCAAATGTTGTCCCCATTGTGCCTAAAGATATTGGAACCAACAGAATGTTGAGCAAAAAGCTACAGCCAGTGATGTTACAGCCATTTAACATTGAAGTCAATGGGCAAATAATTACTAGTCTGAGTCCAGACAGCCTAAGTTTGGGATTGCGTAAGATCTAAAGAAAACCCCTCTTGTTCTACGGGAGATAACTCTGGAAGGAGAAAAAATGGCTGAATTTACTGAACTTGGAAAACACTGTAATGTGGGAGATTGTAATTTACTAGGTAAGACACTAATAAGTCGGTAAATTGTATGTATAACCGCTAAATAATGATGCAGGGATCTTGTCTGTTTTACTTTATTCACGAATGTCTGTTAATATTTCAGATTTCTTACCCTTTGATTGTGATGGATGTGGGAATACATTTTGGTAAATATAGAGACTTGTGTCCCTTTGCTCTCAATCCCGCGTATTCAAAAGAAAAACCATATCCAATAAAGTACTTTTTAATAATATTTTCAAATGTTGATACCTACTTTTTATTATCTCAATGCTTTATTGATCTTTTCTTTAATTATTATATTTAAAAAAAAACACCTTGCCAAAATAGGATCTATATATATGGGAGTATTATTATATTTTTAAAAATCTCTTTTATTTTTAAAATTTAATGCAGCAAGATTCATAAAGCCACTGATAATCACCAATGTACACAGGTGAGTTGACTGTGTCAGATATCAGTGTAAGTATTAATGTCAGAATATCATTGCTAAGTAAAGGTGGGGGGGGGGGGCGCTGATAAATAATTACTGGTAGGCCTAACAGGTACTGAGGTAGATATTTCTGTTATTACCCTTGGTAAATGAATGTTTATCATTCATTGTTTTATATACGGTACTATAATTATAGGCATGGACCTTATATTATATAATGTATTATAAGATCCATGATATAGGCTTACCATAATTAATATTCTAATATAATCATAAAGTAGGCTAGCTACAAGAATGACACTAAAAACGTTGGTATATACTGATGTTGGGGAATGAAGTTTGTTACCTTAATGTAGGCGAGTCCAAATATGGGTATCTGTATCTGTTAATTGATTTAATTTTGCCGTGATCCACATCATAGTCACAGACTTTGTCAAGTACCGGTAGACATTAATTATCCCAAGCCTGAACATAAATAAGGCGTCTGTCATGTCAGACACCAATTTATTTCATAATTAAAATATTTATATTAGTGCCTGTCAATTAAGTCTGTTACAAGTACCTTATGTAAAGGTTTGATGATATCTCTGTTTTATCTAAGCACTTAAAACCAGAAGAACATAAAGAATACCATGGTGTTAAAGGTATCAACTGTTTTTTACAAGGATGTAGTAACAGAGAACTCACACCAATACCCTGTCCAAAATGTAAAAATTGTTTCTGTCTAAAGTAAGTATAAACTATTTTTCTCTCTGAAACCTAATCTACAAGCCTGGAAATAAGTCACCTGTCACTGACAATGTCAGGCACAGATTCAGGCTTTGTTAGGCACCAAACCTCTGGTGCCTGTCATTTTGTCAGGCACTGATTTGTCTTTTATATTGATACTATTAATACATGTCCGACACTAAGTTGAAAATGTCAGGTACTATTACATTAGTGCCTGACATTTTGTCAGGTACATCTAAAAACGTTATTTCCAGGCCTGCTAATCTAGGGAATCATAGACATAAAATGAGAATTTGCTAGCACCAAAGGCAACAAAAACACACAACCGAAAATTTGGAAAATGTGACACTGTAGATGCTATCCTACTATTTTGGGACCCATATCTCCTAACTTGAACCTGAGCATGGGATGTCTTGACCCCCAGGCCGCCCGGCGCCCACTCCTCACATCTGCCATAAAAAGGGTTCCTGCCTATTTTAGTTGCCATAGGCTAATAGTATATTTCCTACAAAATGAGCTTACACAGACAGTATAAAACACTTTTTAGTATTTACAAATTTTATTTCAGACATCGGCATGCTCAGGATCATCAGTGTAAAGTTTTAGCAGCAGAAACATTAAATAAAGTATCAAAAACTGCTGAACATGTTAAAGATATATTAGGTATGATCAGTTAAGGATATCATATTAATAGGATATATTTATATTTTGGTTTGTATAGTTAAAACAGCTCACACAGATAAAAACAAATGAAATGAAATGATGTTTATAACCTCGTACTGTTCTGGACCAAACTGGTATAAATACAGTATGCTATGGTGGAAATTTTTCCTGGACAGCAGTATTTCCACCTACTGGTACTTACTCTTCATCAAATTCCAACTTGCACATTGATGAGTAGTCTCCGACACTATTGGACTTTTTTTGTCATCTCATCCGAATGACTAGATGCATTTCCTTGCTAGGACCTTTGTTGTGCATCACTAACATAAGTAAACCAGGTCCTGGTAAGTGAGTTAGCACCTTTCTCACTGAGCCACCATGGCTCCCAGATTAAAAAGTCACAGAGATAAAATGCATTTGAGACACAGCTAGTCATATCATAGTCTTGTTTGTGTCGAGTGGACGTTAAACCCCATTTCTCTCTCTCTCTCTCATATCATAATTTATCTACAAATAACTGCAATCAACGAAAAACTTTGAAACCTTTGCTAAGGTTCATAGGTTAACAATTTCCAAAATGAGTCCTATAAAAAGAAAATATCATTATGTTTCAGCTTCTAAACAACCTGTTGTTAAAAAACCAATAAAGAAGGGAAGTAAATCTGCTAAAACAGCTGCCAAGGTTGCTTTAATGAAGATGAAGATGAATGCTATTGGTGATAAAGGAATCCCAGATACAGAGAAAATATATTTCCAAGTATATTTACCATTAAAATCTCCAACAAAAACTAAAAATATATTTTTCTCAAAGGTAAGAATATCAATTTATGTAATATATTTATTAGGCTCGCTAGCCTGGAGGTCGTGTATTTGATCTTTGCATCGGCCGAGAAAGTTCATCTGGATTTTCATCGAGTTTCCCCATGTCAGTGGTGCTGGACAGACGGCCTGACAGGACATACATTGGAATTTGATATAAAAGTAGGCCACTGTGCTGCTTATATACATTTGTATGGATGTAAAAGATCCCTTGGCGTTTGGAATTTAATATAAGGCATATGTCTACATTACCCAATTCATTTAAACAAGATGTGATGATTGTTCATTAGGAAGTCTTTTCAAATTAGTACTACCGTAGTTCAATTACTGTACTATTAACATTACCAACTTTTTAATAAGTCATTGAACAGCCATATTGTTTTTTTATCTGACCAAACCGAATATATATTTATCCTTGAATTTTTAAACAAAGTTCTGTTATATGCATGACTAATTCTTGATATATTATAGAAATGGAGTATAGGTAGAGTTATAGATGAGATAGCTAGTTCTACTGGTCTTACTAATACCAATAATACAGGTACAGACAAGGTAGGATATTAATCAAATTTAAAATAATATCTCCATGGCAGAATTGATCTATTCGAATAAAAAGTAGTGAGAATAAAGTATTGAATTGGCTTTATCTAAAGTGTTATTTTGATAAGTGATGCAGCAGACCACAAAAAAATTATTTCAAAAGATGAAGTGGAAGTCGACTTGTTTACTAATTTCAGTTTAGTTTTTATACGCCCACATTGAAATGTGGTCGTATATTGCCGTCGCCCCCGTCCGTCCGTCGGTCCGGCCGTCCGTCCGTCCGGCGTCCACAATTGCTTGTGGACGCTCTAGAGGCCAAAGTTAATATTCAATTGACTTTAAATTTATACACAGTGTTTAAGGTCATGAGACGAAGAAGCCTATTGATTTTCAGCGATTTCCGATAATAACTATCAGAGTTATGGCCCTTGATCACTTAAAAAAATCTTGTGGACGCTCTAGAGGCCAAAGTTAATAATCGATTGACTTTAAATTTATACACAGTGTTTAAGGTCATGAGACGAAGAAGCCTATTGATTTTCAGCGATTTCCGATAATAACTGTCAGAGTTATGGCCCTTGAACACTTAAAAAAATCTTGTGGAGGCTCTAGAGGCCACAGTTAATATCCGATTGACTTTAGATTTATACACAGTGTTTAAGGTTATGAGACGAAAGAAGCCTATTGATTTTCAGCGATTTCCGATAATTACTGACTGAGTTATGGCCCTTGATCACTTTTTTAAATCTTGTTGACGCTCTAGAGGCTAAAGTTAATAACCGATTGACTTTAAATATATACACAGTGTTTAAGGTTATAAAATGAAGAAGCCTATTGATTTTCAGCAATTTCTGATAATTACTGTCAGAGTTATGGCCCCTTATCACTTAAAAAAATCTTGTGGACGCTCTAGAGGCTAAAGTTAATAACCGATTGACATAAGATCTATACACAGTGTTTAAGGTCATGAAACGAAGAAGCTTATTGATTTTCAGCAATTTCCAATAATTACTGTCAGAGTTATGGCCCTTGATCACTTCAAAAATTCTTGTGGATGCTCTAGAGGCCAAAGTTAATATCCGATTGACTTAAAATTTATACACAGTGTTTAAGGTCATGAGACGGAAGAGGCCTATTGATTTTCAGCATTTCCGATAATTACTGAGTTATGGCCCTTAATCACTTTCAAAAATCTTGTTGACGCTCTAGAGGCTAAAGTTAATAACCGATTGACTTTAAATTTATACACAGTGTTTAAGGTCATGAGACGAACAAGTATATTGAGTTTCAATGAATTTAGATAACTTGAACAGCATGGAGGAAAACTTTATCAAAGCCAAACAAATTCCAATGATTTTCTGATAATTACATAATGAGATGATTTGTTACTTTTAATCAGATTTTAGTGTATTATAAATGTTTCATTACCGAAAAAAGTAAAAATATGCGACAACTCTTGTTGACTGCCCGGACGATTTAGCTGCTGTGGGCGTATGTTTCGTTGCCTGGCAACCTATGTTTGACTTTCTGTTGAACACAAAATCAATAATATGTCAAAACTTGCTGTATGTATATAGACAACACTGGCTGTATCTATATAGACCTAACAAATTTTAGTTTGGCAACTGATAATTTTATTTTTGATCTAAATCAAAGAAGTCATGCCATTTGAAACAAAGCTCAAGTAATCAAGTAAACTTTGTAAACGTAACTATTAGTAATGTCTGTAATGTGGACAGTAAGCTACTTTTGATCACTTTCAATAAAATTGTATCCATTACAATGGTTTAATGTGTACCTTATTTCTATATTTCTTCTTTAGAAATTACGATTGTTTGGTGGTGAAAATGGTATATTATTAGAAACTGACCAGATACTAGAGACAATAATAGATAATGATAAATATGAAGTATATAGTGGATCAACTGTGATAATAGAATATGTACCAGTTACATGTGGTCTTATAGATGATATATCTTTATATACTGGTGCTGTTTCATAAATAAATAAAATCTCTGCATGTAATTTGATTTATACATTTTTATTTCTTAACAGTTTTTATGGTATTCATTACTCATCTCTCTTCGATCATACAGCAAAACCATGATGTGTTAAATTAAAAAACAGAATAATTTTTAAAACTTTCATTGAATTGGACATTTTTTTTAAAAGTTCTATTAATTAAGAATTAATAATGTGTCATGTCCAAATGTTCCATTGATTAAGAATACTTATTGTGTCAGACACGAGTGGCATTTATGAGCAATGGGTTATGAAATTATATATAACTAAAATATATATATTATAAAAACAAAAAAGAATGCTGATATCACATATAATTTGGCAATAAAGAAGGTAAATAAGAAATAAATAAAGAAAGAAGATTAAAAGAAAAATTAAAATAACTGATGTATGTAATGAATCTGAAAAGAGAAGAAATTAAGAAGAAGTACCCACAAGAAGATTAATAGGAAATTGTATTACTATAAACAACCTCAAATAGCAAATTAAAAATAAGTAGGCCCTACCCATGAAATGTTTGAAAGAAATGAAAGGAATTTTCAATACTATAAACTCAAATAGCAAATTAAGAATAAGTACCCATGAAGTTGAAGGAATTTGTATTACTATAATATCTCAAATAGCAAATTAAAAATAAGTACCCATGAAAAGATTAATAGAAATTAAAGAAATTTGTATTACCATAGAAACGGTTCCTGTCACATGTGAAGTGAAACCATAACATAATGTTATGTTAATAATTTTACTAAATGATCATAAATATCAACTGGAGTAGTATTTTTATTATCAGGGAATGATTCAATGAATTTAATATATTCTGGAGGCAACATGGATTGTTTGGCACCTCTTAGAATGATATCTTTATATTGTGGGGACGGTAGAGTCTCGCCTGTAGGTTCACCCTTCATCTGGTAGGTCAAACAGGTATATTTCGTTCCATTATCATCACAAACAGTTACTGTTATTGGATTATAGCCCCATTCTTGTCTGTAAAATAAGTTCAGGTGTATATCATAAAATATTTGTATCAAAATTTGTATTCAACTCGAATCTTTCTATGAATAAAACAAAGAAAATTGATAAATGTATCAGCAGTCATAAGAAACGTATACCAGACAAAAGCCCTCCATGAAGCTTCGTCAAAGATGACCATTCAAGACAAAGTAAAATGTATCCTAATGGTAGTATAGCATATGTTCCACGTCGGCCGTATATG
Source organism: Patella pellucida (assembly GCA_917208275.1). Taxonomy (NCBI): domain Eukaryota; kingdom Metazoa; phylum Mollusca; class Gastropoda; family Patellidae; genus Patella; species Patella pellucida. The sequence goes on from OU795039.1 coordinate 64,787,223, forward strand.
CCGGTCAAGACCTACGGCTATGGAAAATGATCGTACCTCGATCTGACCTAGCGGTCATCTTTCACACCGAAAAAAAAAATTGCGGCAATAATAACTTTTTACTGCTGTGATAATATAAGTCTGTTCTTCTTCAATAACCCTACATTTACTACATTTAGTTTTTTGAAGCACAGAGGCAGTGGTACTATAACATATTATTTTATTAAAGAATTATGATAGTTAATCAGTTCACTATTTGAAAAGCCTGACGATATTTAGTATACCTATCTAAACTTGGTCTGTCCTCATCTTTTAGTTCCCATAAAGAACCCCAAACATGGCTTGATGGATCTTCAGTGATGTTAGCAGCACACCCTTTCCATGTAGCCTCTTCAGATGAAGACTCCTGATTGGTCCAACTAAATTGGAATTTATAACCCTAAAATATATAATATAATAAAATGTTATAACAAAGTTGCATGTCAACCAGCTAAAATTTTAAATAAACTTAATTAAATGTGGCTCTAGGATTAGAATAAATGATCTACATGTAATTAGGCCGAACAAATATAAAATATCTCTACATCAGATTTTTTCTTTACTTCTCATGTACAGCTAAACGGACATCAGGTTCAAAATCATGTAATTATGTAATGGCTTTCTATGTGCGATAAAAGCAACAATTCCAGCCCCACCCTCTAATCTAGTTTTTATTATTAAAAAAAAACTCGGACACATGGTTTCCATATAGGATTGTGTTTGAATCTGGGATAGCAAGGTTTATCCAATTGCACCATTATTTTAACTCATTAAGACAATAATTTAAATCGATATTTGATAATATACCGCTCTTAATTCCAAATTGTCATTTTTATACGCCCACATTTTCATGTGGATGTATAATGTCGTGGCCCCTATCCTACCATCCACAATTGTTTGCGAACACTCTACAGGTCACAATTTTTATCCGATTCCAATGAAATCTGAGATATAGGTTTATCACCATGAGATCTCGGTTCCTGTCGATATTTGCATGTATCGGACTGTAACTTCATGGATTATGGCACGAAAAATCACGTTTTTAACTTTTGAACACCGTAGATGTCACAATTTTGAACCGATATTGATGAAACTTGAAGTGCATGTTTATAACACAGAGATCTTTGTTCCTGTCGATATTTGTGTATATCGGATCGTAACTTCCTGAATAATGGCACCTGATTATACGAAAAATCACCATTTTTAGCTTGTGGTCCCTGTGGAGGTCACAATTATTACCCGGCTAAAAAAAACGTTTGAATATATCACCGTTACACGGTAATGATGGTTGGGTTCGAATTTCGTGAAAATCGGACAAAAACTGCCGGACGAAATGGTCGTCACTTGTAGGCGAATAGTATAAAAAATATGGTATATCAAGGCTGTGGACCATGTATAGATAACAAACCTTATCCCTCCAGTCTCCACCCTCCGTGTTTCGATAAACACATCAGTATATCTCAACGTTTTATGCTACGAGAAGCTAGACCATGTAGAGGTCACAATTTTAAACGGATTTTGACAAAACTTTAAATGCATGTTTATAACCCAATGATCTTGGTTCCTTCGCGCATATCGGACCATAACGTCCTGGATTATGGTCCCTGATTATACGAAAAATCGCCTTTTTTAGCTTGTCCCTCTGGAGGTTACAATTATTACCCGATTAAAAAAACGTTTGATTATATCACCATTACACCGTACTGAAGGCTGGGTTCGAATTTCATTTAAATCGAACCAAAATTGCCAGACAAAATGGCCGCCGCTTGGACGCAAATAGTGTAGAAATATGGTATATCAATTTTTATTTGATTATGATGAAACTGGAATTGCATGTTTATTACCTAAAGATCTTGGTTTCTTTCGATATTTGCGCATATCGGATTGTGGTCCCTCTGGAAGTCACAATTATTATCCGATTAAAAAAAAAAGTTTGATGATTAAATCACTGTTACACCGTTGTGAAGTTTGAGTTTTAATTTCTTATGGTATATCAAGATTGTCGACCCTGTAGAGGTCACAATTTTAATCCGATTTGGATGGAACTTGAGATGCATGTTTATAACCGAAAGATTTTGGTTCCTTTCGATATATGCGCATATCGAATTGTAACTTCACGAATTGTGGCCCTTGATTGTAGGAAAAATCACTTTCTTTTTAGCTTGTTCTCTATCCATCTCTCGTACGTGGGCGCATCTGCCTGGCAGCCGCTGGTTAATTTACATTAGTAACATATTTGTGCTAAAATGTCCCTCAAAATGACCAAGCAAATTTGGAAGTTATGCCCAAATCCACCATTATTTTAACTTATATTACAATAATTCATATCGGTATTTGATAATATACCGGGTTTTTTTTGGTGTTAAATTGTCATTTTTAATTTAAAATCGTAACATTTTTGTGTCAAAAATTCACCTTAAAATGCGAGAGAAACACTTTTGTATAAAGTTCATTATTTGGTCATCAAGAGGTCGAAGATAATAGAGGTTTGTTTGGTAAACAAGCTTATATAATATAGTGATCTATGTTAAGTTTACCTTCGAATCACCCAATAAATACTCCATTTAATGTAAGGCGTGATATCTTGCCGTTTTGAAAATTGTCAAAATTATATTTCCAAACTGGCGCTCCATATTGTATACGAGCGGTTTATAGTGTTCTTCTTGAAGCACGATCTAATCTAATAAATTACATACTTAATCACGCAAGATAACGATAATAGTTTATTATAGTATGTACATTGATTTCCTCTTCTGTCAGTATCTTTATAATATTATATATATTGTTCTTATTTTAAAATAACGACGCTTTACGCGGCTTGAGGGTTGATTAGTAATAACTATTAGTAATACTATTTGGATCACCCACCTGTAGTTTAGCAATGCCCTTAAAGACTGCTGAAGGATTTTCAATATGCAATCTCTCTTTGAGTAAGTTGCTACCGAAGGCAAAATACGAAAATGTCCCCATGGAGAATTTCTGGAACCGAACGAGTCGACAAAACATAAAGCATAAAGTAAGACAAAGGCTCCGCAATCGTATTTATAATATAATCTGTAGCCGTGTAGGTCAATGTTGTTCTACGGCATCCCATTGATGCCATTTTGATGCGATTTGTATAGGCCCACTTTGGCCAACCCCTCGCCTGATGTCGGAATGCAAATCCCTGGCGAAATTTATAGAAGTTGAATTTTAGTTCAGGCATCCACATTTTTCCAAGGATTTAAGTCAGGGGCACCGGGCGGCCATGACACAGGGGGTAGGGACAGGGAATGTTTTCTAACCATGGGACCCTACCGTGAGCAGTTTTTGAATTTCTGGTGCGGTAACGAAGAAATTTGACATTATCTTGCCGGTTAACATTGAACCCCATCAGATCAGAATGCAACTCGGGTCACTATAGAAGCAAGAATCCATTTGGTGAACTTTGACTGACGTAGGCTACTGTATATGTATAGGCCTACGGAATAAAAATCTCAAATCCAGGCCCCAGCTTATACCTGAAGGCTTATAAAAGATATATTGCTGAATTTTTTTTTAAAGAATAGCTAGTAGAAATGTAAGGACATCTGGGCAATTACCCCATGCTTTTAAGCGCACCCATAGTCCGTCGTTCCAGCGCTCCTTATCTTAGTATGTACTAATGTTGTCAGCGTATATTCCATGATACAAGCAAATAACATAAGTTAATTATCTATTGCTTAACATAAGTAATTATATTTTTCGATGTAAAGACCAATATATATTTTAGCGTTTGGTTTTGAAACTTGTGCAGGCCGACTGCATAACCAAAAACTAGCATGATGATCTATCGCAGATAAATTATCCCAAACGGCTGATAACTTCGGAACAAAGAGCAGCATCAAACACCAAAACAAATAAACTTGATAACAATGAGAGAGGAATGGTCTCGCATTCAATAATAATCTTGTCGAAAATAACACAAACCGGTGTAAATCTTAAAAATTAGTTTTATTTCTTACAGGTAGAACGTGGGTTTGTATCATGTATTATTATTTATTGTTGACGGTTACCCAAGCTTTCTAGAACCTGTGAATACAAAGCATGAGGTCCATTATAACCACTATCTTCAATAGATTCCAAGACTGTGATATAATCGTCAGGAATTCCACTTTGCCTGGCACCTCTGATAATTATATCTTTATATTGAGGAGAAGGTCGTTCACCCGGGTGATCACTTCCACACATTTCAAACACTAGACAAGTGTATATATTACCCATTTGGTCTTCCACTATGACATCTATATCATTCAGTTTACACTCTTGGCTGAAAAAAAGAGAGAGAAATGTGGTTTAACGTCCACTCGACATAAAACGACATAAAATAGGTCATTTCGGGAATAACATATGGTTTAATTTTATCTTAATAATTCGCTTGCGCGTAGGGGTCTTTAGCAGTAGGAGGAAACCCACGCGGTTGGCCAGGCGGCCCTACTCCTTGTCACATACAACCGGGAATTCGGCTGAAAAAAGTGCAGCCGTCTTATTTTTAAAGGACAATATTGGTAACAGTCATTATCACATATGTGATAGAGTTGGTTAAACACATTCCAAATATACTTATAACGCAGATATCATTGCTACGATAACTGAGTAATACACGTGTCCCGAATCAGCAGTGACGTAGCGAAAAGGAAAACACAAGCGACTGTTCTATATAACTGGCTGAAGCGACGATTGATAACAGATACACGGCTAAATTTCTGCTCACTAATAATTCTTTAGAAGACCAACGGTTGTAATATGGGACTGTAAGAGGCTATCTGACAATTCAATATAGTAATTGAATGTCATTAGATAAGATAGCAATCGTAGCAATGATCTCTGCGTTAAAAGTGACTCGCTCTATATGTGACTGGCAACAATAGTGTCCTTTAATATCATCATATTATGTTTATTTTATCCATTACTAAACTAATATTCTAACATGTATTTGATCTTTGATTTTAATTTGAGAGTTTATTCATTATTATCTATTTGTACGGGTTATAAAATATTCAAGATCTCACTCACTTTTTTAGAGCATCTTTATCTCCCTTCTCCAATTCCCATACCACACCCCATGTAACACCTTCTGGATCTGGTCTAATAGTAGCACATGGTCCATGCCAATCTCCCGGTAAAGGCCAGATACGATCAAACGTCAATTTGTAGCCCTGTTAAATATATTGAGATTATTTTAATTGTATAAAGCACACTGAGTATAAAAGTTAGAGATATATTATGACAAGAAGTCACTTTTGATCGATAGCTAGTCTGGAAATCGCGGTTTCGATCCCTAGAAAGTTCTTCTGGATTTCCGGCGTGGTTCACCCTTGTCAGTGATACGGAACGGATGACCTGACAAGGGCGGCGTTACTGTCCAGTCGTTTGGATGGGACGAAAAACCGAGGTCCCCTGTATACCTTGGTGGGCGCGTTAAAGACCGCTTGGCAGTTGGAATTCGATAATATAAGTAGATCGTAGCACCACTGTCTCGGCAAAAATCTCCCTCATAGCACGCTGTATATGCCAGCCTACATTAGCCCAGTCGGGGCAGAACAGTAGGACGATAAACCTCATTTCATTTCTTTTTCGACCAGGGTCGTTATAGTCCACGTATAGCCTCCTGTATGCAGCTATTACCGCTGTATAATGTGTGTTTTGAAATATCACCAATCTATATATTATGTATGCGGTATCCATCATAGCCTTTATGATAAGGAAAGAAACTTGTGCCAGAAGATTGGCTGATTTGATGGGTTAAGATGGGACGCTGGTTGTATAGTGACGGTAAGAGTATTAAAAGTCGGATTTATCTTTAAGTTTAAGAGGAGAAATGATGGCAGAGGATGATAGGTTTTTTTTGTTATGAAAAGGAACGTGATGGAGAGAGAGAAATGGGGTTTAACGTCCACTGGACACAAACTAGGTCATTTCGGGACTAGAAACGTGATGGATAAAACGGAAGGGAAGGGGACGTGTAGTTACAGATGGTATATAGGTTGGATTTAAAATAAGGGGAAAAGAACTGAAGAATATTGTAGGTAAGTTTGATTGAGATGAGAATGAGATTTGTAGTAAAGATTGTTGGTTGGTTTTATAAAGAAAGGAAAGAGGTTTATGGGTAAGAGGATGGTACTAGAGGTGGGGTTTTATATCGTTGATGGAAGGACATGTTCACATGTGTGTTGGTTATATAATTAAGGGATGCCATGGGGGATTGGTGTAGAAGATGGTTTTATCATGATCTAGGCCCTCAGAAAAATACTAATGGTCGAAATAGTTTTTACTGTGACTGTTGACTGCGTGAATAACTCAGATCAGAAGGGGTTTTTTTTATAAAAAAAACCTGGTTATTATAATCATGTGATAAGCCACAGACCAAGATAAAGTGGTTCAGGTATTCCTATTTTACCATTCATTACACAATCCTCCAGTTTAAATATTACGGAAGCCCAATAGGGTCAATCAAATGGAAAAAAAATATGACTATCTTGTTATCAGGAAAAAAAGGACCGGAATAAAGTATCATGAAAAAAAGTAACAGTTTTCATATAAAGAAACAATAAGAGTATGGGATTTGAATGCAAGACCTGATTCCCTAGTCCCACTTCGCCTCAGACTGACACCACCCTCCTACCCACCAGCTACCTGGAATGTTCATCAAGCAACACTGCAGGGGGCATCCCGGACAAACAACGCCTGTGAAGGATGGAACAATGAATTTTTCAACTTAGTTGGCCATCAACATCCATGAGTGTGGAAGACCATAAGCTGGTTTCAAAAAGACAAGAGCATGACCAAAACCATGACACAGCAGGCCGCCTATGGGGTTATGCCAAGAACAAGAAGGAAGAAAAACATGGAGGCTCTTCAACGCAGACTGAAGGCACTGTGTACCCAGTACACAGAAGGCAACACTTCCATCTCAGACCTTCTGACAGGAATCGGACAGAATATCCGATTAAACAAAAACATTTGAGAACTGACCAAAAAGAAGGGACAAAAAGAAGGGAAAAAATGTCTTTAACTTGTCCAACACCTTCAAAGGTGACATTGTGTCACAATGCATAGTACTTGCATACCATATCATACTTTGTTAAAGTTGTTTAATAAAAAAAACTTGAAAACCGTTTCTTTTTTTCCTGATACTTTTTTTCCTAGCAAAAACTGATACTTTTTTTCCGAAACTTTTTTTTCCGATCACCTCATACTCTAACCAACTTAATATTAATATCATGATTCATCAATTCTAATGCTCTCATTAAAGCCACGGAACGCTATTTAGATAGGCTATCTTGTAATTACAAGATGGTTATATAAAAGGCTATCTTGTAATTACAAGATGGTTATATAAAAGGCTATCTTGTAATTACAAGAAAGTTATATAAATGGTTATCTTGTAATTACAATCTAGTCAGAATATAATTTTTTCATTTGATTGACCCTTATGGTCTTCCGTAAAATATCGATATGAAGTGTAATGAATTAGTAAATGTCATATTCCTGAAGCAATGACCCGAGAAATCCCTCATAGCTGATTTTAAAAAGTAAATGACCTGAAGTTTAGCAACACCAACAAATTTTTTGTAGGCATTGGGTCTATCGACCAACAACCTCTCCTTCAACATATTACTGGCATATCCAAAATGATAGAACTTTTCGTTGGACATTTTGTAGAAGTCTTTTCCTAAAACAGAAAATGAATACAGAATGTTAAAACATATTTTTAAAAAAACCACTGGACATAACTCTTTTTTTTTTAAGAGAGAGAGATAAAGTTTCTTTATACCAACATATTGAAGTTTTATCAAAGCACAGTAAGGTCTAAAGTTATATAAATAATAATTTGATAAAATAAAATAATAAATGTTTTATACTGTATTGATCAAAGATGGGGACAAATAAAATTAAAAAAACGCCACAATAGGGCTGTAACTTTGCTGAGAAACAATGATACAAGCAATATTTAGATATCTAGAACAACCATGACATGCCATATATTTATCAGATGTGATATTATTAGCGAGACACGTCTAGTCTATTCGTGAATGTGATATGAGAGAATGGCTTACATTATACGGGGGTTTGGATGGTCGAATGGCTAGCACGTGCGAGCTGTATGTCTGTATCATAAAGCTTGTCATTAAGTCAATTGGCGTGGTTTCGAATCTCCGGTTGTACGTGGCAAGGGGAAGGGTCGCCTGTCCGGGTCCTCCGGTTTCCTCCCACTGATAAAGACCCAAACGCGCAATCTAATTATTGAAATTTAAAAAATTAAAACCATATGTTAGTCCCGAAATGACCTAGTTTGGGTCGAGTGGACGTTAAACCCGATTTCTCTCACTCCCTCCTACATTATACGACTAAAACAGTTAATGGCCATAACACTCAGAGGATTTTGTGGTAAATTATCCTAGACTAGGTCTATCACAACCTTCGCGAAATGTCCAACACGGTTCTCGTGTAAAAGCTCCCTTGGCAACGAAATTCGAAGGACAGTATCCCTACCCCCTCACCCGGTGGTATTGATTGTGTGTTAGTCTCAAGATAATTTAAGTATTCGTATGAGACTTGTCTCCTTATAATGACTGGGAAGGCTCTGCATTTTGCCAAATATTTATTAATCAAAATAAAAAGAAAATGCATTTTTTAATCAGAATACACCAAACATTTGCAATAACTCCAGTGGGTTCGAGAATGTTCGCATGTGCGTCCCTGTCTGACACCTTTTAGGTAATCGTTTCTTTTAAGCTTCTCCATTCCTTATAAAGTTTTATTTATTCCATTCAGCCCGTGGGTTCCGTTTTTGTTGGTGAGTCGAAAATGAATACAGTCACTTTTGATTTGCAAAAGTTTTTTGTCTCCCAATATTGTGATTTTATTTGAAATGGAAGCGGATACATAAATAATACAGGAAAGATGTCTAAATGGTATAATAGTAGGGCGTTAAACCCCATTTCATTTATTTTTATATAAATGGTAATTAGTTATTAAAGCATCTGCTTCATTCATTTATTTATACTGTCAGATAAACTTCTCTGTTTAACATTGTGCTATTCAGTATGAAACCCATATTCCATTTCAACTACATGTATGTGTACTAAGACTAAGCAGATACCGTAATTTTTTATACAATTATAATTAATATCAACAGATAAACCGGCGGGTGAGCAGGTATGTATTGATAACCAGAAACTTCAAGCCTTTAACCTGAAAATTAGGTTAAAAATCAACTATTTAATGAGTAAAATATAAGTGACTTACCTGGTGTTGACGGAAAATTTTGCTGACGTGTTGTTCACTGTTGTTTAAAGAGACGTCATGACTTTCAACAAAAATTATATCATATCCAGAAGGACTAACGTAAAGGAACTATAACCTCTTTAATTTCTAGATCAAAATAAAGAATACAATTGCGTTGATCTGAAGTGTCAAGTTTAGTTGCTTATGATGGGTTAATTTTAGTTTTATTTTGGACTTACTGTGTCGACAGGGCCACACACAATCGTCATTTTAATCAATATTCGAAAAGGAAGAAACATGCATGCATCCTTCGTCTTCATTGCATCCTTCTTGCTATGGGATCTGTGAATTTATCCCAAATGTACACACCAAAAATAACATGTCCTATCTTATTTATAAAATTTGAGCAAGTGACGACGACCGTCTCTTTAAATACTGCTACCTACTTTTATAATAAACAACGAATAAATTGACGGATGTTAATGTATTTTTCATCTGGGGTAGATTATGCCACACGTTATTGTTCCTGCTTGGATAACTCTAGAAGGTAAAAAAATGGTGTTTTTTAGTGCGATAGGCTAGTTCATTGGAATATGTCATCTCATTCCTAATTTTTTGGTGACTGTCTTCAAATGTATCAAATAATCAGAAACATTTAATGAGTTTTTGTTAGTAGACTGGGCAAATTCTCCGTATTTACTTTAATTGGTTCACTCCCATTTAGACTACACCTAATTTCGACTACACATTTTATAACCCTCAAAATCCTGACCCCCTAAAGTAATTAGCAATGAACTGTTCCACCGATTAAGAGATAGGAGTACATTGGCAACATTTCTACAACATTTTTACAACATGCCCTGTGTACATTATTATAAGAGTGTTGGAAATTTGTTGCAAATATGTTGGGAATATGTTGGAAGTTTGTTGTAAAACCAGAGCGGGAAATTATTTTTGGTGGGAAAATCATGGATGAATTTAATGAGAGCACATGTGTTTTGGCTGCTTCTGCCACAGTTTATCTGTTCTTTCTGTTCCATCTCAAAGGAGGCTGCCATTTTGTCCATCTAGGGCTCGTCAAATGACTTCAGGTAGATCAATTGGATGTTGTAAGAATGTTGGAAAACTGGTTTTGCTCTGTGCACACTTAGCAACATTTTTAAAACACGACCAAAAACTTGCAACAACAAAATTGACCAGACAATTCTTTTTGCAACAAATTTCCAACAATTCTCCAACATTATTTTCTCTGTATACACTTGGCAACATTTTTCCAACACGGCGTTGCAACAAGGAATGTTGGAGAAATGTTGTAAAAATGTTGGTAGTGTACACAGGCCTTTAGGTAATGAGTATTGTTAAAGAGCACATAAACAACAAACCAAAACTTGGCGTAGAGAGGGCCAGTGGTTATTATATGCACAATACGGAAAAATAACATCAATCTGATTAAAATTAATTCAGTTATCTTCACTCTAAGCCGTAAATATCGACCTCCTGTAAAATAGACTTGGCCAATTATCGAAAACACTCGTAATCCCCTCAGACGCCAGTGACGTCAAAGTGACCGAATGCATATTCGGAGTGTTTATTCCTTAATTACCTATATGCATGTCCAGCCGGCGGGTGTATTTATAAACGCCTGGTTGATTCCTTAATCCCCCTTATTAAATAAAACAATTGACTACGGAATAATTTGTTTTGTAATTCAATTTAATTTAAGATCTAATTTAGAATTGGTGTCATAATGTTTGGCCGCTCTCGTTTCTCACAATAGCGATTTTAACACCCTCTACCACCGTGTGCAGTCCAAACGATTCGAGATACATTTTCCTCCAAAAGAGTATTGTGGTTCTAATTTCCCTGAGTAAATGGGTACATGAGTAAAAGAAATGTGGTCATTCGCAAAATGTATCATAAACGTCAAACATGACTTGAGAAGCGATTTATAAATGACGATTCGTTATCATGGTACGCCGCTTTTGGGGGATGCGGATTTGACTTCATTACTCTGAAATAGACCGTAAAAATGAAATACGAACATATTATATCTCAATATATACTATTCAAAAAAAAAGTAGGAGATATTTGATTTTGGGGGCATAATACTAAAATATGCAAATGACAACGAAAAAAAAGAACCTAACAGAAGAAACATTTCCAGCTACACGTGACGCCCAAACGCACCAATAGCTAATGCATGGAATGCAGGTGATGCTTGGGATCATCATGGGGGTCCAACCCAAGATTTGCACGACTCTGAATGTTAGTCATTGTGGCATTGAATTCCAGGGTGGAAACATCAGTTAAATTGTTTTAGTGACAAGAAAACAAATTTTTTTGATATGCGTCGGCTTACCCAAAATGAAAGGTTACGTGCCCTTGGCATGCTACAGATCGGCACAACACAGGCGGTTGTAGCGCGGACGATGAATGTTTCTCAGTCTGTCATAAGCAGGCAATAGTCCAGATACCGTGATACACAATCTGTACAGGACAGACCACGCACAGGTCGACCAAGGGCGACAACTCAAGCCCAGGATCGATTTATCCGTACCTTGGCCTTAATGTGATGATCTCTCAAACAGACACTGATGTGAGAGTGAGTGGCCAGACGATTCGGAATCGACTGCATATGGGTCACCTTCTCGACCGACGTCCTCGCGTGATCCCTTGTTTGAGAGATCATCACATTCAGGCAAGACGTCGTTGGTGTAGAGATCATCAACACTGGGATAATCGACGCTGGATGAGTAAAGGTTCACTGTTGATTTTTTGGACAGACGTAGGAGGGTGTTGCGTCGTCGAAACGAGCGCTTACGAGACGTTAACGTCATCAGACATGATCGATTTGGGGGTGGTTCTGTTATGGTGGTGTGGGGAGGCATCACTGTTGCTGGAAGAACGGCTTTACGTGTTGTTGCAGGACGTGTTACAGGCCATCACCACAATACCTCGGCCAGCACTGAGTCCCGACCTCTCCCCCATCGAGCATGCCTGGGACATGCTTGGACAGAGGTTACGTCAACGTCAACAACGTCCTGTCAATGTCCAAGAACTTGCTGCTGCGTTGCAACAGGAATGGGACAATCTGGACCAGAATGACCTTAGACGTCTCATTGGGAGTATGCCACGTCGGATCAATGCTTGTTTGGCAAACAGAGGAGGATTTACCCATTACTGACTTTGTTGTGATGCTGTGGTAACTTTGCTGTTTGACCCCGGGTATCATTTTACCCTTATAATGGCCAGTCTGTGCCTTACTTAGTCTAACGATCATTTGGCATAAATCGATGAATGTGAACTTCATTTCATTTTGTCATTTGTTTTTTTCGTCAGTTTCATTAGGTGACTTTAATAACACTTAAAAATCAAATATCCCCTACTTTTTTGAATAGGGTCGTAAATTTATTCACATCTCGGTGTAAGCAGTGAATGTTAGTGGGATTAAGAATGTTGATTAGGTAATTATCTTTTTTACGCCGGCCAGATCAAAGACAAATTATTCGAGGGATAAACTTGTGTGGTACGATTAGGTTATAATCTCTAACATCGTTTATCTTCTTTATTATAATAAAAGTATTTTACAATTATTGCATTGAATGTTATTTACTCCGCCAGTATAACAGTGCATGGAACCGTACACGGTAATACGATTAGGTTATAATCTCTAACATCGTTTATCTTCTTTATAATAAAAGTATTTTACAATTATTGCATTGAATGTTATTTACTCCGCCCGTATATTAGTGCATGGAACCGTACATGGTAATACGATTCCCCATGGTCATCGGAAAATTCCATATTCGCTGTGAATTTCAAATGTAGTTACGATAAAAGTTGTTCTTTGTGTATAGAAATGGTTATCAGTATTATGCATAGCTAATAATGAATATATCGGCAAATGACTGGTACCATTTGTGTTTCTGTACTTATAGAGCATAGTTTGGGATATCAAGCACAGGGGCCGCGGAGCCGGGGGGGCTAGGGGGGCTTTAGCCCCGGCAATAATTTTTAATAGTGAAAATAAAATGTCGCCAAAAGCTCAAAAAAGCGAAAAAAAGGTTATGGGGGGGGGGGGGGTATGGTCAGTAGCCCCCCCGAAATCGGGCCCGCTCCGTGGCCCCTGATCAAGCATTACGGTACGGGTTATCAAAATAACCGGTAAATGCGCTAATTGCTTGGGTCGCCTTTATTTGTCAAGGGACCTATTTAAACAATTGCCCTTTCAATGGATTTATGGCATGATACGGCATTTTAAATTCACTCTAAAATATTCCTATCTATCTATCTAGTTGGTGTTTAACGTCTGCTTCCACTTAAGTGATATCGCAGACAAGACATAGGAGAGCCGAAGCAGCTTCCTGTTTTTTAGAATATGATTTTGCAATCTTTCCACTAAGGCCTTAGGCCATGGATTAGGTTTTAGTGGGAAGTTCTTCCCTTTATTTAATAAAAGCATATCGTTTGGTGGTTGATCTCTTCTGCTTCTGGATTGGTACATGTCATCTTTGTGGGATTTGTGTTTAGGTGCCAGGCCTGTCTTCTCGTGACCTCCCCTTACTCCACTATCCCACTCTGTAGATTTTTGGCAGAATAGTGTTTAGATGCCAAGCCCGTCTGATCATGACTCCCTCTTACTCCACTATCCCATTTAAAATAAGAGGAATAAAATAAATTTGTAGGATGGTTGGGCTTCCTTTGAGAGGACGTTTTTACTCAGCCACCCTTGTTAAAATAAATAATCTAGAGTAAATAAATTAAAATAAGTAAATTAAAATAAATAGATGAAAATAAATTAAATTAGGGATATTAATAATAATAAATAGAAATGGGTAAATTAAATGTAAAATAAAAAGAAATTTGTAGGATGGCTGGGCTTCCTTCGAGAGGACGTTTGTACTCAGCCACCCTACGTTGTAAAAATAAGTGCAGGGTGATCAAATTTGATAAACAACCAAGTTTTTCTTTTTGATAAGTTGCAGTTGAGAGGAGGCTGCTCTGTGGGCATATCACACGCTTTCTATTTTAGATTCCCCAGCACATCATATCTTAAAATATTTACCTGCTTGGCATTAGGCATTTCAGTTTTCCTGCACCTCTGACAAGACAGTAACAATAGTATTTTACTGGATGCAGATAAATAAATCAAACTTGTAAATTGTGGAAAGATATTTATTAAATGCTTTGTAAATATCAATTAGATTCGTAAGTAAATCACAGAGTTGGATAGAAATTATATAGAATAAAAATATTTATAAGTAGCACAGTGTAACCATTTTATGAAATTAATTATAAATACAATAAAATTAAAGATATGTTCCCTCTAGCATAATTAGCACATCTATTTAACCCCCTAAATTTATTCTTACGGGAAAGTATATTATTTTTAACCATCACATGAAGTAAATTTTCCAATTGCATAAAAAGTCAGCAATAACTTAAACAAGCTGATTACCAAACAGGGAGTCACTGTCGCTAATATTTTAGTCAGTGCATTTTATCCTCTTGCAATTCGCCTGTCTAACCTTGTGGATTTTTCTCCGGGTCATACGGTTTTCTCCTTCTGCTAAATACCCCGATGAGCAAGCAAATATTTGAAATGAAAATAACAAGAATATTTTAGTCCCAAAATGATCTAGTTTGGGTCAAGTGGACATAAAACCCCATTCTCTCTCCACTCTTGCAATTAGGGAACTACCAACTGGCAATTATCTAAAAAAAATTGTAGATTGTCAAAATATTTCACTCGAAGAATCTGGAAAATTATGTTTTAGAGAACAGATATATTTTCCCAGGTAATTTGGATCTGTTTTCAAATGGATAAAGACTGTTGAGGAAATATATCTTTAAACAGACAACATTTTAATAATTTTGAAGGAATAAAATTTAAATGAATCTTTGTTTATCTACTGACATCCAGTCAGAGACACAAACTGATGTATACATATTGATTGATTTTGATTTATATTGATTTACAATGGGATTAACAGTTTTATATATGGTAAAGTTTAAATACAATACCAAAATGTGACATAAAATTAATATTTATCTGGGAACAGTTGGCAGCATTTATAGCATTATGCAAAGTTAATGGGATTCTCTAGCCACAGCAACACAAAAACTGGTGTTATATAGCCACCCTTCTATATCAAACATAAGAACTGATTAAAATGAGGTTAGGCAACTTTCTGAATCCTGTTTAACACTGAACTATACTGGTACCTTACAGAAAACTATGCTATTATGAGGTTCCACTGTATTTCTACATGATTTCATCTCAGTAAATGCAAAGTTCTTAAATAGAATGACTGTATAAATAAGTAAAATTAAATAGAAGGAATTCTTGAAGAATGAGCAAGTAAAGAAAAACTAAAATAGAGGATACACATTATCTTAAAGTGTCTCTGAATATATAAAAAGCAAAAATGTTTAATAAATGTACAATAATTATTATTAAACGAGAATACAAAATGAATATATAAAAATAAAAATTATAGACTGAACATAATATAATGTTAACAATTATTAATACATAACTTCATATTAATATTAAAAAATTATGACATAATTAATAATATATACTTTAGTCTGTTCAGGGTTTTACTTTCGGTCGTAATCCTAGTTTTTAAGTTAAGAGTCCATGATTAGTTCAGTTTAAAAGGTAAGTAGTTATATATGTATATAAATATATTAATGTTAATCACAAAAACGCCAAAACATCATGCCCATATTTAAGGAATTGCATACAAAATATTTCTCATAGCACACTGTATGGCGTTTACAGTAGGACATTAAACCCCATTTCATTTACATAAATCTATTCTACTTATTCTACAGCACACTCCCTCTATAATCAGTTTATTCAAGTACATGTACAGCCACATGTATGGGGTTTAAAGAGATATTGTCTTTAATTAATAAATGGCTGACAAAAACTTGATATTATCTTTCCCCTTTACAATAAATAACTTATATCATATGATCACAACAATTATTGTCATCTGGTGGAAACTGCGAAAAATATCTAGAAGAATCAATATGACTCGATTATATTATTTACATACAGTAGCTATGACAGTATATCACATGTTAATATACATGATAAACCCACATCTGTGTAACCAAGGGCAACGTAATGTATATCAATCACAAGCTAATATACTATTCAATCACAAGCTTATATACTATAACACCCAGTTGCAGGCATTAATTATTCCCTTTTAATCATTTATATTAATGGTTTTAGCATTAACACAACTACCAGTACTGTACATTGAAATACTATACAAATCTTGTTTTACGTCCAAAATATCCAAGACATAAATAACATAATATGCATGTAATATCAAGGTATATATAGATTTTGTTCAGTTCTTTCCAAACAGGACATGCCAAAACAAACCTTAAATGAAAAAGTTACCTTATTTATGTTACTGTTACCGGTAGTCTGAAAATTATGAATCTCATAAGTCGGTCCATTCTTTAAATGTTCTGATACTTTTCTTGTCCTAAGATGTGATTATATTTGATTTATTTGTTTATTACAATATCAAATATTAATTTCAACTGAGCTATTTTTGAACCACCGGGTTTGTTTCTCTCTGAATAGCCCATTTCTAAAATGCTGTACCGCCTAATGGCATCACTTATTTGATGAACTTGGAATACTTTCTGGAGAAATGTACAGCTAATTAACTCTTTACATGTATACAAAAGAATTAAGTTATAGTGCAAACAAATTTATAATATGCATTTAGACAATAAACTAATTTACAAGGGACTAGTTTACAAGTATATAGGCCAGGAACGGTTGCACAATATTTTTAATCAAATGGTATGATCATGAATATTAATTTTTATAATGCACATGTATATGTTACACATATTATTGTGTGTACAAAATACACTACTGGTATATACCAGTACCTTACATCATTACATCATGAAACTCATTTATATGTGCACATGATCCTTTTATAATATTTCTTACTATAAATATCAATAATTAACTTGACTAGTAATATATAATCCTGATAATTAACAAGTCATGTCTAAACCCATTTAATATAGGAATACACTATACTTGAAACCTTACATGTATAAATAAACTCTTTTACATGTATATGCAATTTGTAAGCATATAACAAAATACATTATAAAAGTCTGGTTAGTATAAGGCACACACTGTGTTAGTATCTCCAAACATCCAAAAAGACAGGCCCTAAAGGGAGATTACTGGCTTATTTTTTACAAATACATATAATTACTCTAAAGGAAAAACTACAAGAGCTATTACTATGAGCACACAGTGTCAAATAAAACCACTAAATCATAAATTGACATAGTATATATACATATATATATAACTGTAGGTAACAAATAATATTCTATAAAAAAATAACCTGAGATCAACTATATATAAATCATTCTTTCTGACGAGCCAACATATGGTTGACTATTCCAAGAGCCCCACCAATACCAAACCTCACAAAATTATCCCCAACTAAAGGTCCCATGGCATACAGTCCTGGTTCGTGATTTGACTGATAGCTATACACATTAATATCGAACGGATTATGTTTACTTTCAATTGGCCATTTTGGTACCACACCTAAATTTCTGCCCTCATTCGGCAAAAAGGACAAATCGGATCTTGATCCAATCATGATGACTGTGTAGGAAACATTGACCTTTGTAATGGCATCTGATCCCAAAGACTGGATAAGAACTGTATTTTCTTCCATTATTTCCACTACCTTATGTTTAGCATACGGTTTATAAAGTTCACATTCTTGGTGGCCTTTCATATACGAATGAATTGTATGGTATTCAGGGTACATAACTGCTGGTAATTTACGAAATATGAGTGATTGATCATTTGAACTACATCGGAAGGAATGAACCACAGGAATTCCTTTTTGAGTTGCCATTAAGATGGCATCTGCTGCACTCAACCCAGCTCCAACGACTAAAATAGGATCTGAAGTAGCCGAAAGATTGTTATTTTTAATGACTTTTTCAAAGTCCGAGAGTGAATGAATAACATTGGGCAAATTTTCCCCTTCTACCCCAAGTTTATTTGGAATGTCATATGTACCATTAGCCAGCACAACACATGGCGCCACAAAGCAGAACTCTTCCCGAATAATATTGCCATTTTCTATATCATTGGTGCCAGAAAGCAGACGATAACCACGAACTTCCCATAAGTAACTGTGATTTTTTTTGACATTCTGACAGCATGGTTCAATTTCCCCACTTTCCCCGTCAATACAGCTCTTTAACTGAAAAACCTTCTGAACAGATGTCACAGTGTGATAGTCGTAGAAATTTTGAGCCAACTCCTTTTGCTGAACAAAATCTAAATAGTAATCCTTAACATCAGCTATTGTTGCACGATTACTGGTATTTGCTGCCATTGTAGACCTGGAATGAAAAGAGATTTTGAATTTCATTAAGTCATAGATTTTTAAGAACCAAAACTTTACAGGATAATTGTTCATTTATTTTTTATCGAGCAGCAGATTAGAAATAATTACGACAATGAGAGTAGTCAGATGTCACAAATAACATACACATTTATTACAGTAATTGCTTGAAAAGTTTGAGAAAATACTCTTCGAAACATCAGTGATTGTTCTTGTTCTTCCATAAGTATGTTTCTGTTTTTTTGTGTCACTTCATGAATCTTCAAACTATTGTTATGGATGAACCACGGCAAATATCTTTTATGCCAACATATAATTGAAATATGTTTAAACATTTAAATCATATATGTAAAATCTGTGGACTTAACCTTGTAATTATTTCTATGATCTCCATGATCTTTATATTAGAGAATGATTTCTTGTGTATTGAATAAAAATCTCCATGCATAATTCAATATTTCATGCAAGAAAAACAATAATTTACACACAATGAAACAATTGTCTGTTAGATTCAACAACACAATTTATCGTGACATTTGGGGTGTTGAGATTTACTCTGATTGGTAGTTTGCTGTCCTGATCCAAAAGATAAGATTGTTCAATATATTCAGAGTCAGACGTCCCAGAGTGGTCAAGACACATTTTGGTAGATATAGCACTCCATACTATTAAGTGATTTTAAAGGACTTCAGTGAATAACCTTTAAAAAGATCTTATCTAATTTAAGTACATGTAGATCAGTGCTTGGATTTTTAAAAATAATATATGAATTCAACAACACAGTATTTTAATTATGATTTTTTGGTAAAATTCCTATTTTAAGGAGGTAATGAAAAAGTTATATAATTACATTTTTTTCTTTGCTAACCATTCTCTAAAAGGGGTCGTTGGTAATTCCATCCAAGAATTTAGGCTGAGCGTCTGCATACTTCCATCCATTCTCTATTTAAAATAAAACAAAAACATCTGCAATAATCCAACAAATACAAACATAATGTTGTCAGGCATAAAATATATGCCAATCAGGAGTATATTGGAACAAAAATAATATTGAAGAGTGTCTCTGAATCTTCATGCGATTCCTTATTATGACTATCCAAACAATTGCAGCTGGTTTGAAACAGAGGTGTGAGATGGGGTTTAATGTCCAGTCAACACAAACCTATATCATTTCGGGACTTACGTGGTTTAATTTTATTCAATTTAGCATGCGCGTAGGCCGTATGGGTTTTTAGCAGTGGGAGGAAACGGAGGACCCAGAGAAAACCCATGAGGTTGGACAGGCAACCCTCTGCTTGTCCGGTAAGACTGAGGATTCGAAACCATCTCAATGAGAGGCTTTATGATACAGCATGCCCATGCTAACCATTCAGCCATCCACCCCCCTCGAAAAGTTGGATACAGGTCAAAGTTCTTGGTGGAATGTTTTTGTTACTCTTATCCATGGATAATATTATTACTTCAACTTGTTATTAACATAAACAACAAATAAATATATATAAATACGATAGTTTTATTCTCATGCGTAAGTTCGTTCTCTGATATTAATGGGGCCAATCATTGAACATTTCCATAATTTATGATCAGCAGGTGTGAGCAGTCAGCCTGCAGCAGACAAACAGCTTTATTGTTGCATGTAGTTTTATTTTATATCTTACTTTGATCTATTATACATGTATACTTTATTATTCTCATATATTATTAAATTTTTACTTATTGTAAGAAAAAATGAAGCAGAGTTAAACAATAGGATTCAAAATGATAACAAGTTTTAATACTGGCTAAATTTAGTCCCAGATGTTATAACCGTGCAAGAAATAGAATTAATGTCTTAAGTTTGATGGACATGTAATAAAATCCAATCCAGAGTTTTAAATACAAAACAGTGCATAAATTTCTCTTTTATATGCCCACAATTTCATGTGGATGTACATTGTTGTCGCCCTTGTCCGTCCAGATGTCCATTCACAATTTTTGGGTCGCAATATTTATGTAATTTCGACAAAACTTGAAATATAAGTTTATCTTCAACAGGTATTAGTTACTTTCGAAATTGGCATGTATAAGACTGTAACTTTATGGATTATGGCTATTGATTGTACGAAAAATCACATTTTTAGCTTGTGGACTCAAACTTGACTCAAAGTGTACAAAAAGTCTCATTTTTGGTTTGCTCTCCGTCCATCTCTTTCAAAATGTGGGTGTATCTTGATACCGTAAACACACAGTTTATATTGCTGATTTCTAAATTGCATGTCACAGTCAGTGTGGCGACATAAAATACAGCTCATAATGTATATATAAATACATCAGTTTTAAAGGTCACATGCAAATGTCAATTTCAATATCAAGTTTGAGTTTATTTTGGAAGTTTAATTAAAAATATTTATTATCAACAAGTATGACACTTTTAGAGTCTGTCTAGTTATATAATCATGCAATTAAGGTCTTAGTGACAAAAAACCCAAGAAAACTCTTAAATGGATGTATAAATTTTACCTTGATACAAAGTTCTACCAATTGTATTATAAACTAGAAATCCTTCTACATATTTATGACAATATCTTGAGGTACCGTATATTAAAACTTGCCGTGCGTGATAATGTTTAGAAAGCGTCAAACAGATTTAACGGTTCATTAGGAGACTTACAGTGTGGTACAATTTCAAAACAAAACCTGAAATTTACCTGCCATGAACCTCCGGGCTTTGTTTTACCCAATACAACATGTGGTATGGACACATTTTCTACTTTTTTCCAATCTAATAATGATGGGTTATCTGCTCCTAGATCTGCATCTGGATGTTGCAACGCATCTAAAAGTAATGCGACAGGATTTGATGTCCTTCCCTCTAAACCTTCTGATAAATATTCCAAATCCTTAAAAGACATTAATTTAAAAAGTATATTATTGTATTGACTTGTTATAAATATTTTATAAAGAAGACCTTGATGTTTTGTTGATAGTTATCAACCATGACAAAAACATGTGAGTTGAATAACGTAATCAATAATTGGACCGAATCGATACCTCTTGTTCAGATTCAGAATCAAATATTCAATAGTATTGATTTGAGAACTTATTGCTATGGCACTGTGTTAACACTACAATAAAATACAAAACCAAATTCTTTATTAGGAATGGAATGGTTTAATGATAGTGGGTTTAATACTTATAAACTTAAATTTGGAGACGGACATATAAACATCCTTTCTTATTAACATGGTCATGTTCTAATACATGAGAAGGGGGGGGGGAATTTTGGTTTGCCATGATAAATTGAACCAGGATTATAAATCAAGGTTCCAACCCTTGGACATACATTTATCAAGAATCCAGGTCCAGTAACTTAACCTGCCCCAGAATGTTAGGAACAAATGGTCTGATCTTGTGATTAATAAGAGTTTAAATTTACCTGGTCAACAATTGATAATCCGTTTTTTATATCTTCTAATTTCCTGGTCAAAATTTCATTAGAATGTGGAATTCCATTATAATAAGGACGGTTTCCTGATAACAAGAAAGATAAACTAATGGCAGATGGTCCATTTCCTGAAAATGTATGAAAATAATTTATGGAAATTAAATGTCTGTACCAGTATATAATTTATGTATAGGCCTATAATGTCAAAAATTATAAACTTGAAACTTCTACATCTTGCAGTTCTCCATAGGCCTATGATTTTCCATTTGAAACTAATTAATATGCCAAATATTATGGGCAGTAGATATGCCCACTTGAAGGTTTTGGAAATGACAAGAGTCAAACAACTTATGTCAAGTTTTGAATGTCAGCTTTTACACCAAAAGCAATTATTTGAATATATAAACTGAAAGGTTTTACTTCTGCAAATAGAAACATAAAACAAGTTTTATTTTAACAATGCAGTCTATATCTGAACACATTTTCACTAAAGAAATATTAAATTAGAAAATGACCTGCAAAGACCTACTATATTGTTGGTTGATGTGTGTACAAAGTTTTATAAGTATGTTCCAGAACAAAAATTGTTTACCAAAAACACAGTTAAACTGTTTTTGAGAAACTTCTACAGCTCACTAGCAAAAAGGCAAAATTAATATAATAGGATGATGTGGAAACAAAGTTTTATAAACTGAATATTTTGTGTGATAGAATAGGATTCATTTAGAATTTATTTGCATCAAGCCCGATTGCATGTATCTCAAGAGTATAAAAATATGCAGTTATTTTAATTCAAAGACTCATTATTATGTAATTTTATCTTTTCTGCTCCAATTGGGCTAATGAAGATGTGTCTACCTACGCCTGTCGTGTGCGTAGGGGAAAGTTTGGCCTGATATAGACGTTTTCATTTTCTCTTTGTTGAATTCTAGCTAAATGTCACAGGTTCAAATGTTTTTCTTCACACTACCATGTACACAGAACTAGAAGTTGTTCTCCCCTTCCTAGCGCAATGACAAGTGGAAACCATGTTGGAAAATCCCGGAGCTTTCTCAGCCGACGCTGGGATCAAACCCTGTACCTCCTGCTCCTGGTTAGTGAGGGCTTGCGTCATACTCACTGAACCAACGTGGCTTCCTCGTTCCAGTGAAATATATATAGTTATATTGATATATATACATTATCATTATGACTTGACAAAATAGTTATCATTTTATTTAAAAACAATGCTTATGTTGTATTTTATCAATTAGACTCACTTATCATTCCAGTGAGAGAGAGAGAGAGAGAGAGAGAGAGAGAGAAATCGGGTTGAACATCCACTCAACATAAACTATGTCATTTCAGGACTGACATACATACATGTATGGTTTAGTTTTATTTCAATAATTCGCTTGCGGGTAGGGGTATTTAGCAGTGGGAGGAAACCTGGAGGACCGGAGAAAACCAAGAGGTTGAACAGGCGACCTACTCCTTGCCATGTACATTCGGGGATTCGAAAACAATGCCAGTTAACTCTATGACAGGCTTTATGATACAGCACGCACGTGCTTACCATTCAGCCATCCAACCCCCCTTTATCATTCGAGTGAAACATGGTTACCCTATATTAATTCACAAGAGGTCACTATCATGACATTAGTAAAAACATGTCCTGTACACTCATTTCACCTTACTTCAAGGTTATGATGCATCTTATCTATCAAGGTAGGGCAAATATTATTTTTATTTTACCAATTTCTTTTTAGGTGTTCTGCGCCCAATTCAAGAGACATTGTCCAAGATTACTGTCCTCAAGAATATTCATTAGAATATTCATTAGAATATTAATATTCAAATCTTGTGTCCATACAGTCAACTCAATCATTTCATAGGCTTTTATTCTCCCTTTTGTTTTAAAGCATAGGCCATTAATCTTCTGAGTGAACTCCTTTTATAACTTTATGACTTGCACGTAAGGGTCTTTAACAGTGGGAGGAAACCAGAGGACCCGGAGAAAGCCCATGAGGTTGGACAGGCGACCCTACTCCTTGTCATGTTCAACGAGGATTCGAAACTACGCTCGTTGACTCAATGACAGGCTTTATGATACAATGTGCATGTGCTAACCATTCAGCCATCCAATCCCCAACTGAAAAAGGAAGAAAGGAGCACACTTATTAGATAAAGTAAAGCCTTCATTCCTCATACATGAGACATTGTGTAAAAACTGAAACCTTTTAATTGGGATAGGTGAGAAACATTTCTTGTTGAAACGACAATATCTCCATTTATAAAATGTCATACAACTGATTCAATTCAACTTAATATACTAATGAATAATGGAGACTGTATGGAAAATGTAGGAAGTTTTCCACTTAATGCCTTCAAGAAAAGAGGAATATGTAATGTACCATACATGTTTTGAAAATAAATGTTATTTTGTGAGATAGATATATTTTTAACGTATCGCAATGTGAAACGTTTGTTGTATCTTCCATACTCATGCTTGTATATATAGTTGTAAATAAACTATTATTAATTGTATATTCTTATTTGTTTGCTGCTTGCATAAGCTTCATGTAACCCTAATGCACTTTAAATTAGATTGTTTACATATATCTTGAAAGTCGAGCATTGACCTGGATTTGTCAGGTGACTTTTACGCCCAACAAGCTACATGTAGCTTTAAAATTATTATCAACCAATCCCTCTGAACAAGTTTTAAAAAGAATAAATAATAAGTTTGAAAAATTCTATAGAAAACCCTTTCCTTTATCACAAAACATTTTTGCCTCAATTCACAATCGCACCAGGTATAACTGAATTCCATTGTCCTGAGGCAGCCATTTTGTCCGGCAGTATTGGTTGTGTTTTTACTAAATTCTAAATCAACCTTAATTGGAGTTTACCGGTGATATATATTTAAATCTACCTTCAACGGTACCCTTATCTCAATTTGGGGAAAATGTGGATTATCAGGTTCTTGCATGGTTCCACAGAATTGTTATTCAAACCATTTAATGACTACATGTATGTACTATAGGCTATTGCTAATAATTAATAATAATAATTGATAATGACATACAATCAGGTACTATAAATAAGAATTTAATTTCACAGTCAATTTCCCAAAGCACAGAAGGGGTGAAACACATTACAGTGAATGTATTTGTCAGTTGAATCATTTTCTTTATAGTGACCTTTAATATTTGTTTGGTTACCCAAGTTCAATTTCTTTCATCAAATAGAGAGGAATTCATGTCAATTTAACCCTTGAAGTGTCATGTAAATTCTTAAATATATTGATTCAGAGGCTAATTTTAATACGAACTGTTGCTAGGACTAATTTAAAAATGAACAGTTTGCTGGGATTTATTCTAATATGAACAGTTGACATCGCTAATTTTTTAATATGTACAGTTGCCATGGCTAATTCTAATATATACAGTTGCTTGCTATTAAATTTTACTTACCGACAATAACAACATCTGTAAATTGTGTACCATTTATAAATGAACAACTATGTGATGCCATTTTATTTGCGTTCGTTGATCTGGTCAATGGCCGACTGTATTATACAGTCTCCAGCTGTAAAAGATAGAAATTTTATATATTATGGAATTTATAAATAACTTTTTAATTAAATTCAATAGCTTTAATTCCCTTTGCTACACAATGAAGAGCGCCAATCTCTTTTCTGTAATATCATGTTAATAGATTTTTTAATTATAACCGGATGCTACCATGATAAAGCCAACAGTAAAGAAAACTAAATTAACAAACGTCAATTTTGCAGTGATTTCCAAGCATCATCAGAGCCAAATTAAAAGGCCTCTTAAATCAAAATAAAAACTACTTAAATTATTTCACCTGTGTTTACAAACTTTTCTCAAGGCGACGTCATCAATTAAATCACCGCGGATCAAAAAGCTTATAATTCATTTTCGATATTAGTAAGATTAAACAGACCTATCATCTGATCTGTCAGGTATGAAACCTTATTTTCCACACAAACAAGTGTGTCTTAAATAATCGGGGCCCTGGCTTCACCCCCCCCCCCCTCTTCCACTCTCCAATTAATAATATGGATTGAAATCAACATTACATCTTTGCACTTTAACACTTAAAATATGTTCTTCATGATCTGCATCATAAAACACTGCTAATTCAAATTAGAAATGAGTAAATTACACAGTATTTTTGTGTGTTCATTTAATGTATAGTATTCGATTGGCACATCATATATTATTGACAAAATAAAGTAAAGAATTTTTAAAACAAATATCTAAATGACCAGACATATTTACACAATTAATGTAGTACTCATGTGCTTTTAACTTGACTTAATAAAAATCTCCCTTTTAGAAAACAAGTAGGGTAAACAATTTGAACCACACCCACAAACTGCCTTTCTGTAAAGTTGTTAAAAGTACAATACTTATTTTTAGAGTCTTCAAATTAAATGAGCTTATTAAAGTAACAAAGCATGATTTGCATTTTTTTTAAAAGTATCACCCAGATTGACTTTTTAAAGATACATTAAGAACTCCTAAAAACTATTAAGTATTCCTGTATATCTCAGTGCAACCTTTGCATGCATATTTAACTAAAGATGAAATTAATTTTATTTCTTCAGGAATTTATTTTCCTACTGAATCTTAAATTGCATTTATCAGCCAATATCTGATTTAATCAAAATAGTAACAGTAAATAATCTAATGGCTTGTATTCAATTGGATATAGAAGGCTTTTCATCAAAAGATTTTAACAAATTAATTGTTCTTGCTGGATTGTTCTGACGTGTTGGCAAATTTTAAATTCATCATCTTATATTAGTGTATACAGAATAAAATTGAAATTTTTGTTTTGCAAGCGATTTAATTTTTTTTTCTTTTGTAAACATGTTTAACCCACCACTCTGGAAAAAATTCGTTGTGCATCTTTGTTCAAATGGCTTTCAAAGTAAGGGATGTGGCTCCCACTTCTATATAAACAAAAAAAAATAACCAACCATTCAAACACCTCTTCTTCACATTTAGTTCAAGCAACTATGACATACTCAAATCTTTGGTTTATATTTTGTACATACATGTACTCCCTTAATGTACTTAAATGTGATCCAAATTTTATTAATTTGTCTAATTAACTTTCACTGAAAAGAGTGTTTTAGGTGATAAAATCTATGTATCTTTTTAGAAATCCAGATTCATTGTTTTAATTGAAAAGTCAAAATTCTGCAGTCTTTATTATTCACTCCTATAAAATTTGCAATAATACTATTTTTAATAGCATTCATTCCAAGACTTAATTATATCATATTTATCTTGTTCTGTCGCACTTTCACTTGTGATAATCTGTTTGATATTGATTATTCAGCCAAGCGATTACATTGCATAATGGACTAAAATATATTTACCATATAGAATGGGTAGCTAAGTATATGTATTAAAATAGAGCTGTAGCCTTACAATACTGAACACATGCCTTGATCCTCAGTAAACCTTGCCTTCATATGGCAGGATGAATCAGCAATTCTCTTATATAACCATGCTATGTTTACCATAGTTACTCTGATAAATGTTACTCTTAGTAATCTTATCAGGTGTACTTTAATGTATAACATTTTCTTTTTTAAATTAAACCATGTTTTTATTTATGTTGACTGTATGGGATTGGGGAACAGGCTTAGCATTGTAAAACCCCTCTCTACCAATACACAATCCTAACAAAATTCATTTAATCTAAGATTCTAAGAAAAAGATATTACCATGATTAATTATAACAAAAAACATGAAACCTCTAATTTGGAGAAAGTACAAAAGCATTTTTTGAAAAAGGCTGTTAATTCGGGTGAAAGAACCTGACCAAATTTCGAAAAAATGTCGATTATACGTTAATTTTAGTGTCTCTATCACATCATATGAAATATAACCCATCACTAAAATTAATTCAAAATAGGCGTTTTTCGAAATTTGGTGAGAGAAATCCCATGCAAAGCAATGGTCGCTCCTCTTAAGTTGTTTCACCTCTCTCCCACAATGCACATTGTTTTCCAAATGGGCGATTCATGTATTGATGGAGTCAAATCAAATTGGTGTAGCCTACATTATACTGTTATAGCTTTTCTAAATTTAATTCTGGGTTTAATTTTAGAAAAAATGTTTCTTCACTAACATGGTCAAATTTGAAATTTAGCCCAGGTCTTAAATACGAGAATTCCTGGTATGGTTGCACACTGGGCCCAAATGGTGGGTAGCCATTTAAAGTTCTCTGTACTACTTTTCAGCGACAGCTCATTGGGAAGGGAATGGCAATATTTTTACCCCTTCAAAATGGTTGCGTATTGAGGACAGTAAGTTACTGATTAGAAAAGAAGAGTCCAACCTTTGACTAAAAAAGTAGAATAACCCGGAACCAAGATCTTTTGGAGATAAAACTATATTTCAAGTTTCGTCAAAATTGGATAAGAATTGTGACCTGTAGAGAGTCCAAAAACAAATCGATTACGGCTGGACAGGGACGACGACTATATACGTCCACATGAAAATGTGGGCGTATAAAATCTTCTAGATAATAGTTAAAAGAGTTCCTGACATCTTGTACATGTACAATCAATATTTCCATGTCGACATTTTGTTTATGTAACATTGCTTGTGGAAGGAAGTCTAAACATGTTTAGTCATAGTTACCATCCTGGGAATTTGTAGCAGTACCTAAAGTAGGCTGAATTCTTCCATATTTTTTATTTTAGTTATCTATCAACAACATTTTGTATCTAAACACAAACCTGCCCTTGACGCCCCCCACTGTCTAACCAGTGGTAAACCTAATACTTTCCTACCTAACTTTTTGTTTCTTACTAGTCTCCTAAACAATACAACTGCTTGGTCCTTAAAATAATGCACCTTGACTACAACAATAGCATTTATCTAACAGATTAAGTTATTACCCCATATGATACTTATTGTAAATGTAGGGAGACAGTAAGACATTAATTCAATACCTATACAATATATGTCAATTATTAAGGGAGATTATCTATCAATATCATTGTTAAATTGATAATTAATGACATTCATCAGACCTTATAATTATTCATGTAAAATATTACATAAACAACATTTTACTGCAAATATATTTTACCATCTTACACTTTAAAAATGATTGTTATACAAAATGGACACCACAAATATCATTTTTAATTCTTTGTTCTGTATTAGAATCACAGGCTTTAAAGTGAGAATTTCAAATTTTCTAAGAAAGTTGAAACATAATTATTTCTATGTCTTTTGCTCAATTTTGAATACCTATTATACAATCATGGGCATTATTTCTCACCCTTAAAAATCATTGACACAGGAAATAATAACACAATTACCTCCCTTGTTTCCCTATTGACTAACATGGAATAGCCATCTTACAATGTTGGAATTTGAAGTTGAAAATGATATTTTTGCCAATTTCTCAGCTGGCAATAGTTAATCATAAGGATTATTCTTTACAAGGTAGGACGGTTTATAATATAACTTGAAATTGTAGCTTAAAGGTAAATACCAAGCCCAAATTTTTTTTTAAAATGTCGAGAATAAAATTTCATAAATTTTTAATGAACAGGTAATCATTTATGGCCCAAATAAATAATGTCATCAACAAATTCATCAAGGGTTTTGGTCTGCATATCTTTCACAAATATTTCCAATTTCTGCGAAATATATTCAGAATTTTAGATTTTAAAATTTTGAGATGACTGTAGTTCATCTGCTAAATAAAAACAAAAACTAATTGCACATTTCTAATTTAATTACTTTCATCAAATTTTTTTATCAAAAAACATTTGCCAATGACTTCTCATTTAAAGGACATAAGTCTGTAACTCACAATCCTTAAAATCTACGACATCAAAACACAAATTATTGGTCAATTTAAATCAACATTGATGATGTTTACTTACTGGGAAATAATGAGCTTCTGATATCCGATATTTAAGATAAAATAATTTTTTTAACATGGGTAGACACAAATCGTGTACCATAGTACGTCTATCAGCATCAATTGTAATAGGGCACTGGGAGAACGAGGCTAAAGTATCCCACAAGTCAATGCAATTGTTCATATCCTGGACGCTGATTCTACACAAATTTAGTAAAGAAGTATTGTGTGTGGTCCATGGCAAAACAAGACACTTCCTATGTAGACTGGAATAACCAGAAACTAGCAGTCTCCCATTGATTTGAACACCTCGCGTATTTCGGCGAACATAACATTTTTTAAGATTAGAGTAAAAACGGAAACAAATGAATGTAAATCAGGTATACACATTCATATTACATTATTATATGCGTTGCTAGGTCCAAAATGTTAGAGACTTAATTAGCTCCTTTAAATATTTTACAGATAATATTTAACCTTGATTGACAAGCAAGAAAATACACAAACTTTTTCCCAAAACCCTAGTTGCTGATCAGCCAATTGGCCATTCTAATGGGTTAAAACACACAAGTGAAGGAGTTTAATAACTATGACTACCGTAGAAACTCTAATCAACACACCCACTTTTATAGCTTATCTTGGTGCATAGTTTCTTTGTAGTGTTGGTTTTCAAAGATTAGCAAATATTTTAATAGAAGATTCAAAGAAACCTGCTTTTAGAACCAGGGCCCTGTTTCTCGAAAATTTTAACTGAAGAGAAAATCCAAATTTGATTGGCTAAGCACTAAAATCAATCTAATATTATCCAATCAAATTACTAAAATTTGGATTTTTATCTAAGTTAAAATTTCAGGAAATAGGCCCCTGTCCTTGAATAATATGTCTATATAGAATATAAAAATTTCTGAAAACATAGATATAAACCAAGGTTGATCAAATAAGTAGAAATGGATGACCTAATTCTCAGACCAAAACCTCTAACAAATACCTACATGTAGATTGATTTTAAAAAAAAGTTGATTAAAAATTTACAGTTTGATTGATGTACCTTTAAAGTTTGGTGATATTATCTACAAAGATAGGTTGCCAGGCAATGAAACATACGCCCACAGCAGCTAGGTCGTCCGGGCAGTCAACAAGAGTTGTCGCATATTTTACTTTTTTCGGTAATGAAACATTTATAATACACTAAAATCTGATTATATTAAAAGTAACAACCCATTATGTAATTGTCAGAAAATCATTCGAATTTTTTTGGCTTTGATAAAGTTCTCCACTATGCTGTTCAAGTTATCAAAATTCATTGAAACTCAATATACTTGTTCGTCTCATGACCTTCAACACTGTGTATAAATTTAATGTCAATCAGATATTAACTTTAGCCTCTAGAGTGTCCACAAAATTTTGAAAGTGATCAAGGGCCATAGCTCTAACAGTAATTAATTATTGCTGAAAATCAATATACTTGTTCGTCTCATGACCTTCAACACTGTGTATAAATTTAATGTCAATCAGATATTAACTTTAGCCTCTAGAGCGTCCACAAAATTTTGAAAGTGATCAAGGGCCATAACTCTAACAGTAATTAATTATCGGAAATTGCTGAAAATCAATAGGCTTCTTCATTTTAAGACCTTAGACACTGTGTATAAATTTAAAGTCAATCGGTTATTAACTTTAGCCTCTAGAGCGTCCACAATATTTTTTGAAGTGATCAAGGGCCATAACTCTTACAGTAATTATCGGAAATCTCTAAAAATCAACAGGCTTCTTCGTCTTATGACCTTAAACACTGTGTATAAATTTATAAATTCAGTCGGTTATTAACTTTAGCCTCTAGAGCGTTCACAAGATTTTGAAAGTGATCAAGGGCCATAACTCTAACAGTAATTAATTATCGGAAATTGCTGAAAATCAATAGGCTTCTTCATTTTATGACCTTAGACACTGTGTATAAATTTAAAGTTAATCGGTTATTAACTTTAGCCTCTAGAGCGTCCACAAGATTTTTCAAAGTGATCAAGCATGGTAACTCTAGCAGTTATTATCGGAAATCTCTGAAAATCTATAGGCTTCCTCGTCTCATGACTTTAAACACTGTGTATAGATTTAAAGTCAATCGAATATGAACTTTAGCCTCTAGAGTGTTCACAAGAAATTGTGGACGGACCGTCGGACAGACGGGGGCGACAACAATATACGGCCACATTTCCATGTGGGCGTATAACAAAATCGGTATTACCATATAAATTACCCTTTTATATTTGTCAAAAAACATCAAGAGGATCTGCTAAGATAAGATATGATAACTGAATACTGTTTGAAATCAGGTCAAACCCTGAACTAGAGTCATTGATCTCACATTATACTGGTTTTCCTCAGAGAAATAGGTCATCCATGGAATAGGTTTATGCTTTTCTACCTTTTATTCTATATAGTCCTTATTCAAGCACAGGTTCAAAAAGTAGGATACTTTATTACTAGTCTTCTTGGTCTATCTGTGTAAACAAGCACTGTTAAATAGAGTTCACACCCACATAAGCCCTGCACTTACTATAAAGGAGATATACCTCTTAAATGTAGGCCAAAATGAGCCATTCAAAGATTTTACTTTTAGTTAGTATAAGAACTTGAAGTCAGGTATTCAGAATTCAGGCTTCCTAAATATTATCCATACAATCATCCGGTAGTAAGTGAAATGAAAAGGTGTTAAAAGTCAAGTATTAAATTTTGATGAAATATATATGCAAACTTTCATGACAAAATAAGTAAGTGTCAGACTCTAAGACAAATTGCATCTGAACAACTGGTGCCACTTTATATGAATCATTTTGTCAATAATTTATCAGATATTTGTTATCTATTTTATCGTGATTTCTTAGTAGGTTTGGTTCGTCTTGGTTCTTGTCAGTGAGCTGGATATGGGACAAAAAACCAAGGTCGTCTCTACACCTTGATGAAATGTAGGGCGTAGACCAAGAGAAATAAGTTCAAGAAGTAGAACCTTGCGGTTTTAGCGACTACCTTCCTTTTTGTTCCCTACGTCTTTTAAATATTGACAACTCCAGTTTCAAAAAGACCAAAATGTTAAAAATTGGTGTATTCACTTTTCATTGTAGTCCTTCATGAATTTACTAGACTTTATTTGGTTACTGTCTAGAATATGAAAACTGTTCACTCAATCAACGGTTAATAGTCTAGTTCTTTACAGATATAATCTGATAATTGAGTTTAATTGGATTAAAGGATCTATAATCCTATTGTTCAATTCCTTAACTCTCAATGTGACTGGAAGACATTTAAAGCATAACTGTTGTTATGGTTACAGTTTGAAGCAAAGTAATCATAAAAACATTAAACAAGTTCAAAACAATCAAAAAATTGAAATAATAATCAACAGGTTATTCCTGTAATAATCACCTAAAAGAGGATCAAATAATCCAAAAGTACAAAAAGCCATAATATAAACAACACTGGCCACTTCAAACCAGAAATGAAACAGGGTTCAACATCCTATATGTACTTTTCTGCATCGACTCTGCGAACGGAAACAAAGTTTCAATACATCATATAGTATTATATAAAAAGTCACACTTTTTTCAATTAAATATTTATAGAAACCTTCTTTCGGGTGATTTCATTTCATTATTTTTATTTCTAATGCAAAATTAAAATGTGACAAAACGTCAAAGTAAACATTGTAGATATTTTGATATTTGCAGTTTTAGGAAAGTATTATATATTATAATAGCGTGAAAACTATTATAAATGAGCTACCAATTTCCATAATTATCACCTACTTTGAACTAAAAATATTTAGAATATTTGCACATGTTTTGTCTTGTGAATACGATTCACAGAAGCATGTAATCAATTACAATTTTTTTGCTGACATCATGTATTTACCATAACAAATACCATGGTTCTAATCCATGTACATTCTTTATCCTGAATATTTTATAATCAACTCCATAGACAAAAAAATGTCTCAATGTAAAGTAAAGGATATGGATCACCCATTTCTAACAATATAGGGAGTTATATAAAATGAAAGGAGGTTCAACAACATATTTTTCTGCACCAACCAGAGGAGGTGTTTTAGGGATGGGTGGCTTTGTCCTTTAAGATCAGATGGTGGGGGTGGGATGGGCATTCGAAGCGTGAGATAATGATTTAAACATGTAACATGGCATCATGCATTGATGCCATTTCTTTTTAACAGGAACCTGGCAAATCCCCTACTGCAAAAATTCCCGGATCCGCCCCTGGGCTTGCGTACACAGGGATATATAATGCACTATATAAAGCTATCTAATACACAAGATCTTATGTTTTTGTCTTATTCGAATGACTCGATTAGTGAGAAGACTGGATAATCCTAACAAACTTTTCAGCCAACTACAACAATCAACTTTCGAATCAATGAATTTAAAAACTTTTGAATTAACGTAACATGTAAGCTACTAGTAAACATGTTTTACATATTTTTGCAACTCAGTTTTGGTACTCCCAGGTTTTATAACTTGTTTTAGTACCTTTGGTAAAGAACCTATATTGTTTTCGTAAGAGTTTTTTGTATGTTTTACTTTGTTTGTCGATTTTACTTTAGTCAGAAGTTGTAGCCAAAACTGTGCATGGTGGAGACACTTTGCCAACGTATCTCGGTTATTTCTCAATGCATCTTTGTTGGGTTTTCATTTTCGGATTCTTTGGAGGAATCCCATAGGGCTCTTGCTGACGTTTTTTTCGAAATTTGGAAGTTTGCTGGATTAGTTTTAGAATCATATAATTGCAAAAGTATTTTTCAGCACCTTAATTGTCAACATTCAAAGTAGTGTATCTCTGTCACTATCTGAGGTATGAAGCTGAAACGTACTGCAAATGGCAACAATTCTTAATTTCTATTTCATTTAATTCTGGTTTCACTTTTGAATTTTTTAGACTTTCACAGACAGTTCTAGTTTTTAAATTATTTTTTAAAGAATTGTCAGTTGTTAAAAAAAAAACCTTTAGAAAAAAAAAGAGTTTCTTTTAGATTCTGAAACAATATATATTTACCATCATCCGCCAACAGTTTAATCTTCCTTTGATAAATGGCCAATGTCCTAAGAAATTCTGAATTTAATATGACCTACAAATATCTTATCTATGAAGGTCAAGTTTACATAAAGATATAAAAAGATAGAAGATTTTGGTATTAAAAACACTTATATGAATACACTACTTCTGAATTTATTAACATGCTACGTTTCGATACACATACAGATATTGTTATCAAGCAAATAACGATATCTGTATGTGTAACAAAACTTAGCATGTTAATAAATTCAGAAGTATTATAAGTGTTTTTAATTTGTGAAATCTATTTCTATATGTCTTATATAAGGATTAAGATTTTGGTATTTTAAAGCTTTTATTTTTTTAGTATAAATAGAAAATTAACATATTCTTTGTCAATATTCAAGACCAATATTTATAATAAATCAAATCATCTAAAAATCTGACATAATTTAGAGCCAGAGGGCCATAAAAACGGGGGGGGGGGGGACACTGTATTCTTTATTTCTAGTTTCAATAGATAAAATCTGGACTGAAAGTTTTCTTACCAAAAGTAAATATTGAAGAAGAAATAGATAATGTTTACAAGAATGTCACCTGATCGATTTACATAATAAAAGGTCTACTTAACCACCTGGCCATGGAGGCCAATGAAACACTAAAAGGCATACATATTTTAACATTATACCATTTACCAGTTTTGTTTATAAAAAACTAAACTATAAATTTGTTAATACTGGGGATAAATTTAAAATTAGCCGGTACATCATTTTATGTTACTTGATAATCCTGCTGACAATATTAGATGTCAGATTATTCACTTGGGCATAAATAGCATAATATTCTTGATGTCATAACTTGGGGGGGGGGGGGGGGCGAACCATGGAACCTTTCATTACCAAACCAAAATAATAATTAGGCCTACGAACAGTTTACTGTACCAGTGTTATTTTGATGAAAGCTGTAACTAGGGGTTATATGATGGCAATATGGAAAATTGACTATCGTTCAAGATCAAACACTATGTGGATGATATATAAACCTGAAAATCTGTCCTGGTGATCAAAGTCATGGGGGAGGGGGCAGAGACCTATTTGCCCCCCCCCCCCTTTCCAATTTGAAGGGGGGGGGGGCTCGTCCCCCCTAAATCCACGCCCATGCATTTCATGACATCCCCCTGTTTATAGTTGATCGCTCTGTAGGAAGATTTCCGATAAATTTATGTTCTGTAGGATCCTAAAGAAAGTCCTGGATTTGACAATGGTTCAGTAAAAATATCACAGCATTACAGCAACATAATAGATCTCTTTATCAGGTGCAACAAAAACCTGCTGTCATAGGATGCCCAACTTAACTTTGGGTATACCCAACATTAAAGGACAATATTGGCGTCAGTCATTATCACATATGTGATACTCTATAAACATGTTCCAAATATAATTTTAATACAGAGATCATTGCTACGATAGATGCATTATATATAAGATTTCACGAAAGGGAAGTGACGAATGCAAAAAGAAAACACAAGTTATCCTTCTATATAACTGACTGAATAAGTGACAAGTGATAACAGATACACAGGCGAATTTTTGTTACTTATAATTCCTTTGAAGACCAAAAGCTGTCATGTGAGAGAAAATCTAATAATTAAAAAAATAATTGAATATTACTATACAGAAAAACGAGAAACATAGAAATAGTCTGTACAAGAAAACATATTATATTTCAGAATTTTTCATTTGATTTCAGAATATATATTATTATGTGAGCAAAGAAACTATTGACGACAGTTAATAATCAATTTTGGAGTATAGGACTAAATTAAATTTAAAATCCCAGATTTAAATTTAATTTAGATAATTCAGATAATAGGTTACTATTTTAATAGTTTTAGATGTTTTTCTTGACAGAAAAAAATTGTCACGAT
This sequence comes from Patella pellucida, assembly GCA_917208275.1. Taxonomy (NCBI): domain Eukaryota; kingdom Metazoa; phylum Mollusca; class Gastropoda; family Patellidae; genus Patella; species Patella pellucida. The sequence continues at coordinate 64,824,241 of OU795039.1, forward strand.
TTCATTTTTCACAGTTTAATTTTTAGTTTGCAAAAATTGCATCATGGCTTGAAACTAAAAGTGCAAAATGTGGGTATATTAGGGAAAACTTTACACAATCTATCAAATGAATAAAACCCCCGCGAAATGTAATAATTTATCCTTTGATTGTAAATAATATCAAATAAGAAGTCGCTTTGTAGTTAATGATTATCAATTATTCTTCAAATATTATCAAGCCCCACTCAAGAACCGTTATTCATATTCATATTTACGACAGAACCAGACCTATCCTGATTTGCCCCCAACGTTAAGTCAAGGCCGGTTGAAAAACAGAGACCAAGCACGTTGTCCAAGCGTGTAATCACTAAGTAGAACATAAAAGAAAAAAAATTCTATATTTTTTCATAACTCACCCACGATTTATATTCTAACAAGAAACTACATCATATTTATATCACCGTGTCGTTCCTATTTCTTGTCTACATTGAAAATAATATTCTACACATCAGATGTCTATAACCGCACAGTCATGATGATGCAGTGGAGAGCGAACTTGGTAACACGCGAATGGATTTCCCCACATTTGCAATATTTACAGCGAGCGATGTGATTGGTTGCGGCAATCATCCGCGGGTTTCCTCACACATTAATTATTCGACCAACATGTTGATTCAGTAAATGTTCTAAAAAACAATAATATTCCATAAATTGCCGCCCCCACCAAAAAAAGAAAAGAAGGGAAATAGCCAACAGTCAAAAGTCAAAGAGTACAAAAATTTAAATACCACTTTTTTAAAAAGGCTATGTGAGTTCGACTAAGTACTAAAGTAGAGATTGAACGAAGTCGATAGAATTATGATATTGCCAATATTGCCATTATTGGTTAAATTGGTACTGTAGGCCAGATCGAGTGCCTGTGGCTACTGGCTGCAGGCCCGTAGCCAGGAAGTTGTTTTTGGGGGGGGGGCAAAGATGTTTTCGGGAGGGCCAACTAGCATGGGCATCTGCGTGAATTTTGCTTTAAAGGCCAATTTTCTTGTGATATTGGGGGGGCAAGACTCAGTATTGGGAGGGCAGTTGCCCCCCCGTGCCACCCCCTGGCTACGGGCCTGTGTGGCTGTAAAGGTTTCAGTGACAGTTGCGTGGTCCCTACTAATGTTGTGCGGTAAAAAAACACAACACAATTTGATCTATATATATGATCTACCATCTAAGTTGCTTGGACTAAACATGTACCGGGTACCCACATTCGGTGTTTCCATTTTTATTAAATGTACCCACATTCGATGTGTTTCCATTATAAGGGCATTATGGAAGTTTTGATAAAGAGCTGATATTTCTTGCTATAATTGTTAAGAAAAATAGATAATAAACATAGAATATGATGCTGAAAATTTCAGTTAAATTACTTCACTCTGAACCAAATAAACTGAGCTACCATATTCAATTTTAGGCAGCGTCCATCATCACTAATGTTGGAAGGTACAATTATAAACAAAGTATTGATTATCCATTTTTATATTGAATTATTCATCACAAAATGTATTCAAATCCATTCAAATTCAAGTATCTTAGACTAACGATGGCATCAAGAGTTGATTATTATCTGGGTAGGTTAATTATAAATGTCTAATTAATTATTTAGATAACATTTCAAGGCCTAAAGAAAGACCTGCAAAATAGGCAGATTTAGCTCCTGTATAGTGTAGGCTCTTTAACAAAGAAATGAAAAGAAAATCTAAAATTTCTTTGAGCACAGGTTCTGTTGACAGGAGGGGAAAAAAGACACTGGGTTTGAATTAATTTTTGTATGTTAGTGAATGCATTTTCATCAAGGGTTTCTTTAAGTGGACAGTGATTATACAGTTTGGGTGACTTGTGCAACAATTCCACATGAAATTGCCCATGTTCCATGCAAGATCTCACTATGATAGTGTGTACTGCAAGGGAAGACAACTCTGGGAGATTGGAAATTGCTGTAGCCTTCAACTCGTAACTTTGTGTTTATTTGCTTTACCAAACACTTGTAGCAAATTCTTAAAAAAACATCTACATTTAAAATGTCTTTGTAACTGGGGTAAGAGTTGAACCAGCCCAGCAAAATCCTAAGATGCACTTGTTATGTATAAAGGAATCTATGAAATGGCAAACTAGCATCTAGTTAGATAGTGTACATGCTAATATGTAGTGCAATGGAAGATGAATATCTTTAATCGACTTTCAGATCTATATTATAAAACTTGTCCCGGCAATTTATGGTGAAGTATGCTCAACTCATGTTGACACCACCTCAAGAATCATAACCAGGTTTCTACAGTTGTACCCCCCCCCCCCTTTTTAGAATATTGATACTAGTGCCATTTATGATACAAGCTTGACAGATTTGTGATGATGAAGTCGTCAGTAATAACACCATTTGAAAATGCTTTGGATCACCATTTATTATGTTGGATTTGCATCTTCTCTGGGGATTTTGTTGATGATATGCGGGTTGCCAGGAAACAAAACATGCCCACAGCTTCTGAGTCAGTTTAGCAGTCCACAAAAGTTAATATTTCGGTAATGATAAAGTTTGTCAAATCTTAATCCTGCAGATCGTGTGACCAATGCTGTCAGAACCTTCATAAGATTCCGCAAAGTGATCAAATAAAATCACTATGGATCTGTGGAAGTTATCAGCTTTCTAAAAGGATTCTTTGTCGCACCAATGTAAAAAAAAAATTCGCATTTTTTTAAAGGTTTGATCATAAATTTAGTGTGGCACTATGGCCTACTCTTTAACTGAATTCCAACACGACTAGACAGGTGTCCTTGACAAGAGCAAACCCCGAAAATACTGAACTTTCCTGGCAAATGCAGGGATCGAACATGTGACACTCAAACTAGCGAGCCAGTGTCTTACCCACTTAGCTACCGTGGCTCCCATGTTCAAAAGAAAATGTGGACAACAATATGCAATATTTCAAAATGGGCATATCAAAATAAATAAAACAGATATTTCAACTTAATTAATGGAAACATTACAATTGGTGTGATATCAGAAATATTTGACTATTTTCTGAAAGGGGAGCTCCTAAAATATGAGTCAAATTTAGATGCATACAGTTTATTTCTTTTAATAAATACAAGGTTATCTCCCCGTATACAGCTATCAGTATTAAAAATTGACTTTCAATACTCCCGTATGTATATGTTCAATATGATATATATATCAATGGTCAACTCACCACAAAGATATTTAGCCTAGTAAAATTATCCTCCATATATGAAGTAGGTATGTAAGTGGTTTAAATATCAACATGTGCGTTGGATATGAATTTTCAAAATGTAACACTAAAACTAAACTTCAATGAACTTTGTAAAATATTGTTTCTTCAGTGTTAATTCTATCTAATTCACCTATTAAATTTAAATATATTACCCCAATAGCAATTTGGGTTTAAAGTCTTTAGTGTAATGGGAATCTTATTTACATTTTTCTAAACTCTATTGATATTTAAGGTGATAAGATTTGGTTTACGTAGATACATCTTTACAGGATTTTGACATTTATAATTCAGTTACTATCACCTTTGCATGTAGATACACAATCAAAAGTCATTAATTGAAAATATATATCCTGAAATTTTAACATCTGAATACAACAGACACAAAGAATTAAATACAGACATATCTATAATATAAAATAACTTTATACATAATTATGTTTAATTGGACGATAAAATTTGTATTCAATTACTACTTTCTTTCATCTTTGATGGGTCTTTTACTTGTCCTGTCATAAACCATCCATTTTAATGTCCTGGATCCACATAAACTTGCTAAGGTCAAAATTTTTGTGAAAAAGTCCCAATTCACAAATGAATGAATAATTAATTATGAAACTTCACCAAAATCATTGATCTTTAGTTCACCCAATAAATGAAGGTCTAATAAAAATAAATTTCACTCAAACCAAATTTGAGCTTTAAACAATCACAAATATTTTCATACATCCTAACCAGTTGAGATTTATTTATGTAGTCTTTGCACGAATAGCAGCACGTTTCCCTGTTACAGCTTGGAAACCAGATTTGATGCTCGCCACAGAACATCGAGACCCGCATGTTTCACACTGTAAGAAATAAAGTCGGGTATCTTTCTGTAATAATGTGTCTGGTGATCGACAGGTATGACAGGTCACATATTCTTCTGTAATACAATAAATAATGAGTTAATAAAATAATATACATACATATTTTTATGTAATACAATAAATAATGAGTTAATAAAACAATATACATACATATTTTTATGTAATACAATAAATAATGAGTTAATAAAACAATATACATAAAGACAAAATTCTCTTACTCTCTAACACAAGTAATATTAATAATTACGAAATTTATATTGCGCAACAATTCATCCCACTTGGGGATGTTCTAGGCGCATGAAAGTGTTCTAATGAGTTAATTATAGTGCCTTAACAGCCAGGTTTTCAAATTTGACTGGAAAATAGACAGTGTTTCACATTTTTGAATAGAAAGTGGTAGAGAATTCCATAGAACTCCAAGTAATTAATCATTTTTTTTAGTCAGAACTTTTTTTTCTTTTGACAGGACAAATTTGACTTCTTTTGACGGGGTGTAATTTTTACAATATTATTGTCAGATCAGTGGAGAGAGTATGGAATTTAGACCCCTCTTCCAGAGCAAGAAACGGGACTTGCATGGTTTCATTTCATTTTGATTTATTTTAAGAGCTTCCATTTTCATCGAATAATCACAGGGTATATAACAAGTGGTATATTCCATGTCGCAAAACATTGTGACAATATTATGCTTGGATTTATTTAGTCTTGAATTGATGGTAACTTTTGCTAATAGTGTTTGAGAGTAAGGACCACAATTTGATAACATTTTTTGAACAACAGAAATCGATAAATATGTAAATTAAAACTCGTTATCACCCGATTTCTGAATGTTAGTCTAATGGATTTTATAGTCCTTTGGTTATCTAACACTGGTCTGATATGAATTTAGAATTTAAATCTACTTACTTATATATCTTCTCAATACATTTTCTATCTGTTTTTGATTATATTTTCCTCTAATAATCAGTTGGTTATTACCATCAACAGACCCACTAAAAATAATCAAGTTTGTAAAATTTGTCAAGAAGAAAACAAATTATTATTATGTGATCATGAATTACAAGTTTGCTTGTACTCTTAAACTAGAAAATAACAGATCTGTTATCATTAATTGGACAAATTCAATTCCCATCCAACAAAATAAAATTTCTATAAAATGATGTATCCACAAAAATTAGAAATGACGTCTTGTTTATTTAAGGATCGACTGGATTAAATTTTTGACTCAGTTTTCTAATAGGTAGTCATTTATAGGAAAGTAATCAATAAAAGAGGAATTTGGGTATGCAATGGATGGGAAGTAAACATTCATACAAGCTTGTTTCAAGAAAAATTTGTAAATTCACTGATTGAAAGCTAACCTGATAAATAGTAACAATATTCAGAATTGGGGCAAATTATGCGACAATAGCTTAATCATTTTTCATCAAAATCACCCAACAAATACGTCTTCTTTTCATCCTAATAATATAACAGCTTTTTCTACTCCCTTTCACCTCTAAGATTTCAAATCCCAACAGAACAATTATTAGACTTCTACTTACCTAGTACCCAATTCTGCTAATAAAAAGGCCAGAACGTGTTTAGGTTGCCTGTGTAATCTGAAAATATATTGCGGTATAAAAAGATTATCAAATTGCACAAGATACATAAAGCTAAATTCACCAAAAGAACTTCAAATTAGCTTTTTCGACACATCAATGCTAACACAAATAAAACTTAAAGCGGATAAGTCGATAAATTAATGTAGTCAGTACTTAAAACAGTATCTATAATAATACTACTAAGATAGGTTGCCAGGCAACCACATATACGCTACCAGCAGCTAAATCATCCGAGCAATCAACAATGGTTGTTGCATTTCTAATCTTTACAAATTTTTTTGCATACAGATCAGATTATAATTTTGGTCCTTTGAGATTTTACATACTGAAACAAGGGCCTTAACCCTGGAAGTAATATACAAAAATTGTTGAAATTCAACATCCTTTCTGGTTTTACAAATCTAAATGTATGGAATGCATATAAATTTCATCTCAGTAATGTAAACAACATATATCAATTTCAAAACAATCAGATGATATATGTAGTCTGTAAAGTGTTCACAAGAAAGCGTGGAAGGCAGGACAGACGGGTAAGACAACAATATACAACCACGTTTCCATGTGGGTGTATAAAAATAACCATTCTCTACTTTTGTAGGTAGAACCTAAGAATAATTAATTTCTTGTTTTAGCATTGTTTGAACCTATAAATGCCTAGTTACAAATCAATCATAGCAAAAAACGCCTCTTGTATCACCAATCCAGTTTCTAAACATTTGAAAAGTCTGTGGACACTGGAATTGTCCTTTAAGTATTAACTGGAATACTAAAATGAATCCCCTTTTCAAGTGAATCTATGGATTCAAGCATAGGCTATAAGCGTATTTTATAAAATCCAATTGACTTACAATCGACAAATATCTGTAAAATTTGCAAACGAAGATTTTCTTGTTCCCACTCGTAAAACTTGTGGTGGTCTCATTACAAATTTCTTCTTTTCTCCAGAAATCATCTCTGGGTTTTTCTCTCTCATTATATCAAACACCCGAAGTAATAACTGAAAAACAAGAATTAAAATATTAATGGGAAACCAATACTAGACTTAAATTCAATCATAACAATTGTGGAATTAATACAGATATCCCGTATAAAAACATCATTACTTTATACTGAAACCCAAATGATGGAATATAAATAGTCAAATATGTTGCCTGAATACAAAAAATAACTTAATCCTTTACAACCGATTACATGTAAATATTAACTATCCTAATTTATTAAAGAAGATTAGAGAAAAGTTCTATATTAATATTGGTACATCCATGAACAGACCGAAACTGCTGTTCCCTACTGCCTCAACCTGTCCCAGATATGTAAATAGCTTTACACATTATATAGGACCATTACTAGTTCTTGAGCTGTGCACATGACAGGGCCATTTCGGCGAGTCCAAGGAACCCTAAGTTAGGGCGTTCTAAGTGCTAAAAGGTTAATATCTTTTTAAAATATAAAATGTTCTGGTTTTCAATTTGGTGCCAAAATTTGTTGAGGGTTCCCACAGCTTCGTCAATCATTTTTTAAGGATATTCAAGGATGAATATACGTCAAATTCAAGGATTTTCAAGAACATCTTAAAAATATAACTTAAACATTAACAACTATTGTTATAATCTCATTTAAGAGGAATTGAAGACATAAACAGGATTTTCATATCAACTTACTATTATTAATTATTACTAATTTGAAACAAACTTAAGGATCTCAACTGAAATTCGAGAATTTTTTCCTATTTCCATGAAATTCAAGGATATTCAAGACCTTGAAAATGAAATTTTAAATTTAAGGATTTTCAAGGACCAGGGGAACCCTGTTTCTGGTATAGTTTCTGTTGGATTATAATATAGCTTGGATTACAATGCATACGATTTGAAATTGCACACCTCTTATTTGTTCATTCAAATAGATGCAGAGTACAGACTCATTACACAAGCAATTGTTGCACGATTTTAAAAGAGTAAACGTTCAGTTTGAGTCCATAAAATGAAATCATTATTTGATCAGACACTGCACTAAGAACACTTACTTCATCATATGTGTAATCTCTGTCTGTTCCACTCCATGTTTTATCACCAACTATATCTTCTTTAAGCTTACTACTACTACTTTCATCTAAATATGAACAAAATATTAAGCTTTAAAAAGTTATTGATCATTTTAGCAATATGATGAGTAGACTATGACTGACTAAATCGTTCTACAGAATGAGAGTTGTTCCCTTCGTGTATCAATACCTGGAGCATACCATAAATACAATGACTCAAAAGTTATCTCCCCATTAACTCCCAAATTTCAAATAGCCTGTGAACATGAAGCAGGTAACGATAAAGGACATGGTTAGATTGTTTTTTTTAAATAGTGTGACCATGTAATGTTTCGTGTACAGAGCACTTAACAGATTTTTAAAACCAGGGGATTTGTTGACAGCTGGTGGTGGGTGTGGAGGGGGAATGTTGTAGTTTACATATATCTAGAACTTCTTATACAAGCACAGTTCAGTAATAAGCTTGGAATTAGGCCTCATTCCACAACTATTAGTATAACCAAGTCTTACATCTTAATTTAAAAGAAACTCTCCCACACTGCCAGTTTACAGTATGTATATTATATGTTCATGACTAGTAAAGACATTTAAATGGATGGTTATTGTGTAGATTACATACCATCATCATCTTGTTGATCAAATACAACTGATCTGTTTTTCTTCTTTTTACGAGCTGGAAAATCTAATGAAAAATCATCACTAAAGTCATCTCCACCCTCAGTTTTAGGCGTGTCTGTGTTGTCTGTATTCTGCTTAGAAATAGAAAAACTTTTCAATTGAAGCAGTGTCAAGTCAAAGCTGGGTTGCCCTATCCTTTTGTTATAACATAGCCCACTAGTATACAGTTTGATAATGGCAAGACACTAAGACAACATAGGACCGACCACTGGCAGTCTTAATTGTTCACAAAATTGACAATGATAGTTAATTTTGCTAGTTTCATAACATTTTGCACACCTACCGGTAACATTAAAAAAAAAAACTGGCCCCAACGCCAAAAACTGGGGATTAATGGACACTTCAATATAGATAAATAATTTTACTTTATTTGTACACTCACAGGTAAAGATTCTCCCACATCATCTAAATCTAAAATCTTCTTTTTACTTTTTTTCTTCTTTTTCAAGCCACCAAATTCAAGGGACATGTCTGTAAGTACAAAAAAGAGTTAAGCAGAGAAGAAAAAATGTGAACAATGAACAACTTTGCCAAAAAGAAATTAAATTGGGTTTATCATCCTGTATTGGCTGAGTTTATAAAGACAGGGTTTAACAAATTCTTTTTAAGAATATAATGAATGGGACAAAAACAGATCATTGTTGACTATCAAAATGCAAGAAGACTGTGTTTTTTCACTGCTTTCTATTGCATCAGTACACCACTGATACAGTGTTTGCATTGCTGGTAACGCCTAACAGTATAACATAATGGAAAGAAGAAGTAATCGAGATTAAAGTCGAACACGTATCGGTCAATACAGTGTTTTCATTGCCAGTAATGAGTAGCTGCTAGCAGCATACAGAATAGAAGACAATACAGATCGATATCATTATGCACAACTTAATTATTATTGACATATATATAAAAGGACAGAATTGTGTTTATTTAATTTTTGGGACAATATTAAGGGTTTCTGATTCTCCGGCAATTTTTTTTATTTTCAGGCTTCAATGCTAGAACTGGAAAAATCATGATTTGCTTAAAATTATGATTATTAGACGCAGCTCTTTTAAGTTCTAGAAATTCAAATATGTGATAAAATGATATGTGCCTAATTGCAATGACAAACACCAAAGACTGAAAACGGTAAACAAAAGAAAGTCTGTTTAAAGTTTAAGCTAAGCTTATATTACCGTCTTCTATTTTATCAGGTACTTCTTCTTGAGGTGTAGATGTTACTGTCACTGGAGTAGATGGAGCTCCATCAGTAGCTGTCTCCGCCTCTCCATCCACAGCTGTTCCTGCATCAGGATCAAAAGGCATCTTCTTTTTCTTTTTCTTCTTTTTCATATTTGGGTCAAACGGTACCTGAAATGATTTTTTTTTACTTATACTTCTATCAAACCTTATCATATTTAAATGCTCCTGACTGCCAAAGTTATATAATGCCTTCTCACAAAGGCCGTCTTAATTAATACTACAGTACACCCCAACTTGCAATCTTTGACGATCAGCTTGTATCTTCAAAATATACATACGTATAGGTACATTTTTTATAGAACAGCATATCAAAACAAAACAGACAAAACCCAGTACAACTTTTAACCTTTTAAGAAGCATTTTAAAACATCAGGGTTTTTACTTAATAGAAAATTACTATATATATATATATATTATTCTACATCTTTTTATTTTTTTTAAAATATTGGATTAATAGACTGGGATTGTTGTTTTTCTTAAACTGTGATGTGTTTTAATGCATGTATATATTGTCACCATCATGCAGTTTTGTTGACTAATATAATTTTAGGCAAACTACTGTACTCATTGATGTACAAACGATTTACCTCAGCATAACGGTGAATACAATTGCAATCTTGTTAATTTTTACCAATAGCCCTAAGTTCTTTATGTTATTGTTAATGACCGTAATGCAAGATATAATAATTAAATCATAGCTTTTGAACACAAGATGGCATATAGGCATACAAAGTGTATATTTTGCCTTCCAACGGTTACTTGCTTTATTTGCCGTCACTTCAGTTAAACAGCCTTAGTTCCGTCTGACATGCGCAGTTGATATATTCCACCATTTTTAAACATTTAAAACAACTCATCTTTCTAGTCCAGCACAGAAGTACGATTTTATGGGAAAAATACAAACCACTGACAGACTAACTAGATACGGTACTTAAATTAAAAACCAAAATCTACAGAAATGCACCCTCGACCAAAATAGAATAATTTTTTAAACCCTTTTCAACAATTTACATTTATTATCCTATTTTCTTTTAGAATAATTCTCCAGTTTCTACCATCAGAATTCAAGTATGGCTATTTGCTTCTTTATAAGAAACAGATAGAGAATAAAAGATCATTGAGATGGAGAGCGCATGCATAGGTGAGAAAATTATTGTAGCGGCCGGCTTTCATCAAATCATATATTTAAATGGGAACTGGTTTATAATATGTTAAGCTATATGTGCAGTACAGTTTTGGGTCAGTTTATTATGTGTAAATTAAGGGAGCTTTAGGCCAGTTAAATTTTTTGTAGTCATTGGACTAAAAAATTTGCGCAATGGAACTCTGTAGCTTAAAGGGCCAATCCCGATAACTTTTTGGGGAATAAAACTGCTTAATTTTGTGTTAAAATCATGTAAAACCCATTATCTAAGGCCAATCAACTAACCCGATTTTTGTGATACGCTTGTAAATAACTTAAACCTGACAGTCTGCATCTGGAAATGGAGACCTTTGTATCATACAGTATCTGGATAAAACCAGACTTTTTTCTATAAAAATAATATGTAGGTAAAATTTACCTTTTGTTATCAAGTACAGTACATGGGTCATTCACTACATAGACCTCTCAAGAAACGTAAATCGATTATCAGGTCAGTTCACCAAATGAAAAAAAATGACCCGAAATCTTAAAAGGGTTACGTGTCCGGATAAGCAGTTTTGGCGTTCACGTCCAAACGACTCAATATTTTGAGTTGAAATTTTGAGACAAGGAATATACACTATTCCCCTATATTTTGGCGTTTTATTTTCATACATTCTCAGACTTTTATTTTTGAGCCTCTGTATAATACGGGACTGTCCCTTTAAACCACTACTGAGTCTGGAGAGTAAGGCGGAAGACATCAGTGGAACCATTTCTAGCCATGCCATATGCCATGCATGTGAGGTCGTAGTTTCACTTGATTGTCATGAAAAAAAATAGATTCATTTATCATAAATCAGTAATTCTGAGACGAAGGTCCCAAAGTATGTATTACTGGACATTGCCATGTTTAATCGAGAATAATAGTTTGATACTCATTATTTCTGGCACGTGCCCCTTTTTTATCTTAATGGAGGCCGCCATATTGGTTGAAGTTGCATGAGCCAAATGAATAGTTTGATCTGGCAAACCATACTTACTAATTCATCCTCGGCCATGATGTGACAATGGGAAAACGATTTACGTTCTTTTCACCTGAAGTTCCTATAAATATTTTAATCTATACACTGTAAATAACTGGTTTAATGTCAAAATTAACAATTTTTCCGGCTTTTCTCTTGCATCAGCTGAAACAACAATACCGACTTGATTGCCCAAAGAGCAATTCAAGGGAGATAACGTTGAAAAAAATGATTTCTAAGTCACAACGAATCTCCTCAAAATTTTACAGAACACTATTGCATAACATTTTCAGTATATGGTTTTTATCCATCCACAGTCCAGCAATGGTATTCCCATTAAGATTTCATATAATATAACATAGTATTGCATCAGACACAGGCTACATGTACATATCATTTCTTAATCTCAGACTAAGATTTCATCCGCTGGTCTGTATAATATTAATAACGTAAACTATATCTCTAGATTGTTACACTAGACAAATTAACAGTAACAGTGTTCAAAGTTTAATTTGAGAAATAAAATCCGCTAAACGAAATAAAATGACAGACGGGCACATGGATGGGGAAAACACACACCCCTTCCCCTTTTTATCCGTGGGAAACTAATATAAGTGAACCACATGTCGCTTTAATTAATTTCCCGTACCACCATTAGAGGTCCCCAAAAAAAACCAAAAACAAAACCCAACAAAACCCCCCAAAAAACACCAAGTACGAACAATCCAAACCATTAGACAAAATTCTAATTCCTAAAAAAACGGTATAGGCAAAATAATGTAGGCCCTAACCGGGCAAATAGTATAAGCAGCATATAGGCCCATGGACTGTTCACCGTGTACAAAATACACGACAAACAGTGGTGTCCGGAAGAGTAAGCTTACCCTGCCTGGCGCACCACACCCGCCATAGCTGCATCCAAAACTATATGGCGAAATCTCGGTAAAATAGCGTGATTGTGACCAATGATTCGAGCAACTATACATGTAGGTATGAAAAATGCACGTGATGAACAGTGTTGTTAACGATGTAGCAGACAGATATTATCAGGTAGAAAGTATACGCGTCAATTAATTAATATATCTAGATTAGAATATTAGCCGAGAGAGACATATTATATTTACCAATCAAGTCAATATGATAAACATACAAATTATTATAAATGCACGATCGGTGCATACAATTTTGTACTTACCATTCTACTGGAATATTTAACCTTCATACTGATTTTTTTTTTTTTTTAAAAAGTTTTTTTTTTTTAAATTGGTAAGTATCTACTGTTATTCGCGGAGTATAAATAATAAAGACATAAAGATCCCGCGAATTTAAATGTTTGAAATTAGCTGATGCAACACGTAGGCCCTACGCTGATGCAAGCTCGGCGAAATTAATCAAACGTAAGGGGAGAGAGAGCGAGAGAGAGAGAGAGAGAGAGAGGGGTTTAACGTACACTCTACACAACTAGGTCATTTCGGGACTAACACATGGTTTAATTTTATTTCAATAATTCGCTTGCGCTTTGACCTCTAGCTGGCCGGTCACCTCTGGCTTGCGGCTGTGGTTTCGAGCCCTAGTGTGAGCGTATGTGACATGGAGATAGGGGCGCCTTCTCAACCTCGTGGGTTTCCTCCGGGCACTCCGGTTTCCTCTCACCGCTAAAGACCCCTACGCGCAAGCGAATTATTGAAATAAAATTAAACCATATTATATTATGTTAGTCCCGAAATGACCTATTTGTGTTGAGTGGACGTTAAACCCCATTTCTCTCTCTCTCTCTCAATTTTCTGGAAATTAACTTTTTGGGATTTCCCTTCGGTCCATAGATTTTCCCAAAACAACCCCAAACTACACAAAACAATCAACCTACATGTATTATTTCGAATAAAAATAAAACAACACAACACAAACTGAAATAATTTTCGAAAAACCAATGAAAATGTATTGTTCTTATTCCATTCGAAATACAGTTTGAGTAAATCTATGGACCCATTTTCATGATCTATTCTTAGATACACATGTCATCGCCAAACAAACGATAAGCTAGCTTAACCGACATTTTAAATTTAAGTCCTAAATCGACGATTTTAGACAAAAACACTAGGTACACTGCGGGAATTTCGTATTTAATTCGCTTCCATTTAATAAAATTAAAAAAGTTTATTTACGATATCTAATTAAGCGAGAGTGATAAAACTTGGTATATAGTTTCATTATATCCATACCTTGACCCGGCCCGTAGCCAGGGGGTGTGACGGGGGGGGGGACTGCCCTCCCAATACTAAGTCTTGCCCCCCCATTATCACAAGAAAATTGGCCTTTACCGCACAATTCATGCAGATGCTTATGCTAGTTGGCCCTCCCGAAAACATCTCCCCCCCACCCGAAAACAACTTCCTGGCTACGGGCCTGACCTTGACTAAGTTCGATATTTAGAATTTTCCGATTGGAGTAAGCAGGACGAGACTTTGGAGCTCGATAACTTTGATTCTGAATAAGTTAAAATGGTGAAACATTGTGTAAGCCTATTGTTTTATTACATCAATACCTTGACTATAAGTTCAATAACGGGCATTGTCGGCTGAGGATAAGTAGCGAAAAAAAATTTGATTGGTCAAGACATTTAAACATAACAACTTTGTTTTTAATTGCGGTAGAATATTTAAAGTAGCTTAATCTCTAACTCATAATCATCCAAAGTCTTCGACATTGAAAACGTGCATTATTTGTCAATTTAAACATGCATTATGCAAGAGCTAAATCTGCCTTTTGCATGTCTTTCTTTGGACCTTAAATCTTATCTAAATTATCAATTAGACATTAATACCTATCCAGACCATAATCAACTTTCGGTGTCAAGGCTAGCCTTCGATATCGATCGGATTGGGATCGTATTATGCTGCTAACGCTCATTGGTAATTAAATCAAAACAGTGGATAATCGAGACCATTCTTTTTAACGTACTACTACTAATTTTAGTAATGACAAACGAGGCTAGACGGAAATGTGAAAAGCTAATATCTCGGTTGATACTGGATCAATTTGACTGTAAGTTTGAACGAATTACCTTTATATTATCTAGTTTTTAACTATTATAGTGAGAACTGTCAGTTCTTTATCTAAATCCTACATAATGTATCTTTAAATCAAAATTGATGCTGTGATCTTACCGGGAAAATGTGGGCTTCTGATATCCAATATTTAAGACAAAAATTAACATTTTACCATTGGTACACGAATCGTGTACCATAATGTGTTTCAGAGATATTTGTAACAAAGGGCTTGAAGAATGAGGCTATACATATTCCACAGGTCATGTCAAATATATTTGCCCTACAAATGCCCCTCCTACAAATTCTGCCGTCCCTGAAATATGGCGGCCCTGAAAAAATAAACCATATAAAACAAATATAGCCGCTGCGCGCTCAGTAACTTTTAAAATTTACGCCCTGGCTGATACCTGCTTGTAGTTCTCGAAATACATTTTTTTTGAAAATAGACCGGAAATTTGGGCTATCGTCATTGGAAAACAAAACGGATACATCGCGAAATTATTGAATCCGATAATATTATAGGCTATAATTTTTTTTTGCTACCAGTAACCAGTATGTGTTTTTTCCTTCTTTGTCAAAAAAAAATATATCCGCCCCCCCCCCGCGTGAAATGCTGGCCCCCCCCCCCCATTCCCGCTCAGAACCATTATAAACCATATTTTGTACAATCTAAACTAGTTGCCCCCCCCTACCGAAAGGTAATGCCCCCCCCCGCTTAATGGTGTCTAGATACGGGCCTGAATACACCTTAAAGATAGTGGCCTTTGCCTCTGGGAAATGGTTTTAAGTTTTAAAACCACAACCTTTAAGAAAAAATAAAAATATTTTTGTCGCAAATTAGTCAAATAATAAATATCCTATGCCAGTTATAAATTATAAGTTGTTGTGGTCATTATTGAATTGGGGGTCTAGTCAAGCCTTGGATCTAGTAATACGCTCACATCGCCGAAAATTACAATCCATAACCTGCTTTTAAACCCCATAACAGAGATAATAGACTAATATAGTAATGTAATAGAGTTTTAAATTAAATATTATATATTTTAAAAATAAATTATAAAATAAATCTATAGAATACTGTGTAACATAGTATTAGTATGATGATGATGGCAGCTATAAATAAGACGTATACATTACATTTAATATACATAATTATATTTTACTTTAGAGTGACTTGATAATTTTTGTCAGTTACTCGTGGCATAAACTGAGATCAACTACTATTTTTAATAACGTTAATTAAGTTATCTCAATTAATTATCTTTCTATTGTTTATTATTAAAGTCATGGTTTCAACTCGTAATTAATCCGATTTGCGACAAAATCTACGGCAACCGTTGCGTGGAAACTTGACCGAATGTGTACACAAATGCAGCGCCCCTAGTGGCAATTGAAAGTATATTAGTACGCTTGCGCAAAGCACCTGTCAGAACGTTAAACATCCAGAAAATCACCATGGCGGACACGACAAGCAAAGATGTTTTAGCTAACGGCGCCGACCCCAAAAATGTACAAGATTTGACTGGTTTCGTAAGTACAGAATTTTTCATTCAATGGTGCATCTTCTCACGGAAAGTTAAGTAAAATAATTATTTTCATTTAGAACACGGAAAATTGAAGATGGGAATTCGTTGGGGAGTGGGGTCGAGGCAGGTTAGGTAGTACCGTACTGAGTACACATGTATAACTCATTAATTTACTGTCTATGCTTGCTATGACTAACTGGTTGAGGTGTTTATTGTAAGGCAGTGTCTTTAACTTACCTTCTCATCAGACATTGTATTGTCATCGTTTATTTTGAAAAATCTTCTTGTTGAAGTTGAATTCAGCGTCCCATTTCATGTATTTTTTTGGAGGTTCAGATATGATTATGATATTTTCTTAATTTTAGTAAATTTTAACAAATTTTGAGTTCTCCACAAATCTCATTGCAAACCTCAATTAGAGGGGTAAGAGCAAAATGCTGAATATTTTCAACGGATTTGAATAAGGTTGATGATTTAACTTAAAAATGGATAACTGAGACTTTGTGTATCATCTTAATGGTAGCAATAACAATCAGTGATTCAGTGCTAAATTGTTTATCTAACACCGATAACTCGTCTAAGAGTGAAGTAATTTTCAACATACTCCCTTTTCATTATCTATATTTTAATTATCTATATTTTAATTATTATACATGTACTACAGCGAGCACTGTCAGCTCAAGCCTCATCATCTAATCTTAATTTCCCTTAATCATCATATTCATTAGCTTATAGTCATAATTTCTCTGACCAAATTTCGAAAAATGCTGATTTTATGTTAATTTTAGTGATGCCTGATGGGTTATATTTTATATGATGTGATAGAGACACAGATGGTTGATGCACTAAAATTAACATAAAATCGGCGTTTTTCGAAATTTGGTCAGAGAAATCCCATGCAAAGCAATGGTCGCTCCCTGTAAGTTCTCTCAGCTCTCTCCCACAATGCACATTGTTTTCCAAATGTGGGATTCATGTATACCAGCTACGATAATAAACAATCTACGCTACATTTTTTCAAAACTTCAAAAAATCAACTTCACATAAGACTATAATTGATTTTATTGAAATTCTCAATATATTCATTTTTCATCATCTTTTGATCAAACTATTATAGCAAGAATGGTCTGCTCTTTTATCTAAAAATTGTTACATAATGCATCTTCAATATGATAACAAGTATCTGTTGAGTTCTAACTGCATTTAAACCAGGTCCAATCAATACTCATAGCGTTGGTATAAGTCATGTGTTTTGCGGTAGGCTACCAGTACAGGCTAATCAGGGCTCCTGTTTCACATAACAAACCTAAAGTTACATCAAATGTTTGATTTATGAGCAACAGGATCCTGGTCAAATTAAAATAACAAATTAGAATACTGGTACTTAAATCTTATCACAGGTGTGAAACAAATTATATGGGCCTGGCCATTGTCGTTTGTTTACGTTTGTAATGAAAGCAGTATTAGTAATCATGTAAATATTTAAAAAAGGTGATTTTTGGGAAACAGATTGAAATTTTAGATTAAAAATACTAATACGTTACAAGACTGTTAAATTAAAAGCTCAGTGTGACCTTCCATTTTTCTCTTTTCAAATATTGCCCTAACATACCAGTAGTTCAGATTAATTGATTGATTAGATATAAGAAGCTTATGGCTGTAGAGAGTAATACCGTCCTTAGTAACCAGATGTAAACAATGCCTGCAGTAACAATAGAGATGATTAAAAAAGGTTCTTGTGATCAATATCACTAGAATCCTATTCACTAACTACTGAGTCAATCACAGTTTATTAAAAGCTAGAGGTGATCTTGTCATAAGATATGTATATTTCACAGATATATATATAGAATAGATTAAAAATTGTCATGTATTTACCCCAACAAAATATTGTAGGTAGCTTGAATAATACCTACATGCATCGACATACTTACTTGTGAAAATAGCATAATTCTGACGCCGTCACTTTGGATGTGTTTTTTTGCGTTGAAGTAAAGTCATTATCCTGTTCCTAGACCTGTAAAATTGACACTTTGTGGAATTTTGAAACAAAGCGCCAACACCATGTGGAAATTTAAAAGCTTGTACTCTTTGTGAAAATATTATATTGTATTAATAATGGTCTGCTAGAGTTTTATTTTTTTACCTGCTATACTGCAGTACTAAACATGGATAGTCGCCAGATCATTCACTTGATCGATGCGCTTTTGTTTGTGTTGTCTGTATATTGTGTCTTTGTGTGTTGTGCAGCCCCCTGCCCTAGCACCTACTTTTGAAGCCCATATCTTAACTTGCAGTAACTGTAACCCTTTCTTCCTTTTTTTCAGGTCCAGACTCTACTTCAACAGATGCAAGATAAATTTCAACAGATGTCAGATCAGATAATCACAAGAAATATCCTTTTATATATATTTTTGTTTCTATACAATAGATTTACCAGTTATACTTTCCATTTACATTTTGGGATGGGAAGTCCATATTATAAAGAGTATTTTATTTTCTGTTCTTTAAAATCATCTTTTCAAATAGAGGGGTATAATTTTTTTAGGCAATGACTATGGTCCATACTATTGATTCTGCATGTGGCCGAACAGAGCTAGATCTTTGTTGTGACACAGATAGGACTTACGGATCCAATGGAAATGAAATGGGGTTTAATTTCCTGCTTTTCTCCTCCCACTAGGCTAATGATAACTGGCATACATGTATGTCATGCTCTATTGGTGTTCAACTGCCAGCAGATCTTTACATGCATACCAATGTGTAGTAGGGACCTCGGTTGTTCTTCCCATCTGAACGAATATAAGTTACCCTTTTTTAGACGCACTTTGTTACAATGCTGGGCGCTGACAAGGGAAAACCACACCGAAAATTTAGTATAAATGGATTAAAGAAACACCCTTGCTGTCAATGATGGTTCTGTTATAATTGTATTCCTTAATAGTTTTACTAGATGATATGGGTCACCGTATTGATGATTTAGAGAAAAATATTGCTGACTTAATGACACAGGCTGGAGTGGAAGATGGCAGATCTTAAATAGTACAGTGGTAGCAAGTATTTACAATGAACAGAGCCTGTGATCATTATTATGTCTTTTTTCATTCCATCCATTACGTTATACCGTAATTATTATTGTGTGGTTCTTTGACAGCAGCCAACCTTTTAAATATTGCAGGACAAATCAGAGAGAATGAATGTTGCAGCACATTCCAGATCTGCTGGTAGGAAATGTCATTGTTTTGCAAAAGCAGGAATACTATTTAAGAACCATGATGATATAAAACACAAATTTAAATATTGCATTTTAAGCAACATGATAATCAAAACTAAATAAAATGAAATTATGTGTGCATCTTCAATTTTAACACATCTATTGTTTTGTTTTTGTCACAATTATTTGATGTAATTTAAAAGAGTATTGTAGTTGTTTAATAATAAATCACATAAGCAAATTGATCACACTGTGCCCTCACGATTTTGTATATCGGTAGATGGAATTAAATATCATACTATAAATATCATCGTTTGTCCATGCATGTAAAGTATTTTCTTATCATTTGTTTAAAATTATCTTTTCAAATGGAGGGGTAAAAAGTTTTTGGATTTGGAAATATGCAAATTGTTATTCTTTATAAATACTTGTATATCTTTCACACTTTTAAGATTGTTTTTGAAAAAAAAAATTACTTTTGATAAATATTGAAATGTAACAATATCATTTCATACACTACAGGTGAAATGCAAAATGGAAATCGAATTGAAATGTGTTAAGTCAATTGGGTGTTTATATTTATCTATTAAAAAGAATGAAGTTTTTATTATATATTGATTCTAGACTTGGTGTGATATATAAAGTATATCATATTATACGTGTGTGTGTTACAATGCTTGTACTTATTATATAGATATTTATTAAATATTTTATAAACATTATGTGTTGAAATGTATTACTGTTTTTTTTACAACACATGCTTTTTCTGCAGAATAGGATTTGGCATAATCCAATTTAGAAAAAAATACTACAATACTCTAAAACAAAGGGTTAAATACAGAATTTAATCAGATGATTCAGTTTCTGTAATTGAATAATAGGTGTGGCAAATTTCAGCTTGATTCAATGTCTTCAGGGTGCCCCACTTGGATCACTTCTCAGGAATTTAAGAAAAACAATGTATTTTGCGATAAATATATAGATTTGGCTTATTATCGACCAGTAAAATAATATAAGCCTCATTATTCCAAACGCTGATGACACCTAATTCATCAGTTACACTAATCAAAATGAGCACTCGGCTCTAGATTGTGATGAACGAGAGTAAGCTCAAATTGAATGAAGACCAGACGGAAGCCATGCTTGTAGGGACAACTCAGTGACTTATGTCTACTCTAAATTCATGTGTGGTAATCTGTGAAAGTTGAAACCAACATTCAGTTATCATTAACCATGGAGAAACAGGTTGAACAACATTGTTACTACCATCTTCTATGTATTGGCAATATTCGACAGTTGGGGCCTGTAAACTGCTTGTGTTTTCCTCTGTATTCTCAAGGTGCTATAACTGTAACAACGTTCTCATGAGCAGAATAGTGGGATGTTAAACTAAACCCCAATTCATTTCAATCTCTACATCGGTTACCAATAGACGCCCAGTTAACTTTTAAGATTCCAACATTGGTTTATATGTTACCCAATTGATTTTATTCAGTCACATCAACCAATTGTCCACTTCACTTGCAAAATAAGCCCCATTGCTAAATTGAAATCCTATGGGGATAAAGCTGCGTCTGGAATAACTTATCATTGGAGATAAAAAAGGTGCTAAAAGTCGTGGACAAATCCAAACTTCAAATCCATTGTTTATTAATTATCATCTTCTTTGATCATGTTAAGCATTGTCATCCATGTGCTTAGGGCATGCAATATGGAGGGAGTGAGCACAACCCCCATTTCATTTCTAAGAAAGCATATTTGGAAAGAATGAAAGTAGAGTGATAGCTATGTGGTGAAAGACCTGATTCTGTATGTGGCTAAAAAACGGTACACTCTCTCCACACTGCTCTGTATCACTTAACATTATAGTTAATAGTGAAGTAATACAAGTAACTAGTAATAAAATATAATTTATGTAGCATACACCAACACAACTATTTATCATAGATTTATAATTTAAAAAGTTAACATTGAAGACCAATATGTGCATGTTTTACATGAAATCTGCTGCTGTCAATCTTTTACCAGGAACATCTTTAAACCTGAAATTAATAATTGTTATTATTTAAAGATTCCCTGTCTAGTATGAAAAGATACACCTTCCACGTAAGGGGGGTAGGGGGTGATTGGTTGAAGGTGTGTCGTTGAGTCGCCTTGTGGGTTTTCTCTAGGTACCGGTACTCTCCCACATCTGAAGATCCCTACATGTATGCAAATTCATGAAATACAATCGAGCCACGTTGGTCCCGAAGTGACCTAGTTTGTGTAAACTGGACACTTAACCCCATTTCCCTCTCTTCCCCTCAACTTCCATGTTTTCACTTAAAAAAAAAGTTGTGTGGGAGAAAGATCTAATAATATTCTGCATTATGTAGCTATAGTAAACAAATCACTATAAATAAAAAATAAACAGATGACAATTACATTTTTACAAACCTTGATAATATGTCTTGATCTAATGATTTTACATTTTTCTCATCTTCAGATACAATAATACAGTCACTATTATCACTACTTTCACTTTCCATATGTTTACTTTTTTTCTTCTTATGTTTCTTAGACTTTTTATTTTTATTCTTTTTGTGTTTAGACTGAAAAAAACAGAAACATAGTGAATGTGAATAAACATTTTTAATTGATAAATACTTTGTAGAACTCTTCTTATACCCATACATTTTCTTGACTCTTTGATGAAAATGGGAGGGTATTCACCAATACAAGGCCACTTTTCACGGCCACTTGTCAATATGTCGCAAAGTTAATGGATTGTTCTGTGCGGATATTAGCCAATGTACCTTGCTTATCAAAAAAGTTATAATTCAATCTCTTGTACTGATCTTGAAGTGTCACCATATTCCTATGCAATTGTAATTTTTCCTCTGCATGGCTTTAATTTCTTGTTTTGTGATGGATCGGGCTTCTAAATCTTCGCGATCATCACCATGTCATGCAGAAATGAAATCCTTGGTCTTAGAAATATATAACTCTGTGACATTATAATGTAGGATTCTTCGACGAATTTCCGCATTCATTTCTATAATCCACTACAATCGACACAGCCGTTGCGTTGGCAAAACAACAAGAAATGCCATTGTACAAAATGATTGGATGACGTTTGCTTTTCTCAACCTTTCAATTTCCCTGACCTGATTTAAACAGGGAAATGCAGGTGCGGTGTACTGACATCATTACCTGAGTAGAAATAAGCGGTTGCGATGAGATAATTGGGGGTCTCTGAAAGGGAAACTTTGATAAAGTTGTGAAATGAAAAATGCTTTTGAAATTGGGAAAAATAGAAAAAATCGCCATTTCTCATGATGTAAACTGTTGGGTGTAATAAAATGAAAAGTGTTCAGTAGCCCACGAATGGAAACCACTGCCAATTAATTATCCGCGTGTATATTGCTCTAATCCCAATTAACGGAGGAGCAACATCAAGCAAATTAAAAGCTCAACATTTAATCAATTTACTCAGGTGTGTTTTGTTTTATAATTACCGGTAGTAATACTGTAATCATTCTTTAAATTTGAGTTGTTACACCAGTGAGGCAATTGATTTGTTTAATTAACACTGCTGTCTTGACAAAATTCTTCAATACACAAACATAGGTATAATATTTACAAAACACATTTTCCAATACTCACCTTTTTCTCTTTAATCTTATTTTTACTTTTTAATTTCTCTCTTGATTTTTCTTTGTGTCTATTTTTGTGTTTTTCTTCATATTTTTCTTTACGTTTACTTTTATTTTTATGTCTAGGTTTATAACTTTTACCATGATCATCAAGAGCTTGTTGTAATCTGTTTTCTACCAAAAATACCCCAAAAATTATAGTAATTTCAATATTGAATAGGAAAAGATGTATTACGACTATATCTAATGATTTTACAGGTGAATATGAGTAGACCTCACTATCAGCAATGATTGATGATGTATACAAGAAAGTAGTTTTCAATTTTAATGATAAGTTGCCAGATAACAGAACATACATTCACACTAGCCAAGATGTTCAAGCAGTCCATAAATGTTATTACATATTCATTTATTTGTAGATCAAGGAAAAAATAATGATGAAATAATTATAAAAAATAGTTAAAATTTGATAGTTTTCTTCCTATTACCAACATAAACGATATTAAGATAATCTATACAAGAATTAAAGAAGGTTACAGTCCCCCAATTCTGAAATTATGTGTGACATAAATTGCTACAATTAGTTATATTATTACCATGTGATGAACTTGGTTTGGGTAAAGCTGGACCAAACATTTCTTCATCATTGTCACTAGATGAGACACTGTATCTAGATACATTCAGGGAAGAAGAGACCATTGATGCATCATGATGACTAGAAATTGATGGAGATAACCTTTCTTCGATTGTTTGTATTATACTATCATCTCCTGGCAACCTGGAACCAGATGTACTTGGTATGGACACAGAGGGTTTAAGAGTAGCTGGTGATATATCTGGTGGCTTTGTTTCATCAAGTGCAACGTTTAATTTTTGTTCCACTGGTTTTTCTGAAGAAAAAGAAATTTATTATAAGAATCAGAAACAAATTACATTTGTTCTTTTTGAATTCAAAAAAATGAAATTGCCAAATGAGACAATTTCCAAATTACAATGTGCCTATAGTATATATGTATATATTTTAAATATTGTCAGCAGGACTTATGACTGCCCTACAGTCTACGGAAACACCAGAAACCTTTTGAGAAAGTGTCCTCTGTAGACATGACACCTTTCGACAATAATCCGTGAAAACAAGACAATATTAATCATAGAATCATTTAGATCAGAACTGAACAGTAAATCCCATCATTGCTCATTATGGTATAATAAAGTAAAAACCTAAAATATATCAGTCTAAGGTGGACTGAATTTCTCATATTTGTCTTGCTTAGTCTATGGATTGCAGATTGTGCCACTCTAGCAACAACTTAGCTATTCTAATCATTGTCAAGAAATAAACATTAAGAAATCTTGATTCTATATATAATTAACAAGTTTCTGAAGAAATAACTGATGAATGTATTATCATAGTAAGTGCAGGAAGACTACACTACATGCAAAACAAAAATATACAAGATAAACCTGCGGACAAGACAGAAAATAGACATTGCAAAAAATAAACAATTATCAAATCAAGTGAATGAATCCGGGGGGCCAGCCGTAAGCGTCCACTGCGCTGTACAGTCCCGGGCCTGTTGTGGTACAGGCTTCACTAAAATGATTTACAAAAAAGACGTAACAAAAATAATGCGACCAATCTTGACAGTGGTCGTCTCTTTAAGTTATAGGAAATTACCAGGCTGTATCTTTTCTTCTTCCTCATCATTACTAGAACTATCATCATCTGAATCAGAACTGTTAAATATAGCCCGATATAAATCTAATGGAGGGGCTGTAGTTGGTTCTTTTTCACTAGCAACATTATCCTGTAAAGTCAATGTTCTCCATTTGTAGTTGATATAATAAAAATATAATCTGATTAAAACACAGATCCTGTTTCATTTCGTTTTTTATAATTCAAAATTTTGTTTTAATATTCTTCACTACAGTAGGATCTGGAAGAGGTGTTATATAACATGCATTCTGGTTGATTTGAGGGATTAGCAAAGAAATGGTCAGTTGTGGAAAGTGGTGGTGTCAGTACTCGGGGTGGACGTTCGCAGCAAAGAGAAAGCAAAAGTTGTATTTCCAAATACCCACTCGAAACTTCAACTCTGATTAGTTAATCAAATGTATGATGTCATAGGGTCAAAACTGCTTCTATAACCCCTGACGTGACCTCCCACTACAACTGGTCATCATAAGTATAAAAAATAAAGATTTGTATTTTAATCAGATTGATTAAAAGAAGGCTTACAATATCTGTTAACAAGTTTTATCTATCGGTTTGATTATGAAATTAATATATATTTCTAATACAG
This sequence comes from Patella pellucida, assembly GCA_917208275.1. Lineage (NCBI taxonomy): Eukaryota > Metazoa > Mollusca > Gastropoda > Patellidae > Patella > Patella pellucida. The sequence continues at coordinate 64,849,799 of OU795039.1, forward strand.
AAAATCATTTTGTATTCACATTTCAGGTGGGTATTGAACAAAGAGTGGATCCAGAGGTGAGGAATGAGGCTTGAGTCTTAACAACAGGGTTAAATATGCTTAAAACATTAACATCATGGCAGTATGACGTTGATAAAAAGTAAAAATACCTTAGTTTCTGTTAAAGTACTTTCACTTGTTTTATTTTCTGTTGCTATATTTATAGTATCTACTGTTTTGTCTTGGTTATCTGTTGTTTTCGGACCAGATACAGAAGCATTGTCTTCAAATAACACATTAAAGATTGAAACTTTTTTCTTTATATTAAATGATACTCGAGAAGTCTCCTTTTTATCATCAGGTGTATCCGGAACACTTTCTTCATCTGTAATAAGAAACACAAAAATTAAAATATAATATGGCAATGTACACAGATGGGATCATATCTGAAAATTCACAATATGACATTTCTCAAATAAAATAAGTATACATAATATATATTGTCAAAATTGAGGAATTCTCGGGCAAAATTATTACTAGTATGTTACTTACAATCTAAAACTTTAACAATGCATGAAAATTTACTCAGATATAATTTAAAACTACAATGATTGTGACTAAAAACAACCCCCAAAATATCTGTAGTAAAATATTGTATTTACACATAAATCAGATGCCAAGGGGAGGTAAACATATTATAAAATATACCAGATAATATATTCAGTGAGAACTTGATGAGAGAAGAAAAACATTAAAATTACACAGTTTCTTATTTGATCGACACATAATAAACGCTAAAAAACATAATATCATTTGCTTGATAACGTTGAACGAATCCTTAATGAAACATCACTTATAGTAATTTTTGATGTTGGAATAATTATATCTATATATAATCTAATTATCATTTGTTACCTTTCTTTGGTTCTATAGCTAAAGGTGGGTTGTTATTAGTATCTTCGAATACAAATTCTTGACTGGGAAAACTCAGAAAATTATAAACTGAAAATTTATCTCTCTTTATAGTTGGTAAACCAATAATTGATGATCTGCAAAAGAAACGAACATCAATATTAACAGGTTTTTAAATATAAATTACCAGCAGTGTGGGTCAGTTATTATGACATTCATCTAATATTGGACTGCATTAATCGATCTTATAATGGCAAAGCACCTCGATATTAAATCGCTTTTTATCAGCAACTACTGAACCAATTTAATTGATTTAAATTTTAGAATTCATTAAATACTGCATTTAAGATGATTCCATTGAAAAAGGTTGGTTGGCAGTCAACACAAAACACACATTGAACAATATTATGACTCTTTAACATAGGAAAATATTCAAGAACAGGGAGAAAACCCATGAACATAGGCATGCTACTGAAACCCTTGTCATGAAAAACTCATGACAGAATTGCTGAATAGACAAAAGATGTACAATGTTGTAATATTGTAGACAACTTCACTTAATTCTTATCGGAAATAAATTAAAAGCATGCCATCCTTACCCTGGATATGGATCTGGAACATTGAATCGTTTACATAAAACTTTATCTGGATGCCATTCTATATTATCACGTGTCAACTGACCAAACATCTTCATTTCTGCTGCCTTGTCCTTGTCAGATTTATCATTCTAAAGATAAAGAATGAACTTTAAATATATTAGTATTTATATATATATACAGAATGTAAGCTCTCAGAGAACCCCATGCAAATTCAATATTCTTTTTGGGCACTGGTCAACTGATTATGATAGAACATAGTCTTACAAATCTGGGATTTGATCATATATTAATGAAATTGGTCCAAACTCAAAATACATATATATGCAAATGTAATATGAAGAAATCATTGATTTTAGTCTTCATGAATAGGTATGGTCTTTTTTTTTTGTTCCTAAAATCACCATTGCAGTAGTTGGAAGAGCTTTCTTCTATCAAATTAATGAATGACAAACAACTCGACTATTGGTGAATAAACTTATCTAATACTCACTCCTTCTTTTGGAATGTCTACAGTGTCTGTTTGATCATCAAATTTAGCAGTCGTAAATCTGGAAGCCATCATATTAGATAACGGTTTATATAATTTAGAAGCTCGTAAAAATTCATCTTTTTCTCGTTCTCTCTCCCATTCTGTCATCTGTCCACTAGTAATTTCTAGATATGCATCTATAATTAATATCATATAAAACAAGATTAAAAGATGGCCAATTGTATTAAGTGCAGACTGTCTAAGAAATAGATTGAACATAATAAAGTACTAAGCACTGGAAACAGTGACTTAAGGTGTACCTTACAATGAATAGTATTGAATACTTTCTGACATTTTCAATATTGTGCCAATATATCAAAAATATCAATAAAAACTGGCCACATTATGCCAGATGTAATGACATGCACCAGGTTAATCATGTCTAACAAAGCCTGAATTTGTGCCTTTCACAGATGTATGAACTGGAAAAGTTCTGAAGTTAACTGGACCAGTGTGTGTGTGTGTGTGTGAGTGTGTGTGTGTGTTGTGGGGGGGGGGGGTTGATGTAAATGCATCTGGGATGAGTGCTGAGTGTCTTCTTGTTAGTTTAACAAAGCAGTATGACACAATCATCAGGTATTTACTTCACTGTTATACTATTGATAACATTATTTTGGAGGTTACTATATAATTAATCACACTTAGTTACTTTATTGCTTTAAGGATTGTAAATTTTGAAGCAGGATTTGCTCAACACACCATTTCACTACTTGACAAAAGCTCATCAATTTCTTAATAGACACAAAAACATAATTAAAATAGCAATTGGGTTCCATAAAATGTTTTTGTGTTTATATTAACTTTAGCCTCTAGAGTGTCCACAACAAATTGTGGATTTCAGACCGACAGATGAATCCGAAAAATTTTTAAATTTTTTTTTACTAGCATGACACATTACTGTAAATAAATCTTTAAAGAATGTTTCATTACCTTTTTTGCCTTGATTCACCAAAGACAAATATTTCTCATAGCGTTCTTGTTTATCAGGAGTTTTAGCAAATGGCTTATACGCTGTCAAATTACCAGCAAATAATGGTTTGGTTGGTACAGTAGGAGGAGTTGATTCAACTGATGTAACAGACAGACTTGACTGATGACTTTGACTAGCTTGAAAACTTGTGGAGGGACTAAATGCCACATTATTTATATGTTCATCCACCAGTTTTTTTGTATTTTTCAATTCTGTTTCATTTGTTTTTCTAACTGTCAAGTCCCATCTAGATGATTTGGTTTTATTCAACGGCTTCTCTGCGGAACTGTTTTCAACAGGTTTCACAAACACTGGAGCAGAATTTTTAGATTCTTCTAATGTTCCAGATTTTGCTTTTTTCATTTTGTCTTTGTCTACTTCAGATACCAAATCAAATACAGAACCTACAATAAAAGTTTTAAACATCTTTGCATTTTCTTCAATATTGGTCAAAGTGGATTCAGCTGTCACCTTAACTTATCTATAAAACAAATCTCAAAATCACACAATTCTATTGCCACAAATTTAAGCACATAATAAAACAATAAAAATACTTTTGAGATTTAATTCACGGATCATTTGGTTACATCAGATTAACATTCATTTGTGTTTGAAGAAAATTTATAAATTAAATTACAATCTATAAAACTGATTTGTTTATTAAGTAACATTGCATCCACTACTAAAGTTATCTATCGTGGCTTACCCACTACAACTGGTACTTCTCCTAACGCCAATGATCTGTCTACAGCAGTCAAGGTCTTCTTCACTTCTGGTCTTGTTAAATTTGTTGTTAATCTGGCGATTGATTCCTCTACTACAGGTCCTTTAAATCTGTGGAATGGTTTAAAATGTTTAGGCAAAACAGGTGGTGGATAAACTTTGCTAGGTTTTTGAGTTTTTGTTGATAAGGTAAAGCCTGCTAATAATTTACCCACATATCCAACAGGGGTTGAACCACTATCTATTATTAAGAAACAAAGATATAAAAGCAATTAATTGATGAAAACAAATTATCAATAAAAGTATTTATTAGAAATTATGTATACACAAGTCATTAATTCTGAAAAGAACTAAAAGACTATTTAAATAACAATATTCAGATCTAATTTTAGATCAGGGTCCGTATTCAAAGGTTTTCTAAAAGTTAAGTTAAAATACTCAATTTTTCCATTTAACCAAGTATCTTACCTTAAATCAGTATTCAAAGGCTCTATTTTACATATACTTGTCTATGCGAAAATTATGGAAAACTCACATTCACCAAATAGCATGAATATTCAATTTATGGAATGCACTTCACTGCCAAAAATCACAAATTTCCAACATTGCAAGCAAGTTATGCCCCCTTAAGAGCATCACTATATATTGTATTAAATTCTTAGTTTACATTACTAGGAAAATGTTAGTCAAAATATTATATTGTAACACATGAAAATTGTATGATTTTAATTTGGGATAAATTATGATAGTGTGCCTCCTTTGCCGGAATGACTGTTTTCATAGACTTTCTTTTAGAATTCCATTTCTATACATTACAATAAATATAATATAGTATAATGATGGATATTGTAAACTTTATTTCAATTTGAATCCCCTAACATTTAAAATCGCCACTACGGGACTACTACTACATAGTAAAAAGAAGGCATTATGATATAACTTAACTTTAAGGTACCTCCCATAGGTCAATTAAAGTGGGAGGTACCTTAAAGTTAAGTGGATATTTTCACTTAAGGGCGTTAAACATTTTAAGGCCAGCACTGAAATTTTTGTTGATAAAATATAATGTTTTTTGTTATTTGGGGTGATAAACTACATATTAATCACCAAATAAATACCAATTTAAATTACCAACTATGTTCCAAACTTGGCCCAAAAGCATGATAAAAAGGGGTATTGATGACAACAGAAGTATACTTTTCTCAGTTATGCCTGCATATATTTTCACCAAATTTGGCATGAGCAATGCTTATGGCAAGTCCCCAAAAAACACTGATCCATTTTTGGCTATAGGTTGTGGTTTGTCTGGTATCCATGGATACGCAAAAAAACGATGGGTTTTCTTGGAAATTCTATAAGTACAAACTTAATAGATTTATCGATAATCCCATCAGTAGATCAACAGAAGAGGTTATAAGCTACATTTCAACACCAAAAATGTTAACAAATACCAACTCAAAGTATTTTAAAAGTGTTGTTCATTATTCAGCCACGTTCCAATCTCGATAGATGGTAGAAGGAATTCCTTCTGATGTCATACCTACATGTAGATAGGCGTGAATGATCCAGTGTCAAACTGCTACTGGACACGTCCATGATTGTTTACATTGGATAACGTGAACGGTGTATACAACGTCATAATTTATTCAAGAACTGATCTAGGTCGGGGAAACCTTCACGTTTGCTATAAATAGTTTTTTTCTCTCCGCTTGTACTTCGGTTATTACACATCAAACGGTTGGACTGTTACGTGTCCTCTGGGTTATTTTACATATGGAACACGTGTGCAAAGTCTTAATAAGTTTGGTGTTGAAAAGTTAGTGCGTATCTTAGACTACTCAACGCCCTTAAATTGGACTTTGAATACCACTTAAAGACTAAACGCTTAAAAGTTAAGGCAGCTTAACTTTAAGGGAAAATTTGATACTTAACAGTGCCTTTGAATACCACTTGCCCTTAACTTCAGGAAGTGACGCATATTTAAGTGAAAGCTGGTAGTTAAGTGACTATCTTAGACTTAAGATATCCTTTGAATACGGACCCAGTTCTTTGGCCAGTACATAAATTGAGACTTGTTGCTTATAAAGGGAAAAATAAATAAATATGCCAGTGTGACGTTATTGTTTCCCTGTGGCAACTTGTCTTTCTTCTTGGCTAGTTTTTTAATTTGAAAGTGTACCGTACATAATTTATTTTCAGTTAGGAATATTCCACCTTTCTATGAAATAGATTATTTCCAATTTACCTTTTGACATTCCTTTAGGAGCTGTCCATCCACTGAGATGATTATCATCCTCTATATCCATGGACATATCATAATTTGAGAGATGATCTACCCCATATATATCATCATCATCATCATCTTCTAATGCACCTACACCAAAACCCTACAATTTTTTTCACAACTATATGTAAGTATATTTCTTTTAGTACATTATTACATTCAAGACCATTTCAACATATTTATACAAATTAAAGTTAACCAGTTTGTAGCTGTGTAATTAATGTATTAAATATTATCTATTCTTACATGGTACATAGTATTTTCAATCAGTAAGCTGAGTATTATCAATGCTATCATAACTAACAACAATTAAAGGTTGGATATGCCACAAGTTCTTATATGTCGTAAGTTTGATGGTTAGTAACCATTTTTTTTAACTTGAGAAATATAACTATTTTTCTTTCTCTCATTTTTGATGGAGTTAAGGGATTGTGGGTGGAATGACATTTGTAAATGTATTTACTTGAAAGGCAGTCCTCTTCAATAAACACTTCTACTTCTGCTTAAAATCACAATAATACTGATTCATGAGAAACAACATACCTTTCCCCGAATCCCTCGTTTTCCTTTAGAAGATCTGACAGGTGGTGGTTCAAACAGATTAATATGAGCAGAAGGCAAGGCAGCAGATGGATTTAAACCTCTATAACCTATACCATGAACATTATCTTTAGCATCAAATGAAATTGGGTTACTATCTTTTGGGGCAAAGGTCACATTCTTTAAATATTCTTCATCTGAACCCTGAAGATAAATATATCAAACATATTTTTTTATAAATAATTTAGGAATTTATGTAATTGAAGGACAGAACATATTTGTGAAATAAATTTCCACAATGCATGATGATGTAATGGGTACAGGTGAAAAGACTAACTATGTTTGATTGATTATTATTCGACTACATCATTTAGAATATTCCTGAAAGATACCCAACAGAACAGCACAGGGATTAATCAAAAGTATACATCTGGAAGTTATAATACGGATATGGAAAAAATATATCAAGTCAATCGAAAGTCAGGTAGAAAACACTTTCAAGGCAACAAAACAAAGATGACAATACTCCCTGGAAATTTGTCTAGTGGATAAAACAAATTAGTGAAATAAAATTATTTAGGTTTAGGAGGGGAGGCAACTCTATAATGTTCAAAGAAGATTATAAATTGTGAGTAGAACAAATATTTTAAAACTAACCTCATCCTCACTACTTGAATTTGGACCATCTGGCATCACACATCCATAAACTTTTCCTTCTACAATTATAAAATGTTACAACTTCCATTTAAATCATACAATGCATGATAACGGTAATGATTAAACTTGATATTTGATTCAGAACATTATCGAAAACAATAACTAATATACAATTTATATAACCTATATTATAATATATACTATACCATTTGCATTTTTCTTCTTCTTTCTATTTTTGGAAGAAATTCTGGGTCCAACACCTTGTCCCTCTTTCCATCCCATTTTTCTCAACAACCGAATACCAATTGGTAGACTATATCAATCAAGACATTTATGTTTAAAATTTATGTGAAATTTACAATACCAACATTAACACAGAATATTAGGGCTTCAGTACTATTACTTATATTATTTGTATAAAGAATATTGTATTTGTAACAGCTTTTAATTCTTGTATTCAGTTACTAGTTATTACCTGTCAGGTACTACTAAGTCTATTAACATTGTATCCTTTTGTTCAATACCATCACCAGTTACAGCTGAAGCTAAAGCCTTTCTTTTTCTCTGCCTTTCTTCAGATGTGTAACTTTCAGCAGTAGCTATTTTTCTTGGAGCTATGCCATGTTCTCCAAAATCCTTAAAAGTAAAAAAAAATAATAAAGACTCTAATATTCAAAAATTTATAACCTGTATACTACATTACTATTAAACAAATGCTGACGAACAAAGTAAATTGTTGAAGTATTTCTAACAGTATAAATCTATAAGGTCACTTTTTTGTCATTCTAACTTCCAAGGCAATTTTACAACTTCAACACAAAACATTACGATTTACTTTCCAATGAACAACTTAAATACTGTAAAAATAATAATTACATCTTCATCCATAAAATCTTCTGCTCTTTGACTGACTTGATCATTTCTAGAACTTCTAGATGATACAAATGTAGAAGGTGCCCATCCTAGAAACAAATTCATAACACAATTAATATAAACAAAAACAATATTGAAAACTCTAGAGTTGAAATAAGTTTTATCTTTCAAAGTTATATTAAATGTACATGTAAGTATAAAAATTTGCCAAATTTACAATTCAAAATAAACAAGCCTTCTTTCCAATCTCAAATTGATGACAATCATTCATTACTTGCACATTCATCTTTTTATAAAGTATCGAGTGATCCAACTGCTTAACAAGACTAAACCAGACCAAGTTTTATTGCTCTCCTGCAATTCAAATCTGAACACTAAAAAATCAAATTGTTTTTCCCTGCTTACCGTCAGTGGAAAAAATTCATCATCGCATGAACATCTACACCAAGTTTGAACATTTTAAGTCAAATTACAGGCAGTGTAAGAGTTATAATGTTCTAAAAATGTGACAGACAGGTCCAAAAGAAAGGAGACCATAGAAATTAATAACAAAGAAAGACAATGATTGATATTTATCATGTTCATCAACTTTACATGTACACTGATCAGAAAATATTATAATAATAATATACCTTCTTTGGTTCCAACTGAATTAAAGTATCCAGCTGAGAAACCTCCAGTAAAGGCTCCATGAAATCTTTGTCTGCCTTTACTATCTTTAACAGGTAGGTCGTGTACTGATACTGGTTTCTTTCGAGCTTCATCTAATATAAGAAAAAATAAAATGTAAGCCTAATCAGTTGGATCTTAAAGGACCTAAGTCCGTAACTCAAAATCCTCCAAAATCTTTAAACATTAAAAACACGAATTATTGGCCATTTTAAATCAACATTGATGATGTAAACTAATTTGAAATTTGGGAAACGGAAACTATTGAATGTAAATCAGTAGTTTATATACATTCATATTACAGTATTATATGCATTACGACCCACTTTTGACAATTTGTAGGTCCCAAATGTTAGCGATTTAGCTCCTTTAATCAGATGTTATTATCAACAAAATATATTAATTTTGTGTGAGATAACAGTACTGATATTATTAACAAGAACAGTAATCTAATCATGCCATGGTAGATTGATTTGAAAATTATACAATATTAATATTTAATCATCAGACAATGAACATCAAAGATGTACATTATTAAATTTTGTCAAACACTAAACAGCAATGTGTATTACTAATTAGATGTAATTAGATCAAATTATTGCTAAGAGCTGAAAATAGAATCTTCAGATAGCTCATTGTTTATATAACGATCTGTTCAGTGATGGAATTAATTGGATTACATCTATTGAGTTGTTTTTATAAGAAAACCATTGGATTAAATTTATTGAGTTGTTATAATAATGTACAATCTGATTTTTATGGCTTCTTAAAAGAAACTGTTTATACAATGGCATTTTACAATGACATTTGGAATAAATATAGAACTGGTTACCCAAAAAGAAAATTGCCAACATCTTGAATAAATATGTGTAAAGCTCTTTGATGTGCCTCCCATTTGTGTATTATAGTATTAGTATTACAGGTTTTAATCTTATTCTTAAATACATTACCCAATAACCTAACCCCAATAGAAAGTAGGAAGTTCTATGTGGACACAGTACGGACGGCTAACCGCTAGTTTTTCGATGTAGAATGATGGTAACAGAAAGCTCTTTTCCGGGTACTAAAACTGTACCCACAGAGTCTAGATTATAAAAAAAATCAGAATGGAATCGGATACACTGGGCAAAAATAAACTGGCAATGCACATGACATCTTACCAAATCATGGCATATTTATGTCGCCCAAGCGAGATTACAACTATAGTTACTATCAATCATACTATGGTACATATATATGTATGTGTCACATAAAACTATTTCTATGAAGTGTCCAATCAATGACGTCCCATATTTTTGACATCAAAGAAATTAATTCTCACACTCATTCTTTGGTTCTATTTCAGTATCGTACCTCTACCAGTTTCCGGTGTCGTAGAGACTTGAAATTTTCAGGGGGTGTTCATGTCGGCTAACAATGACCTCACACCAAATTTCAGCGAAATCGGTCAATAACTTTTCATTTTACCGAATTAAACTTCCCACGAGAGATACAATTATTGCTTTTCGCCGCCATTAGTATTTGGTGACTCTAGACTCGATTAACAAGACACTCAACGAACTCCCAACACTCGGTTCCCCGTGCCCAACGTTGCAATTCATAATAATTATAATGAGTTTCGTATATTTTAATTATACGCCCACATGGAAATGTGGTCGCATATTGCCGTCGCCCCCGACCGGCCATCCGTCGGTCCGTCCGTTCGTCGTCCACAATTTCTTGTGAACACTCTAGAGGCTAAAGTTAATACCCGATTGACTTTAAATTTATGCACAGTGTTTAAGTTTAAGGTCATGAGACGAAGAAGCATATGGAAATGTGGTCGCATATTGCCGTCGCCCCCGACCGACCGGCCGTCGGTCCGTCCGTTCGTCGTCCACAATTTCTTGTGAACGCTCTAGAGGCTAAAGTTAATACCCGATTGACTTTAAATTTATGCACAGTGTTTAAGTTTAAGGTCATGAGACGAAGAAGCATATGGAAATGTGGTCGTATATTGCCGTCGCCCTCGACCGGCCGTCCGTCGGTCCGTCCGTTCGTCGTCCACAATTTCTTGTGAACGCTCTAGAGGCTAAAGTTAATACCCGATTGACTTTAAATTTATGCACAGTGTTTAAGTTTAAGGTCATGAGACGAAGAAGCATATGGAAATGTGGTCGTATATTGCCGTCGCCCTCGACCGGCCGTCCGTCGGTCCGTCCGTTCGTCGTCCACTACGAAATCGAGTCTCAGCGGCTAAATTTTTATTCGATTCATCTGAAAAATTAATACAACCTGCGCGAGGGTCGTGCGCAGGTTGTATTCATTTTTCGGACGGATCTTTAAAAAAATGAGGCCCTGAGAGAAGTTGCGGTTTTTAAATACAAACTTAGGCCTACAAAATGAACGCAAAAATTAGATTGATCACTCAAGCCAGGGGATGTTAGCCAGGGTCATGACCTTGACCCATCGGGACGTCCCGAAAGAAGTCCTTGTGTGTCGTGACCTTGACCTTGACCTTAACCTCTCTGCAAAATCTGTGGACGGTACCTAAAGTTTTGGGAATTTTTCGATCCCAAGGTAAAAGGTCAGGTGAAAGGTCAAGGTTTCACATGAAAGGACAGTGATGTGTCCATCCGAGGTCATGACCTTCGATATGCTACGTGACCATTGGAGGTCAAGCTAGGGTCAAGCGTCACTTCATGGGCCCGTTTCGCCCACTTCCGGTTGCCGGGCGGCCATTTTGAAGTCACCCAGAGACTGGCCGGGGTGGATATACCTATCGAATACCAAGCCTCGAACCCCGCCCGGGTCCATGAAGTGACGTTTGACCCTAGCTTGACCTTCAAATGTCACGTGGCATGGAAAGGGTCATGACCCTGGATGGACACATCAATGACCTTTCATGGCAGTTCTTGACCTTTCACCTGACATTTTGCCTTGGGGTCGAAAAATCCTCAAAACTTTAGGTACCGTCCACAGATTCTGCAGAGAGGTCAAGGCCAAGGTCAAGGTCACTACCCACACGAACTTCGTTCGGGACGTCTATGTGGATCAAGGTCATGACCCTCGCTGACATAGCGTGCCCCCTAGCGGACATAGAAAATAAATCGCCATAAATCACGCAAATTTCACCGAGCTTCGCGAACCTCCTCCTGTAAACGCCCCGAAGGGTGCCCGGGCGGGGTTCGAGGCTTGGTATTCGATAGGTATATCCACCCCGGCAAGTCTCTGGGTGACTTCAAAATGGCCGCCCGGCAACCGGAAGTGGGCGAAACGGGCCCATAAAGTGACGTTTGACCCTAGCTTGACCTCCAATGGTCACGTAGCATATCGAAGGTCATGACCTCCGATGGACACATCACTGTCCTTTCATGTGAAACCTTGACCTTTCACCTGACCTTTGACCTTGGGGTCGAAAAATTCCCAAAACTTTAGGTACCGTCCACAGATTTTGCAGAGAGGTTAAGGTCAAGGTCAAGGTCACGACACACAAGGACTTCTTTCGGGACGTCCCGATGGGTCAAGGTCATGACCCTGGCTAACATCCCCTGGCTTGAGTGATCAATCTAATTTTTGTGTTCATTTTGTAGGCCTAAGTTTGTATTTAAAAACCGCAACTTCTCTCAGGGCCTCATTTTTTTAAAGATCCGTCCGAAAAATGAATACAACCTGCGCACGACCCTCGCGCAGGTTGTATTAATTTTTCAGATGAATCGAATAAAAATTTAGCCGCTGAGACTCGATTTCGTAGTGGACGACGAACGGACGGACCGACGGACGGCCGGTCGAGGGCGACGGCAATATACGACCACATTTCCATATGCTTCTTCGTCTCATGACCTTAAACTTAAACACTGTGCATAAATTTAAAGTCAATCGGGTATTAACTTTAGCCTCTAGAGCGTTCACAAGAAATTGTGGACGACGAACGGACGGACCGACGGACGGCCGGTCGAGGGCGACGGCAATATACGACCACATTTCCATATGCTTCTTCGTCTCATGACCTTAAACTTAAACACTGTGCATAAATTTAAAGTCAATCGGGTATTAACTTTAGCCTCTAGAGCGTTCACAAGAAATTGTGGACGACGAACGGACGGACCGACGGACGGCCGGTCGAGGGCGACGGCAATATACGACCACATTTCCATATGCTTCTTCGTCTCATGACCTTAAACTTAAACACTGTGCATAAATTTAAAGTCAATCGGGTATTAACTTTAGCCTCTAGAGCGTTCACAAGAAATTGTGGACGACGAACGGACGGACCGACGGCCGGTCGGTCGGGGGCGACGGCAATATGCGACCACATTTCCATATGCTTCTTCGTCTCATGACCTTAAACTTAAACACTGTGCATAAATTTAAAGTCAATCGGGTATTAACTTTAGCCTCTAGAGTGTTCACAAGAAATTGTGGACGACGAACGGACGGACCGACGGATGGCCGGTCGGGGGCGACGGCAATATGCGACCACATTTCCATGTGGGCGTATAATTAAAATATACGAAACTCATTATAATTATTATGAATTGCAACGTTGGGCACGGGGAACCGAGTGTTGGGAGTTCGTTGAGTGTCTTGTTAATCGAGTCTAGAGTCACCAAATACTAATGGCGGCGAAAAGCAATAATTGTATCTCTCGTGGGAAGTTTAAATCGGTAAAATGAAAAGTTATTGACCGATTTCGCTGAAATTTGGTGTGAGGTCATTGTTAGCCGACATGAACACCCCCTGAAAATTTCAAGTCTCTACGACACCGGAAACTGGTAGAGGTACGATACTGAAATAGAACCAATTCTTTTTTTTAAAGAAAAAATTTAACCATACAATTTAGCCTTGAATATCTAATAAATTAAATTAAATTAGATTTGGAAAATTGATATTATGAAACTTTAACTGGCCGATCTAATTCATTATTAGAGAATGAAAGCAGCAACGATTAATCTGGGGTGTTAATTTTTCGTATTGCATTCATTTAAGACTACCTTCTTCAAGTTGTTCAACTTGTTTTCCAATGATAACAAACGATTCTTCTTCATCCGAATCCATTTTCATGGACAGCGCCATTTTTTAAGAACCGCAGCAAAATCAAAAATTGATTTGTGAGTAATTGTATAAGTGTGCATAAAAATTTTGATAGCATATTTTCAAAATGAACATAGCATAAATTCCAATCAATCGTGTTGATACACAAATGATCTGATCAAAAACGGGAGCTGGCATTATTTTGACCAATCGCTTTCTAAACTATGCGATTTTCTTATTTCTCAAAATACGGAAGGATATGTGTGCGCTTGCGCAAAAGCTGAAATGCAGCCTTTACCCTCGGGAAGATGAGGACTTAGTTTTGTTTTGTGATATTGTTCGTGTTTTACTACCACTGCAATGCACTCTATCGTCGTGTTAGGGTTAACACGATGATGAAGAAGATAAGCTTAAAAGGCTTACGACTTACATCGGATCGGAGATCGCGTGAAAGTTCACCCAAAGCATCCACTAATTCCGAAGTGGAAGACGAAAATCGTGAAGAATCTGCACGGAATGACTCACACACACAGGGTTTATCACAACTTAGTTATGCTGGAAATCTGACAACGACAGAAGATTTAAATAAGAGAAAAAGAGAAAAAATGGGATTGCTAAAAAATCTTAGGCGTAAATTTACTCAATCCGTTCATCGAAAAAGTGAAGAAACTGTTGAATGTGAATCTCATATTGAAGAGTGCCAAACGTCACATTTACAGTCAAATTCACAGATTATAATTGACACAAAGAAAAGTAAAGCTAGAGGCAAACATTTGTTTGTTTTTTGTGACAAGCCAGTAAGGTCAAATCCAACATCTCAGAGTAGTGACAGTCTGAACGCAAATGTTCAAACACTGACTACAACTAAGATCAGTGAGATGCATTCCAACACGGATAACAGTGAATTAGATTCAAAGAAAGAAAAATCTAGTTGTAGGGCAAAAGACATTTCTAAATTTCATCTCGATGTCTCAACTAAACTAAATAAAATAGATGGAAATGTCAGTGGCTGTGGAAATGGTGCTCAAAATAAAATAAATAGGGATAGTGACAGTTCTATTAAGTCTGATATTTATGACAGTTATGATGTTACTGAAAGGTGTGGGTTCTTTGGTTTAGATACTCTGCGAGAAGAACCCAAAACTTGGAGTTTAACTCACGAGCTTTTCAGACTTTCTAAATTTGGCTGGTATTGGGGTCCTATAACTCGCAATGAAGCCGAAGATAAACTAGCTAATCAAACAGATGGTGCTTTTTTAGTGCGGGACAGTTCCGACGAACGATATTTGTTAAGCTTAAGTTTTCGTTCTTATGGGCGTACTTTGCATACTCGCATTGAACATTGTAATGGCATGTTTAGTTTTTATGCCCAACCAGATACAGAGGGCTACCCATCGATCGTAGATCTTATTGAACATTCAATGAATGATTCACAGACTGGAATATTTTGCTATTCTCGTTCACGATCTCCAGGTGCCCCTTCATTCCCTGTGAGACTGACTAAACCTGTGTCCAGATTCACACAAGTGCGATCGTTACAATATTTGTGTCGATTTGTTATTCGTGAATATACCCGATACGATCATATACAGCAATTACCATTGCCTTCCAGTCTCAAAGGATGGATTGAAGAAACTCAATATTAAACTTTTATTTAATAAGACTTTTGAATGAAAATGGTTTTTAAATTCTGGTTAAACTATATTTAAGCTGATTACTTTCATTTTGAAGCGAGAGAGTGGTGTGCTGCTATAATTTGAATTACTTATATTATATTATCCCTGGCAGGTTTATTTATAAAATTACATTAAAATCATGCTGATCTATGTTTTTATCATCTTAACATCTCTGTATAATTTTCATGACATTTAGAAAATGTGAATTAATAATAGGGCCTGCTGTTTCAGTTCATAATATTTTAGTTGATAATCTTTTAAAGCTTCCAATCTGGTATTGAAAAATGTATTACCGGTAAGCTTAAAACATAGAATTAAAAAGCATAATAACGTTCCCACTTGACACTAGGCAGTAATTTTAAATGTATTAAGAATAATCTGTCCATTTGATTTGCAGACGAAATAGGGCTCATGACAGTTACATAAAATATTTTGTCAATACATTGTTTTGAATTGCTTTATTTATTTAGACATTTTTTCGACAGTATAAAAATTTATTTGTGCACATGGACAAGTTAATGTAGGCCTACACTGTACATGTACTCAGTTCATTTAAAAAAAAATTAAAGGAACACTTGTCTTATAAATTGCAGCTACACATACCCTCACATTAATCGTTTTATGTAATGCTGCTTTCTGTTAACTTTAAACCAAAATGGCTATTTTATCTAATATTTAAATATTTTTATCTGTACCAGTAATTTAAATGTTATGAGGGCGAATTAATTTTTATGGTTTTCTGTACATTTAACCAGCTATTATGCTGTCAGTGTCTTATTGCATTAATTAATATCATTGACCTTTGATCTACATAGACTACATACATGTACATTTCAAGTTGTAATGTAGCCTATTATTCATTACCAGTAATTGATGACCTTGAACTGACCAAATTAATTGATAATAGGACTAATGTAGAAAATTCCTAACAGATTAAATATTTTTTCATTAAGTAGTTTTATTTGAAATAAAACTGAAAAATAATATATGCAGATGGAAAAATAATGTAAAGTGAATTTAGAAAACTTTCAGTTTTAAGAGTTCAGGAATCTATTTTTTAAGAATTTGAATCAGAGTTATGTTTAGATCAAGTTTATACTACATGTATGTATAAGTACTGGTAAGTAAGATTACACATTAATATTCGTATCATTTGGCAGATGTACATGTAACATGCAGGCAGCTTAATCATTATTTGCAATAATGACAGACCTCAATAATAAAAAAAATATAAATAAACATTAATTTTGTTTATCTAGTGAATGTTTCAGGCTACAAGTACATGTACAAAGTACAAACGGGTGTCAATATTATTTTCAATAATTTTAATGTATTGAACAGGTAAATTCGATGTATTGAACAGGTAAATTCGATGTATTGAACAGGTAAATTCGAAATTAAATGGCAATTAAATTTCAACTGAATGTACATGATATGTATTGCCCAAAGTAATCAGTCTAATCAGTCGTTTACTATTCACCACCTCTGGCAGTTAGAGAATTTGTACAATTAATTATAATGACAACAATATATGTATGACAGCTTTTTTTATAAACAATATTTTATTCTCAGAAAAGGATTAAGGAATATGCTAGGCCTAACTGCTTCCTTTGCACATTTTGCTAAAGTACTAAAATGAACATAAGACATATAGTATCTTTAAATTTTTGTGATTTGAACAGAAATCTTGAGCTGTAGCTATATATTGTAAATTTTGATTGAGGTTTGTGTTTCCTATCAAAATAATACTTTTGTTGGGTTTTTTTGAGTAAAAGACTGTCTTCATACCCCGTAGTAGCAATAGTGTAATAATCAGTAATGTAATATGACTGTACATACATATTCTATGTAAACGTACATGTAGTTTATAAGCAGATGTAAATTTCTGTTGATCTCATTTGCAATATTTAATGTCAATAATATAGAAAAAGCAGTGTAGCCTAAATTATTTGGTTAATGAAGTATGCTGATTGTTGTTATTAAGGATATAATTACTTCTAATTAAAGATCAAATGTTAAATATTCGTATATATATTATACATTTTGATTTTCATTATATTTCATTAGCCCATGAACTATAACATTAAAGATGCATTATATAAGAACTAATTCTGCCTAATTTAGGTGTCTCTTTTGGCTTCAAATGTTATATCAATGATTTATTAGACTCTTTTTTACAAAACAGGCTATATTAAACTCTCGAGACCCTGGGTTTCCAACCACACAGTGAGGTCTCAGAACACTTTTTATGTAGTCATGTCATTGAGTCAACTGGCAAGATTAAAAATTTAATGATAAAATGGATAATCAAGGCTAAGCGTCTGTTGTCAAAAATCTTGTAAAAACTTCAAATACTCATAACTTTACTCATAATAAAGTAAGCCCTAATTGGAATGAAATTTTCTACGTATTCATTTTTCATTAAATGTATTTGAACTGTTATAGTAAGAACGACCAGCTCTTAAATCTTACATAATGCACTTTAAACTAATAGAAATGGAATGCATGACTTTTTTAGAAGCTATTTACCCAAATTACCTGCTGACACTGTAAATTACCTACTACACAGAATCAATATTTGAGTAAACTTTCTAAAACTAGTATTTAGTACAGAAAAAAAAATCTGAACTTTTACTTTTGATCTAAAGTGCAATAATATGGACTAAGTTTCAAGTCTTAACTGGGACAGGCGGGCTTTGAAATAATTATAAATAAAGAGTTTGACTTGTATAAATGTATGGTCTAGATATAACATTCTATGAATGATTGTTATGTGTTATTTAAACTATAATTTATATAATTAATTATAATTGTATGATATGATTGTCTTGAAATATGTGTACACTATATATACAGTATAGTGAAATTCTGTTCGGTTACCATGGCAAGTGAGCACACTTTGGAAACTTGTTACAAATGCTTTAGTACAGTAGAAACCTTTCAATTCTTAAACACAGTTGACAATGTTACAAAATGCCTTGTATGATTTAAAAAAAACATAATTCCAGAAATATGCACTAATTTGTATTTTTTTTCTTTTTGTTGAAATTAAGCCTTGGACTTAAAAGAATTTTCTTCGTAGAATGGGCCTTTAATGGACATTTCCCCGATGTTTGCTAGTCAAATCTGTATACCGGTAAATCTCTTAGGAAAATACACTAAATAGACTGTAGTTAAAGGATTACTTTAGTGTTATTGGTCATTGAAATACTAAAAATTACTTATAAAGCTATTATTAGTATATTTTGGCACCTGTTTATAAAGCAGTATTTAGACTAATATGAGACATATTATTAATTTGTTTAGTAGGTTACTACTCTATCTTATGACAATTCTGCTTCATGCATATAGCCAAAGTACATAAAATCTCTTGATAAATGTAGTAAAAAAAAATGCTGTATATTCATTTATGAACAAATAACACATAAAATGGCTATTGGGCAGTTTTTTTTTATATGCCTACATCTGTCTTGTCAGTAGGGTGTTAAACACCATTTCATTTCATCTGTCTGTGGTTGATAGTCAGTCAGTCTTTGTGTTTGTTGTTGATTACTAATACATGTAACACAGAGATTGTCTATCTCGGCACCTTCCAAAACATGTCCAAAGGGTAAAGGTCTAGGATGTTGATAAGTGAGTCTTCTTGTTGAAATTGATATGGGTTGTCTACATGTATCTTATTGAAATAAAGATGATAATCAGTTTCTGTAAATTTCTATCATAACTACAAGAGCTATTTCATTTCTTTTAAAAAGAAAATTTTGATTTGATATTGTTTCAAAAATATTGAGTTCAACTTATAAATGCTCGCATATGTTTCGTTGTCTGTTCTGAATCATGTCATAATCATAAATTTCTTCAAATTTTGTTGTCATCTTTTGAATTGGTCTGATCACTGCCATTGATTAACATGTACAATGTATTATGTAATAATCATAAATAATGTAAATAGTTCGTAATGTACAACCTTGTAGAATTGTAGAAAATCAACTCATGAAATCCAGAATTTAAAAGCCATTTACATATTACAAAGCAATTACCTGCCAGCCTTCCACCATTTTAACAATTTGGAAAACTGAATAGAAACTTAAACAATTTTTTATACTATTTCTTGTTTGTTTCTTTCATAAATATATAATGGATGACTGTAGAGATTTAGATTATGTGACAATCATTTTTTAACAAAGGGAACATCTTTTCCCCTCTTCTTTTCATCCTAGTTAATTTAGGAAACATAATTATGAACCTTGTTAAAAAAGATTATCTGACTTGCCATAAAATATAATGTTTGTAAGAATTATTGCCTATAAATAGCAAAAAAAATCCAATTGATAAAATTTGGAGCAAGATGGTTGGCGTTCAGATTGACATTGTGTATGGTCTAGTACATTTATGAAGCTGTTATTAACATGTTTAAGATAGCAGAAATTACAAATATTTTTTCAAATTTTGTTGCGGAACAATACATAAACCAGAAATTGTTAGATTACATATATTTACTAACACAAAATTATCTTTAATTCCATTCAAATATTGGGTTTAGAGAACATAAATATTATGTGCAGAAATTTAATTATTCAGTAAATTCTCTTTTAACAAGGTTCTTTTCTTCAGTTATCTCTTTCTGACGTTGGATTGAATTTTCCTTGAAAAATTGAAGTGTAATTATTCACAAGCTTTGTTTTGCTTATTTTACGTTAATTAAATGAAAACTGCCCCAATATGCAAGTGCTGGTAGCACTTTTCGTGATATGTATGTATGTATGTATGCTCCAATTTATACTAAATAAATTTATGTATGTTTGGTATTAATATTTTGTTTTTGTGTTTTAAATATAGAATTTTGATGTTGTTTATCTACCCTAACCTCCAGATAATGTGAGCCACAGGAACCCATATTCCTGAAGCAAAGACTGCAAGTTTTACAACATCTGGATGTTGCTAGAGTACTTCACAATTCCCGAACTTATAGCTAAGTTTATCTACAGTCACGTGAACAGTAGCATCCAATCAAGAGGTTGTGACATACGATCTCCGCAGAAACCTTGACATGAAACAAACTTTGCAACTCGATTATCACAGGAAGACATTTTAGCTTGAAAGTGTGAGTCTTGGAATTCACAACAATCGAGGAATCTGATAGGCTCGCAAGCTGGGCTTGTAACTTGTACCCAATCTATAATAGTGCCAAAATATGCGGGTATTACGTGAAGACCTTGATAAGAAGTCAATGGACATTGTTGACTAATGAAATATACCATTATGAAATGTAATTTTTCCAGACCAGGGCAGGATGTTGGCCCCTTCATTGATAAAAACCTGAGACTCCCAGAGTTGTTGAAAATCTAAAAACATCTTCCTATATTCATGTTGTTGAAGAAACAAAATAATTTGATCACCATGGATTTGACTGTTTTGTAAAAACAGAAATAGAAGAAAAATAAATTTATTGCTGCTTCAATTACATGATTATTGCCACGTATATATTGGGTTCACTATTTCAAACTTTTCGGCAAACCCTTGGACCAAACTGCATTACTGAGAGCTTGGGGGCGAAAGGTTAGCACATGCACGCTGTATCATAAGGTATGTCTTTGTGTCAACGGGTGTGGTTTCGATTTCGCGGTTGTATGTGACCAGGAGCAGGATTGCCTGTCCAACCTTTTGGGTTTTCTCCGG
The DNA here is from genome assembly GCA_917208275.1 of Patella pellucida. NCBI lineage: Eukaryota > Metazoa > Mollusca > Gastropoda > Patellidae > Patella > Patella pellucida. Next base: position 64,870,902 of record OU795039.1, read on the forward strand.
TTTCCTTCCACTGCTGTTAGTACTAAAATGACCTAGTTTGTTCGAGTGGACATTAAACCCCTTTTCTCTCTCTATTAATGAGAGCTGATTGACAATCATATCTAAAATATCACTGCACACATTATTTGCCATGGAAGACAAAATAAAGAATAGCAAAAGCCTGTACGAAGCTAGCTATTAAGATGACTAGAAGACCAACTTAGAAAGATATACAAGGGTTGAGAGTTGATTTATTAAAAAATAATCAACACTGAAACGCTTATGAATAATATCATGGTACAATAATGTCATGTATATTATTTTTAATAACCATTTTTAAAATCCTTCATTCATACAATACTACAGTTCAGTGATGGTTCCGGTACTACTCCACAAACATTTATAATTATAGTTCGATAGCATGATAGTTATTATATCTGTCTGTTACAAAGACAATATTCTCGTTCATTCACCGGAAATTTACAGACATCAAAATCCGAATTGTGAAAGTCTTCAACCGTATCTGTTCCGATAATTAACACCCATAACATTGCTAGTCTGAAAAAGGACATAAACAGAATTTATCTTATACAACAATTGAGACAGAAATAGTGGATTCATTTAGGTGCAATACTATGGGAAGACATCTTTTTATAGACTGGGGTATATGGGTTTAACAATATTGACAGGAGTAAATGGGTTCCATAATGTTGACAGGAGTAGTTGGGTTCAACAATTTAGACAGGAGTAGATGGGTTCAACAATATTGACAGGAATAGATGGGTTTAACAATATAGACTGTGTTAGACTAGATGGATTTAACAAAGTAGACTGGGATAGATAGGTTTAACAACAAAGTAGACTGGGATAGATGGGTTTAACAATGTAGACTAGAGTAGGTGGGATTAACAATGTAGAATAGAGTAGATGGGTTTAACAAAGTAGGCTATGGTAGATGGGTTTAACAAAGTAGACTGGAGATATATGGGTTTAACAAAGTAGACTGAGTTAGATGGGTTTAGCGATGTATACTGTGGTAGATGGGTTCAACAAAGTAGACTGGGATAGATGGGTTTAACAAAGTAGACTGGGATAGATGGGTTTAACAAAGTAGACTGGGATAGATGGGTTTAAAAAAGTAGACTGGGATAGATGGGATTAACAATGTAGACTGTGGTAGACTAGATGGGTTTAACAAAGTAGGTGGGATTAACAATGTAGAATGGAGTAGAATATGCTCAGTGGAGTTCAGTATAAAAGGTTTATAGATTTTATTCTCTTAATGTCATTTCTGGCCCCAATGATCACCATACCATGACAAATTCTTTTTTGTAAAAATCTTATTCAAAGAATGCAGAGAAAAAAAGCTCACCATTATAAAAGCTCCCCTTAAACCTTCAGACAAAGTAGTTCCAAATTGTTGTGCCTGTAAATAAAATTTTGTAACAATTCACGTATAACATTAATGATTTTACACACAAAGGCATAATATTGAAATTCATTTTGGCTTGTAAATGCTAAAAGAAGTTTTAATCAAATTTGGAATCCAATGCCAGTATCTTATGCATTTGCAATGAGTAGGCGAAACTTACATTTCTAACTCGAGACCCAAATACTGTAAGATCACTGAGTCGTCTGTCAAGGAATTCCCATGTATTTGTATAATCTTCAGAGTTATCTTGAACCATATAGATCTCAGTACTTTTATAAACTGCTGCTAATGATACTCTTTTTGTATACCAATTAAACTATAAAGAAGGCCACACATGGTCCCATTAAATATATGTTCATATGGTTAAGGTTAGCATCTTTAGGCGTCGCAAACACTTTATTCAATTATAATGGAATAATTATGTTTCCTATGTAATATCAGTGTAGACCACTGCTTTTCCAACACCTGACTGTCCATGGTTTGTTTATTTACATGCAAATGTTTACCCAGGTGATTAGGATGGAGCATCAACATTTTACTTCAGTCATTTTTAGAGAGAGAAATGGGGTTTAACGTCCACTTGACACAAACTAGGTCATTTCAGCAATAAAATATGGTTAAATTCTATTCCAATAATTTGCTTGCACGCAGTGGTCTTTTAGCAGTGGGAGGAAACCAGAGGACCTGGAGAAAACCCGCGAGGTTAGACAGGCGACCCTACTCCTTGCCACATACAACCGGGGATTCGAATTCAAGCCAGTTGACTCAATGACAGGCTTTATGATACAGGGCGCGCACGCTAACTATTCAGCCATTTTGAAACACAGACAGTTAATTTTTTTCTAAGGTCATGTGTGTAATACGAGGGAGGATAATTTTGATTGGACAGTTTCGTATCTGTCTATCATCAATTTCCAAAAGTCAAGAAATTTTTCGAAGTACTGCAAATCTGAGCTAGATTACTCCACTTTCATTGTCTGCATCCCAAAAACTAGACAAGCTTGTCAGCCCTTAAGTATTGCCCATATTTGGTGATAAAAGACAGAACTATTATCAGCAGTGTAATAATTCTACCATTCTGAAACACTACCCACCAAGTGGTAGTAAAAAAAAATTAATAAATTTACATCAGTAGATTTATCGCCAGCATAAAACCATATGTCATCCATTAATTGTGACAGATTTTTCCACGATTCCAGAGCATTCTGAGGTAATGTTTGTATTGCCATAGCCTGCAAGTATATAATTCATTAAAATTAATAACACAAACTTTTGGTAAATACAAAGATATCGACATCGACAAACAACAACCATATTTAAATACATGTTACAAGGCAATCGAATAATCTGATAAACTTTGCCTGTGAAGTGGCCAGAAGGTTTGGATTTAAGGAAACGGTATGGGGTTTAACATCTCGTCAATACTTAATATAGATAATTCTCAGACAAACATACTGTAATGATTATTAGTATGGTTCAGTAGGAATGAATTTTGCCATTACAGCTACACTTCTGCTCCACTCTTCATCAATTCAGACTCAGACTCCAGGAGGGAATCTTTATGTACACAGGCAGTTAGGGTCTGTTTGGTACCATTCGAATGGCTCTTGGCAACAATTCTAAATAAATAATGTCACACTGAATTTCAATAGATTGCATTCTTATGCCTACTTTAGAGTTCTGAGAAAGAGGTTTCATTGCATAATGAAAGTACAGGTATGTATATATACCAGGTACATGTGGGTACAGTAATTGTGAAATATTTGATTAATACCATACCTGAGGCCACTTCTCTATGTAAGGTGTTATCATTCTAAGCCGTACTTCTACAGCATTTTGTATAAATGGTTTAGTTTTTAACCTAATAATGGAAAATATTGTTTCTGTTTGGTGAGTTCACTGTCGAATCAGCAGAACATGTAAAAGCAATTTAACTTACAGAAGTAGAATATTCGAAAATTCTAATTTTTATATTGCTAAGCTACAAATTTTTTAAATTAGGTATGTAAAGATGAAATTTGTATCATCAATTAATTGGAATATTGTAAAATAGAACATGTAAAAGCAATTTAACTTACAGAAGTAGAATATTCGAAAATTCTAGTTTTTATATTGCTAAGCTAAATTTTTTAAAATTAGGTGTGTAAAGATGAAATTTGTATCATCAATTAATTGGAATATTGTAAAATAGTACATTTTGTAGACTAGGATAAAGATTGGGACATATTATTCAGTTACAACAAGAGTGGTATTGAGCCTTTAATACTACAAATTATTCTGGTTTGCATAGACTTGTTACTACTTTAAGATGATTAATGTACCTATCTAAATTGGGAACTGTTCAGTTATAAATCACCTACCTTTCTCCCTGTTCCTTGGCTTTAGCAACTTTTTGGACAAGATGGTCAGCTAATTGAGCATTACTTGTAGAATAGAAATAATGAATTAATTCAGCTCCTCCTCTTTCAAACATTCCATGAGATATAGACGGTAAACCTTCTGCTTCAGCACCTTAAACAGATGAATGTTGTTCAATAAAATTAATTAATTAACAACCTTTAGTTTACTGATGTTCCAATGATTTAAGATTTGGGCAAGAATCTGAACAATACGCACAAAGTTATGATTGTGTGCATGGAGATTCACTTCAAACCAAGAAACAACAGTACCAGCTATACAAAAGTACATACAAGTTGTAACTGTGAACCTCTCTAAATAAAAGCAGTGGTATCAGGTGTTTTAAAGATAGTAAGCTGGCACTGCCAGGCAGGATACGCCCACATTTTCGAGAGATGGTTAGAGAACAAGCAAAATTGAAAGTGATTTTTCCTACAATCAAAGGCTATAATTCATTAAATTACAATTTGATATGCGCAAATATCAAAAGGAACCAAGATCTTTGGGTTATAACCATGCATTTCAAGTTTCATCAAAATCGAATTAAAATTGTGATCTCTACAGGGTCCACAACCTTGATATATCATTTTTTAACAGTATTTGCGTACGAACGGCGGCCATTTTGTATGGTAATTTTGGTCCGATTTTTCCGAAATTTGAACTCAACCTTCCGTATGGTGTAACAGTGATAGAGTCAAGCGGTTTTTTAAATCAGATAATAATCGTGACCTCCAGAGGGACAGTAGGTGATTTTTTGGACAATCAGGGGCCATAATTCAGGAAGTTATGATCTGATATGTGCAAACAACGAAAGGAACCAAGATCTTTGGGTTATAACCATGCATTTCAAGTTTCATCAAAATTGAATCAAAATTTTGACCTATACTGGGTCCACAACCTTGATATACCATTTTATAACAGTATTCGCGTACATGCGGCGGCCATTTTGTATGGCAATTTTGTTCCGAATTTTTCCGAAATTCGATGTCAACCTTCTGTAGTTGTAACGTGGATATAATCAAACGATTTTTTAAATCGGATAATAATTGTGACCTCCAGAGGGACCACAAGCTAAACAAAGACGATTTTGCATATAATCAGGGGCCATAATTCAGGAATTTACGATCTGATATGTCCAAATATCGAAAGGAACCAAGATCTTTGGGTTACAACCATGCATTTCAAGTTTCATCAAAATCGATTAAAATTGTGACCTCTACAGGGCCCACAACCGTGATATACCATTTTTTAACAGTATTCGCTTACAAATGGCGGCCATTTTGTTTAGCAATTTAGCTCCAATTTTTCCAAAATTTGAACTCAACCTTCCTTAGGGCATAACGATGATATAATCAAACGATTTTTTTAAATCAGATAATAATTGTGACCTCAGGAGGGACTACAAGCTAAACGAAGGCGATTTTGCGTATAATCAGGAGCCATAATTCAGAAAATTACAATCCGATATGCGCAAATATCGAAAGGAACCAAGATCTTTGGGTTTTAACCACGTATTTCAAGTTTAATCAAAATCGAATTAAAATTGTGACCTCTACAGGGTCCACAACCTTGATATACCATTTTTTAACAGTATTCGCGTACAAATGGCGGCCATTTTGTATGGCAATTTTGGTCCAATTTTACCAAAATTCGAACTCAACCTTTCTTAGGGTGTAACGGTGATATAATCAAACGATTTTTTAAATCGGATAATTATTGTAACCTCCAGAGGGACCACAAGCTAAACCAAGGCGATTTTGCATATAATTAGGGGCCATAATTCAGGAAGTTTCGATCCGATATGCGCAAATATTGAAAGGAACCAAGATCTTTAGGTTATAACCATGCATTTCAAGTTTCATCAAAATCGAAATAAAATTGTGATCTCTACAGGGTCCACAACCTTGATATACCATTTTTTAACAGTTTTCGCGTACGAACGACGGCCATTTTGTATGGTAATTTTGGTCCGATTTTTCCGAAATTTGAACTCAACCTTCCTTAGGGTGTAACGGTGATATAATCGAACGGTTTTTCAAATCAGATAATAATTGTGACCTCCAGAGGTACCACAAGCTTAAATAGGTGATTTTTCGGACAATCAGGGGCCATAATTCAGGAAATTACGTTCCGATAGGCGCAAATATCGAAAGGAACCAAGATCTTTGGGTTATAAACATGCATGTCAAGTTTCATCAAAATCGGTTCAAAATTGTGACCTCTATAGGGTCCACAAGCTAAAAACGTGATTTTTCATACAATCAGGGGCCATAATCCATGAAGTTTTGATTAGATACATGCCAATATCGAAAGCAGCCGAGATCTTTTGGGGATAAACCTATATTTAAAGTTTCGTCAAAATCGGATAAGAATTGTGACCTGTAGAGAGTCCACAAACAATTGTGGACGGACGTCCGGACGGACGGACGGACGGACGGACAGACGGACAGGGGCGACGACATAATACGTCCACATGAAAATGTGGGCGTATAAAAAGTGTAAGCAGAATGTTGCCTTATTCAGGGCAACATCGCTTCCAATAGCTAACGGTACACCAAATTAATATTCAATATGTAAAGAATCTAACCAGCAGTTAAAGTTTTATTAGTCCACCCATGTACATTTACAAAGGGAAGTGAAGCCTTTAATATTTTTTGTTTAACATCTTCTTCTTCTTGTTCAACAGATTCCCTTTGTTTTCTTGACTCCCTCTCTCTGAAACAATGTTATATTTTATAAAATACAGATTCGTATCAAACCATCATTATTCTGTCTGTATCTGAACTAACATTTGTAGATTATTTCTGCATCATTATTACCTTATTACGACATATTATCTGGTCACTATATAAAATTTTACAGCTATAAGAAAGTGGTTCAATATTTTGAGATAAATCTCTTAGACAAGGTCATTATTGGCTATTTCTTTACCAATATGACTTTTCCTTTAATAATATGTTGGTCAGTAATGATATTGTAATGATGGCCAAAAAGTGGAGGTGGGGTACTAAATTCGTCGGCAGAAGCAATTCTTGATTGGGGGCACTTCCATCCAAGGTCCCTATCGGCGAGGGGCTGCAATAACTTGGAGAAAAGAGTACTTGCGGTCAAGATTCCTTTTTTTAAGATGTCAAATAGAAACTTTTTTCTTTCACAATGAGTAAATATTTGTATTTGTTAATTATAGATGTACCTTAACAGGATATGAAACATTCAATGAATAAATGAAATGTCTAACCATATCCGATTTTAATTCACACCTAGTTTTACATTCACTCAAGAACGCATTCTGATTTTATTGCGTATTCAAGTGGTTGATATAAAAATGTTGGTCAAACAAGAGTGAACAGGATATTTGTCATATTAATATTTAGGTATTTAGGTCTATGATTGAAGTCAACTATATTTACATTAAAGAAATGAAATGGGGGCTAATGCCCTGATTTTCTTGAGAGAAGGTTACATTAAAAGATATGTTCTTTCACAGTCATCTATATAATCCTACAAAATGTATAATCTTTAAATGGAATAAGATAAATATTTTAACTTATCAATTGCAAAAAATTGAACTTAATATGGTGTAAAATAGTTAATAGTAAAAGCAGGTGACCACACCACACACAATTACACAAGATAAACCTACCAGAGAGAGAGAGAGAAAGAGAAATTGGGTTTAACCTCCACTCGACACAAACTAGGTCATTTCGGGACTAACATAATATAGTTTAATTTTTTTGCAATAATTCGCTTGCGTGTAGGGGTCTTTAGCACTGGGAGGAAACCGGAGGACACGGAGAAAACCCACGAGGTTTGACAAGCAACCCTATTCCTTGTCACGTACAACTGGGGATTCGAAACCACGCCAGTTGACTCAATGACAGGCTTTATGATATAGCACGCACGTGGTTGTGCTAACCATTCGGCCATGCAACCCCCCATAAAGCTACAAACAGGACACAATTGTCAAATTCAATTTTTTTTAAGGAAGTCAAATCCTTATAATAAAGCATAGATCAACATAATTTAAAACTCAATATATTCAAAAACAGGCAGTACATATATATCTCCCAAGCGCAGTTTTATTTTTATTTATTCAATAGCATGAATTGTTAATCTGTAGTCTTATTCATTCATGAGGAACATGTGACTTCGGAATACAACCAACTTGACACTCCTGCATACCAGTCTTAAATGATGATGACACGTGAAAAAGGCTCATAAAATTAGGCCTACCAGTACTTATAACATCAATTTTTATTTACTTACTCATTTGTGAACTCATCTGTATATGTTGTGTTATCTTCATTACTAAAATTTCTACATGTTTTACTTAAACTTCTAAATTGTAACTGAAAAGCTTGATTTATACCTGAAAAATAATATTCATCAGATTTTCATGTTACTTTCAGAATATATATATACTGCAATGTATTCTATACACGGTGAGAACAGGGCTGTGTTCTGTTGGGAATTTTTAAAACCTAATATATTTATGTATTCTAGTGCTTTTGTTGGGTTCAAAGTTCAAACTCATGAGTATGGTTGGCTTTTATAAATACAACTCTCACGACTTGTAGATCATAGATGTGACAGATAGTAAGTTCGTTTCAAATATTATGCAAAAAATCAAAAACAAATGAACAAAATGAAATTACATGTATATCTCAATCTTAATTATTTTGTATGAATCAGTACGTTCTGCTCATATGAGCAAAGAGCTTCTAGTTTTATTGAAATTTCTATTTAGAACATCTTGAAGTCATGATGGCACAATCAGCGACTTGCTCTTTAACAAGGAGGTCCATTTCTCATACCCATCTTGGCTGTATGGTAAACCCTTTGTCAGTGATGTTGGACAAAGTACCTGGATGGGACAAAAACTGAGGTCCTGTGTACTTGTCATACATGTACAAGACCCCGATATCCTGGCAGAACCCCCACCCCCATTGCATTTAATGCCAGGGTTAATTTCAGAGGACCATTACTAATTTGCATCAATCAATTTTGATGTTTGACAAATACATATTTCTGATTTTTACATGGTCAGTTTACGTTATAATGCCATCCATAATTTGGGAATTTGTAAGACTGACAGATGCTGTAATGAACAGTGGATAATCTAAAGTATACATCAAACGAACCAAAACATTGTCTTTTTATTATATGTGAGCCATATCAAATTATTATCAGGTTATCTTCATATCCCAATTACTCATTAACTACATATTAAACAGTCACAATTAATATCTTATATTATTACACAATTCTTTGTAGTTGTGGTCTTTTGAAGTTTCTTTGTTTTAAATGTTTTAAATGTTAATTTCACACTGGTTGTTTAAGAAACCAGTAGGACGAACGGTTTAAGATTAAAGAGAGAGAGAGAAAAATGGGTTTAACATCCACTCAACACAAAATAGGTCATTTCAGGAAGAACATAATATGGTTTAAATTTTATTTCAATAATTAGCTTGAGCATAGGGGTTTTTAGCAGTGGGAGGAATCCGGAAAACCCGGAGAAAACCCACAAGATTGGGCAGGCGACCCTAGATTAAAGATACATTATGCAAGATTTAGAGAAAAGGCAGACCATTTTGGATATAATCGTTTAAAAATAGATAATGAAAATTGAATATATTGAACAGATAGAAACCCCACCTGCTGTTGATATTCTTGATTATTTAGTATTGTTGCCATGATAATCAACAAAGTCTTGAGTGTCAGCTCTTTCATCAGCTGCCTCCGGCCATATTTTCATTAAATGCAGACATGGCAGACACTGTCTAATCAAGTCATTATCTAGGCCACCTGATAGTCTAGATATAGCTGATTATGGGCTTGTCACATGAATAAATGTCTAAAATGTAATTTATATTACATTTAAATTTGCATAATGATTCCTTAATGTTTAGTAAAAGAAAAACATGAATTAGAGGTACCATTGAAACAATTTCAATAAACCAGGTAAGACCATAAAAAAAACCCAGAAACTTTTAAATTTGTGTTTTATAAAGCTGTTAAACTTTTAGTTTTCTTCAGGAACAGAATTAACAAAAGTAAAAGGAAGATCAGGAATTGAAGAAACATGTGGAACAATTGCAAGAAACACATTTGACTAGAAAAACAAACAAATTTATGTTCTTCTACAAAGATGCTTTTTTTTTTTTTTAGTAAAGTCATACATGTAGGTTGCTATTTCAATTATTTTTTTTAAACAAAACTAAAGGGGAATAACTCATTATTATTTAAGCAGTCAGATGAGGCCAACAAAAATCGCCATGCAATAGGGGGGGGGGGGGAATGAGAGAAAGACTAAAAATAACTTTTGCCCATGTTTCATGGCTGATGGCTTAGAAATTTTTGGTGATCTGTGTCCATAAAGACCACAATTAAAAACCACTTGTTGACATACACCGATACACCCCTATGTAAACTAAATAATTGATAAAAACCAGACTTCATCCAGGGTCTTAAAATAGCACTAACATTATAAAATTAGAGAATGTTTATCAAAATCATTAAAGGAAGCATGATGTTTCAATATGTTTCAATTCAAAAGTTATTTCTTTAAAATGTATCATAAGTTTCAGTCCTTTGCAAATAATTTTCAAATGTTTTGCTGATCAATAATTTCTGTAAGTCTCGTCAATAAACTGTCAATCATATCAAATGTATTAAGTGCTGAATGCATAACTTGGATTTCTTGATTTTCCGTAACTGGTGGAAGATGAACATCACCCACAGACACATCAAACTCTGGCACCATTTTCCTCTTTTTCTTTTCGTCTGTAAATTTCTGAAGCTCAAGATTGTAGTGAGCTTTAGACATGTCCAATCCAACACGCAACGGTTTTAAAAAATCTATTTCCATATTCTTCAATTCATCCCAAATTCCTGTAGTGTTTTGTTTAGGTGGATCACGGATAACAAGATATCGTAATAAATTAAGAACTGTAATAATCCTATCAGAATGTTCCAATAGATCAGTTGTTTCTTTGTCAGGTAAGGTGGTAGCCATCTTGATTAACCTTTTCAGACGTTGTCCTAAGAACGATTTATTGGGTATATTTTCCTTGAGTGTGTCTTTTATTTCATCTTTTATGAGATTAATCACATAACCTTTGACCCCAGAATGGCTACATTTATTCAGAATGTTCTGATATAACTGATAGCGACCATTATGTTGGAAGAGCTTGATCAAACTAGTAAAAAGTTGCACCGCTTCTTGCCGCAGATCTTTCATTGAACACCTGATCATAATTTCAATAAGGTTGTTTATAACTTTGCTATAATTATCATTGTCTAGTCTATAGCCAGATATACTGTCACTGGGTAAAATATCAACAAATGATTTCAAAAGTTTCAAGCCTTTAAAGAGCAAAAGCGACTTTGTAGTTTTCAACATGTCTACTATAAATGGTAAATTAAACTCAAAGAGATAAAACTTAGAATAAACACATGGCAACTCATCAGTGCCAAGTTTTTCAGAATGAATCAAGTAAGACAAGCAACACAGACTATGAGTTGGTATGACTTCATTGAATCTCAGACTAGGAACTTTTGCAGAATTGTTTTTGTCTTTTTTATTCACACGTCTTTCATTTTCTTCATTTTCAATCTCCATTTCAGTTTTTCGAAAATTTTCATCCAGCTTTATGATCAATGGTTTCTTATTGACTGCAAATTCCATCATTTTTTGGAAATTGGTTTCCAAATGGGAGAATAAATGCATCAACTTTTCTACACAAACTCGACTATGACTTTTACCAACATGGCTGTCAGATTCAACATGTAAATCAAGGTATATTACAGGCTGATTTAACATCTTCAACAGATGAATTTTTAACACAAGAATCTGGGCTTGTATATTTTCATTATGTAGGTCGCACGAGTTCTTCAATGATACTTCTTCCACAAATGGTTTAAGAAAATCAAGGAATGCTTTGAGAACATCATTTATTTGTTGAACTCTTTCATCCATAGCAAGAAGTTTCCTTTCTTCATTTTCTAGAGCATTGTCTTCTGGGATTGGTTTTGATAAGATATGTCCTGTTAGTGTTTCCAATGCGAGGTCTAATGAGTGAAATCTTTTGTTTGGCAACCTCAATAAAGTTTTCTGAATAAGGAACATAAGAGTAGTAAATCTGACATCATCATCAAAAAACTCGCATTGCTCTAACAATGCCAGAAGTAATTCCTTTGGATTTCCCTCGGTTACCATATATCTCAAACACATTTCACAAGCTTCAAACAAAATATTGTTATTAATACAGTTGTGCTCAGTTATATGATGACAAACTTCTGAGCATACTTCCCAATAAATTGTCTCATCCGATAATTTACGATCCAGAACAAATTTTTTCAGGCCTTTCCCATCCTTGTGTTGTAAAAAGTTCATGATTTCCTTCAAAGGCTGTTCTGAAATCACCTCCTTTAGTGCGGTTTCTTCGCTGACTTCCATTTTGTATGATGTAAACTACAGGTAATGTTTCTAATGATGATAACTGACTGTGGACTACAATAGTCAATTTATCAAATATCTGAAACAGATAGAAATAACAAAGTTTATTTAGCTGGCAGGATTAGAGACTTCTAATTGTGTAAGATTTTATGGCATTCAAACTTTAAAATAAATACTGGAAGCCATCTTAGTAGAAAAAAGTAATGTTTAAATTTTAGATAAAAAAGATTTGAATCGAGATGGAGGTAACTAGGTAGATAGGCTACAGAGGCTACTCTATACTTCAATCTGCAAAATAAATCTTAAATGACATCAAGATAAGATTTTTTGTATTGAACGACTAAAACAGTAATTGGCTGTTAAAATGATAAAAAATGTATTATTGCTCATTTACACAAGGCTAATCATGTAATCTTTAGGTTTGTGTTTGTAAATTGCAATAAAAATGAAACATCAGAGGGAATTTTTTCATTCATTACTAATTTATTCCTATATTATACAATTACATATTAATAGAGTTAAAACTGTTTACTGTTTTGAAAAAGTTGAATCCTGCCAGCTTTACAATTATATATAATCACACATATAATGTACAAAATAAAGCATTTTCTTTTATATTGAATATTAATACAGATACTAACAAGTGTTGTTCACAAAACCAATATATATGTTTATTTCAGATATTTAAAGAATGCCACAAATTTCTTAAATCCTTTTCCTGTCATACTATACTGTAAAAATATATGTAAATTAAAAACTCATATGATTAAAATACAGATCTCTATATTTTTATTTTTTTTTAAACTTTCAATAGCCTCTCCCTCTACTACATGAAAATCTGACATATATTCCACAAGTCATGTCATATTCTTATCTGGAGAGCATGAGCAATAAAAAATTATTGGTGTCGACTGGTATAATCCCGAGCTAGATATATTGCCATTCGATTAAGACTTCAGGTTCCCTGAGTTCACAAAGCATTCTCAGACTTAAGTTAAGAATTTGCTAAAAATTGTTTTTTCTCGTTTAAAGTGAAAAATAGCCTTTTATAAAGTGTCTGTTGTTTAAATGTATCAAATAATAATATACCAAAAAGAAAGTATGCACAAAGTTTTGTGTTTTGGGATCAAAGATATTCTCATAAACATTGATTGAAAGTTGAGTAAATTCTTAACTTAAGTCTGAGAATGCTTTGTGAACTTGGGGCCTGGCTAATATTTCGCTGGACTGAGTTAAAATTTGAGTAAAGACGGACTCGATTGAATGTAAATCAGTGTATATAAATTCATCTTACATTATTATATTTGTTGCGACCTATTTTAATTTATGTCAATTTCTAGGTCCCAAGTATAAGCGATTTAAAGATACATTATGGGAGATATTAATAGAGAGTTATGAATTTGTGCTTTATGCGTAGTAATAGTATATGTTGAGAAAGGATTCTTTTTTGTAAAAAATAAAGAACCACAGTAAAAAATAGAAGGTAAGTGTTTCAAAATAGTATGAGAACAGAGGTGGGGAAGAGCTGTAGTTTACGGGAAGGAATAGGAACTGTCCGGGTAAGCATTTGTTTCCATCCACTGGAGCCAGCGTTATGATGTCATATTATATGATTATATCTATATGTGGATTGTGGCCATGTGGGTTAGGATAAGGGTTAGTTAGGATAAGGGTTAGGGTAAGGGTTGTGGCCTGCTGCAGATTTCGTCAAGGTCTCGAGATGTAGACAGACAGGGCTAGCCCTAACCCTAACCTAACCATTATTCTCACCCACAATCAACATATTACGTCATAACACCTGGCTCCAGTGGATGGAAACAAATGCTTACCAAATGTCAGCGAACATCGTCCATTGATTGATTCGGTCACATTTCCTTTATTAGGAACTCCTTTGAACAATTATTTGTATAATTATGAAGGTTTTATATTAAACAACAATCATATCAGCCTCTACTCAGGTGATACCTGCTACATATATCAAGAAGATTGATGTTCTAAACTTAATTGAATACCTCTTGACAACAATAATATCGTTTTCAGATATGTTTTTGAGTACATGGGGGCAGCCATCTTGTTAGTTGCATAATCAAAGGGAATTAACTCTACACATTGAGAAAAATGGGGTTCAGACAAGTCAAAATTTCCATTTCTGGTTATTTCAGGCTTTTAGTCATGTTCACCATCGGTGTGTGAAGAAAATGATATTCCCAAAGGCGAAACGAGAAACACTGATTTCATTCAGTAAAACCCCCACCCCACACCAAAAAAAAAAAATACAACAAAACAAAAAACCCAAAAGGATAAGAGAAAAAGAACATCCTAAGCAAAGCCGAAACACACAATAATTCATACCCACATCAATATTTTTTTTAACTGTTCGTTAGATTTAATTATATATTAATTTAAATTCAAAGTTTGAATATTTAGAAATTCGACAACGAGAACTGGTAGAGGTGCGAAAGTGCAGTAGCGCCGAAATGCATTAGGCTATGTAAGATTTAGATAAAGGGCAGGCACTTCTTGCAATAATAGTTTAAATATAGAGATCTTAAAAATTTAAGTCTAATCCGTTTAGACGAATTGTGCCTGTTTCAGTTACTGTTTGAAAAATAGTGAAGCACGATTGTTATTGATGTTACCATAATAAACAAAGTTTCGATTACCATTTATTAAATTAAATTATTAAAAAGCGAGTGTTATACAATCCATGCAAAATCACAACCATCCGGTAATCTGGATAATTGAGTATAGGCTTGTCATGTGAAAACATGTCTAATTAATAATTTATACAACTTTGGAGACCAAAAGAAAGATTTGCTATAGGAATATTTAGCTCTTTCATGATGCATCTTTAAGCTTATAGATAAACGGCGAAACATATGACAGTAAATACAAGATAACGTGTATCTTGTGATAAAGGTGTGACATACTTATGATAGTCATATCGACATCTGGAATTTATCAGGCTAAATCTATATTCAAACCATGGAGAGGACACACGCCCTCCGTCTAATTTGGTGTCTAATAACCTTTTGTGCAGCCGCAAAAGTAAACTATAGTGGGTATGACCTTTTCATACAGTTTAGGTCAATTCATAAATATATTTATGAATTTATGAATTAAACCAAAAATGTCCCGTGTTTTTTTTATTTTCCAGGCACAAAGTCATCAGATTTATTCCCCACAATGAGGATCAATTCAAGCATATAGAAAAATTTCAATTCAACCCAGGAAAGGTAAGTTTATTCACCTAATGCATTATTTAATTGCCAATGTAATGTATTTGATCGATAATGAGCCAGATACCGTTCGTTCGTTACTAGGATTTAACGTTCACTTCCACCTAGGGTGATATAATAGACAAGCCAGATACCTTTCACCGTGTACATTTAGCTGGTTCTCAAAACATATTTGGGTGATAATAAATTAATTAACTCTTATTAATCTAAAAAATGCAGAGAAAAAACACTTTTATTTTTTCATTTTTATGAACGGCCCAACCTTCTTTATTAAAACCATTATTATTCTCTTGCACCTGTTCAAGTGGAAAAGTATTTATCGGAAAAATAATAAAAAAAAATATATTGTCTGAATATCAGTTCCCCAAGAATAGAACCTCTCTGAAAATAGTGTTACGAATTCTTAATAATTATTCTATTTGAAGGTAGACATTTGGCGTGGATCAGCAGGAATTGGTATGCCTTTAGATCTTTCTGGCAATAAAGATGAGTTACGTAAAGTTATTGGCAGTTTTGAAAGATTTGGGATGAATCCAGTTGTATTAATGAATGATTTACAAGAGAGCATTGATTATCAACTAGAAACAAATAAGGGAAGTGGTGATGCCAACGCTGACTTCGATTATGGAAAATATCACACGCTGGAAGAGGTAGGTATCTTCGACGATATTGGTAGAGATAGATATTAGCTATTAATAATTTGTAGCTTCAATAGAATGAATTCTTTCAAACATTGTTTTAAATTTTTTTTATTTAAACAGCTTAGAAAGATAAAACATTGAAATGCCAAACATTCTATTGACCCGTTTTATTGCTCTGGTTCTGTTACATCTTCGTGAATTGTGTTTCCAGATTCAAGCATGGGTTGAGGATATAACGAAAAGATTTCCCAATATTGCTGATATGGTCAGTATTGTCAAATCATATGAGGGGAGAGAAATGTTAGCTATTCAGGTATAAAATTACGTTAATTTATTTATTTTGTAATTTGATATAAATTATGTTATCACACCCGAATAACTTTATAAATAGAACACCTTTGGTAATCTTCGGTATTGTCATGGTAATAAATTATATTTATAGATTAAATCTAACAGTAGTAGTAATAAGGCAGGTATCTGGATTGAAGGAGGTATACATGCTAGAGAATGGATATCACCTGCAACAGTCATTTATATGGCCGCAAAAGTAAGGCGACATTTCTTTTTTTTGGGGGGGGGGGGGGGGGTGTAACTTTCGACATGAGTAAATCAGTATGTTTTCGGAGATAGCTTTTGGTCCCGACTAAAAAAAAAAACATATCAAGAAATGGCTAAACTTGAAAATTCCGTTCGAAAAAGACCATTAAACAAATTGGAATTAAAATCAAATTAATTTACTGATGAACTGTTTGGGTAAAGGGAACATCGGCATTGTAAACGTATTGAAATGAACAAATTACCACGCTGTTATATTACAGTTATTGGAAGGTTATGGCCAAGTAGAAAATATAACAAAAGCTGTAGATGCCTTTGATTGGTACATAGTACCTGTTGTTAATGTAGATGGTTACAAATACACGTGGACAGGGGTAAGTTATCAAACTTAATAATTATGCTCTTCAGTAGGCTATTTTTACTTCCTGACAACTGGAGACTGTCTGGTCTGGAGACCCCTCTGGCAAATTTATTTATAAGTTTACTTTTGTTTATACGTACTGTACATACAATAAATATATTTTTTTATATTTATTCAAGGATCGTAATTGGAGAAAGACAAGAACAAAACATGCATTATGCTACGGATCAGATCCTAACAGAAACTGGGACAATCATTGGTGTAATGGAGGTAATATTAAAATAAAAACTAAGTACGAACAATCCAAACCATAAGACAGAATTCTAAGTCCTAAAAACATTATAGGCAAAATAATGTATTCAAGCAAAATAGTGTAGGCTAATCAGCAAATGAACTGCTCCTCTGTACGTAAGTGAGGTGTAAATAATATAGTCTATAATTATTTTTAAAAAAACAATATTCGTTTAAAATGTCAGACAGAGGCGGACCCAGGAAATCCTGTTAGGGGGGATGTGGGGGTCCCCCAAGAAACTTTTTGAAAAAATCGGGGTGTCAGTGTCGATTTGTGGCGCATATCTATTTTTTATACTGTTTTTTAGGGTCCCTAGCAACCGGATGCGCCTCTGATGTCAGATACCCCGCCCCCTCCCCTTCTCTCGTAAAACTTATTGGACAGCCTTGGTTTACACTATTGTATTATTGAATTTTCAGAATCAGCTGGTGGCCATAATCCTTGTTCAGATGTTTATTGTGGACCTAAACCATTTTCCGAAGCCGTAGTTAAAGGTGTTGCTGATTTCATTTTATCGAAACCGATCGGTTACTTTAAAATATTTATTGATTTTCATAGTTACTCACAATTGTGGATGTCACCCTGGGGATATACAAAAGATAAACCCAAGGATTATGCGCAACAGGTAAAACTATTTAATATCCCCAAGTTTTCAAATTTCCTTTGATAATAATTTTAAGAAATGTTGTTTAATAAATATGATTATATTATTTGAACGTTAAATTAAGAAATGATTGGATCCGATATGAAAAGTTATAATAAACTTAGACATTAAAGATTTCCCACAAGCCTGTACCCCACCATGTTCTTGAAGCAACGACTGCGAGTTTTACATCATCTGGTTGTTGCTGGTTTACTTCACAATTCCCGAACTTATAGCTACCTTATCTGCATACACGTCAACAGTAGCATCCAATCAAAGATTGTGACATAGCGAGCCCCACTGAAACCTAGACATTGTACGAACCTAGTACTTTGCAAGTCGATTATCACGGACAGACATGGGAATGAATGAAGACGGACCGCCGAATATAAATCTTGATAAACAGTGTCATTATTTTCAGGAAGCGTCATCAGCAGCAACAGTACAGGCTTTGACAGCTGTTCATGGAACTAAATATATATACGGACCAATTGCAACCACCATATGTAAGTAGGACTACATAGATATGGTATTTGTTGAAATGATATTCTTTAAATTTGCAAGTGAACATGAGATATTAGTTGAAACAAACATAGTTACTCTGTCGTTTTAAACATATAATATTGCTAAGAGGATGTGGATGGCGACTTATTTTTGTTGTGTCTGTTCCAAGAATTAAAATGATTATGCTGGGTTACCCGCAGCTCCATTCACAAAAGAAGATTGCCAGAATGACACCACATGCTAAAATGTCAAGTTGTACAAAGTAAAACGAAAAAATCATTTGTCCCAATGACAATTTTAATAATAATCAAATATTCCAAGTCGTGATTCGGGAAAAAAATTGGTTGAACTTCCATCTTCAATCCATTTAGCTGGTGTGATTTGTCCAAATATTATCGTCATCGAAGCAGCTTCAGTTCCAGAAATCTTGTTCCAAACCACCGTCCCTTAGTCAACGTTCATTGGAATAGTTACTTTCATTTTGTAATCTACGATGACAATGTTTATTTGAGAAGTTCACATAAATATTTTGACATCAACAAAATTACATCCGCTCTAGAGGCATTACGACATTAGGGGTATTTAACCCCGTCATGGACGATAATAGTACTTTTTTTTATTACCGTTGATATGTATGCGCAACCTAGTGTCCTAGTTATAAACCCAACCGTGGTACTTGTTGCTGTGCTATAATTACATGTATAAGGAATTGAATCTATTGTTTGACTTCAATTATATATTTGTAGATGTAGCTAGTGGAAGTAGTGCTGATTGGACCTATGCTAATGCCAGTATAAAATACTCTTATGGCGTAGAATTAAGAGATCAAGGACAATCTGGTTTCTTGTTACCTGCTGATCAAATTATTCCTAGTGGTGAAGAAACTTTACAAGGACTGTTGGCTTTAACTCAATTTGTACAAAATAACCCATAAATACAAATAAAAATACATTTATTAATGTTTATTGTGTTCATTATATAATACACTTTTAAAACCCAGTCGGGTATGGGTCTGTCTGTATGGAGCTCCGTGCGACCGTCTATTTATAGAACTTAAAGCTAGTCTACTAGTTTTGCCAATCTGATTAAAACACACACCCAATTTCGTTTCGTCTTTTATAGTTCAAAATTTCGTTTTACTTGTCTTTACTACAGTAGTATCTGGAGGAGTTGTTATATAACCAAGGTTCTGGATGCTGTGAGGGATTAGCCAATGAAACGGTCTGTTATGGCAAGTTTGTTGTATTAAGTGTGCACAGAACAGTGGGTAGCCCACTAGAAACATCAACGCTGATTGTCTGACATCATATGTCAAAAGTCGTTTGTATTACCCCTGGCACGACCTTCCACTACAAACGGTCAGATCTTCATGTAGTAGAGGCGATCGAAAGTATAAAAAAGCGAAACAAAATATAGATCTGTATTTTAAACAGATTACTAGTTTTACTGGCATTGTTTTTTATCTCATTTTTGAGCCTGGTTTATAAAGTTTTGGCCAGAGTCATCATTTCATTTGCAATAATTGCATAACTTCACTATACGTGTTTAACCGGGTTGGGACCAACGGAATAACAAGAGACTTATTAATATGACAATGGTCCAACTGCTACTTTTTTGACAATTATCAGTTTCTTGTGTTTCCAGCTTTAGTTCATGATTCCTGTCATTGTTTTTTTTTTTTCCTTATTTTTTGTGAAAGGTCTATAGTCTATTGAACTAAATTAAGTCTACATCATAGCAGGGATGTCATTTTAAATAGTCAAATAATTTTGAAAATTTCTTAATAAAAAATAAACTACTTGACATTAAATCAAATATATTATATTTTTATTAAAAAACATTTTTGGTAATTTAAGTTTCAAAGGCACAAAGCGAGGATATATTAACATAATAGAATGAATTTAATGCTGCATATTCTTGAAGTGAAAAATTTGTTCTACAGAGAAATTGTATGTAAACATAAATTAATAAATATATATCCATTAGAACACAATGAGGATGACAGCAAATTTGTTCATGATGATCAGATAGTTAGAAATTATGAATTATTTCAGGACCAGCTGAAAAATTACAAGTAAAATATAATCTACAACCGGTATATAAATAAATCCATGCAATATAAAATATATGATTAAAATAATATGAGTTCTAATAATTTGTGTAAATAAATTATATACTAGTATCACCAATCCAAACAATCTCAAAAAATTAAATTACATAATATTTTGTGGTAAATAATAAAAGCTAGGAAATACATATTTATAAAAATAAGATATTTTCCATGTAATAAAATAATAAAATGAAAGGTTGGTGCAATTACTTTCAAGTAAATATACAATGCTAATAATATGGTAAAACAAATTCAATTGAACAAAATATAAAAAAGGCATAAAATAAAAGGATATGTTACAATAGAGAATATATATTTTGGCAAAATATTGTTTATGTTGAATCTGAGAAATACAACATCTATATTTATTGTTTGCCATACTAAAATAACAATAAAGGGTAAAATTGTACCAAATGAAAATCTGACTAACCCACATGCAATGATGTAACTAAACAAAAAAAAGATTAATCCCACAATATTTCCTTGTTAAAATTTTAAAATAAGGCAAATATTAAAACAGAGTATCATTTAAAGAATGTCACAATATAAAGATGCCATTTATTATGCTCTTATACAACATTCACTGATTTAGAAAACTACCCATGTGCCAACAGATTTACCAAATCTTGAAGTTTCTCATGTTTTAGACTTCAAAGACACACTGGTGAGTTATTTACTCTTACTAATACATTTAAAGAACTCTATAAACTTATAAAATATAAATAAATTTTAACTCTATTTTTCTTATGATAAAACAATATTTAAGATAAGAGGTTTAGACTCTACTACTGTCGTCTGGTTGTTGTTGTGGAGGATGTCTAGGTGGGGGATGTCTGGGTTGTTCTATTATTGTTGGTCCTTGTTTTCTTTTTGTGACATCTTCTAATACAGGTTTCCATTCTTCACCTTTTATTGCAGCCTGTACAAATATAATAAAATATGAATATTTCTATTTAAAAATAACAAAAATACAAAGATTATTTGTAAAAGTTGTTTTTTCTGTAACCAACATGCTTTCAACAGTAAGACAGTTTTAGAGGGGCTTTAAATTTCGGCCAAAACAATATATCTCTTTTCGTCATTGACTTTTGGATCCTTCCTAGGTTTGAAACTAATTAAACGCATATTTCTAATAAATCTAATGAAAAATGAAACTTACTGTAAAATAAACTACACTTGTAATAAAGAAACACATCCCTCCTAATAAAGTAGGTAAAATAAAACAACATGGTACAGTAAATCTGAAAATATTAATAAACAATAATAATAACATAATTTCTGTAAATAACTTATTATTAATTCTGGCTCTGTTTATGTGCCAATTGGAAATGTTATCTAAAACTGTCTTTACAACATCTGGACATTGCTGGAATAATTCACAATTCCTGAACTTATAGCTATGTTATCTACAGATACGGGAACAGTAGCGTCGGTCCAATCAGAGGTTGCGACATTGCGACCTCCAGGGAAACCTTGACAATAAACGAACCTTGAACTTTGTAACTCAATTGTCACAGGTAGATATTTTATCGAGGTATCTGATAGGCTCACAAGCCGAGCTTGTACCCAATCGAAATTAGTGCCGAAATATACATGGTAGTATGTGAAGGCCTTGATTAAGATGTACGTAGTTAAGACGAGATCAAGCCTTCTATTGAAGATGGCCAGGCAGTTGATAGAACATTATATTTCTGACCTTCCTGGATTTTAATGCTTTAAATGATTGCATCACATGAAAGTGTGTTCACTAATTGTGCAAACAGATCTTATCATCATTAGACATAGGTGAAGTACTGAACTTACATTAGATAAAGAACAAAACGAACAAAATAATTTCTTGTCAGTAATCCCCCACATTGAACAAATTTTGTTAGTGGTCTTTGATATCTAAAATGAAAAAGTACACTTTGTTATTCATTCCATATAAAGATTGGAAATTCAATATATTGAACACAATTAAAATATGGATCAATTACAGGTTCCAACTGCTAAAATAAAGATAACACATTTTTTTATCACTCCTTATTAAAGATGCATTATCCAAAATCTAAATCTGCCTATTGCAGGTCTTTCTTTTGGCTTCAAATTGTATATAAATTGTTTATAAGACATTAATGTATAAAGCAAACCTATAATCAACTCTCTACAACATCCGATGGCTGAGATTTAGATGGATTAAAACCAATGCAATATTTACAAATTTAACGATAAAATGGATAAACGAGGCCAAATCTCATATTATAAGTCCAGTATCAATAGTTTACAAACTTATGATCAGCTGTATTATCATTATTCTACGCTGTTTAAAGCTACAACTTCCAATTTTTAAGCTAGTCCTATATTTTTAAAATTTATTTCAAATAAGCCTTAAAATATGGTATCCATAAACAGTCCTACCTTGTTAAAGAATAACCCTTTAAATCTTATAATTAACTATTGCAAAATATCATTTTTAACTTTCAACGTTTGAAGGAAGCTAATCATGGAGGCAATGGGAAAACAAGGGAGGTAATTGTGGTATTATTTCCTGTGTCAATGATTATTAAGGGTGGGAAATAGTGCCAATGGTCGTAGAATAGTGAGTTGATAACATATTGAGCAAAAGAAATAGAAATAATTATGTTTTGACTTTCTTAGAAAATATGAAATTCTCGCTTTAAGCATAACAAGACTCTACTATATTTTATTGGTAGCGAAAAACCTGATGCGCCGAGTTAAAATCTTACTAAATCCAAGTTGGAAGGTTAAACACATATTATGCAAGATCTAAATCTTTCTATTGCAGGTCTTTCTTTAGGCCTGAAATGTTATCTAAATTATTGATAAGACATTAATTAACCTATCCAGACCATAATCAACTCTCCATGGCATCGGCTAGCCTGCGATCTTTAGTGGATTATGAGCTGATTTACTGCATAACTTTCCTTCACGGTTTAAGGTTAAATGGATAATCGAGACTATGCTGTTTATGTAATGATGAAGAGGCCAGGCAGAAATTTAAATCACTTTTCGGTTCACAGTGGATCAATTGGAATGCAATTTTCAGCAAATTGCCTTTACATTATCTGTTTTTTAACTATAATAGTGAGAACTGCCAACTGATTACCTTATCTCCCATAATGTATCTTTATCAAGAATAGTATTTTGATTCTGTTTGCTTAATCAAATGTTAATTAATCACTGTAAGTACATAATTAGCATGTTTTTAAGCCGTGAGAAGTTTGATATTTCAGCGTAAATACAAATTTTAATTTTATCTTTTCTTCTTGAAGACCAATGAAAAACAAATACTTACATTCTTTCTAAACATTTACCATTCTTCCTTTCACCTCTCGGATACTCCAATATGAATACTAATATACCAACAACTCTGTTCTTTTATAAAGGTCAATATATTTAATGAAGAACTTTTAAAAAAAATGAAACAATTATGTTGACTACATGAACAAGGGGAAATCATTAAGCATATAACCTCATGGATTTGCCCAGAAAGTTGCAGTATATGGACTTCCAACTATCAAGGGTTCTTTTACATGCATGCCTATATGTACACAAGGGACCTCAGGTTTTTTGTCCTATCCAAATGACTATAAATGGTCCCTTGCCAGACCCTCCAACCATGGACCTTACATGTATAATACAAGATCCTTGCTCGAACTTGCACCACTGATAAAGGGGAATCATGCCTGAAACTCCCGATGAACTTTCTCAGACCACAATGGGATTGAACACGGGACCTCCTGGTTAGCAAGCAGATGTGGCCATAATAGTGTAAAATTACTATAGGCCTACTATAGTTTCGAGACATCAAACTTATTTATAAACAGAATTTTATAATTCATCCAACATTATTATTCTAAAATTGAATTGAATACATTACTATTTGTTTTATTCAAGGATACATTCCATATAAACCAAAGTACTGCCAATTTTTAAACTGTCCAGCTACAGCTATGACACCACCAAGAATTACAACTGGAAAACAACGATATAATTAATTAAAACCTGCACTAAAACTTTCACAAAGTAAATATATGTGGATGAGATTTCTGAATCTTGTCAACCAATAATTCTAACGACTAAATATACAATTGAATCCATGACCACTCAAACCAAAAATGACTTGAATAAAGACCATATGAACTAACTAATTGGTTTGAGTGGTCTTTTGGTTTGGTACGAGTAGTCTTTTGGGTTGGTCCAAGTGATCTCTGTTACGGTTCGACTGGTCTTTTTTTTGGCCCGACTGGTCTTGGTCCGAGTAGTCTGGATACCCTTTAATTCAATAATTGACTAAATTTTCTAAAACATTAAAACAACGTTTAGGCCTATCATATACTATCATTACTAGTTCAGCTCTGAACGTAGGTTTGCTTTCCAGTCAATTTTATTTGGCAACTTTTTACTGCTCAGTCCCTGAACGTACAGGACGAGTGTAATGTCTAATGTAATGTGACCTACGCCGTTCTGGGGCCTGTTTCACGAAATTTTAACTAAGATAAAATCCGATTTTAGTAATTCGATTGGATAGTATTAGATTGATTTTAGCGCTTAGCCAATCAGATTTAAGTATGTACTAAAATTTGGATTGTATCTTAAGTTAAAATTTCGTGAAACAGGCCCCAGCAGAGCTAAATAAATTGCTGATATAGATCTACTTTATACTTTATAAAATATTGTTATAATTATTAATATACGGTACCTGCTGAGGTGGCTAGGGCTTGTTCATTTGCCCACATGGCCCACTCAATTTTACCCATTTTAACCTGAATAATTTGTATGGATCTACTTAGGTTTCTACATACTAAAGTAAGAACGGTTTATTCAGTTCAGAAAATAAAATGTCATAATTATAAATAAACTTTCGCTTCCTGTTGAACTTTTCTTTATTGAAGTTACAAAAGGTATTTGTGATGTATCAGCGTCTACGATTGGACTAGACTTGTTCTCCTTGTGGTAGCTATCTAATCGAAAACATTCTCTTACAGAAAGAAGGGAAGCTACTCCGCAAGAAATAGCTTCGCGGCCTGAAAGCTGCCGGTGAGTTTGCGATGAGTTAAAAAGATTTTTTAAATATCAATGAAGTCAATAATAATATAGAAATACAACTGTGGCAAGACTTTGTTGCAAGACTAGGAATGCCTTTGGTGGGCTTCAACTAAGCTATAAGTCATTTTGTTTATCATAATAATAATAATAATAATAACGCTTTATTACGCAACTGCATGTTATACACGAGTATGGTAAAGCATACAATACAGAGTACAATACAATAATAAACATCAAGGAACATAAAATAAAGTATACAGAAGTTTCTTAAAGTATATTCAATTATATTAATAATGCTTGTAAAAGGTACATAATAGTCCTTATATGGTAAATGATATTCAATGTCTATTTTTGAACATTTCAAATACAAAGGATGCAACATCCTGTATACATTTATCATCATTCATTATATGCATCACTGAGTCAGTCAAACTATTTCTAATGTGGTGATTTAAAAACTTTTCCCGAATATTATTATGGGCGGAGCAATGTAGAAGAACGTGCGTTTCATCTTCTACTTCTCCGCTAGTACAATTTTTACATGTCCTCTTATCCCTGTGGACAAACGTTTTTTTATGTCTTCCTATCTCTATTTCAAGCTTATGTGCACTGAGTCTAAACTGGCTCAGTGCCTGGCGTTTTTGTTCATCAGGTATATCCAGATATTTTTCAGTATCATAATTTGTCTTAATTTTGTAATAAAAATCATTTTTTGTGTTAGTTTTAAGGCAATTATTTAAGTTCTTAACAGTTCGTCCCTTTTCAATATATTTCCAAGACTGAACATAAATATCCCTCAATCTTTGTTTGAACATCTGTAGAAAAGCGTCTGTATTGAAAGACTGAGAGATAGGTTGTTCATACAACCCACCCAGTCCAGTCTCCTCTAGAACATATCTAATTTGATTACTCCATTTACTGTTGTCATTTTTCATTTCGTCCAGAGCAGACTGAAGTAGGGGGTTGGTTTGTTTTGATTTTGATTCGATCCATGTCTTGACCATCCTGTATTTAACATCAAGAAGAATCGGGAACCGACCAACTTCAGCTAATACAGCAGAGTTTGAAGTTTTATTATTAACACCCAATGAGTGTTTGCAGAGATTTAACTGCAGTTTTTCAAGTTTGTAACAGTTTGTATGGTTGGATGTGATATGATCGCCCCAGGAATCGCATCCATATAATAGTATGGGTTTGACTAGGACATCAAATAGTTTTAGTTTAATGTTCCAAGTTACATCAAAATTTGAAAAGGCTTTTAAAATTTTGAAATATGCCTTCGATGCTTTATCGTTTAAATTGTCAACCCCCTGGTTAAAGAACCAGAACATCGGACAATTACACCTAAGTATTTATATTCTTGAACAATTTCTAGGAAGTTTCCATTAATACTGAATTTGTCAAAAAGTTTTCTTCCCGACTTATTAAAAATCATTACTTGTGTTTTTTTAATGTTAATTTTAAGTCTCCATTGTTTGCAATAATTATCAACTATATTTAAAGAGGTTTGTAAACCACTACTTGATAATGAAAACAAAATAATATCATCAGCATATCATAATGCAGGAATAGGGGTGTCATTTAAATTAGGGACATCAATAGAATGATTTAAAATATATGGAAGCTTGTCAATAAAGATGTTGAACAATAACGGACTAAGGTTATTTCCTTGCATGACGCCTACTTCATTCATAAACGTTTCACTCAGTGTATTTCCAACTTTGACTTGTAGTTGGCTATTATAAAACATATTTTTTAAACATTTATAAACAATACCATTTACACCTAAATCTAATAGTTTGTAGAAAAGACCTTCTCTCCAAACTCTATCAAAGGCTTTGTTAAAATCAACGAAACAAACATAAAGACATCTATTCTTCTTGAAACATTTATCAATTAAAGCTCTTAAAATTAAGATATTGTCAGAGGTTTTATAATGTTTTCTAAAGCCACACTGGAAGTTAGAGGGAACATTAACACTATTTAAAAACTGAGTTAACCTCTCGGTTATTATACTAATAAATAACTTTCCAATGCAGCTGGTTATTGTAAGACCTCTAAAATCATTAGCACTCTGTGGTGATTTGACCTTAGGGATCGGTACAATATAACCCTCTACCCACCGATGTGGGAAAAAACCATGTCCTATGCAGCTATTAAATATTTCCACTAACTTTGGTGAAATATAGGTTTTAAGCGCTTTAATAATGTCATTGCTTATTCCATCTAATCCTTCGCTTTTCCCACTCTTTAATTTTGCAATGTGGGTGTGAACCTCCTTTAGACTAATAGGCTCATTCAACGTATTAGAATTAGTCCCTTTTTGTTCCAGATCTTTCAGCTTTTGTTTGATATCAATCATAAAGTTATTGTCGAAAGAATCAGTAGAATTTGCATCTATTTTACCCAAGTCCTGGAAGTGAGATTTCATGGTTTCAGTATCAAACAGAGTTGATTGATCGTGTTTGTTTTTAGACAAATCATCAATTTTACTAATAATGTCCCAAAAGAGTTTTGGATTAGACTTATCTAAATGCTCAAGCTTAGTAAGTAATTCATTTTTGAATTCACGCTTCTTGGATTTAACCAGTTTTGTGTACTCACGTTTTAACTTATAATATGTTTGACGTACCGTTGGGTCATTATGAAATTTTTCAAACGTTTTAGCATATTGCGACAGACGTCTTTTCATTTGTACACATGATGTTTTAAACCATGGTTTATCATTTTTCCTCTTTTTCTTGAGTATTCTAGGTTTTAAACATTTTATACAACCAGTTTTCAGAACTGTTTCAAGTTGTAATACATTGTTGCTAATATCATTAATGTTATTTGTAGTTTGAAAAGTTAAGGATTTAATTAGCTCATTTGCATTAAAATATTCTTGCAATGATGTTTTTGAATCGGCTTCCCACTTGAAACGTAACGGGTTGAAAGGTATATTTGAACTCTTTACATTGGAAGCACCAATACAATATTTCACATCAAATATAAACCAGATCTGACAATGATCTGAATAGCTAGAAAGTGGACAAACTCTGAAGCTAGAAATTTTTTGATACAAAGAATCAGAAACAATTGCATAATCTACAACAGAACGACCGTTATACTGGTATGAGGTATATTCACCAAATGAATCACCTGGTGTTCTACCATTGAGTATACGTATTCCGGCCTGTTTGCAAATATCAATTAATCTCTGACCTTGGTTATCTTTCTTTTTATCTTTGTTGTATCTACGTCTGCAGTTATATGATAAATAAATCAACTTTGACTAGCGGTTTGTGTCAAACCCTAGTAGCCACTGCACTTTCAGAAAATTTTGTTGTTGCGTGTAACAAGGGAGATCCATGTGACAGTTTGAATTGACCCTCGTGTGTTTTCTCCTGGGGACTTGCACATATCTGAAACTGTTGTTAGCGTAACAACGCAGCTATGGCCCTGCTTGATTTGTCAATACCAGCGCATACCGGCGAGGTCACTTGATTAGTAGTAATATTACTAAGTAATAATAATTTTCTGCCTACTTTGCGGGCACTGTCAAGTCATACTTTCAAGAATACTGTTTTTGATTAAAACATGTTATGTAACCGGTTTAATATTAGAACATTATCCAACACCTTATTGTTTATTACCCAGGTCACTTGATTTGCTCTGACCTGCGTACGCCATAGTAGAAACGAGCTCACCTACTGGCAGACAAATCGAGCAGGCCCTACTTCCTGTGGTCCTGTGGTGCGAGTTGGTTCCTGATCACTGATCAGTTCAGGAAAAAATATTACGTATTTGGTTAGAGTTTTGTCATTAATATACATACTTGTTATCGTGATTAACTGTTGTACGACAGTAGTTACACGATCAAAGGATCTAAGTAAAATGGCTTGAAAGTGATAGTTTTTTTTTTTTTTTAGTGATTAGTTGTTATGCTTTCAGATGTTAAACATGCATTATGCAAGAGCCTACATGTAATCTGCCTATTGCAGGTCTTTCTTTGGGTCTGAAATGTTTCCTAACATTAATTAACTGATCCAGGCCTTAATCAACTCTGGATGGCATCAAATTTCTCTGATATTAAACAGATTAAAACGGCTCAGCGATACTCTGATTTAATCAATATGGGGGATCCAGAGGCGCCGAGACTAAACTTCGATCAACCAGGACCGTGGTTGAAATTATTGCACATGTTTGTCAAACCTTCAAAGGCCAATATCTTCGCTTTCAATAGAGTAATTTTAATGAAATTTTCAAATTATTCATTTTACATCATCCACTTTCGAACTATTATAGCAAGAATGGCTAGTTCTTATCTATATCTTCTACATAATGCCCCTTTAATTAACTATTTTGTAGATTGATTATTGGCCTTTATATCATTGGGATTTCTCTGTATCATTATTATTTTAATTGTGTACTTACTACTTATTATTAAATTTTATACAATTTCACAATATAGGCTATTTGTTATATTACTCATCAGGGGTTTCAGGTCATGTGACTAGTGTGAAATCTGACAGCCAGTGGTTGAAATATATCCCACAGTTTATTCTATGATTCTGAATTACTATTTTATTGAAATGTATTACTTGTAATTGTGTTGTAATAGTGTTTAATATCGATTTCAATATCTGCAAATATTAGATATGTAAGCAAATTTACCGTTTATATACGAGAGACGCGACATCACACAACCATCATGTTTTGCAGACTATTTTGTACAACGGGGTACATTGAACCATTACGGTCAAGTGAATTAAAATTTGTTTTTTAAAAAACAGATAGAGATTGATTTAATTGAATCTGATACACAATAGCAACTACCCTATGATATGTCTTCAAACAATACAATAAATTAAAGATATTTTCTGATAAAAACATTTGATACTGAAGGAGAACAACATGTATGTATGTGAAAAAAATGATTCCATGTGCCCCGGTCTTCCCTTGGCCTATTGTAGGAAGAATTACACCACACTACCCGACTGACACACCCACTACTGTCTTATTTAAACAAAATAACAACGGCTTTAAATTTCAATCTTAATTAATTTATCAATTTGAAAAAGTTTCCTTAAATATTTTAACACCGTTAATACATTCACTTTTCAAAGATTAAAGGTAAAAATTTGGGGAAATGTGGTTATTCAAGTTGAAGGGGATTGCACGATTTAACCAAATCCACTGTATTTCAACACATGTAACAATAATTTATGCCAAATTGTCATTTATAATTTAAAATCGTAATGTTTTTGTGTCGAAAGTAGTGATAAGATTTTAGTATCTCGCTGCATTTTTGATTATATGGAAGTTATACCTGTATTCTGTATGGTATGGTGTTTATATTAATTGAATCTAATCTATAATTATATATCTTTCAGTTGTCGAAGGATGAAACTATGGCAGTTGATTGTAACTGGATTAGTAGTTCATGTTATATTATTCTATTCAATATTTGATGTTTATTTCACTTCACCATTGGTACATGGTATGTCAAGTTATTCGTCAACGTTATCTCCTCCAGCTAAACGACTGGTGCTGTTTGTGGCAGATGGATTAAGAGCTGATAAATTTTATGAACTTGGAAAAGATGGAAAAACCCTCGCACCATATTTGAGGTAGACAATATACATTTACATTTAAGGGTTATAGACATAACGGCCCTAAACCATAACAACCAAATTAATTGGTAATAACGATAATAATATTTGGGTATCCGTTGTAATAACCCAAAAATTTAGTAACAGTCGTACAAATTGGTCGTAACGGCCCCCAAAAATCCCTACTGTTTATTACATGTACAAAATTATTTATATTTATTAACATTTAAATTTTAATATTGCATACCAGGTAATAGATAATACCATAATATAAATACATACACTACATAAACATTAATTTAATATGTAAATTTACATACCAAAACTTACATACCGGTAGACATTTAACATAATACAAACTATAATAATTCACATGCATAATACATTGTATTAAACATACAAACTATAAAATTTATTTCAATAATATTTCACATAGATAATACTAAATACATAATTTACAGTATTGATAAAAGGGCTTTTTCACTTAACAAGCAAAGCGAACTGTTTTGTGGTTAACACATCAAATGTCTTTCTCCTTTAACCATAATAGTGCATGTACATGTAAGTGAAGGAGGACCACACACTACACACAAATAAAACCAATAAGACAAACTTGCGGACAAGACAACTACACAGACCTAACTAGCAGATCCCGGTGGGGACACAGGGACGCGTCCCCACCAATATTTTTAGTGGTGGGGACATAATATACTGTGTCCCCACCACTTATTTCCGATGTTTTGCTTACTGTTTATTTTTTTAAAATTGAAATGATTCCAGGGCTTTTATTGACATTTCAGAAAGTGTTGGTCCCAGGCACTTGAGGCCAGGGTCCATAAAGTTGTACAGCTGCACTGGTGGCCGATTTTCATTTAACAGGGAACATGTGATAATTTATATTATAACAGTAAATAATTAAAATATTCCGTAGGAATTATATTAATATGTATATGATGTAGGTTTGCATATCTGATACGCTGGATATTGAAGGGCTAAAATGTGTTGCCAATTTCCGTATTACACGGTAGACTTTATCTTTTAATATAAGCAATTGGTATATTATTTTACAGGTATACAAAATGTTTCTGTTTTATTCTATAAACAATTTATTGCCAATTCGCGTGGAGAGATATGGTGTTAAATGTGTTATAAATGAACAATTGGTATATTAATCTAGCTTTTTACAGCTACAAGAACATTTATGTTTAATCGAAAATTCTAATAAACAATTTGAAAGGAGAGTGATACAGCTGGTAGGCCATAATTAAATGTTGTTGACATTGAAAACACGACTTATTGGTTAATTCAAATCATCAACATTGCAGTTGCTATATTACCGTGAAAAGATGGACTTTCGATATTCAATATTTAAGGCAATTGAACATTTTAAATTGGCACCCGATTCGTGTGCCAGAATGCTTTTGTATGAAACCATTCGATGAACAAGGCTAAACATATCCTATGTAGGAGAATACTCAGTGCTCATGTCAAAAAGACGAAAGTTTCATGGTTATCGATCTAGCGGCGCGAGGGTGGAGCCTGGGCTATCCTGCAACCTTCTGTGTGAAGTTCCACTTGGTGATTGGTCTAGACTTCTAGTGGAAACTGGCTAAGTCTGCATTGGTCATGGGCCCTTGCATCAACAGTGAAAAACAGACATATTTTGGCTAATGTCTGTCGGTATGATTGTTCTGTTCGATTTAGTTGGTACAACAGAACTATAATGTTTAGGACCTTGTAACATTGGCACCTTCTGTCGTTACCTTGGTAACACCCTGCTTAATCTACGACTGTCGAAAATGAATTGGATGTTGGCTCCTGAAATGAAATTTTAAAACTATAGTTTGTGTTGACTTGGCGTCCCCCCCTCTCTCTCTCTCTCTCTCTCATTTTCTTATCAGTATTACATAGTATTTTAAACTCAGTTTTATTTTAATGTTCTTATCAATTTTATTGTCATGACAAATTAATTTTTCATCGCGTCAAATTAATTTTTTGTATATTGCAACTTTAATTTTAGTTATGTTATCGTTAAAGCAGTTTTCTTTTCACGATAAATTGATTTATTCATGTATATTGAAACGGCTCTTGTCATTTTAATTGATTTTCTCTTCACGTTAAATTTAGTTTTTTTTATTGATATTTATTTTGATAGGCGAGGATACATACATAAGTCGAATAAATTATAAAATGATAATATGACATATAAAATGAAATATAAAGTGACAGCCAATTAAACTATAAATTTACAAACAAATAAAATGACAAATAAAATAATAAAAATCAGCATGTAAATATATCACAGACTAATTAGCTTATTAAAAGCTATTTTAAAAGATTGGTCTTAAGCAGAAGTTTAAAATGGGGTGGGATCACCACAATTACTCGACTATTGCGATTGTAGCACGAATCGTTCCTTACCAAATCTTGATACTAATGAACTTATTAAATCTATCATATATTTCCACATGAATTGAATATGTGGTTTATTAGTGAGAGAGATAAAAACAACGGGGTATGGCGTCCACTCGACACAAACTAGGTCATTTCTGGGCTGACACATGGTTCAATTTCATTTTAATAATTCGCTTGCACGTAGGGGTCTTTAACAGTGGAGGAAACCCGAAGGACCCGGATAAACCCAACGAGGTTGTACACGTACAACCGGGGAATAGAAATCACACCATTTGTCTCAATGACAAACATTACGATATAGCGCGCTTGTGCTAACAATCCGGCCATCAAACCCCCGGGCCAAATCACAAACAGGAAGGGAGGGAAATAGGGTTTAACGTCGACTCGACACAAACTAGATCATTTTGCGCGTGGGGGTCTTTAGCAGTGGGAGGAAACCTGAGTGCCCGGAGGAAACCCACGAGGTTGAGAAGGTGCCCCTATTTCCATGTCACATACGCTCAAACTAGGGCTCGAAACCACAGCAGCAAGCCAGAGGTGACCGGCCAATTAGAGGTCGAAGCGCGGCACTCTAGACCACTAGGCCATCCCAACCCCCCAAATCACAAACAAGACCAACTTTTTTCACTAAAGGTAAATTGACTGTTACTATCTTTTTCTACCTGGTATAATGTTATAAGAATATAGAACCGTCATCACCCTTTCAGTGCTGTTTGTTTCTTCAATTAAATATTTAACCCTTCTGCGTATACAAGGGGTATTTTGGAACCCCACCACCATCCGGGCATATCCATAACATTTGTGGGAAACTGGTTTATAATTGTCTAGCGAGAATTTTATACATTGTCAGTCTCAGCTACTTTATGTCATTTGACAAGAAACTACGAGTATTACATTATCTGACAAAATAAACATTTTACCATTGGTACAT
This sequence comes from Patella pellucida, assembly GCA_917208275.1. NCBI lineage: Eukaryota > Metazoa > Mollusca > Gastropoda > Patellidae > Patella > Patella pellucida. The sequence goes on from OU795039.1 coordinate 64,905,502, forward strand.
GAATCGTGTAGCATATGCGTTTCAGCCCCATTTGTAACAAGGGACTCCAAGAAAGAGGCTAGACCTATTCCACAAATCATGTCAAACAATGATGTCATATTGCTGGGGATGGGTGGACCTTTTACAGTTTTTTGAATGTTTGTTACAAAATGGTGTCTAAATATGCATTCTCGGTGATTTTGGGGAGGTTTTACCAATAACAAAATAGTTCAGAGAGAAATTTTTTAAAATTAAACACTTTATTTATTGGTTTTTGTCGATTAAAATATCTAAAACTAAAGAACAGAACACTCATATCTACTCTGCCCGTTTCCTTTCCCTTTGTCTTCTTTCTGGACGGACCATGGACTGTCCCCACCACTATATTTTGGCGATCTGCGCCCCTGCAGACATGGGGATCCTGGAGGGGAGGGGGAGCAATTGATGAGTCAACACGATCTTGTGACATATCTTCAAGTTGAGAGAACAACCTTTTATTAGTTTTATTTATGATGCATCCAACTTTCTCCCTGGATATATTTTTAATGTTTGTCGATTATATATATATTGATTACAATATTTTTTAAAAATTGGTTTCATTATAGAAATATAATAGAAACTAGAGGATCATGGGGAGTGTCACACACTAGAGTACCAACTGAAACAAGACCTGGCCATGTGGCTCTAATAGCTGGATTTTATGAAGATGTCAGTGCTGTAGCTAAAGGTAAAGTCATGGCATTTATAGATGATTTTCAAAAGCTAGATGAAATAAGATCAGTTTAATTAAATTGTTTAAAGGTACTATTCCGATTTGAACAGCGGCTCAAAAATAGAACTCCGAATACGTATGAAATTTAAGCGCCAAAACATAGAGGAATGGTGTATTTACCCTGTCTAAAAAATTCAACCCAAAATATTGAGTCGGTTGAATTTGGATGTCAAAACTGCTTAATCGGACACGTAACCCTTTGAAGATTTCCGGTCAATTTTTTCGTTGGGTAACATGATAATTGATTACTGTTCCTTTAGAAGTCTATACAATGAATGAGCAATATGCTACTTGATAACGAAAGGTACGTTTCACCTGCACATTATTGTTATAAAAAAAAAAGAAGTCTGGTTTATCCAGACACCTATAATACAGTGTGGGACACCGGTCTCCACATCCAGATGTAGACTGGTTGGTTTAAGTTGTTTGAAAATGTATCATGTATAAAAAGTTTTTTTTTTCCAAAATATTATTGGGATTGGCCCTTTAAAGCTTTGTAAAGTTTTTTTTTGTTTTAAAACTGAAGATCATATAGTTAATTGATCTCTTCAATCCGTGCATTATGTTTTTTTACGGTACATTCTTGATTTAGATTTTTAATCAGATAGGGTCAGCAAAGTTTTAAGTTTTATAAATTAATCGTTTTTTCTGTCTTGATATTTTTTGTAGGTTGGAAAGAAAATCCAGTTGACTTTGATTCTGTGTTTAATGAAAGTCGATATACCTGGTCCTGGGGAAGTCCTGATGTCCTCCCTATGTTTTCTAAAGGTAAATAATTTCTATCCCTGGACATCACGCTTAAGATGAAATGTTGGTGTTTATTGTTTAAATTAACCTTTTAAGCTCTTATTTTGTTAAATTTAAGTAACGAAAATTAATTTTGGACTTCTAAAGTTAAAGAAATGTTTCTTTCCCATTCAATTATGACCTGTTTTGCAGGTATGACACATACTGTGTGCCATCTATTTCTGTTTTGATTGTTGACATTAACAATGCTCATAAAAAATTATTACAATAAGGCTGCTGCTCTGACTATTATATTTAGCATTTTAATGCAACAAATGTATGCACATTTGACTAAAATACCATTATATTATCATTTATAAAATGTAAGTCTATATGTATCAAATTAAGTCTATATGTATTTCCTAAATTAAAAAGGGCAGCTTTGAGCCTTAATTATAGCCCATCTGTGCTAAATTATGTTTTATATTCTATATTTAAAGGAGCTAGTGGTGATCATGTATTTATCAACTGTTACTCTGAAGAATGGGTTGATTTTGGTGGACATGATTCAACTAGACTTGATACCTGGGTTTTTGACAAAGTTACGGTCAGTAGATACTAGATAGAATATGTAGACTCTCTATTTAAATACCGTAATGCAAAACAATTTGTGTCACACTTGCGCCAGAAAATAATTATATACCTTACAAAATATCAGGTACTAATGAACTAGTTACTAACAATTTGAACTTTGTGGCAGACATGTATTTTAATAATATCAATAACAAAGACAAATCTGTACCAGAGAAAATAACAGACACCAGAGGTTTTGTGCCAGACATATCCAGAATTTCTTCCTGACAATGTCCGTAGTCGGTGCCTTATTTCCAGGCTTTGTCACGCTAAAAATTAGCTTGATTAAGTCTAATATTGTATGGTATCTCAATACACTGTATTAAATACTGCAAAGGAACAAGGTTCTATCTTTTAAATTTATTGACTGTGAGTTACATGTAGATATTTAATCAGAGTTTTTCTTTCATAAAGTTAATGATCCAAACGAATACATAGTTTGTGCCAAACCACAAAACTAGACCTACATTGGTAAAAAAAAGATGGTATAAACACATTATTATTATGTGTGAATAGTCTAATCTTTAAATTGAAATACAAGTATTTGTATATTGTTTATTTCAGGAATTTTTTGCAGAATCTAAATTAGATAAACCTTTACATGAGAAACTTCATCAGAATAAGATAGTTTTCTTTCTACATCTACTGGGTATTGATACAAATGGTCATTCAAATAAACCATATTCACGGTAAGTATTTATATACCGGTATTCTCCTTTCTTTTTTTAGAAAGGGAATATTCATCAAACCTAAGTATGATACGTCATCATTGAGGCTATACTATATAGCTTCAAACAGGGGGTTTGTATGGCTGAATGGTTAGTGGGTGCACACTGTATCATAAAGCCTGTCATTAAGTCAACTGGCGTGGTTTCGAATCCCTAGTTGTACGTTGCAAGTCCAACTGGTGGGTTTTTGCCAGGTCCTCCAGTTTCCTCCCACTGCTAAAGACATCTAAGCGCATGCGAATTATTGAAATTAAATTAAACCATATCTTAGTCCTGAAATAACCTAGTTTGTTTCGAGTGAATGTTAAACCCCATTTCTCTCTATATATACATCAGTCATTTTTTGACTGATAAATCTGTGTATCAGCAAATATAAATTTCTAATCGCCTTTTTTTTCAGAGCTTATTTACAGAATATAGAATATGTTGATAAAGGAGTTAAGATGATAGAAAGATTAATAGAGGATTATTATAATAATGATGGTGAAACAGCTTATGTTCTTACATCTGATCATGGCATGACTGATTGGGGTAGGATTCTATACCTATTTTAACCTTGATTGCTCTTCAAACCTTTTAGCTATTATGTGTATGAATAAACAGCACAATTTTATTAGTCAACGAAGAGTTAATTCATATACTGCTTTAGACTGTACTTGTTATTGATATATCTCAATGCAAAAAGAATATCATAAAAACATTAGGCACATGTAAATCAAGCATTTTACTTTTACAGCTCTAAAGCACTTTATTTATAAGCTAAAAATAGATTGTAACATTTAACCACAAAGCGTTACGGGATATACATGCTCAGTTTAACTCTGTCTTCATTAGCAGTAAGCCGTTTCATTTCCATCGAACAATACTTTCTCATAGTTGAACCATGAACCTTATAAGGTATATGCTTGAACATACTTGTATTAGATTTTTCTCATACAGCACAAAATATAATTGGGAGTGGGTAATTTCAGGAGCTGAACATGAGGACATTTTGATATGTGCTTCTTTAGTAGAAGTCACACATAATGTAAACTGGGTGATTGAGTTTAATATTAATTTTGATAGAGAATATTGTATTTTATTTAAGGATCTCATGGTGCTGGTGATCCTAGTGAAACATTAACACCATTAGTTGCATGGGGTGCTGGTATACAACCTCCTGTACATCAACAAACATGTGGTCATTATAATGATAACTTCTGTAAAGGTAATCTGTTGTTAAAATATACTCCCATTATGTTTTATTTTCTGTATATATATATATGGATGGTTGAATGGTTAGCGTGCGTGCGCTGTATGATAAAGCCTGTCATTGAGTCAACTGGCGTGGTTTTGAATCCCTGGTTGTACGTGGCAAGGAGTAGGGTCGCCTGCCCAACCTTGTGGGTTTTCTCTGAGTCCTCCAGTTGCCTCCGACTACTTAACACCCATACTTGTTAGCAAATTATTGAAAAAAAATTAATCCATATGTTAGTCCCGAAATGACCTAGTTTGTGTCGAGTGGACATTAAACCCAATTTCTCTCTCTCTCTCTCTGTATATATATTTATCACTGACTTTACAAAGATAATCTAAAGGATCTAAAAAAAGGTTAGAAGCCATCTTATGTCTGATGTTTGTTGATAAAAAAGAAATATCATTGAGGGTTCAGCTGTGTATGCCTGATTGACTTAAAAATAAAGTATGTAATATTTTATTTATAGATTGGGAATTAAATCATCTGTTAAGAAATGATGTAGAGCAGGTAAGATTACAGAAATATGTACGATGTCATGTATAATAATGTAAAATCTTTCGATCAGAGTTTTCTGTTGGCGTTTCGATCAGAGTTTTCTGTTGGCCTTTCGATTAAAGTTTTCTGTTTGCATTTCGATCAGAGTTTTCTGTTGGCTTTTGATCAGAGTTTTTTGTTGGCCTTATTGTTTTTAGTCATAGTGAAATATTTAACATTATGTTTTCTCCCTTTGTTTAGGCAGTCATTGTAATATGAGGAATATTATTTCATTATTTGGAAGTTGCTATTTCCTAAAACTTCAAGTCGGTGTATGTGCCAAGATGGCCACTCATTTAATTATTGTTTTGATGATGTGAAATGAATTATAACTGATCAGTATATTAAAGTTCTCAAACACAGTCTTTTCTTCTATACAGGCTGATATAGCTCCACTGATGACATATTTAATAGGTGCTCCATTTCCAATGAATTCTGTGGTAAGTTCCATTTTGCCTATTAAGAGATGTATTCTTCAAAACATAGCTTTGACAAAACATTCCAATTTATTTTAATTGAATAGCATACAAGATTAGATAATTGTGAAAGTGTGGATGTGTCTATAATCATTTCAGGGTACCCTCCCTAAAGATTATTTGAACATCTCTGATTGGCAGAAAGCAGAGGCTTTATATACTAATGCACTTCAAATGTTAGATCAGTATGAGGTAAGTGAAATCAGACTTACACTTGCATAAGGCATCTATTAACAAATTTAGCTTAGATGTATTAACTAGAATTCTACATGAATGATGCCATTAATGAGGCTATCACTTAAAACTTCTAAGTATTTTTACAAATTCAAATTAAAAATTTAAAAGGAATTCATGGTGTTTTAAGTTAAATGCTTTAAAATATCAATTTTTTTTGACATGTATATTTACTGATTGGTCAATTCTCAAACTGGTCAATTTTAGTGCAAGCCAGGCAAAACTGGCAAATATTACCTAAACAAGAGTCCTGGCCTAGAATGCTTGACTAACACTACTTAAAGATACATTATGTAAGATTAAGATAAAGACTGGGTATCATTCAGATTTAGGAAACTGAGCTTACCATCTAGAATCTAATACACGTATCCAATAGATTTCCGCCAAGAAAGTGTTAAATGCCATCAAGATTCATCAAAAAACGCCCAGTTTCTACTACCATGTAGTTTAAGAAACACTTTTTGGTTCTTACATTGGTTGTCTAGTTTATGACTATTTAGTTTAGTTTTGATATTGGTTGTCTGGTTTATGTCCATTTTGTTTCATAAACTAGACGACCCATGTCAAAACTAAACTACACGGTAGCACAACCTAGGCGTTTTTGACACCCGGTCCCTAGTGTGACAAAATGTGTACATTGATTGTTTATTAACTTAACCACGGTACTGGTTATTTGAGACTTAGCCTCACTTCTCTCATTAAATGGTCAAACCGTTCTAATCTACTTAAAATCAGAGCCATCCAATGGCCTAGAGAGTTGATTATGGTCTTGTCATGTTAATAAATGTCAAATTAGTATTCTGTATAGCGTTTAATTTAAGGCCCAAAGAAAGACCTACAATAGGCAGATTTATCTCTTGAATAATACATCTTTAATGATTGAGAATCAAGCTATTCAAATGGCTATGACAGTACATGTATAGCTCTGTCTGATTGGAGAGCTTCTACATATGCTAAGATTATTGCTTTCATCCTTGTTGTTGCTCTCATGTATGTAATGAGATATGGTGTATGTAATGAAAGGTGGTGTATGGGATATGTAATGGTGTATGTAATAACAATTCATATGGTGTATGTAATGACATGTGATGTATGTAATAGTATATGGGACTTGTAGTGATGTATGAGGTGTGGTGTGTGTAATATGGTATATGGTGTATGTAATGACATATGGTGTATGTAATAGTATATGGGACTTGTAGTGATGTATGAGGTGTGGTGTAAGTAATGAAATGTAGTGTATGTAGTGATGTACGGTGTATGTAATGACATATGGTGTATGTAATGGTATATGTGACTTTTAGTGGTGTATGGTGTATGTAATGACATATGATGTATATAATGATATATATATAATAGGTGTATTTTCTTTTTAAGGTTAAAATGAATCAAGTTAAAGAAAGTTCAATATCAGTGACATTCAGACCGTACAAGTATGTAGATTTATTATGAAAAATAATTTTCTACTGTATGTGCATCTTGAAATTAGAACTTGATTGATAATAAATCAGTACTTTCATACCTGCAATTGATAATGGTTTACTTTGCTTGTTTTTCAGAGAATTGACACCAACAAAAAAGGTAATTTATGTTGTTTTAATTGTTCTAATATCCTTGTATTTGTACATATTTAATATTTTATCAACAGTTATAAAATTGTATTTAGTGTTTTGAACTACAGTAACTTGATGCTTTTAGGATTTTATTTTTTATTTGTAGTTTGATGCTTTAAAGAATTTAAGAACTCTGATGAAAAATGGCCTCTATCAGCAGGCAGTGAGTATATTTATACTGTTGCTAAAAGGCAATTCTCAACTTTTGAAGAAATAGGGTTACATTTTCTGGCACAATTTGTCACCTACATTGGAACTTGATGCTCCGAATGTGGTTTAATTCTGAACCATAGCTCTACTCTAGATCTGTACCAAAAAATAAATGATTAAATTGCACTAATTGCATGCTATTGAGTTGACAAGTGCTTTTCATAGAAGCAAAAAGTGATTGTAACATACAATGAGTTCCATGCCATACAAAGACATTTCAGTGTTAAATTACCCTGCTTTATGGCACAAAATTTACATCAAACATAGTGTTTGAATGAAGGCCGTTAAATTACAACAATTGTTTTTTAGGTCTATATGTATATTTGTTTTATATTAGCTTAAAAGTTAAGTGGCCCTAAAATTAGAATATGACGGAAAGGACTCTAATTTAACTTCTGATAACTTTAAATTCTCCATAAACAAGATTGTAATGTAAAGATACAGCTGTATATAATGAATATTTTTCAGATTAAAGAAGGTGACCTACTGATTAAAATCACTCTAGAAGGATTAAATTATTATCAAACATATAACAGATTATTTCTAGGGTTAGTTATATCTAATAATAAATTATTGTCTCACGCCTTTCAAAGAACACAGGGTACTGTTCAAGTGTGCCTGTTTTGCTATCTGTGTGTCACATTTTGGCTGTCTATCTGTCACATTTTTGGGGACCTTATAACTCTGTTTCTAATTGAGCTAGAATGTTCAAACTTTAACTTAAAGGATCTAAGTCCATAACTCACAATCATCCAAAATCTTTGAAATCGAAAACACGAATTATTGGTCAATTTAAATCAATATTGGTGATGTTAACTTACTGGGGGAAAAGTGAGATTCTGATATTAGATATTTAAGAATCGTATACCATAGTGCGTATCAGCATCAATTGCAATAAGGCACTGGGAGAAAGACACTAAACTATCCCGCGGATTCTACACAAATTTTTGTAGTAAAGCAGTATTGTGCATGGTCCATGGCCAAACTTGACATCATTTTCTGAACTCGGGAGCATGCATAAAAGTTCTGCCTGTGTAGACTGGAATAACCAGACGCTAGCAATTGCCCACCAATTGGGATACCTCGCGTATTTCGCTGAACATAATTTTTTTTAAATTAGAGTAAAAACGGAGAATGATGAAATTTATTACATCAAATCCTTGACTAAGTTTTATAATGAGCATTATTTTTGCTTAGGGTAAGCAGAGCGATAAGAAATTTGATTGGTCGAGACTTTTGAGTACAATAACTTTCTTTCTCATTAAAGTAGTAGTATATTCAAACTTGGTGTAGGCGTACAGTAGATACAAGATGAGCATTGTTTGCTTTGGGTAATCAGAAAGCAGAGATAAGCAATATGATTGCATGACATCAGTACCTTGACTACACTATAAACTTCAGAATGCCTTGTTCGGCTTTTTTGTCAAAACGTGGTAAAAACGTGTTAAAATATTTGCCACATTTTTGCCACAGAACGTGGTAAAAAAAATACCACATTTGTCTAGAGATCAAAAACATAGGCTTTTTCGATATCCTGGAGGTCGGGTGTTCAATCCCTTTATTGGCCAAGAAAGTTCATCACGATTTTTCGGCATGATTTCCCCTGTCAGTGATGCAGAAGGAGGGCCTTACAAGGACAGCTGCCTAGTCGTTCGGATGGTACGAAAAACCGAGGTCCTGTGTAGGAATTTGATATAAGATGGGCCGTAGTGGCGCTGCCCGGGCAAAATTTCCCTCATAGCCATCGAATTTTCCCTATCCTTAGTGGCATAATGCTAGTAACAATTATTCTGCATCTGATGTAAATTTGTTAACAGATAACTCGGGTCATAAAAAACGAAAATGGCTAACATATATGCCAGACTTATTTCACAGTAACTTGATTTATATATACATTTATAATCGTGTTTCTTTTGTATAATTTCAGAGCTAGTATTGTATCTGGCTTTTTAGGATGGATGGCTTTTATATTACAACTAGCTTTACAAGAAAACTCAACAATAAAATCAAATACTGATTCCTACTTACAGCAGACAACCCTTTTTGTTATTTTAGGATTATTGGTGCTAATAGTATTACTAGGTAACTTGAATCAATGCTGGTGTGAAATAGAAAACAGAATTTTAGAATTGATTTTTTTAAAGCTTACCGGTAATTGTATAAAACTTACAATCATGGAAATGTGTTGAATCTGCAGCTCCCAATGATGATGAATATTCTAACTGGACACCTAAAGATGTTGATATTATATCAATTTTAAATAAAAACACCCAATTAAACCCTCTAGTGTTAAAATTACAGCTTTTAGATTAACTTTTTTAATGAAATTTCTTTTCAGTTCAACATTCACCCTGGACATACTATTTATATTGTTTATTACCAGTAATATTATGGAATAAAGCTACAAAAGGGTAAGACAATGTGTTCTATATCATTTTAATTATATTGTCTTTTATATTTTGTCAGTACTATACTTTGACACAGCTAATTAGATAAATAAAATTCAAATGAAGTGTTGAATATTTTTCTGTTTATTTTCTTTAGATTGAAATTTGTGCTGCATCATTTAAATGCGATCAAGGAGAGAAAAGAAATATCAACATTATCATTGTCTATTATTATCAATTTAATAGGCTTACAGATTCTAGTAAGATATTTACAATTTATTTGGAATTATGTAAAATAGAATGATCCCCATTTAAATATAATAATAATTCTCTAATTATCAATTTGTACATTGATTGGAATGGATCGATAGCCAAGATTTTATTTAGTGTACGTAAAAGATCCTCTACTAAAATCCTGTTTTTTACACTGCCTATACTATACTCATTTATATCTAAAAATACAAAATTTCTATATCTAGTAGATTTAAATAATTTTTTAATATTTCAGGTTTTAGGTTTTTTCTATCGTGAATTATTATCTATTGGACTGGTTGGCATGGCATTGTGGCCATTGTTTAATTTATCCGTTACTTTCAACAAGGTATATCAATATGTATGATTTAATACAATAAATAAACTTTGTGAAAAAAAGAAAAAGCGTTGGTTAACAGCAGTAAGTTATGTTGTTTGCTGAAAGAATATTGTTTCTTGTCAAATTGATATTTCAATTTCATCTGTTTAATATAGTAGACTGGCCTTAATTGTTCATGATTAAGATGGACCCCAGCCATACTAAATGGGGTTCACTTCAGCTTCCAACTAGTGTTTGGGGGGTTGGATGGCTAAATGGTTGGCATGCGTGCACTGTATCATAAGGTCTGTCATTGAGTCAACGGTCAGGGTTTTGATTTCCTGCCTGCCCCACCATGTGGGTTTTCTCTGGGTTCTCCGGTTCCTCCCACTGTAAAAGACCCCTACGCTCAAGTGAAATACAAAATGAACCGTATGTTAGTCCCAAAATGACCTAGTTTGTGTTGAGTGGAGGTTAAACCCAATTTCTCTCTCTCTGTGTCCAACTAATGTTTTATAATGTATTTATATTTATATATTTTAGATAAGTATAATTGGTTGGCAAGTTAGTTGTTTATTAGTAGCTGTATTTCCACTTCTACCATTGGTTGGTCGGAATTCTAATATAGCTGTCGTGTAAGTATTTCATCATAAAACATATAGGTATAAAGTAAATGATTGTTTTAATGTATTGTCTGTCATTGATTATGTAAAAGAGTCGTTAGTTTATGTTGCCCAGTTTTAATGTGGTATGTGGAGGCTCATAAATTTCTTCATTTATCTTTAAAGTTATGAAATCCTGTGAATGCCATACAGGATAGAAATCTGGGATTGTTGATTTTGGTATTCAGATTGTAAATAGAACTTGCGGCTGTGGTTTCGAACCCTGGTGTGAGCGTATGTGGCATGGAGATAGGGGCGCCTTCTCAACCTCGTGGGTTTCCCCCGGCCACTCCGGTTTCCTCCCACTGCTAAAGACCACTAAGTGCAGAAAATTATTGAAATAAAATTAAACCATATATTAGTCCCAGAAATGACCTAGTTGTGTTGAGTGGATGTTAAACCCCATTTCTCTCTCCCTCTCTCTTACTTTTTAATGCACATAACAGTACAACATATATATTCGATATTTAATATATTTCAGTATGGTATCTGGTTTGGTAGAGTTTATGTTAGGTGTAGTAATAGTGTTATGGTGAGTATGCAACCTATAATGTCGCAAAACATAATGATTATAATACAAAAGTAAGAAACAGGATAGAATAATCATATTAGTCATTTGATGGTTTGTAGTTTCTGAGTATGATGTCTTGTCTGTGTATTTGTTTTTGTGTAATTATGTGTGGTGCATTCCCCCCCCCCCCCCTGCACTTACTATTAACATACCATACTATGAAATTCTTAATTATATTAGAATACTATAATTGAATAAAAATGTAAAGATGTAATTCAGGTATTTTACATTGCAGGGAACATAAAAGATATAATAGAAAGAGGATTAATTGGATATTAATTTTAGAGGTATTGTATATGTTTAATCTATAAAATAATGATAAGTCATTGGCATTTGTCGCTAAAATATCAAATTTCTCACTGATTATTTAACATTTAATTAAAACAAAATTAAAATACCAACGTTAGATAATGTCCGGATGTAGATTCAATCGGCTTTAAATCGACAAAATTGCTAGTCTTGGTCATCCAGAACCTCATAGTTTTCAATCTATAACAGAGGGTTTGGGTCTGGGAACATTGTCAATTTTTGACATAAAAATTTGTTGCCCATGGGAACTGTGAGGGGTTTTTTATGTGCTGGATTATCCAGTATCTTTGGCCAAGTCAAGTAAGAGTTACGCTCCTTCCTGCAATAAATCCCATAATTCTTGCATTAAAAACGAACATGAAGCGTGACGATGAATTAGGATAAATTAAAAAAAACATAGATATGGCCCAGGAAGAGAAAAATTTTACATTAAAAATAGATTTAGAGTGTTAATATTTGAAATCAAATGGATTTTCTGAAATGGCGTGTTTAAATTAAGTTCATGGGCGCCGACTTCTTGTTTTAGGACTTGTTACCTCCCTTAGACTTTGTTTATGTTAATGTAAAAGACTGAAATAATCTAGACAATGACCTTGATCTGTTTTCAAAAATTAGAGAAAAATATGAGAAAGATGCTATGACTAAAAATCTTAAATTCATATAGAATTCGTGAAGAGCAACTTGTGCAGTAGTCACTGTTGTGGCAGATTTTTAAAATCAACATATTACATAACCTGTATTTCAGTGTATATTTATCCTGGCAGCTACCTGTGTTGTATATTTAACTAAATCTAGTATTAAGAGTGGTAATGGTCTACCTCTGTATTGTCAGATATTTAGCTGGTTATTGTTAGGTGAGTGTGAAACATTCTAAGATATATCCAAAAACAAAATTTGTTTGAAAAGAGAAAGAAATGTGATTTAATATCCACTCAACACAAACTAGACTCCTCAAAAAGATCTTTGTTTCGATATTGGCATGTATTGAACCATAACTTAATGAATTATTTTATGCAAAATCACATTTATAGCTTGTGGGCACTCTACAGGTCACAATATCAAATCGTAACTTCCTGAATTATTCCCCTTGATTGTATGATAAATCCCTCTAGAGGTCTCAATTCTCATCCTATTTTAAAAACTTTTAACTGAATTACCTACCATTACACCCTAATAACGGTTGAGTTGGAATTTTGTCAAAATCAGACTGAAACTGCCCGAAAAAATGTCAGCCCCTTCAACGTAAATAGTGTAAAAGTATGTAACACCAAGGTTGTGGTCAAAATATTTGTTTATGAAACTTAAAATGTATGGTTATCTCTCAAAGATCATGGTTCATTTCGATATTCATGCATATCAGACTATAACTTCCTGGATTATGGCCTCCGATTGTACGAACAGTCACATTTTTAGCTTGTTGATCTCTAGCGGTCACAATATTTATCCGATTTAAAAAATGTTATTTATATCACCGTTATGTACATCATAATGAGTGTTGAGATCAAATTTCGGGAAAAAGAAACGAAACTGCCTGACAAAATGGCTGCTCCTTGTACACAAATTGTATAAAACTACGTAATATGTTGTGGACCCTCTAAAAATGTCCCAATTTTTGTCCGATTTTTATGAATCTTAAAATATATCTTCATATCCAAAAGATCTCAGTCTCTTTCGATATTCATACATTTCAAACCTTAACTTTATGGATTATGGCCCAAGATTGTAAGAAAAATTATGTTTTTGTTTTAGCTTGTTCTCTAGCCATCTCTTCCCTGGCAGGTATTTTATGTCTTTATCAAATTTTGTATAGAATATTAAGGAATGTAGAATAATCAATAACATATTTTTGTGTGGTTATTTATGCTTGTTCTCCTTTTTTCCAGTGATATGTCCATGTCTACCTCTAGTATCAGAGAATAGTGTAGAAGAAAGATTAACCAGTGTTGGTTTATCATTTCTAGCTTTATATCAGTTAATGTGTATTACGTATCCTTTTTTATCATATAGTACTCAATCAACATACTTGTACATACATCATAAGAAGAGCTTGTTATTTTTTATAACAAACTTGGCCCTTATAAAACACTGTCTTTACCAATTATATTTCCTCTTCCCTCTTGGTAGCATTATGGTGGAATAAGATTTTATATATATAGTGGCATTTTGATAGATACTACTAGCTAAGTTGAGCTTTTTGTTATAAGAGCAGGTTAAAATTATTGTGAGAGGAGTTGAAATAATAATTACTAATACTGTGAGATAGTTGAAGTCATAATTACTAATAATGCAATAGAGTTGAAATCATTACTAATACTGTGAGAGAAGGAATCATTACTCATATTGTGAGAGTTGAAATCATTATTAATATTGTGAGTGTTGAAATCATTACTAATACTGTGAGAGTAGAAATCATTACTAATATTGTAATAATAATATAATCTTTATTCGGATCTCACAATGAGACATATGAATACAATTTACAAAAATAGTTCATACAATCAATAGCAGATTTTGGACAATACATTACATTTATCTATAAGATATCTACATTAGACAGTTCATTTAAACTTATTTGTATATTTTCATAAGTTATCTATGGTGAGAGTTGAAATCATTACTAATATTATGAGAGTTGAAATCATTATTAATATTGTAAGAGAATTGAAATCATTACTAATATTGTGAGAGAATTGAAATCATTACTAATATTGTGAGAGAATTGAAATCATTACTAATATTGTGAGAGAATTGAAACCATTACTAATATTGTGAGAGAATTGAAATCATTACTAATATTGTGAGAGAATTGAAATCATTACTAATATTGTGAGAGAATTGAAATCATTACTAATATTGTGAGAGAATTGAAATCATTACTAATATTGTGAGAGAATTGAAATCATTACTAATAATTACTAATGAGGGAGCAATGATTATGTGTTTGTGATAGATTAGATATTAGATGTGGCTTTTCTTGTACCTTGTTTAACTGGATATCAGGTTTTATGGTGAAAGACAAATAATAATGTTCTATTAGGCTATAAATATGAACTTATGGTAAAATATTCAAACACCTTAAAACCTTTATAAAGATTAAAAAAGAATATACGGAATATATGCATATACCGTAGGTAAAACAGAATCCCTGGTTCATACACATTTTAATTTCCTTATCTTGTGTGTTAAGTTATGAAGGATTTTTCCTGTTGTCATTATTCATGTTGTTATATTTTTGGTTGAAGATGGAGCATGAATCATCAAATAATAATCAGAAAAAAGTAAGTACTGTAAAATAAAAAATTAATAAATTCATGTTTATTTAAAGACCCCCCTATAGGTCGCATTAATTTCAAGATCACAATTCTTGTTTTTGTAGCCTTGAAAGCAAATTTTACTGAAAGAAAATCATGTGACTTTTTAAAATTTTAAATATCTCACATTTCAACTTAATACATATATATCTGATTTATTTTTTCAGATTTTAAATCAAATACAGTTCAACAATACTAATTTTATAAGTCATCACAACAGTACTGTCTGTAGAAGTTTAGAGATAGCAGATCTGAGACGAGCTTTCTTCTATGTATCCTTTCTATAATACATGTATATATATATATATGTTTTGTTTTTGGATTTAATAAACTATATTTTTTATTATACGGCCACACTTTTAATGAAGGTTGAGTTTGAATTTCAAGAAAATCGAAAGTAAGCTACCCGGCAAAATGGACGCTTCATGTATGCAAATTGCAAACTGTGTAAAAGTATGTAATACGAAGGTTTTCACATTCTTTGTCTGTTTTTGGTGAAACCTTAAATGTATCTTTATTTCCAAAGGATCTCAGTCCCTTTCAATATTTGCACATTTCAGATTGTATGAAAAATCACATTTTTTTTTTTTAGATTGTTTTCTATCTATTTCTTGAAAATGTGTGCATATCTTTCCTGGCAAGTGCTGGTTAATTGATATTTCAGTATATTTTATTTCTTAACTACTATAAGATATTTTTAATAATAATAGGATTTTTTGGTACAGGAAATATTGCAAGTATGAATAGGTAGGAAAACTTAATTTTAAGAAGCTAATACCTAAATAAGTGTTGAGTTTGGTTGATCTCATATGCTATATAGATTATTGATGGAACAAGTTCTATGTTATATGTTATATTCAGATTTTGGCTTAATCTGTTGTCTGTTATACAGAAAACCAATCATATCTCAACATTATCTCTATCTAGAATTTTATTTTAAACATGAAAATCAACTTCACAAAGCTGATCCACACATCCAACTTTATTAATTCAACACTTAGTTTTTACCCAAATCCAAGAGGTCTAGTCATATTTGATACTGATCTTGGTGTTAATATTTTTATAAATAACAAATTTATGAACTTTTTTAACAAATGAATATATTTTAGGATGACAGTTGTGTAAAACATAGTTTTATCTCGTAATGTTTTGTTGTTAGGGAATAAAAAAAGGACTTATCTTTACATGTTTACTAAAATTTGCTTTTTAAATGCCTACATTTGGCAAAACCCTGTATGACTTCTTTAATCCTGTGGCAATGTGATGATTTATCAGGTTATTGATTAATGTTTTGTTTTTTTAAAGTTTTGATCCAGCATCTATTTATTGTTTTGTAACAGTATTTAAACCAGCTACAATGGGAACACTGATGATGATAAAAGTAAGTTAATGTGGTCTACATGTTTTTTGCATCAAGGAGTAGGGTTGCCAGTCCAACCTCGTGGGTTTTCTCCGGTTTCCTCCCACTGCTAAAGACCCCTACGTGCAAGCGAATTATTGAAATAAAATTAAACTATGTTAGTCCCAAGTGATCTAGTTTGTGTTGAGTGGACGTTAAACCCCATTTCTCTCTTTTTTTGCATCAGTATCTTTGCGGTTTGAACTTCACTGAAACCTTATTCTAAAAAAGTTAAATACAGAATAGATGCCAAGCTATGATTGTCAAAATAAAATATCATAAAACTGTTATCTTTATAGCCATGCTCAGTTAAAGGCAAATATATATGTTGAAAGGTTCTGCATCAAGTTTTGCATTAATTAATGAAATAAAATATTGTTACATGATTATGTTTTATTTATATTTTTATATTGTAGAATTTAATACCATTATTAGTGGTAACTTGTGTATTTAGAGGAGTTCATGTTATAACCAAAGTACCTACAAGAAGTTTATTTCTACTAGTATTATTGATGTGTGATTTTATGGGTCTGGTAAGTTATATTGCTATTTTCATGTATTTCAAATCAAAGACTTTTTTCAGTGGTAAAATATTGGGATTTTTTGGAATCAAAATGTCATTTATATATACACTTATTATCACTATAATGGCTCGAAATGATGTAAAACGCACGACGTAAAACTATGAACATATTTTACAGGGCTGTGATAAATGTCAAGAAATATACTTATCAACCCTTCCATTCATATTTGTTTTAATATGCTACCAAATGTTTCACATACTCAACTCTTACTGTCAACCCGCAAAACCTCCTAATATACAGAAAGTACAAAATATTAAGAAATGTGTTTGACACATCTATGTAAATCTACAAATATTCATAATCCTTCCAAGTTAATTTTAATTATTTTCTATATAAATTTTGCAATGAAGTTTGTGAATTGATGTTTTTTTTTATTTTTTGGTTTCAGCATTTTTATTTTTTAGTAAAGGATACTGGTTCATGGTTAGATATTGGTACTAGTATCAGTCATTATGTTATAGTTATGTCCTTGATTATATTCCTTATGTTATTATTTGCTGTTTCACAAATTCTCACTACTTATAAATTTAAAATATTTTCTACATCATCACATCATTCAGCTCAATCGAACAATTAATAAATAAAAATTATAGGGAGAGAGAAGTGGGCTAAAGTCCACTTGACACAAACTAGGTGATATCGGGACTAACACATGGTTCAATTTTATTTCAATAATTTGCATGCGCGTAGGAAGTTTTAGCAGTGGGAGGAAACCGGAGGGCCGGGGGAGAAAACCCACGAGGTTGGAGAAAATTATAGTTTTGTTAGTAGGAAGGGATGCCAAGTCTGACAAAAATCTTGTAGGGCTTGCCGATATTTGAAATTTTCCTTATTACGATATCAATATGAAAATTAGGACTAACACACGGTTCAATTATTTTTTTTCAATAATTCACTTGTGCATAGGGGTCTTTAGCAGTGGGAGGAAACAGAGGAGCCGGGAAAAAAAAATCAACAATTATTTATGTATTATGGCAAACGATCAGATGTTAACTGCTCAAGTGGACAAAACACCAAAGGTAATGAGTGTTTTCAATATATTACAAGTAGTTTTGAAGCATATCATTTGCTAGTTTTATGATCAAGGGATTCTCGATAGTTTATTTATGTAAATTTTAAGTATAGCCTATTTTATGGTGTTTTACTTACGTTTTTTTGTTAACATTTTTATATTAATTTATTGAAAATTTTAAATATTAAAAACAGTGAAAATATATACTTTGTGTTAATCTTTAACAAAGCTAAAGTGATAATAGTGCTAGGTTATAGTATGGCAAATGCAGATCTGGCTATTTTTATACGCCCACATTTCCATATTGATGTATTATGTCGTTGGCCCTGTCCGTCCATCCACAATTTGTTTTTGAACACTCTACAGGTCCCTTTTTTAGCCCTGATTTCAATGAAACTATATATATAGGTTTACCCACCTAAGATCTTGGTTCCTTTCAATAATAATGGCATGTATTCGACCGTAACTTCAGTTGCTGATAATTTAAAAAAATCGTGTTTTAGCTTGTGGACACTCTAGAGGTAACATTTTTGATTGGATTTTGATGTTACTTAAAAAGTATGTTTATAACCCAAAGATCTTGGTTCCCTCCGATGTTCGCGCACACGAAAACTTTTTTCGCTTGTAGTCCCTCCAGAGATCGCAATTTTGATCTGAATTAAAGGTTGAGTTCGAATTTTGTGAATAGTTTAAAAATATGGCATATCAAGGTTGTGAACCTGGTAGATGTCACAATTTTAATTTGATTTTGATGCAACTTGAAATGCATGTTTATAACCCAAAAGATCTTAGCTCCTTTCGATATTTTTGCATAAAAGATCGGATTGTAACTTTCTGAATTATGGACCCTGATTGTACAAAAATAGAGGACACAATTATTATGGTATATCAAGGTTGGGGATCCTATGTTATCTATTTTGAGGTGGATTTGCAGATAACTAGATCTAAAATTATGCCAAAAAAGTCTATTAACAAAAACACAGTATTATATATAAGTTTATTCATATTACATAAAGCTGTAAAAATTATATAAAGGACTTGTATATACATGTACCATAAAATATTTCATATAAAACAAGACAGAAAAATAGTAACTGTTATTTATTAAAACATCTCAGTACAGAAATCTACAAGATGTTTAATGGAATTAATGTGTAATTATTACACTTTAAGAATTTAGTTTGCAAATATTAAAATTCTGTGTAAATTCCTGAGAGTATTTAAAAAAAAAAAAATATAAAATCAACAAAGCATGAAGATCTGACCGGTTGTAGGTCGTGTCAGGGATTATATAATAACTCTTCCAGATCCTAGTGTAGTAAAGACAAGCAAAACAAATTTTAAACTATTAGAAACGAAATAGGATCTGTTTTAATCTGATTGATTAAAACCACATAAATATAACTTTGGCAGTTTAGAAATACTACACAAATCTAATGTTGTCTACTAAACTAAAGTTGATAGAGCTGGGTCTATTCTGTATAAATTATAGAAAACATTATAACGCCTATATTAACAGAATATAGTAGGTATTAACACAATTATCGCAAGTTGAAGTATCAAGAATGATATAAATAAATTATTTAATTGACTAAAATATGATAAATGGCACTCCGTACTATAAAATAATAGGAGTGTGCATTTTATTAGACAGAACATATACATTATTTCAAATCTTAAAAGGAAAAACTACTAATTATTTTTTAAAAAAAATCAGTTTCTTTATACCCAGATATGTGTTATTTAGCAGTATAACATGTACATTCTACACAGAAATACTAACAATGATATTAAATATTTATGAAAGCAAGTCCTGCTGTTTAAAATAAAAAGTGTATCTTTTTTTCCCCTAAACTATTTACTACTTGGTTTAATTTTAATATGTTTTATTTAAGCTACAGGTATTTAAAATACATAATGATATCACTCTTTAGATTTTCATACAAAGCAAAATATATATTAGTAGTGTAGAAAAAGCTGATATTAGTAAAACAAAGTTAGTAATTTCAGAGTATACTATAACAAGAGCCCTATATCAGTGAAGCTAATAACAATGAAGATGATATGAAAGTAAACATTCATTACAAACAAGGGAGGGAAGGAATAAGGCAGAGAACATGATTTATATAATAAATTACAACATTTGTTGATATTATCTAGTCTTGGTAACCTAATCTCATAACGTCTAGTTAGTTAGATAAAACTCACGTAAATTTTTTACAGTAAAATGACTGTAAACTACTTGAAAGTCCATCTTTGACTAATTTCTATGATGTGATAATTCAAACTCATAGATATATACCGGTACCCTTTTTGCCTACAGTTGAAAGTCTTGCACCATCAGTAAGAATTCAACTTTAAGTATAAATTGTTCCAGATACTTGTTGGATTATTAAGACTTGGTTATTATCCTTTCAATGAAGATGTTTATTATGAAGATGGTGGAGGTGGATTAGGTTTCATTACATTAGGTATCATACCTCTCATCTTATAATAACCTGTTACTTGTTTTGGTACTTCAGCTAAAACATGACGAGCTAATTCAGCAGGATTTGCCTAAAACAATCAAATATATTATTATAATTTAAAGCAATAGCCCTGGATGTCATAGGGTATCAATTAATACAATTGGCTTAAAGTAATGTAAATCAAAATGCAAATAAATAGCCCATTTATCTCATCTAAATAAAGATTTTAAAAAATACTTGGCCATTTGGAAATGTTCAGCAAAATGTTGGCCTATTACGTTTTATAAGTGAATACTCGGCCATTTGGAAATGATCAGCAAAATGTTGGCCTTTTATGTGTTATAAGTGACCTGATAAAAACACAACCTCACTACAGTCGGCTTATAGACATAGTTGTCCAGACACTACCACAGCTGTATGTAATATCACAAACAATGCTTCAAATGGCTCTACACAAGTATAGATAGTACAGTGATATGTCTTACCCGTTTAAAATCTCTAAATGGTACAAACTGAACAATGTCTCTTACAGCAGACTGACCATTGGGTGCTCTTAATACTCCATTATCCCCATCTAATGTATCCATGTCATGAAAATCAGCATTACCTACTCCTACTATTATTAAAGACATAGGTAGTTTAGATGCTTGAACTATACTGTATAGAGTATTAGCCATATCAGTTAAAACACCATCAGTTAATAATAATAAAACATAGTACGCCTAAAAAATATGAAAATTAAGATCACAATTATCAGCAGAATAATTCAGGTGAGAGAGAGAGATGTTCAACTTCCACTTAACATGAATCGTGTCAATAAAGGATTAACACATCTGTACAAAGAAACAGGAGGAAAACCCTTGTCACACACTTACCTTGGATTAAAGGTCTGGGAAATTACTATTGTTGATGCAGAGAGAGGCAACACATGTGCTAGACCAATTCCCATCCCCTATTGAATCCAAACTATCAGTACATACAGTGATCATTTAGTAATTAAACAAAAATGATTATGTTTAACACCAATTAATTAATATTCAAACGTTTAAAAAATATAGAAAGATTGCATATAATTATTTTGATCAAAGTTACCAAACTTTAATTGAGTTGCGATATTATAAAATAAACACTAAAACCAGCGGCTGCCAGGCAGGATACGCCCACATTTTCGAGAGATGGATAGAGAACAAGCAAAACCGAAAGTTTATTTTCCTACAATCAAAGGCTATAATTCATTAAATTACAATTTGATATGCGCAAATATCGAAAAGAATCAAGATCTTTAGGTTATAAACATGCATTTCAAGTTTCATCAAAATCGAATTAAAATTGTGACCTATACTGGGTCAACAACCTTGACATACCATATTTTAACACTATTAGCGTACAAACGGTGGCCATTTTGTCTGGCAATTATGGTCCGATTTCCCTGAAATTCAAACTCAACCTTCCATATGGTGTTTTGGTGATAGAGTCAAACGTTTTTTTAAATCAGATAATAATCGTGACCTCCAGAGGGACCATAGGCGATTTTACGGAGAATCAGGGGCCATAATTCCGGAAGTTATGATCTGATATGTGCAAATAACTTAAGGAACCAAGATCTTTGGGTTATAACCATGCATTTCAAGTTTCATCAAAATTTAATCAAAATTGTGACCTATACTTGGTCCACAACCTTGATATACCATTTTCTAACAGTAATCGTGTACACGCGGCGGCCATTTTGTATGGCAATTTTGTTCCGAATTTGGAAAAGTCAACCTTCCTTAGGGTGTAACAGTGATATAATCAAACGATTTTTTAAATCGGATAATAATAATTGTGACCTCCAGAGGGACCACAAGCTAAACAAAGACGATTTTGCGTATAATCAGGGGCCATAATTCAGGAAGTTACAATCCGATATGCCCAAATATCGAAAGGAACCAAGATCTCTGGGTTATAACCATGCATTTCAAGTTTCATCAAAATCGAATTAAAATTGTGACCTCTACAGGGTCCACAACCTTGATATAGTATATTTTAACAGTATTCGCGTACGAATGGCGGCCATTTCGTATGGCAATTTTGGTCCAATTTTACCGAAATTCGAACTGAACCTTTCTTAGGGTGTAACGGTGATATAATCAAACGATTTTTTAAATCGGATAATTATTGTAACCTCCAGAGGGACCACAAGCTAAACCAAGACGATTTTGCGTATAATCAGGGGCCATAATTCAGAAAGTTACGATCCGATATGCGCAAATATTAAAAGGAACCAAGATCTTTGGATTAAAACCATGCATTTCAAGTTTCATCAAAATCGAATAAAAATTGTGATCTCTACAGGGTCCACAACCTTGATATACCATTTTTTAACAGTATTCGCGTACGAACGGCGGCCATTTTGTATGGTAATTTTGGTCCGATTTTTACGAAATTTGAACTCAACCTTCCTTAGGGTGTAACGGTGATATAATCGAACGGTTTTTCAAATAATTGTGACCTCCAGAGGTACCACGAGCTAAAATAGGTGATTTTTCGGACAATCAGGGGCCATAATTCAGGAAATTAAGTTCCGATAGGCGCAAATATCGAAAGGAACCAAGATCTTTGGGTTATAAACATGCATGTCAAGTTTCATCAAATTCGGTTTAAAATTGTGACCTTTATAGGTCCACAAGCTAAAAACGTGATTTTTCGTACAATCAGGGGCCATAATCCATGAAGTTTTGATTCGATACGTGCCAATATCGAAAGCAGCCGAGATCTTTTGGGGATAAACCTATATTTCAAGTTTCGTCAAAATCTGACAAGAATTGTGACCTGTAGAGAGTCCACAAACAATTGTGGACAGACGGACAGGGGCGACGACATAATACGTCCACATGAAAATGTGGGCGTATAAAAATGTCCAGTCAATATCAGAGATTCGGTTGGATTGAAAATCGAGTCTAAACTTTAATAGAATTCTGATTTGTTTTCCCCATCTTGAAATTTACAAATAGTTTGAACAAGCCAACAGTGAGGCTGATGTCCCCCGCCGAAATCCCAATATAATAAGATGACACATATTAATTAATCGAACATAAGCTAATATTCAAAATATTAGCTTTAGCTCAAAATATTAATTATTGACTTAGTTAAGACATTCGCCTAATGAGTTATGTTCCAAAGTCTTGACCAATAAAAGTGCTTATCGCTCCAGTCCTTAGCCAAAGCAGAAAATTTTCAACATTAAACTTAGTCAAGATAATGATAAAAATGAATCTATACTCTGAGTTCTGAGTTACATTGCTATCACTTTATTACAACTAAAGTTATCGTGCCCCAAAGCATCAACCAATCAGATTTCTTATCGTTCTGCTTACCCTCAGCAGAAAAAGTTGATTAACGAACTTGGTCAATATATCGGTGTTATAAAGCTAAAGCTATACACCTAGTGTCCTCGCTCTCACTTAATCAGAACCTAATAAGCATCAACCAATCAAATTGCTTATCTCTGCCTACCCTAAGCAGAAAATGCTCACCTTCGAACCCCATCAAGGTATTTATCTAATAGACACCTATGCCAAGTGTGAACAATCTAACTCAATTAGAACGAGAGTTATTGTGTTCCAAAATCTCAACCAATCAAATTGCTTATCAGCCATCTTACCAAGAGCAGAACATGCTCATTATCAAACTCAGTCAAGGTATTGATGTAATGAAACTACAAACCAAGTTTCTTTATTTCACCTAACTAAAATTAAAGTTATCGTGCCCCAAAGCATCAACTAATCAAATTCCTTGCCTCTGCTTAAACTAAGCAAAAAATGCTCATCTTCAAATTCCATCAATACATTGACCCAATAAACACTCACACGAAGTTTGAACATTCTAACTCAATTAGAATGAGAGTTATTCAGTTCCAAAGTCTCGACCAATCAAATTGCTTATCGCTCTGCTTAGCCTGAGCAGAAAATGCTCATTATCGAACTTAGTCAAGGTATTGATGTAATGAAACTATACACCAAGTTTCATCACTCTCACTTAATTAGAACTAAAGTTATCTTGTCCCAAAGCATCAACCAATCAAATTGCTTATCTCTGCTTACCCTAAGCGGAAAATGCTCATCTTCGAACTCCATCAAGGTATGGCCATAATAAACACCGACACTAAGTTTGAACATTCTAGCTCAATTAGAACGAGAGTTATTGTGTCCCAAAAAGTGTGACAGACAGACAGACAGACGGACAGACAGACAGACAGACAGACAGACAGACAGACAGACAGACAGACAGACGGACGGACGGACGGACGGACGGACGGACGAACCCATTTTAATAGTCCCCTGCTTTCTTCGAAAGGCGGGGGACAACAAAAATATTAGAATAGAAAGCCATGACATTTTCTTCTTAATGAGTGTACCGTACGTTAAAGGGACAATACCACTCTAGCTGGCTTGACAGATCCAGAAAAAAAATATAGCCTTATTCTAACTACTAGATGTTTAAGTGTCCTACCTGTTGTGTAAATTATCTATTATATCCTATTTTACTTGTCCAGAGGGTTCGAAAATATGTTTAAATCCAAGTTGCATTTGAAAGTGTTTACGTAAAGCTTTTCAAGCCATGTAGTTGAATTTTTCCAATTTTAGGGAATTCGGTGTGTTAAGATGCAATTTGTATTATCACTTAATTGGAATATTGTAAAATAGTACAATTTGTTGACCAGAATAATGATTGGGGCATATTATTCATTACAACAAGAGTGGTATTGGGGCTTTAAACTTACATGAGCTCCTTTAGTTTGTTCTTCTTGTTGAGCTGTAGCAGCAAATCTAGCTACATGATTTATAATAGGTGATGCATTAGTTGGTCCATATAACTGTACTTGTGTTATACAATTCATATACGCTTGTACCACACCCTCGATTCCTGTTAAATAATAAGTCATATTACATGGCTAGATCACATCTCAAAGAAAAGATAGAAAGCTGGCACTGCCAGGCAGGATACGCCCACATTTTCGAGAGATGGTTAGAGAACAAGCAAAATCGAAAGTGATTTTTCCTACAATCAAAAGCCATCATTCATTAAATTACAATTTGATATGCGCAAATATCGAAAAGAATCAAGATCTTTAGGTTATAAACATGCATTTCAAGTTTCATCAAAATCGAATTAAAATTGTGACCTATACTGGGTCCACAACCTTGATATACCATATTTTAATACTATTAGTGTACAAACGGTGGCCATTTTGTCTGGCAATTATGGTCTGATTTCCCTGAAATTCAAACTCAACCTTCCGTATGGTGTAACGGTGATAGAGTCAAGTTTTTTAAATCGGATAATAATCGTGACCTCCAGAGGGACCATAGGCGATTTTTCGGACAATCAGGGGCCATAATTCAGGAAGTTATGATCTGATATGTAAAAATAACGAAAGGAACAGTATTCGCGTACAAACGGCAGCCATTTTGTATGGCAATTTTGTTCCGAATTTTCCCGAAATGAAATTCGAACTCAACATTCCTTAGGGTGTAACGGTGATATAATCAAACGATTTTTTAAATCAGATAATAATTGTGACCTCCAGAGGGACCACAAGCTAAACAAAGAAGATTTTGCGTATAATCAGGGGCCGTAATTCAGGAAGTTACAATCCGATATGCGCAAATATCGAAAGGAACCAAGATCTTTGGGTTATAACCGTGCATTTCAAGTTTCATCAAAATAGAATTAAAATTGTGATCTCTACAGGGTCCACAACCTTGATATACCATTTTTTAACAGTATTCGCGTACGAACGGCGGCCATTTTGTATGGTAATTTTGGTCCGATTTTTCCGAAATTTGAACTCAACCTTCCTTAGGGTGTAACGATGATATAATCAAACGATTTTTCAAATCAGTTAATTATTGTAACCTCCAGAGGGACCACAAGCTAAACCAAGACGATTTTGCGTATAATCAGGGGCCATAATTCAGGAAGTTACGATTCGATATGCGCAAATATTGAAAGGAACCAAGATCTTTGGGTTATAACCATGCATTTTAAGTTTCATCAAAATCAAATTAAAATTTTGACCTCTACAGGATCCACAACCTTGATATACCCTTTTTTAACAGTATTTGCGTACGAATGGCGGCCATTTTGTATGGCAATTTTGGTCCCATTTTTCTGAAATTCAAACTCAACCTTCCTTAGGGTGTAACAGTGATATAATTAAACGATTTTTTAAATCAGATAATTATTGTAACCTCCAGAGGGACCACAGGCTTAACCAAGACGATTTTGTGTATAATCAGGGGCCATAATTCAGGAAGTTACGACCCGATATGCGCAAATATCGAAAGGAACCAAGATCTATGGGTTCTAACCATGCATTTCAAGTTTCATCAAAATCGAATTAAAATTGTGATCTCTACAGGGTCCACAACCTTGATATACCATTTTTAACAGTATTTGCGTACAAACGGCGGCCATTTTGTATAGTAATTTTGGTCCGATTTTTCCGAAATTTGAACTCAACCTTCCTTAGGGTGTAACGGTTTTTCAAATCGGATAATAATTGTAAGTTCCAGAGGTAACACGAGCTAAAATAGGTGAATTTTCGGACAATCAGGGGCCATAATTCAGGAATTTACGTTCCGATAGGTGCAAATATCGAAGGAACCAAGATCTTTGGGTTTTAAACATGCATGTCAAGTTTCATCACAAGCTAAAAACGTGATTTTTCGTACAATCAGGGGCCATAATCCATGAAGTTTTGATCCGATACATGCCAATATCGAAAGCAGCCGAGATCTTTTGGGGATAAACCTATATTTTAAGTTTCGTCAAAATCGGACAAGAATTGTGACCTGTAGAGAGTCCAGAAACAATTGTGGACGGACGGACGTCCGGACGGACGGACAGGGGCGACGACATAATACGTCCACATGAAAATGTGGGCGTATAAAAATGTGTGAGGGTAAAAACTAGTCAACCATAGGTGAACCGTGAATCCGTCAAATAACGTAAGTGGTGATGGATTGAACACACCTTGTTTGACTATGTCAAGCATCATATGAAACGTATTCCACTCGAGCAAGTATGATCCGGAAAAGAATGAATGAATGAAATGGGGTTTAACGTCCTACGCTTAAGCTCCTAACCTGGGCTAATTGAAGACGGGCATACGCCACAGTGTGCAATGAGGGAAATTTTGCCCGGGCAGCGGCGCTACGGCCTACTCTTACATCGAATTCCAACTGCCAAGGGATCTTTTACGTGCACTCCAATTTGTACACGGGACCTCGGTTTTTCGTCCCATCCGAACGACTAGGCAGCTGTCCTTGTCAGGCCCTCCTTCTGCATCACTGACAAGATGAAATCACGCCGGAAAATCGAGATGAACTTTCTCGGCCAATGCAGGGATCGAACACTCAACCTCCAGGCTAGCGAACCAGCGCCTTATCCACTTAGCCACCGTGATCCCCCGATCCGGAAAAGAAATTAAAGTCACTGAGTTAAGACTGTTGATATTCCAGGGAAAAAACAAAGAAAGTAGTTTGTACTGTAAACAATCTAACATAATGAGAAATAGTATTTACTGTGAAGGTCCTGTGTTCAATTGAGAACAGAAAGGACTAAATAAATATATAATTTTTAGGATAATAGTTCTATTTCTCTTAATTCTGGATTCATGACCGAAAATTCCTGACATTTTGTATAATTGAATTGTAATATACCTACCAGCACAAAATGGATTCTGCAAGTTAAAATTGAGAGCAAATTCATGAGAAACTTGATACTGAGGTGGAACTTTGGCACCGAATCCAAGAGCAGGAAATAATTTATCACTATAATAAATAAATAATCAACAAATTAATCTTATACATGTATTTCTTAAATCATTATGCAGTTTGTGGTCTAAGGGGAGACAACAAGAAGAAATAAATAAAGGAAAAGAAGAGTTGTCTCCCATTAAAGTCTGTAAATTTTGCCTTAAACGCTAAGACTTTTCTGAATAAGGGAATATTTTTTACTCAATTTCTCTTCAAAGAAAATGAATTTATTAAAGGTGTGTATATTTATCTTTGCTTACCTATCATAATCTTGACAAACATAACCCACAGCTCTGATAGCTTGCATATACTCATTAGGTTGATTAGGATTTATAAAATGTAAGGATGATGGTTCCCGTGGGTTACCATTTGATGCTGTAAAATCTATTCCAACAGTAAAATTAATCTGCATACCTCCAAATATATAATCTAAGAACGAATAATCTTTAGTTATCTGCAAAAAGAAGACACAATATTAATTCTTGTGCAGGTCAGCTTTATTTGGGATTTTTTTTTTTAGCATATTATACAGATGTAAACATAGTTATTTACAATCAATCTATTAAATAAATAATTTCAAAAAGACTTTACCTTACAAGATGTCAGAATTACCACACCTGAATCGGTGTACTTCTTCTTTTTTGCTTTTTTCTTTTCATTTATGCAAGGCCAGGTGGGCTACAATTTTTAAAAAAAATATTTAAATAAAGATTACATAATATACAATAAATGACTTATCTTGGGCTCTATGTACTGGCAATTGAAAGATGTATGTAAGATTTAGAGAAAGAGCTGACCATTCCTGCGATAATAATTCCAAAATAGATAATGAAAAATGATTGTATTGAAAACTGTATTCAAATTAATTTATACTGAATGAAGTTATGATTGTTTGAAAGGGTAACATAGATTGTTTATTATCATAGCATGGTACTTCACAAGCAAGATTTTGTCTTGATTATCCATCGTTAAATTTTCAAATCTTACACATTTTTTAATCCATTTAAAGTTCAGCCATCAGATAGTCTAGCCAGTTGATTATAGGATTGTCATGTGAATATAGTTTATATAACGCTCTTACAACTTTAATGAAACAACAATATATACTGTATGTTTGAATGAAGAATGATTAAACAATATTATTTACTTCTTTGCCTTGAGCTGTCATTTCTTCTACATTTGTTAGAAATCCTCCAATAAAATCATGTGAACCATCACTATCCCAATCATATACATCCATCTGATATAAATAAAACACATATTCAAATATCAAATACATGCTTGTACATATACTCTATATATCAATATATTGATTCTAAGAATTGAAATTACTTTGTTTTAAATCTGTATTTCGATATAAGAGTAGGCCGTAGCGCCGCTGCCCGGGCAAAATTTCCCTCATAGCACACTGTTGGCGTATGCCCGTCTTCAATTGGCCCAGGTTAGGTGCTTAAGCGTAGGACGTTAAACCCCATTTCATTCATTCATTCATTTAAATCTGTACAGCACAGCTGATGCTTCAAGCTGGCCCCCGGCTGGATTCAATCACTTGATTTCATATTTGTTGTTTATTTCTTGCGATGTCTAAGTAGTTTGTCTTGTTTGCAGCCGTGTCATGTAGGTTTTGTTTTTAGTGTTGTGCGGTCCTTCAGCACTTATTATTAAGTAATAAAAATAAACTATCAGAAAATAGGATATAATCCTTTAATTTTCACTAACTATGTCATATACAGGGAGAGAGAACAAAAATAAAATCAAATAAGTATACAGACTTGTTATATATGATCCTGTGGGGGGGGGGGGAAAGACTGAATGGTTAGCGTGCACGCGCTGTATCATAAAGTTAGTCATTGAGTCAAGTGGCGTGGTTTCGAGTCCCCGGTTGTACGCGACAGTGAGTAGGGTCGCCTGTCCAATCCCGTGGGTTTTCTCCAGGTCCTATGGTTTCCTCCGACTGCTAAAGACCCCTACGCGCAAGCGAATTATTGAAATAGAATTATACCAAATGTTAGTCCCTTAATGACGTAGTCTGTGTCGAGTGCACGTTAAATCCAGGGTTCTTAATCCGTTTTGAAATGAACTAGTCACGGGTATGCCTAACGGATAGTCGTTTTTTCAACAACACACATGTTCAACATATTCGTTTATGCATACTTTATTCACGTCAATAACTGCATAATGTATTACGAATAATAATAGCTTAAACTTTGAATAAACAAAACCTTTGTTGCAATTGCATACCTGTATTCATACATCGATAATAATATCAGAATTTTTAGTCAAATTTCAGCAACTTGCATAATGCATATAGTTATAATTTAGTAAAAAGAAAAACTACCAGTAAATATAAATACGTTTTTTTACAACCCCTATTTCTCTCTCTATATATATATATATATAATCCTAACCATAATACTCACCCTAATACTCTTTTTCCTGTCACCTCCACATAAAATTTGTAATGGAATAGAAAATGGTCTCCAACTTGGGTTAAGGTCATTTTTAACAACCTGTCAATAAACGACAAAATCATTTTTTGCTTGAAAATTTTCTCTAATATTATGAAAAGTGGAACGGACACAATTGCAAGAATTAAATTTTATCTTCCTTGTAATTTACATTTTATAGAAAAAAGTCTTGAGAAAATGACATGACAAAGGGTATTATCATCAATATTGCAGACTTCTAATTACCAGGTTAGTTATTGTTTGGAGTGTTGTCTTCCTACACTCTACGCTTGGATAATTAAAATACAATCTCGTTTCTATTACTATTTTGACACAACAACAACTTTTTATCATGTAACCCTTAAAAAAACCCCTCATAATGACAGACATAATATGCTTTCCTATATTTCACAATAATATGCAGACTATTTGATTACTCAAGAAGTTCATGTGAAAGTAACAGCAAAATTGTAAATCTGAAATCTTTGTTAGCAAATCCTTTATGAAGTCTGTACTAAGCTTTAAGAGTTAACATATGAATGATACAATAATTTTGTGAAACCGATTTTGAAATAGAATAGTCTCTATGATTCATGTTAGTTATTAAAAACACTTTACATCTGACTTTTTTTAGATTTGGGAAGGAACGAGTAAAAAGTTTTTTAAAACTTACCTCTGTTCTATGTACAACCTGCCATGAACCATCCATTGTTTCTTTTAATATCTCTAAATAAGGATCAGATTTTCCCATAAAATCCTCGATAGAAAAAATATAATACACAATTAATTGACAATAATTATAATATTTAGTATAGAGAAAAATTGAAATCAACATATCCTTTTTAACTGCAACCCAATAAAGATTTATTATGTATGAGCTAAATCTACCTATTGCATCTTTCGTCTGGTCTCAAATGTTATATAAATCATTAATTGGACATTTTTCACATGTCAAGCCCATAATAAACGTGCCAAATGATCAAATGCCCTTTGATTTTCAATGGATTTTTAACTTGATTACTCGTAAATAATTTAATTACAAAGTGGATAATCAAGACTTTTTTTTGTTACCATAAAAATGGTGGTAATGACAATTGGGACTACACTGTTTTTCTAGCGGCAATAACTCCACTCAGAATGAAGTAATTTGACTGAAAATTTCATCCAACTTTTTGCATTATCTATATTTTAACTATTAATTATAGTGAGAACAGCCAACTCTTATCTAAAACTTACATAATTCATCTTTTAGAGATAGAAAATCTCAGTAATCGTGGAAAATCATGGAAATATTCTTATTATCGATGCAACATATAAATTGACATTGGTTAATCAGTTCAAGAAACATGTCTTGATGTTGAGGCTGGCCCTTAATACAAAATAATTTAATTGCTTCTCCTGTGAGTTTTCAATAGTAAAAGGGGACACAGTCTAAAAATTTGCATCTGATATACTCTGAACAATATTAATACATACTTTGTTCTCTAACTTTGTGGCTCTGAATGTTGCTTGAAGAATTTCTCCACCTTCCTTTACTTCTTCAGTCCTTACCTAAAATATAAACAACGGATGTATTCAACAATATAAACAACTGATGTATTCAACAATATAAACAATTGATGTATTCAATTTAACTAGAGGATTTAAAACTAAATTATCAGTGAAGCAAGCACACTGCAAGTGCAAACAGCACTAAAGTACCCCTGTTAACAAAAGGTTCAAAGAAACTAAGAAATGACAATCAAGAAATAAAATTTGAAAAAGGCGGATTTAAAATGGAAATTGCTGATTTAAAATGGAATAATTGCTGATTTAAAATGGAATAATTGCTGATTTAAAATGGAATAATTGCTGATTTAAAATGGAATATTGAATCAAAAAATTACAAGACATTCTCAAAAGAGGAGAAATCTCTAATATGTAATATATTGATGTACCATCTTATCTTAGAATGGTTTATGTATAACTTGAAGAGATTTGAAAATTACACCATTTTTCCAAAAGGCAAAATAACCTATGGGTCAGATACAGTTTCGGTCGTTTTCCATAGTAGTCATAACCGGCATATACGGCCGACATGAAACCCATGAGTTATACCTTATTACATCTTCAACAGAAGGCTTGATCTTGTTTTAACTCTGTGTGGTTTATCAAGACTTTCATGTATAATACCCTACATTTTCGGCACTAATTTCGATTAGTTCTTGTTCCAGCTTGGGACCTCTCAGATTCCTGAATAGACAACATCATCGCTAATACTAAATCGCATACTTTCCAACTGAAATGTCTAGCTGTAATAATCGAGTTGCCAAGTTCAAGGTTCGTTCAATGTCAAGGTTTCTGGGAATTTCCCTTTTCGATTATAACCCACTTCAAATCTTAGTCCAAACCTTTCTAATTTACTTTTGTTCTTCCATTATGGTAGTAAGGTTGCTTTCTTTTGTTTTCTGCAAGTTTTTCAACTAAAAACAGCTTTCAATGGCTGTAAACGAATCTATTCCTTTACGTGTTTGTATCATATGTCTGTGGTATAGGAGTGATTCTTATCGTTGATATAAGTTCAACTCTCACTGGCAGCAGGCTACACCACATGTCAAACAGAAGGCTAGATTGCTAGGTTGTGTAAGAATCAGAGAAATGAAACAAAACATCTTGTTTTAATTTATATTGTACTTACAGTGATAGAACCCATTCCTGCTTTTTGTCCATTTTTTAGTAACAAAGGTTTAACATAAGGTGTGTTGGAAACAAGCTGAAAAAAATAAATGACAAAAATATATTCACTTTTAAAACATACACAACGGCTTATCAAGCCACCTAATACAAACAACAAAGTTTACATGCTGGCTCGAAAATTAATGATGCTTTCCATATAAGAATATGTCACTTGTCATCGTTTGACATGACTTGTGGAATATGTCTAGTCTCATTTACAGCTAAAATTTGTATTAAAATTTCGCAAAATGATATGTCTGCATTCTTAAAGAATCGTGCAGTTAGTAAAGATATAGTTGCGTTAGATTCTGGGTGGTAATATAGAAAGCATTGCTTTACCTGACCCAGGGTACATTCAAGTTGGCCTAGAAAGTCATCGTCACTTAAATTAGGAGTTGCATTATCTAAATCATAAACAGCAATTGTAATCTTCTGAACTTCTTCAAAATAAAAATTGGCAGTGAAGCTTTTAGAAAATTTTGGATCCAAACAATTCTTTATATTTTCTGTTCTTCCAATCTGCAAGGAAAAAATAAAACTAGACCTACTATTTATTACTTTATTTAATCTACAAACCAAATTTATTTCATATACAGTAGTAACACTTTCAAACTAGTCTGTGCACTTCGACTTATTTAGTATTCTTCAGAGAGACAGAACTTTTGAGTTTAACAGGATAAAGTTATAGTCTAGTGGTTTATTTAAAGGGGCCAACCCGAATTTCATAGAATCTGAAAATTACACGTTCATGAACGTATGAAATTTAAACGCCAAAATATAGAGGAATAGTGTATTTACCTTGTCTGAAAATTTCAGTTCAAAATATTGAGTAGTTTGGACGTGAATGCAAAAAAAGCTTAACTGGACACTTGCTCTTTTAAGTTTTTCTTTTAAATTGTTATGGTCGGTTTACTTGATAAGCGCGAATATATTTGATACCAATTTTAACTTAATCAATAGAGAGCTTTAGGGTTAGATTGAAAGCTGCACATATATAGACTCGTTTTATCCAGACACTTCTGTGTAATGCAAACAGAACACAAGTCTTCAGCCACCCAGCCATACCGGCGATTGGAAGTTGTTTGAAAACGTATCACATATATAGCTTGAAGAAGTTGCTCGGATCTAAGTTAGAGGCTATTATTAAGGGCTTTTCATACAAAATTAAGCAGTTTTAACCCCCAAAATGTTATCGGGATGGCCCCTTTAAGTTGTGAATATCTCTGTCAAGGGATAAAACAATGGATGTTTATGTGAGCTCATTTTAAACAAGTATTCAGTACTCTTTATAGCTTACCTCTGATAAATTTCCACCAGATCTTGCCATGTAAAGAACAGCACAGGGATCTGATTTAGACGTTACATCTTTATTTAGTAAATTTTTACATTCAATCCTAATATCAACTTTGGATACACATTCAGCTGTTCCACCAGGTACCTGATTCATAGGAGGATATGGTTGAGCCATTGTTGTTAACTTGAATATCTGCTTTTACAAAAATACCTGAAAAAAAATAAGAAAGAAAATACTTTAAATATAGGTCCCTACACTTATAGTTATTCGGGAATCGTAAATTAAAGGGACAATACCACTCTGGCTGGCTTGACAGGTCCAGAAGAAAAAAAAGCTTTATTCTAACTACTAGATGTTTGAGTGTACAGTCCTACCTGTTGTTTAAATTATCCATTACATCCTATTTTACTTGTCCAGAGGGTTCGAAAAAATGTTTAAATCCCAGTTGCATTTGAAGTGTTTACGTAAAGCTTTTCAAACCATGTTGTTACCATTCTACATGTAGTTGAATTTTTCCAATTTTTTAAATTCGGTGTGTTAAAGTTAAGATAAAAATTTTATCATCAATTAATTGGAATATTGTAAAATAGTACTAATAATAGTAGTAGGCCTACAATTTGTTGACCAGAATAATGATATGATTGGAGCATATTATTCAGTTACAACAAGAGTGGTATTGGGGCTTTAACATAGCCTATATTTTTTGAAACTAATGACTATTTTTAGGTCAAACTTTGTTTTTCATTTTATATACCAAAACGCAAACAAACAAAATGAGCCACTTATTTGATTGACAGCTAAAAAATGTTATTTTTTTAGGCTAGCTAGAGTACGATTCATAGTCATACTGGAGCAGCTACAGGGACATCACCAAACTGGTCTGATGGCATCACAAAGCTCTTCTACGTTATTGAAGTTCCTAATATGTGCATCAATGAAACTAGGATTTTTGGTTTATCCCATAACATAAACTAAAAATACCTGTATTTAATTTTACCTGTAGCCTGAAGGCCTTTACGTTTTGCAACTTTCCTTGATTCTGTCGAAATTTGAGTCTCTATTAATACGCCTACAGTCGACGATATTTCACATACCATTGACGCCAAGCAACGCTATATCAACGTTATTCACTGCAGCATTCAGTAATGTTATACAAAGGTAATTCATCGGCTACTTCATAACATATAGGCCTAGTATGACTAAATTAGAAAGAACTTGTTTACAGTTCAGTTCACGTACGATAAGGAAAGGAATTGGTAGTTATCTCCCTTGACTGACAAAACCATGCATTAAGGCCACTAATAATTAATTTTATGCTGGTGCGTGAAACTTGTTTTTTTAACACTCTAAAGTATTATCTATGGTGTTATGGAGATGTGGTATATGACTGAGTCATTATTTCTTGTAGTTCCTTTCGGAGCTGTCCGCTGACATATATATACTATATAATATAGTCTGATCAGAGAGAGAGGGAGAAATGGGGTTTAACGTCCACTTGACACAATTTAGGTCTTTTCGGGACAAACATATGGTTTAATTTTATTTCAATAATTTGCTTGCGCATAGGGGTCTTTAGAAGTGGGAGGAAACCGGAGCACCCAAAGAAAACCCACGAGGCTGGACAGGCGACCCTACTCATTGTCACGTACAACCAGGGATTTGAAACCACGCCAGATGACTCAATGATAGGATTTATGACACAGTGCACCTGCTATCTATTCTGCCATCCAACCCCCTTTAGTCTAATCAGAGACCGTTCCTAACAAAAGCCTGGAGTGGCAGCATGGCTAAATATCCCTAAAGTCTAAAGCCTAAGTAAAGGAATTATATTTCTCACTACCTTTATTTTTAAATTAAATTGTACTCTAAAAGATATTAATCCAGCTTGACACCTGTAAGCTACTCTTAACACTGTGGATCACACATGTACCAGCCAATTTTTTTTTATTTCTTAGCTCGGTCAGAAATACACAATATTGACAGCCTCCACAGATCTAAGCCAATACTAAAAACAGTCTACCTACCTACACCTTGAATTCACAAAAATATGGTAGTAAATAATGATTTTTTTAGAAAAGAAGTGATGATAATAAGTCCAATGGTGTCAATTGTGGAATTGTAGTTCAAGAAAGTCTATTTATAAAAACACAGTATTATATACACGTTTTTATTAATAGAATACAAGTGTTGTAAAATTTATATAAAGAGATAAAATATATCATAAAATATTAATAAAAACAAAACATTTAAGTGAAGACAGAAAAATAGTAAATTGTAATATTTTAAAAATCTTATTACAACACAAACAAGAAGACATTTTCATGAACATGTACACATTATGCTTCAATAACAAATTGATGATTTTACAAATATTAAAATTCCTGATATTCAATATTAAAAAACAATAAAGTAATAAAATAGATAAATTCAACAAGGAAAAATCCTTTTAAAATATTTTAAACTTGTTTGTTTGAAGATAAATCTTGTGTCAACCACCCAGTTCTATAAAATCCACATCAACTGGATAATTTAGAAATTTTACTTTACCCATGACTATATTATTACTGTTCAAAATTGAATAAATTCGAAGATTAGAATGACAACAACTCTCGTATAAAAGGTCCGTAGTAGCTGGAATCTAGTGATAGGACGACATCTAGACTGGGATCTCAGCGATGCGTAAGGGGTCTCAGGAAAGGTAGAAATCTGTAGTATAGTAGCCCCTCAAACCAGTTGAAGAAGATAAAGTCCTTAGGTAGTTTTGATGTAGATTTTATTAAAACTTTTTGGACCATCAAAACTACCTCAACTGGTTTGAGGGGCTACTAATCTACAGAAGTGAATAAATTCCTATACTAACAGACTAATAGGTATTAACACAATTATTGAGATGTCGACAACAGTGCCGGATTAACCTTGTGGGGGGCCTGGGACATACTAACTGTGCGGGGGCCCGATTGTTGTTTGTTCAAATTGTTTGTACTGACCGCAGATCGTACTAATATGTACTCCGTCCGCTCTCTTGCGTGGAGTGCCTGGGGTGTTTTCCTCCAGGATTTTTTTTAAACATTAGGATGAATTTCGGTACATCTGAGAGAATTTAGGCAGCAATTTCAATGACGTTTAGAATTTGTTGCCAATGAGTATTTTAAACAGACTCTTTCTCTTCTGATGTTTTCATTTACTTTATTTTAGTGAAATTCGGGATAAAATATTAGTATGACCCAAACTTGTGGGGGGCCCCTAAATGTGGGGCCCCGGGACATTTGCCTCACTTTGCCTCCCCTAGATCAGATACTGGTCGACAATGATCTTAATAATTTTCTTTAATTGACTAAAATATTATATAATATATACTCCACAGTGTAAAAACATATGTTAACCATATCTTAAGTATATCTTTTCATTTGTTTATTAATGCCACAGATAATATTTAGAATACAAAATGGGTTCATTCTTTAGGTTTCTGAATATCATCACAAACATATTTTAGTGTACCGGTAGACACTGAACACAATATCAATATATAACATGTCATTTCAGGAACACAACTCCTCTTTCAGGTGATTACTTTGAATTCATGCCAACATATAACGGACACGACTAGCTGCATTATTGAACTAATATGTACTGAGTATTAACATTCATTAACAAGGGGATAAGGCAGAGAACATGGTTTTACATATTAAATTACAACAGTACATGTAATTTAAAATCATTTGTTCGTATTATCCAGTCTCGCTAACCCAACCTCATAACATGCAGTTCAGTAGTCCAAGTCTACCAAAATTCACACTCATATACATGAGTAATAATTTATATGCAGAATCTTATCACACTATGACTATGATGATTGAAACATCCACAGACTAGCCAATGAAAGAAATACCCTGTTTTCATGCACCATCATTAAGAATTCAACTAAAAGTATAAATTGTTCCAGATACTTGTTGGATTATTAAGACTTGGTATAATCCTTTCAATGAAGATATTTATTATGAAGATGGAGGTGGAGGATTAGGTTTCATTACATTAGGTATCATACCTCTCATCTTATAATAACCGGTTACTTGTTTTGGTACTTCAGCTAAAACATGACGAGCTAATTCAGCAGGATTTGCCTAAAACAATCAAAGACATTATTATAATTTAAAGCAATAGTCCTGGATGTCATAGTGTATGCAATGGTACAAATGACTTTAAGGAATGTAAATCAAAATGCAAAAAAATAGACAATTTACCTCATCAAAATATAGCTTTAAATACTCGGCCAATCAGAAATGTACAGCAAAATATAGACCTATTATGTGTTATAAGTAACCTGATAAAAACACCCCACTACAGTCGGCTTATAGACAAGGTTGTTCAGACACTACCAAAGCTGTATGTAATATCCTAAACAATGATTCAAATGGCTCTAGTCTTTATAAGTGTAGATAGTACAGTGACATGTCTTACCCGTTTAAAATCTCTAAATGGTACAAACTGAACAATGTCTCTTACAGCAGACTGACCATTGGGTGCTCTTAATACTCCATTATCCCCATCTAATGTATCCATGTCATGGAAATCAGCATTACCTACTCCTACTATTATTAAAGACATAGGTAGTTTGGATGCTTGAACTATACTGTATAGAGTATTAGACATATCAGTTAAAACACCATCAGTTAATAATAATAAAACGTAGTATGCCTGAAAAATATGAAAACATTTAAAACCAATAAAATTTGAGATTCCCACTCTTTGTCGTGTAGAGAGAGAGAAATTGTTTTTTTTTAGTCCGATCAACAAATACCATGTAATTTGTTTTAATAATCCTTGCAGGAGTCTTTTAGACGAGTAACAAAACCAGAGTATCTGAAGAAAACCCATGGGAGATGCCTGGCCCTTACTCCTTGTTACATACAATCTTGGACGTAAATAGATAGCATGCCAAATGATCTAGAAGAAACATATTATTATTTCGTTGTTTTCATCCAATTATGATGGATGTCCTATGCTTTGGATGATACATAATATATGCAAATTGTTATCATTTCAAATCAAAGAGGATACAGTCTTATCCGGCATAATTTAACACCTTTCTTGCAAATTTAACAAATATGTTAAAAAAATCTTTTACATAAAAAGACAAGAGATAAAATTGGACTGTCTTAAAAATGTTATCTAATCAATATGTATGTAATTAAAACTTACATGCGCTCCTTTAGTTGGTTCTTCTTGTTGAGCTGTAGCAGCAAATCTAGCTACATGATTTATAATAGGTGATGCATTAGTTGGTCCATATAACTGTACTTGTGTTATACAATTCATATATGCTTGTACCACACCCTCGATTCCTGTTCAATAAAAAGTAATATTACAGGGCTAGATCACACCTCAATAGAAAAATGGCTGAGGGTAAAAACTAGTCAACCATAGCTGAATCTGTCAAATAACGTAAGTGGTCATAGATTGAACACACCTTGCATTGATCTCTTTCAAGCATATTGCAATGCTGAGAAACAAGGAAAGTAGCTTTTGACACTGTAAATAGCAATTACTGAACAGAACAAGATGACATTTCATAATCATATACTCCTTTATATCACAAGTTCAAGATCTTTATTCCTTTAAGGCATAATCATGTGTACCTATATCATACTCTCAATTTCTGTTATAAAAAACATAATAGTTCTATATCTCTTATATACAAACATATTGTACATATTTCACAAATTCATGATTTAATATTCAGTCATTATAATATACCTACCAGCACAATATGGATTCTGCATATTAAAATTGACAGCAAACTCATGGGAAACTTGATACTGAGGTGGAATTTTTGCACCAAATCCAAGAGTAGGAAATAATTTATCACTACAATAAATAAATAAATGATAACAAGCTAAAAATTAATATAGTTCTAACAACTGTCTAATTGTTTGAGGTGGGGTTTTTGCACCAATTCCAAGAGTGGGAAATAATTTATCACTATAATAAATAAATAAATGATAGCAAGCTAAAACTTAATATAGTTCTAATAATTTTATTTTCATTAAGCCATGGTGGCTAAGTTAGTGATATACTGGCCTGTGGCCTGTTGGCTAGTTTCCCCTAGTCAGTGATGTAAGATGGAGGGCCAAACAAGGACAACTGTCTAATTGTGTGAATGGGACAGAAAACCAAGGTCCCGTGTACACATTGGCATGTACGTAAAAGATCACTTGACAGTAGGAATTTGATTTATAAAAGTAAGCTGTAGCGCAGTTGTCCAGGCAAAATTTCCCTCATAGCACACTTTATGGCGTATGTCTGTCTTTTTAGCCCAGTTGGAGCAGAACAGTAGGATGTTAAACTCAATTCATCTTTTGTTCACTATGCAATCTAAGGGAGACAAGTAGGGAAGAACAAAAAAATGGAATAGAAGAGTTGTCTCCCATTAAAGCCTCAGACATTTCTTGATTATATTTTACCTGGATTTCTCTTTAGAGAAAATGTGATTATGAAAAGATTGAATGTTTGCTTACCTATCATAATCTTGACAGACATAACCCACAGCTCTGATAGCTTGCACATATTCATTAGGTTGATTAGGATTTATAAAATGTAAAGATGATGGTTCCCTTGGGTTACCATTTGATGCTGTAAAATCTATTCCAACAGTAAAATTAATCTGCATACCTCCAAATATATAATCTAAGAACGAATAATCTTTAGTTATCTGCAAATACAAGGCATAATATTAATTACTGTACACGCCAGATTTATTTGGGGCTTTGTTGTAGTCATAGTTGACTTAAAATCTATTAAATAAATTCAAAAAGACTTTACCTTACAAGATGTTAGAATTACCACACCTGAATCGGTGTACTTCTTCTTTTTTGCTTTTTTCTTTTCATTTATACAAGGCCAGGACGGCTAAAATTAAAATAATATAACATAAGATACAATCAATGACTTATCTTGGGTAGTATAGCAACAAATTTCTTACATTTGACAGGGCTGGCTGAAAAGTTCTAAGTTTGAAATTAGTTAGAAATGATAAAACTCTCTGCAAGATCCTGATAATTTTTTGGCCAGATTTGTAACCATGGATGAGACTTTTTAGAGTCGATGAAAATCTTTTTATCTGACCTTCATCCACGTTTTGCAATACCTTTTGCAAAAGTGTATACACTATCAGGGGTACTATGTAGAAAAATAAATGAAAACCGTTGACATTGTACAGGTCTTTCACAGACAGACTTAGAACATTTCAGCCAGCCTTTGTATTTACAATCGCATAATTGTAATATATATTATCTGCCCAACCGCATGGGTTTTTTTCTAGGTATCACTGTTTATAAGTCCTGTGTGCAGGTGAATTAATGAAATAACAATATATCCGACATTTAACTTTCTCTTGAAGAATGAAAAAAACAAAACAAACACAATTATTTACTTCTTTTCCTTTAGTTGTCATTTCTTCTATATTTGTTAGAAATCCTCCAATAAAATCATGTGAACCATCACTATCCCAATCATATACATCCATCTGATATAAATAAAACACATATTCAAATATTAAATACTGTGCACTAACTTAAGAAAGATATTTAATTCAATAAATCTAAACTATTAATCAGATACTTTGTATTGTCAGAAATATAATCACGCCCCCACACTCAATCAATTAGAATCTAAGTTATCTTGTGCATTGAGAAATCAAACTCCTTAGACTAAGCTGAAAATGATCATTATGCAACTGAATCAACAAATTGAACATCTGTTTCAATTAGAAGCAGAATTATTGTGTATTAAAGCATTGAGAAATCAAATCGCTTATCTTTGCTTAGCATTAGCAGAAAATGCTCATCATCATCAAACTCAGTAAATGTACTGATTTATAGGTATTAAACTATACACTAAGTTTCACCAGTCTCAGTTTAGAATCAAAGATATTGTGATACGATGTCTCAACTTATCCAATTACTTACAATTCTACTTAGAATTAGAAAATGTCAATTATCGAACGTACATGCAGTTTCATCACAGCAGTTTCATCAAAGTTATCATGTTCCACAGCATTAAACCCAGCCAAGATTTGAACATTCCAGCTCAATTAGAAGTTATTGTGTTCCACAAGGTGTGACAAACAGACAGAAATATTTTTATACTCACCCTAATTCTCTTTTTCCTATCACCGCCACATACGATTTGTAAAGGAATAGAAAATGGCCTCCAACTTGGGTTAAGGTTATTTTTGACAACCTGTCAAAATAAGGATAACAATCAGTTTTCCTCAAAACATTTGAAAAGTAAAATGAACATAAATGCAAGAATAAAATTTCACATTCCCTGTTATAGAAGTTGTTTCGTGCATCAAGGGGAGCGAGAGCGATTGTAGGGAAATAATTATGAAATCTGTGATTGGACAAATTTCAATGAGGTTCCTCTTTACCAATAAATGAAAAATTCCTGCAAGAAAGTAGTTTGTAGACTTTGTTATAACTTACCTCTGTTCTATGTACAACCTGCCATGAACCATCCATTGTTTCTTTTAATATCTCTAAATACGGATCAGATTTACCCATAAAATCCTTGATAGAAAAAAAATTAATGAACCATAACAATAATATCTAATATAGCCCTACAATCCATCCGTGATCAAATATAGTGTTAATCAATTGTACTAATTATATGTCCCTTGAAAAAGTTTGTCTATTCTCTAGGTCTGATGTTTATTTGTTTTCTATCACCATTTCCCCAAGATCTATAGTATCTTTAGGCTAACAATGGCTACTCTATCAAAGATTCTAGTCCTGAGTGAAGTGATATACCAAGGGTGGGTCTAGGAGACTGTCTGGGGCTTGTCTGCAATAAAAAAGGCTGGACATCATCCAATTTTCCAGTTGGTTCCATAAATCAGTTTTTAGGACAATGGTGCTTAGCTATTTTCAAATATTAAAGGACAATGTTGGCGTCGGCTTATATTACATATGTGATAGAACTGGTTTAACATATTCCAAAAATAATTTTAACACAGAGAGCATTGCTACGGTAGATGCGTAACAATGATTTGAAGAAACAGGAAGTTATCATGTTTCAAGCATAACAAAAATAAAATGCTCATCATCAAACTTAATCAAGTCATTCAAATAATGAACATCTACACCTAGTCTTAACATTCTATCTCAATAAGAAGTAGAGTTTTAATGTGTTTTAAAATATCTGACAGAAAGACCAAGAAAAAGGCATGGGTAATACAATATGTAAGTACATACTTTGTTATCTAACTTTGTAGCTCTGAATGTTGCTTGAAGAATTTCTCCACCTTCTTTTATTTCTTCAGTCCTTACCTAAAATATAAACAACTTGTATACCGATATTCACTAAATGTTTAACAGATATATATATATACAAAGTGTAGTAATAGAATGATCGATTGTCTAAATGTTTAACAGATATATATACAGTGTTCACTGTTGTAATAAAACAATCTGATTGTCTAAATGCAGCCGATATTTAACAGAAATACAGTTCTATTAATTATAACAATAAAATTGAATATCTGACATATTTTCTAAGTTGTAGATGGTGTGAAGACAAATTATTA
Organism: Patella pellucida; assembly: GCA_917208275.1. NCBI lineage: Eukaryota > Metazoa > Mollusca > Gastropoda > Patellidae > Patella > Patella pellucida. The sequence goes on from OU795039.1 coordinate 64,949,759, forward strand.
AATCGTCTGCAATTGTAGGCTATACAAGAATGCTTCTTATTTTCAATTATTGGAAGATAAAATTTGAGTGATTTTATATTTTGATATAAATTTTACTCTCACTGGCAGTACACCCAAAGCCCAGCTTACACATGGGCCTGATCGAGGGGCCTATGCCCAGGTCCTGCAGTTTAATGGTAAAAAGAAAAAAATTGAAATTGAAGATGAAAATTTCACGGTAATTGATCTAGCGGCTCAAGGGTGGAGACTGAGCTATCCCTCAACCTTCTATGTGAAGTTCCACTTGGTGATCGGTCTAGGCTTCAAGTGACGCAACGGGCGGGTGAGTCTGAATTCCTTCAACCTTCTCTGCAATTGGTCGAAACCCATTCAAAAGGATATGAAACAATCTTTTCGTCGTATTAGGGGCCCCGCAATTCTAGTCAGACCCAGGGCCCTGCTCCAGTTAGCTTGGCTTTGAGTATACCACAATGTTAGAAAGTAAATCAATGTATTGCAAGAACCAATTTTAATTTTATTGTACTTACAATGATTGTACCCATTCCTGCTTTTTGTCCATTTCTTAATAACAAAGGTTTAACATAAGGTGTGTTGGAAACAAGCTAAAAGAAAAAATAACAAAAATATATTCACTTTTAAACATAGACGCCGGCACTCTAATACCAGCAGCTAGTATAAATACAATTGAGAACGACAGATTGGTGATCTTAGCAGTTGTCAATGATTTGTCTTATATATGGATGAGAGTAGAAAATTTTAAATATTCAACATTTCGGCTTTATTCCCATAAAATAATGTAAATATGGTATTGGTAATAACAAGGCGCTTTTTGTATATCCCTAACAGAAGAGAAGCAATTAAACGTGGCTTCAGTATAATTCTCTCACCTGACCCAGGGTACATTCAATTTGACCTAGAAAGTCGTCATCACTTAAGTCTGGGGTTGTATTATCTAAATCATAAACTGCAATTGTAATCTTCTGAACTTCTTCAAAATAAAAATTGGCAGTGAAGCTTTTAGAAAATTTTGGATCTAAACAATTTTGTATATTTTCTGTTCTTCCAATCTGAAATGAGAAATAAAAGTACCCATATCTAATCTACCTAGGCAAATATTTTTGTGCGTTCTTTACAAAGAGAAACTGTTCACCAGAATAAGTTAATATGCAGTACCAATTTTGCACAATGTAAGCATGTGTGTGTACTTTCAATGTTAAAGAAAATCGTCATACTGGTTATTTAGTACTTTCATGGACCTTATATACATGGTACTTTCAACAAATTGCATTGGTAGCCTACACTTATTATTAACATATACAGGAAATTGTAAACATACCAGGATCAAAGCAAGCCATGTCTGTTCATGAATATGTATCAAATAAAAAAACAATGTTTGCTCACTACATTTATTATTTTAACGTTTTCCGATTTTTCTGTCCGGATTATCGCCCTTATTGTTAAAATTATTTGACGTTCTAACACCTGACGTCAGCTGGCTGACTATCGCCATTGAAGAGACGACCACTGACAAGATCGGTCGCATTTTTTGTTACGTCTTTTTTATAAATCATTTTAGTGAAGCCTGTACCACAACAGGCCCAGGACTGTACAGCGCAGTGGACGCTTACGGCTGGCCCCCGGATCCATTCACTTGATTTGATAATTGTTTAGTGTTTGCAATGTCTATTTTCTGTCTTGTCCGCAGGTTTATCTTATACATAGATTTTTTTTGATTTTTTTTGTTGTTGTTTGTTTTGCGTGTAGTGCAGTCCTCCTGCATTTACTATTAGTCAAGTCTGATTTAAAAACATCTATTTGGTATACTCTTTAATAAATTACCTCTGATAAATTTCCACCAGATCTTGCCATGTAAAGAACAGCACAGGGATCGGATTTAGACATAACATCTTTATTTAGTAAATTTTTACATTCAATCCTGATATCAACTTTAGATACACATTCAGCTGTTCCACCGGGTACCTGATTCATAGGAGGATATGGTTGAGCCATTGTTGTTAATTTTAATAATATCTGCTCTTACTAAAATACTGCTGAAAAAAAGACAGGGAAAAAATAGAATAGGAGCCCCTGACATTTATTATGCCAAATGATTAAATCATGGATTATCCGACTTCGAATCAGCTGGTAGCATATTTCTTTTCTAAGTTTCAGTTTGTGTTTTACTGGTGTAAATGAAATAAAAATGATATGAATTTGTTAAGTGCTGTACCCATCAACCTTATAATACGCTGTACTTACAATCTTCTATATCAAGTCTGGTTCCACAATAATAATTGGGTCTATAGGGCCTACTCTATATAGTTAGAAAATTATAAACACAAGTAGGCTACAGAACGTTTAGGCTGTAAAATAAACTGTCAAAACTGTACATGTGGATAGGACTGGTCCAGATCCAATTCCAAGCCCCCTGAACTAGGCTGAACAAATGGTTCTAATTGTCTAATGAAATTTATCAATGAATTACACAATTATTGTTTATTATTAAGATGTGTGTTTTGTCGCAATTTGCATTGATTCTTTGGAAATATGTGGGATGCACATGTATTGTATACTATACCGGTAGTATTAATAGTATTATCTTGTCTGTTTATTCACCCTAGTGGCCTAAGTAAATACCATTGGCCATTGATTGGGAAATTCCTAAAACATTCCACGATATTTCACAGACAATTACGATCATTGACGTCAGTGATTGTGAATTGAGTGAATCGTCCAAGATTATAAATGTCCAGCAAAGTGAAGTTATATCAGGTCCATGGTCATAATATAAACAATAATTAAACATTAGAAACAAATTCGTGTTTCGTTTACCTTTCGCTGGAGTTAGGCCAATATCTAAATATTAAGGTCACCTGCAGATTTCGTCAAGGTGATAAGATAAAGTTTTTTGTACAACTACATCATAGTACATGTAAGAAATATAAATATCAACATGAGATGAGTATGACAACGTTTGAACATACTGTTTACATATTAGCTTCACAAAATCTGAAGGTGGCCTTAATATTTAGACTAACCGGTATTGGTAGTTATTTCCCTTGGTTGGCTAGGGATGGATAAAGACCACTGATCTGTATAGTAACGTTATTATATAGATCAATGATAAGGGCTAGTTAGTAACGGATTCTCACCTGACTCTTAACTGCTAGACTAATAATTATTTTCCTGCCATACAAATTTTTGTTTTGAATTTCTGTGCAATCTAAACTTTATATCAAACAATTGGGTCTAATATGTCAAAACGATTGAGCCCAATATATGTTGAAATAGTGTTATGAAAATTTTAGAGCAAAAACGATTAGATACGCTTGATTTTAGACAATGTCAATGTCACAAATGTGACGGAAGAATTCACACATACCTAGATGATGGACTGTCGGCAGCGAGTCACTGTTGACACTGGTTTTACAGTTGAACAACGCACATTAGGCATTACTATTACTATTAGGCTTACCTTTTTCAGAATAACAGGTACATTTTTTATTATAAACAAATCGTTTTTTTAAAGTTAAATTTATATTGAAAACCAGTCTCTTAATAAAAGAACCAACCTACAATGAACATTTGCAGAAGCCAACAGCTTTTAATACATATTTATTATTATAAATAAGATTCTTAATCAGTTTTATTATTCCCAGTTCCGGTAAGGCTTTATTTAAGAAACAAATCAACATATCATTATTACAAAATTAAAAAATAAAACTGAATAAGAAATACAGTTATAAGACCAATTGGATGTTTTACAGAAATTCTTTAGAAATATTATCATATGTCCAGTGTGATACCCCCCCCACACCCCCAGCATATATAGTTGTATTGCATGTCTATTTAATAAAACAGAAAATATAAAATTTATCAACTGACATGAAAATATATTCCAAAATAAAATGACATAAATAATAATATATATCAAAATTGGACTACTTGTTGGAAAGTAAACAAAAATAGTCAAGCACTAAGAAGAATAAAAAATATTGTGTAATATAACAAACATACTATAATAAAAAAAAAATAACAAATGAATGCATACAACTACTTAGTACTTTCCTTAATAAACTAGCAGAACATTGTACATATAATTCATATATAAAATATTGAGATTAAATACAGAGATATTATTATAACAAAAAAGTTTGTTTTCAAAATGTTCTTAGTATAAATAAACATATACATCTGATTATCCTAAGATAGTAGAACATTTAATATCAAATAAAAAGAGAAAGTAAAAAATTAAATCTCTTTTTAACAAAAAGAAGGTTATTTCGGGACTTACATATTTCTTCAATTTCAAGGTTTTGCACAGCTGAAGGAAAGCAGAAGACCCAGAGTAAACCCACTAGGTTACTCAAGCGACCCTACCCATTGTTATACAGAACCTAGGATCTTACACATGTCATTCTTGGTGAAAGCTGTTGATTAAAGCCCAGACCACTTGGCCACATTTTAACAAATTAAATAAACTGAAACAGCATTATATATAAATTCATTTTATATTATTTAAAAATATACCCGATATAAAAGATTATATAAACACTTGTATGCTACAAATGTAGACAATTTTATTATGCTTTTTTTTTTATAGAAAATAGATAAATTTAACATATATTAAAAAGTTATAGATATATATGAAAGACACAGAAATTCAACAGACTTATATACTCAATATTACTCATATATATTTAAATAACATTAAAAAATACCTTTTACTTTATATTAAGTATTCATTATTGTTTTAAAAATTTATTTATCTGGTTCTGGGAATAGCCTTATTTCAGCATTTTTCTAATAACCATTTTTTCATATTTCAAGCATAAGGCATGTAAGTTGTTCCTTAGATATAGTAATCTAGACAATTAAATCAAATAACCAATGATCGTTACCTACCAGCTTGATCTTCATGTTCATGGATAAAAATGAGCTATTCTTTTTTATTTTATTTTATGGATAACTCTTTTTTTATTTTTTATTTTATAGATAACTGACGTTCTAATAGCTATAGCTTTTGATGACTGATTTTTTTTTTTTGATGTGTGTATATATGGCTATACTGTGCCTTTAGTTATCACAGTAATGATATGCAACATTTACATGTAGTAATATATTATACAGTTGGGTATAAATAGTAAAGGGAGGTAACGTCATGCACAAGACACTAAAGGAAGTTGTAAATAAAATAATCTCAGACTATAATCTAGAACTTAAAATACTATAATGTTTTCTCTATATCTCTGAGGTGAAGAAATGTAGGAAAACAGAATCCCATCAGAGACTGTAAATCTAAGAATCTTGAGTAGCAGGAGTTGGATTAGGTTTCATTACGTTTGGTATCAGGCCTCTTAGTTTGAAATACTGTGTCACCTGCTTTGGTACTTCAGCCAATACCTGACGAGCTAACTCTGATGGATTTGTCTAAAATTAATAACAAGATACATCATTTTTCAACATAAAGAGAATGTCATTACAGACTTCAGTACTTCAATTATGCTTCTTTAAATCTATGTTCCAGAATTTAAATATTTGACATTCAACAATTATCTATCGTTAATTATTTTTAATCTGCTTCTGAAATCTGACTTTTGATTTTCAACAATGTGAAGTTAAAGCACAGGAATCTGCCATTCTAATCTTTAATATCTATACCTACTGAACTAGACAATATATAATAAAAAAAAGAACAGGAATGCAATACCAATTGAATCCTCGATATTATCTGCTCTCGCTTTGGCTCGTTTTTCTTCCAAACAATTCGTAATGTTAGGCAATCTAACCTCTGTCGATTCACCCGGCTACGTTTTTTCTTTAATCTAGCCATTTTGATTTTCATAAATACTTCCAACAAAACGATATGATAGCCACTTTTCATTATTTTGTTCGTTAGCGTTTGTCAACTCCATGTGCCGACATATGGTGTATGCATATAAATATACGGATAGGTCAGATTCCTGTGGTTTAAGACATGATAAGATCACTTTTAGACTGTTTATTCTAAAAAAGTGACATAAAAACAAATGGTTTCATGTGGACATTTTAAGACTTTTCACATCATTTTGCACTACAAATTTGTATCAATTCTGGAAATGAATATTGTGTCAAGATATTAAAATCTTTCTACATCATTTATGTTGATTGGTACATATACCAACTAAAAAGTTTTGCTGTAAAACCTACCTGTTTAAACTGACTGAAGGGTACAAACTGCACTATATCTCTCGAAACAGGTTGACCATTGGGTGCTTTTAAAACCCCATTATCCCCATCTAATGTATTCATATTAGTAAAATCAGCGCCACCCACTCCTACTATAATCAGTGACATTGGTAAAGCTGAAGCTTTAACTATACTGTATAGAGTATCGCTCATGTCTGATAGAACACCATCAGTTAGTAATAATAATACGTAGTACACCTAAAACAAAATCATAATATCTTTGGTTACGGATCAATTTAATAGAGAACATGGAAGAAAATCAATTTTGTAAATATTTGTGCATTGGGTTCCTCTTCTATATATGTATCAGGATCTTACAGTAAGCACAAGATAAACACGACAACAATACTCCTTGTCAGTAAAATCATAGAAAGGAACTATGACTGAATTGGTAACAGACCTAAAATCTGCATCATTTTACTCTTCCAGACAAAAAACGTTATCATTCATATTTAATATAAAATGTAGTGGATTACAGGCAATAGGAATTGGAAACTTACATGTGCTCCTTTAGTTGGTTCTTCCTGCTGAGCTGCAGCAGCAAACCTGGCTACATGATTTATAATAGGTGATGCATTAGTTGGTCCATATAACTGTACTTTTGTTATACAATTCATATATGCTTGTACCACTCCCTCAATTCCTGTTAAATAATAAGTCATTCATAATAGCAATCAAGAGATGATACGAGAAAAAGAAAGCAATTAACCACATCACAAGGTATACAAAATAATTCAAAGCATAATTATAGCACTTAAATGGTTAATAACTAAACTCATATAGGATAATTAAACTCAATAAATAATAGCAAAACTCAAGAGATAATAAAACAACTCAAGAGATAATAGAACAACTCAAGATATAATAGAGCAACTCAACAGATAATAGAACAACTAAATAGATAATAGAACACCTCAAAGGTTTAAGTCAACAGATAATAGAAAAACTTGGTCAAAGTAAAACTCAATAAATAAAGGTAAACCCAATAGATACTAGCAAAACTCAAGAAACAATAGCAAAACTCAACATATAATTGCAAAACCGAAGAGATCATAGCAGAACACAAGATATAATAGCAAAACTCAAGAGATAATAGCAAAATTCAACATATAATAGCAAAACCGAAGAGATCATAGCAGAACACAAGATATAATAGCAAAACTCAAGAGATAATAGCAAAACTCAACATATAATAGCAAAACCGAAGAGATCATAGCAGAACACAAGATATAATAGCAAAACTCAAGAGATAATAGCAAAACTCAACATATACTAGCAAAACCGAAGAGATCATAGCAGAACACAAGATATAATAGCAGAACTGAAGCTATAATAGAAAAACTCAAAAGATTATAGCAGAACTCAAGATATACTAGCAGAACTCAAGATATACTAGCAGAACTCAAGATATAATAGCAGAACTCAAGATATAATAGCAGAAATCAAGATATAAGAAGAAACTGCGCAGAAATCAAGGGGTGTTAGAAATAATTCAAGAGAGTAAGAAAAGTTAAAGATATAATAGGCCTTCTATAATAGTAGTTATAGCATAATTCTAGAGATAAATAATTAAATTCAAGATATATTAGCAAAATTATACAGAATGTACTAGAATTCAAAGAGAAAATACGTTAACATTATATATTCAACCAATGATGCAATGATAAGTTAGTCACACGACTGCTAGTGCTATGTAGTATGTTGTTCATGTTGTGATGTACTAATATGTGGCCATGCGATGACATAACAAGTTTCAGCTCCCCTTATTAAGGTGTAACCTATAGCTATATCATAAAGTAGAACAATTCTACATTATGCTTATGTAGAAAGCAGCCCTGAGACCAAAAAAAATAATTATCCCTATTTGAAATCAATGTTAGTTCTATAACTTACCTGAACAGTATGGGTTTTGTGGGTTAAAATTAATAGCAAACTCATGATATACTTGATCATAATTAGGAGCAAGTCTAGCACCAAATCCAAGAGCAGGAAACATTTTGTCACTGTAAAAATAAATGTTTAAATAACAAGTCTTTTACATTTATTTTATCAAAAGCTAATATTCTAGATTTATATGCTCATAAAAACCAGCTAAAAGAAAGCTTACATCTTTTAGAAATTTTTTGTCTAGATTTTTTTATTGTCACTGCAAGAGTTATTTCCCTTGGTTTAGTATCTTGATAGAATTTTATAGGCCGAGTTATTAATCTATCTTTTCAGAATTTATAGTTGTTGTCTATCCTTTTTTCTATTGAATGAAATTTTAATATATATAGACTATGGTTGTCTGTTGGATGTGGCTGTTGAAGATTTCTTACCTATCATAATCTTGACAAACATAACCCACAGCTCTGATAGCTTGCATATATTCATTAGGTTGATTAGGATTTATAAAATGTAAAGATGAGGGTTCCCGTGGATCACCATTTGATCCTGTAAAATCTATTCCAACAGTAAAATTAATCTGCATACCTCCAAATATATAATCTAAGAACGAATAATCTTTAGTTAACTGAAAGAATACAAATTATATGGGTGTAAGTAAGTAAATTTGATTAATTTGTTTCCAAGTTTCTCTATATTTTAGAATAAATTGTCTATCTTGTTTTCTAATTAACAAAGTTAGTAATCCATGCACCTTACCCATTAGTAATTTTTAGCTTTCATTTGCCTCCCTTAAAACCATACATTGGCAACTACTTAATTAGCCAAAACTGATCGTTTATCTTAGTTTTTAATCATTACCACTGTCTTCAAATATTACATGATGAGCAAAAAGGGGGTTATATTGAAGTTTTATGACAGAAATTAAGGTATACCAATACCACATACTTATTGTATACTTAACTTACATACCTTACAAGACGATGCAATAACTATTCCTGAGTCAGTGTAATTCTTCTTCTTTGATTTCTTTTTCTCATTTATACAAGGCCATGTAGGCTAAAATATAATCATAAATACAGTAAAGAATAATAAGAAGAAACAATTGGGGTTAAAAAAAACAACAGCGCAGACTGGAATATATCTAGCTATTACCTTATCCTAATCACCCTCAGTATTCCAAGTGATGTGTTCGGTTTTACTCTTCTAACCCCTGGGTCCCCTAAGGAGAGGAAAATTATCCGCACTTAATGACTGCACGATTTTTATTGACCAATCAAAAAATGGCATAAATATAAAGCAAAAGAGCGAAGGGAGGTAACTTGCAATTTGTTTTAACTAAGATTGTCGAATCATTGCTGTATACTTTGTAAAATACTTTAGGATGTCTTTTTGTGTGCATGTCTTTGATATTAAATTTCTTTCAAAGTTTCTCATAGTCAAATGTTCTTGTGCTATTGTATTGTGGTGGACATAAACAATGATGCTGAGACTTGTATGTAATCTATATTTTGATTGATTCTTAGAAACAACCTACTTAGTCAATGATATTGTTATGGGCAGATAATTTGAATTTGTTAGTGGAGTAGACAGGAACAATACCACAGGGGTTACAAGGAGGTATTCTAATATACTTGGCCGTTTTTAAAAACAACATTAAAGTCGACGAACATCATTTGCATATTTTAGGCAATATCTTGTTTTTCATAACTAAATCCTCATTAAAATGTATCCAAATATGTCGAATGTTGCGAAATTTTAAATTCATCTTATCTTTATAAACATATAAAACTATTATAACGATACCTCTTTCTCTTTACTTAGCATTTCTTCTACATTAGTCGTAAAACCACCAATCAAATCATGTGACCCATCGCTATCCCAATCATATACATCCATCTACAAATCATATAAACACGAATATACAATAAAAGGCTTCATCTACTTTTACTCCTGTACATCTTATTAAGGTCTTCAAGTAATACCTTTCATTTTGAGATCTATACATCTCTGATTCCTCGATAGAAAATATCCTTGCAGGCAATAATTCTCACTCTTTCCAACTGAAATGTCTACCAGTGATAATCGAGATTCGATCAATTGCAATGTTGCTAGAATTTTTCCACTTCAAACTCAACCTTTCTGCTATGATTACAATATGAATCAATTCTCTTTTCCACTATGATATAAACCAATTCACATCTTACTTTTCTATTTTTCCACTATGCTAGTAAGTTTGCGTTTCTTTGGTCTTCTGTCAGTTTTTTTAACTTGTCGGGGAAACGACGAATGCAAGATTTTTGACAATCAAAGATCAATCCCATGAAACAAATATATCATGACTTACTCTAATACTCTGTTTCTTATCTCCCCCACAAAGTGTCTGTAAAGGAATAGAAAATGGCCTCCATTGTGGATTCAGATTGTTTTTAACTACCTAAAATAAAAATAAAAGATATCTGGGTATTCTATCTGCAATATCATATAAGTAAAAGAGAATAAATTAAATGCTTGAGATCCCTGTCTTGATCCCTGTGTTGGACCAGAAACGATCTAATTAAATTTACTTGTCTTTACTACACTCGGATCTGGAAGAGTTGTATTACCGGGGTTTCGGTTGAAGTGAGGGATTAGCCAATGAAACCATCTGTTGAGGCGACTTTTCTTGGCTGCATGGAACTGTGGGTAAACCACTAGAAATGTCAACACTGATTGATTAATAAATAGTTTAAAAGCCGCTTGTACGACCCCTGACGCGACCTTCCAGTACAACTGGTCAGATCTTTATGTAGTGTTGGTCATTGTACGTATAAAAAAACAAAACATAGATAGATCTGTATTTTAATAAGATTGGATAAAAAAGCTCCTTAAAATTGTCTAGTCTGGATTTGCTTTTTCAAAGGAAAAACATCTATTCGGTTGGATGAGAGCAAAAAACGGGTACCACCCCTGTTCTCCCAAAAGAACCCTTGATAGCTTGAATTTGAAGAGGAGTAGGTCTTCATTAGGATGTCAAACCTTGGTTCATTTCATATTTTATGAGCTACATTACATGGACAAAGTCCTTTTTCTCTTCACAACATGAGTTTGACAGAGAAGACGTACGATTAGTTTGTGAGTTACTGGTAATAATATGGAAAGATACTATAATTAATTAAACAAGTGATTTAGTAAAAAAAAATATATATCTACCTCTGTTCTATGGACAACCTGCCATGATCCATCCATTGTACCTCTCAATATTTCTAAAAACGGATCTGATTTACCCATAAAATCCTAAAAACAAAATAAATCATACATATATTTCAGATTTAGACCAATATATTTTCAATCCATCTAATCTATTTAGTACCGAGTGTATTAGACATCTAAACTCCTTAGTATCAGAGTCTATTGTACATAGGCCCTTTTATTAAATAACAAATAATAAGGCCCTAGTTTACCTTGTTTTCCAACTTAGTAGCTCTTAATGTTACATTAAGAATTTCTCCACCCCCTGCCTTTATTTCTTCAGTTCGAACCTTCAAGATATAGTATTAAATACAATATTAATTGTGTACATAAACAACTACAGGCATACTATGAATCAGGAATAGCCTAGAGTATGACATCAATACAGCCATCTTGGAATTCTGACGTCATATCAAAAATAAAAAGTCTGTCAATCAATGCGCAATTGTCGGAAGATTACAAGGGTTATTTTAGCCTCCAATGTACATGTATATTTCATAAAGCAAGGGCATAATAGAACCTCTAAGGTACTAATGATATTTCGTAACAAAGGAACATAATTCTTGATGTTATTATCAAACATAGTTGAAATTGAATAAGTTGTTTCTTTCAATAGGATAAACAACTGTTATAAATTTCAGAGAGAAAGATTAATAATAAAAGTATACAGAGTACTAACACGATTTTTTAACAAAAAGAGCATAACTCCGGAGAATATTACCAGTATTGAAAAAGACATTAGGCTTCTTCCTCTCAATGAGATAGACAACTCAAAATAATTTCAAAAAGAAAGATTATTATAACCTCTAATACAAGTAATTGTGAAAGACAGACGGACAGACCAGTGTGACGATGTTTAAAACAATTTATGAATCCCTTGTCATAAAATGGTTACATTCTTCAGTGGAAAATCTCATATCAAAAATTTTTATACTTACAATTATCGAACTAGATTTAGCTTTTTTTCCATCTTTTAGTAATAATGGTTTAACGTAAGGATTATTGGAAACAATCTGAAAAACATTTATAGTTTATTATCAAATGGTTATTACACAACTCACATTTCATTATTGTAAAATATTTCTGATTATGATTAATACTGCTACACACATGTACATGTAATGTTCTATTGTTTAATTAAAGTCAAAAGTTAAAGATACATTCCAACAAAAATATATATCGGGTGGTTATACATAATAAAAGTATGGTAAAATTGGTATAAGTAGACCCTCAATCTTACCAGAAAAATACCTGACCCCCTGAAGATAGCCTATTGCATTAGCGAGCGCTTAATGCGTATGTTTATAAAGATGATGAAGAGCAGAGGTGAAAAAAAATATAGAGAAAAATAAATAAAAATGCCTACCTGTCCTAGAGTACATTCAATACCTCCAAGATAATCATCATCACTTAATTCAGGTGTTTTGTTATCCACATCATAAATGACAATTTTTACATTCTGAACTTCTTCAAAATAATAATCTACAGTAATACTTTCAGCAAATTGAGGATCTAAACAATTCTTCACATTCTCTGTTCTACCAGCCTGTAAAAATATCAACGAGATTGAAATCAAACTATTCGTACCAGTACATCATTGTGAAGAACATGAGGACAGTTTCTGAGGACACAATTGTTTGGAGGATTAATGTACTATACTGCATATTTATCCAGAGTTCTAGGAACAAGTAGGTCTAATTAAAATTTGAGTGATATTCCATCGGGAGAAATAGGTAAGATTTATTGCAACAAAACGTCAATTAAGACAGTGCAAATACAAACATAATTTAGTATGAAAGAAATGAGGTTTAAAGACCTACTTTTCTACACCAACCGGGCTAATTAAGACACACTATGAGTGGCATACTAAATGGATAAACAGCAGCGTTTAAATTTTAATCACCAAGGGTTCTTGAACATGCACACAAACATGTACACAGGATCTTGGTTTTTGTTGATTTCATATGATTTTATGCACTGACTGCTTTGGGATGCTGGGCAGTCTGTCTTCGTTGAGACATGTACACGATTTTGTTTTCCACTGTCCATACAGTAAAGCTTAAACTTTAACTAAAATGATCAAACTTTGGCTTAATCTTTCAAAATAGAATTTTAATGTGCTGATTTGTTTTGTATGGTAATAGTCTGTTTTCATTGAAAATTTTATGGCTACGGAAAAAGCCAATGTTGAGAAAGCCTACAATCAATGTGTGTCCCTTTGTCAACCCAGTTTATTGAGCTAAATCTTTATTCTTTGACACCTGAAAATGTTCATGTGAATCTTGTGCCAATTTTAAAATGTTCATTGTGTCTTAAATATTTATTTAGAAGCCCATCTTTTAACAATAAGATATCAACATCAATTTAAAATTGACCAGTAAGTCGAAGACAGTGGATGATATTGAAATAAAGATTTGCCTCCTTTAAACCAAAATGTAACTGTAATTTACAAAACAGGCCAACTTCTGTTTAATCTTTTGAAACACAAATATATCACTGATTAACATAGTAAATCAAAGAAATTAAAAACACTTATATGGATATACTTCTTCTGAATTTATTAACATGCTACGTTACGATAGACAAACAGTATACAGATATTGTTATCAAGCTATAAAGAAGTTTAACTCCTTACCTCTTGTAATTCTCTACCAGCTCTTGATATGTAGAGAATTGCACAAGGATCTGATTTAGACGTGGTATCTTTATTCATTAAATTTTTACATTCAATTCTTACATCCACTTTTGATACACATTCAGTTGTTGCACCAGGCCGTCCCTGTCCAGGATACGTTGGTTGCATCATCTTTACAGCAAACCTTCAATGATAAAAAAATTGAAACATTACAGTATCAATAAATTAACACTTAAAGGAGCTTAATCTCTATTTTAAGAACCTGAAATGAATGAAATTGAGTCAAAAGCACACATTAATATGAGTGAATATAAAGTGATTTCCATTTATTGTAAATTTGTAATCAGCTTAATTGTGCCATCAAAAAATGCGACCAGCCCAAATTGAATGACAGTAGTTCCTTTAGGAACTGTCTCTGAGTGAACGATGTCTCGCTAACAGTTCCACACGGGCCTTATTATCAACTAGTATGAAAATAAAGCTTTACCCCATCTTGGTTCTAAGGCTATTTTAGATCCTTACCGTCTATTTTGCACCGTGCAACTTTTTTGATCACCAAAAGAAATTATTTCCTGACACAACCGAGACAAATTTATAATAATCCAACACTATTTTCGTGTAGAATTCGATGTTAGAAAAAGACCGGTCTGTGCTGACGTCAGTAAATAAACATGGCGGCCAGATTTGAACGATTTTGTTTATCTTTTTCTAACGTCGAATTCTACATGAAAATAGTGTTGAATTATTATAAATTTGTGTCGGTTGTGTCAGGAAATGTTTTCTTTTGGCGATCAAAGAAGAATCATGGTGCAAAGTAGACGGTAAGGATCTAAAATAGCCTTAGAACCGAGATGGAGAAAAGCCTTATTTTCATACTAGTTGATTATAAGGCCTGTGAGGAACTGTTAGCGAGACATCCTTCGCTCAGAGACAGTTCCTAAAGGAACTAGAATGACAGGTACTCGCACCAGGTTAGTTCAGTCTAAATCGTTTATTAGTACACACTGGTCAACCTTTTTTATAGCTTCATTCATCAACAAACCTCATTGAAAATCATGCTCAAGAGCACAGAGTACATGACGGTGTGTACTTATTTTAAAATTGTTTACTGTGTCTTAAATTTTTGATATCAGAAGCCCACATTTTTACGGTAAGAAAACAACATGGACCAATAAAAAGAAGGCATTGACTTGTCTGAAACTAATATTTATATGTGGCATAAAATTTAATAGACTGTTTCATTGCACAGTAACAAATATTGTGTTAGTGTCAAATTAATTAGATAATTTAGAAAACCTACTAGACTGCTCTGATAAATAACAATAAATTTATAAATTCAGAACCGAGAAAGTGAAAATTCAGGAACTTTCTGACAGTTACCTCCCCTTCGTCCAAAATATGAACTTGGACTTGACATGGCGTATCCATTTGGCAGGGGCTGGTTTTCACGATAGTCAGAGGCGGACCCAGGAAATCTTGTTAGGGGGGCCCGTAGATTTGTGGCGCATATCTATTTTTATACTGTTATTTAGGGGGGCCCGGGCCCTATAGTCCCCCACCCCCTGGATCCGCCTCTGACTCGCATGGATTGGTCCACTGAAATAACGCCAGAATGCGCTAATTTTGTGGCAGAATTTCATTTTTTTTCTGGAGGAGGTACTTATAAATGGCTCCACACAAGTGCCTGGAATGCAAGGGAATCATGTTTCCGGCCTCCAATTTCTGAAAATTTCCAGAAAAATGAGACGCTCCCTCCCAAAAATTGACAACCTTTCAATTATAAAATAATACACTTGATTATGATAACGTAAAGGCGCCTACACCTGATCCAAACTTTCATATATACCAGAAGCAAATGTCTCTCCCAAAAAATCTGCCGCCATATAAAATACAAAATTGCCACTCAGATATCACCCCAATGGCTGAAAAACGTGTTTCCTGCATCGTTATTTTTTCAAAATTTCCTTATAGAGGACTCCAGACAAGGGTGCCACCCCCATAGGCGAGGGACCTCTCCTATCACCTCTTTCTGGGTCGGCGTCTGACCCACCACATAAAGAGTTGTTTGTCTTTGGGGGCGCCGCCACCAAATTACATGATTAGAGATTTTCGTTCTGGTCGCCCTATCCACGTCGCCTTATGGTGTTTCGGACTAGTTCTAGTTTAGGGGAGAAGGAGTTTCTCATATTGGTGTGCTTAACATCAAGATGAGAAATAGCGCTGTCGAAATTGACACACGGGAGCGACGTTGATTGCAGCTCCAAGCGGGTGGAAAACGTGTTTGTTTTCAAAATTTTCGGGGGAGGGGGTTCCAGACCCCCACCCCACGTACACACACGCACCGTCCCGCACTCAGTAACTCGGGCATTATATTGGCGTCCCCAACACTCTTCTTCAACCCCACTTTTACAATCCTACATATGGCCCTGCCCCAGACCCCCTTGCGGGGCTTTGCGCCATCGGGCCATGCGATCGTTGATTAGGGGCCCCCACATGTTCCAGGCCCCATGGCCCCCACCATGGTTAATCCGGCGTAGCTCAACTCTAGAAAGAACTTAACTGTTAATCCCGAGAGGCGTACTTTTACTTTTGTAGTGTTCAAACAGGCCCGGAGCCAGAAACCGAAATTTAGCCGACATAGGGGGGCGAGGAAGATTAATTTCCGACAACAAAAAATCAGTGAACGAAGGTCATCGCCGACTGCCGTGAGAATTAGGAGGGGGAGCACGAAGATTAGAAGCTGTGAGAGTGAATTTAGGCTTCTATGACATGCAGGTGGCGAATGTTTCGGAAAATTGAGAGTTTCGAGCCGACAATAACTATCTCTCGGCCGAATTTGAGAGGATATGTCGTACTAAAACTCTCTCCCGGCGAAAATGCGAGCATAGCTAACCAGCGATTTTTTTCCGACGCAGACATAAAAATTCCGACAGGAACGGCCATGCCCCCCACTAGCCTCGGGCCTGTTCAAATCAGATTCAAAGATAGCCGCGCAAAGTGTGGATTACGGCTATGCAACAGCTTTGTCTCAAAGAAAAGAACGCTAGCCGCTAGGATGTCGAGCAAATTTGATAACTATCTAGGATCCTTGAAGAAATCTAATCTCGAGGGTACATCCTCTTAATTATGACTCCATTGCGCCCAACTGTATCGTGGTTACAATTAAGGTAAAAACAACTGTAGCCTCTACATATTGTGTTCACAGCCAATCTGTAAAAAACCCCTGTAGTTTTCGAAAAAAGGGGGATAATTCAAGAGCGGAAAATCGTGGAATGCTGAAAATCGACTCAGTTTACACCATGGCCCATGATCATCCGAATGTTTACAACCACCCCAAACTTAGGCTGTCTGTCTACAGTCATCTTCAAAAGAAGGCTTGATTTCGCCTTAACTACACACAGCTTATCAAGCCCTTCACTCAACACTCTGCATTTTTTGGCACTAAATTTGATTGGGTATAGGCCTCAACCGTGATCCAATCAGATTCCTTCGTTAAATGGGTTGCTAAAAAAGACTACTTTCATTTCATTTTATTTATCTAAGGCTGGGATTAGCTTATACAGAGCACGTGATCAGCGAATTCCTTATTGCATGCTGAGTCGATTGTCCTTTATTGTGTGGTGACAAACTGATCCCGCAGTGAATATTCGCTTGGCCGCTAGTATCACTGATAAAGATGACATCTATGCGTCTTAATTCGGCACAATATTAACTTTTTTCCTCCGATAAAATAAATTCTAAAACGTTTGAAGTGTCTGTAGTTAAATAATATTTCCTATTTAGTGTAAATGGGTATTAAAATGTGTAAAAGGCATCATTTTGCCCGAAGCAGTTAGGTGTTATGTAAACAACGCACGAGCCGTTGAGCCAATGACAGACGCCACGAGAAGTCAATGCACGTGTTGAAGACAGTCATCTGTGACAGAGATAATTCGTAAGTAATTCTCTGTAAAACAGATTGGTGTGGTGAGTGGTCTTATTGCGTGCCAGTTTGATCTCGGCGACAGGTTGTTTTATGTGTCAGGACCTCTGGTTGGACAATGCTAAGACACTTGTAAATACAGCAAGCGTAAAAATTCAAGAATTGCCCAGTGTTGGAGCAAGGGTTAGATGTTGTTCATGTTCCTGAAGCAACGGTATACTAGTTTTATAACTATTATCCGTTGCTTACGCAGCACCATAGTCTCGTCACTTATGAGTAATAACCTCCCTTTGCGGAACCTACGTCACTATTCGATTTGTCCAATTAACTACCCCGTAACATATGGATCAGCGGCAGTGATTTAAAGATGGCGACCTCCACTGATAACAAGAAAAGCCGGGGAAAATAACAATCGTCGGTTTTTTACTCCAATATTTCCACTACATATTCGACAAAACGTGATACGATCGGCCATGATGGAATGTTGACAGCCTTGCCCTTTGCCCCCTTTGACCTTTGTGACTCGATTAACATAAATAGGGGTTTCTACTGGAGATCAAGCGTCTGGTTGTTCGAATATTTCGCGGAAAATTTAGTTTCAAGGAATCTCAATGGCTACTGGAATATCCCCTCGACCAATCAAAATTAGTGACGAGAATATAGTCGGCTGTGAAAGCAACGGATAATAGTTATAAGACAGTATCCGTTGCACCAGGAACATGGATGTTGTTAAACTCGCGGCCGTTGCTTCCGGAAGATGGTCTACAGTTAGCTCCGCCTAAGAACAGGCCAGGGATAACCTAATTTACTGACATTTTAATTCCTACATTGACGAATAAAGTCAAAAACACTTAGTAGACCTACGCTTTTATAAATTTTTAGAGGTATTTAATTCTCTTTTTATTCATATTGAATGAAATTATATATGTTTATTTACCCGGGGGGGGGGGGGCATACGGGACATAACTCGCTGAACGGTGAAAATAGTCTGGGTTAAAATTGAGGGAGGTGCTACCTGGAGAGGTAGAATTCTCATGTGTTTTTTCTAGACCAGTTTTTTTTTTATTCTGAACAAGAATATATGAGGTAAACAGGCCAAACCCTGAGCCATTTTCCGTTAGGGCGCTTTTTCAAAATGGCCGCCAAAATCTCATATACATAGTGACTGTATGGGTTAATAAGTAACAATGATGCATGTTTAACAACATTTTGAAGTGGTTAGTATTAAGTTTATTCCAAAACAAGCTGCAATTGTAGTCCAGACTCTTGAAAGTGATGAAATGTGAGTGCGCTCTTTACAGTAAGGCAATATCATCCAAAATCTTCGACATTGAAAACACGATTTATTTTGCAATTTAAATCGGCATTGGTAATATGGTCTTACCTGGAAAAGATTGGCTTCTGATATCCAATATTTAAGACAAAATAAACAGTTTACCATTAGTCCACGAATCGTGTACCATAATGCGTTCTAGCCAGAGTTTTAGCAAAAGACTTGGGGAACGAGGCCAGACACATTGTACCAAATCAAACGGCATAATAATAACTAGACTGGAATAACCAGACCAGGCACGTAGCCAGCTTGCTTGCTGCGGAGGGGCAGTGAAGTTTTTAGGGGGGGGGGGCACCTCCGGCACAGTCCACAGCAGGTATTTTAGAAGCCCCCCCCCCCCTTGCCACCCTCTGGATACGGACCTGAACCAGACGCTAGAAGTTTGCATTCGATTGAGACTGTTGGCCTATTTCGCCGAAAACCACTGATTTAAAATTAGAGTAAAAACGGAGACGATTGACTGTAAATCAGTTTAAATACATTCATATTAAAGTATTATATGCGTTGCGACCCACTTTTGTCAATTTCAAGGTCCCAAATGTAAGCGATTTAGCTCCTTTAAATAATATACTCTTTGTGATTTTACTGATGATACCGTGTGAGGTTTTATAACATTTTATATAATATATAGGCCTAGCCATTATCCTGTGTGGACGCATTGTAAATTTAATGGGGATAGGGGTGGGAGTTTGAAAATGGCCCTACTCTCTGGTCACGTCACTGCCAGGACCAAGGATTCTTGTATCAGCACTTACTATCCAGACACTTTAGAATAATAGATTACCATGACAGCAGGGTATAAAAAATATCAGGTAAAAGTACAACAAAAGTTTAAGTATATATACTTTTCATCTTTTCTGGTATTAGATAGTTTCAAGTATCAAGTACATGGAGTTCATATTGGTCACTTGGAGATTACTAAACAGCGTTTAATTTAATTTATCGTTTAACATTAACCACATCCCATTATATACTTATAATTGTGACAGCAGAGACAAACCAAAAAACAGATCCCAAAATCGTGTCGCCGTTTGATAGATACTTATTTTCGTTTTTTTCCCATGTTAACGAAGTTTTCAATGAACTTTTGACACGTTTTGCTGAATTTCGGTTCGTTGTTATATATTTTTCAAAAAGAGCGATAGAAGGGACATTTTTTCGATCAAGAAGGAGCATCTAACATGGAGCATGGAGTAATCCCGTCTTCAATATCCCATTTCAGTTGGTGCAGAAATATAGGCCGCTAAACCCCATTTCATTTTAATGTCAGCATTTAACAGACTGAAAAAATACTTACTATATAACTCAAGACAAAAGTCATACGTGTCAGTTAACGTTTTCATGGCCATTATTTCAATTCAATGTCTAATTTCTTATGTTTCGGAAATCTATAATCGAAACTTTTCATTTCGAGAATTGCGGCGCCAATACATATTTTAGAAAGCCCTAATCTGTGAGGGCTATAAAACTTAATGTGAACAACACCAGTCTCTAAATCTCTCATGGTTAATTTCTTAAATCTTATATTTCCGCCCCATTCCATATTGTGGGAGAAGGAAAAGAGTTCCGATCTTTTAGATTTAATGTTCCCAAAGTTTAAAATCGCAAATATTCCAATATTCTTTTTAGTCACTGGAACCCGGTCTATCATAGTGTGGCAAATTTTAATGTTCAAAATGTTCGTGGTTCGTTCATGAAAAATAGCTAATAGAACAATGTTACTTTTGTCCATTTCCACAACAGATTGTCGTCGTTTTGTAGTCAGATTGAAATTTTCTTCTGTGTATCCGGAATCTGTTGACATCCTTGAAGATTCTAAAATATCATTGCTGTTTTCTTCTGAAGCCAGTTTACATTTTAGTTTAGTTGGTTGCTCTTCTGGGTTACCTGGCACTTTAGTTATATCAATGATGCTCGATTGGTGCTTATTTTTGAATTTTTTATGTCGGTTCTTTTCTCTGTCACAGATTCCTGGATACAATTTAATGTTTGCAAATTTTGAATCATCTGCAACACTCCTGTGTAAGCTTAAAATATTTGATTCGGATTGTTGTTCCAGGACTTCGATAGTTGAAGTATTATTGTGACAGTAATTTGCTTTGCTATGAAATCTATATTCGTGAAAGCGATCTTTGGAATTAAAGGGGTTATTTGCCATAGCAGTTTTAGGACACACATTTAATAACTGATCTTGATAATGGTCTGGATTTAGCATCATGGATACCTTCGGTAAACATGGCAATGGTTTTACAATTTTTTTTCTCCCGTTCATTTCCTGGAAATAAAACCCCGACAATATTAGTCTTTAGATCTTTCAGAGGAATTAGATTATAGTAAAAATATGTTTACATAATTTACAAGTAAATTAACTTTTTTCATTCTGGGAAATATGCAACTGTATTAAAGGACCCGATACCGTAACTCACAACCCTCCAAAATCTTCGACATCGAAAACACGAATTATTGGTCAATTAAAATCAAAATTGAAGATGTTAACTTACCGGGAAAAAATGAGCTTCTGATACCCGATAATTAAGATAAAAGAATTTTTTTAACATAATTGGTACACAAATCGTGTACCATAGTGCGTCTATCAGCATCAATTGTAATAAGGCACTGGGAGAGCGGGGCTAAAGTCAATGCGATTGTTCATATCCTCGACGCGGATTCTACACAAATGCTGTAGTATGAAATTTGTGAGTGGTCCATGGCAAAACATGACACTTCCTGTGTAGACTGGAATAACCAGACGCTAACGGAAACCATAGAGTGCAAATCAGATATACACATTCATATTACATTATTATATGCGGTGCTACGCATTTGTGTCCATTTCTAAGTCCAAAATGTTAGCGACTAAGCTCCTTAAGAGTAACTTCGCGTCGCAAAAGATGCGAAACCCCGACCACCAAGTTGTTACATGAAGTAAATGCATCTAGGACCAGGCTGATTTAATTTAACCCTTTCTTGTATCATGGCAGCTAGAGAACTGGACTAGAATTCCCGGGTTCAAATCCCGGAGTGGATGGAGAAAATCTCCTGGATTATTCAAGTTTGGCATTTACATCTATCTAATAACATTGAAAATGTGTCTAGTCGTTCAGATTGTTAAAAAACAGAAATCCACTTGTCTGCAAACTGGCGTGCACAAACAAGAACCCTTCACAAATGACTATAAAGAAGAGTGGTTGCCATAGTCGCTGCTCGGGATAAATACTCCATCGCATTGCCCAGATAACACAAGAAATATAAATTTCGATATGTCTTGAAATGACCCGGGGTAAATGGAAATACGGATAACCGTATTCATCTTAGGATTTAAGATAAATAGACTTACTAGAGTTATGTTGGTATGATGTTATAACTATATAATATTGGTTATGTTGTGTTTCATCTCACCCAGCTCGACCAGTTGTATACTTCGGATTTGTATTGACGCAAAAAAACAAACATGGTAAACTTTATACCTAAAAGAACGGAAATGCATGTGACTAAGGCTATATATATATATATATATATATAAAATTCTGTTTTTTTCCGAGAAACTCACTACCTCCAATTATGATGCTTTACGCAAGTTCTATTCCAGTTGCTTTTTAGGAAATTATATTGTCACCATGGAGCAATTTGGTCAATTAAGTTAGGATAGGGTCAAAATCGTGTTCGTCACGGGGGCGTCATAACATGTTTCCGGTTCAGATTATCAGTGTGATTATATAAATAATAACTGTGAAAACGTTAATTACTTACGCGTGTCCGATGCCAACAACTTAAAAATATTTAATACCTAAAAGAACGGAAATGCATGGGACTAAGGCTATATATATAATATATTATATAAAATTCTGTTTTTTTCCGAGAAACTCACTACCTCCAATCGTGATGCTTTACACAAGTTCTACCCCGGTTGCTTTTTATGAAATTATATTGTCACCATGGAGCAATTTGGTCAATTAAAGGGTCAATCCCGATAATGTTTTTGAGAATAAAACTGCTTAATTTTGTGTTAAAATCCCTTAAAATCACCTACCTTAGGGCCGAGCAACTAACACAATATATGTTATACGTTTTCAAACAATTTTAACCCGTCAGTCTTTATCTGGAAATAGAGTCCAGTGTCCCAAGCTGTATTATGCGGTGATTGGATAAAACCAGACTTTTTTTAAATAAAAATAACGTGTCGGTGAAATTTACTTTTTGTTATCAAGTACATAACATGGACCATTCACCGTGTAGAGCTCTACAGGAACGAGAATCGATTATCTGGTCACTCAACGAAAGAATTGACCAAAAATCTTAAACGGGTTACGTGTCCAGATAAGCTGTTTTAACGCTCACGTCCAAACGACTCAATATTTTGAGCTGAAATTTTGAGTCAGGGTATATACACCATTCTTCTATATTTTGGCGTTTAAATTTCATACGTACTCGGACTTTTATTTTTGAGACTCTGTTCAATTCGGGACTATCCCTTTAAGTTAGGATAGGGTCAAAATCGTGCTCGTCGCGGGGGCGTCATAACACGTTTCCGGAATCAGATTATCAGTGTGATTATATAAATAATAACTGTGAAAACCTTAATTACTTACGCGTGTCCGATGCCAACAACTCATGACCCAATACTACCATGAACTTGAACATGACCCTGGGGCTACCGTGGCTCAGTGAATAAGACGTAGACTCGCTATCCTGGAGGTCCAGTATTCGATCTCTGCGTTGTCCGAGAAAGTTAATTTGTATTTTCTCAACGTGGTTACTCCTTGTCAGTGGTGCAGGCAGTGCCGGATCTAGGGGAGGCAAAGTGGGACAAATGTCCCGGGCCCCCCACATTTACGGGTCCCCCCACAATTCTGGGTCATACTATTATTTTATCTGGGCTGAGGGGCGAGGATTGGGGCCCTGGGCAGTAAGGACTATTAGGGGCCCCGGGACTGGTAGGTACCAACAGATTTCCGGGGGGGGGGGGGGGGCAGAGATCGGTTAGGCCCTAAAATTAACAAAATTACATAACTTAGAGTTTCTACCAAACAAACGGTCCTAACCAGTTCCGGGGACCCCATCCCGCGATGTGATTGTTGGGGCCAAACCAGTCCCGGGAAATTAACAGAGTTTAATGTTTTATGTCACCTAAATTAATTTCACTAAAATAAAGTAAATGAAAACATCATGAGCGATAGGGTACGTTTAAAATACTCAAATTGTCAACGAATTCAAAACTTCAATGAAATCGCTGTTTAAATTGTCTCAGATGCACTGAAATTAATCCTAATTTTAAAAAAAAACCTGGAGGAAAACACCCCAGGCACTCAAGGGGGCGAAGTATATACTAGTACGATCCGCGGTCAGTACGAACAATTTGAACAAACAACATTGGGGTCCCCCACTGTTGGCATGTCCCGGGCCCCCACAAGGTTAATCCGGCCCTGGGTGCAGGAGAGACCGAGATAACGTGTACATTGGCGTGCACGCAAAAGGTCTATTGGTAACTGAAATTCGACTCCAGAGCAGGACGTAGCACCAGTGTCGGCACAAAATTTCCCTCATAGCACACTTACAAAATATGGAGCACGCCCGTCTCCATTAGCCCAGTCGGAGCAGAGCAGTATTAAACACAGTGTTATTTATTTGTACATGTACATGGTTCACAAGAAATCATAACCGGACGTCTAGTACTGGGATGTTAAGTGGCCCTACCTTTCCTTGTTAATGCTAACATCCTCCTTATTCCTGAAAAAAATTATAAAAATACTGTTTTCCTGGGATGTTAAGTGGCCCTACCTTTCCTTGTTAAAGCCCCAATACCACTCTTGTTGTAACCGAATAATATGTTGGTCAACAATTTGTACTATTTAACAATATTTCAATTAAAAAATGATACAAATTTCATCTTAACACACCTAACTTAAAAATTGGAAAAATTCAACTACATGCCGTAACATGGTTTGAAAAGCCTTAAGTTTCAAATGCAACTTGGATTTAAACATATTTTCGAACCCTCTGGACAAGTAAGATAGGTTTAATTTCTGCTAGATATTGAAAATAAACAACACAGCGTTTGGGAGATCTGGATGTTTATTCATTGAAAAACATCATTTAAATTTGGGCAATACAACATGTAGCAATACAAAAAGTAGCCAATACAAAAACCCTCCATAACAAAATACAACTAAGAATAGTAGAAAAAGAGGTGGGAGGGAGGGAAACAAAATTTTTTGTGAAAAACAAGCGCGCTGCGAACATTACTGTTCAACGTTTTCAACTGACAAAGCTTCCGCGCAAATGATGCTTACGTCGCTAGGCAACTAAATGAACATTGTAGTGTGAACCAACTCACCACGTGCATGATGCAATTATGAACACGTAAACAAAATAATACAAAGTAAAACACCGCTAAATTAAATACATATTAAGGTGTTAATCTGTCACTTAATTTCTGCTAGATATTGAAAATAAACAACACAGCGTTTGGGAGATCTGGATGTTTATTCATTGAAAAACATCATTTAAATTTGGGCAATACAACATGTAGCAATACAAAAAGTAGCCAATACAAAAACCCTCCAAAACTCCCAAACGCAACCGGAAATACTAAAACCCAGAATTAAATACAGACATCATATCCCAAGAAAGCTGCAATGGAATATCAATATAACGTAAATATGCATTGGATTTCCAATCACCCCTATGTTTAATCAAAGCTGCAGGCAATTTACAATTAAACGCATGCGTAGCTCCACCCCGTCTAAAAGAGTGACCGGAGTAAAGTGAAGGGTCAAACCCACAAGAAGTTAGAACATGGCGTAAAGCAGACACAAAAGAAGCATGCGTTAAAGACTTGACGGAATCTTTAACACGATAACAAAATAAAGGGGATACATCATTATAAGTAGTATTAGATAAATTATCAAACATATTATGAAGAGCCCTAATTGGACACAAAGAAACATTGGAATTATAAGCAATCGGAATATCAAGTGAACGCTCCCTATATTGAATAGTTTTGGTATGACGAACTAATAAAATACAACCCTCAGAACAGAACGTAACAGAAGCACGAGTTAAATCAAGGGTACAACTAAATGATTTGACATCTTTAGGAACTAAAGAAGATTTTCGTAAAAAACTATAAAAAGCTACCAAGGCGGCGGCCCAAAAAGCAACATTAAAAGAAGATGTGAAATCTAAAACATTGAACATTTTTTCAAGGATAACGGGTGTTATCGGAAGTTTGCTTTTTGGGGGAGAGGCTATTAACCTTTTCACGCCTTTAAGAAGTGATTGAATCCGAAAATTAGTTAACGGGTTCTCAAGGCCTGCTTCTAAATGTAACAAACGTATGATATTAATATATCCCAAAATACTTGAATATGATAAGGTTCTAGCCAAAAATACAATATAACGCTGAATACTGAGTTGTGTACAAGGAACAGGGTCATAACCAAAATATAAACAAAAACGTAAATACGATCTTAAATGTGCTCTATATGTAGCTTTAGTTGATTCTGCAAAGATGGATCGTCTGAAATTAAATACATCCTGGTCCAAATGTCTTTCTTGAGCCAAAATAAAGCCTGCGAAAGAAAAATAGAGCAAGCCTTAGACAAAGTATGGGAATGAAAAACATATAAAGGACTAAGTAACAACTCATTGAAATATAATAACAGTTCAGCTGCAACTAGGGCATACTTTGGGTCATGCATACGCGAAAGAGCATCGGCAAGTATATTATCCTTAGTCGAAATAAATTTTGCAGTGATGTGTATGTTCAAAATAGCTAACATATAATAGAGCTCCCGGAGGTAATCCACACCAACCGGATTTCGCAATGTCCCTTTATTTAAGGCATACATGGTCACTTGGTTATCAGTAAAAACTGTCACGTGCTTGTTAGCCCAATGTTTACCCCACCTGCGGAAGGCAAGCAACACTGTAAAAAGTTCCTTTAAGTTAATGTGCTGATCAACCACCGAAGGAAAATCAAGTGACCACTTGGTATAAAACCAATCACCATTGGAAAAAGCAGCTCCCGCCGTAGTGCAAGCATCGGTAGAGACGGAAACATTGGGCGACATATGCTGATTTACCATTATCACCGTTCCATTAAACTCGTCACACGCTTGACATAGCCATGAGATATCAGCTTTCACTTCCTTGGTTAGACGGACATGGTGACTTCGTCTCTTCAATGAGCACATAACATCAATAAGCCGACGAATGAAAGGGCGTGAGGCTCGTAATAATCGTGCAGCCCAATTCAACTTGCCGATTAGTTGTTGTAATTGCAGTTTTGACGCACGTTTTCTTTGCAACCAGTGGGAAAGGGTCTGGCGAAGGGATTCTAATTTATCAGACGGTAAGGATAGAGTCAAACTCCTTGTATCAATGAGAATTCCAAGAAAAACGATAAGTGTTGTGGGCTCATACACCTTTTTCCAATTTACTGTAAAACCACAACGTTGTATTATGTCCAATAAAGAATCATAGGCTTTTAAACACTCATTATATGTGTCCGACACAATAATAAAATCATCCAAATATACAAACACATTTTTGAAACCACGTCTCTTTAACATACGAGTTACACTTTCAGTTATTCGTTGAAATATTCCGGGGGCGGCTGAAGCACCAAAGCACAAGCGACTGTCATAAAAATATGTATGGACCGAGGTCTTCGAAAAACGCCACTTTAGGCCAGTTGCACAATAGTTATCAGGTGAAATCGGTACTGTGCGATAAGCCTGGGAGAGGTCAATCTTGGCACAAAAAGAACCCGTCTTTAATGCAGAACACACTTTATCGATAGATGTGTAAGTCACTGTAGAGATATCGGCATATGAGTTGAGGGAGGTTCCAAATGGCCTAGAGGCATCATGGATAAGACGTATATCGGAACTGTTAGGTTTGGGAATTGACGCGATAGCACTGACAATCGTTGGTCTTGAATCACAAATTATATACCTGTTCATACGAATCTCATTCAAAATGGTCTCTTCAGTCGCATCAAAATTCACAAGAGCACTTTGATGATTAGGAAATTCTGCCTTAATTATAGTAGCGGGTTTAATAAGCCTAAATCCAAAACGAAGTCCGTCCAAAATAAAGTTTTTGTCCTTATCATTGGCTAATTCAGTCTCCCAGAATGATAAGTTATCTGTCAAAGGGCTAGATACTAATGGCTATTGGGGCTTCTTATCACTTTTGATATTTATTGCATTATGAAGGTATTCAGGGTGATTACGTTTACAGCCATCAATTATGCACACGTGACTATATTTACAAAATCGACGCTGACATCCAGTCTCTGATTGGTAATCCCGACATATGCACACACCTTGATTGTCCTTCACAACCTGTTGTCCCGGTGCCGTTTTTGACGCACCACCTGATGAAAAGTTCGTGCGGGTTTTCATTTGCAACAATTTGGGATTAGGGCGAAGATAAAAATTAACACCGTGGAAATCAGGGGTGCCCCATCGAAGATTTTCTTTAGCCTGTTTTTCGCGGTAATGATGATCAAACAGCATGACGGATGGCAAAGAATAAATTTGAAAATATTCTCCTATTTCTTCCGTGTATTGTAAATAATCAAAAATACTTTGTTGACCGCCTAAGTCCCCTCTCTCCATCAGTGACTTCATGATACGCACATTAGCGCTAACCCACTGTGGCATGGTGACCTGTTCAACTTTAACCTTTGACACAGAGGAACGAACATGGAGAGATTTAGTTTCACGATCTAATTCTATGGTGTCCATATCGTCATAATCAGACGGAATAACTTTATTGTTCGAAACAAAATCCCTAATGAATAAGGGTTTATTTGTCCTACCTGTTTTGTCATCCCGGCCACTATAATTATCCAATGGCGGCTGCGATTTAACACTACTATTACGATCACTATCGACAATATCGAAACCTTCCATTTTAGATAAATCGTTCAATAACTCGTTTAATTTTGAGTCTTTTTGAAGATCCTTTGATGTTATTTTCCGTTCAATAGGTCCACTGTCATTTAAAGGCACTAATTTCTTCAGGGCCTGTCGTAATTTGCCTTTTTCTGAGATGACAATATCCAGCTGATCAACATCTTCTGTAAAATTCTCGTAAAAATCTAGAAGGCATTCAAGAGTATCTAAGCCTTGTTCCTTTAAACAACTGACAGTAGTTGCATTTAGCACACTGCAGAAGGATTCAAAGTTGAAACTAGCCATTACAAAACAAAACTTTTTGTGAAAAACAAGCGCGCTGCGAACATTACTGTTCAACGTTTTCAACTGACAAAGCTTCCGCGCAAATGATGCTTACGTCGCTAGGCAACTAAATGAACATTGTAGTGTGAACCAACTCACCACGTGCATGATGCAATTATGAACACGTAAACAAAATAATACAAAGTAAAACACCGCTAAATTAAATACATATTAAGGTGTTAATCTGTCACTGTAATGGATAATTTACACGACAGGTAGGACACTTAAACATCTTGTAGTTAGAATAAGGCTAAAAAAAATTCTGGACCTGTCAAGCCAGCAAGAGTGTTATTGTCCCTTTAATGCAAACATCCTCCTTATTCCTAATGAAAATGATAAAAATACTGTTTTCCTAATGAAAATTATAAAAATGTCACCAGACACTACAATGTCTTTATAGTCATGTTTGTTATATCCTTGGTAACACATAGTGCATTGAGATCCTACAAAGTCCAATGGTATTGTTGTGGTTTCGTAAACTTTATATCCAGATATGTTTGTGGGTAAACGATAGACGGTATATTGTTTGAGAGCAACATGAATGAATGAATGAAATGGGGTTTAGCGTCCTACTATTATCCCCTAACCTGGGCTAATGGAAGACGGGCATACGCCATACAGTGTGTTATGAGGTAAATTTTGTCTGGGCAGCGGCGCTACGGCCTACTCTTATATCGAATTCCAACAGCCAAGGGATCTTTTACGTGCACTCCAATGTGTACACGGGACCTCGATTTTTCGTCCCATCCGAACGACTAGGCAGCTGTCCTTGTCAGGCCCTACTTCTGCATCACTGACAAGAGGAAATCACGCCGGAAAATCGAGATGAACCAGCGCCTTACCCACTTAGCCACCGTGATCCCCTGAGAGCAATATACAACCACAAAAGGACGAGGGTGCTTCTTTGGAAAGATGGGTGAACAATAATTTGATAACTATGCCATCCATTATAACAGTGATTCTCAACCAGTGTGCCGCGAAATTTTCAACGGCACACTAAGGAAATGGGAAAAACCACGCAATTCTAATTGAGTATGCACTGCGTACTTAACTAACGTGACGAAAATTAAATGGTACTGTCTTTTTTTTTAACGTATACAGTGAATGGCCATTTTGATCAGTAATCCCAGCCAAAATTTGGCTATTTTTTTTAAAATTGCGTTAAAGTTTTAAATTTTTGTTTAGAACTAAAATAAATTAACTATTAGTCAATCCCCATGCTAAAAACATTAGTAGAATTGATTGTGTATATGTGAAATAGACCCGACCGAAGCACAAAATAGTGCCAAGAGGGCGGCCCTCGCGTTTGTCAAATGTATGTTAAAACTTGCTAATTCTGTTAAAATCCCATTTTCTTCCGGGGATTTATTATTCAATCTCGAGTTGTGTCTGTGTTTTTGCACAGCTAACCCTGATACGACGCAGGTTTTCAGTTTCTCGATGTCATTTTACTTTCGTTTGTTTGTGAGTTCTGTGGGTTGACCTCGCGACCTGTGACGTTTAGATAACGTTATATGGATTTCATGGCTATTCCCTGTGTCAGAGTCACTTCTCTGTAGGTAGGGCAATCTGTCGTTCAGATTGTATGCACTGGTGTCTACTGGTAAGTGCATGGCTGCGTTTTTATTTAGTTTGAGTTTGAGTCACTCTATGTGCATATGGCTGTATGTCGTCTATAACTTGCTATGTTTTTATTTTTAAAAATTCAAATAGTTTTCAGTTATATTTAACCAGGTGGGCAACTATTTTGTCATGTGTTCCAAGATGAGCCGTTGGCAAAAAAGTTGAGAACCACTGCATTATAATAAAGCTGGGGAATAAGTCAGAGTAGACTTACGATGTCGGTCAACTATATAGCTTAGCGTCTGTTCTCAGATGAAGCTATTTGTAGACAGACAGTTTAAGTTTAGTATGCGCCTAAAGTCTGCGATCCTGATCTTGCATTTTTCGGATAATATCTAATTTTCAGGACTTAATCCACACTAAAATTGATTATTCAACATTTAATTACGAAAACAAAAACAAAATAGCAACGATGGATACTGGCTTTTATAATTGGTTAAATCAGATTAGAAGGGGGATGTATCGAAAGGTTTTATCCAAACACTAAAGGCAGCACTAGCTTGTTTATATCACTTACAGAGAATGTTGAAGGTCACGAAATTCATCAATATCTGTGTTAATAATATACTAAATTAAATATATAACAATTTTGGTCGGATTTTTCTTTCAGAAACTCAACTTCGTAATGTTTTAGTTTGCAAGCCAGTGGATTGAAAAAAAATTATAAAGAAATTTTATACACTGCAATTTAATCATTTCAAACAAAATATTCTTTTCAAAATTTAAATCTGTATTCTATGAATGTTTGTGTGACAGGTGGACACAGGGCGCCCAAAAACCCAAGGGGAGGAAGTAGCTACAAAATAAAGTAGTTGTTAAGATACAAGTATTATTTTCATAGCTTTTAGATACTTTGGCAATCAAAATCGCTTTACAGCAGTTCAACTTGTTTTAAAGAAACGGTATAATCCCAGTAAAAATACGAGAGAAAACAAGTCGAGATGCTTATTTATCTTTGATACCAGCTTTTGTTACTTTGGAACAATATTTAAAGAAAGACGCACCTTGCCCACAGCGGTTTGTCTTTACATGCCAGGATAAAAGGCATCACATGCTTTAAAGAAAATGGGTTTAGCTAAAGCAAACGATTCACACACAGATAAAAAAGTTTTTATTCAAAATGTGGTTCTTTTAAAGAAGTCTATAAAACGCTCTTCCCATTAGTTTTGCATCAATATTAAAGGTAAGGGTTGGAAACATGATCAGTAAATCACATTAATGTGTTCTCTTTCATAATTCTGTTTAAAAAAATTAATAAATGATAATTTGAAAAATGTACATCAATGGATATCCCAACGCCTGGTTATTTCCATTCTAAAATTATTTTGAGCCCCAAGGATGCCCAATGTCAAGGCTGGTTTAATCACTCAGCAAAAAAAAAGCACGTGTTTGGCGCGCTGAGGCGGGACGGGGGCACCACCTTTTTTTTTAGGTGACCAATTTAAAATATCTAATTCTGAATTCATTATGACAGGTATAAAACCTGATAGTGATTTTAAAAAATACAAATTTATTTTATGGTTTATTATTGTTTATAATTTGGTATTATTAATATATATAATATAGGCAGTAAAACTCGATTCTGTGGATATTTTTAGTCCCTGCGATGCACAATAAAATAATGTATGAGCTCTCTATAATATTAATTTCATCGATTTATTTTGCCAGTAAAGTTCTTAATTTCAGTTTACAAATATACATGTATACAGCGTGTATCAGTTTTATATGGAGTGTTGCAAAGAAATTAAATTACAGTGTAAATAAAATTGGACTTTGCAAAGTCATACTGCACCAAGGGAAATTTTGCCCGGGCAGCAGAGGTTCAAAAGCTTGAGAGCAATGCGCCACGACGCGTACCGAAATAAATTAAATCCATTCTATTTTTTAAAAAGGCGATGGATTGAATGAAGTCATGTGAATGGTCATGTTATTAAGAAGAAGAAAATAATAGATTCGACAGTTTAATGCGAGAACTTCACATTTTCTAAGAAAGTCATTTGTTCAATGGTTGTCAACTCACTATTATACAATCATAGGCATTATTTCCCACACTTAAAATTCATTGACACTGGAAATAAAACCTCCCTTCTTTCCTATTCCTCCCATGGAATAGCTATCCTCAAACGTTTAAATTTGAAGTTGAGAATGATATTTTTGCCAATTTCTCAACTGGCAATAGTGAATTATATGATTAATAGGATTATTCTTTCGGACTGTTCATAGATACTATCTTTGTTAAGGTTTTATTTTAATGATTGGCCAGTGTATAAGCAGGTTTGTCTCTGCAAATTGCAAGATAGTACCGCAAGCATACATCTGAAATCCCCTAACCGGTCAGATCTCTGTAGCGTTTTGTAATACCTTGATCTTGGTTAGGATATTCCCTACTCTTTAATTAGCGGAAAGAGGCTAGGTATAAAGATTGTCTGTGTTATCACTTCCGTGGAAGCCGACGTTACATAAAGTATTTCACGTGCGTCTAGAAGTCAATGGTTGATTCAAGGACATTTTGTTTATCACTTTCACTCCTCAGGAAACAAAAATTACCAGGATTTATTTTATGTATTTAAAAATAGAATCTCTGTTAATCGAAGAAATTTCTGTAACTTACAGGGAAACCAAATACGGATAAAACATCAAAAAAACCAAAAAAGATAGTAAGATAGAAATGGATAGAGAACAAGCAAAACTGAAAGTGATTTTTCATTCAATCAAAGGCCATAATTCATTAAGATTTCCACAACTTTGATATACCATATTTTTTACACTAATCGCATACAAACGGTGGCCGTTTTGTCTGGCAATTATGGTCCGATTTTCTAGAAATTCGAACTCAACCTTCCGTAGGGTGTATCGGTGATAGAGTCAAACGGTTTTTTAAATCGGATAATAATCGTGGCCTCCAGAAGGACCATAGCGGATTTTTCGGACCTACAGGGGTCATAATTCAGGATGTTATGATCCGATATGTGCAAATAACAAGAGACACCATGATCTTCGGGTTATAACCATGCATTTCAAGTTTCATCAAAATCAAATTAAAATTGTGACCTCTACAGGGTCCACAACCTTGATATACCATTTTTTAACAGCATTCGCGTACAAACGGCAGCCATTTTGTATGGTAATTTTGGTCCTATTTTCCCAAAATTTGAACTCAACCTTCCTTCGCTTGTAACGGTGATATATTCAAACGATTTTTTTTAAATCGAATAATAGTTGTGACCTCCAGAGGGACCACAAGCTAACCAAAGGCGATTTTGCGTATAATCAGGGGCCATAATTCAAGAAGCTAAGATCGGATATGCGCAAATATCGAATGGAACAAAGATATTTGGGTTATAACCATGCACTTCAAGTTTCATCAAAATCGAATTAAAATTGTGACCTATACAGGGTCCACAACCTTGATATACCATTTTTTAACAGTATTAGCGCACGAACAGCGGCCATTTCATATTGTATGGCAATATAGGTCCGATTTTTCCGAAATTCGTACTCAACCTTCCTTAGGGTGTGACGGTGATATAATCAAACGATTTATTCAATCGGATAATAATTGTGACCTCCAGAGGGACCACAAGCTAAACAAAGGCGATTTTGCGTATAATCAGGGGCCATAATTCAGGAAGTTACGATCCGATATGCGCAAATATCGAAAGGAACCAAGATCTTTGGGTTATAACCATGCATTTAAAGTTTCATCAAAATCGAATTAAAATTGTGACCTCTACAGAGTCCACAACCTTGATATACCATGTTTTAATAGTATTCGCGTACGAACGACGGCCATTTTGTATGGTAATTTTGGTTTGATTTTTCCGAAATTCGAGCCCAAGCTTCCTTAGGGTGTAACGGTGATAGAGTCAAACGTTTTTTTTAAATCGGATAATAATCGTGCCCCCATAGGGACCATAGGCGATTTTTCGAACAATCAGGGGCCATAATTCAGAAAGTTATGATGTGATATGTGCAAATAACGAAAGGAACCAAGATCTTTGGGTTATAAACATGCATGTCAAGTTTCTGTCAAGTTTCATCGAAGTCGGTTCAAAATTGTGACCTCTATAGGGTCCACAAGCTAAAAACGTGATTTTTCGTACAATCAGGGGCCATAATCCATGAAGTTTTGATCCGATACATGCTAGTATCGAAAGCAGCCGAGATTATTTGGGGATAAACCTATATGTCAAGTTTCGTCAAAATCGGACAAGAATTGGGACCTGTAGAGAGTGCACAAACAATTGTGGACGGACGGACGGACGGACGGACCGACGGACGTCCGGACGGACAGGGGCGACGACATAATACGTCCACTTAAAAATGTGGGCGTATAAAAACCAAAAATAAGATAGTAAGCTGGCACTGCCAGGCAGGATACGCCCACATTTTCGAGAGATGGATAGAGAACAAGCAAAACCGAAAGTGATTTTTCCTACAATCAAAGGCTATAATTCATTAAATTACAATTTGATATGTGCAAATATCGAAAAGAATCAAGATCTTTAGGTTATAAACATGCATTTCAAGTTTCATCAAAATCGAATTAAAATTGGGACCTATACTGGGTCCACAACCTTGATATACCATATTTTAACACTATTCCGTATTCGCGTACAGACGGCGGCCATTTTGTCTAGCAATTATGGACCGATTTTCTAGAAATTCCAACTTAACCTTCCGTAGGGTGTAACGGTGATAGAGTCAAACGTTTTTTTTAAAAACGGATAATAATCGTGCCCCCATAGGGACCATAGGCGATTTTTCGAACAATCAGGGGCCATAATTCAGAAAGTTATGATGTGATATGTGCAAATAACGAAAGGAACCAAGATCTTTGGGTTATAACCATGCATGTCAAATTTCATCAAAATCGAATCAAAATTGTGACCTATACTGGGTCCACAACCTTGATATAACACTTTTTAACAGTATTCGCGTTCAAGCGACGGCCATTTTGTCTGTCAATTTTGGTCTGATTTTCCCGCAATTCGAACTGAAACCTTCCTTAAAGTGTAACGGTGATATAATCAAGCGGTTTTTTTTAAATCGGAAAATAATTGTGACCTCCAAAAGGCCCACAAGCCAAATAAAGGCGATTTTGCGTACAATCTGGGGCCATAATTCAGGAAGTTACCATCCGATATGCGCAAATGTTGAAAGGAACCAAGAACTTTGGGTTATAACCATGCATTTGAAGTTTCATCAAAATCAAATTAAAATTGTGACCTCTATAGGGTACACAACCATGATATACCAATTTATAACAGTATTCGCGTACACGCGGCGGCCATTTTGTATGGCAATTTTGTGCCGATTTTTCTGAAATTCGAACTTAACCTTCCTTAGGGTGTAACGGTGATATAATCAAACGATTTTTTTTAAATCGGGTAATAATTGTGACCTCCAGTGTACCTTACGTTGTTACAATGCAAAGTGATTGGTAAAGTGCATTTTAACAACGTAAGGTATAATGGCTCTTTTTTTTCATTCCAATAAATATTACCTATTAGTTTATTAATTCATCATTT
The DNA here is from genome assembly GCA_917208275.1 of Patella pellucida. Lineage (NCBI taxonomy): Eukaryota > Metazoa > Mollusca > Gastropoda > Patellidae > Patella > Patella pellucida. Next base: position 64,986,396 of record OU795039.1, read on the forward strand.
GTACTTGATAACGATAAGAGAATACTTGTCGAAACGTCGTGCTATATGTGTATAAACCAGTGATTGTTTTCCATATAAATTGTGTTGTTTTATTTTTTTAATGTGCTCAATCACTAAATGGGATTATACGGATAAAACATTCTTGGTAATTTTTGTTTCCGCAATGTTTCACATTTTTTCATGGATATTTTTGTAACAGTGTGTGCTTCTCATGTTAATTCATAAAGATAACAAAATTTTGATGTACATGTGTATTTAATATATCTCTCGTTCAGTACACAACATCATTAATTATGTTTTTTTTCTACAATAATTGATGAATGTATGTATTAGAAAATAGCTTCAAAGGCTTTAATGTACACTAGTAAATGAGCCAAAATGCCGTTTCTTACCGGTTTGAATATTATGATAAAATGAAACATTGTGCTCGGCAAAGACCTTTTCAAATGTCTATTTTTTGTGACGTACACTTTTACGTCGGCTGGTTACACCCAGTGTGTACATCTAAATATCATCAATTTTTGACATTTGGAATAAAAAGGGGGAAATAATATAAATGAAATGGAAAAATAAAATGCAACATTTAAACCAGCTGTAAGTTGGTGTGTGTTTGGACTGTGAGTTAATCATATGTATTTCTTAAAAATGGAATTTGGTCAAATTGAAAAAAAAACACACAAAAAAAAAAAAAATTCGTACAAATTTTATTACATCGTTTATTAAATAACATTTGAACTATTAGACATATTTTAAGTAGCTAAACTTGCCTATTGCAGGTTTTTCGTACAAATTATATGACATCGTTTATTAAATAACATTTGAACTATTAGACATATATTATGTAGCTAAACTTGCCTATTGCAGGTTTTTTCTTTGGGCGTTAAATTTTATATAAATTTTTAAATCAAGTATGAACATGGCAAGACCATAATCCCCTTTATTTAAATTACAACAAAATATCGTCGCTTTTATATCAGATTGGAAAGGGAATGTAAATTCATGTTCTATCATAACACAAGATGTTCGGTCTACTCATCGCAGACATTAGACTGGTGGTCAGTCTTCTTCACACACCCAAAATTGGCCAGTCCTCTCCAAAAACAAAAAAAACGAAAAAAAAAACGTAATCTCTAGAGACTGGGCAAATAGAGCTTCAATCTCATCTAGTAGGTCAATCTGCATTATGTAGGTCGTGTGACGTCGTGCACGTGATCACGACATGTATAACAACGTTACATCAACCCTCAGACGGTCTCAGCATGACTGCTTTGCACTCCAGTCAAGACGCATGATTCATGTCACGTGACGCGGGCGGGCTTGGTAACTGCCAATCATTCCAAATAAGGTAGGACGAAAAACATGGCAAGAATTTCGCAAATTGTCCAGTCTGGTTACAGGTTTACTCAAAGTTTTTTTTATACAAATGGAAACTAAAGTGTTGGTTTACTAAAATTAATACTTTTATATAAATCGAAATGTAAAATAAATAGAAGAGACTGGGTCAGTCTACACAGCCATGAACCGGTAAACTTTTGCAATATTTGACAAAAAAAGGAAACGCTCCTATCGATTCTTGTCGGTAATCAGTGGGTCAGCGGAACACGAATCGTGGGTTCTTGTTTGTGATGAGTAGATCCTCAGAACATGTATTGTCGGTGATGAGTTGGAACTTAGAAAATTAAATATTCTATGAATGGAATACGTAGTTTGATATCATTATATCATTATGATCATAAATCATTAATGAGCATGGGACATACTAAGCCTAAATGTGTGTATATTATAAAAAACGTTATCGGAATTATTCTGCCCTGTAGAGCCAAAGTTGTTAACCAATGATCCTGAGTAGGATACAGGCTAACCATAGAGTCCTAAAATTGTATTGGTTCACAGAGCTCTATAATGAAACCATAGAATTTTGGGTGTTGATAAGCATACTGGGAACAGTACTACCTTTAAACTTTATAAGTTATAATTAACTATGTATATTTTACATATTGAATCAGTATGTTCAACATGTGACGTTTAATCAATATTTTGTTAGAGTCTCTCAATCTTACAGATGAAAGACGAAAAAATACAGAGATTTCAACCTCTTTCTTCTACCTCCGGAAAACACTACATATCACGTGATCTCAACATCCGCTTACCGGAAAAAGTGCACGTGACCGTAATGGCTGTCTTTGTTTCTGGCAATAACATAGTGGTATTAATGTTCCATGATAAATGTTATTATATTGCTTGGTTTATGACAACATTCACTTTTATCTTCAGAACCCTGCATATTTTTGAAGCCACATTACTTCCACAGCAAAACATCATATAGGCTTATATATCTTATAAATAGACCGGTCGAAAGGGAAGGTAAACTTGTTTGATAAATTGTTAAGGAGATCAACATTAAAATCCCCGGGAAACTGGATCGTACTACCAACTCGATTGCAATTTCGTTTCGTATTTTTTTTATGAATTAAAAGAAACAAAACGAAATTTAATTTGCATTTGATTTAAATCAGGCTTCTTCCGTTTTGGTATGAATCAATTGGTATATGACTTAACATTTCAAGAATTCACAGTGCTGCACTAGTCTGCCGGAATTGGATTTCTTGTGGCAGAAATGTGTAAAGCTTTCTTGGTCTCAAATGAAAGGTGGGACCTAGTAGTGTCTCAGAAAAAAATTACCCATCATTTGGCCTTGGAAAACAAAATTTGACAGCCCTTCAAACTTAACAGCCCCTTGTCGGGTAGTCAACACGAAAGCTTGTATTTTGTACACGGTGAACAGTCCATATGCTGATTACACTATTTTGCCATATTGCACTATTTTGCCTATATCGTTTTTTTAGGACTTCGAATTTTGTCTGATGGTTTGGATTGTTCGTACTTGGTTTTATTTTATTTGCACATTTCTGCCACTAACTCGGGATTCCGAGCTAATTCCGACAGACTACATTCACGTATTCTTTGTTCTGTGTATTGTTGGGCAGTTAAACCGCATCGTCTATTGCAAAAACCATTCCGGGCGTATTTTATCAAATTAAACATCTTAATTTACATGAAGAACTTTGAAAACGTATATTATAGTCTCGTGCAACTATTTTAACAACTGTGAATTTACAAAATAAATAAAACAAGAACAAAATACAAACGGGTAGTTTTTTTTTGCTACAACGTAGTGCTGTGATAACCATGACTATAATACGCAATAAGTTGTTATCTGAAAGTGTTAGCAACCAATTTTGCACACTCGGCAAATCTCGACAGATCCCGGTACCCTACATCTAGACTCGGATGTATGACGAATTACGCCATTTTGGAACTATTTTAAAGGACCCGGATAAAAAATGGCTGCCCCCATGAAGATTATATCAACAAACTAAAAAATGGCTGCCACCTTGGGACTTTTTTGTAAAAGCGGCACGTTTACCTGTTAAAGTAAATCGGTAGTCGACTAGCCGCATCGTAAATGTATGGTCGTAGGTACATATCACTTACTGTCATACATCCGAGTCTATGTGTAGGGTTACGGAGGGTACCGGAATCTGTCGAGGTTTGCCGAATGTCATTTTACACAAAGTAAGAGCTAAATCTGACCACTGTGCATCATTGTTCTAGCTTCAAACGTTAGGTACATAAATTATTATGTAGACTTTTTTTTTGCACGACAAGCTCATAATCAACTCTCTAGATATTTAATCGATTAGAACACATTTGCCATTAAATAATTTAACGATACAATAGATAATCGAGACGTTGTTTATAATAGTCGTTGCAATAGTAGACTACTTGTCAGTCGAGACTATCTTGTCAAAACTTCAAACACTCGTAACTTAGCCCAGAAAACGGTAATCTGACTGAATTTTTCAATTATATATTAATTTCCCTTTACCTAATTTTAACTATCTTATAGCAAGAACGATCGGCTCCTTTGTCTACATCTTACGTAATTATTCCCACCGTACAACTATTTTCCGCTGTAACTTTCATCGTAATACATTCGCCATTTCTTTACATTCAGGCGTTTTGATATACCTGAAACTATTTTACATTCACATATATTCTGTTCATTTTTTAAAAATAAATATCAAAAATGTTGTAGGAGTGCTGTACCGTATTGGTTCAGTAGAATCTTCGGGAAATGAACATCGTCGGCTATGTAGGTGTATAACATGCAATGAATCTGTGAACAAAACCCCATTTTGATAGGAAATATAATCAGCATCTGAAAGTCAAAACAGCAACTAAAGCCATTTCCATTTACTCTCTTATTGAGTCAACTGGCGCGGTTATGAATCCCCGGTTGTACGTGACAAGGAGTGGGTTCGCCTGTCCATCCTCGTTGGTTTTCTCCGGCTCCTCCGGTTTCCAACCACTGCTTAATACCCCTACTCGCAAGCAAATAATTGAAATAAAATTAAAAACCATAATATGTAAGTCCAAAAATGACCTAGTTTGTGTCGAGTGGACGTTAAACCCTATTTCTCTCTCGCATTCAGTTATTTTGAGGTTTTGGTTATTCCACCATCCAAAGGTAAACAGAAGAGTGTTAATACCGGGTATTTACAGTTGTTACAGCGATACGACCGTTATATAGATCACAGGTTGAAAATCCGCCGTATTCCCCCTAGTCTTATTAGATAACCATCTCACATACCCACTTTATTATTTTATCAAACACTGAGTATCCTCCTCGGGGTATAATAGCTAAATAACTGGGCTATTATTGAAGTGAGGGTAATATATACCGACACTGGATGCTCCCATTTCATACAACATATATCTAACATCTTATCAGTCTCCGTAGATGCATGCTGAATTCGCGTGTTGCCTCTTGGCGTATCGAACAAAATATTCGAAATGTTTCATAGCGAATTCTGACAATAAAAATATTCCATAATGTCCAAAATATGTGCAAATATCGATCAAATCTACAATTTATTTTTGTCAGTTCCAACACAATTATTCATAGTAGGGTACATATAGGGTCTCTTTGTGTCATTTTAGCAATACGGGAATCATGACAAACTACAACATTTGGAAGTCGAATCTATTATAGGAATGTCAGTCCAGAAGCGGTTCTGTGTTTACTAAGACATGATTAACTAAAATTCCACTAATCTATTTGTCTCTCTTCTTGCTTCTTTTTCTTGGCAGAATCTGTCAACAACATTTCTTCGAAATTGAACTTTCCGCTATGTTTGCAATCTACGGTAATCGCCAGTCACGGTTGATTTTTTTTAATTATCGGATGACCTTGAAAATCACCAGAAATGTGAGTTTAGGGTCAGCGATTAGGGCTAAAGAAAATAGGGTAACCGTAATCACAGCTAGTTTTTTTAGACCCCAGTTTAACAATTTAAGCACCATAATAATATCTGCAATAGTCTAAGATTATGCCTATTAAACGTATTAACGCTTAATCTTTTTAGTGTTTGGTATATTATAAATTATTATCGCTAAATAAAAGAACCCTTGCTTGATAGTATCCTTGCGTTTTAGGTCTTCAACTTTAATCCTTATTAATCATGTAAAAAATTGTTCAAATGCAATAGAGGAAATTACTTTTGTAAATAACAAAGGGCGTTGTAGCCATTTTCACCATATTTAAAAAGCTGACGACTTCCAATAAAGAAACAAAGATTATCACACGAGAAGGAAATTAAGATATCAATAATTAAGGATAATTAATAATCTGAGATGCACTCCAGATCAACCGAGCGTTAATTGCAGGGTGACTAAAATGTAATTACAAATAATAGTAGCCATTTTTAACCGGCCAACCAATCACAGATAGTTTAAGTTGGGCACCTGGCCGCCTCAAAACAAAGATGGTCTTTTGTGATGAAATCATGTGACCAACGGAAGTGGTTTAAAATGAAACAAGACCAATTCGGCACTGATCAAACATTGCCAAATTTTATCGAAACACTTGAAACATGCATGATTTATATAGACCTTTTACTTACTATAATAATGAAACTTACGATCCGTAAAAAAGCTTATAAAATATGGTCCTATCATGATCTAAGCGATAAAGAAAAAAAAATATATATATATTTGATGAAAAGACTTAGGTGTAGGCATAAGCCGAAAAATACAATTTTTGGAAGAAAAGGTTACCATTCATTCGTTTTACTTTTTTTAAAAATTCTAATTTCAATGTTTCTAAACAAGAAAGGACACACATAAACAACGCTGAAATAGTCGACAATCGCCTGATGTCTATACGACCAGAATAACGGTAATCAGTTTTCCATTATAGACTAGTTAAATATTAATCACCGCTAGAGGGCTAGTAGTTAAGATGGCGGTGGATAATGGGTGACTGATTCAGACACAGGAAGGAAGAATTTTACTTTCCTGTTCCTTCGTTCGGAAATCTCTTATTAACTTTCTTGCTACAATAAGACAGATTAGAAATGTGATATATCTTAATACACGTCGAATTTAGTCAATCTTATAATATAACATAAATGACGACAATCGTTGCCTTTAAGTGATGCTAGGCCGCTATAGCTAAGCCACTAGAGACAAGAGAGAGAACTGGGGTTTAACGTCCACTCGACACAAACTAGGTCATTTCGGGACTAACATATGGTTCAAATTTATTTCAATAATTCGCTTGCGCGTTAGGGATCTTTAGCAGTGGGAGAACCCGGGGAAACCAACGAGTTTGGACAGGCGACCCTAATCCTTGTCACGCACAACCGGGGATTCGAAACCACGCCAGTTGACTCAATGACACATTGACAGGGTTAAAGTTTGGGATTAGGGGGCATGCATCTGAGACTGAATAGGAAATTGTGATGCGGAGTGAACAAGAAAAACGTTTCACCTCGCTATACATGCATATAACTAAATCCTATAGTCAGTTGAAATATGATTAACAATAAAAGGACATTCTTCTGCAAGTACCCCCACCCCTCACACACACACACCACCACCACCACCACCACAACAACCTGTACCTTTTTCAGCTCAACAATCATTAATGCTGGGAGTAGTTTTCAAAGTGTTTAGCAAACCAGCGTGAAAATGACTGCAGCGGGAAGTCAGTGTTGGAATATTCAATAACTTGGACCTGGCAACAAAATGAACACCCCTTTAATGAAACGGGTTCCTTTTATTTAGTTTATAAAAAGTGAAGAATAAATAAACACATCAGATTAAATGAAATTGAAATTGTTTTTTAATAAAAATAGTTTAGAAAAATGTGTGCCATATATTTAAAAATAGTCACGTTATTATTTCTTATAAAAGCATTACGTTAAAACAGAACTTGATTGTACTTTACTGATAGTTCGCTATTTCACCGTACAAAAGTTCAGTTATGTGTTTATATTGGTTTTCAGTATACAGATCAAATTATTCCTACCATAGTCATATTGATATCTATGCTATCGGAAAATCTTTAAAGCTAGCCCACAGAACATGTCACACGAGCATGACCCTTTTACGTAATAATGAACCGCAAACGTAACATTAATTGACAAAAGAAAAAGGTTGAATAACCCCCACATTACGTATATTGAAAAAAAATAAAATATAAAAAAGAAAAGGCAAAGAAAATCCAGAATAAACATAACAATTAGTACTACGTTTTATTCATATTAAAATAATTTGAATTATAGAAATTACAAAGACAATTCCGAAAAAACACAAAAGATGGTACTTGGTGTTAATCATTCCACATTTCGTGCGTAACACCGAATGTAAATATTAAATTTAATAAAACATTAATGACTTTGTGACTTAAAAAAATTATAATGTAGCTATTGGTTTGATGATCAGGTTTCGCTCTAATGCCTCAAGCATCCGAACAACTTTCCGTTAAAGAGTCTAAATTCGAGTAGTAAAATAATTTCTAGGCTGAAAAATATCCGATTATTTTCTTTTTAATGTAGCCTATAAAAATGGTGTAGGAACATCTATATTGGGGTAATGTATTGTAATATTAGAGTGTTTTATAGAAACCGTATGTTATAGATGACGTTCTACAGGAAATACAACAAGTAATTGTTTTCTAAAGCCACTATAAGTAAAGGACCAAAACCTTACCGTAAATATCTCAATTAAAGTATTATATATTTACTGACCAAAGTTGTTCTTTCGTTGCTTTATATAGATATGGTTAATATCGAGATTAAGCAAGAGAGTTCACTGGGAGATTCTTATAATTAATGGGTGTGATTTAACTAATATCGCGGCAATTTTTATTGTCGGTAACGGGAACTGTGTTTGAGATCGAATACAGAGATGTATATGTTGAAGTATTGAAAGGAGAAAGTTTTGAATCAAAATGATATATGTATTCTCATAAAGTGAAAGTTAAACCAGTAAATATAAGTATTTTTTAGAGAAGGGGCAAGATACTATGACTTTAGTGACGAATATTGAAACAACAACAAAACCAACCCAAAACAAAAACATAACTCATGCTTAATTTTTTCCAATGAGTCATTATCCTTTTTATTTTACTAATAATAGAAATAAGTTTATTGTTTATACCATGTTCAAAATAACCGTAAATATCTAAAATTAGATGGACCTAACTTAGCAATCGCAACGCATGAAGTTCATAAAAACATTACTAAACGTTGTATGTAAGAATTACTTAATTAAAGATATAAATTTCAATGTCTCTTTTTTGGCAATGGATTTACAGATTTGTTTTAGTTTTTCAACGATCAAATTTTAATTATAGACCGTTTTATATTTTTATATAGATCTCAGCTTTCGGTTTAAACTGTTTGGAAACCGATTTGTAGGATAACTAATTGTAACTCAATGTCCTATTCAGAATTGCTTGTCTGGGTGCGTAAAATTGGATTTGTATAGTGTACGGTAAGTGATGTGACGAAATTTGGTGGTTTTTAGACATATGGTATCTAGTAGGCGATGTCTATAGGTCAAAACTAGAAAACACAGCATCATTCATACACAAGCATGATTCATAATATATAAAAATAAAATTTAACATAGATAACATATATAATAGATGATACACTATTAGTATATATGTATATAATCAGGATTTATCTTTGAAGCGATTCTTGTATAATTCGAAAACTTAAAGAAAGCAGACGAACAATTTCTATAAGAACACAATCTAGATAAGATACAGTATATATACAAGAATACAAATGCCAGTATAGTCCATGCTTTTTGAAATGTATACTTGTAACAGAATTTGTCAAATTCTTAAACATATCTAAAGGATTAGGCTTCTAAAGATTGCCTAATGATTAAAAAAATTATTGAATGCTAATTAAAAAAATAGAAAAAAAAAGACAAAATAACAAGATTGTCCCCTTCGATTATAATAACACTTCTTGGTGTTTTTTTATGAAATGTGGGGGGGGGGGGTGTCCAAAAAATGTAAACAAAGATGTAAACTGTCTTTATGTTCTCAGAATTTTATCAGATTTTATGTTTATTTTGTTTTTGGAATGATTCAGATTTTTGCCCAGGGCTTCAAGATTTCTCGGTGGTCACCTGAGACTAGAATTATTTCGATTCAGATGGTTTTCATTTTACAAAAATAATAATCCCAGACAATATATCTATACGAATAATGAATTATTTATTTTTAAGTTGTACTATTTAAAATAAATAAAAGCACCGTTAATTCAAGAGAGAGAGGCTAAAAAAATCTTTACAGGAAAACTATTGAGGTTGTCGATTAAATACGTTTCTAATGGGTTCTTTACATGCTATATTTTCTGTTAAAGACTTGTATTATTTGTCATATTGGAAACATTAATATTTTAACACTTCTATCAAACGTTCTTGTTTAGAAGATGTCGATATTTCCCCCTCTTTAGTTCCCTGGTTAAGAATTGGCCAATATTTACGTCCAGGCGTTCACATTGCGGAAATTGCACGTAACGTCAGAAGCCCGGCGCGTGCCACTGGCAGGAAGGCTCGTGAATGACTTCAAATCCTGTCAAGTGGTACCACTAGCAGGTAGCGAGAACCCGACACCAGAGCTTGCTACAGTTTCTATAAGTTGCTTCATGTCTTTTCCTAACTACGCCAGAGTAAAAATGGAATCGGAGGGTCGGAGAAATAATAGGGTGTGGCCAGATTACCTAGCCAAGTGTAACTACCAGGGAACTGATGGGAACGGAAAGCTTAATGCTAGTGGGCAGGTGGTTGCTAGAGCGATAACAGACGTCTCCGTTCCCCAGAGCTCGAGGCACGGATTTCCTTTAACGGAGACCAACAGTTCCGTGTCGGAAATGATGGGAAACGAGGAAAGGAAAGGCACATCAGAATTATTATCTAGAAGCGTAACAGGAGAATGTATATCCAGTCTTCATAATACACCGCCATCTTATGGTCCGGTAAGAAAACAGACGACAGTTAGAAATACACCTTATACGATCCCTACTTTAGATACAACTAACAAATTACAACATAAAGTTTTTGTACCTGCAGGTAAGTTTTTTAATTTTATTACAAAATTTATGTTAAAATTGTGGTAGACCTATTTCTGCGCCTTTCTTATTATATTTTAATTTTTTTGGGGGGAAATGATACCAATTGTTACATTATTTTTCCCAATTTTAATTTATTTCAATATTAGAATTAAAAGTTTGAAAACTAGATATAGAAACAGATTTGCCTTGCATGATGATTAGAGTACGGTTTACAGAATCATTGCTATTTATATGTATATCTATAGTAATTAATAATTTCATATTTAGTCCGAGAAAACTGTAAAATGAAACTTACAAAAATTGTTTGTTTAATTTTGAAAATACCGTTAAATTAGACTTTTGTTTGAAAATGTCTGTTCATTTACCTGCTCATAGTAATTATATGTAATAATTTTTCACTTGAAAAAAAATAAATCGAAAAGGGTCGCTCATCGATACGCCTTCATGTAAACGAATCGAATCTATATTCAAAACAGACCACATAGTAATTTAACATGCAATATTATTAATATTTAAAATTCTGCGGTGCAGGTAGTGCCCGGTTTCATTTTTTGTGTCTAGTGTGCAGTTTATACAATTAAATGAGATATTTAATTTTTTTGGCGACAATCAATATAAAGATAATTAGGCAATTATCTGAAACCTGCTTTAATGTAATTGGAATTTTAGTTTTTAATCAAGGAAAAAATCATTACAATAAAATTGTTTTATTTTTTTTGACGAAATGCCGTACTTGTAGATATCTATATAGAGGGATCTACATGCTACTTTGCATGTCGGCATACATTTGAAATACATTTGTCCCAAACATTGATTATAACGAATTGATTGGGTGTGAACGCCGTATATTGGTGGATTTTTAACCGTCAATTTAGTATGTTATAATGTAAATAATATAGATATATTCCAAATCATTTTGGTTCTTAAGTTAATATAAGACTGGGGAACTGCAATGATAGATTAAGGTACATGTAGAGGGGTTTAACATAGGCTAAGCCTGTTCCCACATCCCATGCAGACATCCTGAATAAAATATTGTTTATAAAAAAAAGGGTGTATGTATCTCGATTATTTATTGTGTCGAGAACCGAACTGCTAGAAAAAAGAAATTACACTGATTCTCTGCTTAATCTTGAGTTAATATTTCTTTTAAAAAAAAAATATCTGTCTCTGCAATTTAATGTTTGGTCATAATGACATCGTCATGTTTGCTATATATACTAGTATTCATTAGTATTAGCGGACGTTGTTTGTTCACAAGTTGTAACGTATAATATATGAATTGTTAAATATATGCAGATATATACATGTACACTTGAATCATTTCTAAATATTCTGTTCAAAATTAAAGTCTCTATGCTACCATATTCTTAACGGGGACTACCTTAAATGACGACCAAGAGCCTTTATCTTATTTCAGGAAATAGGAATTTTTTATCTGTATGTATAGGCGGAAATAGTTTAATTTTATTGCTGATGTATTTGTTTGATACATTTCTAATTTAATTTCTTTTTTTCGAATTATGTATATCTATACATGTTTTCAAACGCATCAAGTTATTAAATATTTGGTATACTTCAACTAGAATTTTTCTCTCTCTTTAAAGTAACTTTGCTGTGGGTTGAATGTTAAACAACTACGAAGGAAAGATGGAATATAAAAGTGTGAAAATAAATTTCGAAAGAATTTCATAAAACACTTTTCATTAAATGCCATTCTTCGAGAAAAAAATAAAATGTCAAAAATACATTTTTTCATCACTATGCATGGAATTCCAAAACCTTAGACAGGATATTAGTAGAGGTAGTGATGGCACTTATGGATTGTTTTCACAATCTCACATTTTTCAAATTTTCATAGAAATTGAAGGCCACGGTGGCTCGGTGAGTAAGGTGTTGGCTCGTTAACCTTGAGGTCCCGTGTATGGTACCTGTGTCGACTGAGAAAGTTTGTGGTCCCCCCTCCCCCATGGGTGCAGGTTGGGGAATAACCGAGATCATCGTACAAATAGTGTCCCTCATGCACACGGTATGCCCGTCTTCATTAGCCCAGTCCAGAGCCATAAGGCTCTGGCCCAGTCGATAAAAACAGTATAAGGACGTTAAATCTAATTTCATTAAATTTTGTCACCTCTGTTACTAGTATTTACCTAGAAAATTAGGGTCGGACAATATTTGTTGCCATTAATAGTGGTGAAATAGAGATGGCATATATTAGTCTATAATCACCAATTAAACAGTAAGAAACAGTCATTAAATATTGCTTTTTATCCCCAAATGGAGACCGAGTAACAGTATTATTTTATTAAATCAAACAAAACCCTTAGATGGATTGGAGAATTTTGAATTCGATTTACAGAATCGGGAGCAAATCTGCAGAAATCAGTTTTTGAAAAAGCTTCCATGTCACTTCATTTAGACTAAATTGGGTTCAATGTTAAATTTTGTATTTAAATTTTCAAAGATTACGGATCATAATTATTGAATCCTGATATTTCCTTGACACTGAACCTCCAAATAAGCGATATACATAAGCTGATGGACAGTGGATGAAATAGACACATAGAGCGGAGATTTATTCACTGGAGATTTATTAAAAATTATTAAATACGAACATTTAAATTCAACTATATATTCTTCGTCCCCCGCCCCAACCAGGTTCACGTTGCACAATATTCTGTTTTATAGGGAACGGAACAAGTTGGTATGATGGAAAGCAAGGGTTCAACCCTGTTCGTGTTTGCGGGCGCGTAAAAGAACACTTCGCATGTATAGTCCCAAAAAGACAAGTTGGTAAAAAAGTATTTTTCGATGTGACCGTATACAATAATATCTGCTATTTTAAAATTTGAATGAATGCTACAGTTAGGAAAAATCTCCCAAGCAACCTTTAAGACATACACGATGGTGGTTTTTTTTATCCGTTTACGCGTCATACATATTATTTAGTTGTTTTCAAGGCGTCTAACCAACGCCTTTGAAAAATATCCCACTCTTTAGTTTGTCAGTTCTTGTTTTTCAGCAATTACGTGACTTCAATACTCAGACATCTAGAAACGTAATTCAGGAGACCACCACCTTCAAGACCGGTCGCATTGCTGCGTCTTTCTTGTAAATAATTTGTTATATTTAATTTTGGGTGTAGCCTGTATCAATTGATTTGATATATTTGTTGTTTATAATTTTTGACGTCTGTTAAGTTTGTCTTTTTCCTATAGGTTTGTCTTCTATGGTTTGTCTTTTCGGTTTTATTCGTGTACTGCGGTCTCCCTCCTGTACATGTACTTACTAATATGCCTCTTTCAATTCGACCCCTCTCCTTTCTGCGTTGATAGATATGGCTTTGAAATGAAATGAAATAGGGTTTAACGTCTTTGTTCTGCTTCGACTGGTATATTGAAGACAGATATGCGCCGTACAGTATTGGGGAAATGGTGCTCGGACAGCGGGTCTATGGACTACTCTTATATCGAGTTCAAACTGCCATGGCTTCTTTTTTGTGTACGCAAATGGTGTACATTGGAGCCATATAGCCGTGAAGAAAAGATATTGGTATATATTATACATGTAGTATATCAAGGATACACATACACGAGATATTACATATTTTATTTTTGGAAATGTTATGACTCAGTACTAAACGTGGATTAAATGTCTAATTAAAACAGGATATTTACCACAGGAAATTCAGAGAAAAAACAAGGAATAAATATCTTAATAAAACTATGCGCACCGGGGAAAGTTTATAAAAACATTTGTAACTGTTTCAAATTTACTCAGTTAAAAAAGCCAGCATTCCACACTCTAGATGGCGAAAAAGAAACAAGACTTTCCATTATTTCTCTGACCTTTCCCGACCTCACAAAAAACCCACTCGGTAGTGATCTTTATCACAATTAAAACATTGTCGTCTGTGTGTAGGAGCTTATTACTCTCGGCAAATTTATCCAATCTGTAATAATATTTTAAATGGATTGTCAGTGTCTAGTGTCAGGTGTCTACTTGTTAAGTGCGTGTCTTGTGTTCGCTACTCTCCATTCCCCCCAACATAAGACCATCCCGGGTCCTTTTACGTGGTTACAAAACCCATGGGAACTCGATCATCTAACGAACAAGTCAAAACAAAGTCCAAGAACGATATCAGCTTTACGTGTTATTTCATATTTGTTTGATTAGTACAAAGAACAATAGCCGTAATTGAAATCGGAACCGTAATCATTGACTTGGGTTAATATCGCAAGCGTAATTCACACATACTGCGATTCTTTTACCAAGATGGAGGCTAAAGTTGCTCGCGACTCTACCAATTTCCAGGTGGAGGGCACATGTCCGCATGCGCACCAGATGCACGCGCCATTGTTTCAATGGTTTTGACTGGCTAAAAAAGTTCTGGTGATATACAACAGCAACACGAACAAATGTAAAAGTTCAGAAATCTCGCGACAATATAAATATGGTGGGGCGGGTGTTAAAACGTTAAGATTGAAAACGAGAACCATATTGCCCGTTTATTTATTTATTGAGTAGGTTTTGACGAGAAGGTATAAAGCCAGAAATGTCGTGAGATCTTTTGACTATTCATGTGAGGCCACAAGTTTGTTTGTGATTTTAACATTTTAATTCTTGTATAAATATCACAATATTTTCCTTTTATAAGGCAGGATGGAGTGGGGAAATTTTTATTCGCGTCTCAAATGAAATACAATATCTACTATAAACAGTTAGGCTGTTTGACTGAGTCCCATATTACGTGAACATGCCCAACATTTGTGTAAACTACTACACTATCACTTAGGCCTACATGAAATATATATTTTTAAATTCATAATTACACCTACCGTGAAACATAATAGATTTTGAAATAGATGCACATAGACAAAATTTAAATTTAAAGATTTTTTATCATGGAAAATAATTCCGAGTGCAATCTATTGAAAATATTTTATAATCTGACATGTTGCCCCCCCCCCCCCCCCCGTCACCATCCAAATAGAAAGGTTTGATTAATCACATGTGCGTATAAGTTTATTTATGTCTCGTACATAATACAATTATTCTGTTACAAAGTGTTTTAACTTTCTTTGGGTTTTATTTCAAAATTCAGTCGTCTTTCATTGAAAGCTGTTTTAACTTTCCTTAAACAAGATTTGTTATATTTGAACAAGACTATAAACGTTGACAATCCTTAAATAAAGGGTAAGTTCGAAGTTAAATTTGAACTTTTAGAATGGCATTGACTTTTACATCCATGTTGCATTCTTTTATCTTCCAAGTTAAAATTTAAAAGCTAAAATTTATTCGGTATTTGGTTTCTGATCTAAGAAAGTTGACGTAATCGAGATCTTTCTGATGTTACAACGCACGTGGTGGTAATCGACTGATACAAGAAGATGTGACGTGTAGAAGCAAGTCGTTAAGTTTCGTAAAATCTCGTAAAAGAAAATGGCAGTAGAGGTGGTACCCGCAGGCCACATTTGAGCACACACGTTTCTCCATGATTACTGTCAACATCAAAGATGGCCAGACGAAACATTCTAAAATCTCCAAACGTTTTAAACGACGTTTTAAAGTTCTCTATATTCCACCATAACCTATAGAAACTAATCAGTGAAAATTGTCCACCATAATCTGAAAAGGGTGTATCATCCAGCGAAAGCAGTGGTTGCCGCTTTAATAACTTCCAGATTTCGAGACACTGTTTAGCCACTTGTTCCCCAATCATTCGGCAGTCATCGGGACCCTAGATGGCGATATGCAAACAACGGGGCGAACATGTTCTTGAATACCAAGGTCACCAAGAGTAGAGTTCAGTTTTTCCCATGATTCACCCCTCTTCTGGCTGATTTTGGGGGGTCATTATTAAGGTCAGCCATATGGAGATATAGAAGTTTAATGTGGACAGACCTATAATTATGTATATTCATTTAATATATAAAACATGTTGACCACCGTTCTCATGTGAGAATCATATGTCTTATACACTTGACAAATTGGGGAATGCTTTTAAAAGAAACTGAATAAATAATAGTGTCGCCAATCTTACTATAGATTAATACCAAGACAGTCTAAAACAAAATACACCATATCTTAAAACTAAATAACATAAGATACAAGAATGAATGAATGAATGAAATGGGGTTTAACGTCCTACGCTTAAGCACCGTACCTGGGCTAATTGAAGACGGGCATACGCCACAGTGTGCAATGAGGGAAATTTTGCCCGGGCAGCGGCGCTACGGCCTACTCTTATATCGAATTCCAACTGCCAAGGGATCTTTTACGTGCACTCCAATTTGTACACGGGACCTCGGTTTTTCGTCCCATCCGAACGACTAGGCAGCTGTCCTTGTCAGGCCCTCCTTCTGCATCACTGACAAGGGGGAATCACGCCGGAAAATCGAGATGAACTTTCTCGGCCAATGCAGGGATCGAACACTCAACCTCCAGGCTAGCGAACCAGCGCCTTATCCACTTAGCCACCGTGATCCCATAAGATACAAGAAATGATATCCCCCAAAAAGCGGCCATACTTATCACCAACAAGAACCGACAAGTGCGCGTTTTTTTGTCAATAGCTCCCAAAGTATTGCAAAAGGTGACTGTCAGGAAATAACGTTAGAAATATACATACCCAAAATTTAAACATACATTATGCAAGAGCAAAATCAGCCTTTTGCAGGTCTTTCTTCCGGTCTTAAATGTTATCTAAATTATAAATTTGACAATAATTAACTTATCAAGACCTTAATCAACCCTCGAGACATTGTTAGCCTGCAATATTAAGTGGATTTGAATACGTTTTGTGATGGATGATTTAGCGTAAAAATGGATAAACTAGACTTTGTTTATTTTCGTACCAATAGTAATGACGATTGAGGCTTACATTGAATCTCTAATATCTCGGTTTAGAGAGAAGCAATTTAACTGAAATTTCCAGCATATTCTATTTTCATTATCTATTTTGTTTTAACTTTTATAGCGATAACTATCAGCTCTTCATCTCATCTTGTCTAATGTCCATTTAAAGGATTTCACGGATAATTGAAAGAAATGTGGACTTGAAACCAAAACGGTGCAACACATCAGCGACAAGAGCGTTTTTTTGTCAATAGTGCACAAAAAACGTGTTATATAGATATGTACATTCTAAACATGCTACACAAAATTTTAGATGATTTCATACAATATGAAAGAAAGGTTATATATAATTGGAATTCGGACTGATCTGCATGCTATTCAAATTGAGAGTAGATTTTATTTTGAAATGTCTCCATTATTATTTACCATATACTTAGATCTATCTAACATTGCTTTTTGTTGGTAAGGTCGTTTCGCATCTTGGCGCTTGTTTGTAATAAACTAAAATAATTATGAGTTACTTGACATTATATCTATTTATCACACGTTTCTTCTTGTTCGAGAAAACTGTGGGGTAATAAACAGTTCACACAGTTTAAAAATACATTTCAAGGTACAAACTTTGTGATTTGATGATATATTTGGACTTAAAACATATTCAAATTAACCAATCTATCAAAAATATGCCCATTTCGCTTTCAAAACTTTGTTTTCATAGGGGATATACCCATAAGTAAGCTGTTGTTAGCTTCATTTTTCAGAATCTATCTATCATTATTTACTGTACATTTTTTCATATTTTAATTGAGGCCTAAGTATATTATGAATTATTTATGTCAACTTCTTTTTTCGCAGAGTCGTTTCTACGTTGACACCCTTCAATGTTCCGAAAACCGCCTAAGAATTAACAACCGCCCCCTCACTTAATCTAGCACACAATAAGCTAGCGGAAACCGTCGGGTTGTCAGTTGGGGATTTCCTGACAATATTGTGTTTAATTGCAGAGTCGTTTGTACGTTGACACCATCAATGTTCCGAAAATCTTCTAACCATTTGATCAAGAATTAACAACTAGTTGAAAACGTCGGGTTGTCGGTTAAGGATTAATATTGCCCAGTGCTTGCCCCATGAGCGTTTTTCCGGTAATCCAGTATTTTTCTAGTAAGATTTCCATAAATACTAAATTTGCCATACTTTTATTGGAATAACCACATGATAAATACTTTTCTGGGAACCCACATTTCAGTTATTGCCCATGCTTGTCGATACGCCCTCTTTTCAACATTTCAGTTATCCATATAATTTTGTCAATCGTTTACGAAATCATTTAAATTTTGGATATGACGTGAAGACAGGACACGGGACCTCGTTTCGTTTTTATAGTTCAAATTTCGTTGTACTTGTCTTTACTACGCTTGGACTTGGACGAGTTGTTATCATTGACGTGTTCTGGGTGATGTGAGGGATTAGTCAATGAAAGTGTCTGTTACGGCGAGTTATTGGCGCGAGGTGCATGGAGCTCTGGGTAATCCACTAGAAACACCAATGCTGATAGGTTAATCAAATGTCAAAAGTCGCTCATAATATGACCTCTGACGCGACGTTCCGAAGAATTAGTCAGGTCTTCATGTAGTGTAGGTCATCGAAAGTATATTAAAAAAAAAACCAAACGAAATATAGATATGTATTTCAATCAGATTGCGCCCGTCCATATTATAAGAGGAAACCTTGGCAGTTCGAATTCGAAAAAAGAATAAGCAGAACACTGCTGTCTGAACAAAATATCCCTACTTAGCATTACAAGCATGATCCTAGAAATCAAAACTTATATGGTCTCCAAATTACTGAATTTTGCTTGTTTTAATACAGGACGTTAAGTACCGTTATATGCCACTCCAATGTTCAGTTTATGGCTGATTGTGTAGATTCGTATTTAGAAAAAAAGTTTGGATCTCAGGTCAGACAATTTGCCTCGATGTTTGGCAGACACTTTTTTTTGCTTACGGAGTCTGCTGTCCCGTTAAAATGAAATACTAATCATATACCGTCACCTGGAAAATAATTATACCCAATCGTGCATGATTATTACAAATACATGTATCATACCTTTAGATAAAATGATTTTTTATGCTCGTGGAAATTTATTTTCAAAGGGTATAATTGAAATTTGTTAAATTTGTTTTGCGAATCGAACGAATCACTGTAGCCGGATTGGTTTTAAAACGGAATTCGCAAAAGA
Source organism: Patella pellucida (assembly GCA_917208275.1). Lineage (NCBI taxonomy): Eukaryota > Metazoa > Mollusca > Gastropoda > Patellidae > Patella > Patella pellucida. The sequence continues at coordinate 65,005,935 of OU795039.1, forward strand.
AGTTTTAAGGTTCTAAAAGATAATCAGAATACGCTCAAGGAAACATGATAGTCTTCAAACATTAATTTAATTTTTTTTATAGGTTTATTAAAAAAATTGGAGAAAATTATTGCGAAATCAAACGAATCTGCAGTCAGATAAGTTTTAAAACGGAATTCGGTCAACTTCAAGGAAGACGATTTTATTTTTGTATGACACTAAGCCTACGTCATAAACTGAAAATCTGTTTAATATACCTCGGTGTTAAGATATCATTTTAATGTTTATGATGGATTCCATACGATCTTTTTTCTCAGGATACCAGCTCAATAAAAACATCCCTTTTCGACATACTGACTTCATTCAGCAGCTCGCTTCTAAAAGAATGAAACAGGTTGAATGGCTATCAAGGCGGGTTTAAAAGTAAGATGTGTATATTTTGACTGTGAATGTTTGTTTCAATAGTAAAGGGGGTGTTCCGTGAGGAAGTATTCTAGATAAAATAAGTTTAAATTGAAAAATCTGTTTTACACGTGCATACGAAACTTAAAAATAAATAAAATAAAATTGCATATACTAGTATATGTTTGAATTTTTTTTTTTTTCAGAACTTCAGAAAAATTATATTTTCCAATTTTGCCTAATAAATTAAAGATGCATTATGTAAGATTTAGTTCGAAAATAGATAACGAAAAAAAAAAAATCCTTGACGATTTCAGTCAAGTTACTTTATTCTGATCGAAGTTATGAAAAGAAGTAGCCGATTGACAAGTACCATTGTCAACTTTTATTGAGTGACATCCATTTTAACGTTAACCGATTATGTGGTCAAACCCATTCAATATATCAGTCATTTGATGGTCTAGGGATCATGAATAAATGTCTAAATAGTTATTTATGTAACATTTGAAGGCATAACAAAGATCTGCAATAGGCAGATTTAGCTCTTGCATTATGCATCTTTAATTTAGATTGTTCGAAATTTTTGTCGAAAAGTTTAAAATAAACTATTTCTATAAGTATGTAGAGGAGGAAATTTGAAGTGTGGTGTTTTTAGTATTATACGTTTGGTTACGTCATCGTAATAAAAACAAATCCCTCAAAAGGCCAACATACCTGCGCGCATGTTTTATACTGATTAACTGGCTAACAATTTATAAACGCCCTTATACTATTGTAAAGCTGTCTCTAATCATTCTATAGTTATTATTGAAAGGCCGAAATTATCTGGTGTCTATAATCAACGCAATTTTAACAGTTTTCACCGAATGTTTATTTTTCGGCAGATAAAAGAAGCCTCTAATTTAACAGCCACGAAACGAAACACAGAATGTGACAAAATTTAGCTCTTAACACCTCGTTCTAGTTAAACCAGCATGCAGTCATTTTTCACAATATGTTTGAAATAGCCAACAGTAGAACGTAAATAACGTGGATAGTTTTGATTTATTTCCTTGCGAAAATATGAATATGTTTGCGTGGAATGAAACTTTCCGCCAGCCGCCAAATCGTTTCCAGATTTTGTAAATACCCGGTTCAGGATTCAATTCGATGCACATGCGTAAAGAAGTCGGAAATAGGGTCATTGCAGTTCATAATTCTTTGAAAGATTTGCAGAATTTGAGGCAAAGGGTTTCTGATAATAGGACGAACACGAAAAATATTCACTTGTATTTTTTGTTAGATTTTAAGCATATATATAATGATGTGGCAATGATGAATTTCAGATGAAGATTTCGGATAATTTCTATCAAATTTCATATCACAGGGTGCAGAATATTGCCGACTTTATTTAATCGTGTGGTAGAGACTTGTAAACGACTATATTTATATGATTATCATATGGTCTAGGTTAGAGATGCTATAGGTTAAAAGTTATATAATTTACGCATCAAATAAAGAATAGACCTTGCTATTAGTCTACTACATTATCTTCGATCTTAACAGCAATATTCAGATTACACACAGTCGTGAAATAACGACCATCATTATGCTCGGAGCGTTGGTTTTGTTTTCTTCTCTTTGAAACTGATATGCAAATACATTTATAACATAGACGGCTGTTTTTACTCATATTGCAAAATTTTATACAATATTTTTTTTATACGTGAACAATATATTATACACGCATTGCTGAAACGTGACTTCATGCATTGTTCTAAAGTTTTAATATATAAATAAACCATATTGCCAATTCAAACCTATAATAAAATAGTTTAGAATAATATAGTTTTATGCAAATGTTTATATATAATATAGCAGGTTATTGTTTCAGCAAGGAGTTGTGTAATATTTTGAATAGTTCTAATACAAAGATGATAAACATAAGAATAATTTAAACAATATGCGTAATAGTTTAAATAAATCAATAGTTTAATACAATGTTTAATAGCTTCAGCTAGAATTCATACAATATAGTTCTAACAACCATATTTAATACATTGTTTTAGCAACCATATTTAATACATAGTTTTAACAACCATATTTAATACATAGTTTTAACAGCCACATTTAATACATAGTTTTAACAACCATATTTAATACATATAGTTTTAACAACCATATTTAATACATAGTTTTAACAACCATATTTAATACATAGTTTTAACAGCCACATTTAATACATAGTTTTAACAACCATATTTAATACACATAGTTTTAACAACCACATTTAATACATAGTTTTAACAACCATATTTAATACATAGTTTTACCAAAACTTACGGTATTTTTTAATACATAGTTTTAGCAAGATTTGATATAGTTTTTAATGCACAATTTTCATTATTTAATAATATATTGCAATATAGCATCTCATTAGAAATCGTTTTTTTAAATAATATTTAAAGGTACACAAGAAGTTTGACCAACACGATTACATTTCTAATCCCCCCAAAGCATATTGCAATATTAATTATGATTTTTAATTCATCTGTTGTGTTAAAAACATTATAAGTTGCAAAATACCATTATCCCACCCACAACTGTGTAATATTTGTCGGGAGTATTATATCATAATTTCTCAATATGTCCCATTCTACATCAATTACAGCTATACATTTAAAGTTTATAAAATAGCCTTAGAATTGATAAATTTTTAAATTAATATTTTATTTAAGGGGGTTGGGATGGGGGTTGGGATAAGTCTGTGTCACTTAATTGAATGATGTAAGAAACCATCCTCTTTGACTTAATTCAATCCTGGTTTATTTGAAATTAACATGGGAGTTATATAATTCATAATTCCACAAAGGGCAGAAATGATCTACTTAAGGTATAATATTTTGGACACAAAACGTGTAAATGGTGGCAATTACTGATAAAAGATTTGCGCGATTAGAGAAGCCGATAAGGATTCAAGAACTTAATACGTGGTTTCTAATTGGTCAATTAAAACGAGCGGGGTAATTACGCTGTCGCGAGGAAAGGCGTGATTATACGTTTGAAGTTGCTAACTAATGACTTAAAGGAAACGTATTGTCCATGTTGTCGTCTAATTTATAATATGGCGTAAACAAAATAGACAGATGCTTATTACGTTCGGACTCGCGAGCGCACGTGCCTACAAAATTTATTGCATTGTCTTGTGGCGATATTGACGACTAAGGGGTCAAGACTGTTTACCGACCTAACATGATATTAGATAACCTGTAGAAATAAAATGTCACCTGCTGAGTGCTCAATAGTGTAAGTGAACTGTAATATTATTGGTATTAACCGTGAATACGATCATTGTTATTGGTTATATTGGGTTATGTCGTGATTTTTCAAAGCAGTTATTGTCATTTTTAAAATGTCATTTATCTGTTGCATTATTTGCTGTTTTTTTTTTAACTATAAATATTTACAAGTAATCTGTGTTGTTATTTTTTCAATATTGTATAGTAAAATCGGAAGTTTTTAATCCTTTTTTTACACCATGACACTCACTCAATACATATTAAAATATATAAAAAGAGTGATATCTGGACGTTCGTTATGTAGAGACATTTGCCATATCATATATTTTTAAATTATATTTTTCAAAAACTATATTTGTGTTGGAATCAATAAACTTTCCGTTACTTACTCAACACAAGGGTTACCTTTTTAAAATTTTGCTGACAAATTCTCTATACAGTTTAACACATGACACAATTATATGGAATACAAGTTACTTTTAGAGTTTATTTCAGCGACGTTTTGACGAGTTGCTTGACAAAGACGGGAGAACCCTTTTCGAAACGTCGCTGAAATAAACTCCAAAAGTAACCTGTATTCCATATAATTGTGTCATGTGTTATTCTCATCCAGTTACTAAATGCCACTTAAACAATCTATACAGTTTGGTGAATTTATTTTTCGTAACCCCCAAATTAACTAACAAACAATATCTAAACAGGGGCCTGTGTCACGAAATTTTAACTAAGATAAAATTCAAATTTTACTATTTTGATTGGATAATATCAGATTGATTTTAGTGCTTAGCCAACCAAAATTATAGTATCTACTGATTTTGATTTTATATTTTTTAAGATTTCAAGAAACAGGCCCCAGGCAACTAAAACTATAACTTGCAGAACACGATCAACTATTGAAGGATCGCGCATGACACTGCATCCACTCGATCAATTTAAGAACAGTTAAAGATGAGACAGTCTCTATAATAGCTAATTAAAAATAAATAAATAATAATGACAAATGACAATTAATGTTTTCTTTTTAGTAAAAAGCATCAGGGGGGTATTTAGTTATTGTGAATTATTGATGTATAAAAACAGTTGGTTAAATGGCGGTCGTTGATAAACCTTTCTAAAATCATTTAATAAACATCGTCATCACGCGACTTCAGGGGTTTTACGACTATGATGCGTATTGAAACCCATATACAAGTGGATTTCGATTGTGTTTTTGAGAATTACCATAGTAAGGAGAGATCTCCGTTCTTTATACTTCGTGTAAAAATGTAAGCGCAGTATGTGTGTTGACAAGAAATCTCAATGTTAAACTAAAGAAAATGGTTCCCAGTAATGCAAATTTCGATATTTTAATAAAATTTCAAAAAAAACCGAAACATCTTTGATAAAACATTTAGACACGTTCCTTTAAATGTTACTTTTATTGCTAAACAAATTCAATTATTTACAGTTTAAAATGTGATACTAAAGGTTAAATATCAAGTGCAAGACAATAAATAATCAACAGTACTTTTATTAATAAACATTTTGACCCAACATTATTCAAATCCATCATTTCTCCTGCACATAATTTTACGACGTGGCCATTGCTTCCTATTTGTTTCCCACCACCAGGTTTCGTGTCTTTTTATGTATGTACAAATTACAATAACATAATAAGAATATTATTTTTGACTTTTGAGATACACGTGAACCATTTAGCTTGTTATGCCCTAGGATAAGTGCATTGAAAATATTCATATTGATCATATATTTTACATGACGAAATCGACAGAATCATTCCTTTAATTTCTTAATTAACAGTTTCAGTTCTTTTCTCATTCTAACTTGTCATTTTACTCCATATTTACTGGGATGGAATATAATTAAAATATTAACTTTCACAATTCTAAGAATAGCCAGTTAATATTTGGAATCAATTTGTTTTTGTAATTGTTGTTCCTGGGAAGTAGAACAGCTTTCTGTAAAAGACTGTATTTAACACTAATTAAATATTAACTTCCAATCATTTTCGTGTTGTAGACCCCCAGCTGTGGAACTCATGGCATGTGCAGCAGTGGATAGAATGGGCTGTATTAGAGTATGGACTCCGCGGTGTCGATCCCACCAGATTCCTGCATTTAGAAGGACGACAGTTGTGTCGAATGTCACGTGAGGAACTGTGTCGTTTGGTAGCACCGTACGAAGCAGACGTACTATATACACATTTAAATTATTTGAGGCAAGGTAAATGCATTTTGTTTTATTTACAAAATTCTTTTATGCGAAACTTTATTCTTTGATTGTGTAGCCTTGTTCAACTATGGGTTTGATTGGTTCTAAATGCAGGAGTTTAAGGAGAATATTTCATGAGTTTTATTTGTAAGAATCCTGAACAACGGTGTATATTTTCACATTGTTTAAAATGTAAATTGGAACTATTTACTATATTCAGTCGGTTTTATCTATTCCGTTAAAAAAATGAAATTAAGGATAACATTACAATATTTTGCGAAATGGATATAAGAATTCGAAAAAAAAAATTCAAAGTTGCTGATATGATTTCGGCTATTTGTCTTATCAGTTGACATTATTTCCATTTAAAAATCTGAGAAGAAATTTTATTTTAAAATAAACTATTTTAATGCGGAATTTATTCCTAGGTAATTAGCCTATGACTCAGTATTCTTTTAACAATATAAAAATGTCAAATTAACGATTAAAACCATTAAAAAATCGCAAACTTTTATAAAGTTGTTATCAAAATTTAAAATACTTATGTAACCAATTCAAAATATCCATTTTCTTTCGAAACCTGCAGACAATGAACTTCAATGATATTTCAACTGTACTAAAATCGGTACGTAAGGGGCGACTTATTCTCTATAATGAGTAAAGATAGGATAGAAATACAAAGTATTGTGAAACTAGGTTGAGATCATGAATGAATTATTGGGTATAAAGGAAACGTTTAATGTAATTAATCTTAATTAAAATCCCATCATTTAACTATAGATGAGTTGGGAATCGTCACATTATCATGCAATCATTGTAGTATTTCGTGATTCACTGCATTTTGTGTTGCCGGTTTAACAAGTTTAAATTATTTATATATGTATATTGATTTAGAATCTTGTTGTGTGAGTATTTTAGTTTACTCCTGTTTTTTTCTTAGACTAATTTATTTATTAAAGACTTGATTGATCGATACAGATTGAAATAGACACACATTTATTCTTTATGTAACGTGATTAAATATATCATTTAAAGTAGGAGTGATCGTATGACGATTGCTTTAGTTCTATTCTGGTTATGTTTCCTTTCCGACAAATGAAATCTACCAAATTGTGATAAATAACTTGTGCGATAGAATTTTGTTTGTATTATGGCCCCTAATGTTTTTGACACGCTGTGCACATGTTGGGGGTCAAAATGATAAATTTCTAGTTTATATTGATAACGACATAGTATATATCGATAACGACATAATATATATCGATAACGACATCGTATATATCGATAACGACATAGTATATATCGGTAACGACATAATACATATCGATAACGAATGAATGAAATGGGGTTTAACGTCCTACTGTTATGCAGTTAACCTGAGCTAATTGAAGACGGGCATATCGATAACGACAGAGTATATATCGATAACGAAATAATACCAATCGATAACGAAATAATACATATCGGTAACGAAATAATATATATCGGTAACGACATAATACATATCGATAACGACATAATATATATCTATAATGACATAATACATATCGATAATGACTTATAATATATAATATATATCGATAATGACATATAATATATAATGTCGTTGTCAATATATACCAAAGAGATCAAAATAGCACTGTCATAGTTAAATTATAACTAGTTATGGTGAAAGGGAACACGTTCACCAGTATGTTTATTATATGGGTAAATATATAACTCATTACTTTAATATCTCCTAATTGAATTTGATGATTTTATATAAAACTAATTAAACCCAGTTATACAAAAAAAGTAATTTTCAAAATAACAAAACTTTAAGTTAGAATTTCGACATAAGTAAATTCCCTAAACAAAAATATTAAAAAACTTAAATTAAATAAAAAACAATTGTAAAATATACAATAAAATAATAGAAACATATAATTTGTCAAAAATTTATTTTTATATTAAAAGTCCTGTTTATTTTTCGAAGTGAAGTAAATTCTCGTCGTCGCTTTTAAATTGTTCCTCTATATTTAATTTTTTTTTTTTTTTTAATTGTTTTTTTAAATTTTTTTTTTAGCTCAGTTGCCTCTGCCAGCAATGACCAGTGATAATATAGAGAGGGGGTGTAGTAGCATGACGCCGAATACTACACATAATCATTGGAGTTATCCAACCTTTAATATGGCAGATGGAATGACCACCATGACAAGGACAGGTAACTCACCCCACAAATTAAAATTATCCTTTAATCTTTAGTTGTTTTTTTTTTGATTTGATCTTCGTCTAGAGATATAGCGTACAGAAATGGGGAGATTGTGATTGGCCGACTCCATATTAACCCGGTGCTACGGTGGCTCGGTGATTTTGGAACTAGCTCACTCACCAGAAGGTCCCGGGTTCGATTCTTTTGTTGAACTAAAAACAGAAAGCTTGCATCTTGTTGGCGTGAATCTAAAAAAATCAACAGTTGAAATTCAATGAAGGTGGAAAAGCCGTTGTCCTGAGAAACAGCGTGTCAGATGCTCGTCGTCAATAGCCCCAGTGGTCCAAATATTCTACTTGAATATAGTATTGAATTATTATAAATTTGTATCAGATATTTGGAGAAAGGATTTCTTTTGGCGAAAAATAAAAAAATCACGATAAGATGTGGAAGGGCTGTATTTTTCCTGTTGCAGCTGTATAGGGATGGATATAGGAACGGAAAGCAGACATTGTCCGTTCAGAGACAGTTCCTAAAGGAACTCTTAAACCCCAGTTCATTTCCAAACGCGACACGTTCGCGATAATCTTTTAAAAGGCATTGATTATCCTGAGATTTGAGTGTTTCTTTAAGTTCCAATGTATACTGCCATGCCTATATATCTTACGCTTAAAATAAGCCTTTTTAAACCGAATAAACAAACGAGTGAATGAATGAATGAAATAGGATTTAACGTCTTACCTTTTCTGCAAAAACACATTGTTTATAGATTGGTAATTTAAACTTCAATGGTTTAAAATATATGATTAAAGGGGAATTGTGAAAGATTAGATAAAATGTTGGCAGTTCGCATAATAATAGTTAAAAACTAGATAATAAAAAGGAAATATGCTGAAAATGTCAGTCAAATTGCTCTACTCTGAACTGAGATATAGCATTAAATTTTAGGCTTAGCCTCGATCATCATTACTATGTCGATACAATAAAAACATTTGGATTATCCAGTTTTGGATTTAATCATCATTGAGAGTTGAGCAGCAGATTGAATTCAAATCCAGTAACTATCGCAGCCTAACGATGACATCAGCCGTTGATTATGGTCTGGATAATTTAATTTAATGCCTAATTAATAATCTAGATAACATTTCAGGCATAAAAAAGGACCTGCAATAGGTAGATTTAGCTCTTCCATAATGTATTTTTAATAAATTTTAAACTGGAATGTGCAATTGTGACTGAAATAGATAAGAATATTTCATATCTTATATTTTTTCTTACCGAAATGATTTTTTTCTGAATGTCTTATATTTTTTAATATATATTTATTTTTTACAGAAAGTGATTTTAGTAAAAGTGGATGGATGTCACAATCACCTAATACTTGTTCAAGAGGTAGTTTATTTGTATTATATGCATGCATTGTTATCAGCCTCTTGTGAAAACGACAAACCCAGTTGTCAACTAGTAAATAAAATGAAATTAAATGGGGTTTAGCGTCCTACAGTTCTACCCCAACTGGGCGAATGAAGATTGAGATACGCCATACTGTGTGTTATGAGGTAATTTTTCCCAGAACAGCGGCACAACGACCTACTATCATATCAAATTTCAACTGTCAATGGATCATTAACGTGTACATCTATCCGAACGACTATACACTGTCCCTTGTCAGGTTGTTTTTCCTGCACCACTGGGCTTAATCACGTCCGAAAATCCTATGAAATCAGCAAACTCAGGGATCAGGCACGGTAGCTTCAGGTATTGAACGTTTGTCAAAATTAGACATAACAGGATATGGCCAAAACAAACCAGCGCCACGAATAGTCTTCTGATGATTGAATTCAAGGTGAGAGGATATCAACCACTGATATTGATTGATATTATTTTTTAAATTAAATATTAGGTAATCAATTTGACTAGAATAGATCTTCCCCGAAAATACAAATGGCGACCAGAAGTAAGGTATCAGGATGTTAATTAATATTTGTATCTTTAATGTCTGTTTTCAGGTTACGGCGCTACAACCTACACTGGTATGACCAAGTCTATTATAGACACAACCCCTCCAGCCTGGCGAACTCAAGGTATGGTTTTATATTAAAGATATGTTGCGTGGAGGACAGTTTGATCATCTTACTTCCAAACCATTTTTTTTATCTGAAGGTCAACCACTGTCTTTCTTTCATTGATATCTCGGAGCGTGCATTATGCCCCCGTTAGATTGGGGTGGCGTCCTTACTGCACTGCTGTCTGCGCAAGGTCGTTGGCAAACGTGAACACAAACTTGAAATTTTTTGCGTTTGCACAGTTTTCCAGATCAGATCGTAGAACCTAGGCGTTAGTTTTGAACATCCTTAAAACAAACGCCGTGACTCGGCGACCATGGATACCACAACACGATATCTGGCGTTTCAACCAAGCTTTAACCACGCTTATAGCGAACTTGACGTGCTCTCGGACAATTTTCCTCCACCATAGCAGCTCAGTAAGGACTCGACCCTGATCTGATGGTGGTATTACCAACACGTTGCCTGGTAATAATACCACTGCTCGTCTGTTAATGGTTGCGCTGGTGTAGCCAATAGTAGGCTACAGGCCGACCCCAGGGGTGTCGAGAAAAATATATGTGCACATATTAATATTCGATACATTTTTATTTCAATCAAATCAATAGGATTAGTAACTGTCACTGAGCTAATATGAACAATAACGTCTGGGCATCTTTAATAGAAGGCTTGATCTCGCTTTAACTATATGTACATCTTATCAAGCCCTTCACGTTATATTCCGGTACTAAGTTTGATTGGGTATAAGACTGACTTGTGATCCAATCAGATTCCTTGTTCGTCGCGAATACCAAGTCTCCCGCTTTCAAGCTAAAATGTTCAAGGTTCGTCCAATGTCAAGGTTTCCGCGAGGGTTCGCCATGTCACAATCTCTTATTGGATGCTATTGGTGATGTGCAGTCTGCAGATAACGTAGCTATAAGTTCGGGGATTGTGAAGTAAACCAGCAACGGCCATGTGTTGTAAAACTCGCAGTCGTTGCTTCATGAACATGATGCTTGGGCAAATATCACCTACCTACACTGCGCATGGTTTATTTGAATTTAGCGGACAATCTGACTTTAATAGAAATCAACTCTCGACGTATGTAAGAGATTTCTCATTTTACATTTTTTGTGTGTTTCAGATCCCTATAAATTATTTGGTCATTTATCAAGCAGATTATGCAATACAGGTAACAATATTCTTAGATAATTTGTTTATGTAGGGATTTTCAGGGTTTTGATAAGACGGACATGTATACATCCCTTTAGGATGTCACATTTAATAGCACATTTAATTAAGTTACATTTTTAGATATTTTGGGGTTAATTTCATAGCAAACCAATACAAGGAAGAAAGTCCAGTTTATCATCGGTAATTGCTTCAAGCACAGTACGGGTTATCACTTGGGTTGATTTTGTAAAGCTGTTTGAAAATTGTTGTTGCCTCCCTTTCCATAATCAACAGATCTAGACACTTTCTTCACACATTACGATACTATAATAATTATATCAGTTAATGATGTTGTTGTCTTAAATATATATTTTAAGAATTGTTTTTGATTTATTTTTCAGGAAGCGGACAAATTCAACTTTGGCAGTTTTTATTGGAGTTATTATCAGACAGTCGTAACGCCACGTGTATCACGTGGGAAGGAACAAATGGCGAGTTTAAACTTGTTGATCCTGATGAAACGGCAAGAAGATGGGGAGAACGGAAGAGCAAACCAAACATGAACTACGATAAACTTAGCCGAGCTCTAAGATACTACTATGACAAAAACATTATGACCAAAGTTCACGGGAAGCGATATGCGTACAAGTTTGACTTTGCTGGTTTGGCACAGGCTATTCAGCCGTCGGCGCCAGACCCCACACCATATAGACACCAAGATCTCTTTTTCCCCGGATACACGGGCTCGAAAATAAATTTTACAAACCCGTATTCACCCGTCCCTCAAGTCTCAACAGGATTCCTTGGTTCACCGGGGAATTACTGGTCCGGACATAATACCAACATGTACCCCAATCTACAAAACCCCGTACTACAGAATACTTCCAGTCACGTGACACCACATATTGGTTCCTGCTATGCATAAAGACATTATTTAAAATGGTTGTTTTATTATGAACATTTGTATACAAAAATTGTGTAAATATATGTGTGTAAAAAGTTATTATAAATTGAAAATAGAATCTGTTTAGATCTAAATTATATTCAGGGTAAATTAAAGTATGTAATTATTAAGTCGATCTCAATCTCGTGAGTGTTTTATGGAATACGAAACCCTAATTAGCTGCTGTACAGTTCAGGGGGCGGATCTGACCTTGTCGACTACTTGAGGTGGCGGTGTTGGTGGAAGTGATCCTCGGAGAAAAAAACCAGCAACCAGGGCTAGGTGCAGGGAAAAAGTTTCAGTACATCCAGTTGTTCTATAGTGGCATTTAATTGATTAAAGTTCATAAGGCCTGTATTTTTGTAATAAAAATCCCCGCCCCACCTGCGCACCAACTTAATTCACAGCTTTGGTTTTACTTGGAGTAGCCTACTTCGATTAAAATGTATCCCACAACCTAAGACCTTATTAAGAGTTATTGCCCCTGGTAACATATAGCAGCATTAAAGACGAGTTCCCAGATAAATATTTATCGGGTGGTTATTTCCAATAAAAGTATGGTAATTTTGGTATATATGGAAAGTAAGTAGAAACATCAAACCTTTCGAGAAAATTACTGGATCCCCTGAAAAACACCCATGGGGCAGGTACTTGGCAAAAATGTCAGGGTATCCATAATTGACAACCCGATAATTAGTGAAACACCCTTGCGTGACTCAAGGGATGCGCGCGCAGGTTGTATGAGGTCATTGTAGGAGGGAGCGCTCCATGTACCTCCAGGTATGTATGCAGCGATACCTCGTCTTTTATAAAGTCAACGAATTCTCCCTCGAGTTGCTTCCCTTCAACACGTCACAAACATGGACTATCAAAATAGATTTTTTTACAGCTTGTAGTGTTTCCTGTGGACAGCAGTGTTTTGAGAGCGATTTAAAGCCAAACTGTGATTGATTAATTAGTTTGAGTGTGTTTTAGTTCAATTATATCACCGAATCAAATGGTTCGTACACGGGAATGTATCTTTAAAGCAGCAGTATTGTTATTAAAACAAACGACATCCAACCATCTGCGAACTTATTGAATCTTACAAAATCCACACTTCTTGAGTACAACGTTTGAAAACTCTGTGTCTTCTATTGGTAAGCTATACCCAAATAAGATTTCTTTACTTTGGTACTATGGAAGCCTGTTGCGGCCATTTATATTCTTACTTTTCATAGCGAAAAGTTGAGAATGCAAGGAGTTTTAAACGCTATAAAGCGAGAAGTGAGAAATCATGGATGAAGGAATGAGTCGTTGATTGCTAAAAGGTCGCAACAGGTTTCCATAGCTTACAGTAAGCAACATTATTTAGAGACTTAAACTGTTAGAATGTCTAAATACGCACATTGAACACCAATAAATATGATTAAAAGCTGATTTATGACGCCAAATAAGTCTGCCTTGAATTGACGTATTACCACTTACATTATTTTTCTTGACTACATTTAAAGGAGGATCTGAATAATTATCAGCACTACTAAAATCCACAAACTAGAAGATCTTAGATGATCAAAGCCACTGGCAATACCTCTTATAATGTACACCTTTCCAGTTGTTGTCGTGGAAATAGATATTGTTGTAGTGGTTGTTGTCGTTGTAGGTGTTGTTGTAGTCGGCATAGTAGTGGGTGTGGTAGTGGTCGATGATGAAGTGGGTGTTGTCGTAGTAGGTGTTGTTGTAGGCGAAGTCGTAGTAGGTGTTGTTGTAGTCGGCGTAGTAGTGGGTGTGGTAGTGGTCGATGATGAAGTGGATGTTGTCATAGTAGGTGTTGTTGTAGAACTGGTCGTGGTTGGTGTGGTTGTAAGCGTGGTTGTGGCTGTTGTAGGCGAGGTCGTAGTAGGTGTTGTTGTAGGCGTGGTCGTGGTGGGTATTGTTGTGGGCGTTGTCGTTGCAGCTGTTGTTGTCGGTGTTGTTGTAGGCGTGGTCGTAGTAGGAGTTGTTGTAGGAGTTGTTGTTGGGACTGTCGTAGTCGGAACTGCTGTGGTATCTGGAGCTTTAAAGATAATAACATTTATGTCATTAGTACTGTGCTTTAATAATTCTTTCCAATTTACTTCAAATGAAATACGATTAAAGTAAAATAATCTGCAATAAATGTCTGAACACATAATAATTCAGACATTCAGTATAATAGTTACTATTCCCAACACAATGTCATGATACCATTTACTATAAAAATCATTTAAAACTGAGCAAAGAACTTTTACTCACTTGCACACAATCCATTTAAACAAGTGAAAGCTTGTGAACATCCCGAACATGATGGTGTTCCTGATAAATATGGTTTTTGTCCAATAAAGTTACCACTGTAAAAATCATATACATTGTAATAAAAACTTTATTTAAAGCCACAATATTCCTGATTGAAAGGCAAAGACAGTCCTTCCACATTCAAAAAATAATCTTTTGAAAAAGCATATTGCTTATTAAATGATAACGCATAAAGGTCCCATTACTTTCAATTGATTTCATGACGTAAGTCAGATGTTAAATTTGGGCGCATTGGATGATTAAATGACCACACGGTGCCCCTTTGATAATAAAGTTAGGCAATATTATGTAGTCTATATGTTTTGCGATTTTATTATTACGTGTACGTACACCCTCTTTAGCGAACGTTATATTATTTTAATTTATGTCCAGATAACATAAATAATGAATCAAATTAGACTGTTCCCTACTACGACGTATGACGTTCCATTTTATTTGGGTTTTTTTCTTTTTCAACATTTGCAAATTTGTGGACGAGGGTACAAGAGTTGCATGGGGCATCTGAATTTGTGTGTAAACAAATTAACTCATGGTATTTAACAGGTTGGCCACACCTGTATTATATATTTAACCTTAGATTTTCAATGAGTGGAAACTATAGGAAACAATATACAGGAATAATAAGTATGTCGAAAGTAGAATAGTTACCTTGTTGCATAATTACACACAACAAAATAGGCATCTGAGGCTGGTGCAGATGGACTAGGCATGATCAGTGTGTTACAAAACTTAATACCACACCCAACTTTATCAGTTTCCGCCCATACAACCTACAATTATCATTATAATTTACGTAGTATCATTTTTGGCAATACCAAAAAGAGATTGTTTCATATTTAAAAACTTACTGGTTAAACCAAGGGTGATAATTCATAAGTCTTCTTAAAGTAATTACAGATTTGAAACCCCACTTTCCTTTGAATACATGTTATACTGACTGACGCGGTAGATAGGACTTAAAATTTAAGACCAAACTAGCCTTCCATACACATTTTGTACTGATTGTTGCAATCTGTTTAAAATACAAATCTATATTTCGTTTGATTTTTGTTATACTTTCGATGGCCTACACCACATGAAGATCTGAACAATTGGACTGGGAGATCACGTCAGGGGCCGCACGAGCGACTTTTGACCGTATGTGGTCAGACATTGACGTTTCTAGTGGTTTACGCACGCCAAGAGTTCGCCGTAACCGATGGTTTCATTGGCTAATCCCCCACGATATCCATAACGCAGGTTGTATAACAACTCTTTTAGATCTTAGTGTAGTACAGACAAATAATCAAATTTTGAACTATAAAATATGAAACGAAATAGGATCTGTATTTTATTACGATTTAGATTTGGTGCAAAAAGTTACAACATTACCAATACACACCTGTGTGTAATGTCCACATGCTTTATCAGGGGTACATTCGTTAGTACTATAAGTATAATCAGGTTCCTCATCATACCATATCTGTACCACAGATTCTTCATCATATCCACCCGTCTGCATAAATATATTTTCACCAACACTGCTAAATATCTGTGCCTGTGTAACACGATCTGAGTTATGTGAAAAATCACAGAGACCAGCATGGTCAGTAGCTATCTGTTCCAAAGTTGTATCCCATTTCTGGAGAAAAAGTAAAAAAAACCCCAGATACATTCATATTCCCGAAACAATTGCTCCGAGGTCAAATCAAACGAAACACTGCGATTAGTATGGGTTACATTGCACTATAACCGTTTACAACCGAGACAGGTATATATATATGAGATTGTGAACCATTTTATGAAATCACCTTGCAACATGGCATTGGCTTTTGAATTAACGTCTCATCTATACAATCAGTGGTAATTACAGTCTCGGATTATGTTATGTGTACGTCTTAACGTACAATGTTAGAGCCGACGTTTTTTTTAACCTTTGAAGTTTGGATGGCCGAATGGTTAGCACGTGCGTGCTGTATCATAAAGCCTGTCATTGAGCCTACTGGCGTGGTTTCGAATCCCCGGTTGTAAGTGACAGGGAGTAGGATCGCCTGTCCAGCCTCGTACCCCTACGCGCAAGCGTATTATTGAAATAAAATTAAACCATATATAAGTCCCGAAATGACCTAGTTTGTTCCGAGTGGACCTTAAACCCCAGATGTTAGAGTGAGAGTGAGCGTGACTGGCTGCTCCTCAATAGCTCTGCAGTTTTTCTGTAATTTTTCTGTTATTAAAGTTTAATCAAAGTTGCAACTTAGCATAGTGATATATCAACACACAGAGAACACTTGTAGATAAGTATTTTAGTGAAAATTGACTTAGTTTTTGAATATTTTGGAAGGAAATATTTTAGTTTAAAACCAATAAGAATCAATGAAGCATGGTAGCCAGTTTGTTTATAGATACCAGTGTGATTTTAGCTACAGCATTAATCATGTGTGTGTTGAACTCAGGTGAATGGTGCTCTGTTATCAAGTATAGTAGAAGTGAGCTACTCAAACTTAAACATACAGTAAATTCAACTGACTCTAATAAACTGTATTATAATATCAAGCATTCAACAAAAACAATTTTAAAGCACAAGCCAACAAGGAGGAAAACGAAAATTAAAACTGGCAAAACTAAATTAATTACATCATCTGGATCTAATCCCAGAAATCTCATTCAAATTAAACCAACACAGGGGGAGACATTATTTAGTTGTAATGTGAAATCAAACTTTTGTTTATTAAACTGTAGATCCGTTCGGAATAAATCCCATGAGATCCATAGTTTTATCTGTGACCATGATTTGGATGTTTTAGTCTTAACTGAAACCTGGTTATCGGGTGATTCTGATCAAGCAACTATAGGTGAACTTGTTCCACAAGGCTATACAATCAACCATGTGACGAGGAAAGGGAGAGGCGGGGGTGTAGCTATAATCTGTAAATCTACTATTAAAATATCAAATCCGAAAAGTGCGAAGTTTGACAGTTTCGAATTACTAGATGTAAATCTATCCTTCTCAAGTAAAACAATCCGTTGTTTAGCCCTTTATCGCTCTCCAACTAAGTCCGTCCCAAATTTCTTTGAAGAATTTTCTAATTTTTTAAGCCAGTTATCAATAACCAACAGCGAGATAGTGATACTCGGCGACTTTAATTTTCACATTGATCAGAACTCCAACGCATCGACTCGTCGATTTACAGACTTATTAAACAGTCATTCCCTTTTACAACATATTACTACATCAACCCATAGAAAAGGCCATATATTGGATTTGGTTATCACAAGGCATGATAGTTCCATACAATTGGATAATATCAAAGTTGAAGATTATTTAATATCTGATCATTTTCCTGTTCACTTCCAGTTATCTATTCCAAAACCAAAATGTGCAACAAAATCTGTAACATATCGAAAATTGAACAGTTTACAAGAAGACAGTTTCTGTCAGGAATTAGAACAAAACGGATTTTCTGATATTAATTACTTATATAATGTTAATTTGAAAGCTGAGCAATATTTCTCTATTTTAAACACAACCCTAAATACACTTGCACCCGAAAAGACAAAGGTATTTAAACTAAGATCGAACTCTGCATGGTTTAATCATGAGATCCTGGAAGCCAAACGAGTTAGAAACACATCTGAACGTATCTGGAGAAAATCAAAACTAACAGTGCACAAACAAATATATCAATGCAACAAAACTACAGTGAATAAAATCATCTGTAAAGCCAAAAAAACATATTATTCAAATAAAATAGAAGAGAGTCAAAATAAACAAAAGGAATTATTTCAAATTACAAAAACATTGTTAAATCCTGACCATGACCAAAATAAGTTCCCAACCACATCTTCTCCTGAGCAGCTTCCAGATCTTTTCTCGCAATACTTTACACATAAAATTGATAAGATTAGAAATGGATTGTTAGCTGAAAGCGATAACCTAAACACTTGTTTAACTTATGACCACCTTCTTTTGTCAACACCAGTAATTCTAACTAAATTTTCGTTTGTTTCTGAATCAGAACTATCAAAAATTGTGAACCAATCAACTTCTAAATCGTGTAGTTTGGATCCAATTCCAACCACTTTTCTTAAGAAATGTTTAAAGACGATTCTACCAGCTATGACAAACATAATTAACAGTGCCATTGAGGAAAATACAGTCCCAAACACATTTAAATCTGCAATTGTATTTCCCCTTCTTAAAAAATCAAATTTAGATCCCAACCTTGAAAAAAACTATCGTCCAGTATCCAATCTAAGTTTCCTGTCCAAAACCTTGGAGAGAGTAATTGCCACTCAACTCACAGATCATATCTATGATAATAACACCGTGGAAAAATTTCAGAGTGCCTACAGACAGTTCCACAGTACAGAAACTGCTTTGGTTCGCGTGCACAACGATATTCAACTGTGTCTGGACAACCGAGAGTGTGCCTTGCTAATTTTGTTGGATTTATCAGCAGCATTTGACACTGTTGACCATAATATCCTTTTAAACCGTTTAGAATCTGTATTTGGAATCTCTGGTGACGCCTTAGCACTCCTGAAATCTTACATCACCAACAGATCACAGAAAGTGAATGTAAATGGAGTGTATTCGTCTCTACAGAACATATCATCTGGGGTACCCCAAGGCTCAGTCCTTGGTCCCATTCTGTTTAGCCTTTATACCAAACCACTTGGTGATATTGTTAGACATCATGGGCTTTGTTTTCATCTCTATGCTGATGACACGCAATTGTATATTTCTTTTAAGCCAACAGATGGCCATTTCGATCAATCTAAACAAAATATTGAATCTTGTATATTAGATATTAAGAACTGGATGAGTAAAAACTTTTTAAAGCTTAATGACGATAAAACGGAATACTTGTTGCTTGGATCAAATATTAACATAAACAAATTAAATGATGTGTCTGTTCAAGTTGGTAATTCTAACATTAATCCATCTAGATCTGCTAGAAATATTGGTGTTATTTTTGATTGTCAATTATCTATGGAATCTCAAATTAATAATATATGTAAAACTGGTTATTTTAATTTACGTAATATATCTAAAATTAAGAAATATATGTCTCCTGAAGCTACCAAAACCTTAATTAATTCTCTTGTTACATCTCGCATTGATTGTTTTAACTCCTTACTGTACGGTACTCCTGCCAAACATCTTGACAAGCTTCAAAAACTTCAGAACTCTGCTGCTAGACTAATATCAGGTACTTCCTATCGAGACCACATTACACCTGTCCTCTACAACTTACATTGGTTACCGGTTGTATATAGAATAGAATATAAGATTTTACTTTTAACTTTTAAATGTTTAAATAATATAGGCCCTTCTTATTTGTCAGATATTTTACAATTTTATAAACCAAGTCGGTGTTTACGTTCTGCTTCTGATGAATATCTACTTGTTGAAAAAAGGGCTAATTTGGAGTCTCACGGTGAGAAAGTGGCCCCATGCATGAACCTGATAACCCACATTTTCATACAAAGTGAGATTTTACCGTTAATCAGTATGTTTTATCAATGTCTATTTTCTCTAAAATTGACATTTTTATATCTTGCATAATTTTGAAGATGTTGGAAAAACATAAAATTTTGGGGATATCAATTTTCAATTTTTACATGCATAAACCTGATATCCCACCATTCAACATGGCAGCATGCATAGGATATGTGGAAAATTCAGGGTGTTCAAAGAAATTTTCATTTCAAGATGTAATAAACGAAATCAATGATGGCAACTATGTATATTTGATTATTGTTTAGTATTAAATAATTTTAATTGTCTTTTCATTCACAAAAAGTTTTAGATCAATTTAACAAATTTCATTATGACACATAAACACGTGGCTTTATTTAACAGTAGGTCTACTGTTTCATGAAATTTCAAAATGAAATAATGCCTATGAAATAATGAATTTAAACATTTGTCAACATTTTTATCAATTGTGGCTTATCAGGTTTATGCATGGACTTTTTCAGTGGAATCCAGGCTTTGACAGTTGATTCTACACGCCAATACACTAGAATTCACACTGAAAGTCGTGTATATTCTGCTTACTCCCCCCTTTAAATATATGAAAGCCAAGCATTAGGTAGGTTTATAGTTAAGATTAAGAAAATCTCAAAACCTTTGTTTTAAAATTCCCTGCATAAACCTGATACAATTTGGGTTATCAGCTTTATGCACGGAAACTGAAGAAATGACAACATTTATTTTTCCTTAAATTTAATTTTTGGAAATATTGGATAATACTATGACCCCATTTTTTTTAAAAAACATTAATTTAAAGGGGCCATCGCGATAACATGTTGGGGGTTAAAACTTCTTAATTTTGTATGAAAAGCCCTTAATAGCCTCTAACTTAGATCCGGGCAACTTCTTCAAGCTATGTGATACGTTTTCAAACAACTTCCAATCGCCGGTATGGCTCGGTGGCCGAAGACTTGTGTTCTGTTTGTATTACACAGAAGTGTCTGGATAAAACGAGTCTATATATTTGCAGATTTCAATCTAACCCTATTGACTCACTTTTAAAGCTCTCTATTGATTAAGTTAAAATTGGTATCAAATATAGTCGTGCTTATCAAGTAAAACGACCATAACAATTTAAAAGAAAAACTTAAAAGAGCTAGTGTCCAGTTAAGCTTTTTTTGCATTCACGTCCAAACTACTCAATATTTTGAACTGGAATTTTCAGACAAGGTAAATACACTATTCCTCTATATTTTGGCGTTTAAATTTTATACGTTCATGAACGTGCAATTTTCAGATTCTTTGAAATTCGGGCTGTCCCCTTTAAATTAAAATGTAAATGTATTGTCAAAAAATCAATTTTTTATTGTTTTCAAATAAAGATGTGTTGACTTATGTTTATGTGTCATTTTCTCATTTTCATGTCAATGTGGGTTATCAGGTTCATGCATGGGGCCACAGAGTTGAATAATACAACCACATCACCCCATCCCAAAGGCAAACAACTTAAACAATTTCTATCACTTCAAAATGTAAATTCTCGTATCAGCGATTATTAATAAAGCCTTTCAATTTTTGAAATTTGGCTTTTATATACCTTCATTCTCAAAATCCAAATGCATTTATAGATTATGGATTTCAATATTGAAGTGAAATTTTCTATTAAACATGAAAAGGTTTCGATAGGAGTAACAGTTGAATAGTTTTAATATATACATGTATACTTGTTACATGAAGTTATTATAGAGAAATACATGGGCGTGAATGTGAATATTTCTAGATGAATAATGCCATTCATCCTATTTTACTTACAAAAAACCTAACAATAGATTTACAGGCAGCCCCCACCCAGTTAGTTTTGTGAGGCGCTTTACGAGTTTGGTCTTTGTATTGATTTTAATCTAAATCTAAAAATAATCACTGAATACTGTTCAGTTATACGGGACTGTACTAGTCAAAGATCTTGAAATTCATCAATTTAAATAAACCGGTGCAGATCGGTCACATAGATCTCGAAAGTAATGCATATCCGGACAATAAAAAACCTTCATGGAGAAAATAGACTCACTTATGCAAAAAAGTTTTCAAAATTATTAGTTTTCACTTGTCTTAGATATATAAAGTTGGATTTTTAAAATTAAAAGCAACCAGTGCAAATGTAAACTTCAAATGACCATATCTCAAGTTAGAATTGATCGATTTGAATTATGTTTGAACCATAGCCATACAATTATAAACTAGCATTGATTGTCATAACTACCTTTGTTACAATGGTAAACAAAACCACAAAGGGTTCCTAAATCTACTAAATATCACTTGCATCCGATGGCATCGAGAGTTGATTATGGTCTTGGTAAGTTAATTAATGTGTAATTAATCAGACTACGAGAGAAGTCTGGGACCGGAGAGGTATCAGTCTCAAGACAAAGCTCAAGGTAAACAGGGCGGTCATCCTTACCACTCTATCAACTGTGAGACGTGGACCACTTATCGAAGACACGAGCGGCTGATCAAACGCTTCAACCTGAGGTGCCTCCGGAACCTGCTCCACGTTCCCTGACACAGACGCCCTTGAACAAGCCGAAATGCCCAGCACAACCACCTCACTACACCTGCGATGGTCTGGTCTCGTGTGCCGCATGTCCGAAGACAGGATCCCCAAGCAGCTCCTCTACGGGGAGCTCTGAAAGCATCTCTTAAAGTTTTTACCATCAACTCAGAGACGTTGGAACAGACGGCTGCGGACCGGCATCTGTGGCGCTAAACCATCTGCAAAACAGCGAAAGCAGAAAAAGTCAGTCGAACGCACTTAGCCAGGCAGAAGCGGCAAAAGCGCAAAGCTTCGAAAAACACAAACCAGTCCCCTCCCTCTCACTTCTGTCAAACCTGTGGGGGGGGGGGGTCACGCCCGGATTGACCTCGCCAGCCATCTCCGGGTCCATAACAGGTGATAGACGATGCGATGTCAAAATAGTCATCTTCGAATCGAAGGACGAACATCAATCATTTATATAACACGCCAGCCCCAAAGAAAGATTTAGCTCTTGTAAAATGAATGTTTAAATTATGTTCACTAATTATGAGACCTCTACATGATTCAAGTATATTGCTGGATAGAGCATATTGTATAATTCGCCGCAGATATCTTTAAATTACCGTGTGCAGGAAAAACATTAAAAAGTATTCTTGAACATTATAATTCAACACAGAGAATAGGAGGAAACGCCAGAATCCTGTCAAATTTCCGTCATATATTATAGCATATGGCGTATGACCATCTTCATTGGTGCAGACAGGTAGAAAGTTAAACTTCCACTGTCCACTTTTTTTCTTATAAATTTATTAATTAATTATTTTTTTAAATCATTTACAAATAAATCAAATAGGATATCAGCATGAAACTATATACTTTTCACAGAACAGAATTAACAAAATAAAGTCTAACGAATCTGAGAATTAATTCTAGCAATCATGGTGGGGGGGGGGGGTCTCCTGTACTATTTAGGTATCGTTATTAGTATTTTTTTCTATGAAAATGTCTATCTGGAACAAATAATCACTGGTTTTTTTTTACCATATCTTGACTTAGGGGCCTATCTTGGAATTACAGGGCCGGCGGAAGCAATTCTTGATTAGGGGGCTTCCATCCTAAATCCATATAGGCGAGGGTCTAGGGGCCGCAATAACCTGAAGAAAAGAGTACTTGCGGCCAAATTATCTAGCAACTCCGCCGGGCCTGAATTATATACAGGTTCATATACCTACCATATACTTCATGTTGGTTGATGAAGGAATTCGTCTTAATGTATTATGTTTATTCTCTAGATTAGTTTTCTCCTGTGTTGTAAATACTGATTTACTTGCGTCTTGTTTAATAGCACGTTTATACCTTTCTACATGATCCATGGAAACATCGGCGCCATTTACCGATAACAAAACAGCCGTTAAAAAAACTATCAAATCCATCACAAATAATTCCTTCATTTTGAACCGTGCATGTAAATAATTCAATTTTAAAAAGCGACTAATGGTGTAAAATGTTAATTGGTAATGAGGACCAAAATTTTTACCAACGACATTTATAATCGGAATAAAAGTGAGTCTATTATGTCAACCCTTTTCTCCGTACAGGTAAATCAGTCCCATAATTTGTCACTCTTTATAAATATTATACACAGTATATCCTCTAAGTCCACATCAGTCACGCGTAAAGGTTGTTTATGAAAAATTCTTACTTAATAACATCCCAATATATAAAAGTCACAGGCCATCCATGAAATGAGAATAAAGGACTAAAGTTGAAAAAAAACAGACCCCTCATTGATATTTGATATTGGCTACCTTTATTAAAATGTTTGAATATCAATAGGATATATTTCAAGTAAACACGCCTATTTGACAAGCTTGGGGAAAATTCCTAATTTATAATTTCGCGAGCGCGACAAGTCAACGAAAGTTTTAAGAACATTGTTATAGAAATCCCAATGTAAGTGGTTCTTTTACGTGTACACCAACGTGACACGAGACCTCGGCTAACACCGAAACTGGTTAATGGGTCTGAACCATACGCATATTGAGCCCAGCCTCCATAATTACGGCCTACTCTTATATTGAATTTAAACTGCCAAGCGTTCTTTTACAAGCACATTGTACAAAGGGTCTCGGTATTTCCTCCAACACGAACGACTACATGTTGTCCCTTGCTAGGCCCCTGTTCTAAACCACGTGTTTACGTGTCCGGATAAGCAGCTTTGGCGCTCACGTCCAAACGACTCAATATTTTGAGTTGAAATTTTGAGACAAGGTAAATAGGCCATTCCCCTATATTTTGGCGTTTTATTTTCATACATTCCCAGACTTTTATTTTTGAGCCTCTGTTTAATTCGGGGTTGTCCCTTTAAAAATTTGAACTTTTTTGAAATCATAACATAATACTGCATTTGTCGATTTCGAAATATTTCTCGGTCGGATGGTCACCTGCAGGTTTTCGTTTAATCCTCTTTATAGTTAAATTAAATCAAACTTTTCAATAAAAAATATTGGATATTTGTACATCCGTAGCCCCATCAGGGGAAGATGGTCAGAATTTGCTGCTATGAAATGAACTGGGGTGTCACGCCCTGCTGTTCTGCTCAGACTACATGGACTGATGAAGACAGGCATACGCCATACAGTGTGTTATGAGGGAAATTTTGCCCAGACAGTGGCACTATGGTCTACTCTTGTACCGAATTCCAAATGCCAAGGGATCTTTTACATGCACGCCAATATATACACAGTTCATCGGCTTTTCGTCCGATCCGGACGACTACATAGGCAACTGTCCAGCACCACTATTAGAATTTTGAACCAAACGTAACACGGTTCCAGTGAGTTTATCTTTCTTATAACCAATCAGAATATTCTAGCAAGTTTAAGATTAGAGAAATCACCCCCGCCATATAGGGGAGACCGGGGTTGGTTGTAACATGGGTAGGTTGTAACAACGCGAATAACTTTTAACATTTTCATCGTAACAAGTCGCTAAGTTGCCTGTCCAAAGCCACTAGGGGTACCTTTCTCCTTGATAACGTCAAAGACGTCACACCTGGCGGTTCGTTTCCAATAAGGACAAACATATTTTAAGACCAGGTGAGTAAAATTTAGTAATGTTGAATAACGTCGAATAAATTCAGCGTATTCATGATGTTAGTCACGGTGAGATATCTGAACATAACAACACCAACCTCTTTCACGTTTACATTCAGCCTTTTTATCACTTGACCTTCACTGATCTAATGGCGGGAGTTAGCATATGGTCAAGTGGTTTGGGGTAGGTTGTAACACTCTAACAGTGACTACATTCTAACTGGGGTAAGTTGTAACAATTCAGTGGTACAACCTTCCCCCAACATGTGGTATGAAATATGATTGATATGTTTCACTCCCAATATAAAACATTCTCGTGGTCATGTGTGACTGATATTTATTCTCTAATTGCTCTGAAGAGGATTACATGCATTTCTTTTCTGAAACAGTGTCACTTCTACGTTTGTTACAATCAACCCCGGACGTTGTAACAACCTGCCCCTGCTTTTTAAGGTATAGGTGGACATTTTTTTTTGACTGGGTGTGCCTAACTAATCGGATAGTTTATTCTGTGTGATCGTATTACTAATTTGAATATAATTCGACTATTTAATAATAAGAATTTCATATTTGTTTAATATCAGCTTATTATGTACATAGGCCTACAAATTTCATTTCGAATATCGTGATTTGCTATTTACCGAAAAGGTTTATGTGTAGAATGTATATTATGGCTTATCTTATTGTTTGTTGAATACGTTTCATCATTATCACATGGTATTAAGTTACTGTGAAGAAGCCTGAGACTTAACTCTAGTGGGTTATTATAACTTATACCGCAGTTTTCTGGGGGCGAGACAATCATTGTCACGACTACTTGGCGCAGTTGAAGATGTAAAAAATACAATTGCGCATAAAAATATATCAGTACTGGATCAACATGTGAAATATTAGGATTAAAACTTATAGACATAAAAGTATTTCTTCGTAGAATATACCAACACAAGTGATAACATGTAGATGCATTGAACAAAACGAAATTATATTTGAATAACAGGGGCGTATCCAGGAACTGTATAAGCATGGGACTGGGAGGGTCTGATGGAGACAACGTCGAGCTGAGGCTTTAGGGATTACCCGAAATTTTTTTAAATCGTAGGTGACCCGGGTTTAAATATTTGGTAATGTTTAAACAGCGTTTAATACATTAGGAAGCGGGACAGCGTTGACTTTGTTTATTAATTTGAGATTTTCTTTTATTAGAAATCAGAAACGTTTTTCTTTGAAAGCAGCAGCGTGTATCTACATTAAAGACTAAATTTTAATGGTCAGGTGGCCGGAACAGCCAAATTCTAATATTTCCATTTTATGTGTACCCTTCATAATTCTTTACATTTTCGTACGCAAAATTATTTGGTGAATTTATCCTTATTTTATCTTGCTCTGTAGTTAATCAAAGGGAGATAATTTAATTATCTAAAATATACTACCTTTATAACTTTGTTTATACGTGGTCGATTTCTATCATTTTCATGTTATTCCAAAACTCTGGACATAATATGATATTTTCATTGCCCGTATGTTGTTTTAGTTAAGGCGGGGGCTCATTATTTTATTTATGTATGTTGTTTGATATGAGTATGCCATTCAGTTTTTATACGCCCACATTTTCATTTGGGCGTATATTGTCGTCGCCCATGTCCGTCCGTCCCCGTCCATAATTATTTGCGCATACCAATATATGCGATTTCACCTCGGTAGAAGCGGGCGTTAAATAAACTTATTTAAAACACAATTGTCCGCTCGGCTAAGATATCACGCTTTGCAGAAGTGGACGTAAAACTCCAGTAACGATAGAACGAAGTAGCTGATCGGTCACCTCTGGCCTGCGGTTGTGGTTTCGATCCTTGGTGTGAGCGTATATGGTTTGGAGATAGGGGCGCCTACTCCGCCGCCCTCCAACAGGAAAGACCACTGCGCGTGCGCTAAGATAATAACATGAAAATAAGACAGCTTGTCTGCGACATCACCTTCGGTGGAAGCGGACGTTAAGCACCAAGAACAATAAATTGTGGAATTGATCTGGTCTGGCTATCCATTACGTCATATCTATTGACTGATTCACGGAAGATATTTACATGTTTGGAAGGTCTCTTGTTTTGTTTGTATTTTTAGGAGATTACTTGATACGTGTTTGTACCTGATGATATTCTGATTAAAATGAATTATTGGAGATAATTTCTTAAGACTGACGGTGTGTAAGTAACAATCAGTTGGCTGAAGATGCTTTGTTAGCAGTCTGAATCTTCGTAATTATTATTGAAAAATCTTTAGCTTTCACGTTACTGATTACAAGGTCTAGGTATCGTCACCTTTTTGAAAAATCTTTGCTTGTGGGTTGTGATTGTTAATCTAGCTGTTTGGTATTACCTTCCGAGCAAGACATTTTTCGTTTTAGCTTTTTGTTTTTATTTTGTTGGTATTTTATTTGAACATTCGAAACTATTCCGCTAAATTATCTTCATAGCAAAACGCCTTTTACACGTGGAGGCTTCTTTAAAAAGATGACACCAGTATGTGGGTCCTTTTCATTGATTTGTCTTTTGCTACTGATCACAACCTTGTGATTTGTATCCATGCTGGTGCTGACGGTTTTGTTGGAACCAGGCAATGGTTTCTTACTGTTATTTGTCGTATCGCTTTTTTCCTTCTTGCGATTTTCACTTGCAAGCACTTGATCTTTAGAACTTGCGTGTGGGTTTGACTGATTTCTTGTATCTACCACACCCGTATCTACCACAGCAGTTGGACTGGACTCTTTCCCTGTTTTACCAAACTGATATCTAACACCCTTCACGTCATAAATAGGCTGTAGCCCCTGGTTACAGCTATTATCTTTATTTCTAGTAGATTCGTACAGTTTCCTGTAGAAAGCAGCCACTTCCCTGGACCTCGCGACCCTCTCTTGTAGAATTAAAAAGCGGTTTAGACAATTATCCTTTCTATGATGCAGCTTATCAATAGTTCTGAAATTTAAAATATCATAAATATATATATGTGCAAAGAATGATAAACTGTCTATTATGAAATTTGGGTAAATTTAAAATAAAATATACGGTAGCAAAGAAATACAGTATTATACCCATAACACACCCATCCAGTTTTAATCAATTATTGGTGTGTTTGCTTCACACCCACCGAATGAAGGCCGGATTATACGGTGTCGATTCAATGGAAATCGTATGACGGGACGGCTGATTGAAGTCGTAATCAGGGAACGTACAGAGGTCGAATGTGACAGAGATTTTTTGGCTGAAGAAATAAGGAAATAATTCGGAACATGAAAATTGTGTCGGATGTAACAGAGATCCGGATTGATCAGAGATCGGATGTGACAGAGTGCACTGTAGTAATACTACGGTACCTTTTTTTAAGTTTATATACTTTCCTGTTAAGATCAGCAACTTTTGAATCCAACTGATTGATGTAGATCTTTACATCTTCACCAACATCTTGCAATGCCCTGTGAATTTAAAGAAGATAAACAGTTTAAATATAATTGTAATCATTTGGATCGTCGAGTATTATAAAAAAAAAACCAAGGGATCTTCGACTTAATAGGCTTTTATCCATCTATATCCGCACGCTTTTTATTGTCAATGAACACTGTTTAATTACCGGTACATTCATCAATTTTGCTAACTCAACTAATCTGGAGAGATAGGCCGGTTGCTCAAAGCTCCGTTAACTTTTAACGATCCGTTAACATGGAGTTAACGGATCGTAAGCTTTAATGGAGAGAAAGACTGTTGCTGGAAGCACCGTTAACTTTAACGTGTCGTTAACTTGGCGTTATATTTAAGTTGGATGTACTGGGCTCTGTTATTTGTTTAATGATAGCATTAGTTGGCTGTAGAAAAAAGTTATTTCCTTGGGCGATGGGGGGGGGGGGGGGTTATTCCATTATCTATAGGATGAAATTCTATACTATTTTACAGATTTTTTGGTGGCCTGTAGGATATGATGGCCCCATAATTCTGAAGTACAAATCCCACATTTTTTTCTTCAGATTTATGCTAAAATAACCAAAAGAAAAAATAAAGTATTCTATTTCTAGGCCTATAGCGTTTTCTGTAGTAAATTCTACAGTTACCTTTTTGCCTTTAATCAAGTTTTGTGAACAGACTGCGCAGTTGTCTCACTGTCTTCAATTTCTTGTTAATAATAACGTCTATGAAGTTGTTATGTTATACGTGTACATTGAATTAAAACAATTAAAATTCAGCCAATGAACAAAAACAAATAGTCTTCTCTTAAACGTTAACAGATAATGAAATTGACTTTCTAGCAACACAAACTTAACAAACGACAGGTCACCAAGATAACGATCCGTTAGAGTTTAACGGATCGTTAAAATAACTTAGTTTTGAGCAACCGGCCCTTGGTCTTTACTAGACGTTGGACTAGCAGTGAGGGGAGGGGGTCAGAGAAAACCCACTAAGTTTTGTAAGCGATCCTATAAATATTCATTGAAATTTCATATTTTCATGGCCACTATTTCAATGTTCGATAATTTGCCGAATATTTGAATAGTGGTTTAGTTTGAATGTCATCACATTAAAGGTACATGGAAGATTAGATATGATATAGGCTGGCAGTTCTCGCTATAATAGTTAAAAACTATAGATAATGTAAAGGGAATTTGCTGAAAATTTCAGTCAAATTGATCCACTCTGAACCGAGATTCGGCGATTCAATTTTCGGCCTAGCCTCGATCATCGTTACTAAAGCCGGTACGATAAAAAAAAAGAGGATATAGTCTCGATTATCCGTTTCATGATTAAATTATGAATGAATGCTGAGCATCAAATCGGATCCTTTAGGCCTAATCCATCCAGGCTAGCGTTGACATCGGGAGTTCATTTAGTTAGGATATCCGATAAGTTAATTAATGTCTATAAATTAAAAATTTAGATAACATTTCAGGCCTAAAGAAAGATGTACAAAAGCCTCAATAGGGAGATTTAGTTATTGCGTAATGCATGAGATTACCCCATCCATCGGTATCATTGCCTTACTATACTTAGGCGATAGATACGATAGCCCGATCATCATCTTCTCCTAGAAGAGGCACCATCGCCTGATAGCGATAATATTACTGAAACGCCTTTTAAAGTTGTGTAACTAAACTAATAAATTCTAAAACCAAAATATTTGCCTTCATTTCTTTTTAGTTTTAGCATGATTCTACCCTCGCAATTAGTCGCCAAACAGTGGAATTAAATAATGTCCATGCAAATACTTACATAGGATCCATTGAACAGATTTGTAGAATTTTATACTAACAAATAAGTAGAAAGACGTCCTGTCCTGAAAAGTACGCTAAAGAAATGGTTGAACAATCACTTGGAAACAATAACATAACGTCGTGGATTTCATTATGACGTCTTTAAATTATGACGTCCTTTCTATGACTTTATTATTGTGCCCAAGAAGCTTCTTGATTGTGCCAGATTTTCTGGCAATAGTCACACAGCATTGGAAATTCTGTCACAAAGTTCACCGTTCCACACACTTACTTTTAAATTACCTCGGCGGAAGCGGACGTTAAATAAAGTTATTTCACACACAGCTGTCCACATGTCTAAGGTGTCACCTTTTGCAGAACAAAGTGGCTGTCCGGTCACCCTGCGATTGTAGTTTCGATTCTTGGTGTGAGCGTATGTGGCATGGAGATAGGGGCGCCTTCTCAACCGCATGGGTTTACTCCGGTTCCTCACACAGGAAAGAATACTGTGCGTGCGCTAAGATAATAAACCTGAAAATAAGAGAACTTGTCTGCGACATCAACTTCGGTGGAAGCGGATTTAGGCACCAAGAACAACTAAAGTGGTATTGGTCTGGTCTGCCTATCCAATACGTCATACCCATGGAAGATATTTGTATGTTTATAAGATCTTTTGTTTTGGTTGTATTTTTAGGAAATTACTTGTTACATGTTTGTACCTTGAGATATTTTGATTAAAGGCCCAATACCACCCTTCTTGTAACACTTTCAAATGTAACTTGGATGTAAACATATTTTCGAACCCTCTGGACAAGAAAAATAGGATGTAATGGATATAATTTACACAACAGCGTAGGACACCTAAACATCTAGTAATTAGAATAAGGCTATTTTTTTCTGGATCTGTCACAGTGGCGTCACTAGGGGGTGGCACAGGGGGCACGTGCCCCGGATCTTTTCAGGTGTGCCCCGGATCTATTTTGAGCAGACAAAATCGATAATTTGCAATAATTTCCATACTTTTCCCTATCATTATTTCGAATATCCCGAGTACGGAAGAGAACCTTTCCAGTGCGAAGCTTTTCTGGATTGTCCTTTCTGGCCCACCGTAGATTTCCTCTGCACGTGCACAGTTTAATACAGTATTATATAACTAAATAAATATTTGAATGAAAATAGTGTAGAAACGATCGTACATGACTATGACCTAGTTTACCCGCCGTGTATGTTTAGCGGGACAACAATATCACATTAAATTTTAGTTCGTGATAATTTAGCTCACAACTTCACAAGAACTCGTACATATTTCCCAGTATTCGTTTTAATAACTATATTATTATATCGACAAAAATAATCCGCGGTTTGAAACATCAATAGAATACCCACGGCAACGTCATGTCGTTATTAAAACGAATACTGGAAAATATGTACGAGTTGGGCCTGTGCCCCGGATCCAATTGGGTCCTAGTGACGCCTCTGACCTGTCAAGCCAGCAAGAGTGTTATTGTCCCTTTAAAGTGAATTATTGCAGATACTGTTGTTTTCATACATTGTTAGAGACGTTGGCAAGACACCCCGACCCACCCCGTCCAAATTATTTCGAATTACCCGAATATAATTTCTTAAGACTGACGGTGTTTGGGTAACAATCAGTTGACTGAAGATGCTTTGTTAGCAGTCTGAATCTTCGATATTATTATGGAAAAAACTTTAGCTTTCACGTTACTGAATACAGTAGGTCAAGGTATCGTCACCTTTTTGAATAATCTTGGCGTGTGGGTTTTGAGTTGTGATTGTTAACCAAGCTGGCGGGTATTACCTTCCGAGCAAGACATTTTTCGGTTTAGTTTTTTGTTTTTATTTTGTTGGCATTTGATTTGCAATTTCGAAAATCTTCCTTATCATATTCCCCATAATTATCTTCATAGCAAAACGCCTTTTACACGTGGAGGCTTCTTTAAAAAGATAACACCAGTATGTAGGTTCTTTTCATTGATTTGTCTTTTGCTACTGATCACAACCTTGTGATTTGTATCCATGCTGGTGCTGACTGTTTTGTTGGAACCAGGCAATGGTTTCTTATTGTTATTAAAATTTGTCGTATCGCTTTTTTCCTTCTCGCGATTTTCACTTGCAAGCACTTGATTTTTAGAACTTGCATGTGGGTTTGATTGATTTCTTGTATCTACCACACCCGTATCTACCACAACAGTTTGACTGGACTCTTTCCCTGTTTTACCAAACTGATATCTAACACCCTTCACGTCATCAATAGGCTGTACTCCCTGGTTACATTTCGTATCTTTATTTCTATTACATTCGTTCAGTTTCCTGTAGAAAGCAACCCCCTCTTTGTACCTCTCGGTCCTCTCTTGTAGAATTAAAATGCGGTTTATGTAATTATCTTTTTTTCTGAAATAGAAAAGTTCCCAAATATGCAAATAATGATAAACTGACTACTTGTTTTTTGAAATTTGAGTAAATTTAATATAAAATATACCGTAGCAATAGTCTACCTGTGAAGTTTATCTACTTTCCTGTTGAGATCAGCAACTATTGATTCCAAGTGTTTGATGTAGATCTTTACATCTTCATCAACATCTTGCAATAACCTGTGAATTTAAAGAATAAGATCATCAGTTTTTAAACTTATAAATATTATCGTGACCCTTTTGATCTTTGAGTATAAAAAATCGGATCTTCGACATGATAGGCTTTCATCCATCTATATCCCAAACCTTTTTTATTGTCAATGAACAGTTTTTAATTACCGGTACATACATTAATTTTGCCTACCCAACTTATCTGAGGAGATAGATCTGGGGCCGGTTCGTCAAAGCTTCGTTAACTTTAAAGCCCCAATACCACTCTTGTTGTAACTGAATAATATGTTCCAATCTTTATTCTGGTCAATAATTTGTACTATTTACAATATTTCAATTACAAAATGATAAAATTTCATCTTAACACACCTAATTTTAAAAATTGAAAAAAATTCAACTACATGCCGTAACATGGTTTGAAAAGCCTTACGTAAGCACTTTCAAATTCAACTTGGATTTAAACATATTTTCGAACCCTCTGGACTAGTAAGATAGGTTATAATGGATAATTTACACAACAGGTAGGACACTTAAACATCTTGTAGTTAGAATAAGGCTTAAAAAAATTCTGGACCTGTCAAGCCAGCAAGAGTGTTATTGTCCCTTTAAACGATCCGTTAACAATAACATGGAGTTAACGGATCGTTAGCTTTAATGGAGAGCAAGCCTTACCCTAACCCTAACCCTTTCCATCTCTTAATTTCTGCCTTCAGTTCTGAAAACGTTGAAAATACGGCTTCTTTTTCAAAGCTAGTTTTGGGGAGATTGACAGCCATTTTGGAATTCGTTCTTAACTTTGCTCAACAATCTCGTCGTAAGGGAGATTTAGTTATTGCGTAATGCATGAGATTACCCAATCACTATCAGTATTATTGTCTTATCTTATAATAGACCAGAGGGAGAAGGGGGGACATTGTCACCCGAGTGGGGGCAAAATCGGAGTTAACTTTTCTAGAGGCATTTTTCACCAGGAATCCGAATCTGGTAGGTAATATGCCAGGTGAGGGGGCGTTTCCGAGATAATCGAGGTCAAAGGTCACGGAAGGTCAAATAACGAAAGAAACGTATGTAATTCAAAATCTGTTCAGAATAGGGCTTAAAATCATTGATAACAGTAATAAGACAATTATAATATAGTAATACATGTATAATAATAACAATGAGCTGCGATAACACCTGCATACCCGTGGTATTAAGCTCTATTACTATGATAATGAAGGGGGGGGGGGGGTATTCAATGCCAAAATACAAGTCTTAGTACTAAATTCCAGATATAATGTTACATATCACTGAAAAGCTTGTTGAATGCTCTCTTCAAATATGTAATTCTTATGATGCATTCATATTTACTTAACTTAAAAAGCGACCAAAGTTTGGTGGTATAAGCTCTATTACTATGATTATGAAACGGGGGGGGGGGGGGGTATTCAATGCCAAAATACGGGTCTTAGTAGGAAATTCCAGATATAATGTTGCACATCAGCGAAAAGCTTGTTGATTGCTCATTGCAAATATGTAAACAATTGTCTGGCACATTGAGATTTACTTACCTTACAAAACGGTCAAGTCAAGTTTGGTTGGTACCAAACTCAATTACTATGATAATGAAGGGGGTGGGGGTATTCAATGCCAAAATACGGGTCTTAGTACGAAATTCCAGATATAATGTTACATATCACTGAAAAGCTTTTTGTTTGCTCTTTTCAAATATGTAAATAATTTTATGGCACATCCATATTTACTTACCTTAAAAAGCGATCAAAATATGGTTGTATTAAGCTCTATTACTATGATAATGAAAGGGGGGAGGGGTATTCAATTCCAAAATACGGTTCTTTGTACGAAATTCCAGATATAATGTTACATATCATAGAAAAGTTTGTTTATTACCCTCTTCAAATATGTAAGTAATATTATGGCACATTCATATTTACTTACCTTAAATAGCGATCAAAGTTGTGTGATATTAAACTCTATTACTATGATAATGAAGGGGGGGGGGGTTATTCAATGCCGAAATACGGGTCTTATTACGAAATTCCAGATATAATGTTACATATCACAGAAAAGCTTATTTATTACCCTTTTCAAATATGTAAATAATCTTATGGCACCTTCATATTTAATTACCTTAAAAATAAATCAAGGTTTTGTGGTGTTAAGCTCTATTACTATGATAATGAAGGGGGGGGGGTATTCAATGGGTATTCAATGCCAAAATACGGGTCTTAGTACGAAATTCCAGATATAATGTTACATATCAGCAAAAGGCTTGTTAATTGTTCTCTTCAAATATGTAAATAAGTTTCTAGCACATTAAGATTTACTTACCTTAAAAAGCAATCAAAGTTTGATGGTATTAAACTCTATTACTATGATAATAAAGGGGGGGGGGGTATTCAATGCCAAAATACGGGTCTTGGAACGAAATTCCAGATATTATGTTACATATCAGCGAAATGCTTGTTGATTGTTCTCTTCAAATATGTAAATAATTTGCTGGCACATTAGGATTTACTTACCTTACAAAACGATCAATGTTGGGTGGTACTAAAATCTATTACAATGATCATGAAGGGGGAGGGGTATTCAATGCCAAAATACGGGTCTTAGTACGAAATTCCAGAGATATTGTTACATATCACAGAAAAGCTTGTTGGTTGTTCTCTTCAAATATATAAATAATTTTATGGCACATTCATATTTACTTACCTTAAAAAGCGATCAAAGTTTGGTGGTATTATGCTCTATTACTATGATAATGAAGGGGGAGGGGTATTCAATGCCAAAATACGGTTCTTAGTACGAAATTCCAGATATAATGTTACATATCACAGAAAAGCATGTTTAATACCCTCTTCAACTATGTAAGTAATATTATGGCACATTCATATTTACTTACCTTAAATAGCGATCAAAGTTGTGTGGTATTAAACTTAATTACTATGATAATGATAATGAAGGGGGGGGGGGTATTCAATGTCAAAATACGGTTCTTAGTACGGTATGAAATTCCAGATATAATGTTATTATTATATTACTGTATCATAATTGTCTCATTGCTGTCATCGATGATTTTTGGCCCTATACTGGACAGATTTTGAATTATATACGTTTCTTTCGTTATTTGGCCTTCCGTGACCTTTGACCTCGATTATCTCAGAAACAGCCCCTCGCCTGGCTTATTACCTACCAGATTCGGATTCCTGACGAAAAATTCCTCTAGAAAAGTTAACTCAGAATTTGCCCCCACTCGGGTGACAATGCCCCCCTCCTCCCTCTGGTCTATAATAGGCGATAGATAAGATAGCCTGATCATCATCTTCTACTAGAAGAGGCACCATCGCCTGATAGCGATAATAGGCCTATTACTAACACGCTTTTTAAGTGTTGTAACTTAAACTAATAAATTCTACAACCAAAATATTTGTCTTCATTTCTTTTTTAGTTTTAGTTTTAGCATGATTCTACCCTCGTCATTAGTCGCCAAATAAAGGAATAAAATGATGTCCATGCAAATACTTACATGGGATCCATGGAACAGATTTGTAGAATTATACCAACAAGTCGTTAAAATAAGAAACTTTGCCAGAAATTAGTAGAAATAGGCCCACGTCCTGTTAACTAAAGTACGCTAAAGAAAATGGTTGAACAATCACTTCTATGGAAACAATAACATAACGTCGTGGATTTCATTATGACGTCTTTAAATTATGACGTCCTTTAACTATGACTTTATTATTATTCAATCTGAACATAGATAATACAGTATTACCGTATTTCCTCTAATAAGCGCCCGGGCGCTTATTTTTTCAGCACCCCTTGACCCCCCGGCGCTTATTAGAGGCCCGGCGCTCTTTGGAGGCCCGGCGCTTATTTCTTTAATAGCAAATTGAATTTAGGGTAAAGCCGTCATTTACCATGGACATTGGGCCGGATAATCTTTTGAATTACGGCATTTGATCAAGAGACCAGGCGCTTATTAGAGACCCGGCGCTTATTGGAGGCCCGGCGCTTATTTTTTCAGCACCCCTTGACCCCCCGGCGTTTATTAGAGGCCCGGCGCTTATTGGAGACCCGGCGCTTATTAGAGGAAATACGGTATCTATGATCTGAACGACAGACTCACCCTACCTGCAGAGAAGTGACTCTGACACAGTGAACCGCCATGATATTCACATGCCGTTATCTAAACGTCACGGGTCGCGAGGTCAACGCACAGAAGTCAGTTTGTAAACAAACAAACGAAAGTACGATGACTTCGACGAACAGAAAACCTGCGTCGTATCAGGGTTGTCTGTGCAATAACACGGACACAGCTCGAGATTGAATAATAATCCCCGGAAGAAAATGAGATTTTAACAGAATTAGCAAGTTTAAACGGACATTTGACACACGCGGGGGGCCGCACTATTTGCACTATTTTGTGCTTCGGTCGGGTCTATTTCACATATACACAATGAATTCTGCTAATGTTGTTAGCGTGGGGATTTACTAATAGTTAATTTTTTTCAGCTCTAAACAAAAATTTAAAACTTTAACGCAATTTGAAAAAATAGCCAAATTCTGGCTGGGGTTACTGAGCAAAATGGCCATTCGCTGGATACGTGCGGAAAAAAAGCGAGCTACCATAAATTTCGTCACGTTAGCTAGGCATACGTATTATTATTGTGACCAAGAAGCTTACTGATTGTGCCAGATTTTCTTATAATATTAGCCAAACGGTAAGCATTTGTTTCCATCCACCGAAGCCAGGTGTTATGACGTCATGTGTGGATTTGGGGTTAGATTTAAGAATTTGGGGAGGGATTAAATCTCCACATAAGCACTGGCCTAGGGTGATGAAATCTGCAGATTTCGTCAGAGTCTCGAGATGTAGACGGGGCTAGTCCTATCCTGGGCCAAGCCTAACCCTTATAACAAACAATCCACATTATATGACACCTGGCTCCAGTGCTTGGAAACAAATGCTTACCTTGTCAAACAGCATTAAAATTTATGTCACAAATCTCACCGATCCCAACATTAATTTTTAAATTATTTTGAAATGCTGTTGTGAATGGAAGGCATCAACCTAAATTGAATGTTTTTTTAAGTCCTCCAGTTCCACCCACCCACTGCTAGAGACCCCTACGCGCAGTCCATAGACTGACCCTTTCAGTTGTTGTAGAAAAATATTTAAACTAAAACTGGGCCGGGATTTGTAAGGCGTACTTGGAAGATTTCTTTTACGATCGACTTTGGGCGATATTCCCAAAAGAAACCATCTTGTAATTGATTAGTAACACCGTCGAAGGCGGTTTTTTGGGAAGTGAAATCTTCCAAACTCCTTTTCTTTCCCGTGAAAGATGCAAGTGCTAGGATGTGTTTAAATAAAATGCCAAATAATGGTGGTAGCAACGTCGTATTAACCATGGTGGAGGCCCTGGGGCTTGGAACATGTGGGAGGGGGTCCCTGATCACCGACAGCGGAGCTGTGACCGGCAAAACCGCGAGCGCGGAAAGCGTGAAATTTTCAGGGGGCCAGAAACGCAACCTGAGATTATTTTTTTTTTGGGGGGGGGGGGGCTGTGCCCCATGGTTAATCCGGCCCTGGGTGGTACGCCTACTATGGATTAGATGATTATATTATAGATGTGTTTAAATCTTCAGTGATATGAAGGCTGGGATTATGCTTGAAACTATTTAATACCAGAAAACATGGTTAATCCGGCCCTGGGTGGTACGCCTACTATGGATTAGATGATTATATTATAGATGTGTTTAAATCTTCAGTGATATGAAGGCTGGGATTATGCTTGAAACTATTTAATACCAGAAAACACGGAATAGCACATCCGACTTATAGTAGAGTGATTGTCTTATCAATCTTTCGGATATTCAAAATGTTAAAAAGAAAAAGTTACACAGGCCTATGTTGTCGGGGTAATTGCTTCTGTGTGATCTATCGGCATTTTTATTTTGATCCATAAGGCGATGTTTCACTAAACAGGAGATCCCATGTTTAGAGTCAGAACGGACAGTTTACTAAAGAGCTAAGAACATCAAGGGCCTTCAAAGCTTCCGTTTATGTTTACTTTGTTGAAATTTGGAAACATTAATACCCAAATTTCAGTTCTGCTGACCTGCTAGTTCTACGTCTGGGTGTTTAAGTACATGTACATGTATAATCGAATGGGGAATAAACGCAAAGCGATATCTGTAATGAATTTTAAATGATTGACAATGTCAAATTTTATCTTTAGTAAAATTTCTGACCCAACCCAAATGATTGACATATTTCTAATTTACATATCAAATTGCTAATAGCCATCTCGAGATCATCAGCCGATTATGTTTTATCAGATGATGACTGGCATATATATATAATAGTTTAGTTACTTTTCAGTAGTCTTTCTATATTTGACAGAATACCACAATAGAAGTAAGTTGACACTTTTTCACATTTCAGGAGTCGTCGCGCCCATTGTTTAAAGCTACAATTTAAAATTTTAAAGTTATATTTTTAAAATTTATTAAAATAAAGCCTTAAAATAGATGGTATCCATAAACAGTCCTAACTTGTTAAAGAATAATCCTATAATTCAGTATTACCAGCTGAGAAATTGGCCAAAATATCATTTTCAACGTCAAATTCCAACGTTGGAAAATGGCTGCCCCATGTTGTAAATAGCAAAACAGGGGAGGTAATTGTGTTGTTATTTCCTGTGTCATAGATTTTCAAGGGTGTGAAATAATGCCCACGATCGTATAATAGTGAGTTGATAACCTATTGAGCAAAAGACATAGAAATAATAATTATTGTGTTTTGACTTTCTGAGAAAATTTGAAATTATCGCTTTAAGGCGCTGGCTCGTTAACCAGGATTTCTCGGGTTAAAACCAATGTTTTGGATATTTCATTTTCAGATTACGATGCGCTGTGTGATTATTATCTGTCTTTTGGTGTTGGTAGGTGCATGTTCTGCACGTTCATTAGAAAATAAAGAGGAAATGGATGTAAAAAGACAAATTCCAGGTGTCAATCTCGTAAGTAGGCCTACTACCAGTACTGGATTAGGCTTCGGCTTCCATGGAGCCCTTGCTTGACCCTTGCATCCGGGCCCGTAGCCAGCACATAAAATTTTGCGGGGCTATGGAATTTTTGGGAGGGGCTGAGGGTGTGGCCTGGGCTGCTAAGATCGCTCCTAAGAAATCATTATTGTTGGCGAAACATTTGGGGCTACGGACCCGCTTGCATCTACTGTGAAAAGGACATTTTCAAGAGTATGCACCCGGGTTGCCTTGGAAATTGAATTTGAATATCCCTTTATAAATTTCTAGGTAACATAAAGTTATGACATATAACTATTTATATATAATTTTTTACAACTTATTCCGGGCCCCTCCCTTTGAACTGCCCCCCCCCCTATTTTTATTATCCATTCTTGATATTTTCCAGGGCTGCAAGATGGCTATACTGTATAAATGTATTGTTCATTAATAATCAATTAAGAGGTGAGGCACCTGCTGATATTATGTAAAGTATAATAGTTATACATATTTTATTATAGAATTGTAAGAGTTTTGGCCAGATGTGTGCAGGAGGTAGAGGCTGCTGTGGTGGAATGTACTGTGGACGATATAATACTTGTCAATACCGCATTTATTAAATGTTGTAATACAAAATAAAATAGTTGTTAATACCTTCGCATAGAATTTGTTTTACATTCCATGGGTAATAGATACTTGCATTTAACGTGCATGGGGGGGGGGGGGGCACTTGACACAAACAAGGCCATTTAAGGACCTACATAATATAAGAGAGAGGACCACTGACACAAATTGAATGATTTAATTAAAGTGCACAGACAGTTAGACCAAAGGCAATGACGACCTAGCATTTGCGTATACGGGCTGGATTAGCAGTAAAACGCGTGTGCGACCATCAAATATTCAAATAATTGTCTTTGGGTCCATACAAGGACAGCCTCGCTTCTTCACCTCTCAAAGAAAACCGGCGTCGCTGTTTTTTTCGGACATTTCTAGTATTGCTTCCCTAACTGTCATCGAGCCCTAATAAAACACTAATGTTCCTTTTCTTTTAATTGAATACACGAATTTGTAGAGTTGGCTATGGATTAAAACATTTTGTCTAAAGCCGCTTTGTGCGACATTTTTCGGTCATAGATTATTATATGTGAGTACAGATGCAACAGTCGGATTGGAATTCAGAGTGGGGTTTCGGTTACAAAACCATTGGATACTTTTGAAGTTTCTTGCCAATCTGTTTTACAGAGAATTACTTACGAATTTTCTCTGTCACAGATGACTGTCTTGAACACGTGCATTGACGTCAGTCGTTGGCTCAACGGCTCGTGCGTTGTTTACATAACACCTAACTGCTGCGTGCAAAATGATGCCTTTTACTCATTTTAACTCCCATTTACACTAAATAGGAAATATTTTTAAACTAAAACAGATACTTCAAACCTCTTTATTTATTTTTCTTATACTTCAAAAAAATGTTTTAGAATTTATTTTGTCGGAGGAAAAAAGTTAATATTTTGCCAAATTAACACGTATAGATGTCATCTTTATCAGTGATACTAGCGGCCAAGCGAATATTCACTGCGGGTCAGTTTGGTTGCTTACACGGGCTAAAATAGCAGAAACGCATTTGTGGTGGTTAAATCTAAATTCAAAATTTTCTCCGGGAGGGTGAGGCCCCAATACCCCGCGACGATTGATTGGAATTCTGGAGTTGCTGTATTCATAAGAAAACACGTTTTCTCCCAACGGTCCCGTCTTCGTAGACTGTAAACAATTGATTGGAATTCGAATCAGCCACCTTAATTACTAATTAGGCTATAGTACACCATTTTGCTGTTGTCACAGGCTAAAATAGCAGGAAAACGTGTTTACAGCCGTCAAATATTCCATTCTTTTTGGGGGGGGGGGGCGGGGCATACAGGGTAAGCTCCGCTTCTTCCCCTTTCGAGGAAGACCGGTGCAGATGTCTGTAAACCCGAAATTTTTCGGGCATTTGGGGTTCTGCCCCTCTAACTGTCATCGAACCCGTACGCCTATGGGACCAAATGTTGCACCTAGGTGAAAACTCTACAACTTTATTTTGACGTAAAAAGGAATAATTTTGCCAGGACAGTATCTGTATCAACTTTAAATTATGACCCAACCCTCCTCATTTTCTAATTCAAATGAAATAAAAATTAAACCATGAATAGACGTCACTCCCAGAGGCGGCCACTGTAGCTCAGGGAGTCTGGTGCTGGTATTAAATTTGAAAAAAGACATAAATAGGGGCATGATTTGATAATTTGACTAGGTATGCATCCAACTCATAGCAGTGTCCATTATATTCTGTAGTGCCCATGATAGTACATGTATGTTCAATACAGAATATTCTAACCCATCATAGTGTCCATGATAGTCTATATAATTGAGAATATTCTAATCCTTCAATGAAGTGAGTCAAAAAATCCACGTCATGCGATTTTAATAAAATAAAACAAGTTATTTCATTCGATGTGGTTAATATTAAAAATATTATTGTACACATTCTGGTAAACTAGATACACTTCTTTAGCTGTTGGTCTCTCCAAAGGGTTTTCATTTTTACAACCAATGTTTATATCAAATAATTTTAACAGTAAACCAGTTGATCCAGGTCTCTCATTAAATAATACTTTACAAACATCAGGTATTTTCCAAATGTCTGTTTTCTCATCATAACCTGGCATGTGGGAGTCACTGAAAGTTGAGTCAAAGGGCCATAACTGTTCA
Organism: Patella pellucida; assembly: GCA_917208275.1. Lineage (NCBI taxonomy): Eukaryota > Metazoa > Mollusca > Gastropoda > Patellidae > Patella > Patella pellucida. The sequence continues at coordinate 65,049,171 of OU795039.1, forward strand.
GGAGCTACATAATCACCAGTTAATTCTTTATGACCACATTTTATTAGTTCATTTCTGCTTCTATTCACTTGAGGAAGGGCATCAGCATCATTTAATATCAAGCTTAAATCATCCTGTACAAGAAGTTGTGAAAGGGCTTTGTGAGGTTCATTTGAGTCACACATTACCCTAGTTTCATTAAGACCTGTGTGTAAAAAATTGATAATTTCTATATACTTTAGACACATTTCAAATCTTTTTTGAAGATGGTCTAAATGTTGGTTTTTGTCAAATATTTGTTCTATTCTATCAACAGATTTGAATTGATGATATTCAGTTATAAACAGGTCTGAATCCCAACAATAACCAATAAGCTGGACAACATGGGTGTCTGGTTGAAAGTTCATCAAGTTGGTCAAACCATCCTGAAAATCATCTCTAAAATTTGGATTTTTCAGTTTATTAATAACAACAGTATTTCCTTTCCATTGGCCAAGATAAACCTGCAACAGAAGATAAACATCTTTTAAACATTCAATAAATTAAAGAACTTCCACAACAAATTGGGAAACACATAAAGGGAGGTAACTACTCTATTCTTAACGAAATCCTGTAGTCTATGTAATTTATGTATAATATTTCATATGCTGTCAATAAAATGAAGTGTTATCCTGCCACATGTTACACATCTCTATATGGAACAAGGAAGGAAACCACAAACAATAGACATGTAAATCAATTAATAGCTATAAATAAATATGAAAATGTGTTAAGGGAGATAACTGAGGTTAAACTGGGCTTTTAATTCTCTCCACATTGACTTTAATGTAAAATCTATGCCATTTTGTGGCCTATTACATTTATTTTTTTAACATTCCAATAATCCTCAACTTTATAACGCAGTCATTTGACAAAATTCCTGAAGGAGGTTGAACATCTCTATAGATATCTCCTGATTTGTATGGCTCTTAAAGAAAAATACTATAACCAAAGCATGACAAAAAAAAAAAATTCAAGCATTCTCCTACAACTCCAGATGAAAACCTCATCACAATTTGCAATGAAAAAAGGGTAAACACAAGAAAATAGATATAATTTTATAACGCAGTCATTTGACAAAATTCCTGAAGGAGGTTGAACATCTCTATAGATATCTCCTGATTTGTATGGCTCTTAAAGAAAAATACTATAACCAAAGCATGACAAAAAAAAAAAAAATTCAAGCATTCTCCTTCAACTCCAGATGAAAACCTCATCACAATTTGCAATGAAAAAAGGGTAAACACAAGAAAATAGATATAATTTTGGTAAATACAAGATCTACATTTTTCTATCATCATATCATAGGTACATTGTAATACCAATCTCTTAGCCCAATTGTTTTAAAGAGAGAGAGAGAGGGTGAGAGTGAGAGAGAAATGGGGTTTAGGTCATTTTGGGACTAACATATCGTAGGGGTCTTTAGCAGTGGGAGGAAACTGGAGGTATCGGAGAAAACCCACAATGTTGGACACCTTGCAACTTACAAAATTGTTTTTAAAAAAAAATTGATTTTATTTCATCAGTTATTCAATATACAAATTAAAAACAAATAAAAACAATACTAAAGAAGTGGCATAGACAACTAATGTTCTGGTTGTAATTGTAGCTCATAAATCATAACCATGGTGATTAAAAGTAAGTGATAACATTTGTGGTGGAGTTTGTATATGAGCAATTGTTTGTAACATTATAAACATGTGATGTCAATTGACTCATTTTCATGTGGCTGAAATATAACTGCATGTAAGTGCTGAAGAGCAACATTGCCCGGCAGTGCCTGACACAGTTCATATTTAAGTTATTGTAATTTAATTTAAGAGAATATACACTTCTTATATTTAGTTTTACAACATGTATTCTTACCAGGAAATACATGTAGTGATTACATTCAGTTTCTCATAAATTTTAAATTTATGTGACCCAAAGCAGCTGTTGAGAAGAATACATTTGTATACAAAAAAGGTGTCTCACTCACACTATTATGCAACACCATATGAATGCTTTATATGTCCTATACCCGAGTCCCAAACATTGCAGACATATTTTTTTGAGTCCCACATGATGCAGGTCCCAAATGAGATGCAGTCCTTTATATACCGTATATATATATGACCTTTGTATTTGAAATTATTATATTTCCTAATCATTATGATAATGGGGTTTTAAAATGGTATCAATATTGACATACAAATGGGGAAAATACATCATAACTGAGTTTCAGGAATACATCCTGTTAATGAAATTTGGGCAATATTTTGTCAGTACATAATATAATACTCTTACATTTTTTACAGCCCCTTCTCCAATCTGTTCATTCACAACCAATTCTGTATTTATTTCTTGACAGTTTAGCCATTGGTGACATTCATCCATGCCATATAAACTAAATGACCCATATCCACACTGCAGGCGGCATTTGGTTACATTGCTAACAAAACTAGTCAGGCATATCTTTATTATATCTTCTTTTAATGTCCACCTCCATAGTAAATAACTGACCACAATAACAATACAGGTTTGACCTACTATTTTAAAGGTCTCCAGTGCAGGGATTTAATCTGATTGTCCTTGTTTAAGTTGGAGACATGAATATCAATATCATTCACTTCAAATAATTTACCTGAAAGAATAAATTTTAAAATAAAAATTTCTACCACGAATAATATAAACATGTAATATTGCTACAAATATTCACAAACTGCTTTGCTAACAAATTTAAAACCCCAAAAAGAATATCATGGCATAATAATATTATGTTATTAGCAGTTTAAATCTCATGTATAGCCTACAGTTAACAATAACACATCTTAATACACCTGGAAAATTACAAAGACCTATTTAAATAAATTAATGCAGGGTACTATTATATTATTGATAAAATCTAATGATATCTTATCTAAATAAGACTATGAAATATGCAATTACAGCCTGCAGGCCTGGAAACTTTCCATACTTTTTGTTGCAAAAGAAACCTATTTGTATTAAAATGACTATCATTCTTTATTCAAATTTATTGTCACTCAAACTATCACTTTATATATTATACATTAATAGTCAATAGAAGAGCATATGGTATGGTGTGTAATAAGCTACTTAAAATACTTTATCATTCACAAAACATGTTTTGTAAGTTGTGTAAAGGTCTATTATCTGCTCCAGTTTACAATTGTTATATACAGCAATTAGTTAAATATTTCCTGTTATTAATAATAATAAGGTCACGATGTAATAAAACGCATAGTTTTCTTAGCGTACAGTCAAAATCATATGGTTAGGCAAAACAGTCTGACTCAAGATATTCATATTATCGTGTTAATACAGCGCACCTGATTCTGGAGGTATATCCCGTGAGTCACGCGTTACAAGACAGTAGACGCAACCGGTTTCCGTTATACTATCAGACCAATGATCAACTGAAACCAGTTTTGTTTTTGAAGGGAATTCCTACACATCACGTGACATTTGTACAGTAAAAATTCATTATTTCCGGGAGTTTCACCAATGTGAGAAGGCTTTACTGTTATTGACATTATTTCAACGCTAAGTTGTTACAGCTGAGTAAAATGTTCTTTTTGATTAGAATGTAGTGGTGTGAATATATCTAAAGTTTGGAGTTTATTACTATTCTCAAAATGAAGTCCATAACAGAAGTACACGTTACTGATGTGGAAAAACGACGAATCCCAAGTAAACATTATGTAAGTAAACTTAGTATGACCATATCCATGTTATGAGTATATGACGGTATATATAAATTCTGTATTGTTTTGCGAAAAAAGATCCGGAATCTTCTTCTTCAGGTGTTACAAGAGCATATCATTAAACATGTATTATGCAAGAGTTAAATCTGTCTGTACGTACTTCTATTAGTTCTAGGTCTTAAAAATGTTATCTAAATTATGATTTATTGTTGGACAATAGGCTACTATTACTACAGTAGTTAACTTATCAAGAGTCAACCATGTTAGAATACATTTTGTGGTGGATGAAATAACCATAAAATGGATAATCTAGACATCATTTATTACGGGAACAAAGGTACACTGTACAGTGATGACGATTGAGGCTAGCCTAATTATCTAATAGTAAAATTGAATAGCTATATCCGTGAGACAATTTGACTAAAATCTTCAGCATTTTCTCATTTCATTATCTATTTTTCAACTATTAGTATTATAGTGAGAACCATGTTAGAATACATTTTGTGGTGGATGAAATAACCATAAAATGGATAATCTAGACATCATTTATTACGGGAACAAAGGTACACTGTACAGTGATGACGATTGAGGCTAGCCTAATTATCTAATAGTAAAATTGAATAGCTATATCCGTGAGACAATTTGACTAAAATCTTCAGCATTTTCTCATTTCATTATCTATTTTTCAACTATTAGTATTATAGTGAGAACTGTTTCCGTGGTTATATTTGATTTATTTATAGGTTCTGAGCTAATTACATGTACTTACGTTTTTTGTGTGTAGTTGTCTATTATAGTGAACTGACTCATTTAATCTTTTGACCATTTAATGTCAATGATACATTTGTGGGTAATCTTTTTTTCTTGGCTAAATGTCAAATATAATTATATCCAAATTTAGAAATGAGTTAAAGAAAGCGAGAGAGTGGGAGAAATGGGGTTTAACATTCACTTGACTTGACACAGTTCAATTTTGCTTAAAAGTCTTCAGCAGTGGGAGGAAATCAGAGGACCCAAAGAAAACCCCTGTGGTTGGACAGGTGGCCTTACTCCTTGTCACGTACAACCGAAGAATCAAAACCACTTGACAAGGTGTAGGGTAGCCCATCCAACCTAGTGGATTTTCTTCAGGTACTCCGGTTTCCTCCCACTGCGAAAGACCTGTACGCGCAAGCAAATTATTGAAATAAATTTGAACCATATGTTAGTCCTGAAATGACCTAGTTTGTCTCAAGTGGACGTGAGACCCCATTTCTCTTTTAAAAAATAGATTGTATGTGATCTATATTTGTTAATCCATTACAAAATAACGAAACTAGTATAAATATACAATATTCACTGGTATGTTAAGTGTGCCTATACATTATCATATCAATTCAATAAATACCCTCTTATCACTTATCAGTAAGTCAGTAACTTGTAAATTATGTCATATACTGTACATCTAATGATAATAATAACAAAACTATATTAAGATCAGCTAAAACCTTTGGTTGACTAGATATTAGTAATTACATTGTTTTGTACAGCCAACTACTGCCTTGAACATTGAAATCTCCGTAACATTAATATTATTACTAGTGACTCCATAACAATACCTGTGTATATAAAATCAGTTTGTGTATTTTACACAGTTGATAAATGAGGCTAAACCAGTTATTATTATATTACAGGTAGATAGATGTATACATGTAGTAGATGTAGTTCACCTGATATACACTGATTACCCATGTAATTAGGTTTCATGTTAACATTGTATTAATAGATTTACTTTAATTAATAGCTTAAATATTACTCATTAATTATGATATTGTCCAGGTGATTACCTGCAAGACATTCTTGTCAAGTATGTTTATGTATAGGCTATGCTCTTTCATATGGACAAGTTGTATTGAACATTTTTAATTTGACAAATTTCTACTCTAATAACAGACTTGATTCACAGGCTTGATATTCAGTGGGAAATGGGGATGTGTCTAGATAAAAGTAGCTGCGAGCAAAAAGAAACGAAATAAAAAAACTTGCAAAAAGCAATAGCTGTACAGTCAAAAAATCGTGTTCTTGAATGGGGAATTTAAATTTTCTGATGTACATGTATATACTGGTAGTAGAAGTGTGCTACCTTTCACGTAAATGCCAGAGTTTAACTTCAATGCCAGATCAATCTAAAGTAATTAGTCACACAAACTTGTCATAGGACAACAATCATCCTCCGCAAGACTCCATTGCTCAGTGGTACCAAAATCTGAGGAAACCCATGTATTGGTGAAACATTGTCACTTTGTGTGTTTTAATTCTGTTGCTCTTTAACATTAAATTAGTATTAAAACATACTATTTTTCTTTTTAACTTTATTTCGTTGTTCTTGGGGGTTTTGAATGCGCTTTAAATGTATTACTGTATTTTTCAATGTATTTGACAGTCATCTACAGAACCACAGTGTAAAAAACTTGCCAAAACAATAATTAAAAATATACATGTACTTGACTTTGAAAATTGTCTTATTCAGAAAACATTAACGCCTTATAACGGCATTATAAAAAAAAAGTCAAAAATAAATCTACACATACTATACCGGTAGATTAATGACTGTGTACAATACAATGGTTTTACTTTGTTTAACTTAAATGAAACTGCAGGGCATTATCTTTATGATGATAATAATAATTCATGTTGCTGAAAGGTATGAATTAATGTCTTAAATACTTTATTAATGGACCTCAAAATAAGATAATGAAAAGTTTAATAATCCTTTAAGCTACATGACATGTCGGTATGTGACTATCTATTATCTAGTGGACTGTTTGTTATTATCAGACACACATGTAGATGACTAGATGTTTGCATATGATGTACCTCTAGAGAAGGTCGTCATATTCATTTGTAAAGTGAAGAACAAAAACTTGTCGTTTACCACTCTATTTCTGTCTATTCGAATCACTTAAATTTTTTATTCAGGATATTTCTTTTGTTAATGAGCTGTTGACTGTATATATTCTACATGTAAGGCAAACGTCTTCAAAGTTAACAGTTGGATGATTAAAGATTAACAAACTTTAAAGGCAGACAATTCATCAAAATACAAATTTCTACCACAGGACTTCAAAAGTGAAATGGGGTGACTTGTCTTGCTTAAAACTTAAATAAATATTTGTAGTATTTGCAATTCTCTGAGTAGTCAAAATGCATTTACAAAATGTATATGTGAATTTAAATCTATCTTGCTTGCGTAATCATGATATGTACTTTTATCCGTGAAGATATGAAAGGAGACTTGAATACGCCTTGAAATAATGATTGTTATATGCCTACATAAAATAGAGAATTCTATTGAATTTCAATAATGTCTTTAAATAACTTTTACAGTTATGGCTGTTGTTTCATCCGATCTGTATTAAATTCATATATTATTTGGTTTAGATTAGTAAAATTTCAGCAATTTAGCTATACATGTAGTAGCTGTTAAAGTTATGTCACTTGTAAACTCCCTGATGACATAAGTTTGCTCCATGAGTGTTTTGTTAGGGAATCCAGTATTTTTTTTAGTAGAATTAGATATTTCTACTTTCCATTAAAATTGCCTTTTTTTTTGATAAATATTTCCCGGGAACCTATCTTTAATAATATACAACATGTATTATAATTATAATACTAATAGAAACAAAACAAACTTATTAGTGCTGAATAAAAAAGCTTTCTCCAGAGCGAGAGTACAACAAAATGTCTGGCATACATCCTACATGTACCTCCCAGATTCAGCTTCAATCTTGTGGACTATTTTTGGTTGAACATTAATTGTGACAAATGAAGGAAGGAACCATTAGAGCTTGATTATTGATAGATTGGTGTTTTACTGGTGTTTGCATTTGACCTGAGTTGGCTTGATACATGTACCTTATAACATTTTTGAAAGTTCAAGGCAGCACTCTTTAGACCTGATAATGCTAAGGAAATAATAAGATTATTTACATAGATAAGAAACATGACACCAAATCATAAAGCAGAATGTTTGATTAAGATGATAAAAGGTATGGGACATGACAATCAATTCTCGGCTATTACAAAATGTGTTTTCCGTATGAAAACAAGGAACGAAATTGATACATAAGGAACTGATTCTAGCTATAAATCCAATCCAACTTAATTCTACTTGCCTTCAGGACTGATTCAAGTGTTACAGAACTCAATTCTATCACATGTACAATGTATTGTCAATTCAAACCATTCTAGACTAAACATTTAACAAACTCTTTAAATAAATTTAATGTAGATGGTCTCTATGGCCAACTTATACATTATTGCAGTGTAGAATTTCAATGCCCTGGAAAAAATAAAGTGATCTACATGCATTCTAATGCAAATATTTAGGTCTATATCATTTTATGCATACATACATGTATTGTAATGTGTTTATCAAAAATATAAAACTGGTTAAATATTGCAGCAGTCAACAGTTTAGTAATGGACTAACGTGACACAGTTTCAGTTGACTGAACTCATGAGATTATGTGAATATTGACTTGAAATTACATGTTTTCATGAATTCTTTGTTTAATAGTGCTAGAAAGAAGCCTATAAAATTTGAACAAATTCAGTAATTACTTAATGGGTTATTCACTACAAGTCTCAAAAATGTACAGTAACAACCTTTGCTTATGGTATACCTAGACGACTTAGCTGATTAACACAATGTACAATTTTATGGATACACAATTACTGAGTTTAATACTAAGCGATATTTCGAGGATGATAATCTCGTCTATTATCATTTGCTTGATAAAAGACGACAGTATCTTCATTCAAACATCTCTTAGTATTGAACTCAGTAATTGTGTATCCATAAAACTGTACCTTGTGTTAATATGTTCAATTACCAAAAGCCTATCAAAGATGTTTAATTGCCTGGCTGGCAACCTATCTTTCCATTTCAGATATACATATGTGTATGTATGTATAGGTGTAGATAAAAAGTTATCTGATCGCAAGGGTTTAACAGGTTGAAGAGTTCAAATTGAACATATTTTATAATGTTGATAATTTGCTACTGTGTCAGAATAACCCATGATTATATGAATCAGGTTAGAACTAATGTGTGATAATATTGACATTACAATATGTGGACTTAAACTGAGTGTGTGACTTCTTCTTGTTAACAGATGTGAAGTACAGTTAATCCATCTAGTTGTAAATATAGACTGTTGACATTTATTGTTATGTATCATCAGAATATCATCATTCTACACAGTTTAATAAATCATCAAAAATCGTAAGGTTTTTATCATGATAAATGTATCAGAATTCGACTCTCTGTCAATCGTTCTGCCGTTCTGTAATTTTAGACTCACAGTTGATAATTCCCTTTTTCTTTTTTTAAATATAAAATTAACAGATCGCCTACTGGGGTGGTTGAGTTTAGTACAATAGTAACAGGTTGGAGGGGAAAGCATTGACTAATGTTTAATGTAATTGCAATTCAAGTAAGATATGTGTGACCTTTGATTGCAAAGTTAGTCAAAAGCCACAAGTCTTTTATGATATTATAAGAAAGAAGAAAAATAAGGGTTACATTAAACATTAGTCCGTGCTTCTCCTTAAGTGCCTTACAATATTAACAAGAGGGGTTGGGTGGCGGAATGTTAAAATGCGTGCGTGGCACATCATTGAGGCATGTGATTTTCTCCAGGTTCGCCTCTTTCCTCCCACTGCTAAAGATGCCTATACACACACACAAGAGAATTAATAGAATAAAATTGAACCTTACATGTATGTTATTCAAGAAATGACCTAGTTTGTGGACATTAAAGCCCATTTCTCTCTTTTTACGATATCAACAACATGTTCAAATACGTGTAGGCCAAAATATCTTTTTAATGATTTAACACAAATGGTAAAAATTTAGATTTGACAAATAGAACAAACAATTTGTTTTTTCATATTTTAGCTACATGTACATGTATCTTGACAGTTTTGGTTCAGTCTAGTCTTTCCCCATCTACTGTATTAAAGGTGTGCTGCCTTTACTCTTCTCGTATTGAGAAATTTGTAACTAGGGATTGTTCTGAAGTCAGTTACTGTATACATGTATTATAAGTTTATACTACAACAGGAAGAAATTTAATTTGTATTGTGGTTCTCATAGAATATCTGATAATAAGACCTACACACTTTCAATGAAATATGTAAATATGGGATTGGATTAATAGTGAATGAGTATATATGATGTAATAAGTTATATATAGGATGTGTTTATATCCTGGGGATATCTGATATATAGATAAATATACACATATGTTTTATTAATGATAGATTTAAAATAACCCCACAAATTGTATAAATAGTTTTTAGAGGACCAACAGGAAGGGAAATTTGTAAATAATGATTTACTGTGGAAAATTTTATATTTTCTGAAAAATGCAAATAAAGCACGGATACCTTTAGAACAGACAACGCCGATTGAAATTTGACAGAGATTTTTCACAGATGATCACAAATGAACACATGTATCAATGGTTGCGAGATCGTACACTACTCTGTGAGAAAATTACGTTGATCATGTGTAAGTCATTTGAAGATCATAGGATATCAATGATCTTTTCGATTGGCTAAAAAAAATGGTTCGCTCGACAATACATATGCTGGATGGACAGATGAATAGATTTTTCTGTTAATCGATCAATGGTGTATTATATTCGACGAAAATATCCAAAAAGGCTAGATAAGGGCAATGATCGAGCGAAAGGTTCAATTAGTTGGTTTTAAAGATTGGTGCAATTGGGCGAAAAAATATGCCCATCTCTTAATGCAATTTTTTTTTTGTATTATCTAAGTGCAATTGTGGAGATTAAAATACTTGCTATAATTGTTAAAAGAAGGAAATATTTTGATATAATCTTCTTGTTAAATCCTTCCTACTTAATTATAAATGTTCAATTTCATTGATAACTTTTAATGATATGATACTTGTGATATCAAAGCTGTTATCTTCTCTCCGTTAGTTCATAAGGAAATAGCTAGCTGAATAAAAAAACTTGACTTGTTAAAAATGAATTCAATTAGTTATGATAAGTAAAAGTTAAAACAAAACACACACGATTATTCATGTGTAGTTGTTATATTTAAATAAGATGTGTTTTTATTGTCTTTCTATGTATTTCATTATGAATAATTTGTTTAGTTGCATATCCATTCTTAAAACAAAGGGTAAACACATCATCTCATATCTACCGTATTCATTTTGATATTGTGGTGCACACAGTTTTTATTTTCACGAAGTAGGTAACAGTTTATGTACTTTTAGTACATTGCTGAGGTACTTATATTTTGATGTTGTGGAGCACATTGTTTTTATTTTCACGAAGTAGGTAACAGTACATGTACTTTTGCTGAGGTACTTTTAGTAAACTGTGTGTGATGGCGATTAAGATTTGTACATATATGCAGACATCAATGGGGTTGCCTTTTGTATACTTTGTAGTCCTATTGATATAAGACTGAAGATTTTAGAAAAAAAAAGCTTTCTTTAAGAGTACATGTATGTTTTTGTCGGTTTACATACCAGCTCTGCTGGACAAGTTCAAAAGTTTTCTCTTCTTTTTGAAGAGTTTTACTGTATAGAGGGTGTACTTATAACAAGTTCTTGTTGTATTTCTACTTCTATTCTCTAGATTATATAGACTAGAGGTAGAGATAGGGTGATGGTCAAAATACAATATTGTAGATCAACATCAGACTATAGACACAGCCATACGTTAATTAGTTGACTGTCTGTCAAGAAACCAAGGTGTCACAAGTTTGACCCATGGCTAAAGTAAACATCACCTGTTGTAAACGTTTTGTTGTAGTTTTTTTAGACTTGAAGGACATCTTTAACAAGCATCAGTTTAATTAAATTTAATTAGGCTTTTACATTTATTTATTTTAATGTGGTGTTTGAAGTATTTGACATCACTTGATAGAATCACTTCATCATTCAATTACTGATATACACACTTGACTAACTAGTACCATGTGCCAAAAAGACATACTGAACCCTTTAATTCAGTTTCAGACCTACTATTTTACGCCCAGTCAAAACATTTGCAAACCTTTCACATATTTATTGGTTTTTTGAGGAATCAACGTACTGGAAGAGAACTGGCAGTGGTGCTGCCTGTTTGGCTGACATGGATAGCATGCATAGTTATTTGGATTGGACAACAAATTGATGTCAACCTGTGTAAACATTGGGTGAAACACTGTCGTCCGGACAATGTCCTCCAACCCAAGCTGCAAATGTAATGATAGAAATATAAATTACATTATGTTAGTCTCAAAATGACAAGAGTTTTGTGTATTCATATTAGAATGTAAACATGTTGAAATAAAAATTAAATATATACAATATTACAACTGCATCTAATAAAGTTATATAAGTTGGTGAAATGTACATGATAGACGTTATATGTACATAGGTAATTGTGGTTGTAGAATGTAAGTAATTATCATTGATTAATGTTGATTAATTACCTGTAATTAGTTTAACCAGTTTGATTATTAATTAGCAGTTGTCACCTGTTATGAATCACCTTATTTGTAAAATGTGTCACTTCAGCATTAAGAAATAAAAAATGTGAAACTATGTAATAAATGTGGAATAGAGTGGAATGTCTTTGAGTGAAGACTTTAGTCTTGTTTTGACGAGTTAGGACATTGTTTGAAACAGTTTTTTTGGTATACCCTTTGTTAGAGTTTTTCTGATATACCCTCTGTTACAGTTCTTCTCAAATTCCCTTAGGTATCACCGTGAAATTGCACTTGATTCCGCGGCGATTATTCTCTGGAAATTCACCATGTTTCTCTAGAAATTCACAGGGTTTCTCTAGGAATTCACTGTGTTTCGCTAGGAATTCACTGTGTTTCGCTAGGAATTCACTGTGTTTCGCTAGGAATTCACCGGGTTTCCCTAGGAATTCACCAGGTTTCTCTAGGAATTCACCTGGTTTCTCTAGGAATTCACTGTGTTTCGTTAGGAATTCACTGTGTTTCGTTAGGAATTTACTGTGTTTCGTTAGGAATTCACCGGCTTTCTCTAGGAATTCACCGGCTTTCTCTAGGATTTCACTGTGTTTCGCTAGGAATTCACTGTGTTTCTCTAGGAATTCTCAGTGTTTCGCTAGGAATACATTGTGTTTTGCTGTGCTTCCTTCAAGGAATTCGCGAGCCTACCTTAATCTTGGGTTGAACTAATATTGTCTATAATGAATTGAAGTAGTTACAGTATAGTAATTCTCCTGTGAACCAAAGGGCACCTTTTCAAGTTAAATTTTTTTCTTGGGAGTCTGCCCATTAGACCATCAAAAACTTTCCAGGAAAGAGTCATTTGGCCAAGTTTTGTAAATATTTTGTACTTTTTCATTTAATTTAAACCATTTTAATTCACATTTGTGTGCTAAAGATTTAAGTAAGAGGTTATGTGTCATTCCTCAAGGTTTGAGTAAATACATTTAATTGCCATGCATATGAGAGTTCATTATTATGCTGGAATTTGTTTGGGAATATTTCAAGAATATTATGGAAATCATTTGCCAATTTACATGTCCTGGACTAAAAACATTTTATTTTAAAAAACAATTCAATTTATAGTCTAGTCAGTCGTTTGTTTTGATTTGTTTTTTTAAATGTATAAACTGTCTTATTTATATTTGTACAGCGCTCTGAAACGAAGCGTAGATCGCTTTAATCAATAAATATTATTATTATTATTTTAGTAAATTTTAAAATTTGTGTGGATATTGAGCTATTAATGATTAGTATCTAAACTTTGTATACATACACATGTAGTAAAAATTAAGATTAAAAATTGAATTTACAATTGTTTAAAGTACAAATACTTTCTTCAAACAGGTATTATCTAAGAGCTAAATCTGCCTATTGCAGGTCCTTTGTTAGGCCTTAAATGTTATATAAACTATTAATTAGATGTTAATCAACTTATCCAGACAATAATCAACTTTCAAAGCCTTCAGATGGCATCGTTATAAGTAGATTTAAATACCTTTCGTCCTCAATGTGGTTACCGAATAAAATGGACAATCGAAACTATGTTTATTATCGTAACAAAAGTAGTAAGGACATCCAAGGCTAGACTATAATTGTATCATTGATATCTAGGCCCAGGACGAAGTATCTTGAATGCAATTTTAAACATACTCACTTTTCATTATCTATTTTTTATTATTATAGCGAGAACTGTCAGCTAATCTTACTTAATTTCGTTTTAAAGAATCACTTTCAAATATATATTTTAATGAATAAAAGTGGTTAATTTGGGTAAACAAAACAAGAAAGCAACTTTGAACTACGGACAGAGTTCATTTCAAATGAAAACAATCTTAAGACAAGGGAAGTAATTCAGGTTTTCTGATACTAAGCACATAATTTCATAGCATATTTCATCACCTCATCTGATTTGGGGCTCTCTTTCAGTTTTATAAAATTTTCAATATTGTATTTCAGGTTTATGTAATGAGAGTTAGCTGGTCTGATGGTGGAACATATATTATATATAGACGTTATAGTAGATTATTTGACTTACAGGTATGTAATATTAATCTGATCATAAATGATTATACACATGAAGCAATAAATAAGTATATATTGAGGTCAGAATATTTAAAGAGACAATAGACACTATTTCTCCAGTTGATAAAAAATATAATTTAGATTTGATTGAACATTTACATTGGGATGTTCAGATTACGTATATATTTATGTAGATTTTATGCAAAATTGGTGCCAAACAATAGCCAAGATTCTACAGACTTGTTAAATTTCAATTTAGGAAGCGAATATACTATTTCTAGTGGTTTTAAGAAGTTAAATGATACTTGTTAAAAAATATCCTGCTTTTATTTTTAACCCTTTTACGGGGATTAAGACATTAATGTCGTTTTCCGACACACACGCTTTACGGGGATAGCGACATAAATGTCGTTTTATCGTAAAAGGGTTAAGTCTTATGACGTCAAAATGAATATGACGTCAAACTTTAAGCCAATTAATTCCCCCACAGTGGTTGAGCAGTTGGAAAAAATATCCCCCTAAAAGGGTTAACACATGTAATTTAGTGAATCTAGGTTTATTTGAACATGATAATTGATATTTATCAAAATAAATTAAATTTATTTAATTGGTTATAGTGATAATACACCATTAAACATATGTTCTCTATACAAATATATTATGTAGGATTTAATTTTGTTATAGTATAAACAATAAATGTCTATATATAAATACCTGTAATGATGTAACAAAGTATACTTTATAATATAATTCTGTTTACAAAGGGAAAAAATAAATAGAGACGCCAAACACAAACAGAATCTATTTGGATCAGATGAAATCAGTTTTGTCCTTGAAAGTTCCCTTGAGAATGTTTTCTGTTTTGCTTTAATCCTCAAACTTGTTTGTGGGTACAAAAGCAGGGAGGTAGAATAAAAGACATAGAAGCTGCTTCATATTTGTTACGATCATCGCATTCCCTTTGAAGGCTGTTGAATTCCTATATGGTTATCTATAAATGATATACCGGTACGGTCTAGGGCTGGACGATATTCTCGATATCCCGATATATCGCGATGTCAAATTTTTTCATCGTCGACGATCTTTGGTCACCAAAAACATCGCGGTATAGCAATATATCGTTTTTTGCAGATTATCGTAAATACCGCGATATTTATTGACGATATATTGCTAATTATGTGCGAAATATGATATAATTTAAATCAATAAGAAGACATCGTCGATTATCTTTGTTGAAATGCATTTTTTGTCAATAAAATAGTCCTACTAGGGGTTTCACGTCACGTGACTCTAGGTTGAAATCGGGCCAGCCAGCAGCTGAAATATAGCCCACTTCAATCTACGATTCTGAATTACTAATTGATGTAAATGCATTCCTAACAATTGTATTGCAATAGTTTAATATCAATCTCGATATCTGCAAAGATTCGGGCTAAAAAAGTATCGATATGATAGCGAAATTACCGTTTGTTTACAGGAGACGCTAGCGGGAAAATATCGCTCTGACGTCACGCGGCCGGATCTCCACTGACGGCATTGCTATGGCCCACTTCATCGGTGATTCCGATCGTTATTTTTCAGGGGATTTTCATATAGAACCAATCAAATGATAGATAACATTTTTGTGATTATCATTCTGAGTGAAACCTCGAGATCGGACAATTAGAGCCGTAGAAAATGGGATTTATCTGTTTTGATGACTGAAAATTGCTAAATTTCGACTAAATATATAAAAAAATTCGTGAGGTTTCATCGAGATTATAAATATTTGACATATTATCATTCAAAATATTATGATTTTAATAAATCTTAGCTGATAATAACGATCGGATTTCAGTTTTAAAATTAGTACTAGCGATTCTGAAGGGGAAATACCGCTTACGACGTCACTCAAATATGACTGAAAAGCACTTAGTTTGGTGCCGTGCTACGCATTGACGGTAAAGACAACATAAAACAATGATTTATACACATTTTTATACGCCCACATTTTCATGTGGACGTATTATGTCGTCGCCCCTGTCCGTCCGTCCGGACGTCCGTCCGTCCGTCCGTCCGTCCGGACGTCCGTCCGTCCACAATTGTTTGTGGACTCTCTACAGGTCACAATTCTTACCCGTTTTCGACGAAACTTGAAATATAGGTTTATCCCCCAAAGATCTCGACTGCTTTCGATATTGGCACGTATCGGATCAAAACTTCATGGATTATGGCCCCTGATTGTACGAAAAATCACGTTTTTAGCTTGTGGACCCTATAGAGGTCACAATTTTGAACCGATTTTGATGAAACTTGACATGCATGTTTATATCCCAAAGATCTTGGTTCCTTTCGATATTCGCGCCTATCGGAATGTAATTTCCTGAATTATGGCCCCTGATTGTCCGAAAAATCACCTATTTTAGCTCGTGGTACCTCTGGAGGTCACAATTATTATCCGATTTGAAAAACCGTTTGATTATATCACCGTTACACCCTAAGGACGGTTGAGTTCAAATTTCGGAAAAATCGGACCAAAATTACCATACAAAATGGCCGCCGTTCGTACGCGAATACTGTTAAAAAATGGTATATCCAGGTTGTGGACCCTATAGGGATCACAATTTTAATTTGATTTTGATGAAACTAGAAATGCTTGGTTATAACCCAAAGATCTTGGTTCCTTTCAATATTTGCGCATATCAGATCGTAACTTCCTGAATTATGGCCCCTAATTATATGCAAAATCGTCTT
Organism: Patella pellucida; assembly: GCA_917208275.1. NCBI lineage: Eukaryota > Metazoa > Mollusca > Gastropoda > Patellidae > Patella > Patella pellucida. The sequence goes on from OU795039.1 coordinate 65,066,186, forward strand.
TGATTAGCTTGTGGTCCCTCTGGAGGTTACAATAATTATCAGATTTAAAAAATCGTTTGATTATATCACCGTTACACCCTAAGAAAGGTTGAGTTCGAATTTCGGTAAAATTGGACCAAAATTGCCATACAAAATGGCCGCCATTCGTACGCGAATACTGTTAAAATATGGTATATCAAGGTTGTGGACCCTGTAGAGGTCACAATTTTAATTCGATTTTGATGAAACTTGAAATGCATGGTTATAACCCAAAGATCTTGGTTCCTTTCGATATTTGGGCATATCGGATTGTAACTTCCTGAATTATGGCCCCTGATTATACGCATAATCGTCTTTGTTTAGCTTGTGGTCCCTCTGGAGGTCACAATTATTATCCGATTTAAAAAATCGTTTGATTATATCACCGTTACTCCCTAAGGATGGTTGAGTTTGAATCTCGGAAAAATTCGGAACAAAATTGCCATACAAAATGGCCGCCGCATGTACGCGAATACTGTTATAAAAAGGTATATCAAGGTTGTGGACTCAGTATAGGTCACAATTTTGATTCAATTTTGATAAAACTTAAAATGCATGGTTATAACCCAAAGATCTTGGTCCCTTTCGTTGTTTGCGCATATCATATCGTAGCTTTCTGAATTATGGCCCCTGATTGCCCGAAAAATCGCCTATGGTCCCTCTGGAGGTTATGATTATTATCCGATTGAAAAAAAGCTTGACTCTATCACCGTTACACCATACCGAAGGTTGAGTTTGAATTTCAGGGAAATCGGACCATAATTGCCAGACAAAATGGCTGCCGTTTGTACTCTAATAGTGTTAAAATATGGTATATCAAGGTTGTGGACCCAGTATAGGTCACAATTTTGATTCGATTTTGATGAAACTTGAAATGCATGTTTATAACCTAAAGATCTTGATTCTTTTCGATATTTGCGCATATCAAATTGTAATTTAATGAATTATAGCCTTTGATTGTAGGAAAAATCACTTACGGTTTTGCTTGTTCTCTAACCATCTCTCGAAAATGTGGGCGTATCCTGCCTGGCAGTGCCAGCTTACTATCTTTTTAATAAAACATTACACACGTAAAAACATCGCGATATTTCAATATATCGTGAATATTTTTTCAAATATCGCGATATTTAAAATTGTCAATATCGTCCAGCCCTGACCGTATTTGACATAATAACCACCTCACTCCTTCTAATGCCTGCCAGCTGTTTCTTCCTTCAATCTGTAATAAGTTATATGACTTACCTATAAAATAACCCATATACATGTAACTGCAGTAAAACAGCAAGGCTTTTTTTTTATAAAGAACCCCCTTATTTTGTTACACAATATTAAAAGGGCCCCTATTAAATATGGTATGTTTCACGATGTATTCCCATGAAAGTATTTTTAGGGTAATTATTTCCAATAAATGTGTGTTATATTTGGAAAGTAGAGACACTCAATTTTAATAGAAAAATACTGTATTCCCTGAAAAATCGCTTACGGGGCGCCAACAGGGCAAAAATATAAATAAGGGTGTCACTAACTAGCAGCCAGCCTGTTTGAGTTATGTAATGAGCACCTTATATCTGTGTTGATCTCACAGTTTTAAACTTTGAGAGAGACTTAAACATCTAGTAAACTCTAGCAAAAAAGTTGGCAGAGGATATTATCAAAGAATTTACTTTGGCTTTAATATTAATGGTACATGGACAGCGACTAACAACAAATACAAGCTCAATTAATCCTCTCTCTCAATTAAAATTAATGAATGAAATGGAGTTTAACGTCCTACTACTATGCACCTAACCTGGGCTAATGGAAGACGGGCATACGCCATACAGGGAAATTTTGCCTGGGCAGCGGCGCTATGGCCTACTTTTATATCGAATTCAAACTGCCAAGGGATCTTTTAGGTGCACTCCAATGTGTACACGGGACTTCGGTTTTTTGTCTCATCCGAACGACTAGGCAGCTGTCCTTGTCAGACCCCCCTCTCTCTCAATTGAGTCACATGACAAACAAGGCTGATTCTTATGGCATGGGATAGTTTTTTTGTAATTAAAATGTTTTGAGAGAAGTTGAAGCAACATTTTGATAGATAATTTAGTTGTAATATGTTCTGCGTCCATAATATATCATCTAATCAAGTACATAGGAAGGTATCTTTAAACTTCTTCAACAACATCTTTGTTATCATAATATGACCTACTTTGTATTTTTAGAACAACAATAAAATAAATGTAGATTAATATATTATAAATTTTAATAGTTGTCTCGATGTACATGTATTCATATAGCAATTAATATATTATAAATTGTCTTTATGTATTCATATAGCAATTCACCTTTTATTGTCATAATAATAGAAAACAACTTTTCATGTTTTTTGGCCCAAAATTTTCAGATAGGGTTCTCTCGTCATCATCAACAAATGTTTTAATAAATTGAATGATCAGATGACAATTTTAACTGAGAGATGTTTTAACTAAGATTTTCTAGTCTCTATCAAGAACATTTGAATAAAAAATTAATTTTGTTTTTTGTCTGAGAGAGATGGCATGCGACAGGGTTTAATTTCCATTCAATACAAACTTATTTATTGTTTTACTAACATACACAAGAAAAGTCCCAATAAGTACCAACATCGCTATTTTGAATGTAATAAAAATGTTGCATGCCGTGTGTTTTAGAGTTGTTCGTCAGCTTGGAGTTAATCAAGGGATTTAATTTAACAATAATTTTTAAAAAATTGACTTTGATAACAGGTATTTAATTTCGTTTGCTCTGTTGAATACAGACTCAAAGCCATAATCCTCAATAGTTGTTGTCAATCCTCAATAGTTGATCACCAATCAACCAATGTTTTGAATAGCCGACTGTCACCTAAAATTTAACAATCGCAATAATTTCATGTCGTAATAATTTTTGCCCCACGATAGAAATTCGCAATAATTTCATGTCGCAATTATGTTTCACCACCCAAACTCGTAATAATTTCATGTTTCACAGTAAATGGTATTTCTCATAAGCTCATATGTTGTCTGGCGACCTTTCTATACAAGTCAGGGATCAAAACCGCCACATTGCATCAATGACAGACCACATGATCTGATGCGTTCACATTAGACCAATCATAAAAGAGATAGAAATGATTCTCAGTGTAGTTATTAAATCGGTGACAACCTATCTACATGTATGGTTTTCAACACTATGAGAGCAATTTAATTAAATTTAATGGTTTTGAATGAGTTTGAATGTCTCTTCAACACTTTCCTTGAGCCATTTTAAAACTGAACAGGTACTTCTTGGCCAATTAGAGTAATGTAGAACTACCTTGTACACTTGTTTTCAAATATTATCAAATAGATTACCAGATAGTACATCTAATAGTCTAACTATCAAATACATAATTACTGGAGCATCTATCATGTTGTATTTTCAGAGTGCTTTATTAGATAAATTTCCTATAGAAGCTGGTTCAGTAGATCCAGAAGCTAGAATTATACCTTTCATACCAGGTAAGAGTTTTATTTGGCCAGCAAGGGTCATACACTAGGCAGGATTTATACATGTACTTGCTGCATGTAGAATCATTGTAGGTAAAAACTCATGATGTTAAAATTATATGGGAATATTTCAAATTTGTAACAGTGGTGTCATTCAAGACTTATTTCCATTTGAGAAATCTTTGGGATGTCAAATTGTTTTAAAAGTAATATAATTGAAATAAAACAGTTGAATACAAAATTACAACAATTTCCTTTATTATACACATACATATGTGAACTCACTTGGAAGTTCCTTAGAGATGAACTTGATTCTGTGTTTGGTTGTGGAGGCTCCATGAAAATTACATCCAGAACATGGAGCATAAGATTTAATTTTGAATGTTTTATTTTTAAAGGTAAAATTATATTTGGACGAAGTCATATTCGTGATGTAGCTGTGAAAAGATTAGGACCGATCGATGAATATTGTAAAGTAAGTTATGGGTATCAACATTTTTTTCTAACTATTTTAGGTGAACACTAGTTAAAATGGATTTTGAAGAGAATGTCTGGTTTTGAAAGACAGGTGGAACATGGAACTCCAAAAACAAATTCACGGGAAAGGCTTTCATGAATGTTTCCAAAATTTCCATATAATGCCCCTGAAAATTTTAATCTTTCATTTTGAATGAAGAAGAATTATAGGTTCTGATTTAATCAAATAATCTGTTTAAGAAAGTTTTGGAAATGGACGTAAAGAACATCGCCCCATTAAATGGAGTATAGAATAGTTTTTATCAATATTTCAGGGTATTATAAGACTACCAGCTAAAATATCAAAATGTGATGAAGTATTAGATTTTTTTGAAGTAGACAGAGATGATTTAGATCCACCCAGACTTGAAGAGTAAGTTAAAAACTATATTTCCAATACAATGTAGTACTGCCACCCACTTATTGAAAGAACTGTATCATAAAATCAAAACTGTGTTTAAAAGGTTTCAGTTTGGCAATAATAAACAGTACTTGACATTGATGTGACTATGCAAATGGAAGTAGAATTTGAAGTAGTAAATAGCAGGATATAGACTGCAGACTTTGTCTTAATGGAGAAATAATATTATATAATTTACTTCCTTTATAAGTAGAAAGGTCTATGCTTGTTATTGTGTCGTCATTGTCATTGAGTTTTTACCCTAACTAATATTAATGTAGTTCAAAATTTGAAACATTTAGAAATTATTTCCTGTGAATGTGATAGATTTTAATTTGATTTTAGGCATTGTAGTTTAGCAATTTTATTCAATTTAGCAAAATATCTATAATAATTATACATAATTTGTTTTAATTGCTTGTAATATCTATATCTAAAAAAACCCAAACAACCCAACCCTTTCTATATACTTTATTTATCTGTGCATTATTCATATACTGTTTCAGCAATTAGTTAAGCCATTTTTGGCAATATATTGATAAATATTTCTTCAATATTTTATATTGGTGTAATGCATAGATAAAGTAGGAAAATAGTGTCTACAATAGGTGTAACATGACCCCCTCAAACATTAATATTTATAAAATGAAATCATGCGTATCTAGAGTATAGGATTACTTGTATTTACAACATATTTCCGTCTCTTTAAGGAATACAGTTATTACAACATATTGTTCACCGTTTCTTGATATTTATATAGTGTGAATCATTCAGGAATTGAAATTGTTTATGAACACACTTAAAATCTAGTTCTCTGTGTATTTGTGTGGCTAATAAATGTCTTATCGTGTACATAAAGTTTCTCAGTATATAAGGAGTAGTAAAAGTTTTAACAAGTGTCGACGTTATTTCAGAAAAAGTAAAAATGTGGGAAGGAAAGCGGAGAAAATCTCGCAACCAAAGAGTTTGAAACAGTATACTGTAATGTCTGATTATGAGAAACAGGATCGTGGGGAAATTGATTTAACGTCAGGAATGTTGGTCGAGGTGGTGGAGAAAAGTGAAACAGGTAACAACAAATTAAACCTAGTTAATTGAAACTCAGTTAATTAAACCTACTTAATTGAACCTGAGTTAATTAAACCTAGTTAATTGAACCTCAGTTAATTGAATCATAGTCATAGTTTTAGGTCTCATAAAGTAGGTAGTTTTATCTATTAAGGGCTTGACTCACAGCTTCTATTTACTTCATGTACATATATGTAGGCATTATTGTTGGTTTACACTCACAATCCAGTTTTAATCCCATATTTAAAGAGAATTTTCTGTGTCTCCATTGACTTGAATAGAAGGGGGAAATTACCACATAACAACAAAGAAATTTAAAGGAGAGTTACAACCATTGATGTTTGTTTATATTTTATTCATTGTCCTATATTAAAATAGTTAAAAAACCCACAACCCATTTCGACTTTAATTAACAAATTAAGACACACGCTGTATACATATTACATAGACAACTCAATATATTCATACAAACGGTATACTACATGTATACCAAACAAAGGGGTTAAGGCTTTCAGTTATATGTAGTTGCCACTAAATTTGATTTGGCTCTCTTATCAAAATCCAAAAACACATACATTGTAGTATGTATGAATACATAATAAGAGAGGTGTTAATAGTGACTGATAGTTTCCCCCTTATAACACCACAGCCAGCACCTCCATTTTTAAATATCTAAATATATGATCAAAATATAAAAGGGCATTCACTATTGTTTGCTTCAAACTCAACCAACCAACTATTTGATCTCAGGTCACTTGGTTCAATGAAAAATCATTGATGCATTTCGATAACCTTGTATCTCAGATATTTGTTAAATCCACTGTTTAAAATCTAGACCACATTATCAATATTCCCTCTAAAACTAATAAACCTAGTCCAATTATTAAGCTGATTAAAGGAATTATGTAGGCCTGCACGGATCAATTCAAACTGTGTCAAAAATTGCTCCACCCTATCTAAAGGATATTGCTCACCCATATGTTCCAACCGAGTTCCTGATTTCTTTGATCTACTGATCAATATTTCGTTGAGACACCCAAATACAAATTGAAAACAATTGGTGCCAGGTCACTTTCATATATCTTTGCAATTCTTTGGAATTCCTAAAACCTAAAACAAAAGTGGGCTGAAATATTAACTTCATTTAAAATCAAGCCTCAAGACCTATCTGTAACTAGGACATTATATGTTGTACTGTACTTGGTGTGTTGTCAACACTTTGAGCATTTCCCTATTGTGATGTGGATTTTAGTGCATTATAAGACTCATTATTATTAGTATTATTCTGATTTGATTATTAAATAGTGACCCCTTTTGATTAAATTATTAGATAAAATATTTTAGAATACTGAAATGTTTAAATTCCAATGCATTTGTTTGGCTAACAATGACTTTTAAAATGTATCCAATTTGTTAGAAGTAAAAGAGATACTGCATTACACCTCTTATTATTAAGTTATGAGGATAAATCTGCTTTATAAATAATATCACATATGATATATGACATAACAAAGAACAAAAAAAATGATTCAATTTAATACTACAAATGTATTTAGTTTTTTCGTTCCTCCTTTAAAAGTTGAAAATTTCAAGATACTTAATTTTGAACATTGTGGCATTAAGGAAGCTATTTAGATCATATTATTATTCCTTTAAGTATTAGTTTTCTGACTGATAATTTCTTCACATATAATTTGGATGTATACTTAGCTACATTGATATTAGGGGTGGGCAAATGGAGGTCGAATTTTGGAAACAAGTGTTTTCTAAGGCGATTTTGGCTGCTGAATCCGAATCTGGTGAAATTTTTGTACTGTGACGTCATTTTGAGCTGGTTCCGTGGCCATTTTATAAATGCCTTTTTTTCAGTTATTACCCTCATATCTATAAAGGATGTTATTAAATCATAAATGAGAGTGCAATTTTAGAATCCACGGTCATGAAAAGATATATTCTAACATATTGGACAACTAGTTCAAATATTTTCTCGCTTTTATGAGAAAAAAAGTCATTTTTGGGCCGCCATTTTGAAGGCCACGGAACCAGCTCAAAATGACGTCACAGAACAAAAATTTCTCCAGATTTGGATTCAGCAGCCAAAATCACCTTAGAAAACACACGTTCCCAAAATTCGACCTCCATTTGCCCACCTCAGTAATATGTACATGTAAATACAATCAAAACTCTCAAAGGTGTGCATATACCTGCACATCTTTAAAGGCCCAATTACACTAATGTTATAACTGAATAATATTTCCGAATCATTATTCTGGTCAACAAATTGTACTATTTTACAATATTCCAATTAATTGATGATACAAATTTAATCTTAACACACCAAACTTTAAAAATTGGAAAAATTCAACTACATGGTTTGAAAAGGTTTACGTAAATCTTTTTTTTCTGGACCTGTCAAGCCAGCAAGAGTGTTATTGTCCCTTTAAAATTGGGTACCTTGATAAAATGAAGTTTGTTAGTACTGTATTTAATATGATATATCATTGTATAGGTTGGTGGTTTGTTAATAGTGTAGATGCTCAGGGTTGGGTACCTAGTACATATCTACAACCAGCTGATGGTACTACAGAATCTATATCTATTAAACTTACTCCTGGACAAGGTTGGTTTTATTAAATCACTAACACATATGGTTTTGGAGCATTGAATAAGTTTATTTTACTAATGCTGGAATTTACCTTGCACTGGGGGGTGGATCGCCTGGCTAAGTGGGTAAGGCGCTGGCTGGCTCGCTAGCTTGGAGGTCGGGTGTTCGATCCCTGCATCCAGATTTCCCGGTGTGGTTTCACCTTGTCAGTGATACAGGAAGGAGGGCCTGACAAGGACATCTATCTAGTTGTTTGGATGTGTACACATTGACGTGCACATAAAGGATATAAGTGTATGCCATAGCGCCACTGCCCGTGCAAAATCTCCCTCATAGCACAATGTATGGCATATTTCATTTCACCTTACACTGGACCTGTATGTTTTCTTCCCTGTAAATTTTACTGGGTAATTTTGGGGGACTAACTTTCTCGTTTTCACATACTGTCAGATTTTTATGTGGTTTCCTGGTTGAGATTTATCATGGCTAGTCAGTTATTTATTAATCGACTGGTCTATCCGGTAAAATTGATTATTAAACATTATGGGAATATCACATGCTAATATCATATCCAAATGTTCATAAAATACAAATCCACAGAACAATATTACTATGACTGATGAGCCCATTATGTTTTTACTATGAATTTCAGAAGAGAAATATATTTGTACAGAGAATTTTGAGTCTGGTGGAGATGATGAGTTAAGTTTAGAGAAGGGAGCAGTTGTTGAAATTTTAGAGAAAAATCTTGAAGGCTGGTGGTTTGTAAGGTTTGTATTTTATCAGTGACATCTCATATTACCAAAAAAAGATGCAATAAAAGAAAGATGGTGTTATTTATTGGTTGTATATTATGCATATGGTTTAATCACGGAAAAGAGTCATTTGTCTTTAGCGCCCAAAGGATTTTTTAAAGAAAAGTGACCGACAAGGAAAGACTTGTTATTGAAATGCATATTCTACTCATATTTCATAAAAACTTCGTGTAATTATGGATTATTGAATTTTTGTGAATAACCATCTTTAAGGTTTCGACATGACCAAGGTAATCCTGGCTAGGCAATTTATTCCTTGTATTAAGATGCACAATTTTGTGTTTCTACAAGTCTTTCGTTTGGTGTTATGTTAACAGAAAACCTACTGCATGATCCAACATTTTTCTAAGAAATATTGCCACCTGTTTTCATTTATTATCATTTATTAAACCATGCCAGACTAAACTGTTATGTTGATTTACACTGGAACAAACATAAACAAGGTTTTATGTGGTTGTGTGGGCAATGCAAGGGGGATAATTTCTCAATGAACAAATTCCAACTGGCAATGGTTTCATTTATGTACACTACTACTAATGTACAAACAGGACATCTGTTCTATATCCCATCTGAAGAACATTGAAAAATTCTGATGGTTCTTCCAGGCTTATGCCAGAAATCGAAACTAGGGCATTCTGGCTGGGTCAAAGGTTATACACATAAACAAAATAAAAGATTATTTTTGAACAAAAGAAGAATTGGATTGTGATTCGGTAAAGAGCTCTTCTTGTTCTTTATAAAGACAATATTATGTAAATGATTATTATTATTATTTATTGAAGGCATAACGGTAGGGAAGGTTTTGCACCGGCAACTTATCTAATGAAAACTGAAGATGAATTTGTGAAAAGTTTGGCACATCGAAAATCAATAGATGTACAAATAATACAAAATCTTGCAGACATTAGTAATATAATGAAGAATAAAGATGCAGCTGATGAAACAGTTGACGTTACTGATAAACGTACTGGACCACCAGGAGATATGTATACCAAGATACAACAAAGAAGTCGTTCTTTAGAACGTGGTGGTAATATTAAACCACCACCAAGACAGAATAGTAGAATTGTAAGTATAACAAACCCATACCAACTAATAATGTGGATATATTTTGTTGTCTCCTTTTCAAAAAATACACCACATTTTTATGTTCAAATTCATGAAATCTTGTGAGGATGGTACAGGTCAGAGTTCTTTAGAATATTTTTATAACAAATGATTTGAAGACATATTTCTCATTATGGAGTTATCTTTCCAATCATATGGGTTTGGATAGTTAATATGTGCCTAATCGGGACCTCTATAGATATTCAGATTGCTTTGATTATGCATCACCGAGGCATTCCTCTGTTTATGTTCTGAGTTCTGAAATCTTGGGAACACCATACACTTCAGTGTTCTTTTCAATTGAGTATCAATTTTCAGAATCGCCCAATTATAAATGTCTTACAGAGTTATCTTTCCAATGACACTTTGGTCGTACTTGATTGAACGTTTCGGCAATTCCGAAAATAGTGTCAATCAAGTGAAAAGGAGAATTTCGGGCTACAAGCATGCGTCGACTGGATAATAAATACCTCAACCAATCATGGCAGCTGAAACATATTTGTTACTTAAAATACGTCACGATTCTACTCACACCCCTTCAGCTGTCGGAACTGACAGAACTGTGACAGGACTGACTGAATTCTGTGTCAATTCTGGGCTGTGAATCAAGCATCCCCATAGTTTTAAACTTTTCCTGTGGTATTTGTTGACAACCCACCTCAATATTTTGCTTGCACACAAGTGGAAGTAAAGGTGACAAGAAAAGCTATAACACTGCCATTCTTTGTCATTATTAGAGCTGTTTTTTGTTTTGACTGCTTGTCATGGGCATTATAATGTGTTTATTTTTACAAACTTATTTTAGAGTGTAAAAGGAGCAACAAGTTCAGTATCTAGAAGTAGTGATTATGTAACAATAGCAGATTTTCAAGATACAGTTGGGGATGGTATCAGTTTTAAAGAAGGACAAGTAGTTGAAGTAAGTTCTTTAAAGACACAATATTCTAAATTTTTATCTTATAAAACGTATTCAAGCTTTGCGTTCTGTACATTAAAGGAGCCACAATGGCTCATTGAGGTCGTTCTGGTTTCAAACCCCTGAAAGTTTTCCCCTTTTCAGTGGAGTAAAACAGAGGGTCTTTCAAAGAACAGAGCAGCATAGTTTGGGTGGGACTTAAAACCAAGGTTTCTTATGTACACATTGGCATGCATGTAAAAGAACCATTATTAGTTGGAATTAGAAATAAGGCCTGTCTTCATTAGCCCGATTGCTGCATAAAAGTAGAAGTTATACACAATTTCATTTCATTTCTGTGCATCAAAGAGAGATAACTCTAGAAGGAATCAATCTGTCAATCGACTTCACATATCAGTGATGAGATTTTTTCACCCACAATGAAACCCATAGATTAAAAAATATGTTGTATACACAGTCACAGAAATGAAATGAAATGGGGTTTAATGTCTGTTGTATAATACGCCCGTCACCCTTAATTGGATTTTTCACCTGGATTCTCATCCGGGCAACTGAAAGGCTAATAAAGAGAGGTTCAAATGTTATCGTGTTCATGTCAATTGTCAATGCTTGTCTAGCCTGGAATATTCAAGTAGATACAGTCACAAAGTATCAAACATGGTGTCAAAAGTGACGAATTAACGCTAGGCAGTAATTCACCCAGATAATAAATTGTTCTGCTGTGACTGGGCTAATGTACAGTCAGGCATTAATAATATTATTAAACACAACAACCAATCCTATTTTTCAGGTAAAAGAGAAGACTGAAAGTGGTTGGTGGTTTGTTACAATAGATAACAAAGAAGGTTGGGTTCCGTCTTCTTATATACAATCTCGATCAAATACAGATAGTGGTATTCATGAAGAAGTCTATTCAACGATAGAAGATGAAGCTGTGTTTAATGATGATTGGTCAGATGATGAGGAATTCAACCCATCAGATGACGGAGTGGAAATGAGAAAGCCATCACAAAAGAAACAAAATAGTTTAGCTGAAAGTTTAATGAATCAGTTACGGAAACGAAAGAGTAGCACAGACACAGATGTTAAGTCTGTATCTAACATTGAAAACAATGAATCAAACAACAGTTCACAAGTCCCTCCAACAGCATCTCAGAAACCTGGAAGAGAAAGCACAGGTGTGAAACCAAATGGTTTAAATGCAGCTGGTCAAGGACTTGCTAATATTTTAAAAAGTAAATTTGAGAGTCGGAATACATCAGAAAGTGAAGCGGAAGATTTAAATTCCAGAAACAGTGATACTAAAACTACACCTCCAATCAAACCAATCTTTCCTCCGAAAAATTCATCATCAGATATCAAACCAGTTTTACCCGGCAGATTTCAGAAACCAGACGTACGTTCCTCAGATTCAGATGGGTTGAAAGTAATTTCATTAAATGGTGATAAGCCCAAACCACCCACTTTATCCAAACCGAGTCCTCCTACGAAACCTGGCCTGAAGCCAATGCCTCCCAATAGTAAACCAGCCTTACCTTCAAACAAACCAACGATATCAGCAAAACCATCCATACCAGCTAAACCCAGCCTTGCAAAACCCAATATTTCTCAGAAACCAGCGTTACCAACCAAGCATCCTGTAGTGTCCCAATCAGCAGCGAACAATTTCAGAGAAAATAAAACTGGACCTCCTAAATTGCCATCAAAACTGCATTCTTCAAAAGCATTTGATGATATTAATAACAATGATAAAAAACGTGATTCTGAGGTTGGGGCATCTGTACAAGGCTTAGCTGCAGCCCTCCAATCAAAATTTGAAAATAAAAGTAGTGCACCCCCTAAATTACCAAGTAAACCGAATATCCCAGTTAAAAAGTCCATCGAACGAAATCAGACTTCCAAAGGAACAACGGAACCAGATTTACCGAAGGCAAATGTTGGCAATCTAGTGAATGCATTAAGTGGAAAGTTGAACTTCGGTGGTAACCGCTTATCAAGTAATGTTTCTGATGAGAATAGTGCCATTCCTAAAAGTAGTTCCTGCAATAATCTGTCAAGTAGTCATAGTAACGGCAACTCAAATAACACTATGATTAAAAGTCATAGTAACACCACTTTAAATGATAGTCATAATAACATTTCTAAAAATAATGATTTATTTGTGGTTGGACAGGACTTTAAGGGTGAAACAAAAGAAGAAATCAGCATTAATCAAGGGGACGAGGTGAAAGTCATTGAACAGACAGACAGTGGCTGGTGGCTCGTATCCATAAATGGCCGACAAGGGTGGGCTCCATCAGCTTATCTTGTTGAAAAACGGAAAAAGGTTTCAATTCCAGCTGTTCCTCCTCACGGTAGAATAAGTTCAAGTGGACAAAACCAAACGGTCTCCTATCCAAAGAAAACTGTATATAAAACTAGTGCTTTCTTCACAGCAGAAAATGCCGGGGAATTGGGTTTTGATGAAGGAGAAATTGTTGATGAGGTAATTGATAAAACAGATTCTGATTGGTGGTTAATCAGAATAGGGAATGAAGAAGGATGGGCACCCCAGGCTTTTCTAGAAAAGGTAGAAATTGAAGACAAGCGAGCATCTTTTGGTGGTAATAAACCTGCGACTCCAAGAGTCAAACCAAATTTTAAGCAAATCACAGATGTGTGATAACAGAATTCAGGATCAATCCCGACAATATTTTAATTCATGGGTAACGTTCTTATCTATGTTGTCCTTCCAGATTATTATTATGATTGATTACTATATACTCCGTATATAAAATTGTTTTATCAAAATTAGGTGTGATATTTTCTCATTTTTTAAAGTACATTTATCTTGTTTTTCATGACTTTATAAATCTTCTTTTAAACTACATTCTTACACTTGTATTAAATCATGTACACGTAATAAAAATACCCTTCTTATTCAGCTATATATTATGTAAATGCAACATATGCATTTAGTCAGGTATAAAACTATATAAAATCGTCTTATTTGAAGACTGTGTGCTAGTCATAGATGGTTCGGTTTCATTATTGTTAAACATAAATTCATCCTCGTCATTCACATAAGTGTTATAGATACAACTCTGTACAGGGTTGTAAGTTTTTTCTATCATGGATATAATTATTTTAATAACTATTTATTTTATATGGTCCTGTTACCTATATTGTATATATGCTGATCATTTCTTATCTACATTGTGTATATAAAATCTGGTATTTTTTCTATCATCTGTTTTATCTGTTACTTATTGTTTATTTATAATACTTGTTATTACTACAATATGTAAATAAACTCTTGCCTTAAATATTCCCTCTGATCATATATTATTAAATATTAAATCATGTTCCAAGAAAGTAAATAATGGAGGATCTAGAACCTTTGTGTATACAGTATACATGTATTAGACTATGGCTGCCTGCTGACAAAATATACTTATAGTTTGATATTTGTTTGACAGGAATGCTCATTTCACCTTCTCAATACAAAACTAATCGGGGATGACGTTGCCCTGTCAGTACTAAACCAAACACGCATAACGTGTTCCTGTCAGTACCAGGCTATATATGTACAAGAATTAAAGAATGACAGTTTCCTGTCAGTACAAGGTTATACATGTACAAGAAATAAAGAATGACGTGTTCCTGTCAGTATTAGATATACAGTCCATGATTAGACTGAACAAGAATGGCGTTTCCCTGACAGTACCTGTACCAAACTAAACAACAATCAAAGAATGACATTCTTTGTCAGTAACTAAACATAAAAGGCGTTTCCCTGTCAGTACTAGACTACAACCGAAAACTTATCAAAGACATTTAAGAAGCGTATAAAGTATGACAAATATTGACAAATTAATAGTGATCGACAAGAAAATATATGTTACCGTTATAGATATGCATATCTACGCATCATAACGAAACTTGCACAATTATAGATAATTAAAATATTACTAATTAAAGCGACCTAAAATTAATTGTTTCAAGATGGTCGCATATACTTATTTCATAATGCAAGCAGTTTTATATGAAATAAAACATGAAATAAAACAACCATTTTAAATTGCATATTTCGTATCTTGGTCGTTACGCGTGATTTTATCATGCTAATTCCGAAAAAAATATGGTTTATTGAGACATGCGTGTACTCGTACAACCCACACATCTTCTTATTAATAATCATTCAATTGAACTAATTTTGTTGATGAGTTACATGATATAACTTTCAGTAACACAGGTTTATTCATATAAATATGTTATCCAGTATAGCATCCCACTCCGCCCTTTCCACGGGGTGTCGTAGTTCGAGTGCTAGCTGGCGTCGTGGTTTCGATCATAATTATGTAGCTTGGAAATAGGAGCGCCTTAATCGTGACTTTACTCCTGTGCGCGCGGTTAGATAATAAAAATACCTACGATATCACCCTCGGTGTAAATTATGCATATCTATACCATGACTTGTCTGTGATCAATCTTTGGTTGTAGCCGTTGATGGCTAATACTTGCACTACGGAGCAACATCATGCATGGTACCGACAGTTAAACATCATAGACATGCTTAGTCAAGTACTGAAGTACTGACTGGTCGACGTCATTCTTGTTTAGTCTAGTACGGACTGAGCAACGCCATTCTTCAATTCGTGTTTAGTCTGGTACTGACTGAGAGCTAATCGTCATTCGTGTTTAGTCTGGTACTGACGGACAGCCAAACGTCATTCTTGTTAAGTCTAGAACTGATTGAGAAACGTTTTTCTGCAATTCGTGTTTAGTCTGGTACTGACAGAGAAACGCCATTCTTTGCGGAGCTACTCAGAAAAAACCTCTAGTTATCGGCGATTATTAGTACTACCATTTTCGGTATTACAAGACTTATGTGCTCCGACTCATATGTTAATGTCAGTCTAAAAAGGTAGTATATTTGAAGCAGATAAATTGACCGCCAGTCTATTCCCGCGCAACAAATAATATTTTAAACGATTTAAACCTGAGCCAAAAATATATTTTGTAAAAAAACTATAGTACGAGTAAGAATTGCAACAGAATATGTCATCGTGTTTCTTTAAAAAGAAAGAAGTAAAAACCCAACCGACACAAGTTATTAGACCTGTCGGTAGACAACATAAAGCATCATATTCAGTATTATATAGAAAGTCGGCGGCGATCTTTCTACGGAGCCAGGGCGTACTCCTGAACAATTTATGAATCTAGATTCCATGAAATGCCATTCCTAGACTTTGGGGAAGATTTTTCAGAATTCTGATGGTCAAATAATACTTATAGCATGGGTAAAGGTGATTATTACGCATAAAGCTCATGTTATTTATCAAGAAATTTGCAAGTAGTTAATTGGGGCCTTTTACTAATTTGAGCTTTAAAAAACTGACTCGTATTGTGATATCCAATCAAAGCACTCATGCGTATACACATATATATTCACACTAAGTATTTGGGATTTTCCCTTCTTTTGGTATTGTTTGAATATCTCATTAATTCATTTAGTCGCCGAGTCATAATTTTGAGACCAACTGCAGTGACTGAATTATTTTGAGACCGACCAAATTATTATGACATTTTGGACCTTTGTATAGAAACAATAATCATATATAGCTCTTTCAAATTACTAGTGCATATTCATCAGAGAACAGAAATCCACAAAGATAGGTTTATTCGTTCTATGCATTGGCGTATGAGCTAGGGGCGGGGGTGGGAGGTTGCATATATTATACAACTTTACTTTGAAGAAAGCCGCTCTATTCACGGGTTGGAATAACGGGAAAACACGTTTGCGGTCGTCAAAATATCTTGGGGGGGGGGGGCACGCGGTAAGCTTTGCTTCTCACAGAAAACTAGCGCCCTCTACCCCCTTCCGCCATTTAAAATTCCTTTAAAATTAAAAAAAAAATCGAAAATGTCCATGGATTCACGGTCGATGGACGCTATTGATATTCGTCAAAATTAAAAGTAAGGGGATCGGAAGTATTTGTCAACTTCTTGTAAAGCCACCAAGTTTTTCAGTGATTGAAAATCTCCTCTAAAGTAAAGCAAATAAAAGCCATTCGCATGTTCTCTGTATTGGAAATTGATGGCGGTTAATGTTAATGCTCTACGGAATACATGTACAAAATTATTGGCACCTCAATTCACGCACTGGAGCTTAATGACGTAAGTGCCGTTTTTCTTTTTACGACTAAAGATTATCGATACGATTGTTGTGGTTATATTTTGATGGCTTTCTATATTCTATAATAACTTATCAATATCTATTTACATACGAATCGATAGATCAATTTTAGTTGATTAGCTATGGGGGAATCTGCCAATAAAGACAGGTAGGGTATATGAAAATGGTTCGGTCCCGAGAGAATACAGTAGGTTTTGTTATAGAGCGACTTTTTAACGAAGAATTCATCTAAATCTGACCAATATATCAATTCCTACGTCTTCATCTATTGGTTCAGAGAGTTCATTGCAGATCCGAATACAACAATTACCAAAGGTGCGACATTAATTATAGAAATGAACAACGAAACGTTATTAGACGATCATCAGGGTTCGATATCTAAGGAAACGTATAATACTATATTTACAATAATCACATACTTAATGTTTCCACTGACATTTGTTGGGTTTGCTTTCTGTGTATTTGGTGCTGTGGTTTATTCAACAAAACGCATGAGAAGTCCAACCAGCATTTATCTTGTAGCGTTAAATCTGACAGAACTCGCCAATGTCCTTTTAACAATGACACTGGAAACTGCTGGAGTTATCTATGGGCGGAATTCAACAACCTCGTACGTCTATTTAAGTATACGACTGTATTTTAATATTTGTTTGGGTACGGCATTTAGACGTGCAACGTTTTGTCTGTCTTGTTTGGTATCCGCTGAAAGATGTATTGCTGTGGTAGTCCCGTTAAAATCCAAACATTTCAAGCTTGTACGCTATCCTTTTACCGCCATTATCTGTGTTACGACAATATCCATTCTTTTTCGCGTGTTTACCTTGTATCAGTTCCAAGTTGTTCCATACCAGTCTCCAATTAGTAACGAAACATTGTGGAAATTTGAATTTACAGACACGTATGTGGCCAGTATGCATGAGTTTGATGCTTGGAGTTTGACCAGTAAGGTGATTTTTGTCTACTTAGCATTGATCTGTTCTCTGGTTTTAAATTTCGCCATTGGGATTACGTTAAGAAGACACGCCAACGCCCGAAGATCACTGATCAGTAATGGGCTATTAGTTAAACACAATGATCGGCGAACAACCATCACAGTTTTAGTTTCAAACTTTGTGTTTGCATTGTTGGCTCTTCCGTCCAATGTAAGTTCACTAATTACCAATACGACTTCAGATTACGGATCCAATACACAAGAACATTATTTGTTTAATACAGTCATGCGTTTTGGAAATTTGTGCGAACTCCTTAGTAATTGTGTTGGGTTTATTTTCTATATGACGCTTAGTACCCAGTTCCGCACAACCTTTTACCGAATATTTTGCGCATGTTATGTAGCAAGGAAATCTCCTGCCAATAAAACAAGCGCCCGACATTCTGTTTCAAATAGTTCTCATATTACAATAATCTCAAGACTGTGAAAATACGGTATTAGGGAAGTAATGTAATCAACATTGAAGGAAGACGCACAACAAAGGAATATTTACATTGAACAAATAATCAACGCTAAACCAAAAATTAAAGCAACGTAAATTAAATTTAACTGTGATAATGAACATTAATCTAATTAAATAAATCAATTTCCCTTCCCATCAAAACAAACATTTCGATATCTGAAACATGCTTCTGTTACAGTTGCCTTGCTACAAGATCTGTGAAACTTGACATGAGATTGATTCAACATGAAGCATGCCTCGCATTGAAAGGTTGAACTATACATGTACACGTTCATTTTGAAAGATGGGCTACCATACATACTGCATCGATGTCAACTTAGCTTAGTTAATATCGCCATTGGTGTTATTCACCCGATGTGTCTGCTGACATTGGTAGGACATCATCTTGAATGTCACATTGTGATAAAGATCATTACTGAATGACGGAAACTAATTATTATTCCAAGTGAAAATATTTGTAAGATGCTGTTAATTCTAATAACTAAAGACCACGTGTATGATTCCATGGAGGATTGTTTCCACCCAGACGTTTCCGCCATACTCGTCGAATAAAATAAAACGATCTTATATATTATGCTTTGTATATTGTGACTATAGAAGAAATGGTGAATCAGATGTTTTTCCTAATAATTTTGTGTGTATTTTAAATCCCTTATATATCCTTTGTGTATTTGTTGAACACCCGATGCCACTTCTCATCTGACGAGTCTATCACAGGTAATAAGTCATATAGTTCTACTTTTATTTTAGTCTTGTAGTAAACTGCATCGGGTGGTGGTGGTGGTATTTGTGACAATACAGTTATAAATGTCGAAGCAATAAAATAGAATAAAAATTTAATTAAAATGGTGTTCTCTTATATCCTTCGAAGACTATGCCACATTGGTAAATTCACAAGGGTCGATATTTATTGTGTTGGAGGAATATAAACATAGTCCTATGATTAATGGGAATTTTCCGATCACAAAGTTGTTGTATCGACCATTAAGCAGAAACAGTTTCTTTAATCATTTTAATAAACAAAGCGAATTAATATTTAGCCAATATATTTACATTATAAGAGTAAATAGAAAATAAAATTTAATAAACAAACAGCATTATTGAGTAGTATATTGAACTACTATGAAATATAATACACATTGTTTTAAGATAGAGCGAGAAAAAGAGTTTAACGTCCACTCGACACAAACTATAGGGTCATTTCGGGACTAACATAATTATGGTTAAATTTATTTCAATAATTCACTTGCGCGTTTGGGGTTTTAGCAGTGGGAGGAAACCAGATGACCCGCAGAAAACCCACGAGGTTGGACAGGCGACCCTACTCCTTGCCACGTACAACCGAGGATTCGAAACTACGCCAATGACAGACTCTGATACAGCAAGCACATGTAAACCATTCGTCCACCCCCCCCCCCCACACACACACACACACATTGTTTTAAAACGACATAATGTAGATTCTTCTGATAATGTAGATTGAAACTGAACATTTTATTCTCTTAGTTCTCTTTTCTCTACACCAAAATCTTTTCTTATTTTCATTTCGGTAATATACTTTGTTATGGAATTGTCCATAAAATCTCGACATTTTTGTAATGTAACGTCACTGTGTTTGTCGTTCGTATTGAGAGCAGTCGTGTACAATGGACCAGCTGGAACGGATATCTCAAAGAGTCTGGGTTCCTTGGAAGTCAATGTACAACCAATTACCGTGTGTTCTTCCGTCAGATGACAAAACTTTAATATTCCACTAAACTTTGATTCCAAAGACGGCGGGTCTCCGTAGATTAATTTTACTTGTTGATTAGGTTCCAGTATCTTTAAAAGTTCTGGAATTCTGTGCAATCTGGTTAGCGGATCAGATTCGGAATATTTGGAATGGTTCCTTCGCAGATCTACAATATACAAATCTCCAGACCAGTCAAATGGGAATAAAACTTCTAATTTTCTATCCTCCGTTATACACCGCAAGCACCTCATTAAACGGCGTTTTTCTGACTTACGACTGTTGATATATGTGACGTAGTCTTCGTGAACATTCATGGCGTAAAATAGTCCGGTGGGTATGTCCTTCCTTTTGTTATATATAATGGAATCACCGCGTATTTTAGAGGGAACGAAACCTCTACCGACAGTTAGTGAGAGAAATGTTGCTGGCATCACCCTGGCAATGGTAGCTATGGATATACTGTCACTTTCTCTCTCTTTTAAGTTTTCCATCTTCAAGAATAATCCTGTAATATAAAGAGAACATTAGGTTAAAAAATAAAGTATTATTATATTATGGAGTCACGATAACTAAACGTACACTAACCATCAGGTCAGGGGTTCGATCCTGGGTTTTCCTGTGTGATTTCCTCAACAGAAGGCCTGGTAAAGGACAGCGCCTACGGCGTGCAAGTAAATGAACCCCTGACAGTTGAAATTCCTTTGCTGTCCGGACAATGTATGGTATATTACTATTATTAATGATATTATACTAGAGGTACATGATTTGCTTGAGTGCACCACAGACTCGTACATGGTGAAAGTTTGACAGATAATCGATTGCCAAATTGCCAGATCGTGAGTTCAGTGACGTGAATACGGCAATTAAGGGATTAGGAAAAAACTGGATTAACGCCAATTGACTTTTAAGACGCATTTATAACCTGGTTTACCCGTGCATAGTACTGCGTAAAATGCTGCTAAGGTTGCACACAATAGTTTGCACTGGGCCCCATTGATAAACGTCATATTTATGTACATATTAATACTAATATGCTTAAATTATTCATTGACGGCTATATAAAGTAAGGCATACGTCGGTGTCCTAACAATCTTGTTCTCCAAATCCTCACAATATACAAAGTCTTAATTGTCAAAGGTCTTACATATACGTCTGTGTGCAAAATAAACTAGTATTAGTGTCAATCAGATGGTCGGGATGTCCTTTATGCTATTTGAAACCCTTGTTTTCGTTACTTGCCTTGGATTTACAAACTGGCGGAAGAAGCTTGCAAAAATGCATCACCACAGATTTAGTTTTCCCCGATATATGGCCCAGCCATCAGTTCTAGAGGTGCAACATGCCTCTTCCTTTGGGTAGTCCTGTGTGTGCATTTCTTAAACACAAAGGTAATATAATAATTGCACGTACCTGTATATTCTTCGGGTATAACGACATAGGGACCTGCTTCTTTAGATCTATTCATGGAGTCCATCACCATATGTCTTGTATACAGTTTACGTCTTTTCACCTCTCGGTATAATAATAATGGTCGTTGAAAATCTATTGCCGTGTCTGGTTCAGACTTCACCACATCGTCTTCTACAATTTTAACCACCACGGGGAGCCTGTTGTCTTTCAGGGTCTCCGCAAGCGTTTGGGAATGGTCACTCCATACAAATGAGATCTCACGACCAACGCCCAGAATAGAGTATCCATCGTCGATCATTTTGATCAGAAAAATAATACTTGAGGTATTTTCAAACTAAATAAAATGGAAT
Source organism: Patella pellucida (assembly GCA_917208275.1). Classification (NCBI taxonomy): domain Eukaryota; kingdom Metazoa; phylum Mollusca; class Gastropoda; family Patellidae; genus Patella; species Patella pellucida. Next base: position 65,088,243 of record OU795039.1, read on the forward strand.
ACTATTTACTTTCTGGCTGTCATATATTACATATCATCAGTTAAATTGACAGTCGTTGATGAAATCCACGCTCAGGTGTCAACTTTTAAGCTTGGACTGTTAAGCTGCTCAATTAAAAACAAATTAAAGCTATGATGATGTGCAATACATCATGTATGTACTTAACCTGAATTAAACTTCGATATGCGACACATCCTTTTCGTATCGTACGTATATCATTCCCACACCACTTATGATCACCTCGTAAACCGGCCGCCCTTGAATATCTTCAGTAGAGCAAGGTGTATATTATATAGCCTATAATTTACTTACTAGTAAACATAGCTCCTCTATATTTATTGTATTGTCCGTTAGTCGACTAAGGGTTAAGGGTATACAATAAAACGTATGACTCGACATCATGCGTTATGATTATAGTTATTGCTATACATTCGCATGTATGTCCACAATACCCATATAACCATGTTACGGTCTAATTACTAACACAAGTTCTTATTATTCTCATTCACTAACTATATACGGAGCTCCTTTGGGAACACTTAATGATTTCTATGTTAACACACTATATAATATAGATCAAATTGAATTTCGGTTGATATCATTCAGAGAGTACAATTTTACTTTAAAGGGAAATCTTACATTGGTGTTTGCCGTTGTGTCGTATGTATGTTTTTTTTCCATCCGACTCGATATGACTAAACTATTAAAAAGGCATTAGCGGTTTGTAGGCCCCCACGTTTTGGAGGGAAAGACAGCTACGCAAAGAGGGGGACACATCCTCACAGGTAAAAGTTTCCATAGACAGCAGCTTATCCAAAAAGAAAAATGTGGACGTGACAAAAGATGATAAGGATACCTTATTATGCTTTCAATAAATCTGATGTATATCCTGTTTTCAAGCTTTTCCAGCTTCTTTTTTTTTAAAAACAATATTTTATTCAGAAATTTTGGATTGGGGAACAGGCTTAGCCTATGGACATCCATAGTATACAAATACAAACATTAAAATACAAAATAATAGTAATAAATATACAAGATAACGGGAATTTGATGGCTATTTACATTATATACAAATTGCACAGCAACAACAGTTTTAAAATCCAAAATTCATTACTTTAAAACCTCTTGGAGATGTCGAGAAAATCATGGACTGCATTTAATATCTGAGTTTCCTTATAGCTATCTTTTACGCCAAATAATAAGGAGTTAATATTGTGATGTTTTGTTTCTAGTTGAAAAATAGTTTGAATGCTGAAAATGGTTCATCCACTCCGAAAAGAGAGATGAATGGGAAAACTCTGGAACGACAGGTCGCGGAACGCTGAATATCAATAGAGTTCGTACGCACATGACCCCAATACTTCACACCAAATGTGAAAAAAAAATTGTGTTCACAAGCCAATTGTTGACGGGTGGACCGTTGGAAAGGGTGACGACAAAATATGCCAACGCTGAAATAGACATTTATTCGACGTAGTTTGACTTATATCATGATTTGTTTCGATAATAAACATTTGCAGGCGGATCTCCATAGGAGTGTGTGTGTCAACAATATGTTGTTTATCATTTGAAATTCATGAATCTATATAAGGTTTATTGATTCCCCATATATAGGCATGATTTTTTGTTAGAAAAAAAAACTTCGTATATTATAGCCTACACTAGCTCAACAGTATAGCAGTCCTTTGTAGGCACACTGGTTATATTTTAGAGTTATCTATAATATAGATACTATAGAAATTAAAGATAATATATCTGAAATATTTTGGTGTAAATGTAGTACACTCCATTTATTGGCCCTTAGCATATTGATGACCGGAAATCTTGGTAACTTGGCAAGTCCTTGATATTTGTTTTACAGTACCCCGCTAATAAAAACACATAAATTCTTGTTTCCCTTGCAAATACTTTAGATGAAATTAATACCGTTTAGTTTTATTCGACCAAGAAAATAAATGTACAGTATTATATTTTTAATAAGGATACGAATAAACTAAGTACGAAACAGTCAGATTACGAATCAGCTGACATCCTTTGGCTGTTAATAATACCATAATTGATGTAATATTAGACTTTCTTCAATCTGGTCTAGGGCAGATTCCAGACTAGTTTACTAATGGATCTCAGCACTAATGATTCTTTATAAGCCTAACACTATTGTATTTTTTTTTTTTTAAATGTCTACTAGAGTATATTTTTTTACAGTTAGTTATTCAGCCTGAGCTGTTGAATGTTATTTTAAACTAATTTTGAGTCGATTCCCCCACCCCCCTAGGTAAATCATCCCCATTGGTTCTGTTACTGTTGGTAGACTTCGGTGGTTCTTGAAATATGACAGTACATTCCACATTAATAGTAAAACTTGTTGGAAATTTAAAAATACAAGTTGTGGTCTGATTCCAATACTTTCGTTATAGTTGTCTACCTTTAAAAGGGAAATCGAAAGTCAACAGAATGCAAGTAGCTAATGGATTATTTCGTCAGGTTGATATTTAGTATTTAATACGCATTATTTCTCGATTTTGTTGGTATTGTTTATCAACCAATGGTACGTAGTATCAATAATTATACTTGTAGTGATCTAAGAAAACTATTATTTATAATGCCAGCGACTATCTTCGACTTGGTTGGGTGTGGTATTAGGAATTGACCTAAATAATTAGTAATTTGTAAAGGCCCACTTGAGCCTTGAGGCACTTGCTCTAGATCTTCAATTTGGCTGTTTATTAAGGTAAATATTTTGGGGATAATTCTTTTCAGATATTGTTTTATTTAAATAGCAAAGAATGAGATCACTTAATTTTCTGGAAGGGTTGTAGGCCAATCCATGGTTTTAGATTAAAGGACCTAAGTCCGTAACTTAAAATCCTCCAAAATCTTCGACATCGAAAAGACGAATTATTGGTCAATTTAAATCAACATTGATGATGTAAACTTACCAGGAAAAGATGAGCTTCTGATATCCGATATTAAAGATAAAATAATTTTTCTAACATTGGTACACGAATCGTGTACCATATTGCGCTCCGGTCCTAACTTTTTTGAGAGACTCGAGGGACGAGGCTAGACACATTGCACTGTATCACACTGCATATGTGGACTGGAATAACCAGGCGCTAAAAAAAATGCACTGGGTTGAGACTGAATGGCTTGTTTCGCCGAACATAACTGATTTGAAATTGGAGTAAAACGGAAAGCATTTAATGTAAATCAGTTTATATACATTCATATTACAGTATTATATGAGTTTCGACCCACTTTTGTCAATTTCTGGATCCCAAATATTAGCGATTTAGCTCCTTTAAGTATAATAAAATAAGGGCCTAGGGACGGCTAGGAGTAGGACTAGGAGGTATTGAATACACGCATGTGAATTTGAACAACCCATTTTTGGTCGGCAGAAGTTTTTACAAGTTTTAAAATGTTATAACAGTATGGACTTTCTGATTCCAACATTAACCACGACAGAGAATCGGAAATGTCAGGAAGACATGTGATAGTATTATTAAACAAAATATTTCTAATGAGAGTCAATTATAGCCTACTTTCTCCTTCATCTGGACCAGTGGAATATCAAGTTTGTGTCCTCTTAACAAAATCTGGAGTAGCCGTTTAACCAGTCCTTCAAAATTTACTTTTGCGATAGAAAAACGGATAATTTTTGATGTCCTTGATAAGCCACTACTGAGACACATAGTAAGTGTATGAGGAGGCCTATTAGTAGTTTATGAATATTTACCTGAATTACCAACTGTAATATTATTTGTGTCTTACTTTCAGGAAGCACAGCCATAGGAAATCAACTTCAATAATCAATCAAGATGGCGAGTGGCTTACTTGGAATGGCTTTTATACCATATTACAATCATCTAATGGAACTCCTGGATACGAATGAAGAATTGAAGAAATCTGCCAAAGGTTGGCACCATATACCTAGACTTAACATCTTCATGCTTTTCAGGAACAGCAGTAGATGTGTGCTTCCGATGCTAGACTCAAACCTAAAATGTCCCAGTTAAGAGACAATGGGCCATGGGCCAATAAGAACCCTCTTGGTTTTACTAATGCCCAATTCTCTCTTGTCACAGTTAGCATATCTGCTGCTAATAAGGATATAATGTCTAGTTGTTCAGATAGAAAGAAAAACCTGGTAGTGTATGTAAAAGATTCCTTAGTTGATGGAATTTAACGAAAAATAAGCAAAAATACAACTGTCTGGCATGATTCATTCATCAATATCTTTTTATAGTTGCAAGCCTGTCATCATCATTTTAATCATAACAAAAAGATTGATTGATTGGTTTATTTTCACAGCATTATGGATGGTAATTTAAACTTTATTATCTCTATTTTTAGGTATGTTTTCTCAGATGTGTTGGAGTGCTGGTGGAGCTTTAGTTGGGGGAGCTGTGGCTGGTCCTCCAGGTGCCATGATAGGGGGCATTGCAGGTATTACATTATGCAAATTTTGTTATGTTCTGAGCTTTTAGATGAACAGGATAAATGATATTATAATACTAATATGTTTATGAAAGACTAATTTTAATAGTACCAGTACTGTAGCCTATATGAAATAAAACTAAATATCAATTATGGATGGGTTAACTCTATACTTTGGTACGTTAATAGTGTTTGTATGAATTGATATTACAAATACTTGAGTATGCTGTAGTGTAAAAAAATGCAGCAAGAAATTTGTTATGAAAGGTTTGGTGCCATAAATATCCTTCCATCCACCACCATTTCATGTAAAGCTTTAAACTACTGGTTATGAAATTACAGGGTTAGGACTCGGGGGAATAGATCATTGAGTATTGAAAGGCAGGTTTGAATTCTGTAAATCCAAATCTGGGTACTTTCCAGATTTTAGAATCCATTCCGTTTGTTTCAATAAATAATTCAAATCTTCAGTGACCTCAACAATCTGGACTCTTTTTTTTTATTAAACTGGAATGTGAAAAGGCAATCTAGATTAGAATCCTTACTTAGGAATCATTTTCACACTTAATTAATGACCTATAGGACAGATGGACTTGAGGCTTTGTTCAAAATATGCACCATTAAAAAAATTGAAATTATGTATGAATTAATGTGGTTTATGGAATGGAATATTTATATGTTACAGGCTCTATGATTGGCTACTGTAGAGTTGATCCTTACACATCTATGGTAGAAACATTGAGAAAACTGAATGATGACGATAAGGCAAAACTGGTGAAAAAAATTCAAGAATTAGTAGGAAGTACAGGAATAGAAGCATTAACACGCTTTGTAGCATCCCAAGCACAGCGAGAAATATTAGTCAACTTTTTAAGACAGGCAGCCGGAAATCATAAAGGGGGATAATTTTCAAAATAGTAAATTAAACTTACGCTTTAGGACATGTGATAATTTTATTGATATTTATTAACGATTTATTTTTAAAATAATTATAATTCAAATATCAAATTATATGTCCATAACGTGAATGAATATTTTAGCACCTGAACTTATTCAAAGGAATTAAAAAGTTGAATATTTAGAATGATTTATTTTGTAAGATTGTATAAAGATTGATACATTCGTCATTATAGATATATTAACCACATGATGTTTTCACATGGTCTATGTAAATATTTTATATTATATATATATATATATATGATTCAATTCTCAGGGTTATCACAGATCGATCATGATAACAAGCTTCATATATCTTTATGTATATTACAGTAGACCTGATTAACTAACAGATGTTGTAGGTTGTAATTTGAATGACTGAAATTGACAGGTGCATGTCAATTACTCTAATATTTTGGAGACATATCTTTATGTATCTATACCACTTTTAATGAATTTGTATATTTTTTAATGAAATTAAATAAATAAAAACTATTTTCAATATAAGATGTTTATGTGCAATGCATATAACTATGAATATGCATCACTGACTCTGCTTAGCCTTCCTAATAACTTATCATAATGTATGTAATTATGCACCCATGACTAGAAATGTTTCATGTTGATAATGAAAATATTTTACTATTCTAATATATTTCAATACTCTATCATGTCTTCTATTGACATGTGGTCATATATTGATGGAGCTTCTAGAGCTTAAAGTTCTGTGTGCCTAAAGTTATAATGAAATAATGATATGCCAAGGGAGACAATCATTATTAATTTGCTTTTAACCATCACAAACCAGGTGTTGAAATATCTTTAATATTTAACATGGAGACAAGTCGTCACACTGCTTACACACAAACCCTTATACCCACATACCTCAGCACAGTGTTTATATACATACCTGAAATTAAATTGCAAATACAGTAAGATTTAGATAAAGAGCTGACAGTTCTCGCTATAATATTAAAAAAATAGATAATGAAAAGAGAATATTTTGAAAATTTTAGTCAATTTACTTTTCTCTGTCCTGACAAAATTTGCCTAATATAATATATAGCACATAGTAAAGCGTACACATGTCTTTATTAGTCTACAGTATCGTATCATGACTATCATGACAACTCAATTACCGGAAGGTCTATATCCCTTTGTTAAATATATTTCAGGGAAATCTTAAAATATATACCGGAGAGTGACTGCCTATCACACGTCATGTCGTCTGTCTTATTCTGTATACAGGATGGTTTAAAATAGGTCATATGTATTTCATCATACTAACTAAGGTGTTGGGTTTTTTTTTTACATTATCGTTATTGTTGTGCACTGTGCAGTTTTAACACGCATTACATTACAATATTATCAATTAAGACAGTGTCGTCGTTCAGTGCCAGAGCAGAACATTTGCATAGTTGTCAGCATTTTTTTTTACCCCGTTGGCCACAAGGAAAACAATTCTCTTGCCAGATTTGACAAAAATCGTTATCCAGGAAATATTGTAATGTTAAAGTAAATGAACACATAATAACAAAAAAAGTATGATGAAATACATGTGACCTATTTTGAAAGCAATATTGTTATTGTTAGAAAGTCACCAAACCCACACAACAGTTCTGTACAGAGGAACTTCGTAGTAAGTTTACTAAGGTAGGGTATTCATTCTTCTTTCAAATTCGATTAATAAATATTATTTAGGATTACGGTGTGCAATTAATTGACAGAACACGCCAAAGGTTACTAAATGAAATTTACATCTTCAACTTTGAAGCATTATATATACTAAGGTTTACCTACAATGTACTCCATCGTTATTATATACCGTACTCCGTAGTTATAAATGCAATAAAATGAATTAGGACATTAACTAGATAGCAGATGACAAACAAATCATTATCCGATATGAGCCATTGTGTTTTATTTTGGTCTCCCGCCTTTCGCAGAATACAGGAGACTATTAAAATGGGTTCGTCCGTCAAACTTTTTGGGACACATCAACTCTCTTTCTAAATGAGCTAGAGTTCCCTGGTGGATTTCATAGATGGGCAATTTCTGTTAAAAGCCCAAATACCACTCTAATTGTAACTGGATAATATGCCCAAATCATTATTCTGGTCAAAAAATTGTACTATTTTACAATATTCCAATTAATTGATGATAAAAATGTCATTTTAACACACCGAATTTAAAATATTGGAAAAATTAAACTACATGGTTTAAAAGCTTTACGTAAACACTTGCAAATGCAACTTGGATTTAAACATATTTTCGAACCCTCTGGACAAGTAAAATATGATGTAATGGATGATTTACACAACAGGTAGGACACTTAAACATCTAGTAGTTACAAATGCTTGTTAGGTGTTCGTCGATCGTTATCTCGCCGCGGGACTGAAGTTTTATTCAAATTATCAGTAAGTTCATGTTCACAGTATTAGTATTATATTGGCCTACTGTGTTCAAATATAATACATACTCTACGCATTTAAATTTCACATGCTGATTGACAAGTTAAATATATACACGGTTACTAATCTATATTGTGTATTTTTTTTATGTAACAGTAAACCATATACCTCTATGCAGTAAACATACAATGTATCTGGACAGCTCTGTACTTAAACCTGCGACGCAGAAATGCCCCCCCCCCCCACATCCCATCTACTGGCGTTTAAAAGAATTGTCTTACTCAGCGGTTTCAATATGAGAACATAACTTGAAAACGATAGTGGGTTATTCTATACGTGTATATGTGAATTGTCGTATTCTGGGAAGATATCATTAGTTGGCTGTGGAAACGGTAGAGTTGGGCCTATTGGTTGTACAGTAATCATTAGGATGTCAAATTCACTGATCAGATTTTCTCTTCCGCTTTCTTTGTTAGTTCAAATCAGCGGCTGCCAGGCAGGATACGCCCACATTTTCGAGAGATGGATAGAGAACAAGTAAAACCGAAAGTGATTTTTCCTACAATCAAAGGCCATAATTCATTAAGTTACAATTTGATATGTGCAAATATCGAAAAGTATCAAGATATTTAGGTTATAAACACGCAATTTAAGTTTCATCAAAATCGAAATTAAAATTGTGACCTCTACAGGGTCCACAACCTTGAAATACCATTTTTTAACAGTATTCGCGTACAAACAGCAGCCATTTTGTATTGTAATTTTGGTCCTATTTTCCCGAAATTTGAACTCAACCTTCCTTAGCTTGTAACGGTGATATAATCAAACGGTTTTTTAAATCGGATAATAATTGTGACCTCCAGAGAGACCACAAGCTAAACAAAGGCGATTTTACGTATAATCAGGGGCATTAATTCAGGAAGTTGCGATCTGATATGCGCAAATATCAAAAGGACCCAAGATCTTTGGGTAATATTCATACATTTCAAGTTTCGTCAAAATCGAATTAAAATTGGGACCTCTACAGGGTCGACGACCTTGATATACCATTTTTCAACAGTATTCGCATACGAACGGCGGCCATTTTGTATGGTAATTTTGGTCCAATTTTTCCGAAATTTGAACTCAACCTTCCCAATGATGTAACGGTGATATAATCAAACGATTTTTTAAATCGGATAATAATTGTGACCTCTAGAGGAACCACAAGCTAAACAAAGGCGATTTTGCGTATAATCAGGGGCCATAATTCATGACGTTACGATCCGATGTGCGCAAATATCGAAAGGAACCAAGATCTTTGGGTTATATCCATGCATTTCAAGTTTCATCAAAATCAAATTAAAATTGTGACCTCTACAGGGTCCACAACATTGATATACCATTTTAAACAGTATTCGCGTACGATCGGCGGCCATTTTGTATGGTAACTTTGATTTGATTTTTCCGAAATTTGAGCCCAAGCTTCCTTAGGGTGTAACGGTGATATAATCAAACGATTTTTTAAATCAGATAATAATTGTGACCTGAAGAGGGACCACAAGCTAAACAAAGGCGATTTTGCGTATAATCAGGGGCCATAATTCAGGACGTTACGTTCCGTTATGAGCAAATATCGAAAGGAACCAAGATCTATGGGTTATAACCATGCATTTCAAGTTTCATCAACATTGAATTAAAATTGTGACCTCTACAGGGTCCGCAACCTTGATATACCATTTTTTAACAGTATTCGCGTACGAACGGCGGCCATTTTGTATGGTAATTTTGGCCCGATTTTTCCGAAATTTGAACTCGACCTTCCTTAGGGTGTAACAGTGATATATTCGAACGTTTTAATAAATCGGATAATAATTGTGACCTCCAGGTACCACAAGCTAAAATAGGTGATTTTTCGGACAATCAGGGGAAATAATTCAGGAAATTACGTTCCGATAGGCGCAAATATCGAAATGAACCAAGATATTAGGGTTATAAACATGAATGTAAAGTTTCATCAAAATCGGTTCGAAATTGTGACCTCTATAGGGTCCACAAGCTAAAAACATGATTTTTCGTACAATCAGGGGCCATAATCCATGAAATTTTGATCCGATACATGCCAATATCGAAAGCAGCCGAGATCTTTGGGGGATAAACCTATATTTCAAGTTTCGTCAAAATCGGGTAAGAATTGTGACCTGTAGAGAGTCCACAAACAATTGTATACGGACGGACGGACTGACAGGGGCGACGACATAATACGTCCACATAAAAATGTGGGCGTATAAAAAGCATGACAAATTCTTTGGGGTGAAGAGGAAACATGTCTTAATGCGTCCATACTGCGCTAATGCGACCAGAAATTTCTCAAGGTCGCCGGCAAACGTGAACACAATTTTAACGCGCGAAAAAGTCGTATTCTCATAGCTTTCCAGTTTAGATCGCAGAACCTTGGCGTTTGTTTTGAAAATGCTCAAAATAAACGGCGATCATAGCACGACAGCTGGCGTTTCCACCACCCCAGCTTAAAGAGGGTATTACGACAGGTTACAATAATATATTTCCGAATATGACTCCCCTGGCCCCATACTGCACAGAGCGTTCCACCTACGTCATACCAGAATCCGGAGGTAGGTGTAGATAGGCATGGCCCGGTCCCTATACCCGATTGGTCATTGTGACCGAAGCATCTCACACGCATTATCTAGTTCTTAAAGATGAAAAGAAATTACTATGTTAAGGTTTGAAACAAATATATTTAATTTATTGAATATTTACAAGTCTTGGTGTTCATTTTTAACAACAAACAAATATAATAATTCTTTTGAATTTAACCCTGTAAAAACTTGAAATTAACTGATTAAATGAAATAACATTACCCAAAAACCACATACAGGCGCCAATCAACGGAATAAATAACGGAAGAAAATTCAAAATATTGCCCATGCCACAAAATCTACGTTTTACGCAAAAAAACATCTGGGTTAAGATTCAATGGTAATGCATTTTAACTAGTCCTTTACACCTACTATGATTATGTTTTTAAAATTTCTTCATAATACGAAATATGTGCCTTAATTTTTATAATTTACGGCAGATTGGCTGGTGGACATTTTTTTTTTGTGTATGAACTACCAAAAAAATGAACTTCTAAAATGGGGCCAAATGAAAATAACCAAACAAATCTATTTCATAAAATAACTTGAATGAATATTTTTTTGTGTGTTTACAAAGTACATAATATAATATACATCTTACCATAAAATTTATATCTTAATTTATATACATACATGTAGGCCTGATATTTACAGCAGTTTTGTAGGTTTTCTTTACAAAGTCATACAAGCCAAATGCTTGGTATAAATTTCATAAATTTTGATAAATTAAAAAGTAGCTTAATCACAAAGTTTTATACCAAAGCACAGTTAAGCATGGGCTGTTATTCCAAATATTTGTTTAATACATTATAACATAACCCCATCCATCAAGGCCTTTTCTGTTAAAACAAACTTGGTTATTTAAAAACAAACAAAAACTAAATATGCTTATTTAAAGGTTAATCAAGCCACTTTAAAATTTAGATTATCTTTTTCTGCAAATTTAGTGGAAGTCATTCTGTTGAATTCATCATTTAATACTATTTTTTTGGTGGCTGTTAGTTATTCCATTTTACTTTCTAAATGGACAAATTTCTATAAGGCTGGGAGATAATTTTCCCACTGACATATTAGGTTTAATTAAATCAACATTTTTATTTCATTTTTTACACAGATAAGACCTACTTTAGGATATGAAATATGACTAAATAAGTTGAAACAATGAATTATCATCTTCACTATTTTCACTGCTCAAGTCATTCAAATTCAATATAAGATCATCTGCATCATCATCATCAACATCATCATCCTCATCTTCATCATCTAGTTCATATTCAATACCTAAATCATCTTCATTGTCATTATTCAAGTCATCAAGCTCCAGATCATCATCTGAACCAATATTATCATCACCTACATCTTCCTCATCATCATCGTCATCATCATCATCATCATCGTCATCTTCATCATCATCATCATTGCCTTTCTCCTCTTCTTCTTCTGGCTGATCTTCCTCATCATCCCTTCTTTTACCAACTTCATACAGTCGACATAAACTCTCCTCTCCACTACGCTCAGAAAACTTTTGATTTTCGACCACAGCCAGGTAACAATCTGATTTGTCGGTAGAAAGATCAAAGATACTTTTTGTCTTTAAATCTTTTGTTCCAATATGTGTATAATCTGTTGAATCAAATGTGCGAAGTGTAGAGCTGTAGGGACTTCGATACCTATCTTCTGGACTGGGATCTTCATCGAAATGAGTGGCATAAATGACATCACCAGAATAGTTAAACTGTATCTGACATTGATCTAAGGCTGGTACTGTATGAAGTAAATGAAAAGTTCGCACATCCCACACTTCAGAATTAATAATTACTTCCAGTCCCATTGGATGGAACACCCCACTGATACTAGGATTAAATTTATCAAACTTGTGTACTGCTTTGGTGGACCTGACATCCCACAAAACACCATCATTCAACACAAGATCCCCACAAGGACTAAAGGTTGCAATATTAGATTTGTAGTTGTTAGCTTTACTAGTGTCATATAAAGTCATAATCAGTTGACCTGTAGCTGTGTCATAAATGTGGGCAGTCTCATCCTTAGTACCGATAATCTTGTCCTGAGTAATTTTACTGAATTCAGCATAAGTATCATCAAAGGTGAACTTATTCTCTAAGGTATCATCTACCCATGCCCATAAAGAAGAATCCTGCATTGTTCCCCATGTTGATGTAAGCAAAAGATTACCATCTGTAGACGGATCTAAATGAATAACTGGCGACGAATGGCAGCTGTATATTCCCAACTCTTCAGTATAGATATTACACATTTTGATTTCTCCAGAAAATGTTCCAAGCAGTAGATAACCAACTGAAGTTAATGCACAACACGCGAAACCATCATCTTCGGTATCTTTAAAAGTTTTTACAGGTCTAAATCGATTATAGATTAACTTTCTATCATATTTTGCCCGATCAAGGCCTCCATTTCTTGGATATATGGATCGGTTAAGATATCTGGTAGTGAAGTTGATGGGAGCCGTCTTTTGACCACGAGGCTCAGGACACTGATGGGGTGAAAATAGAGACATGGGAGGACAAGTAACTACTGGATTTGGGCAGAGTGCATGCTGTTTTCGTAAGTACTCTGTCACTATTTTATCCAAAGAAATGTCATAATCACTTAGTGATTTTCCTGAGAGAGTACGAACACTACTGGCGGTTGTTGTTATTGCAAGATTATCTTTTTCTCTACAGTCTCTAAGGTATTTACTTTTAGATGACCCATGACCACCTGCTGGTTTGGGGGTATTTAATTGGCTTGTTTGAAGATGACGCCCCATAGTAAATTTGATTGGAGTTGGTACTGTCGTAGGGGGTGCTGTTGGGCTTAGAGCAGCTAATGATGGGGCAGATATACTGGCTGACACACTAAGCTGACGAGTAAATTTTGAATTACTGGTAGATGGAGAGAATATACTTGGCGTTGCTATGTGAACAATTGATTGGGATGTAAAGGCGGGGAGTTTGGCTTCCTTTCTTAACAAATTGGCAGAATCTGGATAACCTTTAGACAGTAAATGACCACAGATAAGTTGTAGTAGTTCTTTTTCTTGGAAAATGATTTTTGTTTTTGAGACTATGTCAGATCGTCTAATCTCTTCCAGAGAAGCATTAACACATTTTGATTGTTTTCCAGATACTTTCTCCAAGAGGTCACAAGCATATTTACAAAACCTGATATGTTCCTGTCTCTTGTCTTGCAGAACAGGTTCTTTCATTAATAGCTGAAGTTGTCCATTGTTAAAAAGTGGCAATTTACTGATAATTTGTCTTAGAGTCTCAGATCTGGACAACCCAACTAGAGCTTTACATGACAGAGCTCGGATGGCATCAGCCTCCGTTATTGGTGTTTTTACTGATAACAATTTAAGAAGGGCCATAACACCATTATTTGTGCGCACTGCATTCCACATTTTTGTCAAAATGTCCTCTCCACCTTTAGTATTGAGTCTCTTTTTTGAACCAGAACCCATAAAGCGCCCAACACCTCCCCCAAACCTATCTATAGGACTACAAACACAGTTCACAATAATAGTCAGTGCCGATCTTTGTACATCAGCATCTATCAATAAAGTTTCTCCTTCAGCAAGCCCGATAATAATACTGATTGCAGGGGACTTTACATCATTAGGTAGACAAATAGTTTCTAATAGCACTGATTGGGCTCGGGGAGTAACAGTACACACAGCCAATACGTCCAGCGCAGCTTTGACAGTTTCAGGTCTGCCAGGGTATGAATTCCAGTCTGGTGCCATAGAGATAAGCTGTAATAATAAATGAATTCCTCCTAGTTTCTGAAATGTAATGACTGGGGGCCAGTGTGATCTTATTGGGAAAAACATACTCAGCAGTTCAATATTCTCATCAATTAGTTCTTCTGATATTTTCACCGGTCTGAATGATGCGGTTTCATGAACAGGAGGATGTTCATCACTTCGATCATGTGATCTTTTTATTTCCTCAGCTTTCATAATCATGTGAGCATCAAAATACATCCTCATTGCACCACAAACATGTCTTGCAGTTTGTCTCATAGTAAAAACATAATCCTCAGATAAATTTTCAGAATTATCTTCAACGTTTAACAGTGCTAAAGTACTTATGGCATTAAACAAGTGTCTTAACCCATTTTGCTGGTCAAATAAATCCAACATGACTTTAAATGGGAATGTTTGGCTAAAGAACATAGCAGCATGAATACGACTTGAATCATGTGAGCATTCTAATAGCCATAAAGCATATTCCACAAGATTAACAAGTATGTGTTCTGGCAGAAGACAAACACGTTCTAAAGCATCTTCGAAATATGACATAAAATATAGACACAGTGACACACCTGTAGCAGCGATAGATGGTCTATTTATTGTGATTAGTTTCTCGATACCTCCTCGTTGGAGAAACTCAATGGCAAATTTCTTATGGCACAATAAAGTTGCAAGATATTTTAGAGCCTCAAATGCTAATCTAACATCAGTATTTCTTTTCAAGTCTATGTAAAATATTATCAAGTCCATTGCATTGTATTCAAATGCGAAACCCAATAGGTCTTGATATTCACCCATGGGGGTTAAATATTGTAATATTATTCTTTGTTTCATTGTCACACTAAGTGGTTCCATTGAATATGATCCAATGATAAAATGCTCCATTTCTAACCAACTGCTATTACTACATGTAAGTTCTGAATTCAAATATATTTGACTATCATTGCGACTCTTTTTATTTTGTTGAAAATTGTCATCATTATATCTGGGAGATAGGGACAAGCCTCTCTTTAAAGATGATGAATATGGTGTATTTGGTGACACTGTAGCAGAAGAATTCTCTTTCATTGACATTTTGTGAAGATTTTCACTGGTTTCAAAACTTGATAAGCGTACCGGTACTTCATCTTTACCACCAGTACTTGAATTTTTTTTATTTGAATCATATGATGTCCCTGGTAAATCCTCGGATTCTGGTTTTGTAAGGCATTTATCTTTGGAGTTTATAGACACTTCTGAGAAATGACGCTTATTGGTCTTTGAAACCTCACTAGCCTGACAAGGATTTGACTGTGATTCACATAATTTGTGCAATCTACGTAACATTATTGGAACAAGATGTGCATTTTTTTCTCTAAAGTCTATTGATATTTCTGGTAATTTGATAGCAACTGCAAAGAGCCCTGTGGCATAAGATCGAAGTGGCTCCGACCCAAGTTCTGCCCATTGGAATATTTTTTCAGTGAGACCCTCCGTTTCTTGAAATAATATTGAGGCTTCTACACCTGGCATAACATCTAATAATAAACGACATGCTGCTGTTTGTAATGGAATATCTTCACGACTTCTCATAATATAGTTGCCAACCAATTCATTCATGAATCGTTCATTCTTGGAGAGATTCACTAAAACTTTCCCAAGACCACAAGTGGGGTCTGCTCGGTCTGGATGTCTATCGTCAAATGGGTCAAGATCTAGTTTATAAAAGGCTTCTGTTTCTATCTCTATAATTTCTGCTAATTTTTTCAAATTGTTTACCGTTGTTTCGCCATTCCACGAAGCTTGATTTGTACCCCATTTCTCTAATAAAGAGTTAAACTCGGAAACAAGGTCTTCGACTTCGTTGACGTTTGTAGTTGAAACTGACATTTTTGTCCTTACTGTAACTTGACAGCTTCCATCACATTATCTGCTGAATTACAGATGTTTGACTAAACATTTGGTTTCACAATATATTTCTTCTTTGATAAACAGGTATCTATATTGATAATACAGTTTAAAACATCACAAAACTTAAACAATAACAGAGTTTCTTCAGAACAACCGTTAAAGCGTGCGTTTTACAATTTTTTGATTCAATGTTTAGTTTCGTATTCGTAAGAATATGTATTCAGTAGCCAAACTTTCGTATAAGTTTAGACGCGATTAACTCATTCTAATTAATGTGCGGTCATTGATGACCTGTTATTTTCAACCTGCCTTGTCTCTTTTATAGAACAACGACAGTTTGGGCTAAAATTATTTGTAAAGGCCAGCTAAATTTTCGTCAAGGTTACTCCAAATGAGGTTTGGGCGCGTGATTGTTCACTGATACACTGAACATTGTCGAGATTACTGTAGGTTAGGGTTAGCTAGGGTAATAAGTATAATGCTGATAGAGCTAGGGTTGGGATTAGGGTTAGCCCTGTTCACATCTTATGGGCTAGTAGTAGTTGGTCAAAATTGAAGTTGGCCTTATCATTAAAATAGATAAGTTTGTAACTCCAGAATAACATCCTAATTTAATTAGTATTTCGGACGCGGAGTAGGGTGTGCTTCATCAAATGAATTTCATTAATTAGTATTTTTATCAATTGATTCCATCATTACCCGGTATCTATTAAATTTTATTACCGCCATAATATATAAAATTATGATAAAAGTTTGTGAAATGATGAATGAACGCGTTTCGTGTCTTGTTTATTTAAATCACGACCTTTAACCTCAAATATCAGTTGTTTGATTGGCTAACAAGAACACACATCCACTCTGTGGAATCAGTTGAATACGGGATATCGAACAAATTGCTCCTTGATTGTCAAGGTCGACCGGTGCTTGGCGTGATTTAGCTAGCTAAACTGCTAAGGTAGTATCACGCATTTAGTCGTTATCTCATATTGTCATTATTGATAACTAAATGTTAAAATTAGATATACGAAATAGACAGCCAGTCGCGGATGTAAAAATTTAAACATGGACTTTACTCATATTCAATTGACATAACAACATGAACACGTGTCAGACAATATCAATAACAACATAAGTTTGACTTTGAATCTGATCAGATTGTTGACTGTCCTGGTTGGTGAACTGAACTTAACTTTGTTGAGACACAAACACTTTGAACAGGATCTGCTTATATAGTACCAAGCGTTTTATTTTATATGCCCTAGTTCTTCGGATTAAAAGTTTCACATCAGTCGAGTAGGCTATAATTTATAAATTATCAGATTTTAAAATCAGATATCAAGTCGGTAAGACTAAGAGCCAAGGAGTCAACAATTGAACAATAATTGGCATCGTTGTTTTATTTAACTATTGATTTGATTCATTTTTTTAGGATAATTTACCTAAACCATAGAAATATATACTGTCAGTATATATTTCTATGAGTTAACAAATACAGTACATTATAATAAAGATCACAGATGTACAAATATCCAAAAGTCATTCCAATAAAAAATAAAATGAAAACACCTGATATTATTATACTCATATGTTTGGCTATATTTCAGATTGAAGAAACAGATTTTATGTTAACAAATTGATACATTTGAATTAAGAGTCATAAGATATCAAACAGTTCAAGAGAATGTTGAGTCGGTTTATTCAACCTTTATCTTTAGCTTCCAAACAGATTGCAAGAGCTTCATATTCCCAAAGTTCAGCAGCAGCTAAAATAGGTGCTAAATCTGATGCAGTGTTTGCAAGAGAAGACAAATTTGGAGCCCATAACTATGGTCCACTACCTGTAGCTCTTTGTCGTGGTGAAGGTATATTATATTATGTAAATCTTTGTGGATAATGGTTTAGTAGACATTAAATATATGTATGAATTGATGGAAATTGTCAGCATGATTTTTTTTAGGTTATGTAGCTGCCCAGCCCTTTACACAATTTGTTGCATTCAGATTCTCAAAACAAGATTTAAAATCAACACTTCATTTAACTATGAGCAGTGATTTTTGTAGATGTTTTGTGTAATACAGGTACATGCTTAGTAAACTTACCCTTTCTAGACTTTGTACCCTATACAAAGGTGTCAGTGATGCAGAACGAAGGGCCTGACAAGGACAGCTGTCTAGTCGTTCGAATGGGACGGAAAATCAAGGTCCCATGTACACATTGGCGTGCACGTAAAAGATCCCTTAGTAAGTTGGAATTCGAGATAAGAGTAGGCCGTAGCGCCACTGCCTGGGCAAAATTTCCCTCATAGAACACTGTATGGCGTATACCCGTCTTCATTAGCCCAGGTTAGGACGTTTAACCCCATTTCAAGGATTCAAGTTAATCTTTTCCTTGAAAATTGTCTGTTTCTTGAGAATATCAATATATGGTTAGATAAGGCTAGACTGTGAAAGACCTGCTAAAAGAACAGTATCTCAATCCATAACTTATGTTTTGTTATATTTTTGCAGGAGTACATGTTTGGGATGTTGATGGCAATAAATATTATGATTTTCTCAGTGCTTATAGTGCCGTTAATCAAGGTCATTGCCATCCAAAAATCATCAAAGCTTTAAAAGATCAAGCAGATGTATTTACCTTGTCGTCAAGAGCATTCTACAATGATTTACTAGGAGAATATGCTGAATATATCACTGGCTTATTTAAATATGATAAAGTTCTACCAATGAATACAGGTACAACAATTTCTTTATATTTAATTGTTTTCATGAAGGGTTTTATAAAGCCATTGTCAGAGATATTCCTAAGTGTGATGCTTTTCCCTGCAACATGGTTCCATGTACAATTGACTGTTCTGGGCACTAAAAGAAATTGGAACTGACAGTTGCTATTATAAACATGCCTAATCTTAAAATATATCATACAAGTTTTATAATGTCTCATATTTGGCTGTTGTTAGTTGTTAAATCATATAAAATAGTAGTACTATCATAGCACTGATACAATATACTTTCAAGGTGGTTGGATGATCTTAGGGTCAGTGTGTGCGTGTTGCATCATAAGGTCTGTCATTGAAACAATTTGCATGGTTTTGATTTCCCGGTTGTATGTGGGTTTTCTTCTGTTCCTCCGGTTTCCTCCCACTGCTAAAGACCCCTATGCACAAGCAAATTATTGAAATAAAATTGAACAATATGTTGGGGCCAACAATGATCTAGTTTGTTTGGAGTAGGTGTTAAAACCCCATTTCTCTCTCTCTATCTTACACCTTGTTCAACCTTCAAGTGGCGTACAAAGTTATCCAGTGTTCTTGAGGATGCAAATTTATGTATATGCTTATTCAGGATATATAAAATATAAGAAGTTGAAAATTATGGAAGACTGGGTGGAAGATCCTTGATAAAATCCTGAAGAACACCACAGGACATTGAACTCAATATCAATCAGCAGTTTTCTAATTGCTATTCAGATTTCTGCCTTTTAGGGTCAGATTTCTGCTTTCAGTATAGGGTGTTTACAGCTGTTTAAATTGTTTTTCTAATAGGTGTAGAAGGAGGTGAAACAGCATGTAAATTAGCCAGGAAGTGGGGATATACTGTAAAGAAAATACCTGACAACAAAGCTAAGATTATATTTGCTGATGGTAACTTCTGGGGTCGAACATTAGCTGCCATTTCTAGTTCTACCGATCCATCCAGTTATTCAGGATACGGACCATTTATGCCAGGATATGTTGTAGTACCATATAATGATTTATCTGCTCTTGAGGTAAGATTCTGTAGCAATGATTTAAAGACTTCTAGCCTATGGAGGAAAGGTTTTGAAAAAACATTGAGCCTTTCAAAGAGAAAAAACTGTTGAATTTTCAATTAGTGAAAAAAAGGAAGACTTTTAAATTAAAAAATGAAAACTTTTAAATTAGGCAATATTCTCAAATGTCCTATTTTTATTACAAAGAATACAAAATAAAACAAACCATTGACATTGATTACCTTCAGCTCATATCATCTACATTAAAGGGAGGTAACTCTATTAAACATTTCTGGTTGGACATCTAAATTTCTACACAACCCTGATACTAAAGATATTATTGATAATGATAATTTTTCTTTGAACTACATTTAATAATTACTGAAGAAAATACTGAAATTATACAGCATGTATAGATACTATAAATAGATTAGATAAATGTAGATTCTTGAAAGGGGTTTTTTGTTATAAGTCATCACACTATAGACTTCAGAATGCATTTCGTTCAGCATTTCTGTCCAAACAAGGTAAAAAAAATGCCTTGTTGTCTGCAGTTCCAAAACAAGTTTTTTTTAAATTGCCCTATTTTGAAACGAGGTATTTTGTTCAGAACGAGGCTTGATAAAAATGCCTTGTTTACTGAACCTGGTTTTTTAGTTAGTTATTAGCGCTATTTGCTATCAGCGAATTTGTAAAAATTAAATTTTATGTTATTTAGTACGAAAATAAACAATTCCAAACTATGATATTATAATCAGAGAAATAGACAAGACAAGAATACACGCCATAGGTGAAGGTGTAAAACTATTCAAGACACACAGCTACCTTGCCTTGATTAATTTATTGCCCAATCAGGTTTAGGTGTTAAGTAACAACTGAGGTGTCGTGAAAGCTAAATTGGGGTTGTAAATTAATCAAGGTAGCTGTGTGTTTTACACCTCCACCTAACTGATATCGCAGACAACAAATTAGTGTTTATCTGACCTAAATACAACAAATAAGAAATAATCCATTCTTATTAATCAATAAAAGTATTAAATTTCATCACATATTTCCAATAACTTGACCATAGCATTGACTGTTTCTGTTGAAACCCCATAACATATACCAATTGTCAATTAAATGGGAAATAAAGCACACCTCATACTTTAAAATTTAATTAAACCGTTTAATTATGAAGACAGGTGGGCAAAAATAATGCGAAAATAATTTATTGTATGGTGTGTATTCTTATCTTATCTATTTCTCTGATTATAATATCATAGTTTGAATTGATTTTATGTTGGTATTAAATAACATAAATTTTAATTTTTAAAAATTCGCCGACAGCAAATACTGCTAATAACTATCTTGAAAAAAAAACCACGTTTAGTGAACGAGGCATTTTACCCAGCCTCGTTCTGAACAAAATACCTCATTCTAAAAAACTGAGCAATTTTAAAAAAAAAAACATTGTTTTGGAACTGTAGACAACGATGCATTTTTTTACCTCGTTTGGACAAAAATGTCGAACGAGGCATTCTGAGGTTTATAGTCTCACATTAATACAAGCCTCTTGAGGACCTCCTACAGCAGATGTTTTTGTAGGATTGTCCGAGAATCAGAATATAGACTTATTTTATATTATTCACATTAAATGAAATCTTTAGGATGTTAGAGGGGGTTGGATTGTAGAACATGTGCTTGCTGTATCATAAAGCCTGTCATTGAGTCAACTGGCGTGGTTTCGAATCCTTAATTGTAGGTGAGTAGGGTCGCCTGTCCAAACTCATGGGTATTCTCTGGGTCCTTAGGTTTCTTCCTACTGCTAAAAACCCCTACGCGCAAGCGAATTATTGAAATAAATTAAACCATATGGTAATCCTGCAATGACCTAGTTTGTGTTGAGTGGATGTTAAACCCCATTTCTCTCTCTCTCCCCTCTCTCTTTATAGGCCGTTTACTGCTACCCATTATAATTAGCTACTGCTATTATACAAAGCCTTTTTGAACTCTTTTATTGTTTTCAGAAAGAATTAAAAGATACAAATGTATGTGCATTTATGGTTGAACCTATACAAGGTGAAGCAGGTGTTGTTGTACCAGATGCAGGATATCTGTCTAAAGTAAGAGAACTCTGTACTAAATACAATGTTCTCTTTATAGCTGATGAAGTTCAGACTGGTCTTGCTAGAACTGGAAGGTAAGATATCCTAAACAATATCCGCAATAAATTTCATAATCTTGGGTATTATGGGCTATACTACTAAAAATTTTTAAAAAAGCCCTTTAAAACCTTGCATAAGTCTGCATTGTTGGCTGCAAACGACCACGTTATTGCTTTTCTCTGTACCCACAATCATAGTTCCTCATATTGAAAGTCTTTCTCTCCCTTTTTGTTTCTATCTCTAGACATGGCCGAGAGTGTTCAGCCCAATGATAATTTGGTGGTGTGCATCCTGCTGCTAGACTATTAAATGGAATGATCTCCCTTTAGTGCATTATACATGCATTCAAAATTCTTTTTACTTTTATCTACACAATTTTATTAATTGTGAACAATTCCATATAATACATTACGAATTATATTTTTCATAAAGACGTCTTTGCTGTGACCATGAAAATGTACGGCCTGATATAGTTATCCTGGGTAAAGCTCTGTCCGGTGGTGTCCTTCCAGTAAGTTATAATCTAAATATACATAGTACATACATATTGTTGACAATAGTGTGTTAATAAGACAAATCTGCCAAGCCATTGCTGAGCTACACTACTATTTAATGTAAAGATTGTTATTTTGTAATTATGCACATCAAGGTTTTATATAGCAATGGGTTAGCTTGTATGAAAAAATATAGCAGAATTATCAATACTATATTAATGCAAGACACATGGTGGAGTGAAAACAATAGAAGCCCATGTAAATTTAACATAGCCATAACCTTATTTAGACTTTAGACTGTGTATGATATTTAACTCGATTTACCCGTTATTCTGAAAAGTTGGGATATTTATGGCCGGTTTATTTCTTAAAACATGGTGGAATGAAAACAATAGAAGCCCATGTAAACTTTACATAGCTATAACCTTATTTAGACTTTGGATTGTGTATGGCATTTAACTCGATTTACCCGTTATTCTGAAAAGTTGGGATATTTATGGCTGGTTTATTTCTTAAAACATGGTGGAGTGAAAACAATAGAAGCCCATGCAAACTTTACATAGCTATAACCTTATTTAGACTTTAGATTGTGTATGGCATTTAACTCAATTTAACCGTTATTCTGAAAAGTTGTGGCATTTTGGCCGGTTTATTTCTTAAAACATGAAAATAAATGAACCCTTATAACATGCATATTTCTAGGGAAGAATTTTAAATTTCAATCATCCCTGGAAATAACGTTTTATGTATCGGAGAAATGTAAGGAACTATTGAACTAGTTGTACCAACTATTTTTAACTTTATAGTTTAAAATATCAATAAATACAAAGAAAAAAAAAAGAAATCAGTGCCAGACTAAATGACAAATAACAGAGAGCTCATGCCTGACAACTCCTGAATTTATACCTGACAATGTCTGTTTACGGTGCCTTATTTCCTTGCTTGATCTTCCAATTTTAACTTGCTACATTTTGTAATAAGAACCAAAAATGTATATATACCTTGTACTTATATTTAGGTGTCTGCTATATTAGCTGATGATGAAGTCATGTTGACTATAAAACCAGGTGAACATGGTTCAACATTTGGTGGAAATCCCTTGGCGTGTAGTGTTGCTATGGCCGCCCTACAGGTACGTATCTGATGATCATGTTATTTCATTGTTTTTTATATTTTTTATAGTAGTTATAGATCTTCAGTAACTTGTATTATTAAAGGAGATCGTCCACTGTTATATATTCTTTATACTTTAGTTGTTACATGTATGTTAAACCTTTAGCACTAAGACCACACTAACTAGGGCTCCTTAGACCACTTGAACATACACAAACTTTTCATCAATGTTATTGAAAGTTTTATGTTTGCCTTCCACATTTAATTTATAATGTGCTATATTTAGTTTGGGCCCAACTATCACAATGGACGGACCAACTGCATTGACTCTTGCGCTAGCGTATCTAACAGCTCTGTCAATATATGGACATAAATACTTTAAGGCCGTCAATATGGCCCATACACGATCAAAAACATATCAAATAATCTACTTCAAGGATTTGGGATAATCAATATTTATCAAGTGTTAAACGGAAAGAATTATATGATTTAGTTTCAGCATTCTAGAAACTATTTCAATAGTAAATTACAAGAGAAAGATAATGAATATAGTATAAATAAACTAGAATGGTTGACTTCTCCTTTAATACATATAAAGCTGACAAAATACCAGGCATTAATAAACTACATGTACTTTGCCAGACATGTATTATAAATATCATTGAAAACACAAAGAAAAATAAATGACAGACAGGTCTATTCCTGACCTATCCTGATTATGTGCCTGACAATGTCTCTGACCAGTAGGTGTCTTATAAATAAACATACATACATACATGCAAAAAAACATTCAAAATAACATACATACAAAAAAACATTCAAAATACCATACATACAAAAAAACATTCAAAATAACATACATACAAAAAAACATTCAAAATAACATACATACAAAAAAACATTCAAAATAACATACATACAAAACAAGTGAAATGAAATGGATTTTAACATCCTACTGTTCTGCTCCTAAACTGGTTAATGAAGACGGGCATACGTCATACAGTGTGCTATGAGGGAAACTTTGCCCGGGCTGCGGCTCTACGGCCTACTCTAATATCAAATTTCACCTGCCAAGGTTTTTTTTATGTGCATTCAATATAAAATACTGTACGTAAAAAAATATAATACATAAAAATAGCATACATGTACACACAAAATAACATACAAAAGAATATACATTCCATACAAACAAAATAAAATACATATACAAAATATCAAGAATATACATGTGATTAGGCCTTAATGATTGAAATTCTGTTGTAGGTTTTGGAAGAAGAAAAACTAGCAGAAAATGCTGAAAATTTAGGACAGTTTTTAAGATCCGAGTTAGCTACCCTACCTAAAGATGTTGTTAGTGTTGTTCGAGGGAAAGGATTGTTAAATGCTATTGTTATCAATCCTAGTAAGTATTATTTTATTGTTATTAATGGTTCTAGTATATCAGTATTAGTGTTGGTTAAACCTAGTGATCTGAACCATTGTTTTCCCTTTTTGTTTCTACCTCTAGACATGGCTGTTTTTGTTTTTCTGTGTTGGAGAGTGTTTAGCCCATGTGGGGTTGGAAGGCCAAATGGTTAGCGTGTGCATGCTGTATCATAAAGACTGTCATTAAGTCAACTGGTGTGGTTTCAAATCCCTGGTTCTTCATGACAAGGAGTCGGGTCACTTGTCCAACCTCGTGTTTTTTTCCATGTCCTCCGGTTCCCAATGCTACTAACACCTACCACTATAAACCTCAGAATGCCTTGTTCGGCATTTTTGTCCAAACGAGGTAAAATAATGCCTCGTTGTCTGCAGTTCAAAAATGATTTTTTTTAAAAATTGCTCTGTTTTTGGAACAAGGTATTTTGTTCAGAACGAGGCTGAGTAAAATGCCTTGTTTACTAAACATGTTTTTTTTTTTCAAGATAGCTATAAGTGGTATTTGCTGTCAGCGAATTTGTAAAAATTAAAATTTATGTTATTTAATTTGTAAATAAAACCAGTTCAAACTATAATATTATAATCAGAAAAATAGACAAGATAAGAATACACACCATACATTATTTATACCCATCTGTCTTCAAAATTAAAAGTTTAAATTAAATTAATGTATGAGGTGTGCTTTATTTCCCATTTAATTGACAATTGGTATAAAGCCGACAAATTTATCGCTGTGCGTTTATATGACTTTGCTCCAATAATGTTTTGTGCAATGTTATGGGGTTTCAACAGAAACATTCAATGCTATGGTCGAGTTATTTATTTTACAATAAATATAAAAAATAAACTGGCGTATTGGAAATATGTGATGAAATTAAATACAATTTTTTGATTAATAAGAAAGGATTATTTGTTGTATTTAGATCAGATAAACACTAATTTGTTGTCTGCGATATCAGTTAGGTGGAGGTGTAAAACACACAGCTACCTTGATTAATTTACAACCCCAATTTAGCTTTCACAACAACTCAGTTGTTACTTAACACCTACACCTGATTGGGCAATAAATTAATCAAGGTAAGGAAGCTGTGTGTCTTCAATAGTTTTACACGTTCACCTATAGCGTGTAATTCTTGTCTTGTCTATTTCTCTGATTATAATATTATAGTTTGGACTTGTTTATTTTCGTATTAAATAACATAAATTTTTAAATTTTTACAAATTCGTTGATAGCATATAGCGCTAATAACTTTCTTGAAAAAAAAAGAAACACGTTTAGTAAACACGGCATTTTACCAAGACTCGTTCTGAACAAAATACCTCGTTCCATAAAAGGGAAATTTAAAAAAAACTTGTTTTGGAACTGCAGACAACGAGACATTTTTTTTCCTCGTTTGGACAGAAATGCGGTACGAGGCATTCTGAAGTTAATAGTGTACGTGCAAGCGAATTTTTGAAATAAAAGTAAAACCATATGTTAGTCCCAAAATGACCTAGTTTGTGTCGAGTGGATGTTAAACCCCATTTCTCTCTCTCCCATTGTTATTCATTCGCTATTTGAGCACTTATGTATTGTCTATGTGTCAAGAATTGTCTAGAACAAGCCTGCTATTCCTCTATTACTGAAGCTATCAATGTTTATTGTTTTATGTTCTGTACATTATTGATGATAATGTGTATTTACTATTAATTTTACAGAGTTTGATGCATGGGATGTTTGTGTTAAGCTACGTGATAATGGATTACTGGCTAAACCAACTCATGGGGATATTATACGATTTGCTCCACCACTCAATATCAACAAATCTCAGCTTGTAGAATGTATTAAAATCATTAAACAAACTATTCTGGCATTTTAAATATACAACTATTAATTTTTAAGAAGGGCTGTGTAACAAATGAGATAGTGTTTAGGGGCCAGTTGCTCAAAACTAAGTTATTTAAACATTCTGTTAAACTCCAACGTGTCGTTTGTTAACAGTCTTAAATGTCCGTTGCTGTAAAGTCAATGTACATGTATAACTGTGCAGTCTTTCCACAAAACTTGATTAAAGACAAAAAGATAACTATGGAATACTTTATTTTTTTCTTTAGAAGATTTTAAAATAAATTATTGGAAAAATTATGGGATTTGCACTACAGAATATTTGGGGCCATATTTTCCTACAGGCCCCCCAAATACTGTAGAATACTATAGAATTTCATGCTTCCAGCAACAACCTTTCTCTCCATTAAAGTTAACAATCCATTATCTCCATGTAAACGTTGAGAGCAACCGGGCCCCCAGATCTGTACTTAGAAAAAATGAATTATATCTAATATTTTGGTGGTGATAACTTATAGTGTTTGTTAATTGATGAACTATGTTTTGTTAATTGATGAACTACGTTTTGTTAATTGATGAACTACAGCAAAATCAGTAATACAACTTTTCATATCTGAGTAATACACAGGTTATAGTAATATCAGAATTATATAAAATACAAAATCTGGTAATTACAAAGATTTTAATTTTATCTGCATATTTCCACAAACAGCTAATAAATACACAAATTATTTGAAACAACGACTTGAATTTTAATGAATTGATCTTTGTTTTTTTGGACATGTGAATGTTATTTGAACACTGTCCTTTTTGATTATGCTTTGGTGGTTTTGTGTTAGAAATTTTGTATTCCCTTATACTCGAACGAACAGTGTATATTTTCTTTATTTTGATAGATATTTACTGAAATATCTACTTTCTATATATAAATAATATATTGCTTATATACAAATTTGGTTGATGCTTTATATATACATGTACATGTGCAAGCTTTAATTCATATACAATTTTTAAATATTTAGTTTATTAAAATAAACTAAATACTGATATTACACATCTATGTAATTAATTGTTTTATACATACATTTACATTTTCTCTCTTAAATAGATTCTGTGAGTGATCAAAATATTTGACATATACTAGTATTATTCACAATATTGCATTTATTATTATTATTAAAGTATCTCTGATTGTTTCTATATATATCCTATTAGAAATCTATATAGTGGCGAGATGGGTCCAATATATCTCTTATAAACCTAATAATATCCTTCTTTTGCAAACCCTGTCTTCATTAGCCCAGTTGAGGCAGAACAGTAGAACCCATTTTTTTTCTTTTTCAAACTTTTAGCCTTTAGTGTGAATGTGGGGCTGTTCCCTTTATATCGTTGTTGTGTACTGGTAGATGGGAGTCACAACCCTCTCTTTTTATACACTTGTGTTTCTAATTCCATGTTACTGTTTTTCTAGTATTTAGCAAGCAATACTCAAAATCCTTTACATTATTATTTTAGAGATGTGTGGGTGTGTGTGTGTGTTCTGGATAATAGCTTGAATTTTATTATTGTGATACATATAACCCAAAGTGTTGGTTGATCTCTTAGGAAAGAAAGGTTTAAGTGGGTATTT
Organism: Patella pellucida; assembly: GCA_917208275.1. Taxonomy (NCBI): domain Eukaryota; kingdom Metazoa; phylum Mollusca; class Gastropoda; family Patellidae; genus Patella; species Patella pellucida. The sequence continues at coordinate 65,116,715 of OU795039.1, forward strand.
ACTCACAAAAAAGAAACCTCTCTGTTATATCATGTAAGCCTATTTCATGCCTTGTTAGGTAGTGTATTTCTACCTCTTCTCGAAGATCTTATTTTATTCCAAAATCTAACTTGCCAATTAATGGTGTTTTTTTTGTTATTGTGAAACATATGAATGAAATAAATTGTGGGAACATGTTAAAAATGAACCATATCATATTACCGAGAGTTGTTGAATAGATAATAGTGCTATTTTGGTTAAATTGTTATTATGATTTCCAAATGATTAATATAATTAGAAAGAAATAGTGTTCTTTTGTTGAACTAAAAGTATTATTTGTATTATTATATCAATAAATATATATCTACAATTATAGTTGTTTAGTTTTGCGCTTAAGACCCCTATGCGCAAGCAAATAATTGAAATAAAATTGAGCCATATGTTGGTCCTGAAATGACCTAGTTTGTGTTGAGTGGATGTTACCCCTCTCCCTCTCTCTCACTCTCTCTCTTATACTCTGCACATTTTATCAGCTTCACAATTATTGTAAATGCCCTGTAAATGCCCTACATGTTATGGGGGATATTTTTTTTCTCAGAATTAGAGGATTGTTTGGAAACCCTGTCACCAAAAGGGGGGTTGGATGGCCGAAAGGTTAGCATGAGCAAGGAGTCGGGTCGCCTGTCCAACCTCGTGGGTTTTCTCCAGGTTCTCCGGTTCCCTCCCACAAGGAATTATTGAAAAAAATTAAACCATATGTTAGTCCCGAAATGACCTAGTTTAGTCGAGTGGATGTTTACCCCATTTCTCTTTCTCTCTGTCACCAAAACTTCGTAGTAAACTTTCTACAGTTCAGAGTACGGTATTTATAAACTCAATTTAGTGGGACAGTTGGGCTAGTCTGGTCGAAATTCAGACACCTAAAACTTAATGAAAGTCATCTATCATTCTGTTCCACCACCACCTTTCTGAAGGACGAGACGCTGTTCCTCGGTTCTGCACCACTGAAAATATCCGACTAAATTTTCTCCGTTAATATTTATTGGAGAGAATGTCTTCTTGCCCTCCCCCACACTTACTTTCACCCATACATCGATAAACTATTAATCATATGTTAATTATAATCCAGAAAAAGAGCTGGTAGTTCTAACTTTAATAGTTGAAAAATACATAATGTAAAGGGTATTTGCTCAAAATATCAGTCAAATTGGTCCACTCTTAACAGATAATTTAGAGATTGAATTTTTGGCCTAACCTCGATCATCATTACTAAAGTCGGTACGGTAAATAAAAACAGTCTTGATTTCCAGTTCATAATTAAATCATGAATGAAAGCCGAGCAGTGAATCAGATTCTAATCCGATAGATATCTCGCGGGCTAGCGTTAACATCGAGAGTTGGTTTTGGTATGGATAAGTTAATTGTGTCTTGTGAAACTTATATTTTAAAGGCTGTAACAAATTTTAAACATTCACGAGAAATAAAAAAAAAATGTATATAGAATTATTATTATCAAACTAGAATATTTAGAGACTTGAACAAATAAAATAAGTGATGGACACTAATTTGAGCTCCCCCTCTGAAAACCCCCGATGAGTTTACGGTGCCAATTAACATCGTTTATTTCTCAACAAGAATTGGAGTGTAAAATTTGTGTTTCCGTGTTCCACGTGGCCTGCCACGGGGCTGGAATCTATTAGCTATGTTTATATTACGATATGAACGGCTCTAATTATGGCTAACTGTCTGCTGACGGCGGTATTGTTCTAATTTACCACAGTACAACTACAGGTGGAACCGAATTTAAATGGCGCTTATTATAACGAAATCGCTAAACTATTGTTTTCTTCTTCTACATTTCATATAATTTGTCTGTCACATAAAATTAACCACGATAAATCGGTGATTTGTGAATCAGTCAAAGTATGATCAACAATTTTGACCACTGTCTTGGTTGGTGTATTATTATCGCATTTTTAAAGTACTCAACAAAGAAACTATAATAATAGGGTCAATATGGGTAGTTATATTTTAATGATAATTTACTATATTTACCAAAATTAGATAAGACACATTAATTTTATTTTTAAAACATTTTGAAAAAGCTATCTTAAAGCTTAATTCTCCAAAAATTTAACCTTAAAGTTAATATTGCAACTTATATATTGCGGATTATACGTTTAAGTAAAGAACTATATTTTTTATCATATATTATTGAGTTTTGCGTGGTTCAAAGTTTGAAATAAGTATAATTATTTAATCTGAAATCTCAGTTTAGTAGATATGACATATTATATATTTTTTGATAAACAATAAAGTTGTGCCCCAATAATAAAGTTTCAAGAAATTACTGAATACAAAGAGCCTTTTTTATTTCTCTTTATAATTAAACACATTAAAATAATCACAACATAAACCCTTGAAAACAACAAGAGAACCATCGTATAAATGTCGCTACGTTAAAAATCAGTAATTGTCTTCCATAGAACTGTGATAATTTTGGTGTTTTCAATTACTAAATTACGCTTAAATAAAACGGTACTTTCCATATGCAATCATTGACACAGGAAATAATAACATAAGTACCCCTCTTGTTCTCTCATTCACTCCATGTATAAGCTATATTCAAACGTTGGAATTTATGTTAAAAATGTTTTTTTTGCCAATTTCTCAGCTGGCAATAGTGAATTATAGGATTTATAGGAGTATTATTTTACAAGGTAGGACTGTTTATGGATACCATCTATCTTAAGGGGTTTTTTAAAATAAATTTTAAAAATATTACTTAAAAATATGAAATTGTAGCTTTAAGCGAGTATAATTAATAAAATTATGTTTTTAATTCACAAATAAAATATGTCATTTAACAATTTTTGTGCTTCTTTTTGAACATTTAAAAAATGTGCTTCTTTTTGAACATTTAAAAATGTGCTTCTTTTTGAACATTTAAAAAATGTGCTTCTTATTGAAAATTGGAAAGTTTTAAAAAAAATGGCATCTACTTAATAATTAAATTACATTACGAAACTATTTCCGACAAAATTTGCGAATTATTTTGGCCATGTAATATATAGAGGATATTTGTCGTTTTTGTCGTGAATAACATATTTATTAATTATTTCATCGAGAAGCAAGAAAACTTATATTTTAACGCATGCATATAGTATGAGTGAAAATATAAATGTTTTCTTGCTTAGAGATGAAATAAAATATGTTATTCACGAGCGACAAAACGACACATGTTCTATTTATTTTATGATTTGACAAACCTTTTTTTAGGTAAAAACAACATGGACTACTTTAATTTCACTGATAAAACGCGGTATTCCACTACTGATCATAAAATAAAATAGCCGTAGTATATTTATTCTTATCTGATAATAAATATTAATTATTTTAGTTAAAGCACGTGTATAGAACTCACAACATACTCTCATTCGTTCAAAAATTGCAACAAAATTAATTGAAATTTCGGGAAACGCTGGATACGGGTACAGGAATTACATTTCAAGCTTTTCTCAATTACTTCACGCGCGTGTCTGGTTGATTGGACATAAAACATGCCTAGTGTTCCGAATAAAACTTGACGTGAGAAGTGATTTTTAGTTTTGTTAGTGTTTACGGCCTCAAGGAGAATATCTGTTAGTTACCCCTAGACTCTTTATACCCCCATACTGCCCGAACAATAATATAACAAGTTTTCATTGAGTCTTGTAACCACTTCTAAAAAATATTCACATACAGTCTGAATCATTTCTTTGGTGATAATCAAATAAAAGCCATTATAAAGTATTCTTTACAAGTAAGAATAAGATTTTGAAATTCACTGGATTTTTGTTATAATACATGTAAGTTTTTATTTTATTTATCAATAAAACGTTCAATTATAAATAGGAATTCGCCCATTTTTCCATTAAAAGAGTAAATGCAATATCTTAAGCATTAATGCTGAAATTGTGTTAGGTGGGTGGGACAACAAATAATGAAAAATTTAAGGAAATATCTTAATATTTAAACTAGTCATTTTTAGGTTATATTAGTTTATTTAGTTAAAAATGCCGATGAGCTCGGTGTTTGATTTATGTGTAAACGCTGTTAGTTTTTCTTGCCCTTGCCCGCTTTCTCCCCCCGCTCCTTAAAAATTACTGATAATAAATTTTCATCAAACCAATACAACAGAAAACTAGAAGATAATAATATACATGTTATATTATATCCACTGAAAGGGGCAAAGTGTTAAAATTAATGTCATTTGTTGAGTTTATACGGTATGGAGTACTGATACCTAAAACTAAATCTGATTAAATGAAATGGATGTTACGTACCTTTTTTCGTTTTATGTTTTTCTACTAAAGCAATATACTTTCTTTTTAGACGGACTTCTGATCAAGTGATCGTTTTGACATGTTTTTACTCAAGTTACCTACATTTTGATGGAAAAAAATTAAACAAAATGAAACTGTATAGTAATCTAATGTTAAATACATTGAAAAATCGTATATAATTTTCCCGAAAAGGGTAAAAATCCATGACTTCTATAAAGTAAGTTATGGCCATTTGAAGTTTAAATTGGATTATGCATGAAATAAATTTGCCGATGCTATAAATTGTGAATTATGTCTATTTATCCATCTTATCCAACAATCCTACTCTAAAAGGAAACTGTGGTTATATTGAATGTAAAATATCAAGTGTTTATCATTAATTACTATAATTGTCCTCATATTATTTCGCTTTACCGGTGATTAATCCCCCAAAAGGCCTGCAGCAAAAAATTAACCAAAACTAGAGAAGCCCAAGTTTATTCACTGGTACCCTTTGGCGCCACCAGTCAGTCACGTGTCCTACACCCATCGTGTGCCTCGCGAGAACGCACCACCCTTATTTCGGTTTCAAGAAAGATCTGATTTTTGTTGTGAGTCACCAGCATGTATTTAAGACAAGTTTAAATTGTTTTAATTAAAGAAAACCAGAAAAAAGTTTGCCATTTTCTTCATAGAAAGATATTTGTAATTGGGAAACTAAGATGAAACTGATATGTTGGAAGTTTTTTAATGGACAAAATTAGATAACATAGAGAAAAAAAACCCTCTTAAACACATGTGAATAATATAAGATTCAAACTTTAGACAGGGAATTATTCCCAATCTTAGAAACCGTGTAATATTAGTTTCTATCAAACATGTATTTGAACGCTGTATAGAAATAAATAAGCAAGTAACCTATTTTCTTGCATTTTTTGTAACGACTCTTATAATTATATTTTTTTAAATTTGGAAAACATTCTGCATAACAGGGCCGGATATGCTTATCTTTTCTAGAAGACCCAAGGCTTGTTTCAGGAAATTTTAACTGAGATCAAAACCAAATTTTAGTAATTTGATTGGATAATATTAAATTGAGTTTAGTGCTTAGCCAAAATGAATGAATGAATGAATGAAATGGGGTTTAACGTCCTACACTTAAGCACCTAACCTGGGCCAATTGAAGACGGGCATACGCCAACAGTGTGCTATGAGGGAAATTTTGCCCGGGCAGCGGCGCTACGGCCTACTCTTATATCGAATTCCAACTGCCAAGGGATCTTTTACGTGCACTCCAATTTGTACACGGGACCTCGGTTTTTCGTCCCATCCGAACGACTAGGCAGCTGTCCTTGTCAGGCCCTCCTTCTGCATCACTGACAAGGGGAAATCACGCCGGAAAATCGAGATGAACTTTCTCGGCCAATGCAGGGATCGAACACTCAACCTTCAGGCTAGCGAACCAGCGCCTTATCCACTTAGCCACCGTGATCCCACTAGCCAAAATGAAATTAGGGTCCTGGTATTACTTCTCATTTAAGAAGTCTACTGATAGCAGAAATCCTTGTAATAATATACATTGAGAATTAATCCGACCTCGAGTCACTTCCTAGTCTTTTCGTGACTATTTTTTTTTGCTAACAGTTAATTAAGAGTTGTAGATTACATATTTCCAATTACCTTTTTTTTAAAATTTAAATATTGACATTTTAGAATAACAACCTTTCAAATTATTTTGACAAATATGTAATATTAATCAATTTTTCATAAACTTTTCTGGCTTAATTTAAAAAAAAAAAAGTACGATTGTATGACTTCAGGAATTAAAGGGACTATCCCGATTTAAACGGGGTCTAAAAAATAAAAGTTCGCGTACGTATGAAATGTAAACGCCAAATATAGAGGAGTGGTGTATTTACTGTATCTCAAAATTTCAGCTCAGAATATTGAGTCGTTTGGACGTGAACGTTAAAACTGCTTATCCGGACACGTAACCCTTTTAAGATTTCGAGTAAATTTGGGGGTTTGGTGGCCTGATAATCGCAATTCCCGTTCCTGCATTGGTCTATTATACAGTGAATGGCCCATGTGCTGTACTTGATAACAAAAGGGAAATTTCACCTACACATTATTTTTTATAAAATAAAGTCTGGTTTTATCCAGGCACCGCATAATAAAGCTTAGGCCACCGGTCTCTATTTCCAGATGAAGACTGACAGGTTTAAGTTGTTTGAAAACTTATAACATATACATGTATTGAGTTAGTTCATTTATTCGTCCGACTGACTTTAAATTTATACATTGTGTTTAAGGTCGAATAAAATGTTTAAGTGGCATTTAGTAACTAGATGAGAATAACACATGACTTGTATTCCATATAATTCCGTCATGTGTTATTGTGTTTAAGGTCGTAAGAAGAACACTATTGATTTTCAACGATTTACAATCATTATTGCCAGAGTTATGGCCCTTGATCACTTTGAAATACATGTATCTTGTGAACGCTCTTATATAGATTTATACACGGTGTTTAAGATCATGAAACGAAGGAGACAACGATTCGCAATACTTACTCTCCGAGTTGTGGCATTGATTACATAACAGGTCAAGTTTTATATTCGGTTGACTTCAAATTTATACACAGGATTTGATAACTTGAACAGCTAAACCCATGATATTAAATTTTTGTATACTAAACGTTAGCATGTGGCACAACTAAAAGCCAAACAAATTCTACCACTTTCTGATAATTATACGTTGTTACTCTTTATCATGTGACAAAAATATGTGACACCCCTTGTTGCCCGACACCTTCTCTTACCAATTTCATATTATTATTGTAATTTCTAATCAACTTCCGTTGATGTACGCGTACAGTCCAAATTGAACAACGACCGCTTGCGTCTGCTTGTACATTCTATAAGGTTTTTTTTAAAAAACATTATTATTTAGTAATTTTTGAATAAGCCATTTTTAATAACCACTGCATTGTCCTCTCGGATATGTTTTCCTTTGTTTATTACAAATGGCACTCGAAACTATAATATCCGTAAATTGTACGACTAGTGCATTGATTCAAAATGTTCATTTAAAGGAGCTAAATCGCTAACATTTGGGACCTAGAAATTGTCAAAAGTGGGTCGCAACGCATATAATACTGTAATATAAATGTATATAAACTGATTTACATTCAATGGTTTCCGTTTTTTTCCCCAATTTCAAATCAGTTATGTTCGACAAAATAAGCCATGCAGTCTCAATCTAGTGCAAATTTATATAGCGTCTGGTTATTCCAGTCAACATACGCCGTATGGTATGGTGTAATATGTCTAGCCTCGCTCCCCAAGTCACTTATTAAAACTGGGGCTGAAGCGCATTATGGTACACGACTCGTGTACCAATGTTTAAAAAAATATTTTATCTAAAATCTCGGATATCAGAAGCTCATCTTTTCCCGGTAAGTTTACATCATTAATGTTGATTTAAATTGGCCAATAATTCGTCTTTTCGATGGTTAAGATTTTTGAGGATTTTGAGTTACGGACTTGGGTCCTTTAAAAGATAAACACTTCCTGTTTCGCATTTAGAGGGGTGTTATTGCACAATAGACATGCACCGATATCTTGTTTTTAATTTTGAGTATTATGGAAAATATTGAGTTATATTAATGAAACACTCCACTCACATTCTAAATTAAACCAATAAACATTGCACTAACGAGCGCATTTCATTATGACACTTGGTCTGTGTAGCCTATTTTTGAAAATTTAAATATATGAAACCCCCATTTATATTTTTAATTTATTTTATGCGTTGTATTCTATACATTACCATGGAATACAAGGCCTACGATTATAACAAAATTTTATTGGTGGTGTATTGAAATTCGATTGTCCCTTAACACCCACATGTGACATATCCACTATGCCTCTTGCCCATGTGGTCAAGCCAAAACATCAAAAGTGTGTATGGTGTATTAACCGCAAAATAATCATCAGTAAATATTCGGATAGCTTGGTCGCTAGCTACTATCACTAAGTAAAAAGCATGACATCGGGACGGGTTAATAATTCTAAGACATTTTTTTCAAAAAATAATACAAAAACTGAATGTGATGGAAGAATATCTGGATAGAAAATATTTCGGTAAATGGGTACCGGTATGTTAAAAAGTTCGCGAAGGCGTAAATGAGTAAAAGGCACCAATTCAGGGGCATGTTTCCCAAAATTTTAATTGAGATAAAATCCTAATTTTAGTAATTTGATTGGATAATATTGGATTGATTTTAGCGCTTAGCCAATCAAAATTGAAGTATCTACTAAAATTTGGATTTTCGAGAAACAAGGCCCTGATGTAAACCATACACGCGTTATCGACGCCGTACGATGTGACGTCTCGAACGAAGATGACTGCTCGCACCCTGGTTGTCCCGGGTTCGATTACGATGTTGGCCGACAAGATTGCTAAGGTTTTTCGGGTGTGGTGTCTATTTGTCAGCGGTGCAGGACGGAGGGTGTTTTAATAACAATGATAAAATAAAATAAAGTCCGTGTGGTCCCTTCCCAATATTTTTATACAACCAAATCGGGATAACATTCATTAAAGGAGCTAAACCTTTACCTCAATATGTTCAATAATATTTAAAATTATACAAACACGAAGTAGAATATTGTGTTTAACGTCCACTCGACACAAACCAGGCCATTTCGGGACTAACATATGGTTTTTAATCTTTTTATTTCAATAATTCGCTTGCGCAGAGGTTTTGAGCAGTGGTAGGAAATAGGTTTATGATACAGCACGCAAGTCAGGACAGAAGCCATTGCCGGCGGAAAGGCGGGCAGCCCCACTGATGGGGGGGGGGGGATTATTTCCAGGAGGGGTCTTGCCGTGAAAGAATGGGATCCTAATATCAAATATTTAAGACAGGGTGAACATTTCAAAATCCGTACACGAGTAGTAGGTTACTGAATAGTAATGAACAACAAAAAAAAACATATCCTACAAGTCAATGCGAAAGTAAATTGTAATGGATAAAAAATAATAATAAAAACGTGTATAGAATGGCCTATTTGGACTATTCACGTATTTCGCCGAACATAATTATTTAAAAATTACAATTATTTTTAACAAAATAAATTGATTATAAATCATTTTATATCATAAATCATTTTATATCATAAATCATTTTATATTATAAACATTCATATTACACTAAAGGAGCATTATGTAAGATTAGATAATATATTGTGATTAAAACATAGACAATGTAATAAAAACAGAATATGATGAACATGTCAGTCACATTGCTTCAATCTGAACCGAGATATTAGGAATTCAATTTTAGGCTAGCCTCGATCTTCATAACTGTCGTTGGTACAATAATAAAGTCTCGATTATCTATTTTTACTTTAAGTCATCTATCACAAAATGTATTCAAATCCACTAAATATCGCAGACTAACGATGGCACCGAGATTTGATTATGGTCTTGTTTATTAATGTCTAATTATTAATTTAGATAACATTTAAGGTCTACAGAAATACCTGCAATAGGCAGATTTAGGCTAGCCCTTGCGTAATGCATGTTTAATAACATGAGCTTTTAGGTTCCTTTTCGTAAAATTTGGGTTCCAAAGAATAAAGCCGTACGCCCTTTAAATAAATATCAACAGAGCAAACCTTCCTTTCGGGTATTGGCTCTTTACTAAAGAACAGAAAATTTGAGAGAAAAAAAATCAAAGACAAGGTGTCATTTTCTTCTTAATACTATTAGCACCATCCCATTCTTAAACCAAATTAGTTGTGTTAATACTATAAATATCACGTTAAAAGGGCCGTGGTCATTTAATATGCTTTTAAAGAGGATTTAAGTCACCAATTCGTGTGGAGTCATCCCCATCATGATTACCGGCTACTAACCTCATCTGGATTAAAACATCCGATAAAATAATATGACACCAGCTCCTTGAAAATAGCAGACGGGAAATCACTGACAAATCTTTCTTATTCCTACAAAATCTCAACGGGATCACATTGTTTACTGTTACGCACGTGCCACCAAAGAAACATGCACGCGCATCTTGTCCACGCACGTGCATGTGACGTGTTGGTCTTGTCAAGACGTGTAATTGGGTGGGTGTTTAGAAAATAAAGTTGTCATCGAGTAGCACAAGTGAAATGTGACAGGATTCTGCCGTTGTTGGGTATCTTTCATCGAAGATACTGTCGTAAATTTCCCCGTTAGTTAATAATTTTACGGCTTCCTATCATTTCGCTTCAAATCGACTCGAGTTGTATTTCACAATGATTTCCGGGCTTCTTTTCGAGATTCTCCTAGTTGACCAATCACTGGGCGACATTCGGTGTTTTTCAATCTCATTAACCAATAAGATGTTAATGAAATCTTGAACGATACCAACAAAATTCCTGGCAGGAGATTGGAAGTGGAAAAACATTAGGAATCAGAAGCCGTATGAAAGATGCTGCCCGTTTGCCTTGTGGGCTAATAGAGAAATATATTTGAAAAGAGTCGCTTCTCAATTTACAATCAGTCGTGTAACAATATCATACACCTATTATTTAAGAGTGAAATTGTCGTAACCATGGAAAATCGAAGAAAACACGCAACAGTCACTACCTCCTCACTTCAGCAGGTAAGATTTAACTTTGATTGTGAAGATATTCTCTTAAGCGGTAATTGTTTTTGGTTAATCTTTGATTTTATTTAAGTAGAAATTTTATATAAGATATATGTATATGAGAAAATATTAGTATTGGGCATATGTACAGTTAAATATAATACTACCTTCACCGATCTTGTTTATTTAAATTTTTATTATTTTTAAAATTTTAGTTTTGTTTTATTTATTAGTTTTAAAGAAATTTGCATTATAGATAGATTTAGTTTAAGGCTTGCTTTTTTATTTGCACAAATAGTATCTTTATTTTAAGAATAAAACTCAGTTTGTAAACAATATAATATAGTTGTTGTCAACTTTATAAAAGTTGTGATCAATAACTTGATCATTTTTTAATTTCAAAAATAAAAATAACTTGAATTCGTTTTGATTATTTTACTTTGTTTAAAATCAAATTAAGATGTAAAATTCTATGTTATATTAAAACACTATTTATGGATGATGTTATCACGCATATTTATTTGTATATGAAATACTGTTAACATGCACTTAACAGTACAGTGTAATAAACTATAGTAATTGTTATCCATAAATATCCGTTCAGTTGCCTGTGTCTGCAATTATTATCAAATGCCTTTCAAAGAATAAAGATTCTATATTATTTTGTAATACTGTAGGTATCTAATGGACACGTCTGTCAATGGAGGTTATGATTTGTGGAAAAGTGAAAGTTCAAGTAGGCCATCATCGGTTGATTTACAACCATCCTCATCACTGCCACATTTATCCAACTTTCCATCATCTTTAGAATTTGAAACTGTTCCAAGTGTATTCTCTTTTAATACCTGTCCTAGTAATTACAGGTATATATATACGATTATTTTACTTATTTCATAAACTTTCCTATAAACAATATTATTTTTACAATTTCTATTTTCTGTCTTTTCCGCAGGTTTGTCTTGTAGATTTTTGTTTTGCGTGTGGTGCGGTCCTCCTGTACTTACTATTATAATCGTATAACTGATGTGTCCTGGAAACAAATCGTAGAAAGAGACTTTTTTACGCGCTCATGTATTTTAATGAATTTGTGTCTTTCTCTTCTAATGGAATTGACAAATGGATTGTTCAAAAATATTTAGTAAAATGAAATGGGCTTTAACGAATTTTTTATTTAGTAAATGTGACAATCTAGATAAGTTGGACATACATTATTATATTAAAATTGAATTCCACAGAACAATAACGACTTGATTTTTTTTTATTCGACCAAATAAACTACAGATACAAGTCATACGATATATAAAATTATTATGTAAAATTCGCAGTTTGTAACAATATTATTAAAATACAGATCTATACCGTGTTTTAATCAGATTGCAGTTTGTAATTAATTTTAAAAATAATTAATTGGGTTTGTTTTGCTTCTTTATGTATATTTTTAACTCCTGTTACTATGAGAAATTCACAGTGTGGTAAATAATTATGAGCTACTCTTAGTTTTATATTTATAAATAAGTTTTCGTCGCGATGTTATTGTGTTTGCTTTGCTTATATTTTGTATACCAGTAATCGGATATTGTATTAAATTGTATATATATAAACTTTTCATTAAACAGAGTGATATTTTAATTCTGTTGTAGAGATTTACCAGTTTTTAAAGAAAAAGGACCACATGATATAGCGGACGCTCTGTTATCGTTAAAACACCCTATAGTACATCCACAGTTCGGTGGACCGCTATCACCCATATCGCCATCATCCGGTATGCCGTACTTCGCTTCCCCGCATCAAGGTTTTAATTCTGGTATGGCACCATCGTGTACCCAGGGTCTACCCTACCCTGTATCCCACAACCCTTCTGTATTACATAATACATACAGTACAGTACCACCACAATATTCTCAACAATATGAAACAGGTAGGACATTTTATTTACCATACTCATATCATATAAGTTGATATTAATTAAAAACGGTTAAATTGAATCTTTCTTTGTGTTAAATAGAATTGCAAGAGCAGTGGAACAAATGGGATTTTTTTTTTACAAGTAGCCCATGGGATCAATTTGTTTCGTCATTTCCTAAAAAAAAGACGCGCGCGAAAGAGAGTGGGAAATGAGGTTTAACGTCCACTCGACACAAACTCGGCCATTTCGGGACTAACATGTGGTTTAATTTTATTTCAATAATTCGCTTGCGCATAGGGGTCTTTAGCAGTGGTAGGAAACCGGAGAAAATCCTCGAAGTTGGATAGGCGGTCCCACTCCTTGTCACGTACAACCGGGGATTTGAAACCACGCCAGTTGACTCAATGACAGGCTTTATGATATAGCGCGCACGTGCTAACCATTCGGTCATCCACCCCCAGGTAAAATACGCGTCTAAGCAATATGTCACAATATTTAAACTTGTAAAAAAATATCTTTTTGCTTAATTAAATTTACCAGTGGCACCTCTGAGTATAGTACTTTTGTGCATTTTTTTTTAGCAGTATTACTTATTTATATGAATTATTTATATCAGCCCCAAAAAATAAAAATAATAATCAATATCTTATTGACATTTACTATTCTGGTATAGTCATAGCCTCTACATATTGTTCACTTTGATCATTTTTTAAAACAAAAATTAACCCTAAATTATATTAATTGTTATACGTTCGGGTGATGAATGTCTTTGGAGTCCGATTTATAAATATTATTCTCAATAAACAATGTAATATTGCAGGTCAGTTGTCACCAACTCAACCACCAACACCTAATGTTCACTTTCCCTCTATGAGTGTAAATGTATCAATGAGTATGAATGTTGGAGTACCTCATGGTCTTGGTAATGGACAATATAACAATTTACCCCAGCAGTGGGGAAACCAGCCCCAGTCACCCACCCTAACACAGTATCATAATGGACATACCCCGGGCTTACAGCCCCAGTACCCAGGATGTGGCCCCCAGCACCATCCTTTCCAAAGTTCATACAGTTTCACACCAGAACTGAGGAGCCATGTTCCTGAAAGTCGTGGGTTTTATTACAAGTCTGAGGGATTAAAGGATGTGGCGAGATTCTGTGCTACCGGCCATTTCAAGAAATCTAAATTTCTATCAGAGCGACCGCCTCCTTCTGCTTCTTTCAACGAAGGTAAGAAAATATATAATCCTTCAATAAATGGCTTAATATTTTAAAACGGACGCTTATTTAAAATATTGAAACGGTGTAAATATAGATTTAGTATTTGGAAACATTATAACATTTAATTTATTAAAAATATATCGTCTATATAGAAAATAGTTATAATATAATGGAAATAAATTCAAGTTTTATTTAAATTTCATTTTATATAAAATTATCTGAAGACAATAGTTTATCTTAATTTTATTTGCACATTTATACCTTGTGTTAAAGAAATTTAAGCTACATTTTACAGTGTTTAAATGCACTATGAGGTATTATTTAGTTGTGTTAATTTTTTAATTACGAATTTAGTATATATTTTTATATAAAATTATACCTAGTAAGTCAATAATAGTTGATTATATATGAATAATATAAAACTTAGTGCCAACAATCCAAACCATTAGAAAAATTCGAAGGCCTAAAAAACAAAACAAAAACGGTATAGGCCAAATAGTGTAATCACCGTGTGAGTAAATTATCCGAGTTGAATTCAATAATTACTTGATCATTAAGGAAACTCTGTTTATTTTTTTCTCTTCGTTTTTAGCTTGCTCAATGAAAACAAATTTCTGTCGAATCTGTGGTAAGACGTATGCTCGACCAAGTACATTGAAGACCCATCTCAGAACACATTCGGGCGAGAAACCGTACAAATGTCATATTTGTAATAAGTCGTTTTCTCAGGCTGCTAATCTTACAGCTCATACTCGGACACACAGGTACGTTCTGTCATTTCTCTTCTTATTCTTAGTATAATTATTATCATACACGGATATAAAGGAGAAACTTGTGTTTCGTACAGTGCCAAGAAATGGATTAGACCAAAATATGCCGTGGATTAATGTCTTCAGAATAATATAATATACGTCTACAGAAAGAACAAAATTAAATTAGTTGAAAAACTTGGGGAAATAATTTCAGAAAATTTAGATGGTAGTCAGTCACATATTGTTTTGTTCTGGTGTAATATCAATGTTTTAAAAAAAATAATAATAAAGCATTTAGCTGTCTACAAAGTAAGTTGTTCATTGCCGCAGTAAGTATAATACGTAAATTAATCTGGTCCGAAAGCAAAGAAAAAACTCTGTAGTCCTACTTGTGGATAGTGATACAAAATATCATGCCTAATAACATTACATATTGTTGATGTAAGTTTTTATTTATAAATAAATGGGAATTCTTTGATCTAGGTTTTGTTAAGAATTTATTGAATTTAACATTTAAGAATTTCGTCAATAAAATTCATCTATTACCTGTCAAACTGTCAAATATTATTCAGCGTTTTTAATTAATTCTAAAAGACTTACATTTTTGTATATACATAGTGCAAATATTCTGAGAATTCCTTTTATGCATACGAAAATAACAAAATATATAGAAAATTGAATTTGATTTTTTATTATATATAATCTGAATTGTTGTCAGTAGCTAGTTGCATAGTAACTTATATACAGATTAATGATTATGTTTTACATTTTACGTCTATGGTAAAAAAAAAATTGTTTCTTTTTTTCCCGTGATTTTTTTTTTAAATTCTTGAGCTTTGGTGTACTTATGCTTAATTTGACCAAAATTATAAAGAAAATCATGAAAAATATTTTATTATTATATTATTTAAAAACATTGTACACTTGCGGTAATTGTGGTAAAACAACCTAATCCCAAATTAATCTGCAGTGTTACTGTTGATAAATCTAAGATGTTACCAGGGAATGACTAATTTTGTGGGATTAAATTAGAAAATCTCATAAAATATTAACATTTCTTAAAGATCAATATGTATATTTTATTACAAAGAGTATTGTCTTGTCCCCATGTCTGTTAATTCTTCATTCATCTTTTCTTGTGGGCGCTCTATGTATTTAAAGCTATTTCAATGTTACCACATGTACACTATATATTTTATATTTCTCAACACGACAATAATGTATTGTACTTTTCTAAACACGACAACAAAGTGCACTGTATGTCTAAACACTACAACTATGTATTTTATATTTCTCAACACGACAACAATGTATATTATATGTTATTTCTCTAAACACGACAACTATATATTCTATATTTTAAAAACGACATTATATAATTTATATTTCTCAACACGGCAACTATGTACAATGTATTCTGTGTATTTTATATTTCTAAACACGACAATAATATTTTATACTTCTCTAAACACGGCAACTATGTACAATGTATTCTGTGTATTTTATATTTCTAAACACGACAACTGTGTATTTTATATTTCTAAACACGACAATAATGTATTTTATACTTCTCTAAACACGGCAACTATGTACAATGTATTCTGTGTATTTTATATTTCTAAACACGACAACTGTGTATTTTATATTTCTAAACACGACAATAATGTATTTTATACTTCTCTAAACACGGCAACTATGTACAATGTATTCTGTGTATTTTATATTTCTAAACACGACAACTGTGTATTTTATATTTCTAAACACGACAATAATGTATTTTATACTACTCTAAACACGACAACTATGTACAATGTATTTTTTTTTCTCTAAACACGACGGCTATGTACAATGTATTTTATATTTCTCTAAACACGTATTTTATACTTTTCTAAACACGACAGCTATGTACAATGTGTTTTATATTTCTAAATACGACAATTTCTAAACACGACAATTATGTATTTTTGACTTTGCAACACCACAACAATGTATTTTATTTTTCTAAACACTGTGTTTTTTTATATTTCTAAACAACAAGACAACTATGTAGATTATATTTCTTCACATGGCAACTGTGCTTTTTCATATTTCTATACATGACAATGTATTTTTTTCCCCTCTTGTCAATAAACATATATTTTATAATTCTTCACATGACAACTGTGTAGTTTATATTTTTCACATGCCAACTACGCATATTATATTTTTCCACATGTCAACAAACCTAAATAATATTTCTATTTGTAGTTTATATTTCTCCACTCTAAACTATGTATTTTATTTTACTTCTCACGTCACAATAATGCATTTTATATTTCTATACACATATTTTATATTTCTTCACGCGTCAATGGTGTATTATATATATTTCTCAACGTCTCAACGGTGTATTTTATATTTCCGCACATGTCAACGGTGTATTTTATATTTCTACATGTGTCAACGGTGTATTTTATATTTCCTCACATACTAACGGTGTTTTTTATTATATTTCCTCACATACTAACGGTGTATTTCATATTTGTTCACGCGTCAACGGTGTATTTCATATTTGTTCACGCGTCAACGGTGTATTTTATATATTTCTTCACGTGTCAACGGTCTATTTTATATTTCTTCATGTGTCAACGGTGTATTTTATATTTACTCACATACTAACGGTGTTTTTTTTTTATTTCCTCACATACGAACGGTGTATTTTATATTTCGTCACGTGTCAGCGATAGTTTATATTTCTTCACATGCCAACGTTTTTTTTGTATTTCTTCACTTGTCATCGGTGTATTTTATATTTCGTCAGGTGTCAGCGGTATATATTATATTTCTTCATCATCACATACCAACGGTGCAATGTATTTTATATTTCCTCATGTGTCAACGGTGTAGTTTATATTTCCTCACGTGGCAACGGTGTATTGTGATGCCAACGGTGTATTTTATATTTCTTGACATGTCAACGGTGTATTTTGTATTTCTTGACATGTCAACGGTGTATTTTGTATTACTACTTGTCTGATTAATGTATTTTATATTTCTCTTCATTTATCACCAAAAGGGTACTCTACATTTCCCTGGATTCCAATTAAACACTACTATTTTGTATTCCAAAATGTATCAATTAATGTCGAATACATTTGACCATACATCTAAGAATGATAAATTACATCGTAGAATCGAAATATTAGATTAAATACATTCGTTGACATGTATAAATCGTTGGCATACTGCCGCTAATGTCTTGAAATATTTGTATACAAAACGAAAAATTAACCCCCCCCCCCAAAAAAAAATGTAGTTACGCGAATGTACAAGAATTTAATGACTCTGTAACCCTATTTTAATGCTGTTATGTTTTAAAAATCTAATTTAATTTTTCTTTTTTTTCTTTTTACAGCGGAGAGAAACCATTCCGGTGTCCAGTGTGTGAAAGAAGATTTTCACAAAGTTCATCAGTTACGACTCACATGAGAACCCACTCGGGCGAGCGACCTTATAGATGTCGTTTGTGTAAGAAAGCGTTCTCTGATAGTTCTACTTTAACCAAACATCTTAGAATTCATAGTGGTGAAAAACCGTATCAGTGCAAGCTATGTCTTCTTCGTTTTTCGCAATCTGGGAATCTTAACAGACATATGAGAGTACACGCTAATAATAACTGAACCAAGAACTGTCAGACATGGTGAAGCAGGGAACTAATATAGTGTGTATATTAATTTGGTTTAGTTTGAATATTTGAATTAAATTTGAAGAACACGAAGTTCTCGGGATGTTAATGAGAGGGGAATTTACATGTATGTAAAGGGGAATATGCGAGAGACAATACTCAAAACGTAATAAAAGTATCTATGATCAATTTATTCTTATGATATTTCCAATTGGGGTTTACAAGAGCTTCTATTGCTTTACACAGTCATCTTTATTCATAATAATAATAACCGAGAAGCATTTTCTATACAAGTCAGGTCATTATTTTAATTGCTTCTTATTTTCTCGCATTTTCTTTAAGGGTCATTATGTAAGATTAGATAAAGATCTGACAGGCAGCCTCGATTGTCACTGCCACCGTTGTTACGATAATAATCAAAGTTTCGACTATCTATTTTTACCTCAAAAAACCAATAGCAAATAGTGTTTAAGTCTACTGAAATCTAGACAATCCGGATGCATCCCGAGTTGATTGTTGTATTGGTAATTTAATTAATGTCTAATTAATAATTTATATAACTTATTAGGCACAAAGAAAGATCTGCAATAGGCATTTTTAGCTCTTGCATAATCCCTGTTAAACTAAATTGTCAAAATAGTGTGTGTGTGTGTGTGTGTGTGTATGAGAGAGAGAGAGAGAGAGAGAGAGAGATGGGGTTTAACGTCCACTCAACACAACTAGGTCGTTTCGGGACGAACATGTGGTTTAATTTTATTTCAATAATTCGCTTGCGCGTAGGGGTCTTTAGCAGTGGGAGGAAACCTGAGTGCCCGGAGAAAACCCACGACGTTGAGAAGGCGCCCCTATCTCCATGCCACATACGCTCACACCAGGGCTCGAAACAACAGCCGCAAGCCAGAGTTGGCCGTCCAGCTAGAGGTCGAAGCGCGGCACTCTAGAGCACCAGGCTATCCCAAACCCCGTCAAACTCGTAACAGTACGTATACATGTACCCGGTTTTATATCTGAGAATATTACTGGACCATCTGATCTATAGTAAAACAAATCATCATAATATTGTATATAAACAGACTCGTCGCATGAAGCATAAATAAATTACATACTGGTGAGTTCGGCAGTGAATTGTTCCGTGTCGGCGCGTACGGAGTGTGGTTCTTTAAATGAATGAAATGGGGTTTAACGTCCTACTTTTCTACGCCAGTTGTTTAAGTGTATCCATATTTAGTTCTATGGTGTATATTTTATTTTTGTTAATCTAGGTATTATATAAAAATGATAACTTTGTATAAAATGTATTTAGGATAAAATTGTCCATTCATATTTTTTAATTAAATAAAAACTTATGTATATATCAAAATTAGGATAAATTGGAATTAGGCGTTTGAAAATAATTTCATCCAACCTATATCCAATTATAGTAAATGTATTTTACTGTTGATTTTAATGTTTAAGGCATCATATTTTAGGATCTTTAAAAAACATTTGAGTATAAAACAAGATGTTTTATGATCGTATTTATAATATAAAACAGGATCGCAATCTTCCAGAGATATTTTTTTTAGAATTATAATATTTACAAGACCAATGATTGTTTTCAATAATTTTCAGGGATCTTATGATGGGTAAATTGTTATATTATATATTTTATTATTTTACATCAAATTCTTAACTCTCTACATCTGTGCATAAACAACAGTTATCCCAGACATTTAAGGAATATAATTTTGTTCTCTTGTCTTAAGATCATTTTTGTTATTGAAAAACTGTATTAAGAAAACTTCCGTCTTATAAATTTATCAATACATACGAATGGACGGGCGATTAAAAGAAAATGAAACGGTATTTAGCTCTCTTCAACAACAAAATATCGACTTCCCTAGTGTTAATTTTGGATCAGATTACAAGAGCTGAAGAAAGTGAGAAATAAGTGGACAGTGGTCAGTCAAGCACGTGTAATAATGTCCACGTGGATAGTGCCAACTGTCATTAAAGTGGTCAACAAGTGTCCGATGTCATCACGATAAGTCAACTGACCATGAAAGTCAATAAATATGTCATGTTATAGTAGTACTGTAATGATAGAAATGGTATTGATATAATCACCGTACCGGACATACAGTCAATATCTGATAAACAATATCAATATTTATTTTACATGACATCATGCCACGCCCCATCTGATATCAATTAAACGATGTGTATTTCAAAGCAATCTGATCTTAATCTTTGTATTCTAAGGTATTCGAGTTTTATATTGGAGTTCGTCAGAAACAGAGCGACAAATAAATATTTAAATATTTTAGAAGCATTCAGAAGAATTTATTTTGGGGGTAGGAAAACAAAGATTGGCAGCAAAAATCTCTGAATGTTTTCTCTCATTTCCATTAGCCCCGTCTGTGCAAAAAAGGAGATACCCCCCCCCCCCCGCCATTTCGTTTCGGTTGAAATGAGGATTACCTGTTTTTTTATGCACAGACTGTGCTAATGAAGGCGGCGAAAACATTAAGAGATGTTTGCTGCTAATGTATTCTAACCCTTTCGGTCGCTTGTCGGAAACCCATCCCTTTGTTATGCAGTTGCATGTAAATAGCAGAGAAAGAGAGAGAGAGAGAGAGAGAGAGAGAGAGAGTTGGGGTTTAACGTCCACTCGAAACAACATGTAAATAGGATTATATTCTAAAGGATATGTGCATTGTGGATAAATGGAAACACAATATTGTAACACTATCAGTTATTTTTACAGAGAATATATTATTCTAAACTGCAAATCACTCTACCATTATTTTTGCTGGGGTGGACGACAAAGTAACTCGCGAGTTTAACTAAATCTTTCATTAACTAATTCGAAAGCGGCTTAACTTATTTGGATGCTTGTTAACAATTTGAAAGCAATGTTTTGGCTCAAACTGAAAGACAAATATAGATAGCGAATTTGTAAGCTACTGGACAATATCTAAGATTGCTTCAGATAAAGCCAGCTATCAACATCTTAATTATATAGGTAATTCTATAAATTGAAAAAGTCGTCTGTAAAAATAATAGTTTCTTGAATTTTTCTAGGTTTCTAATTTTGTTCGGTTTCTTTTTCAAGGAAGTTCTAGTAGACGAAGACGTCATTGATACCTTATTCCTTCTTTGTCACCGACATAACTAATTCTCATCCATTTAATTTTTACCATTATGACTTCTGGCAATATGAAGCCAGACAAATGTCCGTGGTGGCGGGTTAAAAATCATGGTTCCAACCATTCCAACAGGCATGTACTAGCCAAACCATGCAGCAGATGATACGTCACAAAAGCCACGTGCGATGATTGGTTAAGAGCTATTAAATTGCCATCACGACACGCGATGTTTTGAAGAAAGTGTCACGCCCCAGGCCGTATGTCATGCCTAGGGGAAAGTCGAGACATTATGGACGGAAAATAATATATTTATAGCAAATACTTGGTGACAAATTATAACCCTGAAGTGGGTTATTCGTTGACCTCTCAACCCCGGAAGTGTTTGTGTGGTGTTCTAGAGCATGTAAATTCTAGTGTGACATATGGCGGACTGGATGCTCTTATCAGAAGAATCATTATATTTCACTGAGCCGTTAGCAATGATTAAAACCTTACTAGCTGTCTCGTTTGGTTCTGATCTAAAGCCTTAAGCTAAATCCCATACAAAATCTGGCTAATTACCTTTAAATAACGTCCATATTTTCTCACTATTACAATGTACAGACTGAACATGCATTAAGATGAAATAAACACTGAGATACTTCACTATAATTTCAAGTACCCTAATTATTATTATAACAACTGTTATGATAAATTTAATTTTGAAGAGGAATTACAATGAATTAGAAAAGTCCACATACTTTTACAATGTTAATCTGAACATTTTGTAGCAGAATTAACCAATAAGTTTTTATTATTAGGTGAAGGTCTCTAATATTAAAATGACCAATTAACACACTTTTATGGAATAACAATTACTGTAGTTTATTTCACTGCAAGCCTTCAACAAGATTTCACAAGTCCTTTACAAATCTTAGTAAAACGCCCAGTGAAATAAGCTACAATAATTGTTATTCCATAAAAGTGTGTTATTTGATTATGTTCCAATTACTTAATGCAATTAAATGAATATATTAAAATGACATCATCTTTATTCTTTACCGTATACTTTGTGGTTGTAATAAGATTCACTTATAAATTATATCATGTAATCTAATGCTATATCTACATTCTACAAGAGGACCACACCAAGCGTGACCAAGCGCCATCACCAATGGACACCCTAACAAGTATCTTTTTTAGAATCAAATTATAATTTTTTGTTATCGATTTTCTGTTTAAAACAAAATAATTTTATTTATTAGATTAATTATTGTATGAGCCCTTGTCACTAGCTCTTTAGGTGCCCCCCACCCCCTCTTAGTTGGTGACCATGTCACGCATATAATTAAAATTGAACAGATGAAAAATACACAAGACTAGATTTTTTTCAACAATAAAATAGTCTGATTTTAGAATGCCGAGGAGAGAGAGAGAGAAATGGGTTTAACGTCCACTCGACACAAACTAGGTCATTTCAAGACTAACATATGGATTAATTTTATTTCAATAATTCCCTTGTGACTAGGGGTCTTTAGCAGTGGGAAGAAACCTGAGGACCCGGAGAAAATCCATAAGGCTCGACAGGCGACTCTACTCCTTGCCATGTACGGGGGCTTTGAAACCACGCCAGTTGACTCAATGACAGGCTTTATTTTACAGCAAGCAGGCTAACCATTCAGCCATCCATCCCCTAAGAATGCTGAGGAAATTTCCTACTTAATATATACATGTATAAGGCAACAAATTTCAATTTTTTTTTTATATTTTAATATTAATATTTCTATAATAATATTTCCATGTATTTTTTAGATGTATATACACAGTATTTACACTACAACAGATACCAAAATGATTAATCACCGTATTCGATTACAACAAATGAAACTGCAGTTTTTTCACATATTTTTTCCTAATAATATTTACATGTATTTTCATCATTTTTAATTTAATATAGTATTTATATATTCAGTAGAGAAACTGCTGGAATCTTTTTTTAAAATATTAATTTTTATCTTAAATATTAAGGGGTCTCGTTGACCAATAAGAGTTAACACTAGACAGTCATCTTTATTCTTAAATATTTCTAATTTATGATGATAATAACAAGCAAGACAAGGATGAACTAGATTAGTTAGTTATGTAACAAGTTATTTCTTCTAAACATCCAGTGTGCATCTGATTGAAGTGAATTCAAATTTGTTTTAAATTCAGCCTATGGTAATTAAGATTTCTTATCAAAACTTTGTCATTCCATCTTGAAATGCAAGAAAAACAAAGAAAGAGAGAGATAAATGGGGGTTTAACGTCCACTCAACACAAACTAGGTCAATTCGGGACTGACATATGGTTTAATTTTATTTTAATTATTTGCTTGCGTGTAGGGTCTTTAGCAGTGGGGGAAAAGCGGAGGTTGGACAGGCAAGATATAAAAGCTTTCTGAGAGTAAATACATTTCTGCGAATATTATCCAAATACATGATGAAATACATTTTGTCAAACTGAATTATCACTGAATTTATCGACAAACCTGATCTACACTGGACTTCACAATACCAACTATGAAGTGTAATTCTTGAATGCTGATTCAGCCACTGATTGATTACTTATAATAAGACTTGAATAAATTCCCACATCACAGGAAGTCAATTTAATGTATTGTAACGTAAGTAATTAATGTAATGATAGATTATTGATGTATTTATCAATAATTTAAATCACATGATGAAATATTATTTCCTCAAACCCAACATTAAAATTACAATACAGTCAAATGTTCACCTCACAAAAAAAGGTTTGCATGTAACAAAAATATAATATTCCTTCATCACAAAGTCTCTCAAACAAACTGTCTTATATTAGGACTTGATGTGGATCTTTTGATGTCGAGGGTTCATTGAAATACTTTTTAATAATTGTTATTTATCTTTTCATGTTGCTTTCACTTTAGATGTAGAAGGCTGATCTAATTCCTGTTCATATTCAATTTCAATCTGTGGTCTACGTCTTTTAGCTGGTGTTTTCTTCTTGGGTTGTTCATCTTCAGATGAAGAACTTTCTTCTGAACTGTCATCTCCAATATCCTGAAAAATTATAAAGAATCAAATAATTAGTAAACCAGTAAAACTTGGGACCCAGAGAAAACCCACAAGGCTGGACAGGCGACCCTATTCCTTGTCATGTACAACCGGAGATTCAAAACCATGCCAGTTGACTCAATGACAGGCTTTATGATACAGCATGCACGTGCTAATCATTCGGCCATCCACCACCCCCTTGAACAATTGTACAATATATTGTATTGTAGATATTGATTAAGGAAACAGAGGTTATGGTTATTTTATTTACTATAATAAACCATACTTACTTCTACATCGGAAACATCGCTCTCTTCAAAATCTTCTTCTGCTACATACTCTACTTCTCTCTCAGACTAAAATCATACATTAATATCATAGACATTCAGATGATAAATTTATTAGAGACCTTTTTAAATTAGGCAAGAGCTAAATCTGCCAATTGCGGGTATTTTTTATCATGAAATTTTCAATATATCATCTACTTTCGAACTATTATAGCAAGAATGGCTAGCTCTTTATCTAAATCTTACATAATGTATCCTTCATAGTCTGTTTATAAAGCCGAAGTCAAACACATGATAACTATAGCCTCGAAGATTGTTCAAAGAAATCAATGACAATAATGATTGGAAAATATTGAAAGTCAATAGCTGTCTTCGTCTAAACACTGTGTATAAATTTCAAGTTGTAGGATAGTGCTAGCCCCTAAAGCTTACACACAAATTTTCAAAATAGTTCAAGGGCAATAACTCTCAAGATAATTATAGGAAATCATTGAAATCAGTACACATCCTCATCTTATGTCAGTCAGATGATAACTCTAGAGCATGCAACAGATTATTTCAAGGTGACAAAGGGCAATAGAATACTCAACCAGCAGTAGAAAAGGAACAAACAAGGATGCTTAATAGTACTTTAAAGCTCAGTTCACATCTTTAAATCATAGTACTGGAAGGACTGATAAAGTGTGACTTTACATTAAAATGGAAGAAAAATGAACCAATGAGTATACATACATGCATTGATATTCTGACTTGCAAACCAACACTAGTACCTATTATTTATATTTATATATTTAATTCAATACATACCTCCTCATCTTCCTCTTCTTCTATCTCTCTCTCTCCATCTTCTGTTTCTTCATTCTCGCTCTCTTCCATTTCTTCTTCTTTCATCACATTATCAAAAGCATGAGTAGGGAAATTATAAATATCTCCATACTAAAATAGAAACATAAACTGTATAAATATAAATTACAAAATCTATCTTTAAAGAAGACCCAGTCAATACCTTGATGTAAAATCAACAAAGTGAAGGGGAAAATTAAACACAGCCTAATGACCATAATCATTCAAACAAAACGTTTTATATATATATGTAAAATACTTGAATCACCTACCGTTCCTTTCTTTAATCTTTCTAATAATTCTTTCTCTATATTATTAGATAAATCAGCAGCTACTAAAGCTTTTTGCTGAAAAAGAAAAGAATATTAGACATATTTTTAAACGTACATCATATAATAAGAGTAGTAACAGAGCAACTCATGTACTATCACTGGTACATTGAGTGCCATGACATTAATAATAGTAATAAGAAGAATGAATTGGCACTCAAAGTTAATTCTGATGGTGCATTTAAATGGCTATCGAGTTGAGTCAATCAACGGTTACAACATCAGAGCTGGATGACAATTAGGCTATTGGCACATACAAGTATTAGTTGTTAATTGACCATTGTTTAACTGATATTCAACTGTGTTACTACTGTCTCCCCAGCACACAAATGTATTACAAACTGAGAATAGCATTGACATTCAAGTATCTATAACAATAGTATAATAATTATATCTTACTTCTCAACACAACACAATTTTTATGGAAATTACAATCACTGTTTATATACATATAGCACAACGTTTCAACAAGTATCTTCTTGTCGTTATCAAGCACATTTGTGCTTGATAACGACAAGAAGATACTTGTTGAAACGTTGTGCTATATGTATATAAACAGTGATTGTAATTTCCATAAAAATTGTGTTGTGTTTTATTGTGCCCAATCGCTAAATGCCACTTAAGGATTATCTTACTTCTCGTCGGGTTTCTCTACGTTCTATTTTACGATTTAATGGTACAATCTTTTTCCTGATAAGGAGAAATAACATTAAATTAGTTAATTTTTATATGAACAACATTTAATCTATCTAGTTGGCCTTTACCAGAGCCTTTTACTGTTACTGCTGTGCATAAGATCACTTGCATGTAGTAATGTTAGAAATATAATTGATGCAATTTATTGCCATTATTGCCATCTTCTAAAATTTAACACACAAATATAAGGTTTACCCAAATTATATGCCAACCAGAAGTAAGTTAATCATATCAACCAATTAATACTAACCAAATCTCAGCAAATTTTAACATGTATTTAGAAAGAAGGGAAATGGAGATTAATGTCCACGACACAAGCTAGGTCCGTTCGGGACTAACATATGGTTCAATTTTATTTCAATATCTTTAGCAGCGGGAGGAAACCAGAGGACCTGGAGAAAACCCACAAGGCTGGACACTCTGGGGATTCAACCCACACCAGTTGACTCTGTGACAGGCCCTATGATACAGCACGCACATGCTAACCATTCGGCCATCTAACTCCCCGTATTTCGAGAACTGTGTATACATTTAGGCTCTTTCAAATGGAATGGTGGGCTAATAACAGCATACTTTAACAAAACATTCATTACAAAGACAAAATGAATTCTACTTACTGTCGTTTCAATGTCAATCTTCGTATTCTATTTAAATATTGAATTATTTTAGTGAATCTTTGCTTACATTTGTGGATAATATATCTGAAATAATAAAACCATGGATTCAACATGATGCCCGTGAAATGTTCATAATATACAGGACTCGACAACAACATCTCATATATTGGCAAGAGTTTATTCTTTCCTATGTGTAAAATTAGACTAGCAGTGTAAAGTTACTTACCAGCTGACATGTTTTTTGAATTTACATCTGAGATTTACAGAAAGTAATTTATGTTAAAATGAAGGATCCATTTCCATATCACACCTATATCACATTGAGTAAGTTTTGACTTAGGTGTGGTATGGAAATGACCCCTTCAATTGTGTGTTTCGGTGTCAAGTAAATTTATCCATGCTAGTATCAATGCCCGTCTTCGATGCATATTGATTTGAAATTAATTTGATTGATATTAGCACTATATTAAAACATGATAACAAATTTCTTCCCCACCCCCTCCTCCAACACCTGTCATCCATAACACTAACAACAAAATTTATGGTTGCCACTGCAAAGACAAAATTGTTCCCTATTAATTGTGTGTAAATATTAATCAAAATAGCCTGTTCATTCGATTGATACCATTTAAAATCTGCAATTACATGCTAGACATTATTAATCTGTCATACAGTAACACCAATTATGTAGGTATATTTCTGTCGTGAAGAGAGCCTACACATACCATTTTGTCTTAATGTATTTAGGATTGACGCTACTATATTTCATTTATACCATAGTTTGAGTAATTACCTTTGCCAATATATTAATTCATCACTGATCTGTTTAAGAGCCTTTTCATAATTTCTTGATAATTTAATTTTTTCCCACATTCTGCTAGGAAAAGCTGCTCGTTCTACTGTTTTGACATATAAATAACAAATACCTGAAAGATATACATGTATAGCATAATCTGAAATTCACTACCTTGGTTTAAATGTGCACAAAACCTGCTTATAACATAACAGCCTAAATTAATTCATAACACCTTTTTAAATTTTTTTAACAGACATCATCAACATCATTATAATCAAACACATGGAAAATGAAGGTAAAAGTCTCTGTAATATTAAATAAGCAATTAACAGAGAGGTTAGTTGATTTCTCTTATTTGATTCTAAAGAAAGTGATGACACCTTCTTGAAAAGTTATGTTCTTTTGGAGAGAAAATTATCTTAACATTATGTTGATAGCAACTACTCTGTAACTGATGATGGTATCAGTGACTGATTAAGATTTACAGTGCAGTGCTTTTTAATGAATCCTCTATAACCTAGAATGTACCTTTCTCTTCTCTAACTGTTGCATACTGACTGTTAGCTAATGGACAAGCTCTACGACTACATAACCCAGTTAAATTATATTCATTTCGACAAAATGTCTGTGTTTTTGTTCTGTAAAATAAAATTTCAATGTTTAAATAAAATAAATGATTATTATGAAAAAAATGAAGTATCTCATACACATTTATAATATTTTAAATAGAAAATAAAACTATTACAGTATATTATGTAAACTTTTTCTAATAAATGGTAACCCAATATTTTTGCACACAGGAACTAGTAATACTACTACTAGACGCATTATTTGATATCTTTACACGTATATAAGTTGTGATCTGTTACGTTGTGATATTAACAAACAAATAAATGTAGATGTACTTACTTTACTTTATGTGAACAGAAAGAATTATTTATTATACTCCATATAATCTGAAAAACACCAAATATATAAAATAAATTATAATGTATTTCAGACCAATTATAGAATCACAAATTTTTTGATACCATAATTATAATAAAAACTTCCTAGACTAAGGTAACCTCAATGTTCAGTTCATTGCGGATTTAGCTAATCTGACTTGGAGAAGTTCTAAGACTAACCATAGACAGAGATAAGAGTCACTATAGAGACTGTTTACATGACGTTTGGTGAGAGAGAGAAATGGGGTTTAACATCCATATGGTTTTAATTTTTTTTCAATAATTCGATTGTGCGTAACCGTAGGGGTTTTTAGCTGTGGGAGGAAACCTGAGGACGCAGATAAAACCCACGAGGCTGGACAGGCGACCCTACTCTTCCTTGCCATGTACAACCAGGGATTCAAAACCATGTCAGTTGACTCAATGTAGTCAATGACACTGTGAGTTTGTCAGGCTTTATTTATTATGATACAGCACACGCAGCTAACCATACACCCCCCACCCCCATTGCCTATTACGTTTGGTAATCATTGAACCTGATACAGATACAATTCTATGGTATACAAATGTAGTACCGAAAGACTAGAGAATCCTAGCTAGTCATGATGGCTTGTTCTGTTGACATTTGATTATGTCTCAGGCTCCATATTCCAGTGCAGGAGAGAGATAACGAAGCACTTGCCGATCAATTGGTTTGGAAGTTCAGTAATTTCAACATGTGTTCTACTTTCACACTATATTGAAATAATTACAATTTATCTGGCCGTCTAAAGGGGGTATACTTACATCGTCACTCTGCATTTTTGATTTACTATGATAATTAACTGAGATGTAAACATAAATATTTCAACAACAAACACACACGTGCTGAGTCTGCCGTAAAGCGTGCTGCTAAAGAGGATGTCGTAAATGATTTTCTAATCTCGAACATCCAGACAATAAGAAAAGAAACATCCAGTGACAGTGTCAGTGAGTGGACGGTTTACTATCGATAAAGAGATCCTTGTAAAGTTTACAAGGATCTCTTTATCGATAGAATGACACAAATGAATGCATAAATGAAAATAGTCGGATAATTTGAACTGTGTTATTTTCACTGACTAGCAGCATTGCACCTTTTTTTCCTTTTTTTAAAAAAATTTAAAGTGCATAAGTACTTTGCTTTTCCACATTTAATAATTAATTTTTAATTTGCTTATCGCATTTTTATACGTCAGTTGTCGTCTACCCATAAGGCATAGAAATAGATCCTGCATAAGTTAACATTATCCTAATATACGCGTAGTGGAGAAACAATATAGGCCTAAACCTGACGTAAAGACGCCAAATATTCTGAAATATTTGAGTTTTTTTTTATTAGTATGAATAAGACAGCCGTAAAAATCAACTTATCAAGTAAGAATTTTCCAAAAACAATATTGCCGATCGCACGTTTTATTCAACAAAAGTCAAAACTAATAAATGATTGACCCAGCAGGGCTGTCCCAACAAAAAGGTCAATCCGTCGGAACCGAACTTCGGATTGCTTGATACCCCCCCCCCCCCCCCTCCCCATAAGAATTATGTTTCGACATTCCGTTCCAGAGTGACAACCCTCCCTTCTTTTCTGAAACCTTGTGACCACGATATAAGCATTTAATGTGAAGCTTTGAGATCATGAGATGAAGAAACCTATGGATATTACGCCATCTGCTGTATTTAAAAATGTAAGCATTGGAATCGGAAAGGTTGATCCGTGTGGATATATAATATGTCTGAATCGGATAGCGATTAGATATCTTGGAAGAACCAATAGGCCCACCCTTATCAAATTTGGTCAACAACCATGTTTTCCTTGATTGGTTTTAGAATAAGTTGATTAGGCCTACCTACAGCTGTGTTGGGCACACTTCCCATTTCCATGCTTTGTCGTGGCTATCTTAAATATTTAATATACATGTAACTCTCATATCCCATGTATTTATCATGCTGACTCAAATGTATAATTTAATTTACATGCTGTCCAAAAAAGGATGTTTAATGTAATAAAATCTATTTATCTATCCCTGAAATTGCGTGTATAGTTCAATTCTATTTTTACGACATTCTTTTCAAATATTTTCCACTTGTTCTAACATTCTCAACAACAAAAATTAAATGATATGATACCAGTTATTTTCATATTCAAATGGAGCCGCCGTCTCTCATGCTGTGAGAGGACGTCGGCTTCCTTTGAGCCCTTATATCCTCTGCATTTTCTTGCGTGGATCTACCCTTTTATCCCGTGGTACAGGATCAGTGTAAGAGTGTCTAGTCCTTCGGATCATACGAGTAACATTGACGTGTGCGTAAAAGAACGCCCACTCAACACAAACTATAGGTCATTTCGGAACTAACATAATATTTTAAAAAACACCCCAATTATTTCAATAATTCGCTTGCGCTTAGGGGTCTTTAGCAGTGGGAGGAAACCGGAGGGCCCGAAGAAAACCCACGAGGTTGGACAGGCGGCACTACTCCTTGCCACGTACAACCGGGGATTCGAAACCACGCCAGTTGACTCGATGAAAGACTTTATGATACAGCGCTCGCACGTTAACCATTCAGCCCCCCCCCCCCAAAACCTTAGCAGATGGAATTCGAAATAAGACTAAACCATAGGCCGCTCTCCGGGCACAATTTCTCTTATAAATTATAGCACACTGCATAATATATGTGTACTTTTTTATACATGTATCCGCCTTCATTAGCCCAGTTGTCACAAACCAGAGGCCTATGTACACAACGCCGAATTAACCATGGAGGGGGCGCTGGGGCCTGGAAAATGCGGGGGCCCCTGATCACCGACCGCTAGCGCAAAGGGGTTGGGGGCCTGGGGCAGGGCCGTATGTAGGATTTTAAGAGTGGGGATGCACCACAGAGTGTTGGGTCGCCAATATAATGCCAAAGTTACTGAGTGCGGAGCGGCTACGTCTGGGTGGGGGTGGGGGACTGCAAGCCCCCCCCCCCCCCGAGAATTTTGAAAATTAGACTGTCACAAACGCATTTCCAAACCACTTGGAGCTGCAATGACCGTCGCTCCCGTGTGTTATTTCTCATTTGGATGTTAAGCACACCAAAATGAGAAAATACTAAACTAGAACTAGACCGAAACACCATAAGGCCACGTGGAAAGGAAGACCAGAACGAGAATCTCTAACCATGTCATTTGGTGGCGGCGCCCTAAAAGACAGACACGTCCCTGTCAAATTTGAATAAGGGCGACCAAAACGAACACTTTAATGTCATGTGGTGGGTCAGGCGCCGACCCAGAAAGAGGTCATGGGAGGGGCCCTCCTCCTATGGGTGCTACACCCATGTCTGGGGTCCTGCCTCAGAAAATTTTGAAAAGAAACGCTGCAGGAAACACTTTTTTTCTGCCTTAAGAGCATCACTGCAGTGTGTGATCATAATCAAGTGTATTATTTTATAATCGAAAGGTTGTCAATTTTTTGGAGGAGGTGCAATTTCTCTGGGGGCCTTATTTTTCTTGGTGCGCAATGTACACCCTGTGTCCCCGCTAGATACGGCTCTGGAAATTTTCAGAAATTGGAGGCCGGAAACGTGATTTCCTGGCATTTCAGGCACTTGTGTGGTGCCATTTAGAAGTACCTCCCCAAGAAAAAAAATAACTTAGCGCATTCTGGCGTTATTTCAGTGCACCAATCCATGCGAGTTCTATAAAATGATGGAATTTCTAGAGGAGGGGGCTGGACGTGACTGAGAGATATATTTGGGGTGGGGGGAGGCTGTGCCCCATGGTGCTCCATGGTTAATCCGGCCCTGTATAATTTGGTCCAGTATAGCCTACATGGCTGACCCGAATTCCAAACAACAAATCAATCGTCGCGCGGCGTTTTCTGCTATTCTAGCCCGTGTTAGCAACTCCAAAAGTATTCAATGGTTTTGTAACCAAAATTCTACTCTGAATCCACTCCGGTTTCCTCCCACTGCTAAAGACCCCTACGCGCAAGAGAATTATTGAAAACCATACGTTAGTCCCAAAATGACCTAGTTTGTGTCGAGTGGACGTTAAACCCCATTTCTCTCTCTCTCTCTCCAACCATCCAAACAGGCTGTTGCATCCGTATTCACAATTAATTGATGCCCGAAAAATGTCGCACAAAGTAGAGTGGCTCCAGACAAAATGTTTTATTCAATAGTCAACTCAGTACAAATTCGTTATATTCAATTACAAGAAAAGTAAAAATAGTGTTTTATTAGGGCTCGATGACAGTTAGGGAAGCAAAACTAGAAATGCCCGAAAAATTTAGGGTTTATAAACTTTAAAGACAGCGGCGCCGGTTTTCTTGGAAGGGCGAATGACCCCCCAAGGAAATTTTGGATTATTTGATTCTGCCGTTTTCCGTCTCGATGTCGGTTTTTCGGGCAATACCTATTTTCGGGCAATACGGTGTTATCTGATGAGTCGGTAGACTTAAAGAAATAAAGAATTGAATTGAATTGGCATACCTATAAGAGAGCTTCGGGCATTTTTCCGGGCATGCAGTGGACAAGACAAAGACGAGAAAATACTTTTCGGGCAGTGTGGATCTCATAGAAATAAGTTAGTTAACAGAATTTTCTAAATGAGCATAGGTCAAAAATAGACATAAAATCTCAATCAAAAGACAAGGAGAAAAATACGTATAATTTAGGCAGGAAACATGTTCAGATTATACATTTGTCTGAACTAATATACTATGATTAAGTTAATATCCCGGGACTGGTTGGGCCACAGCAATCACATCGCGAGATGGGGGCCCCCGGAACTGCTTAGGACCTATTGATTGGTAGAACCTGTTATGTAATTTAGTTAATTTAAGGGTCTAACCGATCTCTGGGCCCCCAATATCCCTTACTGCCCTAATCTTCAACCCCTCAGCCCAGGTACTGGTTGGCTCCGTCCGGGATAAAATATTAGTAGGCAATATGACCCAGAATTGTGGAGGGGGGGGACATTCCCCCCCCCCCCCTAGATCCGGTACTGCTTACAGCACAAATAATGAATGCATGAAATGGGGTTTAACGTCCTACTGTTATGCACTTAACCTGAGCTAATTGAAGACGGGCATATGCTATACAGTGCGCTATGAGGGTAATTTTGCCCGGGCAGCGGCGCTACGGCCTACTCTTATATCGAATTCCAACTGCCAAGGGATCTTTTACGTGCACTCCAATGTGTACACGGGACCTCGGTTTTTCGTCCCATCCGAACGACTAGGCAGCTGTACTTGTCAGGCCCTCCTTCTGCATCACTGACAAGGGGAAATCACGTCGGAGAATACAGCACAAATAAAGACGTCTACTAACAAAGTGACAGTATATGTTTGTCGTATCAATTGTTATACCTGTAAAATTTCTTTTATATTTTATACTTGGAAAGAAATTAAATTCTGTGCACCATGAAATGGTTGTGAACTATGGATTTGGGTAGAAATTATTAAAAAGCGGTTCTAAAGACATTTATCGTTTCAAAATTAAGAATTAATAAATAGCCTACCGGTAGGCCTACGGTCACAAAGTAAAAATCTTACTCAGTCACCTGTATATTGTATCACCGGTGATAGGCTTTTAGTAGCCTATATTAGTATATTAGGGGGACAATATTAAATTGTCACGAATCTAAAAATAGGTTATTTATAACGGACAACTATTTATGTCTGAATTGTTCTCATTTAAGTTTTATTCGGAGCAATATTTATTGCCAAATATGTACTGGCACACAAGAAAATGAAATAACCCCAAGTTGAAAACGTTCTCTGAATTCACCGTACACCTGATTCTCTATCCTTATATGGACATTTCCTAACTGCGCACGCGTCAGAAGTTAGAGTACTTTACTCACTTCCGGAAACATTATTTCACAAGTTTGCCGGTAAAATAAACAATAAATCCTCTATAAGTTTAACCTGTTCCCTTCCAAAATATCATCTTTTCGAAACCGTGTCGGGCCAAAATGAGCCAAGCGGGAATGGACGCAACCCTTAGTAAGTATTGTTCAACTTTCTAAATCGATTTTTGCCCGTATTGACTTTACGAGATGAGTGAA
Source organism: Patella pellucida (assembly GCA_917208275.1). Classification (NCBI taxonomy): domain Eukaryota; kingdom Metazoa; phylum Mollusca; class Gastropoda; family Patellidae; genus Patella; species Patella pellucida. The sequence continues at coordinate 65,151,951 of OU795039.1, forward strand.
GCCAGTGAAGGAAGTGGTACAGCTATTTATGGGTGTTTCCTCAAACTAACTTACACAGGCACCGTGCGTCAACATTCAAATAATTTTATTGGAATACGATGTCATACTTTGCTTAATCGATTAAAATGTGCAAAGAACATTTTCAAAAATGTCCCCTCTTTTTCTTGTCATAAAAAAGAGCAGTATAGCGTACACAAGGCTGCACTCATTAATGATTAAATCAGATGATGATAGCATACTTCAGGCTGTTTGTTGAATTCTTTATTCATGAGTTAAAGAGACAATACCACGCTTACTGGCTTGACAGGTCCATAATTTTTTTTAAGCCTTATTCTAACTACTAGATGTTTAAGAGTCCTACCTGTTGTGTAAATTATCCATTACATCCTGGGATCACGTGGCTAAGTTGCTGGCTCGCTATCCTGGAGGTGGGGTGTTCGATCCCTGCATTGGCCGAGAAAGTTCATCTCGATTTTCCGGCGTGGTTTCCCCTGTCAGTGATGCAGAGGGAGGGCCTGACAAGGACAGCTGCCTAGTCATTCTGATGGGACGGAAAACCAAGCTCCTGTGTACATATTGGCATGCACGTACAAGATCCCTTTGCAGTTGGAATTCATAGGACACTTTATGGCGTATGCCCGTCTTCAAATAGCCCAGGTTAGGTGCAGAAGCGTAGGACGTTAAACCCCAATCCATTCATTCATTCCATTACATCCTTCGTATTTTACTTATCCAGAGGGTTCGAAAATATTTTAAAATCTAAGTTACATTTGAAAAGGTTTACGTAAAGCTTTTCAAACCTTGTAGTTGAATTTTTCCAATTTTTTAAATTTGGTATGTTTAGATGAAATTTGTATCATCAATTAATTGGAATATTGTATAAAATAGTACAATTTGTTGACCAGAAGAATGATTGGGACATTTTAATAAATTACAACAAGAGTATTATATTGGGCCTTTAAGACAAGGACAGGGCAGTGGGGGGATTTTATTATTATCAAAAGAGTCATGGATAATACTTGTAAATAAATCTTTTCGTGATTTGTAACAATATCATGACTTGGGAACATTTTATTGTCCCCCGCCTTTCCAAGAAAGCAAGGGACTATTAAAATGGGTCCGTCTGTCTGTCCGTCCGTCTGTCACACTTTTTGGGACACAATAACTCTTTTTCTAATTGAGCTAGAATATTCAAACTTGGTGTAGGTGTTTATTAGGTCATTACCTTGATCGAGTTCGAAGGTGAGCATTTTCTGCTTAGGGTAAGCAGAGATAAGCAATTTGATTGGTTGATGCTTTGGGACACGATAACTTAAGTTGTAATTAAGTGAGAGTGATGAAACTTGGTATATAGTTTTTTTTCATCAATACCTTGACTAAGTTCGATAATGAGCATTTTCTGCTCAGGGTAAGCAGAGCGATAAGCAATTTGATTGGCCGAGACTTTGGAACATAATAACTCTCCTTCTAATAGTTAGTGCAGGGGGACTGCGCCACATATGATTTACATAAAGGATAAATATAACGACAATACATCATACTCCGAAACAGCAAACGAAACAAACAATAAAACAACAATTCAAAAAAGAGTGAATGGATCCGGGGGCTAGCCGTAAGCGTCCACTGCGCTGTACAGTCCCGGGTCTGAAGCAACTCAGACTTCACTCAAGATTGAACATATTGACTCATACAAGAAAACGCACAAACAGTCCAACACAATGAAGCAAAGAAAATGTAGACCGCCTCGGGAGGCAGTCGTCTGCTAACTGAATGGTGTGACGTAAATACGTCGTAATGTTATCAATGACGTCAATAGAATTTCTTAACAAAAAGGGCGATAATCAAGATTTAATAATGCTAAAAGCTATGAGTTTAAACAACCAATTAGAATTTTTAAGTTGTATAATTGCACAAAACATAATACTAAATACCCTATACAAGCAATGCAAAACAGGAATGTAGAAGAAAGCATACAATGTAAGTGTATTTATGAAGTAATAAAATAATAACAATAAGGGCGATAATCCAAACATGGCTACGTAACTATACAAATTAAACTAAATTAAATTGGATAATTATCCAATATGTACTCGGTTATATACTTATAAGAAATGTTAAACTTGGTATATTGATGAAACGGAAGTTTCAAAATTTCTTTAAATATGCGTAACTGTGTACCACCTTTGGCAGTGCATTTAAAAAACAGGGATTTTATTCGGGAAAGAAACAGTTCTTTGTTGTTACATACGGTCAAAAATCGTAATGCCTGTGAATAGAAAACATTATATAGTGTTGTATCTGGTATGTTGCTATAAATTGACGGATATTTTACTACTTCAAAACCGAATTTGTCCAGGATATTCAAACTTGGTGTAGGTGTTAAGTAGGTCAATACCTTAATGAAATTCCAAGATGAGCATTTACCGCTTAGGGTAAGCAGAGATAAGCAATTTGATTGGTTGATGCTTTGGGGCGCGATAACTTGATTTGTAATTAAGTTAGAGTGATGAAACTTGGTACGGTATATAGTTTCATTTCATCAATACCTTGACTAAGTTCAATAATGCGCATTTTCTTCTCAGGGTAAGCAGAGCGATAAGCAATTTGATTGGCTGAGACTTTAGAACATAATAACTTTCCTTCTAATTGAGCTAGGATATTCAAACTTGATGTAGATGTTTATTAGGTCAATACCTTGATGGAGTTCGAAGACGAGCATTTTCTATTTCTAGGGTAAGCAGAGATACGCAATTTGATTGGTTGATGCTTTGGGATGCAATAACTTTAGTTGTAATTAAGTGAGAGTGATGAAACTTGGTATATAGTTTCATTTCATCAAAAAGTTTAATAATGAACATTTTCTGCTGAGGGTAAGCAGAGCGATAAGCAATTTGATAGGTCTAGACTTTGGAACACAATAATTCTCCTTCTAATTAAGGTAGAATGTTCGAACTAGGTGTAGGTGAATGCCTTGATGGAGTTCGATGATGAACATTGTCTGATTCTATCTGATAGAGAGTGATGATACTTAGTGTATAGTTTGATTGCTCAATACTTTTGAAAAAAATAAACGTGCAATTAATTAATATGTGTCATCTATTTATTTTGGGATTTCGGCGGAGGACATCAGCCTCTCTGTTGGCTTGTCATTATTCAATAGTTATTGGATTAAAATTCTGGGGTACATTTCTCTATAAATTTAAAGAGTATCAGTATAGAGATTTGAATTTATTTCCAAGTGTTTTATTACAGAGGGCACATTTGCCACCCTTCCTAGAACAGTAAGAGGTCGACCAATTGTAATTAGTGGAGATCCTAAAGGAAAGAACTTTCTCTATACCAATGGTAATTATGTGATTATTAGAGATATTGAGGTAAGTCACTAAGCGTGTAGTGGCAGTATATAGTAGTGATGTAATTTCAATTAGAAACATGCCTACTTGATTAATTAACTCCTAAATGCCCTCCATGTATTTAAGTAAAGTAAGATTAAAATGAACAAGTAAAGGAAGTAAATTGAACCCATCATGATTCATGACCGCTTCGGTGATGTATATTTGCCAAGATTGTCGTTATTAAATCTCAGCCTTATTTATTTAATTGATTTGTTTATAGTTGCTTGAACCCACAATGAAAAGTTTTGTGAAGAGAGGGCGCTAAGTGAGAACAGATTGATTTTAACACTATAAGCTTAAAGTAGCAAAGTCTCTAACTCAATATCATTCAAAATCTTCGACATTGAAAACAAAAAATACTTGTCAATTTAAATCAACATTTATTGTGATCGTGTACCATAATACGTTTCAGCCCCAGTTTTAGCAAGAGACTGAGGGAACGGGGCTAGACACATTGCACCAAATCAAACGGCGTATGTAGACTGGAATAACCACAAGCTAGAAATTTGAATTCGATTGAGACTGCTGGCTTATTTTTTGGAACATAACTAACTTGAAATTAGAGTAAAAACGAAAACCATTGAATGTAAATCAGTTTATAAACATTCATAGTACAGTATAATACGCGTTGCAACCCACTTCTGTTCATTTCTAGGTCCCAAATGTTGGCAATTTAGCTCCTTTAATTAAAGAGTGAGAAATGTACACTTAATATTGATACAATTCTCCCAATATACTTTCAGAATCCAGAGATTTCTGATATTTATGCTGAACATGCTAAAGAAACGACAGTTGCCAAATATGCACCTAGTGGTTATTATATAGCATCTGCAGGTTGGTAAGATCACTGGAAGACTTTTTCCCCCATTTTTTTTTATTCAAATATTATTCAAAAATACTGATACTTTACTTATTTGCATAGTTTTTCCAAACCAGCAACTATGAATCACAGGATATATCTGAACTTATGTACAGGATGTACATTGTTATAATTAATCTCTCGAATTGTTCACTGGTTATTCTCTAGGGGGCTGAGACATAGAATTGTACAGTGTAGAACTTACAATTTATTTGACATTTCGTTTTGGTCTGATCTGTTAATTCCCTTTCAAGACATGTAAACTGTTATTGTTAATCATTGGCTGTACCTTGCTGACTGCTATTACATATGTTAAAAAGGTTCACAACAAATACAGTTGGTGTTCAATAGGACAGAATTGCACACATTTCATTGAGATCTAAGATCCACATAGTATAATAATTTCATTTGTTGAGATCTTGTTAAATCACAACAATCAGAATGGCATATGCTACATTGCTGCTTTGGGATATAAGTCAAACAATATTTGCTTAATTTCAGCAGCATAAGTACACAGGCTTGTTTATGTGTACATGTACTGATTAAAATGTAAAAATATTGATTGTGTATTTGCAAGAATAATTTGGACCATTTTACACCTAAGAAATTAGAACACAGAAATGCTGTAACACTAACAGCAGAGCAAATAATAGCAATATTACCTAGTATGGAAAATGTGGTGAAATGCTGGTGTCTTCTGTAGGTCAGAAAACTGAGTGTATTTTGTCTATTTGGCTTCTTAAATAGTGTTGAAATGTCTCCGAATGTGGACAAAAGCCTTATATATAAAATTTATGGTGGATGTCAGAATATATCAAGAGCTGAACAATTGGTATAAAGCCGACAAATTTATCGCTGTGCGTTTATATGAATTTGCTCCAATAATATTTTGTGCAATGTTATGGGATTTCAACAGAAACAGTCAATGCTATGGTCAAGTAATTTTTTACAATAAATATAAAAAATAAACTGGCGTATTGGAAATTTGATGAAATTTAATACTTTTTTTGATTAATAAGAATGGATTATTTGTTGTATTTAGATTAGATAAACACTAACTTGTCTGCTATGTCAGTCAAGTGGAGGTGTAAAACACACAGCTACCATGATTAATTTACAACTCCAATTTAGCTTTCACAACACCTCAGTAAATACTTAACACCCAAACCTGATTGTGCAATAAATTAATCAAGGCAAGGTAGCTGTGTGTCTTCAATAGTTCTACACGTTCACCTGTGGCGTGTATTCTTGTCTTTTCTATTACTCTGATTATATTATCATAGTTTGGACTTTTTTATTAAATAACATAAATTTTAATTTTTACAAATTCGCTGATAGCAAATAGCGCTAATAACTATTTTGAAAAAAAAAACATGTTTAGTAAACGAGGCATTTTTACCAATCCTCGTTCTGAACAAAATACCTCGTTCCAAATTTAGAAAAACCTTGTTTGGAACTGCAGACAACGGGGCATTTTTTTTACCTCGTTTGGACAGAAATGCTTAATGAGGTATTCTGAAGTTTATAGTGACAGGATGTTTATGGAAAAACCTGTTTATCTTATTGTGTACTTCTTTCATCTAATTGTTTACATTTTCTTTTTGAAGATTTTCATGTTTGAGTATCCATGTAAAAGGATAGAAATAAAAATTGACTAAGTCCTGTGGACGAATTCGACAAATTGTGTTATCTAACGAAATGTTATGAAATGAATATTTACTGTTGCAGATATTAGTGGTAAGGTTAGAATCTGGGATACCACCCAGAAAGAACATATGTTAAAGAATGAATTCCATTCAATATCTGGTGCTATTAAAGATTTAAGTTGGTCACCTGACAGTCAAAGAATCTGTGTTGCAGGAGAAGCTAAGAGCGAGTAAGATTCTTGTCTTTACTTTCTTTTAATGAATAAGAAGAATTACTTGGCTTAAATAAAGGGGCATTATGGAATATTGGATAAAGAGCTGGTAGTTCTGTCCATAATAGTTAAAAACTAGCTAATGTAAAAGGAATATGATGAAAATTTCAGTCAAACTGCTCCACACTGAACCGAGATATTAGCGATTGAGTTTTAGGCCTAGCCTCGATCATCATTAATAGAGTCGGTATGATCAAATGTTGATTATCCATTTCTGAATTTAATCATCAATGACTAATAGATTGGATTCAAATCTAGTGAAAATCTGATGCATAAGATGGCATCGAGAGTTGATTATGTTTTTTTCATGTTAATAAATGTCTAATTAATCGTTTATATAGCATTGCAGGCTTAAAAGAAAGACCTGCAAATAGGCAGATTTAGCTCCTGCATAATGTGTGTTGAAGTTTTTGAGGGTTATTGTACTCAAATATTTGAAAATTGAATCTCCCAATTGAATGTGTTACAGTCCATTCAGATGAATTTGCTAGCATTTGGCATCCTCAAAAAAATGGAATTTTTTTTTTTCAATGATATACATAAAGGCCCATATAATATTTATGGCGAAGGGTTTAAATCTAGACATGGCAACTATTAGTTCTTAATCTGGGTTTATTAAAAAAATTCTGATCATCTTTGCTGTTGTGTGTCACATTACCCTAATCAACAATTCATTCATATGATTTTTTCTTTATTTCAGATTTGCTAAAGTTTTCCACTGGGATAGTGGAACTTCTGTAGGTAACTTGACTGGTAATGTTAAATCTATAAATAGTATTGATTATCGACCTACCCGACCATTCCGCATTGTAACAGGAAGTGAAGATTTTAATGTGGGATATTTCGAAGGCCCTCCCTTCAAAATAAAGTGTACTATCAAAGTAAGTAGGCCTTTTGTAAATAACTATTTTCAACGCTGTAAAATAAAAGGCTTCTATTGATTTGGTGCAGAAAAGTAGGATGTTAAACTTTATTTCATTTATTGATTGGACAATTAGGAAACAAATTAGTACATCCTGGTCCTGAGAAAATATTTTTCCTGGCCTTCAATCCATATATAAGTCAGAGGATACATCTGTGGGAAAAAGTATCGACTTAATAGTGACTGATGCTCCTCACAATATGGTAATTTTGCTTATACAACTTATGCCTAATGGAACCTTTTTTAGGAATGAAAGGAATCGCTCACCTCTTGATGATATAACTAGCCTAATTAGTACATCCTGGTCCTGAGAAAATATTTTTCCTGGCCTTCAATCCATATATAAGTCAGAGGATACATCTGTGGGAAAAAGTATCGACTTAATAGTGACTGATGCTCCTCACAATATGGTAATTTTGCTTATACAACTTATGCCTAATGGAACCTTTTTTAGGAATGAAAGGAATCGCTCACCTCTTGATGATATAACTAGCCTAATTTACCAAATACCTCACCTTGTCCAAACTGTAAGAACTTATTTGTTAGAATGATTTTTGACTTTCACAAATTAAGAATAGCCTTTTTCAGCTCACCAGCCAAATGAATGTAGATAACAATGACTGTAGATTAGTTTAAATGGAACAAAATTCATTTTCAAATTCAATTGTTTAATCGTTTATTTCTTTTCAACTGTTTTGTAGTTTAAACAATGCACATTGTAAATAGAAAGATTTTATGTGATGTTTATTTCTCACTAAGAGAGCTTGTGTAAATATGAAAGAAATTAGATTTGTTAAACAGTTACTTGTGAACGTCAGAAATTCAAATATTATTGGGATGAAAAAGCATATTGATTAAACTTTTTTATTTCTGTTTTTCAGGAACACACAAATTTTGTTAACACAGTACGATATTCACCAGATGGAGAAGTATTTGCTTCCGGTGGTGCTGATGCCATGGTTAGTTTTAAATGTCCTAAGATTTGATTAAATTGCAAACTAAAGAATAGAACATACAAGTTAAATTATTTGTTATATTTAATCAGAATGTGATTTATAATTTTTTTAAATAGTTAGGTTTTTGCAAAATATTATTTTCCTTTTTAATTTGATTTCAGATACATATTTATAATGGTTCTACAGGAGAAAAAGTAGCACAACTAGGAGAGAAAGCCCATAAAGCTGGCGTATATGCTGTAAGTATTACTAAAAGGGTCTTGTCCTATTAGGAGGCTTGGATGGCCGAATGGTTAGCGCCTATGCGTTCTATTATATGGTGCATTGAGTCAACTGGTGTGGTTTCGATTTCCGGTTGTATGTGACAAGGAGTAGGGTCACCTATCCAACCTCGTGGATTTTCTCTGAGTGCTTTGGTTTCCTCCCACTGCTAAAAGACCCCTATGTGAAAGCGAATTAACGAAATAAAATGACCTAGTTTGTGTCCAGTGGATGTTAAACCCCATATCTCTCTCTCTCTCTCTCTCTCATCCTATTAAGGTGACATTTAAATATAATATTTTAATTTTGGTTGTTTACATACAGCAGTGCAACAGAAATCTTTAGCTATGTGAACTTTTCAATTGAGAGTGAGAAACTGACCTATTGAGGACTTCTGTCACTTCTTTTGATTTAGTGGAGTGAAAATTTAGACATGTATTTTAGTTTTATTGTGTTGTTCATGTAGCATGATGATTGCAAAAAAACTCATTTGTACATTTTCAGTGAATTTCAGTGTCTGGCTATATTTTCTTGTCAATGTAGTAAAATGGATATTTAGAAAATTCAATATTTTCTCATTTTAGTTATGTTTTGATGGAAGTAGTAAAAAATTACTAACTGTATCTGCTGATAAAACCGCCAAGATATGGGATGTAGAAACCACTTCAGTTGTTACGTAAGTTTATATACTTACAATCTGATTTTTCAATGCCACTATCGCATTACATGTATATATTTGAAGAAACTTGCGAATACTTTAACTGAAAAAGTTATTATCTGATCAACTTTAAATTTATGCTTCAATTATTGCGATGAATAATGTCCGATCCCGGTGTTGGCCAAGAAAGTTTCTCTGGATTTCTGTTGTGGTTACCCTATAGCATCTAGTTGTTTGAATGAGATAAAAACTGAGGTGCAATGTCAACGTATAAGAACCCATCACACAACTTTTCCCTCATATATAGTACACCTCATTAGCTTGGATGGAGTTAAAAGTAGGACGTTAAACTTAATTTAATTTAAATAAAACAGAGCTAATGTCAGCCCGCCGAACTGCAGTTGTTTTCAATATAGAATAAATTAAATAAGGTACAATATTATATAATTTATTTATTTTGTTTTTTGCTCACCAAAAATTGTTTATCGCTAATAGCCCAATTTCTGGTCAACAATATTCCAGTGTTTATGGAAAAGGCTTCATCAGTGACTACTTTAACACACCATTTCCGCTATCAAAGTCTAATTTTGGAAAGTCCTTGTAAAGTATGAGATAATATTAAGTGAATATAATTAAGTATTTTCGAGCATAGGTATTTCTTCAGGTTAACTAAAACGGAAACAACTTAGCACTGTGTGTAAACAGGTAGTGATCCAAAACATTTCACCCTGTCTTGATGGTGTATGAAATTGAGATGCGATACTCTTTGTTTTATTGAGGGGGAGGGGATTGGATGTCCGAATGGTAAAGCATATGTGCGCTATATCATAAAGCCTGTCATTGAGTCAGCTGGCATGGTTTCGAATCCCCGGTTGTACGTGACAAGGAGTAGGGTCGCCTATCCCACTGCTAAAGACCCCTACGCACAAGCAAATTATTGAAATAAAATTAAACCATATGTCGGTCCCAAAATGACCTTGTTTGTGTTGAGTGGATGTTAAACCCCATTTTCCTCTCTCTCTCTCTCTTCTTTTATTGAGAATATTGTAGACATTTTATTAACTTTTTCTTCTATTATTAAAGTGAATTTGTAATGGGTAACGAAATAACAGATATGCAGGTTGGATGTTTATGGCAGAATGATAATATATTAACTGTATCTTTATCTGGTTATATTAACTATCTAGATGTCAACAATCCATCTAAACCACGTAGAATACTCAAAGTAAGAATCTTATATTTTTCACAGTTTTTATTTCATTTTCATCAAACAACTACTTTAAATATTTTGATATTTTTCTCAAACATTTCCCCTTTTAACTGAATATTTATATTTTGTTGAGAAAAATGAAGTTTTGATAGTACAGTATATGACTGATTATTTTGTATTTTAGGGTCACAATAAATCTATAACTTCTCTGGCTTTATCATCAGATAAATCAACTATATTTACTGGAAGTTTTGATTCACATATCAGTATCCTTTTACACATACCAACAAAAACTCTAGCTGTGGAAAGAAAAGGCTGTATTCTTTGGACAGAACGTTGATTGAAAGAAAAGGCTGTATTCCATTGATGGAAAGAAAAAAGGGATATTCCACTGGCATTCCATAACTTTCTGTTTGAATCAAATTGGAGCTTTTTAAACAATCTGTTTTCTAGTATATATAAGACAGACTGTTATTTATCTTTTAAATTCTTTAACTTTATGAAGATTATATGGATGCAGCATCATGTATAGATGATGAGCTTATAGGTACAGGTCACAAAAATCAGGTTACCGATATGGTTATTAGTGAGGAGACCCTGACCTCAATAAGTATTGATGATACCATAAGGTTTTCATCCGTTAGTTCAAAATCATATGGGTAAGATAGATTTAGTATAACCCTATATAATAATTATAAACTAGTGTTGAAAGTCGGATTGAGACGTAAAAATGGCTAAATATAGAGCATACGGAATGTCAGAATATATTTTAAGGAATAGTAAACAGATAGTAAAATGATTCGGATGTTGTATCCGTTAACGAATATACGATTAGTAGTTTCAACACTATTAAAAACAAAATCGAAGTCTGATCAATACTTGAGTGATTATAATAGTTGAATTTATGAAAAAAATATCAGTCCAAAAATGGTTCATTTCCTTAAACATAAATTATGCAAGAGCTAAATCAGCCTTTTGCAAGTTTTTCTTTAGGCCTGAAATGTTATATAAACTATTAATTAGACATTAATTAACATGACAAGACCATAATCAACTCTCGATGGCATTGGATCCTCAAGATTTTAACTAGAATAGAACGGGTACTATTTTAAAATTTAATTTAAAAATGGGAAATTGAGGCTAAGTCTCAAATATACCAATGCCCTGGTAACCCCATTTTCCTTTTTTTATCATCGATTTTGGAATTATTATAGTAATAACGATCAACTCTTTATTTAACTCTTAACTAATGTATCTTTAAGTTTTGAAAATAATCAACATTTGTCATCCTCATGCACACAATATAAATGGAATATGATCAAACAAGCCAGCGCCACTGTAAAGAATTTAGGTCCCCTATGATGTTCCAAGATTATCTACAATTTGAGGGTGGATTAACCATCGACAATTAAACATTGTCTGAAAAATGAAACACAATTAATTAATCAAAATAAGTCTATTTGTCATAGTCAACAGCTTATAGTAGAATTATTCTTTTTTTTCCAGTTCATCATTAAAACTTGAGTCTCAGCCCAAGTCAGTTGATGCAAGTGGTTCGATATCTGTAGTGGCTTGTTTGAACCATGTAAGTTAACTTATGGAATGAACTCTTGACCTCATGTGTACCCTTTTGATTGTGCATATAAGTTTAAATTTTGGAAGTTGATATTGGTATATAGAAATGATGCTTCCCAGACAATTTCTCTTCCTTTTGATTATATTCTAGTATTTAATAATACTAGAATATAAATAAAATATAAAAACATTACAGTGGCTGCAGTTAACCTTTAAAACAATCTTGTGTCTTGACTTTTTCTAAAATTAGTTTTCCATAAGTGTGCTTACTTTAAAACAGGGTGTCACATCGTTCAAGCAATTAAAGTTTTTATATAAAATTACATTAATTGAAACTGAAAATTATTAAAATTCAATTAAAATAGAATTTCTATTATTAGATATGACTTAATTATGAATTATTTAGAAAAAGTTAGTGTTTGAAATTTGTATTTGAATTCTAAATCTTTGTATAGATATGTGGAAATGTCTTGTTTTAGCTTGTTGTCTTCGAAAACGAAAAGAAAATATCATCCATACCGGTAGATTATGAAGCTTTAAGTGTAGCTTTGCATCCAGGTATAACTGAAGTAGCTGTAGGAGGTGCTGTGGTAAGTATGCTATTAGATGTTGTATCAGCAGTCATATATCTTATTACATTCTGCTAGATGTCTTACTGTAAAGACACATACTTCCATATTTAAAAATGGTCAATCAAGGTAGATGTTATTGGTTTGATTATTTAGTTAACCCAACTATATTAACGATCAAGATTAGTAATAGTTACACCTTCACCATATCAGGAAAAACACGAGTGGTTAATACATTATCTACATAAGATTAAGTAATTTCTGTTTGCTGGTATAGAATGTGTCCTTGTAATTGATTAGCACACTTTGATGAAATCTGTCACATACAGCGCAGTGCAATCTGAACGACAGACTCACCCTACCTGCAGAGAAGTGACTCTGACACAGTGAATAGCCATGATATCCATATGACGTTATCTAAACGTCGAGGTCGCGTGGTCACCACACGGAACTCAGCTTGTAAACAAACTAACGAAAGTAAAATGACTTCGACGAACGGAAAACCTGTGTCATATCAGTGTTGTCTGTGCAATAACACGGACATAGCTCGAGATTGAATAATAAATCCCCAAAAGAAAATGGGATTTTAACAGAATTAGCCATTTTTAACGAACATGTGAGACATGCAGGGACCGCCCTATTGGCTCTATTTTGTGCTTCAGTTTGGTTTATTTCAAATATACACCATAAATTCTGCTAATGTTTTTAGCGTAGGGATTGACTAATAATAATTTATTCCAGTCCAGACACAGTCTAAGGGGAGGTAATTTGGGATATTATAAAATCTTGTTTTTTATATATATCTATACAGGATGCTAAATTACATATCTATGAATTATCAAATGGAAGTTTAACTGAGAAATTAAAGATAGATATGACTGGAGGTATAGCAGATTTAAAATATTCACCTGATGGTTCCATGTTGGCTACAGCGGGTACTGATCGCAAAGTTAGATTATTTCAACTTCCTAATTATCTTGTAAGTAAAAATTTTTTAATTTAGAAATTGTAGTTTACCATTATCATGTATTAAATATTTTGTAATATATTCTGTTAGTTGTTAGTTTATTATATTTCTTTATAAAAATTAAAAATATCAAGTTTTTGTTAAAAAGTTGTCGAAAAGATCATACAGTTTTGTTATTTCATGCATTTTGTTTTTAGATTATGATAGATAGTAATGCCCATAATGCACGGGTTAATACTGTTGCATGGGCACCTGATTCTAAACATTTTGCAAGTGGTAGTATAGATTCACAAATTGGTATTTGGGTCGCTGTTGGTTGCAGTCCTCCCAAAAATAAACTTTTCAAAGGTATGTTTTCAAGAGTTATTAAAGATTTAGTTTTCCTATATCAAAACCATGACCCAGTTTCGACAAAGTATAGATAAGCAGTTTGATTACTCGATGCTTTACAAAAAGAGAAATGTTCAGTTAATTAATCTGTACCATCTTTTTATTTAGGGATTGAGGAGGGGAACATTGGCCTTTCTGTAGACTTGTTTCCCTCTATCCTGTAATTGGTACATGTGTGATAGTAATCGAACACTAAAAGCACTCCAAATTTTGTATACATATAAATTATTTTATTTTTCAGGTCATCCGATGAGTCAGTTGAACAGAGTGGCATGGGTAGATGATAATACATTAGTATCAGTTGCACAAGATTGCATGATTAAACAATGGAAAATATCATATTGAGAATATTGATCAATAAACAAATATGGTATTAATAAATATAAACTATTAATTATATAACTTATAATAATGAGCAACTTTGTTATACCACTCAACATGGTATTAAGAAATATAAACTATTAATTATATAATTTAATAAGCAAATTTGTCAGAGCACTCAAAACCCTGAATTTTCATCAAATAAAAGAACCAGGTCTAGCAACAGTAATTATTTTAGACACAATTAGTAAGCTTTTTGTAGAACATTTTATAACATGTATGTACAGGTGTGGTCTGTACCTGTTTTATAAATAACATCTAATACGTACCTCAACATGTTTTTCTTAATTTTATTGTGAATGAATGTATGTATACTCTCATTTGAATGAGATAAACAAATCTTTTTTTTAACCACACTATTTGACTCTAGTTAAAGAAAAGAAAAAATGTTGACAGAAATATATAAGAATATATCCCCAAATCATAGTGCCTATATATAACAAACATTAGGACCCCAAAATTATATATGATGCCTATAATAAATGCAAAAGTTATTGTTAAATGCACCATTTGTAATATTTGTAGCTATAATAAGGTAAAATTGATAAATATAGATGCATTATGTAAGAGCAGTCTGTTCTTGCTATATAATAAATAGTTCAAAAATAGATAATGAAAAAAAAATATATTGAGATTTCATTCAAATTTCCTTTTTTCTGGGCAAACTTATGACTGTTTGAAAATTTAGTATAAATTGTTCATTATTGTAGCAATGGTACTTGACAACTGGGACTTCATCTCCATTTTCTATTTTATCGTTAATTTTTTTTATGTCTCGCTCTTACATAATGCATCTTTAAACTGTTTATAAACAATAGACAATTTTACATGTTAACACAATAGTATATATATATTTGTAAATCATGATCAAATGAATTCAGATATATAATTTCAGGTGTAAATATATCACATTGTATGTAAGCACAATGTGATAATATTTTGGAACCAGAAAATATTTTAGAATTTAATAATATAGGAGGTAAATTGTACATAGAACCCTGGCCAGATTATGATGTAAATTTAGAAATGCAGTCACTAAGAACCCCAAATGTAAGCTGTAAGCACATGGAACCATGGCAATTCTATTATGGGTATTTTGAAATCCCATATTACAGTGATAATGATATAGTGTATTATGGCAATATTTTTTATGTAGCTAAAGCTTTTCACCTCATATACTTCATAATATTACAACTGGAATCAATGTAGACATTATTGTAATCAAATTAGCCTGTTAAATATTTGTTAATCTTGCCTGTAAAATATAATTAACACTCTTGTAGATCATGTACTTAAATATGATTTGTTTGTATTATTGTTTCCAGCAAAAAATCAGGAATCGTATACATGTTTTTGTCAAATTTCACTCCAGAAATAATTTAAGTTCTTGAAATTGAAAGCTTTTAATGATAAGAAAGCTTTCTTAAATTATACTTTCATTATGGTATGATTCATAATGTGCCTTGTTTCTTTGTTAAATATTAACCTTTTTTAATCAAGTGTGTTTGGTGTTGAATAGATTAGGTTATCTTCATTTAGTAACATTTCGTTATGTAGTTGTAAAGGAGGGGTCATTAGTGTGATTTGGTAATAACATATAAATTATTGTTATATGCATTCCATGACTTATGGAAAATATATAGTACCGGTAATAGTATATGTTCATAGAAACTAACAGATATTCAAACAATTTGCTGTAGATATATTTTTTATAATTTGCTTTTTAAGCAGGACTTGATATATATATTAGAGTCTTGGTCATTGTCATGTTCAAAATTAAAGTAATATTGTGTTCCCTTTAAAGTTTATTAAAGAAATCCAATGGTAACCCCTCCTATTGTAGTTATTGGTATCACTTTTTATTTCATTTTTTCATTAGTTGCTACAAAAAAACTACTAGTCTAGCAACATTATATAAATTTTAGATTTAATTGTCAAACCTTGTTTCAACATCTTATATTGGTATCTTTAATAAAATCTGTAATTTGTATATCCTTTAGTGTCACAGGGGGAAGGTCTTAGAATAATATGATAGGTCCAAAAAATACTCTTATACAGAGAAGTGATACTTGATTGATATATTAATGTGAATAGCCGAACGGCAGCTAAATAAATGCAAAGAATGAAATAAATTTTCTTAAATTCTTTTTCGTATGATGTGATCGTTTGTAATATTTCATTTTTTTATTTTTTATGGAAGTGGATTTCCTGTGCTTTTTTTTCCATTCATTCATTAGTGTTTTTTGTACACTTATAATGAGTATTTTTAATTACTACAATTTATAATCTAAAAGCTGTAAAATTACTTTTAGGGATTTGTTAAGGAAATAATAGGTTGAATACCTCTGGAGTATTATTCATAATCTGTTTATAATGTGCTATAAACTATATCTTTAAATTTAATAAAATATTGAAAATAATGATAATAGCTTAATGTTTTTTTTTAAACTTTAAAGGGTCAATCCCGATAATGTTTTTGAGAATAAAACTGCTTAATTTTGTGTTAAAATCCCTTAAAATCCCCTACCTTAGGGCTGAACAACTAATACAATATATGTGATAAGTTTTCAAACAATTTTAACCCGCCAGTCTTTATCTGGAAATAGAGTCCGGTGTCCCAAGCTGTATTATGCAGTGATTTGATAAAACCAGACGTTTTTATATAAAAATAACGTGTCGGTGAAATTTACTTTTTGTTATCAAGTACAGCACATAGACAATTCACCGTGTAGACCTCTAAAGGATTGGGAATCGATTATCTTGTCACCCAACGAAAGAATTGACCCGAAATCTTAAAAGGGTTACGTGTCCGGATAAGCAGTTTTAACGCTCACGTCCAAACGACTCAATATTTTGAGCTGAAATTTTGAATCAGGGTATATACACCATTCTTCTCTATTTTGTCGTTTAAATTTCATACGTACTCGGACTTTTATTTTTGAGACTCTGTGCAATTCGGGACTGTCCCTTTAACCAGCATGGTGTTCCCTGGACTATAAAAATGTATTTGTCTGTCTGTCTGTTTTTCGCACCCTGAATATCACCCTGGGCAGAGAATTTGCAAACTCGTTTGTTAAATTTCGGATCGAAAGGAGAGTTCTGTCATTGGCTGATCTCGGATTAGATCGTTGTTTGGAATAATATGTGTGAGGTAGGATTATATGTCGTAGTAATAAGTTTACCAAAAGACACTGATGGTCAAAGGGATTTAATGTTTCATCAACACCATACTTTTGTCGGTTTGAGACAAACATGGTAGTTTTTATTTCTATGGTTACATGTGCAATGTTGACAGCAGAGGAATTTTGCCTTGACAGTGGCTTTTCCATCTACTCTTCATGATTGCCAATTATCAAGGGTTCATATACATGAAGGTACGGGGGGATGATCACGGTGGGTAAGACGCTGGCTCGCTAGCCTGGAGGTCAGGTGTTCAATCCTTGCATTGGTCGAGAAAGTTCATCCAGATTTTCCGATGTCAGTGATGCAGGATAGAGGGCCTGACAAGGAGGAAAAACCAAAGTCTCCTGTACCCATGGACAAGCATGTAAAAGATCACATGGCATTTGGAATTCGGTAAAAGAGTAGACCATAGTGCTGCTGCGCGCGGCAAAATTTCCAAAATTGCACAATATATGGCGTATTCCTGTCTTAATTAGCCAACTTTAGAAGCAGAACAGTAGGACGTTAAATTCCATTTCATTTCCATAATGGTCAAGGTGTAAACAGGTGGACATTGTTCTAAATAACTGGGCACACTTTCCTTGTCAGCCTTGCTAGTGCCACTCGTAACAAGTGAAGAGTGGGATTAAACATCTTGAAGGTTCTTATTGGATTGGCAAGGTTCTAGTACAAGAGAGAAATATGTTTAATTCTTTTGATATTGACTAGTTAGTGCTGTAAAATTTGACCTCATTTGCTAAAAAAAAAAATGTTATATGGTACTAAAAATAAATAGGAAAAATTTGTTTTTATACGCCCACATTGAAATGTTGTCGTATATTGCTCTGGTCGTATATATTGCTGTCCATCTGGGTTCCAGAATTGCTTGTCGACACTCTAGTCCTAGAGGCTAAAGTTAATATTTGATAGAATTTAATTTATACACAGTGTTTAATATCATGCTATGAAGAAAACCATTGATTTTCAAAATTTTTATGATAGGCCTAATTACCGCAGATTTATTGCCCTTGATCACTTTGAAATAACTTGTTGACACTCTAGAGGCAAAAGTTAAAATCAGTTTGACTATAAATTTATAGGGCCCAGGCCTACACATTGTATAAGGTTATGAGAAAGAGGTGCCTATTGCTTTTCAATGATTTCTGATAATTACTGCCAGAGTTATGGTCCTTGATCACTTGAGAAATCTTGTGGACGCACGTAGGCCTACTTACACAGTGTTTAAACTGAAATGATAGGGCCTAGCCTACTCTTCTGAACCTAACCTGGGCTAATGGAAGACAGGCATACGTCATACATTGGCTATGAGGGATATTTTGCCTGGGCAGCGGCGCTATGGCCTACTCTTATATCGAATTCCAACTGCCAAGGGATCTTTTACGTGCACGCCAATGTGTACCCAGGACCTTGAATTTTTGTCCCATCTGAACAACTAGACAGCTGTCACTAGTGTCAGGCCCTCTGTTCTGCACCACTGACAAAGAGAAACCACGCCGGATAATCGAGATGAACTTTCTCGGCCAATGAAGGGATCGAATACCAGACCTCCAGGCTAGTGAGCCAGCGCCTTACCCACTTTGAAGTGCCACATGATCCCCACCAATGTTTATAAGGTCATTCGATCGAGACACACAATTTAAACAAATTCTAATCATAAATCATGTTAATTGTTATTTAGCCTACTCCTACTCGTAGGCTAGGGGCCTACTTTAATCTGGTTTTAGTTTGTTGTAAATGTTTTCATTAGGCCCTACTAACATTAAAAAAAATATATATGCGAGTGCTGCCCAGGGGCGGATTGGCCGGTCGGACAACAAATTTTACGGGCCAAAATTTTCTTGCAGGGTCCATACAAGGTCAGCTCCACTTCTTCGCCTCTCAAGAAAACCGATGCCGCTGTCTGTAAACCTGAAATTTTTTTTCGGGCATTTCTAGTTTTGCTTCCCTAACTGTCAAGGAATAGCAGTGAAACGCGTTTGCGACTGTCAAATATGCCAAAATTTTCTTGCGGGGTCCATACAAGGTCAGCTCCGCTTCTTCGCCTCTCGAAGAAAACCGATGCCGCTGTCTGTAAACCTGAAATTTTTTTTTCGGCCATTTCTTGTTTTGCTTCCCTAACTGTCATTGAGCGGTTGGATGGCTGAATGGCTAGCCTGCGCACGCTGTATCATAAAGTCTGTCATTGAGTCAACTGTGTGGTTTCGAATCCCTGGTTGTACGATCGCCCGAAGGGCCGGTCGGATATAAATAAAAAGGGCCAGTCGGACAACAAATTTTACGGGCTTGAATAGCAGTGAAACGCGTTTGCGACCGTCAAATATGCCAAAATTTTCTTGCAGGGTCCATACAAGGTCAGCTCCGCTTCTTCGCCTCTCATAGAAAACCGATGCCGCTGTCTGTAAACATGAAATTTTTTTTCGGGCATTTCTAGTTTTTCTTCCCTAACTGTCATTGAGCGGTTGGATGGCTGAATGGCTAGCCTGCGCACGCTGTATCATAAAGTCTGTCATTGAGTCAACTGTGTGGTTTCAAATCCCCGGTTGTACGTGGCAAGAAGTAGGATCGCCTGTCCAACCTTGTTGGTTTTCTCCGGGTACAGAGGTTTTCTCCCACTGCTAAAGACCCTACGCGCCAGCGAATTTTTGAAATAAAATTAAACCATATGTTAGTCCCGTAATGACCTAGTTTGTGTTGAGTGGACGTTAAATCCCATTTCTCTCTCTCCCCCCTTTTGTAATTGAATACCGCGAATTTATACTGAGCATCGATTATTTTTTTTGAATGCAGCTGATAGGATGGTTCGAATTTAGAGTGGTGAACAGTCCATTTGCTGATTACACTATTTTGGATGATTAACTATTTTGCCTTTACAGTTTTGTTTTAAGAATTTTGCTTATGGTTTTATTTTATTTCGGCTACAAAACCATTGGATACTTTTGGAGTTGCTTACACGGGCGTTAGCGGGGATTAAATTTCCAAATTTTTAAAAATTTTCCCGGGGAAGAGCTACCCGCCCCCATACGGGCTCCTCGGTCAGTAAAAGGGGCAGCTCTGACACAGGAGCCCGGGCCGGTTTCCGGCCCCAATCCGCCCCTGGTGCCGCCGTGACCTGGATGCCATGTCTGTGGGCGTATGTTTTGTTGCCTGGCAACCCATCTTTTACGGTACCCGACCTAAAAAAGAAAAGGCTCTGCCTCAATTATATGAATGATGTACAGCCTAATACCCGCGGTCTACTGATCATTCATGAGCCTATTTTCTGTAATTTGAAAACTTTGATGTTAGGCCTATGTTTAAATAATTTCCACCCAAATATGAATGCGCTCGTCAATCCCGTCCCCACGTTTTGACCGAAGTGCCACTGCTGGACATTTTTTGCATTGTTGACATAACACTGACTAAGGTCAAGGTACCTTGTGTCACGTGATAACGCCATCTTACTGTGTAGACGATTATTTCCGGAAAATCGTATGGTGGAAAAATCCGAGAACATCTGTAAGACTATACAATATTTTGGACTAATAGTGACTTAATTAACAGCAAAGATGATTAATAATACGATGTGGAAGTTGCGAGAGCTGACGGATAAGGTGTAAGTATAAATATTCCAATTATAATGTAAGATGTCGGCTTATACTGATCTTCTTTGATGTCATCGGTTCTTGACCTATATTTTTGTGTACACGTTGCAATATCTGTCAAAAATAAATGGTAGTTCAGAATATAAATTGAACTTCTGTCATATATTATCAATGGCGCTTACACACATTTTTTATTGAGCAAAATTCGTATTTATTGAATGTTTACTTTTCAAGAATGGTTGAAGCCCGGCTGGATAAAAAAAATGGGAGGGGCACCCCTTGTAATTGTGACACTCTATCTGACAGTTGTTTTATAAAAGCTAATAAAGATAGATCTACTAATTATAGTTGTGTGTATTCACATATTTCGGTTGTATAGCTTGGTGTTTGATAATAAATCTAGTATTTCTATCTCAAATTGAAATTACAGCCAAAACATACGTCATTATGCTTACCTTACACTACAGATCCTCTTTTGAGCCTGGAATAAGCTTTGTTGCTCTTCTCTGCACATTTTCTATCCCTGTGATAGGGGTTGCATACCGGATTTGCATATTCAAGTTGTGCCGTGGGCGGACTAGTGCTTTGTACAGTACTAGTAAAAATTTTGTTTGGACTAGATAAGATATGTGAAGGACCGGCGTATTAGTACATTTAGATAACAAATCATCTCTCAACCCTCTGTGTTTCGAGATGACTTTGGCTCCCATTACAAGTAAGGTTGCAACCCCCATTCTGATTCATTATGGGGCGTTTTATACAAAATTGACAGCATTTTTCATCGAAACAAAGATTGATTATTATTAATAATATTTCCGCCACACACCACTACAATTGAGGACTTTATCTTACCTGATATGGGTACAAATCGTCGTATTTAAAATCGAGGCGTTTAGCCGTTACTAACACCACCATCTTATATTTTGATAGTCTCTATCATCCAGACAAATATTCTACGTACGTTGAAGACTAGGGGGTTCTGGGTGACCGAGACTAATATTTTAACGGCTGTCATTTTGCAACGTGAAAATGATGGGTGCCAATCGTAGCTAAAAACAAGCACATCAGTATATCTCAACGTTTTTAGCTACGTTCTCGTAGCTATGGTACATTATGCTATTGGCTTTATTTATTTTTTCACTTATGTGGTCTTCCAAAGTTTACTTTATTGTCAATAATTAGCCCAATATCCTTTTCCTTCACTGTATATTTGAGTTTGGTGTCACACAGCTTGTATTCGTATGGTGGTAGAGTTCTTGTTCCTGTAGTCAGTACCGGTACCTTGAATGCATTTGTCGGGATGGAATTTGAGTAACCATGAAAATCTTTTTACTTTTCAAAAAATTGACATTCATATTTAGTTAAGCATTTAATGTAGATCTATGCTTATAGTCTATTGAATTCATATAAGTGCGAATATTGAGTATTCTGACTTGATAACGGAATTTGTTTGGTCTATTATTATATTATACGGGTATTTACTAATGTGCAATATTGTTAGGCAATTGAATCTTATAAGTTTAGGAAAAAATGGTTGACTCCATTTGCCTAACTAAAGTGACTAGTGTTAACAATAGTGAGTAATTTAGGGTACCACTATATTGCACTTTATTACCTCTACCACTCCTACCAGGGGATGTTATCAGGCAACAATATGATCGCATACCAAATTTAAAAATTTAAACCAATAGCAATTTTTTGTAGACCATTTAGTTTTCTGACAGACAATAATGCAATGTGTAGGCCTGCACTGTACCAATCCCAAACAGAGTTGTCTTCCCTTATAGCCGACACACAGCATATTTTTCTAGCGATTTTAAAAATCACAGCGATAGGTCGAAAAAAAAAGCTCTGTCCCCAACTTTACACTTACAGTTCACACTAACCTCTGCTTACGCCTCATTTTACTACGCTACAAAGATTCTTGGTATCGATAGAAAATAATAAACATTAATATGAAAACCAAATAACTAATAATACCCGGTACATTTATTATCATTATATTAAAAATAGATATTGAGTCATATTTATTGCAAAATAATAAAGTATTTACAAATATACAGAAAATTCTTTAGGTTCAATTTACTGGGTTAATTGTTTAACTTTATAACGTGATCGTAAGGCCATATACATGTAATACACGAAATATGCAAGTTGAGATTGCTTACATTTCCCCCTAAAATTAACTAAAAGCCATCACTTGTTTATTTAAACACCAGGAATTTTTCTGAAGGATACCATTTTCATAATGTAATTATATTAATCATGTGACCAATGACCCCTAGGTCAACCGGTGAAGTGCATGAGCCGAGTGCTGGATGGCGAGACTTGTATGGAGAATGACACTGTACATGTACCTCGGTCATGGCAGACATTTTGTTTATTTACTATTTAGACTTGAATATCAAGACCCTAGGATGTGATCTTCCTCGCGAACACTCCAGTTAATAATGATGGTAATATCTTTTGTCTGGTTTGCATTTACTCTGTGCACCTGTTGTTCCAAGACCATTCCGTTATCAAATTGTCATAAAGAGAGAATTAGGAAGAACATGCTTATGTATGGGCCGTTACATAGTACAGTTAGTATATCGAACAAGAGATCTAACAGGATATTGAAATAGCAGACTGTCAAACAAACACAAGGAATACGGAAAATTTGGGCTATCTGACTTGTCATCAAGGTATAATCAAAATGTCGTAATGAGGTACTGGTAACTTACATATTATAAGATATTTGTCTAAAATTGGATGTAAATACATTTCAATTTTGTTTTATAATTACAGAACCAATGTGGTTATGAATTATTCCGATGTCGAGACAAAAGTAAGAGAAGCTACAAATGATGATGCTTGGGGACCACATGGTACTTTGATGCAAGAAATAGCTCAATATACATATCAATATGAAAACTTTCCAGAAGTTATGGGTATGTTGTGGAAAAGAATGTTACACGAGAATAAAAAAAATTGGAGACGAGTTTATAAGGTGGGTTAATTGTTACAAATGAATGGTTTTGATTGATGTTCTTTCTAGAAGGTGTTTTCATTAGTCTACACCATGTACATGTATTATTAATCTGAAATCTTGACATTTTATTACAAAATGAAAGAATACACAATTTCAGTAAAATATGTGTGTATTTAATAAGTCTTGAACATCTCAGTGTTTTGAATGTATTTATTTTTGAAACCTTAGAAAGACTTATTTATTACAACATAGTGTCAGTAAGACTGATACTTTAAAGTTCTGTTCAGAAAAGTTAGTTTTAGTTATTGTTCTTAGACTAGCAAACATTAACAGGGTACGGTACATGTATGTTTTGTGCTCGTGGCCTTTCAGTGATTATAGCTATATGATTATTTATTATCCAACATGTTTGTATGTTTATCCGTAGACAGTTAACCTGTGTTGGCTTTTAATTTTATATTCTTTTTAATTTTGCAGTCACTTATTCTACTTTCGTATTTAATAAGAAATGGATCCGAAAGAGCTGTAACTAGTGCACGAGAACATATATATGATTTAAGAGCTTTAGAAAATTACACATTTACAGATGAAAATGGTAAAGATCAAGGCTTAAATGGTGAGCAACAAATAATTAAAATTAATGTTTGTTTATATTCAAATATTACTTAAATATACATTATTTAAGATTTAGATAAAGATCTAGCCATTCTTGCTATAATAGTTCGAAAGTAGATGATGCAAAGGTAATTTGCTAAAAATCTCAGTCAAATTGATCCACTATGAACAGAGATTTAAGCGATCAATATTGCTGCCTAGCCTCGATCATCATTTCTAAAGTCAGTACGTTAAAAAGCATAATCTAGATTATCCACTTTTTTATTTAATTATCAATGAGCATATATAGGATTCTAATCCAGTCAATATCGAAGGCTAACGTTGACATCAAGAGTTCATTATGGCCTGGATAAGTTAATTAATGTCTAATTAATAATTTAGATAAAATTTCAGGTCTACAGAAAGAACTGTAATAGGCAGATTTAGCTCTTACATAATGCATGGTTAATATTACTAAATATTTGTGAATATTACCCGATTGATTACTATTACCTACTGCCACTAAATATTTTTGTAGGGGGGAAAAATTTGATCACATACCAATAATACCATTAGTTATAAATGTCATTAAAATACAAATAGAGATATGCTATGTTTGGAGTGTCAGCACAATGTGAAACATTCACAAATAGTCTTAAAGTAACAGTTTATTATTCCGGTGACCATTGATGACCTGCAAGGGAAAGGTTCCGGAACAGATACATGCAATTAACAAATTAAATTTGGTAATACAGAGTAGTTCAACTATAACCTGTCGTACATTGATATTTGTAGAAACTTTGTCTGTTATCACTGCAGTTGTTTTATTTCAGTTCGTCATAAATGTAAAGATTTATTAGAATTTATTGGTGATGATGAGAAATTACGAGAAGAGCGTAAAAAAGCGAAGAAAAATAAAGATAAATATATAGGAATGTCTGGTGAAAGTATGGGTTATAAATCATACAGTAAGTTAACACTTATGTTAAAATGTGTCTCCGGAAATGTACTCAATAAACTAATGGCTACAGGTTTAAATTTCTATGATAATTGTTTGTCTAATTCACAGCTGGTCGCTGGAAAAATCTATCTCAACACTGACATAAATTTTCAAACCATTTACATGTATGTACCGGTATCATATATTAATTCTTTCAAAATTTGATCACTTTTGAATAATTTTATGTTATTTTTGAAAGGACTTCAGAAATGAATTCCAGAATTTTGCAAGCTGATAATTTAGTTAGATTTTTCAAGAAACCAGTTAAATGCTTTCTATATCAGCTGCTGCCTTTTTATCATTGCACTAAGATATACGATATCTTGTAAGCTAACTATTATGTGCCACACTAATTAATGAAATCACCAGTAATTATATTTTTATATTAAGCATAAAGATAGAAACATATTATTGGTAAAATATATCGATTAATTGTAGAATGAAGACACAATATACTCTACTAATCCTAATTAAAGCATCTTATTTATTCCACAATCATTGTACAATAAGTATATTGCTAGTACCTTATTATATAGATAAATTAGAATCAACAGTACCAGTAGCCTATATCACAAATAGTTCATAGATTCACAGTAAAGCTTGATGTGTCATTTAGTTCTACAACAATCCCTAATAAACTACAATATTGTGAAAGTATAATCTCTAAATATCTGTCCAAAAATGGTTCAATTTTGTTCAGTATTAACAAATTATGCTAAATTGATAATGGAACTTTCATTGATCTCTTCTTTCTAAAAATGTAACAAGATTCCGCTCCACCATCTTTATTGGTAGCCAAGAAGTTAAATTGGATTGAATCTAACTGGTTGATTATCTGGCGTTAGTATTTTCATTTAGTTTTCTCATAATCAATATGAGTGCATAGATTAAGCCATGGGAAATGTAATATTTAGTTGAAAATGCAAATGATACATCAAGCTCATTACTCGCCAATACTCACCATTAACCTTTCTAATCATTCACCATTGTCCTTTCCATAACCACATGCTTCTATCTGCTTACTATTCAGAGTACGATCCAGACTCCGGGTACGGTAAAGGTACTAGGAGCAGGGATGAAACCCAAAAACTTCCTGGATTACGCTCTGATAATGGTAAGTTGGAACACCGGGAGAAACCATTGCATCCAGTCACTAAATAAAAGGGATTTGTCAATAGATTTAAGATGCTGATATCAATCATATTTAAAAATATTAATATGGTAGAAGTTAAGTTATTCTAAAAAAATAATTAACATTGGTAAATGAGATATTCTATTGTTAGAAATGTCATGAAAGAAATCTTTTGTAAGTAACTTACTGATGGTATTTTGTACGGGTTTTTGTACAGGTACTTGTAGCCTATTGACCAAGAGTAAGTATGAAATGCCTGATGCATGTGAATTGCTTAATTTAGAATAAATATTGTTTCGTCAAATAATTATTTATGATTTCATAATAAATTTGACCTATAAATGTATTGCTTAATGAAATATGTGAATGCATGTAATGAATTGATTTTTTTTTTTCAAATATTTTTTATATTCCCTTTCTTTACTGACTGGAATGGATTAGTTTGTCCCAACCTTTTGTTTATTTGTTGTTTTGTGTGCGTAGCTGAGGACGTTTTTGTTTATAATTGTTATCATTAGGTGAAAGATATGACAGTGCACCTCGTAGTGGAAGTGGGAGAAGTAAACTAGATGATATAGACGACTGGGATCATGATAAAAAATCTGTAGCTAGTGAGGCATTAGATAAAGTTAAAGGGTTATGGAATAATGCCAGAGGGAGAAAAGGCATGGATATGAGTGATTTTAGGTGAGGATAATTTTATGGGTGTTATTTGACTGATTAAATTTAGAAACCTTCATCTGTTAACTGTAATGTTTGTGGAATGTAAGAAGCATATTAACAGACATGTAACTATTATCTAGATATACATTTTGGTTTGGGTTTGTTATGTTGCATACAAAAATGCAGTATAAATTAATGATTACTGTATTAGCTATGCAAACTTCCCCATCAAATAAATGTGTTTTCCAGTGATCTGAAAAACCTCACTGCATTCTTCTATGCTGTGTAAGCATGAACATCTTCACTCCTTTAAACTGAATGGATAACTTGGCGAACAACTAAATTCAAACTGAGTGTAAAATGAAAATTTTCAAGTAGAATAATTTCCCATTTATTATAAAATTATTATGTACTGGTACATGTACAGTGATGAGATAATCACTTGTAACATATTGATTGATTGTTAAACTTGATGTTTGTAATAAATTACAATGACATTTAAATGTCATATGTTGGATAAGTCATCCATTTGCATGTTTGTGTAATAAACTATTTTTGTGAAATAATGTCAGAATACAATGTCAATGCTATTGGTTCTGCTCGATATTATAATTATATATACATGTAATACCCTTTTAGGAATTTGAAATAACCTCATTCACATCAAAGGTAGATTATCAAATATTTGCCTGAATTGTTCGATGAAATTGTCCTCTTGATTTTGCTTAAAATATTGTTGATTACGGTGAAGGATTTGGTTAAAATACATACAATACTAAAGATATAACTAGATATATATTATATTAGTAATGTTTATATTATATTACAGTGATGATCCTGTAGATATAATATGATACTAGTAATGTTTATATTATATTACAGTGATGATCCTGTAGATATAATATGATACTAGTAATGTTTATATTATATTACAGTGATGATCCTGTAGATATATATGATACTAGTAATGTTTATATTATATTACAGTGATGATCCTGTAGATAGAATATGATACTAGTAATGTTTATATTATATTACAGTGATGATCCTGTAGATAGAATATGATACTAGTAATGTTTATATTATATTACAGTGATGATCCTGTAGATATAATATGATACTAGTAATGTTTATATTATATTACAGTGATGATCCTGTAGATATATATGATACTAGTAATGTTTATATTATATTACAGTGATGATCCTGTAGATATAATATGATACTAGTAATGTTTATATTATATTACAGTGATGATCCTGTAGATATATATGATACTAGTAATGTTTATATTATATTACAGTGATGATCCTGTAGATATAATATGATACTAGTAATGTTTATATTATATTACAGTGATGATCCTGTAGATATAATATGATACTAGTAATGTTTATATTATATTACAGTGATGATCCTGTAGATATAATATGATACTAGTAATGTTTATATTATATTACAGTGATGATCCTGTAGATATATACAGGGCTGGCCACGAATAAATTGATGGCGAGCAGATGACTGCTCACGCGTATATAGGTTTGGGCGAGCAAGGCGAGCCAAAAATATTGCTCACGCAAAATCTTGTTTGCGTGAGCACACATTTTGTAACTTTGTTTTAATTTAAAGCCCCAATACCTCTCTTGTTGTCACTGAATAATATACCCCAATAATTACATGTATTCTGGTCAACAAATTGTACTATTTTACAATATTCCAATTAATTGATGATAATGATGATACAAATTTCATCTTAACACACAATATTTTGATTATTTTTACAGATTTTTCTTAAAATTCTGCGCGAGCAACGGATGGCTCGCGTAAATATACAGCGCGAGCCAGAGCAACTGCTCGCGTCTCGTGGCAAGCCCTGTATATATGATACTAGTAATGTTTATATTATATTACAGTGATGATCCTGTAGATATATATGATACTAGTAATGTTTATATTATATTACAGTGATGATCCTGTAGACAGATATGATTCCGGTACTAAAGAGGAAGATGATTGGGATAGAGATAGAAGACCAGCTAAAAATGAATTTAAGGATGATGACGAAGAATATACATCAGTTGAAAGAACACAAACAACCACAACTGAAAAAATTACAAAAAATAGAAGATCAACTCGTGATTCTAAAAGATCTCTAGATTTAGGTGCTGCATCAAGTTATGCTGATTCAAAGTCAGATTCTCAAGTAAGAGACTTTTTTTATTAATTATTTCAATTTGTTTTTCTTGTATTTGCCGTTTTCACTGCAAATAAACTTGTCTAAGAATCCAATAATTTGGTGGCCTAAACATTCACAGGGTTATGCTGGTTAATTTGATTTGCCTGGGGCCCAAAGTCAATGGCCCAAAACATTTATGAGGTCATGCTGGCAGGGCTCTATAAAAGTTGAGTGTGTCTGCGCGCCTTTTGTATTATGGTTTC
The DNA here is from genome assembly GCA_917208275.1 of Patella pellucida. Taxonomy (NCBI): domain Eukaryota; kingdom Metazoa; phylum Mollusca; class Gastropoda; family Patellidae; genus Patella; species Patella pellucida. Next base: position 65,181,575 of record OU795039.1, read on the forward strand.
TAAATTGTATTAATGTATTAAACTTAACTTCCGGTATAATACGAATACTAACAAGACTTGTTTCCCTTGACGATGACAATATATTCATCCACCATAACTAATTCTCTTTATTTTACATGATTTACGTGACAGTAATAATTCAAAGTCATCTTTGATTTTAGTTATATTGATTTAAGATATGAGTTAAAGTCAGTGATGGTGATAAATGCATGAGGAAGAGGGTGGAGACTGATATAATCAGTAGCTTATAACTGGTTGTATTTATAGAATATTATGGTGTAGTACACACCCTTCATTGTAAAGTAATGTTTTAAAGATACAAGGGAGAACTGTAGCCATTGCAGGTTATTTACATTTTAAACTAAAAAGGTTGCCATAGTGTACAACACAAGGTACAAAATGACTTTATCAATATTAACGTACTTGGTCAATTCGAGGGTACTGGTGGTGAAGTGGATAGCGCTTGTGTAACACAGTGATAATTCAACCTCAGCAGACAGCCTCTGTATTTGAAATTTGAGTTAATGATTTAACTGGACTTGGTCAGCAGGATCTCATCTGTGTTGACCAAACACTAACTTCTACCTGTTATCTACCAGTATGCTGTTGTTGACCAAACACTAACTTCTACCTGTTATCTACCAGTATGCTGTTGTTGACCAAACACTAATAACTTCTACCTGTTATCTACCAGTATGCTGTTGTTGACCAAACACTAACTTCTACCTGTTATCTACCAGCATGCTGTTGAGATTGATAACCGTCAATAGAAAATTGTTTTTCTTTTTCTTGTAGAGTCAAAGTTCAGCAACAGATTCTGCACCTAATTTATTAGATATTGGCTCGAACAAAACCCCATCTAGTGATTTTTTTGCCGATTTTCAAACAGCTAATGGTAATAGTACAGATGATTTTGATCCTAGGGGACTTGTGGCACAATGTATGTATTCTAAAAATCTTAAGATAAATAAGATAAAATATGATAGATTTTAAAAGTACCCTTTTAAATGAAATGAAATTGAGTTGACTTTTCTGCTCCGAACTGGACTAATAAAGATGGGCATACGCCATACAGTGTGCTATGAGGGAAATTTTGTCCGGACAGTTGCACTACGGCCTACTCTTATATCAAATTCCAACTGTCAAGAAATCTAATGTCCCCGCCAATGTGCACACAGGCCCTCGATTTTTCTTCCCATCTAAATGACTAGACAGCTGTCCTTGTCAGGTCCTCATTCCTGCATCACTGATAATGGTGGAAAAGTTACACTTTTAAACATAGATCTTTTTTTTAATAAGATTAAATGAAATGCATACATTTAATCTTTAACTTGAAATTGCAATGATATCTAAAAAGTTTGAATTTGATATTTCAGCTCCGAACTCCAATGACTTTGGTGATTTCACTCAGTTTAATGCTACAAGTCCTGTTGCAAATGGGTAAGATATTTTATACAAACAATAACTATGGAATAAAATAAATGTCCTTCACCTTACACTCTTAATCTACAAAATGAAGTATAGTCCAAGAGCAATATTAAAACTTTGTATGGCTCACAAATTGAAAGTTAAATATATTAGCTGTGGATTAGAAGATTCGCCCCAAAGTTTGCATTCCGTCAAATTGAAATTTATCTTAGCGTGCAACCAAGAACTCCAAACAGCTAATGTCCCATTGAAATATATGTGTATATTTTAATGATGTTTATTTTGCCTTTCAACACCCCTCTGTTACAAAATAAATGAACATACTAATAACTATCTTAAATTGTTGAAATGAAGCAAGCTGACAATAACTTTTGACTTTATATTTTTATTCCAGTAATCAAGAAGATTTTGCAGATTTTTCCAAATTTGATGCTGGTGCCACATCTCCAACTAGTCCACCTCCATCAGGTGGGTCTGGTGATTTAATGGGAATAATGAATTCGTCAACGGGTGCTCCTCTTCAACCTGTAGCTCCAATGGGTCTAAATACACCACCTATGTCCTCACCGTCCATGGTTCCTGGTATGATGCCAATGATGACTGGTAATAACATGATGAATCCAATGGGAACACAACCAATGATGCAATCCCAGGTGCCTAATGCTGGCATGAACAGTCCAGTTATTAATCCCATGGCAGCCAAAGCAAGCATGGGAATGGGAATGCCGATGGTAAATTATTTTGTTTTAATTATGAGATAAAATAACTGCTACAAGAAACAAACATTAAGATCTATAATTACCAAATTATTACCCTGTGAAAATAAATAAAATAGAAATTACTTCAGTCTCATTAAAACTTTATCAAAATGTTATTTCCGTGGCTTTTATTTAGCTGATCACCTCAGTGTTTTCTGGACATATGACTTATGTACGGCATAATAACTTGATTAGACTGGCAAAATCTTTCCTCTTCTCTTCTTCAATTCTATTTTAACCATAATGTTTAATGATAATGATATTTTCATTTTCCAGATGGGACAACCTGGAATGCCAATGGGGGGACAGATGCCAATGGGAGGACAGATGCCAATGGGAGGACAGATGTCTATGGGAGGACAGATGCCTATGGGAATGATGGGTAATATGCAACAGGTAGGTGACAGATAATATCATAGCTTGACAGTTTGGAAGTAATGATGCCAAGTCCCCATATTCCTATCATTTATATTAGAGACATGGTTCATTCCCTTGGTAAAGGCAGTATTTATCCATACCTATTATTTAGTTTCCTATTTTGTTTTCCTTCCCAGCCAATGATGATGAACCCCGGTATGATGCCCTCAATGCAGATGCCAATGGGTGGCGTTCAGACAGGAATGTCTTCAAACAATATGATTCCATCAACGGGGGGAACCCCAAAAATGGTAAGCTGTGATATCTAATGCTAACAAAATTTACATTAATATCTACAATCTAGACACTACCATAGTTTTTATTTGCAAAATATAGTGAAGTAAACGAACATAACAATTAGTTATTACACATTGCATATTAACTTGTCTTTGATAACTGATGCTAGTGTTGGAACATCATTTTGGAATATCATCATTGTAGAATTTTCCCGTAGATTAGTTGCTAGTTGCTAGTGTATAATGTGCTTTTAGCTAGATGAATAAGGCTTGGTTTGTTTTGGGTGATTAAAATTTTATGTAGATAAATTTAAGCTGCAAAAACACAGTTTGAATGTAGGAAACAGAAATTTACGAATGAATTGAATTATACTGAAACACAATGACAATGCAGCACTTTTATATAAAGATAATTATAGAAAACTCAAAGATGTGGCAAGGCTAACTCAAGAGAATGTGCCATGGTTAACCCAAGAGAATGTGCAAAGGTTAACTCAAGAGAATGTGCCATGACATTAATTCAAGAGAATGTACCATGACATTAATTCAAGAGAATGTGCCATGACATTAATTCAAGAGGGCAGGAGTACCAGTGCCATTGCAGTAATCCTGCATATCATTGCCTTGACAAAACAGACACATTATTCATTAACATCTGCAAGATAGCATGCTGCCAGCTTACCATACTGCATCTATTGTAAATAGTCCACATGATTTCTTCGGTGCCAACTATGTTCTGCAGGGATGCATGCCAGGCAAACTGTAGACTAATTATGACTTGATGTGTTTGTGATCACTGTTTATGCCGACAGTGGTGATGAAAACAATGGGATGGTTACCACTTTGATGGATCGATCCAGATTCCACCTGAGAAATGCTAAGCGGAGTATGTGATGGACGGTATAACAATGACTGCGTTGTGTAAAAGTGATGGAGTAATGGTTTGGGAAGGCATTAGCTACTATGACAGAACTGCACATATATAGATGTAGAATGAAAACCCAACAATGTGTTGATGTTGAAATGCACTTGGCATGGCATGATACTGCATGATTGTATACACCATATGTCTTCATAGATCTCTTGAACCAAAACAATGTGGCAGTGCTCTTTGTCTCTCAAACAGTCCCTCTGAAAATCTTATTTCATGGTAAAGGGAAGTTATCTCCCCCATGAGTTCATTTTCACATTTCAGCTACATTAGGCCTTGCCAGCATTTACAGCCAAGTCTGTGTTGTGTTCATTGTGTCTCAGTATGTTTATATAGCTGAATAATTCAAATTATATTCACATATTTTCTAATAATATATCTGCATATTTCTTTTCATCTCTTTATCCTAATTCTTATCTCTCTTTATACAGAAAACCACAGAATTTACTAGTTCCTCCAAGGTTTGTTTCTTTTACATTCTCTTGAACTTATTTCATACATTTTCTACTTTACTGTGTCATTCATTTATAATATGTAAGTTGTAGAAGACTGATGTAGTAGAAATACTTATAGGGAATGGAGTAGTTTACCTTGAATTAATTTATATTAAAAGGGAGTCACTTTGGGTTTATTCCAATGTTGGCTGAGAGAGTTCCTCTGATATATCTTGTCTGGTTTCACCTTATCATTGGTGCAGGACATAGCATCGTGTATATCATAGGAAGTATGTTAAAGATATGACAGTTTAAAAATTGAAAGAAACAAGAGTAGTGTAGTGCCACTGTTCCCAACTACATTACACATGTCTAGTGTACCAGTGCCACTGTTTCATTACACATGTCTAGGGTAGTGCCACTGTTTCCCACTACATTACATATGTCTAGTGTACCAGTACCACTGTTTCCAACTACGTTACACATGTCTAGTGTACCAGTGCCATTGTTTACGACTACGTTACGAATGTCTAGTGTACCAGTGCCACTGTTTCCAACTACATTACACATGTCTAGTGTACCAGTGCCACTGTTTCCAACTACATTACACATGTCTAGCATACCAGTGCCACTGTTTTCAACTACGTTACGCATGTCAGTGTACCAATGCCACTGTTTCCAACTACATTACATATGTCTAGTTAGTGTAGAAAAGAAGGGCTTTAAACATCATTTCATTTTATACCAAAATATGATCAAGTACATGTATAGTGCTTTGTGGCACTTCAAAAATCGTTTCTGATTTTTTTTGTTTAATTTGCTGTGGAAACTCCCCTCTAAAGATATCATGAGTACTTATGTAAGGCGTTTAGAATAACCTCCTTGGGGAAAATAATGAGAATGAGTTTTCATAATAAGATCTATTCAAATCAAGTTAGTGTTAATGATGTGATTCTTTATTATAGAATACTTGGTCTGATTCCGGTGTAAATATAAATTTAGATACACTTAACCCTGCCAATAGACAACAAAAACCTGCTTCACCTAGTATGAACCAGTTACAACAACAACAACAAAATATTATGAATCCAGGTGAGATTTGTTTCATTTTGCATATTACTACTTTAATATTTAGACATTATTTTGTATACAGTTAAACTTAAATTGGGTGACTCTACAATACTATAAGTTGATGGAAGAAAATGTGAAATCTTTTATTGTTTAGCATTTAGTGGTGCTTGGTTTTCCCAGATTGTTTTTTTTTTTTTTTTGTCAAAACGAATGGCTAACCTTTCTATTCCCTCTGAAATAAAATTGTTTAAAATCTAAGGATTTGATGTTTAAAATTCTATGTGTGCTTTGTGAAGCTGGGGGTGAAAGTCAGGTCGTTTTAAAAAACCTAACATACAATTAACAAGCTGTCTGCATTTTTCTCCTACTAACTATAGGCTATGTTGTGTGGTACCCTGAAATGGGCTATACACCAGGTATTACTAACTATGTTTTCACATCTTAAACTTCTTTATGGTCTATTTAACATGTTACATAAAGTGGGTCTAGTCAGGGCAACAATGTATGCTAGCCGCTATCAAAGGTGAAATCTCGATAGCAAGATTTGTTTCGTAGAATGACACTTGTTAAATTGAATCGTGAAGAAGATTAAGATTGTCCATTAATTATACGTAGCATGATGTTTGTTGGCTAAAGGAACATTATATACTCAAAACTTTCTGTCTGTCCAAGGGTTAGATTGGGTTTGGGCTTTTCTGTCCCCTGCCTGTCAAAGAAGCAGGGGACTATTAAAATGGGTCTGTCCGTCACAGTTTATGAGACACAATAACTCGCCTTCTAATTGAGCTAGAATCTAGTAGAATGTTCAAACTTGGTATAGGTATTTATTTGCTGAATGCCTTGATAGAGTTTGAAGATGGACATTTTCTACTTAGTGTAAGCAGAGATAAACAATTTGAGTGGTTGTGCTGGTTGATGCATTGGAACAGGATAACTTTTGTTTTAATTAGGTGAGAGTGATAAAACTTTGTGTGTATAGTTTCATTATATCAATAACTTGACGAAGTTTATTAATGGTCATTGTCTGCCCGCGTAAGAAGACCGATAAGCAGCTTGATTGGTCGAGACTTCAGAGCCCGATAACTAAATATATACTTAAATCTGATTGGTCAAGACTCTGGAATACAATAAATCTCCTAATTGAGGTAGAATGTTTAAACTTGGTGTAGGTATTTATTAGATAAATGCCTTAACAGTGTTCGATCATGCACATTTTCCACAGGCAAAGCAGAGATAAACAATTTGGTTGGTTGAGACTTTGGAACATGATAACCTTGTTTCTAATTGAGCAAGCGTTATGTGTATAGATTTATTATACCAATACCTTTACTAACCTCGACAATGAGAATTTTATGCTTAGCCAAAGTCTTTGGAACATAACAAATCTGCGGAATGTTTAAACTTGATGTAAATGTTCATTAGGTGAATGTCTTAACTGAGTTCCACGATTAACATTATTTGTTTAAGGTAACCAGTTTGATTGCTCAGTACCTCTGAAAAAGATAAAAGTTTAATTAATTAGTATGTGTCACCTATTTATTTTGTGATTGCGGCAGGGGACATCAGCCTCAATTTTGACTTGTTTCCAATCTAGTGATTTTGTTCAGTATAGAAATTAGATATTGTATTTTTTTACAAATCTGGGAATAACTGTCTTATCTTCCAATTATTTATAATACTAATCTATTCTGAGAACTGTATTTAAAGAAATTAAAAATTATCTTTATGAAATTGCTGACCTTTGTACTGAATATTCCTGTGTAAAGATGTGTTTTTGTGACTGTATAATAGTTACATTATATTCATATAAATGGCATGTTAATCTATAATTAATTGATCAACTCCATTAAATTCTCATTTTGATTAGTTGTCTGTTTAAATTCTAATTGATTGCTGTTAGAATCTGTTTTAGGAATTTTACAATCTGCTTTAGAACTCACTATTTTCCATAACACTCACTATTTTTCATAACCCTTGAGAATTAAAAAAGTGAATTAAAATTCAATATTGGTTAATTTCAATCAATATTTGTGTTATCTTGCTGTGAAAATATGGGATTGTAATATCCAGAAGGTATTTACACAGAAATTATTTTCATATATAAATGGTTAAATCATCATTGATTTGCCTGATATACACTTTTGTCATTGAGGTCTGAATTGCATGATGATTGATGGTATTGTTGATGCACACTCTCTGGTTTGGGATCTATCATTTACACTTTTGTAACACTTTTCACCAAATCGGCCATGAACCTAGAGGCTTCTGCATGTCATCAATGATTGTTTTGTCCAGTCGCATGTAATGTTACAAATATATTGATTTATTGCAACTTAAAAGGAACATATCCTGTAGGATTATGATGAAAGGATGATTCATTTAATTATAACTGTTGTCAATTACATTCACATTAACAAGCTGATCAATCAATTACAAGATTACCGTTTACATGTTTACAGAAAATGAAAGAATGCTAGAAATTAATTCAATATATCCTGAAGCTACTTTAATAATAACATTTAGTAGTTCAAACATGTGTAGATGTCATTCCAGTTGTTACTGCTTGTGGTCGGTGTTTTTAAACAAACCAACTATTGATTTATTTATATATTTTAGGAATGGGAGGTGGTGTTTATTCACAAGTTCCAGCCAATCAGAACATGGGTCAGTTAAATCAAGGCATGTCTAATTTAGCTATGAGCAGTCAACCAAATCAGATGCGCATGATGTCACCTAATATGGGTAAATAATGCTTAATTTTTAAACTAGCTGACTTTAATTCTGATGAATAGATTTAGAACTATGGAATATTCCAGTCTCATAGCAGTCATCAATGCATATTTAATTAATCAGTAATCTATGAACATGGTAATTTTTGAAATATAATACTTAAAATAAACATTTACCATCAGTTGTATACATAATTTGCCTACTACAATCTGAAATTTGGACAGTAATATCATAACCTGTCCTTACTTCTCTAGTATTCTTAAAGAGGTCACAGTGTCTAAGTGGGTAAGACGATGGCTCGATAGCCTGGAGGTCGGGTGTTTGATCCTTGTATTGGTCGACATAGTTTGTCCCAGATTTTCCGGCGTGGTTCCCCCTTGTCAGTGATGCAGGATGGAGGGCCTGACAAGGACAAATGTCTATTCATTTGGATGGGACAAAAAATAAGATCCTGTGTACACATTGGTGTGCATGTAAAAGATCCCTTGACAGTTGGAATTTGATATTAGAGTAGGCTGTAGTGCAGCTGTCTGGGCAAAATTTCTCTCATAGCACACTGTTTCGCTTACCACTGTCTTCATTAGCCAAGTTTGGAGCAGAACAGTAGGATGTTAAACCTCCATTTTATTTCATTTATTATTCTAAAGATTACATACCAACTTCTAGTCAGTAAGTTTGATAATGCTTTTATTAGACCTTCATTATTGAAGAGTTTTATTTTGTTTTATTGATGATAATACATGTTTCTTTTCTTTCAGGTATGGCAGGTATTCAACAACAAGGTATGATGGGAGGTATGGGTAATATACCTCAAGGCACTGTGGGTAGGATGTCAACTAGTACAACTGGGTCTTCATCATTTCAACAACGAACTGATGCAGCATTTGCTGCGTTTGGATCTATCGGAAAATAAAACTTACTGTAGACTAGTAGATAATAAAATATCCAGTTCATTCTATATAAAAGCCAAGCTTTAATTCATCATTCTATAGGTATATATAGTATATACTAGTGTATATAAGGGGAATATTCACACACTGTATTATCTATATACCTACCATACATAGATTCCTGTATTTATAACATTCTGTGATCTATATATCAAACTGTATAATATACTATGTCGGGACTGCCAATCAACATATATTCGTGTGGAAAGTTTGTGATAGTGAAAATAATCTGTTCTTTATGGGCATTCATGATTATTAACTAGACTGGAGACTAATGGTTAGTTTATATTATTATCATTCAAGAATACAACCATAGTGTTTCATATTGTGAATTTGTGAATTAAATAATGGCAAGAGTTAAATGTGATTTAAATCCATGGAATTGCATCAATTCTCCTATTTATTATGTTTCATGATTTGTGTATGTCTTTGATGTAGCATATATGTGTAATAGAAAATTTGTAAATGTATAGCTTAGGAACCACTTTCATTGTACATTTGCTTCTAAAATACTTCTATTTTCCCCCCGTTTACAAAGAGTGACTTTTATCTCGGAAAATGATGCATGATGGAAGTGGATCCAGATGGCCAGAATAAATGAACAGAAGATAATTATTGTATGTAATATATGTAAAAAGAGATTCCAAGATTGTCAGAACAAAATATTAACATCATTCCATATGTATTCTATTTAGCAATTTCCTCATTCATTTTGATCTACAAAGTCTCGTACATTTATTTTCCATAGCGATTTGTTATTGATGTACTAGATTTATCCGCAAAATACATATTTTATATGGATGTGATATTGATAATGAACAATACATTTAGTATACATAATATATTTAATATAAGCAGACGATCTCCGGTATGTATATATGTATGTATAATGATATACCAGAAAATATTCTCTATATATTACCATTCTAGCTCTCACTTTAACTAGTCTATTGAGATGAATTTATTTCAACAGTATTTTAATATGGATACTTAAGGGCAACATATCAAATTCATTGTTTCTGTCTGTAGCTGTATCTGATAGTATCAGAATAGTCATATATTGTTACCATATATTAATAGTAAATATGAATATGTGTTTGAAAGTATATAAATGTTTTATAAATGAGATATAAGATCGTATTATTAATATCAGTATTGATAATAACCCAAGGGTTTACAAAGTTATTATTAATTGAAATTTCATCGATCAATGCTGGTTGACGTCAAAAGATTATCTAGCTTTGGTATTTTATTTTGATTTCTTGATTAAATGTTAAAAAATCAAAGTAAATAGTTAGCGTATATTAAAAAGCAGTGAGAAAAAGAAAACCATGCATCAAACTTTTAATACTGTTTAAAATTGATACATTAATTTATGTTGTATAAAACTTCTGACCGGTTAAAGTAATAACTATTGTATAATTATCTGCTCTTATATATTACTATAAACACTTATTGTATACAATTGTTTATACAGTGTAAAATATACATGTAATTTATATCACAGACTTTCTCAATGACATGCCATTTTGACCAAGATGTGCTATCTTAAAATTCCTGGAAATAAACGTAGCTTTGATATGAACAGCTTACAGGTAGCTATTCTGACCGTCTGTCTGCTGTTATAGTTAATTACGCAAATGCATGTCCTACAGCAAGCTGTGATAAGGTAGATGAGCTAACAAAAGGGACAGCAGATAGACTTCTGCAATATGATGTGATGCACGAAAATGATACTCTGATAAATTCTCTATTAATATTTCTCTTGTTCTTTTAGCGAGGTATAAACTTGTGTAAAAGGACTTTAGGTGAACAAATTTTCAACTATAATCATGTATATTTATATATAGTATACAGCATGCTTGAATGGTGAAATATATAGATGGTATTGTCAAAGATTAATATATAGGTGAACATGAAGAACAAAATATAATGTATAATATAGTTTTGTAACATATTTCAAATTCTTGGTACAATATTGGATTTACGACAAAATATTTTCTGCTATTGATTGATTTGGTTTAAATGCCACTTTGATAAATATAGTTTTAATTCAAAGTAGAAATTGTATGTATTATATATTAAATACAACATATTCATGAAGATTTATCACTAATAACTAGTAATTATGTAGTCTCTATGATCTTATGTAATGGGGGAAGCTACATCATTAAGGAATGGGCTAGAATAAATAACATTTGTGTGTATTCAAATCAAGATTTTACATTCAAACTTCAAATTTAAATTAAAATTACTTTGTGGTTGTTTCATAAAAATCATGTCCAAATTTAGATTAAATTTCTTTGTGGTTGTTTCATAAAAATCATGTCCAAATTTTTAAAATTTGAAAATTGATATACAAGATTTTTTAGACTTACTCTCAATGTTGTTATGATTGATTTTAATGTGAATAAACTGAGGGTGAAACATTTTGTACAAATTTCTCACATATTGATTCTAAATCTGTATATTATATTATTTGTTATTATATATGTATATATTATAAGTTGTAATATTTTAAATGATTAATTATTAAAATATGGTTATCTAAAATTCTGAACACATTGTTTTAATTTGTGGATCTCAACACAGAATTTCAATTCTGATCTCATTCCCTATTTACTTTTGTCAGAAATCTCCTGGGGGATTGGATAGCTGAATGGTTAGCCTGTCATTGAGTCAGCTGGAGTGGTTTTTCGAATATCAGTTGTACTTGACGAGGAGTAGGCTCGCCTGTCCAACCTCGTGGGTTTTCTTCGGGTCCTCCAGTTTCCTCCCATTGGTAAAGACACCTACTCGCAAGCAAATTATTGAAATAAAAATTAAAACCATATGTTAGTCCCAAAATGACCTAGTTTTGTCGAGTGGACGTTAAACCCCATTTCTCTCCCCAGAAAACCTCTTTACAGTAAAAACCAAAATGATGGGTTATATTAATTTCTGTTTCTGATAGTAATAATGAAAATTTTGATTGATATTACAGATGTATTATTAATGTTTTTCCAGCTATACCGCAAATTAGTTTATAACATGGATGAGAAATCTTCCTTTGTTCTTTTTTCCTTGAATAAGCAGATTGTTTTCCCTCAAGTCCATTGGGTGGAGCTTAACCGTGCAATAACTAATCATGTTCAATGTTATTGCACACTTTTGCTGGTTTACACTAGTTTTGGTAGAAATCATATACAGAAGTGGGGTGGGTTTTCTGTTCCTTGAGCAGTTGTCAATGTTACAAGTCATTTAAACCTTCGGCCTCTGGTTTAACCTATTATCTCATGAACGCTGTGGTTTAACCTATTATCTCATGAACGCTGTGGTTTAACCTATTATCTCATGAACGTTGTGCTTTAAATATGACCTAAAGATGTGCAATTTAATAATAATGTGTAACACCAAGATGAAACAATAACTGCCATGATGTTTTAGAATTAGATCTGAACTGCGATATAAACCTGCTGTCACGCATGGCATTTACGAAATGAACAAATAATGAAAAATTAACAGCTATTGGTTTTGAGTCCGTCAAAACCGAAGAAAATAAATGCCCCTCATCACCATTGGTCTGTCAACCTTGTATATTTTCAGGCGCGTTCGCAGAATACTAGTCTTTCTGATCACGTTAAATGGAGTTGTCTCTCTTTCATCGATTTGCTGGCCATAGTCAACAGCACACTGATCAAATCAATGGTGTCTAAATTCCCGATTAAAGTTCCTTTTTATAGTTAAGAGATGTTACCTCTGAATGGTCCAAGCTTTTGTGATTTTAGCGCATATTGTAGATTGATTACTTCACACTTGAGGAACATTGTCAGCTTATTGTAAATACTGATGTGTAATACTGATGTGTTTTTTAAAGGGACAATAACACTCTTGCCGGCTTGACTGGTCCAGAAAAAAAAATAGCCTTATTCTAACTACAAGATGTTTAAGTGTCCTACCTGTTGTGTAAATTATCCATTAGAACCTATCTTACTTGTCCAGGGGGTTCGAAAATATGTTTAAATCCAAGTTGCATTTGAAAGTGCTTACGTAAAGCTTTTCAAACCATGTTACGGCATGTAGTTGAATTTTTCCAATTTTTAAAATTAGGTGTGTTAAGATGAAATTTGTATCATTTTTTAATTCAAATATTGTAAAATAGTACAAATTGTTGACCAGAATAAAGATTGGAACATATTATTCAGTTACAACAAGAGTGGTACTGGGGCTTTAAATATGTTTGCGGAGCATAATATATACCGTACCCATTGATGTCGAACGGGGACGTTTTCTTAAGTTGCTTTAAAGGGCCAATCCCGATAACTTTTTGGGGAATAAAACTGCTTAATTTTGTGCTAAAATCATTTAAAACCCATTATCTAAGGCCGATCAACTAACCCGATTTTTGTGACACGCTTGTAAATAACTTAAACCTGACAATTTGCCTCTGGAAATGGAGACCTTTGTATCATACAGTATCTGGATAAAACCAGCCTTTTTTCTATAAAAATAATATGTAGGTAAAATTTACCTCTTGTTATCAAGTACAGTACATGGGTCATTCACTGTATAGACCTCTCAAGAAACGTAAATCGATTATCAGGTCACCAAATGAAAAAAATGACCCGAATTCTTAAAAGGGTTACGTGTCCGGATAAGCAGTTTTGGCGTTCACGTCTAATTGACTCAATATTTTGAGTTGAAATTTTGAGACAAGCTATATACACCATTACCCTATACTTTGGCGTTTTATTTTCATACATTCTCAGACTTTTATTTTTGAGCCTCTGTATAATTAGGGACTGTCCCTTTAATATTTTGATGCCTAGTGAACCTCTTAGAATAAATAGTTTCATGTTTGGAATGCAACTACAAAGATGTATAATGCCAATACTAAAAAGAGACTCCACTGTCCGACACGTAGCCAGCTTTAAAAAAAGGGGGGGGGGGGGGGGGGGGGATGGGGCCAGCTAAGAACACTCCTAAGAAATAATTATTGTTGCAGAAATTTCACAGGGTAAAATATTCTTATTTTTATCACGGTCTGATTTCGGTTATAAATATATTTAAAATAGCTAGTCACAAGCGAGGTGTTGATTTATGAAATTTAAAATTTCTTATACAAACACATACAATGTCTAACCTAAATATTTTACCTAAATCAAAAAGGTGCTTTTAATTGTAGGTTAAATATTAGCCTATATATCATTATCTGTCATTCTGTTTTGTAGTTTGTTGCTAATGGAATATTTTTTTTTGTCAGAGCAATGGACGATTTCTCACCGTGCATTTACTGACACAAGTTCCCCACTGTTTTCATATTATGCACCGCCATTATTTCATACGTTTAAATGCGAGAAACTACTTTAACCATACATTTTCTTTTAAAAGCGGATCAATCGACATAACGGGTGGATTATTCTACCATGCAACTCTATTTGGTATTGATACTCTAGCTACTATACAACTCTATTTGGTATTGATACTCTAGCTACCATACAACTCTATTTGGTATTGATACTCTAGCTACCATACAACTCTATTTGGTATTGATACTCTAGCTACCATACAACTCTATTTGGTATTGATACTCTAGCTACCATACAACTCTATTTGGTATTGATACTCTAGCTACCATACAACTCTATTTGGTATTGATACTCTCAGTACCATACAACTCTATTTGGTATTGATACTCTAGCTACCATACAACTCTATTTGGTATTGTTACTCTAGCTACCATACAACTCTATTTGGTATTGATACTCTAGCTACCATACAACTCCATTTGGTATTGATACTCTAGCTACCATACAACTCTATTTGGTATTGGTACTCTAGCTACCATACAACTCTATTTGGTATTGTTACTCTAGCTACCATACAACTCTATTTGGTATTGATTATCTAGCTACCATACAACTCTATTTGGTATTGGTACTCTAGCTACCATACAACTCTATTTGGTATTGGTACTCTAGCTACCATGCAACTCCTTTTGGCCCCTACGCTTGTAACTCTCACCGATAATATGGTTGTTTAATTTTTTGTACATCTGGAATGGTTCCCTTGTTAATATACCAAGAAGATTGTATTTCTTTCAAAGCATCGGTTTCAGAAGTTTTTTTAATTATCGGGGTTCAATCTAATGTTCCATTTCCATGACCATCACTAAAATCTACTAATGATGAAGATAATGAATTATTTATGGCATTTATTAGACGGAAATGACATAACAAGTTCCTATATAAATATTGACAAATGGAAAGTGTTACAATAAATATCGTAACAAGATTACATCTCAGATGATATCACAAGTTATTATTTTTTATCATCATTCTAGAGGAAGAAGACGTCGGTGTTTGAGTGTTAAATATAGATGAGAGCGACCATGAATAAGATAACTAGTATTAATACTATAGTACTACTATCATCTTAATGTGTCTATATACAGTTTAATGGTTCTGTATCAGGTTCTTATCACACCACGATTAATTTGTTCATATCACTTAAAGTACCTAAGTCCGAAACGCAAAATCCTCCCAAATCGTCGACATCGAAAACAAGAATTATTGGTCAATATAAATCAACATTGATGATGTAAACTTACCGGGAAAAGATGAGCTTCTGATATCCGATATTTAATATAATTTTTTTTTAACATTGGTACACGAATCGTGTACCATTGTTCATAATAGGCTTCAGCCCCAGTTGTAAAAAGAGACTCGAAGGACGAGGCTAGATACATTACACCAAACCAGACGGTACATGTAGACTATGCACTGGATTGAGACTGCATGGCTTATTTCGTCGAACATAACGGATTTGAAATTGGAGTAAAACCATTGAATGCAAATCAGTTTATATACATTCATATTACAGTATTATATGCATTGCGACCCACTTTTGTCAATTTCTAGGTCCCAAATGTTAGCGATTTAGCTCCTTTTAAGGTGATGTGGCGCATTTTATTCCAGATCAAGACATTAAATCGGTGTTGATACGAGTCACACTTTGGATCCCCTTTCAAAAGATCTACCACCTCACCCCGAGATACGTGATATGATTATGAGTAGCGTATAATTTAGAAAATTAAACCGAGAAAGTAACTTATCTGTATATGTATGTGTGTATGTGTTTTTTAAAAAAATTATTCTAGGATTCAATAAATCGTTTCTTAGTTTAAAGGAGGTTAATTTACGAACCACCAAAGAAATTGATACCACATCAAGCAGTTTATACAATTACAATGAAATAAGGAAATACATTCATTTTACAAAGATGACGTCAACCAGCTTACGTATATTCCAAAAAGCGGTATAGTTTCGTGCAAAGTACCATTAATACTTGGCTACCTTGCTATATGTGATATTACCTTGTCTAATTTGGGTAGAACCCACTGACTCATCAAAAGCCCAGTTTAATACTTTAATTTAAATCAGCTTTTTTCTGAATCACATTAGTTTTAATCAAAGGGAAATTTTTCGTTATCAAATTAAAAAAAATAATTAAGTACAATGCAAACTATAGCAAGAGTATAGTACTTTTCCGAAAAGCATATTCTGTCTTATGTACCATATTACTTTCTATGGCACCACGGTTTATAGTCAAGTAGAGTGTGATAAAAACATGAGTAGAGGATATATAGATTTTAAAATGGTATCAATGGTACCATAAAATGGTAAATGGCACTACCAAATCATTTTTATGTGTTAGATAATTCCCAAATGGTCAATGGTAATAACTGGCATTATGTAGATCAGACTTCTACATAGAATTGATTTAAGAGTGCTTTAACGTACATTTCTGTTGTTAATGATTTATTTGTTGGAGTACACAGTAATTAAAGATAATAAAACCAAGTGTATATAGGGCGCACGTTGGTGCCAATTGTCTAACTGTAGGAATAAGTTTATTGTATATCTCGCAAGTTTTTCATAAAACTATTTTATACGGGTATTTTTTATTAATTAGTAGTACTGTAGTACACCCCTCTTATGTATGTTTCCTGCTATCTGTTATCATTTACACCGTGATATTCGTAGATCCGCCTCGTGCATGAAACCCATTTGTGACCCTCCAGTACAAAACAGTACACTTAGGTCAAATTGAAGAAATGGTGATAATGGTGTCAAATGAAAGAGTATAAAAACTCCCATATTTCTGCCAATTTTTGTCCGATTCTCAGAATTCAGGTACCAATGAAAAGAGGTTTTTATACTCTTTCATTTTTATACTCTCCATTTCTTTAATTTGACCCAAAAGTACTGTATTTATACTGGAGGGTCACATTTAGTAGAACGGGTATATAAGACACACCTTACCCACAATCGCCCGAGGCTTCTCTTGGTCCGTCTGTTGTTCACTCATGTACATTTTGACTTACTATTTTGCAAAAAAGACGTGGTGGTTAAGCTTTTGTATGCCTCGGGTTGAAATCCCCCCGTTGGCTTAGCAGAACCCAATTATATCAAACCCACAAGACAAGATTAGCCCATGTACGGTTGCCAAGGGAAATGATAGCTAGCGATTCAGATGAGGCTAAAATCAAAGCATGCCCGTGTGTGAACTGGTGGTAAAGAATTCTTGACCATTGGGATTCGGAGAAGAACAGAAATGCAGCTGACCGGGCAAAGTTCTCCACCGTAACATTTCACGCGTCACTATTGTAAGTATCACCATGACAAGACGATGAACTTTATGGTTTTCTTTGTTCTGGATGATTTGTTAAAATAAAGTGCTCCACCAGTGGGACATTCTTCTTTGACTTCTTCTGAAACTTCTTTGATTGACAATTAGTAATTGAACATAATAACACAAGGTACAATTTTATGGATACATAATTACTGAGTTTGATACTATCCTCGTCGAAACTTCGCTTAGTATCCAACTCAGTAATTATTTATCCATAAAATTGTACCTTGTGTTTCCTCTGAACCGTTCCAGTAATTTTATTCAAAATTGTTAGGTAAATTGCCTGGATAGTGCGTATTCGGTGCTGTTTAAAGAACTAGACAGATGAAATTCCGTCCAATATCTCGATAATTTTGATTTGACATATTTTGTAGGTTTATGTATGTTGCTTAGACGTTGCATATCCAGAACCGTTCAACTTGTTAAAATCCATTTGGATGAAGCAGATGCAATATTGTCGATTTTTTATGGTTAAAACTGTATTTGTCATTATTTTGATTTAATGATGATTACTAGTATTTATTCTGGATCAAAGAAGTGACATGATTCCACACAAACAGGACACGTTAATGATGCCGACATTTTCGACCACCCTTCAATAAACCGGCTGAACGATTTCGACCAAATTAGGCAGTAATGTTGATTCGGTGGTTGTGTCTCAGATTGGTTTTGGAGCCTGTAAATTGTGCATACATAAACTCTGCTGTGTTATTACAGACGATGAGGTCAAACAACATGTCGCTATACACTAAAAACATAATCTTCTTAAAGCCAGATCTTCAATACTAGATGAACGAACTGATCCATAATCTAATGGAATAATTAGATTAGGGGTTGATGTCTCGGTTAAAAACAGCGTCATCCCAGAAATTAGCGATAATGATAGGTTAGCAATAAGGCATTATCTAAATACACCAACCACGACATAATGAAACGAAATGAAATGGGGTTTAACGTCCTGTATGTTTACTCCGATTAGGCTAATGAACACAGGCATACGTGTACAATGTTTACAATGTGTACAATGCTTTTGACTATCTTATTTTCAATTCTAACTGTCAATGGGTCTTTTACGCAAACCCGGTTCTACGACCATCAATGACCAATTTGCAAATCCTATTCTAATAACAGGGTCAGTTTATACTTGTACTTCTTGTCTGCGTATTTACTACCGTTGAGCAGACATTTTACTTCAACCAGTAAGTCTGTCTTGGTGAGGGGACAACCGTGATGGCAATCAGCAAACACTTGTAGCAGTGCACCGAGCATCCACATTATTACTTCAGTAGTAGCGCCATAACAACAATCCAACAGTAACACCCCAGAGAAACAATTAACAACAACCATGCCGGAACTGTATGGAATTCCAAGACGAAAACAATTCGCAATACCCAATTGCAAACCGTTCTACAAAATAGTCATGTACAAATATGTTATTGATAACGGCCATGTATGAATAAATAACCACAGTGAATTAATTGCCGCGATGTAGAAGCAATTTCTTTAGATTTGATGGCGCCTTTCAAGTCTTTTTTCATTGTATAAATTGGAATCAAATGGATATTTATGGATTGACTCAAGAGAGGTATAGGATTTCTTCTTTGAAAAGCTGTGCAATTCTCCCGGCAGTTGCAGCTTCATTGACCTCATTATCATCAGTTTAATCATGTTTACACACTCTTTATGTCTATTGAATAAGATGACGACTGCTTCCCCAACCCCATGACGAATACCGTAATACTTAGATATCGCTTATTTCCTTTTATTTATTATTATTGTCATTTATGGCAACCCAGGGAGAATTTAGCATGGATTTAATTTGTCGATAAGTCATCCAGCATTTTCATTTATTCTGATATTAATGTGTATTATGAAGGGTTAAGACCGATAATTGGCATGGTATATTCAAGGTTTATGGCACATAATAATTTTGGTGACGTTTATGTGCTATTGGTTCTATAAATGGTAGGATGAAGGTTCAAGGTTGGGGTTTAACGATTATTGATATATTATTAAATATAAGTAGCGGTTCTCGTTAGTTAGCCTATTCCATGGCGAGGTGCTAACTATTAATTATTACATTTAATTTAGTTTCTAATGGCAGTATAAGCCGATGTTGTGAAGAACTTACATGTATTCAAGAGGCATGTTATTATGTCCTTCGTTTAATAATTACCTTACATTAAAAGACCCTTTCTAGACAACATTAAAGGTCCATTCTACCACTTATATTCAAAGATTTGACCGTTGATACATTTATTTGTAACCGACACATTTATTTGTATCCGACACATTTATTTGTACCCGACACATTTATTTGTAACCGACACATTTATTTGTACCCGACACATTTATTTGTACCCGACACATTTATATGTACCTTTGTACCTAACGCATTTATTATTACCTAACCTATTCACTTGTACCTAACACATTTTATTTTTACCTAACATATTTATAAGTACCTAACACATTTATTTGTACCTAACACATTTATTTTTACCTAACATATTTATAAGTACCTAACACATTTATTTGTACCTAACACATTTATTTTTACCTAACATATTTATAAGTACCTAACACATTTATTTGTACCTAACACATTTATTTGTACCTAACACATTTATTTGTACCTAACACATTTATTTGTACCAAACACATTTATTTGTACCTAACACATTTATTTGTACCTAACACATTTATTTGTACCTAACACATTTATTTGTACCTAACACATTTATTTTTACCGGGCATATTTTTTTTTACCTAACATATTTTTTTTTACCTAACACATTTATTTGTACATAGTTAAAGATAATCGTGCGAATTCTGCCAGGAATTTAAATCGCGCATCTATAAAACCAAGAAAATGAACCTTGTATCTGTGAACTGAAAAATGATCTTTCGATCCGATTCCTATCATTTATAGTAATTTATACACATATAGGTCAAGATCTCGACAAGATCATTAGACGGTGCTTTATCGTTTTTCCTTTTCATTATGTTCGTTTTATTTCTAGTTTTTCTAAGAGATCATTCAAGGTTGAAGAATATCTGTCATTCTTGTCCAAACATATATAGACAGTCCTGATTGGATATCGCTAGAAAAACACCGCCTTAAGCCAAGGGTCTACATTTGCATTTGTAACTCAACGATGATAACATTGATTTTTGTCCATTTTATTCCCATTGAGGTTTGCCCGTGGGAAGAGACTTGTTGTTCGCGATTCTCTCTTTTTTTATCCACACATAGCCATCAAACACTTTACGCTTTTAATTATACAGCGCACGACTATAGCCGTGTACAAAAGTATGTGTGAAAATTTGCAGCAATCTTGGGATTAAGGTTGGAACAATTTTTACTTGAGATTCCAACCAAAAATGACAGAGACACAATTACATTTAGACGCATTTCCTGGAAATTACTGCTTTGAAAATAAACGATAAATCTTTAATGTCTATCATTAGCAGTTTTTCTCGATCTCAAACTTCTGAGAAAAAATCTCACGGTGGACAGAAAGTTACATTTAATGTAATTGAAGATAAATGTGAGAGTGGTAATGTACATTTAAAGATATAAAAAAGGTTGTGGCTAGGGCATTGAATGAAACCAAATTACATTTAATCATTATCTTTTAATACCGTTCTCTGGGAGATAAATGGCATGAGATTGATGGGCAGAAGTCACTGCGGGAAAGCATTCGGAGAAAAACCGGAAGTCACATGGTTTGATCCATGTCTAAGTCACCACTGGTCATATTAGGTTGTTTACAAATGTTAGCAACCATTTTGGTCAGTCATTTACTGGGGTATTGGCAATCTGCATTTCTAAAATCTAATTTTGGCAGTGACGAAGCACTAGTGTATTTGGTTTTGCAAGTGTCAAAGATGATTTTTTCAAAATTGTCAAAAGCTTAGTTTGAATATATTATTTATGAAAATATAAATAAGTCTTACTACAGGTGTCCGCTTTTAACTTTTATGAAATGTATAAGGTTTTGGATATGGAGCGGCTGCTAATGTTAGTCCTCAATTTTGAGAGTAATCACATTTTTTTAATTGAAAGATTGTTGTCATTATTGTATCATTGAAAACTATGATCCATTACATACACCAAATATTACAATTTCTATATTTGCTACACCGATAGACTGAGAGAGAGAGAGAGAGAGAGTGCAAGAGAAAGAAAGAAGGAGAGAGAAGAGAGAAATAGAGAGATGGACGGGGCTTAACGCCCACTCGACACAAGCTAGGCCATTTCGGGACGAACACATGGTTAAAATTTTTTTCAACAATTCTCCTGCGCTTAGGTGTATTTAGCATTGGGAGGAAACCGGAGGACCCGGAGAAACCCACGAGGCTGCACAGGCTACCCTACTCCTTTTCACATACAACCGCGGACTCTAAACCACGCCAGTTGACGCAAGGACAGACCTTATGATATAGCGCACACGTACTAACCATTCGGCTATCCACCCACTCCGATAGGGAAACGGCCATATATAAATAATGATAAAACAAATAACTCTTACAAAGCACGTGTCACAAGTTCAGATAGAACTCAGAATTTTTAAAATTTTTGCCCCAAACTGTTTATTTCCGAAATATATAAAACATTCTACTACTTTAACTTGTAATTGGACCAATGAAAGAAATAACGCATGACTACATCCATGTATTGGGTGTTTCTGATGCAGTATTTGTAATTCACTGCACATCACTCAGCTAGGTACAAGAGTTTTCAAGGATGTGTGCTTGATTGCCGTAAGTGTCATTTATTAAACGAAATACAATATTCCTAATGGGCAGGACGCATATTGATGTTTGCATAATGATCTATTCATTTACAAATCATCTTAGCAACGAGATTTTTTACTCACTAATTAAATAATTCTTGGAATTTTCGTAATATTGGTTTTATTGACATCGTTCTAGCCGATTATAAAAGTTTTAAAGGAGCTAAGTCGCTAATATGTTGGGCTAAGTAATGGATATAATAATGTAAAATGAATGTGTATTCCTGGTTTGCATTCAATTGTTTCAATTTTTACTCAAACTTCAAAAAAGTTATGTTCGGCGAAATACGCGAGGTACCCAAATCAGTGGGCGATTGCTATATATAGGGTCTGGTTTTCCAGTCTACACAGGAAGTGTCATGTTTGGCCATGGACCACGCACAATACTTCTTTACTACAGCATTTGTGTAGTATCCGCGTCCAGCATATAAACAAACGCATTGACTTGTGGGATATTTTAGCCTCGTTCTCCTAGTGCCTTATTACAATAATTGTCAATTATTGATGCTGACAGACGCACTATGGTACACGAATAATTACGATCAGAAGCTCATTTTTTTCCCTCTAAGTTAACATCATCAATGTTGATTTAAATTGACCAATAATTCGTGTTTTCGATGTCGAAGATTTTGTATGATTGTGAGGTCCTTTAAGATACGTACTGGTATATGAATAATGCCACATGGGTATCGAGCATGTAAATACAATATATATTGACCGTGCATAACTCTGATTATTGGTCTATCAACGATCAAATATTTTAAATCAAGGAGCCAGATCATATGTCATGAGGGACTTGGATTGTTTTATTTACATATTTATCATTTTTCTAATGCATATCGGTGAATATAGGCGTATTTTAAGACTCTAATATGTTTTATGTAATCTCAGAGCGGATATCATCTGTTTGGTTTCAGACAGAATCTGGCATTGTTTTATTTTAAATCACCTACTGGCATGATAGATACACCCATTGTTGCCAAAAAACACCCGATAATCTAATAAATAAATAGACTCAATTATGTTTCTGATTACTGCGGAATCCAGTTTCTGAAAGTGATTATTTTGGTAATAGTAGTGATACAAATTCGAAAACAAATATTATTTTCAACTCGGTTTGGAACAAAAATAGTATATAAAAATGCCTTTTGTATCCACTTCTGAACACAGAGATAACTAGTTTCCAATGCGCAAACATAGTTTTTCCGTGCCATCTTCGATGACAGATGGCAGAGATTCGTCGTTTTTTTAAAATCTCACAGGGTGTAGTATGCATCGAACTCGTGTTTTGGAAAATACCTGTTTTTTACGGTATCTGCATATCACTGTTGACTGCATATTGGCGGTGGGCGGGGGAGGGAGCTGCGCTTTAAACCAATATATTCGTAATTTCGCATTCGAATCGGAACCAATCCAGTTTACAAGATAAATTTTAAGGCAGCTGTTGGACAAATATTTAACCACCTGTGTCTTCTTTTCGTTTTATTTCTTTTTATATCGGATTCAGTTCTATTTAACATTCGAACATCACTGTTTCATGTTCTTACTTGTGCAAGGTAAACAGCCAATGAAAAACGCAGGTCTTCCAATCACACGGATCTATTTATCAACTTAATGAAGTATCGTTCATGATACACCCGAAGTTAGCCATAAAAGCGCAGGTTGGCCTGAATGTATGATCTTATGTAGTGTAGAACATCAGTATGATAAACGGATACTTTGTATAAGATTGGTGTATAAGCTAATATCGTCAAAGAACAAGTATATTTGACGTGGCAGTGAACATTATTTATTCCTCCATATATATATTCTGTTATGGACAGGATTTGGGCAACCATTGCCAACCATGTAAGTAGTATATTAAAGGAACGGTACTTTATGTGCATTTTTTCAAAAATTATCAAATTCTCGCGGATTAATCCACGGTAATATGTACCCAGATTGAATTTTTAAAATCTTATTATGAAAGCATACTCTAAATATAAACGCTGCACAATCTCCACGCGGTGGGATTGTTTACATAGGTAACGACCATTTTTTGGACTGATATTCTTATTAGAAATTCAACGGTAGAGGGAGAGAGGGGCGCCTTCTCAACCTCGTGAGTTTCCTCCGGGCACTCCAGTTTCCTTCCACTGCTAAAGACCCCTACGCGCTAGCGAATTATTGAAATAAAATTAAAAACCATACGTTAGTCCTGAAATGACCTAGTTGTGTTGAGTGGGCGTTAAACCGCATTTATCTCTCTCTCTCTTTCTTTCTTTCTCTCTCCCCCCTCTCTCTCAACGGTAGTTTGCCAAGATATGCTCACGCCACGCCCAGAGATTTTGAATAAACTTGATCTTATAGGTTAAAGTGAAGCACAATTTGGGTAGGTACCATAAAGACAATCAATTCCATAAACAAGTTCCCTTTTAACAATCATAATAAACTAGCCTCGATCAATACACAAAAATATACTTTATAATATTAAATACACCATCTTGAAAATCAGCGTAATATTATCTGAGCCAACAATCAGCTTCTCGGACATGTTGTCAAAGTAAACTTTACAAAATGGAATCGTTGCGATGGGAGGTAACGTGCGTCACTAGTAATGGCGATCTCCTGATTTTGTCATTTTTAATTGAGTTGCCTTGTTGTTCGGGAAACACTTCAAAGACTGTCAAAGAGCTCCCGATTGTTTCTACAAAGCCTGCTAGTATCTT
Organism: Patella pellucida; assembly: GCA_917208275.1. Taxonomy (NCBI): domain Eukaryota; kingdom Metazoa; phylum Mollusca; class Gastropoda; family Patellidae; genus Patella; species Patella pellucida. The sequence continues at coordinate 65,206,710 of OU795039.1, forward strand.
TTAAAAGATGATACAAATAAAAAAAGGCTATACAATTCTCATAATTGTTAGATTTAACATGGGAATATGTTATTGATCACGAGTTTGTTATAAGTTACGAAGACCAGGGAAGACACGTAATAATATATTTTTCTGATGGCACTTGACTGAATTCCACAATTTACCTTGATCTAAATCACAGAGGTACGGACATTAACTTGTTATTCGAGCTTTAACCACTAACGTTATTATACTTGTTCCCAACAAATGCAATTGGATTTAACGCCCTTCTGTTCTGCTACTATACTGGGCGAATGCAGACTGATATACGACATACAGTGTGCTATGAAGAACGTTTTGCCTAGGCAGCGGCGCCGGCACTACGGCCTACGCTTATATAGAATTCCAACTGCGAAGGGATAAATTCTATGTGTACGCCAATGTATACACGGGACCTCGGGTTTTCTTCACATCCGAACACCACGTCGGAAAATCCCAATGAACTTTCTCGGTCAATGCAGAAGCCAGCGTCTTACCCACTTAGCTTCGTTCGTTTCTGGAGTTTAAAGTCCAATTCCACCAAGGGTGATAACGTAGACAAACGCACTAAGCCACTAAAAACAAAAATATGGTTTGTAGCGATATTTACCACAGATGCAGTTGATGTACGTTCACATGGACAGTGCCTACTACTGTCCAGTCGTTCGACGAGGCGAAACCCCGACGTCTCTTGCACACATTGGCACGCACGTAAATGAGGAAGTGGAAGATGGAATTGGAAATAAGAGTAGGGCGTAGCGCTGTTGTCAAGGCATAATTTTCACCATAGCAGAACGGTGCAAAATAGTAGGACCTGTATACTGATACAGCTGTTAAGCTGGACGGAAATGAATCGACACGGAGATAATTCTCAAGAGTTTCAGGGCACTAATTCCAATATTAGATAGTCAAACGTATTGCAGGAGGCGGATAAGTGACCGTGGTGAAGGAAAGACGTCTGTAAGATATACATGTATGTATTAAATTGGCATTATTGATCTCGTTGGGATATTTGAACACCATTGGTTTATACAGATATTTACGGCACCTTCGCCCCCACCCTCTTTTCATCTACGACAATGTGTTTGTGCGTCAATGTGCGACACATTGATTTACTGCAGAAGTACCAGGCCCCGAGCCAGGATTTTTTCGAGGGTGGGGGGGGGGGGGCATACATTGTAACAATCATTAGAGTGCCGCATGTATTAGTGGTTTGGTGTAATCTCCAGAACCTTCGTCGCATTGCCTGGGCAGAGACAATGCGAAAATCAGTTTATATTATAAATTTAAAGGCAGATACACCAGTCTCGCTCGGGCTGAGGGGGTGGGGGCACGCCCCCTGGGCCCCTGGCCCCCCCTCGATCCGCGCCTGAGTACAATATGCAAGACGGATGCTTGGGTACAATGCGAGGAACAATTTTGCTCATTTCTAAGGTATCTTTGTCTACTAGTACATGGGATCTGGGTTGTCGTGCCGCGATCCATAACAGTTTTAAGACAGCCGCATCAAAAGTTAAAAATCACGTCACGGTCTGTTAAACTATTCGCTTGCACACGAGAAATGGCAGAAGCTTTTTTGAGAAAAAAATCCCACAGAACTTGAGAAATAATTGAAATTCTAAGTTATTGCTCTTTGATTCGATTTTATAGTTACTTAAAAAAGGAGCATCGACATATTTTCCTATCAGGTCTACTGATCGTTATTTGCCGATTCATGATTTTTCAAAAGCATTAAATTTATCCGAACCAGTGGTTTCTTAATTGAATAATAGAGTTCGTGTTTAGAGCGTTACATAATTATTGTTGTAATTATAGAGCAAATCAGCGACGCAATGAATGTATATCAACCTTTATTATTATGTCACATTCAATAAATTAGAAATAATAATTAAAAGTAGTCTGCAGTTCAATAAACACTAGAGTCAGCTCTCGGAGGAGTTGTCACTGAAATTGTTCAACGATTGTATGTGATTGAGGTTCATCGAAGCCAGCTCCGAAGCCGATTTGCACGGCTGTCTTCTTATTCCACACGTTAATAGTTTCTTAAAAGCAAATCGAAAGTCTCTAGCGAAGAGAGCATAAACACACGGGTTGATGGCTGAATTACAGTAACCTAGCCAAAAAAACACAGAAAATAGCACTGCAGGAATACAATTATCACAAAAGGCTCCGATGAGATAAATAGAAAAGAAAGGCATCCAGCAAATAATAAAAGCACCAACAATTATCGCCAGAGTTTTCGCTGCTTTTTGTTCCCGATTGAATTTTCGCATTTGCGTTTTCATGTGTTTTCCGGTTTTTTGTAGTGCAGAGGCAGTGCGTGTTGGTTTATTTCCTGAAAACTTGATTCGAATACCATTTGTCGGTTTTAAGCGATCGTTACTATGGTAACACTTTTTACAATTTTGATCTTTGTCACGTGGAGTATTGGCACTAGTTAATGAGAGTTGTCGATCGTGACGACCTTCTTCTGGAGGGGGATCATGGATTATTTTAATAGTTGTTTCACAGGTCGGACACTCGCTATTTTTATTGTAAGTATGATAACGAGAACGGAAGCGTCTCTGGTAGTTAGTGTTAATTAGCGGTGTCCCCAATTCATATTTTTTGGAATTTGATCTACTGAGAGATGTTTCTTCTGATTTTCGGCGCTCAGAACCGTTTGGCGAACTACTTGAACTACCCGGGCGGTTTGCTCTTTTGTTGTGGTTAATGTAGCTACCACCCCGGTGCACTCTTAACGTCACTTTGTTGTTCATAGTTTCTCCGTTTGATTTGGTCGTTAAAACACCCTTTTGATAGGCTGATATTGTTTTCACCGCGGCCCTGTAAATCCTTATATAGAAAAACACCATTACAAACATAGGAATGAAGTAAGAACCCAATGCTGAATAGATCCTATAACCACGGGTATTAATAAGTTCGCATGTAACTGGCACTACAAGACATGGCACCGGGGGTACACTCTGAAATTCCCCATTCAAGGACACACTGGTGTTTTTATCTAACATGTAGGTGTCGACGATAAAATGGCGAGAAAAATTCGAATTGTAATCCTTTATCACAAGTTGACTAATATTCACTTCAGAGCGTTTCGTTTCTGTTGTTTCATTGCCGTCGTTCCATCCAATTAGTGGCGGAAGACAGATTAGAAACGACACAATCCATGTTGCTGCCACAAGCAATTTTCCACGTTTGGAAGACATTATACCTGGATATTTCATTGGTCGCGTTATGGCGACGTATCTATCAAAACTAATACAACACAAATTTAATATTGAAGCGGTACACAGAAGTACGTCCGTAGCTAACCAGACATGGCACCATATGGTGCCAAAAATCCAGCTGTCAAGAACTTCCAGAGCTGCCGAGAAGGGCAAAACAAAGATTCCTAGCAATAAATCAGCACACGCTAGGTTCACAATAAATATATTGGTTACCGTTCGTAGTTTTCTGGTGGTGAGAACAGCCGCTACGACTAATATATTACCGGCTACGACCACCGATACCAATATACCCAGGCATATAGTTGACACAATGAATCCGGCGTCCATAGCATTATTGGTAACCTGTCCCGAATCGTTAACACAATAGCTGGAATTCTCCATAGTTTTTGATGGTCGTTTACATCATGGGTTCTAAGCACGGTAAAAATACTACAATGCTGGTTTCTTAATCGATACAGTAATAGTGTTTTGTATATTTTGTAAGATATACTACTAGGTTATTGATAATATACATACTTATTGCCTAGTATTATTACTAATATACGTCACCATGTGTTAGTTATTGAAAAATATATCATATTATGTAGGTACGCATGTAAACATTGAAATCTACACGTGTTAAGTCCTCGCGGGGGTAGAAGATCAATTGTGACCTTCCATAACACAGGCCGAACATCTGTTTTAACTTGCCATTATCCGAATTCTTCATTTGTCTTACTTTTGTCTTCTTTTCATCGGTGTCAACGTAACTTCCCTGAGTCTGAAATATGAAAGAGAAACATTTATTACTTTTAGAACTGACCCAATGATATAGGGTTAAACGTCCTTCTTTTCATCGGTGTCAACGTAACTTTTCAGAGTCTGAAATAACAAAGGGAAATATATAACTGTCAGAACCAACCAAATGGCACGGGGTTAAACTTCTGCATCAATCATGTTAATGAAGTGTGCGAAGAGAGATATTTTGGCCGCATTTCCGGCTACCCTACTACGAATTGCACATGTCAAGGCTTTGTGTTCACGTGTACATCAAGTGTACCATCGGAACGACAAGACGCCTTTTCCTACACGGGCTCCCAATCCTTTCACCTCTGCAGTAGGGGAATATGGTGACTACACTAGGATCTTCTGGTTATTGAGCAAGCACCAAACTCACCCCGATGTCCACAAACTCATGAATAACAGACACCAATTGACAATATCGTCATAATAAAATATTCCTAACGTCACGTTAGAATAAAAAAAACAACCAGACAATAAGGAATAGCAGAAATTACATGACATAGATCACTTCTATAGAAATTCATCACGTTCCAAAGAACCAAGGCTTCAAGAGAATGCCAGACTTTTATCAAAGACCATATGCAATTGCACTTTCTACCAGACATAATTTGACAGAAACATGTATCAATATATTGTTTTTCTGGGTTATGAAGCAATTTGTGATATTTGAACATACATTTTGTTGACCGTCGCTTCCGAGCCGGATTAAGGCACATAGACTGTAATCCGTGGGTATGCGACATATGAAGAGTCGCTAAACATTAAGATTAAATTATTTCATTTGTGAATGTTAGAACAGAGTATATAATCTAATTGTTTCATTTAATATACTATATATATATATTTGAAGTAAATATACCACGGCAAAACAAAATATAGTACTGTATACCAAGGGTGTCTCGTGGCTACAAATTCCTAGATTCAGAACACACAAATGTGTTTGTGTGAACCTGGTAGCACATGTGTCTTACAAAATCTTCATTCGGATCTGACGATTGTCGTAATACTGCGTGTATTCCCTTTTACTATAAATATTATTGGGGTCTGTTTTTCGTCGGTTTTTTTTACTTTTGGGGGATGGGAAAAGGAGGCGGGTGGAAGCAACATTGCCATAAACATTAAAGTTACTTGCTCGTTTTATTGACGGAGTTCTTCTTTAACGACGTCATAAAGTGACTGCCTTCTATGTGGTAGTTTTTTTCTTCTCAACTTTATGTGAATTATGAGACTATTTCATGTTTCAAATTTTTCAATCTATTTTCTTGGGTATGTTTTTCTCAGACGGCCTCATTGAAATATTATTCATTGATTAAATTTATCAAGGTCGGTATCTCCACACGGAATCGCAGACACATATAAATATTTCCCACAAGACCAATCTTTTATATTGCCTGTGCAAAAAGTTGAGAAGATATTCATACACAACAAGTGTATAATCTCATAAAGTAATATTACATAGTATAAGTTAATGTACATGAAAAGGTCAGAGTCAGATTTCCGCCAATTCTGTGCATAAAATTGCGGGTTTTTTTCCACTGAAAGTGGAAATATATATCAGATTGATTTTAGAATTTGGCATCTAAGACAGGTTTGATCTTGGGAATTTGAAGCTTAATGTGGTCCCTGGGGTGGTGTGGTGTGTGTGTGTGTGTGGGTGTGTGTGTGTGCGGGTGTGTGTGTGTGTGTGGGGGGGGGGGGGGAGTCGCGTTTGTGTGGATGGGTGGGTAATAGTTACCAAGCAGAATCAATTGTCAAATTGTTTTAAATATAAAAGAACAGTAACGGTGTGAAATCCCAAAGTTTTAAATATGATATAATAATGTGTCTTCAATAAACCACTTAAAGATTATTCTCCACTTAGTCAAGATTGCAATTCATTATTGTTTCTGTTTCTTTATGATGTACTTTAATCCCTTACGTTTTTTTTTTCATAATTCGCCATGTCGAATAAGGTTAAAATATTCACTATATAGAGAATCTCCAACTCGTGTTTTTTGATATCAAAAAATATCAACACAAGTTGATAAAGTAAAAAAAAACCCCGAGGCTGTGCCGAGTTTTTTTTTTACTTTATCAACGAGTGTTGATATTTTTTGGTATTAAAAAACACGAGTTGGAAATTTTATTTATCACCCAATCCTTTCTTACATGCACAAATAAATAAATATAATTCTTTGGTATAGATTTCACTTTTACTGAACCGAATTTCATTACAGCGTAGTGATACATCATTTTTTGACAGCAGTTTAGCTGTTGTATAGCCCTGTATACTGACCCAGTTTTTTCCTTCAAGGTCAATTAAATAAAAGCAGTTTCTTTTTTTTTAAAGTCACTCTTTACTTAAACTAAGTGGTCTCTTTAAAATAAAAGAAAGTAGTTTCTTTTTGATTGACCAATCAAATTTATGTAAAGTGATATCACCACACTGTGTATATATCACATTTAACACACAAGCGACATCTACTGTCAAATGTATTATTGGGTGATAAATCCTATTATTTGATTTCACTGAAATATAACGAATGTGTACAATGATCTACACGATACTTGTTGGGGTTCTTTACTTTGTTCAGTATACTGTAAAGGATAATGCTCGAATCCGAAGTTATCCCGAAAAAGGTAAAACCTCCAGATAAGATACTCCGTGAATATGGAAGATCGTGGTGTTTGGTTGACGGAGGATTTAGTCAGGAGGTTTTACTTCTTCGGCAAAGGTTTACGTGTATATTTAAGTTCCAGTAAATTAAAGAATTGAACATCGATCCCAATGGAGTTTATTAGTCAAATATCCAACCTGCAGTTAATATTGAATGCATTCTTATCCATTCTGTTTCTGTTACGAGATGCAAATAGGGCTAGCGCTAACCCTAACCCTAACCCACAATCTCGGATTCTTGTCAACCATGAGGTGTTCTAACACTTTGACCAAATCTGCAGTGGATCTTGACTTTTAGAACTGACCTTCGTGTCTTAGCCTGTTCTATGGTATTTATTGCTAACAACTCACCGCTTTAATTTGAATTGTCTCCCGGTTGTTCAGTTACAAGTTGAACGAATCCGTAACCCTAACTGTACTTTGATCTGGATTGTATGGTACTTAAATCGTGTATTCAACCTATGTACTATGTGTCTGGTACGTAATCCCCCAAGAATGGACACAAAGAACGATACTCTTTGTCAGAAATAAAACATCTATGACCTTGTGTGGTTCTTACTTCCTGGGGCAAATTGATCGACCGCGATCTCCTGTGGCTTAAATGTGAAATTGATGGATTGGGTCATTGTCGAGAACCGTATTAAATTTAAGCTAGTGTTAGGTCCAATGATGACACCATATTTACAAGGAAAAAAGGGGGTTGTCACGTGTGAATTACGAAAGTTGCCCCTCGGTTAGAGCCAAAGTCAGGGGTTAAATAATCTTGTACACCAATGCAAACCTCGGTTTTTTCGTTTAAACCGGTTATTGGTTAGCAAAACTGACCGGTAAACGATTTTGTTGGGGGGGGGGGGGGTATAGCAAAAATGATATCGTCTAATATACATGCCTTTTATACGAGTGACGCAGCCACGAGCCGAGCATGACAATTGCGACCTTTCTATGGGGTCCGGGGGAAATGTTTGAATCTAGAATCCTGAAATGCCATTTTCTGGACTTTTGCTGATTTCTGGTGGTTAGAACACACATATAACACGAATAAAATTCTACGCATAGCAAGCCATGTTATTTATGAAGAATTTTGTAAGAACGTACAAAATACCAAGGTACTGTGAATTATGAAAGTGATAATTACATCATTAACATTGACCTGAAATGAAATGAAATTACGCCCTACTGTTTTGCTCGTAACTGGGCTAATGAGGACGGGCATACGCCATACAGTGTGCTATGAGGGGAAATTGTGCCGTAACAGCGGCACAACGGCCTATTCTTATATCGAATTCTAACTGTCAAGGGATCTTTAACGTGCACGCAAATGTTTACAAGGGATATCGGTTTTTCTTCCAACCCAAACGACTAGACACGGGGAAACCACGTCGGAAAATCGTAGGGATGGAACACCCGATCTCAGACTAGCGAGCCAGCATTCTCTCCATTTAGCCACCGTGACCCCCTACATTGACCTATATCTTCGAATTCTTGACATCGGTCCCGTAGCCAGCTCAGACAATTTGGTGGGGCTACGATATTTGGAGGGGCCGAGGATGTGGCCGGCTAAGGACGCTCCTAAGAAATCATCATTGTTGGCGAATTATTGGGGGGGGGGGGGGGGGTTGTGAATACACATAAATTAGCAAAGATATGGCTAGAGCTTCATTTTTTCTTTCATAAGGCATCCGCGCTCAGTCAAGTTTAACCACAAATCGATCACGTACCTCAGGGTACAAATAACTTATATATTATTGTCACTCCGTTTTCCTCCCACTGCTAAAGACCCCTACGCGCAAGCGAATAATTGAAATAAAATTCAACCATATGTTAGTCCAGAAATGACCTAGTTGTGTTGAGTGGGCGTTAAACCCCATTTCTTTCTCTCTCTAACTTTAGTATTTTAACAGGCAAGGCAAATATCATATACGGCGCAGGCTGGGCTTAGCCTACTCTTTCAGGAACACCCACAACACTTCTGAAGAAACGGAATTTAACATCTAAACCAACCGGGATAATGTAAACATATATATGTAGATTATATACCTTTATGGTGTTTACACGTGGTATATTGACGAGTGACCTGTCCGCTATTCCCCCCTCTTCCCGCGTCTTGTTGTTCCGGATGTCCAGTGACGAATGAGTGACATTTGACCTGAGTCATGGATGTCATAAACGTAACAAAAGCTCCAAATCTTTAAAATAACCGCCTGGTTTGCAACATTACCCAATGTTGAAGCGGGCGTCAAGCCTCAAGGAAGATATCTATAGATACATTTACTAACTAAAACAAAAACCAATACATACCACTTCAAATATGTTTATCCCAAGACGAAACTAACCACTACAAAACGATGAGACTGTAAGTTGTGAAGAATTAGGTTTAAAATACGTTAGTCTTACTATACTCTACTATATTACACTATACTATTACACTGTAAATCAATGAATTGTATATTATATCAAATCGTCTGCTTTACTCAATGACAAGTTATAGTATGTACTCTTGTATTGCCCTATATCTATTATATATAGACAGGAAGATTTAATACATACACATTATAAATGAATTTAATTAACCTATCTTTTTAACCTAATTTTAAATAAATTCACCCAATAAGGTCGAATAAATTGCTATTTCAATTTGATTTAATAAATCTATTACTATATTAACACATCAAATCCAAGGAAGCGTGTTATTGTACCGAGTAATCAAAAATTTGGCAACATAATTTTTATTTTAAATTCAATTAATGTTGATTTTCTAATATCAAAATGAATGCATTAGTTAAAGTACATCTCATTATTGCTATAATTAGATCAATCAAACCTTACACAATTCCGATGCTTTAACAAAAATATGTCACATTCTTGAATTGATAGGGTAAAATAAAAAATCTCTAATTGAATATATAATGTGTACGATATTAGTTTGAACACATTTTCACTGTATTTCACAAAAATGCTATGTTGGCAATTATTCAACGATTTTGGTTGTAAATTCACGAATTAATTAATACAAGTTCATAACACAGGGTGTGACTCTGATTTATGATTTTCAAGGTAATTTACTCTGAAAATACATTAATTGTGATCCGCCCTTTTCTCGTACTCTGTCTCTAATACTAATAAAAAGATGTGTAAAACCACAATTAACAGTCTTGTTAAATACCAAATAAAAATACCATAAAATGATTTATCAATTAAAACTTTTAATTTCAAAATATTTTAAATTTTAATTAGATATTTAATAATGTAAGAACGTGTAAGGTGTAAAAGTGTAGGCTATGTACTTTGAACACATTTATATATATAAGTAGATGTAAGCCGGTGCAAAATTTTCAACCTTAAATCTAAAATACCAATTGACACCATTTTATTAAATAAATCTGGTATATTATGCCAATCACTTATAATCATATGTGATCGATACAAATTTTGTTATGACTAACAAGTTATTACCATAACTGTATATTGGTATACATATGTATATGTTTACTTATCGAGTTCTCCAATATTAGATTCTGAATACATATTTTAACAGCAAAGCTATAATTTTATCATCTATATTGTGACTTTGATGTCCCCATATTGTATACTCTTTACTTGGAAATACAGGCAAACTGTTAAACAAGACACAGACAGAACTGATAGTACAGCCATACAGCACATACCTTAGAAATTAGAAATGTGAAACGAAATGAAGTTTACCCCCCCCCCCACACACACACACTGTTCTGCTAATGAAGACGGGCATACGCCATACAGTGTGCTATTTGGGATATTTTACCCGGGCGGAAGAATATCTAATTCCTACTGCAAAGGGAGCATTTACGTGTACGTCAATGTGTACAGGGAACCTTGGTGTTTCGTCTCATCCGAAAGACTATAAAGTGGCCATGCCAGGCCCTCCGCCCTGCCAGACTAGCAAATGCAGTAATCGAACACGGGACCTCCAGGTTAGAGATCCAACGTCTTACTCACTAAGCTACCGTAGCCCCAAAATCATAAATAAAACAGCGATTGGAAGGGAAGAAAACTGTCAGATGCATGGTGCTACCCGAGATTTATTAGATTCCAATGGGTATTTTTGTCCACACAATACATTTCTACTAACATATGGTAATTTGTATTCTATCCTTGTTATCGAAGCAACGCGAAGGAGGATTCTAATTGAATACATGACTTGCAAATAGAAAAGGTGCTTCTCGACCCCCGAAAGATTTCGAACAGTAACATTTTACTTGGTAGGCTGTTTGTTTATGAAAATGAACATATTGGCAAGTGATAAAAGGTGACACGGATAAATTAAACATACCTCGATTATTATGTATGGAAGAAATCACCACTTTTAACCTCCAGGTCACAGTTGATCGGTGTTCATATAACACGTCACTGTCAAATAATTGAAGTGCTATCCATGGTTATAAATTTCACACTACGAGTTTTACAGTGTACCTGGTGGTGTAATAAAAGATCAGTTGTATTGTACCAAGAACTTATCAGCTAAATAAATAAAATGGCGGTTAACGTCCTACTTTTCTGCGCCGAGATTAGATAAACAATTTCATTATAGTAATATACATATAACAAATTATTATCTATATTTATATCAACTGCCCTTTGATATATAGCTGATCAATCACACCGTTTAATTTGACAGAAGAAACTGACAATATGATAAATGATCTGTTACCTTTTTAACCTAATATTATAAGATATTCAATTCACTAACAATTATAATCTATGAAGTTTTTATGTTAAGAATTGAGTCTTTGTTATACGATTAAATTAATAACATGTTTCTTTTTTATTACATGCCAAATTTTTATTTTGCAATGTCAGATTTGATATGAGGTATGGTGACGTCAAGTTATAATCTTTGACTAGGGTTTAATGTCTCGTCAACATGCTATTTATACGACTTTTGTGACCAACTTATTGTTCATTTTGTTTTTCCGCATAACTCAACACACGTTACATGACATCACCACCCCACCCCATTGACATCAGTTGTAAATTAAAGTATCAAAATATGTTACTTAAATCTTTCGGCCAGGTGCATTTTCATCTAATAAGATAGCAAATAAAATTGATTTAACGCCATACTATTCTACTCCATCCGGGCTCATGAAAACGAACATACACCATACAGTGTGCTATGAGGGAAATATTGCCCAGACAGCGACCGGCTCAAAAAATGTCAAACATTGAATTCCAAATAATGGTTAGTTTTCTTTGGGCAGTAATGTATGTCTGGTTGGAACCATTCTTGAATAAACACAAAAACGGAAAAGGGCGCCCTGTGTTAATATTATATTTCATGATATATGTTTAATTTTCAAGCTTATTCTATTGTTAAAGGGCCTAAGTCCGTAACTCACAATCCTCCAAAATCTTCTTCATTGAAAACAAGAATTATTGGTCAATTTAAATCAACATTGATGGTGTAAACTTACCGGGAAAAAATGAGCTTCTTATATCCGATATTTAAGATAAAATATTTTTTAACATTGGTACACGAATCGTGTGCCATAGAGCGTTTAGGCATCAATTGTAATAAGACACTGGGAGAACGAGGCTTAAAATATCCCACGACTCAATGCGATCGTTCATATCTTGGACGCGGATTCTACACAAATTTTGTAGTATTGTGCATGGTCAAACACATCCTCGGTTACCCGTTCTACTCCACTCTACCCTGGGTTAATCTATAGGGCTGCCACGATTTCAAATTGCTAGAATGTAGCTATACTGTACGAGCCAATCAGAAAACAGTTTACAAACCAATCGTTTCGCCTACGTTTTTATAAAGGTAGATAACTATATCCATGTCCATTTACTGATTGATTTATATAAGTATTGTATATATTAATAATTTATTTATATTCAATTGTATTATCAAAATCTGAAGTATGTATAACATCTATATGTTTCACTTTTGTTATCATTATTACTATTCGTCCTTTGTTTGAAATAATAACAATAATATGTCGTTTTGTTATGTTTATTATTAATGAACATATATTCGTTAATTTAATTCCCAAGTACTTATCTACGATATCACGTGTACATAAAATTCGCGGAACGAACACACAATTCTCAATACAACTAATGACTCTACATGAATAAATGAACGTTTTATCTTAAATAATAAAACATATAATTACGCTTTTAGAATAGGCCAACTCCTAACACTGTCGGAAGAGAGTAACTTCCCTTTGGGCTATTTCCTTTTCAAATAACAGTTTATGGGATTGGTCGATAAAAAAAGCACAAGCATCAATAGTGGATAACTTGAAAATGTGTCTCCCCCATAGATTAACCCAGGGTATAGTGGAGTAGAACGGAATGAGTACACTGGGTAACCGAGGATGGGTCAAACATGACACCATTATCTGAACTGGGAAGTATGAACAAAAAATGATTTCCTGTGTAGACTGGAATAGCCAGACGATAGCAATCGCCCATCGATTGGGATACCTCGCCTATTACGCTGAACATTAGAGTAAAAACGGAAACTATTGAGCGTAAATCAGTTTATATACATTCATATACATTACATTATTATATGCGTTGCTACCTATTTGTGTCAATTTCTAGGTCCCAAATTTAGCGATTTAGCTCCTTTAAATATATACACCAATATTATTTGCACTGTTCAATATTCAGCTTACTTTATTGTTATATTTACAGACGATTAGACTATGGAATTACAATTCTCTAGCTGATCTTGTTTGAGTGTATTGAACGTGATCGTTGTATGAATAACGGTAAATTATTCTACAGAATATAAGGTTTCTTTGGCCGATCATGTAATAAGGTATTGATAAGATATCCCATGTTTTATCTAATGTCTTAAAGGGGAAGGCCAACGATTTACAACAAGGTTTCCATAAATCTTAAATATATATTGATAAATAATCCCCTCAGTAACAGAAGCAAAAAAATTTTTGTAGGCGATAAATTATTTAAAAAAAACAAAAAACGGAAGTGACATAGTTGGTTCAACACGCTCACTGGGCTCTATTGTTGAAAATCGCTGCTCTTCCCCTTTAAATAAGAAGAAAGTCCTTATCGTTTCTATATCCTATTTTATAGTCTATTTCTTTATTATCAAAGGTTACGGTACAAACAACCACTTGATAACTATAGTTCGTGTTATTTGATATTCACATCAAGACAATGTTACGCAATAAATTTGTTCAATAGCTATAATATTACAAGGACAAATTGTGTTTATTATTAAACAATTGCGCATCAAATTGATTTAAAGCTATATCCAGTTTCATTCAAGGTTAAATAGATCATTTATTTCACAATCACGATATTTTATTAACTTAATCTCTGATATTACTTACGAGCGGGAAAACAGAAGTACCGACTGTGAGTTATTAATAAACTTATAATAAAAACAAGCTAAATATACTTAGGGTTTTTTAATAGTATCTAGACATGGCTTCGCATGCAAGATGCAAGAGTACAAAACTGTCCGCTAGGATTAGTATAGTGTCTAGTCAATCTAATGAAAATACAGATCCATCTTTCGTATCATTTTTTTTATACTTACGATGACCTCTACAACATAAAGATCTGACCAGTTGAAGTGGGGGGGGGGGTGTCTGGGGGACATACGAACGGTGTTGACCCAATGAAGTCAAACATTTGATTCACCAATCAACGTTGATGTTTCTAGTTATAGGATACCCACAGTTCCTAGTTATAGGATACCCACGGTTCCGCGCATCGCACGTGAAGAACTCGCTACAACGGACCGTTTCGTTGACTAATCCATTACATTACCCACGACGCGGGTTATATATCAACTCTCTCAGGTCCTAGTAGTAAAGAAAAGTAAAACGAAATTTTGAATTATAAAAAACCGAAACGAAATATGATCTGTGTTTTAATCAGATTGGTCTCTAGCTGAACCAATTGGGACTGTCACTATACATGTAGTTTATTTTGATTTTTAACAGAAAAGACTTTCTATAATAGATATTTTGGGGAGATACAGTTTACGCTGCTTAAAGGTATCTAATTAGTATGTCGGACGTCAAACTAATAAAAATAAGGGTCCATGGGAAAATATGGCTATTTCGAATAATGAGATTCACTTGAGCACACATTTCATATGGATACTTACATGTCGTATCTTTTAATTAAAGTAAAGTATTTTCAACGCCAAAGCTTCTAGTTTTAAAGCAATTTAAACATAGTACATCACGCCCGTCACTTAAACATGTTAAGTATTAATTAAGGTGGAAAGTAGAGCTTTCAATTAAAAGTCTGAAAACTTGACGTTACATATAGAACTTTTATTGATAGTAAGTCTACATGTATTTATATAGTTTTATTACTGCTTTAAGTACGTATTTTTGGGAGAGAGGCATTTATTATCGGAACGCGCACTGAGTCAACTCTGAAAGTCATAATTTGTAGCAATTATTACGAAGCATTCACGGTTTTAAGATTGGGTTCATACTCATAACTTGACAGTTCAAGGCGTTAGCAATCCGACTGATCACGGTGATACCATAATCATTCCTGAAATTACGGTGATATTATAATTATTCCTGAAATTAGGAGTAATGTTGTCGTGTGATATGATATGGCACCGTGTAAAATAAACACCCTTGCCTACAAGCCAAATATTTTAATAATAATAATGTCCCGAAATCACAAATTATGAAGTAAACCCCATCTTTCAAATAAGGAAATCTGTTATGCCGTTGCAAGATATGAAAAGCGTGACTATACAGTTACATCGCATTATTTTCCTGGGTTCGATCTCCCACCCCATCCTTGACAGAGATATTAAACAAAGGGACTGTCAAGGACATTTCCTAATCGATTGGGCAAATCTAAGGTTATTTTTTAAAAATCATTTTTATTAATTTCCTGGACGAGAGTTTAAAATGATTTCTGTCAGACTAGTTTAATCGTTCTATCTTTTATATAATGCAACTAATTACTGGTATTCTAATTCTAGTACCGTCTTTGTGATTGGCTATAATGGAACAGTATACAATACGAACAATAGATTATACCACGAACCTCTTTGTGGTTTATAATTTAATAATTAAATTATTAAATTTTAAGGGGTCCTTTGGAGACAATAGATACCATTTTAAAAAAGAATGCACTGAAAATATAGTCTGAAATCCACGCAAAGACTACCAGGCTATAGACTTTCCTTCATGTTTATTATCTTAAGTTTAGAAAGAACCTACATTCGACCCTGTCTCGTTCAGGCCATTTTTGCACTGTATTGTGTGATGCTATTTAAGTTGTCAACTTAAGATGTCGTATTCAGAAACATGTCGAATACACCATACCTAACGGTGATGTACATCTGTTCGTGTATTTCTGTACAAACTGCTTACAGCAGTAACTTTATATAAAGTCTCTTCTCAAGGATTTTGTTGTCGATATCTCGTTTATCGCTTGTCTGGCCCTAAAAGAACTCGACTGGCGTTTACAGTCTTATAATTTAATTCCATTCTGTCGCCATTGAGTGGAAGTGAATATAAGTTTTATTGGGTTATCGATTAGAAGTTTTTGTTGTTGAGTATCCCCAGGCTTCAAGCTAATGATGAATATGAATTGTTGGCCAATTGTATGTCAAGTTTTATTTTAGGAATGACATACTCCTTGAGGGTGTAATGACTCTTTCAGCCCCCCCCCCAATTCAACAGTGTACACGGTATGTTACATTCCAAATAGTTAAACATCTTTGATCATAAAAATGAAAGGAAATTGGGTTTATTGTCCAAATTTACTACCTCAGCCGCGCCAATGAAAACTGTTTTGATCAGAGTTAAAATAAACTTACTTTGGATTTAATATGTTTTGAATTATTTTGATGGGACATGCAGATGCCAACATGAAATAAATAAACCGACTTCCGTTATTGTATCGTAAAGAACCAGTCTCGCCATTTATTTATTTCATGTTGGCATCTGCATATCTCCTTAAAAATAATTCAAAACGGACTAGCTCGATTTTCATTCGCCGGTCGCACGCGACAAGGAGTATGGTGGCCTGTCCAACGGTACCTTATGGGTTTTCCGGCAACGTCTAAAGACCCTACGCACAATCGCAAGCGAAATATTGAAATAAAATTGAACAATGTGTTAGTCCCGAAATGACCTAGTTTGTGTCGAGTGGATGCTACCCCCTCTCTCCCTCTCTCACACGCTCTCACTCTCTCTTTCATTGAATTAATACAGAAGATAACGAAATTCAACACTTTATTTGGATCTAAATCAACGAGGCATAGTCCCATTACACTTTATTGAAGTAGGTTATTATGCAATTTTATAATAACCATGCATGCATTGAATTCAAGCAAATTATGTTATCAATAATCGATTCATTTATGAACTTCGTGCACTGGGGTTGGTTCGCACGTGTTTGCACTGTAGTTCGGGTCGAAATAGATGGTATGATGAATATGGTATGTAAATCTTCAGTCCTGAATAACGGGTGTCAAACTGGCTCCACACGGAAGCAATGCATTAACTCTTGCTGATCTTATAATAGAGACTTTTGGCAAGCGTTAATTTCTGGTCTGATACCATTTCAGATTAGGACCCATCTTGCTTGCTTACGGTCATGCAGCTAACCTGTTCCGATTTCTTTTACTTATTGGATTTAGGACGGACACTTTCACGTAGATCTCTTTTGATAAATTGTTAATGCCTGTGTAGTTTGAGGACTGGGTAAGAAACAATGTCGTTCGGTTAAGAATACTTAAGATGGAGAGTGGGCGTGTGGGCATAGGTTTCTTGCATAGCTGAATCAATGATTGCATGGCCTATAACGATCTTCATCAGCCAGGGTGGTGTAATAGGATAGTAATCTTTTTATTTTAAATGAATTTTATCGTGCAGTTCTCGACATGGTATATTTATCTATCTTCAGTAATCAAGACAAAAATTTATAAAAACCTGGCAATATTCTTATTTTCCTTCGGGCGGTGTTTTAATGTATGTTTGTATAAATACATTGTATAACAGATGTGTTCCTGGTTAATATACAAACTACTTTCCTAGTTTCTTTGATCTGCCGGAAATAAGCACCAAAACAGGTTTTATTGGTTACCAATAATTATATATAATATACCTTTGTACCTGTTACATCTACATACTATAAAAAATAAAGGATTCTCCAGAGTATTTCGATTATTGGTATATATATTGGGACAGAGGAGGTTCAAGCTTTTCCATCTTCGACGAATTCCAACTGCCAATATATTGTTTACCTGAATTACTAAATTTTCGTTCCATCCGAGAGACTAGAAACACTCGGTTTTCACAACTACACAGGGAAGTAGAACATTCCCGTGACAGTAACCGTAGCATTGTCCCTCATAGCACACTGTATCACACTGTATGGTTTACAGTTGGGGCCGAACATTAGGACGTTAACTCTATTTCATTTTATTTAAGTTCAATGTTTCATTGACAATACCCCCTGCAGAACTTCGAAATGCACTTAAGGTTCATTCGTAATCTTAAAAGTCTTAATGTATCAAAGATGCTTCCAAGTATTACTTGCAGCTCGAAATATCACGGAGGATCAATGTCGATTAACAGCGGAAATTATATTTTCAGCTACATCATTGACCAGCCACATAAGCACCCATTTTGCAAAAGCTTTAGTCGATTTGTTTTTAATGGATATTGGCAGTTTAAGTCAAGCAGAATCATTGACCTAAACGTTAAGAAATGCAGGAAATAACGTTTTGATTTGCGGTGTTAAAGCCCCAATACCACTCTTGTTGTAACTGAATAATATGTCCCAATCATTATTATAGTCAACAAATTGTACAATTTTCTACAATATTCTAATTAATTGATGATACAAATTTCATCTTAACACACCTAATTTAGAAAATTGGAAAAATTCAACTACATGGTAACAACATGGTTTGAAAAGCTTTACGTAAACACTCGCAAGTGCAACTTGGATTTAAACATATTTTCGAATCCTCTTGACAAGTAAAATAGGATGTAATGGATAATTTACACAACAGGTAGGACACTTAAACATCTTATTGTTAGAATAAGGCTATTTTTTTTCTGGGCCTGTCAAGCCAGCAAGAGTGGTATTGTCCCTTTAAATGGGAGCATCTCACCAAGCGTAAGCTCGAATGATCATAATTCCCCTCTCACCGAAACTCAGCTCTTCAGTCTTTATGCAACTAAGTAATTATTGACTTAAACCATTGCCATGCCTTCACACAATTCTACTTTTGTTTTCTAAATATACATTAGCAAAGCATACCAATATGTGAATCCAACTGAAATATTAACTAAATCGATGAAGATCTTCTATGGCTTCTTTAATACCACTATCATTCTATTTACCAACTCATCAAATATCAAGCCTGTCTAAACCTCACTATGTCTAGCCACGGTGGTTATTTAGGTGTTACTGTATGATAAAACTATTGGAAATCAAGAGAGAAGCAAAGAGTTTGTTTGAGAAATCATATAAGTCAATATTGAATCAAACGTTTGGGTGCGTATGGGACTGGTCGACAACATCATATAATTGATAGAGATAAATGTTTACATTCGCAACATAAAAATCTGATTGGACTGAAAGGGAACTCAATTTCGACGACAACCTGATTGTATCGTGGAATGTTATCATAAAAGGCATGCAATGGTGCTATCTTGGACACACCTATAAGATTATCATTGCAGGTAATCCAGTCAAGGGATTAGTGTGTGAATGTATAAACTATTTCCATATTGCTAATTTGTTTCCATAGATTCTGAAAATTTAATCAGATACCTCGAGATACAATCTAATTAAAATATAGATCTATATTTCGTTTCGTTTTTTATACTTTCGATGGACTTCTCTACAAGTAGAAACTAAATTTTGAACTATAAAAAAACGAAACGAAATTGGATCTGTGTTATTTTTAGATTGCTCGAGATATCTAGAAGTATTAAAAAGGGGCTCTAGTAGGAGGGAAAGAGAGAGACTGAGAGAGAGAGAGGGAGAGAGAGAGAGAGATACTGCCAGGGGGGGGGGGGTGTAACAAATTCAGTTATTTCATGTGATACATCCATATTTTAAAAAATTTACTTTCATCCAACATATCGGATAGGAAGATGGAGGAGGGAGGGGTGTTAACGTCAAATCGGCACAGGTCATTTCGGGAAAAAATCACGGCGAAGTATTATCAAAAAAAGAGTACTTGGAGGAAATTCCATGAATTTGGGCAGCGCACCAACTCCTTATTACGTTGACTTGGTGACAGACCTTATAACCTAAAATGCACTCGTTATACCACTCGACCACCCATTCTCCTGACATCCTAGTAGGAATGGTTACAAAGCTATGACGAATCATAACAAATGTGTGAACCACGCATGATTTTTACTTATTTATGGATGTATATATATTTAATTATTATGTTATAGTTGGCCAGACACAAAGAACATACATTACTATAGTCACCAGCTGTTGTTTTTCTAAACATCTGTAATCTATGATTTCTTTGTATTGATAAAGTTGCAACACCGCATTTCATATCTTAAAAGTCTTTCTTCCTATGTAGGCCTACCAGGGCCGTATGTAGGATTTTAAAAGTGGGGGTGCAGCAGAGTAATGGTTCGCCAATATAATGCCCAAGTTACTGATATTGATCATAATCAAGTGTATCATTTAATAATAATTAATTGATAGACTGTCCAATTTTTTCGTAGAGGTGTGAGGGGGGGGGGCGCCATGTCTCGGGTTGCCTTATTTTTCTGGGGGTGATATGTACCCCCTGCACCCAGTGCCGGACTGGTGGGCCGCCGGACTGGTGGGCCTTCGGCCCACTTGCCATACCTGTGACAAGGCCCACGAGCCATTTGGGGGCGAAGCCCGGCTACAAGCGCCGCAGGCGCGAGCGCTCAAGGGGGGTCTGGGGGGGTTCTTCCCCAAAAAATGTTTGAAAAATAGACAGCCGCAAACCCATTTTCCAAGCACCTCAGGCCAGAGCAGCGGGTGGAGATATATTCCTGTTTTTGGCCATTTATCAGGTTTTAATGACTTATCAAGAGCTGGGAGTGACTGAAGAAAGATTGTCGGTTTATAATGCTGTCACCATCTTGAAGTTAAACTCATGAATTTATGCATAATTTCACCAGGTGGTGGAATTTGTTTCTTGCAACGAAATCTATCTTTCTGCTTTTCTTTCCTTTCCTTTCCCTGTTTCCTCTCCTCCCCTCTTTTACTACCTTTTCTTTTTCTTTTTTTTTCTTTGGGGCTTAGGCCCATTTTTTTTTCCGGCTTAGGCCCACTTGCCATTGGCAAGTGGGCAAGTGGGCCCAGTCCGGCACTGCCTGCACCTCCGCTAGATACGGCCCTGATATATATATATATAATAGTATTTTCTCGGTGAGCACATTCATTAACACTGTACTTCAACATGTTCGCTATGCATCGCATCATAACAAACTGAATATTTTAACGAATTATGATTTTATTTTATAACAAATGTTCATCGCTGACATAGAAATCAGACGTGGTATAAAAACAAAGTCGTTCGGATGGGAAGAAAAGGCCGACGTGGGGATAGTTCGGATTTGAAAAAAACATAGAAATATATACATTTCTATGAAAAAACATTAGGACGTGGCATCGCTGCCCGTACAAAATCCCCCCCCCCATAGCACACTGCATGTCAGATTCATTATACCAGTTGGTGTAGAAAAACATAGAACTTTATTCAACATTTCACATCAGTTAATGGCGTAATTGTTTTTATCCTACCCCTTCTGTATAGTAGCTCAAACATTTAAATGATAAAAACTTTCAAAATTTTGTTAGATTACATATTAATTAACTGTCCTCCGGTGGAATTTCGCTTGGTAATCGTGCCTCCCATTAATTAAATTAAGAGGTATAAAACAATGAAATATATTATTTTTTTCAAATTAAAACGTATATAATTCCTGTTACTCCTAATTCAACTTTGTATTTTCCAGATTACTGTAAACCATTGGCGCCAGACATGAGGGAGGGGGGGGGTCTGAATATACCTAGGCGCCCCCCCCTCCAATTTACATACATGCAGTAGGCCCTAACTCCTATTTGTTACAACAATATTAGGATTAGTTAAGATTCCGAATGTATAAAACTTGTAATATGTTAGTGTGATGTTTTATTTTAACCCCGTAAAATATGCCTCTGCGGTAAACATGATGTGTTTGTAAGTGAAAACCAATATAATTTTATGTCTGAACGGATTGCGTTCAACCAAGAACCTTTTAGAGACAGTTTTAAAATCTAGCTGATAAGAGATTTTATGGATATGTCACAGCATATCATATCATATGTCTATTTTCGTCCGTCTCGAAAAAGTTTAGTGTCGTGTTTAATTGAGCGAGGCGAAAATATTGACGTTAATAGCTAGAAACTTTGCCCGGTCGATTTGAAAAGCTTCTGATTAAAGATCGTTTATGATAGTAGTATATCGCAATTTCATTAGCAAGAGTGATTAGCACACGAACTTTAAAACGCAACACATAATTAAATAAGTCGTAACGTGGAGATTTGGCCAGTACTTCACATAATACACGCAATTAAATTTACCATACCAAATCCACTACGACTTTTTACGATTAAGGATATACTAATCCCACTCCATATCTATACAACTAAAAAGTCCGGATGCCCCTTTGTCCTATTCGGCAAACCTCGACAGACTCCGGTACTATAATTATGAAAGTAAGTGATGTGTAACTACACCCATACAATTGTGATGCAGCCAGTGGTTCTCTTATTTGGAAAACTTACCGCTTTTAGAAAGAAGTTCTCAAAATGGCGTAGTTCGAAAAGTGTGCAGAGTTTCAAAGTTGTTCTTTCTTAAAGAAAACCGGATAAACTTGAAGGAAAACAGCCCCAGACATTCAAGTACAACACAACCAATTAACAATTTCTTGAGATAAAAAACTCTTCACAGACGTCTTCATGGGCGCCGCCATTTTTAATCCGGGAAGTTGAAAGTAGTTCAAATGACGGAAATGGTCATGGAAATTACCGAGTGTTTGTCGAATGCATTTGTCTACCGAATTTACCTATAGGTTTGAAAGGCTAAAGCCTAGGGCCCATGTGTTTTAAAAAAACCCACAAAAATAAAAACATCCTCGACTTTGCCCTATTGTGTTACCCCATCTTCCTCGAGACTTAAGCGTGGGAGGGACCTCATCAGCGGAATAGCCAATTAGAAGCATTAATTAGAAGCATTGTTTTGAGATGAGTTCTTGATATTACTTTTAGTCAGCCAAGAAACAATGGCGACAAAGTTCAGAATTTACAAATAAAATATATAAGATTATTGCTTTGGCGGCGATATGGACAATTGCCCTTTTCCTGAATTATCTTGCAAAAGGCACCGTATCCACCTTATACACGGAGAGAAATAAAAAAAAAACTGAGAACAAATTGCAAAAGAATTTCTTTCACTTGAATCTAGTAAAGGGATATCTAAAGGACTCCCAACTCAAAATTGTCCGCTGAAACCCTCTAACAGACAACGCATATGGTGATAAAGATATTGCACCAATGGATATTGCTTATTATATTTTCTGCTTGTCATACTGTCACTATGGAGATCAATTTCTAGTCTAGTATAATTATAATTTGTCAGTGAGATGTTTGACACTTTCTTGTTGTTATAATCCGTCAAATTAACCAGAATGTCAATTTTTAAAATAACATAGCATACCAGTAATATGAACGTAATAAACAATTTTATATTATGAAACACTGTTTGTTTAGGAATGTTACAAAGACAAAACACTTAAAACTAAGATAATATATGAAACAAAAATTGAAGAACTGAACAAAAGTAACCCAATGTACAAAATGAACAAAATCAAAATGTTTACTCTACTTTTTTCTATACACGTATCTTATGAATGCTCAACTTCATTGAAAAATGTGGAAAATTATTTCCTCCATATAGGTTCATTTTGGGTCTGATCTGTTGTGATGGGTATCGTACACGAGACACGACAGCTTACTCTTCTCGGGGCACCAAATAATATGATCTCTAAGAGAAATGTGTTGTACTAGATAATTGTTATTATGACTTGTTTTACTTTTTGATTTGACATCCTATTGAGCGGAAGCGATGGTTGTCAGTACCGATGATAGACTCCGTGACTTAAGAAATGTTCTAAGTGTATTTTCTTGTTTAATATACGCATCTTTGGGTTGAGTCTGTTCAGCTGTGACAAACAAGAATTATCATTGATGTACAAACATATTATTATTATTATTACTCATCTAAATCAATTGTATGGTCCTAAACTATCCTCATCGATGTCTGTTATTCATGGCAACATCAAGGTGTAAAGCAATTACAGTTAATACCAAGGTTTTTTTTTTCTAAACTAAGCGACCCACGCTAGATTTTAGGAATAACTTGAATATTACTGATGTACTAAGAGCAACGAAACAAAACCAAGAAATATTAAAATAAACCCAACAAAAACAACCAACCACACATTTTCTTGGTCTTCCGGTTTCTGATAAGATAATCCCAAAGATTGACATCGCAGCTGCGCCATTTGGATGTATTTTATACAACCAGTTTAAGAATAAAAGGGTCTCTCACAGGGATTAGTGTTATGATCATAAGCTTACGACTTTCAACTTTATGCAGATCATTTACATTTATTATGTATTTCTTTAAAGCCGCTATCTGGGGTTAAAAGTGTGAATACACTAAAACAGGGTCAATAATATTCGAAAATAGATTAACATTGCCAACACACAGAAGTGATCATATTCAGTCATAATTATCAGCATGAATCTAAATCAGATTAAATTGCTAATTTTGATATTTATGTAAGAGATTTTGGGGTTTAGTTTTATTTAAGCTGGATCATGATGCTTATATTTTCAAATCATGTTACTATCATCCCTATAACATTGATAATATGTGTTCAAGTATTATCGATTTATAGAAGCTTCCAAAATGTTGGTTAATGTATTCGGGATATTAATCCCCTCGCCCCTACCACACACGACCACGCAAAATCAACAACAAACAACCCCAAACAAACTCGATGCTCTATGATCTTACTAGCAAATCTCTTTAATATAATTCCCGATTAAAGGACCACACTAGCCCTAGATATCCCTTTGACTTTATTTACTCTCTGTTTCTAATAATTTGTTTGTAACACAAGAAACGAACAGAAGTCACTAATATATATTTAAAGCCAAAACTTTCATAATTAACAATTCTCGATTAGACAAATACAATTTCTTGTTATTCTTCTAAACTAATAGATTAAAACATTAGTTGATAATATTTTCTATGTAATGATCTATTTTAAAGGTCAACCTACGAATATAAATCTATCTTGTTATTTGTTTATGTTTAAAACTAAATACAGATTATAATTCATCATCATTACCAAATCGAATTTCACAATAAGTCTAGTTCTATGGTGGTCCCTTGGTTACTAACTGGAAGTTCTATTAGATTGCGGAGTCGCGATGGTTCTGCCAGTATGGCGGTTGCTTGTTCTGCAGGGTATCCCGTGTTCAATCAATGTTGGCAGAAAAGGATTTTCGGGATTATCCGGCATGGTTTCTTCTGGTCGGTGGTTTATTCTGGTCGGTGGTGCAATGGGGTGGGACGGAAACCCGAGGCACCGTACACACAAACACATCCCTGACAGCTGAAGCGGTGGTGGACACACCACTGTCCAAATTATTTCATATGAGAGAGAGGGAGAATGGGGTTTAACGTCCACTCGACACAAACTAGGCAATTTCGGGACTAAAATATGGTTTTAATTTTATTTCAATAATTCGCTTGTGCTTAGGGGTCTTTAGTAGTGGGAGGAAACCGGAGAACCCGGAGAAAACCCACGATGTTGGACAGGCGACCTACTCCTTCTAACGTACAACCGGGGATTCGGAACATCGCCAGTTAACTCAATGACAGTTTTTTTTTTAGTAAATGCAGGAGGACTGCACTACACGCAAAACAAAAAAAAAATCAAAAAAATCTACAAGATAAACCTGCGGACAAGACAGAAAATAGACATTGCAAACACTAAACAATTATCAAATCAAGTATATGGATAACCATTCAGCCATAAAACAATGTGGCTGCGTCGAAGTAAAATAAAAACCTGGGTTAAGAAAGGATCAGCCTTAATACCAGGGATGTTAACTTAGACTATTTGCTATTTAGGAGTTGGCTGTGGACATTATACTTTATCATGAAAGGCAAATAGCCTGCTTGTTGTCTAATATCCATTTATGTATTTTTTTAATCTCATATTAATTGTTAATTTAAGAAAAATGGCGTTTTAATGTTCTACTTTAATATAGCTTATCAGTAGTAACTAGGTTATTATCTATTATCATTTATCATTAAACCCAAAGTCTCACGCAATATCTTTCATCTTAATTTATCTATTTAGGTAGGGAAAATCAATTGAAGACCATACATACAATTCTTATCTTTTTCCGTTTAAAAAGTATATTTGAGAATATACAGTTCCCAGATTTAAAACTTCAGACAATATTGGCCTATATATTTTGATTCTATAAGATAATAAAACAAAACCGAGTACGAACAATCCAAACCACTAGACGAAATTCGAAGTCCTAAAAAGTCCTAAACGGTATAGGCAAAATAGTGTAATCAGACAAATAGTGTAATCAGCATATAGACTGTTCGCAGTTTACCCTGCCTTGCGCCACACCCGCCATAGCTGATCAAAATATAAATGGCTGGTATAGCTCGGGGATCTTGGACCAACTGGTTTCCTTGGGCCCACGTCGCATTGGAATAGACTTGACACGATGAGAAAACGAAACTAGATTGAGTAACATTTTTCAGGCCCATCTCAACCTAGTAGGCCCTTGGTACAACCAACGAATTCAGCGCGTTTTGGGAAATAAATGACGAGTAAAGCAACAACAAATTGGTCTGATTTTTGGGTACTCCACATAAGGATACCTGAGGCAGAGTTCGTATAGTTTGTTATTACTGGTTGATGGCGGTGGCATACTAACGAAAATGCACCTCCTATGATAAGAAAGTCATATCTAAGGGCAGTAATGGGGCTCTGATGGTCCAAGGGGCCATCCCGATAACATTTTGGGGGTTAAAACTGCTTAATTTTGTATGAAAGGCCCTTAATAGCCTCTAACTGAGGTCCGAGCAACTTCTTCAAGCTATGTGATACGTTTTCAAACAACTTCCAATCGCCGGTATGGCTCGGTGGCCGATGACTTGTGTTCTGATTGCATTACACAGAAGTGTCTGGATAAAACGAGTCTATATATGTGCAGCTTTTAATCTAACCCTATTGACTCACTTTTAAAGCTCTCTTTTGATTAAGTTAAATTTGGTATCAAATATAGTCGCACTTATCAAGTAAAACGACCATAACAATTTAAAAGAAAAAGTTAAAAGAGCTAGTGTCCAGTTAAGCTTTTTTTGCATTCACGTCCAAACTTCTTAATGTTTTGAACTGAAATTTTCAGACAAGTTAAATATACTATTCCTCTATATTTTGGCGTTTAAATTTCATACGTTCATGAACGTGTAATTTTCAGATTATTTGAAATTCGGGCTGGCCCCTTTAAACAAGAGCGTCGATCTTCAGAGAGTCTATTGTTACGGAGATGTCAAACAGAAGACATGCTGTTATGCAGCCACTATCAACAGACGATCTGGTGTTGTTAATGACTCTCAAAGGCGTGGCTTCTGTGCTATGTGATTGACAGGTTAAAAGACTCTGTGACAGACACATGTTACAACCGGGACAACAATATCCAAATAACCAAAAAAACACAAGATTTTAAAAATACATGTAGGTAGCTATTGAAAAGGCAAAGATAAATCTCTGTATTTGACGGATACTGGTCACCTAGTGGTAAATCTTTTTAAAAAAAAAAAGAAAAAGAAAACCACGTGAATATGCATGTACTATTTATGTGTTACTCCAGGAGTCAAAGGAGAGTGACAAAACCGTTTCAGAAACGATAGTTTCCCTTAGACAAACGGTAAGAAGGGGGCATGGGTGGCCGAATGGTGATCGAATGATAAGTCAAAACTATATTAAAGTTCTCACGTAAATAAGGTATGTCTTATACAGGGGCTCCGGGACGGCGCGAGGGCCAGAGTACCAAAACGCAAGGGGTGGTTCTCTATCTGCCCCCCCCTTGCCTCTAGGAAGTTTTGAAAATAGTCAATTCCGAGAACGCTGTTCAGAGCTCCTCTAGCATTTCAAATTCCAACATAAAACCATTTAAAATACATAATAATAAAAGAGACAAAAGCCTGATTATTCACATTTTTTTAATTTGACATTTAATACACCAATCTTCACCGAGAAAATAGAATACCTACAAATACTCAATCTTACCATAATACTATAGTAGAGTTTCTATAGTTTGTTAATTTTGAAAAAAGTAGAATTACAAATTGACTAAGGCGCGGATTCACCAATATGCCGTAGCAATTCGCGTTGATGGCTATTTTACACGGTAAATTCGCTTACATTTCGATAAATTTTGAGTCTGGATCTTTGAAGATATTGAGATTGATTTTAAACTATTACAACACAATTGCTAGTAATAAATTTTAAATAAAGTAGTTATTCAGAATCATAGATTGAAGCGGGCTATATTTCAGCAGCTGGCTGTCACATTTCACGCTCAAATCACGTGAACCTGAAACCCGTAATAATATGTGTAATAAAACAAATAAGATACAGGTATATTGTGAAGTTTTAAATTTTTTAGTAAGAAGTACAAATTAAAATAACAATGATACAGAGAAATCACAAGCATACAAAAGCCATTATTCAATTTATATATTGAATATTGACCTTTATATTATTAGATCATCAAAAAGTGTCTACTAATCACTAACAAAAACTTAGACCCGTTGAATGTGTATAACGGCCTACGCTTATATCGAATTCCAACTGGCAGCGGTTCCCTTACATGCACGCTATCACGGAATCTCGGTCCTCTGTCGCCACTCGAACGACTAACATTTATCCTTGCCAGCACCACCCGTATGCCTGTATATTGGCATTGAAATGCTTTTCCCCAGCATCGTATACCGTTAGTATCAATAAATCATTAACTATATTTTATAACATTAACTTTTTTACCTATAATTTCCGGTCATAGAGGTGTGCTCGGGTCGTTACTCTATTAATACTTATACATGTATATCCTTCCACAACATAATCCAGATTACACGGGATTAAACTATGTAACGTTGTACCTTTCTTCAAGTCTTGTGATAGTGAATAAGATAATGAATTTATATATAGTTATATATATAGGTCACACAATTTATTTCATCTGTGATACACTGTTAAAATAGTTATCTATAATTTTACAGTCAAAACACTACATGAATGTTTTGCAGTTTTAGAACAAAAGGCGTAATCCCAATGATGAAATCCAACCTCGTGGGTTTTCTCCGGGTCCTCCGGTTTCCTCCCACTGCTAAAGACCCCTACGCGCAAGCGAATAATTGAAATAAAACTAACATATGTTAGTCCCCAAATGACGTAGTTTGTATCGAGTGGACGTTCAACCCCATTTCTCTCTCTCTCTCTCCCAATGATAAAAACATGGACGAAAAACTTGTCGTTTTTATCTTCGCGTGCTCTGCGGATCATTATATATGTTATATCATGCGTGATTATGTACCTGAAAAATAACAAAATGGCCACTGAATGACCACCTATACTTGTAATTAAATCACGCATCATATAATCCGACTATAAGATTTATAAACTAATTTTTTAATCCTAACTATAAATGGTCCTTATACTAAAGCAGATTGACCACAAAAATACAACCCAACGTAGCAATTGAGGTTATGGATTGAGCGATGGGACGATAGAGAATTAAATCCAATAAATGTTACTCACCCACTAAAATCAACCATTCGTTACCTTATCTTTAACCGTAATGACTTTAAAATTAATAAAATATTAACTTCAAACGTCGGTCTATGCCAGAATATATATAAAAAATTACTCTTTTTTACATATAAAAATAGGTATGATAATATTGTCGATTTATTTTGCCCTCAACGTTACGGGAGCATCAGTAATGATAATAATAATCTCTGTAATTTGTTTTTATTATGTGATTGCTTATCACCGGTTGTTTAGTTGATTACTTATGTAAATATACCTACATAATCACTACTTATATTAAGGTCGTTATCTAGTATGTTAAATCATTGGGTCTACTTATCTCATTTTGCAATCTCGAATATCACAATTTATGTAAAGTAGGAAATATATCAGTGAAAAAAAAAGAAGATTACATTTGTTAATATCGGAGGAACAGAGTTCATTGTTACCCGGTTTGGCTTGGCTACTTGGTTACGTATCCATTAGCCCCATTCACAAGAAACCTGTTTTAAAACAGCTCTGAATAAATTTCTTGTTTTAAAAAAGTACGTAACCCCTAATGGATTTAAAAAAAAACACAATCCCAACGTTTAGTATTAGCACACAGCTTGGAATCATTGAATTAATGAAACGAGATTTAACGTCACACTTTTCTCCGCCTACTAGGATTTTGAAGACGGAACACGCCTTTGACGTATGAAATATTTATTATTTAATCTGCCTATTCGTATTACTATTGTTAGGGGCTGTAGTGTAAATTTTGTTGTCTACATTTTACGTACATACATTGTCAAGATTATATTTGCATTATGTAAGGTTTAGATAAAAGCTGTATGTTATAGTTATAGCTATAATAGTTGATAATACAAAATAAATATACCGAAAATGTTATTTAAATTTATTTACTTTGAGCGACATCATGAGTGTTGGAAGATGTAGTGTTGATTGTTTATTATCGTAGCAAAACAGACTAAGTTTAGTTTTGATTAGCTGGTTTTATCGATAAATGTTTAAATCTCGTGGGCGTTCTCATCCATTTAAATCTCTGTCATCCGGTGGTCTAGAGAGTCGGTCGTGGCCTTGTCATGTTACTAAATGTGTAAATATTAATTTATATAACATTTGAAGCCGAAAGAAAGAACTGCGCTAGACAGATTTAACTCTTAACATAATTCATCATTTTGTAAATATCTATTCTCGACTTTGGTGAACTGCACAGCGAAGCATAGCAAATTAACACCGGAACTATTGGCTACATATTTCAACAGAAAGTAAAAAAAAAACAACGGAAAAATATATAACGAAAACAAATTAACTGCTGACATGTTAATTGGTTGGTGATGACGGGGACAAAACATCTGAACAAAATATGTACTAACGATTTTAAGGTATAATACTACTCACTGAGTTAAACCATCTGCTTTATTAAACAGTAGAAATCAAACTGGCGATATTTCGTGACCCAAGCGTCTGAATATTAACTGTACTTAAAGGAGCTAAATCGCAAATATTTGGGACCTAGAAATTGACACAGATGGGCCACAACGCATGATAATGTAATATGAATGTATATAAACTGATTTAAATTCACTCATTTCCGTCTT
Source organism: Patella pellucida (assembly GCA_917208275.1). Lineage (NCBI taxonomy): Eukaryota > Metazoa > Mollusca > Gastropoda > Patellidae > Patella > Patella pellucida. The sequence goes on from OU795039.1 coordinate 65,237,929, forward strand.
TACTCTAATTTCAAACCACTAATGTTCGGCGAAATACGCTTGATGTCTTAATCGAAAGTAAATCACAAGCGTCTGGCTATTCCAATCTACATGTTCTATGTATCCAGGTAAGAATATGCGCCACCCTATAGCCTCGTTCTTCAAGTCCATTGTTAAAAATGAGCCTGAAACGCTTTATGGTACACGATTTGGTATTTTTTTTATTTTGTCTTAAATATTGGATACCAGAAGCCTACCCATCTTATCCCAACAAGACCACAACATCAATGTTGATTTAAATTGACCAATAATTCGTGTTTTCAATGTCGAAGATTTTGGATGATATTGAGTTAGAGACTAAGCTACTTTAAAATACTCTCATTTCAAATTAATGGCTGACGCTGCAAAATAAGAGTCTTGACTATGCAGCTGATGTGTCCAGATCCCTTTTTAAACTGTTACAAAGGACGGTGGCTATCACCCTGTTCCCACTCTTTATTGAGAGATGCTTATTGCAATGAAATGAAATAAAATGGGGTTTAACGTCCTACTGTTCTGTTCCTAAACTCAGATAATGAAGACGGGCATACGCCATACTGTGCGCTACGGCCTACTTCAATATTGAATTCAAACTGTCGAGGGATATTTTTCGTGCACGCCAAGGTGTACACAGGTCCTCGGTTTTTCGTCCCATCTAAACGACCAGAAAGCTGTCCTCGTCAGGCCATCCGTCCTGCATCACTGACAATGGGAAACCACGTCGGAAAATATGGATGAACTCTCTGGGCCAATGCAGGGATCGAACACCCGGACATCCAAGCTAGCGAGCCAGCGTCTTACCGACTTAGCCACCGTGATCCCCAGATGCTTATTTTAGCCCGATGTGTGTGTGTGTGTGTGTGAGGGGGGGGGGGCATTGTGGACTTTGAAATTCACAAACCTCGACACCGACCTTTAATCAGCAACCCCCCTTTTGATTACACCCCTAGATAGGCGGACTGAAATTTCAGAAGCGAAAGGAAGTAAGAGACGAAACGAATTTTTTTTTAATCTATCCGACTATGGCCAGTTTATGCCCTTTCATACTTGATGGCAATAGGAAGTACAGCCAAGTTGCCAACGCAGACGAAAACATTAAATTAAGTGAATTGGCAGTTATTTGACGTCGAGTAATGACGTAATGCTGAGATACGGTAGATTTGTATAGAATGAGCACAGCATGTCTTGCCACTTTCCGTTGAATCACTAAATGTTATGGTGTTTGAAGTCTATTGATATATCGATAGTATAATTTCTTGACTGCACATTACGACTTATTTTGATGTTTTTTATCTTTATGCTCAAATTTAATGGCCTTTATTTAATAAACATCTCGGTCTTTCTCTCTTGAGTGCAATGTTTTGTATATATAGCAGCAGTTATTATTTACATTCTCGGAATGGCTGAATGAAAACACTCAAAACATTCGAGATAGACACCATAAAAAATCTTAAATCTAATTACTCGTACTGACCGACGATGAGAACAACATCTTTTATTACAGATAGCTCCATCAAGGAAAGTTTGTACACAAGGTTCTTTACTTGATAGTAAAGAAGTCATCAAAATGTTATAAACCTCAAGAAGCGAATCCAAGTTTCAGGGCTCTTAGCTCGTTAAACCGTTGTAAATCTACAAGCTTGAAGATCAAATATTCCGCTATATGTATCATTAATAATCCTAATAAACATGTTATTATTTTTAATAGTAACTTATATTACTTAAGAGTTTACAAATCGTATTTTGTTCTACTTACTATTATAAGTATATATATAAATCGGCACAAATTGCTTAATTACCATGACATTATTCGCCTCGGCTGTAATGAAGCAAAAAAAAAAAACCCGTTCAAGGTTAATAGTAACCATGTTTATATAATTGTTATAGTCAGCAACTTTTCAAATTAACGCCCGAATACCGCCGACAACATCATATACTAAAAATTTATTTGCATCTTACATCGACAAAGTTATGCTTAACCGCCAATGCACAAAAAAGGATCTAGCACAAGCGGGCAGAGTGGACAAATAAACGCAAATTGAAATGGGCGAATTAAACACATGTAGGCCTATTAGGAAGTTTACAAGTATAATATACAATCTTGTTTGATACTGATCTTGCATATTTCCGAAGCAATGGCCCGAGAAATCACTCTCTGGCCATTGCTGGATTGGCTCACCTTTCAATTAAATCTATCACTTGAGTACAACAACATGACAGTCCTTCGTTTAATCTGGGATCTTCCCTAAAAATTTGGACAGTTATTTAAAGTATTAAAAACGGCGAAAATCTGTTCGTCTCCATACAGTATTGTTTACTTAATGTCAATGTTGAAAGCCTCGTTTGTCAAGCAATTAGATTTACTGCAACATTCTGCTATGCACTAGTTAATTGGGCATAATAAAATCGTTTTATATAAGCGTTAAGTTGCTTGTTACTGTATCCAACTTATTATATTATTCCATTCATCGTTGTATAAATGAACTCTGAATAAATACATTTTAAATCATAATAAAATCGTGAGCCATGACGTAACGTTATGTAAACATAAATATTTGGTACAATTTGACGCCCTGTTCTAGGGGTAATGTAACACAGTTAGCGATTGGTAGGTAATCGTACTATTGACCAATCATATAATTTAGAACAAGAATTTCCCCTCTTTCCAGCAGTGAGGGGTGGGATTAGCTCTAACCAAACTGAACACTGCGAAGGAGTATGCTGATCTTGATGCGTCTTTTTTATGTAGTTCACCTACATCCTCTAAAAAAAATGCCGAAGCTGTTTCTGTTCTAGTGTTCTTCTATAATGACCAATCACGTCACTAATTACCCGAGCGAGAGAGATTGATGTAAAATTGACAGATATTGTGTTAAATTGTTAGCATGGTGGTCGTGTTAATTAGATTACGTGACCGCAATTTCCTTCTGCTTTCTGCATCCAAAGGGTCAGTAGAGTCATTAATTGTTTGTTTAAAACGATTTTAAATAATTTATTAGATACCGTGGGAAACTGAATGAGAATATATGGTGTAGTTTTGGAGGGAGCGAGAGAGAGAGAGGGAGGTGGGGGTCTTTCGAATTGGTAGAAAACCGAAGAGCTTGGTGAAAACCCATGAGGTTGGATAGGCAACCCAATCATGGTCAAGAACACGTGTAAGATCTAAACCACGTCACTTTCCTCAACATCAGACCTTATGATCTAAATATAGAGAGCATATATTAGACCATCCCACCACCCAAGGCTTAAACATAAATATATTTGGATGAACTACCTTAGGAACACTCTATGTGTGTAAACGGGTGAATAAAATCTGTGAAACACCGCAGTTCCACCGAGAGAGAGAGATAGAGAGAGAGAGAGAGGGAGAGAGAGAGATTGGGTTTAACGTTCATTCGACACATACTAGGTCATTTCGGGACCAACATATGGTTTTAATTGTTTTTCAAACATCCGCTTGCGCATATGGGTCTTTAGCAGTGGGAGGAAACCATGAGGTTGGACAGGCGACCCTACTAATTGTACAACCGGAGATTCAAACCACGCAAGTTAACTCAATGACAGGCTTTATGATCAGCGCGCAGGTGCTAACCATTCGGCCATCCACCCACCCCCTCCACCGTCAGAATTGGGTTGGATTACCATTAAAACTCTTTAGACCAAACACCTTTTAAAGCGTATTTTGTCGAAACCACTGTTATTGAAATACAGAACACTGAAAGTAATACCCCAATTTGAATTTCAGAGAAGTAACGTAAAGTGATAAACTGAAAAACAAAAGTAGAGGGTTGATACCATCTGAGTTAGGTGTCTTGGCACCACCAATAAATAATGGCAATACGTCCAGTACACAGCTGTTAAAGATATTAAGATATGTTCTGACCATTATCAATTTAGACTTTTGGCGTCTTTTCATTATCATTGTTTCTCCCACGTGATCGTTTTGTCTACAGCATTCTTGAATCTTTTCCCCAGAAGATATATAAATCTACATACCGCAACGATCATCACTTACAACCATAAAACTTCCAGTATTCCTGCTAATAATGACATACAAGAAAGGAACTAATTATGCTATAACATTCGACTACGTTGGCGCCTTTTGGATGGCATTTTATACATCTCATATATCCTCAACTGATCTAATAAGTCCAAAGGAGATTTATATTCCATAAATAAAATTGACATTGTGATTTTCTCATTTCATATACCATTTTAAATCCAAATAATTCAATGTCACATGGATCAAACTGGAGCCGTATTGTGGTAATTCAGTCTGAGGTGGATGTCATTTTTTGTCTGTAATTCTCAAAGATAAAACGAAACGAAATGAAGTTGAGTAAAGCGCCGCCTTTTCTGCATTTACTGTGGCCAATGAAAACGGGCGGACCCCAATACAGTGGTTACGGTGGGGTTGGGGGTGGGGTGCTTTTATATCGATTTCCTACTTGCATGAGTTCTTTAATGTGTACACCAAAGTATACACTTCCTCTCGGTGTTCGTCTCATCCGAACGACTAGACACCGTACTTGAACAATATCGTCGCTTTATGGGAAAGTTTCTTTCATGAAACCCTTCATATGTATTTCATATGATGCCACACCACTGTGATAAAAATATAGTACGCGAAAAACAATTTAAGTACAATTCCACAAGGTACCAATTGATATCATGTCTTCATTGTAAAAGTTTTTTGGAACAGCTGTATGCAAGTGACAGGTGTCAGGTTTTGGATAACAGCGCCACACGCATTCTTGGACTAATCGAGGACCACTTCATTAAAAAGTAAGACAACGCCCCTGGGCGTTATTTGATTGGTTATACACAATTATCACATCCACACAAATAGTGTAAAAACTTAATTCATGAGACCTCAAAGCTGTTAGTTATTTCAATTCACAGCATTTCGTTCGTAGATTAGCTTATTTGTATTCAGAAAAAAGTAAATAAGTCCTTCATTGTTTTCATCGGACTCTCAATACGAAATCGATACAACCCCAGCAGCATGTAAAGTACCATGGGCCCTCACTTAATTTACAGGTTTTGATAACATCGCCATCAAACAGAATTATTTGAAATGTGTGCACTCAATATGAAGCATTTACTACTTAGTCAATCATAGTTTCAGATTATTATCACCCGTCTGTTAAAGAAGTGGATAGTGATAGTCATTTCTACAATTTAAGGTTGGGATTCTATTGGCTAAGAAATACACTTATGAATTATCAAATGCTTAAAGGACCTAAGTCCCGATAAGTCCGTAACTCAAAATCCTCCAAAATCTACGACATCAAAAAACACGAATTATTGGTCAATTTAAATCAACATTGATGATGTAAACTTACCGGGAAAAGATGAGCTTCTAGTATCCGATATTTAAGATAAAATAATTTTTTTGAACATTGGTACACGAATCGTGTACCATAATGCGCTTCAGTCCCAGTCGTATTGAGAGACTCGATGGACGACGCTAGACACATTATACCAAACCAACCGGTGTTATGTAGACTGAAATAACTAGACGCTAGAAATGTGCACTTGATTGCGATTGCTGGCTTATTTCGTCGATTTGAAATTGGAGTAAAATCGGAAACCATTGAATGTCAATCAGTTTATATAATTCATATTACAGTATTATTTTGTGAATTGCTAGGTCACAATTGTTAGCGATTTAGCCCCTTTAAACCTTTTAACGATCTCATCTTGTGATCTACTGATATGTTCGTATCAGCTGAGAATTATTACAGATTTTGGACATACATTATACAAGAGCTAAATCTGCGTTTTGCGGGTCTTTCTTTAGGTCTGAAATGTAATCAAAATGATTAATTACCGGTTGACATTAATAAACTTATCCCGATCATAATCACCTCTCGATGTCGTCGCTAGCCTTCGATATTTACTGGATTAGTATCCGATCTGCTGCTCAACGCTCATTAATGATTAAATCAAATAATGTATACTCGAGACTATGTTTTATTGTATCGATTTAAAAAATAATGATCGAGATGACGCCTAAAATTCAAACGCCAATTTCTCAGTTCAGAGTAGATTAATTTGACTGAAATTGTCAGCAAATTCCCATTACATTATCTTGTGTTCAAATATTTTAATCTCCCATAATGTATCTTTAAGAAATGTTTTTAATTCTGAAAAATTGAAGCCTTGTATTCAAACTAAGGGGGAATGGTGGGCTCGTTTAGTATGGCCACGAGCGTTCAAGAAATTAGTCGTTTATTGGGACGGAAACCCGAAATAATTAAGATTTGACCGCAGCGCCACTGTCAAGACACATTACCCTGAAAAATATGGACTCTTATCCTTAAAGAGTATACGGGATAGTTGCTCTAACGGTGGTATGAATCTCATGTTCCCCGGAGACATGTTTAATTGTAGACTAGGCGTAACCTAGACATGATAAAGATGAACACAGCTTGCCGAGGAGATGTTATCTCTTCCATCACATATGTTAAATATACTATTTTACTTTATTATTACCTATCCAAAACGTAAAGGTCACCATGAAAAACAATGCCGCCATATATCTAGAAGGTTCAGTCGTAATTGCGATCTTGTCTATAGTTTTTCCAATAAATATTAAAGACGATGCCCCAAAGGGAGGGGGTCACGGTATACCCATTATTTCATGTAGTAAACACGCACAATCATTTGGACTAAATTCAAAATAAGGTTACCAAATTTTACAACATCTCCACCAGCAACATACGAAACATGTGCTGTCTGTATACAATTAGCTCCGCATGAGAACAGACACGAAACTAGTTGACCGACATTTTAATTCCCATTTGGACGATGTTAGTCGAAAACACTAAAGTATACATTTGAAGGGAATTTATTCATTTGTAATGAAAATTTTTAAAAAAATCAGTCTTCGTGTGTATGAAATGGGTTGTACCGCATAATTTATCAGTACACTTTTTTGGCGACCATTCTAAATTGAAAATGAAACTGGAAAATGCGCGACAAATCACCAGTAACAATACGTTATGCGCTTCACAATATTCCTGAATAGAAATGATCGTCTCATAAATTTCTTAAAGATACTAGTACACATTTCCTTGTGCTATCAATGTTTCCAAAAAGAACGCCATAAAGAACATTTCAATGCGACCCGTGAACACGTTAAGAAGTATGGTCGATTCAGTCTATGCAATGGTGTGATTCGTTTTATATACAAACTAATAACAATATTTGCAGATTGTGCTATGCATTCGACAAGTGCATATACAAGTAACACATGTGCTTATATTTAAAATACAATTTCCCAGCGGCTGATGAAGATAAAAAATTTATAGAGCCATTTAACACGCATGACTTTATAACTCAATAACACCGCCAAGTTATTTACTATTATTATTTACTATTGGGAAGGCTGAGATTCTTATTTATTAAATTGATATTAACAACAATAAATATGATACTGCTTGGGCGTGAGATGTTTTCTTTCCATAATCGAGGCACCCGGGTGTTTATACCCTCGATTACCGCTTCAGGTGTTCGCACTGATAGTTAGTAGGAATTTGCAGGCTGTTAGTGATGAGGTGAAAGCTTCCACAAACGATTCTTAAAGCCCCAATACCACTCTGGTTGTAACTGAATAATATGTTCCAATCTTTATTCTAGTCAACAAATCGTAATATTTTACAATATTTCAATTTATTGATGATACAATTATCATCTTAACACAGCTAATTGAAAAAAATTGGAAAAATTTAACTGTATGATTTGAAAGGCCTTACGTAAACACTTTCAAATGTAACTTGGATTTAAACATATTTTCGAACCCTCTGGACAAGTAAAATAGGATGTACTGGATAATTTACACAACAGGTAGGACACTTAAATAACTCGTAGTTAGAATAAGGCTATTTTTTTCTGGACCTGTCCAGCCAACCAGAGTGTTATTGTCCCTTTAAAGGCCCTAGTCCACCTCGTTCAATATTTCAAATCTCAATGTTAAGCACAATCGAGTATATCTGGCTTAACGTCACACTGTTCTGCTCCAACTGGGCCCGTAGTGGGTGATGCTTTCGCTTTTGTTTTTATCGAATTCTAACTGCCAAGGGGTGTTTTTTACGTAAACGTCAATGTAAACGAGACCTCTGTTTTTCGGCCAATCCGATCTACTATACGTTTTCATTTAGCAGTCCCTCTGTCGTGTTACACACATATAGACACTTGTATGTAATGAATATTGACCAATATAATTTATAAACTATAAAATGATTGTTGCGTAAGTCAGAATTGATCAAATTGAAGAACAGACAGATATTCTATCAAAATGTGATTGAATAATTATGTCATGCTAAGACTTGAATCAGATCGTCAAATATTCATGATCGTAAAAGTTATGTCAAAGCAGTGGTTTCGAGTAATGATGTAGAACAATAAAAGTGCGCAGCATATGAAAATTTATATAACGAAATTATTTTTGATATGAAAAAGAAAAACATATCTCGCAGAACAGCAAATCGATTGATACTAATACAATAACATAATATGGAACACAATCACTATTTTCGATCATTCAATCTTTATTATTAATTGTGTTCCATTTTATGCGCTGTGTTGATTACGTGTATGTCACTCAACGATGTATTATTGTAGTAGTCACAACACTTTCTATTTTATCATCTAAATATAGGCAGTTCTTGTGGAGCTTAACCGGCAGGCAGTTGCATATTTTGCTTTGTATTACATGCCAGGATGCCTAGAACACTTGAACACAAAGACTACGTGTATTTCGGGTTCTGTGTAGAGTATGCTACATGACAAGTCAAACGAACTGAAATTAGGTTTAACGTCCTACTTTTCTATTAATCCGGGTAAATAAAGACAGGAATTTTTTATGTTAACAGGTGATTGTTTTAAAATCTTCCCATTCAAAATAGAACAGCGAACAAATTCTGCTAGGAAGTCAATGGTAAATTATGTGCAATTTTGTAACCTCTCCCTAGTCTAGAGGCCATGTTCAAGAACCCGGGTAAGTACTGGTCTCTGGATCGTTTTAACAACTAACCGTGAGCTGAACAAACATGTAAAATGTGTTGATAGCTGTTATGTAACTATGTTATAAAAAACTTGTGATATCATAATATATTGACAGAAAATGTGATATGCTGCACTATACACTAACAGGAAATGTGATATTCTGCACTATACACTGACAGAAATTGTGAGAAAATAAACACATGGCTTTAATGTAAATTAAAGTGACACGCCATCCCACAACTATCACTTTATCAAAAATGAACAGAATTTTAAAATAGTTACCAAAAATACATATTATTTCAATTAAATAATTGTGAAATTTCGCCCGGTGGTTTTGTAGGGTAAGTACCAGAAATAATAGCGATTAAAACTCAATAACTTGTAATATCTTTATAACGATGACTATGACTGGAAGAACTTGATTTGTTTGAAAGTCTCCATCAATATGGACGATAGACACAACATGCACCAGCGAACACCGTGGAATTAAACAATTATCACTCAATAATATCCATACTTCAAATGAATATTGAATAAAACGCACCCACTCGAATGTGGTAAATATACATCTTATTGGAATGTTACTGATACAAGGCGAGGTTATTACTATGCCTGTTTTTCTTGGGTTACTGATAGTAGACAATATTAATATTATTCATTTTGTTGGAAAGGATTGCATGAGTTATTTGTTTATATATTCAACATTTTCTCGAATCAAATAGCTTGTTTCCAAATAGAAAGAAGATGCAGTCCCTTGTTTTATTACATTTATTAGGTTCTAAATACAACAGCACCTTTCCCTGGCAACGAAAGCATCTGGTATTCTCTTTAATTAACGTTTTGCTGAAAGCTAAACATCTTGAGACTGAATCAAGTGGAGAAACCATAAATAAACAAGAAGACAAAACAAATCAATAGGTAAATAATAAGCAATAAAAACTCTCTGTGGTGTTTGATGAATATACGATTAGATACAAGGTGTCAACCCACTGATTAAAACGAATGGGTTAATTCATTGGTATAAGAAGTTGGCATGAAACCGTGTATATTCATCTTGTCTTGTCGACACTACTAATAAATATTACCTTGACACAATCGCTATCATAGATTTGTTAAAGTAGTGGTATCTTTAACTCCGGCTACTGAAGTTTTCTTTATAGTATATTTGGGGACACGATCCCGTTATCGTTGCGTTTCGGTGGAAGCGGACGTTAAATAAAGCTATTTCACACACGTTATCTTTGTGAAAATGTTTTTCCTATTTTAGTGCTAGTTTTACTTTTCTGGTTTGGTTTACATTTCACTATGGATATTGTGAAAGGGAATGTCTTTGAATAACAAAAGCTTGTCAATAAGTAGATAATCATTAATTAATTTCAAAAAATATTTAATAACAGTCATTAAAGGACCAAAAGCTCCATTTTTCCGAACACTGAATATACGAAAATTGGTCTAAAAGCACATATCAATGTAATTTAAGTGTATAAAAAGTGATTTTTAACATATTTATTGTAATTTCTGATCAATTATGTTGGGTAATATAGGTGAACAGTCCCAATAAAACGATGGTCGTTTATGTCTGCTTCGTTTATTCTACATGTTTCTTTAGTAATTTTTTATCGCTTGTGAATGAACCATTACTGATTACTTCCGCAGTGTCTTAGGGTTTACCTTTTCTTCCCAAAGACACCCGAAACCATAGAATACACGGCGCCTTGTTCTAATATAAAATGTCCATTGTGTCTTTTATTATTGGATATTGGATCCCAATTTTTTTGTCGAAGATATATAACAACTTCAATATTGATTGAAATGGACTAATTATAACCCTGAATTATAATCCGTGTTGTAAATTCGAATAGTATGGGTATTTTGAAAGATCTAAATATGTTGAATCCTTTAATAAATTTAATATTTTGTTCTTGCCATTTTAAATGACGGCCCAGTAAATCATTCTTATTAAAACTATTGTTTTCGCTATAACTTATTGATCACATACATTCAATGGAAAAAATAATATAACGATAATAAAAAAATGAATTACCTACTTTATAGATTCCGTTTACCGCTATTCTTAAGCTATCCTTATTATAATTGTTGGCGCCAAAGTTCTGAAACTAACTATTTTAAACTTATAAACTTTTTTGTTCCAGGATTGTCGGGTTTAGATCTCCATTAGTCCCGTCATCTTTAGCCACTAAAACACTGGCCTTTAAACACAAAACATGCTCACCGTATACGCTCTTATTCATGTGTTCTGTTAGTAGGTATTCCAAAGCACGAGCATTTATTTGAGGTATCGGCGCGATATAATGGCAATATTAGCATGTTGTAGGCGGTACAACTCTTTTCTGACTTCTCGCATCTCTACCATTATTTGCGTTTCCACTGGCAGTTCGATAGAATAAAACTTAACCCGCTCGCCGTGTTTCTACACTATCAACTGTCGATTACACAGACAGGTTTGTAGCACTGACGGCATTCGATTCACATTTATAGCGCTGAAGTATTGGAATCACTTAAATCCGCTAACCAATCTATATGGGGGTTAAAGCCCATCTTATAGCCTTTCTCCGCATCAATATCCTGGCAATGATTGAAACAATCTCTACTTTAATAAGTAAAACTAGAAACCAGCAGTATGTACACTGATGACTGGGGGTCATTAATTTGTCTCAATAAGTACTATGTGAAATCCTCATACATATAAAAAGATCCGTCCTAATTCAAATGACACCTATTATATACTTTCTAATACTATGATATTAATAGGTGTATATTATGCGTGTTAGATCATATAAACAATCCAGACAAGTTATAATATGTTTAAGCTAGCGTGAAGCTATAGCTACTGGCTGATTTCCTAAATAATTACAATTGACTGATTTTATAAATTGTTTAGCCGCTATCATTTAGTTTAACATGCTACAGATGTTTAACTCCAATATAAATATTAATTACTTAAAGGACCTAAGTCCGTAACTCAAAATCTGATTTGAAATTGGAGTTAAAACGAAAACCATTGAATGTAAATCAGTTTATATACAATTATATTACAGTATTGTATGCGTTGCGTACCACTTTTGTCAATTTCTAGGTCCCCAATGTAAGCGATTTAGCTAGCTCCTTTAACGTTTTAAAAGTTGGAATACTAGTATGTACGCATCATGTCAAGTGTGCTCAAATTAAACATAGGGGCGATCGTTAAGCAAAATGAACGCAAAGGTGGGTCAAATAAACTAGTTTAAAGAGGTAGAGAAAAATGGGGTTTAACGTCCACTCGACACCAACCAGGTCATTTCGGGACTAACATAAGGGTTAAATTTTATTTCAATAATTTGCTTGTGCGTAGGGGTCTTAAGCAGTGGGACGAAACCGGAGGTCCCGGAAAAACCCCACGAGGTTGAAGAGGCGATCAGAGAGAGAGAGAGAGAGAGAGAGAGAAAACGTACCCCCCCCCCCCTACTCCTTCGAAATCATGCCAGTTGACTCAATTACAGGCTTTATGATTCAGCACGCACGTGCTTACCACTCAGCCAAGTCTTTAACTCAATATCATTAACATTCTTTGACATGGCAAACATGAATTATTGGTCAATTTAAATCAACATTGATATAGTTATCTTACCGCGAAAAGATGGACTTTTTTGTTTCCAAAATTTAAGACACAATGACAATTTGAAACTGGTTTCGATTCAATTCCGCGTTTAAAAAAATCGAGCCTTTAAAAGTAGCCTAACTATGCAACGCCACCTGAACGGCAATTATATACCTAGATACATGCACATAGTCACATGCATTAATTGATGTAACAGCATGTAATTCTAAATATGTATTTCATTATGATATCCATATGGACCATATCGCCACGGTTAAACAAGAATCGCCATACAGGAAATGGTTATCGCCAAAAATTTCGCCAAAATTATATTTTTATCGCAATTGGCGGAAATGGCGATCGACAGCGTGAGCGCTGCATGTGGTTGTTTATTATTCGACAAGGAGTGAATATACATTATCCTATTTGATATAAGTATAACTTACGTTACAATAATACTATGTGATATACCCAGAGTAAATTCTCTTTAAAGAGAAAACAAAACAGAAAAAAAACCCTATCTGCAAAATATCACTTTAAAATTATTTAACCTGAAATCAATACCCTAAAACATAACTGTTTACAATAAAGGAAAAACAAAGTTGTAATAGTCAGAAACTTTTGATTCTCGATTGACTATTACAGATTAAATAGATGTCAACTCAGTTGTCAACATACCGATACACTTGATTTTATTCAATATTGTGTGGTCTCACTTAATCAATAATTTTAATACACCGAGACGCAATCAAAACGCACCACTGAGACACACTGTAGCAAAAATGTTGACGTTTGGCATGATCGAGGCTGACATTTACAACACCCCGCAAGGCCACAATAACTTTACTTCATAGTAACAAGTAGGCACAAGGCGCAATATAAAAATTAAAAGTCCAAAACTAACCTGTGTCCACCTCTTACACTAGTCAAATGCGCCAAAGACTTCACATTGATAAGAGGAGCCCCTGCAGAGCTGCATCAAGTGTCCCTGGTACTCATGCCCTCTCGAATGAACGCAATGGCGCGTTCTCATTGTGTTCAGGCTTTAACTAAGGTGTATACCAAAAGTTGCGCCTTGCAAAGAACTACAGGAGTCATACTGACCTTCTTTATAAAACAAAATTTAACTCTTACGTCTGCACTATAAAATCTTGATATTGAACATTCTCAAACTGTGTAATTAATTTCTTATGTTTGACCTTATCTGCCTGTGGTAGGTTTACGCGACCGCGAAAACACACTTTTCACTTGTTATCGCTGTGATCTAATAGTATCTTCTATTCAGAATTGCAAGATTAAAATATACCTTTAAAACAGCATTTAATATTATGCATCCATTTTTAAGAGTAGTTCGTTTTCACTGCATCTCAGTTATTTTGTATCACACTTCGCCAATTCAACTTTTTACTCTATGAGGGTTTTGCATGGACAGTGGAACTACGGCCTACTTTTACTTGCATTCCAATGTGTACACGGTATTCCAGTATTTTTAGACCCATCCGAACGACTAAATAGCTGTCCACGTTATATCAATATTATGCGGTCTATTTAACTCCCGCTTCCAACAAGGTAAAATGGATTTAAAATCTAGCATAATGACAATGTTATTGTTATTTGACATTTTGAATGTTTCATATCTGTATCACAATAAATATTCAATTTCTTATAGTTTTACCCATAATTCAGTGAATTCGTCATGGCTGTAAAACCATATGTTGCTGATATAATTTATTATTGAATGCTGGTGATTTTTGAAAGTCTGTGTAACTAGTGAGTTTTTAATAATATACTGAATAATTAAAGTATACGAAACTAACGATGTATCAAATTTAAAACACCCCTGATATTTAATGATATTATTTGAGGAGAGGAGTGGAGCACCGTTTTTAAGCCACACTTTCGCAAAGGCGACAGCTGTTATCGATGATTCTTGTAAAACTTTCAAGATCAGAGTTTTTGTTTTAGTTTTATCACAACGTAAGGTGACAGAATGGAGAGAGAGAGAGGGATAAAGAGAGGGGCGGAGGGAGAGAGAGAAATTGGGTTTAACTTCCACTCGACACAAACCACGTCATTTCGCGACTAACATATGGTTTAATTCTATTTCAATAATTCGCTTGTGGATAGGGGTCAATAGTTCGCTAATCATTGGGAGAAAACCGGCGCACCCGGAGAAATCCCACGAGGTTGGATAGACGACCCTACTCACTGTCACGTACAACCGGGGATTCGAAACCAGTTTACTCAATGCCATTTTTTATGATACAGCACTCACGTGTTAACCATTCGCCCCCCCCCCCCCCGTTGACAGGAATGATGTCTCATATTTTTTTTTTGATACTTTATTTTGTTTACGTTCTTTTGCTCGAAATCAATTTAATTAAAGCACACGACACAGTTTATAGTTCCCATAAACCAGCCGACCTCTATAATTAAATTACCGATAAAGTTGCTATAGTTTGACGAATACCACATTCATGGACAAGAAAAATGATTTGATAAGTCAAACTGTAGAGAAAAGTAAATTAGTTCACAAAAATAGTAATGTCATCGATTTGATTATATCATCCATGCATAACTTTATGCATACTCCGTAAATGTAGATCCTATTTGGTTAAATAAAGTATTCGTTGCAATCTTTTTATTGCTTCAAACCATGTACATCACGAACTTGCACTTAAGATGCATGTAAGTTAATCTATACCTGGGAAGAACTTGATAAAGAAGTTGTATACGTAAAACAAAGTGTAATAGAAAACATTGATACCGTTACGTAGATTTATTTTCATTCGTGATAAAGCCCATTCTGTATCAGGTGAGTGCCAAGAAGTAATAGAACTAAGCTCAGCTCAGCGACGCATATAGGTACGCCAAATCTGTCAAAACTCTAAAACTACAGAGACGCAACGTATTATAATTATATACAATACGGATACTTGATGCGGATGGGGAAAATTCCGCTTGCCAAAAGTCTCCAATGCAATGATTCGTTTACGTACACACTTATGTGTAGCCGGCTTGCCATCGACTTTCGTGCCATCTGAACGCAACGCCGTTTTCTGGAAGTGAGAACTATTTTGTAGATTTACACTCGTTAAGGGTCTGTTTTGCCATTTCCGGAAAGTGATTTGAATCAAATGTTGTAAGATTAGATTATTTTGTAAACAAATTATAGATGATTCAGGCAATTTTTGCACTGACATTGAACTATAGGTTAAGGCATCTGTGGGTCGACGATACTAGGTGGGGCAGTTATCTTAATATAGTTCAGGTTAATGATCGTTTGCTTGAAAACATATACTGTTTATATTAATTTCTTTAACGAGCTTCCTACATTAATCTTAATATTATATATCTGTTTCTTATCTTATAAATGTATATTAATGTAGATATATAACCCATTAAAACTACATATAAACAAAACCATAAAACATAATATACATGTTTTTGACATATAATAAACCATTATTTGTTATCAATCGACTTTCAAAATACTGCTAGTCTAACAAGTTTCGAATGTGATGTTTGTATCACCACTATATCCTAGTATACACTACACGCATTTCAGAGAGAGAGAGAGAGAGAGAGAGAGAGAGAGAGAGAGAGAGAGGGAGGGTTTAACGTCCACACGACACAAACTAGGTCATTGTGTTTTTTTAATTTTTTATTTCAATAATTCGCTTGCGCGTAGGGGTCTTTAACAGTTGGAGGAAACCGGGGGACCTGGGGAAAACCGATGAGGTTTGACAGGCGATCAGAGAGGGAGAGAGCGCACACGGGAGAGAGAGAGAGAGAGAGAGATAAAAAGAGTAAACCCATCCGATACAATGTAGGTAATTTCGGGATAAACATATTTTTTTCCAATGGTTCAATAGGATTATCATCTTATAGGGGCAACATTATTCTATTACATGAACACCCAGGGCTGTTTCATCTAAACATTTTTTTAATGACACATTTAAATGATCATTCATACATTTACATAACCGAATCTGCCATAGGTCCACCATATTGAATAAATGATTGCATTTAAGAATCGTATTGGCAAAAATCAATAGAGTTGAAAGTAATACATGATATTTAAATGAATTGTTTCTTGTATATCTATTGTTAAATTTGCATTGAAAGGTCTTTGATATCTTATTTCCTGTTCTGTCTGGTTATATGTATCTAATTGGTATTATTTCCAAGAAATACAAGAGGCCATTTCGCATTAAATTTGTGTCTGAAAAACATTTTGGATGACAATAATCTTACGACATTACCAAAGACATGTAACAGTCATGCTTATCAACAATTATGACGTCCATCATGGATCATTATCTCAAAAAGGATAACAATACATTTGTGGTGTCCTATATTACAACGATAGCCGAGGTAAACTGGCGAGGGAGACCCGGTGCCTCGTCGAGTATCGGACGGACTCAATAACAATCAAAAAAGTTCATCGGGAATTACCAGTTTAGTGTCCAATTGGTTGCGGACATAGGGTCTGGTGCCTGTTTCACAAAATTTTACCTAAGATAAAATCTGATTTTAGTAATTTGATTGGATGCTATTAGATTGATTTTAGCGCTTAGTTAGACTGGTGGCCAGTCTCCTCCACACACCAAAAATTGGCCAGTCCTCTCCAAAAAATAAAAACCGAAAAAAAACCGTAATCTCTAGAGACTGGGCAAATAGAGCTTCATTCTCATCTAGTAGGTCAACCTGCATTATGTAGGTCGTGTGACGTCGTCTTCTTCTTCTTCTTTTTTTGGTGTTTAACGTCTGCTTCCACTTAAGTGATATCACAGACAAGACATAGGAGAGCCGAAGCTGCTTCCTGATTTTTAGAATATGATTTTGCAATCTTTCCATTTTGGCCTTAGGCCATGGATTAGGTTTTAGTGGGAACTTCTTCCCTTTATTTAATAAAAACACATCGTTGGTAGATGATCTCTTCTGTTTCTGGTTTGGTAGATGTCTTCTTTGTGGGATTTGTGTTTTTAGGTGCCAGACCTGTCTTCTCGTGGTCTCCCCTTACTCCACTATCCCACTGGTATTTGTTTTGGCAGAATAGTGTTTAGATGCAGAGCCCATCTGATCATGACTCCCTCTTACTCCACTATCCCGCCAGTTTAGTAGATGTTAGTAGTAAATTAAACTAATATAAAATTAAATAAATAAAGAGAGTATAATAAAGTTGTAGTCAAAATAAATTAAAGGTAATAAAATAAAGTAAATTAAATTAAATTAAAGTAAAAGTAAAGTAAAGATAAAGTAAAGATAAAGTAAAGATAAAGTAAAGATAAAGTAAAATGAATTAATTAAAATTTATTAGTTAATTAATTTAAAGGTAATAAATAAAAATAAAATTAAATAAAATAAAATAAAGTAAAGTAAAGTAAAGATAAAGTAAAATGAATTAATTAAAATAAAGTTGTAGAGTGGTTGGGCTTCCTTCGAGAGGACGTTTTTACCTCCCCACCCTACGTCGTATAAAAAAAAATAAGTTGAGATAAAAAATAAGTAGAAAAAATAAAAAATAAATTGAAGGTAATAAATAAATATAAAATAAATTTAAGTAAAAGTAAAGTATAAAGATAAAGTAAAATGAATAAATTAAAATAAATGTATAGGATGGTTGGGCTTCCTTCGTGAGGACGTTTTTACTCAACCATCCTACGTTGTATGGAGAATTTATCTAGCCGTGACCCTTTCTTATTTCACTAATTTACTTAGTCCAACTGTGTCCATTAGGGTGTGGACTTCTTCGAAGATTTGTAGCTTCAGATCTGGTCTAGGGAAGAGTAGGTTCTTAGTGTTGAATGGTATGTTATTGGTCTCCATCATTCTCACTAAGTCCCGTCTCTCTTCCTTGTAAACCTCGCAGTCTACCAGGACATGGTTGGTGGTACACTCTTCTCCGCACTCACAGACGATCACGACATATCTAACAACAACGTGACGTCAACCCTCAGACGGTCTAAGCATGACTGCTTTGCACTCCAGTCGAGACGCATGATTCATGTCACGTGACTCGGGGCTTGCTTGATAACTGTCAATCATTCCAAATAAGGAACAACGTAAAATATGACAGGAACGCCCATTTTATTGTGAAGCTCGCAAATTGTCCAGTCTCTGGTGCTGGTTACAGGTTTACTCAAAAAAATTTTTTATACAAATGGAAACGAAAGTGTTGATTTACTAAAAATTAATACTTTTATATAAATCGAAATGTAAAATAAATAGAAGAGACTGGGCCAGTCTAGCGCTTAGTCAGTCATATTTAAGTATTACTAAATTTGGATTTTATCTTTAGTTAAGATTTCGAGAAACAGATGTTTAGTCGTTCCAGTGAGACGAATAGTCGAGGTCACGTGTATACCATTGGCTGCAAGTGAACATCCAATATAGCGCACTGCATGGTGTATGCCGAAATGCCTTAGCCCGGTCGGGGCAGAAAGGTAAACGCGAAGCTCCATTTCATTTCACATTATTATAAACTCTCCCAATATAAATTTCTTCCAATTAAGAAGCGTATTAGTACAGGCGGTCGCACGTGTTGTTTATCGTTAACTTTGGCCTGTTCATTGATTCGGTTCTTTACGGAAGAGAGTGATATTTGGCGGTTCTTAAGAAGTTCGTAATAATAGTGTGCCCCAATCATAATATTTATTATTGTTTTAGTGCCATCTGATGTTCACGTGGTTAACAGTTGTGTAATATAAGTCAGTCATAACAATAACAAAATACAAGTTATCATTACACGTGTACTTACTATATCATCGTTTATCTTAAAGGGGAACACCTGATTCGATAGATGGTCCCGTTCTCAAATTTGTTCTCGGCGAATTCCACGAAACGCAATTAATATCCCATTCACCTGGCTGCCATACTTTATTTTATGAATGATTATACTGTGAAAGTCTTACCTGTTTTTGACAATTACGGTGACATGTATGTCATTTTTTTCACGTCACTTCCTGCTTACGCGGGGGAATCTTCATAAATAATATAACTCTAAAAAGCAGAGAAAGGGTATATTTGCGTTAGGTTGAAGTACAAGGCATAGCTAAGTAACTGTATTCCATCTTGAGTTCAATATGCGTGTTTGCTGTCTATTTCCACTCTGATTAACTGTAACGATAAACTAAAAAGCATGTTTTCACTCCTTAAAGAGTTTGTACATGTATTCAACTTACTGACGTTGAAGAAGTGCTAGTGCTTTAAAAGAAAAAAACAACCCCAAACACCTATGTATTTAGTTTTTAGCCAGTAAATTCCAACATTTTAGAAGATTTAAAGTCAATTATTGAACAAAAAAAACATATGAAGTAGTTTAATACAGGACAGAAATACATAAGTAATTTATATAAATATATATTATTAATGATGTCAGGTGGGCATGAACAGAGTCATACTGCACACAGCGTTCCACCTACGTCATCACCAGCCGAAGCTAGCAGTAGATAGGCAGCCTAAGTTTGGGATGGAACAGAGTAAGAATAGCGTTATTTTTACTCTGTGGCATTATGTTGTTTTTAATAAAGGGTTGAAATAACACTGACGTTATGTGACGTGATGACGTCAGAGGGAAAGTTGTACGGGCATAATAATATCATTGGACTCAGGAAACGCGAAAAGGCCAATTCTATCAATTTTATTCTATTACACAGAGTTGTGTTATTCTAGAGAGGATTTGCTTCATAAGGTGCCTTATCATCCATAATACGTGTAGATTGGCTGACACATAATATTTATATAGAGAAAAATGGGGTTTAACGTCCACTCAACACAAATAGGTCATTTCAGGACTAACATATGCTTTAATTTTATTTCAATAATTCGCCTGCGGGCAGGGGTCTTTAGCAGTTGGAGGAACCGGAGTGCCCGGAGGAAACCCACGAGGTTGAGAAGGCGCCCCTATCTCCATGCTACATACGCTAACACCAGGGCTCGAAACCACAGCCGCAAGCCAGCGTTGGCCGGCCAGCTAGAGGTCGAAGCGCGGTACTCTAGACCACTAGGCCATCCCAACCCCAGACACATAATATAAGTGCAATTTCAATTAATAGACTTGAATAATTTCTTCGTAAAATAGTTAACTATTTCGCCCCCCCCACCCCCTGTCTTGATAAACTGCTAACCTTTAAATCCAAGAAATGTTTAACAACTAAGTAAAGTTATTTTTAGAGTAACAAGAGGACAATCGGCATTAATACTTATCTTTAAACGTTTGTATACTAATGTTGTGGCCTAATATGGGATTAATTTTATTGCGGATATTATCGAGTTGAGAAACAATAATACACGCAGCTTGCATAACGAGATCAAAATGGTTTAATGTTTCTAAAGTAGAAAGCTTATCTAAGTAGAGCATTAAAGATTAGCGGCACATTTCAAGTCAGATTAGTAGCTTGATAACTAAATAAAGTATTGACGGTTAAATGGTTTCCAGTGTTAACACATCATTTCATTTCTTATTTCTAACTTGCATAGATAAAGCGATGCACAACAACGAAAATAAATATGCGGCAAACGTGGCTGAATGTCCAGAAGTTGACAAGTAGTTATATGGTGCAACATTTGTTGTTTGCATAATTTCGGAAAGGACCTTGAAGGGTTACAATACAATCTGGAAATGAATAATTGTCTAGTCTTTTGGATGGAATGAAAAACCTAGGTCCTGTGTACGTACACATTGGCGTGCACCTAAAACATCCCTTGGCAGTTGAAAGGTTTACAATACAATCTGAAAATGAATTATTGTCACAAGCCGATCGTTTCGTTTAAATTAACACAATATGTATTGGGAATTCAGTTCAAAGGAATGTACACGAGAACTGAAATCCGTTGGTGCTAGAAATTTGCATAATTGAAAGCTAATAAAGTCAACGAAGCGTAGAAAGATATGTACAGTTCTTCTAAAACAATCTCTATTCATGTTAAACTGTTCGACTTAATGACAATACATATTCTACAACTTGGCGTGTTCTACGTTTACTGATGAAAAAGACGATGTTCAGAATCCCTACTGAATTGATATTTTACGGTAAACTAGTGCATAAAACTATTATTGTGATCGAGTTGATATTGAAACAGTTTGCCATTAATCATTATATCATTTATTTCATTTTTTTCAAGCATGGATCTGTCAATCTAAATCTCTTTTTATGAAATAATAAATTCGCCATACTCATTACTGACCATTATTATTATACAAAAGAATGTCGTTTACTTGATTGGAAAGGATTTCACATAAAGGTAATGATCCTAAAAGTCCCGTTTTTATTTTAATCTCGTCAAATCTGTTGTTATTAGATAGCAAAAATCCCTAAGTCCCCATTAGGCCTACCGACTGATGCGTCTAATACGATCTAAATTCCGAATTTTTTTTTCAAATTATGCGTTTAAAGGAGCTAAATCGCTAATATTTGGAACCTAAAATGGACACAAATGGGTCGCAACACATGTAATAATGAATGTATATAAACTGATTTACACGCAATCGTTCCGTTTTTACACTCATTTCAAATCGGTTATGTTCGGCAAAGTAATGGCAATCTCTAGCGTCTGGTTATTCCAGTCAACACCGATAGTATTTATTGCGCATGCTCTCCATATAAGAATATGGCGCCACCGTTTGACATGACTTGTGGAATGTGCCTAGCAAAGTTTCTCGAGTCATTTGTTACAAATGACGCTTAAATGCCATATTGTAAAATATTTATTTTTAAATATTAGATTTCAGTAGCCCATCTTTTCCCAGTAAGATCACAACATCAATGTTGATTTAAATTGACAAATAATCCGTGTTTTCAAGTCGAAGACTTTGGATGATATTTTTTTATGGACTTGACTTTTAATTTTTAACAAAAACAATATTTCGGGTATTACGCGATTAAGTCAGAGATCAATCGCACCGAAACGGACAGGCCCTATATGTAAACCGAGGGGGAGAGAACACTTCAAGTATCAATTCATTCTTGTTAATTTGTTAATGTGGAGAGGAAGACATTTCCAGAACTGTACTACTGGCCGATTGCGAACAATGCAAAGAAGATAGTGAGGGTGATGGAAATTCATGCTTCTCAATACTTAAAACCATCCTGCTTCCTACAGATGGATGTTGACTCTTTTTTTTATGGACAATAGACGAATTTACATTTAGGGGATCTGTCATCTAATAGTGAAATATTGGCCCAGTGCTTCGAATTTGACAGAATTTCTAAAGTGCTTTTCTGTTGGTCCCCCAAACTCTCTCTCTCTCTCTCTCTCTCTCTCTCTCTCTCTCTCTCCCTCTCTCTCTCGTCGCTCTCTCTCTCTTTCTCCCTCTCTCGTATCCGTCATGAAACGAGACATCATTATCTATTACCTAATAAAATGGAGTGATATCTCACCATGTAAATTAATTAATACACGTATGAACATCTATAGGATCAATAATTATTGTAGACTAATTTAATGAACAGGCATATACGTCATAACATAATGTACAACCACGGATTTAAAAAAATGCAGATCAATCTAATTAACATAATTTTATTTTTATTGGCAATAAATATTATTATTATTATTATTTTTCCAGTGCATACATCATTTTCTATTTAATATTCAACTCAGAGATGAATCTTCTCGATATAATTATCTACACTTAACGAGCATACAACTCTATTTTTAATATTCTTAAAGCAGACAAAATTGGTCTAAAAGCAGCACATATTATTTATTATTAATGTAATAAGAATGTATATACAGTAATTATGTTCAGTAAAATACGTGAGCAGACCAAATTGACCGACAGTTGTTAGCGACTGGTTAGTCAATTCTAAGGTTTATTTATTATTATTATTTTGTCGTTTGTGAAACAGCCATTACTAATTTTTACACCGTTGTCTTGTAGGATATGTTTTCTTTGTTCATTACCAATCGCGCTCGAACCCATAGAATACACGACTCGTGTTCTGAATATAAAACGTAAATTGTATATTGGCCAAGTAACAATATCAATATAGATTGAGCTAAAACAATTCTGATTTCTCTTTTGTATTTTTTGTTAATTTCAAATATTTAGCTCCCTAAAGATCAATATTCTTGTTTTTAAGTACTGGAAAATTATTATTTTATTAACATAGTATAATAATAGTAAATCTATTTCTGTATATATAAACATGAAACTGTCTTTAAACAAACAATAAATTAATGTATCTCATACGGTAAATATATGTTTGTTGACATATCATTGATTTGGGATTTATCATAAGGTATTATTTTTATCACTGAGAAGTATGCTTACATAACATAAATAGAACAACACTGATGTGTTCGGGTAATTTCAAACTTCAAAGAATGCGAGGATTTGATTTATCATAATCAATCTAGTTATAATGAATTGACAAAAAACACCCCAAAACAAACTAGTACATGCATACCCGTATCTTATTAGACGCCTTTCAAGTTAATATTATGAGTATTTTATTATGGTTATTAGCATGATAACATAATAATTAGATGATGTTTCACAAGGGAAGTTTGACCATAATGAAAACCATCACCGATTCATCATCATCATGATCAGATTAGATGAATGTCGGAATGCATTGCTCTATGCCTAAAGGTTGATTTTTTTATGAACAACGACAATATTACAAATTATCTTTGAACGAACAGTCGTGCTTGTGTCACCGGTGTCGCCTGTTTGCCTCGCTGCCCGGTTTTGCTTGGTTTCTTGAACAAGTGACTCGATTTAAACCTCATCATCAGTTACGTATCAATTTGGTTGCTTGTGTCCGTATGAAACCTAGTTCACTGGTGACATTTTAATGACATCTAACCATTTAGCTTGTAAATGTATATATATCAAACCTGGAGGTCGGGTGTTCGATCCCTGCATTGCCGAGAAAGTTTCCGACGTGGTTTCCCCTTGGCAGAGGTGAAGGATGGAGGACCTGACAATGGCATGCACCTAAAAGATCCCTTGGCATTTGGAAAACGATATAAGAGTAGGCCATAGCGCCGCTGACTGGACACAATTCCCCCATAGCAGACTGTACGACGTATTCTCGTATTCACTAGCCCACTAGGGACAGAAACGTAGGACGTTAAACCCCATTTTATTTATATATATCAAGGCCAAATTATCAAACCAAACGGGTACCAAAATAAACTTTCTTATTTCTTTGACTAAGCTAGGATTACAGGAAAAGTTCAGTTAGCTAAATCAATGTGTGTATATTACATTTTACCGAATCCTCTCTGTAATATTTGTTATCAATAGTAATATGTACATAAGAAAATAGCCTGGTAGTCTAATATTTACCGTTATCTTACAGCCATTCTGTCTGTATATAGATATGTTGAAATTAACACGAGTCTTGGTGCAAGACGGTTTCACTTGGTATTTACTGTCAACTCTAACCTGTTCTTCATTGATTCGGTTCTTTACCAAAGAGAGGGATATCTGGTATTTCTTCAAATATAGTTATTATTATTAATAATAATACTGTGCAGTAATCCCTATGTTTATTACTGTATTATTCTGTATGTAGATAAGCATACCTTCAGTAACCAAACTTAAGTCATCAATACACGTGTACTCACAATATAGCAACATGTGTCTTAAAGGGACACCCTGTTGAATTCCGTGAATGGAATTTTAAGAACGGCCTTGAATATTCTCAAACATCATGACTAAGTAAAATGTAAACCAAAAGTAACGTAAATCCTACAGACAGTACCAAATACACAGTGACTGTTGTTACGAACAGTCGTAAACAGTAAGCCTCAGGTTATTGTTACGACAATGCTTTCAGGGTCCCCCATCGGTTAGGGTTGGGTTAGGGTTAGGGTGAGGTATAGATTGAGAGTTCCATGTGTACAAATTTACATTGGCATTTGCTTCTGAAAATACTGCTCCTTTTTCAAAGCTGGTGTTGGGGAGATTGGCAGCCATTTTGGAATTTGTTCAAAACTTTGCCGATGAAGGGCGCTGAAAGCATCATCGTAACAATAGCATAAGGACTATTCTTACGACAATAGCCACTACGAAATATGTCACCACCCTTCCTCTTGAATGATGTATGCCCATCATTTCTGGTTTATGTTTTGTTTATATTTAAAAAAAAAACAACCAGAGTAAATGTGTGTTTGTTTGAAGTTAAAGTGTTAGCCTATCATTGAGTTTTTTGTTTCATTAAGTGCAAGACATTTAGTAGAGTTTCAAAACTCTAAACAATAGCAATATGTCCGCATCCTTTCTCTGGTTTACATTGCTTTATCTTTTATTATAAACCCATAGCCTGTAACTGCCGGCCTCGGTTTTTCTTTTTCTCGGATTATTGTCTTCAGTCTTCCTTTCTGCAGAATAACCCCAGTCTCGTGCTTTATCTTGCACGAAAAAACCCCAACAAAACAAGAGTAAATTTCTGTTTGCTTGAAGTTTAAGTCTATCAATGAGTGCAAGACATTAAGTCAAGTTTCAAAACATAAGCTTGCTTTAAACTTGTAATCGGATTTAAGCCAAACTATAAATCACAAAAAAATCTCTGTCTCTTCATAATTTATTATGGGTTACCTAGTTTAATTGACTCTTCGTTAGGATGAAAATATTGACACTTCAACACTCTAAGCGTGTCATGCATCTTATGAAGCTTCATTTTTTCGAATGGTGTAAAAGAAATTGATACTGATTCGATTTTCGTCAATAGTTGCTACATTTGATTTAAAGTAGTAGATGTTTAGTTTTGTTTTGTATTGCTTTTCCGTTGCCCCCCCCCCCCCGCCCCCATCTCTCCCTCTCTCTCTCTCTCTCTCTCTCTCTGGGTAACCGTCTTGAAAACGAGAGATCATTATTACCTATCTCACCATGTTAATTATTTAATACACGTATGAACATCTATAGGATCAATTGTAGACTAATTTAATGAACAGGCATACGTCATAACATAATGTAGAACCACGAATATAAAAATATGCTTGTCGGCTTTAAACACAGATCAATCTAATTAACATAATTTTCTTTTAATCGGCAATAAATATTATTATTATTATTATTATTTTTCCAGTGCATAAATGTTAACATCATACATCATTTTCTATTTAATATTCAACTCAGAGACCACTCTTCTCGATATAATTATCTACACTTAAAGGGTATATAACTCTATTTTTAATATTCTTAAAGCAGACAAAATTGGTCCAAAAGCACATATTATTAATGTAATATGAATGTATATACAGTAATTATGTTCAGTAAAATACGTGAGCAGACCAAATTGACCGACAGTTGTTAGCGACTGGTTTGTCAATTCTAAGGTTTAATTATTATTATTATTTTGTCGTTTGTGAAACAGCCATTACTAATTTTTACACCGTTGTCTTGTAGGATATGTTTTCTTTGTTCATTACCAATCGCCCTCGAACCCATAGAATACACGACTCGTGTTCTGAATATAAAACGTTAATTGTATATTGGCCAAGTAACAATATCAATATAGATTGAGCTAAAACAATTCTGATTTCTCATTTGTATTTTTTGTTAATTTCAATATTTAGCTCCCTAAAGATCAATATTCTTGTTTTTAAGTACTGGAAAATTATTATTTTATTAACACAGTATAATAATAGTAAATCTATTTCTGTATATATTAACATGAAACTGTCTTTAAACAAACAATAAATTAATACATCTCATACGGTAAATATATGTTTGTTGACATATCATTGATTTGGGATTTATCATAAGGTATTATTTTTATCACTGAGAAGTATGCTTACATAACATAAATAGAACAACACTGATGTGTTCGGGTAATCTCAAACTTCAAAGAATGTGAGGATTTCATTTATCATAATCAAGCTAGTTTCAAATGAATTGACAAAAACACCCCAAAACTGGTACATATATACCCGTATCTTATTAGACGCCTTTCAAGTTAATATTATGAGTATTTTATTATGGTTATCAGCATCATAACAGAATAATTAAGTGATGTTTCACAAGGGCAGTTTGACCATAATGAAAACCATCACCGATTCATCATCATCATGATCAGATTAGATGAATGTCGGAATGCATTGCTCTATGCCTAAAGGTTGATTTTTTTATGAACAACGACAATGTTACAAATTATCTTTGAGCGAACAGTCGTGCTTGTGTCACCGGTGTCGCCTGTTTGCCTCGCTGCCCGGTTTTGCTTGGTTTCTTGAACAAGTGACTCGATTAAAACCTCATCATCAGTTACGTATCAATTTGGTTGCTTGTGTCCGTACGAAACCTGGTTCATACGTGACATTAAACATCTAACCATTTAGCTTGTAAATGTATATATATATCAAACCTGGAGGTCGGGTGTTCGATCGCTGCATTGCCGAGAAAGTTTCCGACGTGGTTTCCCCTTGTCAGAGGTGAAGGATGGAGGACCTGACAATGGCATGCACCTAAAAGATCCCTTGGCATTTGGAATACGATATAAGAGTTGGCCATAGCGCCGCTGACTGGACAAAATTCCCCCATAGCAGACTGTATGACGTATTCTCGTATTCACTAGCCCACTAGGGACAGAAACGTAGGACGTTAAACCCCATTTTATTTATATAAATCAAGGCCAACTTATCAAACCAAACGAGTACCAAAATAAACTTTCTTATTTCTTTGACTAAGCTAGGATTACAGGAAAAGTTCAGTTAGCTAAATCAATGTGTGTATATTACATTTTACCGAATCCTCTCTGTAATATTTGTTATCAATAGTAATATGTACATAAGAAAATAGCCTGGTAGTCTAATATTTACCGTTATCTTACAGCCATTCTGTCTGTATATAGATATGTTGAAATTAACACGAGTCTTGGTGCAAGACGGTTTCACTTGGTATTTACTGTCAACTCTAACTTGTTCTTCATTGATTCGGTTCTTTACCAAAGAGAGGGATATCTGGTATTTTTTCAAATATAGTTATTATTAATAATAATAATACCGTGCAGTAATCCCTATGTTTATTACTGTATTATTATGTATGTAGATAACCAGACCTTCAGTAACCAAACTTAAGTCATCAATACACGTGTACTCACAATATAGCAGCATGTGTCTTAAAGGGACACCCTGTTGAATTCCGTGAATGGAATTTTAAGAACGGCCTTGAATATTCTCAAACATCATGACTAAGTAAAATGTAAACCAAAAGTAACGTAAATCATACAGACAGTACCAAATGCAGAGTGTCTGTTGTTGCGACCAGTCGTAAACCATAAGCCTCAGGTTATTGTTACGACAATGCTTTCAGGGTCCTCCATCGGTTAGGGTTGGGTTAGGGTTAGGGTGAGGTATAGATTGAGAGTTCCGTGTGTACAAATTTACATTGGCACTTGCTCCCCATCTCTTAATTGCTGCCTTCAGTTCTGAAAATACTGCTCCTTTTTCAAAGCTGGTGTTGGGGAGATTGACAGCCATTTTGGAATTCGTTTAAAACTTTGCCGATGAAGGGCGCTGAAAGCATAATCGTAACAATAGCATAAGGGCTGTTCTTACGACGATAGCCACTACGAAATATGTCACCACCCTTTCTCTTGAATAATGTATGCCCATCATTTCTGGTTTATGTTTTGTTTATATTTTTAAAAAAAACAACCAGAGTAATTTGTTGTTTGAAGTTAAAGTGTTAGCCTATCATTGAGATTTTTTGTTTCATTAAGTGCAAGACATTTAGTAGGGTTTCAAAACTCTAAACAATAGCAATATGTCCGCATCCTTTCTCTGGTTTACATTGCTTTATCTTTTATTATAAACCTATAACCTGTACCTGCCGGCCTCGGTTTTTCTGTTTCTCGAAATATTTTCTTCAGTCTTTCTTTCTGCAGAATAACCTCAGTCTCGTGCTTTATCTTGCACGAAAACCCCCCAACAAAACAAGAGTCAATTTCTGTTTGCTTGAAGTTTAAGCCTATCAATGAGTGCAAGACATTAAGTCAAGTTTCAAAACATAAGCTTGCTTTAAACTTCTAATCGGATTTAAGCCAAACTATAAATCACAAAACAATCTCTGTCTCTTCATAATTTATTATGGGTTACCTAGTTTAATTGACTCTTCGTTAGGATGAAAATATTGACACTTCAACACTCTAAGCGTGTCATGCATCTTATGAAAGCTTCATTTTTTCGAATGGTGTAAAAGAAATTGATACTGATTCGATTTTCGTCAATAGTCGCTACATTTGATTTAAAGTAGTAGATGTTTAGTTTTGTTTTTTAGCTCAAATCTTTATTAGCGAGAGCATTGATCGGTTGCTTGCCAATTGAATACCGATTTCTATACATTGTATTAGATGGGTTCGTGTCATTCCGGAGACGAATTGATTCTCATTGGTTCACTATGATCGATAATCGATTAACAGACAAATAAGCGCACAGAGAAGTTCTTAATTTCAGTTTTAAATCATTCAAATGGTAAATGGATACATAATAATAACTATTTAGAGAAATGAGGTCATACTAAATGAACAATGGCGGACGATAATCCCCACTATGCACCATCAATTCCTTCTATAACCATACGTGGTGTGTATTTTTTACACCCTTTAAATGATTGTGATTTAATGTCAGGATTTAGTATGGGATTAATTTTATTGTGGAAATCATCGTGTTTAGAAAACATAATAAATGGAGCATGCGGAGAGAGATAAAAGCTGACTTAATGTTTCCTAATTGTAAAAAGCTTATCTAGATAGTGCATTAACGATTAAAGTCCCAATACCACTCTTGTTGTAACTGAATAATATGTTCAAATCTTTATTCCGGTCAACAAATTGTACTATTTTACAATATTCCAATTAATTGATGATACAAACTTCATCTTTACACACCTAATTTTTAAAATTGGAAAATTAAACTACATGGTTTGAAAAGCTTTACGTAAACATTTTCCAATGCAACTTGCATTTAAACATATTTTTGAACCCTCTGAACAAGTAAAATGGGATGTAATGGATAATTTAGCAGTGGGAGGAAACCGGAGTGCCTGGAGGAAACCCACGAGGTTGAGAAGGCACCCCTATCTCCATGCCACATACGCTCCCACCAGGGATCGAAACCACAGCCGCAAGCCAGAGGTGGCCGGCCAGCTAGAGGTCGAAGCGCACCACTCTAGACCACTAGGCCATCCCAGCCTCGCCCCCCCGTTTGCTGTAGAAAGTCAACTTGGTATGAAGAAAAATCTTTGTTTCGTAGAAAGTCAAATTGTTATTAAGAATTATCTTAGTTTCGTGTCGAAAGAGGTCAAATGTTGATTAAATTGATTATACCGAGGGGAGGAGGGTGATGGTACTGGGGTGGGGGGAGGTAATAGAAAGGGGCTATACAAATGTACATTATTATTATTATAACGTAAAGTATAGTCTTAACTGTTTAACCACGGATTTCATTTCGGAAATTTAAAAATGTTATTTTGTATGAATTATACTTTAACTGTATCCGAAACGTCTAGACTTTGTGATATATTAAATATTTAAATGTTGTATAATACTATCTGGAAATTTAATAGTTAACGACAGATTATATAGTACATCAAACTATTAACCGGGTAAATGGTATTGTGTACAGTAATTATTACTATCTGTCAATAAAATGTGTTCCACTGCATGAGTTATAAATTAAAAATTCAGACATGAATTGCAGATTACGTTTTACTGTTATGTAAACCAACGGGGCTACTGAGAATAGGCATTTCCACGCAGTGTTCCATAGGGTTTCCAGCTGGCTGGGGTTCTTTAAGGGTTCTGCTAATGGTATACACATGCCCTCGGTCTTTCGTTCCATTGGAACGACTGGACGCTTTTCCCTGCCGTTGGCATTCAGATAAAATACCCACATCAATTGGAATTTTAAAAATGAGTAGGCTATATGCCGGCCAAAATTATCCCAGTTCTGCAGAAAAGGTATGACGTTAAAGGCTCAACGTCACACATGTTGTAACTGAATAATATGTCCCAATCTTTATTCTGGTCAACAAATTGTACTATTTTACAATATTCCAATTAATTCATGATACAAATTTATCTTAACATACCGAATTTAAAAAATTTAAAAAATTTAACTAAATGGTTTGAAAAGCCTAATGTAAACCTTTTCAAAATGTAACTTGGATGTAAAAACATTTTCGAACCCTGTGGACAAGTAAAATAGGATGTAGTGGATAATTTACACAACAGGTAGGAACACTTAAGCATCTAGAACTTAGAATAAGGCTATTATAGTATTTTCTGGAACTGCCAGTGCGTTTACTAAAGATGGAACACTTTAGACTGTAAACCCACGAGGAACGCTGTCGGTCGTTCCTGGGACTTTTTTACTTTTACTTAGTGAGTCCGTGTCTATCCCAATCAATTGTACTCGTATAGTGTCGTATACGTCTTGACGTGACGTCTTGTCCCCAAGATCAACCAGTACCTCGGTGGTCCACCTACATTCTTCTGAAATTCCACCTCCATGTTTTAAATTCGTCTCGTTCTTCAATTCAACTTTGTTTATCCATGGATGCAGTTTGTGAATCCCTTAATTAAATGTCTATCTAAATATTTATGTCTCAAAATCAGGAACATTAAGTCTGCCTTATATCTTGAAGCAATGTTTGGCCTTTTAAACAGCGTGTTGATTACGTTTAATACCGGAACTGTCGCTAGTTCTGTAGAATTGAATTCAATACCGTGACAGTCAGTACCCCTGTCTGAGAGTGTAGAAGGGCATTTTGTCTCTAATGCATACCAATGATTTCATATATTTTTGTCCGCAAGTTACCAGTTCAGAAGACACAAATTTCGGGGAAATGACTTCTAATTATTGAAAAGGAAAACATAATTATTAAACACAGATAGCTACTATGTCACAGATAATACGTGTAAGGTTTTGTGTTATGCGTGGAAACGATTTGAGAAAACAATGGTGATATTTTAAAAGCGTTTTATATCACCCAAAAATTTCACAGTAGGGCGTTGAACCCCATTTCAATTTTATTTCATTTCATTTCACAATGACCGATAAATTTAAATATGGATCAGCACTGATTGATATCTTGTATTAATTCATAGCCCACAACAGACTAGACTGGCATCACTTTTATAATTTATTACCATTTGGAATACAGAAACCGAGAGAAAGGGTAACTTCTATGTGTAAATACGATTAAACGTATGACAAAAAGAGATTGTTTGAAGTCAGACAGAGACGTATAGATAGGATTAAATAAGGTGTAATTGACGAGCCGTTTGCTGTTTACACTATAGCAAAAAATGACCACGTCGGTGATTTATAATAGATTATTTCAATCCTATAAATAGAACACGAACAGTTGAGCATTCATAATGTGTATTATGCATTTTTCTAGGATATTCAATAAATGGAAATGGTGTTGTGCGTAATTTGGTTTTTAATTAATTTTTATCGATCAGTGTATATGATGGTGTAGCGCGTATAATAACGTGAAGGTTTATATGTTATGAGGTAACCTACTAATATGAATTATGTATAATATATCACCAATGAATATCGTATTAAACAGATTTCCCTATCGATCTGATCTGATCTGATCATCATAGATCAACTTGTGTATTATAAACTGTTGAATATTTTAGGCCCGAAATGACCTAGTTTGTGTCGAGGGAACGTTAAACCCCATTTCTCTGTCTCTCTGTTGAAAATTGGTGCCGAAAATGTTTCAGTTATAAAAAATTTGCACTTTTCTAATAACGTGTCTTGTTGTTGTGACGCTAAGGCTTGATCATTAGACAGTTGCATACCGATTGACTGACTTCGAATGTCGCGATTCCAAAATGGCTACGATGACGTCATACTCAGTTCTTGGCGGCATAGTACTATACAAAATATTTTTGCTATCAACATGTTTTTAAAACCAAACAAAATAAATTGGATAAACACATCTAAGCCACCACTTGACCACCCTTTTAGCGCCTTTGCCTTTATGTTTATATTTTAACTCCCCCCCCCCCCAAAAAAAACCCCAAACAAAACAACCCAACAAAAAAACAACCCACGCGCTATGGCTCTTGACTAGCCCTTATACATCAGAAATAAAAATAGAGAGGGGACTGCCGTTATGTAATTATACACATGAATTTAAAATCTCATATCATCTCTTGATAGCTCACTTCAGCTAGTCAATGAGATTAAATATGGTTGGATTTTATATAAATTTCTGTACTCAGCAGCTGGATTAAATTGGGTTCCATATACGATTTTCTGCTAGCTATCTCTTTAATTATGGTTGTAACCTACACTTGGGCGTGTCGATTCCATCATGTATTTTAGTGACATTATTGAAAATTGATTTGAACACAATGAAAAGGAAAGACTTTCCTGTACTGAAGCTATGGATACGTGTATAATTCTTTATAAAGTGAAAGTATACCTTGTCTCGTGATTGTCACTCATCTATAAATTGTGAATTTACGTTTTGATTTTTTTTTAAAAATCAACAGCAGTATAAGGGTTAGTTTGTTGCCAGAGAATTTAAGTCGTTTTCGCTGTGAGATTTTATTTAGTTTATATGCAACTGTAGATATTTTTATGTTGCCAGAGAACTTAAGTCATTGTATCTGTAAGATTTTATTTCATTTCCTGGTAATTCATTATTGCTAGGTTTCCTCTATCACGATTCGCGCTACGATGGAAATCGTGGTTTTAATCGTGGATTAATCTTGGTGATCCTGTCAGGTCTGATCATACATTGAGGCCAGTCGTATCAATCGCGTTGATCGTATCGAAACGTAGCTGCACGTACAAGATCGGGGATTCAATAGGGAAAACCCTATCGCAACGTATCGCACGACAATAGAAACCTAGCATAATAGCAAAATAATATTAATTTTAGGTTACGCATGGTTCAACTTTTTGACGTAGGGGGTAAACCTTTACTGTTTCTTACTTATATAGTGTTATTGTGTTTATCGACACTGTAACAAATATAGTTAACGATTATTTCTTTTAAGTGATTTAACACAACCGTTAACCAACTAAATTACCCAGGTTACGATTATAGACTGGGGGTATAACATTCAGTAAAATTAAGGGAAAACATGTGCACGATAGGCACAAAGAAGATTGTCTCGGCTACTGGAAATATCCATAACAATGGTTGTGTGAAATGGGGTTTAATGTCCTACTGTTATGCTCCTAAACAGGGCTAATGACGAAGGGGACAAACAATGGTTGTAAGTAGCACGGGTACAGTTTTAGAATGCCCATGCCTTGTGCACACCGTTAACAATTCGTGGTTTTTCATTATGAATATCATCATAATAATATAGAGATTTCCCATATTGTTTAAAAACCATGCTAGGAATTATAATAGTTCGCATTGAATCGACTAAAACCAAGAGGGATGTTATTGTTCAATAGATGATGCATGTTTAAACAATCAGAATCAAAGAAATTTCAGATTTGTGTCGCAATAGCGACGGCTAAAATTTCCCTTTAATGTTTCTGTTGCGTTGTACAACATTAGGCTATGTTCCTATTTGGAAGGTAGGCGAATTGTATTCATTCGTCTTGTTAATTAATCTACGCTTGCTGTAAATCAATTTATTTTAAGACACCGGGGTGCCCTTTTAACACCACCAATGTGTCTGTGCATGTCTAAGTACATTTATTCGTTATCAGGAACCAGACTATTCCAAAGATAAAATATCTATGTACATTAATGTCAAGACGGGCGTTAATCCATTCTTAAAGAATTATTCCATCTCTAAATAACATGTAAATATTCCATAAGACACCATGTTGTAAAGATAACAGTCCTCTACTGACGGAATTAACCTACAATCACGTTACTGTGTCTGTATATACTGTCTTTTATTGATACAGTAAATGTGGCGACATGTGTTGGTTTTAGAAAATTCTTCTCGGAATAAGACCGAATGGTTCATGGACGACTTTTCGAGAGGGATGACTGTCAACAATAAGGGTATGATCTCAATCATAATAAATACAATCGGGAACGCGAGGGTTTTCTGGTCGACGATTTCTGAACCTAAATTGTATCCCAGACATAGAATATTTTCGCAATTTTATGGAATACTATACATGTAAAACTTCAACAAGGGAGGAAGTTTTATTTCACTGAATAGCCTGCTCTATTACATCAGACGCCGTGTTTATTAGCCCAGTCGGAGCTGAACAGTAGGACGTTAACCTCATTTCATTTAATTTCCTTTACGCCAGTCATTTCCTGTTTAAATAATTCACGTCTAATACAGAAGATGGTTCAATGTGTAGGAGTAAGCGCAATCTTACTCAAATTGAAATTACATAATGGAGGAGGAGGTATAATACAAAGCCAGTTGAATCAAAATTAGATAAGCAATTCGTTTCGTTTTGTAAATTATAGAAATAAAAGTATACGAAATGGACATGATTTTAACTCGACCATTTCGAAACACCACCCCATGTTTGCAGCCCTAAAATGTTATATTTGCTACACCAATAGACTGAGAGAGAGAGAGAGAGGGAGAGAGAGAGAGAATGGGGCTTGACATCCACTCGACACAAACTAGGTCATTTCGAGACTAACATATGGTTTAATTGTATTCCAATAATTTGCTTGCGCGTAGGGGTCTTTAGGAGTAGGGGGAGGGGGGAGCGGAGAAGCCGGAGAAAATGCACGAGGTTTGACAGACAACGCTGCTACTTGCCACGTACAGCCGGGGATTCGAAACCACGCCAGTTGACTCAATGACAGGCTAACCATTCAGCCCCCCCCCCCCGGGTCACATGTAAATCTACTGACAATTTTCTTTTCGAAATAGGTTTAAGCAAGGCACCATTATTTTATATGGTTTGACATATATCTAATTTATTACCATACAACGTAAGACATCTTCCAAGGAACGCCCATCTTATCAATAATAATGCCATAGATTATTCTAAATTGTAATATAATCTTTCCATTAAACTACAAATGTGTGTAGGCCCATTGATTATGCAATAATGCGTCATAGATAACCCACTCCTAAACAGACATAAAATACTATCAAGTTGATAATTTATTATATTTTTATGTAACAATAAATATTTCTCAGCGATGTTCATACCTTTCACACAGAAGCCAAACTTGATACAAATATCACATCACGTCATTACATGCATACCGACATAAAACATCGAGTAACATGTTAAGTTAACATTGTTAAAGGCTTTCAGGTCATGTTCTCTGTGAATTCGGCTGTTCCATAGATTCAGAGCTACACCAACTTTAAAATAAAATTATAAGCGGGAAATGTAAAGAAAACTACACATGGACTGAGCACCCATGCCCCAATTAACATTATTGACCTTTGCTTTTGTTGAAAGCTCCGCCTGGCCAACTTTCTATAAAATTTATGACCGGAAAAACTAAAGTACACTAAAAAAAAGGACTCGGCACCCACGCCCCAATTACCATTATGAACTTTTGTTCTTGCCGAAAGCTCCACATCGTCTTAAGCATAGATTCAGATGCTTGACAAATTTTTCCGTTAACATGACCGGGAAAAGTAATGCACCTTACACGCTGATTATGAACCTTTGTTTTTGTCGAAAGCTCCACAGCTTCTTAACCATAGATTCAGATGCTTGACAAACGTTTCCATTAACATGACCGGGGAAAGTAGAGATAACCACAAACGCACTCAGCGCCCAACTCTCAATTACCATTATGAACCTGTGTTTTTTCCGGAAGCTCCACAGCTTCTTAACCATAGATTCAGATGCTAGACAAACGTTTCCGTTAATATGACCGGAAAAATAAAAGCACCTTACACACGTACTAGACATCCTTGCCCCAATTAACATTATGGACCTTTGTTTTTTTTAGCTGAGCGCACTACTGCTCCTTAGATGCAAACACTAGATAAATACCCACTTTAAAGTCAATGGCAGAAACGTGAAGCACACCAGTTCATTATTAATGCAAGGTTCACACTATTTTATCAAGAATTTGACTAGGTTTAATATAGATACAATCATGTAGAAATCTCGGTAATAGATTTCCTTTCTTTCTAATCACAAGTTTACAGCACATACATCGATTCCCTAACGATTTAATGCAGATCATCTAAATACAGATCCGCAATGGGGATATAGATTTTAAAATTATACTCAAACAATCGATACAAAAAAGGAAGCATGGAATCCGCCACCATTGTATCAACGTCAACTTACTGCAAATTGCTCTCACGCTTTTCAAGAAACATATCTTTCCCCGATGACATAAATTATTCGTATTCAGTTTCTAAATTTAAGATGGTGTTTCCAAATATGGGATGTTTTTGACACAGGCTATTCACCTTTTTATATCGAGATTCATTGTGGAAGTAACTTTAATTAACATCGACGTATAACATCTTTTTCTATCGTATCTTTGTTGTTGTCAGCATCTGCAATATGTCTATGATATACTTCATGTGTGTTATGTTTCTGAGTAATTTCCTTGACTTATGTTGTGTGAGAGAAATGGGGTTTAACGTCCACTCGAAACAGACTAGGTCATTTCGGGACTACCACATGTTTTTAAAATTTTATTTCATTAATCGCTTGTGCGTAGGGGTCTTTTAGCAGTGGGAGGAACCCGGAGAAAACCCACAAGGTTGGGCAGGCGACTCTACTTGTAACCACGGTTGTGCGTGACAAGGAGACCTTTGTTGATATGAAATATTTGATAGGTATATAAACCTAACGAATTGTTAGTTCATATACATTAACTGGTCCAGGAGTTTTGTATTTATTTGCCTCTTCTTCTGAACCCGTTAAAGGATCCCAACCGATAAGCAATAAGAGATGTCATTTGCCACACATATTCCGATTTGCTGAAATATAATTCTGTGTTACATGCGGACTGTGAAGTGGGTGTCAGAATATTATTCTGATTTCCGTAATTATATTCTACTGGCACTGCAGTCATCTTCTCTGTACACACCCAAATAACAGTCGGACGCAATTCAAGCATCTAATGTTAAACTAACAATTCAGTCATTATTCCAGCATCTATTACAGAACAATCTTGTGGTTTCCCAGCATATAATGTTACATGTAAAAGGACTATCCATAGGTCATTCCAGCATCTAATGTTAAAAATGACAATTCAGGGGCTATTCTAGGACAACCCTGAGGATATCGCTGTAAGATTTTATTTAGTTTATAAATTATCTGCAACTGTAGATACTTTTATGTTGCCAGAGAACTTAACTCATTGTATCTGTAAGATTTTATTTCATTTCCTGGTAATTCATTATTGCTAGGTTTCCACAATCACCATTCGCGCTACGATTGAAATCGTGGTTTTAATCGTGGATTAATCTTGGTGATCCTGTCAGGTCTGTTCATACATTGAGGCCAGTCGTATCAATCGCGTTGATCGTATCGAAACGTAGCTGCACGTACAAGATCGTGGATTCAATAGGGAAAACCCTATCGCAACGTATCGCACGACAATAGAAACCTAGCATAATAGCAAAATAATTAGCATGTTAGGTTACGCATGGTTCAACGTTTTGACGTAAGGGCGTAAACACTTACTGTTTCTTACTTATAGGGTGTTATTTTGTTTATCGACACTGTAACAAATATTTATAGTTAACGATTATGTCTTGAACTCTTTTATGTGATTTAACACAACCGTTAACCAACTAAATTATCCAGGTTACTATTATAGACTGGGGGTATAACATTCAGTAAAATTAAGGGAAAACAGGTGTCTCGGCTTCTGAATATATCCATAAAAATGGTTATATGAAATGGGGTTCTGATCCTAAACAGGGCTAATGACGAAGGGAACAAACGATGGCTGTAAGTAGCACGGGTAAAGTTTTAAAACTCATATCAACGTTTTAGAACGCCCATGCCTTGTGCACACCGTTAATAATTCGTGTTTTTTTTTATTATGAATATCATTATAATAATATAAAGATTTCCCATATTGTTTTAAAAAACCATGCTAGGAATTATATTAGTTCGCCGTAAATCGCCTAAAACCAAGAGGGATGTTATTGTTCAATAGATGTCATGATGCATGTTTAAACAATCAGATTCAGAGAAATTTCAGAGTTGTGTTGCAATAACAACGGCTTATATCCCCCTTTAATGTTTCTGTTGCGTTGTACAACATTAGGCTATGTAATATTTGGAATGTAGGCGAATTGTATTCATTCGTCTTGTTAATTAATCTACGCTTGCTGTAAATCAATTTATTTTAAGACACCGGGGTGCCCTTTTAACACCACCAATGTGTCTGTGCATGTCTAAGTACATTTATTCGTTATCAGGAACCAGACTATTCCAAAGATAAAATATCTATGTACATTAATGTCAAGACGGGCGTTAATCCATTCTTAGAGAATTATTCCATCTCTAAATAACATGTAAATATTCCATAAGACACCATGTTGTAAAGATAACAGTCCTCTACTGACGGAATTAACCTACAATCACGTTACTGTGTCTACTGTCTTTTATTGATACAGTAAATGTGGCGACATGTGTTGGTTTTAGAAAATTCTTCTCGGAATAAGAATATATTCCACAGAATGGTTCATGGACGACTTTTCAAGAGGGATGGCTGTCAACAATAAGGGTATGATCTCAATCATAATAAATAAAATCGACGATTTCTGAACCTAAATTGTATCCCAGACATAGAATATTTTCGCAATTTTATGTAATACTTTAAATGTAAAACGTCAACGTAAGACATCTTCCAAGGAACGCCCATCTTATCAATAATAATGCCATAGATTATTCTAAATTGTGATATAATCTTTCCATTAAACTACAAATGTGTGTAGGCCCATTGATTATGCAATAATGCGTCATAGATAACCCACATGTAAACAGACAAAAAATACTATCAAGTTGATAATTTATTATATTTTTATGTAACAATAAATACTTCTCAGCGATGTTCATACCTTTCACACAGCAGCCAAACTTAATACAAATATCACATTACGTCATTACATGCATAAAACATCGAGTAACAGGTTTAGTAAAAATTGTCAAATGCTCCCAGGACATGTTTTCTGTGAATTCGGCTGTTCCATTGATTCAGAGCTAGATCAACTTAAAAAATTATGACCCCGAAAAGTAAAGAACACTACACATGGACTGAGCACTCATGCCCCAATTAACATTATTGACCTTTGCGTTTGTTGAAAGCTCCGCCTGGCCAACTTTTTATAAAATTTATGACCGGAAAAACTAAAGTACACTAAAAAAAAGGACTCGGCACCCACGCCCCAATTACCATTATGAACTTTTGTTCTTGCCGAAAGCTCCACATCGTCTTAAGCATAGATTCAGATGCTTGACAAACGTTTCAGTTAACATGAACGGGAAAAGTAATGCACCTTACACGCGGATTGTGAACCTTTGTTTTTGTCGAAAGCTCCACAGCATCTGACAAACGTTTCCATTAATATGACCGGGGAAAGTAGAGATCACCACAAACGCACTCAGCGCCCAACTCCCAATTACCATTATGAACCCGTGTTTTTTTCCGAAAGCTCCACAGCTTCTTAACCATAGATTCAGATGCTAGACAAACGTTTCCGTTAATATGACCGGAAAAATAAATGCACCTTACACACGGACTAGACACCCATGCCCCAATTAACATTATGGACCTTTGTTTTTTTTAGCTGAGCGCACTACTGCTCCTTAGATGCAAACACTAGATAAATACCCACTTTAAAGTCAATGGCATAAACGTGAAGCACACCAGTTCATTATTAATGCAGGGTTCACACTATTTTATCAAGAATTTGACTAGGTTTAATATAGATACAATCATGTAGAAATCTCGGTAATAGATTTCCTTTCTTTCTAATCACAAGTTTACAGCACATACATCGATTCCCTAACGATTTAATGCAGATCACCTAAATACAGATCCGCAATGGGGATATAGATTTTAAAATTATACTCAAACAATCGATACAAAAAAGGAAGCATGGAATCCGCCGCCATTGTATCAACGTCAACTTACTGCAAATTGCTCTCACGCTTTTCAAGAAACATATCTTTCCCCGATGACATAAATTATTCG
The DNA here is from genome assembly GCA_917208275.1 of Patella pellucida. Lineage (NCBI taxonomy): Eukaryota > Metazoa > Mollusca > Gastropoda > Patellidae > Patella > Patella pellucida. Next base: position 65,279,625 of record OU795039.1, read on the forward strand.
TATTCAGTTTCTAAATTTAAGATGGTGTTTCCAAATATGGGATGTTTTTGACACAGGCTATTCACCTTTTTATATCCAGATTCATTGTGGAAGTAACTTTAATTAACATCGACGTATAACAACTTTTTCTACCGTATCTTTGTTGTTGTCAGCATCTGCAATATTTCTATGATATACTTCATGTGTGTTATGTTTCTGAGTAATTTCCTTGACTTATGTTGTGTGAGAGAAATGGGGTTTAACGTCCACTCGAAACAGACTAGGTCATTTCGGAACTACCACATGTTTTTAAAATTTTATTTAATTAATCGCTTGTGCGTAGGGGTTTTTTTAGCAGTGCGAGGAACCCGGAGAAAACCCACAAGGTTGGGCAGGCGACTCTACTTGTAACCACGGTTGTGCGTGACAAGGAGACCTTTGTTGATATGAAATATTTGATAGGTATATAAACCTAACGAATTGTTAGTTCATATACATTAACTGGTCCAGGAGCTTTTTATTAATTTGCTTCTTCTTCTTCTGAACCCGTTAAAGGATCCCAACCAATAAGCGATAAGAGATGTCATTTGCCACACATATTCCGATTTGCTTAAATATAATTCTGTGTTTCATGCGGACTGTGAAGTAGGTGTCAGAATATTATTCTGATTTCCGTAATTGTATTCTACTGGCACTGCAGTCACCTTCTCTGTACACACCCAAATAACAGACAGACGCAATTCAAGCATCTAATGTAAAACTAACAATTCAGTCATTATTCCAGCATCTATTACAGAACTATCTTGTGGTTTTCCAGCATATAATGCTACATGTAAAAGGACAATCCATGGGTCATTCCAGCATCTAATGTTAAAAATGACAATTCAGGGGCTATTCTAGGACAACCCCGAGAATATCCCAGAATCTAATGTTAAAAGGGCAACCTCGAGGATTTCCCAGAATCTAATGTTAAAAGGGCAACCACGAGGATATCCCAGTATCTAATGTTAAAAGGACAACCCCGAGGATATCCCAGAATCTGATTTTAAAAGAACAACCCCGAGGATATCCAACAATCTAATGTTAAATGGACAACCCCGAGGATATCCAAAAATCTAATGTTAAATGGACAAGCCTGCGGTTATCCCATAATCTAATGTTAAATGGACAAGCTTGACTTTATCATAGTATCTAATGTAAAAGGGGAAAACAAGTAGGTATTCCAGAGTCTAATGTTAAAAGACAGACCAAGCGCTTTTCAAGTATGTATTTGTTAAGAAGTTAAAAAAAGGTTATCTTTTTGGGAAGCGCAGTATTACGTTTTTGATCTACTTACAAAATATTAATACACCTGGATAATAAACGTCACTCATATGACCCCTTCACATCTAATTAAATGTTACAATTAATTACATGACGTCATTCGCATAATTGATTTATTTTGTTTATGATTACGTTGAGGTGAAGCGTAAGAGACACCGTAAATCCTTTAGTACGGTATCAAGTTACTTGAGACGTACTTGATTTCTTTGATCAATGGTTCCACTTAAAAATAGAACGGGTCAATGGAAATCGACAAGAAAAACAGTGTATAATAGTAGCGGAACTTAGTATATACTGGGCTGCTTAGATGAGTCGTTAATGAAACGACTACTTAGACTTAGTTCTGTGACAGATCTATTGATATCTGAGATAAAAGTGTCACTATACCAGCTACGTCAATAAATAGAACAGCACCGCCACACCATGTTTGTTATTGACAATTAGCCTATTTTGTATTATCAAGAGAGAGAGAGAGAGAGAGAGAGATGGGATTTAACGCCCATTCGACACAAACTAGGTCATTTCGGACTAACATATGTGCGTTGGGCTCTTTAGCAGTGGGAGGAACCCGGAGAAAACCCAATAGGTTCGACAGGTGACCCTACTCCTTGTCACGTACAAATCGAGATTCGAAACCACGCCAGTTGACCCAGTGACAGGCTTTATGATACAGCGCGCACGTGTTTTATCATTCGGACATCCAACCCCCTTTAACTATTTGTATCTTTTCATAATATTAACAGTTGGTTTATCCATAGGACATGTTTGCTTTCCCTGCGATCCTAATTAAAATTTATCTTACATGGAACCAACGCCCTTGTTATTTAGACGAAAACTAGGCAATATTTATACCCATAACAAATGCACGTTATCTCTTCCCCACCTTACCCCTTTAACACTGCCTGTAATTACAGGTGTTGTAAGGTAACATTATTATATCAATAAACACACCTTTATAAATACAAGCTCTAGAAAACATTAAATAAACTGTGTTCAACATCGTCAGTAGGATCTAGTTAACACGAAACGACTGGCATCAAAGAGGTTTGGTTTTTTTAAATTAAAAAAGTGTAATCCTGTGATGTTTTTGGCTTCACACTGCGTTGACAAATAATGAAATCAAATATGTTCACGCCACAATAAAATATATTTATTAAAGATATTACCATAGCCTTAAAACGTGTTCCAGAGAAAAAAGTTTCAAGATGTTTGTTTATAAACTGAACATTTCAAAGAAAACTTTCTCTGCGATTCACAGTTATTTCAAGTGCGTTTGGACCATTCTCCGATTAAAAAATGTTAGTCAGTTTTTTAAAGCGTTGCCGTATAAAATATATAGAATAATTGGAAGATTAAATATGTTATTCTTTTGTATAGTATATTTTCACTAAAATTTATCTGTCTGTAGCATTATAGAAAGGTTCCCAGAAAAGTTCCCAGAAAAGTTCCCAGAAAAGTATTTATCGGGTGGTTCTTTCCAATAAAAGTATCTCAATTTTGGTATATATGGAAAGTATAGACACCCAATCTTACTAGAAAAATAACAGATTACCCGAAAAATTCCCCATGGGACAAGCACTGGGCAAAAATTGTCAGGGTATCCCTAACTGACAGCCCCCGACTGTTATCTACCATCTTATTGTAAGGGAGCGGTTGTTATTTCTTGATCAAATGGTTAGTCGGTTTAGGGAACATTGAGGGGTGTCAACGCACAAAAGACTCGGCAAATTTACGGCGGCGAAAGAAGTTGACAGAAATAATAAATAATAATTTACATAGGCCTCAATATGTATGGTAAATGTACAGTAAGTGATAATAAATAAAATACATTCTGAAAAATGGACCCCCCCACCCCACAATAAAGCTACGTTGACAGAGATTGCGTCTAACAACAGCTTACTTATAGCTATATCCCCAGCGAAAACAAAGTATTGAGAGAGAACCGAAGCACAGATTTGATAGATTGGTTACTTTAAATATGTTTTCAGTCATGAAATCACAAAGTTTGTACGCGGGAATGTATCTTTAACACTTATACTGTATTTGGCTGAAACTTTAGGTTTCCTAGATAGTCACAGAAGAAAGGCACAATCGATTGATTTGACACTATTTCAATTCGTTCGTTGTACGATCGCCTAAATCGTATCGACCCTATCAATCCTGTCATGTGACTTACACTTGGAAATCGTTGGTAGCTATGGAGGGGAATCCTCGCCAAAACTCTCAATTTGTGAAATTACATTTGTCGATTTGTGAAAGTACATTTGTTAATTTGTCAAAATACAAAGTACATTTGTCGATTTGTGAAACTACATTTGTCGATTTGTGAAAATACATTTGTCGATTTGTGAAAGTACATTTGTTAATTTGTCAAAATGCAAAATACATTTGTCGAACCTACAAAGTACACATTTTGAAATAACACATCTTAACTTTATAGTTTCAAGAGATGTAATTTCAACATTTGTATTTTCAATAGATGTATTTTCAACATTTGCAGTTTCAACATTTGTTGTTTCAACAATTGTATTAACGACACTTGCATTAACGAGCCTTGCATTAGCAAGCCATGCATTAGCGAACTGTGACCATATTTGGGTTATTGTATGGTATGGAAGCCTATTGCGGCCATTTCAGAATCTCGACAATTAAATAGTCCAAATAATTTTAATCTCTTCTGGCAAAGATAGTATTGTATTCTGTAATCGATTTTAAGTCTTCAATCAAATCTTTCTTTGCTCTCCAACTTCAACAACGTTCATTGGATATTTTGATGCGTGGTCTTGTCAGTACTTTCGTTTGGGGAGTCTGACAAGGGACAACGTATAGTCGATCAAATGGTATTAAAAATAACGATGTCAACTGCTTGTCAGTGGTATAGGACGGAAGGCCTGACAAGGGACAACACATAGCCGTTCGAATGTTATAGATTAAAAAAAAAACTAGGTTCCTTGTCCGGAATCGAAATGAAGTGGAGGCTACGGTGGCTCAGTGAGTAGGACGTTTGCTCTCTAGCTTCATCGAACTGCATCGGAATTTATCTTGAGATATCTTTCCTTTTCCGTTGTGTAGATGGAGGACGGAGGGTCTGGCAACGGATAACGTGTAGTCGTGCGGATGGGACAAAATAACGGGGCCCCGTGAAAACATTAGTTTCGATTCGCCGCTTGAACGTGACAATGATTAGGGTCGCCTGTCCAACCGAGGGGGTGAACCACCCTCTCTCTCTCCCTCTCTCTCTTTCTTTCTCTTTTTCGCATACAATGACGTCCACGTACAAGAACCCTTTACCGTGGGAATTCGAAATAAGAGTAGGCCCTCGTAGCACACTGTATGACGTACATTATTAGCTTTCGTTAGCTCAGTTGGAGAAGAATGGTTAACGCGTTCGCAATTGATCATAAGGACTGTCATATGGCGCGATATTGATTCGCCGATTGTACGTGACAAGGGATAGATCGACTGTCCATTCCGTAGGTTTTCTCTTGGTCCTTCAGTTTCCCCCTACTGTTAAAGACCCTTTACCTTTAGGTGTGTTTTTGTATGTAGCCTATGTATGTATGTATGTTCGCCCATCACGCTGATATCTATAACGGAAGTTGCTGAAATTCAATAGGAGTCTTTGTTTTACTAATTTAAATGATGCATATACATTTCATACGAGAGGGAGAGAAATGGGGTTTAACGTCCACTCAACACAACTAGGTCATTTCGGGACTAACATATGGTTTAATTTTATTTCAATAATTCGCTTGCGCGTAGGGGTCTTTAGCAGTTGGAGGAAACCGGAGTGTCCGTAGGAAACCCACGAGGATGAGAAGGCTCCTCTATTTCCATGTCACATACGCTCACACTAGGGCTCGAAACCACAGCCGCAAGCCAGGGGTGACCGGTCAGCTAGAGGTCGAAGCGCGGCACTCTAGACCACTAGGTCATCCCAACCCCCCACATTTCATACGAAGCGTCCACAAGATGCAATAATGTGAAACAATGGCCATAACTCCAGAAGAAATTAACGGAAGTTATTGAAATTAAAAAGGCTTCTTCATCTCACTAATATAAGCATCATATTTCAATTTAAAAACAATCAAATGATAAATGTAGTCTGTAGAGTGTTCACAAGAAATTGAATTGCGGACGACGGATGGACTGATTGACAGACGGGCGGACGGACGGGGTCGAGGGCAATATACGACCACATTCCCATGTTGGCGTATACAAAACACAACCACGTGAATGTTTTAGACTGTCAAATCTGGGCCACAGGCGAATTTATGCCCGCGGCGAGAAGTCGAGATTCTGAAATGGCCGCAATAGGCTTCCATACCATACATCAACCCAAATATGGTCATAGTTCGCTAATGCATGGCTTGCTAATGCAAGGCTCGTTAATGCAAGTGTCGTTAATACAACTGTTGAAACTACAAATGTTGAAACTGCAAATGTTGAAATTACATCTCTTGAAACTATAAAGTTAAGCTGTGTTATTTCAAAATTTGTACTTTGTAGGTTCGACAAATGTATTTTGCATTTTGACAAATTAAAAAATGTACTTTCACAAATCGACAAATGTACTTTGTGTTTTGACAAATTAACAAATGTACTTTCACAAATCGACAAATGTATTTTCACAAATTGAGAGTTTTGGCGAGGATCCCCCTCCATAGGTAGCAGTGTGTATGATCCACTGGTAACTGTGAACCACGAATGTCGAAATATAGGAAACGGTGACTTAAGATATCGAGATATGTTCATTTTCAGCATATTTTCAATAAAAATAGAAATAAAGGTTATTGCAACGAAATAAGTTAGTATACATAACACTGCACATTTTGCAGCGTTCTACTTTGGGTATTGTGGCGAATAAAAGGCACCATCGTGGGAAGGTTGGGTCACGTGGCAAAGTGGGTGAGACGCTGGCTCGCTAGACTGGATGTCGGGTGTTCGATCCCTGCATTGGCCGAGCAAGTTTATCCAGATTTTACAGCAAGGTTTCCCCTTGTCATTGATGCAGGACGGAGGGCCTGACGACAAGGACAGCTGTCTAGTCGTTCGGATGGGACGAAAACTAAGGTCCCGTGTACACATTGGCGTTCATTTAAAATATCCCTTGGCAGTTGGAATTCGATTTAAGAGTAGGCCGCAGCGCCCTGCCCGTGTAAAATTTCCCTCATAGCACAGTGTATGGCGTTTGCCCGACTTCATTAGCCTAGGTTAGGAGCAGAACAGTAAGACGTTAAACCCCATTCCATTCCCGTCGTTGGTAGCCCTGGGTAGTCCGGATATCTGCTATAGTCGCAGACGAGTCGGGAGACATTGCAAAACGAACAATACCAGTCGAAATTATCAAAAATTTCCAATTAACGAAATGTAATATAATAGGGCGATCGAATACGATGTTAAACAACCCGGGGACATTCAACAGGGTCGAAATGAACTGTAACATTTATTATTTCTACCATCAGATACATTAGTTCAATTCGTTATACAGATGGATAAGACTTACAGTGGTAAAAGGCTATATTAAATCCTTCGATTGAAACCAGTCGAGTTAGAACAATTGTTCAAGTAAGAATCGCCACTGGTCATTCGTTCGTGGGGTTTGTTCGTGCACCACTTAGAGCACAGACGCATTATATAGATTGTATCAGGGATGTAGACCGAGTTGATTTGGTTGATTAGTTCATCGATTAGGTATCGATTTTGTTTGATCTATACGATCGTGACAGGAAAACTTATGTCGGAGGTGGATTTGTTTATCGACTAGGTATCGATACTGTTCGATTATAGGATTCTGATAGAATAACTATGACGAAGGTTGGATCTTTGATGTATCGGTACGACCGTGAAAGAAAAAAAAACAGAGACGGTGTTTGGCTCGTCGACACGGTACCTCTATCGTGTCAAAAAAGCTAGATCAATGCAGCCGTGAGGGAAGAGAGCAAGGTTGATTGGATCGACGGAAATTCGACTAGAGTATAGGTAGTATGGTGTGTCCTCCAGCCGGATCCATTTAGAATTTTTGACTAATTCAATCAATGGAAAATGTTCTAATTCGATAAATCAATGGAAAATGTTCTAATTCGATAAATCAATGGAAAATGTTCTAATTCGATAAATCAATAGAAACTCAATCCGTCTTCAAACAATAAGAACCAATCGATTGTTTGACCAACATGCCTCTAACACGTACCGAGATCTGTTAACATGGTCGCAAAGAGTAATTATCTCCATGCTGTACATTTTGTCAATTGCTCCCGCTGGAACGTATCATTTACCTGTACGTTTTCCTAAAAGATGTCAATAAATATTAATAGACCTGTTATGATATGAATGATAAAATGTGTCATGACATCATGGATCGTCGTTTAATCAGCAAACAATTGTAATTTGTATGTAGATCAAAGTAAACGTTTGGTATAAAACTGACACATTTGTCGATATTGTACCTCTATATTCCTGGTATATGTGTGTGCGTGTGTGTGTGCGTGTGGGTGTGTGTGTGTGTGTGTGTGGTTGTGTGTGTGTGTGTAATTGCGACCTACGCTATATTAAATATTTATTGTGAAGATCTTTATCACAAACCCTTTATTGCATAGAACAATACTTTTGTTACTACAAATGTCAAATTTCAACCAGACATGTATTTTCTCATTATTAGAGATTCCAATACACTTTATTTCAATTATAGTTTCTAAGTTGGGGGTTTAGGCGGTGTAACATTTGTTGCCACTGTGCAGCTCTGGGTAGCGATAGGGACACACAATTGATGCCAATATGCACGAATGGAATTAAATGAAGACAAAAAGAGATGTCATAAAATACAAAATGCTTATCGTTCCCAGATGTAATATTGACATTTTGTCAACTTGAGGAGAAACTATACTACAAAGACATTTTCTCTGTCCTACATGCAAGTAATATATACCAGGCCAGTAGTAGGCTCCATCTACCTTATCCCTGTGCTTATGAAAGTCATAGTAAAGCAGCTGGATGTCCCCTTGCAACAGATGAAGACGTTGCATTTCACACACATTGTTTCGAGCTTGCATCTTGGTGCATTTTATGACTGCATTGCAGCAGGGAGATGCCCAACATCATCATACTTATAACATACCGACAATATATGTGGCATGTATAAGATCACTACTGTATTATAGTGGCCACTTATATAGTAGGTGCAGGAGGACCATACCACACATAAAACACAAATCTACAAAATTAATATGCGGACAAGATAGAATATAGACTTTGCAGAAATAATCATTTATCAACTCAAGTGAATGGACCCGGGGCCAGTCGTAAGCGTACCCGGGCCTGTTATGATACAGGCTTCACTAAAATGATTTACAAAAAAGACGTAACAAAAATACGACCCCAAAATACGACCAATCTCGACAGTGGTCGTCTCTTAAATGGCGATAGTCTGCCAGTTGACGTCAGGTGTTATAACGTCAAAGAATTTTAACAATAAGGGCGATTATCCTGGCAGAATCTCGGAAAACGTTAAAATAAAAAGTGTACATGAAGTGAACAAACATGAGCAAAGCCCGACAACGAGAACATTCTGCAGTACGAAGGACTAAAACTCTACTCTAACACCTGATTTACAAAAAAGACGTAACAAAAATACGACCCAAAAATACGACCAATCTCGACAGTGGTCGTCTCTTCAATGGCGATAGTCTGCCAGTTGACGTCAGGTGTTAGAACGTCAAGGAATTTTAACAATAAGGGCGATTACCCTGACAGAATCTCGGAAAACGTTAAAATAAAAAGTGTACATGTAGTGGGCAAACAGGAGCAAAGCCCGACAACGAGAACATTCTGCAGTACGAAGGGCTAAAACTCTACTCTAACACCTGATTTACAAAAAAGACGTAACAAAAATACGACCCAAAAATACGACCAATCTCGACAGTGGTCGTCTCTTCAATGGCGATAGTCTGCCAGTTGACGTCAGGTGTTAGAACGTCAAGGAATTTTAACAATAAGGGCGATTACCCTGACAGAATCTCGGAAAACGTTAAAATAAAAAGTGTACATGTAGTGGGCAAACAGGAGCAAAGCCCGACAACGAGAACATTCTGCAGTACGAAGGGCTAAAACTCTACTCTAACAGTAAGTGTAGGAGGACCCTACCACACGCAAAACAAAAATATACAAGATAAAACTGCGAACAAGACAGAAAATAGACATTGCAAAAATAAACAATTATCAAATAAAGTGAATGGATCAGGGGGGCAGCCGTACGCGTCCATTGCGCCAGTCGATAAAATACACCCTAGTTTATTTCTTATTCTTTGGAAAATACTGAATTCTATTTCTACATGTTCTGAAACCAACATTTTTACTAAACTGATATAGATTTTCACTTCATACCCCCTCCACGGGGATATTATTGCACTTTGTCAGTCGGCAAGTCAAACCCACACGTGGATGTGTTCCCCCAGTTGCCACCACTAAACACTGGCCACATGTGACCGGGATGCAAGAAAGGGTTAATACATAATTATCTTTAAAACTTCCCCAGGCAAATCACGAACAGAACTAGATATTAGGGATTTCCTGAACTCCCCCCGAAATGAAGCTTTTTACATGTCTATTGCTACACCTGAAAGTTCTGACATATTGAGATATATCCATTTTGTTAACTACCATGATGTAAAACAAGAAAACTGATCATTTCGCCGATAAGTAGGTTGACAGTGTTTTCCTCCTTATTTTTCAAGGACTAATAGTTTTGCTTTCAGAGAAATTGACATATCTGGATACGGGATGACGTCTTTGTGCGACAGCTAAAGGGTGAGTTGTTTGTAACGGTAGTAGTAATACGGTGCGGAGAGTTCTAAGTAAAAGCAGATAGTACACTTCAATTACACGTTATCAGTAAATAGCGACATGCTAGATTGTATCCAAGAATTTATTTTACGCTTAATTTAAATAACGCCAAGCCAGTACAGATGGTATCAATATTTTCCTCTCGAGCGATGAAAATGTTACACGACTTGTTCCCTGTTTTTTCATATACTTAAGAGTAATAATATTTTTTCTACAGAAACGTCTACATAATTTCGTGATTTTGACAAGCAGGGAGCACTGATACATACACATACAAAAAGACGGAGAAGTTCCAAGAATACCCCACAGACAGTAACAAATTTAGCTGTTCACAGAGAAAAAGACGTAGAAATTCCAAGAATACTCCAGTCCACAGACAGTAACAAATTATAGCTGTTCATACAGAAAGACGGAGAAGTTCCAAGAATACTCCACAGACAGTAAAAAAATATAGCTGTTCATACAGAAAAACCGAGAAGTTCGAATAATACACCACAGACAGTAACAAATTATAGCTGTTCGTGCAGAAAGACGAAGAAGTTCCAAGAATACTCCACAGACAGTAGCAAATATAGCTGTTCATACAGAAAGACGGAGAAGTTCCAAGAATACTCCACAGACAGTTACAATAGCTATTCACATAGAAAAAGACGTAGAATTTCCAAGATTGCTCCACAAACAGTAACACATTATCGCTGTTCACAGACAAGGATTAATGATTTTATGATCGTTCGTATTCTGTTGATTAGGAAGCGGTGGTAGCTCCGTGACTCAGACCCCGGTGTTGGCTAGGAAAGTTCCTCAGACTTCCAGTCGTGGTTTCCTCTTCCAGTCGTCGGTATGATAGGTGCAGACCAGGGCTGAGAAGGAACAGTGTCTAGTTGTTCGGATACACATTCGACTTGCACGTAAAAGAACCATCGACAAGTTGGAATTCGAAATAAAGAGTAGACTACTGTATATATATAGTGCCGCTGACTGGACAAAATACCCACGTAGCACACTGTATGACCTATACCCGTCTTCATTATATCTCAGCCGGTGCAGACAATTAGTGGGCTAAAAACACCTTTCCATCATTCTGTTGATTAAAAAAATCCAAAATAAATCAGGAAGATCTAGTTCTCCACATATCTATATTTAGCGAATCCAATCTAATTTGATACATTATCACAATGGTCGTTCAGTCCAAGTCATATTTTCTAATTTACTATGGAGAGGTTGTAGACGTGTAAATAACAAGTTATCAAGTTAGATATTATATTATATGCAGTAGATGTTTATTTGTTCAACTTTTGTAGATTAAATTGACGCTGTGCCAATTCACCGATCATTTAGTTAACTTCCAGAATTATATTTTAAAATCACTCAGATCTTTTAGATATATAATTTTGATTAAATATAGTGTTTTATAATCAAATCATTCTGTTTTTTATTTAACTAAAGTCTAGTTGTTAAAAAAACTTGTTTGATATGTTCATTTATTTAATAAAATCTGTCAGCAAAAAGTATTAGCATTAATAGGTTATTTAAATTATAACGTCTAGAGAAAAAAAAGTTCCATTTTATTTTTACTTATTGGCGTATTAACCTTTCGGTTTCCGTAAAAATTTCTATTAAAAAAAGAGTAACTGAATTAAAATGTAGAGAACCGTTAATATTCCTATGGTACGAAGTCTGTGAGACAATAGCCCAGCCATTTATATAGTAAACCAAATGTTCTGGTCGAGAGGTGTATAATTCGGATATTCTGGTCTTTAAAGATGCATTATGTTAGATTTAGAGAAAGAGTTATGATAGTTAATTCTTACTATAATAGTTCAAAAATAAATAATTAAAAGTATTTAGCAACAGTACTTGAACACCGAGACTAGGTCCCGATTTTAAAATCTAACAGGTGTTCAGTTCAAATCCATTTAAATCTCGGCCACCCGATAGTCTGGGGAGCTGATTAAAGTTTGTCATATAAGATTTGAAACCGGAAACAGTAGTGCAATAGGACGCTTTAGCTTTTATTGTATAGTGCATCTTTAGTATCCTTATTACCTATAGACTACCTCTTGAGATTTCCGAAATGAAATGGGGTTTAACGATCTGCTTTCCTACACCAACCAGACTAATGATGATGGACATACGATCAGTGGCGTTTCCGTCGAGACTCCCATCTGTCAGGTACGGTAAGGTTCAGATTTTAGGTCATTTTTCTAAGACGCAACTTTTTTTTAGGGCTCTAATTTGTTTAAAGGGCTAATTTTTTGGGAATAAAACTGCTTAATTTTCTGTTAAAGTCCCTTGAAATCATATACCTCAGGGCCGAGCAACTAACTCAATATTTGTTATACGTTTCAAAACAACTTAAACCCGTCAGTCCTCATCTGGAAATGGAGACAGGTCTCCTAAGCTGTATTATACGGTGTCTGGATAAATTTCATACGTACTCGGACTTTTATTTTTTAGACTCTGTTGAAATCGGGATTGTCCCCTTAAATGTTAAATATGGTGGACATTCCGCCACACGTTTTTTTTAATATTGCCTGCAGAAAATGGCATTTATTATATAATATTTTTATAATTATTGACCGGAATTCTGGACTAATGTTCATATTTGAGATTTAACTTTCACAATATTGTAGTATACAAGGGAATCAAAATCCCTGAAATGACCATCTGCGACATGTTCTTCTAGAATTGTTTGACATTGAAAGCTATAGAGATATAACGGCCATCTCAATATGACAGACAAAATCTTAATAAATGGATATTCTTGGTCTAGCCATACTTGAAAAGTAGATCATATCACATTATAAATATGTGTTTTCTGATGAATGTAATGTTTGGCAATTGTCGATGATATTTAATGGAAATTGACTGGAAAATGATGGCATTTCAAAACGAACATTTCGATGCCCTTTAAAGTTCTTATGCATTTGTCATTATGCCATAAGGCCAGACAAAATTTAAATGCTGGTCCAAGATAAAAACCCATTCCGAAACAAAGTTGTATTCCCATATGTTATACGTCTAACGATAGCAAAATAATCATGAAATGGAATGGTTCCATAGATATTTATACCAAGCTGGTTATTACTCTAATATGTGAATTTATTGAAATACAAATGATCCAATTGTTAGTCCCGTAATGACCTAGTTTGTGTCGAGTGGACGTTAAACCCCATTTACCCTCCCTTTGACACTGCGCCAGAATACAGATGAGCTTTTTGCACCGACTGGGCTAATGATAGCGGACATACGTTATGCAATTCCGAAATCACTCATTGATGTTTCTCTTCCAAAACCGGGATTGAAGTTAATGAGCAAGTGCCTTACCTACAGTGGATCCATATATAGGTAAATGTGTTATTTTATAATCGTCAAAAAGATGTAAATATATATCATTAAGAAAAGCATTTACTAGGTAATTAATTAAACCATGTGTGGCATATTAACAACTATAGGATAAATTGTAGTATCTAATTAGTATCTAATAATCGTTAACCCGATATAATAAACATATATAATTAGATATGCTATCTTACTAAGTAATTAATTAATGCATGTTTGACATGAACAACGATAAGATTAATGTAACAAGTTTGTACAACCATGTCTTTTGTACAATGTTTTGGGATGAACATATCATAGCAGTAACACACGTTTGCGGCCGTCTAATTTTTCCAAAATTTTCTTGCGGGTTCCATATAAAGTCAGTTCCTCTTTTTCGCCTCTCAAAGAAAACCGACGCACCGACGCCGCTGTCTGTAAACCTGATTTTTTCCCCGGCATTTCTAGTTTTACTTCCCTAACTGTCATCATGATCAGACCCTAATAAAACACTAATTTTACTCATTTTTTAATTGAATACCACTGATTTGATGGTTGTTATTCATAGTGGGATTTGGGTTACAAAACCATTAGATACTTTTGGGGTTGCTTACACGGGCTAGAATAGAAGAAAACGCATTTGTGGTGGTTATTTTTTTTCCGGGAGGGTGAGGCCCTCTATATCCGGCTACGATTGATTGGTTGTTTGGAATTCGGGTCAGTCGGGTAGGCTATATTGGAAAAAATTGAGGTTGCTGTATTCACAGACTGCATAGCAGGAAAACGCGTTTGCGGCAGTTTAATTTTCAAAATTTCTCCTAACGATCCCGTCTTCGTGGACTTGTAAACGATTGATTGGAATTCGAGTCAGTCACCTTAATTAGTGTATATTACAACACTTTGAAGTCGCTTTGTTCACGGGCTGAAATATCAGGGAAACGCGTTTGCTCCGCTTCTTTGCCTCTCGAGGAAGACCGACGCCACTGTCTGTAAACCCGAAATTTTTTGGGGCAATTCGGGTTCTGCCACTCTAACTGTCACCAATCCCGTACGCCTATGCCCTAACACTGGTAAACTGTTCGTGATTATCATTTTGGTTTGGTAATGTAAGGTTCCAGGGTTCACCCGTCCCCCTCAAAAGTTATGACAAATCGACGCCCTTGGAACATATCGTATATCAAATGATCCAGCAAAGAATTCCATTTTATAAAGTGAGTATAATCGGGTAATGCCCTTTAATCAACAATATCAACTTATGCCCCCTTCAGACCGGGACTGGAGTGGCGTCCTTACACCGCTGCTGCGACGCCTTTAAATACAAGAAACTTGATTATACGTGAACATGAGAATAAAATGAGAAGTAAGAGACAGAAAATATTATGGGAATAACTATCACCGAAATAAAACCAATAGGTCGTCATTACATAACCTAATGTACTAGCATGACACAGACTTGACTAATCCCAATCAGTAATTATGGTATTAATGTGCCCTGATGTGCCCTACTTCTGGTTAGGGTTGATGTTTAGAGACTACGACTGAATCAAGTAATCCATATGTCCAGGTTCTCATCTGTTATTCACGACATCAGACATGTTCCTGTCATCTGTTTAATCCTACTTTAGCTTTCTGTTACATACATGACTTCGTCAACACAAACTCACGTTGGGGTTATGTTGCCCTAACGAGGAGTAACATTAATTTATACACGGCTGTCAGTGAAGACCAAGAAAAACTGAGGAGTCGGAAAACCCCGAGCAAGTGCGTCTTTAAAAATAATTTTTAACTGCCTTAAAAGGATTTATTGAGCCGTGTTCTACTTTTGCAACCGGCTGCCGACAGTTTTAGCCAACCTAGGTTGATATTCAATGACAATATTTTATTTATGAATGTCAAGTTTGACTGATTACGTGAGCGTAATACCGATTTAGCCGGAAATACTGATTTTTTACCGGTTTGCGATAGTTTGACGACATTGAGTCACTGTTTGATACCTTAAATTTAATTACAATCCAAAAGTGCAACAAAAACTTCGTTGGTTATGTCAGGAGATGTAAACGTTAATACGGTGATGCTTTTAAAGCACAAGTTCGCCGTGTTGCGCTAAATGGATTTCGATCTGGATAGCGTCTTGAAATCACATGAAAAAAACAATTAAATTCTCAGCCATTAACCCATCTCAACTCGACTTTTAAAGCTGTTGCATTTAGTTGAAGGATATCAGTTAGAGATAACAGTTGATTATGGGTAGCTGACGTTAATTAAAGCATTACCGCCGTGTAATTTGGGCTGTTTGGGTTTAGTTTTTGTTTTACGCCTATCGTATGCAGTCAAACCGATGCATGATTGATAGCAATTATTGGGTTGCAGTGTTTTCCTGAGACAGAACTTTATTAGTTTGTTTAAGATCTGTGCCAATTCTTCTAAACTGCAGATCATTCACCTAACTGCACTCAGTCTCATCCACTTACGTAAGTAATTGTCAATAGTGTTCTCGTATTTTATGAAATTGTTTATACAAATTATACTTTTATAAATATTGATATGCGTGGTTTATATCAGTTAAAGTAGCAGTATGCTGGGAGGGTTCACCACTATCTCGACGTGATATACATATTACAGCCAATATTATCTGAATACAAATAAAACTGCATAACAAAAGATTAAATATGTGATAATCGTACATATCTGGTTATTATCAGGGTTAAAACCATACAAAACATCGTAATGCCTAGCTTTCCATAATATCTCGGAATGTGTACGATCGTAATTTGTCCTTTAACAAGTTTAAAGGGGCAATTGGCTATGAATACAAACCACCCAAAAACCATCGCCTACCATAATTTTTAGATTAATAGTGTTTCTGGTATTAATACCTTTGAATGTGTATGATCATAAAATTTACATGTGTTTCTGGCAATTGTTCCCTTTAACCAGTTTAGGGGCAACTGGCCAGGAAAAAAAACCCCAACTCAAATAGGATAAAGAACAGATTACCACAACTTTTCTACCAATATTACTTTTGGTAATATTACCTTCATGGCATTATTTATGGAATAAAGTGATGTATTTATTACAATAACTGTGTACAGCAATACCACTGAAAGTCATTAGAAACCAGATCTTTATAATGACATTTAAATATACAAAACATAGGTAAAAACCCGTGTTTACACACATCCCACAATTTGATTACATGGCACAACTACACGTAAATAATTTGACAGAAGTAAAAAATAAATAATGGATTTCTGGTTCGTCTTAATGAAGCA
Organism: Patella pellucida; assembly: GCA_917208275.1. Taxonomy (NCBI): domain Eukaryota; kingdom Metazoa; phylum Mollusca; class Gastropoda; family Patellidae; genus Patella; species Patella pellucida. The sequence continues at coordinate 65,296,361 of OU795039.1, forward strand.
CAAACATCTAACATGCAGGAACCACACCATATTTTCAAAGTAGTAAATTGTTTTTGTGTAAAAAACCGTCTAAGAGAAGATGACATTTGGAGAAAGAAAGTTAAGAAACGAGTTACACCTGTCTTAATAAGTTAACCACAGACGTAATATTTTACAAAATTCCCCATTTTATCCTGATGCATATTTGGGTTCGTGAGCTTGCCATTACTTCAGTTAAATCCATAGTTTTTGTATTAAACGATAATTAATCACTGTCGGCTATTTTTATTCTGTAAATTAAAACCAAAGACCACATCAAAGAAATAGAAATGAAATGAGATTTAACGTCCTACTGTTATTCTCCTAAACTGGGCTAATGAGGGAAATTTCGCCCGGGCAGCAGTACTACGGCCTACTCTTGTATCGGTATTTTGTCCCATCCGAACGACTAGATAACTTTCCTTGTCAGGCACTTCATCGAACATCACTGACAAAGGGAAACCACGCCGGAAAATCTGGATGAACTTTCTCGGCGAATGCAGGGATCGAACACCTGACCTCCAGGTAAGCGAGCCAGCGTCTTACCCACCATCCAATAAATACACACGAAAGAAGTCATCATTTGAAATAAATCTAGTATTAACGTTAATGATGATGTGCAGATTAAATGGGAGAAATTCAAAATCGCAGAACCCAAATATAGCAAATTACAAGTTTTAAACAGTAAACATCACGACCGGGGCTATACTTGCACACCTAATGTCTGAAATCTGCACACAAATGTCTATATTTGCCTTTAAATTGAAATACACATTACAATAAGTATAACGTGGGCAAGGGTATAAAACACCCTACCGCGATGTTCCTATTTTATGAGTAATACAAACGGGTCTTATTTACATAAGAGATTCTGAACTTCTTGCCGATGATCAATCATATTAATGTTTTGTTAAATATGAAAATATATCCAAAACGATGTGTGATAATAACACCTACATGTAAGACTGATAGGTTTTCTTAAGATTGTATTAATATTCACACAAAAACACACACGTTTCTCACCTTTAAATACCAAACTTCGGCTATAATTATAATGCAAGTGCAAGGTTATACTTCTATCCCCATATCTTAACGTAAGATGTTATAATCTGTATTTAGAAAGAAAGGCATGGTGGTATTTAATACTACTTTATTACACGGTAAAAGGTTAAAAGCAGACTATTATCAAGAGTCTGTTATTAAACACATGTTTGGCTAAATACCAATAACAATCAAATGAATACATATCAGAGCGGAAGGTAAAGCCATGAAGTTAATAGATGTTATACCAATAATAAATGCACTTGTACGTGTAAAGTATGGTAACAAGATAACATTCACAACATGCCAACTGCGCTTTATATGAAATATACTTATCAATTGACTTCAAAGTGTTAATTGCACCCATTTTAATTTATTCAGAAATAGATCAGGCCCCGAGAACATGTGTTTTGTCACTAAAAAAGTCATACACTGTATGCCCAACCACTGTGCGTTTGCTTACTCCAATCATGGTTTGTATATCCTTGTGCTTTTGTATACCGCAATCACCATTTTTTATCGTTGTGCTTAAAGTACATTAAACTGTTGTGCTTTCGCATACCACAATCACGGTTTGTATATTGTGTATTTGTATACCAATATCATAGTTTGTTAATTGTTGTGCCTTTGTATACTAAAATCACTGTTTGTATGCTATGATTTTGATTACCCCGGTTAATGTTTGTTTATGGCTGTGCATTTGCTTACCATGGTTTGTATATTGCTGTGCTTTTGTATACCACAATACCTGCATATATATTGTGCTTTTGTATTTTACGATCACCGTATATATATTGTTGCGCCTTTGTACACCACAATCATCGCCGCGCCTGTTTATTATTGTGTTTTTTTTTATCTTTTCCACAACAAAGGTCTGTTTAAGATCAGTTTAATTGACTCTTACTCACCATAATAATAAATTCACCTCCGTGTTATGGTTCTATAGCAAATTGGCATTAGATCAGGAATCACATGTTTATCTCAATGTTGTTTTTTCCCTTCTGTTACTAATGTTTGATTTGCGTGCTTCTGTATAAATTATATCTTAAAGATAATATGTTGTAATGAATTCTTCTTTTTATGTAAAATTCCAACCCATTATCTAAACAGATAGGATTTATATTACAACAATTGAGACTATTATTATTGTGCAATCGAATTGCCATAGCACAATGTATTCTAGGTTTAATATATTTAATACAGAATACAAATAGAAAAAAAGGAAAGAACTATCGCAAGTAACTCACGCAACTTTAATTACATTTTAGTTATAGTTGAATACAATTCCCGACAATATGCCGTCATTAGTAGAAATTTACAATTTAGGGTAAAAAAACATAGTCGTTTAAATATGAAATTTGATTGTAAAAACCCAACAAAACACTTGTTAGCGAATATGCATAACATTTATACGGAGTGGTATTATAGTTGTATGGTTGTATAATATAATAATAGTCATGTTTCAGCTCAATAAAGTGTCTATGCTCTTAATTCAATTCGAACTACCATGGAATTTTCGGTCAACCCAAACGACTATATGATGTTCCTTCTCGGACTTACTGGGGATGACTGATTCATGTCATTAAATAATTAAATTACAGGATTAAGTACTTAAGAGACGACCAGCTACTCGGAACGTGAAAGACTGTTAAAAGTGCTGACTTAACTTCTAGGAAATGCCTCGTAAAGAGTTCACATAGATTCTGTGTTCTATATGTCAATTACCAGCGACCAAAGGTCTTTATATTATAACGTGGAACTGTATAAGTAATTTAAAAAAAAAAAAAAAATCTTTGTCGGACAGGAAGCCATTATTGGAAATACTGATTCAGTCGTATTTTAGGCTTTTTTTTTAGCTAAATGCTTGTCAAGGGATTGCTGAACGTGTGAATGAGCGACAGATATTACCAATATTCTGCAAGTGGAGGTTACACCTTGTATTTGCTAGATTGTTTAATTGATACCACTACATTTAAGGGCTGAATGTCCACAGATGTATGTGACCATTTAGACACATATTGAGCGAACTGATGCGAATACTGAAATTCAAGTCTTTTTCTTCAAAGTCATGCTCGCGATTTGCTGAATAAAGTATCGGAAGTTTTAAATATTTTTAGTCACTGTAAAGATAATCTGGTAGAATCCAAGACTATTGCGTTTTTAGCTGACTGGGGCATACTAACCCTAACAAGGTACATTGGATCTAAGTTCAGTCTTCTAAAAAGGTTAAGTGTCAGTATTGTTGACCCGGACAATTCCCGAACCTCACCAACCGGTCTACAATGTAGCCTGTCCCTATAATTTAGTCTTATGGAGATGTTCAGTGAAAACAGCAACCTTCCATGACTTGCGGATTCAGTAAAATCCAAAGTAACAAACACAGCATCAAATAACAGGTTTATACTAATAATAAACATCCGTGTTGTTGAATAGCAGATGATAAAAATTACATCGGACAATACAATTATCGATGTTATATGAATACCGGGAACCGAGTAAATAGCTAATCCATGCCGGTTCACTCCAATTTTATGGACAAAAAGGGAACCTAACACATGTCACAGTGATTACAATACGGTGGCTCGGTAAAGACATCGCTTCCAATAGGCAGATAGACTGAATATTACACATACACGCGTGTTTTGTTAATATTAGTTTCGTGATAATAATCCAAGCAAAAAGGTTAAGAATTACCAGAAAGGAGGAACATATAAATTACACTCAAAATATGTTTTATTTATCTGTGGAATATACACCACTGCAAGATAAACAATAACTTATTAGTACCATGCTAATCTGATACACTAAAGTGTTAAATAAACGAACAGTACTGTAATAATATCGTTGATCGCTGTTTTCAGAAGGGAATTGGTATAATGTTTTAATTATTAAGAGTCAACTAGCAGCTTATCTAAATAAAGACAAGTATAAAAACGGCTGTCATTATCCTGTTTATTAGTACATACTTAATGCTGAGCAAAGATCACCCAAGTCGAATAAGGAAAAATGCTCATAATTTACACGATTACAACTAAAAATCAGAAGGTTGTTAGCCTCTTACAAGATAATGATGAGCTGAAAGTGTGAAGGCACGTTGTAGATACCAAAATGTGTGCAAAAAGCGAAAACGTAAACATAAAACATTGGTTACTTTGCATTGAAACATCTGCTTTAGAAATTCATGAACATTTAAAAACGATCAGAATCAAAGCATCTCGTGTGGTAACAAGAATTCGTAACAAATCAGTAGTGTTCTTTCTTTCCATGTAGATTTCAGAAAAAGAGGACCATGCAACCTAAGTATCAACGATGTAAATCCTGAAGTTTCGTTTTGTCAATAGCATTTACAACTACAACCTGAAAGCGATAACAAGTTTTGGATCAACGGGACATATAACTTTGGAGGCAATTTTCGAAAATATGTCAAAAAGACTTACCCTTTCACTGAAATAGACAATCAGTATCAATTTTAAAAAGATGTATCTGTTATTGTAGTCTCTTTTGTGCTAACATGTTATATGGACAAAAGATGACGACAATAAAATATTTGTATGCAAAATAGTGATTATGACTTTGATTTTGTTTAAATATTTGTATTGATCATGATAAAATGGGTCCTCAATACATCTTTGACGGGCAATGCGTCATAGAACATTATTATATTAACACTGTGTATACTTTTATGAATGCACAATCATAAAGATATCACTATGCAATGTCGTTAGTTTTGTGTTAGGATCATTACCAATCAACACCTGAACTTTAGCTTAACAATCTGGGTCAGTCAGTGCATTGTAATTTGTCTTTGACAATATTGCGTCGTAAAATTTTACTCGGGTCCCCATGGGCCTGGGCAGCGAAATTGTTTTTCGCACTTTCTTTGTTTGGGTTGACCTTTTTCACAGGTTTCCTCGGAAACACTAGTTTGCGATATCAACTAAGGTGAAAGCGGAGGTTAACCCTTAATATGTTACCTCTGGATGTGTGTATCATTTGGTTAACACAGCCGGGACATCCAAGTTGAAGTGTTGTATTGTAGCGAATTCACTACTTGCGTATCCATTAAAACGTAGCATTTAAAATTTAGTGTGATGGTTTAAGCAGAAAAATATACAAGCAACTACAAAGGTATCCACCGAATATCAAAAATAAATGAAATGACATTCAAGGGGTTTAACGTCCCACTACCTGCTCAAACTGGTCTAATGAAGACGGGAATATCAAAACATCGTGAGTTACGACAGAACATTAATTGCTGGTGCTTAATATTGACAAAGTATTGTATCCGCGGGGATATTATTGCACGTTGTCAGTCGGCAAGTCAAATCCACAAGTGTATGTGTTTCCCCAGTTGCCACCACTAAACACTGGCCACAGGATGCAAGAAAGGGTTAAAACATAATTATCTTTAAAACTTCCCAAGGCAAATCACGAACAGAACTAGATATTAGGTATTTCCTGAACTCCCCCCGAAATGAAGCTTTTTACATGCCTATTGCTACTTCTGAAAGTTCTGACACATTGAGATATATCCATTTTGTTAACTACCGTGATGTAAAACAAGAAAACTGATCATTTCGCCGATAAGTAGGTTGACAGTGTTAACCTCCTTATTTTTCAAGGACTAATAGTTTTGCTTTCAGAGAAATTGACATATCTGGATACGGGAAGACGTCTTTATGCGACAGCTAAAGGGTGAGTTGTTTGTAACGGTAGTAGTAATACGGTGTGGAGAGTTCTAAGTAAAAGCAGATAGAACACTTCAATTACACGTTATCAGTAAATAGCGACTTGCTAGATTGTATCCAAGAATTTATTTTACGCTTAATTTAAATAACGCCAAGCCTGTACAGATGGTATCAATATTTTCCTCTCGAGCGATGAAAATGTTACACGACTTGTTCCCTGTTTTTTCATATACTTAAGATTAATAATATTTTTTCTACAGAAACGTCTACATAATTTCGCGATTTTGACAAGCAGGGAGCACTGAAACATACACATACAAAAAGACGGAGAATTTCCAAGAATACCCCACAGACATTAACAAATTATAGCTGTTCAAAGAAGAAAAAGACGTAGAAGTTTCAAGGACACTCCACAGACAGTAACAAATTATAGCTGTTCATACAGAAAGACGGAGAAGTTCCAAGAATACTCCACAGACAGTAACAAATTATAGCTGTTCATACAGAAAGACGAAGAAGCTCCAAGAATACTCCACAGACAGTAACAAATTATAGCCGTTCATATAGGAAGAAGGAAATGTTCCAATAATACTCCACAGACAGTAACAAATTATAGCTGTTCATACAGAAAGACGAAGAAGTTCCAAGAATACTCCACAGACAGTAACAAATATAGCTGTTCATACAGAAAGACGGAGAAGTTCCAAGATACTCCACAGACAGTAACAATAGCTATTCACATAGAAAAAGACGTAGAATTTCCAAGTAACACATTATAGCTGTTCACAGACAAGGATGGTTGATTTTATGATCGTTCGTATTCTGTTGATTAGGAAGTGGTGGTAGCTCTATTACTTGCTAACCACGACGACTCGGTACGACCCCGGTTTTGGCAGGGAAAGTTCCTCAGACGTCCAGTCGTGGTTTCCTCTTCCAGTCGTCGGTATGATAGGTGCAGATCAGGGCTGAGAAGGAACAGTGTCTAGTTGTTCGGATACACATTCGACTTGCACGTAAAAGAACCATCGACAAGTTGGAATTCGAAATAAAGAGTAGACTACTGTATATATATAGTGCCGCTGACTGGACAAAATACCCACGTAGCACACTGTATGACCTATACCCGTCTTCATTATATCTCAGCCGGTGCAGACAATTAGTGGGCTAAAAACACCTTTCCATCATTCTGTTGATTAAAAAAATCCAAAATAAATCAGGAAGATCTAGTTCTCCACATATCTATATTTAGCGAATCCAATCTAATTTGATACATTATCACAATGGTCGTTCAGTCCAAATCATATTTTCTAATTTACTATGGAGAGGTTGTAGACGTGTAAATAACAAGTTATCAAGTTAGATATTATATTATATGCAGTAGATGTTTATTTGTTCAACTTTTGTAGATTAAATTGACGCTGTGCCAATTCACCGATCATTTTGATAACTTCCAGAATTATATTTTAAAATCATTCAGATCTTTTAGATATATAATTTTGATTAAATATAGTGTTTTATAATCAAATCATTCTGTTATTTATTTAACTAAAGTCTAGTTGTTAAAAAAACTTGTTTGATATGTTCATTTATTTAATAAAATCTGTCAGCAAAAAGTATTAGCATTAATAGGTTATTTAAATTATAACGTCTAGAGAAAAAAAAGTTCCATTTTATTTTTACTTATTGGCGTATTAACCTTTCGGTTTCCGTAAAAATTTCTATTAAAAAAAGAGTAACTGAATTAAAATGTAGAGAACCGTTAATATTCCTATGGTACGAAGTCTGTGAGACAATAGCCCAGCCATTTATATAGTAAACCAAATGTTCTGGTCGAGAGGTGTATAATTCGGATATTCTGGTCTTTAAAGATGCATTATGTTAGATTTAGAGAAAGAGTTATGATAGTTAATTCTTACTATAATAGTTCAAAAATAAATAATTAAAAGTATTTAGCAACGGTACTTGAACACCGAGACTAGGTCCCGATTTTAAAATCTAACAGGTGTTCAGTTCAAATCCATTTAAATCTCGGCCACCCGATAGTCTGGGGAGCTGATTAAAGTTTGTCATATAAGATTTGAAACCGGAAACAGTAGTGCAATAGGACGCTTTAGCTTTTATTGTATAGTGCATCTTTAGTATCCTTATTACCTATAGACTACCTCTTGAGATTTCCGAAATGAAATGGGGTTTAACGATCTGCTTTCCTACACCAACCAGACTAATGATGATGGACATACGATCAGTGGCGTTTCCGTCTAGACTCCCATCTGTCAGGTACGGTAAGGTTCAGATTTTAGGTCATTTTTCTAAGACGCAACTTTTTTTAGGGCTCTAATTTGTTTAAAGGGCTAATTTTTTGGGAATAAAACTGCTTAATTTTCTGTTAAAGTCCCTTGAAATCATATACCTCAGGGCCGAGCAACTAACTCAATATTTGTTATACGTTTCAAAACAACTTAAACCCGTCAGTCCTCATCTGGAAATGGAGACAGGTCTCCTAAGCTGTATTATACGGTGTCTGGATAAATTTCATACGTACTCGGACTTTTATTTTTTAGACTCTGTTGAAATCGGGATTGTCCCCTTAAATGTTAAATATGGTGGACATTCCGCCACACTTTTTTTTTAATATTGCCTGCAGAAAATGGCATTTATTATATAATATTTTTATAATTATTGACCGGAATTCTGGACTAATGTTCATATTTGAGATTTAACTTTCACAATATTGTAGTATACAAGGGAATCAAAATCCCTGAAATGACCATCTGCGACATGTTCTTCTAGAATTGTTTGACATTGAAAGCTATAGAGATATAACGGCCATCTCAATATGACAGACAAAATCTTAATAAATGGATATTCTTGGTCTAGCCATACTTGAAAAGTAGATCATACCACATTATAAATATGTGTTTTCTGATGAATGTAATGTTTGGCAATTGTCGATGATATTTAATGGAAATTGACTGGAAAATGATGGCATTTCAAAACGAACATTTCGATGCCCTTTAAAGTTCTTATGCATTCGTCATTATGCCATAAGGCCAGACAAAATTTAAATGCTGGTCCAAGATAAAAACCCATTCCGAAACAAAGTTGTATTCCCATATGTTATACGTCTAACGATAGCAAAATAATCATGAAATGGAATGGTTCCATAGATATTTATACCAAGCTGGTTATTACTCTAATATGTGAATTTATTGAAATACAAATGATCCAATTGTTAGTCCCGTAATGACCTAGTTTGTGTCGAGTGGACGTTAAACCCCATTTACCCTCCCTTTGACACTGCGCCAGAATACAGATGAGCTTTTTGCACCGACTGGGCTAATGATAGCGGACATACGTTATGCAATTCCGAAATCACTCAAGGATGTTTCTCTTCCAAAACCGGGATTGAAGTTAATGAGCAAGTGCCTTACCTACAGTGGATCCATATATAGGTAAATGTGTTATTTTATAATCGTCAAAAAGATGTAAATATATATCATTAAGAAAGTCATTTACTAGGTAATTAATTAATCCATGTGTGGCATATTAACAACTATAGGATAAATTGTAGTATCTAATTAGTATCTAATAATCGTTAACCCGATATAATAAACATATATAATTAGATATGCTATCTTACTAAGTAATTAATTAATGCATGTTTGACATGAACAACGATAAGATTAATGTAACAAGTTTGTACAACCATGTCTTTTGTACAATGTTTTGGAATGAACATATCATAGCAGTAACACACGTTTGCGGCCGTCTAATTTTTCCAAAATTTTCTTGCGGGTTCCATATAAAGTCAGTTCCTCTTTTTCGCCTCTCAAAGAAAACCGACGCACCGACGCCGCTGTCTGTAAACCTGATTTTTTCCCCGGCATTTATAGTTTTACTTCCCTAACTGTCATCATGATCAGACCCTAATAAAACACTAATTTTACTCATTTTTTAATTGAATACCACTGATTTGATGGTTGTAATTCATAGTGGGATTTGGGTTACAAAACCATTAGATACTTTTTGGGTTGCTTACACGGGCTAGAATAGAAGAAAACGCATTTGTGGTGGTTAGTTTTTTTCCGGGAGGGTGAAGCCCTCTATATCCGGCTACGATTGATTTGTTGTTTGGAATTCGGGTCAGTCTGGTAGGCTATATTGGAAAAAAATTGAGGTTGCTGTATTCACAGACTGCATAGCAGGAAAACGCGTTTGCGGCAGTTTAATTTTCAAAATTTCTCCTAACGATCCCGTCTTCGTGGACTTGTAAACGATTGATTGGAATTCGAGTCAGTCACCTTAATTAGTGTATATTACAACACTTTGAAGTCGCTTTGTTCACGGGCTGAAATAGCAGGGAAACGCGTTTGCTCCGCTCCTTTGCCTCTCGAGGAAGACCGACGCCACTGTCTGTAAACCCGAATTTTTTGGGGGCAATTCGGGTTCTGCCCCTCTAACTGTCACCAATCCCGTACGCCTATGCCCTAACACTGGTAAACTGTTCGTGATTATCATTTTGGTTTGGTAATGTAAGGTTCCAGGGTTCACCCGTCCCCCTCAAAAGTTATGACAAATCGACGCCCTTGGAACATATCGTATATCAAATGATCCAGCAAAGAACTCCATTTTATAAAGTGAGTATAATCGGGTAATGCCCTTTAATCAACTTATGCCCCCTTCAGACCGGGACTGGAGTGGCGTCCTTACACCGCTGCTGCGACGCCTTTAAATACAAGAAACTTGATTATACGTGAACATGAGAATAAAATGAGAAGTAAGAGACAGAAAATATTATGGGAATAACTATCACCGAAATAAAACCAATAGGTCGTCATTACATAACCTAATGTACTAGCATGACACAGACTTGACTAATCCCAATCAGTAATTATGGTATTAATGTGCCCTGATGTGCCCTACTTCTGGTTAGGGTTGATGTTTAGAGACTACGACTGAATCAAGTAATCCATATGTCCAGGTTCTCATCTGTTATTCACGACATCAGACATGTTCCTGTCATCTGTTTAATCCTACTTTAGCTTTCTGTTACATACATGACTTCGTCAACACAAACTCACGTTGGGGTTATGTTGCCCTAACGAGGAGTAACATTAATTTTTACACGGCTGTCACTGAAGACCAAGAAAAACTGAGGAGTCGGAAAACCCCGAGCAAGTGCATCTTTAAAAGTAATTTTTAACTACCTCAAAAGGATTTATTGAGCAGTGTTCTACTTTTGCAACTGCCTGCCGACAGTTTTAGCCAACCTAGGTTGATATTCAATGACAATATTTTATTTATGAATGTCAAGTTTGACTGATTACGTGAGCGTAATACCGATTTAGCCGGAAATACTGATTTTTTACCGGTTTCCGATAGTTTGGCGACATTGAGTCACTGTTTGATACCTTAAATTTAATTACAATCCAAAAGTGCAACAAAAACTTCGTTGGTTATGTCAGGAGATGTAAACGTTAATACGGTGATGCTTTTAAAGCAAAAGTTCGCCGTGTTGTGCTAAATGGATTTCGATCTGGATAGCGTCTTGAAATCACATGAAAAAAACAATTAAATTCTCAGCCATTAACCCATCTCAACTCGACTTTTAAAGCTGTTGCATTTAGTTGAAGGATATCAGTTAGAGATAACAGTTGATTATGGGTAGCTGACGTTAATTAAAGCATTACCGCCGTGTAATTTGGGCTGTTTGGGTTTATTTTTGTTTTACGCCTATCGTATGCAGTCAAACCGATGCATGATTGATAGCGATTATTGGGTTGCAGTGTTTTCCTGAGACAGAACTTTATTAGTTTGTTTAAGATCTGTGCCAATTCTTCTAAACTGCAGATCATTCACCTAACTGCACTAGTCTCATCCACTTACGTAAGTAATTGTCAATAGTGTTCTCGTATTTTATGAAATTGTTTATACAAATTATACTTTTATAAATATTGATATGCGTGGTTTATATCAGTTAAAGTAGCAGTATGCTGGGTGGTTCACCACTATCTCAACGTGATATACATATTACAGCCAATATTATCTGAATACAAATAAAACTGCATAACAAAAGATTAAATATGTGATAATCGTACATATCTGGTTATTATCAGGGTTAAAACCATACAAAACATCGTAATCCCTAGCTTTCCATAATATCTCGGAATGTGCACGATCGTAATTTGTCCTTTAACAAGTTTAAAGGGGCAATTGGCTATGACTACAAACCACCCAAAAACCATCGCCTACCATAATTTTTAGATTAATAGTGTTTCTGGTATTAATACCATGTGTATGATCATAAAATTTACATGTGTTTCTGGCAATTTTTCCCTTTAACCAGTTCAGGGGCAACTGGCCAGGATTACCACAACTTTTCTACCAATATTACTTTTGGTAATATTACCTTTATGGCATTATTTATGGAATAAAGTGATATATTTATTACAATAACTGTGTACAGCAATACCACTGAAAGTCATTAGAAACCAGATCTTTATAATGACATTTAAATATACAAAACATAGGTAAAAACCCGTGTTTACACACATCCCACAATTTGATTACATGGCACAACTACACGTAAATAATTTGACAGATGTAAAAAATGAATAATGGATTTCTGGTTCGCCTTAATGAAGCACAAACATCTAACATGCAGGAACCACGCCATATTTTCAAAGTAGTAAATTGTTTTTGTGTAAAAAACCGTCTAAGAGAAGATGACATTTGGAGAAAGAAAGTTAAGAAACGAGTTACACCTGTCTTAATAAGTTAACCACAGACGTAATATTTTACAAAATTCCGCATTTTATCCTGTTGCATATTGAGGGTCGTGAGCTTGCCATTACTTCAGTTAAATCCATAGTTTTTGTATTAAACGATAATTAATCACTGTCGGCTATTTTTATTCTGTAAATTAAAACCAAAGACCACATCAAAGAAATAGAAATGAAATGAGATTCAACGTCCCACTGTTCTTCTCTTAAACTGGGCTAATGAGGGAAATTTCGCCCGGGCAGCGGTACTACGGCCCACTCTTGTATCGAATTCCAACTGCCAGGGATATTTTACGTGCATGCCAATGTGTACACGATACCTTGGTATTTTGTCCAATCCGAACGACTAGATAACTTTCCTTGTCAGGCCCTTCATCGAACATCACTGACAAAGGGAACCACGCCGGAAACTCTGGATGAACTTTCTCGGCGAATGCAGGGATCGAACACCGGACCCCCATCCAATAAATACACACGAAAGAAGTCATCATTTGAAATAAATATAGTATTAACGTTAATGATGATGTGCGGATTAAATGGGAGAAATTCAAAATCGCAGAACCCAAATATAGCAAATTACAAGTTTTAAACAGTAAACATCTCGACCAGGGTTTTACTTGCACACCTAAATCTTTTGCTAATGTCTGAAATCTGCGCACAAGTGTCTCCATTTGCCTTTAAATTGAAATACATATTACAATAAGTATAACGTGGGCAAGGGTATAAAACACCCTACCGCGATGTTCCTATTTTATGAGTAATACAAACGGGTCTTATTTACATAAGAGATTCTGAACTTCTTGCCGATGATCAATCATATTAATGTTTTGTGAAATATGAAAATATATCCAAAACGATGTGTGATAATAACACCTACATGTAAGACTAATAGGTTTTCTTAAGATTGTATTATTATTCACACAAAAACACACACGTTTTTCACCTTTTAATACCAAACTTCGGCTATAATTATAATACCAGTGCAAGGTTATACTTCTATCCCCATATCTAAACGTAAGATGTTATAATCTGTATTTAGAAAGAAAGGCATGGTGGTATTTAATACTACTTTATTACACGGTAAAAGGTTAAAAGCAGACTATTATCAAGAGTCTGTTATTAAACACATGTTTGGCTAAATACCAATAACAATCAAATGAATACATATCAGAGCGGAAGGTAAAGCCATGAAGTTAATAGATGTTATACCAATAATAAATGCACTTGTACGTGTAAAGTATGGTAACAAGATAACATCCACAACATGCCAACTGCGCTTTATATGAAATATACTTATCAATTGACTTCAAAGTGTTAATTGCACCCATTTTAATTTATTCAGAAATAGATCAGGCCCCGAGAACATGTGTTTTGTCACTAAAAAAGTCATACACTGTATGCCCAACCACTGTGCGTTTGCTTACTCCAATCATGGTTTGTATATCCTTGTGCTTTTGTATACTACCGCAATCACCATTTTTTTTATCGTTGTGCTTAATGTACATTAAACTGTTGTGCTTTCGCATACCACAATCACGGTTTGTGTATTGTGTATTTGTATACCAAAATCATGGTTTGTTTATTGTTGTGCCTTTGTATACTAAAATCACTGTTTGTATGCTATGATTTTGATTACCCCGGTTAATGTTTGTTTATGGCTGTGCATTTGCTTACCATGGTTTGTATATTGCTGTGCTTGTGTATACCACAATGTCTGCATATATATTGTGCTTTTGTATTTTACGATCACCGTATATATATTGTTGCGCCTTTGTACACCACAATCATCGCCGCGCCTGTTTATTATTGTGTTTTTTTTTTATCTTTTCCACAACAAAGGTCTGTTTAAGATCAGTTTAATTGACAGAATTCGAAAAAGTTCTTACTCACCATAATAAAAAATTCACCTCCTTGTTATGGTTCTATAGTAAATTGGCATTACATCAGGAATCACATGTTTATCTCAATGTTGTTTTTTTCCCTTCTGTTACTAATGTTTGATTTGCGTGCTTCTGTATAAATTATATCTTAAAGATAATATATTGTAATGAATTCTTCTTTTTATGTAAAATTCCAACCCATTATCTAAACAGATAGGATTTATATTACAACAAATGAGACTATTATTAATGTGCAATCGAATTGCCATAGCACAATGTATTCGGGGTTTAATATATTTAATACAGAATACAAATAGAAAAAAGGAAAGAACTATCGCAAGTAATTTAATTACATTTTAGTAATAGTTGAATACAATTTCCGATAATATGCCGCCATTAGTAGAAATTTACAATTTAGGGTAAATGAACATAGTCGTTAGAATATAAAATTTGATTTTAAAAAAAACCCCAAAAAACCCCAATTGTTAGTGAATGTGCATAACATTTATACAGAGTGGTATTATAGTCGTATGACTTTATAATATAATAATAACCATTTCCGTGACACGGGCTTCAGGGCCATGTTTCAGTTCAATAGGGTGTCTACGCTCTTAATCCAATTCGAACTACCATGGAATTTTCGGTCAACCCAAACGACTATATGATGTTCCTTCTCGGACTTACTGAGGATGACTCATTCGTGTCATTAAATAATTAAATTACAGGATTTAGTACTTAAGAGACGACCAGCTACTCGGAACGTGAAAGACTGTTAAAAGTGCTGACTTAACTTCTAGGAAATAATCCCGTAAAGAGTTCACATAGATTCTGTGTTCTATATGCCAATTACCAGCGACCAAAGGTCTTTATGTATAAGTAATTTAAAAAAAAATATTGGAGATACTGATTCAGCCGTATTTTACGCTTTTTTTAGCTAAATGCTTGTCAAGGTATTGCTGAACTTGTGAATGAGCGACAGATATTACCAATATTCTGCAAGTGGAGGTTACACCTTGTATTTGCTAGATTGTTTAATTGATACCACTACATTTAAGGGTTGAATGTCCACAGATGTAATGTGACCATTTAAACACATATTTAGCGAACTGATGCGAATACTGAAATTCAAGTCTTTTTCTTCAAAGTCATGCTCGCGATTTACTGAATAAAGTATTGAAGTTTAAAATATTTTTAGTCACTGTGAAGATAATCTGGTAGAATCCAAGACTGTTGCGTTTTTAGCTGACTGGGTCATACTAACCATAACAAGGTACATTGGATCTAAGTTCAGTCTTCTAAAAAGGTTAGTGTCAATATTGTTGACCCGGACAATTCCCGAACCTCACCAACCGGCCTACAATGTAGCCTGTCCCTATAATTTAGTCTTATGGAGATGTTCAGTGAATTTTATGAACAAAAAGGGAACCTAAAACATGTCACAGTGATTACAATACGGTGGCTCTGTGAAGAAATCGCTTCCAATAGGAAGATAGACTGAATATTACACATACACGCGTGTTTTGTTATTATTAGTTTCGTGATAATAATCCAAGCAAAAAGGTTAAGAATTACCAGAAAGAAGGAACGTATATATTACACTCAAAATATGTTTTATTTATCTGTGGAATATACACCACTGCAAGATAAACAATAACTTATTAGTACCATGCTAATCTGATAAACTAAAGTGTTAAATAAACGAACAGAACGGTAATAATATCGTTGATCGCTGTTTTCAGAAGGGAATTGGTATAATGTTTTAATTATTAAGAGTCAACTAGCAGCTTATCTAAATAAAGACAAGTATAAAAACGTCTGTTATTATTCTGTTTATTAGTACATACTTAATGCTGAGCAAAGATCACCCAAGTCGAATAAGGAAAAATGCTCATAATTTACACGATTACAACTAAAAATCAGAAGGTTGTTAGCCTCTTACAAGATAATGATGAGCTGAAATAAAATAAAAACCAAGTACGAACAATCCAAATCATAATTAAGAATTCGAAGTCCTAAAAACGTTATAGGCAAAATAGTGTATTCAAGCAAAATAGTGTAATCAGCAAATGGACTGCTCCTCGTGTACAAAAATACACGACAAGCAGTGGTAACAGGTGTCCGGAAGAGTAAGCTTACCCTGCCTGGCGCCACACCCGCCATAGCTGCATCCAATCTATTAGGCGAAATGTCAGTCAAATAGCGTGATTGGCCAATGAACTATAGTATGCAAAATGCACGTGATGAACTGTCTTAACGATGTAGTAGACATTATCAGGGTGATAGTAACAGTATACGTGTCAATTGAAAATATCTAGAATAATAGCCGAGAGAGACACGTTATATTTACCAATCAAATCAATATGACGGCCATAAAACTTTTTAAAGGCCTTAATCAGTTTAGTGCGCAAGTATCCTTGTAGTTGAAGCTTAGATGACAAATGCCTCGATCTACTTAAAAAATCAGAATAAAAGGAACAAGCTCTCGTGTAACGAATTAGCTGAGACACAAACACTCCATAAGCTGGTGATATTGGAATGTTACTACTAATGAATGGAAAGTTAACAATCGGAAAGTCAAAGTCATCCCGTTTATCGTACAATTTAACACTCAGTTTATGGCAATTGTCATATTCGAGACGCAGATCCAAGTAGGAAGCGTAATTGTCACTGTCAGTGGTATTTTTAATTTCGAGCTCATCAGGATATATGAAGTCTACATAATCACTAAATTTAGGATTATTAAGGGCTAAAACATCATCAATATATCGATAAGTGAAATTAAAAAGTCTGACTGATCGTTTATTAGTTTTTACGAGCATCTGTATGTACTCGGCTTCGTACGAATAGAGAAACAGATCAGCAAGCAAAGGTGCACAGTTGGTGCCCATTGGGATGCCAACCACTTGCTGATATATTTCCCCTCCAAATTCAACAAAGATGTTATCAATTAAAAAATCCAACATCTGAATTATCTTGATGGCTGTGTATTTGTTTTTTGAATCACTGTGATACTTAACGAAATATGTAGAATTATAATTTACAACTAAATATTGATATCGAGCAGTACCCGATTTAGACGAAAAGACACTGTGAATAATGTCTTTCAATCGGGCTTTTAATTTACTATGGGGAATTTTAGTGTACAAAGTAGAAAAGTCAAACGTTTGAATAGATGAGACTGAAGCAAGGGATCTAGATTGCAAACCATCAAGTAATTCTTTGGAATTTTTTAATATCCACATTTGATTTATACCACTTCGAGAGTATACTTTGTCACAGTATTTTTGAATACCCTCTTTAACAGCTGTAAGTATAGATGTCAAAACCTTTGAAAGTGGTTTTGTGGAACAACGGGATGAACCTGCTATAAAACGTTGCTTGTAAGGATTTTTATGTAATTTAGGTATCCAATACAACAAGGGCAAATCTGTATAGGTATTTCCACATGGAGTACCAAATGAAGTGAGTACAGATTTGTGATTGGATATAATTTCATCCTTACTGAAAGTAGATAGTTTATATGTAGCACTGTCAATTGGTTTCCCGAAATTAAGTTCTTTGAACAGACAGTCAAAATAATGTCGTTTACAAATAAACACTATGTTATTGGACGCTTTGTCAGCTGGCACAATGACATAATTGTCATGCAAGGCATTCAGATTTTCAACAATGCTAACATCATTGAAAATAGACTTAGGCCTAGTGTCAACTGACAAACGTTGCATGTATATTCTTCGTTTAAGTAAACGACTGATAGACTTAGTCCAATCAGAGAGAGTATCCGAGATAACATCTTCCCTCTTAGCCCATGATCTAGCGTAGTCCTCTACGGCATCCATAATAAGTTTGAAATTTTGATCCCATGAAAATGGTTGCGGTTCCCGGTATTTGGGTCCTTTGGACAAAATTTCACGTAGCTTATTATTCTGGACTATGTTCAAATCACCAGTGACCACATGTCCAGCTGGCGGGTAAAGGAAGGACGACGTAGAACAAGAACATGGTAGAGGGTTGTTGTATAAGTCTTGAGCATTGATGTCAGATAATGCGTTTCTGTAATTAAATATTTTGGATGCAATGGGTTTAGTATAAGTATAAGAAATCCTAGGAACAGTAACAGTTTTGAAGTAAGGAGGGATGTGTGCTGTGACTTGCTTATGGTGCAATATTTGGCTTAATCCGATAGCATCAATGCCTTTATTAGCAAATTTCAATTTTAGAAATGAACTATTTGTGGTGTGTGACGCATCAGACTCAGTTGCAATGTCCAGACGACGGTGGGCAATGTCAAGAACAATTGATACAACCCTGTATTCAGTGGATGCAGGGTCAGTACAATTTGAATCCAAACATTCAGCTTTTAGTAATTTCAAAATAGTAAGTGGAATGGCATATAATTTAGTACGGATATGATGTGGCCCTAGTGGTTCCTGGATAACTTCTAAAAGGGCATCCAATGATATAGTGCTGAGCTTAGGTGATGTGTAGCGACGATGTCCGTGACTGCGTTTTCGACGACGAAACTTGGGGAATAACGTCATGACATTAACATCGCTACACGCAGGGCTAGATAAATTCCCAATACTAGCTACATTGTCATTGCATCCATAAGGGGTGGCAGTACCTAATGTCCGTATCCAATATTCCTCTCGGTCTCTGCGAAAGGGAGTACTCAAAGTAGGGCTGTTAGTATGGTGGTAAATTTTCTCTAATATCGACACTCTCATTGATAGTATAGAGTGGTCCGGTTGGTTAAAATGTCTATAGAGAATCTGGTTACTACCCTTATTAATGTTGTGACGATGACCATTGACACGTAAGTGTAAAGGGGAAGGCACGTTGTAGATAGCAAAATGTGTGCAAAAAGCGAAAACGTAAACATAAAACATTGGTTACTATGCATTGAAACATCTGCTTTAGAAATTCATGAACATTTAAAAACGATCAGCATCAAAGCATCTCGTGTGGTAACAAGAATTCGTAACAAATGAGTAGTGTTCTTTCTTTCCATGTAGATTTCAGAAAAAGAGGACCATGCAACCTAAGTATCAAAGATGTAAATCATGACGTTTCATTTTGTCAATGGCATTTACAACTACAACCTGAAAGCGATAACAAGTTTTGGATCAAAGGGACACATAACTTTGGAGGCAATTTTCACTGAAATAGACAATCCGTATCAATTTTAAAAAGATGTATGTGTTATTGTAGCCTCTTTTGTGCTAACATGTTATATGGACAATAGATGACGACAATAAAATATTTGTGTGCAAAATAGTGATTATGACTTTGATTTTGTTTAAATATTTGTATTGATCATGATAAAATGGGTCCTCAATACATCTTTGACGGGCAATGCGTCATAGAACATTATCATATTAACACTGTGTATACTTTTATGAATGCACAATCATAAAGATATCACTATGCAATGTCGTTAGTTTTGTGTTAGGATCATTACCAATCAACACCTGAACTTTAGCTTAACAATCTGGGCAAGTCAGTGCATTGTAATTTGTCTTTGACAATATTGCGTCGTAAAATTTTACTCGGGTCCCCGTGGGCCTGGGCAGCGAAATTGTTTTTCGCACTCTCTTTGTTTGGGTTGACCTTTTTCACAGGTTTCCTCGGAAACACTAGTTTGCGATATCAACTAAGGTGAAAGCGGAGGTTAACCCTTAATATGTTACCTCTAGATGTGTGTATCATTTGGTTAACACAGCCGGGACATCCAAGTTGAAGTGTTGTATTGTAGCGAATTCCATACTTACGTATCCATTAAAACGTAGCATTTAAAATTTAGTGTGATGGTTTAAGCAGAAAAATATACAAGCAACTACAAAGGTATCCACCGAATATCAAAAATAAATGAAATGACATTCAAGGGGTTTAACGTCCCACTACCTGCTCAAACTGGTCTAATGAAGACGGGAATATCAAAACATTGCTTAATATTGACAAAGTATTGTATCGGCGACCTATGATGATATGAAGAAGTATTGTCCAAGTTCAGGTTTACGAAATATTTCACCGACAAGACAAATCCCTATCATGGGCATTAAACTTAATATCAGGTGCCATCTGATCCAGAAAATTAACTTGCCTTGAAAACAGAAATAATGACATATGACCAAAAGGGTATTAAAACTATGTTTCCTAAAGTATCAAGTCCTTGGGCAGACATTATTGATGAAACTAAATGTGACCCGATTCGACCCATGAGATGAAGTTGCGAAATAAGCATATTTAAAGCAGCTCAGACAATGATGTTTTGATAGCCAAATATTATTAAAATCGTCTTTGTGCCAAACAGTTTCCGAATATATACTTTTGATGGCGACACTGCTCTCCCAAGTGACTTCATGTCACTTCTTGCCAGCAATCATAATGCTAGAAGAAGTTGAGTTTTCGAAAGTATTGTTTTATCTGAAATACTAGCTCACAAAGGCGAGCATTATTGGCGCCTTTAGCACATACTTTAATAAAACATCTAGATTTTCCTTTTAGAATGTTTATGACGGATATCTCTAAGATAAAATACCCTAGGGGGACATTATAGTACATTGGTGCATTTTAAATGATAATAAACGTCCATTCAATGTGCACCAAAATCTCCACAAGGCGATCTCTAAGGCGTCAAAAGGCATTGTAAATAATAAGCGTGGTCTGGTTATCTTCCGAGGTAATAAATCAGTAGTGTATGGGAAGGTTGTAATAACCGTGCCCTGCAAATGGTTCTGTACGAAATCAAATATCTATTATATTAATATTTTTGGGTCTGTTAAACCAGCCTGAAGTGGCACATGTGTTTTTGTCACCGAAATCCCCAGTATCTGTAAAACTAGTATTGGTATTGAAATGTAGCACTATTTTAGTGATAACGGGAATCAGTTTGGTAAATATATTATTTATTGAGATCGGGAACAGGAACAGGAACATAAATACACACATCAACACGGTACATTAATATAGTAGTATGTGACTATATTTAAAAAAAAAATCCGTTCCATTGTATACAATATAATCTTAATATCATATCAATTATGGGGAACTTTGTCAGACAGCAAATTAACTGGTTTATAGTGACACATACCTCTCACGTTTGAACCTTCTTTACTTGTCTGTACCTTTCTTTAAAGGGTTATCACGAAACGTTAATGCGAAGATATAATAATATAAATGTTCACTTATCCGCTATTCTCTGTAAACTAATGTAGGGTTTCATCTAATTATTAATTATCGTACCTCATTAATTCCCAGACCAATCTTGACAAAGTCTCGTATTTAATGTTATATGTAATGGTTCATGGGGTTCGTGTGCTTTAGAAATGGGTTTCTCACCTCAGGTGGTGTTGGTAGTTTATCATATTATACATAACCAAGTTGCTCAAAGCCACCAACATAATATTAAAGGGACAATAACACTCTTGTTGGCTTGACACTTCCAAAAAAATAGCCTTATTCTAACTACTAGATGTTTAAGTGTATTACATGTTGTGTAAAGGGGATTAAGTGGGTAAATGCTGGCTCGCTAGCCTGGAGGTCGGGTGTTCGATCCCTGCATTGGCCGAGAAAGTTCATCTCGATTTTCAGGCGTGATTTCCCCTTGTCAGTGATGCAACTGGAGGGACTGACAATGGCAGCTGCCTATTCGTTCGGATGGGACAAAAGACCATGGTCTCGTGTACACATTGGTGTCTACGTAAAATATCCCGTGACAGTTGGAATTCACTTGCTGCCCGGGCAAAATTTCCCTGATGGCACACTGTATTGTGTCTTCAATTAGCCCAGATTAGGTGCAGAAGCGTAGGACGTTAAACCCCATTTCATTCATTCATTCTATCCATTGCATCCTATTCGAAAATATTATTAAATCTAAGTTTAACTAAAGCTTTTCAAACAATGTAGTTGAATTTTTCCTTTTGTTTTAAAAATTCGGTTTATTTAGATGAAATTTGTATAATCAATTAATTGGAATATTGTAAAATAGTGCAAATGATTTGAACATATTATTCAGTTAAAATAAGAGTGTTATGGGTCCTTAATCTATAAATAAAAAAAGAAAAACATCACAAGGTAGCAAAAACTACCTGAGAATACAAATGACTAGAAATCACCATATATGCCTACCATGAATAAACGGTGCAGGATTAAATAGATTTTTATCGATTGATGCCATGTTTAAGAGCGACTCTAGGCGACGTTTTGATCGCACTTTTCTTCTCAATGGGAAACAAAATTATATATAACCTCGAAAACTGAAACATAATTTACTACAAAACCAAGTTGTACTATTTAGTTTATTCTCTTGGCGACAAGGAGTTGTGGTTTTACCAAATCTGATGCAAAATTTATAACAAGAATCTAATTGGATCACGTACAAACTGAAGAGGGCTGTTATAAATGGGTTAAATGTAACAAAAAATATAATGCTCTGGGAAAGAATTTTGATACTAGACTTTTTGTGATGAGATATGAAAGATTTATATTAAAAACTTGTGATTTTATGTTGTATTCACTAAACAGCACATTAATATTCAATATTGGATTCTAGGCGCTTTATACGGTACCTTTAAACCAATCTAACAGCAGCTCGTTCTCTTTCTCTGATAAATCCAATTAAAACCGTGCGAAAAGAAGCGTCTCCTCTGTAAATCAGTTAAGACTATACAAACCCAATTAATTGATCCTCTTTACAGAATGATTAGACCCTCATCAAGTAAGGTAAAGTAGTACGGAAATTTCAGTAAGACAAAAAGACCTTCTTGACCACTAGAAGATTGATGTTTACGTCTCAGACAGACTTATTGATTTTCTCAAATCAAGTGCAGACTACAAAGCATAAACAGAAACAAATCAAGTTTGCATGACAAGTACATCAACTGACGACCCCCCATTATGTATTTAACTCATTTACAATGAATTAGAAAGATGGACGAGGGAGTTCTCGACATCCCGATTTGACTGCCGTTAAGAGTGTAGACTGAAATAGTAATATGATTAAATGGTACATGGACATCAGTAATTCTGAGGTGTTCATAATGAATTCAAATGTGATTGCATGTCTATCTTTTAGAAATTCAGAAACCGTAACTCGGGATCCGTTGTCTTATCTCCGAATAATGGTGATACCAGCAATATGTGCTGTGAAAGGAAAGGCGGAACTATTTGATATGATTATGAAGTATCTTTCTAAATTTAACATTTCGTCTACATAATAGAGATTTTAACAGCAAATTGATGTCTTACGGTCGATAACTTAGTATATAGCCCGTCTTCCAAATAATGATTGAGATGAATGAATGAATGAAATGGGGTTTAACGTCCTACGCTTAAGCACCTAACCTGGGCTAATTGAAGACGGGCATACGCCACAGTGTGCAATGAGGAAATTTTGCCCGGGCAGCGGCGCTACGGCCTACTCTTATATCGAATTCCAACTGCCAAGGGATCTTTTACGTGCACTCCAATTTGTACACGGGACCTCGGTTTTTCGTCCCATCCGAACGACTAGGCAGCTGTCCTTGTCAGGCCCTCCTTCTGCATCACTGACGAGGGGAAATCACGCCGGAAAATCGATGATTGAGATGAGCTAATAAAGACGGGCATGTGCCATGCACTACGTGTGCTATAGGGAATATGTTGTCCGGCCAGCGACGTTGCGTCCTATTCTATCGAATTCCAACTGACGGAACATCGGTTTGCCATCTCGTCCGTTTCAAACGACTAGAAGTGGTTTCTTGTTAGGCCCTCCGCCCTGCACCACCGACAAGGGGAAGCCAGACTGAAAACTCCCAAGGAACTCTTCACCAAAATAACACGCAAGACCAAACCAGAGCCAATACTTAGGTATGGCCTGAATGATGCAGAACCTGCTCCTGCAAGACTTGAATATATATGAAATTGGCAAGTAAAAACATTATGCAACTATAGATAACTACCCAGTAAACATACTTTATGCAAGAGCTAAATCTGATTATTGCAAGCTTATTATTTAGGCGTCAGATGTCATAGAGATTATAAATTAGTTCTTTATTTACACAACAAGCATAAAATGAACTCTGCAGACCCACGGATGGCTTGTCTACAGCTTGGATTTAAACAGGACTTCATTGATTCGTGAAATCTTAAATGGCGTCAAAAGCGGAGATTATAACCGCTACGTTGACGTCACACTCCCGGAAATTTTAGATCGATTAGGTCAATTTGATTGAAAGTTCGATATATACGGCCTTGATATTAAGTTCAGTTGTGGTTAAAATGAGAGTTTTGATGTCGGTATTAAACGCTCTTTTGTCACTTGCGTTTACATAAAAATTATGAAAATTGATAAACAACCCACCGCAGTCCCTTGTTTGAGAGATCATCACATTCAGGCAAGACGTCGTTGGTGTAGGGATCGTCAACACTGGGATAATCGACGCTGGAGCAATGTGATGTTTTCAGATGAGTCAAGGTTCACTGTTGATTTTAGGAGGGTGTGGCGTCGTCGAAACGAGCGCTTCTAAAACGTTAACGTCATCAGACATGATCGATTTGGGGGTGGTTCTGTTATGGTGTGGGGAGGCATCACTGTTGCTTGAAGAACGGCTTTACATGTTCTTCCAGAGCGTGTTATAGGCCAGTACTACCGGGACAACATCTTGGCAGTCCATGTTGTGCCGTTCGCACGACGTCATGGCCGCCGTTTCATTTTCCAGGATGACAACGCAAGATGTCACAGGGCCCAGGCTCGTTACAGGTTACCTCCAACAACAGAACATCACAACATTACCTTGGCCATCGAGCATGTCTGGGACATGCTTGAGCAGAGGTTACGTCAACAACGTCCTGCCAATTTCCAAGAACTTGCTGCTGCGTTGCAACAGGAATGGGACAATTTTGACCAAAATGACCTTAGACGTCTCATTAGGAGTATGCCACGTCGGATCAATGCTTGTTTGGCAAACAGAGGAGGATTTACCCGTTACTAACTTTGCCGTTTGACCCCGGGTATCATTTTACCCTTATAATGGTCAGTCTGTGCCTTACTTAGTCTAACGATCATTTGGAATAAATCGATGAATGTGAACTTCATTTCATTTTGTCATTTTTCTTCGTCAGTTTCATTAGGTGACTTTAATAACACTTTAAAATCAAATATCCCCTACTTTTTTGAATAGTATATTAAAAGTCTTATTTTTAATTTGTAGTAAAAATAAATGTGATACGAATTGAATTGCAACCCCGTCTCAAACCGAATAGGCTAACTGCACCACAGCCATTGAAAACGTTACTTGATAATCGAGATTATGACATATGTAGGTGGAGTTAATGCCTTTCAATCAAACATCGGCCATTCAAAAATTAAAAGGGTGATAATTTTGTTCAGAATAAAGTAATTTGACTGAAATTTTCAATAATATATTCTTCTTTCATCATCTATTTTGGAACTATTTTAGCATGGATGGCCAACTCTCTACTAAAATCTCCCATAATGTATCTTTAAATTAAATGGGTTGTGCCGTGTCTAGAAACATGCAAGTCTGGCAACTAGTCCTGATAAATCCAGTTCGTGGTTTTCAGTTTTTGCAGTGCTATCAAATGCCCAAGAGATAGACAAATGAGGGGTGGCTGTGAATTATGGTGAAAGTGTACTAAAGAACCATGAATATCTTCCTAGATAGAGGTCTAGCTAATTGATTTAATGGACTTGTAATGGCAAATATAGAAAAAGATTACAAAACCACACGACTGTCTTTCTTCAGAATAGATAGGGTCTTTTTTAGCACCACAACCACAGATTAAGCCACATGCTCATAAAAATTAAGTTATGTTATTTTCTGTTACTAAATCTCAATTTTTTTAAGTGATACATGAGAAAGGATTTTTGTCCCCCAGTCAGGAATGTTTTGGCAGTTTCCTCTATTTTGAGCTTGTGTCTAACGCCCGCTTCACTGACAAAGCACCACAGTCAACAAGGAGACCTCTATTAATTTTTTCGTAGCAAGCATCATATCGACCCAATTCAAAACCTTATTTTGACTCAAATCAAAAAGATTCCTTTAAAGTATGTAATAAGGCCAGTATCTGTTTGTTTAACACGACGAGAAATCGTAAGATCCAATTTGAGTCAGTAACATATAATCTAAAATATCAAGTGATGAAAACGTTTGAGTACTCTAAACAGTATTATTGATTCATCCATCAATACTCACAGGTGTTACTATGTACATGAATGAGATAAAGCATACAGCTAAAATCTGTTTTAGTTGACTAACAAGATTAAGGCACGGAATGAGCCTGGTTTATTGTAAGAAGGGCACCGGGTTAAACTAATGATTGAAGGAAACAGGTGAAGATCAAAGACCCACCTAAACCTCCCACAGCGGACAAAAAATAGCCTCGATTATTACTTTCCTTCTTAACCTCTGATCAATGTAGTTTTTTTTATATCCAGTCATTGATCATATTAAAAAATATATCGTATTAACTACCTGGAAAATCAAGTGTAACTAAATAAACTGAGGAGCCGAAACCAACGTTTATTCAGGTTTGAGTAATTTGATAAGAGTTTAAGTAATTGAAAGTAGAGACTATTCGGTGTCGTAATCTTCACGATGATTGTCGTAGCAACTGTTGATAGATTGAAGCACCTGAGTTTTACACTGATCGTTAAATTGCCCTCATATGTGTTTTAAACTTGACACGAGAAGATCCAATAAGGTTTCTAGCTTTTTTAGATAATAATTATCTTGCAGCGAACCAGCACACTATTAACTTAAGCTTATGGATATAGAATCGCAGAAAAACCACAAGTTTACGTAATTACGGTAATTTATGGCTCCTCTAGCGCTCCAATATGGCTTTTGGTGGATGGATTTACGGCTTCAATTCTTGATAATGTTCGTTATCTATCGCTTAATCTAACCTACAGCCTAGAGGTCACTAAGGATAAAACCGTCATGAAGAACACATCAAGCTGATTATTTTAACCATCCCTGTGATTCCTGATAGTTTAATTGCTACATTGCGGTACCATTATATGTTAAGGCAATTTGTATGATCTCTTAAAATCGCCAATACAGTAGTACTGTAGTTATTATGAGGACTATGCGAAGCTATGTGATGTATCAGTGATACATACATCATTTGATTTTCAACCTTAGTTAAAGATGGGTTCCCAGCAAAGTATTTATCGGGTGGTCATTTC
The DNA here is from genome assembly GCA_917208275.1 of Patella pellucida. NCBI lineage: Eukaryota > Metazoa > Mollusca > Gastropoda > Patellidae > Patella > Patella pellucida. The sequence goes on from OU795039.1 coordinate 65,323,962, forward strand.
CAATATAAGTATGGCAAATGTGGTATATATGGAAAGTATAGACACCCAATCTTACTAGAAAAATACTGTGGATTATGCGAAAAACGCCCATGTGGCAAGCACTGGGCAATATTGTCAGGGAATCACTAACTGTCAAACCGACAGGTTTTGCTAGCTTATTGTCTGCTGTCTTACGTCAGGGAGCAGTTGTTATTTCTTGCTCAAATGGTTAGTCGGTTTTGGGAACATTGAGAGTTGTCAACGTACAAACGACCCTGCAATTAAACGGCAGAAAAAGAAAATTAAGAACTTACGTAGGCCTCAATAAGTATGGTAAATGTACAGTAATTAGTGATAGATACATTCTGAAAAATGGACCCTCCCACAATGAAGCTAAGCTGGCAAACATTGCGTCTAACAACAACTTACTTATAGCTATAGATATCCACGGTGAAAACAAAGTTTTGAAAGGGAATTTAAGCAAATTTTTGATAAATTTGTTACTTTGAATATGGTTTGAGTACAAATATATCATCAAATCACAAAGTTTGTACCCTGGAATGCATCTTTAAGTCGCACGTTATTTAAGTATTAGTTCCCCTATTATAATTGTATCAATTCTTGTGAAGCAGCCCCGTTGGCATAAAACTTTATGAGAAGTATGCGAAGTTATGTGATGTACCAGTTATACATCATTTGGTTTTCAACCTAGTTAAGTGGCACGCTATTTGAATATTAGTGCCTCGGTTATAAGTGTATCTACTCTTGTGAAGCAGCCCCGGTGGCATCCCCAATGGTTTCATTCCGTTCTACTCAACTAACTCCTGGGTTAATCCAGGGGGGGGGGGGCACGTTTTCAAATTATCCGCCCTTGATTATTGTGCTATTTTTATCGACCAATCTCATGCATCGTTTATTGAAAAGGAAGTAGGGGTAGCCTAAATGAGAGAAGTCCAAATAGCGTTTTTATTAACAACAAATTATATAACATTATATAAATGAAGACAGGCCGTTTATATAAATGTAGGGTCGGGAGTTTTGAACAGTTTTACGTCCACGTGATGTCGTAGACAAGTTATTGTGAATCAAATTGCCAAGTATAAGTTTAATACTAATAAACATAACAGGATGAAACATTTCAGACAAAGAACGAATAGTAAAATTAATAACAAAAGTCAAACATATAAATGTTACACATATTTAAAATTAGCGAAACATTCTGCAGATTTTGATAATAAATGAATTAGAAATATATACATTATTTACAAAAATCATTCAGTAAATGGACATGAATATGGTTATCTACCCTTATAAAATCGAAGGCGAAAACGGTTGTTTTGTAAACTGTTTTTTGACCTCATCTACACTCTAGACCTGGGGCTGGTTGCTGAAAGCTCCGTTACCTTTTAACGATCTGTTAACTTTAACGGAGAGAAAGATTGTTGATGGAAATAAAGGCCCCGAACATTCCGTGGTGCAATTTTTTCTTCTTACAGATTGATGCTAATATAAAAATTAAAGTATTTTATAGTGTTTTCTGTAGAAAATTTAACGGAAAGTTAACAAACAACACCTTACCAAGATATGATCGTTAGAGTTTAACGGATCGTTAAAATAACTTAGTTTTGAGGAACTGACCCCAGGGGAGATAATTTCAAATCGCGGAAACCCTATGGATTACCCAGGGTATAGTGGAGTGGAACGGAATGAGAACACCAGGGATACCGAGGGTGTCCGGTGGGTATCAAAATTTAAGCCGGAAATATACCCACCTGTGTCTCTTCAGCGGATAATTGTGGACCAACAGATTTGATTATTCAATTCAAATGTTCATTTTACACTGTTTGCAGATATGACCTTATTTAATTGATTATCCAGTAATAACTATATAACGCATGTCTTTATTATGTATTCATCCTGTTGATTATAATAGTAATTGCAGGGGGACCAGAGGGCATTGATAATGTATTAATACAAAAATAAATGCAGGCGATAGACAAAGGTACAACCATTTATAAACATGCCACATGTCATGTTTTGGAAACTGATACAGATATTCGAACTAAATCTAGAGTAAATAGGTCGATAGTATGAATATATACTGAAATGGTACACTTCCTGAAAATCAACGGATTCTCAGAACAAATCATATCTTATCAAAGACATTTAAGACGCACTTGTCATAAAACTGACACATTAGCCAATTACAGTAGCAGCTTGACTCTTATATTCAACACTAAATCAAACCAGAACTTCTAATAGTTCTTCCTTAAGAATGGTACCTTGTTATCGGCTATTGAAAGGAATTCCCGAATCCTGTAAATTCCATTCTCTATTTCCTGCTCATTATTCCATTAAGGAGTCAATATTGAAGTCTTGAGTGTGGATTCATTCCTCTCTATTGTGGCGGTTTTATTTCCTATCAAAATGTGAAGTAGCGTGAAAAAGTGTTAGTGGGGTATTCTCCTCATCCTTTCGAATCAATATCATCAATACCAACCGAAACCTGTGAGTGGTCTTATTCTATAGAAATCAAAAGAAAACAAATGTTCACCGCCGATGGCAATCAATTTACCCTTTCAGATTTAATTTGTGATTTTCAATGGCGCGACGAAGCCAATGTTACCGTAACAAAAACACAAGAGGACTTGACGAGAAATCCCAATACCTTTGACAGCGAAGAAAGAACAAGCGGGGAAGGAAGATGAAAGCGATTTTACACCAAGAATTGATTCTTAGGGGGAACATTGCTTACGGGTGAAGAAAATAGCATCCTATTCTCAAAATCAGAATTAATTTCAAATAATGTGAATGACATTTTATTTTTCAACTTCGTAATTTAAAACTACTACTGAGACCAAATACACTCTCAAATAACTAGTATGGATTATCAACTTGTTATTTTGACTAGTGTGCACCTGATTTCACGGAAGCGGTGTTTAAAGTGCTACCTGATTCTTCCGTATTGATCTTTGCAACACCTCTTCTTTTGCTTTTGGTAATGACAAAGATAATTCTTTTGACATATTGAACTTGGTATTTATTGAGTTCATCTTTCTATTTTTTATCTCAAAAGGTTTATAACTTTTTCTTCTACCGGCCTAACCGCGTGATATTTTACCATCTTATCTAACATTTAGTGAGTCGTGTGCGTAACGTCGTCTTCTTAGTTCACAAAGTTCGCATAGTCATTCTTATCTAACTAATTGGAGCAGTTACACGACACAAAAACTGACGGAGAAGGGAGAGCAAAATGGGGGTTTAAAGGGACAATATCACTCCTGCTGGCTTGACTGTTCCAGATTTTTTTTTAGCCTTATTCTAACTACTAGATCTTTAAGTGTCCTACCTGTTGTGTAAATTATCCATTACAACCTATCTTACTTGTAGAGAGGGCTCGAAACTATGTTTAAATCCAAGTTGCATTTGAAAGTGTTTACGTGAAGCTTTTCACACCATGTTACGGCATGTGGTTGAATTTTTCCAATTTTTAAAATTAGGTGTGTTAAGATGAAATTTGCATCATTTTTTAATTTTAATATTGTAAAATAGTACAATTTGTTGACCAGAATAAAGATTGGGACAGATTATTCAGTTCGACAAGAGAGGTATTGGGGCTTTAACGTCCACTCGGCACAAACTAAGACATTTTGGGACTAACATGGTTCAATTTTATTTCAAAATTTCGCTTGCGCGTAGGGCTCTTTAGCAGTGGGAGAAAAACGGAGGATCCAGATAAAACCACCAGGTTGGACAACCGGGGAATTGAAACCACGCAGATTGACGCAATGACAGATCTTATAATACAGCGAACACGTGCGAACCATTTTCGACCATCCACCCCCACCCCCGACGAAGCAGAAGAAACATTAAAAATATTATACAAAGCATAATGACTGTTCGAGTTGTCTCATGGCCATAGATTTAAAAACAATCAGATAACAATTTTAGACACTAGAGGATCTACAAACGTTTAAAAACTGATCAAGGCTAATAAACGCTGTGTCAGAATATTACATGCGTGGTAGTAGGTGTTGCTTGCAATGTTCGTTTGATATACATGTTGACCACAGGTTTGGTTCATTATTGATCAATTTAAATCAACATTGACCACAGGTTTGGTTCATTATTGATCAATTTAAATCAACATTGATGATGTAAACTTACCGGGAAAAAATGAGCTTCTGATATCATATATTTAAGATAAAATATTTTTTTTAACATTGGTACACGGATCGTGTACCATAATGCACTTCAGCCCCAGTTGTATTGAGAGACTCGGGGGACAAGGCTAGACACATTGCATCAAATCAAACGGAGTTATGTAGACTGGAATAACTAGACGCTAGAAATATGTACTTGATTAAAATTGCTGGCTTTTTTCACCGAACATAACTGGTTTGAAATTGGAGTAAAAACGGAAACCATTAAATGTAAAGCAGTTTATATACATTCATAATACAGTATTATATGCGTTGCAACCCAATTTTGTGAATTGCTAGGTCCCAAATGTTAGCGATTTAGCTCCTTTAACGTATTATTTTTCTGTAGCAATCGTACAAGGGTCCCAAATGCACGCACGCCAACGTGTTCACTGGTCTTCGGTTTTTCGTTACACCAGAACGACTGAAAACTGCTCCTCGTCGATCCCTGTCATGCGCCACTGACAAGATACCAATAAACTTAACTTGGGATATGATTTAGTTGCCAATTACTAATTAAGAAGCTTGGTACAATAAATATTATCTATGGTCTTCTTTATTATTAATGAGGTAGCTTAGTACCAATAAATATTATATATTGTCGTCTTTATTATTAAGTACAGTGTCGATGTATTAGAAACTTTGTTGTTTGCAACATAGAGCGATCGATGGAGTTGATTTTTGCGAACGGTCAAGGGCCACTCCCAAAATGGCGACACCCATGGGTGATTATAATACAATAATGGTTACACAAATAATTTCTCATTTCAATACATTTCTTCGACCCTTTATTGTGTTTTTATACGCCCACATTTTCATGTGGACGTAATATGTCGTCGCCCCTGTTCGTCTGGACGTCCGTCCACAATTCTTACCCGATTTTGACGAAATTTGAATTATAGGTTTATCCCCAAAAGATCTCGACTGCTTTCGATATTGGCATTTATCGGATCAAAACTTCATGGATTATGGCCCCTGATTGTACGAAAAATCACGTTTTTAGCTTGTGGATCCTATAGAGGTCACAATTTGGAACCGATTTTGATGAAACTTGACATGCATGTTTATAACCAAAAGATCTTGGTTTCTTTCGATATTTGTGCCTATCGGAACATAATGTCCTGAATTATGGCCCCTGATTGTCCGAAAAATCACCCATTTTAGCATGTGGTCCCTCTGGAGGTGACAATTATTACCCGATTTAAACAATCGTTTGATTACATCACCGTTACACTCTAAGGGCGGTTGAGTTCAAATTTCCGGAAAATCAGTCCAAAATTGCCATACAAAATGGCCGCCATTTGAACGCAAATACTGAAATACTGTTAAAGAATGGTATATCAAGGTTGTGGGCCCTGTGGAGGTCACAATTTGAATTTGATGAAACTTGAAATACATGGTTATAACCCAAAGATCTTTGTTGCTTTCGATATTTGCGCATATCGAATCGTAGCTTCCTAAATTATGGTCCCTGATTATACGCAAAATAGCCTTTGTTTAGCTTGTGGTCCCCCTGAAGGTCACGATTATTATCCGATCGTTTGATTATATCACCATTACACCCTAAGGAAGGTTGAGTTCGAATTTCGGGAAAATCGGACCAAAAATGCCATACAAAATCTTGGTTCCTTTCGTTATTTGCGCATATCGGATCGTAACTTCCTGAATTATGGCCCCTGGTTGTCCTAAAAAAAACACTATGGTCCCCCTGGAGGTTACAATTATTATCCGATTTAAAAAAGCGGTTGACTCTATCTCCGTTACATCCTACGGACGGCTGAGTTCGAATTTCTAGAAAAGCGGACCATAATTGCAAGACAAAATGGCCGCCGTTAGTACGCGAATAGTGTCAAAATATGGTATATCAAAGTTGTGGACCCTGTAGAGGTCACAATTTAAATTCGATTTTGATGAAACTTGAATTGCATGTTTATAACCTAAAGATCTTGATTCTTGTCGATATTTGCCGTATCAAATTGTAACCTAATGAATTATGGCCTTTGATTGTAGGAAAAAATCACTTTCGGTATTGCTTGTTCTCTATCCATCTCTCGAAAATGTGGGCGTATCCTGTCTGACAGTGCCAGCTTACTATCTTTTAGTGATAAAACAAATATTTAAAATCATCAGCAGTAGAAAAAAATTGGGACACGCAATCTATACTATCAGTTGGAAAAGATTGACAATATAGTTTGGATCCAGACCTACGACCATCGAGCTGACTTCTGTAAGTGTCTTAGCAAGTTGTTAGTTTAGAGCAAAAACCTCAGACGATATCAGATAACATATTTCTTGTTATCACGACAGTCGACAGACAATTAATTGCAGAACTAAAACTTCAAAGTTTCGATGTTGTTTCAGTATAAACAAATTCACTGATTATTGCACAATGGACCCATAAGTGACTTCGTCAATTCCTTATTCTTACTTTCTGTCTTTATAATAGGAAATAATGATATATCTGAAAGGGGAAATTATACACATGATTAAACTCGTTTATCTAATTGAAGGAGATTTTACGATGTCGAGTCACGCAAAAGACGACATACAATAACTACTACATCATAATACATCTTCTGAAATACAATATCTTTTAAGATAAGTTAAACGGCCCCCGCTGTATTCTTACAGCTGGCGTGGCAGTATAATCGGACGTTGCTGTTTTGTGACTGGGGTTCATGTGTTATTGTTTTTTTTGGGTTAACCAGCAATATGGGTTCATGTCTTAAATCGAGGTGTTTGAATGTCAATATAAAATAAATTTTAAACAATTAACTTATATAATACTTGGCAAAATCATAAAACGGTGTCAGGGAGGAGATAAATCTGCATATTGCAGGTCTTTTTTCTTCCTTAAAATATTATATAAATTAACATTTGATATTATTCACACGTCAATGCCATAATCGATACGGCTTAGATATTGAGTGGATTAGACAATACGCACCACATGACTGTCCCTCACGGGTACTGTCGATAGTAGGGATGAAAATCTTATAATAATGACAATTGTACTTGATAATCTAGAATATAAAGTCGTATCGGAGACAATTTGGGATAATTCTTGTCAAAACTTTAAACATTCATTACTTCACCCATAAAATAGTAACTATAGCCACGATCTTATTGCCTCTTAAACATGGATCATTTATTATTATTATAAAACCCAATGGTCCGAAATATACGACCACATTGATATATATATTTGATATTTTATTTAGAATCAGTTTAAATAAAATAAAAACCAAGTACGAACAATCCAAACCATAAGACAGAATTCGAAGTCCTAAAAACGTTATAGGCAAAATAGTGTATTCAAGCAAAATAGTGTAATCAGCAAATGAACTGCTCCCCGTGTACAAAATACACGACAAGCAGTGGTAACAGGTGTCCGGAAGAGTAAGCTTACCCTGCCTGGCGCCACATCCGCCATAGCTGCATCCATTCTATTAGGCGAAATGTCGGTCAAATAGCGTGATTGGCCAATGAACTATAGTATGCAAAATGCACGTGATGAACTGTCTTAACGATGTAGTTGACATTATCAGGGTGATAGTAACAGTATACGTGTCAATTAAAAATATCTAGAATAATAGCCGAGAGAGACACATTCCCATTCCCATGAATGTATTTATAGTGTAGTTATTTCAAGTGAAACCAAATTTGGAAAGTAGAGACACCTAAGCTTGATACTAAATAGCGAAAAATAAACCGAAAATAGCAGAAAAGAAATTGACCATTTACTTTGGATTCGATGTGTATGATAAATGGACAACGAGTAACGACAAAAACAATTTCAAACGAACCCTCTCAACCAAGTCACGTGACAAACAGGGATGCTAAAAAGAGATGATTACGACTTGATGTAGTTTTGAGGAGATTTTAAGCGAATGTGTGATAGACTAATTAATATTAACAAGTTTTTAGTCCAAATATATAATTAAATCACACAGTTTATACGTGGAAAGACATATTTAAGAAAAGAATAATAACTGATCTGTACTTTAAAAAAAAAACTTTAAACAAAATATAGGTGAACTGAATTATTTTTTGTTTAACATGCAGGACAGAATCAAGTTCGTCTTTCACACCAAATTTACCGTCTGTAATCAGTAGCAGTCTTATTATTCAATAAGCACTGTATATAAATCAACTTCCCGCGAGTACAAAAACTGTCTGACGTAAATTACAACTACATCTTAAAGGGTAGAAAGACATAAAACAAAGCTGGTTTCATTAGTTTCGTAACTCCAGTAAGATTAACAAAACCGTTTAGCAAATGCCAAGCCACTAAATCTTTCTTACTTTTCACAAAGGGGCTATAACTCTCAACAACAAAATTTGTAGAAGAGATATTCCTACTTTGATAGAATAAATCTAAATATTTTAGAGCCAGTTTTCCTCGTGTAGCCGTCATTACGTAAAACCCAGATTAGCCATCAGAATTCTGTAGCCAGAAAAGACATGTATTTTCCCATTATTTGCTTTTATATTGCCGTATGATTATTGTAATAAAAATGGGAGGTCTTATCTATATTGAAAATGTTGACATTAAATCAAAGTGAATATCCACAATCCATTATTAATATGAATAATATTCGAATATACCTTTCTGAACTAGTAAATCTCGGCAACAGAAAAGATGCGTTGAAGTGATGGCTATTTTTGTCGTTTCTATAAGACAGTGCAAATTTTCTTAATTATGTTGGAATATGTCACGTCACATTTGATTCCAATTACCGGGTGTATTTTTGGACCCGGAACCGAACGCCATTCGACTTGTCATGTTGTCCCTATTCATGCTGCTATTTTCTTCTTCTTTGGGGACTACTCTTCAAAAAAAACCTTTACCTCTGGCAATTCATGTACGCTCGACATAAATTTGTCGCTTGGAAAAGTACCTGCATACTTGTTTTTCACTCAAGAAATTATGATATTTAATTACACATCAACTCGTTCGATAAAAAGACGTGGTATAACACTATATCTATAGGGTTATTTTAGGTCTATGAAAAGTGTTCTGTTTAAAATAGAAATCTTTACCTTCAATGTATGATGAAAACTAGAATAATGGAGTAGCTTGTATTATTTTTGTTCTATTTTAGTCTTAGTTACCGACAGCTATGTTAGTATCCATTGTTAAAAGTAGTATATTATCATCCAGCTATCTCCTGCATGAATAAGTACAATTAACTAGAATAGTGTTGACGTAAAACGATGCCTTTACGGAACAATTACACAAAAGTTGTAATTATCCCGCCCTAATAGATGTGGCAGGATACTTCTATATATTATAGAGCGGTTTCCGATTTACTTCCAGACAATTGTTCCGAGCTCAGGGAATCAACATACCTATAGCCTCCTCGGCTATCATAGATGTTGTAGTAGTTTGCTGTTTCGATATATAAACCTAGTTAACAACATAAATGGTGTTTTAGACTTAATTGGGGATTGAAATATTTAATATCACAACGTAAAGTCTGGAAGACAGGCCTAAAAGAAAGTGTCACATCTGTCTCCATGGTGTCACAGTGGTTCCATTCTGTTGTCTCCCCGCTAAAATGCAAAAACGTCAAATACTTTATTTACCCCAACAAATCAACGTACAATCAGCCCCGCCCTTCAAACATTTGTTCAGCGAAAAACACCATTCAAACTTTATTCAAATCAGACAAAGAAAGTTATGTTGGTAAAACAAAGGTATTCCTTCATGAGACCGGAAGGAGCCATCTTTAATAGAAGGTGTAATGTCGCTTTAACTACGTACATTTTATCAAGGCCTCCACGTAATATCCACTGCATATTTCGGCATTAATTTCGATTGGGTACAATCCCAGCTTGTGAGCCTATCATATTCCTCGGTCGTCGCGAAAACCAAGACGCAAGCTTTCAAGCTAAAATGTCTGCATGTGATAATCGAGTTGCAAAGTTCAAACTTCGTTCAATGTCAAGCTTTGCGTGGAGGTCGTAATGTTACAACATATAATTGGAGGCAACTTTGTCCGTAGATAACATAGCTTTAAGTTCGGGAATTGTGAAGTGATCTAGCAACTTCCAGATAACACTCGCAGTCGTTGCTTCAGGAACATGGGTAGGAGCATAAAAGTATGGTGTTAAACCCATTTCATTTCATTCCACTTGATGTGTCATTTCCATTAGCGATGGGGAATCACTATACGATTACAATTCCGAAAGTTTAGTTTGATTTTAGGGTTTCAATATCGACAGAGGAATACATAGAAACAATAAAACCGACAATTTTAATTTGATCGAAAGAGGGGATGTCATTTTAAAGTTACCCTGCTGACTTGTATCTACCAACAGCAGTTGTTCTGAAATTTACAACCATAAACTGACACACCAGTGTTACTGACATTTGTAATTAGTAGAATGACAAGTACAAATGCCAGTAGATTTTTTCAATAGTTTACAAGAAATAACGTCAGCTCTTAACTGTGGGTCAAATTTGCTAGATTGTGCCATGATGCCATCCCATCTTGATGTTTATACATTGACGGACAACAATTGGAATTTTACGTCCTACTCTTTGCACCGATCAGGCTAATGAAGACGGGCAAACGCCAGATATTGTGATATAAGGTAAATTTAAACCAGACATAGGCTATTAAAGGTTATTTTGTGTACACCAATATGTACACTGGCAGAAACTGTAGAACTGCCAACGACAGATAAAATAATCTTGAAAAAAAACGCGCTAGGTTAAATATCTGTTTTGCTTAACCCCTTATTATCAGTGCAATTAATTCAACGATCAAATAATCTTGAAAAAAAACGCCCTAGGTTAAATATCTGTTTTTCTTAACCCCTTATTATCAGTGCAATAAATTCAATAATAAATATATTATGTCTTACTAAATAACAAAAAAAAACCGAATACCCTTTTAAATGTCAGTAGCAACTGCGACCGAGTAAACAATATTTTTTATTAAACTGTGGTGGTAATTTCAACATGGTAAAAACAGCAGATTACAAAACGTCAAGAAAATCATAAATCATTTACATAACAGCCGCAAAATATCACAGTGAAACAACAGTTTCTGCAAGTTTAGGAAATATATGTGATTTTGTTTCTTCAGATTAAAGTACAACAAAAATCGATAACTATGTAAACGTCCAAATTGAAATTAGAAATGGTATCCAGGGATCCAAATGACGCGGCAGCTTGAATTCACAGTTTAGAAACTAACGTTACTTCGAAGGCGGTAACATCTCAGTACTGGTGGCAAGCTGGGTCATCGGTTCAAATACAAAATAAATGGACAACCTCGTTATAGTTCGGGGAGAAAGACCCCTTGCGTCTAGTTTCGGAGATATAGCAAACTTTCAGTGCTCATATTCCCCGCCCTGTAAGTACATGGATAAACTTACCCAAGCCTCATTTCCGAACGGCTTCATATTTTGATTTCAAACTTTCAAACAAGGTAGGTAGTGCCATTTTTACCTTTGATTTACAAACTTAAACCCTCTTTTATTTACAGTGTCCTGTGAAATCTGGAACCATCCCTTCTATACCCAATATAATATGGCTGAAACCTTTCATGTAAACACAATAACTACGAAAAAGTCTTAACTTATTTTAAAGGGATAACACATTAGAATTGATTAATTGGTTCAGTTAGACATATACTAATGATGATATATCTTCTGACGATTGACGTTTTTAAGATGTATATACCATTCATACATATACAGTTGGTCAGTTTATAGGTTACTGTATTACCTACATGACAGATTTAGGGCATCAGGTCAAACATAAACCATTGCCCAGTATTTATATTTGGAATCATCATGGTGATTGACAACATGATTATTCTCTGTAATTTAACCATGTTGAAAGGATGTCTCAGTTCTCCTATTGGTTTTATGATTAACATTTCAATCGAGCGTTACCATTTTCTTAGATCTAATCCCGATGCGAGTTTGTGCACCAGAAATATGCTTACTGTGTTTTTGGAGCAATTTATACCTATGTGTGTACCTCTTTCATGCAGGGGGTTGTGATGGCCTAGTCGTCTAGAGTGCCGCGCTCCGAACTCTAGCTGGCCGACCACATCTTGCTTGCGGCTGTGGTTTCGAGCCTTAGTGCGCATGTGACATGGAGATAGGGGCGCCTTCTCAAACCCGTGGGTTTCCTCCGGGCACTCCGGTTTCCTCCCACTGCTAAAGACCCCTACGCACAAGCGAAGTATTGAAATAAAAATTGAAAACTAAACGTTAGTCTCAAAATGACCTAGTTTGTGTCGAGTGGACGTTAAACCCCATTTCTCTCTCTCTCTTTCATACACTTTGCATTTCAAAACTTAATTTTAAATTAGAAATGGAATTATTGTTAACTGTCTGATTATTCAGTGCCAATCGAGCTAATGAAACTGGTTTCTTTTTGAGATTCCATGTAGCTATGTTACTTTTCTGTAGAAATTAGCAATGTAATTATAAAAATAGATTTATACCCACGTGGTAAGAACAGAAGTGTTAATATGTTAACTTTTTTAAGCAGTTTTTTTTCCATTTCTCATCAAAACAAATGCCAATACACCCCTTTTTTTCTTCGGCACATGCCACATGTGTAAAAGAAATTTAATTTATCAACTTCAAAAAATACAAACCGAAATAGTTTATTGTTGACAAAAAGTTCTTTAGCAAATGGGATGAGCAACGATATTTCCTTCCAAAAACAGTAACCCTTACAGTAAATTGCTTGGGGATTTTTTTCTAAAAGAATTTCAAGATCGAGATCAAATAAAACCAATATATTTTAACCCTTTCGTGAGAATATTGAGTTATCTTGACCGAAATTTAGATCAAGGCTGTTCGTAGGCTCAATTCTTCTTCTGTCTTCTTCCAGTCGTTATGTGTATTTCTTTCATGTATTCCATCATTGCACAATATGTCAATAACGATAGATATCGGCTTTGAATATTATAATCTAGTTAATCACACCATTACTAGATTATATCTTGTCGCCCCATTATTCTAAATATCTGATCCGTGTAGGTGTCTTTACGTCTCACATCAAGCCAGACTTTGTTCTGTGTCAGATAAGGTACAGACGTCTATGACGTGGCCAGCAGGCCAACAATAGAACCTCTTCTTATTTAGTATCAATCATGGTCGCCAACATTGCCTGTAATGAATGTTATTATCCTAGTATTGGCATGTCATTAATAACTGGCCAAATTCTTTTCTTTCATTCAATTTCCCAACCCCGGTTTATTATATAAATTGAGAGTACCCAGACCTCGAGCATTATAACTTATTACATTTTATAGTGTTCCATCAGAATTGTCTAGGCAGTATTTCCTTTGATAGAGACTTAGTTTCGTATTCATCATATTAGTCACGGGATCTTGTAAGGTTACGTGACGTTTCTCCCGCCATTCCTAGTCTAGTTAATCTCAATTTGTTTCAAATTATGTTCAAGTCTTTGCAGAAAACGGGGGATGAAATATCAGTTTTAAAAAAATGTTTTTACTGAATTTTGTTCTTGAATATTTGTAGTTTACTCATCTCTTATGACATTGGCTTTTTTTTGTTTTACAACTACAAAATGGCAGTAGCTACAATTTCAAATTTTCTAAGAAAGTCAAAACATAATTATTTCTATGTCTGTTGCTCAATAGGTTATCAACACAAATATTATACGATCATGGGCATTATTTCTCATCCTTAAAAATCACTGACACAGGAAATAATAACACAATTACCCCTCTTGTTTTCCTAGAGCCATCTTCAAACGTTGGAATTTGATGTTGAAAATGATATTTTTTTTCCAATTTCTCAGGTTGCAATAGTGAATCATATGATTAAAAGGATCATTCTTTAACAAGGTGGGACTGTTTATGGATACCATCTATTTTAAGGCTTTATTTTAATAAATTTTAAAAATATAACTTAAAAATTGACATTTCAACTTTAAAGAAGGAATGGGACTGTTCAGACTCTAATTGAGTATCCACATCTCAATGTCTATTTGTATTATAGTTTCTAGTTCCAATACCAAATGCTTGAGCGTAATACTGATATTAAAGGTATCTATGCCAATATTGTCACTCTTGGCAATACTGTGGCTATAGGATCTACATGCCTGCTAATATCTATGCTGCCCTGGCGAATTCTTGAAAAAAATGAAGTTGAACACAAATCCCTTTGAGGGTATCTGTCTGCCAAGATCTCTGGTTCCTATTAAACTATACTAATTTAATCGCTTCATATTTATTAAAAATGAATCCTAATTCTCGTGTTATTGAATAATTATTCTATATTGACAGTGTAACATACTAATATATTTAACCTTTACGTCATATTAAATCAAAACAAGCGACATTATTCATCATAGTTTTTCTTTCAAGAGATAGATTGGTCTGGGTCAAAAATGTCCAATGTCGTGAAGTTCATGTATGAAAACTTGCGATTTACAAAGCGTTTTATTTATACATATATCTTTATTATTTAACATCATTTGCATTACGTGGCTATATCATGTCGTATCTAAATGAACAGTTGACGTAAAATGGTGGCTGTGGTTTTCTTCAGAGATGGATTAGTCTGGGTAAAGCGACATTTTGACTGGTCTATCAAATTGTCTTAGATATTTAGTGAATAAAATGAAATGGGGTTTAACGTTATAACACGTCTTTCTTATAAATCATAATTATTTTAGTTTCATTTTGAGTGAGGCCTGCGTCGGATCCATTCACTTGATTTGATATGTGTTGTTTATTTCTTCAACCTGATTAAAATACAGGACCCTGTTTCACGAAGTGTTAACAAAAGATAAAATTTAAATTTTAGTAGATACTTCAATGGGCGTCCTCGCTGGAAATAAGGGGAGGTAAATTTTAGCAGACGACAGGCTACGTGGAGCCGTGAAGCCAGCCAGCGGCACCTGTTGGGAATTCCATTAGCGAGGTCGCCCATCTGGATTGGCTAAGAACGAAAATCAATCTTTTATTGTCCAAAAAATTGGAAATTTTGTGAAACAGACGCCTATTATTATCCAATCAAATCTTTAAAATTTGTAATTTCGTTAAACAGACGCCTGCTCTATTTAGCGCTTCGTTTTATTATACTTTCTATGGCCTACACTACATGGAGATCTGACCGATCAGCGGTCATACGAGCCGCCTTTGACCCTATGACATCAGACATTTGATTAACCAATCAGCATTGATGTATCTAGGGGATTACCCACAATTCCGTGCAAAACACGCCTAAAGCTCGCCGTAACTGACTGTTTCATTGGCTAACCCCTAGCATTTTCCAGACCACGTCAATGATAACAACTTCTCCAGATCCTAGTAAAATTTTGAAATATATAAAAACGAAACGAAATACGATCTGTGTTTTAATCAGATTGTTATTTATTGCAATGTCTAGGGAGTTTTGTCTTGTCGCTTATGTTTTGCGCGTAATTCGGTTCTCCTGTTTTTTTATTCCTCCGAAACGTTGAACTTGCAAACAGTAAACTAACTTTATATTAACCAGTGTTTTGCAAGGAGTTCAATGGTGCTGTTGTATTTATGGTTCAGTATTTAACGGTGGAATTGACAATATTGAAAGAATTAAAGTGAATTAAGGAAACGTTCTAGCACATAATACTTTTCTAGACAGGCCTATTTCTTTCTGACAAATTCTTAACCGAAAATCAAAGCAATATAAGACCCCACTCGCTCAACGCCGTGATAGTATTAGCTAGTAACGGAAAGAAAGAAGTAGAACAATTTCTTTAGTTAGTTGTATAGCGTCGGGTTTCCACGGCAGTTCTTGGCTTTGTCAAGGAAAACTTGTAAACACTTTAAAGGGTCAATTCCCATTGGAGAATAAAACTGCTTAATTTTGAATTAAAGACCCTTAAAACCCCCTACCTAAGGGCTGAGCATATAACTCAATATTTTGGATACGTTTTCAAACAACTTAAACCCGCCAGTTTTTATCAGGAAATTGAGATCGCTCCCCCAAACGGTATTATGCGATGTCTAGATAAACCAGACTTTCATTTTATAAAAATAATGTGTAGGTGCAATTTACCATTCGTGTGCAGCAGGTGCGTCATTCACTGTATAGACCTGCAAAGAAACAATAATCGAATATCGGGCCACCCAACGAAAAAATCAAAGTTCACGTCTAAACGACTCAATTTTTTAGCTAAAATTTGAGACATGGTAAATACACCATTCCTCTATATTTTGGCCTTAAATTTAATACGTACTCGGACTTTCATTTTGAGACTCTGTTCCAATCGGGATAGTCCATTTAAAATGTAAAAGATGGGATGTTGAAGCTTACAGGCAAGGTTATATTGGTAAATTTGGCTGACAATATAAGTAAACGAAACACTGAACACCATTGATGCAGACTACCACGCTTTTGATTCATGATCGTGTTCAAATATCCCTTCATAGACGCAGCATAAACACAACTATTATTAACTCAAGGTATACTCTGCTTTAATTCATTTAATTTATCTTTATTGAGAATTTTGATTTCTGTGTCCGTGTAAATTGTATTAAAATCATTATCAATATTTAGTTAGATCAGTCTTTGTCAGTCAATACATTGCTGATCTAACCAGATAAAAATCACAACTGTGCATTCGCGTGTCTTCATATAAAATGATGTAACAATCTATATCAAATTGAAGTTTTATTTTTACTACTGGGCCATAATAACCCAGCGAAATACTAATTAACCCCGGTGACGGAAGTTTTTATTTTGATTTAGAACATAATTAACGCCCCCCCCCACCATATTTTTATACACACACACGACCGCCATATTATTTCCTTCTTATTCTATTAGCAAGTCAAATTCACCTTTATCGCGGTAACAATGAAACTAGAGTTTAATCCGAAGAGAATAATTATGCAAATTTTAACCCCTTATTTGCATAATTAATGATGTAATAATGACGTCTTAAAATTGTCTAGTGTTGTCGTAAAATTACGTTCATGCGGCTTGAATTCGTCTACGAGTTTTTAACTATAGACAGTTTTATAAGTCTTCTGTCTTGTTACTATTCAGATCCATACACAGAGGAAACATTACAAAAAGGTTATGACATATTCTACCCATATTTTACCCAGTAAATAGAAGTGCAGCACGATGTGAAAGTAAATAGGGTTCAGTTGAACCGATTTGTTTTTGATGGTATACACAGCAACGTTATAAATTATCATCGCCACCAATCTTCATTATTTTTGTACGTGCAATAAAACTATTAAAGATACATTATGTAAGACATAGATAAGGACTGGTCGTTTTGGCTATAATAGTTCAAAAGTAGCTAATGCAAAATAAATATATCGAAAATTCCATTCAAATTACTTTCTTCTTAATCAAGTTATCACTGTTTGTAGTTTTGACAAGATGGACGCATTGGTTGTTTATTATCGTTTAATATCACGGTACTGGTATATTAGACATTTAGCATAGCTTCTCCTTTTTTAAATTAATCATTAAATGGCCGGACAGTTCTAATCTAGTTCAGATCTCGCGTGTCCAATGGCACCGATAGCTGATTGTGGTCTTGATGGGTTAATAAATGTCTAATTAATAATTTATTTAAGGTCTGGAGAAAGACCGGCAATTGGCAAATTTAGCTCTTGAATAAATTATCTTTAAAGATGTGGAAGAGGAATTATCATTTTTACTAATATAATAAATGTAATTAATTTATATATCATATTCCAAGTACTGGCTGAAAAGAACTAAAAGGGTGCGTCTAGTATATTTAAAATTAAATCGTCTGTAACTCTGTATGTAAAGAACCCGGTGAAACTGTAAAGTCACATCACGTAACATTGATTCCATGGCCTACATCTTTTTCCAGGAACTAGGTATGGAGTTGTATCGTTGCCATATTAAGAGAAAAAATCACAGTTAAAATGGCAAAATAATATGATGATTATGTGTTATGTAAAATCTACAACTAATACAAGTGAAAAATTACGCAAATGGCCATTTTGACTGATAATTTTGCAATTTCAACTGTGATATTTTCTCTTAATATGGCAACGATTCGGCTCCATACTATGTACTAAGCTAATGTAATTAATTTGTCCTTTTTATGGTTCAGCTGATAAAGATTTCTGAGTATATGATAAGAATTTAAATATATGCAATTAAAATATACCTATCAAGTAATCTACACAGAGATCTATTTCTGAATCGGAATGCCTCTACGTTTCCTTAAAAAGGGGGTAATAATTAGACAATTTAATTTTAACCAATCGGGTTCGAGTTATATCCAATCTTCATTCCGTTTAAGAAAACTGCGTGGATGACGGTGATTAGAATGATTGCTCGTGGCATGATGATATGAATGATAAACATAACGCTCTATTATTGTGTTTTAATCAAATGATTTGTGTCATTGGAAATCTAATTACTCGTGACCAGTTAATCCCTTCCAAGTATTCCTGACATACGAGGCTTTTTTCGGGTGTTAATGCTATAGAATGTTAATTATATAATGTTAATTATAGCTTTACGTTGCCTTCGGGCATTTAGTGACGTGTGAAAGAGGCGGCGATTTATGTGATATATCTATCGCATGCCCTACTACACATACTAAAGATTGAAACATCAAAAACTAAAAATAAAGAATATTGCACATTTTTTTTTATTAATTTGAAAAAGCAACCCCCCCCCCCAAAAAAAAAATATATATAATAATATTATAAATCAAAATATTTTTAAAGGCCACAACATACTTTCAGTTATGGAGTCACGATGCGTATAGGTATTTAAATGTTAAGTATGCCCTACATTGTGCACATAACACATTATTAATTATGGTTGTATAGAAACACAATATCAAAAGTCGAAAGATGGCTCTGGTAAATGTTGGCATATGTATAGCCACGGAACAGCGTACGCATGTTTACTTTTTATTTCGTAAATTCGACATGACCCTTTTCGAGTGGTGGTAGCAATCTGATTAAAATACAGATCTACATTTAGTTTCGTTTTTTTTTATATACGCTCGATGATCTCTATTACATGAAGATCTGACCGGATATAGTGGAAGATCACGTCAGAAGTCATACGAGTAGCTTTTGACTCTATGACGTCAGACATTTGAATAACCAATCAGTATTGATGTTTCTAGTGGGTTATCCACAGTTCCGTGCATCACACACCAATAACTCGCCGTATCAGACCGTTTTATTGGCTAATATAACAACCCTTCCAGGTCCTAGTGAAGTAAAAGACAAGTGAGGTGAAACGAAATTTTGATCTATAAAAAACGAAACGAAATAGAATCTGTGTTCGTTACCTTTTGTCTTCCCCACTGTTCATATACAGTACTTAAAATGTATCAATAGACTGTCCGGACTGCCCAAACACATGGATATGGATAGGTCTTTGGTTTTGTTTGTTCATATTATTACGAAGTTAGTGTGATGCCCCAACCCCGGAAAGGTCAAATCACCTCCATGAAAAGACGCTAAATATTATAGCTACATACATTGATCATAAACCTAAAGAATGAAAACCAATGCAACTGGGTTGTTGTTGTGCCAGCCTATTACGACATTAATACTATTCTGGATCTCTAACGTCAAGCATTAAACATATATCTATCGATTCTCCTAACATATGGTACCAGCAAATCAACAATTAATTACAAATTGACGCTACATTCTTATGCAGAACTGAATTTTATGAAAACATGCACGCAATAAATCAATATTTTTTTTCATATCTACAATCTTTATGAATGAAATGTGTAGGTGGTAATTGAGAACCCAAACGAGTATCATTTTCCACCATGACCCACTTCCTTACTCAAATAAATATCTATGGTTATGGTGAGAGAGAGAGAGGGGGGGGGGGGGTAAACGCCCACTCGACATAAACTAGGTAATTTCAGGCTTAACATATGAATTTTGATTTTATTTCAATAATTCGCTGGCACGTAAGGGTCTTTTGCAGTCGGAGGACCCGGAGAAAACCCACGAGGTTGAACAGGCGCCCATATTCCTTGTCACGTACAACTGTAGATTCAAAACCACGCCAGTTGACTCAATGACAGGCTTTATGATACAGCGCACGCGTGCTAACCATTCGGCCACCCCACCCCCTCGATGGTTATGGTAGGTACCATTTAGATTATGCCCACTGAAATACACGTGTACCAAACAGGTGCTAGTTTTAACAGTTCGAAGAAACATAAAATCACCCTGGAAGTTTAATTAAGAGAGAAGTGGGTAAGGTAAGATATAGAACTGACAGTTTCACGCTGTGATGGTTAGAAAATAGATAACGAAATCAGAATATGCTGAAAATTTCAGCTAGATTGTTGTTAAACCGAGATATTAGAAATTCAATATTAGACTAGCCTCGATCGTCATTACTACCGCTGGAACGGTGACAAACAAAGCCTGGGTTATCCATTTTAATGTTAAATCATCCATAATTAAACTTACATAAATCCACTAAATGTTGTAAGCTAACGATGGCATCTAGAGTTGATTATATGGTCTTGATATGCTGAATAATGCCTAATTGATAACATTTAAGGCCCAACGAAAGACCTGCAAAATGCAGATTTAGCTTTTGTATAAATAGCGAGGACTTTTTACAGCAAACACTGGGAGTGACGCCGACACCTCCTGCTAAAGGAACCAGCGCCTTACCCACTAAGCCAGAGCCGACCCTCGAACGTTTCGAGCACAGGTTTGCAAAGATAACAAAATCTCTTTCAGGATTGGTCTATGACCGAGAATCTCCATCAATTATTTAGTTAATAAATAAACTCCTAATGTTTCTGTTAATGGAAGTCGCCATTAGAAAACATTCTGTTTATTAGAACTGTAGATAAACAAAACAAACGGCTCTACTCGTTCTCGGTTATCATTTAGAGCTCATTAGCACTTCCGGTTTTAAAATTAGAAGGGAGTTATTCTAAAGTAAAATGCTGACTCTTCATTAACTGTATCCGGGTATGTCTGGTTTTTAGTAACTCCCCTGTAAATTGGAAACATAGATCTCACGGATATTCTTACTCTGTTTGTAAGGCGTCATTGACGACGTAAATAGTTATATATTTAGAATGAATGTTGGAAGTCACGGAGGGCATTTATTATACCTAACCTATATAATGGCAGATTATTAGTAATTACTCCGATTAATTTAATCCGATTAACCTGATTGAGATGTTGAACTCTTAATGGAAGTTAATGGCTATAATTAAATATATCAAAATTAAGCTTACACATTTATCCCTTTTGGTTCGAAATCGAATCATATAAATTGTGTTCAACGTCCTAATTGTCTGCAATAGCCGGGCTAATGAAAACGGGCATCTTCCGTGTAGCCTTATTCCACATTGACTTTCAACTGTGGCTACTGGAGGTCGGGGAAAGTTCATCCGGATTTTCCGGCGTGATTCGCCATTGTCAGAGATGCAGGACGGAGGGTCTGACAAGGACAGCTGTCTAGTCGTTCGGAGGGGACAAGAAAGAGGTTCTGTGTACACATTGGCATGCACTCAAAAAATCCATTGACAGTTGGAATTTGATATAAGAGTAGGCCGTAGTGCCGCTTTTCGGGCAACACTTCCTGAGTAGGTCTTTATATACTGAATAAAAAGTACAAATCATATACTTGTAGTTTTGTTTACTAATTATGGTGTTAGTATTAATTGTTTTATTGGCATATTTAACCGTTAAAACATAATCGACAGTTGGAGAATTTGACCATATACTAATAAATTGGTTCACACTATCAAGCGTTGTATTATAGACACCGAATAGACACACTGCATTGTGAATGTCATGTGACCAACAACTATTCTACAGCACTTGGGCCATGGGGAGATATGTTTTTACCAATTTTAAAATAAGTATCAGGAGAAGTATAAAACAAACCAGTTAAACATATATCGTTGTATGGATTTCAGATAACACCCCCTCCTGAACCCAACAAACACAACAAAAATCCCTAGAAGCCCGTGGTATATGCTAATTTAATAAAGAAAATATGGAATAAATCATGTGTTAGTTGTAATGACGTCATCGTTCAAACATGCATGTGCATGTGTGATGAACATACTGCACATAACCTATCCATTGAAAATCGGCCTTCAGATGGCAGATATATGTTCAAATGAATGTACACGGAAGAAATCCACCATTTTAAGTGTGTTCCTATTCTTTTGGCCACTACTAGGACATACATAATAATACAAGGGCTCATTTCCTAAAAACACTTGGACTCACATCCTGACACCCAGTTTGGAAATGAATACTGTTACGAAGACAAAATACCGACTGATGGAAAATAGTTCATGCCAATGACCTTACAGTGTGAGGAACGTGAATACAAATATTTTGTAAAAGTATTTAGTTCAAACGCCATAGAAATTGAAAATCAATTTGTAAACGTTACTCACATGATATGGAAATTGGATATAGTCTACAACATAGCAGTTGTTTTTTTTTCTTGTAATAGATAATCAATACAAACTCGATTGCTACATTTTGTAATGCAATATATATTTTGAACGAAAATGGCCCAATTTGGAAATGAACTGTGGTTTAACGTCCAACTGTTCTGCTTCGACTAGGCGAATGAAGATGGGCATACGCCATACTGTGTGCTATAAGGCAAATTTTCCCCTGATAGCGACACTACGGTCTACTCTTATATCGAATTCCAACAGCCAAGTGAGTATTTTATTTTATTGCTGAAAGTTACATAACTAGTAGCAAATACAATGAATAAATAATTAAAATATGTAATTTAAAGGTGATAATGATACAAATAGTATAAAACAAGTTATACAAAAATGTACAATTCTAGGGAAGAAAAGCTTCTTAAATAGACTGACGTTTAATAAATGATAAATGTATATATTTTGCTAATGAGTTTAAAATAACTGATGATTTTGAATACATAATATCTATAAATTTTTGGAGGGAACGGGGATTTCTATAATAAGCAGGAATAAACTGTTCTCATAAATCTTTATATAATGGAAATCAAAATAAAAAAAATATATTCATATTCAACGTTATTTAAATTGCATAGATTACAAATTCTATCATTTCTAGTAATTTTGTCGTATCTTCCCGTTTCGTTTAGCAAGTTATGTGATACACATGTAAATTTCGATAAAGAAACACAATAGTTATGATTTAATATAATTTATAAATATTCTTTTTGTGATAAGGCAGTGGTGAAAAGGTTATAATAGTTTAGAGTTTAGAGTATTTCGACCGATTTCCATTCCATTCCTGTAAATACTGATCGTTTATTCTAAGTTTAATTTCATCATAAGTTTACTAAGTTTAGAAATTGTTACTTTTATTTCTGAAACTGTGCATTCCTTATCAAGGGAGGTGATGGCATTATTAAATACTCTTTTAATAGTGATTAGTTCATCTGTAAGTCGTTTCCCATGAGTTTGAAAGACATTCTGAAAATGGTCGTAAAAATCAGACAAGTTCAGCTGGGAGGAATGTGTGGGTGTATTTTTACCATTTCTATAAAATTGAATGTCTCTCCAGAATCCTTCCTGGTCGTCTTTAGCCTTTTAACATAATTCTAGACCAAACCTATATATGTACACTGTTTTAGCATGGTTTCGTTAACATTATATATTGTGTTCTACGTTTAACAAAATTAGTTCGGCTCTGGTCAGTTTTTCTTCACTAAATTGTTTGTGTAAAGCAAGAAGTATTCCTCGGTTTTATATCCAGTCCATTTTTGTTTGGCTGTTACACTATAATTTTTAGCCCTTTAAAATGGCCAAACACAATATTTTCAAAGACACATTAAGATGTCAGGCATGTTTAAATATTGTATTTCCAGTCACAATTGTTTTCCTTAGAGCAGATGAATAAAAGTTCTTCGTAAACAAATTGTTTCGAGATATAACTCTAATCAATGCAGATTGTTTAAAGGTTCAAGACGTTGTTATAGTAGCGGGATGTACCTATATGCCTTGTAACATCAACGCCCAGATCTATATACAATGACAGGTGTCTTCAATATGGTAATCATACCTCTCCTAGGACAATCAATACCACCTATAATCTATTTAATCGGTTGAAAATTAAATTCTTAGTACATTTAATTCTGGGCATTGATCATTTTTCTATTTCGAAGTAACAACAGTAATCTCCCCTTTCATCAACTCTTCCAGGAAAGATTAGTGGTTCATTATAGAATCTACCCTTTTTATACGCCCACATTTTCATGTGGACGTATTATGTCGTCGCCCCTGTCCGTCCGTCCGTCCGTCCGGATGTCCGTCCGTCCGTCCGTCCGGACGTCCGTCCGTCCACAATTGTTTGTGGACTCTCTACAGGTCACAATTCTTGTCCGATTTTGACGAAACTTAAAATATAGGTTTATCCCGAAAATATCTCGGCTGCTTTCGATATTGACATGTATCGGATCAAAACTTCATGGATTATCGCCCCTGATTGTACGAAAAATCACGTTTTTAGCTTGTGGACCCTATAGAGGTCACAATTTTGAACCGATTTTGATGAAACTTTATATGCATGTTTATAACCCAAAGATCTTGGTTCCTTTCGATATTTGCACCTATCGGAACGTAAATTCCTGAATTATGGCCCCTGATTGTCCGAAAATTCACCTATTTTAGCTTGTGGTACCTCTGGAGGCTACAATTATTATTCGATTTGAAAAACCGTTCGATTATATCACCGTTACACCCTAAGGAAGGTTGAGTTCAAATTTCGGAAAAATCGGACCAAAATTACCATACAAAATGGCCGCTGTTCGTAAGCAAATACTGTTAAAAAATGGTATATCGAGGTTGTGGACCCTGTAGAGATCACAATTTTAATTCGATTTTGATGAAACTTGAAATGCATGGTTATAACCCAAAGATCTTGATTCCTTTCGATATTTGCGCATATCGGATCGTAACTTCCTGAATTATGGCCCCTGATTATACGCAAAATCGTCTTGGTTTAGTCTGTGGTCCCTCTGGAGGTTACATTAATTATCCGATTTGAAAAAACGTTCGATTATATCACCGTTACACCCTAAGGAAGGTTGAGTTTGAATTTCAGTAAAATGGGACCAAAATTGCCATACTAAATGGCCGCCATTCGTACGCAAATACTGTTATAAAATGGTATATCAAGGTTGTGGATCCTGTAGAGGTCAAAATTTTAATTCAGTTTTGATGAAACTTAAAATGCATGGTTATAACCCAAAGATCTTGGTTCCTTTCAATATTTGCGCATATCGGATCGTAACTTCCTGAATTATGGCCCCTGATTATACGCAAAATCGTCTTGGTTTAGCTTGTGGTCCCTCTGGAGGTTACAATAATGAACCGATTTAAAAAATCGTTTGATAATATCACCGTTACACCCTAAGGAAGGTTGAGTTCAAATTTCAGAAAAATCGGACCAAAATTACCATACAAAATGGCCACCGTTCGTACGCGAATACGTTAAAAAATGGTATATCAAGGTTGTGGACCAAGTATAGGTCACAATTTTAATTCGATTTTGATGAAACTTGAAATGCATGTTTATAACCTAAAGATCTTGATTCTTTTCGATATTTGCGCATATCAAATTGTAATTTAATGAATTATAGCCTTTGATTGTAGGAAAAATCACTTTCGATTTTGCTTGTTCTCTAACCATCTCTCGAAAATGTGGGCGTATCCTGCCTGGCAGTGCCAGCTTACTATCTTTAACCAAGGAATATAATTTCCTGGAACAAAAAAACAACAACAGACTTATTACTAAGCCATGGGCCACACGCCGTCTTTAGACGTACATAAAAGAAACATGAACAACATCCTAAGAGTAGTAATCCTTCTAAAAGTATGTTTATCAAGGTATAGGTTCGTTTGGTTATTAGCTCGTCAGATAAATCTTTGATGTTTCTTTGATTGGAATCATGGTTAGGTCAAATTAATTATACCTCAATTAAATTTTCTTATCGCTAGTTAAGTGTCATATCCAGTTTAATACACTTGGTGCTATGAAGCTATACTTAAAAAACAACTACTGGAATGCAGGTGTTTTTTTGTATTAAGACTTCAAGAGAACTAAAGTTCACAAGACCTTCATAAGTTTAATGAGGTAACTTAAACATACCCGATAACCTTGGGCTGTAAACTATAATCGAATAACAGCTGCTAGAGTAAAAACATGCATGGTGGTAATTATAATAATATAATATAGCATGTGGACATCGTAATCAAGATAATATCAGTTAGAGAATCACAGATAAAAGACTCGGGTGGAGCTATTGTGGCTTAGCGGCTAAGGCACTGGTTCGGTAATCAGGACGTCATGGATTCGCGTGCACCCAAAAGAATTTCATGACAGTTGGAATTAGTCGAAAATGCCGATGTTCGTACAATATTTCCACCACATTAGCTCTGTGGCTGTTAGTGGGTAAAAGTAGGACTTCAAGTCTCATAATATCATTTCACTCAATTTCGGATGAAAGACTACAAACAGCTCAAAAATATCGTCAGATGACGCGAAATACTATAAAATACTTTAGTCACTCAACAATCCAAATTTAGTGAGATTTTAGACTAAGTTTCTACTAATGGTATACCACTGAACGTGACAACCGGGCATCTTTTTTTATTTAACGTCTCTAATTTGGCCTGCTACGTCTGAGCCATCAACTTTATTAATCGTAGATTTCTATTTATTCCAATACCTAGCAGTAAACATTCTAAACCCTTACTACGTTATGCTATTTCTGATTCTGGTTGCTTTAAATCAATTCCTCAATAAAAAATTCTCACGAATATAAAAAAAAGTTATCTCTCTTAACATCCATAATTTCCTTCATAAAGTCGTCTGAGTAACATTTAACAGCCTGCTGAACACGCAATAGACGGAAGCAATCTGATTTTCAGGAGGGGTGTGAAAAACTGATCCGAAATCCACGCTTTGATTGGCTTTTTAAAGTGTACAAGCCGACATCAACAGATAACTTCTTCAGAAGTCGTTATAATTCTCAATCCACACAATGACCTTTCAAATTAGGATTTCTTTGGGTTTTTTAGTCAATCATCTCTACGAATCCCGACAAACTTAAATTATGTAGGTCCTTGCAGAAATCATAAATTCTAAATTGGTTTAGTAAATATTTCACGGCAGCGGAATGGACCCGAATGTTGCGATTTTGGAAGGCGTATCAGAATATCTGAGTTTCGGCGACCAAATCCACCAAAAAGTAATGATGGTTTCATTTTTCAGAACAGAACCATTTGAAATCTTCAGAATTTGTCAACTTAGATTTCCTCACCACATAATGAACGGTATGAAGTGGTTTTGTTATTTGCAAACCGATGATATTATCTCATAAAATATACGGCATTATATTACCATTTTCGAAATATCTTTTTAATTTATCTGAAATCTTTCTTTCGGGTGATCAACTTCGGAAAAAGTCCGCAGGCATATCTATCTATGGCCTATTCGCTGAACCGATTTTCGCACCCCTACTGATAATTAGACTA
Organism: Patella pellucida; assembly: GCA_917208275.1. Taxonomy (NCBI): domain Eukaryota; kingdom Metazoa; phylum Mollusca; class Gastropoda; family Patellidae; genus Patella; species Patella pellucida. Next base: position 65,351,652 of record OU795039.1, read on the forward strand.
ATTTTGTCTATGGCGTGATCAGTGGGGTGTTTACATTGCTCAGCCGAGTATGTAAAAAATATATCGACGTTGTTAGCGACATTATTTTTGGAATAGTTTATTGTGAAATCGATTGGAAGCAACTGGGGGGAAGCTTCAACTTTAGTTGTAACGCCTATAGAACTGCCTTTAGAACTGTTTATTGCTCAGTTTGATGTCATGCAAAGCGGAGATAATCCTCTAATTCGCTGCATCCATCGTCTCTTTGCAATTCTGCTTCCACTGGGCGGAATTTATGCAGCCGGGGACCTTGTGGGAACGCCGAGGAAAATTGATGAGAGATCTGGATAAAGAAATGTGTGAAGCCGTGACGTGTCCACACCGTCGATCTCTTTAACTTATTACATGATTCGCATTTCTTTAAGATGGCAATTAATTTTAAGAGTTCACACTAGTTAGTTAGCCTCGGTATCCTGTAATGAGTAGATTGTACACACCTTATATTTCCTCTCTCTAAAGATACCTTGGTATTAACATGACCTTGGTTTTTGCTAAAAAAAATAAACAAGTTAATCCATATTATCAAAACGAAGATAAAATTATGTTTAGAATAAAATGAATATATAATGTTTCATTCACCTGTCTGTGATTTGTTTTCCAATTCGGGAACGTTCAACAATATTTCTAGCTTAAGGTCTTTACAAGCAAGTCATTAATAATAATAATAATAATTTATTCTTGATATAGCGCATTCTACAAACATAACATAAATATATATAATAAAAATGCATGGCAAAGTCTCAACGCGCTTTACAGAGACATGGGTAATAAAAATAAATTATGATTTAAAAAAAATTCAACAATGATATGATGTTCATATAATAATGTCTAGTGAATAAAAATACGTAAAAGACAGTAAAAAAGACAGTAATAAAAATAAATTATGATTTAAAAATTCAACAATGATATGGTGTTCATATAATAACGTCTAGTAAAAGTGATTTTGACTATAAGTAAGATATTTCATCACAGAATGATCAGCATGTGAAATAACGCTTGAAGAGCATGGTTTTAATTGAACATTTAAAACTATTAATGTCTTTCTCAGCGCGAATCTCAAAAGGGAGATTATTCCATAATGAAGGTGCATAGTGCCGAAAAATCCTATTTCCATAAAATTTATTGTTCGTTCTCTTGTGTTCACCGATGGGATAGTCCAAAGATGGAGCCTGGTTGAATCTGGTAGATTTCGGTGGTTGTTTTACAGATAAGAGTTCGTTGAGATAGGCCGGAGCCAAATTGTTCACTACCTTGAAAATAGTTAATAGTACTTTAAATTCAACACGCTCAACTATGGGGAGCCAATGGAGATTAAAAAGCACTGGTGTGATATGATCAGTCTTTTTCGTTCGAGTGACCAACCTGGCTGCTGCGTTATGTAAACCCTGGAGTTTCTTTGTTTGTGAAAGGCTAATGTTATGATACAGAATATTACAGTAATCCAGTCTTGACGTAATCATGGCATGCACTAGTTTCTCAGTAGTTGTCGGACTAAGAAGTCTACGGATACGCCCAATCTTGAACAGTGCATACGAAACACTACGACAAGTCTGCTGAACAAAACTTTCTAGGGAACAATCTGAATCAAACATTACACCAAGGTTTCGAACTGAATGTGAAGGTACAATAAAATCATCACCGATTCGGACTGACTCAATGGATGTAGTTTGACCAAAACGGGATTGGAAATGAATAATTTCAGTCTTGGAGTCATTTAGCACTAGTTTGTTATCAAACATCCATGATCGTATCTCATTGATACAGGCTTTAATAGCATCTAATGATACAGATGGATCCTTGCACGTAAAATATAATTGACTATCATCAGCATAGATCATAGCATCCAGACCATGTTTAGTAATGATTTCTTCGATTGGAGTGGTGTACAAAGTGAATAATGCCGGGCCTAAAACTGTGCCCTGGGGTACGCCACGCTTTAATGGCATTTGGCGAGAAATACTATTACCAACGATAACTGACTGACTTCTATCCGAGAGATACGACCCAAACCAGTCTGCAACTGTTCCTAACAAACCAAAGCGGACCTCTAGTCTATGTAATAGCTTCGCGTGATCCAGCGTATCGAACGCGGCACTAAGATCGAGGAGTGAGAGTATCACATGAGACCGTGAATCTAGGGCAGTGACTACATCATTGTGCACACGGAGTAGAGCTGTCTCACAGCTATGGTTAGGGCGATAAGCAGATTGACATTTAGTATATAAAGAATTTTGGCACAGATATTCATGTAAACGAGACATGACAACTTTTTCTAAGATCTTAAAAACGAAAGGAAGGTTAGAAACAGGACGGAAATTCTTAGGAATGTGATCAAGTCCAACCTTTTTCAAAAGTGGACGGACATGGGCCGTTTTAAAAGAGTCTGGCACTATCCCTGTTAAAAGAGACACGTTTACGAGTTCAGTGATAGATGGCGCTAGGCTATCAACATGCTTCTTCACCAAAGCCGTGGGCATAGGATCAAGTCCACATGTTTTAGATGGAGCTGCTATGATCAGTTTTTTGATTTCATCCACAGTAGCTGGTTTGAAAGTTGTCATGGAGGAAGGGCATGGGGCCTCATCATCATGTTGTGATACAGAAGATGTATCAAATTTGTCACACAGGTTATCCACCTTTTCAATGAAGAATGAAGACAGAAGGTCCGCAGCATCTTGCTCAGTAGAGACCCCTTCAGGGATAATGTTACTCAGAGAATTCTTGTCACCAATGATCTTATTCGTGATTTGGAAGAGTTCCTTGGAGTCTGCATTTTGTATTTGGCTCTGATGATAGTTTCGTTTAGTTGTCTCTACTTTAGTTGTCATTATTTGTAGAGGAACACGCATACCGACACAGTTCCACAGATGTGTGTGCAAAGCTATGCCTTAAAAGAAGCTTACCCCAAATAGAAAAATCGATGTTGAAAACGGATCTAGGACCCCCCACCACCGAAATATAAACCCTATCGTGTATTCACACGCTTTCCGGACACAATATTTGGAACAGAAAATCCTAGATTTGAAAATCAGAACGGTCAATACTTTCAAATTCCGATGTTTTAAAAGAAAAGGGGGGTGTAACTTTAGAACTAAAGAGAACCCCAATGCCTTACACCACATTTGAAAACAATATGTTTAATATCGTAACCTCTATCGGAGAAACAATGTTTTCGGAAATTATGTCAGCAGTTTCAGGTATATTCCCTCGACAGGAAACCATCTGGTAATATATATAAAAAAAGGTTTTTCGGGACTGGTACAGAGAAAGTTTTTGGACAATCTATAGCTACAAATTGACTATATTCCCATTTATGTATTGAACCTACAAGATGGTGGACTAACGTTACCTATAGCAACATGTTAAATATGCACCCGATCAGACAGTAATGTATTTCTATTTTTCCTGCTCATTGCAAACATGATTTTAGATCAATTTTAATTTAGAAGGTCGAGCGACCCCGGGCGGTGCATATCTTTAACTCAAGTATTTTGCTGTCGAATATTGAATTGTCTAAGTGCAGACACATCAATAGATTTGATGTTAAGCTCGTTCACTTGGGGTAAATAATATTACGCGTAGTTCTTATGAACGCAAACAAGCCACGCGTAGTTCTTCTGAACTCAACCAAACCCAACTCTATTAACTATCGAATGATATCTGATTTTTTAAAAAAAATCGATATTAATTTAGCTCTTAATCAAAGTCTGTGAAGAATTCTTTCAGCAATTAGATTAAATGGGTGATTGAATCCCTCCATGAATAAACAAAATATTCTAAGAACACCCACGAATTTGAAGTGCTGCAACCAGCGAATTATTATGAATCATATTTCAAGAAATGAAAAAAAAAACAAGTTATTTACACTTAATTTAGAGACTCGGGATATCAATGAACATTTGGAAATATAATAACTTAATACACTTAACATCCTTCTAGATTGGCTAGTGGCTAACTTCATATCGGTCTGCCTGTTTCTTTCACAGATGACATGATGGACGACGTAAACTCTTTAAAGGGCAACATGCCAGACGGTTCGCAAATATATCAAAAATAAAATACATGTACCATTCTAGTGTAGAAACCACAACTATAATTTAATTAATTATATACTGGTATAGAAAAGGGCTGACGTGTACGCAAATGAAATGATTGTTATTTCTTTATTAAGATCTACGCACAACGATGAAACTCTAAAAAGACATAATTATAACGTCGGGAGTAATTCCTTGAACAACAATTTTTTTATTGTTTTATGGCGTATGGTCTTATAAACTCTCCGATTTTTTAAAATCTAAAATGTTGTCTTTTGAATCAGTAATGTCTATAAAAGGGTCAAAATACATTAATTACGAACCCTAACAATAATAAAATAGACACGGTTATGCCCTATCATGCGCTTACCAACTCTGTTCCAGGCTTTAAAGTGATAACATTCAACTCTGAAACATATCTGATTTTTTTTTTAATTCGATACGGTTCTTCCATGTGCTCCAATGAACAATCTCGCAAAGGTTTAAACCTCTGGCTTGCAAACCTATATATATAAATATTAAAGTGTTTACGGTATTGTATTATGTGTTAATGTGCTTTAAAAGTCAAAACTAAAAACAAATCTGAATTTGACTTATAAAGATTATGGGGTATGACTTGAATAGTGGCAAATATAACATTCATCTTGACACTTTTCCGATAAAAAATACATTATTATAAAGCTAAATGCCATAGCAACTCGTTGACAGGCGAAGATTCAATCAACAATTTGTCACACTACTGATTATTTTTTATGATTAACACCGTCGAACTTATAGGTAACCTGAATTTAGTCTCTTTTTTAAGAAGCAATGTTTTGTATATTGTTTTTCTGGACTAGGTAATCCAGACAGATGGTCTACGTGCGTGATTGAGATTTATTATTGATTTCTCCACCCAAGATTTTCATCGCCAGTATAATATAGTAGTACATTATGGTAGCAAAGTTATTATTATCTTACCCGAGGTTAGCAGCGACAAGATTTATTTTCGTGATTATCCATCTAGGGTCAAAGGGCAACAATATTTTTCAGATCAGAGAGAGAGAGAGAGAGAGAGAGAGAGATGAGGTTTAACGTCCACTCAACACAACTAGGTCATTTCGGGACTAACATATGGTTTAATTTTATTTCAATAATTCGCATGCGCGTAGGGGTCTCTAGCAGTGGGAGAAAACCGGAGTGCCATATACGCTCACACCAGGGCTCGAAACCACAGCCGCAAGCCAGAGGTGACCGGCCAGCTGAAGGTCGAAGCGAGGCACTCTAGACGACTAGGCCACCCCAACCCCCTTTTCAGATCAGAAGATGAATATAATATACAATGATTCAAATAACAACATACGCCCACATTTTGCAATAGATGGAAGAAGAACAAGGAAAATCAATAGGACGCATCCCCTCATTGTCCCAACAATTTAAACTATTTTTCGGGTATTCTCATTTAATTAAAAAAAATGCATAGTGTTTTAAGTAAATCTCACTCTATGGGATAATGCCTGTGAAACTATGCCAACTTCATGAATGTCCCACACAAACGCAAATCAACAAAAAGTTCATATTTGGATTATCAGTCATTGTGGTTTTGAAAGTATTTATATCATCAGATACAGTATCAGTAATGTCGATCAATTTGTTTTAGGTAATCTACAATATTATGGTGTTAACACGTTCATTCAAATTTATATGTGCTATATTCCACTACAATTTATATGTATTATATTCCACTTCAAATTCTCTGTGTTATATATAACTACACTTTCTATATGTTATATTTAACTACGGTGTCTAAATGCTATATTCCACTACAATTTCTATGTGTTATATTCTACTACAATTTTTATGTGTTATATTCAACTTCAATGTCTAAATGCTATATTCCACTACAATTTCTATGTGTTATATTCCACTACAATTTCTATATGTTATATTCCACCACAATTTCTAAATGCTATATTCCACCACAATTTCTAAATGCTATATTATACTACAATTTCAATGAGTTATATTCCACCTCAATTTCTATGTGTTATATTTAACTGCAATTCCTACGTGTTTTTTTCAACTACAATGTATAAATGCTATATTCCACTACAATTTCTAAATGCTATATTCTATTACAATATCTATGTGTTATATTCAACTACAATGTCTAAATGCTGTATTCAACTACAATTTCTAAATGCTATATACCGGTACAATTTATATGTGTTATATTCCACTACAATGTCTAAATGTTATATTCCACTACAACGTCTAAATGCTATGTTAAACCACATTTTTCATTTTGAATGTAATTTTTCTGCGTTGTATATTTATCGTAGGAACAATCGAAATACCGGTACTCTGAATATAAATTATGGACTAAGATTGGCAGTTGTTATCCTGATTTCGTGAATGTAAACTGTTAATGGCCATTATTTCATTTCCGAAAGATCCTTCTATTCCTTTTTGCATGTCAATGTTTGTTGACTTTCTGAGTTAGAATCGAAGAGTGTTTGAATTTACATTTCCGCCAGGTTTTGATGTATAGTTCATGGTTTTGAGACCGTGGGGCCAGGAAGGAAACACATGGATGAGGAACTCATCTACTAAATGATGTCAGAAATGATATGAAATGAAATGGGTTTGACGTTGTACTGTTCTGATCCTAAACTTAGCTAATGAAGACGGGTATATGCCATACAGTGTGCTATCAGGGAAATTTTGGCTGGGCAGTGGCGCTCTTATATCAAATTCCAACTGCCAAGGGATCATTTACGTACAAGCCAATGAGTACATGGGACCTTGGTGTTTCGTCTCATCTGAACATGTCAGAACATGTAGCGGTTTATTAGTTGACTAGGACTAAAAATTTGGAAACAGTCCACCACCTTCAATATCTGTAAAATGATTGGTTATCAATATTGGAATTCCAAAATCATGTTGTAGACAAGGTAACGTCATGAATTTAACATTGTTGTTGGTGGTGGGGGTAAAATTATTAGTTTGTGTCAAATGTTTTGGCTCAGTGAGTAAGGCGTTTGCTCGCTAACCTGGTGATCTGATGTTCGATCCCTGTGAATTTAAATCACACTCAAGTATGGCGTATGCCCTTCTTTATTAGCCCAGTCGTTGCAAATCAGTTAAACCCTATTTTATTCCTTTTCTGTGTCTAATTTGAATATTTATGCTCCTTGTATAGTTCCGTTACACAGTGCCTTTGGGGGAGAGAGAGAAATGCGGTTTAACGTCCAGTGGACACGAACTAAGTCAATAAGGGACTAACATACGTTTTTTTATTTCAATAATTGGCTTGCGCGTAGGGTTCTTTAGTAGTGGGAGGAAACCGGACAGTGCCGTTGGTCCTTTTAGACTAATTGTAAGTAAATACGTGTATAATATTCTACCAATATAATATTCTAGTGAATCAATCTTGTTTTAAACAGTTCCAATAACTCCCACATCCAGCAGGTTCAACAGTCGGATAATATGACAAAGTCATGTTGATCAATGTTAAACTGATATCAGCTTCTCATGACATTGACATGTTCCCTAGGGAACAATATGTAATTTGTAGGAAAAATAGGACCGGTTTAAATATTCCCTTCTCTCTCTACAGTTTGGTTTATTAATGGGAATTTTGAAGATTAATTGGCATTGTGGATACTATGGCACCAAAGGACTTAACCTGTACAGTGCATTCTTAATAACGTTTACATTACCCACAAACATTTAGGAAAACTTCTTCCAATGCCTAAGCACAAAAGTAATTGAAAAGTATTGGAGCTCAATAACACAATTATTAAAACTCTCAAAACTAATAATATAAAAAATAGCGTAATAAAATTAATATCTTAAAATATTAAAGCTAATAAATGAATTAAGAGATTAATTATGGATTCATTCTCTTCAACACAATACTACTTAAATATTACAGCATAACACATATTTAGTTATTCCTACGAAAAACGTACTTTAAAAGCGTATTTTGTTATGCTTCATGTCCATATTTTCTTAATCATTCTAAAATTTGGCAAACGAATGTTAACGATGAAATGAATGGAAGAAACTCGTTGAGTTCATATCTTTTATAGATCGGAAATAATCTTCTTAAGTGACATATTACGTGACACGACAGCATTGTTAGGAGGGCTAAATTTAAAAGAAAAGAAAATCTTGATTTCTTATTTGTCATCCGATGCTTCTGATTCTTCCATTGTCGTATTTACTAGGGTATATTGTTTCAATTAAGCTCTAAATCATGAAATCGTCTTAAGGTAACAGCGTACAACATAAACAACAACTATTTATTACCAAAATCATGTGCGGATACTTTGACGTTAGGACTAGGGATATAAAGTATTCCCCCTACATTCAAGAGTATGTCGTCTTTTTATAACAATTTTTCGTTTTTGACTTTTGAGCCTTTTTGCCTGACAAATTGTTCTGATCTTTTGGTTATGGATCTAAAAAGAGTGCTGGAATCTATGTTTCTTGTTGAATACTCATGATTTTAAAAAATGCACCCCATGCATGTAAGATTTTGATAAAGACCTGGCGGTTCTCGCTATAAAAGTCTATTTAAAAGATAATTAAATAAGGGAATATTGTGAACATTTCGGCCAAATTACTTTATTATGTGGGAAATCATCAGTGTTGGAAGTTTCGATTCGATTTCCATAGGTATCATTGATACGTTACTAAACAAGTCTCGATTGTCTATTTTTAAACTAAATTTTCAATGGCGAGTTGATTATGTCCTTAATGTAAATAAATGTATGATTAACAATTTATATTACATGAAACAAGTATTTTTATGGCCTCGGTCTAATGTTGGTTACAAGATCATAAAAACGTTAGACTTGACGTAATCCAATGGAAACGGATGATATATTGGAGTAACCAATAGGTCAGCAAAGTACAATACGTCATACCCTCTCTTGTTTATGAAACCCCACCAACGGTGATGAAATGTATCTGCTTGTTTACCTTTTTGTTGTCATAAAAACATCATTACTGATACAGTAATTGCAATTTAAATGGAAATTTACCCGATTTTCCCACAGGGCCAATTTCCATATCTGGTAAATTCTTGGCGTCATTGGGTGTAATATAACCAATCCAATGATTGATAAAACGTCCATCCCTGCAGTCAGGGGACATAAAAGGGTCAAATTAGGCTTAGAAAATCAGATGTGAATGAGAAGATCATGACGTAGTGCAGGAGTGGGCTGAGAGAATGAAATACCGGTTACTTTTTAAGTATTATGTAGACTAGCCTACTGCTTGCAACTGTTAGGGGCGGATCCTGCTCAGCAACATAAAAAAGTGTCGAAGTCGTGTGCTTTATCATTAATCGTCAGATGGTGGGATGCGATGGGCAGTCAAAGTAAGAGATAATGATAGAGATATGTGATATCGCAATGAATACTTTATATCAATGAAATTGAATCACAAGCTAAGTGTATATGTATACGTCAAAATGACGATAGAGACCATCTATTTGTCAAAATAGGTTACAATTTGATATTCACAAATATCGAAAGGAACCAAGATCTTTGGTTTATAAACATGCATGTCAAGTTTCATGAAAATCGGTTTAGAATTGTGACCTCTATAGGGTCCACAAGCTAAACACGTGATTGTTCGTACAATCAGGGGCCATAATGCAGAGAGATCACAATCAATTGTTGACGGACGTCCGGACGTCCAGACGGATAGGGAAGAAAGCATAATACGTCCATATGAAAATGTGGGCGTATAAAATTTCTAGGCCCGAAATTTACTTTTTTATTGAAAGAGTAATTATTTTCGATCATTTTCAGCCTATTACCATGATACAAGAATGGCTGCGCATTCAATTTCAGTGCAATTGTCTCATTTGACCTTCGACCCCGAATATCCCGAAAACTCCCCAACGACGGACTGGTCACCACTCGGCAACGTATTCTACACAAAAGGTTACTATAGAGAAGTTTGGTATGGTTTTGTGCCCTTTGATGGACAGCCCCCCCCCCACACACACACAAATCCCTGCCCCACACTGGGCCTCCTGTAGTAACACACATGCCACGCATCGGATGTGGTAAGCTTTCGGCCCCGTTTTACATATTCGACCGACGGGTAGTGCTACATATAATAACACACCTTTAAAGATTCAGAAGCAAACAGGCATGAATTGGGGAGATCACCGAAGAACATGACGCTACGGCCTATGGATTGATGATTGTGATATGTTTGACTCGATAAGTTTAAAGGGACAATCCCGATAAGAACAGAGTCTCAAAAATTAAAGTCCGAGTATTTGTGAAATTTATGGACCAAAATATAAAATCATGGTGCATTTACATTGTCTGAAAATTTCAGCAGAAAATATTTAGTCGTTTGGACGTGAACGTCAACACTGCTTATCCGGACACGTAACCCTTTTAAGATTTCGGGTCATTTTTTTATGGGGTGACCTGATAATCGATTTACGTTTCTTGAGAGGTCTATACAGCGAATGACCCATGTACTGTACTTGATAACAAAAGGCAAATTCCACCTACATATTATTTTTAGAGTTAAGTCTGGTTTTATCAAGATACTGTATGAATGAATGAATGAAATGGGGTTTAACGTCCTACGCTTAAGCACCTAACCTGGGCTAATTGAAGACGGGCATACGCCATATGAGGGAAATTTTTGCCCGGGCAGCGGCGCTACGGCCTACTCTTATATCGAATTCCAACTGCCAAGGGATCTTTTACGTGCACTCCAATGTGTACACGGGACCTCGGTTTTTCGTCCCATCCGAACGACTAGGCAGCTGTCCTTGTCAGGCCCTCCTTCTGCATCACTGACAAGGGGAAATCACGCCGGAAAATCGAGATGAACTTTCTCGGCCTATGCAGGGATCGAACACTCGACCTCCAGGCTAGCGAACCAGCGCCTTATCCACTTAGCCACCGTGATACCCCAGATACTGTATGATACAGAGGTCTCCATTTCCAGATGCAGACTGTCAGGTTTAAGTTATATACAAGCGTATCACAAATATCGGGTTAGTTTATCGGCCTTAGATAATGGGTTTTAAATGATTTTAACACAAAATTAAGCAGTTTTTTTTTCCCAAAACGTTATCGTGATCAAGATCATGCGAATGGTTAAATACATGTTTTAGGTCTAGAACTACCAATGCGGAGAGATAACAACTATAATTATATACACAATTAAAATTATATGTATATTTACAGTTATAAGTATAACAACTTATAGTCCTTGTCCCCTAAAGCGGCTCTCTGGCATAGCCATTTCAAAAGCACGGGTATTTTGTTCATAGAAAATTGTCCCACGGCACAGAAGCGGTGTTCGAATTTTTTTTTGAATAAACACCATAGACATCGACAGGGCAGAATGACGACCTTTGTTTGTTGTCACAATCATAAAATTCGACATTCATTTTTAATCTTTCATATCCCAAAACTCATTCTGTATTTTGAATGGTTGCACAATTTAAAATGTTTTGAAGTGGTCTAGATATTTTCGGGAGAACATTATTCGCATTAGGCCACAATAATCTAATTTTCTGAGTTTTTTTTGTCTTATTTCTTCTTGAAAAAGACTTATTTAACAGCCGAAAGTATTAGATGTGCTGTTCTAAGAGTTTATTGTCTAAATTTGTAAGTTTTGAAATTTAAACAAAGCATCTTTCACCTGCTCTGAGTGGCTATTTCTTTTCAAGAAATCGGCGTAGCCTTAATACAGAAAATCATATTCGTGTGAATACCATTTATTATAAGTGTAACTACATGATTCTTGTGAATACCATTTACTTATTAAGTGTAATTAAATTATTGGTAAAATCAAAACCTTTTGTTCAAAAAAAAAATATGAATTACGTTTATACTAATACATTTTCCGGTGTGGTTTCCCCTTGTCAGTAAGGCAGAACGCCTGACAGGGACAGCTGCCTAGTCGTTCGGATGAGACGAAAAACCGAGGTCCCGTATACATATTGGCGTGTACATAAAAGATCCCTTGGCAGTTGGAATTCGACATAAGAGTAGGCCGTAGCGCAGCTGCCCGGGCAAAAATTCCCCCATAGCACACTGTATGGCGTATGCCCGTCTTCAATTAGCCCAGTTTAGGTGTAGGAGAGTAGGACGTCAAACAACATTTCATTCCATTTATACTAATATACTCAGTATATCAATTTCAAGATTATTTGTCATGATGCATCTACGATTAATGTAAATTTGCTTCATGTCTTTCACGAGATTGCGGCTATTTACATAATATAGGTTTCCCGCTCTACAAACGCTCCACTAAATACTTATTTAAATCCTTTCTTTATGCAGGGACATCAAATATGAGAGATCTGGCGCAGATAATTATTATGATTATCATCTCATAGCAGTACGTGTGCATGCAAACGAGGATCAATAATAGAAAATTATCAGACCATTACATCAAATTGTTATGACATAACAAGCAAATCTGATGACATAAATCACATTTTATTACTAAGCTGGGAATATATGGATCACTGATATAATGAACATACATAAATAGAGCGGCATGACATTTAACAAGTCGATACAATCTACGTAAACACACGGAGAATATGTTTACTACAGTTTTAATATTCAATATCACGTAATAGTTGAGTGTTTCTAAACAATTAGAGTGAACATCTGCCTCTTCATTTATCAATTTATTTTATGATTAAAAGTAAACATATATTGTATATTTAGCCTATATTTGTTTTTGCTCTTAAAAATAGTCCATTACCTATCTTGTAAATATATTCGCAAAACTCATGAACTGTATTAATTGAGAAAAATACAATAATAATAATATAAGCAACTAAGTCAAATTTGTTTCCATGGAAACACAAAAGCATTAAATTTCTAATGAATAAATAACAAACATTCTGTAATGGGTTGATGTGTGTACAAAATGTAGTTTTATATGGATACATTGAAAGGCCTCACCAATAAGTTGTTATTATTAACATACACTAAAGGTCCACCCGCAACGGGTAGGACAAAAAGTCGCTAGTAATAACAAACCCCGAAGGTAGCACCTCAACGGGTAGGGCAACAAGTCGCTAGTAATAACAAACCCAGGAGGTAGCACCGCAACGGCTAGGGCAACAAGTTGCTAGTAATAAAATGCACTAAAGGTCCCACCGTAACGGCTAGGGCAACAAGTCGCTAGTAATAACAAACTCTGGGGGTAGCACCGCCGCGGTTAGGGCAACAAATCGCTTGTAATAACAAACACTGAAGGTAGCACCGCAACGGTTAGACCAACACATCGCTCATAATAACAGACCCCCAAGATACCATCGAAATATTAATTAGACATGGCGGTAGTATTGATGCATCTAGACACTGAGATTTATATAGATCATCCTATTGCCCAATATCTGAAGCTCTCCTTTTAACAGTTTAATACCTATTATGTAGACATTAATATAAATATAAACCCAGTCGCCGGTTAATTATTACTAACAGACGATAACACATAGATAACACATTATATTCAGCAAAATTGGTCGAGTTACTTTCACGTAACACATAATTGAACCTGTTACAAATATTGTTAAATATATGCACTGGAACGAAAAGTCATAAAGAAAAATATGAACTACCCTAATGAAAGGTTGTTTGCCAAAAACAGCCCCGACTATCATAAATTCTTTGATAAACGAAATATACAGGTAGCAATGAATATATTTATATCATCTGAACCAGGATCTTCTGTTTATATGTCTACATTCCACAATTACTATTTGGACACAAGGCGTCATTAGTTCCTAGTGTAAACATTATTTATAGCCCCCCCCCCCCCTCCTCGCCTTTTTCATAGCGATCTGTATTGGCTAACAGGTTTTAATGAAGAATAAAAGTGTTAAAAGGTTAGCTACATTGAAATGCAGGGAGGAAAGCTGCATCCTTATCCTAATATGCTGCTTCCAGTTAGTGAATCTCACGATTTCCACGGTCAACCTCATTCATGAGTTTGGACAAGAATTTGCCATATATGCTCCATCTGTGGCAGAAAGCGTTCAACCCAACGAATATTTGGGAAAAGGTTACAGCTAGTTAAACATGCGAGAATTAACATCAGAGTCAATGGGGACATTAATGGTGTCTGAGCTATTTGTTTGCAACTTTGTCAGTTGGACTAAGACTAGTAATTATTTGCCAAGTTTTCATGATGGACGAATGTAGTGCGAGTTATTAATAGACAATTTTTCCCTTAATTTTTTTCTCCCCTCTTCCTGCATTTTTGGGTTGACTTTTTGGTCTAGAATAGGAGAAATGGGGGATCAAATTTGCAATTTTATAGCAGTTTTGGGTAATACTGGTGATATTACAGCGGAGGGATGGGGGAGTAAAATGTCTTTCTGCGGAGCAGTGAAATGTATCGGAAGTGAGATTTTCACCCAAGTCAACTTCAAATCCCTATAGCAAAAAATCTAAACCATATTAACCCTACAAGTGTATGATGGGGAGATTGCCAAATGTTGTCCCCATTTTGCCTAAAAATATTGGAACCAACAGAATGTTGAGCAAAAAGCTACAGCCAGTGATGTCACAGCCATTTAACATTGAAGTCAATGGGCAAAAATTACTAGTCTGACTCCTTATGATACTAAATATGGCCGAAAGAGATTTGTTCTCCACCACTTATTTCATGAATTTTTCAATAAGAAGTGTCAGAAAAGGTAAGAATACTGTTTTTTTATTGCTCACAAGGCATTTTTCTGACTGTCTGATATCAAAGTAGCCATTATTTGGGGTTTCCGTTGATAGAGTGTGAATTCAGGGACCGTAGGCCTTAATGTTTACATTTTGTTGCATGTGCGTCATCAAAACACTGAATTGTATTACAATGTTTCTAGTTTAGTACTAGTTAACTAGTGGCACATGTTTTTTTTTCTCAAAAAGGCATATTTCTACTGTCGCATTTATGATTAAATCGAATATTCTCGTCAAAAAGCATTTGCCGTCGGCCTAGGCCAAGACAGCTAGTCCTGACAGCTAGTCCTGACCCTAGCCCCAACCCACAATCTTGCCAAAAAATCATGTGGCCACAACCCTATTTACATGTGACCTTGAACCAAGTCTGCAGTTGGCCTTAATATTTAGACATGACATGTTTTGACATCATACAATGAAATGTTAACATGTACACTCCAAAATTCACTCCCATGTGACTTTTGACCAAACCTGCAGCTGGCCTTAATATTTAGACTGAACCTCAAAAACATGGTATCTGCCTTTGAGATTGGCTTAGACTTGTGTGACACTCATTTTTTTTTACTATTTTTACTGACTTTTCTGACTGTTAACTGGTTTCTTGTTGGAGGGCCAGTGATTGGATGTTCCCTAGAAATAAAGAGGTTTATTTATATTTCCAGTTGCAACCATTTTTTTTTCTTTCGTATTTTCTCATTGTTTTTTTATTGCATATTTATCCCCAGCTATCTATCATTTCAGGTGCCATGGGTAATATTTCATAGAGTGGATTGATTGACCTCAGCAAACACAAGTATTTTTTAAAAAAGAAGCAAAACAGGTGAGATAAATGTGGATTATATACACTTTACGAAGTATAGCCAACCTGATCCCAACTTCTGATCACTAACGGGGGGGGGGGGGGGATTTGGTCCTGCACAGGCCTTTCTACTCCCCTTGGCATGTAACTGAATGACAGAATTGCACATTTTGACCATGTGTCAAAGGTCCATTTCCCTGGATAGTATTCTCCCCAGAATTCTCAATCTCTTCCAAATTTAACATTTCAGGTCTACATCGCAAACCCTGATGACTTCCTAGACTGGCTTCAGTAGAACGATGATCTCAATGCATATTAATTTCATCCCGGATCTATATGACACCTGTGGTGGAAGTGGAGGGCAAATCGAATTCAGTTTGGGTTCCAACCGAGGACCTCTGTAAACTTTGCTTTTTGGTGATGACTTCATTTCCGAGCCCGATAAAGGACACCCATGTGTTTATCATGGCCTCTCATATTAGAAGATAACATAAATGGCTTGTGTGTTGACGGTTGTGCATATGTCTTGGTCTGGAAAGTTGTAGGCACCATTGCCCTTGTAAATCATTTGACAGGCCAGAGTGGACAGGGAGACCCATGATTGGTCAACAATGTACTAGATTCCATACAGGGGGGGGGGGGGATGAAGAAACTCTTGTAGTGTTACAATATCAGATTATTTCAACTTACTTATCCTATGGAAATACAGCTATATAGGAGATATTTTAAAATTGATAAGCACTGCTTGTTTCAACATCTTAGATTTGGCCACAATTTAACATTTGCAGCTACGTTAACAGAGGAAAAAACTGTGGTTTTCGATGAAAGTAATAAAAAGTCTAATATTGCATCATGATAACTGTTTTAAAGTGTTTCCGTGATGGAATTATATTGAATTTATCTCATCTTTTTACAGAATGCATTTATGTTCCAAAATAAAAATGTTGTGTCGAATTCAAAATTTATGTGCTTTCAAATTTCTATCTGTATTTCCTCAGTTTTCTGATGCACTATAGTGATTGTAGAATGCTGCACTGCGCATCTGCAAATGCATGGATTTTCATACTCTTTGGCCAGGGCATTGCATATATGTTTGTTTATTAGATAACCACAGATTTGTTCAAACAGCAAGAACATGTGAGGTATATATGACTAAGACTAGTAATTATTTGCCTAGTTTTCATTATGGACGAATGTAGTGCGAGTTATTAATAGACAATTTTTCCCTTAATTTTTTTCTCCCCTTTTCCTGCATTTTTGGGTTGACTTTTTGGTCTAGAATAGGAGAAATGGGGGATCAAATTTGCAATTTTATAGCAGTTTTGGGTAATACTGGTGATATTACAGCGGAGGGATGGGGGAGTAAAATGTCTTTCTGCGGAGCAGTGAAATGTATCGGAAGTGAGATTTTCACCCAAGTCAACTTCAAATCCCTATAGCAAAAAATCTAAACCATATTAACCCTACAAGTGTATGATGGGGAGATTGCCAAATGTTGTCCCCATTTTGCCTAAAAATATTGGAACCAACAGAATGTTGAGCAAAAAGCTACAGCCAGTGATGTCACAGCCATTTAACATTGAAGTCAATGGGCAAAAATTACTAGTCTGACTCCTTATGATACTAAATATGGCCGAAAGAGATTTGTTCTCCACCACTTATTTCATGAATTTTTCAATAAGAAGTGTCAGAAAAGGTAAGAATACTGTTTTTTTATTGCTCACAAGGCATTTTTCTGACTGTCTGATATCAAAGTAGCCATTATTTGGGGTTTCCGTTGATAGAGTGTGAATTCAGGGACCGTAGGCCTTAATGTTTACATTTTGTTGCATGTGCGTCATCAAAACACTGAATTGTATTACAATGTTTCTAGTTTAGTACTAGTTAACTAGTGGCACATGTTTTTTTTTTCTCAAAAAGGCATATTTCTACTGTCGCATTTATGATTAAATCGAATATTCTCGTCAAAAAGCATTTGCCGTCGGCCTAGGCCAAGACAGCTAGTCCTGACAGCTAGTCCTGACCCTAGCCCCAACCCACAATCTTGCCAAAAAATCATGTGGCCACAACCCTATTTACATGTGACCTTGAACCAAGTCTGCAGTTGGCCTTAATATTTAGACATAACATGTTTTGACATCATACAATGAAATGTTAACATGTACACTCCAAAATTCACCCCCATGTGACTTTTGACCAAACCTGCAGCTGGCCTTAATATTTAGACTGAACCTCAAAAACATGGTATCTGCCTTTGAGATTGGCTTAGACTTGTGTGACACTCATTTTTTTTTTACTATTTTTACTGACTTTTCTGACTGTTAACTGGTTTCTTGTTGGAGGGCCAGTGATTGGATGTTCCCTAGAAATAAAGAGGTTTATTTATATTTCCAGTTGCAACCATTTTTTTTTCTTTCGTATTTTCTCATTGTTTTTTTATTGCATATTTATCCCCAGCTATCTATCATTTCAGGTGCCATGGGTAATATTTCATAGAGTGGATTGATTGACCTCAGCAAACACAAGTATTTTTTAAAAAAGAAGCAAAACAGGTGAGATAAATGTGGATTATATACACTTTACGAAGTATAGCCAACCTGATCCCCACTTCTGATCACTAACGGGGGGGGGGGGATTTGGTACTGCACAGGCCTTTCTACTCCCCTTGGCATGTAACTGAATGACAGAATTGCACATTTTGACCATGTGTCAAAGGTCCATTTCCCTGGATAGTATTATCCCCAGAATTCTCAATCTCTTCCAAATTTAACATTTCAGGTCTACATCGCAAACCCTGATGACTTCCTAGACTGGCTTCAGTAGAACGATGATCTCAATGCATATTAATTTCATCCCGGATCTATATGACACCTGTGGTGGAAGTGGAGGGCAAATCGAATTCAGTTTGGGTTCCAACCGAGGACCTCTGTAAACTTTGCTTTTTGGTGATGACTTCATTTCCGAGCCCGATAAAGGACACCCATGTGTTTATCATTGCCTCTCATATTAGAAGATAACATAAATGGCTTGTGTGTTGACGGTTGTGCATATGTCTTGGCCTGGAAAGTTGTAGGCACCATTGCCCTTGTAAATCATTTGACAGGCCAGAGTGGACAGGGAGACCCATGATTGGTCAACAATGTACTAGATTCCATACAGGGGGGGGGGGGATGAAGAAACTCTTGTAGTGTTACAATATCAGATTATTTCAACTTACTTATCCTATGGAAATACAGCTATATAGGAGATATTTTAAAATTGATAAGCACTGCTTGTTTCAACATCTTAGATTTGGCCACAATTTAACATTTGCAGCTACGTTAACAGAGGAAAAAACTGTGGTTTTCGATGAAAGTAATAAAAAGTCTAATATTGCATCATGATAACTGTTTTAAAGTGTTTCCGTGATGGAATTATATTGAATTTATCTCATCTTTTTACAGAATGCATTTATGTTCCAAAATAAAAATGTTGTGTGGAATTCAAAATTTATGTGCTTTCAAATTTCTATCTGTATTTCCTCAGTTTTCTGATGCACTATAGTGATTGTAGAATGCTGCACTGCGCATCTGCAAATGCATGGATTTTCATACTCTTTGGCCAGGGCATTGCATATATGTTTGTTTATTAGATAACCACAGATTTGTTCAAACAGCAAGAACATGTGAGGTATATAGGACTAAGACTAGTAATTATTTGCCTAGTTTTCATGATGGACGAATGTAGTGCGAGTTATTAATAGACAATTTTTCCCTTAATTTTTTTCTCCCCTCTTCCTGCATTTTTGGGTTGACTTTTTGGTCTAGAATAGGAGAAAAGGGATCAAATTTGCAATTTTATAGCAGTTTTGGGTAATACTGGTGATATTACAGCGGAGGGATGGGGGAGTAAAATGTCTTTCTGCGGAGCAGTGAAATGTATCGGAAGTGAGATTTTCACCCAAGTCAACTTCAAATCCCTGTAGCAAAAAAATCTAGCCATATTAACCCTACAAGTTTATGATGGGGAGATTGCCAAATGTTGTACCCATTGTGCCTAAAAATATTGGAACTAACAGAATGTTGAGCAAAAAGCTACAGCCAGTGATGTTACAGCCATTTCACATTGAAGTCAATGGGCAAATAATTACTAGTCCGAGCCAGTTGTTTGAAGAGTTACCCCCCTTCATATAGTAAAAAAACATATCAAAACGTAGCCTGCGACTGCATTCATATCGATATTCACACGATTTTAATGCTCCATGCTATCCAAGAGCTCTCAAATATGTTTGAACAAGATTAATCAATTATATGCGATGTAATTGCCCATTTTAATAACAATATATAGTGGTCTTTAAATTATTCGCGGAGTTGTCGACCCTGACTATCACAATTAGCGCCTGAACACTTAATTCAGTTCACTCCTCCAATATATTGAAATAGTTGCTTTAAACGTGTAAGACTAACACTTGAAAGAAATTTGCAATTATTTGACTGCTGTCATGTCCGAAAACCTTCATATGGGAATATCTGGATTGTTTTTATTTTCAGGTATTAGAACTATGGAACACCTGAGAGCACTGATCACGTTATAATAACGAAAGCTCTTATAATGACGTACGTGATATTGACAGGAATGTGGGAGAATGTAATGTACAGTGACATATATCCATTAAAGATGCATTATGGAATACAGTAATCCGGACTGGATCAATACCAAACCATGACATGTCGGAAGGAGTCAAATTTCAGTAAATGGTATATAAATGTTACGGTTTAGGAGCAAAACCAAAACAAAAACAAGAAAAACACAACACAATAGAGATGACAAGAAAAGTAGTCATAGTTAAATCGTTATTCTAGCCCATTCATAGTCCAGAGAGATTTTATTCAAATACATGTACATTGGCCCAAACATAAGTCAAATCGATCAATTTGTGTTCGGTTAATATATGTCACGTGCTAGCTATCACATGATGTAAACAATTAGCCACGTGGCTTAAATTGTGTCACTGTGTCCAGTTTAGAAACTTAATTTACACAAACGCGTTGTTTATTATACCTTCAAAACACCCTAAGTTCTTGTTCTCAATAAAGATTACCTTCCATCGGATTTTCAGCCAAACGACGAAACGATCACAAAATACAGCGCTAAACTTACTCCAAATTTGAATGTTTACTATAGTGACCAGTGAGCGTGTCGAACCAACTACGTCACATCCGGTATTAATAAAAATTGATTTCTCGCTTACAAATTTTTTTTCCATATGTTATAGGAGGGATTATTTTTAAATATATATTTATTATTTATGGAAACCTTATTGAAAATCGTTGGTCTTCCCCTTTAAGTTATGATAAAAGATTATACTGCTTTCAATTGATTCCACACCGCCATCTGTATGTGTCTTGGCTAAATAAAGTAATAATAATTCTATTTTTTTTTCGTACAAGTCAGCTCATTATGTTAATATACACCCATAAAAGTATTTACATTAAAATATGGTATCCATTGTTGATGATGGTCATGCGTGAACGACCTTCCCAGGACTATTTCCAGGACATACGTAACTGTTTCGTCTTTTTACTATGAAACGCGTATTTCGTCTGGTTTTCTCTTGTATGTCTGTGTGTGTGTGTGTGTGTCTGGGGGGGGGGGGGGTGATGGCTGAATGGTAGGCGTGCGCGCGCTGAAACATAAAGCCTGTCATCGAGTCAACTGACGTGGTTTTCAATCCCCGGATGCACGTGGCAAGGAGTGGGGTCCTCTGTCCAACCTCGTGGGTTTACTCCGGGTCCTCCAGTTTCCTCTCACTGCTAAAGACCCCTACGCGCAAGCGAATTTTTGAAATAAAATTAAACCATATATGTTAGTCACGAAATGACATAGTTTGTGTCGTGTGGACGTTAAACCCCATTTCTCTCTCTCTGTCTCTCTCTCTCCCTCTCTCTCTCTCTCTCTCTATCTCTCACTCACTGTTTACTATGAAACGCGTATTTCATCTTGTTTTCTCTTGTTTGTGGAAGTAAATTAAATCTAAGATTAAAAAAAAAAGATGGGTTTAATTGTTAAGGTAACAATGACCATGACCTTAAACACAATTCTTGTCTGATGTTATCAATAATAACAAACTTGAAAGTTGAGAATTATTATTAACGATCACAACTGTTCTTTTCTATACTTGGACAGGTTATTTTTAACATGGTCGAACCATCAACAATGAGAATAAAGTCGTGAAATCAACCAACAGAGAGTGAAAATATTGTATTTTTAAGAGACACACAATAGGTGACTTGGTTAGAGATTTAATAGGTTTATCAACCGTGTCAATAAATATCATAGATAATTCAATATACATAAGATATCAATTACATGAAACCGATATAGCCATTCCTGTAGTCATACTTGTTTTTAATTTTAAAAGCGATAGTCAGCAATCATTGCATATTTTGATTTTCTATTGCGTTATTTTATTCGCATTCGCGACGATGGACTTTTTATTCTTTTTTTTTAATAATTGAATGAGAAGTTTTTTAAAGATACATTATAGGAGATTAGATAAATAGCTGATATAATAGTCAAAAACAAGATACTGTTGAGGGAATTAGCTGAAAATATCAGTGAACAGAGTATTTAGCGATTGATTTTTTTTTATCGTCAGCAGCAGACCGGGTATTAATCCAGTCAATATCGCAGGCTAGCGATGTGATCGAGAGCTGATTGTGGTCTGGATAGTTTAATTAATGTCTAATTAATAATTTATATAGCATTTGAGTCCCAAAGAGAGACATTCAATTGGCAGATTTAGCTCTTGCATAATGTATTATTAATTTTGCTACAAAGCTAGGCTGCTTTAGGCAAACGTTGCATGTACCCTAACGTGCACTCTAGAAATCGGGCTTTCACCCCGTACCGTTACAATAGCTGTTAGACGTTAAATCCCATTTTTATTTCATTTCCCCGTAGAACACAAGCGAAGAAGTACTTCTGAAAATGTGTTGGAGATTCTTCAAACATCTTTAGGTTTAAATGAATTCTATTTTCTAGATTTGAATTCGTGACTCACGTATTGGGGAAGGGGTGATGCTATTCCCTGTACTATGCTTGTCAATTTGTTGAAGTATTTCGTGACACTGGTGTCTATTTAAGAAATCTGACGATGACAACCTACGCAAGCAAAGTTTGACAGGTCGAATAGAGTACAAAACAGTTAATACGTTGTTAAGAGAGCTGTCCATCAATAAGGATTCTTGTGCATAGGAAATTAGCATCTCCTAATCGACTGGTTTAGGCATTAATTAAGGCGATAGTGATTATATTATATTATAATATTTGGTTTCGTGTTCAACAGCTTTATTACTATATACCTCTGTATTAATATACACCCACCCATCAATGATTATATAAACAATTAGCTTTAATTTATTGCTAAAGTCATAGAGAGCGAGAGAGAGAGAAAGAGGGTTTAACGTCCAGTCGACACAAACAAGGTCATTTCGGGACTAACATATGGTTTATTTCATTATTTCAATAATTCATTTGCGCGTAGGGGTCTTTAGCAGTGGAAGGAAACCGAAGGATCCTGAGAAAACCCACGAGGTTGACCAGGCGACCCTACTCCTTGCCACGTACAACCGGTGATTCGATACCACACCAGTTGACTTCATGACAGGATTTATGATACAGCGCGCGCACGCTAACCATTCAGCAATCCAACTCTCCGTGTAAACATGGAGTTAGATTTGGGAAGCAAAGAAGTTCGATTATCATACGTTTATGTAATAACAAGTATTGAAACCTTTTAATTAATTACGAAAGTCATAGAATATTATTTAATTCATTTTAACACGTGATATATTAAAACGTGGTTTTGTAGGCATGGAGTTAGATTCTGAAAGTAAATATTCTCCATCATAATATGCTTTATCTTCTCGTTCTTCTTAAGATATTTTTTTCACGCTGTTCTTTTTCCGTAATCATTTATCACCAAGGGATTGTGCAACCAACTTATTACTTCCGTGGTGTTAGCTGAAAGCTAAATTAACACGAACGCGAATACGTTTACTAAAGCAAATCCACGAAGACAGAGAAAACTGTTCTCGTTTTAAATAAAACTATTTGTCGCACGTTTTTAAAGGAATTTATACGGCAATTTTTTTTGTGATTGTGAGGTAGCACATTCCGCCATGTAAACAAACGTTTGACATTTTAGATTTTATATTGGTAATTTTAACAAATGCACTTAGTTAGCACGTGCGCGTTGTATCATAAAGCCTGTCATTGAGCATCTTCCTGAAGCAACGGCCGCGAGTTGAACAACACCTAACCCGTGCTTCAACACTTGGCTATTCCTAAACTTTTACGCTGGTTGTGTTTACACGTGACTAATTAGCATTCAAGTCATTGTCCAATCAGAGGTCGTGGCACATAACACACTCACATTGTAACACGTGACTGTAGTAAACAAATATGGCAGCCTCCGCAGAAAAAGAACGAGACACGTTTACAGCCGTTGAAATTTTTTTTTCAATTGAGAAACTCACAGAAAACAAAAAAAAGGCATTAATCGAACCTTGACCTTTGCATCTCGATTGTCACATAGACATTTTATTTAGAAGCGCGAGACTTGATATTAGTGACGATTTTTTTAAGGAAGGATAAATAAAATAAATCGAAAGTACCGGTAGTCTTATTCTTAGTAACTCATTTAACGACGGAATCTGATTGGATCACGGTTGGGGCCGGTACCCAATCAAAATTAGTGCCAAAAAATGTAGAGTGTTGAGTGAAGGGCTTGATAAGCCGTATGTAGTTAAGGCGAGATCAAGCCTTCTATTGAAGATGGTCATTGAGTCAACTGGCGTGGTTTCGAATCCCGGCTGTATGTGACAAGGAGTAAGGTTAATAAAGACCGACATACGCCATACATTGTGTTATGGGAGAAATTTGCACAGAGAGCGGCGCTACGACCTTCTCTCAATATCGAATTCCAACTAAGTGTCATTTTACGTGCTCACCAATGTGTAGGCGAGTTTTCGTCCCATCCGAACGACTATACGGTGTCCCTTGACAGGCCCCATGTCTTGCATGAACTTTCTCCGGGATCACCGGGATCACCGGGATCACCTCCAGTTTAGCGAGCCAACGTTTTACTGACTGACCCACCTAGACTCTATTTATAATAATAATAATAATAATCGCGTCATTTTACAAGGGTAGCAAATTAGGCCTGAGGTCTTTTTCCAATTTGGCCATTGGCACAGATCGTGCGAATGATTTCGATCATTACTGCAGGAAGAAACCGAAGAACTCGGGGGGGAAACCTGCCTGATCGGACGGGAGACCGAATATCCCTCTCACTTACAACGATAAAGTTCATGCCCTGAGCTGGGATTGAACCCTCGTTGCATTGGTGAGAAGCCGCCTCTCTATCGCCACGGCTATCCGAATTTCGATTGTGTATGGTCTTAAAATTTCTGAACTTCATTTGTGAAAGTCGAATCTCTCTCTAAAAGTTGGACACGGTTCAATTAAATTCCGTACGTGCAGATGGAATGAATTGAACATTTTTCAAAATTCGACATCAATTATTATTGCTGACAACATTAACGGAATGTGGTTAAACAAACCAGCGCCACCTTTAATCATCAGGATTAATACCAACAGTTCATATTTTAACGTAGATTAAAATGCAAGTGATGATACGTGGCCTTAAGCTGCGTATTTTTTTACCTTTATTCTAGCCTGTCTGGTCTTGGAGAACACAAGAAAATGTTCCATTTCAGGGAATAATTAGCTGACAATATTGTCAGATTCTCCTGTCACCCAAGGAATACTAACCATTACATGATTCCTGAAAAAGAAATAGTCGCATATTATTTAAGCTCTAAGGAGATACTCCAAGACAACAAACACCATATTAAATGCCGTTTCTAGAATGTCATCAATATTATTACACCCAGTAACCTAATAACACATTATCATATATCTTGTTTACAGTTATTACATCAATATATTGAAATAATATGGTAATTTGATAATAAGTCAATATACGATAATAATGTGTTTATTCAATAACTGGAATATATATACACAAATTGACACACAAGCTGGAATCAGGTCTCAACATTACCACCTACGTTACAGACACAAAGCATGTTTGGAGAATTGTTAAACTGTAAAGTCGAGAAGAAGCGCCGGTATATACATGGTAGATTACACTGCAATATTGGTTAAAAACTATTTTTAATCTGCAGAATTGAAAACAAGTTATGGGACAACCATGTGTAGCTAGCACTTAAGGGAAGTATGAAAGATTTTTTTCCGAATCGAATAACTTAGAAAAGGGAACTAAATCAAAATAGTAAAACAGTAGGAATGTCATATTGTAGAATTGGTGCGTTGACAAGCAACCAATATACGCCCACCAACAGCGTTCAAAAGGGAAGCAAAAACGTTATACTACATGTTGTGATTTAAATTAATGATCAGTAAGTTCTCAAAATGAATCCATAAAATTTGACATTTCAGGTTTTACTGGACTTCATTGGTAAGAGCAATAACTAGACGAGAGACTATAAAGATTCACGACTGAATTTTAATACATAGGATTCCAATACCCTGATCTTCCAAATGGTTCCTTAACCGACTTATTCTAAAGCATGAAATAATCTGATCTGTTTTGGTGAAAGACCAATTAACAATCCCAGGATGGGCGGGTATGGGCCCCAATCGCCTGTATGGATGTTTGTGACTAAAATGAGGAACAGTTATTTCAAATTTTGAAACAAACTGGAAGATTTAGATGAAAAGAGCCAACTGGCTATTGAACTTATGGAGGAGGTACTTCCCAAATCCGGTACTGTTCACAATAAATCACCACCTGACCATGTGTTTTGTTTATAAAACAACGGCGTGAAGCTAGACTATTATCAAATATAATAAAATTGATAACTATCGATTGTAATATATCTTTACAGACGTAATCTGTTCAATCGGTATTTCGTTTTTTATAAACAAAAACACAATCCCATTTTAGTTTCGTGTTATTACTGGCGTCCATAAAACTCATCTTGTCACGATAAATGGGTTGAAGTTTAATAATCTCGATTTCTCTTCTTTCTCATGTAAAAAAAATACAGTACAGAAGAGTGCTTTGTGTTGATAATTTATACAAGAAAAGTTAGAGAGTTAAGTGCTATTTACAGAAGAAACAACGTACTCAATTATTCTGCCAAGACTAGCAAATTATGGTGTATGGAACAAGCCTGCACTATGATGCAGATTAATTTTGATTTTTTTGTCTTGGTGTAAATAAACTAACACACACTGATTAATGGGTGAAATCATGCACCTAAAGATATCAAAAGTTCAAAAGAGATGTGCTTTCCAGGATTTTAAAAAAAATCTGGGGCCTGTTTAACGAAATTTTAACTAAGATAAAATCCAAATTTTAGTAATTCGATTGGATAATATTAGATTGATTTTAGTGTTTAGCGAATCAAAATTGAAGTTTCTACTAAAATAGGATTTTATCTTTAGTTAAGATTTTGAGAACTGTTAACTGTATAACCAGCTAGTATTTCTCCAATTAGCTACACGTTTTAGTAGTGTTTAGCGAATCAAAATTGAAGTTTCTACTAAAATAGGATTTTATCTTTAGTTAAGATTTTGAGAACTGTTAACTGTATAACCAGCTAGTATTGCTCCAATTAGCTACACGTTTTAGTTTTAGTAGTGACGGTTGGTATGCATGCGGTACAGTATGCGAACATTTATATCTCTTCTCGTTTGAGGAGCTCACACAGGTAATTGTTATACTTTTGCACTACATGTGTGTTTTTTTTCAATTTCTACCCTGGTGCCATTTTAATCGGACACGACAGCTCGACAGTGATGATAACTCGTTGACTTTCGCCACACCACACCCATGCTATTAATTCAATCTATAAACCATACAGTTTGCTCTACAGGAGTTATTAAGACAGAGTATCACAAATACATCAACGTTTAAGATGACTGTCCTCGCTATGATCAGGGCCCTGTTTCTCGAATGTTTCTCGAAATCATAAATTCAGGGGGTTGGGATGGCCTAGTAGACTAGAGTGCCGCACTTCGACCTCTAGCTGGCCGACCACCTCTGGCTGGCGGTTGTGGTTTCGAGCCCTGGTGTGAGCGTATGTGGCATGAAGATAGGGGCGCCTTCTCAACCTCGTCGGTTTCCACCGGGCACTCCGGTTTCCTCCACTGCTAAAGACCCCTTCGCGCAAGCGAATAATTGAAATAAAATTAAACCATATGTTAGTCCCAAAATGACCTAGTTGTGTTGACTGGACGTTAAACCCCATTTCTCTCTCGACAAATCATAAAGTAGCCAAGTTTCTAACCCAATATCATCCAAAGTATTCGACATTGAAAACACGAATTATTTGTCAAATTAAATCAAGATTGATTTTGTAGCCTTCCCGGGAAAAAAGATGGTCTTCTTTGGATTGTTCGTACTTGGTTTTATTTTATTTATATCCAATATTTAAGAAAAAAAACATTTTACCATTGGTACATGAATTGTGTGCCACACTGCGTTTCATTGTCATTTGTAACAAGGTACTCGAAGAACAAGGCTATAGACATATTCCACAAGTCATGTAAAACGGACACAGCATATTCTTATATCTGGAGAGCATGTGCAATAGATATTACTGGAATAGACTGGAATAACCAGACCATAAAGACTGAGACTTATGGCGTATTTCGCCGAACATTGATTAGATATTACAGTAAAAAAAGACTCCATTGAATGTAAATCATTTTATATACATTCATATTGCATTATTTTATGCGTTGCGACCCATTCGTGTCACTTTATAAGACCCAAATATTTGCGATTTAGATCCTTTCACTAAAGGTGACATCCAAATATTTGTAAATACTTCAATTTTGAGTGGCTAGCACTAATATTATCCAATCATATTACTAAAATTTTAATTTTATCTTAGTAAAAATTTCGTGAAACAGGCACCTGGTTATTACCGAGAACACATCGTATAAACCGGAGAATATGACATACGAGTCTAAATAATTATATGTTCTAATCAACTGAGGCAACTTGGGATTATGCTAATTATTGCGACCCGTACTAGCTACCAAATCGTAACGGAAACGTTAATTCTTCGTCTTGCCAACTTTATGAAAGGTAAACTATTTAAATTCCAAGGGAGGTGAGAATACACGAAGCCAATTAAAAACAGGCATCACAATACTGATTTAAGTACTTCCTTACTACTGTAGATATTACCATGATTTAATGTATATTAGTTCATTAATCGCATTCCTATCATTTGGTGAACTGGATTTAAGCCAAACGTGAACAATAGGTTTAAAACCATCGATTAAAAAGTATATCCAAAGTTAAAAAAAAAACACTTTTAACTACAGAAGGTGTCGACAATTCATGGCCTGTTTCTCGAAATCTTAACTAAAGATAAAATCCAAATTTTAATAGATACTTCAATTTTGATTGGCTAAGCACTAAAATCAATCAAATTACTTAAATTTGGATTTTATCTTAGTTAAATTTCGTGAAACAGGCTCCAGTTCTGTTGAGCACGTCATATATATATAAAATATTAACCAGTTAATTGGTAGGCCTACTTTAAAGGGGAGCGTGTCGTTGTGTCGCCGTGCCGCTATGCCGCTGTCCCTTACCCTAACCCAACCCCTTACGGCAGCATAACGGGTCGGCGGCGGCATAACGGGTACCTCCCCTTTAAAGGATTACTAATCCGATTAGATACTAAACTGAAAGATGAAGTCAATATTTGGCCATTAATAATTGACGTTATCAAAGTAGACGTAACTGGTAACTATATGTTTTTATTCCATTGCTAACATGATGGAGATACTATCATTAAGAAAATATTCCTAAACGTTTTTGCTATCTAGAATCTAAGTCAAGCTGTGTTGTGATCTTTACGGTTTGTAGAAATGTTACTAATGTGATATTTAGTGTATTGGAGTTGATATATACATTGGGTATAAGGTTATGGCGGTTTTCTACAGGTGTCCAGCATTCATTCTAAATCTAAAGTTTGTTCCCCAGATATGAAGAGAGAATATACTAGTAACAGAAATAAATCTGTCCATTAGAAGTTCCTACACAAAACTACGTCCTGACAGTGACATCAGACATGTACTTGATATCAATGCACAGCATGTACCCATGAATAGGGGTTCCGCTATTGAATATTTTACAACTCTGGAATCACACAAGCCAGTCCATCCGTTCTTGACATCAGAAGGAACGAGTAAAGTATAACAACATAGGGTCGGTAGATATACCTTTCCTCGCGAAATCACAAAGACAGGACAAGCACAGCATGTTTAAAATACAGGTTAAGTCGATACATACCATTTATTACTATAGGTTATTGGAAGTTGCCGAAAGTCTAAGGACGAGAGGGGGAGAGAGAGAGAGAGAGAGAGAGCTGGGATTTAACGTCAACTCGACACAAATTAGGTCATTTAGGAACTAACACATAGTTTAATTTTATTTCATTAATTCGCTTGCGCGTAGGGGTCTTTGACAAAGGGAGGAAACAGGAGCACCCGGAGAAAACCCACCTGGTTGGAAAGGCGACCCTACTACATGTCACGTACAATCGGAGAATCGAAACCACGTCAATTGACTCAATGACAAACCATATGATACGTCGCTCACGTTCTAACAATTCGATCATCCAACCCACCATCTAAAGATGAAAGGTAAGTTCTTATAAGCGCAAGGTCAATTTACACTAATCACATTGTCGATTGGTTGAAAACAACCGCATTTATTATATCGTCATGACACGATTTACAATCGAAAACATAAACGTTGGCAATTTATTTCTAAACGCTATTAATAAATATAGATGCTTTCCATTTTTCCTGAATTCCAAAGCTAATAGACCACCATACCTAAGTCTGTTTAGATTTAGGGATACAGAAGGAATTTTAGAAAAGACGATTAACCAAGCTCTTTTGTTCAATTAGTGTGCTCTTATCGTATACCACAAATATGTTATGCAAGGAAAATGATCTTCTTACCCTTAGATCACCAAATTCTTATCATGCACAACGTCCTTCCTGTTTTTTAAACGGAGCGTGGGATGAATGATAAAAAAAACCAAATAAGAAATAGTCGCTATTAGAACAAGTAATTATTCAGCTGTTCAAACTATCTGACTTATTGTCGAGTTTTTTCTTGGAAAAAAAAAAATTAAAAATTCAAATCAGATTAAATGGTTTGAATATCAGAAGTCTCGTGCCATTAAGATCATAACATTTAACGGCTTACTGGAATTTGACACTTAATGCCTTAATAACGTCTAAAATCAGCAGAATGTTGATTCTATCAGACTCTCTCGCCTGCTTCGAATGCATTAAACAAAAAAGACGGGATACGTCAAAATATACACTTTTCTGCGAAATTTAAAATGATGAAAAACGAAACGAAATAGGATCTGTGTTTAAATCAGATTGCAAATTTTCAGTAATTGTATTACGGAATATCGTCAATATGACTGAAATGTTGATTAGGCCCCGTAGGTGGATCACGTGGCTAAGTGGGTAATACGCTGGCTCGCTAGCCTGGAGGTCGGGTATTCGATCCCTGCATTGGTCTAGAAAGTTCATCCACATTTTCCGGCGTGTTTTCTCTTTTCAGTGATGCAGGATGGAGGGTCTGACAAGGACAGCTGTCTAGTTGTTCGGATGGGACGAAAATTCGAGGTCCCGTGTACACATTGGTGTGTACGTAAAAGATCCCCGTTAGTTAGAATTCGATATAAGAGTAGGTTGTAGCGCCACTACCCGGGCAAAATTTCCCTCATAGCACACTGTATAACGTATGTCCGTCTTCATTAGCCCAGGTTAGTAGGAAGTAAAACCCCATTTTTTTTCACTCATTGCATTAGCTCTGTAGAGCCACTCACACAGCTGCATAACTGAAGATAGACACTCAATCCCATTGATAGTTTGTGGTGCAAAAGCCAAATTGTCTCTTCTGTAATCTCACCACTAATCCCAAGAATCTAAGATAAAAACTATTAAAAAAACTCAATGATTTAATATACGATAAAATATAGTTTAGAAGGAAGGAAATACTACATTGTTATTGTGGGTAAAAAAAGGAATCTATGTTTAAGTAGGTAATGATATTAACATTCCCTGTAGACTGGAGTGTAGCTTAATCAGTTCAAAGAAAATCCATCTTCTACACGTAGATCACAGTTGAAATCTCTGGCATACACCTTTTTACTCTTATTAACCCGATTATTCTCTTATCTCTGTGTTCTACTAGCAATAGCCCAGTTCGATATTTTTCTTATTCTACAGAACAGAACCATTAGTTATTTTCAACCATAGTTTATAAAGCACGTATCTAGGTTTTCCTCAAAATAATGTTTGTGTTTGGTAAAACACCCATTTCCTCTAGTTTTCACAAGAACAATAATTAAGTGGATCTCGAAGACGTCAGAATTGTTTTTGCTGGCGTTGTTTACTTTAACTAGAAATCTTGACATTACCATAACAAGGCTACATATTTGCGATGAATTGATGGCTAACGTACATCAGAGATAATACACCCGAACATTGCCATTGGTAAAAAGAGTTCATTAGTCTGCCTTTATATACAATATATTTCCGCTCGGTACATTTTTTGGCTCGACCTTCGCACCTGACACATGCTCTCACCTATTTATATCAGTATGTACTTGATTAAGTTGATAGATTGTGCATCTTGCAGGTATTGACAGAAGATTTACTGACATTTTACCCGATGCAAAACATTTACCTGCTATCCAATTTACCGGATATAACTACATACCTGTGCAACTGTGATATAACCAGAGTGGGGATTGGATGGCCGATTGGTTAGCACGTGTTTGCTGTATCATAAAGCCTGCCAGTGAGTCAACTAGCGAATCTCTGGTTGTACGTGACAAGGAGTAGGATCGCCTGTCCAACCTCGTCGGGTTTTTCCGGGTCCTTCCACTGCTAAAGACCCTTCGCGCAAGCGAATTATTGAAAAAAAAATTAAACCATATTATTATGCTTGTCCCGAAATTACCTAGTTTGTGTCGAGTGGACGTTAAACCCCATCTCTCTTTCTCGCTCTCTCTAACCAGGGTGGATGTAAGTATAGTAAAGTTGACTTTCATCACAAGTGTGTGTGGTGGGGGGGGGACACTGAATCAAGTGAGGTGGTTTCGATTTCCCGCATGTACATGTACGTGACAAGGAGTTGGTTTCCTGTACAATCTCCTGGGTTTTCTCTAGGTCGCCCGGTTTCCTCCCACTACTAACGACGTGCTAGCAAATTATTAAAATACAATTAAAGCGTATACATGTTAGTCCAGAGATGACCTAGTTTGCTACTTTGTGTCGGGTGGAAGTTACCCCCCCACCCTCTCTCAACAATGGTAACTTATGCCGTGTCTAGGTATGTATCCCAAATTTGCACAATTACGACATCTGACGCACAGAAAGATATGATTTTATATATCTGCATGAAATCTCACCCTAAGTGTTGATAGAAGTATATTTAAGTAGCAACCCAATATGTAAAATCATTACCAGCTTATGTTAAAACAACACCTATACTGAACTGAAATCATCAGTGGTGTTCATTTCTGTAAAAGTGATTATTGTAGTGATAATAGGGAAACTTTAAAAAAAATTATTGTACTAAATGGATCTCATTTTCTCAATGGATGAGATCAAGTGGCGTGCTTCGTTTCGTAGCAAACATTTTCTCATAGAGCAAATAATACAATATATCGAAATTCCCAAATACTGCCAGTCCCATCAAAGCGATAATTTCATATTTTCTAAGAAAGTAAAAACATAATTATTTCTGTCTTTTGCTCAATAGGTTGTCAACTCACTATAATACGATCACAGATGTCATGCTCACATTTAAAACTCATTTACACCGGAAATAATAACACAATTACCGCCCAATTACCTCCCTTGTTTTCCTATTCCCCACCATGGAAAAGGTATATTCAAACGTTTGAAAATTATAGTTTTGACAATTTCTCAACTGGCAATAATGAATTATGTTGTTCTTTAACAAGGTAGGACTGTTTATAGATACCATCTATATTAGGGCTTTATTTTAATACATTTTAAATATATAACTTAAAGATATGAAATTGTAACTTTAAACGTCTAAAACACGCGGGAAGGGGGGGGGGGCATTCAAACTTCGATTAGTGTTTTGCCCGGTCGAACAGTCGGTAGGTAATAGGTATATATGACAAGTAATAATTATTTGGATTGTTCAAATGGTGATCAAAAGATGAGACCAGAATATATGGAATGCGAATATAAACTACTTCTATTACTTTATGTTGATCTACTTAAGATGAAATAAATCCATTTATTCGCAAGCACTGGGAACCATACCGGCAAAGTAATTCACATTAAATCCCCCTACTGATTTGAATCTGATTATTCCCATCGATAAAATCGAAAACTTATGAAATAACTGCAGTTTTAAATAACTGTAATCCAGTAATATTGTTTCTTAAGCCATTAACGTCGACGTGCTTAAATCAACTTGAAAAAAGTCGCTTTCTCCTATCTTTCAAACCCATGCGAAAAAGAAACGCCGTGACTCGGCGGCCATTGGCGACCATGGAGACCACAGCACCATGTCTGGCGTTTCCACCAAGCTTTTACCACGCTTAAGGCGACCTTGAAGCGCTCTGAGACCATTTTCTGTCGCCGTAGCAGCGCAATAAGGGCGCCATCCGATTATTTGCATAGAGGGCAGGGCGAGGTATTTTTCGGCGTATTAAGAGCGTGACCATTGGCGTATCTCCGCTCTCGGTATGCTGTTCGTGCTTCTTTTAACGCCACGACATATCCGGATCATTGATATCGTCGCTGATTGAGATCTCCCACGAGCCAACCATGACCCTACCTGCTGTTACTATGCTGACAAAGACCCCACCATGCCAATACCGCCCTCAGTTACGATCTGACGGATTTAATTTAAGCCATAGTGAGGTGCATGACGTGTCAAGCGAGTATTCGTGAACTATTGAAAACACACTTGCCATCTGTAGTAAACGGTCAGCACTTGAAATTGTTTATGCCACACCAATATTAAAAAAACACACCAATATTTAAAAACAATCTCTTAGTAACTTAGAATTGACTTTGTGTGCGCTTTGAGCAGACTTTATTGTTTGGAGTTTAGCGCGATATAAGAACCCTATCCTATTACAGTCTATAACAATACCGCAACTTTTCCAGTACCAATGGGACTTTATGGCGCATTAGCTGAACGCTTTTGTAATGCATTCGTCTGGGTATATGGTCAAGGATGAAGTTAGATTTACCCATTGACTTTAATGTTAATTTTCGTCTCTTAAACCGACTCTAACTTTTCCAAAGTTAAACGCTTCCTACCACAGATGGGGCAGCATGTGGCAACCTCTTGCCCAAAAGCACGTATAAGCTGGAAGAAGACACATGCTATTTTCGGCCCTACACTTCAACCTCTTAACTCATGTATCCTTTCGCCATGCAAAAGGGGGGAAAGGAAAGGGAGAGAGGACTCAAAATAGCCTTTGCCCTTGTTTCGGTAACGGCGTAGAAATATTTGGTGAGCTGTGTCCATGTGATGTTGAACAAGATATCTGATATGATATGAAGTTGACTATTGTTCAAATTGGCTATCGACAAACATATGTTTAATACGCTCACTATAACAACATTTCACGTCATGATATCGTGAAGCGTGCCGTATTAACCAAACGTCGACAGAACCGGGTTGTTTAACAAGGGTCAAATTAGATTGGTAGAGATTTGTCTACTAAAATCATTTCATAAACCTAATAATACTTGTGGTAGGAATTTTTCAAACGAATATTGGCCACTACCGACCAACGATTATTTTCTGTTGATTTGATGACCACGTTTAATCATCAAGCTTAAACATGATTGACTGGTTAATCCGGTTTATAAACTTATACCGTAGTAATTTTGTGTATCTTTATTTAAGTGGGTTAATGATATAGGCGAGAGAATATCAGAGAGACTAGGGTCAGGTCAATTTCTGTAGTTGGCCAATCACGCTATTTTACCGAGATTTCGTCTAATGATTTCACTATTTTGCCTGATTACACAATTTTGTTTAATGGTTTGGATTGTTCGTACTTGGTTTAATTTTATGGAACACTTAAATATAGAATATATGGTTTAATATTATGGAACACTTAAATATACAACATATGTGTCTATGAAACATGGTTATTCTCTCTCACAAACTATTGTGATGTCGTATGGTTACGAAATAAATAATCTTCCTGGGTTATAATTCAGGTTAGTACATGGTTGTAGGCGTGTATAACAAACCAAAAGCAAACCTGAAGACCAAGACAGAACATGAATAATGTTAGCTGGTTTAGACTATAAATTGAAGAAAATGGTGGACGGTCGTATGGGTCCACTAGTACCATACGAGAAACACCCGATTAAACATACAACACACATTATAATAATAATAATAATGTATATATGTTATGCACTTAATAATCCATCCATATAAGCATGCTCAAAGCGCAACATATTCATGAGTCTCTCACTATTAAATACACACATAAACAATCTGTTTCTAATCTGGATAATATAGTTTAAACAAATGAGTTTTTAGTTGTGACTTAAAGATTGTGAAAGTCTGAGATTCTTTAATGTTTACTGGTAACCGATTCCAAAGGCAAGGTGCAGCAGCACTGGAACTTTTATCACCAAATTGTTTTAGTTTTGTTTTGGGAACAGCAAGTATATTTTTGCCATGTGACCTTAGCGCACGTTTGGGTTTATAGTCTGTTAAAAGTTCAGCCAAATATAATGGAGCAAGATTATTTTGACATTGATACACTAATGACAGAACTTTATACTGAATCCGGGATTCGACAGGCAACCAGTGAAGAGACTTTAAAACTGAAGTTATGGATGAATATTTCGAAGTTCTTGTTACAATCCTGGCAGCGGTGTTCTGGATTTTCTGTAATTTATTTGTTAGCATTCGAGAGAGTCCAAAGAGCAGACTGTTTGCATAGTCAATACGGGACAGTATTAGCGCCTGAACTAGTGTTTTAGCGGCATCAGTACCGTAAGGGTTAGGGATC
Organism: Patella pellucida; assembly: GCA_917208275.1. NCBI lineage: Eukaryota > Metazoa > Mollusca > Gastropoda > Patellidae > Patella > Patella pellucida. Next base: position 65,388,415 of record OU795039.1, read on the forward strand.
AGGTATGACATAGATTCTGGTATCACCCCTGTTATTTATTCTCTCGCGAAACCCTTGAACTGTTCCATTCACTATCTACTGAATTTATTGTCCTTGTAAACGTGACAAACAGCTCTAAGATAATGGAAGTGATCGACTTGTATTGATCAAATAATAATAACATTGATCTATATGTGATATTTATCATCTGATTAGAGTTAGTTTATATCTAAATTGATTAGCCACCATCACAAGTCAGTTGTACCATTAACCCACAGAGCGTCCTCAGCTATTAGACATTAATAGGATAGTCACAAGGGGATGAATTATGGGGATGTTATAGCTCTATTAATCCCCTCATTCAGTTGTTATTGGCTTAACTATTCCACTGATATTTTAATATAATTTGTTCTGGAGATACATGAAAGGCCAGCCAATTAACCAAGCCAACTGGTTTACTGTGAATAATCTTGTAATGTGTTTGGGCAGTATAATGGAATAATTGATTACAGATATGTGTTATAAAATAATTATAACGTGTAATCGACCATGTGTTCATTGAGTAATAGAAAGCTCGTTTTCCCCAGTCTCGCATGCTTTGGTGTCAGGTATATTTCTATAAACCAAATTAGGACAGGAAAGACAACGCCGCAAATCGAGTTCAAATACGATTGTGTTTCCCTTACCAACACTCCAAGGGAGTCTCTAGTAGAACTCTGTCCAGTATTGCGTTCACACGCTTCCATAGTTTTGAACAAATGGGGACTTTGATAGCAGTATACTCCCACTGGGATCACCGTCGTATATAAATCGATTACCCTAACCTCCATGTATTTTTGCATATTATTCAAACTGACATTTGGAATAGTTAACCTCTGCGTTTGTCTTGTAATGAATAGTGTCTGTGATATGGAATGAGTTATCCATATCGCACCATGGATGTCCGATTTTATTCACTGTGGTACGCCCACTCTGCTAACCTTTTATGGTCTTATTAAAATACAGCGTCAGGTTTTATTGGTGTTAAATAGAACACTTCGGTACAAAATGAAGGAATTAATTGTCGGGTATGGACAGAAGTAATAATAAAAGCTCATAGTTCAGGTGATGGGGTCAGATTAACGTCTAGAATCTTCCAATAAAAGTAATTTATCAGGCAAATATCGATCTCTTTATTGCTGAGTCTAGAACTCTATTATTTGAAATAACCGCAATGTATTTCTACAAGATGGCTAAGATACAGCATGTCGTTAATCCAGGATGGCCTTCACGTAATTCTTTCTTTCCAATCAGCAAGATAATTTTAGCTTTCCTTTCTATTTTGGTCACCATTTTCTTTCGTTGTTGCACGTTTGATTCTTGTTCTGTTGTTATGTCGTCCTGGTGAATGGTTGTTCAGATCCAATCATAGTTCCACGGGTTCTTGGGTTTCTAGTGTTAATATGATGTGAATAACTTATTATGGTAACAAAAATAACTATGATGATTTGATTATTTGGCTTGTGGTAGCAATCAAAGTTATCAGAGGTATGGTGTTATTACATTATAACACATTCATAACTTGCATTCTAGGGTAATCAAGCTTGACCAGCGCAGCCGGAAGTTGGTTTGTCAAGGCTGATAACAGCAATATAACAGTAAAGAAATATGGAAAATTAGTCCGGGTAAAATTTCCTGATTAGGTTACCGTGCCACCCTTTCTGTACGTCTTGATTATACTTTGATAATATTCACAAAAGTTAAACTTCGATTTCGGAAATAGTTTCCCACATGTCAGTGATTGATATGTATCGATTAATCTGACTGAATATTACTGGTCCACCCATGCAGATCGATATAATGCATTGTTCGATCTTATTAAAACGGTCACCGTCTTCTTGCAGAAATCTATCGATTAAAATGAGAGATATTGTATCAACGCATGACGCAACAGCCAGCACAAGAGAGATGTATTATTATGTCAAAGAGCCTTTTGTTTATTTTTAGGACCATCAACCATAACAGACAGGAAAAAAATCTGATATGCTGTTTGATAATATATTTTAAGACTTCTTTCAGACACTTGAATAAGTCACAGGCCACTTGGGGACCTCTCCATTGTGACTTATCATTTCGGTGTTGTATGTCACGTAACACAACAGCTGGTTTTTGACTAGAGACATGTTATCTGTATTTGTTTCCATGTCGGATGGTTCGTTAGCTATTCTTTTTCCAGCAATTTGTATGGGATCGATCGTTAGTTAGAATGGAGGTCATTGTGGAATCGCATATGGACACAGACCACAATTTATTTTTACTCTAAGTTTCCCTTATTAGCCACTTTTCCATGTGGATCTTCGTCAAGCCTAATGAAGTGCAACAGTCGACCACAGGATAGACTGCATTATAATACTTGCATTATAGATGCTGGATGCTACTTCTAGTTTATGTATGTTAAAATTTCGATGATTGCTCGATTTGTTGTAAATTTCAGGAAACGTGAGTCATTATTTCTGAAAATCCATACAAAATACCAGCCGGCGATCAGTGAAGAGGGCGGAATATCAACTTAATGCCCTTCGCAATGTATTGGTTACAACGTCTTCAAACATAGTTTATTTTAATCATAGAAGGCATAATGGGGGCTTAATGGATTTATTCGGTTTAAATATAACTACGATAAAATCAAATTGTTACTACATGAAGACACTTCTAATTTTTCTACATTTATGTGATTTTCATTGCATATACAAAGCTGTTAGTGAAATTTCTATATTAAGTAAATAAAATAAAACCAAGTACGAACAATCCAAACCATTAGACACAATTCGAAAAATAGTGTAATCAGGCAAAATAGTGTAATAAGCATAAAGGCCTGTCGTGTGTCATTTTTTTTTTTAAATAGGGATACGAACTTCATCTCTTTATTAAATCAGTTACACCCGCAATCACATGTACACGGTGAACAGTCCATATGCTGATTACACTATTTTGCCTATACCGTTTTTTTTAGGACTTTGAATTTTGTCTAATGGTTTGGATTGTTCGTACTTGGTTTTATTTTATCTCTGGTTGTCGTTAAAGCCTCAACGTTACATGTTGCAATACAAACAAACATACCCTCACCAACAACAAATTTGTACAGTCTTTGAAAAAGGTTTTCAAGCACTCTTAGAACATAAACGACGCCATATTATGTCAGCTTTTTTGCGGGTCGACGACAAAGCGACAACTCTGTACTTTCGTTGAATCGGGCCGTACATAAATATATATAAAATGCAGCGGGGTTTACAGATTCATATATAAGTACTCAATTAAAAGATAGACTGATGTCACACTTTGTATGCGTTCGATCTAATTAAATTTCTCTAGCGTGAAAAGCAAAGTATCTAAATCTAGTTTTATTTTTGAGGAGGGGAGGCACAGCGTTGACCAAGAAAGTTCATCTGGGATTTCCGGTGTGGTTCAACCTTGTCATTGATGCTTGACGGGTGCACTTGCAAGGGACAACGTTATAGTCGTTTGGAACGGATAGACACCGAAACCCCACTCATAGCACATTGTATGCCGTTTGTCCGTCTTCGTTCACCATTTGTTGCAGAAGAGTAGGATCCTAAACGTAATTTGAGAAGAGCTTGAGAACAGTTTTAGGTAAACAACTGACTTCTATCGTTGAATAAATTGCCTTGAAAAGAAAAGAAATCTCTCTGTATATGTATTTAAGATATACTGGCGAAGATGTAGCAGGCCCCAAACCATTAGGGCAGTAATAACAAACCTTAAAGGTAGCCCCGCAACGGTTAGAGCAACAAATCGATTGTAATAATAGAACCTAAAGGTAGCACAGCAACGGTTAGGGCAACACGTCGCTAGTAATAACAAACCTTAAAGGTAGCCCCGCAACGGATAGGGCAACAAATCGATTGTAATAACAACATAACCTAAAGTTAGCACCGCAGCGGTTAGGGCAACAAATCGATTGTAAAAACCTATAGGTACCGTCGAAATATTAATCACACATGACAATAGTATTGATGCATCTAGACAATGATATTTATATAGATCACCTCATTGCCCAATATCTGAAGCTCTTCTTTTAACAGTTTAATACATACCTACTATGTATAGACATTAATATAAATATAAACCCAGTCGCCGGTTAATTAACAGACGATAACACATAGATAACACATATTCAGCAAAATTGGTCGAGTTACTTTCACGTAACACATAATTGAACCTGTTACAAATATTGTTAAATATATCCACTGGAACGAAAAGTCATAAAGAAACCGGCCAAATACAAAAATATGGACTACCCTAATGAAAGGTTGTTTGCCAAAACAGCCCCGACTATCATAAACTCCTTGTTAAACGAAATATACAGGTAACATTGAATAAGTTTATATCATCTGAACCAGGATCTTATTTTTATATGTCTACATTCCACAATTGCTACTTGGACACAATACGCCATTAGTTCCTAGTGCAAACATTATTTATAGCCCCCCCCCCCCTCGCGCCTTTTGCATAGCGATTTGTATTGACTCGTAGGTGGAGAATAGAATAAAAGGGCTGGAATATACATTTTCTAACAGGTTTTAATGAAAAGTCAGGATTTTGAGGTGGAAGAATAAAAGTGTTAAAAGGTTAGCTACATTGAAATGAAGGGAGGAAAGCTGCATCTTTATCCTAATATGCTGCTTCCAGTTAGTGAATCTCAAGATTTCCACGGTGAACCTCATTCATGAGTTTGGTCAAGAGTTTGCCATATGTTGCTCCATCTGTGGCAGAAAGCGTTCAACCCAACGAATATTTGGGAAAAGGATAGAGCTAGTTAAACAGACGAGAATTAACATTAGAGTCAATGGGGACATTAATGGTGTACTGAGCAACTTTGTCAGTTATTTGAAGAGTTCCCCCCCCCCCCCTTCATATGCGATCGCATTCATATCGATATTTTCACACGATTTTAATGCTACATGCTATCCAAGAGCTCTTAAATATGTTTAAACAAGATAAATCAATTATACGCGATGTTATTGCCTGTTTCAATAACAATAAATATTGGTCTTTAAATTGTTCGCGGAGTTGTCGACCCTGACTATCACAATTAGCGCCTGGACACTAAATTCAGTTCACTCCTCCAATATATTGAAATAGTTGCTTTAAACGTGTAAGACTAACACTTGAAAGAAATTTGCAATTATTTGACTGCTGTCATGTCCGAAAACCTTCATATGGGAATATCTGGATTGTTTTTATTTTCAGGTATTAGAACTATGGAACACCTGAGAGCACTGATCACGTTATAATAACGAAAGCTCTTTGAAAGAGACACACAGATCGAATATAATGACGTACGTGATATTGACAGGAATGTGGGAGAATGTAATGTACAGTGACATATATCCATTAAAGATGCATTATGGAATACAGTTTGCACTTATTTGACTGCTGTCACGTCCGAAACCTTCATTCGGGAATATCTGGATTTACAGTTTAGGACGAACCCGAATAAATTTATGTGATTGTTTTTATTTTCGGGTGATAGAATTATGGAACACCTTAGAGCACTGATCAGGTTATAATGAACGCTCTTTGCAAGAAACACACAGGTCGGATATAATGAGGTACGTGACATTGACAGGAATGTGGGAGAATGTAATGTACAGTGACATATATCCATTAAAGATGCATTATGGAATACAGTAATCCGGACTGTATCAATACCAAACCATGACAAGTCGGAAGGGGTCACATTTCAGTAAATGGTATTTAAATGTAACGGTTAAGGAGCAAAAAAAAACAAAACAAAAAACCCCAAACCACAACACAATAGAGATGACAAGAAAAGGAGTAATAATTATTAAACAGTTGTTCTAGGCCATTCATGTCCAGAGAGATTTTATTCAAATATATTGGCCCAAACATAAGTCAAATCGATCAATTCTAACATAAGTTATGATAAAAGATTATACTGCTATCAATTGATTCCACGACACCATCTGGCTAAACAACGTAATAGTAATTCTTCTCTTTTTTCGTACAATTCAGCTCATTACGTTAATATACACCCATATAAGTATTTACATTAAAATATGGTATCCATTGTTGATGGTGGTCATACGTGAACGACCTTTCCAGGCATGTTTCATGGACATACGTAACTATTTCGTCTTTTTACTATGAAACGCGTGTTTCATCTTGTTTTCTCTTGTGTGTCGAGTTAAATAAATCTAAGATTAAAAATACTAAGATAGGTTTAATTGTTAAGGTAACAATGACCATGACCTTAAACACAATTCTTGTCTGATGTTATCAATAATTACAAACTTGAAACTTGAGAATTATTATTAACGATCACAACTGTTCTTTTCTATACTCGGACAGGTTATTTTTAGCATGATCGAACCATCAACAATGAGAATAAAGTCGTAAAATCAACCAACAGAGAGTGAAAATATTGTATTTTTAAGAGACACACAATAGGTGACTTGGTTGGGGATTTAATAGGTTTATCAACCGTGTCAAAAAATATCATAGATAATTCAATATACATAAGATATCAATTACATCCCACTTATACCTCGTTGCCAGTGGCAACCTTTGATAAAAGTGGCCTGTTTATTTCCAATACAGGCTTAAATGTATCCGTGTATCAGAAATGAACAGTACACTTTTTAAAAAGAGTACTGTTCATTCCCGACAAACGAACACTTCTACACCGTTTAAGATACCATTCAAGCAATAAGTAGCGGACGTTTAGTCCGGCCCAGATCGCAATGATAACGATAGCTCTATTCAAAGCAGCCTGAGAATCACACCAAACAAGTAGTCAAAATCACTGTAACAACACAAACCGGGTGGAACAAACTGGCAGTTCAAAAATATATACAATATTATTAAATTAAAATAAAAACATATTACAAAAATCAATTATTATACATATCAATTGGCATCTATTCCACAATTTGGTTTGATTTATATTAATATGCAAAACATATAAATTAGAATACTAAATAATTATATCAATTGTGAGGATAGAAGGCGCAGTTCTCTTGCTGGACACGTCACAGGCATTAAAAATAAGCAGGATGAAAAAGAAACGCCTAGAAAGACATACACTTTATTACAAATAATTCGCTGATGCATACTTTCACCAGGAATGACCCACGTTTGGCATTTCCTTTACACTACATTTAATAATAATATTATTAATATCGCAGTCCTCTTCGCCATATGCTATGTTCACACCTAATGCGCTTTCAAAGCGCTTTCCGTAAAACGCCCTACGGAAGGCGCTTTCGTTACCACGGGTGGCGTCACACTACAAATTAAACCGCTTTCGATTCGCATTAAAACACGTCACACTCAATGCGCATTAACAGCTTTCCCCATGCGATAAAACGGAAGTACTGCACTGCGCAAGCGCTGTTCGATCTCAACGCTGTAATGCGCGTCAGTTATATCGCTTCAGCCAATGCGCATTAGAAATGCGGTTTCGCTAAAGCGGCTTAGTTTTGGTTTAATGCGCATTGAGTGTGACGCGTTTTAGCGACTTAAGGCTTTAATGCGCATTCGATGCGCATTAAAAGGCTAGTGTGAACACAGCAATAGACAAGTTGTTTTGACGATGTGGTCTAAACAAACACGTGATAGTTTTACTCCCAGCGGTATACCAATACGCACGTGTAAATACTATTCAGGTCACCTCTCCACTGCGCAATCATTCTACCATGAAATGTAACGTGAGGCTCAAAAAGGGATAAATGAAAGAGCATTTGACACGTTTCGGTTGAAACGACTCGATAATAAATACTATTTTCACATTTTCCTTCACAATACTCGATAGAAATGTGATGTAAGTCAGTTATTAGCACCTTTCCTCGGTGTATCGGTAAATATCAGGACAGTTTTGGTCGGGGACCGCCTCGGCTTCGCCTCGGCTGAACCCCCGACCAAAACTGTCCTGATATTCACCGATACACCTCGGAAAGGGTGCTAATAACTACTACTTACATGAAACCGATATAGCCATTCCTGTAGTCATACTTGTTTTTAATTTTAAAAGCGATAGTCAGCAATCATTGCATATTTTGATTTTCTATTGCGTTATTTTATTCGCATTCGCGACGATGGACTTTTTATTCTTTTTTTTTTAATAATTGAATGAGAAGTTTTTTTAAAGATACATTACAGGAGATTAGATAAATAGCTGATATAATAGTCAAAAACAAGATACTGTTGAGGGAATTGGCTGAAAATATCAGTGAACAGAGTATTTAGCGATTGATTTTTTTTTTATCGTCAGCAGCAGACCGGGTATTAATCCAGTCAATATCGCAGGCTAGCGATGTGATCGAGAGCTGATTGTGGTCTGGATAGTTTAATTAATGTCTAATTAATAATTTATATAGCATTTGAGTCCCAAAGAGAGACATTCAATTGGCAGATTTAGCTCTTGCATAATGTATGTTTAATTTTGCTACAAAGCTAGGCTGCTTTAGGCAAACGTTGCATGTACCCTAACGTGCACTGTAGAAATCGGGCTTTCACCCCGTACCGTTACAATAGCTGTTAGACGTTAAATCCCATTTTTATTTCATTCCCCCGTAAAACACAAGCGAAGAAGTACTTCTGAAAATGTGTTGGAGATTCTTCAAACATCTTTAGGTTTAAATGAATTCTATTTTCTAGATTTGAATTCGTGACTCACGTATTGGGGAAGGGGTGATGCTATTCCCTGTACTATGCTTGTCAATTTGTTGAAGTATTTCGTGACACTGGTGTCTATTTAAGAAATCTGACGATGACAGCCTACGCAAGCAAAGTTTGACAGGCCGAATAGAGTACAAAACAGTTAATACGTTGTTAAGAGAGCTGTCCATCAATAAGGATTCTTGTGCATAGGAAATTAGCATCTCCTAATCGACTGGTTTAGGCAGTAATTAAGGCGATAGTGATTATATTATATTATAATATTTGGTTTCGTGTTCAACAGCTTTATTACCATATACCTCTGTATTAATATACACCCACCCATCAATGATTATATAAACAATTAGCTTTAATTTATTGCTAAAATCATAGAGAGCGAGGGAGAGAAAGAGTGTTTAACGTCCACTCGACACAAACAAGGTCATTTCTGGACTAACATAATATGGTTTATTTCATTATTTCAATAATTCACTTGCGCGTAGGGGTCTTTAGCAGTGGAAGGAAACCGGAGGATCCTGAGAAAACCACGAGGTTGACCAGGCGACCCTACTCCTTGTCACGTACAACCGGGCATTCGAAACCACACCAGTTGACTTCATGACAGGATTTATGATACAGCGCGCGCACGCTTAACCATTCAGCCATCCAACCCTCCGTGTAAACATGGAGTTAGATTTGGGAAGCAAAGAAGTTCGATTATCATACGTTTATGTAATAACATGTATTGAAACCTTTTAATTAATTACGAAAGTCATAGAATATTATTTAATTCATTTTAACACGTGATATATTAAAACGTGGTTTTGTAGGCATGGAGTTAGATTCTGAAAGTGAATATTCTCCATCATAATATGCTTTATCTTCTCGTTCTTCTTAATATATTTTTTTCACGCTGTTCTTTTTCCGTAATCATTTATCACCAAGGGATTATGCAACCAACTTATTACTTCCGTGTTGTTAGCTGAAAGCTAAATTAACACGAACGCGAATACGTTTAATAAAGCAAATCCACGAAGACAGAGAAAACTGTTCTCGTTTTAAATAAAACTATTTGTCGCACGTTCTTAAAGGAATTTATATGGCAAATTTTTTGGTGATTGTGAGGTAGCACATTCTGCCATGTTAACAAACGTTTGACATTTTAGATTTTATATTGGTAATTTTAACAAATGCACTTAGTTAGCACATGCGCGTTGTATCTTAAAGCGTGTCATTGAGCATCTTCCTGAAGCAACGGCCGCGAGTTGAACAACACCTAACCCTTGCTTCAACACTTGGCTATTCCTAAAGTTTTACGCTGGTTGTGTTTACACGTGACTAATTAGCATTCAAGTCATTGTCCAATCAGAGGTCGTGGCACATAACACACTCATATTGTAGCACGTGACTGTAGTAAACAAATATGGCAGCCTCCACAGAAAAAGAACGAGACAAGTTTACAGCCGTTAAAAGTTTTTTTTCAATTGAGAAACTCACAGAAAACAAAAAAAAGGCAATTGGAGCAGTTTTATTACCTTGACATTAATCGAACCTTGACCTTTGCATCTCGATTGTCACATAGACATTTTATTTAGAAGCGCGAGACTTGATAATCGTGACGATTTTTTTAAGGAAGGATAAATAAAATAAATCGAAAGTAGTCTTATTTTTAGTAACTCATTTAACGAAGGAATCTGATTGGATCAGAGTTGGGGCCGGTACCCAATTGAATTTAGTACCGAAAAATGTAGAGTGTTGAGTGAAGGGCTTGATAAGCTGTATGTAGTTAAGGCGAGATCAAGCCTTCTATCGAAGATGGTCATGGAGTCAACTGGCGTAGTTTCGAATCCCGGCTGTATGTGACAAGGGGTAAGGTTAATAAAGACCGGCATACGCCATAAATTGTGTTATGGGAGAAATTTGCACAGAGTGTCATTTTACGTGCTCACCAATGTGTAGGCGAGTTTTCGCCCCATCCGAACGACTATACGGTGTTCCTTGACAGGCCCCATGTCTTGCATGAACTTTCTCGGCCATCACCGGGATCACCTCCAGTTTAGCGAGCCAACGTTTTACTGACTGACCCACCTAGACTCTATTTCGATTGTGTATGGTCTTAAAATTTCTGAACTTCATTTGTGAAAGTCGATTCTCTTTCTACAAGTTGAACACGGTTCAATTAAATTCCGTACGTACAGATAGAATGAATTGAACATTTTTCAAAATTCGACAACAATTGCTGACAACATTAACGGAATGTGGTTAAACAAACCAGCGCCACCTATAATCATCAGGAATAATACCAACAGCTCATATTTTAACGTAGATTGAAATGCAAATGATGATACGTCGTCTTAAGCTGCATATTTTAACCTTTATTCTAGCCTGTCTGGTCTTGGAGAACACAAAACAATGTTCCATTTCAGGGAATAATTTCCTCACAATATTGTCAGATTCTCCTGTCACCCAAGGAATACTAACCATTACATGATTCCTGAATAAGAAATAGTCGCATATTATTTAAGCTCTAAGGAGATACTCCAAGACAACAAACACCATATTAAATGCCGTTTCTAGAATGTCATCAATATTATTACACCCAGTAACCTAATAACACATTATCATATATCTTGTTTACAGTTATTACATCAATATATTGAAATAATATGGTAATTTGATAATAAGTCAATATACGATAATAATGTGTTTATTCAATAACTGGAATATATAAACACAAATTGACACACAAGCTGGAATCAGGTCTCAACATTACCGCCTACGTTACGTACACAAAGCATGTTTGGAGAATTGTTAAACTGTAAAGTCGAGACGAAGCGCCGATATATACATGGTAGATTAAACTGCAATATTGGTTAAATACTATTTTTAATCTGTAGAATTGAAAAACAAGCTATGGGACAACCATGTGTAGACTAGCACTTAGGGGAAGTAGGGAAGATTTTTTTCCGAATCGAATAACTTAGAAAAGGGAACTAAATCAAAATAGTAAAACATTGTAGAATTGGTGCGTTGGCAAACAACCAATATTCGCCCACCAACAGCGTTCAAAAGGGAAGCAAAAACGTTATACTACATGTTGTGATTTAAAATGATCAGCAAGTTCTCAAAATGAATCCAGAAAATGTGACATTACAGGTTTTTACAGGCTTTCAATGGTGAGAGAATAACTCCACGAGAGACTATAAAAGATTCACGGCTGAATTTTAATACATTGGATTCTAATGGTTCCTTAACCGACTTATTCAAAAGCCTGAAATAACCCGATCTATTTCGGTGACAGACGAAATAATAACGTTCCCAGGGTGGGAGGGATGGGATATTGAAATGAATGGGCCCCAAGGGTTTGTATTGATGTTGGTGACTAATACAACACATGACTCAAAGAACAGTTAAATGGGGTTTAACGTCTGCTCGACACAAACTAGGTCATTTCAGGACTAACATATGGTTTAATTTTATTTCAATAATTCGCTTGTGCGCAGGGATCTTTAACAGTGGGAGGAAACCGGAGGACCCGGAGAAAACCCACGAGGTTGAACAGACGACCCCACTCCTTGTCACGTACAACCGGGGATTCGAAACCTCGCCAGTTGACTCAATGGCAGGCTTTATGATACAGCGTGTACGTGCTAACCATTCGCCCATCCAACTCCCCTCATATTTTGAAACAAACTGGCAGATTTAGATGAAAAGAGGCAACGGGCTATTGAACTTATGGAGGTACTTTCCAAATCCGGTACTATTCACAAGAAATCACCACCTGACCGATGACACAAGTAAAAACCAAAAATTGTGTTTTAAATTCTGAGTATTTTCTTTATAAAATTAACGGCGTGAAGCTAGGCTATTATTAAATATAATAAAATTGATAACTATCGATTGTAATATATCTTTACAGACGTAATCTGTTCAATCGGTATTTCGTTTTTTATAAACAAAAACACAATCCCATTTTAGTTTCGTGTTATTACTGGCGTCCATAAAACTCATCTTGTCACGATAAATGGGTTGAAGTTTAATAATCTCGATTTCTCTTCTTTCTCACGAAAAAAAAAATACAGTACAGAAGAGTGCTTTGTGTTGATAATTTATACAAGAAAAGTTAGAGAGTTAAGTGCTATTTACAGAAGAAACAACGTACTCAATTATTCTGCCAAGACTAGCAAATTATGGTGTATGGAACAAGCCTGCAGTATGATGCAGATTAATTTTGATTTATTTGTCTTGGTGTAAATAAACTAACACACACTGATTAATGGGTGAAATCATGCACCTAAAGATATCAAAAGTTCAAAAGAGATGTGCTTTCCAGGATTTTTAAAAAAATTCTGGGGCCTGTTTCACGAAGTTTTAACTAAGATAAAACCAAATTTTAGTAATTCGATTGGATAATATTAGATTGATTTTAGTGTTTAGCGAATTAAAATTGAAGTTTCTACTAAAATAGGATTTTATCTTAGTTAAGATTTCGAGAATTGTTCACTGTATAACTAGCTAGTATTGCTCCAATTAGCTACACGTTTTAGTAGTGACGGTTGGTATGCATGCGGTACAGTATGCGAACATTTTTTATCTCTTCTCGTTTGAGGAGCTCACACAGGTAATTGTTATACTTTTGCACTACATGTGTGTTTTTTTTTTCAATTTCTACCCTGGTGCCATTTTAATCGGACACGACAGCTCGACAGTGATGATAACTCGTTGACTTTCGCCACACCACACCCATGCTATTAATTCAATCTATAAACCATACAGTTTGCTCTACAGGAGTTAGTTATTAAGACAGAGTATCACAAATACATCAACATTTAAGATGACCATCCTCGCTATAATCAGGGCCCTGTTTCTCGAATGTTTCTCGAAATCATAAATTCAGGGGGTTGGGATGGCCTAGTAGACTAGAGTGCCGCACTTCGACCTGTAGCTGGCCGGCCCCCTCTGGCTTGCGGGTGTGGTTTCGAGCCCTGGTGTGAGCATATGTGGCATGGAGATAGGGGCGCCTTCTCAACCTCGTGGGTTTTCACCGGGCACTCCGGTTTCCTCCAACTGGTAAATTCCCCTTCGCGCAAGCGAATAATTGAAATATAATTAAACCATATGTTAGTCCCAAAATGACCTAGTTGTGTTGAGTGGACGTTAAACCCCATTTCCCTCTCTCGAAATCATAAAGTAGCCAAGTTTCTAACCCAATATCATCCAAAGTATTCGACATTGAAAACACGAATTGTTTGTCAACTTAAATCAAGATTGATTTTGTAGCCTTCCCGGGAAAAAAAGATGGTCTTCTTTGGATTGTTCGTACTTGGTTTTATTTTATTTATATCCAATATTTAAGAAAAAAATAAACATTTTACCATTGGTACATGAATTGTGTGCCACACTGCGTTTCATTGTCATTTGTAACAAGGGACTCGAAGATCAAGGCTAGACATATTATTCCAAAAGTCATGTAAAACGGACACAGCATATTCTTATATCTGGAGAGCATGTGCAATAAATATTATTGGAATAAACTGGAATAACCAGACGGTAAAGACTGAGACTTATCGCGTATTTCGCCGAACATTGATTAGATATTACAGTAAAAAAAAGACTCCATTGAATGTAAATCATCTTATATACATTCATATTGCAGTATTATATGCGTTGCGACCCATTTGTGTCACTTTGTAAGACCCAAATATTTGCGATTTAGATCCTTTCACTAAAGGTGAAATCCAAATTTTAGTAAATACTTCAATTTTGAGTGGCTAGCACTAATATTATCCAATCATATTACTAAAATTTTAATTTTATCTTAGTAAAAATTTCGTGAAACAGGCACCTGGTTATTACCGAGAACACATCGTATAAACTGGAGAATATGACATACGAGTCTAAATAATTATATATTCTAATCAACTGAGGCAACTTGGGATTATACTAATTATGGCGACCCTTACTAGCTACCAAATCGTAACGGAAACGTTAATTCTTCGTCTTGCCAACTTTATGAAAGGTAAACTATTTAAATTCCAAGGGAGGTGAGAATACACGAAGCCAATTAATAACAGGCATCACAATACTGATTTAAGTACTTCCTTACTACTGTAGATATTACCATGATTTAATGTATATTAGTTCATTAATCGCATTCCTATCATTTGGTGAACTGAATTTAAGCCAAACGTGAACAATAGGTTTAAAACCATCGATTAAAAAGTATATCCAAAAACACTTTTAACTACAGATGGTGTCGAAAATTCATGGCCTGTTTCTCGAAATCTTAACTAAAGATAAAATCCAAATTTTAATAGATACTTCAATTTTGATTGGCTAAGCACTAAAATCAATCAAATTACTTAAATTTGGATTTTATCTTAGTTAAATTTCGTGAAACAGGCTCCAGTTCTGTAGAGCACGTCATATATATATAAAATAATAACCAGTTAATTGGTAGGCCTTCTTTAAAGGGGAGCGTATCGTTGTGTCGCCGTGCCGCTATGCCGCTGTCCCTTACCCTAACCCAACCCTAACGGCAGCATAACGGGTCGGCGGCGGCATAACGGGTACCTCCCCTTTAAAGGATTACTAATCCGATTAGATACTAAACTGAAAGATGAAGTCAATATTTGGCCATTAATAATTGACGTTATCAAAGTAGACGTAACTGGTAACTATATGTTTGTATTCCATTGCTAACATGATGGAGATACTATCATTAAGAAAATATTCCTAAACGTTTTTGCTATCTAGAATCTAAGTCAAGCTGTGTTGTGATCTTTACGGTTTGTAGAAATGTTACTAATGTGATATTTAGTGTATTGGAGTTGATATATACATTAGGTATAAGGTTATGGCGGTTTTCTACAGGTGTCCATCATTCATTCTAAATCTAAAGTTTATTCCCCAGATATTAAGAGAGAATATACTAGTAACAGAAATAAATCTGTTCATTAGAAGTTCCTACACAAAACTACCTCCTGACATCAGACATGTACTTGATATCAATGCACAGCATGTACCCACAAATAGGGGTTCCGATATTGAATATTTTACAACTCTGGAATCACACAAGCCAGTCCATCCGTTCTTGTTATCAGAAGGAACGAGTAAAGTATAACAAAATAGGGAGAGAAAGAGAGAGGGAGAGCTGGGATTTAACGTCAACTCGACACAAATTAGGTCATTTAGGAACTAACACATAGTTTAATTTTATTTCATTAATGTGCTTGCGCGTAGGGGTCTTTGACAAAGGGAGGAAACAGGAGCACCCGGAGAAAACCCACCTGGTTGGACAGGCGACCCTACTACATGTCACATACAATCGGAGAATCGATACCACGTCAATTGAATCAATGACAAACCATATGATACGTCGCTCACGTTCTAACGATTCGGTCACCCAACCCACCATCTAAAGATGAAAGGTAAGTTCAAGATTGTTAGGCCACAAAACAACGGGATTAATCATAAGCGTAAGGCCAATTTACACCTATCACATTTAATTGTCGATTGGTTGAAAACAACCGCATTTATTATATCGTCATGACACGATTTACAATCGAAAACATAAACGTTGGCAATTTATTTCTAAACGCTATTAATAAATATAGATGCTTTCCATTGTTCGTGAATTCCAAAGCTAATAGACCATCATACCTAAGTCTGTTGAGATTTTGGGATAAAGAAGGAATTTTAGAAAAGACGATTAACTAAGCTCTTTTGTTCAATTAGTGTGCTCTTATCGTATACCACAAATATGTTATGCAAGGAAAATGATCTTCTTACCCTTAGATCACCAAATTCTTATCATGTACAACGTTCTTCCTGTTGTTAAAACGGAGCGTGGGATGAATGATAAAAAAACAAATAAGAAATAGTCGCTATTAGAACAAGTAATTATTCAGCTGTTCAAACTATCTGACTTATTGTCGAGTTTTTTCTTGGAAAATAAAAAGTTAAAAATTGAAATCAGATTAAATGGTTTAGATATCAGAAGTCCCGTGCCATAAAGATCATTACATTTAACGGCTCTCTGGAAGTTGACACTTAATGCCTTAATAACGTCTAAAATCAGCAGAATGTTGATTCTATCAGACTCTCTCGCCTGCTTCGAATGCATTAAACAAAAAAGACGGGATACGTCTAAATATACAATTTTCTGCGAAATTTTGAATGATGAAAAACGAAACGAAATAGGATCTGTGTTTTGATCAGATTGCAGTTTTCAGTAATTGTATTTCTGAATATCGTCAGTATGACTTAAATGTTGATTAGGCCCTGTAGGGAGATCACGTGGCTAAGTGGGTAATACGCTGGCTCGCTAGCCTGGAGGTCGGGTATTCGATCCCTGCATTGGTCGAGAAAGTTCATCCAGATTTTCCGGCGTGTTTCCTCTTTTTAGTGATGCATGATGGAGGGCCTGCCAAGGACAGCTGTCTAGTTGTTCGGATGGGACGAAAAATCGAGGTCCCGTGTACACATTAGTCCGTGAAGCTATTAGAACAAGTAATTATTCAGCTGTTCAAACTATCTGACTTATTGTCGAGTTTTTACTTGGAAAATAAAAAGTAAAAAAATTGAAATAATATTAAATTTTAATGGTTTAGATATCAAAAGTCCCGTGCCATAAAGATCATTACATTTAACGGCTTACTGGAAGTTGACACTTAATGCCTTAATAACGTCTAAAATCAGCAGAATGTTGATTCTATCAGACTCTCTCGCCTGCTTCGAATGCATTAAGCAAAAAATACGGGATACGTCTAAAGATACACTTTTCTTCGAAATTTAGAATGATGAAAAACGAAACGAAATAAGATCTGTGTTTTGATCAGATTGCAATTTTTCAGTAATTGTATTTCGGAATATCGTCAGTATGACTTAAATGTTGATTAGGCCCTGTAGGGGGATCACGTGGCTAAGTGGGTAATACGCTGGCTTGCTAGCCTGGAGTTGGGGTGTTCGATCCCTTCATTGGTCGAGAAAGCTTATCTAGATTTTCCGGCGTATTTTCCTCTTTTCAGTGATGCAGGATGGAGGGCCTGACAAGGACAACTGTCTGAGTGTCTCGTTCATCGGATGGTCCCGATTACATATTAGCGTGCACGTAAAAGATCCCTTGGCAGTTGGAATTCGATATAAGAGTAGGCCGTAGCGCCGCTGCCCGGGCTAAATGTCCCTCATAGTCTTCATAAGCCTCGGTTAGGAACAGAACGATAGGAAGTAAAACCCCATTTCATTTCATAGGCTCCGTAGAGCTACTCACCCAGTTGCACAACTGAAGATAAACACACAATCCCATTGATAGTTTTTGATATGACAGCCAAATTAACTCTTCTGTAATCTCACCACTAATCCCCAGCATCTAAGATAAAAACTATAAAAAACTCAATGATTTAATATACGATAAAATATAATTTAGAAGGAAGGAAATACTACATTGTTATTGTGGGTAAAAAAAAGGAATCTATGTTTAAGTAGGTAATGATATTAACATTCCCTGTAGACTGGAGTAGCTTAATCAGTTCAAGGAAAATCCATCTTCTACACGTAGATCACAGTTGAAATCTCTGGCATACACCTTTTTACTCTTATTAACCCGATTATTCTCTTATCTCTGCGTTCTACTAGCAATAGCCCAGTTCGATATTTTTCTTATTCTACAGAACAGAACCATTAGTTATTTTCAACCATAGTTTATAAAGCACGTATCTAGATTTTCCTCAAAATAATGTTTGTGTTTGGTAAAACACCCATTTCCTCTAGTTTTCACAAGAACAATAATTAAGTGGATCTCGAAGACGTCAGAATTGTTTTTGCTGGCGTTGTTTACTTTAACTAGAAATCTTGACATTACCATAACAAGGCTACATATTTGCGATGAATTGATGGCTAACGTACATCAGAGATAATACACCCGAACATTGCCATTGGTAAAAAGAGTTCGTTCATTAGTCTGCCTTTATATACAATATATTTCCGCTCAGTACATTTTTTGGCTCGACCTTCGCACCTGACACATGCTCTCACCTATTTATATCAGTATGTACTTGATTAAAGGACCTAAGTCCGTAACTCAAAATCCGCCAAAATCTTTAACATCGAAAACACGAATTATTGGCCAATTTAAATCAACATTGATGATGTAAACTTACCTGGAAATGATGAGCTTCTGATATCCGATATTTTAGATGAAATAAAATTTTTAACATTGGTACACGAATCGTGTACCAAAATGCACTTCAATCCGAGTTTTAACAAGAGACTTGAGGAGCAAGGCTAGACATATTGCACAATACCATACGGCGTATGTTGACTTGAATAACCAGACGCTATAGAAATTTGCACCAGATTGAGGCTGTATGGCTTTTTTCGCCGAACATAACTTATTTGAAATTGGGGAAAAAACGGAAACCTTTGAATGTAAATCAGTTTATACACATTCATATTACAGTATTATATGCGTTGCGACCCACTTTTGTCAATTTCTAGGTCCCAAATATTAGCGATTTAGCTCCTTTAAGTTGATAGATTGTGCATCTTGCAGGTATTGACAGAAGACTTACTGACATTTTACCTGATGCAAAACATTTACCTGCTATCCAATTTACCCGATATAACTACATATCTGTGCAAGTGTGTGTGATATAACCAGTAGACATGGTACAAGGGTTAATCAGCGAAATGGATGCATGAGATGTGTTGTTGACGTTTGGGAAAGTAGATGAGGGGAAATGTGTAGAGAGTGATAGTTAGATGTATTATGAATGGTTAGAGTGGCTGGTGTGTTACGGTGAAATACTATGCCGCCACCGTAACACCACAGCTTTATGATTTGTTAGACAGGAGTGATGTAATAAAAACATATTTCTGATTTCATTGTCGTCTTTTCCCACTTGCACTGGTTGTACGCCATTTTAAAACTAGCTGACGAAGACAGCTCGGGCGGCGATTGTTCGACTCCGGGCTGCTCTGTCAGTCGTATCATGTCACTCGATATTCACGCGGTAATTCACGGAATTCCACGATAAAAAACATCAAACCACCGCGATGCGTGTACTGTATGTTTTAACCTTGACCTATTACTCACTGATAAGCTTCCACTGCAAAAGGAGTTCTTGCCTTTTTATTAGTAGTATAATGACTTCGTCATGTGCGGCAGGTTAGTTTGCTTCTAAAAACACTGTTTACCGTTCCAAAAAATACAAAAGTAATTTTCTACCAGACAACCATGGTTCTATTCACCGAGACTAGATACTTTCTCTCGGTGTAAGGATATTATCGCTATGAAATGAGTTCATACACTGTTGAGAAAATAATCCCGTTGGTTTGCTTAGTAACAATTTGAGCATGAATCAACACTGTACTGAAAATTAAGTGCGTAATAAATATGAACGGTCTTTAAACATTCGGTTTATAATTAGCGATACACAGGTACAGTGGCAAGTGTTATACTAAACAGACCCTATACCTCAAAAGTACCTACGCGCGAAATCCCAGATTTTGGTACATGTAAAACAAAAAAAAATAGTGCCCGTGCGCGTGCCAGTAATAGAAAAACTAAGAGTTCGCGCATAAAAAATGCACGAACGTACCAGGCGCGATGTCATCCAGAGTGGGGGTTGGATGGCCGATTGGTTAGCACGTACGTGCTGTATCATAAAGCCCGTCATTGAGTCAACTGGCGAATCCCCGGTTGTACGTGACAAGGAGTTGGGTCGCATGTCCAACCTCGTGGGTTTTCTCCAGGTCCTCCGGTTTTCTCCCACTGCTAAAGACCCCTTCGCGCGAGCGAATTATTGAAATAAAATTAAACTATATGTTAGTCCCGAAATGACCTAGTCTCTGTCGATTGGACGTTAAACCCCATCTCTCTCTTTGTCTCTCTCTCCCTAACTAGGGTGAATGTAAGTAGCGTTTACTTTTCATCACAAGTGTGTGTGTTTGTTGGGGGGTAGGGGGGGGTCGCTGATTGAAGTGATGTGGTTTCGAATTCTCGCATGCACGTTATAGTTTCCCGTCCAATCTCGAGGGTTTTCTCTAGGTCGCCCGGTACTCTCCCACGACTAACGACTCCTACGCGCTAGCAAATTATTAAAATACAATTAAAGCGTATGTTAGTCCAGAGATGACCTAGTTTGCTAGTTTGTGTCGGATGGAAGTTACCCCCCCCCCTCTCTCAACAATGGTAAATTATGCCGTGTCTAAGTATGTATCCCTAATTTGCACAATTACGACATCTGCTGCACAGAAAGATATGGTTACATATATCTGCATGAAATCTCACCTTAAGTGTTGATAGAAGTATATTTAAGTAGCAACCCAATATGTAAAAAAAATGAATTGTAGAAAAAGGTCACTACTTGTGTGAAACTTTTAAGACCTGTAGTGTTTGTAAAATCATTACCAGCATATGTTAAAAACAACAGGCTGTATTGTAGCTAACGTAACACCTACACTGAACTAAAATCATCAGTGGTGTTCATTTCTGTAAAAGTGATTAATGAAGTGATTATGGGGAAATTTTTTAAAAAAATATTGTACTAAATGGATCTCATTTTCTCAATGGATGAGATCAAGTGGCGTGCTTCGTTTCGTAACAAACATTTTCTCACAGAGCAAATAATACAATATATCGAAATTCCCTTTAAAGCGATAATTTCATATTTTCTAAGAAAGTAGAAACATAATTATTTCTATGTCTTTTGCTCAATAGGTTTTCAACTCACTATTATACGATCACAGATTTACACCGAAAATAATAACACAGTTACCGCCCAATTACCTCCCTTGTTTTCCTATTCCCCGCCATGGAAAAGGTATCTTTAAACGTTTGAATTTGAAGTTGAAAATGATAGTTTTGGCAATTTCTCAACTGGCAATAGTGAATTATGTTATTCTTAAACAAGGTAGGCCTGTTTATAGATACCATCTATATTAGGGCTTTATTTTAATACATTTTAAAAATATACGAAATTGTAACTTTAAACGTCTAAAACACGCGGGAAGGGGGGGGGGGGGCATTGAAACTCCAATTGACGTTTTGCCCGGTCGAAATAATAATTATTCGGATTGTTCATATGGTGATCCAAAGATGAGACCAGAATATATGGAATGCGAATATAAACTACTTCTATTACTTTATGTTGATCTACTTAATATGAAATAAATCCATTTATTCGCAAGCACTGGGAACCATACGGGCAAAGTAATTCACATTAAATCCCCCTACTGATTTGAATCTGATTATTCCCATCGATAAAATCTAAAACTTATGAAATAACTGCAGTTTTAAATAACTGTAATCTAGTAATATTGTTTCTTAAGCCACCTTCATACACAACGTAGGCCTCGCTATGCGCTTATTACGCTCAAAAATGCTTCAGATATTGGGGAGTTCTCTCTTTTCTACGTTCTCACTTCGCTCTTTACACGCCCAACCACATTGCCGCCACGTTGTACAAGATGGCATCACGCCGACGCGTCTCTCAAACTACGACCAAACATCGTCAATAAGTTCTAGCCTTAAAAAACAAAATTCACACATACACCACGACTTCGCTACCACCTAAAGAAATCCGCGAGAGTTTTTGTGAACGGCTGTCTGGAACTTGCACCATACCCGTCGTACTGGTCGAAAAGCGTAGTGAGAGCAACGACAGCGTAGTGAGAGCAGAGAGAGCATAGTGGCCGCGTAGGACCTGTGCCAATGACCACGGCGCTATCGGCAAGAAATTGACCAAGCGCCAATCGACCTCAGGACTCGCCCATTAACCTCGAGGTGCTCAAATCAACTTGAAATAAGTCGCTTTCTCCCACCTTTCCAACCCATGTCGAGGAACCTTGGCGTTTGTTTTGAACATGCTCAAAATAAACGTCGTGACTCGGCGACCATGGAGACCACAGCACGATGTCGGGCGTTTCTACCATGCCTTTACTACGCTTAAGGCGACCATGCCAATACCACCCTCATTTACGATCTGACTGATTTAATTTAAGTCGTAGTGATGTGCATGGCGTGTGAAGCGAGTATTCGTGAACTATTAAAAACACACTTGTTATCTGTAGTAAACGGTCGGCACTTGAAATTGTTAATACCACACCACAGTCTATAACAATACCGCAACTGTTCCGGTACCAATGGGACTTTATGGCGCATTAGCTGGACGCTTATCCGATTGCTGGGTCCGTATTGATTTATCCTAGGCCGGTGGATCATCTCGCTGTTGTCCATGAATGACCAGTTCTTAAAAAAAAAAAATATGAACAAATCCATGATCAATAACGAAATGCACATTTTATAGAAAGCGCACATAATAACAGAATAGACAGCCGAAGATCATACACAGTACAACCACGCCCCTCGCTACTAAACTTTACCGTAGACTTATCCATAGTAGTCACAACAGACTAACAACGTTAAACTGGCATAATCTGCTGATTTGTTTTTAATTTTATCTAAAAAAGTCACTCGGTACTGCATTTGTCTGGGTTTATATGGTCAAAGATCACTAAAGATTTACCCATTGACTTTAATGTTAAAATCTGGTCTCGGTACTGCATTTGTCTTGGTATATATAGTCACAGATCACTAAGATTTCCCCATTGACTTTAATGTTAATTCTCGTCTCTTAGACCGACTCTAACTTTTTCCCAAATTTTCGTTGGGTTAAACGCTTTCTGCCACAGATTGAGCAACATGTGGAAACCTCTTGCCCAAAAGCACGTATGAGCTGGAAGAAGAGACATCCAATTTCTGTAGTTGGCCAATCACGCTATTTTACCGAGATTTCGTCTAATGATTTCACTATTTTGCCTGATTACACAATTTTGTTTAATGGTTTGGATTGTTCGTACTTGGTTTAATTTTATGGAACACTTAAATATAGAATATATGGTTTAATTTTATGGAACACATAAATATACAACATATGTATCTATGGAACATGGTTATTCTCTCTCACAAACTATTGTGGTGTTGTATGTTTATGAAATAAATAATCTTCCTGGGTTATAATTCAGATTAGTACATGATTGGTGGCGTGTATAACAAACCAAAAGCAAACCTGAAGACCAAGACAAAACATGAATAATGTTAGCTGGTTTAGACTATAAATTGAAGAAAATGGTGAACGGTCGTACGGGTCCACTAGTACCATGCGAGAAACACCCGATTAAACCTACAACACACATTACCAGTACCGTAAGGGTTAGGGATCAGGTATGACATAGATTCTGGTATCACCCCTGTTATTTATTCTCTCGCGAAACCTCAGAACTGTCCCATTCACTGTCTACTGAATTTATTGTCCTTGTAAACGTGACAAACAGCTCTAAGATAATGGAAGAGATCGACTTTTATTGATCAAATAATAATAACATTGATCTATATGTGATATTTATCATCTGATTAGAGTTAGTTTATATCTAAATTGATTAGCCATCATCACAAGTCAGTTGTACCATTAACCCACAGAGCGTCCTCAGCTATTAGACATTTAATAGGATAGTCATAAGGGGATGAATTATGAGGATGTTATAGCTCCTTTAATCCCCTCATTCAGTTGTTATTGGCTTAACTATTCCACTGATATTTTAATATAATTTGTTCTGGAGATACAGGAAAGGCCAGCAAATTAACCAAGCCAACTGGTTTACTGCGAATAATCTTGTAATGTGTTTGGGCAGTATAATGGAATAATTGATTACAGAAATGTGTTATAAAATAATTATAACGTGTAATCCACCATGTGTTAATAAGTAATAGAAAGGTCGTTTTCCCCAGTCTCGCATGCTTTGGTGTCAGATATATTCTATAAACCAAATTAGGACAGGAAAGACAACGCCGCAAATCGAGTTCAAATACGATTTTGTTTCCCTTACCAACACTCCAAGGGACTCTCGAGTAGAACTATGTCCAGCATTGCGTTCACACGCTTCCATAGTTTTGAACAAATGGGGACTACTCCCACTGGGATCACCGTCGTATATAAATCGATTACCCTAACCTCGATGTATTTTTGCATATTATTCAAACTGAAATTTGGAATAGTTAACCTTCTGCGTTTGTCTTGTAATGAATAGTGTCTGTGATATGGAATGAGTTATCCATATCGCACCATGGATGTCTGATTTTATTCACTGTGGTACGCCCACTCTGCTAACCTTTTATGGTCTTATTAAAATACAGCGTCAGGTTTTATTGGTGTTAAATAGAACACTTCGGTACAAAATGAAGGAATTAATTGTCGGGTATGGACAGAAGTAATAATAAAAGCTCATAGTTCAGGTGATGGGGTCAGATTAACGTCTAGAATCTTCCAATAAAAGTAATTTATCAGGCAAATATCGATCTCTTTATTGCTGAGTCTAGAACTTTATTATTTGAAATAACCGCAATGTATTTCTACAAAATGGCTAAGATAAATATACAGCATGTCGTTAATCCAGTGTGGCCTTCACGTAATTCTTTCTTTCCAATCAGCAAGATAATTTTAGCTTTCCTTTCTATTTTGGTCACCATTTTCTTTCGTTGTTGCACGTTTGATTCTTGTTCTGTTGTCATGTCGTCCTGGTGAATGGTTGTTCAGATCCAATCAAAGTTCCACGGGTTCTTGGGTTTCTAGTGTTAATATGATGTGAATAACTTATTATGGTAACAAAAATAACTATGATGGTTTGATTATTGGCTTGTGGTAGCAATCAAAGTTATCAGGGGTATGGTGTTATTACATTATAACACATTCATAACTTGCATTCTAGGGTAATCAAGCTTGACCAGCGCAGCCGGAAGTTGGTTTGTCAAGGCTGATAACAGCAATATAACAGTAAAGAAATATGGAAAATTAGTCCGGGTAAAATTTCCTGATTGGGTTACCGTGCCACCCTTTCTGTACGTCTTGATTATACTTTGATAATATTCACAAAAGTTAAACTTTGATTTCGGAAATAGTTTCCCACATGTCCGTGATTGATATGTATCGATTAATCTGACTGAAATATTACTGGTTCACCCATGCAGATCGATATTATGCATTGTTCGATCTTATTACAACGGTCACCGACTTCTTGCAGAAATATATCGATTAAAATGAGAGATATTGTATCAATGCATGACGCAACAGCCATCACAAGAGAGATGTATTATTGTGTCAGAGAGCTTTTTATTTCTAGGACCATCAAACATAACAGACAGGGATAAAAATCTGACATGCTGTTTGATAATATATTTTAAGACTTCTTTCAGACACTTGAATAAGTCACAGGCTACTTGGGGACCTCTTCATTGTGACTTATCATTTCGGTGTTGAATGTCACGTAACACAACAGCTGGTTTTTGACTAGAGACATGTTATCTGTATTTGTTTCCATGTCGTGTGGTTCGTTAGCTATTCTTTTTCCAGCAATTTGTATGGGATCGATCGTTAGTTAGAATGGAGGTCACTGTAGAATCGCATATGGACACAGACCACAATTTATTTTTACTCTAAGTTTCCCTTATTAGCCACTTTTCCATGTGGATCTTCGTCAAGCCTAATGAAGTGCAACAGTCGACCACAGGATAGACTGCATTATAATACTTGCATTATAGATGCTGGATGCTACTTCTAGTTTATGTATGTTAAACTTTCGATGATTGCTCGATTTGTTGTAAATTTCAGGAAACGTGAGTCATTATTTCTGAAAATCCATACAAACTACTACCCGGCGATCAGTGAAGAAGGTGGAAAAGAGCGATTTTAACATGGAATATCAACTTAATGCCCTTCTTAATGTATTGGTTACAACGTCTTCAAACATAGTTTATTTCAATCAAAGAAGGCATAATGGGGGCTTAATAGATTTATTCGGTTTAAATATAACTACGATGAAATCAAATCGTTACTAGATGAATACACTTCTAATTTTGTCTACATTTATGTGATTTTCATTGCATATACAAAGCTGTCAGTGAAATTTCTATATTAAGTAAATAAAATAAAACCAAGTACGAACAATCCAAAATTCGAAAAAATAGTGTAATCAGCATAAAGGCATGCCGTGTGTCTTTTTGTTTTTTAAATAGAGATACGTAGGTTTTACATAGGCTAAGCCTGTTCCCCAATCCCATTCAGACATCCTGAATAAAATATTGTTTATAAAAAAAAATACGTACTTCATCTCTTTATTAAATCATTTACACCCGCAATCACATGTACACGGTGAACAGTCCATTATGCTGATTACACTATTTTGCCTATACCGTTTTTTTAAGAATTTTGTCTAATGGTTTGGATTGTTCGTACTTGGTTTTATTTTATCTCTGGTGGTCGTTAAAGCCTCAACGTTACATGTTGCAATACAAACAAACATACCCTCACCATCAACAAATTTGTACAGTTTTTGAAAAATGTTTTCAAGCACTCTTAGAATTCAAACGACGCCATATTATGTCAGCTAATTTGCGGGTCGACGAACAAAGGCGACGACTTTGTACTTTCGTTGAATTGGGCCATACATAAATATATATATATATATAATGCAGCGAGGTTGACAGACTTATATATAAGTAGTCAATTAAAAGATAGATGTCACCCTTTGTATGCGTTCGGTCTAATTAAATTTCTCTGTCGTGAAAGCAAGTATCTAAATCTAGTTTTATTTTTGAGGAGGGGGTCACAGCGTTGACCGAGAAAGTTCATCTGGGATTTCCGGTGTGGTTCAACCTTGTCATTGATGCTTGACGGGTGCACTTGCAAGGGACAACGTATAATCTTTTGGAACGGATAGACACCCAAACCCCACTCATAGCACACTGTATGCCGTATGTCCGTCTTCGTTCACCATTTGTTGCAAAAAAGTAGGAGGCTAAACGTAATTTGAGAAGAGCTTGAGAACAATTAGGTAAACAACTGACTTCTATCGTTGAATAAATTGCCTTGAAAAGAAAATAAATCTCTCTGTATATGTATTTAAGATATACTGGCGAAGATGTAGCAGGCCCCAAACCGTTAGGGCAGTAATAACAAACCTTAAAGGTAGCCCCGCAACGGTTAGAGCAACAAATCGATTGTAATAACAGAACCTAAAGGTAGCACAGCAACGGTTAGGGCAACACGTCGCTAGTAATAACAAACCTTAAAGGTAGCCCCGCAACGGATAGGGCAACAAATCGATTGTAATAACAACATAACATAAAGTTAGCACCGCAGCGGTTAGGGCAACAAATCGATTGTAAAAACCTATAGGTACCGTCGAAATATTAATCACACATGACAATAGTATTGATGCATCTAGACAATGATATTTATATAGATCACCTCATTGCCCAATATCTGAAGCTCTTCTTTTAACAGTTTAATACCTACTATGTATAGACATTAATATAAATATAAACCCAGTCGCCGGTTAATTATTACCAACAGACGATAACACATAGATAACACATATTCAGAAAAATTGGTCGAGTTACTTTCACGTAACACATAATTGAACCTGTTACAAATATTGTTAAATATATCCACTGGAACGAAAAGTCATAAAGAAACCGGCCAAATACAAAAATATGGACTACCCTAATGAAAGGTTGTTTGCCAAAACAGCCCCGACTATCATAAATTCCTTGTTAAACGAAATATACAGGTAACATTGAATAAGTTTATATCATCTGAACCAGGATCTTATTTTTATATGTCTACATTCCACAATTGCTACTTGGACACAATACGCCATTAGTTCCTAGTGCAAACATTATTTATAGCCCCCCCCCCCTCGCGCCTTTTGCATAGCGATTTGTATTGACTCGTAGGTGAAGAATAGAATAAAAGGGCTGGAATATACATTTTCTAACAGGTTTTAATGAAAAGTCAGGATTTTGAGGTGGAAGAATAAAAGTGTTAAAAGGTTAGCTACATTGAAATGAAGGGAGGAAAGCTGCATCTTTATCCTAATATGCTGCTTCCAGTTAGTGAATCTCAAGATTTCCACGGTGAACCTCATTCATGAGTTTGGTCAAGAGTTTGCCATATGTTGCTCCATCTGTGGCAGAAAGCGTTCAACCCAACGAATATTTGGGAAAAGGATAGAGCTAGTTAAACAGACGAGAATTAACATTAGAGTCAATGGGGACATTAATGGTGTACTGAGCAACTTTGTCAGTTATTTGAAGAGTTACCCCCCCCCCTTCATATGCGATCGCATTCATATCGATATTTTCACACGATTTTAATGCTACATGCTATCCAAGAGCTCTTAAATATGTTTAAACAAGATAAATCAATTATACGCGATGTTATTGCCCGTTTCAATAACAATAAATATTGGTCTTTAAATTGTTCGCGGAGTTGTCGACCCTGACTATCACAATTAGCGCCTGGACACTAAATTCAGTTCACTCCTCCAATATATTGAAATAGTTGCTTTAAACGTGTAAGACTAACACTTGAAAGAAATTTGCAATTATTTGACTGCTGTCATGTCCGAAAACCTTCATATGGGAATATCTGGATTGTTTTTATTTTCAGGTATTAGAACTATGGAACACCTGAGAGCACTGATCACGTTATAATAACGAAAGCTCTTTGAAAGAGACACACAGATCGAATATCATGACGTACGTGATATTGACAGGAATGTGGGAGAATGTAATGTACAGTGACATATATCCATTACAGATGCATTATGGAATACAGTTTGCACTTATTTGACTGCTGTCACGTCCG
Source organism: Patella pellucida (assembly GCA_917208275.1). Taxonomy (NCBI): domain Eukaryota; kingdom Metazoa; phylum Mollusca; class Gastropoda; family Patellidae; genus Patella; species Patella pellucida. The sequence goes on from OU795039.1 coordinate 65,417,778, forward strand.
AAACCTTCATTCGGGAATATCTGGATTTACAGTTTAGGACGAACCCGAATAAATTTATGTGATTGTTTTTATTTTCGGGTGATAGAATTATGGAACACCTTAGAGCACTGATCAGGTTATAATGAACGCTCTTTGCAAGAAACACACAGGTCGGATATAATGAGGTACGTGACATTGACAGGAATGTGGGAGAATGTAATGTACAGTGACATATATCCATTAAAGATACATTATGGAATACAGTAATCCGGACTGTATCAATACCAAACCATGACAAGTCGGAAGGGGTCACATTTCAGTAAATGGTATTTAAATGTAACGGTTAAGGAGCAAAAAAAAAACAAAACAAAAAACCCCAAACCACAACACAATAGAGATGACAAGAAAAGGAGTAATAATTATTAAACAGTTGTTCTAGGCCATTCATGTCCAGAGAGATTTTATTCAAATATATTGGCCCAAACATAAGTCAAATCGATCAATTCTAACATAAGTTATGATAAAAGATTATACTGCTATCAATTGATTCCACGACACCATCTGGCTAAACAACGTAATAGTAATTCTTCTCTTTTTTCGTACAATTCAGCTCATTACGTTAATATACACCCATATAAGTATTTACATTAAAATATGGTATCCATTGTTGATGGTGGTCATACGTGAACGACCTTTCCAGGCATGTTTCATGGACATACGTAACTATTTCGTCTTTTTACTATGAAACGCGTGTTTCATCTTGTTTTCTCTTGTGTGTCGAGTTAAATAAATCTAAGATTAAAAAATACTAAGATAGGTTTAATTGTTAAGGTAACAATGACCATGACCTTAAACACAATTCTTGTCTGATGTTATCAATAATTACAAACTTGAAAGTTGAGAATTATTATTAACGATCACAACTGTTCTTTTCTATACTCGGACAGGTTATTTTTAGCATGATCGAACCATCAACAATGAGAATAAAGTCGTAAAATCAACCAACAGAGAGTGAAAATATTGTATTTTTAAGAGACACACAATAGGTGACTTGGTTGGGGATTTAATAGGTTTATCAACCGTGTCAAAAAATATCATAGATAATTCAATATACATAAGATATCAATTACATCCCACTTATACCTCGTTGCCAGTGGCAACCTTTGATAAAAGTGGCCTGTTTATTTCCAATACAGGCTTAAATGTATCCGTGTATCAGAAATGAACAGTACACTTTTTAAAAAGAGTACTGTTCATTCCCGACAAACGAACACTTCTACACCGTTTAAGATACCATTCAAGCAATAAGTAGCGGACGTTTAGTCCGGCCCAGATCGCAATGATAACGATAGCTCTATTCAAAGCAGCCTGAGAATCACACCAAACAAGTAGTCAAAATCACTGTAACAACACAAACCGGGTGGAACAAACTGGCAGTTCAAAAATATATACAATATTATTAAATTAAAATAAAAACATATTACAAAAATCAATTATTATACATATCAATTGGCATCTATTCCACAATTTGGTTTGATTTATATTAATATGCAAAACATATAAATTAGAATACTAAATAATTATATCAATTGTGAGGATAGAAGGCGCAGTTCTCTTGCTGGACACGTCACAGGCATTAAAAATAAGCAGGATGAAAAAGAAACGCCTAGAAAGACATACACTTTATTACAAATAATTCGCTGATGCATACTTTCACCAGGAATGACCCACGTTTGGCATTTCCTTTACACTACATTTAATAATAATATTATTAATATCGCAGTCCTCTTCGCCATATGCTATGTTCACACCTAATGCGCTTTCAAAGCGCTTTCCGTAAAACGCCCTACGGAAGGCGCTTTCGTTACCACGGGTGGCGTCACACTACAAATTAAACCGCTTTCGATTCGCATTAAAACACGTCACACTCAATGCGCATTAACAGCTTTCCCCATGCGATAAAACGGAAGTACTGCACTGCGCAAGCGCTGTTCGATCTCAACGCTGTAATGCGCGTCAGTTATATCGCTTCAGCCAATGCGCATTAGAAATGCGGTTTCGCTAAAGCGGCTTAGTTTTGGTTTAATGCGCATTGAGTGTGACGCGTTTTAGCGACTTAAGGCTTTAATGCGCATTCGATGCGCATTAAAAGGCTAGTGTGAACACAGCAATAGACAAGTTGTTTTGACGATGTGGTCTAAACAAACACGTGATAGTTTTACTCCCAGCGGTATACCAATACGCACGTGTAAATACTATTCAGGTCACCTCTCCACTGCGCAATCATTCTACCATGAAATGTAACGTGAGGCTCAAAAAGGGATAAATGAAAGAGCATTTGACACGTTTCGGTTGAAACGACTCGATAATAAATACTATTTTCACATTTTCCTTCACAATACTCGATAGAAATGTGATGTAAGTCAGTTATTAGCACCTTTCCTCGGTGTATCGGTAAATATCAGGACAGTTTTGGTCGGGGACCGCCTCGGCTTCGCCTCGGCTGAACCCCCGACCAAAACTGTCCTGATATTCACCGATACACCTCGGAAAGGGTGCTAATAACTACTACTTACATGAAACCGATATAGCCATTCCTGTAGTCATACTTGTTTTTAATTTTAAAAGCGATAGTCAGCAATCATTGCATATTTTGATTTTCTATTGCGTTATTTTATTCGCATTCGCGACGATGGACTTTTTATTCTTTTTTTTTTAATAATTGAATGAGAAGTTTTTTTAAAGATACATTACAGGAGATTAGATAAATAGCTGATATAATAGTCAAAAACAAGATACTGTTGAGGGAATTGGCTGAAAATATCAGTGAACAGAGTATTTAGCGATTGATTTTTTTTTATCGTCAGCAGCAGACCGGGTATTAATCCAGTCAATATCGCAGGCTAGCGATGTGATCGAGAGCTGATTGTGGTCTGGATAGTTTAATTAATGTCTAATTAATAATTTATATAGCATTTGAGTCCCAAAGAGAGACATTCAATTGGCAGATTTAGCTCTTGCATAATGTATGTTTAATTTTGCTACAAAGCTAGGCTGCTTTAGGCAAACGTTGCATGTACCCTAACGTGCACTGTAGAAATCGGGCTTTCACCCCGTACCGTTACAATAGCTGTTAGACGTTAAATCCCATTTTTATTTCATTCCCCCGTAAAACACAAGCGAAGAAGTACTTCTGAAAATGTGTTGGAGATTCTTCAAACATCTTTAGGTTTAAATGAATTCTATTTTCTAGATTTGAATTCGTGACTCACGTATTGGGGAAGGGGTGATGCTATTCCCTGTACTATGCTTGTCAATTTGTTGAAGTATTTCGTGACACTGGTGTCTATTTAAGAAATCTGACGATGACAGCCTACGCAAGCAAAGTTTGACAGGCCGAATAGAGTACAAAACAGTTAATACGTTGTTAAGAGAGCTGTCCATCAATAAGGATTCTTGTGCATAGGAAATTAGCATCTCCTAATCGACTGGTTTAGGCAGTAATTAAGGCGATAGTGATTATATTATATTATAATATTTGGTTTCGTGTTCAACAGCTTTATTACCATATACCTCTGTATTAATATACACCCACCCATCAATGATTATATAAACAATTAGCTTTAATTTATTGCTAAAATCATAGAGAGCGAGGGAGAGAAAGAGTGTTTAACGTCCACTCGACACAAACAAGGTCATTTCGGGACTAACATAATATGGTTTATTTCATTATTTCAATAATTCACTTGCGCGTAGGGGTCTTTAGCAGTGGAAGGAAACCGGAGGATCCTGAGAAAACCACGAGGTTGACCAGGCGACCCTACTCCTTGTCACGTACAACCGGGCATTCGAAACCACACCAGTTGACTTCATGACAGGATTTATGATACAGCGCGCGCACGCTTAACCATTCAGCCATCCAACCCTCCGTGTAAACATGGAGTTAGATTTGGGAAGCAAAGAAGTTCGATTATCATACGTTTATGTAATAACATGTATTGAAACCTTTTAATTAATTACGAAAGTCATAGAATATTATTTAATTCATTTTAACACGTGATATATTAAAACGTGGTTTTGTAGGCATGGAGTTAGATTCTGAAAGTAAATATTCTCCATCATAATATGCTTTATCTTCTCGTTCTTCTTAAGATATTTTTTTCACGCTGTTCTTTTTCCGTAATCATTTATCACCAAGGGATTATGCAACCAACTTATTACTTCCGTGTTGTTAGCTGAAAGCTAAATTAACACGAACGCGAATACGTTTAATAAAGCAAATCCACGAAGACAGAGAAAACTGTTCTCGTTTTAAATAAAACTATTTGTCGCACGTTCTTAAAGGAATTTATATGGCAAATTTTTTGGTGATTGTGAGGTAGCACATTCTGCCATGTTAACAAACGTTTGACATTTTAGATTTTATATTGGTAATTTTAACAAATGCACTTAGTTAGCACATGCGCGTTGTATCATAAAGCGTGTCATTGAGCATCTTCCTGAAGCAACGGCCGCGAGTTGAACAACACCTAACCCTTGCTTCAACACTTGGCTATTCCTAAAGTTTTACGCTGGTTGTGTTTACACGTGACTAATTAGCATTCAAGTCATTGTCCAATCAGAGGTCGTGGCACATAACACACTCATATTGTAGCACGTGACTGTAGTAAACAAATATGGCAGCCTCCACAGAAAAAGAACGAGACAAGTTTACAGCCGTTAAAAGTTTTTTTTCAATTGAGAAACTCACAGAAAACAAAAAAAAGGCAATTGGAGCAGTTTTATTACCTTGACATTAATCGAACCTTGACCTTTGCATCTCGATTGTCACATAGACATTTTATTTAGAAGCGCGAGACTTGATAATCGTGACGATTTTTTTAAGGAAGGATAAATAAAATAAATCGAAAGTAGTCTTATTTTTAGTAACTCATTTAACGAAGGAATCTGATTGGATCAGAGTTGGGGCCGGTACCCAATTGAATTTAGTACCGAAAAATGTAGAGTGTTGAGTGAAGGGCTTGATAAGCTGTATGTAGTTAAGGCGAGATCAAGCCTTCTATCGAAGATGGTCATGGAGTCAACTGGCGTAGTTTCGAATCCCGGCTGTATGTGACAAGGGGTAAGGTTAATAAAGACCGGCATACGCCATAAATTGTGTTATGGGAGAAATTTGCACAGAGTGTCATTTTACGTGCTCACCAATGTGTAGGCGAGTTTTCGCCCCATCCGAACGACTATACGGTGTTCCTTGACAGGCCCCATGTCTTGCATGAACTTTCTCGGCCATCACCGGGATCACCTCCAGTTTAGCGAGCCAACGTTTTACTGACTGACCCACCTAGACTCTATTTCGATTGTGTATGGTCTTAAAATTTCTGAACTTCATTTGTGAAAGTCGATTCTCTTTCTACAAGTTGAACACGGTTCAATTAAATTCCGTACGTACAGATAGAATGAATTGAACATTTTTCAAAATTCGACAACAATTGCTGACAACATTAACGGAATGTGGTTAAACAAACCAGCGCCACCTATAATCATCAGGAATAATACCAACAGCTCATATTTTAACGTAGATTGAAATGCAAATGATGATACGTCGTCTTAAGCTGCATATTTTAACCTTTATTCTAGCCTGTCTGGTCTTGGAGAACACAAAACAATGTTCCATTTCAGGGAATAATTTCCTCACAATATTGTCAGATTCTCCTGTCACCCAAGGAATACTAACCATTACATGATTCCTGAATAAGAAATAGTCGCATATTATTTAAGCTCTAAGGAGATACTCCAAGACAACAAACACCATATTAAATGCCGTTTCTAGAATGTCATCAATATTATTACACCCAGTAACCTAATAACACATTATCATATATCTTGTTTACAGTTATTACATCAATATATTGAAATAATATGGTAATTTGATAATAAGTCAATATACGATAATAATGTGTTTATTCAATAACTGGAATATATAAACACAAATTGACACACAAGCTGGAATCAGGTCTCAACATTACCGCCTACGTTACGTACACAAAGCATGTTTGGAGAATTGTTAAACTGTAAAGTCGAGACGAAGCGCCGATATATACATGGTAGATTAAACTGCAATATTGGTTAAATACTATTTTTAATCTGTAGAATTGAAAAACAAGCTATGGGACAACCATGTGTAGACTAGCACTTAGGGGAAGTAGGGAAGATTTTTTTCCGAATCGAATAACTTAGAAAAGGGAACTAAATCAAAATAGTAAAACATTGTAGAATTGGTGCGTTGGCAAACAACCAATATTCGCCCACCAACAGCGTTCAAAAGGGAAGCAAAAACGTTATACTACATGTTGTGATTTAAAATGATCAGCAAGTTCTCAAAATGAATCCAGAAAATGTGACATTACAGGTTTTTACAGGCTTTCAATGGTGAGAGAATAACTCCACGAGAGACTATAAAAGATTCACGGCTGAATTTTAATACATTGGATTCTAATGGTTCCTTAACCGACTTATTCAAAAGCCTGAAATAACCCGATCTATTTCGGTGACAGACGAAATAATAACGTTCCCAGGGTGGGAGGGATGGGATATTGAAATGAATGGGCCCCAAGGGTTTGTATTGATGTTGGTGACTAATACAACACATGACTCAAAGAACAGTTAAATGGGGTTTAACGTCTGCTCGACACAAACTAGGTCATTTCAGGACTAACATATGGTTTAATTTTATTTCAATAATTCGCTTGTGCGCAGGGATCTTTAACAGTGGGAGGAAACCGGAGGACCCGGAGAAAACCCACGAGGTTGAACAGACGACCCCACTCCTTGTCACGTACAACCGGGGATTCGAAACCTCGCCAGTTGACTCAATGGCAGGCTTTATGATACAGCGTGTACGTGCTAACCATTCGCCCATCCAACTCCCCTCATATTTTGAAACAAACTGGCAGATTTAGATGAAAAGAGGCAACGGGCTATTGAACTTATGGAGGTACTTTCCAAATCCGGTACTATTCACAAGAAATCACCACCTGACCGATGACACAAGTAAAAACCAAAAATTGTGTTTTAAATTCTGAGTATTTTCTTTATAAAATTAACGGCGTGAAGCTAGGCTATTATTAAATATAATAAAATTGATAACTATCGATTGTAATATATCTTTACAGACGTAATCTGTTCAATCGGTATTTCGTTTTTTATAAACAAAAACACAATCCCATTTTAGTTTCGTGTTATTACTGGCGTCCATAAAACTCATCTTGTCACGATAAATGGGTTGAAGTTTAATAATCTCGATTTCTCTTCTTTCTCAGGAAAAAAAAATACAGTACAGAAGAGTGCTTTGTGTTGATAATTTATACAAGAAAAGTTAGAGAGTTAAGTGCTATTTACAGAAGAAACAACGTACTCAATTATTCTGCCAAGACTAGCAAATTATGGTGTATGGAACAAGCCTGCAGTATGATGCAGATTAATTTTGATTTATTTGTCTTGGTGTAAATAAACTAACACACACTGATTAATGGGTGAAATCATGCACCTAAAGATATCAAAAGTTCAAAAGAGATGTGCTTTCCAGGATTTTTAAAAAAAATTCTGGGGCCTGTTTCACGAAGTTTTAACTAAGATAAAACCAAATTTTAGTAATTCGATTGGATAATATTAGATTGATTTTAGTGTTTAGCGAATTAAAATTGAAGTTTCTACTAAAATAGGATTTTATCTTAGTTAAGATTTCGAGAATTGTTCACTGTATAACTAGCTAGTATTGCTCCAATTAGCTACACGTTTTAGTAGTGACGGTTGGTATGCATGCGGTACAGTATGCGAACATTTTTTATCTCTTCTCGTTTGAGGAGCTCACACAGGTAATTGTTATACTTTTGCACTACATGTGTGTTTTTTTTTTCAATTTCTACCCTGGTGCCATTTTAATCGGACACGACAGCTCGACAGTGATGATAACTCGTTGACTTTCGCCACACCACACCCATGCTATTAATTCAATCTATAAACCATACAGTTTGCTCTACAGGAGTTAGTTATTAAGACAGAGTATCACAAATACATCAACATTTAAGATGACCATCCTCGCTATAATCAGGGCCCTGTTTCTCGAATGTTTCTCGAAATCATAAATTCAGGGGGTTGGGATGGCCTAGTAGACTAGAGTGCCGCACTTCGACCTGTAGCTGGCCGGCCACCTCTGGCTTGCGGGTGTGGTTTCGAGCCCTGGTGTGAGCGTATGTGGCATGGAGATAGGGGTGCCTTCTCAACCTCGTGGGTTTCCACCGGGCACTCCGGTTTCCTCCCACTACTAAAGACCCCTTCGCGCAAGCGAATAATTGAAATAAAATTAAACCATATGTTAGTCCCAAAATGACCTAGGTGTGTTGAGTTGACGTTAAACCCCATTTTTTTCTCTCGAAATCATAAAGTAGCTAAGTTTCTAACCCAATATCATCCAAAGTATTCGACATTTGAAAACACGAATTATTTGTCAAATTAAATTAAGATTGATTTTGTAACCTTCCCGGGAAAAAAGATGGTCTTCTTTGGATTGTTCGTATTTGGTTTTATTTTGTTTATATCCAATATTTAAGAAAAAAATAAACATTTTACCATTGGTACATGAATTGTGTGCTACACTGCGTTTCATTGTCATTTGTAACAAGGGACTCGAAGAACAAGGCTAGACATATTCAACAAGTCATGTAAAACGGACACAGCATATTCTTATATCTGGAGAGCATGTGCAATAAATATTATTGGAATAGACTGGAATAACCAGACGGTAAAGACTCAGACTTATGGCGTATTTCGCCGAACATTGATTAGATATTACAGTAAAAAAAGACTCCATTGAATGTAAATCATTTTATATACATTCATATTGCATTATTATATGCGTTGCGACCCGTTTGTATCACTTTGTTTGCTATTTAGATCCTTTCACTAAAGGTGAAATCCACATTTTAGTAAATACTTCAATTTTGAGTGGCTAGCACTAATATTATCCAATCATATAACTAAAATTTTACTTTTATCTTAGTAAAAATTTCGTAAAACAGGCACCTGGTTATTACCGAGAACACATCGTATAAACCGGAGAATATGACATACGAGTCTAAATAATTATATATTCTAATCAGTTTAAGAAACTTGGGATTATGCTAATTGTTGCGACCCTTACTAGCTACCAAATCGTAACGGAAACGTTAATTCTTCGTCTTGCCAACTTTAAGAAAGGTAAACTATTTAAATTCCAAGGGAGGTGAGAATACACGAAGCCAATTAATAACAGGCATCACAATACTGATTTAAGTACTTCCTTACTACTGTGGATATTACCATGATTTAATGTATATTAGTTCATTAATCGCATTCCTATCCTTTGGTGAACTAGATTTAAGCCAAACGTGAACAATAGGTTTAAAACCATCGATTAAAAAGTATATCCAAAGTTAAAAAAAAACACTTTTAACTACAGATGGTGTCGACAATTCATGGCCTGTTTCTCGAAATCTTAACTAAAGATAAAATCCAAGTTTTAATAGATACTTCAATTTTGATTGGCTAAGCACTAAAATCAATCAAATTACTTAAATTTGGATTTTATCTTAGTTAAATTTCGGGAAACAGGCTCCAGTTCTGTAGAGCACGTCATATATGTATAAAATAATAACCAGTCAATTGGTAGGCCTACTTTAAAGGGGAGCGTATCGTTGTGTCGCCGTGCCGCTATGCCGCTGTCCCTTACCCTATAACCCAACCTCTTACGGCAGCATAACGGGTCGGCGGCGGCATAACGGGTACCTCCCCTTTAAAGGATTACTAATCCGATTAGATACTAAACTGAAAGATGAAGTCAATATTTGGCCATTAATAATTGACGTTATCAAAGTAGACGTAACTGGTAACTATATGTTTTTATTCCATTGCTAACATGATGGAGATACTATCATTAAGAAAATATTCCTCGCTATCTAGAATCTAAGTCAAGCTGTGTTGTGATCTTTACGGATTGTAGAAATGATACTAATGTGATATTTAGTGTATTGGAGTTGATATATACATTGGGTATAAGGTTATGGCGGTTTTCTACAGGTGTCCATCATTCATTCTAAATCTAAAGTTTGTTCCCCAGATAGCAAGAGAGAATATACTAGTAACAGAAATAAATCTGTCCATTAGAAGTTCCTACACAAAACTACCTCCTGACATCAGACATGTACTTGATATCAATGCACAGCATGTACCCATGAATAGGGGTTCCGATATTGAATATTTTACAACTCTGGAATCACACAAGCCAGTCCATCCGTTCTTGTTATCAGAAGGAACGAGTAAAGTATAACAACATAGGGTCGGTAGATATGCCTTTCCTCTCGAAATCACAAAGACAGGGCAAGCACAGCATGTTTAAAATACAGGTTAAGTCGATACATACCATTTATTACTATAGGTTATTGGAAGTTGCCGAAAGTCTAAGGACGAGAGGGAGATAGAGAGAGAGAGAGGGAGAGAGAGAGAGAGCGAGCTGGGATTTAACGTCAACTCAACACAAATTAGGTCATTTAGGAACTAACACATAGTTTAATTTTATGTCTTTAATTCGCTTAAGCGTAGGGGTGTTTGACAAAGGGAGGAAACATGAGCTCCCGGAGAAAACCCACCTGGTTGGACAGGCGACCCTACTACATGTCACATCCAATCGGAGAATCGAAACCACGTCAATTGAATCAATGACAAACCATATCATACGTCACTCACGTTCTAACAATTCGGTCACCCAACCCACCATCTAAAGATGAAAGGTAAGTTCAAGATTGTTAGGCGATAAAACAACGGGATTAATTTTAAGCTAACGGTCAAAATAACGAGATAGGTATCGCTAGGGCGAGCCGGTAACCAAGACTAAAGTTACAGTAGAATACAGAACATATATACAAGCTTAGGATTAAAATTATTATATAATAATATTTGATATAATGTTAAATTGCACATAGGAAACAGATGTTTAAATACAGAAGAAGATATTGACATAGCAAAATTGCGTGTTAACTATAATTACGTAATATATATCATTACATTAAGTATAAACTCAAACAGTTAAACGACTTGAAAGATTAGTGAGATATCAATTCGGACATTGGTCAATTACTACTTTAACAAAAATTATATTATAACATAAAGATACACTACAACAACACCCCGTCACCCCGAAAAAGGCTTTTCTCTGTAAAAGCAAACAATAAATCACACACAGTAGGTGTTTAAATTGATTAAAGACTAATTCAATTAATAAGATAAAACCTACAAAATACGTTAGACTAAACATAACACTAAGCAATGTACAATTTAAATTTTGAACGGATTATCCATTCTATTTTATATATAAAATGGTTAACTTAATAGGTACATTATTATAATGAAATATTAATGCAACACTTCATATAATCCTAATAGAAAGGACATAATGACAAGGACATAACCGGGATAGATTCACATAATGAACCTGTTGTTAATTCTAATATCACTACCCTAAAAGCAATTAATTAATTTATATGGATTTTAAAAAAAAAATAAATCAAACGATCACCGTAAAAAGTGCATTAAATTACAAAGAAACATTTATCACATTTTTAACAGAAACTCAAATCTTACAATATATTTACACAAATTGTCTATCAAATTATCGATATGTTCGACCATTATGCCACACATGCTGCCGCATTCGTGCATGGTGATGTTGCAGATATGCGATATGCTGATCATATTGAGCAACAAGAGACGGGTCAGGTAACTCGCGTCCGGGTATTCTTTGCGCATGGTCCTTTATGTATACTTTAGCAAAATCATCCAAATCATTCTCGGACACCCACGAATTCGCGGATGTTGAGAGACCCCTCCAACGAATTAAATATTCCTGTTTGTCCTTTTTAATTCGTCTTCGGACAACTTCCTGGGTCGATTTGGTTGCTGTGTCCCGTTTGCTAAGATAGTTTACATCGGCATTTACATTTTTGCTCCATCGATTTAAACAAACGCTGTCTATATTCGCTGGTCCTCCGATGTCCGTTTGACAACCTTGATTTACACTTTCAACAGAACACATTGTTTCCACCGAAACCAAAGGCAATGAGTCGGTCTCAACGGCCACTTCAACAGTTTTAGGCACCATGGGCCTATTTATATCACTTCGTTTAGAAGAAATTAACGATACCTGCTGAAAGTCACTTTTCCTAGATAGAAATTCTTGACGACGCCGTTGATCACGCTCTTTCTTTGCTGAAGAACGTTGCTTCTTCTCTTGATTACGATGTGTAGAATTGCTCCACTTAAAACATATTTCTGTGGTACTGTTATCCTGTCTCAGACTCCAAGTTACTGGTAACGTGTCCATATATCTGATGACGGCCAAAGCTGCTGCTGGAAAATAGCGTTCCATATCCATGTTACTGTTACTTAACTCGCTGAGAGGGTTTACCGAAAAATATGAGTAACTGAATACTCTATGCCCGCTTTCTCCACCAATTGCCGAAGTGCTACTTTCTGGGGGTTGTAGCTTATTGCATCACTTACGACAAAAACTCAGATAAATAGTAAAAATTGTACTTTTAATAACGAGTGTCCAAAACTGGCTAACGGTCAAAATAACGATATAGGTATCGCTAGGGTGAGCCGGTCGCCAAGACTAAAGTTACAGTAGAATACAGAACATATATACAAGCTTAGGATTAAAATAATTATATAATAATATTTGATATAATGTTAAATTGCACATAGGAAACAGATGTTTAAATACAGAAGAAGATATGGACATAGCAAAATTGCGTGTTAACTATAATTACGTAATATATATCATTACATTAAGTATAAACTCAAACAGTTAAACGACTTGAAAGATTAGTGAGATATCAATTCGGACATTGGTCAATTACTACTTTAACAAAAATTATATTATAACATAAAGATACACTACAACAGTTCATAAATTCCAAAGCTAATAGACCATCATACCTAAGTCTGTTGAGATTTTGGGATAAAGAAGGAATTTTAGAAAAGACGATTAACCAAGCTCTTTTGTTCAATTAGTGTGCTCTTATCGTATACCACAAATATGTTATGCAAGGAAAATGATCTTCTTACCCTTAGATCACCAAATTCTTATCATGTACAACGTTCTTCCTGTTGTTAAAACGGAGCGTGGGATGAATGATAAAAAAAAACAAATAAGAAATAGTCGCTATTAGAACAAGTAATTATTCAGCTGTTCAAACTATCTGACTTATTGTCGACTTTTTTCTTGGAAAATAAAAAGTTAAAAATTGAAATCAGATTAAATGGTTTAGATATCAGAAGTCCCGTGCCATAAAGATCATTAAATTTAACGGCTTACTGGAATTTGACACTTAATGCCTTAATAACGTCTAAAATCAGCAGAATATAGATTCTATCAGACTCTCTCGCCTGCTTCGAATTCATTAAACAAAAAAGACGGGATACGTCTTAATATACACTTTTCTGCGAAATTTTGAATGATGAAAAACGAAACGAAATAGGATCTGTGTTTAAATCAGATTGCAAATTTTCAGTAATTGTATTTCGGAATATCGTCAGTATGACTTAAATGTTGATTAGGCCCTGTAGGGGGATCACGTGGCTAAGTGGGTAATACGCTGGCTTGCTAGCCTGGAGATCGGGTGTTCGATCCTTGCATTGGTCGAGAAAGCTTATCTAGATTTTCCGGCGTGTTTTCCTCTTTTCAGTGATGCAGGATGGAGGGCCTGACAAGGACAACTGTCTCGTTCATCGGATGGTCCCGTGTACACATTAGCGTGCACATAAAATGTCCCTTCGCAGTTGGAATTCGATATAAGAGTAGGCCGTAGCGTCGCTGTCCGGGCTAAGTGTCCCTCATAGCACACTGTATGGCGTATGCCCGTCTTCATTAGCCTCGGTTAGGAACAGAACGGTAGGAAGTAAAACCCCATTTCATTTTATAGGCTCAGTAGAGCTACTCACCCAGTTGCATAACTGTAGATAAACACCCAATCTCATTGATAGTTTTTGATGCAACAGCCAAATTGTCTCTTCTGTAATCTCACCACTAATCTCCAGGATCTAAGATAAAAACTATAAAAAAACTCAATGATTTAATATACGATAAAATATAATTTAGAAGGAAGAAAATACTACATTGTTATTTGTGGGTAAAAAAAGAATCTATGTTTAAGTGGGTAATGATATTAACATTCCCTGTAGACTGGAGTGTAGCTTAATCAGTTCAAGGAAAATCCATCTTCTACACGTAGATCACAGTTGAAATCTCTGACATACACCTTTTTACTCTTATTAACCCGATTATTCTCTTATCTCTGTGTTCTACTAGCAATAGCCCAGTTCGATATTTTTCTTATTCTACAGAACAGAACCATTAGTTATTTTCAACTATAGTTTATAAAGCACGTATCTAGGTTTTCCTCAAAATAATGTTTGTGTTTGGTAAAACACCCATTTCCTCTAGTTTTCACAAGAACAATAATTAAGTGGATCTCGAAGACGTCAGAATTGTTTTTGCTGGCGTTGTTTACTTTAACTCGAAATCTTGACATTACCATAACAAGGCTACATATTTGCGATGAATTGATGGCTAACGTACATCAGAGATAATACACCCGAACTTTGCCATTGGTAAAAAGAGTTCGTTCATTAGGCTGCCATTATATACAATATATTTCCGCTCAGTACATTTTTTGGCTCGACCTTCGCACCTGACACATGCTCTCACCTATTTATATCAGTATGTACTTGATTAAGTTGATAGATTGTGCATCTTGCAGGTATCGACATAAGATTTACTGACATTTTACCTGATGCAAAACATTTACCTGCTATCCAATTTACCCGATATAACTACATACCTGTGCAAGTGTGTGTGATGTAACCAGAGTGGGGGTTGGATGGCCGATTGGTTAGCACGTACGTGCTGTATCATAAAGTCCGTCATTGAGTCAACTGGCGAATCCCAGGTTGTACGTGACAAGGAGTTGGGTCGCCTGCCCAACCTCGTGGGTTTTCCCCAGGTCCTCCGGTTTCCTCCCACTGCTAAAGACCGCTTCGCGCGAGCGAATTATTGAAATAAAATTAAACCATATGTTAGTCCCGAAATGATCTAGTCTGTGTCGATTGGACATAAAACCCCACCTCTCTCTCTGTCTCTCTCTCCCTAACTAGGGTGGATGTAAGTAGCGTTTACTTTTCATCACAAGTGTGTGTGTGTTGGGGGGGGGGGGGGGTGTCGCTGATTGAAGTGATGTGGTTTCGAATTCTCGCATGCACGTGACAAGGAGCTGGTTTCCCGTCCAATCTCGAGGGTTTTCTCTAGGTCGCCCGGTTCTCTCCCACTACTAACGACCCCTACGCGTTAGCAAATTATTAAAATACAATTAAAGCGTATGTTAGTCCAGAGATGACCTAGTTTGCTAGTTTGTGTCGGGTGGAAGTTAAACCCCGCCCCCCCCCCCCCTTCTCTCAACAATGGTAAATTATGCCGTGTCTAAGTATGTATCCCTAATTTGCACAATTACGACATCTGGCGCACAGAAAGATATGGTTACATATATCTGCATGAAATCTCACCTTAATTGTTGATAGAAGTATATTTAAGTAGCAACCCAATATGTAAAAAAATGAATTGTAGAAAAAAGGTCACTACTTGAGTGAAACTCTTAAGACCTGCAGTGTTTGTAAAATCATTACCAGCATATGTTAAAAACAACAGGCTGTATTGTAGGTAACGTAACACCTATACTGAACTAAAATCATTAGTGGTGTTCATTTCTGTAAAAGTGATTAATGAAGTGATTATGGGGTAATTTTTTAAAAAATTATTGTACTAAATGGATCTCATTTTCTCAATGGATGAGATCAAGTGGCGTGCTTAGTTTCGTAACAAACATTTTCTCACAGAGCAATTAATACAATATATCGAAATTTCATATTTTCTAAGAAAGTAAAAACATAATTATTTCTATGTCTTTTGCTCAATAGGTTTTCAACTCACTATTATACGATCACAGATTTACACCGAAAATAATAACACAGTTACCGCCCAATTACCTCCCTTGTTTTCCTATTCCCCGCCATGGAAAAGGTATCTTCAAACGTTTGAATTTGAAGTTGAAAATGATAGTTTTGGCAATTTCTCAACTGACAATGATGAATTATGTTGTTCTTTAACAAGGTAGGACTATTTATAGATACCATCTATATTAGGGCTTTATTTTAATACATTTTAAATATATAACTTAAAGATATAAAATTGTAACTTTAAACGCCTAAAACACGCGGGAATGGCGGGGGGGGGGGCATTGAAACATCGATTGACGTTTTGCCCGGTCGAACAGTCGGTAGGTATATATATAACGATTAATAATTAATCGGATTGTTCATATGGTGATCCAAAGATGAGACCAGAATATATGGAATGCGAATATAAACTACTTCTATTACTATATGTTGATCTACTTCAGATGAAATAAATCCATTATTCGCAAGCACTGAAAACCATACCGGCAAAGTAATTCACATTAAATCCCCCTACTGATTTGAATCTGATTATTCCCATCGATAAAATCTAAAACTTATGAAATAACTGCAGTTTTAAATAACTGTAATCTAGTAATATTGTTTCTTAAGCCACCTTCACACACAACGAAGGCCTCGCTATGCGCTTATTACGCTCAAAAATGCTTAAGATATTGGGGAGTTCACTCTTTTCTACGTTCTCACTTCGCTTTTTACACGCCCAACCACATCGCCGCCACGTTGTACAAGATGGCATTACGCCGACGCGAATCTCCTACAACGACCAAACATCGTCAATAAGTTCTAGCCTTAAAAAACAAAATTCACACATACACCACGACTTCGCTACCACCGAAAGAAATCCGCTAAATAATGTGTGAGAGCGGCAGCAACATGGCGAGAGTTTTTGTAAACGGCTGTTTGGAACTTGCACCATACCCGACTAGCGAAGTCGTACTGGTCGAAAAGCGTAGTGAGAGCAACGACAGCGTAGTGAGAGCAGAGAGAGCATAGGGGCCGCGTAGGACATGTGCCAATGACCACGGCGCTATCGACAAGAAATTGACCAAGCGCCAATCGACCTCAGGACTCGCCCATTAACCTCGAGGTGCTCAAATCAACTTGAAATAAGTCGCTTTCTCCCACCTTTCCAACACATGTCGAAGAACCTTGGCGTTTGTTTTGAACATGCTCAAAATAAACGTCGTGACTCGGCGACCATGGAGACCACAGCACGATGTCGGGCGTTTCTACCATGCTTTTACTACGCTTAAGGCGATCATGCCAATACCACCCTCAGTTACGATCTGACTGATTTAATTTAAGTCGCTGTGATGTGCATGGCGTGTGAAGCGAGTATTCGTGAACTATTAAAAACACACTTGTTATCTGTAGTAAACGGTCAGCACTTGAAATTGTTAATACCACACCACAGTCTATAACAATACCGCAACTTTTCCGGTACCAATGGGACTTTATGGCGTATTAGCTGGACGCTTATCCGATTGCTTGGTCCGTATTAATTTATCCTAGGCCGGTGGATCATCTCGCTGTTGTCCATGAATGAACAGTTCTTTATAAAAAAAAATGAACAAATCCATGATCAATAACGAAATGCACATTTTATAGAAAGCGCACATAATAACAGAATAGACAGCCGAAGATCATACACAGTACAACCACGCCCCTCGCTACTAAACTTTACCGTAGACTTATCCATAGTAGTCACAACAGACTAACAACGTTAAACTGGCATAATCTGCTGATTTGTTTTTAATTTTATCTAAAAAAAAGTCACTCGGTACTGCATTTGTCTGGGTTTATATGGTCACAGATCACTAAAGATTTACCCATTGACTTTAATGTTAAAACCTCGTCTCGGTACTGCATTTGTCTTGGTATATATAGTCACAGATCACTAAGATTTCCCCATTGACTTTAATGTTAATTCTCGTCTCTTAGACCTACTCTAACTTTTCCCCAAATTTTCGTTGGGTTAAACGCTTTCTACCACAGATGGAGCAACATGTGGCAACCTTTTGCCCAAAAGCATGTATGAGCTGGAAGAAGAGACATCCAATTTAGCCCGTACACTTCAAACTCTCAACTCATGTATCCCTTCGCCATGCAAAAGGGGGGAAAGGAAAGGGGTAGAAAGACTCGAAATAGCCTTGACCCTTGTTTCGGTGACGGCGTAAATATATTTGGTGAGTCGTGTCCATGTGATGTTGAACAAGATATCTGATATGATATGAAGTTGACTATTGTACAAATTGTCTATAAACGAACATACGTTTAATACGCTCACTATAACAACATTTCACGTCATGATATCGTGAAGCGTGCTGTATTAACCAAACGTCGACAGAACCGGGTTGTTTAACAAGGGTCAAATTAGATTGGTAGAGATTTGTCAACTAAAATCATTTCATAAATCTAATAATAATGGTGGTCGGATTTTTTCGGACGGATATTGGCCACTACTGACCAACGATTATTTTCTGTTGATTTGATGACCACATTTAATCATCAAGCGTGAACATGATTGACTGGTTAATCCTGTTTATAAACTTATACCGTAGTAATTTTGTGTATCATTATTTTAGTGGGTTAATGATATAGACTAGACAATATCAGAGGGACTGGGTCAGGTCAATTTCTGTAGTTTGCCAATCACGTTATTTTACGGAGATTTCGTCTTATAGTCTCGATGCAGCTATGGCAGGTGTAGCGCCAGGCAGGATAAGCTTACTCTTCCGGATAAACAGTCTATATAATGATTTTACTATAATGCCTGATTACACTATTTTGTCTAATGGTTTGGATTGTTCGTACTTGGTTTAATTTTATGGAACACTTAAATATAGAATATATGGTTTAATTTTATGGAACACTTAATTATACAACATGCGTATCTATGGAACATGTTTATTCTCTCTCACAAACTATTGTGGTGTTGTGTGTTTACGAAATAAATAATCTTCTTGGGTTATAATTCAGATTAGTACATGGTTGGTGGCGTGTATAACAAACCAAAAGCAAACCTGAAGACCAAGACAAAACATGAATAATGTTAGCTGGTTTAGACTATAAATTGAAGAAAATGGTGAACGGTCGTACGGGTCCACTAGTACCACATGGGAAACACTCGATTATACCTACCATACGCATACCAGTACCGTAAAGGTTAGGGATCAGGTATGACATAGATTCTGGTATTATCCCTGTTATTTATTCTCTCGCGAAACCTC
Organism: Patella pellucida; assembly: GCA_917208275.1. Classification (NCBI taxonomy): domain Eukaryota; kingdom Metazoa; phylum Mollusca; class Gastropoda; family Patellidae; genus Patella; species Patella pellucida. The sequence goes on from OU795039.1 coordinate 65,437,106, forward strand.
AGAACTGTTCCATTCACTATCTACTGAATTTATTGTCCTTGTAAACGTGACAAACAGCTCTAAGATAATGGAAGAGATCGACTTTTATTGATCAAATAATAATAACATTGATCTATATGTGATATTTATCATCTGATTAGAGTTAGTTTATATCTAAATTGATTAGCCATCATCACAAGTCAGTTGTACCATTAACCCACAGAGCGTCCTCAGCTATTAGACATTTAATAGGATAGTCACAGGGGGATGAATTATGGGGATGTTATAGCTCTATTAATCCCCTCATTCAGTTGTTATTGGCTTAACTATTCCACTGATATTTTAATATAATTTGTTCTGGAGATACATGAAAGGCCAGCCAATTAACCAAGCCAACTGGTTTACTGTGAATAATCTTGTAATGTGTTTGGGCAGTATAATGGAATAATTGATTACAGAAATGTGTTATAAAATAATTATAACGTGTAATCGACCATGTGTTCATTGAGTAATAGAAAGCTCGTTTTCCCCAGTCTCGCATGCTTTGGTGTCAGGTATATTCTATAAACCAAATTAGGACAGGAAAGACAACGCCGCAAATCGAGTTCAAATACGATTGTGTTTCCCTTACCAACACTCCAAGGGAGTCTCTAGTAGAACTCTGTCCAGTATTGCGTTCACACGCTTCCATAGTTTTGAACAAATGGGGACTTTGACATGGGCGTATTTAAATCGATTACCCTAACCTTAATGTATTTTTGCATATTATTCAAACTGACATTTGGAATAGTTAACCTTCTGCGTTTGTCTTGTTATGAATAGTGTCTGTGATATGGAATGAGTTATCCATATCGCACCATGGATGTCTGATTTTATTCACTGTGGTACGCCCACTCTGCTAACCTTTTATGGTCTTATTAAAATACAACGTCAGGTTTTATTGGTGTTAAATAGAACACTTCGGTACAAAATGAAGGAATTAATTGTCGGGTATGGACAGAAGTAATAATAAAAGCTCATAGTTCAGGTGATGGGGTCAGATTAACGTCTAGAATCTTCCAATAAAAGTAATTTATCAGGCAAATATCGATCTCTTTATTGCTGAGTCTAGAACTCTATTATTTGAAATAACCGCAATGTATTTCTACAAGATGGCTAAGATAAATATACAGCATGTCGTTAATCCAGGGTGGCCTTCACGTAATTCTTACTTTCCAATCGGCAAGATAATTTTAGCTTTCCCTTCTATTTTGGTCACCATTTTCTTTCGTTGTTGCACGTTTGATTCTTGTTCTGTTGTCATGTCGTCCTGGTGAATGGTTGTTCAGATCCAATCATAGTTCCACAGGTTCTTGGGTTTCTAGTGTTAATATGATGTGAATAACTTATTATGATAACAAAAATAACTATGATGATTTGATTATTTGGCTTGTGGTAGCAATCAAAGTTATCAGGGGTATGGTGTTATTACATTATAACACATTCATAACTTGCATTCTAGGGTAATCAAGCTTGACCAGCACAGCCGGAAGTTGGTTTGTCAAGGCTGATAACAACAATATAACAGTAAAGAAATATGGAAAATTAGTCCGGGTAAAATTTCCTGATTGGGTTACCGTGCCACCCTTTCTGTACGTCTTGATTATACTTTGATAATATTCACAAAAGTTAAACTTTGATTTCGGAAATTTCCCAGATGTCAGTGATTGATATGTATCGATTAATCTGACTGAAATATTACTGGTCCACCCATGCAGATCGATATTATGCATTGTTCGATCTTATTACAACGGTCACCGACTTCTTGCAGAAATATATCGGTTAAAATGAGAGATATTGTATCAACGCATGACGCAACAGCCAGCACAAGAGAGATGTATTATTATGTCAAAGAGCCTTTTGTTTATTTCTAGGACCATCAACCATAACAGACAGGAAAAAAATCTGATATGCTGTTTGATAATATATTTTAATACTTCTTTCAGACACTTGAATAAGTCACAGGCTACTTGGGGACCTCTCCATTGTGACTTATTATCTCGGTGTTGAATGTCACGTAACACAACAGCTGGTTATGTGTATTTGTTTCCATGTCGGATGGTTCGTTAGCTATTCTTTTCCCAGAAATTTGTAAGGGATCGATCGTAAGTTAGAATGGAGGTCACTGTGGAATCGCATATGGACACAGGCCACAATTAATTTTTACTTTAAGTTTCCCTTATTAGCCACTTTGTCATGTGGATCTTCGTCAAGCCTAATGAAGTGCAACAGTCGAACACAGGATTGAATGCATTATAATACTTTCATTATAGATGCTACTTCTAGTTTATGTATGTTAAACTTTCGATGATTGCTCGATTTGTTGTAAATTTCAGGAAACGTGAGTCATTATTTCTGAAAATCCATACAAAATACCAGCCGGCGATCAGTGAAGAAGGTGGAAAAGAGCGATTTTAACATGGAATATCAACTTAATGCCCTTCGCAATGTATTGGTTACAACGTCTTCAAACATAGTTTATTTCAATCAAAGAAGGCATAATGGGGGCTTAATGGGTTTATTCGGTTTAAATATAACTACGATGAAATCAAATCGTTACTAGATGAAGACACTTCTAATTTTTCTACATTTATGTGATTTTCATTGCATATACAAAGCTGTCAGTGAAATTTCTATATTAAGTAAATAAAATAAAACCAAGTACGAACAATCCAAACCATTAGACACAATTCTAAAAGTAGTGTAATCAGGCAAAATAGTGTAATCAGCATAAAGGCCTGTCGTGTGTCGTTTTTTTTTAAATAGGGATACGAACTTCATCTCTTTATTAAATCAGTTACACCCGCAATCACATGTACACGGTGAACCGTCCATTATGCTGGTAACACTATTTTGCCTATACCGGTTTTTTTTTTAGGCCTTTGAATTTTTTCTAATGGTTTGGATTGTTCGTACTTAATTTTGTTTTATGTCTAGTTGTCGTTAAAGCCTCTACGTTACATACCGCAATACAAACAAACATACCCTCACCACCAACAAATTCGTGCAATTTTTAAAAAAGCTTATCAAGCACTCTTAGAACATAAACGACGCCATATTATGACAGCTAATTTGATGGGTCGACGAACACAGCGACGACTCTGTACTTTCGTTGAATTGGGCCGTACATAAATATATATATAATGCAGCGAGGTTGACATATTCATATATAAGTACTCAATTAAAAGATAGATGTCACCCTTTGTATGCGTTCGGTCTAATTAAATTTCTCTAGCGTGAAAAGCAAAGTACCTAAATCTAGGTATCTTTTTAAGGAGGGGGTCACAGCGTTGACCGAGAAAATTCATCTGGGATTTACAGTGTGGTTCCACCTTGTCAGTGATGCTTGACGGGTGCACTTGGCACTTGCAAGGGACAACATATAGTCGTTGGATCGGATGGAACCCAAACCGCACTCATAGCACACTGTATGCCGTATGTCCGTCTTCGTTGACCAGTTGGTGCAGAAGAGTTGGACGCAAAACCAAATTTAATTTCATTTGATAAGAACATGAGCAGCTTGAGAACAATTCGGTAAACAATTGACTTCTATCGTTGAATAAATTGCCTTGAAAAGAAAAGAAATCTCGCTGTACATGTATATTAAAGGGACAATCCCGATAAGAACAGAGTCTCAAAAATTAAAGTCTGAGTATTTGTGAAATTTATGGAGCAAAATATAAAAGCATGGTGTATTTACATTGTCTGAAGATGTCAGCTGAAAATATTGAGTCGTTTGGACGTGAACGTCAACACTGCTTATCCGGACACGTAACCCTTTTAAGATTTCGGGTCATTTTTTTCATTGGGTGACTTGATAATCAATTTACGTTTCTTGAGAGGTCTATACAGTGAATGATCCATGTACTTGATAACAAATGGTAAATTTCACCTACATATTATTGTTATAGTAAAAAGTCTAGATTTATCCGGATACTGTATAATACAATGGTCTCCATTTCCAGATGCAGACTGTCAGGTTTAAGTTATTTACAAGCGTATCACAAATATTGGGTTAGTTGATCGGCCTTAGATAATGGGTTTTAAATGATTTTAACTCAAAATTAAGCAGTTTTTTTCCCAAAAAAGTTACCGGGATTGGCCCTTTAAGATATACTGGCGAAAATTTAGTAGGATAATAATGGCAAGCGTAAGCTCGGTGTTCCAGTGACATATGCCAGTTCAAACATTTTCCTAGTCTGGTGGAATTATTATTCACGTCACCTCGTGTTGGATTAAGTTGATTAGGGAGCAATTACCAAGTAATAACCATCGTTTAAATTACAGTTTTTGGACTATTCTACTTTGGTATTCTGTCGGATGGTGCAAAAATGCATTAGAATCCGAGTGCGCTTGCGTTATGTAAATCCCATCTTGGATTTGGTGTCGTCATTTGGTTTGGGCATAGATTACTACTCACGGAGCTTTAATACAAACACAAGTGACAGAACACCAACAGACATCACGGTTTAGAAAAGTCCAGAGCGGTATTTTGCCAAATCCAGGGAATATATTGACAACCAACTACTCCTAACAGTACATGTAAAATGTATATGCAACGTCAATATAAAGGCTGTGTTGCATTATGACCTAAACAATTAAGCACGAACGATTCTGCATCACATCCATAACGAAGAGTGTGTAAGATCTTCTGGTCAGAAGAGCCAGCTCCCATGGATGATTGGCCAACAAACAATCAGTGACGACAGAAGATAATAATTACGAGGACAGATGAGAACACCACAAGAATATTCTTAAGGTGTGTATCAACAGGAAAGACACCAAAAAGAAACGTGGCTATGGGCAGTTGCATAAACGAGAGACAAACAAGGTTTATCAAATTGTCTACGATATCACCCTAGGTGGAAGTGGACGTTAAACCTCAGTAGTGAACTAACGGTTTATCATTGCAGGAATGGTATCGGTCTTATGTACTATACAGTACAAAGAGGTACGTTAAGCTTAAACACCGGCAAATGGCTACAAATAGACAAATCTTTTTCCTGTATTAAATAAGCTATTTAAGTTATACAAAATTGGTATTTTATAATGAGTTATTTTTGACAAATACATTCTATTGCCACTTTTAATTCACTGAATTATTTATGTATAGTAATTTGACTTTCAAATGGGTAATTTTATAGGTAACGGTTAAATGGGTGAATTGTTGGGTCTTTAAATTAAACCAATTATTTAGGAGGAACATATTTATATTCAACTTAAAACTGATTACCCAAATTAAAGGGACCAAATTCTAGCTTTACTGGAACACACTGTCCAATGAATTTAACCCCGAAATTTTGAAATTGGGTCAAAATGGGTGTCGGTTGATCTTGAGTGCAAAATAGGCACCATTAATATAATATCGTCGTTTTCCTATAATATGGCCAGGCTTACCTTTGTCTCCTATTATTTATTATCACTAAATAAAAGACTATGTTATCTAATGGACCTAGTACTTTTCAGTGCCGGCGGAAATAATTCTTGAACTAAAGGGGGGGGCTACCATCCTAGGTCCCCGGAAGCTCTTGGGGATCTAATTCGTAGGAGACGCTTTCTGGGCGACCTCTGGTGAACCTTAAATATGTTAAGGATCAAATGATAGGATAGTCCTATTGATTTTTCCTCTTCCCCGTCCTCTTCTTACAAAATGTAGGCAGATCTTGCATGGCAACCACTTGTTTCAACTGGCCATAACAGTGAATTATTTGTTAAGGGCACAAGTAAGAGTATAAATAAAACTCTATTCCGTAGTTTTTCTAATTACTTATATCTGTCATAGATATAACAGATACGAGATGCCCCCCCCCCCTACTCCACCGGGCTTCTTTTAATAAGAACCCATTCTCGATGTATGGAGCACCCTACAACGGGTCACCATTTTCTTAATATGTCGCAATTCCCATTGTGCGGGCACTATTAATGTTACTATAATGAAATATTTGACTTGTAAGATTGGCGACAATACACGATAATTTCTCATCAATTTTAATTTAAATCAAAAGGATATATCTTTTTAAAAAAAAAAAAATGTTAACGATGCTAAAGAAACGTTGTTCGTCTTGATCTCTCTGACATGACAATTGAACAATACGACAAATTAGGATACTTTAGAATATATCTATTTTAAATAATTTTTAATGTTAACGATTCTAAAGAAACGTTCTGACATGACAATTGGACAATACGACAAATTAGGATACTTTCACTCAATCCATGATGTATTATATTTCAAACAAACTTTAAAGGGTCAATCCCGATAATGTTTTTGAGAATAAAACTCTATAAGGATGTGTTAAAATCCATTAAGATCCCCTACCTTAGGGCCGAGCAACTAACTCAATATATGTGATACGTTTTCAAACAACTTAAACCCACAGTCTTCATCTTGAAATGGAGTCTGGTGTCCCAAACTGTATTATGCGGTGATTTGATAAAACCAGAGTCTTATGTGTCTGTGAAATTTACCTTTTGTTATCAAGTACAGCACATGGACCATTCACCGTGTAGAACTCTAAAGGAACGGGGATCGATTATCGGGTCACCCAACGAAAGAATTGACCCAAAATCTTAAAAGGGTTACGTGTCCAGATACGCTATTTTAACGATCACGTCCAAACGACTCAATATTTTGAGCTGAAATTTTGAGTCAGAGTATATACACCAGTCTTCTATAGTTTGGCGTTTAAATTTCATACGTACTCGGACTTTTTTTTTAGGCTCTGTTCTATTCGGGACAGTCCCTTTAAAACTATTCTCTCTTTGAATTACCCTGGCGTTAGGAAACAAAACAGATTGTGGTCTTCTTAATTTTCTACATTTCTCTAAAGAATAGTCCTGCTATATTCAATTATCTTGCATGACGTGCCGATACCCTAGCTACAGCTGGCCATAATGACATTCAGAGGGCCTGACGTAATGGCCCGGTTAGTATGAAGGTGACTCGCTTCCAGAGGTTGGGGGGGGGGGCTTGTCCACGATATTCCCCAGGTGGAAGTCGACGTTAAACTCCACAAACGAAGGAGTTGGGATGGCCCAGTGGTCTAGAGTGACGCGCTTTGACCTCTAGGTGGCCGGACAGACCTGGCTTGCGGTTGTGGTTTCTTTTCCTGATGTGGACGCATATGACTTGGAGATACGGGCAATAGGCGTACGGCGAAATTTTTGAAGGCCCATGACCGGTTCTACAATATCTCTTTTGCGATGAATAGTACTTAATTCCAGGCCTAAAAATACCTACAATAGGCAGATTTGGCTCTTGCATAATGCATGTTTAATTAACCTGGTTGGCGCAGACAAGTAAGATGTATAACTTCGAGATACCTCACTACGTTCCGTTTACTTCTCATTTAGCTCGGAGAATTTGTTCATCGACCTTTGTCTATATTCCTTATCTTAACAGTGTACCAGAGAGAGAGAGAGAGAGAGAGAGAGATGGGGTATAACGTCCACTCGACACAAACTAGGTCATTTCGGGACTAACATATGGTTTAATTTTATTTCATTAATTCGCTTGCGCGTAAGGGTCTTTAGCAGTGGGGGAAATCCGAAAACCCACGAGGTTGGACGGGCTGCCCTACTTCTTGTCACGTACAACCAAGGGAATCGAAAACACGCCAGTTGACTCAATTTCCAACCTTATGATGCAGCATGCTCATGCTAACCATTCGGCCAACCAACCTCCCACAGACGCCAATGATGATTTTAAAAGGAATGTGACACTGACAGTTACTAATTGCAAAGAAATATTGGCGATTTACTAATTAATACAGGTGTCATCAATTATTAAACAATATAATGACCATATCCGCTATATCAATTTTTATGACACGCGCTTTGTATACAACACTATTTTTTGTAATTACTGAGTTCGGTATATGGAGCCGAATCGTTGCCATATTGAAAGAAAATAATAACCATAGTTAAAATGGCAAAATTATCATCGTCAAAATGGTAAAAACGACCATTCACTTACATTACACAAAATCACTATATCAGTAAAAAAAACAAAAGTTAATTGCTCGACAAAAATTTAGAATGTTAAAAATGCTGCTTATTTGTTTTTTCACTGTCTACTGTAACATTTTTATCTTTGCATTTTCAACTACATGTATAAGAATATCACCATTATATTTTTAACTACTATCAAAACAGAAGGCGGGGTTCTTGGTTCGGCTGAAGTTGAGGTCACAGGACGTCAATATTTAACGTCTCGGCTAAAATTTATATTCCATTGTGGTGGATAGTCTTTAATTTCAGGCCTAAAAATACCTGGGGGGGGGTGGGATTGCCAAGTGTACTTGCGGCCAAATTTTGTTTGGGGGGGGGGGGGCTTAGCAACCCTACTCCGCCGGGCCTGGGGTTGGCTCGTTGTCATAATAGACTGGAAGAATCTTTGACAGAACATTGGCATGAATATTAGCCGATTGCTATCATTATATCTGAAATAAGTGTAACTACTATAGAGGTGTCCGACTGCGTTATGCAATAAATTTTAAGAATTGAAAAAAAGCTGTACAGTGATTAGACGATGTAATATATTTACGTTGATGTAAATAGAATAAGCCCCCCCTCCCTCAAAATTCATAGGTGTGCGCTATTGTTTTCGCTGGATCTTCATCGCTCAATAGCTTAATTTACCCTTTCAATATATCATGGAAAAGTACTTCGAATGCATTAGCTGTTTATATCAATGTTTTGATTTATAGTGTCGTGTTTCCGAGCTAGGGGAGCCTTTACGACAACCTTTACGATATTGGTGTTTAGATGTATAAAGTGAGTGGGTTAGAACGAGCAAGGTTTGATATTACAAATATGAATTAATGAAACAACTTCTACAATATTAACGCTTGGATATAGCTCACAAAATTTGAATACATTTATAAAACCAGAGTTTTGTGTTTGAAATACTCCCTAACTATTTAAATTAATCGCCCAGGCGATAATAGCAAATGAGTTACGACGTCAACTTCGGTCAAACTCGGAAACACGCCCTTTCCGTATATGGTCAGTTAGATTGGAGATATGATAGTTGAAAATACAACGGATAAAATCTGATAGTTGAAAATACAAAGATGAAAAAGCGAAAAGTAGAAAGTGAAAAAACATAAGTAGATTTTTACATTTTATAATCTTTGTCAATAAACTTTCGTCTTGATACTAATATACTGATTTTGTATAATGTAATATTTACAAGAAAAAATCTCGAAAATAGCTATTATTTTACCATTTTGACTATGATAAATTTGCCATTTTAACCATGACGTTTTCTCTGAATATGACAATGATTCGGCTCCATACAGTACATGCAGCAAAGTAACACGTTAAGCGCTGTTTCATTATTTGTTTAATTACTGTAAAGTTAGAAGAGAAACTGTTTCTGACAAAAAACATTTGTTGTTGGGCTATGAATACTATACCTCTTTTACTGACAAACATGTATCAGGAAGCGACTATACTTTCTACAAAGAGTAGCTCTAATCCACCATTGAAAACTTCATTATATGATTCAGTTGTATTACAGTTTGGGGCGATTGCATTTTGTGTTAAGGTTTCCACAAGCCATTGGCGTTTAAAAAAAAAATACAATGTTTTTCTACCATAATTGGACTAAAAATACATATTAACATTATTCATTTGTGCCGAATACATCGGTGCGGAAAACACAACTGAAAAAGAACATGTATCACAAATATTTTTAAATATTACACGAGACGTAAGGAATATGAGAAGATATTTTTTAGCGGGGTTAGAATGAGTCACCTTTCAAGGAGATCTCACTTAATCCAAGGATCTAAAAGTCAACTAAAGCAAATATGTACAAAGTAATATAAATACTTTAATATTAAAAATACATTAGTTTAAATCCAAGCTGTATCCAGTCATCCGAGGGTCTACAGAGTTTTAAAAATACACCTTCTGACAGGTGTTCGTGAATATTTACGATTTTGAGGCGAAGGATACAAGAGTTGTGGGGTTGGTTACGTTGAAATGTAAGGGCGAAATTTCATGTTTTATTGTCAACCTCGTACATGCTTTTGGACAAGACTTTGTCACATGTTGCTCCATCTATGGCAGAAAGCTTTCTACCCAACGAAAGGTTTGTTCACTGTTTGTCTCTCACATAATGTGGGCCTATTTTGCATGGCAACCGCTTGTTGAAACTGGATACACACTGATCTACAGCTACAGTTGGTAATGTTTTAGTACAAAGTGTCTCTAATTGTTACTATGACAGCTTCTATCAACGGCCTTAATATAACCAGTGTCCCAATAACGAAATGACAGGAAGAGACACATTCGCCATAACTATACTAAAATTTAATGTCTGAACCGTGCGATATACTTTATATTATTACATACGGGGGGTCAATACTCGTTTGAAAAGTTATAAAATCATTGTGTTTATTATCAAGTTGAGCTTTTATTGTAACATATCCAAAAAGGGTGTTGCCTACGCGTTGTGAAGACAGAAAACTTATTTCTCGGATTCTGACGTATCTACAAGATTCTAGACTTGCTGTTGCTAGGCACATACGGGGGAGTCGCCTAATAAAACCCCAGTTGCCAATCTGTTAATAGAAATTGATCCTATATACAGGCGTGGGCTATGAAATAGAAAATTAACGCTAATACTACTAACATTGAAGAATTAGTTAACCCCTTTTCTTATGCAATCTCCGTTGTAAAATTACCCGCAAAACATACATAATTTAGGGTTTTATTCACGTAGTTCGTGTTACCGATGGCTGAACAAATTCTGAAATGCCTGAATCTAACATTTTTTCAAAGATCACGGATTACACCAAAGCTTGTATTGCTTCAATGACTTAGCACAAATCAATGTAGGGTTCTTTTTATGAATTAAATTGATTATGAACGTGAAATTGTGTAAAATATAATATTTATAATTGATTAAATATAATATCCATAACTCTTAATGGTATTGTGGTTTTCATTACAAGAAATCTTTTTTTATAAAATTATAAACTACATTTTAGAACTGTATAGATTTAACATCTTACAATTCTTAAATTTTATTTTTAAATTTCAATTTAATGAGGGTTTTTATTTTATTATTTTTTAAATTATATTTTTATTTTAATTACTTTTTATTATTCTATATTTACTGGGGGTTTTTTAAATATTTTTTATTCAATTTTTATTATTTCGGTGGAGGGAGGGGGTTGCTTTGACCAGAATTCGAAGGGCAGTACAGCTTGTGCCCCTTTTGGTGTGTTGCTTAGAATACTTTCTCGCCGCATTAACATTATAGCATCCCTGGTCTTATTTCTGATTGGAATACAGAATAAAGTTAAATTCACCTGTACCCATCCAGCTAAAATTTAGTAAATTATCTAAGATCGCTAATCAATTAAAAAAGATACTGCAGTTTAGCTAATTGGCCAGAATAGAAGCAAAGTCATGTCCACCGAAAATTTCAGTCTAAGATTGAGAGTGGTTCGAGAATGGTTTTGATTAGTTTCCAACAATATTCGCCGACAATGAAATAATCAGTAATGGAGATACGGATTAATGTGCCAACTATACCTTTAATTTTTTACGTTTAGTAGAGACTGGTTGGTAATCTTATTTAACACCACTATGGCTAATAACCACTACTAGAGCCTTGATATCTTTAATTCCTCTGAGAATTTTATCTCTTCAGCTTAAAAGGTTCTTTAATATGCATTTTCGTTTCTTACATGTTTCACCCTAGTGTTAAGAGGACGGTTAAGCGCACTAAACTAGTGAAAGTAACACACTAGATTACATTAGATTAGATCAAAAAAATATTACAAAGTGCGTTTTTTTCATACTTTGAGCGAATAAATCTGTTCATTATTTAATAATGGAGAAATGAAATGAAAGCTTATGCCAATTAAATTTATGAATAATTCAAATACATGCCCCTTGTAATCCTTAATGCTATTGTTAAAGTTCCACCATGTCCGATGATAGCAAAGAAAGGGTGTTAGCATATAAATTATACCAACAATTCAACCTGTTTCAGATTCTGGCCTGACCGAAGACACCTCGGCTCTTTGCAATTGTGATACGCTTTCATTAATTCGCATGCTGTAATTGGTTATTGGGTTTAAGGACTGCTTAAACGAGTTGGTGCATTGTGCACAGGGCTCACTTTTTCGGTCGCAAAGTCGCAATTTGCGATAAAAAAAAGAAAATGGCGATTATAATTTGATTTTTGCGATAATGTTTTGGGGTACTTGCGGTTCTTTTTGAGAGGTGGCGAAAAAGAAATCTTAAAATTCTTATCATCCTAGATTTCCCAGTTTCCAATGTCAATTACAACCCATGATTATACGTGATTGGTAATTGCCAATGATATTTATATCAGGGATCAGTTTAGTCAATACAGTATTTATTGAAAACCGGAACAGAATATCCGACATCTACATAATTACAACAGCAATACATGCTGTATAGGTACCTAAATTATACAATAACTAGTCTATGACAGGAAGACATCTAACCATGTTGAATCTACCATTCCGCCTCTCTGCCAAGGAACCGGCTGAACTCGGGGGAGTCCTTACAATCGCCCAAGCCTATCTCACTCTCTCTAACTGTCAATGGACTCCCCAATATATACCCTTGGACGATATATACAACCCAAGACCATTCTTGCAATTGTCTCTTTTATCTCGTCCCGGTGTGCTCACTGACCATTGCATATTCCTTTGAAGTAAATGGGAGCGTGTGCAAAGACAACATGTAGTTTGTAAAAATAAACATATTGAATTAATTAGATGTTTAATAAGAGTGTGCCTTATATAGAGGTGAATGTCAAAAATCATATATTGTCAAAACTAGCATTAAGTTCTATGTACCTAAATGATATCACTTTGTCACACGGACGAGTTTAATAGCCAGTGCCGGACTGGTGGGCCGAAGGCTCACTTGCCATACCTGTGACAAGGCCCACGAGCAAATGGCGGGCGATGCCCGTCTACGAGCGCTGGGGGCGCTCGAGGGGGGTCTGGGGGGGGGCTATAGATAGCCCCCCCCCTACAAAATTTTGAAAAATAGACAGCCGCAAACCCATTTTCCAAGCACCTCATGCCAGAGCAGCGGATGGAGATATATGGTGACCTACGAGCGCTGCAGGCGCGAGCGCTCGAGGGGGGGGTCTAGAAAATTTTGAAAAATAGACAGCTGAAAACCCATTTTCCAAGCACCTCAGACAAGAGCAGCCGATGGAGATATATGGTGACCTGCGAGCACTTTAATCACACATCCTCGAATACGAATAGAGAAATCAAATTTGTCATAGTCAAGAATTCACAGAATTTGTCATTTTCAACAGTACAGATAGTATGTTAGATATTCACTGTTCAGAAAATTAGTATGATAGATATTCACTGTTAAAGGGTAAAGAATCCTTATCCTATCCTTCAATTAAATATTGCTCGATACTAACCAATAATATGGCAAACAAAAATAGCAGCGTCAAGTCACATGACAATTCTCTGTACAATATTAGTGGATGTCTAGTGAAACCAACAGATTGTTATGTAGATAATACAAAGATTATTTTGACGCATTCCTGATAAGCTCAGACCAAATAAATCAGGATTTCTTACGAAAAAAGTTGAATTTTCATTCAATTTGCCTGGTCTCCAGTCATAAAAATCGAAAGTGAAAGTGAAATCGAAACCCGGAAGTTTTATTTTATTTTTTCACAAAATATTCCAGTTTTTGGCCATTTATCAGGTTTTAATGACTTATCAAGTGCTGGGAGTGACTGAAGAAAGATTGTCGGTTTATAATGCTGTCACCATCTTGAGGTTAAACTCATGAATTTATGCATAATTTCACCAGGTGGTAGAATTTGTTTCTTCCAACGAAATCTATCTTTCTGCTTTTCTTTCCCTGTTTCCTCTCCTCCCCTCTTTTACTACCTTTTCTTTTTCTTTTTTTTTACTTTTTTCTTTGAGGCCTAGGCCCATATTTTTTTTCGGCTTAGTGGGCAAGTGGGCCCAGTCCGGCACTGTTAATAGCGACAATTCTTGGGTGAGAAAACGGCTCACCACATGTTTCATTGCCGTGGCCAAAATGCGCTAAAGTGAATGAGAAGTATGATTGTAAGTATCTCTTTCAAATGAAATTGGAATTTCTACCATTCCATCAGTGATTAAGATTCTGATACCATTACGGTACCTGAAAATCATTTCTACAGGCTACATTGTTAAAGGTCCAAAAACACTCTTGTTGTAACTAAATAATATCTCCCAATCTTTTTTCTGGTCAACAAATTGTACTATTTTACAATATTCCAATTAATTGATGATACAACCTTCATCTTAACACACCTAATTTAAACAAGTAAACATTGAGGCTGATGTCCCCCTCCGAAATCCCAAAATAAATAGATGAAACATAGTAATTAATCGCACATTTTTTTTTCAAACGTATCGAGCAATCTAACTGTGCACAAAGTTACATCTGATAGAATCAAGATTACCTTGTCCCAAAGCATCGACAAATGCAATTGATTAGCCCTGCTTAGCTTTAGCTCAGTCAAGACATGAACTCAGTCAAGACATTCACCTACTGAACCATTCTCCACGCAAGTCAGTTTGGGAGATTGCTACTGAACATCTACATCAAGTTTAAACATTCTACCGCAATTAAAAGCATAGTTATTGTGTTACAAAGTCTTTACCAATCAAATTACTTATCTCTCTGCTTACACTGAACAGAAAATGCTCACTACTCTCACTTAATTAGTTCGAAAGCACCAATCAATCAATTGCTTATCTCTGCTTATCCTAAGCAGAAAATGCTCACCCTCGAACTCCATCAAGGCATTGACCTTATAAACACCTACATCAAGTTTGAACATTCTAGTTCAATTCGAAAGAGAGTTTTTGTGTCCCCAAAGTGTTACGGACAGACTGGCGGGCAGGCGGAGGGAAAGACAGACAGACAGACTGACGAACCCATTTTTATAGTCCCCCGCTTTCTTCGAACGGGGGATAAAAACTGGAAAAAATTCAACTAAATAATTAGAAAAGCCCAACGTAAACCTTTTCAAATGTAACTTGGATTTTAGAATATTTTCGAACCCTCTGAACAAGTAATAACGGATTTAATGGATAACAGATAGGACACTTAAACATCTTGTACTTAGAACAAGGTTATTATTTTTTTTCTGGGGCTGTCAAGCTAGCAATTGTGTTATTGTCCCATTAAATTAAATCCAAGACACATATATATGTCAGTAATATCACGATGGACAAAGAAATAAAGATGCTTCACCAATAAATTACACTACAAGAACAAGGTGACCCTTTTTAATACCTCCGAGGATGAATATCTATGAAAATAAATAGCCTCTATAACCTGTAGATGTTGACATTTTAAAACGAAATTTCAAAAAATGTCTATCTCTATTTTTTACCAATAAATTACACTACAATAACTAAGAGACCGTTCTTAAAGCTGTGATATATATCTATGAAATATATAACCTACTGATGATGACATTTTAAAAAGTGTGAAAATCAATGGAAATGAAATGAAATGAAATGAGGTTTAACGTCCTGCTGTTCTGCTCCTAAACTGGGCTAATAAAGACGGGCATACGCCATACAGTGTGCTATGGGGGATGGGTAATTCCATTAAACCCTTGACCTTTAAGACAAGTACAGGTGAACTATGGACCAGAAAACGATTATGACCACATTTCCGCCATCTTTGGATCGTACATGGAATAGGTGGGGCCCCCAAGAGCAATAACAAAAGGTGAGCACTTAGGAACCAGTTACTTGTCAAGTAGACATAAATAAATGGGTTTAAGCGTCAAATCGACACAAAGTAGGGAATTTCAGGACTAACAAATGGTTCAATGTTATTGCGCGTAGGGCTCTTCAACAGTGGGAGGAAACCGGAAGACTTGACCCAATGACAAACCTTATAATACACGTTAACCATTCGCCCCCCATAGTTCAAGAACTAAACATTATAACAAACGACAGATTGTGACTAACAATGTTTTACTTTAAACGTCTGACCGAGCAGATTATATAAACTATGTTATAATTTCTTTATATCTTGGTAAATAAGATTCAAATTCCGATCACTCATCCTGGTGAATTTTATTGTATTATTAAACCGAATAATTAAATTATTCCTTTTAACTAACAAAGAAACCCACACAAACACTGAATAGGCAAAAGTGTAAATGTCAGAATGATTGATTTTATTCTGAATGAACATCTAGAACACAATGCCCTTTGGTATGTGAATACAAATCCCGAATGGATATTGTACACATTTTTTCAATTATTGGTGTGCCTCAACACCGATCACGCCGTTCATTACAACTGGCACCGGGGGTATATATTTGTTTATTAAGAATCTTTTTGCGTTTAATATTATCTTTCATCTTTTGTTTCCGGGCTCCATAGCCTAAACTACATATAATATTGCTGAATGGCCATATGTAATTGAACGTGGCGATTTCGTTAATAAAATTCAATGAAATGGGGTTTAACGATTTATTGTTCTGCTCCTTAACTGGGCTACAGTGTGCTATGGGGGAAATTTTGCCCGGGCAGCGGCGCCACGACCTACTCTTATATCGAATTCCAACTTTCTCGGCCAGTGTCTTACCCATTTAGGCACGTGACCCCCGTCTGGTGTCGTTGTTATTCGATTCATTTATGAAATGATGACAAACAATACATAAATACGTGAGTACACAGACAATGTCATTTAAAATTAAATGCAAAGGTAGATTTTTCGGCATTTTCCTGAAGCAACGACTGCGAGGTTTACAACATCTTGACGCTGCTTGATTACTTCACAATTGCCGAAATTATAGCTACGTTATCTACAGACACGCGAACAGCAGCGTCCAATCTGAGGTTGAGACATCGGGACCTCCACGGAAACCTTTACATTGAACGAACCTTACAGTTCGCAACTCGGTTATCACATGTAGATATTTTAGATTGAAAGCCCGAGTCTTGGTATTCGCGACGACCGAGAAATCTGATAGGCCCACAAGCGGGGCTCGTGCCCAACCGAAATTAGAGCCTAAATATGACGGGTATTACGTAAAGGCCTTGATAAGATGTACGTAGTCAAAGCATTTTTTTTCGGCATTTTCCTGAAGCAACGACTGCGAGGTTTACAACATCTTGACGCTGCTTGATTACTTCACAATTGTCGAAATTATAGCTACGTTATCTACAGACACGCGAACAGCAGCGTCCAATCTGAGGTTGAGACATCGGGACCTCCACGGAAACCTTTACATTGAACGAACCTTACAGTTCGCAACTCGGTTATCACATGTAGATATTTTAGATTGAAAGCCCGAGTCTTGGTATTCGCGACGACCGAGAAATCTGATAGGCCCACAAGCGGGGCTTGTGCCCAACCGAAATTAGAGCCTAAATATGAAGGGTATTACGTAAAGGCCGTGATAAGATGTACGTAGTCAAAACGAGTTTAAGCCCTTCATTCAAGATGATTTTTTGGTGACTTCAGTAGTGTTGTAATAAAATTCGATATAAATATATAATGCCCGTTCTACATTTATAAAATCAATAGGAGCCTTTTCTGCCTCAGTCAAGATGTATCTGAACATTTAATATTAATTCACAGATGTATAGTAGGGTTCGAACTCCCAGATTCGTGACCAATTTCCGGGAAGGAAGGTTTGACGACTGATTCTGGTAGGGGGACTGTTCTGGGGATTTGTGCAGTTTGCAACCTATGGAAAGTGTGGGCAACTCTTAGTATATTAGTAAATGCAAGAGGACTGCACTACACGCAAAACAAAAAAACAAAAAATCTACAAGATAAACCTTCGGACAAGACAGAAAATAGACATTGCAAAAACTAAACAATCATCAAATCAAGTAAATGGATCCGGGGGCCAGCCGTGAGCGTCCACTGCGCTGTACAGTCCCGGGCCTGTCTTGGTACAGGCTTCACTAAAATGATTTACACAAAAGACGTAACAAAAAAAAAAATGCGACCGATCTTGTAAGTGGTCGTCTCTTCAATGGCGACAGTCAGCCAATCGACGTCAGGCGTCAGAACGTCAAATAATTTTAACAATAAGGGAGATAATCCGGACAGAAACTCGGAAAACGCTAAAAAAAATAAATGTAGTGAGCTAACAGGAGCAAAGCCCGACAACGAGAACATTCTGCAGAACGAAGGGCTAAAACTCTACTCTAATAGTAAATGCAGGAGAGGCAAAAATCCAAGATGGCTGCCGAAATACAACAGAGACTAATAGTTTGGGGTCAAAATGTCATTAAACCTTTCTTGTAATATGTCATTTTTATAGTTTTCAGGGTCGCTGAATCCATTAAGAACACTCCCAAACCATTTTGATGCACCGATATTCCAATATGGCGGAAATCTGGCACAATTGAAATCGAGTGGAAATGATGAACATGTAGTTATAGACGCAGAAGATACTGATGTTTTGGTTTCATCAAGCTATGTTTCTCATATGGAGCCAGGGTCTCTAGCAGTTAGACGAAAGGGCCATTTTTTGATGCACAAAGATTACTGCCACGTGATGTGGCGCTTTGTATCGTGCAGTTCCACTCGATAACCGGTTGTTATACAGTGTCGGCCGTCTGGATTTTTTGGCCATTCCAAAAATACTCTATAAGTTCACGTGTAGTGCAGATGCATCATTGTTAGATGCTTTGGGTGTCGCATTAACTGTATCTGATAACCTGGTAGCCTCCATGGAACAAGTTGTGCTGAGATGCATCTATAATGCCAAATAATCCACAACTGTGGTAGAGCTAGCAAATGGCTAAAGATGACAAATAAATGCACACGCCGTATCCCACCTTTTCAAGATAGTCTGGAACATCACATAAACAGAGCGAACTATCAAGCATATATAATGCTAAGTTACAATGTCAGTTACGTAGCTGATCCACTCGGACATGGATGGGAGTTGAATGAGGGAATGTGTGTTCCTGTACTGTATGTAAACCCGACCTTGCCACTTAAGTTCAGATTATCGGTAGACATTGATGTTGGGGATGATGAGGAGGATACTGATACCTCTGTTAGTGACACATCTGAGTCAGACAGTGCATTAGATTCAGAACTTTCTGATACGGACTCTGATTGAAGACCGTCGTCTTGAAATTATGATATTAGTAGGTGCTACCCGTATATGAATGATGTATTGAGTATATAATGATATTTTCTGTATCTTTGTATCTTCTGTTCGCTGACTTTGGTTTCATATTACATATCTAATGTAGATTTCATTGACATGAGATCATCAAAAATGAACTAAGCATCCATGAAAACCCTAAAAACGATATATTACAAGCTCGTGTTTGCCGTACCAGAATACATGACATGATTTTCCGCTTTTTTCACCATTTCCGCCAGATTTCCGCCACATTGGAATATGGGTGCATCAAAATGGCTTGGGAGTGTTCTTAATGGATTCAGCGACCCTGAAAACTATAAAAATGACATATTACAAGGAAGGTTTGATGACATTTGCCCCACACGATAAGTCTATGTGCTATTTTGGCAGCCATCTTGGATGTTTGCCTCTCCTGAGAGTTGCCCACACTTTCCAGAGGTTGCAAACTGCAAAAATCCTCAGAACAGTTCCCCCTACCAGAATCAATCGTCAAACCTTCCTCCCCGGAAATTGGTCACGGATCTGGGAGTTCGAACCCTACTAGTAATTGTTTATATAAAAAAAGGACCGCGGTTTAGTTTCACTGGTGGCCAAGAAGTTTCAGTCCTCGCGTCTCCTAGCTAGCATATGATGAGTATAGTTTGAAGAATATAACAGACTGGCAGAAATATATATATATATATATATATGGTTTTTTTAATTGCAGGAATTAACATAAGACCAGAATTTTCCTGGCACTTGCGTTCAAGTAACATGATACCGATACACCACTCTCTTAAAGAAACTTCTGGTGTATATCAGTATACCATTCTACTTGGGTATGATAAATAGTCAATCACTTTGTTCACGCTTCGGTAAAAGAAGACGTCAAATCTATATCCGAAGATCATTGACCGCTTGTGGCTAATATCCGTCAGCAAATGTCATATTATATTAGATCAAATTTTATGAGGTGTCTCCTGAGTAAGAATCTCTATAATGCGATTAATTTCTCTCTTGTAATACAGCCGATTTTATAAGTCCCCAGTCAATATAATACGCTTCATTTGATCCCACAACCAGACATGCGTGAAATGCAGCTACATCTCTCACCATAAAGCTATACTACTACGTGTCTTGGATATTCAAGATGGACAATAGTCAACCCCATTTATCAAACACATCAAATATGGGCAAATTAACAGTGGGGATGTGGTATTTAATTAATTGAGTAGAACATGGAATTATATAGACATGGAGATTTGTTAGGCTGTCCCACCCACCAGAAAGACGTTTGACGGGTCTTAGGGGAAATGAAGTGAACTGAAATGGGGTTTAATGTCCTAATGTTCTGCTCCGAACTGGGCTAATGAAGACAGCCATACGCCATACAGTGTGTTATGACGGAAATTATGCCCGGAAAACGGAAGTACGGCTGCCAAGAGACCTTTTATGTGCACGCCAATGTGCACCCGAACGTCTGGACCGCTGACCTTGTCAGACCCCCCGCCTGCATCACTGACAAAGGGGGACTATTCCGGAAAATCTGGATGAACTTTCTCGGCGTCTTAAGGGAACATCAACACTGTCACTAAGACAAGAAATGAAATGGGAGTTAACGTCCTACTTTTCTGTACCAACCGGGATAATGAAGTCGGTCACGAATAGAACTATAAGAAAAGGAATGGGACGGGGTAAAAACTAGAAACTATAAGAAATAGAAACGAAAAAACGTCTCAAACCCATTAAACGATCAACCAAACCACAAAAGCCTTTTTCTTCTTTAATAAATTGAACCTTGAACATTGTACTGTTTCACATTTTAAATCGGTAAAAAATAATGACTTGAATGGGAATGTAACTAAATGACGAGCGACCAAATCCTATTAGTCCCTATTCTTATGTTAATTACGTGTCTTAATCTGCTTAAATATTGAACAGTTGTCCGTTAAATTGAATAAACTGCCAACAATTTGAAAAATGACAAAACATTTGCTGAATAGAGTATGGAATAGCTCACTTGCGGAACCTTAAAAACCTCCCACAAACAGTTTAGTATTTAAAGTTTTTGTACCAACACCTATCGGCTTTCCGGTACATTGAATTATAACAGGAAGTGACATGAAATGCGTCATTCGAAAAATCTTAAATGGTGTCAGCCATTATCATTATATTTGGAAGGTGTTAAACCAGTTCTATCACATATGCGATAATGACTGACACCAATATTATCCTCTAAATTGATGAAGGGTGTATGTTAATTGACGAACTGCCAGGCGACAAACATCGTTTTCATTCAACATGTCAAATGCTAAAGTATTTTCAGCTTCGTGAGATGCTGAACCATTGTTCACAAATCGACATATTTGTACAGCAGCTTGTCAGAGAAATCAACTTTTGATACAGTTTCGGCTTTCAATCATGTTGCTATTTATTACGGTAGAAATGAAATGAAATGGAATTTAACGTTCTACTGTTCTGTCCCTAAACTGGTCTAATGAAGACGGGCATACGTCATACAGTGTGCTATGAGGGCGATTTTGCCCGAGTAGCTACGATACGGCCTATTCTTATATCAAATTCCAACTGCCAAGGGATCTTTTACGTGCACATCAATGTGTACACGATACCTCGGTTTTTCGTCCCGTCCGAACGACTAGGCAACTTTCCTTGTCAGGCCCTCCGTCTGACAAAGGGAAACCACGCCGAAAAATCTGGATAAACTCTCTCGGCAAATGCAGGGATTGAAACACGACCCCCGTGTCTTAACCACTTAGCCACGTGATCCCCTACTACTATAAGATGACAAAATTGTGATGATTGTTAACTACGCGGCAGATGGGGGATAACTGGTGGACATTGCACAGTGTGTACATGAAAGCTTAAATGTGAAAAATGAAATGTATTACGTCATCCATTCTATAACCAATAAAAGCCAATCACGGTCGATTTTAATTTATGATCAAAATGTACGAATTATAGATTTGAATATCTATGAAATAACGGTCAGTATAAAATCCGCTACAGCTTCTGTTCATTTAGATATTGGATGACCAACTCCCGAGCATAATGTTAAATTTCAATAACTACAAAACAACGGTTTGTTTAAATGCCCACTCGCTCTTTCGTACGTAACTAACGCGACGAAAATTAAATGGTAGATGGCTTTTTTTCGCACGTACACAGTGAATGGCCATTTTGCGCAATAATCCCATCCAGAATTTGGCTATTTTTTTAAAAATTGCCTTAAAGTTTTAAAATTTTGTTTAGAACTGAAACAAATTAACTATTAGTCAATTCCCACGCTAAAAACATTAGCAGAATTCATTGTGTTTCTGTGAAAAAGACCCGAAAGAAGCACAAAAAGTGCCAATAGTGAGGCCCGCCCGTGTCTAATATCCGCATAAAATTGCTAATTTTGTTAAAATTGCAATTTTTTTTACGGGGATTTATTATTTAATCTCGAGTTGTGTCCGAGTTATTGCACAGACAACCCTGATACAACGCAGGTTTCTGTTTGTCGAAGTCATTTTACTTTCATTTTAGTTTGTTTACAAACTGACTTCTGTGCGTTGACCTCGCGACCTTTGACGTTTAGGAAATAATGTCATGTGGATATCATGGCTATTCACCGTGTTAGAGTCACTTCTCTGCAGGTAGGGTGAATCTGTCGTTTAGCGGGGGTTGGGATGGCCTAGTGATCTAGAGTGCCGCGCTTCGACCTCTATCTGGCCGGCCACCTCTTGCTTGCGGCTGTGGTTTCGAGCCCTGGTGTGGGCGTATGTGGCATGGAGATAGGGGCGCATTCTCAACCTCGTGGGTTTCCTCTGGGCACTTCGGTTTCCTCCCCACTGCTAAAGAACCCTAACCGCAAGCGAATTATTGAAATAAAATTAAACCATGTTAGTCCCGAAATGACCTAGTTGTGTTGAGTGGACGTTAAACCTCATCTCTCTCTCTCTCTCTCTCTCTCTCTCTGTCGTTTAGATTGTCGCTCTTTTAGATACTGGTTGACCAATAATGTTCATGTTGCGTTATACGTTAGATTTCAGCAGATATAATTAAGTACAGTTTAAATGATATTATCATAAGGTGCGCGGCAATATGATACTGTAAACAACATCTGGTTGAAATGTGTTTTTTTTATTAAGATTTGCCGATCTGTAAAACACATATCATTATTATTAATGAGATTAACAAACACTGGACAAGTGGTGGACGTATAGTTGTCTAGATCTGTAGTAACAGCTGTAAACTTTAGACACTATCTTGGAAAAGAGGATTTAATGGACACAGTGCAATTTTAGAAAGATACAATAAATGCCAAAAAAAAAGTCATTTCAACTGCCAGAATGACTCGCAACATTGTTTTGAGAAGCCGTGGTTGCTTGGTGAGTTAGGAACTGGCTCATTACTCAAGACTTTTCCCATTTAGCCGATCGAGTAATTTAGCGGTGTCGGATGGAAGGTCTGGCGATGATTTGTTCGATTGTGACAAAACCGTGGTCCGTGTACTTGTTGATGCCCACGTAAAATAACCCTTGTCCGTTCGAAACTAATACGTTTTAGGCAGAAACGCTGCTACACGGTCAAAATATCCTTTATAGCGCACTGCATGGCAAACGCCCGTTTTCATTTGCCCAGTTGGTGACAAAACTAGGGTTTGATTTAACCATGGACCTTACAATGCTCCTAGAGTTTTACGTACACTTCCAGAAAGGGTGATTTAGTAGACAAGTTAACGCTAGTATTTGATTTTTATTATATAGACTATAGACTTGTGAGCGTAATTGAAGGGAAACAACTTGGTATTTTAAAGCCGGATGAAGACCAGTAATTATTTCCACTGATTTCATATAGCAAATCTTTATTGTCATCCTTTCCCCACTTTTACATGGCCTGTGACATGAAGTTTCATGGCTTTGATATTGAAGTCAATGGGGAGATAATTTTTCCACTTGAATTTTGTTATTTAAAATTAAATGATCGCCGGGCTTCGTAGTTTACTACTCAACGATACAAACATGATATCTGATGTTCAAATTCTTGTACAGGGTAATTCATTGCACTTCATTCGTCATTCCTCCGTATATATCTCTAAAAACATAGCTTTTGTATCAGCTTGGTGTAAACGGCACATTAAAATAAATACCTATGACTTGTTAATTAAGAAGGCAATGTACACGTTTTGTTCATGTTAAAATATTGCGTTTAAACTCGAATTGGAATGGATAGGAAGAGGCCGACTGCAAAACTTTTTCTCTTCATTAAAGATGCATTCCCGCTAAAGTATGTACCTAGTAGTATGAACATTATGATAAACACTGTATATTAAAAGTATAGCCAATCTGTCTTACTAGAAAAACGCCCACGGGGCGTGGGCAAATAAAAATGTGAAGGAATCCCTAAAAGCCTGGCTCTCCGAGTGAGGCTAGAAGCGCCTTATATGTGTTGATCTAATGACTCGCGGCTGTGAAGACGTTCAAAAGACTATGCGATTAAACTACGGAAAAAGAAGTAAACAGAGAATAATCCAGGAATATACCATGGGCAGCGAATAACGACATATACAAGTTAAAAACAGATATACCCTCAATTAAATCACGCGATAAAAATCGATTTTTCACTGCATGGATTAGTTTTCTGCAGATAAAAAATATTTTACGGGGATTTAGAATCAACTTTTTATAGATAAAATATCTTAAATATATATTCAAATCACACACATACACAGTTTGTACGCATTTAAGCACCTTAATTCTAATAATTGTAAGGACTCAAACACATTGTTTTATGATATAAAAAAAGCGTCACACTGATCAGCAGTGAATATTAGCTAGGCCGCTATCACTGAGAGGGGTGATACCGGTGCATGTTAATGAGCTCGCAACAATAACTTTTTCATTCTGAAAATTATAATCTAGATAATTTTATTTGAAATAACAGAAAAATAAAATAAGGGGGTTTGAAGTATTATCTGGACAAAAATGGTATATAAATGAATATATAAAATGATTTAGTGTGTAAATATTGCACGATCTTTCGAGTCAATAAGCTGCGCCATGGGATGTGACGTCACACGTATAATGCATAATAAAGCTGGGCGTAACAAAAACGCAAACAGACGGCCCTTGAAACAAATCATCAATGGTGGGGAGGATCATGTTTTGCATTTTTTTAAAAACAAAAATGGTAACATAAGGTTTTTTTTAGATGCTATGATTCTGCAAAAACATCAAGCTGTAACAAAAGAGTGTTTACATATTTGGTAACTAAAAGCCGTAACGCAACTGTAATGGGAAATTCCCCCCACTGCATGCTCAATGGCACTTGACCAACATAAAGGGTAGCTTTTATTTGATGCAATGATTCTGCAAAATCATCAAGCTCTAACAAAATTTGTAAAGAGTGTTTACATATTTGGTAGCTAAAAGTCGTAACGCAAATGTAATGGGAATCCCCCCCCCCCCCACTGCATGCTCAATGGAACTAGATCAACACAAGGGGTAACTTTTATTTGATGCAATGAATCTGCAAAAACATCAAGCTCTTACCAAATGTTTTTACATATTGGGTAGCTTAAGGCCGTAACGCAACTGAAATGGGGAATTACCCCTACTGCATGCTCAATGGCACTTGACCAACATAAAGGGTCTGCGAAAACATCAAGCTCTTACCAAATGTGTAAAGAGTTTTTACATATTGGGTAGCTAAAAGCCGTAACGCAGCTGTAATGGGAAATTCCCCCCACCCACTGAATGCTCAATGGCACTTGACCGTTTTCATTAACCCGCTTTGTACAAATGAGTAAGCACATTTAATAACACTTTATTTTGTTCCTTTCGTCTTATATTTATTGAATATGTTACCTGATCTATTTTTAGAGATTATTTATTGTTAATAAAAAAAAATAACGATATGTTGTCAAACAGATTAAAATGAGAGTACATTAAATATATACATTATATCAATATGTACAATAATATATAGTTACAAGCAAGGTTTGAATTATATTACAATACTTCCTTGTGTGTGTGAACTTTAAACTATTGCCTCTCACCGCCATTCATATAATAGCGTTCAGTAAAAGGGGATTTTATGAAATTTCCCGCGAATATAATGCGCATTCTCTGGATAGCTATTAACGTGAACTATTTTGATGGGATGGGTTTTATAACCATATTACACATCCTCTTTTATATACTTATCAATACATCCGTAATATAAACATTACTTTATGAAGTACAAGTGTTAAGAAATCTGGTATACATACATATTAATTGATTATGTTATAGATTTCTTTCTGCTTTACTTATTATTGATTGTAATAGATATTTTGTAACATAGGTATACGTGCTCGATAAATGTTAGGGGGTATAACCTCAAATACCAAGGAGCAGCTTTAACACCCCGTGTAGGGACACCAACCCCCGCCTCAAGAAAATTTGAAAAGTTAGGAAATTTTAACGGTTGTAAACAGGTTTTCCTGCTCCCGACCCGTGAATACAGCAACTTCAATAGGGTCCAATACAGCCTACCTTACCGTGACATGACGACAGACAATTATGCGCCCAGTAAGTGTCCTAGTAGACAAATATAAATGTAGGCGATATGAAATTAAATAGCCAATTTATTAATAAAAAATGACAGGAAACTATATGTTAAAACATTAGTGTAACAAAAATAGACTAGAACACAATTATTATGAATTTCCATACTGATTAACTAAAAAACATATTTATTTTGTTAATAAAAATGGGGTTCAGTACACACTGCCTAATAATTTACTATAGGTTAAAATATTCAAATATTACAAAGAAAACAATAATTCACAATAGTTCAAAAGTAGTATTAATTGAACAAGTTACCACCTTTAGTGGTTGATCTGAATTCCAAACAACCGATTAATCGTTTTTGTGGGGCTGACCAGGGTTGGCTGGGGTCGTTTTCAGGGCCGGATTAACCTCGTGGGGGGCCCGGGACATACCAACTGTTCAGGGGCCCCATTGCCAGGGATTTTTGTTTGTTCAAATTTTTCGTACTGACCGCGGATCGTACTTGTTTGTACATGTACTCTGCCCCCTTAAGTGTTTTCCTCTAGTATTACTTTTTTAAAAAAAATTGATTAATTTTAGAGACAATTTAAACAGCGATTTCATTAGAATTCGTTGACAGTTTGAGTATTTTAAACAGCCCCTTTCTCTCATGATGTTTTCATTTACTTTAATTTAGTGAAATTATTTTAGGTGACATAAAACATTAAACTCCGTTGTCTGAACTACATGTACTATACTATGATTACGTTAATTTCCAGGGAACTGGTTATGACCTATTGATTGGTAGAACCTCTAAGTGTAATTTAGTTAATTTTAGGGCCTAACCGATCTCTGGCCCCCAGATAATCTGATGGTACCTACAAGTCCCGGGGCCCCCAATATCCCAAACTGCCCAGGGCCCCAATCCTCGCCCCTCAGCCAAGGTAATGGTTAGCTCCATCCGGGATAAAATATTAGTATGACCCAGAATTGTGGGGGGCCCCTAAATGGGGGGGGGGGACATTTGTCCCACTTTGCCTCCCCTAGATCCGGCACTGGTCGTTTTATTATTGTATTATTATTTCTAAAATATAAAACTTGCTTTACCTAAGAGCTCACATTACATACTTTTTATTCATTTCAAAATATTGAACATACTTCCCACAGAGCTCCAATTACATGCAAGGAAATATGTTAACAAGATATATGAATGGTAAGGTTATTTTAAATAAAATAAATAGTTTTAAAAGATGAATGATGAAACAAAAACACTTAACATAGTAAGAATTTTGCAATTACACATAAATGGGTTTTCGATTCAAACATACTTTATTGAAAACAGCTATGGATTGGTAATTTACAAAGAGGTCGAAACAAAACAGCCCGTTGCCGTATAGTACAAGTGTTTCAGGGTTTTAATAAAGGGTTGTCACAGCATGATTTGAGGCTTCCACCGGACCAATACAATTCTAAAAGATGAATGAAATAACATGAATTTTAATACATAAACGCTGAAATGGATAATTTTAATATCAAGCGTTACACTGTTACAGGTAGTTAAACACAGAGTGTTTAGAATAGAAGAAAATAATAATTTTGTTTTGTGTATGTAATAAAACGATGGGCTCAATTTTATTCTCTCCATAATTCACAGATTAAGCACCGTGCTAGAAATGAAATGGGGTTTAACGTCCTACTGTTCTGATCCGATTGGGCTAATGAAGACCCACACCGTGACATACCAGCTCAGCTATGCAGTATGAAATATTATGATACTGTTTTCGTTAACTAGCTTAACCTTGCGATATACTATACCCATATCTGTTATACTGTCATACTAACAATATGAATAAATAGGTCGTCTGCTATTATAATAGGCTTCCCATTTTAACAATTATGACCTATGAACTGCTTCCGGGTCTGTTTGGATTGGCTAATAATTATAGAAATCTAGATCGGAGACGGTCCTGTGCATATTATGACGTCATATGTGGGTTAGGGTAAGGGTTAGGCGTAGCCCAGGGTTAGGGTTAAGGCTAGCCCTGTCTACATCTCGAGACTGACGAAAGCTGTAGGCCCTAGCCCTTATCCTAACCCACAATCCACATATGACGTCATAAAAGGCGCAGGACCGTCTCTGATCTAGCGTTCTCCCTAAGTTACAACTGTCTGTGTTGTATAGGGAATGCGTAACCAGTTTGTTTATTCTTAGAAATTAATATACATTTTCTCGGAAATTGTATATCTCTATGCACGACGTTGTTCAGTGGGTATTACTGTTAAATGAATTTGTTACAAGAAAGTGTAAACAACTTTATGTACAGATAGCTGTCTTACTCAATATATTATGGTTACGTATTAAAAGCGGAAGAAAATTGCACTGTGAAAGGGCTGTGTTCATTTTACTCATACGACGGATTGCTACAGTGACAAGTGTCAACTGCTCATTACCAGGATAATCATGTTCGTTAACATGCATACATCATCTCAGTGCCTGTGATAATTTATAAGTTTACTTCAATTGGATATATACAAAAAAAAAGAGAAAAGATTTCGACATAATTGGTTAGTCCCCGACACACAGAGCGATAGGGTGAGTTTGTCCTTGACTGTTTTGTATTCTAATATACCTAGACAAAGTATTTTAATAATATAAAGTAAATAAACTGTCCTTTTCAATTTAATGGACAATATTCTAGAGGTGTTATTAGGTCGGGGGGGGGGAGATAACGTCCACTCGAGAAAAACTAGGTCATTTCGGGACTAACATAATTACATAATCATGTTTTTAATTTTTATGAAACCGGAGGACTCAGAGAAAACCCACGAGGCTGGACGGGTGACCTTTCTCCTTGTCACGTACAAACGGGTATTCGAAACGTCGCCATTTGACTCAATGACTGGATATATGATACAGCACGCACGTGCTAACCATTCGGCAACCCATTCCCCCTGTTGATATATATATATATGTGGATTTACTTCCTACAGGTCAAGTACTATCTATATCCTCGTACATTCATATAGGGGTTTCCAGTAAAGTGTAGCCGGTTTATATACTATATATTTGAACCGCTGGTGGAGTGGGGGCCGGCGGGGGTTGGGGGAACAGCTACGGGACTCTTTATTAAGCAGAGAATTGTTTTTCACATGTCAGGGAAATTGTTTGTACACATCCCCATAGAGAAATGTAGTCATATATATTGTTGATAGGCATTTAGTGATTGAGTATTTGAGTATAATAACACAGGGTACAACACTATGTTATGGATACCCAATTACTAATTAACGACGTTTCGGCGACTATACCCTCGTCTTTATCAAATGATGAAGACACGAGTACCCTCGTCGAGACGCCGCATTGTATTAAACGCAGTAATTGTGTATCCGTAATATTGAACCTTGTGTTATTCATTATGTTAGTTTCAATAATGATCTAAGTACTATATTCATGAGATATTAAAATACATTCCTGACCGTTCATCAAGATGGTATAATGTCCCAGGTAGCAACCGAGAAAGATATTTCAAATAATTTAGACGCTGTGAGTGTCACCCAGGTAGTAGAGATTAGAGAGAGAGAGAGGGGGGGGGGGGGTAACGTCCACTCGGCACAAACTATGTACTAACATATGGTTTAATTTTATTTCAATAATTCGCTTGCTATCATTCATTTTTTAGCGGAGTCTTATATTGGTTCACCCTGTCTCAAATGTTGAATATTATACATACCATAGTATTGGGTACGATTAGACGACTGCTACGTAATGCATCCTGTAGTTGAGCTGATTGGCTATCTAACTTTAAAAGTTGGGAGTTATGTCATCAGGATACTAAATAATACAAATGACTAAGTCTAAACTTTAACGAGACAAATCCGGCCTTTGGCCAGCTCATAAAATTTGGTGGAGATACGAAAAAAAACTTTTTTTTTGGGGGGGGGGGGGAGAGCTGAGGATGTGGCCGGCTAAGAATGCTCCTAAGAAATCATTATTGTTGGCGAAATATTGGGGGGGGGCGCCAAATCTCGTTAAATTAATCAGGACTATTTAGCGAAGTTATTTTACCATGTTATGCTATAATACAAATGAATGAGTTTGAACTGAAAAGGGTTAAATCTCTTAAAATTTATCAGGAACATATACCTAAGTTATTTTATCATGTAATGGTTCCATAAATATGATCTCAGGAAACCCATTGATCCGGTTTTTGAATATTCATTAATTAGCTTGGTTGTATGGGGAAGGAAATAGGAGAAAATGCAAATGGGCGGAAAAGTTGACCCACATCCCTTTCTGGTGCATTAGTGAATGTTTGTCATAATATTATGTGGAAATTAAATAAATTGTGAGGTATAACTATGTTAACAACGCTGTTGTAGATGGGTATAAAATCATACAATTCACTATGGTAGACTATGTCCGCAGTAGGTCAACTATCTATAAGTTCTTCCCCAAGATGATTGCATTAGCATTAGCATTATCAATCCATCATTTATAGAAGTTTAGATTTAATGTGGATTTAGATTGGAATCGTAACTTTTGAAAACCGAATCGAGTGTTGTAGAAAAAATAAGCGTACCCTTCTTTGTGGATGCACACATCATAAATTAAAGTTAAACTGAGTGACATCTTGAAATGGTTAAAAAGTAACCTCGGAGCCAATTCACTATGGTAGATTATGTCCGCAGTAGGTCAACTATCTATAAGTTCTTCCTCAAGACGATTGCATTAGCATTAGCATTATCAATCCATCATTTATAGAAGTTTAGATTTAATATGGATTTAGATTGGAATCGTAACTTTGGAAAACCGAATCGAGTGTTGTAGAAAAAATAAGCGTACCCTTCTTTGTGGATGCACACATCATAAATTAAAGTTAAACTGAGTGACATCTTGAAATGGTTAAAAAGTAACCTCGGAGCCAAAGGCCACCAATCTAGTAGTAAAAAGTACAATAACAACTATATAAACTCTTCAAACAATTAAAGATACATTATATAGATTTAGATAAAGCCTTGACTTTTATTGTTATAATACCGAAAAAAAGATAATGCAAAATGAATACATTGAAAATTTAATTCAAATTACTTTATTCTGAGCAAAGTTATTAATGTTTGTAGTTTTACCAGGTTTAGCCTCGCTTTCTACATTTAAAAATTAAATCATTAAATGTCAAAAACGGGTCTTAATCTACTATAAACCGGAGTCTTCGATTGCATCGAAAGTCGATTATTGTCTTGTCTAATTAATAATTTAGATAACATTTCATGCCCAAAGAAAGATCTACAATAGGCAGATTTAGCTCTTGCATAATGTATGTTTTATATGTTTATTTTAATAATTGACTATACGATAAAACTTGATATAATTTCCTCGGTGTAATCTTATACATGCAGTGGGTACACTGGATTTAAATTTGTACTATAGTTTTGCCATACAATACCATACTCCTCGCAGTGTTCCGTTTAATTAGAGCTAATCCCACTTAACACTGCTACAAAGAGGGAACATTCTTGTCCTAAATTAAGATTGACCAATAGTCCGGTTAACTACCAATCGCTGACTGCGTTACAAAGGCATTACCCTTAAAACAGGGCGTCAAATTGGACTACATGTGTTTACATAGCGTTACGTCATGGTGCAAGATTTTACTATGCCTAATTATCCAGTGCATAGCAGAATATTGCAGTAAAACTAATTGCGTGACAAACGAGGCTATCAACATTGTCATTAAAGTTACAATCCCGATAAGAACAGAGTCTCAAAATTTAAAGTCCGAGTATTTGTGAAATTTATGTACCAAAAATATAAAAGCATGGTGTATTTACTTTGTCTGAAAATTTCAGCTGAAAATATTGAGTCGTTTGGACGTGAACGTCAACACTGCTTATCCGGACACGTAACCCTTTTAAGATTTCGGGTCATTTTTTTCATTGGGTGACCTGATAATCAATTTACGTTTCTTGAGAGGTCTTTACAGTGAGTGACCCATGTACTGAGGACTGAATGAACTCCAAGGCCTGAAGAATGGCATGGAGTTCAGCTGTAAATATGGCAGCAGCAGGTGGGAGACATAGAAATGGTCTCGGATGGCGTCACTGTAGCCGAAGCTACCCGATCACCATCCTTAGAACCATCTGTGTATATAGAAGCATAATCACAATATTTAGACCTTACTTCTCCGAAGAGAGTTTGAAATACTGTGGAACTAGTATTTTTCTTCCTGTTTTTTGTAAGATCTAGATCGATCTTAGGGGGAGATATAGCCCATGGCGGTGTTTCAAAGAAAGGGGTATTCGCAATACTGTCAAGGCTGATACCAGCCTCCGACAAAAGAGGTTGAATGCGAATACCGAATGATGGAATGACATTATTTTTCACTAAGTATAGATATTCATGATAGGGTCTAAATATGGTGTTAAATGGAATATGATTTGGTAAAGATGCTACTTTCGTAGCATACTGAAGGGCCAGCTTATCACGTCCGTTGTGCAGAGAGGGCCCATGAGCTTCGACGTATAAACTGTCCACCGGAGAAGTACGAAAGGCTCCAAACTGATTCTAAGTCCTTGGTTGTGTATGGTGTCAATCTTTTTGAGATAAGACTCGCGGGCAGACCCATACACTATACACCCATAATCGAGTTTTGATCTTATTAACGCTCGATATAATCTAAGCAAGAACTTGCGGTCTGCTCGTTGGTCAGTATTTGATAAGACTCTCAATATGTTGAGGGCTTTCAGACATTTCTTCTTGAGGTTTTTAATGTGGGGGTTAAATGATAACTTCTTATCAAATATCAGCCCCAGAAATATGGTTCCATCCACAACTGAAAGGCGATTTCCATCCAAATAAAGTTCTGGATCTGGATGCAAACCTCGTTTTTGACAGAAATGCATGCAGACAATCTTGGATTTCGAAAAACGAAATCCATTTTTGGTTGCTCATTGTTGAAGTGAATTCAAACAAAGCTGCAACTTACGTTCGATTATCCGTATGTCTGTAGAACCATAGCACACCTGAAAGTCATCAACATCGAGAGCCCCGTTTGTACCTGGTTTAAGGCACGTATTGATTTTTATAGCAAAAAGTGTTGGTGATAAAATATTTCCATGAGGAACCCCAATTTCTTGAGGAAATGGGTCCGAGAAGATTGATCCCAGTCGTACCTTAAATGAACTATCTTCCAGGAAATTGTTAATAAACATAGGTAAGCGACCTCGTAGGCCATGGTTATGGAGGTCGCGCATGAAACCATGTTTCCACGTGGTATCATATGCTTTCTCCAGATCAAAAAATATTGCAACTAAATGTTGCTTCTGGATGAAAGCGTCCCTGATGAACGTTTCAAATCGAACGAGATGATCAAGAGTGCCCCTTTGGGACCGAAAT
This sequence comes from Patella pellucida, assembly GCA_917208275.1. Taxonomy (NCBI): domain Eukaryota; kingdom Metazoa; phylum Mollusca; class Gastropoda; family Patellidae; genus Patella; species Patella pellucida. The sequence continues at coordinate 65,471,202 of OU795039.1, forward strand.
TCGCATTGAAGGTCAGTAATAAGGTTGTTGGACTCAAGGTACCAAACAAGCCTTCGATTGATCAATCTCTACATGGTTTTGCAAAAACAGCTAGTTAAAGCGATCGGACGATATATTGAACCATATGTTAGTCCCGAAATGACCTAGTTGAGTGGACGTTAAACTCTCTCTCTTTCTCTCTCTCTCTCTGAATCTGTGGCCCCGAATTTAAATATGGTGTAGCCTAAGGTCGTTCTATTATTAATGTTTCAGCCAGAAAAATGTCTGAATACGCAACATTTGTACGTCCTGTACTTGATATAGGTAAGTTGAAACCTTTGTAAGTATATTGTAATATTATTAAATATTTTGTAACTAAACAATTTAACTAAAGAGTATGTTTAAAGATACACTCAACAAAGTTAAAAAAAATGCGTATTATATTAAACAAAAAATACTACCTGGAACTTGTCAAAATATTCTCAACATTAATTGACTACAACTTACCATTCAGTTATGAATGTAGTACTTGACATTATTCTATAAGAAGACCGAGGAATATGAATTAAGGATATCTTGGTTGACGAATTCCTCGATACTCTCATCATCTTTGTATGACGAAGTAAGGTCTAGCGTCCTACTGTCCGGCTCCGACTGGGCTAATAAAGACGGGACGCCATACCGTGTCCTCTTAGGGACATTTCTGGATAGCGGTGCTCTTAATAAGTCTCTTATTGAATCCCAACTGCCAAGAGAACTTTTACGTGCACGCCAATGTGGTACCATCCGAACGACTATACGGTGTCCCCTGCGAGACCATCGGCCCTGCACCACTGACATGGAGAAATCACGTCGGCAGGGATCGAACACGAGTCTTCCAGGTTAGCGAGCCAATGTCTTACTCGCTGAGCCACTGAAATATTTGGTTATGGGCTTTAGATCACCCTATATTATCGTTGATTACGTTTAATCGATATGTTTGAGACCGGATTTCTAAAAATGTTTATATCTATCCATCATAATATGAAATTATTAAAATTCACCCTCTCTCTTTTCTCACAGACTGCCAGACATTACTAGCCCGTTCAGACTGTTCTTACAGTGGATGGTTACGAAAATACAGTTTTAGAAACAAATTAAAAATATTTACATGTAAGTAAGAGTTTACTAGTATTTTATTTCTACCACTGGCCTAGTATAGTACTGATACTAAAATACATATCTTTATATAATACGTATCACACGATGACATTTATTGTTGATAATATTTAGGCAAGACTGAACACTTTGAAATTATTATGTCTGTGTGGTTTATGTCAGAGTGCCAATATAACCAGAGGTAAAAATTCAGTGGACTAAATCGGCAAAACCGTGTACGTCTGTAGGTCGATTCGCCACGCGTGTAAATATCCCACACCAGAGGTCAAAATTCAGTGGACGGAATCGGCAAAACCTTGTAACGTATGTAGGTCGATTCGCCACACGTGTAATATCCCACACCAGAGGTCAAAATTCAGTGGATGAAACCGTCAAACCTTGTAACGTATGTAGGTCGATTCGCCACACGTGTAAAAATATCCCACACCAGAGGTCAAAATTCAGTGGATGAAATCGTCTAACCGTGTAACGTCTGTAGGTCGATTCTCCACAATTGAAATATCCCATGATGTAAAGTAGTGCCAGGTGTACATACCCTGCCTGGCGAGCAACGCCCACCCGCAACTTTCGTCTTTGTAATAAACTGACGACTATAATAAAACAGAAATATTAACTTAATAGTAACAATAGCAGGCAATTTGCAGAGATCAAGGATATTGTGAAGACATCCATAAAACTTCTGAAATGCAAATTTATAATCTTTGTATATTACAGTAAATATTCCTGTTACAGCAATTTGTTGGTAATAGGTTACCACTGTCCAATAAGTCAATACAAATCTTCCTGATGATTATGTACATGTTTATTTTTTTAAATGCTATTTCATTATAACTATATTTTCAGGGCCCCCAAGTTTGTTTATGTTGTATATTATCTTTTACATTTTAGGGTCTCAAGTTTATGTTTTATATTACTTTATTATAGCTATATTTTCAGACCCCCAAAGTTTATGTTGTATTATATAATGGATATCGATGTTTGTATTATTATTATATTATTATTTTCAGGGTCCCAAGTTTTTTAGGGTGTGTTTATCATTGTGTTATTAGGGGACGTTAAACCCCATCTCTCTCTCTCTTTTTTTTTGTTATCAGAATATTTTCAGGCCCCAAAGTTTATGTTGTATTATAAAATGGATATCGATGTCTATATTATTTTATTATAACTATATTTTCAGGGCCCCAAGTTTATGTTGTATTATGTAAAAGATGTGTGTACTATTTTATTATAACTATATTTTCAGGGCCCCAAGTTTATGTTGTATTATGTAATGGATGTGTATATTATTTTGGTAGCGAGTTTTCGAAACGGTCGCATAACTTTTCGTTATATGGCTATAACTAGTAAGTAGTAATATCAGATTTCTTTTTTTTTTGGGGGGGGGGGGGTCGATAACAGGAAAAATAATTTCAAAAAGTATAATTATAAATGTTTTCTACTATGTAAATTTAGCACAGTTTAAATGAAAAACATCTACACTTTCTTTTCATATCTCTACTTCCTTCCATTAACGACTGGTTATTGTTAAGTCATTATCAGATAAGAAAGAGTTACGTTATTGTTGCAAAATTTATATATCGATAGCCATTTGTGTTTAAAGTTATAAGATATTATAAATTGCTTGTTAATGGCCCAAAGAAAGACCTGTAATAGGCAGACTTAGCTCTTTACAACATGCCTGTTTAAAGATGTGCTTCATTCAATTTGTTTGCAGTGTTGAGCGAGATAGTGAAATGGCAGATGTTCAGTGGGTTTTCAAAATCGTCCATACACATACTGAATTTAAAGCGTATTACTTCTCTGCGTCATCTGAACGGGAAATGAAGGTAAATACTTAAAACTAATGGGACAATTTAAATTAGTTTTAATAGAGATTTTACAAAAAATATCATTTCAGAACATGATCTATTTTTATTTAATAATATTCTTTTTAATTTCTTTTAATAATGTTCCGCAGGGAACCCGGAGAAAACCAGCGAGGTTATGCTTGCGATATTACTCCCGTGACTTACAAACCTCCTTCGACACTCCCATCCCCCAACCTTTGCAGCCATGTCGCATTTATCTAATAAAGGCTGTTATCTACAGTACGTATTATGTTATATTGGCGTAAAGATGGCATATCTAAAAGATGGGTTCCCAGCAAAGTATTTATCGGCTGGTTATTTCCAATAAAAGTATGACAAATTTGTGATTTATGAAAAGTATAGACACCCAATCTTACTAGAAAAATACTAGATTACGCGAAAATCGCCCATGGGGCAAGGACTGGGCAATATTGTCAGGGAATCACTAACTGTCAACCCGACAGGATTTGCTGGCTTGTTGTCTTCTAGCTAAGGTAAGGGAGCAGTTGTCATTTCTTGCTCAAATGGTTAGGCGGTTTTGGGAACATTGCGGGTTGTCAGGGTACAAAATACTCTGAAATTAAAAGGTGTAAAATGAAGCTGACAGAAATCATTAAGAATGTATTTAGGCCTCAATAATATGGTAAATGTAAAGCAAGTATTGATAGATTGGTTACTTTAAATATGTGTTTAGTCCAAATATATCGTCAAATCACAAAGTTTGTACCCGGGAATGCATCTTTAAACACCATACCGATACATATATCTTTTATTTTAAAGGACTGGATGAAAATAGTTAAATATGAAATGAATATAGCTAATGACGTAATAACAGGGAAAAAAAGGTGAGTTGTTACAAATGTTCTTCTTCCCTTTACGGCATAGTATGTACGATTTATAGAAATAGCTACCCGTTCTTGCTATAATAGGTCATTAGATAATGTAAAATAAATATATTGAATATTACATTCAAGAGCAAAGTTATCTCTGGTTGACATGATGTATGCATTGATTGTGTATTATTGTAACCTCGGTACTGGTATATTCGAGACTTAGCCTTTTAAATTAAATAATTAAACGGCCGAACCGATTTAATCTAGTTAAAATCTCGAACATCCGGCGACACCGAGAGCTGATTATGGGTTTGTCATGTTAATAAATGTCTAATTGATATTTTATGTAAGGCTCAATAGGCAATTTCAGTTATGAAAAATGCATCTTTAACGAAAACTAATGCACTTGTCCAGATGTCATACTTCTTACACCAATGTGTTTTATTAGGTTTGCATGTAATTTAGCTTTTGAAACTATTAGGAACCAAAATTTCAATATTTGCAGGGGGAAAGCAGACGGAAAAGCTTTTGACGAAGAGTCATTATCGTACCAATCTTTAGAAGAAAAAATTTATGACGACCCGTCTCAGTTTGTATTACCCAAAGATTACACAAATAAACGAAAATCAGCTGCAGGTTAGTCAAACATTTTAATAGATAGATACATATTACACAATAAGCGTCAAAATGTCCCCCACGAGAATGTTGATATTCCTTGTCTTTATACAGGTCACAATTCTATGGAATACGTACAATTACTGCTTTGAACTAAAGAAGGCTAGGCGAAACGTCGCTCAGTTATAAGCAGTAATTGTATTCCATACAATTGTGACCTGTATACTCCAGTTCAATTACTAAATTATGTCATTGTAACAATTAATTGTCTTTAATAGAGTTTGTAAATTTTAAACTTTCCTTGGGAGCTAATGTTTATTTTACGTTAAAAAAATGAGTAGATGACAAAGCGGATGGAGAGCGGGGGGGGGGGGGGTTGCACCCTGATCAGCTAAATGAAAATAAAAAAGAATGGCTTGCATCGATGAAATTAAATCACAATGTTATCCTATAATATTATTAAAATTAACGTCAAACGGGATGTTAGATTTCTCTCTTTTAAAGGCTCAATGTATGTGTATGCCTATGTAATTTAGAGACGATGATGGCATCCTGCAAATATTCCTGGATCCGGCTCTAGATGGGAGATTAGAGGAGTGGTCTAGCGTGATCTATAGATCATCAGATCTGTCGTTGGTCATGGTTTCCATCCTACATAATTATGTTTAGCTTAGCTCGCCGGTTTCTTGCTAATAAATGAAATAAATATTATGTAAATCCCGAATGTTATGTTACCACCATCGCGTGTGAGTCGACTCAATTTAAAATTAATTCACAATGATGTACAACAATTATACGTTTGATCGAACTAATTCACATTAAAAACACCAGAGGATATATATTGAGTATCGTGTTCTATTTTCTATCTTCTGTAGAAGAGGTTGATGGTTGGAAACTGCGTGTTACCATTCCTGAGAGAAATTTCACGTATCCAATGCAGTAATTAAATAATGACTCCTAAAATACAAATGTAGTTTTGTTGAGAAATTTGTCAATAGTTAGACTACTTAAAGACGACATTAAAGGACAATATTGGTGTCGGTCATTATCACATATGTGATAGAACTGAACTGGTAAAACATGTTCCATATAATTATTAGTGAGCACAAATTCGTCCGTGTATCAGTTATCTCTCGTCACTTCAGACAGTTATTAGTATATAGAGGGGTAACTCCTGTTTTCCTTTGGCGTTCGTCACTTCCGATTCATAAAACCTGTATTACCTGTTTTATCGTAGCAATGGTGTCTGTGTTAAAATTTGATTTGAAACATTTTTAACCAGGTCTATCCCATACGTGATAATGACTGACACCAATATTGTCCTTTAAGAATATGCTTGGAAATAACCATTAAAATACAAAATGGTAGCCACTATGCAGAATAAAATTAAAATGTATCAATACATGTAGAATGCCCAGGGATCTTATTGAAATAGCAACCATCTTTATAATTTAGATTCCGACGACGATATGGATGGCAGACCACCCCCACCTCCCCCACTTCCACCAAGACCAGAAAAAGATGCTAAAAAACGAAAACGAAGACCCTATGATGCTGTTCAAATTAATAAAGTAGTTAAACAATTGAATGAAAATCTAAATGTCACCGAGGCGGAAACCAGGCAGGTGAGAAAGTTTTTAAATATCGTACCGCCACCCCATTTGTGAACAAGATGCACACAGACAAGCATCCTGGAAACTGGCCGTTGCTGAATTTGGACTAAACACATATACAAACTAATTTCTCAAACCTTTCCTTTAGATCCCGTTGAAATATTTTAATCGCAAGGGAGGACCCACAGTCGTAATAATCTATTAAAGCCGCGTGACTTGACTTGATTGAGTGAGGGTTCATTTTCACTTCCCATTTACCATAATATGGTTTCAATTCAAAGATATAGCGAATGAAATGGGGTTTAACGTCCTACGCTTAAGCACCTAACCTGGGCTAATTGAAGACGGGCATGCGCCATACAGTGTGCTATGAGGGAAATGTTTTGCCCGGGCAGCGGCGCTACGGCCTACTCTTATATCGAATTCCAACTGCCAAGGTGTCTTTTACGTGCACTCCAATGTGTACACGGACCTCGGTTTTTCGTCCCATCCGAACGACTAGGCAGCTGTCAGGCCCTCCTTCTGCATCACTGACAAGGGGAAATCACGCCGGAAAATCGAGATGAACTTTCTCGGCCTATGCAGGGATCGAACACTCGACCTCCAGGCTAGCGAACCAGCGCCTTATCCACTTAGCCACCGTGATCCCCAACATATAGCCGTTCGGGTGTTACGGAAAGCCGAGGTCCCGTGTACATAAGGGCGTACGCGTAAAAGTACCCATGACAGTTTGAATTCGAAATAAGAGTAGACAGCAGTGCCACTGTACGGGCAAAATTTCCTTTATAACACACCGTATGGCGTATGCCTGCCTCAATAAGCCCAGTCTGCCCAGAACAGAATGACGTTAAACCCCATGCAATTTCAGTTCCATTTATCATAAATACATGTAACTAAGTAAATTATTATTACTTCTTTTACCGAAGTTTAATCACCGAGTATGTTGTTCGTGTAAGCCCCACTGTTCTCGCGACCGCTAGACATTCGATCAGCACATACTAAGCATTTTCTTCGTTACCCATGAAGATAACAAGCCGACGGGTTGCCAGTTAGTGATGCCCGTTCATGAGTGTTTTTGTCTGAGAGTCTCCGACATCTCGATATCTTTCTAGTAAGATTGGTCGTCTCCACTTTCCATTTATACCAAATTTGCCATACTTTTATTTATTGGACATAACTTCCCTACAAATACTTTCATGAGACGGTATAAAAACAGGAACGTCTTCTTAACAAGGATATAACATGCACACTATAATAATATTCATTCGTTTTATTTCATTTTAATCAATTCCCGTTAGGTCAAACTCGTGTCAGAACCTATGGATAGAATTAACAAGACCGGGAAATTATGCACCGTAGAACTGATCAATCTACTTTTAGTGTTATTTATGTCCATTAACCTGGTGTAATATCTCTATGATATTCCATTGTCCGGTTTTGGTTGATATAAGTCAATAAACGTTGGTGGTTGACCTGTACTGCCCTCTTTTTCTTCTTTGAGAATATGTACTTTAATTTTATTTTTTATACCTATATTTCAGACTGCCCCCCAAGTTCGTGAAAGGCAAGTATATTCTACAGCGTGATTATTAAATAAGCTTTCCTGTATCATTAATGTTTATAAAGAAGTAGGACGACTACGTGTCCCATAGTAAAGGAATATTGATATCCTTTATTGTTCTAAATCTTAAATAGACAGTTGGTCATAATCAATATAATAATATTCACAATATCTATTATTTATCTATACTTTCAGACGAGCGAGACCGGATGGAGCTAGTGTGATACATAAAAAGGTACGTAAAAAAATTAAGCCCCTTAAAAGATGAATTATCGTTCTCACAAAGACACTTAATGTCATTCATCACATAGTCTAATAGATATCGTTAACCGTTTGTAATTGCCCAAACTCCTAGCAGTGGGGGGATCACGGTGGCTAAGTGGATAAGGCGCTGGTTCGCTAGCCTGGAGGTTGAGTGTTCGATCCCTGCATTGGCCGAGAAAGTTCATCTCGATTTTCCGGCGTGATTTCCCCTTGTCAGTGATGCAGAAGGAGGGCCTGACAAGGACAGCTGCCTAGTCGTTCGGATGGGACGAAAAACCGAGGTCCCGTGTACAAATTGGAGTGCACGTAAAAGATCCCTTGGCAGTTGGAATTCGATATAAGAGTAGGCCGTAGCGCCGCTGCCCGGGCAAAATTTCCCTCATTGCACACTGTGGCGTATGCCCGTCTTCAATTAGCCCAGGTACGGTGCTTAAGCGTAGGACGTTAAACCCCATTTCATTCATTCATTCATTCCTAGCAGTGGTTTTTTAAAATTACATGTATGTGCAAAGAGTGGGAGTAGAGTGAAAACCACAGAAAACTAAATAATATCTAAAATACATGTAGGTTAAAATGTATATATTATTATTATATCACTTATCAGTGATTGATTTGTTTCAAAATTTGAACAACTCCAAACGGGCCCGGGCCCTACTCCAAAGCATATTGAAATCACGCTAAATATTAATGGTACAGCCATACAGTATGTTTTATTTCTGTATCTCTAATCACTATTTATTGAATTTTTTCGAGACTAGCTCATGCTGTGAATTGTAGGAATGATGGTGTTGGTCATGACATGTACCTCTTTTGGCTTCAACAATTTGAACACAAGAATAAGAATTGAAAATAATTTTCTAAGTTTACCCATTTAGACTGAATTTGCAAAGCATTAGAAAATATTTTTCGTTTTATAGCAAGAGGAACCCGGGCCAATGACCCAAGAAGACTATTGGGGTTCAATTTACTTTGATGAATCTGAAGACCCCAGAGAAGCCAGCGAGTGAGTATTATTGAAACATAACATTATTCTGGTATTGCCAAATACTGATCTAATTCTGTTCTCCGCTCTCGTTCTTCACTTTGTCAATCCTTTTATAAATTGTGAAACTTGCCGGTGAATTTAATTAGTGGACCATGTAGCCAAGTTGTTACAATTCTGGAGTTGCAAGACATTTCGATGGGGTTTAGCGTCCTGCTGTTCTAACGTCATACAGTGTAATATGGGGTCAGCGGCACTATGGCCTTCTCTAATATCGAATTCCAATTGCCAAGGGATCTTTTTTATGCATGCCAGTGTATACACGGGACCTCGGTTTTTCATACCATCCCAACGACTAGGCATCTGTCCCTTTTAGGCCCTCCGTTCTGCACCACTGACAAAGGGAAACCACGCCGGGAAGACCCGATGAACTCTCTCGGCCAATACAGGGATCGAACGGGCGACCACCAGACTGTCAGTGTCTTACCCACTTAGCCACCGTGGGCTTCTTATACTACTATTTTTGTTATTATTAATGCAGCATATTTTTAGTGCACCCTTTCATTATACGTGACAATATCACCATAACAAGAAAATGATGGACATGTAAAAGGCGTATATACAGTGTCAGTTAAAAGCCCGTTTAAAAAAAATGTACTTTAACTTTTTTATTTTAAAAAATGTAATGATGTACAAAATCTTATACTAAAGGGTTGTATACTTACACTGATAAATAATCATTGTTTACTTTCAACTACACTGGTTTTGTTTTCAGAATAATAAGAAATATAGGTGAAGATGGCGTGTATCTGGTTAGACAACGTAAAGATGGTTCGGTGAGAGATTTTTTGGTTATTTATATGTTTAAATTTCAGTCGCATAAGAAAACATAATACATTCTGCCATTGTGATAAATGGCCACAGATCACTCAAAATTTCCCAATTGACTTTAACATTTGGTAAGCTGTATCCAAATATTCCAACAAGACGTCCCAATGGAGATAACAAGTGTCTGTGTCATAAATACGTAATAAATACTTCGCACTCTTTTCTTCATTTTGTCTTGAACTATGCAACCTTTCAAGGACACTTTCGGTTCATCGAAACCCGATTGTGGTTTGTTTTCTTTGTTAATCTCGATTTTTTAATTTTCAGCATGTATTGGCTTTCTTTGGGGGACTTATACCTAGAAAAATGGTGATACAAGAAAAGGTAAATTTCACTGATGAAAATCGGTATATTGGTACATTCTGAACCCTCGGTATTTCCTTGATCTCGAACTACTGTCAGATATCGTACATGCATAATTATCCCTGTTTGATCCGAAAACTTTGAAATCATCACCTCCCCACCAACCCCCCACACACTTTTTAATTTCCCCAAGCTTATTTGAATTATTGAGATATAAAGGTGCCATATTCTTCAAATGAAATAGTAACAGACTCTCGCCCTGTGGACGTTTCGAACAATCGCGAGGTAGCCTTGCCTTGCGTGTAAATCACAAAATGGCGGTCTATACCAAGTTATTTAGAAAAAAAAATATACTCCCAGTCGTATTCACATTTAAAATTGTTCATTTCTATTTCCAGGATGACAAATATTTTCTCAGTGACAAATTTCTTGCTGACAGCATAGAGGAATTGGTTTATCATTATTACGAAAACAACGTACCAGTATCTAAGTTGAACGTGAAACTAGAAACGCCCTACCAACTACATCCAAAATATAAATCTTTATGATTCCTCTGTACCGTGTTTATCTGTGATAATGGCCTGACTGAGATAGTGTGCTTCAATAAAGATATTGTATTCTATTATATTAAGTGTAAATGGTTGTTCACAACAGCAGTGCTTTAATCAAAATATGGCCCATACTCTTGCATATGGAATGACTTTTTTATTATTATATATGGCACACGGTTCTTTGTTATTTTTGCACAGAAGCTTCCTCTTTGACATTTCATATTTAATGTGTTTGAACAAGGTGTTTAAATCTCCTTGTTTTTAAAGAATATATCTATGAAGAAGAAGAATTGTGGATATCGTAATAAAATAAACTGACAAATGGAAATAGACAGGCGACCTTACTCCTTGTCACGTACAACCGGGGATTCAAAACCACGCCAGTTGACTCAATGACAGGCTTTGTGATACAACACGCACTTGCTAACCATTTGGCCATCCACCCCCCCCCGCCCCCTATAGTGACTAAGCAAAATTATTGGATTATTCGTAGGATGGCCATTCATTATTTCGTATCAACTCTGAACTTTGTTGGAAGTGCTGCTTTGGGGAGTCGGCGATATCATTGAAAGAGTTTGGACTTGTGCCAGGCCGAAAGTGCACCATGGTATCTACAATTAGATGTTAATAGGAATGATTATACCATTACCAATAATGACTCGTTTGTTAATTACCTAGATGCAGACAGGCCGTTATTTCGCCTTATGTAGATTGTTTGTTGGTGTATTCTATATAGAAATCTAACTGCTTCAATATATATCAGCTTCCGTTCTTTTATCGAAATTATCCAGTCTTTTGTTAGATTTGAAACAAAGAACAGGAACGGGAAGAACACATACAGATGGACAGTGTGTAAATGTTAAAAAAGGAACGTGGTCAATAGAAGCATAAAGGAATATTTTTAAAGTATTTCAAATAACCACTTTAAAACACTCTAGACAATTGTTATTTATTAAATAAAACCTCTTCCGTAACCTGTTGGGCAGTTCTTTATTATATGGTCTTTTTATGGATGATATATATGTCTTATTGCCTCATTTTTCTTTGTTTTCCTTTATTTATTTATAATTTTGGGGGAGGGGGTTGGGCGGTTGCTTATTTGATTATGTGTGGACATACGATGTCTAAATGTATACACACTTTATTACAATAGCATTACATATAGATGGGGTTGTGTAACATACAATAATTGTACTATACACCCAACGAAATTTTGTCCCAACAGCGGCACTTCCACCTTCTCTTCGAATTTCAATCTGATTAAAATACAGATCTATATTTCGTTTCGTTTTTATACTTTAGATGGCCTACACTACATGAAGATCTGACCGGTTGTTGCGATAGATCATGTCAGAGGTCATACAAGCGGCTCTTGAACCTATGACGTCAGAAATTTGATTAACCAATTAGCATTGATGTTCCTAGTAGATAACCACAGTTCCGTAACAGATCGTTTCATTGGATAATCGCTCGATCCATTTAGAACACGTCAATCATAACAGTAGTAAAGACAAGTAAACGAAATTTTAAACTATAAGAACAAAACAAAATAGGATCTATGTTTTGATCAAATTGTTCGAATTCCAACTACCAAGGTTTATTTTAGGCGAACGTCATCGTGTCGAAATTTTCACAGATAGCACGCATACCCTACTTTATGCATGACACATCCCAAATTGATTTGACTTCGATTTATTAACCCGAAAATACAACCAAAATATATTAGCTTTGATAACTCCTCAAGTGTGAAACGGTGTCAGGTATAGGCATGAAATAAAACCAAGTACGAACAATCCAAACCATTAGACAAAATTCGAAGTCCTAAAATACGGTATAGGCAAAATAGTGTAATCTTGCAAAATAGTGTAATCAGCATATGGACTGTTCACCGAGTACAAAATACACGATAAACAGTGGTATCTCGTGCTTACCAATAACTTAATGGAGCGATGTGGTGGCTTTACTTGTTCATAAAACAACCAATTTGAACCGAAATGAACATTTTGACCAATTTCGTGATCCAAAGGTTCCGCTGTAAGAAATTTTGAAATTCCCCCTCAAAAAACAGGAAGCTTGTGGCGTAACAATTTCGGACCTAACATTTGCATTTTATAGGAAGTCAGCTGTCCCTAGATACACCTCACAGCTCGAGCAGATGGAGTACAGGCATTTGGAAATAAGGAAATGAAAGTAGTGGCCTCCCTTGATTTTATATGTATGTAGCATTTATGTGCATTGCATAACTTAAAATAATGTGATCTACATATTTACATTTCATTTCGTACGAATAGACAAAATATCTTAATTTAGACGTGGCCTTTAAAACGTAACACCCAATGGCGGAAAAGACTCAAACAATTATTGTCAGTTGGAAAAATCAGTTCATTTCGAAACTTAAAGTAATCAGATTAAAATTTGATTGTATTGATGATGATGTCATTGGCGTATTTATTCATTAATAAATGGTAGAACTTTTTTAAATAATATAGAAACACATTCACCGTCATAAGTGCCTTCAAGCATTGCAAGGCCTATATTACACCGACATATACCAGGGCCGGGTCGGATTAACTTTGAGAGGGTGAAAAGTCAATGGGGTAGGCGGCTGAATTTCATAGTAAAACCCCAAAATATTGTATCCTTATTGATGTATGAATTGACCCCCAACCCTAAAGACGCCAAATTCATCACTTTGGGACAAATCCAGATGGAGTTATATCGGGTATAGGGGTACGGCGGCCTTCTTGGACGCCATCTTGAATTACACCTTTCTGTCCCATATCTAGAACATCTACCCACATTTTTTTTCAAACCCCTATGGGTAGTCAAAATTAGGGGACATATGATTGCACACAGGACCCCCCCTCAGCCCCCGAACTAATTTTTGGCATTGGTGCCAAGAGCACTGATTCCCCCACTTTCCAAGGTATTTGTATGAAAGGTGATGCATAACTTACTTTGCACCAACAAGAGTAAAGGCCCACAAGCCTGTGAATAGTTTCAAGATTCTCCACTATGATACATGACCCAAGGCCAGAAAAGACCTTTTTCGCTTTGGGACATATGAGGTGGAAATCTTAAAAGATTGGTTTCAGAAACCACTTTAAGGCTGCGAATTGCAATACAGCAGCATTGCAATCCGGGTGGAGTAGTTGAAAGTGTTGGTGGCAGACAGTTATGGCAGGTGCTCTCTGCAATCAACCTTACAAACAAGATCTCTGCAATATTCTTAACCTAGTGGAAATAATGTAGGTGCTGCCTATCAGCACAAAAGTCTGTTTAAAAAATCTTTTATTTTTATTAAAGTTATGCATGTTCAAAATATAATTTAGCTATATCATACGACAAATTATTTTCATCTAGTGGTTTTCAAAATTTACATTTGTTTGCACAAATAATAAGTTCAAAATGCTGTGTTGGGCCTTGGTCTACATTCAAACCCTCTGTAAGAGATTACGATGAGCTATATGTTAATGTATTGAACAGGATGGCGTTTAGCTATTACCCATTAAAAATCTGTAACAATATCATGTGCCGCGGGAGCCACATAAACTCTGTGAATTCAGCGGCCGATTCTAGTGGAAGCGCCGGATGCTCTCCCCCCCCCCCCAGCCCCCGTTTAGTTTTCTAATGCGTCAACACATAATTCACCAGTGCTGTTATGAGCAGGCCAAGTTGTCATTCATTTCTCACTTTGTTCAACCCACTGCATTGGGTGCACGTGCAGTGCTCTGAATTGGGTGTCTGGATAGTGCTCTGAATTAGGCGTCTGGATATTCGTTAACGTTCGTTATGATTGGATTCGGCTGATATCCACATTCCTCAATATTTTGTACTATCAGGATTTACCATCCCACTGGGTCAATTTCGCTGTTATTATATTTACGGTTGATGTTTATCACATGTATTCGCAATGTCTGTGGCTTAACTAGTGGATGATATCAATCTCGAAGCGTCCATCAACATTTTACTGGCCAACAAGGTGAATTGACACACCAATCGATTGAAGTTGATATAGGATTAAAGCAGTGGCAATCGGGCCTAAGAAAAAAAATATATTATTAACATAATTAGTTCGTAATATTGTACTATGGAACCAGTTATCTTTACTATCAAGGTAAATGTCCAAATTTTTTGTCAATTATTATTGATAAGATCATATCGATGTCTCATTTAATAACCCTCGAGACAATAGCTAATGATGAAATCAGGGGATGCAGTCTCGTGTTATGCTATGCAAGAGAATTAAATGCTTGACTTTTAGGGAAAAGGTGAAATAAAATACATTTTCTGTAAAATCAGGTAAATGATATTTTTGTTATTCATAAGGGGATTGGATGGCCAAATGGTCAACACGTGCGTACTGCACCCCCGGTTGTACGTGACAAGGAGTAGGTTCGCCTTTCCAACCTGTTCAGTTACCTTTCGTGGGGGAATCACTTTACTGGATGATGAGAAAGCATGCGTGTTAAATATCTGATGTATGCTCAATTTATGTCTGCTACAAATTACATCAAAATTAAAAGTGACCTGGCTGGTTTCCCCAAGAGTGCAGGGTTATATGGTGACAATGGCGTATACGATACATATTATGCTTAGGTTTGTGTACCGTCAAACTCATTTTTATGTAAATCCTGCACGATGTGAGTAAAACACAGATTCTATTTGGTTTCGGTTTTATAGTTCAAAATTTCGTTTTACTTGTTTTAACCATACTCGGATCTGAAAGGGTTGCGGTGGGCTTTTTGGTGTAAGGTGCGTGGAACTGTTGGAAATCCAATAGAAACATCAATGCTGGTTGATTAATCAAATGGCTGACGTCAAAGGGTCAACCGCCTCTCGCATGCCCCCTGGCGCGACAACCCGCTATAACCGGCCAGCTTTTTATGTAGTGGATGCCATTTAAAGTAAAAATAACGAAACGAAATATAGATCTGTGTTTTAATCAGATTGAATCCAGCATTGTTGTGGTGGGTATAATTTGTTTACCTTTAAACTGATAGTGTCTTTCGCCTTTTCTTCTATTTTCAAGTGATAACGTAAAAATGAGCAGCTTAAAGTCCCTTATTAGAATTATCTTTAATGAAGACGCCCCACCGAATTGTGGTTGCCAGGATCCAAACAGAACTGTCAGCGCCGGTAGCCAAGGACCAGAAACATACGGTGCTCATTGCCTACAGGGATCATCAAGACCAATAAATTCGTGTAATATACACGACGAGGATCTCTTTTCAACAGCTCGCCCCAGTAGCAGTGTTAGTACCTCAGTATATATCAGTGGAACTTCAGATTCCAATAGAGTTTTATATTCAGATGACAACAAATGTAACAAAACGCGTCATCCCTGTGATGATTGGGTGTGTAGTATGTGCACTTTATGGGGCTATATATTCTGCTTCAACAAAATGACTCGATACAAGCGAACAGAAACCTTATTTATGTGGATATCAGTGTTGTCTGTTTTCATTGGTTTAGGTATTGCAGTCGGTGCTTTTGGTGTTAATGAATTTGAGACTGCGCCAACGGATATGCGTATCATCAATCATAAATATTCAACGATCTTTTGTTACGCTTTGTCTTTGCAGTCGGAAGCCAGGTTCAGAGCTTATCGATTCATCAAAGATCTAAAACCCCAAATACACATTAAACGACGATATAAAGAAGAATATACAAAATATGTGGATAGTGGTGACTACTTATACTACAACTTTTATTTCTTGTCTGGCTCTGCCGTTAGTCTTATCAGCTGCTCAGATCATTTGGTGGAATCGTACGTCATCAAAGGTCAGGGAAATTTTGATCAATGGAAAACTAACAAGAATTGTTCCGGGTGTTACTTAGCTTCGATCCCCGTAAAAGACAATGGCTGCTTCCTCAATTACAATAATTATTCTTTGTCGACTAACGAAACTGACACCTACTTCTTTGTTTTTATGAATCGCAAACAAAGTACTTGGGTAACTGCTAAATTTGGTATTACAAGAGCGTTTTACAACTTGACCTATGCAACTCCAATGTGTGTGGGTAAATTAGGATGCCGCATACCAGTTGAATATAATACTGATCAACGAATTGTGTATCACATGACATCAGATAATACACAAAGTACAATACGCATGTCTTCTACGTGTGAGCAGCGGCTATCAATATTTCTGACTATATTCGCTCTTGGACCTGCCATTATTGGAATATTATTGGCACTAGTTATATACTTTGCTTGCTCTGATCCCGAACCCGAACCGATACTTCCTAGACGTAGAGACGTGAATTTGATTATAAACAGACCATCAGAAGATGAAGAATGCACACCATTGTTATGGGAAAACATTTCTACTGATCCACCGCAATATGACGATATTAACGTATCACCAAGTTGCCCTGAACTGCTAGATGAAGAATGCTCACCATTGTTATGGGGAACCATTTCTACTGATCCACCGCAATATGACGACATTGACATATCAGCAAGTTGCCCCGAACGTCCGCCATCTTATGAGGAAATTGATAAAGATTAGGTTACGAATGGACAAATGACAATTGATTTCGTATTTGCATAATGTTAATGTTTTGAGAATCGGATGGTAGTCAGGTCAAAATACAGTTTAACCCCCAAAAAATTGCAACAAAAGGTTTTTTCAACTGATTCTAGCAGGGTTTAGTGTACTTTATAAAATACTAAAGTTTACCAATGTAGGCCCCCCTTTTTTTCAAGATGGCGTCAAAGATGACCACCGAAACGCCTTAATGGTCATAATTATGTATATATCACCTCAAATTTGATGATCTTGGGGCCTATTCCTATGTTTTGGGGGACAAGAACCTCATTAAGGTCATTAAAAATGATGTTGCCTTCTATGTCACAAATGACCGCAAGTCCATATCTATTGAACCACATTTGATCATCGTGATGGCTATCCTCAGACAACTTTGGGTGTCACTGAGCTGTTTCATCATTACGACATTGAAGTCATGACGTTCGGCTGTCCACTATCACCTAATGCACAAACATCCCTGTCAATTTATTAAGTTTCAGAGCGTTCAGTTTTTACCGTCATGTTCCACATCAGTACTGACTGACCTATTGGGTGTTGTTTGAATTGTCACAATTTGCAGTTTGGCAGGGGACACATACAGTAGTGTAGGGGAGTCCGTAGCGCCTGCAGCTGCATCGAGAGAACTTGTACCCCCTCCCCCGAACAGTTTTCATGAGTTCGCCAGGCAGATCATTTTGGGGGTCATAATTTAAATTAACTGGTCATTTACCGGTTTCCATTTCATTTCCATCCCTATTCAGTTAGGTCACTTTCATTTGCCATCCCCGTTTATACCATAATTTGAAAGAACACATGTTGGCTATGAAATCTTGTTGCAGGTGATGTTGGGGGGAAGGGGCACAGTGATGATAGCGTATCATTCGATTGCCAACAAATAGATTAACCTCAGGTATTAACCTAAGATCTGATATGTCCTCTTGAGATTTGTTTCGAAGTGTGAATGCATTAGGACTTCATGATCGACAGGATCAGGTCTCGCTAATTTCCGGTAGGCGGACTTTTTTTCCGATGCCTAAAATTCTTGAATGAATGGATAAAATGTTGTTAAGTGGTACGTCAGCTCCAACCGGGCCATATTGCGCCAAACATGATGACGAGACAAATTAAAACAATATCACAGGGGTGTATTTATATATGTAAATAAAAACAAATATCACAGAAAATATAATTAAAAATAAATATCAATTCTTTTACATATTTAAGTATTTAAAACGCAATATATGATAAATATATACAATTAAAATTTAAAATAAAAGTTTAAAAAGCTAACAATTTAGCATAAAGCTCCGGTTGAGCAAATAGCTGACGTGCTGACTGGCAACGGTAATATTTAGATCTAATATTCATGAGATGATTGCACTCAATCAAGATGTATTTTACTGTCAAAGGAACATGATAGTGAACACATTCTGGTTGAAGCTCTCGCTTGAAGATGAAAATATGAGTTTAAAAAGTATGACCTATGCGAGAGCGACACAAAACAACTTCATCTCTCCTATTGGGTCTATAGGAGCTTGGCCAATCTCATAAGAGAGGCTTAATGTGATAATGTTTGTTAGTGTCTGCAAGATCTCAAAACCGTTGCCAGCGGCCATTAGTGTAATCATTTATGCAGGCTTTAAAATCTTTAAATGGTATTCAAAAGGGTGATTGGGGAAGATCTAAAGCAGCTTTGACAGCAAAATATGCTTGATCATTCCACCTTATATCAACGTGACTGGGGAGCCAGCAAAGGACGACTTGTTTGCTGTTAAACCCATGAGATGGTAGCAGACGATAAACATCTGCTACTAATGGGTGGTCAAGCTGTTTATTGTTAATTGTTTGTAGTGAGGACAGAGAATCAGTAAAGATGATATGGTTTGAAGATATGGAGGATTGAATGAATTCCAAGGCCTGAATAATGGCCTGGAGCTCAGCTGTAAATATTGAAGCAGCAGGTGGAAGACACACAGAAATGGTCTCAGATGGCGTCACAGTAGCCGAAGCTACCCGATCACCATCTCTTGGATGGCAATCGCCATCCAGTTGTGGATGAAATTTCTGGGGCTGATATTTGATAAGAAATTATCGTTTATCCTCCACATTAAAAACCTGAAAAAGAAATGTCTGAAAGCCCTCAACATATTGAGAGTACTATCAAATACCGACTGGGAAGCAGACCGTAAGGTCTTGCTTGGATTATATCGAGCTTTAATAAGATCTAAACTCGATTATGTATGTATTGTGTATGGGTCTGCCCGCGAGTCTTATCTCAAAGAGCTCGACACCATACACAACCAGGGACTTAGAATCAGTTTAGGAGCATTTCGTACATCTCCAGTGGACAGTTTATACGTCGAGGCGCATGAGCCCTCGCTGCACAACAGACTGGCCCTGCAGTATGCTACGAAAATTGCATCACTTCCGAATCACATTTCATTTTACCCCATATTTAGACCCCTTCATGAGCATTTATATCTGGTGAAGACTAATTTCATTCCATCATTCGGTATTCGCATACAACCTCTTTTGTCTGTGGGGTATCAGCCTTGACAGTATTGCGAATACTCCTTTCTTTGAGTCTCCACCGTGGGCTATATCTCCCCCAAAGATCAATTTCGATCTTACTCAACATAACAAGAGAGATACTAGCTCTACGGTGTTTCAATCTCTCTTTAGAGAGTTACGGTCAAAGTATGGTGATTATGCTCCTATTTACACAGATGGTTCTTAAGATGGTAAAATTCTTGAAGTTGAAGCACAGCCTCAGTAGACATGTACAAAGAGCAAATTGTTGCACAAAACGTCTCTTAATGTTTCTTTCAGCAGATTAATGTTTTACACTTTATGTTCTTTTTACTGCTTGATTGATGATTTTATTGTCTGTTCTGCAGTAATGAAAAAGGACGATCAGCAAATCTGTGACAATTCAAACATCAACAAAGAGGTCGATTCTGAGGAGGAAGGGGGCATTCAAAACTGAACGCTCTGAAACTTATTCTATGCTAATGGACAGCTGAAGGTCATGAATTCAATTGCATAACGATTCAACAGCTCAGTGATATCCAAAATGCTCTTAATGTGTTCCTTGTCTCCCAAAACCATGGGATAGACATCAAGATCGTCAAATATGAGTCAATAATTATGAACTTGCGGTCATTTGGAGATGTTGGCGGTCATGTTTGACATAATAGGCCAACATCATTTTTAATGATCTTAATGTGTTCTTTACCGTAAAATAACCCAGGGAAAGACACCAAGGTCACCAAATTTGAGTTGATAGTTCCATAGGTATGATCATTTTAAGACGTTTCGGTGGTCATTTTTGACGCCATCTTGAAAAATCACTTTTCCGGGGGTTCTACTTTGGTAAACTTTTTAGAATGTTGAGAAACCTTTTGTTGCAATTTTTGGGGGTTGAGGACGTATTTTCCATATATTGACCTGATTATGGTACATTGGATGATTATGGTACATTGGATGATTATGGTACATTGGATGATTATGGTACATTGGATGATTATGGTACATTGTATCCCGGTCATAATAATGTCAGTTGTGTCAGGCAGTAAGCCTACTCACTATTTTAGCGAGTTTGTCATTCCATGCACATTTATCTGTTATCAGTTTAAAATTGGTTAGATTAATCAAAGATAGACTTTTGTTGTGCAGTCGTCCTGCGCCCCGAAATTTATTTTTAAATATGAATATATTTCTAAGCAATCTGAAAAAAAACACAGATCCTGT
Source organism: Patella pellucida (assembly GCA_917208275.1). Lineage (NCBI taxonomy): Eukaryota > Metazoa > Mollusca > Gastropoda > Patellidae > Patella > Patella pellucida. The sequence goes on from OU795039.1 coordinate 65,492,079, forward strand.
TTCGTTTCGTCTTTTATAGTTCAAAATTTCACTTTAATTGTCTTTACTATAGTTGAAAAGGTGGTGTGAAGGATTAGCCAATTCAAGTGTCTGGTGCGGCGAGTTTTTAGCGTACGCGTTTTTCACGGAACTGTGGTTATCCCACTAGAAACATTAACGCTAATTGGTTAACCATATATCTGACATCATAGGGTCAAACGCCATTCGTATTGCCACTGACGCGACAACCAACTACAGCCGGTCATGTATTCCTGTAGTGGAAGTCATTGAATGTATAAAAAAAAATATAGATCTGTATTTAATTCAGATTCATTTTTAAGGACCTATATCAGTAGACTCACAATAAATGAAGATAAAAAGTAATCATATCCTGCGGTTTTTTAATTGGATATAATCAAACAACATAATCTGTGATTATGTAAATAGAAAGCCGAGCTTCAAAGGAATTGTCTTGAAAGCAGCAATCTTTAAGATATACACACCTACATGATATACGTATAATTATAATCCCTATGGAACATTCATAATAATATGAATTATCACCGAGTGTTGATGTATACCTTCAACGACCCTGACCTCAAGTGTATGGGATCCACTGTATACTTTCTGCAATGTCAATAAAAACTCTGGAATCATTTCAATTTAAATAATAAACAGTAAGTAAATATATTTTTATTTATTATGATATTTGTTGCTAGAAAATATATATATCTTTATTAGTCCAGTAGAAATTTAAAAATTAATAACATTTTTTCTGGAAATTAATGTCGAAATGCAGTGCATCATGTATGACAACTGCATTCTCGTTTTTGGCGTGTTTCACCCGGGCAAGAAACAGTGTCTTGTATGGAAGTTAAGAAGTCTAGTAAGGGACATTAAAAAACGAGGTCATCGTGGTTTTCTATTGCCACAGAAGTACAGCAAGGATCTGTGTTTAGTCTTTTGAGTCGTACGAGAAACACAGGTCTCTGTGTTCTCTTGTCAGGCGTACTGGTTTCGAAGGCCTTGCCATTGGTCGTGGCGAAAAACTAAAATCCTGCATACACATTGACGTGCACGGAAAATAACCCTTGGAATTTGGAATTCCTAAAGGAATGGGCACTGTCCTGTAAAAATTTCTCCCAAAGCACACGGTGTGGCTAATGCTCATTTCCATTAATTATTCCGCGCCGAACGAAGTAAGGGAGGGATATTGAAACGGGGTTCGTCCGTCCGTCCGATTTCGTTTCCGCAGCATATCTCATAAACCGTTTAAGATTTCTTTCTCAAACTTTGCACACACATCAACCTATTACAGTAGTTGTGCCTTTTGCTATTTAGGAATTTCTGGGATTTATATCTTTTGTGTTTCCATGGAAACAAATTTGACTTCGTTTTTGGTGTACAATTTTGTTTCCGGGCCATATCCCATAAACCCTCAAGATAACTTTCTGAAACTTTGCACACCCATCAACCTATTACAGTAGTTGTGCCTTTGGCTATCTAGGAATTTCTGGGATTTGTAGTTTTTTGTGTTTCCATGGAAACAAATTTGACTAAGTTTTTGGTGTATAATTTTGTTTCCGGAGCATAATCTCATAAACCCATAAACCATTCAAGATATCTTTGTGAAACTTTGTACAGACATCTAACCATTACAGTAGTTTTTGGTGTACAATTTTGTTACCGGGTCATATCTTTTTGGCACTTTTTTGGAATTTCTCAGATTTGATTATTTTATGTGTTTCCATGGAAACACATTTGACTGTTCAAGATACCTTTAAAATAATTTTACATTCATCAACCCATTATTTTATTTTCTGAAATCGAGCCTTCCGTCCCGATTTTGTTTCTGGGGCATATTTTATTATCTGTTCAAGAAATCTTTTTGAAACTTTGTACAATCATTAACTTATTATATATAGTATTTTATTTTCTGATTAACATACATCAGCTGAATAAGGTAGGAAACGGTTGTTGGGCAGCAACTGAATTCCAACTGCCAAAGGTTCTTGTACGTGCACGCCAATATGTACACGGGACCTCGGTTTTTCGTCCCATTCGAACTTTCTCGGCCAATGCAGAGATCGAACACCCGACCTCCAGGCTAGCGAACAAGCGCCTATTTACAATAAATGATTGATAGCGCAATGGAGAAAGGGTGATTTAGATCCTCCGGAAACTAGGTTTCCTCCTCATGAACGAAACTCCTTACTCGTAATTCAAAGACTACGTCTCTATGTACCTATTGTAGATTTTATGTTTCGTTCTGGATTTTAAATCCTCATAACAAATTTACATTTTGGAATTATAATACGGTCACTGATACCGAGAAACAAGTTACAGACACAATAACACTCTTGTTGTAACTGAATACTATGTCCCAATCATTATTTTGTTGTAACTGAATACTATGTCCCAATCATTATTCTGGTCAACAAATTGTACTATTTTACAATATTCCAATTAATTGATGATACAGATTTCATCTTAACACACCGAATTTTAAAAAATGGAAAAATACAACCACATGGTTTGAAAAGCTTTACTAATAATAAATGCAGGAAGACTGCACTACACGCTAAACAAACAAAGCAAAAAAATCTACAAGATAAACCTGCGGACAAGACAGAAAATAGACATTGCAAGAACTAAACAATTATCAAATTATATTAAAAATTATTTTCAAACTCCCTGGATAAGTAAAATAGGATGTAATGGATAATTTACAAACAGGTAGGACACTTAAACATCTAGTAGTTAGAATAAGGCTATTTTTTCCGGACCTGTCAAGCCAGCAAGAGATATATTGTCCTTTTGCCAATCTTTGGAAATTACGACCATGGATTTAAGAACTGAAAGACAACCTCCTGAAAAACACCTAAAGAATGGCATTCCGTTGAGGGAACTATAGTCATTTTACAGTAGGCCTACACGCTAGGGAAGTCAGACAATTGGGGTTTTAAGATGTGGGGCGTTGTATCTGGTCTCCCATATGACTTTGATATATATCAGACCAGAAGACGTGACACTGGTATTCCCGAACCATCATTATTTGGGATGGACGTATCTATTTTAAAATATTTGCAGACAATTTCTTCACTAGTTTACCTTTAAGAGCAATTGAAGGCAAATGTTTTTTTTATGTGAACACATTAAAAGCAAGCAAGACTGAAATAGTGGACACTACGCCCCGAAAAAGAACTAAAGAAAACAGGGAGGGTATCATTGATGTATGGTGGTATCCTAATAAGGGGTACATTTGATCAGGTAGTGCCACCCCAAAATTTATTTTTAAATATAAATATATTTCTAAGCAATCTGAATAAAACACAGACCCGGCTTTGTTTCGTTTTTTAAAGTTCAAAATTTCGCTTTACTTGTCCTAACTATACTAGAATCTGGTGTGAGGGATTAGCCAATTAAACGGTCTGTTGCGGCGAGTTTTTAGCCTGAAATAGTTACGGTGGGCTTTTTGCGTAAGGTGCACGGAACTGTGGGTATCCCACTAGAAACATTAATGCTTATTGGTTGACCAAATATCTGACATTGATATGCCATTTGTTGCTAGAAAATATAGAAAATAAAGTCCAGTACAAATTTAATAATTAATTATATTTCTTCTTAAAAATTAATGTCGAAATTCATTGTATCACATATGACACATGACTTAATTATGACATCCTTTTATCCTCGGGGAGAAGGCGGGGGGGGGGCGTGTTTCACCCGGGAAAGAAACAGGGTCTTGACATTTAGATGTTACGAAAATCCGAGATCCCCGTGGCTCATTTGTGCAGGACAGAAGGTCTGGTGAGTGACATTGTCCAGTCGTTTGGATGACACGATCTGTGTAGACTTTTGGATCGTGTTAGAAACCCTGATCTACATGGTCTCCCCTCGTCGGAGGTACTGGATCGAAGGCCTGGCAATTAACATCGTTTGGTTGGGACGAAAAACCGAAATCCTGTATACACATTGACGTGCACGAAAAGAAACCTTGGCATTTGGAATTCCAAAAGTAATAGGGCACTGTCCTGTCAAAATTTCTCCCATAGCACACGGCGTGGCGCATACCCATTTCCATTAACTTTATTTCTGTTTCAACTACATAAATTATAAAATTGGTTTGATTTTAGATGAATCGGTCCCAATTTTTAACAGGAAAAAGGTTTATTGAAGAATTAAATGTAGACAACAATGATGTTAGTGACCAATCAAAGGAATCCGGAGAAGAAGAATTACAAATACAACACTGCCAAGCTCAAATCAAATGCGGTTGATGATACTTCAGAATGCCAACCCGATAAGAACCAGTAGCATTTACACTAAATGATTGATATCAATGAAGAAAGGGTGATTTATAGAGCCTCCAGAAACTATGTTTCTTCCTGATGGACCTAGACCCAAATTCACAAATGAACAAAACTTCATACATGTACTTTACATTTTGAAAATATTTATAAGGTCACTGATAACGAGAAACAAGTTAACAATCTTTGAAAATTGGGACCATGGGTTTAAGGACTAAAAGACAACTTCCTGAAAAATACACCAGAAGAATGTCATTCAGTTGAGGAAACTTTGGTCCCCTGAAAGGACGCTCAACTATTAAACAGTACATGCAAGGGAAGTCGAACAAATGGGGTTGTAAGATGCTGGGCGTTGTATCTGGTTTCCCATATGGTTTTGATATATGTTGGTACCCCTGAACCACCATAATATGGGATGGAAGTAATTTTAAAAATTTTGCAGACAATTTTTTCACTAGTTTATATCTATGAGCAATTGAAGGCAAATGTTTTTATTTATGTGAACACAATACAAGCTAACAGAATGAAATAGTGAACACTGTGCCCCGTAAAAGAACTAAAGAAAACAAACAAGACTGAAATAGTGAACACTGCGCCCCGTTAAAGGACTAAAGAAAACAGGGGTTTATTTAGGGTATTATTGCTGTATGGTGGTACACTATTAAGGAAGTAAATTATGTTTGGATAGTGATTCAGTGATATGACCAATCAAATAATGCTCATGTTGAGGTAACAAGGCCCAATATAGTTGGAGTTTATAATAAATGTATGGGAGGTATTGATACACCTGATACGCCCTGTGCCTTGTACAAATCACGTCTTTGTGCTCGTCGTTGGTAGTTATATAAAAGGTCAATCTCGAAACCAGAAAATATATTCATTTTACGTGCCTGGATGACCGAATCACTTAAAAATATACCCCCGCGTAGTTGTTTACGTGTCTGAATGACCGAATCACATAAAAATATACCCACGCGTAGAAAAATAGATCTTTACAAAAACTTGAATTTGTACGTTTAGGATCCAATATTTTATGTCAGTAAGTTGACTGACCCATTTTACAACGACGACCCGACCTCTAGTTTTCAAGAAAAAAATTGACTACACCCAAAAGATTGACCAATCAGAGGTCAGAATGGGCGGGGCTTCGGTTTAGGAAAATTTGACCGGTAAAAGGAACCAGAGGCCTCCGACCCCGCCGCTTCCTCTGAGGACGAGATTGATATATGGTTGCATGCTATAATAATAACTTTCACAAATGCATAGCTCACATATAGGTGAGACAGCAAACCTCTAAGATCAAAGACAATGGGTTTAAGATAATCTCAACGCGATATAACTGAGACCAAGGTGTCTGCAGGAAAGAATTGAAACGTCGTAGATAACACAATCCACTATCTTTTCATGCAATCAATCTATACATCTTTAATAGAAGGCTTGATCAAGCTTTACCTCCGTTGCAAAGATCAAGGTTCGTTCAATGTCAAGGTTGCTGGAAATTTCCAAAACAAAGAGACTTGCCGCTGCCAAATTACGTGCAAATAAATACTTCCCTAGTCTCTAAACCAATTTCGATTACTTTTCCGTGAGTTTTTCAACTGAAAAAAACTTTTAATGGCTGTTAACTTATCTATTCATTTTTTTAGTGGTGATCGCAATGTTTGTATTTGGATATACGTGTATATCACGACCTCTGATTGGACAATATGGTTGTTCACGTCTCTGAAGTAAAGGGAAATAACGTGCCTAAATGTTAGGAAATTTCAGACAATTCGGACAACGGATAGAAGTTGTAAAACTGCGGCCATTGCTTCGAGAATATGTGATCTATACAGCTCTTGCCACATTGCTAATCGAATTCCTCTCATCGGTCTATCATTGTTTTCTCACTCTTGCGGGATTCCCCGAGGCACTTTCACTTTGTGCAATAGCCTAGCATCCTAATTACTATTGCATAATGGCGCACTCTACATCGCGGACGCAATTCAAATAGTTTTCGAGCTGGAAAGACATCAGCATTTGGCAGGCGGTGAGCTAACCAGGCCGTGAGCGTCGGTTCATCTATTTTACGTCGGATCTTCTTGAACATCACGTTTCTCTTTAAAGTGGTTACTTGTTGTGAAGGGAGATGGTCGGTACGTCGAATGGACGACCTTACAATGAACAATTCATTGAGCTAGGTTTCTATTACTAAATAAGGTGACTGATCGTGTGGACCAGAAACCTCCGTGCTTCATTTGTTATTAAGTACTTTCGACTGAATCCATGAATAATAAAGATGTTTAATAGTACAATGTGACTTTGTTCTTCAAGGGGTCGCGATCTGATCCTGGGTCTGGAATGGGGTCGCCACCTAAAAGAGGTTGGTAATCTATGGGTTAGATGATTGACTAGAATGGGAGTCATCGCGTCTCAGATGTGTTTTATGTATGGGTTCGTCCATGTTCACCTATTCAAGATACTCTTAATGTAAAGTAACCCTTTGTCTAAACCAATACCGAAACTATTTCATTGTTAAACCAACGAAAATAATATTTGGTCAAAATTTGACTTTTTGGGGTGTTGTTGTGATTTTTTAATAGGTTTTGCATTGATGTTAAAAATGATCAAACATTTACGTGACATGCATTACAATTTAATATATTATGCACTGTTAAATCGCACTAAGGTTGGTTTAGTATGATTTCGGATATCGGTTTACAATTTTGTTTGTTGTGATTAGCCACTTGTATTTTGCCTATACCGTTATTTAAGGACTTCGAATTTTGTCTAATGGTTTGGATTCTTCGTTCTTTGTTTTATTTATATGATAATGATACATAAGGAAAATGAAGGTCAAAATGTTACACTGGGATATTTTTAACTGCATGTAAACTTTCAACAATTCAACTTATCATAAATGTTCAAAGATCGGTTCAAAGTGTTGGCACTACAGGATTAATTGATCATTTTGAACTTTAGTATTTCAAAAATGTTTGATGCATATCCGATGTTGAATTATTTTGCCAAGTTATAAGTACTGAAAAGAATAGCATTGACTTACCCTATATCTACACTAATGATGATAATTGTAAGAAACATATAACCAGGAAGCTTGTGACGCAACAATTTCGTGCCTATCCATAATCCAGTCCAAGTGCCGTCAAAACACAAAATTGGGAACGACTAAAACTCGATTACTTGCCAGTCGAATTTAATTATAATGCAAGGCCTATTACAACGACATACCAGGAGAGTTTCAGGGCCCTGTTTCACAAAAACTTAAATCTCCTTAAAATCATTGTAAACTAAAATTTCATCCTAACTTACAATAAAAGCGTTTCACAAAACGATTGTAAGCATTGTAGCTAAAATCCGCTAAAATAATATTGTAAGTTACAATTGTATTCTAACTTAAAATAGTGGCGTTTCACAAAACTATTTTAAGGACAATTTTAACTAAAATCGATTGTAACTTAGGATAGCTGTCACCCTCTCCTAACTTAAAATCACTCCATTAACAAACATTGATTAGGGCTACATTGTTTGATCTATTGCGACATACAGATATAATTGGCACATAATTTTAACATACAATCATTCACAAAAACAATTTTCATTCAATTTCTTTTCAAAGCATGGGATATACAGCTACTGTCCATCCGTTTATTTTATTGTAAGGTAATCTAAGCATTTGGATGGCGCCCCATATTAGAACTCCAAGAAAAAAAAACCACCCCAAACTCAAGTAAACTACACACTAAAAGAACATTTATATCCAATGTCATGGAAAGAAGAGCAATCTTATCTATAAAGAAAATATCTTCGTGTATAATATAGCAAATTTCTTTGTATAAGAAGGCCTAAAGGCCTATAATACTAGACATGCCATATGTAGTATTTGATCATGTTTTTGGGGTTATGATGATTTGTAAAAAGATAAATCAATAAACTAGAATGTGTTTATTTAAAAATGAAATAGGCCTATTTGAAATTAAAATTTGATATAATAAATTTATTATTATTTCTTAATGAAGTTCCGTTAATAAAACAACATAAATTAAAAACAATAGGCGCCAAAGCTATTTTATCTTGTGAAAAAAATCATTTAATTAAGTAAGATAGATAGACTCTTCTGCCTTTTCAAAGTATCATTGAAAGTGTCTATGAGAATGACATTTCAAATCTAGGCATCGGAACATTGGCTTTTTGGCGTATTTATTTAATTTCAATATTAATATACTTTTAAACTACGACAAAAAAATTGCAGCCTAGATTAGTCTTTTGAGTGACGAATATCATAATTTGTTTGTGAAAATTCTCAATAGTTTCTATTTCCCAAATTACTATAAAACTACGAAATTCAAGCGCTTTAGTTTATCGATACACATTATTTCCACTGAAGCCTGCGAGGAAATCAGATGCCAAGTTCAAGGTCAACCCACCGATACATTTCGAAACTAATAATACGCAATAAACTCATTTATTCCATCTCTCTACGACTTTCTGAACATGTGCAAACATTTCTACAACGTATGAAACTATCCCTATTGATAATGTAACCGTTAATTCAGTCTGTCAACAGTTTTCAGTTTCGAAGCGTATTTGCTTTCACCGCTAGTGCCCAAAGCGGAAATCTGCTTGCGCGGGCGCAAGCGATTTTAACTAAAATCTATTAAAATTGCATTTTAAGTTACAATCGATCTTCGTGAAACGCATAAAATTTAAAATCTCATTTTGATTTTAGTTAAAATCGATTTTAACGATTTTAGTTTAAGTTTTCGTGAAACAGGGCCCTGATTAACTTTGAGTGAAAGGTGGGCCGTAAAAAGTCCAAATGAATTTCAGAGCAGACCTCAAAACCGGTAGTATTAATTTATGAATTGTATCAATTTACTGGCCGGCTTGAGACACTATACACATATAGATGTATACCAAAGTCAAAATTATATACGGAGCCCTTTTTTCTGATGTTTCAAAAGGGGTCGTATTAAATATAACAGCCAGGAGTTAAAATGTCGATCCGAATGTGACACCAGAGGATGGTCTTCATATTTGTAAATTTAAATTAGAAACTCCCACAATCTCGAACCAGAAAAAATTTGGAGAAAGAAATTTCTCTGGTGACACTGGGTAGCCATTTTCCCGGAAGGGACGATTCACACGACTGTCACGTGACATGTATTTATTTTAAGTGTCTAGATGACCGAATCACTTAAAAATATGCACACGCGTAGAAAATAGATCTTTACGTAAACTTAAATTTTTACATTTAGGATCCACTTTTGTTATGTCAGCGAGTTGACTTTGACTCAAGAGTCATTTCACAACAAACAAAACGACGACCCGACATCTTGTGACATGTATTTATTTTAAGTGTCTAGATGACCGAATCACTTAAAAATATGCACAAGCGTGGAAAATAGATCTTTACGTAAACTTAAATTTTTACATTTAGGATCCACTTTTGTTATGTCAGCGAGTTGACTTTGACTCAAGAGTCATTTCACAACAAACAAAACGACGACCCGACATCTTGTTTTCGAGAAAAAGACCCCAAAAAGATAGTCCAATCAGAGGTCAGCATGGGCAGGGCTTACACGTTAAAAAAATCAGAAGATAATGGACGGTCTTTGGCCCCAGAGGGCTCCGGCCCCGCGGCTGACTCTGGGAACGAGATTGAAACTCCCAGTCATCAAATGGAACTTTTGATCTTGTACCCAACCCAAAATGTGTGGGGGCCATTTGAACGTTCGAAACACGATATCTTTAGATGGTTAGCTCCCCTGCAATAATGTTTTTTAATCCACTGAAATATAATTGAAACTCTGCATTACTTTGCATCTGACAATTTGAAACACCGTTTTAAATGCAAATATGAGGCATTGTTACGTTAGATAAAAACGTATCCTTCCTCAAACGAGTTCAATTGACACACCGTTCGATTGAAGCTTACAGCTGTTTGAATCGGGCCCTAGAAGAAAATATATCATTAACATAATTAGAACTTAATATTGAACTATGGAACCAGTTATCTTTATTATCACAGAAAATGTCCTACATCTTCGTTAATTATTGTTGATAAGATCATGTCGATATCTCTTTAATAATAAGCGAGACGATGTCTAATGGTAGAAAGCTGGGGTTTTGTGTTATGTTATGATGGCTGAGAAAATGCTCGACTTGTAAGAAACAGGGAATGTAAAATACATATATCTTGAAATCAGGTAAAGGATCTTATTGTTGCTCTACTACGAGAAATGTTGTTCATAGAATGTTTCAAATCCTCGTCTGTAAGTGACAGGTAGTAGGGTCGCCTGTCCAACATCGTAGGTTTTCACCTGGTCATCCGGTTTTTTCCCACTGCTAAAGACTCCCTACGCGCAAACGAATTATTGAAATTAAATTATAAACCATGTGTTAGTCCCGAACTGACCTAGTTTGTGTCGAGTGGACGTTAAGCTCAATGTCTCTCTATCTGTGTCCTGGTGTTTGTCTCAAAAAAGTGACTTTTACAATATAATTATAATGTTGATATTAGAATTTGTGACTAAACTTAAATAACATATTTACAAAAGCGAACACTTTCTTTAGATTTTGACCATTCATCATCACCTGCTGTTAAATGACCACACCCTCGTCCACAAATTTTACATATTATATAACGATATATTTAAAATTATTGGTACGCGAGGTTTCGCATATCGGGGAAGTGTCGCAAGATAGAGACCTGTTGTTTACTTCTAAGATATTAATGCCTTGTTTTGTTTCTTTTTTCAAGTTATAGCGTAAAAATGAGCAGCTTAAAGTCCATATTTAGAAGTATATTTAATGAGGACGCCCCACCGAATTGTGGTTGCCAAGATCCAACCAGAACTGTCGGCGCCGGTAGTCAAGGACCAGAAACATACGGTGCTTATTGCCAGGGACCACCAAGGCCAGTAAATTCGTGTAATATACACGACGAGGATCTCTCCTCAACAGCTCGTCCCAGCAGCAGTGTTAGTACCTCAGTATATATCAGTGGAACTTCCGATTCCAATAGAGTTTTATGTTCAGATGACAACAGATGCGAAAAAACAAGTCATCCCTGTGATGATTGGGTGTTTAGTATGTGCACTTTATGGGGCTATATGTTCTGCTTTAACAAAATGACTCGATACAAGCGAACAGAAATCTTATGGATGTGGATATCAGTGCTGTCTGTTTTCATTGGTTTAGGTATTGCAGTAGGTGTTTTTGGTGTAAATGAATTTGAAACAGCACCAATGGATATGCGTATCATCAATCATAAATATTCAACGATTTTTTGTTACGCTTTGTCTTTGCAGTCGGAAGCCAGGTTCAGAGCTTATCGATTCACCAGGGATCTTAAACCCAGAACACATAAACGACCATTTTATAAAGCAGAATATACAAAGTATGTGGATAGTGGTGACTACTTATACTACAATTTTTATTTATTAGGTGGCTCTTCAGTTAGTCTTGTCAGCTGCTCGGACCATTTGGTGAAACTGTACGTCATCAAAGGGCGGGGAAATTTTGATCAATGGAAAACTAACAAGAATTGTTCCGGGTGTTACTTAGCTTCGCCCCCCGTAAAAGTCATGGGCTGCTTCCTTAATTACAATAATTATTCTTTGTCGACTAACGAAACTGACACCTACTTCTTCGTTTTTATGAATCGCAAACAAAGTACTTGGGTAACTGCTAAATTTGGTATAACAAGAGTGATTTATAACTTTGCCTCCACAACTCAAATGTGTGTGAATAAAGTAGGCTGCCGTATACCAGTTGAATATAATACTGATCAACGAATTGTGTATCATATGACATCAAAGACTACACAAAGTACAATACGTATGTCTGCTACGTGTGAGGCCCGACTATCAATTTATCTGACTATATTTGCTCTTGGACCTGCCATTATTGGAATGATATTAGCACTGGTTATATACTTTGCTTGCTCCGATCCCGAACCCGAGCGGATACTTCCTAGACGTAGAGGTATGAATTTGAATATAAACCGACCACAAGAACTGCTAGATGAAGAATGCTCAGTATTGTTATGGGAAAACATTTCTACTGATCCACCGCAATATGACGATATTAACATATCACCAAGTTGCCCTGAACTGCTAGATGAAGAATGCGCACCATTGCTATGGGAAAACATTCCTACTGGCCCACCGCAATATGACGATATTAACATATCACCAAGTTGCCCTGAACAGCTAGATGAAGAATGCACACCATTGCTATGGGAAAACATTCCTACTGGCCCACCGCAATATAACGATATTAACATATCGGCAAACTGCCCTGAGCGGCCGCCATCTTATGAGGAAATTGTAAAAGATTAGGTCACAAATGGACAATTGTCAGTTGATTTCGTATTGCAATAATGTTAATGTTTCGAGAATTTAAAGCAGGAATGGTCACGCGATTTTGCCAAACATGGCGCATTTGATAATTAGAAGTCTTGCATTGCATCCCGGTCATAAAAATGTAACTGCTTTATTATTTTAGCGATTGGATTTTTTCATGCACCTGCTTTTCGGCGAATGTCATCTTCTTTCACCTAAATCTGTTTTAAATTTAAAATAATTATGTAACATTAATCTTACTAGGAAGAACAGACTTTTGTTCTACAATCGCCTTTGGAATGTGCAGTAAATGAATTCGAATGTGAACAAATTGTCGCATGGTATGTAAAAGGTTTGTCATCCCTGATTTAAAGATCCGTGAAAATTTGGTTATCAAGTGACACCCCAATGGTTTTTTTAAATAAAAGTATATTTCTTTAGAGTGATTAGAAGGCTCACAATAAGAAGAAAGAAAGTAATCGTAATGTATCTTTTCCTTAATTAGATATAACTAGTAGATATAGTATCTTGAAACCGATAGTCTTTTATTTAATTGATGCTTTTAACGTTTGTATTGGATGATTGATGCATTCGCTATGTTGAATTATTTTGCCCACTTAAAATTGCTGAAAATAAAAGAATTGAATTCAACTGATTTGTGTTATTCTTGTGTTATTCTTGAAGTAATTATATTGATGAATATTTTGAGTACCCCCTGGCTCTTCCGTGCATCGTCCACAATTGCTAAAGTTCTCAGCAGATTGACAGTCATGTGTTCATAGGATGAAGAGAATCATATGGATTTTCACTGCTTACCGATAATAATTGTGGACGATCTCACCGACTAACTTACAACTTGCATGCAGTGTCCATGTTCATGAGGTCGGGATGCATGTTCATGGTATAACTTAACCAGCGGCTGCCAGACAGGATATGCCAACATGCAAGAGTTGGATAGAGAACAAGCTAAAAAGAGTGTGATGAAAGTTCCAAATCGATATGCGCAAATATCGAATGGAACCAAGATCTTTAGATTATAAACATGCATTTGAAATTGGATTAAAATTGTGACCTCTACCGGGTCCATAATCATGATATACCATTTTTGTACATTATTCACGTACAAGCGGCGGTCATAGTTTTGGTCCGATTTTATCGAATGAATGAATGAAATGGGGTTTAACGTCCTACTATTATGCACCTAACCTGGGCTAATGGAAGACGGACATACGCCATACAGTGTGCTATAAGGGAAATTTTGCCCGGGCAGCGGCGCTATGGCCTACTCTTATATCGAATTCCAACTGCCAAGGGATCTTTTACGTCACTCCAATGTGTACACGGGACCTCGGTTTTTCGTCCCATCCCAACGACTAGGAAGCTGTCCTTGTAAGGCCCTCGTTCTGCATCACTGACAAGGGGAAATCACGCCGGAAAACCGAGATGAACTTTTTCGGCCAATGCAGAGATCGAACACCAGACCTCAAGGCTAGCGAACAAGCGCCTTACCCACTAAGCAACCGTGATCCCCGATTTTATCGTTATTCGAACTCAACCTTCATTACGGTGTAATATACCAGAGGCTCAATGGGGGGGGGGGTCCATCAAATGGGCACAAAACCGGACCCGACTTTTCTAGAGTAAAATTTTGCGTAGATTACGATGCCGAGTGGTAATCAGTCCGCCGCTGGGGCGTTTTCGAGATATTCGGGGTCAAAGGTCAAATGAGATCATTTGCCCTGAAAGTGAATGTCTAGCCATTCTTGTATGCTGAAGATGATCGTAAGATATCACTCTTTCATTAAAAGTGTAAACTTGCTAAATTCACTTATAGTTTTGTGACGCCGGGGATGAAAAGGTGAAATTTTCCCATTTTGCACCAAGAAGATTTAAAGCAATGAATAGAAAGCGTAAAATATATAAACTAAAGCGAAACCTGTTCTAATTTCGGAAAAATCGGACCAAAATTGACATACAAAGTGGCCGCCGTTTTAGTTCTGTTAAAAACTGGTATTTCAAGGTTGTGGACCCTGTAGAGCTCACAATTTTAATTCGATTTTGATGAAACTTGAAATGCATTGTCATAACCCAAAGATCTTTGTTTGTGTTGATATTTGGGCATATCCCTAATAATGGCCCCTGATTATACGCAAAATCGCCTTTGTTTAGCTTGTGGTCCCTCTGGAAGTGACCATTATTATCCGATATGAAAACCCGTTTGATTATATCATCGTTACACCCTAAGGAAGGTTGGGTTAGAATTTCGGAAAAATAGGACCAAAATGGCCGCCGTTTGTACGCCAATACTGTAAAAAAAAAATTGGTATATCAAGGTTGTGGACCCTGTAGAGGTCACAATTTTAATTCGATTTCGATGAAACTTGAAACGCATGGTTATAACCCCAAGATGATGGTTTTCCTTTCGATATTTGCGCATATCGGATCGTAACTTCCTGAATTGTGGCCCCTGATTATACGCAAAATCGCTTTTGTTAAGCTTGTGGCCCCTCTGGAGGTCACAATTATTATCCGATTTTTAAAAAAATCGTTTGATTATATCACCGTTACACCCTAAGGAAGGTTGAGTTAAAATTTCGTGAAAATCGGACAAAAATTGACATACAAAATGGCCGCCGTTTGTACGCGAATATACTGTTAAAAAGTGGTATTTCAGGGTTGTGGACCCTGTAGAGGTCACAATTTTGATGAAACTTGAAATGCATGGTTTATAACCCTAAGATCTTAGTTCCGTTCGTTTTTTGCACATATCGGATCATAACTTCCTGAATTATGGTCCCTGATTATCCGAAAAATCCCCTATGGTCCCTCTGGAGGTCACGATTATTATCCAATTTAAAAAAAACGTTCGACTCCTTCACCGTTACACCCAACGGAAGGTTGAGTTCGAATTTCTACATAATCGGAACCTAATTGCCAGACAAAATGGCCGCCGTTTGTACGCGAATAGTGTAAAAATATGGCATATTAATGTTGTGGGCCCTGTAGAGGTCACAAATTTAATTTGATTTTGATGAAACTTGAAATGCATGTTTATAATCTTGAATCTTTTCGATATTTGCGCATATCAAATTGTAACTTAATGAATTATGGTATTTGATAGTAGGAAAAATCAATTTCGGTATTGCTTCTACTCTATCTATCTCTCGAAAATGTGGGCGTATCCTGCCTGGCAGTGCCAGCTTACTATCTTTTAGCTTGTGGTCCGTCCGGAGGTCACAATTTTTATCCGGTTTGAAAAACCGTCTGATTACATAACCGTTACACCGTAAGGAAGGTTGAGTTCGAATTTTGTGAAAATCGGACCAAAATTGCCGGACAAAAAGGGCCGCCGGCTGGACGCGAATAGTGTAAAAAAATATGGTATATCAAGGTTGTGGACTCTCTACAGGTCACAATTCTTATCCAATTTTAACGAAACTTGAAATATAGGTTAATCTCAAAAAAATCTCAGCTGTTTTCGATATTGTCATGTATCAGATCGAAACTTCATGGGTTATGGCCCCTGAATGTACGAAAAATTACGTTTTTGGGTGTGTGATCTTGATTCTTTTCGATATTTGCGCATATCAAATTGTAACTTAATGAATTATGGCCTTTGATAGTAGGAAAAATCAATTTCGGTATTGTTTCTACTCTATCTATCTCTCGAAAATATGGGCGTATCCTGCCTGGCAGTGCCAGCTTACTATCTTTTAGCTTGTGGTCCGTCCGGAGGTCACAATTTTTATCCGGTTTGAAAAACCGTCTAAATACATAGCCGTTACACCGTAAGGAAGGTCTAGTTCGAATTTTGTGAAAATCGGACCAAAATTGCCGGACAAAAAGGGCCGCCGCCTGAACGCGAATAGTGTAAAAAAAAATATGGTATATCAAGGTTGTGGACTCTACAGGTCACAATTCTTATCCAATTTTAACGAAACTTGAAATATAGATTAATCTCAAAAAGATCTCAGCTGTTTTCGATATTGTCATGTATCAGATCGAAACTTCATGGGTTATGGCCCCTGAATGTACGAAAAATTACGTTTTTGGGTTTGCGATCTTGATTCTTTTCGATATTTGCGCATATCAAATTGTAACTTAATGAATTATGGCCTTTGATAGTAGGAAAAATCAATTTCGGTATTGCTTCTACTCTATCTATCTCTTGAAAATATGGGCGTATCCTGCCTGGCAGTGCCAGCTTACTATCTTTTAGCTTGTGGTCTGTCCGGAGGTCACAATTTTTATCCGGTTTGAGAAACCGTCTGATTACATAACCGTTACACCGTAAGGAAGGTTGAGTTCGAATTTTGTGAAAATCGGACAAAAAGGGCCGCCGGCTGAACGCGAATAGTGTAAAAAAAATATGGTATATCAAGGTTGTGGACTCTCTACAGGTCACAATTCTTATCCAATTTTAACGAATCTTGAAATATAGGTTAATCTCAAAAAGATCTCCGCTGTTTTCGATATTGTCATGTATCAGATCGAAACTTCATGGGTTATGGCCCCTGAATGTACGAAAAATTACGTTTTTGGGTTTGTGAACCTATAGAGGTCACAATTTTGAACCGATTTTTATGAAACTTGACATGCATGTATATAACCCAACGACCTTGGTTCCTTTCGATATCTTAACTAAACTTCCTGAATTATGGCCCCTGATTGTCAAAAAAAATCGTCTATAGTCCCTCTGGACGCCACAATTATTAACTGATTTGAAACCCCGTCTGATTATATAACCGTTACACTTACGGTAACTTACACCGTAAGGAGGGTGAGTTCGAATTTCATGAAAATTTGACCAAAATTGCCGGAGAAAATATGGTATATCAAGGTTGTGAACCGTACAGAGGTCACAATTTTGAACTGATTTTGACGAAACTTGACATGCATATTTATAACTCAAAGATCTTAGTTCCTGTCGATATTTGCGCACATATGAACGTAACTCCCTGAATTATGACCCCTGATAGTCCAAAAAATCTCCTATTTTAGCCTGTGGTCCCCCTGGAGGTCACAATTATTATCCGATTTAAAATAATCGTTTGATTATATTATCGTTACACCCTAATGAAGGTTGAGTTATGGCCCCTGATTGTCCGAAAATCACCTATTTTAGCTTGTGGTACCTTTGGAGGTCTCAATTATTATCCGATTTAAAAAAAACGCTCGATTATATCACCGTTACACCCTAAGGCAGGTTGAGTTCGAATTTCGGAAAAATCGGACCAAAATTGCCATACAAAATGGACGCCGTTCGTAATCGAATACTGTTAAAAATGGTATATCAAGGATGTGGACCTTGTAGGGGTCACTTTTTTATTTGATTTTAATGAAACTTGAAATGCATGGATATAACCCAAAAATCTTGGTTCCTTTCGATATTTGCGCATATCAGATTGTAACTTCCCGAATTATGGCCCCTGATTATACGCAAAATCGCCTTTGGTTAGCGTGTGGTCCCTCTGGAGGTCACAATTATTATCCGATTTAAAAAATCGTTTGAATATATCACCGTTACATTTTATTTCCTTGTATGTTACGAAATTTTACGTTAATCAACAAGTCACCAGGAACTGTATGACGGTATATATTTATGTTTAGATGTATTAAAGAATTGAAGAGTCATCCTTTCCATTCAAGGAGAATTTGCAGCTCAAGTAGCCGGAGCATATCAATCGCAATTAAATGATTTAAATAGATCAGAAACAAGCATTACTCATAGTCTTTGGTGTAGTTTCGAATCCCCGGTTGTACGTGGCAAGGAGTAGGGTCGCCTGTCCAACCTCGTGGGTTTTCTCCGGGTCCTCCAGTTCCCTTCTACGCGCTAGCGAATTATTGAAATAAAATTAATTCATATGTTAATCCCGAAATGACCTAGTTTGTGTCGAGTGGACGTTAAACCCCATTTCTCCCCCCCCCCCCCTCTCTTCCTCTCTCTTTGTCCTGTACACAAAAATCAAATTAGACATTGGTAACATGATAATAGTGTAATATTGGACTACGGCTCCAGTTATCTTTATTATCAAGAAAACTGTCCTACATATAATACGTCATATTTTGTCAATAAGCTTGTGTCAATATATCATCTCAAAACTTCCGGCCGTATCAATAACCGGTGACGTAAAAATAGGGGCGTGGTTTAGTCAAGCTTTTCTCTGGAAAACGAAAGTTCTTTATTTTTAGGAAAAGCAGGGAAAAAAATATGCAATTCTTTTTTAAGCTGAAATTGATATACGGTAAATAATTGTTAATCAAATATCGATTTTGCTTTGAATCATGGAATATGATATATAAAAGAATATGTTAATATGATATAAAATGTAGGATTGTGATCTATAATATAACTCTTTATTATAGTTTATGTGTTATATATTGACGCATTGTAGTATTTGACACTCTGACTATGCAGGGGAATTATCTTATTTGACCTTTAGTCTGCACACCATGGAATAAGAGTTCCATTTTTGCTCCTACTTCAAAACTTCAAATCATCAGTCACACTATTTCTTTTGTATTGATAAACTACGACAAATACTTATGGAAGAACCTTTACTACTTTATTTTGGCGAGTATTCTCTCGATGTTTTAAACACATGTGGAAGGCAAATATATATACATGTATTTCTGCACGCGATATGACTTCGCCGGGGGAACATGCTAAAGTGTGATATCCATTCATCCACCCGCACTAATACTCGTTTCTTTTTCTTTTTCAAGACTTAAAATGAGCAGCAACGATACCTTTCCGAGAAGTACCACTGGTGAGGAATCCTCGCATAATATCTGTCTCCAGCATCCAGCAATAGACAGCAGTTATTGTCAGGGATCAGCAAGACCAGTAGATTCGTGTAATGATGACATCAGTTCCAGAGCTTGTCCCACTAGCAGTGTTAGTACCTCAGTATATATCAGTGGAACTCCAGATTCCAACAGAGTTTTATGTTCACACCCAAGTAGTTCCAACATCCATCCCTTTGATGATTGGGTGTGTAGTATGTGCACCACTTTATGGGGCTATATTTTCTGCTTCAATAAAATGACTCGATACAAACGGACACAAATCTTATGGATGTGGCTATTAGTGTTGTCGATTGCCATTGGTTTGGGCGTCGCATTGGGCGTTTTCGGTATAAATAAATTTGAGACAGCACCAATGGATATGCGCATCATCAATCATAAATATTCAACAATTTTTTGTCACAGTTTGTCTTTGCAGTCGGACGCCAGATTCAGAGCTTATCGGTTCACCGGAAACCTAAAAATCGCACCAAATAAACGACATATATTTGACCCTGAATATACAAGATTTATTGAAAACGGGGACTACATATACTTTAATTACTATGTACTAAATGGCTCTTCCGTTAGTCTAGTCAGCTGTGCAGATGATTTTGTTCAATTGTACATCATCAAGGGCCAGAGATATTTTGATCAATGGAAAACTAACAAGAATTGTTCCGATTGTTACTTAGCTGTGAAACCGGTGATTACGAATGGCTGCTTCCTCCAGTACAACAATTATTCTTTATCGATCCAAGAAACCGATACGTACTATTTTGTTTTTATGAACCGTAAGGTTAGTACCTGGGTAACTGCTAAATTTCATATTATTCGAACAGTCTATGACTTGACCGGGACAACACAAATGTGCAACAGTGAACTAGCATGCCGTATACCAATTGAATTTAATACTGACCAAAGAATAGTGTATCATATATCACCAGAGTCTACACATAGTGCAGTGGATATGTCTTCGAAATGTGAAGCTCGATTATTAATATATTTAACAATATTTGTTCTTGACACGGCACTCATTGGGTTGACCTTGACAGCCATCATATATATTGTTTGTTCCGATCCCAGACGCGAGGGGATACTTTCCGAAAGCGACTGGCGTTCAATTATAAACCGGCTACCCGACTCTATGCTTGCGGAACGAACGCCATTGTTATGGGGGCAAAGGTCTGCTGATCCACCGAAATATGACGATATATTTCACAAATCAACAAGCTGTCCTGTGCTTCCTCCGGCTTATGAGGAAATAGAAAAAGATTAGGAAACATTGTGGACGTCTGCGGTTGGTTTGTTGAACACATCAAATTGAATTCTAGTATACAACCAGCATCTGACTAACATTGGGTGATAATAGGAGTATGATCCAATTGGTCGCTTAAAGAATTATTGTAAAATATCTCCGACAACAATCGGATAACACTCAAATTTATCGTACCTAAACAATTCTTCAAGTCAGCCTATAAAGTTACATAGCAGGTAGACTGCACTACTGCGTGTTACTATATTGATTATATAAATATTTGTTTTATTTTGCTTCTGAACCCTCAGCACGGCGTTTCATAACATAAACCAGTGGGTGTTTCAGTGGAGCGCCTATACATATATCAAATAGATTTGGCATAGTGGTTTGAATCATATTTGACTCACCAGTCACTATTCTTGCGACGTTTTCTTAAACAGTTGTTCACTTTATAACTTATTATATCTGACAACTGTTTTTTTTATATTTCATTGATGTGTGCATCTTATAAATATTTTCTTAAAATTTAATACTTACATATTTTCTTAAAATTTAATACTTATATATTTTCTTAAAATTTAATACTTAATGCTTAAACAATTTATTAAATTTAATAAATATTCTCTTAAAAATTTAATACTTAAATGTGTTTATGATTTTTTTTTTTACAGTATGGCTCCTTCACACCATCCATACTCCCCGCTATATCATTTATCGGTTCATTCTCACCCAGCTCAAAACTTAAATGATCATGTTAGCGTGACTAAGGTGTTAATTGGAATTTATAAAGAACGATTAGCTGTAGTCTGTTTCACATTGGTCACTGTTTATTTCATTAGGTTAAACCTAATAGTAAAACAAAATCACTTTATTCATCATTTATTACAGTAAAACATGCTTATTTCAACACGTTTAATGTAAATGGAAAAACTTAATATAAAAAATAAATAACTAAATAGCACTATGAAATGAGCATCAACATTAAAAATGTATATTTCACATGGACAAGTAAACTACCATTTCACAAGACACTTATTAAACACAGTTTATATGACACTTGTTAAACACAGTTTATATGACACTTATTAAACAGTTAATCCATTTCTAATTACGTGACCACATTTCAGCTACAGACCATAATCCCCCAGCCCTAAACCCTTAATCCCCTTAATCAATATTTTGAGCTGGATGAGAACACCCCCATTGATCTACCTAATTTAGCTGCCCTTGTTGTCCTAAGGAACCACGGTGACTAAGTGGGTAAGGCTAGCCCTGCACTGGCCGTCAAAGTTCAACAGTACTTTCCGAAGTGGTTTAACCATTGTCCGGGCAAAAATTCCACATTGTACAGTCCGACCCAACCAACGACCTCAAAAACAGTGAGACTAAGTCAACATTATTTAAAAAAACTTAACCAAATGACCAAAAATCCCTGTTATCAAAGTACGCCCGTCCACCATATGCCCGGTCCATAACCTATACTAACAAAAATCCCACCATACATAGCCCAAGTTCTTGTACGCTCTCTCGATTCCGTCAATTACAATATCACAACTCTCCTGTCCAAGCTACTGGCAAGTTTATCTACCAATTTATAGGAAATCCGACTGACCAGAGTACATACAGATGTTGTTCTCGGGGATTACGTGAAATGTCTAAAGGAAGCAGGGAGTGGGGAAATGTTGGAAACCACTGATAAACCTAAATATAGATGTAAGTGTATTACACTAAAACTATGTGAGTATTATTTCTAAATCATCGACTCGTGTATACAAAAGCATAAAAGAAGACAATTATTAAGTCAACGTATGGGTAAAATTTTAAGTAAATTGTAGAAACGATAACTAAACTAAACTAAAAAATATATCAAATTTTTATCTTCACGAAAACTCAAATCTATAAAAATAGACTGAGACTTATTTAGTCAAATGCTTGAAACAAACTGTGATTCAGATTTATTAAATTATAAGTACTATTAGTGATTATAAAACAACTTCTCATAATTAACAACTTTTGTCATACTTTTCTGCCAGGTTAAATAATGTGATAAAATTCTGAAACTTAATCTAGGGGAGATGACTCTTTGATTACTAAAGTGTCGTTTTTTAAATCTGATACTGCCCTTGTCGGGAAAAACATCAGTTTTAAAATTCAGGTTGAAGTTTGTGGAATTTTACTAATTAATTCCAATTCGATACTGGATTCGATCATATTCTACTCGATGGTGTGAATTTGGTGGGTAATCCGCTTGACTCACATTTTATCATATGTCGTCTTTTGACGATGTGCATGTTGATGGATTAGATGGTGGTTTAGTTGACACTATTTACACTGAATGACCGCCACATCGGCAATATAATCAGTAAAAATATACCCAAGACCTCTTCACTAACCCTGAACAAATATTGGACGAAACCTGGCCGGAAACTGGTGTTTCATCTATCTGATTATACAGAGAGTGAGGTGTGATATCCACCTGATATTAAAGTTGTTGTAACATAAACTTTCACCCCATGTTTTATATTCCGGCCCCATTCAATTTACTGAGCTCATTAAAATATGTCTTCTTAACTAGATCTGGATGCCCATTGACACTTGCGCACATGACACTTTAGCCAAATCTTAGACTACTGAACGTGCGAAGTGATATGGAGAGTGTGAAAGTGGATATTGTATATATTTTTCTCCTTCCAATTTACTTGTAATTGAATTTTTTTATATTTTGGGAACAAACCGTTACACCGACTGATTAGTTTCACTTCAAAGGTCTGTGAAGGAAGCTTTGATAAGATAGGACAAAATACACCACCCTGTCTTATACCTTGTTTGTTGGAGTTATTTGTGTTAGTTTTTGTGATCATTTTATTCAGTATACATAGATTACACTTTATCTTCCGACATATCCAATACGTATACGCTTGCATTAACGGGTTATCTTGTTATCGGGTGTTATTAAGTGATAATTAGTCATATACACTTTAGACCACATAATGACGTAAAAACAATATAGAAAGGTAATATGTCAGTAGTTAGTAATCTGAAGGTCACAACAGACATTTCTCTCATCTACTTTACAAAAAGGAACTTCTTATAGTTTAAACTTGACCTTAACATGTCGGTTGCGTAAAATTGTGAGTGGAACTACATGAGACAACCGAGACGAAAGCACGTACCGTTAGCCGACACGAAGTAAAAAATAAAAGTCAATGTTGTAGGCCGACTATGTAAATACTCAAAAGACTCACAATTTAGTGCGACCTGGTTACACTAAAAATAGAACCACGTGATTTTTCAACATACATGTCGTCGACATTTACCGATACAGTCTATACAAGGTATTATGCAGTAGAGTGTAGTCAATTCAGATAAAAATCATTTAATGGATATATGTTTGTAACGGGACGTAGAAATGAGGGTTAAAGCTAATTTTCCCAATGTTTGTGTGACTTTGGTGGTCGTTACTTTTATTTGTTCTATTTCGTGTGCTGGACCAGGAACCAAAGGTGTGTCACAAACTAAATCTAAAGAGTCAACAAAAAGAACACTGAATGAGGAAAAGTCGACCTCGGTACATCAGTTACACGTTACGTGTACAGGTAAATAAACATCTATTTATTTTTACATCATTAGAAAACTAGCCACGGCCTACATTGATATAACTGTCCATTGCTTGGTTATATTTCTTGTCTTTACGTATTTTACGATAAATGAATGAAATAATTTAATGTTACTTTAATTTAAAAAGGGTTTGCATTTTTGTGAATGATAAGATGAATACATTGATAATGTTTGCTCGTTGATATTTATTCTTTGTGAAATTTTATTAGATATTGTAATAGTATGTATGGTGATGTTTGGGTTGGATAGTTACGTCTCATGTTTCGTGTACAATCTAAAGTCATCAAGCGCAGGCACAAACACCAAAAAACATAAATAACAGAATTGGCTGTAAAATGGATGGGTTGTTAAAAATATACCTCATATCTTGGCCAAAATTTATCTGATCAAGCAGTTTCAAAATTATACCCCATTTATTGTGATTTATTCCGATGTCCATTCGATAATGGGGGGGGGGCGAATGGTTAACACGTGCGCGCTGTATCATAAAGTCTGGCATTGAGTTAACTGGCGTGGTTTCGGATTCCCCGGTTGTACGTGACAAGGAGTAGAGTCGCCTGTGGGTTTTTCGCCGGGACCACCGGTTTACTCCCGCTGCAAAAGACACCTACGCGCAAGCGAATAAATGATATAAAATTAAACCATATGTTAGTCCCGAAATTACCTAGTTTATGTCGAGTGATCGTTAAACCCCATTTCTCTCTCTCTCCTATCGATGATATGGGGTCTTATTAAAACGATAATCATCTAACACAATTATGAAGATAAAGACATATCGATTTGGAAATAAACCCTGCGCACACTAAATACATTAACACAACAAGTTTGAGTAGATTGGAAAACTATATAATGCCCTCACTCCCTGTATCCTCTATTGTTTAAAGCCACGTTTCTCAACCTTTTATCACCGCTCACCCCTAAATAAATACTCAACCAACCCATTTACCCGTCGAGTAGGGTCTGGGGGTGTTCTCCCGCCCAGAATTTCTTTTAGGAAGTATAGCCCGGAAACGTGATTTCTAGCCATTCCAGGCACTCTTCCAGGCGTTTCAGAGGAACTTGAAAATGGCATTTTCCATAGAAGCCACCCGAAGTGAACCGCGGATCTTTGCACGGGCCTGCACCCACTGACCACATTGACATTGAATGGATACGGATCGAAGTTGAGATTCAATAATTACCAAATTTATATTTTAATGAAAAAATGTTGTTTTTTCTTGGGACAGTGTTTGACAGTGCTAATCTCATGTCATTTCGGACATTCAGTCTTTTCCGGTATTTAGTTTTTTTCACAACCAGTGTTGAAAATCCAGATTCACAAATGTATGTTTTAATGAACGGCATAACACTGAAAAAAGCCAGTGAAAAAGTTGACAACTAAAATCTTGAAATGCAACTTTACCTCTCATAGGACACCACAACCCTTGTATGACCATTTTTGAAGTTACTGGGAGTGTGGTCATTCACATCCTGGACGCTAGCCATTCCGCCCCCCCCCCCTTCTTGGGGATGAATTCACCCCGGGTTGAGAAACGCGGGTTTAAAGTGTACACATTCATAACTAACTTATTTATATGTGAGGCAGTTTGGTTCTCAAGACTTACACGTCAGAAAATATGGACGGAAAAAATACATATTTCCTTAAACTGTTTACAATTGTTTCAATTTTGGTAATGGTAACATCTTTATAAACTATATTAGTTTTTTCGGTGTTTATAAACTATATTAGTTTTTTCGGTGGATTACCAGTCGCTAATCGCTAAGATAAGATACCCAATTGTTAACATTTTTCATCATCGAAATGACATTTATATTACGTTATCTGCAGTATGTAGGGCAGTGTGTATACATTTTTTAAATAGTTTATTTGTGTCGCTCACTTACAACATTAATTGACTTCGATTTTTTTTTGTGTCGCTCGCTTGGAATGATTTATTCGCATTGCATTAATCGACTTCGATTCTCTTAAGAAGAAAAAGATCTCCCGTAATTGTCATAGGTTAGTGTGCTGGGATTCTGCTGCCAAGCATCGTTAAAAGACACTTGGGGGGATTTCACATCCTCGTTGTTTTCCAGATTAGTCAGCTGACAAAAACCTTCGGGGCTTTTTAAGCCTGGTGCCCATACCCCATAGAGATTGTCCCAACAAATTCCAACCAAACGTTAACTTAGAATAGTCGTTTAAGGCCGACTTCTAATTGATTGTAAATACATACGAGATTGTGTCAAAAAGATGCCTTGGAAGTTGGTAGATTATAGTTGGAGACACGACTGTGTGAACAATATTGTCCCTAGCAGTTCTCGTCATCACACTCCCTTTCTTTCTGGTTGTGACTTTAGAGATGTTGTGCAGATTTTGAGATTATTGAATTTGCTATGTTAATAAGATTCGGCGATGGCACGTATTTAGCACTGAATTTTTCAGCGATATGTCTTAACATTTGGATATCCCTTTGCGATATTTTAGTCTTTATTATCAATAGTGTCTTTTTGAACACCTCTGATTATGTTGCATATCATTTCAAACATTAAAAATAGTTATGTATATTTAAAAAACCTTGTGAACTAATATTTAAAGGGAACATCGGTCCAAGGCAGGATCTGAGTAAAACAGTTAGCACCACCTATAATATTTGCTTTTTTTAAAATTGGCCTTGATTAATTCAGTCGATGTCAAGCTGAGAGGCAGTCGTTGATATTTATATTTGTTTTCTATATTAAATGAAAGATAGCCATTTCAACGTGGATAAAAATGTGATTCTTTCCTGAAATGACGCACGGATATTTTAAGAATGGTAAAGCAATGGTCATAATTGTTGTTGATAAACCAAACGAACATGTTATTGCCTTGCTTACTTGATAAACAATAATACTGAAGACAAACAAATGCATTAAAACGATCTCAGAGGAGAAACAAAGCTCACCTTAAGAGTTTTATACAGCATTTTATAGACCTTGTTTGAATTGGTAATGGCTAACTACATATTGGGCCCAATTAAAGACTAGGTGAACGTCTTTACTATTCACTCATCCGTAGAAATCAATAAGGGGAATATGAGCAATAATTGAGAGGGCTATTGAAATAAATCAAATAATAGTAATACTAAACCACTCACACACAATTACCCTTTTAATGTATTAATATATTATCGTGGTGATTGAGGTACACGTTTACCTACCAAATAAATTACAAATTCTTTAAGTATTGCAAAGTAAATCTTTAATTACCGAAAGTAATCTCCACCATAGACTTATATAAATTAGTGAACTACACCATGCAGGCTCGATGGAGAGCCTTTCATGGGACAAAGTATAGTCCTTCGGATGGGACGAAAAACCCTATGCCCTACACATTGACGTGCACATAAAAGATCCCTTGACAGTTGGAATTCGAAATAAGAGAAGGCTGGAGTGCCGCTGTCGGGGAAAAAATTTCCATCATAGCGAATTGTATGGCGTATATCCGTATTCATTAGCCCAGGACTACCCCATTTGATTTCATTTCATTTTCATTTCTTTGACTATCTAACGAATATCTAACCAATGTCTAGTGGTACCCCGATGGACACAACAGTAGGTCGTTAAACCCTATTTCATTTCGATATAATATTTATAGTCAACTATTCCAGTCGTAATGAATGCAACGATAGTCTAACAAGCTTACAGCCTTTACAGTTGTAGAATCACATCCACAGCATATATCTTTCAAACGGGCATTGATTAAGCTATCCAGGCATGTATTAAAATATCGTGCCGACTGTATGGAGAGCATCTTCCATAACGTTCATAGAAGAAGTCTCTCACGAAATTCACCTCTAATTGTAATTAGGAGCCGGGCCAAGTGGCGACTGTGTTAAGTTCTTTTAAGATATGCTGCGGAAAGCAAAAATAGTGCCGACTGTATTAAGTTCTTACAAGGTCCGCTGCGGGCAGCAACTTCCATAAGGTTCATAGAAGAAGTCTCTCACGAAATTCGCCTCTAATTAAGGAACCGGGTCAAGGGGCAACTGTATGAAGTTGTGACAAAATATGCTGCGGAGAGCAGCTTCCATAATGTTCATAGAAGAACTCTCTCTCGAGAAATTCACCTCTAATTGGAATTAGGAGCCGAGCCACGGGGCGACTGTTATAAGTTCTCAAAATTAAGATACATAGCTTAAGTCTCTCTTGAAATTCGACTTAAGGAGCCTGGGCAAGTGGCAGATAACTAAACCAAAAGAAACATATCATACATGTAGTAATCGGCACTTATTACATCCTTAGGTGATGCAAATTGGGCAATGGGGAATTATTAAAGAGAATAATAGTTAGTCATTGAGGATATCAAGGGGCAATACAAATATGCGAATTTTAGACATGACCATGGCGACAAAATTAAAGTGATCAGTGGGTTATGCTAAATTCGTCTTAATTGTCAGGATTCGGTCCAGAAAGATTCTTTTAAGATACGGAACATCCAGTCCATTCATTGTCGAAACGTCAAATATAAACATGTATCAACAGTCGTTGAATTTATTCTGTCATTAAGTATCGCCTGCAGTGGCTTATTTTGTGTGGGGATGGCGGCTGTTATATCTTCAACTCCGTTAACATACAATAAACTATTTTTATCATTACAAACGAATACAAGAAATGCAATTAGTTTTTCTTTGTGGGAATTTCATTTTAATATTAAATCAGTAGGTACAGTTCAATTGGTACAACCTTTTATTTATAAACCGAGATTGTGATCTAACTGTCATATCTGTACATATTTCATGTCTGATTTGTACATATACCACCCTACCGCAATAACATGAACTATAATTAACTGGAGCAAGAGTTTAAAATAATGAATTTAAAATGACCTTTTCAAGTATATATAGGTTTCAAGTTGTGTCAGACGGATTTGTATTATCTAATTATAACATTTTATTACACAGTTAAATGTGACTGCAAAAAGCAACACAATATACGAAAAGTCAAATGATGTAACAATGACAATGGTTTCAGTACAGAGTTGGTTGCTGATTCAACACAACCGTATATATATATATTAAGGACAGCGGTGAGAAGAGTTCCCACTATTTAAATACGCCAAG
The DNA here is from genome assembly GCA_917208275.1 of Patella pellucida. Classification (NCBI taxonomy): domain Eukaryota; kingdom Metazoa; phylum Mollusca; class Gastropoda; family Patellidae; genus Patella; species Patella pellucida. The sequence continues at coordinate 65,521,456 of OU795039.1, forward strand.
TATATTCGAATTTTTGGGATCTAAGTCCTAAGTTAAGGAACAGTTCCCGAAAAAAAGCTAATTATTTGTCGTGCTTGTCACAGATCTGCTTAAATTTCGAAATAATTTCTCAGAAAATTATAGTTTCATCCATTTTGCTCTAAGACAAGGTGTAATTGTTAGATATTTGCTTGGTAAATGTCCCGTGTTTCGTAAAATCGCCGCTGTATGAAATATAATGTTTTTTTTAGGGAACTGGTCAACCCATCTCCAGTATTTGTCATATTTATGCATATGAGAATACTTTTAGGTTATGGGTGGTCTTTGGGGTTGAATTCCAGTAAAATCAGCTGAGCAAATAATACTGGATTTTATGGGACGGGACATTCTTTCTCCCGTATTCGCCATATTTCTGCATATGAGTATATTTTTAGGTTATGATTGGTCTTTGGGGTTGAATTCCAGTCGAACCAGATTGATCCTAAGTTGCGAAAAGGGAAAATATTCCGGCGAACATACGTCACATTTATAGTTTATATCCAAATGTCAAATAAAGTATGTTCAAAAGTGTCAGAAACTGACCATTTGAATGGGACTATATTTATACTTATATATTTTTATAGTGTATATCATAATTGACAGGTGGTGTCATCAGTTTGATAGGAACTAACAACGGTTCATATATATAGATATATCACATGTTACAATGGATATATAGGTAATTATACCTACTACGTGACTTTACTCCAATAGACACAATTCAACTTTCCCACGATTCACATTGCCAGTCATTCTAATACGACATTCAGACGAGACACATTCTACAAATTAATTGAAATAAAATATTGAAACGAGGATGTCTATTACAAAAACCGTGGAGAGATATCGACATTCTAGTTTAATCAAACTATTTCGTATTGACAGATTTAAGGTCAGGTCGCTACGACCTGTTATTACCTCTGTTCATTTGCCAAGAATCGATCGTAAATAAGGTCAAACAATTTAATATAATCCCAAAACAGATAATGCGGAGAGCGGAACGATTTAAACTATTACCGTGCAAACCTAAATTCGTAATGAACTGTGGCCCTAAAAACGGGCTTGTTAGAATGGGGCGAGGAGATAACATACCATAGATATAGTAGATTGTAAATTATTCAAATTAAAATATATATCCAGAATTATATATAATTCTACACAGTAACTGACTGAGAGAGAGAAAGAGAGAGAGACAGGGAGATGTAACTCCACTTTTAGTCTATGATCTATTGGCCTGCTGTCCTAAATATGAATAAACTCAATTAATATCATAACGCCATTCCCCTTTAAGTAGGTTTAAGTGGATCAAAGGGAAAATCTTAATAAGAATAACCTTCTGACATTGTATGTACTTGTTTATGTATGAATGTGGGTTTGTTGTCCACAAAACAGACAAGCAACACACCTGTATAAGGTCACCTTGGGTCAAATTTACTCAAAGCTCTTTGACTTTGATATATGAATAATATATCCCGAGTAATTAGCAAAAAACCAGCTTGGTCAGTCTAATAGGCGATTATAATAAGATCGTTGAAGAATGTGAAGCATAACTGACAATCGCATACTGGTAACAATAATATATGATGACGTAGAAGATAAATTACATACGTAATATAATCTCAATCCAATCCACAGCACTTGAAGGGATTCAAATAAAATTTCTTACTACTGCTTGACTATATATTATAGTAGAGAAATAGTCAAACAGTAGTGAGAATTTTTAAATATAATCCCTTCAAGTGCCTGTGATGCAATCATCTGTAGGCAAATTCCGACGTCACAGCTCAAGAAAAACAGATTATTAACTGTTAGTACGCCACGAGGGGATCACGGTGGCTAAGTGGATAAGGAGGGCCTGACAAGGACAGATGCTAAGTCGTTCGGATGGGACGAAAAACCGAGGTCCCGTTTACACATTGGCTTGCACGTAAAAGTACCCTTGGCAGTTGGAATTCAGTTGCTGTCTGGGCAAAATTTCCCTCATAGCACACTGTAAGCCCAGGTTAGGTGCTTAAGCGTAGGACGTTAAACCCCATTTCATTCATTCATTCAGTACGCCACGAAAAATTTGTAGGTAATTGCTAACCTGGAATTAGCTAAGGTTGTGTTATTGTCCGTTTGCCGTATATTTATGACGTGAAAGCCTAAATGTATCGGAATTGAATTAACCCCTGAACAATGGCCCAATAATTCAAGCATTAAAGTGCTTTTTAATCATATTGATGCTCCGCTAGACATAATATAACTGAAGTGGGTTAAGGACTGTTTCGGGTTGTACTCTGAACAACTACAACACATTACCTGTAATAATGACGTCAATGTGTTACAAGAACTAGATGAGACATGTTTATACCTGTATATAATATTAGGAGAATAAAGTACAATAGATGTGTTGTGTTCGTACCTGCCACAAAAAAAATATGTCTGGAGGAATATTTTCATCAAGAAATTAATAAAATAAATCTTTATCTTGTCTGCTAATAACCTTGCAACAACGCCGCATATTGCCTAATGTAAAATTACCCATGCGAAACGTACTTCATTAACATTAAAAACTGTATTAGTTTTACTCTATATATAAAATCTCTATATGTTCGAGGGTTCTGATGGCCGAATGGTTAGCACGTCCGAGCTGTTTCATAAAGTCTGTCATTGAGTCAACTGGCGTTGTTTCGAATCACGGTTGTACGAGACAACGATTGGGTTCGCCTGTCTAGCCTCGTGGGTTTTCTCCGGCGGCTCCGCTTTCCTCCCACAGCTAAAGACCCCTACGCGCAAGCGAATTATTGAAATAAAAAAATAATTTTAAAAAACATATGTTAGTCCCGAAATGACCTAGTTTGTGTCGAGTGGACGTTAAACACCATCTATCTCTCTCCTTCTCCCCCCTCTCTCTCTCTCCCCTTCTCACTCTCTCTCTCTATGTGAATTGTGTGGTTTATTTTTCAATTTAAGAGCTTTAGAGTACGGAGTATTTCTCTCTCTCTTTTGGTAATTCTTTAAATCCTCAAAAACAAACCACACAGAAATTCATACAAGCCAATAAATCATTGGAATTTGAATGATTGAATGGCTCTTCCAACGTAGTATAAATTTAATTCAAAGCAGACATGAATATTTTATTTGAGAACTGTTAAGTAGTTTTTGATATATGCAATTAAAGGATACAGGGAAATACTGCGACTGCAATAAAATGTTGATCCAAAATTACAATTGATCATAGTCACTGGCACTGTCTGGCAAACTTCCTTTCAAGTCATTTGGCAAACGCCGTATTTAGGGAATTTTACGCTTGGTCGACATTGCCATTCTGATTTGGAAACAGCCACTTACAAAAGAGACCACCTACATGTTTATAAGGCTTTGTACCACACAACAAGGCTTGCTTTAGCCATTCAGACCTCGAATACTCGATAATACCATTAGATAGCAATAAGAATACTATATTTTTTATGGGAATATTATTGTAGTTTATCAATCAACAGGATTTTCTCTCACCTGCTATTACACGCGTGTACATTATAATACACAACATTTGATTGATCAACATACCTTTAAAGGACGTATGGTTCTAATCTTTTAAACTTTAAAATAGAAGAGGTTGTGCCTAAAACCACGTATAGGCAGAGCCGGATTAACCATGGGGCCCCAGCCCCCCCCCCCCCCCACATAAAGGTGCCCCCACAAAAAATCTCAATTGCGTCCAGCCACCTCCTCTAGAAATGCCTTCATTTCATAGCACACGCATTTATCACCAGGGCCGGTTTAACCATGGTGCACAGGCCCCAGCCCCCCCCCCCCCCCAAAAAAAAAAAATCTCAGTTGCGTCCAACCCCCTCCTCTAGAAATGCCATCATTTTCTAGCACTCGCATGGATTGGTCCACTGAAATAGCGCCAGAATGCGCTAATTTTGTGGCAGAATTTTATTTTTTTTCTGGGGGAGGTACTTCTAAATGGCTCCACACAAGTGCCTGAAATGCCAGAAAATCATGTTTCCGGCCTTCAATTTCTGAAAATTTCCAGAAAATAAGGCGCTCCCTCCGCAAAAATTGACAACCTTTCAATTATAAAATAATACACTTGATTATGATCACATAGTGATGCTCCTAAGGCACTGGTGAGTCGGTCGGTTTTAATGGCGCCTACACCTGATCCAAACTTTCCTTTATACTTATGTGGAGGCTATAAGGGTGCCGCCCCGATAGGCGAGGGGCCTCTCCTATCACCTCTTTCTGGGTCGGCGTCTAACCCACAATATGGCATTAAAGGGTTCGTTTTGGTCGCCCTTATTCACTTGACAGTACCTTGTTGGTCTTTGGGGGCGCCGCCACATGATTTGATATTTTCGTTCTGGTCGCCCTATCCACGTCACCTTATGGTGTTTCGGACTAGTTCTAGTTTAGAGGATAAGGAGTTTCTAATTTTGGTGTGCTTAACATCAAAATAAGAAATAGCGCTGCCGAAATTGACACACGGGACGGGAACGACGTTGATTTCAGCTCCAAGTGGGTGGAAAACGTGTTTGTGTTCATTTTAAAGAAACAATATCGTAATTTCGAATCCATTATGTTCGGCGAAATACGCGAACAGTCCAAATTAAACGGCCATCATTTACGTCTAATAAGTCCATGCTACATGTTTTTTTAATTATTATTTTGTCGCTTATGAATCAGCGATTAATAATAACCTCCGTGTCGTATTGTAGGATAATGCTTGCCTTTGTTCATTACAAATGACGCCCGAAACCACAGGGTACACGACTTGTGTACTGATTTTCACGGCAAGATAACAGCAGCAATATTGATTAAAATGGACCAATATTGAATTCTATTTTGTGTTTTTGCTTCCGATTATTCTTATTAGCCCCTTAAGGAGAGGTTTATTTGCGTTTGAGGCATTAATACGATTTTACTTACTGGGCTGGGACTGCACCAAATTATTTTATATGTGGCAGTGGTAATCTCCCGAGGCCACCATCTACTATGTATGTAAGTAGCTTCGATTTATATGTATGTTGTCCAAGAGGCAGAGCGTGCTTACTCAGTCCAGAAGTGTATCATTTTTACTAATAATATTGTTGTCTCGTATTCCCACATGATGCATATCTTGGTTTCTGAAATCTAAATTCATTTAGTACAAAGTAGCGATGCGTGTCGTGCACGCGACTGTCGGCCCAACTTACATTTTGTTCAAACAAATGGGGTTCCTTCTCCTGTTTCTAACAATTGGTTGTAATCATGCATTAAATTCACTATAACATGTCGTTTATGATATCTCGTAAAATATGTAAATGTTTTAAAATAGTATTCTACTTGGAGATATACAATAAAGATCGTACAATTCATACATTAAACTAATAAGTAATTTCAATACCCTTGAATCACCCGATGCAACTGAGGTATACCCTATTCAATAAGCCTCTATGATTCAGCTCCATCCGGTTGAGCAGGGGAACTATTATAATATAATAATATATATGATTGAGGTGGGTCTATTCAGTAGGGTAAAATAATAATATCATAGCATCATGTACATACGCATTAGCCAATCAGATTTATCCATTTTTATGCCGACATTATTGTGACGACAGGCCTGGCTTGGTGTATTATGTCGTGGTCGGATGAGGGGTCGGGGGTGGGGGCGGAGGTGCATGCCCTCTTCCTTTAATTTTACTCACGTTAATTTTCTAAATAACTGTTTCATTCCAAAAAAGATGGCATTGTTTGCAATGGGGAACTAAAACCAATTAAAACAAATTTGTCACAACTTGACACAAGTCTGCATGGTTTATTACGGTTGTTGGTTTTTTTTTTCTTTCGCCTCATTTTATCCTAATAATTTGATGAGACGCACAGGAGCTTAAAAAATGTTTCTGTATTCTATATCATCGTATGTCAGTAGGATGAGCTATAGGCGAGGGTAAGATACGAATAGCACAGCACCTAGGCGTAAGGGGGGTCGAGGTGGGACGGGGGGTCATTCTCCACGCAAGTCTCGCTATCCAGCATTCGTGGACTGCAAGGGAAGACAACTCTGTTTGGGAGATTGGGTGGGGGTGCAAAAGAGCATGATCGAATATTGGTAATCAAGTACATCCTAGTCTCGGTTGTCAAGCTATACATCTGTGCCTTTTCAAGCCCGATTGGGGACCTTATTCGGCCCTGTTATGAAAAATACCCCTCCGTTATAAAAGAAAATTCCGTATAAAATAAATCAAACCCAATCGGTCCTAATCTGAAGTAGAAAATATTTGCGGCATGGGCCTGACGTTAATAGCGTTGAAAGTTACAGAAAAGATGACTTGTTGTCCTGGACTATGGGTTTTTATTTTATTTGAGATAATTCACCCGTTCCAATATTATTACCGCATTGAAGTGGCTAATAAAAACAAAATAAATCGGCCTTCAAGGCGGTCCCGGTAAATTTATGACCGCCTTCATGTGGACATAAAGGCCACCGCGGGACAAGTATGTTTATGGCTCGGTTATCCATGGCGTTATCTCGACTCTCCGTGGGTTTAAAGCTTCCGTGTGCGCGGATGACCTGTTTTACGCTAAATAGGGCCTATATATTTTTACGTGGCCACCTCACTATCAGCGATGTCATTAGGGTTAGGGTAATCGATTAAGGACCTATTATATAGGTCAAAGGCCCCTGTTCCCGGGCAACGCTAAAATCAAGCTCTGTGGGGTGTGGAAATTTGTCGGGGACGGCACCGGGAGGGGGTGGGGGCAATATTTTTTTTCGCAATTTGACATTTTGGCCTCCGGGGGGTGTCCGGCCCCCCAAAAATTAAAGAGGCATGCAACCCCCGGAAAAAAATATTCCGACGTCAAAACTTTCCTTTTGTTATGGCCCTGCCGCCCCGAAAAAATCTAAGGTTTACTTCCCATAGGGGCGGAGCTGTGGACGATTCGACAAGCCATATGTTTGCGACATTGCCACGTGCTCGATATTGAAACCTTAGAGGCCGAGATATAGGGTCGCAAACATCGTTCCGTTCAGAGTCCAAATATTTTTACCCGAAAACACAAATTTTCACCTGTAAACACCCTGATGCACCGGGGGGGGGGGGGGGGCAGGTTAGGTATTCATAAAGTATATCACCCCAGGGGACTCGTTTTTTACCCTCAGACCCCCCCCCCCTGGGACTGGAAGTGTGTGAAATCGAGGCTTTTTTAACTAAAAGGCCTCAAAGGCCCACTTTGCCTGATTTCCTGGTTCACAATGTCCTATTCTAGGGTGTAGGGCCCTTTTCCAGGGGCCTTGTCCCTTCGCGGAGATTTAACCCAGAAAAAGCAGTTGCAGGGGTGTAGAATTTTTTCGGAATTCCACACCGGAAGTGGTAGAGGTCTGAAAATGGGTGTGGTGACCCAGACCGATGTCCCGACCCAGGATCCGGTGTAAAAATTTGGAATTTTCGGTCGCTTCGGGTTCGGGTGGGGGCACATGTGCATTTTTCAGCTATAATTTTTTTTAAAAATGTCAGCTCTTTTGCGGAACTATTCCTCGTGGCTATACCCTTAATCGACACCTGGGAGTCGCGTGGTACCCTTGAAAATTCTCTGCGACCACCGGAAGTGGGTCAGATGGCATCACAATGTTGACTTGACCTTGACCTTGACCTCTGAGGGTCAAACCAAGGTCACCACGCGACTCCCAGGGGTCGATTTAGTTTATAAGGCCGCGATCTCAAGGTCGCCAGAATCCACTAGGGACGAAAGAGTTATCTCCCCTTTGCCCACAGGCATTTTTCACGATCGATTTGACTTTCTGAGTGATTTTTCTTCCAAATGGTCTTCCGATCGGCCCAAAAGTGCGTGGCCGGGTAGAACCCCCCCCCATTTGTTCTTCATTTTTTAAAACCGCCAGTCAAATATCGTGACCTTGACCCGCTAGGGGCGCCGGAAGTTGTGCGGTTTTTGCCCCCTGGAGGCCAAACTAATTAAGATAGAACCCTCGGGTTTTGACCTGTCGAGCTTTCGTCATGACCCACATGACCCCAAAAGGTCAAGGTCATCTGAAAGGGTCAAGGTCATCTAAATAACTACATAAACGCGTGTTTAGGGGCCTATGTTTCGATCCCAGGGCCATGTGGCATGTCGAAGGTCATGACCTTGGATGAACACATCAATGACCTTTCATTTGAGACCTTGACCTTTGATCTGACGTTTGACCTTCGGGTCCAAAAATCTCAAAACTTTAGGTACCGTCCAGAAATACTGAAGATAGGTCAAGGTCAAGGTCAAGGTCACGACCCACAAGGACTTTGACAAAGCCGTCCCGTTGGGTCAAGGTCATGACCCTGGCTGATTTAGCGTGCTGTCCCTGGGGGACATAGAAAAAAAATCACCTTAAATCTCACCGGACTTGAAGCAATTTCACCGAGGTTTCGAGGCTTGGTATTCGATAGGTATATCTACCCCGACAAGTCGCTGGGTCACTTCAAAATAGGCGTTCGGCGACCGGAAGTAGGCGAGACGGACCGATGAAGTAACGTTTGACCTTAACCTTGACCTTTACGAGCCAAGGAAAGGGTCATGACCTTGGATGAACACATCAATGACCTTTCATGTCAGACCTTGACCTTTGATCTGAAATTTGACCTTTAGGTCGAAAAATTCCCAAAACTTTAGGTACCGTCCAGAAATTCGGCAGAGAGGTCATGGTTGAGGTCATGACTCACAAGCTCGTAGACCGGGACGTCCTGGTGGGTCAAGGTCATGTAGTCTGACCTCTCCGACATAGTTCAAAGGTCAACTTCAAACTCCCGAACTTTGGGAATTTGACCAAACCGGAAAGTGATGTCCTTGCGGCTACCCACAATGGACCCTTGCGCGTCACGTCAGGATCTCGGATTTTTTCTGCGTCTACCGGAAGTAGGTCAAAATTCGAAACAATATTCCAATTTTGGACGATTGTTCTGAAATTTCAATACAAGCTGCGAGTTGGGGATGCGCAGTTCGCATTAAATTTTCAGAAAAATCGTTCAAAAAATGAGCCGCTGAGAGAAAATTTGAGTTTTGGATGCAGAAATTCGGAAAGCCATGATTGCCACCCTGCTTCGTGTCCAATGTGGGAGAGAGAGGCCCCAACTTTTGATACGATGGAGGGAGTTTTCTGCGCTATTGATCCCGCCCAAAACATCCGGATTCAAACCCATAGAGGCCGAGATATACGGCCGCAAACATGGCCCCTCGTTTTTGGAAACCATGTTTGCCACCCTGCCACGTGCCCAAATTTTAGACTATGGGGCACTAAGTTTTTTATACGATGGAGCGAGTTGTCCGGGCTATCAATCCCGCCCAAAACATCTAGAATCGTACCATTAGGAGCCACGATATAGGGCCGCAAACGTAGCGCAGGCCTAAACTTTAAAAAGTGACTTTTGGTCCAGAGGTTTGGGAAGCCATGTTTGGCCCCCTACCACGTGCACGGAGTTAGGGTGAGGGACCCCAACTTTAATACAATGGAGGGAGTTGTCCGGGCTATCGATCCCGCCCACAACATCTGGATTCGAACCCATAGGGGCCGAGATATAGGGCCGCAAATATGGCCCCTCGTTTTGGGAAGCCATGTTTGACACCCTGCCCGATGTTCTCGGCAGGGGCCTCAACTTTAAATATGATCCCGCGCAAAAAATCTAGATTCGAGAAATAGGGCCGCAAACGTAGCGCTTAAAAAAGGGAATTGTTAATAAAGTCGAAAAATAGGCAAATTTGCGCGAGTGTGTTTTAGCAGGGGTAGGGGTTGTTAGAATTTCTTCAAATTTTCAGAGATTGTACCTTGGGATGTTAGCTAACACATATAAGAAATTCTTAGCTTTTTTGGCTACCCCCAACCCCCATTTTCGACCATTGCGAATCTGGTCTCAAAATTAAAATCGAACACCTAGTTCCACCTCTATTTGAAAATTGAAAGTTGACTTCCTATATACCCCCCGGGAAAATGGCCCCCATTCGGCCCATATGGGTCATGGCCCAAACATTTTTAGGGACATTGTGACTGGGACCATAGTGGAGGTACCCAAGTAAGTTTCGAGTGTGTGCGCATGAATCGAAGGGTGTGAGATGCATCCGCGGGCTAGTATTTTCATTTTTTTGGCGATTTTTGACCAATTTTCCTCCGGAAAAGGGCCCGTATAAACCCCCTATGGTCCCGATCGGTCACAAATTTGGCCCTAACCCTTGGCTACCTGCCCAAAATGAAATACATTTGAACTTGATCGTGATCCCGAGAGGGTCAGGGCGATCGTTATTCCAGGGGGACCGTAACGATATTTCCGAAGTCGCGTTTTTCACCCAAAAATCCTATAACTTTTTTTTAAAAACGCTCGAATCGCTTCGAAATTTTTTCTAATTATAATAATAAAAAAATAATTTATTTTTATATAGCGCATTACACATAGTTTCAATGCGCTGTACAAGGCATTACATATAAAATAGGTACATTTGAAAAGAACAAAAATATATAAGAGCAATTAATACAATCAATACAAACAGGAGTATAATACACACATATTCACATACAGACATATTTACATATTCATATACATGCACATACATACAAACATGTTCACGAGTAGCATTGTTTGAACAAATGTGTTTTGAAACAGCGTTTAAATGAAGCATTTTCTGCGATTTCACGGAGGTGTATTGGGACAGAGTTCCAGAGTTTAGGAGCAGAGTGTTTAAAGTTAATAGAATGATTTTGAATATTGATCTTTGGGCTACTGGAAGCCAGTGGAGTTCATGTAGTGTAGGGACTGATGGAGCAAACTTGCCTTGTCTTGTAACTAATCGGGGAGCAGAGTTTTGTAAGGTTTGGAGTTTTTGTATTTGGGTGAAGCGTAGGTTGTGATATAGACTGTTGCAATATTTTCTGTGTTCATCTAACAGTGCGACTTTTTCAGTCCAAACCCATCCTTTTCCTCTAGATATGTAATGTGCGCATCTAATAGAGCAGTATTTACAGCATAAACCCATGATTTCGTCCAGATGTTTAATGTGTTCATCTAACAGTCCGACTTTTACAGTCCAACCCCGTCTTTCCCCCTAGACATTTAACGTGCGCATCTAACAGAGCGATATTTAGAGCCAAAACCTATCCCCCCCGACCAGACATTTACTGTATTAGTTAAACAGAGCTACCCTTTCTCAGATATTCAATGTGTGATTGTAACAGGGCAACTTTTACAGCCGAAACCCATGCTTTCCTCTTGATGTTTAATGTGCTCATCTAAACAGAGCGACTTTTATAGTCCAAACTAATCCTTTCCTCTAGATATTTTTATGTGCATCTAACAGAGTGACTTTTACAGCCCAAACGCATTCCTTTTCTCTAGATGTTATTGTGTACATCTAACAGAGCGACTTTTACAGCCCAAAACCACCCGTCCTTCTAGATATATTTAATGTGTGCATCTAACAGAGCGATATTTGGAGTCAAAACCCACCCCTCCGACAAGACATTTACTGTAACAGTTATATATCGCGACTTTTTCTCAGATATTCAATGTGTGAATGTAAAAGAGCGACTTTTACAGCTAAAACCCATCCTTTTTTCGAGATATTTAATGTGCGCATCTAAAGAGCGACTTTTACAGCACAAACCCATGATTTTGTCTAGATGCTTTATGTGTTCATCTAACAGAGCGACTTTTACAGCACAAATCCATGATTTCGTCTAGATGTTTAATGTGCACATCTAAAGAGCGATTTTTACAGTACAAACCCATGATTTCGTTTAGATGTTTAATGTGTTCACCTAACAGACCGACCTTTACAGGCCAAACCCTCCCTTTCCTATAGATGTTTAATGTGTTCATCTAACAGAACAACTTGTACAGCCCAAACCCATCCTTTCCTCTAGACATTTACTGTATCAGTTGAACAAAGCCACGTTTACACATCCTAACTTCTAGATATTTAGTGTGTGTACCTAACAGAGCGAAATTAGCGGCCCAAACCGAATCTACAAATCCGTTTAATTTTCTGTATATCTAAAAGTTTAGCGAGTCTATGCTCATACTAGTGTTTGTATTTTGTCATATGCATATATTCTATCATCAATAATTTACTTATGGAAGAATGATTGAATGCAATATTAGGGACATTTGATGACGTCGCAATAGCATCAGCGTTAAATTATAAAGTGACATAACGCCTGTTAATGCTAATGAGATGCGATCTAAACGTCCATATTACTTGTTAAGTTATTTCAACTGGACCCCATCTCTTCCATACAGTTCTTGTTGGTAAATGCCCCGGTGAAAAAATTATTGTGGACTTGATATATGACCAATGCATCGATGACCGATGATCAACGAAGAAATTTTGCTCGTGCGCAACATTTCATATTTTCCTTGAATGCCGAAACCCCTCAGCATCCCCCAGTTCGCTGCCTTCTTATTTGTAGGTGCCCGGGCAAAAGTTTTCTTGACCATGGTTTTTAGTCATCATTGGATGCCAAGGGATGACTGGAAAACGAATTTCACTCCTGCTTGAAATTTTACAGTTGCCCCCCCCCCCCTGAGGGGTTTTGGAACCCCCTTCTTGTTTGAGAATGCCTGGGAATTTTTTTTCTTGACCACTTTTTTCTTACTCTATATACCTCATAGAACACACCATGTGAAAATGAATCTCGTTCTAGAAGTTTTAATTCAAAGCACAATTTGCGATTCCTTTCGGGGGCCCTTATGCCACGCCCCAACCGTGAAACTCAAGAAATGACTTTTTCTCATTCTTATCGATATGCAGTCACATTCCGATGGTCAAACCTTTCGTGCTCAACTTTTTACAGTTCGGTCATCGAGCTCTCAGTTTATTTATAGGGTCTTAAACCAACAGTTTAGGGTTTTCTTGGATTTTACCACTTTCCGGTGCACAAAATTTGGTATACTTTTGGGATTTTATAAAGTACACCTAAATAAACGCAAAAATGAATAAAAACGTTTTCTTGCAATTTGTTGGGGGTAAAATCTTAAATTGATTATCCAGACATTTGACAGCGAAAGTCTTGAAGGATAAATCCTCTAGGTTTTTTTAGTCATACAGTAAGTAAAATCCTATGGGTTTTTGTCATGCGACAACAGTTAGCAGAAATGTAAATAAGCCCTTTCTTGTGTCAATGGTAATTTGAAGATTGAATTTATCACAGTATGCTTTGGCGGTTGAAATAAAAAATAAAATTTTGTAATGGCCCAGTGTTTGAGTTAACGTCATACATACAGGGAGCGCTTGCCTTTGATTGGTCAATTCATAGAACAAATCCTACGTCAATAGGGCTTGTTCTAAACCTAAGGATTTATCCGTAGGCCAGAAAATCTATAACCTACAGGACAAATTTTTCCGTACGCATGAAAGGATTTATGGATATAAATCCTCAGGATATAAAGGCTTAAGGTAGCCCAAAATACAACATGTGCACATGATACAAATAGTTAATATTCAGATAAATGTACAAAATACAAACACTTTATTTTTTGTAATAATTTTTAATAATTAGTCATGTTTAAAAGGTAAGGATTTAAATTATCCTCTGTTTCACAGGAATTGGAGGAGGAAGGGAAACCTTTCCACCTTAACAGAAATTCATATTTCCCTCTCCTTCTCTTTATAACCTTCTCTACTTCATATTCTGAAAAACATAATTTAAATATTCTGTATATTTCAATAAAAATACCCCTGAAAAACAGGTTGTGACACAGGTGTAATGGTATAACCACAAAAAACATTGACATGCCCAATGGCTAAGTGGGTAAGACGCTGACTGGATAGCCTGCATTGGTCCAGAAAGTTCATCCAGATTTTCCGGGGTGGTTTCCCCTTGTCAGTGATGCAGGACGGAGGGTCTGACAAGGACAGCTGTCTAGTCGTTAGGATGGGACTAAAAACCGAGGTTCCGTGCACACATTGGCGTGCAACCGATCGGGTTGCAAAGGGTGGGAAACTTTCTTGGAATTTTGGAATAAAATTATAATTATTTACTGGAATTTCCTTTTTCTTTGTTACTTTTATCTATATAAACTATTAAAACTTATTTAACTGTTAGTTGTGTTCCAAATAATAAAACTAAAGAGATAAGTTTATGTAAAGGGACTGTGTGCATCAGAAGCTGTTTTGAGTGTAGCTTCAATAATTCTTGCAATACCACCTTCATCATTAACAAATGAACATGTTGAAAAGTTGGTCTGTATAAGATCATTAAGATCTAATTTGAAATTCTTCGAAGTGTGCTATGAGGGAAATTTTTGCCTGGACAGCGGCGATACGGCCTACTCTCATATCGAAATTCCAACTGCCAAGGGATCTTTTACGTGCACTCCAATGTGTACACAGGACCTTGGTTTTTCGTCCCATCTGAAGGACTAGACAGCTGTCCTTGTCAGGCCCTCCTTCTGCATCACTGACAGAGAAAATCACGCGGGAAAATCGAGATGAACTTTCTCGGCCAATACAGGGATCGAAAACCCGACCTCCAGGCTAGCAAACCAGTGCCTTATCCACTTAGCCACCGTAATCCCCCATTAAATATAAAAAAACAACTTTAAAAAACTGTACTGTAACCTCTAGGTTTAAATTTGGCCCCCTAACCCTTTTGTAGAGTTGTAAAATATGTACGTAGGTTATGTACAAATTTAAGTGTCAATGTACATAAATTTCACGAAAAAGGCTAACATGCAAGATATGACTACATTTTACAAGAAAACAGAGCAACAGAGGTCATTTATTTTGTTGGGCAGTTTCGGTACAATTTATACGAAATTCGAACCCAATTATCATTATGTTTTAACAGTGATGAATGATGAATGATGATATATAGTGACCGTTTTTTTAAATTGGATAAAAATTGTGACCTGTTCAGGGGACCAAAAGCTAAAAACGTGTCTTTTCATACAATTAGAGGCCATAAAGTTAAATAATTACGATATGATACATGCGAATATCGAAAGGAACCAATATCTTTTGGGGAAAGCATATATTTCAAGTTTCGTAAAAATCGGATAAGAATTGTGACCTGTAGGGTGGCCACAATAAATTGTGGGGGTACTGGGGACAGGGCGAGGACACTAACGTCCACGTGAAAATGAGGGCGCATAAAAACTAGTATCCTAGTTTGATTTTGGTCCCCTAACATTTACTTGTAATTGTAAATTATGTACGAATGTTGTAGACCCTTCCGAGGCCAGATGTAATTATTAAATTAATTAATAATGAATATATTGAAAATTTCAGTCAAATTACTTTATTGATATTCTGTGCGAAGTTATTTCCGTTAGTGACATCACACATGGCGGGGAAATATTAGCGTTTATCGCACACATGGTTGGAATTATTTAATCCATTCAATATCTAAGCTATCTGGTCGTCTAAAGAATAAATTTTGTGCTTGCCACGTGAATAAAAGGTATAAATAATAATTTATATAACTTCTGAAGCCATAATGAAATCCCCAAATAGACAAACTGTAATTTGAATCAATAATAGACCACATTTACCGGACAATTTTGAGCTTCTTGGTACCATACTGGGAGGGTCGCTGTAACACCCCTTATTCGCATAATCTGGTTACCCACCATGTTCTTGTCTACACAAACCAGATCGACACCTACATCGGATAAGTCGGTAATCTGAAAATAAAAAGAGTTTATTTTATCATCAATTATCCACACGTGTAGTATGCCGGTGCAATAAGATATTCTTTTTATATATCAATAGAATTATCATACTGAAGCGTGGCGCATTGACATTTTGCACGTTCTAAGCCTTGTTATAGACAAGAGACACATACATTAAGAGTCATCAATACCTACCGCAATTTCACATAGTCGTATGAAGGCAAATGAGTATATAACACTAGCTATCTTTCAACAACAAGGGCTTACCATGCACTCAACCTCCACATTTCAAAAGTTAAAATTATTAAGTGTACATTTGGTCCCTACACTTCACGTGAAATCTGATCGAAAATGGTTCACATCTAGAATCTAGCCTCGTTCAATTATATATTTACAAGAAAATTACTGCCCTACGAACGAGAGGCAATCGACAATGATCAAATGAAATGGCCCAATGCTTCACACTTGGTAATTTTCGTACAACCAGGGACAATAGTAGAGTCCTCCATAAAAATGAGAGCGGACGTCCTCACAGGGGCGACACCATAAAAATGTGGGCGATTAAAAAAAATTTACCAAGGAAAATTCTTCTTTAGGGTTTTCTTTGTGCCAACAACAGTGGGGAGCTTTTGGGCTATATCTCTGTAGTCATCATCCACCAACAGCCTCAACTGCGCTGTGCAGTCTTCAATGTTTGGTAAGTTATCTGCAAAACAAACATTAAAATGAAACAATCTAAATGTACAAATTCCAATGATTTATTCATGGGCGAAGAGGTCGATATATTCCGTCCCCTGGTATAAATAGGCCTATTCCTGTTTTATTGCGTTTTAATATTAGAAAGGCCTGCAGAAACAAAAAATATGTATACTCCTGCCTATAGGCCTAACCCCAACCTTCAATCTCGCCAACAATAACAATTGTGTGCCTCCTAGTTCTAGACTAGGGGGTTTGATGGCAAGTGCGCGCTGTATTAAGCCTAAGACCTGTCATCATTGAGTCAAATGGGCAATGGCATGGTTTCGAATCCTCGGTTGTACGTGGCATTGGCAAGGACTTGAAGGAGTTGGGTCTCCTGTTACCACCTCGTGGGTTTTCTCTGGGTTCCTCCCTCTGCTAAAGACCCCTACGCGCAAGCGAATTATTGAAATAAAATTAAAACTATGCATGTTTATAATTATAATGTTAGTGCCGAAATGACCTAGGCCTACTCTAGGCTAGTAATAGTATTGAGACTTTAGTAGTAACTTAAACCCCATATTTCTCTCTCCCCCCTTCTAGGCCTAACCTTGTTAACATCTCAGCGACCTTGACGAAAACTGAGCTGGCCTTTCTTTAACAAATATATTACATAGGCTAACCATAGCGGAATGGGTTTTATATAATGTTTATAAGCTGGAGCCTAACCTTTTTTCTAGAACAAGGTGAAGGTCAGTTTTGAATTCAAAAAGAAGTACAAGGGCGCACTCGATACCATCCTTAGATCGATTATCGGCACAGCAGACAAAGAGTTGTCGATTTGATAAAAAGAAAAAGCAAACTCGGGACAATATTTTAAAAATGTAATACTAAAAAAAAGCTAGACCTCACCAGCTAAAAACCCGTTTGGGGTCAAAGAAGGCATAGGACTAGACTCAAATAAATCTAGAAATAAAAGTATTAAGAAATAGGCTAGTCCGGAGGCCTACCTTGGTCAAGTCTATTTTTAGAATCTTGATCCGTGAAAAGTATTTAGAATCTTACCTCTGATTGTGGCAGTATAGGTGTAGGAGTAGCAGAAACTTGTTTCGTTGGCGACATCGTAACGGTAAATTCATAGGCCCGAGTCACAGAGTAAAAATAACTAATTCTTGTCCAAGATGTCGAATCGGCACTATGCTTAATCTTGAACGAGTTGGTAAGTAATAAATGGCGGGATTGACATACTTCGATACCAATGACGTCTATATCCGGTTTACTTATTCTTTCATACAATAGTTATCTTCCCGAGAATCGAAAGAAGACTGTTGTCTATTATTAGAGCAGTATCTTCGCGCTTTAATATCTTATGATTTTCGGCCTTTCTGAACGCTAGGCTACAAGTAGAGAGAAGGACTTCGTTTACCACTACCAGCGTTCTTATTAGGCCTATAGGCCTATTTTTATCTACAAACAGTTGTCTTTTATTTCTCAGCATAGGAGACTTTCTGGTCTGGGTATGTATAATTTAAAGTTTAAATAGGAGGTTTTTCGTGTGACGCATTTCCGGTATCTATTTTTAGCCTGGCCGAATTTATCCCGCAGTTTAACATGGAAAATGTGAGGGAAAGCGAGGTTTTCTCTCTTTTTCTCTTTATATAAAACATATTCTTTAATTCCACTCTTGTTGAAAGTTGCGTGTAGCATTCGTAATAAATAACTGATTTCAAATCATGTCTTAGTTATTATTTTTTTGTTTTAATGACGATATACTGCGTTGTAGCAGACGATATGTCAAGCTCGCGCACGGTTCAATAGTCTCTATCATCAAGATAAATATTCTCTGTATGTTGAAGACTAGGCCGGAAGTTCTGGGTGACCGAGACTAACGTCCAGTTGGCCGTACGCTAAAGCATTACACAGATATTGTTGTATGCAGACGATTAATATGTTTTGTGTTAATTGTACTGCAAACAAATAATAAATAATATCTGCTTGTTTGTAAAATGTCACGAAATAGCGCATAAGAGTAAACAATATGGATTATAGAGTGGTGCCCTGCGGTTCCACGAAAGAATTATTCAAGACGATATTAAAATTTAAGCACGACCGTAGCAAGTCTAAAAAATGATGACAAATAATAATCACGCTGTAAAAAATAATTCTGTATATAATGCACCAGTCCAGTTATTGCATTCAACAGTTGTTCTCCGAACCAAATACTAAATTAGAAATTAATAAAATAGACATAAATCTATCGTTCTCTATTCTTGGTTGCGACAGTGGAGATAAACTGACTGGATTAAAATTTCACTGGGTGCCAAACGCTGAGCCAAGACGATTTATGTAGTTGTAAAAAGAGCTTTGAAAAATATTCATAGATTCCAATTGATCATCGTTTTGTTCTTTCTGTTATTCATATTCCATCAAGAGAAAATTTTATAAAAATGGCTGGAGTTTTACCACGTAAATCAAACAACTATTTTTCATTGGTTATAGAGCCGTCTTAACGCGGGGAAATTTACAGTAGCTATTGGCTATACAACACGCATAAACAATCTTATTTGCATATTGCATTCTATTTATAGAATTATTAGCTGGAATAATTTTTTTAAGTCGATAGCCTCAAGGACCAACATAGTAGGCCCTACCGTGTTTTGTGTAAGAGTATAGCATGCAACGCTAGCAGACGATATCAAGTATTAACCGCGTACGTATACACTGTCCAGTCGGCAGTTGAATGTAAATAGGATAGACCATTTAAATCTATTATGTTAATTAATAGTCCTGTAAGTAATAGATAGCATCTGTTTGGTCGTAAAATGCGTAATAAACTTGACTAAATACTAATTCGAGCAATGAGCACGAATAGACTCTGCACGAATCAGTCATCCACTGTTTTCCTCAGTTGCATACGGCCATTACGGGTCTGGTAAAGTTGCCGTATCTTTCATATATCGAAGTTTCTGTAAATATCGGTTTTTGGCATCAGTCGGTAAACCTTTCACGTATATAGAAATGGTGGTCGGTTCCATTTTAGGTAAAAGAAGCTTAGTGTACGACGGTATTTTCACAAAAAAACACACAATGGCCTATGTGTTTCAGTCTAGCAATTCGGCCAGCTCGTCTGCGCATGCTCGAAAATGACGTCAAAAGGGAAACCCGTAAAAGCTCCTATATGATGTTGCTAATGCTAATCATAGTAATAGTACTAAATATTTAGTTCTAACTTCTATGGACTAGACTGCTGACTTCATGAATGTGAAGTGGAAATTAGAAATTATTAAGAAAAGTGATATATATGATCTTGTACATGGCCTTGCTCAGGGTCTCCAGTTGCTAGGCCCAGGTAGACACCGACTGACCGACCGCACACATTAACTTTATACTTTATTTCAATTTATTTATTTCAAGCATATTAAATTAATAATATAATAAGTAAGAGGCCCGTCTATAGCCACTGCCCAGCATGACTTGATTATTATTAATAAATATTTTAAGAAAAACAAATATATAAATATAATGAATTCAGTTCTTATCATTGTCATTATTATATCAAATATTATTATTCACTCACTATATTATAATTAAAATGCAATTTGATGTCTGGGCAGTAGGTGACATGACTAGGCCCATCTTCAATTATCAATACTAATAGAACTTTGAAGGCTTTAACTCGCCGTAACTAAATAATTAAGTACTTACATCTTAGATGTTAACACAAGGTACAATTTTGTGAATACACAATTACTGAGTTTGATGTGTACTTAAAAGATCCCTTGGCAGTTAGAATTCGATATAAGAGTAATCCGAGCACTGCTGCCCGGGCAAATTTCCCTCATGGCACACTGTATGGCGTATGCCCGTCTTCCATTAGCCAAAGTTAGGTGCAAAAGAGTAGGATGTTAAACCCCATTTAATTTCATTTACTACAATCACCGGTATCTACGTGTTTAACTTAGGTTAGAAGTAGTTATACTTTATAGTTTAATAAATGCCATTTTTTCTGTTTCATGATTCACCACTAGTAGTGATATTTAGATTTATTCCAGTATTTGGTAAATATTTAGGAAATTAAGACAGGTGAGCAAACAGGTGAGCAAGTTACATTGTATTTAATTAATATGGCTTTACAAAATAGTAGTAGTAGAATTAATCTGTCTTTGCCCAATAAAACTTTGCCTGTTGTTATCTGTAGACTCTATGATATTAAACGAAACGCAGCACATATTAAACTCTCTAAATGTGAAGACTACAAATACATGCCCCCAATAAAAGATTTGGATGAAATTATCAGGCTTTTGAATACCGGTAATGACAAAGATTTTTATGTAGATTTACCATATGGCAATTTCAGTTTTGAAGAGATCAAGCTTTTTAGAGATTTTTACATTGCTAAAAGCTTAAGACAAGAATTAGAAAATGAAAATAAATACATTTTGAATTGGCAACCCTTATTTACACCGATAGACAATATCAACCTATAATTCAAGTTTGTTGGACAATTTAAGCATGGCAGAAATACAAATAGCTCATCTATAGTCCAAACTTAAATGGCCATCCTCATAATGTATGTGAAGAAATGTGCTATTTATATCCAAAACAGAGTTGCGGTTCAGTATGTGGGCCGTCTGTTATATTAGGGATAACTGTACTTTTACTTCGACAAGACATTTTTAAATTTCTTTTGTCAATTTCCTATCAACAGGCTAATGATATTAATATTACAAATGAAGTACAAGCATTTAAACACTTTATACCAGATTTTTCTTTACATTCGAAAAGTATTCGGTTTGCAATCATTTCATGGTTAATGACTGGTCACATAAACATAAATAATATATTGCAAAAATCTGATGAAGAAATAAGCTTACATATAAACAATAATGATATTAATATAATTGATTAAAAACAGATTCTTATCAATGAGCCAGTGTCCTACACACTGAGTCAGAACCCACCGAGCCAGTGGTTTACCCACTGAGCCATTGTCTTACCAACTGAGCTGGTGGCTTAACCCCTGAGTTGATGGCCTATCAACAGAGCTGGAAGTCTGGCACCTCATGTACTGAGCCACCTTGGTTTTCGTTCTGCTCATGTATTGCACATAAAAATGCCTTCCTGGCTAGGCACAGATTTGATCTTTAATTGATGAATGCCATTATTTAAAGTTAACCTAGATATCATGTCTTAGTAAATCATTTTCCATTCCAGGTTTCTGCTTACACTAAACCTGATCAAGTGATAGAATCTGTCAGTTTTGATACGTTACTTAAAGAAGCGGAGGTGTTGAAGCAAGGTGCCGAGGATGCAGGAGAAAACGTTGCAGCTACTACAGCTGAGGGAACTGATAAACCTACTGGAGAACCAGCCACAGAAGATTCAGAAACTGACACCAGTGACACAGATGTTGAAATGAAGGAAGAAGTAACAGATTCACAGGCTAAGAAGAAATATCCTATAAAACCACATTACCGTCATGCTGAAAGATTTATTTTAAAAGCTGCCCAGGCACGACTAGACGAATTCATAAAAGTTAAAACGCTAAAAGATCTACTGTTTGTACCTGCTTTCCCTCATCATATCACCAGCCAAATTAACGTCTTACTGTGTAACCTCCCCGTTCCAGTTCGCTTTATAAATCATTCCATTAGAAATCAGAAGTACACCATTGTAACGCAAAGTATGTCACCGATCAAAATTGTCGCTTTTCTCAAAGCCAACGGTGGACAGTCTGGTTGCTTTCGTTTAGTCGACAAGTCAGAACTTCCGACACATAAGGACATTTTACCAGAACTTAAAAGTGGGGAAATTTTAACTAAGATCAAATCCAAATTTTAGTAGATATTTCAATTTTGATTGGCTAAGCACTAAAACTAATAAGATTGCTAAAATTTGGATTTTTTCTTGGGGACATTTTTTTAAAATGGGTTTTGTTATTCATTGGGTTGGTACGTCTGTCCGTCCGTCTTGTCTGTCATAATTTTTGGGACAAAATAACTCTCTGTGATGAAACTTGGTATATAGTTCATTTCATCAATACCTTGACTAAGTTTGATAATGACTTTAGAACACAATAACTCTCATTCTAATTGAGTTAGAATGTACATACTTGGCGTAGATGTCTATTAGGTGAATGCCTTGATGGAGTTAGGGGGATCACGGTGGCTAAGTGGATAAGGTGCTGGTTCGCTAGCCTGGAGGTTGAGTGTTCGATCCCTGCATTGGCCGAGAAAGTTCATCTCGATTTTCCGGCGTGATTTCCCCTTGTCAGTGATGCAGAAGGAGGGCCTGACAAGGACAGCTGCCTAGTCGTTCGGATGGTACGAAAAACCGAGGTCCCGTGTACAAATTGGAGTGCACGTAAAAGATCCCTTGGCAGTTGGAATTCGATATAAGAGTAGGCCGTAGCGCCACTGCCCGGGCAAAATTTCCCTCATAGCACACTGTTGGCGTATGCCCGTCTTCAATTGGCCCAGGTTAGGTGCTTAAGCGTAGGACGTTAAACCCTATTTCATTCATTCATTGATGGAGGGGGATCACTGTGGCTAAGTGGATAAGGCGCTGGTTCGCTAGCCTGGAGGTTGAGTGTTCGATCCCTGCATTGGCCGAGAAAGTTCATCTCGATTTTCCGGCGTGATTTCCCCTTGTCAGTGATGCAGGAGGGTCTGACAAGGACAGCTGCCTAGTCGTTCGGATGGGACGAAAAACTGAGGTCCCGTGTACAAATAGGAGTGCACGTAAAAGATCCCTTGGCAGTTGGAATTCGATATAAGAGTAGGCCGTAGCGCCGCTGCCCGGGCAAAATTTCCCTCATTGCACACTGTGGCATATGCCCGTCTTCAATTAGCCCAGGTTAGGTGCTTAAGCGTAGGACGTTAAACCCCATTTCATTCATTCATTGATGGAGTTAGATGATGAACATTACCTGATAGAGAGTGATGAAACTTAGTGTATAGTTTGATTGCTCGATACTTTTGAACAAAATAAATGTGCGATTAATAAATATGTGCAATCTAATTAAAATACAGATCTATATTTCGTTTCGTTTTTTATACTTTCGATGGCCTACACTACATGTAGATCTAACAACTTATAGTGGGAGATCACGTTCTATGATGTAGAAAATGACATTTGACCCCATGAGCTCAGTCATTTGATTAACCAATCAGAATCGTTGTTGCAAGTGGCTATGTTTTTTATCTATTTTTGCTTTGTTTTGATATCTGCCTGAGTTCATGTCTACCCACAGTTCCGTGCAAGAGAGGTCAAACCCCCTATTCGACAGACAATTTGATTGGCTGACCCCTCATTTAAAGCTGAACACGAGTTAAATAACAAACCTCCCAGATCCTAAAGTGTAGTCAAGACAAGTAAAACAAAATTATGAACTATAAAAAACGAAACGAAATTGGATCTGTGTTTTAATCAGATTGTAAATATGTGTCATCTATCCAATTTGGGACATCAGCCTCACTGTTGGATTGTTTTTTTTTGCTAATAAATATAAGTGCTAGTCTAATGTCTTGTCTCAATTACATCTTCAACAGTATGGTTTTGTTTCTAGTTTAAAATCCAAATATTTGTCTAAAGTCTTTACCAGTTGAGTGCCATGGTTTGTGTTGAAGGGTCTTCCGACCTTATTTGTCTTATTTTTGCCAGTCATGTTTGGCCGTTTTGACTGACTTAAAGTGAAATTGACCAACTGGAGAATAGATCACAAGGTCTGTCTAAAGTTTAGACAAATATTTGGATTTTAAACTAGATTTATAAGGGGCATTTTAAAGGGGCATAGGCGCCATTGGGTAAGATTAGATAAGAGCTGACAGTTCTCGCTATAATAGTTCCTTTTCTGTGGTTCAAGTATCTGATGTGAGAATCTGGGCCCTGTTTCTCGAAATCTTAACAGTGGGAATGCAGTCGACCTTACTCTTGGTTACGAAGCTAAGCCACGTCACTAAATGACAGACCTTATTATCCAACGCGAATGCATTATCATTTGACTCCACCCCCTCCCCTGCAGTGACACATGAATGTTGTGACCAATAACCACTTTCCTGTCTTAAGGCCTGTGAAAACAGTATTTCTTCATTATTAATTTGTCCCAACTAATCATGGTTCATGAATGCGTGTTCTCGATATGTTCACACTTCTACGATGGTGGGTAACTACGAGTCATGAGTGAAATAATGTTATTTCGTTTAATCTGTTATACTAATATAGAGAAAATACAATTTACATTTTATGGATATGACTGTTACGTAAATACATGTACCCGTAAGTAATGTTTATATTCGCGTTACGTTTGGTAGTGGAACCGTGACACTGACATATTGTACATCGTTTACTTCAGGGTTAGGCGTGTTGTCTACCAAAGTTAGGTTAAAATCTTCCACTACACTGCAAAGTCAGTAACATCATCGAGCTAACCTTTGCTAAAAGGTTAATGTTAATAACATCCACCAATTAGTCTATACACTAAACACAAGACCTGCAGCATTCAATCTCTGTGATCTGTAAATAATTATTAAAAAAACATATGAACTTGCTTCAAATTTACACACTATAACTTATTACATAAACTTTATGTAGATAACGAAAGTGAATTTTGAGATGCACTCCAATGACAAGTAGTTGAATTACATAAAAATTTACAAAAATAAGAACTGTTAATGAAAATAATAAACTGATTTACCTCAAGATAGATAAATGGAAATATTTGCCATACTTTTCTTCTGAAAAATGAAAGGGCGTAGTTTTATTATAAAACAAGGAACATGTACTACAAAAACATATAATTATTTATGTACCCCCCTCGCCAACACGTACATTTGGAATACATTTAATATAGTTAACTAAAAAACATAACGTTAATGCTACAATATACGTCCACATTCCTGCTTTGATTGATATGGTACTTTGTCAAGAAGGCTAGGCGTTTGGTTTGTTTGCCTGTGGGAGTCGGGACATGCACCCAAAACAATAGAGATCTTCCTTGGGGTTTAAGGAATAATTATACAAAGTTTGAAGAAAATCCATGAAGAATTGCGTCCTGTAGGCGACCCACAGACAAACACATACATACATACATAAACATACCACAGACAGGGGCGACGGCATAATACGTTCACATTATCATATGAATGTGGACGTATAAAAATGTTGAAATCACAATTAATTATGATACCACAATACAGGCTGGTAAAATCAACACAAAGTTCATACATTACATTATAATAACCAGAGAACTGTGAGGTTCATATAAACAGCCAAAATCCCAAAATAAATTGATGACACATTGATTAATTGCTCATTCTTCTTTTTATAAAAAAAACAAAACAAGCCAACAGTTAGGCTGATGTCCCCCGCCGAAATCCCAAAATAAATAGATGACACATTTTAATTAATCGCTCATTTATTTTTTTCAAAAGCACCGAGCAATCAAACTATACACAAAGTTTCATCACTGTCTATCAGTTTGAACATCCTACCTCAATTAGAAGATGCTCATTATCAAACTTAATCAAGGTATTGATGTAATGAAACTAAACACCAAGTTTCATCACTCTCACTTATTTAGAACTAAGGTTATTTGAGAAATATTTGCAAGAGTGATTGTGTATTTTGGAGCGCTATGAGCACGGCTATATGTTGAATTAGCCCGATAAAATCATTAGGCTTCTTTATCTCATGACCTTACTTACACACTGTGTAACAATTTGGAGTCCATTGGATATTAACTTTAGCCTCTATAGCGTTCACAAGGTTTTTCAAACTGATCAAGGGCTATAACTCTGGCAATAAATATCAGATATCGCTGTAAAAATCTCTAAAAAGCTTGATCTCTTCAAAACTGAAATTGCCATATGGTAAATCTACATAAAAATCTTTGTCATTACCGGTATTCAAAAGCCTGATAATTTCATCCAAATCTTTTATTGGGGGCATGTATTTGTAGTCTTCACATTTAGAGAGTTTAATATGTGCTGCGTTTCGTTTAATATCATAGAGTCTACAGATAACAACAGGCAAAGTTTTATTGGGCAAAGACAGATTAATTCTACTACTACTATTTTGTAAAGCCATATTAATTAAATACAATGTAACTTGCTCACCTGTCTTAATTTCCTAAATATTTACCAAATACTGGAATAAATCTAAATATCACTACTAGTGGTGAATCATGAAACAGAAAAAATGGCATTTATTAAACTATAAAGTTATTAAAGTATAACTTAAGTTAAACACGTAGATACCGGTGATTGTAGTAAATGAAATTAAATTGGGTTTAACGTCCTACTCTTTTGCACCTAACTTTGGCTAATGCCGTAATGGAAGACGGGCATACGCCATACAGTGTGCCATGAGGGAAATTTGCCCGGGCAGCAGTGCTCGGATTACTCTTATATCGAATTCTAACTGCCAAGGGATCTTTTAAGTACACGTCAAACTCAGTAATTGTGTATTCACAAAATTGTACCTTGTGTTAACATCTAAGATGTAAGTACTTAATTATTTAGTTACGGCGAGTTAAAGCCTTCAAAGTTCTATTAGTATTGATAATTGAAGATGGGCCTAGTCATGTCACCTACTGCCCAGACATCAAATTGCATTTTAATTATAATATAGTGAGTGAATAATAATATTTGATATAATAATGACAATGATAAGAACTGAATTCATTATATTTATATATTTGTTTTTCTTAAAATATTTATTAATAATAATCAAGTCATGCTGGGCAGTGGCTATAGACGGGCCTCTTACTTATATTATTAATTTAATATGCTTGAAATAAATAAATTGAAATAAAGTATAAAGTTAATGTGTGCGGTCGGTCAGTCGGTGTCTACCTGGGCCTAGCAACTGGAGACCCTGAGCAAGGCCATGTACAAGATCATATATATCACTTTTCTTAATAATTTCTAATTTCCACTTCACATTCATGAAGTCAGCAGTCTAGTCCATAGAAGTTAGAACTAAATATTTACAGTACTAATTACTATGATTAGCATTAGCAACATCATATTTAAACTTTAAATTATACATACCCAGACCAGAAAGTCTCCTATGCTGAGAAATAAAAGACAACTGTTTGTAGATAAAAATAGGCCTATAGGCCTAATAGGAACGCTGGTAGTGGTAAACGAAGTCCTTCTCTCTACTTGTAGCCTAGCGTTCAGAAAGGCCGAAAATCATAAGATATTAAAGCGCGAAGATACTGCTCTAATAATAGACAACAGTCTTCTTTCGATTCTCGGGAAGATAACTATTGTATGAAAGAATAAGTAAACCGGATATAGACGTCATTGGTATCGAAGTATGTCAATCCCGCCATTTATTACTTACCAACTCGTTCAAGATTAAGCATAGTGCGTCGAATCGCGCCTAAAACTATCAACCTTCTTCTTTAGAATTTGATGACGTAGACATGAAATCTGATTGGCTAATGCGTATGTACATGATGCTATGATATTATTATTTTACCCTACTGAATAGACCCACCTCAATCATATATATTATTATATTATAATAGTTCCCCTGCTCAACCGGATGGAGCTGAATCATAGAGGCTTATTGAATAGGGTATACCTCAGTTGCATCGGGTGCTTGAATACATTAAAATCACACCTAGAATTCCTTTATATACATTACAATTATACTGGGATATATCTCTTTAAGTTACACTTATATTGTACAACGTTCAAGTATGAATGGAATGTCTATATGGTGTGATCGAATGATTGATCTACTGATAGATTATCTAATATGTTATTGATATATATATATATATATATATACACTTATATAATATCACATGGGGGTGTTTATATACTTTATCTATAGTATAAAGATTGTTAATATTTCATTTTTATTTTTTGGGTCATGTCCAGGGGCGGACTGGGCTCCTGAAGGGGGCCCTGTGCAGGGTAACTGAAGGGGCCCTACCCTTTAGAGTCAAACACCACGAACAACCGCGGAGGGCGAATCCCGACTTTCCGAGCGCCGAAGGCGCGATTTTATTGAGGAGGTTCTGGGGGAGGTTTTCCCCCCAGATTTTTTTTGAAATTCGCCAGCCGGAAACCCGTTTTCCAAGCATCTGGGGATCTATTTTGGAAAAAGTAAAACTCCATTTTGGCGAGGAATTTCTCTGGGGTAGTAGGCCTATCGTTTTCTAAGCATAAGGGGATCAATTTTGGAAAAAGTAAATCTGCCGAATTTCAAAAACAAATACTTAAAATATAAAATTACTTAATAAATTATTAAAATTACTTAAAAGTAATACTGTAGGCCAGTAATAATAAACAAGACATTGACATATATAACTTATGATGAATTATGGATAAAAGACTAATTATATTAAACTGGTAAACGTACAAATAACCAAATTAGTAGTTTAAACTTACAAGTATTACATGACATAAGACTGAATACTACTGCAACTGAATTCCATGTCCGAAAAATACCGCCAGATACCAGAAGCGAGAAAAATGCTATTTCAGCTGAATGGTGCTGCGCCGAAAGTGCCCGAGGGCAAATATCACAAGGTCCTACCCATATGTCATCAATTGGGCCCCCAATTTTGACAAAATAAATCACTATTTTTACTGAATTTTGAAAATAGGGACCCAATGGTCACAGATTAGAGGCCCATTTACCAATGACAAGTGGGCCCCTACCCTTGACTATAGGCCCCCAATGTTGACAAAAATAAATCACTTTTTTACTGAATTTTGATGTATTTTTGAGTTTTTAAGCCAAAATTGGGCCCCTCTTGAAGCAAAAGGGGGCCCCTTGGCCACATGTAGACTACTGACATGTAGAGTGGGGCCCAGCTTACGTCAAATATGGGGCCCAAGTGGAGGGAAATTGTAGGGACATAGCTAGCTGACTTGAAAAGAAAACGCTAAAATTGCGTCACCAGTCAAATGTTCTAGTCGCGAATAATGATATGAAAGTAACCTTCGGAATTTGCCACTAAACCTGTACTACAAGCGACATAAACCGGGATTCAAGCCCTTTTTTAGTTGATTGTGAATTGAAATATTGTACGAAATCGATCGTCGTATTTGCTACTGTTGAGGCCATTGTTATTCAGTAAATCCACGAAATGAAAGGGTTGGAAAACCCCACAAATAGTAATATAACATCGTCGTTACCTTTGACCTAGAGGGGGGTTGGGATAGCCTAGTGGTCTAGAGTGCGCTTCGACCTCTAGCTGGCCGGTAACCTCTGGTTTGCGACTGTGGTTTCGAGCCCTAGTGTGAGCGTATGCGACATGGAGATAGGGGCACCTTCTTAACCTCGTGGGTTTCCCCCGGGCACTCCGGTTTCCTCCCACTGCTAAAGACTCCTACGCACAAGCGAATTATTGAAGTAAAAAAAATTGAAAACCATACGTTAGTCCAAAAATGACCTAGTTTGTGTCGAGTGGACGTTAAACCCCATTTCTCTCTCACACCTTTGACATGGAGCTGTGTTGTTTACTGCTGAATGTGTTACAAAAACTATCTTCAATTGATAAATCGAGTAACAGTCTTAAGACTTTTCTTTGAATAAAGTTCCTCGGTTAATGAATACAAATTTTAAACATGCAATACATGTACATCATAATATAACATCGTGTTGGTGTTGTTCTTTCTTTAACCCACCGTTTCTCAGAGCTACCCATATCTGGATTTCCACACATCGTTGGCTACAGGATACATGGGTCGAATCTCAAAAAGTGGTCCAAAGTATGGTTATTGGTCATTATCAAAATGATAAATAGCAGCTCGTATCCTAAATAAGAGAAATACGATGAAAATCATCTCTTGTAAATTATGAAGCGAGACATAAGAGAATGGAATAATTTATACGAAATACTTTCCTTTAATATCATTTCTCGTTTTGAAAAAGAAATTATTTCAAAATCATACTAAAACACCTATATAAAGTACTATGTAATATTTTGCCAGAGGGTATCAATAAAGATCTGTGAATGTAGCTAGTTTAATACTGATGAGATGATAAATATGACCCTGAACACCATATTTCACACTTTTAAGATGACTTTTGTCTTTATTTAGTGACTTTTGTGTGTCTGAGTTCAGTTTGCAATACGTGTAAACATGTATAATGTAGTGATAAAACGTCTGTCTGACAGTTTCAAACAGTAGACGGTGGTATAAAATTTCTAACTTTTTGTTGGGCTTTCTTTTTGTCGACGTGTATTACCTTCAATAACGTAATATAAGTATAATACACTGTAATACCCCATGGCTTTATATATATAATATATAACTATATAAATAAATTTAAAAAATCCAGATAAAAAATTACATGTATATACACTAGGTCAATTTGATATACTACCTGTTTGGACTAGATTTACCTATGTCTATTTATGATGCAGACGTAATTTCTATCAATGCAATATCAGTGTTATTATCAAGGTAAATGGCTTAAGTGGGGGACAGACGAACGTATTTTTTCGCCCGATCGCGACGATTTTTAAAATCGCTCGAAAAATACGCCCGTGTGCCCCTTCAGATCGACGACGATTCTGTACGCCGAACCATTCGCCCGATCCTAATTTGCTACCCTTGTAAAATGACGTGATTATTATTATTATTATCAATCGCTCGTATCTAGTATGTTAGATATTTACGGCCGAATATTTTACGCCGGCGATCAAATTCGCTCGTCTGCCCGTGTCCAGCGTATTTTGTCGGGCGATTCCTTTATATAAACCGATCATCGACGTCGTTGATATCACATGATCTGAAAATGGCTACCTTTACTCCTGTATCGTGGAGTCTCATAAAAGAAGAAGAATTTGTTACGCTTTGGTGTGAAAGGCCTTGTCTTTTTGACATCAAAATGCCTGAATAAAGGGATGGCGTCGCTAAAGACCGTGCAATGACAGAAATAGCTGGAAAATCGCTATGACTGGTAAAAAACAGATGAGGGAGTGGGAAAGGGGCTTGGAAATATAGAAAACTTTGAGAAGTTTGATACCGTACGCTCTTGAGAAAATCGCTACGTGTGCCCGTTCGTTATCGGCCGTAAAAAAATCGCTGGCGTATTTCAATCGTTGCGACCGGGCGTAAATATACGCTCGTCTGTCCATACCTTTACGATGACATCATAATACCTACTTATCATACCTTAGATATCGATTTGTATTCCGGGATTTTTTATTTATTCTTCAAGTAAGGGTTACAACATGACAATAAATTAATATATTATAATAAGAGCTAGTGCCACATTGCACGACTGGGAAAGTGACAACAATAAATACAGATATGTATATGAAAATAAGAACGTGCTACGTTGTATAATTGGGGCGCGAAATGAGACAAGCATAGAGAAATAGGATAGGTATGGTGTCATGAAGAGACCTTCACTGGGGATAGCCCATAAAGCCTGACGTATATAACGTCCGTTGCTTATTTCCAATGGGGTCCAAAGTTGCCAAGGTCACGCCAGCTCACCATTGGGAGGCAAGATTTAATAAACATGCCATCACAACATTGTATCACAAATAATAAAATACATTTATGTCTACATGTTATACATCAACTAATTTTATTAATAGTAGATTATCAAGCATGTAGGCCTACCACATATTAATATTGTGTTAACGATAAATACTTCTTGGCTGCAGCTTTAAAGCTGTATATTGATTCTAAAGACTTAATATCATTGGTAAATCGTTTCAGATAATTATTGCGGTATAATACAATGATGTGAACTGATTTCTACCTGCGTATTTTGGAACCGCTAAATTAAAAAAACTAGATCTTGTGCCATATTGATGAGTATCCCTAATACATTTGAATTTTAATTTAAGGTATGATGGACAATTATCATGAAAAATCTTATGTACTTGATTGAGTTTTAACTGTTTAACTCGGTTTTCAACATTTAGTATATTCAAATGTGAATATGAAACATGATCTCTACGTTCTAGCACATTCACAAATCTAAGAACCATATTTTGAACAACTTGAAATTCATTTTAAGTGATTGATTCACACCAGAATACCAGGCTGACCAGGCATATATATAATCAAAGTGGCACTGAATAAGTGCAGAACAAAGTATATTTTGGTTTTTTTTCCTAAGGCATGTATTATAGCGAAACATAAATTTTAATCTTGAATTTGCTTTTTTTAAAAATACTGTTAACAGAATACATTCGGTTTTACCGAGATGGAGCGACAGTTTATTATCGATGAGCCATTCTGAGCAGGAATCAAGAGCACAGCTAATTGTTTATGAAACAACTTCAGGATTTTATCGGAAAATAATATTGGACTGACATCAGCGTATAATATAAGTTTACATTTTGTAGGGATGCTAATAATTATATATCGTTTACATAGCACAGCAATAATAACGGTCCCAGGATACTGCCCTGGGGCACGCCACAGGATCGGATAACTTGTCACCAATATTGACTAGGCCTACCTGTTACCTACATGACAGATATGAACATATACATTTAGTGGACTGAACGCCCTCAGTTTTAGTTTTACACATAAGACATCATCATTTATAGGTATGTCTATAGATATTCCTATAGGTATTTATATAGGTATTTATATAGGTATTTATATAGGTATTCCTATAGGTATTTATATAGGTTTTCCTATAGGTATTTATATAGGTATTCATATATGACAATAATATAATTATTTTTAGAAATGAAATTGGGGCTTAACGTGCTACTGGATTACTTTTTAAAATATTATGCTAAAATATACTGTCCAACAATTTTTTTTATTATTCACTATTTTACTATATAGCGTTCATTGGTTGAAATCAAAAGGGGAGGATAACATCATTTTCTAATCGAAAAATTTCAATTTTTGTTAGCGTACTGTCTTGTGACCCCATAAATAAAAATCCCTACAAATTTAAACCCCTTTGAAAACTAAAAAATAATTGTGGCCGGGCCCCTGACTACGCTGATGACAATATACATCCACATTAAATTTCGGTTTCTGGTTAATGATAGATATTGAAACCAACGTTCAAACTAATCCGAACTTATACAAATTGTTGTAATTGTTGCCGGACCCCTGACGACGGTGACGGCAATATACATCCACATTAAATTTCGGCTTATGGCTAATGATATTAAAACCAACGTTCAAACAAACCGAACTTATACAGTGATTGATATATTTGAAGAATGTCAGTTAATAAAATGTTTGTAATATTTGGATAGAAATTAGCAGGTGTCGAAAGCCTAAGGGAATTTAATTTAATACAGACATCCCATCGAGTCAGTGTTGTGAAAGAAAATCTTCTGTAAACGCATGATGGCGTGGTAATCACCTGATCATCATGTGAATAACGTCCCCTGAATAGCCCGCCCACGTGTTCTTATGTGTCTGTACAAGATATTACTCGCGTATTTTATTCAGCTAATTTTTAAATAAATGTAATTATAACTTATTGAGACGTATTATAGAGAAAGCACTCACAAGCGCGCTATGTCAACCGGGGGTTGAATTACACTGTACCATAAGGACATCACCTCACGACTTGCTTGACCAATCTTAACTTAAAAAATCGTTCTGAACGCCAAGGACAACGCTTTGTCCCGACTAGAGAGACGATAATATTTTACTACGTGGACAAGTTGAAAAAATGCAAAGAAATTGATATGTTGTAATATACAAAGAAACACTAGGTTATATCAGACGGAAAAGGCGTCAAAATAGAATGTCGATGGTATATTTGAGAAAGTCTCCGAGGGTCTTATTAACAAAACTAATCTATAGTCTCTATACAAGTTGTACATAAACGCAAACTGTTTTAATCCCAGATCCTATTTCGTTTCGTTTTACTTGTCTTTACTACACAAGTATCTGGAAGAGTTGTTATCATTGAGGTGTTCTGATTGGTGTGAGGGGTTAGCCAATGAAAGAGCCTGTTACGGCGAGCTCTAGGCGTGTTTTGCAAGGAACTGTGGGCAATCCACTAGTAACATCAATTCTAATGGGCTAATCAAATGTCTGACGTCATAGGGTCAAAGTCACTCATATGACCTCTGACAAACTGCCAGATCTTCATGTAGTGTAGGCCATCGAAAGTATATAAAAAACAAATATAGATCTGTATTTTAATCATATTGTACACAAACGCTAACGCGCTTTGATGCCATTATGTTAGTACTACAACGACCTCTGGGGTAATAATGTTGTTAATCTGTCTTGAATGTTGGGTATCAGAAGCCCATCTTTTCACGGTGAGATAACAACATCAATGTTGTCTTCAATTGACCAAAAATTCGTGTTTGTAATGTCATCGACTGTGGACAATATTGAGTTCCATACGATGCCGAAAGTCAAACATAAAGTAAATATATTGTTTAAAATGATAGAATTGAGCATGGAATGTCGACTACACTAGGATACAAACAACAGGCATCAGTTTAAAATATTGCTTTCGTATATAATACGTTTAAACTGGAATGTAGAATCACAAATCATAAATATTGTCCCATTTCGCCTTCCATATTATAAAGTCTTCTATAAAGTGAAAGTTTGCCAAGCCTCATGCACGACATACGTATATGTAAACAGCAGATATTTTGGATTTAAGTCTAAAAAAACCCAACAAGTCGTTTAAATAGAACAACAACTGAAATTCAAAAGAATAAATGAGAAATACTTTTAAAATTGTCAGTTACAACATATTATATATACTAACAGGGTAAAAAGAAGTCTGTGTAGCAAGAATGTAAATACTATTATGATTTAAGTTTTATGAATTACGTTTTTTGTTTATTTATGCTTTTCACATATGAAATGTACACAGTGTGTCAACTTACTGTATATTAAGGATATACATTATATTGTTAAACTATGAAAAGATGATATACCTACTCAATAGATATACACCTACTCTTGTGATGAAGAAATGTCTTATCATAGTTAGTGCGTGCGTGTAAGTAAAAAAAAGAATCGCCGAAAAAAAAAAAACTATGTCTTAATAAAACGTGTATCATTTCATTAAACTTGTTATATTTATCGTATGTCATATTTTGTTGGGTGATAGGAAAGATTCAACCGATTCCAACTCGGATAAAATGACAGCAAGTCGCGATTGTTGAATATTGCACGTGATTAGAGTCCGTTGTTGTCAGCAAATTTTCAGTCTTGTTTCACCCTTGTTAGTGATGTAGAGTTGCAACGGACAGCCTCTGGTTGTTTAGATTGAATACAAAAACCATGACCCCCCCCCCCCGGGGTATACCTCGACGTGCACTTAAACGAACCCTCGACAGTTGAAAATCAAGAGTAGGCGGAAACGTTGTTTTACGGGCAAAAAATATATAGTGCATGACACAAGCCAATCTTTATTAGCCGGGTTTGAGTAGAATAGTAAGACGTTAAACCCCATACCATACCATTTCATTTGTATATTAACGTTGTTCCGGTCCTTTAAAATATATGGCGACCGACATTTCTTAAAAGGTTGTCACTTGTGCATAATTTATCTTTTTATTGCCCACAAAACGCTTTTCTATAATCGATATTGTTACAGCAAGACAGTTGACCCAGTGAACTCTCTTTTTTATGAATCTGAGAAAGGGGTGAGTGAAGATTCACTTTAAATGACAACCGTCTGAAGCTGTCATGTGTTTCTAAAGTGTAGACTATATAGTATTATGAATGAGTAGCGTAGGATGTACATAATGAATGGCATTCTTAACTTTGTCAAGTTATACTGCGTAGTAGATTATATATACTAACATCTTGTGTTTAAAAAATAAACGTTGCAGAACCAATTTCAAATAGAAAGGTGATCTTGTAATGTACGATTAACGTTTGGGGAGTTGTCAAGTAAATTACTATGATATACATGTATATATATGTATTGTTTAGCTTCAATCAGATTTTAATAATGACACCTATAGTCTCGTGCTTGCTGAATTTCTATAACACCTAATACCAATAAATTACTTATTAGCTACAGAACATCCAGAATAAGGCAGTCCATAGTGTCCTTGGAAATAGACAACGTGATCATATTACTCATGTATTAAAGAATCTATATTGGTTGCCTGTCGAATCGCTTATCAATTCTCTCCTTAACATTCTGAAGACTCGCCACACTACCCCCAAACTCTGCTTCAACGAAACACCCAACTAGAACTCTAGGATCCCAGAATAACATCCCTTCGTTAAGCTGTGAGAAGTCACTGGTGTCGTACACATGGTAAGGTCGGTTTGCTCTTTCTCTAGTTCCTTGTGTTACACTGAATTTACCACATGTTACATTCTTGATCTGTAGAGCATGTGATTATTCTTAATTTAATAATACATAAAACAAGCACAAAAAATAAAATGTTTCCTTCGGTGGTTTTCTGTGTCCTCTGGTTTCTCCGGTTTCCTTCTAAGGTTAATAACCCCTTCGCGCAAGCGTATTATTGATATATTGAACGATATTTAGTCTCAAAATAGCCTAGTTTGTAATACCCCTCTCTATCTCCCTCTCTCGCTCTCTATCCCTCTCTCTCTAGAAAAAAAGCAGACGAATATCTGAATTTTAAGTAGTGGTTCACGAATGATGGTTTCATGTTTGTAGGTATACATATAGATGTAACGCTTTTAACCCCCTTTCTTTGATGGTTATTCTCCTTTTTAAAAAAAAAATAATTCATAGTTTACATCTTGTAGCTATAGAACCTATCGCATCCAGATGTAGATAATAATATAGACTAGCCATTTAATATGCTTTTAGAATTGTTCAACTCTTGTTCGAATCAGTCAATAGATGTTTACATTGCACCTCCTCTTACTGAATTGATTTTGAAACCTTTGTTTGTTTCTTTGTTCCTCGGGATTTTCCAGCACAGTTTCAATTTGTCAGTGTTGCAGGTTGACTGGCCTGACAAGGACAGTGTCTAATCGTTTAGATGGGGCAAAAAGAACCCTTGACAGGTGGAATTCGAAATACGAGTAGGCCGTAGTGCCGCTATTCAAACAAATTGTTCTCATTTCTCAATGCCCGCCTTCATTAACCCAGTTGGTAGTATGTGGTGATATTGAGGTGGTATTGGGGTGGTATTGGGGAGTTTTGGGTAGTATTGGGTACATCGCCCCACTCACAGTATAGGGCATTAAACCCTATTGCATTTTATTTTGTTTTGTTTGAAAACGATGGTTAAAACAAGCGTTACATATTGTGGGCTTGTTACTACAACCACAAATATGTAATCTTATATTGATCGTCTTTATATTTAAGTATCACAAACATTAACACTCAAATATGTTTCGATTATTCAACCTTGACAAGTCTGTCTGAAGGTCAAATATGTGTAAAATGTAGAAATCGTGTCGGAGAGAAAGTCCTTGTGTTTGATTAAACTTCGAGATGATATCCCGCCTTTTTCATACCCTTCCGTCTTTCACGGTCTTATAAAAGCTATCTTAATCCCTTAATCTCCATTTAAATATTTTAACCAACAAGATTCAAGAATTGAAAGACAACCTGTCGATTCTCATGGTCAGCGGCGGCGCCAGCCGGTGCTGAGTGGGGGGGTAAAAAGCTATGGGGGTCTGGGGGCTTTGTCCCCCCCAAATTTTTCTTTAGCCACGCCCTTTTTGCTTAGGGAAACGCCCTTCTCCAGCTATTGGATACACCCGTTTTAGGTCGAGAAAAGCCCTTTCTAAAATGTGATGTTGCACTTTAATATAATATAATGCACAAAAAAAGGATCCTACCCCCCCCCCCCCCATAAATTTTATGTCATTTTTAGTAAAATTGGGATGGCCATGATTTTCAAAAGTGGCTCTGCCACTGGTCCAGGGATGTAGCCAGGAGTTGCTGAGTAGTTGTAATAAAAAGTATGGCGAGCGTAGCGAGCCCAAAAAATTTTGGGAGGGGGGAGTGGTCTTTTATGAAAATTCAACATGTGATGTTGTACTTTAATATAATATAATGCACAAAAAAAGGATCCTACCCCCCCCCCCTCATAAATTTTATGTCATTTTTAGCAAAATTGGGATGGCCATGATTTTCAAAAGATGGTGACTTACTTAGTTATTTAAAAGAAAGTATTTTTAATTATGACAAGAATGTCAAGATAACAATTTAAAGCCATCGTACCGTATCTAAAATTCAAGTTAATATATCGTCGATGGGAACAACAACCCTGATTGATCACATCATCATAAAAGTAAAATAACATAGTTTATAGTGTATGTTGAATAACCTCTATATTGGTTGTTTTAAACATTGGGTCCCTGCATTTCCCGAGAAAGGTTTATCTCGATTTTCCTGCGGGATTTTCCCTTGTCAGTGATGCAGAACGGAGGGCCGGCCAAGGGCAGCTGCCTAGTCGTTCGGATGGGACGAAAAATCGAGATCCCGTATACACATTGGCGTGCACGTGAAAGATCCCTTAGCATTTGGAATTCGATATACTGTAGGGCGTATGTCCGTCGTCCATTAGCCCAGGTTAGGTGCATAACAGTAGGACGTTGAACCCCATTGCATTTCATTTCAACATGGCTATTATTCTCAGTTCAATATCGGCCAGATCATAATATGTCACCTATATGGTCATTTCCTTAACGTTTCGATGTGACATATTCATTGTTTTGGCAATTTTGGCCATTGCTCTAAACAATCTGATTAAAATACAGATCTATATTTCGTTTCGTTGTTTATGCTTTCGATGGTCTACTCACGACCACTCTGTATCAAGATCTATCAATTTATGGTGGGAGTTCACGTCAGAGATCAAACAAGTACCCTTTGACCTATGACGTCGGACATTGAATAATCAATCAGCGTTGATGTTTCTAGGGGTTTACCCGCAGTTTCGTTTTTTAAAGGCCAAGAAGTCAATGTAACAGGCCGTCTCATTGGCTAATGCCTCACATCATCCAGAACACGTCAATGATAACAACTCTTCCAATCCCAGTGTAGCAAAGACAAGTTAAACGAAATGTTGAACTATAAAAAACGAAACGAAATAGGATCTGTGTTTTAATTTGATTGTTGCTCTAAATTACATTGTTTTTGTCGTTGGATGCCTTATTGGCTCTTGTCCCGAAATGATCTAGTTGTGTTGAGTGGACGTTAAACCCCATTTCTCTCTCTCTCTCTCTCTCTCCCTTATTGGCTCATAAACTTCGGCCAGTTTTGAAGGGTTTCGAAAACTCAAGACCACCTGTTGGAATTCGCTGATAGCCTCAACCGAAGGAGCTCTATCCACCTTGAGAGTTAGATTGATCCTATTACTTTTCTATTTACTGCAATATATAATTGTAAGTTTAGTGTTCTTGTTATATTCCTTCTCTGTCTTTTGTTCTGTTTGGCAATTTGACTGTTTGTGTACTAGTGTTATATTATTTATTTTATACATTTCAGATTGTAAGAACAATGTTAGTAAATCAGAAAAAGGGCAGCATAAGATAAGACATTCTCGACGAAAGCAAAAGAAACATGGTCGAAATTTTAAAAAAGGTGTCCTCCAAACGGTGGACCCCAGTTTAAGTGACGCGTCTAGTTCAGATGCTGCTGAAACCCCTTTAAAAATTCTTCTTAGAATGTTGGTGAATGGGACCGAGGTAGGACAATGGTTAACTGGGTCAGAAGATTTCACAAAACATTCAGACAATGTAAAGTCACCAAGTGATAAAAATTATGAAATACTCAAAAATGGTAAAAACAAAGCAGCACAGACAGAATCTGATTCCAGTTCGAGTACAAAACTAGTTTTAAATGACAATACCGATAAGCGAAATCCCCAAACGCGATTATCAGATGAAATTTTCATTGACGATGATCCAAATACATTAGCTGTCCATGAATCAACGAAACAACATCATCATCGTAAAAAAGATAAAACAGACCAACGGCAGAATAACCAGAAAATAAAATCCAAAAAGCATAAGAAAAAGCCAAAACATCATGAACATTCTTATAAATATCAACAGCCCCAAAACAGTAAACTAAAAGGCAAGAAACCTTCTCCCAAAAATATTCTAAAGGAGACGCAAAATCAGGATCCTTATAGCAGAAGAGGATATGAGGTAGGTAAATTTTCGTGTATGTCTAAAGTGGGGAATTGCAGCTTAATTGTTTGGAAATTGTTCATTCTCTATATAAATGGACAAGGGGTAGGGTCGCTTATCTCATGGGGTTTCCCCGGGTCGTCCGGTTTCCTCCAACTGATAATGGCCCTTACACGCAAGCGAATTATTGAAATAAAATTGAACGACATGTTAGTCCCGAATGACCTAGTTTGTGTCGAATGAACGTTAACTCTCTCTCTCTCTCTCTCTCTCCCTCTCTCCGTTACATCAATTGTTGGAATTAGTCGAGTCTGTCTTAAAGTACTCGCAAAAACTTAGTTTTCTTTCCTGAAACATCGTTATTCATTTTAAGGATTAAGTTTGTTAGCGCATCAATGACTTTGAAGATAACATCTAATGAGCAGGCTATTACTTTCTAAAAGAAGTTAAAGTGTGCAGTACGCACGTAGATGTTTTATTTTAAAATGACTTATTTATTCACGGTCATTACTCAGTCAAATTATAAGCGATAATATGCGTTAATAATGGCTTTTAAAACACCGCCATCTCCACCTCTAGTCACGAGGCGTTAAACTATGTTGTTGTTATTAGTGTTTATCGTCCGATTTCACCGAAGGTGATATCGCCGACAAGTTGTCTTGTTTTAATTTTTATAATCTTAGCGCACGCGCAGGGGTCTTCCTGTGGAAGGAAGCCGGAGTACCCGGAGTAACGCTACGAGGTTTAGAAGGCAGCCTATCTCCAAACCACATACGCCCACATCAGGGATTAAAACCACAGCCGCAAGCCAGGGGTGACCGGCCAGCCAGGGGTGACCGGCCAGCCAGAGGTCGAAGCGCGACACTCTAAACAACTAGGCCATGCCAACCCCAATAATAATACTCCAATCGTCCTGGGGCCTGTTTCACGAAATTTTAACTAAGATAAAAATCCGATTTTAGTAATTCGATTGGATAGTATAAGATTGATTTTAGCGCTTAGCTAATCAGATTTAAGTATGTACTAAAATTTGGATTTTATCTTAAGTTAAAATTTCGTGAAACAGGCCCCAGGGAATATAAGCATGCCTTACATAATGTATAACATCTTGATCGGAATTTTCATAACCGAATTCAATGTCTTGAATTCGGTACCAAGTA
This sequence comes from Patella pellucida, assembly GCA_917208275.1. NCBI lineage: Eukaryota > Metazoa > Mollusca > Gastropoda > Patellidae > Patella > Patella pellucida. Next base: position 65,562,961 of record OU795039.1, read on the forward strand.
AGATTACTGCCAAACCCTAACCTTTTATAGTATAATTGAAGTATGTCACAACATTTTTTTTTATATTCAGGATCAGAAACTGTACAATAGACTTGAAGTACCAGTCAAATCTTTATTAAATTCGATGGACTTAGTACTTGATGCTGCAGTGACAAGATCAACAGAGGTAAGGTAATACGTTAAAGTGAGAATTTCATATTTTCTAAAAAAAAAAAATTATGTCTATGTCTTTTGCTCAATAGGTAACTCACTTTTATATGACCATGGGCATTATTTCCGACTCTTAAAAATCACTGATACAGGAAATAGTAACACAATTATCTCCCTTGTTTTGCTATTGCCTCCATGCATTGGCTATCTCCAAACGCTGGAATTTGAAGTTGAAAATGATATTATTGCCAATTTCTCATCTGGCAATATTGAAATATAGGATTAATAGGATTATTATTTAACAAGGTGGGCCTGTTTATGGTAACCATCTTTTTTAAGGCTTTATTTTAATAAATTTTAAAAATATAACTTAAAAACATAAAATTGTAGCTTTAAGTGGAGTCGTTTCATCATCTTTAGTATCCAATCAATCAAAGAGCTTCTTTTTATTTGTATTAATAAAATGATTTAGACACCACTCGGTCGGGTTACTTAAACAAGTATTTGTATTTCTTGTTGAATGTAATTTGTAACTGATCATTTGATTGCAGGTAAAATCTTTAAATGACTTCATCTACAACAGTACACGCTATACCATGATGATGGGTGTACGGGACTTACTACAGAATATCATTAAGTATAACGATGAGGTCTACGGTAAGAAAACCTAATCTTGCATACCATATTAAAAAGTGATTTGAAAATTGCTAGGTTTTTATCGGGCGGTTCCTGCGTTAAAAAAGGTATCAACCCGGTCCCACATTCCACCCGTACAGATAAAAGACCAAAGAAGTCAATTTAAGTAAATTGTATAGAATGAATTTGGGGGTAAATTCTATTTTATATGGTTTAAAATTTGATAACCGCGTACGATTCATATGAAAATGATTTAAGTTTGATATAAGGGAGACTACTCACGCAATTTTATTAACCTAACAATCTGCTATTCCGTGAAATTTTGTATTTCATGCCAAACTACCGAGAAATGTGGATGTTGGGGACGAGAAGAAACAAAATATTGTCGTTCCATTTTTTAAATAATATAATATATTATGTACTTTGTATTTTTAGGGGCGGTGGTAGGCCTAAGTGAACTAACACGTGACGTGTACAGACGATCTCACAATAGGCAAAGAAATGTTGCACCTTTAGAACCTCTTGTACAAGATTACAAATCTACGAATAATGTTGGGGTGAAATATCGGGAGCTGGCTCAAGATTACAGAAAGTATCAGCAGCAGTATAACACTGTAAAAATGATGAAAATGTAAGCCAACAATTACATAATCAATTATGCACCAAGTAGAACACGAATGCGATTTCAAATGACAGATATGATTATGTTTTTGAATAGCTAATGATGAAAGGCCACATATAACATACATTTTGATGTCTAGATTTTAAAAAAAAATCTATTATACATTTTAATATCTAGATTCTAATTTAAAAATGTATTATACATTTTAATATCTAGATATTAATTTTAAAATCTATTATACATTTTAATACCTAGATTTTTAAAAAAAATCTATTATACAGATTTTATACATTCTAATACCAAACACAGTTGTAATAGTTTTTAAAAAAATAAATTTTAAGGAAAAGTGAACGGGCGGCCGAGCGTTTAACACAGATTAAAGAAAAATTAGACTCAAATCTTGGTGGTGTAGAGTTGATGGATTTGATTTACCATGCCAACCAAACTACAATGAAATTAGATGCTGAATTTAAACAGTCAATGGCAGTTAGAAAGTTCGACAGATATATGGTAAAGTAAAAGTTCCTTTGCTATGCTAGGTCCTCACTGTCGTGTGATGCCTTACGACAGGATTGACCACGATCTGCTGCGTGCAGATACGTTCGTATAAATTTCAATACGTTCGTATACATTTCGATACGTTCAACACGATTGCTACGATCATCGCAATTACTTGACGAATAAAACCACGGAGGTTATTGGGACTCTTAATAATTATGAAATTTAACTTACTGATATAAATACATCTATTTACATTCAACATTTAGTAAGATTTCTAAATGACATTTTCAACATTAAGTACAATTTCTAATTTACATATTCAACATTTAGTATAATTACTAAATTAATATTCATATTTAACATTTAGTATAAATTCTAAATTCAGAATTTCGTAAATTGATATACATATTCAACATTTAGTATGATTAAAGCCTGATTGATGACCGCAATTAATGATTTAGATTCACCATATAAGGATTCACAGAGACCCATCGCCACGACTATAATATAGCATTGAATGTTTTGTTTAATCGTCTTAAATTATTTTATAGAATGCTGTCACTGATGTCCGGTTAATAAAAGAAGACAGCAGAACTTTATTACGTAAAGCATGGAATGAAATTAGATCAGCTACAGCTCATACACGAGTAATAAATTTGAATATTTATATTCTTATGAAATAATCAGAAAGTTCCCAAAATTTTGAAAATTTAACGGTTAATAATTTGAGAAATTGCATAATTGGTTTTTATTGGGGACACCTTATGCTTATTTATTTATTTTTTTAAATATTTCAAGATATCTCATACAAGCTATATTTATGTTTTAGAATTTGTTAAGATATATTCTTTAATCGTTCATGGTCAAAATCAGATATTCTTTACTCTACAGGGAAATATGATAGCAAGTCAAGACAGACGAAGACCACGAAGACAACCAGTGAATGGTGTAGACGGCGGAGATTTACCACCAATTTCATATAGAGCCTCCAGATCAGTGTCGTCATCTCCTTCATCATCATTATACACACCAGAAGAAAAAGCTAGATTACAGGCCTTGACACAAACAGCTTCCACACATGCTGAATTACTAAGAATAACTGCACAAGATGCTAAAAGGTATTTAAGCAAAAAATACTGATTTTTTTCTTTTAATTTAATAAATTTGTAAAAGTTTTTTCCTTCAGTCAGTATCCCTACTTTTATATTTCATGTAGCACATAGCTGATCATGACTCACACTAGTATTATACAACGTTTGTAAAATATTCACTTATTAATAGTTTATTCTTTATTTTGTCCCGGGACTGTACAGCTTACGGCTATAAACCCCGGATCCATTCCCATGATCTGATATGTGCGTTTTTGCTCTTTGTGATTTGTGTATATGGTGTCCTATCCGAAGAGTTTGCGTTTGGTGCAGTCTCCCAGCACTTATTATTAAACTACTAGATTCATAAAATCCAATGGGCGGCAGAGAACTACAGGGCTGATGAAAACCCGTTGGCCCGTAGTAGCCCGTAGCCCCGACGTTATTTTCCATTTCTTCCCTCGCAATCTTTCATTTTTAGTTGTGCTAAAAACTGGATGTGTTGTATTTCACTTGATACCACTTCTCGTATGTTGTAGTTTTGTAGAAATGGTGAATTATACATTGTTTTTCTTTCGCATGTTCCTCCTCTTATGGGGCCACAGTGGCTCATTGAGTATGAGTGGGAATCCTGTGTTGGCCGCGAGAAATTTCTTCGGTATTTTGCGGCATGGCCCCTTTCGTCCGTGGAGCAGGACGGAGGGCAGGGAAGAACAGAACATAAAATGAGGTCTGCGTACACATCGGTGTGTACGTGAAAGAACCTCCATAGCACACTGAATGGCGCATGCCCGTTTTCATTAGCCCAGTTGGTTGAAAACAGTAGGACTTAAACCACATTTGGCTTCATTTCATTTTCTTATATCTTTGGTATTGAATATTAGATCCGCAGTATTATTTCATAAAATTAAAGAATAATGGTTTATACATGTAATCGTGTATCTATTGTTCCAGATTACTTGATCCGTTGATTGAAATGTCACGAAATCGTGATAATCTTTCATCTGGTAGTAGAAGTAATACGGAATCGATAACTAGAAAAATCATATATACAGTAAAGGTAAAGTTATTGGTTTCTTTTTTAATAAATGTAAGAAACATACGTCTTTGTCTATAAAATTCTATACCTTATTAAATATGTTTTATGGTGGTAGTCTACTCTGTTAAATTGCATAATATAAAGTTATTTCGGTTCTTATTCGGTTTAAATTCACTGAACAAATATTGAAGCCCCTCTTTAATAACCAACGCTTTGCTGCGTCATGTCTAAATATGGCACAAAGGGTCATAAGTATGTATAAGACGGAACGGAAAAAACACCCAGAACGATCCCGAGTTTTGCTGTAAAAGATAAATGTACACAGTCTCCCCAAACGCCCATCCAAACCCTCTACAATAGAGACTATACGTTGTTCTCCAAACGACAAATGAAGTAATATTACTGAAAGTTTCAAAATATTCCTATTTTATTATCTATTCTTGAACAGTTCTAGAGAAAAATGTCAGCTCTTTTTCTAATTGCATCTTTTAATAGCATTAATGACAACAGAAAGTACGTTAACACATTGGAAGAAATTCTAAATGGAAATAATAGAAAAATACATATTTTAACAGTTTACATTCACAAAGCTACTATGAAATCGAGGATAATATGATAATATATTCCATATGAACAGTAAATGGATTATCTATTCTTTTATTATTGCAGGAAATGTACCCAAAACTGAAAACGTTAGGAAGTCTCATAAATTTTGACGAGAAGTTGCCTGTATTTTGTGTATTTAGTCAATCAGCAGATCATGAATGTATTGGTAAAAATCTTCTTTTAACCTTTTCGTCGCACAATTCTTTTCCTGTTGTATACCGTGTCGTCACCGTTTGTGTCCGTCTACAAGTTATTGTATTAAAAATATCCAAGAAACTACAATTGTTGCGTTGCCTGGCAAATAACGTTGGCGATATGTGTATAGCCTGCATTTTATATAATTTCACTATTTGTATTAAACGAACTAAGAACACACTTGTATGTTTTATAGAGAATATAAAATAAAAAAACAAACTATATTTTATTAATTAAGACAATATATGACAATAAAAGGTTAATTTTACCCTTTTTGACTTTCCTTTCACATTAGGTAAACAGGAGGGAAATGACGGGGTTGTTGATGGACCTGGGACATGTATCGAGGGTTCTGCTTGTGGTGATGATACAGAAGGTTCTGGTGTAGATGAAGATGGTTCTCAACCAACTACAGATATGGATTTTGAGTTTGAGGAGGAACCTAGACCAAGTCAAGATAAACAAATACAAATGGCTAGTGTGTTTGAGAAATTTGGTAAGCGATATCTCAAATCTACCTATACTCTGTCTCTATACTGGCCATATTTTCAAAATTTTGCGATTGCTTTGAATGGATCTTTTTCATAATCCATTGCCCTGCGTCTGTAATACTTTTTATGCTCAAATGAATTTGTATTCAAGATTCAGCCGCTCATCGTGTGGATTAAAATTACATTAATCATATTTCGCCATATTATTTCTTTTAATTAGGATCACAGTTATCCCAAGACTTAAAAAAAGAGATCCAATTATTACAGACAGCTCACAACAACGCTAGAAATAGCCAACTTAAAGTTGACGGTTAGTAAATTTTACGTACACTCAGTATTTACAGTGGGCAAGGGCTAGATCTCGGTGTCCGGGTGATGTCCATCTTCTTTTGCTTTTTTCCTTGACCTTCAACCATACTGATCAGGAAAGCCGCCTTCAGGGGTCAAGTAATGCTTCTTTTAGTTAAAGCTACAATTTCATATTTTTAAGTTATATTTTTAAAACTTATTAAAACACAGCCTTAAAATAGATGGTATCAATAAACAGTCTTACCTTGTTAAAGAATAATCCTATCAATCCTATAATTCACCATTGCCAGCTGAGAAATTGGCAAAAATATAATTTTCAACTTCAAGGTAGCTAATGCATGGATGCAATAGGAAAACAATGGAGGTCATTTTGTTATTATTTCCTCTGTCAATGAATTTTGGGGGAGGAAAATAATGCCCATGATCGTGATAACCTATTGGGCAAAAGGCATAGAAATAATTATGATGAAGCCATAAATTTATTGAACGATAAAAAATGGATTTCCATTTCGATTTAATCTTTCACAGCATTTTCTTCATTACAACTTGTGATCGGTTAATCAGGGTTTTTGGGGGTTTTTTTTAAAAATCTACTCGATTTGTCATGGTAACGTGAAACAATATTTAATTTAGATTTTATTTCTTCCTTTTCCACACTTTCAGCCCAATCTTTGAAATGGAATGACACAAAGGATAGAATAGAACAATGGACAAATTCCATGAAAGCTTTTTCAGACTTTAAATCTCGATGGCTTCCGGAAAATTCCAGATTACAAGAGATTAGTGTAAAAGTTATAAAAGTAGCTTCCAAGGTGGACAAAACGTTTAATCAAACACAAAGTAGATGTCTTCAAGCTACAAAAAAGGTAAAATTAGAGAAATACGTAACTACTTAATTTTTAAATTTATTGTCATTTATGGTATCTAGTTCCGTTTTATATAAGGGATTATTTTACTTTCCTTTGAGATTAATTCTATTTATAAATGTATTTATTTTGCATCGCCTAATCGCTGGTTTAAAGTTGTTCTAAAGATAATCTGGGTATTTAGTGTAGAGTGTCGGTGGAGGGGTAATAATAGCCATTTTAAATTAAATTAATTATTTTTTATAAAGATATTTTGAATAGGTGAAAAAACGAAAAATCCATAAGTGATAATAAGATCTACTTCCGCTTTCGTTTCGGGTTTAATTTGTTGTTTAAACATGCATTATTCAAGAGCTAAATCTGCCTATTGCAGATCTTTCTTCAGACCTATGTTATTCATTATACATTTTTTAACTTATCCAGAACATAATCAACCCTCGGTGTCAACGCTAGCCTGCCAAATATACCGGATTAGGATCCGATTCGCTGCTCAACTTTCATTCATGAAATTGATAAACGAGACTATATTATTTATTATACCGACTTTAGTAATGATGTTCGAGTCTAGGTCGAAAATTCAATCGCTAAAATCTGTATTCAGAGTGGATGGATTAAACAATATTTATTCATAAGATTACATATTTTACATTACAATTTTTATAGATACGATACAAAAACAAGCCAAAAGCTTATAAAAAGTTGCTTCGTATCAGAGTGAATCAAATCACTTTACATTATCTAGTTTTTAGCTATTATAGCGAGAACTGTCAGCTCTTTGTCTAATCTCCCATAATGTATCTTTAACAAGACTGAATCAAATCATCATCCAATTATACCATTATAACTTTTGAGGATTTGGCCAATTGTTAAAAGAATACTTTACTTTTTGATGCATATATACCTACATCTATGATACTGAAATGTTCCCAACTCATCTTTCGATGCAAACACACACGTTTTTTAAATATTGAGATTTAGCTAAATGAAGGCAATATTTAATTACAGGCTGAAGAAATTGTAAGTTTAGTTCAAGGATTACAGAATAAAACATCTGACCCTATAGAAGGTTCTGCAGATGATGAAGATGGGGATGACGACGATGGTGAAGGCAGTGTTAATGAAGATATGACTGCTACTAGTAGTAAAGGTACTTAGTTGATAACCTCGTAGAATGATAAGGAATGCATGTGTTAATAATAAATTAACTGCTTCCTCGTCAATTCTTTGTTCTCTTTAAAGCCTAATTCGATACACTGAATCACTGTAATGGCCAGCCGTTTACTGTCCATATGTCAAATATTGTCTGAAAGTTCAAAGAACGTTATGGAAATAGAAACACAATTTACCTTAATGATTTCGTCAAACTATTGAAACTGAACGTTAACTTAAGTTATGTTTTTTTTTTCTATACTAGCCAAATCTTTATCAGGTAAACTATGTCATTTCGAATAGTCATGCGTTGCTCATCCCTAAAACTATATGAAATATTAAGTTTTAATAACTTTCAAAGATATTGTTAGATTTACTGGTGTTAAAATGTAAAAAAAAAGCATTTTACAGATATCGTTAGACCTTAATGTGTACGCGGAACTTTGGTTTTTCGTCCCACCCGAACGACTAGACAGCTGTACTTGTCAGGCCCTTCGTCCTGCATCACTGACCTCCAGGCTAGCAAACCAGCGTCTTATCCACTTAGCAACCGTGATACACATGTAGTTTAAGCGTAAGAATAATTAACATATCATTCATAGATTTATTAATAAAATGAATTATTTTTATTTCACATTTTAGTCAATTCCGTTAAAACTGAATTAAACACATTAAAAAGGCTAAGAGTAGATACACCAGTTTTATGTGAAAATGTTCAGGATAGAATAAGAAAAATGAGATCAGATATATCGGCATTAAAAGAAAAAGTTGATAGAGCCAGATTAGTTCTAGCATCACTGAAAGTAAGTTTCAATAATTTCATAAATCCAAAAAATTCCAAATGAGAAGGGTTGGCTTGGATTTGGAATGCTAGTTTTGTTGGGCACATACCTTGGATTTCACGGTAAACCTCTGTCTATAGTACCGATCAGATGTAAATACTTTTTTAAACAGTTATATATCTACCACGACAAACTCGTGATTGACACCTGTTTAAAATCTCTTAAATATAGCAAAACGACAATTTGCAATATAGAGAACCTTTTTTTTTCTGTTTGCCAACTGTTCAAGCATTTATTTCGCAATCTGATTAAAACGTAGATCTTTTTTCGTTTCATTTTTCATAGTTCAATATTTCGTTATGCTTGTCTTTACTGCACTAGAATCTGAAACCCGCGTTCTGGTTGATATGGGGGTTGGCCAATGAAAAGGTCTGTTGCAACGAGTTTTAGGCGTGCGATGTACGGAACTGTGAGTATCTTACTAGAAACATCAACGCTGATTGGTTAATCAAATTTCCGAATTCGTAGGGTCAAAGGTCGTTGGGTCTAACAACTGGTCAGATCGTCATGTAGTAGAGGCCAAATCCTGATCAGAAAACAGCTTTGCATGATTGTGAATTAATTAATAATATATCGTATTACAGCTATCAGTGAGTGTTGATGATACAAGTTATATAAAAAGTAAAGTAGAAGGAAGATCTCATTATCCATCTATAGTAACAGATATAGAAGTTTGTATAAAACCCACAGTAACTGATGGTATAATACTAGTAGTAGATGGTAATAATTCGGTAAGTACACTAAATGGAAGAGCAACTTTAAAGTGACACAACTATCTTTAGAATAAAACCTCCAATTCGATCCAATTAAAGCATGTTGTATGCGAGGAGTAGCAGGTCCGCCTCATTCCACCATGTTATGATAGGGCTTGCACTTACGGTCGGGGCATGGTTGGTGCTGGGTGAGTACACCATTTTACAGGCCCCAAATATTCTAATATTAAGTTGACTGGATCAACCTCCCTTTCTTGCCTTCATTGTTGGTGAATATTTCCAATTGCTCGCTTGGTTTTCGGGAAACAGTTCAGTTAGCAATATCTTGCATTTTACAGGATGCTACGAGGGAAATTTCCCCCGCAGGGGCACTATGGCCTACTCTTACACCGACTTCCAACTGCCAAGGGATCATTTACTTACACACCAATGTATACATGGGGCTCGGGTTTTCGTCCTATCTGAATAACTAAACTGATGTCCTTGTCGGGCATTTGGTCTTACATGACTGTCAATGGATGGAACACACCACCTCCAGGTTATCTTTGGAAGATGTACTAGCTCATGGGTTTAGATGGTTACCAAGTCCTGATTACATTATATGTAGGCTACCTGATATATATTCTATTAACTTGGGTTTTATATATGTTGTAGGCATCTTATACCCTTGTGATGGAAAATGGTATGTTACTAGGTGTACTAAAGGGGTTGACGAGGAATAAGATAGCCGAATTGACAATTAGTGAACCGTTAGAATTAGATACATGGTATACAGTTAAATTAAAAAGGTATGATCTCTTTAATGTAAAGGGTGAATAATTTGTGATGATTATTTTATGTGGACCTATAGTCTTAAAGGGACAATAACACTCTTTCTGGCTTGACAACTCAAGAAAAAAAATGATAGATGTTTAAGTGTCCTACCTGTTGTGTAAATTACCCATTACTTGTTCAGATGCTTCGAAAATATTTTTAAATCCAAGTCCCATTTGAAAAGCTTTACGTTTGGCTTTTCAAGTCATTTAGTTGAATTTTTCCAATATTTTAAATTAGGTGTGTTAAGATGAAATTTGTATCATCAATTAATTGGAATATTGTAAAATAATACAATTTGTTGACCAGAATAAAGATTGGGATATTATTCCGTTATAAAAAGAGTAGAATTGGGCCTTAAACGAAACATCATTTAAAGCTTCCCATGAAAAATATCGCAGATTTCGATCCAAATACTAAATTTGATTAATTAGGAAATTATGCTTTTGAAATTTGCATTGCTGATTTGTGTGGTTATAATTAATACGTACTGATATGCCATTAACTTATTTGCTATTCAAAGTCATTAACTATTATTGTTTACAAAAACCTCGATGGCGTCTTGTTTTATCCTTTAAAAAAGAGTGTTTAAAAACAATAGGCTATTTGTTTATGAAATTTACTTTCATTTTGGCGTTTGAGAGGGTTATTATCGAATCCTATAACTACCATTCATAAGTTCTACTATTTCTACTATTTTTACTAGTCGAAGAATTGAAAAGTAGAAGTTACGACAAAATGTAAGGCGACAGCACGCTATAAAAGCCAAAATCAACTCGAAAATAGGAAATTATGAAATAATACACTTGGATAATAGCGCCCCTCTTTTTTTCCTACTTTCTTATTTTCGACTTGCATTTTGGCTTGTGTACCGTCCTGGCGACTGTCGACGTAGTCATTTTTTTGTATATATTGATGTCAGTAAGAAAGCGCCAGTACGACAGCAAGCCAAAATGATAGGTTACTAATGGCGCGTGTGTTTATTTCCTAATTTCTACTTTTCGAGTAGAGAGTCCACATACGGACGTCCGGACGGACAGGGGTGACGACAATTTCCATCCACATGAAAATGTTGACGTATAAAAATTCAACTTAATGGTTCGAAAAACGTAACGAAAAACCTTTTCAAATTCAACTTGGATTTAAAAATAGGATGTAATGGTTTATTCACACAACAGGTAGCAGGACACTTAAACATCTAGTACTTAGAAAAAGGCCATTATTTATATCTGGATCTGTCAAGCCAGTAATAGTGTTATTTCTTCTTTAAAGTACATGATTTTTTTTCTTTTTGAAGTGTCTTTAAAAAAAAATGTTGGAATTGAATTAAAATGAAATAATGTGGTTTAACGTCTTACTGTTCTGCTACCCCTTAAGGAAGACAGAAGTTATTTACCATTACGTGGCAATTACAATCTAAATGTACCAGCGAAACATATTGTTATGCTATCTTCGGATTCTTTTATCCGAAATTCCGTTCACAAAATTACATTAAATATAAGTTAAGCGCCCCAAGGACAAAGTTTTTTTTTTATCCTCCAATGTTTTATTCTTCAATGGAATTTCCATGTCTAAAGAAATAATTCCACCTTTTGTTGTGGGTCGAGCGAACGACTTCCAATTTGTTCAGATCCATCAGTTTACAATGTATTAGGGTTTTTTCTGTATATTAAACTAAAACATACATTACGCGAGAGCTAAATTTCTTTGGACCTGAAATCAATGGCGGAGCCACGGGGGGGGTATTGGGGCACCCCCCCCCCACTTTTGAAAATCATGGCCATCCCAATTTTGCTAAAAATGACATAAAATTTATGGGGGGGGGGGGGATCCTTTTTATGTGCATTATATTATATTAAAGTGCAACATCACATGTTAGAAAGGGCTTTTCTCGACCTAAAACGGGTGTGTCCAATAGCTGGAGAAGGGCGTTTCCCTAAGCAAAAAGGACGTGGCTAAAAAAAAAAAATTGGGGGCAAAGCCCCCAGACCCCCATAGCTTTTTACCCCCCCCCCCCCCACTCAGCACCGGCTGGCGCCGCCGCTGCCTGAAATGTTATCTAAACGAGATATTAATTAACGTATCCAGGCCATAATCAACTCTCGTTGGCAACGCTAGCCTGCATATATGTTGGATTATAATCCGATTTCCTGCAAATCTTTCCTTCTTGATTTAACGATTGTTGCTTATTCGAGACTATGATGTTTTCCTACCGACTTTTGTAATGATGGCTGAGGCTTAGACTGGCCCAGTCTCTTAACTATTTATTTTACATTTCGATTTATATAAAAGTATTAATTTTTAGTAAACCAACACTTTCGTTTCCATTTGCATAAAAAAAAAACTTTGAGTAAACCTGTAACCAGCACCAGAGACTGGACAATTTGCGAATTTCACAATAAAATTGGCGTTCTTGCCATGTTTTTCGTCCTACCTTATTTGGAATGATTGACAGTTATAAAGCACGCCCCGAGTCACGTAACATGAATTTGTAAATAAAGTGTCGATTATCGCGGTTTCACACACACGCCGTTGTAACTGTGGAATTAGCGGAAATTGACGAGGCGATTGCAAATGTTTTACCGGCTCCTGGTTATAAGGATCCAAGGGAGTATCAGAGGTCAATAATGACTGCGTATTTACAGAAGAAAGGTGTTTTTTGTGCGCGCCGTGTGGTTCGGGAAACTAGCTGACGTTTGAGGCGTGATGTTAGATAATGTCGGGATCACGTGCACGACGTCACACCACCTACATAATGCAGATTGACCTACTAGATGAGATTGAAGCTATATTTGCCCAGTCTCTAGTGATTACGGGGTTTTTTTTCGTTTTATTTTTGGAGAGGGCTGGCCAATTTTTGGTGTGTGGGGAAGACTGGCCACTAGTCTAGCTGAGGCTATGCAGAACTTTCGAGCGCTTATTTCTCGGTTCATAGTGGATCAATTTCACTGAAATTTTCTGCCTTTACATTATGTAGTTTTTAACTATTATAGTTACAACTTCCAACTCGATAACTAATCTCCCATAATGTATCTTTAAGGTACGTTTTGTGGGATTAGCTAACACGAGGGATCAAAGCCACAATAACTGACCGGTCACCTCTGGCCTGCGGTTGTTGTTTTGATCTCTAGTGTCAGCGTATGTGGCTTGGAGATAGGGACGCCTTCTCAACCTGATGGGTTTATTCCGGGTCCTCAGAATTCCTGCCACATGAAAGACCCCTGCGCGTGCTCTAAAATAATAAAAATGAAAATAAGATAAGTTGTCTGCGATATCACCTTCGGTGGAAGTGGAAGTTAAACACTTAAAACAACAAGAAGATTGTCTTCTTCATTTTAATCCCGACTGATGCAGGAAAGGTGTAAGGGACGTTAAACAAGTTTTCATTTCTGTAGGATTGACTGCTTTCCTGATAAAAAAAAAGCTCATATCGAATGATAATGTCGAATGAAAATATCCGATTTAGTTAGATAGAAAATAGAAAAATGCAAAGTGTTGGGTGTTATTTTATTATTAATATTGTTTCAGAGTTGGACCCAAGCTTACAATGTGGTTAAATACAACTGATGGAGATAATAAAAATACGCTAAGTTTTACAGCTGATACGGATCATCATCAACCTGACCCAGGCACGGTATATATTGGTGGCGCTCCTGCAAACGTCATATCCGATTCTTACGTGAGTAAAGATATGGCGAAAATCTTTCATTTCTTGTCATTTATAACTCTAGAGGTGCGCCGTTTGGACATGCCCATAAGGTACCCGATCATCAGGAATCTTTAAACGCACCTTTTGGACACCGTCACCCGGATGTCCAAATGCGCTGTACGGACAACTCCTTAGATCAGGTCTGGAACATTAGTCATTTGAAAATATCTACATAATTTAGAAGTTTACTAATGCGTGAAATATTTGAAGATATCGTCTTCCGATACATGTATAGTAGTTACAAAATATAAGAAGCGTTAATATCTAGATTCAACTTTTATTACTTCCAAATTTGCTGATAATTTATGTGTTATTTTTTGTAGTTTGAAGCAGATGACTTTTCATGGAAGGGGTGTATATCCGGTCTCATTGTAAATGGCAAAACCGTACCTTTATTTGCAAAGTCACACCTGGGAGTCAGTCCAAAGCCATGTCATTCTAACTGGTAGATAGTTTAATTTTCTCATTGTATGCAATAATCTTATGCCTTTAGCTAAAATTCAAAAGTTCCTGGCATTTGTCAATTACGGTAGGCATCATAATATGGTGCAAACACGTTATCTTTAACAGTTTTATCTAATCTACTTGGGCAATGAATATTCTCGTTGTATTCATATATAGTATGGTTCCTGCTCAATCTCATTAAAACTCCGATCCTATTTCGTTTCGTTTTTATAGTTGATTTAAAAAAGTATTTATTCAGAATTCTTATATACAGTCATAGAAGGAATAATATGAATAGTTTGGATACAGTAACAAGCAACTAAATGCTTATATAAAACTGCTTCCAGAATAGGGTGACATGAATATAATTTTAATGATCAGCTGGTGATGTAATACACTAAAAATGATTATCAATAGCAGGGTTTTAGTTAATGGTGATATGGAAAATGGGTATAGGAATAGATAATAAAAGAATGGAAAATAGGAAAAGGGATGGGGGATCGAGTACTGGTTAGGATACGAAAGTTTGCGACGCAATGCCAAGGGGAAGGGAGGGGGAGGGGGAGATAGGGGACACGCACTAACCTAGTATATTTTATTTGAAGTTTTATACACATATCTCGCGCTTGACTTGGTTACTGAGGCTTGGATAGGGAGATTTGTATTTAATGAGACAACTAGTAGGCGTTGTTTGAAGAAGATAATTTGGAGGATACTTTAAATAGTCGCTTGAAAAGAATGCTTAAAAGACACTATTTCGGAGGATTGAAGCGTTTAGTCAAAGTTATATATTGGTGAACGACTGAGAGTAAACAGATATTTTTATTTTTAGAAAGACTGTCAATTCCAAATAAAAGTGAGTTAATATTCTTGTAATAGTCGTCCAAGGTATCGATAGTGGATCTGCGTTGTTCTATGAAAAGGCTACAATGAAAGAAGAAGTGTTCACTAGATTCACATTTGTATCCACACAGACATGATGGGTCATCAGATATATGCATGAGGTATTTATGATAATTTAAGTCAGATTTCGAATTGCGTAATTTAGAGTGAATAATCTGAAAAGTCCTATCACCGAAATTAAAGAGATCGTTGTATTTAGGTTTACCGTATGCTTGTCTAATTTGAAATTTGAATGAAGAGATCGAGTCAGAGTTTTTGATGCTTTCGTCGAGACGATTCCATTCCAGTACTGACGATGGAAAAAACGAATTTTTATAAAGGTTAGATTTACAGCTAATACTCATTAGATTATTGGAGTTTCTGAGTTGATATGGTTGACTGGACGCTATAGATAGTGGGATTAAATCCAATAGGAAAGACGGTGTTTGTATGTTGATAATTTTGAAAAATAAAACCATTTTATGTTCGTAACGTCTTTTTAAAAGGCTGGAAAATCCAGATTCGGTATACAGTAAATTGTGCGAAGTGCCGCGAGGAAGGCCTGTAATGGTTCGAATTGCGTCTAATTGTAGTAGTTCTAAATGGTCACTTTTTTCTTTAGTACAGTTATTCCAGACACAATCAGCGTAGTCGAAAAGCGGTAAGATAAAAGATTTGTAAATAATTTCAAGAGTTTTACGTTTTAGTCGATATTTTAATGAACGAAAGCAGTTTATGGTTTTACTAATTTTAGTTATCATGTGGTTAATGTGGGTATCCCAAGTACAGGAGTTATTGAAATAGACGCCAAGGTGTTTATGGGTGTTACTATCAGTAAGTTGGACATTGTTGAAATTCAGTTTAAGGGAAGTGGGGGAGAGTTTTCTAGAGAAGGTAAGGCTAGTAGTTTTGGAAGGATTGAAAGTTACTTTCCATTTTAGTGACCATTTGTAAATCTTTTCGAGGTCCGCATTTAATTTATTTTGAGCAGAGCATTGGTGATCTATTATTAAAAATATAGAGGTATCGTCAGCAAACAGGCGTATATTAGATGAAATATTATTTGTTAAGTCATTAATATAAAGGAGAAATAAAAGTGGGCCAATTATCGAGCCTTGCGGAACGCCGGCAGAAACATTTCTTGAAAGAGATTGTTGACCATTTAGGACAACACGTTGTTCACGATCTTGTAAATAATTGGTAATTAATTTGTGAGTGCCATGGCGGATACCATAGTTGAATAGTTTATGTAGTAAGCCGCGGTGCCAAACTCTATCAAAAGCTTTACTAATATCGAAAAAGACAGATTTCACTTCATGTCCATTATCGAGAGCCTTACAAATATAATTGTACATTTCTAGAAGTTGATAGGTAGCTGAATTGTTTGACAGAAACCCTGATTGATGGGGAGTAATGATTTTATGACGAATGATGAAATTATAAATATGATTATAGATGATCCTTTCAAACACTTTACCTAGAGAACTGAGGAGAGAAATGGGTCTGTAGTTTGTGCAGTTGTGGGCACATCCTTTCTTAAAGATGGGAACAACATTCGCAGATTTCCAGCAATTTGGAAAAATACAACTATCAACTAGTATGGTAAAAAGGCGGCTGAGTGGAGTTGCTAGGGGTTTATGGAGTAATTTTAAAACAAAGTTGTTTACATTGTCATGTCCACATGATTTTTTAGGAGTTAAAGAAGAAAGGATATCTTGTACTAATTGGGGGGTTATTTTCAGGGAAGAGATTTCTATATTAGAGAAGGGCAAGTCGGGCAGATCGTCTTCGCCTGCATCTAGAGTTTCCTGTGAGACAAAAAAATCGTTTAGGACGTTAGCTTTGTCAATGTTTTCAAAGTATATCTTATCATTATATTTAAGAGGTGGAACTTCCTGGCCTGAACAGCCTTTCTTTAAAGAGATTTGTTTAACCAAAGACCACCATCGAGATTCACTGAAGTCGTTATTGTTAATTTTAGAGTCTATCTTTGAATAGTGTAAGGATTTAGATTTTCTTATTTCGGAAATAACAAGGTTGCGAGATTTTCTGAAATTCTGCCAGTCTATCTGTAGATTAGTCTTTTTAGCTTTTTTATGGAGTCTATTTCGTTTACGAATAAGAAGTCTGATTTTTCCATTCATCCATTTAGGGTCATTTTGCCTGATTGTAACGGTTTTATTTGGTATGAAATGCCGAAGTTCTGAAAAAATTGCTTTGGATATATTATCTGCAAGTGTATGAGGATCTTGGTATAGCTGAAAAAGGTCGTCCCAATTATAATTAGAAAAATGATTTGTAAGATCAGACGCATTTAGTTTCGAATAAGACCAAACAGTTCTTTGAAAGCAGTGAGTTTTTTGATTAGTGAAGTTTAGAAATAAAGCGATATGGCTATGATCACTGATGCCCGAATCAGAAACGCTTACATTTTTTACGAAGTCGGGGCAACTAGTTATGGCCAAGTCTAAGAGAGATCGAGAAGATGGAGTAATGCGGGTCGGTTCATTTATCAGTTGATGAAAATCAAATAAGCCAATTATATCATGGATTTTACTATTAAAAGAGGTTAATAAATCGACATTAAAATCACCTAAAATAACAACGTGGGAATTACTAAGATTACAAACAGTTGCAAAACTATCTTCAATTAACTTCCAATAATCAATTTTACTTGAAGGCGGTCTGTAAAAGGATCCTATCAGAATATTTTTAGAATTAAACTGGACTTCTACCCATACAGCTTCTAAGTTTCTTATAATTAAATCAGGGCGTGGTTTAAAGTAAAGGTTATTTTTAACGTATATAGCAACCCCACCACCCCTACCATCTAAACGATTTAATAAAATGGGAGGATGATAACTATTAATGTATAAATCAGATAGAGAAATGGAATCGTCAAGCCAGGTTTCAGAAAACGTTAATACGTCATACTTATTAAGTTCTACAGTAATTTGGTCGATTTTATTTCGTATGCTTCTCGTATTTAGATGCAAGACAGATAGGTTTTGGGGTCCGGGGTTTGGATTAATATCACCACATATCAATAAAAGTAAAGTTATTAAAATTAGACTTAGTACATAACTTTTTGATTTGAAAGAGATATGTATAATTGGTGTAGTAATACATCTACCAACCCTATGCGAACAACAGTACCTGTACAAAGTAATCATAATTTTAGGTTTACGGAAATTTGATAATAGCTGTTGGGAAGCAAAGGGAAGGTATTAAATTAAAAGACAGAGATTGGTGCGTGTTTTTCTTGGCATGGCGTCGCGTGAAGGTCATATATGGGAAAGGGGGAATTACTGTGATAAGAAGGATACAAATTAAACAAAGAGCAGAAAAACCTAACATATTTACAAAGTATACACATAGAACTAACAAACCTAACATATCTACAAAATATATACAGTTAGATTTGGTATTGAACGTTAAGTACGTTCCTCGTAAGTGATATCATCATGCAAGTGACATGTTAAGTATCATTGATGTATATTAGAGAAAAAACAACAAAAACAATAATATATATTACTGTGAAAGGGGGGAATATATTTCGATTCTCAGGTACAAGCCAGAGAACATAGAGAGAGAGAGACAGAGAGAGAGAGAGAGAGAGAGAGAGAGAGAGAGTCAAAGAGTCAAGTCGTAACTAATCACAACAAATTGCAATTTAAAAACTAAAGTAAGAGATATAACTTAGTCTGGCATCTCATAAGTATATGGAAGTTCTATATATGGGGTAAGGTTTATAAATATATCAAGATTAAGTTCAATATGGTTAAACTTTAATTACTGGTAAAACAACACAACAGGGAGAAGAAGATCTGCTTCTTAAGACTAATTAGCTGAGCGCTAACTTCCTACCAGCGTAGACTGGTATTCTTGCGGTTGATTAACGAAAACTCACTCGGGATCGACAGGTCATATAAAGTGAGATTATCGCATCACAACAATTTGAATTTGTTTACCAAATATATACAGAGACATTCAATTAAGTAAGACGTCGGAAATATTAACGTAAGAATTATACGCTTAAATGAGTTTCACCTAAACATTCACAGGGAAGTCATCGTTATTTAGGGATTATACATATGATGTTCAGTCGATGTTTTGACGGTGAGTTAAAAAAGCTCACCACTTTTACGCAGTCGATGTAATAATAAACACTGTAACTTAAACCGAGAAAAGGACGTACACACAGTAGTACTGTTTTATTAACTTAAAGTCACATTCTTTTTCTTTTTACCCTGACCTAATTGTTAAGACTACTAACATATTGGGAAAAGAGAATCCAGATTGCCATATTAAGATTAATAAAGGTTTAATTAGTATAATTTTAATTAAAATAAATAGAAATTGTATAATAATTATGATGTGTATAGACTAAGGTTGATGACTTAGTTTACCATGTACACAAGGATATTCCTTTAAGTAAGATGCTAGAGATTATAATAAGCATAAAAATTGCACCCTTAAGTAGATTATCATCTAACATTTCACAAGGAAAACATCCAATTAATGCTTGTAATTTAAGGTTAATTACATGTGTACCAACTTAATTTTGTATGATTAGACTCTGAGATGAAGAAGCTATATCTTTGCTACATAATGTAATTTATTTAGAATTTCATGGAGAACTCAATAAAAAGCCGAAAAACGAAAGTGTTATAGCTCCTTCAAAAGTCTAGCAGAAAGTACATGTTCAATTAAAGTATTTATTTTCGGTGAGTTGACAAAGCTCACAATTTACACAGGGTCTATGCAATAATAAGTACTGTTAATTAAACTGTGAAAAGAACGTGATTACAATAGTACTGCTTTATTAACTATAGGTCCCATTCCTCTTTCTTTTTATCCCGACCTTATTGTTAGACTACTACTAATATATTGGTAAAAAAAAGAATCAGGATTGTTAGTTGAAGACCAAATAAGGTTTGAAGTGTATAAATTTAATTTGTAGTGATTGGACAGATTATTATGTACATCTATTTTATATGTATAAATAAATATTACACGAAGTTTAATATATTTTAATGATTCGACCGTGATTGATCTATAGAGAATTAGCACTCGGACACTGTATTATCTTGTGTTAGAGTTTCAGAATCATCTCGTTAAACATTACTTCTATAATAAACGAGAATGAAGGATAATTATCTTTTGGGGATTCTTAACAGGATATCAATAAATGTAAGAAAGACAAGGGGACTATAATCAGCAGAATACAAATATATATAGCATAATCATTACAGCAATTGAAGATTAAATGTTTTTTTTATTTAGAAATTATCTTTATTTGTAGATCTCTAATGAAGACATCGCTGACGTTATGCTGTTAACTTCGCTAGTTGATTGTCTAAGCTGGGATATAGCTCAATTTTGTGACATATAAGGCCACTGTGACCTTCGGCTTTGATTTTCCCGTTAGTGAACCACGCCCTTTTTACAAGTGGGTGATTTTGAACTTCGGTTAACTTTTTGACGTTTTCGCGAGTCATATCTTCGCATATCGATACACCGGAATTTTTCAATTTTTTTCTTTGGGTTAGAACATGCTGGCGGTCTTCTCTCTTTAGGAAGCGCACAATAATTCCACGTGGGCGTTCGGCTATTTGATTATTCGATCCTTCTTCATTAACTTGGCCAGGAGTTGCCTTTTTCCCAACACGGTGGGCCACATCAATACAAATATCCTTGGTGATATTTAATTTATCTCTGAGAAGATTTTTGACACTTTGTAGGCAGTTATCGTTTTCCTGATTTTCTGGGATACCAAACACACGAAGATGAGCCTTCCTCGTATATTGCTCTAGATTATTCAGTTTATTTTTAAGAGATTCATTTTCTGTATATGATTTGCACAGAGATGATTCGATACGTTCAAAACGTTCGTGGAAGCCATCAACATCAGACCCTATGTTGTTATTTGTAAGTTCGATTTCAGTTAGACGATCTTCAATTTTTAATAGTCTGTCATTAATTAATTTGTTTAGTTTTTTTTCTAACAGATCAACAGCGACTTTTACTGCTTCATTTACGATAGAATTTAAAGTTTCTTTATCAAATAAACTACTTGTCATACCTTCACTACTTGTTTCCATCGAAATTGGAGTTGAAGTTGTTTCCAACGACATTGTTGTGATAACTTGGTAATTCAGTTCTCGTCTCGGGGATTAGAACTCACTGAGCTTTACTTAGGAAACAATGGCTTGACTTGACTAAATTGTTGATACACGTAATATATATTTATTTTCAGCAAAATTACATCCTTTGAATTATAAGTAATGATACTTGGGTTACTTCATTCTGTTCACTGTGTTTATAACTTCATTATTATATACTTTATAGTTTATCACGACACTGTGCAATGAAGATATTCACAAATTATTTGGAGAGACACACAACCCTGTCTGTACCAGCCGCCATCTTAAGTTTTTATAGTTCAAAATTTCGTTTGACTTATCTTTACTTGATTTAGTGCAGGCCATCGAAAGTATAAAAAAAACGAAATGAAATATAGATCTGTATTTTAACCAGGTTTGGTTCCTGCTGTGGTTGCAAATTTGCATTACAACTCTCTCATAAATAAAAGATGCTATCGGGTTATCTGAACTTTAGTAACGATTATGTATCCCCTATCAAATGTCTTCCAAATCTGTGTGAAAACTTCATTAGTTAAGATAATCCCTTTTGCTTTTTTTTTATATGTTTATTATTTAGGGTTTATGAAGAAGACTAGGGATGTCTTTTACTTTATTTTTCAGTCACCCTAGTCCAAAGGAACAGACGTCTTTACGATTTGCTGGTGATGGTCATGTTGAAATTCCCGCCTCTTTATTCTACCGGAATCCAACAGTAACAAGTGTATCAATAGAATTCCGTACCAGACAAACTAATACATTTATAATGTCTATATACCATAGACGTGAAGTAAGATTATATAATTTAACTAGCATTATGTCTACATATATAGAAGAGAGAGATTACACTATTTTGCTTGAATATACTAATTTACCTATAACGTTTTTAGGACTTCGAATTCTGTCTTATGGTTTGGATTGTTCGTACTTGGTTTTTTATTTTATTTAACGTCCACTCGAAACAAACTAGGTCCTTTCAGGACTAACATAATAATATGGTTTAATTTTATTTCAATAATTCGCTTGCGCGTATGGGGCTTTAGCAGTAGTAGGAAACCGGAGGACCCGGAGAAACCCCACGTGATTTGACAGGCGACCAAACTCCTTGTGACGTACAACCGAGTTTTCGAAACCATCCCAGTTGATTCATTGACAGGCTTTATGATACAGCACGCACGTGTTATCCCACCGGCATTTCAGCCAAATTACCGAGGAGGTTTTGGAAGAAGGTGGCATTATTTAACTGGGTTTGCCGACCTATGACCTTCCGCCCACCCTTTGAAACCCAATAACTTTGCTTCCAGGGGATATATATTTATAAAAGTTTGATTATGTTTTCTTTATTACTGTCAGTGGCCAATATTTTGATTACCAATACCACGGAGGCTACTACGATCTCATTTGTGGCCGATTCATTTACATTTAATAAATTTGTAACACTCACGGTAACTTCTCCTTCATATGGGAAAGCTCGTGTTGTGTTTTTTCAATACTGCTGGGGAGGGGGGGGGTCGTCGTTTGAGTCAGAAATATTGAAATAATACTTATGATATACTTATTGAAATATACATTCATCTATGTTACAGAGGTTTCATCTAGAAGTCGAAATAGAGAATGGCAAAGTAGTAATTAAAACTACGACTCCCACAGAATCGATACTACTGAGAAGCGAGAAAAGATTTAATGATAATAAATTCCATGATCTTAAGGTAATTGTTTAATGTCCCGTAGTCTAAAGGTTCGAACGTAGTCATTTTAATAACCTCCACGTATAACATGTTAAAAAATGAAGAAACGTTTTACACATTTGGGATCTGTTGATCTGTGATTGTTGAGTCACAGAAAAAAAAGATAAGGGTGTTGTAACAAACAATTGTACAGCTGACTTCTTGTGCGTAGTTGTCAAGGAGCTTTCTTCATTATTAAAGCTTCTTGGTAGTTGTACATTCTCATGAGACGTTTTAGCAAGGGCACCAAACTTTATATTATAGCCTAGAGCTTCACCACGCAAACATTTTAGCGCAACTCTCCTGAAAACGTTCAAAGGATTTGTATTTCTTAACACAAAGTATGAAGACCATGTGTAAATGTGAATGAGACGGAGATAATTAAGGTCCGGGTGGTTGTCACTCCATACCTTTAACGCTTTATGGGGTATTTGTCCAGTTATGACTGCTCGGGTTTGAGGATTTTGTTTAATAAATAGAAAACCTTTATGTAATAGTTTTTTTTATATCTCTTTAGATATCATATAGAGATAGTACGACTTATCCTGAAGTAGATGACGTAGATGGTCTGTTTTCTATAGAAAGACAACCTAGTTTACATATGAAGAAAGATGGTATTCTACTTGGCGGAAAACATAATAAAAGAGAAAAATCCGATAAACAACCGTAAGAATCATGAAATCAATATTCTGAAGACTTACTTGTAAAAATAGACTGTGCTCAATTTAGTTTAAAAGTACAGGCAGGGTCATCGACCAGTTAAACAAATAGGCGTTAAGTTCATAAAGAAAAGGGGGTCGGTGGCTTAGTGGGGGGGGGGACTTGAATATGGGTTTGTATCCGGCTGTAAAAGAAAAAAAAACTACCTTAATAGATCAATAAGAAGAGCAAGTGTTTTTTTCCTGCTGTTCTTAAGTGGACTAGATGAACTCATATTCCTGAAGCAATGGCCCGAGAAATCCCTCTCTTGCCATTGCTGGATTGGCTTCTGATACTTGAACTTTTGAGGGAATGTGTCTTTTCTTCCCGTTCAATCAAATCTATCACTTAAGTAAAGTAACATGACGGTCCTTCGTTTAATCTTGGGTCTTCCCTAAAACTTTGGACAGTGATTTGAGGTATTAAAAACGGTGTTAGTCTTTTCGTTTCCATACAGTGTTGTTTATTAGGTTTACGTCAATGTTGATAGCCTCGTTTTATTGGTTTTACTGCAATATTATGCTATGCACTGGTTAATTAGGCATACAAAATATTCTTCTTCGTAACGTTACGTAAACATATTTGGTCCAATTAGACGAGCTGTTCTATGGGTAATGCCTTTGTAACGCAAACAGCGATTGGTAGTTAACCGGACCATTGATCAATCATCATTTAGGACAAGAATGTTCCCTCTTTCCAGCAGTGTTAAGTGGGATTAGCTCTAATCAAACGGAACACTGTCCTTTAATGATCCATGGCCATGCCGCAAATTTTAAAATCGTAAAATCATATTCTAGTACAGTGATTGTCAACCAGTATGCCGCGATATCTTCCAAGTGTGCCGCAAAATTTTGAACGGCACACTACGTAAATTTCTCACTAAAGAAACCAACTATTTTACTGATAAAATTTGAAACACCGCAATAAACTAAGTTCATATTTGTCTATGACTAGTCTGTGTCTACAGTTGTATTCCGTGTATGACTTGCCATGTTTTTATTTTGCAAAATTCAAATATATTTCATATATATTTGGTCAGGTGTGCCGCTATTTGTCATGTGTCCACACGTGTGCATGTCACAGGCAAAATAAGGTTGAGAACCACGGATCTAGGTAAAGATGTATGTTGTTAGCCTTAAAGTGAAGTATGTGTTAAAATGTTAAACTTCAAAACATTTCCATTTTTGTTTTGTGTTTCAGAAATTTAATTGGTTGTTTAAGAAATCTAAGAATAAATAATGGTGTTATAGATATTTTTGAAATGGTGTCGTATAAGAATATTCATATAGGACCTTGTTTTACCCATAATGTAAGTATTACAATTTTCACTGATTAATTATTATCAAATCAAAATATTTGTTTTTTTATGTATTAAATGTTGCTATGAAAGGACAAGGCCTCGATTTTAAAATGGATCCATGCAAGACAACAAATTAACAAACTGATCGCATTAAAGGGACTGTCCCGAATACAACAAAGCCTCAAAAATAAAATATCCGATTATGTATGAAATTTAAACGCCAAGATATAGAAGACTGGTTTATATTCAGTTGGACTTGATTTGCTAAAATAATTACATTGGGGTTGTTCCAATTTGAGACATCAATAATCTTATTGTACTTTTAAAAGGTATGCCGTGGATTATTTCAAGATTTATTTCTATCTATTTATTACTGCTAGACTTTGAATCAAAGCCATGTAAATGGCATCAAACTAAAATCTAAATTAAATGTATTAATTTTAGATATGGGATAATTGTGTAAAGTTTAATGGCGGGAGTAATGCTGTAGAGTTTATAGATCAAAAGATGGTATATCTATTAGACTTAACAATAAGTCGAGAATCATCGGGTCAATTACTTCATTATACTAAAGGTTCAGTAAGTACTGTTTACCCAAACATTTCACTAATACTTCTTATTTTGATTAAAATCAATAAATCTAGAATACTCCATTATACTAAAAGTTCGTTAGGTATTGTTTATCTGAATTTATTAAGGACAACAATTGTTTTTTTGCCCTCATTACTTTTAATCAATATGACCGATATACTATTTATTCCCTGTATTTGACAAAGAAAAACAAAATATCAAAGATATTTCAGATTGTTTATACACCAACGTACGTCTACAGACTATTCATAAAACACAATACGTACATTAATAACCATAATCTGCTTAAAATTTAATATTCAAATTAGTAAAAATAAGCTTACAAAAAAATAGAATTCCGTTCTTTCCCTTGCTCACTTCATACAACCTTCTATTGTTATTTAAATTATTCTGATCGCATAAAATCTAGATTAGCAAAGATTATTCTGATCGCATAAAATCTAGATTAGCAAGTAGCTTACACAACTACATGATCAGTATGTCGTCGGGGTGAAAAAATAGACTTATTGCAAAGAGTTCGAGATATTTAACTGAACCACGATCTTGAACAATTTTGTAAGGCAACATCTGAGCCCGCACCATATTCACTGAACCGCCGTGGCAATCTGTTTCACAGAGGTATAACGAAAGACTTCTGTAGCGGGTGACTGACCTTTATGTTCAAGACGTGTGACGTCACATCACAAGACCTCGATGCCACGTGCGTTTCTTTGACTGATTTTAGGTACATATTTTATCCAGATATGCTTTCAACACATTTTTGTTTTCTTTATAATTTGAAAAATTGGCAGAAGAAAAAGGGTTATTATTGATAGCTAATTAACTCGCCACTTTTTCAAAAAATTTCTCAGCCCCCCCCCCCTAACTGGATTTCCTGGATCCGCCTCCCCTTTCAGTGATTGTATTGGTAGAGGGAATATTCACTGCTGACGGATTTCCTACCCTGGCGCTAATACGAATATTTCAAATACCGAATACAGGAATAGTCAGTGTTAAAATATATAATATGGTTGAAAACATTATATTATAATCGTTGTGGTTGGTAATGTCTTTCAGGATTTCAACTTGTTATTATCAGTTAAAGATGGTATATTACTTATAACAGAAACAGTTAAAAGTCTTACAGCAGAGATTAATTTTCCACCTAATAGAACATTTATACCTTTAGTATTGCGTGACGATAATGGAAAGTAAGTACGTTTTCGGATCACAATTGTATATAGCTATATATGAAAGGGTGACATGCGCTACAGTCAGTGCATTCTGCACACAATTGCACACAACTGCACACAGAGGTCATTATTGCTCCATACTTCTAGAATAGATCTCTTCCCTAAATGGCCGCCATATCCATAAGTTAGTATACTATTTTTTAATGAGGCTCTACCCGCTTTCACATCTGGCATACACACACAGACAAAATAAACTTTTGCAATTGTATTAAATGGAAGCATAATATACAAAATTCCCCATTTCTTAGTGGCTGTTCTAAGTTTGGTATGCAGTCAGTGCTGGATATGAACTATTCAACAAAATGGGGCACTACAGAGTCTCTGCTTTGTTTGGTGACGAATAAAAAAATATTTAATCTAGAAATTAATTGAGAACTTGTTATTAGTTGTTCATTGATTTTATTTTTTCTTAATGTTACCTCCTTTGTCTAAATATTTAATGATGTGTATAAAACGTAAGATTGTTTGACGGGTTATTTATGGTTTATTTTTGTGTAAATATTGAATTGTATAGCAGCATGAACGGTTGGTCAAGGCTACGGGTACTCATCTTTTTGTTCTTCTTGTGGGTGACACTCTAAGAAGGAAGACTAAAGCTCCCAATTCGAAACGAACGAAACGTGGTATGTTCGTTCCTTGAACAATTGGGATTTTAAAATGGCGTAACATTGGTGCCTTGTAAATGTATAAACCTCATTAATGATTTCATTTTTTCTCTTTAGACTAGAGGTAGTTGTATTAGGAGAAGAGCGAACCTTTAGTTACGGTGGGTGGTTTTACAGCAACGATCCCGACACCCTGTATACTATTATATTAGGGGATGCAAGTGAAGATAAATTTATTGGAGACATTGCTGAATTATCAATCAATTCTGAGTAAGTATGGCTATGATGAAACCATTTTGTGGTTTGACTTGGTATCTAACGTTTTCGTTTTTCCTTTGTTATAGAAACGTTACCTTAACTATTACACTTTTTAAAATAAATAATAGTAGGCTAAATGATGAACAGGAGTAAAAAAAGCAAAATAAAGATCTACATAAGAATGGTTGTTTCCAAAAAAAGTAGAGGATTCGCGGCTGTGTGTGTGTGCGTATCATATGAGATTTTACACGAACCCCATGTAAAAAAGAAGCTAGCCAAACTGGGTAGTCTTGCAGAATCCACAAGATATACAAAGAGTAATTTTTTAGAGGCATTTAGTAACTAGAAAGAGCATTAAACTATAACACATATTTATGGAAAAACAATTATTGAATTTATTTAGGCGACGTTTCGAAGAGTATTCTCTCAACGTTTACAATGACAATATTGATTGATTGGGTCTTTGTAATGTTAAATACTAAATCTATATAAATATTCTATGATAATTGAATGTTTTCTTTTCCATGGAAACCGAACTTTACGGATTTTTCTTTTCAGATTATATGATCTGTCATCCAGGATCAGTGAGAATTTATTATCATCATGTGTTAGAGAAGATACTCAACCTATTGTTACTAATCTTATATTTCAACCATGTCGTTAGATTACTGTATTTACTTATACATTTTACCTATACTGTATTATTATATTTACATCTTTAATCCAATACATTTTACTTACACGGAGAGCAGAAGATATTATGTGTTGTTTGTTCTCGAGCTTTATTTATTTTAGACCTGGCCCAAAGGATTAATGTTCATGTGACAAAGATACGATATCCTTTGTCTAAACCGTCACTTCCCGCTCGTTTCTAAATTGGGATTAGCACGAATTTTGCATTTGTGTTCAGATTTATTCAAATTAAGATGACCACAAGAACCCTGAATGGCAGACCAAATAGCGGCCATGACAGGGGAATCTTGACGAAGCAAGGCAATTTTTTTGTGGAAATTTTTTTTCTTCAGAAAAGCCAAATGCTTCAAATCCAAAATCAATTAAACCTATCACGTTCGCAAGCTTTTTGCAACGAGGTTAACGTTGTCATGGAACCAAGGCTTCGCGTTAACAAGGTTTCGAGAAATTTGAGGGAGGGGTCACGGGGCGCCGAAAGAAAGTCGATAGGGTCCGTCATTTCATCACCCCAATGCTTTACACGAATTTTGTTTAAGAAAAACCATAAAAAATCCTGGTGTATGGTGTAGGATATTACCATAAAAAACCCCTTACTAAAGCACAAACTGTCCGAATTATGTATACACGTACATGACTTATTCCTCCCCAAGATACATATAAATACAAGATTTAACACAATGTCGATCAAAGAAGCAGTGTTGGGCGAGATCTTCCCGGTTTGGAAAAAAAACAATGTCAATTTAAATTGGTTTGAGTAGAGACCTATAGATCGGAAGTCTTCAAACTAGACTGAATGCAACGTTTAACAGAATTGTTCTTAGCCAATCTATATTTAATAAAATAAAACCAAGTACGAACAATCCAAACCATTCGACAAAATTCGAAGTCCTCAAGTTTTAAGGTATACACGATTAATGTTTCAACAATTTCTACTACACTGTAATCGCGTTCAAGAAGTATAACAAATTTTCAGGAAACATTCGTTTTCTTCAAACTGAATAAAATTTATTTTCTTGGTGGGAATGATAAAGCCCCGTTCAAAGAACATTTCCAACAAGATATTTAGGCCATTTGTCATATTTTGGCGTATATTGTGTTCCAAGGTGTGCCGTTGGCAAACAAAACGATGAGAACTACTGTCCATACCTGAGCTGTCAACAAAACATCGAACTGAAGAAATACCTGGTTTGTTGGATTAAAAAGCATTTATTCCGAAAACATTGTACAATTTAAAGGCATGGGGTACAAAACCGGGCCAAGTAGGTGTATATTGCTTCAAATTGTAGTTTATTGAATTAAAGATTCAGTAAGTAAAGTTTAGATAAAGAACTGGCCATTCTTGCTATAATATTTTAGACGGTTTTTGACAAGATCCAGCGTAAAAGTCTCTACAATATACAAAGTCTTGATTATCAATTATTAAATGGCGCGGGCGTTCTATTCCATTCATCGGTCAACCCATGCTTGTTATAATCATTTAAACTCAAAATCCATCAAAATCTTCGACATCGAAAACACGAATTATTGGTCAATTTAAATCTACATTGATGATGTAAACTTACGGGGAAAGGAAGAGCTTCTTATTTAAGATAAAAAAATTTAACATTGGTACACGAATCGTGTACCATAATGCGCTTCAGCCCCAGCTGTATTGAGAGACTCGAGGGACGAGGCTAAACACATGGCACCAAACCAAACGGAGTTATGTAGACTGGAATAACTAGACGCTAGAAATGTGCACTTGATTGCGATTACTGGCTTATTTCGACAAACATAACTTATTTGAAATTGGAGTAAAAACCGGAAACCATTGAATGTAATCAGTTTATTATATCATTTTTATATACATTCATAGTACAGTATTATATGCGTTGCGACCCACTTTTGTGAATTTCTTGGTCCAAAAAGGTTAGCGATTTAGCTCCTTTAAATAACAATTTCAAAACATAATTATTTCTATGTCTTTTGCTCAATGGGTTATCAACTCACTATTATACGATCATGGGCATTATTTCCCACCCTTAAAATCTATGACACGGGGAAAAAACAACACAATACCCCCCCCCCCCTGTTTTGCTATTGACAACATGGAGCAACATGGGGCAGCCATTTTTCAACGTTGGAATTTGAAGTTGAAAATGATATTTTTGCCAATTTCTCAGCTGGCAATAGTGAATTATAGGATTAATATGATTATTCTTTAACAAGGTAGGACTGTTTATGGATACCATCTATTTTAAGGCTTTAGTTTTATAAATTTTAAAAATTTGAAATTTTCGCAAATGTTGACTTTGTGGACGTCAGCATCATAAAAAATACCAAGTGTTAGCTTTATATCTAATATTTCAAGATAAAAAACATCTACTAGTAATTATTTTAAATACATCGAGGGTATAAAATTGATGTCATAAAAAAAATGACAAACATTCATATCGATAATTTAATTCAATCCATTCAGTGTTATTACGTCGCTTCTTCCTCAGATTTCAACTAAAATAATCTATAGTGTTGACTAAAACCGATGCGCATATATATAAAAGGGCTTTCAACCAATAATTTCATGAGATTTGAAAATTGATCCAATGAGAGATACGACAAATATTTATAGATTATTTAAAACGCCCCGATTATGATAAAACAGCTTTGTTTTCAAGCCTTGTCTTTGCTTTAATGGTTTCAATCAAATAGTATTATGATTAAAACCAATCGATAATTAGAATTGTGTGGGTTTAAACCTACCAGCATATAACGTAATAGATTAGGTCAGTTGTCATAATATTTATGAGATATACATGTATCTCAGGCTTGGGTATTAAATCAAGTTGGGTATTTCGGACAAACAAGTAGTTTTGTTGGTTTGTGAGTCTGTGCCTTAGTTTGGACCGGGCTTTAATGCCATACAACGCGACAACAGCATCCTAGACTATATTGCACTATACCTGTACTAGAGTAATAATGTACGGGTACCTTTGGTCAGCTGATGTTTAATAATACTGTGTTTTTTTCTAAAAGAACTTTTATAACTTACTGGTTAAAGTCCTTTAAAAAGATAAAATTGGAAGATGGATACCAACTGTTCAGATTGTGATCCGTATTTATTAAGGTCAAAAATAAGTGAGTCTTATTCCAGAATTTGTACATCTCATTTCTTCTTTTTGGCATTGGTGGGCGTAGTTGGATCTGTCGGGAACATTTTGGTTCTCGTAATAACTCTGACCAATAGGTTTACACAAAAGAAGAATCCTGATTTGATAGCTATCATCTTCCTGGCATTTGTGGATTTATTTGTTTGTATGTTTTTGGTGCCATTTGAAATTTATAAACTTAGGCACTACTACTCTCAGACAAATTCCATCATGTGTAAATCTTTCGCCTGGGTGAGATCGTCGTCATTAACCATATCATGTTTCATACTCTTAGTGGTGGCCGTAGATCGCTGTACAGTTATAAGCAGTATGCAAACGCAAAAATTCGGATATGCCAAACGACTACGAACTATACTCATCGCAGTTGTTATCGTTTCAGTTGTGCTCATGGGCCCAATCGTTGTATTTAAAGGAATTGAAACAATACCCGTGGATGTGCCCCTGCTACACAGACTGGACATTTTTGGGTATAATGAAACCAGTATTCTTGTGAAGATCTCCTCGGTAACTGTTTGTGAATATTTGAAAGTATTTAGCAGTAGTTGGTTGTTACCACTGTATGCTGTGATCTGTATGGTTATATTTGTCATACTGATAATAATAACTGTTATTTGTTACGGAAGAATCTACCTTGTAATCAGTAGTGGGCCTAATCTTTCAAGACCAACACGGAACAAGGTATGGCCGAAGTCGACGAGTCAACCACGACCAACAAAAGATATTCAAAACAAAGTAACACAACACCAGAAAGATTTGTGCAAAGCAAATGTCCTTCAGATAGAAGGGGGTCCTTCCAAACAGGAACCCGGCGGGGTGGAAGTGTTTTATTCTACCGAGCCGAAAGTCAGTGCCGCTAACGTTTTCATCATATTTAAACAAAACACACACAAAAACAACAATAAGGTGGCTACGCTTAAAAGAAAAACGACATTCGAGTCACCATTCAGGCGAAAGCAGATTTTTGTTGCAAAGCTTTTGTTTCTGATAACTGGATTTTTCATTCTGTCCTGGTTGCCATTTTGGGTGATAACTTCCTTGTACATTATTATACCTGATTTGGACAATAGACTTAATAAAACCCAGACGGCTATTGTATATAGTTTATACAATTTGTATTTTCTGAATAGTGCAGCAAATCCTGTGTTATATGGTATTTATAGTGAAAAATTCAGATTACAGTGTAAAGACATTTTCTATTCCTTTGGGTATCGCCTTAAACGCTTGTTTTGGTCGACTCACCAGTAGAACATTAAAATATAATATTTATAGTGAAAACATGTAATTAGATTATTGTACACAGGTATATGTTATTCATTTTGGTATAGAATTTGTTTTAAAAAAACAATAATTTTATTCAAGAATTCTGATGGAATTCGGGAACGGGCTTCGCTTATGTAAAGCCCCTTTCCCTATTAGAACTTTGGGCATGTTCTGTTGCATTCACAAAATAAATAGTGATTGTAAACAAGCGTGCAACAATCAAACTGTCGATTCGTAAACTAGCTTATATATTTACACGAACGTTTTGTTATACGCGCTTTTCAATATTTTGTGTTAATATTTCCAAAAAGTTCGGTTAATGCTACATATTCTATAATAACGCTTTCCACATCTGCATTTCCTTCAACCAGATTAGCTATATACGGGGTCGTCGAACGTCGAACTTGACATCAATATTCAAGTAATCTTTGATTAACCCTAAAATCGGCCATCTTAATTTGAGGAAAAAAAATGCGTTTTTACTCAAATGATGCGTTGTGCTGATACAATGTGATATCTGAACTACGCAACAATAACACACTTCAAATTTTGAGGGAAAATGATATGGACGTGATGATGAAGCCACAACAAATATGCAAATTAGGTTTACCCTGAAGAGACACTTCTTGAACACTTCAATAATCCCACTTCTTAAACATTTTCGTGGATCTCAGATAGAAAAGGACTGACCTCCATGGCAGCAACCTACTGCACAGCTTGTGTGTACTGGTTGTATTTCCAGAATGATCTGAAACTAAGCGCAGATGAAGTACAATGAAGTCTTCGTTTCCAATATTCAGAAGTGCAACAGGGTCTAGGATTTCGGCCATTGGTGTTTTTCAGTGTAAAATGTTGAGATGCTATTAAAATGGCTAAAATCTGTCGTTTGAAGCTGGAATTGGAAGAAAAGTAGGCAGAAACTTTCCTCTCCATCGATGTACACACGAACATATAAAAACAAAACATATCGCGAAATTTTGACTAGAGGTTAACCCCCATTCTATATTTGTATCTTATTACTGCTATCATGTCATGTCACTTAACAAATATAGTAGAATGTTGTTCGCTTGTCTCACCATACACTTGTTCTGGAATATTATTCTCGCATGTTATTTGTCCGTATAAAACTAAAATAAAGCTTTTCTTGTGTTTTTTAATGTTTGGGTGTGCGTGTGCGTGTGTTATGTAGTGTGGGGTGTCTGTAGTGTCATGATTGATACGTATAACAATGATTTGGAGATTCCGGAACCCCGGGGGCGGGGGACCAAATCAAGGGCGCCATCCACAGTCCCAACCAACAATGAATGTCAACAAAATATTGTCTGAGCGCCCTCGTAGAACATAGAACATGGATCATACTGCATACTGCTTATATAGTTGTTCGTCGATCGTGGGGATTGGGATGGTCTAGTGGTCTAGAGTGACGCGCTTCGACCTCTAGCTGGCCGGTAGTCTCTATCATCCAGAAAAATATTCTACGAATATTAGTCTGGATCCGTTGTCAACATTTGACAAAATTTGGCTTATCATAAACAACGTCTAAGGGAGTTAACTCCTCTTAAAAAAGATGTTTACACCATGACTTAGCTAAAGAGACTGGATAATAAGACACATTAATAACCAAACTCCCGGTTACGCATGAGCAATGGGCTTTACGTCAAATATTGAGAACGGTCCCAGACCCTCTGTATGTTGAAGACTAGGAGGTTCTGGGTGACCGAGACTAGCTGGCCGGCCACCTCTGGCTTGCGGCTGTGGTTTCGAGCCCTGGTGTATGCGTATATGACATTGAGATAGGGGCGCCTTCTCAACCTCGTGGATTTCCCCCAGGCACTTCGATTTCCTCCCACTGCTAAACACCCCTACGCGCAAGCGAATTATTGAAATAAAAAAATAAAAACATATGTTAGTCCCGAAATGACCTAGTTGTGTTGAGTGGACGTTAAACCCAATTTCTCTCTCTCTCCCTCTCTCTCTCTATCACTCTCGTCGATCGTTATCTCTCCGTGGGAGGAAATCGAAGTGCCTGGGGGAAATCCACGAGGTTGAGAAGGCGCCCCTATCTCAATGTCATATACGCATACACCAGGGCTCGAAACCACAGCGGTTTACCGCGAAATCATAAGGTCTGCCATTAAGTCAAATGCCGTAGTTTTGAATCCCCGCTTGTATGTGACAAGGATAGTGTCGTGTGTCAAACTTCATGGGTTTCTCTGGAATTGCCCGCTGTGCTAAGGGCCGTAAGTAGCTTAGAGCAACGAGGAAGTGGGAAGTGTGCTGTAAAATTGAAGGACAATATATATCTATTGTTTTAATGGTCGACTTTTATTTTTGCAGGGGGGGGGGGCTGTCCCCTCCTCTTAGTTACGGGCCTGCCACTGCTAAAGACCCCCACGCGCAAGCAAATTATTTAAATAAAATTTAACCATATGTTAGTCCCGAAATGTTATAGTTTAATTTTTTATCTTGAGGGTACCAATATATGATCTACCTTGATTTGCACTATTTATAACTGTATGCTACTTCAAGATTTTCATGGGGGTCGCCATACATGCCACAAGACTGAGCCGAGGCCACTGTAGTCTTTATTTTATAGGAAGGAAATACACGCCATGTATTCTTCGGGTATAAATGTACGGCCTAAAGAAAGACATGCAATAGGCAGATTTAACTCTTGTATAATGTACGTTTAATAACAGATATAGCCGGTATCATGTCCGTAAATAGGAGCATTGCTGTATTTATGGGGTATAAGTCGATGTGGAGTATAAGTCGAATCAACATATTTTACTGTGTTTTCGACCCCCACTCATATTTAAATCGAAACGGTATATAAGTTAAAAGTTTTTCAACTCCACGGTATTAATCAACTATCAAGTTTCAAGACTGTTATCCTAGCCAAATACTATATCAGTAAGTGCAGGGGGACTGCAGTGTATGCTAAGGAAAATCGATCAATAATATTAACTAATGTAAAATAATCAGTTTATAAATGTAGGACTAACATGATTAATATTCCAAGTTGTTTCCTTTGTTCATTTGAACCAGTATTTTTTTCAATATATCCGATAACTATAATGCAGCCTGTTTCTAATTGCATGTAGTTACTTATAAAGTATGTTTTATGGCGGGGGAAAGCGGCAAAAACCTAATGTTATGTAGAAATGTCTAATTCAAAACACACATGTAACATAAGGCCATACCAAATACCTAAAACGTCTAATGCAAAAAAACAAATACAAGAAACATCTAATACAAAATACCTCATACGTCTAATGCAAAAGACAAAATACAAGAAACCTCTAATACAAAATACATTTAACCTCTTATGCACAATTGATTTTACAATCTGAAACATCTACCATAAGCATTAGATGACATATCTCGTTGGTATTACTTACGTTTCTCCACTGAAATATCTTTATTTGAGTGAACCGTTACCTTTGAACGGCACGGAGTTTGATTTTCGATAAATTATATATTTATCGATATTGGAAATGATTAATTTTTACTTTATTATGTGTGCGTGATCGCCAGGAACATTTTTATGTGTAATAGATGCATACTGTTTTGCTGTTTGTCGTAATTATAAACAAGAACTTTTGGATCAGCTGTTAACTGTCAAATATTTAAAATGGCCGTCTCCGATGATCTGCCGATGTCTTCTTTATTTGTTTACTTTATTGTCACCTAGTCATTACTCATTAGTATACGTAGAAATTTGCTGATGTTAACGATTTATTATAACATTGTTCAGTAATACACCTTAGACCTAACAGTCTTCCACAATACATTATGCTTAATGGGGAATAACTCCTGTATAACTGTAGGTTAGATATAAATGAGAGTATTTTCCCTTGAATGATAATGAAGGGGAGAGAACTCCAAGGGCTTCTAGTAAAGAAGCATGTTGTTTATTTTATGAAGAATAGAAATGTATATGGAAAATAATAAATGTATATCAACTATTTATTGAACTCTCTTCATTGTGTACACCCCCTACAACATGGTGGAGATGCTAAATTGCCGACATTAACGTTCTAGAAGAAACTAGTTATAGTATTTTGTGATCAAATAATTTGTAAAAAAAAAAAATATTGAACATTTCAAACAGTGACCTTTACATAGATTTAACTTTAACCATGTGTTCAACAAATGATTTAATCGATTTAGAAGAAGACAACAATACTTTTACGAGTGATAGCCAGAATCTCCATTTGTTCATGGATGTAACCACGCCAGATTTCGTGTCTACACCCCAATTGCCGCACACATGTTTTGTACCAGCCCCTTTTACTCACAACAATAATTTAAACTATGCTACACACACACCCCTGGCAACATGCGGAGTACCACCAGTCCTCCAGACCCATCAGCCACGTCCAAGTTTTAATTTGCACAACAATGAGCCCACCAACAACCCCGTATCTATGACAGCCAACTATCAACCATTTGCCACACGCTTTAATGGCTTATATTCTAGTGATGTCCCTTCATTTTTAGCTGAATTTGACTCGTATACGTCATTATCTCATGGTATTGATACTGTAGCAAAGAAAAAGGCGGCCTTTCACCTTCAGTTGGATGGTCCTGCAAAAATATGGTATGAACAGTTGATAGCTGGCGATCTACAGAAAATGTCCTGGACGCAATTCATTGAATGTTTTAAAAACCGGTTTCACCCATTACATAATCCAGCGCTAATAGCGGAATCTGCAAAGTTTGACTCTCTCACCTTACAACCTCACATGCCAATTGAATTTTTTCATGGAACATTACTACAAATGGGCCATAGACTTAGCAAATCGGATAAGGATATAACAGCCCGTTTTATTGCTGGGTTGCCCGCACAGTTGGCATTTTATG
The DNA here is from genome assembly GCA_917208275.1 of Patella pellucida. Lineage (NCBI taxonomy): Eukaryota > Metazoa > Mollusca > Gastropoda > Patellidae > Patella > Patella pellucida. Next base: position 65,600,536 of record OU795039.1, read on the forward strand.
TTCGAGCTGGTAATGCTTGTGATAGCATGAGTGCTTTGATGGCTGCAAAGATGGGCGAAGCCTGTGGGTACAGGACTGACTCTCTTCCTTTTGCAAGTTTGCCGCCCATATCACAACCAGTACAACATACAGAGCTTGAAGAAATTAAGAATAAAATGTCCACAATATCTTCACAGTTTCAAGACCTTCAAGAGAAATTTTCAAGTATTTCCAAGTTCCAATCTCATGGAAGTTATCTGCCGCCCAACAGACAAAGACAGACAAATCCATCTCAGTGGTATAATCCACGTTACCAGCCGCAATATTACAGACCAAGATATTCTAATTATTCACCCAGAAACTTTAATTTACCACAGACTCCATTCAATTATGAGCAATCAAGGCCATCTGATCATCGTGCACCAATATACCACAATTATAGAACGCAATCACCATCATTTAAATCACAACGGGAAGCCCGTCCGTCATTCCATCACGATCCCGTTCGCGCCACCCAAGAAAGTCACCCGGGAAACTGACAACTGCCAAGGCTGAAGGAGTATGTCCCCTTGGTGGCCCTATGTTACTAAATCATGCTCAGTTGAACAATGACCCGACTCTCAGTGACCGCCATTCGAATAAACATTTTATTTATTTGCCAATCAAGTTTCAAACTGTTAGTGTGTCAGCTTTAATTGATACAGGAAGTTCTATTAATATTTTGTCTTTCAGATTTTATAATAGTTTACCTGATAATGTTAAAACGAAATTGAAACCTGTGGAGGGGAAAGTTATAAAACTTGCCAATGATCTCAAAATTGATGTAGTAGGAACAATTTTTGTTCAGTTTTCCTCTCCGCGTGGTTCACATTATGTTGAATTTTTTGTTTTAGAAAAATCCTCACAACCTGTTATATTAGGGGCTCATTTTTTGCATATTACTGGAGCCGTATTAGATTTCTCTCAGCAAACACTATCTTTTGACCGATTAAAGGTCAAGTGTTTCAAACATGTTGATATTCCCGCCAACTCCGAGGTTCTAATATGGGCCAATGTCCCACAACATTTATCGCCTGGCTTACAGGGTATATGTACAGCACGTGATAGTGCATATAAGCAAAACTTGATGGTTTCTAAGAGTATATGTGTTGTATCAAGTAGTCATACTGTTCCTCTTAGGGTTTTGAATTTAACTAATAGTGTTGTAAGTTTAGTTAAAGGTAGTATTATAGCTGAATTTAGTGTAATTGATACAAATTATGATGTTATACCTATAGATTTGCCTATTAACCAAATCAGTCACGATAACTCAGAGAAATCACACACTGAGAAAGATAAATTTCTTAATCAAATTAATTTTTCTAATACCTGTGTAACTGGCGACGAACTTGAATCCTTACAGAGATGTTTATATAATAATCATGATATATTCTTAACGGATGAAAATTCTGATTTAGGGTTGACTGATTTAGTCAAACATAAGATACATTTAAAGCCTAACTTTGTGCCCAAACAACAACGACCTTATAGATTACCACCAGATAAACGTATCGTTTTACGACATCAGTTAGACGAACTTATCCGCCAAGGCGTTATTTGTTCTGTCAATGAAAATGATACAGTCCCAATTACCAGTCCCATTGTACTTGTAACGAAGCATAACAAATCCGGAAAACAGTATGTTCCTGGAACGAAGGAAGCTAGTTTATCAATGTATCGATTTTGCTGTGATTTTCGATATCTGAATTCTCAAACACAGGACTTTAACTACAGTATCCCCGACCTCCAGGAATTAACGGAGTCTTTTTCTAATCAACGACCGCACTTTTTGACATCGATCGACTTGAGTCATGGATTTTTCCAAATGCCTATTGATCCCGAATCATCAAAATATACAGCCTTTTCCACTTGTTTTGGCACTTACCGTTTCTTACGTTTACCTATGGGTTTAAAGACATCCCCCAATTCTTTCCAATTGCTTATGGATAAATTGTTGGCAGTGTGAAGTTAGCTCGATTTTCGTTTTTCGTTATTCGACATTGGTGAATATCGAAAAACGAGCTACTCGTTTTTCGATATTGGCGAATAACGAAAAACAACTCGTTTTTCGTTATTCAAACTTGAATATCAAAAAAGCAGATTTGATGGATTTATATCTGCAGAATGTCCCCAAAACACATTAAATTAAATCAGTTTTGAAAAACAAACTAAAGATATCATAAATGATGATGCCTGAGCAGTAGGTTCAAATAAAAACTGCTATTGCTCGCTGTTTTTTGATATTGGCGAATGTCGAAAAACAAGCTACTCGTTTTTCGTTATTCAAACTTGAATATCAAAAAAGCAGATTTGATGGATTTATATCTGCAGAATGTCCCCAAAACACATTAAATTAAATCAGTTTTGTAAAACAAACTAAAGATATCATAAATGATGATGCCTGAGCAGTAGGTTCAAATAAAAACTGCTATTGCTCGCTGTTTTTTTGATATTGGCGAATCTCGAAAAACGAGCTACTCGTTTTTCGTTATTCAAACTTGAATATCAAAAAAGCAGATTTGATGGATTTATATCTGCAGAATGTCCCCAAAACACAATTTATTAAATCAGTTTTGTAAAACAAACTAAAGATATCATAAATGATGATGCCTGAGCAGTGGATTCAAATAAAACTGGTATTTCTCCTTGTTTTTGATATTGGCGAATCTCGAAAAACAAGCTACTCGTTTTTCGTTATTCAAACTTGAATATCTAAAAGGCAGATTTGATGGATGTATATCTACATATTGTCTCCCTAAACACATTCAAATAACTCAGTTATCTAAAATTAACTAAATATATCAGAAATGAGGATGCCTGAGCAGTGGATTCACATAACAACTGTTTCTTCTTGTTGTTTTTTGATATTGGCGAATCTCGAAAACCGAGCTACTCGTTTTTCGTTATTCAAACTTGAATATCAAAAAAGCAGATTTAATGGATTTATATCTGCAGAATGTCCCCAAAACACATTTTATTAAATCAGTTTTGTAAAACAAACTAAAGATATCATAAATGATGATGCCTGAGCAGTGGATTCAAATAAAAATTGCTATTTCTCCTTGTTTTTAATATTGGCGAATCTCGAAAAACAAGCTACTCGTTTTTCGTTATTCAAACTTGAATATCAAAAAAGCAGATTTGATTGATGTATATCTGCAGAATGTCTCTAAAACACATTTTATGCAATCAGTTTTGTAAAACGAACTTAATATGTCATTAATCAGGATGCCTGAGCAGTGGATTAACGTAAAAACTGTTCAATCTCGTTGTTTTTTGATATTGGCGAATCTCGAAAAACGAGCTACTCGTTTTTCGTTATTCAAACTTGAATATCAAAAAAGCAGATTTGATTAAATCAGTTTTGTAAAATGAACTAAAGATATCATAAATGATGATGCCTGAGCAGTGGGTTCAAATAAAAACTGCTATTTCTCGTTGTTTTTTAATATTGGCGAATGTCGAAAAACGAGCTACTCGTTTTTCGTTATTCAAACTTGATTATCAAAAAAGTAGATTTGATGGATGTATATCTACATATTGTCTCCAAAACACATTTGAATTAATCAGTTATCTAAAATTAACTAAATATATCAGAAATGAGGATGCCTGAGCAGTGGATTCACATAAAAACTGTTCTTTCTCGTTTTTTTTGGATATTGGCGAATCTCGAAAAACGAGCTACTCGTTTTTCGTTATTCAAACTTGAATATCAAAAAAGCAGATTTTATGGATTTATATCTGCAGAATGTCCACAAAACACATTAAATTAAATCAGTTTTGTAAAAGCAGTTTTTATTTGAACCCACTGCTCAGGCATCATCATTTATGATATCTTTAGTTCATTTTACAAAACTGATTTAATCAAATCTCCTTTTTTGATATTCAAGTTTGAATAACGAAAAACGAGTAGCTCGTTTTTCGAGATTCGCCAATATCAAAAAACAACGAGATTGAACAGTTTTTACGTTAATCCACTGCTCAGGCACCCTGATTAATGACATATTTAGTTCGTTTTACAAAACTGATTGCATAAAATGTGTTTTGGAGACAGTCTGCAGATATACATTCATCAAATCTGCTTTTTTGATATTCAAGTTTGAATAACGAAAAACGAGTAGCTTGTTTTTCGAGATTCGCCAATATCAAAAACAAGGAGAAATAGCAATTTTTATTCGCCAATATCAAAAAACAACAAGAAGAAACAGTTGTTATGTGAATCCACTGCTCAGGCATCCTCATTTCTGATATATTTAGTTAATTTTAGATAACTGATTTATTTAAATGTGTTTTGGAGACAATATGTAGATATACATCCATCAAATCTGCTTTTTTGATATTCAAGTTTGAATAACGAAAAAGAGTAGCTTGTTTTTCGACATTCGCCAATATCAAAAAACAACGAGAAATAGCAGTTTTTATTTGAACCCACTGCTCAGGCATCATCATTTATGATATCTTTACATTGTAGTTTGTTTTACAAAACTGATTTAATTTAATGTGTTTTGGGGACATTCTGCAGATATAAATCCATAAAATCTGCTTTTTTCATATTCAAGTTTGAATTACGAAAAACGAGTAGCTCGTTTTTCGAGATTCGCCAATATCAAAAAACAACGAGAAAGAACAGTTTTATGTGAATCCACTGCTCAGGCATCCTCATTTCTGATATATTTAGTTAATTTTAGATAACTGATTAATTCAAATGTGTTTTGGAGACAATATGTAGATATACATCCATCAAAACTGCTTTTTTGATAATCAAGTTTGAATAACGAAAAACGAGTAGCTCGTTTTTCGACATTCGCCAATATCAAAAAACAACGAGAAATAGCAGTTTTTATTTGAACCCACTGCTCAAGCATCATCATTTATGATATCTTTAGTTCATTTTACAAAACTGATTTAATCAAATCTCCTTTTTTGATATTCAAGTTTAAATAACGAATAACGAGTAGCTCGTTTTTCGAGATTCGCCAATATAAAAAAACAACGAGATTGAACAGTTTTTATGTTAATCCACTGCTCAGGCATCCTGATTAATGACATATTTAGTTCGTTTTACAAAACTGATTGCATAAAATGTGTTTTGGAGACATTCTGCAGATATACATCCATCAAATCTGCTTTTTTGATATTCAAGTTTGAATAACGAAAAACGAGTAGCTTGTTTTTCGAGATTCGCCAATATCAAAAACAACGAGAAAGAACAGTTTTTTTTTGTGAATCCACTGCTCAGGCATCCTCATTTATGATATCTTTAGTTCATGTTAGATAACTGATTTAATCAAATGTGTTTTGGAGACATTATGTAGATATACATCCATCAAATCTGCTTTTTTGATATTCAAATTTGAATAACATTCGCCAATATCGAAAAACGAGCTAGTTGTTTTTCGTTATTCGGCAATATCGAAAAACGAGTAGCTCGTTTTTCGATATTCACCAATGTCGAATAACGAAAAACGAAAATCAAGCTAACTTCACACTGCCTAAATTGTTACATGGATTAACATATAAATCAGTGCTGTGCTATTTAGACGACATCCTCATCCACAGCGAAACATTCGATCAACATATTACCGATCTACAAACTATTTTTTCTCGGATCCGTAGCGCTGGTCTTAAACTGAACCCAAAGAAGTGTTTTTTCGCACAGGACAAATGTGAATTCCTTGGACACGAAATATCAGCGAAGGGAATTTCTCCACCACCTACACATGTTCAAGTGATTCAGGAATATCCAGCTCCCAGGTCTACAAAGGAATTAAAACGTTTTTTGGGTATGATAAACTGGTTTCGGAAATTCATACCAAATTTCAGCAGTCTTGCTCAACCTTTGTACGCTCTACTCAAAAAGGGAGTTTTCTTTCAATGGACTGATGTAGAAGGTTTTTCATTTAAAGAATTAAAGCAACAATTATCCGAATCTCGCGTATTAGCGTTCCCTAGGTACGACATTCCATTTACTCTAAGTGTGGATACTTCAAGTAAAGGCATTGGTTATATGCTTTCCCAGGCTCATCCTGAATCAGAATTTCCGGCAAATACGGACATCCGTGAACGTACTAGAGTAATAAAGTTTGGCTCCAAATCTCTTGCTAAATACCAACATTCATATGGTCCGACCAAGTTAGAACTTCTGGGTATGACCACCAGTATATTAGATTGTGCACCATATCTACGTGGCCGACATTTTTATGTTGAGTGTGATCACCAGGCATTGAAACCATTATTTGAAAAGAAATTGAGTGGTGCCATTTATGAGCGATGGATAGCTATACTTCAGCAATTTTCTTTTGAAATAACATATAAACCTGCAGCACAGATGTGTGTCGCTGATGCGTTGTCCCGGTGTCCACCAGGCTCTTCTCCAACAGTAGTTAGCCCAGCGGAGGATGACCCACATTTTCCGTACATACCTGAGCAAGCGGGGAAAATTATCTTGCCGAATGGCCTAACTTTTGATAACTATTTTGACTCTGACTCCCCTGTGTGTAATTGTGTAGTTTATCAGGACATTGAGTATGATGGGGATACCGAAGACCTTGACGTTGCCGAGAATTTTGTTCGCTCGGAGGAGATCCTGGTCTTAGCAGCCGAGATATCGCCTGGATCAACTTCCATATCGTCTGGTGATGATCCAGGTAACACCAGTGATCAAACTGAATCTGACCAGCAGGTGACCGATTCTACTACCGACAAGAACACCCGTCTAGCTGAAGAAATTCAGAACATAAAACTTATGGATCACTTTGATTTTTCACTACCAGACTTCGCAAAACTACAAAATAATGACGTGTCTTTGAAACCAATTATCGACTACTTAATTTCTAATATATTACCGACATCACAGAAACAAGCTCGGCGTTTATTGTTGGAAGCCACATATTACGCTATAATTGAAGGTGTTTTATTTCATTCAAGAGTAGCTAAATCCCAACGTGCTCAAACTTTAGACAAATATCAAGTAGTGGTTCCCGTCATTTTGATTAAGCAATTACTGGGACTTTATCATGATTCTCCTTTAGGCGGTCATGGCGGTATTCACGACACTCTTGATCGGCTTAAAGACACATACTACTTTCCAAGAATGAGCTCAATTGTTAATGATTATGTGAAATCCTGTGATGATTGTCAGCGTCGTAAGCTTACCAAAGCCCACACTAAAAGTGGAATTATTGGATATCCTACGCCTCAAGCTCCTTTTCTTGTTTGGGAAATCGACTTGTTTGGACCTTTACCCGTTACACCTAATGGTTTCTCTTATATTTTTACTGCCATAGATATGTTTAGTAAATACCTATATGCAGTGCCTATCGCTAGTTCTGATGCCTTAACAGTTAGTACAGCGTTATTTCAATTATTTACTACGTTTGGAACCTGTCATACCTTAATCAGTGATAGGGGCTCCGAATTTATTGCTCAGTGCACAAAGTCTTTGTGTGAACTGCTACAGGTGCCACAACAGTTTTCCCCCAGTTTCGTTCACCGCTGTCTTGGAGCCTGTGAGCGGTCCCATCGTACATTAGCTGAAAGATTATCGCCATATGTTTCTCATAATCGCACAGCCTGGCAGGATGTTTTAAGTTCTATTGTGTTTGCTTTTAACAATAGTGTTAATTCTTCAACTGGTTATTCTCCATTTGAGGTTGTTTTTGCAAGACGGCCACATTTTCCCTTGACTGCCAACACTTCAGTGACTGTAATAGATCGTGCTCCAAGTGACATTAAGCCATTTTTAAAGGAACAAGTTCAAAAACTTCAAATTATTCGAGAACAACTTCAGTCTAGTGTTTTGCAGAATCAAGCAAAAATGTGTGAACGTTTTAATTCTAAATCCAATCCCTTGACTTTAGAAAAGGGAGATTATGTCTATTTAAATACTGTTTCTACCGGAACTGGCCAGAAACTACAGCCCCGTTATATGGGACCCTATGTTGTGAACGCCCTGCATAGCGATCATATTGTTGATATTATTGACCCCCTTACTAATAAAGTTATCTCTAATGTACATAAGGACAGATTGAAGATGGCCTATGTTCGTATTCCCAATCCTTCCCCGTATTTTCCTAGTACTGTTGTTACGCATGTACCCAAAATCAACAAACCGTCTCGACTCCCAGTACCGGTACTTAAAAGATTTAATCAGACCAAAACGACACCTCCACATAATTTACGTGTCTCAGAAGCACCGTCTCAACAATCGAGTAAAGGGTCACATATCCCCGTACGCCGTTCTATGCGAACCCATCAGAAACCCTTAAGATATCGTTCTCAAAGTGATGGTAATGTTGATTGTGGGTTAAATTCTTGTTCCATTGGTAGCGACAGTGATGGTTTTTACAAGATTAGGAAAGTTATCGGGCAAAGGGTTAAAAATAACAAAACGGAATATCTTGTACAAATAAAGGGTGAAGCTGCCCACAAGTCGTTTTGGGTAACCGACTCGGCTCTTAATGCTAAGGCCAAACAGGCCATTAAAGCTAAACCGCCCCCTGTTATTTAGATCAGGTTTATTATGATTTAAGATGTATATTTTACCATCTTGGTTTTGGTATTTTATTCTTTTTGCATTAATTTGTTTTTAGTTTTGTTTTGTATATTTGAATGTCTTGTTAAAGACTGTCAGGTCTATTGAAAACAATGGCATTGTTTTTCTTTTCGCGGGGGGATGTTCAGTAATACACCTTAGACCTAACAGTCTTCCACAATACATTATGCTTAATGGGGAATAACTCCTGTATAACTGTAGGTTAGATATAAATGAGAGTATTTTCCCTTGAATGATAATGAAGGGGAGAGAACTCCAAGGGTTTCTAGTAAAGAAGCATGTTGTTTATTTTATGAAGAATAGAAATGTATATGGAAAATAATAAATGTATATCAACTATTTATTGAACTCTCTTCATTGTGTACACCCCCTACAACAACATGGTGATCGTTTTGATGTGAGGTATACAAGAATTTTACTCCTCTGTGTAGGCCTAATTATAAGTACAAAGAGTATGTTTACATCTGTCCGGTCGGCTGTAGTAGGCCTAGTGTAGGCCTAATGTAAGTAGTGTACCTAGTAACACGGCTGCCCTCGATGGATCTGATGCTATCATTTCATAACAATCTGTGATATTTGAACCAAAGATCTTTTCCACCGTGAGCTAGTTAGCTTAAAATGCACCGTACAATTACAAATATTTAACGGGAACGATCTATAGATTTTTTTTTTTATTATTTTTTTTTTATTAGGCCTAGGCCTATGATTATGACTTATCTGAATGTATATTGCGCCGAGTGAGGCTGCTCTCTCTCAGAATCTCTCCTAGTTTTTCCTTATTTTATAAGTGTTAATGGAATAATAGCTGTGTGGAATTTCGGACAAAGCTGTACGAAAATATTCGAAATAATTGTGAATTTATGCAGTTGTGAACTGAATTTTGGATTTGTCTGTGTCATGGTTGAAAACTTTTGTGTGGACTCTGGCGCCTCTGACTGGCTACACACTGTGATCTGCTCTATCGTTTTCCTTATTAGATGTGTATATAATAAGTGACACTATATGTATGAGAGATTCAGCATCAACCTGTATGCAGACATTTTTGGATTATATGTGTGTGGAAATTTTGCAATTTTTCGTGAAATTATGCAGTTTTTTCCAGGTTTTATATTTATATTTATATATTTGACTTTTTCAACTGAATCTGGTTTTTCCATTGTACCATGGTTAAAATCCCTTGTGTTAACTCTTTGTTCGAAGACAGTCAACTAGTGAAACCTAAGACAAAGAGGGGTTTTAGAGCGGGACGCAATAAACAAAGAACAATTAGAACTTTAACAACATCTACTAGACATGATTCACTCCATAAATACAATAGAGGTGTTAATCATAATATTCTGACAAATATCACAGTACACGATCAGCAGTTTAGGGTAGTGAAATGTGATGATAACCATTCATTGTATACTAATCTCAGGAATACAACTTTAGAAGATAATTATAGTAATATTAAACAATCTGTTTCCCAAATTTTAAGACAGAAACCTAACAGACGAAAGAATATCTATGTTATTCCTGCACTCATCTCTAACAGACAGAGCAGTCAGCCAAGAGGTCAACTTGTACTGAACAACTTAATTAGAGTTCCAATATCCAGATCTTCAGTTTCATATCAGTCTAGCACATATTTAAAAGCAGGATTAATTAATGCTAGATCTATTAGGAATAAAACCAGTGACATAAATGATTTTATTGTAGATGAAGAATTAGATCTGTGCTCGATTACTGAAACATGGCTTAGCCAGAACTCAGATTCAGTGACAATTTCGGCTATACTTCCAGAAGGCTACAGCTTTCTACACATCCCACGTGCGTCTAGGGGTGGTGGCGTTGGACTTGTCTACAAGTCAACTTTAAAAATATCTTTGCAGTCAAATGAGGTATTCAAATCGTTTGAGTGCCTTGATTGTTTGATATCGAACCTGAACAAATCTCTGCAACTGTTAATTGTTTATAGGCCCCCAAATTCAAATAATAATGACTTTTTTGAGGAATTTACATCACTTCTTGAAACAAAGTTAATGTCAAAAGGCGACTTGTTGATACTTGGCGATTTTAATATTCACTTTGAAAACAGTTCTGACCCACTGAGTAATCGCTTTCGGGAAATATTGCTTACCTACAATCTTCAACAGCATGTCAACAAAAAGACACATAATAAAGGTCATCTTCTTGATTTTGTCATTACACGCCAAGATGAGATACATATAGATGATGTACTGGTGGAAGATACCTTACTATCAGACCATTTTCCTATCACCTTTAAAATTATAACGAAGAAGCCGCCTTTAGACAAGAAAACAATATCGTTTCGTAAATTCAAATCTCTAAGCAACGATACCTTTTGTGAAACAATTGGTACATCAAACTTTTCCGATATCCGTGAATTATGTGATGTGAATGTAAAAGCTGATTTGTATGATACAACACTGAGAAAGATCATTGATGATCTAGTTCCGCTAACCACTAAAACATTTACTGTTAGACCAGGAAATGAGTGGAGTAACCATCAAATAACTGAAGCTAAACAAATACGCAGAAAAGCTGAGAAAAAGTGGCGTGAGACCTCCCTTCATATTCATAAAGATCTTTATAGAGAAGAGAAAAACAAAGTCAAATATATCATTGAACAATCAAAAGTTTCCTTCTACAATGAAAAAATTCAAAATAGTGCCAACAAACAGAAAGAACTATTCTGTGTTGTTAATAAACTGATTGATCATTCCTCCTTGACTGTTGTCTTACCTGATTGCACTGATAAATGTCTGCTAGCAGAAGAGTTTGCAAACTTCTTCTCCGATAAAATAACACGTATACGAACAGAACTTGATAAATGTAACAATTCCTGTGATTCTGTACCCAAATATGAGACGCCAACGGAAGTGTGCATTGACAATTTCGATTTAGTTAGCGAATCTGTTGTGTCAGATATTATTAAATCGTCAGGTCCTAAGACCTGCCCTCTTGACCCCCTTCCCACATCTTTACTAAAAGAAAACCTTAATTTATTCTTACCTGTGATTACTGATATCATAAATTCTTGTATCCAAGAACGAAAAGTACCCGATTGTTTTAAAGTTGCTAATGTCGTTCCAGTTATTAAAAAATCAACTTTAGATAGAAATGTGCTAAAAAATTACCGTCCTGTATCAAACTTAAGTTTTATCTCCAAAATTTTTGAAAAATGTATAGCCAAACAACTGATTGAACATATTGACACACACAACCTTCATGATAGTCTACAGAGTGCATATCGTAAGTTTCACAGTGTTGAGACGGCGCTTATTAAAGTGCAAGATGATATATTAAGGTCAATAGACAATAGAAACTGTGTTCTTTTAGTACTTTTAGATTTGTCCGCAGCCTTTGACACCATAGATTCTACTGTCCTGCTACAAAGACTTCAGACAGACTTTGGTATCAAAGGCTCTGCACTTCAGCTACTTGAAAGTTATCTTACTGATAGAAAGCAGAGGGTTGTTATCGGTAATGTGACGTCAGACTATCATAAGAATTTATATGGAGTACCACAAGGATCGGTCCTTGGACCCATTTTATTTACTCTTTATACTGCTCCAGTTGGTAAAATTGTTAAAAGACATGGTCTTGACTATCATATTTATGCTGATGATACCCAGCTGTATTTAAGTTTTAATCCTTTAAATGCGAATGAGCATGCTTTGAGCAAATCTAATATTGAGCAGTGTATCAATGAAATTAAATTATGGATGTCTGTAAATTTTCTATGCTTAAATGGTGATAAAACTGAATTTATTTTGCTTGGATCTAATCATAACCTCAACACCATAACTGATTCTAATTCGATTAAGATTGATGGAAATGAAATTACTCCTAGTAACTCTGTTCGCAATATTGGAGCTTATTTTGATAGTAAAATGACCATGTCTAATCACGTGAACAATATTTGTAAATCCTGCTACTTTCATATCCGTAATATTGGCAAAATTCGTAAATTTCTTACCCCGGATTCAACTAAAACGCTTGTTCATGCTTTTATTACTTCAAGACTTGATACTTTTAACTCACTTTTATCCGGCTTACCCAATAAATTAATATACAAATTGCAAAAAGTTCAAAACACTGCTGCACGACTTATTACCCTTACGAAGAGACATGATCATATTACTCCCATACTTAAACAACTTCACTGGCTTCCCATTCCATATCGTATTCAATTTAAGATCCTTTTAACTGCTTATAAATGTTTTCATGGCTTAGCCCCATCTTATTTATGTCATCTAATTGAAAAACAAACAAATGCTCGCAGTCTCCGTAGTTCAAATGACATTTATCGTCTCAAACCAAGATCTGCTAGAATGGTTACATATGGTGAAAGATCGTTTTCATTTCTAGCCCCAAACCTGTGGAATGATTTAAAACCATCTGGTTCTGATACTGATATTCGTTCTAGCCCTTCAGTACAATCTTTTAAATGTGCTCTTAAAACTTACTTATTTAAAAAGGCTTTTAATTAGATATATATTATTTTATTATATTGCATCTTTTTGTAGTCTTTTAGTTGTTTTATATATTTTCTGTTTTACTGGTATATGATTGTAAAGCGCTTCTGAACACCGTTGGTGGAATTAGCGCTATATAAATGTTTAAATAATAATAATAATAATAATAATAAATAAAGATATTTCAGTGGAGAAACGTAAGTAATACCAACGAGATATGTCATTTAATGCTTATGGTACATGTTTCAGATTGTAAAATCAATTGTGCATAAGATGTTATATGTATTTTGTATTAGAGGTTTCTAGTAGTTTGTCTTTTGCATTAGACGTATGAGGTATTTTGTATTAGAGGTTTCTTGTATTTTGTTTATTGCATTAAACGTTTTAGGTATTTGGTATGGCATTATGTTACATGTGTGTTTTGAATTAGACATTTCTACATAACATTAGGTTTTTGCCGCTTTCCCCCGCCATAATGTTTCTAAAAATAGAATATAACAATGCAGTAAATTCTACTTGAAAATAGATTTGGATTGTTACGGTTTTGTGTCAGACGCTGTGACAAATGATTCCTTTCGGAAAATAAATAAAAATTACGGATAGAAAAAAAAGGACACGGAAATAGTTTTACAACAGACGTACTTGATCAACTATAGAGAAAATTGGCAGAAGATCAACAGCTGCTGCTAGACTTTTTTGATTATGTCAAGGACACTTGGTTAGTCATCAATATGGACAATTGAATCCTGGTCGTTATTTGGTAGAAGTGTTAGGACAAAATAATAATGATGTAGACGGGTGGCATAATAAACTAAACAATTTTTTTATTGTTTACTCTTTTATACCAGGAAGCCGACCAAATACCAAGCCAATTAAAATTAAGGAGGGAAAGCTACGTAGATACCAGACAACAAAAACTTGAGAAAAAAAACAGAGGGAAGAAATGTAATTGTGGAGAAAATAAAAATATTTTGAAAATGAAATTACCACAAGTCGTTTACTGAACAATACTCTCGTCATTGGTTTGATCATATTCTGAATCAGCCAAGCTTCGTCCCCATGATTTAGCTCATTAAGTATTAAGGCGGTAAATCACTAATTACACTATTATTTGTGACTAATTACACTATTTATTGTCATTGTCGTCTAATTATCAAAAATATGCAAACATGTTTTAAATATTCGCACCATTTAAGTTCCCATGGTCCGAATGAGCCTTGTCGTGGTCCCAATCAGCCAAAAATCTGGTCCCAATCAGCTACAAATGGTCCAGTCAGCCAGAATTCTGGTTCCAATCGATCAGCACAGGTCCCAACCAGCCATGGTTCCCATCAGCCAATTAACGGTACCCTGGTAAAGATGGGCATAAATTATAAAAGCGTGTTCTTGACAAAAAGACATTGTCGCATGAAAAAATTGGGGAAATAGTTCAAGTCAGTCTTACACACTATACTTAATATTAAAATGTAAGGAGAGTCACCAGGGAAAAAAAATGCGAAAATTTATTGCGGATCGGTTCGTAATCATTTAATTTGGTGGTCTGCATCCTGTTTATCGGAAATGATATTTGGAGACTGGTTACTCAAGTCTAGTTGTAACTTGTTTATTTTTCTCGGCATTTAGCATAACAATAGTAGCTTTGAACTGAGAAACTACCAATTTTAACAATTATCTGTGAGAATTTATAAATCACGAGATGAAGTTATTGAGATGATACTGAGTTTTGACCTCTGAGGAGATGTTGCGTAACGCAGTAATGATGGCGGCGAATATCAGTCAAGCTGAAGTCAGCTCAGTTTCTCGAGAGAAAATCCAGTCGTCGCTAAAGACAGTATTGGAGAAGATTTCGGTTGTGTCATTAAAGCGGCCAGATGTATGTAATGTAGATGACCTCTTTTTAAACCAATACCCTAGTATTATTATGCCAGGACGCCGATGGTTCTTATTTGCACAGCCCGTGTTATACGTTATATTGGTCAGATTGCAGGTGACACAAGGGAGGTAACTCCCAAAAAAAATTTTCAGGACCGAACATTTTCCACCACAGATTTCAGAACACATTTATGTCGCCCCCCCCCCCCCACTCCCCTTGCTTTCTGATGACATTAAATTAATTCCACATCAATTTCTTGTCTTACCATACAGGGCGAACTTCATGGCACACTGTATGGCATATTCTCTTTTTCATTACCATAGCGCAGTATAGGCCTATGAGCAGAACAGTAGGATGTTAAAAGATAAACCCCATTTCAATTTAATTCATTAATAATTGGAAAATGAAAGCCATGACAATGGGACAAGGTAAAAGTATGTTATTACTGTACAACACATTTGTAAAAGGCAAAAAGCAGAACTATTAACCATATAGAAATGTGGTTGACCAAACTAAAGATGAATAAACAACTGAGAAAAAAAAAAAAAAAAAAATACCTGTCATTTTGTGTGAAACCGATTTCTTTTTTGTTGTGTTGATATTTTTAATATTATGTCCGGGACATTTAAAATGTCAAGTCCTACTAGTCGATAATCAGGTACAACTAAACTCAATAGTTTTAATCAGAGTATTGGTATTCTTAAAGGAATTAACATGATATTTTTTTCCAGATAAGTTCAGCAAGACAACCCCGTCTTGTAGCTGTAAGTAAAACCAAACCACCAGAGGCCATTTTAGCAGCATATGACGTTGGACAGAAACATTTTGGGGAAAATTATGTAAGTTAAATCAACTTAATAGATATGTAAAGAGGGATTAAGAAGATAATCTAGTTCTACTCCTTGATAATGTAACTCACTGTGATGTGACATATTATCAAATGAGCCGTTTTAGGCTATGGAATATGGACATGGACCCAAATAATCACCATATGTAGGCCAGCCTATCATTTAAGGTATAAGCCTAATAGATTTGTATATATATAATACATACATTAACATTGCTACTAGTATGAATTTTGCAGTATATGTAATTGCGCAGTAATTTTAAAAAATCATATACCGTAGTTTCTTTCTTCCATATAAATATTTATAATCCCTCACAGTGTTAGTCAAGTCACTTCTATTTCATTAATATGCAGGTCATAGATATTGTGTTGTCTAGCCTAACATATTTTAATATGCACAGCACACACGTTGTTAGTCAATTTGAATTCCCAAGTTTTGTTTTTATGACACACATATTCATTTTATTAATAAAGCATACATTATGCAAGAGCTAAATATGCCTATAGCAAGTCTTTCTTTAGGCCTGAAAGTTATATAAACTATTAATTAGACATCTATTAACAAAACCAGCCACACTGGCATCGGATACTCAAGATTTTAACAAAATTAGAATGGTTGCAATTTAAAAAACAGTGCCCTGGTTACCACAATACACACATCTCGTCAAAACTACAGTGATAACTTGGCTCAGAATGAAGTAATTTGGATGAAATTTTCAATATTTTAAATTTACATTATCTATTTTTGAGCTATAATAGCCAGAGTGGCCATCTCTTTATCTAAATCTTACATAGTGTATCTTTAAGTAATTCAATTGGAACTTATTAAAAAGTTTATATTGCAACTTAATTTAATTTGCCATATGTGATGGTGATCAATGCAATCGTTGAGTAAAATTTGAGAATTATGTGACTATATAGAAATATATTTGTATTATATATAGGTTTTGGAATTGATAGAGAAAAGCAATGATGAAGAGGTAATAAAAGAAGTTTTTACATGTTTGAAATGTTATGGATTTGTTTTATCAGTTTTTAATACCTTTTGGTCCTTCTTTTACCAAGAATTGTAATTGTATATATAAGAAAACAAAAAATATCAAAATGTATAGAAGCAGGTTTCCATGCTTTATTTTTTCGACTGATGTAATGTATGTCAAACTTTTATTAAACTGTACTCTTTGAATACTGGTAGGGGGGGTGGCATGGCTGAATTGTTAGCACATGCATGCTGCATCATAAAGTCTGTCATGGTTTTGATTCTCTGGTTGTACGTTACAAGGAGTAGGGCCTTCTGTCCCACCTTGTGGGTTTCCTCTGGTTTCCTCCTACTGCTAAAGACCCCTACGTGCAAGCAAATTATTGAAATAAAATTGAACCCTAATATGTTAGTGTTAGTCCCAAAATGACCTAGTTTGTGTCAAGTGGACTTTAAACCCCCAATGATCAAATTAATGAGGTTTGATTCAAAATTGTTTTCAATTGAAGTTATTTCATTACAGATCTTGGAAAAATGTAAAGATATAAAGTGGCATTTTATTGGACATTTACAAAAAAATAAAGTAAATAAGGTCATCAGTGAGTATTATAAACATTTACTATTATATATTAATGAAGGACAACACCACTCTTAACAATTAACCATAAAACAGAACTACGAAGGCATGGACAGCATGAACAAGCATGAACATTGTAACATTGTAAACTATACATGACTGTCAAATCAAATACATAATTTGGTTTAAGTATTTGACATTGTGAATTAATAGGATTTGCTGCTTTGGATGTATTTTTTTAAGGTTTTCAAGCTATCAATGTTTTCAAGCTTGACATTTCTCTATTTTCCAGTGATTCCAAACCTGTATGTTATAGAAACAGTTGAATCAGAGAAAATAGCTCATTCATTAAACACAACTTGGTCAAAATTTAACAAAGAGAGGCAACTTAAGATCATGGTACAGGTTAATACGAGTGGAGAAGAAAGTAAGATATTAACTTATCATTATGATATAATAAAACACTGTAGCGGATTATCAATGAGGCTGCAGCCTCAGGCCCAAAGATTTTTTTTTAAATAATATTTTTTTATACTTGTTTGATACAATTAAAAACGCATAGACAATGCACGTTAGGGGGGTGGGGTTTAGGCCCAAGGGAAATCAACATAGGCCCTGACCCCCAAAAAATTAGGCCCTCTAGCCACTGCCGCCTCAGGCCTTGGTAGAGCTTAATCCGCCACTGATAAAACAGAGTGTCAGTGGGTAGACAAATGGTTTAGTGTGTCTACCATGATTCGCCTCGATTTCTATTTGGTCGATTGATATCCCAGAATCAAACATGTTTGATATATTCAACCAAATTATATTCACCAAGCGTGTCCGCTTTGCCGAAGCATTCACCTGAATGTAGAATTCATTAGACAATCACTACTCATCACCCGCTTATATTGATTATTTGTGTTTGTTTGAAGACATGGTCACCACAATGTTTAATCAGGTGACTTGAAAGGGGTTGAAATCGACTGGTGAATCAGGCGAAGCATTCGCCTAGTGTGTCTACCATTTGGTGGAAAAAATTTTGCACGATTAAAATGATTCAGCTAATGTGTCCACTGCTTTAGATAATAAGGTCTGTTATTGAGTCAAGTGGCGTGGTATTGATTTCCCAGTTTTTACGTGACTAGGAGTAGAATCGCCTGTCCAATCTCATGGGTTCCCTCCAATTGCCTCCCATAGCATAAGACCCCTACGTGCATGCAAATTATTGAAGTAAAATTGGCATGTGTTAGTCCAAAAATGACCCTAATGTGTCAAGTGGACGTTTAAACATTGGTCAAGTTCCATTATCTGCTTTTTTGTTTTAAAAAAATGACATTCAGGGATTTTATAGGCCAAAAAATACTTATATACATGTACACAAATATTTACTTCGAAAATGTCCCTGTTCCTATCTGTATTTTATTTAAAGGGCATTATTGATGTCAGTCATTATCACATATGTGATAGATAGAGAATCTCCTACCAGTGTTTTTATACGCCCACATTTTCATGTGGACGTATTATGTTGTCGCCCCTGTCCGTCCGGACGTCCGTCCACAATTGTTTGTGGACTCTCTATAGGTCACAATTCTTGTCGGATTTTAATGAAACTTGAAATATAGGTTTATCCCCAAAAGATCTCGGCTGCTTTCGATATTGGCATGTATCGGATCAAAACTTCATGGATTATGGCCCCTGATTGTACGAAAAATCACGTTTTTAGCTTGTGGACCCTATAGAGGTCACAATTTTGAACCGATTTTGATGAAACTTGACATGCATGTTTATAACCCAAAGATCTTGGTTCCTTTCGATATTTGCGCCTATCGAAACGTAATTTCCTGAATTATGGCCCCTGATTGTCCGAAAAATCACCTATTTTAGCTCGTGGTACCTCTGGAGGTCAAAATTATTATCCGATTTGTAAAACCGTTCGATTATATCACCGTTACACCCTAAAGAGGGTTGAGTTCAAATTTCGGAAAAATCGGACCAAAATTACCATACAAAATGGCCGCCGTTTGTACGCGAGTACTGTTAAAAAATGGTATATCAAGGTTGTGGACCCTGTAGAGATCACAATTTTAATTTGATTTTGATAAAACTTGAAATGCATGGTTATAACCCAAAGATCTTGGTTCCTTTCGATATTTGCGCATATCGGATCGTAACTTCCTGAATTATGGTCCCTGATTATACGCAAAATCACCTTGGCTTAGCTTGTGGTCCCTCTGGAGGTAACAATAATTATCCGATTTAAAAAATCGTTTGATTATATCACCGTTACACCCTAAGGAAGGTTGAGTTCGAATTTCGGTAAAATTGGACCAAAATTGCCATACAAAATGGCCGCCATTCGTACGCGAATACGGTTAAAAAATGGTATATCAACGTTGTGGACCCTGTAGAGGTCACAATTTTAATTCGATTTTAATGAAACTTGAAATGCATGGTTATAACCCAAAGATCTTGGTTCCTTTCGATATTTGTGCCTATCGGAACGTAATTTCCTGAATTATGTCCCCCGATTGTCCGAAAAATCACCTATTTTAGCTTGTGGTACCTCTGGAGGTCACAATTATTATCCAATTTGAAAAAACGTTCTATTATATCAACGTTACACCCTAAGGAGGGTTGAGTTCAAATTTCGGAAAAATCGGACTAAAATGACCATACAAAATGGCCGCCGTTTGTACGCGAATCCTGTTAAAAAATGGTATATCAAGGTTGTGGACCCTGTAGAGATCACAATTTTAATTTGATTTTGATGAAACTTGAAATGCATGGTTATAACCCAAAGATCTTGGTTCCTTTCGATATTTGCGCATATCGGATCGTAACTTCCTGAATTATGGCCCCTGATTATACGCAAAATCGTCTTTGTTTAGCTTGTGGTCCCTCTGGAGGTCACAATTATTATCCGATTTAAAAAACATTTGATTATATCATCGTAACAATGTAATGAAGGTTGAGTTTGAATTTTGTGAAATCGGACCACAACTGCCGGACAAAATGGCCGCCACTTGTATGCAAATATTGTGTAAAAATATGGTTTATCAAGGTTGTGAACCCTGTAGAGGTCATAATTTTAATCCGATTTTGAAGTACCTTGAAATGCATGTTCATAACCCATTCAAAGATCTTGGTTCCATTCGATATATGCGCATACAATTTGTAACTTCATGAGTAATTGTCCTTGATTGTAGGAAAAATCACTTTCTTTTTAGCTTGTTCTCTATCCAACTCTTGTATGTGGGCGTATCCTGCCTGGCAGCCGCTGGTTTTGATATCAAAAGATATCAACATAAGTTGATAAAGTAAAAATAACGGGGCTCTGCCAAGTTTTTTTTTTACTTTATCAACTAGTGTTGATATTTTTTTGTTTCAAAAAACACGAGTTGGAGATTTTATTTATCACCCAATCCTTTCTTACATGCACAAATAAATAAATATAATTCTTTGGTATAGATTTCACTTTTACTGAACCTAATTACATTACAGCGTAGTGATACATCATTTTTTGACAGCAGTTTAGCTATTGTATAGTCCTATATACTGACCCAGTTTTTTCCTTTAAGATCAATTAAATAAAAGCAGTTTCTTTTTTTTAAAAGTCTATCTTTACTTAAACTCTAATAAAAGAAAGTAGTTCCTTTTTGATTGACCAATCAAATTTATGTCAAGCGATATCTCCACTGTGTATATATCACAGTAGATTATGTAATTTATCACACAAGCGATATCAACTGTCAAATGTATTATTGGGTGATAAAACTAGTTAAACACATTCCAATTATAATTTACGCACAGAGATCATTGTTACAATACATGAGTAATACAGCATTCATGAATTGGAAATGACAAACGCCAAAGGGATATGTTTGACTAGTTCTATCACATATGTGATAATGACTGACACCAATATTGTCCTTTAAAGAACAAACTTTTAAAGATACAATACAAACAGTTTGAATTGATTGTATGAAGTTGTAGAGGAATATGGTCCCATGTGGGGGGCACCTGATCATCGAACACAGAGCTGTGGCCAGCAGAGGCGCAAAATTTTCAGAAATTGGAGGCTGGAAACGTGATTTCCTTGTGTGGAGCCATTTAGAAGTACCTCCCCCAGAAAAAAATAAAATTCTGCCACAAAATTAGCGCATTCTGGCGTTATTTCGATGCACGAATCCATGCGAGTGCTATGAAATGATGGCATTTCTAGAGGAGGGGGCTGGACGCAAATGAGATTTTTGTGGGGGGCCCTCTAAAGTGGGGGGCCCTCTAAAGTGGGGGGCCCTGGGGCCTGTGCCCCATGGTTAATCCGGCCCTGGTCCCACCCATCTTAATTATTTTTCGTGTTTCAGATAAACATGGTTGTGATCCTAGTGAAGTCTGTAAAGTTGTTCGTTTTGTAAAAGAAAAATGTCTGAGTTTAGAGTTTATTGGTTTGATGACCATTGGTTCGTTTGATCATGATTTATCAAATGGTCCAAATCCAGATTTTAAGGTATGTTTCTTATCGTTGAACACTTTGAAAACCTAAAAACGTTATGTTATAAAAGGATTTGTGCCTCTACTAAGATATGTCCATGGGCAATGTCAATGGACGTAGCTGTTTTAGGACACCAGCACTGAAATGGTAGGACTTTGTCAAGATGCCCATTAGGCGCTGACCTACAAATCTGTGTGAATTTGTTCCGAACTATTTTGATACCAGACAATGAAAAAAAATTTTTTTAAATTCTTCTACAAGTTTTGGATTTTTCCTTTAAGAAATTAGTATTAGCAATATTATGGATAGCTATTGTAACTCACCCCGAAATTTGGAAAACTACTTTCTGCTTGACTGTTATTTTTTACCAAAATTTCGAACTAATTTTCAACCAAATTTTTCTGATATATGTTCCCAGTTGTAATTAAAATATAGCTTGCAAACACAATACAGGAAACATTTCTGGATAGAATTTTTATATAAGCCAAGATTGAAGGGCAATGCTTAGCTGACAAATTAAGGATTGTGGGTCTATTCTTTCACATAATCATCTATTAGTTATCAAAAATAAAACAAAGATTAGCACAAGACCATGCTGTACCATTCTAATTATATATATATTTTGTATTTATAGAAGTTGTTAGAATGTAGAGATAAGGTGTGTGAAGATGTTGGTTTATCAAGAGAGGATATAGAAATTAGTATGGGAATGTCCAACGATTTTGAACATGCTGTAAGTATAGGACAGATCGATCAGTTTTCTTTGAGGGGTTCTGGATGGCCTAGTGCTTTGGAGCGTCGCACTTTGAGCTCTAGTTGGTCGGTCAATTCTGGATTTATTCCTAGTGTGATCGTATGTGGTTTGGAAATAGGGGTGCATTCTCGACCTCGTGGCATTAATTTGGGTACTCCATTTACCATCCGCAGGAAAGACCTTGGCGCGTACGCTAAGCATAGTAAAATATACGCCTTGTTTGCGATATCACTCTAGGTGGAATTTTATGTAAATACTAATAGACAGACATTTTTTTTTCTTGAGACAACAAAGGTACATTTTTTTTCATATAATAGAAATAATAAAGTCTTCAGGCCTCACATTTCCTGATGGAGTATAGTATATAAGTTGGATGATAAGTCCTTATAATTAGCTATATACAATTTGTATATTAGCGCTGGGTATATATATATTTTAATGGGAATGTTATTCAGAAATAATCAATCCATATGTGATATTAAATGGGAGTTATTTTAGTACAACATATAGTCTTTTGGTATTATTTTAAATTACGTACTTTTTTTTGCAGATTGAACTAGGCAGCACAAGTGTCCGTGTAGGGAGTACAATATTTGGAGCTCGATATTATCCTAATAAGACTACAGAAAATGACCCCGTAAAACTTGCAGGTGATGGTTCTGTAAAAACTGAAAAAAATACCAGTATAGGTTTAGAAAATTTATCTGTTAAAGAAAAAGAGAACAATACATGAATAAAGCATTCGAATCCATAAATACAGACAAGTGAAAACTGTTCCATGTTGTGTATTGATGGCTTCTAACGCAATTGCTGAGCCTCCTCCTGATTTACCCCAAAGATATGAGTCATTCCATTATTTTTAGAAATACTCATTCAAAAATGTGGATTTATTTTATAGTAAATATTAATTAGTTAGTTTGAAAGAACAAAAATATGAACAATATTTAAAATATTTAAAACATTTTTCATATTTTTTTGCTTGATTGATCATGTTTCAAATTCAAGATTAGGATAGAATACCTCAGTGATTAATATGGATGAGAATTAAAATTATTGTGTTTGTTACGATTGTAAAGAAATTATATGATTGATGACGAGGTATAATAATATATTTTCTATCTCAGATCAGTTTGTTTACTTCAATTTATTAAGACTTCAATTTTCTAAAGAATTTTTAATTTATAACTGTATATTATACAATTAGTTTATTCTTTTTCTAGAAAATTGTGTTTGTATATATTCAAGATATTTGTTCCCCAAAACAGTATAAAATCTTACCCGATATTTCAAATAAAACACATTTTTTGATCTACCATTTAGGCTACCATTGTGATCTTTAGTGTCCTCCTTCACACATGCAAGATGATGAATGGATGAATGCTAAAATTGCTGTACAATTGAGATAGCAATAGCTAAAATAATGGTTGATGATCTGCCTTTAAAGTAGCTAAGTCTCTAACTCAATATCATCAAAAGTCATCGAAATTGAAAAAACACCAATTTTTTGTCAATTTAAATTAACATTGATTTTGTGAACTTACCGGGAAAAGACGGGCTTCTGATATTTAATATTTAAGACAAAACAAGAAGTTCTAATACAAAAACGTTCAGAAACCTTGAATGTCGTAAGAAAAAAAACAGATTTCCGGGTCAAAACCTCGTATGTCTGAAATCTTAAGAAAATGAACAAACGTCAGCTTATATTTGACAGACCATCTAATAGGGGTTATTTTTAAATGTACAAAAAGAAAATTTTACGCAAATCTGTCAAGTATCTGATAAGTTATAAAGTTGTTTGTTCCTCCTGTAAAATTTTGTTGATCGGACTTACGAGGTTTTAGAATGACACCGACGATATTAACCATTGGTACAGGAATCATGTACCATAATGCGTTTCAGCGCCAGTGCAACCAGTGACTCGAAGAACAAGGCTAGACTAGACATATTCCAAAAGTCATGTCAAACGGTGACAACATATTCTTATCTGGGTACAGCATGCGCAATAAATACTATTGGTGTCACAGAGGTGTATATATTGACTATACACCTCTATGATTGGTGTAAACTGGAATAACCAGACGCTAGAGCTGAATCTGCCTATTGCAGGTCTTTCTTTAGGCCTGAAATGTTTTCTAAAGTATTAATTAGACATCAATTAACTGATTAGGGCCTTAATCAACTCTCGATGGCATCAGATTTCTCCGATATTAAATAGATTAGAAGGGTTCAGCGATAATTTGATTAATCAAATATGGGGACCCAAGACTTAGCCTTGATCAACCAGTACGGTGGTTGAAATTATTGCACATGTCTGTCAAACGTTCAAAGGCAAATATTTTCGCTTGCAATAGAGTAATTTGAATGAAACTTTCAAATTATTCATTTTACATCATCTACTTTCGAACTATTGTAGCAAGAATGGCTAGTTCTTTATCTAAATCTTACATAATGTATCATTAATGTAAATGTATACAATGAAATGAATATGCAAGTGTATCCATTGTCTTATGTTTTAACTCCTTAACTATTAATGCCTGACTAACAGTACTTATGCTTGGATCTGATGTTGAATTCAGAGTGGGGAAAAAGAAAACATTGGATAAGGTGACTTTAGAAGAGTGGGGGTATGCAAATAACCAAATCATGCTGCATTTGGTCAAAACTGGTGTGCTCCAGGATTTTACTGGTTATATGAATTACACGGATGATATTTTTCGGCTAACTTCAAAGTATGTCTGGTATTTAGTCCTTTGTACGATAAGGAATACAGAGAGAAACAAGCCAAACTGAAGTTTAAATGGGGGTTTATCGTCTGGTCATTCATGATTTTCAACTGATTCCTAAACGTGATAAAACGTCCGGAGCCTTTCGTGATACAGGTCTCTCTAATCCACAAAATTCCTTTTCTACCGGGAAAAGTTTTAAATAATTGGAATCCCAGTGGGCGTAGAATTAAAGGACCTTTTTTTCCGGACGGTCATGGAATCTGCAGAAACCGGATAACTATCTTACAAAAGTGGACTTAAAGAGTGCTTACAGATCTGTTGAATGTCACAGGTCTGATTTTCCTTTTACAGGTTTTCAGTGGACTTTCTCTGGAGACAATGATCCAACCTATCTTTTTGAATGAAGTTACCTTTGTGTCGTCAGCGATGCGGTGTGGGCTCATGTGTTCCAATAAGACAGTTCTTGTTGCAACAGACAATATGACAACCTAGGCCTATCCCCCCCCCCCCCGGCCCTGATAAACCGATGGAATAGCTCTGGCAAAGAACCATACAAGAATTTACAGGCTTTGATATGGTAAATAGATGGCGATTATGGATAAACACAATCTGAAAATGGCTTCTGCAACGAATGGGCTAACTCAGAAAGTAGATGTTATTTACCTGCTCTAGGATAAATCCCTCCATAACACTTGATTCCACTTGCCGCATCAATAGGAAGGATGTTATGCTGTAGCTACTAACTTGGATTTGTCACCACATGCAAATTTATATTCGAATGGTAAAATAATTTAAGGGATTAGAAACTCTTTGAATAGCATGAAGATGTCTTGCAGATTTATCTCCAAATGGTATATCTTTGTGGAGCTAGTAGGTGGGGCAGTCAGTTTCAGGCAGTCTAAATGTTAATTGGTTAACATTAATGTTAAAAAAGGAGAATATTATTTCTGTTTTTTTCCAATGAAATGTCAGAATTTTGTAACAATAATTAAGTACCGGTAATTGAAAGAACTGATTTAGTGTTAGTCACAGATCCATTTACCTTACAATTTATTTCTGTTCTGTTATGTCAGGTATACCATCCTCGTAATATAATAATACAAAATTGTTTTTTTTTTAAGACATTTAGATATATAACATTTCAGGGCCAAAAAGGGATTACCAGAAACCTTCTGAAGATCACAAGATACATTGTAATTAGAAAGATTACGAAACATCTGTGTATCTTTCATTCTAATCAGAATTCTTGATGCATATACATGATGGATGATACAATATTTATTGCATTCCTAAAAGTAAAATTAACAATTGTATTATCATTGAATGAAGTATTTTTAATTCTTTAAATAATATAATATATTACATATTATTTCTTTTAAATACATATTGTAATTCAATATTTTTACACATGTGCATTAAATTATATTAAAAGCAAACTATTCTGATTAATCAATTAATCAACATTCATAACATTCCCTGGTCATTCTTAAATATATTTGTAAGTTTATTCTTTAAAATATATCTACAATAAATAAAAATTGTAAATTTATAAACCAATTAATTAGGAACTGCATGTGTTTATCATAAAAAAAATAGATCCACAATAAATTGTGGTTATTGCTTGCCTATATATAATTGCTCTACACATTTGTTACTGTACTTGCTTGAAAACGTTGAGAGAATACTCTTCGAAACGTCGCCTAAATAAATCAGTAATTGTTCTTCCATAAGTATGTGTTTTAGTTTATTGTCTCATGACCTTAAACACTGTGTGTAAATTAAAGTCAATAAATTCAACTATAAGGATATTAACTTTTCCCTTCAGAACATGCACGATATATATTCAAAGTGATCAAGGGCCATAACTCTGGAAGTAAATATTGGAAATCATTGAAAAACAATAGGCTTCTCATGCCCTTAAACACTATGTGTAAATTTAAAGTCAATCAGATATTAACTTTAGCCTCTAGAACGTCCAAGCTTTTCCAAGTGGTCATGGGCCATAACTTTGACAGTGTATATTTTATATTAACCTTTGTCTCTAGAGTGTCCACAAGCAATGTTGGCATATAAAACCCATTTGATTAATTGATTGACCTTCCGACTGGGGTCGATTGGACATTTCAATGTGGAAGTATAAAAATATCCATTTAAAACGGTTTATACAACAAAACTATTTATATATAATAACCCACCCACTACCGAGAAAATATATATAAACTTCTTAATTCTCATCATCATCAGAATCATTCTCCGAAATATTTCCGGATGCTTCCAGAAACCTGCGGCGCAAATCATCATCACTGATTTCTTTGACACAGAATGGGATGTTTTTCCACTTTTTTGTGGTTGTTTTTTTACCATTAGAATCCTCAATGACAAAACTTTCAATTTTGATCAAAGGGTAGGCAGCATTCTGATACAGAGCTTCGATTCCCCAATCATGATTGCATGATTTACAATAGATTTTACTTTTCTTAAGAAACCCATGAAACTCCATGGGAGCGTTATGTTCTTTCGTTATATACCTGGTTTTGAAATTTTTATCTACCACAGTATATTGTGAATTTCTAATTGTACGAATATCAGAAGAAATACATGCAAAATCTGTGCATCCAAAACACCTTAATTCAAATTCATCACCTTTTAAAATACGACCATTTCTTATGAGTTTGTCCATATCTCGCACAGATTTTGCTTTTTTCTGATATTCAAGAATGGATTCTCTGAATGCATTTTCAGGTTTGTCAGCTAGATCTATTAAAGCTTGTTTCATCATCATTTCCCGTGATAAATTAAGTTCTTCCTTTCTCGCCGTATTAGCATCATCACTGGCCACTAGCTTAAATTTACTAGCTTCTGCTCTGGCCCGACCTAAAATCAAGTTATTTAAAGTAAAGAATGTGGCACTTTTAGAAATTACATTGTGAAGCAACACCGCTTAATAACAGGGCTTTCTCTAGTCCTGAAAAGTTATATAAATTAATAATTAGACACTAATCAACTTATCAAGAACGTAATTGAGTCTTGATGCCTTTGGATGTCTCGAATAAAAATAGATTTAAATACGTTTTGTGGTCCATGTTGTTAGCAAAAATATCGATAATCGAGACATTGTTTATTATCGATGCTAAACGATAACTGTATCGCCAATATCTAGACTCAGTTTGAAGTAATTTGACTGAAAATTTCAGCATATTCTCTTTCATTACCTTTCTTTCAACTATTATTGCCAGAAATAATTTAGTTTGTGACAATATAATTGTTGTGCCATGCAAAACAATAGCCGAATACGATCATACTATCGAATAAACCATCGGACCTATAGACTGAACGTATAATATAAAAGCAGCAATATGCAATAACAAAAATTGATAAATATCTAACAAACATATAAGATCAAAAAACAGTAATTTAGCCAATTAAAAGACTTTAAAGTATTGAAAAAAATATAACAACGGCAATCTTTAAAGATGGCTGCAAAATGGCATCTAGCAAAGTGACCTTAAAGTGTATCAACCAAATTTGAACACTTCAGACACTAGGCTAACTGAAAATCATGATTGAATCTTTTCATCAAATTGGTGATGATATTCAAAAACCCAAGGTCTGTGCAGAGACTAATTATTTAATTAATTTTTGGACCAATGTTAATTGTTCAATAAGCTTTTTAGTCCGTACGTGTAACCTTTGGAATATTGTGCTTATAAATTATTAATATAAGTAACTATATATATATACCTCTAGATTGAACCATGGCAATTTCATTTGTCACATGATCATATCTGATGACCAGATTACACTTTGTTATATCCAACCCTTCTTCAGCAACAGACGTGGCTATAATTATCTTTGCATCACCATCTTTAAAATAATCTAATACTTCTACTTGTCTGTTTCTTGTCATACCTATAAAAAATAAATTAAATGCAATAAGTTAAATTGCATCTACATTATGCCCCTACCCGCACACTTCATCATAAGTGATTAAACATACTTCATGCAAGAGCTAAATCTGCATATTGCAGGTCTTTCTTAAGGCCTGAAAAATGTTATCTAAATTATTTATTAGATATTAATTAACTTATCCAGATAATCAACTCTCGATGTCATCGCTAGCCTGTGGTATTTACCGGATTAGGTTCCGATTTGCAGCACAACTTTAATTCATGATCAATTTTTTATCATACCGACTTAAATAATGTGGATGGAGGCTAGGCTGAAACTTCAGTTGTTAAATTCGCGATTCTGAACTATTATAATGAGAACTGTCAGTTCTTTGTCTAATCTCCCATAATGTATCTTTAACAAGAGAAAAAGCAGAATATTGCATGAAACTAATGGTGTGACAAATGAGGCTATCAAAAATAGCAGCAAGTCTAAACATGGTTTGTTGGACCACATGTACAGCAGACGAATATAATTTTCACCATTATTTTATACATTCTATTACTGCCTTAAGTTTAAGGACAGACACCAGATCAAAGAGATGGGCTGTGATAATTAAGTCATGTAATTATTAATTTTGAATCATGCCATTTATTTATTCAACATATACACAAAAATTAGCTTATATGGGGTGATCCTTAAAACAACTTATAAACTTGTCAAAACCTAGAATTAATGTTTAATCTTTCTGTTAGTCTGTATGTTATAATATTTGTTATAACAGAAATTACACTATAAGCGTTGTCTATAACATCTGTAGTTTTTTTGCTTTATGAGCTAAAACTTTTTGCCTATTTCTAGATTACCTTGGCAAAAGGGAGTACTGGTACATGTCTGGATGGCAAAGTAAGTAATGTAGTCTCTTGAATATCAATTTTTGTTTTAATAAAGTATTGCATGAAAAATAATTCGAATTGTGTCACTTAAAATTTATTTACCTCCTTTGTCAGCAGAAGCTCTTGCTCCAGTAACAGTTTCTGGTTTTAGATTTAGCCTCTTTAATTCAGGGGTTTCTTCCATCCATAGTTTTAACTTCTGAACTAAAGCTAATGTCTTTGCGAATACAATGGCTCTTGAATCAGGATTTTCCCTATAACCATCCATGATCATTTTCTTCAGCTTTTCTAATTTTGGATTTACATTTTTAGGGTCATCACATAATCTTAGTAGCTTCTGTTTCTTATCTGTAAAATAGATCAAAATTGACCAGCAATATAAAATATGTTATCTGATGTACGTAAATGAATGAATAATTTGTAGTAGGAGGGGCTTATGACTGGCAAAATGTATCTTACGAAGCTAGCCAATATGTAGTATGAGGGCAAGTCTGTCAAAAAATGAAGGTTCGAGCTCGCGAAAACAATAGGTGCCCAGGACCCCGTCGAACCAGTCGTGTCCCAACCCTCAGTTTAAAAAATGCAAAGTAAAGTCCCGTCCTTTTCGCCACATAAGAAACCTCCAAATGTGGGTTTATTCATAAGAAGCAGGGATTCGCATAGTGAATGCTCAATGGTTTGCCCCAGCCCATACCATAGAACAGTTTGGAAATTTCCATTCAATGTTTAGTTCAAAGTGTTTAGTGACAAAATAGGAACCCTTCTGCTAACAGAAGTACAAAGTCATGAAAAATATTCACCTGTGTAATATTCCATCAATTCCTTATGTGTAATTTTTGACTGATTCACTGTTATTGTCTTTGAGAACTCCTCTTCTATATAATTTAAGCTATCTTTTGAACGGCAGTCATTATTTACAATTAGTGCATTATTATAAATCTGAAACAAAATACAATTTAAACCATGTATCCAAAATATCATTTAAGTGTACAACAGCATTGCTTTTAATAGATGCCCACCAGCAGCACCGCTTTGAATTTTATTATGGTTTCTACTCCCTCATTATAGATGACACATAAAATTTTTAATTAATTGCACATTTATTTGCAATCAAACTGATTATCAACTATACACTAAGTTTCATCACTCTCTATTCGATAGAATCAAAGTTAGGCCGTGTTGAATTGAAACTATTTTTCTTGTCACTACCTTCAAGACAATCCAATGAGGGTGTGAGGCAAACACAACACAAAGCCTATATTTCATCACAAAGTGTACAAACCAACACAAACCACCATTTGCATTCTTATTCTACCCCGAAATGAGGTTAATTCATATTTCCAGGTATAAGCCTACAGTATATATGGCAATTGAATGAATAAGATAATGAGGTAAAATACAAAAGTTATTTGTAATACTTTCAAAAACTTGAATGCCATCACCCAATAACAGTTAATTGGTTTGACCAACATCCCCTACTACATGTACATTATGTATATTAATTAAGAATAGAACTACAACTTTTTGATTCAACAAACAATTGGCGAACAATATTTTAAACACCAAATGTTTTACTTGGTGCAATATATCGGCGACTAATTTACAGACTTCAATAAAATGACTTTCAGTCACAAAGGCCTACATGTAACTTTGACTGACAATGACATAAATGTTTTACAAAACAACAGCGCTTAGTAATTGTATTACCATTATTTTGTGCATTGGGGGTGTCTGTCATTGAGTGATCAAAACAATTTTAAAGCCATTTTATTTGAAAGTCTTCAAAAATACTGACAATCAAATTAGGGGTGGGCTATACAGGGGCAAAAAAAGTGAAGGTTTTCAAATACCGTCTCTGCAGAGCTAAATTTGTGCAGAATTCATTTCTGATCATTTTGTTACCAATTATATTGAAATCGAATGAAAATTGAGAAGGTGCAGGCAAATTTAGTGACCTAGGGGCGGGGATCGCGGTTTTTCCGTATAATATAGCATATTATGTGGGGTTTTATTATCTTGGTCAATTTTCAACATATTTTGATAATTTTTGTGGCTATTTTAATGTATTTTCTGTCAGAAAATACAATGACAGTGTTAATTTTTACTTTTTGGTGCAATTTATCTCTGTAATTTGTAAAAATTGTAATTTTTAGGATCGAAATGAAAAATTTTCAAAGCTACGCAACCCTCCATTGAATAATTAATTAAATGATATTATGAACAATTATTATCGAACATAGAAAACAGGTGAACATAACTATTCGGTTAAGGTAACACACAAGTTGAAAAGGCACATTTAGTAAAATGAACGGAAAAGAACATCAATCATCTCCCAGTTCTCAAGGTCAAATTTCATTGCTCTTTTTCTCAAATCCCATGATTCAATAATATTACATGGCAGAATCTGAATTACGTCTACAGTCTGAATATCAATATGTAAAGTATGTCTCCATAGCTTGCTTTCATTGGAAATGCAATATTCTAAATGTTCTACCATGTATGTTCCATAAGTATCTTCAGATATTCAAATCCAAACATACATTGCCTACTGGTACAGGTGTCCCAAATAACTACACACGGCTCGTTGATGGTCACTTCTGGCTCAGATATTTTTCTCTTTCAGGACTCTTATTATTAATTGTATGGACACCAAAAAATATGAGACTCACATCATCCTCAATAGTAGTTCCTTTATGAACTGTCTCTGAGCGAACGATGTCTCGCTAACAGCTCCTCACGGGCCTTATTATCAACTAGTATGAAAATAAGGCTTTTCTCCATCTCATTTCTAAGGCTATTTTAGATCCTTACCGTCTACTTTGCACCGTGAAACGTTTTTGATCACCAAAAGAAATCATTTCCTGACACAACCGAGACAAATTTATAATAATCCAACACTATTTTCGTGTAGAATTCGATGTTAGAAAAAGACCGGTCTGCGCTGACGTCAGTTAACAAACATGGCGGCCAGATTTGAACGATTTTGTTTATCTTTTTCTAACGTCGAATTCTACATGAAAATAGTGTTGAATTATTATAAATTTGTGTCGGTTGTGTCAGGAAATGTTTTCTTTTGGCGATCAAAGAAGAATCACGGTGCAAAGTAGACGGTAAGGATCTAAAATAGCCTTAGTACAGAGATGGAGAAAAGCCTTATTTTCATACTAGTTGATAATAAGGCCCGTGAGGAACTGTTAGCGAGACATCGTTCGCTCAGAGACAGTTCATAAAGGAACTAGTTGATAATAAGGCGCGTGAGGAACTGTTGGCTAGACATCGTTCGCTCAGAGACAGTTCATGAAGGAACTACCTCAGTAGGCATGTCAGGAATATTTATATCGGCCATATCCGTTTCGGTTGTCAGAATTAATGTCAGGTTTATTTTAATTTCGGCTGTGGACAGTTGATTCAATTTTTAAAAGTATGGGCGTGTCTTTGATTCACGCGACGCTCGTTTTCGATAAGAAATTTCACTTTTCAAAATAGGCTTCAGACTTTGCTCGTCATCAGCATTTTGTATAATTTTTTCAAGTTCATTGACATCTGTAATGGGACCACCCCAATTTTTACACTTTTTGGGTAGTATATGAACATACTCAGTGGCTTTTATAGCAGCATTACAGTCTTTCTTTAATTTTTTCAATATTCAGAAGTTTTTGTTTCTATTGCTGTCCTTGTGTATGAAGTATTTTCCACAAACTCTTGATTATTTTTTCAACATTGACTGGTGGAGATTTGTAAACTGTCATCTCATCCCGAATGCCTCTGCCAGTGAATCTTTTATTTGAGCAAGCTGCTGATCTCTCTGCAAGCTTATCAAATTTAGCAAGGTTCCCCTCACAATCAAGATTGTCTGTTGGCAAATATTCTAAGAGAGACGGCTCTAGTTAATGTAAAGCAGTGGCTCTACTTAATGCATCTGACTCTGGACCAAATCCATACTCACGACCTCTCTGTGTAAGGTTAGCAGCTGGTTTGTTTGAATATGCATCACTATTGCTGATGTAGGCTCTGAAACCTCATTTTGAGTAGTATGTTCATATACTACTCAAAAAGTGTAAAACTTGGGGTCGTCCCATTACAGATGTGAATGAACTTATATAATTATACAAAAAATTATACAAAATGCTAATGAAAGCAAGCTATGGAGACATACTTTACATATTGATATTCAGACTGTAGACGTAATTTAGATTCGCCATGTAATATTATTGAATCATGGGATTTGAGAAAAAGAGCAATGACATTTGACCTTGAGAACTTTCCGTTCATTTTACTAAATGTGCTTTTTCAACTTGAGTGTTACCTTAACCAAATAGTTATGTTCACCTGTTTTCTATGTTCGATAATAATTGTTCATAATATCATTTAATTAATTATTCAATAGAGGGGTGCGTAGCTTTGAAAAATTTTCATTTCGATCCTAAAAATTACAATTTTTACAAATTACAGAGATCAATTGCACCCAAAAGTAAAAATTAACACTCTCATTGTATTTTCTGACAGAAAATACATTAAAATAGCCACAAAAATTATCAAAATATGTTGAAAATTGACCAAGATATGAAAAAACCCCACATAATATGCTATATTATACGGAAAAACCGCGATCCCCGCCCCTAAGTCACTAAATTTGCCTGCACCTTCTCAATTTTCATCCGATTTCAATATAATTGGTACAAAAATGATCAGAAATGAATTCTGCACAAATTTAGCTCTGCAGAGATGGTATTTGAAAACCTTCACTTTTATAGCCCACCCCTAATCAAATACATATTACTGATAAACCGACAAGAAAAAATATCTAGGACATCATTTCAATGCGCATGCCTAATGACCTGACCTGGAGGATTGCTTGTTTCTGATTGGCCACTTCAGCTATTGACCTTAGCGACCGACCAATCATATAATGTTTTCTTAAAATAACTTCATTAGGTATGGCATGGTTGCCGAGGATTTCGCTCATGAAATACCTTTTGTTTTTAGATTATTAATAGTGGAAATACATCAAATAGAGCAACATGTCCATGAAAGAATCAAATTATCATCCAACGAAATCGACTGTTAAATCGCTCTGCATTATACACGGCAACAGACCGCACCGGTAATTTTTGTTTAGCCGGTAAATATTGATAATTGAGACATGACGAGGTAAATTATTTCTAAAATAATTGTTGAAAATGACAGAAAAGTTCAATTTAAGCTCCAAAATTTTTTGTGTTGAAAAGCTATGCGGCCGAAATAGACCCCCACATCCTAAGCTCGCAGGCGACAAGAAACATAGTTCCAATTCAACACCGCCTTATCTAAACCAATGAAATTACATAGCTCTGCTTATACACAAAATAGCTTTAGCTTGAAATGTATCATTGAACTCGGCCAAGATAATGAGCATCTACGTCAAGTTAAAACATTCTACCTCAATTAAAAGTAAAGTTGTTATGTCTTGACCAATCATATTCCTTACCCTAAGCAGAAAATGCTCATCTCCGCGATCAACCAAGGTATTGACCTAATACACAGCTACACCAAGTTTGAACATTCTAGCTCAATTAGAAGGAGAGTTCTTGTGTCCCAAAAAGTGTGATGGACAGACAATCAGCTAGACGAACCGACAGACAGACAGACGGATGGACTGACAGACAGACGAACGAACCCATTTTAATAGTCCCCTGCTTTCTTATAAAGGTGGGAAACAATAAAAAATTATTGTATTACATTTACCTCTAACATTTTATAGCATGTTACATAGAATTTACGAGCATTATGTTCGTTAACGGCAGCAATGCCTCTCTTTAACTTAGCCACCCATTGAGTGTAATTATCATATCCTTTTCTTCCTGGTGGCTTTAAATATTTCTTAAATTCTTGTAATTCTTCATCCTCTTTCAAGAGATCTGACAAAAAAAAAGAAACAACTACAATTTTTTTAAATCGGTAACTTGTAAATAACAATTCTTTAATTTAATAATCTTGTCCAGGGATCTTAATATCACTGGGATCCACGTTAACTAGTGAGGAGGACGCAGGCTCACTAACTGCATGGTTTCGTGTTCAATCCCTGCTTTGGCCAAGAAAGTTCATCATGATGTTCCAGCATGATTCCCACTTGTCATTGGTGCAGGACAAAATATATTTGTTTGGATGGGACTAAAAACCGGTCCTGTGTACATAGTGATATGCATGTAAAAGATCCCTTGGCAATTAGAATTCAATATAAGAGTAGGCTGTAGCATCACTGTCCAGGGAAAATTTCCCTCATGGCACACTGTATGGCGTATGCCCGTCATCATCAACCCAGTTGGAGCAGAACAGTAGGACGTCAAACCCCTATCTCATTTCACTTAAAGCCACTGATCGTCATTGCATTTTTGCCAGGCAAATGTAACATACACACACAGCAGCATATTTATTCTTTGGTAGGTAATGGGAGCATTTACAAGACCCTATAAACCGATCAAGAGTAACAATCAATGAAGTAATAATCAACAAAAATTAATAGTTACTACCTGATCTTAAAATCACCATTGGTAATTCAGAAATAAACTTCTTCAAAAATGTTAGAAACCTTGGAGTGATATTTGACCCTTGTCTGACAATGGAGACTCAGGTTGATATGTTATGCCGTACATGCTACTATCATCTATGCTG
Organism: Patella pellucida; assembly: GCA_917208275.1. Classification (NCBI taxonomy): domain Eukaryota; kingdom Metazoa; phylum Mollusca; class Gastropoda; family Patellidae; genus Patella; species Patella pellucida. The sequence goes on from OU795039.1 coordinate 65,637,254, forward strand.
TATACGCAACATCAGAGATTAGCTCACAGCTGACACCTGTAAACTCCTTGTGAGATCGTTGATTTTATCAAGGATTGATTACTGTAAATGTAATAGTGTACTTTATGGAATCCCACAAGCACTTCTAGCCAAGATCCAGAAAGTTCTTAATACAGCAGCTCGAATAATAACAAGGACACATAAGTTTGATCCCATTCAGAATGTGCTAGCTTCATTACACTGGTTACCTGCTGCGGTGCAAGTCAAATACAAAATATTAACATTAGTGTATAAATGTCGCAATAATGCAGCTCCTCAAATCTGGTTTTGTTTTTCTTTATGTATTGTATTGTATTATATTGTACTGTACTGTGTTGTATTGTAATGTATATTTTGTTGTATTATATAGTTTTGTAATGTATCTTTACTTAAATAAATTTTTATGAAAAAAAAAGAAAAAAAAAAAAAAAAAAAAAAAAAAATCTGAACTCTTATATGACTATAACCCTATTAGATCACTTCGCTCTCAAAATAAACAGTCACTAGTTTTTCCAAGATATAATTTAAAGTCATATGGGTATAGGTCTTTCAGTTCAGCAGGTTCTAGATTATGGAACTAACTTCCACAACAGATCAAGAATCAACAAACTTTTATTTAATTTAAATCCACACTAAAGATTTTCCTGTTTCGACTGTTTTATCACTAGAGCCATTACTAAAAGCGTTTTGAGCATGTGTCAACATGGAGAAGACGCTATATAAAACCTCATTATTATTATTATTATTAATAGTTGATTGGCTTCTAGTGCTTCCTAGTTACGATAATCAGAGGAGTAGCAGTTGAAATCAGTGAAAATCATTGGACTTAATTTTTGATCTCATGACCACAAGGGCAATAACTCTTAAGGCAATGATCAGCTTATGCATCTCATGAACATGAAAAGGCCATAGTTATTAATTGATCATCAAAAGATCATCAAATTTTCAAAACTTACATTTCGAATTCTGCATGTCAGTTTCTATTTTTAGCATGATTTCTACTATAGTCTGGTGGTAAACATCGTTCTCTCGTTTGTCACAACGTTCAATATCTATAACAAGAAATGATTTTCAGTTAAATATCACAATGCTTCCACTCATACAACAGGTTTCAAATGGTAATCTACATAAAAATGGCAGCAGTTTTGGCCAAGTGGTGTAGAAAACAGAGTCTGGCAAAAAAAGAAATTCCTATTCATTCACATGTCCACCCATTTAGGTATTGGGATACACAATAAAAAAATCCTTGACAGATTCAAATTCCAGAGAAGAAGGACAATAACTCCTATTTCATTTCATTTTGAAAAATCAAGAGTCGCTTGTTCTATCCACACTACTGCAAACTTTAAAATTCAAAGAAAGCTGAGAAAAGTTAAATCTTACTTAATAAATGTACAATGACGTACCTAAACTAGGGACATTAACATACTTTCTCATATCATCTTCATAGGCTCTTGCTGTACATATCTTGACTGTATCTAGATTAGCACATAATGTGATAATATGTTCTGATGCATCACTCACTTTCCTTGCCTTCCCTACTCCCACTGATGCTGTCAATCCAACGATCTAAACAAATAAATTATTACAGCCATTACTTCACAGAAACTTAAAGATGTATTTTACACATGTTTGTTTCATAGGCAAAGGGGGGACACTCAAAACTAAATGCCTTTCCATTATTATTAACTATCACAATAATAATAATAATAATAATAATAATCGCGTCATTTTACAAGGGTAGCAAATTAGGCCTGAGGCCTTTTTCCAATTTGGCCCTTGGCACAGATCGTGCGAATGATTTCAGTCATTACTGCAGGAAGAAACCGAAGAATTCGGGGGAAACCTGCATGATCGGACGGGAGACCGAATATCCCTCTCACTTATAACGATAAAGTTCTTGCCCTGAGCTGGGATTGAACACACGTTGCATTGGTGAGAAGCCGCCTCTCTATCGCCACGGCTATCCGACCAGCTTAAAATGACAAGGGCAATAACTATGGGAAGAAAGAATAGTAATTGTCAGAAATCTGACAACATTAATTTGAACAATACAGATTCTAATAATAATAATAATAATCGTTTTCTATAGCGCTGAACATTAAGTCTGTCTGACTGCTCTGTGGGGCTTTACAATGCAGATATAAATAATTAAAAAAAATCGACATAAATAAACAAAAGAATACAAAGGAATAGTTAAGTTACAATACAATTCGAATATATAAATGGAAAGAGTCACATTTAAATTAAGAGTTTAAAAGTTTGGGTAAAAATATAGCCAATTTGGACTATTTTGGACTTTCAGAGGCAATTTGTTCCATTCTTTTGGTGCTGCGAACGCAAATGATGCGTTGAATAACCGGTAGCTAATGTAACTGTTTTAGAACAGATGTAATATTGTCAGATGGTTTGGTGAGAGATACAATTCAAGTTGCGTTATTCTGGATTTTCTGTAGCTGACTTACAAGAGTTTAGAAAGAGAATATAATAATAATCTACATTAATCTAAAGATGACATAAAAGCATTTATTAACATTTTAGTGTCATCAAGGTCAATGTAGGGTCGAATTTGGCAATGTTATAAAGGTGAAGTTTGCCCTGGAAACATGGGTTTTCATATGGAAGGACGAGTCAAAGAACACACCAAGATTCCTGACACAGATGGATGGGGATATGGCTGTGCTTCGAATAATCACATTGTTGATGTCAATGGGTTTTTTTATTCCTGATTATTATATTTTCTGTTTAGTCATCATTCTATTTAAAAAAATTGCAGTGCAACCAAATTCAACTTTATTCAATGCATGCTTTAAGTTCTGATGTAGTGGTATCTGGTGAAAAATCAAGTTAAAAAATAACTGGGTATCATCTCACAGATGAGCTCTCACGGATGACCTCTCCAACTGGAGCAGTGTTTGCTGTGAACAAAACTGGTCCCAATATAGATCCCTGGGGAACACCAATATCAAGAACTTTAGGCACTGATTGAGATGCGTCCATAACAATACTCTGCTGTCTTCCACTTAGATAGGACTTAAACAACTTCAGTGCATCTTCACATATACCGTATCCAGCTGTAGATTTGATAACATTTGTCGCCTGAACAACCACAAGATTCTTAAAAAAGGCAAGGACAATAACTTATATTCACCTCAAAAATCTGAAGAATGCCTAGTTCTGTAGAGAATTCTCAATGAAACAGATCAAGGGCACTCACGTGCAGCACCTGTAGTGCTCACAGAAAGTCAAAAGGAGTTGTATAAAAATGAAACTGATAAAACCCTTTCTTACCGTACCTGTGGCAGAACAGGAGGAGGTAACTCATCCACTTCCATTTCATTTGTGGCTCCAGGTAGCTGATTTTTTAATTTTATGTCCAAATACATATGCATAATCTGGTTATATGGATGTCGAGCCTTTGAGTGATGACATTCATCAAATACAATAAGTGAAAAGGCTGAAACATCATTGATATCATGTTCCTTTATAGCATCTACCAATATCTGTGCAGTCATGACAATTACTTCATTACTAAAATAAGCAATCAGTCAGTTCAATATAAAGAGGTTTAGGGCATAAACACTAACAATGGTTAAAACTTTCAAATTCACAAAGCTTACACTTCATTTATTTAAAGTTATTTATTGTATTAAAGGATGAAAGAGAAGCATGATAGTATACTGCATCTTGTATATAGCAGTTGTCAATTTTAAATGGGTTGTTAACAAAAATAAAAACATTAACCTAGCCAAGCTACATATCAAAAACTACAGCATCCATAAAGATCTCTTATAAAGTAATCAAATAATTGTTTGAAATGAAGAATCTAGCAAATCTCAACAAGGTTTTAACATATTTCAAAGTATCTCTATTCTCTGTCTGTGCTGTGAATGTGAACAATGGGGATAATTGTACCTTAATGAACAAGATGAGAATATTTACCAATTAAGAAGTTCTTGAAGGGGTATTTTATCATTACTTTGTGTGTCTCCAGTTAATCTTTCAATTCTACAGTTTAGATATTGTTTACATTGATTAAACTGTTGTTCAGCTAATGCCACTTGATTAACCAAGAATGCCACCTTTTTTATTCCATATTTCTTACTCAAATGTTCCTGTCAATGATAAAGATATTTCAAACATATATTAATATTGATAATGTAACTTAACAAATCCACTGTCTTATTGCAAACGGTATTATTGCTCATTTCACATCATTTTTAATCATAAGAAGTCGCAGCGATTTAAAATAACAGTTCTATAAATTGTCAACAGGATGTTATTACTATTATACTATTGACATTTTACTTTGAATGAAGTTATATTGAATTGGTAGGGTGGTCATCTTTTATACTGTTTCGCAGGACAGACAGACCCTTGTATCAAATTTGAAGGAACGTAATGAATAAAAGGATCGTAAGGCTGTCACAGCAAATCTTTAAATCTAACTAATCAATAAAATAAAACCAAGTACGAACAATCCAAACCATCAGACAAAACTCGAAGTCCTAAAAAACGGTATAGGCAAAATAGTGTTATATGGCAAAATAGTGTAATCAGCATATGGACTGTTCACCGTGTACAAAATACACGACAAACAGTGGTAACAGGTGTCCGGAAGAGTAAGCTTACCCTGCTGGCATGCCACACCCGCCATAGCTGCATCCAATCTATTAAGCGAAATATCGGCAAAATAGCGTGATTGGCCAATGAACTATAGGTATGCAAAATACACGTGATGAACAGTGTTAACAACGTAGTAGACCTATATTATCAGGGATATAGTATACCCGTCAATGAAATATGTCAAATATTATAGTCGAAAGAGACATGTCATATTTACCAATCAAATCAATATGACGGCCATAAAACTTTTTAAAGGTTTTAATAAGTTTAGTCCGTGAGTATCCCTGTAGTTGAAGCTTAGATGACAAATGCCTCGATCTACATAAAAAATCAGAATAGAACGAACAAGCTCTCGCGTAACGAATTAGCTGAGACACAAACACTCCATAAGCTGGTGAATATATGTTGTAAATATCTAACAGACAATTTAAAGACAATGATTTATTATTACCTTAATTATATTTATAGCCACAATTGTTTTTCCACTTCCTGTAGGTGCACATATAATAACATTTTGGCCTTGTAAAGCTTCCTTACATAAATCTTTCTGATAATCTCTTAATTCTATTGGTTTTTTATCCCCATCTGTTCTTTGATGTTCGGGCTCATCAATATTCATTTTATCTACAAAATTTATCAAATTAAAACATTCTTGTAAAACAACATGCATTATTTAGTTTGTGAAGAAAACATTATGTGCCTTTCCAATTTTTTTTGGCCAAATCAAAATTATTAAATTTATTGGAGGTTTTCGATTAGGGGATGAAATAACACAGAGATATTTTTTGCTCCGGTGTAAATAAAACAATCACCTGTAGTGTAAATAAAACAATCACCTGTATTGATTTCTTTCAATTCCTTATTATCGTATGATTTTTCTGGTGATGATGATGTGTCCATTAAATTATCACTAATTTCATCTTGTATCATGGCTTTATCTTGAAGACCTCCTAATTTATTCAGTCCAATATCTTCAGGATGATTACTCGCGTAATCACCAGAGCTGTATGCTTCACCACTACCTGATTCAAGAACATTTAAAGAGCACTTAAATTAAAATTTTACGAAAAATAAATTAACAAGTTGCATCTCTCTATAATTTATTGTTGTACACTAAACATATTTTTATTGGCTGGATTTATTTATATGGCTTGACTTGGTTTTTTTTTAGATCAAAATACAAACATAGGTTGCAGCTTTTGCTAAATAGAAATTTCTCAGATTTACAATCAAAATACACTAAGCAGAAGATCAACAAGCTGCAACAACCAGGACTACCAGTACATTAGTTACATATATCTAGTGGTAGGTTCTACCTATATGTATCTTATATCATTATCAATTGTCTTGTTGTACAGCTAAAAATTGATAAAAAATTTGTCCTCTAGAGGATCCACAAGCTAAAAATGTGATTTTTAATACAATCAGGGGCCATAATCCAGGAAGTGATGGTCTGATATGTGCAAATATCCAAAGGAACTGAGATTGGACAAAAATTGTGATTTCTAGGTCTACAATCTTAATATTACATACTTTTTAAAAATTTGTGTTCAAGAAACGGATATTTTGACAGGAAGTTTGCTCAAATGTTTACGAAAATTCAAATCAATCATCATCAGGGTGCAATGATGACATATATAATTGATTTTTAAAATTGCGACCTCTATCGATGGTCAACAAGCTAACAGGAATTGTTCACACCAAATTCAGAACAACATGTACTTGTAGTAAAGTTCTTCCGCTGGTGGGCTTGTATCAATTGGACCTGAGAATTCCCTATCCATGTTTGTTTATAATCTATATATGTACAGTAGACATACAAACCTTCAAGTATATTTTCTTGTACGTCATTATCACGGGGGTGCCACACATATTTTTTACCAGCTTCCGAATTTTTCTTTTTTTCTGAAAAAGACAAAATCTTTGCATATCGGTACATATATGGTAGACTATTTAATGAAATATATAAGTTAGATAATTTTGAACGAATGACATAATATGGGAGCCATTATGTACTAAACGATAAACTTACCTAGAAATTTTGGATCCAACAACTCTATCAGTTGCAGTTGTTTGTCATAGTGAAGACTTTCCAGAAATATTATATACCAATCTTTACTTTTCCTATAAATATGACTGAAGAGTTCCATGCATGCATCTCTATTACAGTCACATGAGGATATTTTCTCTATATCATTTTCAGTAATGACCTTATTACTAAACAAGTATGGAAGAATAGAGCTGTCCTTTAGTTTGATATGATCAATAATAGTGGGAGAATACAATCTTAGAAGTTCAATGTCTTCGTCATCACTCTCCTGTAAACTACTTAAGTCATTCAAAAGACCATGTAGGGCAGATAATTCTGAAATGAAAAGATACATTTTTTTTTTAAAACCTTAAAACCATATTTTTATTCAGGTTGAGTGAATGGGATTGGGGAACAGGCTTATTAGCCTATGTAAAACCCCCCTTAAAGATACATTCCTGCGTACAAAATTGCCATACTTTTATTGGAAAAAAACACCCGATAAATACCTTTATGGGAACCTATCTTTAGGTAACCATAAAATGATGAGTTAATTAAAAACATTTGTTTGGTTTGTCACTTGTTAAGATTAAGATTACAATGTAGTCAGAATATTGTCTTTTAATCTAACTGATTGACATCAGTACATCTTTTCAAAATTCCACTTTTTAGGTTGTCTTTTTAATTTCTATGAAACATGATTTTTATTTATATAGTCATAAAGTAACGAGTAAGGGTAATTAATTACTTTCACTGTAATTGGTAATGGTAATTAATTACATTGTTAAAGCTGAGAAAGTAATTGTAATGATGACATTGAAATAGTAATGGTAACGGTAATGTAAAAATAATTTCATTGGATAGTCATAGGCGTACGAGCTGGCAGGGGGGGGGGGGAGGTCCCATTTTAGGCTACAAATGCTGGGAAAATTTGGGCACATAATTGAAATTGTACTTTGTAAACACATTGCACTATTTGCAGGCTTCGAGGCATGGGCAACAACCTCCATAAATAGCCATATACGTGCACTGATCTTCAATTAAAGCCTTATTACCTGCTTGTTCCAGTGAACTAATAAAGATTGCCCATTTTCCTTTTACAGTGCAAGTATGGTGAATATAGTTTAAAAGTTCTTCAGCCCCTTCTTTGTATTTTCCAACTCTATCTAATTTACGGATCTTGGATTGTACATGTATATATTCTGAAATCAGAAGCATAATAATGGATAAATTATTAAAAGGACAATACAAAATATATGTTGACATACTGCTTGCTTGTGTTTGGAATAAATCCATAACCTGAAGTATGAAATTAATAGACCTCTATACAGTAAGACAAAATAAATGCTGCATGCAACCACTTCCAGTAGATATTTACCCCCACATCCCCCTAAACACCAGATAACTAACCATGAGGTCCAGAGTTTGATTTCGGTGTTGTCCAAGAAAGTTCCTTAGATTAACTTCCCCTAGTCATTGTCTTGCAGGGTGGGTGGCCTCTGGTCTGACAGAGAATGAAATCTAGTCGTTCAGATGGGATGGAAAACTCAGGTCACATGTACAAGATCAGTTTCATTTAAAAGTCTTTAACCCAGTATCATCCTCAGTCTTCTACATTGCAAACATGACTTATTGGTCAATTCGAAGCCACATTGATGTTATCTTACTCTGAAAAGATGGGCTTCTGAAACCCAATATTCAAGACACAGTGAACATTTCAAAATTGGCACACAAATCACATGGCAGAATTAATATCAAGGTTTAGGGTAGATCAATTTGACTGAAATTTTCAGCATATTCTCTTTACATTATCTATTTTTTTAACTATTACAGCGTAAACTGTCAACTCTTTTATCTAATCTCCTATAATGCGCCTTTAATATTAACTTCTCTATTAAGTTGCAAAACATGTGGTCCCTAATGATTGAATTGAACCCATAGAAACCTATTTATCAGGGGTCACCTGAAAAAAAACCCTACAGAACTCTTTCTCTCACCCAACCACCAACACAATCTCCCCCGGGTGTCGAACCACGGACATAGGCCTAATGTTTAAGGTCCATACTCCATGGTTTTACAATCCCAATGTCTTGACTCAGCTAAAATGAAAGTGAAAGTACACATAACACAGTGACTTATTCAATACCAGTAATATACGTATACTTGGTGATATATAAGGAGGGTATCGAATTTATGAAATTGTTCAACTGTTACATAGTACATTTATAAATGTATATAGCTGATGTCTACAAATGAAACGGCATTTATCCCTTTACATAACAAATTGATATTGCTCAAGTCAAGTGAACATACACACCTTTAGGAATAATTGCCGACAGATATGGTATTAGTTCACCGCTGTGAATTGTTTCCAGTACTATATTTTTAAATACAACAGTGATAAGATATTCCCTGCTTTGTTCAAATGACCCTTTAAGTTCCGCAATGTTGTCTGAATGTTCATCCTTCTCTGTCTGTGTGTCCATGGTCTGTTTATGTAAAAATGAAACTATAACTTTGTAAGCGGATAATGTCACTGTCTGATAATGGAAACAGAGTACTGAACAGCGAAAATAGTACCAAGTTTGCAGTTTTAAAATGCAGCCAATTGTTCACACAAAATCACACGATACACGTTGTCATTCCCTCTCCGACAAAAACACCGTAAAAAATACAGATCTGATTTCTGTCATCAACACCACGTCAGTGATAGTGTGATTCTGTTGAAGGTAATAATGTTGGAAAAACCCATACGTCATGTGATCTATAACCATCAACATTTTTTTTTAATATTACGACCAATAAGAACATTATACAAAACATACACGTGTATAAAGTATATATGTATACAAATATATTTTACATGGAATAATATATTGGAATAACATGATATAATGAAATGAATATATAATGAGTTATATTATACATTGATTCAATGAAAATATAATGAATTGAAAGTACAACAATGAATATCTACGGTGTAATATGTTCACTATTGCAGCTTTCAATACCCCAGAGCCTTAAACTATGTGTCAGTTACGTTTATTTGTTTATTTATTTCAATACACTGTTTAAGATTAACGTCAATGGTTTTATCATAGAAATATATATATTTCTATGGTTTTATAGACACTCTCTCGGTGGTTTTATAATAAGCAGCAAGGGTATCATTCGATAATAACAGCGATTGTCTCCCTTACACTGCTTTGCTGTTGCAGTCACTGAAATAGCTTTCTTGTAGGTTTTTTTTATCTTAAAATACTGAATGATATTCTATAATGACCAAGTGGATCTACCTTTTGTGAGACCTGCATTGTTAAAGGAGCTAGGCGCTGACCCAATATTTTCCATAATACTAAACACAAATTGGAATTTAATATGGTTCATTTCAATTCATATTAATGTTATCTTGCCGTAAAACTATGGGATCCTAATCAAAATACCATGAACATTTTATAATCAACGTATGCTATGGTTTCGGGTGCTAGTTGTAATGAACAAAGAAAAACATATCCTACAACACAATGCAGACTGTTCACGTGTTTACCCAACAAACATTTATAACTGATTAGAGATTATACATTCAAAGCAGGGGAACATCCTTGGAATATTCATTCATAAGATGTTAAATTAGTCTTGTATTCGAACCTGATAGAAAGCAAAACTGTAACATATTAATTGATGCCGTAGACCAGACCAGCGCTTGAAGTCCTATTCCACTAGTAGATCACATGCCTTAGCTATTAGTATTCACAGGTAAGTATTTTTCTAATCCTACCATGGCCACGGTTAATAATGACATTAGTGCTATGTATTATTTAGTGGAGATAATTTTATTTGTGAATTAACGTAGTACCCCGAATATTAATGGGAGGGCCCGATATTTACGGGAGATATTTTATTTTCGTTTTGACGTAGTACCCCAGATTTAATGGGATGCCCCGAGTTCGGGAGAGATTTTATTTATTTTCCTCAAGAGAAATTGGGTGGCTTTATATGCCGGCGCTTAAAGTAGAAGCGATTGTGAAGTTCTGTTTTGTGTCTTGTTCCACCGGTATTAATTTGGCTAAAAGTTTTCAAAAATGTCTTATTCAAGATTTGTGAAATGTGTTCAAATCATTTATTATTGTTTATCTTGAGATAAACCAATATGACACCCTAATTTCTGTTATATCAATGTAAATAATAATTATTGTAAATATCGGTATGGAAAAGATAAGACCTCCATGAGCATTGACCCTTCGCCTTACGGAAAATTTATACGAAGAAGAAGACGACGCAATAAAAGAGAAAAAAGAAATTTGTATATCCCTACAGTTGACCACAACGACGATGTACGGAAGTATAAGAATATGGTTATAAATTCTATATTGCGCGTGTGGCTATTAAAATAATTTATATTATATATTTGCGTTTGTTACGATGAAAATAATTTATATAGGTGTGATTTCAGTTATTCGTGTGTGTTCAATTTAGAATAGTTTGCGTTATATATGCGACTCCAAGAACTCGAGTGTGTGAACAGTAAAATTATCTGCGAGATAAGTATGTGATTTCAATGTATCGCGTGTATGAACATTTTAGTATATATGTATGAACTTTTCAACCAGTTTCTTATTACTTTTCGATCAGTGATTTATTTTTTTGCCATTTACATTTTTTTGTTTATATATCTTTTAATCGATGTATTTTTTTTTTTCGTATTTTTGTTTATATTTTAATTAGGATAGTTACATGTATATTCAATTTTGTAATATTCTTAAAAAGTTATTTCATATAACTTTATTTTTTGAAAAAAAAAGAAGAAAAGATACGTTACATAATGACAGATATTAAAGAAGCTCCTACCATCTTGACACGCGAAAGCTATTTTAATATCAACCTGTCTTATCAACACCCCTGGAGGTCTTCCTTATGTCATTATGTAACTTGTTGTTGATGTGTTTTATTTAATTTACTTTGTCTGGTAAGGAAACTGTACTAAATGTTTAGTTCCTTTAGGAACTGTCTCTGAGAGAACGATGTCTCGCTACACAGTTCCTCACGGACCTTATTATCAACTAGTATGAAAATAAAGCTTTACCCCATCTAGGTTCTAAGGCTATTTTAGATCCTTACCGTCTATTTTGCACCGTGAAACTTTTTTGATCACCAAAAGAAATCATTTCCTGACACAACCGAGACAAATTTATAATAATCCAACACTATTTTCGTGTAGAATTCGATGTTAGAAAAAGACCGGTCTGCGCTGACGTCAGTAAACAAACATGGCGGCCAGATTTGAACGATATTGTTTATCTTTTTCTAACGTCGAATTCTACGTGAAAATAGTGTTGAATTATACTAAATTTGTGTCGGTTGTGTGAGGAAATGTTTTCTTTTGGCGATCAAAGAAGAATCACGGTGCAAAGTAGACGGTAAGGATCTAAAATAGCCTTAGAACCGAGATGGAGAAAAGCCTTATTTTCATACTAGTTGATAATAAGGCCCGTGAGGAACTGTGTAGCGAGACATCGTTCGCTCAGAGACAGTTCCTAAAGGAACTACTAAATGTTAAACCTGATATAATACATGATACATTAACCGGGTCCCGGTTCCTAGAAAATTCTTATAGTAAGCTTTAAGTCACGCTTCACTTATTCTTACGTAATAAACTTATAAAAATACCGTCCCTAGAAAATTCATAAGCACAACTCATGTATAAGTTTAAGCACATTGTGACTGGTAAAGTTTACCATAAACTGAGACTACGATGCTTTTTTAACGTCATAAAAACAACTTTGATATGCGAATTACGTCATGTCTGCGTCATTGACTTCATGGTTGAATTAGATGCATTTGACATGTCCCCTATATACACATATCCTATACACATATAAAATGTGCCACAAGGTAAAAAAAAAAACGCAGACTCATACAAATGTTTTTGTAGCTTATTGTTAACTGAACGGCAAATAAATAAAATGGTTTCAGGGTAGAAGCGAAATTTACTATAGCATTCTTAATTTCTTTTGAAGAAGTATTTTCTCGGTCGTGTAATTGTCTCTTTGGTATCAAAAGGTGTCGGAAATGCCGTCGAATAAATCTACGGTCAGCTTTTTTTTTAAGTAGAAACCGACTTAAGGTTGGTAAGCAAGCCGTATACCTTGCTTGGGACTTGCGCTTAGATTGACTATGTTTAAGAACGAAGTTGTGCTTAAGTTTTCTCTTGGAACGCATGATAACTTTATTGTGCTAACGATGAAGTCTACTTAAGCACAAGAACGTTCTTAAGAATTTTCTGGGAACACAAAACAAGGTAAGTTTATTTAAATGCAGAGTGTACTTAAAATCTAAGCACAAGAACGTGCTTAAGAATTTTTTAGGAATCGGGGCCCAGGGTCCGGTTCCTAGAAAATTCTTAAAGTAAGCACAAAGTCATACTTCACTTTTACTTACGTAAGAATCTTATAAAAATACTGTTCCTAGAAAATTCTCAAGATCATTCTTACGTAAGCACAGGTCAAGTACTGGTCTAAGCACATTGTGACTGGTAAAGCTTACCATACACTGCGACTACGATGCTCTTTAACGTCATAAAACAACTTTGGTCAAAGCCCTGTATAGGGAAAGTTACGACAACTGATTTACAGGCGCCATTTTGGGTCCCAACTATGACGTTATAAATAGTATGACGTCATGGCGTCATATAGCTTTTCTATACAAATTTATTTCTAATGGATTTAATATAGATTCGGTAGAATTAACCGTAGAATGCGTACATTTACGACACCATTTACGACATCCAAACCTTTAACATTGAAGTGCAGTAAATTGGTCTGGGTGACCGTGAAATGAATAGACCTGGGGCCTGTTTCACGAAATTTTAACTAAGATAAAAATACGATTTTAGTAATTCGATTGGATAGTATTAGATTGATTTTAGCGCTTAGCCAATCAGATTTAAAGGAGCTAAATCGCTAACATTTTGGGCCTAGAAATTCATAAAAGTGGTTCGCAACGCATATAATACTGTAATATGAATGTATATAAACTGATTTACATTCAATGGTTTCCGTGTTTACTCCAATTTCAAATCAGTTATGTTTGGCGAAATAAGCCAGCAATGTCAATCATGTGCAAAAGTCGAGCGTCTAGTTATTCCAGTCTACTAACTCCGTCTGACTTATTGCAATGTACGTCTAGCCTCGTCCCTCGAGTCTCTCAATACAACTAGAGCTGAAGCGCATTATGGTACACGATTCGTGTACCAATGTTAAAAAAATATTTTATCTTAAATATCGGATATCAGAAGCTCTTCTTTTCCCGGTAAGTTTACATCAGCAATGTTGATTTAAATTGACTAATAATTCGGGTTTTCGATGTCGATGATTTTGGAGGATTTTGAGTTACGGACTTAGGTCCTTTAAGTATGTACTAAAATTTGGATTTTATCTTAAGTTAAAATTTCGTGAAACAGGCCCCTGCACAACTTCTAAAGTTAAATAAACATAATACCAATACTTCTTTCTTTAAACTAATTTGGGATGATAGGGTATACTACGGCACACAAAAATAAATAATGCCGTGTCAGACATGGTTTGCGTGGGCTTATAGTTACCCTGGCTTTGCCGTTTGCCGGGGGTGGTAAATTTCGAGTGCGGAGTCTGAGTACAGAGTGAGAGAAGGACGAAGTCGAGGCGGTTTAAATACGACTGGGCGGCTTTCTTCGATTTTTTCTTTGTGCTGGGCGGCAAAAAACTATGGAAGCCTATTGCGTCCATTTCAGAATCTCGTCTTCTCGCCGCGAGAAGTCGAGGGCGAGAACACGAGAGGACGAGAAGTCGAGGGCGAGAACACGAGAAGACGAGAACACGAGAGGACGAGAAGTCGAGGGCGAGGGAGCGAGGGAACGAGAACACGAGGAAACAGGGCGAGAATACGAGGATCTCGCCCCGAGAACACGAGATTACTTTCACCTCGACTTCTCGTTCCCTCGCCCCTCGACTTCTCGTCTTCTCGCCTTTGAAAAACCTCGTGTTCTCGCTCCCTCGCCCTCGACTTCTCGTCTTCTCGTGTTCTCGCCCTCGACTTCTCGTCCTCTCGTGTTCTCGCCTTTGAAAAACCTCGTCTTCTCGTCTTCTCGCTCCCTCGCTTTTGAGCTAATCTCGTCCGCTCGTGTTCTCGCTCCCTCGCTTCGTAACAATCTCGACTTCTCGTCTTCTCGTCTTCTCGCCTCGGAGTGCAGCTGATACGCATGTCCACTGACTACCGTATTGACATTTGTATTTGGAAATGGATTATAATAAACGGAAATGTTTGAAGTTTTAGGCAATTAAATAGTCCAAAATAATTTTAATCTCTTCTTGCACAGATATTATTGTATTCTGTAATCGATTTTAAGTCTTCAATCAAATCTTTCTTTGCTCTCCAACTTCAACAACGTTCATCGGATATTTTGATGTGTGGTTTTGCCAGTGCTGTAGGATGGGGAGTCTGACATGTGACAACGTATAGTCGTTCGAATGGGATTAAAAATAACGATGTCCACTGCTTGTCAATAGGGCGAAAGGCCTGACAAGGGACAACGTATAGCCGTTCGAATGTTATAGATAAAAAAAACGTGGTTCCTTGTTCGGAATCGAAATGAAGTCTGCTACGGTGGCTCAGTGAGTAGGACGTCTAGCATCATCGAACTGCATCGGAATTTATCTGGAAATGTCCTCCCTTGTCAGTTGTGTAGGATGGAGGGCCTGGCAACGGATAACGTGTAGTCGTGCGGATGGGACAAAAAACGGGGTCCCGTGTACACATTGGCGTGGTGGAGAGTGAGGTCTGTTATTGATTCAAGTGGCTCGGTTTCAATTCGCCGCTAGAACGGGACAATGATTAGGGTCGTCTGTCCCCCGCTGCTAAAGACCCCTAAACGCAAGCATATTATTGAAATAAAATTGTTAGTTCCGGAATGATCTGGCCCCGAGTTCACAAAGCCATGTTTAAACTTTTGTTGTTTTAATATATCCAATACACCAATAAGATGCTATGTGCAACGTTTTGTGTTTCTGGATCAAAGATATTTCTCATAAAGAGTGATTTAAAGTTGAGTAAATTCTCAACTTAAGTCTGAAAATGCTTTGTGAACTTGGGGCCTGGCTTGTGTTGAGTCTGTCTCTGTCTCCTTTTTTCTCTCTTTTAAATACATTGACGTGCAAGTACAAGAACCCTTAACCATGGGCATTCGAAATAAGAGTAGGCCCTCGTAGCACACAGCATGACGTACATTATTAGCTTTCATCAGCTCAGTTGGAGAAGATTGGTTAACGCGTTCGCAATTGATCATAAGGACTGTCATTGAATCAACTGGCGCGGTATCGATTCGACGCCTGTACGTGGCAAGGGGTAGATCGTCTGTCCATTCCCGTGGGTTTTCTCTGGGTCCTTCAGTTTCCTCCCACTGTTAAAGACCATTTAGGTGTGTTTTGATTTAGCGTGGGGGTACCATTGTTTACTGAAACCACGAACTTCACGCTACGTGGCCATGATAACTTCGCGGTGATATCTATATAAATAAAATCTATGTGTGTGTGTGTGTGTGTGTGTGTGTGTGTGTGTGTATATATATATATTTGTATGTATCAGGCCCGTAGCCAGGAAGTTGTTTTTTGGGGGGCAAACTAGCATGGGCATCTGCAGCTACTGGTATTTGCGGTAAAGGCCAATTGGAGCGTAGAATATTACATTTAAAACACTAGTGATATGAATTTTTAACAAATTAATAGAAATTTTGTTTTAGTTAAAATGTAAACGTCTTGTATTGTTGTACAATACAAAATTGTACCCGGCTTTCACATTCACACAAAAATCACAACTGTCAACACTAGTAATGTGCCAGTTATGCCAGGTAGTGTGCAGATGCCCTGCCAAAACAATATTGAAAATACTGAAAAAAAATATCGGTTTTTTTCTTGTGATATTGGGGGGGGGGGGGAGACTCAGTATTGGGAGGGCAGTTGTTTTAGGCCAGTGAATACGAGCACAAGGCGAATTACGCCTCTTTGCAGACTTGCAGTGCACCACCCCCACAAAGTCGTGTCGAATTTTTTTAAAAAATAGGTTGCCAGACAACAAAACATACGCCCAAGGCAGCTAAATCGTCCGTTGCGGTCGACAAGGGTTATCGCATATTTATTCTTTTGTGGGTAATTAGGGCCATTTAATAGCCAATTTCATGCAGACTCGTTACAATTGTCATCGTTTGAGGGCCCAAAATGTTCTAAAAACTAAAACAAGGTCCGTAATTCTGAAAGTAATCTACAGACATTGTTGAAATTCGAGAGGCTTTTTCACTTTACTAATTCAAATAATGCATATAAATTTCAACATATCGGATGATAACTTTTGTCGTACGAACGTTCACAAGGTTCAACAAAGTTAAAACAAAGGCCATAACTCTAGAAGTAATTGACAGAAATTCCTGACATTCAAAAGGCTTCTTCTTCATTTTACTAATTTAGATAAAGCTTATTAATTTCATACAGATTGCATGATAACGTTTGTCGTGCGGGCGTTCACAAGATTCAAGAAAGTGAAACAAGGCCCAGAACTCGAAAAGTTTGACTGGAAGACCAGCTAACAACGAATTAAAATTGTCCAGTCTAGAAGTGACCAGAGAGAGAGAGAGAGGAAGAGAGAGGGGGAGAGGGGTGGGGTGGGGTGGGGTGTAACGTCCACTCGACACACAAACTAGGTCATTTCGGGACTAACATATGGTTTAATTTTATTTCAATAATTCGCTTGCACGCAGGGGTCTTTAGCAGTGGGAGGAAACCGGAGGACCCGGAGTAAACCCACGAGATTGGACAGTCGACCCTACTCCTTGTCACTTCGGCCGGGGATTCGAAACCACGTCAGTTGACTCAATGGCAGGCTTTAAGATACAGCACGCACATGCTAACCATTTGGTCATCCAACTCCTCTTAGCAAGTGACCAAAGCATTAACAAGTGTGGACGGAATGGGTCGGAGGCAATATACGACCACATTGCTATGTTGGCGTATAAAAAGCTGGTGGTGGTTGTGTGTGGGTGGGTGGTGTGTGTGGATATTTTCGATCCCCCGCTTATATGTGACAAGGAGTAGGGTCGTCTGTCCAGCCTTTTAAGGTTTTCCCCCCCCCCACCCCACCCCCAAGGAAAAAACCCAACAAACCACATTAAAGGACCTAAGTCCGTAACTCAAAATCCTTCACATTAAAGGACCTAAGTCCGTAACCAAAATCTTCATCATCAAAAACAAGAATTATTGGTCAATTTAAATCAACATTGATGATATAAACTTACCGGGAAAAGATGAGCTTCTGATATCCGATATTTAAGATAAAATAAACATTTTACCATTGGTACACGAATCGTGTACCATAATGCGTTTCAGCCCCAGTTCTAGCGAGAGACTCGGGGTACGAGGCTCGAGTCACAGCACCAAATCAAACGGCGTATATAGACTGGAATACAGAGATGCTAGAAATTTAAATTCGATTGATACTGCTGATTTGAAATTAGAGTAAAAACGGAATCCGTTGAATGTAGATCAGTTTATATACATTTATAACATGCGTTGCGACCCACTTCTGTCCATTTCTAGGTCCAAAATGTTAGCGATTTAGCTCCTTAAATATACAAGTACTAGACCAAAAATAACCACATTAAGTCATTACTATACACGCACAAAAATGTCGCACACAAGAGTAAAGGAGCTCATTCTCTAACTCAATATCATTCAAAATCTTCAACTTTGAAAACACGAATTATTTGTCAATTTAAATCAAAATTGGTGCTGTGGTCTTACCGGAAATCGTGTACCATAATGCGTGTCAGCCCCAGTTCTAGCAAGAGACTCGGGGTACGAGGCTCGAGTCACAGCACCAAATCAAACGGCGTATGTAGACTGGAATAACCAGATGCTAGAAATTTGAATTCGATTGATACTGCTGGCTTATTTCGTGGAACATAACTGATTTGAAATTAAAGTAAAAACGGAACCCATTGAATGTAAATCATTTTATATTCATTCATATTACAGTATTATATGCCTTGCGACCCAATTCTGTCCATTTTTAAGTCCAAAATGTTAGCGATTTAGCTCCTTTAAGTGAGCACGCAGAAAAGGGTACCTACATCAAAAAGTATTCAAACCAGCTTTGGCGACAACATGCTTAATATTTCACAGAATCAAGGGACGAACAAATTACTAGACAGCAAAATTTCAGAAACTCCCTTTGCTTTTTGTCGACATAATAAATATTGCCGTGGACATACGACAAATATGGGACAATCGGTTTATTTTAGGCTCACAGTTCACATAATAACATCTAAACTAGTTTTGTTGGCTCCAAAATGTTTATGTTTTAGAATTAACGGATAAATAAGTATAAGAACATATTAATATTCATTAGCTTTCTATGATGCATTATCCAATTACTCGTAGGATACCTGGCTTTACACGGGCATAAATTCGTCTGTGGCCCAGATTTGACAGCCTAAAACATTCACGTAGTCGTGTTTTGTATACGCCAACATGGAAATGTGGTCGTATATTGCCCTCGACCGGGTCCTCCGCCCGTCTATCAATCAGTCCATCAATCGTCCGAAATTTTTTGTGAACAATCTACATTTATCATTTGATTGTTTTTAAATTGAAATATGATGCTTACATTAGTGAGATGAATAGTGAAATGAAGAAGCCTTTTCATTTCAATAACTTCCCTTAATTTCTTTTGGAATTCTATGGCCATTGTTTCACGTTGTTGCATCTTGTGGACACTCTAACGACAGACGTTATCAAGCGATCCGTATGAAATGTATATGCATCATTTAAATTATTAAAAAAAAAACCACCCCTATTGAATTTCAGCAACCTCCGTTCATTACATCTAGATCTGTATCAAATTTATTTGCATCATTTAAATTTGGGAAACGAAGAATCCTATTGAATTTCAGTAATTTCAGGTAATTAAGCCCGAGAGTTATGGCCCTGGTTTCACCCTGTTTTATCCTGTGAATGCTCTAACGACAAAAGTTATTATCCGATCTGTCTATGAAATTTATATGTATCGTCTAAATAAATAAAACGAACAAGCCTATTGAGTTTCAGCAAATTTCCGTTAATCACATCTAGAGTTATGGGCCTTGTTTCACTTTGTTGAATCTTGTGAACGCTCGAACGACAAACGTTTCACCCAATTTGTATGAAATTCATATGCTTTATTTAAATTAGTGAAAAAAAGAATCCTAGTGAATGTCAGGAATGTCTGTCATTAACTTCTAGAGTTATGACCCTTGTTTAACTTTGTTGAACCTTGTGAACGTTCAAACGACAAAGGTTATCCCCAGATATGTTGAAATTCATATGCATTATTTGAATAGGTAAAAAGGAAGGGCCTCTCGAATTTCAACAATTTCTGTAGATTACTTCAAGAGTTACGGCCCAAGTTTTAGTTTTTAGAACATTATGAACCCTCATACGACAAAAATTATACTGTAATCTGTATAAAATTGTCTATTAAATGTCCCTAAGTACACCAAAAAAATAAATACGCGACAACCCTTGTCGACCGCCCGGACGATTTAGCTGCTGTGTTCGTATACATACATGCATACATATATACAGTGTTGAAATCAGTTTGTGTCGGCATACCTTTTATCTATACACACATACATACATACGTAAACAATGGTACCTCCACGCTAAATCAAAACACACCTAAATGGTCCTTAACAGTAGGGGGAAACTGAAGGACCCAGAGAAAACCCACGGGAATGGACAGACGATCTACCCCTTGCCACGTACAAGCGGCGAATCGATACCGCGCCAGCTGATTCAATGACAGTCCTTATGATCACTTGAGAACGAGTTAACCATTCTTCTCCAACTGAGCTAACGAAAGCTAATAATGCACGTCATGCAGTGTGCTACGAGGGCCTACTCTTACTTCGAATTCCCACGGTAAATGGTTCTTGTACGTGGACGTCAATGTATGCGAAAGAGAGAAAGAGAGAGAGAGAGAGAGAGAGAGGAGAGATTCAATCCACTCGGTTGGACAGACGACCCTAATCATTGTCACGTTCAAGCGGTGAATCGAAACCAATGTGTACACGGGGCCCCGTTATTCTGTCCCATCCGCACGACTACATGTTATCCGTTGCAAGACCCCCCGTCCTCCAGCTACACAACGGACAAGGGAGGATATCTCAAGATAAATTCTGATGCAGATCGATGAAGCTAGAGAGCAAACGTCTTACTCTCTGAGTCACCGTGGCCACCACGTCATTTCGATTCCGGGCAACGAACCTTGGTTTTTTTATCTATAACATTCGAAAGGCTATACGTTGTCCCTTGCAAGGCCTTCCGCCCTATACCACTGACAAGTAGTGGACATCGTTATTTTTAATTCCATTCGAACGACTATACGCTGTCACTTGTCAGACTCGCCATCCTACAGCACTGACAAAACCACGCATCAAAATATCCGATGAACGTTGTTGAAGCTGGAGAGCAAAGAAAGATTTGATTGAAGACTTAAAATCGATTACAGAATACAATAATATCTGTGCAAGAAGAGATTAAAATTATTTTGGGCTATTTAATTGCCTAAAACTTCAAACATTTCCGTTTATTATAATCCATTACCAAATTCAAATGTCGATACGGTAGTCAGTGGACATGCGTATCAACTGAACTTCCGAGACGAGAAGACGAGAAGTCGAGACTGTTACGAAGCGAGGGAGCGAGAACACGAGAGGACGAGATAAGCTCAAAGGCGAGGGAGCGAGAAGACGAGAAGACGAGGTTTTTCAAAGGCGAGAACACGAGAGGACGAGAAGTCGAGGGCGAGAAGTCGAGGGCGAGAACACGAGAAGACGAGAAGTCGAGGGCGAGGGAGCGAGAACACGAGGTTTTTCAAAGGCGAGAACACGAGAAGACGAGAAGTCGAGGGACGAGGGAACGAGAAGTCGAGGTGAAAGTAATCTCGTGTTCTCGGGGCGAGATCCTCGTATTCTCGCCCTGTTTCCTCGTGTTCTCGTTCCCTCGCTCCCTCGCCCTCGACCTCTCGTCCTCTCGTGTTCTCGTCTTCTCGTGTTCTCGCCCTCGACTTCTCGTCTTCTCGTGTTCTCGCCCTCGACTTCTCGCGGCGAGAAGACGAGATTCTGAAATGGACGCAATAGGCTTCCATAAAAAACAGTGCCGCCCGGCGTGACTACATCCCTGTAAGTGCCTATAGGCGAAAGTCCAGGGGACGCAATAGCCTGAAGAAAATAGTACTTGCGGCCAAATTATGGGGGGAGGGGGGGCTAACTCCCCCTCCGCCGGGCCTGGAATAATGTCTTTAAAACGAGCTTTAATAATAATAATCGCGTCATTTTACAAGGGTAGCAAATTAGGCCTGAGGCCTTTTTCCAATTTGGCCCTTGGCACAGATCGTGCGAATGATTTCGATCATTACTGCAGGAAGAAACCGAAGAATTCGGGGGAAACCTGCCTGATCGGACGGGAGACCGAATATCCCTCTCACTTACAACGATAAAGTTCATGCCCTGAGCTGGGATTGAACCCTCGTTGCATTGGGGAATTGTAGTGTACAAAGTAGAAAAGTCAAACGTTTGAATAGATGAGACTGAAGCAAGGGATCTAGATTGCAAACCATCAAGTAAGTCTTTGGAATTTTTTAATATCCACATTTGATTTATACCACTTCGAGAGTATACTTTGTCACGGTATTTTTGAATACGGTACTCTCTTTAACAGCTGTTAGTATAGATGTCAATACCTTTGAAAGTGGTTTTGTGGAACAACGGGATGAACCTGCTATAAAACGTTGCTTGTAAGGATTTTTATGTAATTTAGGTATCCAATACAACAAGGGCAAATCTGTATAGGTATTTCATATAATTATATATATATAGGTATGCTACATTCTTACCTGGGACCCAAAATGGCGTCTTTTTACGTATGACGTCATATTTTCATGACGTCATGTGAATTTTCTGGCTTCACAGTTGTCGCAACTTTATCTATATACGGCTTTGACTTTGGTATGCGAATTACGTCATAAATTTGTCGTCTGCTTCATTGTAGTTGATTTACGTAAGCACAGGTCAAGTACTGGGCCCGGTTCCTAGAAAATTCTTAAAGTAAGCACAAAGTCATACTTCACTTTTACTTACGTAAGAATTTTATAAAAATACCGTCCCTAGAAAATTCTCAAGACCATTCTTACGTAAGCACAAGTCAAGTACAAGTCTAAGCACATTGTGACTGGTAAAGCTTACCATACACTGAGACTACGATGCTCTTTAACGTCATAAAATAACTTTGGTATGCGAATTACGTCATAAATTTGTCGTCTGCTTCATTGTGGTTGATTTTGATTGACATGTCCCCTGTATAGGCCTACATAATTATAAAATGTGCCAAAATATATTTTAAAAAAACGCAGACACATAGGCCTACAAACTAACTGAATAATTGTGAGAGCGCCTGATCAGCCTGTGTGTTTGTAGCCTATTGTTTATTAATTGGCAAATACATAAATTGGTTTCAGGGTAGGCCTATAAGGCCCTAGATGCAAATTTTTCTATAGCATTCTTAATTTCTTTTTGAGAAGAACTTTCTCTGTCTTGTAATTGTCTCTTTGGTATCAAAAGCTGTCGGAAATGCCGTCGAATAACTCTACGGTCAGCCATCTTTTTGAAGCAGAAACAGACTTAAGGCAAGTTAAGGTTGGTAAGCAAGCCCTATACCTTGCTTGGGACTTGTGCTTAGAATGGCTATGTTTAAGAACGAAGTTGTGCTTAAGTTTTTTCTTGGAACGCATAATAACGTTCTTGTGCTTACAATGAAGTCTACTTAAAATCGAAGCACAAGGCCGTTCTTAAGAATTTTCTGGGAACACAAAATAAGGTAAGTTTACTTAAATGCAAAGTCGACTAAAATCTAAGCATAAGATCGTGCTTAAGAATTTTCTAGGAATCGGGCCCTGGTCTAAGCACATTGTGACTGGTAAAGCTTACCATACACTGCGACTACGATGCTCTTTAACGTCATAAAACAACTTTGGTATGCGAATTACGTCATAAATTTGTCGTCTGCTTCATTGTAGTTGATTTGGATGCGTTTGACATGTCCACTATATAGCCTGGTGGGCGAATTACATTTTCAACCAACCTAGGGAAAAAATTAGGGAAGAAATGATTCTTCTTGTTTCTGAAAGTATATGACTAGGACATCATCCAAAAAAAAGTCCCACCTTTTCCCGCTTGGGGAATTTTTTTTACAGCACTTTGAATATCTGACCCCCAGCAATCATGAAAAAATGGGGTAAAGTTACAAGTATTGTCAATATCTCAGTAAGTACTAGATATACGGTCATCAAACTTGGTAGGAACCTTCGCCAGTTGATGCTTGATGACTTTCTATAAGTTTCACTTGCTATCCGTGACGTCATCATCCGAAAAAACAAGATGGCGAACCGTTTTTTCCGCGAAATGAAAATTTCCTTCGGAGAATGAGTCAGTACAAGGAAATTGTTTTTTTTCGCTTGATTGGTCCGGTACCGAGTTTCTGTGACTATTCTAAATTGAAACGGGGAAATTTTCCACTCTCAGTGTCACGTCATCTTACAAAAATCTTTATTTGCAGGGATTTTTTAAAAATTTTGGCGGGAATTTTTTTTCAGTTTTGCAAGGATTTTATATATCGAGTGATGGGTTTGAATGAATGTTTCCATAGTGGGACAAAGCGAGACCGACATGATTACGGTGTTACGGGTAAAGTATTGGTTCTTCAGACGCAGCAACACTACAATTTTCTGGAGTGGAGTCAAGAAATAAAATAGATTCATAATATAATCATTTAATTAAACAACATCAGGAGGTATTTAAACAACAACAGCAGTTCTAAATATCGTCATCCATAACATCATCAAAACTATAAACTTCACAATTATCGCAATCACGACCACCGCACCCACCGCAAACCTGGGCACATTTAATGCCGTTTTTCCGACAGGAACATGACTGAGTGGAACACATTGTTTGGCAATTGCATCTGATCACCTTTAGTAGTTTATCAGGAGCCGGATCCAAATCGGTCATAATTGGCATGAATTTGTCCTTGTGGATTTTCCATCCCCATTCTTCGGCGTTCAGAACTCTATCGTCCATCGAAATCCATCGAACAATTTGTAGATGCACCCGCAATGAGTGCTTGTTTGAAGCACCTTCGGTAGGGGGAAGTCTTTGTGGCTCAAGTTTTTTTGACTTGGATATCATTGACTGGAATTTTCTGTATCGTAGAGCACATATATTGTCACCAGAGTTCCCGCCATACAGCTGAATGAATATTACCAGTCCAGCTGCTTGTATCTCTTCCGCGCTGGCGTCCAACGACATCATCACATCGGCCGCTCTTTGAAGCTCTATGGATTTCTGGAGCATTTTCAACACATGCAGTTTGCCATGTTGAAACGTTGATGAAGTTGTGTCACAGCCCGACCATGAATGAATAAATAGTAGGTACTTGATGACCATCGGATCCAGAGTCTTATGTATGTCAGAGATTTTGAACAATTGTTTTATTGTTTGTCGTTCGCGTTTCCTAGTGTCTTTCCTGATATAAACCTCCCCCATGTCATTCTTCCAATGATAGATCAAGGATACAATTATATCAGTGTCATTACAAACGACACATACAACCTGGTTTTCTTCACTATACTTTAAGGCAGTTTGTACAACCGTATTGTCCGCGTCTGCTTCACACAGCACAGTGTTGTGTCTATGGGCAAGCCAACCTGAGAGGAATCTTATCAAGTTTGATTTATTGCTCAGTTTCCTTAAGAAGGCTTCCCTATCAGGATATATTTCATTACGACCCACAATGTTAACATTGGGTGCCATTTTACCTGCTCTACGTATATGTTCGTGGTCTTTTATTGATTTAGAGTCATACCCATCAAAAATGATAACGGAAGAGCCAAAGTTGTCATGAACGAAATTATCATAATTCTCTGCCAGTTCGTTATAGGTCTTTCCGGCAGTCCATCGTATTTGGTATAATAACCACCCTCCATCTATGATGTACAACATATCATCCGTGCGATAATCATCTTTGAAGACATTAGACCACTGTTTTTCTATATACTGAGTTAACTCAGATTTGACCGCTTTTCGCATGAGTCCATCTTTGAACAATGACGTGGGTACTGGAGTCATTTCATATGCGAAATACTGTACCTCGTCCGTGTTTTCTCTGGCCGCTAAGGTTGTACATCTCATGAAAAGTACAGATGGGTCTATTTGGATGGTCTCTTTCTCCAATTTCAGACCTGGCTGGAGATCCTTCAAGGTGCGCACTGTGTCACATTTGCGGATTTTTGCGGACGTTATCGAGACGCTGTCAAGTTTGGCGTGTATTTTACGGCCAATTTCTTCTGCGCGGTCACATGTTATATTGTCATTTTCTGTTGCCACTATGCCGGACGTTATTGAACGAAGATCATAGTTTTCATCTGCGTGATAAGGGTCATTAACTTCAAACCAGTCGAAGAGCATTTGAAAATCTCTGCCATCACGCTCAGATCGGGCGGCTCCCATTTCAACATGTTGGTTGCTAGTAGCCAATTTGCACCCCGTTACCGTCGTCATCGCATCATGTACGGCTGCAAATGTATGCAAGGTGTATACCCACTGAGTTGTGACGCTTTCGGTCAGTCCGCGACCATGGGTGAGACCGCCGCGACACTTTATTGCACGCATCATAACTTGTTCTATCACTAGATCCGTCGACAATCCGGCCCAATACCGTTGACTCCGTCTCACGGCATGTAGTCCTTCAGAGGAGAATTTCTCGTACAGCCATGGGTGCGTCACTTCAAGTTCAAGCATTCGCTGTAAATACAGTCGAGAACTTTTCGCGTAATGGTGATGATTTGATGCCGCAAAAACATTTAGAAGACTTTTCACAGCATCCAAATGCATTTTCCAGTTGGACAACCGCTCCGCAGTGATGAAATCCTTCAGACAAGAAACATAGTACTGAAATTGGCCCCAAAGTTTTGCAGTTCTTGATTTATTTTCTAGAACTAGTCTTTTCCCACGGATCAGACAATCCAATTTTCTCAAGAGTAGAATTTTCTCAGAAGCACGCACTTCATCGACCAATGACGGGTCATCTAATGATTTCCGGAACATTGCATCCAACTCATTGAATTTGTCTTCTGCCATTCCATTCTCAGGATCGTTCTTGACTTTAGTTAGCAGGATAGCCGTCAATGTCGCATCTAATAGAGTCATTGCCCGCATTGCCCGTTCATATGCTTTACCACTCATTATATGTTTAACGACATTCTCACCGTAGATCAATTCCAGGGCCTCCTCGATTCCACTCCCGGTCATGGTGTGAAAAATTGCGCCGATGGCGCTCATAAGCAAGTGGAAACCTCCAAGTCTGAGGATGATTTTTTTCAGTCCTTTTGCCTCCACTATTTCTGATGCTTTGATATAAAGCGGCTGATCAAAAGTTATGGCACAAGACGGTAGACCGAGTTTATCCGACTGCTCCGAGATGTATATCAACGTAGTATATATGCCGGTATCATCACTGGGGCTGAGGTTTATGATAGGCAGTATCATGACGTCCCACTTTTGAGCTTCGTCATCTCTAGTTTTGTGAATGTGTTGCATATACCCACTCCAGTTTGGTACTGCGCCCTTCCCGCGATGGGCACCTTGCCACAAAATGTTCGTGTAGTATGCCGGGGGCGGAATTAGAAGAGGGGTGAGATGCTTGACGATAGGCTTAAATTTAACTTGTGACATAGCTCTCATCGCCGGGGCTATGTATGTTATTTCTTGGATTTTCTTACCGTTAATCAAGTCATCGACACTGATCCGAGCTCGCCTTTTGATTCTATAATCCGACGGCTTTGGTAATGACTTTGCTGTCATGGCGATTATGCGGATAGCATGAAACTGACCACCGCCGTCAATGGTGGCAATTGTAGAATCTGCATTGTCCGCCGACCACTGCGTGAACGCAGGGTACGCCTCTGGTATAACAGTTCCCAGATTTTCATCTTGTATGATAGATGACTTGAACATTCGAATCTCATCATATGACACCGACATGCCTAAACTGAACAATTCATCCGTCAACCACTTTGAGCCAAAAATATGGTCTACCTCCACACCTAATCCAAACAAGAGAGGCGATACCACTGTTCTTGGACGGACAGCTTGGCAAATCATTTGTCCGATAACGTTTCGTTTCAATTCATTAGGAATAAGAAATTTCAGTAGCATTCCTAAACATGGTGTGATGAATTCACTCGATATGGCGCTGTCTCGAATTTCATCAAGTGTTGGGAATTGACGCTCATAGTTGCGTTCTCTTATTTCTTCTTTAATCACGCGTGCACATGTTCTCATCAATCTGTCTAATTCACTCTGTTCATCCTCCTGCTTCTGTTGGTGCCACTGCTTATGGACTATGAAATTTGCCATATTTCTAAAACACATGATCTCCGTATTGCTCATATAATTTCACCTTCAGCATTTTCTTAGAATAAATCTCATCTCCACATGCCAATGTTCTCATACTGTCCATCAGCTCATCAAGCGTGTATAGTTCTGCCTCCGAGTAATGCTCAAGCCAGTCGCACATCGCCAGGAACCAAGAATGCATACTATTGTCTATTGGCCGGCCGGACTCACTATAAGTTGACATTGCACGCGCAAATTGCTTGTAGCAGCCATGATGGTAACGACCTTCAGCCGCCACCAAGCAAGAACATCCTGTGATTCTCAATTCAACATTACGTGCCCATCTGTCGTTCCGCTGTCTACAATAATATAGGAGAGTTTCTCTTAGTGAAAACGTGCGAATTTCATACACATTTGTTCGATCCGGGTGTCGCTCGTCCATTTCGGCAACTTCGCCACAGAGCAAGCAATGTGTTTTCCAGGGAAACGGACCACCGTACATGGATCTGAGCTTTTTGGGGATTGGTTCCAGGGCGGTAGGAACGATCCCTCCCAGGTTCCTCTTCGCACGTTCAACATCCAAGGGCCTCGTATACGTTTTACGACACGCCGCATGCATAATGACCTTGACCTGTTCATCAGTTTCAAATCTGGCGCGAAAATATTCAGTCATTTTTTCATCTCCACGAGCCTCACTGCAGCGGATCAGCGTTTGTAGGCCTTTCAACCGAATCTTTGCTTCATCTTCTGTCACTGAGTTACAACATATTGGACATTCACTCACCAAATCCATGGCAATCACCTCAAATTGTAGAATTTCAACGAAAAATTACAAAAGCATAATTCCATACCACCCAAAATGTAAAATGTCGTCAGGCTATATCCTGGTCATGACGTCATAGCATACCGTGACGCGACGTTACCGTGACGTGCCCGTGACGTGACGTTACCGTGCGACGCTATTATTTTTAATATTTGACTCAAAAGCCATGTATATTGATGAATAATGCGTGTTTTAATGACAAATTATGCCTGAAAAATATTATTTTAAAAACTGCATGGTTTTCAAGACGACGAATTATGACGAATTTTCATTTCGCTAAAAAAAAGGGTCGCCATCTTGTTTTTTGGATGATGACGTCACGAATAGCAAGTGAAACTTTTTGAAAGTCATTAAGCATCAACTGGCGAAGGTTCCTACCAAGTTTGATGACCGTATATCTAGTACTTACTGAGATATTGACAATACTTGTAACTTTACCCCATTTTTTCATGATTGCTGGGGGTCAGATATTCAAAGTGCTGTAAAAAAAATTCCCCAAGCGGGAAAAGGTGGGACTTTTTTTTGGATGATGTCCTAGTCATATACTTTCAGAAAAAAGAATAATAATTTCTTCCCTAATTTTTTCCTCAGTTCACAGTCCATCCATCAGGCTAATAGGGCCTACACAAAATTTATAAAATGTGCCAAAAAATTTTTAAAAAACCAACGCAGACACATACAAACTAACTGATTAATTGTGAGAGCGCCTGATCTTAAAGTAGCCTGTGTGTTTGTAGCCTATTGTTTACTAATTGGCAAATAAAGGAATTGGTTTCAGGGTAGGCCTATAAGGCCCTATATGCGAAATTTTCTATAGCATTCTAATTTCTTGTGGAGAAGGATTTTCTCTGTCTTGTAATTGTCTCTTTGGTGTCAAAAGGTGTCGGAAATGCCGTCGAATAAGTCTACGGAGAACGGTCAGCCATCTTTTTGAAGCAGAAACAGACTTAAAGGGACAGTCCCGTATTATACAGAGACTCAAAAATAAAAGTCTGAGAATGTATGAAAATAAAACGCCAAATATAGGGGAATGGTGTATATACCTTGTCTCAAAATTTCAACTCAAAATATTGAGTCATTTGGACGTGAACGCCAAAATTGCTTATCCGGACACGTAACCCTTTTAAGATTGATGGTCATTTTTTTCATTTGGTGACCTTATAATCGAGTAACGTTTCTTGAGAGGTCTATACAGTGAATGACCCATGTACTGTACTTGATAACAAAAGGTAAATTTTACCTACATATTATTTTTATAGAAAATAGTCTGGTTTTATCCAGATACTGTATGATACAAAGGTCTCCATTTCCAGATGCAGACTGTCAGGTTTAAGTTATTTACAAGCGTATCACAAAAATCTGGTTAGTTGATCGGCCTTAGATAATGGGTTTTAAATGATTTTAACACAAAATTAAGCAGTTTTATTCCCCAAAAAGTTATCGGGATTGGCCCTTTAAGGTTGGTAAGCAAGCCCTATACCTTGCTTTGGACTTGTGCTTAGATTGGCTATGTTTAAGAACGAAGTTGTGCTTAAGTTTTTTCTTGGAACGCATAATAGCCTAACGTTAATTCTTAAGAACGGCCTTGTGCTTCGATTTTAAGAAGACTTCATTGTAAGCACAAGAACGTTATTATGCGTTCCAAGAAAAAACTTAAGCACAACTTCGTTCTTAAACATAGCCAGTCTAAGCACAAGTTCCAAGCAAGGTATAGGGCTTGCTTACCAACCTTAAGTCTGTTTCTGCTTCAAAAAGATGGCTGACTGTAGAGTTATTCGACGGCATTTCCGACACTTTTTGATACCAAAGAGACAATTACAAGACAGGGAAAATTCTTCTCAAAAAGAAATTAAGAATGCTATAGAAAATTTTGAATCTAGGGCCTTATAGGCCTGGCGCTCTCACAATTATTCAGTTAGTTTGTAGGCCTATAGGTCTGCGTTTTTTTAAAATATATTTTGGCACATTTTATAATTATGTAGGCCTATACAGTGGACATGTCAATCAAAATCAACCACAATGAAGCAGACGACAAATTTATGACGTAATTCGCATACCAAAGTAATTTTATGACGTTAAAGAGCATCGTAGTCTCAGTGTATGGTAAGCTTTACCAGTCACAATGTGCTTGTACTTGACTTGTGCTTACGTAAGAATGGTCTTGAGAATTTTCTAGGGACGGTATTTTTACAAGATTCTTACGTAAGTAAAAGTGAAGTATCTTCTTGTGCTTACTTTAAGAATTTTCTAGGAACCGGGCCCTGGTGTTTAAAAAGATTTCTTTGTCTGGAAGGGTTTTTAAACGGAGTCTAAAGGTTTGTACATAGTTTAGAAGAAGAATAAAAGTATTATAAGATGTTAAACTAGTCTTGTCATCTGAATTTGATATAAAGCAATACGGTAACAGAACGTTAAATCATGTTAGCCCTTTAAAGTAAGATGTAAATGGTTTCGCCTTTCCAGTGCCATTTTTTTCTATTATAAAACATATTGATTCAGCATTATGTGTCATTTGTTAAGACGTAGCAGTTGTTTGGTTTCTCTCTGTAAAACATAGCATAATTGAACAAGTAAATTTCAATATTTACATCTTGCTTGTCGTGTAATGTTATCCAATCAATTCTGGTTTTATAAAGGCTTAATAGTTCAAGTCCATTTTATAGTGCCTTTTGGGAAAAATATATTGGTGTACATTTGTTTTGCTGCAGTTGTATAAGTTACCTCGACATAGTTTTGTCAACATGTGAAACTCCTTTAAACTGATGTATTAGGTTGCGAATTATATTATTTATTTACATAATTCTAATATATTTTTCTCCAGGCTATAATGGAAGGGTATCGCTGCCATTATTAAATGCTCTGCTAAAGTGCGTTTTCATATGTAAACCGTACACTGTACAGAGTCCTAATACTGGTAATGATAACATCAAAATACCTCTACGGCAAAAGTTAACTTTAAAACATCAAATGTTAAGTATCAGATGACAAATGTTATGTAGTAAAATGCTGTTTTTAGACGTGTCTACATTTTACATTTCTCTCATTACATTTTACATTAGCGCTCTGCCACATCTCATTTGTCCTTCACGCTTTCTGCATGTCAAAGTACGAGTCTCCATACGATTGCAGATATCATGTTCAATATAAGTGAAAAGCATGCGTTTATTTCTATTTGTGAACAGGTAAATAATTTTCTGCTACAATCGTATTTCATAACTTGAGAAAAGAACATTTCAAACCTGTATTAAAGATGCATTATGTGAGGTTTAGATCAATTTCAGTCAAAATACTTCAATCTAAACCGAGATATTAGCGATTGAATTTTGTACTAATCTCGATCGTAACAACTAATCCAATAAATATCTTGGGGGAGAGGGGATGGATAGCCGAACGGTTAGCACGTGCGCGCTATATCAAAAAGCCTTTCATTGAGTAAACTGTCGTGGTTTCGAATCCCTGGTTCTACGTGGCAATGAGTAGAGTCGACGGTCCAACTTCGTTGGTTTTCTCCGGGTCCTCCTGTTTCCTCCCCCTGCTAAAGACCACCACGCGCAAGCGAATTATTGAAATATAAATAAACCAAATGTAAGTCCCGAAATAACCTAGTTTGTGTCGAATTGACGAAAAAACCGAATTTCTTTCTCTCTCTCTCAATAAATATCACAGACTAACGATGCCATCGAGAATTGATTATGTTCTGGTGGATAATTTAATTTGTATAATTAGAAAAAAATATTCCAAAACATTAACTATAATTGAAAAGCAGGTTCATTGCCCTTTTCAAATATGTAAATAATTTTCTGAATATTATTATATAATTTCCCTGAATATGATAAGTATGCGGTACTCAACTCTGTTTATAGAGAGACTGGGAGAGTGTTAAAAAATGCCAAAATACGGGTATTGATACAAAATTCAAGTTGTCGTGTTGGAAAGTATGTTTCTGTGGCTCTTTTGGTCTACTTTAATTCACTATTTCCTGACAAATTCATGATTACGCACGGTCGTTCAGATAATTTCTTATAGTGTGCCAGCTTGTTTTCCTGTTACCATGCGATGAATATCCTTATGCTGTGCTGGCTTACGAAGTGCAAGGTTTCCGTATATGTAAATAAGTCACGTGATGTCCTACATTTGCATATCGAGTTGATGCTCTGCGAAAGATGCTATGCAGAAAGCGTGAAGGACATGATATGTGGCAGAGCGCAAATGTAAAATGTATAATGAGAGAAATGTAAAATGTAGACACGTCTAAAAATCAGCATTTTCCAACAAAACATTTGGCAGTTGATACTTATAAAGGACCTAAGTCCGTAACTCAAAATCCCTTAAATCTTCGACATAGCATCTTTCGCACATCATCATCTTCAATATGCAAATGTAGGATATCACGTGCCTCAAAAAAACATATACGGAAACCATGCACACCATAAGGATATTCTCCGCACGATATCAAGCTGGTATATGAACTATTTAGGCGACCGTTCGCAATTTGTCCTTTACGCTTTCTACATAGCATCTTTCGCACATCATCATCTTCAATATGCAAATGTTGGATATCACGTGCCTCAAAAAACATATACAGAAACCTTGCACACTATAAGGATATTCTCCGCACGATATCAAGCTGGTATATGAACTGTCTAGACGACCGTGCGCAATTCTGAATGTGCCAAGAAATAATTGGTATATTCAAAGAGCCAAAGAAACATACGTTCAAGTAATTTGTAACACAATAACTGGAATTTCTTATTAATACCCGTTTTGTGACGGTCTTTCTATAAACAGAGTTGAGGACAGCCTCGTTAACTTTGTCCATTAAAAGATAAAACAATATACAAGCATTGTACCCAACAAATAAATAATATATTTAAAGAGAGGACTGACATAGCGAATATTTGATTAAGCGTCTGTATATTTAGTTTAGTTTACCCCCCCCCCCCGATTCTTTCCTCACTTCAACTTTAATATTATTTTGTAAAGATATGCAAGTATGAATGTGGAAAAACACTATTTGCATATTTGAAACAAGCATTCAGTGATATCTGGAATTTCGTATAATGGTGTTTCCTACCACTCGATGTTTTCAAGGAATGCTAATCTGAGTTATAGACTTAGCTACTTTGAGTTATGGTTATTTTAAGTTTACATTGAAATCAAGACGCCTTCTGTGTCGCTCTGACACAGTAATTTTAATTGTTATATATCTTTCGTACAAGCCAGCCCATAAACATTTTTAGAGGTCTTTTTATACTGAAATGTGCTTAATTACACAATAACAACAGTTTTTACATTTTTAAATAGTAGACATATTTTTGACTTTTGTAATACATGTATATATGTATGGTGAACGATCTGACTTGTTTGGCCATTAATTGCTTTTGGTACTTCCTACAATTCTCAAAGTTCTTGTGTTTGTTCGAGATATAAATCGAAAAAAAAATAATTCCCCTGACCTGATAAGATCTCCAAATTGCTTTTTAATTGATATGCACTTTGTCCCCTCCCCATCCTTGAGGTGTCTTTTTGTTTGGCAGATGGCATGGAAACGTAGATTTATGTGAACTCTATATAGTTCTGAATGGATGCTATCTCAGACTATGGATGCTATTTCATAGCCCCCACACCCGACACACACTTACTGTATGCACACACCGGCATTCCGTTACTTTGCCACAGAGCTAATTAACACATGAAAAATTGAAATTTTTACAATTAACATATATTCACCCCCGTTCCTGCTGTAAGAACACATTGACCACTTGTTATTATGATATTTGATTTATTCTTGGAACAATCGGATTTAGCCCAGTTTGGTTGGGATGTGGGGGGGATCCCATGCAATTTTTAAAAGTAGTAATATACTAGGATCCACAAAGTTAGTAACTGTCTTCAAATCCGGATTTTAACTTCCACATCAGTAGGACGTTAAACCCCATTTCATTCATTCATTCATTAACTTCCACATATTATATTCGTATAGATTCCATAAAGAAAACTCAAGGATTTATGCCCAGGTCCCACTGGAGACAAATTATCGGCGATGTGGAAAGAAACAAATGTTTTACCGGTGACTCCACATGTCTCAAGACGCTCCGACCATAGTTCCAACGGAAGTATATCCAAGAGGAAAAAAATCGGACCTACATGTTAAGGCATTATGATCGCCGAATCAAAAAGAAATTTACTTTATTCAAAATCCAGCCTATCTGTGCCATGGGAGGACGCATCTTTTCAGAAAACAAAATGCATTGCCGGTGCTTCGGCGGGACCTCGTGGAAAATTATTTTGCTCCAGGGAAGCATCCTCACTTTGTCAGGGAAACCTTTATACCCCCTTTTGACTTTTCTACTTTGTACATTAAAATTCCCAATAGTAAATAAAAAGCCCAGTTGAAAGATATTATTCACAGTGTCTTTTCGTCTAAATCGGGTACTGCTAGATATCAATATTTAGTTGTAAATTACAATTCCACATATTTCGTTAAGAATCACAGTGATTCCAAAAATAGTGAGCTGGCACTACCAGGCAGGATACGCCAACATTTTCGAGAGATGGATAGAGAAGAAGCAACACCGAAAGTGATTTTTCCTACAATCAAGGACTTTGATATACCTTTTTTTTAACAGTATTCGCGTACAAACAATGGCCATTTTGTCTGGCAATTATGGTCCGATTTTCTCGAAATTCGGACTCAACCCTCCGTAGGGTGTAACGGTGATAGAGTCAAACGTGTTTTTTTTTTTAAATCGGATTATAGGGGATAGTTTTTCGTATAATCAGGGGCCATAATTCAGGAAGTTACGATCTGATCTGCGCAAATATCGAAAGGAACTAAGATCTTTGGGTTATAACCATGCATTTCAAGTTTCATCAAAATCGAATTAAAATTGTGACCTCTATTTGAACTCAACTTTCCTTAGGGTGCAACGGTGATATAATCAAACGGTTTTTCAAATCGAATAATAATTCTTACCTTAAGAGGGACCACGAGCTAAAATAGGTGATTTTGTGGACAGTCAGGGGCGTTAATTCAGAAAATTACGTTTCGATAGGTGCAAATATCGAAAGGAACCAAGATGTTTGGGTTATAAACATGCATGTCCAATTTCATCAAAATCAGTTCATAATTGTGACCTCTTTGTAGAGTCCACAAGCTAAAAACTTGATTATTCGTACATAATCCATGAAGTTTCGATCCGATACATGCCAATATCGAAAACAGCCGGGATTTTGGGGGATAAACCTATATTTAAAGTTTCGTCAAAATCGGGTAAGAATTGTGACCTGTAGAGAGTCCACAAACAATTGTCGACGGACGGACAGGGGCGACGACATAATACATCTTTGTTGAATTTGGTGGGGAAATATATCAGCAAGTGGTTACCATCCCCATTGACACCAACTGTGCTCCTTTGCTTGCCGATCTGTGTCTCTATTCTAACGAAGCAGATTACGTACAGACGCTCGTAAAAACAAATAAACGATCAGTCAGACCTTTTAATTCACTTATCGATATATCGATGATGTTTTATCACTTCATAATCCTAAATTTAGTGATTATGTAGAATTCATATATCCTGATAAGCTCGAAATTAAAAACACCACTGACAGTGACAATTACACTTCCTACTTGGATCTGCGTCTCGATTTTGACAATTGCCATAGTGTTAAATTGTACGATAAACGTGGTGACTTTGACTTTCCGATTGTTAACTTTCCATATATAAGTAGTAACATTCCAATATCCCCAGCTTTTAGAATGTTTGTGTCTCAGCTAATTCGTTACGCGAAGGCTTGTTTCTTTTATTCTGATTTTTAAGTAGATCGAGGCATTTGTCATCTAAGCTTCAACTACAAGGATATTTGCGCACTAAACTTATTAAAAGCTTTAAAAAGTTTTATGGACGTCATATTGATTTGATTGGTAATATAACATATATCTCTTGGCTATTATTCTAGATTGTTTAATTGACACGTATACTATTACTATCTCCCTGATAATGTCTACTAAATCGTTAACACAATTCATCGCGTGCATTTTGCGTACCGATAGTTCATTGGCCAATCACGCTAATTTACCGACATTTCGCCTAATAGTTTGGATGCAGCTATGGCGGGTGTGGCGCCAGGCAGGGTAAGCTTACTCTTCCTGACACATGATACCACTGTTTGTCGTGTATTTTGTACACGAGGGGCAGTCCATTTGCATATTACCCTTTTTTGCTTGAATACACTATTTTGCCTTTAACGTTTTTTAGGCCTTCGAATTCTGTCTTATGGTTTGGATTGTTCGTACTTTGTTTTATTTTGTCCCCGATTGATATGTAATTTAGCTAAAAAAGTTCACAATACAAATATACATCTGTAAAGCATGATTCGTGTTGTGTATTCAATGCTATCAGTTTTTAAAAAAAAAAGACTAATCTAAAATTCAAAGCAGCATTTTCGATTTTGCCCATAAGTTTACTAAAAACAATCATGTTCAGACCCATATAAGCCAAATGATCTATTTCGTTAACTAAAGTTATTTACTAAATATCAGCAAAATCCGTTCAGTGAAAGAGAAAAGTAGATCTCGAAAATGACAAGAGAAAGCGCATATATACAGTATATCAGATCGCAAATGACACCAACATCATTTCCCCGACACGGTCACATTGACATCAGGTTATACAACTGGTACATTTCACTCTTGATACAGGCATCTTGGTTCTAGCCGTGGCCCACTATGTCAAGCTCTGCAAAATGACTTCACTCTGTCTGGAACCACATATATATGGTAGATATTCAGCCTATGTTGAGAGCTTTGGGATATGTGTTATACTCCTAAATAGTTGATGCCATTATTGAGTTTTACAGCTTGTTGAACACAGGTGCCTTCCTGTAATCATGGACAGTTGTAAAACTGTGCAATGTGCGGTTATCAAGTTTCTCACGAAAGAAGGGGTGAAAGCGACTAAAATACATAAACGTATGACCAATGTGTATGGCAAGGAAGCCGCTCAATATTCTACTGTTGCAAATGGTCAGCTGAGTACAAGCGGGGTAGCAGCGCCTTGGACGATAAATCACGCTCAGGAAGGAAATGCAATGGGGTTTAATGTCCTAGTGTTCTGCACCTAAACTGGGCTATTGAAGACGGAAAGTTTTAACTGGGGATGCCGGGCGGTCACGGGGGCCTATAGAAGCCATTGCCGATGATATGGTTGCACGGGTCCAGTGTTTAATCATGCCCGATCGTAGAATAAAAGTGGACGAGATATCTTAAGAGTGGCAGTTCTCACGCAGGTGTTTGCACCATACTTCATGAGCACTTACACGTGTCAAAGATGGGTGCCACGAAACTTAAATGCTCAGGATCGACACCAGAGAGTTTAATCCAGTCGTGAGCTCCTTGACATCTACAGTGCTAATCCCGATAACTTTCATGCCCATCTAGTTACAGGGGATTGGGCGTGGATTCATCACTTGGATCCTTGCATCAAGCAAGATCCATACAATGAAAGCATAAGCACTCTCCTGCACCCAAGAACTTCAGAATTCTGCTGGCAATTTCATGGTGATAATTTTCTGGCATTCAAGAGGCGTGATGTTTATAGACTATAAACCACCTGTACAATAACAGGAGCCTACTTTGCTGACTTGTTGAAGCAATTGAGAGCGGCGATCAAGAAGAAGAGGCGCGGCATATTGACTGCTGAAGTTATGCGTCTTCGTGGCAACGCTCCAGTGCACAAGAGTCGTATTGCTAAGGCCGCACTTCAACGATGTGGATTTGAACAAGTATCCCCCCCCCCCATCCTCCACGGCCCAGATCTGGACCCAAGCTACTTCTATCTGTTTCGCTGACAGGCCAGCCAGGAGACTTCTACCGAAAGGACATAGTCTCAAAGACAAATGAGAAAGTGCATCGAGGTCCAGGGAGATTATATTGAAAAAAGAGTAAATATCACAAACATTGGCTTCCTCTCGTAGATGTAAACTGTTGCTACATTAATTGCTTTACTGTGTTCTGAGCAATGACAATAAAATGTGCGCTCCATTTATAGATGAATTAACTACCGAGTGAGTTCTCAGTGCTATGACACCGATAAACTTGATAACTATTTTTTATTTTAAATTGTTTAGCGAGTAACGATCATTAGTTTATTCTTATTTACTTACTTTGTCATGTTGTGTATTTATTCAAATTTATTCATATTTATTATTATTATTATTAAATTATTATTATATATGATGTGCCATTTTAATTTATGCCACTTTGTTCTGAACTTCAGCTACTCCCCTATACTCTCAGCAGCAGACACCAACTAACGCCAAAATTTATTTCATCCAGAAAAAAATTATCGCAGACAGGGGGTCAGTGGGAAGGGAGCATGACACCTGTTCACGTTGGAGTCGTTGATATCATTTCTTTCTGACCGGTGCCCCTTTGGGCCCTCCTACCCAATAATTCCAAAACTCGTCGATTGGGGGAAAGGGTCTTTATTATTTTTTCTACAAAATATAAAAAATTCGTCGATTGGGGGCCCGGGACTTAGGCATTTGCTTCTGTTGCCCACGCCATGACCCGTCACTGTATATTTGGGTTTACAGAAACCCACATAGATGATCCATGGCTTTCTTCTCCTTTAAGACGCGATCAGTGTTCATTTAGCTTCTCTGGTAATTTGTTATGTTACCATTAATTATAAAAGAAAAGATGATTTTGAAAGGAACATTATTGAAGGTATTTGAGTTGAAATTACCCCCAAAAAACAGAACAAATTTTATTCTGTTTATACAGAAATCCAGTATCTGATGCGAAATGGCACGATAAATTTAAATCAAAATCCAGTACCTGATGCGAAAGGCACGATGAATTTAAATCAAAATCCAGTACTTGTTGCGAAATGACACGATGCATTTAAATCAATAGTGGACTATATGTACGAAGACTCTGAAATAATTTTATTTGGTGACATCGATATTGATCATGACTTTAACATAAAAAGATAGTAAGCTGGCACTGCCAGGCAGGATACGCGCACATTTTCGAGAGATGGAAAGAGCACAAGCAATACCAAAAGTGATTTTTCCTACCACAAAGTAAAGGCCATAATTAATTAAGTTACAATTTGATATGTGCAAATATCGAAAAGAATCAAGTTCATTGGGTTATAAACATGCATTTAAAGTTTCATCAAAATCAAATCAAAATTGTGACCTATACAGGGTCCACAACCTTGATATACCATCTTTTAACAGTATTCGCGTACAAACGGCGCCACTTTACGATCCGGCCCTGCAAATACCGGTACATGTATTTAAATTTTCGCGAAATTCATTTCAATTCTAAGATTTTTTGAAAAGCACTTAGGAATTAAATACAGCCATTGAATGGGGAATTTATTAGTAGCTGCGACAAAATACGCTAGGGAGGTCACCATCATGGGAATGTGTAGGGCTATAATATGCTTTTTGATGAGCCCCGTCAAATCTTATATAAAAATAAAATAAAAACCAAGTACGAACAATCCAAACCGTAAGACGAAATTCGAAGTCCTAAAAAACGTTATAGGCAAAATAGTATATTCAAGCACAATAGTGTAATCAGAAAATGGACTGCTCCCCGTGTACAAAATACACGATTTCAAACCGCTCTGATTACTTTCCTGAAGTAACGACTGCGAGTTTTTCAACATCTAGTCGTTGCTACGTTAGTCTGAAATTCCAAACTTTTAGGTAGTTAATCCAATATTTAAGACAAAATAAACATTTTACTATTGGTACCATAATGCGTTTCGATGCCATTCGTAACAAAAGACACGAAGAACGAGGCTTGACACATCTTTCAAGTCATGTCAACAGTGACGTCATATTATTCTTATATGGAATGAATGAATGAAATGGGGTTTAACGTCCTACGCTTAAGCATCTAACCTGGGCTAATTGAAGACGGGCATACGCCATACAGTGTGCTATGAGGGAAATTTTTGCCCGGGCAGCGGTGCTACGGCCTACTCTTATATCGAATTCCAACTGCCAAGGGGTCTTTTACGTGCACTCCAATTTGTACACGTGACCTCGGTTTTTCGTCCCATCCGAACGACTAGACAGCTGTCCTTGTCAGGCCCTCCTTCTGCATCACTGACAAGGGGAAATCACGCCGGAAAATCGAGATGAACTTTCTCGGCCAATGCGGGGATCGAACGATCAACCTCCAGGCTAGCGAACCAGCGCCTTATCCACTTAGCCACTGTGATCCCCTCTTATATGGAAAGCATGCACAAAAACAAACAAACATGGAATAAACAAACCCTATTCGATTGAGACTTCTCGCGTATTTCGTCGAACATAGCTTAGTAAAAACGGAAACGATTGAATGTAAATCAGTGTATTTAAGTTTATTATACACTACGTTGCGGCACATAGGTGACAATTTCTAGGTCCCAAATATTAGCGATTTAGCTCCGTTAAAGGGACAATAACACTCTTGCTGGCTTGACAGGTCCAGAATATTTTTTTTAGCCTTATTCTAACTACACGATGTTTAAGTGTCCTACCTGTTGAGTAAATTATCCATTACAGCCTATCTTTCTTGTCCAGAGGGTTCGAAAATTTGTTTAAATCCAAGTTGCATTTGAAAGTGCTTACGTAAGGCTTTTCAAACCATGTTACGGCATGTAGTTGAATTTTCAATTTTTAAAATTAGGTGTGTTAAGATGAAATTTGTATCATTTTTTAATTGAAATATTGTAAAATAGAACAATTTGTTGACCAGAATAAAGATTGGAACATATTATTCAGTTACAACAAGAGTGGTATTGCGGCTTTAAGGAATAGACTATAGGGAAGAACAAATAGTAAATTAGAAAGATTTGGAGTTTGGACTAATATGTGAAGTGGGTCTAAGCCGAAGAGCGGTAAGTTCCAGCAACTTGATATTGAACGAACCATGAACTTTGCTACTCGATTATCACAGCTAGACATTTTAGTTGAAAAGCGCGATTTGGTAGGCCTACTGAGATGATATATATATTCTTTCGGGTAATCTTAGAGATCCCAAGTTGGGCCAGGTTCCAATAAAAATTAATGCCGGAATATGTAGGGTATTCCTCATAGACCTTGATAATATGTACTGAGTTGAACCGAGATCAAGCCTTATATTTTTTTATATAAACAATATTTATTCAGAAACTGAGGGGATTGGGGAACAGGCAAAACCTATATAAACCCCTTTTAAAGATGGGGAGACCGGGACAAGCAAGCCCAATTCAGTCTGATTAGAAACACAGATAGTTTTTCGTTTCCTTTTTATACTTCAAAATTTCGTTTTACTTTTCTTTACTACACTAGGATCTGGAAGATGCCATCCAGATTTGAGTAAGGCCTGGATCAGTTAATTAATGTCTAATTAATACTTTAGAAAACATTTCAGGCCCAAAGAAAGACCTGCTATAGGCAGATTTGGCTCTTAACTAATGTGTCTTTAATATATTTATTATTCACTTACCTGGCCAAAATTTCGAATCCCTGGAGGTGTAGTTGTAATAGCGGAGAGTTTAAAGTTTTCGCGCCGAGGCAAACTAATTAGTCACGTGATCGATACATACTAACAAAATTAAAGGGAGGTGGAGCGAATTTGCACCAAGGGTGAAGAGCTATTGTCTCTCCATCTGTAAAGTAAGCAAGTATTGCCATACGATTCCAAAAAAACGTGAATCTTTAAACGCACACAATTTAATTCAGTCAACTTCTAAGAATTTTAATCACTAAATGATGATATACAAAAAAAGACTAAAAAGTTCTATAATAGCCAACTTTTATGTACTTAAACAATCGGTTGGGATGAACATCGATTAACTGTAAATAAATAAAATAAAGATAGGTTGCCAGGCAACGAATCATACGCCCACAGCAGCTAAATCGTCCAGGCAGTCAACAAGAGTTGTCGCATATTTTACTTTTTTCGGTAATGAAACATTAATAATACACTAAAATCTTATTAGAAGTAACAACTCATTATGTAATTATCAGAAATTCATTCGAATTTGTTTGGCTTTGATAAAGTTCTCTTCCATGCCTGTTCGTCTTATGACCTCAACAGCACTGTGTATGAATATAAAGTCAATCGGATATTTACTTTAGCCTCTAACTAGAGCGTCCACAAATTTTAAAAGTGATCAAGGGCAAAAACCCTGACAGTAATTATCGGAAATCGCTGAAAATCAATAGGATTCTTCGTTGCATGACCCTAAAGGGACAATCCCGATAAGAACAGAGTCTCAAAAATTAAAGTCCGAGTATTTGTGAAATTTAAGGACCAAAATATAAAAACATGGTGTATTTACATTGTCTGAAAATTCCAGCTGAAAATATTGAGTCGTTTGGACGTGAACGTAAACACTGCTTATCCGGACACGTAACCCTTTTAAGATTTCGGGTCATTTTTTCATTGGGTGACCTGATAATCGATTTACGTTTCTTGAGAGGTCTATACAGTGAATGACCTATGTACTGTACTTGATAACAAAAGGTAAATTTCACCTAGATATTATTTTTATAGAAACTAGCCAACAGTG
This sequence comes from Patella pellucida, assembly GCA_917208275.1. Classification (NCBI taxonomy): domain Eukaryota; kingdom Metazoa; phylum Mollusca; class Gastropoda; family Patellidae; genus Patella; species Patella pellucida. The sequence continues at coordinate 65,680,828 of OU795039.1, forward strand.
AGGCTGATGTCCCCCGCCGAAATCCCAAAATAATAAGATGACACATATTAATTAATCGAACATTTATTTTTTTTCAAAATATTAGCTTAAGCTCAAAATATTAATTATTGAATTAGTCAAGACATTCACCTAATGATCATCTACATCAAGTTCAAAATTATGTTATGTTCCAAAGTCTTGACCAATAAAAGTGCTTATCGCTCCTTAACCTAAGCAGAAAATTTGCACCATTGAACTTAGTCAAGGTAATGATAAAATGAATCTATACTTTGTGTTACATTGCTATCACTTCATTACAACTAAAGTTATCGTGCCCCAAAGCATCAACCAATCAGATTGCTTATCGTTCTGCTTACCCTCAGCAGAAAAGGTTGATTATCGAACTTGGTCAATATATTGGTGTAATAAAGCTAAAGCTATACACCAAGTGTCCTCACTCTCACTTGATCAGAACTTAATAAGCATCAACCAATCAAATTGCTTATCTCTGCTTACCCTAAGCAGAAAATGCTCACCTTCGAACCCCATCAAGGTATTCACCTAATAGACACCTATGCCAAGTGTGAACATTCTAACTCAATTAGAATGAGAGTTATTGTGTTCCAAAATCTCGACCAATCAAATTGCTTATCAGCCATCTTACCAAGAGCAGAACATGCTCATTATCAAACTCAGTCAAGGTATTGATGTAATGAAACTACACACCAAGTTTCTTTATTTCACTTAATTAGAATTAAAGTTATCGTGGCCCAAAGCATCAACCAATCAAATTGCTTGATTCTGCTTAAACTAAGCAGAAAATGCTCATCTTCAAATTCCATCAAGAAATTGACCAAATAAATACTCACACTAAGTTTGAACATTCTAACTCAATTAGAATGATGAGAGTTATTCAGTTCTAAAGTCTCGACCAATTAAATTGCTTATCACTCTGCTTACCCAGAGCAGAAAATGCTCATTATCGAACTTAGTCAAGGTATTGAGACAGACAGACAGACAGACAGACAGACAGACCCATTGTAATAGTCCCCTGCTTTCTTCGAAAGGCGGGGGCCAAAAAGTCTGCTTTTATCCAGATACTGTATAATACAAAGGTCTCCATTTCCTGATGCAGACAGTCAGGTTTAAGTTATTTACAAGCGCATCACAAATATCGGGTTAGTTGATCGGCCTTAGATAATGGGTTTTAAATGATTTTAACACAAAATTTAGCAGTTTTATTCCCCAAAAAGTTATCGGGATTGGCCCTTTAAACACTGTGTAAAAATTTAAAGTCAATCAGTTATTAACTTTAGCCCCACCGACGGACCACAATTCAGCCAATTTCTAAGAATTTTGGGGCCCGCCCCCAGAATAATTTGGTGTATTCTGGCGTATTTCTGGAAGGTTTTTTCCCAAATGACAGGTCTAAAAATCGCCAATAAAATCGCAATAAATGTCCTTAAAATGTTGATGGGGAATGCCCCCTTCACATGTGAGGTACAAAATATCTTCAGATACCATATTATGGTTGTTCTTAACAAGCTTTATTAGCAGTATCAATTAACTATTACTACTAACTATTATTAGAGTAAACAGTCCATTTCAGCAAAGTTGGTCGGGGTTATCCAGAGCACAAACTTTCACAGACGAAAAGTCTATAGACTTGGTTTACTGTTTTTACTTTCAGCGCATGAAAATAAATAATATAGCTTGCAATAGTTGCACAGACTCAATCATAAATGTAGAGGTTTACAGGGAATTTTCACACAAAATTAAATATAGATTTATCTTTCAAAAATCATGTGGGACCTTCACTTTAAGTGTGCAATGCAGATAAAAGTCGGCGTTTTTTTTCTAACGACCTGCCCAACGATAGTCTCGACATTTAGCTGGAGCTTTCTGTTAACGTTGAGGAGCACCAGGGCACCCAGGCGTTCCTCTCTTAACGTTGATAAAATAAATGACCAGGTTTGTTTTCTTATCCCTGTAACTAGCTCCTTTGGAACTGTCTCTGAGTGGAGGACAAGCCACAGTTCCAACGGAACTACCCTGTAACAAACTCTGAAATTGATAATTTACCACAGCTATAAAACAGACATCAGGTTTGGCTGGAATTCACTCTATGTCAAAAAGATGCTAAAATATGGGTCACCTGTCAACATTGGGCGTGTTATATAAAGGTAATCTTGACTACATTGTTTTTGAATATACTTCTCTCTATAGTTCTGAACCTAACACCACCCACCCAGCTAGCACAGGGGCCTTGGCCACTCGCAGATGGCCACCGAAAGGTTGCAGTGTGTCTTGCTCTGCATTGTTTTCTAATTTGTATTAGGATTAAATAGTTGTGGGGGTTTCGTTTTTATAGATCATTTGAAATAGCTATGACTTAAATTATTCTCGCCAATTGAATAGAAATGACGTATATTATTTACTCTGTTGCATCAAACTCGGAATTCTAGAGAAAACCCGCCATTTGCATTTGTAGCAGGAGTTTTGACGGACAGACAGACTATCCAGCAATCCAGGTCGTAGGTAAAGTTGTAGAGGTATAAGTTGACTCCAATTAACAAAACAACAGTTTATTACGGGACAAAATACACATAACACAAAAACACTGAAAAGATACAAAAGTGAACTAATAAACACGGCATACATGATATAATATAATTACTACATTATTATGCATTACGATGAAAACGCTATCTATTCACAGTGAACCATTATGACAGAGATTCAAGATATAAATACTAACAACATATTTCAAACATACCCTAAGACAGGTGCTTTTCATCCAGGAAAAGAATGGTGGATTATAAAGTTATACACTTTATAATAGTTAACACAATAGGAAACACTATAAAACAAATACATATCACAATTAAAAGACTTTACACATGAGGGAGAAATATATTTAATTTACATTTACTTATGAAATATAAAGTTATTTAATTTCTGTATATATATTATTATTAACTTGCTAATATTTAATTTAATAGTTTAGAATTATCTACATAGTTTAAAATGTCTAGTCCAGTCAAAACCTACCTTGAAATAAATGATTAATTTGTGCTGTAAAGAGATGCTTACAGATGGATAGAAAATAGAAGAGTGAAGTTAGTAACCACAATCAACAAAGCAGGTTTCCAAGGTGATGAAATCTGCTCACTGTCTTATAACAACAGCATCTTTAAAGTTTAAACTAAAATAAATATGACCACTGGAAAGAAAAAGCTATCTGGATACTCAAGACAAATAGAGATTAACTGAAATAATTAAAGTGGCAATAACATCCTACTAAAATATTTGAAGGGGCTATAACACCCTACTACACTATCCCCCCAGCACAAGAAGTGGCGTCCCGACACGAACAGACTTAACCAGCCTATAATCCATTTACATACAAGCAACACACACATATATATATACATAATGAACCAACTCACAAAACCAAAATCATAATCCATTAACAAATCCAAATCGTCATCAACTAAAAATCATTAGCAACTACATTAATCTCTACTTTCACCGAACCAAAAATGCAAATATGGGACAAATATAAAAATAGATATAATCAATTTAAATCAAACCGAAACAGTATTCCCTAAAACCCAAGCATCGGATTTCATCCATCCCGGTGGCTTTCGTTGACGTTTTCCCGGAACAGGATCCTCTGGCGAATTAGAATCACGCTGTGACACACTAGGAGCAGAAGAAATATCTAGTGGTAAAATATCTGGAACGTTATGCAAAGAACTATTAGTAGAACAGTGATCATCCGAAATCAAATTACTATCATTCATATTAACCACAGACCCATTTGCATCAGAAGACAGAAAATCAACACTACCTGCATCAGAAAGAGGAATGACTTCACTAATTACATCACTCGCACTAACCTGGCTTAAAGATTCATCAGAAATACTGCACTCAGTTGACAAAGTAGTATCTTGTGACACTTTGGATCGGGGAGCTGGAATAGGATGCCCTGAAGAACAAATAGGTAAGAGAAGATTTCTGTGAAGGGTGCGTCTTTCGGAAGTGCCATCTTTTTGAACAATATACACTGGAATGTTGAAATCAGGCTGTGAAACTACAGTGTAACAAATATTCTCCCACTTATCAGCCAATTTATTTTTCCTCGAATTTGCACATTTCTTACCAAAACAATATCTCCAACATGAAGGTTAGCGCCTTTAACTTTTGTATCATAGTGAAACTTCTGTCTATGTTGAGACTTTTCTATATTTTGTCTTGCATTTTCATTTACCAAATTGAATTTATCTTGCAGCTGAGAAGCAAATTGTGTATATGAAGAATTACTATCAGAAGAATAATTGTCACCAAGAATTATATCCACAGGAAGTTTCGGATCTCTACCAAACATAAGATAAAAAGGAGAATAAGAAGTGGACTCATGTTTTGTAGAGTTATATACATATACTAAAAATGAAACATAATCTTTCCAGCGAGTCTTCTGATCTTCTGTGAGTGTACCAAGCATATTTAATAAAGTTCTATTAAAACGCTCACATAATCCATTACCCATGGGGTGGTAAGGTGTAGTTCTGGATTTATTTATTCCCAAGATACTGCATACTTCCTTAATAATATTAGATTCAAAATTACGACCCTGATCGGAATGAAGTCGTGCAGGAATGCCATATGGTAAGAAAAAATGTTGAATTAAGATTTTAGCAGTGGTTTTCGCGGTCTGGTTTCTTGTTGGTACTGCTACAGCAAATTTTGTAAAATGATCAGTTATGATTAAAATATTCTCAATACCACCTTTAGATGGTTCCAAAGAAAGAAAATCAGTGCAAACTAGTTGTAAAGGTTCCGAAGTTGAAATACTTACTAATGGGGCTCTGATATTATGTTGAGGAGACTTCCTACGAATACATCTGGGACAAGATCTGACATAACCTTCTACAAAGGTTGACATCGAAGGCCAGAAGAAGCGCGACTTGACCAAATCCAAAGTCCGATCACGACCCACGTGACCCATGTTGTCATGAAGTAATGATAAAATAAGTCGTCGCAATGAAACAGGTAAAGCAACTTGAAAGACGGTATCGGATGAAGGTGAAGGTAAGTATTTCCTATATAAAATGTCATCTTTTAAAATTAAATTATCCCAGGAACGAAGTATAGCAGCTGTATCCTTATCGACACTATGCAAATCTGTAGGTTTACATCCATTTCTAACTGCTTGAATTATGTACTGAATTCCAATACAATCTTGTTGAGCCTTGAAAACTTTTGACTTATCCATTAAATTTGAATATTCCACAGGAAAACCAACAATGGAAGAAACAACACACTCTAGAACATTCTGACTAAAAGAAAAAGTTTTAATTTTACCAAGATCAACGTCAGTGAAACTAATTACAGCAGATACAACCGAATTATCAAGATTTGAAACGGGAAGTCTTGACAAAGCATCAGCAGCAACATTATGAATACCAGGTAAATATTATAAAGAAAAATCATAAGCTGAAAGATCGGCTAACCATCTGTGCCCAGTAGCATCCAATTTAGCTGAAGAGAGTACATATGTCAATGGGTTGTTGTCTGTCTTACTATGAATTTGTTGCCGTATAAATAATCGTGAAATTTCTTGGTCACTGCCCATTTTAACGCAAGGAATTCAAGTTTATGAGCTGGATAATGTCTCTCAGATTTAGATAATGTACGGCTAGCATAAGCAATAACACGTCTTCTTCCATCTTGAACTTGATACAAAATTGCACCTAAACCATGAGAACTGGCATCAGTGAACAATTCGAAAGGTAATGAAAAATCGGCGTAAGCTAGAACTGGTGCTGAGGTTAAAAATGAAATTAACGTATCGAAAGCTTCCTGATGTTCTGGTAACCAATGAAAAGAATTAACTGATGATTTTGAATATTTATGCTTCCTGGAAGTAGACTCACCAACAAGTAAATCAGTTAATGGTTTAGCTATTCTTGAGTAGTCTTTAACATATCTTCTAAAATACCCACAAAAACCTAAAAAGCTACGGATTTCTGAAACATTAGAAGGAATTGGCCAGTTTTTAAGCGTTGAAATTTTGTCAGGATCGGCTTTTACACCCTCTTCTGAAATAATATGTCCCAAATATTTTAATGAAGATTGTAGAAATTCACACTTTGATGGTTTTAATTTCAGATTATGCTTTCTGAGACGAGAAAATACAGATTCCAAGCGAACAAGATGTCCTTCGAAAGTTTTGGAAAAAACAATAATATCATCTATATATTAAGGCAATGAAATAAATGAATATCAGCCATACACCGCTCTAGACAACGCTGAAAAGAACTAGGCGCGTTCGTTAACCCAAAAGGCATAGCATTAAACTCCCAAAAGCCTAAATTACCAGTTGTAAACGCTGTTTTTGGTTTATCTTCTTCAGCCATTTCTATTTGCCAGTACCCACTTTTTAAGTCTAATGAAGAAAAATATTTAGAACCATGAAGTGAATCAAGAGTTTCTTCTATTCTGGGAAGTGCGTAAGAATCGTGAACTGTTCTTGAATTTAATTTCCTGTAGTCCACACAGAAACGAAGGGAACCATCTTTTTTTCGAACAAGAACTATTGGAGAAGCAAAAGGGCTATTTGAAGGACGAATTACATCTGCTTTTATCATATCATTAATGTGATCTTTTACTTCCTGAAACATTGAAGGTGGTATTCTGCGATGCCGTTGTTTAAAGGGAGTATCATCAGTTAGTCGAATTCTGTGTTTAATAATATCTGTTCTACCAAAATCTGTATCGGATAGACTGAAAACATCTTTATAACTATGTAATAGAGCTTTAAGATGATTAGCTTCTTCTTCTGTACACTTTGAATGAATAGATTGAAAATTAAACAAATCATCGAACGGCTTTTCTGAGGAAGTATTTGACGATACAAATGGGGAATTATTTACAACATCTACTTGCTGAAGTTGACAAAGAACTGCTTTACCAGGAATAGTGATGGGTCTGTCTGAAGAATTTGTAATGTTAATTCTCACTTTATTCGAAGGCTGTGTAAAATTACATGTAACTATACCAGGAACAACATGAAGAGAACCAGGAAGGGATATATCATCTAACGCCATGTAACATTTACCAGGTAATGGTTTAACTAATTTTGACGTACCAGCTACCAGCATTGACGAATTTGCAGGAATCTTAACTGAATTTGAGCTTGACTTTGAAAAACAAGGAACTTTACTGGATTGAACTTGTGCCGTTAAAAGTGAAAATGTGGAATTCCAAACATCTGAATCTGTTGATGTGTTACATAACCTTGAAAGAATATTTGTACCCACTAACATTGGAGTCTTTGCATTAAAAGAATTTGTAGGTACAACTAAAATTAAAGCTTGCAAATCTTCACTGCTACCAGGAATTCTAACAGGAACTGAAATATATCCTAAGTATGAAACTTTTATCCCTCCTGCGGCACGAACATCTAATAAATCATTAAGCGAATAAATCTGAAAATTGGATAAAAAACGACGATGAAAATCAACAGAAATGGTAGAAACCATTGAACCGGAATCCAATAATGCAGAACATAAAATATCATTAATTAAAATCTGTGCAACGTTGGATGAACCAACCAAATCTGAAATAAAAGATGAGGCATTCTGTTGACATGAAACATCCGGACTTACCGACCGCCTCTAGGAATAAGTCCTTGCGAGTTTAAAGAGCACTCTCGATCCCCTCTTCTGTGACCAGGTTGTTGACATGCGTAACAAATAGGAGTTACCCCAGGGCGATAATTGCTTGTATTTGAAAATTGATTCGGTGGGCGAAATGCAGGATTGAATAACGGAGGAGGAGGAAAAGGAGGAACGTGAACGGGTGGATCTCTTATATTTGACGAATTAAACAGTGTAGGTGGCTGTCTATAATACCTCTGTCGTGGTTGATGCCTTTGGTGTTCCATATCAGATATACGAGAATTAACTGTCTTCAACTGCTCTGACAAACCGGAAATCTGTTGAAGAATTTTGTTTTGAAAAGTGTCTGAAGAATTTGAAGTTGTAGATGTTAAGTGAAATGGTGAACTAGCGAAATTAGAAGTGATTGGAAATATATGCATCTCTTCTTCAGCCTTCCTAACAGCAGTCATTAAAACTGAAAATGATACATCAGCATCAAGAATGTGCCTAGTATTAGATCTGACTTGTGAATTGGCCAGGCCATGCCAAAATCTGTCTTTCAATATTTTATTTGAAGCAGGTTCAACTAAAATACCAGCATTAATTAACTTAGAAACAATATGTTTGATTTTGCATGCCCATGAAGAAATGGATTCATTTTCCTGCTGCTTAGCTGTATATAATTTATTCATTAAAACCTCTACGGATAAAATATCACCAAATAATGGATCAAAGTGCATAAATACCTCATTAATTGTTTGCGGATTAATACCTATTAAAAATTCAGCAGCTGTACCCCGTGCGGCTCTACGAATGGTGTTAATTATAACAGGCACGGAATGTGTACCTTCTTGCTGTAGACCAATAATTTCTAATCGCCATTGATTATATAAAACATCCCCCTTATTACAATCCCCAGAAAAATTAGATAATCTGGGTGAAGATGTAGGAGGTAAATATGAAACAGTCGGCGCTTCAAATCTAGAAACTGAAGATCTTTGAAAGTGGGGTTAATTTGAGCAGATGAAGTATGGGGTATGAAAACAGGAGAAGATGTCTGTACTGGAGGGTTTAATTGAATTGCTGCTGCCGGATAACTTGTTGCATTCTGAAAAATTGATGATGTGTTATCAACATGAAAAGTCTCATTACGTGATCTTGAGGTTTTTCGTGAAGTAGCATCTGTAACAGTAGAAGTCGAAAAAACACATTGAGAACTGGCAATTGATCGAGGACAATACACAGGAATACTTGGGGTTGAAACTGGGCATGACAAAGATGAAGATTGATGGGGAACATAATCATTAACTAAAGGGCCATATCCTAGGACATCCTTACAAACTTCATGCTGCATTTCTAAATTCAATTGGGACATAACTACTTTTAATTCCTTAATAATCTCACGAGTTGCGCCTGCATTTGACGGTGATTCTGCCATTGTAATGAATAAACACAGATGTAACCAAATATTAACGAATAAATAATAAATAAATGACATATAAAAATGTTTGGAAATTCAAATTAAACACCCTATAGATGAAAATATCTAAGTTAAAAAAAATCAAACAAAATTCTGGGACTGGAATGTAAAAGTCAACACTGAAACCAATCTACTAAGTTGAAGTCACAACAAGAAAACCAGCATATATATAAGAAAATTTACAATGAAAATCGAAGTCACAGAAAAATATACAACTGAAACTCTTCAAGTATGAAAATACAAAAATCCAAGAAAAACAATCACCAAATTATCAAATACTAGAACGCTAAAATTAAATATAAATCAAACTCAAGTCTAATTACAAGAAAAGAAAAACTGAGAACCAGAAATGTAAAGTTAAGTGCAAGTGGTTTGCTGATGTTAAGTTATGGAACTATATGTAGAATGTAAACAAATAAAAAAAAATGTCTGTCACTAGGGTAATGTCAGTCGATAGGTCAATGTTACAGGAAGTTGGTCAATGTCAATGTAACCTTTCACCTATAAAAGAAATTTAAAGCTAACTTAATTATAAAATAAATATGTGGGGATTTAATATTATAATGTTATGTAATTAATAGCACCTTACTTTTTCCTTTTATATATTTATGTAATGTTATTATGTGTAATGTTAAAGATGTATTCTACCAAAAAAATATTTAATGATTGTACTAATATGTACTATATGTTAGATGAATATTATTACTACATAAATGTATAATGTACTATGAACAATAGTTAACAAACTATGTACTTATTTACAAGTAGAGTATGAAATATGTAAAATAACCGGTATTTAATTATGAAGTAAAAGATTTAATGCTTTAGTCAACTTGATTATTTATAATAATCTAGCTGTCTAAATTACGATATGTATATTTACTAACTTCGTAATTTATATACATGTACCTTAATAATAAGAACAAATATTATACACTAGAAATATGAAACAAAGACTGACAATCTAGGCGTCCCCAGATATACATACACATTCACACTCTCAACTATCAATTACACAATATTGCACTTACTACAATTATAATAATATATTTATTGAAACAGATGTTTACTTGGCCAAGTATAAGAAAAAAAAACAACTTACAGGGCTCTGTCGTAGAATCCAGAAAAATCCGAGAATTCAAACACAAAAACACAAATCAAGCAAGAGTTCGCAAAACACAGATCACAAAACACACCAGGAATCAACTGTCTCTATACCACGTTGGGCGCCATTTTTTAGCAGGAGTTTTGACGGACAGACAGACTATCCAGCAATCCAGGTCGTAGGTAAAGTTGTAGAGGTATAAGTTGACTCCAATTAACAAAACAACAGTTTATTACGGGACAAAATACACATAACACAAAAACACTGAAAAGATACAAAATGATTATTTACAAAAGTGAACTAATAAACACGGCATACATGATATAATATAATTACTACATTATTATGCATTACGATGAAAACGCTATCTATTTACAGTGAACCATTATGACAGAGATTCAAGATATAAGTACTAAAAACATATTTCAAACATACCCTAAGACAGGTGCTTTTTATCCAGGAAAAGAATGGTGGATTATAAAGTTATACACTTTATAATAGTTAACACAATAGGAAACACTATAAAACAAATACATATCACAATTAAAAGACTTTACACATGAGGGAGAAATATATTTAATTTACATTTACTTATGAAATATAAAGTTATTTAATTTCTGTATATATATTATTATTAACTTGCTAATATTTAATTTAATAGTTTAGAATTATCTACATAGTTTAAAATGTCTAGTCCAGTCAAACAAATACAAAACCTACCTTGAAATAAATGATTAATTTGTGCTGTAAAGAGATGCTTACAGATGGATAGAAAATAGAAGAGTGAAGTTAGTAACCACAATCAACAAAGCAGGTTTCCAAGGGGATGAAATCTGCTCACTGTCTTATAACAACAGCATCTTTAAAGTTTAAACTAAAATAAATATGACCACTGGAAAGAAAAAGCTATCTGGATACTCAAGACAAATAGAGATTAACTGAAATAATTAAAGTGGCAATAACATCCTACTAAAATATTTGAAGGGGCTATAACACCCTACTACACATTCATGACGTGGGCTTGATAAATCGACGCGTCTGATTGGATAGCGGCGGTGACGACCAGCCAATGAGACGCGGGTTATCAGTTGGGATTTACAAGTGGGGTCAGGGTTCATGCACGTGCATGCTGCCGTGCAGAGCGTATACATAGGGTATAAAAGGCCGGTTGAAATTAGTCTTTAGCGAGCGGTCGGAGAGTGTGAATCTTACTGGTGTGATTACTCACACCGCTTGAGGTGAGCGTTCCAAGACGGGGCTTCGTTTCTGGTGACTCGCAAGTTCTACTGGAGTGATCAAGCACACCGCTGGGAACGAGTAGGTTCTCTGGAACGGGTCTTGTCTTTTTGTCCTGTACGGATTCTACTGGAGTGACTAATCACTCCGCTTGGAATGAGTACGGGAAATCATTAGGAGTTAGGTTATGGGTTTCTAGTTACGGTAGTTATTTATGGGTTCCGCTAGGGTGATATAAGATTTGCTGCTTTCCTCTGAACGAATGCTGTAAGTTCGGGCTGAGGCAGGTATCAAGCCATGTTTATTTATTTTATAGTTTATTTATGAGTTCCTAGTTATCTTATGGCTTCCGTGTGGGAGATGTAAGAGTTGTTTGCTCCTCTTTATGCGAATAGTATTAGTTCGGTCCGAGGCAGACATAAGTCAAGCAGTTATAGTTATTGTGAAGTTGCGAGTGACAAATTGATCGAGACTTCCGTTGGTGTTATGTAAAACTTAAGACGTCGTCTAGGATGAATATTACTAGTTCAGGCTAGATTAGGCGTCCATTGTTAATATAAGTTGATTCAGTTAGTCGTTCATGTTGGTAGCTATAAAGTTTGGCTTTCTCGTAGACGTTTGGTTTCTTGTTAAGTGGGGACATCGCAAGTTGGCTTGGCACAGGCTCCTTTTATTTCAGCTGGTAAACCATTGGTGTGGAGAAGAAGTCGACAGAATCGAACGCGCGCTACGGGAACTTCACTTTGTAATTACTGAAATAAACTATTTGAAACTCTATAAATGTGTTCTCTTCTACTTGAATTCACGTGAGAAACCTGACATCCTGTATACGAACCTGGACTTCCGGTTTGCATAAGAGCGGTCATTCCCACCGCTCGAGTGCAAATCGAACCCACCCTGTCCTGTTACATAATTATATTTGGATACTTTTAGGATATCTTCCTCATAAAGTTATAAAGATTGGATTGGTAGAAAAACTTTACCTGGAAATGTTTTATTTTGGATGTATTTGGACAATTTGTTTATATTTTACATGTTTTAATTTGAAAAGAGAACGATTACTCATGATGATCACATACACCAGAGATGAACTTTTCTCACTTAACCTGACAACTACAACAGATTATGTGAGTGATTTGTTGAATTTGTATCCGGAGTTAAAAGTGGACTTTAAAAATGTGTCTACTGAGATAAGAACAGTTCAAGTGTTGATTACAACCAAACCAAGAAAACCTCGTAAGAAAAGAGGTATTAATATGAGCAACATTCAAGAACTAAACCAAGTTGAATTGATCCCTTAAAAAATTACTCACAGAAACACCAACAGCCTCAAAACTGAATCCAAAATTAACCCAAATAATTTAGTGTTAATTAAAAGAATTTCCAAATACAGTGAGCCACGGAATATTCGTTTTGGATTATGGAACGCTCGGTCAATATGCAATAAAGTAGCCACTGTTTGCGCAGCAATTTTGGAAGATAGCAGGGATATATTTATAGTTTCAGAAACATGGCTGTCGGATGTGAAAGACAAATGTATATCCAGTGAATTTCTTTCCTCTCTCTCTGGATTTAACTTTCATAGTTGTTCACGGAATAGTCGTAAAAGAGGTGGTGTGGCAGCGTTTACCATCAACAGTCTCGATACAAAGGTAAATACAACTAAACACCGTAGATCATTTGAATGCCTTGACTTGTCCATTACGACGAGAAATTTTTCCCAAAGATTAATAATTGTCTATAGACCACCGTATTCCAAAAAGAACAAATGCACATCAAGCCTATTCTTTGAAGAATTTACAGAACTCCTAGAAAGCCTTATCACAGCTGAAGGACGTCTGTGCATTTGTGGAGACCTTAATTTTCATGCTGAAGACAGCAATGACAAAGATGCTCAGAAACTACTTGAACTGATTGACTGTATGGGACTGGTACAGCACGTATTTGAAGGGACATACATTAGACCTAGTAATAAGTCGTGCCTCGGATCCCAGTCCAATTGACATTTCTGTGGACAATACGCTACCATCTGACCACAGCCTTATCAAATTTTCCATGGACCTAACAGCACCACCGCACAAACGGGTGACTAGAATTTCCAGAAATATAAAGTCCCTAGACATTGACACTTTAAAGCATTACTGGTCAGAGAACCCTATTTCAACGTTTGAAAACAAAGATACCAACCAGCAAGCCAGCCTTTACTGTTCTTATCTAAGAAATATGCTTGATACACTTGCACCTGAGCGTAAGGTACATTTCACGGACAAACCTCGCGCCCCATGGTTCGAAGATGAACATCGCATAAAACACAAAGAGCTTCGCCAATCCGAACGCAAATGGACAGCAACACAATTAGAAGTTCAGACAGATCTTTCTTGATACACGAGCCCAATACAACCAACAACTGGACACAGCGAGAACTAATTATCATCAAAATCGCATATTACAAGCTAACAACAGTAAGAAACTATTTGCATTAGTGGATGAAATTACGGGTGATAAAAATCAGATGATGTCAATTTTACCGAAACATGACGACCCTACGGAATTAGCCAATAACTTTGTTTATTTCTTTGAAAATAAGGTTTCAAAAATTAGAGAACGTTTCAATGTTCAAAATACTGATGTCATGAATTTAACTAACAATCAAGATAACTCTTTAACGGAATTCGACAGTGTAAGTGAAGAATCAATAATGGAACTTTTGCTAACCATGAAATCAAAATCTTGTGAACATGACCCCATTCCAACCTGGCTCTTAAAATTGTGTATTGACTTCCTTAATCCCTGTGTGACCTCTCTTGTTAATTCATCTCTTCAGTCTGGTATTTTCCCAGATATTTTTAAATTTGCGATAGTTCGTCCACTTCTGAAGAAATCGGGTCTCGACCTTAACGACCTATCTAATTACAGACCTGTATCGAACAATCATTTTATGAGTAAGGTTATAGAAAAAGTTGTTTGTAATCAGATGCATACATATTTATCTTGTTTTAACTTGTATTCTAAGTTTCATTCAGCGTACAGAGAATTTCGTAGTGTAGAAACGGCCTTAGTACGAGTTTACAATGACATTTTAATTTCTATTGGGAAGGGGGGAAGAGGTGGTTTTAGTTCTTTTTGATTTGTCAGCAGCTTTCGACACGATCGATCATAATATTTTATTGTCACGTCTTAAATCTCGTTTTAATATTTCTAATACTGTTTTAAATTGGTTAGAATCATATATGAAAGGTAGAAGCCAAAAAGTATGTATAAATGGTAAATATTCAAATTCAATAGATCTTAAATATGGTATACGCCATGGCCTAGATCTCATGCTCTATGCAGATGACACGCAGTTGTACCTCAGGTGCAAAAAAGTGGCAAATAGCATATGTAGAATAGAGCAATGTATCACTGAAATTAGGACGTGGATGATGGAGAACAAATTAGCTCTAAATGACAAAACAGAGGTTCTACACTTTCATTCGAAATTTCCAAGAAAAGAAAGCCTTAATATTATAGATACACTAATAGTTGGTGATTCACATGTTAATTCCTGCACAACTGTTCGTAATTTAGGTTTTTATTTCGACTCTGTTTTATCTTTGCAAAATCATATTGCTATAGTTTGTAAATCTGTATCATACTCGTTATTCCGTATGGGGCGTATAAGAAAGTTTTTAAATCGAAAATGCACTGAGTCACTAGTTCATGCTTTAATCACCTCTCGTCTCGATTTCTGTAACAGCCTTCTCTATAATCTTAAGCCTAAGCACAGCACTCTGGATCGTCTTCAACTTCTTCAAAACTCTGCCGCACGTTTAGTCACTCGCACTAGATTGCATGAACATGTCACTCCTATCTTACACGAACTCCATTGCCATTGGCTTGGCTTCCTATCTGTCAACTTTTAAATGTCTCCACGACCAAGCACCTCTTTATATTTCAGAGCTACTAACAACATGGGTTCCACAGAGAACCACTCGTCAGGCTACGTTTGAAGGGGGAGGGATTAGACTAAACCTACCAGAGTATACCGGGTGTGATTTCTATGGATCCCGTGCTTTCTCTATTGCTGCACCGACTCTTTGGAATGACCTGCCAACTCACATTCGCACAATAGACACTTTAACTTCTTTTAAAAGGGCCCTAAAGACCTTACTTTTTACAGAATATTACTCAATAAATTTTTAACTTTTAAATATTTTATTCAATGTTGTAAATTTATTTATTAATAATGTTATTTATATGTCTTATCTTGTATATTTTTGCGTTTTATTTATATCTTACTCTGTAAAGTCCATCGAGATATATATGTGATTGACTATAATCAATAAATTATTTTTAAAAAATATTATTAGGTTGGCACAGACCTGGCAAGACCTGGCAAGCCCTGGCTCTGCCCCTGCCAATGCTTTGCCAAGGCTGTGCCAGGGCTGGCTCCACTGACACCGCAGTCCAATAAATTGCCTGCCTAGTGCCAGGGTTGGCCCAGCCTTGGTATACGTTAAGACATCATTTTGGTTCTGAATGTGTTCATTTCACTACTGAACAAACTTCTGACCATGTCTTAGGGTTGGAAAAAAAGAAAAGTTAAGTTGTATCCCTCAAACCTCGGCTACTTGGGGCTCCAGTACCCCCAATAGTGCTATTTAAATCATTATTTTTTCTAATTTTTCCCTATCTTCCTCGGAACTATTCCTCGCGGCTACCCCCACAAAATCAACCCTGGTGCGTCCCGTGGTGCCCTTGAAATCTTCTGCCCGAGACCGGGAGTAGGTTAAAAGATCATGAAACGAAGAATCCTATTGATTTTCAGCAATTTCCGATAATTACTGTCAGAGTCATAACCCTTGATCACTTCAAAAAATCTTGTGGACGCTCTAGAGGCTAAAGTTAATAACCGATTGACTTTAAATGTATACACAGTGTTTAAGGTCATGAAAGGAAGAAGCCTATTGATTTTCAGAGATTTTCAATAATTACTGTAAGAGTTATGGCATTTGATCACTTCAAAAAATCTTGTGGACGCTCTAGAAGCTAAAGTTAATAACCGATTGACTTTAAATGTATACACAGTGTTTAAGGTCATGAAAGGAAGAAGCCTATTGATTTTCAGAGATTTTCAATAATTACTGTAAGAGTTATGGCCTTTGATCACTTCAAAAAATCTTGTGGACGCTCTAGAAGCTAAAGTTAATAACCGATTGACTTTAAATTTATGCACAGTGTTTAAGGTCGTGAAACGAAGAAGCCTATTGATTTTTAGCGACTTCCAATAATTACTGTCAAAAGTTATGGCCCTTGATCACTTCAAAAGTTCTTGTCGACTTTAAATGTATTATATACGCAGTGTTTAAGGTCATGAGACAAAGAACCCTATTGATTTTCAGCGATTTCCGATAATTACTGTCAGAGGCCCTTGAACACTTCAAAAAATCTTGTGGACACGATAGAGGCTAAAGTTAATATCCGATTGACTTTAAATTTATACACAGTGTTGAAGGTCATGAGACGAACAAGTATATAACTTAAACACATGGAGGAAAACTTTATCAAAGCCAAACAAATTCGAATTGTTACTTTTAATCAGATTTTAGTGTATTATAATGTTTCATGTATATTTAAATAAAAAAGGCATTTTATTTTGATAGAGAAATTATAAGCTCTTGTTTCTTCTTTAATGTCCTTAAAAGACAACTGACCTGCCTTTGGATGGCCTCTGGAACCCACAACCAGCCTAGGCACCCATTGTCCAACCCTGGAACAACCTTGGGCCAGCCCTGGAACCCACAGGAATACCATGCTCTGGACCCCATTATCCATCCCTGGAACAACCTTGGGCCAGCCCTGGAACAACCTTGGGCCAGCCCTGGAACAACCTTGGGCCAGCCCTGGAACCCACAGTCGGCCTTTTAATACAACAATGGTACAACCTTGGCCCAGCCCCAGGTGCCAGGTGTAGCCTACTCCTGCTCATTGCCAACCCTGGCCCTGCCCAGAAAAAATCTGCCATTAACGGGCCTGGAACCGGGCTGGCAAGCATTGGCACAGGCCTGGCAATCACTGGTTCTGCCTTGGCTTGCCGTCGTGTCTGCAGCGCCATAATCTGTAAGAGCTTTACCCGACCGTGACGTCACCGGTTTGCCAAGCGCGTGTCTCCCATCAAGCGGTCACTGTTTAGCCTTACCCGACCCCACCTGGTCAGTAGAAGAAACAACATGGCGGGAGACGACGTTATGGAGCCGCTGTCTCTCGGCCAAAAATTCAGCCATTTCGCGGCTTTTAAAGAATATCTAAATAAATTCGTTGAGAAGGGTTAGGGTTAGGTTGCACGACGGTCGGTAAGCCGTATTCAGGTTGTTCCCGTCCATGTTTTATATTCACGCACGGTCGGGTACGCAACACCAAATTTCGTTCTTGTTGGCACGACGTCGTCGTTTCCGCAATGAAGGGGGGAGCCATCATTGCGGAAACGACGGTCGGGTCCGCAGTGCTAACAATAACCATTCGGGGCACGACCGTCGTGTCAATAACAGTTTCCTTTATTTTAATAAACCCAGTGAACCCGTGTCCTATACTGACCCGTGGATCGTTTTGAACTTTATATATAAAAATAGCCTTCATTCATTGATTTGATTTGAAGTTGAATTTTGATCATGATGATTTGATATTCTTTCTAGATTCTAGCATTAGCCTACTATAATAGGTACACTACATCCTGTCTTCAATATAATGAAGCCTAATTAAATAATTTAAAAAAAAATTATAGGTCCGCGCTGAATATGGAATGGATATGGAGATCTGGGAGCTATGTGTGGGAGTCTATGGTTAGGATATAGAAGGTGGGTCAAAGACATTGCTTTGAATCAGCCTCAGCTTAGCCGGTTGGATCAACAAGGAGACCCAATTGTACTACTTACAAAGGTGAAGGTTATTGTATACCTATTTAACACACACAAGATGGCAGTCTAGTTATGTATTAACCAGTTCTTGCCTTAGGATTTTATGACAGTTCTTCGCGATCTATTCTAGTTTCACTGTAGTTTTTCAGCAATAGAAAGGGATTAAATATTATACTAATTACAACATTTAGGTCACGCAGGTCAGTGCTATTTCTATATTACTTGCCGATGTTTTAATAATGTGGAGTTGATTGCAATATAATCACCAATTATGAATATGAATAGACTTAGCTTAGTTATTGTAGTCTACATAATTATGATGATTCTTTTGAGTTTGAGCTATATAAATTTTTTTATTTATTTATGAATTGTGGTTGACATTGTCAAGGCAATTTGGGATTGAATTTGATGTTCATAAATGTGGTTTCATCTAGCCTACTTTCCTTATGTAAATTTTGTACTGGTAGATCAAGACACGTTTCATCAAAAGGATAAAATAAATTACATGCTTGAATGAGCAGACATTGAGATTTCACATTTGCCTTAAAGTTTGTTGTACCTAAACCATCAAATTTGTTGTATTTTACCCAGATTGATCAATACATGTGTATTTCACTTGTGTATGCATGGTTGCAGAGAGTAAGAGAGAGAAATGGGGTTTAACGTCCACTCAACACAACTAGGTCATTTCGAGACTAACATATGGGCTAATTTTATTTCAATAATTCGCTTGCGAGTAGTGGTCTTTAGCAGTGGGAGGAAACTAGAATGCCCGGAGGAAACCCACAAGGTTGAGTAGGCGCCCCTATCTCCTTATAGTCCATGCCACATACGCCCACACCAGGGTTCGAAACCACAGCGGCAAGCCAGAGGTGGCCGGCCACAAGAGGTGGAAACGCGGCACTCTAGACCACTAGGCCATATCAACCCCCAAAATGGTTGCAGATGAAAGCATATCTATTCCCATGAAATGATATTGTCGCTATGTCGATCTGTGGAGCGTTGTTTTAAACATAACGACGATATTTTCAATATCCGTTTTTTGAGAAAAATGAAGGTACCACCCGCACGATCAATCGTTTGACGGAAATTTACCCTTCAAGTTTGTGGCAAATTATGTGCGCGTCGTGGTCACAAAAAATCCCGATGTCATTGGTTTTGATTTGTTTGCCAATAAACAAGACAAATGTTTCCACCCTGAAAATGATCAAGCTATCGAATTAGCTCTTATAGGGGGGTTGGATGGCCGAATGGTTAGCACGCACAGGCTGTATCATAATGTCTGACATGAAGTCAACTGGCAAGGTTTCAATACCCCGGTTGTACGTGGAAAGGAGTATAGGGTCGTCTGTCCAACACTCCAACCTTGTGGGTTTTCTCTGGGTCCTCTGATTTTCTCCAACTGCTAAAGACCCTTACAGTGCAGGTGAATTATTGAAATAAAATTGAAAATTGAACCATGTGTTAATTCCCGAAATGACCTTGTACTGTTGAGTGGACTTCAACACGATTTCTCTCTCTCTCTCTAGTTCTTTAAAGTTCAAAATTTCGATTTACATGTCTTTACTACACTACGATCTGAAAGAGTTGTTATATTATAACCTTTGTTCTGGATGATGTGTGTGAGGGATTAGCTAACGAAGCTCAGTCTGATGTCATAAGGTCAAAATAAAGTCGGCTCCGACCTCTGTGTTCCCAGGGAGACACACCTCAAACTCATTAGCGCTACTCCTCCTATGAACATATTACAACAGTACAAGTTTGTATGTTTCTGCTCCAATAATTGAATGGCTTTTAATAAAGCTTGATTCATTAAAATTTCATCAATACAACAACGCAAAAAATAGTGAAATGGCATGGTGGGAGATAACATCTTACAATGTCTCTAAGGTTCTGCCATACTAGCGCACCACGCCGTGACAAATGAACGGTACCACCAGTATAAAATATATGATTGCCCAAGATCGTCACACATATAAGTCTATGAAATTACTTATTACGTATTTATATATATATCATAATTAACAAATATACGATAGCCCAAGATCGTCACATATTAGTCTATGAAATTACTTATTTCGTATTTATATGTATCATAATTAACAAGTCTTTTAGTTACTTCACGTAAGACGCTGAGTCGTTTACCGCCATCGTAGGTAGGGCAGCAAAATTCCCAGGAATTTTCAAACAGGGTAAATTTCCCGAGAATTTTCAATTTGGTGTCATAATTTGAAACCTGTGCCCCTATTAATGAGTTGCCTGCAGGAGCGGATTGGCCCATAGGGTGAGGGGCCGGTCGGACGATCACCCAAGGGGCCGGTCAGACAAAAAATGAACAATTTATTTTGTCCAATTTGTCTAAAAAACCCACTTTTTTCAGCTGAACATAATTGGGGAGGGGGGGGGGGTATTGGACCGGCCATAGCGCGATGATGATCATGTATGTGGCTGCTGTCTTTAACGGGCCGCCAAGTCACCACTGGAGTCAGGAATGGGCTGGTATAATAAGACTTTCTTGGCCGGGTGTTTTTGGTGTGGGTTGCCTGGAACAATGTCTCTAAGGTTCTGCCATACTAGCGCACCACGCCGTGACAAATGAACGGTACCACCAGTATAAAATATATGATAGCCCAAGATCGTCACACATATTAGTCTATGAAATTACTTATTACATATTTATATATATATCATAATTAACAAATATACGATAGCCAAAGATCGTCACATATTAGTCTATGAAATTACTTATTTCGTATTTATATGTATCATAATTAACAAGTCTTTTAGTTACTTCACGTAAGACGCTGAGACGTTTACCGCCATCGTAGGTAGGGCAGCAAAATTCCCAGGAATTTTCAAACAGGGTAAATTTCCCGAGAATTTTCAATTTGGTGTCATAATTTGAAACCTGTGCCCCTATTAATGAGTTGCCTGCAGGAGCGGATTGGCCCATAGGGTGAGGGGCCGGTCGGACGATCACCCAAGGGGCCGGTCAGACAAAAAATGAACAATTTATTTTGTCCAATTTGTCTAAAAAACTGAACATAATTGGGGAGGGGGGGGGGGGGTATTGGACCGGCCATAGAGCGATGATGATCATGTATGTGGCCGCTGTCTTTAACGGGCCGCCAAGTCACCACTGGAGTCAGGAATGGGCTGGTATAATAAGACTTTCTTGGCCGGGTGTTTTTGGTGTGGGTTGCCTGGAATTCGGAATCCTTCAATGGGGTTCTGAATTTCATCCAACAATTTCATCGGGCTCACCCGATACTGTTGCCAGTAAATGTACTAATTATTAAGTCACCTGCACCCTGTTTGTTGGGATCCCAAATAAATTCAATTTTAAGGCCTCAGCAAGTTTGATCATGGCTGAATATGAGTGCGAGACACTTTCCTGGGGCTGATGTTAAACATTCCTTGACATTTTTATTCATTCAGCGAAAGAACGTTATTTCAGTCCCTGTCCCAATAAATCGGATATGCCACCAAATGGCATATTTGGGGTTCATTTTTCAAAAGTTTTCAGGGAGAGAGCCACGGCCCACCCGTTTGGGCTCCATGGTAGTAAAAGTAAAACAATGATAAAATTTGAAAATATACAGTGCAATATATACTGTAACACTATCGTAGTGATAACAGATAACAGTTTCGTACATAAGGGATTTATTTACATCAGAACAGGTATCTAATCAGCTTCAGTTACATACATACAACACAAACAAATCTACAACTAAACTTCTAACATTTACTTTTCTGCCCCTCTGCCAAGGCTGCGGCTGGACTCGGGTGAGTCCATCACTCGTCCATGCCTTTCTTCTCCCCCCCCCCCCCCCCCGGCTCCTTGCTTTTTAACTGTCAGTGAACTACTACTATATATACCAACGAGATACAGATAAGGCACATAGTCATATCTGCAATTGTTTCTTTTATCTCGTCACTGCATGTGCATAAACATTTGAAGTCGTGTGGATCTTGTACACAGATCATGTATAGCTTGTGATGGACATATTGAATTAATTAGATTTAATGAGATCATGCCATGACAAAAGTTTATAAAGAGGTGAAAGTCAAAATCATCTATTGTCAAACCTAGCAGAGTTCCTTAAGTTCTATGCATCTAAATGATATCTCTTTGTTACAATACATATACATAAAGGAAATCTAATTTAATTTAAAAGGATTATAAGGTTAATTCTAATAAAAAGTAATAACAACATTGAGTAAATTAAATTAAAATTAGATTCCCTTTACGTATATGTAATTAAGCGGTATCTCTACTTAGCATCTACTAAGTATTTTTGTGTACTTGTATATATTGCCTTGTATATTTTCAAATTTTATCATTGCTTGATAATGACTATAGGAGCCTAGTCGCAACGTCGCTCAGTTATAAGCAGTAATTGTATTCAATAGAATTGTGACTTGTATAATAGACATATTTAGCTCTTACAGAATGCATCTTAAAATAATTAGGATTTGAAGTACCAGTACACTTTGTGTTTTCTTTCATAAAAAATTTTCATAGATGCCTCCCTAAACCTGGACAGACAGGTACAGTACAACCATTATCCGTTCATAAAAGTTATAATGTCAACAATTCAGCCAGTATATAAACAAGTGTTCTCTTCAAGCCAAACTTGAATCAAGGTTTCTGTGTCAAACAAGATTAGTGACAGTTCAGTCACCCCAAGCATGACATTATTTTTCAAAATCACAAGTAAGATTTTAGCATGTCAGTTTATCTCAAACCACTACAAAAAATACCGGTAATAGTGAAATAGATAATGTATAGTTTCCTTATAACTTCATTTAATTTTGCCTGTTTGCATAAATGGCTGTTATTTTTTAATGCCCACATTTTGTTGTGAAAATATTTTGTAGTCCCCCCTGTCAATCTGACCACGAACCTTAAAATATATATTTATTGGCAAGTATCGTACTGTAACTTCATGGATTATGGCCCCTGATTGTACAAAAAATCATCAGAATTTTGATCTTATTTTGATCTGATTATAAGTTATAACAATGAGATCTTGTTTGCGTTCAATATTGGCCAATCGAACCGTAAGTTCATGGATTAGGGACCCTGATTTTACTTAAAATCGTGTTTTTAGTTTTTGGAACCTCTAGAGTTCATAATTTTTATCAGATTTTACAAACCGTTCAAATATATCATCATTACTCCTTAATAACATCTGATTTTGAGTTTCGTAAAAATCGGTCCACTAGAGCAGAGGCCACAATTTTTGATCAATTCCTGGATTGTACGAAAAATTATGTTTTTAACTTGTGGACCCTCTAGAGGTCACAATTTTAATCTGATTTAAAAACATTTAAATATATCATCATTACACCATAATCACAGCTGATTTTAAATGTCGAGAAAGTTGGACAAAAATTCTTCGACAAAAGTACAGTATGTCTTGTGGTTTTTCTAGAAGTAACAATTTTTATCAGATTCTGATGAAACTTAAAATATATACCAAAAATCTTGGTTCTGATTACTAACTTCCTTGATTATTGCCCCAGACCTGACTGTACGAAAAATCTTTTTGTTTTATCTTGTTTTCTGTCCATCTCTTGCAAAATGTGGGTGTATCTTGCTTGGCAACCCCTTGTTACTTTAATGAGTATATGGTTTAATTCTGATTATCATGACATTGTTTTCAAATTTAACCTAAAAAATGTTTGTCTGATCTTATAAACGTTAAAACCCATTTCATTTCTGATCTTATGAAACTTCAATGCTAGAAGCTGCTATAAGAAAAATATGACATCTTGCATGTCTTTAAATTGATCATATTAATTTAGCAGATTACATACATATTGAAATATTAGTCTAGGCCAGCCCTAGTATAACAAACTTTATCTCTCCACCCTTCATGTTTCGAGAGAAGAGTTGCTCCTATTTAATTAAACCTAGCACATGCAGGGGAGTGATCAACACCCGCTGTTTTTAAACAAAATTGACAATAATTTTCACCAGAACAAGGGTTAATTATTGTCGTTTATAATATTTATGCCAAGCTCGACTATAATTAAGCATATAATCTTACCTGAAATGGGTACAATTCATCACATTTTAAATTGAGGTGTTTTAAGTCGTTACTACATTAGGAAGCCATCTTTCAAAGCTGTCTGTCATTAAAAGAAGCCATTTTGAGAATCTCTTTCTAAAAGCGACAAGTTTTAATAATAAGTAAACGAGTAGCTGCATCACAATTGCAGGGGTGTAGCCAGGTGTAGCTACATATTATCATTGACATGATATCACTTACCGACGCACAGCGGATGATTGATGTACAATGTAGGGTACAAGATGTGGTCCTGAAGTCAAGGTTTTCAGAATGAAAAGAAGCGTGCAAGATGGTGTTTCCAAATCGGATACAAACGACGTTTCGTTTATTTAAAGGCCAAGTCATAATAGTATAAAATTATTTTATTTTTAAGATGTTACAAGTATTAATAAAAAATTTTAGTTTGCCACGCCAAACTAAAGGCTCCCAATCATAGTAAAATCAAACACATCAGTATATCTCAATGGTTTAAGCCACGTTCTCGTAGCAAGGCCAGCCCTAACACAGGAGGACGCAATTTAACTAGACAATCCATATAATATAGTCTAATTATTAAAATCTTTTATTTTTAATTTGCCATGTCCAGGGGCGGATCTAGGAATTTTGAAAAGGGGGGTTGGGCTGCATTATAAGGGCACTGACCCTGGAAACAAGACAATCTTTGGTGAGCGCAGCGAGCCCAAACATTTTTTGGGAGGGGGGTGTGGTCTTTTATGAAAATTCAACCCTTATTGGTGTAGTTTCAGAGCAGTGCAATTCAATTTTCATTTATATATTCAAATTTATAGAGGCCTATTCTTAAAACGGTGTTTGTGTTTTATTTGAGTACGGTAGAACAAATTATGTCAACAGGTTGATTAGATATTGAAAATTAAAACACGCTGTTTTATTTGACTTGTGTCTAACGAATTATATTATTATTCAGCGGAATAAGAATCAGGTCAGACAGAACTTGAGAAAGCTCTCATCATCCACCTAGTCCTACTCCCGGGCCGTAGCAAATCCACGGTCAACACAGGCAAGAAATAAAATAAGAAACATTGACATTGTGGATAGGCTAGGATTTAGTCAACGATAGTATAGGTTCGGTAGAATTAACCGTAGAATAAGTACCTTCAAAATTGATCGTAAAACTGAACGTACGACACCATTTAGAGTAAATAAACAAAATACCAATATTTCTTTCTTTAAATTAATTTGGGATGATAGGGTCTACTATTAACTATGGCACACAAAAATGAATAATGCCCTTGCAGATATGCTTTGTGTGGGCTTTTACCATGGCTTTGCCATTTGGCGGGGTAAATTTCGAGCGCTGAGTTTGTGTACAGAGAAGGACAAAGTTGAAGAGTTTAAATCAACTGGGCGGCTTTCTTTGATATTTTCTTTGAGCCGCCCAGCGTGGTTACATCACTGATTCCTTGCATATGTAGCCATTCCAAGAGCTATTTGGCTAATATTTTCGCACATATTTGTGTCTGAGAAAAGTGAAAAAGGGCATTGTCGAAAATTAGGGGGGGGGCCCCTCTTTGGATCTGCCTCTGATGTCAAGCTTATATTAGATTTAAGAGGAAAAACTGAAATGAAATGGGGTTTAACGTCCTACTCTTCTGCATCTTACCTTGGCTAATTTGAGACGGGCATACATCATTCAGTGTGCTATGAGGGAAATTTTGGCCCGGGCAGCCGCGCTACAGCCTACTCTTATATCGAATTCCAACTGCCAAGGGATATTTTACGTGCACGCCAATGTGTACAAGGGACCTAGGTTTGCCGTCCCATCCGAATGATTAGGCAGCTGTCCTTGTCAGGTCCTCTGATCTGCATCACTAACAAGGGGAAACCACATCGAAAAATCGAGATAAACTTTCTCGGCCAATGCAGGGATCGAACACCCGACCTCCAGGCTTTTGAGCCAACACCTTACCCACTTAGCAACACATGGTATCAGCTACATAGCAAGGATTATGTACAAAATGTTCCCATAATTCCCAGTCATTAGAAACGGTAGTATTATCACCAAATAATAGTGATACTAATTTGTAGTTCTTTTTCAAACTTTATTTTAAGAATACATAATTTATTCTGTATGTCTTTACTTTTAATGTTAATATTTTGATTGAAAGTCTATAAAGTAATTGTCTAAAAGCATGTTTGGTTTTGACTGTTCTATAATCTTTGGATGCCAGTTGGCTAATTAAGAGAAACCTCGAGCAAAGCTTTATGACTTACAGCTTATTAACTATTTCTATTAATTTTTCAACCAATGAAATTACATTTTTTCATTTGATTTGTTAAAATATATTTTTAACTCTAAGTTTATCTTTAATTTGATTTGTTGAAATAATTTTCCTCTTGTCTGTATACAAATTACAATTAGTTTCTTTAAACGACCCCTACACACAGACAAGAAGAACATGAAAATATACTGGAGATCAGATGAGATAGGTGATAGAGTTAACACTATAAACGTGTTTTTTGAAATTGCCCTGTTTTTGGAACGAGGTATTTTGTTCAGAACAAGGCTGGATAAAATGCCTCGTTTACTAAACGTGTTTTTTATTTAAAGATAGTTATTAGGGGCATTTGCTGTCGGCGAATTTGTAAAAATTAAAATTTATGTTATTTATTATGAAAATAAAACCAGTTCAAACTATGATATTTTAATCAGAGAAATAGACAAGACAAGAATACACACCATACCATAAAATTATTTTCGCATTATTTATACCCATCTGTCCTCATAATTAAATGTTTTAATTAAATTTTAATGTACATGCATGAGGTGTGCTCTTTTTCCCATTTGATTGAAAATTGGTATAAAGCCAACAAATTTATCGCTGTGCGTTTATATCACTTTGCCCCAATAATATTTTGTGCAATGTTATGGGGTTTCAAGTTGATTCAACAGAAACAATCAATGCTATGGTCAAGTTATTTTTTTTACATTAAATATAAAAAATAAACTGGCATATTGGAAATATGTCAGGAAATTTAATACTTTTTTTGATTAATAAGAATGGATTATTTGTTGTATTTAGATTAAATAAACACTAACTTGTCTGTGATGTCAGTCAAGTGGAGGTGTAAAACACACAGCTACCATGATTAATTTACAACCCCAATTTAGCTTTCACAACACCTCAGTTGTTACTTAACACCTAAACCTGATTGGGCAATAAATTAATCAAGGTAAGGTAGCTGTGTGTGTTCAATAGTTTTACACATTCTCCTATGGTGTGTATACTTTTTCTATTTCTCTGATTATAATATCATAATTTGGACTTGTTTATTTTCGTATTAAATAATATAAAATTAAATTTTTACAAATTCGCTGATAGCAAATAGCACTAATAATGACTATCTTGAAAAAAAACACGTTTAGTAAATGAGGCATTTTTACCAATCCTCGTTCTGAACAAAATACCTCGTTCCAAAACAGGGCAATTTAAAAAAAAACTCGTTTTGGAACTGCAGAAAACAAGGCATTTTTTTTACCTCGTTCGGACAGAAATGCCGAACGAGGCATTCTGAGGTTTATAGTGTAAGACTTTTGGTAACCCTTTGATATGATCTTGTAAATAATGTACTTTTAAACCGTATATAAAGTAATATTGAAATGGATTTGGAATTGGACTTATAATGCACAGTGACCACCTTCACTAGAATACTTTTCCACGAATGAGCTATTCACTCCCAATCCTGGGTCATCTATAACTTGTCCACATGTGTCACCTGGGTCCATATTCAAACCAAGAATAGCCCCGGAAGCGTTGGTGATAGTATTTTCAGTATAATGTTTTATGAAATTTCGTCAGACTACCATTTGACATTAAATTTTATATTACATTTATATGGAACATTGAAAAAAAACACTTCATGTTGAAATTAAAAAAGGGTTAAGGAGCTAAATCACTAATATTTGGACCTACAAATTGACACAAATGGGTCGCAATGTATATAACATTGTAATATGAATGTATATAAACTGATTTACATTTGATCATTTCCGTTTTTACTGTAATTTCAAAGCAGTTACATTATGTTCAAGCAGTTTAAATCCAATGACAATCTCTAGCGTCAGAATTTCCAGTCTACACGTATTTACTGCGCATGATCTCCAGATAAGAATATAGGGTTACAGTTTGAAATGATTTATGGAATATGTCTAATCTTGTTCTTCGAGTCACTTGTTACAAATGGCGCTGAAACACATTAATATGATTATGGTTCACGATTCGTGTACCAATGGTAAAATGTTTATTTTGTCTTAGATATTGGATATCAGAAGCCCATCTTTTCCTGGAAAGATCACAACATCAATGTTGATCAAAATTGACAAATAATTTTCAATGTGTTTTCAATGTCGAAGGTGTCGGATGATACTGAGTAAGAGACTAAGTGACATTTGAAGTTATTGATCATATTACCTTATAGATCATGCTGGCAAACTTCGCAACTATACACCAAAGTCCATGTTACCTGTAGTTCATGATGTTACCAAAAGATGATGTTCAACGTTCAACCCATTTCATTTTAACACACCCAATGTGATTGTATATTGTAATCACCAGTGCTCACTCTGGATTTCATTTTTTAACGCCAATATTTCATTTTAATTTATTAGCCATATATTTTTTCCGCCAAAAAAATAGGAACAAATAATATAAGTACATGTACATACAATAAACATATTGTATCCTTGTTTACAAAACTCTTGACTGCATTGCAGGCGCCCATTTTTTTTTCAACATCTGGGGTAATGACTTTTAGTACTGTTAATTACACAGTGTATTTGTTTTTAATGAATCAACCTTTCAGCACGTCCACACTTCTTGTCAGTGCATAAGAGGCTGAAATATTTATCATATTTTTAAGAAACTTTCAGGCAACTTGTATTATGACAAGGCAAGGATCCCTATTTCTTTTCATCGAATGAGATTAATATTTTTAAGATTATGCCCCATTTATGAACTGTCCACACTTCTTGTTAGCGCAACAGAGCCTACAGTTTTTATTATATTTTTCTGAAGCCTTCTGGAAACTTGTATCATCAGATTAATAGTTAATATATATGTCCCTTTTTACCGTTTATATTTTGATAAGACAAGATATACCTGCAGTGCTGCTTGTAATGGTTGTCATCATGATAGAGGCCAGTTTTCTTAAACTTTCAGAGGGGGCTAGGATAGCTGAATGGTTAGCTTGAGCATGCTATATCATAAAGCCTGTCATTGAGTCAACTGGCATGGTTTCGAATCCCTGGTTATACGTGGCAAGGAATAGATCCCCTGTCCAACCTTTTGGGTTTTCTCAGGGTCCTCTGGTTTCCTTCCACTGCTAAAGACACCTATGCACAAGTGAGTTATTGAAATAAAATTTAAACCATATGTTAGTCCCGAAATGACCTAGTTTATGTTGAGTGGACGTTAAACCGAATTTCTCTCTCTGTCTTCAACTTTCAAAAAGCTTTCATTATGAATTTGCCAAAGCCTGTCCATACTG
Organism: Patella pellucida; assembly: GCA_917208275.1. Lineage (NCBI taxonomy): Eukaryota > Metazoa > Mollusca > Gastropoda > Patellidae > Patella > Patella pellucida. The sequence continues at coordinate 65,710,770 of OU795039.1, forward strand.
CTTGTAATGTTTGTCAGAACTTGTATTATGATAAGACGAAATTTCATCTTTCTTTCCCTCAAAATCTCCGTAATCTGATTAATATTTATATAACCCTTTTCCTTCAAGGATCCAAGATCCTTGTCAAATTTATTCAACATCAAAGTTTTCCTTTCTGATGTGGGCGTATGCTGTGCTCTGTGGTGCCAGTTCAGTTCACAATGTTTCCACTGGATTGATGGATCCACATATCTTGGAGTTTATAGGCTGGAATAAAACCAATTATGCAAACCTGACAGATTAATCATATACATTAAAGCTCAGCCTTATAAAATTTGTATTATGTAGTAATATTTTACATAAAGTACATCTACATAATATACATGTTTACACCGTATATTCATGGGTAGATATTCTTGTGCTGAAAGATCTATAACCGTGCAGGTTATAGCAGTTATATGTTATAATTTAAAACTTGAATATTTAAGATAATGCTTTATTAATTTTAAAAGTGAAAGCCTTCAAACTGAATTTATTTTAAACTCTCAGGACAATATCTATTATATTTCTTTAAAATATTAAATGTTTGTGTGTTATTAAAAGGTTACTAGCCAATGATGAAATGTTATGTAATGCTAACGACAGGTTAATTTATTATAATCCCTTATAATATTGTTATAAAACTGTTACAGATAGAACGTAACGGTCAAGATGGCCTTTCTAGTGAACATGCCAATCGTATGATTACTCTATTAATTGTTTTATTTACCATTGTTTATTTCTTATATTGTACATTATTACATCAATGCTTATTTACGTCAACACTTGATCTAGCCAAGTGATTTAGAGAAGTAATTCCATATAAATATATGTGACTGTACTTGATAAGTCAGTCTTGTAGGGTTATACGACTTAGTAGCATTAGGTATTGTTGGTTATCCGCAGTCCTGTAAAGTGTATGTAGATAATTATTATTATAAGTTTCCAGTATTAAAGAATTGAAGAACCATTCCAGTCTCTTGTAATATCTGACGGACCTCACGGTCATAGATCACTGCACATTCATGCATTTGTTTGCATTATGATAAGACTTATCGATGCGTTTATAAGATCAGAGGTGATAATGTCTTTCTTTGTATGATAAAACTTGTGATATATTAAAGATGCATTATGTAAGATTTAGATAAAGATCAGGTCATTGTTGTTATAATATGTTAAAAGATAATAAAAAATGAATATATTAAAAATATCAGTCAAATGACTTTATTTGTGCGTGGTTATGACCAGATTTACATGTAGCTTTATAGTCTTGAATGTCAAGTGCAATTAAATGGTGTGACTGTTCTTATTTATTTAATATCGCGGCCATCCAATGGCCAGGAGAGTTGATTACAAGCTTAAAGGTTGTGTTAATAAATGTCTAAATGATAATTTATATCACATTTCAGAGCAGAAAAAGAATACCAATAGGAAGATTTAGCTCTTAAATAGTGCATATAATATAAGTAGAATCGAATCCATTAAAATACAAAATATGGAAAATAAAAATGGAAATCTAATTAAAACAAAAAGTGCATTTCAATCAGCTTGAATAATATTCTAAATTCTATTCCTCTTTAAAAATATCTTAAAAGAGAACATCATGCATGTTGAAAAATTAAAAATACATGAATTAACTTTCAAACTTTTTGCATGTCAAAAAGCAATTGATCCTAAAAACAACACAAACATTAGTTAACGATCTCCTTGGTCGATAAATAATTGATTTTCAACAGAAATGTCTGGGTTTTTTATTGATGAGAATGTCATGGTTTTTAATGTCAGATTATTACACTATGGCTATAGGCCAAGACCATAGGCATTATTTGAACGAACCTAATTAATTGTTTATCAGATTTGAATGATTGTTCAATGAATAATCCAATTTACAATAACAACACAGATGAAGTGAAAGGTTTTTAAATATGAATTGAAGATAAGCTAATTCCAAGGTTTTTAATGTCAGATTATTACACTATGGCTATAGGCCATCGCCATAGGCATTATTCGAAGGAACCTAATAGTAAGTGCAGGAGCACTGCACTACATGCAAAACAAAAATATACAAGATAAACCTGCGGACAAGACAGAAAATAGACATTGCCAAATATAAACAATTATCAAATCAAGTGAATGGATCCGGAGGCCAGCTGTAAGCGTCCACTGCACTGTACAGTCCTGGGCCTGTTGTGGTACAGGCTTCACTAAAATGATTTACAAAAAAGACGTAACAAAAATAATGCTACCAATCTTGACAGTGGTCGTCATTTCAATGGCGATAGTCTGCCAGTAATTGACGTCAGCCATTTTCTCTTAAGTTTTTATTCATAAGTATGGTTGTCCCAGTTTTTGTGTAGCCCCCCTTCTTTTGAAAATGCTGAATATACTGGCACAAAGAGTAATTCTTATAATAAGAAGCATATTGGTTTCATTAATGGTCTTTTGAAGGAATTTAATATTTCAAGTGCTAATTATATAAACTGATTATGCTTAAATCTAAACAGCATATTTCAATGATTCTCTTTCGTGCAGTAGCAGATTTTCAATGAGGCTGATGAGGCTGCAGCCTCAGGCCCAAAGATTTTGTAAAAAAATATTTTATTAGACTTGGCTGATATGATTATAAATGCATAGACAATGAATGTTAGGGGGGTGGGGTTTAGGCCCAACGGTAATCAACATAGGCCCTGACCCGAAACTAATTAGGCCCACGCTATTTTAAATAGGCCCTCCAGCAACTGCCGCCTGAGGCCTTGGTGGAGCTTAATCCGCCACTAAACATATGGCATTAATTTTACACATTCATTCTCTGGTCCACAAGTTACCATTCTATTGACTGAAAAAGGTATACAGTGTTCATGAGATGAAAAGGCCTATTAATTTTTAATTGTTTATGATATCTGTTAAAGGGGAAGACCAACGATTTTAAACAAGGTTTCCATAAATCTTAAATATATATTTATAAATAATCTCCTCTGTAACACAAGCAAAAAAGTTTTTGTAAGCGAGAAATTAATTTTTATTAAACCGGAAGTGACATAGTTGGTTCAACACGTTCACTGACTCTATAGTAGGCATACAAATTTGGCATAAGTTTACTCTGTACTATGTTCAGACGTCGTCTTTTGGCCAAAAATCTGCCCATGTTTATTAGGATATTATAACCACGAATTTGTGTTTTTTTAACGTTTAGTACTCAAAGCCTATACGCAAATTCACTCATACAGAATAGTACACTGTGTCTCAATTCACGCCCCTTGGCTAATTGTTTGTAACACGAGGTTTGATTGACAGCTTGTAAGTGGCACCTGTTTTGTCTGCTTCAATGTTTTTGTGCTTGCTGTGTTTTGTGCTTGCTGGCGGTGTTTTTCACCATAAACATACCTAAATAAAGGGCATATGATGTGAGACATATATCATAGTGTATTTTGGCACGTTATGTCGACGTGAATGGCTCTTCCTTTTTCTTCCATTTCCTCTTGAGAATTGCTGGGCTCAAATGAAATAAATAAAAACACTGTCAACAACCTCGGCATGCACAAAAACATTCAAGCAGATGAAACATCTTTAACTTGCCAGGTGTCAAACAAACCACATGATGTTTGGACTTGTTTATTTTCGTATTAAATAACATAAATTTTAATTTTTACAAATTGGCTAATAGCAAATAGAATAACTATCTTTAAAAAAACATGTTTAGTAAACGAGGCATTTTTACCAAGCCTCGTTCTGAACAAAATACCTCGTTCCAAAAAAGGGCAATTTAAAAAACCTTGTTTTGAAATTGTAGACAACGAGGCATTTTTTTTTACCTCATTTGGACAGAAATGCCGAACAAGGAATTCTGAGGTTTATAGTGTTAGCTATAAATATATAAAAATGGACCACTTGGACGATTTAGCTGTGGTGTATATTTCGTTCCCTGGCAACCTTTCTCTAGATTTTTAATTGATAGTAACCACTGATTTTAACAGTTTAGTTAAAAATACAGTCCTGTTTACACCAAGCACAGAATTACATAATTTTAGAAAAATTAAAATATGACCAGGAAAGAGCTTACAGAAACCTTTATGCTTGATTTAATTTTGTGCTTTTTTTAAAACCCACATGTCGTTAACTTTAGATTTACAGCATACATTTATCAGCGGATCATTTTTAAAATTAAATAAGTTGATTACATTGGCAAGATGAACTACTTAAACTGTCTGATGACATGACCCAATACAAAAGAAATCAATACTAATTTTCTATATACTGCATTGATTGGAACTACATACTGGTATCTATGCTTTGAGTATCTCTTTGTCTGATATAATAACACCATTTCCTGAATTCTCTGTCAGACCTAATCAATTTTGATCATTACAATCTGCATTTTATTTATCTTTTGTGTCTGTCCTTCTGAACTTAAGTTTTGTAATAAATATTCATGAACAGATCCAGGATCCTTGCAGAAGGGTGTTTGCCAGTTGACAATACATGATGCCGTCATCATCTCTAAATTACATAGGCATACATAGACATTGAGATTTTTTTAAAGAAAGAAATCCAACATCCAATTTGACGTCAATTGTTACAATAAATTAATACGATCATACATGTATATGTTGTGATTCAATTCCATTTATGCAAAGCAATAATTTTGATATCATATGTCTATATCAATATTTAGCGCTATGAATGCAAATCCTATCCCACCATCTGATGATAAAGGATAAGGAGGCGACTGTTGTTTTACAATTTAAATAATGCTTATAAACCCCCCCAAACCTTTTGGGCTTTCCCAGGTTCTCTGGTTTCCTATTAACAACTGAAATGTCTTGAAATAAACTATTTAATGATGAATGGACGTTAAACTCTATTAACCCCATTTCCTACTTTCGGTTAGGGCTAGCAGGAAATGTCTATAATATTGCTTATGATTGTTGGTCAAGATTTGAAATATCGATTGCCAACCAAACTTTCTGGCAGGGAGTGGCCAAATGGTTAACCTATGCACATTGGATCATCAGAGGGTCTTTCATTGACTCAAGTGGTGTAGTTTCATTTCTCTGCTTGTATGTGACAAAAAATAAGGTCACCTGTCCAACTTAGTGGGTTTTCTCTGGGTCGTCTATTTACTCCCATTGCTAAAAAAAACCCTGTGCGCAAGCGAATTAATGAATAATATGTTGGTACCTAGTTTGTGTTGAGTGGACATTTAACCCAATCTTTCTTTCTTTCTTTCTCTTTCCCATCTTTCTGTGTGATTGTATTTGGAAATTAGAAAACAATATTAATATCTCAGTATCTGTTGACATTTTATTTTATGATGGAAAATCAATTCGCTGTTTCTACTTGCATGTAAAATCCATAAAAATGAGTGGGAACTGTTTTATTATACGCCCGCATAGAAATGTGGTCGTATTTTGCCAACGCCCCCACCGTCGGTACGTCCGCCCGTCCATCATCGACAATTTCTTGTGAATGCTCTAGGGGCTAAAATTGATATTCGATTGAAATTAAATTTATTCAGTGTTTAAGGTCATGAGACGAAGAATCCTATTGTATGATTTTCAGCGATATTCGATAATTACTGTCAGAGTTATGGCCCTTGATCACTTTGAAAAATCTTGAGAGCACTCTAGAGCCGCGTTTCTCAACCTGGGGTGAAATCACCCCCAAGGGTGGAATGGCTTGCGCCTAGGGGGTGAATGACCACACTCCCAGTAACACCCGCAGACCCTCCTCGACAGGCATCCCAGCTGCCTATGTCAATCGCGGTGACGGGCTTCGTCGGCCTAGGCTTCACAGTCAGTAACCTCCTAAAAACTCTGGGGGTTAATGGGTTGGTTGAGAATTCATTTAGGGGGAGTGGTGAGATAAGGTTGAGAAACATGGCTCTAGAGGTTAAAGTTAATTTCGGATTGACTTTAAATTTAAACACAGTGTTTAAGGTCATGAGACAAAGAAGCCTATTGATTTTCAGCAATTTATGATAATTACTGCCAGAGTTATGGCCCTTGATCACTTCATAAAATGAATTGTGATAACTAGAGCAGCTAAATGGTATTAAATGTTTCATATACTAAACGTTAGCATGGAGGAGAACTTTATGAAAGCCAAACATATTCTAATGATTTTCTGATAATTACTTAATGAATTGTTACTCTTAATCAGATTTTAATGTATTATAAATATTTTATTACCGAAAAAAGTAAAAATATACGACAACTCTTGTTGACTGCCTGGATGATTTAGCTTCTTTGGGAGTATGTTTTGTTGCCTGGCAACCTTTCTTTGTATGTAATATACATGCTAAGCTTTTTTTTAAAATGCTGCCATCAATTTTTTTGCATTTAAATGTTTTCAAATACAGATATTTTACAAGATAAATTCTTTACAAGTTGAAGTTATAAGAAGTTAATTAAGTGCGGTCTGTTGTTTTTATCATCAGTTCATTGTTCTGAGATATTTAATGTAGGTTATTATTTAGATCAAGGTTTTTCGGTGCTAGAATATATGTAACTGATATGTTATTGTGAAATTTGTTTAAATGTTTATTAAGAATGTTTTCTGAATGTAATATGCAATTGAAACTATTTTATTTAAAGGAACTAAATCACTTTTCTTCGGCATTAAGAAATGGGCACAAATGGGTTGCACCACATATTGATGTAACTTCGACAATGACACTTACAGAATACAGTGTTTTCAAATTTCAAATATTATTTGCCGATCATAGGTGTAAAAATAAGAAAGATCTGCTCATAATAACCTACATTACAGAGTGGTTATTTATTTGTGTTATGTTAATTGAATTGAGGTATCGCCAATTGTCGACATTATGAACAACTGAAACGTGGGTGTCTTTCTTCGCTTTCATTTTGTTTATTAGTTGTGAGAGGCACTCATCATGTCAACCTCTTTCAGTTCGCTTCAGTTGAGGCCAGTTGCTCCCAGTTACAGAAAAAACAGTTGCTTTTAGCGGTCAGGTCCACATAACCTCCCCCCCCACCCCTTTCAGTATTTCATTAAAGGACAGCTAAGGACCATTTGTTGACAGTTGTCAGTGGATTATCCTTCTTGAAAGACAAACAACTTTGTAATCTCTAATTGACCCAAATAGAGCTTTGTTAATATCTGATATTATTAATATTAACTTATCGTCATTATTGATATTTTTTTTTTTATATAACTAAGAAACTCATAAATCCCTTGTTGAAACTAATATCAGATAATGAAATATTTAAACTCTTAATTTTTTATCATCTGCGATAATTTAAAGGAGCTGAATTGCTAATATTTGGGACCTAGAAATTGACACAAATGGGTCATAATGTATATAATAATGTAATATGAATGTGTATAAACTGATTAACTTTCAATTGTTTCCGTCTTTACTATAATTTCAAATCAGGTATGTTCGGCGAAATGGCAACCTCCAGTGTCTGGTAATTCCAGTCTACTCCGATAGTATTTATTGCGCATTATCTCCAGATAAGCTAATCGTGTCATGACCGTTTGAATGTCTAGACTAGTTCTTCGAGTCAAATTTTATATATTAAATATTGGTTATCCTGGTAAGATCACAACATCAATGCTGATTTAAACTGACAAATAAGTTGTGTTTTCAATGCCGAAGACTTTGGATGATACTGAGTTAGAGATTTAGCTACTTTAAATTCTTTTACAGTAATATGTTTTTGAGGTGATTAGAATAATAAATTAACAATTAGAGGAAATGCTGATCCATGGTGTAGGTTATGCATAATGATTTTATTGTTAGTCAATTAATAATGATTAGGACTGGGCCTAATAACTAGTTAAACAATTAACTAGTCAAATTGGTTTTAACTACCTAGTTAAATTAAAGTAAAAATTTTAACAAGGAAATATAGTGTTTTTAGTTTAGTTAATATTTAACTATGTGCAGCCAAAATTGTGACTCACTCTGCCTAGTCCTGATAATGATCTACCAAAAAAAATTGCTAAATGAGAAATCAGCTTTGAGCGTTCAGCAGTGTGAAAGTAAAACAACATTTATGTAACTAAATGCATGTAATAATTTCTAACCGAAGAAATTACATTGTCAGGGTGGCATTAGACTCAATTCCTTCCCCATTTCAACATTAATCGATCAACATGGACTTGACAAATTTCTTAGGGTTTTCAGCCTCATTGACCCTGGCATTGAAAAATATATTTAGTCGTTCTTATAAGATGGGTAAAAAAATCCACTTGTAAAAGAACCCTTGTAAGGTCCACTTGTAAAAGAACCCTTGCAGATGGAATTCTAGACGGAAACACTGTTGTCCTGACAAAAATTGCCCTCATGGAGAACTGCATGTCACATGCCCATCAATTTTTCGTAATTGAACGATGACAAAACAGAAAATATAATAATCTGGAATAAGAAGAACATTTAATTCAACCATCTGACTATTGGAAGCACAGCAATTACCCCAACCAACTGTGTCAGGAAATTTGGTGTGTTCTTTGATTTTTCCTTCGACATTGAAACTCATGTATCCATGGTGTGCAAAAAGGCGAACTTTCAGTTGTATATTATAGTATAACATTGGCAAAATTTAATCCTATATTGACCTTGATACCACCAAAATGTTAATAAATGCTTTTGTTATGTCATCCTTAGATGATTGTAATTCATTATTGTATTCTCTTCCTAAAACTCTTGTAAGTCAGCTACAGAAAATCCAGAATAAAGCTACTCGAATTGTATCTCTCACCAAATCATCTGACCATATTACACCTATTCTAAAACAGTTACATTGGCTACCGGTTAATCAACGCATCATGTTCAAAATTAACACAATCACTTTCAATTGTTTAAATAATCCTTTGGCATCATCCTATTTATCCGATTTGATTAAGCAATATGTACAGTCTCATTCTTTATGTTCATCTCATAAAAAACAGCTTGTATGTCCAGTACAAAAGTCAAAATTTGGTGAGAGAGCTTTTGTGTACGCATCACCAAAAGAATGGAACAAATTGCCCCTGGAAGTCCAAAATAATCCAAACTTGGCTGTATTCAAACGACGTCTAAAAACCCTGTTTTTTACCTAAACTTTTGAACAATAATTTAAATGCTTCACTTTTTATCTGTTTATTGTAACTTAACTATTACTTTGTATTATTTTGTTTATTTTGTATATCTGTGTATGTTTTTGTTTTGTTTTGTTTTGTTTTTATATAACATATCTACATTGTAGAGTGCCACAGAGCAGTCAGACTGACTGAATGTTCATAGCGCTATAGAAAATAATAATTATTATTATTATTATTATCAGCATCTTCACCTTCCCAGTTCCTTCAGAAAAGTGAGGAATTGAATCACATCTAATTTTGCATTGGGCATAATAATGAGCCCAATAATTTTTTGATTTTAATAACTAACATGGATTGTATATCGTCGGTGACAATCTAAAACCTCGATCAACAAAATTTTACAGGAGGAACAAATAACTTCATAACTTATCAGATACTTGACGGATTTGCTTAAAATTTTCTTTTTGTACATTTGAAAATAACCCCAGTAGGGTAATTACTTTGGGAGTATTGACCTCAGGTAGGTCTACATACTCAGTAGGGTACGCTATTGATGGCTATTGTCCACAGGTAGGTCGAGATTCTCAGTAAGGTAGGTTACTTGATGGGCATTTCCATGAGGTAAGCCTAGATGCTCAGTGGGAATAATTTACCGGAAGAGTATTGCCTACCGGTAGGTGAAAGTGTTCAGACAGGTAAGTTACCTGAGCGATATTAACTACATGTAGGTCTATATGCCCACTGGGGTAAGTTACTTGATGGATATTGCCTACAAGTAAGTCTAGACTTGGGGGGGGGGTATTGCCCACAGGTAGGTCTAGATGCCTAGTGGGGTACGCTATTGACGGGTATTGCCCACAGACAGGCCTAGGACCTCAGAAGGGTAAGTTACTTGTGGTGGGGGGGGGTATTGTCCACTGGTAGGTCTAAAAGCCTAGTGGGGTAAGTCACTTGAGAGATATTGCCCACAGGTAGCCTACCTAAATTATCCTGCCCGCAGTTGAGTTAGTTATTTGAGGGTTATTATCCACAGGTAGGTCACGATAATCAGGTATAGGTATTCAGTAGGGCAACCTTTTTTTGTGGTATACTGCCGACAGATAGGTCAACATACTCAGTGGGGAAAACTGGCAAATATGGGCACTAAATAAGTTTTATTTGACGGAGCCAGGCAGTAATGACTTGGTATCGCCTTTACTATTTTTTTGTTTCTAAAAATAGATAATCTACACCTTAAAAATAATACAGGCATAATGCTATTATTTACTCCCTATAAATTATGTCTACTGTGACACATGTTATTATAACAATTATCCTTCGAAATTTTGTCATATATACTCTTTGAGGCCTTTGACATATTCATCAGTAACACGTTGCCGAGATACGAGCATTTAGAAAAGAACAAAATCTGGCCAATCGTGATACGAGGTTTGGTCATACACTAATAAAATGAAAACTTTTTATCGCAGAAATCTGATTTTTTGATATATCATGTATTTTATGTTAAATTATTATTTTCTGCAAAAAAGTGATTTTTGAAAAAATGTCGACTTACGAGGTTTTGGAATGACACCGACGATATATAATATGTAGTGTTTGTGCTTATTGGTAGATTAGATAATGATTTAGTTGAGTCATTATGTTTTTTGAAATAAACACTGTACATGTGTATGGTAGGATTAGTGATTCAACCAGATTATCGTTGTAATTGAAAAGTGTTTTAGAGCGTCTGATTGCTGACACGAGAGAGAGAGAGAAATGGGGTTTAACGTCCACTTGACACAAACTAGGTCATTTTGGGACTAACGTAAGGTTTTCAATTTTTATTTCAATAATTCGCTTGTGCGTAGGGGTCTTTGGCAGTGGGAGGTAACTGGAGTGCCCGGAGGAAACCCACGAGGTTGAGAAGGTGCCCCTATCTCCATGTCACAAACGCTCACACTACGGCTCGAAACCACAGCCGCAAGCCAGAGGTAACCAGCCAGCTAGAGGTCGAAGCGCGGCACTCTAGACCACTAGGCCATCCCAACCTCCCTGAACAGAAACAAAAATATATTGAATAGTTTTACTTTTAATCACATTGGTATGAAATTGTTGTTATGTGTACATGTACATACACATATATAGAAACATTCTTTATACACTAGTGACCGGGTATCTTTCAGATTTAATGAAAGAAGGAAAGAAACTGAGATTACCATCCAATAGATTGCCTTCCAGAAAGTGTTAAATGCTATCAAGATTCATAAAAAAAACCACCCAGTTTCTGCTTACATGCATGTAGTTTAAGAATTAAATACTGTTTAGTTTTGACATTGGTTGTCTAATTTGTGACCATTCAGTTTAGTTTTGATATTCATCATCTGGTTTATGACCATTTAGTTTCATAAATGTCAAAACTAAACAGTGTTTCTTAAACTACACGGTAGCACAAACTGGACGTTTTTTTTATGAATCTTGATGACGGCATTTATCACTTTCTGGATGGCAATCTATTTAGTATTAACTCGATACAAGTATTAGATTCTGGATGGTAAGCTCAGTTCTTTTCTTTTTTCGTCAATTCTGAATGATTCCCTGTCCCTAGTGACTAAATATGATCAATTCGGGTATGTGTTGTTTGTGTTATTAATGAGATAAAATTTTACTGCCATCCACAATACATCTATGTAGTGCCAGCATAAACGGTAATCTATTGTATAGTTTTACCGGGTAATCTGATCGGTCTATTGGTGTGAATTGTTTAAAAGTGTACATGTATAAAAAAAACACTAACTTTAAGTACATATAAATGCTCTTTAAATATAATTCATTTGGGTATGTGTTGTTTGTGTATTATCGAATGCTTATTTCCAATAAAAGTATGGAAATTTTGGTGTATATGAAAATTAAAAAATCCAATCTTACTAAAATAATACTGGATTCTCTGAAAAACACCCATGGACTGCATAAAACAGATGATTAGGGATGTCCACTCAAGTGACATCAAAGGTTGCACGTAAAGGTTGTCTGATCTGTCAGATTTGAGAGGTGCTTAATGTATATGTTGATAAACTTGGTGGTGAGCAGTCTAGATAAAAGTGAGGTGATTAGTGGCTATTAAATAATGCAACAATTTAATTAGGATTTGATATTTATAATAAATGGACAGCAACTAAAGACAACATCATGTTGTATATGCAATGAATTCACCTCCACCTTGCATCCTTTGCTAAGTACCTGACTTCTTTTAATAGATTTTATAATAGCTAGAGGTATTTCCTCACAAATAGTTTGGATGTGTTTTTAGTCCAAATATATCATCAAGTCACCCAATTTGTACGTGGGGAAGGTATCTTTAATGAGAGGAAAGTCTATATGGTCATCCATAATGTGTATTCTGAGTGTTTGCCAACTTGACCCGTCAAACTGTACAAATGGTTAACAATGGTAAATAAATATGCCAAAGAAACATTCAGATGTGACTAAATATGACCTACAATTTCTTCTTTTTATTTTATTGTGGCTGTGTAGTGTGTGTGTATTGGCAAGATATTACAACACTCATTTATTTACATCGTATTTGAAAAGGTATAATATTTTGTATAATATTATGTCAGTCCCATTTTTATTTCTATATAATTTGTATTAATTAATCTTTTATAATCATGTTTAAGTTATTACTAAGCTACAAAGTGCCTCTTGTTAAATTAGTGTTTTATTCACACAATATTGTTGTCACCTCTGTCCGTCCGTCCATAGTTTGGGTGGGGGGGGGTGTGTGGCCGAATGGTTAGCACGTGCGTGCTATACTGCTGTATCATAAAGCCTGTCATTGAGACAACTGGTGTGGTTTCGAATCCCTGGTTGTACTTGACAAGGAGTAGGGTTGTCTTCCAACCTCGTGGGTTTTCTCCGGGTCCTCCATTTTCTCCCACTCCTAATTTAATTAAAATAAAATTAAACTATATGTTAGTACCGAAAACCTTGTTTGTGTCAAGTGGACGTTAAACCCATTTATCTCTCTCTCTCTCTCTCTCTCTCTCTCTCTCTTCCAAAGTTTTGATTAGTAATAAAAGCTGGATAACTTTATACCTGTGTCAACATCTCATTCAATCATATCAACAAAATCGACCCCTTCGCTCACAAAACAAGCCCTCTTTGGTTGTGCCGCAAGTTAAACTGAAATCCTATGGGGATATACACCAATCCTCAGCATGTCAATTCCTCCAGCTTCCAGAAGGATTAAGTATTGGGGAGCAATAATGTGATAAATCTGATTGCAAGATTATTAACACAACTGAAAGACCTTGGGTGGGGAAAAATGAACTAAAAAGAGGGACATAGTGTACATATCTCATGTCCACCAGTACTACTGACTACCGCCCTCGCTGTCTTAATAAAGAATGACTTGAATACATCATACTGCGTCATCATCGGAAATGTCATGTCAGGATCTACACAAATCCTCAGCATGTCAATTCCTCCAGCTTCCAGAAGAATTAAGTATTGGGGAGCAATAATGCGATAACATATTCTATCTCCCGAACCCCCTTCAAACACATTAGGCCAGCATATCATTACCCTCTTTTCCCCATACTCAAAATAAAAAATATTAAAACCTAACAAAAATTTCTTCATTTCATCGCAAATAAATCAAGAATAATTAAATAATTATAAATATAACTTATATAATCTTTGTTAAGTAACAATTGTTCAGCTGTCAGGTGATGACGGAGCACTGTCCCCAGTGTAATCCACTCCGGTTTAGTTCGGACTGAAAGTAAGATCGTTAGTACATATTCTCTCCAATTCTGGTTCACATAAACACGATACTGTAAATTCTTTCCCTGAAGTGATAATAAATTTCATGCAATAAATTATTTGAACAAACTAGAACTAAACCAGATCAAATCCCTGACCCACGTGAATAAGAAATCCACTAAAGGCATCAGTGGCCCACGGGTCAGTGGTAAGAAAGATCCTATCTAAAGACATACAAATCGCTACACCAATCATCTGAACAAAACAAATGGGAAAAATGGGACTAAGTGATGACGCCACATTGTCACAACTCACTTGGACAACACTATCATTCAATACAACACGTGCGCCGACCTACTTATCCACAATCAAGTGTGTACACAATTTACACACATTATAAGACGCTTAGAAGTCTGTTGTGTATTCAATCTACAACTGCTACAAATAACATTCACCAATAAATTTCCCCACTGAAAGTACTAATTATGCCGCACAAATAATTTCACTTTCCTATTTTAAAAAGCCGAATACCACCAAGGTATAACCATAAGCCATCAAGGCTATTGGCTACCTAAGCCAAAATCAATATACCACCAAGGTATTTTTAAAGATATAACTGAATGTAAATCCAATAAACCATTTTTTCACCAAATATGTGTAGTTTAATCCTCAAATAGGCTGAATATAAAATTTCAATGTGATTTGCCCAGCGGTTTAGACACAATACGAATTTCAATTTCAATTTTCTCGACACTCACGGAAACAAAATTAACCAGTCTACTAGCCTGGCGTGACGTCATCTCAGGAACACGTCAACAATGTCAGGCATATTATTATGCTGTGATTCATAGAGAGAGCCGGTATTGGCGACGATTCTGCGAGCGTTCAAAGCCATTCAACCGATCGCAGTTACTCTAGTGTCTTTGATAATATTGATGTCCATTCCTTCCTGAGATGACGTCAAAACCGAATGTTTCCGGAGATTGCCGAAGAATTTCGTTATTGTTGGATGGGCCTGATCGGTAGAAGAAAACGTTACAAAAACATACCCTCGTTATATAAAATCGGGTTTTTGTTTTTTTATATGTTGATTTTTGACTTTGTACGCCCGCTAAACCCCTAAATCGATGACATTCAGTTACATCTTTAAGTAAAAATAAAATCTATTACTGTTTAATGAAACAAGAACAAGTCTGTCCACCTCGCTGTCTTAATAAAGAATGACTTGAATACATCATACTACGTCATCATCGGAAATGTCACGTCAGGATCAAGCCTTCAGTGTCTGTGGACCTATTTTGTTGAATATCTTACCATTGGTCTCGAACATTAGCTGTGTTAAAATCCAAAGTCAAAACTCATTTGTTTGTTACATATTATCAGGATTAGCTATTATCTTCCATGCGCTTATGAGCAGCATGCAATGTGGATCGAGTAAGCACAATTACAAATTTACATTATTATTATTACAGGTTAGAATTTTTATCCTATTTTGATGAAACTTGCTTGGTTTGGTTCCTTTTGATATAAGCATGTGTATCAGAGCATAACTTCCTGCAGTATGGACCCTGATAGTACAGAATATTGTATATTTAGCTTGTGGATACTCTAGAGGCGCAATTTTTATTCGATATTAATGAAACTTATAAATTTTGTTTATAACCGAAAATATCTTGGTTTCTTTCCATGTTCATACTGCATATCGGACAGTAACTTCCTGGATTGTACCTAATTTAACAAAAAAATCCCTTCTTTAGTTTGTGGTTCTTCTAGAGATGTAAAATCCTGTCAAACAGTAAAATACAGATCTATTACACCCTAATGATGGCCGAGTTGGAATTTTGGGAAAATTTGACCAAAATGGCCTGAATAAATGGCAAATAGTGTGAAATGATTATATTATGTGATACTAACTTTTTGGACCCTCTAGAGGTCACAATTTGATTTGAATTAAACAAGCGTTTTAATATATATATCACTCTATTGTTACACCATAACTGCCGGACAAAATGGCAGTATGTAATATTTTGTGGCCCGTCTTGAAGTCACAATTTTTATCTGCTTTTGATGAACTTAAAATATATGTATGTCCCAAAGATTAAGGTTATTTTTGATAATCATGCAAAGCCCCTGATTGTTCACAAAATTCACATTTTTAACTTGTGGACCCTCTAGAGTTCCGGTTCACAATTTTTATCCAATTTAAATACAATATACATGTATATCTTTTACAATCACACCAGCAATCCATTAAAAATCAGGCCTCCTCTTTTTTTCATTTGAATTTGACTTTCACCATTATATTTTAAAGTATACAGAGCAGATTTATATATTTTTATATTCCTTGTATCAGGAGAGGGGTGATATAGGCCTTTCCTGTTCCCTGATCCCTTTTCATAAATTTCTGAAATAAAATATTGTTACCAATCATGGCCGCCACAAGCACCTGGATCTCTGATGTCTGTTTATATATAACATCAGAGGGAATTTCTTCTAAAATAGGATTGTCCAGATACCATCTGGAACATGACTGAAGTAAATATTCACATATGAATTTTTAAACTCCCACATTGAAATGTGGTCGTATATTGCCGTCGCCCCCTTCCGTCCATCGGTCCGTCCGTCCGTCCGTCCGGCGTCCACAATTTCTTGTGGACGCTCTAGAGGCCAAAGTTAATATTCGATTGACTTTAAATTTATACACAGTGTTTAAAGTCATGAGACGAAGAAGCCTATTAATTTTCAGCAATTTCCGATAAAAACTGTCAGAGTTATGGCCCTTGATCACTTAAAAAAATCTTGTGGACGCTCTAGAGGCCAAAGTTAATATCCGATTCACTTTAGATTTATAGACAGTGTTTAAAGTCATGAGACGAAGAAGCCTATTGATTTTCAGCGATTTCCGATAATAACTGTCAGAGTTATGGCCCTTGATCGCTTAAAAAAATCTTGTGGACGCTCTAGTGGCTAAAGTTAATAACCGATTGACTTTAGATTTATACACAGTGTTTAAGGTCATGAAATGAAGAAGCCTATTGATTTTCAACAATTTCCAATAATTACTGTCAGAGTTATGGCCCTTGATCACTTCAAAATTCTTGTGGATGCTCTAGAGGCTAAAGTTAATAACCGATTGACTTTAGATTTATACACAGTGTTTAAGGTCATGAAACGAAGAAGCCTATTGATTTTCAACAATTTCCAATAATTACTGTCAGAGTTATGGCCCTTGATCACTTCAAAATTCTTGTGGATGCTCTAGAGGCCAAAGCTAATATCCAATTGACTTTAAATTTATACACAGTGTTTAAGGTCATGAGACGAAGAGGCCTATTGATTTTCAGCGTTTCCGATAATTACTGACTGAGTTATGGCCCTTGATCACTTTCAAAATTTTGTGGATGCTCTAGAGGCTAAAGTTAATAACCGATTGGCTTTAAATTTATACAAATTGTTGAAGATAACTTGAACAGCATGGAGGAGAACTTTATCAAGGCAAAACAAATTCCAATGATTTTCTGATAATTACATAATGAGTTGTTACTTTTAATCAGATTTTAGTGTATTATAAATGTTTCATTACCGAAAAAAGTAAAATATGCGACAACTCTTGTTGACTGCCCGGACGATTTAGCTGCTGTGGGCGTATGTTTCGTTGCCTGGCAACCTATGTTTGTTTGTTTGCAACATAGTTGTTAATAAAATTGTTTTTTGGGGGGTGATTAATAAGTAGTTTATCACCCCAAATAACAACAAATTACAGTGCAAGCTTTAAAGTGCATTTTAACCTACTCACTGCCCTTAAATTAAAAGTGTCTGGCAAGTAATAGTTATATACCTTGTTTTCAAGGTGTATGGGTTGATACACCGGCTCTTTTTTGAGTGAGGCTCCGAGGCGAAGCCGAGGAGATCTCCACTCAAAAAAGAGACGGTGTATCAACCCATACACCGAGAAAACAAGGTATATAACTGACTTATACTGAATACTTTTTCGAGAAATAGAGATTTGTTCCCAATTTCAAAAGCATTTCTCATTTCACAAATTTATCAAAATTTCCCATCCAGAGCCCCCCATTTATCTCATCGCAACCGCTTATTTGTACTCAGGTAAATGATGTCAGTACATCGCACGTGCGTTTCCCTGTTAAATCAGGTCAGGGAAGTTGATTGGTTGAGAAAAGCAAACGTCATCCAATCATTTTGTACAATGGCATTTCTCGTTGTTTTGCAAACGCAACGACTGTGTCGATTGTAGTTGATTGCAGAAATGAATGCGGGAATTCGTCGAAGAATCCTACTTTGTAATGTCACAGAGATATATATTTCTAAGACCGAGAATATCATTTCTGCAAGAGACGTCGATGATCGCGAAGATTTAGAAGCCCGATCCATCACAGAACAAGAAATTAAAGCCATGCAGATGAGTCGAATTACACCAAACACGAGGAAAAATTACAATTGCATAGGAATATGGTGACATTTCGAGATCAGTACAAGAAATTGGATTATAACTTTTTTGATAAGCAAGGTACATTTGTTAATATCCGCACAGATCAATACATTAACTTTGCGACGTATTGACATCCACAAAAACAAGAACAGCCATTAAATGAAGTCGAGTTGGAATTGTAGATTTCTAGAAATGCCAATGGATTAATTTATACTAGGAATATATTTGGAGTACGTGTTGTGGATGAGCATAAACCGCGACAAAATGTGAAAGTTTTTAGTGTTGAAAATGCCAAGACATATATTTATAATAGTAAAATATTTGGATTATGTGCTGCGGATGAGCATAAGCCGCGACAAAATGTGAATGTGCGACAAGATGTCAAAGTGCAACAACACATCAAAATGTAAAGGAATGTGAGACAAAATGTAAGAATATGACTGAGAGTGACGCACGTTCAAAAAGTGCTGAGACAGTTGAAAATGATGACTCTTTTACCATAACATGTTCAAAACGGGTTGGAGATGTTTAAATAAATAATATGTAAATCATGATTTTGTTATTTTGTCCCTCTTCAACTAAAACACGGACACTTTTCAATACACGGCTACTTTTCAAAAGTGGCCGTGTATTGAAAAGTGGCCGTGTATCAGTTGAAAAGTGGCCGTGTATCGGTGAATACCCTCCCGTTTTTATCAAAGAGTCGAGAAAAAGTATGGGTATAATTGAGGGATGCTGACAAAGAGTCGAGAAAAAGTATGGGTATAATTGAGGGATGCTGACAAATCTTGAAATTGTGTATGATAATGTCAGTGAATAGGCTTACATGTATTTCCTGTCTTACTAAATATTATAGGCTTATAGTATTATATTTCCCGTCATACTATTAGACCGGCAGCCCAGAGCACTTTGGTCAAACGAACAAGGTACCAATATCTGAGTACTGGAATGCTTACTGTGTAAACTAGCATATTCAGATATGGATGTCTGCCGGGGCTCAGTTGCTGCGTGTGGCCTTGTGGGCCCCAAAGAGGGCACCAAAAAATGTGCTCGATCAAACATTGTGGATACCACTCAGAAACAAGTTGAAATGAACAGATACATTTCCTGGAGTACAAAACAGGCCCTGACAGACAAATTCTCCTCTGCATAGGGTCCGCCAGACGCCCCCGAAGGGTCCCAAATTTTGAGCTAGATTAAACATTGGAGGTACCATACGAAACAAAGTTAAAATGAAAAATTAGACTCTACTTAGTATAAAAATCTCAATGCCAGACCAATTTTTTGCTGTAAAAGCCTCGCCAGACACCCCCAAAAGTTGGGTCCCGTGTTGAAAATGAGCTGGATCAAACATTTGTGAAACCACTAGGGATGGAATAATAATTTAATTTTTTTTCAAATTCTTTAAAAGTAAAGTGGTTTTATGGGCAAAATATACCAAAAATAACGAATTTCACAAATGTTTTGCCCAAAAATTTTTTTTTCACTTGGAGCTGGCCAATTTTCAAAATGGCCGCCAAATTAGTTATAAAATATGACATTTTCGTTTATAACTAATCAGTATCTCGTAAAATTTGTTTCTAATATGTCTTTTGTATGGTTTTCGAGGTATCTGAATTTAATTCTTGTCTCAAAAATGACTTTCGATAATTCAAGATGGCGTTAATTCAAAATGGCGGTCAAAATGGCGGATTTTCAATTAACCATCTTTTTTTTTTTGTCGGGTACGGCTTCTAATATGTCTTTTATATGGTTTTCGAGGTCTCTAAATTCAATCCTGTTCTCCAAAATTAATTTCAAAAATCCAAGATGGCGGAAATTCAAAATGGCGGCCAAAATGGTGGATTTTCAATTAATCACCATTTTTTTCTGCTGGATATGACTTGTAATATGTATTTTATATCTCTTTCAACGTCTTTGGATTCAATTCTGGTCTCAAAAATTAATTTTGTAAATCCAAGATGGCGGAAATCCAAGATGGCGGCCAAAATGGCAGCCAAAATGGCGAATTTTCAGGAAAACCGCCACTTTTCTTGTGGATATTGCTTGTAAGATTAACCAAATAAGGTTTCAGTCTTCCTAAATTCAATTTTACAATACCATCTACGCAGCGTCCTTTTTATAGTCCCACATTGAAATGTGGTCTATATTGTCGTCGCCCCCGTGTTCCACAATTACTTGTGGCCTCTCTAGGCTAAAGTTAATATCCGATTGACTTTAAATTTATACACTGGGTTTAAGGTCATAAGACAAAGAATCCTATTGATTTCCGATAATTACTGTCAGAGTTATGGCCCTTGATCACTTCAAAAATCCTTGTAGACGCTCTAGTTGCTAAAGTTAATATCCGATTGACTTGTTCGCAATGTTGAAGTTCATGAGACAAAGAAGCCTATTGACTTTCAGTGAGTTCCGATAATTATGGCCCTTGGTCACTTCAAAAATCCTTGTGGTCGCTCTAGTGGCTACAGTTAATATACAACTGACTTGTTCGCAGTGTATATGTTCATGAGACAAAGAAACCTATTGATTTTCAGCAAGTTATTATCTGATTGACTTTAAATTCTCCAAAATGGACCCCCAAAATGGACGATTTTTTTTAGATATTCGTCATTTATTTTTCTTAGATATGGCTTGGATATGGCTTGTAATAATATGTCAGTTCTAGGGTTTTCGTTGTCACCTTAGAATAATAATACCATAGTTCTCACTCCAACGGTTTCAGTCTTTTTCAAAAGGCGGTGGCCATGCTCTAATATCATTTTTTGAAGGAAGTCCATATGCTGATTACACTATTTTGCCTGATTACACTATTTTGCCTATTTTGCAAATTTTGTCTAATGGTTTGGATTGTTCGTACTTGGTTTTATTTTATTGATACTAACTGCCAGAACTAGAAAAACTTTGCAAATACTCCCACATTGCGAAGGTAATTTAAAATGCATTTACGACTTGTAATTATTGAAGTCATGTAGCACTATTCTCTCTTTCGCTTTAGGTAGTCATTTGATTAGGTAGTCACAGATTAAATGTCTTAGTCGCTACTGAGGTCTTCGTCTGTTTCTTCTTCTGCTTTGTCTACTATCCACAGTATAGTATTTGTAATTGCACCAGTAACGCATTAGAGATCCAGTCATTGTTCTGTGGCCATTTCCTATTTTGATTTGTGGAAAATCGGTGGACAGGTCAGCATCAATTTCATATATCCATTCACAGTTGGTCTAGACCTGATCTTCTTAAGCGGAGTAATTTCTTCTGTAGATATCAGTTCGTGTTTCATATGTTCTGGTTCCATCTCTGCCAATCGTTTTATGTGTTGTGCATAGTCTATTTCTTCATTTCATTTTTGTTGTTTTGCTCAATTTCATGGTACGGGTTTTGTACCAGTGTCAACATAATATCTCCGTGGCAGTTACTCGCATAAAATGCGTCGTCATCAGATGTCATACGGACACATACTAATGAGAGGCCTTATTCGTGAAGTAGATGGATATATTCAAAGAAGGACTGAACAAGCATTCGATATCATAGCAAGAAAAAAAACAGCTATCGAAAAAGCCTTGGACACAATACTGTGTCCGTATGGCTTCTGATGATGAGGCATTTTATCAGTATAACTGCCATGGAGACTATATTGCCACTTGTTTGATGCTACTGTACAGAGCCTGGTAGATTAGAAAGTCCTGTTGGAATTACTGTGGTAATCGCGAATAACGTATTTCACCAGCAATTAACACGAGCCAAAGTATACTCTCCAAAAAAAACCCACAATGCAATATTTCGTCGTCGGTATATACTCGCTCTACCATTGCTGAACCAAACTGTTCTCTGTGTTGCTGTAGCCATACCATCAGGGTCTTAACCCACTTAAGTTGAATTTCACGTTGTCCGTATATTTCAAAACAGCAGCTCTAACGGGGACTTCTGGCTCCTAACCCGGTTTCACGTAGGCGTTTACAGGCGGACTAATCTGAATTCTACGCCGTCTGACAAATGCTGCTACAGTAGAGTTTGACGTTGAGAACCGTTTCCGCCAATGTCGTAACCGGAAGTAACGACCCAGGGCAGTTAGGTTCACTCTTGTTTGGCCTGAGATTGTGCGGTCACGTGTAGAACTTCAATGTCGGTACCTATCCCAAAGGTGAGAAATGGAACTCGGGGAAACATTCAGCAGCCTGGTTACATCTGTCTTAGATTCACCTGCTTGTAATTGACCAATTACGTTGTTGGGTTGGTCTTCTTGCAGATGTGGCATCACTTTGTTCGTCGAATGTGTACATGTGCAACTGATTTGGAAACCGAGAACGCCGGAATTTTAAAAGCCTTAGATTTAGGTTCCATGCGAAAAGCTCGCGAAGTTGTTAAATTAGTGTGTCTTGGTGCAATCAAGCGAAAACAAATTTCGGCAAAAGGGATGACCAGTCATAATTAGTGACACTATATTTAAAACCAATAATGAATTTCTTTTATCCTTACATAATGAAATTAAAAACAAGTAACATTTATGGAAACAGCACCCTCGTTCAAAAAAAAAAATTAATGAAAAATGGGCTTTGCGTTTCATTTTTTGAAGAGTATAAAACTACAGCATGATACAGAAGAAGACCCCAGTAGCGACAATAATGATGACTAAGACATTTAATCCGATAACTGACAAAGGCGAAAGAAGGAATGGTGCAACATGATTACTAGCCGTAAATGCATTTCAAATTACCTTCGCGACGCTTCTTTTTTTAAACTTATAACATGTTGCGAAATAGATAACTGACAAAAAGGAATCTGTGGTTACCATAGGTCTAGATGATACCACAAATGATGCCGGATATAGAGTCTTCAACACGGTCTATGTAAACCACTTTACCATTTCTGAATGGTTTTCACTCAGGTGAAATGCTGCAAAAGCATGAGTAAGACAAAAAGGACGTTGATCAGATGGTATTGAATTCCTCAAATTATTTCTTACCCATAAATTGATACATCTTACAAGAAAAATCCGCCATTTTGGCCGCCATCTTGGATTTGCGCCATCTTGGATTTGCGAAATGAATTTTTGAAACCAGAATTGAATCCAAAGACGCTGAAAGAAATATAAAATACATATCCAGCTGTATACAGCAGAAAAAAATCGTGATTAATTAAAAATACACCATTTTGGCCGCCATTTTGAATTTCTGCCATCTCGGATTTTCGAAATTAATTTTGGAGAACAGGATTGAATTTAGAGACCTCGAAAACCATATTAGAAGTCATATTAGAAGCTGTACCCGACAGAAAAAAATGTTGGTTAATTGAAAAACCGCCATTTTGACCGCCATTTTGAATTTACGCCATCTTGAATTATCGAAACTCATTTTTGAGACAAGAATTAAATGTAGATACCTCGAAAACCATACAAAAGACATATTAGAAGACAAATCTTACGAAATACTGATTAGTTATAAGCGAAAATGTCATTTTTTAAAACTAAATTTGGCGGCCATTTTGAAAATTGGCCAGCTTCAAGTGAAAAAAATTTTTTTTTGACAAAACATTTGTGAAATTCATTATTTTTGGTATATTTCGCCCATAAAACCACTTTACTTTTAAAGAATTTGAAAAAAATTAAATTATTATTCCATCCCTAGTGGTTTCACAAATGTTTGATCCAGCTCATTTTCAACACGGGACCCAACTTTTGGGGGTGTCTGGCGAGGCTTTTACAGCAAAAAATTTGTCTGGCATTGGGATTTTTATACTTAGTAGAGTCCAATTGTTCGTTTTAACTTTGTTTCGTATGGTACCTCCAATGTTTAATCTGGCTCAAAATTTGGGACCCTTCGGGGGCGTCTGGCGGACCCTATGCGGAGGAGAATTTGTCTGGCAGGGCCTGTTTTGTACTCCAGGAAATGTATCTGTTCATTTCAACTTGTTTCTGAGTGGTATCCACAATGTTTGATCGAGCTCATTTTTGGGTGCCCTCTTTGGGGCCCACAAGGCCACACGCAGCAACTGAGCCCCGGCAGACATCCATATCTGAATATGCTAGTTTACACAGTAAGCATTCCAGTACTCAAATATTGGTACCTTGTTCGTTTGACCAAAGTGCTCTGGGCTGCTGATCTATATATATAATAGGCTTATAGTATTATATTTCCCGTCTTACTATATATAATAGGCTTATAGTATTATTACCGCAGGCTGGTAAAATTGATGCACTTCAGATATTATCTTTATTGCTGACACAGTTTTAGTTTTATAAATTTTAAATCATTTAAAAAAACATTTTGGAAAAAGTGTAGGCCTACATGTTTTTAACAAATTGGCTTATAACAAATAATTATTAAATTATTAAAAAATTTAGGAAATAATGTTTTAATTTCCAACAATATTAAACAAATTATTATCTCTTCTTTACACAATTCTGCTAATGGTAAAAAATCACCCAAGGACAAGAAAATGTAGCGGTCACAATAAGATGGAATCAACAATAAGTTATATGGCTGTAAAAAGAAGCCAGTGAATACTCGTTCAGACCTGGGTTTCTTTTTTTTTATTTTTCAAGATTGTCTGAGCCCTGAGCATATAATTGACAAATTAATGAGTGTAAACAAGTAGGCATATCCGCTTGTATGTTAGGGAACCATTTTTATAAACCAATCAGAGACATCGTTGATATTCCATGATCTCAAAATGATTACTGGATTCTTATACTTTTTTATCGCCAGTGTAAAATATCCGGCCGCCATCTTTTGAAAATTAAAAGCTTGGTTTTAATTTGTCAGGAGTACCCAAATTCCTGTAGAACTGAAATGGAAAATGTGTCTGATCGTTAAGATACGATAAGAAACAGGTTTTGTGTACTAATTCACTGTGTATATAAAAGAGTTAGCTAATTTTTATTCAGACATTGAAACTGTCAGGTTATTTTGTGGCCAGAACCAAGAAACAAATATCAGTAACTAGAAAATGACAGTGTATATTTTATTATAAATTTTCACTTCTTGACTCGAAGACTGGATTTGGGAATTCATCTTCTTATGTTTTTTTTCATAAATTACCAACTAATGCAGCGTTAAGGAAACAACATTGATTAGCTTCCAAAGTACAATGATTTGTAATTCTTTTCAGGAGTTATGTTAGAAATTGAAAGATAAAATTAGAAATGGATGGTTCGAGCAACTCATCATGGCTGCCTTTACCATCCACGTCCGAGACACCAGCACAAGACACACAGGTAAGAATGTATCATCTTCTTTCCCGCCTGACACAAATGTTTAGGTGATACTAGTGGATATTTGGACTGTCTGAATTTGCCGGATAAATCTGGTAGAAGATATCATTGTTGATGCTTTTTTTGTAGCATTGATTTCGTAGCACAATCTTGTCTTGCTTCAGTTTAAAAAAATCATGAGCTATGCACCTCATTACATATCATTTAAAACTCAAATAATTCCATTCGACCATTGTTTTTATACGCCCACATTGAAATGTGGTCGTATATTGCCGTTGCCCCCGTCCGGCCGGCGTCCACAATTGCTTGTGGACGCTCTAGAGGCCAAAGTTAATATCCGATTGACTATAAATTTATACACAGTGTTTAAGGTCATGAGACGAAGAAGCCTATTGATTTCCGATAATAACTGTCAGAGTTATGGCCCTTGATCACTTTAAAAAATCTTGTGGACGCTCTAGAGGCCAAAGTTAATATCCGATTGACTTTAAATTTATACACAGTGTTTAAAGTCATGAGACAAAGAAGCCTATTGATTTTCAGCGATTTCCAATAATAACTGTCAGAGTTATGGCCCTTGATCACTTCAAAAAATCTTGTGGACGCTTTAAAGGCTAAAGTTAATAACCGATTGACTTTAAATTTATACACAGTGTTTAAGGTCATAAAATGAAGAATCCTATTGATTTTCAGCAATTTCTGATAATTACTGTCAGAGTTATGGCCCTTGATAACTTAAAAAAATCTTGTGGACGCTCTAGAGGCCAAAGTTAATATCCGATTGACTTTAAATTTAAACACAGTGTTGAAGGTCATGAGACGAACAAGTAGATTGAGTTTCAATGAATTTAGATAACTTGAACAGCATGGAGGAGAACTTTATCAAAGCCAAACAAATTCCAATGATTTTCTGATAATTACATAATGAGTTGTTACTTTTAATCAGATTTTAGTGTATTATAAATGTTTCATTACCAAAAAGAGTAAAATATGCGACAACTCTTGTTGACTGCCCGGACGATTTAGCTGCTGTGGGCGTATGTTTCGTTGCCTGGCAACCTATGTTTGTTTTAAAGGACCTAAGTCCGTAACTCAAAGTCCTCCAAAAATTTCGACATCGAAAACACGAATTATTGGTCAATTTAAATCAACATTAATGATGTAAACTTACCAGGAAAAGATGAGCTTCTAAAATCCGATATTTTAGATAAAATAATTTTTTTAACATTGGTACACGAATCGTGAACCATGATTTGCTTCAGCCCCAGTTGTATTGAGAGACTTGGGGGACGAGGCTAAACACACTGAATCAAACCAAACGTAGTAATGTAGACTGGAATAACTAGACGCTATAGATGTGCACTTGATTGCGACTGCTGGCGTATTTCGTCGAACATAACTGATTTGAAATTGGAGTAAAAACGGAAACCATAGAATGTAAATCAGTTTATATACATTCATATTACACAGGCCCGAAGCCAGAAACCAAAATTTAGCCGACATAGGGGGGCGAGGAAGATAAATTTCCGACAACAAAAAATCAATGAACGAAGGTCATCACCAACTACCGTAAGCAGGAGCAGGGGAGAGCACGAAAAGTAGAAGCTGTGAGAGTGATTTGGGCCTCTATGACATGCAGGTGGTGAATGTGTCGGAAAATTAAGAGTTTCCAGCCGACATTAACTATCTCTCGGCCGAATTTGAGACGCTGTGAGAATGAATTTAGGCCTCTTTGACATACAGGTGGTGAATGTGTAGGAAAATTAAGAGTTTCCAGCCAACATTAACTATCTCTCGGCCGAATTTGAGACGCTGTGAGAGTGAATTTAGGCCTCTTTGACATGCAGGTGGCGAATGTGTCGGAAAATTAAGAGTTTCCAGCCGACATTAACTATCTCTGTCGTACTAGAACTCTCCCGGCGAAAATGCGAGCATAGCTAACCAGCGATTTTTTTCCGATGCAGACAGAAAAATTCCGATAGGAACGGCCATGGGGGGGCGGCTCTCCCCCCCAGCCCCCCCACTAGCCTCGGGCCTGATATTACAGTATTATAAGCGTTGCGACCCACTTTTGTGAATTTCTAGGTCCCAGATGTTAGCGATTTAGCTCCTTTAAGAATTACTATTGGTTGCCTTAGCGCTGTATAGGTTGTGCCCATAACTCTGAAACCACAAGTTGTGGGTGATCGCCACCCGGCCTATGTTTTTCACCGATGTGGGCTACCTCTATACACTAAATTTCAGCCTCAGGACAGCCCTAGTGTAGCCACCAGCATTGAACCAGACAGATAACAGTCACAAATAATAGTATAGATTTTAACAAACTTTTCAAATATCTGATAAATGGGTCTACATGTACATGTATATTATATATAGATTTCTAACAAATAAAAATTCTCAAACAAAAGATTGATAAAGTACATTTTATATATAAACTGATATAAAATCATTTAAATTTAAATTTTCTGGTACAATTCCTCCTTGTCAGTTGTTGCGCAGGACAGAGGACCTGACAGAGACAGCTGTCTAGTCACTCGGATGAGACGGAAATCCAATGCCCTATGTTCACATTGGCAATTGGCATGCATGTTGAAGTTCCCTCGGCAGTGGGAATTTGATATAAGAGTAGTGCCACTGTTCAAACAAATTTTCACTCCTACCACACTGTACGGCACATGCCTGCCTTCATTAACCCAGTCAGAGCAGGGGCATGTTTCACAACATTTTAACTAAGATGAAATTCAAATTTTAGTAATTTGATTGGATGTTATTATTAGAATCAAAATTGAAGTATCTACTAAAATTTGGATTTTATCTTAGTTAAAAGTTTGTGAAACAGGTCCCAGAACAGAAGGACGTTAAAACCCCATTTCATTTAAGCAATGACGTATATAGATTTTTCCCTCTTGTTCCTAGGGAGGTGGATATTGATCTTGTCTAATTGAAATTTATTATTCTGAAATATCTGTCTATTTCAGAATATAACATACTAAGTTTTATGACATTATTTCAACCTTCCTTATAATTCTTTGTGGGTGGCCGTATGCAATTTGAAAACCATTAATTTCTATATTTCTGTGTATGTGCCTCTTACAGTATGTACATGTATTTTTAATAGTAGATCTAGATCATTAGAATGTTATTTTGATACAATTAAGGGTACCTGTAGCGATTTTAAAATCATAAACTGTTCTGTTATGTCATGTGTGAATCTGACCAACATCTGTAGATTGTCCATGATGTACTTTTGATCATATTTGGATACCGGGGGGGGGGGGGGTATCGGGGGTATGCATAGGTCTCCCCCCCCCCCCCCAATGATTTTTGATCGCCATGACAGATTATCAGGTCTATATCCAATATCCACATGAATGTCACGTTTTGAAGGCTATCTAACCACTGCCTTGGGTCTCGTCACAGTTACTGATATTCATGTTATCTTCCTCCTTAATTGTAGGTTGTCAATTTTTCCATATCGTCATCATATTAACCCAAGTTACAATTTTCATCGAAATAACACTGGTACAGTAAACGATTTGTAATTATTAATTTGGTTTAGTAATGAAATGTTCCAGGTTCCAGGGTTCGTTCGCCCCCCCCCCCCCCAAAAAAGGTTATGACCTGTTGATTTTCTACTATGCATTTAAATTTGGGTATTTACAGTAACATTATAGAAGATTTAGATAAAAAAAACTGACAGTTTGCACTATAATAAACAAATAACTTATCGAATTTCCAAAATCCTGTAGGCTATATTGTCACTGTTACCATTGTTGAGAGTTGATTATGGATTTATCATGTTAATAAATGTCTTGTTAACCCTTACGTACCCACCACCAAATTTTCCAAAATTTGAGAATGTCCGACTCCGCCTTTTTGTTTGAGATGGTCACGGGCCTGCCCGCAGTTTTTTTTTTAAACATATGATAATGAGGTATAACATTTTTGAAGTTCTGTGGCTTTTTTATTTATAGAGATACAGTTTTACAATTATTATTTTTTTTTTTAGCAAATTATTTGAGCTATACAATAACAATCATTAATTTAATTTTCAAACATGTAGCATAATTCTGGGAAAAAAGTGTGTTTTTTCACAAAAATCGTCAAATTTTGACATTGTCTTCAGTTTCTGACTGAACTCTCACTTTGTCTGTCTAAAATTGGTTCATAGTCAGAATAATTGCCATTTGACTCGAGATCGGAGTCCCCTGAATCATTATCTGCAAATATTTCCATAATTTCATCCTGATCCCTCAAAAGCGCTTCAAATCAAAAGTAGAACTCTGCAACATGTTTACTCTAAAATGTACTGTATAAGCACTAGGCTATTTATAGATCATTGGAAAGCATGTCAACGGAAGTAGAAGTCATAGTAGAGTCTGACTAGGGTGAACAACGACTTTTTTACACGGAATAAAGATTTGAGGCATACACCTTTCTCGCAAAAATACGAGATTGGGAATTCTCAGCCATTTTTCACCTCTCACAAAAATGCGAGATCAGGAATTCTCAGTACTTTTTACATCTCGCAAAATTGTAAGATGCGGAATTCTCAATCACTTTGGACCTCTCGCAAAATTGCGAGATTGGGCACGTAAGGGTTAATAGTTTATATAACATTTCAGCCTAAAGAAAGACCTTTAAGGCTGATTTAGCTCTTTCATAATGTATGTTTAAGTTTTTAAACAAGTTGACCTATATAGAGTTAAGTAGAAAAAATCTTCTAAACAACATGTAACGTTTTGGTTTTTCTAAATCCAGTAAGACTTGCACTGTATATATATGACACCAGTCATAGCTACATATAGATAATCTTTTGTTAGTGTCAAAATATGGAGATTATTGTAGGTATATAGATCATATACAATACAACAAACCGTACTGGTATAATGAATTAATACAATAATAAACAAGTAGTTTAGAAAGGCAAATTAGTTCCCACTGGTTATTAGCTTGTTTGAGTTTTTTATATGTCCACATTGAAATATTTATATCCCATCTGCTGTCTACAGCTCTAGAGGCCAGGGCTCACACTGGCTTTCATATATTTACCGCCAAAATGGAAGATAATATAAGGGTTCATAAATTTATGTTTTGCATGTACCATAGGCCTATCGTTTTTTTCAGCGTACCTAAAGGTCAGAACTAACACAATTATATGGGAAAACAATCACTGGTTTATTATACACAAACACGACGTTTCGATAAGTATCCTCTTATCGTTATCAAGCACAATGATATTTAGTAAACTAGATGGTATATATATATATAAAAATGTACAATATGAAGCCATACTTAATTAATGTTATGGATTACAAGGGTCACCGTGATTATAGTTAATCAGTTAACCGACAAAGAACTTTGATACACTACATAAAAATAATGAATATAGATATAAATGAAACCATTTAGCAAATAGATAGCAGTGTTATGAATTAACAGTTGTTTTAGGCTTGTAACTAAGAAAACACCACTGGATGACTAGGATCTGAATATACCCGAAACCATAGTGTGTCCTACCATAATAAGCATAATTAACTAAGAAAACATAGTGATATAGTTCCCGAGGTGTGACGGTTGACAAGGAAACTTAGGGTTGGGAAGAGAATAAATACAACATTATTAACCGTCTATAATTGAATATAATTAATTTTAGATAACTGCATCATAGGCCCTAGGAATAAACAGTCCCAAATCTCTATTTAATTCTGGTGCAAATCTTTTTATATGTATGGCTTCTTTTAACTTCCGAATTTTCTTGTTGTGTTGGTTTTTTGCCAGAATTTCAACATTGCCCCAATCTATTGTGTGTCTTGGGTGGTCCTTTAGGTGCTCTGCTATGGCCGATGTGTTGGTAGGGGCTCTTGACTTGTGTTCTAAAATTCTTTTTTCCACTGGTCTTTTGGATTCTCCAGTGGTGTTTTCTTAGTTACAAGCCTATAACAACTGTTAATTCATAACACTGCTATCTATTTGCTAAATGGTTTCATTTATATCTATATTCATTATTTTTATGTAGTGTATCAAAGTTCTTTGTCGGTTAACTGATTAACTATAATCACGGTGACCCTTGTAATCCATAACATTAATTAAGTATGGCTTCATATTGTACATTTTTATATATATATATACCATCTAGTTTACTAAATATCATTGTGCTTGATAACGATAAGAGGATACTTATCGAAACGTCGTGTTTGTGTATAATAAACCAGTGATTGTTTTCCCATATAATTGTGTTAGTTCTGATATGTCTCCAATCGCTAAATGCCACTAAAAGAT
Organism: Patella pellucida; assembly: GCA_917208275.1. Lineage (NCBI taxonomy): Eukaryota > Metazoa > Mollusca > Gastropoda > Patellidae > Patella > Patella pellucida. The sequence continues at coordinate 65,742,524 of OU795039.1, forward strand.
TATGTACCTAAAGGTATTAGAAACTGAATCCCTGATAGAATGATATAAGTTTCAATTATATTTGTATATATATGAGATGCTTAGAATTATCCTTGTTATTCATTTTTATACGCCCACATTGAAATGTGGTCGTATATTGGCGTCGCCCGTTCTGTACGTCCGTACGTCCGTCCGTCGTCCACAATTTCTTGTGAACGCTCTAGAGGCTAAAGTTGATATTTGATTGACTTTAAATTTATACACAGTATTTAAGGTCATGAGACGAAGAAGCCTATTGATTTTCAGCTACCTTCGATAATTACTGCCAGAGTTATGGCCCTTGATCACTTTGAAATATCTTGTGAACGCTCTAGAGGCTAAAGTTCCGATTGACTTTAAATTAATACACAGTGTTTAAGGTCATGAGATGAGGAAGCCTATTGATTTTTAGCGATATCCGATAATTATCGCCAGAGTTATGGCCCTTGATCACTTTGAAATATCCCGTGAACGCTCTAGAGGCTAAAGTTATTATCCGATTGACTTTAAATTGATACACAGTGTTTAAGGTCATAAGACGAAGAACCCTATTGATTTTCAGCAATATCCAATAATTACTGCCGGAGTTATGGCCCTTGAACACTTCAAAAAATCTTGCGGATGCTCTAGAGGCCAAAGTTAATATCCGTTGACTTTAAATTTATACGCAGTGTTTAAGGTCATGAGCAAAAGAACCCTATAGATTGTCAGTGATTTCCGATAAGTACTGCCAGAGTTATGGCCCTTGATCACTTCAAAAAATCTGGCGGATGCTATAGAGGCCAAAGTTAATATCCGATTGACTTTTAGTTTATACACAGTGTTTAAGGTCATGAGAAGAATAATCCTATTGATTTTCAGCAATTTCCAATAATTACTGCCAGAGTTATGGCCCTTGATCACTTAAAAAAATCTTGTGGATGCTCTTGAGGCCAAAGTTAATATCTGGTTGACTTTAAATTTATACACAGTGTTTAATGTCATGAGAAGAAGAGCCCTATTGATTTTCAGCGATTTCCGATTATTACTGTCAGAGTTATGGCCCTTGATCACTTCAAAAATTCTTGTGGACACTATAGAATGAATGAATGAAATGGGGTTTAACGACCTACGCTTAAGCACCTAACCTGGGCTAATTGAAGACGGGGGACACTATAGACGCTAAAGTTTACATCAGATTCACTTTAGATTGAAACACAGAGTTAAGGTCTTGAGACGAACAATGAATTTTGATAACTTGAACAGCTACATCCATGATATTAAATGTTTCCTATACTAAAGGTTCCGTGGAGGAATACTTTATCAAAGCCAAACAAATTCTAATGATTTTCTGATAATTACTTTTTAAGTATTAAAATGAGTTGTTACTCTTAATCAGATTTTAGTCTATTATAAATGTTTCATTATCAAAAAAAATTAAAAATATGCGACAACTCTTGTTGACTGCCCGGACGATTTAGCTGCTGTGGGCGTATGTTTCATTGCCTGGCAACCTATCTTTATAGCATTTTGTCGACAGTAATTCGATACAAATGGCGAACTGTTTGCTCACTCAAGAATCATCGATATTCAACACACTCTTACGTTTCCGACCAGTGGTGATAATATAATTAAATAAATAATATCCAATACACATCCTTGTATATTTTACATGCAATATGAAGCCACAGTAAACGGATTTATTCTTTTCGAAAAGAACTGTCGGCCATTTTTGTTAAAGACGAAACAAAACACCAAATATTTCTGCTTGAATTAATCATTAGGAGGAAATAATGACTAGAGATAGGCTTTATATATATCATTGGCAATAAACTAATCATTTTTCTAAGACAATTGATTAGTTTTACTCATTGACGCGACTCGGATTATCAGCCAGTTGATGAATTTATACAATCGTCCACCATGTGATTACGTGATTGACACTCAATAGTAAGTGCAGGAGGACTACACTACACGCAAAACAAGAATATACAAGATAAACCTGCAGACAAGACAGAAAATAGACATTGCAAAAAATAAACAATTATCGAATCCAGTGAATGGATCCTGGGGCCAGTCGTAAGCGTCCACTGCGCTGTACAGTCCCGGGCCTGTTGTGGTACAGGCTTCACTAAAATGATTTAAAAAAAAGAAAAAAAAAAGATGTAAGAAAACTAATGCGACCAATCTTGACAGTGGTCGTCTCTTCAATGGCGATAGTCTGCCAGTAATTGACGTCAATGTAATGGATAATCCAGAATAAGTGGGATTAGAATTTTAAGATTTTTTTCCGCCAGTTCTCAAACAGAATTGCCAGTACCGCAAAACGTTATCGCCAGGATCAAATTTTAATGGACACTTACATTTATTTTATCGCAAATTGTGACTTTGGCGACCGCCGGTGTAAGCCCTGCTAGAGGCTGAAGTTATCATCCATTTGACTTGAAAATTGTTCATTAGCTGAAGGAATCTATTGATTTTTAAGAGTTTTTGATAATTACTATATTATTACAGTTATAATGCTTGATAATGGTGGAGGCTCCTGAGGCTAATTTAAAGGAGCTAAATCGCTAACATTTGGGACCTAGAAATTGACAAAAGTGGGTTGCAACAGATATAATACTGTAATATGAATGTATATAAACTGATTTATATAAAATGGTTTCTGTTTTTTACTCCAATTTCAAATCAGTTATGTTCGGCGGAAGAAGCCAGCAGTCTCAATCGAGCACAAAAACATCTAAGCAGACGAAATACATGTCACTTGCAAGCTGTCAATCAAACCACTTGATGCATACTAATTAGCCATGTGGCGTGAATATAGACTGAGCGTGCTGCTCAGTGTGAGTGAATTTACGCGACGGCTTTGTGTACTAAACGTTAAAAAACATAAATTCGTTTTTATAATATCCTAATAAACATGGTCATTTGATCAGTTTTCGGCCAAAGGACGACACGTGAACACAATACAGCAGTAAACTTATGCCAAATCTGTATGATTACTATAGAGCCCAGTGAGCGTGTTGAACCAACTATGTCACTTCCGGTTTAAATAAAAATTGCTTCCTACTTGGATCTGCGTCTCGAATATGACAATTGCCATAAACTGAACGTTAAATTGTACGATAAACGGGATGACTTTGACTTTCCGATTGTTAACTTTCCATTTATTAGTAGTAACATTCCAATATCACCAGCTTATGGAGTGTTTGTGTCTCAGCTAATCCGTTACACGAGAGCTTGTTCCTTTTATTCTGATTTTTTAAGTAGATCGAGGCATTTGTCATCTAAGCTTCAACTACAAGGATACTTGCGCACTAAACTTATTAAGGCCTTTAAAAAGTTTTATGGACGTCATATTGATTTGATTGGTAAATATAACATGTCTCTCTCGACTATTATTCTAGATATTTTTAATTGACACATATACTGTTACTATCACCCTGATAATGTCTACAACATCGTTAAGACAGCTCATCACGTGCATTTTGCATACTATAGTTCATTGGCCAATCACGCTATTTGACTGACATTTCGCCTAATAGATTGGATGCAGCTATGGCAGGTGTGGCGCCAGGCAGGGTAAGCTTACTCTTCCGGACACCTGTTACCACTGCTTGTCGTGTATTTTTGTACACGAGGAGCAGTCCATATGCTGATTACACTATTTTGCTTGAATACACTATTTTGCCTATAACGTTTTTATGACTTCGAATTCTGTCTTTTGATTTGGATTGTTCGTACTTGGTTTTTATTTTATTATTATTACAAAAACTTTTTTGTTGTGTGTTACAGAGGGGATTATTTATAAGTATATATTTAAGATTTATGGAAACCTTGTTGAAAATCGTTGGTCTTCCCCTTTAACATCATATTACTGGTACATATTGGATTAACAAATATTCACTAGAAGTCAACCAAATTTTAATTATTTATGATAACTTAACCCTTTCACTGCTAAGCTTGTCGTATGGTATAATGCTAGAGCTTAATTATGCAAAACATGTCAATTGTACTCCACATGATGAATATTTTTAATCGATGGGAATATTTTGATCAAATTTCATGAAAAAATATTTTTACAGAGAAAATGGGACGTAATTTTCAAAAAAAATACTACGTGGTCAGGTCACGTGATCTGGCGGCCATCTTGGATTTTCAGAATTTAGGTACTCTAATCCAATTTTCACTAAATATTTAACAGAATCATGTGATAGATGTGATAATTTGTTGTATAGAATATGAAGAGGCCAATATTGTCTATATTTTAGTCAGATTTGGTGAAAATATATTGAAAAATAACCGAGTTATAAAGATTTTCCTAAAAAAAAGGCGCGTAAAGTCAAATTTCATTAAAAATCACAATGTGGGAGAGAAAAAATATGCATATTGCACACCGCAGGTAATAAATGATAAATATTAATAATCAAATGGAATTTTAGTATTATATTATATGAAAAACATTCTGGTGGAGATAATGGGACCACATTTGCAAACAAATATTACGTGCTTTGGTCATGTGACCTGGCGGCCATCTTGGATTTTCAGAATTTATGTATTCTAATCTAATTTACACGTAATAATTGACAGAATTACGAAACAGATGGAATATTTTATTGTATCGAACATTAAGAGACAAATATTGTGTATATTTTAGCTAGATTTGGTTGAAATATATTGAAAAATAACTGAGTTATAAACGTCACACGTTTACGGGATATTTCTTTATCCTCCAATCTAAATTCGCGATTTTTATTTTCAAACAGAAATAAACATTAAAGAGCCATTAACGTCTCTAATGCCGAAGAGTTGTGGAAAATAACTATATTTAATCGAATCTATTATATCCTTTTGCAAATTAAACAACCGCGAACACTGACAAGTGAAACACTGCATACACCGCAATGCGGTGTATGCGCGTTTAAGGCTACATTTGTATACACCGCTATGCGGTGTACTAGCACTGAAAGGGTTAATGGGTTGTAACTCTCGGTCAGTTTTTAGTTACCTGCAAAAATATGGATAGGTTAAAATATGGGCATATGATTTGTTGCCTAACAACCGGGGGAATATTCTTGGAGACTAAAAACGACAAAATTATTTATGTGGCCTTTTCAAAGTATATATCTGGTTCGGCATAGTATGTGATCTGTTTGATAAAGATATGTTATTATTAGCTCAATTCAGTCATATACTTGTCAATGATTTCCTGCTAGTATTTCCTTTTATCTCATTTAAGCCCAATTATATTCCAACATGTAACTTGTTATTTCAAGTAATAATAACCTATGTCACTTAAGCCCCCTTTACAACAAACTAAAGTTCTCACTGCAATCTGGGTGGACTTGAGGGCTACAAATTGACTCGATCTTACTGTTATTTGATGCTCGACCGTGTCATGTTACATGTCCCTGGTAGGATCGAAATACAGCAATCCCGTTCATAGTTTAGCAATTATGTTCTTCGTCATGTTGTCACATAGTTTAAGCCAGTTTGGCAACATTTTCTATTGATTTAGTTTGGTGTGACATGGGCTTTACATTCAAGAATTTATTGAAGTAAACCAAGATGTCCATAGATGAAAATCAATATATCTACCATTTCTACTCTTTTTATATGAGAGACACAACAGTTTTCAGTAGTGTCCATCGCCTATAGCTACTGATACACATATAGAAATTTAAAGCTTCAAGTCGAAATGAACTAGTTGTGTAATCTTTTGGTGCTGGGGGGTTTGGGTGGCTGGATGGTTCACATGTGCGTGCTGTATCATAAAGCCTATCATTAAGTCAACTGGCCTGGTTTCGAATCCCCAGTTGGAGAAGGGTCACCTGTTCAACCTCCCACTGCTAAAGACCCCTTTTCGCAAGCGAATTATTGAAATTCAATCATATATTAATATGAAATTAGAAATCTATGAGTGGCGAGTAGCTGTCACAGATTTCTCTCAAGAAGCTACTAGTTTCTTTTTGCACTTATCAGACTTGAATGAAATTGTGCGAATGTTCCCTTTATGTAGTCGTCAGGGACCGGAGCACAAAAATGATCTCGGATGGACCTGTGTAGTGCTGTATCACCGGAGCACCTGCTTCCATTCAATAGTGAACAAATTTAGGCAATTTTGATTCCATGTCATGTGGATCACCATAATTGTATAGACCGAAAAATTTATTCTGGTCCTTATACACCATATAAGAATATGAGCGCTCAAAGCGTGTAAAAATTATTTTTACCTTATCAAAACAAAATTTAATCGTTTATATAACGGTTTATGACCCAACCATTTTTCAATTCAGTAAGCCCTCCCAAGAGAAATGGCATCTATAATCATACTCGGAAATAGCCCTTGCCATAGCCTACATTCTCCGAAGAGCCCAATCAAATCATTTAGAAGGCTGATATGTAGGTAATGTTACGATACAAATAATTCGGCTTTCAATGACTGATCTTGACTGAGACATACCGGTAAATGATATGTCACGTGGCAAGATATTCTTTGAACCATTTTTAATCGAAATGGATTTACATTTAAGAACGTTTGCATCGGACGGCTATACAATTTTATGAGATTTAGTCCCGAAGGGTCCCCTAATACTTTATATTTGTCCCCCGCCTTTCGACGAAAGCAGGAGACTATTAAAATGGGTTCGTCCGTCCGTCCGTCCGTCCGTCCGTCACACTTTTTGGGACACTATAACTCTCGTTCTAATTGAGCTAAAATGTTCAAACTTAGTGTAGGTGTTTATTATTTCAATACCTTGATGGAGTTCGAAGATGAGCATTGTCTGCTTAGGGTAAGCAGAGATAAGCAATTGATTGGTTGATGCTTTGGGACACAATAACTTTAGTTTTAATTAAGTGAGAGTGATGAAACTTGGTGTATAGTTTCATTACATCAATACCTTGACTTAGTTCGATAATGAGCATTTTCTGCTCAGGGTAAGCAGAGCGATAAGCAATTTGATTGGTCGAGACTTTGGAACTGAATAACTAATTGAGTTAGAATGTTCAAACTTAGTGTGAGTGTTTATTAGGTCAATGTCTTGATGGAATTAAAAGATAAACATTTTCTGCGTAGGGTAAGCATAGGCAAACACTTTGATTGGTTGATGCTTTGGGACACGATAACTTTAATTCTAATTAAGTGAGAGTGATGAAACTTGGTGTGTAGTTTCATTACATCAATACCTTGACTGTGTTCGATAATTTGCATGTTCTGCTCATGGTAAGCAGGGCGATAAGCAATTTAATTGGTCGAGACTTTGGAACACATTAACTCTCATTCTAATTGAGTTAGAATGTTCACACTTGGCTTAGGTGTCTATTAGGTGAATACCTTGATGGGGTTCGAAGGTGAGCATTTTCTGCTTAGGGTAAGCAGAGATAAGCAATTTGATTGGTTGGTGCTTATTAACTTCTGATTAAGTGAGAGTGAGGACACATGGTGTAAAGCTTTAGCTTTATTACACCGATACATTGTCCAAGTTCGATAATTAACATTTTCTGCTGAGGGTAAGCAGAACGATAAGCAATTTGATTGGTCGAGACTTTGGAACACAATAACTCTCCTTATGATTGAGGTAGAATGTTCACACTTGATGAAGGCATTCATTATGTGAATGACTTGATAAAGTTTGGTGATGAACATTGTCTGCTTAGGGTAAGCAGAGATAAGCAATCTGATTGGTTGATGCTTTGGGGAACGATACCTTTGCTTGTAATGAAGTTATAGCAATGTAACTCAGAATATAGATTCATTATATCATTACCTTGACTAAGTTTGATGGTGCAAATTTTCTGCTTAGGCTAAGGAGCGATAAGCAATTTTATTGGTCAAGACTTTGGAACATAACTCTGCTTTTAATTGAGGTAGAATTTTGAACTTGATGTAGATGACCATTAGGCGAATGTTTTGACTAAGTTCAATAATTAATATTTTGAGCTAAAGCTAATGTTTTGAAAAAAATAAATGTTTGATTAATTAATATATGTCATCTTTTTTTTTTTGGATTTCGGCGGGGGACATCCGCCTCACTGTTGGCTTGTTATATTATAGTATAAAATATAAAAATAACACCGATTTGCTTCTACATGTTTCAATATGTCACCCGCGGAATGACCTAGTTTGTGTCGAGTGGACGTTAAACCCCATTTCACTTCCTCTTTTGGTTCTGGGAGCCACGGTGTCTCAGTGAGTATGACATTGGTTTGGTCCTGTGTTCCATATTCCTAGTTGCTTCTCTTAGTTTTTAAATGCCTCAATGGTTCTGCGCCTCCATACTTAAAGGGACATTATGTAAGATATAGATAAAATGCTAGCCATTCTTGCTATAATAGTTTGAAAGTAGATGATGTAAAATGAATAATTTGAAAATTTCATTCAAATTACTCTATTGCAAGCGAAGATATTGGCCTTTGAAGGAATAATTTCAACCAAGGTCCTGGTTGATCGAAGCTAAGTCTCTGTCCATCTGGGTTCGCCATATTTGATTAAATCAAAGTATCTCTGAACCGTTTTAATCTGTTTAATATAAGAGAAATCTGATGCCATCAAGAGTTGATTGAGGCCTGTATCAGTTATTTAATGTCTGATTAATACTTTAGAAAACATTTCAGGCCCAAATAAAGACCTGCTATAGGCAGATTTAGCTCTTGCATAATGCATGTTTAAAAAGTACTGTTTAAGACATGTTTTAGTTTTTTTGTAAATATGTCTTCAAAATATACAAGTCACGTACCTAATTAAATGAGGTGAACCTCGTTTTATTTTCATATTTAATTCTCGTACGGTATTCAATTAATTTTTGCCACAATTAAAAATCACATGTCACTATTTTTCACACTTAACCATTTTCGTAATACTTAAATGAGGTGAACCTCGTTTTATTTTCATATTTAATTCTCGTACGGTATTCAATTAATTTTTGCCACAATTAAAAATCACATGTCACTATTTTTCACACTTAACCATTTTCGTAATACTTTGAATGAAAGCTTGCCGATCCTGCTTCGGCATCAAATTCACAACCATCATATTCCTTTAGAAATACATGTGTTTGTTTATACGGCAGCAAATGAATACAGAACTTCGGAAATGAAAATAGTTTGTGATGTCACATGTCCTCAAAATAATCAAATCTTGTACCTAATAAAATTAGGTGAACCTGGCTATTTCTCACACTAAATTCCCGAGCGGCATTCAAATTTATTTCAGTAAATGTCCTACAAAATTAACCATTTTCGTAATACTTTGAATGAATGCTTGCCAATCCTGCTTCGAAATCAAATTCACAACCGTAATATTCCTTCAGAATTATGTTTCTTCCCTTATACGGCAGCAAATGAATGCAGAACGGCCATATTATCGATATAAATATTGCTTGATCGTATTGATACATAGCGGTGTATCGATATATCGACAAAGCCAGAGCCTCGAGACTCAATCTTTCGGTGGAGTTAATGCGTAACATTGACTGATTTGCAACTTGTAAGATTTAGACTAGTCATTAATGTACTAAAAATAGACACTCACTCCATCGAGCTGATTGAAAGAAGCGTTGATTTAGTGCAATCTGTCTAGCCTCGTCTCTCGTGTCTCTTGTTACAACTGGGGCTGAGGCGCATTATCGTACACGATTCGTGTACCAATGGTAAAATGGTTATTTTGTCTTAAATATTAGATATCAGATCCCCATCTTTTTCCAGTAAGATCACAACATTAAGTTCATTTAATAATTTGACAAATAATTCGTGTTTTCAATGTTGAAGATTTTGTATGATATTGAGTTAGAAACTTAACTACTTTAATATTTGAGGGACTTAAACTTTATACACATTGTTTAAGGTCATGAGACAAAGAAGGCTATTGATTTGCAATGATTTCCGATAATTACTGCTGGAGATATGGTCCTTGACCTCTTTGAAATATCTTGTAGATACAAGATACTCTAACCACCAAAGTTATCATCCGATTGACTTTAGATTGCTATTACACCGAGTTTTTAAGGTCTTGAGATGAACAAGTATATTGAACAGCTTTATACGTGATATTAAATGTTTCATGTTAGCCTGGGGCAGAACTAAAAGCTTACAAATACTAATTACTTTCTGATAATTACTTAATGAGTTGTTAGTGTTAATCAGATTTTAGTATATTATATGTTTCATCACTGACAATAGTACACATATGCTACACCTTCGATCCTGTTGACTGCTCAGTTGACTTAGCTACAGGTGTATGGTTTGTTGCCTGACAATTTATCTTTCAAGTCTGGTACATGTATATTGTATACCATATGTTGCATAACCAGATGGTATAATTGGAGAAAAAACCAAGATCCAATCACATCACAATCACATACACAATGTGTTGCACATAAAAACCAAGATCCAATCACATACACAATGTTTGAAGCATGGCACAGGTTGTTGATAACCATTGCATTAACAAGATATTAAACCACCATTCCTTCATCACATATTTATTCACGTCTGTGAGTTTAACAAGTAGTTTATCCAGTGTAAAACTATAGTTCCTCTTTTGATATTATGCCATTTTGTCAAATATGAATTTGTCATTTTTTTTAAAAATCATTTCAATTTTGGATATGGTCAGGATTTCCCATGCTGGTCACTCTTTGTAATCCAGTACTTGAGGCATAACTGAAAAAAAGATACTCCTAACCTTGTGTTTATTGATTTTCAATGGTTTCGAATAATTAATGCCAGATTTGTGATTGTTTGTTGTCTGAAAAATCCTAATCAAATTCTAAATTAACAACAATTACTAGTATAAGTGAGTATGTGTTCATTAGAACTGGAACATCCAGAGGTCAGAAGGACTCTCCAGAAATCCAATTGTTAAGTCCTTTCATCAAAGTACATTGTCATGAAACAGAATGATGGCAATTAAACCAAGTATTTCTAACACATTTAGGTCTGTCTGGATCTAGTGTCTTTGAAGAGACGGGGGGTGGGGGTGGATGGCCGAATGGTTAGCATGTGCATGCTGTATCAAAAAGCCTGTTATTGAGTTGACTGGCGTAGTTTCGAATCCCCAGTTGTAAATGACAAGAAGTAGGGTCGCATGTCCAGCCTTGTGGGTTTTTTCCGGGTTCTCCAGTCTCCTCCCTCTGCTAAATACCCCTACGCACAACCGAATTATTGAAATAAAATTAAACCATATGTTAGTCCTGATAAATGACCTAGTTTGTGTTGTGTGGACGTTAAACCCCATTTCTCTCTCTCTCTCTCTCTCTCTCGAGATGAAGAGACTGAATATATGATTGGGAAACAGTGAAGCTTTAGGGATTAGTATCTATATATCTTTCGACCAGAAGCTAGGCTTTATATGTGGTCTTTTATTCATGTAAGCCACATTGACGTCATTTCTATGGTATTTCTTCACAGACTACAGAAAATAACATCTAAGGTTCTTATAGTCTGATGACTGATTGACTTTAACATACATATAGAGAATGTTTAGCTGTTTGAACTGCTCAAAATAATAACATCAAACATACTTCTATTTTTGTTATAGTGGGGTTTTTTTTCCGTGATTTGGAAAACAGGCTTTATGTTTCTAAAACCAAGTACATGTATCTCATTTTAATTGGGGGGTTTTATTACTTACAATAACCTTTTTTTTAAAAGATAATGTATTTGAGTGACTTGTTTTGTTATTAGTTATACCGTAATTGTGTATAGTATAACTTTAAATCCTTTGATGTTAAAACGTTCTTTCCACGAAGTAAGCCAGCCATCCGATGCTTTAAAATCACCACAATTCATTTCACTCGCAAAAAGTAACGCTTTACTACTCTTTATTATTGGGCCTGATATGGGAATGTTTTTACTTCTGGCGCGTACAAACCATTGATGTGTCATTGTGTTGACGTCTTCATATTTTGAGTTAGTGTAAAATCGTTTCTTACTGCAGTTCAAATTATCGGCAAACTCCTGTTTAAATTCATCTTTCCGTTTTAATATGTCTGACACTGTAGTTCGGCCAATTAAATACTTAACGGCTAATTCCTTCTGTGTAGGTCGTGGAACTTTCTCGAAATCTGTTATAAGTTGCAGCTTTACATCTAATGTCAAATCTGTTCGGGCTCGCTTTGCAGGACGTTCAGACATTGTGAATAAAATATTGTATAATGATTCTTCAATCGCGGCAATTTTTATATTATCTTGCAGTATTTGACATGAGTAACTAAAATCAAATACCGAGCGACTATTTCAAAGAGATTATAAATTGTCAAAATGATCAACAAAGAATGTATAACATGATCAAAGTAATCAACACAGACCGGCGCTTGCGAGCATTAATCTCACCGAAAATTGATTGATAATTGATTGGGGATTGCATGTTAATCTCTTCTGGCTTCACACCCATTGAATTTTAATCTCACCGATAATTGGGTGCTTCACACCTACCCTTTGAAGGACGGATTATGCGGTGTCGATTCAATAGAAATTATAGTGACGGGACGGCTGATTGTTGTCGAAATCCGGAACTAACAGAATCCGGACTTATCAGATTTGAAGTAAGAAGGAAATAAATCGGGACATTAAAATCATGTCGGATGTCACAGAAATCCGATTTGAGTGACTTGTTTTGTTATTAGTTATACCGCAATTGTGTATAGTATTTGATAAAGGGGAAGTTTATTGACATCGAATCCCTAAAAAAAATGAAATGGTGATATTATGTTTTTAGAATATATATTATGCTACACACCTGAACAAAATGGAAAAATTTGTTATTTAAAACTTATTTTATGATAAATATCTATTAAGGTAGCAGCTGGTGGTTCATGTTTAGTAGTGGAAATAAATCCATACCATATATCATTTCTTGATTGATGGTGATAATATATGATGGCAAGCGTTGAACAGAAATAGATTAAAAAAATATAATTCTGTCCTTGAATAGATTATCAAGATCTGTAACACATCAATGTAGATAATCCCTACAAATCTGTGTTTTATTGATATACTGTTGTGTGTTGCAGGCAGTCATGATGCATTTTATTGTATGTCTATATACCTTTAGTACTTATAATGCAAAAAATTCAGACAACTTCTGAAATTGATATTGTTAATAGCCTTCCCAAGTCTATTTATGAATAAAAAGCAATGTACCATGAACCGTTGGAAAGGGAGTGGTGAACATTTGTGTATAGATTTATTACCGTACATCAATAACTTGACAAAGTTGATGAATAGCATTTTCTGCTTTGGCGATGTAGAGACTTCAATCTGATTACTTTGGAACATAATAACTCTCCTTCTTATTCATTTTGAATGATCAAAATTGATGTACATGTAGGTGTTAATATTTCCCGTTAAAAGCTTAGTCGAGCTAAGCAATTTCATTGGTTGATGCTTTGGGGCATGACAGCTTTAAGTAATGAAAAAAAGTAGTATAGTTGCACTACTAGGTACTTCAAAACCTGATTTTATGCTTGACTATGCATAGATAATCAGTACGAATACTCAATTCTTTTGAAAAAGATAAATGTGTAATTAAATAGTATGTGTCATCTATTTGTTGTGAGATTTCGGCGGGGGACATAAGTTGGACCGACATGATACGCTGTGCAACGATATGATACAGAATGATGTCGTAGCCCAACGATACGGGTGCATCACAATACACACGCCATTAATGTGAAATTGACTAAAGTTTTCTTGAAATAAAGAAAAAATACACAATGCACAATGTTTTAAATTTATATTGTTTATTATTAGATAAATTAAAATTTATATTTACCTTTTAACCAATATTTTTGTCACATTTTAACTACAAATACTTCAAACGTCTTTATTTATTTTCTTTTACCTCAAAAAAATGTTTGAGAATTTAATTTGTCGGAGTAAAAAAGTTAATATGCCGAACTCATTAAGCCTCGTCGATGTCATGCTTATCAGTGATTGTAGCGGCCAAGCAAATATTCACCGCGGGATCAGTTTGCTTCGATCGAACAGGCGGGTGGCTTTTCTATTTCAACTTCACCAAGTGTAACACTGCTACCACCAGTACTGGGCGGACATAATAGTCGAAAGACTAAGAGAGACTGTTAACCAAAATTTCAACACGCTTTTCATTAATTCGAATAAGAGCCACCGGCATCGCGAGGAAGAAATGACTTAAATAAAATGTGATTTCATTGGTGTAAAATGCATGGCTTCCGGTATTATGTCCAATGGAAAAAAGTGTCTTATCCAGTTTCCGAGTCGTATTTTGCACGCGATTAGTAGGTCAGTTTTGCAATGATTGTGAAGTCTGGATGCCTGGGCCTATAGAAGAGGCGTGCTGTTCCTAGTCTATTTATAGCTACCGAGGGTTTCTTTACATTTAGGCCTTGTTTACGTACGTACTGAACTGATAGGTAATTTCTAAGGATTCTACATGTCTCATTTATTGAACAAATATAGCGATATAGTATGAAATTAATCGTGAACCATAAATTGAAAAAAAAATCTTGATTATCGATATTCTGAAAAAAAATCTTGATTATCGATATTCTGAAAAAAAATATAGTTCATCGTTTTCATGGAAAAAATTGCAGTACACCGGTTCACCGGTGAATCCTTTCGGCCCTAGACATAAGCCTTACTGTTGGTTTGTGTTCTACCATAAGTGCCAAAGGCATAAAGCCCCAACAATTTCAGAAATTGGAGGCCGAAAACGTGATTTCCGGGCATTTCAGGCACTTGTGTGAAGCCATTTAGAAGTACCTCCCCCCCCCCAAAAAAAAATCTGCCACAAAATAAGCGCATTCTAGCGTTATTTCAGTGGAACAAATCCATGTGAGTGCCATAAAATGTTGCCATTTCTAGAGCATGGGGATGGATTTTAACACCCCCCAACCATAGCCCCCCCCGACGGGCCCGAGGTCCACAAATGAAATTATATAAAATGTTGACAATCTGTCAACAGCCTATGTAGCGCGATAGGGAGTGTGTGGGAGGATCACTCCCATAAATTATATTTAAAGTTTCAGTCTTCTGTAAACACTGTTTTGGCATTTTTTATGGGGTTAAACTAAATCATCACACCAACATGTTGGTTTTATACTGTACAGGTTTTATACGGATAGAATCTTAACTAATCCTTATAATTAATAAGAGTTAGTGCATACTATGTAGATTTGGTGGGGGGGGGCAAGTATATTCAGGCGCCCATGCTTCTATTAATACCTTGAATAAGATTTGATGAGACTTTTCAGCAGTGCTGAGCAATTTCATTGGTCGATGCTTTGGAACAAGATAACTTTGATTCACAATTATGGAGAGTAAGGCGCCCCTTGAAATGGCGCCCCACCCCACAGCCTTTGACAGCCTATCAAAAAATAATACACTTAACTAGGATCAATATCAGTAACTTGGGCATTATATGGCACCCCGCCACTCTGCTGCACCCCTTCTTTTAAAATCCTACATACAGCCCTGGCTGGAGATACTTATTAGGATCAACTGATCTGGTATTTGGTTAGTGCAGTATTTCATGTTTTCACAGCCTTGATCTAAATTAATTTGTGTACAATCACATTCTTGACAGATTTGCATCAAAGTTTCTGGATTAAAGTCCAAATTTGGGTTTCATAAAACTTCCTTTTGATGATTATTATTTGTAGTACTGGCCTCCAACCCACAATTTTTTCGTTATTTTAATACTCTCATTGTAACTGACTTCTTTGCATTTGACTAATTGCAAGAGAGCTCGCGTCAAGGGTTGAATACATGTAGTTTATGGGGGGAAAAACTGAGATGAAGAGTTTTATCACAGTACAGCCAAGGCCATGTTAGTAGATGTATTTTGCCTGTCAAGCCATTTCTTGGTATAAACCTTCATCATTTTAAAGATGCATTATGTAGCTAAAACTGACTATTACAGGTCTTTCCTTTTACTAAATATTATTACATGTAGTTAGACATTTATGAACATAACAAGCCTATAATCAACTCTCTAGACTTTCAGATGGACGAGATTTAAATGGATTTAAACATATGCTAGATTTAAAAATTAAACGATAAAATGGACAATTGGGGCTATGTCTCAGTTGACAAGTACCATTGGTACGTTAAGGAATAATCTATGCCATGCTCAGAATAATGAAATTTAAATGAAATTTTCAATATATTCATATTTCATTATCTATTTTTGATCTATAATAGCAAGAATGGCTAGCTAGCTCTTTATTTAAATTTTATGTAATGCATTTTTTAAATTGGAGAACAGACTTGAAAGGATTTTGCTTCGGGTGACTGTACAAATAGAAAAACCTCTTATTGTAAGAATTGTAATCAACAAGAAATTTATCTGTGTTCATGTCAGTTCATGATGAGAGTTACTGATATAAATTTTCTGAAATAGATCTGAAACCTCGCACAGAAATGTTGTATTGATGTATTTATCTTATGAAAGAATAAAAGTCTTTTTTTTTTTTCAAATATCACGGAAAGCGTTAAATCTTCATCTTTGCACTAAACTCTAAACAACCCCATATTAGTTTTACTCCTATCTTAATTATGATGAACTTATTGCCTATGTCACTCAAACTATGATAATTTCTCATTACAGGAACTGCTGTGATTGTTAATAAAATTAGTCTATCACACAATAAGAGTTGAAATTTAAAGTTGCACATGATATTTTTTTTTTGTAACCTATCAATTTTTCACTGAGTTCCGACACCTTCTGTAATTGTCACATTATCTAACATTATGAAGACTATGTTGCTGAGATGTGTTATGGCTTCACTCAACATTCTTTGCTCTTCATGGATACCATCAAATCAAAGCATATGATGAGCATATTTTTTAATGCCTGAATTATAGCCATTTTATGAAGCACTGAACAAATTGAAGCTTCGCCTGTAAAGGGTGCTCATTAAGCAATATTAGAAATTCATAACAAAACACAACACAAGCCACACTATTATAATCCATATAGTGTGCATATGTTAAACACAGAGTGCTTGATGAATTAATCCAGAGCAAATATAAATATATATACGCACAAATAGATAAAAAAATACGTCCAGGTAATATATACTGTACCTTGTGTTGTGATTTTGTTATGAATAGTTAACCATGCTTCTAGATGTCATTTAAAGAATATTAGAAATATATTCATAAGCAGAATATAATATATAAGACAAATCTGGTGCAAACACCAAAAATCAATGTAATTGGAATATATTTTTTCTATATTTTTAATCAACAGCTGCCATCAACATCTGCTGCTATGAAAAAAGAACAAAAGCGTCGTCCAAAACCTAGAGATGGGACTGTGTTGACTTGTGGCGTATGTAATGATCGGGCTTTAGGCTATAATTTTGATGCAATCACTTGTGAATCCTGTAAAGCGTTTTTCCGACGTAACGCCTCCAAGAATAAGGTATGGTACAAGATATATCCTAAGGTGATAAAAAAATGTTGAATTTAGGGTTTCTGGTATTTCCTTCCTTGATGTCTAATATAAAGATATTATCTAGCAGCTGATAATTATACACTACTCAGTGTAATAATGACAAATTAGTGCTGCGGCGATATACATGTATCACATCTTTACAGACAGGAAAACGGTCTTGATATTTCCATATTGGCAGCCATTTCTTGTATTTTGATTATATTGTATTAAATGTATCTAGTGCCCCTACTGCTAATCGAATAGCCGTAAACGGTTAGAACTGTACAGTTACACAGTTTGAATTCAATGATACGGTTATTCGGAGAGATGTCCCCCATTACATAGATTATATTCCTCTTCATATCAAAACTTGCGCGAATCGTGATAGTGATAGTGGTAACCTAACATAAACTAATTCGAGCTAACAAATTGATTACATTAAATTAACATCCTTGACATGTAGTTAATCCCAGACAGAAAACAAATATAATCATGACAGATTTAATACATATTAAATATTTAAATATTTAGTAGTGCAACAAACAAAGTCGTCTCGTGTCCTAAATATGTTTTTATTTTCATTTTACTATATCAAGCGTAGACACAACATAACCGATTACAAATTGACACACATAGTACAATGTAGATAAATGTATAGACTACCGAAATAAAATATAATAGTAGGGGTGGGCAAATGGAGGTCGAATTTTGGGAACGAGTGTTTTCTAAGGCGATTTTGGCTGCTGAATCCGAATCTGGTGAAGTTTTTGTTCTGTGACGTCATTTTGAGCTGGTTCCGTGGTTTTCAAAATGGCGGCCCAAAAATGACTTTTTTTCTCATAAAAGCGAGACAATATTGGAAAGAGTTGTCCAATATGTTAAAATATATGTTTTCATGACCGTGGATTCTAAAATTGCACTCATATTTATGATTTGATAACATCCTATATCGATATGAGGGTAATAACTGAAAAAAAGTCATTTCGAAAATGGCCATGGAACCAGCTCAAAATGACCTCACAGAACAAAAATTTCACCAGATTCGGATTCAGCAGCCAAAATCGCATTAGAAAACACTCGTTCCCAAAATTCGACCTCCATTTGCCCACCCCTAATAATAGGGTTTAACGTCTGCACTGACTGGGCTAATAAAGTAGGCAAATGCATACTAACACAAGCGTAATACTAACACAAGCGTAATGTTTAGTGGCTTAACAAACAAGCAATAGATGTCTTCCAATTTACCTTATTTTATTCTTAGTAACATTGAAACATATTATCGCTATATGTCATGTACGAAGGGAAATAGAGTATTGTTTTGTATATTATCGTAGATATACATTGAATTAAAAATGTGTCAAATGAACCAAGTTAACCAATTAAACAAATAACTACAGCCTTCATTAAAGAATTGTACATTTCTTTAAAAAAAAAATCCTGAAATTTTTGTAATGCCTTTTAGGCGAGTATAGCATGCGCAAAAGTAATGTCTCGCACCTCCTGACAAGCTCTGTTTTATGTTTAAATTTTATACCATATATTAATAGCAATGGTTATTCGAATAACGAAAAGTCCTAACCATAGGAGCACTAATTGTATCTTCCCACTATTTTAATTTATCTGTATTCAAGGAAATTAATAATAGCCATTTACTTCTTAATTCACTGTCATATCTCCAATAAACACACATGTCCCCTTTCGTTCTTGCAGCTTGTGTCTTTCATTAATTATTCATGAATGGAATAATGTGTATGGAGCTGGCCAGTGTCACATGTGTGATCCTTGGGTTGGATGAGAAACATTCTTGGGATTTCCCCACAAGGTTTCTCCTTGAAACTGGCCTGTCTTTTAGATGGGACAAAAAACTGTAGTCTTATTATATACATGTATGTATACTATTGGCAGCCTGTCAAAGATCGGGGGTGGGGGTGGGATGGTCTAGAGTGCCATGCTTCGACCTCTAGCTGGTCTGCCACCTATGGCTTGTGGTTGTGGTTTCGAGCCCTGGTGTGAGCTTATGTGGCATGGAGATAGGGGCGCCTTCTCAAACTCGTGGGTTTTCTCTGAGCACTCCGATTTCCTCCCACTGCTAAAGGCCCCTACGCGCAAGCGAATTGTGAAATAAAATTAAACCATATGCTAGTCCTGAAATGACCTAGTTGTGTTGAGTGGACGTTAAACCCCATTTCTCTCTCTCTCTCTGTTAAAGATCCCCTTATAGTTCCAAGTCGAATGATTGAATAAAATGGGGTTTAATGACCTACGCTTCTGCAAAAAACGGGGGGAATGGATGGCCGAATGGTCAGCACATGTGTGCTGTATCATTTAAGGTCTGTCATTGAGTCAACTGGCCAACCTTGTGGGCTTTCCCTGGGTCCTCTGGTTTCCTCCTACTGCTAAAGATCCCTACGTGCAAGCGATTTTTTAAAATAAGAGTAGGCTTATGGCTGTCATCATTTGTGCAGTTGGTGCAGAAAGGTAGATGATGTTATTATTGATTATCCAATTAAAAAATTAAATTTTGAATGGCATCCTCATTTTTGGACGGAATTAGAGCTCTTAGATTCATAGAATAAATTTGTTGCACACCTTAATGACCTTATCATGGACTAAGTAACCTATTGTCCAAATTTTCTCCTTAATTTACAGAATATCTTTACACAAGTTAAGCCATGAAAATTGGGATTAACTTTGTAATTTATCTTTATATAAATCTTGTTTCATTATATTGATTTTAGTTCCATTCCTAATGTCAGGTCTCCAGTAATGATGTCTATATAAAAAGGTTAAAGTGTAGACGTGATTTGAATGGTTGTTCGACTAATAGGCACTATAGTCGACTAACCTCGGGCAGCAAGCAACTCAAAAGCAATTATATCTGATCTGCCTGCATTCAGAATTTTAGATGATCACATGCTATTTAACGTTAGTTAATATGGTATATTTTTATTAAATAAATATATAATGCATCCCTCCTCCTATCCACCATCTACCAAAATCTAGTTTGATATACATTTGTTCATTCTATTTTCTTCTTTTTTTTCTAGAGTTTTACATGCAGTTTCGAAGGAAATTGTAAATTGGATGCTCATACGAGAAAATTTTGTTCAGGATGTAGATTAAAGAAATGTTTTAGTATTGGAATGAAAAAAGATTGGATTTTAAGTAAGTTTTTTATACTCTTATTTTATTGTGATTTCAAGGATTCAGGTTTCTTCGTTAATAAGTTAATGCTCAGAATGACGTAAATTAAAACCCGAAACGAAATATTGACCTAAATGAATTTTTATTTTTGTACAGTCACAATAAACTATGTGGTGTTCTTATCCATATTGGCCGTCTGTCCACAATGTGTTGTGAATAGTCTACAGGCTACAGACAAGTCCGACCTTATGTCAATTGAATCAATTGATCTACAGTTGACCTCAAAATAACCTGAAATGACCAAGTTGTGTTGAGTGGAGGTTAAACCCCATTTATCTCTCTCTCTGACCCCAAAATAGGGTTAGAGCAGTTTACAGAACAGAAATCAAGAAATGATTTTTAAAGTATAGTTTTGTCATGCAAAATATAAAATTAATAACATGTATTCCTGATTCCCAATTTTAAATCCTAGAGGATTTATAATCGTCTCATTATACAGCAACAACAAACTAGGATATATCTAAAGATAGAAAACTTAGGGTAGGGATATTTTGTGTGTGTTTGCTTGAAAATATTGATATTTTGTAATAGTATGATGTTCCAGAAGGACATGATTTATATAGAACATTAACTACGCCTACGGTGAAAATTTAATGTATAGATATTTACAAAAAAAACACTAGGTTTGTGACAAATTTGATAAACAATGTGTCTCTGTACATAAGAAAAGTGATGTTATACAATGAGTTTTATAGCTGATTTTCGAAATCGCCCCAGATAACTGCTAGACGGGCCAAGTAAAAGAACTGGCATTTAAAACATTTAATTAAATATTGACTACCATAGTGAGAACAGTGATGTTTTTATATGCCCCCTGCCTGTGTGTTTGTACGTCCGTTCACACTTGTTTGTGGACACTCCACAGGTCACAATTTTAATCCAATATTGATGAAACTTGATTAAGGTTTGTCTGCCAAAGATCTTGGCATGTATCGAACCATAACTTCATGGATTATAGCCCCTGATTGTACAAAATATAATTTATTATAACACCCACATTGATTTGAAATGTGCTCATATATTGTCGTGACCCTATAAATTTATACACAGTGTTTAAGGTCATTAGACGAAGAAGCCAGTGTTGGGATCTTGCCCGTATATTCCAGACTGGTCCGAATTTTTTTTCCAAACGCACAATATTGTCCGACTGGGAATATGCCCAATCGGACATCAAGACATAGTGAATAATATTCAAAAAGCAAAATTAATATAGTGTACTGAGAGTATTATTACCTCGCAACCCGATAAGGTAATTAAGTGATCAACGTATTTATCGTGTTATATAGACTATAAACCCACCTTGATTAACCACTTAATCTGCCTTGATTGATTGACTTATTCCTTTGTCGGACAGTTCATCAATCTAAGTCATTGTTAACCAGGTGCTTCCTGCATTGTCTCAAGTTTCTCTTTGTTGTGTCGGACAATAAAAAACACATAGAAATAAGTCATATATGTCACATATCCTGATAGTAACTAACACCTCAAATCAACATTAATTGTATCCGATAACTTGTCTGTGATATATTTTTCGGGGGAAGTCGAAGTTAAATTAAGTATAGTTCAGTAATTAAAATGAAAGTAGAAATCTTGCAAGACACTAGTCTCGGTCACCCAGAACCTCCTAGTCTTCAACATGTTCAAAGAATATTTTTCTGGATGATACAGACTAGTGAGACACATGGAACTAAGAGATGTAAACGTGCTGAATCTAACATATCTGATGTCAGAGAAAAGATTCTATTTTTATGGCATATTGTCGGATTTATTATCATATTTCGAATGGGGTTTATGTTTTTTAACTAAATAAATAAACACGCTAAGAAATGTTGACCTATATTTCGATTGAAATCCCATCACTGGAAGAAATCTATTGATTTTCACTGATTTCCGATAATTACTGCCAGAGTAATTGCCCTTGATCACTTTGAAAAATCTTGTGGATGCTCTAGAGGCTAATGTTAATATTCAATTGACTTTAAATTTGTACACAGTGTTTAAGGTCATGAGTCGAAGAAGCCTGTTTATTTATCGATTAAGATGAAACTTAAAATAAATGTTTATATCCCAAAGATCTCAGTTCCTGTTGATATTAGCACATATTGGACCTTAACTTCCCGGACTTGATTGTACGAAAAATGATGTCAGCTTGTGTACCCCCTAGAAGTTACATTTTTTAGCCGATTTTAAAAACTGTTCTATTGTATCACCGTTATACCCAAATGATGATTCGGTTCAAAATTTGTGAAAATTTGACTGAAACTACTGGACAAAATGGCCGCTCCTTGTATGCAAGAGGTCACAATTTTTGTCCGATTTTGATAAAGCTTAAAATGTATGTTTATATCCCAACAATCTGGGTTCCTGTTGATATTCGCGGATATTGAACCATAGCTTCCTGGAGTATGATCCCTGACTGTCCCAAAAATTACATTTTTAGCTTGTTGACCCTTCTAGAAGTAACAATTTTTATCTGATTTTTACCTGATATTTTGATATCCCAAAGATATTTGATCGCTTTTTTAGCTTGTTCCCCGTACATGTCTTACACAAAATATGGGCATGCTTTGCAAGGCAAACCGCTTGTTTTACATGAGTTTTGTAATTCATTTTCGGAACTCCTTGGATCGACACCTCCTAGACTGTCCGAGTTACATAAATAGTATACAGTCCTGCAATACTTCGCAGCTATTCAGATGACTCGTGCACTGTAAGACCCGAGACTGAGTAGCATAGTAGTTTTAGGCAATCACAAGTTCTGATAGGTTAACAAATATTATGCAGTGGTTTGTTTAAGAAGAGTTTGTGTAAGGAGACCCCACCAAAATGGTAACAATTGCTACCAGGATACAGTTATCAGACGCACGCCCCCCACCCCTTATTCCGGCAAGGTGTAAAAAAAATTAATTGTATACTGATCTGTTCCTGATGATTTTGCAGACAAAAAACACTAAAATAGGGTGGGAGTTGTGTTTAATATTTGAAGATCAGATGCCAGGAAATAGCATATATGGGGGAAGACATGCTGACCTCCCTCATTTGCTTCCCACCTGCGCCGCTCATTAAAGTACGCCCCCCCCCCTTCTGCCCTTGTTTATTATCTTTTTTGGAAATTTATTTGCATTATTCAAATTACTGAAATGAAGAAGCCTATTGAGTTTCTCGATCTGTTAATTACATCTGGATGTTGGGATTGTTGGCCAATGTTTCACATGTATAGAAAAGAAATTGGTAAAGGCTTTATCAATAAAAGTCTTTGACTGATGTACTTTAAATTTATGCCCTTTGTTTTGTTTATTATGATGAATAATACTTGCAACTACCGGTATTCATTAATAGAGGTATTAGCCTTGATTAGGTTTATTGTAAGCGTGCCAATGATATTAAAGTCTACAGTCATATGTTAGTAATATTATTTAATTGTAGGAGAGCAATTAAGGTCTATTTAATGGCACTTTCATTATTTAACCATGATAACCACACATGTATTTTTACACCCTGTCTGTTAGCAGTCTGTATATTTTTCACATTAATCAATCAGAAATATTTGATAACTAACTTTGCAGATGTGGACATGTTTTGTTGCCTGGAAACTATATGTTTTGTAGTAGAGAAGGAATATTTTCTTTCAACTAGAAATTTAATGAAAGCCTATTTAATCCCATCCCTCATTATTATCCCACGCAGAATGGAGCATATCTCATAAACCTTTTGTGGGATTTATATTTTTGTGTTTCCATGGAAACAAATTTGACTTAGTTTTGATGTATAGTTTTGTTTTTTGGAGCATATCTCATAAACTGTTCAAGATATCTGTTTGAAACTTTGTACACAAATCAACCCAGTACAGTTGTTGTGCTTGTGCCATTTGCTATTAAGGATTTTCTGGGATTTATATTTCGTGTGTTTCCATGGAAACAAATTGGACTTAATTTTTTATCTACAATTTTGTTTCTGGAGCATAGCTCATAAACCATTCAAGATATTTTCATGAAACTGTGTATAACCATTAACCCTTTTGCTAATTTGGAATTTCTGGGATTAAATCATTTTTGTATTTCCATGGAAACTATTTTGACTTTGTTTATGGTGTTCAATTTTGTTTACAGATCATATCTCATAAACCATTCAAGTTATCTTCATAAAATAATCATTTAGAAGACATTTAGAAGTAGATTTTACAAATTAAATCACTTATTATATGGATATACTACTTCTGAATTTATTAAAATGCTAGTTACGATACACATGCCTGCTAACGATATCTGTATTTCTACAAAAGTTTAGTAGTTGTGCCTTTACTAATTTAGAATTTCTGGGATTTCATCATTTTTCTGTTTCCATGGAAACATATTTGACTTAGTTTTTGGTGTTCAATTTTGTTTACACAGCACATCTTCATGAAATAATCCTTATAATACATTTAGAAGAAGATTTCACAAATTGAAAACACTTATATATGGATACTACTTCTGCATTTATTAATATGCTACGTTTCGATACCCATGCCTGATAGTGATATCTGTATGTGTAAAGATAAAGTGCTGGCAGTTCTCACTATGTTAGTTAAAAACTAGATAATGTAAAGGGAATTTGCTGAAAAATTTCAGTCAAATTCATCCACTCTGAACCAGCCTCGATCATTATTACTTTACATTGGTACAATAAAAAACATAAAATCTCAATTATCCATTTCGTAATTAAAGCATGAATGACAGTTGAGCAACAAATGGGATCTCAATCCAGTAAATATTGCAGACTAGCGATGACATCGAGAGGCGATTAAGATCTGGATAAGTTAATTAATGTCTAATTAATAATTTAGGATACCGTATTTCTAGAAATGTTGTGCTTGTGTATGATAAACGAGTGATTATTTTCCCATATAATTGTGTTAGTTCTGTTAAGTCCCCAATCGCTAAATTCCACTTAAGGATTAAATTTAGATCAAATTTTATATAGGCCTAAAGGAAGACCTGCAATAGGCAGATTTAGCTCTTGCATGATGTAGGCAATGTTAAAATAGAAATCGGTTGTATACCGCTTTAATTTTAATTCAGGTTTACTGTGTCGAAAAGAAACACAAAATTGGTACCAGTATGGTATATCTAAATATTGGTTCTGTCTGTGGAAAATTTCAAGAAGAACAGATTTTCATGTGAAACAAATCAACTTGCTGGGTAACTGATAAAATCCAATGAGGGTTAGCCATTTTAAGTCAAAACAGGCAGCATCCTTCCATTATCACTCACTTATACCAAGCAGACGTCAATTTTAGTGTTGGCAGTAACTCTATTTGGTTCTATATAGGATTCAGACCACAGATAGACATATCTCGCGACAAAGCTTATAATATAAGAGATTGACTATTGGAATTTTGAAAAGCATGCTACCTAATCATTATAAACCCCAGACGCCAGCATGTCACTATCATCTCATAAAAATTTATTAAAGATGGTTGTCTTCTGTTGATTTTTTCTAAAACTGGTTAATGGAATTCGTAGGCCTTTTTTTGTCTCTTAAAGGTCTGCAACTAATATTTTTTAACTCTTTCAGATGAAACTCAATTAGCTAAAAGAAGACAACGAATAAGGAGTCAAACATCACAACCATATCCACCTGTGGACGATTCTCCAAATACTTGTGAAGTTACCACTAACTTTTCTTCTGATGAAGTATCTAGTCCATCTCCCGGTTCCATATCCACCCTTAAAACTGACACAGATGACGATGATTATCCTAAACCATTAGCAACAGAGATCATGACAGGTCTTCAATTGATGGAAAAAACATATACTACAGTACTGGATGCTCCTTATGAGGGTTCTTCAGCTGTAAAAGTTTCAACAAATCCTAAAGACTCCAGTGATCTCTTTAATTTAACTGACATGTTCATTAGGCGTCTCATTAAATTTGGTAAAGTATTACCTGAATTTAAAATGCTGTCCCAGGAGGATCAAATAAGCATTCTAAAAGTAAGTATTAGTGTATCATTTAGTTAAGTTCCTTCAGGGTTGGATGGCGGAAAGTATCATAAAGCCTGTCATTGAGTCAACTGGCATGGTTTCAAATCCAGGCTGTACGTGACAAGGACTAAGGTCGCCCACCAAACCTTGTGGGTTTTCTCCAGGTCCTCCGGTTTCCTCCCACTGCTACGGACCCCTACGCGCAAGATAATTATTGAAATAAAATTAAAAACCATATGTTAGTCCCGAAATGACCTAGTTTGTGTGGAGTGGACGTTAAACCCCATTTCTCTCTCTCTCTCTCTCTCTCCCACCAGCTGACAGAACAATAAAATTTTGATAGCATATAAGTATTATTGTTTATTTCTTATTTAGGGTGGAATAATGGAGATCTTTGTACTGCGTTCAGCTATGGCTTTCGATAAGGGAAAGGAGAAGTGGAAATATAAGGATGAAGGGGGTAAAAAAGAAATAGATCCTAAAATTATAGCATCTGCTCTCAGTACTGACATGTATTCTTCACATATTCAATTCGTAAAATCTCTACATGAATTAGTTAATAGTGACAGACTTATTTTAATGCTGCTCTTCATTATCGAATTATTTTCCCCAGATCGTCCAAACTTAAAAAACAAAGAACATGTCGCAAAAAGTCAAGAAAAATACTCGCAGTGGCTAAAGGCGTATATGGAATCAGTTTATCCGGTGCAAACAGCTAAAGTTCTCTATCCAAAAGTGCTCATGAAATTAACTGATGTTCGTAATTTAGGAGAAGAAAGTACTAAACTTGCTTCTCATGTGGACATCTCTAAACTTGCACCCCTTCAAAAGGAAATGTTTGATTTAGAATAATTGTAGAATGTATATAGCCAATAATACCAGTAGCTGTTTTAACCACAATCATTTTAGTACATCTATAGTATGTGTAACTTCAACACCAAATGGAATTGGGGTTATATGTTGTTTTCTTAATGTGTTGTTTTTTGTTGATCATAACTGTGTGTACTTGAATATTATGTGCGCTGGATATTTTGTTATCATCTGTTATATAATTGTTGCGGTTTTGTTAGTGTCTTAGTGCAGTGCATTGTGTTGAAAGATTGTTTAATTTGGGGTTGCTGAAAACCTTGGAGTAAATTTAACCTGTGACTCAGCTGCTGTGCATACTACTGAATATATCAATACACACTGTTTACATTGATTTAGATGCAGATTATTATAATAGGAATATTGCAATGTAGTTTACAGTAATAATGGGAATATTGAATTGTGTTTTAAATAGCTTGTAGATTAAAATAAACCTGTCTTTAAGGGTCAAATATCTTAATTGTAGGAGCTGATCAAAAAGAAAAAATCTGTATAATATGTAATATGTATGTAAAATATTTTTTGATTTGCATGATAATATTAAAATGCTATTTTGTGTAATTGTAACATGTTAAAATGATTATAGAATTCAAATTGATATATTTACAACAGGGTATGCTTTCATGTTCATGATCTCTGAGAGTACTTTATGTAATTTCAAATCACTTAGAAATAATAGTAGCACTATTTTTTAAATTGCCATAGTGTCATTCATTCATTACTTGCCTTTAAATTCATTATAACCATGCCTGCTTCTGTGGGTCTGTTAAGTTTTTATTTTATGTATTGGAATTATTCTTTAGTTCTTCATAAATCTCTGATCATTTCACTAAATATAAAAATTATTGTCTTGATTGATAATCAAATTTGCGCATCTGCATTATCTGATGATGTTACAACCTTAGATTTACATGTAAATATTATGTACAACTTAATACACACATTGCCTTAAATTTCTTTTTATGTGATGAATCTTTAACAAATAATAATATTGTCATAAAATTTTAAAGAAGTCCTCTCAGGGTAAGCATACAAGTGCTTTTGAATATGAGAATGCAATGCCAAAATGTAAAACCATAGCCAATTTACTTTGCTTGAAAGTATATG
Organism: Patella pellucida; assembly: GCA_917208275.1. Classification (NCBI taxonomy): domain Eukaryota; kingdom Metazoa; phylum Mollusca; class Gastropoda; family Patellidae; genus Patella; species Patella pellucida. The sequence goes on from OU795039.1 coordinate 65,771,084, forward strand.
GTAAAGAGTAAAGAAACAGAGAGCCAAAACTATTTAGCTGGCTCACGTAACTCTTTCATGTATGGCTGTATTGGAAGTGATAATATTTTACAAACTTGATAAGATACAAGTAAAAAGTAAAATATAGTCAGGTACTCATCAGGTGGCACATTCTTCTAAAGGCAATGTGACATGGTTTCTGAAAAAGCAGGTGCCTTAAAATAGGAGGTCATCATTTTCCCCTGGAACACCTCCAACAAACTTACCCTGCGTCTTATACATTGATGCATCCAATACAGTGGAAAATACACTATTATTTATTTTGATGTGTTTTCAAAATAAAGCTTTCAAAATAATTGAAGCGACAAAAGTGGTTGCCTACCACACCCGAAAACTACACATTCAAATAATTATCACAAAAGATCATATGTAAGGTACCCTGGTAAAGGTTTGATAAACGAACTGGTGTAACATCCTCCTTTTTTGTACCAGCCATGAAGATGGTAGAGCTTAGAGCTTTTCACACTAACCTATTCATCAAATCAAGGAATTAGGATTCCTTCAAAATCTATACTATCTGTTTTTATAAGAAATATCAAGCACCAAATGTATGTCAATAGTTATACATTAGCAAATATCAGGTTTTGAATGTTTATTATATTAACATGTAATTGAAATATATGACAAGTTGTTAAATTGTTTTCTCTATTTTAATGCATTGATTTTTTTAAAGTCATGAATTGAACGTTTTTGTGATCTCTGTCTTAATCATTCGTTCTTCTCTTTATCATTCCCTGTTGTAAGTAGAGTAATGGTACTAATTAAAATCAGTGGCGGATTAAGCTCCACCAAGGCCTGAGGCGGCAGTTGCTGGAGGGCCTACACGGGCCTGTTTAAAATTGCGTGGACCTAATTAATTTCTGGTCAGGGCCTATGCTGGTTCTCGTTGGGCCTAAACCACACCTCTTAACATTCATTGTCTATGCGTTTTTAATCGTATCAGACAATTTTTATTTTATTTTTTTTTTTTTAAATCTTTGGGCCTGAGGCTGCAGCCTCATCAGCCTCAATGAAAATTCGCTACTGATTAAAATGATACTCTGATATTCTGCTTAAAGTTAATTACATTTCATAGATCACCTGTTTTTATCTGCACCCAAGAATATAAATATTTGTGAATAGAGACATTTCTTAAATATACCAGTGAATCCCATTGATTTTGTTGTCTCAGAGTATTAATAGTATTAACTAGTCTTGTTTTCCCTTGTAAAAACAGTATAGATAAGTAGGATAAAAATGCTTTTTAATGCTTTTTTAAACACCACTCAACTCTTATATTTTATATAGTATAGGTCATATACAGAGATTCACAAAAAATACTTTTTTTTTCAGAGGTGGGAACTCGATAGAGTTTGACATACGTCGCATCAAAGAGCCGACTTGCAACTTGAAATATTTATTTCAACTAGACTAGGATTCGGCAGTCGTGAAAGAGCTAAGGTGGTTATTTGAATAACTTTGAATTTCATTTTTCGCCATGCCCTCACTGGTCATTGGAAATGATCAACGACTCATTTGATAAACTCACGACTTGAACAACCCTTGATGTTGATGAAGTCTTGCAATTCGACTCGACTTGCACTTAAGTCACCGACTTAGAACTCGACTTGTTCCCACCTTGGTTTTTTTTACACACCTGCCATCCTTTGACGTATGTCAGAGAAGTAGTACCTGCTGTATCTGATATTGTGATTCCAATCCTATGTCAATGCTGAGTATATATGATTGGCGTCTCATAGAGGAAAATAAGGTACAGAGCAAGGAGAATATGTACATGACATAACAAAATTATCTTTTACTCTTTGAAAGAAATTTTCTTCGTCTTTTAATGACTACAAAGGATATTATTGTCCTCACTTGGATTGGGGGAGGGGTAGTGTCAGCTGTTAGGAAAGATTTTGTTATCACTTTTTAAAAAATCAAATGTTTCATATATGGATTAGGAAAGATATTTTCTAATTTGGGGTGAAGAAGCATGTGAGAGGTTGTGGGGGGGGGGGAGGTCGAGAAAAATGCAGGTCACAAGGTCAGGGATGTGAGAAAGAACAGAAGACATAATGAGGAAAAAAAGATACATTGTGGAATAATACAACCAGGTTTAATTGATAATTAACCACCTCTATCAATCTTTTGAGAAATAGAGAAATGGGGTTTAATGTCCACTCGACACAAACTAGATAATTTCGAGACTGACAGTTTGTTAGTAATTATTTCCAAATACTCTCTTTAATTCATATTATTATGTTGCTACATAGAAAAAATCATAATTAACTGTCGACACAAACTAGATAATTTCGGGACTGACAGTTTGTTAGTAATTATTCCAATATACTCTCTTTAATTCATATTATTATCTTGCTACATAGAAAAAATCATTATTAACTGTCACAAATAAAATGTGTGGGTACAAATATGGAGTTTAAATTAGGTTGACATTGATAATATTTCTGTTTACTGTTCAAAACAATTGATTTATAATAAAATAGCATGCTATTTCACAATCAACATATTTCAATTAACTTTATGTATGGTTTGATCAATTTTATGGCCAATCAATACACAAATGTTAGTCAAATATGGAAAGTGTACACCAGTATTAATAACTCTCCACAGACAAAAAAAAAAAAATTTGATTTATTAGTTTGTTTGTTCATATAGACACGCCTAAAAATCCAATTTTAAAAATTCTGACAAAGATAAAAATTTAATGATTTTGATTTATTACTATGTTTATTTGTTGAAATAGACAAGCCTTAAAAAAAACCTTTTTTTTTCAATTCTGCCAAAGTATATTCTTCAGGTATTAAATATTATCTTATACTGAAATGGTTTCAGCTATGTTCAATCCCAAGTACAAATCACCCGAAGACATGTTAATAGATTATGGAGAGCCCATGCATTGTGTTCTAATCGGTGAATGAAAATTACCCTTATATAATAATGTCTTGATTTGTTAACTAAACGTGAAATGTAGTAGATATAGGTCGCCCCTGTCAGCCCGTGTGTCTGTTTATTTTTATCCGATTTTGATAACTGTTCCTTTCAATACAGGCATGTATCAGCCTACAGCTTACTAGATTCTGGACCGTGAGTGTGTGGAACATCATGTTTTAAGCATGTGGACTCTCTGGTCATAATTTTTATCCAATTTTGATGAAACTTCAAACATTTTTTATATTTCAAAGATCTTTGTTTCTTTTGATATTTGAACAAATTCGGACAGTAATGTCCTGGGGCCTGTTTCACGAAATTTTAACTTAAGATAAAATCCAAATTTTAGTACATACTGAAATCTGATTGGCTAAGCGCTAAAATCAATCTAATACTATCCAATCGAATTACTAAAATCGGATTTTATCTTAGTTAAAATTTCGTGAAACAGGCCCCTGGATTATAATATATGACCTCTGATTGTAAAAAACCCCAACAAAACTCTTCTCTGTCCATCTCTTGCAAAATTTGGGCATATCTTGCATAACAACCACTTGTTTATCTTAAGTATAAAAATGTCTGTTTATTTTTTATTAAAATTTTGGGGAAAGTTGGTAGTATTGTATCTGAATCAATATACCAGCAAATTATTAATGCAGTTAAATCAACAGATTCTGTACTGTAATAACAAAAAGTGTCACCATGGTTACCTCAACAATCAGTAGTATCAACCAAACTCTGTGACTTAAAAGTCTGCTAAAGATCACCCTGTGATTATCTATCCAACAATGTTTATGCACTTCCTGTAAAAAATTGAAATACATGTAGTTATTGGTTTTATCTTCTATAAAAAGCATTAATTTATCCTTTAAAGGGAAAATCTATAATTTTATAAAAATAAGAAATGATTTATCCATATTTCTGTTTGAACATTATTTTAAAAAAAAAACATATTAAGTTCATTATCCTGCTGGATGAAAATAGAAGAGATCTGACTTCATATCGATTAATGTTGACAGATTTAGTTAGAACTAGAGTTTTTGGCTCTGGGCCCTGTTTCACGAAATTTAAACGAAGATAAAATCTAAATTTTAGTTATTAATTGGATAATATTATATTTATTTTAGTGGTTAGCCAACCAATCAATATTGAAGTATCTACTTAAATTTGGAATTTATCTTTAGTTAAGATTTCAAGAAAATGACATAGTTTGTGTCAAGTGGACGTTAAACACTCCCTCTCTCTCTTTTCTCACAAGTCCAAATGCTACAGGCAAATTATAAGAATTCTAACTAGTAATCACAAAATTACTAAAGGATATAGTTTCTATTCCTGCAGTACAAGTATGTCGAATTAAAATTGTATTTTTAAAGGTGGCAACAAGAGATATTTTATTCACAGGTCTTTAAATAACATATAAATATAGAAAGTCCCCCCCCCACCCCACATTAAACGTTTACTAGAATTAATTTAGTTTGAATGTGAAACTGTGTATATTGTAAAATAACAAATATGGCCTATATGTTGTTTTGTGCCTTTAATAATTGATTTGATTATATACATTGTATTTCATTGTATTTGATGTAGGGTTAGGATATTTAATACATATTGGACATACTTTCATTCAATGAGTATGTTCGATATACATATACCGGTAATACATAATCAAGCCTGGAAATAAGGCACTTGTCACTGACAATGTCTGGCAAAGATTCAGGCTTTGTCAGACTCTAAACCTCATTTTGTCCGGCACTGATTTGTCTTTTTTATTGATATTATTAATACATGTCCGGCACTAAGTTGAAAATGTCAAGTACTATTTCATTAGTGCCTGACATTTTGTCAGGTACATGTAAAACCGTTATTTCCAGGCTTGTAAATACTTTACCAGTACTACATTTAGATTTTTATATGCTTATTATTATCTGATTATATTGGTATATGTTTTGTGTAATAAATGTTAACCCAATGAAGAACTAGATAACATTCAAACTTTAAGTTTTACTGATAAATACTTCAATGGTTGTTACTCTTGGTCAGTTTTTAATATCTTGTGAATTTTCCATTACCATTACCTGCAAATGAAGGAATCTGCAACAAACTTGTGGACTTCTTGGACACCTTTTTTTGCTACAGTACAGATATATATTTTTCTTTACATGGCCAGTTATCATTTAAATTTTTAGAGACTTTATAATTCAATACCCTTTTATTATGCCTAATGCATATATTATATGCATTAGGAATAAGAACAGGGTATTGAATTTTATTCATAAATATTTTGGATCATTATTTTTACATTTACAAATTTTACTTTCAAAACTTAGTAGAGTTCATAATGGATTTCTTAATCTTGCCCCAAATGATTTTACTGCTGGTGGCCTTATATACCTAGGACTGACTGTTGACAAGGTTACTCAGCAGGGTTTGTTCTAGTTGTCAATGATTTGAGAGCATGTATGGATGAATTTGTTGTTGGTGGATATATAATTATAAGGGGGAGGGGGTGGCTAGGAAGCATTGTTGGAAATTTGTTAAGATTGATTTTCTCCCATAGACTGACATTTGGCTCACGATCTAAAGCTACACAAATTGACATCAAATTACTCTTTATCAAAATTTTATCCAGTTTTATAAAACTGGAGAACTTATATTTGTTCATTTTTGATAGACATGAACTTTCCTATTTTACAATATTTGTATTGTTGAAATAAAGGCCTACTGTTGTTGATGTCAACAGGGAAATTTTGTTTTCCTTTATTAAAACCATGTATATAAAATAACCATAAGTTAAGAACGAACTGTTGATATTTAATTGTTAAAATACATCTTTTAGTGCTAATTTTTATGATATATCTTATATTTATTCATATACTGATCAACTGATGTATTTTTTTATGTTATCATTGTGTTTATAATTAGAAACAAAATATTAGGCTAATTAAATGGTTTTTAAGGTTGATTTGAAGAAAAATGACAAATGGCATACAATTTCCAAGAGGGTTTATGTTAGCATTGTGTTTATAATTAGTAACAAAATATTACTTGAATGGTATTTAAGTTTGATTTGAAGAAAAAATGACAAATGACATACAATTTCCAAGAGAACTTACAGTACGTCAGTAGTATATAGTTCCTATATATGTATCCTTATTATTGTTATTTTTATACACATCAAATGAAATATGGTTGTTTTTAATTGTTCATCTATCTACCCATATGGACGCGCCTTGTTATTATTGCATCTGTTTGAAATTTGTATGTATTGTTTATATTAGTGAATAAGATAAAGATGTCCAATAAGTACAATATTGAAGTTATTGCGTTTGGATGCTATATATAGAAGCTAACGTTAGCATCTGATTGACTTCAAATATTACTTAGTACCGGTAGTTACAATTACAAGACAATGACTTGAATTTAAACACAGAAACCTTTGATTTTCAACAATTTCAGAAAACTCCATGATATTGTCCTAGATCACTTGGTGAATCGTTGTACAGGCAAGTGGGCTCATTATTATGTTCTGTATTTTTCCGGTGCAATACTGGATTATTTGTGTATGGAAATAAGAAGGCCAATTGAATTTCAACAATTTTTGAAAATTACTTTCTTGAAGCCAGCAGCTAAAGTTTTCATTTGTTTAGCTTGAAAGCTAATATTGTTATACAATTATTGATGGAGAATATGTATTAAAGGCCAGAAGATGTTCAGATGGAACTGACTGCATAATAGGCCTACTGTGTTTCTTTCCTCAACATTTTAATTTTCATCAGCTGTAAAACTATCTTTAGACAAAACAAATTCTAAATTGTTTGCATTAATAAGTTATTTTAGATTTAAGTCTGCCTTTCACAAGAGTTATCTGTGTCAATTTAATGAATAAAAAAACACATTGCTAAATCTATGTATTTTTGTCTTGAGTTTTATTTTTTGTTGTTCTATTCTTCATGAATAATTGATGACTAGTTTGTATTATATTCTATTGTTGATGTTAATTAGGCTTTGGTGTGTACATGACACATGTTAAATACAGACGCAGACCATAAATACGACATGTCTGCCATTTAATTTTTTGTAAATTACTTTCACAGTTAACGACCTTCAGTTTGTAGAACCTTGTGAAACTTCGAACAAACCCAAATAAATATGAACTTTTATAAAAGAAAAATATCTGACATTCCCTACTTGACTGCTCAGATGATTGTTGGTGTATGTTTCATTGCCTGGCAACCCAACTTTTCCAGTGATTTAGGTAAATAAATCAATTTATAAATCAATCTATATCTATTCTAAAATTGTTAATAATAACCATTATAGTTAATGTTTTTGACATTCATTTTTGTCTGGTAATTATCACCCTTGTTTCGCAAGCCCTATTATTACAATTATAGTCTAAGCCACAGAGACTCATTCGGTAAGACGTTGGCTCACTTACCTGGAGGTCCAGTGTTCAATCCCTGCCTTGGACGAGAAAGTTCATCAGAACGTCCACTCTACACAAACTAGGTCATTTTGAGACTAACATATGGTTTAATTTATTAAGATGGAGAAAACCCATGAGGTTGCACAGGTGACCATACTCCTTGTCATGTACAACTAGGAATTCAAAACCATGGCATTTGACTCAATGACAGGCTTTATGATACAGCGTGCATGTGCCATCATTCACGTACTATAAATTTGTCTAACATTGACCTATTTCATCTGAATGTCATTACGTTTTGGATGTTTGGTTTTATAGTTATGTCATGCTTCTAAAAGTAAGATGGATTAATTGCTATAAACTTTCTTTCTTTTGTCATAATAATTTAACAATTTAATTTTGAGCGGTCACTGCTCACTGCTCTACTTCTAACTGAATAACATGGACCAGACAAGTAAAACCTTAACCAAAAGCAGGCCCGGATCCCAGATTTTTTCGAGGGGGGGGGGGCCATACATTGTAACAAATGGTAATCATTAGAGTGCCACATACATTAGTGGTTTGGTGTAATTCCCAGAGCCTTGACAAAAATCATGTTTATATCATCAATTAAAAAGCAGATACACAAGTCTCTGAAAATAACTACCCAATAAATTCTTTTGTTGGAATGTCTTGTATACCGTAGTCTGTTTATATATTAATTAATGCAGATATTTTCATAATGCTCTTGGTTTGTTGATTTTTAAGACCTTCTATCTGTATATATATATGCATACACCATTTTGTACCAGACAATATATGATTTACAGCAATCTCACATATATGCATACACCATGTCGTACCAGACATTATATAATTTATCAAATATTGTCTGGTACAAAATGGTGTATGCATAGAAGGTCAGATTCCTGTGATATATGGCACTGCATATTTGACAGGTTGTTGTCTTTAACTGAAAAAAAATATACCTCATAGTTGAATGTAATTATACAATTATTCATCTTTTAATTTTGATATTTCAGTAGTAAGGATATAGTTATTATATATTCATTAATTAGTATACAGAGTCCTGTATATACAATCAAACTGCTTTTTTTTCTGTGATGCAATACTGGTAGTAACTGATGAACCAACACATACAATCACTCAAACTGCTTCTTTTTCTGTGATGCAATACTGGTAGTAACTGATGAACCAACACATACAATCACTCAAACTGCTTCTTTTTCTGTGATGCAATACTGGTAGTAACTGATGAACCAATACATACAATCACTCAAACTGCTTGTTTTTCTGTGATGAAATACTGGTAGTAACTGATGAACCAACACATACAATCACTCAAACTGCTTGTTTTTCTGTGATGAAATACTGGTAGTAATTAACTGATGAACCAACAAACACAATCTTAACTATTTCAGTTAGAAATAAATTCCACTGTGATTCTTATATGTACACAAAGTAAAATTTACTTTATATAGGTTAAAAATATTTTGTTATTTGTAGCAAGTAGAATTTTTGTATTTTATTCTGAACCAAGTCAAATTTTATTAAATTTGCAACAGATTTTATTTTATTACTGGAGGCTTGCAGGCTTTACAGTGGGTTAGTGTTTATCGCCTTTGACATCACATCATCAGCTTGTTCTCACTTTATTATCAAAAGTATGATCAGTTCTAATTCTAATCATTATACAGATTAGGGGCCATCCATAAAGTACATAGGCTCAAAATGGGTAAAATTCAGACCCCCCTCCCGCCCTGTACGCACGTTTTGCCATTGAAATAACGCACCTGTACGCTTTTGGCGTGACCCCCCTCCCCCCCTTCAAGCGTACGTACTTTATGGATGGCCCCTTATTTTGAATGTCATGAAAGTTCTATGTATAGAGATCAAGAGTTATTTGCTCAAATCACAAATCGCATCTATGTATGTTAATAAACCATGTGATTTAACATGTTCACACTTGTCTTTCCATATAGATATTCTATATTTAATATATTGAATTATATGTATATTTAATATATTGAATTATATGTATACAAAACTAGATGGGAATCATGTTGAAATTTTTATCAATAAATTCATTTCTGTTTTTTTCTGTGGTGAATAAATGATGTTATTGATTTTATTGTTCTTTGTTATTAGTGTACATCGATAAGGTAGTGCAGGACGACAGCACACACACACCACAATATAACATGGAGAAATTATATGAAATTAAACAAGGAATACAACTATACAAGTGCAAGATGCCACTATTTCACTTTGGTAGAATTTAAAAATACCATGGCAAATTTCCAGGAATATCTTTTGGGTTACAATGACATATACCCTGATACAGGAGAAACCTTCCTATTTGATTGGTTGAAAGAGTGGGGTGGGAGTTTATCTTATAAGTTGAAACCCTGATAATTATTCCTTAAATAGAATCTCTACAATAAATCATTAGAGGGTTCCTCATTGTCAGTGGTGCAGGAAGAAACTCCTGGACAGCGACAACATATAGTCATTCCGATGGAAAAAAACCCACTTAGGCGTGCATGTAAAAGAACCCTTGGCAGTTGAAATTTGATATTGCCGTTGTAAGGGCCAAATTTCCCTCTTAGCATACTGTATGGAGCAGAACAGTATGATGTTAAACCCCATTTCATTTCATTTTATTTTGTTTATCATAGAAAACTCGAAGTAGTCAACACACCACCCCCCACTCCCCCCCAAAAAAATAATCGCCAAGTTTTTAAATACCTACTGTGTACGAGCTCGATGACAGTTAGAGGGACAGAACATGAAATGCCTGAGAAAAAAAATCGGGTTTGCAGACAGCGGCTTTGGTTTTCCTTGAGAGGCGTAGAAAGGGAACTTACCTTGTATGGACCCCCCCCCCACCAAAGAAAATTTTGGGGATCTTTGACGGCTGCAAACACATTTTCCTGCTATTTTAGTCGATGGACAAAGCAACTTCAAAGTGGTCTAATATAACCTAATTAAGTTGGCTGACTCTAATTCCAATCAATCGTTTACAGTCCTCGAAGACGAGACCGTTGGGAAAATTTATCTGCTGCAAACGCGTTTTCCTGCTATTCCAGCCTGTGAATACAGCAACTTCAATTTGGTCCAATATAGCCTACCTGGCTGACCAGAATTCCAAACAACCAATCATTCCTCGCGCAGTATGGGGGCCTCAACCTCCCGGAGAATATTTTGAAAATTTAATCACTGCAAATGCATGTTCTGCTATAGCCTACTAGCCTGTGTAAGCAACTCCAAAAGTATCCATTGGATTTGTAACCGAAACCCCACTCTGAATTCCAACCATCCAATCCGACTGTTGAATCTGCATTCACAAATAATAATCAATGCCCGAAAAATGTGGCTCCAGACAAAATGTTTTAATACATAGTCAACTCAATACAAATTTGTGATACTCAATTACAAGAATAGTAAAATTAGTGTTTAAATAGGACTCGATGACAGTTAGGGAAAGAGAGCGAGAGAAATGGGGTTTAACGTCCACTCAACACAACTAGGTCATTTATGGACTAACATATGATTTAATTTTATTTCATTAATTTGATTGCGCACTAGGGGTCTTTAGCAGTGGCAGGAAACCCACAAGGTTGAAAAGGCGCCCCTATCTCCATGCCACATACACTCACATCAGGGCTCGAAACCACGGCCAGCCAGCTAGAGGTCGAAGCGCGGCACTCAAGACCACTAGGCCACCCCCCCCCCCCCCCCCGACAGTTTGGGAAGCAAAACTAGAAATTTACCGATAAATTTTGGGTTTATAAACAGCGGTTTTCTTTGAGAGGAGAAGAAGTGGGATATTTGATTATTTGACGGCCGCAAACGCATTTTACTGCTTTTCCAGCCCGTAAAATTAAGTGTTTATTAGATTTCGGGCACTTTTTATTGCAATGTATATGAAAAAAAAAAAATCACTTAACACAATGAAGAGCCATTTCCCAAAATTTGGGGAAAAATAAAATATATATGACTTCCCAAAATTTTCGTGGGGAAATCACTCCTCCTCTAAAAGGCTAAAACCCAAAAGGAGAGCCCCCCCCCCGCCACCGCGCTTAGTTTGTCATCTTATCACTAGCTGGGGCCTTGCAATTGGTCTGCCTCATGTCCTGGCGACCTAATGTTCTGTCAAGGGGAAGGAACCTGGTCCCTACTGCACGCACACATACAACCACCCCATAGAATTTGTCCTTTAAAGTTATGCAATGCAAAAGTCAATGAGTTTTAATAGGTTAGTTGTCTGAAATTTTGTGAGAAGGGAGACAAATCTAATTATCTAAGTTTTTAAAAATTGACACATGTGACTGGTTGTGTCGTGGGGGGTCACAAATAGGTTAGTTGTCTGAAATTTTGTGAGAAGGGAGACAAATCTAATTATCAACCTCCTTTTAAAAGAGTTATCTACCTTTGGTTCCATTTCTTCATTTCGCCCGGTTATATTTTTGCAGACTTTATATTTTATATAACTGAAATCTATTCTAAATTGTGTTCTAAAATCTTTTCAGTTTACTTTCATAAAGTGTCTACATATTCTTCGCCTTTTTAATAATGTTTCTATCGTTTCGTTTAATTTCGTCTTTTGAAATCTGGCAAAAATCGGTAAAGTTTTCACCGTCTTCTAGTTCTTAAAAAAAAATGAATGTTGACAGTTGTGGAGCAAGCCTTTTTATTTATTTGATTCAAGATTCAACAACAATTTAGAAGATGACATCAACGCTAAATGAGTTATTTGATCAAATTATTCATTCAGAACGACGAGCACAGGAGAGGAAGAACCGCCTTCTTGAAGGCAAGGATATGCAAAGGCTTAGTTAATCGACATAAAAATAATAATTATAAACCGCGCGTTGACGAGGCATTGCCATTGGGCCTAGGCCTACGTCGTTTTATAATAGAATAACTTTATAATAAAATAAGTAGATCTAAAAAAATTAACCCCATGGTAATTATCGATAAAGCTACATGTATTAAACTAAGTCCAAGTTACTTTAGAAACGGTCTCTGATCGGACCATAAACCCATACTGAATAGGGGCCTACATTGAAATCCACAATTTGTCTGACGGGTAAAATAGACCCCACTTTTGCAGTACCGGTATTTAATTCTTTTTTTTAAACATACATTATGCAAGAGCTGCAAGAGCTAAATCTTCCTATTGAAGATCTTTTTTTAGGCCTTAAATTTTATCTAAATTATAAATTAGCCATAATTAACTTATCCAGACAATAATCAAATCTCAATGGCAACGCTAGCTAGCGATTGTTGGTGAAATATGATCCGGTTTACTGCATAACTTTCGATTAAATTGTGATGATCGAGTCTAGGTTGAAATTTCATTCGCTTATATCTCGGTTCATAGTGGATCAATTTGACTGAAATTTTCAGCAAAGTGCCTTTACATCATCTAGTTTTTAACTATTATGATAACAACTGCCAACTCGTTATTTTATCTCCCATAGTGTATCTTTTAAGCAATATTTATTTTATTCACTATGAATGAACGCGAGATTGGGGAAGGCAAAATGCCTGGGCCTATGTTAGACTAGTCTCACTAACTTTGGTACGATAATAAACACAAAGTCTTGATTCCTATCCATTTTTACATTTATTTATCCTAGATAAGTTCATTAAAGTCTAATTAGTAATTCAGATAACATTTCAGCCCTAAAGAAAGACCTGCAATAGGCAGATTTAGCTCTTGCATAATGTCCATAAGAGATCTAGATCCAATGTTTTACAAAACACATAACTTCATCAGAAAGGTGAAAACTCCATTTCATTTCATTTCTAATTTTATTTAAAGTCTGTGTCTCGTCAGGAGATTGATATCTGAAACTTTCTCTTGGTAAAACATATAGTTGATTTTATTGTAGTGAAAAGAAAAATTCAGAAATGCCAAGAAAAACTATTGGCAACCAAAGAAGAAAGAGAGAGCCAACGTGGTCGACAGGTTTTAAAGGTTTGTGTTTATAGAATAGACAGATATTCTCTCAGTTAACAGTTAAGACTTAAAGGAGTCTGCAACAACATAATTTTGAGATAAAAACCCTGCAGGATGTATAAGTCAGGACCGAAGCCAGAAATCAAAATTTAGCCGCCATAGGGGGGCGAGGAAGATAAATTTCCGACAACAAAAAATTAATGAATGAAGGTCATCGTAAGCAGGAGGAGGAGAGAGCACGAAAATTAGAAGCTGTGAGAGGGAATTTAGGCCTCTATGACATGCAGGTGACGAATGTGTCGGAAAAGTAAGAGTTTCCAGCCGACATTAAGTATCTCGCGGCCGAATTTGAGAGGATATGTCGTACTAAAACTCACTCCCGGCGAAAATGCGAGCATAGCTAACCAGCGATTTTTTTTTCGATGCAGACAGAAAAATTTCGACAGGAACGGCCGCGGGGGGGGGGCGGCTCTCCCCCCCATCCCCCCAACTAGCCTCGGGCCTGGTATAAGTAATGTTGCACATTTAAAAATTAAAGAAATGAAGTATTTTGTTTTAGGTACAACAACTAAACGAAGAAGAATTAAGATTGAAATGGTTGACTAGTCAAGAAATAATACTAACAGAACAAAAGCAAGTTGTTCTTAAAGAAAAGATGGACATAGAGGAAAAGATGGTCTGATTTAATATACTCTATCATCAAAGTTAAGAGGATTGGGTGTCATTGTTGGATAAAACTGTGTACCACTACCACAGTTGTTGTGAGGCTTTCATATCTTGTTTGTGACAAGATGTAAAATGTAGTGATACCTACATGTACCTGGGGAGGTTGAGTTATTGAATGAACTAACACATGCGCTTTAGATCATTAGATTGAATCAAGTGGCATGGTTTCGATCCAACACTTGCATGTGACATGGAGTAGTGTCACCTTTCCAACTTCATGGGTTTTCTCGGAGTCCTCCCGTTTCCACACTGCTAAAGACTCCTACGCGTAACTGAATTTTTGGAATAAAATTTAACCATATGGTATAGACTCAAAATTACCTAGTCGACATTAAACCCCATTTCTCTCTCTCTTTACATGTGCCTACTTAACATAGTGGGTTTTATTGGGATGCATATTACTGCTAAAGAACCTTGCCATGCAGGGTCTTGTTAAATTGGAATATTATACTATACAACTCTATTGAACTTTGGGGGCTGGGATGGCCTAGTGGTCTAAAGTGCCACGCTTGACCTCTAGCTGGCCGGTCACCTTTGGCTTTCGGCTGTGGTTTCGAGCCCTAGTGTGAGCGTATGTGACATGGAGATAAGGTCGCCTTCTCAACCTCGTGGGTTTCCTCCGGCCACTCCGGTTTCCTCCCACTGCTAAAGACCCCTACATGCAAGCGAATTATTAAAATACAAATTGAAAACCATACATTAGTCCCAAAATGACCTACTTTGCGTCAAGTGGACGTTAAACCCCATTTCTCTCTCTCTATTTAACTTTATGTGTATGTAATATCATATAATGGGCACCTCATCTCCCTCCTTAATAAATTAATGTAACCTAATATGTTGAGCATCTATAAAACAACTTTTCATGTCCACTTTTGAAATCCTAGGGAACTCTCATTTTCTTGAAATCGATTCAGTTTTAGGCCTGATAAATGTGCTGTATTTTATGTGTCATTACAGGTAACAGCAGTTGAACACTCGGATGAAATTTTGAATGAATTTGGAAAAGATGTTAATAATTTTATGAGAGACTTTGATTTGCTTGAAAAAGATACATCTATCCGTGATCTCACTTTAAAAGATGAATTAGAAGGATTACTGGCAAAAGAAACAGAATTATCTTCTGGTGTGTAGAAGGGCAATTTTGTCCTGTTTGTTCTTGGTTAGGCTGCACAATACGCCAGTTGTTGAGAGTTATAAAAACTGAGATATGGTAACCTTAAAATAGCATTGTTATGTAAGATTTAGATAAAGAGCTGGCCGTTCTCGCTATAATATTTCAGAAATAGTTAATGCAAAATGAATATTTTGAAAATTTCATTAAAATTACTTTATTTTGAGCAAAGTTGTCGATCGTTATACTTTCGACAAGAGGTGTGCATTGATCGTAAGAATTGTACTGGCCATTCGAATCTTAGCCTCAATTCTCCATTTTAAAATTAAATCGTTCTAATCTACTGAAAATCAGAGCCATCTGATTGTATTGAGAGTTGATTATGAGCTTGTCTCATTAATAATTTATATGCCTTTTAAGGCCCAAACATAGAACTGTAATAGGAAGATTTAGATCTTACATAATGCCTGTTAGACTTAGACTGAAACAATATCCAGCTCTACTATAACCTCCTACATTTTCTCAAGTTTTCCCATGAGCCTTGTATGAAAGCGATTTATAAACAATTACCATATTATAATGATATAGTGCCAAATAAATATCTTCTTGTCTTTACATATTTTATTCTTTAAAAATATATACATCACTTCTACTAATTTTAACTGTAGCTTACCAGTAGCTGAATATTAAATTTTCAGTATATTTTAGGAAATGATTTGATCTCAAGAAAACCCCCTCATAAGTCCCCTATGTAGTCGGGTTTAAATGAATTATATGATTAGCATGAACTTGGATCAATTATGAAAATTTGATTGTAGATATTGATGTGTATATGAATATTTAATTATTTATGTACATGTCATTTTATAAATATTTAATTATTGATATTGATGTATATGAATATTTAATTATAGATATTAATGTGTATGAATATTTAATTATAGATATTGATGTGTATGAATATTTAATTATAGATATTAATGTATATGAATATTTAATTATAGATATTGATATGAATATTTAATTATAGATATTGATGTATATAAACATTTAATTATAGATATTGACATATATTTTAAATATTAAATAACAGATATACATGAATATGAAGCCGACATAAGAGAAATAAATAGATTAACTGACGAGAAAGATGTTATAGAAAACGCAGTTTTATCTTTATTACAGGAACAAACAGGTGGGTCAATGGCATATTTATGTAAACAAATTTAACTTTTTTAATTCGAATTGGTTAGCACGTGCATGCTGTTTCATAAAGTCTGTTATTGAGTCAACTGATGTGGTTTTGAATCCCTGGTTGTACGTGAAAGGAGTAGGGTCGCCTATCCAACCTTGTGGGTTTCATCCGGGTCCTCCGGTTTCCTCCTGCTGCTAAAGACCCCTACGTGCAAGCGAATTATTGAACTAAAGTTAAAGCATATGTTAGTCCCGAAAGACCTAGTTTGTGTCGCATGGACGTTAAACCCCAAATTGATTTTGGATGCGTTCTTAAAAGTGATTTTACGATGTAACTTACATTCCAAAGTCTGTAATAACATCAGCTATTTCACCCGGCAGGAACTTGATGGCTTACATTCTATATCTTTGCCAATAAGTGTGGACTAATTAATCATTCAAACTGTTCTTTTTTTTTAATTTTTTAGAAAAAGATCAGCAGTTATCTGAAGAGAAAGATAGTCTAAGTAATTTAGAAAGAGAAAAGAAATTATTGAGTGATTATCCACATACAAATTCTGAATTTTGTAGGTATGAATACTCATATTGCCCTTTACATTATCATTTACATTAGTTAATACAGGTGGTGAAGAAATTATGTGCTTCATTAACCAACAAAAATTTATTTTTATTCTATTAACACATTTTTAGTGTTCTGCTGTGAATTGAGATTGTTGAAAAAGGTTTAAATTCTCAATGCATGTGTTTGTAGTCTGTACATGAGTCATGACCATTTAATACTGTGACAATTCGAGACTTGAAATTGTTTCGAAAATACAAATTGTGTGAATTTATTATGAAGACTGAATTTATTTATTTGTGGTATAAATAAATCCCTTAGATTTAGATTTGATGAATTAAAAGTAAGAAATGTTGAAACCCTAGCAAGCTGTAGTGTGTCAAGGGAGGTAACTCGTCCTATTACCTATTGTCTCCCCTTAGACCACAAATATTCAGATAATACACTGTTACAGCTAAAATGTATAATATGAGACACTATTTCTGAATCAATTTAAACTATAAATTTAATGTGTTTTACAACAGTTGATTGGGATATTCTTATCTAATTGATCAAAATTTTCAGATGACTCTACCAAAGTTTACTTCTTGTATGTGAATGTTGATGATGACTATAAGATTGTAATCACATGTAATTGTTAAAATAAAATTATATGAATCTAGCCATGCTGTATATCTTAAATAGGTTACGGTCAGATTTAAATCATTTAATGTCGCACAGTCTGGAAGCGGAATCTCAAAAGTTACAACAAGAAGTAAATACGTTGCAGCTTATGTTACGTCGTAAACAACTCAAAAGGGGTGAAAAACCAACAAGTGGAATACTGAAGTCAAGAACAACAATGGTGCCTGCATCTTCTTTTGCCCAAGAAACATCCAATCGCTCTCAAAATACATGTAACAGTGAAACTCATACAAATAGTGCCCAGTTTGATGTCATGAAAGATAATTCAGGAAATAAAACTGAACTGAAAACAGAGGTAAATTTATTAATAAAAGAACTGAAATTGAATTAATTGTGTGTGAAATTAAATTAATTAGCAAACGGTTTGAAACTAAATCAGAAAATATATGACACAATGTTGAAACTAGCATTATTGTTAGCCCCTTTCATAAAGTAAGTAAGACGCTGGCTCGCTAGCCAGGAGGTCGGGTGTTCGATCCCTGCATTGGCCGAGAAAGTTCATCCAGATATTCTGGCGTGGTTTCCCCTTGTCAGTAATGCAAAACCGAGGTCCTGTGTACACATTGGCGTGCACGTAAAAGATCCCTCATCAGTTGGAATTCGATATAAGAGTAGGCCGTAGCACCACTGCCCGGGCAAAATTTCCCTTATAGCACACTGTATGGCGTATGTTCGTCTTCATTAGCCCAGTTTAGGAGCAGAACAGTAGGACATTAAACCTCATTTCATTTCATTTCATTTTCCACTTTAATTCTGAGATGATATCTAGAACTGAGTGGCAGTGCACCTAGAATGTTATAGGTTTCTGGAGAACGCTAGATCAAAGACTGTCTAGTACATTGTGACATCATAAGTGAATTGTAGGGTAGGGTTAGGTTTAGTGCTAGCCCTGTTAACATCTCGAGACCTTGACAAAATGTGCAGCCCTAACCCTTACCCTAACCCTTAATCCACATAGGACGTCATATAAGTGCTAGACCATCTCGATCTAGCACTCTCCTAGGTTTCTGGACTGACAAGCATCATCCAGAATTTTTCAATCCTGGGCCCTCAAAATCTCAACTACAGATAAAATCCAAATTTTAGTAGATACTTCAAGTTTGATTGGCTAAGCACTAATTAATTAATATAATATTATCCAATCAAATTACTAAAATTAGGATTTTATCTTTGTTAAAACTTCGTGAAACTGGGTCCTGGTCTCTCATGTTTTAAGGGAAGAACATGATATAACAAGGTGTGTATATATTAAACAATGTCTGTTTATATTATTATATTTAATAGGGAGGAAGATGTGAAACTAGTAATAGATTATGTATTACAAGTTATCCAACATTAGATAGACAATCACATACTTCACAGGTATTCTTCCTCTTATATACATCACTGGAACATGCAGGATTTATAAATGTATGGGAGGGTGCGTGGGCGGCAGAAGGGTTTATGCTACCTTTTTTCAATTATTTGCTTGATAAAAAAAGAAGAAAGAACCCTGGTCGAAACATCCCTAGAAATAAAGTAACTTAGTTATTTTCCATATAATTGTGTCCTGTTTTATCCTATAGTGAAGTGAACAACATACTACACCATATGATCAATATCAGAAATATGTTGACAAGTTACACACAGGCCTCCATAGCTCAGTGGCTAGAGCACTGGTCTTGTAAACCAGGGGTCGGGAGTTCGATCCTCCCTGGGGGCTGGGGATATTTTGATTTGTAAAATTACTACTTGAGTTAAATAATGAATATCTTAATCTCATCCATCAATATAATGCCTCTTACGATTTTTTGGTTGGCCAGAATTTTTTTTTAAGAAAAACTCATGGCCAAAACGAATCGATGACTAACAAAACCTATAAAATTATATATTACACAGGTCATATCACTAACTATGTTTTTCAAGGTCATTTTTAGACCATTTTTGGCCTTCATATCGGCCCTCCTGGATTTAGCCCGTAGATTTCAGAGGTAGCAAACAACAAATATCTTCACAAGGGTCCTTTCTATCAGAAATTATCGGCAAACCTTGTTCCCAGAGAAATGGTCACGGATCTGGGGGTTGTGACCCGACAATAATGTGCCATTCCAGATATCATCCTATCTATATAAAGCAGGTTACTTAAAACTTCCTGTTGACCTGAGAGAGTATGTGGGTGGTCTAATTTGGTCCTGTACACGATTTGGCGTGGTTGCTTGCACATCTATTTCATTTCCTATTTTATCAAGTTTGAAAATTGCTTTATTCCATTTTAATTTTTGTTCAAATTGTTATATGTAATAACTTGGCACTCGTAAAGTACTTTTCAATAAAACCAACTGTTATTTCAAATCTATCATATACACTGTATAGAAGGCTTGTCCCATTACTAATGGAAATAACACATCAAATCAACGAAAATAAATACTTATTTCGAGATACATTATAAAGTTTTAGCTTCTTTAAAAGAGATAGTAATGATATCTACCAATGGCAACTTTTATGAACTTTCTAAAATCTAAACCCCTAGCTTCGTTCATTCATAACTCTAAATTAAAAATTGTATTTACTTCACAACGCCACTGAAAGAACAAATTGGAGCAGAAACACCATTTAACAGTTAATTTTAACTGTCAACATAAAAAAATGTGACTGTTTTTCTAAGAACATTATCATGTCTAAGCCTGGGGATTAGCATTTGAATGAGTAGCAGAAAATGCATCGGTAATGCAGAAAATGATGGACTGTCTCCATTAAAAGTTTAGCATTAAAGGGTCTAATACTTTTTTTTTATTATTTATGTTTTTTTAGTCAGAATTTAAAGGTTTAGTAGCCACCTCTGTCATTCATGATACAACCTTATCTGATGCCAAAACAAGACCTCGACCAATCATACCTAAAGCCATATTTAAACCAAGTAAGTTTTCTCAAAATGTTTTATCAAGAATTTGAAGTGAAATAGAATCCAACCTAAATAAAATTATCTGAGCTGTAATTAATTAGAAGATGATGATATTTTGTCATTTTAAATATTTAAATTGAAACATGCAATGTAGCTAAAAGTACAACTAACACTAGCCATGAAGACAATATAGTTGGATAAAAAAAAAAGTGGGTCACCTTTATTTCAGTTCATCTACTCCCTTTTCTTTAATTTCATATCATAAATATCAAGATTACTAAGGTTCGGTTCTTCCATTTAAATTTATTTCCTATTTTGTGTAACAACATTTATTTTATTGTCATGTATTTCAGAAAGGAAGAAATCTGTATAAGGACAAATCACCCTTATCATTGTAACATTCTTACTTTTAAATATTATATTCAAGGATATAACTACTTGAACACTAAGCTGAGGTATTTATTCTACCTAATTATTGCAAAAGCTAATGAACTCAAAACTAATATTCCGTCTCACTTTTGGTTTGAAGAGGGTATTAATGGTACAGTTCCAAGAAAAACCATTGTGTGCTCATTAGATATTCGAATATGATTATAGTGAAAGATTCACAAGGAAATTTCCAAAATCGGTTATTGGTTCCTTAAAAAAAATATCTATAACTGTATGCAAGAATTTATAATAGAAATATGAATAATAAAACAAATAAATTATTGTAGAGTATATTGGTTGGTTATAGTATATATAGGTCTATAATAGCGTTGTTGAGTCGTGGTATTTGTGATAAGAGTACAATGACAATTTTACTTCCTAGATTGCATGTTTCTGAGTAAACACTACCTAAGGCCACAATAGAAAATTTAGAAATGAAATGAAATGGGGGTTTAACATCCTACTGTTCTGCTCCAACTGGGTTAATGCAGACGGGTATATATGCAATATGAGGGAAATTTTGCCCTGGCAGCGGTACTATGGCCTACTCTTATATTAAATTCCAACTGCCAAGGAATCATTTATGTGCTCGCCAATGTGTATGCAGGACCTCTGAATGACTAGACAGTTTTCGTTGTCATGCCGTTTCCGTTACAAGGGGAAACCACGTTGAAAAATCCCAGTGAACTTTCTCTGCCAATGCAGGGAGCCAGCGTCTTAGTCACTTAGCTACTGTGGCTCCCATTAAATTTAGAGGTATGCTAGTATATCGGAGTTTGAAAGATTGCTACTACCAAACAACAAAACACATTCTATTAGAAAATATATGGACTTCCATTAGAACCTTAGTCCAGATAGGGAAATAACTGCTTTAGGAAATTACTCCTTATGGCAGTCAGAGTTTGCAAAAATGGCAAAAGTTTAGTGCTGTGCTTATTTACACTATAAACCTCAGAATGCCTCGTTCGGCATATTTGTCCAAACGAGGTAAAAAAAAATGCCTCGTTGTCTGCAGTTCCAAAACGAGGTTTTTTAAATTGACCTTTTTTGGAACAAGGTATTTTGTTCAGAACGAGGCTTGGTAAAAATGCCTCGTTTACTAAATGTGTTTTTTTTTCAAGATAGTTGTTAGCGCTATTTGCTATCAACGAATTTGTAAAAATTAAAATTTATGTTATTTAATACTAAAATAAACAAGTCCAAACTATGATATTATAATCAGAGAAATAGAAAAGACAAGGTGAAGGTGTAAAACTATTGAAGCGAACAGCTACCTTGCCTTGATTAATTTATTGCCCAATCAGGTTTAGGTGTTAAGTAACAACTGTGGTGTTGTGAAAGCTAAATTGGGGTTGTAAATTAATCATGGTAGCTGTGTGTTTTACGGTTACATCTCACTGTGCCCACTTTTGATTAATCCAATTAAGGTCTAATTAGGATTAGTGTATTAAGCGGATTAGGATTAGGTGTTATAGGTAATTAGAAGGAAAAAAACAAATATCGAAAGTGACTAAATATTCAGTCTTATAATTGGTGAGAACTGTGTTGCCGAGGTCAGAACTAAAAGGTTGTTTTTTTCCACTTTGGTCAGTGTATTTGGCGTACTGCGCAGAAATATGGACTACAAGCAGATTTTTCTCGGGTGCCAGAAATCAATAAAATCGTCAAGCAAGCAGCAGCATTACCATTAATTCCAATACAGCAGGTTGAAGATGTATGGCTGCGTGCCCTTGATGATGCACCACTCCAAGATGCCAGAGTGTTGCAATTTGCAGATTACGTAACTGAGTTCTGGGTGAAGGGGCAGCATGGCAGAATGATGTGGAACCATTTCCACACTGAAGGTCCACGCACAATGAACCATGTTGAAGGATGGCATTCCAAGATAACACCTAATCCTAATCCGCTTAATACACTAATCCTAATTAGACCTTAATTGGATTAATCAAAAGTGGGCACAGTGAGGAAACACCTGTTTTACACCTCCACCTAACTGATATCCCAGACAACAAATAAGTGTTTATCTGATCTAAATACAACAAATAATCCTTTCTTATTAATCAAAAAAGGTATTAAATTTCATCACATATTTCCAAGACACCGGTTTATTTTTTATATTTATTGTAAAAAAATAACTTGACCTTAGCATTGACTGTTTCTGTTGAAACCCCATAACATTGCACAAAATATTATGGGAGCAAAGTCATATAAATGCACGTAGCGATAAATTTGTCGGCTTTATACCAATTGTCAATTAAATGGGAAATAAAGCACACCTCATACTTTAAATATTAATTAAAACGTTTAATTATGAAGATAGTTGGGTATAAATAATGCGAAAATAATTTATGGTATGGTGTGTATTCTTGTCCTGTCTATTTCTCTGATTATTATATCATAGTTTGAACTGGGTTTTTTTTCGTATTAAATAACATAAATTTTAATTTTACAAATTCGCTGACAGCAAATGCCGCTAATGAACTATCTTGAAAAAAATAACACGTTTAGTAAATGAGGCATTTTACCCAGCCTCGTTCTGAACAAAATACCTCTTTCCAAAAACAGAGCAATTTAAAAAACCTCGTTTTAGGAACTGCAGACATTGAGGCATTATTTTACCTCGTTTGGACAAAAATGCCGAACAAGGCATTCTGAGGTTTATAGTGTTAATAAGAAAACAAAAGGGATAATATAATAGACAGAAACCAAAAAATTTGTATGAATAGCCTTATTGTCATTATCCAGCAGGCTTATACTGTAAACACCTAATATTATATATATAAGCTAGTTGTTATTGTTTACAGTTTAAAATTTCAATTATTTAAACTTTATTCAAAGGTTGTTTTTATATAAATTTTGATATGCATGAATAATAAATACCCAAAAATGTTATTCATTTTAAATTTACATTTGGTGATAACTTTAGCTACATTATACAATTTTAGCTATATTATACAACTTTAGCTACATTATTTGTATAATGTAGAGTTATCCACTGAGATGGAGAGGGGGAGGGAGAGAGAGAGATATTGACACAAACTAGGAGAGAGAGAGATTGGGTTTAACATCCACAAACTAGGTCATTTTGGGATTAACATATGGTTCAATTTGGCTACTTTAGCAGTTGGAGGAAACCAGGGGACCTGGAGAAAACCCACAGTGTTGGCACGGACAGGCGAACCTATTCCTTGTCAGGTTTAACCGGGGAATCCAAACCACACCAGTTGACAGAACTTATGATACAGTGTGCTGTGCTAATCCTTCGACTGTTTTTTATCAATACTGACTTAAGTAATGATGATTGAGGCTAGGCAAAAATTCAATTGCTGAATACTCAGTTTAAGGTGGATCAATTTGCTTGAAATTTTCATCAAATTCCCTTTACATTATCTAGTTTATAATTATTATAATGAAAACTTCCAGCTCTTTATCTAATCTCCAATAATGTTTCTTTAAGCCAGGAGAAATTTCATATTTAAGCGACAAATACAAATGACGCATTGTTACTTTAACCAAAAGCTAATTACAAATAATTTCACAAGTAAATTAAATAAATATAAAGTCTTATATGAAACAAGAACACATGTATTCTAATTTTATTGGGAGCTGCAGTGGCCCAGTGGGTAAATGCTGGCTCACTAGCTTGGAGGTTTCGCTCCCGGTGTATGCCAAGATATGTGGATGGTACATAAAAAATTCTTGAAAGTTGGAATTTGTATCGCCGCTGTCTGGGCAAAATTTCCCTCATAGGACACTGCATGGTGTATGCCAATCTTCATTAGTCCAGTCTGTGCTAGGACATTAAACCCTATTTCATTTTAATTCTTTTTAATCTTATTCCAGTTCTTGTAAGCAATACAATAATAAATAGACATTATATAGTTATATACATGTACACGTAAGTTGTGGGCAGATAATTTTCAAATGTGATTATTATAGGACGTTAAACCCTATTACATTTTAATTCTTTTTTAATTTTATTCCAGTTCTTGTAAGCAATACAATAATAAATAGACATTATATTTTTATATACATGTACCACGTAAGTTGTGGGCAGATAATTTTCAATTGTGATTATTTTTCCTTTCCCAAAATATTTTATATACTGTATATAATAACTTCAAATATATATATATAGTATAATTCATTTTACAAAAAAAATTAACATACAAAAATAATATAGAATTTACTATAAAAATTCAACAATCATAAAAAAAAATGGAATGAGTTTTTTACATAAAATAATTGGATTAAAACAAATCTGCATTTAAATAAAAGCAGAAATATAACTCATCTAAATGTATTTGTTTTATCAATGGTTCCCAAACTTGATTTACTCTTCACACGTTTAAAGGAGCTAAATCGCTAATATTATTGACCCTAATGGGTCGCAACGCGTATAATAATAAAATCTGATTGTATATAAACTGATTTACATTGAATTGTTTCCGTTGTGGAATATGTATAGACTCGTTCTTTCTGGTAACAACACACTATGGTACACGATTCGTGTACCAATGATAAAATATTTAATTTTGTTTTAAGGTAAGATCACAACATCAATGTTGATTTAAATTGACCAATAATTCGTGTTTTAAATGTCGAAGATTTTGGATGATTTTGAGTTACGGACTTGGGTCTTTTAAGAAGGAGTACAAATTATTTTATGGCATGTTGTACATACATTTTTAAAATTCTTCAATAAAATGAAATGTAGTTGATAAAAAATATAGAAAAAATTCTCAAGAACAAAGTTATGAATGAGTAACATGTACTGGATGGTTTTTCAGAAGGTTGGGAAGTATTAGGGCAGCATACCCAATTGCATCACTGTATGGTGTATTGTTTGGGAACCACTGGTATATATAGTATATCAGAGAATGGTATTTAGTAATTGGAAAAAAATATAACAGCACAAATGAATAAAAAGATATGCCCACTTTTATAGCAGATTTGTGAATGAAATCTTGACCCTCCATGGAAGAATTAAGCCTAGTAATTAATATACATGTATGTTCTAAATAATTCAAATTGTTGTTTACAGAATTTGATTAAATATGTTCCAACAAAACATATAGAAAGACTGGCGCCACGGTCTGTAAACCAAATTTGGGGTTCTGCCCCCGCTGACTGTCATTGAGCCGTATGCCTATGGAAAACAAAGTTGATGACTTGTCCTGGGAAGTTACAACTGTATTGTTCAAGTTCAAAATATTCTTAAACATACATTATGCAAGAGCTAAATCTGCCTATTGCAGGTCTTTTTTTAGGCCTGAAATGTTTTCTAAATTATTAATTAGACATTAATTGATTGGTCCAGGCCATAATCAACTGTTCAGCTATATTTTGATTTAATCTAAAAATGGAGGAGCGAGATGTAGCTTCAAACAACCAGTGAGTATGGTGGTTGAATTTATTGCACACATCAGTCTCAGACTAATATCTTCGCTCACAATGAAGTAATTTGAATTAAATTTTAAATTATCTACTTTCGAACTATTATAGCAAGAATGGCTAGCTCTTTATCTAAATCTTACATAATGTATCTTTAATATCAATAGTCATATTCCAAACCGACCAAGGATTGGATGGAAAATAACTTAACAATTATTATTATTATTCTAAATGTGGTATTATCAAATAAAAGAAAATTTTGACTCTGATAATTAGTTGTCATGGCAAAGATGCAAAATGTAAGAGCTAAATAGACATATTGCTGGGCTTAATTTGACTCCAAATGTTATATAAACTATTATTTAGACATTTATTCACATAACAAGCCTATACTGTCCAGACCATTGGATGGCAGAGATTTTAACAATGGTCGCTATTTAATGATTTAATTTAACAATGGTGAATCAAGGCTAAGCCTTGAATAACAAGTACCATTGTTATGATAATAATATTAATAAACAATTTTTGCAACATCTTGTAAAAACTTCAAACAGTGATAACTTCACCTAGTAATTTGAACGACATTTTCAGTATATTCATTTTGCATTATCTATCTTTTGAACTATTATAGCAAGAACGGCCAGCTGGTTATCAAAATCTTACATAATGTATCTTTAAGTACCCAAGCCATGTTATTCAACAGGAAGTGGTCAAATGCTATAACAGTTGTTTGAAAGTACTATAGAAACATCAATCTTACCACAAATATATTTGTTTTAACATTTAACTACTATATATCATGAACAAATATACCCTCTCCAATTTTCAATATAAACAAAACTGATTTATTGTCACGTTTAAAGGGACAATAACACTCTTGCTGGCTTGACAGGTCTAGAAATTTTTTTTAGCCTTATTCTAACTACAAGATGTTTAAGTGTCCTACCTGTTGTATGAATTATCCATTACAACCTATCTTACTTGTCCAGAGGGTTCGAAAATATGTTTAAATCCAAGTTGCATTTGAAAGTGCTTTCGTAAGGCTTTTAAAACCATGTTACAGCATGTAGTTGAATTTTTCCAATTTTTAAAATTAGGTGTATTAAGATGAAATTTGTATCATTTTTTAATTGAAATATTGTAAAATAGTACAAATTGTTGACCAGAATAAAGATTGGAACATATTATTCAGTTACAACAAGAGTGGTATTGGGGCTTTAAGATTATATATAGTGAATCATATTATTTCATATCAACTTTTTTATATAACGCTGAATAAATGGACCTGCCATAAATGTAATTTAGATAAGTTCAAGAAAGACTTAGGATATATGAAGGAAGATATTCTAGAGTAATTTATACCCTCACATTTAACATATAAAAATAAAGCACAATTTCTTTTATATATAAACATAATTATTTTGAATATGAAGTCATATGGCTTTAAACAATGTTTCTTAAAATAAAAGGGCTCCATTAAATGCTCATATAAATGATTTTTTTTCTAAATCCATAAACAAAAAAAAATAACTCAAATAAATAGTTGATAAAACCATTGGACCTTATAATATATAATATATGTATTTTAAGGTCCATATAAAGCCAGTTTTGGCAAGCTCCCATATAGATTTATTAACAAAAATAACTCAAATAAATAGTTGATAAAACCATTGGACCTTATAATATATAATATATGTATTTTAAGGTCCATATAAAGCCAGATTTGGCAAGCTCCCATATAGATTTATTAACAATCGATGTCAATTATTTGGGCAATTATTGGTTCGTCTTTGTGTAAGGGTAACTAACATTAAAGGGGTCACAAAAACTACACTTGACCTGCAGAAAAACAAACATGCCATATAACTGACTCAATGATTTCACGCACACTAGATAGACCCCCCCCCCCCATATGCATAAGTCTATACATAACCAATTATTATGAATTGAATCCCATTTCACCGTATTCAAATGAATGGTCCATTGATATATTGTTTTTAGACATTAATCTACCATCTTATGAAATGGGATGCTTTATCCCCTAAATCTAAATATTTGATTACTTTTTAATCACATAAATAATATTCTTCTTAAACAAAAACCACCACATTAAAAGCATCATATATAATATTATAATACGTAATATATACGTGACTGTATTGGCCCAAAAGGCCTACAAACTGGTTCATAACTCGAGCTGCATGAGTTATTTCATATAGTAATATCTAATATACTTTGTTTAATTTGCATGCAGAACATCAGATAAACACTAGTCTTCATTTATAAATGTAATTTTTCAGAAAACTGAAAACAAAGCACCATTTTTTTTATTGCCATTAAATATAAGTATTTGAGTTAAAATTGCATAAATATTGATAGAAGTCGAGATTATCTTTGTACCTTTAAATTACATTTAAAACAATTTTTGCTCAAATTTTTAATCCTTTTAAGCACTCGGTAATAATAAGCAGTTCAAATAGGATGAAAAATAGACCTTCTTGGAGAAATCCAGTCCAACATTGATAATGATATCAGATATAATTGGACTGGATTGGAAAGAGTTGGATGTTCAAGTTAGAATACACTTAAACCTACAGAAAGAGATAGATGTATTAAGAATCATTATTTAATTTCACCTTTTGGTTTGTTGAAAAGGATATTCGGAGGCATCATTATAATCATACTTATGTTTAATGGCAACCAACTTTAATATTTCAAACATTAATTTCAGTCATCTGTGCTTTCCGTTGGATAAGTAGTGTCTTCTAAAACTAGAACAGGCTTTTTAAAATCTGACAAAGCTTTTACTGAAACTGTAATTGGTACCTCTTCATATCCCCCAGAAGCTGAATGACCTGCAATAGGGTTTTCAAGAAGTACTTTACCTGAACTCATGCCATAAATATTTTCGGTCTCTACTGGTGTGGTTTTATTACTGAAAGAATCATATGTCTCATCTTCCTCATCATCTTGAACAGAGAAGTGTTTATTATCGAAATTAGCAACCTCAGTAGCAGCTTCTTTGATGTTAACATAATCTTCAACATGATCATTATCATCTTCTTTTCTACCATATTTTTGCCAAGCATCAGAACGTTTTCCTTCTGGTTCTGCGTAGGTTACTATTTCCTGTGATTTATCCCTTGCTATATCCTCAGTATTGCTGTAAAAATTTTCATTTCCTTCGTTAGCTGGAATCTGGACTTCTCTGTTGGATGCTTCTGCATAGGCCCCAGAGGCTCTTACCCCACCATTATCAACATCCTCATAAAAATTTGGAGCAGCTTTGGCATGTGTAGGTTGTGGGGCTTGTGGGGGTTTTCGCAATTCATCCATTTCTTCATATAATGGTGATTGATTATGGGTGTTAGGTTTTGGCTTAACTAGGGGTGCTGCTGTCTTATCTTTGCCTTTCTTCTTCTCCTTCCTTTTCTCTTCCTTTAACCTTTTCTCTTCTTGTTTTTCACGTTCTTTTTTCTCTTTTTCTTCCCTCCTTTCACGTTCCTTATCTTTCTTATCTTTTTTACCTTGTGGATTTGTTGCTGTGGCCTGAAAATCAGTACTATAGGCCTCACCAATAAAATTGTTCTCAATTGTACCTTTAAAAACTGGTTTGGTTTCATCTACACTAAGGGATGGTTTGGTCAATTTTTCACTAAGTTCATGTTTAAAATCTTGATTCGTAGGTGATGATGTCGATGTCAAGACCTTTTTCATCCCTTCTTGAGACTTTATCCTCGTTGTGGCTTCTGAAGGCATCTCTGTTTTAACTGGTGTGGGTGTCTTTACTTGCGGTGGCAAACTAGGAGGTTCACTAGAAGATACTGTAACACCTGATTTGGGTGGAGTTTTCTTGAAGGCAGCTGCGTCCGCTTGGTAGTCTTGATTTTCATCCATTCCTTGACTGCGTTGTGTCTGTGTAAATTTTCGTATACTTTCAAATATGGCATTGCCTTCTTCAGTAATTATATTGAATTCTCCAGCTCCAGAAGGGCATCTTCTTCCAGAAAAGATGTAAAAAAGTCCTGGAAGTCTTCCAAATCGTCTGATGTATTGGTATGGCCATTGAAATAAAATTCTTTTAGATGGATTGTCAAGTAATGCCATATTGTATTTATTAACAGCCAGGAAATATTTCTTGTCTTTTTGTAGTTGGCATGATTCTGCTGATTCGTTCATATCAATTGTCACATCAAACATTGGTGCTAAAAAATTAAACCAGAAAAAATGGTAAAAGTGCATATTGTTGACTAGCTCTTTTTGATTTGACTAGAAAAAAAAAGTGTTGATTCTATTACTGTCAGAGCTGTGAAAATCTCCTCCCATCCGAGCGCTCAAAGGGCGCCGATGGAAGAGAAGGATTATATGAATATATATAGCCCGAGGGCTCGAGGATTTATATTGCATATTTCTCATTGATCTAAATAAATATGTATACTAAGTTATATGTATTACTAACTCAAAGTCTAAAAATAGCACAATTGCACGTGCAACACTGTGTCAACATCTGCCTGACTATAAATACGAGGTAAGACTTGGCACACGTTGTCTTTTTCTTTTTTGATCTAGACCATGACTAGTGCTACACTACTCATATAGTATCGTATGTGGTGGTTTGTTTTACTAACCATTACTTTGCGATTTTGTTAGATCTACAGATAAAGCCTATGTTGGGATATTGACAATCTGATTAAAATACAGATCTATATTTCATTTCGTTTTTTTTAAACTTTCAATGGCCTAAACTACATGAAGATCTGACCAGTTGTACTGGGAGCTCGCATTAAGTGTCATACGAGCAGCTTTTTACCCTAAGACGTCGTTCCTTGATTAATCAATCAGCGTAAAGGTTTCCAGGTGGGGGGTTGGATGGCCGAATGGTTTGCATGTGCGTGCTGTATCATAAAGCCTTTCATTGAGTCAACTGGTGTGGTTTCTAATCCCTGGGTCGTGTGTCCAACCTCGTGGGTTTTCTCCGGGTTCTATGGTTTCCTACTAACGATTTTCAATAATCAGGGTGATAACAGTTTTGCTTAACAACAGCAGGGACATACACCCCCCCCACCCCACTTGCTACAAAAGAACAATATGATGTGAAGAAAAATGAGGTACTTTATATATTACTTACGGGCATCCATAGATTCATATAACAGGTTATCATCGAGGATAATAGTGTCATCATTCCGACTAATCACTGAAGTTCTATCTCCTGCTTCTTGAGGTGTTTTTAATCTTAGTATTTTTCTAAAAGCTTGTATCCATAGGTGTTCATCGTTTAAGTCTTCACACCGGAAGATATGTTTTTCTTTTTTCACGCACACTTCAAAACCCTGCTCAGTTTTCAATTTTTCTACACTAACTAATTTATCCAAGTCTATTACTTTTGGACTAGATAACTTTTCTTTGGAGTCGTGTAATTGCAGGTAGCTAGATTTTCCACTTCCAGTTGTAAATAAAATACACCATTTTTTATTTGCTTTAGTACCCTAAAAAATATACCAGAAATAATTTAGAGTTACTAAAACAATCATGCATATAGGACATCGCTCCCCCTCCAACCATGAGACAAAGTAGCCTCAAAATTAAAAGCAAATCTTTATACACCCACATTTTCATGTAGATGTATATTGTTATCACCTTTGTCCATCAATGTGTCTGTCCGTCCGTCCTCAATTTGTTTTGTATGTGTCTGTCCGTCCGTCCTCAATTTGTTTTGTTTACACTACACTGGTCAAAAATTGTAACGTTTTTGACGAAACTTAAAAATATAGGGTTATATCCCAAGGATCTTGGATCCTTTCGATATTGGCATGTACCGGACCATAGGCATAGCTTCATGGATTACGCCCCCCCCCCCCCCGATTGAACGAAAAAATCATGTTTTTAGCTTATGGACACTCTAGTGGTGGGGGAGGATTATATACGGTTAAAAAAGCCATTGGGATTGCTGTAATATTACAGTATGAGTTACGAAGGCGGAGATGTTTATCACATTACATTAGAAAATACTCCTCAACTTCTATGACTTGCCATGAACGCATTTGGCAAAGGTGATGCTCTACTGGAATGTTTTTGTACCGACCTCTCTCTATTTCTAGGTTATGGGTGCTAAGTCGAAGTTTTGTTAAAGCAGTTTTGTGGTTATTTATTCTAACTACATTTAGATAATCGGGCACACCATCAATGGTTGATTTGGAATTAAAATGGGTTCTTATATTTTGATCTTGCAAACTACACAGCTGGTTATAGTGATTATTGAATATATTTTCTAAAGACTGTTTAGGTATCTCGGTCCCTAAAAACCTTTTATCAATTTTGAACTGGTTAAGTATAGTATTGATACAGGAGGTCCATGAAGATTTTGAAATATTATTAGACATGTGAACCTGTTCGACTCTTTGAAGGCTGCTGCTAATAGAGGGATAGTAGTGTTCAGGGCCGTATTTAAAGCGGGGATGCAGGCAGGGCCGTATTTAGCGGGGATGCATCATGCAGGGGGTACATTGCACCCCCAGAAAAATAAGGCACCTTAAAAAAATCACAACCTTTCAATTTTAAAATAATACACGTCATTATGATCAGACAGTGATGCGCTTTTAAAAGGCCCTGATCAATTGGACGGTTTTAAGGGCACCCATACGCCAATGGGTACCTGATCTAAACACTCTTATATCACTATGTGGAGGCTATGGGGCGCCACCACAGGTGCGGATCTTAGGGCGGAGGCACTAGGAGCAACTAAGTGTAATGGAAATATTCCCAATTCTGCAAGACAACCAATGTTAGATGTCTTGGAGGGTTTTGGGCCAGTATGGATTTACAAATTTTTATGGACACCTTCTTAAAATTTACTTGGTCCCACATTTCCAATAAAGGCTTTTTCTTCAATGTCAATTGTGCGCCTCATACATCTGAGCCATACAAGGCTATCTGTTTAATTATGGCATTGTATAATTTTAATAAAGTAATAGTTGGTAGAGAATCAAAATTGCAAATTTTATTCCGAATACAAAACCACGCCATAGTGTTATTCAAAAAGTGTATTCCTAGATATGTATACTGCTTAGCTAATTCTAAACGTTGCTTGCCAAAGTAATAATCCAAGTTATCTAATTTCCAGTCAACACAGAACTGTTTAAACGAATTTAACTGATGTTGCAATCATGATTCAGAAGTTGATAATAGTATAAGATCGTCTGCAAATAGTAGGTGGGAAATTTGACAATTATCAAGAGTCGGGGCATAATTATTAGGATTTTTAAGGTAATTTTGTAGGTCATTAATATAATGGTTAAATATTGTTGGGTTCATTACACATCCTTGTTTGCTCCCATGTTTGAACTTATCGACCGTGACAGCCCCCCCCCCCCTGGAGTTTTTACCCAGTAAGGAGTTTTCTGGTACATAGAAGTTATCAAGTTAAATATATTGCCAGTTATTTTATGTTTTAATAGTTTGAAAAACATGCCTTTTCGCCTTTGAAAAATCAATATAACATAGGAGAAGATTGTTTTTCTTCCATTTATGTTTATGTATATTGTTCTTAAAATAAAATTTTCTCTAAAGCTACTTTGAGCCTCGTCAATTAGTTTATTAGATTCAAGATATAATTTGATATGTTTATTAATTATTCAGAGGAAGCATATGCAAAGACAGCTGGCCAAAGCTATACCCCTATGCATGCTTATCAACATCTGCTTTGTCACTTTTTTTGTGCACAGGCACAATTATGTATGATTCTGTCCTGGATTTGGAAAATATGCCAGAGCTTAAAATTAAATTGATAAGTTTCAAGTAATGATCAATCATATATTCGTGTTAGGTTAAAATTATCTCATTGAGTAAAATGTCTGGGTCGTTTGATTTGCCTCTTTTAAGTTAAATTATTGAAAAAGGAACGTAACGTAATTCATTGGCTGCATCCATATTATTTTCTTCTAGTTTCGTTGGCATGTTATTTTTTAAAAAATTAGAAAAATGATTTCTCC
Organism: Patella pellucida; assembly: GCA_917208275.1. Taxonomy (NCBI): domain Eukaryota; kingdom Metazoa; phylum Mollusca; class Gastropoda; family Patellidae; genus Patella; species Patella pellucida. The sequence goes on from OU795039.1 coordinate 65,805,414, forward strand.
ATGTATGACTGAATGCCTTCTTCATTAGCCAAGTTTGGAGCAGAACAGTATGAACCCCATTTCATTTCACTTCCCTCCTGTCAGCCCTTCAAATAACCACATTATTAAAAATAAATCATGGGAAAAGTACAGACATTTGATATCCAACCAAATATAGATATAATACATGACATTTGGGTCATCTATCTTGATCTTCAGAGAAACATAGTCTCCAGTCCATTACAGTGTGTGTCTGTCAATTGAACTAAAATTTTAGCTGTTTAATAGAATATAATTTATCAGAGTGAAAGAGAAGTGACTGAACTTGAAGAGATGGTGAACTGGTGCATCGATCATATTAATTGACGCTGTGACCAGCAATGATAGCCTGTAGCCTATAGCCTGCCCTCTAGTACTAGTAGTAGTGTAGTAGTACCACACTCAGTAGCAGACGATTTTTTCAATCAACTCAACACAATGTTGCCAAAACTTACCCGAATCCCTTTTTGAATACTTAATAGATGACCACTCTTTTGTTCAGTAGAATTAGATCTATCCATATTTATCACAAATCTGAATAGAAATTGAAAGATAAGTTTTGAAACCTAACATATCAACGAGGAAGTGTATTGTTTATTGTAGACTCTATCCTTCAGACAAAATATTTAGTGAAAACTAGGGGGTTCTGGGTGACCGAGACTTTGTGGAAAGTAGGCCAAGGCCCATGGTGTTTTCGCGAGCTAGGGCGTTATACAATCACTGGAAGGGATTACATTTGGCGCAGCCTAAATAAAGGAGCTAAATCGCTAAAATTTGGGACCTAGAAATTCACAAAAGTGGGTCGCAACGCATATTATTCTGTAATATGAATGTTTATAAACTGATTTACATTCAATGGTTTCCGTTTTTACTCCAATTTCAAATCAGTTATGTTCGACAGCCAGCAATCACAATCAAGTGCACATTTCTAGCGTGTAGTTATTCCAGTCTACATAACTCCGTTTGGTTTGGTGCAGTGTGTCTAGCCTCGTCCCTCGAGTCTCTCAATACAACTGGAGCTGAGACGCACTATGGTTAAAAAAATTATTTTATCTTAAAGGAGCTAAATCGCTAATATTTTGGATCCAGAAATTAACAAAAGTGGGTCGAAACTCATATAATACTGTAATATGAATGTATATAAACTGATTTACATTAAATGCTTTCCGTTTTACTCCAATTTCAAATCAGTTATGTTCGGCGAAACAAGCCATTCAGTCTCGACCCAGTGCATTTTTTTTAGCGCCTGGTTATTCCAGTCCACATATGCAGTGTGATACAGGTTAACGCTATTGAGCAACCAAAGCAAAGTGACAGGCGTCACAACCACTAGTCCAGAAATGATTGACAGCTGTCAGCCTTCACCTTCGAAATATCAAGGGAAATAATTTGAACAACTGGGGGCAGACCACATTGACTACTGCATAAAGGTTAAAATCCCTTTACCGGCTACTCAAGACCAGGAGTTTAAAGTAGAAAAATATACTAATATAGCCTTATTTATATCACTAACTTTTAAACTCTGTCACCCATAATGCCATTAACACCCCCCCCCCTCATATACACAAAACATTATGAAATAAATAAATATTTTATACACCCCCACCCACCACCCACAAACACTGGATTTATATCGTAGCAGGGTTTTTTTAAAAAATTTACGTTGGCCCCAAGACACGATTTTATATTTCGAATCGTGTCGCAGCAGGATTTTCTTCAGTGGTCCCAACAACAACATTTGTTTAGGTTATCACTCACGGCAGGGAATTTTGCTCAGATTCATCTCCAGCGGGATTTTTCGCTACTGATTTATTTTAGTTCATATTGGCCCTCACAGCAGCATGTTCTATAGCTTGGTCCAAACTCTTAATATTTTCTATAGATTACTACCACAACATAATTATTACTACAACAGCATATTTATTAATATAACAGCATATTTATTACTATTATTTATTACTTTTACAGCATGTTTATTACTATTACAGCATATTTATAGTGCACCCTTTCATATACCGTGTTCAGAGGCACTTTACAAACTGGCAATGTAACCATATATAAAAACAAAACAAAACAAAACAAACCAACAAGCAAAAGTATGGACATATTATCAGTCGTTTACTGTGTCAGTTAAAGCCTGTTTAAATAAACGTGTTAAGTTTTTTTTAAAAGAATATAAAGATGAACACTATTTTATACTAAATGGAAGATTATTTTATAAAACAGGTAGTTAAAAACTAAAAGAGTTTCGGCGATAAGACACAAATGGAACGTAGTTTAGCCTAAAATGTAGGCTATGAATGTTCGGCGCATCAGAAATTTTCGTCACAATAGCCATTACACCAGAATGTCATTTCAGCTTGTTTCTATAACCACTACACCAGACTATTTTTTTGGTCCGAGCAATTGGAATTTTGATTAGATTTTTCAGCAGAGCAGGAATTGTCGTTAGATTATCCACCACAGTAAAAAAAAAAATCACAAAAGCCATTATACCAGAATTTCTTTTTACAATGACCATTACACAAGAATTTTTTTTCACAACAACCATTACACCAGAACGGCTTTTCAGCTTTGTTCTCCCAGTAGAATTTTCTATAGATTGGTTCCAACAGCACTATTTTTCATTAGAATATCATTTTATCAGGAATTTCGAGAGAGTATCACTCCCAGTATAAATAGTCAGCAGAATAACCACTACACCAGACTATTTTTTTCGTCCGAATAGCTATCGCGGCCGAATTTTCTATAGAATGGTCCCATCAATTGGAATTTTGATTAGATTATTCAGCAGAGCAGGAATTGTCGTTAGATGATCTACCACAGTAAAAAAAAACGTCACAAAATCCATTATACCAGAAATTTTTTTCACAAAGACCATTACACCAGAATTTTTTTTCAAAACAACCATTACACCAGAACGGCTCTTCAGCTTTGTTCCCTCAGTAGGATTTTCTATAGATTGGTTACAAGAGCACCATTGTTCATTAGAATATTCATTACATCAGGAATTTCGTGAGATTATCAATAACAGTAGAAGTATTAAGCAGAATAACCACTACACCAGACTGTTTTCGGGGCCAGAATAGCTAAGGTATCGCGGCAGAATTTTCTATAGAATGGTCCCAGCAATTGGAATTTTGATTAGATTATTCAGCAGAGCAGGAATTGTCGTTAAATGATCTACCACAGTAAAAAAAAACGTCACAAAAGCCATTATACCAGAATTTTTTTTCACAATGACCATTACACCAGAATTTTTTTCACAACAACCATTACACCAGAACGGCTTTTCAGCTTTGTTCTCTCAGTAGGATTTTCTATATATTGGTTTCAGCAGAACCATTTTTCATTAGAATATTCATTACATCAGGAATTTCGCGAGATTATCAATCACAGTATAAGTATTAAGCACAAAAACCACTACACCAGACTAATTTTTTTTGTCAGAATAGCTATCGCGGCAGAATTTTCTATAGAATGGTCCGAGCAATTGGAATTTTGCTTAGATTATTCAGCAGAGCAGGAATTGTCGTTAGATTATCCACCACAGTAAAAAAAAAACATCACAAAAGCCATTATACCAGAATTTTGTTCACAACAACCATTACACCAGAATTTTTTTCACAATAACCATTACACCAGAACGGCTTTTCAGCTTTGTTCTCTCAGTAGGATTTTCTATAGATTGGTTCCAAGAGCACCATTTTTCATTAGAATATTCATTACATCAGGAGATTCGCGAGATTATCAATCACAGTATAAGTATTAAGCAGAATAACCACTACACCAGACTAATTTTTTTTTGTCAGAATAGCTATCGCGGCAGAATTTTCTATAGAATGGTCCGAGCAATTGGAATTTTGATTAGATTATTCAGCAGAGCAGGAATTGTCGTTAGATGATCTACCACAGTAAAAAAAACCGTCACAAAAGCCATTATACCAGAATTTCTTTTTACAATGACCATTACACCAGAATTTTTTTTCACAACAACCATTACACCAGAACGGCTTTTCAGCTTTGTTCTCTCAGTAGGATTTTCTATAGATTGGTTCCAAGAGCACCATTTTTCATTAGAATATTCATTACATCAGGAATTTCGTGAGATTATCAATAACAGTAGAAGTATTAAGCAGAATAACCACTACACCAGACTGTTTTTGGGGCCAGAATAGCGAAGGTATCACGGCAGAATTTTCTATAGAATGCTCCGAGCAATTGGAATTTTGATTAGATTATTCAGCAGAGCAGGAATTGTCGTTAGATGATCTACCACAGTAAAAAAAAAACGTCACAAAAGCCATTATACGAGAATTTTTTTTCACATTGACCATTACACCAGAATTTTTTTCACAACAACCATTACACCAGAACGGCTTTTCAGCTTTGTTCTCTCAGTAGGATTTTCTATATATTGGTTCCAACAGAACCATTTTTCATTAGAATATTCATTACATCAGGAATTTCGCGAGATTATCAATCACAGTATATATAAGTAATAAGCAGAATAACCACTACACCAGACTATTTTTTTTTGTCAGAATAGCTATCGCGGCAGAATTTTCTATAGACTGGTCCGAGCAATTGGAATTTTGATTAGATTATTCAGCAGAGCAGGAATTGTCGTTAGATTATCCACCACAGTAAAAAAAAAAACGTCACAAAAGCCATTATACCAGAATTTTTTTTCACTATGACCATTACACCAGAATTTTTTGCACAACAACCATTACACCAGAACGGCTTTTCAGCTTTGTTCTCTCAGTAGGATTTTCTATAGATTGGTTCCAAGAGCACCATTTTTCATTAGAATATTCATTACATCAGGAATTTCGTGAGATTATCAATAACAGCAGAAGTATTAAGCAGAATAACCACTACACCAGACTGTTTTTGGGGCCATAATAGCTATCGCTGCCAGAATTTGCTATAGAATGGTCCCAGCAATTGGAATTTTGATTAGATTATTCAGCAGAGCAGGAATTGTCGTTAGATGATCTACCACAGTAAAAAAACCGCCACAAAAGCCATTATACCAGAATTTCTTTTTACAATGACCATTACACCAGAATTTTTTTTCACAACAACCATTACACCAGAACGGCTTTTCAGCTTTGTTCTCTCAGTAGGATTTTCTATAGATTGGTTCCAAGAGCACCATTTTTCATTAGAATATTCATTACATCAGGAATTTCGTGAGATTATCAATAACAGTAGAAGTATTAAGCAGAATAACCACTACACCAGACTGTTTTTGGGGCCATAATAGCTATCGCTGCCAGAATTTGCTATAGAATGGTCCCAGCAATTGGAATTTTGATTAGATTATTCAGCAGAGCAGGAATTGTCGTTAGATGATCCACCATTGTGCAGTAAAAAAAACATCACAAAAGCCATTATACCAGAATTTTGTTCACAACAACCATTACACCAGAATTTTTTTCACAACAACCATTACTCCAGAACGGCTTTTCAGCTTTGTTCTCTCAGTAGGATTTTCTATAGATTGGTTCCCACATCACCATTTTTCATTAGAATATTCATTTCATCAGGAATTTCGTGAGATTATCAATCACAGTAGAAGTATTAAGCATAATAACCACTACACCAGACTATTTTTGGGGCCAGAATAGCTAAGGTATCGCGGCAGAATTTTCTATACAATGGTCCGAGCAATTGGAATTTTGATTAGATTATTCAGCAGAGCTGGAATTGTCGTTAGATTATCCACCACAGTAAAAAAAAACATCACAAAAGCCATTTGACAGAATTTTGTTCACAACAACCATTACACCAGAAATTTCTTAACGATAGCCATTACACCAAAATGGCTTTTCAGCGTGGTTCTCTCAGTAGAATTTTCTATAGATTGGTTCTAACAGCACTATTTTTCATTAGAATATCCATTTTATCAGGAATTTCGTGAGATTATCACTCCCAGTATAAATAGTCAGCAGAATAAACACTACACCAGACTATTTTTTTGGCCAGAATAGCTATCGCGGCAGAATTTTCTATAGAATGGTCCCAGCAATTGGAATTTTTATTAGATTATTCAGCAGAGCAGGAATTGTCGTTAGACGATCTACCACAGTAAAAAAAAAAACGTCACAAAAGCCATTATACCAGATTTTTTTTTCACAATAACCATTACACCAGAATTTTTTTCACAGCAACCATTACACCAGAACGGCTTTTCAGCTTTGTTCTCTCAGTAGAATTTTCTATAGATTGGTTCCAACAGCACCATTTTTCATTAGAATATTCATTACATCAGGAATTTCGCGAGATTATCAATCACAGTATAAGTATTAAGCAGAATAACCACTACACCAGACTATTTTTTTTTTGTCAGAATAGCTATCGCGGCAGAATTTTCTATAGACTGGTCCGAGCAATTGGAATTTTGATTAGATTATTCAGTAGAGCAGGAATTGTCGTTAGATTATCCACCACAGTAATAAAAATCATCACAATAGCCATTATACCAGAATTTTTTTCACAATAACTATTACACCAGAATTTATTTCACAATAACCATTACGCCGGAACGGCTTTTCAGCTTTGTTCTCTTAGTAGGATTTTCTATAGATTGGTTCCAACAGCACCATTTTTCAATAGAATATCCATTATATCGGGAATTTCGTGAAATTATCAATCACAATAGAAGTATTCGGCAGAACAACCACTACACCAGACTAATTTTTTTGTCATAATAGCTATTATGCGATAGGGGGTGGTTGGATGGCTGAATGGTTAGCACCTGCGCGCTGTATCATAAAGTCTGTCATTGAGTCAACTGGCGTGGTTTCGATTCCCCGGTTGTACGTGTCAAGGAGAAGGGTAGCCTGTCTAGCCTCGTGGGTTTTCTCCGAGTCTTTCGGTTACCTCCCACTACTAAAGACCCCTACGCACAAGCGAATTATGTTAGTCCCGAAATGACTTAGTTTGTTAGTCCCGAAATGACCTAGTTTGTTAGTCCCGAAATGACCTAGTTTGTTAGTCCCGTAATGACCTAGTTCGTGTCGAGCGGACGTTGACCCTCGTCTCTCTCTCTCTCTCTCGTAGCAGAGTTTTCTATACAATGATCCCAGCAATTGGAATTGTGATGATTAGATTATTCAGAGGATTGGTTCGAACAGCACCATTTTTCTTTAGAATATCCATTATATCAGGAATTTCGTGAGATTATCACAGCAGAAATCGCTTCAATGGAAATCGGGCTTTGACTTGAAAGAAGCATTTGACAAGCATGCTAATTTGACGGGCTTTTTGAACACAACAACATGGGGAACATATATTGATGTGAAAAGACGTTTCCTACGCATTGAAATTGTGGGTCTTTCGGGTTAGAAAATGGGTGGTCTCCTCCTGAATTTCTAGAATGTAATGAGGTCCGCAGTTCCATCCTCATTTCTCTGCTCTGAATAATATCCAGAGAGCGACCTTCACCGATCATGTCAAGGCGTGGTTAGGCTTTTTAATTCCCACCTACAAATACGTTAGAATGTCTGGTCCTTTGGTCATTGGTAGCTCCTCCCCTTTTTGTGTTTTAATTGGATGCCTAATAGCATCAACCTGTGATACAGTGCAATGTGTCTAGCCTCGTCCCTCGAGTCTCTCAATAAAACTAGGACCGGAGCGCAATATGGTACACGATTCGTGTACCAATGTTAGAAAAATTAGTTTATCTTAAATATCGGATATCAGAAGCTCATCTTTTCCTGGTAAGTTTACATCATCAATGTTGATTTAAATTGACCAATAATTCGTGTTTTCGATGTCGAAGATTTTGGAGGATTTTGAGTTACGGACTTAGGTCCTTTAAATATCGGATATTAGAAACTCATCTTTTCCCGGTAAGTTTACATCATCAATGTTGATTTAAATTGACCAATAATTCGTGTTTTCGATATCGAAGATTTTAGAGAATTTTGAGTTACGGATAAGGTCCTTTAATGAGCTCGCGATATTAATTTTTTTTCCATGCAAATTATATTCTATAACAGCTTTTTGAAGTATAAGAATCAAGTATATGTACGCGGCAGATACTTGGACGATTTCTTGAAATAACCTTTTTTAAAACCGATACACGTCACAGGGACTGCGGCAAGTTGGTTAAAGGGTCAATACCGATAATATTTTTGAGAATAAAACTGCTTAATTTCGTGTTAAAATCCATTAAGATCCCCTACCTTAGGGCCGAGCAACTAACTCAATTTATGTGATACGTTTTCAAACAACTTAAACCCACCAGTCTTCATCTTTAAATGGAGTCCGGTGTCCCAAACTGTATTAGCAGTGATTTGATAAAACCAGACTTTTATCTTCTAAAAATAATGTGTCGGTAAAATAAACCTTTTGTTATCAAGTACAGCACATGGACCATTCACCGTGTAGACCTCTAAAGGAACAGGAATCGTTTATTGGGTCACCAAACGAAAGAATTGACCCAAAGCTTAAAAGGGTTACGTGTCCGGATAAGCTGTTTCAGCGCTCACGTCCAAACGACTCAATATTTTGAGCTAAAATTTTGAGTCAGGGTATATACATCATTCTTCTATATTTTGGCGTTTAAATTTCAAACGTACTCGGACTTTTATTTTTGAGGCTCTGTTTATTCGGGACTGTCCCTTTGGTTAAGATGTTTTATTTTGTTGGTTAGGTCACTGGTTTGCGTTTCGTAGATTTACACAAATGAAATAAAACCAAGTACTAACAATCCAAACCATTAGACAAAATTCGAAGTCCCAAAAAACGGTATAGGCAAAATAGTGTAATCTGGCAAAATAGTGTAACATAATTATATTTTGTTTGAAATAACATTTTAAATTATTTATTTTTTTATTTCTTTAGCCTATACGTCTAATGCAGAATATGTAGTATTCCCAAAACTTTGAAACGTAAATGAATGGAAGATGAAAAAAAAAGCGGTGCCTTGCCCCTATCTATATGAATTAACTCGGTTAGATCTAAATCTGCATATTTAAAGGTTCTATTTCTCGCATCAAATGAAATAAATGATTATTAAGACAGCTAACTAGTCGTCCGGATGGGACGAAAAAAACGAGGTCCCGTGTACACATTGGCTTGCAGTTGGAAGCAGCCAATTCTTGTCGGTTGACGTTGAAATTGACGAACACGTCTCCCGATCAAATTAAACGTAACACACTAAAGCAAAGCTACGCTAAACAGTAAATCTTTATGCAAAAACCGGTAGGAAAGCAAATAGTCCGGTGGCTGAAGGGGGGGGGGGGCATTGCCACCCGAGCTGTGTGTGAATTTATGAGACCAAGTTATTCTAGACCAGTTTTTCGCGTAGATTCCGAATCTCGGTGGTGAACAGGCGTGTAAGGGGGCGTTTTCGAGATATGGGGGGTCTAATGTCTATGTATGGGTGTGTGTAGGGGGGTGGGGTGGGGATGTCATTATGTTGACATATTAATAAAACAAAAATTTCTAGGATTGCCATTCTGTAAATAAGTGTTTATGATGCCCCTAGAATTTTTTGTTTTATTAATATGTCAACATAATGACATCCCCACCCCACCCCCTACACACACCCATACATATACATTAGACCCCCCCCCCCATATAAACGCCCCCTCACAGCCTGTTCACCACCCAGATTCGGAATCAACGCGAAAAACTGGTTTAGAAAAACTTGGTCTCATAAATTCACAGCTCGGGTGGCAATGCCCCCCCCGCCCTTCAGCCACCGGACTAAAACATGGATAGGATAAACCCTTTCGTGAAGTGTCAAATTTGACAATGAACCTCTCCCACGTGTAGGGTTCTGTTGGGGCGGTAAGTTCTTCATCTGTGAACATACTCTCAAAGCATGTCAAGTGTCCATGACTATATACCGTATCACAACCTGCATAAAGTAAGAGAGAAATGAGTTTAAACGTCCACTCGACACAAACTAGGTCATTTCTCGACTAATATATATATATTGTTGAATTTTAATAATTCGCTTGCGCGTATGGGTCACGTACAACCGGGGAATCAAAACCACGCCAGTTGACCCAATGACAGACCTTATGATAAAGCGCGCACGCTAACCATTCGGCCATCCACCCCACCCCACCTGCATAGGTATTTGCATGTTAATATCCCCTACTTATTTTTAAAGTGTATAGTTTATAATTTTTGGTGGAAGCCTAGGCCTAGACCCCGCGCTGGCCGAATTTTCAATTTTGGTTTTCCACTTGTCAGGATCTGGCACGGAACAGTGTCTATAGTCGTTTGGATTGTATGAAAAACCGCAGAGTCTGGTGTACATGTTGGCATCCACGTAAAGAAAATGACAATTTGAATTCAATTGCTGCTCCGAAAACCTTTCTCCCATATAAGCGAACTGTTTGGCTTGAACCCATATTCTATAGCGCAGAAAAGCAGTATGTTAAACCGGCCAAATTCATTCGTTTTTTATACGCGTATATTGTCGTCGCACCTGTCTGCCCAGATTTCCGTTCCTCCATAATCTCTTTAAGAACACTTAATACAAATCACAATTTTTGTCCGATTTTGACGAAACTTGAAATGTAGGTTTATTTCCTATAAAGACCTAAATTCTATTCGAAATTGACATGTATCAGACAATAACAATAACTTCATGGATTATGACCCACTGGTTGTTATTTAAAAAATCACGTGTTTGTGGGTACTCCGATTTTGATGAAACTTGAAATGAGATCTTGGTTCCTTTTGATATTCGTACATGTCGATGATCAAAGCCTCGCGTATATCGGGTCGTAACTTACTGAATTATAGCTTCTGATTGTACGAAATGTCACGTTTTAGCTTGTGGTCCCAATAGCGGTCCCATTTTTTTTAAAAATCCAGTTTGAAAAGACGTTTGAATATATCACCGTTACACAGGTTACAGTCATAGGCGCCCCCCCCCCCCCCAATTTTGGGAACCAAATGCTGGAAAAATTTGAAAGTTGTATAAAAACCAAAATATCGTGTTCTTGGATGTGTCTAATTTAACAGCGAATTTAAATTAGGAGTGTCTATTTAAATAAAAAATCTTAAGACTCGAACCCTCTATTGTTTGAAGTATACAGTAAGCCACGGGTTACAGTTACATAAACAACTCTTTTTAGTAGTGTATATTACAAGTAAAAAAAAATAGTTCCCTTTTATTGATGATTTAGAAATTAAGAACTTATTCGTCGCAAAAGAGATATTGGAGAAGGAGAACCTAGCATGGGTCTTCAAATAAAAATTTAACTTTTCATTCGCCCACATTTTCACGTGGACGTAGCCTAATAACTATGCCGTCTCTACAAATCTCAATTCTTTATCAGATTTTAACGAAACTTGAAATATAGGTTTATCCTCAAAAGATTCCTGCTGCTGTCCATATTGGCATGTATCTGATCGAAACTTCGTGGATTATGGCCCCTTTATTAATTATTGTACGAAAAATCACATTTTTAGCTTGTGGACCCAATAGGTCACAATTTTGAACCGATATGTTGATGAAACTTGACATGCATGTTTATATCCCAAAGATCTTGGTTCCTTTCGATATTTGCGCCCATAGGACGAACGTAACATCCTGAAATATAGCCCTGATTGTCCGGAAAATCGCCTTTATGTTTATAACCCGAAGATCTTGATTCCATTCGATATTTGCGCATTTAAAATTGTAACAATTAATGAATTATAGCCTTTATTAATTTCTGTTTTGCTTGTTCTCTATCCATCTCTCGAAAATGTCTGGCAGCCGCCGGCCTATATTTTTTATTTGGTAAAAACTACATTTTTTGGGCACTAACCACCAATGCCCCCCCGTCAAAAATTTCCCCGTACGCCAAAGGGTAGGCTACAGTATCTGAGGCCTATCTTGTAATGCCGGGTGTCGGGTATGATTTTGGCACTACCATAATGAATAAACCCTGTCCAATGTTATCTATTTTAAAAGGTTTTCTTTTATAACTATTTCGTTTCATGTTTATTTCGCCGGAGTTGAAAATTTGTAATTATCACGTGACGAAGATATACGGCAATATCTCATAGAAACTCAAGGAAAGGTTCATGTTACGTACGTATTTCAAACGGAATGATCAGAGAGGCAAAATTAATATTATGTAGATGTAATATTTATTGAATAATGTAAGCCATATTACAGATATTTGCCTCTGTCTGTACTAAAATCTACAGAGTTTGTAAAGATGTCGTATTCTTACGCGAGAAACAGACTTCAAAACAAGGTAAATAGTTCTACTTTTCCTTTAGCCCAGATAAAAAAATATTGGTTTATGCAAGATTTTTTTTAAGGCTTCTGGCGTACTGAATGACATCCTAAAAATTCACCAAAAGTGGAGAAGCAGAAAGTCCAAAATTTTAATAAAAATCTACTTCATATTAAAGAACTGACATTTTTTAATAAATGTCTGTTTTCATTAAAATATTAATGTTAGATTAACTGCTAGTGCTAGGCATGTCAACATCATATTTTTTCATAAAGAAAAAAGAGAGAGAGAGAGAAATAGGGTTTAAGTTTAACGTCCACTTGGCACCTATATTATAATGATATGATTGGTGGGACGCCTGACAATAAATGATTGTAGGGCTGCACATAATGCATAATGCTGAGAAAGAATTGATGAATGGGAAACCCAAATTCAAAATGGCATGATTGGCGGGGTGCTCATCCCGTAGGGGCGCCCTGTCCATAATGTTGAGATTGGTGGGCCACCCACGACGAGATCATGGCACCCATGATATAATTGGTGGAGCATCCATAATGCCGAATGAGATTGGTTAGGCACCCAAAACAGCATGATTGGTTTGGGCTCATCCCAGAGGGTGCCCAAAATTCCAAGATTGATGGGCTGCCTACGACGAGATGATGGGAGCCCGTAATATAATGCCAAGTGAGATTGTTTAGGCACCAAAAACAGCATGATAGTGATAATCTTCACAATTCAAACATAAGTTATTACAGGTGCATAAACGTTGTATTTTTTCCTTCAAATTTTTATAATGTTCATATCAAAATATCATAATATGCTCAATATATCATAATACGCCTCCAATTCAGCTACCAAATGGAAATTTTCCGTCATTTTCAGGTGCAAACCCTATTTTCCCAAAAAAATTTGATGGAGAGCACAGTTAATGTGCGCTGTGGACTGTCAAGTGGTATATCGGCGCCCCCAGAAGCCTTTGCCACCCATCCCCCAACTCCCCCCAACGATTTTGGGCTAGCTACAGACCTAAATATACTTATATAATATACACAGTGTTTGTAATAACATGATTGAGACTGAGACTCATTTTGTGTTTGCCAGATTGTATTATTTCTCATTTCAGAGACAGAATGAAAGTGATTCCTCAGATGACGAAAACTATGTCCCATATGTTCCAATAAAACAAAGGAAAAAACAACAGGTAATAGCATTAATGTGGCTCATCTCTACTTTATAACCTGCAGGTCTCATCTTTTTTGGGAGCCACAGTGAATCAGTGAGTAGTATGCTAACTCGCTAACCTGGAAATCCCCTGTTCAATCTCTAACCTCAAGGATAGCGATCCAACATTGTACTCACTGAGCCATTAAAAGCATCCCTGGGCCCGGTTTATTGAAATCTTAACTAAAGATAAAATCCAAATTTTAGTAGATATTTCAATTTTGATTGGCTAAGCAGTAAAATCAATCCAATATTATCCAATCAAATTACTAAAATTTGGAGCTTATCTTAGATAAAATTTCGTAAAACAGGCCCCTGAACATACAGACCGGTTGTAAAGGAAAATATGTTGAGTACATGATACAACTGGTAAGAACCTAGGGCCTGTTTCACGACATTTTAACTAAGATAAAATCCAAATTTTAGTAATTTGATTGGATATTTTAGATTGATTTTACTGCTTAGCCAATCTACTAAAATCCAGTTGCATACATTATGCAAGAGCTAAATCTGCCCATTGTAGGTCTTTCTTTAGGCCTAAAATGTTATCTAAACTATTAATTAAATTTTAATTAACGTATCCAGACCATAATCAACTCTCGATGGCAACCCTTGCCTGCCATATCTGTTGGATTATAATCCGATTTCCTGCAAAACTTTTCTTCTTGATTTAACGATTTATGCCTTACATTATGTAGCTTTTAACTATAGTGAGAACTTTCAATTCGTTAACTAATCTCCCATAATGTATCATGAAGATTTTGAGAAATAGGGCCCTGGTTATTGTTCTTTTGTAAAATCAGAAAAGTACATTGTAAATAAACTGTTTTTTGTAATGTAACAGATTCAGAAGATAGAAAAGAAACTTGGTAGAACAGCACTGATTAAAACTGAGGAAGAGAAAAAGGAAAGTACAAATGATGAAGAAGAAAATGAAGAAGATCCACAAGTTTCTGTTGGACCTAATGCTCATATAAGTCTTTTAGATCAACATAGTGAATTGAAAAAAAAGGCAGAAGGTACTGATAACTTTTGATTTTTCAAAAATTTTGCATTTAGATGTACATTACAAAACTACATGTACATGTACCTAAGTTATATAGGCAAGTGTACATTGTATCATATAACTAGTAGCAAAAACACCCCAAGAACACACTATATAGTCTTAGCAATATTTATTTGATCATTTGAGCCTGCTCCCGTTAGAAGACATGCAATTTTTGTAGGTGTTTGAATCCTTACATTAATGCAGTCCAGATTAAATGTATTTGATTCCAGAATTTAGTATACCGGTAGTTGTTTCAATTAGGTAGATGAGATAAAAAGCTGACAGTTCTCGCTATAATAGATGATGAAAAAAAGGATATGCTGCTGAAAATTTCAGTCAAATTTACTTCACTCTGAACTGAGATATAAACGATACAATATTAGGTTAGCCTTGGTCATCATTACCACCGTTGGTATGATAATAAACAAAGTCATTATAATCCATTTCTATATCAATCTGATTAAAACACAGATCCTATTTTGTTTTGTTTTTTTATAGTTCAAAGGTTTTTTTACTCTTGATTGCTTCACTAGGATCTGGAAGAGTCAGTATCCTTGAAGTGTTCTTGATGATGTGAGGGATTAGCCAATTCAATCGTCTGTTACAGCACGCTTTGGGAGTGTGGTTGGTGTACATAACTGTTGGTAATCCACTAGAAACATCAATGCTGATTGGTAATCAAATGTCTGCCACCATAGGGTCAAAAGTCACACCTATGACCTCTGACATGACCTATCGCTACAACTTGTCAGATCTTCATGTAGTCTAGGCTGTCGAAAGTATAAAAAAAAAAAACGAAATATTCTTGTAGATCTGTATTTTAATCAGACTGTTTATACGTTAAATCATCCATCACAAAATGTATTCAAATCCACTAAATATCGCAGGCTAACTATGACATCAAGAGTTTATTAATGTCTAATTAATAATTTCAATAAGATTTAAGGCCTAAAGAAAGACCTTAGACCTACAATAGGAATGAATGAATGAAATGGGGTTTAACGTCCTACTGTTATGCACTTAAAACCTGAGCTAATTGAAGACGGGCGTACGCCATACAGTGTGCTATGAGGGAAATTTTGCCGGGGCAGCGGCGCTACGGCCTACTCTTATATCGAATTCCAACTGCCAAGGGATCTTTTATGTGAACTCCAATGTGTACACGGGACCTCGGTTTTTCGTCCCATCCGAACGACTAGGCAGCTGTCCTTGTCAGGCCCTCCTTCTGCATCACTGACAAGGGGAAATCACGTCGGAAAATCGAGATGAACTTTCTCGGCCAATGCAGGGATCGAACACTCGACCTCCAGGCTAGCGAACCAGCGCCTTATCCACTTAGCCACCGTGATCCCCCCTGCAATAGGAAGATTTAACTTATGCATAATACAACTGTACATGTATAAGTTTTTGCTATTGTTAATGTTATGTTGCTCCTGCTGGGTTGTATAACTATATTAACATAAGTAAAAATCACTTTCTATTTACAGCTAGGAAAGAAACAGCCAGAGAAAAACTATTAAAGGAAGAAGAAAAGATTTTAGAAAGTGTGGCTGAGAAAAAAGGTAAAATAATAGTACAATACATTTGATTCACAAGTAGTTTCAACTTATGTAACTAACAAACACAGTTTCAATTAAATAATATAAAGTTGTTTTTTTTTTATCTGCTTAGTCAGTTATAGATTTAAGCAGAAGTGACTGATCTACCCGGGTATATATATTTTACATTAAATCTTTTTATTGCGATAACAGTGGTGTATTTTATAGTTTATACATATCAAATGAAACCTGCAGTGGCTCATTGACAGAGGTTCGAATCAGAGTTCTTAATCCTTTTTATACGCCCACATTGGAAATGTGGTCGTATATTGGCGTCGCCCAATCCGTACGTCCGTCCGTCCGTCGTCCACAATTTCTTGTGAATGCTCTAGAGGCTAAAGTTTATTTCTAATTGACTTTAAATTAATACACAGTGTTAAAGGTCATGAGACGAAGAAGTCTATTGATTTTCAGCGGTTTCCGATAATTGCTGTCAGAGTT
Source organism: Patella pellucida (assembly GCA_917208275.1). Taxonomy (NCBI): domain Eukaryota; kingdom Metazoa; phylum Mollusca; class Gastropoda; family Patellidae; genus Patella; species Patella pellucida. Next base: position 65,821,949 of record OU795039.1, read on the forward strand.
ATGGCCCTTGATCACTTCAAAAAATCTTGTGAACTCTCTAGAGGCCAAAGTTTATTTCTAATTGACTTTAAATTAATACACAGTGTTTAAGGTCATGAGACGAAGAAGTCTATTGATTTTCAGCGGTTTCCGATAATTGCTGTCAGAGTTATGGCCCTTGATCACTTCAAAAAATCTTGTGAACGCTCTAGAGGCCAAAGTTTATTTCTAATTGACCTTTAATTCATACACAGTGTTTAAGGTCATGAGACGAAGAAGCCTATTGATTTTCAGCGGTTTCCGATAATTTCTGTCAGAGTTATGGCCCTTGATCACTTCAAAAAATCTTATGAACGCTTTAGAGGCCAAAGTTTATTTCTAATTGACTTTGAATTCATACACAGTGTTTAAGGTCATGAGACGAAGAAGCCTATTGATTTTCAGCGATTTCCGATAATTGCTGTTAGAGTTATGGCCCTTAATCACTTCAAAAAATCTTGTGAACGCAAAGGTTTATATCCGATTGACTTTAAATTCATACACAGTGTTTAAGGTCATGAGACAAAGAAGCCTATTGATTTTCAACGATTTCCGTTAATTGTTGTCAGAGTTATTGCCCTTGATCACTTCAAAAAATCTTGTGGTCGCTCTAGAGGCTAAAGTTTATATCTGATTGTCTTTAAATTTATACACAGTTTTTAAGGTCTTGAAACAAAAAAGCCTATTGATTTTCATCGATTTCCGATAATTACTGTCAGAGTTATGGCCTTTGATCACTTGAAAAAATCTTGTGGACGCTCTAGAGGCTAAAGTTAATATCTGATTGACTTTAAATTTATACACAGTGTTTATGGTCATGAAACGAATAAGCCTCTTGATTTTTTATCCATTTCCGATAATTACTGTTGGAGTTATGGCTCTTGATCACTTCAAAAAACCTTGTGGACACTCTAGAGGCTAAAGTTAATATCCGATTGACTTTAAATTTATACACAGTGTTGAAGGTCATGAAACGAACAAGCATATTGAGTTTCAATGAATTTTGATAACTTGAACAGCTAAATCCAGAATATTAAATGTTTCGTATACTAAATGTTAGCATAGAGGAGAACTTTATCAAAGCCAAACATATTCAAATGATTTTCTGATAATTACATAATGAGTTGTTACTTTTAATCAGATTTTAGTGTATTATAAATGTTTCATTACCGAAAAAAGTAAAATATGTGACAACTCTTGTTGACTGCCCGGACGATTTAGCTGCTTTGGGCGTATGTTTTGTTGCCTGGCAACCTATCTATGAAATGAACCAGACAATTTGAGTCACCAGACATTGCTGTCATTGTCAACTTCTTTGCAAACTATTGTTGTTGTATAACATCCAATACAATAAATATGATATGGACAGGTTGATATAACTAAATTATTTACACTTAAATGAAATGAAATGAAATAGGGTTTAATGTCCTACTGTTATGCACCTAACCTGGGCTAATGGAAGACGTGCAAAGCCATACAGTGTGCTATGAAGGAAAGTTTGTCTGGACAGCGACGCTGTGGCCTACTCTAGATATCGTATACCAACTGACAAGGGATCTTTAAAGTGCACGCCAATGTGTACACAGGACCTTGGTTTTTTGTCCCATCCGAACGACTAGACAACTGTCCTTGTCAGGCCCTCTATTCTGAATCACTGACAAGAGGAAACCACAACAGAAAGTGAATATGGAACAGTTATCAATTATGAAATTATTTTTAAAGATAAATATTTTGTTGAATATAAATACATGACATTTTTATACTGCATAAATTGTTTTATAGCTTTAATGGGTGTGGCTGAATTAGCTAAAGGTATACAGTATGAAGATCCAATTCAAACTGGGTATGTTATTGTACTATATATATTTGTAATAAAACAGGTATTAGGACAAGGCCAGCATATGATATACCCTTGGTCTACAGTTTCTGGAAAATAAATAAGGTAGACATAGAAATAACTGTCCTAATTGGATTTATTTGAAATGCCAGTAATTGTCTGATGTTAATTATTACAACCTAATTTCTTCAGATTGTCAAAACAATATTTTGTGCCTATTAATTTATATAATGTGTAAAAAATGAAATAGATAGTAATTGCTTCAGGTTACCAGAGGAGGTAATATCTTTTACCATGACTATAAATAATTCGATGTTTTGTAGGTGGCGGCCGCCAAGGTATATAATGAATATGCCAGAAGCTAAACATGAAAAATTACGTCAGAAATGGCATATTTTGGTAGAAGGGGATAATATACCACCTCCTATCAAATCATTTAGAGAGATGAAATTCCCCAAACCAATATTAGTGGGACTGAAGAAGAAAGGTATTAATAGACCTACTCCTATTCAAGTACAAGGCATACCAGCTGTGTAAGTTAATTAATTGATTTATAGCTGAGTTCAATAACACTATTTGAAAACAGAACTTTAACCTCTAGGATAACTTTTACTCATAAATGCCTTCTCTTGTATTGTTTATATAGAATTGCAGATTTTTCAAATGTGATGGTAGTCGTAGAGGAGCTGAAAATTGTCCCCTGAGAGTGATGTTAACAACAGTTGGCTAAGTCTAAAGTCTTAAACTATCAATAGGGAAATTTTGAAAGTAACATGTATATTATTAATATGGCAATGATAAATTTTGGGGATTAGATAAAGAGTTGCAAGTTCTCATTATAAATCATTATCTTCAGTACTAGATAATGTAAAGGTAATTGGCTGAAAATTTAAGGGATTGAAATTTCCGCCTAGCCTCGATCATCATTACTAAAGTCTTGTTTATTCATTTTTTGATTTAATTATCAATGAGCGTTAAGCAGCATATAGAATTCTAATCCAGTAAACATCGAAGGCTAATGTTGACATTGAGAGTTCATTATGGTCCAAAGAAAGACATGTCATAGGCAGATTTAGCTCTTGCATAGTGCATGTTTAAATGTGTGGTATTATTGAATTGATTATTTACTTTCAGATTATCTGGTAGAGATATGATTGGTATAGCTTTTACAGGATCGGGTAAAACTTTAGTCTTTACCCTACCTATTATAATGTTTGCTCTAGAACAAGAGAAGAAACTACCATTTATGAAAGGTGAAGGTCCCTATGGTTTGATTATATGTCCATCTGTAAGTTCTTCATGATTTTTGTCCCCAAATTATGTATATTTTACTATATTTTTCGAAAAATAAGGATACCCATATATGTTTAAATTCCAAGCTTTTGGATCCAGTTAGTACTGAAAGATAGTTATTTTATGCATTAGAATTACATGTACTTAAAAAATATGTTTATTTTCAACATAAGGCCACACTTTTTTTTTTACTTGGTTTACGGATTTTCAAGAGGAATTTTGTTGTCGGTAGGTGGTAAAAAAAAAAAAAAAAAAAAAAGTCTCTTCAGTGCTTCACATTCTCCGAAAATTAACAGAAAATATCGTGCATTTAAATAAAATGTCCTACCAGACATAAATTAATATGTCTTACATTTCAATAAACATGTTAAATTTACTGTCCGGTAGCAACAATCATTCGATTTGTTTTACTCCTCATCATGACGTGTGGAACTGTGAAATGAAATACCGTGACCCTTTTCAAAATGAAAGTAAACTATCAGTGCTGTTTGGTGGACGACACGTCATTTTTTATCATTTTTAAACTGACCTGATGTCACTAGTTGGGAAAGCCCATATTTATGAAACAATAAACTCTTTGTTATTATTCTTCCTATGACATATTGTACGTGCCTGTTTTCGAAGACTTAGGTCTCCATTACGGTAGTGAAATCTGCATTAATAAATAGACTTGATAATCAAGTCTGCTATTAAATCACGAGATTTAGAAAGAATGGCGGGAAAAGCCATTCGTTTCTCGCTGGAATTATATTGTTACCAGTAGTAAGGCTTTCGGGGAATTTCAGCTCTGCTTTTTCAATTTCATTTTTACAAGACAACGGATTTATATCTTGTGAATTTTTATTCTTGGATCATGACAGCACAGGTACAGTAGATGGACTGACCTAGTTTCGTAGCACATGTTAGATTTCATAATTGAAGGAATATATGCCGGATTATTAATGCACGTGTATTCAATATCGGATAAAAACAAATAAGACCGTAAATAAGTCAAACTATCGGAGCACAAACTTATCTATTCCACATTTGATCAAAAGGGTTAAATAGTATTCAGCCACACTCTGGGAGCGTGCTGATATTTGCAAGCACGACCTCACTACTACAACGATAATTTCTTGCCGCCCTAATATATTTCAGTGGACAAGATTATTTTCATTTCCGATAATAAAATATCTGGATGAAATATATTCCGGATATAAATAGGGACAATATAAATATTTTCAAAGGAGAATTTTATAGAACCGAACAAAATATCCACGACAAAAACACTCGGCTCACTCAAAATTAAAAGATGTCGGCCCACCAAGTTATTTATCGGTGCCGGGCCAACGGACCGACGTAAATTTTAAACACTGTTATGTACGGTCAGTTGAACGATTTATTTTGTTGTAACATCCCAATATTCTTCTAAAAAAAATTTAATGATTGTCAATTTATTTCGTCGGCGGTATTTTAAAAATGGGCAAATTTGAATTTTATTTTTTTTCCAATTTAATAATAATAATAATAATAATTAATTTTTCATATAGCGATTTACATTAGCAAATCTCAAACCGCTGTACAAACGTTTATAAACATGTAAAAACAATAATTGTTCACCAACATAAGCACATTATGTTGAATACCATTTTCGAAAAAGGTGTGTTTTTAAAGAGGATTTAAAAGATATCAGATTCGTAATAGACCTCAAGTGACCAGGCAAGGAATTCCATAGGGTTGGTGCAAAAACACTGAACGCGCGATCACCATAAGCTCTTGATGGTTTGGGTCGAAGTGGTTGATACACAAGTTTCACACCGTCAGCACTACGAAGATTTCTCACCGGTGTAGCAACAGAAATGAGCTCAGTAAGATAGAGTGGCGCAGATGATGTATGATGGATCAACTTGAAAATAATAGAGATGACTTTAAACTGGACTCGAGCTTCAATTGGTAGCCAGTGGAGTTCTATTAGTATTGGCGTCATATCTGTATGACGCTCCAACTTGCGTTTAACTATTAGGCGAGCAGCAGCATTCTGGATGTGCTGCAATTTACGGAATTGGTAACCATATGACCCTACTAGTAAGCTATTACAATAGTCCAATCGTGAACTTACAAATGCGTGGACAAGCTTCTCAGTCGAGCTTTGATCAAGGAGCCCCCTAAGTTTGCCAATACGCCATAGAGCAAACGTTGCTACCTTGCACACATTAGTGATATGAGTGTCCATGGTTCCCTTCGAATCCATCAACACCCCAAGATTCCGCACCAAATTCGTAGCAGAGACGTGTACCTCCCCAACCCGCACATCGTTCATGTTAGACCGTAGAGTAGCATCCTTAAAGCGGGATGAAAGCCACAGAACTTCCGTTTTGCCATCGTTCAATGCGAGCATATTCGCACGCATCCAATGCCGGATTTCGTCAACACAAGCTTCAATACGACGCACCACAGTGTAATCAGTCCGGGATTCACACGCAATATACAGTTGGGTGTCATCTGCGTAGATGACTGAGTTCAGGCCATGGCGGGTAATAATCTCTTCGAGTGGAGCCATGTACAGCGAGAAAAGAACTGGCCCCAGAACGGAACCTTGGGGTACTCCATAAGTAAGAGGATGTGTCTCCGAAACCACCGAACCAATCCCAACCTTCTGTGTTCTACCCTGCAGATATGACCCAAGCCAATCTAGGGCTGTTCCTTCGATTCCAAACCAGGAACGCAGCCTGTCTATGAGGATGTCGTGGTCGATGGTGTCGAAGGCAGCAGACAAGTCCAGTAGGATAAGAATCAGATCGTGCTGTCTATCGAGAGAGCGCATGACGTCATTATGGACACGCAAAAGAGCTGTCTCGGTGCTGTGGCCCTCACGGTAGGCCGACTGAAATTTACCATAAAGACTATTATTCTTTAGGTACTTGTGAAGCTGAGACAAGGCACACTTCTCCAGAAACTTATCAAGAAATGTACAGTTAACAAAAATTACGGTCGGCGGATCCGTAAACCAAGTAAAAAAAAAAGTGTGGCCTAACTGATCTAAACACGAGTGATGGTTTTGATTTGCCAGATGTATATCGGGCGATCCATAACAAAAACAAGTACATTATTTAAAGTGAAATAATTAAACTGAGGTGAATATTATGTGAATTTTCAGTCTGACAAAACTGCTTTCAATATTCTTTATGCTAACACTTTTGGAGGAGTAAACTCATAATTTAAAGGAGAGTTTGTCAAAAATTCATATTATGCCGCATGTGAATGATATAGGTACAATCCTGTTTTAATTATTCAACTATAAATAATGTACCCATTTTTATACGCCCACATTGAAATGTGGTCGTATATTGTCGTCGCTCCTGTCCGTCGGTCCGGCTACACGATTGCTTGTGGACACTCTAGAGGCTTAAGTTAATAACCCATTGATTTTAGATTAATACACAGAGTTACAGTTCATGAGACCAAGAAGCCTATTGATTTCCAGCGATTTCCGATAATTACTGTCAGAGTTATAGCCCTTGATCACTTCAAAAAATCTTGTGGACGCTCTAGAGACTAAAGTTAATATCCGATTGACTTTAAATTTATACATAGTGTTTGAGGTCACGTGACAAAGAATCCTATCAATTTTCAGCGATTTCCAATAATTACTGCCAGAGTTATGGCTCTTGATTACTTCAAAAAATCAAGTGGATGTTCAAGAGGTCAAACTTAATATTTGATTTATACACAGTGTTTAAGGTTGTGAGATGTAGAAGCCTATTGGTTTTCAGAGATTTCGTATAATACTGCCAAAGTTATGGCCCTTGACCACTTCAAAAAATCTTGTGGACGCTCTAGAAGCTAAAGTTAGTATCTGATTGACTTTAGATCAATACACAGAGTTTGAGGTCTTGGAAACAAGTATATTAAATTTCAATGAATTTTGATAATTTAAACGGCTGAATCAGGATTATTAAATGTTTCTTATACTAAACATTAGTATGGAGGACAACTTTATCAAAGCCAAACAAATTCTAATGATTTTCTGATAATTGTTACTTTTAATCAGATTTGAGTGTGTTTTCATTACTGAAATAAGTAAAATATACGATTTAACTGCTGTTGGCATATGTTTTGTTGCCTGGCAACCTATCTTTGTATGGGCTGTCTGATATATGAAAGATAAATCAATGCTTCAATAATTACAGGGTCCTTAGAAAATAATGTAACATGCTTTCTTCATTTTTTATAGAGAGAACTTGCAAAACAAACCTATGAGATTATCAACTATCATATAAAAAATTTAGAGAATGATGACTACCCTTCTTTACGTACAGCTCTTTGTATTGGTGGTTTAGCTATTAAAGAACAGTTAGATGTTATCAAAAGGTAATCCTATTTTCAAATGTAATCTTTTTGTTAGCATTTACTTGAATACTATACAAGCTTGATATAGATTAGAATGGTGAATAATTTAGGGTTGTACATATATTTTATTTGATATACTTTAGGGTGGTAAAAGTTATAATGTTTGTCGAGGGGGGCATACATTGGAGCAAAGGGTAATCATCGGAGTGCCGCATGCATTAGTGGTTTGGTGTAGTCCCCAGAGTCTTCGCCACGACCTCATTCAAAAAGCAATTGTATAGGTTGCTGGCTGCAGGTGCTGGTCTGGTCTGTGCATGTATCTTTTTGTGCCTATTATAATGTTTTGTATATTTTGAGGGAATACTTAGGGTAGTATAAATGATAATTATTACTATATTTTAGGGGTGTACATGTTATGGTAGCTACACCAGGTAGATTAATGGATATGTTAGATAAAAAGATGATAAATCTAGATGTATGTAGATATTTGAGTATTGATGAAGCTGACAGAATGATTGATATGGGATTTGAAGAAGATGTGAGAACTATCTTTTCCTATTTTAAGGTACATAACACAAATGGATCGCAACGCATGTAATATTGTAATATGAATGTATATAAATTGATTTACATTTAATTGTTTCTGTTATCACCGTAATTTCTTATCAGATATGTTTGGCAATTTGAATGGCAGTTGTTAACATTATTCCAGTCTTCACCGGTAGTATTCATTGTTGGATATGTTTTGCCTCGTTGTGGGGTAGAAAGCATTCTGGCACACGCAGTCACGCATTGTGTGCTTATTTTTAAATTTTCATTTTGTCTTAAATTTTGGATATCCATTTTATCAACGAAACCAAGCGCTCCTTCGTCAATCAAGCAGTCAACAAGAGACTGGTGCGTGATCCCCGTAAATTTTTGTCGTGCTTTTATAGGAAATAATTATCCTATTGTATCTTTAAACTCTCATTGAATGAATTAACTTTTTATTTCTGTTTGCAGGGTCAGAGACAAACATTACTATTTTCTGCTACTATGCCCAAAAAGATCCAGAATTTTGCTCGTAGTGCTCTAGTTAAACCTGTAACAGTAAATGTAGGTAGGGCGGGAGCAGCTAATCTAGATGTAATTCAGGAAGTAGAAAACGTAAAACAAGAAGCTAAAGTTGTTTATTTATTAGAATGTCTACAAAAAACAGCTCCACCTGTAAGTTATGTTATAAATGTATCATAAATGTTGCTTTTATTTGTCTGTAACTAGTTGGAAACAACCTGATATTTAGACATTTTGTCACAGGTGGTGGTATATCTATGATCAGGCCTCGCCGTCAATCTGGGGGATCACGTGGGTAAGTTGCTGGCTCTAAAGCCTGGAGGTCGATTGTTCGATCCCTGCATTGGACTGAGAAAGTTTATCTCAATTTTCCGGCGTGGTTTCCCCTTGTCAGTGATTCAGAACAGAGGACCTGACAGGGACAGAGGTCTAGTCGTTTGGATGGTACAAAAAATGAGGTCCTGTGTACACATTAGCTTGCACGTAAAAGATCCCTTGGCAGTTGGAATTCGATATAAGAGTAGGCCATAGCGCTGCTGCCCGGGCAAAATTTTCCTCATAGTACACTTTACATCGTTTGCCCGTCTTCCATTAGCCCAGGTTAGGTGCATAACAGTAGGACGTTGAACTCCCATTTTATTTCATTTCCTTGTCAATCTGATTAAAACACAAATCTTGTTTCCTGGAAGAGTTGTTAAAAAGGCTGCATTCTAACTGATGTGACAGATTAGTCAATTAAACAGTCTATGGGTAGACATTCTCAGCAAAAGTTGTATTTGCTAATATTGACTGAAAACACTGACATCAAACGACTTATGTCATAGGATCAACGGCTACTTGCACTAGGGATCTGGTATCCTTTAACTTGGTTGTTTTGCAGTTTAATTAATATACTAGCCTTTTAATTTCAAAGCATCCTTTGATAATTGATAATAACCCTTTAAATTTCAAAATGGTTTAATTAGTATTATGGCTTAATTTAATGGCACACCATTTAATTTTATAGAGAGGGGTTTAGAAATGGATGACCCATTTAATAATCTAAAGCCTTTAATTACAAGCTGAGCAGAAATTAAATGGTGTACCATTAAATTAAGCCATAGTACTAATTAAACTATTTTTGAAATTTAAAGGGTTATTATAAATTATAAAAGGATGTTTTGAAATTAAAGGCTATTATATTAATTAAACTGCAAAACAACCAAGTTAAAGGATACCAGATCCCTAGTGTTGTATGACCCCTGACGCAACCTTTCACTACAACTGGACAGAACTTCATGTAGTGAAGGCCATCAGAAGTATAAAAACTAAATGTAATATAGATCTGTATGTCAACCTGTTTGTGGGTCTTCTTTTTGCCAGATTATCACACTTTATATTTATTTATGAATATTTTGAGTGTTTCTCTCATGATAAATTAACGAATTTAACAGTATAGGATTAGAAATTAAATTGTCAATTTCATTGAAGATGAAATTGGCTCTCTATTTTAATCTTACTTTCAAATGACAATAAATGTTGAGATATAAGCTGTTGTTTGTCGCCACCGAAGCCAAAAGTGAAAATAAATTTGGTAAACTGATTTCCCCTTATTTTTTTTAAAACTAAACTTTAATTTTACTGACATCTATCTTGATACACAGCTTTGCTTGGGGCCTTAAATCTGCTTACTCGCCTCTTTCTTGCACCTTTACCCGCTACCTTAAATCATCCATTACTATTATTAAACTTATTTGGACCTAATTCAAAGAAGTTTACTAACAAACTTGAAATAGAACAACTTGTCTTCACTGGAACATCGACTTCGTAATTCGTATATTTTGTTAAATGTGTTTATTTCTAGGTGTTAATATTTGCTGAGAAGAAACAAGATGTAGATGCTATTCATGAATATTTATTACTAAAAGGTGTAGAAGCTGTGGCTATACATGGTGGAAAAGGTATGTCATCCTAATCAATCAATAATAACAGATATAGTTCAAACATATTGAATATTTACACAACAAATACAAACATCATATAGATATTTTATTCTCAATATCTGAAAAACTTAAATTTGTAAAAAAATATATTGATCTGTCTGGTAATCTATGTTTCGTTGATGTGTAGACTTGAACAAATTTATGCTTTACGATATTACCTCCTAAATATTGTTGTAATTGAAATTTTCTGATTAAATAACAAGAAAGTTGCTTTCTCGAATGAGATTAGAGAAATGTGGTTTAACTTCCACTCAGCAGAAATTAGGTCATTTCGGGACTAACAAATACATGTAGTCCAATTTAAATTTGCTTTGGTATAATGGGTCTTTACTCTTTAGTAATGGGAGGAAACTGGTTGAGCCAGGGAAAAGCCCTTTTTCTAATGAAGTATTTTTTGTTATTTATATAGATCAAGAAGAAAGAAGTCGATCAGTAGATCAGTTTAGAAAAGCAGAAAAAGATGTTTTAGTCGCTACTGATGTAGCATCTAAAGGTCTTGATTTTCCTAATATACAACATGTTATAAACTATGACATGCCAGAAGACATAGAAAATTATGGTAAATTCTTTATATATATTTTATTATACTTCCACATTTAATGTCCCGTTCATCCTTCTGTTGGTCTGTTCTCACTGTAAATATACTTTTTTCGTCCAGTTTGAGGTTAGTTGGTGTATGTATTTTTTTATTTGTGAGATTCTTCAATTATTTTGCACCAGAACTTTTGGACCTGTAACAATATACTGGTACATCAAGACATTTTATATTGATTTCTGAAAGTTAATGCTCATTTATGAATATTATTTAGACTAGAAAATTACCGTTACACAACTTTTATATATTGCAATGTATTAAGATGCTGTTTTATGATTAGAAATATTGCAATACACAGCCCTAAAAACTAATCAAACGTACTTAGAACGACTTTCAACGCATATAGCTAGGTTTTTTTATTATCTGATTATATATATAACCACAACATCTCAGATGAGTTTGAATTAAATTGAGTTGTGAAACAGGATCATATTTCCTAATTGAAATTTTTTTGACTCAACTTATTTTGTATATTACAGTTCATCGTATAGGTCGTACTGGACGATGTGGAAAAACGGGGTTAGCTACCACTTATATCAATAAAAATGTTGGTTAGTAGATAAGTTTATTTCTCTTTTAATGATTATCACTGTCACCAGTACAACATGCGATGAAAATCTGCTTCCAACTAGGGAGATAGTAATAATTGTGTTTCCAAGGAAACTTGCTCGAAGAGAGAGAGAGGACCAGCATGGAAAGGGGGCTATTGAAAATAAAAGCCACCATCTGTCTGATTTGCTTAAAATTTATATCAATTTTTATTCTTTTACAGATGAGTCTGTCTTATTAGATTTGAAACATCTTTTAAAGGAAGCTAAACAGAAGGTACCACCATTTTTGGCATCATATATATCAGAAAGTGAAAAATACCTGGATTTGGGAGGTAAGGCATTTCATCTTTATCTTTTTTCCTTTTGAAATTTAAGTTATAGAAATTTAAATGATAAAACTTCTCTGTAATGTAAGGTGCATCAGAGCAGACATATTAAAACTTGTATTAAAGGGATGACGTTATTGTGCTAATAAAAGGGAGAGAGAAATGGGGTTTAACGTCCACTCGACACAAACAAGGTCATTTTGGTACTAACATATGGTTTAACTTTATTTCAATAATTCGCTTGCTCGTAGGTCTTTAGCAGTGGGAGGAAACCGGGGGACTCAGAGAAAACCCACAAGGTTGGACAGGCGACCCCTACTCCTTGCCACGTACAACCAGGGATTCGAAACCACGCCACTTGCCTTAATGACAGGCTTTATGGATAATTTAACGAAAAAATAAATAATCGAGACTTGGTTTATTATCACACTAAAGTTATTTTGAGGGCTAGCTTAAAACTGAATGTTTTAATTTACTAACATTATGATATTTGAATCTATCTTCAGGTGAAGTGGGCTGTTCTTATTGTGGTGGTTTAGGTCATCGTATTGCAGATTGTCCAAAATTAGAAGCTATGCAGAACAAACAAGCTCAAAATATTGGCAGAAGAGATTATTTGGCCAATAGTAGTGCAGATTGGTAGAATACACGTGACAAAACTTATTGACATCCATATACTTACTTTAAAACATGTGTTACCTGTTTATATATATCAACAGACGGTCACAGGTTTCATCTAGATATTGGCTGGGTGCCCAAGGCAGTCAAAATTTGCTTGTTTAAAAGTTGAACTTACCACAGGGAATGTTCACGCTCAAAGTACACGTCCCCAATTGATTTACAGGGTAGACATGCAGCACGTTCATAATCCAGAGTATTTTCTATTAGCCAATGAATAGCCATCCCAGATGAATTTTTTATACACATCTATTAACTATTAAAGCTGTAAACAATCTTTATTGATTCTGAAAGACAGTAATATTTGGCTGTTTGGTTGTTACTGCAGCTATAGAAAATTGTATTCATTTTGTTATTAATTTGCTTTATTATTAACTATATCGTTAGGACTGGCTTATTTTGGTTTAGTACAATTAATATCACCGAAGCTTGTGGGTTATGCAACAATAGAAAAGTAGTAGTGTTTTCCTTTTACAAGGATTCTGAAAACAATTGTTGAGTTGCCTAACTTGCAAGTTACTAAATTATATTTCTTGATCAAGCTCTCTGAAATGTTTCACAGAAAAAAAGTCTTGATTTTCACGGCTGGGCAGTCAGCTGGAGAAGGTTTAATGTCTACTCGTCGTTTAACTTTTCAGTCTATTTTTTTAATGATGTTTAAATGGTTATGATTTGTTAAATACAATATGACTGTTTAATAAGTGTCTATAAATATGTGAAACTAGGTAAACGCTTGTGCACATAAATAGTGTGGTATAAGTGTCCCCGATATTTATTTATAGAGGGGCATCCTTATATTAGCCCTGAAAGTTCTTCAGGAATTTCCAGCCTGGTCTCCCCGTATACATATCAGTGGTGTTTGATGGACAATCTGACCAGGTAAATGGTCTAATCAACCTGAGGTTCCATGTACACCATTGTTCAATCCTTTTCTAATGAATATTATTGTTTTTGTTTCAACTAAACAAATGGCAGCTTCAGAAAGATCCCTGAACAATTATTCGAAATCAAAACATTATTTAAATATGAAATCTCTTATATATAAGTAAGATTATTAACACTTGAAAACAGCTTTCTTATATATAAGTAAGATTATTAACACTTGAAAACAGCTTTTGTGTCTTTGTATTGTCGTTGTGAAATTTTCTCATTTAAATGTACCATTGAATTAACGTCATTTCATCAATGTCATCTATGTATAAATACAACAGAATTGTAAAATATTAGTTTTGTTTTAATTAGTTATAACTGTTCCAGGGTTTTAAAGACTAAGGGGAGGTAACTTTGTTTTGACGAGTAAAATCAACCTTATTCATTGGCCTTTAACAATTTTCTGAACATTCCGATAAGCTTAATTTTTATAAACATGAAGAGCCCAACAATCATCAGACAGATACTTGACCATTTCAATTCTAAACCAAACAAATTGTAATGCAAACAAAGAATTGCTATAGATTCTGATTATAGACACACTACCTTCATAGAATCGGGCAAAGCATTTACTAGCCTGTAGGCAGACTGCCATAAATTTCTATTTTTCACATTGAATAGTAATGTAAATTTTGGTCCATTTGCTAGGGTGACCCAGACAGCCAACAACTCGCTCACTAATGAAAGTTAATGATTGGCAGGTGTTCAAACTTGCTTGAGGTAAGTAATTTGGTTGATGCTCCAAGTAAAAGTTTTGACACAATCTAGTATCGATTACACCATGGTACTTGACATTGTAACATGCTAAGAGTGAACCTCGCATTTTGATTGGTCAATCAGACACCATCTATTGGACAATAACACCCCTCTGTTTTAGTATTTTCTTTTAAAATCGTAAATAGCATGTTACAATGTCGATAAACACTTCATGTTTTGCATTTAGAGGGGTGTTATTGTCCAATAGACATGTCCTGAGATTTTACATTAGAACCCGCGACGCTACGCGTCTTGGGTCCTAATGATCTCAGGACATGTCTATTGGACAATAACACCCCTCTAAATGCAAAACATGAAGTGTTTATCTCCTAATTTGATTCTAAGTCTGCATTATCATTTTAAATCTCACAGGGTTCAAATCTATTTTGATTATAAATGTCTATATAACAAATTAAAACTGAAATTTATTTTGCAAGTAGGAGTCTTTAAAGGAGCTAAATCGCTAATATTTGGGATCCAGAAATTGACAAAAGTGGGTCGAAACTCATATAATACTGTAACATGAATGTATATAAACTGATTTACATTAAATGCTTTCTGTTTTACTCCAATTTCAAATCAGTTATGTTCGGCGAAACAAGCCATTCAGTCTCGACCCAGTGCATTTTTTTAGCGCCTGGTTATTCCAGTCCACATATGCAGTGTGATACAATGCAATGTGTCTAGCCTCGTCCCTCGAGTCTCTCAATAAAACTAGGACCGGAGCGCAATATGGTACACGATTCGTGTACCAATGTTAGAAAAATTATTTTATCTTAAATATCGGATATCAGAAGCTCATCTTTTCCTGGTAAGTTTACATCATCAATGTTGATTTAAATTGACCAATAATTCGTGTTTTCGATGTCGAAGATTTTGGAGGATTTTGAGTTACGGACTTAGGTCCTTTCAGCAGTGGGAGGAATTTGGAAGACTCGAAAAAAAGAAACGAGGTTGGACAGGCGACCCTACTCCTAGGCCATCCAGCCCCTAAAAACTAGAAATCACTCGACTTTATAAATGTGATCAATTATAATAACTCTGAAAATAATTTTAGATTGCTTTATTACATGTACATGAACATAAACATGGTGTGTAAAAATTAGTCCAGACTTTTTTTCTTTTTAAAGGAGATCAAAAGGTCTCAACTCAGTTATTCTCGGCTTTGTCACACAACCTTCAACACCGTTTAAATTCAAAATCAATCTGATTTTAGTCCCTAAAGCATTCACCAGATTTTCCAAAGTGATCAAGGTACAATAACTCTGGAACTACTTATTGGAAATTGAGCATCCATGGTTGGTGAATAAAATATTTCTGATTGATCAAGACATTTTTGAAACATAAATGTCTTTTAATATCAAATGGACCAATTAAGGGACAATAACACTCTCGCTGGCTTGACAGTTCCAGAAAAAAAAGCCTTATACTAACTACTAGTTGTTTAAGTGTCCAACCTGTTATCCATTACATCCTATTTTACTGTCAAGAGGGTTCTAAAATATTTTTAAATCTAAGTTACATTTTGAAAAGGTTTAGTAAAGCTTTTCAAACCATTGCAGTTGAATTTTTCCAATTTTTTAAATTCAGTGTGTTAAGAAATTTGTATCATCAATTAATTGGAATATTGTAAAATAGTACAATTTGTTGACCAGAATAATGATTGGGACATTATTATTCAGTTACAAGAGTGTTATTAGGCTTTAAATAATTAAAGGCCAGAGTGGTCAAATTAGAATGTAAACAAGTTTGTAAATCATGTGACATTGATTTGATAATTATGTTTTTGAAATGTCTATTTTCTGTCTTGTCCGCAGGTTTATCTTGCAGTTTTTTTGTTTTGCATGTGGTGCGGTCCTCCTGCACTTAACTATTGAATATAATGGTTTTTGACTGCATGGGAGAAGGTTAATAACTACCTCTGGGTCCTGGCCTTCTACTGCAGGTACATGTACGATTTCATTTAGAGTCAATTTTATACAAAAACTTCAGGCAATATGGGTTAAACCTTGGAAATTTGATCAAATACTGGAAATAACTAGAGTACCCTACCTACATGTAGGTGTATTGCTAAATATCTTTCACATAACCCAACACCAGTTTAAAGATTCCTGTGACAGTCAGAAACATCTCAAATCTTTCAATGGCTAAATGGACAAAAATTTGAATCTAATATCTTGAAGAGACAAGTAAAAACAAAACCAACAATTTAACATTTATTTTTCATAGTTTTACAAAACTGTCAACATGAGATACATGAATGGAACTGAATTTCTAGATATTCAGTTCTAGCACTTTCTGTCTTAATATTGTAATCAGTACCAGCTCTGATTTTATAACATAATATATGTAACTAAACTGCAGTACAAGGGACCATATATATTACTACAATCAAAATAGTTTAACAACACAATGATATAACAGAATTCCGATTCATACAAACAATATACATATAATATTGCAGTTTGCTATTCAGATTATCCTTTTTATAAACAAATTTGATCTAAAATGAAAAAAATTTATGCCATGTTTATGTTTTAACTTCTATCAAATAGCACTTTTAATTTGATTATTTCAGTTATAGTTCGTCTGAGCAAGTCCTCTCTGTGTAGCTATCTGTAGACCATTCCTTTCAAGAACCCATTAGCACATATGGTCTACAAATATGAGAATATTTCCGAGCAAAGAATCTTTTTTATCACATCTGCTTTGTTCCTATGAATCTTGAATCATTCACATTAAGTACACCACTACACGTTGTACATCACAAAATACTGTTTACAAATCTCATCGGGAAGTATTCGAGCTGCATCTTGTACAACTAACAGTAAACGGAATGGAACAGGGAAATTTGTATGCTACGCACAACTTGGAACATGGAGCATTTCTATGTCTTGTGACAAAATTGACCAATTTTCCTACACCAAACAATACCAACATTCTGGTATTTTGTCATCTTTGAACTTCATACAAATTTCATTTCATCTTCACCTATAAAATATTTGTTACCTAGTCCTTACTTTGAAATATATATAAATTATTTGTAGCAGCTATGGCAATTATATTTTCCTGTGGATGCCAAGCTGTATGAAGTATTTTTTTGTTGAAGTCCAAACAATCTACACTAATTTCGTCCTTTTTCCGTCTACCACCTGTGCACACTTTACGTGGTTTCAGAACAGTTCTTGGCTTCATATTATCTCGAGAGGCTTCCAGAGTGTTGTCTCGTTTCCCTTCCCGATCGAACATTCTGAAGAAATTATTATACGACCCAGTCATAATATTCCTGAAATAGAAAAAGAGGTAAATTGTAAAAAAATAATTACATTACACCTTTATTCTAATAGATATTCTTGGTTCAATTTGTGTGAAGAGTACGGGGCCTATCAAGTCAATAAATAACTAATAAGCACGGTAAACTACTTCATTTTACTTTCCCTGTCATTTCCATTATACAGTGACGTACTATCAAAATATAAAAGTGTCTTAGGCAGGTTATATTGTCATGCTGCGTTAAAGTCTCAAATATTGACATCTTGCATTAATGTGAAAAATACATTTGGGCTAAAATTGTGCAATTTTTACCCCTCCCTACAAACATCTATAAACTTAGGTCATAATGGGAAACTATTTTAAAATCATTAGTTGCTTATCTATTAAAATCATTAACTGCTCATCTATTTTACACAAACATTGCAATACATTTAGATCACAGCTCAAGAGAATTTGTTTCTCAAAACTTCCTTTACAATTTATTATTGCTAAATGTATGAGGATCTTTACAGATATTATGAGTTGTGTAACAGTTTTATTGATTTTTTGACCCTGTGAGAAACTTTACTGTGACAATACCCCTGCTAGGATTATATATTAAAAAAGAATTCTGATTAAAGCAATATGACATGCAGTGCAAAGTCTAATGTAACATATACATACCTATCATTTCCACTCCATGAGCATTCAAATTTATCAAATATGCAATCATTTTCATATAAAGAACACAATTTACTACGTAGAAACTCATGAACTTGATAGGTCTCTACAGGCTTACTTTCCATTAACAAGTCCCAAACTTTAACAGATAAATAGTCACGAGTTATCATATAACGACCATTGTGACTAAATTTAACATCCGATATACTAGCAATTATTTCAGAGAAAAAACTTCTATTTGTTGGATCTTCAGGTTCTTCAAAAACTGAAATAATAATAATATAGAGTATAGGTTAGATACATGTTGTTGGCTCGTATATTATATCACATTTAGTCAAACATTAACTGGTTCCAGAATGTTCTACCAGAGCTTACTTACAGCAAGGCCCCGAAAAATAGGTGGGTTTCCTGTAACTCGACAAGTTAAATTTATATTGATATGACTGCATGATATGATTTTTTAAAAAAATAATTAAGTTCTTTCCCTTGAACAATGTATATTCCATGGTAACAAAAAGGTCTTCCTACTCTAGTTTTTAGAGTATAATGATCAAAATATGTCCATTTGCCCAATAATCAAGCCTCCCCATACATACCTACCTATCCTACCCTTATTTTTACCTCTTGTTACAAGGATGTATTTGAAGAGTACAGGGCCTATCAAGACTATAAAATATCCAATAAGCACAAGAAACTTTGTACACTTTGTCATACTTATACATGTATGAACAGTACGGGGCCTATCGAGTTAATAAATAACTAATAAGCACGGTAAACTACTTCATTTTACTTTCCCTGTCATTTCCATTATACAGTGACGTACTATCAAAATATAAAAGTGTCTTAGACAGGTTTAAACAGTAGTTTGTTATACAGTTGATGTAGGTTGATATGTTATAAACAGATCTGAAAGTCTCATTCATTTACTAAAAGAAAATGAACTTAATGAAACTCTTTCTTTAGAAAAATAAAATTTAACATCTACTTTTATCCACAAACTAGAATAATGAAGACAGAACTGGCAAAGAGTTTTAATTGACAAATAACATCTTGTAATAATCGTGATCCATAAGCACCTCAATAGTGTTTTGTGTATAACACCTTTGAACGGTTGTAACGATTTACCCAGTACTACACAATACCACCCCATACAAGATAATAATGCAAAATAGACACATTTGATTTTTTAAAAAATAGTTATATTGCGGGATATGTACTTAAACTATACCGATGCCTGGCTGTTCCATTTGCCTCCCTATACCAGCAAAATCAAGCCAATAATAACTCAATGAAATGTTAACCCAGTTATCTCCCTTTACAACAGATAAATAGATTTTTAGATTGCTACTCAGTTTATCTTATTTTAGAGGACATTTTAGTATTTTTTCATATATTATAAAGTTTGTGTGAAGAGTACGGGGCCTATCAAGTCAATAAATAACTAATAAGCACGGTAAACTACTTCATTTTACTTTCCCTGTCATTTCCATTATACAGTGACGTACTATCAAAATATAAAAGTGTCTTAGACAGGTTAGATTGCCATATATCTTTCAAATGAAAGAGTATGGGTATTTATTTTGCTACACTTGAAATGGTTACCCAGTTATCTCCCTTTACAACCGATAAATAGATTTTAAATTGCTAAGCACTGTTTAATCATCTTATTGGCTTTGCAGTTGGTTTCCAAAGTGACAAGGCGTTGGGTAGACGTCAAACAAGGAGTGTTTCAGCCAACTGTTAAACACCTTTGTGACAAAATTCATGCATTCCTGATCAACTACTCAGAGGGATTAATAATAACAAATTTGCACAAATCCAGACATAAATATAGAATTTCACTTTTCGATGAGTAGATCCCCTTAATTTTCAATTGTCTGCAAATTATCAAATATTCGTTACAATTATTATACCTGTACTTATGTTTGTATTTTATAATTTTGTGTAGTATTTGGTTATTATTTGCTTGATTTGGGTGATATAGGGAGGCATATAGAACAGCCAGACATCAGTAATCATGTGAGAAGTACATTTCCCACGATATCACTTGTTTTCAAGTAATATGTTCATTTGTATGTTGTAGTATTGGTTGGTGTTCGGGGTGGTATTGGGTAAATCGCTCCGCCACCTTTGATTTGAACAATGTCAATATCCTACATTGTTAACATGATCATCCAGTAGTCAGATATGTAGCAGTTATGGCCAAGATGTAAGAATGATGTATTAACAGATCATGATGGTACCAAGATGTGTTATAATGTACTATGACTTACTTTTAGCATGAGAATCACACAATGCCTGTTGTCTCATATCACATAGACGTATTGTTCCCTTACTACTACTATAAACAAACATACTGCATTCTTTAGGATGAAATTCAGATGCTGTTATAACTTCTGTTAAATCTTCCATATTAGCAGGCTTTATATCTACAATATCTATACAATATGTAAGGATAACATTTGAATATTTATGAAGATAAATTTTTTCACAGCAATATAATTTTTAAGATTAAAAAATTTAATTAAGAAAATTCTTTATTTTATTATTTTATATATTATTAAGTTTGTGTGAAGAGTACGGGGCCTATCAAGTCAATGAATAACTAATAAGCACGGTAAACTACTTCATTTTACTTTCCCTGTCATTTCCATTATACAGTGACGTACTATCAAAATATAAAAGTGTCTTAGACAGGTTATATTCTAACATCTTTTACATGAAAAAGGATGGGTACTTATTTTGCTACACTTGGGTAACTGATTTTAGAGTAGGAAAAATCAAAAAAAGTGTTCTGATAAGATGTTCACAGAGTTCAGCAGACATTAAAGGGACAATCCAGAATTAAACAGGGGATCAAAAATAAAAGTCTGAGAATGTATGAAAATATAACGCCAAAATATGGGGAAATGGTTTATTTACCTTGTCTCAAAATTTCAACTCAAAATATTGAGTCGTTTGGCCGTGAACGCCAAAACTGCTTATCCGGACACGTAACCCTTTTAGGATTTCGGGTTAATTGTTTTGTTGGGTGACCTTATAACCGATTACGGTTACTTGAGAGGGTTATGCAGTGAATAACCTATGTGCCGTACTTGATAGAAAAGGGCAAATTTCAACTACACATTATTTTTTATAAAAAGATGTTTGGTTTAATCCAGATACACCTTGGGGCACCAGTCTCAAATTCCAGATGAAGACTGACCGATTTTTTAAGTCGTTTGAAAACGTATCATAAATACTGAAGTAGTTGCTCGGCCCTTGACTCGAATATTTTAAGGGATTTATACACAAAATTAAGCAGTTTTATTTTCAAAACAAATGTCGAGATTAGCCCTTTAACAAACCTAACCCAGGATACACTTTGGTAGTGTTTATTTATACATTTACTACATGTAGCTAAAAACCCCTTGCCAGTTTCTGAAAACATAGTGATTTAGACAATGGCTTACTAGCCTGGAATCCTGCTGTTTACACGCTGACCAAATTAGCAGTGACGTAAACACGAGCGACTGCTCTATATAAGTGACGAGTGGCGAGCGATAACAGTCATACATCCAAATTTCTACTCACTAAAAATTCCTTTGCAGGCCAACAGTAATTATATGGGACTGTAAGAGGATATCTGACAATTCAATAAAGTAATTGAATATCATTAGATAAGAGAACTCGAGAAAAATAGAAATAGTTTGCACATTCCCTTGTTTATATTCACTCTATGCCTTATAAAACATGGTAATACACAGACTTTCTGTTTTTCTTTCGTGTTCTCTTATCTAATGACATTCAATTACTTTATTGAATTGTCAGATATCCTTTTACAGTCCCATATAACAACTGTTTGTCTTCGAAAGTTTTATGAGTGAGCAGAAATTTAGCCGTGTGTCCTTCAACGCTTGACAGCAGTCTCTCGTGTTTTCACTCTCGTTACGTCACTGCAGATTCGGCAGGCGTGTAATACTCCGTAATCGTAGCACTGCTCTCTGCGTTAAGAGTATATTTGGAATGGGTTTAACCCGCTCTATCACATATGTGATAATGACTGGCACCAATATTGTAATTAAAGTTTGTGTGAAGAGTACGGGGCCTATCGAGTCAATAAATAACTAATAAGCACGGTAAACTACTTCATTTTACTTTCCCTGTCATTTCCATTATACAGTGACGTACTATCAAAATATAAAAGTGTCTTAGACAGGTTTAAACAGTTGTGTTATACAGTTGATGTAGATGGATATATTATAAACACAAATTATCACAAAATGTATCATATTATACACTTTGTGTGATTTTTCGTGTCAATACGAATTCAGATACGAGACTATGTGCACATTTGATTTAAAGGTTTGACTATTATAATATGTTCAACGATATTACCTACATTGTATAGTCTAGGTAGAGATATTGGTGACCAGATTTTAAATCGGTTTCTAAAATAAATCTAAATTCTTCCAAGAGTTAAGAAAAGTGACAAAAAATAGTTTATTCTAAAAAGGATACTGAAACTTTGGTCTGTAATTTCTAAATTCCATAGATTTATTCTAAGATCATCCGCTGATAGATACGTTTCTAGATCACTATTAACAGATATAGAATTAATATGATACGTATGTGCATTAGAAAATACACGTTTTGGACTAGCTTCTACCATCAACTCCATTGGACTAAATGTGGGAACTCGAAGAGTGGTAATCGAATTAGGGTCTCTCATAATACCCCCATCATCTTTTAAATTATAGCCTTCAGGTTTCTTATCTCGTTCAGCTACCTTCCATAACTTAATTGTTTTATCTGGAAAGGAATCAAATAATCTGTTAGAAAAATAGATAAGGTATTATCTTGAAATCCAGTTGGACCAAGAAGTCGAAGCTAGAACATCAGTAAGAAGTGATCTGTACAAGATATCGTGCTTCGTGCACAAATAAAATCATTTAACAACTGATGAAATGTGTGAAGAGTACGGGGCCTATCAAGTCAATGAATAACTAATAAGCACGGTAAACTACTTCATTTTACTTTCCCTGTCATTTCCATTATACAGTGACGTACTATCAAAATATAAAAGTGTCTTAGACAGGTTGCAAGATTTTTGTATTTGGCGCTTTTACCTATACATTGTATAGGATTTTAAAAACACTGACTAGGTTATTTTTTGAAGAACTTGGGAAAGGACTATTTCGGTTTGTTTTAACTAATGTTCTCTAATATACCTACCATTAGTAGACAACAAAAAATGGTTCCTATTTGTTCGTTTTAACCATCTTATCTTATTGATCTTTTCCTCAATTTCTAAACTTTTCAGATAATCAAACTCTGGTTCATGACTTTGAAAAGTACTATAGACATTGTATTCCCCACGACTTGGTACTGCAGCTTTAGCCTGAAATTATACAATTTAGTTGTTAAGTAATAGAATAAAATGCTAAATTTTATTAGGAGACAATTAGACATTTGTAAGCAGTATATGTTCATACAGATTTATAACAAACCTACATGTACTTTCCTGCTATATATTATACATGTCTGCAATACGCCATGATATAATACCATGGCATAAAAGAGAGACAGGAATTCTGAATTGGAGACAAAATTATTTTTAATAATCAACAATTTTAGTAAAGGTTGATTGCTGAACAAAAAAAAATGTTAATGAATATTTCTTTAAAATTTCAACAAATTATTTGATCCTGTTTAAAATTAGGGTAATCATGTCAGATTTATCATTTGATAATTAACAGCAAATACATACTTTGAAAAGCATTTTTTGCATTGTTTACACATGACTCAGTTATAGCCTACAGTTACTCAAAAGTTTATAGGCACTTCACAGGCAATTTATACCAAGGTATTGCAATTTCACACATCCTGCCTTAATTGGCCTGACTGATGTGGAAAGAATGACCTCACTAAATGCTATGAGTATGAGGAAAATTTTGTCCGAACAGCTACAGCCTATCGAATTCCAAGCGTCCAGGGATGTTTAATGTGCATGCCAATGTGTACATCGGGTTTTGGTTTTTCATCTTGCAGGGGGGAGAAGAAACACATTGGAAAATTCTGATGAACTTTTAGTCAAGGAAGGGATCAAACACGGGAGCTCCTGGTTAGCAAGCCAACATTTACTCAGACAGTGAATCCCTGCGATATCAAGGAAATAAATCGTTTTTATATTATGATATTCATATGGATCACAATATTTCACATTTTAGACTAACTTTTTCTGTACTTTACTTTTACACTTACCTGCAAGTCACGCTGGAATATAACAACTCTACCCCCTTTATCACCAGTAGCTAGTAGATCACCGTCTGTGTTAAATTCAACACATGAAATAATATCGGCTGAAATATACAAAATTATAATTAATTAACTTTTTTCAACACCAGATTTTATTTAGAAAAAAAACAAGTGCGCAGGATGCAGTTCCACCCACAGGGTGAATGAAACTGCCGTTTCAGCGCATTGACAAACATTTTAAGAAATTGTTCTGTTAAATTTACAAAACATATTGCTTGCTACTACGGTAATATTAATTCTAAAAGTTTCAGTGGCCATCCTGTTAAAAATTAAGATTATAACAATTCATTTGGGTCAATGTGGTGACACCGTTGGCATTTTGAAAATTTGGAAGAATTGCGGTCTTTCATACTAGATCAAATGAAATGGGGTTTAACGCCCTACTGTTCTGGTCTTTAACTGGGCTAATGAACACGGCACACGCTATACAGTTTTCGTCAGATCCAAAGGACTAGTCACTAGACTGTACCTGTCCTTGTCAGGCCTTATACTTGACCAACTTTAACTTTGAAGACCATAATTAAAAACTTTGAATATGCCGATATGCTTGTTTTTAGCTACAATTAGAAGCCTTTTGTTTTGGTAAACTAAGATTTTGTTAAATTGCATGTGTACTACAATATTTGTTTATAACAAGCCAACAGTGAGGCTGGTGTCCCCCGCCGAAATCCCAAAATAAATAGATGACACATTAATTAATCGCACTTTTATTTTTTTCAAAGTATTGAGCAATCAAACTATACACGAAGTTTCATCACTCTCTACCAGATAGAATCAGACATTGTTCATCATCGAACTCTATCAAGGCATTCACCTAATGTACGCCTACACCTAGTTTGAACATTCTACCTTAATTAGGAGAATTTTTGTGTTTCAAAGTCTAGACCTATGAGCAGCTTATCGCTCTGCTTACCCTTCATTATTGAACTTAGTTAAGGTATCGATGAAATAAAACTATATACCAAGTTTCATCACTCTCACTTAATTACAACTAAAGTTATTGCGTCCCAAAGCATCAACCAATAAAATTGCTTATCCCTGCTTACCCTAAGCAGAAAATGCCCATCTTCAAGCTCCATCAGATATTGACCTAATAAACACCTATATGTACATCAAGTTTGAATATCCTAGCTCAATTAGAAGGAGAGTTTATGTTCCAAAGTCTCTGCCAATCATATTGCTTATCGCTCTGCTTACCCTGAGCATTAAGTAATTATCAGAAAATCATTACAATTTGTTTAGCTTTGATAAAGTTCTCCTCCATGCTAACGTTTAGTATATGAAACATTTAATATCATGGATTTAGCTGTTTAAGTTATCAAAATTCATTAAAAATCTATATAAAAGCAAGACCTTAAACTCTGTGTTTCAATCTAAAGTGAATCGGATGTAAACTTTAGCTTCTAATAGTGTCCACAAGAATTTTTTAAGTGATCAAGGGCTATAAAAGTAATTTTAGGTAATCGCTGAAAATCAATAGGATTCTTTGTCTCATGACCTTCAACACTGTATAAATTTCAAGTCAATCGGATATTAACTTTAGCCTCTAGAGCGTTCACAAGATATTTCAAAGTGATCAAGGGCCAGAACTCTGGCGGTTATAATCAGAAATTGGTGAAAATTAATAGGCATCTTCGTCTCATGACCTTAAACACTGTGTATAAATTTTAAGTCAATCGGATATTAACTTTGGCCTCTAGATCATCCACAAGATTTGTTGAAGCGATCAAGGGCCATAACCCTGGCGGTAATTATCAGATATCGCTGAAAATCAATAGGATTTTTCGTCTCATGACTTAATACTGTGTATAAATTTAAAGTCAATCGGATATAAACTTTAGCCTCCAGAGCGTCCACAAGATTTTTTGAAGTGGTCAAGGGTCATAACTCTGACAGTAATTATCGGAAATCCCTGAAAATCAATAGGCTTCTTTGTCTCATGACCTTAAACACTTTGTATAAATTTGGTGTCAATCGGTTATTAACTTTAGCCTCTAGAGCGTCCACAAGATTTTTTGAAGTGATCAAGGGCAATAACTGACTAATTATCGGAAATCGTTGAAAATCAATAGGCTTCTTCGTTCCATGACCTTAAACAATATATCAATTTCAAAACAATCAGGTGATAAATGTAGTCTGTAGAGTGTTCACAAGAAATTGTGGACGACGGACGCACGTACGTACCGGGCGACGCCAATATACAACCAATGTGGGCGTATAATAAAACTATATACCGTACTAAGTTTCATCTCTCTCACTTAATTACAACTTAAGTTATGTCCCAAAGCATCAACCAATCAAATTGCTTATCTTTGCTTACCCTAAGCGGAAAATGTTCATCTTCGAACTCCATCAAGGTAATGACCTAATAAACACCTACACCAAGTTTGAATATTTTAGCTCAATTAGAAAGAGTTATTGTGTCCCAAAAAGTGTGACAGACAAACCCATTTTAATAGTCCCCTGCTTTCTTCGAAAGGCGGGGGGACAAAAAGGTAATTTTATACTATAAGAACATACGCACTAACGCAGCCCAATCTAGTGAAACAACTTTCGTTTATCTGCAAATATTAATAAAGTAAATCATTGGTCAATAAAATTGAACCGGTTAACTGATGGGCAAAGCACCGAATGTTACCGGTCAATCGGATGTAATACAATATGGTATGCTGTCGGATAGCCGTGGCGATAGAGAGGCGGCTTCTTACCAATGCAACGAGGGTTCGATCTAAGCTCAGGGCATGAACTTTATCGTAAGTGAGAGGGATATTCGGTCTCCCGTTCGATCAGGCAGGTTTCCCCCCAAATTCTTCGGTTTCTTCCTGCAGTAATGATCGAAATCATTCGCACGATCTGTGCCATGGGTCAAATTGGAAAAAGGCCTCAGGCCTAATTTGCTACCCTTGTAAAATGACGCGATTATTATTGTTATTACGTGGTCGTCACTCGCGCAGGTATCACATGCCGGTGTGTGACATCTGAAAATTGCTTAAATATTATTAGTGTTTGACCCGTTATAAATATAGAAATGTTCTATGGCACCTGCCTACCTCCACCTCAATATGCAGTGGTATAATGATGTGATCCATTTATTCGCGCGCACAGCATTACTAATGCAGTAACAATGCTAGTTTACTACTAGTCGATATACAGTATACACTTGACAATTTTTTATACAGAACGAATAACGGTCGAGGAAATATCGAACCGGTCAGCTTGCTAAACTGAACCGTAACCGGTCAACCGAGTGACAGTTTACATCCTTATTCGAAATTGATACAGAAATTCATAATTAGGTTAATTATTCCTGCGGAACAAACTCTTATCAATAATCAGGTTAGAACTTTGATTGGCTGTTTGTAGGTCTATCTACTCTAGATCAACAATGCTAACCATAGCCCCTTCAGTGGTTAATATAACTATCTAGGCCTAGTTCATAGTACAATTATAGTCCAGCATGTGAAATCAGTCTTGTCTTGTGGGCCGCTTAAAGTTATGTTAGTTATGATGATGATGGTTATAAAATTATGTCATTCATTATCATTTGACCCATTTTATACATCTTGTTGTTGTAATGGTGTATATATATGATACTTATACATCTAATGAACTGTCATTCGCTATAATGTATTCGGCTAGGTCAAAAGTAATGTGATCAAATGACGACAAACGCCTACATAACACATCCTCCTTGATCAGTGCCGAGAAATCACGACAGACAAATTATCCCGACCCGTCTGTTTTAACAACAGAATTGTCCAATAAATACATTAAAAATGAAACTCACCTTCTGTAACCTCGTCTTCTATTGTTCCTTTAACCTGAGAAAAGCACCAATTAATCTCCCCGCCATTTCCTAAAACAAATAAATGTTGGGGAATGACATTTTTTTTTTACACGACTTGTGAATGGACACCGCCTCTGAATAATATTCGATATAAATTCTTACCCGCCATAATAACTTTAAATAACACCTCTTACGACTTCTCTATATATCGTAGAACTGTCTGCTAGAGTAAAATATAGCTTGCATTAATATAACACACTGATGTCAACAGATTTAATACGAAGCATCGTTACTTCCGATGCTAAGTAAAAATGGCGCTGAACGGCTGGGAGATCTTCAATGATGACGTCATGCTAAATGCATGCTGGGAGAGTATTGTGAGACAGTGAACTACATAGCCTGACCGTATGCTAACAAGTTAAAGATCGTCTATGCAAGCTATATCTGTAGCGATGTTTAACACAAAGCCGGATCTTTGAAATAATTCAACTAATATTGCCGATAGCTATTCGCGTAAAAATTAATAAATTACAACAATACAACACAAGTAAAACTGCACTAGAAAAAGCTATGTAGGCCAACAAGGAATTATTCTCTTTTTTTAGACGAATAATTAATATTCCGGATTAATTACTAATCTAAAGTTAAAATTTAGCATCAGCAATGCGTTTTTAAAATTAAGGTAAAATAGGCTACGAATAAACATTTTTTTAAATATATATCAAGTCTGTAGACATATTTGTTTTCAAGAGTTAGCTTAGCGAAACAACATAATGTTAACTAGGCCTATCTATGCTATACAAAATTTGACGCCCCAATATGCCATAGGCCTACTAAATTGTAAATCAACAGTGCAGGCCCACATTAACAAATTTTAATGTCGGGTCGAAAATTATGCAAAATAGCCTAGTCAAGTATTTCTAAATTTAAGTTGTGATAATTTAAAGTAGCCTTACGTTGGTCTCTATTGATTTCCCAGTCATATAATATGTGTTTTTGAAAATATAGTAGCCTAACACTAATAACAACAGTATTTACACCTTCACATTTAAATAGTACTTATTATGACTGAACTAACTTGGTTTGTTGCGCCTTTAATACTTGACCCTATAGATGTGCATTTCTCTTTAAGCGTGACAATTTTTGGCCCTGGTTGCAAATTGCAATACCAACCCGGCAAACAGTCGTGTGTATGACTACCACTGGTAGTACCAGGGGCCCTGAGCATAGTTAGCCACTTTTTATTTCAGTTCCTTTTTTTACTATTTTATTAGCCTACTTTTATTTTTTTGTCACATCACATTTGTACGTTTCCAAGTAAGTGCAATTGAAATATCGAATGTGACCTTTTATGTACGATTCGTTATCAGCTTTTTTCGTGCAATGTTTATTTAATTCCCTCGCTGCAAGCTGTTGTCATTAGTTTTACGTCGCTAAACTTTGCTTTGATAAATAAGTGAGAGATAAGATAATGCTGTTTTTATGCACTTTACAAGTAAATGCTTGTTCATTCCAATTTCCGGGACATGAAAAGATCTCTCTTTGACACTTTAGCCATTTAATCATTCCCGCCAGTTCTTCAGGAGTTTCCAGTCTGTGGTTCCCTTTTCGGCCGTTCGGGTAGTCCAAAAAGCCTAAAAATATCAGGCTATGAACATCCTGCGCCCCTGGGCATGTTTCGGAAGATAAGAGACAGCTTGACAATCTCTCGTGTTACTATGGTAATCAACAACCGTTATTGTGCTATATATATCAGGCATTCCAATTCTAATATATAGGACACGCATTGTGTTTAATTACCATCACCATTTTTATAGACTAAAAAATAATTAGGGCCTACATACTCAAATTATGAAAAAATGAAAACAGTTCTAGATGTGTGAATGATGCAAACTTGAAATATAAATACATCGTGAATGGTTTCTGTGATGTGCCGTGGAACAATAATTGCATACCATGAACCAAGTCAAATGTGTTGCCAACACAAAAATTTAGAATAGGTTGATTTGTGTGTAACAAAAGCTTCAAATAGAAATATCGAATGGTTTATGAGAAATGCTTTTGAATTCAAATGGTAAACCCAAAAAATTAAACAAATACTTAATCCGATAAATTTTTGATGTGTGTACGGAGTTTCATAAAGATATCTTGAATGGATTACGAGATTTTCTCCGGAAACGAAGTCATATTCCGTTAAAGGAGCTAAATCGCTAACATTTGGGATCCAGAAATTGACAAAAGTGGGTCGAAACTCATATAATACTGTAATATGAATGTATATAAATTGATTTACATTAAATGCTTTCCGTTTTACTCCAATTTCCAATCAGTTATGTTCGGCGAAACAAGCCATTCAGTCTCAACCCAGTGCATTTTTTTTTAGCGCCTGGTTATTCCAGTCCACATATGCAGTGTGATACAGTGCAATGTGTCTAGCCTCGTCCCTCGAGTCTCTCAATAAAACTAGGACCGGAGCGCAATATGGTACACGATTCGTGTACCAATGTTAGAACAATTATTTTATCTTAAGGGCGTTGCCATGTCTAAGATTCGCACTAACTTTTCAAACTATTTCTCGGTGATACTTTAGTACCTGTCTCCCTTTCCCCTAAAAACATAAATTATCAAAAGAAAGTAGCTATTACTTCGCCAGATAGGTCAGGATTGTCAGTCAAAGGGAGGGAATCCCTCGAGAATCCCTGACCTTGGTTGATCTAAAAATAGCACCCGAATTTGATTTGATCGTTACAATGAGTAAAGTAGCTCGTCTTTCTTGTTTCTGCATAGAAATATGCTTCTGTAGCCTGGTTTTGGCCATTTCTGACACACAAAATCTTAACTAAGGGGAATTAATTCTATCTCGAATAACTAGTCTTTTTGACAGATGCCAATAACGAGAAAATGTCTCCATTCGTTTTCTGTTATTTGTCCGTCGAAGATATCGTATCATTTTTCATAAACTACACAGACAAGAGCGGCAAAGTCTACTCATTGCTAATTCACGATAATGTGTCCATGTTTTTACACATAGCATTAATTATTACACGATGACGTCACGATTCCAAAGAAGCCTTTTTGTAACCATGGAAAACGACGATAAAAATACAAGTTCTACTCAACCGATTTTAACGAACTTGGCATCAACTTGAAGCTTACATTCAGGGGAACATTTCTATGGGACCAATTTTGATTAAATTAAATATATTTTATTTCAGAACAGTTTACGTAACGAACTATGATTTTTTTTGATTTTCTGGAATTTTGGCATTATTATTGGCACCATAAAAAAAACCTCCCGTAATTTTTTTAAACACTAGCTTAGCTAGTTACATGCCAAAAATTATTTCATTCGGATCAGGCAAGACTGAGAACGGTTTAGATTTATGCCGAAAATGTATCATTTTTAAGCTGATTTCAAAATTTAATATCTTTAAAACCACAAGAGATATGTGTCCAAACTATGACTTAAACCACAGCTTCATATGTCTATTTTATGATCATATTAAATTTATGTGAAACAGACTTTGAAAAATAATATAAAATCAATTGTGAAAATACCGTAGGTTAGACATGGCAACGCCCTTAAATATCGGATATCAGAAGCTTATCTTTTCCTGGTAAGTTTACATCATCAATGTTGATTTAAATTGACCAATAATTCGTGTTTTCGATGTCGAAGATTTTGGAGGATTTTGAGTTACGGACTTAGGTCCTTTAAATTCCTGTTACTGGAAAGTCAATTTCATTATAACCCAAAGATCTTGGTTCCTTTCTATATTTGCGCCTATCGGAACGTAAAATTACCTATTTTAGCTCGTGGTCCCCCTGGAATTGACAATTATTATCCGATTTGAAAAACCGTTTGATTATATCAATGTTACACCCTAAGCTATTTCGGGAAAATCGGAGCAAAATTGCCATACAAAATGGGCGCCATTTGTACACGAGTACTGTTAAAAAATGGTAAATCAAGGTTGTGGACCCTGTAGACGTCACAATTTTAATTCGATTTTGATGAAACTTGAAATGCATGCTTATAACCCAAAGATCTTGGTTCCTTTCGATATTTGCGCATATCGGATCGTAAATTCCTGAATTATGGCCCCTGAGTATACGAAAAATCGCCGTGGTTTAGCTTGTGGTTCCTCTGGAGGTCACAATTACCATCCGATTTAAAAAAACGTTTGATTATATCACCGTTACACCCTAAGGAAGGTTGAGTTCAAATTTCGGGAAAAACGGACCAAAATTGCAATACAAATGACCGCCGTTTGTACGCGAATACTGTTAAAAAATGGTATTTCAAGGATGTGGACCCTGTAGAGGTCACAATTTTAATTCGATTTTGATGAAACTTAAAATGCATGATTATAACCCAAAGATCTTGGTTCCTTTCCATTTTTGCGCATATCGAATCGTAACTTACTGAATTTATGGCCCCTGATTATATATACTCAAAATCGCCTTTGTTTAGCTTGTGGTTCCTCTGGAGGTCACAATTATTATCCAATTTATAACATCGTTTGATTATATCACCGTTACATCCTAATGAAGGTTGAGTTCAAATTTCGGGAAAACTGACCAAAATTGCCATACAAAATGGCCGCCGTTTGTACGCGAATACTGTTAAAAAATGGTATATGATGGTTGTGGACCCTGTATATATGTCATATTGTGATTTGATTTTGATGAAACTTGAAATGCATGGTAATACTAATAACCCAAAGATCTTGGCTCCTTTCGTTATTTGCACATATCGGATCATAACTTCCAGAATTATGGCCCCTGATTGTCCGAAAAATCCCCTATGGTCCCTCTGGCTGGAGGTCACGATTATTATCCGATTTAAAAAAAAAAACGTTTGACTCTATCACCGTTACACCCTACGAAAGGTTGCGTTCGAATTTCTACAAAATAGCCACCGTTTGTAAACGAATAGTGCCAAAATATGGTATGTTAAAGTTGTAGACCCTGCAGTAGAGGTCACAATTTTAATTCGATTTTGATGAAACTTGATTGAAATGCATGTTTATAACCTAAAGATCGTGATTCTTTTCGATTTTTGCACATATTAAATTGTAACTTAATGAATTATGACCTTTGATTGTAGGAAAAATCACTTTCGGTGTTGCTTGTTCTCTTTCCATCTCCCCAAAATGTGGGCGTATCCTGCCTGAGATGGGGTTTAACGTCCACTCGACACTAACTAGGTCATAGGAGGCTAACATACGGTTTTAATTTTATTTCTATAATTCGCTTGCGCGTAGGGTCTTTAGCAGTGGGAGGAAACCAGAGGACCCGGAGAAAACCCACGAGGTTGGACAGGCGATTCTACTCCTTGTGTCGTACAACCTGAGACAACCTGGGATTCGAAACCACGCCAGTTGACTCAATGATAGGCTTTATGATACCCCCCCCCCCCCTTAACACACCCTCTAAATGTTCTAAACAATTTATAAAAAAAACCTATATATATGAGCCCCAAGACGGACGAAAAGTACTTTAAAATGTTATTAAACCAGTGTTGAAATCAGCTTATAATAATAATAATCATAATAATCACGTCATTTTACAAGGGTAGCAAATTAGGCCTGAGGCCTTTTTCCAATTTGGCCCTTGGCACAGATCGTGCGAATGATTTCGATCATTACTGCAGGAAGAAACCGAAGAACTCGGGGGAAACCTGCCTGATCGGACGGGAGACCGAAAATCCCTCTCACTTACAACGATAAAGTTTATGCGTTTATGCCGGCATACCTTTTATCTATTCATCATTTACCGTGAAACAAAGTAGTGCAGCTTTGCGGTTGTGCTAATAATTTTACTTTTTTTAAGGGTATACCTCAACTGATAGCCGACTAATGCCATCGTTCAACAGATGACGGAGTCAAACCATATAAAAAGTCAATCATGCTACTTCGTTAAATATAACGGCAAGTTAACGGAACTTTGAACAGCCTTTTACTGTCCCAAAAAATACATGCGATTAAATTAATCTGATTAATCTTGAAAAACATATTCCAAAAATATGTATCACTTAATTATCAAAGATAGGTTGCCAGGCAACGAAACATACGCCCACGGCATCTAAATCGCCCGA
Organism: Patella pellucida; assembly: GCA_917208275.1. Lineage (NCBI taxonomy): Eukaryota > Metazoa > Mollusca > Gastropoda > Patellidae > Patella > Patella pellucida. Next base: position 65,856,414 of record OU795039.1, read on the forward strand.
ACAGGTCGGCAAAGGTTGTCGCATATTTATTCTTTTGTAGGTAATTAGGGGCATTAAATATACAATTTCATACAGGTGACTTTATAATTTTGGTCGTTTGAGGGTTCACAAGGTTCTAAAAACTAAAACAAGGGCCTTAACTCTGGAAGTAATTTACAGAGATTGTTGAAACTTTCGTTTTACTAATTCAAATAATGCACAAATCATACAGATCGGATGATAACTTTTGTTGTTAACACATTCACACGGTTCAACAAAGTATAACAAGGGCCATAACTCTAGATGTAATTAACGAAAATTGCTGAAATCCAACAGGGTTCTTTGTTTTACTAATTTTAATGATGCATATAAATTTAATACAGATCGGATGATAACCTTTGTCGTTAGAGCGTTTACAACGTGCTACAAAGTAAAACAAGGGCTATAACCCCAGACGAAATTAACGGAAGTTATTGAATTCAATAGGATTCTTTGATTCACTAATTTAAATGATGCATGTAAATATCATACAGATCGGGTGATAACCTTTGTTGTTAGAGCGTTCACAATGTGCAACAAAGTGAAACAAGGGCTATAACTGAAACTCCAGAAGAAATTAACGGAAGATATTGAATTAAATAGGATTCTTCATCTCACTTATGCAAACAACATAATATATCAATTTCAAAACAATCAGATGATCGATGTAGATTGTAGAGTCTTCACAATACAGCGATCGCACGGCGATTTAGCTTTAATTTGGGCATCATCACACCATATCATGCCAAATCGCCATAGACCCTTAATAGCGCCAAGACGCCAATGCTTTTTTTATTTATGTTTTTTTTATTACACGTAAACATATCTATAAAACGACACCATACATATACATCGATATAATTATCAGTCACAATAACAGGTTAATTATTAGGTTTACATTTTCATCACTATTTCATGAATCAACAATATTTATACTCCCTGTCCACCCTGTCGAGATGTTGAGGCAAATCTATATTACAAGGTGCCGAGACAGGATACCATAATGTTTAACTATGGGAGATAATTTTGATCTGAAGGGGCCTTGCAAATTTCACGTATTTTCTCCAAAATCTCTTATTTATTATAAGGGGGGGGGGGCACACCGGACTTTTTTTTTAACAGCTACTGACAAAATAATAAACTATATGAACCACTGTTTTCAGTCTGGGCCTACACACAACAGGGGATGCTCAATTTAATTCACTAACAATCGTTTTATGATAACAATCACAGGAGTAAAGAACATTTAAAAACAAGCTGGTAACGGATACAATTAATTCCCGAAGCAATGGCCCGAGAAATCCCTCTCTGGCCATTGCTGGATTGGATTCTGATACTTAAGCTTTTGAGGGAGAGTGTCTATTCTTCCTGTTTAATCAAATCTATCACTTGAGAACAACAACATGACAACCCTTCGTTTAATCTGGGGTATTCCCTAAAACATTGGACAGTGATATAAGGTATTAAACACGGTGAAAGTATTGTTCGTCTCCATACAGTATTGTTTGCTTTATGTCAATGTTGATAGCCTCGTTTGTCGCGCAATTAGTTTTACTGCAATAGCCTATTCTGCTATGCACTGGTTAAATGCCCTGTTTTAAGGGGGTAATGCCTCTGTAACGCAGTAAGCGATTGGTAGTTATCGGAGTATTGACAAATCATAATTTAGAACAACAATTTCTCCTCTTTCCAACAGTAACTAACTACAACTACCATTGCGAAGTAAATAAATGAAACTAATCCAGCAGGATTTATTATTGACCTTGTATCGTGTCCCAGGGCTATACGTATTGATGCAGTTGGTTTCATATCTCGTTATTAAACCGTAATTATTATCTCCCACCCGAGCCCTCGGGCTTTACAAAATATAACATTGTTATTTCCCACTCGGGTACTTTTCTTGTATACTATAATGATACAATAATATCGCTATACAATGAATAGGTTATAGGTAAATGCAATATAATATGGTGCATAGCAAACAACCATTTAATATGCTCTACTTACGTTCATTACCAAGTAAAAGATACCCAGTACACGAATTTACCAAAAGTACACGAATCGTGTACCATAATGCGTTTCGGTCCCAGTTCTAACAATATACTCGAGGAACGAGCATAGACACAATGCATCAAATAAAACGGTGTCGCCATAGTCTTATGTAGACTGGAATAACCAGACGCTAGAAATTTTCATTCGATTGAGACTGTGGCATATTTCATCGAACAAAAATGATTTGAAATTAGAGTAAAAGCGGAAAATATTGAATGTAAATCAGTTTATATATACATTAATATTACAGTATTATATCCGTTGCGACCCAATTGTGTCCATTTCTAGGTCCTAAATTTTATTGGCGATTTAGCTCCTTTAAATGTATTGCATTTTAACTAGCACTGTATCATATTATATTAGGAAGTTAATTCTTCCGTATACATGTACATGGTTTATTTGAGTTGACATTGTAGCTCCGGTTTTATATTCGATGATCATGAATTCAATTAAATTTATATCCTTCTATACCTGTATGTCAAGAATCATCCGGGCTTTCCACATCCCAGAGAACCACAACATCTTTAGTATCTGCCCACAGATACATTTATACCCGGGAATTGACACTACACAAAATACAATAGCAAAATTATATATCAGTTACCTACTAATACGAAATTTGGTATTATATGAAACCGGGGAATCAAACAGATACGTATCGGATACGGCTTCAGCAAAGTCACATACATGTGACTTTGCTGAAGCCGTATCCGATACGTATCTGTACATGTACAAGAATCGAACCAAACCTGGTGTAGAATAATGTCGTTCTACTTTTGTATCTGGAGTCAAATAAACACGGATATACATAAACAATAAACAAAAACTTATGATGTACATTCCTGATAGTACATGTTAACATAATTTATGATGATTATTATATGTAAAGCGTATGGTAATTGTAAACATGTATACAATAATAAATACATAACATGTGATTTATTACAACGAGTTATAATAAAATCTGCAGTTCATCTCGATTTTCCGACGTGATTTCCCCTTGTCAGTGATGCAGGAGGAGGGCCTGACAAGGACAGCTGCCTAGTCGTTCGGATGGGAAGAAAAACCGAGGTCCCGTGTACACATTGGAGTGCACGTAAAAGATCCCTTGGCAGTTGGAATTCGATATAAGAGTAGGCCGTAGCGCCGCTGCCTGTCAAAATTTCCCTCATAGCACACTGTATGGCGTATGCCCGTCTTCAATTAGCTCGGGTTAAGTGCATAACAGTAGGACGTTAAAAACCCCATTTCATTCATTCATTCCATGATTTACAGTTATGAGGTGTCAACGAAGAAGAGATCAATTTCAGTACACGTAATTATTCCCATTAACCTATAATGATTGTTTATACTGTATTTTTCGTTTTATGTCCGGGTTTGTAACCCTGTGGCCTGTTTCACAAAATTTTAACTGAGATAAAATCTAAATTTTGGTAATTTTATTGGATAATATTAGTTTGATTTTAGTGCTTAGCCAATCAAAATTAGAGTATTTACTAAAGGTTGGATTTTATCAAGTAGACAATGTCTATTAGCCTACACTACTACTACTACTACTACTACTACTACTACTACTACTACTACTACTACTACTACTACTACTACTACTACTACTACTACTACTACCATCACCACTTAACCACTACTACTACTTACTACTACTACTACTACTATAACCATCACCACTTAACCACTACTACCACAACCACCACCACCACCACTGTTACTACTACTACTACTACTACCATAACCACTTAACCACTACTACTACTACTACTACTACTACTACTACTACTACTACTACTACTATAACCATCACCACTTAACCACTACTACCACAACCACCACCACCACCACTGTTACTACTACTACTACTACTACTACTACTACTAGTACTACTACGGAAAAGCAAGTACCTATGTCCACATAGGGTATACTACTACTACAACTACTACTACTCTACGGAAAAGCTAGTACCCATGTCCTGTACACATAGGGTCAATTTGTGCACGGTTAAGAAGTGTAGTCTTTGGCTCATTTATGCATTATGCACCACTCAAATCAACCCATGGACAATAATATTTGGAAGAGGAGTAAAAACGGTAAACTGCGATATAATCATAGACATCAGTTATTAATCAGCAAATCTCGGCTCATTAAAACCCCGATAAATGCAATTTAAGATATTTGTTAAATTGATAAGGAATTATTATTAACATCCTAAACACAACACTGCTCGTGTTCACATCGAAATATTTCGACTACAATATGTAGACCACGAATTTTCAGAACATGCGAATAACACCATTGTCAATCGGGGTTCCTCCATTTTGTACCGATACATGTTCGAATATTATGGTATGACATCCTTGCCATCTCTACACACGTTGCTCATAAACCAACAGAGTTCGAAACTTGCAGTATTAAGCCGAGTCAATACCATAAAACAATATCTATAGTTCAATCTTTCAAAGACTGGTAATCATAAGGGGGTTATATTAAAATATCACACGTCAAGCGGAGTGTATGTAATAATAGTATATTGTAACGTAAAATACACACTAAATATGTATAGCTTCACGCCCAAATAAACACAATCAAAAATTGCGTTTCTATTTAACCCATATCGGCATTTTTTACTAGTATTTTTGGGTGTTTCCTACGGAAGCCTCCTGGTGCCACGATAAAAAATTTTTTTAGCGTAATTGTGACATTTTATCTCCTAATTAGGACTTTTTATCTCCTAATTAGGACTTTTCATCTCCTAATTAGGACTTTTTATCTCCTAATTAGGACTTTTTATCTCCTAAATAGGTTTTAATTATCTCCTAATTAGGACTTTTTTATCTCCTAATTAGGACTTTTTATCACCTAATTAGGACTTTTTATCTCCTAATTAGGAATTTTTATCTCCTAGTTAGGACTTTCTATCTCCTAATTAGGATTTTTAATCTCCTAATTTGGACTTTTAATCTCCTAATTTGGACTTTTAATCTCCTAGTTAGGCCTTTTAATCTCCTAAGTCGGACTTTTTATCTCCTATTTAAGTGCTATAATCATGGATGAACTTTTTGCTTTGGACTGGGTTATAAAGACATTCTCAATAGTCTTGCAAAGCCGTATGGTGTAGTGATATTTATGCGCACACTCAAACGGTGCTTGAAAAGGCTTGGATTGTTTCGATTTTAACCAGGCGGTCATGGGTTCGATCCCCGATCGGGAAAAGATCAACGGGATTTTCCAATCCGGCTTATCTTGTCATTGGCACAGACCCTAGGGGCTGGCAAGGATTAGCACCTAGTCGTTCGGATGATACGAAAAACCGAGGTCTCGTGTGCTGAATCAGGTCGCACGTTAAAGATCCCAGACAGTTGGGAATCGATGAAGAGTAGGCGAGTTATCGCCGGCTGTCCTGGCAAAATTCCCCCAATTGCACCCTGCATGGCGTTGCCCGTCTTCATTAGCCAATTGAATAAGTGCATAAAAGTAGGACGTTAAACCCCATTTCATTTCATTTACTACTATCATATACAGCTATAAACAACATTTACTTGTATCATATACTGCTATAAACAACACTTACTACTACCATATACTGCTATAAACAACACTTACTTCTATCATATACTGCTATAAATAAGACTTACTACTACCATATACTGCTATAAACAGCACTTACTACTATCATATACTGCTATAAACAACACTTACTACTACCATATACTGCTATAAACAACACTTACTACTATCATATACTGCTATAAACAACACTTACTACTATCATATACTGCTATAAACAACATAGCAGTATATGATAGTAATAAGTGTTGTTTATAGCAGTATATGATAGTAGTAAGTGTCGTTTATAGCAGTATATGATAGTAGTAAGTGTTGTTTATAGCAGTATATTATGGTAGTAGTAGGTGCTGTTTATAGCAGTATATGGTAGTAGTAAGTGTTTGTTTATAGCAGTAAATTGTAGTAGTAAGTGCTGTTTATAGCAGGCTGGTTCGCTAGCCTGGAGGTTGAGTGTTCGATCCCTGCATTGGCCGAGAAAGTTCATCTCGATTTTCCGGCGTGATTTCCCCTTGTCAGTGATGCAGAAGGAGGGCCTGACAAGGACAGCTGCCTAGTCGTTCGGATGGGACGAAAAACCGAGGTCCCGTGTACAAATTGGAGTGCACGTAAAAGATCCCTTGGCAGTTGGAATTCGATATAAGAGTAGGCCGTAGCGCCGCTGCCCGGGCAGAATTTCCCTCATTGCACACTGTGGCGTATGCCCGTCTTCAATTAACCCAGGTACGGTGCTTAAGCGTAGGACGTTAAACCCTATTTCATTCATTTGTTTATAGCAGTATATGGTAGTAGTAAGTGTTGTTTATAGCAGTATATGGTAGTAGTAAGTGTTGTTTATAGCAGTATATGGTAGTAATGAGTATTGTTTATAGCAGTATATGATAGTAGTAAGTGTTGTTTATAGCAGTATATGGTAGTAGTAAATGAAATTAAATGGGGTTTAACGTCCTACTTTTATGCACTTATTCAATTGGCTAATGAAGACGGGCAACGCCATGCAGGGTGCAATTTTGCTAGGAGAGCCGGCGAAAACTCTCCTACTCTTCATCGATTCCCAACTGTCTGGGATCTTTAACGTGCGCCCTGTTTCAGCACGCAGGATCTCGGTTTTTCGTCCCATCCGAACGACTAGGTGCTAATCCTTTGCCAGCCCCTCTGGTCTGCACCACTGATGAGAGGAAGCCGGATTGGAAAACTCCGTTGATCTTGTTCCGACCGGGGATCGAACCCACGACCTCCTGGTTAAAATCGAAACAATCCAAGCCTTTTCAAGCACCGTATGAGTGTACGCATACATATCACTACACCATTCGTCTTTAAAAGACTATTGAGAATGTCTTTATAACCTAGTCCTAAGCAAAAATAGACTCTTATAATTTCATCCATGATTATACCACTTAATTAGGAGATAAAAAGTCTTAATTAGGAGATAAAAAGTCCTAAGTAGGAGATTGAAAGTCCTAATTAGGAGATAAAAAGTCCTAATTAGGAGATACAAAGTCCTAATTAGGTGATAAAAAGTCATAATTAGGAGATAAAAAGTCCTAACTAGGAGATAAAAAGTCCTAATTAGGAGATAAAAAGTCCTAATTAGGAGATAAAAAGTCACAATTACGCTAAAAAAAAAAATTCATCGTGGCACCAGGAGGCTTCCGTAGTTTCCATTGTTCATGTGACAAATAATTATAATCAATCAGGTTAACACGCGATGCAAAAGGTCATTCAATTTTATCATATATTTTCTGTTGCTATATTCGAACAGAAGCTTGTGCCTACATTACTGTCAGTCCACACTCCACACAAATACCGACATTCAATTCTTCATACATATTTTTGGCTGATCAGATCTGAGGGATTTCTCGGGTCATTATTTCGGAAAAATGACTTAAAGTTAGGGCTTGCCTTGTTAAATGGAACCGACCACTAACGCAATATTGGAAAATCCTTTAAAAATGGCCAACATAGGCGACAAAACCGAGTAGGACTCGTTCGCCTAATTTAAATTAAAAACCATGGAATGTGCTCACTCGGCAAACCTCGGCAGATTCCGGTACCATACATCTAGCCTCCGCTGTTTGACAGTAAGTGATATGTAGGCCTACCACCGCCTATATGTATACCATTGCGATGTGGCACCAGTTTAGTTATAAGGGAAACTTGCCGATTCTAGAAAGAAGTTCTCAAAATTGCGTCGTTCGAAGAGTGTGTAGAAACTTGTCTTTGTCTACAGAAAATCGGATACACTTTAAAGAAAAAGAGCTTCAAAATTTAAAGTAGCTTCGTCATGGTAATACGGGAACTTGAAAGTAGTTTTAATGGCGGACTTGTCATACAGCCGAGGCTAGATGTAGGGTACTGAAATCTGCTGAGGTTTGCCAAGTGGGATCGTGCTTTAACATTTTGCCATTCTTCACATTATGTCCGTGTTTTTGCATAAACGTTCTTTCTACTGCTAATAGTCTCACCTTTGTCCTTGTGTGTATGGTCTATAGCTTTGTGTAGCATACTTGATATCCGGTTACTAAGTTTATGATGATTCAATACAGTCACCATGTTTAACACCTCTAGGAGACCGCCCCTAAAATATAATCAAAATACATGCATAAAGAGACTGTCTCTATAAAATTATATAAGACGTTCTATACACAGCCAAGATACTGCCACTAAAATATAAATAAAAAAACAATATTCATCTCTAAAAGAATATAAAATATACACTTCCAGGAGACTGTGTTTATAATGTATACATGCCCGTCTCTATAGAAATATAAGTAATAATACACACATTTCATTAATATAATATATAACATAACATAATATAATATAATACACCTATGCAAATATAAATACCAATACACATCAGCCCTGTAAATAAATTAATAATCCACTATAATATTCTCCGTGTCCCTATATAATTAAATATAAAAATATTAATCAGTATCCTCATCGAAGAGTGTCATTATCATGTAAATACACCTAAAACATAACAAAATTTTATAAGTAATAAGTATCGTGCAAATACACCTAAAACATAATAAAATATAAGTAATAATTATCATGTAAATACACCTAAAACATAATAAAATGTAAGTAATAATTATCATGTAAATACACCTAAAACATAATAAAATATAAGTAATAATTATCATGTAAATACACCTAAAACATAATAAAATATAAGTAATAATTATCATGTAAATACACCTAAAACATAATAAAATACAAGTAATAATTATCATGTAAATACACCTAAAACATAATAAAACATGAGTAATAATTATCATGTAAATACACCTAAAACATAATAAAATATAAGTAAAAATTATCATGTTTTACAGTGTGTTCTACCATCAACAAAAGTCTACAATAAATCAGTGTCTCAGGCTCTCGGAAATTATTGTGCGCTTCTTTATTTTCAGTTTGACCGAATTTACCCACACAGTTAAAATGTCCTTCATTATTATATATTTGTTTCACGATAGAGCTTGGAAACATTCGACAGGCAACAGATTTTAAATCAAATGAATTGTATTTGAAGCGAAACGAATACTAACTGAATATATTGATCGAGGTATAAAAATAGAGCAGTCAAACAAAATAATATTGTCATCTAATAGGATAAATTGTTTAAGTGGCATGAGCATAACACGTGACACAATTATATGGAATACAAGTTACCTGAAGAGTTTATTTCAGCTACGTTTCAACGAGGGTTCCCCCGCAGGGCCTATTTTAACGTGCCTACAGGCACGGACGTGCCTCGGGATGAAAAATCCGTGCTTTGAAAATCTAAAATCCGTGCTCTGAAAAAAGATGTGTATATCTTTTTTAATCTGAGTGTGTACTTGTAAAATGTGCGATCATGCAATGAGCAAGTGCGATATCAGCAGTCATTGTAATTCACGTCATTTGACTTGTTATCCAGTCTCATTATTTTTTTTCACTTTCGCTTTCTGTTTCAGAAGCATGGTTCACTGGTTGTTTCTTTCGCGGCGGTCCTTCGCATTGACTTGCGTTTTTGAAAATCGCTTCGAAAATACGGACCCAAGGCTGATTCTTTGAATATCCTATTACGGGCAGTAAAAAAGAGATTTTTGAAGCGTTTACAAAAACTCAAGTCGTCATAACGCCTCTTCTGATAGTGATTAAAACATATTGTACTGTTACCGCCTATGGGATGGGCGGTTACCGCCCATTTTCATTATGCGATATAATAACAGTATGTTTTATCCATATCACAAGAGAAGAAGTTACACACCCTTCATTTCTCCAAAATAGCATCGAAAATACGGGCCCTAGGCTTATTCTTTGAATAGATTTTGGACTTTTCTTTGAACATCCGATGCCCTGACAAGCGGTCGGATATTCATACATCTGTCAGTCAATTCTTTGGTATTAAAAGTGTAATTAGTACTGTGATGATAATTCTGGAATTAAAAAGTTTACTTCTGGTGAGTTTTATCCGATTGTTTTGTTCATAGTTCATGATCCGTTTCGTCACAATTTCTGAAAGCTAAGCAGCTACATTGAACTGATCACTTTTTACTGGGAAATGGTGGTTCCGGCGTTCTCTGGCGGTCGAATTTTGAAAATTTTCTCGGAGCCGGGGAGAGCGACCCCCCCCCCCCCAAACATTGACACCGTGCTTCGTCAAATAATCCTTAAAATAGGCCCTGTAAAATCCCCCGTCTTTATCAAACTTGAAGTATAAGTAAACTTGTATTCAATATACAGTAATTGTGTCGTGTGTTAATAGTAGGATGTGGTTAACATTCATTTCACATGAGCTTATTTCTTCCTCTACTTTCAGGTCAATTGATTAGTCATAATAATTTCCATCGATCCATGCAAACATTAATATAGTATTATCTATGTCATGAAATTAAATAAGGTTGAACATCCTTAGTTTCTACTCCATTCGATGACAATCGATGTGAAATGTGCTATGCGCTACGGTCTATTCTTTTTCAAATTCAAACTGCCAAGGGTTCTTTTACGTGCACGCCAATGTGTACACGAGACCCCAGTTGTTCGTATCATCCCCATGACTATTCGTTTAATCCCAATGAATTTTCTTCGTCAACGCGGACCTCCAGAATAACGAAGCAACGTGTCACACACTGAGCCACCGCGGTTCCCTATACTCTCTGCTAGCCTTCAATTGGATTAAAATATCCACGATATAAAATGATTCGATAAATTTCATACTCTTTGCCTCAACTTAAAACAACAGTATATCTATGATCTTCTTTGGTTGGCATTTAGTAATTAAACATATTAACACAAGGTACAGTTTAATGGATACACAATTACTAAGATTAATACTAAGCAACGTTTCGACGAGGATACTCTCGTCTTTATCAAGCAATTGATAATAGTAATTGTGTATCCATAATATTGTACCTTGTATATCTATGATGTTTACAAAGATAATAATATAATCCAAATAAAGTACAGAATCTCACTAAGACGACGAGATTAACAACCACGTGAATATGTAATAGTAAATACAGGAGGACTGCACTACACGCAAAACAAACAAAAAAAAATCTACAAGATAAACCTGCGGACAAGACAGAAAATAGACATTGCAAACACTAAATAATATTAATGCAAGTGAACGGATCCGGGGGCCAGCCGTAAGCGTCCACTGCACTGTACAGTCCCGGGCCTGTTGTGGTACAGGCTTCACTAAAATGATTTACAAAAAAGACGTAACATAACAATAAGGGCGATAATCCTGACAGAAAACGCTAAAATAATGAATCGTACCCTTTTTCAAAATTAGAGCAACCAACTCTATTATTATAAACATCACACCTCTATAAAATCCAAAATGTGTAAAGCACCTGTGTAGACAGTGACAATAAGCCACACGTCAATACGTCTCCTTGTAGTAATGTATGCTTCCCAGTGTTGTTTAATACCAGGCTGTAATCATAACCTTGTACAAACTGTGTGAGACTCTAACTGCTGTTATTATTGAAGTCAAGTACCTACCTACATACATATATTATACATGCGTACATATAATTATAATGTAGAAAACTCGTCATAGGATTCTTAATCAGGATATTCAAGATAACACTATAGCCTACGTCAGATCGTTCATAAGCATGCAAACATTGTTATTATTTTCTAAATTTATTTTTTAATAATATTAATTTTATAATGTAATGTGATATTATATCAAGTTGATAAGGTGATAAATGTATTTCTAATATAGAAACAAGACTAATGTATATTAAGGGAAGATACACTTTAATGTGACGAGGAATTAGTTAATAATATAGGTTAACGTCACACAATTCGGCAAAGTAATCAATTATAACTAGTGACCCATAAATACATGTTATAATTAATGCTACTAATATATATTATCTTGGATAATTGATAGGATTTACAAAATGTATATTATAATACTGTATATATGTAATATGTGGATTACATTAAGCATAGCTGTAAGTTAACATTTACTTTCCTAAGTGCTATTTGTAATGCAAATATAAAATAATTCTTTTATTTTATATTTTACATTACTGAGATTTTAAAGTTCAAATATATGTACTATAGTAAGTTGGAAGTTTAAATATATACACCTACCTCACCCAAATGAATAAAATGGTTTCTAACGGATTCTTTAATATTTACATGTAATAATCGTATAGCTTCCCGATAAAGGTACCTATGTAAACATATTTATATTTTTATATGTATAAGTATCGCCCCTTCCCCTTTCTATCAGCATCTCAAATCACGTGTAAATTTACCGATGTTCTTTCATTCACATATATTTTCACCAATTTTTAAAAATAATTAACCCGAATCCTTATCTTAACACGTGCACACGAGGACATCTCGTAAATAACTTGTCCGCTTTATAATAAATAATGAACTTTTGTTGTGCTCTCTTGGTGACTGTGCTAGTGGTCTTTCTACCCAAAATTATCTTCTGAAACCCGGATCTAATCCACTGCCTTAGTTAGCTGTGGTTTCGATTCCCCGGTTGTACGTGAGTATGGCCGCCTGTCCAGCCTCGTGGGTTTCCCCGGGTTCTCCGGTATTCTCCCACCGCAAGCGAATTATTGAAAAAAAAATTGATCCATATGTTAGTTTCGAAATGACCTAGCTTGTGTTGAGTGAACGTTAGCTGGGTTATGGTTTTTATTATGAAACATCGCATGCATTGTTTAATTTGTTTGGTACATAATCGGTCGCATATACCTAAAGCCCTGGCCATTGCTGCATTGACTTCTGATAGGGGCCTACTTGAACTTTTGAGGGAGTGTGTCTTTTCTTCCCGTTCAATCAAATCTATCACTTAAGTACAGCAACAGGACAGTCCTTCGTTTAATCTGGGGCTTTCCCTAAAACTTTGGACAGTAATTTAAGGTATTAAAAACGGTGTTAGTATGTTCGTCTCCATACAGTATTGTTTATTTTATGTCAATGTTGATAGCCTCGTTTGTCACGCAATTAGTTTTACTGCAATATTCTGCTATGTACTGGTTAATTGGGCACCCTGTTATAAGGGTAACACAGTTAGCGATTGGTAGTTAACCGGACTATTGAATAATAGTCACAGGGGAACAGGTCGACGTGATATTACTTGATTTTGCCAAGGCCTTCGACAGGGTCCCTCACCACAACTTCTCCAGAAGCTTCAGTTTTATGGGGTAAGAGACAACACGTGACAATGGGTGAGAGACTTCCTTGCCTGGAGGACACAAAGAGTCAACCTTGATGGGTGTTCCTCCTCCTACGCGGACGTTCTATCCGGAGTCCCAAAAGGCACGGTGATGGGACCGCTTCTGTTCGTTATGTTAATCAATGACCTACCCTAAAACACCACCGCAGATGTCAGACTCTTCGCTGATGATGTCCTCATAGACACATTCACAGTAAAGAGGCTGCCAAAGCACTACAGAAGGACCTATCATCACTTGACAGATGGGAACGTGAATGGCAAATAGAATCCCCCCCCCCCCCGAAATGCACGGTAATAAATGTCACCAACCAGAGAACCATCACTAAGTACCAATACAACCTGCATGGCCACACCCTAGAGTTAGTTACCAACGGCAAATACCCGGGAGTCACCATCAGCAAAAGCCTAAAGTGGGACGAACACATCGGCAACATAAGATCCAAAGCCAGCAGGACCCTCGGTTTTATTAATCGTAACCTGAAGGGCTGTATACAACTAGTGAAGGCCATCGTATATACCACCTTAGTGAGACCCACGCTGGAGTATGCTTCGTCGATATGGGACCCATACCAACGAAAAAACATCAAGACATTAGAGAGCGTGCAACGGAGAGAAGCTAGATTAGCAACAGGCAACTATTCTGATAGGACCCCAGGCAGCGCAACATCAATGCTTCAACACCTATATTGGGGGTCATTAGAAAAACGCCGAGTCAGGTCTAGACTAGCCATGTTCTACAAGATCACACATAACCTGATAGAGATCCCACCGCTAGACTATACTTAACACTAGGCGACGGCAGACCCAGAGGAACCAACGAGTACCGTCAACCACCAACTCACAGATACGTGTACAAGTACTCTTTCTTTCCAAGGACCATCACAGATTGGAACAGAACGCCAAACTAAATAAAACAAGCCACCAACATCGAGGAGCTCAGAGCGCAGCTAAGCAAGATCCCAGCCGCACTGCTGGCCCCCAATGTGTGAAGTGAACTGCCCCTTTTTTAATTGTACATACAAGCCAGGTGATTTTTTAGCTGTTTTTCGAGATGTGCCAGTGCATATTTACACTCTACTGGAGTCAGGCACTATAGAGGAAGAAGATAAGAAGAAGAAGAAGAAGATAGCCCCGTTTGTCACGCAATTAGCTTTACTGCAATATTCTGCTATGCATAATAAAATCGTTCGCCATGACGTAACGTTATGTTAATATATTTGATCCAATTTGACGACCTGTTTTAAGGGTAATTCTTTTGTAACGCAGTTAGCGATTGGTAGTTAACCGGACTATTGACTAATCATAAGTTAGGACAATAATGTCCCCTCTTTCCAGCAGTGTCAAGTAGGATTAGCTCTAATCAAATAAGTTTATGCGCAATGCGTATTGATATTGTTTTCATCTGTTTATGATGTACCGGTATCAATAAAAATCTTATTTGAAAAAAAATCCTAGTTAATGGAGCCAAATCGCTAATATTTGGGACCTAAAAGTTGACACAAATGGGTCACAGCGCATATAATGATGTAATATGAATTGATATAAACTCATTTACATTCAATCATTCCCGCCTTTACTCTCATTTCAAATCAGTTATGTTCGGCGACATACGTCTGAAGTCCTAATCGAAAGTAAATCTCTAGCGTCTGGTTATTCTAGTCTAGATAGTATTTATTGCGTATGCGCAAGAAATCTTTCGCCCAAATATTGCTAAATATTCAGAAAACCATGAGCAAGTTTAGCATGGTATTTATTTCATAATAATACGTTTTACATACTTAGTGCACAGGTGCATGGGGACAGGAAGGCAATTTGAATTATTAATATGTTACACCTGATCTATTAATATTAAATAAATATGTGAATTTTCAAAAATCGAATTTCTTTTTTTTTCTTCATATTTTCAAATTTTTTTCTCTATATTTAATGCTTAATGATATAATATTTACTATCAAACATGTAATTCATATTTTAAAAAAATACCCTCTGATGTATTAATAAAAGAGTAATACATGGGGTATTTTTTTGAAAATGTGAATAACATGTTTGATAGTAAATATTATATCATTAAGCATTAAATATAGAGAAAAATAAGAGTAAAAAATTTGAAAATGTGAAGAAAAAAAAAAGAAACTCAAAAATTTTGAAAAATCACATAGGTGTAAGGTATGATTCAAATTGCCTTCCTGTCCCCATGCACCTGTGACTTAGTGTGCATGTATAAACGTGACCGTGAAGAATAGGTTTGTATTTCTATATCTTAAAATAGTTTGAACGGCGACATAAATCTTATTATTTTATTGTGTATATAAATTATATCGTCTATTAAACTTTGTGAAAAACAATCCTATTTTCTTTCACTCCAGAACTAAACTTGAACTCTAGCTCTCTTTATCTTATCTCATAAATCGTCAAGTAGGGCATAAATACACGTATCTATTAGAAACAATACTAATATTTGAAATAATCCAGGCATTTCATAAAGTCTATGTCGTTTTCCGGAAATTCTGTTGAGTTTAGATTTGATAAGAACCGAAGTTGGCCGAGAAAATCTACATCTAGTTGTTCAGATGGGACAAAAAACCGAGGTCGAACCCCTTTTTACTTGTTGTGTGCACGTTGTAAAAGAACCTGGCAGTCGAAATTCGCCCCATATCATATGCACGATGTAGGTTCAACCTCCACCCCCATTTATTTTTATTTTTCAATAGTTAACACCCCTTTAACCTGCTGGAGCAGTTTATATGAAGCTACTCATTAATATCAGGGCTTGATTCCTACAAAATTCTTAAGCACGTTCTTGTGCTTAGATTTTAAGTAGACTTTGCATTTACGTAAACTCCCCTTTTTTCGTTTTCCTAAAAAATTCTTAAGAACGTTCTTGTGCTTAGATTTTAAGAAGACTTCATTGTAAGTGCAATTGTCCAAGAAAAAAGTCCCAAGGAAGGTATATTATGTGGCTTGCTTACCAACCTTAAGTCTGTTTCTGCTTCAAAAAGATGGGTATCCGTAGAGTTATTCGATGGTATTTCCCGACACCTTTTGATACCAAAGAGGCAATATTACAAGACAGAGAAAATCCTTCTCCAAAAGAAATTAAGATTGCTATAGACAATTTTGCCTCTACACTGAAACCATTTTATTTATTTGCCAATTAGGCCTGGTAAACAATAGGCTACAGACACACGGGCTACTTTAAGATTAGGCGATCCCACAATTATATGTCTGCGTTTTTATGTTGTGGCACATTTTATATGTGTAGCCTATATATCAGGCGCTCTCACAATTATTCATTTAGTTTGTATGTGTCTGCATTTTTTTTTATCTTGTGGCACATTTTATATCTGTATAGGGGACATGTCAAATGCATCTAAATCAATCATATATATGACGCATACCAAAGTTGTTTTTATGACGTTAAAGAGCACCGTAGTCTCAGTTTATCGTAAACTTTACCAGTCACAATGTGCTTAGACTTATACTTGACTAAACTTGTGCTTACGTAAGAATAGTCTTGAGAATTTTCTAGGGCGGTATTTTTATAAGATTTTTACGTAAGCATGACTTTGTGCTTACTTTAAGAATTTTCCACGAACCGGGCCTGATGTGTAGGGCCTATTTGACCTACTCGCCGTTGACACGGCAAAAGCACGGGTATGGCCACAGATCACTAAAGATTTTCTAGGAAGCGGGCCTGATGTGTAGGGCCTATTAGGCCTACTCGCAGTTAACACGGCAAAGCACGGACATGGCCACATATCACTAAAGATTTGCGTATTGACTTTAATGTTAATTCTCATTTTTAAGGCCGGCTCTAACCTTTTCCCAAATTTTCGTTGGGTAGAAAGCTTCCTACCACAGATGGAGCAACATGTGGCAAAGTCTTGCCCAAAAGGACTAGTGAAGTTCTTCATGAAAAACTTGAGATTTTCAAGCTGCAATTTACATTCAATTTACGGCCCTATGCATTTTATCCTAGCAAGCCTCTCAACTCATATGTATCCTTCCGCCTCAAAATCATGAATATTCACCAAAGCCTGGATAAAAAATATACCCCTTCCTTCGATTCTACACCGAAAACTCAATAAAAATCGCCATGCAAAAGGGGAAGAGGGAAAGGGAGAGAAAGACTTCCGCCCTTATTTCGTGCGTATAAATATTTGGTGGTCTGTGTCCGTATAGCCATGAACCGGAATTAGCACAACTCCCCGTTCTGAGTTACCCCCTAAACGCCAAATTTCAGTCGCGGGGAAGCCCTAGTGTAGCCGCCAAGCCTCAGCAGAGGCAGACATACAAACAACTGACTGTCACAAATATGCAGATATGCCTTGGAATAACATATTGTCTCCTTTGTAGGTAACAACATACATAATATTTCAGCAGAGCAAAACTCTAATATTCAACAAACGTCGTATATTTTCCCCAATTATCTAAGGTATGGTTAGAACAAATCGAGAGATTGTCTACTTCAATGACTTGAAATAAGTGGGCGGTTAATTAATTTTGGTTTCAGATTTAAATCGTTTTATTGATACTTGAATAAATTAAAGCCTACTAATAACTGCCATATTAGATTTCCATTTTTGTTTAAGGGTACAAACGAAAGTCACGGTTGTAATATCGTCCAGACATATTGTAATTTAGATTTATTTACAAAGAGATTAATTTATATTTGCCTACATCATAATAAAATCTGATCGATGTACATATTTGTGATATTTATTGTTATATGGATAATGCATCTGGTAATATTATGTTTACATATAACTCATAATTATATAGGTATGTTAGCTAGATCAATTATACAATAATAAGATATGTATTCCACATGTTCCCACCCATCTTAAAGCGAGAATTTCAATTTTCAAGTTATTTTTTAAAAAAAATTATTACAATAAAGCCTTAAAATAGATGGTAACCATAAACAGTCATACCTTGTTAAAGAATAATCCTATAAATCCTATAATTCACTATTGTCAGTTGAGAAATTGTCAAAAATATCATTTTCAACTTCAAATTCAAACGTTTGAAGATGACTAATGCATTGGGAGGCAATGGGAAAACAAGGCAGGTAATTGTGTTATTATTTCCTGTGTCAATAGTTTTTTTTGGTGGGAAATAATGCCCATGGTCGTGTGAGTTTATAACATATTGAACATAAGACAGAAATAATTATGTTTTGACTTTCTTAGAAAATAAGTGTAGAAATATATCAATAACAGAAACATTATGCTTCTATTTGAAGAAACATTGTGTGATAATATAGATATTTAAAGATAAATGGCCTGGTAAAGATATGTAAATAAACATAGTGTATTTATAGTCTGATATTATTACTGCTTATCTATTCAATCAACATCTACCTCCAACTAATGCCCGTTTCTTTAAAGTAGAGTAAACCTAAAAATATCGTGTTTTTATTTTTAGATAATCACGGACACATTAATTAAACCTTTTATTCATCAGAACACGAAAATATCGTTAAATGTATTGTGTATAGGAAACTAAAGACGTACTATTTTCAGTGAACATATCCAAAAATATATTAAACTTAAATCTGATACTGTAAGCCTAATGTGTGTTTCCTAAATTAACCAACATCATAAGTGAATGTTATACTCAAATTACTTGAGATAAAAACCTTGATACAAATCCCTCCTTTCATTAGTAGGACGTTTAACCCCATTACATTTCATTAATACACAGTCTTTAGTTCTATTATATTAAATATCTACAAAGTTTTATTATATTAAATACAAAACGCTTCAATAATTTGTAGATCAAATGGAAATGATCAAGATGTCACTGCTCTTTTACAAATTCAGCGTTCGTTCAGGAACATCTGGCCACACTTGCCACTGTACTTATTATATGAAGGGCTTGATAAGATGTACGGAGTTAAATCGAGATCACGCCTTCTATTGAAGATGGGCTGGTACAGTACCCCAATCATTTCATAGAAAACTGTAGGCACATGCATATATGACATTAATTGCCAAGGCCCAGTTTTTGGATAAACTCGTCTTTGAATCAGACACATGCGGTGTTGTTTTCCGGTGAGTACTAGAACTCACAGTGACAGGCATTTGCTGCATTGCTATTACTTTTTGACAGCCTTACAAACTGTACCGAATAGTCATGCCACTCAACGAACACTGGGCGAGCTGTATAAGGTTACTAAACCCTGGCTATGTGGGTAAGATGGTGGCTCGTTAACCTGTATGCAGGTCGGGTGTCCGATCCCTGCATTGGCGGAGAAGAGTTCATCAGGATTCTCCATTCGGATGGAATGGAAAGCCGAGGTCACGCGTATACATTGGCATGCACGTAAAACATCCCTTGGCAGTTGAAATTCGATATAGAGAAGGCTAAATTTCCTCTCAAGCTGTTTATCCATCATATTTAGAACTGAAAATTTAAGACAAAATAAATAAACCATTTCTAAAGATTTTGGTGTTTGATTGCCGATGTTTCCGAGACCCAGTGAAAACTAGGGCCTTTCCTTTAAAACAACCCACAGGAAAAAACAAATCGAGAAATGCCGATCGATCGTTTATGCCTCTTTCCGAAACATTGATGAACGATTTTGCGCTCTCTTTCTGACATATACTAATTAATGATATTGAAATATAAGTATTAATAGATTTCATACTAACAGTAACCCAATAGATTCTTCTATACTCTATATTCCTATATTAGTCCGCAATTAGCAAGAGGTTAGTGAGAAGTATTAGAAGTAAGACTTTTCATTGCCAGAAGAAAAATATCGTCATATTAAATTTATTGTATACACGTACTTAATGCACATAGCTTTTTTTTTTATTTCGCATTACAAAGTGCATTGTCAATGGTAAGACAATGATAAATATAACAATTGTGGGTTGATGACAAATTACACATATATATCACATTGTTATAGTGATAAAGTCGTTAAGGTATTCTAAAATTAGTCTTTGAGGTGCAATAAAGTGCATATAATATAAATATATCTATAAAAAGTTCACCAAAATAGCTAGTGTATAATCATAACTCTTTGCCTGTGAAAAGTGTCAGTATATAAAGTCATTTATGTATTCTAAAATTAGACTTTGAGAAACAATACAGTGCATAATATATCTATAAAAAGTTGACCAACATACACTCGTAGCAAGTGTTGTATCTTCATAACTCTATGAACAGTGTCAGTTTCAAGCAAGAACAGTCGCACTATGTACCAGAGAGAGAGAAAAAATGGGGTTTAACGTCCAATCAACACAACTAGACAATTTCGAGACAAACATATGGTTTAATTTTATTTCAATAATTCGCTTGCGCGTAGGGGTCTTTAGCAGTGGGAGGAAACCGGAGTGCCCGGAGGAAACCCACGAGGTTGAGAAGGCGTTCCTATCTCAATGCCACATACGCTCACATCAGGGCTTGAAACCAAATCCGCAAGCCAGAGGCCGGCCAGCTATAGGTCACAGTGCGGAACTCTAGCCCACTAGGCCATCCACCCCCCCCCCACTATGTACAAGGAAACTGACCAAACATCCAGTTCACCAAATCGATGCAGAATTGTGAAAAAAAAACAAGCATGCCAATTTTCATGTGGATCGGTTAGCGACCCGTTCCTGGCCCAAAAATATGTTACAAGATGCATTTAATTTAAATTGGTTTCTCGACTTTTATATTAGCTATTGTAAAATATTGATTAAAATGGCTCTAAACTCTCCATATACAATAGATCGAGAGTCGACAATTAGACATGTCATAGTCTTGTTCATTAACTGCAATTTTAATCGATTGTTTTCTGTCATACATGTAGATAATACGGGATCGACTGATGACAATAAAGTCCTCGCATTTTACACTAATTGTTTAAGCGAAATGTATATTATATGACCAAGTTAACAAACTACAAGCTTGCCTTACCTGCTTCAAAATCCCTGCAAAAAACTCGGCAGTGCACGTCTATGCGGCTACAAATCCTTAAGTTCAAGCGTCAAAACGAGCCTTTAAAACAAATTTGCTGGGTGTCATAAGGTCTGGACTTATTAAATGAAGCCTTGCTTAGGAAGACAGACCTACCTTTAATCTTAACTTGACACGTGACCCTATCAACAAAAACAGTGTGAGTTCGTGGAAAGTTTATCATAGCATTAAAGGGACACTCTCCACCAACTGCTAGTCATAACAAAACTTTAAAAAGGTAAACATCATGTCATTCTAATATTATGTTATGACCTTGCGTTGTTTGTCAAAGCAGCTTCGTTAAGATAACGTTAAGTTTGTACTCATAGGTTGAATTAAAATAAAATAAAACCAAGTACGAACAATCAAAACCATTAGACACAACTCAAAATAAAATTATAGGCCTATAGGCAAAATAGTATAATCAGGCAAAATAGTGTAATCACGACAAACAGCGGTAACACGACTGGTGTCCGGAAGAGTAAGAGTAAGTTTGGGAAAGGTTAGCATGTTTATTGGCACATAGACGTGGATTAAGGGACCGGGAATGACCGGATAACCCAAATATAAAAAAAATCAAAGTGAGATTGGGTTAAAACATCTAGTTATCTACAACCGGGATATTAAAGACGGGCGGATATACTCCATGCAGTGTGCTATGATATGAAAATATCTGCTCGAACAACAGCGTTTCCTCTAACTCCTCATCAAATTCCAACTGTCAAACCCATCCGAACGACTAGACACATGTTCCTTGCCAATAAGGGGATTGAACCCGAGTCCTCTTGGTTAAGGCCACCGTGATTCCACTGACGAAAGACCATCTTTAATATATATCATTTCATTGAACAGGAAGTTATTTTTTTGCGGAAATGATTCATTTTGACTATAAAAAAAAAAATCAAAGCTCGATTAAAGTGCTCATTTTCGACCATTACTATACCAAATTCAAAAATATTTATAAGTTTTAATTTTTAAACCAGTTTTATAAATTATCTTAAGTGGACCGTAGCTTTAAATCTGTAACGAGCAACGAGTGTTAATTTCTCAGAGTATAAAGGTCAATAAAGTAGTCATCTAAATATGCCATATGTTACCATATATATAATTGTTTATATATAAAAGCGGTGACTATAAATCATGTGTTCATCACAGTAGGCCTAAGTAATATAACAATAAAACTAACTTTACACTTATGCCTGTATACAAACACTACACTATCATACACTCTGGTATGTCGTGCTGAATCTTTGGTTTTAACAGTAAATAAACATAGACCGCTTTTCAGAAATGCGGTCAAATTAGAGGGGTAAACAAATTTTGGTTTTATAAATTAAAAAAATCGATAAATGACATTATACTTATAATTGGATCCCTAACCTGGGAGTCCTACGTTCGATTCCAGTGTTGAACGAGAGAGTTAGTCAGTTGTGCAGTACGGACGGCCTTTTAAGGTATAGTCTTGGGGGTAGGGTGGTAACAAATTGACATCTTTGTAAAGGAACCCTTGTCAGCTGTAATTCGAAATATAAGTAGGCCGTAGTGTCGCTCTCAGGGCTCATTTGGAATTCGAAATGAAAGTAGACTATAGCATAGTAAAGTATAATCCGTATGTCCGTCTATATTAGACCAGTAGGTGCAGATGAAACCCCCATTTCATTCGAAATAAGTCTTCGTAATATAGCGGAGATAATACAGACAGGCATGCGCCAAACGGTGTGATTAGTATGCCGATAGCGGTGTTATGGCCTACTCTTTTTTCGAATTCCAATTGTCAATGGTTCTTTTATGTTCACGCTAATGTGTAAACGGCAACTCGGATATTTGTCACATCTGAACGACTATAGCTAGCCAGGCCGTGTGCGATTTTGCAGAAGCACCCTGAGCAAATACGTCATACAGAGGACAGTTCGATCAATTTTTCACACTGCATCGATATGTAAAATAAATAACTTAACAACTTTCAACATAGCTAAGCAATGCAACTAATGTATCTGTCAAACCCCGTACATCGAAAAGGCGGGTCCAGGAGGATACAGACATTACAGGAAATTAAACAGTTTTTCGTCTTCCGTCTTCCCTTCGTCGAATAGTTCTATCATGAGCAGGGAGGTTTTCCGTCCCCACTCATAGCGACTAGACGCTGTGATTGTCCGGCATCTCGTCCTGTTTAACTGGCACTGGAAACCACGCTGTGAAATCCCCGGGAACTTTCTCGCCCAACACTGGAACCTAACCCTGGGGACTGTTTCACGAAATTTTAACTAAGATAAAAATCCAAATTTTAGTAATTTGATTGGATAAAATTAGTTTGTAGTGCTTAGCCAATCAATATTGAAGTATCTACTTAAACATGTATTTTATCTTTAGTTAAGATTTCGAGAAATAGGGTCCTGGGCCCCTGTTATAGGGTTAGTGAGTCTGCGACTTATTTCCTCACCCACTCTGGCCTCAGGATGTTACGTAGGCCTACAATTGTTAAATGTGTTGACATCTTGCTTATTAGGATGTATGGATATATCTATATATCTAACCTTTGCTAGGTATTCCCTGATTCCACGAATCTCTGCAAACTGGGTGGTTTTGTGCGTATCAAAATTACGAGTCTTACTCGGTAGTCAGAGAAACGAAATGGAATTTGAACGTTTCGCTTACCTTATGGTTTATCACGAAAACCTTTATTACCATGTAACTTTGTTGTTTTTTGTGTTAATTGTAATGTTGTACTGTTTGTATTGTCTGTGGAAGCTTCACGTGCTACGATATTCTTCAATATTATAACATCCTCATTAGTATTAATAATACAGTAATGTGGATGTAGACAACGTGAATATTTCAACTGGGTGTATATTTAATATTGTAACACGTTACCGGTAGATAACAGACAGAACAGTTCCTGTATCATATCAAATCAACAATTATATGTCTATTCACAATAAATATGTGGTTGTTTTTGTACCAATAATAGATCGTATGCAGTGGCAATGTATTATTCTCAATTATATAAGAAACATAATTGATAAAAAAAAAAAGGGTGTAAAGATGCCTTCCCGCCAACAACCTGAATTTTTATTTCAGAAGTTTGCTTCAAATCTACCCCATGACGCAATAAACGATTTTAAGACGCCATGTTCATCGCGTGATTTGATTGAGGGACAGGCCCGAGGCTAGTGGGGGGGGGGGGGGCTGGCCGTTCCTGTCGGAATATTTCTGTCTGCGTCGGAAAAAAATCGCTGGTTAGCTATCTCGCATTTTGACCGGGAGAGAATTTTAGTACGACATATCCTCTCAAATTCGGCCGAGAGATAGTTAATGTCGGCTGGAAACTCTTAATTTTCCGACACATTCGCCACCTGTATGTCATAGAGGCCTAAATTCACTCTCTCAGCTTCTAATTTTCGTGTTCTCCCCTCCTCCTGCTTACGGCAGTCGGCGATGACCTTCGTTCATTGATTTTTTGTCGTCGGAAATTTATCTTCCTCGCCCCCCTATGTCGGCTAAATTTGAGTTCCTGGCTTCGGGCCTGTTGAGGGATGAGGGAGAATCCATTGCACACCTTGTATTTGTCGTTAGTCGCTGTCACTTTGCAATAAATATCGTAAATTGGTTTTCCTCGACCGAATCAATTTCCACCGTTTAATGGCGGTCACTGTTCTCACAGACGTTGGTCATTAGATGGGACAGACTGTCATACTTTTACTTTAAATAACTACCTTATAATAATAAATAATTTCGTGTGGGCGTATCTTTAATTAACCAATATTTTATAACTGTCCAATTATACAGGCGTTATAAAATTTTAAAAAATGCTCAAATATTGCCAAATTTATTGCCAGAAAACTAATTTAGGAACACGTCTAAAATATTAGATGACGGTACAACACGCAAAACAAAACCGCGATAAGATAAATCTGCGGCTAGATAGACATTGCAATAAATACACAACACATATCAAATCAGAATGGATCCGGGGGGCCCGTCGTAAACGTCCACTGTACTCTACAATTCTGGAGTCAAAATGAAACCCTATTTACAAGAAAGACGTGACATAAATAATGCGACCGATCTTAGCGGTGGTCATCTCTTAAATAACGATAGTCTGCCAGTTGACGTCATGAATTAGAAAGTATAAACATCGTTAACAATAAAGGTGATAATCCTGATAGAATGCCGGAAAACTCTATAAAAAAAAGTGTAGCAAGGAAACCGGAACAAAGCCCAGCAACGAGGGGCTAAAACTCTAAAAGTAAGTGCAGGTTGACCACCCCACACGCAAAACAAAAACGACAAAATAAACCTGCGGGCAAGACAACCACAAAGCGCAACTACTATAATACACTGTAACAAAAATATCCGTGAAAAAACGTAAAAACTTCCGGAAACCAAAATTACCAGGAACATTTTATCCGTATTTTTGGTTTTCCTGTAATTTACAGAAATTCTTCCAATTAACATAAGTTCCTGGTAAATTTTGTTTCCTTAGCATGAAGGTGATCAAAATTTCATTGAACTAACCATTGACTATTTTTCGTGTGTGAAATAGCCTTATTTAACGTCCACTTCTTCCACCCAAGTGATATCGCAGACATTCTTTAAACGTAACCTCTTTCCGCTTATAATATATAAGAATACGGAATATCCTAATCAAGAGCAAAGCATCACACACCGCTACTCGTCAGTGGTTGTACGGGTTGAATGATATCAGATGAAAGCTTGCGGTACTATTAGTTTGCAAATATATAAAAAACAACAACACCCTGTCTGGATCGTTTAAGATTCCTTTATTGGAAATTTGATTTAAAAGATCTATTTTCAGCCAAGAGGGATTTTATCAGACAGGAAGGACAACCAAATTCCGAGAATACAAATATCCAGCCATTTTAGTTTTGTTTCCATGGAAATATAACATGGGCGTTATTGTTCCTGAATACATGTTTCCGGAATCCATCGTTAATCTGCAGTAACAGCTTTGGGCAGTTCTATAATACGTGGGGAATCACATGAAAGGAATTTATAGCAGGACCGTTATACAAAATGAAGCCAAGGAGAGAGCGTTATCCTAAGGCAAGAGAGATAATCTTCATATATAATAAATAGCCTTTAGCTCCACGTTTGTGTCACATGCTTCTGGTAGTCTATATTATTAATCCTGTGTACTATGTCATTGGAATTTGTAAATATCGCCAACATTGGCTTGAAGATACGGCGTGTGTGTGGGTGGGTGCATTCACAATCTGAGACAGAATAGTTGTATTAGATGCTGTAGGGATAGATTCTATTGTCAACATTCTTAGAATATCGAATATCAGAAAGCCTCCACACACAGATACATACAAAGACAGTTGAATACATTGAAACATCTATTGGAAATATGTATAAACTAAAGAAAATATTTCGTATGATCGTGGCTTGGTACCTTCGTGAATTAGACGAACCTTCGGGATTTTTAAAATTCGACCTCTGTTTGTCATAGGTGGCGCCTGCGGTAAAACAACACGTACGGTTGTAGACTATGGACCAGAAACGAGAATGCAATCATGGACTTGTGACGTCAATCGATGCACAATTGACCGTAGGACAAGTAGTCAAGAAGAAGACAACCAACCAATCTAGCGTTGGGGGACCAGTTCCTAGTCCAACAAAAACAAAGGTCCATCGATAAGCATTGGTCACTTAACAATGGACTTCAAACTTGCCGCCATTACCATGATTTCTATATCGCAGATTTTACGGATTATTTATCTAATTACGCAGAGAGAATCCGCGCCACTTGACTCAATGGCAGACTTTATATGACTCCCTCCCCCTTATATACAGAGACAGCGATGAAACGCACAAGCTTGTAGCCAAACAATAAGATAGTTTTATAGAATAGGTTTTAAATAATTTTAACTGACCTAAATATTATATTATTAAACAAATAATATAACTTCGATAAGATACGGCTGCAAGTGTGTCTTAGCTCCTGCTAAACAAACATGTCGTCTTCACATATCAGATACAGAGTGTTGATTAAACTGTACTTATTAAAAATTCAACATCTTGAACATTTGGGATTATATTGGTCATTAATCTGTTGATCATACATCACAGCTAATCTTCATCATACATTAATAAACTCATCAACTTATGGCGAAAGGTCACTAATTATTTCCCCATTGATTTTAATTTTAATTCTCGTCTCTTAGACCGGCTCTAACTTTTCCAAAGATTTTCGTTGGGTAGAACGCTTTCTGCCACAGATGGAGCAACATGTGGCAAATTCTTGCCCAAAAGCATGTATAAGGTTTACCATGAACATGTAATTTCCGGCCCTTCATTTCAACGTAACCAACCTCACAACTCTTGTATCCTTCCGTCTCATGAACTAGTGTTCGGCACGAATATTCGAATATTCGAATATTCGCTCGTCGAATATAATATTCGAATAGCAATCACCATATTCGAATAATTTCGAATATCTACATTATTTTTTCTATTAGCGTTCAAATATTATTAAAGGCGACTTTCCTTGCCACATTAACATTCAAAGCTTATTTCGATTACCCACAGTATATATTTCTATGGATTACCTAACTGCAGATTGAATGTAAGGGGGGGGGGGCGTATGGTTGGCGTGTGCGCGATGTATCATAAGATTTGTCATTGGTTCAACTGTCGTTTCGATTCGCCGGTTGCACGTGGCAAGGAGTAGGATCGCCTGTCCAACCTCGTGGGTTTTCTCCGGGTCATCTGGTTTAATCCTACTGCTATAGATCCCTACGTGTAAGCCAATTATTGAAATAAAATTGAACCATATGTTAGTCCCGAAATGACCTGGTTTGTGTCGAGTGGGCGTTAAACCCCATCCCTCTCTCTCTCTCCCCCCTCTCTCTCTGCTTGTAAGGGTGCTACCCCTTCAGAGATAGCTATTCGGTAACTAGCCAGGAACCCCGATGCTGAATTCTGATTCTGGGTGAAAGCTAATTATTAGTGCGTGACATCCTTGTAAAACTTTACATACCGTACGTCATATGTATAACATTGTGATGAATTTGCTTGGATTCGTCATGAAGAAACAACTGGGTGAACCCACTGGGCCACATTCATCACCAACATGAAGGGACTGTTTTTTGCTTATATAGAAGAGCGACTAGACGACAATGATTTCCGTGAAATGCTACAGTGCTAGACCCACGAATGAACTAGATGCCTTTTATTTTGGATGCAGCGCTGAAGAATAACTATACATTGGTGATGGAAAATCTTGTTTTGATGTCGTGGTAGGCCGAGTTCTTGTGTACAAATTGGCAGTTTACGTAAAAGATCAACTTTACTGGCAATTGCAAAAAAAATTTGTGCGTTGTTCGCGAGTCAACAGAGATTTCACGTATTTAATAATTGATTAGGAATTATAATAAATTGAAAATAAACCCCTTTCAATATATTGAAGATATTCGAATAGTATTCGAATATTCGAATACCAATTTCAAGACCCGTCGAATATTCGAATAGTATTAGTGTTCGAATATCCGAACACTATCATGAACATTTACCAAAACCTGGCAGAAAATGTATTTTCAAACCCTTTTTTCGATTCTACACCAAAAAGTCAACAAAAATCGCCATGCAAAAGGGGGGAAAAGGGAAAGGGAGAGAGAGAGACTAAAATAACTTTCGCCCTACATTCGTGACCCATACTATATGTAATGAATCTAAGAGTTACGCAACCATTTCCTTCGAAGGAGGGGTGGACTTGGTGGCTCCATGTTCTTGAAGCAACAACAACGAGTTTTACAACATCTAGCCGTTGCTGATTAGTCTGATATTAGGTACGTTATCTCCCTTTACCAGAGACTCCAAATGCAAACACACAGGGAAATTGTGTTTGTTTACAGCCCTTGATAGCTCTTTTTTTAGTTGCAAATATTCACGGAGAGCCCAGACAAAAACAGTTTGACTAGTATAATGGAAGAACAAAGTGTACATTTCGAAGGTTTGGAACAAGATGTGGAGTGGGTCATAGCATATTAATCATAGCCGAAAAGCGGAAATTTCCAGCACTCGTGACATTGAACGATCCTTGAACATTGCATCTCGATTAACACGGCTGGACAGTTGTACAGCGCGATATTTTCCATCGAGCAATCGAAATAAGTGACATAAAGGCCCGGATAAGAAGTTCAAACAAGATCAAGCCACTTCTTGAAGATGTTGTTGGACAACCACCACATAATATATTTTCGATATTTTTTTATAATGATATCACATGACTGGTTTTCTTGGCTGTGGTAATAGCGCTGAGCGCCTAGAAGATGTTCTATGTATTGTTTGGGAGTGCATCGACCTAAATCGGTCAGCAATATAAAGCACGGTCCTCCTTGGTAGAGTATGTTACAGAATACATAAATAGTCATTTTCTTTCAGGTGCTCCCTTTCATTCCCAAATCACCCCTTCGTGCAATCTAACCCCAATCCTACCATACACCCACCCGCCGGATGTGATTAACCAGCATCGACTTTCTATAATTCGGGGGACTGTTTTACGAAATTTTATCTAAGATAAAATCCAAATTTTAGTTTGATTGGATAATATTAGATTGGTTTTAGTACTTAGCCAATCAACATTGAAGTATCTACTACAATTTGGATTTGATCTTAGTTAAAATTTCGTGAAAGAGGCCGTTGCACAGTAATATTTTACAAACAACAATGCCATTACAGCTGACGTTTAGGTCTAAGCCAAATCCGTTGTACCTGCAGTCATTCATCAGTTCTTTCCTGCTCGAGAAGGACGAAATCGCTCACCTTCGAAAATATCGACCCGTACATAAAGGAATTGTTTCAGGCAAAGATAAAGTCAAATTTAATTTTCTACAAAACTATATCTACCCTAACACCCAGTCTGCATTAGGAGCAGAACAGAAGGACGTTAAACCGCATTTCATTTCCTACCCTAACACACCAGGTGGAAGGTGTCAAGGGAGGTAAGTCTAGACTTGAATCCAATATTTAAAATAATTAGGATCAAGGCGTGTTAATAACTGAATCCGGTCAAATAAGTTACCAAGCTGCTGAATCTTTATGATATACAAATATACTTTAAAGATAGCGTATTCAAGCATTGTTGATAAGGAGAGTTGAGATGACCAAGTGGACTAGAGTTTCCGGCTTCTTAACCGGAAAGACTCTTGTACGTACTCTAAGATAGTAAGTATAAAACCAAGGCAACTTGTCTGCGAAGGCGGGCGTTAAACACTAATATAGAAAAAGAAGAACATTATTTGTCACATATGTACCCCCCCCCCTACACACTATACCGATTGTTTTTCAGTGTTAGTTAGAAATAAAAGGTTCTCAGTGAGCTTTATCAGGTTGTGGTGATACACGTCTGATTCAGGTCGCAGACGAATTGTTCATGGGAAAGAAGAAGATAGGGCGAGGTAAATAGCACACCCTTAAAGAAACGTTCCCGTGAATGAACCTTGCGATGTAATGATATAATTGGACTAAAAACATACTCAAACTATTTAATCAATCACAATTTTGCTCTAAATCGCTCTCCAAACACTGCTTTCCACAGGAAACACCAGGATCTGTAAAAAATCTATTTTAAGAGTCCATGTCTGTGACGTGATTAAACGTCACGGAAGGGAAGCAAGCCGAGGGAGAATTTGTTGAATACATAAAAGACGACGCATCATTTATCAACAAGTATGATGTTACATTGAGCGCTCCCAATTACAATGACCTCACACAACCTGCGCGCGCATCCCTTGACGTCACGCCTGAATGTTTCACTAATCGTTGGATTGCAAATTTAGGATACCCTGAGATTTTTCAGTGGACCAGTATTTTCTCGTAAGATTGGATGTTTCTATGTTCCATATATACCAAAATTGCCATACTTTTATTGGAAATAACCACCCGATAAATATTTATCTGGAAACCCATCTTTAACAGAATGCAAACAAACCAATAGGTGACAATCATTACTACTTTAATACAAAATCGAGGACGGTTAATTTGGACACAGTTCTAACGTTAAGCGATTTTGAAATAAATACTGATATACAAATTAATGCCAATAAAATTCAATAAAGCCAATAAAATTAATGCTAATAAAATCAATGCCAATAAAATTAATGCAAATATTTCATTAATAAACAAACATAGAACGTCCATATTTGTTTCGAGAAATGCCCCCCCCCCTTTAATTTGCAAACCATTTTCAGCTCATAAATTCCGCCATTAACCTGTTCATACCCTCAAGAGTGTAATATAAAAGTTAATTAACTTGTTATACATATATAACATGATAAATGTTTCATCAGCTATTCTCATAAATACATTAATTATTAATGTGCCCCCTTTCTTACATATTACCTATATTTAGCGTCTTTTTATTTGACGTATTTTAGATTAAAGATGTAAAAAAAACGGCTGATTTATAATTATGATGACCCCTATTAAGCCCAAATATTTAGATTCGATGTAAGATGGTTTTTTTTTTACGTGAACGATTATTAACTTATAAATATAAAACCAAATACAAATTTCTTCCTTAATTGTCTATGCGTTTGGTCAATGAGGTAGCTTTTTGAAGCATTTTTTTATCACTTGATATATATAAAGTATTGGTCTTTCGTACCCGTTGATATGAAACATTTATAAAGAACCTTTGACAGTCGAAAATTAACGAGGAGTAGGTCCCCCCCCCTCCCCCAAACATATACCCACTTAACCATAGAAATATAAATTATCTCAAAGTGACTGAAGCATTATGTTGACGACATTCGATTCGGACTGTTTTGAAGTCGTATAAAAGACAAGGTTGACGTTAGTTTGACAAGCTAGACTGGTAAATCAATGGCATTGATATACTATATAAGACAGCTCAGGTAATTAGTTTATTTTCAAACTAATTTCATTTGACCTCCAACATAACCCCGTATATTATCTACGTTAACGATGTTCATATTAAAGAGGCGTTACCGCAATTATGAGATCGATGTTAACAACGTACATTTCTTAACCCATTAAAGTTAAGGTTAATGATGTACATTTTAAAGCACCATTAACGCGTTTTGAACATTTTTGCCATTCCGTATTTCGACAATATTTTAGATTAAACGTACAATGGCAGCTGATTACAAGCACGGACGGACCTGTACGTTTCATGGAAGTAGGCAGAGGCTCTTTAATATAATGGATGTCTGCTTAATATAAATGTGATACATTGATGATTAGATATCGGATACCTTAAGAAAGGTATTATTTAGTAAATACACTAGATCACAACATGGGACATCCATACATCACATACTACAAAATATATACAATTACATATACTGATCTTCTCCGCCTGGGCTATAATGAAGAGTGACATACGCCATACAGAGTTTTGTGAGGAAAATTATGCACGGACAGCGGCGTAACGCTCTACTCTTATTTTGGCTTCCAACTGCTATGTGTTCTTTTACGTGCATACTAATGTTTACACAGGACCTCGGGTTTTCGTCCCATCCGAACGACTACACGTTGTCCCTTGCAGGGCCTTTGTTTACAGCTAGCCTGGAGGTCGGGTATTCGATCCCTGAATTGGCCGAGGAAGTTGATCCAGATTTTCGAGCGTGATTCTCCCTTATCAGCTGTGCAGAATGGAGTGTCTGACAAGGACTCGGTCGAAATAACGATGTGCACTTAAAAGATCAATTAACAGTTGGAATTCCATATAAGAGTAGGCCGTAGTGCCGCTATCCCGGAAAAATTCCCGCACAACATATTGTATGGCGTATGCCCGTCTTCAGTAGCCCAGTTCGGGGCAGAACAGTATGGCGTTAGACCCCATATCATTTCGTTTTTCCAGCCCAACTCCGATTGCTTTAAGCAATGCCTATTTGTTGGCAACTTTAATTAACTGAAAAGATATACAAATTTTGTGATTATTTAGATAGATTAATAATGACTGCATTTTTTGTCTGAGCAACCAACGTGCCTCGTATTCTAATCGAAACCTAACTTAAGAAAAGCGGCATATTATTGGATTTATGTGCATTATGGAAAATCGGTCGGTTCCCGGCCACTATCCCGATTCGTGCTACGATTAAAATCGTAGTTTTAATAATGGAGTAATCATGGTGATCCTATCAGATCTTATCATATATTGACGTCATTCGTAGCAATCGTGTTGATGTATTGAATCGTATCTGTACCAAATCGTGGACCAAATCCTACGACGCGATAAAACTGACAGCTTATGTCGGTACGACTGAATTTATCCACGACTGGACGCAACCACAGTCCCAGTCGTAAGAGCGCTTATGTCGCCAGCGACTAGGAACAACTAGTTGTCTCTAGTCGTAGGAGTATAACATGTGCGACTCGGAGAAACTGGAGACAACTGGACTCACACCTAGTCGTATGGGCGCTAAAACCCAATAAAACTGTCGGCGACTGGTCTACGATCAAGGATTAAGTGGAACTGATCAGTCGTAACTACTTGGGCGACCTAAGCGCTCTTACGACTGTCGTGAGTCCCTAGTTTCTCTACTCGCAAGCGACATAAGCGCGCTTAGAACTGGGACCAACTGGTTTCTCGTGGTTGCGTCCAGTCGTGGATAAATTCAGTCGTAGCGACATAAGCTGTCAGTTGCCGCTAGTCGCCGTCATGTTTTATCGCGTTATAGAGCGACATAAGCTTATGTCGCTACGACTGAATTTATTCACGACTAGACGCAACCAAAAGAAACCAATTGGTCCCACTCGTAAGAGCGCTGTGTCGCCAGCGACTAGGAACAACTAGTCGTAGGAGTAGAACATGTGCGACTCGGTGAAACTGGAGACAACTCGGCGGCGACTGGTTTGCGTCCGACTCACACCAGTCGCAAGAGCGCGTAGGTCGCCCAAGTAGTCACGATTTATTAGCTCCACTTGATCGTAGACCAGTCGCCGATAGTTTTATCGCTTCGTAGGGCGACATAAACTGGGCTTTAGGTCGCCCAAGTAGTCACGACTGATTAGTTCAACTTAAGCGTAGACCAGTCGCCGATTTCTAGTCGCCGATAGTTTTATCGAGTCGTAGGGCGACATTGGGAAGCTGACATAAGACACATAAAGATGGCATTGTGACACCAATAGAAAACAATGTAAGTGGCCATAACTTAAGATATTCGAAATAAAATGACGAAGATTTAATATATAAATTTAGGTTTGATTCTTAGTCATTTTTAAAAACCTTATTTTGTCGTGCTGGGGTACTAATGATGATATATTGAGTTGTTTACCAATATTCCACGAGATTCCACAGCAGTGCTGCATAATTCTCGTCCCATGGTCAGATAATAAATGTAGCCAAATTTGATTGGATATTACACGGCTAGATAATAAAACATCCCTATATAGACTTCAAAGTTAATATTTAAAACAAACGACTGGAAAAAATCAATATAAACGGAAACTAATTGTGTGGTTTTATGAGAAAGATAAGAATAGGACTAAAATGGAATAAAATTAAACTAAACATCCCAGTCTCAAGTAATCTATATGTATTCATCAATAAAATAAAACCAAGTACGCACAATCCAAACCATAAACAAAATTCGAAGTCCTAAACAAATGGTATAGGCAAAATAGTGTAATCAGCATATTATGGACTGTTCACCGTGTACAAAATACACGACAAACATGACTAGTTTGAAAAAGGTAAGCATATGTTTATTGGCACATAGAAGCGAGGATTAAGCGACCGCGGTGACCGGATAACCCAAATAACATCAAAATGAGATGGGGTTAAAACATCTAGTTATCTACAACCGCAACCTGGATTTTAAGATGGACGGATATACTCCATGCAGTGTGTTATGAGGGAAATATCTGCTCGAACAACAGCGTTTCCTCCAACTCTTCATCAAATTTTATTCCAACTGTCAAGGGATCCTTTACGTGCACGACAGCGGAACCCATCCGAACGACTAGACACATGTTCCTTGCCATAACGGGATCGAACCCGAGTCCTCTTGTTTAGGGCCACACCCACCATAGCTGCATCCAATCTATTAGACGTAATCTCGGCACAATAGCGTGAGTGGTCATTTGTTGAATCAGGTGGTCTAAGATAATGATTTACACGTAAATCATTTTGAAGGATAATTACCAGACATATTTTAAGTAAATCTGGGCGTTGAGGTTGTAACAACCCTGAATTCTTGCGGCACGCTATTATATGATACGTCTTCAAAGGCATATCAACGTACAGTAATATCTGGCATCTTGAGTTACTAATCACGGCAAAGCTGCCTACAACCCAAGCTGCACTGACAACTTCCGTATCTTTTTTTGTGGAGTCTCTCCCATGAGACTTTTGATAATTACTTGGCAGTAAATGATTTCGTTGGCTAAATTTTAATTCTACTTAAATCATCTGACATTTCAGTGTGGCACATGGAAGCTACATATTAAAAAGACCGTGGGAAAACTTCTTGATAAGTTGAAAGCGTTATGTCGCGAAAAGAATCATTTCGGTACCAAGTGAGGATTCTAATTGGACAATGTTTCTGCAATGGATAAAACACTAATCTGATTAAAACAAAAATCCTTCTTCGTTTCGTTTTTATAGTTCAAAATTTCGTATTACCTGTCTTCACAATGCTAGGATCTAAAAGAGTTGTTATTTAACAGGCGTTTAGTTGATGTGAGGAATTAGCCAATGAAACGGTATGTTATGATCAGTTCTCTGCACGAAACGTCAGCGCTGATTGATTAATCGATTTTTGACGTCATAGGGTCAAAAACCGCTGATATTGCCCCCGAGGCGACCCCATCCCCTTAGTACAACTGGTCAGATCTTCGTATAGTGTAATAAATAAAACACACAGAAATATTTGTAGGGGTCAATTCTTTAGAAATAAGCCAAGGAGCGTTTCAGGTAACACTAGTGTTGTCTGGATAGCCTACCTTGTAGTTTTATCCACAGATGAATGAAAATAAAGCTATAATTTTCTCCCTTTTTGCTTTTTAACAAGATCAAAAGTTAGGAAAATAGCTACACTAACGTTACATTACGTCATAATTATTTACCCCAACACTACATTTGAGCTCACTTAATGACTATTACTGAATTTATAATACTGATGGATTTGAAATCAACCCGAAGTTTATATATAAATCCATCTCCATAAATGAAATGAAAGGTAAAGGGGTTTAACCTCCTACTGTTATGCACCTCCACCTCCATAAACTAAGTTATGAACTGCTTAGTTCATATATTGTACCCCGAAACACTGTACTTGAAGGTTTACCGAGCGACACATCCTTGTGCAACAGCTGTCTCGTGGACACTTTCTATGTTATAAGAGTGATTTAGGTTCTATCGAGTTTAGACACCATGAGAGTTCCGCAGATAATCATCGGAGTTCCTAGATACTGCCGCTGAATTCTCAGAGAGTCTAACAATTCTCAGAAGACTATTACAGGCGTGAATGCAAGATGGTAATTTTAAGTATGCTAATGTACTCTATTATATGTGTTGTTAAGTATGGCTTCGATTTTGTTGTTGTATTTGTCTATATATATTTGCCTCATACCTGTTTTACTGTATTAGCTTGATAACGCAGAGAGAATACTCTACGAAACGTCGCCTTAAAATCCACTAGTAGTTGTTTTCCATAAGTATGTGTTTTGTTGTTACTCTATTATACATTGTAACCATACATAAAAATGTAGAACTGAACTGTTTCATTGTTAGTAAGAAGAAATACACAACGTGAAGGTGAATCAAAAAAAGAGAATTACAAATACTAGACGATGACAAGGCTATTAAAATATATGTTGCAGAAGAGAGTATGCGTCACACGTTGGATGTGGTGAGATTTTGGCTTTCCACATAAAACCACGCATAGTGCTACAAAGATTGTAGAGCCCAAGAAATCAAAAGTGAAATATTTGAAAATGAATATAAAATGGCCGCTGTATAATCATTTCACTACAAGACATTTAAAAAAAAAATCAATTCAAGTGACATCCATTAAGGTGTAACGCGATCTATTATTTAGACGTACATTGATTATATTTGGATTAAATGTAATGGACTATCATCTGTGGCTACGAACATAACCTAATTGAAATTTGTCAAGTAACTCTCATATATGGGGTATATGTTAACGACAAGAGAAAATCAATATATTTCAGACATTGTTGTTGAATATTTCAACCCACGATTTGGCATTTAATAAGTTTTATCTTAAAAAAAATAGAACGCATAGTAACCCCTACGTCACCAATTTCTTGGATTAGCACTGGTTTATTTTCATGCTGTAAAATTCGATCTACCTAGTTTCGCGAAGACAGGACGACAGAAGGTGCGACGACACTGGCATCCGGTTCGGTTTAATCCAATCAAAGTGTGAACTTTTAGAATTTTAAAGTCATCCTGTTAAACCTACCGCACTCACAACCCGCCTTACATGCTACTGCGGGTAATCGACGGAGGAAAATATTATTGATCTTGTGCGTGAGACTTACGCGTCGCTTGCGTGTGTTCGGCACCGTAGAACATCGCAGACTGGCCGTAGGGACTTCTGGTGATGCCCGTACACAATTTTCACCCGGTTTCTTGCGACTTGTTAGCGAGTACCAAACCCTACGACCCGTGCGTGTCAAGCACGTACGGTGGGTTGTAAACTAGTCTTTAGCTGCGTCTTACAAGCTTTCCAACTTAATTTGAATTAAAAGTATATTTTAACTGATTTACAATACCTCACATGCACCATCGATTTGATCATCATACCTCTGCAGACCGCTCACTCATACAGAGTTACCTCCCGCCAGGATAATGAGTAATCGCCGTATTATCCACCGAGAGGAAACCACAACCAAGGCGTTGGCCCCGTGCATCACAAAACCCCAATCTACAAACAGAGTTGTCTTCCGTTGCAGTCCACACTAATGATTTATTATCGTATTATTTGCCGAGAGGAAAACCACAACCAAGGCTTTGGCCACGTGCATCAAAAAACCTCTGCAGGCCGCTGGACTCACCCATTTAGAGTTACCTCCCCGTTCAATAGCGAACGGTTATAGATGCCTCCCTGTCGGGATAATATAATGATTAGTCGCCGTATTATCCGCCGAGAGGAAAACCACAACCTTGGGTGAATGTTTAATAAATCTTAACACGTTATCTATCAGTGGCTTTAATCATATTGTATTCGGTCTGACAACTATTTTCACAACAATGAACTTCATCGTTATTCAAGTTTACAACATTAAAGGTAACCTTTTCCTTACAGACAGAATTTTCACTCTCACGTAGGAACCAAATTAAATCAAGTTTGAATATCATCCCAAACTCTTCTGATTATTGATAATCAAACACTGGCCCATTTATGGTAATTTCTTGTCGGAGCTTTGTTCAAGTCCAGTGGGGTAGGTCGGTCTAGTGGTTTAACGCCTGCGCTTGAAATCATACGGCCTGTCTTTGAGACAAGTGGCGTAGGTTTTCTCCGGGAGTCCCGGTCCCGATCATTCATTGTTGTACATGTTATTGTGTAGTCTTTAAGGGTCTGCCATATTGCGTGTATGTAGGTATAATATGTATTTATTTTTTTTATAAACTCAAAGCATACAATAGTCTGTTGACTCTTTCCGTACTTCATGTCAAGGACTTTGGCATGGATCTACAAGATATAACAGTCCCATCCTTGCAATGCAGCAAGTGGCTATCGTAGAAGTGGACCAAGATAAGGTTTTTCCTTAAATCCTGAAAGACGACGATGACACACATTCTGCACACAGAGATCCACCTATTTCATACTTCGAGAACAGATCTCTGTCCTAAATGGCCGCCATATCTATTTTTTTTGTTTTGCGGTTCTAACCCGTTTCACAAATGTAATGTCATACACGCACAGAGTAAACAAACTTTTTCAGTTTTGTTAAATTGAAGCAAAGTGAATTCTAAACACAATTCTCGAAGTATACTTTGCGTTTTCTACTTAAATCGTCGATTTAGGACTTAAAATGTCGGTCACCTAATAAAGAGTCTGTTCTCATGCGGATCTAACTGTAGACATACAGCCTAAGTTTAGTATGGATGACAGAGTGACGTTGGTAACACAATTGCTAACCTCTTAATTTTAACATAACTAGATTTATTCAATCATATTCAATGTAATAAAATATATAATTTTAATCAATATAGGATTACAAATGAACTGAGTGTGTTTCGACAGTTAATTATAAATTTCGTTGTATGTCTCTTCATAGCCGAAGGACTACGAATCTGCCGTGCTGTACAACTTCAAGAGTCATTAATTATAATTTTAAAAAAATAATCATTTTTCCACAAGATATTAACGATTTGGTTTCATGATAAATGATCAGAAAGCAAATTATCCACGGGGGTTGGTGCAGAGGTCAGACATATTGGGTATAAATTGGTTCGACCAAATGCTTCTGACGGAAATTAACTTCCTTACAGTACTAATCCACAGGGTGCTTTTTATTCTGCATTTTCTACCAAAGACCACTGTGCTTCAACGAATTATTGCAATATGGGTGTACCAGAATAATATTACGACGTTGTTGATGCCGAGTGGACGTTGAACTAAATTTCTCTCCGAGGTCCTAGACCACTTTGATATAATTTGTACACCCCCACCCCCGTGGATTTCCTTGACAGATGGAATCGGAAATAAGAGTAGACCGTACCGCCTGTATCCATTTAAATTCCTTTATAGCATAATGGGCTTTCCCCGTCTTCATTGGCCCGTCTACATTTGTGCAGAGAAGTAAGGCTATAAACATCATTGCATTTCTGGGTTGAGAGTGCGTAGATAAAGAGCGTGACCTTATAAAAAGTTAATCATATTGAGTTTAATCCACCCCTAATCAGATTAACACTTCAGATCAATCAAATTCGAGGGCGGGTCCAGAGACCATGGATATGGTGGGAGTGGGGTGGTTGGGCACGTGCAGCGCGGACCACGCGCTACGAGCGCCGAATGCGTGAGTCGCACGGCAGGGTCCCGAGTGCGCCATTAGACTCGCTCTTAATTGGATTGATCAAAAGTTTTATTCTGAACCAAAGAGATTTAGCCCCTATTCCAGTCCGTTATTTACTGTAAATCAGAATGTCCCAATAAAAAGAAAACCCCAGCTTCTCAATATTTTAACTTAATGTCATTTTAAAAACATTCCATAATAAGATATTCTCTCCATGCATGGTTACACTTCATATAACATGACATTATGCAAAAATAAACCAGAAGTTATCGCTCAACTGAGACGGCTGGCTTCAATGTGTTTT
Organism: Patella pellucida; assembly: GCA_917208275.1. NCBI lineage: Eukaryota > Metazoa > Mollusca > Gastropoda > Patellidae > Patella > Patella pellucida. The sequence goes on from OU795039.1 coordinate 65,897,003, forward strand.
TCTCCAGGACTGTTGACTTAAAGGAAAATAACAAGAGCTTCACCTTCGTGCACTGCAAACAAACACGCCATAACATCAAGAATCACAATCCTGGAATTAATTGACCAAGACAATATGGCCATAAAATGAGGTGTTTTCTTGAAAACATTTGTTCGATCTGTCCCGCGTTACCATGCCAACAATAATACGCAACATGTCTTAAAGCCAAGATGCGTAACGACTCCATTAAAATTCTGTGTATCTTATTTGGAATAAAAACAGAATTATTGTAACTTTTTGCCATTAATACGGGATTATGTCTCACATAATTTCTTCGCTTTCTGATTTTATTGTCAATATTATTGACACACAATTACAACGGCTCGTCGATTAATGTTCTTTATTGGTTTACCCTGATGGCCGACTGAAAGAAGATGTAATGAGGTTAAAGTGTTCCCCAGCGTATTCCCTATATGCAATAATAGGCCAAGAAAAAGAGATTGAGATTATGCACAATCGGCCATAGTTTGTGAGAGAACAATACAAAATCGACCAACAGGATTGGAAAAGGCATCAAGCATGGAAATAAAAACATTTAATTCACAGAAGAAAAAAGAAATGGTAAAAATTGTAATGGACGGGATCGTCAATGGTTGGTAACCACACGATTGTAGATCCGATCCTTGTCCACCAGTTACATACTAGCCATGCTGAGATACCCCCAACCTCCCTTCCACGGGTCGGGTACTTGTAGGAATGTCCAAGTCTATCAAGTAACCACTAAATAAAAGGGCGAATCACAGATAAAACTTAATATCCTCACGTGACCATGATTATATTTTCTTTTATTATTATACACTCTCATAATTTATCAATTTTAGTTTTACATACCTAAAGTAGCCAAATCTTCAACTCAAAATCATCCCCAGTCTTCGACATTGAAAACACGAATTATTTGCCAATTTAAATCGACATTGATGTTGTTATCTTACCGCGAAAAGATGGGCTTCTGATCTCTCATATTTAAGACATTTTAATAAACCATTTACCATTGGTACACGAATTGTGTTCCAGAATGCATTTTAGCGCCATTTGTAACAAGGGACTCGAAGAACGGGGTTAGACATATTCCACACGTCATGTCAAACGGTGACGACATATTCTTTTCTGGAGAGCATGCGCAATAAATACTATCGGTGTAGACTGGAGTAACCAGGCGGTAGAGATTGCAATTCGATTGAGATTTCTCGCGTATTTCGCCAAACCCAACTGATTTGAAATTAGAGTTAATAAACGGAAATGATTGAATGTAAATCAGTTTAATACATTTATTTTACATTATTATATTCGATGCAACCCATTTGTGTCAATTTCTAGTTCCAAAATATTGGCGATTCAGCTCCTTTAAAGGCCAAATATTTCAGAGTAAAAGACACAAAAGACTTTCAGGCATTCATATTAATATTAGTGGTCTCCCAATTTTTAAAAAAACAATCGCCCAGTCTTTCTGTAGATCATATAACGAATCATTAATCGTTTCTCGACCCGCAAACGTTATAGCTATAATCCTTTTGTATTTTTCGTCAAATGTTATTCAGTATTGTTTCCCTTAAAAATAAATAACGAAATGGATTATATTATTCTTTCCCTTTACGTCTGTAAGATTTCAACATAGTGTTCTGTTCCAACACTTCTAGTCTCTGCTATGTAAATATCTTGCTGATATTACGTAATGCAATTTGTCATTTGACTTAGATTGTCATCTTTTATAATATTAATATCAATAATGTCTGATTCTCTTACCGCCTTTATTGATCATATTAAACAACTTGTATAAAACACTTGGTGTAAAATTCACTTATTAGATTTCGAAGAGACAATCTTTTATGTGTATTTGTATGTGCCCTATATATATATACTGTCATCTTAATAGAACTATAAGAAGAACTACTAAATAATAAAGTAATTATTAGTAAATCATATTCTAATTTCGATAATGGAACTCAACCGGTAGTTAAATAAAACAAATGTATTTTATAAAGGCATACAAGCTGTCCCAGTTTGGGTTTAATCACACGAGGAATCTGTCTTGGTATAATATCTTACGGAAATAAAATGAAAAGTAATGGGGTTTAACGCCCTACGGTTCTACTGCGACTGCCCTGGGCTAATGAAGACGGGCGAACGTCATACAGTGAGCTATGGGGAAATTTTGCACGGACATCGGCACTACGGCCTACTCTTATATCAAATTCCAACTGCCAAGGGACCTTTTACGTGCAGGCCAATGTGTAGACGGGCCTCGGGTTTTTGTCCTATCCGAACGACTCTACGTTCGCTCATGCACCACTGACAAGAATAAACTTTCTCAGCCAACGTAGCGAAATTCTAGATGCACAACCTTGAAAATTGTTTATGGGTCTCAAAGGACTTCTTCATGAATAAAAACACTGTGTTTAAAATCCAAGACAATCAGATGATAATTACAACCATAATAGCGCCCACAACGAGAATCCTTCTATAAGCTAACATAGAGAGAGAGAAATGTGGTTTTACGTCCAGTCGACACAAACTAGGTCATTTCGGGACTAAAATATGGTTTAGATTTTATTTCAATAATTCGCTTGCGCGGTGGGAACCTTTAGCAGTGGGAGGAAACCGGAGGACCCGGGGAAAATCCACCAGGTTGGACAGGCGACCCCATTCTATGTCACATACAACCGAGGTTTCGAAACCACGCCAGTTGACTCAATGACGACAGGCTTAAGAATTCTGCTTTAATCGAACAAAGTAATCCATAGTGATCTTAGAAATAGGCAATTTTACGACATTAAATCATTTTATGCTTAATGTTATGCTCTTACAAAAAAAGAATCGGTTCTCTAACAAGTGCCATGACAGACATCACTTAATTCTTAGACGTTTCTCTACGCACAACGTTGTGTTAAGTAGCAAACTTGTCTAAATATAGTCTTACAATGTTCTCACTGAAAATCTCAAGATGGTGGGTGTCCAGATATATCTTAGAGAATAAAACTAGGTTATTGATAGTCTAAGACCATTGTAAACCATTTTCTTTTTTCTCTGTGTGGGTGGGATACTAATTCGAAGTAACATAAACTTTCAGTTTCGATATGGGGTTGGTCATACATTTCAGACTTACATTTAAAAAAATCGTGTTCAGCTAGCAATTTCGCCTCTGGAAATTGATGGCCCGAAATGATTTGTAAAAAAATGGCTTATTGTGACACCCCTAGTTATAGGCGGACATTTTGGAAAAGATGGCCGCAACGACCACCGGGGTGAGCTGCTGGGGTGGATCCGCATCCCAAAATAATCAGTAGGGGGGTTGGTGTCATTTCATGCTTTAAACCCAAAGTGCACGATTCTTTGCTTAACCGCCCCACTAGAAGTTCCAGGACAACCGTGTATATATATACACTGACTTACAACTGGTAAATTTTCTACGTCAGTATCTAGTCACTCGTACAATTCAAGAAAGAAATTCCCTGATGAAAAGGGAAGCCACGTTAAGTAAATATTTGCTAGTTTGAGTTTATATGTTAAATTGGTTTATTTATACTGGGGAATCACTGAAGATGAAAGTCTTTGGACATTTGATATTCTAATGCAAGTCGAGCAATTTATGGTGATGGGAACACTGGTTTCGATTTCAATGTATGCAGAAAAGAATTTCACTGGATTTTGTCAAAATCTCCTGATAAATGGAAATCGAAATAAAGGCAAGCGATGGTAGCTCAACTGTCGAGGAAAAGGTCCCGTATCATATTTACTGTTGCATGCCCATCTTTATAAAATTTTAATGTGTCTGGAAAAGCAAGACGTTGAACTTTTGAGACAAGGTAAATACACCATTCCCCTATATTTTGGCGTTTTATTTTCATACATTCTCAGACTTTCATTTTTTAGCCTCTTTTTAATTCGGGATTGTCCCTTTAATTATAAATTTCGTTCGGGATTGTCCCTTTAATTATAAATGTCTCTTCATAGCTGAAGGACTACGCATCTGCCGTGCTGTACAACTTCAAGAGTCATTAATTATAATTTAAAAATATTTATCATTTTTCCACAAGATATTCCCGATTTGGTTTCATGATAAATGATCTGAAAGCAAATTATCCACGGGGGTTGGTGCAGAGGTCAGACATATTGGGTATAAGTTGGTTCGACCAAATGCTTCTGACGGAAATGTACTTCCTTACGGTACTAATCCACAGGGGGCGTTTTATTCTGCATTTTCTACCAAAGACCCCTGTGCTTAAACGAATTATTGCAATATGGGTGTACCAGAATAATATTACGACGTTGTTGATGCCGAGTTGATTTCTCTCTGAGGTCCTAGACCACTTTGATTTAATCTGTACACCCCCACCCCCGTGGATTTCCATGACAGATGGAATCGGAAAAAAGAGTAGACCGTACCGCCTGTATCCATTTAAATTCCTTTATAGCATTATGGGCTTTCCCCGTCTTCATTGGCCCGTCTTCATTTGTGCAGAGAAGTAAGGCTATAAACATCATTGCATTTCTGGGTTGAGAGTGCGTATGTAGATAAAGAGCGTGACCTTATAAAAAGGTAATCATTTTGAGTTTAATCCACCCCTAATCAGAATAACACTTCATACTAATCCAATTCAGGGGCGGATCCAGAGACCATGGATATGGTGGGAGTGGGGTGGTTGGGCACGTGCAGCGCGGAACACGCGCTACGAGCGCCGAATGCGTGAGTCGCACGGCAGGGTTCCGAGTGCGCCATTAGACTCGCTCTTAATTTGATTGATCGAAAGTGTTATTCTGAACCAAAGAGATTTAGCCCCTATTCCAGTCAGTTATTTGCTGTAAATCAGAATGTCTCAATAAAAGAAAAAAACAGCTTCTCAATATTTAACTTAATGTCATTTTGAAAACATTCCATAATAAGATATTCTCTCCATGCATGGTTACACTTCATCTAACATGACATTATGCAAAAATAAACCAGGAGTTATCGCTCAACTGAGACGGCTGGTTTCAATGTGTTTTTCTTCAGGACTGTTGACTTAACAAGAGCTTCACCTTCGGGCACTGCAAACAAACACGCCATAACATCAAGAATCACAATCCTGGAATTAATTGACCAAGACAATATGGCCATAAAATGAGGTGTTTTCTTGAAAACATTTGTTCGATCTGTCCCGCGTTACCATGCCAACAATAATACGCAACATGTCTTAAAGCCAAGATGCGTAACGACTCCATTAAAATTCTGTGTATCTTATTTGGAATAAAAACAGAATTATTGTAACTTTTTGCCATTAATACGGGATTATGTCTCACATAATTTCTTCGCTTTCTGATTTTATTGTCAATATTATTGACACACAATTACAACGGCTCGTCGATTAATGTTCTTTATTGGTTTACCCTGATGGCCGACTGAAAGAAGATGTAATGAGGTTAAAGTGTTCCCCAGTGTATTCACCTATATGCAATAATAGGCCAAGAAAAAGAGATTGAGATTATGCACAATCGGCCATAGCTTGTGAGAGAACAATACAAAATCGACCAACAGGTTGGGAAAGGGCATCAAGTATGGAAATTTAATTCACATTTAATTCACAGAAGAAAAAGAAATAGTAAGAATTCTAATGGACGGGATCGTCAGTAAGTAAAACTGTAACCACAAGGGTGTAAAACCGATCCTTGTCCACCAGTTACATACTAGCCATGCTGAGATACCCCCAACCTCCCTTCCATGGGTCGGGTACTTGTGGGAATGTCAAAGTATATCTAGTAACCACTAAATAAAAGGGCGAATCACAGATAAAACTTAATATTCTCACGTGACCATATTTTCTTTTATTATTATACAATCTCATAATTTATCAATTTTAGTTTTACATACTTAAAGTAACCAAATCTTTAACTCAAAATCATCCTCAGTCTTCGACATTGAAAACACGAATTGTTTGCCAATTTAAATCGACATTGATGTTGTTATCTTACCGCGAAAAGATGGGCTTCTAATGTCTCATATTTACATATTCCTGAAGCAACGGCCCGAGAAATCCCTCTCTGGCCATTGCTGGATTCGCTTCGGATTCTTGACATTTAAGTAAATGTGTCTATTCTTCTCGTTCAATCAAATCTACTACTTACGTACAGTAACATGACATTCCGTCGTTTAATCTTGGGTCTTCCTTAATATTTTGGACAAAGATTTAAGTTATTAAAAACGTTAAAAGTCTGTTCGTTACCATACCGTAGTGTTTACTTTACGTCAATACCGATAGCCTCGTTTGTCACGCAATTAGTTTTGCTGCAATATCCTGCTATGCGCTGGTTAATATAGCATAAAAAAAACGTGCAGCCATGACGTAACGTTACGTAAACACAGTTGTCCTAATTAAACGTCTTGTTTTAAAGGTAATACCTTTGTAACGAATTCAGTGATTGGTCAGTAATAGGACCACTGGCCAGTCATAATTAGTGACAATAATACCCACTCAGTCCAGCAGGGAGTAGTCAGATTAGCTCTAATCAAACGGAACACTGCGAGGAGGATGCATATTTAAGACATTTTAATAAACCATTTACCATTGGTACACGAATTGTGTTCCAGAATGCATTTTAGCGCCATTTGTAACAAGGGACTCGAAGAACGGGGTTAGACATATTCCACACGTCATGTCAAACTGTGACGACATATTCTTTTCTGGAGAGCATGCGCAATAAATACTATCGGTGTAGACTGGAGTAACCAGGCGGTAGAGATTGCAATTCGATTGAGACTTCTCGCGTATTTCGCCAAACCCAACTGATTTGAAATTAGAGTAAAAAACGGAAATGATTTAATGTAAATCAGTTTAATACATTTATTTTACATTATTATATTCGATGCAACCCATTTGTGTCAATTTTTAGTTCCCAAATATTGGCGATTCAGCTCCTTTAAAGGCCAAATATTCCAGAGTAAAAGACACAAAAGACTTTCAGGCATTCATATTAATAAGTGGTCTCCCAATTTTTTAAAAAATCGCCCAGTCTTTCTGTAGATCATATAACGAATCATTAATCGTTTCTCGACCTGCAAACGTTATAGCTATAGTCCTTTTGTATTTTTCGTCAAATGTTATTCAGTATTGTTTCCTTTAAAAGTAAATAACGTAATGGATTATATTATTCTGTCCCTTTACGTCTGTAAGATTTCAACATAGTGTTCTGTTCCAACACTTCTAGTCTCTGCTATGTAAATATCTTGCTGATATTACGTAATGCAATTTGTCATTTGACTTAGATTGTCATCTTTTATAATATTAATATCAATAATGTCTGATTCTCTTACCGCCTTTATTGATCATATTAAACAACTTGTATAACACACTTGGTGTGAAATTCACTTATTAGATTTCGAAGAGAAAATCTTTTATGTGTATTTGTATGTGCCCTATATATACTGTCATCTTAATGGAACTATAAGAAGAACTACTAAATGATAAAGTAATTATTAGTAATCATATTCTAATTTCGATAATGGAACTCAACCGGTAGTTAAATAAAACAAATGTATTTTATAAAGGCATACATTGCAAGCTGTCCCAGTTTGGGTTTCATCACACGAGGGATCTGTCTTGGTATAATATCTTACGGAAATAAAATGAAAAGTAATGGGGTTTAACGCCCCACGGTTCTACTGCGACCGCCCTGGGCTAATGAAGACGGGCGAACGTCATACAGTGAGCTATGGGACATCGGCACTACGGCCTACTCTTATATCAAATTCCAACTGCCAAGGGACCTTTTACGTGCAGGCCAATGTGTAGATGGGCCTCGGGTTTTTGTCCTATCCGAACGACTCTACGTTGGCTCATGCACCACTGACAAGAATAAACTTTCTCAGCCAACGTAGCGAAATTCTAGATGCACAACCTTGAAAATTGTTTATGGGTCTCAAAGGACTTCTTCATGAATAAAAACACTGTGTTTAAAATCCAAGACAATCAGATGATAATTACAACCATAATAGCGCCCACAACGAGAATCCTTCTATAAGCGAACATAGAGAGAGAGAAATGTGGTTTTTACGTCCAGTCGACACAAACTAGGTCATTTCGGGACTAAAATATGGTTTAAATTTTATTTCAATAATTCGCTTGCGCGGTGGGAACCTTTAGCAGTGTTAGGAAACCGGAGGACCCAGGGAAAACCCACCAGGTTGGACAGGCGATCCTACTCTATGTCACGTACAACCGAGGTTTCGAAACCACGCCAGTTGACTCAATGACGACAGGCTTAAGAATTCTGCTTTAATCGAACAAAGTAATCCATAGTGATCTTAGAAATAGGCAATTTTACGACATTAAATCATTTTATGCTTAATGTTATGCTCTGACAAAAAAAGAATCGGTCCCTAACAAGTGCCCTGATAGACATCACTTAATCCTTAGACATTTCTCTACGTATAACGTTGTGTTAAGTAGAAAACGTGTCTAAATATAGTCTTACAATGTTCTCACTGAAAATGTCAAGATGGTGGGTGTCCAGAAATATCTTAGAGAATAAAACTAGGTAATTGGAAGTCTAAGACCATTGTAAACCTTTTTCTTTTTTCTCTGTGTGTTGTGAGATAATAATTCGAAGTAATATAAACTTTCAGTTGCGATATGGGGTTGGTCATACATTTCAAACTTACATTTTAAAAAATCGTGTTCAGCTAGCAATTTCGCCTCTGGAAATTGCTGGCCCGAAATGATTTGTAAAAAAATGGCTTATTGTGACACCCCTAGTTACATGTATTTCAATGGATAGGCGGACATTTTGGAATAGATGGCCCTAACGACCACCAGGGTGAGCTGCTTAGGTGGATCCGCATCCCAAAATAATCAAAGGGGTTGATGCATGCCATCTATGTGCCAAGTTTCATGCTTTTAACCTAAAGTGCACGATTCTTTGCTTAACTACCCCATTAGAAATGCCAGGACAACCGTGTATATATACTTACTGACGTACAACTGGTAAGTTTTCTACGTCAGTATCTAGTAACTCATACAATTCAAGAATGAAATTCCCGGATGGAAAAGGTAGCCACGTTAAGTAAATATTTGCTAGTTTGATTTTATTAGTTAAATTGGTTTATTTATATTGGGGAATCACTGAAGATGAAAGTCTTTGGACATTTGGTATTCTAATACAAGTCGTGCAATTTTGGGTGTTGGGAAAACTTGGTTCGATTCAATGCAGAAAAGAATTTCTCTGAATTTTTCTAAAAAATCTTCTGATAATGTAAATCGGTGTCGGTGGTAGCCCACAATCTAGAAAAATGCCCCGTATCACATTGCCTGTTGCATGCCCATCTTTATATAATTTTAATGTGTCTGGTCTGGAAAAGCAAGACGTTGAACTCGGTTTCATTTTATTTACTTTTGTGTATTGAAACCAGCGTTAGTCTGTAAATTGTATCTTTTGGAAATGACATTATCTTCCAGTGATTAAATTTGTCTACGCGAAAACAAGTTAGGTCATTTCAACCTGCCAGGTTTATATTCTGCATGAAGGAACATATCACACAGCCTGCTCGATATCTAGTAATTCAATCCATCTAATAGGACTTTTGATCCTGCATCAAGAATCCCGCCAACCGACACGAAATTAATAATTCATTTGAAGAACAAAATCACCATCTGTTTGAAATTTCTAAATGTTTTTGACTAATTTTGTTTTATTCCACAGTTTCTCATTAGAAGCTAGTTTGGTGGTCGAATAGCCTAACGCGTGGGCTTTAGGTCAAAAGGTCTTGTTTTTTATTGACGTGGTTTCAATTCCCAGCTTGTACGTGACTCGGTCTAGCATCGCCCCGAGTCGCCTGGGTTTGTTTTCGCCCGGGATCCATTGTTCGATCACTGCGTGAGCCAAGAATGTTCTTCGAGATTTTCAAGCACCCCCGCCCCCGTTAGTGGTGTAGGATAGAAGGCTTGTCATTTGAAATCGTGTAGTCGTAATTCGAAATAGGAGGGGCCAGCCATATCACCGCTGTCCTGACAAATTTTCGCATAGCACACTGCATGGCATATGACCGACTTCATTAGCCCAGTAGAGTAAAAGCACGACAGTACGACGTTAAACCCCATTTCATTTAATTTCTTTTCATCCAAGCGAATTGCTGATTATACAATTTCTTTCTATGCTTTACTTTTTTTTTACTAAAGTTTCAATCACTGTTACTAGCGTTCAAAATAATTTATTCAATTTGAATAAGTTACTTTGATTAGCTAATCTCGCGATTCCAAAACTCTTTTGCAGGTCTTTACTCTTGATTTTATTAACGGTTTTGGCTAGACTTAATTGTGAACGGTTTAACCAGTATCTTAACAAATCTCCATGTAAAGCATCGCAATCGATAGCCGATGGGTTAGTAGTAGAGTAGGCTATATATTTAGGACGGGAATATAGACGAACTGTGTTAGATCAATTCTAGGAAGCAGACACAGATAGACTAGACACACAAACACCTGATATATGTATTCAACATATATAATTACATACATAAACCCACCCATCCATCTACAGACAGATTAAATGACGTGCTACAAGGGGGAGATAATAAACAGTAATTAAAAGGACATACATCAGAATATAATAGATTTGATCACGCAACTAAATGAAGGCTATTTAATCCTGTAGTAATTAAATGGGGGGGGGGGGGTAATACCTACTTACCTATGTAATATTACACCGTCTGGAATGAATTGTATCGTGGAAGCCACCTTGACTCTTTGAGTTAAACACTGGCTCCCTTCAAAGAGATCTGGGTGTTAGCTGAGAGTTTCCCCTTGTCATTGGTGCACAGAGAAACATCTAGTTATTCGTGCGTGACGAAAAACCCAGGTTGGTGTGTGCGTAAAAGAATTCGATGTAGAGACAGTAGAAACGCCCCCATTCGGGAAAATTTCCTTCATAATACATGTTATGGTGTAAGTCTGACCACATTAGCCATTTGGATTGTCATTTCTTGTCACAAAATTCGTTCAATAAATTTATCTGAAAAGATACACCCTAAAGTAGACAGATACCTACTTCACAAAGCAATTAATTTATCAGACGGAATCGACAGTGTTCTATGTAACCCAAACTCAAAGCATCCATTTATTTTATAATGCAATCATATAATTAACTAACCAAACGAAAGAAAACAAAACTGTCTAATCTAAAATGCTGTTGAATCTCAAAAAAGCTAATATCATTAAAGTTTAGCATGGATAAATTTAGAATGAATTAAGATACGATTAGAAAAATTAATGAAATGACGTCCAGTGGCTTTAACTAAAACTAATTACTTGAAGACGTATAGGCCTACTCAAGTTGAAGTAGATCTATCATTACATATTATTTCACCCTATAGTTAACACAGGATAGAATAGTGTCTCAGTAGATCATGTAACCTATATTCGCTGCGACACAATGATTATCATACAAGGATTTCAGTGAATCTAGTAAGATTGATCGTCTCTACTTTCCATTTATACCAAATTTGCTATACTTTTATTGCAAATAACCACACTAAAAATAGTTTCGTGAACATGTATCTTTAAGTGTCTTAGCCTACACAACTTGAAAATACAGTTACAAGAGGTTTATTAATGATTCAATCGTAAATTAAAGGTCAAAAACAAAATCAAATTAAGGATACAAATGAGAAAGATGATAAAAACAAGGCCCATAACAGACACAACAATAAAAAAATAATAACCTAGAATCAATATTAAACAGTAATTGAAAGATCGTAACGTTTTGATCGATCAAGTGGTCACCATGTACAGTTAATCATGGTATCTCGTTTGTTTTGGTTTTTGTTTTGTATGTTGCTTGCCATATATACTGGTTAAGGTTATAATATAGTGAGATCGTTTAGTCTTCTCCATTCCGTGTATTTGAGTTAGCCTGAACGTGTCAGTTGTTAATGTTTAGTGCATACATGCCATTATAAAGATTAAATGAAGATAACAGATCAAAACTACGTTTATTCAAAGAAACCTTGGTTCGACAACTATTCAAACTAATTTGACTCTTTCCGGGAATTTAGTAGTGTGAAGAAACTTGAAGCGGGGAGAAAACCCAACAGAAAAAGGCACCCAATGTTCCGTTTATACGATTTGGAGATCGCTAAAGTTCCCACCCCTCCACCACTTAACTGCCAACTGGGAATGCTAATACAGTAGACCGTAGCACCATTATATGGTTTGGGAAAAAATCCCTCGTGGCGTATTATTGTTTTCATTAGATATGCAGGACTTTGTTGCTATTTTCATTCGGTCAACCAGCTACTTCCAGACGTTTTTCTTGGTGAGAAGGAAATGATATTTTGGAACAGCCACATAATATTGAGTTTAAACATACATGTAGAAACAAACTGAAATGTTTAAACATGTACATCAGCTGAAAACTCCACAACAAAGAATTTCGACGGCAAGTTCTACTAGGAAACGTACTAGCACTCATCGGGTACTATGTTTCCGAAAAGCAATTTGGGAATACATCAAAACATCCGAGAGTTCGGAGGGTAGCCATCTATTCCATACTAATCTTTGTGACTGTCGTTTGTATATCTGTCAGTTCAAGGTTCAAGGTTGGTGGCTACACTAAGCACTAGAGTTGTCCCGAAGTTAATATTGGTAGATAGGACCTGAGAGAAATATAGGCCTGGTGGCGATGGACTACCACTTTCATTTTTGGGGTTATGCTACGTCCGGTTCATGGCCATAGGCCTACATGTGCTACGCTTGGCCAACCGCTAGTATTGGAGCAATATAGTCGAGGCGAAATTGTTTTCAATTTAAAGGCAAGAAATGATGAAATTAATGATTGTATTACATAATTACATTGTATCAATTAATGATTTGGCAAGTTAGTAGTTTCAAACATTTTCACATATATATTACATATAGTGTGTACTTAAATCAACTTAGGGTATAAATTACATATTGTTATATAAAAAAGAATACAGAGCTGATTCTATAATATGTAAATAACATGTTAACTAACATATCTCATGGGAATGTTCTACAGGAAATTTCCATTCAACCATATAAGGGTGGGTTTCGACGTCATTGAGCTCAATTAACCAATCTCTCTAATTATTTACATCATATTTGACCAATTAGATAATTGAATGTCCAAAACCAGATAGCTGCCACTTTGAGCTTGAGATGATGGAGGTAATTGTACAAATTCTCTAGAGTTTACATTTGCGTTAACTTTCAAAGATGTAGTATTTTGAAAACAACATTAGGTTTGAAGGAAATATATTGTCATTTTCATTGTATTATAGAGCATGGCATCAATAATGATATATCCCAAAGTCCCCCTCAAATAATGTACGTATACATCCAAAGACAGATAACCTATTTGTATATCAATGCAAATAATTATTGTCTGTGACTTTGCTAGTAAGTTACAGCAAGCTAATGTAATATCAATATTTATAGGAAGTTGCGTTGGCCTTTTACTTCACATTGTCTGTAGTTGTTTTGTGAGTTACTCGCGCATCAATAGCATAAACCAAAACATACCAACTTGACTTTATCTGCAGTTGTTTTTTGTGAGTTACTCGTGCATCAATAGAAGAGTTTGATACAGAATAAACCAAAACATACCAACTTGACATTGTCTGTAGTTGTTTTTGTGAGTTACTCGTGCATCAATAGAAGAGTTTGATACAGAATAAACTAAATCATATCAAGTATCAATAAATAACTATCAACAGCAGGTAAGATCCAGGAATTTTTGCAGGAGGGGGTTTGTCAGTATAGTCAACGTTCATTAGTACTAAGCTTGCCAGACGACCAACCGTCATAGTAGAACCACTTGATGATAAAGGAAAAAGCACATGACCGTGACACTTTGCACATAAAAGTGTTGTTTTATCATCTTAGTTAAGTAGCTGAATAGTGGTACCCCCCCCCCCCCCCCCGACCTAGACACAGCACTAGACCGTGACACTATTCAAATAAAAAATGTTGTTTTACAATTCTTTTTAAGTAGCTGAGTAGTGGTACGCCTCAAATATCCCTCTGGATCCGCCTCTGACAAGAAGACAAGAAGCCAACACTGATTTATACATACAATTTTAGATTAAGTAGTAATTGCATGAGTATGATAGTATTATAAAACTGTGAGTTAAGGCGGCCACTTTATTGATTAACTGTGTCATTTTACGCCCGAATAAGCCTGACGAGGATTCACACCTAGGCATTAAACAATCTTAACCATGCTTTCCCTGGTAATGTTATCAGGATTTCATTGTAGAATATACAGAATGTGCCTAATTCTTTTCATTAGGTAAATTTGGAAGCCGAAGGGCTTAAAGGGATAATCTCGATTATGTTGGAGAATAAAACTGTTTAATTTGTGTGTTAAATGCCCTTAAAATCCGTTACCTTAGGGAAGAGCAACTAACTCAATATACGTGATACGTTTTTAAACAACTTAAACCGGCCAGTCTTCATCTGGAATTGGAAACCAGTGTCCTAAGCCAGACTTTTACGTTATAAAAAAAACGTTGGAGCTGAAATTTTGAGATAAGGTAAATACACCACCCCTCTATATTTTGGCTCTTAAAAGTCATGCTTTAATTTCCGAAACCCTGTTAAAATAGGCATGGTCCCTTTAAATATGGAAGAGGGCAATATCTATAAATTAAATTTATTTCATGTTGTATTACATATAACTTTTACAGATCGGCCATTAACTACCTGAATATAACCAATAATGTCAAATCAAATATCTATCTTAGACCCTGGACGAATCTTTTTAGTCCTACTAGGCTAAGTAGTTACTTAATCGTTGTTCTTAGCCGGACTTCAATAAAGAATCTTTTCAGTGGTAAATCGTGAAGCGATGGGGTATTGAATAACATTAATATAGGTAGGAATTACTGTTAGACATGAAATTGATTCAGTGAGAGTTATCGACTGTTGGTAGTGGGTTCGTGTCAGGTCTTGATCTTACTTTAACTAGTATGATAGTATGATATCTAATCCTTATTCGGCTATCAATATGCCACCATTAGTTATAGTCTAACAAATAACTATCAGGAGATTACCACGGGTTTACTCCAAGAGACTCTTATATAGGCTATAAACATTACTCTGTAACAGCAAATATAGAATGTTTTAGAAGTGGTGGACATCAAAAGCACTGCCGAGCTTAGCAAAGCAATATATTTGAACTTTTTCTAAGGATTTATCTGTGACAGACAGACAACTAATTTGCAATATTTTCAACGTTATATAAAACAGTTTGTGATATTTTTATTTCCGTAGAAGAACAGTAGGACGTTAAACCTCATTTCATTTCAATTTATTTCCGTATATCACATTTTGGCACAAAATTGTCGGAATGGTATTAGTGGCGTAGCTATGATTTCTGACCGAATATTGAGGAATACAACAGTGCTCCTTTTATACAATAAATGACTTGTTGATTTAATAACATTTTATATAAAATGTCAGTCGATTAGTTAGAAACTCTCGGATTTTGCGTGTCTTAGCGGCGGGACGATCGCAATGGAATAGCTAGTACAAAGAGTCAAAGACCAGATAGCCAATATATATAAAACTAGATAATGATAACTTTAGTCCATGGAGATGCTGGTTGCTGACCCATTCTAAAGCCTCCCTACTGTACAGATAGAGTTTGAAGGATCACTGGTGCCGGCCATTATCACATAATGTACGTGATAGAACTGGTTAAACACATTCCAAATTTAACACAGGGATCATTGCTGCGATAGATGCGTAACGAAGATTGGAAGAAACGGGGGTGACGAAGGGAAAATGAAAACACGAGTTATTTCCTATATAACTGACTGAAGTCACGAGCATTAAAGGACAATATTGGTGCCTGTCATTATCACATATGTGATAGAGCTGATTAAACACATTCCAAATATACGCAGAGATCATTTATACGATAACTGAGTAAAACATGCATGTTTCCCGAATCAGCAGTGGCGCAGTGAAAAGGAAAACAGGAGTGGCCGCTGTATATAACTGTCCACTAATAATAATTGTTATATGGGATTGTAAGAGGATATCTGATAATTCAATAAAGTAATTGAATGTTATTAGATAAGAGAACACGAAAGAAAAACAGAATAAGTCCGTGCATTACCATGTTTTAATAAGGTATAGATTAGTATAGAATGAATATAAACAATGAGATGTACGCATTTTTTCTCCTGTTTTCTTATCAAATGACATTCAATTACATTATTGAATTATCAGATATCATCTTCTTACCAATATTATCCTTTAACCGATACAGAGGCGAATTTCTGCATCATTGACAATTCCCTTGAAGACCAGAGGTTGTTTATGAGACTATGATGAGAGAATATCGGACAATCCCAAACAAATAAATAAACAATCGAATGTCACAAGCTAATAGAAAATGAGAAAACAGCCCCTTATTTTTATTGATGCTATCTATACTTCATAAAAACATGCTCTTGAACGGACTTTTTCTCTTTCGTTCGTTTTCTCTTTTCTAGTGACAGTCAATTCTTATGCGCATCTTTGAACTCCATCAGGGCATTGCATTCGCCTAATAAACACCTAGCTCAATTGTGTCCCCAAAAGTGTGACGGACAAACATACCAATTTCAATAGTTACCTGCTTTCTTAGCAGGGGGGCAATAATAAAGTCAGCATATAAGATGAAGTTAACTCCACATATGTTAGCTGCAACCGTTAAATCACTTAACGCCTAGATCTAGCCTCTGCTTGCTTATTTCAAATCCCACTCTGGCAAAATGTAGGGTAAACTCTCTAAGGAGAATGCAAAAAAACCCATTCACATTTTGAACTCTTAACACAAATCATATATCATTATTTCTTCCTTGACTGAATGTTCCTAATAAAATTCAGGACAGACGTCATTTGCTGCGTACTTATTCTTCACTCCGTAACAGCAACTTCCTGTTACACGTGACCTGTTAGCTATTTATGAAGTCTAACACACAAACCAAACTCGATTAATGGATATTGAGATACAGCACACGTAACGTGCGTGGGTTCGACTTACAACCGGCCACTTCCAAGTAATTTAAGCTGTAATAATTTAAATGTCAACTTTTAACGAATGTAAACAAAGCAGGGTTGAACATCGTTTGCCAGTTTAAGATCGTCTGATAATAACAGTCATGGCGTCTGCCACGAAGAAGAGCGATCAATAAGCTATCAGTTGTCTCGATTATGTATACAAGTATAAAAACATGACTTTGATTCTGGTGTTTTCATGGTTTTTCTATTGTTTTGACTTTGGTTATGTATAATTAATAGTTCCGCTCTTTTGTTTTATGTTTCTGATTTACAATATATCGAATTAGCTTTGGATCAAATTTGCCATGGAATTTAAAACCAGCGTGAAAAGAGAACAGTGCTGTATCATGTTATGGATATTATAAATGATTCTACTTATTAAACCATACGGAATATTGATATGATATTTAGGAAATTAAATAAAATGGCGTTTAACGTCTCTCTGTTCTCACCCAACTGGGGTAATCAAGACGAGCGTCTGCTATACAAATGAAATGAAATGGGGTTTAACGTCTTACTGTTCTGCTGCGCCTTGGAAACGGCATACGCCATATGGGGTGGATTTTGCTCGGGCAGAGCATTATAGCCTACTCTTATATCGAATACCAACTGCCAAGGGATCACTTAGTGCACGCCAATGTTTACAATTGACTTCGGTTTTTCGTCCCATCCGAACAACTAGACAGCTGTTCTTGTTAAACCTTCCGTCCTGCACCTTTGACACGGGGAGATCATGTCATAAACAGGAAGAACTTTCTCGGCCAATGCAAGGATGGAGCACGCAACCTCCAGTCTAGCGAGCCAGCGACCTACCCACTTAGCGAGGCAGCGAACTACCCACTTAGCCACCTGACCCCTGTCTGTTATGCAGTGTGCTATGACGGAAACTATGTCACGATAACGGCGCTACGACAGACTCTTATTTTTAATTCAACTCCTAATAATGAATGAATGAATGAAATGGGGTTTAACGTCCTACTATAATGCACCTTACCTGGGCTAATCGAAGAGGGGCATACGCCATACAGTGTGCTATGAGGGAACTTTTGCCCGGGCAGCAACTGAATTCCAACTGACAGGGGATCTCTTACGTGCACGCCAATGTGTACACGTTACCTCAGTTTTTCGTCCTATCCGAACGACTAGACAGCTGTCCTTGTCAGACCCTCCTTCTGAGCAACTGACAAGGGGAAATCACGCCGGAAACAACTGCCAATAACATTAACAAGAGGGAATCTCTCAAATAGCTATACCCCGTTTGATTCTTAGATATAATGGTTATAATCAGATATAGAATATAAATACATTTTTTTGATAAATATTACCCCTTAATGTATTGTTTAGAAGCCTTTTCGATATTCACGTCTCAAACCTCAGGGTTAAGACATTATGACTTGTACAAAATCTTGAAATCAATACTTTATACATTGTACGTTATAATAAAATGGTATTTATTTTAACTATAAATAATTCAGTTTTTATAATATGATTGATATGATTTATGACTTTTAATCTGAAGTGGTTTCAGATCTACACGAGTAATTCACGAATACAACTTTCCGGCAATATATCAAATAATAAATTAATAAAACACGAGCTTCTACATTATGTTTATAAATTGATATTACTTTATGTTACATTTATCACAATCAGATCACACATCTGATTCTATTTCAATAATTCGCTTGCGCGTAGGGGTTTTTGGTCGTGGGAGGTAACCGGAGGTATCGGAGAAAACCCAGTGGGACCTAGGCATTAGATATATCGATTATCCAAGTACCTCATAAATTCTGACGTAGATCATAAATTAGGCATCCCCAAATTAGACTGGGGTGACGTCCTTTCTGCGCTGCAGCAACTGTACGGCGATCAGAAAATGCACAAGGTCGCCGGCATACGTGATAACAATTTTCAGGTCAGATCGAAGAACCTTGGCGTTTGTTTTGAACAGGCTCAAAACAAACATCGTGACTCGGCGATCCTTTGCGACCACAGAGACCACAGCGCGATATCTGGCGTTTCCACCACGCTTTCACCACGACTATGGCGATCTTGACCCACTCCGAGACAATAATTTTCCTTTGCAGCAGCAGCACAGTAAGGGCACCACCAGGTCTAACGGGGGTATTACACAAAACTTCAATATCTATCTAAGAATACCCCCTTCAATATCCACAAATAACGTTTATAATTTCAGGGTCTGTCTTATATCTTACATACATCAAGATAATTTAACATGACATATTTATTATATTTGATGATATAACATCTCCATTAAAGCCCCAATACCACTCTTGTTGTAACTGAATAATATGTTCCAATCTTTATTCTGGTCAACAATTTGTACTATTTTACAATATTTCAATTTTAAAATGATACAAATTTCATCTTAACACACCTAATTTAAAAAATTAAAAAAATTCAACTACATGCCGTAACATGGTTTGAAAAGCCTTTCAAATGCAACTTGGATTTAAACATATTTTCGAACCCTCTGGACAAGTAAGATAGGTTGTAATGGATAATTTACACAAGAGGTAGGACACTTAAACATCTTGTAGTTAGAATACGGCTAATTATTTTTCTGGACCTGTCAAGTCAGTAAGAGTGTTATTGTCCCTTTAAATATATTCTAACAATTATACCAAACCAACCGTCCGGGGAATTGCAATGCATTTCTTCTCACAGTGTGTGGTTTTCTTGATATAGTATAAATAGACGCCTATTAAAAGCATTTTTTAAAAATATAGATAGATCCCTAAATGAAACGAAATGGAGTTTAACGTCCTACTGTTCTGCTCCGAACTGGGCTAATGAAGAAGGGCATACGCCAAACAGTGTACCAGAGCACTACGGCATATTCTTATAACGAATTCCAACTGTCGAGGGATCTTTTACGTCCACGCCAATGTGCACTCGGGTTTTCGTCCCATCCGAACGACAAGAACTATTTCCTTGTCAGGCACTCCGTCCTGCATCACTGACAAGGGGGGTGGGAATCACGTCGGAAAATCGGGATGAACTTTTTCGGCCATTGAAGGGATCAAAAATTGTCTCCTAATGCTTAAAGGACCTAAGTCCGTAACTCAAAATCCTCCAAAATCGTCGACATCGAAAACACGAATTATTGGTCAATTTAAATCAACATTGCTGATGTAAACTTACCGGGAAAAGATGAGCTTCTGATATCCGATATTTCAGAAAAAATATTTTTTTAACATTGGTACACGAATCGTGTACCATAATGCGCTTCAGCTCCAGTTGTATTGAGAGACTCGAGGGACTAGGCTAGACACAATGCAATAAGTCAGACGGAGTTAGTAGACTGGAATAACTAGACGCTCGACTTTTGCACATGATTGACGTTGCTGGCTTATTTCGCCAAACATAACTGATTTGAAATTGGAGTAAACACGGAAACCATTGAATGTAAATCAGTTTATATACATTCATATTACAGTATTATATGCGTTGCGAACCACTTTTATGAATTTCTAGGCTCCAAATGTTAGCGATTTAGCTCCTTTAAGCATGCGCTTTTATGGGCTTTCTGGGGATAAACGCTTATACACAACACAATTCAAATACCTTAAACAATCCTTATTTAACATCAATATTCAGAAATCATTCAAACGTATTTTTTGTTGTTTTTGGTAAGGTACCCAGAATCCCGAACATTCGAAAAAGAACAAAATAATTGAAGACATTTTTGGAATAAGATTAAATATTATATTGTTCTTTTGTGAAGCTTTGGCATTAAGTTCCGGTCTATATCGTATGTGTTGACATAATAATGTAATGACATAAATGTATTATTACTCCTACAAGCCATGTAAGTAAATAATGTCAGTTCTATGTACGTAATATTGGATATACATTATGTCACAAGATTAAATTTTATAGATTTCATACCCACTCTATTGTGTAAATTACGTCACTTATTTGCAGACTATTCGGTATGGCGAGTCTGATTGGAAGATCGATCTTAAACAATAACAAATGTCGTGCACGGGGCAAGGTATGGTTACTCTTTCTAGAACACCCGATACAACCTCTGTTGGGGGGGGGGTGATAAACACGCGCGTGCTGTATCATAAGGTATAGCAATGAAGCAACTGCGTGGTTTCGAGTCCCTAGTTGTACGTAAGGAGCCGGGTCGCCTGTCCAGCCTCGTGGGTTTACCCGCCCCCCCCCCGCTAAAGACCCTTACGTGCAAGCGAATATTTGAAATAAAATTAAACCATATTATGTTAGTCCCAAAATGACCTAGTTTGTGTCGCGTTGACGTTTAACCCCATTTCTCTCTGTGTTGGTCGAATGCAACCCCAGGTCAATGCTAAATGAATTCAACATCTTCAAATACATCCAATTTATCGTTAATTTACAGATTACATACGTCTCGTGGACAAACTGTAGAATGTTTATATAATGATAAAAAAAACTAGCAACCATCGGCTGAATATGAAAGTAATTGTTTTTAGTGCCAGTGGTTAAGTCACCCGAGTTCTAATCTTAAAGATAAAGAAGAAAGGGGATGAGTTCTGAACCCAAGTTTACACTAGTGTATTAACTTCTAATAGAATCTCTTAAGACTATTGAATATTGCCACAAGGGGGAGAAATTGTGTGTGAAGGCAATGTTTGTCGACACAAACACACAGTCTACTCTGATCTCACTTGATCTCTGATCTAGTTAAAGCCATTCTACCAAAACGGCACGAAACCTAGTTCCCGGTTCCATTTAATAGAATAGCACATGAAAGTGGACTATTCGTTCCCTAATAGAAATGTGTTAATTAAAGAGAACTGAACCGCATCGAAGACAACATTTGAACTATATAACAAATGGTATTCCCAATGAAACCAACAATATAACAGATGGTATTCCTAATCTGCACCAACTATATATTATAACACCAGATGTTATTCTTATAACGTTCATATTATTATAATTCCAAATGGTCCTATTAAAACAATGGGATTTTATCTTGTTAAAATTAAAATGTAAAAAAAAACCGGGCTAGGGTCACTTTAGCCAGAATCCCTCACCACAACACTACTCGCGTAATCAGGACAACTAACGATAGCAAGGTCGATCATATGTTCCTGAAGCAACGACCGCGAGTTTTACAACATCTGTTCGTTGCTGGTTTACTTCATAATTTCCGAACATTTAGCTACGTAAAAAGTAGCGTCCAATCAGAGGTTGTGATATAGCGACCTCAACGGAAACCTTGACATTTAACGAACCCTGAACTTTGGAACGCGATTATAACAGGTAGACATTTTAGCTTGAAAGCGCGAGACTTGGTATTCGCGACGACCAAGGAATCTGATAGGCTCACAAGCTGGACTTATACCCAATCAAACTTATTGCCGAAATATGCAGGGTGTTACGTGAAGGGCTATTTAAGATGGACGCAGTTAAAGTGAGATCAAGCCTTCTATTACAGATGGGTCGATCAACTTAAGAGTAGTTAAAACTGTTTATCAGATTATGTAGTCTGCTATTTTTAAAAGTAAAAAAATCAATGTTAAAATCTCCTAAAATAATAATATTATAGTCAACAAAATCGCGGGTTGCATTAAAACTTTCTTCTATGAAATCCCAATAATCAGTAGAAGCGATAAAATTGTTTTTAAAATGCACTTCAATCCAAATCGCCTCGAGTTGTTTAATGATAAGATCATAACGTGGTTTAAAATATAGGTTAGATTTAATATAGATCGCAACCCCTCCACCCCTACCTTCTTCGCGATTTACTAAGACGGGTCGGTGATATCCGTGTATATACAACTGGCGGTAGTTTTCTCTTTGATGTGCATAGCAGTTATATCTCATAACAGCCTGCCATGACGTCATCATAGGTTGATATTCTGTTCATATCAACCGCTGATGACGTCGTGACAGGTTGATATGAAATATCAACCGCTAATGACGTCATCTCAGGTCGATGTATTCGACTCCTATCAACCACTGATGATCGAAATAATATAAAAAAAACACAGAAATAAATTTTTATTCTTGTAACAATTAAAAAAGTATTATGGTACAGTTTGTAACATTCAAGACAGAAATAAACGGCGTACTTATCGGCATATTTAAATCGGTTATCCATACTCGACCATGTCTAAGATATCTTTCAGAATCATCTTTCCGTCCACACACTACACTTTTTGATCCAAATTTTCTTTAGGTTTGAATAGATCCTCATCGATAGTCGCATCCACATCAATTCCATCGCCAATTTGTTTGCTAAAGGGGTTGATTATTCGTCTGACTTCGTACTCCTATCCATTTTTTTTTGTTCATTTGCTTTTCAATTCTTCAAAATGGCGAATTGTAAACAAACACAACCACGTAATTTCACGTGATAAATTCGGTAATATTCGTTATTTGACGGAAAGTACCGAGTAGGTAGCCCAATCGTCGTTGGCCTGTAATGGAAGAGTCCATTTAATTTAAGGGTGGGCGTTGTATATGTCAGATATTAACCAATCATACCTCAGTTGCTATATTTATATCACCCTTGGGCTGCGCCCGCGGGTTATATAATATAGCACCCTCGGGTAGGTTAATATCCTATACATGGTCAAACTATCTAAAGGTGTGTTATTACTCAACCATGTCCCAGAAGAATTAAGTATATCGAAATCATTTAATTCTACCGGTATTTCATCAATTTGGTTTTTAATGTTTCGCACATTAGAGTATAGAATCGAAAATTTATCGGGTCTCGGATTTGGGTGGATATCGCCGCACAATGCTAAAAGTTTAAAATATTGATATACGCAGGTCCCCATAAGACTAAGAATGTTAATTAAGGCTGTTAATAATAATTAAATATCTGTAGGAAATACAAACTATATCGTTTAACGTGACATATTACTAATATTATGTGATAGTGTTTGGATTAAAATAGTAAGTTATCGATATGGCGTATATTTCATTTCATTTCCTAATAAAATTATGACAAGTGCTGAGTACTAATTCGTCACCCTGTAACACCATCTCCGTGAACCTGTTGACACACCTAAACCTAATTAATGGATATTGGGTTCTTCTACACACAACGTACGCGGGTTCTTCTAACAGTTGACCAATTCCAAGGAATGTAAACAAAGCAGAGCTGAACATCGTTTGCTAGTTTAAGATCGTCTGATAAAAAAGGCATGGCGTCTGCCACGACGAAGAGCGATCAATAAGCTATCAGTTGTCTCGATTATGTATACAAGTATAAAAACATGACTTTGATTCTGGTGTTTTCATGGTTTTTCTATTGTTTTGTCTTGGGTTATGTATAATTAATATTTCCGCTCTTTTGTTTAATGTTTCTAATTTATGTTCAAATCAAATCAGGTCTGGAACATTTTATAGTGGGAGTTATTTGCGAGAACAGTGGGATATTGAATATTCAAAATTATACTAGTTATTTCCTCAAATGCACATACTAAACATTTAAAACAAGTAGGATACTGCAAAGGCGGCGCAATCAACATTAAACATCTTTAGGCCTGAAATGTTGTAAAAACTTTTAATTAGACTCTCTCGATGTCATCGGATTGTCACTGAATTTAAACCCCATTTGTCACTCAACGCTCATTGATGATTGAATCAAAAAAAAAAAGGAAAAGCGAGACTATGTTTTTTTTTATCGTACCGACTTTATTAATGATGACCGAGGCTAGGTCGAAAAATCAGTCGATAATATCTCGTTACAGAGTGGAACAATTTGACTGACATTTTCAGGATATTCCCTTTACATTATCTAGGTTTTAACTACGGTATTTTACTGAGAACTGTCAGCCCTTTATCTGACTCTTCCATAATGTATCTTTAATACGTTTCACTAGAACAAGATTGAAGCAATCATTAACATTAAGATATAAAGATAGGTTGCCAGGACCTCGGCAGCCAAGTCAACTAGACGCAGTTTTTAGACAGTATGATATTATTGCTGAAATCCAACAGCTGTCTTCTTGTCAGTAATTTCAATAATGCATATAAATGTTATACAGATCGTGTGACAATTATACAGTTTTCTTGAGCCCATTGTTGAAATTCAGTAGGCGTCTTGTTTGGCAATGCTTATGAATCTTTTTTCGTCATAGCATTTACAATGTTTTACAAAATGAGTCAAGGGCCATAAATTTAGAAGTAATTAAAGTTGTTGAGATACATTATTATTGTTTACCTCACAAATTCTTAGGAATTTAATACAAATGATAATTTAGAACGTTCACAAGATTTCATAAAGTGAAACAAAGATCCTAACCTTAGAATTTATTAACGTCTGACTAATCTAAACGAGTTTTAAAAAGATCAGATTATAAAATAGGTCGGTAGAGTGTGGACGACGGACGGCTGGACACAAAATAAGAACATTTCCGTGTAGGCGTATAAAAGTACCAGCCAATTATCCAAAGAATGTGTTTGCCATTACAAGTAATGTTCTTTGGCGTGCCTCGAAATCCAGTTATCAAACCACATGGCTCAGTTAGTAGATTGGTCATTTTAACACATTATCATATATAAAATCAACCTGCACTTTAACTAAGCCCGTTGTTTAAATCATTTCCAGAAGCATAGGATGTTAAACCCCATTTCATTAGACAAATCAGTTTTGTAGGCACCATTTATTTTTCTTTGATCCTTCAAAAGCTCAGAATCAAGGTCGAATTTAGATGTTCCTCCAAAAGTTCAGATTCAAAGTCGAATTTATATGTTCATAATTGAACCTTCAGTCAAAGTTGTCTTTCTGAAAATATCAAAGACATCAATATTTATTCATTATATCCTCAGATATGGACCTTTCGCCATTTGACAGCAGCGATGTTTTTATTACGTTTTGATATTTTCAAAGCCCAATATCAAAGGAAAGTTGAACAATTGAACAGAAATTTGAAATTTCGCACTGTGAAAGTTGACCTTCACTTAGGGTAAATACAAAATGACGTGGCCGTGCCATTTACTAACTTATAAGGTAAAATAATAGATTTTGAATACGCTCTAAATGTATTTCTAAGTAAGAAATGAGATATTGGCACAGCAAACACACTCGCCATTATGTTAACTGTCGTGCGATGCGTTAAGATAGGATTGTCCCTATTGAGTCGACAATCTGGTACGTACAGATACGTTCGGATACGTTTTGATACGATCAACACGATTGGTACGTCTGGCGACAATATATGATAAGACCTGACAGGATCATCACGGTTACTCCACGATTAAAACCACGATTATCGTAACGCGAATCGTGATAGTGGTAACCTAACTAATTCGAGCTAACAAATTGATTACATTAAATTAACATCCTTCATATACAGACTTAGCTAATATTAGACAGAAAACAAATATAATCATGACATGTATAATGTTACTCTTAAAGGCCCAATACCACTCTTGTTGTAACTGAATAATATGTTCCAATCTTTATTCTGGTCAATAAAATGTACTATTTTACAATATTTCAATTAAAAAATGATACAAATTTCATCTTAACACACCTAATTTTAAAAATTGGAAAAATTTAACTACATGCCGTAACATGGTTTGAAAAGCCTTACGTAAGCACTTTCAAATGCAACTTTGATTTAAACATATTTTCGAACCCTCTGGACAAGTAAGATAGGTTGTAATTGGTAATTTACACAACAGGTAGGACACTTAAACATCTTGTAGTTAGAATAAGGCTAATTATTTTTTTTTCTGGACCTGTCACGCCAGCAAGAGTGTTATTGTCCCTTTAAATATTTCACACAATTCATTTTCAGTAGGGGGATCACGGTGGCTAAGTGGATAAGGCGCTGGTTCGGATGATTTCCGGTGAGCTGTCGAAGTGTGCGGACGTGTTCGGCTTAGAGCTCCAGTGTTTTTACAGTATAGTTTAGTAGCTGAAATGTTTGTTGTGTAATTTTTATTTGAAGTACTTTGGATTAATATATTAACTAGTGTGTTATTGTGGACCCAGCCCAAACTCTGTTTGGGCGACATGGCCAGCCATGTCCATAAGCGCAGACTTGTGTTCAAGGAGTGTACTGTAAGGATTCCCGCTGATACGAAGAATGTGAAAGCTGTAGAAATTATCGATAAAGTGGAAAATATTTGTGGTGTTAATTCTGTATTGGCTTGTGTGCCTAGACTCAATAAATTTGAAGTAACTGTAGATAGTAATATATCAGCCGGTAAATTAATTGAAATTGGTGTTGAAATTGATGGATTGAATATACCCTGTCACTATGTGTCGAATAAAATCAAGATTGTAAGTATAATGAATTTACCCTATTATATTGAAGATATAGATATTGAAGAAAAATTAACACGATGGAATGTAAAATTAGAAGGCGAGATTAAAGAGAGAATTGATCACTCTACTGGTTGTGCCGATGGCACACGAATCATGCAGGTTATTTTCCCACCAGGAGTAAGCTCGTTACCCTTTTCAGTTGGGTTTAATACGGTAGACGGATACGAATATTTTGCCCTAAAACATAACGATCAAAGCAAGGTATGTTTCAACTGTTTGTCAACTGAACATATTAAAATCGACTGCCCTCTATTTAAATGTAATTTGTGCGACGAACAAGGTCATGTTGAAAGAAAGTGTAGGACTCCCAAGTGTGTAAAATGTTCTTCATTTATGAAGTTTTGTGAATGTGAGAAAAACATGGAAGTTAAATGTACAACTTGTGGCTTAATAACATGTATTTGTAACGACCTGATAAACGACGATCTAACTCATGTTAAAACAACAGAACAAACCCTAGCTAGTGACAATGATAACAATGAAGATGAATCTGTGAGTAGTGTTTTCACTGAAATTGTCGAAAATTCGTCTGCTATGGAAGTCAATGTAGAAAATGACAATCAAGACAACCATAATAAACAAATTGACGTATTCACTCCCGCAATTCCTAACGCTGATGACAATATCGTCGACGAGAACCATACAGAACACATGCATATTCATAATGAAACTAACGAGGGCCGCATAAGTGATCGCTACGAGGCCGAAGGAGCGACAAACGAAGATGACGGGTATCAAATATATCTTTCAACACGACTCCGGTACAAACAATCATTAAATCTTAAACCGGCGTCACTTAAGCGGTATGAAGAATTAGCACGAAGGCGAGAAACATACGATAGGTATACAGGGCGTTATAGCTATGAGTCTATCGATGCATCCAGTAAGCGCTTACTATCTACATCTTCACAGGTTTCGCTACCAAAACGACAAACAGTACCTTCACGGGAATACCCAATCTAATAGCGGACATGCCTAAGTACGTGTTTTATTTATATACAACCTTTTTTCAGATTATGTACAGAGTGTGGTGCTTTATTTATTTATATACATATTGCCAGAATGCCGATTCTATAATCCCAAAGAAACCCTACAAACCCCTATTCCAATGTTCCATTTCAATGCCTATTAACTTCATACTCCTGAACTGGGACCAAAACAAATTTAAAAACATAATTTATTTCTGTAACTATAATTATATTGATATTTTATGTATTGTACTTTTAAATTACTTTAATACGTATGCAAATGTCAATAAATTTAATAATATTATTGTTACTGTTTATAACGGTAATAGTCACGTGTCTTCACGCCGACTATCTGTTTATGTTTTGACAACACCCATATCTTATGTTTATACAGCTCTCGTCTTGTCGCTTAAAGTGACACCGCAAGCTATTCCCAATGACCTAACTTTTACCTTATGTTCATTATATAAATATTTCTTACGATTATATATACCATTATTAAAATATATATTATATGGTACCCCTAAACTTAAACTCATCAATGCCTAAAATAGTTTCTTTGAATGTAAACGGTCTTCGTGCTCTGCCAAAAATTAAAAATATTTATGCATATCTTAACAGCTTTAACTATGATATCGTTTGCATGCAAGAAACGTTCTGGGATGATGAATTTATACGTTCTTTAAGTGATTTGTGGGATGGTCCATGCTATTTTAGTAATTTTCAAGATAACAAAAGGCGGGGGGTTACCATTCTGTTTAGAAACAACTATAAAAATCTTATTACACAAGAATTCAAGGATAAACAGGGTAGAATAATACGGGTAGATCTGCAGTTAGATAATAAAGACATATCTATATTCTCCATATACGCCCCTAATAATTACAAAGACAGATGTGAATTTTATAATGTTGTCTCTTCTTTTATTGATATAACTCGCATGAATTTTGTTTGTGGTGATTTTAATGATATATTAGATCCTTATTTAGACAGAGGTAGAAATATGTATACAAATGCTAGCTCTACTGTAAGTTTTAAGAATTTTATACAAGAAAATAATCTGTGTGACATATTTCGCGACAAATATCCATCGAAGCGTCAATTTACTAGGACACAAACTGTGAACGGGTCATTACGTATGAGTAGGATTGATTATATATTAATAAGCCACCCACTTAAAACACATACCACTAATATTTGGACAACACATACAAAATTATCTGATCACAGTTTGGTATCCTTACTTTTTGATTTAAGTGAAGTTGACAGAGGTCCTGGTATGTGGATTTTTAACAACACGCTTTTAAATAACATTAACTATGTGGATACTATTAAAACAATAATTAATGACAAATTAAGCTGTAGCCTGTACAATGAAAATCCTTTAATCTGGTGGGACAGCCTTAAATATTGTATTAAAAAAGAGTCAATTTTATATGCACGAAAAGTAAATCAAAAAGAGAAAAAGGAATTTTGGGATTTAAACAATAAATTAACTATTTTGTATGCAAAGCAGTCCAGAGGTTTATTAGTTGACCAAAATGTAATCCAAGATTTAGAAAGAAAATTATCAGAATTCGAAACTAAAAAATGCCGAGGGGCCATCCTAAGATCGAAATCCAAAAACGCCTTAGAATCTGATAGATGCACGTCATACTTTCTAAATCTTGAGAAGAAAAACCAGGAAAATAATGTAATTAAATGTATTTATGATTCAAATGATATTTTAATTGATGATTCTAGTAATGTTTTATATACATGTGCGGATTATTATAAAGAATTATACACGGCTGATCCTGAAGCAGACGATATACACGAGCAGACTATCGTGTGTGATCACGTGGACAGTAAACTTAGCGAAGCCAATAGCAGGTCATGTGACCGGCCTATTACACTCCATGAAGCATATATAGCACTTAACGGTATGCAGAAAGGGAAATCCCCCGGTAATGATGGGTTAACAGTGAGTTGGTATTTACACTTCTGGAGTGTAATAGGTCCTATTTACTTGTACATTTTAAACTATATTATTTCTAGTAAATCGCTTTCTCGTACTATGCGACATGGTGTCATAACTTTATTTTATAAAGGTAAAAGCGATAAAAGACATTTGAAAAATTATAGACCTATAAATTTATTAAATGTTGACTATAAGATTTACTCTAGAATTTTAGCATTGAGACTCCGAAGTATTATTAACACTATTGTTACTCCTGACCAGTCGTGTATTCCCGGTCGTGACATTTCTGATAATATTGCATCCATCAGAGATGTTTTAAATTATGTTGATTTTGAAAATATACCATGTTATATTTTAAAACTTGATGCACTCAAAGCTTTTGACCGAGTTTCACATTCTTATATTTTTACTGTACTAAAGCATTTTAATTTTGGTAATAATTTTATTGAACATGTTAAAATATTATATTCTAATATATATAGTAGTGTTAAAGTGAACGGCCACATATCTCGCCCTTTCCCTGTCACTAGATCAGTCAGACAAGGTTGCCCACTCTCAGCCCTATTATATGTCCTTACAGCAGAACCCCTTAATGCACTTATTAAATTTAACCCAAACATTAAAGGAATAAGTATACCAGGATCACCCACCCCATCACTCCTATACCAGCATGCAGATGATTGTACCCTAACCCTGTCAGACACCGACTCAGTCGTAAATACATTTACACAAATACAACCATATTGCAAATGTTCTGGCGCAAAAATAAACATAGAAAAATCTGAATTACTACCCGCTGGATCTGTTAGAAATGAACATATTTCACTTCCTGTACAAGTAAAAATTATTTATGATTGTGTTGAAATATTAGGTATTTATTTAGGACCAAATTCCAATGCTTGTAACTATAAAAACTGGGATTTAAAACTTAATAAAATTAAAAGAATTTTAAACATGTGGTCACAAAGGAAACTTACTTTGATTGGAAAATCCTGTGTTATTAACTCATTATGTATGTCTTTGTTATGGTACCCCTTGAGAGTTTTAAATATACCTAATTATATTATAAACAGAGTTGAAGAATGTATTAAAAATTTTATATGGTTTAATAAAACACCTCTTGTGAAAAGTTCTACTGTTTTAGGTTCATATGACCAAGGCGGCTTAAATATACCCAAACTTGTATTAAGACAAGACGCCTTTAGATTAAATGTTTTAAAGAAATACAATGATACTACCTTTCAAGCTATATGGAAACACCTTTTTACTTATTTCCTTAATTCATATCATAATATGAATATAGATATTGAAATATTCGCATTAAAACCTGTTCCAGGTGGCTTACATAATATACCAGACATTTATAGATCTGTTTTAATTGCATGGAACAATATTAATAATAATAAAAGAATACCACCTTTAAGTTATAATGACATTTTAAACCAACCATTATTTGATAACCCTTTTATATTATATAATAATAAGTCTCTTCATTATGATCTCTTTATTACCAATAAGATTGTAAAAGTTTCTGATATATGCTTTTGTGTTATACCCGGTTTATTACCCTTAATCCACATAATTGATTTGTTTACCATTTATAATGATGATGTGGATATTGTTAAGATTGAAAAATATTATAAAACCATATGCTCATGCCTTCCAAATGACTGGCTTGCTATAATTAATAAAGAAAGTCATGTTATTAATAAACATATCATTCTCCATATACACATTAATGATGAATATATACCAATTACAAATTGTACATCTAAATATTTTTATAATGTTCTAAGAAAGAAATTTTATAAAGAACCCACTAGTCTTAACTTTTGGAACCAGTTTAATTACAATATTGACTGGAAAAATGTATGGAAATCCATAGGTTATTACTTAAAGAGCAATGAATGCATAGAAAATGATTTTAAAATAGCTCATAACATTATATATACATATGAGAAACTCTTCAAGTATAAAACTATTGATAGTCCTCTGTGTTGTATTTGTTTAAGTGATATAGAAAATATGCAGCATTTATTTCTTAATTGTCCAGATGTCTCAGAGTTTATAAATAATTTAAAATCTATATTAATTAATTTTTACCCAGAAGGATTTAGCACTGTCCATTTTAATACAATATTACTATTCGGTGTCCAAGTCATTAAAGGTAATAAAAAGAATAATATTTTAATTCTACTACTATCCTTTGCTAGACTAGCTATAATAAGACGCAGAAATATGTTCCTAAAGACTGATAAAATTGTAAATGTTTTTAAACTTTTTATGTCAATGTTACAACATCATTTTCAGTACTTATATTTTTATTTAAAAGAACAGAAATTCAAAGATTTAATATGTATACCAAATATTATATATATAAAAAATAATGAAGTAAAATTATGTATAAGTGTATAAATCCGGGCAATGTTTTTAATTGTACATAATATATTTTACCCTTATTACGCTTTTGTACATTATAAATAACCAAATATACTTGTTTTTATTTTTGTAATATAACTTCTTGCCTGGGTGTATATATGTTACTATTATATTTATATCTAATTATGAATTTATGAAATGTATTTAATGTAATGTATATACTTGTGTTTCTGTGAATAAAAATTTAAAAAAAAAAAAAAAAAAAAGGCGCTGGTTCGCTAGCCTGGAGGTTGAGTGTTCGATCCCTGCATTGGCCGAGAAAGTTCATCTCGATTTTCCGGCGTGATTTCCCCTTGTCAGTGATGCAGAAGGAGGGCCTGACAAGGACAGCTGCCTAGTCGTTCGGATGGGACGAAAAACCGAGGTCCCGTGTACAATTTGGAGTGCACGTAAAAGATCCCTTGGCAGTTGGAATTCGATATAAGAGTAGGCCGTAGCGCCGCTGCCCGGGCAAAATTTCCCTCATAGCACACTGTTGGCGTATGCCCGTCTTCAATTGGCCCAGGTTAGGTGCTTAAGCGTAGGACGTTAAACCCCATTTCATTCATTCATTCATTTTCAGTAGTGCAATAAAGTCGTCTCGTGTCCTAGTATCTCAAACGTACACACAACAAAACTGGTTACGATTTGACACAGGTAGTAGATTTAAACGTATACCGAAATAAAATGTAATAGGGTTTAACGTCTGCAATGTTCTGCACTGACTGGGCTAATGAAGTCGGTAAATGCATACTAACAGAAGCAAAATTTTTAGTGGCATAACAAACACGTAATAATACACAATAAAAGCAGAAGAAGTAAATAACAAATCAGCATGGACGCAAAGATTAGTGATGTAACATGCCAGTAGAAGTGCAAGGATCCGTTTTTATAACGAATTCATATCAATGCAAAGATCTGTGGTTAGCGGAACAACGAATCAGCATCAATGCAAAGAATCATATTTTTAAACATCATACTAAATCCATATCAATGCTAAAAAATATGGCTTAGTGTTATACTAAATAAATATCAATGCTAGAACATTATTTTAGTGATATACCAAATCCAGTTCAATGCTAAGATAAGTTTACTTATATGATAAATCCATTTTGAAAATACACATATTTAATTAAATTATAGTTATTACTTTTGTGTAAATCTATACATGTGTTGTTTTGATGTATATGCGTGTGATTTTGTTTTAATGTATAGTGTAAACATATTTGACAATCGAAATGCCAGGTTAAATCATATTCATTTAGTTGGTTGGGTATTAGGTACAGTATTGGATAGAATAGGGATAGGAATAGGATAAGGCATTGGGTAGGATATTAGATAGGGATAGGACACGGGATTGGGTATGGGCTAGGTTATGGGGTAGGGTATTAGATAGGTTGCGGGACCTTCTGTTTAGCACCCATGGTGTTACTGTAATTTGTAAATTTATATCTTTAATCTTATTAGATGGGCCTTATATCTAAACTAATTATCAAGTGATTAGGGTTTATTACTTTGGTATGACAATTTGGTTCACCGACAGTTTGACCCTTAATCCTGACCAGTTAGCCGCAATAAGCACCAATTAACAACCGATTAACATCGGTGGTCTCAAACCCTGTGGCTGAAACGTCGGTTTTCCGAATTATCCCACCATTTTAATGATGGCGTGCGTCACGTGGGGCATGATGGATACAGCGTGCCACTTCTCATGGACAGGGGCGACGACAGTAAAATATCTAACGACAAAACCATCATTATACAGAAATATAGCATCATAAAAAACCTGCTTTAAAAGAGGAATCCCCAATTGCATTGTGATCTTTATTGTTTCATGCATGACTCTACAGGAAGGTGACTTTATGGCACTATGACATTTGTCATGTTTTGTATTATATGTGTAGGTGTAAGGATTCAATTATGCATATGTCTCCAGATTAAATTTTATAGATTCCCTTCCCACTCTATAAAAATAAATTAAAGGTTGTGTAATTTTCGTCTTATTTATTTTAGGATTCCTGGTAATTTAATCTAGAAATTGATATTAGATTTAGGAATGGCTCAACGATCCATTAGACTTTTCAAACACGTTTATTAACTGACACTTAGGTTTTACCCATTACATTTATACAAAATATCAGACCTTAATGTCTAAGATGTATCTTTCAAGTATGTAATTGTACATTTTGAAATGCAAACCAGTAAGTATTCCCTATAGTCCATTTTACATCTTCAAGTTATTATATTAACACTACTGAATAGCTTAACATCAGTTCTTGTCAAACATAACATACAGTATAAAGACAAGGTTGAAATCAGCACCAGCAGACTGCAGCCAAAAAAACCCCACAATCTCTGAAAACAATTTTCGATCAAGGAAGTTTCTTGGAAACATGAAAATTTCAACTGTTTGTTGGTTGCAGCATAATGAGGTTGCAGCTGCTGAAATTGCTTGTTATATTCGGGTCCTATATTTTCGCCACAGAATCACCGTTGAAAAGACGATTTTCCCAAATTTACCACCCCACCATACCAAATCTCCTTGGGCCGCCATGTCTGTCCCCTCACGACATATTCCGCCACTGTCAGAAATGCAACCACGGATGTTTTGTACCGGATTTAGTTCAACAGCAAACCCGAATTGGCGAAGGGTCTGTAGTGGACACACACATCTAAATTATAGCACGGCATAGAGATCGACCTCTGTTTAATTGACAGAAGAGGATCACGGTGGCTAAGTGGGTACGACGCTGACTCGCTAGCCTCGCAAGGTCGGGTTTCGATCCCTTCATTGGCTGAGAAAGTTTATCCTGATTTTCCGGCGTGGTTTCCCATTGTCAGTGATGCAGGACGGAGGGCAGCTGTCTAGTCTTTCGGATGGGACGAAAAACCGAGGTCCCGTGGACACATTGTTGTGCAAAAAGAAGACCCCTTAGCAGTTGGAATTCGATATAAGAGTAACCTGTAGCGCCGCTGCCCAGAGAAAATTCCCTCATAGCACATTGTATGGCGTTTGCCCGTCTCCATTAGCCCAATTTAGGAGCAAAACAGTAGGACGTTAAGCCCCACTTCATTTCATTTCATTTAAATGAAAGGGAACCCGTATTATAAAACGAAAAGAAAAAGAATTAACTATTGTTTACGTCAAGATTATTCCTGACAGTATGGAAAAACATATCTGTACATTTCTTCTAAAATATAAATTATTATTCATGTTAAGCAGCGTATCTTGTTGATTCTTGTACAACTACAGAATACGGTGTCAAGTCAATGCTAAATGAATTACACTTCTTCGAATACTCTTAATTTAAAGATTAAAATATGTCCCGGGGAGACAACTATACAAATGTTAACTCAATTGACTTACAGAAAATCACTAAAATTACATAATAACAGAAAAACTCGCAACCACTGGCTGAACATCAATAAAAAAAACATGTTGGTGTTCTAGAAGTTAGGTCACCCTAGCTCTATAGTTAAAGTAAAGAAAATGTTTTTTACACGAACGTTTACATTGGTGCGTGAATTTCTAATAGAATCGCTTAAGACTATTGGATATTGCCACCAGGAGAAGAAATGGCGTGTAAAGGCAATGTTTGTCGACATAAACACAAAGTTTCACATAGAATCCCCTCTGATCTCACTCTCCCTTGATCTCTGATCTAGATAAAGCCATTCTATCAGCACTGCACGGAATGTTGATCATTGGTTCCATTCTGTAGAATAATTCATGAAAGTAGAAACCGGTTCCTTAATATCAGAAATGAGATAATTAACGATAACTGACCCACATAGAATATTAAGCTTTATAGGCAAACTCAGAAATAAATTTATTGGCCAGGGCAGATGGGGCCTGGGAGTGAGAAAACACAAAAATAAATCATGTGAAATTCCCATATGAATGGAAAGTGGTATAAAGTGTTCAAAAAGGGTGAACATACACAACATATTTAAGCAAACTCAGAAATAAATTTATTGACAAGGGCAGATGGGGCCTGGTAGTGAGAAAATACAAATATAAATCAAGTGAAATGTGAAATTCCCATATGAATGGAAAGTGGTATACGGTGTTCAAAAAGGGTGAACATACCCTGCCTCGTATACGTTTATGTTGTTGATAGGTAGTTTATGAAAAGTGGTATCAGCTAGTCAAGAAGCACTAAGAACACTCTATCGCGTACATTACAGCGAATGTTTCGATTTCAGAAAGCAATGCACAGTAATCGCTGTGGTATTTGGTTTTCAAAAGCCCCAATTTAGTTTAAATTAGAGTTTTACAAATATGTATATAGATAACAAAGATATCATATTCCCCCACAGCAGATCCGCCAACACGAAAATGATTAAATGTCCGAAGGCCGAGAAGCGCAATAAAACTAAGGTCAAGTAACAGTAACAATGATATTGTTTTGTTTGTTATTGATCTGTATGACCAGTTACCGTTGATTGGAAATGGTAAATGAAGAGGTCAACACCCACTAAAAATACTCAGATATATAATGACTCGGTTTTGCTAAAGTGTATTGAACTTGATCCTACGTATTTGCCTACCCCTTCTCCACTACAAGTTATTAAAATGATACCACATTAAACCCACGCAAATATTTCCTAATTCTGAATATTTCACACGTGCATGCTCTTCGTCACATAGCAGTTTCTTGGGTTTTCATCCCATTCGAATTACTAGTCGTCACTTCTGACAATTGAGAACGGGATTTGAAATATTCTGTTGCCTCGGGTTGATTATTGTGTAGCTTTCAGTGACCTTATTGTCCGATCATCAGCTCGTCAATGTACCGTTATAATTAGCTTCCGTTATACAATCTATATATACATTTGTTGATAGACAGTACATAAACAATAACATAGTATTTAAGCAGTGTTTTCATTCTTTATTATCCTTACTTGATTGTAACATGCACGTTTACTTCTAACAGATAAAAAAGGAGAAAAAGGAGTAATATGTTCTTCTGTTTATGTCAGTCCCTTGACCTCTCCATTAGACCATCTGGTTTTAGCTTTACTTGCAGTTTCGTATAGCCAAATAGCCTTACCAGAAACAAAAAAATACAATAAATTAGGAAACCAGGACACCTCAATCGGCTATGTTCATATAATTTACTGTAAGGTAGTACCTATAGAC
The DNA here is from genome assembly GCA_917208275.1 of Patella pellucida. NCBI lineage: Eukaryota > Metazoa > Mollusca > Gastropoda > Patellidae > Patella > Patella pellucida. The sequence continues at coordinate 65,934,876 of OU795039.1, forward strand.
GGTAATAACTACGGAAAGGACTGGGTTTAAAGTCCACTTAAGAAAACCAGGCCACCCATTTTGGAAATGTGACAGGCACAGCCATGTACGGCAGCGCACAAATGACGTATTCAGCCCAGAATTTAATTCATCTAATTTCTAAAATACTAAATCAAACACTTTGAACCACTGACAAAAACAACAAATAACACTTTACAAAACCACAACAACAGGGCCACAACAACAGAGCCACAACAACAACTCTACATGCACCCCAAAACGAAAACTCGACAAAGGAAAAAACAGCTGAAGACGAGATTAAAAAAAAACCTTACCGTTCTGTGTAGCTCGTTTCGATTTAGAACGCATGCTTGAAGAATTGTTAGAGATTAGTGGATTTGGATGAACGGCCTGTTAGGAGTTCATTATGAGTTTAAACACAGTGTGTCCATTAAATTTACAAAACCATACATTAAGTCGTGTGTTACTACTTATATTATATGAGTTCCGACATCACATTATTCGATAACATAGTAACTGGTCTACTGGATCTAGCCCATTCAATAATCCGTTATATCCGAATGGCGACTAACACATAAAGACAGTCGATGAACAAGATAATCAAAATTGTTCACATCTGAATATTTATTAGAATTATCCCAGTGTGTAGCCTACTTCCAAACATTAAAACTTCATTAACAGTGGCTAAGCTATTACAAAATTCCAGAAACCTTCATAAAGAAAACAGACAATCGTATAATAATTTCATTTAATTCCTGTTCCTGAGTTAAGTGGCACTATAGTTTTTCAAAGAATAAAAAACAAAAATGTATCTAATTTCTCTTGTTCACAAAGTATAACCTGTTGACTGATTTCCACTTTATATCCAAGTTCCACAGAAACTCTAAAATTACAAAAACACAGAGCTACTCCAATACGCATTACAAATATCCAAAATTGACTGTTCTAACCACAGAACTCGATAACAAAATATCGTTTTGTTTTGTGTCGGTTAGATAACTCGCCCCGACTCGGTTTCTTCTATCCAATATAAACAAGTAGTAGCGGAGTCGTCTGCGAATTCTCAGCGTCGCAGACGAACTGAACTGATTGATCAATAGGGATATATAGTCGGTGGTTGCTGTTGATGACATTGCTCATGGCTTAAATTAGTCTAGTTGGTAGTTGCAAGCGACTTAATGAGACACGCTAATTATATTGTATTGTGCGAGCAACAGAACATAATAAAGGTAACGGGAGGAGTAGCAGAGGAAAAGGAGAATCTTCAATCACTCTTGACTTGACTTGTCTGCTAGATATTGGATTGGAAATAATGAAACCATGCAGCACTATTATGCATGTTAAAGCGATGCTTTTTTGCAATACTTTAAAAGTACAAGGGTGATTTCATTCTTGTAAAAGCTAACGGTAGTTTGTAACATCAATTTGTTTTGTATAGTTGGTATTTGTTTACATTATCCTTTATTGGTACACAGTTAGGAATTAAGACAAAATCGAAAATAAAAAATAGTAAACAGATTTCTGCTTAATATTACAATACAATACCTAAATAGAGGGCGGCTCCTCCAAAACTCGAAACGACAGCAAAAATGCATGGCCATGCGAGCTTTTGAAGTAACTGCAAAGTATTATCTAGCATACAATGTCTTGTGCACTAAATTACAGTCATATCCCCAGTTTACTGAAAAACTAGATTTGCTGGTAGGATTCTCATCCAAATCTTAATATACCGATCTTAAAGGAAATTTATATTCTATACAATGGATACCCTTACTGCAGTTTCTATTGTGATTGCTTCCTATGGTTTTGACCAAACGGTCGATTTTTTGCGAACTTTGCTTTGAAATCGAATTCCGCACCATGGCTCTAGATAGAGCAGAAAAATAAGACGTTAAACCCTATTTTATTGCATCTTATGTAATTATTTACTTTTTAGCTTGTCCTTTCTGATCGATGGCATCTGGTCATGATGTTCAGAATCAAAGATGGATACCATTAGATCTGCACTCAGAGATATTCTTTTGTCAGACATTTGCTTTAAAACTTTGTCTAATTAAATTCATGACGTTAAGAAGAATATATGATATTTAACCAGCTCTCCAAGAACGCATGAAGGAACTGTTTTTTATTGATTATAGCCAATATACAGGAAATATGATATCGTTAATCTATTCTGGGAATCCTCTGTAGGGGGAACAACATGATTATCTGGTACAATGAATGTATTTTTCTTCAGAAATGATATATCATAAAATAAGAATTTGACAAATAGTATTGGAGATTGGACTGATTATGTGGGACGTCATGATAACATCAGTCATGGTACTATGAACGATTTAGATAAAGAGCTGGTAGTTCTCGTTATAATAGTTTAAAAATAGATAATGCAGAGGGAATATGCTGAATATTTCTGTCAAATTCCTTATTCTGTGCGGAGTTATCGCCGGTTTATCTCTTTATATTTTATATTTGATCATTGCTTGATCAAGAGAAGCCTAATCGAAACGTCGGTCAGTAATACGCTGTAATTGTATTCCATAGAATTTTGACCTGTTTGTTAAATCACCAACCTCCCTTAAAAAATGTAATGAAATTATTGTACTCTATGCATAACAAAATTGAATGTCGAAACTTTATACTTAAGGTCGTTTTGAGACTAACATGTGGTTATTATTTATGGCCATGTGGATCACGAATGTACCATCTAAGACATGTTAGAATCAAACTATATAAAAACTTACGAAAATTGGACATTATAATAATAATAATAATATAATATGGGCATTTATAATGCGCTATATCCACAAACTTAGTTTATGCTCAAAGCGTTACACAATTATTATCCCGGTCTCTAGGATACAGGTAAAGCCTGATTACCTCCCTTTACTCCTGAACTCTTTTAAGAGTCCCAACATATGCGGCTTCAAAGAGCGCAACAGTTTTTTGTGTAATGCATACACCATCCTACCAGTACCCATTTACAGCTGGGTAGACTGGGATACAGGGATAAAGTGTCTTATTCAAGGACAGAAGAACTCGGCGCACAATTCGGGTCTGGAACCTGCAACCGTTAGGTCACAAATCCTACTCGCTAACCGTTGCGCCAGTATCCTCACGGTATACGTTGTACAATTCCGGAAATGGCGTCATATTATTATTATTATTATTATTATTTAATACATTTATACAGCACATCTTTCACCGAAGTGTTCAGATGCGCTTAACAATAACAAAGTAAACATACAATTGATAATAGTAAGATTTATTTGAGCGTCCTCTGCATCATAGTGGTATCATTCCAGGGCTAATAATTTGAATTCGTGAAAACCCCGTGAAGGGACACAGAGCGTAGTGGAGTAGAACGGAAATATATCACTGTCGAACCGTTTTTGGTGTAAAACAAAATCGACTTGTCAAATTTTATTTTGTTGTAGAAGAGGTCATCGCATTAATCGGTGCCTTCATGCGTTGGTAACAACAATTTGCCAATGCGCATTTTTTGAGAAACCCTAATTCGTCGGTAGGTAGACGAAGTGACGTATCGTCAGCAGGTTCTCTGTTGACGATACGTCACTTCGTCTACCTAGCGACGAATTTCCCCGTGTGGTTAGGGTTAAGTATGACCTGCACCATACATTAAACGGAAAAATAGAATATTAGATTTTACAGACAATCTTATACGAGACGTCTCGTCTCTACGTTTATTACAGATACGTTATATAAGATGTAAATTTAACGAACTGAACGTTACATAAAGAGCTGACTGTTCTTACTATAACAGTAAAAAATAAATATTAAGGAATTTCAGGGCAAATTGGTTATTAGCAACGGTACAATTATCCATTCTACACATGGACACACATGCGAATTCAACGTTCGGTTATCTGAAATTCCGCTAGCTATGAAGTTTTAAAGGGTCAATCCCGATAATGTTTTTTTAGAATAAAACTCCTTAATTTGTGTTAAAATCCATTAAGAAACCCTACCCTAGGGCCGAGCAACTAACTCAATATATGTGATACGTTTTCAAACAACTTAAACCCACATTCTTCATCTTGAAATGGAGTCCGGTGTCCCAAACTGTATTATGCGGTTTTATTTTATGAAAATAATGTGTTGGTGAAATATACCTTTTGTTATCAAGTACAGCACATGGACCATTCACTGTGTAGACCTCTAGGGAACGGGAATCAATTATGGGGTCACCCAACGAAAGAATTGACCCGAAAACTTAAAAGGGTTACGTGTCCGGTTAAGCTGTTTTAACGCTCACGTCCAAACGACTGAATATTTTGATCTGAAATTTTGAGTCAGAGTATATACACCAGTCTTCTATATTTTGGCGTTTAAATTTCATACATACTCGGACTTTTATTTTTGAGGCTCTGTTCTATTCGGGACAGTCCCTTTAAAGTAATTTCTTGTATTGTAATTCAATTTGTTCAAAGCTGTGTTCATTTTTCATTAATAAATGTCAAAATAACAGTTTAAATAACATTTGAAGCCAAAAGAAAGACCTACAATAGACAGTTTTAGCTCTCACAGAATGCATCTTCGACTACTATAAGCAATGTTATAGTCCCGTGTTTTAAAATAGAACATCAATCGAACAATTGAACAAGAACATGTGTTTGGTGGTGGTGATCTGGGCGAAGGTGAATAATTTTCATGTCTGAAATAACTTCCTCAAGAATTCTAATTACATTTCTTTACAGAGTTTTTCTCCAAGTGAATTTCCAAGTTGTCAATAATCGAATTTCCAAGTTGTCAATAATCGAATTATTAACATTAAAGCTTTAGACTGTACATTTACTTTGAGATGGAAGAGAGAATGTAACGTGCGAGATGTTTAAATAATTAATTATAGCCAATACTAGATTTGATTAATTCTACCTACTTAAATAGCCTGAACGCGATATTAATATTAACTCTTACAAAACTCAATAAGAACTACAGGTGCTTCTATCATATCCCAATTCTCGTGACCGGAATACACTGTCTGTATGAGTTGGATACAGACCACTCACAAATAATCACTTTTGACGTCTGCAGTGAATAAATATAGTTCTTGCTGTGGCTTCTCTCTCTCTATCTCTGTCCCCAAATTTGTATGCCAGAGAAACGGGCTTGGATTTAGTAAATATTTAAGATATTAAAAATGAAGAATAACGTTGATAAAAGGGTGGTTACGTTGAAATATATATGAAATAGTCAGGCCCACTGTCAAGCACCTGGCAAAGGGATTAGCATGATTCAATCTTATTTCAATAATTCGCTAGCGCTTAGAGTTCTATAGCAGTGGAAGGCAATCGGGGGGCCTGGAGAATTCCATACCCCTTGTAGCGAACAAGCAGGGAATCGAAACTACATCACTTGACTCAATGACATAACGTTAACCATTTAGGTATGAATTAACATTTTTGTCAGGTTTTGGTAAGCATCCAGCCTGTCATCACTTTCCTGTTAAATGGGATTTAATACCCTAACAGTACAAATAGATTGATTACAGTGTAACCGTACGGTGGATGTTTATGGTATGCTACTCCCAATTTGTTTAGCTCGAACAGTGCATGGTCAACCTAATACACACCCTGGAACAACATATTGCCAGATATGGCTCTGGCGCTGGGGAGGGTCCATCAAAGCGAAAATATGGGGAAAGGATGGAGCCGGGCAAAGAGCTAAGAAAAGTCACGCTGAAAATATATGGACCCAAATCACCAATTATTCCTACGCTAATTTTTCCTACGAAACAAGGGCCAAAGTTTTGATGAATATTCATGTTTTTAAGGCGGAAAGATACGAGAGTTAAGAGGTTGGTTTGGTTGAAATGTGTGTGTTGGAGGGAGGGGGGGGGTGGGGTGGCAAGTTTACTAGTTTACATGATGAACCTCATACGTGCTTTTGAGCAAGAGATTGTTCCACTTCAATCAACAATGTTACCGTGAAAGTATTGGCTTCTGGTATCCAATATTTAAGACACAGTGGAATATTAAACTTGCACCAGAATCGGGTACCAGAATGCTTTCGAGTGCCATTTATAACGAAGTGACTGGATGGACGAGACTAAACATATCCCACAAGGGAAGACTATCGGACTAGACTTGAATAACTAGACATCAAAGATTGCCATTTAATTTGCACTCTAAACAGAAACGAATGAATGTGAATCAGTTTATATACATTCATAATACATTATTATATACGTCGTGACGCTTTTATGTCCATTACCAGGAGCCAAAGAATCGCGATTTAGCACCTTTAAAGGAGCTAAATCGCTAACAATTGGGATCTAGAAATTGACAAACGTGGGTCGCAACGCATATAATACTGTAATATGAATGTTTATACACGACTCGTGTACCAATGTTAGAAAAATTATTTCATCTTTAATATCGGATATGAGAAGCTCATCTTTTCCCAGTAAGTTTATATCATCAATGTTGATTTAAATTGACCAATAATTCGTGTTTTCGATGTTGATGATTTTGGAGGATTTTGAGTTACGGACTTAGGTCCTTTAAAGTTATTGGGGAAATCATTGATGATCTATGGCCACATGGTAGGCTGTTGTTGTGCTATTTACAGGGTTATTACCCCTTTCACTTACATCATGTAATAATAGTTTACATACTTTTGAGATATTTGTGACACCCAAGTGTAATGGCTCTGACATGGATATCTGGTCATAAAGGTAAACAATTCCTTGAGCATCTTAGTGACAATTTAAAATACGTCACCCTTTGATGTTAAGGTACCATTACCGTATTTCTTCGAATACAACCCCGGCCTCGATTACAACCCGGGCCTCGTATAGAACCCGGGGGTAAGGAGGTGTTGAGATAAATACAACCCGGGTCTCTAATATAACCCCGGCCGGGTCTCTAATATAACCCCGGTCTAACGTGGAAACCGAATACTCCCTGTCAAAATATAAATTAATTGATGATCCCTGCACATGAAGAAGAATTGTCTCATGTCACACACAGAGAGTTTAGCCTTCGTATTTGCAAGACCGACCCTGTCTGCTTGTTTTACTTGTCCAATTGTCACTCCTATAGAAGATTATAAAGCCTCAATTCGGGTCTGAAAAAATACAACCCGGCCTCGATTATAACCCGGGCCTCGAATAGAACCCTGGGGTCGGGGGTGCTGACCGTAATAGAACCTCGGGGTAGTATTCGAGGAAATACGGTATTTCAAATAATCGTACGGACAACTTTCCAAGCGTACCTTGCGTAATATATTGTAAAAACAGCCGGACCCCGCGTTCCTCTTGTTGTTACAATATTTTACTTAATGTCTCGCTCTCGACCATTAAACAATACATACTTATGTAAAAAAAATTGGACATCAACATAAAGTATAATGCGATTTTCTAAGCTCCCCACTAAATTATTTTACTTTGTTTTCAATGATTTTACACCAACATCCAGTTGTTTGAATCGTGTTTACAGTTTGTGATAATTTCGCATTTAAGCCAAACAGAGTTATTTGCCCTATTATGAACACGTCTTGGCTTGTTTGTCTCATTACATTTATACAATGTCAAACTGCTTTAAACAAACCACTTATGGTCAAACTCACATCGTCGTTTTCCTTCATTCTGCAGCAATCAAGTGGATGACGACGGTCATTCGCCATGCAGTATGCTATACGGCAACTATTTCCTAATCTTTTAGCTCCCTAACTGCGCATCATTGTTAACTCTGGATCTAGGTTTTTTCTTGCCGAATCCCCCGATCCTGCCCTGCGTCAGAACCGGGAGGCAAGACTGACGGATCTCAAGAAAATTTTTCGACAAACCCCGGGGTCGAACAAGCCGGATATTGCTTATTAAATTCTCCCGTTTCTTGAGTTTCGTGGGCAAGTTTTATGGCGGTAGCACGATTTAACCAAACAACCCAAATCCACCCAAATCCACCATTATTTCAACTCATATAATAATGATTTATATCTATATTTGATAATATACTGTTCTTTATCAATATGCCAAATTTGCAGTTTACTATGATATTTGCCCTCCCGGCTGGGGTTTAACGTTCTACTGTTCTGCTGCTAAACCGGGCTGATGAAGACGGGCATACGCCATACAGTGGTGAGCTATGAGGTAAATTGTGCCCGGGCAGCGGCGCTACGGCCTACTCTTATATCGAATTCCAAATGCCGGGGGATCTTTTACGTGCACGCCAATGTGTACACGGGATCTCGATTTTTCGTCCCATCCAAACGACTATACAGCTGTCCTTGTCAGGCCCTCCGTCCTGCATCACTGACAAGAGGGAACTTTCTCTGCCAATTCAGGGATCGAACACCAAGCTAGCAGCCAGCCGTCGTACCCACTTAGCCATGTGATCCCCCACCCCTCTCGGCTGTACCGTTGAAAATGAATTGAAATGGGGTCTAACGTCCAACTAATCTGTTCCGACTGGGATAATGAAGACGGCCATACTATGACCTACTCTCATATTGCATTTTAACTGCCAAGGGATCTTTTATGTGCATGTCAATGTATTGCCAACACCTCGGTTTTTCTTCTCAGCCGAACGTTTATACAATTGTTCCTAAGGCCCTCTGTCCTGCACTGTACTGACAAGAGGAAACCACGCATGAAAATCTGGTCGAACTTTCTCCGCCAATGCAGGGATCGAACACCCGACCTCCAAGCTAGAGAGCCAGCGTCTTATCCACTTAGCCGTCGTGTACAGTAGAAATTAGCTATATATACTCCAGATAGATTCGGTAATTTTATTCAAAGTAAATATACCTCTGTATGGAAGATAGTGGGGTCAACATTTTCCCATTGGATGTACAGTGCAAGGAGCTATATAGTCCATACATATTTTGTAATTTTAATCAAAGTAAATATTGATAAATTTTCTGAAAAGATGACAGTAGGGTCAATTGCCATTGTAAATATATAATTTATTCGTGTTGTAAACTTCAGTGAGAAACACGTGGTATAAACTGGGTGGTATATAAGATATACTATAGATATTGTGTACCTGGTAAAGTTGATAGAATAAGATGAAGTTCTTCTATCTTATACTCGTATTATACACCGGTCCTGTTAAATCTCTACAAGATATTGGTACGTTTAAATTCATTAAGTTATTGGAATCTCTCTTTAATTATAGATGCGTTTAAACACATTTATATATTGTAAAATGTTAAAGCGGTACGTTTAAATGCATTAAAACGTTTCTGCAACCATTCTTTTGTCGGTCAAAGGTAGTTATTTCAGTAACGTAGAGAGCAGAGCCGATACAATTTACGTTACTTGAAGTATATTGGTCAAAGGCAGTGATTGCTTTTCTTGGAATTACTGTGATTAATTTAATGTGCTAAGTTAGTAAATAATGTTTTAACAGTAGTGATATTAACTACTCCTGGTTCTGCATTTAGATAGAACCTATCTTGGCTAAATCTGGGAAGGTAATATACGTATATTCATGTTGGTGTTCGTGACGGATTTACATATACGTTATTTTGTGGTATTCGAAATATGTATCTTCTTTTTTCACACGAACCAGGCCGCCATATCACAATTTATAAAATTGCATTACTCTAACGAGTACAAATATTATAAAACTCGTGGTGTGGTGTATGATAATGTTGGGGGGGGGGGGGGGGGGGTGGTGGTGCCACGTTTCCTGCTGAAATATTTGACCGCATAATATTTATGTTATTTCATGAAAACATTATTATGGTTAAAATTAATGTTGCAACATAGGTCTAAAAATAAACCGTGTGCGTAGATCGTGGCTCAATTAATGTAGGGTGTCATGCTCGTAATGTATTTTTTGTTTTGTTTGACACAATCATACATGTACATGTATATACACAAATTGATAAATATGTTGCATTTTCTTTAACATGACAACAAGAGTCTCAAACCTATCTTATACTACATGTACATCTCTGTCTCTCTCTTGGTCACTCTCTCTTTCTCTCTCTCTCTCTCTGGCAAATAAATAAGTTACCGTGTACAGTGTAATCTTGAAGGCTGATTCGTAATATATATTCCCTAACGGTATAAGCTATGAATCATACCACTGATAATAGAGTCCATTCTGCATGTTGTTAAAGTATTTTGTAGTAGCATGGACAATGTAAAATACCCTATAATGAAATTAAATGGGTTTAACGTCCCCATCATTAGCTCCGACTTAACTAATTGGGACGGGTCTACGCCATACAGTGCGACATTTGCGCACTATATATGGCCAGGGCATCACGGTAGCTAAGTGGACAAGGCGCTGGTTCGCTAGCCTGGAGGTCGGGTGTCCGATCCCTGCATTGGCCGAGAAGGTTTATCTCGATTTTACGGAGTGATGCAGAAGGAGGGTCTGACAAGGTCAGCTGCCTAGTCGTTCGGATGGGACGAGAAACCGAGGTCCCTAGTCGCATTGGAGTGCACGTAAAAGATCCCTTGGCAGTTGAATTTCGATATAAGAGTAGGCCGTAGCACCGCTGCCCGGGCAAAGTTCCCTCATAGCACACCGCATGGCGTATGCCCGTCTTCCATTAGCTCAGGTTAGGTGCATAATAGTAAGACGTTAAACCCCATTTCATTCATTCATATGGCCTACACTTATATCGAATTTCAATTGTCATGGGATCTTTTACGACGTGAAGGACAATGTATACAGGTTTTTCGTTCCATCCGAGTCACAAGACAGCTGTCCTTGTCAGGTTCTCCGTCCTGCACCACGCCCGTAAATCCCCTTGGACTCTCTTGGCCGATGCAGGAATCGAATACGCTACCCCCAGGCCAGCGTCGTAGGCCTACCCTCTAAGCGAAAATATCGGTCGTCACATTATAAATTGTTGGATTAACCATAAATATTATATAACTTTCTTAATAAATGTAAACAACTATCAACATTTATATGAGTCAGATGTTGTATTGTAATTTATTGCTGTTAATTTTTTTTTACTTTTACGTCAGTTTTGTGTCATATTTACAGGTTGGTTTTGGCATGCGTCGGATTTTCATTACGACTTTTCTTATTGGTCAGACCAGTTATCGTGCAATAATGAAGTGACGTCACCTGGTATCTATGGAGATTATTGGTGTGATTCACCATGGTTACTGATAAAAGATAGTATTAAGTCAATGAAAGAGATCAGAGCGGACGTCGACTTCCTTCTTTGGACAGGGTAAAAATATAAATACATTAAAGACCCAATGGCAAGCTTCAGTTATTTTGCCATCTTGGTTTATCTTCAACAATACTAACCCACAGTAATAACTGTGTAATAACCCCTTATTGTAATATCGACCCCTGTTGTAATACATGTGTCTACGTGTGGAGAAGGATTTTTTAAAAAAGGCTACCAGGAGGATTATTTTCAGAGAACATACTTTACGTTTATTTAAATATCATTGATTACAATAGAGGTTGACATACCATTTTAATAATTTCTCCAAACTCGATTGCGGCTTTAAATAATGTTGTTTCATAATATTATATGCAGTAAAAACGCATACCATTATTCTTATATATTGATATGGAAATGGTTATGAAAATCAATAAACTTTTAAAATTAGGTGTCGAATTTATTGTATGGTAAAATACATTAATTACAATTATTACAATAGGGGTTGATATTACAATAGGGGTTGTTATTACAATAGGGGTTGTTATTACAATAGGGGTTGTTATTACAATAGGTGTTGTTATTACAATAGGGGTTGTTGTTATTTCAATAGGGTTGTTGTTACTTAAGGGGTTGGTATTACAATATGGGTTGTTATTACATTAGGGGTTGTATGCCCCCCATGTTGGAAATCGATTTTTTTTTCATATCTTTTGTAGTGACAATGTAGCTCATATATCTGATGACTATCTCAGTGTTGATATCAGTATGGGAATACTTCAAAATATTACCGATGAACTGCAGAGAAATTTCCCGGATGTACCCACATATGCTACACTGGGAAACCATGATTATTTCCCCAATAACCAGTTCCCTGGTGAAAATAGTGAGATTTATGACCGAGTAGCTGACATGTGGACAAACTGGATAACTGATACAACTGAAATTACAAGATTCAGAAATGGTAAATATAAATTAATTAGTTTTGTAACAAGCTTGATTCGGCAAGATATTTTGGATGATAGTCTGATATCAGTTTCGGCTATTATTCGAAATCGCAAGTAAAATTACTTCGAAATTACAAAATAGCAATAAATAAAAGACACCAAGTTTGTCGTCACCTGTGCCGCCGTGCCATTTAAAGGGACAATAACACTCTTGCTGGCTTTAAAAGGTCCAGAAAAAAATAGCCTTATTCTAACTACAAGATGTTTAAGTGTCCTACCTGTTGTGTAAATTTTCCATTACAACCTATCTTACTTGTCCAGAGGGTTCGAAAATATGTTTTAAATCCAAGTTGCAATTGAACCATGTTACGGCAAGTAGTTGAATGAATTACATAATATCTATTTTATTTCACACAGGTGCGTACTATTCCGTAAAGTCAAAATATGGACTAAGAATACTGGGCTTAAACACTAATTTATATTATACATCGGACAAAGTGACCGTTAATATGACCGATCCGGCTGGACAATTTGAATGGCTGGACCAACAACTTACTGCGGCTAAGACCAACAATGAAAAGGTATTTAGAAAGCTTTCCTAAAGTATTATACACGTATGATGATCCCCGTTTAATAGGCGGGGTAAAATAACAGGCCCGGATCCAGGATTTTTTTCGAGGGGGGGGGGATACATTATAACAAATCATTAGAGTGCCGCATACATTAGTTGTTTGGTGTATTCCCCAGAGCCTTGACGCATTGCCTGGGCATAGACAATGCGAAAATCATGTTTATATCATCGGTTTAAAAGCAGATACACCAGTCTCGCTGGGGCGGAGGGCACGGTCCCTCTGTCCCACCCCCCTGGATCCGCGCCTGAATAAATCCGTGTAATTCTTTAAAACAGATTATTAGGTATTCCTAATTTGGTATAATCAGAGATTAACTCATTTTCGTATTCTAAAAGGGTATTTAAGTTGAAACATTGTTTAAACATCCCAACTATTAATTACACATATAGCTGAATGCCTGTTTCCGTCATACCTTCAAGTCAAGAGTTAAAGCTGTCTGCGGAAGTTAAATACAATTGAGTTTACTGTCTTAGTTGTCTGCACAAGCCGGGGCAATGGACGGAGACATGCGCCATTCCGCGTGCTTTCAGGGTCGTGTTTATCGAATAGTGAGGTTTCTTTTTTTTTTTATATAAACAATATTTAAAAAAAGATAAGAAACCCCACTATTCGATAAATAGTGCGGGTTCTTCTTACTTGTCTTCCAATTCCAGCTGCCAACAGCTCTTTTACATGTACGCTATTGAGAACACCAGCATTGTCAACGTGACAAGGGCAAACCAGGGGCTTGTTTCACAAAATGTTAACAGACTGAGAGCTCGATGACCGAACTGTAAAAAATTGAGCACGAAAGGTTAGACCATCGGAATGTGACTGCATATCGATAAGAATGAGAAAAAGTCATTTCTTGAGTTTCGCGGTTGGGACATAAGGGGGGGGGGGTAGGCCCCCCGAAAGGGGTCGCAAATTGTGCTTTGAATTAAAACTTCGAGCACGAGATTTAAAGTGGTCAAGAAAAAAAAATTCCCAGGCATTCTCAAACAAGAAGGGGGTTCCAAACCCCCCAGGGGGGTCAATTGTGAAATTTCTAGCACGAGTGAAATTTGTTTTTCAGTCATCCCTTGGCATCCAATCATGACTAAAAATTATGGTCAAGTAAAAATTTCGCCCGGGCATCTACAGATAGGAGGAAAGCTCCCCGAGATGGGGGTTCCAGGGGCATTTCGGCATTTCAGGAAAATATGAAACATTGCGCACGAGCCAAATTTCTTCGCTGACCATTGGGCACCAATGCATGGATGGATCACATATCCAGTGGACAAGAAATCTTCCACCGGGGCATTGCCAGACAAGAAGTCATATACCTATTATCGATCAATGTCACTGAGCAGCTTATACAGTTATGATAATGGAGGTGGCTTCAACCATGCTAAATCTTACTTACCAATTCACTCCCAAGTTACTGACGACGTTCACCCCCTTCTTGTCGGTAAATGCCTTGGTGAAAAAATTCTTGTGGACTTGATATATGACCAATGCATCGATGTCCGATGATCAACGAAGAAATTTTGCTCGTGCGCAACATTTCATATTTTCCTTGAATGCCGAAACCCCTAAACATCCCCAGTTCGGTGCCTTCTTATCTGTAGGTGCCCGGGCAAAAGTTTTCTTGACCACGCTTTTTAGTCATGATTGGATGCAAAGGGATGCCTGAAAAACAAATTTTACTCGTGCTCGAAATTTCACAGTTGACCCCCTGGGGGTTTTTGGAACCCCCTTCTTGTTTGAGAATGCCTGGGAATTTTTTTTCTTGACCACTTTTTTCTTATTCTATATACCTCATAGAACATACCATGTGAAAATGAATCCTGGCTCGAAGTTTTAATTCAAAGCACGATTGGGGCTACCCCTCTTATGCCCCAACCGCGAAAAGTTCGGTCATCGAGCTCTCAGTCTACGAGAAACAGGGTCCAGGCTTATAAATCCCGAGGACAACGTCGGGGATCGAACATCGGGTTAGTAAGCCAAGGAAATACTACTGGACCGCCGAGGCCCACGTTCGAATCTACTACGCGTATAATTAATATGGTGTATTAATTGATGGGGTAATTGTTGATGTTTTAACACCCTACCATAAAAATACAGCCTTATGAACAATTTTGATATTCTGAATATTTGATTTTGAAGGTTTTGATAACTGCTCACATACCACCCGGTATGCATACACCAGATACTATTCTATGGTATTATCCACATTTTAATGATAAATTTATAGAAATAATCAACAATCATGTCGACAATGATGTCATCACTGCAATGTATTATGGACACGATCATTCAGATGGATTTAAGATATTCTACAAGAAAGACGGTATGTTGAATTTTTTAAACAACAATCCACGTATTAAACGGAGATATATTATCCAGACATCAACGTGGATCTCCAACCATATAAACACTAGTTATATTTACATCCTTTAAAAACAGAGCTTTACTCAGGCGCCAGTTTGTTCACTTCCTGTTGGTAAAAATGTATTTATTAGAGACAGACACTATTTATTTTACACGATTTCTTTGTTTTCAGGAAGCGCAGCCTTTCCTATGTTTGTAGCACCGTCTGTTACACCGTGGCGCTTTAAGGCAGGAACCCAAACCGGTCCACCCCATAACCCAGGCGTTCGTTTGATCAGCTATGATAGAGCGACTGGACAACCTATCGACATTTTTATGTATTACATCAATTTACCTGATAGTAATGCTAATAACAGAACAGACTGGAAGTTAGAGTATAACTTCACACAAGCGTATGGTGTTGATGACGTCACAGCACTATCTCTCCATAAATTAAGACTACGAATGGAAGAGGATAAATCATTAATTGATATGTATTATAAGTTTAAAGATGTCTCCGTTTCCAATCCGCCATCTTGTGATGATGATTGTAAAAACTCAATTCTTTGTGGGTTTTGGAATCATAAGCCAGATGATCTAAACACTTGCACAGAAAAAGGCAAGACCACGGATAATCCTGCAAGTAATGCTGTTCCTCTAAATGCTAATTTGGCAACTGTTGTTTGTTTGCTTGTATTTGTACAACATTTACTACTTTAAAGTTGTCTTACTTTTTACTGATCAATAAATTGTTGTTCAGAATTATTGTTGTTGTTTACAATATAAACGCCCAATACATTGGCTATCAAAATTCCCCAAATTGCCACAAAAGGTTTCTTAACTGATTCTGTCAGGGTTTGGTATACCAAAAGTTGACCCAAGTAGGCCCCACGGAACATCTCAATAATCATATGTAACTATCAACTCAAGTTTGATGATCATGGGGTCTATTCCTAGGTTTTGCAGGGCAAAGAACACATTAAGACATTAAAAATAATGTTGGCCTATTACTAGTATGCCAAAAATGGCCGCCAACAACTCCAATTGACTCAGGTCCACAACTATTGACTTAAATGTGATGACCTTGATGTCTATTCCCAGATTTTTCGGGACAAGGAACACAATAAAACAACTTTGGATGTCACTGAGCTATTCAATCATTACGAAATTGAATTGATGATCTTCTACTGTCCACTATCGGCTAATGCACAGACACCCCTGTCCATAGAATACGTTTCAGAGCGTTCAGTTTTGAGTGTCACCCTCCTCTCCAGTATCAACCTCTTGAGTGTTGTTTGAATTGTCACAGTTTGACACGGGCCACATGTAGAAGTTGTTACAGATGTTATAGACGCTTCGTGCCGAACCATATTAACCTGTCCGCTATCGACACTCCTGGTGGTCCTACTGGAATTCATTAGAAATTATGTAACATCAACTTGTTGCTGTCCCGTTTTATCTAACTTCCTTTGTCTGATAAGCAAACTGTACTGAATATTAAATATGATATGATACAGTAGCCAGGTGTGTAATGCGACCCTTTGTCTAAAAGGGTTTATAAACCGAAAATACAAACGAATCGAGGAACGAGGCTAGGGCTAGGCGGAGGCGTCTAGAAGTTAACCTGTGACTAGGCAGGTCTCGGGTTAAGACCGGACTGCGACCATGTAATTTAGTGGGGAGTTGGCAACAAGCGTGCCAAACCAAGCTAGTACCATGGCTCCCTCAAAATTATACTGCTTTAGTTTGTTACAATCTGTGAAATGGGTTATCGTGCTTTACCATGGACTATATCCAGAGTTACCTCGCTTGGGTCTACTCGGTATTGTCCATGTTTTTCTTGCTCGTGACATTATTATTTTACGTGTTGTACAAGGAAGGTGGGTTGGGATGGCCTAGTGGTCTAGAGTGCCGCGCTTAGACCTCTAGTTGGCCGGCCACCTCTGGCTTGCGGCTGTGAATTCGAGCCCTGGTGTTAGCGCATATGGCATGGAGATAGGGGCGCCTCTCAACCTCGTTGGTTTCCTCCGGGCACTCCGGTTTCCTCCCACTGCTTAAGACCCCTACGCGCAAGCGAATTATTGAAATAAAATTAGACCATATGTTAGTCCCGAAATGACCTGGTTGTGTTTAGCAGTGGACGTTAAACCCCATTTCTCTCCCTCTCTCTCTGTACAATTAGGAACTGAGAAATCTACCAGTGAACTCACTACAAGCCTGGCCGTATCTCTCTTATCCTTTGGACAAGGTTTGCTGTTTCTAAAACGTCTGCCAATACCTAGCGGCTTTCACACATGTTATATGGTTGAATGTTTTCATGTGGATGAGCTGCCAAGCTTACATAATGCTTTTTACGTTCCATGCTAGCTTGATCAGGCGTGATCCCTGTAATTTTCTGCTATACTTCACATTAAGTGTCTCATACCTGGTCTCATAGTTATTCCGCTGTTGGTGGTGGACGTCATCCCTGAAGAACATGTCATGCACGTTAGATATGGAATAGTCCCATGCACTTGGATGGCGGATAATGATGGCTACATTTACACTTTCGTCGTTCCCGTGGGATTGACCCTCACCTTTAATATCGTCTGCCTTAGCGTGACGCTGTATTCCATTGAAATTACCATGGCAACAAGCGAGGGAGCAGGGGGAAGGAAACGAGATCGTCAACGATGCATTATTTAGTTCAAGTTGTCGTCAGTGATGGGGTTCTCGTGGATATTCGGTTTCGTCGCGTCATTTAGTGACGTACCAGCTCTGTGTTATGTGTACGTTATACTAAACGGCCCACAGGGTGTTTTCATTTAAACACCAGAACTCGTCGTTTCTTGACCAAACGGGAGTCTGGATATAAATTCTCAAGTATATTCAAGACTCGATCTACACGTACAACGGTAACGAGTGCGTCCGCTCCTTCAAATCAATCTAGATTTTAGTAAATTATTGATGTTGGTGATAAAATGGCGCCTCTCTTAAGAAAAATGTGACAATTTCGGGACTAGCACATGGTTCAATTGTATTTTAACAATTCGCAAGCGACTAGGTGTCTTAAGCGGAAGGTGGAAACACGAGGACCAGGGGACAGGCATCCATACTCGTGTCACTAACAAGCCGGGAATAGAAACGACACCACTTAAAGGGGCGTATGTGTGAAATAGATAAAGTGCTAGTCGTTTGCGCTATGATATTTTAAAAGTAAATAATGCAAATTGAATATATTGAAAATGTCATTCATATTCCATTTTTAGAGCGAATTTATCAATAGTTATCACCCAATAACACATTTGACAGTGGATATCGCTTGTGTGATAAATTTTATAATCTATATACTGAGCGATATATCCTGAAGAGATATGGCTGTAAAAGAAATCTGATTGGTCAATTAAAAAGGAACTACTTTATTATTTAAAAGGAACTACTTTTTTTTATTAAAAGGAACCACATAAAGGAACTACTTTTATTTCTTAAATGGAACTACTTTTTATGTAAAAGGAACTACTTTTATGTTATTTATGTTTCAACATGGAACCATCAAGGATTTTCACTCTGGTGACAAAGTTTCAGTCGACTTTTCTTGTCAAGGAAATGTTTTAAATGGTATATGTGTACGTAATTACACTGTTGAAATTGATGGATCTGACTATATAGCTTCAGTTGATGTAGTCTCTATCATCCAAACAAATATTCTACGAATATTAGTCTGGATGGGTCCTCAGAATTTGACGGAAAGTCGGTCATTGTCTGGATTATCCAGTCTTTTAAGTTACCACGTACTGAATCTATCAAAACAACTCGCTTGTCAACAATGACAATCTTTAAAATTTTGTTTGTAAAGGTTTTAATTGAAATAGTAATTTCCTCTCATCATGAATCTGACGTATGGCTTCTCATAATTATAATTTTTCATCGCAATTCATGCTTCTTCCGACGTATCTATTTTGTTTCTAATAATAGATGCGCCCAGTGAATTGTGGGATACATTCCAACCTCGCTTTATAAAATCTAGCAAAATCGGCCCGGCTTCACAAGATCTAGCACTAACCTAGATTTTAGCCAATAGAATATAGCAAAATCGGCCCGGCTTCATAAGATCTATAACTTACCGAGACTTTAACCAATAGGTTCCATTGCCCATGCGTGACCGGGAGTTTGGTTTTTTATGGGGTAGATTATCCAGTAAACTTCGTCAACAATTGAGAACCGACCCAGACCCTCCGTACGTTGAAGACTAGGGGGTTCTGGGTGACCTAGACTACAGTTGATGTAGACAGACTGCAGTTGATCAAACCCCAAAACACAACTATATGTATTTCAAATGCAGAAAAGCAGACATGTTCTTCTCTGACTGACTGAAAACAAAAGATTTATTAAAATTGATGAGAACTATATTGATAAATTATTAAATAAGCAAGCAAATCCAAATACTGCAAGAGAAACTTTATTTGACGCAAACCTACTACACGACTTCATTTCTACAAACAATGATCACCGACGAATCCATGAAATCCCACCAAATGAATTAAATGACATTTTATGAAATTTTTTTGTGTCTGGGGAGTTTGAAAACAATACTTTGCGTGGTATAGGTTCATCTTTTGAACGCTACCTGCGCAGCCATAACTATGGACACACACCCACGAAAGTATAGCCTTTTCTAGGTATAGAGAGGTAATGAAAGCTAAACAAAAAGAATTAAAATCTCCTGGAAAGGGTAACTAAACTCATAGATCTGATGCTATAACAGATGAAGAGGTAGAATCTCTATGGCAGGCCAAACAGTTGGGATCAACTTCACCACAGTCATTTGTAAATACACTTTGGTTTTATAACACCATACATTTTGGTCTCCGTGGCTCAGACGAGTACAACCAAATGCTATGGGGTGATGTTGAACTGAAATTAGATAGCGATGGGTTAACAGAGTGTTTAGAATTTACTGAAAGGATTTCAAAAACAAGACAGGGCTATAATTAAAAAAATGTAAGACAAATTACACCAAAAATGTGGGCAAATTCACAAAATAAAGACCGCCGCCAGTAGAACTATTCAAACTTTATAAGAGTTTACGGCCACACAACTTCTCAAACCCAGAAAACCCTTTTTACATTCCATGTACAACTGTACCTAATCCAGACGTATGTTCCATATGGTTTCAACGTCAGCCAGCTGGCATACATAAACTTGAAAATTTAATGAAAAACATGTAAAAGGCAGCAGGAATTTCAAAAGACAGAAAACTTACCAATCACAGTGCTAGAAAGCCCTTAGTTCAAAAACTGAACAATTCTGATGTTCCTCCATCACATATCATGCAAATATCCGGTCATAAAAATGTTCAAAGTATAACCAATTATTCGCATATAAATGATAATCAGCTCAAGAAAATATCATCAATTCCTTCTGGTGCAGAAAGTAACTACCAGCGTCCGCCCCAGACATCAACCGTCGTTTCTTCTTCATCATTATTGTCTTCACAGAGTACCGGTAATAAAAACAGTAGTTCAAACAAACCCGATCATTTGCAATCTGTTTTTGGGTCCAGTAATATTGTTGGAGGAAAATTCTCAATTACCATAAACAATTACATTACTACCTATAAACGTCCAAGAGTTATAGACAGTGACACGGATTAGTTTGTTTATCAATCATGGCGTGTGACTTGACCTTATAAGACCTACCGGGTCAATATATAGGACTTTGCAACGGGTGACTTGCTGTCAAATCTAATGTATCACTACACTGTAATGACAATGTATTGTATTCATGTTCCGTAAATAAAAATCTGTACAAAATAATTATATTTATTAATTTATGCATGTAAGAAAGGGTTGAGTGATAAATGGAGAATCTCCTACGAGTCTTTTTTTATATCAGAATATATCAACACGAGTCGATAAAGTAAAAAAAAAAACGAGGCTCAACTCGTGTTGATATTTTTTGATATCAAAAATGACTCGTAGGAGATTCTCTATTTATCAATAGTTGAGGTATTGACAAGATGTGTGCATTGATTGTTTATTTCCGTAACCACCGTACTGGTTATGCGTACTAGTTGGCGGAGAAAAGGAGGACGTTAAACTCCATTTCATGCATTTGTCTGACAAAATTAAAAAAATAAAAAAAGTAAAAAAACAACACAAGAATAATATTCTTCATAAAAAAAATATAAATATACGTGATCATTACAACATTAAAAAAATTCAAAAATAAGAATCTATCTATAAATATAACAGTTATAGATATACAACAAAATATCTAGCTAAATAAAAAACGGCTAAAGGGGCAATATGAAAGTTTTAGATAAAGAAGTTGACGTTCCTGATATAATATTAATAGTTCACAAATAAATACATCGGAGATTTCAGTCAAATTATTGTATTTTGGATATTTGGCGATTTGACAAAATCTAACGACGATAAGTCTAGATTATCCAGTTTATCGTTAAATTTTGAATTCTCAATTGAATCCGATTGGTCTCCGAAATATTTCGAAGAGTTCGTCCCCGGTACCCAGTGTACACATTCCGTTCTACTCCACTATACCCTGGGTTAATCCATAGGGATTCCACGATTTCAAAATATCAGAATGTAGTTAAACTGTACGAGCCAATCAAAGAACAGTTTACAAATAAGTCTTCCGAAGACCCTTTAGCGACGTTTTTTACGTCATACAACTTGTTTACATATTTGCAAAGTGTGCAAGAACGAACTTCGGCAGCCATGTTGGGGTATTCTTTGTTGAAAAAAGATGAGAGTTACTTCCCTTCGCTTATTACCCTTCCAAGTAACGCTTTATGGGATTGGACGATAAATATATCACAATTAGCCAGGGCAGATAATTTGAAATCGTGGAATCCCTATGGATTAACCCAGGGTAGGGTATAGTGGAGTAGAACGGAATGTGTACACTGGGTAACCGAGGATGCTTTCTAATATGTATTTATAAAAATCAGTTTTATTAAAATATACATTTAAACAACGTAACATCCTAAGCTAAACTATTCAAAGATGCTAAATCGCTAATATTTGGGACATAAAAATTGACATAAATGGGTCACAAAGCAAATAATAATGTAAAATGAATGTATATAAACTGAACAACATTCAATCGTTTCTGTTTTTCCTCTAATTTCAAATCAGTTATGTTCGGCGAAATACGTCTGGTTAGCTCAGTCAACATAGTATTTATTGCGTGATTTATGCGTCATCGTCTAGCCTCGTTCTTAAAGTTCCTTGTTAAAAATGGACCTGAAACGCATTGTGATACATGATTCAATAGTATTTTTATTGTTCTGTCTTAAATATTGGATATCAGAATCCCATCTTCTTCCGCTAATATCACAGCATGAATGTTGATTCAAATTAACCAATAAATCGTGTTTTTATTGTCGAAGATTTCGGATGATATTGAGTTAGAGACATAACTACTTTAAAGGATGTTGCCTTATCATTGGTTGAGGGTTAACTTCCAAGTACAAATTTCAGATCTTAGCTAATGAATGGCGACATTCTTAAATAGTTTAGATTAATCGGAAATGAATAGGACCCATGAAAGACTTAAATATATCACAAAGCGAGAACTGTCACTCGTGATAACCCCTTTAATAACAATTATATCTACATTTTTCTCGTGTTTCTTGTCTGTTACTTTCACGATATTTATACGAAGATTTCCATATAAGTATGTACGTGATTGGTCTCGTTTCTGTTAAATTTCTTTTTCGAAACTCATCCTGACAGAATTCACAAATGTGGAATATCACTGGAATCGAAATGGTAATAAATTTTCTGATACGAAACGGAGTTGATTCAAATTCGAGCAGGAATAAACATGTGACGTCATAAACATAATGTAGAATGCTAATAACAACCTTTTGAAACTATATTATTGTGATCATTATTATTATCAGACATGTTAATGATACAGAGCAAGTGAAAAGCCTGATAAAATAAAGTTATTTTTTAAAAGAATAAAGAGATGTACAACATCTTAAAAAACTACATGTTAGATTATTCCATAAAACAGGTGCTTGATAACTTAAAGAGAGCTGACCATAAGAGACCAGTTGAAAAATGTTGGGCTTTAAAAGTAGTAGTTTATCTGATGTACGTAATGTTCGGCCAGGTGTATAAAGTTCTAAAAGACCAGAGAGGTAAACAGAAGCTAAATTATTTAAATATTGAAAAGTAAGGAATAAAATCTTAGAATTAATTCGATATCTAACAGGTAACATGTGAAAAATATATAAAACAGGAGTTATGTGGTCACATTTCGTGGTTAAAGTAACCCGTCTAGACATGTAGTATTCTGTGCTTTTTGTAATTTATCTATAAGCTTTCATGGTAAACCAACTAAAAGTGAACTAAAGTTATATAACGAAGAAATGACTTAAGAATTAACAAGTGACCTCTACAGTTACAAAGTTAAGTATTTAATCTATATTTCTGATATCAAAATATCACAATTTACAGATATTATTTACTTGAGCTCCCATAAGCAAAAAAATAACTATCATAGATTGCTCCAATTTTACGAGCAGTCGAATAAGTTTAAAATATATCACAATTACAAATTACAACGGGGGGGGGGGGTTATCATGTGCAAATATACTTAATCGATGCCTTGAGCCTAATAACAAATATTCGGTTTTATCACCATTCAATTTTAGAAAGTACTTTGGTATCCATTTTCTAATTTAACTAATACAGTTCTCAAGTTGCAATGTTCATAAATTGAAAGAGGATGGACAATTAGGTGTAAATGAAATATATAATTGATTAACATTGGCATACAAATAAAAGCTGGGACGTATAGAGGGTAAATAAAATCGGACCAATAACAATGAGAATTCGCGGAGGGACGATTTACCCAATACTACCCAATACTACCCAATACTACCCAATACCAACGGTTTTTATAAAAGAATCATTTTATGTACCAAACTACGTTTTCAAGTTATCTTTCTTTGACGCGCCGTGTTTACAGACCTTCTTGCCTCGAATGGCCACCTCGTGCAGGGCGTAAAATTCAACCAATGAATAACACAGTAGAACGACAGGGGACATAATCCATTGAAACACGTTTCTGATGAATGAAATGTTTTCTTTAACATTTAACATACGTGTAGTAAACACGTCTAATATGAAGACAATCAAGAAACAGAATTGTTGCGTAGCGGCGAGAGCGTAGAGCCAATAGGATACATAATATGGTACGAAACTATCGCCAATAATAAAATATACTGATAATGACATAGATAAACTATATAACGAACCGGAGCATAATAATATACCATAGTAAATTAAAAAACTTAAACCCCAAGATAAAGCCGGTAATTTGGGCATTTTACAAGATTTTACAACAAAATAATGAAACACCTCGGCAGCACCAATTGTCCATCGCCTAGCTTGTCTGGCCCATTCCATGATGTCTAATTCTACTGTAGAACCACTCGTCGGGCCACTGAGCACATGGACTGGTAAAAAACAGATTCTAATTCTCCTACCGGTCACGCCCATCCATCTAATTAAACATATGATATCGTCCATTTGATAGGCTGGATGAACGAAATTACCCTCTATACAAAGTCGTAACGAGAATGAAAATATACTCATAGAATTTATATTAAATGGTATTAAAGCACCTAGCATGAAGGTTGATCGAACTAAACCTGTTACTCGGGTAATAAACGAAGCTCCATCTAACCCCCAATTATAAAATAAAGGGGCCTGATAAATGGTATGATGCCTATCTTTAGCGGCGAAAAAACTAGACGCTAAAGCCCCTGTATAATTGGGTGTAAACTGACTGTCTGCATCGCACGTGGTTACTATGATACGTTCAGGGTCAAAGTTCCGACCCATTTCTCTTCTCAAAACCTTCGCTGACCTTCGAAAACCATTATTGGCATTAGAACATTTTCCGGGAATTTCATTTTCCAAGTCATAGGGGTGAACAGTAAAAAGCAGTCGAGCTAAACCTGAATCTTGAAACATCTCGGTCAGTTTCTTGATCTTATTGTCCAAATCTGGAGTTTTTTCTTCAAAGGAAATGGTCATGGTTATATTATGGACGTCTTTCTGGTTTGCGATGGTGTTGACGCTCTGTGCTATAAGACTAATGGGTTCCTTGTAGCAGCTGAGGATGAAGAGATGATGAATGTCGGATGATTCAACGATATTTTTCTGGAAGTCATGGTTTCTGTGTCTGTAAAATACAAAAATGCACGTTATAGCAAGGGTCATTCGGTAACCAAGGCGAAGATTCAGCATCATTGCGTAACTGCGTCCCAGTTTTACATATTTTAAATTTTGGAGAAATGTCACAACCTGTCTACGAATTTATTTTTTCGAAAGTCTGCAACGCGAAACTCAAATATTCCCTTAAAAAATAAAAGAAAATCAACTATGAACTAACCTGTATAAACGGATCACATTTCTTGACGCCAGAAGACAGATGACTAACCACATCAAAACAAAAACACTCTGGACACTTGGGAGAAGATAGACCGCCACCATCTTTGATACAAACGATACCCAGATTGGTAAAGACACTATCACCCACACCAAAAGATTAAACAGCAAATTCCAGCGTAAAATTTGTCGTCCGGGTTTGATAGGCTTATGAGTTACAGGAACTTTAACCCTGCCGTGACGATCTGAACCGTGGGAAAATATCTCGTTTTTCTCTCTTTGTTTTTGTCGTTTAACAGACTTATGCGTTACAGGAACTTTACCAGATTCGTTTGAAGCTGGTTGGGACTTCTCCGTTTTCTCTTGCTGAGATTCGTATAAAGAGGAATTTGTGGTGAATATTGGCGGGTTGAAAGATTTTTCATCTCTGTGAATGTTAACTATGCCATGATGATCCGAACCGTGGGAAAATATCTTGTTTTTCTCTCCTAGTTTTTGTCGTCCGTGTTTGATAGGCTTATGCGTTACAGGAACTTGACCAGATTCGTATAAAGTGGATTTTGTCGTGAATATTGGCGGTTGGAAAGATTTTTCATTTCCGTGACCTTTAACGACGCCGTGGCGATCTGAATCGTGGGAAAATATCTCGTTTTTCTCTTCTTGTTTTAAATGGGTGTGTATTGATAGCCCATCAGTGATATCCTTCTTCAACTGGTTCTCGGCGTTGACATTGCTTCCGATATGACATGGCACTTGTTTTGAACCTCTGCTTCCACGGATATCATCATGGGCCGGTTCTCCGGATTCTGAAGCGGTATTGCCGATCCAGGTAATGATTGGGGAAGCGGTAATATACCCTACACCGATTGTTTCTGGTGACAGCCTGGGGGAGTCTTTATTTACATCCTTGGGCGCCGCGTGTTCTGCAATGGGCGAGTACTCACTAACCGCATCGTGGACCGATTCTTCGGATTCTGAAGCGGTACCGCCAATCCACATAATGATTGGGGAAGCGGGAATATACCCTACATCTAAACCATCGAATATAAAATCATCCATTGGTTCTGGCGAAAGCTTGGATGAGTTTTTGTTTACATCTTTGGGCGCTGCCTGTTGTCCAATGGGTGAGGCCTCCGGAACATTGCTCTCACCAGCATCGACGTACTCTGGGCGGTTAATGGGTGGTTTCATCTTGACAGTCTGTAAAATAATCACCAACCAACAATAGAATATGGCTAGCGTAACCGTATATATACTTTAGTGTGTGAACGTAACAAAACGCTTGGTAGATGGAATTCGAAAACATGAAAAGAAATGAATTATGGTGTTGCACTCTATTGTTCTTCTCCACCTGGGCTAATGCAGACGGACATACGTCATACAGTGTGCTCCGAGGGACATTTTGACCGGACAGCCGCACTACGGCCTTCTCTTTTATCAAATTCCAACCGTCAAATATTCCTTTACGTGTACACTTATTAAGTACACACGGGACCCGGATTTGTCTAAAATCCTAGCGACTATACCATGGCCTTTGCCATGCCACCCTCCCTGCGCCACTGACAAGGGTAAACCACAGACAAAGGACACAATCGCAATAAACGTTGTCGGCCAATACCAGGATCGAACACACAACCTTAGGGAAAGCAGGCCAACGCCTCACTCACTGGACCAGGGTGGTTAACGAAATCCACAGAACGCACCTCAGGACAATTACTACACCTCACTTTGCATAGGTAACCGATGAAATGAAATCACTGCTTGTCAAAATAGTGTCATCCAAACTTCAGAATACAGCATAGATTTGCTAAAAAGAATGTGATATAGGTGTTCTGGATGGTTGATAACAGTTAATCCCATAGAATGCTAGAGCTAGTTACTTCATTCTGCTGTCTCAAACAAAATCAAAGTGTTTCAGATTGAAGATAACATTCACTAAATAATGACTTAATTGTTACACTTCTCACAAAATATTAAACATGACTGTCTCAAACTATGAAGGTGTATAGATCTATTTCTGAAATCCTACAGTGGGTCTCAAAGCACACATTGATTTGTTTTATTCGATAATTCAAAACATGTCAAGGTTAGGAGCGCCCTTTACTTAAACGATGACGCGCATGTGTCATAAACGATAAACACTCTAAATCATGAGGGGTTGGGTGGCCGAATGGTTAAACCGTTTGTGCTGTATCATACTGTTTGTCATTAAGTCAACTGACATGGTTTCCATTCCCCGGTTATACGTGACAAGAAACAGGCTCGTCTCCCCAACCCCATGGGTAACCATATGGGTTTTCTCCGGGTCCCCCGCCCCATATTTTAGTCCCGAAATGACTCAGTTTGTGTCATGTGGACGTTACCCGCCCCCTGTCTCTCTTTCTCTGTGTTTCAAAACGACAATGTTTTCTTTTATTAAAACAAATTAATACAACAGTTAAAGTAATGAAATGAAATAGGGTTTATAACGTTCTACTTTTCAGTACCGTTTGGGCTTATAAAGTGTGTTACGAGTGAAAATTGACCCAGTCAGCGGCGCTACGGCCTACTCTTTTTTCGAATTCCAGCTATTAATGAAGTTCCTTTACGTGCACGGGGCCTTTTCTTTGTCCCATGAAAATCGTCGGTTCAATATCAGTGCCGAGGGTGGGGGTCGGGTCGGGGGCGCGCAGGCCACAATCCCTATGAACTTTCTCGGCGAACACCAGGATCGAACAGGGTTACCGACCTAACATCTTATTCACTGAATCGATGCGGACCTCATTTTGAATACGATATTACATAAATTACAGATACGGTGTTTAAAGAAGCTAAGTCTCTAACTGAATACCATCTTCGACATTAAAAACACCAATTTTTGTCACTCCAAATCAACATTGATGTTATGGTCTTACCGGTAAAAGATGGGCTTGAGATATCCAATATTTTAGACAAATTAATTATTATTATTATTATTACAAAATTTATATAGCGCCCCTTTCACAGGTGTGTTCAAGGGCACTTTACAGTGTAACAAAAACATACATTCAAAACATAAATAACACCAAGAGTGTTAGAAATACATTAAATACGCATAAAAGAACTACGATAGACAAAATATTAGGTGTTACAATTAAACATTGTACCATTCGTACACGAATCGTGTACCATAATGCGTTTCAGTGCCATTTGTAACAAGAGATTCGAAGAACGAGGCTAGACATATTCCACAGGTCACGTGAAACAGTGACGCGGTCTGGAAAACATGCGATAAATATTATGTAGACTGGAATAGTCAGACGTTCGATTGAGACTCCTGACGTTTTTCGTCGAACGTAACTGATTTGAAATTATAGTACATTCATATTACATTATTATATGCGTTACGCCCCATTTGTGTCAATTTCTAGGTCCCAAATATTAGCGGTTTAGCTCCTTTAACTGGTGAGTTTTGCAAGTCATTTCTTTTTATTGAGTCACCGTAATATAACTATAGACTTATCTATAGTGAATGGAATTCCTCTTATGTCGCCGTAACCTGAATCATTGTGTAATCTTGACGTAAGGGTAATAAAGGTATTGTATACAAGTATAATCTACAGGTATAATTTCATATCAGATGAATCATCATTTTTACGTAATAACTCGTCATGAACATTTAGCCCATCTAAAGATAAATATGTGAAAACACTGTCTCACACTCGAAAAATACATAAATGGTGTTTAGCGTCCACTCGGCACACGCTATAGGCGGGTCAAACGACGGCTAAATGATGTCGAACGTAGAACAAATTGCAACAAAAGGTTTTTTGATTTCTATTGACTCATTATGGTGTCCCAAGTAAGGAAAAAAAAGTTTACCAAAATCGGAGACCAAATAAGGACAGGGGGCGTGGTCAAATCCAAGATGGCGGCTTTCGATCAAAAATTGCAAATATCTCTCAAACTATTGGATTTAGACACCATAAATGTATTGCGGACAGATAGGAAGTCGGTATCAGCGAGTCCAAAAATTGCGACGTTATGTCTCTATGACGTCATGACGTTGCTGTGACGTCACAAAGACATGTCAGACGTCGCATTTCTTCCAAAATTAGAGTCAATTTACACAACTTAACAGAATGCTGATGCAGAAAAGATGCCCATTCTGTTAGGTTGACAAAGAAGAACAATGTGTTAGGCAAACATGTACATTTACGGAGAAATTGCCACATTGCCGATAGGTAATACTATTAGAGTAACTGCAGTAATACGGATTCATTGCAGTTGTTGAAGAAATGAAATGAAATGAACCGAGGTTATAGATTCTATTGTTCTGCTCCGATTTGGCTCAATTACTGTGCTGTGAGGGAAAATTTGCCCTGCAATGGCGCAACAGCTTACTCGTATATCGAATTTCAACCGCCAAGAGGTCTTTTAGTGGAAAAGTAGTGAATGACTGGGGCTGATAGATTTTGACATTCGGCCCAAAAACCACCAGAAAGATTTATTTTTTGACACCAACTTTCGCGGTAATGTGAACAGCAGCCTCCGGTGGTGTTCCCAAATGCATTACATTACAGTGTCGTTTTACGGGTCCAGAACATAAGTGGACAGATCTATGAGAACTCAATACCAGGGAGTGCAAAAAGGTAAAAATCGGTCGGCCCTGTCAATGGGTGTCAAACAATGAGTCGCTGAGCTGCTTAATGTCTCTTGTTTTTATCCATTTGCCCCCGACACCCCCACCCACCCTCAAAAGGGCCGGTAAATTCCACAGGGAAGCCAAATTCAAAATGTGACCATTTTTGAGAGAAAATCATAACGTTCCCTGTATAGTTTTTCGTGGTCCCTTAATTCAGGTATTAACATAAAATACATATATGTTCCACCCATACATATTCCAATATGACCACTATATTCGCAGTTCTGTCCCAACTTGGATAATGCAGCCGGAGGGACATTTCGATGTTAATTGTAGCCATGTGATGCTGTGTTACATTAAACTGAAGGTCGCCGAATTCATAGCTGAACTGCTAAATGTACTATTTTCTTCCATGGTCTGCTGAACATTTTGTCGAATTTTAGTACTATATTGGTGTTTTTTCAGTCATGACACATTTTGCCTAATTAATTTGCCTACCTCATATTGGAATATTAACTTGTATTGGCATCATCTGGATTTTGAATCGACACATATTAAAAATATATAATCCATCGAACTACGTTAGGTGGACCTTATTTCATAGCCTTCGACAGCGACATCCAGGCCCTGGGACAAGCAACTCGGCGAAACGTCTTGAAAGACAAATAGTATCACTTGGTGTATATCTGGGGTAACTGGAGGTCACTTTGCTAAAACACATTTGTCGGATAAAGGTCAACAATTGACAAAAATATTGAAAGCTTGGAGATTTTTAGCGATCATTCATTCACTGTAGCATTCTTCGGGTCCGGACGCCCGGCGATGACGATAGCATCAAACGGAACGAGAAAGGGCCGGTGCATCTGCCTCCCCCCACCTCTCCTCTTACGGTTCCCGCTTTATTTCCATCACAAAGCTTAACCTGGTGTTTGACTACCGGACTAGTACCATTAGCCTTGCCCATCAGGAAAAACATCCAAACAGATTTTCAGCTAGAGCCAGTGGCAAAACGTAAAAAGACGTGTAGACCCGTTTTCATCTTTTTGATCTTTTTGGTATTGACTTTCTGTCTGTCCAAATGAACGGGTCCCCAAAATATAACTCTTTAAATGATGCTTTGAGGAACACTACCGGGGGCGCCGTTCGCATTACAGCCAAATTTATTTGGGTTTTTTTGTAACACAACTCGAGTACACCTGTGTCAAAATATAAATCTTTATGGTGATTTTGGGGATTAACCTACGTCTGAGTGGCCAAAATGTCAAAATTGGTCAGCCTAGTCCATTAAACCTTTAATGCACTTCCCCAGTAAACGAACCCTTTGCAGTTGGAATTGGATATACGAGTGCCTTTGTGCCACTGCATCGCAAAGTTCCCCTCATGGCACACTGATGAAGCCCAGTTGGAGCAGAACAGTAGAACATATATGTATCACACCCCATTTCATTTCTTGATGTAGGCTATTTTTGTCAACAAATGAATCTTTGTTTCTACAGCTACTGTAGTATCACCTTACGACAATGCAGTAATATTTGTATACTTTAGCTTCCTCCCACGTTATTTATTGTATCACATTGTTCTTGTTTATCAATCTATAATGGGCATACCCCCTCTCTTAATCAGCATTCCTTTCAACTGCTAACATACACAAATTGACTAATTTTGGAAGAAATGCGACGTCTGATATGCCCTTGTGATGTCTCAGCAGAACAATATAATGTATAACCTCATTTTATTTCATTTCATTTCTTCAACAATTGCAATAAATCCGTATTACTGCAGTTACTCTAATAGTATTACCTATCGGCAATGTGGCAATTTCTCTGTAAATGTAACACATTGTTCTTCTTTATCAACCCAACATAATTGGCATGTACTCTTTTTTGCTTCAGCATTCATTTCTGCTATTAAGATGTGTAAATGAGCTAATTTTAGAAGAAATGCGACGTCTGATATGCCGTTGTGACGTCACAGCAACGTCATGACGTCATAGAGACATAACGTCGCAATTTTTGGACTCGCTGATACCGACTTCCTATCTGTCCGCTATACATTTATGGTGTCTAAATTCAATAGTTTTAGAGATATTTGCAATTTTTGATCGACAGCAGCCATCTTGGATTTGGCCACGCCCCCTGTCCTAATTTGGACTCCGATTTTGGTAAACTTTCTTTTCTTTACTTAGGACATCATAATGAGTCAATAGAAATCAAAAAACCTTTTGTTGCAATTTGTTCTACGTCAAATGTTAGTTTGACCCGCCTACTAGGTTATTTCTTGACAATCATAAGGTTCAATTTAATTTTTATTATTAGCTTGCACGTAGGGGTCTTTGGCAGTGGGAGGAAAATGGAGGACCCCGAGAAAACACACGAGGTTGGACAAGTGACTCTAAACCAGTTGACGCAATGACAGACCGTAAGATACGGCCCCCATGTGTTAACCACCGAGCCCCACCCCAGTGTTATACAAAATACATAAATGGTGTTTAGCGTCCACTCGGCTCACACTAGGTTATTTCTTGACAAACATAAGCTTCAATTTAATTTTTATTATTATCTTGCGCGTAGGGGTCTTTAGCAGTGGGAGGAAAATGGAGGACCTCGAGAAAACACACGAATGACAGACCGTAAGATACGGCCGCCACGTGTTAACCACCGAGCCCCACCCCAGTGTTATAGTTATATAGAGCTATGTCAGTATAATATGAAGACATTTATTACCATGACATGACTGTAATCAACTCTCTAGCGCTTCGGATAAACGAGATTTAAAATGGATCTAAACATCCCTGAGAGGTTAAATTTTAACGATAAATTGGACAATCGAGGCCAAGTCTCGGTTGTCAAGTTCGTTTTGTATGGTAATCAACGATTTGCGCTACATCTTCAAATATTCATAACTTTGGACAGATCCCCATGTTACACGAGAACATTGAATACTTATTGTGGGTAAGACGTCGGCTCGCTAACCCACAGGTCCCGTGTTCGATCCCTGAGTTGACCCAAAAGGTAAATCGAGATTTTCGCGAATAACAAATAACGAGCCAGCAGGATTTTCGAGATTAGATGATACGTAATATAATATCGTTGCATTAAGTATAATGAGGAAATTAATGGTGGGTTGCCTGATGAATGAAAACAACCTGACAGTGGATGAGAGGCCAAAATTTGATGATATAATCTCCAAATTTCCAGAAAATGCGATATACATTTTGATAATAAAAAAGTGAAACGGTAAAATTTCAAAAATATCTGACAGATTTGTGAGGAGAATTTTTGATTTTAGTCCAAATTTTGTGATTTTTAGTGTTTATTTACTTTTCAAAATAAGTGGAAAATATTTTTGAAACTGTAAAGAGTGAAGGGTGTCGTGCATGAGACAATACATGGTTATCGATACAGCCCATATCCTTTATTTATTTTGGGATTCTGATGGTACAGTTTGTATGTTCCAAAAATCCAAATTAAAGTAGACATTTTGATCTCTAGCAGGTCATGTATTCATACAGATTAATTTATTTATTCCTGAAAGTACATTCCTACCAACATTTGTTATGAATATTCCATTATTTAACTATCATTTACTTTAATCTCCCAATACCATTAAATGTGTATTGCTATATTATCGACAAACTAATATCCATATTTGATACTTTTATATTTTAATGCTGTATTGTCATAAGGATACAAATAAAATTATTTTCTTGTTTGATTTTACTTGGGGTTTGCATTCCACGTCCAGGGTATGAGAGTGGGAATCTACGTGTAGAATTTCAAACATGAGCATATTTCTTGGTTCCGTGTTTAGCACCAGGTTCAATATTTACGGACCACGGAGTAAGAGAAATGTGGTTTAACATCCACCCAATAGTAACTAGGCCATTGCAAGATACAAGTACATTTTCTTGCTCAGGCAATACTACTCCTTGTCACTATAGAAAATGTGGAATTGAACCAATGTGTTGCGTATATAACAATCCTTGTGATCTACAGTGCACGCCCGAAAATCAACATCCTCCCCTCCACTCGCATGGTCTGGAATAAGATTTTTCGATTTTGAATTTCAGTTTATGGGTTCTGGGTTAATCAATTGTTGCCCATATTATTCTCTCTGGTGCAAATTCTCAACTTTCTTTTACCGACAAAAGTTTCTGTCGCCACCGGAATTGACGTAGGTTTGCCCTAAACTTCAATTTTGACGTGTCGAAAGATATTTTAAAAAGAAAATATTAATGTTTAGAAATCTGATAGATCAAGATGAATGCTCCTACTAAAGACGCAAAATATGTCTCGCTTTGTTTTTTTTTATTTCGGTTTTGCATTCGTGTAAAAATGAGCTATTTACAAGGCTTTCAGGCTTTTCATATCTTAAAAAATTCCTTGATAACAATGTATGTCGAAATTAGTTTGTAATTAACATTAGCAGTTACTTTTCGCGTTATTTTGCCTGTAAACGAGATAATTATAATCCGATTTTTATTTTACTATATAATGATGCCTAATGCCATTTTTGACTGGGCAGATCCAATTTTACATTTTCACTGTCGCCTTCAAAACATATATTTTATTTAAATTAGTGTCATTTGTAATATTTTCAAAATGTGGATATTTGATTCCAATTAACGAATAGGATGAAACCATACGATCATACAGATACCCCCAAAGGGTTTCTAACTTGTACGGTTGCAGAGAAATAGACGATTTCTACAGGTCACTTTTCAAAGTTTTTGGTCTATAAAACTGTCAATTAGTTTTCAATTTTCATAAAATATTCACCCTGTCATAGAACAGATTTATCATTTTCTTTATTAGCGGAAGTACTGTATACTTATCAATTTCATTATTACCGGAAATAATGTATACTTACACGTAACAAATGTACAAAAATAAATTGGTATTGCTTGATTTGGTTGATTCTATTTTATTTTATGTTCGTAATGCTTATGTGAAAACATGTTTAATGGTTGCATTGGTACTGTAAGTGACATACGTTCAAGGGTAGCGTGGTTCCAATCAACTAATAAACTGAACACATACGATCATATAAATATCACAAAAAAGTTTCTAACTTGTTCGGTTGTGGAGAAATAGGCAATTTTCAACAGGTGTTATACCTAATGCCATTTACAATTTCATACAAGTAATTTAATATTTCCGGAAGTACCGCCATTTTGTCATCTCCAGCAATCACCTGTTCCATTCCCGAATCCCGAATAACGTGCTGACTCGTTATTTGGGATTCGCGAATAACGAATAACGAGCCAGCACCATATTCAAGATTCGCCACTAAAAACAGACCGATATATCTTGCATTCGACCATTTCCTCGTTGGGTGACCGATTAGCACGGAGAACACCGTTTGTCAAGCGAGTAGGGTGCCTAGAGTGTTGTTTTCTTTGTGGTCATCAAATACCAATATTTATTTATAATGTATTATTTCATACATATACGTCAGGACACTGGACGTCATTTAAATAAATATTTTTATTTCATGGTCACAGAGATAACAGCACAGTATAAATTTCTTAATACACAATTCTTAATACTTAAATATATATATTAGATTCGTCGGTTCGCGAGAAACTTGAATTAGACCTATGTGCTAAAATCTAATTTCTCATCATTCCTCAAAAGAAGTGCAGGCATTGCAAACCAACATTGATCGAAGAATGTCCAACTAACCGCAGGTTATTTGTACATGTCTATGTTTGATAAGCAAAACAATGCTACATAAATTGACATCCTCTTAAAGACAATACACAATAATAACACAAAACTATTATTAATTTTGTATTTATTAACAATTCCAACTGGGAGATAAATTTAGAAAAAAGGAGTCATAACAATAACAATGCATAACACGATGTGTTAAAGACCTCAAAATATTCGCGACTGTAAAACCCAATTATCGATACTTGGCTGCCTATAATAATAAAGGTAACTACATGTGCATTGTGCAATTTCACGATTTCAAACAAACCTAATTCTACACACTCTGAATTACTCCTTACAACAATTTGACTGATCTGTGTTTGTGTGTATGGGAAGAGGGGGTGGTGGTAACCCTAAACTGCCAGAAATAAGAAATAAACATGAGCTTTCTCATCTTGATCAGCATATAAAAGGAAATCATAATTAAGCATGTGTGTTATGAGAATTCACCCCAATGGTCAGCATCAATTTTACGTACGTAAAAAACGAAATATCCCGACAGCGGATATTAATAATTCGTTTTTCAGAGAAAATTTGAAACCTTGATGTGACCAAGAATTTTGAGGTCTGATACCAAAACTACATCGTCCATTGTTCCCCAGGTCGGAGTTTCTCCTACCAGCCCAATTTTCTGTTGATGTCCAATGATTTTACGTCCATTTAATATTGCTTGAATTTTGTTTACAGTTTGTGGCAATTTCGCATTTTAACCAACCAGAGTTTTTTTGCGCTATAGTATAATGAACGTGAATCTTATTTGTCTCATTATATTTTTACAATGTCAAACTGCTTTCGACAAAACACGGAGGGTCAGATTCAAAATAACATGTTCCTTTATTTCGCTGTAAAAATAAACTAGGGTTTAACATCTTTTTTCTGAGGCAATCAGATTTATGACGATGGGCATTCGCCGTATGCCACGCAGCAATCTTTTTGTGTCCCTAACTGCCAGGGTTTCTTGAGTGTGCTCATCAATGTTTACTCTTGGTGTAGGTTTTACGTCCCTCTCCGAGCGACTAGACTATTTTTCTTGTCCGTATTGCTTATTCTCTTGTTTCTTGAGGCTCGGCACCACAGTAATCAATAGGAGAATGGTCATGATGTTGGCTGAATTGGAAAAACAAGAGAGACAATCAATTAGAGTATTTATTTAGAATAACAATGGCACCGAAGACGCGTGGCACAATATGAACAAAGTTTGGTTACAGAGTCGTTTGACTTTGACGCAATGGAAATTCTTATTTTAATCTACAAATCTACTCTTTTATGTCAGAAGATATCTTACGTCAAACTGTTCTCTGTGAATTATAATAAACAATGCTACTATTCTCATGTTTAGTCGTGGTCTGTATCCATTGTAATATATTAGCACCGGATGAGTTATCTCCCATTAGTAACACTGAAATGAAATAGGGTTAAACGTCCTACTGTTTATTTCCTTAACTGGGCTAATGAAGACGGGCATACGCCATACAGTGTGTTATGGGGAAATTTTGCCCGGACAGCGGCGCTACAGAATATCGAATTCCAACTGCCAAGAGATCTTTTACGTGCACACCAATGTGTACACGGAACCACGGGGTTTCGTCCTATCTGAACGACTAGACAGCTATCCTTGCATCACTGACAAGAGGAAACCACACCGGAAAATAGGCGACATAATACAAAACTATGAGTTTGACTAGAAGTATAGTGAACAATAACAATAATCACATTAATAAAGTATTCTATGAGCACATAAATCACAAAATTAGAATAAAATTACAACCGTCTCGCGGTGTGAATTGGTGCTAGAAGAATGTGGGAATTGTATCATGCCGGTCTGCCACTTTCATGAATCAGAAAAGTACTAATTATGTGACATATACTAAATTGCTTAGCCTTATGATCATAATATATACTTGTTCAACGGTAGCACGATTTACCCAAATTACCCAAATCTACCGAAACCCACCATTATTTCAACTCATATAATAATAATTTATATCTATTGATAATATACTGTTCTTTATGCCAAATTGGCATTTTTAATTTAAAAATATTCCTTAAAATGCAATTTCCAAATAAGCGATTTCGTGCATTACACCAGTTATGCTTGGCTTGGGATCGAATTTTGAGGGGCATTTTGACTCCAAAACGCTACGACTGTAAATTAAATATGACAATTCGGCAAATATCGATATAAGTTATTGTCTTATAAGCTGAAATAATGCTGGACTTGGGTAGATTTGCAAGGATTTGGGTGGATTTGGGTAAATTGTGCTACCCCTTGTTATATGAACATTCCGACATCCAATAACATGTGATTTAAATGTTTACAACGAAGAATAAATACCTGAATTCGAAGAACAAGAGAAACAATCAATTAATTTATTTTGAATAACAATGACGCTGAAGACTCGTAGCAAGTGATGTCAATTATACAATTAAATTAAAAGAAAACCCACACTTGCCAATGACGTCATCTCTATGTTACTTCAGCCTCACTCTTTAACTCTTTACGTTGACACTTTTACTGAGATATTTGCCCCCTCGGCTGTAGTAGAAAGGAGCTATTATATAGTCCATATAGATTCAGTAATTTTATTCAAAGTAAATATGGGAATTATTCTAGATGATAGGGGGTTCAATATTCGCCCTTCGGCTGTACAGTAGAAAGGGACTATGAAGTCCACGTATATTCAGTAGTCAAAGTAAATATTGATAAATATTCTGAATAGATGACAGGACGGTCAACTTCAGTGAGAAACACGTGAACTAGGTGATATATAACAGTATACTAGTAGATATTGTGTACCTGGTAAAGTTGGTAGAATAAGATGAAGTTCTTCTATTTTATACTCGTATTATACACCGGTCCTGTTAAATCTCTTCAAGATATTGGTACGTTTAAATTCATTAAGTTATTGATGCTTTTAAATACATTTATAATTGTAACTTCTCTTCAAGATAGCGGTACGTTTAAATACATTTATATATTGTATAACATCTATCTATTAATCGGAACTACGGTTTCTACAACCATTCTTCTTTTGTCGTGTTTTAAACTCCCGCAGTTATTGCTTTCCTTGGAACTGTTAGTAAATGATGTTTAATCAGTAGTAATATTAACTGACTGCTACTCCTGGATCTGTATTTGGATTGAACCTACCTTTCTTCGCCAAATCTGGGAAGTTAGTATACGTATATTCATGTGTTTGAGACGGATCTCCGTTTTATTTTGTGGTATCAGATATAGGTCTGCAAAAAGAAAGTGAATGT
The DNA here is from genome assembly GCA_917208275.1 of Patella pellucida. Lineage (NCBI taxonomy): Eukaryota > Metazoa > Mollusca > Gastropoda > Patellidae > Patella > Patella pellucida. The sequence continues at coordinate 65,973,879 of OU795039.1, forward strand.
ACTAGAAACATTCTTTGTGCAATTTAATCTAAAGGTAAACATGATTAAAACGAAGGTTATTGTGTTCAGAAACGGTGGCAGTTTGATAAATAATGAGTAATGGTTCCTGGGTGGCAATAAAGTAGAATGTGTAACGTACTACAATTACTTGGGGTTACTTTTCTCCTATCGGTAAAATTGGAGCAATTTTTTGCAAAATCTGCCACTATAAAATCTCAATGACAATGATTGGTCATCCATCATTGAGCACTTCGTTTAAAATGTTTGACAGTATTATAAAACCAATTTTACTGTATGGTTCCCTAGTTTGGGGTTATCGGTATAGGACTGACATAGAAAAAGTACACACCAATTATTGTAAATTTATATTGGTAATACATTAATCTCCATCTAATGCTGGTGCTTTGAGGGAATGCGGTAGATTCAACCTAAATGTTAACTATATGTCATCTTCACATGCCATTAACAAGTTACCTTAATGCTGAAAAAACTAGACGAAGTTGGTCGCACAACTTGGATAGCAAATGTCAGATTACCACTATTTCGTCTTCCAAAGCGAAAGTATTGTAAATGTTAAAACTTTTCATAGTGTCCTTTAAACAACGTTTAAAAGATGTAAATATCCAAGAATGGTCGACAAAACTGGCATTGAGTGAAAGTTTGAAAGACTATAGTAATTTTAAGTTAGATTTATGTCAAGAGGCATATTTAACATGTCAATTGAAAGTGTCGTGTCGGCGTAATATTACCCGACTTGTAAATCTATTGTCACTCTCTGTAAACTTATACAGAAGACACCTAAATAACTCATGCAAAGTAGGAAATTAAGATTCATATCTGTGAATGTCTCATTTTCTGCTGAAAGATTTGACCCAGTTATATTTATTATATTTCATAAAAAAAATTCCATCACAATGGTTAAAAGTTGCAACATCAGTCTAAAAATAATCGGTATGGGTAGATCGTGAATAAGTATTCGGTGCCTAAATTAAAGGAGAGTGTCCTTCTCGTCGGCAATATCAGTTGTAAATGTATTTGATGTTTTGTTTAACACAATCATATACTAGTATACATAAATAGATAAATAGGCCTATGTTGTATTTTCTTTAACATGACAAGGCTGATTCGTAATATATATTCCGTAACGGTATTTGCTATGTGAATCATACTACTAAAAGAGTACATTCTGCATGTTGTTAAACTATTGTGAAGTAGCATGGACAATGTAAAATACCCTACAATGAAATGGGGGTTTAGCGTCCCACTGTTCTGCTCAGAAATGGGCTAATGAAGACGGGTATACGCCATACAGTGTGCTATGAGGGAAATTTGCAAGTGTAGCGCACTATGGTCTACTCTTATATCGAATGTCAACTGCCAAAGGATTTTTTACGTGCACGAGGTGATACTATGCTGGGAAATCCTAATGACACGCGACCTGTAGGCTAGATGGGGTCAGCGGCTTACCCACCTAGCAAAATACCCACAAAGGCAATCTGCCGTCTCACTCTAAATTGTTGGATTAACAATAAATGTTATAGCCTATAACTATCATTTATATGTAATTTATTGCTGTTAATTTCATTTGTTTTAAATGTGTCATATTTACAGGTTGGTTTTGGCACGTGACTGATTTCCATTACGACTTTTCATATTGGTCAGACCAGTTATCGTGTAATGATGAAGTGACGTCACCTGGTATCTATGGAGATTATTGGTGTGATTCACCATGGTTACTGATAAAAGATAGTATTGAGTCGATGAAAGAGATCAGACCGGACGTCGACTTCCTTCTTTGGACAGGGTAAAACTAGTATTATCCCATACATATTCATAAACTACTGACAAGCTTCGGTTATTTGGCCGCGTGTTGAAAGGTTTACACCTTCAATGCAACCATGCGAATCCACACTTAAAAAAACTAAGGGTTCCACTCGATCCAGGCGATTCCGCGAAAAAATTCACCCCGTCCCTAAAGTTCAAATGCGATGTCATACCGTAACTATTTAAACACAGGGTTGTTGCAAGGGCTAATTGTTTTGCTTGCATGGTTCTGTGGGGTAGGCTTTGTGATTTTTTAAACAGGAGGCCCGGGGTTTGATCCCCGTGTTAAAAAAAGAGTATGTTTCTTCGGATTTTCCACCGTGGTTTCTCCATGCCAATTGTCGTAGATCTGTCCGAGGTCCAATGTACATGTTGTTGTGTATTTGGAATACGACGAAGGAAATATCCCTTTTATCAAATCGCATAGCTTGAGACAGATCATAGGACCTAAAGGGGAAGTTGTGTATCAGCTAAATAGCTGGCCACCCATTACATGTGTTAGCCAACGAAATCCTATACTTACCACAGTACATATTGCGCATAAATTTAATGATTAATTAATAAGTTTTTACAGTAAACGATAGGGGATTCAGAATTAAACGAAATGAAGACAATACAACTAGGACCTTTGTCTACAGAAATGAAAATGAAATGAATTGAAGGGGTTTGATTAAACGACCTTCTGTTCTGTACCTAAACTGGCGAATGAAGACAGGCATACGCCATACAGTGCGCTATGGGGTAAATTTTGCCACAATCCACCTTAACATCGCAATTTTTTTTGTGCTCCCATTGACGAAAACAAATTTTGTAAAAGTATATAATACTATCAAATCCTTCAAAAAAGATATTGATTCCTTTCAATAAAATCAAATTATAATCAAATAAAATAATTGGTTTAAGAAAAATCAATTGAGTTACATCCTTGGTATGTACTGCGAATGTGTATACCTAAATGAAATGGGCTTTAACGTCCTACTGGAGGCGGGTCATTTGAACCAAAAGTTGCTTTGGCGTAAGAGGAAAAATGGAGCACGCGAAGTTTTTTTTTAATGACATCATTTTTTTTAAAATTTCCTCCTTGAGGGGCGTGCTCCCCACGTTGGAAATTGCTTGTCTAATATAATCAAAGATATGCCTTTTTTATTTTGTTTTTTATTTAGTGACAATGTAGGTCATATATCTGATGACTATCTCAGTGTTGATATCAGTATGGGGATACTTCAAAATATTACCGATGAACTACAGAGAAATTTCCCGGATGTACCCACATATGCTACACTGGGAAACCATGATTATTTCCCCAATAACCAGTTCCCTGGTGAAAATAGTGAGATTTATGACCGAGTAGCTGACATGTGGACAAACTGGATAAATGATGCAACTGAAATTAAAAGATTCCGAAATGGTAAATATAATTTAATTAGTTCTGTACCATGCTTGATTCGCCAAGATATTTTGCAAGATATTGATAGTCTATTGATATAACGTTTTATCGGTATATCAGTTTCGGTTATTCTTCGAATTTGCAAGTAAAATAACTTCGAAATGACAAAAAAGCAATAAATATAAAAGACACTAAATTTGTGTCATTAAATATACATGTAGAAGGCACTACATTCCGGACATAACTGCATTGGCATCATTTACTAGTGATTGGCCCCTTGTACGAGGAAGATTGTGCTGGCAGAAAAAAGTCGGGTTGTCAGTTAGTGATTCCCCGACAATATTGCCCAGTGTTTGCCCAATCGGCGTTTTTCGGGCAATCAAGTATTTTTCTAGTAAGATTGGGTGTCTTTACTTTCCATATATACCAAATTTGTCATACTTTTATTGGAAATACCTACACGATAAATACTTTTCTGGGAACCTATATTTAACATGTAAGTAAAATGAATTACATTTAACTATTTTGTTTCACACAGGTGCGTACTATTCCGTCATGTCAAAACATGGACTTAGAATACTGGGCTTAAACACTAATTTATATTATACATCGGACAAAGTGACCGTTAATATGACCGATCCGGCTGGCCAATTTGAATGGCTGGACCAACAACTTACTGCGGCTAAGACCAACAACGAAAAGGTATTTAGATAGCTTTCCTAAAGTATTATCGTGAAATAAAATCATACATGTATGATAATCCCTGTGTAATATGCAAGGTATAATAAATCGGTGTGATTCTTTAAAGCAGATTAATGTCTATAGGATTAGTAGGAATTCCTAATTTGGTGTAATCAGAGATTAAATCATTTTCGTATTCCAAAAGGGTATTTAAATTAAAATAATGTTTAAATACCCCAAGGGTAATAAACTTGTACGTCTTATTAAAACAAGTCTTTAGGATAAGGAAGTATTCCACATCGCCAATTTGTTATACTCAGACATTCAATCATTTTCGTTTCCTGATAGGGTGTTTTAAGTTGAAACTTCGGTATTTCCCTTTGTAAGGAGTACATGATACGAATAGCTGTCTAATCGCTCGGATGGCACGATAAACTGCGGTCGCGTGTACATATTAGCATGTTGGAATTCTAGATAAAAGTAGGCCGCAGCGGCAAATTTCCCCCGTAGCACATTGTATGGCGTATACCCGTCTTCATTAGCCCATGCATTCGGAGCAGAACTGTAGAACGTTAAACCCCATTTCATTTCATTTTACTGACACGAGGTAACAAGGCTTAAATATCCCGAGGAACATTCTCGGTCGACAACTGAATCGAACACCTGTGTTAGTGAGTCAGCATAATACTCACTGAGCCGCAGTGGCCCCAGTTTAAATGTAGTTCGCGTGCAATTAAGATACTGGGTTACCGTTGATGTTTTTAACACCCTACCATAAAAATACAACCTTACATGGAGTTTTATGGTGGGGTTTTATATGAAAAATTCTCATATTCTGAATATTTTATTTTGAAGGTTTTGATAACTGCTCACATACCACCAGGAATTTACACACCAAATACTGTTCTATGGTATTATCCACATTTTAATGATAAATTTATAGAAATAATCTACAAACATGTCGACAATGACGTCATCACTGGAATGTATTATGGACACGAGCATTCAGATGGGTTTAAGATATTCTACAAGAAAGACGGTATGTAGTGTATTGATGTGTAGGATAGAGCACGAGACTGGGGTTATGCTGGAGAAAGAAAGACTGGAGTTAATAAGACGAGGTTTTTCTTCAAAGGTTTTTTTCTGAAGTCTTTCTTCCTCAGCATAACCACAGTCGAGGACTTTATCCTGCTTATCATGTTCCTGTGCAACGGATACTGTCTTATAACTATTATCCGTTGCTTTCACAGCCGACTATTCTCGTCACTAAATTTGATTGGTCGAGGGGATATTCCAGTAGCCATTGAGATTCCTTGAAACTAAATTTTCCGCGAAATATTCGAATAACCAGACGCTTGATCTCCAGTAGAAATCCCTATTTATGTTAATCGAGTCACAAAGGTCAAAGGGGACAAAGGGCAAGGCTGTCAACATTCCATCATATCACGATCGTATCACGTTTTGTCGAACATGTAGTGGAATTATTGGAGTAAACAAACGACGATTGTTATTTTCCTCGGCTTTTCTTGTTAACAGTGAACTTAAAACTGAACTCCGGTTACAAAAATACCGAAATATTTAAATAAAAAAAAAGTTAACGCCCCCAAGCCGCCATACTTGTTGCAAACTTTAGAAACAAAGATGGTGGATATGGAGGCTTATGACCTGGAGAGGTTAGCTGATCTCACTTCCAGTTCGTTTCTAGTCAGTCAGGTGTAGACATCAGGCTTTATTCTTATACACGCTTCACTGATTGCTATATTTTCCCCCCAACAGTGAGTGACTCACTGACAGTATACCAAATTATTGAAGATTGCAAGATGTCTGATAAGGTAAGCCTGAAAATAATTATATTAACTGTGTCTACTGCAAAATTATAGCCGCCTAAGCTTTACTCTAAAACAAAAGATACAAAATATGACTTACCCAGATAGTTTAGATTAGATTTTCACATGTCACCATAGTTTTGTTTGCCGCCCCAAAAATGTAGTTATGTCCCTTGGCCTTGTTCTTTTTCGTGAGCAAAATACAATCTAACATGATGACATGTGAAAATCTAAACTATCTGTTTATTGCATAATATTAGTTATAATTACACTGGACATTATAGTGCGATAACATATTTGGTGATTTACATATATGTGTAAGATATTCACAAGAAGACGTGGCAATAATAATATGGACCTTATATATTATAAGGTTCATGATAATATGAAGAAGACAATAGGTGATTTGTTTTTGTTGAAAATTCCAGGTTGAAGTAAGTCATCTTTTGCATCTTTTGTTTTAGAGTAAAGCTTAGGCGGCTATAATATTGCAGTATAGACACAGTTCATATAATTATATTTAGGCTTACCTTATCAAACATTTTACAATTTTCAATAATTTGGTATAATGTCAGTGAGTGACTCACTGTTTGGGGGAAAAATAGAGCAATCAGTGAAGCGTGTATAAGAATAAAGCCCGATGTATGTATACACCTGACTGACTAAAAACGAACTGGAAGTTAGATCAGCTAACCTCTCCAGGTCATAAGCCTCCATATCCACCATCTTTGTTTCACAAGTTGGCAACAAGTATGGCGGCTTGGGGGTGTTAACTCTTTTTTTATTTAAATATTTCGGTATTTTTGTAACCGGAGTTCAGCTTTAATGAGATTCTGGGTTATCAGGCACACATAAATGTTACGAGGTAGTTAATTGGACAAATCGAATAGTGACGTAGGTTCCGCAAAGGGAGGTTATTACTCATAAGTGACGAGAATATGGTGATGCGTAAGCAACGGATAATAGTTATAAAACTAGTATACCGTTGCTTCAGGAACATGTCTGCTTATATAAACCGTCTATGTTTATATGTACGCAAAATGGTAATATCTCAGAATTCCAGTAAGAAAAACCCTATATCATGTTTTCTTATGGAAAAAAACTACCCTGAAGAATAACCCGATACAGAATAAGAAAAACTTTCAGAAGAATAAGCCCAAATTCCTCTCCATATATTCAGCCTGCAAGTTATCCCGGGCATAGAATATACCCTAAAGATCTAAGCGATTTAACGTCATAATCCTTGTCTTCAGTTGACATATACTATCCAGACATAAACATAGATCGCCATCCACATATAAACATTGGCTATATTTACATTCTTTAAAAACAGAGCTTTAAACAGGCGCCAATTTGTTCACTTTCTGCTGGTATAAATGTATTTATTAGAGATAGAAAGTATTTTTAATTATATACAATGTCTTTATTTTCAGGAACCGCAGCTTTTCCTATATTTGTAGCACCGTCTGTAACACCGTGGCGTTTTAGGGCAGGCACAATAACCAGTCCACCACACAATCCAGGCGTTCGTTTGATCAGCTATGATAGAGTGACTGGACAACCTATCAACATTTTCATGTATTACATCAATTTACCTGAAAGTAATGCTAATAACAGAACAGACTGGAAGTTAGAGTATAACTTCACGCAAGTTTATGGAGTTGATGACGTCACAGCACCATCTCTACATAAATTGAGATTACGAATGGAAGAGGATAAATCAATAATTGATATGTATTATAAGTTTAGAGATGTCTCCGTTTCCAATCCGCCATCTTGTGATGATGATTGTAAAACCTCAATTCTTTGTGGGTTTTGGAATCATAAGATGGATGATATAAATACGTGCACAGAAAAAGGGAAGACCACGGATAATCCTACTGACCATACTGGTCCTCTAAACGCTAATTTGGCAACTGTTGTTTGTTTGCTTGTATTTGTACAACATTTACTACTTTAAAGTTGTCATACTTACAAATCCTAAAAATATAGTTTTTTTTTTTATCAACAAATAAAAGAAAGCTGGTTCAGAAGTGATGCGTTCATGATGTACTCAGCTAATCTCGACAGATTCCGGTACCCTACATCTAGACTCGGATGTATGACGAATTCCGCCATTTTGGAACTTTTTTAAAAGACCCGGATAAAAAATGGCTGTCCCCATGGAGATTATATCAACAAGCATAAAAATGGCTGCCATTTTGGGACTTTTTTTTGTAAAAGCAGCACGTTTTCCTGTTAAAAGTAAATCGGTAGTCGACTAGCCGCATCGCAAATGTATGGTCGTAGGTACATATCACTCACTGTCATACATCCGAGTCTAGATGTAGGGTTACGGAGGGTACAGGAATCTGTCAATGTTTGTTGAATGGTTCATGATGTTGTTGTTGGTTGTGGTGTTTAAAATCTTAACGTCGTGCCCAGTAGATGTTTCATATACCTTTCATTTTTTTTATACACGATAGGTAAAATGATTAAAACCATGTTCCTGAAGCAACGGTATACTAGTTTTATAACTATTATCCGTTGCTTACGCAGCACCATATTCTCGTCATTTATGAGTAATAGCCCCCCTTTGCGGAACCTACGTCACTATTCGATTTGTCCAATTAACTACCTCGTAACATATGGAGTAGCGGCAGTGATTTAAATATGGCGACCTCCATAGATTCTACATTTTCACTAATTAAAAACAAGTTTACAATTGAATGTTTAAGCGAAAACTAGAAAAAATCAATACAGGTAGTTCTCGACAAGAAAGATGTTTTCATCTGTACAGAAACATTTGATCCCTTTGACCTTTGTGACTCGATTAACATAAATAGGGGGTTCTACTGGAGATTAAGCGTCTGGTTATTCGAATATTTCGCGGAAAAATTTGTTTCAAGGAATCTCAATGGCTACTGGAATAACCCCTCGACCAACCAAAATTAGTGACGAGAATAGTCGGCTGTGAAAGCAACGGATAATAGTTATAAGACAGTTTCCGTTGCACCAGGAACATGGGTTAAAACAGAGTTTGCCTTGTTTATATTTTCACGAAGTATTTTGCATAGATTAATAAGAACGTTAATGTGAGTTCAGTATATGGTCGTTTGGATTAGGTTTTCAATATTTCAACCAAAAAAAATGTCTATATAATACCTGTGTTTAAGTCTTTTGTTGAGATCAAATCGCCGACACTACCCTCGGTCGTTAAGGTATTTTTTCGAGAAAAATTATATCACTGAAATTCCGGTATGATTGTCAAGAACTTAAATCTACAAAATGCTTGAAGAATGATATCATCAATCCCACGTAAACAAAATAAAAATATTTCCAAAAGACCGACTGATTCTATTTTTGTGGCCAAGTAACTTTAATATATGTATTTTTTCATGGCCTAAGATAACGCCTTTAACACGTTTGCACGGGTACCAAACACCGACATTATTACTTAAGTAGTGATAAAAATGAGCTTAGAAAAAATAATCATGTCGCGTCAATAAAATTCATTTGAACAGCTCTGCATTATGCTCATGACATCATCTACTATTTGAGTGGAGTTCATCGGTTGCGACCAGTTTGGGGCAACTCTGCTTTCCATGTCAGACAGACAGGCCCATGGTGCTACACAAGTCAAACAACATATTTACTAAATTTTGTTGAGTTAATTGTGGTCTAAATTTTACTCACATCTACGGGGCTGTTCAACTAATATGGAACAAATATGCTTACTCACCACCAAAGAAATTGATGAGACTGTCTCAAAATGTCCATGTAAATTACCCCCCCCCACACACCTTTTGGCCCAGCCCAAGTAAAAATTTGAATCTGAATTAGCACAGATTTTTTAGACAATCAGTCTGAAAGGTATATCCCATTAAGTTACCTCGCCCCAACTCTGTAATCAAATGTAAATAACAGACAACAATTAACAGAACACAGTTTTTATGGGAATCAATCACTGGTTTATTCACAAAGCATCGTTATCAAGCACAATATTAGTTTAGGAGAAGGTGAAAACGTGCCTTTTTTTGTCCTTTCAACGAGCCTCGTTGTCGTATGTTTTGGAAAGAGAGAGAGAGAGAGAAACTAGGTTATTTCGGGACTAACATACGGTTAAATTTTATTTCAACAATTCGTATGCGCGTAGGGGTCTTTTAACAGTGGGAGGAAACCGGAGGGTCCGGAGAAAACACACGAGGTTGGACACGTAAAACTGGGGATTCGAAACCACGCCAGTTGACTAAATGACAGGCTTTATGATACAGCACGTACTTGCTACCCCCCCCCCCCTAATGTTATGTACAACAGGAGAAATAATTCAATACTTTAAATACTTATGGGTAATAAATGGGAACCCGGGTTGGTTTTTTTAAAAAAAAAAAATTATAATTTATTGCTTAAAAAGAGAGTACAAAGATATACAATATATGTAATCTACCTAGTAAAGCTGAAACAAATAGCGTACTTGTCACGTTTGATGTTGAAAGCTTGTACAGTAATATTGAAATTAAACTGGGCATAAGATCTATACATTTCTGGCTCGACAGATTCCAATCCGAAATACCCACACGTTTCTCCAATACTTTTATCATAAATTCCGTCACGATAGTCATTTCCAATAACATATTCTACTTTGATGAACACTATTATGAACAAATTAAAGGCGTGGCGATGGGAACAAAAATAGGTCCAACATACGCGACTTTAACCCTAGGCTACATTGAAGAAATTTGGTAGGCCAATATTGGAGAACGTTTCGGTTTGGAATTACAGTTACAGATTGAACATTCATGGAAACGTTTCTTTGATGATTGCTTTATCATATTTGATAAGGATAGTGTTTTATTAAATGATTTATATCTCATGCTAAACTCACTAAATGAAAGTTTTAATTTTATAATAGAAAAACACTTGAAATCAATTAACTTTTTAGATGTAACGATAACATTATCTGAAAATGGTGACATTACTACGGATCTATATTATAAAACTACTGACACGCATCGGTATTTATATTTCAATTCATGTCACCCTTCACATACAAAAAGAAACATCCCGTTCAATCTTGCGAGGAGAATTTGTACAATCGTATCCTGTGATAAGAACAAACTCATAAGATTACAAGAATTGAAACAATTCCTTCAAAACCAAAACTATCTTTGTGGTTTAATAGAAATGGCATTAAACAAGCCTTAAAAATAGATCAGAAAGTTTTAAGAAAACCTAAAGTTTTAGATAAACAAAGTGAAATTTTGACTTGAGTTACTACACACAATCCTTCTCAAGAACGGGGCATGGATATAATTAGATCACATTTACCACAGTTATTTAAAAGTGATAAACTTAAATATATTATGAACAAAACAAATGTGATCAACAGTCTAAAACAACCCCTGAACTTGAAACGAATTCTCACTTCCTCACAATTTGATTCGGAAATTAAAAAAACTATAGTTTCTAAATGTGGGGATGAAAGATGTTTAACTTGTAAAGTGATAGTCAAAGGTAGGCTCCATTAAAATAAATGAATCACATGATTTTCATGTAAAACAAAGCATGACATGCAAATTCAAAAATGAAATTTATCTCATTGTATGCTATGGTTGTGAAGGGAAATACATTGGGAAAACAGAAGGTCAACTAAACCTTCGAATGAACATTCATAGATCGCAAATTAAGATTCCAAGTAATCGAACAATACCGTAAAGTGCACACATCGACACGTGTGGAGATGGAAAGTTCAACGTATTTCCTTTGTACAAATTGAACTTTTTAAATAATGATTTACTTGAATGAAAAGAAAATTATTTCATCAAAAAGTACAAACCAGTATTAAATAAACGTATATTATAGTAAGAGATGAAATAATTATCTTTTATTGTTAAATTACTAATTGTAGATTATGTAAATATTATTATGTTGTATTTGATATAGTTAAAGTAACGTCATGACGTTGCGTCTATTGTTCTACGTAATTCTTCGTGAATAAAATCGGTCTGATGATGTTCAGTACGAACAGAAGGCGCTAGCCGTTAAACTAATATTTTTGTGTCTTTCTTTAATTTAATTTATAGTATTATATGAGTTGCGACCCAATTGTGTCAATTTCTAGGTCCCAAGTGTTGGCGATTTAGCTCCTTTAACATGTTGAACGTAGGGAACTATATCGTATGCATCAAATATATTAAACACATGCATGCGGTTACAATTACTGATCCAGGTTTTAGAACCGTGTTTGCACTTACGTATGAATCCTTGCAGGTATTGAATTCATCGATCTTATTTTTGGAAAATCCACAAAGAATGGAATTTCTACAGTTATCGTCACAGGCTGGTGAATTGGTAACAGAAACATCTTTATATTTATAATACATATCTACTAATGATCTGTCTTTTACCATTCGCTCCGTTAATTTGTGTATTGAGGGCGCTGTGACGTCATCAATATCATAAGCATGAGTAAAGTTATACTCTAACTTCCAGTCTGTTTTGTTGTTGGCATTGCTCTCGGGTAAGTTGATGTAATAAGTTAATATGTTGATAGGTTGTCCAGTCGATCTATCATAGCTGATGAGACGTATACCAGGGTTATGGGGTGCGCCAGTGGCTACAGGTATTTTATATCGCCACGGAGTTACTGACGGTCCATTAAATACAGGAAATGCTGGAGTACCTGTAAAGAGATTTGTTGTAGAAATATAATGAGAGTTGGAAATGAACGGGAAATCGAAATGGGTTTAACGTCCTACTGTTCTGCACCGACTGGGCTAATGCAAACAGGCATAAACAATAACATGTGTATGGGGGAAATCTTGTTTGGACAATGACACTTCAGTCTAAATTCATATCGAATTCCAGACGTGAAGGGTTCTTTTACGTGCACAGGATTTAACGTTTGTCTCTTGCCAAATAGGACATGTAGATGTCTAATACGGACCACTATATTTATCGGTTGACAATAACTAACATGTTCATTTGTCCGCTTTACCAAAAGTCATTGAACCCATTAACAGAACACAGTTTTTATGGGAATCAATCACTGGTTCTGTTCTGTTAATGTGTTTCCCAATCACATAATGCCACTTAAAGATTACATTTAACCCATGACTGATTATGGTAACTGATTAACTGAACACCATCAATAAGTAATTCGGAAAATTATGAAATCCTCTAACAACGCTTACCATCTGATTTGTAAACTATTTTAAATCCATCAGCGTGGTTATGTCCATAGAAGGCGACTTTAATAGTGTCATCATTAACATGAGTTTGGATGATATTGAGGAATCTGTCGTTAAAATTAGAATAAAACCACAACACATTGCTTGGCGTATGAATACCTGGTGGTATATGTGCTGTTATTATAACCTGTAAAATAAAATAAAAAAAACAAGTGCGTCTAGTTTACAGGATAATATTTAAGAAATGAAATGGGTTTAACGTACTACTTTTCTGAAATGACTGGGGAAATGCCCCACTCTTATATCGAATTCCACTTGTCAAGGGTTCTATTACAATCATGTACGCCAATGAGTACACGGGATCTCGCTTTTCGTACCATTCAATGTCAGGCCACAGATCGTGCACCACTGACAAGGGGAAACCACTGCAGAAATTCCGATCAACATTCTCGGCCAACACCGGGTTCGAACAGGAGATCTCCGGGCTAGCACGTCAGCGTCTTACTCACTAAGCCATCGGGGATCCTACATGCAAGAATCGTTACCCCTATAAATTTGGTGTACACAACTTTACACACCAGGGCCTAACAAACGTATTCAATAGAAGTGATTTGTGCTGCTATTTGTCTAGCGTTTCCAACGCAATTATTCACAGGACAAAATTAAGCCCAGAAGTGGCCAGAACAATAAAGGCGCTAATATAATCTAACTTAAAAAAAGGGAGAGTAATACAGTACTTTACTTGGACCTTCAGTGACAATACAGGATACAGACCACCATCCATGTAAGTCCCTCGATTTACGGTGTTTATGCTACTTTCCCCTCGTTTGTTGACTATTCCGTACATAATCAAACAAGGTGGTTTCTGTTTAGATGTTTTTCCAATTATAAGCGCAACTTCACGATGTTGAATAAGAAGGATAAGGGTGTCATGATTGGCCGATTACATGCTTTAAGGCAAGACTTTGCCACATACACACCGCTTTATCTGCATAATGGAAATATGGAGAAAACTTTAAAAAAGTCAAGCCCAGATATATAAATAAAAAGAAATACCTTTTCATTGTTGGTTTTAGCCGCAGTAAGTTGTTGGTCTAACCATGCAAATTGACCAGCAGGGTCAGTCAAGTTAGTGGTCACTTTGTTCGATGTATAGTAAAGGTTGGTATTGAGTCCCAAAATCCTGATACCATATTTAGTTTTAACAGAATAAAAACCTCCTAGAAAGACACGTGGCTTATATTTAATACAAACTCTAGATTAAAATACTTGTGGAAAAATTCTGTAATATACAGCAACCATGTCACATGTATATATCTCAGTTTCCCGCCATTAATAGCACCGTTAGTGCCGAATAGTAAGACGGCAAAACAATTTCCATTTTATTGCAGTTCTATATTTCAGTGGATTGTTGACTATTCGTCGTGTAAACGACGTCGCAACACTTGTGGTTGGTTGGCCGAATGGTTAACGTGTACGCGTTGCATCATAATATATGTCATTGAGTCAAGTGGTGCGGTTTCGATTCCCAAGCTGTACGTGACAAGGAGTAGGGTCGCCTGTCAAAACCTCGTTGGATTTCTCTGGGTCCTTCCACTGATAAAGACTCCTACGCGAAATCGAATTAATGGATATTTGTCGAAACGTCGTGCTATATGTGTATAAATCAGTGATGTGTTTTTTAACATGATATATTGTCATCTTGAGGGAGAAGGGGGGAGGGGTGTCAGTGAGGAGGTTTATGGATTGTCCAGACTGCAGGTCTAGTCCTTTGGATGGGAAAAATTCGTCAGCTAGGATAAAGACTACACGTGTTGTATGGTCATCTTCGTTATAGCTTGGTTGGTGCAGAAACTAAGACGTCAAACTCCATTTTATTAATTCATTCCTAAAGGAGCAGCCAGATCCAACGCATACAATTTTATACAAGAATAGTAACTCTCCCGCCAAAAGACAGAACCTAGTAACTCACTTTTTTTATTTATCGAAATTGAGCTAAGAGTAAGGACCAAATGTTTAGTTACGTGCTTTCTGTTGTTGTACTAGATCTTTCAATCTTTATCATGTTGTGAGCAGTTTCACCCATGACACAACCTAGCAACTTTCTTCATTTGCCTTGCATGCCTCAGCAAAGTAACTCATAGTCAAGTCAATGTTTTGGCTGGGGTTTAATATTCATTCATTACGTTTTCTTTTGTTTTCTCCAAATAAGAAAAAAAGTGAGTTACTAGGTTTTGCCTTTTGACGGGAGTACTGTAGTAGTACGCGGAGTTACCCTTTTTAAACTGCTCCACCTGTTCTGTGTCGTTTATCCAGTCTTTCCACATTTCTGCAATACGTTCATAAATTTCGCTTGTATTAGGAGAAAATTGGTCGCTTGGATAATAATCATGGTTTCCTAACGTCGCAATCGTTGGGATGTTGGGAAAATTTATTTTCAGTGCATCTGTAATATTTCTAAAGGTGTCCATGTTTTGGTCAATGGATAAATGTTCGTCATGTATGTGACCAACGTTATCTCTGAAATAAATTGTTATGGAATAAATAAGATGAGAGGGTTAAGAGAAATGAACGAATATTATTGTTATTGATATTAAGAGAAATGAACGAATATTATTGTTATTGATATTAAGAGAAATGAACGAATATTATTGTTATTGATATTAAGATTTTCCTTTTTTGGTACATATATTTCAAGGCCGTGGGAGAGCCCCTCCTCACGCACAAAGTAACCCGCCCCTCCCCTCCTGCAGAATTCCTGGATCCTCTCCTATAAGTCTTGTGTTGTTATTTCCACAGAATACTTGGACTGATCTGCATTATGGACCATGTTTTCCTAATGTTTTTTGTCAATACCATGAACTGTGGTACTAGATGCTCTATTCAGGGTAATCGTACCAGTAGGAAAAAAACGTATTGTAACTAAGCCTATGTTGGCGTCAAAATAGCCATTAAAGTGTTTTGGCATTTAAAGGATCCATTACTAAAATGGAAGATAATGGACCCCCCCCCCCCCCAACATTATTGATGTAATGTAAAAGACAGTGGATACTATAGAGTTAGAGTTATATGCTCTTTAAAAATGTTACCCGGTCCATATAAGGAAGTCGACGTCCGGTCTGATCTCTTTCATTGACTCAATACTATCTTTTATCAGTAGCCATGGTGAATCACACCAATAATCTCCATAGATACCAGGTGACGTCACTACGTCATTACACGAGAACTGTTCTGACCAATAAGAAAAGTCGTAATGGAAATCAGTTACGTGCCAGATCCATCCTAAAAAAAATAATACAGTTTGAAATTTTGTGATATAACTTTACATTTCGGAAAGAAGCAGCCTGGGTCAAAAACAGCTAACATTAGACTACAGAACAGATGAACTAAACTTAAATTGATTCGACTTCACAGACGATATGCCTTATAGGCCCGGGCTAGTAGGCTACTCTTTTCTCCGGGTTATTGCGGCCCCTGAACAACACAACTAGCCATTCCAAGCAATCAAAATCATTGACACCTTATAACAGTTAACATACAACAGACTGCATCTAATTCTTACCGATATTCTGTAAAGAATTTACTGGGATGGTTGTCATACACAACAAAACAACCATACACTGCATCCTGTTGTTGTGGACGTAAAACTGAATCTAAAAATGAATGGCTGTCAGAAAGGCCTACTGAAATAGAAATATTTTTAAAATATAATACGATAGTTATCACGGTTGCTTTTTTGGTCGAGGGGCGCCGGTGTCACAATGCGTTAGACTTTGACTCGATAACCTGGGGTTCCATGTTTCTTATCGGTGTTGACTGAGAAAGTTCATCGTTTTTTACACGGTGTGGTTCCGCCTTGGCAGTGGAGCGAACACGTATAGTCGTTTGGATAATAAGAAAAAACGAGATCCCGTGTGCACATTGGCAATTGCAATTCGATACACGAGTATGCCTGTCTTCGTTAGCCTAGTTGATGCAGAACAGTAAGACGTTATATATTCCCTCTTAAAACGTTCATAGAACCCATGTAATTGACTAAAAATACTTTCGCCCGAAACAACACTGAGTTTTCAGAGAATTTGATTAGTCCAAACATGGAGGGAGATCGTCTGCCTGTGATATTTTGTACATTTTAACATGGATTAAACCTTGAAAACTTAGTAATATTTAATATCCTCGCCTCACTGCCCACTAAGTTAAATCTGTACGACGATTTATTTTAAGAATCTATATTAATACGGGATTATTTATTTCCTTATTGTCGACTGATTTGTCATACGCTATAAATAACAATTGACGTATCTTTTTCCTGTTATGATTAAATTTTCTTGATATTATACTAGAGTTTCCTTATTTGCATGTTTTCATGTGTAGGCCTATGTGCTATACACACTACTGAGTTTTAAATTGACAGTGCATTAGTGCCCGGGGGTTGCATGGGAGATTGATCACAATGTCTGTCATTGAGTGAAGTGGTGTGATATCAATTTTCCGTCGTGACAGGAAGTAGGGTCGCCTGCGTGGGGTTTCTCCCACTGCTCAAGACCAATACGCACTAGTGAATTATTGATATACGACCTAGAACCCAATCTCTCTCTCTCTCACTCTCGTCCTCTCTCTCTGTACTGTATGTCATAGTCATTTCAGGGTTTATTGTCTCACGGTTCTGCACCAAGCGGGGACTTTAACGTGGTGCTATCCAAAAGTCCGACGCTTTAGCTTGCCAGTTCCGGTGAGGGATGGATGGCCTAATGGTTAGCACGAGCGCGCTGTATCAAAAAGGCTGTCATTGAGTCCACTGGTGTGGTTTTGAATCCCACGTTATACGCGACAAAGGAGTAGGGTCGCCTGTCCAACCTCGTGGGTTTCCTGGGTTCCCCACCCTGTAAAACCCCTACGTGCAAGCGAATAATTGAAATGAAATTTAAACCATATGTTAGTCCCGAAATAACTATCTCTCTCTCTTGCCAGTCCCTAGTCCTGTACCACTGACACGGGAAATAAGCCTGGACTCCCCGTGAAGTTCTTTGTGGGTCATCATCGATTAACCGGGCCCGAACTCCCCTTGTAAAATGACGAGATTATTATTATTATTATTATTATTATAACCCAAGAAGCATAAGATGGTACTACCAAGTCAAGATGAAATTTAAATCAATAAATACCTTGCAATTTTTTTTTTACACACAGGAAACTATAATATCTCGTTACAATAACTAAACATAGTCCACGCACTTGTCATATTTAAACTACAGTTGATAACGTTATCTTCTGTATCATAATATCATGACTATACAATTACTGTAGTCATTCGTTATAGATGTCTATACAAGCGTTACGATAAATATGTGTTGCCTATGCTTTTCAATAGTTAATACCCTATACATAACCTGGTAAATGAATTTTAGTTATGTAAGCCTACCGCAATGCAAGGACGCCCCTTCCAGACCATACCGAAAAATCGAAAGTCTAGTTTTAACAGTTCCAACGTTCAGGGTGTTGACTTAAGTTTTTACACATGACGGAGTTTATTGCTTAGTTTTCGTTTTCTTTTCTTTTCTAATATACGTATAGGCATTCATCTTATTCTGTTCTTTTCCGTAACTTTAAGCATTTTTCTGAATGAAATTTCATTTATGGTGCACGAAATCAAAATTTCGGCATTCGGTTACATACACACCCATGTTTTCTTTTAACTAATTTCTATTTGATAAGCGAGGAGAGAGAGAGAGAGAGAGAGAGAGAGAGGGGGGTAACGTCTACGTGACACAAACTAGGTCATGTTCCAATTTTATTTTAATAATTTGTATTGCGCGAAGGGGTCTTTAACCATGGGGAAAAATCGGAGCATCCGGCGAAAAGGCAGCAGGTTGAACAGGCGACCCTATTCCTTGTCATGTACAAGTGTGGATGCAAAACCACAACAGTTGTCTTAATGAACGTATAGCGAGACATTAATGCCCAAATACAGGCCAGAAATGGCTGAAACCCAGTGATGACAGAAAAATGTACATGTTTAGTGATTTTATGGCTTACTACCGGAGACTGTGATAGCAACGAGAGAGATAAGGCCGCGTATTTTAATGATTACATTTTCATATTGTTAGGTTTATAATGTATATTAATACTTGGTTTTACAATAACGTTATCCGAGCAGAGATATACATGAATAAAAGTTACAGATAAACACAAATTAAATATGTTTATACCAACATTAGGGTAAAGTCAATCCAGAAGGCCGCGTAGAATTAATTACTTGCGGTGTTGAAGTACCGGACTTTAAGTAAAACATACATTATGTAAGAGCTAAATCTGCCTATTGTAGGTCTTTCTTTAGGCCTGAAATGTTATCTAAGTTATTAATTAGACATTAATTAACTTATCCAGACTATAATCAAATCTTGATGTCATCGCTAGCCTATGATTTTTACTTGATTATGACCCGATTTGCTGCTCAACTTCATTTATGTTTTTATCTACCGACTTAAGTAATGCTAATAGAGGCTTGACTGAAAATTCCTGGTTCAGAGTGGATCAATTTGACTGAAATTGTCAGCAATTCCCTTTACATTATCTTGTTTTTATTATAGTGAGAACTGTCAGCGCTTTCTTTGTCTAATCTCCCATAATGCAGGCGGATTGAAGAGGGGGGGGGGGCAGCTCCTCCAATAATTTGGCCGCAAGTACTCTTTTCACACCTCACCTCACCCTGCCCCACCCCTCGACATTACTTGAAACGGACAGCGATATATTAACGATGAAACATTTTAAAGTTTAGGATATTTTTAGACTCAAATTTAAAAAAAAAATGTGATCGAGTCTTGGGACAATTTCTACTGTAGCTTAATAAACACCGGGTTTAAGTTAATCCGATCTGCAAATACCCCTTTAGTATAATCACCACTCACCTGCCTAACGAGTTTAAATAATACTAATTGTTGCTGTAGTAGTTTGCGTCGCCGTTTCCGTAGTTGTAGTAGTTAAAACAATTGGTCCAAAGCTCAGTATTGAAGTACAGATTTGCGTCTGATCAAAATGTTAGAAATCCTTTTAGCGGTTAATTTCATGTTTACGGTTTACTAGTCACGTGCACTATTATACTGCTCTAAAACTGCAAAAAGCGTACCATGAACTTATCGCTTCGTCACACAAACTGACTAGCTTATTGTAACCTGTCGTTTGCTTTTGTTTAGACTTCCACATGACCTACTCTGACTTGACGTTTCATAAACAAGCAGTGTTTGTCCCATTGGATGTAAAAATATACTTGTCGAAACGTCGTGCTATATGTATATAAACCAGTTAATCGCGAGTGATTGTAATTTCCATATAAATTGTGTTGCGTTTTAATGAGCTCAATCGCTAAATGCCACTCAAGGATTATGTAAAAATATATATGTGACCCTCCACTATATAACCAGTCACATGTCTCAATTTTTAAAAACTGATTTAATTCTTATATTAAAGAGGACTGAAACTGGTTTCTGTTGGTATATAATATGCGAATTACCCCAAAATTGGCTGAGTTTGAAGTTTCGATAGTTGCGGTGCTATCAAATACAAAATAATAAGAAATTTGCATTTTAAAACAGCCAAAATTTATTCCATAGAAAATTATAACAATTCAATTGCATAAATTAAAATGAAATTTTGTGCATATAATAATGTGTGGTGTACCAACATTTGTACACAATCTTATTAACATATTCCCTTGGTAACATATTTTTGTTTTTTCTTCTGAAATTTACCTTAAATAAATGACTGTGTTATGGCCATGGCTACAAAGGCCTGGTTCCACATTTTTAATATGATTATTGCCACAAGAGATCATTTTGCACATCTTAATTTGTTTTGATTAATGTGTGATAATATTTCTAAGGTCAGATATCTGTTTGATATCTAAGAACTATAAATACTGATTTTGGCTGGTTACTATGGCAACAAAACCTTGACTGACGTAACTCGGCAGGCGAGGAAAATACGAACGCACAAAGTAAGCTCATTTTATAGTAAGTGCAGGGGGACTGCACCACATATGATTTACACAAAAGACAAACATAGCGACAAGACACCATACTCAAAAAACAACAACAAACAAACAATTAAAAAAAAAGCGAATGGATCCGGGGGCTAGCCGTAAGCGTCCACTGCGATGTAACAAGCAAACGAATTACGACATTTTTACGGTCCTTTTTTTCACAGCATCCACAAAATATGCTTTTTGAAGCGTTTTGTACAAAAAATAGATGCTTTTTGAAGCGTTTTGTACAAAAAATAGATGCTTGTCTAGCCTAGCGTACGTCAGAGACAGATAGGCTTGGTTATGGGGCGCAGCAAATACGCTGGTGTACGTTGAATACGTTATGGGTACGTTTTTAACAAGTTACGAGCATGCTGAAATACGAAGATATAAGTTCTTGTACGCCGAACGCGGCCCATAATTTTGTGCATGCGTAACATTTTCAGCGTATAAGGGCGTATTGCTTACACGTTAGGCTTAAGGGCGTTGAGTAGTCTAAGATACGCACTAACTTTTCAACACCAATCTTATTCAGACTTTGCACACGTGTTCCATATGTAAAATAACCCAGAGGACACGTAACAGCCCGACCGTTTGATGTGTAATAATCGAGGTACAAGCCGAGAAAGAAAAACTATTTATAGCAAACGAGAAGGTTTTCCCCGACCTAGATCAGTTCTTGAATAAATTATGACGTCGTATACACCGTTCACGTCATCCATTGTAAACAATCATGGCCGTGTCCAGTAGCAGTTTGACACTGGATCATTCACGCCTATCTAGGTATGACGTCAGAAGGAATTTCCTCTACCGTCTATCGCGATTGGAACGTGGCTGAATTTATTTTTTTGATGGTCAAAGACTGTCATTTTTTAATGTATAAAATGATTTTTAGAGAGGCCGAATAGTGCCTAAAGTAGATATTTACTTTATACGTCCGAATCGGTGTATTTTAAAACTTGGTGTGGATGTATTCAAAGAATTAACCCAAAATCACAAAATCTCGTTTGCAGGTAAATAATGAACAACACTTTTAAAATACTTTGAGTTGGTATCTGTTAACGTTTTTGGTGTCGAAATGTAGCTTATAACCTCTACTTTTGATCTACTGAGGGGATTATCGATAAATCTATTAAGCTTGTACGTATAGAATTTCCAAGAAAACACATCGTTTTTTTGCGTTTCCATGGATACCAGACAAACTACAACCTATAGCCAAAAATTAATCAGTGTTTCTTTGGGACTTGCCATAAGCATTTATCATGCCAAATGTGATGAAAATATATGCAGGCATAATTGAGAAAAGTCTACTTCTGTTGTCATCAATACCCCTTTTTAATATGCTTTTGGGCTAAGTTTGGAACATAGTTGGTAAATAAAATTTGTATTTTTTTGGTGATTAATATGTAGTTTATCACCCCAAATAACAAAAAACGTCATATCTTATCAACAAAAATGACAGTGCTAGCCTTAAAATGTGCATTTTAGACTGCCCAAACGCCCTTAAGTTAGAAGTACGCGACAGGTAAGGTATGCACACGTTCAAGCACGTTACACATGACGAAAACTAGAACTGTTTTCTCGAATTTTCATTATTTTACATAGTGTAAAAACGAAACTCGTAATTTAACAACACGGAATTTATTGCTTAGTTATCGTTTTCTTTTCTTTTCTAATATACGTATTAACAGGTCGTTGAAAATGTAGTCCTGTATCAGCATTTATCTAATTCTGTTCTTTTCCGTAACTTTAAGCTTTTTTCTAAACAAATTTTTATTTATGGTGCACGAAATCAAAATTTCGGCATTCGGTTACATACACACTTATGTTTTCTTTTAACTAATTTCTATTTGATAAGCGAGGAGAGAGAGAGAGAGAGAGAGAGAGAGGGGGGTGTTAACGTCTACATGACACAAACTAGGTCATGTTCAAATTTTATTTTAATAATTTGTGTTGCGCGAAGGGGTCTTTAACAGTGGGGAAAAACCGGAGCATCCGGCAAAAAAGGCAGCAGGTTGAACAGGCGACCATACTCCTTGTCATGTACAAGTGTGGATGCAAAACCACACCAGTTGTCTTAATGAACGTATAGCGAGACATTAATGCCCAAATGCAGGCCAGAAATAGCTGAAACCCAGTGATGACAGAAAAATTTACATGTTTAGTGAATTTATGGCTTACAACCGGGGACTGTGATGAGAGATAAGACCGCGTATTTTAATGACTACATTTTCATATTGTTAGGTTTATAATGGATATAAATACTTGGGTTAACAATAACGTTATCCGAGCAGAGATATACATGAATAAAAGTTACAGATAAACACAAATTAAATATGTTTATACCAACATTAAGGTAAAGTCAATCCAGAAGGCCGCGTAGAATTAATTACTTGCGGTGTTGAAGTACCGTACTTTAAGTAAAACATACATTATGTAAGAGCTAAATCTGCCTATTGTAGGTCTTTCTTTAGGCCTGAAATGTTATCTAAGTTATTAATTAGACATTAATTAACTTATCCAGACCATAATCAAATCTTGATGTCATCGCTAGCCTATGATTTTTACTTGATTATGACCCGATTTGCTGCTTAACTTCGTTTATGTTTTTATCTACCGACTTAAGTAATGCTAATAGAGGCTTGACTGAAAATTCCTGGTTCAGAGTGGATCAATTTGACTGAAATTGTCAGCAATTCCCTTTACATTATCTTGTTTTTATTATAGTGAGAACTGTCAGCGCTTTCTTTGTCTAATCTCCCATAATGCAGGCGGACTGAAGAGGGGGGAGGGGCAGCTCCTCCAATAATTTGGCCGCAAGTACTCTTTTCTCAAGGTTATTGCGGCCCCTGGACTCTTGCCTATAAGGACCTAGGATGTTAAGTAGTTTGTCCCCGGGACACCTCACCTCACCCTGCCCCACCCCTCGACTTTACTTGAAACGGACAGCGCAATATTAATGATGAAACATTTTAAAGTTTAGGATATTTCACACTCTTTTCACACCTCACCTCACCCTGCCCCACCCCTCGACATTACTTGAAACGGACAGCGTAATATTAATGATGAGATCGAGTCTTGGGACAATTTCTACTGTAGCTTAATTAACACCGGGTTTAAGTTAATCCGATCTGCAAATACCCCTTTAGTATAACCACACTCACCTGCCTAACGAGTTTAAATAACACTAATTGTTGCTGTAGTAGTTTGCGTCGCCGTTTCCGTAGTTGTAGTCGTTAAAGCAATTGGTCCAAAGCTCAGTATTGAAGTACAGATTTGCGTCTGATCAAAATGTTAGAAATCCTTTTAGCTGTTAATTTCATGTTTACGGTTTACTAGTCACGTGCACTATTATACTGCTCTAAAACTGCAAAAAGCGTACCATGAACTTATCGCTTCGTCACACAAACTGACTAGCTTATTGTAACCTGTCGTTTGATTTTGTTTAGACTTCCACATGACCTACTTTGACTTGACGTTTCATAAACAAGCAGTGTTTGTCCCATTGGATGTAAAAATATACTTGTCGAAACGTCGTGCTATATGTATATAAACCAGTTAATCGCGAGTGATTGTAATTTCCATATAAATTGTGTTGCGTTCTAATGAGCTCAATCGCTAAATGCCACTCAAGGATTATGTAAAAATATATATGTGACCCTCCACTATATAACCAGTCACATGTCTCAATTTTTAAAAACTGATTTAATTCTTATATTAAAGGGGACTGAAACTGGTTTCTGTTGGTATATAATATGCAAATTACCCCAATGGCCTTTGGAGTTTTGATAGTTGCGGTGCTATCAAATAAATTTGCATTTTAAAACAGCCGAAATTTATTCCATAGAAAATTATAACAATTCAATTGCATAAATCAAAATGAAATTTTGTGCATATAATAATGTGTGGTGTACCAACATTTGTACACAATCTTATCAACATAGTCCGTTGGTAACATATTTTTGTTTTTTCCTCTGAAATTTACCTTAAATAAATATTTCTTCGAATTGACTGTGTTATGGCCATGGCTACAAAGGCCTGGTTCCACATTTTTAAATATGATTATTGCCACAAGAGATCATTTTGCACATCTTAATTTGTTTTGATTAATGTGTGATAATATTTCTAAGGTCAGACATCTGTTTGAAATCTAAGAACTATAAATACTGATTTCGGCTGGTTACCATGCAACAAAACCTTGACTGACGTAAATCGGCAGGCGAGGAAAATACGAACGCACAAAGTAAGCTCATTATATGTAACAAGCAAAAGAATTACGACATTTTTACGGTCCTTTTTTTCACAGCCTCAACAAAATAACTTTTTTTATGCATTGTACAATATATTTTCACAAAAACGATCGATTTAAGGAAAATAGATGCTTTTTGAAGCGTTTTGTGCAAAAAATAGATGCTTGTCTAGCTTGTGACAGGCTGGCAAATACACTACCTTTAAACTATAAACACTTATGAGTAACTTACCTGTCAACGTATTCGTAACTCACATGTAACGTGCGCTAACGCGTGCATAACTTACCTGTCGCGTTCTTCTCCTGCCGCGTTCTTCTAACTTACGCCTAACGTGTGAGCAATACGTCGACATACACTGAAAATTTTATGCATGAGCATGCATGATCTTGTCAGTTGTTTGATCAATAACCTTAGCTACATCGGTATATAAAGCTGCAAATCATTGTGAAATATGGGTATGATCATGGGTGGTGTAGGGTTTACTTGTGAGAGTCTGGCTGGCTAGTGTTTAAGAATGCCTTTAGTTAGTATTGTAATCTGTACTATGGTTGTATCCATGCATCCGGCTACGCTATATAAAATGTACAAAACCCTGAATTTTTGCATTGTTAGAACTACTGAGAAGGTAGACGTCTTAAGAAAATAGAAAGAAGTAAACAAACAACGTGAAGTGGTAGCAAAAACAGCTAGAGACAAATTCTAGACGATCACAAGGCTACTAAGATATGTAGTAAGAAAAGATGAATGGGTCATATGTACGATGTGGCGACCGGCTCGGGATAGCCCGCTCCCCACGTAACGTAAGATAGAAGACCCATGGTGCTACAATAGTTTGTCAGTTCCGCTGAATCGTCATGGCCCGGTAAGACATGGAACAACCAAACATTGTCTAAAATTCAGATTTGCTAAACTCTGCTTATGACTAACAATCTTGTTTTCTGATAACTTTTTTTCTTAACTGGTCACATACCACCAGGTATCGTGTTAAAGTTTACTTCTATCACCAGTTCAACGAACAGTTTCTACATATTATAAACAAACATGTTGATAATAACGTCATAACAGCCATGCATTTTGGGCATACTCATGCAGATACGTTGAAGATATTCTATAAACTGACGGTATGAATGGTTTCAAATCTTGTTAATCTGGTTAAAGAGCCATCATCACTTCTAAGGGCGTATGGCACTATTCTATGGAACCTTAGATAGACATACATAAGTCTAAAGTGATTTATCTCCAATAGCATATACCTTTTGATATAAAGCGCACCTGCTAAACATTCGGCTATCCAGCTACTCACCCGCTGTTAGACCACGATTCTGACAGTATTGTTAGGAACAGCTGGCGGTTTGATTCCATTATCTTCACACAGTTCGCTTGCTTCCACAGCGGCAACAGGGCCCCAAGTTTAAGTGGCATCTTAAAATGTTTTTAAACCCGATTACTTACATTAAATAAATGAGTAAAAATACATTTGGCTTATATTATCACTGGTTGTACGTGACAAGGAGTAGGGTCGCCTATGGGTTTTTCTCTGGCCCCCCGACTTATAAAGACCTCTACGCGTAAGCGGATTATTGAAATTAATGAAATGGGGTTTAACGTCCTACGCTTAAGCACATAACCTGGGCTAATTGAAGACGGGCATACTCCATACATTGTGCTACGAGGGAAACTTTGCCCGGGCAGCAACTGAATTCCAACTGTCAAGGGTTCTTTTACGTGCACGCCAATGTGTACACGGGACCTTGGATTTTCGTACCATCCGAACGACTAGGCAGCTGTCCTTATCAGCCCTCTTTCTGTATCACCGACAAGAGGAAATCACGTCGGAAAATCGAGATGAACTTTCTCGGCCAATGCAGGGATCGAACACCCCACCTCCAGGCTAGCGAACCAGCGCCTTATCCACTTAGCCACCGTGATTCCCCTTATTGAAATAGAATTGAGCCCTATATTTGAACCCCGAAATGACCTAGTTTGTGTCGAGTGGACGTTAAACCACACTCACTCTCTCCCTCTCCCTCTCCCTCTCTTTAAATATTTTTTAAAAAATATTATGTGTTTTCGTTTGTATAATACTAAATGTACTTATGACGAAGGGTGACTGCACAATTTGATATGATTGCAAAATGAAGGTGACTTTAGTACAGTAAAGACACGTAAACAACTAAATTTACTGCAAAACAACTTGTTATTTCACATACATTGCTAACAACTGAGCTGTATAATTCAGTGATTTAAATTAGTCCGTATTGGTTCACCCAGTCCAAACAGGACTATTTCATTTAAATAGTACTTTTGTATTTAACATACACTACGAATTTAAATCAATCGACAACCAATAACATGTCATTTAAGGATATTAACCAATAACATGTTTTATATAATTCAATACAATATAAACGTATCAATTCTTTATATGACTTCTACTTCTAGAAGCACGGTTACCTATTTATAATAAAACACAACGAAGGGTATATATCATCCTCCTCGCAGTGTTCCGTTTGATTAGAGCTAATCCTACTACTCCCTGCTGGACTGAGTGGGTATTATTGTCACTAATTATGACTGGTCAGTGGTCCTTTTACTGACCAATCACTGACTTCGTTACAAAGGTATTACCTTTAAAACAGAACGTTTAATTAGGGCAACTGTGTTTACATAACGTTACGTCATGGCTGCACGTTTTTTATGCTATATTAACCAGCGCATAGCAGGATATTGCAGCAAAACTAATTGCGTGACAAACGAGGCTATCGGTATTGACGTAAAGGAAACAAAACTGTATGGTAACGAACAGACTTTCAACGTTTTTAATAGCTTAAATCTTTGTCCAAAATATTAAGGAAGACCTAAGATTAAACGACGGACTGTCAATTTACTGTACGTAAGTGGTAGATTTGATTGAACGAGAAGAATAGACACACTTACTTAAAAGTTCAAGAATCTGAACCTAATCCAGCAATGGCCAGAGAGGGATTTCTCGGGCCGTTGCTTCAGGAATATGGGTATATATATGGATAAAATTACCTCTTTATTATTTAATAACGAAATTTCGTAACACATACAGGCCACGTTTTCAAGTTGAACGTATTCTATTTTCGGAGGCGTCAGATTCCCCTTTATCGTACACGGAGCATCTGCGGGATGGTTCCTACTTGAAATACTGTCGAACGAACAATGTTCATCCATTCTGCCAATTTTGGTGCAGTATAAGGAAACAATCACACAATACTTTGATATGATTCTTGTTGTGATTCTTTGTTCGCTAGGTTCAGGTATAAACCTATCCTATTTTTGGGTGTAGTGCTGGCAGGAACCCCCCATTTACGTAAGTGGGCAAGACCCCTCTTCGTCTTAATCCGGACAATATTACCATGGTTGCTTTGTTACATGAGGATTTCATGTCCGCTTCTATTCACTAGGATATCACAGGCGATAGATTATTTGAGGGAGTTCACAGCATATGCAGGGGTCTTGCTTGTGGGGAAAAATCTTGGGAGTAAAGGGAGTCTACCATGAGGTTGAGAAAGCGTCTCTTATCCCCAAGCAAGAAACGTTCACAAAGAGCCACACTCAAGTTCGCCCTTTAATACTATGCGAGAATAACAGGCATTCTCTCGAAGATGACAGAATGGTGAAGCCACGTAAAATCCCCGTCATCAAAACTTCACAATACTGCATGAAGTTGGTGCTTTAAACAAAAACTTTCCAAAAATGACACAAAGATTCCGATATATTATTTTCTGTGTTCGCGAAAAAATGAAATTATTCATTCAAAATGTCGACTCTGATGTAGCGATCTTAAAGGCCACATGTTCTTGAGACATATATCACTATTAGATGATCCAGCTTGTACTTGTGGTCATCAATTTGAAGATATTGAACATTTTCTTTTCATATGTACAAACCACTCAAATGCACGCCGCAGAACGATAAACACTTTGCCTCTCGAATACAGAAATAGCAACCATCTATTATTTGGATCAAATAAACTTTCCGTTGATAAAAATATTAACATTTTTAAGACCTTACATGAGTTTTTTTTAACCTTTCTCAACGATTCTAAAAATCATTTTTATAATTTTCATTAAAATTCCCTAATTTGATATATATCATATAAGTTTTTCATTTTTTATCTAATATAATTACATGTACTGTAAATATCTTGTTGAATACTTTATTATTGTAAATTATATTGTATACAGGGAGAGGGTTTTCACATAGGCTATGCCTGTTACCCAATCCTATTCATGTTGTTTGAATAAAATATGTTTATACAAAAAAAAGTTGGTGTCAATTTTTCTAAAGCGACTCCTTTATGTTAAGGGGCTTTATTCATAACTGTTAAACCGTAATTTATGATATTATACAGGTTCCCCGGCGTTTCCCATCTTCACGTCACCGCCTGTTACACCATTTCGACGGTCTAAGCCTTGAGTAGAAACAGAACCACATCATAACCTAGGTATTAGACTTATCAGCTATGATAGAGCGACTGGACAACCTATCAACATTATATAGAGAATCTCCTACGAGTGTTTTTTTATATCAAAAAACACAAGTTGGAGATTTTATTTATCACCTAATCCTTTCTTACATGCACAAATAAATAAATATAATTCTTTGGTATAGATTTCACTTTTACTGAACCTAATTAAATTACAGCGTAGTGATACATCATTTTTTGACAGCAGTTTAGCTATTGTATAGCCCTGTATACTGACCCATTTTTTTCCCTTCAAGGTCAATTAAATAAAAGCAGTTTCTTTTTTTTTTTAAAAGTCACTGTTTACTTAAACTAAGTGGTTTCTTTAAAATAAAAGAAAGTAGTTCCTTTTTGATCGGCCAATCAAATTTATGTTAAGTGATATCACCACTGTGTATATATCACATTTAACATACAAGCGATATCTACTGTTATTGGGTGATAAAATGTATTACATCAATTTACTTGATAGTCATGCTCAAAACAGAACAGACTGGAAGTTAGAGTATAACTTCACTGATGACTATAGTGTAAATGGCGTCACGGCAGAATCTCTGCATGACTTGACACAGAAAATGTCCAAAGACACAAAATTGATTGGTAAATACCACTATTTTCTGTAAATCTCCTTGGAAGATCCAGATCAAGGCCAATGTAATGACGAATGTAGTCAGGATATTGTGGGTGGTTTTAACGAATACACCATTAAGAAGTTCAAGGCTTGTAAAAATACATATACAACTGGTGGTCGTTTTTTATTTGATGTCCATAGCAGTTATATCTCATAACAACCTGTCATGACGTCATCATAGGTTAATATATTTGTTCATATCAACCGCTGATGACGTCACGACAGGTTGATATTTCATATCAATCGCTATATACGTCACCTTAGATCGATATATTCGGTTCATATTATAAACCGCGGATGACGTAGATGATCGAAATAATACAAAAAACACAGAAATATTGTTTTATTCTTTTGGCAATTAAATTAATATCAATCGCTATATACGTCACCTCAGGTCGATATATTCGGTTCATATTATAAACCGCGGATGACGTAGATGATCGAAATAATACAAAAAACACAGAAATATTTTTTTATTCTTTTGGCAATTAAATTAATATTGTTATAGACAGATTGAAACATTCAGGGCTGAAATAGACGGCGGACCTATCGGCATATTTAAATCGGTTATCCATACACCATGTCTAAAATATCTTTCAGAATTTTTCCATCCACAGAAATACGAAATCACAAGCGTAGCGTATTTTGGCATTAAACACTCCCCACCCCACCCTGTATTTATTGTTGTAACCTTCACACTCGTGCAATGCGACACTACATTAATTATAATACATTAATTTATTGTCAGGCTGTAACCTTTACTTTTGTTGCGGGCGGGTGGGGTTGGAGGCGTATTTGGGGTGCAGTCAGAAGCCCCACTTTAAAAGGTGCCCCAAATTAATTATATAAAAGATTTATACCATGAATAAATATGTCATTTTGCTTGTTCCAAATTAATATCTACCATCTTGCAGTACAAACTGCAATCGTATAAGTTTGTGATGGGCAACGACCAGAATATGCCCCCTATAAGAATCTACCTATCATATTATGGTATTATTATGCACTAGTGATACAGACGATTTTCATGGGAACATACTCTGGTATTTAAGATTGTTGAAATAAGGTGCGAGAAAATAACGATCAAGGTATCTAATCGCTTTTATTGACGCAAGGGGACTAATCCACAAAAACAAGACTGTGCTAAAGCGGCCTACACACGCTCAAAATTTTTGACAAAAAAGTTTATGTTAAAATTTTTTGACACGATTCCGTATGTCTATACTGAAAAGTAAAGTTAATTCTCCCTTGAAATGTATTTATAACATTTTCGGTGAAATTAAATTGAAAATGATACAAGTTTGGTAGTCTTGACTGGCTGAATTAAAGAGAATGGTGGAATGGGGCGAGTGTTTAAAGCCAAAATACGCTTGTGATTTCTTTTTTCTGTAGCTGTAACCATAACTTTTGATTTTCCAAAGTGCGGGGAGCTGTCACTAGCGATCAATGACCCCCAGTAGGAACTTTTTTTCTTCTTTTGTTGGAACAGTATGGGCAAAAAAGTTAACTGAATTTGATTTCATCAAAATTTGATGTCAATCTTTCTGGGCCATCAATATCACCCACATACAATCAAAAAACCTGTCAAAATATTTGACGTCAACTTTTTTGTCATAAATTTTGAGCGTGTGTAGGCCATTTAAAACTGGGCAGATATTTGTTTTACTTTTGTAATTTGTAGTATGGGGTGGTGGATCATAATCTGTTCAGAGCTTAGAGTTTCTAAAGGTCTTAATTTGACCCTGCATGAAAGCATTGTCAGAATAAACTGATTTAAACACATTCACAAGAGTTTCTGTAACTTAGCTGGTATATTTTGATTAAATATCCCGGGGGAATACTTATCAAGAGAGGGCTATTACAAAGGCTAAGGCTGTTCCCCAATCCCATTCAGAAAACCTGAATAAAATATTGTTTTAAAAAAAAAGAAAGATGGTGTGCAGTTATACTTTTATTTCAATTCACTGGGTTGGCCATAATTATCGTTGTGATTATCAAGTCATATATACAATTAAAGGAAAAAAAGTCATAAAACGACTTACTAAACATTATAAATCAGAGCTAGAGAGAAAAGTGGGGTTTAACGGTCACTCGATACAAACTAGGTCATTTTGGGACTAACATATGGTTTAATTTTATTTCAATAATTCGCTTGCGCGTAGGGGTCTTAAGCAGTGAGAGGAAACCGGAGAACCTGGAGAAAACCCACGAGGTTGGACAGGCGCCCCTACTCCTTGCCACGTACAACCGGGGATTCGAAACCACGCCAGTCGACTCGATGAGAGGAAACCGGAGGACCCGGAGAAAACCCACGAGGTTAGACAGGCGACCCTACTCCTTGCCACGTACTCCGGGGATTCGAAACCACGCCAGTTGACTCAATGGTAGGCTTTATTGTGCAGCACGTACGTGCCCCCCCCCCCCCCCCCCGCATTATAAAGCAAGTTTTTAGCTCAATCTGGAAATACCTGTTATAGGGTGCCCTACCACAAAAAATATATTACGGCTTTAATAGTCGATAGATATGATCAAAATTTCACGTGCGATGGCTATTTATAGCATTATTCACTATACCACCTAGACTAGAGGGAGATGGGGGGGGGCGGTATTATCCGATAGATGGGCAACAAGCGGGAGTTGACATTTCTAGTAGCATTATCCTCAGGAATCCGAAAATGGTGGGTGATAGGTCAAGTGAGGGAGCGTTCAGGAATTATTGAGGTCAAAAGGTCACCAGAAGTTAAAGAATGTTGGCTTATGTATTTTGCCACTTCTGATATTGTTTGTCGCAGCTTTCTTGTTGGAACGCAGCTGAATCGTGACAAAGGATAATTTGTGAAAACAGTTAATCGAATTATGACGCCCCCTTATAATAAAGAATGAAATGCGCAGGAAGTGTTATTATTTAATCAGTAAAAGTGATAACTTCATAAATTGTAAAACGTGTTAAATTAAGGCCTTAAAATACCAACATCTATACACCTAACTGGGCTGAATGGTGGTAAGCACATCATTATAGAAGACCCAGATTAAACGATGGGATGTCATGTTGCTGTACTTTGAATAGATTTGATTGAACGGGAAGAATACACACACTCCCTCAAAGTTCAAATATCAGAAAAGAAAGAAATGGGGTTTAACGTCCACTCAACACAACTAGGTCATTTCGGGACAAAAATATTTGTTTTTTCAATTTCAATAATCCGCTTGCGCGTAGGGGTCTTTGGCAGTGGGAGGAATCCTGAGTGCCCGGAGGAAACCCACGAGGTTGAGAAGGCGCCCCTATCTCCATGCCACATACGCTCACACCAGGGCTCGAAACCACAGCCGCAAGCCAGAGGTGGCCAGCCAACTAGAGGTCGAAGCGCGGCACTGAAGACCACCAGGCCATCTCAACCCCCCGCCGCATTGAAATAGACTGAACAGATATGTTATAGTTTAGTAAATGTAAATATAAGAATTAAAAAAATAATTGTTTTCCTGATATATTTGTCTGGTTGGGTAGCCATTTTAGACGTCAACGTACGTGGAGTCCAAAAGAGAGTCCCAACAGCATACTGCACACAGCGTTCCACCTACGTCATTACCAGAATGAAACACTGTGCTAATTTGACTCAATTTAAAACGCTCGCGTCATCATTTTGGGGCGGGGCCATGGAGGTGTGGGCGGGACTTATCGAACTTACGTCACCTGTGTTTACACAACTGAGTGAAAATAGACCGTAGCACATGTTTTTTGTAAACACAAAGTCAAATTTCAAGTTCTGCCTATCGGCTAAAAACCAGATATAATATGTGCAATGGGTAATATTGCAATACATTCTTTACCATTGTAAACTATCTTTAAAGTTTCAATGTGTTTATCTTTAAAAACAAGGCCTAGATACGCCTAAATTTTTCTTCGCAATAAAACCGCTTCTGTGAACTTGTCGTCTATGGGAGCCGCCATGTTGAATAATTAAGGGACTTTTTTGTGGTTCGGCTCTTGATTAGTTTGTCATATTTCATACACACAACGGCTAAATAAACATATTAAATTTCATTCAATATGACAATAGAAGAGAAATAAATACTTCTCAAAACTTCTAAAAGCATACTCGGTGTTATCGACTAAAATCGTCGATGTAGGAATTAAAATGTCGGTTAATTAGGTTAGAGCCTATTCTCAGCCGAAGATAGCAGTAGATAGGCAGCTTAAGTTTGGGATGTCCCAACAGTTTCCAGGCCAGTCAGTCAAACGTGGACGAAAAAGGCCCGAACAAAACATATCTACATGTAGCTAGGATGTCATAAGTCAGATGTGTTGGTGACCTTTGGCGATTTCCAAGTTGGACCGACGGGCAGTGTTACACATGCCACCCCAAGCAAGTGTCGTAGCATAGATCAAACGCATTAATTGCTATCCTTTCGTTGTTGCTACTACCATCATATTTGATGTATACCCTATCTCTTTCAATAACATGCAAAATTCCAGATGGTATGTCCTGCGTACGAGATTTTAACAATAATATTATTTATTGTTCGAGCTTGGCACTAGTACACTTCCATAAGAAGCGCACCTTATTTTTAATTCAATATCTTTATTTAATAAAATAGAATAATTTAAATTACGAGATGCCAAAACACTCTCACGGTGAGCTCTCTCTTTCATTCAGAAACCATGACGCACAAATTCGTGCTTGCTTCATTCATGTAGTTACATGTTTAAGAAATCGAGTATAATTCCATTTTTAGAGAAATAAGTAATAGATTAAGCTATGTGTCAATCTCATTATCAACTTTAGAATATTTTTACCACGATATACACTTAGAGATTGTTAATATACAAAAACAATTATGTTGTTTGTCTAAATTATTAGTTTTAACCGGTATGATTTATTTTTAGTCATGCGGTGTTATCAACAAAACATGTATGATTTTTTTCTTTGTATTTTTAAAGAAGGCTTCAGCAATCTCTCTGAAGATCCAAATTGATTTGGCTATGGAATTAATGTATTTCTTTATTAGAATGTGTGAATATGCTTGCCGGTCACCTCTGGCTTGCGGCTGTGGTTTCGAGCCCTGGTGTGAGCGTACGTTGGTTTCCTCCGGGCACCCCGGTTTCCTCCCACCGCTAAAGACCCCAACGCGCAAGCGAATTATTGAAATAAAGTTAAACCATATGTTAGTCCCAAAATTACCAGTAACCGAGTATGACATCAACGCAGTCATATCAGTTTTATGAAATGAAAATGAAATGGGTTTAATGTCCAGCTACTCTGCTCCGATTCTTGAGTTTTATGCAGATCATACAGAAATTGGCGGGACTTTAGACTTTAATTCCATTCTCTTAATTTCGAATATGTTTATTTATTCAGTCAAATTTGCTTTAACATTTGGTATATTTGCTCGACAGTTTATATTAGTTCTAAATTGTTGATTATTAAATTTCCCATTTTTACAAATCATAGTTGAAAATTAACACAAAGAGCTTTAGCTCAAGGTATTATTACGTTAATTTACGAAGATGTTGCCGTTCTGTTTTGATCAAACAATCGTGTATTTTAATCAATGACGAGTAATAATTTACAATGACTTTTTAAAATCAAAAAAAAAAACCAATGAGTGTTTAACGATCTAATGAATATGGTAAAAATCAATATGAAGAACACAGTTCTCTTCTTTGTTAAACTGAACAAATTAAAGATATAATAAGTTTGGACGGTCAGTGTTTTCTGACGACAAGAGTTTCAATCAAGAACAGTGGTATCAAAGTATCGGGTAGGTATACAAAGGATGGTGTAAAAATACGACCATATTAAACTACGGGCGTTTAAAACAGAATCGGACAAAAGTAACTCACATAGTTCCATAAAAAACCTAACTAATGAGAGGAACAACAAGGAATGTAGACGAAATGAAATGAAATGGGGTTTAACGTCCTAATGTTCTGCTTCTTAACTGGGCTAATAATGACGGGCATACGCCATACAGTGTGCTGTGAGGGAAATTTTGCCCGGGCAGCGGGGCTACTGCTGGTTACGGCCCACTGTTATATCGAATTCCAACTGCTAAGGAATCGTTTACGTGCACGCCAATGTGTACACGGGACCTCGGTTTTCCGTCCCATCCGAACGACTAGATAGATTTCCTTGTCGGGCCCGCCGTCCTGCATCACTGACAAAGGGAACCACGCCGGAAAATCGGGATGAACTTTCTCGGCCAATGCAGCCATCGAACACCCGACCTCCAGGCTAGCGAGCCAGCGTCTTATCCACTTAGCCACAGTGATTCCCCAAGGAAAGTTGAGAGGGGCTATTGATTCTGTTCATCCTTAAGACTTTAATGAACCTCAATTGAACAATTTAGAAGACAATCAACATTCTTCACGTCAAGTTTCTTCTGAAAGTCAATTATAACAGAAGAGTTCTCAATTTGTTGCTAGGCGTAATTAAAACAAATGCTGGAAAATTTCAATTAAACACTCATCTTCATGTTTCGAAAGAAATTTAAAGTTGATAGAACAGTTGTTAAAGAAGATTCACAAGATGAACACACATATGTATACCTTATTTACTTACGTAAGTTTCTGTGTTACCGTATTTTTATATAATGAATATATAAATATTTTATATAATATAGGAAAATTTAGGAGTATTTTATACATGCGATGTAGTGTAATAGTATGACTTGTATAAATAAAATGTATTTTCATTAATTGTACTCAATGCGATTATATATGGTATGTTTTAAATTTGCTTTATTTAAGCAAACACAAAAACAAGTGAGAAAACTATTTTTTAATACAAATTTCACACTCTTAGATTGGGAATTGCCCGGATGTACTTATTTCGTAAACAGCTAATTTTACTATTATAACTGTTTACTTTGCAGCTTTTGGGTAAATTATCCATAGATGACAATAGCGCTATTCGTGTAAATGACACAATAGGTATAGATCCGCGTTTCTCAACCTGGGGTGAATTCACACCCAAAGGGGGGAATGGCTCGTGCCAAGGGGGTGAATGACCACACTCCCAGTAACTTCAAAAATGGTCATAGAAGGCTATTTCCAGTGTTATGCCGTTCGTTACAACATACCTTTGTGAATCTGGATTTTCAACGCTGGTTGTGATAAAAACTAAATACCGGAACAGACTGAATGTCCGAAATGAATTGAGATAAGTACTCTCAAACACTGTCCCAAAAATTAAAAAAAAAACGTTTGTGACAATCACTAGGAGCAAATTTCGAACTGAACTGGAAACAACGTATAATATAAATTTGGTGATTTTGAATCTCAACTTCGATCCGTATTCATTCCGTATTCAATGTGGTCAGGGGGTGAAGGCCCGAGGAAGGATCCGCGGTTCATTCCGGGTGGCTTCTACACAAAAAGGGCATTTTTAAGTTCCTCTGAAACGCCTGGAAGAGTGACAGATAATGGCTGGAAATCACGTTTCCGGGCTCCAATTTCTAAAAGAAATGGGGGGGGGGGATCCCCAGACCCTTCTCGGCGGGGCTCGCGCCTATGTCGCTCGCGGTGACCAGCTTCGTCGGCCCCGGCTCCGAAGTCAGTAACCTCCTAAAAAATCTTGGGGAAATGGGTTGGTTGAGAATTCAATTAGGGTTGAGAAAAGGTTGAGAAACGTGGTTATGGATAAATTTGAGCTTTCAAGTGTAATATGGAGAAATGAAATGAAAAAAATAGCAAAACTCCAATACTCATTGATTTTTTGTGTTACTTTACCGTTAAAATTGCATATTGGGAAGATATTTGTAGTGTAAGCCAAGGTGAGTAATTCGGGGAGTAATATTGTTGAAACTCTATCTTGCAATGGGCTGAATTTTATACCCAGATTTGAGAAAATTACCAGTGGTTTCAATTTATGTTCTATTTCTATATTTAGTAATATGCTTTTTTTATTGTAGGCCTTCGTCATTGCATTTTCTAACGGTAAGTAATCCTAAATCGACATAATCCTATTTTCAACACGTCCTTAATCTGCTCTTGTAATCTGTGTTTGATAGATATCCTTGAATTTGTCTTTTGTATACAATTAATCAGGACAAAATATATTGCTGACACCATTCTTTGATAATTTTGAGTTTATTTCTGTGTTTTATAAAATATTTAAATCTTACATTCATTAAATAATGCTTCATTATATTATATTGAAATATTTGAACAGGTGTGGAAATTAGTCATTGGGGAACACATTTTGTGATGTCGTTTCTCGTCAATTTTGAAACTGACCAAGCGTTGAAAGTTGCAGTTATAACAACAATGGAGGCAACCGATGTAAGAGTATCTGTGGATGGTTATACCAAAACCTTTTCTTTGCCAGCTAACTATTCTCATAGAGAGGAAATAGATAAGGACACCACAGCCTATCCCTATGGGGTTGTGCTGAGGAAGAAAGCCATACGAATTGAGTCATCAGCGGCGATCTCGGTTTATGGAATGAATATTAACCAATACAGCACTGAGGGTTTCTTGACACTTCCGGTTCCATCTCTTGGAACGGAGTACATAGTAGTTAATTATGAAAACAAGCGTGGGAATGATTTTGAAGGCGGTGAGTATAATACATCTGTAATCATTATCGGGGATGGTGCTTTTTAAGGTTATTGCGTTGGAAATAAAAATTGGCTAGACTTTCATTGAGTGATTGGGTCCACTCGACACAATGTCGGTCATTTCCGGAGTAACTGAATGAAATAGGGTTACCATCCTACTGTACTGCTAATGAAGATGGACATACACCATACAGTGTGCTATGAGGACAATTTTGCCCGGACAGCGGCACTACCACCTACTCTTATATCGAATTCCAGCTGTCATTTTCATCATTCTTTATTTGGCGAGCATAACAGGGCTTGTCATCACATTCGGATTATGAGATTCGTGTTCATCTTGATGTCTAGTTTTGATCTATTCATGAAGTACTCGAACAGTTATTGAACAGAAACACATTATCACTATGTATGGGAACCCTTGATTTTCTCATAGAAGTCTGTCGAGTCTTTGATAAAGGAGTTAGCAGATTTAACTGGCCAAGTACTGGGCTGTTTTGTAGAAGACCTATTCTCTGTAGCAGACTAATAGGCGGGCTTTAATAGGTTCTTTGTGTATTTTTATTGTGGCTCAGGCATGAGGTGGGTGAGGATGCACCACTCTCATCTGGTACATAGTCTCATCTGTTATTTAATTTAAAGTTCGCAATTCTTTGAGATGGCTAAAATGTTGATTAGTTAGTGTATTTGATGGGCCTTTAGGATGTTTCTTATATGTGGTTTTATCTTGGAGTAAGCTGTCAACAATTGTATTGTAAACAAGGACGACTGTGTCCTTGCCTTTATCTGCTCCTACTTTGGTGATTGTGTTATCTGTCTTTAGTTTACTGATGCCATCTCGCTGTGGCTTGGTCAGTTCGGGATTCTGTGATTTGGATTTTGATAGTAACTCGGTGATCTTGTGGCGCAGGTATCCCGCTATCCCCCCTTGAACTAGTTGACGCATTCCTCGTTCTATGTTGGTGATGAAAGTGTCACTGTTTTTCCGCAGGAGTACTTGTGTATAATTCAGACGCTTGGAAAGTAAAGTAATCTGGTCATCTGTGAGTTGCTTGTCACTATCTTTCCTATTTCCAGCTAGTAGTAGACTTTGGAATTTGATACACTGCTTTGTGCTAATCTTCTTATGTAGAACTTCATTGACATGGGTCTGTTTTGCACGGAGAGCTCGAAGGTCATCTGGGTTTAATTTGTTTTCTAATTCAACTAGTGGCTATAGTGTCTCAAAATGCTGATGCGCTGCTTCTCATTCCTAAGATGTTGAATCATTTCCCTAAATAGTGAGTGGCTGGCTTTATCCAAAATCTTCTAGGCTGCTTTCGACTTAACTGGTGGCTTAAGACGAAAACCATTAGGTATAAGCTGTTTGTCACGACAGAAAAAGGTCAAATTATTACAAACTCCATAATACTTCCCTTCATTTTATCCACACTGTTAGGGGATCACGGTGGTTAAGTGGATAAGGCGCTGGTTCGCTAGCCTGGAGGTCGGGTGTTTGATCCCTGCATTGGCCGAGAAAGTTCATCTCGATTTTCCGACGTGATTTCCCCTTGTCAGCGATGCAGAAGGAGGGCCTGACAACGACAGCTGCCTAGTCGTTCGGATGGGACGAAAAACCGAGGTCCGGTGTACACATTGGAGTGCACGTAAAAGATCCCCCGGCAGTTGGAATTCTATATAAGAGTAGGCCGTAGCGCCGCTGCCCGGGCAAAATTTCCCTCATAGCACACTGTATGGCGTATGCCCGTCTTTAATTAGCTCAGGTTAAGTGCATAACAGTAGGACGTTAAAACCCATTTCATTCCTTCGTTCATTACCCACACTGTTAACCAATTTGATTGCCTCTTCTCCATATCGATGTGTCAGAACTTCTTTAAGTGGCATTTAGTAATTGAACAGTAACACACTAACACTATTTATGGAATAAACTCACTGGGTTATTAAAGGACAATATTGGTGCCAGTCATTATCACATATGTGATAGAGCGGGTTAAACACATTCCAAATATACTTTTAACGCAGAGAGCAGTGCTACGATAGCGGAGTATTACACGCTGACCGAATCAGCAGTGGCGTAACGAGAGTGAAAACACGGGCTTCTGCGCTATATAAGTGACTGAAGCGGCGAGCGATAACAGACACACGGCTAAATTTCTGCTCACTCATAATTCTTCGAAGACCAACATTTGTTATATGGGACTGTAAGAGAATATCTGACAATTCAATAAAGTAATTGAATGTCATTAGATAAGAGAACACGAAAGAAAAACAGAAAAAGTCCGTGCATTACCATGTTTTATATGACATAGAGTGAATATAAACAAGGGAATGTGCAGACTATTTATATTTTTCTCGTGTTCTCTTATCTAATGACATTCAATTACTTAATTGAATTGTCAGATATACTCTTACCGTCCCATATAACAACTGTTGGTCTTCGAAGGAATTATGAGTGAGCAGAAATTTAGCCGTGTGTCTGTTTTCACTCGTCGCTTCAGTCAGTTAAATAGAGCGGAAGCCCGTGTTTTCACTTTCGTTACGTCACTGCCGATTCTGTCAGCGTGTAACACTCAGCTATCGTTGCACTGCTCTCTGCGTTAAAAGTATATTTGGGATGTGTTTAACCCGCTCTATCACATATGTGTTAATGACTGGCACCAATATTGTCCTTTAACACGCAACTATACAAGGGTACATTTTCACAAGGTGGCTTGGATTGCCGAATGGTTAGCACGTGTGTGCTGTATCATAAAGCCTGTCATTGAGTTAAATAGTATGGTTTCGAATCCCCGGTTGTACGTGACAAGGAGTATGGTCACCTGTCCGTAAGACCCCTACGCGCAGGCGAATTATTGAAATAAAATCAAACCATATGTTACTCTCGAAATGACCTAGTTTGTGTCGAGTGGACGTTAAACCCCATTTCTCTCCCACTCTCTCTCTCTTCGAGCTTTATGTTAGGCGTTTCGAATCTACGGTTGTACGTGACAGGGAGTATGGTCGCCTGTCCATCATTGTGGGTTTTCTCCGGGTCCTATGGTTTCCTCCAACTGCTAAAGACCCCTACGCGTAAGCGAATTATTGAAATAAAATTAAATCATATGTTACTCTCGAAATGACCTAGTTTGTGTTGAGTGGACGTTAAACCCAATCCCTCCCCCATCTCTCTCTCTCTCTCCCTCTCTCTCACACAGACACCCGCACACACACCCACCAACACACACATTTCCACAACACATCTCAGCAGCACTGTTTGATTTCTGTTATTGAGGTTTTCGACACGGATTCCCTGTTTACATCTAATGAACTGAAATGATTTCGCCTATAAAAGCTAACCGAATACCAAATCCTTATATTGCAGGACAAATTGGCATCATATCAATTGAAGACGGGACATTGGTTACCTTGGAAATTAGTAAAACTGCCTGTTATACTGAATTTAACGATACCAATATGGAATATACTTTCCTAATGGACACTAATGACGTTGTAAATTTTTATTGCAAAGAAAGTACCACTGGAGCGCTTATTACATCTAATAAACCCGTAGCGCTTTTGTCTGGTAACAAATGCTCTTTTATACAGAGTTCCTCCTGTGATCATATCGTAGAGATGCTTCCACCGACATCAGAATTTGGAAAACATCATGTACTAGCATTACCCGGTGGTTACCAATTTCCCAATGAAGTGAAGGTTCTGGCTTTGAAGGATTTTACAGATATAACTGTCAATGGTTTGGCAGTATTTACATTGAACGTGCGTGAATACAAAACTCTGGATTTGATTACCGCTGACGAAGAAATGTGTATTGATAGCAACAAACCAGTCTTGATTGTTCTTTTTATGTCCAGCGGGAAAACGCAATTCCAAGGCGACCC
Source organism: Patella pellucida (assembly GCA_917208275.1). Lineage (NCBI taxonomy): Eukaryota > Metazoa > Mollusca > Gastropoda > Patellidae > Patella > Patella pellucida. The sequence continues at coordinate 66,016,596 of OU795039.1, forward strand.
CTTAATGATGCTTATCCCACCAGTGAATAAATATACTAATGATTACGTATTGGATGCGGACGTCAGTTCCTTCTACATGGAGATCGTTTTGATAATGTCTTCTGCTACAAAGGATTCGCTAATTTTCCCTGTCCAAAATTTTAAAAATACTTGTAACAATCAGTTTGTATACACAACTGGTGTATTACATGGAACAACAAAGGTTTCCTCAGCCGAGCCATTCTTGGTGATAGTCTTTGGTTCCAAGACTTTTGAAGGATTTGGTTATCCTGGTGGAATGCAGTTAACCGATTATTCCGGTAAATGATGGTTTTTGACCTCGTGATTAGAATAAATTATCTGCTATTTTAGAGAGAGAAAGAAATTGAAATCGGGTTTATTGTTCCACGTTATTTCGCGACTAACATTGTGCAAATGTTTGCGCGTGCAGGGGTCTTTAGCAGTGGGAAGAAAAGGGGGACCCATAAAAGACTCATGATGTTAGGCAGGCAACCGCGCCACTTGTCACAATTACAAAGGCGGTGTTATGCATTTGGATTAAAAATCTCTAGAAATTGAACTGCAAACTTGTCATGGTAACAATTATACCTTGTGAACTGGGTTTTATGCTGGGGTGTTGGGTCGCCGAATGGTTAGCACATGCGTGCTGTATCATAAAGCTTGTTACTAACTAAACTGGCATGGTTTCGAATACTGGCTGTACGTAACAAGGAGTAGGGTCGTCTGCTCAACATCGTGGGTTTTCTCCGGGTCCTCTGGTTTCCTTCCACTACTAAAGACCCCTACGCGCAAGTGAATTATTGCAATAAAATTAAACTATATGTTTGTCCCGAAATGACCTAGTTTGTGTCGAGTGGACGTTAAACCCCATTTCTCTCCCCCCCTCTCCCCCTCTCTCCCTCTCCTCGGGCTTTATGCTAGGCGTTTCATTATCGTACTTGTACTCGAATGGGGTTTTAGTAGTAATTAAACAGATTTTAACTATTGGCATCGTATGGATTTCCTTTAACGGTAGATCAGCTGTAAGCAAGATTTAAATAGCTTCTTTATCATTTCCTTCTCTTCCATCTTCAATAGGAAATGATGAATGTTCTACAAGGCCTTGCCAGAATAATGGTTGGTGTTTAGAAGTAGGAATGTCATATAGATGTCGCTGTCTGCCAGAATATATTGGTGTTAACTGCGAGATAGGTAGGTCTTGTGTCTTTGTGATGACTGGTCCGTCTAATTATATCAGAGGCATCATATCACTTTCGCTGACCTAATAAATGTCATTTATTGTGATCAATACGAGGATGAACATAACTGATTAGCATAATTATTATCTCATTATCGAAGAGCACTGACAGAGAAAGGAATGTTGTGGGACCCTTGTCTATTTCCATAAACCATTGTTGGGCTTGTTTTGTCTAAATGTTTACGTACAATCCATTTGGTACAAGCCAAATCGATCAATGTAGTGAAACAAAACCAGACACAGTAATTGTTGATTTTCATCTACTTTTGAGTTTTTTAAAATTAAAGCAAGCTTTAATGACAGCACAGTGCCCGTCGATATTACGGCCGTGGTAAAATTAAATGGTTTTAATTAGTAATTGCCTTTTAATATACCTATTAGGACGTCAAAACCTTATTTCATGCATTTATTATATTGCAATTTTTCAGTTGATAAACACTTGTATAGGTAGGTACATGTATGGCTTATTAAAACACACTGTTACTTTCCAAAACCTGTAGTGGACATAATTGGTATATATTATATCTATAAGATTATTTGTGATGCACTATATATTTATGATAAATAAGTGATTCAGTGGTTTCCGGGTAACAAATAAATGGATGTAGACCTTTAATGATTTATTTCATTTCCAGAAGTAAATTCAACAACAATAGGAGCTCCAGCTACAACCAAGGATTTAACCGAAACCAGTTCATTGTATCAAACCGTTCTAAATTCCAAGATCGTGACAACCAAACTGATATTTTCATCGAACACGGACGTACCTAATTTGATATCAACCCAAATAATATTACACGATACGGAGAAGTCAACTGTTGCGCTAACTACTAACATCCCACCGACGTTTAAACCCCTAGGTTACACGAAACCTATGTACAACCGTTTATGTCATTGTCCATGTAGTGTTCGGCTAAAAACTTTTTCAGATTTAATGGAGCAAACTGCTAATCAACAGTACGAAGATAAACTCGAAATACGCAAATTGTCCCAGACAGTCAGAAGCAAACAAAGTGCCGAAAATGTGCAATCATCGGAAATTCATTTGGGTTATTCGTCTAGCCTGCTTCTGATGATAGCCATACTATGTGTCATTTTGTTTGACATCTCTAGAGTAATTCAATGGTGTTTGAAAACCTATAAAGGATATAAACATCAGATACATCCGGTTCAACAAGAGCTTCTCAAAACACGCATTTAGTAATTCTTTATAATATGGTACTCCAGCAGACCATGTTCTGTATTTAGACCTCTATAATAGGTCATATCTATTGTATATACTATCAAATGATAATAAAATATTAGCAAAAGTGTTACAGCCTTTCGTAAATATTTATCTTTCGAAATTTGTGCCCCGGGTAACAAAAGCTTTTTGCTTATGGATATTTGCACGGTAAAGGGGCATATTACTCCCAACAGGAAGATTAAAATGAATGTAATAATATGCCATTTATCTATTTGGATTCATAACAAGGGGCTATTTTATGAATTTAAAATGCATATATTAGGATAGTATTTAGGTAGTTTGCTCCGTGATACGAGTGTTTACGTAACAGTACCAGAGATAGCAAAAAAAATAACCTCAGATATTGCATGATAAATAATGCCCATTTGAGGAAATGACTGTTCGACTTATTTTTTGAAGGAGCTGAATCGCTAACATTTAGGACCTAGAAATTGACAAAAGTTGGTCGCAACGCATATAATAATGTAATATGAATGTATATAAACTGATTAACATGAAATGGTTGCCGTTTTTACTCCAATTTCAAATCAGTTATGTTCGGCGAAATAAGACATACAACCCCTATTTATATAACAACCCCTATTGTAATAATTGTAATACTGTAATATGAATGTATATAAACTGATTTACATTCAATGGTTTCCGTTGTTACTCAAATTTCCAATCAGTTATGTTCGGCGAAATAAGACATACAACCCCTATTTATTATAACAACCCCTATTGTAATAAATGTAATAATTGTAATACAATTTCCATTACCCCTTTTGTAATATCAACCCCTATTGTAATAATTGTAATTAAAGTATATAACCATACAATAAATTCGATATCTAAATGAAAAAGTCTATGAAATCTGATAACAATTTGAATATCAATATCTAGAAGTAATGACATGCGTTTACATTGCATAGAATAATACTATGAAACATCACAACCGAAAACATGATTAAAAGCCGTTAACGAGTTTGGAGTAATTATTCAAACGGAACGTCAACCCCTATTGTATTTAATGATATTTACGATAATGGTATGCCTTGATTACTGTATAGAATATTATGAAGGAAAACCACATAAACTTGTTTTGAAGCCGTTTGGAGCATTATTAAAATGGAATGTCAACACATATTTTAATCAATCATATTTTCTAAAAAGAAAAACCAACGTAAAGTATATATGCTCTCTGGAAGATCGGACTCCGAGGATTTTGAACACCTTTTCCTAGTGCATATCTTTGTGTCGATATTGACATGGCAAAACACAATTATTACAATTATTACAATAGGGATTGGAAGAATTTTTATTACAATAGGGGTTATACCGTGTAACCCCTATTGTATTATCAACCCCTATTGTAATAAATGTGTCTAAGTGTAGAGGAGGATTTAAAAAATGCTATCAGAAGGATTATTTTATCTGGTATGCATATGGAAAAGGTTTTCAAAATCCTCAGGCCATCATCACCAACAAGGGCAAGCCACACCAGAAAATCCTGATGAACTTTCTTGGACAAAAACGTGGTCGCACACTCGACCTTCCGGTTAGACATTACCGGTTGGCATTAATTAGCAGGTGTGGTTTTTTCTGTGATGTGCATATAACAGTTATATCTCATAACAACCTGTCATGACGGCATCCGTAGGTTGAAATATTCGGCTGTAATGACTTAAATGGTCATAAGTTCTTAAGGCACATTTCGGTCCTGATTTCGAAGATGCCGATCATTACCTTTTAACCTGCCCTCTAAATTCTGATGCACGTAAACTTTCTATTTTTATCTTACCCAAAAACCTAATTTCAATACATGCATTATTAAATGGAACTAATGATATTACTATCTCAAGTATGATCTTTCAACATGATCATAGATTTCTAGACATCTCCGGAAGGTTCAATTAAAAATTTCAATTAGAATATTTATCCAATAGTTCAATATATCTTTTTGGCAAACCTGAAATTGAAATTGTAATATATGTACATAGACATTTTTTGTTTATTTTATTGTTATATTAGTCAGTTAGATTTTATCGTGATTTGGTGATATATGTCATTTTGTATATAGATGTTCTGTTATATAGGAGAGAGGTAATATAGGCCTAGGCTGTTCTTCAATCCTTTTCTGAGAATAAAATATTGTTTATATAAAAAAATATATTCGGCTTATATCAACCGCTAAATACGTCACCTTATGGAACGGCGCGCACGTGCTAACCATTCGGCGACCCAACTACCAGCTGTTAATTATAAATAATTATATGTCACTATATGTGTAAATAGTGATTAGTTATACACCCAACAAACTGTTGAACAACACTGATTTAATGATGACTGTTACCTTGTTATTAACAATTGTATGTAACCAAAAGATATTAATACATTCACGGCTTACATCTGTCAGTGTCATATATTTTCATTTATTTGTTGCTTAGTGAATGATATCGACTTTACAGTGTAATCGCTGCCCTTTCTTTATCTCCGTATAGCAGAACGGACAAATATATATTAGTAGTTCTTCTTCTTCAACTGTCTTCATTTAAAATCCCAGTACAACACGATATTTGTGAGGTAATTATGTATCCATACTATTTGTGACTGTCGTTCGTTCGTTTGTTCGACTGTTCAGGGTTGTCGGCAACAAAATTTTGACACAAACTAAATAATTTCGGGATTAACATATGGTTTCATTTTATTTCAATAATTCGCTTGCGCGTAGGGGTCTTTAGCAGTGGGAGGCAACCGGGAGACCCGGAGAAAACCCACAAGGTTAGACATGCGACCCTTCTCCTTGCAACGTACAACCGGGGATTCGAAACTACGCCAGTTGACCCAATGATAGACTTTATGATTCAGCACGCTGGTGCTAACAACTCGGCCATCCACCCCCGGCTACACTTGGGCTGTCTCAGGGTTTATATTTGGCGTAATAATGATTTAGTTTAAAAAAATGAATAATCGAGACGTTGTCTATTATCGTAACAACACGGTAGCATTGGAAATCAAGACTACGCCATTTTTCGAACAGTTATACCTACGCGCATTATAACCATATTTAATTAAGGACTCTTTAAAAATGAAACGAATTTTATTCTCTTGGCATCTGCAATATAATAAAACTACTTTATAGATATGTGTCTTTTTGAAATCTTTGTCTGTTCCAATAGTAAGTTTGGTATGGATTTTGGCTCATTTCTTAAAAACTACCCCCGTCCCACCCCTCTGATGAATATGTTAGATGAGAAGTAAATATACTGTAGTACAAGTTTTGATAAAATACAGATTAATATTATCATTTTCTTGCGTGACAGGAAATTCGATTCTTCTATTTCTTCCATAGTAGAATTACACTATAAACATATCATTTGATATCTATAAATGACAATGCTTGACATCCGTCATTCTGATTTTCGCCTTTAGAAGGCCTTAAAGGAGCTAAATCTATATATTCTGGCATCAAGAAATGGACACAAATGGCTCGCACACGCATATAATAATGTAATAGGAGTGTTTATAAACTGATTTACATTCAATCGTTTCTATTAGTATAGTAATTTCTAATCAGTCATGTTCTGTAGGATAACAATAACACTGTTGATTGAAATTGACCAATAAGTCATGGTTTTCCGGATTGTGAATATACTGTACACTACAATACTGTTCTTTAACAGGAATATAAGTCCAATATTGTCTCCATCTTTTACAAACATGTGCTATATAAGAAACATGTCGGCATCATTCGGCATTCAAAAGCCGTTTCGGTTTGTGTTTCTTATCAAATTTCAAATAATCAATCTGAGTTTGTCTTAGTTTTAAATATGGTTTGAAAAAGATAGTATCGAGGGCTCTAAGCCAGAAGTGTCTATCTCCAAAATTGCCAAAATTGAGTTAAATATCTTAAAAATAATGACGCAACAAAGAAGTCATATATTGCTAAGTACAGAACCGCTAATTTTTTTCGAAGCAAAAAAACGTATCTCCAGATAGAGAGTTCTTGCTGTCATTTTATTTTGCTAAATGATATGTATTTACATATGGAACTTAATGCAAGATATGTATATATCCCAATTGTACAGTTCTTGCTGATAAAACACTGCCGAAACTGCCTTGTTAATGTACCAGAACAGGATATCTCCAATGTTGACTTCCCACATTGAGTGAATTTATATCGACCAGAAGGGTCTACAATCCATTATTATGAAATAAATTGAAAACTACTGCAATAAGCCTATTGATCATTCAGCATTTGTTTTCAGCTATTAATACACACGTAATTATCAAAAATCATCTAAATTCAACAATTACCTGATTTTTAAAATTCAGTCAAACTTTAAATCTTCATTTTCTCAAAACGTCAATTTTGGAGATAGGCAGTTCTGGCTTTCAGCCCTCGGTATAGTCTGCAAAAACTAACTTAAATTGGCACCAAGGACCGTCTAGACCTCGATACAGGCTCCTCCACTTCAATAGCTTTGCAACATTTTGCAATATTAGTTGAATGGCAGTGAAATATGCAATATCCCAGTGTTGTTTTTCATTTAACTCGAAATCACGACCATAATTTCTCAGCTTAGCAGCCTTAAAACTTAAATCGACAATCCCACTCTGAAACTTAAATCCCTAATTGGAAATCGTGACATAATGACATAGGGGAGCCACTTTGTTGAATTGCAGCGAAATTTTCGACACTCGAATCACGACTACCATTACTCAGAATAGCCGCCTTAATAAAGTATCCAATTTCCGTTATTTTTCTAAAGCAGGAATATCCCCTATTGGACATCGTGACATAATGACATTAGGGAGCAATTTAATCATCGTAATATTTACGATATTTGATCCTTATGTAAAATCTGAACTTTTCCTCCCAAACTGGCAGCCATATCCAATGCCCCCCCCCCTTTACTCAATATTGACTCATTGGTTCACTTATCATAAAAAGAACTGAAAAGGAATGGATTCAGTTCAAGCCATGTTCAAAACCGGTGGCCATTTGGGATTTTAACCAATTTGACCCAATTGGACACGGATTTAGTACAGGTGGGTGATAATATACATCTAGATTCTAGACCGATCATAAACTCTGGTCGGCATTTCTGTTGCAGCAACTTACCACACTAATATTATCTTCTCTGGAACGGGGTCAACGAAGATGAACTGGAATAGTAAACTCTATTATATGAGGTTATTTCCAACTTTAAGGTTGATCTGATACACATTAACGTAAATTTTGACAATTTGTGACCTTGAAATCAAATAACATGTAACTATATTTTTTCTGTGTTTTGTATTTTGTTTCTTGAGTCCATAAGAAAAAAGAATAGGCTTAAATATTTATTAACATTTCAAAAGCCATAATGCGGTGATCGTTTGTACACTTTTCGATACATGACCTTTAATGACCTTGAAAAAAAATTATTTCTAAACGTAGTACACTTCTACATTTTTAACAAATTATTCCGGACCCATTGTGCTTTCAATATATTAAATTATGTTTCAATTTTTGTTAGTTATGAGATATGACCTAAATTTAAGATAAAGTCACTAACCTATATGGTTTGTTTACCTGCAATATGACGTGGAATCAAAGAATAAATTGATTATCACCTTCCCCGACCTAAGTTTAAAATATATAGTTACGATTACTAGCATGTGACCGTATCACGTTTGACATTGACCTTTTCTTGAGGTGGTTTTCGGACACGCGTCTGCTATATAAACTTTAGTGGAAGCGGGCGTTAATCCATATTGTCAGTAGTAGAAATCGTGCGTCTTTAAGTATGGGCTTTGATACACGATAGTACCTACCATTTTTCGCTGATGTTAACGTGGTGTAGTTAATAGCGAAAAATCAATTTGGTATTGATGAATGATATGCGAGTTGATCTCCATGCGTCTTGTTTTGAGTAGTGTCACTGTTAATAGCTTGCCAGGAGAGTGTCTTTGATTCTGCTATTGTTTACATGGACACACTATTCCATATTGGATAAAGGTATAGTACAGAATTTGTTTAACAATTTTATTTTTGTCAAAATACTATTAATATCTCATTAATATTTTTTTCAATCAGAAGAAATTCCGTATTTTTTTTCAGCTTTACATTTTTCGCTACAAAATGTATTTTAAGCGACGCAAAGAGAATTCTTAATATTACGTTGTCGTTTCAAAATACCCTTTTGTCAATCTGAATAATTTCCGTAATTTAATGATCTTTGTATTTTCTTACGTTCAAATGGGTTTCTACACTATTATCTGCCAATATTTAATTTTACAACATTACTATATCAGGAGTTTGTTTCTTTCGAAAACAAGTAGACATACAGATTGACCAAGGCACGGATTCACCAAAATGTATTTTAAGCGATGCATGGGGAATTCTTAATATTATTACGTTGTCGTTTTAAAATTATTTTCTGAAATTTTTCACCTTGATCTAACGAAGAATTTAACAAGCACACATTATTGTCGTTGGAGTTACGATGTTTAGTTTGAAGTCGAGCGGTGCTTCCTGACATTCAAAAAAGTCCGTGTTTTTGTTTTGACATCTGCTACCACATGTTTAGAAGGTTGGCGAAACAAATTATATTGTGTATAATGTAATTTAACCACGAGCATACCGTGTACGGGGTAGGGTGTGTATACCCATACTGAACACAGCGATCAACCTACGTCATACCAAAATTGATCACTGCCCTTTATGTCCACCATTGTTTCTATGTTTAAAACGCTCACGTGATCATTTTGGGGCGGGACTTATCCAACAGACACTGCTGTGTTTAGACAACAGGCTTAAAATAGCCTAGCACGTGTGTTTTTAATAGTTGTATTGAAACACACCTTGTCGCCGACACTAGCTTAAAAGCGATATATAATATGTGCTATGGGTAATATTGCAATACATTCTTTACCAGTAAACTGTCTTTAGAGTTCAACCTGTTTATCTTTAAAAACAATTGTTAGATACTCCTAAATTTGTTTTCGCAAACAAAACCGCCTGTGAAATTAACTGCCAAAGGCGCCGCCATATTGAATAATTAGGGGACTTTTCTGTGATTCGGCCCTTGATAATTTTGACATATTACATACACACAACGGTTAAATAAACATATTTAATTTCATTCAATATGACAATAGAAGAGAAATAAATACTACTAAAAATGTCTAAAAGCATACTCGGTGTTATCGACTAAAATCGTCGATGTAGGAATTAAAATGTCGGTTAATTAGGTTAGGGCCTATTCTCAGCCGAAGCTAGCAGTAGATAGGCAGCCTAAGTTTGGGATGGTGTATACCTCCCCTAAGCATTTTATACCACTATGGATATAAACTGTGTTTATGCTATTCTGTATGGCAAGGAACGACGTCTCGTCGATCGAGTGGGACAAAAAAACCGAGATCCTGAGCACACCTCGGCGTGTAAATGACATAAAGTGGCATTTAGTAACTGGATGAGAATAACACATGACACAATTATATGGAATACAAGTTACTTTTAGGGTTTATTTCAACTGTACTTGACAGTTGGAATTCAAATGCTGCCATTGTAAAGTATCACCATCATAGCACAAAACATGACGCGTGCCTGTCTTTATTTGCATTGTAAGACCGTAAACACCATTTCATTCATTTATATTTGTATTAATATTGGACTTCCTTTTTGTATTTTCGTCGTGATCGTAATATATAAAACTACACGTTAAATGCTTCCTACAACTTTTTTTTAAAGCTGGAATGGCTTCGAAGGTCCCTCGTTCTCAATAAATAAATAGCACCTCGGAATACCTGGTTGAGCTCTGACCAGTGTCGCTCAACATCTTCTTTTAAAACCCCCAAATTTCTAAACGTCCTAGATTGACCTTGACGTTAATTTCCATCCAAAATTTGTACCCCCCCTCCCATTTCCCAAGACCAGGGGGGGTGGGGGGGGCATTGCATTACCCTATTCGGTCTACCAACCATAGGTCATGACCCATAAAAAGATATAATTGATGACTATTTTGATAATGGTTAGGTTTTAGCAATATATCACTGGTTTTTTTTTATTTTGCATAGAAACATGTCGTCCGCATTTATTAGGAATGAACAAACAATTTTTCCATTACCCAATATCGTGTTTGGTATCAAAGTCTTACATATCCATTCCGGGTTACCATTTTTATGAAAAATACTACATTTTCCTTTACAAAACCCTTATATATAAGGTATTTATTATATGTTCATAAATATATTTAATGACGTGATTATTGATTAATTATCACCTTAACCCCTTATCTGCTGTGTATTAATCACTATGCCTCACCCGCTCGTAATCGATATGTTGTCACATATTACATATTACCTCCATGCAGATTGGAGAGTATTGATTTAGGGATTTCATTGTTTTTAAATGCAGATCATCAGATTATTATGATCGTCTACCAATCAAAATTCGGGAATCGGTAACATGTATGATAGTTAGGCCCGAATCCAGGATATTGTCGAGGTGGGGGGGGGGCGTACATTAAAGCAAAGGGTAATCATCAGAGTGCCGCATGCATTAGTGGTTTGGTGTAATCTTGTTTATATCATCTATAAAGGAGCCGCACTGGGACGGGGGGGGGGGGTGCACGGCCGACCCCCCCCCCCTGGATCTGCACCTGATAGTGATTCTATAAACCTAAGACCATACCGATTTCATCATAAAGAAATATAGAATAAGGTCTCATCCGTTGAAATCAACCTTTCTGAACTGTCTTGGTCATTTTTATCATTGTGTTCCAGTAAAATTGGAATGAATGAATGAATGAAATGAGGTTTAACGTCCTACGCTTCTGCACCTAACCTGGGCTAAATGAAGAAGGGATGAGGAACGAGTAATTTCTAACGTTTGAGAGAATAGATTTGAGTTCGTCGATTCCTACCTTAATTTTTTTCCGGTTATTACCAGCGATGCGACTGTATTATCATCAGTTCACTCTCCAGTGTTTTTTTTTTATTCAAGTCCTGTTGTCCTTCACAGGGCATGTTGTCATTAACCAGATGAAAATGAAATGGGGTTTAACGTCCTACTATTCTGCTCCGACTGAACTGATGATGACGGGCATACCCCCATACAGTGTATCATGGGAGAAATGTTGCCCGGCAGCGGCGCTACAGCAAGCTCTTATATCAAATTCAACTACCAATAGATTTTTTTACGTGCACGTCCATTTGTACACGGGACCTCGGGTTTTCGTCACGTCTGAACGACTATGTGTTGCCCCTTCCAGACCCTCCGTGCTGCACCAATGACAAGGTTGAAGGTTGAACTATGCCAATGATCTTTCTCGGTCAACTCTAAGGATCAAACACGGGACCTGAGGGATAGCGGGCCAACGCCTTACTCATTGAGCCACCGTGACACCTTGACAAGACGGGAATCCTAGTCTGATCAATGGATTGGAAACCCCTTAAATATTAAATAAAATAGAGTTGAACGTCCACTCGACACAGACTAAGCCATTTCGGGACTAACAATTAAAATGGAGTTGAACGTCCACTCGACACAGACTAAGCCATTTCGGGACTAACATATTTCTCATTTTATTTCAATAATTTGTTTGCGCGTAGAGGTGTAAGAAAACCGGGGAACCAAGAGAGCTACCCCGACGATGGACATATAATAACCCTACTTCCTTTCATGAAATAGGTCGAAAATATATCCGATTACAGACAGATTGACAGATTTTACTGAATATGACATCAATTTGAATATTTTAAATATTTGTTTTTTAATTTCTTGGTATATGAATTTGATCTTAACTTCTGGGTTCGAAATAAGCTTATTAGAGAGCTAACAGTATACATGTATTGCGAGTCTTCATATAAAAGCATAATAGAAATATGGTACAGAAAGCAACAACACCCAAACCAAAACGGTTCTGATCATTACTACTAGCCACAAGATCTGTTGAGTAGAAGAGCGAAATACGGTTAACATTCCTGTTCCATAATTTATAACTTATTAGACGTAACAAATCTAATCATTTCCATTACAGGTTTAATGTAAATCGTTTGTATATAAATCACTTGTATCTTGGCGTGTAGTTTATACAGACAATATGAATAATGCGCAAATAAAATTGATTTACAATGAACGTAATCGTTGTAATGTCACCAAAATAATCGTTTATTATTTATCCCGTAGGCCTATCACTAAATCCATGATGGCTAAGAGTCTATAACGGGCCTATGATTTACTATTTGCCACAAAATTATGATTTTGCAGTTAAAACAAAACACATAATAACATCAGCGACAGAAGCAATTTGTAACCAATCAGTGATCCAAGATGGTTGTCATTTGTCATAGATGGCAATCAGTCAATTACTCTTTAGCCCTATGACTAAATGGTCAATGCAATTAAATGACGGCACTCTAGTTTCCTACCGTAAATGAAGAAAGAAATATATTTTACTTACTGCTGATCAAGAAAAAAGTTATTTCTGGCTCAATCATCACAATAATGCCATGGAATCAATCTCATTATTGGAGTGAATTCATGGTAATTGTGTTTAATGCCCAAAAGTATGTACTCTGTCAAACGCTAATTGTGAACGAGAAATCAGTATACATAAATACGGAGCTGTTTTCAAAATGATAAAATTCCAATATACTTAGTTTCAAGTTAAGACTGACATGAATTTGAAAATATACTGAATGCTAACGCCTACAGCATATTGTCTGATTGTTAGACTAAAACGACAGGTTGAGTTTTTATCTCTATGACATAGTCGCCTACGTTAGTCGCAGTTTGATTTCTCAATTGACAGTTGTTCCAAATGAAAGTCTATGACCTATATATAACTATTTGTTTCGTTCACAAGAATAAACAATTTGTGTAAGTTATAAAAATCACCGAGAAAGACCTTACGATTATTTCAAGCTTCGCGGGGCTTGCCTAGTCGAACCCATTTTTGGGGGGGATTGGGGAGGGGATAACATGCGATCAACTAGTAACCACAGAAAATGAATAACCGTATGTTAGTATCACACATTTCATCCATTCGTCGGATTTTGTTGGATACCAGTGGCTCTGTGAGTAAGACACTGGCTCATTAACCAGAGGACCGTGGACTCAATGCCCATGTTGGTCTAGAATGTTCAATGGGTGCAAGACGAAGGGCCTGGCAAGGACAGTATCTAGTCGATCGGATCGGACAGAAAATTGGAATTTAAAGAGGCCATATCGCCGCTGACGGGCTAAAATTTACACAACGTCAAACTAAAATGTGTATGTTAAATAATTACTGAAATGAAATACTGGGCTTATGAAGAGGGGCATACGCCATACAGTGTACATTTTGCCCGAGCAGCGGCTTTATGGCCTACTCTTACATAGAATTCGAACCGCCAAGAGATCTTTTACGTGCAGGCCAATGTATACACGGGACCTCGGTTTTTCGTCCCACCCGAACCGTGCCAGAAAATCATGATGAACTTTCTCGGTCAATGCTGAGATCGAACATCCGACCTCCAGACTAGTGAGCCTGCATCCTAACCACTTAGCCACCGTGACCCTCACAACGTCAAACAAAAATATGTGTATGTTAAATATGTCAACATTTGCACAGTAATTATTTAATATAATTTTTAAAACATACTGAAAAAGCGTATTGTATCTGTTGAAATCACGGTTTTAATTGCGAGATTTTAATTAAAGAGAGAGAGGGAAATTTCATTATCAGGTTTAACTCTTTAAATCGGATCTTTACAACAACAAAACAAACGGGTTCATATTCTGTATTTCCGATGTGAATTGTATATAAATGAGGAATACTATTTCTAACCTTTGTTGTCAACTGGTTATTTGAATGCGTGTCTTTTTTCAGGCTCACAAACAGAAAGTAATCAACATTATCTTTAACATAATGAAGAATCCAATACAAAATTATACAAATATTGTTGGTGTACACCATTAGATTACAAACGGCTGCTAGGTAGGATACGCCCACATTTTCGAGAGATAGATAGAGAACAAGCTCAAAAGAAAGTGATTATTCCTACAATCATGAGGTTAAAATTCGACGTCGCAAATATCGAAAGACACCTAGATCTTTGGGTTTCATCAAAATCGGATTAAAATTGTGATCTCTACAGGGTCCATAACCTTGATATACTATATTTTTTTTTACAATATTTGCGTACAAGCGGCGGCCATTTGTCTGGCAGTTTTGGTTTAACTTTTCAGGAAATTCGAACTCAACCTTTATTACGGCGTGACGGTGATATATTCAAACGTATTTTTTAAAAATCGGATAATAATTGTGACCTCCAAAGGGATGTCCGTACAATCAGGGGCCATAATTCAGGAAGTTACTATCCGATATGCGCAAATATCCAAAGGAATTTAAGGTCTTTGGGTTATTAACATGCATATTAAGTTTCATCAACATCGGTTAAAATTGTGACCTCTATAGGGTCCACAAGCCTAAAAACGTGATTTTTCGTACAATCAGGGGCCATGATGCATGATGTTTCGACCCGATACATTTCATACATGCGAATATCGAAAGCGGCCGATGTCTTTTGAAGATAAACCTATATTTCACGGTTTCGTCAAAATTGGATAACATTTGTGGACGCGAACACAATATACGTCCACATGAAAAGGTGAGCGTAAAAAAGGGCGCGCTTGTGTGTGTGTGTGTGTTGGGGGGGGGGGGGTAGCGGGTTTTCTTCTGGTCGCCCGGTTTCCTCCCACAGTAAATTCATATAAAACAATTGTATGCCATTATTGTGATGCCTATTTGTACTGATGCCACAGCTGATATTACCGGATTGACCGAATTCACGGGTAAGATCAATTCGAAAGACATTGTCTTGGATTAAGCTATTCTATGTCTGATTTACCATCCTAGTGGAAATAAAAACATCATTAAAGACATCCATTCTTAGTTGTCTTATTGATTATTTCTTCCCTATAATATTTACATCCATTCATATTGTCAACAGTGATGCTAATTGGTGACTATTGTCATCCTCTAATTGTAAAAGTCATTAGAAGCCATGAACCCTAATGGTTCACCGATTTCAAGTCTTCTTTCTATTGTCTTTGTGGATTAATCCTGTTGTTCATTTAAACCTGTTATTTTAATGTGATGACGACTGATATTGCTTTATTCATAGATCCGAGACTAATTTCCAAACTCGCATGATGTTGCTTTGTTCATAAACTCGAGACCGATCTCACCGTCCAAACTCGCGTGTTGTAATTGTGTCTTTTGCTTTTTCTTTTTACATTTTTTGGTGGATATTTCCATTGTTTTCTGTTTTTCAGAATAAAATTAGATCTCGAAAGCTATTCTTCACAAAACGTTCTAGATACTACAAGAAGTACATGTACTAATGTGTTATACCTTTTCGTCGGGGGTAGATGGCCGAATGGTTAGCACGTGCGTGCTGTATCAATCGGCCTGTCATTGAGTAAACTGGCGAAGTTTCGAATCCCCGGTTGTACGTGACAAGGAGTAGGGTCGCCAAACCCAACATCGTGGGTTTTCTACGCGTCCCCTTGTTTCCTCCCACTGCTAAAGACCCCTCGCTATTATGATTCCTTATTAAGAAGACAGTACATCTTCATAAGTCAGACTCAAATCAATAAAAAAATTTCACTAGTAGGTATTATAGTCCAAAACAAATCAAAGAGATAAATGGAATACGCAATTAGTAACTAGTAACTCCGATAATTTAATTCTATTTTGTACGTCCTGTAGTTTTTGTTATTTTGGTGTAGGCGGTGTGAGAATATTTACGTCTGATGTCACAGAAAATAAACACCGGATATTCATTAAAAATTCGTTCTATCTTCTTTAACATATATTTTTAAAGAACTCGGCTGTATTAAACATTTGATGAGTCTTATCATTGTGTCGGCTAATAAAATTGCTGCTGTTTCATTGTCGTCTAGATTTCGTCCTGCTGTGGGATCATTAACGCGGAACCAGGTTAATATGAACATAAATCGGAAGTGATGGCTTTCTGAAATTAACACGGAGGGTTGCTAACCGTAAAAGCCCGTCAGACACCTGACATGATAAGAGCTAATATGTAATTAGTGATACTAACAATAGCTATTAGAGAATTGCCATCTTCAAGAGAAACTTTAGTCGTGTAAGTCAATTATTATGTTGTGACGAAGAAAGAAGAAAACTGTACTTAAACCCCCAGCTCATTCCGCTAAAATCACGTTTAAGAAAAAGGAGCCCCGGTGGTGGCCGAGTAAGTTCCTCAGGGTTTTCCAGCGTGTCTCATCCCCTTGTTTGACTGTAGTGCAGGACGGGGGGGGGGGGGGGCTTGGTATGTTTATTATGTGATGTTAAAAGGTAGACGTTAGCCCCCTGGGTATGTGTTGACAGTAAAATAACACGCTTGATCTTGGTTAGACAGACAACCAAACGTGTTGAAATGAAAACGTTTTTACAGATTTTTGAATGATAGGTTCGTCTGGAATCCATCAATCCCAACCAGCGAATACATGAACACACGTTTATAGGTAGGCGACATGAAGTATACAAGCTTGCTATTGTTTTAATTAGATTGAAAATTATTAACCGTGTTGTTAACGAGAAGCTGTCGTGTAACAGTGGATAATTTCACAACACACAACGTTTAATTAATAATGTGTGAATGTTTTGTATCGTCTGTGATGAATAATTTTATGGTTTGTTTTGTATCGTCTGTGATGAATAATTTTATGGTTTGTTCTGTTTTGCGGGTTGAAATCCCCAGGCAACTGTATCAAGATACATGACATCTATATACACAGTCCTACCTAGTTCAATAATTATATCATAATACAATATTTCACTAGTTTTACTTGCAAAATTGGCAAATATGTCATCATGTTGAAACCAAACGGTTGGAGTTTTAAAAGTGTCACGTGGGTAGGTAGACCCCCATCCCCCAAAACAAGAGACGGATTTCGGCCTCGGTAGTGTCCTTAACGATCACCTTCGTGTATAGAAAGGAATTTCTTCCTTATAAAAAGTAGAGAAAATGAATTACTCAAGTTTTGTCACTCGTTTCGAGATCTGGGCGCTTACGGCTAGCCCCTGGATCAATTCACGCTTTTTGAATTGTTTGTTTGTTTGCTGTTTCTGAGTATGATGTCTTGTCGTTATATTTGTCTTTTGTGTAAATCATATGTGGCGGAGTCCCCCTGCACTTACTATTACAACCACCAAACAAAGATTGATTAATTGAATTTTCACTGGTCGATAATTTATTAGTTTTAGTTGTATGTTTTGCTGAAATATGATCCCATATCGGTAATTGCCTTTTAATACTCTTTTTGACAAATCCTTGAGATGCATACATTAATACACCAACAATTTATTTACTTTGAAATTGCACTGTTCTCTGTTGAGTCCTAGTTGAAATAAGAGAAATAGTGAAAACCTATACAGAGATACGTCAATCCAAACGTTCGACACACGTCAAGCGACACCGAGTTTCGAGTCGGGATATTTAAAGTCGTCTTGGTGAGTTCATTTGCTAACACGCACAGATCAGATAACATTTACAGAAGTAATACCCTGATCATAATGTAGGCATTACAGCTACCATATACGCTAAACGAAATGGTTGATCGACTAAGCCCATCTAAATTGTTGGCTCAAAAGCCTACTGAATAAAATGAAAGAACATTTCAAAATACCGAAATACCACACAGATCCGTTGTATAGTAAAATAGCTAACCGAGGCACATATTATAGTGTTTCATATAATGGCTCCTCGTGCGTAACTTTACTTTTATTATTAGACAGAGAATCTCCTACGAGTGTTTCTTGATTTAAAAAAAACACGAGTTGGAGATTTTATTTATCACCCAATCCTTTCGTACATGCACAAATAAATAAATATAATTATTTCCTATAGATTTTACTTTTACTGAACCTATTTACATTACAGAGTAGTTATACATCATTTTTTGACAGCAGTTTAGCTATTGCAAAGTCATATATATTGACCCAGTATTTCCTTCAAGGTCAATTAAATAAATACAGTTTTTTATTTATTTTTTAAAAAAGTCACTCTTTACATAAAATAAGTGGTTTCTTTAAAATAAAAGAAAGTAATACCTCAAATTCATGTAAAGCTATATATCCAGCGAGATATCACAGATTAAGTAATTTATCACACACGCGATATCTACTGTCAAATGTTTTATTTGAGGATAAATCCACTTGTAATATTCTATTTCATTGTTGACTCTTCTCAAGATGAATGATGATGATATATTTTCAAATTACAATTTTGATTTAATTTACCATCAATGTAAATATCTATCATTCGATAAATAATTTTAGGAGCCATCCTCAACAGAGATAATTAAAAGTAAAAGTTTTTTAAATGTTGCTTCAATCTGGACCTCAAGGGCTAGGTTACATGATAAAGAGACGTTCTCACTTAAACACAACCATTAAGATCTACATTGTTCGATTTGACATTTAGATTTTGTGCAAAATATGGGACATATACTGCTGAGACGTTTTTGCTGAGACGTTTTTAGGCGCTAGAAAATTAATTTGTAATGGTTTCCGCATGGTTCACATCGCTCATTGCTATATGTAAGCCTAGTCCTTGGATTTTCTAGAATTAACTGTAAATTTAATTACATCTATTATCTTAGTAAACGTGGCATTGTATCTTTAACGTTTCGTGGATAAGACGAATTGAGAGAGCATCTCGGAACACGAGGTTATTAACTTTCGGATTATATTAAATGTCAAAGCGCTACTTTGTCTTAGACGCGAAGAATATTATGACAGGTTTTTTTCTTATGTTGACGTATTTCATTCAACAATAATAAGACACGGGATACCATAAGACACCATTTTCATTTGTTTGATGCGAAAATGTCATCGTTTCAGATTAGGTGGCTGTCTTTGTGATTTAATGAATTGTACATTGTTAAATTTCACTCTGAGGTTGTCGTTTGATGCCAGGATTGTCCTGCTCTCGTACATTCTTTTAAAGAAGTTGGGATGTTCAGGGTTGTGAGTAGAGGCAAAAGTTATGATGTTATCCGAACTGTCTTTCACTTTAGTAGTCGTCAACATTTGGATATCAATTGCCAACGCCTTATTTATCCCAACTTCTATTACCTCAATGGGGGTAAATATATATATATAAATATAAACTAAATAAAGCTGCTCTCAGTATATACTATTTAAAAAACACAATTTTTAACCGTTAACGATTCATTAAAACTAAAAATATTATCACATTCTGCCGAGTACTTTCGACCGTTGAGGTGTCTTCAGGGCGAATAATAATGGAAGTGACAATACGTCGTCATAGCGACGTCAACACTTACAAGGGATAGTAACTATTTTTAACATTTTACATTCTGCTTTGCATTAAACATTTTTAAAAAGCGGAGTTCTTTAAGTTCCAGAAGATGCATATCAAAAATGTTCAATTTATAAATGGGGGAAACTTTAAATTTTCCTTTCCCAGATACATCAAAATGTCTACTGACAGGAACTGTGCGGTTTTCCGGAATCTTAATGTGTGAGCGATGAAGGTTCATTCTCAGGCATAATTTTGGGTCCGTTTTCCCTATGTACCGCTCATCGCATCCCCCACAAGTCATCATGTTCACAACATGTTCTGACTTGCAGTCCATATTCTGGCGAATATAGAATGTTTTTTCGCTAAAAAACTGAATTTCCGACCTTCTATCATGTCCTCACACAAACTACACCTTTTATCTCCACATTTGGCGACTTTCGGAATATTTGTAGTCTGCCGCTCATCGAAGCGTGATGATGTTAAAATCCTTCGTAGATTCGGCGGCTGTTTAAAACTACTTATCATTGTTGTCTTTTTGAGATAGGTTCGCATTTTAGAACATTTTTCTAGAAATGTTCTATAAGATTCATCGGTCGGATATAATTTGGATTGTAAGTGGATACAAATGTCAAAATATTTGTCTCCAAATCTTTTTTTTGGAGTTATCTATGTGGTTTGAGCTAAAGATAATGCTTTTGTTACTGCATCTTGTATTAGTGTTGATAGTTCCTCTAGTATTTGTTTTTTCCATTCCGGATTTGAAACTATGGCGCAAACTCTTCTCGCAGGTTATATGGTATGTTCCTTTTTGTGTAAGATGGATGGCACGACTTGAAATTCCAGCCATTAACCCATTAAATCTGCTCTGTACACTTGCGCATCGCGAGACTGACTTGGGGGTCCGATAAGACAGAATAACAAGGATTACTGCGATGACGTCATGGACAATAACGGTTAGTCACTGGTTCATTTTTGTCAGTGGTGCAGAAGTGCGGACCTGGACAGAGACAATATAGTCGTTCGACAGAGACGAAACCCGAGGCCCCGTGTCATGTTGCGGGTACGTATAATACCTCTTGACAGTTGGAATTCCCGTAGGCCGTAGTTCCACTGTCCGTGCAGAATAATTATACTCACAGTACATTGTATGGCCGTATGCCTGTCTTAACTCACCCAGTCGGAGCTTAACAGGTGGAGGTTTAACCATTAAGGGAAACAAGTGATCACTTATTAATATTTTGAGCTGAAGATGTAAAATAAACTATTTTGACATTTCTTCACATTTTAGCATTTAATTTGTATACATAATTTGTATACATCTTAGACTGCTTCTTTTTGAAAACCGAAGAATTGACAACTGTTTAGTTATCTGAGGCAAGACAGCGAAATTGATATACCCTTTAATTCATAATGAGATAATTTCCATTATTATGATAAACATACTAAAATTCGAACTTCAGGAGATTATGGTGTTGTGTACGGACCCTTTAATTCATTAATGAGATAATTTCCGTAATTCTGATGAACCCACCTAAAATTCTAACCTCAGGAGATTATGGTGTTGTTTACGAACTCTTTGATTCATAATGAGATAATTTCCATTATTCTAATGAACACACCTAAAATTCGACCTTCAGGAAATAATGGTGTTGTGTACGGAGCCATCATGTCACGACCATAACATATACTTAAAGAGTCATTACTAATCATTATCACGGGAGAGTTAATCCAGTCATGAAATACACGAAACAAACAAACTTATTTATTCCCGATTTCAGATCATAGATCCAAAGGGGTTAACAAAACATAGCCTGTTTGCCATATCGCAATGTCCAATTCATAAAGAAGGTGTCTTGTCTCCGGTTTCAACTTGAGCTGGGAAAAATATGATGCATGTAATAAAACGTAGTCTTGACATGTATATTTGGATTTTGAGTATGTCATGTGTTTTGCATTAAGTATATAAGTTATTTAAAGGGACAATAACACTCTTGCTGGCTTGACAGGTCCAGAAATTTGTTTTAGCCTTATTCTAACTACAAGATGTTTAAGTGTCCTACCTGTAGTGTAAATTATCCATTACAACCTATCTTACTTGTCCCGAGGGTTCGAAAATATGTTTAAATCCAAGTTGCATTTAAAAGTGCTTACGTAAGGCTTTTCAAACCATGTTACGGCATGTAGTTTTATAAATTAGGTGTGTTAAGATGAAATTTGTATCATTTTTTTATTGAAATATTGTAAAATAGTACAAATTGTTGACCAGAATAAAGATTGGAACATATTATTCAGTTACAACAAGAGTGTTATTGTCCCTTTAAAAACTGGTTCCAGTCAAATACAATCCATGATGCAAATAAATATTCCAATATACTCTCTTCACCCCCCCCCCTTAAAAATCCAACTTACTTCTATTTTCGCCCGCGTTCAACAAAATTGGCACTAGAAAAGTTACGGAATGTATTCTATTTTAACCTTGCTTTCGTTCTTATTTAATAATATATCGATTAACGTGTCTCAAGTACTAGTTTCGTGGGGTTTATTCAGGCCATCAAACCATCCCAAAACGGCACTTCAAGAGAGAACATTTTATTTTCATTGGAATATTTGCTTGTATAATAGATTTTATTTCAAGTGTGCCTAGAAACATGAATTAGTAGTGTATTAATACGGGACAAAAGCTTTACAAAATATAGCATGATTCAGACAGTAAGCCCCCCCCCCCCATGTAACATTTAGGATCTTTACAAATTCACTTGTTTTATTGTAGTTGCGGAATCACTTTTGGTCCTTGTTTCCTTTAATAGAAGCAAAAAATAATCATACCGAAATGAATTGACATATCCCACTAAACATTAAGGAGCTATACAAATTCACTTATTTTATTGTGGTTCCGGAATCACCTTTGGTCCTTATTTCCTTTAATAGAAGCAAAAAAATAATCATTATAGAAATGAATTGACATATCCCATAAAACAATGTTAAGACATGTATTCTCATGAAAGACAGTTCATTATAGGTTTTATATCGTTTATATTCAGTAGTCAAGACTACAAACATCCGCTTTGTGTCGCCAATGGCTGAATATATAGCAGCTTTAGCACGCTGACTCTTAGCAATAATTATAATCGGTATTAATGCACCAACAGAACAAAAGACTGGATTCATTGGAGATTTCTGTGAACTAAGACTGGATATTTAAGTCACAAATATTCGCGCGTGATACGTTGATCAAAGGGGTTTTATCAACACCATCCATAATCGTAGATGTTTTCTGATATCAGAATTGAGAGTGTATATCTAATAGAGTTTTGTGACTGTTTCTACTGTAACGGAATTATTTACAAAACAACGTTATTTGACAGTTTCAGAAAAGTATCTTGAGTACACGAGAAGGTATGCTTGTTATTTCTTGAACACCTTACGTCATTCAAAAAAGATTTGTTAATTTTTTAAATTTTACCCATGAGTGTAAAGTCCTTCTATTAAACCCTATCATACTGCGGTTGACTATGGAAGATTTACTAATTAAAGTAAATACAACCCTAGGTTAATCATATTTTAAAGATACCTATTTGTATGCGCGTGTGTTTACATAATGGGCCTGTCACACTATAACGTTTTCGACAACTTATACCGACGTATGAAAAAATAGTTCCAACACGCTGGGCCGCTGGTATACGCTAAAGGCGGCCACAGATCGACATTACGACGTAACTTGTTTAAAGCGTACACATAACGTATTCAACGTACATCAGCGTGTATGCTAAATTTCTCATACGTCGGCATACGCTGATGCTATACGTCAATGTGTGACAGCTCCATAAAGAACACGAGGGATCAAATCCAAGATTGAAGACAAGCACCCACTGTATTCTGATATAACAGTTTGGTTTCATTATTATCAGTTTGTGTAAACTATGACAACGTGTAGATGGATGGTGGTGACCCTTACTGCATATCTTCCTTTGACGTCCGACCTTCTCTTTACAGAACATTATTTAAAGACAACATCCAAAATACAGAGGATACTTTATACTCAAAATAGCCAAGTCTCCAACTCAATATCATCCAATGTATTCGACAACGAAAACACTAATTATTCGTAAATTTAAATGAACATTGATGTGGTGATCTTACTGTGAATGGATGGACTTCTGATATCCAAAATTAACGTTTTACCATTACCATTAGTACACGAATCTTGTAGCATAAAGCGTTTCAGCACCATTTGTAGCACTCGACTCGAAGAACGAGGTTAGACATATTCAACAACCTATGTCAAAAGGTGACGCCATATTCTTATCTGGAATGCACGCGTTAAAATATCGGTTTAGATGGGAATAACCAGATGCTAGAGATTGCCATTGGAGTGAGATTTATGGCGTATTTCGCCGAACATAACTGATTAGAAATTACAGTAATACAGAGACGATTATATTATTATATGCGTTGCGACCCATGAGTGTCAGTTTCTAGGTCGCAGAAATTAGCAATTAAGATCCTTTAAAGGGACAATCCCGAATTAAACAGAGGCTCCAAAAAGAAGTCTAAGAATGTATGAAAATATAACGCCAAAATAAAGGGGGATGGTGTATTTACCTTGTCCCCAAATTTCAACTCAAAATATTGAGTCGTTTGGACGTGAACGCCAAAACGGCTTATCGGTTACATAAGAGGGTTATGCAGTGAATAACCCCTGTGCCGTACTTAATTTCAACTACACATTATTTTTATTAAAAAAATGTTTGGTTTAATCCAGATACCACAAAATACACCTTGGGGCACCGGTCTCAAATTCAAGATAAAGACTGACGGATTTAAGTCGTTTGAAAACGTATCATAGATACTGAAGTAGTTGCTCGGCCCTTGACTCGAATATTTTAAGGGATTTTAACACAAAATTAAGCAGTTATATTCCCAAAACAAATATCGGGATGAGCCCTTTAACGTAAGCTTTGTTTCTTGATCCAAAATATAAATTTGGCATTTTTGTTGATTTCCCGTGTCATTTCAGTTATCGATGTGACAGAAACGTCTACTATTAAATATTATACAGAAATGGGTTACAGTAGTTAGTTTAGTTTCGTGGAGCAAAACAAAATCAGTTTTATGAACAACATTTATTTGGATAACTGTTTTTATTAAGCAGACTTTACAAGCCAAATGCAGAGATAAATCAAATTTAATCGATCCCATTTTTTCTACCGAAAACAAACCCTCGTGTATATAAAGTGTTTTTAAACTGTGTTCCAGATTGTCAGTACAATCTTTCTTCTCGAAATTATTCGTTTAAAACATCGACTCATTCATATTGTTTACCCATTGATTGCTTATCTTTTTCAGAAAGATGACGACCATGCCATATTTATCGAATGATATGAATATAACAGATATCCTGTCACAAATTCACGAACTGCAACCAGATGAAAGGGTTCAATTATTCGAATTGATTGGAATTACCAATGAAGATGATTTGCAACAGTACCTTGTTGGTGGATATGTATCCCCACATGACGAGCAAGTGTTTCTTAATTATCGTGAATATAGATTTCATCGAGCACTTTTAATTTACATTCCACCAATATTACTTTTCCTTGGGACATTTGGAAACATATTTTCGTTCCTTGTACTTCGACACAAAGCTATGTCTCGCCTATCAACATACCTTTTTCTTGCAGCTCTGTCCGTGGCCGACTCACTGGTTCTTGCGATAGGATTATTAAGATTGTGGGTAGGAGAGTTATCTAACTTTGATATAAGGGACCAAGCAGACTGGCTCTGTAAAAGTATAATCACACTTGGTTACGTTTGGAGTGATTTCTCAGTATGGTTGATAGTTGCAGTTACCCTAGAGAGGTATATCGTAGTTGCCTATCCTTTAAAAGCTCAAAGATTGTGCAGTGTCCAAAAAGCGAAAAAAACTATAATCGCCTTGTTCATCACGTTTGTTGCGATAAACATGCATTTCTTTTGGACGGTGGGTTTACATCCGTCTGTAAACGGTGGAGAAATGAGATGCGATAGTTCTCCAGACCATGCATATCTTGTGAAAGTTGTTTGGCCATGGTTCGATGCCTTACTGTACAGTTTTGTGCCTTTCGTTTTGATCCTGATTTTCAACATTTTGATAATTTTCAGAATATTTAGAGCGACTACTGGTAGAGAATTTTTACAGAACCGCGGGAAGCACATAAATCGTTTTAATTTTGAAGGCAATTCGCGGTTAACTATAATGTTGCTCACTGTTTCGTTCACGTTTCTGATAACAACGCTACCCATGAATATTGGGATAATTGGTTCTTTTTTCTGGAATAAACGGTCACACAACGTTGCAGAAATGTCAAAGATACGACTGTTTGTAACAATAGCAGAACTTCTTATGTATCTCAACCATTCTATCAACTTTTTTCTATATTGTGCAACAGGACAAAAATTCAGAAACGAGATCGTCAAAATGGTATGCGTTCGGTTTGGTCATATTCCTACATCCGATCATAGTCAACACCTATATTGTTCGCGGGGCTGCTCTGTTAGTGGTTATAACAATATTAAAGGAAAGAGTGTTGGCGAAACGGAGGTGTGAATACGTTATAATTATTGGTATCGAGATGCCTTGACTTGGCTAATGAAGTCAGTGTGCTCTGAGTGAAATGACAGAAGACAGTGTGCTCTGAGTGAAATTTTGCCCGGACAATAGAGCTACGGCCTATTCTTATACCAATTCTAACAGCCTAGGATCCTTTTACGTTTACATGGGAACTCGGATTTTCGCCCAATACGAACGAATATACTTTAACCACTGACAAGGGGGAACCACGCCCAAAAATCAAGATTTACTTTCACTGCCAAAACAGGGATCGAAAACGGATTCTCAATGTTGGCGAGACGACGTCTTACTCACTGGGTCAGTGCAAAAAATTCGTCGTATTGTGTGTTCGTGGCTTCGTCCATTATGAATAAATAAATAAATGATTAAAATAAGTTTTACGTCCTACGTATTTTTTATACGCCCATATTTTCATGTTGATGTTATTATGCCGTCGCCCCTGTTTGTCCATCCGTCCGTCCACAATATGTTTGTGGACACTCTACAGGTCACAATTGTTTTTATCAGATTTCAACTGAAGGTTGAATTGGAATTTTGGGAATATCGAAATGAAAATGCAAGACAAAATGGCCGCTCTTTGTATGTAAAATGTTTTTAAGTATGTACTTCAAAGGTCATCATTTTTATCCAATTTTGATGAAACTTAAAACATATACAAAAACTCCCAGCCCCTTTTGGTATTTGCGCATTTCAGACCATAACTTTCTGGATTATGGCCCCATATCGTACAAAAAAAATCGTTTTTGTTTTTAGCTTGTTCTCTATCCATCTCTTGCAAAATGTGGACGTATCCAGCCTGGCAGCCGTTGGTTAAAATGAAGAGAATAAAATGACGGCAGTCATTTATTAATCAATCAGCGTTGACGTTTCTAATGGTTTACCCACAGTTCGGTGCAAAAAAAGGTCAAGAAATCACCGTTACAGTTTCATTGGCTAATCGTTCACATAATTCAGAACATGTCAATGATAACGACTCTTCCAGATCCTAGTGCAGTACAGAAAGTTTGGACTGTAAAAACGTAACGAGATAAGATCTGTCTATTTTTATAAGATTGGTTTTGCCAAATTCAGTAAATATTTACAAAAACTTGGGGGTTACGCAGCCCCTGGTGGTCGGGGCATAAACGAGAAAATAAACTTGCTGTCTTTACGGTATAAGGAATAAATATGCAAAGTTCAAAGATGATCCATTCCGAATTGCAGCCTGTAGACATATACAAAAATTGAAATTGGCTCTGCATACGGGAGTTGGTTATGGAACAATATAAATAGGTATCACCCTGTTATTGAACAGATTGATATGCTGAATTGGAACAAAATCCGTTAATTATAGCAACCTGCAGAGTATTTACAGACAAAAAATTAATAAGGGGGTCGGGACATGTGCCAAAATAAAGTTTATAACCTTACAGTATAAGAAATACATATGCAAGCTCCAAGATGATCCATTTAAATTCCAGTCTGCAGACAAAAAAACCTAAAAAATGGGCGTGGCTCTGGCCTTGGGGTTTGGGACATGGGCCAATATAAAGGAACATCCCGAAATGGATTCAAGGAATACGCATGCCAAGTTCCAAGTTGATCCATTCAGAATCGCGGCTTATATACGATAAGCGAGAATTGACTTTAAATTGATGCTACTCGCATATCAATGCGTATACTGTGAAATGTCATCTTATCTGACAGAACTGACTGGTGGTTCCTTACATACCATCAAGACAAATCTCAGATCTAGAACTTAGTTCCAAAATATAAACTAAGCTCATTTGGAGCTCGATCATTTAGTGTTATTGCTGCAAATTTGTGGAACTCGTTACCTGACAACATTCGACCCAGTCCATCATTAGACACCTTTAAATCCAGATTGAAAACATACTTATTTGAGATATATTTGCAAGAGTGATTGTGTGTGTTTTTGTAGCGCTATGAGCATGATTATATATGGAATTAGCGCGATATAAATGGACTTATTATTTATAAACACTGCCCCTCGGGGCCAGAACAGGCGCCAAGGTCAACAGTGGCCGTCCGTTCGCTATAAGGAATACATATGCCAAGTAGGAAACATACAAAGATTGCCCCTGGGGGTCGCGCAATCACCAAAAACAACTGTGTTCACCCTTAGGGTATAAGGAATAGGCGAAGTTTCAAAAGGATCTGTAATAAATTGAGGAATGTAGGCGAAACTCAGTTACACACAAAAATTGGGCGTGGCTGTCCCAGGGAATTAAATGTGGTTTTATGGCACCTCAGTCTGATCGGCCTATATTGCGTCAAACATAATCGTGTTCTTTTGTGACAAGCTAAATCGTATCACAAAATGTTATATGCATAAATAAAAACAATATCACAGTTTTATCAAATTAAAAATAAAAACAATCTGTTATGCATATAAACAATAAATAGAACAAATATTACATATACATATTATATACAAACGGTCTCTTTTAAAAAGTTTGGCATTTCGCAAGCCCAGGCTGTGCAAACAAGGGATGTAGGGACCGGCAACGGTAATATCGTGATCTTGTATTCTTGAGATGATTGCACTCAATAAAAATGTGTTTCACTGTCAAAAGAACATGACAATGTTCATTTTCTGGCTAAGGTCATGAGTTTAAAAAGCATGACCAATGCGATAGCGACACAGAACGACTTCATCTTTTATTAGATCTATAAGAGTTGGGCCAGTCTCCTAAGAGAGGTTCAATGTGATGAAGTTTGTTTGTGCCTACAAGATCCCAAGACCGTTGCCAGCGGCCATATATACAATAATTAATGGATGGTTTAAAATCATGATATGGGAAGATCTAAAGCAGACTTGGCAGTCAAATCTGCTTGAACATTCCCTTTTATAGCAGTATGACTGGGGAGCGAATAAAGGACAATGTCCTTGCTGTTCAACTCGTATGATAGTAGCGGACGATAAATGTCTGCTACTAATTGATGTTCAAGCTGTTTATTTTTTATTGCTTGTAGACAGGACAAAGAATCAGAAAAGATAATATGTTTTAAATGAGATGATAATTCAATGATCTCAAAAGATTGAAGAATGGCCTGGAGTTAAGCTGTAAAAATAGACGCAACAACCAGGGACTTCGAATCAGTTTAGGAGCATCAGTCGACGGTTTATACATCGAGGCGCACGAGCCCCCACTGCACAACATACGTGACAAACTGGTCTTCAGTATGCTACGAGAATAGCATCTTGATCAAATCATATTTCATTTAACACCATATTTAGACCTCTTCATGAATGTATTTTGTGAAGACTAACGTCATTCCATAATTCGGTATTCGCATACAATTTTGTCTGAGGCTGGTATCAGCCTTGATATTTTTGCGAATACCCCTCTCTTTGAGACTCAACCGTGGGCTATATCTCCCCCCAAAATAGTTTTCAATCTTACTAAACATAAAATGAGAGATACAAGCTCGACGGTTTTCCAATCTCTCTTCATAGAGGTAAGGTCTTAATATGGTGAAATTTTATTACCATTTAGGGGTTGGGTATGTGCCAAAACCAATCGGGATCATCCTTCGGGTATAATCAATTAGTGTGTAAATTTTCAAGACAATCAGTTTAAGATTGCGGCCTCTAGCCCATACACACACACCCATACACACGGACGTTAAACATCAGAAACAAACGAACGCAGTAGGATGGGTCGATTTCTTAGACATCTTGTGGACATCCTTTCCAAATTTCCTATAGTGAATGACAATCAACGTTATCGTGTCCCAAAGCACCCACAAATGCAATTGCCTGTGAAAGATTCACTATACTATAGAAACAATTAATCAATCAAATCAGCGCTTACAAAATGATTCTTTTAATGCACGTGGAGTGGGGTAATCAGCTGATGGAGCCGGTTACTAACACATAGCTAACAAGATATGGAAGAATTGCAGACATCAGTAAGGTATCCTAATTACGATTTGGTGTAATATCCATTATCGCCAAAATTTGGAAAAAAAGCAAAATCGACTAAGGAACGCTTTTGTCCTAATTCCTTGGCCTTTTCATAATTTTATTTGGTCCAACCTTACGCATTTATTACACCCAATTTAACGTAGGCCCGGAATTTAGGCCCGTAGATTTAACAGAAGTCAATCTATGATAACTCGGCTAATACATCCACTCCATTAAATTGCATTGCTTGTGCTGGTTTTTCCCAAATAAAGTTATATCTTCGCATTAGTTCAGAGTCGACATGAGCGCTCCGAATTCAGTTGCTTATATGTTCGATAAAAGCTCACTTGCAACTGACCTTAACTAGTTGCTCTGAAATGCAAATTATGTACATAAGGCACTTTTTACATAGACATTTGATAAAGAAATGGCAGTGTTAGCTAGTCGCTGTGTTTTTGTTGAACAGCGGGTGTGTTGAATATATAAATATGCTATCTATTTCCGCAGTATTACACGATATCATCTCTTAAATAACGTGTTTACAAGTTTGAAACCATTGTTATCGCGAGGCCGACCCCGGCTCTCTAGCTGGGTTATTTCGGGGTTGCTCCCGATGTTGGCCAAAAATGTTTTTCGGTATTTCCTGACGTGGTTGTCCTTGTCATGTTGCAGGACGTAGGGTCTGGGATAAAAACCGAGGTCTCGTGTACACATTTGAGTGCTCGTAAAGGGACCCTTGATATTTGGAATTGGAACTAAGAGTAGGCGGCTGTCACTTCATTATCCCAGTCAGTGCGCAAAAGATGGAGGTTCATCCCCATTTCCATTCAATTTACCCGACATTTGTAACATGAAACCATAGACCAAACTACGATATGGCATGTTAGATGCAGTAAATCCAGGCAATTATTGGTATTAATACTGTAAAGGTAACGAAAGATTTAAATGAAGAAATGGAAAGAGTGTTATCTCGGTAAAACTTAAATCTCTCGTCGGTCAAGTAGTCCGGGTTATAATTCAGAGAGGTGCCATCTGATAATTTCTACCTATCCAGGTGGCACCCCTCTCAATTATAACCCGGACTAAATATGTAAACGTTTAATGTCTCCTCTTAAATTTTAAAAAAAGACTATAATACATATTCTGTGTTAGTTTCAGTGATGACGATCTGTATGACTGTGGATGACCGCCTGGTCATTAAACGAATAACAACGTCTAATACTGACGCAAACTATAAACCCTTTCTTGCACTTCAGCTAATTTCTCTGAGATTAGGCAAACAATCCCAACAATAAAGTCTCTTATTCCTATTGACTGATCATGGTCGACATGTTTTGTTTGGTCCATTACTTAATAAAAGCAATAATTTTCAAAGAGCATGTCTCGATATAGCGTGTGGTTAATACCTACAAACCAAACACTAAAAGGTACCGAAATAGCATATTTACCTTGATTTAACTCATAGCATCGATCGTCTGAATTGTTTACGGTTTCATTTAGAAAAAGAAATCACCGAAGCCAGTAAAATTACCGATAAATTACGCATGTAGAAAAATCTGTATTGCACACGATATCATTATTTTAAAGTGAAACATTCAAAACGTTACAAAAACTTCTGCATAATTAGTAACTTCACGTGTTAAGCCTGGTTCACACGATAGTACTAATGGTAATTTCAGTAACCTAAAAAATAATCAAACCATTTTTTTACAAATAAAAAAAGAATTCCAATAATTTAAGCTAGCTTACGCTCATAGTGCATTCTGTCGTTTATTTTTCATTCTTTTGCTTTTTAACCCAACTTGATTCATTAAAAATATTTCTAATGAAAACAAAATCCCTCAATATTTATTAATCATTAGACGAATTTACCCATTCTGATGCCTCAGTAAATGTTAGGAACTATTTTGGGGGTATCTGTTGATCGTATTGATTCATCCTATGTTGATTAGCATCAAATAATATCACAATTCTTGACAAATAATGAATAACATTCTTAAGAAATTATTTGTTTTGAAGGCTAAAATACAGTTTTTACAAAAATTAAGATACTTCCGGTTATAAGGAAAATGTCAAAATTGGATTTATAAAATCAAAGATGGCATGAGGCATGATATGGCAAACATTTTATGAAAATTGAATGATAACCTACCGCTTTCACAAGCGATTCGCCAAAATCCTCACCCTCATGGTATATGATTTCCCAGTCTCCTACTCTGATGATTACTTGACCGAAATAATGTCAGACATAGGTCAAGTAAGATCATTGAAAGACCACCGGCTAGGCAATACAAGAGTCAACAGAAGAATAAGAGAAGTTGAGATAGAAGTACCAGCAAAAATGGTTAAAGAAATACCTAACCTTATCGTACTTAAAGCCCACTACGGAGACGCAAGAGTTAGAGTAGTCACGCCAGGCCAAGCTTCTCCATGTTTTAGATGTGAGAAGCTGGGCCACTAACGGAAGGAATGCCCTCTACGAGGCCCAGAGAAAAAGAAAATGACACATGCTCCAGTCCCAGTAGTAAAGAAAGAGGTAACCCAGTCAACACCAGTAACCCAGTCTCCACCAAGAAAGAGGTAACCCAGTCAACACCAGTAACCCAGTCTCCACCAACAGAAGCCAAGGCACCGAAAAGAAGACGAGAAGACGAAGGTAGCACAGCAACAACAGAAATAGATATTGAATTTAGAAAGCCAAGACCCCCACCGATCAAAATGAATGGAAAGCAGTATTGAAATCTATGACTGTAGCTACAATCTATCAGATTCTAGTCATCCCAATGGCTCTTAATCATTTTATTCAACCTGCATCATGAACAACAATTTGAAGACTGACTTTTTCAATAGACGCCTGCTACAATTTCCCGCCAAACTATAGTCTATATCATATCTATGGACATTATATTAAGTGTGGTTTAATGGTCGAGGGCGAGACATTAAGTAATATATTGTAACAGCAAGAGGACCGTAGGTCCGAGTGTTTTTACAATATATTACGCAATGTCTAAGCCAGAGACGATTAAACTACTTAAAATACAGACACTCGGTCACACTCCGCACGTGCGTTTACAGTGAAAAACGGCATGCCAGTCTAATATTGAAATAATGTACTATTGGCAAGTTGCCCGTACATTATTTGAGATAATGGTACGCCAACATCAAAGGATGACGTCAAATCTGTATTTTAATATGACTGAACTGAATATGATTATAGTATATTTCACTAAAGTGTCCATACTTTACATTCTCAACACCATCCATCAACGTCAAAACCTCAGGAGACCAGGGCCCGGTTCCTAGAAAATTCTTAAAGTAAGCACAAAGTCATACTTCACTTTTACTTACGTAAGAGAATCTTATAAAAATACCGTCCCCTAGAAAATTCTCAAGACCATTCTTACGTAAGCACTAGTCAAGTACAAGTCTAAGCACATTGTGACTGCTAAAGCTTGCCATACACTGAGACTACGATGCTCTGTAACGTCATAAAATAACTTTGGTATGCGAATTACGTCATAAATTTGTCGTCTGCTTCATTGTGATTGATTTTGATTGACATGTACCCTGTATAGGCCTACATAATTATAAAATGTGCCAAAATATATTTAAAAAACCCGCAGACACATAGGCCTACAAACTAACTGAATAATTACGAAAGCGCCTGATCAGCCTGTGTGTTTGTAGCCTATTGTTTACTAATTGGCAAATACATAAATTGGTTTCAGAGTAGGCCTATAAGGCCCTAGATACAAAATTTTCTATAGCATTTTTAATTTCTTTTTGAGAAGAATTTTCCCTGTTTTGTAATTGTCTCTTTGGTATCTAAAGGTGTCGGAAATGCCGTCGAATAACTCTACGGTCAGCCATCTTTTTGAAGCAGAAACAGACTTAAGGTTGGTAAGCAAGCCCTATACCTTGCTTGGGACTTGTGCTTAGACTGGCTATGTTTAAGAACGAAGTTGTGCTTAAGTTTTTTCTTGGAACGCACAATAACGTTCATGTGCTTACAATGAAGTCTACTTAAAATCGAAGCACAAGGCCGTTCTTAAGAATTTTCTGAGACACAAAATAAGGTAAGTTGACTTAAATGCAAAGTCGACTAAAATCTAAGCATACGAACGTGCTTAAGAATTTTCTAGGAATCGGGCCCAGTTTTGGCACGGAACAAAGTATAATTGGTATATACAGCATCGACGAAGACTAAATATGATGATGTTTAAACAACCCCCCCCCCAAAAAAAATAAAAAAATAATCCGAAGCAACATATAACACGTTATTGTCTGCGATATCACCTTGTTTGCTTATGGTCAGTGATGCAAGACGGAGGGCCTGACAATGACAGCTGTCTAGCCATTCGGATAGGACGAAAACCGAGGTTCCGTGTACACATTGGCGTACATGTTAAAGATCCCTTGGCAGTTGGGATTCATTATAAGAGTAGGCCGTGGTGCTGCTGTCCGGGCAGGATTTCCCTTAAAGCATACTGTATGACGTTTGCCCATCTTCATTAGCCCATCGAGCAGAACAGTGGGGCGTTAAACACCATTTCATTACATTTGCTATTCCCATTTCACATTGCCATTAGTAAGGATCCAACCTTATGGACTTTATCCGGATCCTCCGGTTTCTTCCCACTGCTAACAGCCTCTAGACGCGCAAGCGAATTATTGAAATAAAATTGAACAATGTGTTAGTCCCGAAATGATCTAGTTTGTGTGGAGTGGACCTTAAACCCCATTTCTCTCTCTCTCATTAGTGAAGATGTGGTAATAATATTACTATTGGATAGAAATGAAAATAAGACAAATACATCAAGGCCTTTATTATCGCATAAACATTATATATTTATCTGTAATGTTCACAAAAATTTGCGATTATTTTATATACCTCAATGTAATCCATGCACCTAATAAGGTAAACTGCCATCGTTTATGTAATAGTTTAGATATACACACCTGCTTCCTTATCCTGTTTATTAGACAATTAAACTGTAAACAGAGTAAATAATTAATTATCGGGTGATACAAAAAGAATCCGCCCACATGAAATCTCCAGCATCAAACGATTTAAGACATTTGAAAACAAACAATATAAGGAAATTGATAATTTTGAGTGTAAATTTTGATAAGTGATGGTGGGTGTAAAATCCGTTTGAAGAACTACGTTGTTGTCGATCTGAAAAAAAGCTGCATTGGCGGTCATATGTGCTAATATAAATAGTTTCCGTGTGTAACTCCATGTTTCTCTTTCAGTTATGTTTATATCATTACCCTCACTTAATTAATACAAAATTATCTTGTTGTCATTTCCCATTTAATAATACTTGCATATGTCATGCTTCTATTGCAGATTTCTTAAAGTAGGCCTATACACAACACGGCAAATAGGCGTGTATGAAACATGGCTGTCTGTTTACATTTGGAAGTCCGTGATTAGGTAGTGGCTGGGAAATCAAAAAAAAATCTTTGATAAAGGAGAGATAACCCCGCTTAAAAAGGCCCACTAGTCACTGTATTTCAAAAATAAATACTTCAAGACTAAGTACGACTTGATCCCTGCCTATCAGAAATGTTTGTTTAATGTGATTGAGCTACCCCCTTGTGACCAAATGACTAAAAATTTAACCGTCTTATAATATTTTTTATAACCGGTATTTTTGTGAATTAAATCTGGTTAGTCATGTGTGAGATGTTATTAAAACATTTTATCGGATGAACGGCGAACTTTCACAATACATTTGTAGCCTAGTAAATCATCTGGATATTATACAATATAATAAGGAAACGTTAATCTTAAAGTTGCCAAGTCTTTAACCCAGTATCACCCAGTCTTCGACATTGCAAACACGACTTATATTGGTCAATTTAAATCAACATTGATATAGTTATCTTACGATGAAAAAGATCGGCTTCTGGTATCCAATATTTAAGACACGGTGAAATTTGTAAACTTTGGCACACGAATCGCGTGCCAGAATGCTTCGAGCGCTGTTTGTAATGAAGTGAGTGGATGAACGGGGCGAAACATATGCCAAAAGGAAAGACTACTGGATACTGGAATACAAAGAGTCTTGGCCCATTTGGCCGATGAGAACGGGTTAGAAATACAATAAAAAAACAGAAACGATTGGTGTAAATCAGTTTATATACATTCATATAACATTATTATATACGTTGCAGCCCATTTGTTTAAAATTCTAGGTGCTTAAGAAGATCGATTTAGCCTCTTTAACCTTTTTTAGCTTTCGCATCCCAGAAGCTCAATACTGTATTTAAATGAAATGGGATTTACCAGAGCTAATGAAGACGGATGTGACATTTTAAATTGTGGGGCTGTTTTTGGATTCCATTTATTTTAATACATTTAAAAAAAAATAACTTGAAAACAGCCCCACCTTGTTAAAGAATAATCCTATTAATCCTATAACTCCCTATTGCCAGCTGAGAAATTGGCAAAAATATCATTTTCCACTAGCGAGTTAATAACCTATTGAGCAAAAGACAGAGAAATAATTATTCTTTGACTTTCTTAGAAAATTTGAAATTCTCGCGTTAAGGCATGTGATATTAAAGGGGCATTATACACTAATTATTATACAAATCGTATTACAAAACGTTAATTTTATATGGTAAATAACATGCTTAAAATAATAAGAATTTTTAACGCAACACTCTAGACCACACCAAATGGATGGTAAGAACACACTAGGGCGGGGTGGCACACACAATTGGACCACGTTCAAAGTAAGAACGAAATGGGGACGAGAGAGAGAGAGAGAGATGGGGTTTAACGTCCACTCAACACAACTAGGTCATGTGGTTTAATTTTATTTCATTAATTCGCTTGCGCGTAGGGGCCTTTAGCAGTGGGGGGAAACCGGAGGAAACCCACGAGGGCTAGAAGGCGCACCAGTCTCCATGCCACCTAGACCACTAGGCCATCCCAACCCCCCAAATGAGGACGAGTTGAACTGTCTCTCATGCGACTGGTCAGGTTACAAACTAATTATGGGCTTGTTGGAAATGTCAAATTTACCCTATCTGAACTTGACATGAACTGACTGTGGATTGGGTACACACAAGATGGGCGCATTGGGCTGTTTATGGACGAACTAGGGTCGTATTAAAAAGACATTATTTAGATAATGTAAAACGTTTTACGGTTTTATAAGGCTGGGTAGTCAGTTTTTACGACTATATTTGGTGTGATGGGGGGTTACGTAATTGTGTTCAAGTGTATATCAAGGCAGGCCATATATGTTCTCTTTGTTTTGTTCTATTAGAATTCGTATTTGGTGTTTAACATCTGCTCCCACTTAAGTGATATCGCAGACAAGACATAGGAGAGCCGAAGCAGCTTCCTGTTTTTTAGAATATGATTTTGCAATCTTTCCATTTTGGCCTCTGCTGGTACACTATTCACAGGAACTTCGAAAGAGTTAACGATATTTCTTTTGTGTTTGATGTCAAAAGACGAACGATCGTTTGCCTTTTTTGGAGTCATTTTGGGAAGATCATGCAAACATTGAGCAGCGATCTACAAGACGGAAGATGCCGCCATACCGAAGTTACTATGAATAGCACCACTTTTGGCCAGCACGAGATTGCTGACACAAGTTATGAATGGAAAATTCGTGGATATTTTTGAGTATTTGTTACAAGAGATTATCAAGGTAATTAACACAGACCGGCGCGGTATATAGCGAGTTTTAATCTCAGATAATTGATTGGTGATTCCTTGTTTACTTGTTAATCTTTTGTGACTTCACATCCATTGAATTTTTTAATCAGGCATCGGATGTGGCCGAGTCCACTGTAATATAAAACATATCGTTTGGTAGATGATAATAATAATAATAATAATAATAATAATAATAATAATAATAATGTCGTCATTTTACAAGGGTAGCAAATTAAGCCTCTCTTCTGCTTCTGGATTGGTAGATGTCATCTTTGTGTGTTTAGGTGCCAGGCCCGTCTTATCGCGACCTCCCCTTACCCCACTATCCCACTCTGTAGGTTTGGTGTCGGTTTTTTTGCAGAATAGTGTTTAGATGCCGAGGCCGTCTGATCATGACTCCCTCTTACTCCACTATCCCGCCAGTTTTGTAGATGTCATATTGTTATTATAGTTATTATAAATAAATTAAAGTAAATAAGTTAAAATAAGTATATTAAAGTTAAAATAAGGAAATTCGTTAGTTTGTATGTTAACTGTGACTCCCTCTTACTTCATTCTACCTAGTCCAACAGTGGACATTAGGTCGTGGATTTGTTCGAAGATTTTCAATTTGAGCTCTGGTTTCGGGAAGAGCAGGTTCTTAGTGTTGAATAGTATATTGTTTGTTTCCATCATTCTCACCAGTTCCCTTCTCTCTTCCTCTCGCAGTCTACCAGGACATGGTTGGTGGTACACTCTTCTTCGCACTCACAGACAATGACTTGGTGTTTAAAGTCTCGCAGCAGCTCTCTCACCCTTAGTTTCATATAAGTCTGCATATATCTCGTCCAGGGTGATTGATCGCTGTCTTGGTGTATATCTCGTCATCCAGCCGGAATCTGTATGTGTCAAGTTCAGCGAGATTTAATTCCCAGAATAAATTGACCTGTCTTCTGACCATACCGTAGATTTCCGGGGTGCTGTATTCATGGTGCGGAGTGGCGCTGTGTCCTTGAGACCCTCGTTAGCGAGTCGATCTGCTTCCTCGTTTTCTCTAATGTTGACATCTGATGGAATCCACACGAACTCTAGTGTGCTTCCCTTCTCTAGGACCCTCTTATAGCTGCCTGATTTCCAAAATGACTTCTGGTCTTGATTCCGAGTTGTCATTTTGGATTGAAATCAGGCTGCTCAGAGAATCGCTTGGAATGACAAACTTACTGGTCTTTTGATGGGAGATCCATGATATAGCGTCACTAATGGCAACAAGCTCTGCAGTGTGCACCGAACTGCACGTTTATATATACTATTCAAAAAAAGTAGGGGATATTTGATTTTGGGGGAAATACTAAAATATGCAAATGACTACGAAAAAAATCACTAGAACCTAACAGAAGAAACATTTCCAGTTACATGTGATGCCCAAACGCACCAATAGCTACCGCATGAAATGCGGGTGATGCTTGGGATCATCATGTGGGTCCAACCCAAGCTCTGCAGGGTGGAGACATCAGTTTAATTGTTTTAGTGACCAGAAAACAAATTTTGATATGCGTCGGTTTACCCAAAATCAAAAGCTACGTGCCCTTAGCATGCTACAGATCGGAACAACACAGGTGGTTGTTGCGCGGACGATGAATGTTTCTCAGTCTGTCATAAGCAGGCTATGGTCCAGATACCGTGATACACAATCTGTACAGGACAGACCACGCTCAGGCCGACAACTCAAGTAAAGGAACGATTTATCCGTACCTTGGCCTATCAGGGCCCAATTCCTAGAAATTTTTTTAAGCACGTTCTTGTGCTTAGATTAAAGTCGACTTTGCATTTAAGTAAACTTACCTTATTTGTGTTCCCAGAAAATTCTTAAGAACGGTCTTGTGCTTAGATTTTAAGTAGACTCCATTGTAAGCACAAGAACGTTATTATGCGTTCCAAGAAAAAACTTAAGCACAACTTCGTTCTTAAACATAACCAATCTAAGCACCAATCTAAGCATAAGTCCCAAGCAAGGTATATAGGGCTTGCTTACCAACCTTAAGTCTGTTTCTGCTTCAAAAAGATGGCTGACCGTAGAGTTATTCGACGGAATTTTCGACACTTTGTGATGCCAAAGAGACAATAACAAGACAGAGAAAATCCTTATCCAAAAGAAATCAAGAATGCCTAACCTGAAACCAAATTATTTTTTTTGCCAATTAGTAAACAATTGGCTAGGCTACAAACACACAGGGTACTTTAAAATCAGGCGCTCTCACAATTATTCAGTTAGTTTTTTATGTGTCTGCGTTTTTTTTTTATCTTTTGGCACATTTTATAATTATGTATAGGCCTATATTAGGGGACAAAATGCATCTAAATCAACCACAATGAAGCAGGCGACAAATTTATGACGTAATTAGCATACCAAAGTTGTTTTTACGACGTTAAAGAGCATCGTAGTCTCAGTGTATGGTAAGCATTACCAGTCACAATGTGCTTAGACTTATAGTTGACCTGTGCTTACGTAAGAATGGTCTTGAAAGTTTTCTAGGGACTGTATTTTTATCAGATTCTTACGTAAGTAAAAGGGAAGCATGACTTTGTGCTTACGTTAAGAATTTTCTAGGAACCGGGCCCAGCGCTCGTCTTCAAACAGACACTGGTGTGAGAGTGAGTGGCCAGACGATTCGGAATCGACTGCATAAGGGTAACCTTCGCACCCGAAGTCCTCGCGTGATCCCTTGTTTGAGAGATCATCACATTCAGGCAAGACGTCGTTGGTGTAGGGATCGTCAACACTGGGATAATCGACGCTGGAGCAATGTGATGTTTTCAGATGAGTCAAGGTTCACTGTTGAGTTTTTGGGACAGACGTAGGAGGGTGTGGCGTCGTCGAAACGAGCGCGTCCAAGACGTTAACGTCATCAGACATGATCGATTTGGGGGTGGTTCTGTTATGGTGTGGGGAGGCATCACTGTTGCTGGAAGAACGTCTTTCCATGTTGTTGCAGGGCGTGTTACAGGCCAGTACTACCGGGACAACATCTCGGCAGTCTATGTTGTGCCGTTCGCACGACGTCATGGCCGCCGTTTCATCTTCCAGGATGACAACGCAAGATGTCACAGGGCCAGGATCGTTACAGGTTACCTCCAATAACAGAACATCACCACATTACCTTGGCCAGAACTGAGTCCCGACCTTTTCCCCATCGACCATGTCTGGGACATGCTTGGACAGAGGTTACGTCAACGTCAACAATGTCCAAGAACTTGCTGCTGCGTTGCAACAGGGATGGGTCAATCTGGACCAAAATGACCCTAGACGTCTCATTACGAGTATGCCACGTCGGATTAATGCTTGTTTGGCAAACAAAGGAGGATTTACCCATTACTGACTTTGTTGTGATGCTGTGGTAACTTTGCTGTTTGACCACGGGTATCATTTTACCCTTATAATGGTCAGTCTGTGCCTTACTTAGTCTAACGATCATTTGGAATAAATCGATGAATGTGAACTTCATATCATTTTGTCATTTTTTTCTTCGTCAGTTTCATTAGGTGACTTTAATAACACTCAAAAATCAAATATCCCCTACTTTTTTTGAATAGTATATTATAAATGATGAATCGCCTCAGTTTGTCATGTGTATGACTGTAACCGTTTTCTATACTCACCAATTAAGATATTATTAACAATAGACACGGCGAGATCTTAACGAACCCAAATTACACACCTGACGCCCGGATACGCATTTATCTTAACCGCATTACCTTAAAAGAACCATGTACCTTTATTATAACCATCAGCTTTTCCGTGCAAAGTTTGACCAACGATCTTTGGGGCTTTACCAAACTCCTTTCGGTCGGTACTCCTTAAGTAATAATTGCAGTCAACATTGGGCCATACGCAAAATTCAAACCTCGTGGAACGCGACTCAAGTCGGCCTCAAATAACAGATCTATATTATTTAATGTATACTCGCCCCTCGTCGTAGTTGCTCAACTCCAAAGCGGTTGGATTTCTTTATTTTTATGAATTTGTATTTATTGTGTTTACTAACCCCCTCCATCACGTGTTAGAATGATCCCATGTAAGACACGGGTGTG
This sequence comes from Patella pellucida, assembly GCA_917208275.1. Classification (NCBI taxonomy): domain Eukaryota; kingdom Metazoa; phylum Mollusca; class Gastropoda; family Patellidae; genus Patella; species Patella pellucida. The sequence continues at coordinate 66,058,658 of OU795039.1, forward strand.
GTTATGACTCTTATTCCCAAATTGCCAATGTACAACTTCGATGCATTTTCTTTGTGACAGTACCTTTTCACTGGGGAGTTTGAGTAACATCATATGTGTTTCGTACACCACCCTTCATTTAAAGATGCATTATGGTGATTTAGAGAAATACCTAGCCATTCTTGGTATAATAGTTTAAAACAGATAATTTAAAAATAATATGTAGGAAATTTCATTCAAATTACTGAGCGACGTTACAGGTGTCGGAAGGTGTAGCGCAGACTGTTTATTATCGTGGTAACGGTACTGGACATTCGATCAGTCCCGCTTCCCCATTTTAGTTTAAATCATTAAACGGCGATCGTATTTTTATCCATTTAAATCTCTGCCATCCGATGGTCTAGCGAGTTGACTATTATACGCTTGTTATGGTAGTCAATACCCAAATAATAGTATATATAACATTTAAAAAAGCCAAACTATGCATGCAATAGACACATTTAGCTCACAAATAATGATAACGAGAGATGATGATTCCATTATTCAAGCATGTGACGTTTGATCATCAGATATCTGATCACTACAGTTTATTCTGCCATCTTTCATTTCCTAAACCTGAACCAATAGAGGACAATACGTTCCAAAAAAACGAAAAACATTCCTATTGATAAATTTAGAAACGATATTAATAATTCATTACTCTTGAGTACCATTGCCACCAAGCCCGATACCCACCAACAAGTGGATGTTTATAATGACGGTCTTATCGAAATACTGGTAAACATGATCCACTGAAAACAAAAGAAATCATTATTCGGCCTAAAAAACAATAATACACTGACGAAATACGTGATCATAAGGTCAAACGCAGGAAAGCCGAGAACACATGGAGAAAAACCAATCTGGAAATTCACAGAAAAAATTACAATAAGGCACGAACTACCCCTAACAATTGAATTGGCTATATTGGTGTTATCTTTGACAAGAATATGATCATGATTAGACAAATTAATAATGTATGTAAAAGCTGTTATTTCCACATGTACAATATAGGTAAAATTAGAAAATATATTTCACTAGATGCAACTCAATCACTTGTTCATGCTTTTATAATAATAATAATAATAATAGTTTATTCGTACTCATGGTACACATAGGTTATACATATATAATACATAATCTATATACAAATAATTATATCACTTTGATTATGAAGTACACAGAAAGTTAATAATTTGATTCAAATTTAGTGCTTCATTTGGATAAGAGTCCCCGAAAGAGATATATTCTCTTATTGTAAGCCCTGTTCTTACATCATCATCACTATAATAATTACGATCTAGGTCATTTATTCTATTTAAAACAGAAGAAATTCCTACATTTAGGACATCATGTTTATTAAAGTTATACTTTTTACAAATAAAATTAATATTATTGCTCATAGAAGACTGGCTTCCATTTAAAGCGATCTTGCTGCACATACTTAAACATTCATTGTTGCTTGACATTGTACTAGAATAAAACTTAATAAATCTTTTATACAATTCGGTTTTTATGTTCAAATCGTCACAAATTATGCTTAATAAGTTGCTATGTGCGCGTGGTGATATACCAAGAAGCCTTCTAACACTTTTTCGCCAGACACAATAAAATCTATCAATAGTTTTGTGGTTTAAATCCCATAATTGGCAGCCATACAGAGGATGATGCATATACAAATTTTTTAATAGTGACATTAACCTTTACGAGAAAACTATTAATACCATGAAATCTGTTTTGTCTTTGAGAGAAGGAATTAAGATTGTTACTTAAATATTTTTCAGATTCGACAACTTCTATCTTTTTATCACCAATACATATGTCTTTAAATTGATTAATATATGTTCTGCTATGTGAAAAGAAAATAAGTTTAGTTTTCTCAGGATTGAACTCTTCTGGGTCATTTATTCTATTTAAAACAGAAGAAATTCCTACATTTAGGACATCATGTTTATTAAAGTTATACTTTTTACAAATAAAATTAATATTATTGCTCATAGAAGACTGGCTTCCATTTAAAGCGATCTTGCTGCACATACTTAAACATTCATTGTTGCTTGACATTGTACTAAAATAAAACTTAATCTGGGTATCGTTTTGCAATATTAAGTAGGCCAATCAGAGCTTGTCTGCTGGATGTCACGAATGTGAGATCATCAGCGTAAGCCAATGCTCCTACATAAACGGGACCAATATGGCAGCCAAGGCCACTGGTCCTACAACGATTCAGCAGTTTGTCAAGATAAACTGTAAATAAGATGGGAGACAAAACCCCACCCTGCTTCACTCCATTACTGACATTTAAAGTTTCGGTTACAATATTACCCAATTGTACTCTGATTTTCTGATTTAAATACATGTTGAGTAAAAAAACGAGCTGTTAAAGGACACATACCCTTGGATAGCAGTAACGTTAATAATAATACGACATAATTAACTCTGTCGAAAGCCTTGCTTGCGTCCAGGAAAGTTACAAAGACGTCAGAATTTTCTAGTATTATATAAGTATAGTTTCATTTATTACGAATGAGCAATGGGTTGTTGAATGTTTCTCCTTGAATCCAAATTGTAGATCCGAACATTGGAAGATATCTCTGTTATGTTCCAAAATTATAGACATACCCCCCTCCTCAAAGGAAACACTATTGAACAATAGTTTATATTCATTACAAAACAGATTACCAAAGCCTATAACTTCTAGGCTTGATAACTTTAATTCTCTCCTTGCTGGTCTTCCTGTAAACACTTCAAAATGTCCAAAATTGTGCTGCAAGATAGATAACTCTTTCAAAAAAAAAAACATGACCACATAACTCCAATTTTAGCTTCTCTACACTGGTTACCTTTTAAGTACCGCATTGATTTTCAAATACTTTTACTGATTTATAAATGTTTTAATGACACTTCACCCAGTTTTATAAAAGATTTAATCACTGTACATTCTTTTGGAGAATGACCCCTTTTCTTTCCACTCCAGGCACCGAGACTCTGGAATAAGCTCCCTTTTTTCATAAGGTCAGCAAAATCTCTTACAATATTCAAACAATTACTATAAACACAATTATATACACAGGCTTTTGGTTAAAAAGAGTATATATATCTTGCATTTTATCATAATGATTATGTCATTTTCTATATCATATATCATAGACTATAAGTATGTAATTTTATCATGTAGTCTTATGTACATTTGAATTTTATATTGATTTAATTTATATTTTTTTTAAAGCGCCTCAGAGCACAGCTCTGCAGTGGTAAACGAGCGCTGTTTAAATATCGTTTTAATAATAATAATAATAAACGATCCACGGACGGTCTGTTATCAAACAAACATAATTAACGTGAAGTCTACAAAATTACTAATAATCTACTAAAATCAAGAGAAGCAAAGGTTCTGCCAACAGTTCAAAATGATGCTAGCCTATCAAATCAATTTTCTGAATTTTTCCACGACAAAGTATCCATCATTCGACAAGGGCTCGGTGAAAATCAACCAACAAACGTATTCATTGAGAAAAGGGTGAAGGTTGCACACTTGAGAACCTTGGTCTAAAAACAGAAGATGAGATAAGAGAAACAATTCAGAAATCAGCCTCAAGGTCATGTTCCCTCGATCCTCTGCCAACATGGCTACTCAAGCAGTCCGAAGTGGAGTTAGTTCCAGTGATCACCCAAATCGTGAACACGACTTTAGTAGGCGCAGAAGTATGTGAAACGCCTAAAATAGCCCAAGTGACACCCCTCATTAAACAAACAACCCTGACGAGCTAAAAAAAAATTCCGACCTGTGTCGAATTTATCTTTCATATCGAAAATTTTAGAAAACATTGTCCTTAATCGTTTTAAATATCATTTAATCGTTTTAAATATCATTTAATTGTGTGAAAACAATCTCCAAGAAAAATTTAAATCAGCATACAAAAAACGGCTCAATATGGAATCCGCCTTACTTCGTGTACACAATGATATCAGAAGAAACCGGTGTCTCTAGTTTTATTGAACTCGAGTGTGGCATTTGATACGATAGATCAATCAATCTTTTTCGGGAGACTCGAAACTCGATAAGGTATATCCAAAGATGCACTAAAATGGTTTTGAGTCCTATCTGAGTGGAAGGCAGAAGAGTATTGTTATTGACGCATCTCAATCAATGCCTAAAGTACTTGACTTTGGTGTTGGGATCCGTATTGGGACCGATTTTGTTCACAGCATACACTGGGTCTTAATTACCACCTCTATGCGGATGATACCCAGTTATATGTTGAAATTAATCCTTCACCAGATACCACTCTACATCAGAACTTTGAGCATACATTGAACGAATTAGAATCTGGATGCACTGCATTTTTTAAAAAAATTAAACGATGACAAAACAGAAAATATAATAATCGGGAATAAAAATGAATGAATGAATGAAATGGGGTTTAACGTCCTACTCTTAAGCACCGTACCTGGGCTAATTGAAGACGGGCATACGCCACAGTGTGCAATGAGGGAAATTTTGCCCGGGCAGCGGCGCTACGGCCTACTCTTATATCGAATTCCAACTGCCAAGGGATCTTTTACGTGCACTCCAATTTGTACACGGGACCTCGGTTTTTCGTCCCATCCGAACGACTAGGCAGCTGTCCTTGTCAGGCCCTCCTTCTGCATCACTGACAAGGGGAAATCACGCCGGAAAATCGAGATGAACTTTCTCGGCCAATGCAGGGATCGAACACTCAACCTCCAGGCTAGCGAACCAGTGCCTTATCCACTTAGCCACCGTGATCCCCCGGGAATAAAAAGAACTTCGACATCAACCATGTGACTATTGGTAACACAGCAATAACCCCACCCAACTGTGTCGGGAATCTTGGTGTGTTCTTTGACTCATCCCTCAATATGACAACCCATGTATCCAGGCTGTTCAAAGAGGCGAATTTTCACCTGTATATATCATTGGCAAAATTCGACCCTATATTGACCGTGATGCCACTAAAATGATAATGAACGCTTTTGTTATGTCATCTTTAGATTATTGTAATTCATTATTTTATTCTCTTCCTAAACTCTTGTATGTCAGCTGCGGAAAATCCAGAATAAAGCAGCTCGAATTGTGTCTCTCACCAAAACATCGGACGATATTACACTTGTTCTAAAACAGTTATATTGGCTACCAGTTAATTAACGCATCATTTTCAAAAATAACACAATCACATTAAACTGTTTAACCGATCCTTTGACACCGTCCTATTTATTAGATTTGATTAAACAATTGTACCTTCTCGTCCCTTACGTTCATCTCAAGAGACTAGTACAAAAGTCAAAATTTGGCGAGAGAGCTTTTGCGTACACCGCACCAAAAAATGGAACAAATTTTAATTACCGCTGGGAGTCCAAACTTAGCTATATCTAAACAACGTTTAAAACCCCTGTTTTTTCCCAAAACTTTTGAACAATAATTTAGATGTTTCACTTTCTATTTGTTTATTGTATCTTGACTATTCCTTCGTTTAATTGTATATATACATGTATATTTTAAAGAAAAAATTAAAAAATACATTGTAAAGCGCCACAGAGCAGTCAGACTGACTGAATGTTCAGCGCTATAGAACCCGATTATTTTATTATCTTTATGAACCGAAAGTACCGAAAGTATAATTGGTATCGAAAGTATAATTGGGTGAAACCGGATTAATTAACTGTAATCTCCCACTAATCTTATTGTTACAACACCAGTTAAACCGCTGATCGTCTTTTGTAGGATTTTTCTCTCGCTTTATTAACCTCTAATCAAGAAAACAAAATATAATTACTTGAACATTATTACAAGCTTTTGGATTAAAATGATGCTTTGTACCCGAAGCCTAGTTTATTAACCGGTTTGACGACTGTAACACTGTTAGTGTAAAACAGAAGACCGGTTTAGTAAATATGGGATTTATTTACATCAGATATCTAAAACAGCTTCGGTTACATACATTTAACATAAATACAACAACAATACATAATACCTGAACTATTACTTCTACCGTAACTAGTCTTCTAAGCTACAGGAACACATCTACACAATACAACATTTACTATTCTGCCCCTCTGCCAAGGCAGCGGCTGGACTCGGGCGAGTCCTTACAGTCGTCCAAGCCTTTCTTCTCACCCGGCTCCTCGCTTACTGTCAGTGAACAACTCAATTATATACCATCGGGATATAGATAACACACAGCGTCATATCTGCAATTGTTTCTTTTATCTCGTCACGGCATGTATAAACATTTGAAATCGTGTAAATCTTGAACACAGATCATGTATAGCTTTTAATGGACATATTGAATTAAATAGATTTAATAAGATAGTGTCATGCCAAAAGTTTATATAGAGGTGAACGTCAAAATCATGTATTGTCAAAACTAGTTCATTAAGTTTTATGCACCTAAATCATAAATGATATCGCTGTGTTACACGACTTTATATGAATAATTATGATGAAATGTGGTTTAACGTCCAACTGTAATGCACCTAACCTGGGCTAATGGAAGACTTTACAGATTTTGAAACAGCAGCGAAACACACAGAAATTTGGACTGCAGAGCTCTTTCGCCGACAGTCCAGCTGTGAATTTACTTGTGCGTCGGGTTTCCGCCATCCCATTTGTGAGATTATGTGATCTAAACAACGTTTGGTTGAATGCCTTAGAAGAAGCCGATTTGGAAGCTGACAATATGTTAAAGTTTGCCGATTACGTTACTGAACAATAGGTAGAAAGCGATGGTAGGGCTATGTGGAATCACTTCAACACATATGGTTCCCGGAGAACTAACCACGTTGAGGGATGGCACAGTAAAATGAAAAAGACCGGAACAAGCCAACCAAATAATTTCAAATTTATAAACATTGTGTCGAATGATACAATACTTCAATTGGAAAACGGGGGGGGGGGGGGGGATTGACCCCTATAAGGTGGAAATATGTAAGTGTAGAAAACTCTATTAATAATCTGAAGATAGTAATCTGGCACTGCCAGGCAGGATACGCCCACATTTTCGAGATGTGGATAGAGGACAAGCAATACCGAAAGTGATTTTTCCTACAATCAAAGGCCATAATTCATTAAGTTACAATTTGATATGCGCAAATATCGAAAAGAATCAAGATCTTTAGGTTATAAACATGCATTCATCAAAATCGAATTAAATTGTGACCTCTACAGGGCCCACAACTTTAATATGCCATATTTTTTACACTATTCGCGTAGCAAATGCATCAAACATCGCCGAGTTGCAAAATAGAATGCGTGCGCATCAAGCAACCGGGTGTATCCAAATGACGTCTATAAACATCGCTGAGTTGCAAAGTAGAATGTGCGCGCGCATCAAGTAACTGCATGTATCTATTTATATCGCCTGTTGCTATTTATAATGTGAGAGTCACTTCTAAGTTCTATAACACACGGTATGACGCGCATGCCAAATTTAGGAGCAGAATAGTAGGACGTTAAACCCCATTTCATTTTTATTTATTTACTCAAGTGCAGTCATGAACCTTATAAGGTCCATGATGCAGTTTGCGAAGGTTAATATCTGAAATATGAAGCGCCAGAAAATTCCAAAGTGCCAGAGAAAACTGACTAAACATGACAATGGACATGGTTTAAAAATGACAATACGTGACGCAATAAAATTAAGAGTGTCGCATGCATGAATACTAAAGGCCTAGGCCTACTTGCAAACTGACTGTGCCACGCCTCTGATTGCAACAAGACGCATCTTTAAAAGTATTATTAATTTACCGATATTGGCCGAGAATGTTTATATAAATTTTTCCGACGTGGTTTCCTCTTGTCAGTGGTGCTGGACGGAGGACCTGACAAGGACAGCTGTCTAGTATAGTTGTTCGGACGGTATGTTAACCTGAGGTCCCATGTTTAAATTGGCATGCACGTAAAAGATTCCTTGGCAGTTAGAATTCGATATAATAGTAGGTCATAGTGCCGGGGCCCGGGCAAAATGTCCCTGGCATACTGTATGGTGTGACCGTCTTCATTAGCCCATCCGGAGCATAACAGTAGGCCTATAGAGCGCTTAAACCTCATGTCATTTTCTACAGTTAAAACCAAATTTAAATATAATACTAATGTTTCAAAAACGTTCGCTTGTAAGAAGGATTAACGGTAATTTTAATAACGGATGGCACCTTGTTTAGATTATATTATACAGACTCGCACTGTATAGTTATCTAATATCAACATCATGACTGACAAGTCCCCAGATTATACTAAAAGAAGGTCCAGCTTATCCGTTTTATTGTCAACTCATCAAATTTGTTCATCAGACCAGGCTGCCTGATAAAGGAATAGGGTAAATTGATCAATTTTTTGTCTGTGCTTTTTTTGTTTTAGTGTCATACGGATTTTATTGTAAGTTTTTAAAAGTTCTACTTGACCGAGTGACGTGGGTGGTACGGGGGAGTTCTCTCCCCGCCCATCCGCTGGAAACATCCCTATGAAAACTGTTCAAATCAGAAGTTTTATCTGAAAATATTTCTGAGGTTAATTGGATACATTGTTTCGTCTAATAAACCCATTTTATCTTTAATCTTGCACACCTAATAATAATAATAAAAATGATCGGATTTCATACTGGATTAATCCGATTATATGCAGTTGTCGTGACTGATCGGTAAATCAACGTTGTCAAAAATTTGCTGAATCATTTACATTGCGCGGGACTTATCGATAAACTTGAGAAAATTCAACACGATTTCTGTTGTTTTTGAATCACACACATTACCCCGGACCCGCTTTTAAAACATGAACGATGTTGCCCAATAAATTTTCATTTTTTGTTTCAAGACCAACAATTTTATTTAGCAAAATTATAGGCCCCTATGTGCGAAACATAAAATTAAAGTTGTGCTTGCCACAGGATTGTAGGCTCCCTTGCAAACCCATGGATGGACGACCACCAAGGCACCGTGTAAATCTTTTTTGTAATAATAAAATAATATAAAGATATATTTCAATACATTTATTTATTCTCTTCCAGAATACTGACAAACTAACGTAGGGTATATCATCATCAATCATGGCAAAATCACAAGACCTAGGCCTACAGGTAACCCAGTGTTTATGATTACGGTAATAATAATAGCTCAATACTGATTTTCAAGAATATATCTAGGTTTATGTCATATCTGGTATGGGAAGTGGATTACTACAATATTTTGACAAATAAAGATTATAATTATGATTTGTATTTTATTATAGTCCATCACGCATTCGTGTGTTGTAGGCAGCCTACGTAGGCCCATTCCAATATCTCGTCACAATATGTTTATTTCCATAATAGAACATTAATAAAACAACGTGCATGTATATACAAACCATAACAAATATTACGATCAAACATCGCTAAACAGTAACTTAATATTTCGTTTAGGACTTCAACATAATAGGGAACTTACATGTCCGTTCCCTATTAAAGAACCATATTCTGCAGGGTTACGAGGGGATAGTGACGTGTTTACCTGGAGGGTATATATGGGATGCCATAAATGCCATGGATGGACTACAGAAGGTCAGTGTAATATTCATCCGATTGGTTATATTTTTCTACAAAAACTAAAATACACATGAGAATCGGAAATGGCTATGCAATATATTTTTTATATCCCCCCCCCCCCAAAAAAAAAGCAAACATAAATACAGACCGTATTGTCCTATATCACTAGGAGTATTAGTAATATATCTTGGATAAACTTATCCATTAATAAAATTGTTTGATGAATCTCCATGGTTTTATATTACAGTCGAAAATTGGTATACTCATGACTCTGGGTAATGATATGCGCCGCAACAAAGGTAAAGATTTTACAACGGAACAACCATTGGTATAGAAAATGGTTTTTGATATAGATTTTCCCTTGCTAGTGGTGTAGGACACATGACTTGACGAGGCTTAGTGTCTAGAGGTTCGGATAGAATAAAAACCCGGATTTCCATTTTAATGTCTATAGAAATACACCACCATCTTTATAGTCCAGTACCACGTTAAACCTCCATTTTATTTCATATTTTAATTAACCCAAATAAATGCTTAGGTAGTGCATATTCTAAACCAGGAATGACATTACAACGCACCCCTCCCATTAGCTAAACAAAAAAAAGTACATTTTAATGCTTAGAAAATGCATATTCTTAGCAAGAATTACATTACAACATGGCATTCCCCATTACCTTATAAAAGGAAATTCTTATAATTTCCATTTTAATGTCTATAGAAATGTCACGTTTTTTTTAAAAATATATGTCATCCTCTTTTTTCCAGTTCTTAACACCAAAGCCTTTAAAAAAATGATACAAATGGCACAAAGGCGTTTTGAGTATATTGTAAGTATCTTTGGTAGACTAAAAAAGATAAATCAAGATATATTTCTGCATTTTTTACATTAATTGAGAATTACATATATATATACAACTGGCGGTAGTTTTTTTCTTTGATGTGCATAGCAGTTATATCTCATAACAACCTGTCATGACGTCATCATAGGTTGATATTCTGTTCATATCAACCGCTGATGACGTCGTGACAGGTTGATATGAAATATCAACCGCTAATGACGTCATCTCAGGTCGATGTATTCGACTCCTATCAACCGCTGATGATCGAAATAATACAAAAAACACAGAAATAAATCTTTATTCTTGTAACAATTAAAAAGTATTATGGTACAGTTTGTAACATTCAAGACAGAAATAAACGGCGTACTTATCGGCATATTTAAATCGGTTATCCATACTCGACCATGTCTAAGATATCTTTCAGAATCATCTTTCCGTCCACACACAACGCCTTTTGATCCAAATTTTCTTTAGGTTAGAATAGATCCTCATCGATAGTTGCATCCACATCAATTCCATCGTCAATTTGTTTGCTAAAGGGGTTGATTATTCGTCTGACTTCGTATTCCTATCCATTTTTTTTGTTGTTCTTTTTCTATTCAATTCTTTAAAATGGCGAATTGTAAACAAATACAACCACGTCATTGCACGTGATTAATTCGGTAATATTCGTTATTTGACGGAAAGTACCGAGTAGGTAGCCCAATCGTCGTTGGCCTGTAATGGAAGAGTCCATTTAATTTAAGGGTGGGCGTTGTATATGTCAGATATTAACCAATCATACCTCAGTTGCTATATTTATATCACCCTTGGGCTGCGCCCGCGGGTTATATAATATAGCAACCTCGCTCAGGTTAATATCCTATACGTAACAGTTGACAGGATATTGCCACATTTCTTATAATACATTTTGTCTAATTTTAGTTTGTTTGTTCGCCGATACCCGACAAAAAAACAAATAGTAAAATTCAAACCGAATTTGTAGGAAGAATAAACAATTTGTGCCAAAAAATGTGTGTGAATTTTATCGACACAAAAAAGTATCTTCTAAAAACATCGGTCATATGATTTGAGTTGAGCCCAAGAAAATGGAGCGTAACCCTCGATCTTCGGTAATTTTGTAACGAAAATGAAATATATGGATTATTCTTTTAACTTACAAGATAAACACACTTCTTATGGGATATTATCGCGGGATTTGTTCTATTATAAGCACATGTTTCCACAAGGTAATTATGGAACCCAATGCTTTATTTCTAAAATTATTTATATATCTTGAAACTTTTTCAGATGATGAGTCATAGGACGCGAATGTCCCTTGGCTGTAAGGTGAAATAGACACATTTTAGACATAAACAAACGTAAATTGTAATAAACTTCATGTTAAACCCAATGAAATTCAGTCTGTGTGTTCTATCACACCATTGGTTCCAGCACTCTGCTATAGATGCATTAAGATGCCATCTTGCTCTCCAGTGTTCATCATTAAAATAATACAGATAGAGTAATTAGATTAGTATTGGATTACAAATAGCCTTGATAGTTTGAGAAAGGAATAAGTAACCATATGGAAAGAGATGAATTGACGATGAAAGATAAAAAGAGCATGAGATATGGAAACGGGGTTGGGGTGGCAGAGAGGATCTGGTGGTGATGGTGGTGGGGGGGGGGGCGGAAAGGTAGAAGAATTCGATGAGTACTGGATTACAAATATGCCTTTAAAGTTTGAGAAAGGAATAAGTAACCATATAGGGGGGAGGGGGTAATGGAAAGAAGAGATAAATTGAAGATGAAAGAGAAAAAGAGCATGAGATATGGAAACGGGGGTGGGAGGGCAGAGAAATATAAGTAAATAAGAGATAGGCGTTGGAAAAAAGATAAAGTGGGAATTTGAAATGGAGAGTGGTATAGAGATTCGGCAAAGTATTTCTAGAGAATTTAAATACGTGATAAATTAAATGTGTGATGGGATAAATTAAATGTGTGATGGGATTAAATTAAGTTATGAAAATATGTTGTTTTGTTGTATATTACTTGGTGGGGGATCACGGTGGCTATGACGCTGGTTCACTAGCCTGGTGTCGGGTGTCCTATCTTTGCATTGGCCGAGGAAGTCAAGTGATACAGGGCGGGAGGGGGCCTGACGGGGGCAGCTTTCTGTTCGTTCTGGTGGGACGAAGGTCTGGGGTCCCGTTTCGGCAGTTGGAGTTCGATGTAGGGGTGGGCCGTGGCGCCCAAAGTCCGGGCAGGGTTTCCCCTCATGGCGCGTTGTGGGGTGTATGCAGTCTTCGTTGGCCTGGTTAGGGAGCGGAACAGTGGATTATTAAACCCCATTGCACATTACTTGTCGAAAGTGGTAGGGGGGTTAGCGCACTATACCTACAATACTTATATCTACAGGGCAAAGGGGCAATCCAGAGAGATCAGTACACTGTTCACTCTCTGGATTGTCCCCCTTTGACTGTTAATATAAGCGACTAGCACGTGCATTCAACACTCGGCCAGGTGATTTTGTGGAGGCTAAAGAAAAGGAAAGTCTAGGGATTGAGACAGGTCGTGGAGTCTAGCTCTTGCATAGGGGGAGAGAAGGGAAAAAAAGAAAAAATATTCACGTCGGATATACCTTGTCCTGTAGTCTTTATAGTGTTAGCGCACTATACCTACAATACTTATATCTACAGGGCAAAGGGCAATTCAGAGAGATCAGTACACTATTTTGCCTTTACAGATTTTTTCAAGAATTTTGCTTATGGTTTGGACTGTTCTTACATGGTTTTATTATATTTCGGCTACAAAACCATTGGATACTTTTGGACTTGCTTACACGGGCGTTTGTTGTGGTTAAATTTTCTAAATTTTTGGGCATTTCGGGTTCTGCCACCCAACGAAAGAACGTCCCCATCAATCATATATGCCACCAAATCGAATATTTAGGGATAATTTTTCAAAATTTTCCCGGGGAAGACCTACCGGCCCCCGTCCGCCCCTGCGATTTGTGAGGAGATCTAGCATTCTAATGGGTGCATTTATGAATACACATGCGTCCGACGGTTTGGCATTTCATTTAAAAAAGCAGACAGCATAAATCTGACTTACATTTTATTTCATCCTAATCAGGGATACAATCTTCTCCAAAAAGGCGTGGTTACGTGCATCCGGTTTAAACGAACAACAGCTCTCATAGCCTGCGTCCACAATTACTCTATGTAACATTATATCCTTCTTCGTTTACAGTACTGGGTCCATTCATGCTACTGATAGAAAAACCAAAAAACAAAAGAGAAAATTTATATTGTCCAGTCAACTGGTAGATATTAGCTATAGGTAGGTTAGTAAAAAAAGATGGTATAGCAAATAAGGGTGGTGTAAATGTTCTACCACACCTATTCATAAAATAAAATTTGGTGTGTTGAAGGTAATACTTTATAAAATACATATAAAAATAAATCAATTATCCCTTTATATTTTTACATAGTTAATATCTGAAAATAAAAACAACCTATTTATATATATGTATACCTTTTATGTATTGGTTCCATAATGATTTTTATTTTCTAATTCAACATTTAAGGTCTTCACCAAGAGGCAGAGGATGTCGCAAGAAGAATGTGAATGAGAGTTTAGGTGAGAATGTGAATTTGGGTGAGAATGTGAATGAGAGTTTGTGTGAGGAAGTAAATATGAGGGAGAATAGTAGTGTGGGTGACAATGTGGTTAAGAGTTTGGGTGACAATGTGATTAAGAGTGTGGCTGACAATGTGGTTGATACTGAGAATGACAGTAAAATAGTGAGTCTAGATATAGTTCTTAGTACCGGTAGTGCATTTTTCCCTAACGTACTGAAAAGCAACACATAATTTTTAGATTTTTATACTGGTAATCCTCAGTGTGCTCAAGCATCAGAGTTCATGCCTCCCCTAAATCAAATATATGATATATTAAAAACAATGAGAACATCCAACAAAAAGTATGTAAAATTAAGTTTCGGCACTTTTGACATTGACGGTATCAATTATTTTCAATCAAAAATTCAAGAAAAAGAACAATTCGGTCTTGTAAGAAATCACTCCATATGGTTCAATACAGCAATACATAAACCAACACCATCGACAAGAGAAAAAATTAATGATGACCATATAGATCAATTTAAAATACTGGCTTACTCGTACGATATGAATCATTTACATAACTTTAACAATGGTCAATTACAAGTCAGTGATTTGAGAACTATTCCATGTACAAGTTGGTTGTCCGATACTGTAATATCTTTTTTTTTTTTTACAGTATTTTCAAAAAAAATAACTTTTCATTTTCTTTCTTTCTAAATCATATTAAAGCCCCAATACCACTCTTGTTGTAACTGAATAACATGTTCAAATCTTTATTCTGGTCAACAATTTGTACTATTTTACAATATTCCAATTAAAAAATGATACAAATTTCATCTTAACACACCTAATTTTAAAAATTGGAAAAATTCCACTACATGCCGTAACATGGTTTGAAAAGCCTTACGTAAGCACTTTCAAATGCAACTTGGATTTAAACATATTTTCGAACCATCTGGAAACGTAAGATAGGGTGTAATGGATAATTTACACAACAGGTAGGACACTTAAACACCTTGTAGTTAGAATAAGGCTAAAAAAAATGTCTGGACCTGCCAAGCCAGCAAGAGTGTTATTGTCCCTTTAATGTTTCTAGATACCCTAATATTGCCTTAAATAAAAAAACTGATCATTGGATTACATGTTGAAACAGTTGAAAACATTTCATTTTGAGGTCCACAATTTGAACTTGATAATAATATCTATCAAGCTAATCATTTTTGTTTTGCCATCTTTGATTAATTTTCACCATAAATACATTAATATAGACGTCATGTCTAAATACGTAGAAGTGTTCAAACAACTGATGATCATACACTGAATATACATATTGGAAAAGGCGAAGGCAAGGCAGATCCTGTTGCGATTTTATCTGATTGGCGGTCTACTGAGAAGGTTTTGGAAAATAATATTACTTCAGTATTATTTTTCCAAAGAGGATATTCTAAAAGCAACAGAAATTATCATTTAGTTATTTCTTCAGATGAAAATTTAAAACGTTATATAAATTTGGAAAACATGTTATGAGTTTAGATATTAACCACAATTTTATGTCGGCACGATTTAAACCTTTTATGTACTTTTGCAGACTTCAAAAATGAAGGGCGTGTCGCTGCCTTTGCCTTTTGCAATAATGAAACAGAAATGACACACATTTTGCATCTACAGGTGTTATTAGCCAACATGCCATGTAGTGAGGAATGTACACATCCGAAAAAGCTATATGTGTATAATGATTATGAAGGTTGGTATTATTCAAGGCCATGCTCCAGAACCAGTGACAATTTCTTTCCAGTTTTGGGTCATGACAAAGCTGACCAAATAAGAAATACTGCATTATATCAAAATTTTCAATCAACACTATGTAATTGTCATGCATTACAAGCATTTCAAGAAAAGCTTCATTCAGAAAAAATATTAATGATGTTTATTTTACCACTTGAAACTGGGTTTAAATGTGTTATGAGAACTTGGTACGAATCGATGAGATAGGGTATGGCTTTTCAATTCATCAGATTTATTAAAGAATCATTACCAGAATTTTTAGTTCCTAATAATTTAACAACTTCCTTAATAAAATATTTGAAAGATAATTGGTATGAAAACAGCATGTGGAATTCAAGTTTTAATGCTGAAGTTCTTTTTTCGGCTCCAATAGAATATCGTCGAAATTGTTTATTGCTTACTGATAATGCAACCGAGAGAAAATTTCGTTCCATTGAAGAAACTGATTTAAATAACCTTCTCAATAAACGATTATATAAATTTGTTATTGCTGTTATTAATGGGGTTCTTATTCGTGATTCGGTATATGCATCAAAGTCTGGTAACACATTTACACCCTCACTTCAAAATGGCAAAAAAGAAAGTAAATTGGCAACAGCAGGTATCAATCTGGTTCCTAAGGTTGAAGCTATAGGTGATAAAGAAGACGGCTGGTATCTCGTAGAATCAAGTACACACACTGATAATGCAGCAGACATTTCAGATGACTTCTGCTTTGCAAATAGGGGTGAAGATGAATCTTTAATTGACCATGATTATTCTCAATCACAAACAACTCTTCACAAAAAGGTTCAATCACAGTCTGCCCATTTAAATTCTGAAATAGAAAATACAAATGTCATGTGGTAGAAAATTAATAAAACTTTTGACAGATCTGATATGCTCATATTACAGGACCGAAACTATAAAATGTTTACCTGAAGAACTCATTTTACTTGATAATACCAAATATATCTGTAATATAAAATTAGGCACATGTACCTGTTTGTATTTTATTGTACGAGGACAGCCTTACTTCTGTAAACACCTATATGCTTGTCTCTCCGTCCACCATGGTGAAAACGATCTGGATAAATTATTAGAACTCTATTTTAATAGTGCTCCTACAGTACCTGAATATTTCAAACATTTTGTCAAAGTAACTCCGCCAACACTTCCAGTTTTAGACCGTTTTAATTTATTACAAGAGCTAGCTCATCCTGCAACAGAAAATGATGATGTCAAACTTAAGAATGGTCACTTATTAAAACTTTTACACAATACAAAAATTCCGTGTACAAATTATGGTGGGCCATTGGCTAATAAACAACCGAATAACATGGGAAATAGGCGAAGGGATGGGCCTATCAATCCAGATCGTTATACTCTAATAAAACCAACAGAAATAAATACGGATCCATACTGTCCTCAAGTAAAATTCCCTGAAAATGCACGTGGACGTCATGGTGGTTGAAAGAGAAATAAACCTAGAGCCAGAGGAAAAGATTTTAATCAAATTGTTGAGGAAGCTTATTCATTATTGGGAAGACATGTTGTCACTGATTCGGAAAAAGTATCAGATAAACTAGATTGTAGCAATGATGATAGAACTTTGGACTTTACTACTGAAATATCTCATACTGATATTTCAGTAGAGGATAAAACAGTGTGTGGTGTACCAAGAGTATTAAAGCAAAAGCTATTGGAAAAAACCATAATGTGTGGAATATGTCTTGAGAATAATGCAACACCAATTTTCAAATGCGTCAATGTTTTTGAACTTCAAAACCACATAAAACATACACATAAACCGATTATTTGTTTGAAATGTTACGAAGAGAGTGGTGCTCTTGTGCGATTTAATAATAAAAAGCACTTAAGTGCATTAACCAGAATTCTAAAATTAACAATAATGGAAATTTATCCACCACTAAACCTATTTCTTATTCTGATAAATGTAATTTAAAGACTGATAATTTTATAGAATTAGAAAATAACAATACTGTTGATAGTTCAACTAAAATTGAAAATATTTCTAATGAATAAATTACACTTTGGATGAAAATATTCCAAAATTAAATCAATCATCCAAGGTTAAAGGAAATCCTGGTTTAGCTAATTTGGCAGTTAGCAAATTAAAAAAACTTAAAAAAAACTAATGGAATCAAAATTCTGAAAAATAAAATATTTAAATCCTTTAAAACAAATGATCATGAAAAATATTTTTGTCCAAAGTGCAAATTGTTGGCGGGTTGGGAATGTTTTAAATGATTTCATTTTCATTGTGTTAAACTCAAAAAGAAAATTTTCTGGTGAATGGTTTTGTTTTGATTGTAAATGATTGTAACTTATTGCTAATTTCTATTTCTATTCTGAAGATACTTTGACTATTGCAATTTTTACCACCCTCATTCCTCATTGCTACAATTATAGTGAAAATTTTCAGTTTGTGATATATCCATACCAAATGATCACACACTGAGTTCAGTTAATCTGTTACTTTAGTAGAAACCTACCCCTCAAATCACAGTGCTTTTTATAACTTCTAGCTTCAACAAAGATCATCCAGATTTACCATTTTACCTACGGTGGAGGGGTCATGGTCGACTACAATACTGTGAGCAAGTACAATAGGTACCCTAATGTATACGAAAGAGTACTCAGTTAAGATAGTAAGCTGGCACTGCCAGGCAGGATACGCCCACATTTTCGAGAGATGGTTAGAGAACAAGCAAAATCGAAAGTGATTTTTCCTACAATCAAAGGCTATAATTCATTAAATTACAATTTGATATGCGCAAATATCGAAAAGAATCAAGATCTTTAGGTTATAAACATGCATTTCAAGTTTCATCAAAATCGAATTAAAATTGTGACCTATACTGGGTCCACAACCTTGATATACCATATTTTAACACTTATTAGCGTACAAACGGTGGCCATTTTGTCTGGCAATTATGGTCCGATTTCCCTGAAATTCAAACTCAACCTTCCGTATGGTGTAACGGTGATAGAGTCAGGTTTTTTAAATCGGATAATAATCGTGACCCCCAGAGGGACCATAGGCCATAATTCAGGAAGTAATGAATTGATATGTGAAAATAACGAAAGAAACAGTATTCGCGTATAAACGGCAGCCATTTTGTATGGCAATTTTGTTCCGAATTTTCCCGAAATTCGAACTCAACATTCCTTAGGGTGTAACGGTGATATAATCAAACGATTTTTTAAATCTGATAATAATTGTGACCTCCAGAGGGACCACAAGCTAAACAAAGACGATTTTGCGTATAATCAGGGCCCGTAATTCAGGAAGTTACGATCCGATATACACAAATATCGAAAGGAACCAAGATCTTTGGGTTATAACCGTGCATTTCAAGTTTCATCAAAATTGAATTAAAATTGTGATCTCTACAGGGTCCACAACCTTGATATACCATTTTTTAACAGTATTCGCGAACGAACGGCGGCCATTTTGTATGGTAATTTTGGTCCGATTTTTCTGAAATTGGAACTCAACCATTCTTAGGGTGTAACAGTGATATAATCAAACGATTTTTAAAATCGGTTAATTATTGTAACCTCCAGAGGGACCACAAGCTAAACCAAGACGATTTTGCGTATAATCAGGCAGTATGCTTAATCTTGAACCAGTTGGTAAGTAATAAATGGCGGCATTGACATACTTCGATACCAATGACGTCTATATCCGGTTTACTTATTCTTTCATACAATAGTTATCTTCCCGAGAATCGAAAGAAGACTGTTTTCTATTATTAGAGCAGTATCTTCGCGCTTTAATATCTTATGATTTTCGGCCTTTCTGAACGCTAGGCTACAAGTAGAGAGAAGGACTTCGTTTACCACTACCAGCGTTCTTATTAGGCCTATAGGCCTATTTTTATCTACAAACAGTTGTCTTTTATTTCTCAGCATAGGACTCAATAGGAGACTTTCTGGTCTGGCCGTATGTATAGATAATGATAAAGTTTAAATATGATGTTGGAATTGTATTGTAGTCTGGACCTCCGCTCAGCCGGTCAGTTATGCCTTAAGCCGCCCATGATTTTGAGGTAACCAACTTAAACTCAGCAATGTACACTATATAGGCTAGTGTATAACTTTCAGTAATCAGTGACGTGGGCCTAGAACCATTTTAAAAAAAGTGGGCCTACTCTACTTTATTTTTATTTAGCCTAGTTATAAAAAAGAAACTATGATTTTCGGCCTTTCTGAACGCTAGGCTACAAGTAGAGAGAAGGACTTCGTTTACCACTACCAGCGTTCTTATTAGGCCTATAGGCCTATTTTTATCTACAAACAGTTGTCATTTATTTCTCAGCATAGGACTCAATAGGAGACTTTCTGGTCTGGCCGTATGTATAAATAATGATAAAGTTTAAATATGATGTTGGAATTGTATTGTAGTCTGGACCTCCGCTCAGCCGGTCAGTTATGCCTTAAGCCGCCCATGATTTTGAGGTAACCAACTTAAACTCAGCAATGTACACTATATAGGCTAGTGTATAACTTTCAGTAATCAGTAACGTGGGCCTAGAACCATTTTTAAAAAAGTGGGCCTACTCTACTTTATTTTTATTTAGCCTAGTTATATGACAGTGCTCTTACTTAAGTCATTCTGTTATCTAATTGTATCAGGAAATCAAAAATTGCCTTCTGCTTTGTTTTGAATGCTTGGAAAATGGGGTTGCGGTTGTCAATTTTCAAAATTTTCCTGTGGGCCTTGGTCAGTGACCGGACAGGTGGGCAGTATATTTATATAATTAATAATGTATATATAATATTTGTGTATCTTCCTTTAGGGAAGCCGATTTATACAAGCCTTTCAGCCTTTGACTTGTTTCGGTATCCTGCGAATAGAAAATAGAGCAATATAATATATGATTTTCGGGACAATTGATGCGTTTTTCCAAACTGAGTTATCTTTTCGAGACAATATCGTATGATTTCCGCGCATGTCTAAATTACCACGTTTTTTGGTAGATCGTCGTCACTTGTTATACTAGCGTCACGACGTAAGGTTGTGTTTTGACTTACTTTTACAAAATTTCGTGATTTCTTGATCATTTTAAAAGCAAAGCGGTCATGGCCGAACTTTGTCTATTCGGCCATTCTTTCATTCATCGTGTAGCCTCTAGTATAGGTTATAGACTACCCGTTAAGCTGGGGGGAGGAGGACGTATCCATCATGTTTCGATTAGTGGTGGTACTTCACGAAATTTAAGACAGGATGTACAAGATATTCCTGTTAGCGTTGCTGGGTTTTTTGTTCAGACTGGGGGGAATGACATAGGTCCACACTATCAACAGGCTGACCGCATTGCTGACGATATAATTAACCTAGTTAATTTGATTCGTCAGCAACGTCCGTTTGCTGTTATTATTGTGGGCAGTTTGTTTGTTCGCCTCAAACCTCGTGGTCTAGACGAAAGCGACTACGACGTTGTTAAGAATTCTGTGAACAGACTGCTCCGCCACAGGTGTTCATATTTACGTCAAGTGCTTTTTTTGGAATTCCAGTCGGAAGATGAGGTATAGGGCTATGCACTTTGATAATAAGGGAGTTCATCTTAATGATGCAGGCAATAGTCTCTTTGCCAGTTCGATTCGTGCAGCATTTAAGATGGCTATGACCCTATTCTAGTGAACTGTTCACTTATTAATTTTAGCGTTGACCCTTTTCTTGGTGGGAGTATAACTGTTTGTTTAGTAATGCACCACAATGAAGGCTACCGGTAGCCTTCTTAGTTCTTCAAGAAAGCATTTCCCACCACTACCAGTAAATAAATTTGACAGTAGATGACTAGATGAATATACTGAAGTAAGTAAAGGCAGTTACTAATACTATATATTATTATTAGTTAAAAGAAAAAGATCATAACATCTTATCACAGCTATGTAAAAAATTTGTCTCATAAAAAAAAATCAGAGCCAGTCACTTCACATGCAATTGTCCAAGGAACAAGTATGCCAACTATCATAGAACTTGAAGTGTCGACCCCCCACCGAAGAACAACAAGATGAAGATAAGTAGAGTAAGCAATAAGAATTATTGTTCTTAGATTAAACCAGCGGAGTGACATTAAGTGAACTCTGGTTGATCACATGATGAATTAAGTAAGGTTTAAATTATCACCCAAAGATTTCGGTTCCTTTCGTAATTGGCAAGTATCTGACTGTAACTTCATGGATCATGGCCCCGGATTTTAAGAAAAATCATGTTTTGGCCAAGGTCCTGTGTACACATTGGTGTGCATATTATAGAACCTTTCACAGTTGGAATTCAAAATAAGAGTAGACCGTAGTGCTGCTGCCAGGGAAAACTTTTCCTAAAAGCACATTTTGAATGGTGTATGCCTGTGTTCATTAACCCAGATGGTGCAGAACAGCAGAACATTAGAAACCCTGTTCCTTTTCAGAAAATGTACAATGGTGTTAAATATATAGTTTTATATTACAGGCTGTTAATATGAAGTGTAGGCTATGTCTGAAATATATCTACAATCAATGTCCAGTTGTTGCTGGAGTTGGTAAGTAATAATTAATATACTAAAATTAGAAAATAAAATCCACTAGAACAGTGGTTATCAACCTTTTTTTTTAGGACCTGAGCAACGACCGAGGGTTAACACCTTTAAAATACAATTAATATGGTATTCCAAAATAAATAACCATATCACCCTAAATAATCATGCGACTGATCCGCCAGCATGAGGTCCCTAACAATATCTATTTAGGAATAACAGAAACCATAAATTAAAGGCATTTTTAGGACCTGAGCTACGACCGAGGGTTAACACCTTTAAAATACAATTAATATGCTATTCCAAAATAAATAACCCTATCACCCTAAAAAATCACGCGACTGATCCTCCAGCATGAGGTCCCTAACAATGTCTATTTAGGAATATCAGATACCATAAATTAAAGGCATTTTTAGGACCTGAGCTACGACCGAGGGTTAACACCTTTAAAATACAATTAATATGCTATTCCAAAATAAATAACCCTATCACCCTAAATAATCATGCGACTGATCCGCCAGCATGAGGTCCCTAACAATATCTATTTAGGAATAACAGAAACCATAAATTAAAGGCATTTTTAGGACCTGAGCTACGACCGAGGGTTAACACCTTTAAATTACAATTAATATGCTATTCCAAAATAAATAACCCTATCACCCTAAAAAATCACGCGACTGATCCTCCAGCATGAGGTCCCTAACAATATCTATTTAGGAATATCAGATACCATAAATTAAAGGCATTTTTAGGACCTGAGCTACGACCGAGGGTTAACACCTTTAAAATACAATTAATATGCTATTCCAAAATAAATAACCCTATCACCCTAAATAATCATGCGACTGATCCGCCAGCATGAGGTCCCTAACAATATCTATTTAGGAATAACAGAAACCATAAATTAAAGGCGTTTTTAGGACCTGAGCAACGACCGAGGGTTTACACCTTTAAAATACAATTAATATGCTATTCCAAAAAAAACACCCTATCACACTAAATAATCATGCGACTGATCTGCCAGCATGAGGTCCCTAACAATATCTATGAGGTCCCTAATAATGTGTTTAAAATCCTAGCATTTTTGCAAACATTCAAGACAAAACCATTCTTCCTCTAGAGGTTCACTAATTATTGACACACAATGCCAGTGAAACCAATATTCACATTTTTTTACAGAAACTAGTCGGTGGATCATACGAGCATTCTAAATTACAAACAGAACAACTGAAAAGGTCTTTGGATTTCTTTTCTTTGGAAAGAAATTCTGAAGCAGTCGGTGTTTTTCTTGAAATTTTCTCAAATTTAGCTTTCGCCAAATTTCTTAAACCAGGTTTTCCTTTCGACTTCACTATATCTTCTAACTCCTGATCAGTTGCGTTGTTTAGTGCACACAAATTTCTTTTGCAGTCATTTTCATCGATTTTCCTTATTTTTGTACAGCTGTTATCAACAATATTGGGTATGTGGGCAATAAGCGTAGTTTCTGAATCTTTTTCAGCCATTGGACGTTTTTTCAATTTCAACTTAGAATGAGAGATTCGAGAATGTTTTTAAAGTTGGTTTTCATTTTCAAATTGAATAATGGAACCACTATCAGAGAAACATTTGGTACATGTAAGTAATCTAAGGTTGTGAGAAATAGATATATGTTTTAAAAGTTCAGTTTGTGTTTTACATGTATAAGGAGGTTTTTGATTTAACTGAATACAAGTAAAACAGGTTATAGGCTTCACACATTCAGCCTGGGAACTATCTATAGTAATCTTATTTGCGGTTTTACTCTTTGTATCAATACAAATATCAGGCACGTCATTATTTATATCAATGTTTTGTGTATCGGTATCTGTAACTTTAACTGAATCTGGTTCTGATGACTTTAACGTAATGCCCAAAGATACCATTGCTTGTTGTACTACCTTATCAAAATTTATGCCTCGACTGGCTATTGGGATTCTCTTTCTACCACCATGTCTCTCTTTAGAATTATCTGGAAATACAACATTTGGTTTGTATGGATCTTGGATCCCATCACTCAAATTTTGACTAGGGACTGGTAATAATAAAACATACTTTGGATCTTTTACACAGTCACCTAGTCTACGATTCCCTTGATTGTGTGGAAGACGCGTAGCTAAATTTCCCTTTGGTCTTGATATTCTTGTGTGACTCTGATCATGCAACACACTAAGAATCTTTCCTGATTTTGCATTATCTATTTCTTTTTCCTCAGCTTTATGTGACATTAATTGTAGTGCAATGAGTGGGTCATCTATTGAAACATTTGCACTGGAACCAGTATTTTAATTTGATACATTAACAAGTGATGGGAAAAACAACTGACCTTGATGTAACAGAGTAGCAATAGTAGAAATGTTATACTTGATAGCTACGCAAGCGTACAGGTGTTTGCAAAGGTATGGCTGACCTTTGATAATAAAAGCAGTGCATGAACATACTCCGAATGTTAAATTTACAATGTGTGAATAAGATTCCATAAAATTTTGGAATTCGATAGGTAAAAGATCAAATAGATGATCATGCATTATTTGAGTTACTTGTAAATCTAATTGTGATATTATATTTTTACATTTAGAGATAACATTGTAAGAATGATCATTATCGACACTTTTGGCAGTATCAAATATAGATTTTTTTATTTGTGAGGAGGGAAATTGTTCTCCAATATCAAATACATGGTTTGTATCAGATATTTGACCTCCAGTAAAATAGTTATCTTGAACACTACTAGCATCCGAGGTACTACATGAATGCGATTCACTTCTGATTAAAGCCCAACCTTCCTCAAGATCTATCTTATACACATACCCCTTCAGGACAAGATTCAATGCTCTGTCACAAATTGTACGTTCTAATGGCTTTTTTATTATTTTGCCCTTCCGAAATAAACTGTCAGTACTAAGTGTGCGTTTACAACTATTATTATCATCTGGAAGAATTCTGTGCAAACTCTTTTGAACGAAACTAAACATTAATCTATTCAACTGACTATTTAAATAAGTACTGTCAATATCAAGAAATTTTCGCTCTGTGACATTATAAGTCAAAATAAGTGGGTTGCGGCGTTCAGATGGATTTGCTAAATACATCTGTTCAGCTGTGAATGATTTTGACCATAAAGAGCAATACCAATATTTATTCAAGTAATTTATTAGGTCATTTTTTGAGGAAGTAGACATCATGTTATTTGGTATAATGTCTTGAATAAAATGTAAATAATTATTTATCAAGATCACACGTGATTCTTGATCCCATGCTCGCATTACACATTTAAAGCCAGTTTCTAGCGGTCTCAAGAATAATTTGCTTTGTGGATTCTCTACAATGTTCCGTCTAAAGGCTTGTAAAGAATGAAAATTGCATAGAATGGAAATTAGACCAATTTGATCAACAGCACTTCTTGTAGCAGAATCTTTATCATGCTGTATGGTTGGTTTAAAGGGGTGTGACAAAGCGCAAGGTTTTATTGTAAAAAAGCCATTCATATCATCAAAAATGAAGAGTTCACTCGGATGATCACAATTTGGATCATTGCAAGGCACATTGGCTAGTAATAGTTTAAGAGACAAGGCATGTGCTGATTGGGTCTCTCTATTACATATAGCAAATGCAGCTGCGCGACCTGTATGTTCATTTCATCACAAAATGTGAAACATGTAGTTTTAAACCTTGCTGCCATAAAGTCGTGTTTTACATCCATTCCGATAAAATTACCCAGTTTCCTCAGAAATGAGAGACTTTCTTGTGTAGCAAAGATAATGTGATAGTCTCTATTAAGGTTATCATTACCTCTTTGAAATAAAAGAACAGACTCATAGTTGGCTTCTAATAATTTTTCAGTGTTACGCCAATCTGAACCTGGCAAAGGAATTTCATCTTGTTTTTTCAAACTTAATTTTTTCACATCATGCCTGTCAACTAACCGAACTCTATTGGAAATTTGTCTTAGGTTAAAATTTGCGTCCTTATTTACGTATGGAATATTACCCGACACATGTAATTTACTTTGGATATTAGTTGCTGATAAAATTTGTTTTGGTGTGGCTTTGACATATATTCTCTGTTGATCCCAAAAATCCAAACATTTAAATTGTTACTAAATATTTTAAGTTTGATTTGCCAACCACAGTTAAAATGCTCATAATTAATTTGGCATTCTTTTTTAGAAGTAGATGTTAATATCAATTTATAATCTTTGAAAGGCATCAATTTAGCTGGTCTCATAATTTTATGTTTGTAGAAAAATCTATAACAAGCATTGCAATATGCTTTACCATCAATTAAAGACCAAAGTGGACTGGTTTCTACAGTACAATTTGTACACTTAGATTTAATACAAAAAATAATGTATCACATCCAGGACAACTTATTTCATCTCCATTAAAACCAGAAATATCTTTAATAAAAGCATTATGACATTTGGTCTTGCAAATATTAGATTTTGATGCACATTTAATATACATAGTAACAACTGGAACATTTTTATCTGAATATGTATCTCCTGTTAACTGATATATTTCATCAAATCTGTGTGTTTTACCCCAGTTATCATTTTCAGTCACAGAAACTTTCATTGTGTTTTTAGTTTGGTAAGTGGATGTTACACCTGAAGCAATTTTTAAATGTTTAGTAAAATCAAAACCAAATTTATCAAAATAGTTATTAGTATTAGTTCCTACTGTTACTTCCCCGCATTCTTTCCACATTGGATCATCTTTACTTTTGACCCAATCATAGACTGCACGGCTGTAAAAAAAACGAACGGATGTTCTTAATTGCTTCCGGATCTCCTAATCTTTCTGCGGTACAGGGAAATGATTTTGTTATAAAATTACCCGTTTTCAAAAAACATTGTAACTTCAGTTTATTTGACTGTTTACAATAATTAACAAATGGCTGCCTTCCAAATATAGTCTGAAGTTCGGGTGTTGACGTTAAGTCTAAGGACTGTTTGTTTGTATCTGACTTTATCTTATTTTCTACCCATAATAATGCACTTTCACTCGAAATAAATTCTTGTATTTGATTCATCGTATATGAATCCTCTTTTCCTGAATGGGAACACTTAAAACTTTTAGATAAATATCTATGAGTAGATTTCAATTTATATTTCAATATAAGACTGGATGATTTCTTTGCAAATACAATTAAAGGAGCTCCTGTCACATAGTCATTTATGCATGAATTGCTTCTATCTTTGCTTGTAGTTGTAACATTTTCTTTTGATTTAGTTTTGTTTGGATTACATGGAAGTGTCTGTTTACCTTTTGTTTTAAGGATCTTTGGTTTAAAACCAACAGGTACAAAGTCATCATCAGAATCAATATTCTGTTCAATTATATTAATATCATTATTGTTTATATGTAAGCTTATTTCTTCATCAGATTTTTGCAATATATTATTTATGTTTATGTGACCAGTCATTAACCATGAAATGATTGCAAACCGAATACTTTTCGAATGTAAAGAAAAATCTGGTATAAAGTGTTTAAATGCTTGTACTTCATTTGTAATATTAATATCATTAGCCTGTTGATAGGTAGTTGAGAAAAGAAATTTAAAAATGTCTTGTCGGAGTAAAAGTACAGTTATCCCTAATATAACAGATGGCCCACATACTGAACCGCAACTCTGTTTTGGATATTAATAGCACATTTCTTCACATGCATTATGAGGATGGCCATTTAAGTTTGGACTATGAGCTATTTGTATTTCTGCCATGCCTAAATTGTCCAACAAACTTGAATTATAGCCACTAATAAAGTTGTTTAAATTGAACATTAAACTATCTGGTAAAGCTAAACCTAATGTATCAATATAAATGACTTTATTAATAACTACATCATATACACAGAAAGAAAAATGATTCCCATTGATGATTTGTTCTCCTGTATGAATATTTATATCTTTCCCAGCCAAATATGTAATTGTTTCACCAGTACTTGAATGGGTTAAGGATTAAACACATAGAATAAAAACAAACTTAGTTATGTTAAGATGCTTAGTATACAACCTAGAGCCTGTATTTTGAATATCATGAATGGAATTTAAATAACCAACATAATCTGAGTCAGAAATACAATCTTTTAACAGTTCAATAATTTTATCAATCACTGAATCCCTTAGCCATCTATCACACAACAAAGTGTTTAATTCTGACACTGGCAACTGATAATTACCAGGAATTTTTGGTTAATAAGAATTGGGATTGTTCTGGAGAATATTTTTAAATTCAACAACCTGTTCAAGGTTGATATTGTCTGTCGGTGTAAATAAGGGTTGCCAATACAAAATGTATTTATTTTCATTTTCTAATTCTTGTCTTAAGCTTTTAGCAATGTAAAAATCTCGAAAAAGCTTGATCTCTTCAAAACTGAAATTGCCATATGGTAAATGTACATAAAAATCTTTGTCATTACCGGTTTTCAAAAGCCTGATAATTTCATCCAAATCTTTTATTGGGGGCATGTATTTGGAGTCTTCACATTTAGAGAGTTTAATATGTGCTGCGTTTCGTTTAATATCATAGAGTCTACAGATAACAACAGGCAAAGTTTTATTGGGCAAAGACAGATTAATTCTACTACTACTATTTTGTAAAGCCATATTAATTAAATACAATGTAACTTGCTCACCTGTCTTAATTTCCTAAATATTTACCAAATACTGGAATAAATCTAAATATCACTACTAGTGATGAATCATGAAACAGAAAAAATGGCATTTATTAAACTATAAAGTATAACTACTTTTAACCTAAGTTAAACATGTAGATACCGGTGATTGTAGTAAATGAAATTAAATGGGGTTTAACGTCCTACTCTTTTGCACCTAACTTTGGCTAATTGAAGACGGGCATACGCCATACAGTATGCCATGAGGGAAATTTGCCCGGGCAACAGTGCTACAGATTACTCTTATATCGAATTCTAACTGCCAATGGATCTTTTAAGTACACGTCAAACTCAGTAATTGTGTATTCACAAAATTGTACCTTGTGTTAACATCTAAGATGTAAGTACTTATTTAATTACTAAATTAGTTACGGCGAGTTAAAGCCTTCAAAGTTCTATTAGTATTGATAATTGAAGATGGGCCTAGTCATGTCATGTCACCTAGTGCCTACTGCCCAGACATCAAATTGCATTTTAATTATAAATTATAATATAGTGAGTGAATAATAATATTTGATATAATAATGACAATGATAAGAACTGAATTCATTATATTTATATATTTGTTTTTCTTAAAATATTTATTAATAATAAAGTCATGCTGGGCAGTGGCTATTATAGACGGGCCTCTTACTTATAATTAATAATATAAGTTATATTATTAATTTAATATGCTTGAAATAAATAAATTGAAATAATAAAGTATAAAGTTAATGTGTACAGTCGGTCAGTCGGTGTCTACCTGGGCCTAGCGACCCTGACCAAGGCCATGTATAAGATCATATATATCACTTTTCTTAATAATTTCTAAATTCCACTTCACATTCATGAAGTCAACAGTCTAGTCCATAGAACTAAATATACTATGATTACTTAGCATTAGCAACATCATATTTAAACTTTATAATTATACATACCCAGACCAGAAAGTCTCCTATGCTGAGAAATAAAAGACAACTGTTTGTAGATAAAAATAGGCCTATAGGCCTAATAAGAACGCTGGTAGTGGTAAACGAAGTCCTTCTCTCTACTTCTAGCCTAGCGTTCAGAAAGCGCGAAAATCATAAGATATTAAAGCGCGAAGATACTGCTCTAATAATAGACAACAGTCTTCTTTCGATTCTCGGGAAGATAACTATTGTATGAAAGAATAAGTAAACCGGATATAGACGTCATTGGTATCGAAGTATGTCAATGCCGCCATTTATTACTTACCAACTGGTTCAAGATTAAGCATACTGCTATAATCAGGGGCCATAATTCAGGAAGTTACACTCCGATATGCGCAAATATTGAAAGGAACCAAGATCTTTGGGTTATAACCATGCATTTTAAGTGAAAATCATCAAAATCGAATACCTTGATATACCATTTTTTAACAGTATTTGCGTACGAATGGCGGCCATTTTGTATGGCAATTTTGGTCCCATTTTTCTGAAATTCAAACTCAACCTTCCTTAGGGTGTAACGGTGATATAATAAAACGATTTTTTAAATCGGATAATTATTGTAACCTCCAGAGGGACCACAGACTAAACCAAGATGATTTTGCGTATAATCAGGGGTCATAATTCAGGAAGTTACAATCCGATATGCGCAAATATCGAAAGGAACCAAGATCTTTGGGTTATAACCATGCATTTCAAGTTTCATCAAAATCGAATTAAAATTGTGATCTCTACAGGGTCCACAACCTTGATTTACCATTTTTTAACAGTATTTGCGTATGAACGGCGGCCATTTTGTATGGTAATTTTGGTCCGATTTTTCCGAAATTTGAACTCAACCTTCCTTAGGGTGTAACGGTGATATAATCGAACGGTTTTTCAAATCGGATAATAATTGTAACCTCCAGAGGTACCATGAGCTAAAATAGGTGAATTTTCGGACAATCAGGGGCCATAATTCAGGAATTTACGTTCCGATAGGTGCAAATATCGAAAGGAACCAAGATCGTTGGGTTATAAACATGCATGTAAAGTTTCATCAAAATCGGTTCAAAATTGTGACCTCTATAGGGTCCACAAGCTAAAAACGTGATTTTTCGTACATTCAGGGGCCATAATCCATGAAGTTTTGATCCGATACATGTCAATATCGAAAGCAGCCGAGATCTTTTGGGGATAAACCTATATTTTAAGTTTCGTCAAAATCGGACAAGAATTGTGACCTGTAGAGAGTCCACAAACAATTGTGGACGGACGGACGGGCGTCCGGACAGGGCGACGACATAATACGTCCACATGAAAATGTGGGCGTATAAAAATGGTAATGGTATACGACTTCTGAATAAGGTACCCCAGTTTGTAAAATCACACAGTATTCATTCAACCTTGTTGATTAAAGTGTTATCCGTTCACTTTCCAGATCTGGGTACAATTACCAGAAGTCAGGTACTATTACAGTTTTTTTCTGTTCAGTCAACTGAGTACTGTTTCGTATCCGTCATGATACCTATTGAGCTTGTCTGTAGTATTGAAGTCAACCATGACCCCTTCGACTATACTTACAGCTATTGCAAAACCTAAAAAATATTAGAAGTACATATTTGATTATGATTTATATCCTTCTAGTTCATGGAATATGTTCTTTTTTTAACAATACATCTATTGAACTATATGGGGAACTGTGCTTGAGCACCTTAGGCCTACCAGTATTTTAAAATAAATGTGAGACTTAGTAATTTCAGTAACTAGTAAATTAAAAATTCTAACATAGAATAGCGTTTATATTGTTATATTCTTCATCTTTACTATTGTTATTAATATTTTGATGCTCTAATGCACGACATCTAGAAAAGTCACCTATGAGACACTGTCAAGACCGGTCGCATTATTGCTTCATATTTGTAAATGATTATTTTGTTTTTCATTTCGAGTGAAACCTATGTCATTTTATGCCTGTAATGATTCATTACCATCATTACAGGCATAAAATGACAAGTATTGTCAAATAAAATACATTCCAAGTTAAATGTAAAATCAATCAAAACCTAGATGTTAACTTTAAATAGC
This sequence comes from Patella pellucida, assembly GCA_917208275.1. NCBI lineage: Eukaryota > Metazoa > Mollusca > Gastropoda > Patellidae > Patella > Patella pellucida. The sequence goes on from OU795039.1 coordinate 66,090,683, forward strand.
CAGAACTCTTTCATATGCATGAAATTTAACTGTAGGCCATAAGAGCTTGCCCCATAGCAATACATACAGCAATATTTTTTGTCCCCCGCCTTTCGAAGAAAGCAGGGGACTATTAAAATGGGTTCGTCCGTCCGTCCGTCTGTCACACTTTTTGGGACACAATAACTCTCCTTCTAATTGAGCTAGAATGTTCAAACTTGGTGTAGGTGTTTATTAGGTCAATGCCTAGATGGAGTTCGAAGCAGAGATAAGCACTTTGATTGGTTGATGCTTTGGGACACGATAACTATAGTTCTAATTAAGTGAGAGTTCGATAATGAGCATTTTCTGCTCAGGGTAAGCGGGGCGATAAGCAATTTGATTGGTCGAGACTTTGGAACTAAATAACTCTCATTCTAATTGAGTTAGAATGTTCAACCTTAGTGTGAGTGTTTATTAGGTCAATGTCTTGATGGAATTTGAAGATGAGCATTTTCTGCTTTTAGGTCAATGCCTAGATGGAGTTCGAAGATGAGCATTTTCTGCTTAGGGTAAGCAGAGATAAGCACTTTGATTGGTTGATGCTTTGGGACACGATAACTTTAGTTCTAAATAAGTGAGAGTGATAAAACTTGGTGTATAGTTTCATTACATCAATACCTTGACTAAGTTCGATAATGAGCATTTTCTGCTCAGGGTAAGCAGAGCGATAAGCAATTTGATTGGTCGAGAATTTGGAACTAAATAACTCTCATTCTAATTGAGTTAGAATGTCCAACCTTAGTGTGAGTGTTTATTAGGTCAATGTCTTGATGGAATTTGAAGATTAGCATTTTCTGCTTAGGGTAAGCAGAGGCAAGCAATTTGACTGGTTGATGCATTGGGGCACGATAACTTAAATTCTAATTAAGTGGGAGTAATGAAACTTGGTGTGTAGTTTCATTACATCAATACCTTGACTGAGTTCGATAATAAGCATGTTCTGCTCATGGTAAGCAGGGCAATAAGCAATTTGATTGGTCGAGACTTTGGAACACAATAACTCTCATTCTAATTGAGTTAGAATGTTTACACTTGGTGTAGGTGTTTATTATGTCAATACCTTGATAGAGTTCGAAGCTGAGCATATTCTGCTTAGGGTAAGCAGAGATAAGCAATTTGATTGGTTGATGCTTATTAAGTTCTGATTAAGTGAGAGTGAGGACACTTGGTGTATAGCTTTAGCTTTATTACACCGATACATTGACCAAGTTCGATAATCAACATTTTCTGCTGAGGGTAAGCAGAACGATAAGCAATCTGATTGGTTGATGCTTTGGGGCACGATAACTTTAGTTGTAATGAAGTGATGTAAGTGATCAATATAGATTCATTTTATCATTACCTTGTTGACTAAGTTCGATGGTGCAAATTTTCTGCTTAGGCTAAGGAGCGATTAGCAATTTTATTGGTCAAGACTTTGGAACATATCTCTTCCTTTAATTGAGGTAGAATTTTTGAACCTAATGTAGTGGACCATTAGGCGAATGTCTTGACTAAGTTCAATAATAAATATTTTGAGCTAAAGCTAATATTTTGAAAAAATTAATGTTCGATTAATTAATATGTGTCATCTTATTATTTTGTGATTTCGGCGGGGGACATCAGCCTCACTGTTGGCTTGTTTTTTACTTTCTTGACATTTTCACGAATAAAAGAAGGCCTACAGTGTACCTTTGATGTATATTTAACCATGATTATATTCAGTATTGGGTCTTTTAAATCCCCAAAATGTGTTATTTTAGAAAAGTGGTGGTATACATACCCTAATATCGATATCTGTTCCTTTATTAAACATGCATTATGCAAGAGGTGGTAAATCTGCCTATTGCAGGTCTTTCTTTAGGCCTGAAATGTTATATAAAAACCTATAAATGTTATTAACAATATCATAATCTCTCAGTGACATCTGATCAGTACAATTTTAATTGTTCATTTAACGAGAGCAAGAGAGAATAATGTATAATAATATTTAGTGATATTAAAATAATAATATGTGACCAGTTTATTAAAAGATAGTAAGCTGGCACTGCCAGGCAGGATACGCCCACATTTTCGAGAGATGGTAAGAGAACAAGCAAAACCGAAAGTGATTTTTCCTACAATCAAAGGCTATAATTCATTAAATTACAATTTGATATGCACAAATATCAAAAAGAATCAAGATCTTTAGGTTATAAACATGCATTTCAAGTTTCATCAAAATCGAATTAAAATTGTTACCTATACTGGGTCCACAACCTTGATATACCATATTTTAACACTATTCGCGTACAGACGGCGGCCATTTTGTCTAGCAATTATGGTCCGATTTTCTAGAAATTCCAACTTAACCTTCCGTAGGGTGTAACGGTGATTAGAGTCAAACGTTTTTTTAAAAATCGGATAATAATCGTGACCTCCAGAGGGACAATAGGCGATTTTTCGAACAATCAGGGGCCATAATTCAGAAAGTTATGATCTGATATGTGCAAATAACGAAAGGAACCAAGATCTTTGGGTTCTAACCATGCATTTCAAGTTTCATCAAAATCGAATCAAAATTTTCGCGTTCAAGCGACGGCCATTTTGTCTGTCAATTTTTGTCTGATTTTCCCGCAATTCGAACTGAAACCTTCCTTAAAGTGTAACAGTGATATAATCAAGCGGTTTTTTTTAAAATCGGAAAATAATTGTGACCTCCAAAAGGCCCACAAGCCAAATAAAGGCTATTTTGCGTACAATCAGGGGCCATAATTCAGGAAGTTACCAACCGATATGCGCAAATATCGAAAGGAACCAAGAACTTTGGGTTATAACCATGCATTTCAAGTTTCATCAAAATCAAATTAAAATTGTGATCTCTTTAGGGTCCACAACCATGATATACCAATTTATAACAGTATTCGCGTACACGCGGCGGCCATTTTGTATGGCAATTCTGGCTTGATTTTTCTGAAGTTCGAACTCAACCTTCCTTAGGGTGTAACGGTGATATAATCAAACGATTTTTTTAATCGGGTAATAATTTTGACCTCCAGAGGGACCACAAGCTAAACAAAGGCGATTTTGCGTAGAATCAGGGGCCATAATTCAGGAAGTTACGATCCGATATGCACAAATATCAAAAGGAACCAAGATCTTTGGGTTATAACCGTGCAGTTTAAGTTTCATCAAAATCGAATTAAAATTGTGACCTCTACAGGGTCCACAACCTTGATATACCATTTTTTAACAGTGTTCGCGTACGAATGTCGGCCATTTTGTATGGCAATTTAGGTCCAATTTTTCAAAAATTCGAACTCAACCGTTCTTAGGGTGTAGCGGTATAATCAAAGGAGTTTTGAAATCGGATAATAATTGTGACCTCCAGGGGACCACAGGCTAAACAAAGGTGATTTTTCGTATAATCAGGGGCCATAATTCGGGAAGTTCGATCCGATATGCGCAAATATCGAAAAAAGAACCAAGTTATTTGGGTTATAACCATGCATTTCAAGTTTCATCAAAATCGAATTAAAATTGTGACCTCTACAGTGTCCACAACCTTGTTATACCATTTTTTAACAGTATTCGCGTACAAACGGCGGCCATTTTGTATGGCAATTTTGGTCCGATTTTCCCAAAATTCGGAATCAATCTACCTTAGGGTGTAACGGTGATTTAATCAAACGGATTTTAAATTGGATAATAATTGTGACTTCCAGAGGGACCACAAGCTAAACAAGGGGGATTTTGTGTATAATCAGGAGCCATAATTCAGGAAGTTACGATCCGATATGCGCAAATATCGAGAGGAACCCAGATTTTTGGGTTATAACCATGCATTTCCAGTTTCATTAAAATCGAATAAAAATTGTGACCTCTACAGGGTCCACAACCTTGATATACCATTTTTAAACAGTATTCGCGTACAAACGGCAGCCATTTTGTATGGCAATTTTGGTCCGATTTTCCCGAAATTCGAACTCAACCTTACTTAGGGTGTAACGGTGATATAATCGAACGGTTTTTCAAATCGGATAATAATTGTCACCTCCAGAGGGACCACAAGCTAAAATAGGTGATTTTTCGGACAATCAGGGGCCATAATTCAGGAAATTACGTTCCGATAGGAACCGAGATCTTTGGGTTATGAACATGCACGTCAAGTTTCATTAAAATCGGCTCAAAATTGTGACCTCTATAGGGTCCACAAGCTAAAAACGTGATTTTTCGTACAACCAAGGGCCATAATCCATGAAGTTTCGATCCGATACATGCCAATATCGAGATCTTTTGGGGATAAAGCTATATTTCAAGTTTCGTCAAAATCGGACAAGAATTGTGACCTGAAGAGGGTCCACAGACACTTGTGGACGGACGGACGGACAGGGGCGACGACATAATACGTCCACATGAAAATGTGGGCGTATAAAAAGTGCAATTGAATACACCGACGCCATATCCCATTTAGTAGGGTTATGAAATATGTTTGATACATGTATTTGTTGTTACTTTTATTGTGAATAAAGTTGTTAATTAGTTTAAAGGAGCTAAATCGCTATCATTTGAGACGTAGAAATTCGCAAAATTGGGTTGCAACGCATATAGTACTGTGATATGAATGTATATCAACAGATTTACGTTCAATGGTTTCCGTTTTTAATCCAATTTCAAATCAGTTATGTTCGACGTCGAATTAAGCCAGCAATCGGTGACGGTGGACAATGTCAAAAGTTGGATGCACGAAAATCGCTTAAAGATGAATGATGACAAATCGGAATTTATCGTGTTTAAAAGCACTCGCCTACTGCCGAATTGTCTCGCAACCGACGTGAAGGTCGGTGATATCATGGTGAGCCGTTCGAAAAGTGTTAAAGTGCTAGGGTTTACTTTTGATCAAAATATAACCCTTAAATCTCATGTCTCTATCAAATCACGACATGCAGCCCTAACATTATTTAATCTCAGGAAATTGAGACCATTTCTTGACAAGTCAACCTGCCTCAAACTGATAAATGCTCAAGTGTTTTCGCATATTGACTATTGTTACTCTCTTTATGTCAATCTCACGGCCTCTGCCTTACTTCCCCTTCAAAGAGTCCAAGACATGGCCGCCAAAATGATACTTGGTGTATCTAAATACTCGAGCTCAACTGCTGCACTCCGCATCCTTCCAGTAAAAGGACGAGCCGAATTCAAGCTCCTTGTCATGATCTACAAGTGCCTGAACAATCTGGCCCCGGACTACTTAAAAAAACACGTTTAGCTACTGCTGATCTCCTTCATGTTCCATTTAATAACAAACGAACTTTCGCAGACAGGGCCTTCAGTGTGGCTGGTCCTAAACTATGGAATGATCTCCCGGATTCTGTAAAGTCATCTTTAACGTTAGACAAATATAAACAATCATTAAAAACATATCTCTATAATTGGGCATTCCAATAATAAATCAACCCCTGCTAAAAGTGATTTTAATGCCACTGTCCTATATTGTGTACTATCTATATGTATGTTTATTATGTTCTTTTTATCCGTTTTGTAAAGCGCCTTTGAATGCTGATGTGCAGTTCGATCTTAGTTCCCTTAGAACCCAGATCGAACCCAAATTTTATAAACTTAAACTTAAACAATCGCAATCAAGTGCACATTTCTAGCGTCAAGTTATTCCAGTCTACATAACTCCGCTTGGCTTGGTGCAATGTGTCTTGCCTCGTCCCTCGAGTCTGCCAATACAATCGGGGCTGAAGCGCATTATGGTACACGAAAAATATATTTTATCTTAAATATCGGATATTAGAAGCTCATCTTTTCCCGGTAAGGTTACATCATCAATGTTGATTTAAATTAACCAATAATATGTGTTTTCGACGTCGAAGATTTTGAGTTACGGACTTAGGTCCTTTAATGCTAGTAGTTTTTAAAAATAGACTATACCTTTAACACCATTGTATTCGATAATCCCCTTGCTTGATTAATACCCCCATGAGAACAACAGCAGGGGGGGGGGGCACAGTGAGGGTTTGTTCTCACTTTGCCAGCAGATTAAACCTACTAATTAAGCGGATAAGGGATTAGTTATACTCTGTTTTAATTATTGCATGCACAGCTCTATGACTGTGAACTATAAATCACTGTCTGCTTTTTCGTTCATATGTCAGTTTAATTAGTATACTTAATAAGGACCCTGTTCGTTTCGGCTTGATAGGACGAGAGTTGGCGATGCATTGTATTAATTCCAACCCGTCCATACCCTAAGCCGAATATTAACGAATTTTCATTTAAAAACTAAACTGTAACAATATTGTAGCTAAAAGGGATTGATCAGAGACGTTAACTGTCAAATAAGGTCGTTGCGCGGATTCATCTCGAAGTAACCACTTGATGCGAAGTAACCATAATTGGAATATAGGCTCGTGTTTCAATATCGGATATTTATGGTTATGTTAATAAGAAACCACCACTGCTAGTTCACTGGATAATGGCAGCATTACCCTAGGTTTACATAATCCCGGCTTAGATGTTACCTTTATTCCCCTATTTATCACTAAGTCGGAATGCGGCCAGAGAGCAGACGACAGCTGAGCTCACACTAGGGGTTTCATCTGAGTTAAAATCAGAATAAAGCCGTATTCCGGACTTTGGCGTCACACTCAATTCGATAAACAACCGAATTTAATCAGAATGAGAGAATCAGTATATTTTTACGAATTTTACCCGGAACAATTATTCGGAATCAGGTTATTCGCAGTCAAGATTTGAGTGTAACACGATTGATTCAGACCAGGTCCAAATTTCTGTCCCAGAGTATTGCAACTGTTGCCAGTCGCTCGTGGTGAGGCACTGGCCTCCGGAATCTGGTATCTTGTTTTTCAATGGCTGGTCTCAACAAATTGCAAATTATCTCGAACGCATAGCCCTGGCCATGCAAAGGTTCTCTCGCCCATAATTCCGAGGGCGATATTTCACCCAAAGGCGACGGGGATAACGGCCCGGGCCAAATAAATCAAACATAATATTACAAACAGAAATCTGTTGGGGTGTAGCCTATATAACTGTAGCCCCACGTCACTGAAACAAATACTGCGGTAATATAACCAGCTAAAAGATAGGTTGTCCGGCATCGAAACATACGCCCTCAGCTGCTAAGTCCCCCGAGCAGTCAATTAGTGTTGTGCATCAGTAATGCAGACATTTACAACACACTAAATACTTATTATGAGTTCTGCCCTATACTAACATTTAATATCATGGACAGTAATTATCATAAATCGTTCAAAAGCCATTGTCTTCTTCATCCATCTAGCGCGTCGGACGGGGGCGACGACAATATACGACCACATTTCAATGTGGGCATATACAAAGATAGGTGTGTTCAGATCACAGCTGGCCATTCACGATCTATGGGACAGGGCATGCAAGTAATCTTTAGTCGTTTCGAGTCACCAGTAGCCAGCTGAGGATAGAGGGGCTGAGGATGTGGCCAGCTAGAAACATCATAAGAAATCATTATTGTTGGGGGGGGGGCGGGTCTTAGTGTCTAGCATGTATTGCATATAGCTGGATAAAAATGACAACAAAATATATTGATTTACATTATGTATGTTTATTGCTAATATGATTTGAATTATGGTGACCGAAAACCTTCATCCCGATTCTCCGGCGTGGTTCCCCCATGTCAGAGTTCAAGGACAGCTGTCTAGTCGTTCGAATGGGACAGGACAGCTGTCTAGTCGTTCGATGGGACGAAAGACAGAGTTCCCGTTTACACATTAACCTGTCCTGTGTAAATGGTCTATGCCCGTCTTTATAAGACCAGTCGGACCACAACAATAGAAAATTTAACCCCATTTCATTACATTTCAATTAAGAAATTTATCTTCGCTAGTACAGATTCAAGAGTGAAATAGCGAGAGAGAGAGAAAGCGAAATGGTGTTTAACGTCCACTGACACAAACTAGGTTATTTTGGGACTAGCATATGGTTTAATTTTAGTTGTATACTTCACTTGCGAGTAGGGGTCTTTGGAGGACCCGGAGAAAACCCACGAGGTTTGACTGGCGACCCTACACCTTGTCACGTTTAACTGACGATTCGAAACCACGCTAGTTGACTCAATGACAAGCGTTCTGATACAGCACGCACTTGCTAATCAAACGTTACTAAAAAATTGATCATCCTCATTTGATGTCAACAAAAGCTTGATTGACGCTGCATGGCAAGGTGTCGAAGATCTAAGACCCGGCGTCGCATGCCTCAGGAAATTAAATGTAAGCAACATAAGATCACCAATACGAATGGCTGGCGTATCCATCTTGGATATGAATGACCTTCACTGTGCATTCAGTATGGCGCTTTTCATTCTGAATTCAATCCGAATATACTGTAATGTGACGCACCGTTTTTAATCTAGGGAAACCAAATCCGCCAATCTGTATTCCGGTGGCCTGTCTCCGCATTGAATGTGCTTGCAGTGTGAACGCAGCTTAAATAGAGATACGGATCCTGAATTATACAGACCATGGCTAACGTTTAAGCACGCCTTAATTCGGGGTTTTGTCAGTGATAAAGCTGTGATCGGACTAGTTTTCTCGGGTATATTAAATGTCAAATACCATGCATTGGTTTAGGTGTTTAATCGCCCATATGAAGTGAGTTCTACTGTACTAGAGGAAGTAACCAACAGTGAGGCTGACGTCCCCTACCGAAAAAAATGACATATTAATAAATTGCACATTTATCTTTTCGAGAAGTTTCGAGCAATTAAACTGATTATCTATACATAGCCTTAACACAATAAAATTATGTTTACTATCAAACTCAGTCAAGGATTTGAAGTATCTGGTAGTGAAACTAGACAACTACCTTTCGCCCCTCTCCATCAGAGAGAATCAAAGTTATGTTGCCCAAAAGCACGGACCAATGAAATTGTGTAGCTTTGCTTAATATGAGCGGGAAATGGTAATCAATGAACCCAGTCACGACATTCACCCAATGCACATCTACACAAAGTTTAAACATTTTACTTCAATAATAAAATTAGCGGCTGCCAGGTAGGGTACGCCAACATACAAGAGATGGATAGAGGACAAGCTAAAAAGAAAGTGATTTTTCCTACAATCAAGGACCATAATTCATGAAGTTACAATTCGATATGCACCAATATCGAGATGAACCGAGACCTTTGGCTTTTAAACATGCATTTCAAGTTACATCAAATTCGGATTAAAATTGTGACCTCTACAGGGCCCACAATCTTGATCTACCATATTTTTAAAAAATACTATTCGCGTACAAGCGGCGGCCATTTTAACTCGCAGTTTTGGTTTTATTTTCAGGAGATTCGAACTCTATCTTCCTTACGGCGTAACAGTGATCCCTTTTTATAAATCGGATAATCGTGCTCTCCAGGAACTAAGATCTGTGCGTTATAAACATTCATTTCGAGTCTCATGAAAATTGGATTAAAATTGTAACCTCTAAAGGGTCCACAACCTTGATATACCGTACTTTTACACTATTGGCATAGAAGCGGCGACCATTTTGTTTGGCAATTTTGGTCCGATGTTCTCAAAATTTGAACTCAACCTTTATTTCTGTGTAACGGGAACATTTTTAAATGGTTTTTAAAATCGGAAAATAACCGTGATCTTTAGAGGGACTACAGGCGACTTTTTTCGTATAATCAGGGGCCATATTTCAGGAAGTTAAGATCTGATATGCGCAAAAAGAGAAAAGAACCAAGATCTTTTCTTTATTAGTAGCTCTATTAATTCTGGTTTCGACAAGTGCATTGTGCATATGTATTTGTTTCGAAGAGATTTCATAATTTATGTATTACTTTAATGTTTATATAGAGTTTTTCCAGTGGACATCAAGGCCGTATTTGGTAATAACAGCCAACGTTTTTTTGTTTTTTTTATAAACAATATTTTATTCAGGATGTCTGAATGGGATTGGGGAACAGGCATAGCCTATGTAAAACCCCTCTCCCTAAATAGTATACATATATAATGATTAAAGCAAGGGAACAAAATGGGTGTATATACACCTATAATATAGCAAACACAAATATGAGGCAGATGGCAATCTACAATATATATTATACGTTACATAATCAGTTATAATGGCTAATTGTGAATTAAAACTGCTAGTGAGCAAGGTTAGAATCTTTTTGACATGTCAATAAACTATTGTTGTTTACATCAGTAGAGTGGTTTGTGGACCCAAAAAAGAAACAGTTAATGTTTTTGTGATCGTATTTTAATTTATCTATGGTTTCATTTCGCGCATTTGAATGTAAAGAGCATTGCAAGAGATGGTGATCTGGATCTTCAAAAATGTGACCACAGAGGCATGCGGGCTGTCAGCAAGATGTCTGAGATATTTGTGGCCCAGTAGGTCAGAGCATCGTAGTCTAAGTTTACTATGGATTTTCTGGGCCCGATTCCTAGAAAATTCTTAAGCACGTTCTTATGCTTAGATTTTAGTCGACTTTGCATGTAAGTAAACTTACCTTATTTTGTGTTCCCAGAAAATTCTTAAGAACGGCCTTGGGCTTTGATTTTAAGTAGACTTCATTGTAAGCACAAGAACGTTATTATGCGTTCCAAGAAAAAACTTAAGGACAAATTCGTTCTTAAACATAGCCAGTCTAAGCACAAGTCCCAAGCAAGGTATAGGGCTTGCTTACCAACCTTAAAGGAGCTAAATCACTAATATTTGGTACCTGGAAATTGACCCTAATGGGTCGCAGGGCATATAATAATATAATCTGATTGTATATAAACTGATTTACATTAAATTGTTTCCGTTTTGACTGTAAATTCAAATCAGTTATGTCCAGCGAAATACGGCATGAGTCCAAACCGTATTAAGAATTTATAGTGTCTGGTTATTCTAGTCTACGGCGCATGCCCACCAGATAAAAAATGGCCTCATCGTTTGACAGATGACAGGAGTTGCGGTATGAGTTTAGCCTCGTTCTTTCTGGTCACTTGTTAAAAGGGACACTGAAACGCTCTATGGTACACGATTCGTGTACCAATGTTAAAATGTTTATTTTGTTTTAAATATTGGATATCAGAGGCCTACCGTTTCCAGGTAAGATCACAACATCAATGTTGATTTGAATTGACCAATAATTCGTGTTTTCTATGTCGAAGATTTTGGAGGATTTTGAGTTACGGACTTAGGTCCTTTAAGTCTGTTTCTGCTTCAAAAAGATTGCTGACCGTAGATTTATTCGACGGCATTTCCGACACCTTTTGATACCAAAGAGACAATTACAAGACAGGGAAAATTCTTCTCAAAAAGAAATTAAGAATGCTATGGAAAATTTTGCATCTAGGGCCTTATAGGCCTACCCTGAAACCAATTTATGTATTTGCCAATTAGTAAACAATAGGCTACAAACACACAGGCTGATCGGATGCTCTCACAGTTATTCAGTTAGTTTGTAGGCCTATGTGTCTGCGGTTTTTTTTAAAAATATATTTTGGCACATTTTATAATTATGTAGGCCTATACAGGGGACATGTCAATCAAAATCAACCACAATGAAGCAGACGACAAATTTATGACGTAATTCGCATACCAAAGTTATTTTATGACGTTAAAGAGCATCGTAGTCTCAGTGTATGGTAAACTTTACCAGTCACAATGTGCTTAGACTTGTACTTGACTTGTGCTTACGTAAGAATGGTCTTGAGAATTTTCTAGGGACGGTATTTTTATAAGATTCTTAGGTAAGTAAAAGTGAAGTATGACTTTGTGCTTACTTTAAGAATTTTCTAGGAACCGGGCCCTGGAGTTTCCGCTGACCGTTGTAGTAACAAGATGGAATTTTTATATCTGATTTGGAGAGATGGTCGGAGTGTATTTTAAGAGTTCTTTAGTTTCTTACAGGGGGGCTGAGTTTGTTCCACTCTCTTATACTGGATGTCAAAAATGATTTAGAAAATATTTCAGTACGACATCGAAATTTTTGAATTTTATCTTGGTTTCGAAATGAATATGTATTTGTTGGTTCCAGATTAATGAGATTCTTAAGATAAGGAGGGGTCAGGTTATTTATAATTTTGTATAGTAATTTTAATTTGTGTCGACTTCGTCGTTCTTTGAGTGGAATAAACCCAGTTTCCGCGTAGAGGGAAGCATGGCTAGTACCTTTAACTGCCCTACAAATGGTGCGTAGTGTGTCAAGTTGAAGTGATTTGAGATTATTAGATAAGTAGTCGGTGCATCCGTCCCAAATAACATCGGCATAATCAACGTGTGGCAGAATAATTAATGAGGAATACAAGGTGTTTAGCGATTTTCTGTTCAAGCGATATTTCAATGAGCCTAGGCAGTTTACTAATTTTGAGACTTTACTTATTATACTATCAATGTGGTTGTTCCATTTACAATTGGCTTGAAAAATAAGAAGATACAAGCTGGAGATGTTTTTATTAGCAACCAATATACTGCTGTTCGGTAATAATTATTACAAGATTTCACGTTTGTTTGACTTTCTGAATTTGGGATGTGTATCAAAGTCATCTTTCTACAGGATCCAAAGCACCTTCCGTGTTCAAGTTATCAACAGTTATTGGGATACCACGGTGACAAGAATCTTAAACGATATTAGAGGAAAAGAATTAGTTCTTCTGTGTAAGTCAAATACCATTTTATAAAAAAAGAAAATGTAAAAAGACAAATGAGGAGAGCGTGTTGCTTTTGCGGTTTTAGTTTGTTTTTCCTAAATGATGTTAGTATATTTCCCTCTGGCATATTGTTTAGTTTTATATAACAAGCAGCTTCATTTTGTATGTCCGTCCACTTCTTTACGGACCAGAACTCGTAAACTATTCAGAATTCGAAGAAGGTCTTTCTAAAGCAGATCTCGAACACAATGAATGTTCAATGCAGATACATTTGTGTGGAGTGGTATTAACTACTGGGACCTTTGTAAGAGCTGCAACTAACAAAATAGTCTTGTACTTTATTTTCTATTTAGGTCTGTTAATTACAGGTTATGGCCAAAATGATAGTCCGGGTCATTGTGTACATTATTTTAATTATAATGTAAGAGATACTGGTACTTGCCTTTTATTTCACGTCAACACCATTGATAAGAGACATACAGGCGGATGCTCCACGAAGATGGAATTAGGTTTTAAGAAGGCTCCACAGAGCTTAAAAGATGGTCAAACCATAAAGAAAGTTGTCACAGATGCCCATGTTCAAATTAAGTCATATGGGTATGTATGGTGTTATCATCTGCCAAATTATTGTCAAGCTGTTTGTCTTTGGTGTTCTAATAAATTTTGATGAATTTTTTCTTTGAAATTTCAATAGGACAATCTGAATTAATTAAACAGACAGTACTTAGTCATACTCAATCTGGGACATCAATTCCTGCCCGAGGGGATATAACTCCAACTGATCCAAAAAGAATTCAAAGATCCCTTGCTCCTAATAGTCCACTCACTCTGCAAGTAAAAAGAAGAGACAGACAGAACGATTGACGGAATATCACAACATATAACTAAGAAAACAATATAAAACAGGAATGTATATAATAACACCAGTGTTTATTAACTAATAATATATAATGTTTGTTTTTATAATTTGGGTAGGTCTTTTGAATAGTGCTCTTTCGTTCATGGTTATGCCCATTTGTCGGCCTTGAAACCTGTATATTGGCCATTTGGGTCAGTATACCTCCTCTTTACTTTGCAGACTATGCAGCTTGATATTAATTGTCTGTTATCTCTTCCAAGTAAATAAACTGACGATAGGCAGCATGACGAAACCTTTTCTGTTCATCGTCATCTGGCATCCTAAAAAATGTCATATTTCTTGTTTATAAGCGATCTGCAACAATCCCTTATCTAAACAATACTGATCAGTGTCTTGAAAGTGCAGTGTAAATATGTAAAAATGTATTATAGTTTTATATAACTATTAGTTGTTTATTGTTAAATCCTATTCTTGTTTATTGTAAATAGAGTTTGTCCTGAATGTAAATATTTAAGAGTCTCTGAATAAACCAGCTGTTGATGTGATAACTATTTAGTTGCCATTAACTCAAAGGATTTCTAAGACTTTTTGTTTATGGCCAAATATGTAACCCTACGACATTTTTTCCAAATGGATATATTGTAGGTGTGTCTTTTGCAGCTTAATGATTTTTCATTTGGGTGTAAATCGGTTATTTGTAGTGATCTTTTAAAATGTGGCACTTACAGAACAATAAAATACTAATTAATAGCCTTTTCATATTCCTATTATGCTATGAATTATGTCAAAACTCCCTTTTTTCACCTCATTTTGTCCGGAAAATGATTTAATTATTATAACAACTTACTTCCACGAAATATATACACTATGTTATTTAAAGGAAACCTCTGATTGTTAAAGTGTTTTAAATACTGAAATAGTCCCTTTGTTTTGCGACCCTTTTATTAGAGTGGCTGGTTATCACCTGAATAAAGCATTTGTTATACGCCCACATTTTCATGTGGACGTATTATGTCGTCGCCCCTGTCCGTCCGGACGTCCGTCCGTCCGGACGTCCGTCCGTCCGTCCGTCCGTCCGTCCACAATTGTTTGTGGACTCTCTACAGGTCACAATTCTTGTCCGATTTTGACGAAACTTAAAATATAGGTTTATCCCCAAAATATCTCGGCTGCTTTCGATATTGGCATGTATCGGATCAAAACTTCATGGATTATGGCCCCTGATTGTACGAAAAATCACGTTTTTAGCTTGTGGACCCTATAGAGGTCACAATTTTGAACCGATTTTGATGAAACTTTATATGCATGTTTATAACCCAAAGATCTTGGTTTCTTTCGATATGTGCACCTATCGAAACGTAAATTCCTGAATTATGGCCCCTGATTGTCCGAAAATTCACCTATTTTAGCTCGTGGTACCTCTGGAGGTTACAATTATTATCCGATTTGAAAAACCGTTCGATTATATCACCGTTACACCCTAAGGAAGGTTGAGTTCAAATTTCGGAAAAATCGGACCAAAATTACCATACAAAATGGCCGCCGTTCATACGCGAATACTGTTAAAAAATGGTATATCAAGGTTGTGGACCCTGTAGAGATCACAATTTTAATTCGATTTTGATGAAACTTGAAATGCATGGTTATAACCCAAAGATCTTGGTTCCTTTCGATATTTGCGCATATCGGATCGTAACTTCCTGAATTATGGTCCCTGATTATACGCAAAATCACCTTGGTTTAGCTTGTGGTCCCTCTGGAGGTAACAATAATTATCCGATTTAAAAAATCGTTTGATTATATCATCGTTACACCCTAAGGAAGGTTGAGTTCGAATTTCGGTAAAATTGGACCAAAATTGCCATACAAAATGGCCGCCATTCGTACGTTAATATGGTTAAAAACTGGTATATCAAGGTTGTGGACCCTGTAGAGGTCACAATTTTAATTCGATTTTAATGAAACTTGAAATGCATGGTAATAACCCAAAGATCTTGGTTCCTTTCGATATTTGTGCCTATCGGAACGTAATTTCCTGAATTATGTCCCCCGATTGTCCGAAAAATCACCTATTTTAGCTTGTGGTACCTCTGGAGGTCACAATTATTATCCAATTTGAAAAACCGTTCTATTATATCAACGTTACACCCTAAGGAGGGTTGAGTTCAAATTTCGGAAAAATCGGACTAAAATGACCATACAAAATGGCCGCCGTTCGTATGCGAATCCTGTTAAAAAATGGTATATCAAGGTTGTGGACCCTGTAGACATCACAATTTTAATTTGATTTTGATGAAACTTGAAATGCATGGTTATAACCCAAAGATCTTGGTTCTTTTCGATATTTGCGCATATCGGATCGTAACTCCCTGAATTATGGCTCCTGATTATACGCAAAATCGTCTTTGTTTCGCTTGTGGTCCCTCTGGAGGTCACAATTATTATCCGATTAAAAAAACATTTGATTATATCATCGTTACATTGTAATGAAGGTTGAGTTTGAATTTTGTGAAATCGGACCACAACTGCCGGACAAAATGGCCGCCACTTGTATGCGAATATTGTGTAAAAATATGGTTTATCAAGGTTATGAACCCTGTAGAGGTCATAATTTTAATCTGATTTTGAAGTACCTTGAAATGCATGTTCATAACCCATTCAAAGATCTTGGTTCCATTCGATATATGCGCATATCGATTTGTAACTTCATGAGTTATTGTCCTTGATTGTAGGAAAAATCACTTTCTTTTTAGCTTGTTCTCTATCCAACTCTTGTATGTGGGCGTATCCTGCCTGGCAGCCGCTGGTTTTACATTTATGAATCCATATTTTAGATAATAATTAATACTTCTTACAAGTACATGTGTTTGTGTGTATGTATACAAGCCAGGGATGGAAGAACATGGCTATAAGCCATATTCCATCAACAGTATTACTTATGTGGACACAAGTTGGATTAGTTACCTCAGTAACATTTTTAGGGGGTGGGCTTACAAGTTGCATTATAGTACCTTACAGTTACCTTCAATGCAACCAATTTGCAGCTTGTCTTCTTGTATGCTGGCCAATGTTTCTAGAAATAAATGTCTTTCACCTTGGACTTTCCAAGAAATAGGGAAATATTCCAATATTTTGAATATTTTCGATGATACTTTTGACCATTGACCTGAGCTGCAATCCGGTTTACAAAACAGTACATGACTCTAAAGGGTCACCATTTCTTCTGTAATTTGTTTTTTTAAATTTTGTATTATAATAATTTTGAAAAAATAAATGTGAAGCTATAAAGAAAAGAATTTTGATGTTATATGAACTTTTAAAAACATATAGGAGGCAGACCACCATTAAAGGGGAAGACCAACGATTTTCAATAAGGTTTCAATAAATAATGAAGATATATTTAAAAATAATTCTTCCTATAACATATGCAAAAAATAATTAATTTTTATTAATACTGGAAGTGACGTAGTTCTTTCGACACGCTCACTGGTCACTATAGTAAACATACAAATTTGGAGTAAGTTTAGCGCTGTATTTTGTGATCGTTTCGCCGTTTGGCAGAAAATCTGATGATGATATCTTACAAAAGTCTAGACATCAAACTAAATATATTCCGAAAGCTGATTGAATAAGCTTTCGAAATATTAGTCTGGGAGCTAGGTGGGTTTCGTTAAACATGGAAGGTTTGGGATGCTAGTGGTGTTTGGCTGGGTTAGGAGACCCCAGAAACCCAATTCTTAAGTTGCGCCAGTGGTGGGCGTGGCTGGGGGCACCCACCATAGAACGCATTAAAATGGGTTTATTCAACATTGAAGTGCGGCGGTGAAACTAGCATTACAATGGACTGATAGTTCCATATTGAATAAACCCATTTTAAGGCGTTCTATGGTGGGTGTCGAACTTTTGTAAGTTAATGCGAAATTACATCTATATTCTGAGCCAAAGGAATGGATAAATAATAATATATTCTACTTTCATTTGATGGACGTTACATATTGGTTGATAAAAATAGATGAGTTTGGCCGACTGCTGAATTTATTCTGAATAGGTTGCCAGCTGGATCGGTCGAATGGGTCGCTAGCCGAATAGGTCGCCAATTTGTGTTCGGTTAATATCTGTCACGTGCTAGCTATCACATGATGTAAACAATTAGCCATGTGGCTTAAATTGTGGCACTGTGTCCAGTTTAGAAACCTAATTTAAACAAACGCGTTGTTTGTTATACCTTCAAAACACCGCGAGTTCATGTTCTTAATATCCTAATAAAGATTACCCTCATCGGATTTTCTGCCAAACGGCGAAACGATAACAAAATACAGCGCTAAACTTACTCCAAATTTGTATGTTTACTATAGTGACCAGTGAGCATGTCTAACCAACTACGTCACTTCCGGTATTAATAAAAATAAATTTCTCGCTTACAAATTTTTTTTGCACATGTTATAGGAGAGATTATTTTTAAATATATATTTATTATTTATGGAAACCTTATTGCAAATTGTTGGTCTTCCCCTTTAAATTTCACCAACTAGTTCGTCTAATTATAGCAATCGTCTCTTCGTCTTCCTTTTCCCTATTTGCATGCCCAATTTTGTTGATTTTTTTGGTCAAGAATGGACGAAGATGGTTTGAATTAATATTTTCTTCCAGGTTTTGGTAAATATTCATGATTTTGAGGCGGAAGGATAACTGAGTTATCAGGTTGGCTACGGTGATATAATATGTACGGCAACTAGTTACATGTTTTGGGTATGCTTCTTCACGTTTGTGTATCTCAAATTTTTGGTCCAAAGACATGGTCATTTGTTCCTCTCTGTCTACAGTGAAAAGGACCACCGAAAATTTGGGGAAAGTTGGAGGTGGGCAAAAAGGCCAGAATTAACACTGAAGTCAATGGGGAAATTAATGGTGGTCTGCATCCATAAGATATATAGAGTTGTCTACCTTATTTTGAAATTCCGCCCAGGTTGAAAGCAGAAACTATGTTAACCACCCAAATTAGTCCCAATAACACATACGCTTGCTTAGACAAATTTTGCCAAATATATCTATATGGTATCGTTGTTAAAGGAGAATACTAACGCAAAAAGTTGTTATAATATGAAAATTAATGTAAAAATTAGAATATTTTGGCACTGCGAAATATTAAAAGTCACTCTAAAAAATTTTAAAGGAAAATATACCAAAAAAAACCAATTGACGTTTATGCATATCAGCAACGTCGTTTTGATTTTATTCGTGAATGACGTCATAGTTGATCGACTTTGTGAATTGCACTATAGCAGGCTATTGAAACTTAGCACGGCATGCCGTCAATTTGACTAACTTGATGCATAAACATAGTCAATTGCGTTGCTTGGGGATAAACTAATAGCACCAACAATACGCAGAAAGGTCTGGACACCGCGATCAACGAGGCGATGTCAACAAAATATGCTTCTCTTTCAAACAAAATATGCTTCTCTTTCAAACAATTCTTGATCGGACTAGGAGAATTTCGACTCTTGAGTTATATCTGCTTATGAACGTGACAAGTGCAATTTTAATAATATTATTATGTCGATCAAGATACAGTTATTTTATCCTTCTTTGTTAACTGTGCATTCTATTGAAACCGACACACTTTTAAAATCTAGCAATAGAAATGACTGATGTAACCATAGCAACGAAATGTAAACACAGTAGGCTAGTAGTAGTAGCCTTAATACTAATGTTAATTTGTACCACCCCTTCGAAGTGTCGTCCGTAGGTCTATTTCGATGATTTTGCAGATCATAGTCCTAGATCATGTAAGAATTTTATCCGGTGTAACTTGGTAAATAAGTGTGATAGCGATATTTGAATTTTTCAGCGATACCGATAGGCCCAACTTCGAATTCGATGATAGTCCTACTCCTATCATGGTCTAGATTCCTATGATATGACCCGTTTTAAGCAACGTTCTCGTATCTAGTATAGGGCATATAACACCATAATTAATAGTTTAGGGCCGAAATAAAGCGCAAAGTCATCGAGAATAGAAGAAGGAGATATGACTATTGAAGGTTACTAGGCCTGCGCTGTTTTTAATTTTCAGTGCCTATTTATTTATCATTCTTCGTCGCTAGAAATTGAAGAATGTCCCAAACCATCATCGCCACCGTTGTATTGAATGAATGAATGAAATGGGGTTTAACGTCCTACTGTTATGCACTTAACCTGAGCTAATTTAAGACGGGCATACTGTGCGCTATGAGGGAAATTTTGCCCGGGCAGCGGCGCTACGGCCTACTTTAATATCGAGTTCAAACTGCGAAGGGATCTTTTACGTGCACTCCAATGTGTACCTCGCATTTCTAATTCACCCGTACTGATAGGGAAGAACACCCCGGGCGAAATCAATGTCTTACAAGTTGTCACTTTCTTCCGATACCATATTGAAATATACATTGACTTCGAAACGAACATCGACTTTGACGTCATGTCACGTGATTTAGCTTCAGCTCATTAATTGTCGGGTGTTTCCGAGAATGTTTTTTTTAAACGTGTACATAATACTTTGAAATGTGTACATAATGAAGTAAGTAAATGATAAAATTGAACTTTTACTTAAGCATTCACCTTTAAGAGTATGGGTCGACATACTGTAACCCAAAATAAATGTACCATTAGTTTATCGATCCGCCTTGGGCGCTGCTACACCCACTTTTTGTAAACATTGTATCTGTAAATAAACTACAAGTTGCAGTTATTAACAGATTTGGATCAAATTCGGCATGATCCATCATAGGATTTTACCTATGTATGTCTGTCCATGTCCAACCCCCAGGGGCAGAGCCACACCCAATGGACCATCTTGGAACTTGGCATATTTCATGCTTTACCGTAAAGACAGCAACTATTTATTTTCGGGCATATTCCGACACACGCAGGTGGTATCACATCCACTTTTTTAGGTCATATTTCATTCTCTTTAATAAAAAAAATACCATATTAATTAAAACAGAGAGAGGGAGAGAAATTGGTTTAACGTCCACTCAACACTACTAGGTCATTTCGGGACTTAACATTTGGTTTAACTTTATTTCAATAATTCGCTTGCGCGTAGCGATCTTCAGCAGTGGGAGGAAACCGGAGTGCCCGGAGGAAACCCACGAGGTTGAGAAGGCGCCCCTATCTCCATGCCACATACACTCACACCAGGGTCGAAACCACAGCCGCAAGCCAGAGGTGGCCGGCCACCCCCCCCCCCCAGCCCCTAATCAAAATAGCAATGGGAACATATATTGCAGCTATCTAGTAGCAATTTTTTTATTCATTACTATATTTTTTTTCTCAGAAAATGTAAACCGTCTTGAAAAACAATTGTCTGTTGACGGAATATCGTAGAAGGCAGTAGGTTGACAAAAATGACGTCAAAGATGTTATAAAAAACACAATAAAAAGGGCGGTAATACAGATAAGATAACGCCATTTGATAAATCACTTAAATTTCGTAGTTTTAATGTACTTTGGATAACAAAAAAATTGTCAGAAAAATGTGATATTTCTGACGTAAACTACTAGTCTAGTCTAGTATTTAACAATTTCAAACTTGTACATCAATTAATAGCCAATGTTCAGATGCCTAGATTTGAAATGACAGCCCCAAAGTCTCACACTCTTACAACATTGAATTCCAAATATTGGTTAACGAACAAATTTGGGTAACTCTGCCATATGACGAAACGAAATTGAGGTAAGCTGGGTGAAAAAGTATCAAAGTAAGGAAAATAATTTTATGAAGGATGCAAAATTTAAATAAATTTTGATGAATGGTTTCTGAGATGTGCTGCTCAAATAACAATTATTCAACGGGGAATAGGTTGGTTGTACATAATGTTTTGTAAAATAAAATCTAAAACGGTTTATGGGATAAGGAGCCCAATACACGTTATTCAACAGAGAGTTCAACCACATGAATCTTACCTTCTATTCGTATATTTATGCATACATCATGTCGTACATGATAAAAAAAAAGAACAGGAATGCAATGCCTTTTGAAGACTCGATTTTACCTGTTCTCGCTTCGGCTCGTGTTTTTGTACGCCCACATTTTCATGTGGACGTATTATGCCGTCGCCCCTGTCCGTCCGTCCGTCCACGGCTGCTTTCGATATTGGCATGTATCGGATCAAAACTTTATGGATTATGGTCCCTGATTGTACGAAAAATCACGTTTTTAGCTTTTGGACCCTATAGAGGTCACAATTTTGAACCGATTTTGATGAAACTTGACATGCATGTTTATACCCCAAAGATCTTGGTTCCTTTCGATATTTGCGCCTATCGGAACGTAATTTGAAATGCGTGGTTATAACCCAAAGATGAAACTTGAATTGCATGGTTATAACCCAAAGATCTTGGCTCCTTTCGATTTTTGCGCATATCGGATCGTAACTTCCTGAATTATGGTCCCTGATACGAAAAATCGCCTTTGTTTAGCTTGGGGTCCCTCTGGAGGTCACAATTATTATCCGATTTTAAAAACCCTTTAATTATATCACCGTGACACCCTAAGCAGGGTTGAGTTCAAATTTCGGTAAAATCGGACCAAAATTGCCGTACGAATGGCCGTCATTTGTACGCGAATACTGTTAAAAATGGTATATCAAGGTTGTGGACCCTGTAGAGGTCACAATTTGAATTCGATTTTGATGAAACTTGAAATGCAATGTTATAACCCAAAGATCTTGGTTCCTTTCGATATTTGTGCATATCGGATCGTAACTTCCTGAATTATGGACCCTGATTATACGCAAAATCGCCTTTGTTTAGCTTGTGGTCCCTCTGGAGGTCACAATTATTTTCCGATTTAAAAAAACGTTTGATTATATCACCGTTTCACCCTAAGTAAGGGTATGTTCCAACGAACAGGTTGCCAACTGGATCGGTCGAATAGGTCGCTAGTCGAATGGATGCTAATTTGTGATTGGTGTTATGTGAGACTTCAGCGCATGGCGGCGAGGACAAAATGGAATTGGACGAAAATAATGTAAATATTGGAAACAAATGGCTATGATATCATTTTGTGTGAGTATTTATGCAAATCAAAATGACTGGATTGAAGAAAAAAAACATATCTCAGTGAATCGAAAGAGGTTTGATTGCCTGACATTACGATTTATTGAAAAATGACGAGCCGAAGCGAGAACAGGTAAAATCGAGTCTTCAAAAGGCATTGCATTCCTGTCCTTTTTTTATTTATATAGGCCCCTGTTGTCTGATACGATATGGTGTATGCATATACGAATAGAAGGTCAGATTCACAAACATGAGCTTTGAAAATCTAATGGTATACCGTGCCAAAGTCAATCTTCCAATATAAATATGATTAAATCTAATTAGTAAAATGCACAACTAAATATATTAGAAAAAAATGTCACCAATATATCTTGAGCTATTCATGCGGAAACGAAATACGGACGGACGAGCCGTTCTGTGCTGGATATAAAGATATGAACATGATTTGCAATATTGAGAAAATATCAGTCCCAATAATGCATTTGATTTCATATATGTGAATCCACAAAACTCTCAAATTGTATGCAATATTCTGTCGCAACGACATTCGTCACAAATCGTTGAAGAAAACAACATATTGATCACGTCAGGATACCTTTTTAAAACCCAACCAATAGCCAGTTGTAAATACAATTTTAAGTTTTTTGATATTTCAGCCGCGCATGATACATGTGTTTATTTACTTATGACACATGTAAAACATTTTCCATGTGAGAGGAATCATGACTAGTTTTAATTAAAGTAGAAGGAGGTGTTTATTATCATAGTAATAGAGTATAAGATGGGAGAAAGCCGTCTATTTATTTTACTAATCTAGTGATTAAAGAACCCAACCCTGATGCAACAGCACCTGTATGGAACTGACTTATTACATCTGTTTCTATTCCCGACTCTATGTACAACGTCTTACATGATCACAATTAGAGCCAGACATGTCGAACCTACAAAACAACTGTTTAAAAATCCCTCCACACCTGCTAATATGATTTTATAACGTCGGGTCTCTCACATATGTGTACCCGATTACCCATGTGCTCGGTAAACTTAACATTTGGAATAATGCTGATTCTATGTAAGAACATTTGTTATTGATGCTATGGAACCTTACTAAAATCATCGATGCCATGATTGATTCAAGGGCGGATTCAGGCAAAGGAGTGTACCCCCTTTTGAGCATCATATTGCTGTGGTTCCATTTCCGACATCCCGATCGTCGATGCAAGGGAGATAATACGGGTCTCGCCAGTGAAGGTTAACACTGAAGATGTATGAACCCCTTACTAAAGCTTGATGGTCTTTAAATTGTGTGATATGAAAAGATCGTGTAGTTGTAGATATTGATTGTCAACTTATTGGAGACAACATTAATTCTCAGGGTCAGGATCTAATGTGCCCCCCTTGTTGCTTTTGGGCCTACCGGGTTGATAACACTTCTACATTTCAACAATAATATGGAAAGTATAATAAAATGGCATCTTTGAGCAGTGTTGTCAGGTAGGAGGTGGCGTAGGGATATAGTTTTAGCCCTTATCTGGACGAACAATTTTATTCAACTTCCTATAAAACTATGTAATCTTTTAGCATAGAATCAGTTTAGTAAAGCTTCGTGTCATTGTTTAATCTTTGGTAATAATATGATGGGTTCGCATAATGTGTGGAACATCTTTAGTATTCAACCCTAATCCATGACCAGGAGTAGGAACACCAGCCGTACATTGTGGGGTTTCACATTGTTCCGTCTCTCGTTAAAGATAGCCTATCTGCCATTGGTGTTTGGGGGGT
Source organism: Patella pellucida (assembly GCA_917208275.1). Taxonomy (NCBI): domain Eukaryota; kingdom Metazoa; phylum Mollusca; class Gastropoda; family Patellidae; genus Patella; species Patella pellucida. Next base: position 66,114,992 of record OU795039.1, read on the forward strand.
TGGGATGGCCTAGTGGTCTAGAGTGCCGCGCTTCGACCGCTAGCTGGCCGGCCACCTCTGGCTTGCGGCTGTGGTTCCGAGCCCTGATGTGAGCGTATGTGGCATGGAGATAGGGGTGCCTTCCCAACCTCGTGGGTTTTCTCCGGGCACTCGGGTTTCCTCCCACTGCTAAATACCCCTACGCGCAAGCGAATTATTGAACTAAATTTAAACCATATGTTAGTCCCGAAATGACCTAGTTGTGTTTAGTGTACGTTGAACCCCATTTCTCCCTCTCTCCCTATCTCTCTCTCTCCATTGGTGTTTAGCTACATAGTAGGATTTATTCAATTTTTGCACTCTTTAAACCTCTAGGACTGGGTGAGGTGATTTGTTTACAGTTACAGACGGTGATATTGTTCATACAAATCTTTATACAATTTGTAAAATAATAATCCAATTCCTAGAATAAGCAGCATGTGGAACTTATTAGTCAAATTATGTATATGTTGGACATACTGTTGACGTGTGTGCAATGCTAGAGATAAATGTCAAATCTTGTGTTTGAAATGATAGTAAAAACGTGTTGTGCTTCCTTCCTACCTGTACAAGACATCTGCACATCGTGGTCTTTTAGTGTAACGCGAAACATACAAAATGTGGCATTCATTTAGGACATAATTCTGAAAAGAAGAATGCGAAGAATTGTTGAACTGTTTTTGAAAAGTGGTTGCATATATGCATATTCTCCTCCAAATCGCCTTTCTGGTATCTTTTTATTATCTAACCCAAGCCCTTGATGTCTGTGATGTGTAATAACAATAATGTTAGATGAACAGAAACTGGTATATACTCGGACACGCTTATATTATTACGCCAATCAATTCAGTATAGTTACATAAAATACAACTGTAGATTTAACTTTGTGTTTAAGTAAATGGTTGAAGTATACTTCCCATTAAGAAATTGGCCATGGGACATTTTATTGTTCGACGGGTGCGTGGTTCAAGTAAGTACCGACTTCTATGGACTTTATTTTCTGAACTAGGCCTATATGAATGTCATTAAGTGCAAGTCTTTTCTGTTCCATTAGGAATTAGGACTGCACTTCCTTAATCCGATATTCAAAAAGGTTAATGTGAAGACTTTTACCTAAGAGTAGACTGTTTATATTGACGTGTATATTGATATTCTTACCCATTCTCACGATCATCTTCATTTTTAATCCTGTGTGGTCTTTTAGCAAGAGTTATCTCCCTTCTACCATGTTTACCATTAGTGACGTTTCCCGCCATCTGCAGATATCAGTGTAAAATAAACAAACGTAGCGCCACCTGTTGGTCATTGATACTATCACGTGATACGAAAATAGCAAATAGTGATTGGTGGCAGGTGACAGGAGACGAGTACTGGAGGGTCTCTTAGGATAATATTTTTCAAACATCAAGATTATTAATCGGGGAAATAAAAATTATTACATTATTGTATTACATACAATTTCTTGGTTGATTTATACGGTAGCCACGGTGGCTTAGTTAGCAGGACTTTGAATCGCTAACCTGGAGGTCCCGTGTTCGGTCCTTGCATTGGTCAATATAGTTCATCATGATTTTCTCTCGGTATAGTTTCCTCTTGTTAGTGTATAAAACGTGCGGGGGGGGGGGGGCTGACAAGGGACAATGTATAGTAGTTCGGATGAAACGAAAAAACGAGGTCCCGTGCACCTATTGGCATGCAGGTAAAAGAACCCTTGACAGTTGGAATTTAAAATAAGAGTAGGTAGTGTCGCCGCTGTCCATGCTACATTTCCCCAATAGAACATTGCATGGCGCATGACGGTTTTAATTAACCTAGTAGGAGCAGAATGATTCGGCCATACAGCCCCACCCCCTCTCCTAACAAATGTTTATAAATTATTGTCTCAGATATCCGAAAGAGTTTTATTCAACCGTTGTGAATCACCTCAACAGACCCCCCGACAGCTGAGAGATCGGATGTAAGGCAATAGAAAGGTAACCAGCTAAAATGAGAAGGTTAATTGTAGTCTTGTGAAACTTGGTTGTTAAATAATCATAAACACAGGCTAAAACAAGGTGTTTTACATATGCCACAGTAGATAGAACAGACTAGCTTTAGTTCATACATGTATAAACAAGGAAACGTCTATATGTCTAATGGTGAATATGCTTCGTATTCCAACCCTGATCAGATTTACCAGAAACATCAAGACCAAATCAATGTCACATGCCATATGCCAATATAGCCAAAAGGGTTTTGCCAAATCGGCTTTAAAGGAACTTACTAGACATTTGATACAGGTCTGAAAGCCCTCTGGTTGCCCGCTAAGGCCGTCTTCGTGAGTCAATGACGCGGACTAGTGAAGTTTTGGGGTAACGCAAATTTAGGAAATAGCCAAATTCTGACTGGGATTAATGAGCAAAATGTCCATTCACTGTATACGTGAAAAATGGGACAGCCAATAAAAACAAATGCATTGTTTGTTTTCTAAAAGACAATTAAACATGTATAAAACACTAGTAAAGCCGAAGTCGCTTATAAAAAATAGATTTAAAGACAGACATACGACATGTTCTTTCGTAATAATTTCATTATTCATATGGAGATAGGGGCGTCATCTCAACCTCGTGGGTTTCCTCCGGGCACTCAGGATTTCCTCCGACTGCTAAAGACCCCTAAGCGCAAGCGAATTGTTTAAATAAAATTTAACCATATGTTAGTCCCGAAATGACCTAGTTGTGTTGAGTTGACGCTTAACCTCATTTCTCGCTCTCTCTCTCTCTCTCTCACTCTCTCATATCGATATAATTATCTTCCGCGTCAAACATCAGAGGGGACATTATAAACTTTGAACAATTTTTATTAAATCAGAAAATGTTTCAGGCACAAATGAGATGATTTTTTTTTACATGTGTGAAAATGGTGGAAGAAAAACAACCAGTAGCGAAGAAGATCAATCCATTTAATTTGAGTGCTTGACACATTCCCAGCTATCACGCGGTTGACATTTACAAGTAAAATACAAAAATAAACCACGTTTGACATAAGTCTTGTTTCCTATAAAGCTTGTTAATTTAAGAAGAGCTGGCCGCCATATGACTAGTACCTATGTATTTAGCAATTTTAGCGGTTATTTTTAAGCACAATTTGATAACTACCAGTTGTATGCACTTTAAAGATCATAACCATGTTGAAAATGTACATAACACATAGACAATGTGCAAAAATCATTATGACCCCAAACAATTTGGTCATAACGTTTTTCATTAATTTAATATTGTTTGACGGTTATGACCCAAATGGATTTTAGGTGTTGAAAGGGGTGTCGTGTGCACGTAAGAGACGGCACTGCCCAGGCAAAATGCCCCCGGAATAAGACTAAATGATATATACTTGTCTTCATAAGCGCGGTTGTAGAACTGTTTTAGTAGGTCGTTAAACACTTTTCCCTTTCATTGAATGTTTTTAAAATCATATTGATAAACTCATAACGAAGTTATTGAATATTGAGAGTGAGAAAAATGGGGTTTAACGTTCACTCGTCACAAACTAGGTCATTTCGGTACTAACATATGGTTTAATTTTATTTCAATAATTCACTTGCGCGTAGGGGTCTTTAGCAGCGGGAGGAAACCGGGGGAACCGGAGAAAACCCACGAGGTTTGACATGCGACCCTACTCCTTGCCACGTACAATTTGGGATTCGAAACCACGCCAGTTGAAGTAATGAACAGATGTGCGGATTTAATCTTAAGAGGTAACCAAATGAACCGGGACAATATGTTGTGGACTTCGCAAAGTAGTGTTGTTAGGTTTATACTCTACTCATCCATGAGTCACTTCATTTTGAAAACTTTTACAAACCCAAGAATAACGCTTTCCCATAAAGCGTGACAATACATCGAAGACTTATTATATCTATGTACTTGGGTTCAAACCATAACTGAAAGAACATTTGGTGATATGTTAGACTGTTGTTAGGAGAATGTTGGGATCTGAGAAACGAACTCTTCTCTTGTTATTTTACTAAAGACCGAACACGGCGACAATCTGTTTAGCAAATTGTTGTCCCTTTATCTGATTACTTGACCCCCTTAACTACCATAGCAGACTGATAAAAACATGGTACCAACAAGGTTGAAATGGTAAAGTTTTAAATCAACTTGACTAAACTGGTGTCATTGGCTTTTTTTCTGAAATTCCATAAAATGTTTGCCATTTTCGCCATGAAGATGAAAGAAGCCCATCTTTACGAATCATCACACTTTGATTTACAATAGGATGGACCTTAAAAACCAATGTTTATCAACATTACTTGCATATCTTTTCTGATTTGATTGAAAGAACAACACCGAAATGACCGCAAGTCAGATCAAGTTCGGGTTTAATAGCGGGGTACATTTTTTTGTAACAATGTTTCAATCATTAAAACTATGCCTCATCCTCAAAAATGAGAAATTTTAAAGCAGATAGAAATACATTTTGAATGTTCGAATGAAATGAATGAAATGGGGTTTAACGGATGTTCGAAATTATATATAAAATCAAATATATTACTATAGATGATCTAGATTTTTATCGAAATAATCTTCCAAAAAGAAGGGTCACAATAAAACAGATATGCAAGGTCGCAGTTTTATTTATTATTACTAAAGATCAATTGCTAATTTGAATAAATTTATTTATGTAATTTTTGATGAGTAAATAGTTGATTGTTAATTAGATAATATGTTTGATTTAATTTATTTATTATAACTTTAGATTAATAAATATATCATTGCTAATTAGATAATATGTTTGATTAAATTTATTCGAATATAACATGAAATGAATTGTAGTTTATTGCTAATTAGATAACATTTCTATTTGATCAAAACATGTACAAGATGAGCATATAGAAGATACAGATATTCATGAGAAAACGACGCCCCTAATTTTATGGCCACTGCCTGTTAAAACTTGTGTGTTGAATCAATTATACACTTGGTAACATATCGGTTACAATTTGCCAACTTTGTTTAAGTTTTAGGGGTAATTAAATGTGGAATTGTCAAAACTTTCTCCAGAGATTTTTTACGCTGAAGCGAATTGAGTTAAGAAAAACGGATTGATTAGATTCCCACGTAAACGGCTTTGCTAATTTATGTAAACTAAAATAAGCAGTTATTTTATGACATGAGGCGACAAACCGACACCCTTTAACAGGCTTTTAACAAAGTGGTTAATTTGTTCATGCACATGTATATAGACCTTAAAGAAACAGAACTTGAGAAAAGCTCTTAGTTGTGTTCTCATGTACTAGGTATCCGTTTTTATATCTGGCATTGAATGGCACCGACTATTGACTTAATTCGTAATTGTTAGGAACATATAATACATAGTTCATTTATCAGCAAGAGTATAGAGTTAAAATAGTCAAGAGAAGGTTTTTTTTTATTGCTTACAATGCCAATGTGGTTTGTGTTTCATGTCCGCACGTTTGTCTTTTGAGTTTTGTGGGCGTGTTGTGCGAACCCCTCCTAAGGTTAAAATGGCAATACTTCGTTCTGTCACTCTCCCACCTTACCCTGTGGCATTTTATTAAACCATTATATTAAATCTACTTTGTACAACCATGGGTCCGGGCTCGTTCTAGATGTTTTCAAACGTGGTTTCCACTTGACTGGTGTCAAATCTACACGTTGGCGCGCACGTAACAGAAGCCCGGAGTAGATGTTATTTGATGAGGTGTAGGACGTTAAACCCCATTTCTCTAGGTGTAGAACGTTAAACCCTATTTCTCTGAATTTCAGGGGATCACGGTGGCTAAGTGGATAAGGCGCTGGTTCGCTAGCCTGGAGGTCGGGTGTTCGATCCCTGCATTGGCCGAGAGGGTTCATCTCGATTTTCCGACGTGATTTCCCCTTGTCAGTGATGCAGAAGGAGGGCCTGACAAGGACAGCGGCCTAGTCGTTCGGATGGGACGAAAAACTGAGGTCCCGTGTACACATTGGAGTGCACATGAAAGATTCCTTGACGTTGGAATTCGATATAAGAGTAGGCCGTAGCACCGCTGCCCGGGCAAAATTTCTCTCATAGCACTGTATGGCGTATGCCCGTCTTCAATTTGCTCTGAATTTCAAGAAATGAAAATTATGTCAGAAACGTCGCTTTTCGGCAAAATGTCCCTAATATCACACTACATTGCGTATGCGGAGAACGCTGGATCGGAGACGGTCCTGCACATCTTAGTACATATGTCGTCATTTGTGGGTTAGGGTAAGGGCTAGGACCTGCAGATTCTTTAAAACCTCGAGATGTAAACAGAGGTAGCCCTAAACCCAAGCCAAGCCTAACCTACAATCCAAATATTACGTCATAATATGTGCAGGACATTCACCGATCGAGCATTCTCCGACGTATGCCAGTCTTCATTAACCCGGTTGGTGCAGAAATGGACCGTTAGCTTCGGTTAATTTTTTCCTCTCTTGTAGAGATGACGAAACGAATTATTTCAATACCCATTATATTCACTTGTTAGTGTCAAAATATCTTCATTACTATATCGATTGGATACATACAACGGTAAAGGTTTCTGTATTTTAATAAGAATGAAGTATAATGTTAACTATGTGAAAGAATTTTCTATGCTCATTTAAATTGTAAATAACAATTTTCTGTTGGATTTTTTCCACACTCCGTTTCTATGTAACAATTTCGCTTGTTTTCATTTATATGACATGGGAAATTATTCTCGTAATTGTCCATTATGTGTGTTTATATTAGGGAAGGCCATTTAATCTCAGATGAATGTATGTAGCAATCATTTAACATGGTCGCCATGCCACTAATTCTTAGTTAAACATGTAATTCTTTCTAAACAGATTGATACTTTATTCAGAACTTCCCACGCTTCGCAAGATGGTGTCAATCTGTAGAAGTGTCCTATTTCAAACCCTCATGGTCAAAGTCAAAATAATATAAGAAAGGAAAGTTCTGATAAAAATGGCTATGTTTTGAAACATAATTGCCCATATCAGTGCTGGAAAACAAAGCATTTTCCCTCTAAATTCAACAAGATTATCAGAGAGGATAACTCTGGGGGTATAGATGAGAAACCTAATTCCCCCCTTTTAATCACTTAAAGCTTCATTTCGTTTGAAAAATATATGGTTTATTCAATTTTAATGTAAAGAGAGTGGAGTGGAACCTAATTGGCTTGTACATAATATCTTATTTCTCTCTTTCTTTATTTATAGACGTAAAAGCAAAAGAGAGAGGGAGAGAAATTGGGTTTACCGTTCACACGACACAAACTTGGTCATATCAGGACTAACATGGTTTAAATTTTATTTCAATAATTCGCTTGCGCGTGGGGTCTTTAGCAGTGGAAACCGCGGACCCGGAGAAAACCCATGAGGTTGAACAGGCGACCATACTCCTTGTCACGTACAACCGGGGATTCGATACAAAGCAAATTGACTCAATGACAGGCTTAACGATACAGTACGCACGTGATAACCATCAGCCCTCCCCCTCCCCCTAAAAGCAGTATAAACTAATATAATCTGCACATAGATATCCATCACTATGACTAACATAATCAATATGCTTTCCGTAAGAGTAGGTTTTGCGTTAAATTGGTTTAAACTTGTTATTTTATATCTACCCGGGTACAAGGATTTGAATAGAGTGTCTGTTGTTTTCTTTTTTGTTATCAATAATTATTTTTGTGAAATTAAAAAAAGTACCAAATACTCTTTATTAGTTTAGAATACTGCTCTGAAAACATGTTTATTAAAACAGCTACATATTCTTATTTGAAATCTAAAAGGCAATCTGGTTAAAACACAGATCCTATTTCATTTCGTTTTTATAAATCAAAATTTCGTGTTTCTTGTCTTTACTACACTAGGATCTCAAAGAGTTGTTATAATTGACGTGGTCTGAATGATGTGAGGGATTAGCCAATGTTACGTCGAGTTCTTGGCCCTTTGATGCACCACTAGAAATGTCAAAAGCCGCTCGTTTGACCACTGACATGAACTCCCACTATAACTTTTCAGATATTCATATAGTGAAGGGCATCGAAATTAAAAAAAAACGAAACGAAATTAAGATCTGTATTAAATCAGATTGTCTAAAAGGTTAATCATTGAACATGAGACCAGTACCGTTATTTTGTCAAGCTGCCGAAACATAAGTGGTTATAGATTCGAATCTTGGCAATTCATCTAGTTTATTATTTTCTGATATAAAGATTATTCTGACAAACTTCCTAACTAGAAAACAGGAATTTATAACTGTTAAAGGTGCCATGCTGTAAAAATAACACACATTACCAAAAATAATTTACTTTCGCCGCAACATGGTTTCCATTTGACAAGTTAGAAATTTTGATAAAAATCGTAAAATGCGCGATATTTTTTCACCATTCACCTGTTCAGTTGATCTATGTTTAATGAAGAATATTTAGTCTGTCAACAAAAGTTAGAAGGCAGCAGTGATGTGCCAAAGTTTTGCTTGGAATTCCCACCGTTAATCACAACATATATAATAGCGATTCAAAAACAAGAATAGGAGGGGGCACCTATATCATCTGGACACGTGTAGCACAGATGAAGTACAGGGATATTTTTTTATATCATAATCACAGATTAATATAACGTGCGTACTTTAGTCAGTTTTTATTTAACAAACCCGCTACCAGTGATGTGAAGTTTCGATTGGGCAATGTGTCCCCCTTTCCCCTCGAATCCGACCCATGTTAGTCTTGGAAACGGTTTTTATCAATATGCCTTAGTTTTCAGTTACAGAGAAAATATATTTTAGTTGAATTTGTATGTCTCTGAGATTATTTCTGCCAGATATCAAGTGTCCAGCATAGCAACAAAACATATATCTAATTTAACCCTGACGATTGTATGGAACCAATCTTTGATGAAAGTACTCCATATAAGATTACACATACCTGAAACAAATTTGTTTCAATTTTCGCAATAGCAACTCCTTAATTTACTTAATTAATTATTTTTGTGCAGATTTTCTTTTTAATCGTTGAAAGTCACCAAAATGTATAGCTTTATATCATACCAGGTAATTTTACTATAATAATAGCACACGTATACACGTGCCTTAGTTCGCACAAAAAGAGAGAAGGCGTACTTTGTTTGGTTGCTGATAAACATTGGGCGGACATGTGATCAACATTATAATTAGTCAAATATGCCAATAAAATATATTTTGTTTCTAAAAAATAATTCTGCAAGTTTGATGTATTACTTAATCAATGGTCTACAAACGTTTTAACTCAAGACAACAAAGCGTAGCCCAAGAGAACCCCGGGAAGCCCAAACAGGAAGGGCAGAACACTCGTAATTTATTAACGAATTGTAGGACATTTGATGTAATAAAGGGGCTGAAAGAAGGAGCGATTAATGTTACTAAATCAATAAGAACAAGCCCAAAACACGCATATCATTCGGGGAAAGGGGTTGCGACCAGGATGGCATGGGGTATCTCTAAATCTACTCATTTTAAATTACATAAATAAAGTTATCCTTGATGATCGTTATCGGTGTTCTTATCGCCACATTTTATATATCGCCATTTTCTTCTAGACCGATCAGATTTTGATCAAAACCGGAAGCGTGTCAGCGACACCTGTTAGCATAAAATGTGTTCACTTCATTTTTTGTGTGATATAGCAATTTGCTGGGTGCCAGTGTAAGTATAGTTCAGACACATGTATTATCTACATAAGCCACAAGTTACTTTGAAGAAACGACACTCAGATTTAAAAGTGAATTAATAGAGCAGTTATATCTTTAGATTTTTTGATTGGGTCATTAAAATCCCGGAAGGGGGCGTTAATTGCTGGCAGCGAATGTGTAAACTTGGCTTCTTTCGTTTCATCATGTAGCGATGTTGCAAAGGAAGTGTTGAATTTCTTAAAACCTTAATTGACACTAAAAAGAGATTGTAACTTCGATAATAAAGCATGATAATGTTTTTTTCTTTTCGGAATTTAATACGGTTAGAACGTTGCTCTATGAAGTAAAACCGTTTTCGAAATATACTGACATTGTTTCTGACAAGAGCCCCACATACATACAATCTCCTGATTATCAGTGCTGGGTCTATTTAAATCCTAAATTGTTGCATGTTGGTAGAACCCGTATTAAAGTAGTAAAACATGCGTTTGTATGTGGATTCTTTATAAATGCATATTATCTCAAGATAATCAAAATTAAAGTCAAATCTTTAAGTATTAGTATTAAAATAAGTATTAATTATGTCGTGTTTCTACATAAATAGAGTTGACAAATATTTGTTAAGTACTACAATAGGGAAACTTTACAACTTCTCCATCTTACTGCAACGTTTCAAAATTACATGTTAAGTTGCAGTTCCCAAACAAATGAGATTAATATCGGGTGTGCTAGAAAGAGTAAGAATATTCAGCGCAGTGTACAACAACACCCGCCATAGCCTATAGTTAACCTAAGAATAAACTGGAATCCGCCAGCCTTGATAGAAGGCGAACACGACCAAGGGGACATAAATAGACTGAGCAGCCAACTTATTTAAATGCAGTTGTTATGTATTAAACATTCACTGCTTCGGACATGACAACTGTCACCATCTACCATATATGAAAACTCGTACCGAGCAAGAAAATTAATACCTAGTCAGATTCCAAATTTCATTGTATAGGAAATCAAAGGAATGGGTTTAACGTCCTATGGTTTCTTGCCCAACCGTGATAATAAACCGGCGCACGCAAAGGTGTACAATGGTGGACTCCTATTTTTGTCCAATCCGAACGACTAGATACACTTATTTCCAAGGGATCCGTTCTCCACCACTGACAAGGAGAAACCAAGGTTGAAATTCTCCACGGCCTTCTCGCTCGGCCACAACAGGATCGAACCTGAATCCCCCTGGTTAGGGAGCCACGCTCATTGACACGTAGGAAATAATTTGTAAGTTTATTCATACTGGTATTTAATCAGAGAGCCAAAAAGTAAGCAAGTGTCAAAATGTTACCAGAACCTTTCTGCAAACAAAAACGTCCAAAATGAGTGACAACCTTTGTTTCCGTTTTCATCATAACATTGAACTGGGTGGCATTTGTCTCTTTAAGACGCATACATCAACTAATTTTAACAGTGCCATTATGAAACTAAGCTCCGATTATAAAGCGGAATACGAAATACAACTGGCAGGGAGATGATTAATCGCCTATCGAGAAGTGATTAGAGGCTAAAATTGATCCATTGGCCCAACATTACAGCTTCGTGTTCCTAAAGAAAATAGGCTTTCACAAAAAACAGGATTGACATGGGTATAAAATGAAAAGGAATCGTTGTCGCATTTTCCTCGAACAATAAGCTGTGTGTAAACACTAAAAGGACTAATGTTGTTTGCTCACATTAAGATTTCAATGCCATATTTATCCAATTTAAATTATCCACCAAATTGAGCACCAAATGGAGTGGAAAAACGAACAGAATATTAAAATGTTGAGATTGGAATTTGCATAAGAAACGGTTTCATGACGTTCGCAGCAGATGGGAAGATGTCGCTCACTAAAACCTCGGACAAGAAACATGTCAGACCAACTTTCAAATATTGCACACCAAATGGCGCCACATTTATTTGGTTTGGGTTATTAATTGTAACAGTTTAGTCGCCCAGCACACGAAATGATGTCAATTTTTCAAGGGTAGGGTTTATTAAAAACTTAGTGACAGATTTTCGTTAAGGAAAATTAAAGATTTCAATAAAATGTTTTGTAGTTCCTCTGAATTACAAAACAAAGTTACTTATCTTCTTAATATTTAGAATTTGTAATTATTAAAGGCGATCTAAATTAACTTACAGCTTTAACTTTATAATATCCAACTAACTTGAAAATATTAATATACGAACTTACAGAAAATATTAGAATGTAACGAGTTTTTTTTAAAATTATTTTTTAAAGGCTATATTAAAATGTTTTTTTTTAAACATTCCTATTGTTCTTTGAGGCCGAATTTTCTTAATAATATATTAGGTGCCCCGTTATTTCAGTCAATTAATTATTCGCCCTTTAAGGTTAGTGTAATTCGAAACCTATTTAGTATAAAATTATATATTTATCCAATTTTGTTTCAGCGCAATTAATTCTTCAGTGATTCAAACACAACGTCTTTAAAGTTGTTAAATATTTCCTGTTGAAAAAATATACGAATACTGATTATCGTGTAACGGATGATATATTTGTGTAAATATTAATGAAGTAGAATTCTTGTCTGTTTTTATGGGAAAGTTTTATAGAATTCATTTCAGAGTGGTGCCAAAGCGTGAACCTGTTCCTTTTATTTTGACGTTGTTTGAAAACACACCTGGTTCGAACAAGGTATAGTGCAAATTTTATACTTGTTCATTTCATCCAACAGTCTCTCGAACATTTCTCTTGTACGTCTTCCATGTCAAATTGGGCCGCTTTAGACGTTCTACAACACAAAATGCGTGCAAAGACTCGTTAATACACGCTTGCACCTGTTTTCCCGCGTTTACCAGCAGACGTCAGTCAAGGCAGATGAATATTTCTTATGACAGATTTCACCAGAGGGGCCTATCAACAATCACGTGATCGTTTAAAGAACGGAAGTGTCGATATAGTTTTTACCAAATGAAGTGATCCGATGCTATCGTTATAGTCTCGTTAAAATGACATTTGGTTATGATAACGCGTGTATATTTAACGACTGGTTATTCTCGGTTATTATCTTTTAAAGTGATGGGTGCTTGGTTTTGAAATGACGGGAATACAAGTGGGTATTGATCACGTGATAAACTAACAGCAAGAATTCAACGAACCGAGAAATAAATAAATTACAAATCTCACTCCCACGAGACTATATAATCACGAGTTGATAAGTGGAAAATGGAGGGTAAATGAGATAAAAGTTATCATCATCATCTTCAGTAAACAAGCCTTCAATTGGCGTCATTTTTCTTCGTTTAAGTAACGATAGCCAATTTATCAGCGCTACATGCATGGCGCGCGCGCTTTCGTGACGAGCAGACGACAGGCGTGCCTGGATTTCGGGGTTTTAATGGAGGGTGAATAATGAAAGGTGAAGTTTGATACAAGAAGCATAGGAAGACACGAGGGTCTAGTGATAAACAGACAGACAAATGTGTTAGGAAGATGAATGAATCATATTCTTAACACAAGTCGATAAGATTGTTTACTCTGAAGCGTTCAAAGTAGAATTCGGAAGCAAGATTTATAGTATTTTTAAACTGGCCCGTTTCATGTTCATGTTTTATCAAAATAAGCAAATTTTATTTACAGTTCATGTTTATATATATTTAAAATGTCCTCCAATATAACACTATTCAAATAAATACAGGGAAACTGTACAACGCATTGGACATACTATACACATATACTTGAAATATAAAAAAATGCGATGACTGGGGTTTTTGGTGCATTCATACGAAGGGTTATTGCGGACTTTTAAAAATAAAGGAATTGAAATGAATATCGATACAAATACGTTTTGACATCCAATTTCAAAGTCATTCATATTTTTTAATGGGTTGCAAAGAATTTAAAGATTTTTTTTGAAAAATGAAAAATAACGTACTACCAATATATCTGTAGTTGTTGTTTTTTTTTGATAATTGGGTAAAATGAAAGTTATTTTAAATATACATAGTATTCAAAATCAATTACATTTTTTCTTGGGAAAAGTAATAAAGTCACTTTAAATATATAATTATAATTATACAGATTGTATTTGTGGTGGTAAATATCAAGAGGCTTGTATACATTATTAAAACCCCGGCTGTAGGTATAACTCTTAAAATACCAAACACATAAAACACACCTAATTTGTAGAATTAACCCTAAGCATATCTAATGAAAGTTTTATCTGACAATCTGTGATCATAAAACTCAATCTCAGATAATCATCTTGGTATCAACGATGCAGCTTAATATGCTATAGAATAACAACATTTCGCACCCGATGTGGCCATTTTGGGTCAGAGGTCAGCTTAGGGTCATTAGGGTTAAAGTGATAGCGCGACCTGGAGGAAGATTAGTGTATGATGAGCAGTTCAATTGAGACATCTTGACGAAGAGAGTGATAAAATCAGGAATTAAGAGAGGTTTTATTTATCAGTAGCGTTGCAGTTCGTTAATTACACATTAAGACAGATTGAAGATGAAATGTAAAATAATTTTGACATTTTAATGAGCTGAGATTACACTGGGCGAAAATGGAGGAGAAATTGACAACTTAGATTCAAAGAGGACAAAGTTTGACCACGTCACTTTATTTCTACTGGATAATAATAATAATTATACAAAAATAGTTCAAAAAGAATAGTCTTCTTATCTCATAATATTATTTACTTAGTTGATTTTTGAAAATTAGGAATTTAATTTGCCATGTGAAATATCCAGAATTCTTTATGTGTAGCACCATGGGCCTTTATGTCTGACGTTGAGAGCGGTACATTTTTGAAACCCAGTCGCCACATCTTACATACGACCCATACATCTTTTCTTACTACATATATCTGTAGCGTTGTGATCGTCTAGAATTTGTCTCCAGCTGTCGTTGCTTCTACTTCACGTTGTGTGTTTGCTTCTTACTGTTTTTTTTCAGACGTTTGACTTCTCAGTTATAACAATGCAACAGTTTGTTTCTACACTTTATATAGCAAGCTGCGTACATACAAGCATAGAACAGATTACAATTACAGTCAATACTAAAGTCATTTCTACACCATAACCAGCCTCGCGTCTGTCTAGGAACTCAGATGCAACCGCTCTGGAATCTTATCGAAGTCTGGTTAAATTCTCACGAATATCCTAGTTTTGTATCTACTGTAAAAAAGTATAGAGATTGGTCAAACACGCTGAATGATGTAATGGTAATTTTCCGTCGCATGTTTCTTGACACAATCTATCCTGGAACTCAGACCCTCATATCTGGTATTCTCACGCTGCTTCCAAAACAACTAATTTGCGTTTGAAATAAACTCATACCGTATCTAATATACTGACAATAGAGAATAATTTGTAAAGATAAAAAATAATGTTTAAACCATCTTAATTCTCTATTTCTTGACTATGAATTAAAAAACAATGTCGCAACGACCATATTACTATATATGCACATGAATCATAATACGTTGATTAGTAATACCTCTTTTTACGTCGTTCGTTGTCATTTTTGTTAAACAATGCTGATAATAATCCTGTAGTGGCTGATTATATTCAATGTAAAATCACCGCAAAGATAATATACAGATATAAATCTTTATTTACTTTTTGATAACATATTATGAATTTAATTTAAATACCCACACGAAGACATGTTTTAGCTAAGTCCCACTTACTATTTTAGATATTATGCAAATTAAAAATCGTTGAAACAGTGCAGCAAGTCCGATGTTAAGGTGCAATCTAGATTTCAGTTGTACCGTACACGACATACACCCATGGTCTCCGGTTTCGTTAGAAAATGATCTAATCCATGTCCCCTTGGGTTTCAAGGGGCTTCTTGTTTGCCATCATCTTGAAATGTCGGTCAGACGTCGTCTGAGCAACGGGGATTGATAATTTAATCGGCGTATTAAAATTTATTCTATGTAATTTGTGTTTGTTTTGTGTTCTAGCGGTTGTCTGGGGGTTGTTCACACTGTCCTGCTTGCCATATTACAAGTTGAAATATAATAGGTTGTACAAATCCACGTCAAGTATCGGTATTCGGCCATGTAACCCAACAACCTGGAGACAGTCAAGCGCTTTTTACATGTCACCCTATGTACGACCATATAAGTTAATATCATTAATCTGAACGGTAGACATTTTACCCTTAAACACATGTCAACATGCAGACATATTACGTCGCACAGGGTATGTGATCTCATTGACGTTATTAATAAAGTTATGTCCACAGAAATTTGATGCTTTTTTTATTATGAAATAATCTATATAATGCCAGTGTTTAAACATAATACACATTATATTGACGAAGGATAATAGAACAATAAATCCGGTTAGAGTTTTTTCTGTATTCAACCCCAACGTTTTTTTTAAATAAATAATATCAATGACTGTAAATGGTGTTTAAACCCTTTTGGTCGATGGAGTTCCAGATAAACAGTTTGTTACTAGTGAATTAATGATGACCAATTACAGGAGAGAGAGAGAGAGAGATAGGGTTTAATGTCCACCCAACACAACTAGGTCATTTCGGGAGTAACATGGTTTAATTTTATTTCAATAATTCGCCTGCGGTCTTTGGCAGTGGGAGACAACCGGAGTGCCCTGAGGAAACCCACGAGGTTGAGAAGGCGCTCCTATCTCCATGCTACATACGCTCACACCAGGGCTCGAAACCACAGCAGCACGCTAGAGGTGGCCGGTCACCTAGAGGTCGAAGCGCTGGCCTATCACCTTCACTGGGTCAAATTTATTTATATGGATTGTGTTTTGTATTGCACTAAAGGTGAAAACTATATATCGTAAATGATGTTCCATTGTGGGACCACAGTAGTTCGGGGAGCACCGCACTGGCTTACTAACAAGGCGGTTTGCAGTTAGATGTTGGTATTGGTCGAGAAAGCTCCTCGGCATCTTACAGTCTGGTTTCCAAGTGTCAGTGCATGATGTAAGTAAATGCGTCTAGTCGTCCGCATTGGACGAAAAGCCGGCGTGCTGTGTATATCATCGGCAGCACGCAAATTCCCTGAAACATAATCGCGACACCTGTCATGTCTTCCTGCTGGGTAATAACAAAACGAAGAAACGGTATCTAGGCCTGCTATGATAGACGACTTGTACCCGTTTGACGTTCTAACACCTGACGTCAACTGGCAGACGACCACCGTATTTTTGTTACGTCTTTTTGTAAATCATTTCCAGTGAAGCATGTACCATAACAGACCCAGAACTGTACAGCGCAGTGGACGCTTACGGCTGACCCCCGTATCCAATCACTTGCAATGTCTATTTTCTGTCTTGTCCGCAGGTTAATCTTGTAGATTTTTGTGATGCGTGCAGTTTGGTCCTCCTGCACTCACTATTAGACTTTAGAATCATTGAGTGATAATACCCTTTATATTTATACTGGTTGTTTACAAGGGTTTGTACAGAGAGAGCCCTCTGACACCCTCCGATAAGTTTTTCGTTAAACCGGAAGAAGTATAACTCCGGAAGTGGAAGTACAAAGCCAAATTTTCTATTTTGGTTTATAAGATCGTACGAATAGAAATATTAGTACCATGAACAGAGAGAGAGAGAGAGAGAGAGAGAGAGAGAGAGAGAGAGAGAGACAAAATAGGGGTTAACGTCCGCGCGAAACAAAATAGGTTTTTTCGGGACTAACATATCGTTCAATTTTATTCCAATAATTCACTTACGCGCTGGAGTCTTTAACAGTGGGAGGAAACAATGGGACCAGGCGAAAACCCACGAGGCTTGACAGGTGACCCAACTCCTTATCACGTTCAACTGCGCATGCATATCTTGTGCTTTATATTTCGAGAGGTGTGGATCGAATTAGGACCACAGGCGTCTGATTCAACCAGTTTGAATCTGCATAAAAAAGAAAATTTATAGACTCCAGAGATTCTATATCAAAACAAAAAGCCATTGACAAATCTCTAAACATTTTTTATATTCAAATATTTTTCAAAATACATTTGTTCTGACAAGTTGTAAAGACAATGACAAACACCTTTTAACCCTCTAAAGATAATTACAGCTGCTTCCAGCACAAATTTCTCACAACAATGTCTCTTGATAATAGATTTTATGCTTCACTTTAGTCAAAAGAAATCTGTGAATAAATTTGTTCTGACAATTCGCAATGACAATGATATGAAGCTAGTCATAATTTTTGCAATTGTAGATACGGTGTGAACACGATTCTTCGATCTTTTTTTTCACAAATCGGATGAAGAACGGATTTCGACGCTTTTTATTTAGTCTAAGCGACAAACATAGCAATTCATCTCTCTTGTCTTTCCATGACAAAAAGTCGACAAAGCTGTTAAATATTTCTAATTTTTATGGTCTTTTAAATACTCTATAATGTGAATGTCTTATTGTATAATTGTGTCCTTTGATCTCGAAAAAAAAAGTTGCCAGTAATTAACTTGATGATTTGTTTAAGAGTATGACATGCGTGAAATAGAAATTTAAAAGTATATCATTATTCTTGACAAATGTTTTCATTTCTTAGAGTAAATAATTATTTTAAACTTCAAAGGTTATGACTTCGGGTCTTCTGTTAGAACTTGTCAGTGTATATCAAGGCAAATTTCTAAAATATGAAGGCTCAGTTAGACGGAGATGTATTAGCCTTTATCAGCAAGAAAATATGAGATACTATTTATAATCAATTTAAAAGAATTGTATGCCATACATTATGTATTTAAAATATCTGTGCGATTGAGAAAAATTAACTTCTTTTTTAAAACCCCAGTATAAACTCAATTTCACATGCAAATAACGTTCAATACTCATATTAGTACAAACGAAAATCAACTTTTGATTACCCTTAACCCTTCAACAATTGGAATTTTACGGGGCCCAAGGACCCACTAGCCTGTTTTCTTTTCATTGTATCGCATCTCATTAACCCTTCAATAAATGGGGGGTGGGGGGGCAAAACCCACTAATTTGTTCTCTATTATTATTGTACAGCCCAAAAATCAAGTCTTTAATAATTATGGGGTTTTAAAGGGTCCTGATCCTAGAACCCACTAATTTCCTCTTTTTTTTTAATGGTATCGCCAAAACTCAATCCTTTAATAATTGTGGTTTAAAGGGTCCCAGAATCTACTGTTTTCTTCTGTATTTTAATTGTATCACCCAAATCAAACCTTCAATAATTGGGGTTTTAAAGGGCCCAAGTGACCTACTAGTTTGTTGTATATTTTCGCTGTATCGCTTCAAATCAACCCTTCAGTGAATGGGATTTTAAAGGGGACCATAGCCTACTAGTTTGTTCTATATTTTAATTGTATCGCCCCAAACCAACCCTTCAATAATTGTGGTTTAAAGGGTTCTAGAGCCTACTAGTTTCTTCTATATTGTAATAGTATCGCCCCACATCACCCCTTCAGTAATTGGATTTTGAAATGGTCCTATAACGCACTAGATTAAATTTGTAGTGCCCCCCCCCCCCCAAATTCATTCAAACTAAAATCATCATCGACAAACAACACTGGGGCGCTAATCCATACAAAGAAAATATGGTTGCCATTTTGGAATCTCACAAGACATCTCAGATCTGCTAATGTCCTCATAAGCATCTGAAGACCTTTTATCTATGTGAGCCAATGGTTCGACCACAGGCTTGAACCTGTGACATGTAAACCCACAAGAACATCATAGATTTGATAATATTGTCATATAATCATTTTTATTTTCACGTTTATATATAAAAATCAAGAAGACTTATTAAAGTAGATATTTTATGATTTCTCTTTGATATTGTTATTTGTATCTCACTTGCGAGTTGTGACCAAGTTTCTCTGACATTCTTTTTTTAGAAACGAGTAGGGAATAATATCTGAAATTTGATTTTATATATTTCGAAAGGTTTACCGCTATTCTCTTTATTTTCTCGTTTAAAACAAGGTGGTCAAATTACCAATTTAACAGAACGACAACTATAAAAGAACTTAATATCAACCGGATAAGAATAAACGATAAAATCAAAATAAAGACTGTTTCTCTAGATTGTATCATTATTATAACCATCAACTACTGTTTGATGTTTAACCTAGAATATATCATCAGCTAATCATAAAAAGACTAACAATTTTCACCGGAGCGTAAAAATGGCGACTTCCGCTATATCAACAGCTAACATTACTCATTTCAGCTTGTTGAAAGCAAATTGGATAATTATATAGGTTGCTATATTTGACTTTTTTCGCATTTACCCAAGGTTACATAAATATGATTTTTATTTGGGAAATTAATTGAAATACTATATCGATAATAATTCGCAAAAAATCATGGGTGTTTTCGAGCAGGACGCGGTTTTAAGTATCGCGTTTCGCCGGGTTGTAGTTTATTTTTTTGTTGTTCGGTTCGTTATTGACAGAATCAAACGAGGCATATTAAAGAGGAAATCCCAATAGAGTAACTGTTAGAATATAATAACAAGAACCGGGTGATTTTGTCTATTACTTCGTTTCATAATGAACACTAATGGGACTTTTCACGCAATCTGAATCCCTTCGGCCCGTATTTCCATACCGGACTAGAATCACGGACAGCAAAATCACGTGGTTGACAACAAAATTCTGTGTTCCAATCAAAGACAACACGGCATACAGTCCCCAGGTATCGCTAGCGCTAAATTAAAAGACTGCCTCTCATCGAGAATGATTTCCAGTTCTTGTTTTCTAAAGAGAAACCATTATTTTGTGGTTCATGTCTTGTTCAGATTTCTCTCACTTTTTGCAATTTTTCAATTTAGTCTCATTTTCTGTCTTAATTGAATTTAAAAATTGAAGTCCTACACGAGAACTGTGTGGGTCTAATCCCCCACGGCCAAGAATACTAATTCTGCGAAATACGATTTTATTACGTGTTCGAATTAAAACACATGATTGTCCTTTTGTTTTTGGGAAAGTCAAAGTGATTGGTTTTGTCGCGTCACTTGACTGCAGCTGAGTTATTTAAGAGTGAGGGGTTGGGTGGCCGAATGGTTAACGCTTGTGCGTTTGATCATAAGGTATGTCATTGTTCAAGTGGCTGGGTTTCGATTGTACGTGACAATGAGTTGAGTCAGCGAAATGTTGATATAAATTTAAACCATATTACTATGCGAGTCCCAAAATGGCCTAATTTGTATCCAGTGGACGTTAAACCCTATTTCCCCGCCTTTCTCTCTTTAAAGCCTTATAGCAGTACGGCTTCCAGTCAATGATTTTTTTTATGTGGGGGTTTATAAGCTTTAAAGAAATCTATCAGTTGCATAACCATGGGTTTGAAATTTTACGTGTTGAGGGTCCATTTTATTTAGTTCTCATGTAAACAGAAATTTTCTATAAGTGACACAAGCACTTGACGATACAAAGTGCATCATTCCCATCATTTCCGAAATGTCGCTCTTCATACGTTATCTTCAGGGATACTTACTGCTTGTAATCCTTTGATTCAAATCATTATATTTTCAGGAAATAGTGGTAAATAAATGATTTTAAAGGTGCTTTTTAAAATTAAACGTATATTATATGCTACAATGCTCGCCCGACCGTGGATAAGCTTAACAGTAAACAATTTTCCATTAATATTGTAAATTGCGTATAATAGTCACTGGTAAGACTTTATTTTATAAAGATTAACGGACGGGGGAAATGTTACGACGACTATTAGAACTGAAGATAAAGGAAATATACATCTTAGAAAATGCAGCATGTAACTCATGGCAACAACATGTAAACTATATACATAATAATGTATACATTTTATAGCCTCAACTAATTTTTATTATTATTTATATATCACACGAAAAGATGGCCATACCCTTGGGAATTCTTACTTCAGATAGCTTTAATTGCTTTACAATCTGTGCCATAATTTTTACTCTCTGGGTTTCAGGATACTGATTCCAGGGCTAGTGGCACCATATGTTTTCTCAATAACGGTATGCAAAGTCATGTGTTATTTCAGACATCATAACATGAAATAAATCAGACCCCAAAATGAAAACATCGCCACTTGTTGAAGACAAACACTGTCGTTCTTTTAGGTTGATACAGCCACAAGTATCTATGAGCTACACTTAAGTTACATCACATCGTGTCTGCGTCGGTCATTACAGATTTTAAGCCCACGGGAAAAAGTCCGAATTATCAATAATCTTAACGCGGATTGGTTGCAGTGTAATATTACGCGTGAGAAGGGTCAAGGGACACAAACATGCCCCGTCGTAGAACATTCTGTATGTTCAAGATTTTAAAGTACGTTTTTAACTGGCTTTGCGAAGTGGTTTAATCTCATAAGCTGACAATCACCCCTAAATGGCTCTAACTATAAATTTTCCATGAAATGAATGCTACATTAAGCACCGCGTATACGTTATGTTTACATCAGCGCTCTGAGAAAATACAAATTCCCGGAGTGATCTGTAAACAATTGGCGTAACAATACAACAATTCGCAAAAATACTTCCAGAAACCTTATAATAATAAACGTCAATGATAATAGAAATAATATTGATGATAAAACCAGGTTTTACAAACTGGAAGAATCCATGTTGAATACATCAACCACAGAAATAACATTTTAAATGTATAAACAAACTATTTAATAACTAACATATAAAAACTTTATGTTTTCATGTAATATTTTTTCTTGTTTTTAAGTAGTTTCCCAATTCTAAGTGATTGAACCCTTTCGACTTACTGGTCCCCGGGGGCTTGAGAGAATGGCCTCCCTTGTTCCACTTTACAACTTCCATGTCATTCCATGAGGAGTTTGAAGCAAGTTTTTGTCATCAGCAACTTTAAGGATGTGGATGTCTTCCCCAGCTGCCAGTAGACTCTCTTGCTCCAGAATAAATAAAGCTAAATTACCCATCCCTACAAACAACAACAAAACTCTCTACACCTGCAACCTTACTAACTTGGGAAATTTTGGATTTGACATGTTTGATGTTAGCCTGAGAAACTTTGTCTTTAACTATATTTATGTATTAGTGGGCTATCATAACAACTTCATTGAAGTGGGCGGTATTGATATAATATACATTTAAACGTACAACGAAATTTATCTTCCATGTGAACTATCAAACTGTAAACATTTAAGTGCAACAATTAGCGATAAACACAGTTACGTCATAGACTAATTCTTTTAAAATATTAATTATATACATAACGTATACAACAAATGCAATGGTTGTTCTATTTCATCCCGAAACGAAGCTATGCTTATCTGTTATTGACATTTTCTCTGTCATTCCATGCGAATTGCACTTTATTTGTCGTAGTTTTTACAATAGAAACATTTTAGTTGACAGTGACACCTCTCTTTCCGCTGGAACTCGGTTAAACGCAAGATCCTGCCTAAAATTGTGTTAACCATTTAGTTGCTCGTCCTTATTGACCTTTTATGCAATAAAAAAAATATAATTCAATTACTTCTTTATAAATAAATAAGTATTGACAAGATGACGCACTGTTTGGCTCTAACAGTTCAATACTAAGATAATATCTGTAACGTATTGGTTACACCTAATTAATGGGGTGAACTCGAGCCTCTTCCAAGCGACAAATTGATAAGCAAGTGTTTATTACTGGGTTTATTAGAATGTAGCATGCGATGCCTTCATTATTAGGTGGGCAATCTCGATGTGATCCGATGAGATATGTGTCTCTAGACGTAAGATAGAGGGATTAAGTAGTTGAATCAGGGTTAGTAACAATATTAAAAATTTACATAAACTGATGTGTAGATAAAAGCGATTTGTTTATTCTCAATGATACCGTGTTACGGGGCGATTAAGAATGATGTTTGGGGGAATCAACGAAGAAGAACCTCAAAGCTGGGAAAGAGAAATTACAAACTCCAATGCTGTGTTCAGATAGGTTTTGATCATAACTACATTGATCGGATTGAAATCTGGGAGAAAACGAAATACTGAACACAATATACTAATATTGAAAATTACTAGAATCGTCGGACCAGAATCCTGCTGTGGACCAAAGGTGTCGGCATTAACCTGCAGTATGAACACCGTCTTCAACAAAATAAACATATCTGTTATTTTGGTATTGATGAATTTGGCGACTCTCTATGACCGATGGTTCAATGAGTATACTAAGATAATGTATATTTTATATGCAAAGTCGTTATCTTATACCCCCGTCAGACCGGGGTGGCAACCTAACTTCAATGCTACGGCGATGGAAAATGAGTTTAGAGCGCATTAAGATCGCCCTGCGACCATCGAGACCCCAGCGCGATATCTGGCGTTTCCACCACGCTTTACCACGCTTATGGCGATCTTGACGGGCTCTGGGGCCATATTCCGTCGCTGTAGCAGCGCAGTAAAGGCGCCGCCTCGGTCTAACGGGGTAAAGAACGCGATTTCTGTAAAGTTTGTAAATTTGTTGGATATTTTCTCGAGTTGTGTTTACGTTTACCCGCGACCTTTTTCTAGTACATTTGCTAGTCACAGCAGCGCAGTAAGGATGCCACTCGGGTCTGACGGGGGCATAACATAAGGGCCATATAAGCCTATATACTCCTCTAACTTCCAAAGTTTACTCTTTGGTGGTCATTTCAGATGCGGTAGTTGACGGTCCGGTAGCCTATGTAGCTATGTTATTCAGTGCGTCGCACTTATTTTAACATTTTAACTATTGAAGATTCATTATACAAGAGTTAAATTTGCTTATCGTAGGTCTTTCTTCAGGCCGTAAATGTTATAGAAATTATTACTTAGACATTTTTTAACATTACAAGACCACAATCAACTCTCGATGCCAACGGATGCTCCAGTTCGGCCATTAAATGATTTAATTTAAAAATAGAGCTGCGAGGCTAAAACTCGAATATACCTGTACCGAGGTTACGATAATATACAAAAGTTGCACACATTTGGTCAAAACTACATACAGTGATAACTTGGCTTAGAAGTAACCAATTTGAATATTAAATCTTACATGATGTATCTTTAGCTATCAATTATTACAAAGAAATCTCAAAATAGAAATTCTGAATTATTCATCTAATGAAATCAAGTTGTAAACATGTAACATCTACATACTTGTAGGCTAAAGGGTCAGGAACCGATGGTAGAAAGTCGTGAGAACGACTAAGAATTCGTACTATTAATATGCGTCAAGGGAGCGGTTATTGTGTGGTAGTATGATAGAAGAAATAAAACTGGTAATTAGTACCGTGGTGTTTAAAGTTTAACAAGACAATTTGTCACAACACCTTGTTACTATAATTGATAACTTATAAATATTCATGAATATTTATGTTCTCGCGCTTGTCTCAGACAGAATGGTGGTAGAACGGTTTCTTCTGTATAAATTGACACCATTGTCCTAATATGACGGTTTTTTTTGTTTTGATCATAATTTGTTTTGGTATTTTGATAAAGATGCTTATTGTATTAACATGACAGATTAGACATTTACGAACTTATCACATTCAGACATTCGGCCTTAGAAGAAGAAGAATGGAAGAACGAATTCACATTATCACACACAAAAACGACATTGTCTTCAATGTAATGGTCAATTATTGTTATAATCAATATTATTATTGTCTTTGAACGTTGTGATCAATTAGTTTTTGATATTTTGAAAAAATGAATAAAAATAAATAAAGAAGTCATTATTTGTCTTATCTGATTTGTGAACAAAAATTATATAACTTTAATTATGAAAGAATTGGTTATCATTTGTTTGTGGACCTGCATATGCTATTAAATTTGCATCAGCTTTGAATTCTCGCTATTACAAACCGTGTTCGTATTTCTGTGTGTAAACGTATACGTATGTCTTGCCTGGTTGGTCATTTACACATTCCAAGTACACAATTGCAGTAATATGCATCCTAGAATGTGGAATTCGAAATACAGAGAGATAGCGAGAGAAATGGCGTTTAACGTCCACACGACAAAACTAGGTCATTACGGGACTAACATATGGTTCAATTTTATTTCAATAATTCGCTTCTTTAGCAGTGGGTGGGGGGGCGCAGAACCCGGTGAAAACGAGGTTGGACAGGCGACCCTATTCCTCGTAACGTACAACTGGGTAAATTCGAAAGAGAGAAACACTACTGTATACGTCAATTTACCCCTCGTCGTACTGCTTGCGTACGCATACAAAAATGTTTAGAGGTTTCGTCCGATTAAAATACAGATCTGAATTTTACAGTGGTGGTTTTACACACAATAAATTTGAATGTTTTGTGATGAAAGGAGTAAAATAAAATTGGATGGTGTAAATAGGACTGGCGAAATAGTATGTGTAAATAAATAGTTAAGTGGAATAAAACTTAGAGTGCCTGGAATTGTTGATGTTTGGGGGAGTTGAAAGAAAACACGGGCCGAATGTCAGCACGACAGAATTTTGATTCGTTCTTTAATTGAACTCAATGGGCGGGTGTCGGTCATCAAAGTTTTCTTCTTATCTCAACTAATTGGCATTAATAGACAACATCAATAAAACAGGGGGAAAGAAATCAACTTGTAGCACACCTCATCCAGGGGTTCAAACAAGGCTCTTTTCTGATATCAATGTGTTTTGTGTTGTATAGCTATGTAACGTACAGGTATAAAAATTTGATTACAGGAAATTATACATTTATTAATGACTATACATACATGTAAGGCAATGATTATAAAAATACAAAACTAACATTTTATTGCAAATACAAAACTAACATTTTATTGCAAATACAAAACTAACATTTTATTGCAAATACAAAACTAACATTTTATTGCAAATACAAAACTAACATTTTATTGCAAATACAAAACTAACATTTTATTGCAAATACAAAACTTTCCTATTGTAAATATACGTTATTTTAACGTACATGATAATAATGGAAAAAATACAGAAGGTACGCCATTGTCATTGACACAGTATGAACTGCGCACATAGTTTATTATTATCTGATTACAAATTATTTTACTTTCATTTTATTATTTTTCATTTTAATTTAAACATGTATAAAGGGCATTAGAAAATGTAACATATTTTATCGTCAGCAAATCAATAACGGGCTTATTTTCAGTTCCGTTGTTAACAACCAATAATGCGATATCCGTATGGATGATCAATGTATTACCATGAAATTGCAACAGTTGCTTCTTTCAGCTTCACCTTATCTGAACCCCCCGAAGCTGTATCACCGGATGTTGTAAGTAAGTATTCACTTCACCTGTACCCACAAATTTTAAATATGTCTGACAATTAGTCACGTGACGCTAGTCTCGTGGCGGGCGTTTAAAGAAAGTGATTAATTCTCGTTGCTTCTCGTTGTCAGTTGCTGGTTAAAATAACTGTTTTTATTACCGACAAATGTTCGTTGATTAAAGAACACATGCCGGGGCTTCTATCGCCTTTTTTTACAACTTGCTTAGCAGTAATTCCTCAGTAATTTCTTCCACTAGTTTGGAAACGATTCAAGGTAAAAAGCGACACGCGGTATGTAAACCCGATAAACTTCAATATAAAAAGCTTAGTTCGCCAAATAAAAGACGTTGGAATTGCGTCTTATCGTAATTCGAGTAGATTTGTGGCATTATTTACTATCATTTAAACTATCAGGTTTTTATTTCTTCTTTTAAAATAAGGTAAAGTATTTAGAAGTTATTTCACGCCATAACATCAAAGGGAATATAGATAAACGTAACAATTAGTTCGAGCACATATTGAATAATAACGCACAGAATGCTGGAGAGGGAAGAGGTAAAAATAAGATTATAGGAAATGTACCTCAATAATTTTGGAAGGTCGATGGCCGAAAGGTTTAAAGCGTGATGTCGCTTGTTTTCGATTTCCAGCTCGTACGACGTTTACTTTTTGTCCTCCTGTTTCCTCCTACTGCAATTGAATTGAACCATATGTTCGTTCTGAAGTGACATAATTTTACCATATGGTTGTATTTGGTTTTGTTCGATCCCTGCATTCACCGAGAAAGTTCATCCAGATTTTCCGGCGTGGTTCCCACTTGTCAGTGATGCAGGACAGAGGGCCTGACAAAGACAGATGCATGGTAGTTCGGATTGAACGAAAAACCGATGAGAAGTGTTCAAATTGACGTGCACGTAAAAGATCCTTTGGCAGTTGGAATTCGATATAAGAGTAGGTCGTAGTGCCGCCGCTTATAGCACAATGTATGGCGTATGTCCGTCTTCATTAACCCAGTTCGGAGCAGAACAGTAGGGCGTTAAAACCCTGTTTTATTTCATTTCGTATTTGGTTTGCATAGTTCATCCAAAATTATCAAGATAGCAAAATACTTGAAAGACACCGAACATCATTGTCATATTTATACGAGCTACTTCAAACTATTTAACAGTATTTTCTATAGCTATACATTAACTGAGCTCTAACCCTTCTTCACTGACCATGGACGGGTGTTTGTATCTTACCACCTTCTTTTTTTATTTATCTGCACACCGTATTACAACACATTAAAGAGATACACTGTGGGAGATCAGATAAGGAACTGGCAGTTCTCACTATAAAAGTTTTAAAAAATAGATAATGTAAGGGTAATTTGTTGAATATTCCGTCAAATTGATTCCACTCTGGACCGAGAATTTAATAACTGAATTTTAGGCCTAGCCTCAATCATCATTACTTATGTCGGATACAAAACATAGTCACGATTATGCAAGTTTTGATTTAATCATCAATGGGCGTTGAGCAGCAATCCGGATTCTAATCCAGTAAATATCGTTGAGCGATGACATCGAGGGTTGATTATGGTATGGATAAGTTAATTAATGTCAAATGTCCTATAGAAAGCGGTTGTGGTTTCGAGCCCTGGTGTGAGCGTATGAGGCATGGAGCTAGGGGCGCCTTTTCAACCTCGTGGGTTTCCTCCGGGCACTCCGGTTTCCCCCTGCTTAAGACCTCTACGCGCAAGCGAATTATTGAAATTAATAAATTAAAACCATATGTTAGTCCCGAAATGACCTAGTTGTGTTGAGTGGACGTTAAACCCCATTTCCCTCTCTCTCCTATATAGCAAAACCTGTAATAGGTAAATTTAGCTCTTGTATGATGTAAGAAAACTAAGCGGGTCCGATTTGAGATTTTTGATGATAAAACATGTTATAATAACGAAATAAAAAGTCGTCTGTATCTCTTTCGCAAGTTGTATCAGGTCAAAACTTTAAGTCCTGGTGTACCATTTTAAGGAATAGGAATCATATTATGGTGTAAGGCGATTCTCTATCAGGAATATCAGTCCCAAAATAGTTTAATTCCGTTCAATATTTACAAAGATATGTGGAATTGAAATGTCTTCGATCTATGCTGTTCGTTATACATGTCGCCATTTTGATATCCACGAGAATTCAATAAGGCCTGTTTAAATCCGATTGAATCAAAGCCGAAACATTAAGTAGCGTTGGTAGTTTTAATTTGTTTTTTTAAAATTTAATGTTAAATAATCAATCCGTGACATATTTGATATTTTAGCGACAAATGACAATTGCTTTTCAATATACATTAGAATCTCTGTGCTGTATCGGTTTCACATGCCTGTACATCTAGGCAGGTTAACTGATTTCGAAAATTCGAAATGACTAATCCTTGTGAGGTTAAAACACTTAATTAGTTACCGATTAACAGCACGTCGAGATTTACACATTTAATTATTCACCCAGTCCTGTAGTGTGTGCACATTGTTTAAAAGTTCGGCCAATAAGAGATAGATATGCGATTGAAAAATTCCAAACGTCAAAAGGTTCAATGAACAATGCCAAAATACATTGAGAACCCCTGAAAAATATGGATAGACGATGGACACATTAAATGTTGGCGTATAACAAAAGAACACCAGTCCGCTCTTATTTGTTAACCAAACTGAAAGTAGGTACATGTACACCTCTAACAAAAAGTTGTTTATATCCAATATTTCAAGACAATAGAATACATATTAAGCTACACTATTTTATTTATGAATTAAAGATATGTTGTATTTCTAGCAATTGTCTGTCGTATTGTCATTAGCTAATTGTGGTCTAAGTAGAGGTGCAGGTTGTGGTCTGCATCAAACGCTTGTGCGTTAAAAAGCGAATTATTGAAATAACATTTAACTTGTTAGTCCCGCAATGCCTGGAGGAAACCCACAAGGTTGAGAATGCGCCCCTTTAGCCATGCCACATACGCTCAAACCAGGGCTCGAAACCACAGCCGCAAGCTAGAGGTGGCCGGCCAGCTAGAGGTCGAAGCGCGACACTCTAGACCACTAAGCCATCCCAACCTCCCTTCTTTTAAAAGAAATTTTAAATATTAAAATGGCGATCATGGCTTCATTTCAAACAACCTAATTAATCAAATACTAATCAACTACTCTTGTCCTGGGTTCCTCTTATTCCAGTTGTCCCCATTCCACCCAGTTCCTTCTGACGTTGAAACAGAAATTGAGAATTCTGGTAATGAGTTTAATACCACTTGGCTTAGATTAAATACGTAAAACTAATTCGTAATGTTGTTTCTCCGCAATTATGTTTGCCGGACAGGGAGCATCCATGGACAATCTATTTAAAACATGTCGACAGTTTAGTTTACAGGGACAAAAGTTCAATAGAAACGCTGGATAAAACACTGGCAGAAAAGCCAACTAAAATTGAGATAACCTAGGTTCGTCTTGAGTTAGGACTTAAATGTCTTAAGAGTTAGTAATATTAATATGGTCGACAAGTTTGACCGCAATCTAAATAAAACAGAAAATTTAATCAAAATAGGATCAACGAGTTTAACGCCTGGATAATCAAAACCGATTGATAGACGTGATCTAATAGCTCATTTATCTCTTTGACTTCCTTTGGTAGCAATTTGTTACTGATTTCACATTGTGGACAAATAAGGTAATCCCATGGGATCACGTGATCATTTGACTAGCCATGTATTATCGGTTCGAACAGATTACTATTGGACCAATCCTCGTAAAACTTCTAATTTAGAGTTATCCTGTCTGAGTCGGTGTTATCCAGGTAATTGCACCAGTATGTATTTCACGTAAAAGACGACTGGATTAATCTTGATTACAACTTGATAAAAATGGCTGATTAGACAGGGGTAGATTTGTTGAATTCATTGGGGAAAATGTCCAGGGAAAATTGAAAATTAGTCAAACCGTGATGCCAAATGAAATAACACACCGTCATACATTTTAACATTCTGTAAACCATTCTTCTGACAAATCATCAGATTTATCTGCCCTTGGTAAAGGTTACACGTTTCAACACGTCTGACGCGGTTAATCATCTCCTCCCAAAGGACCGGATACATCACAATTTTTAAAATATTTTGGTTATGATGCAAGTCAAAATATTCGTTTCTTTCTTCAAATAAAGAGAAAAAAGATGCAACTGTTTTTTACAATTATTTTTTAAAACTGGTCTAGTGGTCTAGAGTGACGCACTTCGACCTCTAGCTGGCCGGTCATCTCTGGCTTGCGGCTGTGGTTTCGAGCCCTAGGGTGAGCGTATGTGACATGGAGATAGGGGCGCCTTCTCAACCTCGTGAGTTTCCTCCGGGCACTCCGGTTTCCCCCACTGCTAAAGACCCCTACGCGCAAGCGATTTATTGAAATAAAAATTGAAAACCACACGTTAGTCCGAAAATGACCTAGTTTGTGTCGAGTGGACGTTAAACACCATTTCTCTCTTTCTCTCTCTTATGGCCCAATCTCTTGGGAACTAAATACACTAATATGTATTTTTTTTAAATCTTAACTTATTGATATTCCTTGCAGATAGGTAATGGGTCCTACACGACATCCACCACTGGCGCAATATTTTGGTTAATAGAATCCGTTATGAAAATGAAAAAAAAGAATGGTTAAATGTTACTAATGAAGTATAGAAATTGGTATTTAAAAAAGCTATATAACCGCCTCTCCTCAAACGCAGAACCTCAAATGGAAAATATCACGAAAGCTGTCCACAACAAAGTATTGAAAATTAGCCCTTTAGCCTGCTAATCATACTGATCAAATTCATTTTTCATATTTTCTTTATAAATCAGACACGGTATCAAAACTAATGACGTGCTTTCTCTATACTTTGTTGATAAACACGATATAAATGAGATCGGGTCTTTGTTAGTTTTTGCTGTTGTGAAGCCGCTAACAAGACCTGTCGTAAATTGAGGGGATGACAACACGCTTTGCTACCCACAGCGACACGTCAAACTTTCATATCGACGGTTGGGCGCAGCAGGGGGCTGACAACACGCCATTCACGTTCAGTTTCTTAAATAAAATAAACGACACAAATTACAATCATATTCACAAATGAAACAGACGGTGGAGAAATCTGATCATATTATCAAAAATATTAACTATGATTATCATCTCACTATCATTTGGTCTTGAACAGGATAAAGAGCAATAACGGGATTTACAGTGCGCATGTGTGCTAGATTGGGTTATTGAAATGTGTACATGCACAAAATGTTTAATTATGGCTCTTTACAAATGTCATTATGTAACTCATTCTGTATGCTCCACATAATTTCAAAATTTTGTCTTGGACGGTACTTTACATTTAAATATCAGAAATTTTAGCAGCCATATCTGCCCATGCTTTCATTGGCAATGACCTGAACACAACTGGGTATCAAGAAAATCCAGGATACTTGCTACCATTTTATATTTGTCCGTACCTGAGTAAAGTTATTCTCGTTAACTCCCAACAGGTAGAATTCTTGATGTTCTTTACCATCTGAAATTTATCGACTGACTTTAAGAAGGAACCCTATACAGAATCCGAGCCATGGATGTATCTGGTTTTCTGAGATTAATTATCTTGTATCGGAAACCGAGCAGTTTTCTAAAACTCTTTTTGAGTTGAAAGATAAAATATGAAATTTTGTCTTCCCTTCACAAACATTTTGTAGATTAACCATTGTTACCTGGCAATGCTATGTTGTAATTTAAAGCCTCCATTGGGGGGGGGGGGGGTAAACGATACATTACGAATTTCATTTTATTGTTGAAATGTGATTAGTAGCCCCCTCTTCATTGCTTTTAAATGGTATTATTTTTTGTAAATTTACTGAGCCATGGCTGCTGAGATGAACGAACAACACTAAGGAATTAATTACACAGGGGTATGTGAAAATTATACATTGATATAGGTTATGGCATTCTTGAACATTTTTAATCTAAGTCAGTAATAATATTTTTGATGTTCACAATTCAAACAGTCTATATTCAAGTTCAGTATTATTACTGTTAAAATATCAACATATTTTCCAGACATATTCTTTTCAAACTGCAGACATTAATGAACATGTATTAGTGATACGCTCTCCATTATTTTTCTAAATTATTGCTATTGTGTTGTCCGATTCAAGAGCAATCCCGCCATGATGAAATCGATTTATATCTTTATAATTGATATCAAATAGTGTCATTATTAATCAGTTATTCATTATTATCATTTATAAACATGTTGTGCTACATGTTTGTTTTATAAGTTAGATATGATACGAAACAATGTCTGCTATTAATAGTCAGAAATATCGAAATATGATACGAAACAATGCCTTCAATGACAGACGTCCATTTATCTCATTTGAACATGCTGTTGATATTAACTACGAAAACAATGTTTGGTCATTAGTTATTGTTTAATATCATATTCAATATCGTCACAAAAACAACGCAATTTGTAACAGTAACGATAACATATCTATCGCTTATTCGAGAGACACGAAGACAAAGACTAAACATGAAGTAATTCGTATTCTGTGTTACCCAGGACATTTTTGAATAGTAATTCTCTGTTCTTATGAACTCTGTAAAACGGCACGGCGATTGTTTTCCGCGACAGCCAGACACAATGTAAAAACAGTTATAAAGGAATTTCATTACTTGTTATTATTCCATTATTTTTGAATAGGGGATAATGGCGGAATGATTGTATTCCAAGTTGTTATTATTACAAATTATGTGTAAAAAGTAATTTTCGATTTTGAACCTGGTCTCCGAACGGCGGGACAATCAAAAACACAATCAACAAATGCTAAAGGCGTATATGAATTCATACGTTCTTTTTACAATATCCACCCAATGGCTTTAATAAATAATTGAAAACTCATTTGAATTTTACCCCACCAGTTAAAAATCAGCCAAGCCGTATTATTATTTTTTATTAGAACCTTTTAAAAAAAGCAACCCAAATTTCAAATTTAAATAATTGAAGACAAAAATGCATTTAAAAAAAGACCAATATTGTCTATTAGTACTTTAAAGAAATCATAATACACTATAATAACACTATACATACGTAAAGGTTAACCTTGATGCAAACCAGGTTTGGAGAGATGAACAACAATCTGCGCATGCATTAGTTGGGGACAGACGGGCTTGTCGATTAGCAAAGAGTTTCGTAAGAAGTTATAGAAACCAATAAACTAATATAGTTTCAAAACCTTAAAGGTCCACTTAGACATCAAATTTGTCATCTATTAGAGATTAATGTGTATGCGCCATTTATTTATTTGAAAATTTTACACTATTGACTTCAGGAACGAAGGACTGGCAAGGGACAACGTATACTCTTTCGGATGGTTCGAAAAACGGAGTTCCCGTGTACACATTGCCGTGCACATGATAGCACCCTTGATAGTTGGAATTCCAAATAAGAGTAGGCCCTAGTGTCGATGACCAAGCAAGCGTTGTCTCTATCAGTCAACTCGGAGCAGAAGAGTGGGGCGTTAACTCCTATTTAATTTCAAGACCAGAATCATTTCTTGAACCCTTGATACGTCTCTTTTATTGAGATTTAACATACCTAATAATAAGTGCAGGAGGACCGCTCTTCACGCAAAACATATATCTACAAGATAAACCTGCTGACAAGACAGAAAATAGATATTGCAAAAAATAAACAATTATCAAATTAAGTGAATGGATCAGAATGCACTGTACAGTCCCGGGCCTATTATGGTACAGGCTTCACTAAAATGATTTACAAGTCATAAGGTTTGTTTGATTTTTTTCATGCTTTGAAGAATTTGTGACACGCCACAACAAATTGTAACGGCTCAACAAGTGCCCCTTATTACCATAAACACGATGATATAAACTAACTTGTCCCAACGTATTAATAGTACATCTTCCACGAGGACATCGGTATTTATTTTATGGTGTCTTAAAGAATTTTACATTGTTTTATACTTTTTAATAACAATTTACATGTCTCTTTTATTATTTATTCGGGCTAATACATATTGTAATGACATTTTGAAAAAATCTAACAATCGAGAATACATGGTTTATGTGTGTTATTCAGATGTACATGCATGGTGGTTTTGTTTGGGTTATTTTACTGTTCCCTTTCTGTAAAACTCTTAATCTTCCCTTAAAGCGAAGAGATGTACATTCGTTATCTGACTACTCTTAAGTAATTATTAGTATTATTTATATTGTTCAAATAGAAAAATATGAATTTGAAACAATTATTATAACTTTTTAAGAAGGGAAATAACATGGCATAAATAAGTGGGGTCAACCAAACTTACAAGCGCCTTTTTTTCAATGGAATAATTAACATGAGTTATATTTACGGTGAGCTGGAGGACGAAATGGAGATTCTCCCATCTTCATTCTGGCTGCATATTGTGAAATTTATACTTTCTTTTTAAATCCAGTTGTCTGCATCACCGACTTATTTCCAGTTGTATGTTCTGTGCTTTCATAAAAGTACATTAAGTTTATGCCCAGGGATACCGTTAGATTCCTAACATAAATTCAGCCAGTAGATTTCTGAAATGAATTCAGCGAGCAGAAATGATGATGAAAAAGGCATGTATTATGATGACGATTTCTTTGTACCTCGAGGTCGGTTGGATGGCCAAATGGTTAGCACGTGCGCGTTGTATCATAAAAGCCTGTCTTTGAGTCAACTGGCGTGGTTTCGAATCTCGGGTTGTACGTGACAAGGAGAAGGGTCGCCTTCCAATCTAGTTTGTGTCTTGTGGATATTAAACCCAATCTATATCTCTCTCTCGGGGGGTTGGGATGGCCTAGTGGTCTAGAGTGTCGCGCTTCGACCTCTAGCTGGCCGATCACCTCTGGCTTGCGGCTGTGGTTTCGAGCCCTGGTGTGAGCGTATGTGGCATGGATATAGGGGCGCCTTCTCAACCTCGTGGGTTCCCTCCGGGCACTCCGGTTTCCTTCCACGGCTAAAAACCCCTACGCGCAAGCGAATTATTGAAATAAAAGTGACCTAGTTGTGTTGAGTGGACGTTAAACCCCATCTCTCTCTGTCGCTCTATCTCTCTCTCTCCCTCTTTCTGTTCCTCGGAGGATAACAGTTACAAGAATATAAGATTCAGCGGCCGATATTACTTATCTTTGATGGTAACTTTTGTGATTTATTTACCACAGATAATGACTCACACAAGTTTTGCTTAAAACAATCGATACTGGACATAAATTAAGGCTAGCCATACGGTAATATTAAGAGTACAAGAAAGATGTGTGGACACTGGTCAGATAACACATACTTTGTTCTTGTACAACTAACACAACCTCTATGATTAATTTTGGTCAAATATACACAAATCCTTAAATCAAAAGTCTAACATAATAAATCAATCGAGGTTCAATAAAATAGGATTTAGCAACAGCAGACGAAAGTGGTCAGTGTGTTTCCTCATGGGACGCAACTCGTGTTGTCCTTCTAAATGTACGGTCATTAATGGGATTAGCTACGATGTCCATCTGCACGCGAAACAACTTTCTCCGTCCTGGGGGAATTTAAACTCTTGAGCCATCGACACAACGAAGGAAATGCAAAAGGATGTGATTTAAAGTCTGATGGAAATGATACACGTAGCTTGCATTCGAAACCATTCATTTAATTAATACTTGGGGTATATCAGTTTTTTTCTGAAACCACTCATTACATGTATTATCGATTGTGTTGCTTGTATAGACTATTGTACAAGTAATCAGTTTTAATGAAGTTTATGTTCAAGATATTTAAACTTCTGTTTTTAGAGGAGATGGCCAGGAATCCCCGAGTGCTGTGCTGGAGTTATCCATCGCCGTTACCTCTTGTTGGTACTGCAGGGTGGATGAGATGGTACAGCACCTAGTCGTTCGGGTTGTACAAAAAGTAGAGGTCCTATTGTGTACGTAAAGAACTATTGAAAGTTACTAGATGAGGTAGAAACGCCACTGTCCGGGCAAAATATTCTCCGTACCACCCTGTGTCGGGTATTCCCCGTCTTTATTAGCCCGGCTGGTATATACAAGTGTGCCTCTACACTTTATACCCCATTTCATTTAACGGAGAAGGGACAGTGACATTTCTGGGAACCACTCACCAAGTCCACTCAATAAAGAGTCCCGAAACCACTCACAGTGACCAGTCCACACATTAAAGTAACAGGTTATAAACACCCATCTTAAAATGAATAAATTTGGCCAGTTGTTTTATTACAACGCCTGTTATATTCCTAAGATATTTCCCGCCGCATGCGCCACTAGAATGTTATTTTGGAGTAGCTGTAATAATTGGATGTTATTGAATCGAAAAAAACCTAGTCTTCTACTTTTAGGATTTTATTGAAGAGGTTCCTGGAAGTAATTGGTTGTTGTTGGAAAAGACAATTTCTATTCTATTTCACGTACATTAAAGATACATCTAGAATAACAACACAGTTTTTAATGTCTGTATTGTAAGAGTATACCCAACCTGCATAAGTAACCACAACTAGTTTTTGACTAAAGGAAAAAGTTTATTCCATAAAAAACCCTTACAAGGTTATATGCATGAATAAAAATATACATGTATACATGAAACAACACACATTACACAGAAATATGAACTTACAATGATATAATTAATGGTTGGTATACAAACGCTCCTAGGTATTTTAATATTTCTACATTTGTATTCTACATCAATTGTTGGGGACCGTTCAATTTATTGAAAGTTTCTATTAGTTTCGGTTTTATTCATAAAAGCAAAGTTCGTGCTGTTTGCTGACTTACTAATTCCTGAAAATCGGATCTCACTCAATGTGCAAATCTGGAAACCGTAAATTTTAAAGACATCAGACAAATTTATACCATTAGAAGACTTTCAATCTGATAATATTTACTTATCATCGCCATCATTTTACTGATTTGGTCACGTGCTACTCTGTAATACGTCACAATTTATTACAAGTGAGGCTCGCGTCACGTGCGCCTCATCTTGGCAACCCGTGAGTGACAGGAACAGATGACGTTTTTGTCAGGGTATATATATAAACGGAAGTGTGTAATTTGAATTACGTATGGTGTTTTACTCTAAATTAACTGTATAGATTAGAAAATAACTTTTGTTGAATTATGCTTTTTTGGAATGCGAACACGTGTTTTGTTTCCTGTAGGCTGTAGTGAAATTATAGTTATATTAATTCTTACGCTCACACTGTCACGGAATGGAAAAAAAATCCCCCTTTTCAAAAACTGTGACACCAGTGTGAGAAAATTGTAGGACTTTTGTTTTGAATTGTTTCTGGTCGGTTAAGAGAATGTTTGACATATCTAACTGATAACTGTTAAAAATTCGGTGCTTGGTGGGAAAAGGAGGGGGGCTATGTACTGTACATAAATGGGGATATAGTGTACTGTTTCATTGTACATATTAACTAGTCCGTCATTATTACAATTTCAACACGTTTTATGTAGCTTCAAAGACCGATCGATTGTAGGGTTTATCCAAGGGTCACTCGGAGACGGTCAAACGGGCATGCATATTTGTTTGTACTACAACAATGCTTCTTTATTATCATTATCGCACTGTTTTCACGGGGTAATTCGATTGATTATTCATAAGCCGAACATGATGCTGCACAAAACTGCTAGTCTCTAGGCTAAAATATGTTACAAATGCAGTTTTAGTGTTTTTAAATATCCGAGTAAAGTAAATCTTAATAATAAACAATCAAGTTCGGTTTTTTTTTCGGAATTAATATATAAACTGAACTCACTCAGCACAGAAATAAAAGGATATAAAATCGCCATTCTCTGTTTTATGTATTTTTGTCGACTTTTCTTTCCGCCGTGATATTTTATAGAGCCTCGTGAACTGTTAAATTAGCGGGATTAAATTAAGATAGAGCGATAACGCCTCTTCACGCTTCGTTAATTTTAATAGATAGCTCATTAATACTTCAATTACCTCCCCTTAGATGGTTCTTCAAAGCAGAAATGAAAAACTGCAAGAGATTGGAGATAAATGATGTGCGACTTAAGTGTGATAAATCCGATTTAGTTAAGAAAAACTCAAAATATAGGTTTTTATCTTAAATAGATACAAATTGTGTACGTTTTGCGAAAGACGGTAAATTATTTGATACGAAACTACCGTATTAAGAAAAAGCACGTGGATTGCTTCTGCGCTGTAATTCAATGTACTTCAAACGTAGATTATTCATATTTCCCTCAAGCCTCGTTATTATTATTAAAGATTTATTCAAATAGCTCTGCCCCCAGACTGGGTTTAAGACCCGAAACAGAATTGATCAAATTTTATGAAGAATAAGTCTGTCTCGTGCCTATAAATAAGGATATAAATACTTTAATGCCGTCTACATATACTATATATATCTTGATTATGCTGTATATAAAATAATAAAGGATTTATAGATCTTTGGTCATAACCATCAAAGTTGAATATGGTTCCTTTGAATTTACCGGACTTTTTTTTCTCCAAAAATACAAAAAAAAAGATCAATATATAAAAACCATTAAAGACTATAATTTTCAAAAGTCTCCATTTTTAGAATAATCATGATATTTTCTTTACAATAATATGAAATTACGAATTCTGTTTTTCGAGTTTGTGAGCTGCATATGCAGCCATATTGATTTTTTCAAATTTTAGAATATGTTTGGATGAGATAAACTGATAAGATCCGTTGTCCCTGGTGCGTCAATTATAACCGTTATCCATAGAAAACAACAACATAATTGTTAAATAAGCTGTGCGATTTCCCCAAATAAAGAGTAAAAGCATAACCATCTTCGTACATGACACGCGTAACTGTACAAGACGGTGAACGACAGAGATTGGGCTCAGATTTTATAAACTCAAGCTACTTGCTAGAAGGTACTATCTGAGAAATAACCATGTTGGATGTAAGAGTACCATAAAAAATGTAAGTTATATATATGAACCCCACAAATGAAAAGAGCTTTCGAGCTAAAAGTACATTAAAAATTCTTAGCAGACATTTCGAAATACAGCGACATGGTGTTTAACGTCCTTATTTTATCCACCGACTGGGCTTGAAAATTTAGAAAAGCCACGAGGAAGAAGTATTATAGGTAACCAATAATATTTCTATAGTGGTATATATAATACAGCAATGTATATTGGACATTGTTTTCTATAAATTCACCAGGTTTAGATACATTATATACTTAAGATATATCGCACTAAATATAGATATGTAAAAATATATGTTCCCATTATAGATACGGAATATTTACAATTTTGTTACTGTAGTATTACTCAGTTTAACTTATATATTTTCTAATCTGATAACCGAAGAGAAAAGCAAGTTCCACATTTTTCAATAGTTGCATCTTAACTTGTTCAAACAGCTATCCGTTGTTTGAGTAACGTAGATAACTCAACGGCCAAAATAAAACTGTCAAAATTCGTGTGTTTTTTCCACCGTTAAGAAGAAAATAAACAAAAGAGTATCGAGGCAGCTTCTATTTTCACAGTAGCATTCAAACGAGAAATCATTCTAAATAAACACAAAATTATGTTGAACACGCTTCTATGGACATTTTTCGAATGATTTGCCAAGGTTTGTTAACATAATGGACGACAAGACAAGCTAACTTTATCGAGTGACAGTTTAGGAAAAATTACGTGAATTTTCTCTCTTTATTCCAGTATTTTATATTCTCTCACACGCCGCTGTTGACAAAAGTCTAATTTAAACCCCAACTCAACAATACCGTGTGTACAAATCGTCCGCAGACAATACATTATTGTCTTAAAGGGGCGGCGTCGATAGTTGACGAATCTGTAGAAACACGTCTCAAAAGATGTTGTTATTTATTCTGTAACTTTCTAAAATAACCACAAAAATATTGATAATTTATTCTAGAAAAATAATCATAAAAAGATCTTTAACTTTTAAGCCGAAAAAGAAACATACTGCTTCTGGGTTTTTTTTTAAAGTGCATTTATCTTACAAATTGTGCTATTTTCTATGTTTATTTTTAACCTGAATAAAAATCAAACTCTTTGTGCAGTTCATCATAGGAGTCAATTGTCCGCTTTTCCGTTTTCACTTGAAAATAAAGTGAACAAAAAGACCATGATAGCGTATAAATAGCGACACCGCGCTGCCGTTCTCTGTGATACTCGATTTATTAAAGTGAAGAAAAGGGGCGGAGCTAGAATCAGAGCTCGCGCAGTGGGCGGTACATGATATCACGTGTGAGATAAAGACTGCGTGTTAAACAAGGCCTGATACAGCGGCTCCATGATCTTTGGTCGTTAGCGATTGGTTTAAAACACTTGCTAATAAATCCACAAATGATGGAATTGTAATGAGAAGCAACGAGGAACAAGTGAATTTTGTTGTTTGTTGAGCGATTTCTTGTAGTAAACTGTGTGTATTTAGCGAAGTGGTGTTTCTCATGTTTTAGTTCAACTATAAGATCGAGGTGTGGGATGTGTGTATTAACTTTTACAGCTAGTTCCTAACGGTGTTTACTATTGTGATGCTTATCTATTGTTGATAATAATATACTATACCTTATATACATATATACCTACATGTATATATACCTCTAACCACAGTGGACTAATACTATTCCCTCAAAGAACATTGGTCGTTCTCTCCGGACATTGGACACTACCAGGACATGTCCACTACGGCTTTTACAGCTTATAGCTTAGCTTCTTCTACTCCTACGTCTCTGCCAACAGCACCAGTAAGTCGATTTTATATTCTTGTATTTATATGCATATTTCTGTGCATTAATTATGACAGTTATAC
Organism: Patella pellucida; assembly: GCA_917208275.1. Lineage (NCBI taxonomy): Eukaryota > Metazoa > Mollusca > Gastropoda > Patellidae > Patella > Patella pellucida. Next base: position 66,156,755 of record OU795039.1, read on the forward strand.
AAATTCAGTTATAACGTTTTATTCATATCAGTTATCTTTTCATCATCATTTTTAAAAAAAATATATATTGAATAATGTTAGTAATCATTTCGATATCAAATATAATATGTTATATCATAAATTTATTATTGAGTATCACAATATATATAGCTATCACAATATTGTTATGTTTATTATAATTCCCAATATACTGATTTTCAAATAAATATGTTTTCTTTTTACAAAAATAACATAAATTGACCAAATTGATCAATAATATATCATACACACACTACACGATATATATTCAAAAAAATAAAAAAGGAACAAAATATATTTACACAGTAAAATGAAGAATGTTTAATAAGTTATCTTAATAATGCCCTCGTTATTCTAGATAATTAGGACAAGAGCTAATCAACATTAACCAAGACTAATCAATCAGTAATCGAATCATCTAAATTTGTTTACACAATGTCATAAAGCACGATAAACGATGTGGCGCTATTGAATATAACGGTCGGGAAATTTGAGAAGTTAAACGTTAGGGCTATTATCGCTGATATTTAGGGAGAGGAGAAAAGCTTATCAGGGACTGTCAAACTATTAAGATATAGATTTCGAGTGACACATAACAGAGATAATCAGGGCGATAACGGGCTTTTGGTATTCTGTATATATAAATATTACATACCGTTATTTATATTGACGAGAAAGAAGGGTACAATCAGTGTAAAACGTATTGAATATTCCAAGCATCGGTAGTTAAAATACAGATGAATTTCACAAAGAAGTGGTGTATGACTAAAAACATTTTCTATAATATATTTATTACATGCTTAAATTTTGGATATATTTCAACTAAAGGATGCCCCCTTGTCTTCTAAATTTGGACACGATTTCGACGAAAAGAAAAGTTCTACAGGAACACAGTTATTCCATGTAATTGACGCCCTACTGAGTCAATTGAATAAAGGATAATTGACCGGGGTAAATATTTTATATAATATAATTTATGCAGTTTTCAATAATAACCCAATATTACGTATGTACACCTTGTGGAGGAATATAAACGTTTCTTGTATTACATGTTTTACTATATAGGCCCTAATATATAATTAATGAAATGGGTTTAACATCTTACTATTCTACGCCAACGGGTTAATACACTGGTATGTAATATATGAAAAGGGGTTGAACGTCCTACTATTCTACACCAACTGGATTAATGTACGGGATATGTAATAAATGAAATGGAGCTTAACGTCCTACTATTCTACACCAACCGGGTTAATGCACGGGATATGTAATACTAATAAATGCAATGTGGTTTAACATCCTACTAATCTACACCAACCGGGTTAATACACTGGTATGTAATATATGAAATGGGGTTTAACGTCCTACTATTCTACACCTACAGGGTTATTTAATGAAGGTTGTCTGAATAAGTTATGTGGTATTATTTATTTCACTGCATCGAAGACAATTTTATTCGTCAAATTCCGCTTAAACTTCAGTGGATCGACTGGTGTAGAAAAGTTCAACATCATTTCATTTTATTTCTTACATCTCTGTTGACTTTTGAAAACCCCAAAACACAGTGAATTATGTGATAGGCCTATACGTTTAAGCGTGGTATATTTTAACAGTCTATTTGAATCAATAAAATCCATGGCATGCAGTGCTTGGTTATGAACTATGAACATGCTCATAAGAGAATTTAAATCTTCCATATAATCGCTAATAAAAAATATTTAAACCACCCAAAAATCCTTTGTAGCAATTTGAAAAACAACAATATTCCTTTTTTAGTGAATTTTTATTTTAAAATAAAATAAATTTGATAATGATATAAAACTTAAAAAAACGTTGCTAATCCGAACAAAAATATTTTTCATGCACTAAAAGCAACCTGTGCTGTTTCATTTGTTATCAAAAAAACTTTACGAGGCGTTTATATCTATCTAAAACAAAACTACAGGGTGTTAAATTTATTTCTTTTACCACCCATATTATTTGAAACAAGTACACAGGGGGGTGAATAAATCCACAAAAAGACACTTTTTACATCAATAACATTTTATTTCATTAATATAAACCAGTTTTCATATCGAATGGTGCGTGACGAGTGAAGATTTTTTATATTTTCAAAGTTGCAGCTTGCCTCTGTTATTTCACATGCTAGACTATATAACGCGAACTCTTTAAGCATTCCCCCAGATGCATTGTGTCGACTTAATGTATCTTTCCTGGCTAAAGAGTTACAGGAAATGTATGTCTAAACATTTCAGTATATTCAATAGTTGGCTCTGCGTCTATTTTGCCTTGCATTGTGAAGCTTTCTATAGCGTACATCTAAAACATGACTGCCATCTTTGCAAACGACATACATAAATCGTCTTGACCACGATAAAAAGAGCGTCGTATTTGCCCAAGACAAATGTCATCCATGAAAACCATAAATCACAAAGGATTAATCTAATAGTGTTTAGCAAACCCTGTATACAAACACCATCTAAACATAATTCATAACAAAACGTGGAAAAATGAAATCTATGTTGACAAAAATGTACCGGTACTTTTTGCATGCGTTTCTATAAATTGCCAATGTTTTAATTTTATAGCAAATTATTTAAAAACAAATAACTGTCTATCACGAAGTTATGGCTCAGTATAAAAATGATATAGAGTTTTAATGTCAAACTTTTCAGCACCGACCGGGCTAATGGAGATTATCAGAAAAGACATTAAGCCATATAACAAAACGTTATATGACATAAATATTCATTTGTTGTATATAATATGTATTGAGTGATTAAATTGCTAATATTTTGAATTTAACATAATGTGAACGAAATAATGTACAATAGTTACTACTATAAAACATGATAATATTATAGTGTTAAATTCTAGTAAAACTTGTATGTATATTTGTAACCTAATGCATATTTGCTCACAATTCATATATCTGTAGCATTTGCTTGATAAAGACGAGGGTATCCTCGCCGAAACGTCGATTAGTATCAAACTCAGTAATTTGTGTATCTATAAAATTGAACCTTGTGGTAATATAGCCATATTCAAATACACCCCCGTTAAGTAAATAAAAATACTATATAAAATGTAAAAAACAGCCATATATTATAAGTTATAGCATAATATTTCATTTCGTACATGATATACAACACATTTATGTACCATAAAAAGAATACAATTTTCATTCAACCCACGTACGACAACTAATTACACATCATAACTAAATTAGACTGGGTGTCAAATCGTCTTGTTCTATGATTATAAAAGTCATCATTTCAGTTGAACTTGTATATAAAAAATCACCATTTTACACGAGTTTTACTGCCATAATTTCATGTAAGAATATTATCATAAATAAAAACATCGGACGTATTTTTAAATTTTTTTGTTTATTATGATGCCTTTTACATCTTTTGATGTTTAAAAGTGAGATTGTTATGTTCATGTGGGTCCTAATTGAATAGTAAATAATATAATCTAGAGATACAATCAATCGAACTCGGGTGGCTAGAATTATTATCTAAATTTATATTTCATTAATATTAAATCTCAAATACACGAAAATTCGAAATGTCTGCGCGTTTACATGTACATACTGAATATTATGACCAATAATATGTGAACTGGCATATATAATAAAAATCAAATTTAAAATACTGAAACTCGGGCATATTCGACATAGATGTAACAACAAGCTGACAAACAAATCACAAATTCACCCAAACAAAATATTAGAATTTAAATAAGTCAAGAATTTAGAGATTACATGTAGATCTTGGTATATATTTATCCCAAGAATAATAATAATTATATAATCTCTTTAAAAATACAGTATCCTCATTGTATGCGTTCATTTATCAGTAAATAGAATTAGGTATCGTAATTCTAAATACACTTTTTGGTCAAAGAAAATATTCAAAGAATTCCATTTTTTTACCCCCGTGATTTAGAATACTGCAACACTGAAATCTGCTAAAGTCATTATTTCTAGAATTTTAAGTCACTCCAAGATCACATTTCTTGTTTTTCAAAGTGGTTTTTACACACACACATGTACATACAAATTACAATTTGAAGAAACATGACCGAAATATAGAATAAACATATATCATGAATTTATAGTCATAGATACCCAGAACGCGGAAGTATATTAGTAGTTTATACCCAACACTTTTATATCCCCATGGCAGCATTTTAGGAATTGTGAGGAAAATTGAAGATACTTTTACTCATGAAAATACAATGTTTTCAAAACTTTTACAACAATTCTGATAAATATTGCCAATTCATAGTTGCGGAATATATTTTAAAAAACATTTTTGAAGTAGTTAGTTTCACGCTTGTATGATTCGAGTACACAAACATGAAATTCGATGATTGATTCTGTATGATTAAAGTGCAGTTTTGACATTTGAAATAATTACATTGTCATCTCGCATTGATCATAAACCAATTGATAAATAAGCTGTGTATAAATCAAGTATCATGTATGTATATTATCACAGTTTCGAACTTTGATTGTATGCATTTCAAAAATCAAACTATTTTTCATTAATTTCATAGATGACGTCGGCGCCATCAGCAACCCCCGGTGGTCGAGCATGTTGTGAAAATGGACGTCCCATATTAACTGATCCTCACACAGGGCAGACGATATGTTCCTGTCAGTATGGTGCTGCCCTTTTAAATTACCCCAGAGTTCCTGGTCTTGCTGAAAGTGTATACAGTGCTTCTGCCGCTTATGCTGCGGCGGCATCTCAGGGTTACGTTTCCCTCGGAGCAGAAGGATCAGCGTTTTATTCTCCTTTGGTAAGTATTGACGTGTTTGGAATAAAATCACTGTATTCAACACACAATTTGTGATATTTACAAATTACAAATTTATAGAAGTGGTTATTGAAAAAATAAAGAAAACCCCCCCAAATAATTTGAGACTTATTATAAATCCATTTCTCAAAATATTGAAATGTCAAAGAAAATGTTTTCTTAATATTGATGGAATTGTGACGATCGATCTGTTTAAGCTAATACTTTTAACGCATTGCCATACTGAAATGTTTTTTGAGTGCCCCTCTAAGATATTAATTCAAGAAGAAGAAAGAAATCCAATTTTTAATTGTCTTCGATTCCTGGAATGTTTATTACGGTTTAATTATTTATGAGGAACACTGTGTTTATTTGCCATCTTGAACGATCCATTGTGAAAGTAAACAAAGATTATGATCTAAATGATCAAGCTTTTCATTACCAACGTGGTTTAATCAACCTTAAGTATTCCGCCATGTTTCCTATTTCAAGTAAAAGTCACGGGGAGGGATCCCCATATTTATTTACTCAAGAAGAACTGGTGACGTCTTAATTTCACACCCCTGCTAATAAAGCCCTATCAGTTTACCAGAGGTACTTGTGATCACTCGGCACCGCAGTGGGCAGTAAATCACACATGTGCCGCGTTTAAACAGGTTCAATTTTACGATTTGTTTGATTACTTCATTATGGACGTCAATATAATTCTTTGTCCATACTGCAGCTCTCAAAATTGAAATATTATAATTTGACGCTTGTCGCTATCTTTCAAATTATCCACTATTCGATGATGTAATACGCACCGTTTCTTTTTTAATTTTTTTAGTGTGAGCCATTCATCAAATCACGCACACTCCGGTACTTCATCCAATTAAATTTCGATTTACAAAACTATCTTAGAACATGCTGATATTTAGTCATACAAAACTGAATGGTTGTCTAATAATTGATTACAGATTTAGAATACAAAACTGCTTACATATTCATAGATAATTCTATGCAAATGTTTTATTAAAATATTATAAGTATTCTGTATTAAATATTTTCGTGTTTATTCATTCAGGCTGGTGGGCCGTATGAGTTGAAGGACAGTCCCGAGGCATGGAGGGCGCTCACTCAACCAGGATTTCCCTATGACCCTACAATGATTTATCCATACGGCGCTGGGTGAGTGTTCTTTCTTTTCTTAACAAAAACAGTGTACTGAGACACCCTGTGGTTTCATTCTGTTTTAATGAGGCAAAAAATGGTGAAACATGTACAGTAACGTAGACTGGATCATGGTTCTTTCATAATCTGTCAATTCGTTAAAAGGCATTCGCATAATGACAGCTTTTCATAAAATTATTATTTAATATGTTGTTTGGTTATGTGAATGGTTGGTATTTTCATGGTTCACGGAGTGTGATACAACCGCTTCTTTAGTAGCTAAATAGGTCTTAAAGCCACTCGCACAATATCTATAATCCCCCTTTCTAGCTTTTGATGTACATTTAATAAATCAGTCAATGGGGATGTTCAAGCGATCTCTAAAGTGTCAAAAATCATAAAGTGGGTTTAGCTTATACAAGATTCAAATCGTAAATTCACATTTCGCTGAGCGATTATTATTTTCTTTTTGTAAGAAAAAAACACCCTCAAACATTTCTTATCAATTTAAAATAAGCATGGAAAGATTGACAAAAACGCAGATGCTTTGTCACGGTGTATAAATAAAAATATATTTAAAATATACATATATACCAATACCACACAAGTCGCGGAGAAAGGAGGGACGAAATAAATGTTGTCGTTACTGTGTTTTTATATGGAAGAAAAGTCAACGAAAATCTTCAACACATAAAAGGCGCTATTGATCCGGGTGAAACTTTACAAATATTATGAAAGGATAGCGAGAATAATGGCTTGTATTGGGCGAAATGAGAAAGAGGGGAGAAAAGAGAAAGCGAGATAATGTTTTCAATTTTCTCTGTCCATTATGTACGGTCTATTTCCACTGACAGTTTTTCTAACAGAATTTAAAGAGTCTAATTTACTAAATGGCATGACTACATTTAATTCGTTCTCCAATCGCAGACAATTCACTACCACCATATTGTCTTTCTTCTGATGTGACACTGGTTTGTTCTCCCGCGGGTTTCCATATTTTAATTCAACGATTGATTATTTTTATCTTTTACTTGATGTTTACTGTAATAATTAAGGGAGATATAGTAATGTTTTAAATGCAATGGATATATTCTACAGTCAATTTTCTAGTCCAAACACCGGTTGTCCGGATCGAAAGTTTAAGTTTAAAATATACTCTGCAGTCCAGATAAATATAATGTTAAAAGAGCTAATGTTGAGATTCTGCGTTCAACTGTCGACAGTTCAGATATATCGGACTCTGTCTTCTGATGTCGATTGTTTAAGCCTAAAATGAACTGAAACTATTAAGCAAACTGGCTTGCGTTTAATATTTCGAAACGAAATACAGAGTGTGTATCATTATTAATCGAAATAATAAAAATTCGCATCAACTCAATTCATTATATTATGTTGACCTAAATGAAAAAGGCTTAAATCCTTTAAACTAAATATGTTTACATGTCACCATACATTGTTTCTACCCGTTAAAACGGGTTTTCCATATTTTTTCCATTTATCTTTATCTTTTTTTTCCGCCCAGGTATGGCGGTCTTGATTTAAATTCTAGACGTAAAAATGCCACTCGAGAAAACACAACCACATTAAAAGCCTGGCTTTATGAACACAGAAAAAATCCTTATCCTACGAAAGGGGAGAAAATAATGTTAGCCATCATCACAAAAATGACTTTAACCCAAGTTTCTACCTGGTTCGCCAACGCTAGAAGACGGCTGAAGAAAGAAAATAAGATGACCTGGTCACCGAGAAACAGATCGGAGGACGGAAGTGACGGACTGGATAACGGAGACGTAGATTCCGACGGCGGAAAGGAGGAAGGAAAAGACGGACGATCAACTCCAGGTCTTGGAGATTTGGGTTCCGGTAGATCAACGCCAACTGGAGGTAAATTGAATTCTTTATTTGCTATTAAGTATATCAGACAATTGCCATATTCAGTAATACGCATGTATCTTTTGTTCTATCTGTGCATCACCTGTGAAGTTCTGGTATATTGTTTTAATCATGAATAATGTCGCTGCAAGGGCTAATACCACGTTTATAACTAAAATACATTTCCCAAGTATTGGTCTTATATACATATGAAGCACCACATTTATTGATGCTACAGTTTACATTAATTTCAATCATTATCTACTTAAAACACCTTATACCACTTGAACAATTCACTTATTTAAAGACAGACATTAGTCAAATTCTTGATCATACCTCTGTAAATGCCAGTCTACGCTGCCGTATTTTTTACGCTAATTACGTCAATGCTTAGATTTTCTGTAATTTGGAGAGATAATGATTACTGTATTTTATTCTTGGTGAGAGTGGTAATGCCCCTTTAAAAATGATGTTATTTTTCTTGGTGGATGTGGTAATACCCCTTTAACCATGCTGACTGAATTACTGGCTACATTCTCCATGTACATCTCCCCCACCCAGTAATTGTCTTTCAAGTAGATAGCTTTTGAATTTCAGATATAAAAAACACACGACCTTATTTGCTAGAACTGATTGTCGTACACCAAGCATGATATTATACTCCCTGATTGTAAAACATCCGCGCTCCCACTTCTCATTTATATGGGAAGCTGGCATAGCTAAAAAACTAAATTGTTGTTTTAATTTTGTATTCAAAATTACACAAACATTTTCACACTTCTGCTACTGGAAGTAAAAGCCAATGGCCTTTATTTCTTAACATATTTTCACGAATTTTAAAAAGTACATATGTTTTAAGTTGATATTTATTTGGTCAAGATTTGTTCTTAATGGCATCATCTGTCATATTGAGTTTATTTTTGTCGTGAAAATTATTTTATTATTATTTATATTATTTGTATTTTACGAGGGGAGCCCCGAGCAAAACAGGGTCATAACATTGAGTAATTTATCACAGACAAATGGCAGACAAACACAATGTGATAGGGGGATGTTTTACAATTTTATACTCACTAGTTAATTCGCTATTATGATGAATTGTTTTTGTTACAAATCTGATTTATTTCTCGTGTAAATCCTAATTTCTTTGTTGTAATTCAGTTAATTCTTTTAGAGGTGCAATAAAATTCAAATTTTGTCTGGTAAATATAGATGAATATTCCCTGCAGTTATTTGAAGGGTATATTTTCGTCTTCATTTGACAGGTCTGTGTGCACGGTTTCATAGATCAATCTTCCCCGTATTTAACCCGATTAATATTTTGTATGAAAATCATAAAAACGCATTTTACCCTAGTAGGCTATAATTTGCCATTTCCAGTCGTTGAAAATCGACATTTGATGAGAAAGAGTGTTCAGGGAGACGTTTAATAATGCAGCCATTAGGCCAGAGCGAGGAAAGAGCAGTAACTGAAATATTAAGGGGTTCAATAATGAAATTAAATCGCTACTTGCCAAACAATGAAGCCCCATTGAATGTTTTCAGTTGGAGGTCGGTTCGATTTCCATTAGGCTAGAATAGTTTGCGTATTCGTTTGTTGATCTCTGTCACGCTAAATGGTTGCAAGTTCATCGATGTTTCCATTTGTAGTTGTTCATGTTCTAGTTCCACCAAATAAATAGAGGGATGTTGTTTTTGTTTGCCGGTTCATTTAGAAACAACTTCTGCAATTAGTCTTTTTTCCCCCATTTTCCTTCACACAAATTTGTAAAACCAGATTGAGGACAAACATCCTAGAGAGGATGGTTGAAAATAAAAAAAAAAGAAAACAAATTAATTAGTTTGTATCATATTTATATCAAAGCATTAAAATAACACGGTAGCATTATGATTGCACATCTAATACCATTTCTCCTTTTTGGGAGTTCACATAACTGTTGTTTTTTGTCTCCGTATTATTTACACCGATGAAAGAACGTTCAGTCTAATAATAATAATAATAATACAAAAGAAGAAGTTAGTTACGAGTGTCGTAAAGGGAGCAGTATACACGTATTCTTTCCAAAACATCCGAAAATAGATTGGAATTCCACAGAGTTATACTTTTGTAAATATGAAATATCAAATAACTGGTATATATCCACACTCTTTCGCCAAGTGTTGGTATTATCTTATACCAACATTAAACTCCGCTAAAATATGATTTTTCTTATGTTGGCCTAAATCGTAAATTCGTATAAATTGACTGCAGTCGCTCACAATGAGTTTATTCAGGCTCTGATATCGCTAATTCCCCCAGGCAAAGCGCCACACGACTTTTATTTGTTAGAATAAATACAAACCTAATATCATTCTATTACAATAAGGTTAGATTTCAGATTAAGCGTTTCATTTCACTCTAATGCTGGATAAATTTGGCAATTACTCGCTTATTTGGAAGAATAAATCGTAGCTTTGTTTGAATATGTAACTTGGAGGACAATCGGGTTTGTTACATTATCTAAAACCATGATACGTTTTTTTCTAATAAGCTGTGCTACAGGCCTTGAACTTTAGCTTATATATAGTCTGTCTTGGCGATTTAGTTTCAAAATGATATAGATCAACTTTGAACTAGACGCTACCCTCTCTCCAGTTTATTCCTGCTGTGTCTTTATGCTAGATTTTGAAAGGCGTAATCGATTACCATTTCATAAGCCAAACAGTTAAACAACTCAGTAGTGATCGAGCTGTGTTACGACCTGTCATTGAATCAACTGCATGGCGTGGTTTCGAATTCCCGGTTGTACGTGACAAGGGTAGGGTCGCCTGCCAAACCTCGTGGGGGTTTTCCAGGCTCTCCGGTTCCCCCAACTACTAAAGACCCCTACGCGCACGTGAATTATTGAAATCAAATTGAACCATATGTTAGTCCCGAAATGACCTAGATTGTGTCGAGTGGACGTTAAACCCCATTCCCCTCAATCTCTCTCTCTTTCTCTCTCTCTATCTCTCTCTTATCATCAATTATAACAAGGTGTCAAATTGCCGTTTCTTAATAACCACCAATTGCCAACCGGAGCCATTTCTGTTTTAACGCTGTTGGACAAATACTCATAATATATTCATGATCATGTTTCTGACTGCCCTTCATTTGAACAAAATCTAAACACAAATGTTTGGAAAAAACGACAAACAATATTAAACAAATATAGTTTAATTGGTGATAACCTGGATTGGATAAGATCACGTGACTAACCCTCTCACCTGTGCGATAAAGATGCAGAGTGTTTGATGTTGCCGCCCCACCTGCCCCCTCAGGTGTTATCGGTTCTACAAGATTTAGCTAATCTTTCCAGATAAAAATCTCCACTCCTAACTTTTAATACAACCCACCTGTCAATCACTGCGTTTCGTTTCCTCGTTGCTGGTGCCGAATTTTTGTAATCAGCCAACATGGCGACTGTTGTACTATGTTTGTATTACAAGAATTTTATCTGTTGTGTCAACTTGAAACCCTTGTTACTGATAAAAATATAGATGAACTATTGATAAACTACAAAATCTTGAACTTAATGGGTAGTGGAGGTTTTACGGATACGCCCTGGCATGCCAATGTACTAATGTACCGACCGATGCCATTTTAATTGCTGGAACTATTTCTGGTATTTTAGAAAACTGATACTTATGTTAGGTGGTCTTAGTACTACATCAGTTTTATTTCAAGAAAACATGACAATTAAGTCGACAGATTTATAGTAGGACATCGTGTTATTAAGTTAAAACCAAGATTTTTCGACGGTTTACCCTATGAAGCAGTAAAGGCTCTATCACGAGTTCTTCCGTTCTTCCCACCCCTATTCCTACATTATATGACTAGGTAATTGTTCAAGTGTTGCTAAACATTCTTGTATACGATGTCTTTGACGCATCATACAGTGAATGCGGTACACCTTCTTGCACACACGATGTTAACACAAGTAACACATTTTTTATACTTTTGTATGGGGAGTTAATCCTTGATCCATAGATGTATATAATATACAACAATAAAAACTTCAAATCTCCGAACCCACCCATTTTTTTAAAAAGAAAACAGATTTATAAATCGATAACAACTGAAGTTTTAAACACATAATATTTCGATCTGTATGAGCAGTGTTGAAAGTAAACGACCTCTGACTCAGATTATAAAGTCAGCGCTGACTCCCAGAAGTTTGTCAGAAAAAAAGGTAACAATAAACATGTGAAAGAGATTAGGTAATGTCGTGGTTCTAGTTCGCCATGTAGAATTCCTAGTAGAATCGCGCTCAACATAATGCTACCGTCTATTTTACATTGTTGTATTTGGATGTCATTAAGAGTTGGAACCAAAGCCTGATACAGCCGTGATTAGATGCTTATTACTTGACTCCCTCTTTACCTTCAACTATATAATTTTCATCTCAACCTCTAAACTAACAAACAATAAGCCTGTAATTATTTTCAGTTTTCCGATTAAATTGCGATCGTTTACTGAACAAACCTTCAGAGTGGTACAAGCTGCTCGAGGGAGAGAAATTTGTTACCCAACTGCATACACATGTTGCCCGATTACATCCGCCAATGTTTCAATTCTCCACATGTGAAAATACAGAAAACGAAACCCGACATGTATCCATTTCTGTGATATTTTTCAGAACTCGATTTAGGGATAAAATTAGCCGCAAAACAAGACCAGTCGCGTTTACATCTAGTTTAGGGTTTGTTTTCGCTTCGCTTTACTAAAGTTCCTGTCATTTTTTACACTTAGCTAAGAATGTTACTGCTGCCGTGATTTGCTATAATCATGACCACGGTGTTGATAGTTGAATCTCGCTTTAAAAATAACATATTTAAGAAGTTTGAAACAATGTGGTTTATTGGGTTTCATTTTAAACGGTGATACCTTTAGATAATGAACTACAAAAAAAGTACGAAACAACACTTCATTGGGATTTTTTATAGCTGGTCTTGTTGATAGTTCTTGTAGACAATGATATCTTGAGATTACGCAAATGATTGAAATAATACGAAACTAACTAATGGCAGCTGTAGATAAAGAAGAACAAAGAACCATCATATTATGTGTATTGCTTTCAGAAAGTCATTAATTTACGAGCTTGAAACCATCCATCATTTTCTTGAACCCAACACTATTTACGACATAAGAATTTATTAAATACAAACAAATGACTATCTTAGATATTGTCTATTATTTCAATGGGTGGATATTGGAATGTATGCCTTTTATTACAATAATCTTAAAAAGAAACAAACACTAAAAAATTGTGAATTTCTTATCACGATTTCATAGAAATATACGACCAAATGTTGACGTTTTAAACAAGAAACAAAAATAACAAAAAGAGGTGTTAAAAATTCTTTCTATATTTCAAGTTACCAAAATAGTTTTACTGGTGGACAAAATAAATAAATGTCTTTGAAATATTCCAACATTGGTATTGCTCATAATATAATCGTGTATCAATTTTAAAAAGAAAAAAAAACGAAAAAAAAGGACCAGTATTAAACATAAAGACCAAATTTCTGCATGTGATTAATTATGCATACATGTAATTTTCCAACTTAATGGAAGTAGTACTTGTTGTTCCAGAATGCATATTTTCCAGAAGCCTTCACTGAATTCATAGTTTTTATCATGTTTTAAATCTGTTTTTATTATTTTATATTTTCTAGGTGATGATTTAGATATGTTAGATAGTAAAGATGCTTTTATTAATGTTGACGATGAAGATAGTGATGATCACAGTCTACACGATGATAGTTTAGATCCAGATGATGAAGTGTTACGTAGAATGAAAGCCGGCATTGAAAAAGCGGACTCAGACAAAGTGTGTGACTCAACGGAAAGTGTGTCCGAAAATAGTTCTAAAAATAAAAGCGAAAGTAGTGACTCAAGTGTACGTAATGAAGGACATGCAACGGGTACATCATCCTCGTCTCAGTCGAATAGAGACACAGAACAATCATCTCGTCCTAAAATCTGGTCCATATCTGAATTTTTACACAAAACCTCATCTTCAAGCAGTTCATCCTCCTCAAGACCGGCTGCCATATCCACACATGCGCGACCTCCTCATACCTCCGGTTTATTTTACCTGCCAGGAAATCCCAGTGCATGGAGTAGTGGGCGTTATCATGGGGTTCATCCTTACCCTATGTCTCTTAGCCACTCAACTATCTCCTATCCTTACAGTATCACATCTCATGCGGCGGGCAAATCACCGCTTACATCTCCAGCCAATATTCGGGCATTAGACTCTTTCAAAGATGGCGAGAAATTAATGCGCCCAAATGTACTATTTTCACCTGCACGAGATTTGGATGGATTACGACCCAGTGGTAAGTTTATTTAAATATTTATTTCATAATTTTTGTGTTCACACAATGTTGTTGTCTGTTTGAAAATCCATTAAAATATCATTTAATATTTTTTTAATACCTAAAACCGAATAAAAAGATAAAAACCACAGCTTTGAAACCGTAAACCTTAAATCTGGGAGATTTAAGAGTTGATATGGGGCTGTTACTATATGATATTATCGCAATTATAATAATACCATTTATTGAGACAGAAATCCGATGTTAGTCTATAATCGTAATGTGTTGAATGACTTCAAAACTGCTTTACGTGCTAAGTCTGTGAGTTGTGTGTCGCCAACCAGTTCAGACTTAAACCAAATAACGTGATTTTAACACTTTGGGATGGTCTTAAACACTGGCGTACAATTTTCTTTTCAAACGTGCATGAAATAATAGGAGAGAGCTAACTTGGTTATTTTCTATTGTATAAACTCGAGCTGGTGTTGAAAACTTTCTTTACTGATGTTATTGTGTTGGGTGTGTGGTCGAACAACCTAAGAACAGATCAGAAGCTGCAACTCTTTGTAACCGAGCACCCAAAAACACCATGATTGTGTAAAATGACCCCCGATACGAGTGTTCGTTGGTTTTCTTCTTTTGCTACTTAGTGAATGTCAGGCGTATACAATGTCTTTCGATTCGTCTATCATGTTCTAATGTTGAATAATTGTTACAAAGGTCTAGTCCGGATATGCAAACCTGGCAAGCTGAACTGCCTCCTTCTGTATCCCCATGTCTCCCTTTCTCAATCATATGTGGTTAAGTCATAAAAAATTGATATATGCCCGTGAGTATGTTTTAGCGGCTGCTAAAATATGAAAGAGGAACTTTTAGCATAAAAGTTACTTAAGTTTGTTAACGATCATTTAATACTTTAAATAATAAGGTTTATTCTGAAATCTTACCAAGGACACGCGACATGTCCTTTTATCCAGGATTCATCATTATTTTTTCTTATTGATTTGAATCCCACTCACCGCTACCTAATTTTCTTCTTTAAAACCCATGATGTGGAATTCCTACGACTGCTACAAAGATTCCTTCATTTGCCCTAATATTATAATGGTCGTTTATATGGAATTTAGCTATACAATTTCCTGTATTTCACGACCTTGTTTAACTCCGAGACTACTTTTAGATGAACGGTTCTGATTCAAGATTTCTCAGTAATCACAGAAATTATCGTGGAATGGTTGGATGAGTTACAGACTGGTTTCGAGCGGCTGTCAACCTCACCTCATTCTAATTACAAGCCATTTAACCTAAACATGTCATCCAGTTTATTGTGAACGCAGGTTCAAGTTGTGCCACTTAACTTCCGTTTCTTGTCCGGCTCCATTCCTGATTTTAGACGCCACTGATCACTAACGCCACTGTTCATTTCCGGTATAGTCGGTTTCTGTAATCCAGCTTGATCTAGGAGTGTGATTGTGCATCTTGCTAACAATGGCTTTAACAACTTCCAAACTGACAACGACTGTTTCAACCAATCAAAATAATCCAGTACCGGAAGCTGAGACGGGACAATCTTGCTCAAAGAAATTGAACGTATTTAGGGAGTCTAATTCGTATTCATGTCGGACTTTTAACGATTAAAATCGAGGTTCCTCGTCTATTCTCTCTGTCAGGCGTTGATGAGTGGTAATCCACGGGAATTGACAAAATGTCAGAAGAAGAAATTAATAAAGCAATGTCCGAAAAGAGATCTTCTTCTTCAAGCTGAATCAAAAAAAAGATAGAAGTGCGCACTACTGTTAAAAGATCGTTGAGAATACAATTAAAAACCAAAAGCAAAATCAAATAAACCCGATGTTTTAAGATTGGTGTTAAAACAGTAATTAATCTCGATGAAGTAAGATTGATATCAAAATTTAATAACGAGGAGTGTGACATTGTAAATTTCACAGATGAATCAATCTGACAATAGATTGCCGCTGTTGAGGCTTTGATTTATGAAACCAATTTGAAACATGGTTTATCGAAAAATTAGGAGTTCATAGGAGACTTCAAAATCAGAATGTTTAAATATTTGTTTGATAAGATGGACATATTGTTTATTTTTTAAAAAGTAAATTGTTTTAATGATTGTTTAAAACCGTTAAATGCTTACATTGTTGTTTTAAGTAATGCTGTTTTGGTTTCCAATATAGGCTTATTAATTTTTTTAAAAAGTAAACTGTTATTATTTTATTTTACCGGCTAAGCTAATATTTCTTTTACTATGGAATTCTGCAAACAAATCTATAAATGTATAAGAAAATAAAAGTACTTTAACAAAGTATAAGTATTTTTTGAAAATGATAATCAGTAAGAATTTATATTGGGTCTTCTAGAATTAACACAGAACTATGAAAATTAAAAGCTCTCCTATAGCTTTAAAATAGCATAAAGAAGGGAGTTGGATATATAATGCGTGTTCTAGATAAATTAAGTCAGAAATCATTTACGATGTGTAACTATGGTCTGTAAGTTGTCCGACATTGAAGTAGTAACCATGTTAATTGGATGTTTTGGGATGTTTCTGATTTGATTTACATGCTCCTGTTGAAATTTACCAGGTAGTTTAGCCTCGTTAGAAAGATATTAAGCCGCCATCTTGTTTATGTTGGCTAAATGAAAACAGACAGAAGTAGCCCAGAGACAGGCCAATAAAAACCCGCCAAATAGATCGAAATTCCTGCTTCATTTCTCAGTTTAGAAAGATTTTAATTCAATAGAGTGGATGGAATCATAAAAAGAGTATTGATTTTATTCAGTGTATATACTTTACTGATATCAAAGTTAAAAATCTGGGTCATCTGGAAATTACGAAATGGACATTTGGGTTACAAAACTAGGTAAATCGAAAGTAGACATTTGTTGTGAAATTTGGAATCGTCAGTTGTTGGGTTTGTCTTGGTCCATTTCAATGATAAACTTTGTATTTGTGTATTTCAAATAATTTGTGTATTTCAAATTATGCATCCCAAATCAATATTATCCATTGATCATGTCTGCGAATCTATTTCTAAATATACACTCCGATATTATGAGACCAAATATTTCCCTAACATTGAGGCCTACGATTATCCTTAAAGCCATTGATTATCTGTAGATTATCATAAAACATGGCCGCCACCCACGTAGCTATGCTTAAAAGTTTATCCTTTCGATTTTCATTTTTCATAGAATATGTTTTACAATCGATCGACACACCTATATCTTTTGTTCCTTTTTGCAACTCAATGAAAACAATTCATATACATTATTTTTTTATACATATTTATAAAAATCTCAATGATTTTATCATACAGAATTATTTTAGAAGGGGGATTATTTGGATGCAGATGTTCCTTGTCGGTTAGTTTAAGACTTGTCAACTAAGGCATTTTAAATAAATAATACACGAACAGGAAACGGCGCGATAATTTTAAGTTTACAGTGACGAAACGTTTACATAATAAAATCAACACCTTTAATCTTTTACTGCACTAAATTAAGGCTTGGTTCCTGAGTTTTACAGCTAACATTTTTCTAGCTCGTTTTTCGTTGATAACCTCTAACCCCGACAGCTACTTGGGTCAAAGGTTGAAGTAAAAAGACAAGGGGTCAGGGGTGATGAAAAAATTAATGGTCCGAATTGTCTTTGAGAAGAGTGGAAGAGATAAGATATTTAAATCAGTAGGTTTCGGTCAAAGGCAACGTAGACATTCATTTATCTTCAAGTTAAGTTGTTGATTTACATGAAAATGTATTAAAATAACTCACAACTGTGTACTGTTTTATGTTTTAAGACATACTTAATGCCGATGCAGTTTGAAAGACGATATGTTGGTTATTGAAAATGTATATGGAAAAGGGAAAATTTAAAAATCTTGATTACCACTGAAGTAAAATTTTATGATTCGAACAAGATTTGATTCTTAACTAAAGTTTAAAAGAACCCGCAACGTTTATGTTACAAGACAACTGAATGCAATTCATGTTTAAAAGGGTAAAGGGAAAAT
Source organism: Patella pellucida (assembly GCA_917208275.1). Taxonomy (NCBI): domain Eukaryota; kingdom Metazoa; phylum Mollusca; class Gastropoda; family Patellidae; genus Patella; species Patella pellucida. The sequence continues at coordinate 66,174,970 of OU795039.1, forward strand.
TAAAAAATCTTGATTGCAATTCAAGTCAAATTTTATAATACGAACCAGATTTGGCTCAATCAACCTTAGATACGATGGATATTGAAAAGGGGGAAATTTATAGGAAAAGGGGGAAATTTTAAAATCTTTATTACCACTCAAGTCAATTTGATCTGAAGTTTCTATTGAAGACAGAAATTTATTATGGAAGTTCAGTAATCTGATATGGAATTAACAACAAATCATACGTGTCCAATAGGTTTTGTAAACGTTTTTTTTTATTGTATCCTCTATTCATTATAGTAGTCCCTTAAACCTGAAATGTATCCGGAAAAGATATGAAAATATAAAAAGCTTTATTTTTATCGTCTTTCTTAAAAAGACCTTCTCTTAATCCCCTGAAGCGCCCACGGGGTTTTATCTATTTATTTTATGTTTATCTTAGATAAGTAAAAACATTTTTACAACCTTTTCAAAGAGTTAACGATTTAAGATACCATAATATAGTGTCCTGTAAAATTACTTATATCTTGTTAAATTCTACTCTCTGTGAAATCTATCCGTGGTTTATCATATCTTTAAATTCTCTCCCATCATGGTGGTAAAATGTTATCTTCACACCACAAAGTCCTGATTAGTAAGTCTCTTTTTTTCTGGATCAGAAGATTAGTTCCAATATTACCAAATTCTTCTTAAAGGGACCCCACAATTACAAGAAATATAGTTTTGCGAATGGCATATTAAAAGTATAAAGAAACAGTTATTTCTTATTAATTAATGCGCTGTATCCCAGATTTCATGTTCTTCGATGCAAACAATGCTGACATAAAGGTAAAAGAAAAATGATCGAATTTTACTAAATTCGAAAATCTTAAACTTACTTTGAAGGGAATCTCTGTGTTATAGATATATCAGCGATATCAGCATGTAGAAACCGCTCCTCTACCATCATCAATTGTCCACATTTAATACCAGAATATATTTATCTACATTTATCATTTTTAGATAAAAAAAAAAACCTTTCATGCGGATTCGCTAGCTACAATTATTTTGAAAAAACCCTCCTAATTATATTTAAAAAAAAACATTAAGAAGAAGGTATAAAAGTGTTGGTTATCTCATTAATTTTTTATATTCACCTGACAACTGGTAAACCGAGACCTCCTCCCAGCATGCATTTGACTGGAAGTGATTAGCGAGATTTGTTATAGCGAGAAACGAACAACCTATTTAGATAATTTTATCATCAAATAGCGGCGAACAAAACTTGTTACTGACAAGAAAACAAGGGGTATTTTATCTGTTTGATAAACTTTCTTGGTACAATGTCTAGAATTATTTTATTTTAGACGAGCACGTGTCCTTGTTTTTATTGTTTATCTCTTTAACCCCATCTTTGTTTATAATAACTTATTTCAGATAATATATAAAAGACACAATTTATTTTCAAGAAAGAATAGAGACGCGTTTTATTTCATTTTCACACGAATTTAAGACATCTCTGTAGATATAATTCCACTAATCCAGACATAAATGATAAATCAACTCGCTATCTTTTTAATTTTTTTATTGTATACAATTTGTTTTTATTTTTGAAAAAATAAGACATAATTAAATATATGAGATAACAGTAATTGACGTCATGGTAGGCTAAAATAGACAAAAATCTATATTATGTTAATCCTTTATACCTTAATACAAATTAAAATTGTTACCAATATGAATTAACTAAGTAAATGATTGCAATTGTCTTCTGTCAACGGTACATAAACTAAATGGAAGAAGAAAAACTTATGGAGTTTAAAACAATATAATTTGGTCGAAAGTATTTATATAAATAGATAGCCAAAGAAACCCCTATTTTCTTTCCCACTGTTTGTACGCCAACTGTGTTTAATATTCCCAATAATTGTTCTATTTGATGAAGTAAAGAAAAACTTTAAACCTCTTAATTCATCGACATTAATTTGGGCATTGACCTGTTAGGTCATCTGGCAATCAAGGCGTAAGGTTTTCCGTATGGCAGTGTTAAGACGTGTGACATGTCGTAACCCAGGCGATACGAGGCGTCAGAATTGATGGAGTTTGGTTTCACTGATCAAACATTTTAATAAGAGTTTGCCGACAGAATATCGAGAGCTTAATACTCCTGATACCGGCTAATTATCTGATTAAGCAAAGAGATTTAACATGACTCGATTCACTGCCGTATTGATTTGGGGCTATTTATGGAAACAATCATTGTTGAAACTTTAATAAAGCGAGACTTTAGGATGAGGACCACTTAATATTATTATACAAATAAGCAAGTTTTTCAAACAGGGGAAGTTTATTAATCTGCTATATGAATTAATTCGACTTGAAAAGTTACTATGCTGTCTTTGATTGTGTTCAAATTGCATTGCGAATGTTAATCTTTAATACCTTCTTTGAAGTTGCGGTCACCTTCTGTGTGACGTTTGCTCAGCCTTTTGTTCGTGAAGTAGCTTTTATTACCGTATGTCAGGAATTAACATGGGTTTGTTCAAGTGGTAACTTTGATGTTCGGAACTCAACATGGAAAATGTAGACGAAAACACAAATGGTTTTTAGATATCAATCTAATCCGTTCAAAATGTATCGATATTCGTTGAATAACAGTCGTCTTAATATCATTTCATAAGCAACAACTCAATGGCCGTGATTGATCTTTGAGACGATTATGCTTGAAGCTTATATTCTTATAAGTGCAAGGAACTACGAAAAATAGTTAAACCCCTTGAGTCATATTAGTACATCTATATGAAATTTCGATCAATTTTATTTTAAAGGATTTATGTTATATCCTTATTGCAGAATTAAGTGTTTAGTAAATTTAAGCAGAAATAAAGTTTATAACATGTGCACGACGTTTCCTAAGTATTTGTTTTAAAGACATAATATGAGTGTAAACCTGTGAGTTTGACTATTTTGTTTTATAATATTTCGCCGTTGGAAACTCTGAAATTACTCAAAAATCTTGCTACTCCTCTTTGCAGAATACAGGATAACAGGTTCTATCCAATTCAACTTTTAGTAGTATTAATCTGATAAATCTGGGTTACTCACGTCTAAACATTTGGCAGCGTCTTTTAAATGATATCCGTTCCCTTTAGAGGATCGTATTAACACATTTATAAGGGTCATCATGGATGATATCCTTCATTGTTTCAACCTTTTTCCGAAAAGGGGTAATTCTTTGGGGAGTACCTCGTCTAGCCAATTATAATCTAGACCAGCTTCGAGTCCTGTATTCAATTTCTACAATTCCCAGCAGACTTTCTGTCAATTAGTCTATTGAGTGTCTTTCCGAGCCCTTGCCTGACATGAATACTAAATGAATATTTTTAATTTCGCTCCTTTTTATAAACCAATATTAAATTTTAATCCCCGCTAACCAGACATTATTAAAGTCCATGTTTCAAACTGTCATGTTAGTTAATTAGGTAGAAAATGCAAAAATTAGCTTTACGAATGCAACGAAACGAAACTGTTTTTTATTTGTTCGGTACTTGTCACTTTGATGTTCTTTATACGGATTGTGTCTGGATTGTCTTTTTGACTAATTAAACAGAAACAGGCAGCAATATTGCTAACACCATTAAAACATAATATAAATATTTAATATACGAAAAGAAAATATGTCACAGATATAATTTTTTTGAAAATTTATCGATTTGTTTTATCTTTGTTTCAGCTGTTCCGGCAAATCGACTAGTAGAATCTAATATTTAGAATTATCTGCCCCTGTCTCCTGTTTGTTTTGATGTTTTAATTATTTATAGATTGGTTCAGTATTAGTTATGGAATAAAATTACAAGACCGGATCAAAACACAAGTTAACAAAGGTATTATTTCATGTTATTGCAATTTTATACTTAGAAGTTAAAGACTGATTACATTATTTGCTTGATTACACTATTTTGCCTATGCCGTTTTTTAGGACTTCGAATTTTGTCTAATGGTTTGGATTGTTCGTACTTAGTTTTATTATTACCCAACTAAATCGTTATTCCTTTAACCACGTGTCTCAGCTAAATCAGCCCTTTGGTGTTCCCAATTCTGTTTTCTTTTTATTGCGAAAATATATGGATAAAGCTTGTCCCGAATTAAAGAAGCCATTATATTTAAGATGGGATTATTTTCCCCAGACATTAGACTACTTCACCGTTGAATTTAATCACCCCTTGTTATCTGTTTAAGATTATTTACAATATAAAATAGAAATTTGTTAATTCCGCTGATAAGCAATTTTATTTTTTTTCGCTAAAAAAATGAATTGTCCTTTGTGTGTGTGATACATTAGAATGAAATTTGGTAGCTTTAATTAAAACGCGCCTCGTTAAATAAAAAATAAAACATTTTGAAAAATGGTCCATAAAGAAGTGTCATGGTGGTTTTTTAAGAGAAAGCTACCAGCTTGAAATGTTTTAAATAAATCTTCGTTTTTTCAAAATGTTTTGTAAAATTGTATCTTTGTTTATGAAGATCGTCTTTTGTTTATGTTTAAACAATGCGATGGATTGTGGTGGGGATATCTTATCAAATTTATTACTTAACTAAACAGTTAGACACAGATGTTCTGTAAGACGTTCACCATTACGTGAAATAGGAACCGACACTGTTTGGAACCAATCTAAACTAGACTTTCAATTGTTCGCGAAACCACTTAAATGTTTCATCACAAAATACACAAGAGCCCACGGGGTAGTTTATCTTCATTTTGAAACCGTGAAATATACAACTGTGTGCGATCACACTTCAACTTTTCAACATTTAATTTGGCACGGTATCTGTTTAAAATACCGTAAATGTACCGTTATAAGCTATTTACTTATATACACATATAAACAATAGCCATCATTGTGTACATTTCAAACTACAGGTTTTGCAAATCGGTTAGAAAAAATCAAAAAATGTTTTTATTTGTAAAATGAATTCATTCGTGATATTCAAAATCCATGTAATGGTTGTCACTTAAACAGTTAACGCCAAGGTGTAAAATAGATATAAACTTTTTATTATCACGGGAGATGTATTCTACTTATGAGATTGCCGAAATTGAGGAGAAAAATCACTATTTTTTATGATTTCATTAATGAATTTGAAAAATCGGTAGAAAACAGTTTATTCGCATGTCTGGTTTGATGACATGAATTTATATTGTCTTGGGAGGTGTTCTAGATTTATCTTCACGTTTTTTTTTAATACATTTCGTTTAAAAAAGAGAGTCTATACATTTTGTTTTTATTTTTAATTGTTGATTGACGTAAATTTACATAAGATCTATTTGGGAGTTTGATTTTTGTAACCTTTATTTATTTGTCTATTTGCAGACTTGTGAGTTAGAACGGTAGACGACGATCTTCTTGTAGAAAAATCAACAAAGACTGATGTCTAATCACCGTTTGTCGACAAGTTGAAAAACAAAACAACAAGCGAAGGCGACAGAAGTGAGCCGTTAGGTGGACACAAATCGTGAAGGAATACAAATGTTCAACGCTACCTGCTTCTTCGAGATTCTTAGACACGAAAACCCACTCAGTGTGTGCTCCTCGGTCACGATGGCGTCATGACAGACTGTGGAATTTGCATAATTCAACGTTTTAGCTTAATGGTGGCCATTAGAGGTATTGTTTTATCACGCACGCGAACACCTCGCGCTAATGTAGACTTAAAGAATTAAGAGAGAAAAGAAGCGCGTGCAGTTAGCGTCTTCGTCATGGGGTGTGACAAACCAGACATTTTTCCTTACCTCCAGTGCTAAAGATTTAAATTTTTAAAGTGACACGCCATATTAGTGAAATTGTTGAGAATGTTTTAAGGCATTAGACAGTGCTTTGGTCGTTCGTGAAACTCGCCGACAAATTTGAATAAATAAATAAATAAATGAATGCATAAATAAACTGTTTTGATGACAATACTGAATATATTGGTGCAATTACAGAATTATTATTATTATTATATTATATATCTAATGTTTGTTTATTATTTGTAAATATAAATACGTATACAATGTTGTGCTATAAACAGAGAGATATACTCTGTTAGAACGGACACTTTTTGCCAACCAAAGACTATTAATTGGTTTTGACATAAACATTTTAATATGAATGTGTTTGTGTGAAAAGCCTCTAAAAGAAATCCATTCATGTTTAATGTTTTGGAAATCTTACGAAAAGTAGAATTAAAATATTTAAAATTCATGTGTTTTTTTAAATTTTATTTTAAAATGTGGGCATGATTGTTATAGAAAAGTGGGTATTATTATTATTATTATTATTTTTATTACATTATACGTTATAGAAAAGTGGGCACGATTATTATAGGTTATAGAATAGTTATAGAAAAGTGGGAATAATTATTACAGTGTACGTTTTAGAAAAGTGGGAATGGTTATTACATTGTAAGTTTTAGGAAAGTGGGCATGGTTATTACATTATACGTTACAGAAAGTAGGTATGATAACTACATTATACGTTATAGAAAAGCCCACAGCATATTCATCATTTCATTGCAGTACATACCACCCAAAGTATGTGATGTAAACTCATTTACTAGAAAATGTACGTCAAAAAGACAGGAAAATAGGCATAACACTTTTCGATCGTAGAAGGCTGTCGTTCAAAACCTTTGGTCTTTAAGGCATTCTTCACACATCCAGATTGACCATATACTCACTGTTAGTATAGAACTAGTGAACCAACACAGGCTCTTAAATATCGACCTTTGACTCGTTAAATGACTTTCTACAACACCTTTGACCAGGCAAATAGAACGTACCCGATTTACCCTTTCCTGGTGTCCCACACACCCATCACTTGGTCCAACTTCTTTACAAAGATTCACACACTCCACTAATTACTCATTGTACTCTCTATCGACGGTATTTATCACTTTAATATACTCAACTAATGCAGCTAATCTTGTCGTTTACCTTAACACGTTTATAAAATACACAACATTCCCCCAGCTTCCCCTTATCACCTTGCTTGACTGGAATTCTAGACCCATTAATTGGTTGATGATAATCGGATAAGATTTGGGCGACAGGTGAAATGTTTGCTCTAGCACGGTGGAGTAGGATTAGATGGTAGCCCAATGGCTCTTCATTAATTACCTACTTTCGTTCAAGTGGTTATTTGAGGGATTTTGTTATCAAGTATTGAACTGACATGTTTGACAGAGTTTGACAGTAACGTGCTAGTAGGCTACCATTTTGATAAAATGTCCAATATGATTACAAATCCCATTTCCTGATTACATTGCAGTCAACATCCGGAGTATTAACATAAATGTACATATCAGTTGATGGTGGGTGGGAATATCGTTTTATTTTCTAAGTCAGTACTAGCAACTCTACAAATTAAAATCTGTATTCGGTCATTTCGTTATGTACTACTAAATCTGCTGAATTATGAATCAGAATGATTTGATTGCCAATTGTCACGAGAGAGTTAGAGAGTAATGAGGTTTAACGTCCACTTGACACAAACTAGGTCATTCCGTGACTTACTTATGGTTCAAGTTTATTTCAACAATTCGCTTGCGCGTATGGATTTTTAGCACTGGGAGGAAACCGGTGGGCCAAGAGAAAGCTCAAGGGATTGGACAGGAGAGGCGACTCTACTCCATGCAAGGGAATCGAAACCACATCACTATACCTTTTCCAACGATTGGCAACCCACACCCGAAATTGTCACGAGGTTACCATCTACCAAAATCCATCGGTCTCCATTAAAACCTGATACCACATCACTTCTGATTTATCGACAAAATGTACACGGCTATAAATTTCGTGTGCATACACCTCAGAATATTTCCAAAATCATTATACAGTAACATGAATATATAATAAAACTAAATCAAAACCTGTTTCAAAAAGTTTTAAAATGAAAATAGCATTGATTATAGGTATATACAAATAAATATAGAAGCATTGTCTAAAACTTTAAGTTAATTGAAATTTTACAGATGGAGAGAGTTTACGGCTATTAAAAATACAACCACTTTACCCAAAACGATAACGGCCGGTTATGGACATTGTCTGTACTATTACCATTATCATAATGATGCCAATTTAAACCACGGTGTTTTACGACATATTTCTGGAAAATGTCCCAACAATTGATGGTTACTGAAAATGCCCCAACAATTGGTGGTTACAAGTCCCGAGAAAAATCACCTGACAAAATCATGTAGGATCTTACCACGGAATAAACGTTTAAAAGAAATATAGATTCCCTTTTATACACGAAAGAAAACGATTTTTGGTTCAGACTGGTATAAATGATGCCGGAATAAAAATCTTTTACTCACGACAGAATGTAAAAAAGCTAGCAGATAATAACAACAGTATTGTTCAAGAATAAAAACAAAACACGGAAAAACAATCAATCTTAATAATTCTCTCTGTCTTGAAAAAACATCCATCATCCGTAAAACTGAAAAGGACACGAAATATTCTGTTTTACCTAGGCCAGGAATAAAGGATTGTATTGTTCCATAATCGCTGAGTTTATTGTCTTTTAGCAATGAAGACAAAAGATTATTATATTTTCTCCAGAGAGATTAAGGAATAAATCAGGATGTAACTGTAAAAAACACGTGTAAAGATATTAATTGACATGAATCTAGCATTGATTTTGTGTACACGATATGGAATAAATGTCGATTTCAACAGATTAATTTCTCAAAGCAAATCAAGATTTCAATTGGATATCTCAACCTTTGTTTATAGAAATAACACAATCTGAATTGTTTAGATGTCTGAATTTCTATTGTTGGTAATATAATACGTATTTTGAAATATTGTCCGCATAATTTGAATATCAAGTAAACCTGAATTAAAAGTGAATTTTAAAAATAACAATTTGCATACATTATAAATACTTTGAAAATACATAATATATTAATATAAGCAATTATCAGAGGATCTACCAAATGGTCCGTAAATATTTCAATAATCAAATAATCTACCTGTTTTACTTTAAAAAAAATAACAGACAAACAAACTGCATAAATGAAAATGGCGGATAAAAACAACAGAAATTAATTGGCATAACTTTAGGCACAAATGACCGATTCATCGATTCAAATGACTTAAAGTTTCTGTGGTAAAAAGAGTCATGGACTTTTTTTTGGAGTTTGAATTGAAATTACCAACACAAATTTCAACCTGGAATTGTGTAGACATGCACTTGAGTAAATATGAATTGTGGCTGCTGGTTTTTATCACAAGAAACTATCGATATGGGTGGCTTCATCTCAAATCACGATGTTCACACAAATTATAGAATTAGTTCAAAACTTGTTTTACAATTCAATAAAAAGATTGGGTTTGATGTGATTTACAGTAGACCCATCTAGCGATGAGGTATGGGCGGTAAAATAAACCTTCCTTTGATCTTCAGCTCTTCATTTATCCTCGAGTGTTTTCAATATTTGGAGAAGGCATCAGAAATTCACCCCGGGTCGCAAGAAGGAGGGTCTCGGTGTCGTCTGTTTTAATCTTCAATTGTTGTTTGCTTGACTGGTTAGCAGACGTGAACTGAGACGAATTTCCCGCGGTTCAAGAGGTGGATTTGAAGAGTGTTAGACCTGCTAGAAATGCCTCTTATAATAATCATTGAAGTTTGGAGATGTTTTGCTACACTTCAGGGAACTTATTTTTGTTCTTGAATTAGCCGAAGCGGACACTTTTTTGCAATTGACACTCGATGGAAATAACGAGACAAAGGGGATAATTTGTCAAGAATCCATTGGTTAACTTTGAAAAGTTAATGAAATAGATATGAATTGTTATCATTGTCCACCTATTATTCAATGAAAGAATTTAAAGGGCACACCACCAGAATATCTAATGCATGGTTAAGTAAAGAAGGGTATATCTAAGCAGTTTGTATGATAAAAAGGAACAGAAGAAAAGCGAATCGAGTGGGGTGAAACTTCGAAAAGTTTTCAGTTTACTTCGCATTGTTCATCGTTTGTTTGAATAGAATTAAAATTGTTTTGACTTGTCCTTTTCACGTCTTTGATGTTGAGGTTTCGTTCTATTGCTCCTTTTAACTCGTGTCCGCATTCCGTCATTTTTTAACTGACAAGTGCGTGCTCACCACAATATGGCCGCAGTCTGCAACATTTCACACCCCTAGTCAAACACACATACATCACTGGAACTAGTCAATCACACCAGTAAATTAAGTAAATCATTTGGGTAAAAAGGTGTTGAATTTTATTGCCCATATCACCAATGATAAACTACAGGAACTATAAGCATTCTAAGCATAATCGTTAACCTTAAAGAGAATCATCTGTCTTCACAAAATCATCATAAAATGCAGGAATACTTTATCCTTAGCAATAGTCTATTAAAGATAATTATGTTCCGCAGAGGAAAATATTCGGGTCAGATTGTCGCTTATTTTTATATAAAAGTATAATAGGTGTAATGACCAGGAAGAATCTATTTATAGGATCAAATGAACTTAAAGCTCACAATAAATTAAACAAACTCATTGATACAGTGGGACAGCCATTGATACTAGCGTACATATCTTAGCTTGTCGTCTTGCAAGTGTCATACATAATGGCGGATTTATGGAATGTCAAAATAGTTTCCCTGAGGTATATCGAAAAAGAAATAATGCTTTCTGGAAAAAATATGTTTTCCTACTATTTTGGATATGTTTCCAATTGATGGTTATATATTTTGGATAACGTCTTCCATGGAAATATATTAACCGGCAAGTAAAATTTAATGAAAATTATTCAAATACATTTTCCTGACTGTTAGAATATAAATCTTTGATGCATAAATTTCGGTAAATTCGACTATTTTTTCACTGGAGTTTTAACCACGTTAAAATCTGTAATAAATATTTATAAAATTAAAAGAAAATTGCCTACACTAAAGATTCGATTTCATAAAAATAGATAACTCCCAAATAAAGTAGGAGGTATCATTATATCAATATAGCTCATTTACTGACATATTAAGATTTACGATTATAGCTACTAAACAGTTAATTGTCATCTTCGCATATCATAAACATTATTTCATAGGTTATTTATAGTGTTTATAGTCCTTACAATATTCTAATAAATTTATTAACTTCAGTTATTTAGTACTTATTGATAATAGCGATAACAATATAATAATATTGATAAATGGGATAAATTTTCACTAGATTGCGTCGCAGATTTTCTCAATCCGGGGCTGCGGATTTTTTTGTTTGCTTTGTAAAATGCAAATAATTCATATTTCTCACAGAAACGAAATCGAGAATTGTGACCTAAACATCATAAAAGACCAGCTAAAATAAACTCTTTTCCCTTGTACAATTCCACACGTGCACGATGGCCGTGCATGAACGTGTGCACCCACTGTACACAATAGCAGTTAAAGGCATTTGGTGTGCCTGGTGTGACCAATGTTTAAGAAAGAAATGATACATTTTGACAGGCTAATAATTCATTTACACGTGCTTTTTCGACAACTGATGGCTTATATACAATAAATCTAGACTCGACAGATTAAAACTTCAAAGGAGTTTTTGTAGTTTGCAAGGTGTTACAAGGTAGCTGGGACAGAAATTCGAAAAGGTTCCACTCAATGCCAATAAGCTTATAAACCCCAAACAACTGTTTTACAAGACAAACGCTCTTAGCGATCATATTGAAAGTCGACATTTTAAAATGTAAGGGGGGGGGTGACATTATATTCGTTTTATTTAATTCTATAGTTATTCAATAACTATACACCTATTAATGTACATTCGAGGTGTTCAAGATGAATATAGTTATATACTATAGTTGACTCCTTCTGTGACAATATATTTTTTTTTTACTTTTTAGCAAAATAGTTCAATCATTTAAAAAAAATATGGCCTTGTTTTATTCATCGTAATCTTTGCTTTTGCAAGTTTTATGTAAACATCTATCTAGTCCTCTCTAACATCGTGGGTTTTCTCCGGATCCTCCAGTTTCCTCCCACTGCTAATTGCTAAAGACCCTACGCGCAAGCGAATTATTAAAATAAAATTAAACCATATGTTAGTCCCGAAATGATCTAGTTTGTGTTAAGATGGCGTTAAACCCCATTTCTCTCTCCCTATGTTCGTCCTCTATGTTGACTCTTTGCTCATGACCGTTTGTAAATATCGTTTATTATCTCCCATACACCAATAGCTATATTATTATGTACAAATGGACGGTGTTATTCACGAAACAGGGTATGATACAACTCATCTGCGATGATAATGTCCCGTGATACGGCATTTTGATTTTAACACCATTTTTTTTATATATTACATAGATGTCGTATGTGGTGTATTCCTACAATGTTTGTTCTGTTAGTGGTTTTCCTAGCAACTCTCCGGCATTTTCAGTGACTGACGTTAAGCGTTTTATACAGTACAGCATTTTAAACAAAAAGCTCCGTCTCTTCTTAAGAGAAAATAAATGAAATGAAATCTGGGTTTAACACCCTACTTTTCGGACGCTAAATAACCACAGCGATTACTTGACGTGTCTATTTGCTGTTATTAACAAACGTTGACCTTTTTTCAATTTTAATTTTTATTATTTAATAGATTAGCACACCATATGTAAGTATTAAACATTTTCTATACACTCCTTTATTAGGGGAATATTCTAAAACACATTAATCACTGTGACATTTGCCAGCAATACGTTATAAACAACAATGCCAATGAAAAGAGATTTAGTTGACAAAATATCAATAAGGCTTGATATGGAATTTCTGGAAATTTGATACGAAAAAAGCTCATATTTTTTGAGGGAGTGTATTAATATATTTATATATTTTATTGGAGAATTGATATTCATTATTCATGTTAATACAATTGCAACATGTGTAGTTGTCATATATAGCTTGATTGTGTTAAATGTGCTATAGAATATACGTGTAGTATTTTATTACCCGAATGTTACCTACCGTGTTTACATTCATCGTTAACTCCTAGACTTGGTCTGATACAAAATCAATCTAAGCCGAACCCATATGTATACAAACATCAGTGCCGTATTTATTTTTCAAATATAGCTTCAATTCCAGATTCATTGATTAGCTCAAATCTATTGTAAATGTGGTGTCAAGCTATGAAATGATAAATGTAAATACGTTTAAATAATATTCGATTTTAATACACCACGGGTATGATGTATCATTGTATGGTTAGTAGTTTGTAGTAGTTTCTAATAACTATTTTATAAATCCATGCTGTTTTAATAGAATGCCACATTGATGAAAATAAATACAAAATATTTAAAATGACGTCACCTTTCAGTAAAGCCAATTGCAAAATGTTTAGTTAATTTAAAAAAAATAATAATCAAAATATGTAATTTTATATTTAATGTGTTAATATGAAATATTTAAATTTTAAATAAACCCATTTACTAAAAAAAGCCCCCAAACCATCTTGTTCAAGTGAAAATTTGAAAATACAAATATCTTTTCGGTGGGTTAATGTGTATAACTACACGTACACCCGACACAACAATACCTTTAGTGGACCAGAAAATGGCTTGCTTACGATAAGCCCTTTATGAGATCGATTAATAACAGTGACGAATTGCTGTGAATTTTACTAAGTTATTAATCCATAACTTGCTTTCTAATATTTAGACGCGATTTAAAAGACTTCGTGGAGTGTCATCAAATAATAGATGGAGTGTCTGGAAAACCGTGAATAGCAGATTACCCACAATACTACTTTCCGTTGATGTTGACTGTTGTTAGCCTCGTTTCCTGTCGTGAATAGAAATAACGACATCGAGTGAACAATGGATGAGTTATTCCGTTGAAGATTATTAAGATTCAAGGCATGTTAGCCCCGGTTAATAATGCTTCATAAACCTGTCACACTCTATTCTCACCTTTTTAAAAATATTACATTAGATAATTTATCATCAGGGTGTACGAAGAAAGAAGATATGAGCTTACATACATTACAATTTATGACATTTTACATCTGTCCACAGAGTAATGTATTTTTCTTGATTTATTTGTCGCTTAATTGGTAAAATTGTTAATCAACGTGATATTTATCATCTATTTGATCTTGGCAATATTTTCTCTTTTATAATTCTTTGTTTACACGAATCTACGAATAATGGCGTCGTCGGTAAATGTATCATTATAACGCTAAATTAACCTTTCGGTATTTGTAATGCGCATCTACTTATTAAAGGATATGAGAAACCGAAGTAAAAGAAACAAACAAGCTTCTACGTCTTGTCAGGGCGTTTCCATGCAATAAATTTACTTACTTACCTGCTTACTAACTTACTTACGTACTTACTTACTTACTCAATATTTTGGGACTGTTGCATAATTAAGTTGACAAGCTGCATGTTAATTCATTAATATTTTTCTTTTTGTTTGTTTTTGTCTCACTTTTTAAGGTATTCCAATTTTATTGGAAAATTACAAAAAAAACCCCAACCATCCCATGTTTTTTAAAACGAAAATGGTGACAACACTCGAATTTCAACCTGATTAAAATCACGATAAGAGTGCAATCGAGTGGAATTAATTATCGAAGGTTTAACACGTAAATTTACACAGATAAAATTATATTTAATATTTGATGCCGAAAACTTGACTCTGGAAACACCAAAAAAATCTTTTCATGCATGCCTGATGATATTGGGTGATCATGTCACGCGCATATCATCACGTGATAATCCGAGTCTCGTTCGTTATATCCGAGATGAAAACATTCCTAATTAACTAAACCTTGACTACATATAATCAATTTATAAAATATAAATGTATTTTTATTCTTTAGTTCGACTTTAACACGAGAGTAAAACATTGACTTGAGCAGCATTTATCAATTGATTTTTAGCATGCGTAATTAGATATATTCATCTGAAATCTCCTGGGAGGTAATTCATTTGTATCTTCCAAATATCAAAAGGAAATGAAGCAAATTTGACTCTAATTACCGCAAGATTTACAAATTAATTTTTAAAAAGAAACCTGCCGGCTGACAATGTCGTCAGTAGACAGGATACATAACACTATATACAGAAGACCAAAATGGTGGCAAGAACAAAAATATTCAAAAAAGAACACGACAAGCAAACACACTATTTTCACAGTATTCCGTTATTATAAAGGCGGAAGGGTAATTACACTAGATAACCTTACGCGTTATGGGTTTTAATTCGATGCCGATGGACAGCTTCTTACATCCAATTAAAGTAACGAACCAAGATGATATGCATTTAGTATATACCGATTTATATTTACATACTAGGTATACGTTTTATTTTCTCCCAGCATGGCGGATCGCTTACGTTCATAGTAATTCCAGGGCTGACTGAAAGGTCTAAGTCTACCGGTAAAAGAGCTGTACAATTCCATCTATTTTTCTACATAGTCCGCTTAGAGGTATACAAACTTTTGCCAACCATGTTACAATGCCTGGATGCCGGTCAGGAAGACATTTTCTTCAGCTGATATGACGTTCTTATTAATATGAAAATGTCGAGCGGCTAGTTTCATGTTCATTTTTAGCAAATGGTCTCATTCATGGTTACAAATCTAGTCCAAAAATTATCAGGATCATTTTCAAAACGGCAAAGATTGCCACGGGATGTCAGGAATCTGACAAATTCTGATCCGCAATCAAAAGCTTTGGCATCAATCTTGCAGAAACTCTTGTTATTCCTAACTCGTTGGCGATCTCCTCAACCCTCTCATAAGAGATGCCTAACGCTGGCATCCGAGTAATATTTTCCCGAAAATGGTTGCTGTTGATAGCCTTCCAGGACCGGCCCATCTTTAGGACTCGCTCTGCCACGCTTAAATTCAACAACCCGCTTCTTTACTGTGAAAATGGAAGGGACATCTTCCTCTTAATTGGAGACCATGTCGTCATGTATCTGTGTTGAGATCAGTTCATTCAGTTGCGGGTACTTGTTGACTGTCCTATAGCCAGTTTGGCCAAATTTTGGTGGCCTTAATGGGTAGGTTCACCAGATGGCCTGGTACAAAGACAATAATGACACTAATGTTGCAGTTCCGGTGTCTGTGATTCAATGATTGTACTTGTTTGTGGCAGTCTTAGAACGTTTAAGCCTGCCCTCTTATAGGCATAAGGCACGACCTCATGTAAATATACAAGGGGAGACTACTCTAATGACTCCGTCGCCTTCGCTTAAATCATAGGTTAGTTTGGTAAAGTATGGGCCTATGCTCTTCACGTAAGTGAGAGTCACAATAGATTGTAATTTCCCTCGTAAGTACCTTTGATAGTTCGGTGTGGGTGTGTGTGTGGGGACGGGGTGGATGACCAATTGGTTAGCGCGTTACACTTGTATCATAAGGTATGTCATTGAGTCAACTGGCGTAGTTTCGATCTCCCGGTTGTACGTGGTAATGAATAGGGTCGCTTGTCCAACATCGTTGGTTTTCTCCGGGTCCTCCGTATGTTAATCCCGAAATCCCGTTTGATATATGATTTTAAAAAGTTCTAATAATTACTTAAAGAAGCGAGGTTAGAAGAAGAATGAATACTATTGGAAATTTTAGTCAAATTACTTTTTTTCTGGGCGGAAGTATAAATGACTACTTTTATAGAGATTCAGACAGGAGATTTTATTACTTTAGAACCAAATAAGCCATTATGTATTTCAACCTATTTAGTTTTATTGCTGACTAGTTAACTTTTACCATTTTAGAGTATTATTGTTAACGCTTTTCAAGTTGTAACTTATGATGTAAATTGAAACACCAATCAGCAGACCAACATCGTCAATACCGATTGCGCCATTTCTATTGCGCGTTTCTTGTAATTGTATTCGGTGTAGGAGTATTTTTTATGTTTTAATGTTAGTGCAGGACAGTCAAGGAAAACGATAGATCGAAGAGGATCTAGCACAAATTAATTTCATATTTTGATTGTGGGTTATAGTTATTGTAAAGTTTAGGGCTAGGGTTAGCGCTAACAATGTTTACATTTCGAGACCTTGACAAAATCTGCAGCACTAACTCTTACCTACAATCCACATATGACGTCGTATTTGCTAGATCGTCTCCGATCTGGCGTTCAATGGCAATGGACTCACTTGATTCCATATTAATTTGTTATTTATTTCTGGCAATGTCTGAATAGTTTGTCTTGTCCGCAAGTTTGTGTGTAGTGAGGTCCTCCTGCACTTACTATTAACATATGTTTGCCATGTATTATAAAAGGGCGTTTGCCAACCTTGGTAAATATAAATGATTTTAATTACTACCATTGTAGTTCATTTAATTATTCTGTATTCGAAAAGAAAACGAACATGCTAATTTTACCTATTTTATATAAGGATTGGACACAATTACTCATAACACTACCTTAATTTCTATGTCCCGGTCATGATTTACTGCGACTCTTATTTACAATACATTGGCAACATCTTGTGACATTAGATCCTTCTTAAAATCAAATTATTGAATATTAATTACAATTGTATTGAAAGGTAAAGCGTTGTTTGACTTAATGTGTTTGGAAGAGTAATTACTGACTTGAAAAGACATTGAGAACCATTGAATTATTCGATGTTGAATGCAACCCTCAGTCAATAAGTCACATTAAAATCGACATAAAATTAGCAACAAAAACATCCCAAATAGAAAGTAACCGTTCCACCATATTGCTTCTGATTGATGTTAATATGGCTCATTTACAATATAAACCGAATAAGAATAAGAGAATATAGATTTTGTAATTATCGGCAACGTATTAAAGAAGCTCGTAAATTCACTCCCTTTGATTCGTGTTGTATCAGAAATTGACACCACAAAGACAACATAGAGCATAGTTAGTATACATATGTTAAAAACCAAGAACAAAATAAGTTAAATGTTGCAGGTGTCGCTATAATTTTATGATTTCAATAACAAATCAATTTCTTTGTATATCACCAACTTTCCAGATTGTCATAATTTGTATTTGTAATAAAATATGGGGTTTGTACAGGGACTTGGTGATTATAATTTTCCTATACACAAGATTAGATATTAATTTACATATAAATGCTTATGTTTACAGCCATTTTGTAGGCTGGTTGTTAACCCACTTTGACCTTAAATTGCCTATACATGTACTTTGGTTCTTGATAATACGAAAATCTATGTAATTGTTGGATTTCTTTATAATGTCGTCTAATCTGCCGTTGTATTTTTTCTCGAAGTAACAACTGGTTCCTACGCAAAGACTGAATTTTATTGGAGTGTCTTAACATATGTAATTAAGGGAAATAACAACTCGTTGTTTTACATCACGATCGTATAAGTAACGAAACGATTTTAAAATGAATATTTGGATTTTTTTTTTTGAATAACTTTTTATTTAAATCTACATTTTTATTATATGTTAAAATAATGCCATTATTTGGCCACATTCTTATAATTAGTTAGAATTAACTTTTGATTGTATCTTGCATGACATTACTAATATTGACCCGAGTAAACTAAGTATATTATGCCCTTTGATGTCCAAAAGCGCACAATACCAAAACAGCAACGAAGTATTCTCAAATTTGTACCTGAAACACGAAACACAACACGAAAGGTTTCCCGTATATCTCCAGGCCAGACGTTAAACAAAAAGTTTGCCACTTTGTAAATAATTAAATAATCGTTAATAGGCTGCACGCGCATCAGTGGCTCGCGAGCGCGTGATTGGGCTTGTAGTACAAAGAAAAAACTAGATATATTTCGTGATAACTACCTCTTTTGGCTAGAAAACATCGTGATGGTTGTACAAGTATGGAAGAAGCCTTAAAAGTTTTATAAATTTGACTAATTTGGTTGGATTTATCAGCGATTTATTTGACGTTATTAGCCGTAAATTTCCCTGGGGTCGACACAGTTATTAATTATTTACCGGTATCAAGCGAAGGGTGTTCAAGCTGACCCGCTCATTTCGTTTCAATCAGATTTACCGGTCCTAATTTTGTAGTAGCACACCTTTACGTACTCAATCACGTCTAAATGCATTTATCATCACTGATAATCTAGACGTCGTATATTAAACTTGATAGAAAACGTTGTTATTATAAATAGATATGAGCATGCCATGTCTTTTTGTTTTTCCCAGTTATCAGATCAAATGGTAGAAAACTGGTCCACAGTATATTATATAGATATCGGTTTTTGCCTTGTCTAAAAAAGCAAAATTCAAATCTTATCTTGATAGTGATAGATTAAAATGAAATGAAATGGGATTTAACGTCCTACTATTCTGCGGCGACTGGGTTAATGAAGACGGGCATACACCATATAATACAGTGTGCTGTGAGGGGAAAAATGCCAAGACAGCTGCACCACAATCTACTCTTATTTCGAATTGCAAGTGTCAATTTTTTTTTACGTGCACACCAATATGTATCCAGGACCTCGAGGAACTTTATCGGCCAGCAAGGTGGGCGAGCCCAAGATATCCTGGTCAGTGAGCCAGCGTCTTACTCACTGAACCACCGCGGCTCAGTAGATCCGAGAGTCATATCCGTTGAAGTGTGATTGGTTTTCACCTATAAAGGTGGATTATTATAACTCACGATGTGGATTAGATATGATTAATTATATACCTATATTACAGCATATGATTATATCATATATAAATCATATCCATTAATCAATACCAGCCATAAATGTTTCACTAAACATTTCATTTAGTTTGCGGCTTGTGAAAAGAGACTATATTCTCGGTTAAGACTTAAAATTAGCAATTGGATAACCTTCCCTCAATCACACAAAATTATGCAATGGCATATTTGACGGCAAATCTGGGCGTAAAAACATACTTCTGCGCAACACAGTCCTTAAGGAAAGTTATAAAAACGAAGCAGGGTATGGCTATACCGCACATTGGATGCTTACGGCCGACCCCCGAATCCATTCACTTGTTTTGATATTTGTTTATTTTTTGGCAATGTCTATTTTCTGTCTTGTTAGCAGGTTTATCCTGTAGATTTTGTTTTGTGTGTAGTGCGGTACCCCTGCACTTACATTAGAATATGTTCACAATTCACATTAACCGTATCGCATGTGTAGTGAAAAATGAATCGAGTTCAGATATGCCTACAGTCTAATCAGAAATTCTGAAATGATATCATCCAAAATAATAAGCACACTATGTCTGTTGACCAACCACAATAATGTCACACTGTATTTTGTCAAAACATCAAACGCTGAGAACTTCGTTCAGAATAAAGTAATTTGACTGAAATTGTCAATATATATAGATTTCTCAGCACCTAATTTTGAACAATTATAGCCAAAAAAGCTAAATTTTAGCGTTTTTCTAAATCTTTAAAATCTTCATCTGCGAATAGTTTTGTTGGGCATCAGAGCTAGATCAGAAACCTTTACAACATTTTTACAAATTATAATGAACACTGGGGTCCAACCTCATACTAATCCAAAACTTAATATACTACCACGCATGTGACGTTAGGATTATTGCGACAACATTAAGTCCTTTGAAAAATTCCAGGATTTTCTAAAAAAAAATTGCGACACGTCGGAAGTGTTGGGAAGTAATGGATTTTGGGATACCCCCCGAGTGCGTGGACATTAAAGCTAATCTAAGAACAAGACTAATAACATGACATTTCGCAGACGTGACGATTTAATTCTAAATTGACAAATGACCAGATACACTTATGATTAGTATCGATGGCAACACATAACTTGCTAAATCGCCATTTTCTGTAATCTGGTCATTTATACTGGCGTTCAAATTCCTTTCATCCCACACCATTTTCCTTCCAAGTCGATGGCGATATCCGGTTCGACGGCCATTTAGCAGAACACAGGGAAACGAGCAGACGATATCAGGAAGTCATAATCCCGCCAAAAGTTGCTAGCAAACGAACAGGGGTTATTTCTTTGTCAGTATGGTAATATTAGGCCTTACTCATTAAAGACTGATATAAGCCGATCGAGTCGGTGTTAAACAATATTCAATTAATACTATTCTTGTGTTCCAAACATCCAAAACTCCGCTTAACATTAATTCCTGGCACACACAAACTAATTTTTATTTGCTTTGACGTCTGCGATGGTGTCTTTGAGATGCAGAAAAAATGCCAGACTCGAATGATATCGAAAAGAATATTGATAATGAAAATAGGGGAAGATAATTCGATGATTATTAAAAGATCTGGCGTTGTTAAAAGAAATAACGGTTCTCGAGACATTCATATTAATGTAAAATTTGATAATAGTGAAGGAACAAAATGGAACTCGTTGATTAACGATTGAACTGGAAGCAAGCAACAGTCTGGTAGATTTTTAGGGAACTGCTAAAAATAGAGAGAGGGAGAGAGAGTGCGAGAAAGAGAGAGAGGGGAGAGAGGTGAGGTTTAATGTTCACTCGACACAAACTAGGTCATTTTGAGACTAAGATATGGTTCAAGTAAGGACACCGGAGGTCTCGGAGTAAACACACGATGTCGGACAGGCGACCCCGCTCCTTGTCACGCACAACCGGAGAATCGAAACCACGCCAGTTGACTTAATGACAGACTTTATGATACAGCGCGCACGTGCTAACCATTCAGCCATTCATACTGATAAAAAGGGAACCCAAAACAGAAAAACAGGAATATATTGTACAACACAGCTAGATAAACATTTTACAAGGAAAAAGAGCTAATGGCAGTACAGCGTCTGTCCCGATCTTCAGAATCTTCCATTAAGGTCCCTTGTATTTCCATTTAGAACTTATGAACGACAAAATATAACACACAATTATAAAACAATCAAACAAAATCCAGATTGTGATCCGGAAATGACCCCAACGTTGGCGTATATACGCCACGTCGATGTTTTAACCAATGAACACAAGCTCAGAAAAGTCATTTTCTTTACTGGAAGACAAAATGTTTATGATAGGACAGCTGAGGACTGGGTTATATATACATGTTTATACAACTTACTTAAAACTTTACAACATTATGACTTAATTTATTTCCTGTAGTGTATTTAAAAGTTATTTTTCAACAAAACATCTGTCTCAACAGATCATCACCCCGTATCATTAAAACAGGTTTACAAGTAAACTAGCTGGCTGTCATTTAAAACGGAAATGGAATTACTGTTAATGATTTATTGAAGTTTCTAACAAACATTTAGAATCTATCATTTAGTATTTTTAAAATAAAATATGAGGCCGCCGAGTAATTTGGGACTTTTTTTTTTAACAAGGATCAAGGATGGTTACAGAAGTCAATATTGACCAAATTAGTTTGACGTAAAATACCCTAAAAACGTTACGTTTTAAGGCGGCATGGTTTCCCCACAAAGTTTACCTGATGGGGTCTATACACGATCAATAATTCCGTCAATATTATTGACTCAATATATTGACAGGAATAGCCCACGCACGATTCAATATCTCCATCAATAATAACATCATTTTTGGTCATTTTTTCAAAAAGGATACCATGTATACTCTTCCAAGGATGGCGATGGAATGAAAATATTGAAGCAATTATTGACAAATTCTCCACACACGATCAATATTGTCATTCAATAATTGACCGTCCGTCAATATTTTGATAAACCATGAATAAAAACAAAAATGATTTTGATCCGTCATCAAAATGTCGAAAATAGTGCATATTGGATTACAAAATTACAACAACATTTAGCGACTTCACATAAGAAAAAAAATTAGAAGTGGTATAAAACGGCGTGTTTACTTCGTACATGTCACTCATTACAACTTACATCTAAAATAAAAAAGTTGTTAGGAATATTCTGAATTACCATGTATAATTCAATAAACGCCAATATATTTGGATACCACTGAGAACTACTTTATATATTTTACACTTTTAGTCTGATAGTGTTTCTTTTTAAGATTGGTTCATTCTCCATTAAAGCTATCAGCGGTTGGATTCTAAATTTTACATTCTACCCTATACATTTAGGTCAAATAAAACAATTAAATAGGCTATTTCGAATAGCCATTAAAATTGTTTTACGAAAGACTAAACGTAAGACTTTTTTTTTACTAATTGTAGTATAATATTTGGGCGTCTTGCAGTGTCAACATTGGAAAACAAAATCCATTAAATCCCAACCCCTGCTTTATCTAGAGATACAATATTTCCAAAGAAGACAGATTGTCATCGCACAAAACATCGAAATATAAAATTAAATGAAACTGAACCAAATCAAAGAGGCCTGGACAATCTAAAATATTAATGGAACATACGTAACAAAGGTGTTTAAAGCTCCCTTAAGTGGCGTAAAGCAGAACGCAGATAGTGATGATTAAATCATTTAATGAAACGAGGTAAAAATAATAACCATAAAATCTTTTTGAAAACTTGAGAAAATCGGTTGCGATTAATTAAAAATATTTTCTTTATTATTTGTGCTGTTCCAGGTCTGTGTTAATTGCTTTTGATATAAAAAAAAGGCAAGCGGGACTAATTATTGTTCATGGCTGATTAAGGGTCGTTCTTCTTCGTCTTTCTTTCAATCTTATTTTTGTTCCCTTTCTGTCTCTTGCTTAAATATTGTTAAATGACCATCCAACAAGAATTGAGCTTCTCGGATCACGAGTATTAGTTACTTGATAACACAAGTAGGGGCATTGTTCTTCCTGTCACTAGTTATCGCCCTTTTTAGAACTCTTTCTGGTTGTTAATTAGATCAAAGCGACAAGAGTATTGATGGCTTGGCATTATTGCACGGTATTCCTCACTCAATGTGTCCGTCAATCCAGGCTGTTTATTTTCTAAATTAGTTTTGTAAATCCCAGAGACTTTGCTACAAGTCGCGAGATGTGATAGCAGTCTAGTCCCCGACATATTACCTCGCACCTCACAAGAACATAATTTATTAAGAGATAACGTTAATTAAATTATTCGCCGGATTTAATACTTGTGTTGATTGTCAGTTAAGAGTCGGTCCTTCTTGCGGCAGGGTATTCGCAAATCAAACTAATCTCGCGAGACCTCTTATTCAATCAGTTTACTCAGTCACTGTCACGGTTATCAAGACCTACAAAATCACTATATGTTCAACTTAAAAGAAGTGAGGATCTGGTTTTCTTGCTACAGAAAAAAATATGTTGAAATAAAGTAGATTGTCTGTCATGTTAATTACATCATGGACCATAGACGAATACAGGCTTATTAACTTAAGTTTGATGAATATCTGTTGAAAAACGTGTATATCCTATAATCTTTTTATACATTTGAATGTCAGACATTTTGCTTTGTTGTTTCATGAATTATTTCTGTATACGCTTTAAAATGATCCCGACACCGTCAACTTCAAAACACCATAAGAAAGACGGCTTTTATCGAACCGTTTGGGTTATCCGCGAAATGTTTTGTTTGAATAATTTTCAGATTCTTTTGACCGAAATATTGATAGAGTCTGGTTAATATGGACTATCGTAACGCTCTTGAGGCAATTGATTGGCGACTTCTTATCAATTTGCCCGTGATATATCTCTCTCTAGCAGGCTAGCTATTCTTGTCAACCGCTAATGTACTTTGTTGTATAAAATGGCCTTTAATGACGAGCGAGATGAGTCGTCCGATAAAGACAACACAAACGCTGATTGATGACTTCATTCGGAACCAAATCGTCCCCTGATAAAAACCAAGACAATAAACTCGACTTGTCCGCCATCATTTCTTATCTGTAAGAAGCCAGACGAGAATTACTCGCTCCCCATTTCCTGGTGAAAACATCCCCCCTTCTTCTCTTCATTAACGCTGGAACAAGAAACAAACTCGCCAGACACACTTTATTGAAAAACGGAGGAAATCGATGAAATTGACAACATTGTCGCTGGTAGCAGAAGATAAGAAAGATTTGCAGACGTGTAAAATTAACTTGTAGTACATGGCACGTCTTTTCTGTGATTAGTCTCTAACAATCCGTCTATATATCCTATCACTGTTTCCGGCGGGGACATTAAACATGCCATCTTTTCAGGCGATTGGAAGTGACTTGATTGGATTTCGTTCACCATGTTGTTTGTTTAAGCGGCAATTTGAAATCACAAGAAGTATGGCTGTCTGCTGATAGCAGCTATTAATTTAACTGAAGGAATTTAGCTTCAACGACTTTAACGTGATTTTCATCTTTGATACGTTTCTTTAATGTCTGAGTAAATTGACCATATTTGCCTGGTGTCCACCAACAATAACTACCAGCCCATTAACCTCGTACTAGCCCGAACTCTTATTTTTATAAGCCTTAATTCAATTCAACCTCACTTTTAGGACTTAAGATTCAAAATGGACACTCCATGTATTGATTATATATTATTATGTGTTTAATAAAGTAAAACCAAGTACGACACAACCCAAACCATTAGACAAAAATACAGTCCTAAAAAAAATGTAATCAGGCAAAATAGTGTTTTTTTATATCCCTAACCAAACTAGACCAAACAGTTATACGCGTTATATTGACAATCGAACTTTGATACCCTAATGTGTTCGACTCTTTCAAATAGTTCTAAGGACAATATATTATGACACAATCAGCCGATTACTTTTTCTTTGAGAATAAAGAAGTCATATAATTATTTAAGAAAACAGAAAAGTCCCATGAGAACGCAGCGTAAAAAGATTTCCCGACACGAGAGGTCAATGGGTAGGCTTCTGCCGCTTAAAGCAAATGGCCGATAAAAGCAGACCTGAGGATCTCGTCTCTGCCACCAAATGTCACTAAGTCAAGGAAAACAGGGCATCTCATTCTATTAACAGAATGTTACAAGGCAATTAGTTAAACAGTCTGTAAAAAGACGGGATTTTAAACAGCGACCCTTTTACGCCTTGCAGGATTCATGTAGTTTCGGGTTATCAACAGTTCTTCCCCGCAGATGGAACGGACAGTTGGTTTCGTCAGCACGTTTCCAATAAAAAGCCTTTCATTTATTACCAAAATCAAAGATATTAAACAAGCTTGGTGTGTGTCTTGCTAGTCGGATTCGTAACGCGTGTCTTTTTGCTTGAAACATTGGACATATTGCGTGCGGTAGATTAGGAAGTTCAATAGTATTCAGATGGTGCATGAGTAGGCGTCCGCTCCTTGAATTAACGAAGACTAATGTTGGTATAAGCAGGATTTGTGTCTACGGCCGGCTAAACACGTGTTCCAAGAATCGGCATACACACACTGAAATCGGAAAATTAAAGAAAGGCATGAGATTCGTGATGTCAATGATTGTATGACAATAACAGAGAAAGTCTGCAGCTACGCTACGTTTGGAGAATTGTGGATAAAACTGATCAAGCCCGAGCCGAGTGAGTTAATCACGTCCTAGTAGTCTTTAGCGATTCCCAACTCGCTCACCAAGCGGCAATTTCATTAACTTTAATTACAGTAGGTCCAGAGAGAAGGCAACTTTGACAGATGTAAATGCCGGTGTCAGTAAGCGACAGAACCAACATTAGCTCACTTTGATTACAACACACTGACAATAGAGAAATGCGTATGATTAGAACAAAACATGGGGCCACCCCAGGTTCTGATTTTTAATACAACCAGTGACTCGGGTAACAATATTAGCTATTTAACTATAATAATATAGCACGGCCTTTGGTAGCCTTTTAGCAAGTCGGCTATCAGCCAAAAACGAGCGGTTGTAGTTATTCTAAACATCAATTGATAATAATGGTTTTTGGTGGCAATTAAAGAAAATCACCGAAGGCACACGACCTCATATCGTAGACAGAAACACATATTGTATTAAGAGGAAGCTAGCAAAACACCGTGTATTGCTGTTCTCCTAAAACCCCCCAATTGGCCACCATTAAAATTTTAAATTACGTCTCGCTGTTCAGCTAATGTAGAAACTCGTTTCTATGTTTACAATAATTGCTACTATCAATTTCTACCGCTTACAACCTAGCAATTAGATTGCCGTTTTACTTCGGCTGATAGCTGCCTTTATTTAATAACATCATGCGGCAGAAGCACAGGGTTTATTTAGTGGTTTCGTGATCCAACATAGTTTTAACGTTGCTAAAACACCATAAACAACAGACAAGATACATAAAATTATTTTATTCTATCAAACCACGAACAGAAAATAAAACGGTTTTACAGCAGTAGATAATTTGATTAAAAGGCCCCATTACCAAAAAGGTTGAAAAGAAAACTTATAAAAAGCGAATTAAATGGCTTCTTGAAGAAACAATTATTAAGTGTTTAGTCATAAATTGCAAGAGAATAAAAAACGGATTTTTAAAAAATTATTTTCTAAAATGTGGTTCGAATCCAGCTAACTGTTTTCCTACCACAAATCATCTCTTAATAAGATCAAGATGTATAAAAGCATTATTTTAAAAAACATCAAACAAATAAAAAATGTGTTTAAATATATTTTTAAAAAAGCACAACAGTCAGAATCGTTGAAATATATCTCCAATTGAAAATGCTGTTATTATAAAATTAAGCAGGGAGCCACATTGTCCAAGGAGTAAAGCGCTGGCTCGCTAGCCGGGAGGTCGCGGGTTCATCGGGATTTTCCGTCGTGGTTATTCATTGGTGTTCGAACCCTGCATTGGCCGAGAGAGCGTTTATCCAGATTTTTCGGCGTGGTTTCCCCTTGTCGGTGATGCAGGACGAAGGGTCTAACAAGGACAGCTGACTAGTCGTTCAGATGAGGCGAACAACCAAGGCCTCATGGACACACTGGCATGCACTTAAAAGATCCCCTGGCAGTTGAAATTCAATATTAGAGTAGGCCGTAGCACCGCTCTCCGGGCAAACTGTCCCTCATATCCCCGTTTTCATTAGCCCAGTCGGAGTGGAACGTTAATCCCCACTTACTTTCGTTTCATTTTGTAATTAAGCAGACCATAAAACCTTTATGAAAAATAGACTGGCTCGCATTTTTATGTCTAGATCTATGGCGGGGGAAAGCGGTAAAAACCTAATGTTATGTAGAAATGTCTAATTCAAAACACACATGTAACATAATGCCATACCAAATACCTAAAACGTTTAATGCAAAAAAACAAAATACAAGAAACCTCTAATACAAAATACCTCATACGTCTAATGCAAAAGACAAACTACAAGAAACCTCTAATACAAAATACATATAACATCTTATGCACAATTGATTTTACAATCTGAAACATCTACCATAAGCATTAGATGACATATCTCGGTGGTATTACTTACGTTTCTCCACTGAAATATCTTTATTTAGGTCAATGTCAAGGTCACCGAACACAATTTGGCGAGCTATTCGGCTAGCGAGCTATTCGATCAATCCAGCTGGCAACCTATTGGTAGGCAACCTATTCAGAATAAATTCAAAGGTCGCCCAAACTCATCTATTTTTATTAACCAATAAAATCCCTCGTAACGTCTATCAAACGAAAGTAGAATATATTGTTATTTTAAAGTGAAAGAACGTTAATATTCCGAATCAAAATTCGGGTCATCGTACAAAATTATGAGCATCAAGCTATAGGCCTATATATTCTGAAAGGTAATTGAATAATCGTACACAATTCTGAGCATCTAGCTATAAATATTCTGAAAGGTAATTGAATAAGCTTTCCAAATCTTAGCAGTAAAAGTTGGCACAATCATATTAAAGGGGTGCGCGCTTATCGAAAACATAGCCAATTTTTCAATATTCTAACTGTAAAGAACGGTAATGTTCCGAGTCGAAATTCGGACCATCGTACAAAATTCAGAGCACCTGGCTGTATATATTGTAAAAGGTGATTCAATAAGCTTTCCAAATATTATTAGTAAAAGTTGGCACAATCATATTAAAGGGGTGCGCTCTCATCCTAAACATTGCCAATTTTTCAGAATATTTATAGCTAGATGCTCAGAATTGTGTACGATGGTCTGAATTCGGACTTTTAAAAAATTACCGGCATATCGTTAGTTACAATTAGAATAATGAACAAATTGGCTATTTTTAGGATGAGAGCGCACCCCTTTAATACGATTGTGCTAACTTTTACTAATAATATTTGGAAAGCTTATTCAGAATATATATAGCTTGATGCTCAGAACTTTGTACGATGACCCGAATTTTGATTCGGAATATTAACGTTCTTTCACTTTAAAATAACAATATATTCTACTTTCGTTTGATAGACGTTACGATGGATTTTATTGGTTGATAAAAATAGATGAGTTTGGGCGACCTTTGAATTTATTCTGAATAATTTTCCAACGAATAGGTTGCCAGCTGGATATATCGAATAGCTCGCTAGCCGAATAGCTTGCCAAATTGTGTTCGGTGACCTTGACATTGACCTAAATAAAGATATTTCAGTGGAGAAACGTAAGTAATACCAACAAGATATGTCATCTAATGCTTATGGTAGATGTTTCAGATTGTAAAATCAATTGTGCATAAGAGGTTAAATGTATTTTGTATTAGAGGTTTCTTGTATTTTGTCTTTTGCATTAGACGTATGAGGTATTTTGTATTAGATGTTTCTTGTATTTGTTTTTTTGCATTAGACGTTTTAGGTATTTGGTATGGCCTTATGTTACATGTGTGTTTTGAATTAGACATTTCTACATAACATTAGGTTTTTGCCGCTTTCCCCCGCCATATAGATCAGTGTGGAATCAATAAAGACCAAAGCAAACTTAAAATGGCCATAACTTCAGTTCAAATTGGTAGATTATAATATCGTTTGGATCATAATAGGTTATTTATTTTGGGGCTTTCATAAATTGAATTTGGATTTTAACGTAATAGAATACACGTAATGGTTGAACTGTACATCATAGGGATTACCTAAAAAAAATCTCTGAAAAGTAGGATTTTTTTTTATTTGGCAAGTTAGTAATTTCAATGAATGAAATGGGGTTTAACGTCCCACGCTTAAGCACCTAACCTGGGTTAATTGAAGACGGGCATGCGCCATACAGTGTGCTATGAGGGAAATTTTGCCCGGGCAGCAACTGAATTTAAACTGCCAAGGGTTCTTTTACGTGCACGCCAATGTGTATACGGGACCTCGGTTTTTTGTCCCATCTGAACGAGTAGGCAGCTGTCCTTGTCAGTCCCCCCTTCTAAATCACTGACAAGAAAAATCACGCCGGAAAATCGAGATTTTTTGCATAAATATAGTAATATAGTTTCGGGATATCGAGATATGATTGTAATCTACATCATCTACCACTTAAACTGGTATTTGATGCATATTTAACTAATTAGTAAATATTATACTTATTGTGCTGTGAAATGGTATTTATATATGAAAGTCACGTTGTGCGTATTGGTGATTGAGGGGAAAGCAGGTCTTTAATTATAGATTAATCAAAAACAATAAATCAAATAAGTCATATTACGAACAACCATCAAATGGATTGTAGCGTAAAATACGATGTGTAAGAAATACGATCTGACACTAAGAAATTAGAAATATTATCAGAGATTTAGAATAAAGCAGACTCGATCATCAATACTGAGATAATATCATAATAATACAAGAAGCAGCGTGAAGAAGGTCGATTTACAGGGCTTATCTGACGGTGGAAAAACTCACCAGATATCACACGCCAACTTAATAACTCTATCATACCCACCATATTGTAACTTCACTTGGAAAGATAACTCGCCGACCTTATCAACAGGGGTGGCTCACTTTAAATCAAAATCAAGGAATAACAAGTGTGTAGGAATTATCATTAAACGAGAAACCAAATCTGTTGATGTCATTTTTTCGATTCGTTTTATTTCCTGTGGTGACTTTTTATGTTTATTTCGTTTACAGCATTTCCTGTGGGTATTCTAAATTGCCTGTCACACTTTTATTTCATATAATTTTAGTTTAACATAGCCGTGTTAAAACCATTATATGCCCGAGTAGCGCCACGTTCATAATTCTTTTTTTTTTAAATTTATATCGTTGATCACAGGTTTATACAAAATATGAATCGCCCTTCACCTGTCGTCGTCGATCAAAATGTCTGTCATCGATGTGAGTATCGTGGATTCGATCCCACGCTTGTGCTTGACAATGAATTGGATTGCCTGTCCGTGGGGTTGTCTGGGTTCTCCGGTTTTCTTCCACTGTTTAGGTCCTTTTCTCACACGTAAATAATGAAATGAAATGTACCATAGCATATATCCAAGTTATCCTAGTTGTTATCTAGTGGACGCCCCCGCCCATTTATAAGAGAGACACGAGAAGGTTCATCAGGATTTTCTGACGTCGCCCCCCTTTGTCAGTGGTGCATGACAGAGGACCTGATAAGGGACTACGTATAGTCGTTCGGATGGGTCGAAAAACCGAGATCCCGTGTACACATGTGCGTGTACATAAAATATACCCTGCCAGTTACAATTCGATACAAGAGTAGGCCGTAGCACCGCTGTCTGGGCAAAATTTCTCTAATAGCACACCGTATGACGTTTTCCGTCTTCATTACCCCAGTCGGAGCAGAACAGTAAGACATGAAACCACATTTCATTTCATTCCTATTCCTATGATTAAAGTATATCATACAAATCACAACCATCCCCATATTCTAAAATTTTAAAAAAAGAGCACTGTTTTAATGTAACCGCAGTTAATTTAAGAATGAATGAGTGTGTTTTTTACGAAAAGAAAGTACATGTATAATTGTTAATAATTGGCTAAGATGTTGGGGTGAAACTAATTACAACTTTAAATTGCCATAACATTTCAATCGATAGATTTGTAAATTTCATAAATTTTTGAAATCAAATTGTAGCATATATTATTCCCGAAATGACTCAGTTTGTGTCTAGTTAAACAATGAAAAATGCCTATATTATTGCAGAAAAGATGAGTGCTTGAAGTTTTTACAAAATGTAGCGTAGATTATTTATTATCGTAGCAACTTGGCAATCCAGACTAAGACTCGATTATCTATTCTATTTTTTGGTCTCAGTCTTAATCTACTTAAAATCGCAACCATCCGGTAACCCTGGGAGTTCATTTGGGGATTGTCACTTTAATAAATGTTTAAATAATAATTTATGTCATATTTGAAGCCAGAAAAGGGCCCGTGGTATGAAGATTTAGCCCTTATATAATGTATTTTTCATGTTTATATAGAAATGAAAAATAATACTGATTTGCTTTTCACTCACCGTGAATTTTTAGTAATATAGCTTTAATTACTTATGAAAAAAATAATTTGCCTATTTTATAGAACTTTGAATATTAGCTTTACAAGCTATGACATTCGATACGCCATTTCGCTCACCCTATTTCCATTATTGTGTCGAAAGCTTTTATTGTTAAGAAATTTATCAAATTAATCTCTCAAAGAAAAATTAATAAAAATCTTGATATGATGGAGTGTTTATCAGAAAACAAACAGTGACATGAAACAATCATTGACAGGGATATCAGAATTTGATTGTTAGAAATAAAATATGAAAATTGAACTCGGAGTTTCTATCGAGGATATTAATGTCGCCTCATTGCTTTACCATAATTATTGTGGCATCTGTCTTCATTATTCCCGGAACCAACGGAACGGAAAACGAAACATATTAACGACCTGACTAGAATTTGCCATTTTGCGCGGCTGAAGAGTTTCATTTTCAAGCAATTCAATATTCCATTTACAGTTCATGTCAGCGCCATGTTGGTTGACGGTTAAAAGACATCTCGGAAACCAGATCTGAAACGAAACACATTAACTGCTTGACTTA
This sequence comes from Patella pellucida, assembly GCA_917208275.1. NCBI lineage: Eukaryota > Metazoa > Mollusca > Gastropoda > Patellidae > Patella > Patella pellucida. The sequence continues at coordinate 66,207,657 of OU795039.1, forward strand.
ATTTAGCATTAGGCTCTTAATGAAATGGTTCATAAGCAATCTTGGTCATTACAGGCCCGTCAAAGCATTCACATGTCAAGCAAGGGCACGGTTACGTACAAAAAGACAACTCACAAAACGAATCGAAAAATGACTCATTTCATGCTTGTGTATTTCCTGAGCAAGTTTGAAAATAAAGCAATCAGATAAATGGTGGAATAATCTGTGAGAATGTCAGCAAGACTAGTGCCGTCCAACCCCTGGGAATACAAGAAAAGGAATATTAACGTTATTTAATACTGTACAGGTTATAATACAAAAACTATTATTCTAAACTTGCTTTTCTATCACCGCATTTTGACAGCTCCTCTCGTCATCTCTTCGCCGCAAGAATTGATTTTTACAACAAAAAATTACTAAATTTTGTAATAAATATAAAGGGAGATTGAATTTCAATGTCTCGTTCCGATGTGGAATTGTTTTAATCAAATAAATACATGTTAGCTTTCAGCTGGGAATGTTCATATTTTATTGTTTTTAAAAAGAATTTGATGTACAAGGAATTTAATATATAGTAACAACATTGGTTCTTTCTGGTTTAATGTTGTTAACAATTTTCTGATTCTTATCAAGGCCTAATTCATAGAAAATATCCCAAAAAGGAAATTGAATATTTTTTTATTCTGTCTAATTCTGGGTATATAAATAATTAATTGACACAATGAAATTTGGATATTTTTGAATATATTGTTTTCCGTGTACTTTTTTCTTTTTTTATTGCTTTATTTAAGTAAAAAAGCGCAAAAATTATTCTCAGGTTATATGATATTATGTGTTCATCTTTTATTATTTTTTAATAATATAATTTCTATTCCGTTGCTTGCTCAATATTGGGTTTGTAAATAGCAAAAAACAATTTTAATCTCACAATTTATATTACAGTATTTGACAAGATGGCACTGAAGAATGGTCGCTAACGTCTATAGGCTACTATTTTAGACATATGGCAACTGCGAATCAAACTTTCACATACAACATGTAGCTCTTAACTTCCGCGAACCAAATATATATATTTGAATATAACAACTAGAAATCCTTTCCGGATATTGTCCATTGCCATTTAATTTGTATTTTGTTTGACAGAACGGTTATTTAAAGAACTAACTGGGGGATTGTTTTAGATTTTGTTATAGAGTTATCGCCCTTTGATGTGAACTTTGTGATGGTATTTCCAATGTTTATAGTTGCAGTGAAAACTATCAAATGGATACGTATGCACATACGACATTATATAATTATATAAAAGATAAGAAAACATTTATTCTCCTTCTTTTTCATATGTATTATCTATAACACCAGACAGGCTGTTGCGTCTTTTTGTCGTGATGTATGCTCTTAACGGAGGAAGTTGTTGTTTTAATTTAGTTTTGGGTGTAAATATTTAAAAAGAGACTGGAGAAGAATAAGCCGTATATTTAATTGATGTGTTTAGACACGTGCGTTATAAACAACTTTATAGGTTTATATACAAATGCAACACCTTTAGGATATACATATAACATATAAGATGTTTTATCTTCTACTTTTGAATTTTAGGTTAATAGAGATTGATGGTGTTCCAACATACAAACATGTAATCAGAGAGAGAAAGCGAGAGAGGTAGAGAGAGAGAGAGAAGAAGACAGAGAGAGAAAGAGAGAGAGAGAGAGAGAGAGAGGGAGGGGGTAACATCCCCTCGACACAAACTAGCTTAATTCGGGACTACTATATGGTTAAACTGTATTTCAATAGTTCGCTTGCGCGTAGTGGTATTTAGCAGGTAATTTATATGCCGTGTATTCCACTCTCACGGGTTAAACACTCCTTTTAGTCACGACAACCAAAAAGAAATATAGATGTACCACTCTCTGGAACTCCCGATGAAAAAGATCCTGTGTCACAGCTTCAAACAAAACATCACCCGAAGGGACAGTAAATCGTATATGTGACACTATCTGGTGTCATAGCAGAACTTCACGTTGTGTTGTATATACAATCGTCAAAGTCCGTTGTAAACTCAAACTATCTTTTATAAAGTACAATAATATTTTCTACAACAATCACAAAGCCATTATATTATAGGTATTTAAACGTAAAATATGTTTAAAGCCTATGGTGTCTATACTCTGGCTATTTCGCCAAACCGTCTGTCCGGAACGACGCGCTGGTCTAATATATATTAAAAGTTTAGATACGCTACTTAGGGCGGGTCATCACCATATTTGTGTAAGTGTTTTATCCGAGAACCCAGTAACAACAACCTTATATTATAAAAATGGGCTACTCTGTAGTAGCCCATTGACGTAATAGTATGTATTTTTTTTACCGAAACGTTACCCACTTCCACTAGCTATCTATTTGGAGCGATAAAAGTTAGCCTTTGGGTATAGGAAACGGGAGGAGCCTCCAGCCTGATTGTTAAAATACAACATTAAACATACATTATGCGGGTCTTTCGTTGGGCTTTAAATGTTATCTAAATTATTAATTAGACATTAATAAACTCATCCAGTTCATAATCAACTCACGATGTCATTCCTAGCCTGCGACATTTACTGGATTATGATTCTATATTCATTCATGATTTAACCATGAAATAAATAGTCGAGACTATGTTAAGTAATGATGATCGAGGCCAGGCGGAAAATTCAATCGCTATATTCTCGGTTCAGAATGGATGAATTTGACTGATATTTTCAGGCAAATTACCTAGTTTTTAGCTGTTATAATGAGAACTGACAGCTCTTTATCTAATCTCCCATATTGTATCTTTAATGGTTGTAATTAATTATCAGATTCCCAAGGGTTCATTTATGAACTCTAGCCTAGCAAAATTGTTATGCTCAAAGGAAAGTTAAAGTCTTTTTCTCTTCTATGACATTTTTATTGTGTTCAGATACATATACACAATCATTGAACAAGTGTATATTTATAGCGTTCACAGTGGTTTTAATTGTGAGAGACTCTGGTGTTTCAGACACTATTTTCAAATTCTGAGCCGAAGAGGAAGACGCTGTCTTGTTCTCTATCTCGTTGGCCACAAAATAACCTTTATGAAAAAAACATTTCACATTACATGTAGAACATGCCATTATATCTTTATTTCGGGTTAAACATAAATACAGTTTTAATCATATATACATAAATACTTAAGATAAGATTTGAAGCCATAATGTAGAATTCTATTTCAAGATGGCTGACCCTGGGCAACTGTACTGGAAGACAGATTCGGATCTTAAATATATAATTATAGCTTGTAAAATGTAAAAGATAGAGTGATAAGAAGAGTTTAAATCCCTGTTTTACGGTAGTTTCATTCATCATTGCTCAACAAGCAGTACCTTTGTTATATGTTGATTTATCTGCAAGTTCCCACCATGTTAAATTTGATGGAATCCAGACCAAACATTAAACATATTGTAAGCCATTATTTAAACATTCATCGTCAGTCTCCAGTTCATGGCATTTAATTTCAAAATATTATCTTTTGTTATTTTTTCGTCTGATATTCACATTGGTTGGAAATAACTGTTAGATTGTTTAAACTTTAAATTTAATTTCTTATATCAGTGCCATTGTTTATACTCCATGACATTACCTCGTCTATCACGTATGTATTATATAATATTTTTTATCTGAGACAAAATATCGACTATACTAGGGGATAATGGTTTAGAGTGTCATTCTGGTGTCTTTCAACTTAGCAACAATTTGGCATTATCATACCTTGATTAGTAATAGGAATGGGTTGGGTGACTTTATGGTCCGATCTTTAACTGGTTATCAATTAATAAATCAGTAGCCTATTAATATTTGCACAGCAAAACACAGAAAAAACACCAAATGATAGGAGCAAAACGATGTTAATACACATTACGTTGTCACATACTCTCAGTAAGAAAATACATTTTAAAAAACCTACACTCTGATAATTCCCGAACATTAAAGTATTTATCTGGTTACAGTAAAGAATTTTTGCACCAGTTTTCGCCCCCCCCCCCTCTGGAAAACTAATAGTAAAATTACACGCCTCGCAGCATTGAACAATTTAAACCACTTAATGTCTGGTGTACTATCTAATTTGAACAGGCATGGTGTGACGGCCAGGTTCTCCAAAGGACCGGTGCCTCTTTAAGATATAAGTAAACTTAAAGCACAATAAATGCTACAGTTAGTTACAAATAATGACTATATATATATATATGTCATGGTATTTGTAACGTAGATAGATTTCAATGAAATACATGTACGCACAAATTACTTCAAGCAAATTCTTTATGTTTTTGTATTATCGCGCCCATTAATAACGTCAACAATTCCAACATAGAATGCAAAACTTTTAAATAATTGTTATGTAAATAAAACTTTACTACAAAGATTTACCTGGTTAAACGACCTTTCCTTTGCTAGAGAACGAATGTGGAATTTAATGACCAAACACCACATACTTCTGACCAAGTCATCAAAAGCCCATTAATTGTGTAGGCTAATTACACTTTAATTGCTCGATAATTTGCCATAAAATATGTTGTTATATATATATATATGTTAGCTTAAGGCGGTATCAAAGCTTTTATCCTCATATTAATTATTCTATAAACTATAACACCGTTAAGGTGCTTTCTAAATCCCCGTTTATTTTTTCTTATTTTAATATTAATAATTATAATAATCACAGGAATCAAGGCAAGATACAGATTATAGGGTTCTCTTGCTGATGCTTATTTGTATAAAGACATGTGAAACAGGAATTATTATGATTGGTCAAACTCTTAAGATAGATTTCATTTTCTAAATCACTCGTTCGTCTGATATGCATATAATGTTAAAAAAAAAACCAACAACAAAAAAACCCCAGAACATTTATCAAAATTTTGCATAATTATATGATATACAAAACTAGTTGACAAAACTCTCTGAAAGTATTACTCGACTAAGTTTGCATGAGTGAACGTCTCTATGACTTGACTAAATCCATCTTTACAATCCCCTATACATTTACTCGACTAACTTCTCTAACATATGATACTTAATATGAAAATCATTAATATATGATATGCTAACAATATCTGACGAATTGACTTGAACAGCTTATTATTATCATTATTAAAACAGCAATATTGTTTCGGCGGTTGACAGGTACCCGTTTAATGTTTCAATATGTTACCTTTACAGCTGTTGTACACGCTAAACAAATACATAGCCAATACTAGTTGAATACCTTCTCGAGATGTATAACACCATTAAACAATTTGTTGAAATCTTGCTTTTAATAACAGAAGCATATGAAAAGACATTGTTAAATAGCATAAAACATCCAAATCGCTTGATAAAATTAAATTCAAATGTCATTCAATATGCTCTAATACAATTTTAACAATAATGGGAATTGGATGTGTCTCTCATTCGACAGTAATATATTTGCATGCTTTAAAGGGAAACAGTTTTTATTGATCAACGAGCCGATTTATCTTTTAATTCCAGCTAATGTTGCCGTGTAAAATATTCACCGGAAAATTACCTTTTTATAGCTTCTCTTTAAATGTAGTAGAATACGTTTTCGCTATAAGGTTCTAAAAAGGGCCATAACTCCATGTAACATATGGTGTGTTTACATAAACAAACAATCTAATTAAAATACAGATCTATATTTCGTTTCGTTTTTTATACTTTCGATGGCCTACACTACATGTAGATCTAACAACTTATAGTGGGAGATCACGTTCTATGACGTAGAAAATGACATTTGACCCCATAAGCTCAGTCATTCGATTAACCAATCAGAATCGTTTTTGCAAGTGGCTATGTTTTTGATCTATTTTTGCTTTGTTTTGATATCTGTCGGAGTTCATGTCTACCCACAGTTCCGTGCAAGAGAGGTCAAGTCCTCTATTCAACAGACAATTTGATTGGCTGACCCCTCATTTAAAGCTGAACACGAGTTAAATAACAAACCTCCCAGATCCTAAAGTGTAGTAAAGACAAGTAAAACAAAATTTTGAACTATAAAAAACGAAACGAAATTGGATCTGTGTTTTAATCAGATTGATAAACAAAAGGAATAAACACCAAATGACTTCAGTATTCTGTCCAAGATGAATAACAACTTACAAACTCCCACATAAGCTTATAGTATAAATCCACCTAGTTGAATCAGAAAAGGTTTGGTTGTTCGCTAGGTACTTAATCTAGACAAATATAACCCAATGCGATGCTAACTGTAACCGAGAGCTAATATCATCGATTGCAATGCTAATTGTAACCTGAAGACCAATTTAATCGAATGCAGGTGTCATAGCCCCTTGATTTAGATTTAACAAGTTAATAAAGTGTTGAATTAGCTTGCCGATTACTTATAATGGAAAATGACCTATCGTCGTTTCTATATGACCACAGGTCACTAATTCTTTCCCCATTGACTCTAATGTTAATTCTCGTCTCTTAGACTGGGTCTAACTTTATCCCAAATTTTCGTTGGGTAAAACACTTTTTGCCACAGATGGAGCAACATGTGGCATACTCTTGCCTAAAAGCATGTATGAGGTTGACCATGAAAAAATTGAGCTGGAAACAGGGACAAGAAAACATGCAATTTCAGGCACTACATTTCAACGTAACCAACCTTACAACTCTTGTATCCTTCCGCCTCAAAATCATAAATATTCATCAAAACCTAGCAGAAAATGTATTTTCAAACCCTTGTTTTCGATTCTACACCAAAAAGTAAACAAAAATCGCCATGCAAAAGGGGGAAAAAGAGAAAGGGAGAGAGAGACCAAAAATGACATTCGTGGGTGACGGCCCAGGAATATTTGAAGACCTGTGTCCTATATATTAAGCGGAAGCAGAGTTGTTTGCTACTTTTAGTTTCGTTTTCCGCTTAAACTGTCACAAAATTAATTATAGTTCAACGTTTAACACACATAAGTGGACCTAACATAGTAAATATAGACAGATACCCACGTCTCAAAACGAATCACCTCATTAAGTTGAATTTAATCAACACTTATTATTTTGTTTTACGAAAATGACATTCATCTCAAAGTCCAATATTTAAATGCAATATCAATATAGAGAAGCAGAATCATATCATGTATTATTTGCACTCTTCTCAAATTATGTTATTACTTATCACAAATTTTAATATACCAAAATATAAATTACGATACTAGTATAGTACATTATACTCCCATGTGTTCAATTACGACTGATCAATTCTTCCACGAATCATCCTGATATTTACAGTCAAATTAATTAAAGACAAAAGGTATTTCGTATGTATTAGTTATTCGGAAAGAAAACATTCACAATTTGTCCAATTAATGACATGATTGATTGTGACTTAATTTGTGAGTTAGTTCAACATATATCTAACCGAAATCATCCACCACTAATGGTATTTTAATTATGGTAGACTGTTACGAATATTATTAATTAATTAATGGTGTCTGTTATCTAACAATCAGTGTAATACATCCTGCTTCTGGTGTCCCGTCCCCTATATAAAGTGAAGATAACCACAACATTGACACTGTCATTTGAAGTCTCGAGAAGAACATTCACTAATCCCACCATGGCCTTTTGTATAACTATTTTCTCTGCAGTGGCCTGCCTTTTTAGCCAATATGTGTCAGCGCAGCTGTTTGGTGGTCCCCAAGGACTTGGTAGATCAGGTGCAGGAGTTAGACCAGGAATGCCAGGATTGCCGAGAATGGGAATGATGACCGGGCAGTCTTTTTGGGGTGCTCAACCGCAAGGTACTTACAGAACTTGTATCGGACAAACAGGTGCTGGTGACGAACTAAGAGTTACATTCAGTGAACGCCCTGAGGTATCAACTAATTGGTGGGATAACTCTAACGATCTGCAAGTTACCGCCGATATTACCTCTGGTTCTATCTCTGGTATGTTCCAGTTGGTCACCACTGAATTTGGTCGTATTGACGGTATGTGTGAAAGCGCCAGTTTGGGACAAATACTTTCGGAACGACCCCAGGCCAATACCGGCATGTTGGGATTAGGATGGTGGAACCAAGGTCCAGCCAACAATATCGGAATTATTGGAACCACTTTTGACTTAAGCCCAGGTAAAACTGTCAGCTTGACCGATAACATCAACACTGGACTAACTCTAGCTCGTATTACTGGTGGAGGTATGGCTCTTTGTCCTGCCCGACAGGTCGTCGGAAACAGATGTCTCGATATGATGTCTTTATGCTGTGCGATTGCCCGAGATAGCAGACCAGCAATTCAACCCATTGTAGGAGGCCAAGCTGGTATGGTTGGTGGAATGAACGGTGGCATGGGAGGTATGGTTGGTGGAATGAATGGTGGCATGGGAGGCATGGTTGGCGGAATGAACGGCGGCATGGGTGGTATGGTTGGTGGAATGAACGGTATGCCCCAAGGGATGAACGGTAACATGAACGGAGGTGTATCTGGCAATATGGGCTCTCCTGCTGGACAAGGCATGCAAGGTGGTGCATTCCAAGGACGGCGATAAGCCACCTGGAATTTTTCAGAAGGAATTCTCTTATCAATGCAATCAAAATAAAGTAAAACTTTGACAAGCTGTAACTAGTTTTAATTGTTTTGTTTTCAAATTGCCTGCTCTTTAGAATGACAAATGTGTCTAAGTTGACATTTCTTACCCAAATCGTGGGTTGATAGTTTGGACTGTACCAGGAATAATTATACAAGCTGTTAGAAGGGGGTCTAGGTGTGGAAAAAATTCAACAGCTTTAACTTTCAGATGGAAACCCCTTGATCATTTGACATTCTAATCATAGATTTCACTAATATGGCCCTTCTTATTATCTAAATATTACTTTTAAGAATATTAATTATAACTATTTCCGGAATAGTTGACGTCACTTCTCATTTAAAACGTTCGCACAGCTAAAGAATACAAATATGTCAATATGTTAAACAGATGCATTCATAGGACAGATTAGAGAGAGAGAGAATGGGGTTTAACGTCCACTCTACACAAACTAGGTATTTCGGGACTAACATATGTAAAGATCTACTTGACGACATGGTATTATAGCTGGGAATATAGATTACAGCTATAATTCAATACTTATATATACTACCGCTTTACTGATAAACTGCAAATACGGACCTACCAAATAAAGATAGGGATTACGGTGGCTAAGTGGGTAAGACGTTGGCTCGCTAGCCTGGAGGTCGGGTGTTCGATCCCTGCAGTGGCCTAGAAAATTCATACATATTTTCCGGCGTGGTTTCCCCTTGTCGGTGATGCTGGACGTCGTTTGTCCGTCTTCATTAACCCAGGTTAGGAGAAGAACAGTAGGACATTAAACCCCATTTAATTTCATTTGTCTTTACATGACGACCTGCTCAATAGTCCTTCAATTATAGTTCTTCCATTTTAAAACTGCGCACCAGCTAAAATCGTTTCCCTCATGGCGCTTCATATCCATCATACATGGCACGTTGGTTCGCTAACATGGTGGTCCTGTTTTTTTTAAAACCCCGGTGGTTATCTCGATTTTGTTGCCATGACCCCCTTATAAGTGATGTAGGACAGGGTGCTAGCAAGGGACAGGGTCTAGCAAGAAACAGTGTATAATCGTTCGAATTGTACAAAAATCCGACGTCCCATGTACACATAGGCATGCACGTAAAAGAACCTTTGGCAGTTGGAATTCGATATAAGAGTAGGTCGTATTGCCGTTGTTCGGGCAAAATATCTCTCACAGCACGTCGTATGACGTATGTCCGTCTTCACTTAGTATAGCTAGAGTAGAACAGTAGGACGTTAAACAACATATAATTTCCATCCAGTAGATAATGTTTACAATTTAAATCGGCTACTAACAATTGATCACTGGGACACTGACAATCTATGGATAAACATGTTCAAAACTTTTCTTTCTCCTATATTTTCAAAATACTAACGTAAATTGGTTTACTTTCAAACATCTTTGTTACGATAAAATTACCCGGTTTAATGATAAATGATTATATGGCGTGGTTGTAGGACTTACAATGGGCAGATTTAGCTGAGCATAATTCCTTTTTGATTAGTTGATCTATTCAACATTTGATGTTTAATAAGATTGCAGTGATATATATTTAGATTTTGACAACATACTTAATCGTTTTGTCGTATGCGATTTTTTGCCGTTTTGGTTAACGTCCATTTGGCCATATACATGTTGTACCATTTACAGTTGGTGAGAAGTTTTGAATTCATCATATCTTTTTGTCAATACAAATACAAGGGATTAAAGGGCGTATGGTTCTATTTTTTGGCATCTTAAACGACAATGTGCATACTCGTGCAATACAAGTGTGTATAAAGTGATTTACATTCATTTTAAAAAAAAAAAAATAATTGTAATCTTTGATCAATTATGCTGACTGAAACACGTGAACAGTCCAAATTGAAAGGTAGTTGTTTTCGCGGTCTCTTCTAACTGTTGTTTCAACTTATTTTGTCGTTTTTTAATCAGTTATATTTAATAACGCTCAATTTGTCTTGTTGGATATGGTTTTCTTTGTAAATTAATTACAAATAGCGCTCGAAACTACAGAGTGGATGATTATAAAATGTTCATTGGGTATTACGATAACAGCATCACTATTGATTGAAATGGGCAAAAATTAAATGTTTTAATTTTGAATATTATGGATAATATTGAGTTATAGGGTTGGCTCCTTTAACAATCCGTCAAATGGCATATTATGCTCGGCCATATGCGGTTCATATCTAGTTTTCAATTCATCATATCTTTGCAAATACAAATTAAAAGAATCAATGTTTCGGTTGGACTCCTTTTTATTTTATTCAAAATGGAATTTCGTCATATCTAGTTTTCAATTCATCATATCTTTGCAAATACAAATTAAAAGAATCAATGTTTCAGTTGAACTCCTTCTTTTTTTATTCAAAATGGAATTTCATATTTATGTGAACTGGAAACCCGTCAGGTCTACTTGATATATATAGGGCGCCGGCTTGTTAACCTGGAGTTCCCGGGTTTCATCCTGGTGTTGACCGATAAAGCTTCTCGGGATTCTCGGGAGTAGTTTCAGTACAGGATGGAGGGATTGGCAAGGAACAGAGTCTACTCGTTCGGGTTGGCCACAAAATCGGGGTCCTTTGTATAACCTATAACGTTTAATTTTTTGGATTTTCGGGTATGTTTTCAGTTTTTTTACTGTAGGAATTAGATATAGCGCTGATGTCCGAGCAAAATGTACTTCATTGCACAAGTATGGCGTATGTCCGTCTTCATTAAAGCCCAGATGGATCAGACAAAAGGACGTTAATCCCCATAACATTTGACTTGTTTTCATATAACCGAAAATTGAGTAATCTACATGTAGTTTATGCATGATGTTTAGTCACACTGTTATACCGAGTGGAAAAATGGAAAACGAGTTTCTAATTTAACGCTCCTCTCCACCATTCAACTTTGGTCCTAAAACCCCTTGGACTGAAAATGACCCTGTTCACTATTATTTTAACCCTTAAAATCCCTTACCCTTGATTATCACAGTAATACCAATAAACAAATCCATTTCATAATGTGAACTCAGATCAATGCTACGTTCAAATTTACAGTAGCATCGTTTTGGTATATGCTCACGTCGGTCCATGGGGCAAATATAAGAATCTTGATCGAGTTTATGTTACCGGGCGGTTTCTCCTCGGAAAATGATAGTGTGAATTACCAGATCAAGGACATTTAGCTCTGGGTATTGTAGTGTTTTGAGGATTAAACCAGAATCACATTATCCATGATTCATAAAAGGCACTGTGCTTTTAATACAATTCATATAGTATGTATCAATGGCTACTGGAGCTAATGAAGCTGACGCAAGAACCTTTTTAGATATAGTTATGTTTTATTTTACACATGTAAAAACAAAAATACCAAAAAAATGATAAACACAAACATGACAGATTTCACGGACCTTTTCAGTACATATACACCAGAAGGCCACACATTGTTATATTCGATCTGCACTTTCTACAGACCTTTAACTATAGATAGTATCCATAAACCACCAAATAAATAATGGATTAAATAAAATGTCTTCAAAGTTGTAATTAGAATTGTAGTCTTCCCAACCCACCATTCATATTTCCTGTAGAACCCATTTGCATATTTCCAGCATTACCATTTCCAGATGATCCTATTTGCATATTTCCGAAACCTCCCATGGCATTATTAAATCCGTCAGTCATACCAGCTTGGGCTCCACTTAAAACTTGCTCACTTGCTGGTCTTCTGTCCTTCGCAATGGAACAACATAAAGAAACCATATCGATACATCTGTTTCCGACAACCTGTCGGACAGGACAAAGAGCCATACCTCCACCAGTAATACGAGCTAAAGTGAGTCCAGTGTTGATGTTATCGGTCAAGCTGACAGTTTTACCTGGGCTTAAGTCAAAAGTGGTTCCAATAACTCCGATATTGTTGGCTTGTCTTCCAATAGCTCCGATATTGTTGGCCGGTCCTTGATTCCACAATCCAAACATTCCGGTATTGGCCTGTGGTCGATTCGAAATAATTTCTCCCAAACTGGCGCTTTCACACATACCGTCAATACGACCATATTCAGTGGTGACCAACTGGAACATACCAGTCATAGAACCGGAAGTAATATCGGCGGTAACTTGTAAACCATTAGAATTCCACCAATTAGTTGATACCTGGGGACGTTCACTGAAAGTAACTCTTAGTTCATCACCAGCGGCTGTTTGACCAATACAGGTTCTGTAAGTATTTTGCCACTGTGGAGACTGTCCTGTCATCATTCCCATTCTCGCTGCTCCTTGTCTTCTTCCTAGACCACCAAGCCCTGGTAGACCACGAAACATCTGAGCCGAAACTTCTTGGCTGATGAACGCAGCAAGGACAGAGACGATAGTTATACTAAAAGCCATTTTGTTAAGTTGTGTTGGTAGATGTATCTTCCCAAGACTGTGACATTTCTAAAACAGCCATGGTTTATATAGGATAAATTTTGACACAAGGAAGTTTCTATAAAGAGATTACTTAATACTGTATAACCTGCATCTTCTGTTCGATCCCAATTAATATTTTTACATTAAATGTAATCAGTATACGATTAACCGGACGCTTGTCACGCTAGAACCACACCTAGGGTATACTAATTAGTAACATAGATTTAATATATATCACACGTAATTATATATAATGTTTCCTACTGAAGGTAAGTTTTATTAGGAACATTCAGATACTATTTTCTCTCGTTTGCTACAATCAATTATTTTTGTATTTTGGGGAATTAAAAAAAACACCACATAAATACAGTTCTTAATACGCATGAAACGTATATTTTTAGATGCTGTTCTCCTTTAAAACGACGCAAGAAAACGGGAATTGGAATGAGATTATTAATATTGTAGATACAGAATTACACCCAGGTAATTCATTAAAATCGGAAACAAGAAAGCATGTAATTCAATGTTGTAAATACTCAATTCAAACATGTACATTCAAATGTAAAGTATAAATTATTTAAGACATACTGTATGCGACTTTATGGTTGTCAGCTGTGGGATTTCTCCGATAGGTCTATTGGAAGATTTTACTGTACTTGGCGTAAGTGCATTCGTAGGCTGTGGGACATTCCATGTTGTACACACAATGTCCTTATTCCATTAATTTGTCAGGATTATTCTATAGTAGCTCAGACTCATAAACGATTTGTAAAACAGTTTATTAGTTCAATTCAAAATAACAATAAATGTATTAAAATATGTGCCCGTCATGGTAGCTCTTTCAATACTTGCAATAACATTAGTCATGTCTTTAACAGATACGGTGTCTTTAGATACGATTTATATACTATTCAAAAAAAGTAGGGGGTATTTGATTTTGGAGGCATAATACTAAAATATGCAAATGACAACGAAAAAAGTCACTATAGAACCTAACAGAAGAAACATTTCCAGTTACATGTGACGCCCATACGCACCAATAGCTACCGCATGGAATGCAGGTGATGCTTGGGATCATCATGGGGGTCCAACCCAAGATTTGCACGACTCTGACTTTGAATGTTACAGTCATTGTGGCATTGAATTCCAGGGTGGAAACATCAGTTTAATTGTTTTAGTGACCAGAAAACAAATTTTGATATGCGTCGGCTTACCCAAAATGAAAGGTAACGTGCCCTTGCCATGCTACAGATCGGCACAACACAGGCGATTGTGGCGCGGTCTATGAATGTTTCTCAGTCTGTCATAAGCAGGTTATGGTCCAGATACCGTGATACACAATCTGTACAGGACAGACCACGCTCAGGTCGACCAAGGGCGACAACTCAAGCCCAGGATCGATTTATCCGTACCTTGGCCTTGAGAAATCGTGTCATCATAGCAATTCAGATCAGTGCTCGTCTTCAAACAGACACTGGTGTGAGAGTGAGTGACCAGACGAGTCCGAATCGACTGCATAGGGGTCCCCTTCGCGCCCTACGTTCTCGCGTGATCCCTTGTTTGAGAGATCATCACTTTTAGGCAAGACGTCGTTGGTGTAGGGATCGTCTAACTTAGTCTAACGAATATTTTGAATAAATCGATGAATGTGAAGAATGGCTTTACATGTTGTTGCAGGGTGTGTTACAGGCCAGTACTACCGGGACAACATCTTGGCAATATCTTGCGCCGTTCGCACGACGTTATTGCCGTCGTTTCATCTTCCAGGATGACAACGCAAGATGTCACAGGGCCAGGATTGTTACAGGTTACCTCCAACAACAGAACATCACCACATTACCTTGTCTGGGACATGTTTGGACAGAGGTTACGTCGACGTCATCAACGTCCAGCCAATGTCCAAGAACTTGCTTCTGCGTTGAAACAGGAATGGGACAATCTGGACCAAAATGACCTTAGACGTCTCATTAGGAGTACGTTATGTCGAATCAATGCTTGTTTGGCAAACAGAGGAGGATTTACCCGTTACGGATTTTGTTGTGATGCTGTGGTAACTTTGCTGTTTGACCCCGGGTATCATTTTACCCTTATAATGGTCAGTCTGTGCCTTACTTAGTCTAACGATCATTTTGAATAAATCGATGAATGTGAACTTCATTTCATTTTGTCATTTGTTTTTTTCGTCAGTTTCATTAGGTGACTTTAATAACACTTAAAAATCAAATATCCCCTACTTTTTTTGAATAGTATATAATATAAAAGTAAAAAAACCTTTTAAACCTAATAAATAAATGGGATAATACCAATGTAAATCAGTCTGATCTCAAAAGAGCTGGTCAAATTGTCGATATGATAGATATGCGTGAGTCGCACGAAATTTACTCACATAAAAAAGATATTAGTGAAATAATCACTTATTTATGGATTGACTAAATATATTTATGTATATTGCAAATATTGTAAAAGTGTACATTAATGTGAAATAAAATAAATAAATTATCAGATAGTTAGCATACTCCGTTCCATACACAATACTCATCAGTATTTATAATTGGGATATAATTCAAGACATGCGCCACAAACTCACACCTACCCTAACAGTCATTGATATTGTTTAAAAGGAAGTTAAGGAAAGTTACCAACATTGAATTGGACGGCTTTGTGAAGATATGTATATTTGTATAATTCTGACCATGTATGTTTCCCTTGTTTGTTTCATGTATTTTGTATATGAACATTGCCTTACAGGAGTTTTTATGCAATAAAGTTACTTCTTCTTCTTTGGCTGTTTTGGTTTACGTCCATTTGAGCATATCGATTTTAAGATTTCGATTTTGTCCAAAGCTATAAGCTCCAGGGGGAGCTGGTTCCACAAATAAGGTCAAGGACCAACA
Organism: Patella pellucida; assembly: GCA_917208275.1. Taxonomy (NCBI): domain Eukaryota; kingdom Metazoa; phylum Mollusca; class Gastropoda; family Patellidae; genus Patella; species Patella pellucida. Next base: position 66,223,518 of record OU795039.1, read on the forward strand.
ACCATGAAAGAGCGATCTCCAAAGGTACGAGATCCGGATGGTGGCACATATAGGAGACGACTCCCAGATGACCGAAGAACTCGGGACTGGCTTATAACTGGTTACGTTGTTGGTGAGATATTAAGGAGCCTGGTTGTTGATGCATTTGAAGACAAGTAGGGGGATCTTGTATCGTATCCTGTATAACACGGGGAGCCAGTGAAGTTTGGCACGGACATGTGTAATGTGGTCGAACTTCTTCATGTTTTTAACCAGTCTCGATGCCTCATTCTTTACACGCTGTAACTTTTGGATGATGTAGTCGGGTAGTCCATGCAGCAGAGAATTACAGTGGTCTAGGCAGGGGGTGACGTAGGCATTGACTAGGGTGGAGGCAGAAGCTTCGTCCAAGTACTGTCTGATAAGACCGATATTCCGGCAAACAATCCTTATATGCGATTCAAATGTCATGTATGAATCGAAGATGACTCCCAGGTTTTTAGCTTCTGTTGTTGTGGTAATAACTTGGTCATCAATTCGGAATTCGGAAAGAGGCTTGCGAGAGGATGCACGTCTGGGGGATATTATGAGAACCTCAGTTTTATCGCTGTTCAACCTCAGGTAGTGGGTTGACATCCAGTCCCTTATGTCGGCCACGCAGGCTTCAAGTCTAGAGATAGATCAAAGTGCAGACTGCTGAGCAGTTGTTTTAAAGGCAAGATAAAGTTGAGTGTCATCTGCATAGAGATGAAAGGACAGGTTATGTGATCTAACAATGTCACCAAGCGGATGGTGTAGATGGTGAAAAGGATAGGCCCAAGCACAGAGCCCTGGGGCATTCTATGGAGCAGATCTCCAGAGTCGGGGAAATGATCCCCGATGATGACAAGGGTGCGCAGCCCCTTCTTAATGTCGTTCAAACTTATTTTGTTGTTTTTGAACCAGAAATTTTTAATTATACTCATTTGTCTTGTGGGATATGGTTTTCATTTTAAATTACAATTGGCGTTTGAAACTAAAGAGTAAATGAGTAGTATACTGATTTTTAAATGTTCATTGGGTCTTACGATAACAGCATCAATATTGATTGAAATAAGCCAACATTGAATTCGGGGTTTTAATTTTGAATATTGAGTTACAGGGTTGGCTCCTTTAACAATCCGATAAATGGCATATGTTCGGCCATATGGAGTTCGTGTCGAGTGTTGAAAAGTTTTAAATTCATCATATCTAGTTTTCAATTCATAATATCTAGTTATCAATTTCTTAATATGTTTGCCAATATAAATTAATAGAATCAATGTTTTTACACCCTTGTACTCCTTAAAAATTTATTTAAAAGGGAATCTTATTTATGAGAACTGGCAATCCATCGGGTCTACTTGATTTAGTGCCACCGGCTTGCTAACCTGGAGTTCCTGGGTTTCATCCTGTTTTTTTACCGATGGCGCTTCTATGGGTTCTCGGGACTATTTTGAATTCAGGATGGATGGATTGGCAAGGAACACAATCTAGTCGTTCGGGTGGGACAAATATCGAGGTCATGATTGTGTAAAACCGATAAAGTTTCACGGGATTCTCAGGAGTAGGGATTGGCAAGTAACAGAGTCTAGTCGTTCGGGGTGGACAAAAAATCGAGGTCCTTTGTATAACCGATTAAGTTTTTTTTATTCTTGGGTATGGTTTCAGTTTATCAGGGCGGAGGATTGGCAAGAAACAATGTCTAGTCGTTCGGTTGATACAAACAATCTAGTTCCTGTGAATATAATTTCATAGTTGGAATTCGATATAGCGCTGGTGTCCGAGCAAAATGTACTTCATTGCACAAGTATGGCGTATGCCCGTCTTTATTAAAGCCTAGATGGATCAGACAAAAAGACGATAATCCCCATTTCATTTCACTTGTTTTGATATAAAGAAAATTATGACATATTGAGTAATCTACTTTATGCATGATGTTTAGTCACTCTGTTCTACCCAATGAAAACTAGAAAAAACGGTTTTCTAGTTCAACGCGCCTCTCCACCATTCATCTTTGGTTCTTATACTTTTTGGAATGAAAATGACCCTGTTCACTATTATTTTAACCCTTAAAATCCCTTACCCTTGATTATCGCAGTAATACCAATAAACCAATTCATTTCATGATGTGAACTCAGACCAAAACTACGTTCAAATTTACAGTAGCATCGTTTTGGTATATGCTTACGGCGATATAAGAATCTTGATCGAGTGTACGTTACCCGGTGGTTTCTCCTCGGAAATGTTAGTGTGAGCTACCAGATCAAGGAGATTGGGCTTGAAAATGTATCTTTCGGTATTGTAGTGTTTAAATGATTAAGTCAGAATAATATTACCCATGACGATTCATAAAAAGCACAGTGATATGGGTGCATGTATATATATCACGCAATGTTGGTGTGCCCATAATATCGTGCCCTTAATACAATTCATATATTATGTATCAATGGCTACTGGGGCTAATTAAGCTGACGCAAGAACTTTTTTTATATTATATTTTATTTTACACATGTAAAAAACACAAATACCAAAATAATAATATACATAACTATGACAGATTTCATGGAATAAAAAATTATTGAAACTATGACTTATAATTTTGCATGTTATATTGTACAAATATTTGCGTTTATTTTCACGTTATTGGAAATTTTCAGTACATATACACCAGAAGGCCACACACTGTTATATTTCGATCTGCACTTTCTACAGCTGCAACTATTGATAGTATCCATATACTACCCAATAAATAATGGAATAAATAAAATATCACCAAAGTTGTAATTAGAATTGTAGTCGTCCTACCCCAGCATTCATATTTCCTGTAGAACCCATTTGCATATTTCCAGTATTACCATTTCCAGGAGATCCCATTTGCATATTTCCGAAACCTCCCATGGCATTATTAAATCCGTCAGTCATACCAGCTTGAGCTCCACTTAAAACTTGTTCACTTGCTGGTCTTTTGTCCTTTGCAATGGAACAACATAAAGACACCATATCGATACATCTGTTTCCGACGACCTGTCGGACAGGACAAAGAGCCATACCTCCACCAGTAATACGAGCTAAAGTGAGTCCAGTGTTGATGTTATCGGTCAAGCTGACAGTTTTACCTGGGCTTAAGTCAAAAGTGGTTCCAATAACTCCGATATTGTTGGCTTGTCTTTCCATAGCTCCGATATTGTTGGCTGGACCTCGATTCCACAATCCAAACATTCCGGTATTGGCCTGTGGTCGATTCGAAATAATTTCTCCCAAGCTGGCGCTTTCACACATACCGTCAATACGACCATATTCAGTGGTGACCAACTGGAACATGCCAGTCATAGAACCGGAAGTAATATCGGCGGTAACTTGTAAACCATTAGAATTCCACCAGTTAGTTGATACCTGGGGACGATCACTGAAAGTAACTCTTAGCTCGTCACCAGCGCCTGTTTGACCAATACAGGTTCGGTAAGTATTTTGCGCTTGTGCAGACTGTCCGGTCATCAATCCCATTCTCGCTGCTCCTGGTCTTCTACCTAGACCACCAAGTCCTGGTAGACCACGAAACATCTGAGCCGAAACCTCTTGGCTGATGAACGCAGCAAGGACAGAGACGATAGTTATACTAAAAGCCATTTTGTTAAGTTGTGTTGGTAGATGTATCTTCCCAAGACTGTGACATTTCTAAAACAGCCATGGTTTATATAGGATAAATTTTGACACAAGGAAGTTCCTAAAGAGATGACTTAATACTGTATAACCTGCATTTTCTGTTCGATCCCAATTAACATTTTTACATTAAATGTAATCAGTATACGATTCACCGGACGCGTGTGATGCTGTAACCGCACCTAGGGCATACTAATTAGTAGCGTAAGACTTAATATATAACACGTAATTATATACAATGTTTCCTGCCGTAGATGAGTTTTATAAGGAACATTCAGATACTATTTTCTCTCTTTTGTTACAATCAATTATTTTTGTATTTTATTTGAATTTAAAATAAAAAGCGCCACATAAATACGTTTCTTAAGACGCTTGAAACGTATTTTTAGCGAGAGAGATGTTGTTTAACGTTCACTCGACACAAACTAGGTCATTTCGGGACTAACGTATGTCTTTTGGGGTTTTTTTTGTTTTCAAAAATTCGCTTGTAGGAGTCTATAGCAGTGGGAGGATACCGGAGTACCCGGAGAAAACTCACGAGGCTGGGTAGGTGATCCTACTCCTTGTCACGTACAACCGGGGATTCAAAACCACACAAATTGACTCAATGACAGGCTTTATGATACAGCACGCACGTGTTACCCAGCCCCCTATTTTTTTAGATGCCGTTCTCCTTTAAAACGTCGCAAGAAAACGGGAATCGGAATGAGATTATCAGATAGTAAGCATACTCCGTTTCATACACAATACTCACCAGTATTTATAAGTGCGATATAATTCAAGGTATACGCCACGAAATCCCACCTACCCTAACAGTGATTGCTATTGTTTAAAGGAAGTTAAGGCAAGTTACCAAAATTGAATTGGATGCCTGTCCATCAAAAGTTAATTCTCTACTGATATATATTAATTATACAATTTATTCATGTCTTTGTGAAGTCATGTATCTTTGTATAATTCTGTCCATGTATGTTTCCTTTGTTTGTTTCATGTTATTTGTATATGCACATAACCTGGCAAGTTTTTTTTATTTATGCAATAAAGTTTCTTCTTCTTCTATAGCGAATCGAATAGCTTGCCGTTACGACATTTAAATCATCTGTAATGTTATATATTTATTTTTAAAAGACATCTGTTGACCAATAAGTCACTCCAAATTTGACAATAATTTTAATCCAAGTTCCGGAAGTTTGAACTAAGCAAATTTCCAAGCACTTGTCAGCGTTTATAAACCACACCCATTACGTCACTATTCTCAAACCTCCTGTGAATAACCTCAGAAGAAAATATTCGTTTTATTTTTCTAGATTAAATACACAGTAATTCTCTACTAAGAGGACTTAACGTGGGAAGTGCATCAGATAATATAACCAAATGGTTTGTGAATATCACATTAAAAACTATTTTATTATTTGAATAGGTGGCTTCAAAATTGCGGGACTGGGCTAAATAATACGCCTTGCGAAGTTAATATATAATTGATATAACAAGTTATGATTTAATGACGTCTCATAGGAAACAAGTGTTTAAGTAATATGTGATTGACAACATAACCAGATATAGATACTCGCTGTAATTTTAAACATCTGTAACTCGTCCATTAACACTTCCCTAATTTCATAGTTAAATAAAACCCCAATAACGTTGCGTGAGAGTGGATTTATATACTTCAAATTGTTTAACAAGAATTTAACGTTTGCCTGAGGGTTTTGTCTCACCCAGGATTCTTTATGAGCTTATTTAACTTAAGAGTCCCAAATTAAAGAACTTGGACAAACAATATGCATATATGTATTGTATAGAAATCCAGAAAATGGGGTTTTGTGTCAGATCATTGGTTTCTATAACGATTGGTTGGTAGTATTTTCAAACATATGGTATAGATAATAACCAATACTGTGCGATGTTTTGTTGAAGGAAGATATATATAAGTTGCGCCCAGGGCATGTATTTGTCGCATCAGAAGTATACATTATTATTATAAATGTTGTCGACGACCAATTTCCACCCAAAACGGCGTGAACGTGATATAAGAAATTAGACTAACAGAGACTGAATCGAGCGATATTATTGAAACATATTTCTTCCCATCTTGAGAATTTTACTTCTACTCTGTGATCAGTTGCTTTTACAGATTGTAACAATTTAAAGCCCATCAGTAAAATCGACAAAGCTGGTATCTGTTCACCAAATTGTCTAGTGGATTGACTTTAACAAGGCCAGTTAACGAGCTAAAGTATCTCTCTTTCCTATCCAACTAACCCTTTGTTATTGAAATAAACATGGCATAGGTCTACTTAGAGGGGCATAATATGATAACCAGACAAGGCATCAATACTCCGCGTGAGATGGAAGGGATGAAGGAATGTTTATCAGCGGTAATTAGTCATTCTGGTGATTAGTTTTACAGGTAAAAACTAGTCGAAATGTTGTAAAATAAACAAAATTACCACCAAGGCCTGTAGCTACAAGTGTATTTTGCTAAGCTGATTCTCTAGCCGGCTGTCGGAAAAAGAAAAAAATGGACGAGAAATGACTGATAGGGGAACAACGTGTTTACACGAATTCTTGGCATCATTCAGGCAACCTTCAACATTTTCACGACAATTTTTCTCACATTCATCCGCTGATGATTTTTCAACACGTGTTTAAAAACGCTTGAATGTTGTGTAAGTCGAACTGTGATGGATAGAGACATGTTTCAAGCACACGGTTCTCAGGAGTTGCTGAGTTAAACCAACATCCTCCATCTTTTTAACACTTTGAACTGATCAGTTCGGCTGAAAGAAAGACAGGGGGTTGACTTGTGAATTGTTTTCTTTTTAAAAAAAAAAACATGTTTTGAGGATATTCTGTACAACAAATATATCTCATGACTCTTAAAGAACTCATCAACGATAATACACGTTAACGGTGGATTCTTTAGTCTGCGAGATATTTAAAGATTATGAACAGCATCTAGCTGCTCGGATAGGACAAAATACCGTTGGTGTGCACGTAAATGAGTCTTTGTTGGAATTCGTTATATACGAGTAGGCCGTAGAGCCAATGACAGGGCACAATTTTTCATATTGGACATTGCATGGCGTATTCCCTTCTTCGTAATCCCTGATGGAGCTCAAAAGTTAAACTTCGTTTCATTTCATTTAAAGATTAAGATAAATAAATTTTGTCAGGTTTATTTGAAAATAACGATACAGAATTGAGTAAATAGAAACGGAAACAGTATTTACTACATGTTAAAATGATTAAGTAAAAAAGCTAGAAATTAACAGAGATAACACGCGTTTCTTTTTCAGCTATTAATTTACAGTTGTTTTTCGGGCCCAGCATGCCTTGTATAAACTTCCGCGGCGCATGTCGTTTCCCCCAGGTTAATGACTCAAACGTGCCGCGTAATTCACTTAAAATTTATTTTCCAGAAAAACACATGGAAATTAAACCTCTCCATCGGTCGGAGGTAAAAGTTTCAATCTGGTAAATCAAAAACTATCAAGGCGAAAAAAACGACACGATATCCAATAATTCTACTCTTTGATAAATGAGACGAAAAACACGTGTAAAAAATGTGTATGGTTTCTGTAAAAAAGTTTAGGATTTGATGTTATGCACGTGTGAATGGGTGAAATGATGTATGTTCTCCACTTGTTCTGATGTGACGTCCAGTACCCTTGAGAGTCTGAAATGAGTCCCGCACATATTTATGTCATCAAAAGGAATAGATGCATGCACATGGAGGCCATTAGCACGTGGGTGGTTTTTGTCACGTCAAGTTCTGTTTATGATGAAATGATTTCTCCCTCAGCAGGAAGGGGTTGATCACTCTAACAATAAGGTGTTCGACTCAGAGGGGGAGAGATTTACTAGACGTAGCACGTGCATTAGGTCGTCTACTTACATGAGTCAGCCTACCGCAGACTAACATCACACAAAGCAAATGAGGAAATCAGACGAAGAAATACTAAAAGTATTTTGCAAGGTGCATCAGAACGTCACGCCGAGAAAATTCAGAATAAGAGCAAATTTATGGTTTGTGCTTGTGAAATAGATTAAACCAAAAGTCTGTGTTATTTCCGTGTTTAATGAAATTGACAGCAGTAAGCAGCAATCACAGGATGTCGACATAAAATCAACAGTGTTAACAATTAGCACAAAAAAATCTCAATTTATGACAGCAAGAGTTTGATTAATCGCTAAATCTTATTTTATTTCTAGCAATATAAACTTGCCTTAATTTTATGTTCCTTTTAATGACTCGAGATCTTAAGCTCGTTAAAATCCAGGAACATAAATTTAAATGTAATAAAATTCCGTTTATTTAATCTCACGGTTAGAAATATGTGCATGCAATTGTGCCAAATGTATGGTAATACAAGGATGTTTACTCTTTAATTCCAAGTAGCAAAAACTGCGATATCGTTTTCTTATTGTATCTGATTTGTGGTGTTCTTTATTATAGAAAAGAAGCTGGGGTGATTTATACCTGTTGTGTTATTAAAGGTAATAAAATTTTAGGGTACCATATGTTTTACCAATTCTTTACATCGCTGCATAATATAATAACTTGGGTTGATTAACCCTGTGTACTTGGGGTTCGATATTATCGGCCAACCATTCATATAATCGCTTATTTGCTGCTTAATGGCTGTAATAAAAGAGACCAAGAACAACTCTTTGGTCATGGTTAACAAAACTTATGCATTATGTCTTATTATTCTGGTATTAATTTAATATTTCTATCTATGGAAGACCTAAGGTGAAATATCCTGCTTCTTGAAAGAAGCTTATTGTTGCTGTGTCTTGTATTGTCCCTTTTGCCAACAGATCTAAAAGGTTTTTCATATTAGATATTACCATTATTCTATAGTTGGAAGGAGACGACAATAATGATAATGTCATTGGTATTTATAGTCATAGGACGCAAGAGAAAAGCAATATGCTAAATAGTTGACATCAATAAAACTGGGAGCATGTTTATGGTCATTAAGCCATTTATTAATCAATTTATAGATTTTATTGGCTTCGTTGAATATTCTGTCATATTTCTAAATAATATTTGAAAAAGTATATCGACTGTAATAGTTAATATGACTTTATTGTACTGGATGGCTAAATGGGTAGCGTGCGCGCTATATCACAAAGCCTGTCATTGAGTCAACTGGCGTGGTTTCGAATCCCCGGTTGACGTGACAAGGAGTAGGGTCGCTTGTCCAGTCTCGTGGGTTTTCTCCGGGTTCTGCGGTTTCCCCCACTGCTAAATACCCTACGCGCAAGCGAATTATTGAAATAAAATTAAACCATATGCTAGTCGCGAAATGACATAGTTTGTGTCGAGTGGACGTTAAACCCCATTTTTCTCTCTGTATATACATGTATATATTGCTTTCTTAAAGTTTGCTAAACGGAGGAGGCAATATGTTTTGGAATTTGCATTTGAAAACGATAAGACTATATATAGTTTGTACTAAAATGGCTTTGTTTTTATGGCATTGTAAGAAAATCTCTAAATATATATCATTAACAATCATATCGTTCAAATTACGTCATACAGAATACAGACAACATTCAATAACAAATAACTTAGCCGAAGTCTGAAACGTTAAGATGACTTGGATCTAGACCTCTTTACTTTGGTTAAAAAAAACATGGCCGATTTCATTGTATTTTATATGCTGTTTAGGTTTGTGTTTGTGATTGTTAAAAGTTTTACTTCTAAAGATAAAGCTAGTGTTAGGATATAAGTAGAATTGTTTTTGTGTACCACTGTCGAAACAATACACCTTAAACGAAACTTAAATTATTATACAAGCCGGCTTCCATTTTACGTTTCAAAACAGAAAGGTAATCGTATTGAGCTTGCCCCATCACGAATCTCCATAATACACCATAAGCTATGCATACTATAAGGTCTACTGTAATTATAAGATTGCATCTATTAAAATTGTAAAAAAGTTTATTATTAGTGTAACACGGAAACATGTTTTAATGCAATTAAAAGATATCTGGTTTACATAAAATTTCAAATAAAATGATCTAGAGGAGGTTCGATAAGAATATTAAATTAATCTAAAAATCTGAAAGTAATTTATTGGTTTAAAATAACAAGTCAGTCATAATTGAAAGCCAGACGGTATTTCTTTAAGACTCGCCAATTTCCCTAATTTGGGCCATGAAATTAATTCTAGCTACATTAATCAAAAGTTATCAATTAATATCCCCCGAAGAATATCACTTATATTAGCCAATATATCAGGTTATAGCCTGTCATTATGCCGGAAGTTCTTTGTAATGCGTGCCCATATCATACCTGCGATCTTGTATCTATTTTCTACAGTTTGTATAGATCAGGATGATAAAAGTAATGACGATGGTCGTAAAATTACCGTAAATTATTCCACAGAGAAGAGGATTGAAGAATGGTATCAATATTATCAAGATACAAGTTATTCAATAATGTTAATCGGCGACTACCTATAAAAATATTGAGTAAATTATATAAACAGTTATAATTGGTAGTGGATGTCACGCATAAATGAAATGAAATGGGATTTAACGTCCAGCTCATACTTATCTAATGAAGACAGATACACGCTGTGCAGTGTGTTATGAGGGCAATGTTGCCCTGACAGCGGCGCTAAGGCCTACTCTTATGTCGAGGGTTCTTTTACGTTTACGCCAATATGTACATAGGACGTCGGATTTCGTCCCATGCAAACGATCGTACGTTGTCTTTTGCCAAGCCCTCTGTCCTAAACCACTGACACGGGGAAATACGCCCGATAATCCCGGTGAATATTTTACTAATGCAGGGGTCGAACACAAGGCCTTTAGGTTAGAACGTTCTATTCACAGAGCCACCATTAATTGTCTTTACGGTGGTTAAGGCGTTAAACCCCATTCCATTTCATTTCTTAATTATTGATGGAATTACTTTTATTTAAATATGCTCTAATGCCGTCTTACTAGTTTACCGTATCATATTATTTGTCATTTGTAGTATATAATTATTAAATGTCGGGAATATTTTATCGGACTGTTTTCCAGAAAATACATTTACGACCATATCAAACCAGTCTTCTTCTGTGCAAATCAAATCATTAATCAGTAGTGAAACCAGAATCTTATCAAAATGAATGTGAAATTGATTTAGTGATTCTAAAAGAGACATGACGGCCTTAATCATATTTCTCTAGTTCTTGATAACCGATCCCTGGGGAATTCCCCCAATTTGGGTTTTACGCTCATAGTCATATATTACCAAAGTCTGTTTTAAACAACAATATCTTGGTAGAAATTAATTGTTTGGAAACTCAACATGCGCTAAATGAATTGCGTATTATTTTTGACATCCTTGGGGATCTTTGCGACTTCTGTGAGTGTGGAGGGCTTACTTAATGGGGGCGTCAAATTGAAAACATTATTTTAATCAACGGCGTTACTAACAAAGCCTAAACAAGAGCCATTTAATCAGAACACATTGGTCATTACAGGTTCACCAACTGTCACAAGCCCTTGACAAGACAAACTACCAAATTAATTCTCAGCAAAAATGGCTTCGGAAGAAATAGAAAATTAACAAAAACTAAACTGTTGAAAGTTAACAAAAAACAAGTGAATTGTACATAAGGATTACAAATGGGGTGAAAAATGATGAAGTTTGATTTTTTAAAATTTAATTGATGACAAATAACACATTGAGTATAAAAAAAAGATTTAATAAACAAAAAAGAGAAGAAGAAAATCCTTTTCATAAACAAAACAATCATCATAAATGCAAATACCGATCGTGCGAATAAACAAAAGATTTCACATTACAAATGGTTAATGTTTACATTAACTAAACTATCTAAAACCAGGTCTACGATTTTTAATTTAGTGAGAAAAAGACATGAGTATAATCGTATGACTTGAGATTTGGAGATTGTTATGTGAGTATTGATTTTCTATTGATGGCAGTATTTACCTTGTCAAACTGATGATTCTTAAAGTCGTTTTACAGTAAATATATGAATTTTATGACAATACACCAATGTTTGGTCAATACTGTTAATGTGCATGTGTTACCTGTTCTATTCATCAAGAATGATCCCGATATTGTAATTTCTTTTATCATTTCTAAATTTCATTTGAATAGTATTAGATACAGTCGTTTAGATGCTAACATTGGATTTTACTATATCATTTAATGCAGGGTGCATTTAGGCAAAAAGTCACAAAAATAAAAAAAATAAGACAATTGATTATCGACAACATATGTTATTCTCTTTTCTCGTAGTGCAGAAAGTGCACCTATTAAAAAGAAATCGAACGTGACTCAATATGATATTTAATCTTAATAAGTCGATTTAGTAATACTATATTTGAATGCATTTCGTTGCCAATAGAAGATTCAGTTAGTCACTATATCAACTCTTAAGATACCCAGTTGCAATTTAACCGTATGATAACCAAATCCACTTATCCAATCCCACTAACAAATTATCAAGGACCTCCGTGCGATTGTTATACGGTTTTTGAATCACGAATTGGACCCTGACCTCTACTCATCCTCCTGTTCTTGCTCTTCTTCAGACATCGCCCTTGGATAACCAGGCAAAGGTTTCCTGCCAATTTAAGTACAATCGACATAAAACTTGACATGCCTGTTCCTTGCCGAAGTTCGGTTTTTGATAGCTGCGATGGCGTGATGCTCCATTCCTAGTAAGTGGATAATATGTAGAAGAATGGTTGCATCACGGTAAGAGAGTAAATACTAAAAAGAAAGCATAATCGACCCTAGCTAGTGGTCAAATTCAAAGCTAAGTGGACGAATTCGGCAACATCAAGTAACGATAGCAACTGGGCTTGCCACATGAGTAAACACCTTATAATGGAAACCTGTACCAGGTGTTGATGAAAGGGGTAAGCATAACTTGATGTATGAATGGAACGAGAGAAATTGTGATGACGAATTAAAAACGATAGAATATCACAAGTGATCGAGTTTGCATAAATATGTCATTCTTTTTTCTACTATTTGCATTTTGATAGAGTTTATCAATACTAAGATGTGAGAATACATTAAATATGCCCCGTTCAATAAAAAAAATTCAATACAAACTATCGAATAAGGTAACCCCGATATTTAGGAGAGGTACCGATATATGAATCATTTTACAGGTGTTATAACACGCCCGGTGATCAATACACTACATATATATAATAATCATACAACAGGTAATCTATATCTTCAATACCATCCGTACACAATGTCAATAAGAGCCGAGTCATAACAGATCCCTGTCCTATCCCTTTTCAAAATACGAAAATCTTTTTTCTGTCATCAAAATACGGCCATCTGACTATCATTGAATGGTTTTGTCAGAATTTAACCACAAAGGCAGTTGATTAACACTTATCACCTTCAAGTGTCCTGTTGCCCTCGGGTGTGAGATGGTCATTTATTTCTTTAACAAATCAACCGTACAATAAGCAGGTAAAAGGGGCGTAGATGACAGTCATTCAGAAACATGGGGATATTCATAAGAAAAACACCGATTCACTTCTTGATAGGAAACTAAAATCTCATCAGAGACTTATGATCAAGTAAAGTTACGCCTCTTCCTGTTTTAAAGAATGAATTACTACATCGTTTAAGCATATTTTATTGCGGTGGAGTGCAAAAGGATTGAATACAAGATTTGATAACTTTGAAATGTCAATATTGACAGACCCTGTGGTTTATTTATATTAAATTCGAAGAAGTATTAAATAAATAAATCTTGAGCTCTGTTTTTAAAATATTATGATAGGACCAACATCCTGATTATTTACGTAGTAAATTGTTATTTGTTTTAATTTTATTTTACAGCGTCATAATAATCATCTCGTTACCTCACTTCCGTATCGTGCGACGTAAGAATCTAATTAAAATGTGGTAAACGTGTAAATGAATCTACATCACTTACATAATATAATTTACAACGGACAGGAATGTAAGTCGTAGTAGTAAAACAGAGTCGACGTCTATGGACCTTTAATTACTTAAATCAGCCTACACCCATACATAAATTAATAATAAAAAAATGTAAACAGCAAACATTACAGATCCTCTTAATCTCTTAGCTTAACTGAAATTTATATATGGTAATATTAATATAAATAATAAAATTAATTTAATACAAAAATGTAATCACGCGCAAAATAATATCTTAATTTCATCGAACCAATACAACAAAAAAATGTTTCACAAGCAACTTTTAATGAAATTCTAGTTTATTGTTTATTTTTCTTGGCTTTTTCGTGGTTTTTTTTAAAATTTAGATTAAACGTTTTTTGCACATGTAATTATAGTTTCATGCAATTATCCAAATAAAATCTTAACTTTATAATACGGTAATTATGCAAACAAGTAACACACAGTTTCACAATTATTTAGGATACAAATTTAGTTTCAGTAGCATACATTAAAAAAATAAATACATTTTTCATATAATAATGGATAAAAGCAAACCAGAGTGTGTATATTCTACAAATACATTCCAAATATATACACATTCCTAAAAGAGAATCATTATAACCCCAATAATTAAATCTAAATATTTAAATGTAATGTTTATGTCTATGTTGTATAACAGTGACACGTGTTTATTTTAATGTCGATAGCCTTTTTCACCTACCGTGGTTATCATGTGGTCAAAGCTTCAAAAACAAGAACATCGTTTGTACATTTTTAACATTTAGGGATATAAATTGCACCAAAGTACCCCTTTACCATTCATCTGCAGTTCTGCCATTAATATATCATTTCTATGAATAATAGTAAAATCTGTATTCGCTTAATCTAAATATCATTTAACTGCCCCAATAATTTTTTATGCATATACACAACTATAATGTAATTTGCTACCAGAAAAAAATATCCTTTCTTTCGTTGCTAAAGCCGAAAAAATGAAAATCATTTACGACAAAAAAATATATCCCTTTAGCTTCAATGATACGGTTGTTGATAACTTTTACTCGTTTCGCTTTTCCTCTTCATTTCAAACACCTTGACAACTGAACGGGGCTTAAAGTTGTCACCTGCATGTTTTTGCCATTTTCCCTGTAAGCTACCTTGTCTAACCTACATTAAAATGCATTTAAAAAAAACGTTCTACCCGTTTTGTATTCACTCCTAGTTTCTTCTTTTATTCAAAAGAAAAAAAAAGTTTATAGAAATTCGCTTGAGAAAACTACTTGCTTGTTTCTATAGGAAAACACTGGGTGGATACAGTTTGTCGAATTGACATACATTATATTCCCATTTATTATCTTTTCTACAGCGTGGTTTTAGGAAGAAAACAGAAAGTCTACTTCAACCGTCGTGTCACGGAAGACATTAAAAAAATAGCGACTTGTGTTCGAATTGTTAATAGTTTCAATTCTCTATGACCTTTGTGATTGTAAGATCGTTGGCCATTTTAAAACGCGTGTATCATTCAATGGCCTCCGGATGGTTATGTGAGGTTTTCGGGTTGTCTTGGTAACCGCTGCACGCGGCTGCTACTGCGAGTTAGATATATAAGGAAAGATAAATAAGTAGGAATTAAATGATTGTCCTCTTCTGAAGTCAATCGAACTGTCTTAAACCAAAAGAGAACAGTCGAACATCTTAAGTTGTTACATTTTAACACCCAACCCTTTTTTTTATAAAACGTAAAAGTGCCATTAGTTAGTAATATTATGAAAATGGTAGTTGAATGTTACTCTGAAATAAACTAACATAATTTACTAAATTAAGATTGCGCAAAGGGATCCTCCATATCAACTGGGTTTTGTATAAGTGTAGACAAAATACGCGGAATTATTAGAAACCGAATATGTGATGAATAATGTTTAATGGTAAATAATTTATATGTATTTATCGGTTGATAATAAGTTCATAACCTAAGAAAATATATTACAAGTAGTGATGATATCAATCTTATCTTTGATTAAATATTTCTAACTAAATAACAAATTGGATTAATATATTATTTCTTTAAGTCAGTTTGGTTTGACGATACATTTACATCTGACATTTTCAAATTAGACGGTATGTAAAATTTGAGAAGAAAACTCGGCCACGTTATTGATGAAATATATACACGTTTTAGCTTTCGATTTACGAGTCGTACTGAATCTTTGGAGGAGCTTAACAACCTTACCCAAGGTAGATCAGGTTACTTAATTGAAATATACGTAACGATCGTCAATGGTATCTGCCCAAATCTTTAAATCAGATAAAAGGAGTTGTCCCCCTTTAGCTGTATTCCATAATTACAATTCAACTAAAGAGTTTGAAGTAAACGGGTATTCATCCTATCATGCTTAGAGTTTTACAAAAAAATATTTTTTATAGAATAGTTAATATTATGGTTTATTATAATAAAAAACATTTCATAATGTTGTTTGGTTTATCTGACAGTAAATTGATACTATCTTAGAACATGCTGGCAATACAACGTTTATTTATGATTTTATTCGGATGAAAAGCAAAATACTGTGATAGTGTATAAGATGACATGATAAATAAATGTTATCATTTCAAAATAATAAACATAAGATAAGTGACGAAGTCAGCACCATATTTTCATTTAAAATGGACACCACATTGTGTAAAGTGTATAGAGAATAACATCAGATTTCATAAGATCCATTTCTAGCTGAATCCCTGTTATACTTCTCATTTTAGAGCCGTAGTTAAGAACAAGTATTAAAAGACTCTTATGCTAGATATGAGAGATATATAGAGAAAGAGGGGTGTGTAACGTCCACCCAATACTAAATATGCCATTTCTGGACAAACGTATATTGAATCTCTATGTATCCCACCCTCTCTCCACACAAGCACAATATCCGTTATAAATCCAATAAGCCTACTGATTAATATTTCTTCAATAAAAGCAACCGTGTGGTTGGACAGCCATGTTGTTTTTTTTCATTGTCTTGTAGGCAAATAATCTCAACGACATTGATCCTCGTGATGAACAAGTGGGGACATTAAAACAGTTTACTGTCACCACAGGGCTGAAGATTTGAGCAATTGATATAAATGTGATGTGAAAGATGACAAAGTGACAGATACCCTGGCGTAATTATATCAACTAATGTCGGCCATGTTGACAAGATGGCGGCTAAGACGAGGATAGATGGCAGAACAATGATCATTAGCTGTTCAATATAAACAACAAAACTTTATCAAGTGATATGTTTGCTTGGCTCTACGACTCAAATTCTCTGTTTGACATCTAAAAGATGGGATGTCAACACATTAGGTGCTGGCATTAAGATTACAGCGGATTGATCACGGATTGCGGATGCTTTGGGCTGGATTTTGTTGTCCAGCTTGTCGGAGATTTGTCATAAAGATGATTATAATTGTTTTACTAACAGATTTAGGGTTGAAAGAGGAAGATTAGTACAATTGATGTCATTTTGATGATTGTCACCAGACGCCTCTTGTTATAATTGAAAGAAAAAAAATCAAATTTATTATAATTGTATTTGATAGAAATGACTTAGAACAGTGATTTTAAGGGTCTTCTCCGCATGTAGCTATATTAAACCACAGTCGACCAGTCTGATTACATTACAGATCTATATTTCGTTTCGTTTTTTTATACTTTCGATGGCCTACACTACATGTAGATCTGACAAATTATAATGGGGTCGCGTCAGGGGTCATACGAGCGGCTTTTGACCCTTTGACGCCAGACATTGATTAATCAACCATCGTTGACGTTTCTAGTGGTTCACACAGTTCCGTGCATCGCACGTCTAGAACGTACCATAACAGCCTGTTGCATTAGATAATCCATAACAGTAACCAGAACGAATGAATGAAATGGGGTTTAACGTCCTACGCTTAAGCACCGTACCTGGGCTAATTGAAGACGGGCATACGCCACAGTGTGCAATGAGGGAAATTTTGCCCGGGCAGCGGCGCTACGGCCTACTCTTATATCGAATTCCAACTGCCAAGGGATCTTTTACGTGCACTCCAATTTGTACACGGGACCTCGGTTTTTCGTCCCATCCGAACGACTAGGCAGCTGTCCTTGTCAGGCCCTCCTTCTGCATCACTGACAAGGGGAAATCACGCCGGAAAATCGAGATGAACTTTCTCGGCCAATGCAGGGATCGAACACTCAACCTCCAGGCTAGCGAACCAGCGCATTATCCACTTAGCCACCGTGATCCCCCAGTAACCAGAACGCGGCTTATATAACAAATCTTCCAGATTCTAGTGTTGTGATAAGTAAAACGAAATTTCGAACTGTAAAAAAATGAAACGAAATAGGTTCCGTGATTTAATCAGATTGACAATCGACAAAACAATAAACAAATTCAAGAAGTCGGTCAAACTCTCATTTATTAAAAGTCGCTATACGTCATTTTAGTATTATAGTGAAAGATGAATCTCTTATAGTAATATCAGTCCAAAAATGGTTTAGTTCCGTTTAATATTCACGAAGATATGTGGATTTGAAATTACATCGATTTATGCAGCCAGCTATATAAAAAGCCAGTTCTCGTCATTGTGTTGGTAGGCGTGTCTTAAATCCGATTGAATCCAAGTCGGGATATTAATTATCTACCCTTGGTATTTGGAATAAAATAATGAAATGGGGTTTAACGTCCTACTATTATGCACCTAACCTGGGCTAATGGAAGACGGTTGGTATTTGGATTTGTTTATTTCTTTATTAAATGTTAAATAATCATTTCGGATACCTTTGTTGATATTTAGCGAAAATTTTAATGGCGCATCCTTACTTTAAATAAAAAAAGAATAAACAGACCTATTTATTCTACACATACAACTTTATAGCAATTATTTGAAAAGAGTCGTGGAATGATTCCTGATACTAAGACATACCTAATGTTTTATCATTTCCAAGATGGCAGATATGGATACTCGTTGGTGTAAAACACCAATAGGCCATCAACAACCACCAATGTTTCTGATAAAAGAAATATACAAATCGAAATGTCAGAATTATTATCAGGAAAGTTCTATAGTATCTAAACGAAGAGTAATGGTTGTTGTCACGAGAGGCACCAGTAGGATTAATAATATCATATGCTACCCATGTTCTCAGTGATATCAGCGACTTAACATAGTTTGCAGGTAGTTGAGGAAAGATAGGGCATTCCCCGCCAAAGTTTATTTTTCCATGTATTTCTTAAGATAGAGAAGGCGTGATAAGAAGAATAGATAGGAGTGTCTAAAGGAGTTATCTTTATCTTAGAGATGGACATTGCTTTCATCAGTCGAACAAACGCATCAAATACATATAGAAAGATAAATTGAAGAAAATGAATTTAAGGCCTCGTCAACACACTGGTTTGGTCATTTGGTCATAGTTTCGCACAAACATTCCATTTACTCCTCATTGAATCCCAACTGCCAATGGTTCTGGTAGCGTTCACAAACATCGATGTATTCCCCAGTGGAAATACAGATTTCGTCCTACCTATCTGACTAGGCAACATATATCGTACTTTACCTTTGATAATTGGGAACCAGGCGTATATGAAAAGTTAAACATACCTAACTTGCTGCTGTCACCGCTAATATAAATATTTCTACACAAAGATATGTTTACATATAATGAAACATGAACTACATTAATACACTTGTTGTTCTACATTTGAAGGAGTGTGTCTGTATCGCGATTCTACGTTACTGAACGTTTGTCAATAAAATTATACAATTTTTCTGACAAAGCAGACATGCTAAAAAACAAGTCTCTGTTCATATCCCAAATACAAGTCGAGATATCATCAAATAGATAATGTAACGCACATCAATAAAACACTAGACACTTTAAAAAGTTAATAAACCAGTAATTGTTACTGTTCAAATACTAAATGTCACTTAAAGAAGGACGTTAAAAAGTGAACCGTTACTTTCTAAATTTTCAGTCAAAGACTCATTGGACACCAATTATAAATTATTTACATAGCTGGGCGGTTACCAATTATTATATAACCCTTATATAAACTTATACAAATAATGAAACAGTATATTTAATATGACCGGTTATTCTTATTCTGACTTTCAAACGTGCTGCAAAATATGACACGTCATGTCTTAGTTGGCAAATACATTTACATGGATGTTTTAAACCCATCGTGTCATTTTAATGACGAGCCTTTATCTAAACACAAATCTGTCTTTTAAATTCAGTATTCATGTTCTAAAGTTCATTGGTCACCTGACTCCAAATTGCATGTGTCTAATGACGTCACGTGTGTCACAACATGTCAAACGGATGAGTTCAAATTAACGACCTGGTTCCTTCAAGATAAAATGGCGGCCCTAGTTGGAAACTTGATGAGCATATCAGGAACTCTAATTATCAATTCATCAACATCTTAACAAGGCCAAAATCGGAAGCAGACGTGTTAGCTATGGGTCATTGGTTATATGGTAAACAACTGTTCGTCTGTCCGACATATCTGATGTTTTAGTTCTGTATACTTGATTAATCATTGATTTTGACTAGTAAACGATGTCCAGTTATTCTCCATAGAGGCATGTTACCATGGTATAATGTATACTAATAATTCACATGATAATAGCTTTATTTGATTGCACAAGTAGATATTAAAATTTATTTTAGCTTTTTATTTCTTCGAGCAACATATAGGCAGGTTCTGAATGCTATAATTTAATGCATTAATCAATTTGATAATAACTTTTTTTCAATGATACAACTAGATATTAAAATTTATTTAAGATTTTTGTTTCTAGAAGCGATGACCGATATCACGAAACTATATATTTAAAACTTGTAAACAAACATAATAATTACCGTTATAATGATGCTATATATTTAAAACTTGTAAAAAACATAATAATTACCGTTATAAAGAAACTATATATATTTAAAACTTGTAAAAAACATAATAATTACCGTTATAAAGAAACTATATATTCTAACCTCGCGTATTTCTTTTACTGATATTGGAAATGACGCTTTGTTGATTTAGTTTGTTACATTTTTTTTAAATGACAGTTAATCTGGCTGTTTTATAAATATATCTTATCTTGTTTACATTAGAAATATTATAGGTTTTATGTTGTCTACTTTTGCTTCTTGTTGTCTGTGTGTCCATCAGCACCTTACATCACTAGAAGATAGAATCCGCTGTACTGAAATATCTTTTCAAAGAAATAACAATATTATTTTAAACATACAAGCTAAGGTTTTCAAAAGAAGCGAACTTCAGACACATGATGATTGAGGTGTACTGCAAGGACCTTTAATCTCTCCTTATTTATTTGTACAGAGAACAGATGAAATCTCATTACATTTACTCAACGTCTATCACACTAACACACTCAATTTCAATTTTTGAGAAAGGATGGAATGCACGGGGTTTCTCTCTGTTGTGAACATAAATGTTGTAATAATTTATGAAAACATAGAAGATGCGATTAAGACAACGATAACCTGTAGTGGTAAATATATCAATGTATGCTACATTTTATGCACATATTTCTCATTTTCTAAACCGTTCTGTATGCGATTGATAAGAAGCAATTTTATACGCCCATATGGAAGTGTAGACGTATATTTCCACCGCCCCCGTCCGTCTGTCCGTCGTCCACAATTTCATGTGAACGCTCTAACGCCAGAAGTTATCATCCGATTGTTTTAAAATCGATATATGTTATTTACATTAGTGAGATAAAGTCTCCTATTTAATTTAAATAATTTCCGTATAATACGTCTTGAGTTAAGGTCCTTGATTCACTTTGTTGAACCTTGTAAACGCTGTAACGCCAAGAATTGTCAGCCCATCTGTGTTAAATTGATATGCATCGTTTAGATTAGTGAAACCACGACGACTACTGAATTTCAGCAATTTACAATAATTACTGTTAGAGTTGTGGCCCATGTTTCACTTTGTTCAAACTTGTAATATTCGATTGATAAAAGTTATCATCCGATAATTTGAATTTCAGCAATTTCCATTAATTTTTTCTATAATTATGATGACCCTTGTATTACTTTGTGAAACTTGTGAGCGTTCGAATGACAAAATCTATCATAATAATAATAATAATAATACATTTTATTTGTAGAGCGCTTTCCATACAATTATCTCAAAGCGCTGACAGTTGGAAATTAAATAAGCAATTGTCTGTTTCTATAAGCCAGGTGCAGCGACGATGGTTCAGTGAGTAGGACGTTGGCTCGCTAAGCTTCATATCCCGTGTTCGATCCCAGCGTTGGCCGTGAAAGTTCGTTTGGTTAAAAGAACCCTTGGCCGTTAGAATTCGAAATAAAAGTAGGCCGTATGGCGTATAGCACACTGTGTGACATATGCCCGTCTTCATTATCCCAGTTGGAGAAGAACGGTAGGAAGTTAAACCCCATATCATTTCATTAGCCGGGTAGGTGGAGAAAAAAATGAGTTAAACCCAGTCTAGCATTTTCGTTTTAATTTTAAATTTTCGTTTCATCTTTATTAATCATCAGATGCGTTCGGTGTAGTCTCGGTCACCCAGAACCTCCTAGTCTTCAACATACAGAGGGTCTGGGACCGTTCTCAATATTTGACGTAAAGCCCATTGCTCATGCGTAACCGGGAGTTTGGTTATTAATGTGTCTTATTATCCAGTCTCTTTAGCTAAGTCATGGTGTAAACATCTTTTTTAAGAGGAGTTAACTCCCTTAGACATTGTTTATGATAAGCCAATTTTTGTCAAATGTTGACAACGGATCCAGACTAATATTCGTAGAATATTTTTCTGGATGATAGAGACTACGTTCGGTGTTGTATACAATTTAACACTCGGTTTACCGAAGAACTCCGGATGCATATCAACGTCAGAATATGTCTAACCAGTGACGTCATGTGGCGGCCTGTTTAACGGAACGTGTGGTCATAGATTATCAAATCTCACATGAAATACCTTATATGAGTTTGTCATCCAGTTAAGAAAATCTGGCGACCATTTTCCAAGACCGGCAACAGCTCAGTATTGTGTCTTGAAACTGAAATAGGGTACTGTTCCTTTAAAAACGAAATGTTTCGGAAGCATTGCATTCTACAAAGAAATTAATTACAATGTCACTGTGAAGTGCGGACATGAACATTCTCCTTGGATGCAAAGTTTAATCTCCAGAAATATTCTTCAGACAATTCTACAGTCCATTCATTAATAACGATGGCGTTACCATGGCCGTTATTGTTCGCTCAGATGGTCATAGTTATTAATGTTGCACTGACCACCATTAAATTGTGTTTTCCGTTACGCCTGTCATTCACCGTTTTTGTATTAGCCACTCTATAATTGGTTTAAATGAAGAGTTAATTAAGTTTGAATTGGCTAATCATATAAACGGCGGGAATTGATATCAACTCAATGACACGTGATTGACAGTTTGTCTAGTCACGGTTAACAAGGCGTTAGTTGAAACACGATCCGCGAACAGTATTTGCACAAGGAAGAGATGAACAAGTATTCATCACGAATTTTCAGAAATAGTATGAATACTGAACAGGATTCAACAACGAAAAAGAAATAAACAAATTATTTTGAATTCAATTGTGTTAATATCTCAGTATAAATTTATGATAGGCCTATCTATGTATATCTGTCATAGATAACTTTATTTAAGAAATTTAGGATCCATTAAATCACAATTTAAAATTTAAATTACCATACATGAATATTGGTGTGGTATATTACTTATACCCCCGGATACATTTCGGAATTATTTTAACAACGCCAGCTTATAGTTTGGGGAGAGGGAGAGAGGGAAATGGGGTTTAACGTCCACTCAACACAACTAGGTCATTTCGGGAAAAACATATGGTTTATTTTTAATTCAATAATTCGCTTGCGCGTAGGGGTCTTTAGCAGTGGGAGAAAACCGGAGCCCGGAGGAAACTCACGATGTTGAGAAGGCGCTCCTATCTCCATGTCACTTACGCTCACACCAGGGCTCGAAACCACAGCCGCAAGCCATCCCGACCCCCACCCCCACCCCCTCCCCTTATAGTTTGGTCAATTTATGATGAGAATACCCTGGTCTCAATACGACAATATTTGATTCTCCTGTTTTGTTTTGGTTTTTTTGGGGGGAGGGGGGTAAATGGGGGTGGGAGTAATTAAAATATAAAAATTGTTGAAAATTAATTAATGCAATAATTATTTCTCCTGTCTCCTACCATACCGTATTGATACCTGGCTTTGGCTAGCTAGTCATTACAACAATACACCCAATGAAACAGGATATATTATCCGTGAAAGAAAAAGACGAACAACAAAACAGAGTTATCTCCCATAGAACGCGGTTCATAGAAATACTTTCTATAAGTTCTTTCTGTGACCAAAATCAATGCTGCTTGGCTCCTTTAACACAAATCTATCAGCAGTTTGGACATACATTTGGATCCAATGTGAAGAAGTACCATTTGTGCAGGAACGAGTAATGTCTATTCTTTACACACAGATTCGCTTAATAGTCTATTAAAGTATATACATGTATATTAATGTTTCCAGGGAAAAGGTATTCCACCATTGTTAAAAAGACGAATCGAACCCCATGTTATATTACTATTTTGCTTAAACTTCTGAAATCCAATTCAAAGCTATAAGGGACTTATATATATATACAGTGTATATGAAAAGGCAGAGTATGCTTGTTTTTTTCTACAACTTTTTAAGTATTTTAAAAATTCACATAGCTAACAAAATGTGTTATTCGTGTGTATTTCAATGTTTTCAAAGTGATGTAAATGATATACGAGGACTGGAAAGGATTTTCGAGTGCAATGATATTAAAGATGAACTGTGGTGGTTTAGTACGCCCCATCTAAGATGAAGCGAAGATTTAGAGAAATTAGACAGATAAGCTGTAGATAGTTCGTGTTTTATCTTAGTTTACATTAAATATCAGTGTTAAACACAAAACAGAACACAGTGAATAGATAAACACCGCTTTAACATATCCACTTTTACTCTTTTTTTTTTAACTTGGATTTATTTGTAAGTGTTGAAAAGCAGACTTGATGGGCTACAAATCCCAGCTATGCAAACATAAAGAATCGTTAGTTGAATATTAAATTAAAATACAGTCAGAACCCTTTATTTCGAACTCGGTAAACGCGAACACCTGGTTTATCTCGAAAATGTCCCACTGGATCATTGTAAAACTCAATTAAAGTAATAGGTATCAGAAAGATATACACACACAATTTTCATAAGGAAATAAATTAACATTAACATTACACTTTACCACCAGCGCTTGTTGGAATTCATCGCCTTGTATGTATAATTCGTAATGGCGGCTACGTTAAAATTTAAAGATTGTTAAAACTTTTCCCCTTAAATCTCGTAAAGGTTTCCAGGTAGTTTAATATGTTTGCAATCGACGTTTATTGTAGGCCTAATTAGATCCACGACGGTCAAGGCAGTTTTAACTTTCAAAAATGATATCACAGATGTGAGCATAAACATCGTAGATAAAATGTGATTTATGCGTTTAAAGATTATTTAGTGGTCTAATTCATGCGCTATAGATTTAGATCATAAGGCCTGTCATTGAGTCAAGTGGTGTAGCTTCGATCAAACACAAGGAGAAGGAACGAACGTCAAACCGAGGGTCATCCGGTTTCTCCCCATTTCTAAAGACCCATTGACTTCAAATATCTTAGTCCAGCAATGACCTAATTTTGTTCTGTCAATAAACCTCATTTTCTCTCTTTCTCTTTCTGAATCGCTATGACCTACTGACAAATCCAAGGGTGACCTATAAGCAAATACAGATTTGAAGGTTATTCTACACATAGCACATGCGATTACGAGAATAACAAATAAAAGGAATACTGTAGGGGTAAAAATGACTATAACGTTATAAGGTCATTTTGTAAACCTTTTGAACAATGGTTCATGCTTCTTCAACAGCATCTTCTGTTCATGAAACAGACTGTATCCCATTAATCACCATAACAACACATCTCCATGACAACCTGTCCAGATAAGATGGCG
This sequence comes from Patella pellucida, assembly GCA_917208275.1. NCBI lineage: Eukaryota > Metazoa > Mollusca > Gastropoda > Patellidae > Patella > Patella pellucida. The sequence continues at coordinate 66,249,196 of OU795039.1, forward strand.
GACACTCAAAATAGTTTTTATATTTTATATCAATTTCCTAGATTATCCAGTTCGTTGTTTTTTTCATTGTGTAAATAGTAGTAAATTTCCAGAATGATCGCGTCTAATATTCATATCAGCCCTCTTGCGGTTTAACAAGACATTTTGACACCAGAAAATATAAGATGGAGCTTGTATTTCTTGTTACAGATATACAATCAGACAAGCTACAACTGTTAAATGAATTAGAAGGGAAAAACAGGGTATTAACTGTCTGATTGGTGATAAGACTTATGTTCTGGGTAACTTAGTTCATACATTTATTACAAAAAAGAAATAAAAACATCTTCGGAGATCATCAGTCGAAATAAATACACCTATAGGTCTACTTTGAAGTTGTGGCCTGCAGACTCTTTAGAACTTTAGCTCCTATTCTTACCAGACAGCCTAATGCATCACCTTCAGATAGATCCCATCAAATATCATTTTATAAACAAGCAGGTTTGGGATAAAATGTTAAAGTTCATGTATTCAGCAAATTAAGCAAATATTTTAAACATTTGAATTTATGACACCAACAACAACAATACGCCTTTATTTTTTACATAAATGTTCATTACTTCTATGTAAAATGTAATTTAGTAACGGAAAACAAACTTGGTACCATCAAAAAAGTTTATACGTCCGGTAAAAACTGTAATATAGAGGCTGTAGTCTGATTATTCAGGAGACGACTTCTAATGGCAATGAATCTGATATAACAGATTGCAAGAATATATTTTACTTTTAAAGTATAATAAATATATTTCCTTTTTTTATTGCAGGTTATAGATAAGCCGTTTCCGGTACGCTCTCTCCATTAATATTACGTGTCAGTATGCTGATGTAATCGTCGGATGACGCTATCTCATTGTGAAGCGAACTTGCTTTAATTTTTATGAATTTGATAGCATGTGTGCTTTCATTTTATGCTGTGGAATCCTACCGATAGTTGTCGCTTGTGAATTATAAATGTGGTCAATTCAATGTATGAATATATAAGAATTGTTTTAGTTTACTGCAAATGTTCTTTAGTTGTAGATTCCACGTCAAGTGGTTGACGTCCAGGCATTTTATAACGAATGAAGATTTCAAACTATAAGTATTAGTCATCAAGACACCGATTTTCACTGCCATATATTACAAACACCACTTATATTATTAATAAGTACACAAGAATAGTAACACACATAATGAACAGAAAACAAGAAAATTAAATCACAGACAAGACATGTCTATTTTCTGTCTTGTCCGCAGGTTTATCTTGTAGATTTTTAGTTTTTGTTTTACTAATACAGTGCTGCCCATTCCAGGCCAATAGTGATACAGGCTTCACATGAAAACAAACAGGAAGACAGGCAACGTAAAACGCCAAAGAGAAGGGAGAGCATTGTTGATACACTGTGTGATTCTCGGGTACAGGGCTCAAACTGTCGGTCGCCAAAGTCGCAATTTGGATAAAATTATGGCGAGTCGGGTACACCATAATCGACTATACGTTATACAATACAGTAAATCTCAATGTAAATACATTGATCTATCAGTATTGTGAATTGTGACACACTCTACAAATACAAAGCTCAAAACACGGGAAGTGTTTGAAAAATATGTCGTGGCGGGTGCGTGGGGAGGGGGTCTTGTGATCTAGATCTAACGGGAGCTTGTGATTAAGACGTTGACTCGCTAACCTGCAGGATGCCTCGTATTCGATCCCTTTGTTGGCCTAGAAAGTTCATCTGGATTTTTCGGCGTAGTTGCCACTAACTTGTCAGTGATGCATGACAGAGGGCCTGGCAAGGCACAACGTATAGTCTTTAGAATGGGGCGAAAACCGGGGTCCGACGTAGTGTACACATTGGCGTGAACATAGGCAGTTGAAATTCGATATGCGAATAGACCGTAGCGTCGCTGTCCGGGAAAAATGTCCCCCCATAGCACACTGTACGGAACATTTCCGTCTTCATTAGCCCAGTCGGAGAAGAACAGAAGGCCATTAAACCCTATTTCATTTCATTTCTAGATCTTACGGACGGTCATTGGTGTGGTTACGATCCCAAGCCAGTAAGTAAGTTTTCACCGAAACTCCGGTTTCCTCCTACTTCTAAAGGCTATTTACACATGTACCATACATTAGTCCCAAAATGACATAGTTGTTAACCCTCTCGTTCCATTGTCACTGTCTTTAATTAATTGTGCAGTTTCTCTCAATTGTAATGCATTTAAGATAATTAACAATAATGTTCAAAATGAATTATCATTACGGCGATTTGTTATCTATTCTAGTGGGGGCTTACTGTATGCATAACAAATATGAAACACAATTATTTAATGAGTTTAAAGATATGTAATTTATAGATTTGCTACGTAGTTACACGCATAAACTGTTATAATCCATGCACTCGATTGGTACAAACTCATGTATAAATGTTTTGGCACCTTTTAACTCGCGTAGACATCGTTTACCGATGTAACTGTTCGTAAATTATTAAGATAACCATTTTTCAAAAGATAAAAAGTAATTTTTCTCATTGATATTAAAGACGGGGGTCAACAAGGTGCCATGTTCTCTTCTCGTTTTTCCAGTTAACTAATTAAAGAGATAGCAATTGAAAACTGACGCCTAGATTTATCAATTGATTAAGGTTTTATATCATGCCATATTGCTACCCACTGTGTTGGAAGGAGTTCCACAGAGTTTGTAATTAATATGTGGTTTAACTTTTTATACATTTAAGATACACACATAGTTTGTCGATTACATGTTCACACTTAAACAGCCATTTAAATAAGTCTTATTAGTGAGTTCAACGTCAGATAGTAAGTAGCGTGAAGAACAACTCGTTTATCCGTGATTTTCCTTGAATAAGGCTTTTGCTTCAAATTACTAGGTTATTCAGGTCTTTGACATAGAACTACGGTGAGGGTGGGTTGTCTTTGTATATTATCACATTAGCTGAATCGCTTTAATATCATTTATAATAAATTATAACACATACTTATAAAAGAACAATTACTAATTCATTTGGGCGACGTTTCGTAGATATTCGCAATTGTTCTTCCATAAGCAGTGTTATGGCTCATTGTTCTACCCAGTGACTAAATGCCTATCAAGGATTATGAACGAGATGGCTCGAGGAGAGGGGAGGGGGTAAAGAGCTATGTTATTGTGGGAAAAACCCATGAGCATTATGTTTTTGTAAACACAGCTGCCATTAAGATTCGCCGAAATAAGTCGATATTTTATTTCATTTTGTCCTTTGGTACCAGCAACATTTTTTAATGGCCCCCCTTTTCTGATTTGTTTTCTGCCTGTTTGTTAGAACTACTTCTATGATATACATACGATAGCCTGAAATTTATTTTATCGGAGACCTGGCCCCAAGATCACAAAGCATTCTCAGACTTAAGTTGAGAATTTACTCAACTTTCAATCACTGTTTATGAAAAATATATTTGATCCAGAAACACAAAACTTTGCACATGGTATCGTATTGGTGTATTTTATATATTAAAACAGCAAATACTTTATAAAGGGCTTTATTTTAGTTAAATAGGGTCGACAATTTTGAGTATATATTCAGCTTAAGTCTGAGAATGCTTTGTGTATTTGGGGCCAGGTTTCGGAATCGATGGAACTGTGAATGAACCTGGAATGTTTGATCCAATCGAAACCTTTCTGTGGTAGCCCAAGTTCAAGTTGTATCAAACTTTCGGTCAAATTTCTCTTTTACGATGATCTAAAACAAGATACATGTACAGAAGTTTGTGTGTGAAACCCTGATAGACACTGTTTGCTGTACTGGTTCACCTTGTAGTGGGAGATAGGAGGCAAGAAAATAAAGACAGTGTGTTGACTGGTGGTAGCCTAATCATGTCAATCAGACATCTACATAATATCAACATATGTTCGAGAACCGTTTTCATGACAGATCCGCAGATAATCATAACACATAAATAAATCATGCTCAAAACATTTGCAACTGATAAACCGAAATGAAATTTCAAAATTTAGGACAAAAACTAGTGTGATTTCTTGTTGATTTATGACTACTGTGTAAGTAGTTATATATTTTTTTCTATTAAGAAAGCTCTTCAGCTACTTAGGTTAATAATATTTAGTCATTAATCATATTGTTAATAGACGTAAAAACTCTTGACATGAGCGCCGTCATCTTGACTATTTTCAGGATTGTTGTTTGTTTTTGTATTCTTACAAAAAATATACGACCAAAAGATGTTGTTTTTGTTCCGTCTAAACTTTAAAGAATACGCTGTGCATTTATTTTACCAATGTTGAATATTTGAGTGATTTTATTGTATATTTTAATATATCAATATACATAATCATTTTATATCCTCGGAGACTCATCGACAGAAAGTTTATATAGAATTGTCTCCCTTTAATTAGACAACCATTTTGTGATGTATATTTCACAGCTTTTCGCATAAACCTGATGATTTACAGAGATTTTCACTTTTATGTATTGAATGAAGGCATAAACTATTAAGACGCATCATTCATTATCTTTCAGGATAAAAAGATCGTTATAGTGTAATAATTAGGTTTTATACCATGACACATACAGAGTATTTCAGAAATATATTTATTACAGGATTTTATTGCTAATTAAAGTCTGAATCCAATTGCACACAAGGGCATTCGTGCCGTTGTTGTTTAATATTCTGCACGTTTCTTTGCTTTGCTTTGTTAACTTCTTAAATGATTTCTTACTGAATCTTATATTTCTTATTTACATGTTTGGGGCCTTCCCCTTGTTTCAGCGACAACCTTCAGATAGTAATAGCAGCTTGGATAAAAAAAACATTACTCTGACAAATCAGGCTAAGGGTATGTGTAAATTCAAACAACATTTTATTTTAAAAAATACATTATTTACGATTTAGATAAAGAGCTGACAGTTCTCGCTATAATAGTTATAAAAGGCTTATGGAAAAGGAATATATTGACACATTCATTTATTCTGATCGAAGTTATGAATGTTTAAAGAATAACCTAGTCTGCCCCGACTGGGCTAATGAAGACGGGCATACGCCATACAGTGTGCTATGAGGGAAGTTTTGCCCGGGAAGCGGCACTATGGCCTACTCGTATATCGAATTTCAACTGCCTGGGGATCTTTTCAGTACATGCAAATATATACACGGGTACTCGGTGTTTACGTCATACACAGTTGTCCTTGTCAAGCCCACCGCCCTGCACCGCTGACAACGGAAAACCACTTCGGAAAATACCGATGAAGCTTCTTGGCCAATACAGGGATCGAACACGCGACCTCCGGGTTAGCGAGCCAGCGTTTTACCCACCTAGTCACCGTGGTTCCAAAAGAAATAAGAGACATACAACATAACATATATATTTCGGAATATAATATAATCATAAAGATATTTCTTAATACAATATAATCATTAAACTACACAGGGCTCAAATGTAGGAAATGGTCTGTTTTCAATTTACGTCGATTTCGTGTAGTTCTGACTTCCTACTATCAATGATAACCAATGTAATTAGACATTCAGTTCTGTCCCTTACAACAACAACAAACACATTCCTGGAGGAAAATACATCTAACTTGAGAACCCGTTTCTTCGCCGAGTCTTTCATCTAGACATAGAAAAATGACAACCGGAAACATCCAGTAGAAGTACAAAAAAGAAAATATACGTCAGAACAAGATTGTGTCTCCTTATCAAGTCTTTTATACAGTTTCTTGGTAATTATCCAATTACATAAGCTTGATAATCAAGACTCTCGGCCATATTTGACAATCTATCTTACATGTTTGATGTGTGTTTCTGCACGCGCCTCCTGAAAGTCACGAGGCACGTGTTTCTCACAAGAGGATGTGAATTCTATAAGAACGATGTAACTACGTGGAATAAATCGTGACAAACAGAAGTAAAACATGGCAATGTTTGATAGAAACAAAATGTAGAAATTAAATTTCTTGTTACTACAACTATGGCGCTGGGAAGAAGTTGGCACGTTCTGATTTAACAAGTTGTTAGCTTGTCAATAGACATAAAGCCTCTTGTGTCTTCGTTCATCACAGAATTAAACACCCCATTAACTTGTTAAATCTCGGTGAAATAGAATAAAGTACCTTAATTTAACATCGACACGTTTTTAGAGGAATTACATTTTTATTCTGTCTAATCAGTATACAGTAAATATAAGACTGGAAGAAGTGTTGTTTGGTTTTTAAGAATTTGTAAACCCTGATATAAAGCGTTCTAATGCCAATGCCCTTGTACAATTATATAGGGACATTTGTTTTGCAGGTTATATTTTTTTTTAAAAACCGACTTTGGGAATTAAATATTTGTAAAACACAGTATGATGCGTTCTAGATGTACAGTTATACACATATATCTGGAAGAAGTGTTTTTGGTATTTAAGAATTTGTAAACCCTGATATAAAGCGTTCTAATGTCAATGCCCAATGTACAATAATATGGGGATATTTTTTTGCGGGTTAGATGGGTTGTTTTATGAAATAGACTTTGGAAATTAAGAATTTGTAAAACCAGGTATGATGCGTTCTGGATGTACAGTTATATATAGATATCTGTTTCGAGTGTTAATTTTTTTTTATGTTTAATGGATTGGGGAGTTTGGGAATTAACAATTTGAAAAGCACGATGTGGTGCTTTCTACAAACCAGTGCCCATGTGCGTTTATGTAGAGACATTCGTTTAGAGTTTTGACTGAAAGTATAGGTGGCATAAAGCGTAGGCATATATAAACACGTTGTTTTTAGAAATCCAAACTATTATATTATGCACCATGAATAGAATCGGGGTATATATAGGGGGAGAAAGAGTAACGGTCGTATGCTTTGTTCTTTATAATCATCAAATGGTGGAATGGGATTGGCATGATTCAAAGCGTGAAATAATGGTATGTGTAATTCCTCTCAATACGTATGCATGCCTACGTAATTTACAGACGTTGATGGCATCATGCATATTGTCGACTGTCTGGTAAACCGCCCCCCTGCACAAATTCCTGGATCCGACCCTGAACATGTCTAGTCTGAATTGTTCCTATACTGTTGTGTGTATATCTGAACAGATGTATGTGGTCAGTTAATACAATTAATCATATTTCATACGTCCTGCCATTCGAGAACATGATATATAAAGGGCAATCCAGTACATAAAAGAGGGGTACTCTCCTTCTTTTAATTCCTTAAACATGTTTGTAGTTGTTTTTTGCCATTCATATGCTAATTGAAGTCCTGGGCGTGAAAGTAATTGCGATCTTTAATTGGATTTAATATGCTGTACTTTTGTGATCAATAATGTGATACATTTACAGTTTAAAATCAAACCATTCCCATCAGAGCAAGACATTGTGATCATGTTAGAAGTATGTCCTGAAATAATGACGCTCGTTCCCCACAATTTGTACCCAACTACTGTGCATATATTAACTTGAGGAATGCCTTTGGGCGTGTAGAGCGCCGCGAAAAAAGGAAATAAATAAATACATAGAAAATAATATATCAACTGTCTGACTAATAGATGTAAAACCCCTTTTTCACATATTTCACAAAAAAATAGATGAATGCTTTGTATTGAGACTATGAATGAAAACAATATTGTATCTTTGTCTTAGATGTGTTACAGAAGCCTTTCTTTTGTCATCAATATTTTGTAGTAAGATGAAATCGCCTAAGCAAATTACCCAACTGCTTGACCGGTAGATTGACTCCAGGAATAAGTTCGTGATGAACAGACTACCCAAAGGGCAGCGTTGTACACAATACAGTTACAGAACCTACAAGAAGTATATCATTTTGTAAAATCTACTGAAAATAACTAACTATACGCACGCTGTGTGAAACATACATCTGTTCTGTCATTGCGAAATTAAAAATTTGATTTTCAATTTAGAGCCCGTATGACCCATGGACAACAGTCAGTTCTTAATGACACTAATATTTTCAAGAATTCTGTTTCAATTTGTGTTCACTTTCAAACGGTTTTAAAAGCCCCTTATCCTTAAAGTCAAAATATAATTAAGAGAATGGTAATAAATACACCCGGTGTGAACGAGAAAGTTCATCGGGTTTTCCGGTGTGGTTCCCCCTTGTCAGTGGTGCAGAAAGGAATGCCTGGCAAGTGACAACAGCGTATATTAGTTCGGTTGGAACGACAATCCGCGGTCCCGTGTACACATTGGTGTACGAGTAAAAGAATTCGATTTAAGAGTAGGCGTGGAGAGAGAATGAAATGGGATTTGACGTCCAGTCGCCACAAACTAGGTCATTTCGGGACTAACATATGGTTTAATTTTATTTCAATAATTTACTAAGCCGGAGAAAACCCACGAGGATTGACAGGAGACCCTTCTTCCAGTCACGTACAACTGGGGATTCGAAACCACGCCAGTTGACTCAATGACAGGTATTTTGATACAGGACGCACGTGCTAACCATTCGTCCATTCAACCCACATGCAATACAGTGTATTGTAGTTTTTCCAGTTTATAATAGTATGTTCTTAACTTCCGGTAAGAATCGACATAGTTACCGTTTTTATTTGACTTTGTACTCGCAGCCGTGAGAAATGTTAGATATCATTTTATGAACGAAAAAAAAGAAGAGAGTAGTGGATATCGTGTAAAATTATAGCATGTATAAATGTGTTTTATACTTAGTTTTACAGATGCTTAAATTTGTATTATAAGTTAATATGACAAGTTGTACAGTGATGTAAAGATATGCACTAACAAACCAACACAAAGAGATGAGATGAAAAAACCAGAAGAAGGATCGTTTTTTAAAATGTAATTATAACCATGTTTACGTCTAACGATAAATTCCCCCAACACTTGTAATAAACGTCTACAGACTCGTATATCTAATACTGACGCGAAACGTGTTCAAGTGGAAGTAATAAATATATTTTGTCCATCTTCATCATCATAATTCAACAAACCTCCTGCCTCCATGCTACCGACATGTCAAGACGCCATCGTAAAGATGACGTCACGTGACCACATATTAAGAAAAACAGTCAGAATCAGTTAAGATATTCCGTAAAATGATAGATACAAATGAGAGGATTTACTTACATTAATCATTTGATGTTCTCAAGTATTGCTTACTACTAAGATATAATCACACCACGTGAAAATAATTAAAATCTGTTTAAATACATGACGTGTACGTGACACACACGCGTCGATTTTTATCGCCATTAAATCACAGGCCTATTTTGAAATCTCAGATTAATATTCCCATATGCATCTCTGGTTATACAAGGTTTCCAAGAAAGGGGACAAGTCGTGCATAATTGCAACATATCTTTCTTAAAGCATACAATTACTTCTAATAAGTTTGAATTTGAGAAATGTTTCTGTAAAAATATGTCGGTCGTATATCAATTAGCACAAGAAACATTCTTAAAACATGCACGCACATATTAATTTATCGATTGCAGTCGATCCCCTGACCCCTATTTAAGATTTCAAGCCTAGATTTTTGATGATTGGACGCTTATCGAAATTAATATCCCGTGGAGTTATCTCCCATTTGGATTAAGACATTTAAATCTTATGAGCGCACAGAGTTCTTGTTTTAAACATTTAAAAAAAAAAGCTGTTTCATTTTAGATATTACATATAACCCGCCTTATTATAATCCATCAAACACGAAATATTAGTTGTGACATGTTGTATAACTTAGATTGATACGTCATGTTAATTAGTGTAACACCTATCTTACTATTTACCTTATTTGACACTTGACCTTTTACCTGCTGTCATTAATTAATCAATCACTTTCTATTTACCTGTCCTATGTCACTTCATATTAAAACTGACATACAAGAACATTTTTGCATCCAAATTTTCTCATTTTTAAATTTTGTTACGGCTCTTCACCTTGAAATCAGTGCATGTTTTAATGACTTTCCCGAACACCACACTACTGGCGCGTTGGGTTCCTTTTAGTCATTCTTTATTATGTATTATGTTTTTTTACAGTGTGAAGTATTTTTACAAAACCATATTTAAATAATACCACCCATACCATCCCGTCAATTGCAGTTCACGAAAAACAATTGTTCAAAATAGTTGTGTTTTCTCAGAAGATGACCTGCTCCAGATAGATTATGATCATATTTCGATGGAATTATGATAGAGATGTATGGTCTTTGACAGTAATAACATGTCATGTTTTTTTTTCTAGAATTTAATATACATGTGTTTGTCCTTTGGATTTCTAGTTAATTGTTTTGTAGATGCGGTCCTCCCTTGTGAGCCGCCGTATAGGAGTATAGGATACATTTTTCACAGTTTAAAATATAGATGTTGTTGCCCTGTATACCTATGAAATGAAATCGAGTACACTTGTTATACAAAATCTCAAACCACACATCAACCACCAGGTATTCAAACGTGTCCTACCTTCTCACCTGAACTTAATAATGTCGGCCGCAACACATACCATGACCAGATGCTTTAATACAAACCAGAATAGCAACAATAAAGACAGCAAACAACAACAAAACACAACATCACGTGAACATTACAAATATTAATACTTGAACTTTTTATTATAACTCCCCACGTATATTTGATAATCTCGTAGATCAAAAGATTCTAACAAATGCCGCTCCAGTTTAATATTAAAAAATCATGCCTCATATTTCTATAATCGCACCGAGTGAACTCCATATAATGAGCCACACATCAATAGACAAACTCTAATACAAACCCTGCCCACGTGAACAAGTCCTGTCCTTACTAGCACCGTAACCCCCCTTTACACAACTCTCCTGAAAGGGAGGTACGCATTGTTCTTTAAGTTATGCAAATAATAACCAATCATATTTCCTGTAACATGGCTGGTTAAATCAGTCGGTTTGATTATGCTTTATGAATAAAATGAAATCAATAATGTTTGAAAATTATTGGATATTTTCTTTAAATATCAAACTAATATTATTTATAATAATTATTGGCAAGAAATTTCGTAAAGCCGATATGAAACCTTCAGGTGTTCAATCCTATTGTTGTCTGATTTTTGTTATTAAATAAAAAAACGACAAAAAATAACACGGCCGATTTAACAATAATTTTGTTTGCATAAAAGCTTATCCGATCATATGGTTAAGTCCATTTCATTTCGTGTGGGTTATGCAAAGAGAAGCTTATAAATGAATAATAACTTTTCGTATTGGATATATTAAAGACACCAATCCTCTTTTTGGGTATTTCTTGGAGAGTTATTTCCTCCCCATTTCTTAGCCCGCAATGCTATTCCCAGATTAACTTTTCCCTAACTTCACTCACTGTAGAGTGTGTGTGGCCATAGAGGAGTTAGTAACTGACTATTATAATGATAAATTCGCTCAACACTATGCGAAATATCGAGGCAAATGACGACAAACGTACAATATATTTATATGCGTCATAGCTTTATAAAATATATTAAAGTGGTGTCATTTGTTCTAGAAATTGTCAGTATACTCTGTTGACCACCCGATACCTGTCACCAACAATAAAGTTATCCTACAATTGATAAAATCTGACTATACATTATGTATACGATAAAGAGTACCCTTGGACTTCAGAAGGCAACATTGACTGGTACGTAATCTTATAAAAGAAAAATCAGTGGCATACTCTGCTTTTGCATGCTATCCATGCAGGTTAAGATTAAAATTGAACTATAAAAAGTTCATGTTTTTGTTTTGTCTAAAGTTTTGTCTAAAGAATTGCAATCTTGAACATAAGATTTTCCCTCTTCAAATAACACTTTATGATCAACGGAAATCAATCAGATCCTGCACAAACATCTGCTGAACAGATATTTTATTCTTAATGATTAAATAAACAGTTGTTATTGGATATTGCCTACTGATTACAAAAGCACGTAAACACTTTAAATTATTTTTATCATTTATCACCCATCCACTTTGCCAGCTAAATCAAACAACTAGATGCAAAATGGAGGATGAATATCAAACATTAGGAACGGCAACTCTTCAAGTGCGCAGTTTCGTGACAGGTGGCGCTCTTAGTTTAAACACGCGCACAATCTTGCCTGGAGTCCCATAAAGCTTCCGGAAAACATGACATTCGCTGCCTGTAAACGTTTGTAGACTATTAGGTGATAAGGGACAAACTGATCCGTCTGTATGTCATGTCCCTTGTGTCACAAAAAGACGCAATTTGTCTGATGATAATCCACATGTATGTGTTACATACTTCAGATCAACGCCTGCCTATAAATTTTAAATATCCAGGTGTTCAGGTAGTCTACAGTCTATAGACTTATACAAATTCTCATTTATTAACTCTATTTCATGATAAATAAATTATAGTATGCGTTCTAAAGCCTTAGCTAATGCCAAGGGCAATGCGTTGTCAGTTATGTTGTTAAACATGTCGTACAAATGCACGTGTTTCAACTCGCTATTGATCCTGGCATTTTGTCATTTAATTTAATTCTCTAAAACATTAAGTATACATAATCTAATTTAGACAAAGAATGACGCAAACATAAGTATTCCGTTAATTAGGTACTTAACTTTAAATAGAGCACTGTACTTTATGAAATTAACTCAGTAAGAATACAACATTTACCCTTGCCGAATGGGTTTACGATATGGCCGCAAAACTTGTTAGAATAGTCGCCTTGGCGATGCTCTTTTTAAAAAAGCCTTGGGGCCTGTTTCACGAAATTTGAACAAAGATAAAATCCCAATTTTAGTAATTTGATTGGATAATATTCGTTCGATTTTAGTGCTTAGCAAATCAAAATTGAAGTATCTACTTAAATTTGAATTTTATGTTAGTTAAGATTTCGAGAAACGGGGCCGAGGGTTCCTCCAGTTCAAAGCAGTGGTGTCACATTTCCAAACTGGTCATATACTACTATCGTGCTTGCTTGAATTGTCAAATAAAGTAAAGGGCTTTCCCAGGTCTCTTGAAAAGAGTGATGTATTCTAAAACTGATCATTTGTATTATTTAAAAGGGCCTAAGGGTTGAGGCATGATACAAAGTGCTTATTACTTTGCGTTAAAAATCAAATGAAGCGATAAATATGGCAGAGCTTTCAAGAATTGTGTAGGTAGTTGCAAATGTAAATACCAAAGATCTGTGGTAAATACTTCGACAACCGTGCAATGTGGCCTGGGGTATCACCAAACAGCCTTTGAAATGGTGTCTTTTTGTGCGAGATACGTGTATGTGCAAATTAAAGATGCAAAATGGAAGTGATAATTCTAGAACGGTGTAGATAATCCGGGTAACTAGTACATATAAATATAGTTTATTATACAAGAAATTATTGTAAATATTTTCGAGTCTGATCTTCTTTTTATCATGATTTCAATGGTAATCGTTCAACTGGAAAGCTACAAAAATATCGCATTCCAAAGCATAATGCATCTTATATGACCTACATGTAGTTGTGTTGCGTGGACGTTAAACCCCATTTCTCTCTTTCCCTCTCTCTATATCACTTATAATATTTATTCAGTTTCTTCTCAATGTGTCAGGATTCCTAAAAATTATATGCATATATATTGACTCACCCCTTGATGTAGGGTTACCAGACTTTACAGAAAATATTGCTTTATCAGATTGTACATCCGGGTTATCTGACACACTACACGATAAGAACAGTAGACAATTACGAAGAATAATGTAATATTGGATAAAATAATCAAATCGACCGACATTTAGCATGACGAGGCGTCGGCTACTTTATCAAGATTAATACAACTAAATCTACCTATATATTCAATCTATATTTGCTTTATCTGAGATTTGGGGTGTTGGTACGAATGTAGGCTAAATTTAAAACCACCGAAACATTTCCGGTTACAGATCCGTTCACATGGCATATATATATGTAGGCTTGTCATGCTAATAGAGAAGTTATTATTTTTCCAAAAGAGTTTACTTATTTGATAAAGAAATAAAGGTATTAATCACAGTGTCATTAATGGTTGTTGTGCAAAAGTGTATGCTTTCACGTTTTTAAACTTGCCAATTGAACGTGGAACTTTTATAAAGTCAAAATACTATTACACCCATTTTATTAAAAGGCGCATAGTTTGAAATGTTGATCAATAGAAAATTTGTAATACACCCTGATTTTATAAATAGATGTATTTCGAATACCCGAATTCGATATTTTATCAGCTATCCTCCTCAAACGACCTTTATATTGGGCAAATGTCGGACTCGAGACCAAAGACGGAGATTTCTGTCACGTATTTGAAAGTGATAACAAGTTTCGCCAGTAGGAGATAACTCGGCTTCTTAATGGTTAGTTCGTAATTAAGATTTATCTAAAGTATCTTATGCCACGTGGCTGTAATTATCTGGTCAAAGACAATGATAATGAGAGCAAAGACAATGGGCGTGGTGGAATTACTATATTAACCGTTTGTACCGTTATACACCACGAGTACAAGGATAGTATTATCTATTTAACTATGTATGTACCGTTACTTCTAGATTAAAAGCAGACAAACCTCTTCTATAGATAATCACACAAAGGAAACATAATACCATAAACCTAATGGTATCTTTATTGTGTTTTTTATTTAATAGAACTCCCAAGCTTGAAGATGTACGTGGTCAATTTTAGACAATAAATTCAGAGGAACATTGGTTATTGTAGCGCCAGAGTTAACGTTTTGATGGTATCTTTAGTTTCAAAATGAAGAAGCGCTTCAATAATTTGGATAATGGTACAATGACGCCACGCTATTTCGCAAAATAACTGGGTGGAATTTGAATGATGGACTATAAATTAATAGGACCTTGTTGCGGCGACATAAATACTTAAAATATATTCTGATGATCTTATCTCGTTGGCATTAATGGGTGGTATTTAATTAAATCTATAGATAAAGGATTTTAATTACTCACGTGGGATGAGCTGGGAAATAAAATATGGCGGGCGTGTGTCAGATGGTATTTCCTGTTAACATGGTTGATCATCCTCTTCAACAATAAATATTCACTAAACAAGATGGCTGTCATCGGCTACTTGTAATTGTCACTCAATATTTAACTAATAATATAAGATAAGATGATGTATTTATTATGTACAGTAAATCCGGATAATCTTAGATGCTTTTATGGGGAGGGGAGGGGTGGCCGAGTGGTTAGCAAGTGCGCGCTGTATCATAATGTCTGTTATTGAGTCAACAGGCGTG
The DNA here is from genome assembly GCA_917208275.1 of Patella pellucida. Lineage (NCBI taxonomy): Eukaryota > Metazoa > Mollusca > Gastropoda > Patellidae > Patella > Patella pellucida. The sequence continues at coordinate 66,264,425 of OU795039.1, forward strand.
GTTTAGATTCCACGGTTGTACGTGACAAGGAGTAGGGTCAGCTGTCCTATTTCGTGGGTCTTCTACGGTTTCCTCCCACGGCTAAAGACCCCTGAGAGCAAGCGAAATATTGGAGTAAAATTGAAACAAGTGTTAGTCCCGAAATGACCCAGTTTGTGTCGAGTAGACGTTAAACCGTATTTTCTCTCTCTCTGGGTGCTTTTAAAATGCGAAGTAGTAGTGAACTTCTTTGGACGCACGAAAATAGGTGGTGTTTTTGTTTCTTGTTCTCCTGGAAAACGTATCCCTTTCCGACACCTCCCTCCCGACCCACACACCACACACACAATTTTATGGTCATATGACTATGACAGTAACATTTTTTGGAATTGTTCACCCTTCTGTTTTTATTTGCTTGATGTTGGTTTTCCCAAAAGATGCCAAAGAGGACTTTTTCGGATACCAACAGAAACAATATACCCCCTCCCCCAACACCACCCACCCTTTCCTGTTTTCCGAGGTTTGTGTTTATGTGACTATAAGATAATACAACATTCATCATATTTATACTGATAGATCAATAAATCTGAAGTCAATGTTTTTTGGGGTAAATTCAAACTACACAATATCAAGCGCGTCCAATATACATGTAAGTTTTCTAAATCAATCCCATATGACAGAAAATTCAATAAATACATTTATGATACAATAATATAAGACAAATCTGTTAGCTGTGCAAACCACTCATTCACAGAATGTTGTTGTATTTATTTTCCTATACTGCCGTTCACTATAAATTATATTTGTGCATGTTATAATATCACCTTTAATTGAATATATTGAGATCATAGATTACACGGGTGTATTTGTGGGCAATTACTTTATGTTATTTATGAAACAAAATGTCACGAAAAATGTGTTTTGTTAACATGAAAATCCTCCCTTTCGGCGTAGCTTTTTCTTCTTCATGTAACGACCTGCAAGCTACGAATATCGCCATAAATAGTGCTCGTAGGAATAAAACGAATTGTATGTTTCTTGTGATGTAAAAATGAAGCCTTAGTGATATGAACATTTTGCTGGAACGCAAGAGAAATATAATTATTTTATACCAGGATTCATTTTCTATGCAGATTGTGGTGGAATTTACACTAATTTGACTTGAAAACATATTCTTCTGTAGCCTAGTTATACCGATCATTCAACACATTCGGGGTACCGTGTAAAGAGAGGGTTGACGTAAATGGTGCACCTTATGGAAGTTTCGTTGAGCTAATGAACTGCATTTGGATTACTTGAACCAAATCTGATTCTTTTTGTTTATAATTGCGTATTGATATATACTGAACAGTTTTCATAAGACTTATCCAAGTTTGCTATTCAAAAGCAAGACCTTCTCAACAATGTCTATATATACATGTATATATTATTAAAAAATATAATAAACTCATCGATGCGGGGTTAAAAGCACACATTAATGCATTTGAAAGGAGCTCCCTTGTGTTTCATCTTCAATTTTCTTTGATCGAGTTCATAATCCTCTCTTTGAAAAGTTCCTTTATTAGTGTAATAAATCTTAAAAGTAGATTCGTGTGATTCATTTAAATCCCACTCCATTCCGCCATCTTTATTTTGTCTTACCGGATTTACATTCCGACATATTGATTCATATCTAGATTACCGGATATTGTCTCGTAAAATATCGTCTTATCCGAGACTTGATCAGTAATTGAAATTAATCAATCAAGCATCTAGAATGATGAACTGTTTCTCCTTTGTTATCATTCGCAACACATCAATTTTTCACTTTCATCAAAGAGTCGCATTTCTTCATTTTAAATTGGGAAGCGTGATGAAGTTTGACTAAATAACTCTAAAGATTAAAAATGAATTGACATGGATACAAGAGACTGTCATTAAAGGTACTTTACCGTGAAGATAATTAGATTCTCTGATACAACTTTAAAATTAATATTAAACTAAAAATATATTTCTTAAAACTAGGAAAAAATAATATGACGGACTTAAACTGATTTATAGGTCCCGAATACGTATATATTATTAGGAACAAAAACCTCTCCAAAATTGGAAATAACTGGTATAAAATTGTTTTCTTTTCGCTCTCTAATAATATACGCCACAGACATTGGGGTAGGGTAGAAAACAAAAACCATACAGTTATATCTATAATAATGAAACAAAATATTTTTGTGTAAGAATTTGTGAATAAGGACACATGGTTTACCGTCCATTAAAAAGCTAGGTCACGAGTATTTTTAATTTAAATAATTCACTCTTTGCAAGTGATTTAGGGAACTTGATGACTTACACGGGTTTAGATTGTCAGTTCTTGGCCAGGTTCAGTAGCGTAAAGCTTAAGAACAGTCAACTTTGAAAGAAGACCTTTTGGGCTCTCTTCACAATTGATTTTCATACACATTTTCGAATTTGCAATTGTTAAAATAAATACTTGGTAGCATATTGAAATGGTATTTAACCAATTGTTAGTGTTGTTGTCGCAATTTAACCCCGGCGTCTTGCAGTCCTTTGTTCGTGGGGTTCGATTGGTTATGTGTTCAGTTGGTAACCATTTTATCACTCTTTGGAAAGGATTTATCCAGTCATTTCATTTATGTTTTGGATGAACCCCTGTGATTTTTTGGGGTTACTTAATAATAATAATAATATTTATTGTTTATAGACCGTTACACAAATGTCTCAACAGTCTGTACATAAGTTATAAGAACGAGCATTTTAATGGTAACTAAATAAAACATAAAATCATGAAAATAATAACATTAAAATATAAATATAAAATAGTTTTTAGGAGCAAAAAGGTTGTCGAAAGATATGGGTTTTTTATGTTTGATTTGAACAGAGAAAGTTTTGTGATAGCTCTCAGATCTAGTGGAAAGCTGTACCACAGTTAAGGCGTTGCCACACTTAGGGTACGGTCACCGTACTGTTTGGACGTTTTCTTCCCATGATCTTTGAAAGAGAAGGGCAACAGATTCACCCCCGCGCTACTTCTTCTTATAGGGTGATATCTTATACAAGATTTGAGGGTGTTATATTATTATAAAAATAAAATAAAGCTTAGTACGAACAAAACAAACCATTAGGAAAAATTCGAAGTCCTAAAAAAGGTATAGGCAAAATAGTGCAATCAGGCAAAATAGTGTAATCAGCATATGGACTTATCCGTGTTTTGTGTACTTATTATTATTATTAAACCTACGATGTACTGTGATATAACGACAAATAACATCTTTATTAAAGTGCCTAAAATTTATGCATCGTCTTCCAAAGTTTTAAAATGTCACTAATTATTTGAAGCATACTTGGTCATCAATAAGTGAGATGTTGATTTCATGTCAGCCTAAAAATGGCCAACGTAGACTTAAAATAAGTGGTCACTCAAGTGGACAAGATGATGTATAAGTATTGAAAGGATAACAATAGTTTCCGGACACAGTTCAGTAGTTTTACATGCAAGCTACACGATCCATCGATGTATCTGACTTTGAGATTGAAAGTTTCAACCATGTTCTGACATACAAATCATCCATCATGAATTAAATCTAAATTAATCCCTACGTAGGTTACAGATTGTTCGACATGCTGGAAACACGTGTTTGTGTCCATGTTTCTTCTAAAGGAAGGACAAGAATTGTAGAATATACCTGTTTACATACTTACTTATTTGTTTTATCTCTGCTAAGTTAATAAATGTTTATCATGTGTAGTTAATGGCGGGCGTACATTGATATATTGTGTTTACAATGTTTTTAATGATAAGGAAAACGGTCTTTTTATTGACGTACTACCAAAGAGTACAAGTTAACAATATTGAGAATTATCCTAACTAATGCATATATTTATCTGTTTAATTAAATGTTAATGGGTGTTCATAAGTTGTATATATTAAACATCTGATCACTAGAACATTGTAAATGTTGTAATTGTGTAATTTCTATCTGGAACGCCATAATGATGTTTTATGTAGAACATTGTAATGGTGTTTCTCTGGCACTTCGTACAGCTATTTAATGATAAACATTGTAATGGTTGTAATGGCGTTTCTATGGAACTTCGTAAAGTTGTTTATCTAGGACATTGTTATGGGTGCAATGGAACTTAGTTAATAAGTGAGAACTACGTTGTTATGGGTGTATTGCTGTTCTCTATGGAACTTAGTAAATAAGTGCGAACCACGGTGGCTCTCTGATCCGGAGGTCTCGCGTTCGATCCCTGTGTTTGCAGCCCCCTTGTTGAGTTCAGGGGCAATAACGGATGCTAGTTTATTTATACGTCATTGAGTATACGTCATGGAGTATACAATGGGGGGATTTTGTCCGGCAGCAATCGAATTCCTGCTGTCAATGGTTGTTTTACGTATGCATTGGGCCTTGGTTTTCCGTCCCATCCAATCGACAATACGTTGCTCCTTGCCAGTTCTTCCATTCTACAGGGGTAATCATTGACACCGAGGCTAGCCGTACTTAGAGTAAAGACGCTGGATGCTAGTATGTGAAGCGTATGGTAAATTGAATTAACACAAAGGGGAAATGATCTCGTGTGTTTATTAAGGTATTGTTAAAGGCGACATCAGTCAATCGATGGTTCCTGTTAGTCTATGTGAATAGCTGATGGAGCTGTGTTTACTTTGGAATCATCCTGGTAACTCCTTATCCATCATTCTGTCAACCCTTGATTTGAGTTGGCTTTAATTCAATCCCAGAGAATCGCCCTAGATCGTTTTTAAAGTTTGTTTATTCTGGTGCCATTAATCATGAAGATCACATGTATTTTTAACTCTTAAAATCACTGACTGTCTGCTGACATTTAGTAATACAGTTTGTATGTATTTGAAGCACCGATTTTGTAGATTGTGTGCACTCTAAAAGAGATATTTGTCTTTGGAGTTAAATGATAATTGTATTTCTAAATTACATCAAATGGGACAAAATCATAAAGCCTTCTCTGGAAAATGGAACAATAAGAATCTAAGCATTACACCTAGATATGTTTAAGACCTCTTATTCATTTATAAGAGGGCTGGTTATGTCATGCTATGAATTGCAATTTTGTTTTTAAGCAACTGAACGGTAGACCCCACATGAATGTAGTGCCTGGAACAGAGCACAAGGCAGGATATGAGTGCTCTTTCTAATACACCATATTCCACATTGCCAACGCGTGGGACAAATATACTCGTATATTTCAATTACTTATACGCTTTTCTCAATTCAATTAGTTTTTGGATGTATCTGCATCACTGCATTTATTCAGTTTGTTATCACATGAATACTATACGTTTATTACTCATCAACATTATAAAGTTGTTAACATTATGTGTTTATTTTATAAATGGGGGGGGGGGGTGACCTGTCATTGAGTCAACTAGCGTGGTTTAGAATCCTCGGTTGTAATTGACAATGAGTAGAGTCGCCTTTCCAACTCGTCGGTTTTTTCGTGGTCCTTCGGTTTCGTCCAAGTGCTAAAGACCCCTACGCGCAAGCGAGTTATTGAAATAAAATTTCAAAAAACAACATATGTTACTCCCGAAATGACCTAGTTTGTGTCGAGTGGACGTTAAACCCATTTCTCCCTCTCTCTCTTTTCTATAAATGACTATGGTAGTGAAGGTGCAGGCAAATCAGAGGTAGATGGATGAGAAATTACGACATATTACTTCAGGTAGAAGTTATTGTAATGCATACATTCTCCCACGGCGATTAAAATATGGCGTAAACTTGTTGAGAACTGTCATCTCTTGTCGAGGGCTTGTTATAGGGGTAGGGTAAAAGTTAATAACATCCGGTTCTACCTTGGTGAATTGACCATGTTCTCTCTGACAGCTGTCAATCTCCAGATCTCGCCATTTGACAGACTGATGAACAAACCGACGGATTTTCACATGTCATAAACGATTCCCAATTTGCAAATCTACTTTGGGGAAATCGAAAGAGACGGCTTTAAGACAAATATGAAACGTTTCATAACAATAACTATTATTGAAGAAGTCATTTGATCCGATTAGTATATTAAACTGATCTATCATCTACATGTCAAAAATTAACCCTTGTCATCTTTATTTAGATTTATAGATCAATAACATAAACCTATATTGTATACCTTTATTACCATACAAATGATACAAACAGAGAGAGAAAGAGAGAGAGTGAGAGAGAGAGGGGGGAGAGGTGGGGATGACGTCTATTTGACACAAACCACATAAATTCGAGACTAAAACTTTTTTTAATAATTTTATTTCAAGAATTTGTTTGGAGGTAGGAGTTCCTAACTGTAGTAGAAAACCAGAGGACTCGGAGAAAACCCATTAGGTTGACCAGGCGACCTCATGCCTTATTACGTACAAGTTTATGATGGAAACCGTGCCATTTGACTCAACAACAGACCTAAAAAGAGCACACGTTAAACCAATAGTCACCCCTCATACAATAAAATAAAATATATTTAATAATATTGTTTTAAACAGGGAGAACAAAGGCGCATTGACACAATTAATGAATTGGAAAACATTATCATTTGACTTTTACATCAGTAACGCCATAAGAAATGATCATACCAAAGTTAAGAACATCATAACTAGATTAAACATAACTATTTTTAATACCAGTGTCTCTTTAGTTCCCACATTAATTTTAATCTTTATAAATAGTCTTGTGTCCTACTCCCAGGTTATTTATTTCGTAGACCTGTTTGACATCTTATAAAATATATAAGTTTTGTTGCAAGTAAGGCAAGTATTACTTTTTAAAAATAAAATTAACGGTATATTTATTTCCGACTTCAGAAATACATTTAAAAAGAGGTGCGTATTTAAAGATAAATAACGTTTCTGCAAATCAGATTTAATGGATACCTGGTTTTAAATAAATGTAGAATGTTATGTTATTTTGTATTTTGTACTTTAAATGAAACATATATATAGATTTGAACTCAAATATTTATTATCATATATAGATACGAGTATTGATTTTGTGCTGAACATATGTATTCTCGTGTCTGTGTTTGTGTATAGCATGTACATACATCAAATTCTATTGTTTCGTTATGTTTTGTTATTTTCATTTTCAATAAATTTAAATTATTATTAAATAAACTTCAAATGAAAACCGTGTACTATAAAATTTATTATAAAGTCCATGACAAACATAGGAGCGTGTATGACAAGGCTTCTGGTTTAGGAAAATGGTATTAAATTTTTGTAAAGTCGTGTTAGTAGAAATTTTCTTACAAATTATTTTTTTAGTTTAACAAAGACTTTTAGTCGGAAAGTGATTTCGAATTTATGTTTCGAAGTAAAAGCAAATACATCGAACATCGCAAATAAGAACTACTTAGCCGTTGAAAACTGTTAACGTTATGTAAAACACGGTATTTTCCTGTTAAGGGTGAAATTATTTCGATAAAAATCAACACTTTCCTTCTTGGTTCCAATTGTTAATTGCCCGTGAAAATTGACTGTTTTGTCTCTGCTTGGTTCTAGAGCCCGTGTCAACAATGAATTCATAAGGTTATTTGATTGGATGGCGTGCTAGCGGACAGTATGGCAATTCTAACCTCATTATTTTCGATACCTAAATAATGGTCGTAATGAGCCAGAACAATTCCAATGTTTGCTTTTTTATAACCAGCAATATTATTTTAATTTTGTTATTCCCTCCATCTAGATAAAACTACAATGGCTATTGTGAATCACGAAACAGAGGATGACAGAAACATAACTACAAACCGTTTTTCTTATCAATTTTAGCATCTTTTTCGAATTTAAATATTGGTACATGTACGCAGCGGATCTATAGTCAATGCTTCCAGTGTCATAAACAACACAAAGGCCCTTGTTTTAAAATTAAAATAAATTCAAAAAGAATATGTTCATTGGCCATAAAATCCTGTCCCTCCAAGCTTTGTTGAATTTTAGATCATATCAATTAGAGCACAAAATATTTGTCACTAACACCAACATGTACAGACAAAACAATGTCGCACACACACTCAAAATTAAAGGAGCTCGATTATTTTCAAATACGGTGTTGCTTATTGTTTATGTATTCTGACTGGGATGTGTAATCTAAAATGGGATTTTTTTTAATAAAATACCCATAATTTAGCACATTGACGATCTAAATACACCATTCTCTCCCTTTTCTATCTTTTTTGTATATATAGATAATACTAAATGTTTGCTGGAAGTATTGAATTAGCTCAAATAGCAGAAAATCACACATAATTTGCTTTAACTATAATGCTGCATTTCAGCATCTACAGTAACTTGAACAGTACACCTGTCTTTAAAAAGTAAGTGAGATGCAATGTGAAATATATGATACACATGGGTCAAAATTGAATGTTGTATCTTTTATTCATATTTTAAAAACGTATCAATACAGGCATCATTTTTTGCCAAACCTTTTGATGGAACTTTTAAGTTACACTTTTATTAACAATGCTGCATTTCAGCAGCTACTCTAACCTTAACAGTTCGTTTATTTATCAGAGACAGGTAAGTGGGATACAACGAGAAAACCCTTATTGATCGTCGGCTCATCACAGTGGGAATATTGAATTTCAATTAAAAAATAGCGTATCATACAATGAATGAAAATTTAGTGAAATATAAAAAGATATCGATGTGTTGGGAGTTTTTGATTTTAATGTTTTGTAAGAGGAAAAGCTCAACATGTATATGTAATTATAAATTAAGTTTGTTTTAATTGCTATGACGTGCTTTTATTATGAGATTGTATTAATTGCTGTGTAATAAAAGACATTATCGGAAATGTTTTAAGTGGTTTGAGGTCACGGTACCCGACAATGTTAACTATAAATAATTAGGAGGATTGTCGGTAACGGAGATCGATAATCGATTCTTTTAACAAATTGATCGGTTTTCTAAGAATATTCAGGGGTAATCAATTATCAAATACCACCGGAAGTACATCTCTAACACATTATTCATCACCTCAATGCAAACAAGGCGTCTATAGAAAGGTGAACATTTTACCAAATTAATATTTTGTTTGTCTGATAATTTTTTTATTGATATAAATAGAAAATAATAACATAGTATTATACATCTTAAAAGTGAAATTATGTTTAGCATCGCTGAAGAAAGACACCATTCAAATAAAGATAAAATAAACAATTTACTTTGTCATGGTCTGAATTTTATTGGGGTATCGGATGAATATTTTGAACTAAATTGCAATCGATATCAATTAATTTAATTTTAATCATTATATTTTGTATAACAGTGGTAATCACTGCATATATTTATTCGTGTAACCATTATATTCAATTTAGTGATTGTAATATAATTCAGGTCGCAGCAGAAAAATTGTAATCACAACATAAAATTGCACATCATAGCATAAAAATTGTAATCACGAGAACATTCGATAAAGTAATTGTAATAAATTTCACATCATAGCCTAAATTGTAATCACAGTGTTTCCTAATAGTTATAATCATATTTCAGTGTAAGCGTAATCACAAGATTTAAAGCCAAAAACAGGCGTGCTGCGTATTTAACGTCACAACGAAATATGTAATCGTATAATTTCACAAGTGTAATCATTATATTTCATACTATAAACTTTGTTCAACTCTATTTCACACTATACGTAAACTGATTACATTTTACTCTGCAATAAATGTAATCATTATATTTCAAGTTGCGGGAAATGCCGCAATTATATTTCGCTGGCCAATATATGTCATCACCACACTTCACAAATGTACATTATTACGATTACTGAGTTGTTAATTTCGTCAAAGGGGATTATTGTATTGCTAATGTTCATCAGTATGATAATTGAGTTGCCAATTCCATCATGACGATTAATGTATTGCTAATTTCAATTATTATTGAGTTGCTTATTTCAGTCATTACGATTACTGGGTTGTTATGTTCAATCATTACGATTATTGTACCTATAATTGAAATCATTACGATTACTGGGATATACTGTAAAGATAACAGAATATAAAGGTGGACGATTCGACAGGAATATAACCTAGAAACTGTTGATAAGGACCGCAAAATGTGTTAGAAGAAAATAATAAATACTGTTTAATTAGAGCAATTAAGGCAACTTATCTTCCCTATTTCTGTTAGTTTCACGGCGTGGAACCGGAAGCTTGCTCGATTGAGTCTTTCTTCCAAGGTTCCAGATTTGTTCATATGTTGAAACGGACACTCGATTGACACGTTTAAATCATTCGTTTTAACTTCAGTCAAAATTATCCACATTGAACTTTAAACATTAATAGTCTTTCATTCCGGTAGTTGTTATTTCTGTGGTATACAATTTAAAGAATGACTAAGCCTTACAGCTGTGTTTAACATCTGAATAGTGGCAGGGTTTATTAATTTTTATGGTTGCCTTATTTGCATTATATGTCCATGGTTCTAATTCCGAGAGGGCAGGAACCTTTGGCGATTTTTCAAGACCGGTAATAATTTATAACCTAAGGTTGCCCTGGAAAGTGAGTTTGTTTTTAGTCTTTCGTGTGGGGTAAGAAATCTAGGTTAGTTTGGCAAAGAGTAGAGCACGCAAATATGCATATGTAGTTGGGTTTCTAAAAATATCTCTCGGAAATAAAACGAAATGAAATGGGGTTTAACGCAATACTGTTTAGCTTCAGGCTAATAAAGACGGACATACGCCATACAATGGGCTGTGAAGGACATTTTGCCCGGACAGCGGCACCGAGACCTACTCTGATAACGAATTCCAGCTGGCAAGGGATATTTTACGTGCTCGCAAATTTGCACACGGGACATGCGTATTTCGTCCCACCCGAACGACTAGACAAGGGGAAACCACGCCGGAAAATCGCGATGAACTTTCTCGACCAACCCGAGAACTCACGGACACACCTAGCCATGTAATACATTTAGCGTGTTCATCTGAAAATGATTTCAGTAAATTTCGACGAAATATTAAGCCGAAACTGTCATTTATTTCAGGCATTTAGAAAATATTTTATGGTCTTTGTGGTTATTTCAAGTGGTACTTAGTATTGCACGATTTCTAAATGATACAAAAATAGCAAAAAGAGAGAATAGATAATTGTGGAAGAGAATAGCTTTGTTAATTACATTCATTCCAGTTTAACTAAAATTTCGGTTTTATATTATAATATTTCTATGCTAGAGTTCTCAATAGTTTTCAATCTCCTGCTGGTGTACTACATGGGTTGACGATAGTTCTATTCAAGCAGTAAAATCACATGAAATACCTGACGATTCCCACAGGTGTAATTAATCAACACGCGTCATTTACACGTTTATTGACGTAAAGATACACTATTGTATAAAATGAAGTAGGGTTTGATGAAGGGTCATTTTAAATCTAATACAATTATGCAAGGTTTTTTTTATTTGCTCTTTGCAACATGTTGATATTGGGTTGTTCGAGAAGAGACCAATTTCAACTACACCCAAGACCTTTGTATTGCAGGCTTTCACAATACAGTCCCGTCGAATTACTTGTGAAACAATTTTTTTGTATGAAATATATTTTACTAGATTGTCAGCCTCTCTGATATCAACCGGCTATAAACAATTTAAAAAAAAACAATTGTATTAGGACATTTGGGTTTTAAAGAATAATATTTTAGGGAGATATTATTCTCTGTACGTACACGTGTTTTTAAATGTTCAGAAATAAAGTCGCAGTGGGAATGGCTAAGCTGTTATTTTTATGCATTCTTTTTAAAGAATACAAAGAATGGGTAGCTGTCACACTGATATCAACAACCCAATAAACATTTCTAATAAACATTTTTTGAAAAACAATTTATGTAAGAGGGCATTCAACTGTTGAATTAAAAATTAAATATTTTTAGAGAGCTTATTATTTTTCTGCCAAAATTAACCACGGCTGCTTTTTTTAATGTATTCGCCTAAAAAGACAATCGGGATGGGAATTTCGAATATGTTCTATAATGCATTTTATTTTACCCTGAACAAAAACTCAACCAGATTTCGCGCTCTCAGAAAGTTTAATATATATAAGGTTACTTTCTCTCTTTTCCCTATTTGTATGACCACTTAAAATGTATTCGAGAAGAACACTAGAGTAATTTTAACAGCTTTGGTGGTGTTATCGATAAGATCTTAAGACCCCTTATAAATTGAAAGAAATCCGAATGGGAAATTAATAATAAAATGAAGATGAATAACATAAAGAAACAAGAATACCCGGGGTATTCTTTTTAGAGAATACCACTGTTTCCAATTCATTGAATAGTAAAGAAAGTGAAAAGCAACGAGAAAATATGTTTATATTGAGCTAAAATACATTAAATTATGGCACGGGTCTATGAAAGAAATATTATTGTCATTTTACTTTATTAATATCTATTGGTTGTTCGACTTGGTTGTTAAAAGCGGTGATTAAGTTTCAGTGGAAGGAGCGTATGTGAAACTAGTCAGATTTTCAAAGTTAATAAACAAAAAAACTAGTTCGATAACTAAGTTCATTAAATCCGTTTCCTACTAATAAAACAACTAAATAGATATTCAGTAAAAAAATCCCTCTATATCAAATTAATGTAATGAAATGGTCATGCAAAACCGAGCACTTAGGGCATCTGTCATTCAAGGAGAAAGGAGGCGGAGTTACTGGTTAAAGCTCGTCAGTTTCACTTGACGGTTTCTAGCCACGTTCTATAGTTAAAGACGAAGTGTGTGTACACATTCTACCCTTCCACCATTCTCAACACGGTTTACCTCTAAACACCGGTTATTTCTTTAATCCTTACAGTCCGAACATTTAATTGAGTGAAATCTTTAAAAGAGGGGATTATGAAATGATTATCTCGGCCGTGCGTGAATTGAAACGTTATCATCTGAAGTAGGCTAGTTGTCTAATGTAAAGTGGACATTCGGACCTAAGACCTAAATTCTAGTGACCATCTAGATAAGGAGTTATTGTTGATGAATTTTGGACTAACCTGATTAAGTGAAACAGACGAAGAGTGAGAAAGTACCTGGTTCGTCGGATGTGCTTAAAGTTGAATTTTACTAATTATCTTGGGGTCAGACCATAGAATGAAGAATTGAACGAATGCACAATAGAAAGAAAAGATGTCCCTGTATAATTATTCGTCTACACCATCACCTATCCCTCAACCACAGGTAATCTACCTTTAATTAACGTATCATAGTGTCGCCTAGTTATCTTTATGCCCGTTTATACACGGACAATGTTAATGTATTTATAGTTAATATGATAGAGAATCGGCAAATAATAGATAGAATTGCTTCCTATTAATTAACATAATTATCATTATGCTACAGGAATTGTGTTTCTGATACAATGAGAATTGTATAATAATGTTGAGAGTGGACAATTTGTGTAATTTGCATTTACATAATTCATATTTGCTTTACAATGTAATGCACTGCGTTTATGACCTTTATGATTCTGTATTTAGGCCTAACTTAAAATATATAAACACGAGAAAACGAACTTAAATATATATGTTTTAATACATAGATAATATAAAGAATATCTAAGACATTATGTACTAAAGCATAAAGGGGTTATATTAATATGTATGAACATTATATTATACAGTCTAATTTTAAATGTTAATGTTCATAAAATATGAAATATATTCAGAGTAAGGGCTACACAAATAAAGTGCATAATATATGGTATGAGTATATTAATGTTATTCATAAACTTGTTATCATAATGTATAATCGAATACTCAACACACCCCAATCACCACCAGTTGACTATCTATCAGTTCAGATTTATTTATTTATGTCAGATTTAAGTTGATTTGATAAAAACACGTGTTCTACTTAAGATATGACAAATATTCAAATTCATAACACCTCCCTACTTTTAACACGTGTATGAATATTATTCATATTAAGAATTATAATCCAACTCATTAAAAACACAATAACGTGAGCGATTGCACTTTTATTATTACCTAATTAATATGCGTAGAACGCGATTCTCGCCTGTTAATGGGAAAATGTTATTTTTTTAAAACATATGTTAAAATGTGATATGACGTCATCGCCAAATAATATTTAAAGTATGCAAATATTATTAAAAAAAAACACGGTCTACATAGCGGCAACTAGTCAGGGTAAATGTTTTTAATTAATGTGTTTCACAAACAAATATCAAAATATTTTGTCATCGGATAGATTTATATGTATGTATATTTATATGATAGATTTGCATGTATATTTATATGTATATTTAAATGAATAATGATCTTCAAGATTAGCGACCTCTGATCAATAAGAATAACATTTTTTTTATAATCCCTCTATTGCTTAAAAATATCGGTATTACAGCTATCAACCACAAGGAAAGCAAACCGGGACCAATGGCATCTTTTAGAAAATCAATTAATATCATATTTATGTTTAACAATGTAATTCAGTCTGTATGCAGAATCTACATGTACATGTGCAGATGGAATTGTGAATTAATAACAAAATACGACAGTGGCATCAGAATTAAAAATTCATCAATTTAGGTGTGTGGTGGGGGTGGGCAGGTGTTATGTACCGGTACCAAACCAATAATATGTCTATATTATATCTCACATAGCATACAAATAAAAAGGTAACAAATTAGAAAAATTATACATTCAATCATGCTTCAACATTCGATTTGTGTTGATATGAATAAATCTATCGTAAAATGCACATTAGTTTCCAATTAGAGTTTAAGTAATGGATTGTGTATCGACAATGGTTGAACGGTTTCTTTTTGCATAAAATAGTTAAGAAGAAACCCAGCAAGTAATATTAATCAACCTCTAATCAACCATAAAGTTAATGTATAGTTCAAGAAAACATCCATTAAAAAGATATTATTGAGCACATGAATACCCAATATAAATTGAAAGCAGCAATATTGTTATTGATATTCATTTCCATTCCTTGTATGGAGTTTAAACATTCTACATTATGCTCATTTACAAGCTTGCATATTTTTTACAAACATTCCCTTTTCTCAAATACAAGATTTGAAAACCCTAATTCGTGAATTGGTAGGTGACCAAAAGAGCGTTTAACCATTAATTTCCATTCCTTGTATGGCGTTGAAGCATTCTACATTATGCTCATTTACAAGCTTACATATTTTTACAAACTTCCCATTTCTCAAATACAAGATTTGAAACCTCTAATTTATGAATTGGTAGGTGACCAAAAGAGCGTTTGTGTTAGTTGACGTCGTAAAGAGAAAAGTGTTGGGTTTTATTCATGAATATTACAAGTATCGCAGCCTAAACCACTAGAATTTTAAAATTAATATGCATGACTGTACTTAAAAAATGATAAATGGCGGCAAATTATTCTGACTCATGGTCTCTGTACTGTGTAAGGACTATACCACGTTTTAAAATAGGTATGGGAGACCCTAAGACAAAATTCACCCCTTTTACTGCAATTAAATGATGCCAATTTACAAATATATTTTTTAATGCCTTCTCCTATTTCTTTAAGAAAACAGATTACTTTATATCTATCACTTATCTGAGCCACAGAAATTTATAAATATTTAGATTTAGTTATCAAAATAAAGTTTGCTTTAATTATTGTTTCTTTGGTATTAAATTACGTTAATTTGGAGAGCATTATCAAAGTTGAAAATCTTGTCAGAATATTGAGTTTATTATGATTCAGTTGAGCATTTAATTGACTTCTTTTTCCTTAAGACTTTTTATTCTCCCTTAAATAAATAAATTGATGTTGCTATGACATGTGACTTTAATAACATTTAATGATACAGATGAAAATATTATCCTTAATGAATGAGCTACTCGGATGTTGAAATGCGTTTGATTACTAATGTTGTACCTGGAAATTCTTTGATAAAATTCTTAAATGTGAATTCTGATAAATATAGATTACGAACAGTTTATTGTGATAACACAGATTAAGAAAAGATTATTTGAGTTCACCTGGTACATTTCCATGCAAACGTTACACATGCAATAAGTGACGGATCATAAATTGCCGAGCTTTCTATAAGTAATAATTCTACTAAGAAAGATGGCGGTCGATATTCCTGAGATGCTTGAGTTAGAATTAAGAATAAGATGATAATGGAGGACATTTGCAAAGTGCATTCAGAGAGTAACTCATGTTCAAGTGAATGTCAATAAAAATATTTTTTTCCTGGAATAATCTATAGTTCTAGACTCATTTTTGACAATTAAAGCCCCCCCCCCTACGCCACATTTCCCCCGACCGTTATCTCGCATTTGTATACACGTAACCATAGGAATAAGAATTATCATGTTTGTCTCCAAATAACCAAAGTATTATGTCCAAAAGACAATTTAAAAACCCTATCCAACCCCATGTCTCCCCATTAACCCACAAATAATCCTCGTTTCTAAGTATTGCCATGGACAATTTCTGCAAACAACAACGTAAAACGTCACAATTTATATTATAATGTGTTGTTAATGTTCTATATACATTATTATCTGAAACAAATTTTTACAAAATACAAAAAAAACCGGGTTGGTTCATCCACACAAAAGATATTGGAAAAAAACAGCACAAAAATTGCTATATTATATGCTTTAACATCATACAAAAATACATCAAAGCAAATTTTCCAGCAGCAAAAATTAGGGGAGTTTGAAGTATTTAATTTAATTAAGACTAAGCGACATAGTGACACAAGTTTTATGTTTCAGATTTATTAGAGTTATGAGTAGAAATCAATAGGAATATTCAGGATTAACTGGTTTTTACCGTAAAATATTGACGTTTGTATTGATCTCTACTGTAAACTGACAACACTCCAATTACACATAATAAAAACTACTAGCTTTTAATACAATTGAGTGTTAGACATAGCTATATAGCCATATATTCTCCGTATTGGCAAACATTATGGGCATTAGAAGTTGTTAGTAGTAGTAGTATAATCTGGGTTTCTAGAATCTGAACATTTGAACATTTGCAACCTTATCCCTTTTTTATGTTGGGGGGGGGGGGGGGTAAATTAGTTTATAATAATAGCTTACGTGCATGTATATTTCATTTGTTGGAAAATGCTTTAGGAATTAGAAGTTGTTAGTAGTGATGGTATAATCTGGGTTTCTAGGATCTGAACATTTACCAGGGGGGGGGGGGGGGGATTTTTAAATGGTTTATAATAATAGCTTATATGCATGTATATTCCATTTGTAGAGAAACGTCATGGACAGCTTTGCACTAATTACTTTGATTTTTATTCTATTTATCAACATTTTGAATGTTAAACTATTGTCAAAAGAAATGTTGTACACCGGTATGTCTATAATACTTTTGGGGGATCACGGTGGCTAAGTGGATAAGGCGTATGCCCGTCTTGAATGAGCCCAGGTTAGGTGCTTAAGCGTAGGACGTTAAACTCCATTTCATTCATTCATTCATTCTATAATACTATGCTATACACCAGTATATTAGTTGCAAAATCGATCTGAAAGGGGCAATACATTAAATCGTTACTAACGACCAAAACCTATTAACACAGACTACTAAGGAACTTTGTATACATAATTGGTAGCATAAATTACACTCTCAGAAGCCTGTTGTTTATGCTGCACTTGTATATTACTGGAAATAAGGAAGTTCCAGATAAACCCTCTTGGTCTATATAAAATTGTATAATTTACGAATGGTTTATAAAAAAATTTATAGACAAAAAACAAAGACAATTTAAAGACAACTGTACATCACGATCCTTTAAATCAATAAATGAAATGAATTAGATTTTATTACTTTGTTGGAAATCTCCATTACATTAAGAATATTCCAATGGAAAGTTCACATAGTCGTTGGACATGCATAATGTTAATATATGTAGTTCGTTATGAATTCGGTTTATAGCAAAAGCAATGCCTTCAATATCATAATTCGCATCTCAGTATGTGAAAAGTGTTCATAATATTTTTGAAACCGGATTTATTTAATTAAATGTTGAAACTCGAAAAATCCTGTTGTAAATATTATAAAACATTTCAAAGCCATTAAAATATATTTTCAATATTTTAATATTTATTGTTCTCAAATTATAACACAGTTCTTTAGATGTTCTTTGAAATATCCAGACCGCAACACAAAGATCAAAGGGTAACAATTTATGTACGGTACTTCTGTTGTTCACAATGGATTTTCTATTTCTATAACGAATAATGGTGAGGTCACTGGGTTATGCATACATTAAGAATGGACGTTTATTAACAAAAGTTATGGGGTAATAATTATTTGTATACTTTATGTATCGCTTATCACGCAGGAAATAATTGCAACAATTCTTACATGATTTTCAAAGAAAACATATGGTGTTACTGTTGTACTAACATGAGAAAACATACGTGTGTGTATAATTTTATCTTGTAAGCCTTTATGAATATTTGAACAATCAATGTGTCTTTCTTGTTTTTATGCGCTCCATGAAGAATAACATCGACAACATATTGACTGAATAACATGAAAATCCAAAAATAATTTCATTCATAAAAAACATAATGTTGTATTAAAAAAAAAATCTTTAAATATTGTCCCAAACATAAATTTAATTTAAATCTGACAAGATGTAACAGCGTGATAAATGATCACAATGGTTTAAGGCTTTATTCTTTATCAAATAAAATACAATTCTCAAACAAATATAATTAGCTATGTTAAACCACAGGTTTGTGTAAAGCATAAAAGATATAAATTAGATCAACCATAATCTGGAAATTTTCAATTAAAATCACTGATAAACTTTTCATAAAATATTTCTATAATTATCAACCGTACATATATAAGTAAACGCTTAGTTCCAACAAAGTGATATTTAAACTTGCTTACAAAAGCAAACAAAATCTAGAAAGTCGCCCTTTAAAGATATTTAGCTGTGTGTCAAAAATTTAGACTTAATGGGTACTGCTTTGTTGCCGTTGAACATCTGATAGACGCCTGGCAGATTCCTGGTACCGGATGTCAAGCAATATCTTTCTTTTTGCAAGGCTAAAATCCCGTGCACCCCTTCCGCGTTATCTGTTGGCAGCTCCTGGTCATCGAGAAATACTTCCAAAAATGGATAAAACCCAGTATGCCAGTGAACTATTAAACCACTAATTTCAAAACGCATAACGAAAATAGCGGAAACAAATAGCTATTACCCATGGAACAATTCTACGTGCTTTATGTTTATTTTTTTCTAAATTTGTCTCAGAAATTACACAAGGGGATATGTTATAAGACGGCCAATATTCATTGCCAACATTAATGAGGGTAAGTACAAAATGTTCAGATACTCCGATCCTCAGCTTGTGGTACATACATGTCGCATTTAACGCCACTCTAGAGCGTGTACGTTTTATGAGAATGTTCTTCTGAAAGGGTATAACTAACAGCCAGGCACCAACGAGTCAGTGATTTTCAACACCAACACCGGGGGGGGGGGGGGGGAATAGTCTGAAATCGCCATCAAGGAATTGTTGATAAGTATAGAATAATTGTCATTACAAATCTATTTCATTAAAACAGATACAAAGTATGCATTTTCTTTTAAAATAGCCATATGTACAGAAACACAGAGTAAACCTTTTCTGTTAAAATAGCCATGTGTCTTCTATCATGTAAGTGCAGAGTATGCTCAATGTTCAATGCTGTGGTGTTTGTATTCGTTTCTAAAAAATAATTTGTTTTGGGAAAGAAAATGAACTTCTTTTCTCCACACATGTATGACAGTTAAGTAAAACAAAGATGTTTTACATAAAAAAAGGTTAATTGTTAAACTTTAGTGTGTGTGTTTGTCTCTGTGATTCCTGTTTAGTATGTATGAATGTGGTCAATGATTTGGCATGAAATATCTCATTTGTAAAGATATAAAACATAGTTACACCCATTCTGAATATAGATGTAAAGAGAGGAAACCGGAGTTGGAAATGTCAGGAGGTTTATAAGGGTGGGTGGATTTATCAGTTTGGGTCTTATATTTCTCCCAGTATGGTAAATGAACATAATTCTAAAACCCTTCTCGGCAAACAATTGTAGATCAGATCAGAGGGTATAGAACTTAGTACAACTGGCGGATAACCAGGCGCTGCCTGGGTTGTACAAGTTAAGCGGTAGGACAACACCGGATTAATATAAGCTCCGTAGCTTGTTGACGAATCCATATAATGTATTTATGTATTGTTAATATGTCATTATATGTTAAATAAATACTGTTTAGATCAACACCAATTATAGCTTATGACTCCCCGGTCCGAGCTACCAATGTACACCTAACTTCAGATTCAGCAGCCCTAGTGTAGCCGTAAACCCTAAGCAGACAAACAAACGACAGTTATAGATTTTAGTTTAGATCACAGAAATGGTGACTGACGGCACAAAGAGGGACATTATTATTCCATTTCTTAAAAGATAATATAAAACTAAAAAAAAACCAACACAACATTTACATAATTAGGACCAGCATCAATTAAACTGGGAATACCTATTTATTTTAGATGGGTGATATGCCGTTTCTATTGTTCAATTTCTCAGACATATGTTATAGATATCAAATGTAATTGAAGTAGAATTTGGTCAGTTTATCTTACATCTTAAGGTTATCTTAAAGTTATCTGTTTTAAATTGATAACGATATAGTGAACATATGGATATTGAACATGTTTTATCTTAGAAGCAGGTTCAAGTCCGTTAGCAGATTTCAAATCAAGTACACCGAACCAGAACAAATGCAACACAGATGATATGAACATATTAATCACCCGGTGTAACACTTAAAACTCGAGTTGATTCCATGCCATTGTCTGGGACTCGGGACTAGGTCTGATAATCTTCGACCAAATGAACAACTGACCATTTTTATGGCATTGACTGGGAATCGGATATAGGTCTGGCAATATCCACACAATATACCGGAAATGACATAGATCTATAATTGTATTGGCTGAATAATTGTGATTCAAAAGATTGAACATGAGATAAAAGGTGTTGTTTTGTCCCTCCATGACAAGAGAAGTAAATACAGGGGCCTTTTCACGAAACGTTAACTTTAGTTATTTGATTGGTTAATATTAGATTGATTGTGGTGCTTAGCCTATCAAAATTAAAGAATCTACTGAAATATGGATTTTATCTTTATTTAGACTTCGAGAAACAGGGCCCAGAAAAGTTATAAGGATCATGTTGTTAGGGAAAGCGACAGGGCTAACTAGCATTAATTGTGAAGCACTAAAGAGAAAGAACGGAAAACGGATTAAAAGGAAAATAAAACATAAAACAATCAAAAACAAAATACTGGATGAGGTTTTTAAAACAGAAAATAGTAGGTCTAAAATTGGTTGCTTGAAAAAGACAAAAAAAAGGGAAAGGTTTAAAATGAGTCCTTTTAAATTATATTGAACTCCAGAAAATCGAACACTACAGGTTGAAAATTGCCAACACGTGTGGTCGTTTAGTTCATTTTGATTTTTTGCGTGCGCCAATAATGCAAGAAATCTTTTATGATGTTTTTCTTTCTTTAGAACTTATAAGGTAGTCAAATGACCATTATTCGCACAGCCAATGAGAACATCGTTTACTGTTGCGTATCATTAGTTCATTCAAAAAATTCACCCCTATAATAAAACCAATGATGTTACTTGTTATAACAGGAGAAGAAACCTAATACGAGTACCTGAGCACCTATAAAAGACTTTTGCTTTGCGGGGACGAAAATCGCGAAAAAAAGAAACGAAATTAATTTAGAGATACTTTGGTAATGTTGAAGAATAATCAGATGAATAGGGTGTATGGTATTTATTTGGTTTCAGTTAATCCTATTAAATTTATTTATATTCATTGCTTTTCCTTTTTGATTTTCAGTTGATGCCTAACAACACATCAACGACCATGTCCAATACATGTTGTGAGAATGGCCGGACGATCGGGACTAATCCACATACTGGACAATCTGTATGTTCTTGCCAATATACACCTAGTTTACTGTCCTACCCGCGGGTACCTGGACTAGGGGATTCAGTTTACCCCACATCGGCGTATGCTAGTCAAGGTTACATGCCACTTGGAGCAGATCCATCAGCCTTTTACCCACCCTTGGTAAGTTATATACAATCTTCTAAATACGTTTTCGTGAGTTTCAGAAGTCGTTGGTGTATATTTGAAATATCAGAGTTCCAGAACACAAGCTTGTGTATTACTGACAAAGTAATCAACATAAGGGGGCTTCACAGAAAAAAATTGTTCGATTCAAATTTAAACCATACCAAGACATTACTTTAAATCAAAATTAAATATACGGCTCATTCTTGTAACTGATACGCATTAGAGCTGTGGTTACGTAGCTGTTACTGACTGAAAGAATTTGTATACGGCATGTAGTAACTGAACATATGATATAAAACACAAATTTATATGGAAAACAGTCACTGAATTTATTCCACACTACGTGTCAACATTTACTTGCTTGAGTACGACAAGAGGAACTTGTTGAAACGTAGTGTGAAATAAACCCAGTGATTGTTTTCCATATCAATTTGTGTTACATTATGTACTGACTGGGTTTGAATCTCAAATTGATCTGGTTTTAAACCATGCCAAAGTAAACTTCCTAATATATCTCCATCAATTTTCTTAGAATTTCTAATCAGTATGTTATGATTTGGGATTTTCCGGCGTGCCTTCCATCGGGAGGGGGGGGGGGCAAGGAACAGCATCTAGTCGTTGGGATAGGACGAACAAACGAAAGCCAGTGTATGCATCAGACCACACAAAAGAATCATTGATAGGAGGAATTCTGAATAAGAGAAGGCATTAGCGCCACAGTCCGCGTAAAATTTCCCTTATAGCACACTGCAAGGCATATATATATATTGTCGTCAGTCTTCAATAACCCGGATAGAGCAGAACTATAGGTGTGTGTGAAATAGTTTTATTTATCGTCCGCTTCCACCGAAGTGATATCGCAGAAATCCTACCAATGTCGCGTTAAATACAAGAGGGCAAATATATCCTCCGTAACACGTGATAGTCGGCATAGCACCACTTTGTTTTTTAATAACCACCTTTGTTTACTTACTTGAATTTTGATTGAGTGACATTAATACCGTGTTATCTCTATGTCGCGTACATCTGTATTTAAAGGGACACACGATCGAAAAAATCTAGCTTAATAATAACACATTTTCAAACATGATGCATACCATTTCCCCTGGACTGCGAACCGGTATGCATATTCCAGTTTCTCATTTTAATTGGAACATCCAGTCCCTTTAAAAGAAATGTTATTTCATAGACGTCATTTTAGGAATTTAAAACTTTGCATATATTGATAAAATTTTGCGATGTTTTACGCAAGCATCTTTAATATTCGTCGCAAGGATGTACATGTATGTTAATTTAATTTAGCATGATCGTGTGAGTAAAGGGAAGTGAAAATAGTCCATGCTCGATTTTTCCTGATTTTTCGCTGACCAAATAACCCCGAGGTAAACTTATTCACAATCAAATGTGTGCGTTCTGTCACCCTCAATCACAAGTCGGTGAAGTAGGTAAATAAGTCTGGATGACAGTGATTGATGTAGACACTTTAACAGGTGTTTTGATATGACACTACACGGTGTTTAATCTAGGCGCATATTAAAGTCATATTGTTAATTATATAACAAATAACCCCACCAGTTGCTTTTTATAAAATTAACTCATTAAACCCGAGTAATTAAGTGATTTGGGGAGTAAGTGATTATTATAGATCAGCAGACAATAATAAAGAAATCGGCTACCTCATGTTTGTAACTCAAAAAGCTGCATTAAAACAACGAAGAGTCGATTTGCAGCTCGAAATTTCTGCAAGTACATTTTACTGGACATTTCTTCAGAAACCATTATATTCTCGTTTTAGTACAGTGTATTTTAATAAAATAAAAACCATGTCGCAGGAAGATAATTACTTAGATCACATAGCACACACGCACATCATTAAATTATTATAAGATCATGATCCTTCAATATAGGCCTACGCTACGAGGGGTATCACACACTCTAACTTTGTGTGTGCCTATATAATAGCACATCTATAGTTATGCTATGATTATTTTAGGAACAGCCACATTATTTTGAACAAGAGCCTCCATATACAAATATAAATTTGGATAATCAGCAGGTTCATATTTTTTGTCATTATTTGGAATTGGGAAATATCTTTTATTTTGTTGAAAAGTATTTTCGTTTCGTTTTGGTGCATGCTGGTGTCATATAAATATGAAAAAATGGTGTTTGTTCTATTGAAGTTTGTAGTATTTACCTAGTATACCAGCCCCCTTGCATTCTGGGTATAATTTATATGACGATGCCCTATTTAAAAGTGCCCACCAGAGCCAGATAACATAAGAGGATACATTGGCGGGCTATTAAATAAAATTGTTCTATAATGGGAACTAAGTTTAGATGTTTTATATTGCCTTGTCTAGTAAAACTGTATAAAGCACGTACCTTTGTTTCCATATATATGGAAATTTTAAAATTATCTGACATTTGCTGATCTCCTTTCTGACTTCCACTTAGGCATTTCTAATAGAATGTATATTTTATTATAGCGAATTGCTTACTATTTTTGATTTTAAGGCTTTGTTTGATTGCTATAAGACCTGACACCATATTATATATTTTCATTATTGAATTGGTGTATGTTTTGAACTGCCTTTACTGTTATAGTTGATTTGCAATATTACCCATTTCCAATATTTTCTCTCAGAGGCAATGTTCTTAAGCTAAAGAGAAAAAGATCCCACATTCTTGGTTCCACTTGTCATGCTTTCCTCGTTGTCCTCCTTTTCCACTTCTTTGATTTCGTTCTTCTCCAACCTTTGGCATTTCTCTGTATCTTTCTTTGTTTATTTCTCTAAAAACCTAAACGCTTAGTAGCAATACTATTAGGAATTAGAAAGGTTGTGTGGCGGTTTATATGGAAACTAGGTTACGACACTTGTCGACTTTCAGGAATCCTTTAAGTGATATTGAGTCTGAGAATGTTCCACTCAATACAGTATAAGAAATAATAAAAACTGTGATGGCTTTTAATTGATTTTGAATATGATAAATACCTATCTGTTATTTAATATTTTAAGAATTATATCCTATACACATACTTCCCTCTTTGCTTACAATGTCAGAGTTTATGTTTTGTGAGTTTGTATAGTTATAGTTGACCTGTTCCGACTGAGTTATTTAAGAGGGTTGCCATAAATGTTACGGTTATACTTTCAGAATGGTCATTATGATCTTAAAGAAGCCGGTGAATCGTGGCGGGGGATAAATCAATCAGCCCCCTGCTATCCCTACGATACACCCATGTCAACATTTCCATACACAAATGCGTGAGTATTCTTTATTATTTCATTAGTAAAATGATTCGTCCGACGATTTCTTCAAATGTTATTTATGCCACAAAGTAAGCGCAAGGGTTCTACGGAAGACCATTAATAAGTTTCTTGTCGTTTTCAGGATAATCGTGTCTATATGTAGCGCCGGTTACAAAAAGGCAGCCAATGCCTTCCAGAACTGTTGTGATTATTGTAATGTGTTCAATTAAGTAATGCTGTTTTTTTATGCCCCTCTATTTATTTTTTATAAATGCACAATATTTGCTAGTTGTACCCAGGTAAAAGTATGGTCAAATTTACTGCTGTCTGTCAACAGATTGGATTATTTGATTTGATTAACCAAATATTAAATTTGGAAAAATGACTAGATTATGTTATTGCTATACTGGTATTTAAATTTTACAATCTAAATAAAAAAAACTAAATGAAACAAACAAAGTGCAAACCACTGATTCAGATATATAGGTACGTTGGAATTTGTTAATTGTCTAAAAAGCTTCCGTAAATGCATGTAATTTGTAAGATTTATAATGAGAAATATATTTTGGGTGATATGTGTTTTTCAATCGATGGTATATGTATTGTACATGATTGTGGATATAAAGACATTTAGGTATATCTTTAAATAAATAAAGTAAAATAAGAACATTATTATCTACACATGCTGACAATTCAAACATTATGGCATTAATTATTTAAAAATATAGTCATGTTTATCTGCTAATTTGTACATAGATTGCGTGTCATTTTTCATAATAAAAATATATGTATTAAAAAGTTCCGACATTGATAATTATTGACAGTTGAAATCTGATTGTAAGTTGACTAAAGATAGGGTATTTATAAAATAAATAAACTATTGGTAGTTTAAGTGTTTAAAGCCTCTCTATATTGACTACCAGGGTCTAATACGTGATAAATTCCACTCCTAACAAGCCCGAGATCCGTTAGAAAGCTTCACTAAAATTACTAGATAAATAAAGCTTAGCAGCTTAGTGTTGACTGTTTAAATGGCCCTTCCTTTATTTTACCTTGACAGCATCTTATTGATAATGCTAAGCAATTAAGATAATATTAATCCTATACTCAATTTTACCCTCCTCTGAATTACAACATTAAAAAACTAAATATAATTTTCAAATAAAAGTAAGATATTCAAGTCGCTTAAGTAACAACCGATTATAAGTTGTTTTTAGAAATCATCTGAGTTCTAAAATAAAAACATTTAGAATAAAACAACTATACACAACGCCATTGTACATATGTAAGTCTACATAGTTAACCATTACGTATACTAAGAATAGTAATTTGGCATTATTTATGGCCATTAATATTCACTAACTGAAATTAATATATGGCGATTTTCACTGTAATGAACATGTCTCAAGTGTCAATTATATATCTTTATTTCGAATAGCCGAACAGAGGGGAAGAAATGTTTTTTTAATTATAAAGATTTTTAAATTTTCTAATTTATTTAGATATGGTACTGTAGATTTAAACAGTGCGTCTAGACGTAAAAATGCCACCCGAGAAAACACAACCACATTAAAAGCCTGGCTTTATGAACACAAGAAAAATCCTTATCCTACGAAAGGAGAGAAAATAATGTTAGCCATCATCACAAAAATGACTTTAACCCAAGTTTCTACCTGGTTCGCCAACGCGAGAAGACGGCTGAAGAAAGAAAATAAGATGACCTGGTCACCGAGAAACAGATCAGGTGAAGATAATGATGATGACGATGATGATGGAGAAAAGAGTAAAGCAGATAGTGATGATGATGATAGAGAAAAAGAAGAAAGCATAAAGGAAGAATGCAAATCACCAGTGGGTAAGCCATTTCATTTGTGTGAAGTATTTGAAGTATTAATGAAGGGTGTACCGTGTGATTTAAGCAAAAATATAACTTTGAATTGGGTTCATCTACTTTGAAATTTCGAATAGTGATATGTTAAAATCATTACGGATTAATTTTGCAAATTTAATTTGGATAAAGTGTAAACGGGAGTCAAACTGTCCATACTAATTCTAGTCCCAGTTTAGAGAAAAGACAAAAAAGTTTACTAATGTATAAAATTAAGCAATATATTATAACAAAAAATTCGCTTGCCATTTGAACTCATCACACGGGAAATGGCATCAAGTGTTGTAAAAAGAATAAGTATGTCCA
The DNA here is from genome assembly GCA_917208275.1 of Patella pellucida. Classification (NCBI taxonomy): domain Eukaryota; kingdom Metazoa; phylum Mollusca; class Gastropoda; family Patellidae; genus Patella; species Patella pellucida. Next base: position 66,291,981 of record OU795039.1, read on the forward strand.
ACCTCACACATAACCTCTAACACTACTTATAGCTATGCCAATCTCTTGGTTTTATACAAACCCAAGTGGTCGTGTTTTTTTTTCTAAATTGCAAGAACACGGTCATTTATTAAATACAATATTTTACAATCCATTGGCTTCTACTCTAGTTCATTGGTATACTCTAGATATATAAATATTACATACATTGTGGGTTTAATATTTACCAGGAAGTTTGTAAATTCTGTTATTATGCAAATTTAAAATAAATGTTTAAAATTGAAATTCATTCCTCCAAAATGAATTCATTCCTCCACGTGCACAAGAATATAAAATGATAAGTTATTGTTGTAAATTTACATTAGCTTTGAAATGTTTGTAAATTGATAAGTTAGACATTAATTTGACGAGACAATAAGTAAATGGACGGAAGTTTGTAATAATGGTCAGCTAAGATGTTTCATGTATCATATAAAAATTGACACCTTGGCCTGTCTTGAATGAAGTTAGGTAATTTCACCTGAAAATCCTACTCGAATTTGTCAAATATTTGGCTCGTTTGTCCAAATTAGGATAGAAATGTTGACTGGCTGACAATTATCCCTTGATGCTCAATCAAACTGTCACCCCTCATAGTTTACCTGTTATTAATTAGCTGTCACGAGCACAGCGCGAGATATACTCCAACAGGTACGCCAAGGCATATTATGGGGTGAAACATATGAACCTTAACTAAGTGTGAAGGAAAGTACTTGATAAGATTATCATTATATAAATATGCCTAACATGCTTAATGAAATGTAGAAATATTATGATTTGGGAATTTGATTTAATTTGAGAGAACATTTGATTGATGATTAGATATAATTATAAATGAAATGGAGTTTAACGTCCTACTGTTCTGCATCCAGTTGGCTAATGAAGACTGGGCATAGTTATAATTTGAAATGAAATAAGAAGACAAAGTTTGAGTAAAAATAGATTGAAATTCCATTTAAAATTTGTTTGATGTGAAAAAAGCAATAGAACTTGAGCTAAAATACAATATAATAATTTAATCCAGTAATTTAAAACATTAAATATTCTGTATTAAGCATAAAATTTAATGTATATTGGAAAATTAAAAATAATAAAATAGTCAAAAATAAATTTTGAATAACTAAAATTCAAAGTCTAACAGCAGAGAGAGCGGGACAACTAAAACTATTTACATATGAATGTTAATTTAATATATCAAATGATATATGCGATGCGTAGTTTTATTTTTTCGAATCCTGCTAAACAAGATTTCAGATATCAAAGAGTTGAAAAAAACATCTAAATCGTTAAGAGTTAGGAACTCCGTTCATGGTTTAATGAACACTTTAAACTTAGTGCATTAAACTCAAGTCATTGAAAAGAATTGAGACAGAATAAAACAGGATACTTTTTATCGCTAGCAACACACAGATTACTGGAACGTGTATTGAAACTATCTAAAACACGGGAGTTAAATTATGTCTGATCACAGTTAGAGCTTAAGTCTGGAATTAAATGCAGGATTTCACTGTCTGATAATCAATAAAGATTCCAAACTGGATTCAATTCTCTTGCGATTCCTGCTAAGCGAAATTCTATGTTGTTTAACTGATTACGTTAGTGGTGTATAATGAAGTTAAAGGGTACTTTGGCGTCTTTATTAATTCCAAACCATTTATTAGCACCATTTAAAGACACGAGGAAACGAACTCTGTAACCTTCCATTATCTCCAAATTATCAGCTTGAATAATTGTCAGTGGGCATAAAAACATGGCACTAATACTAGGAACTACACTACATGATCTTTAGTGGCGGGAATCAAAGTATCGCCATAACAGTATTTCCAAAGTATAGTAATGAAACCCCATGACGTCCAGTATAGGTTATGATCTTAGTTCATATAGATCAAATTATTATATTTTTACTAATTACTAATTGATTCAGCTTTGTGGTTTCAAAATGTAATTAGATCAGTGTTTAGAACTGGTTTATGATTTTATCTCTTTGGCCAAATACAAGAAAATGTTGAGTGACCATGAATATAATCTAATAAATTTACTAAAACACTGTGTTATTAATTTAATCTTTCAATTTCTTTTTTTTTTAAATCTCAAAAAAGTAGCTAATCTTAGTAATTTAGCCTCGCTACCCACTACGTATTACCAATATTTTGGCTGCTCAGGTATTCGTAACAAGACCAGTTATGTTGGTAATTGCTCTGAAAATGTTGAACATCAATTTTCAATTGCTAACACGTACTTTGATCCGGCCTCTAACATTAGGATATATGTAGGTAGTAATACTTAGTGTGTAACATACATCACCACTTATAGTAAGCCAGATACTATTTAGTACCAATAGTCATGTCTGAACTTTGACATCTGGGGACCGTGGGCCTAACCTTAATGATAAAAGCGCCATCTAGTCTGACGTTCGCTACCGTCTTAGTGTATTTTATGAGACAGATAAAGCCACAATTATTTCTTACTGGTGAAAGAAAAGAATTTATTGTTTATTTTTGCGACATTCCTTTACATAATAAACAACAACAATACTACATTGGACATGCTACCGGATTTGAACTATTAGCAAACATGTCTTATAAATCTGTGGGGTTTTAATTGACCTACGTGACGTCATTGCTTCCAAAACTTTAAGTAACGATTAGCCAGTGTTATATTAATTGTATGATAAAGCATCTGTGGTAGCTACTAAAATATCATCATGTAATAAACGATGCAGAAAAACAAAAAACACAAACTATAAGGAATACGTCAAGTAAAATGTTTATTTCCGAATTGAAATTCTCAAATAAACATTCGAGCAATAATGTTGATAACAGAAATTCCGGAACAATTCTGAAGTTTCTGAATCTTATATATTTATTGTTTATTTTGTTATGTAGCTCAGTTTATGGGAGTTTATGAGTTTAATGAACATTTTATTGTTCATGTGGTTCTGTGCTTCAGTTTATGGGATTTTTATTGCTACTAATTTGTTTTGTTTTATTGTATTCGTTTATTTTGTTAATATAGTGTAATGATTTATTGCAGGTACACCTAGTTACGCTGTGACCCCTCCTGACCCTGTCCATCATGCATCACTCTTCCAGGAAGACCCTATAAAACATGTTAATGACGGTTTACCATGTAATGTAGGCCCTCACAACACAGCCTCGTCTTCGGGATTAGGGGGGACAACTCTCGGTGCGACACCATCGGCAGGACTAAGAAATCATCGAGTTGTTCCTTCACCTTTGGATTCAAAGCGACCAGATTCATTATGTTCGAACAGCAACGATTCCGGACTCAGTGATGTAAACTGTAATTTTAATGATGTCAACAATTTAGAAAATGGACTACGCCCAAAAATATGGTCCTTGGCGCACGTGGCTACGTCTAAAGCGGGATTTATGCCTCCAATGGGTCGTGCAATGCCACCCAACGAGTCGGTTGATATGAAACCGCTAAGTAATCAATTATGGAGTGACATGGGTGCCACGAATAGTAGAAATGCATATTCAGGAATGTCAAGTTGTTCGTTAAATAACGGCGGTATGATGAGACCAGATTCATCCGCATTTACTCCAAATATCAATCCGCTAACGTCCCCAAACGTTAACCCCTTATCCAACAATATCAACCCATACACGCAGCTGTATTGTCCTCCCCGAGTTTCACTTGATTGATATTAGGATCAATACAATCTTATCCAGTTTTTGTTATCACAAAGAGATTGATGTTAAGTTGTTCTACCTTCACAGACCCCCGTGAGCCACTTCTTTGACCTCTGCACGTTAATTGCAATAACTGATTAATTGCCCGGGTCGAGGCATTATTAGGGTGGAGTTAGTATGATGAACGACCTGTTAGTTACGGCTGTGTGTGTTAATCCTGCACAACACCTAATGTGAAGTGGACTTTATAATATTAGGCTTGAATCCTTTTGTGCGCCTTTTATTGACAAATGGCCGTTTTAGTGGACTTGAATGTGCTGATTTTATCGTGTGAGTATCAATGCAGGTATTAATAAGCTTAAAGCTATCTTACGGTGACGATTTGATTGAACGTTTAACACGAGACCTGCTAATCGAAATGAAAGGGTGTGACTATATGATAGAATGAACTGTCTGGACTCAATAATCCGGACTCCGAAATGGCGCCAAATCTAGAGAATAATTAAAGAACTATGACATAACAAAGAATGGCAGTAGCACCACTGAAATAGACTTCATGACAAATGGCGAACTCGTTATGTAGACTCGTCACTATATTCAGAGATAACAGATAATTTTCTTTTCTTTTCATAATAAAAAAAAATAAAATAGTTTTGAAACAGGGTAAATATAAATTTAAGATATATAAAAGTTTGTTCCAGAATACAACATGGTTGTTATTCTGTATTAAGTGTTATTTTTCATCCATTAAATTGCATAATAATGTAAATGGGGGATATTTAAGATACATAATCCATGTATTCTATGCGAAAAGGGTAAACTAATGTGTGTATTATTTTGTAAAATACACATAGATAAGTATTTTGAAATATTTTTGTCATTGTTATTGTATATAATATTTTATCTCCTATATTTATCTTTGCCGCCATATTTCTAGTCACCGTTTTTACTTTTAAAAAAAATGATCACGTGCACCAGCCTCGTTTTGATTTGTTACGTACTTGTTATTCCGACTTGTTGTCATGGTTAATAGGCTAGATGAATGATAGGTGGGCATTTGGATGGTATAAGTAACTCAATCTTTTTTTTATTCTGTACCATTATTAAGTGCTCCAGTCAATTGAATAAGTTTATTTCGAGACGAATATACCGCGTTAAATTCATATAAATATTTTATATCGCAATAACCATTGGAAGGACTTTAAATGCAAGTAAAAAAAATAATTCAAATGTTATTCATGACATAAGACGCTACATTGATGAAATGAAATAAAATCAGGTTAGACGTCCTACTGTTCTGCTCCTAAACTTGGCTAATGAAGACAGTGAGCTGAGGGATATTTTGCCCGGGCAGCAGCGCTACGGCCAACTCTTATATATAATTCCAAATGCCAAGGGATCTTTTACGTGCAAGCCAATATGTACACGGGACCTCGGTCTTTTGTCCCATCCGAACGACGAGACAGCTGTCCTTGTCAGGCCAGCCTGTATCACCGACAAGAGGGAACAACGCCTGAAAATATGGATGAACTTTCTCTGCCGATGCAGGGGTCGAACAACCTACCTCCAGGCTAGCGAACCAGCGTCTTACCCACTTAGCCCGGTTATCCCCCACATTTTGGTGAATATATAGGTCGATGTAAATGAATATAGAACATACAATTTAAAAGTATCCATTGCAGGAATTTGCAACTAATATGATGTCATTTCCGGAAATTAACTCAGAGTCTGCTCTAATTATGTTGTTGTTGCAAATTTATGAGAATAGTAGGAATTTCGTTTGTGAAATTAAACCAGTAAAGGGCCTTTAACTGGAATATACATGTTATATTTCATTAATTTGTAAAGATTATATCAATGCATTGACAGACATCTTTTTGGAATTTAAAAAAAAAATACAAGAGAAATATTATCCCATATTTAAAAGTTCACGTTGATGTTGTTTTTTTTGGGGGGTAATCTGACTAGTATAATGGAAATATAATATATTCTTAGGACACAATAATTTACACCCGAGCAAGAAAATAATAAACGGATATAAATAAAAATGGGCAAGATATGGTGCAGCAGTCAACGGTTTATTTGTATGTATGTTTGTATATATGGATGTCATATGTTATATCTATATGTATATCATTATTAAATATTTACACGTGTGGTTGCGCGTTTCCAGTTGTTTTGAAAGTATATTATGTTTTAAATGGATAATAAATCATTTATGATAAATGGTATCTTTTGTTTTAACTTGATATCTTTATACACATGTATTATGATACTGTTTTTTTTTTTTGGTTTGTTGTCCGACGTATAGCTACCATCATCAGTTTACTTAATGCAAAAAATTTCTCCAGCGGTAGAATGAGGTTTCCAGGTACATCTTGAAATGAACAAAAAATGAATATTGGTATCTGATACAAAACACAAACCTTTGTCCTTGTGGTTAAAAAAAACGAAATTGCATATACATGTAGTTTCCAATGCTGTTTTTTTTTTGTTGCTTTTTTTGCTAGCTGTCCCTATGCATTGTCAACCCTGAAATTGTACATAAGTGGAATGACTAAAAAAATCCAAAGGTTGATCTTAAATACATCTATTCATTAACTTGAATGCTTCGTTTATGAAATTAGAATTATTGATACTATCCTCCTCCAGTTTCAAGGGGGGTTGGGATGGCCTAGTGGTCTAGAGTGCCGCGCTTCGACCTCTGGCTGGCCGGTCACCTCTGGCTCGCGGCTGTGGTTCGAGCTCTAGTTTTGGCGTATGTGACATGGAGATGGCGCCTTCTCAACCTCGTTGGGTTTCTCCGTACACTCCGGTTTCTGCCACTGCTAAAGACTCCTACGTACAAGCGAATTATTGAAATAAAAAAATGGAAAACCATACGCTAGTACCAAAAATACCTAGTCTGTGTCGAGTGGACGTTAAACCCCATCTCTCCCTCTCTCTCTCTCTCTCTCTCTCTCTCTCTCTCTCTCTTCCAGTTTTAGTATTAGAATACTTTATGGTCCTGATTTAATTTTTTTTTAAAACTGTAGAATGTAAATATATTTGTATATTCGTATTAAGTTATATTGTTAAACCTATTTATAATCGTAAAACTTTTATATAGGAACATTGCATTCGTTGGCACTTAATTCACTTGATCAGAGTACATGCTCATTTTACACAACCGTCTTACCTGAGATAAAACAATAAGTGGAGCAATGATTGCATAAAACATTTAACACTCTCGTTTCTTTACACAGACTTTTGGATTTATCTTAATTAGAAAACAAATTGATGACATACATTTTATAAAGCCCCCCCCCCCCGTTCTCTCTCTTGACCGGCAAGATCTCCGGTCACACACTGAGCATAAAAATCCACACTTTGTCAAACTTATTGTGGCATATAAAGTCCGCGTGCAAGATGTCTTTAATATATTATTCTTTAGTGAGCCCATTGCATAATTATATTCACTGTAGCATGTTTTCTCACTCTACCATATGATGTGGTAAAAGGGAAGACATGTAAACAGATAAAAAAACAGGCAACAAAATGTATTTTTAGAAATTCATAATTTCATATTTAAAAGTCAAATTTTCATAATATCGAATTTGAAACGATTTTATTCTATAATTAGAATCGAGGATTTGATTAAAATCGATTGGAACATGCCCCTTACATTAAAACATCGATCAACATAGATCTTCAAATCGAAATATAGAACATTGATCTGAGCGGAAAAAAAATCTATGTCTCTCTTTATTTACCCGAGAGAGAAAGAGAGAGAGATCGAGACAGACATTGGTCGAGAGAGAGGGTGAGATTGGGAGAGAGAGAGGGTGGTTAACATCTACTAGATAATTTCGGCAATAACATACGGTACAGTTTTTTTTTCATTTGAGAAATCTTAGAAAACCCACAATGTTGGACAGGCGACCATAATCCTTATCAAGTACAAGTGTGGTATCGAAACCACGCCACTTGACTCAATGACAACGTAACATAAGACCATTTGTAACCAATTGCACCCCTTCTCCCTCCAGGGCGGCGGAAGCAATACTAGAAATACAGAGCTTCCATCTTCAGTCCCTATAGGAGAGGGTCCAGGGGCCGCAATAATCAAATTATGGGGCGGGGGGGGGGCTGTCTCTTTAAATAAGAATGCCGCCGCTAAGATTTCAAATATAAAATGAACTGATCAGGAAATGACATAACAGAAACCCATGCAGAGCCACTATCGAGAAGATCATTTTCAACGTATTTCAATGACAACCCTTTTCTCAGATTTAGGAGGCTGAGATATCTTGATGTGGGACACAACTTAAAGAATGTATATGGTGCCCTGAATATTTTAAGGCATTGATAACTGTCGACATTAAAATATTTGCGCCTACAGATGGGGTCGTGTTTTTTTTTATTTAAGGCCAGTTAAACCAGAAACTAAATCTTCCGAGATGAAAATTCCCTAGTGGAGGGAGCAAAGTGGGTGAGAGTTTTACAACTGCATTTCATAGCATAAATTCTTGACAGAAAAGTCACCCATTTAACTATCTTTATTGACTTTGGAGATATGTCTTGCAGTTTCTAACTTATGGAAAAGGCTACTTATGATAAAATATTGTTGGTTGAAAAGGCAAAATTATGTCTTAAATAAATTGTCTAAATGAAATCCTTAATAGCCTTGGTTCATATTCCAAATATTTGTACCTTTTTAAAAAAAAAAAAAAAATATTATAGATTTTCAGGCCAATTATACAGTCGTGACTTGTGGGCAAATCTAATTCCTGCGAGATAGCAGAAACAAGTGTTTGAAAGAATAGCCGTGTCTAAAGTCTAGATCAATTTAATTCTGCGATATTACTGAGGAATAACATCTGTTAACGTGTGATAGAATTTCTTCAATAAGCTTCTTACTGGCTTTAAACCCTGGCTAATTGACTCAATGCGATAATATGATACAATGACACTTGTTTTATCGTTCGACGTGGAAAAAACAGCGACACGCAAATCAAGAGGAAAAAAACCTCTCCTAATCTGTTACTTCATTATAAGGTCGTCTCCCGTCTAATTCCCCTACTTCATTATGGGACTTAGAAAAAGCAGCAAAAGTAGAAATCATTACACCATGAATATCAACCATCAAATTAAACAATAGGGGTCGCTACAATCACAATAGAGGTCGCTTTAGTCTCAGTAGTCAGAACCCGGATTATGTTTAATCGATACGCTGCCTATAGAATATGGCAGCATGGGACGTGAGAGAAAGGGAAAATTGAGTCTTTGTATAAAAAGCGAATTGAATCGCCTGTAGAATTAAGACAAGCCACATCGTGAGAATAGTGCAAGATATAATTGTTGTGTGACTGGTGTACATCAATAAGACTATTGTTTACATTATTTGATTATCAAAACGCTTTTATTTTTCTGTCACTTGTCAACAATCGGTAAAGAGCGGTTTGAAGGGGACTTCTCTTTCGCTAACAAGTTAATTAGAAGTTCTAATTGTTTGTAGTTTTTATCATTATATTAAGCACCAATGCCAGACTACAATACACTTTAATTCTACCTTCTGTGTACAACTGTTTTCACCTAAATTAAAACACGATCATTCGCTGGTTGACTTTCTATAGTTCTTCTCGTTTGCAAATACACAAAGATGGTGTTACCACACTTGTAGACAAACTGAACGACAAAAAGGCGGGAAATGTTTTACAACAAGAATTAAAGAAGTACCATATTCGACGTGTCTATCTTCTTCTTACAAATGTATTTCCTTCTTCTTCAAACTAAAGTTTTAATGTCAATATTAAAACACTAGTTTCATAGGATTTTAAAAAGGTAAAAACTAGACTTAAGATTCCACAATAATTGGTGATTATTTTGTAGGGGAGAGAAAGAGAAATAGGGCTTAACTGCCACTCGACACAAACTAGGTCATTTCGGTACTAACACATAGTTTAACCTTAGTTCAATAATTCGCTTGTGCGTATGGGTCTTTAGCAGTGACAGAAAACCGGAGGACCTGGAGAAAGCCTACGGTATTGGAAGGCAACCCTACTCCTTGTCACATACAACCGGGGATCCGAAACTACGCCAGTTGACTAAATGACAGGCTTTATGATACAGCACGCACGTGATTATCATTCGGCCATCCAACTGCATATTATCTTCTTATTACTAGTGCCGTGCACGAGCCGGGGTATCCTGAACATCTGTTCCTCAGTAACAATCATATTGAAGAGAATAAGACGTATCTAATTGGATTCTTTTTCTTGTTAACTACACTCATAAAATGTTACCTTTAATTTTCAAACATCTATTTTATATCCATCTTTCGGTTCCTGCGAGTCTTTTATATAATGACATAATGTATGTCTTCTTGTTATCGTTCAAGTATGAATTAGCTAGAAAAAAAGTTGAGAGAGAAAATTTGGCCACCTCCCAGCGCAAAATGCATAAATCACATGGAAACTATGAGAGCTTATCTGCATTAGCACTCTATAAACTTTAATTCCTTCCATGATATAATATATTATGTCAGTCGCGAGGATCCGTGACTAGGGTTTCCTCATCTATAAGCCATTCATGATAATAGCAACTACCACAACCCTTATTCCCCTCCAGATAACTTCCACAACCTCTGTCATTTTCTGACGGTTAATAAAAGTCAGTTTTTATCTTCCCCGAGAACAGACAAAAGAAAGCGAAGAAGTAGTTTTTGTGAAACAAGATACCAAATTAGTTATGTTGCTGAAGATGATAGCCAAGAAAAGAAAACAGCTATCTAAATAGCCCCAAAGTCTTTTTTTTCCTCCGCCGCCATTCGTTGAAACTGACTTCATGGCGGAAGGTATAGGTTTACCAAGAAATCTTTGATGTGGTAACGACTTCTTTAACAACAATTTTAGACAGATGAAACCTGATTTCTTACCTGTCGTGTAATCTGTCTCTTTATACCTGTAGTTCCTTATTTTATTTTTACCTGTAATCCAATCAGTGCAGACCAATAAATCACCTAATCGCTAGAACAAAAACCTTTGTCGTCAAAATTCTTTAGCTACCGACAATATCAGATTCTGTCTGGCATGTCCATTTGAAAAGATTTACTAATTCGAAAAAAGGAAGACGTTAATAGTACATTAGAATTGTAGATGACTAAATATCTTTCATTTTCAACGTTTAGTTTGTTTTCACAGAATAGTGAACTGCCATAAGGGTATTCATCATGACCATACATGTTGTGGTTATTAGCAAAAATAATGCATCCGATATAACGAGTTAGATAAAACATATTCACAACAGTACATGCTGGGAAAAAAGTGATCGGAAATACCACAGAAACTACGAATAATAACGTATCCTTTCATGTTGATAGCTTAATATCTTTTTTTTTTTTAAAGCATCATTTCAGATGACAAATGTTTTATTCATAATAATAGATGGATGAATATAGTCCATGCATGTTATAGGTATTGGGATATACAATTCAGTTAATAAAACGCGCGAGATTAAAATGTATAAATACGATTATAATATAATAAGAGAACATGATCAAGATTGCATTTGAAAATGCAATCGACACTTCGAATAACTGCTTGTTTGTGGCATTTTGAGATGAGTATGCTTTTACCAACATGATAATGTTTAATAGAGTACAAAGTGAAACTCCGCCCAGGTGAAGGAGAAAGGCTATGTAGGTAATTAGAAAAGATCGTTTTGGTTAAGCATAATTAATATTACACTGATTACCAAAATTAGGTAAAATATTTAAGTGTAGATGAATAATCTTTAGTATCTAAATAGTTGAGAGGGTTACCTGGTGCTTGAAAGCTGTTGGACGAGTTACAGCTTTTAGACCTTGGTAGTAGCTTAGAATGATGTATCAAGTAAAGAAAAAAAGAAGATACGGTCTGACATGTACAGTACATGCATATACACTTTTAGCTACCGTCAACAAGTTTACATTACAAGCCGAGATATACATTATGCTACTGTTTACAACCGCCCTGCTGTTCTTGACTACATTTCCTGTTGGATATACTGTTTTTCTGCCCCAATGATTAAAGAGCGGCACATGAAATCGGCGTCAACTGCCATGTTTTATTTTAGCATACAAGATACGTCTACCGTGTCCAGCCAGTAAAAACCATTGTCTAAATATTGCACCATGATGTACTGATAGACAATTCAACGTTGTATCATATTTTGGGAAACATTATTTCGCTGTATTACAAACATTGCCGTATGAGCCATTTATTGATGATAGTGGGGGTTGGGATGGTCTTTAAACTATAAGGTATGTCATTGAGTCAAGTGGCGTGCTGTCGATTCCCCTCTTTTGTGCAGGATCGCGCTTCAGCCACCTGTGTTTTCTCCGAGTCCCCCCACTGCTACAGAGCCCTACGCGCAAGCGAATTGTTGAAATAAGTTTGAACCATGTTAGTCCCGAAATAACCTAAATTGTGTCGGGTGGAAGTCACACTCTGCTATCTGGGTGTCCTCTAGGTCCTCCGGTTTCTCTAGCCGCCAATGCCCAAAGATGTTGGTGCTGAAATGACCTAGTTTGCCTTGGGTGGAAGCTAAAGCCCCGTTTCTGTCTGTCTGTATCTCTCTCTCTCTTCCCCTCTCTGTTGATAGTGAATGTTGAGAGCGACGAAGACTCGGTCCTCCCGAACAAGCTATCTCTGTTATGGACTGGATACGTACTCGACATATAGGTCTATTTATTGGGATTATGAGAAACAGACTTTAAATCATTTGATGAACAATGAACATGTCACAGTATAATCTGTCTGTTTTTATTTTTAATAAAATTCTATAGATGCGACAATGGGCTATGTCTTAAACATTTATTTTTTGTTTAATATTTAAATTATTTGGAAATATCAACAATGTTAAGACATTTAAAGGCGAGTTAATTATAAAAATCGCGATTTACATTCCTTTAACTTACTTTTTTTTACAATATAACAAAGTACATGATATATTTTAAGGTCAATGTAAGTTTAATTAAATAAAGTAAATGTTTCACATATATGCATAAATACTTCAAAAGAGAGAGAGAGAGAGAGAGAGAGAGAGAGGAGAGAGAGAGAGATGCGGTTTAACTTCCACTAGGCCCAAACTATGTCATTTCCAGACGTTCAATTTTATTCGTTTCCGCGTAGGGGTCTTTAGTATTGGAGGGAAACCGGGGGAGGAAACCCCAATAGTTTGGACAGACATACAATAGACCAAAATGCAAATCTACCAATATGATATAGAATATAAATATTATTTCAAATGTCACCAATGATGTATATTGATTTCTCTAGCTAGACGATTTTTAATGAACTAATAATATGTCTTTTATATTCGTGGTAAATGTCTTTATGTGAACACATGTCTTGTTCGTGTTCTGTTTTATCTACCCTCACTTCAATTTACATAGATTTCCGGTAAAAATTGATAGGTTTTATGCCTACGCGTCGATTGTCCCCCCTTGAATACCGAATAAAACATGTTACATGATATTAAGTCACGTTCAGTTCAGCTGCTAAATGGATTATTGGTGTTAAGAGTTCTGTGGAATTGGATGAAATTGGCGTTAATATGTGTCACTCTGTAATCAATTACCTACAATAAGCACTTCGGCCTATAGCGGTTAGCTAATTAAAAATATCAAATTTACTTTATAAAATAATTATGTTGTCCATTGGAACTGAATACAATGTGCTGTAAAGAGCGGAAGGATATTTAAATATAGATGATACGAGTGGTCTGGAGGGCGGAAGAATATTTCATTGAGGGGTTTAACTCGTCTGGAGGTAATGTCAGACAGTAAAGGTTAAGATTCTGTTGACTGTTTCTATTATTATGATCTATCTGTTCGACAGATTCTAGGAGAATTGTGGACATGGAAACTACATTACTAACACCGTTTAAGAGAAGAATGAATTATTACTGGGTTATAACATTCAACACGCTTTATTTAAAAGGCCAACATAATCCATTAAAATCAACCCCTCTAATTGCCAGTCTCGTTAGACCGTTTTTGTCGACGCCCGCCATCTTTGATTTAATCTAATTTGTTTGATCGATTCAGTCACCAGTTAGTTTCAATCGATCGGTAATCTTCGATTATCAGGGCCCCGAAATTAATCAGGAAATTCATTGAAGACCGGATGACCGTGTCTCTTCCTGGTGATAATTCGCGCCAATAAATATGAAACCTGAAACCAACCACAAATAAATGGCGCGAAACAGGAACTGGATGCAGTCGGGAAAGAATGGACGATAATGGCGGGTAAAACGTTTAATGGAGGTAAATTATTCCGATCGCTTGTTTAGTTGTTAAAACTAGTGGAGAAATAATCCATACATTTTGTCAGCACAATGCTTTTATTGCCATGGCAACAGAACTTTGCATAGAATATAAATGCATATCGCGATTATATATTCTTTTGCAAATAAAGTACAGGCATTTTAAAGTATGAAATAATTTGTTATTAATGGATTGAAATTAATTGATATTGAACGTCAACTTGAAAAAAACCCACTTTGAATGATTTCTTGTCATTGCCTATAAAATAATACGTCGTTGTGGGTGCATAGATCTATATTCTGAGATGAATTAAAATGGGAATATGCAGTGTCACAACAACCCTGTCACCTTCGATTCACTGTTACGATTGTCTTTCCATTGAATCAAAATAGTATACATGAATTATCTTGCTATACAAACAACTACATTTATTTAACTCAATATCATCCAAAATCTTCCACATTAAAAACACGAATTATTTGTCAATTTAAATCAACATTGATGTTGTGATCTTACCGCGAAAAGATGGATTTCTGATATGCTGTATTTAAGACAAAATAAATATGTTACCATTGGGCACACGAATCATGTAGCATAATGAGTTTCACTCCCATTTGTAAAAAGGGATTTGAAAAACGAGGCTAGGCATATTCCACAAGTCTTAGTCATGTCAAAGCCGTGGCGCAATTTCTTATCTGGAGAGCACGCGCAAAAAATACTATCGGTGTAGACTGGAATAACCAGACACAATAGATTGCCATTCGATTGAGACTTCTGATGTATTTCGCCAAACGGAAACGATTGAATGCAAATCATATTACATTGTTATATGCGTTGCGATCAATTAACTAGGTTCCAAATATTAGCGATTTAGCCCCTTCAAGCAAGTGAAAAGACATTGCTAATTATCCATCTTTGAATAGAATCCTCCTTGGTTTTTGTGACAAGATAAATCTCATTTTCTACACTAAAATATGCTAAGAACAAAAGTGTACGCAGGCCCGAGGCTAGTGGAGGAGGGGCGGGGGCGGCTCGCCGGGAGAGAGTTTTAGTACGAAATATCCTCTCAAATTCGGCCGCGAGATGAAAACTCTTAACTTTCCGACACATTCGCCACCTGCATGTCATTTCTTGGTAAACATGTTCTTGACATGCGCTGAACACTTGGATATATACACGTGGTGAATACAAAGTTACGTAAACCTTTTAAATATAGCCAATCATACTTCAAAGATGTAAGCATGTCACGTTATATTATCAGTTGTGTGCTCGGGTCCATGGCATCTCTACCTAGGCTATATAGAGGCCTAAATTCACTCTCACAGCTTCTAATTTTCGTGCTCTCCCCTCCTCCTGCTTACGGCAGTCGGCGATGACCTTCGTTCATTGATTTTTTGTTGCCGGAAATTTATCTTCCTCGCCCCCCCCTATGTCGGCTAAATTTTGGTTTCTGGCCTGGTTGTACGTGAATAACTGGACAATTCCTTACCAGCTCGTGGATACATGTGGGTGGGTTCATCCCTTATAAAATCAATAGAAAAGGATGTATCATCCAGACCATCACCACAGCTAAATATATCTAATTAGATAAAGTAGACAAGATTATATGTGTGGTGTATAGCCACAAACATGAATATTCCATTAACCCCCCGTCAATACACTCACCTTGGACATTGACTCAAACAATAACGACATATACTAAGATGTTTACGACATTTAGCATCACTGAATCGACACATGTAGCGACCTATTTACGGTATAATTTGTGACGTTAAGGACCAATTACAAATATTACTGAACACTAACTATACTAGTCAAACATCAGACTTGTTTATAATGGTTACATCTTAGTAATCTGTACAATAAGAATTGGGAGTAAAACCGAGGTCCCGTGTACACGTTGGCGTGCATCACAATTGTAATCCAATTGATGTCCAGGCAAAATTTGTCTTATAGCACACCGTAGAGCGTATGTCTGTCTTCATTAACCCGGTTGGTGCAGAAAAGTAAAACGTTAAACCCCATTGCATTACATTACGACATTCAGCAATTAAGATCTAATGATTAAATTCCAAAAAGGGTTAAACTAAGCCAATAAATACATGTAATTTTACTTAACATTGATAACATTTTTATATATCATTAACCCCTCTACCTCTTTTAAATCCATTTCATTTAGCTCTTTTAATCGCGTGAGTCTTTTTTTAATATGGAAAATCAAAGGCAATTCAAGGAAGTTGGGTCAAAAGGTCCAGACTGTTATTCCGGAAGTCCAGAATTCGAAACATTTGTCAAAAAAGACTAGCTTTATGACCTCGATCCCTGGCGCGCTAATAAAAGTTAAGTGACATATTTGTGACGCCTTCATCAGTTCTTGAATATTCCAGCTGTTAGCTAATCATCAGTGGGTCAAAGCCACACGCCCGTCAAATTTTACTTAATTAAAAAGAAACCATATTTTGAATGAAGCTATATGTTGCCAATTTCTTGGCTCGTGCTCGACTCATTCGGAGCCCGTTAATATGGAAGAATGGGCTGATGCACTTAACGTGCCGTTACTCCTGCAAATAAAACACTTGACAAAATGTCTAGGCTCAAGTGCACGTGCTTTCATTCTAAATGAACTATTAGTAATAAAGATGTCGGCATCTTAGTAAACATTGGCGACCTCTGGTGGCACACCATGTCACGAAAGGCAAAATTAGTTGCTCAGATTTTCTCCCTGAATTAACCTCAGATCAAACAAACTGCCAGAACGTCACTTCTGACGAATGTGGTTGGCGTTTGGTCCTAAATAAATGACATCCTTTCAGGATGATTTTGCTTTTTCGAGCTTTATGAGTGATAGTCGTGTCAATAAAGAGCTTAAAAGATATCTTAGGAAAAGTAAAGATAATTTCAATTGACTTTATCGTGGAGTAAAACTGATTATCATAATAACTTTACTGTTTTCTTAGAAGTGTTTTATAGCATTAACGTATCAGTTATCTTTCTGTAACGATGCATATTACACGCCTTACTGGATATATTTATATTCTGTTATGTTCTATTGATGTTATCGTAGAGTATAACTGATTATCATAGTAACTGTTCTCTTAGAAGTGTTTTAAAGCATTGACGTATATGATATCTTTCTGTGAATATTACTGCACGTCTTACCAGATATATTTCTATTCTGTTGTGCGTTAGTCTACCGAATAATAAAATGGATATTAAAAGGTGGATAGTCGGAGTCCTCACCTTAATACGCATAAATGTATGAATGAATACGCAACGATCCCTCACGATGGAAAAGCAAATTTTCCGGCATAGTTATATAAGATAGGTTTTTTGTATCTAATCACCAGTGCAAAGATTTTATAGTTCGGAATTAGATACCAAATATATTTCAACATATCAAATCAAAAAAAAAATAATCTGGATAATTCAAAACCCCATTTTTTCTATTCTACATAGTGGGGAGGAGGGGGTTCTAATGCGCTTACAACGGGATTTTTTGTGAAAAGGAGTAGTATCCCCTATGTGTTTTCCTCCCTACTGTTAAAGATCCATCGCGCAAACGAATAATTCATATGAAATGCTGCCTAACTCTGTCTGTTTCTAAATCACTGAAAACCGTTTGTAGGTCTAATATTAATAATATAGCGATCGACATTTTTAGATTACCGATATAACATGAATAATTATTGTCATAACAAGTTGCCATTACAAGGACCATTAATCAAAAACTACTAGCGTGATAACTACAGCTTCTGGTACAACTAAATACATTTACCTCACATTGGAATAAAGCCACGTGTCATTAATAACATATAATTGGCAAGGGGTGGAATTCAGATAACGACAGGGTTACATAGATTTCCAGATAAATATGGCGACCATTTTTTATACTTTCAGACGTATTTACATTAAAACCTTTTGTCATCTTCTGCATTCTGCTCGTAATGGTACCTCTTGGCGCCGCCAGACCAATTTACGTAATTTCCGTTCCAGTTATATAGCTCCGCACTAAATTACTGATCACGTGTTCTGGTGTATACGCCATAGCTGTTAGAAGATAATTTCGAATTTTGTCGGCACATTTTCTCAATTATGTGATAATTATTGAGTAGAGGGAGAAATTATTTGGATTTGAAGAATACTTAGCTTCAACATGGAATTAAGTATTGGCAGCAGCATGTTAATCAGATACATTACATGTTAATAGCTGTTAAATATATGAGTAGACACGCGACAGATAAGAGCCTAGAGATAACAGACTGGACCGGATGATGTAAAATGAAAAACAGAAAGTTATTGCTAGTTTTTAATAACTACGTGAAGAGGGTCTATGTAATAAGTAAAATATACATGGGTTAAATGAAAGCAAAACTCGTGTAGCAATTAAAAACGACATCAATATATGTAGTTTCAGCATACGGTTACCGGTGTAATTTTCTAATGTATGTTAATTGGTTTTTAATTAAATCATTACCAATTTAGAGTCTTTAAGCGAGCATATGTAATAAAATTACCACCCAAAACACTTAAAAACCGTTTACGGTGGAATAGGTTCTATGGGTATATCCCTCCTTAGCCAAATGTAATGTGCATGCCACATATCACAAGTGTTAGTAGACATCCCCCTGGTTTGCGAAGTATATCTTGGGGTTTCCTGTCCAATTTTTGGAAACGATAAACAATATTTATGCCAAAACTCCCTGCACAAAAACCAACTCGATCATCCTTCGGAGGAATTTAAATAGATAGAAAAAGAAAATGGAAGAAAAATGCCAAATTCCGAATGATACAAACTTTAAGAAGCAGCCATTATCATTTCATAAGTTAAAAATGTGTTAAGACAATTTATAATAATGTATAGTCTGTTCTTATTATGTAGTTAAGCACACCTGAGAATAAAAAAAATAATTTAATAACGATCCTATTGTCTTGTAGGAAACAGATAGCACAATTATTATTACTTTAAGATAGATAATGATGGCGGTGTAAAATCAATAGAAGCCACTGTTAAATGTCTTATTTTATTTGATAAAATTACTTCGATTTTGTATAGTCTATGAACTATATAAACTATTATGGCATGTTGCTGGAGCTTTAAGCCGATACTGGTTGAGAGCATTGACTTCATTAACAATGCAACTGAAGTGCCTGTACCGGGGATGCCACTTTCTCCACAGGTAGCCAGTGTCTAGTGCCAACATCAAATCGATGCAATGGAGTACTTTTTCATTTGGCGCCCTCTTGAGGCGAGTATTGTCAAACATTTCTCTCGATATAACATAATAAAACCCGACTGGCAGCCCACCATACACACGTGTAGTCCACGTCACGTGATCAATAAATCATAATTATGTAAAAAATGAAATAATATTCGTTCAGTCGTACGTCTTTGTCAACTTTGTCAGTAGGTAGAAATCGTAAACCTTATATTAAATTAGTTTAGAACATGCCGGAAGTGACGTACTGCGCACAGCATTAATGCCACGTGTCATTAATGGAATGATAAAATACTTCACAGAGAATTAACAGTTTTACTTGTACAATGACAACAACTTTGAAAGCTTAAAGCCTGTCGGTTTTAGTGGATATCTGGAAATCCTCATCTCTACATGTTATGGCGTGTGACATAATTTATTGGTGACATTTTTAAATATCTATGTTTTTAATTTAGATTTACAGACAAATGTCTGGACTCCGGAAAATGTTCTGTATGGTATCAGTATCACCTACAATTCTATTTAGTTGAAAATACTTGTCGTTCGTAAAATATGGTGGCTAGGGGAATATGGCGTTGACTTTGTATCCTGTTTTAAGCCGAGAAGGTTAATCTAGGTTCTCTAGTCGGATTTACACTTGTCGATGTTTCAAGACGGAGAAAACGGCACGATCTAGCAAGGGAAACGTGCCCATATTCGTTCATTTTGTACGAGAGAGAGAGAGAGAGAGATGGGGTATAACGTCTACTCGACACAAACTAGGTCATTTTGGGACTAACGTATGGTTTTTAATTTTTATTTCAATGATTTGCTTGCGCGTAGGGGTCTTAAGCAGTTGGAGAGACTGGAGTGCCCGGGTGAAACCCACGAGGTTGACAAGGCGCCCCTATCTCCGTGTCACATACGCAAGCCAGAGGTGACCGGCCAGCTAGAGGTCGAAGCGTGGCACTCTATTTCGTACGAACAAACAAGGCCCCGTTTACACCATTGGTGGCAAATCGAAATACCCTGACATAGGGCTTCTGTCGGGGCAAAATTGCATTACTTGGTTAGCCTAGTTGGTATATAGGGTAAAGTAAAAGGTTCATTTCACTTTGATTCCTGCAAACGCTTCTAAGTCAAATAATTGTAGAACATGTTTTATTATAGTTATTGGGCTTGTATGACATTGATTTTTTTAGGTTTTTTTAATGCTTGGACATTTTACTAAACGAACCTTCAGATACATAACACTGACAATTTGCGATAAGCAATACAATAAAATATAGTTATAAATGTAATACATTAATGGGTTGATGTTCGACATAAAACACCATTGATCTAGTAGCGGTTTTACGGGGAACTGTGATTTATAGTAATACTCAAAATACATAAATGTGTACTAGCATCAACATAAAAGAGTGGTATTCGATTAAATTCGACACTTCAAATCAAACAGAACATATAGGAATGTTTATGTCGTATTCTTTCTAGTCCATATATTGAGTTATAGCCTTCTGTCCGTATTGATTGAGATGTGGTTGTCTGTCCGATTCTTCTGCCAGGGGTTGCAGTGCTTTATAACGTTGCCATTTTCTTTGCCCATGAACAAACCTAGCACTTATATATGAAAAAAAATGGGATTTTACAACCTACTGTTCTGCTCCTAAGGCTAATGAAGATGGGTGATCGCCATACACTGTGATACGAGGAGGAATTTTATTTCAAACCCGAACTGTCAATTGTTATTACATACGTGCGCCAATGTGTACAGGGGGCTTCGTTTTTAGTCCCATGCGTAGTCCCTTGCAAGACCCCCGTCCTTAAGCCCAAAGGCAAACGAAGTTTAATCTGTCAAACCCAGGCTCGACAACTCCACTTTTGATGGTGCAGGACAGCTGAGATATCTAATTTCTGGTGGTCATCTATTTGTTATCCTATCCCTTTCCTACCAGCTGAAATTTTAATACATGGAAATTCCAAGAACTTTTAAAATCGAGTTTTAAATACCAAATGTCAAGCATTAATTTTGATAATATTTTAAATGGTCGTTCCAAACTGTCGAAAAAGAGGTGCTCACTAACAGCAATGGTCAGCTTTCAACATTTGCAACCGAAACCTTAATAAATACGGAATTTGTAAGAAACGCGGAAGTTGCCGCACCTCTGCGTGAGCACTATTCACAACAGCTATTCAGTGCCATTTCCATCGCTATAATTTGAGACGACACAACGAATACATTCAGTATGGTTGATTAGGCAGGCAAGTGGTGTGTTATTTAATCGTCATATTAGTTTGGTCAACACATGGGTTAATAAAGAGAACAGAACCGATCTTTTAAGGCGTTCTCGGGTCAATATCTTCTCGTCAACCACGGTTCTGATGTTTACACCCCGAGGAAATTAAACCCTAACCACTCTATAGCCAGATATTGAACCGCTTCTAATGAATAGGAAATTCATTGAAATCAAAATTCTGATGAGTCAACTGAAGCGACCTGAAATCCAAATTGGCAATCGCTAGTGTATACAGAGAGCAGTGTCATCAGCCCAAATAGCTTGGGAGACAAATATCCGCAGATGGATAAAAACTTTGGTTTACCAAAGAGGGGTTTTTGTTTTTGGTTTTGATATGTGTTACAAGAAGGGTCGATTAAAACGGGTTTTTAGAAACCGATTTTTTAAAAAATTTCTCTAAATTGTTTATACCCTACTAACGTTGATTAACTGTGAAATAATCTAAAGCCAAAGTAATCTTTATTTCTTGTGGGAGGGCATGACAAGGACAGCTGTCTAGTCGTTATGATGGGACAAAAAACCCGAGGTTCCGTGTACAAAATTGGCGTGTACATGAAATAACCCTAGGCAGTTGGAATTCGATAAAGGAGTAGGTCGTATAGCGCCAGTCCGGGCACAATTTCCCCCGTAGCACACTGTATGGCGTATACCCGTCTTCATTAGCCTAGTTAAGAAGCAAAACAGTAGGACGTTAAACCCCATTTCATTTAATTTGTTTCTTGCATGTTTTGTGCTACGGACATTATTTGAACCATACTGGGGTTGTTGATACCCATTTCATTTAATTTGTTTCTTGCATGTTTTGTGCAACGGACGTTATTTGAACCATACTGAGGTTGTTGATAGCCTCCCAAAAAATTACTAAAATTTGCGCCCCCCCCCCCCAGTGCAGATCAGCAATGTAAGACTTTGCATACCTATACTACGACAGTGACAGTCGATAATACATATCCCGAACCATAGATAGCAATATCGCATTATCCATCCTTCAGTGTATCAATTTAGAGATAAGTTTTTCAGACAATTATTGTCCTCAGAATCATTTAAAATGTTTCCTTTCGTGCTGCTCAAGGATCCAGTCCGTATGGTATTAAACTGTTTGGAAATAGTTTTATAATTTCAAAGGGAAATATTATTTTTCTGCCAACAGAGTTAAAAGCATGTGAAATGGTTTGCTACAAGAAACTGAAGAAGGAAACTGGGACACAGATTTGAGAAACGAGATGATTAACTTGGGAATGAAAATAAAATTGAGATGAAATTAGCTGAGAATAAAACTTGTTTCCTCTCTTCGCTACATGACACCTTATATTAGGGCACTTGTAAACTGGTATTAAACTCTAGACTCTTAATAAACTGGCGATTCCTGCAGGTCTTATATTAATTCCCTAGCTCTTCAAGTTCCAAACAAACATCTTGACAATCTGAAGGGTATTTATTTCAATCCTGGGTCGACTTTGATTGAAAACTGATTAAATGGTTGAAGTTTGAAATTAATTCTCGTTCAGAACCCGGCTTGCAATATTCCTTCTCCTTGCTTATGGAATTGATTTGACACTATAGAAAAGAAGAAAATGTAATAAATATGAATGTTGTGTGACTTAGAATTCAATTGTTGATATATGTGGATGGACTGTTATTTGGTTTTAAAAAAATATACCACTGCACTTCGTGTGCCGTATAAAATTATAGTCCACGTAGGTCCCACTCATTTTTATACAGAAAAGAAGCATTAATATTAATAGAAGTATTTGAAACATGGATTTGGTAGTCACTTAACATTTGATTATTTTATTATTTATATAAATATTTTCCATAAATATCCGTTTGCTCGACGTAAGGTTTCTTTAAGTAGCCTTTAAGTAACCGATAAAGGCAGGAAGCGTTTTTATTTAAGAAAATAAACTGGACCGTACACCTAAATTAGTTTTTATTTCAGCATTGAATTGCTGCCCTTAAACAAATAAGCTTCTACTGGGGTCAATTAAGTGTTTCATATTCAAAGAACAAAATACCCTCCTTTTCACATTTCAGATCAAAGATTCCGACCTTGTGCACCTTCCATCAGCACGTGACACGTGGGTCATCCTAATGGATGCCATGCAAATATGTCACGTGTTAACCGGAAATGCTAGACGAAAATGGCCGTTGGCGGGAGTACTTTAATAAAGGATTTAGTTTCGTAGGATTTAAGATAAGTGGCTTAAACGTTCTGAAATAAATTATATATCATTAAATTATGAGAGTGGCGTCTGGTTGATTCCAATCATGGCAGTTATATTTTTAACGTTTTTTTAAGCGATAAAATTAATAAACTATTTTATCTTTGGTCGAGCTATATTAGACAATGGGTCGTTATGCGTTAAATAGTGGATAGTTAAGCCTTTAATTTTACTGATTTTCATATACATGTGGAAGGTCATGCTTGTCAGGGCAAAATTTTAATTTTAGAGCATGTCTTAACAAACATTAATACAACATTGGATTTGGTTGGCAAATCCCCAGTATAAATGTCATTGGGTGCAAAAGTCATTAATTCAAAAACACAAATAAGCGTATATAAACAAGGTAGTTAGATATGTTCTTCTTTCTTTTTATCTATGTAAACAAATATTGGTCTAATTTATTTTTATTACTTATCTTCTTATCACAAACCGTTATTTCAATTGTTGAATATGTCCCCAAGTTGTATACATTCTGTTATTGTGCTCCTCAAATTTGTATTAACATTACTTCTTCATAAGTCTCGGGATTATTGGATCGCGATCTACTCGCCCTGAAATAATTTAACAAACTTTTTTGTCATTGAAACCGGATTTACTAGTTAGAAATAAGAAAGCATTTCTTTACAATGTTTGTTTTTTCACAGGTGTGGAAAATGATAAAAAAAAATCAAATTTCTATACCTGCACCTGGGGGCCGTATATATAAAATTTATCCACTGACTTTTGACAAAAAGCAAAAAATAAATATTAATTTAACAATCTTTGTATATATACAAAACCAGTTATTGGAAAAATTTGAGTAATCTAATAAAACTGGTTTGAATCCTAAATCCGAAGTCTTTTCTACTTTTGAAAAAAAACAACGTTTGAAGCCGATCTAAATTAACGTCATCGAAAATGTTTAATTCAGCTGTTGAATGCAAATGTAGAAATGAAAAATTTAACCAGTTTAGTACAAGAGTTTTATCTCCAGTAAAACGATTCTTCAACCAAATCAGCTGTGAAAAATGTTTTGAGATTGCTTTGTAAAATTAATGGGAAAATAGGCAAGGATAGGATCCTAGTCAGTCATAACAGTTGTTGCTAAGGATATTTTTTTAACGGACATAGATAAACTATCAGAAATAAAATACTTTAAGAAAATAATGACGACTTTGATAATTTGTTTAATCTTATTTAGACAAAAATTAACAAAACAATCAAGAAGCATTTACTTTTGATCGAATAAAAGTAATGATTGTAACCACATATTTTTTTATTATTATTGTGATGACTATTTATAAAACAAAGAATCGTACTTTGTGATTCTTTATAAATTAGATCATAATATTCTGTTTTTCAAAGAGTATTTCTTAAAGAGATTTTATTGAAATTTCAATAGTGAAGTAACATTTCACCAAAATGATTCGGCAAATATGATAATTTTAAATGCCCGCTTTACATTGCTGTCACCCTTCTATGTCCGTCCATTCGTCTGTCTCTTCGAATTTCTACAATAACCAATATCGGGTGGCCCAGAACAAACAAGTAAACTATTATTTCTTTTAATACGCGTATATATTAACGCTATTAGGGCGATGGACCTACAATTTGGAGTGAAACGTTAATTTAGGTAGGCTAATTTTTAAATCATTTCACTTTAAATAGTGGACTCGATATTTCTGGGGTACCGGATATATTAGTTTGAAATTGATATCAGTTGTCTGTCTATTGAAACGAAGAACTCTATTGATTTTTTTCAATAGTTTTCAATTATCATCACCGGAGTTCTGTCCCCCCCCCCCTCCCGCCGATTTTCAGTAATAATTTCCAGAGTTATTCCCCATAGTTGTGCACCCCTATCGGCAAGGTAGACTATATTGACCGGTGTTAATAAGCCGGAAAAAAATCTTGGACGAGTCCGGATCATACTAGTTTTACACGTCAAAAGTATACTTAAATCAAGTAAATTCCCCCAAAACATGTTGTCATTCCTATTTTCTCAAATTGGTGTGTGGTGCCATTTGTAATATAGAAAGGCTAAACATCAGCAAACTATGCCGATTGTAAATTACCTTTATTATTAGTTTAAACTTGTGAAAGTTATTGAAATAGATATAGATTGCCAGTGATCCATAACTAAATCACATGGTACTGTTAGAGATAATCCATAGGAATGATGGCCACGTGTTCATATTATTAAGAAAAAAATAATAATCATAGAAAATATACTGTCAATCATCTAGGTGAAATTATGCCTTTGATCTCACCGTACAATGGCTACAAAAGAATCGAACGTCAGCTAGTTCATATTCTTTAAGATATTGATTTCAAGTGAGTGCCCTCTGCCTTTTAATTTATGAATCAATACGTGCGAATTCTAGTTAATAATCATATTTATATAGTTAATATAGTATAATCAAAGCACCTGTTCACTGGGCTTAATAAATCATAATTGACCCCCTTTATTGAGATTAACACGTTTAATATACTTAGTATAATGACACGCTACTTATATTACAATGGGATTAAGTTGGCGAAGTTTATCACCTATTGTACTGCATTAAATGTATTTACTTTGAATTATCTACTTGTATTGTATTGTAATAAATGTTTGAAGTATACATTTATTTACCTATATTTATATGCTATTATTATTACATTATTAAGTCAATTTATTGATAAACAGCTTTTATCCATGCACTTCAACGGCTATTGTCACATAAACTTCCCCTCTTTTAATACACAAGTTAATGCTAGATATGGAACAATGAAAATAATGCGTTTGTAATGTTCTTTTATTCGAATAGATATATTCCCACAGTCCTGATACCAAACCAGGATTAAATAACAGTTTAAGTTGCCATGAGCTTTAATACACATGCACTTAACGTATAAGTCGAATGCAATTGAGGAATATATATTAATCAATGAAACTAACTCATATATATTGTACCATTATGTAGTTCTTAATTTACACAGACCATACGAATAAAACTACAGTGCTTCTTTTCTCAAACAACAATAAATAATATATTATTTTAAACGAAATACCCTAAAAATGGCCAGCTTTTTCTTCATCGTAAAACCAATCCTAACGTGCGCGCTGTGTTATAAAGCCTGTCATTGAGTCAACTGGCGTGGTTTCGAATCCCCGGTTGTACGTGGCAAGGAGTAGGGTCGCCTGTCCAACTTCGTGGGTTTTCTCCGGGTCCTCTGGTTTCCTCCCACTGCTAAAGACCCCTACGCCTCAGCGAATTATTAGAATAAAATTACACCATATGTTAGTCCCGAAATGACCTGGTAGGTGTGAAACCCCATTTCTCTCTCTCCCCCTCTCTCTCTCCTCTCTCTCTTTATCTCTCTCTCTTGCTAAATGATTCGATAGTTGGAATTTGATTTAGAACCGACAATGTTCATTCGATATTATTTATATATTATATAATGTCAATGAACAAACTTGGTTTCACAAGAATCGCATGATGACTAGTATATGATTTGATACCCCTACCTTATACCTGTGTATCACCAAATTAAGGTGTAAAAATAGGGAATATTTAAAATGAAATGAGCTTCAACGTCTTACTTTTCTGCACTGACTGTGTTATTGAAGACGGGGGCGATATTATACCGTTTAATGTCGGTTACTTATTTAACAAATGGCATTACTAAAGATGCCTATGCTTATTTGTCTCCTAAATATGCTGTATATAAAATAAACTCAAATCTGACGTTCTGTCAATGAGTTCTACGTGGAAGTTTGCAAAAACGTATTTCTATTTGGACTATTCCAGGTCTTCGGAATCTACCACTAAAGGTAGTCTATATTGGATCCGTTCAATCTCACAATCTTAGCTTTGTATGACCCTGGGCTAGATTATGTTACTTAACTTAATAGAAAATAGGGAGTAATCATTGAATTTGTTGTTCATGTGTCAGATTGACAGGCGCTATGTTAAAATAAAACTGATCAGTTTTCACCGTTATTGTCCACCTACAAAATACTAACTTGTCCCAATAATGTCTTATTTTTACTCCAAGTGATCAGTTTTGGTCAAGATGTCATTTTTTCACCAAGCTTATGACGGGCGACATGGCAGTCGTAATGACAGTTAAATGTATGAGATGGTTTTTATTGTTCAGACACCGTGAGAATACGTCGTCAACTAAAAACGTGTTATGTACATTGGTCCTAAGACGGGAAAGACCTTAATAAATCCTTGAGCAAAATAAGATAAAAATATCAGACAGAAGTTTAGTATGTAATTCTTTATTTGGAAATGAAATGAAATGGGGTTTTAACGTTATACTGTTCTGCTCCGAACTGGGCTAATGACGACTGGTCATACAAAGTGTTACGAGTGAAATTGTGCCTGGGCAGCGGCAGCACGGCCTAGTCTTATAAAGAATTTCAACTGCCAAGGGTTCTTTTACGTGTACGTCAATGTGTACGCGGAACTTTGACTTTTCTTTCTATCCAAACGTCTAGACATCTGTTTTTGTCGGACCCTCCGTCCTGCATCACTGACAAGGGGAAGCCGCGCCGGAAAATCGGCTTGAAATTTCTCGGCAAATGTAGGGATCGAAAACCCGACCTCCATGCTAGCGATTCAGCGTCTTACCCACCTGCCCACCTTCATTTGGAATAATTATTTGTTCGCTGTGTGTTATTATCACTATGCACATGTAAACAACTGCAGGCCTACACACCGAAGCTACTTTATTCGGTTGAAACAGATCTTTCCAAACCAGATTTTGTCATAACCATGATATAGTCGAGAGATTATCGTCACATTTGTGTTTTGTTAATCCTAATGTTTCGTGAATTTAAAATAAAACCAAAAACCCAACACTTGTGCGTAGAAATGTCGTGCTATATGTGTAACAAACCAGTGACTTTATTCAAATTGAATTGTTTTGTGGGTTTATTGTTTTCAATCTTTAAATGGTACTCAGAACTTATATCCGTGTCTGTTGTGCGTCAAGCACGGAATGCTTGCTCATTTTTCAAATCTACGTTTTCCATCCACTGTTACAGACCCCTACGCGCAAGCAGATTATTGAACCATATGTTAGTCCCGAAATGACCTAGTTTGTGTCCAGTGGATGTTAAATCCCATTTTTTTACTCATTTATTTTAACTCCCACCCTCTTAATTCTTGTGAATGGCGATTTTGTTCTATTTGTTAAACGATCTTTTACCAATTCCCATGTTATATTGCAATATATTGCCTTGACATTTTTAAAAGTAGTTTATATGGATCTAAAATAGGTTGCCAGACAACGGTACATGCCCGCCAGCCGCTATAGCTTCATAGCCAAAGGAAAAGTTTAATGTTTTCAAAAAGATAAACAAAAAGCTATTAAAAACTTAAAAGAACGAAATGAGAGTCGAGTGTCTTGGTGGTTAACAATGTTTTTTTTTTAATTAAGAAGCGGAACTCCGGGTGTATAAGAAATCATGGCGTCTTCGTGTCATCCAGGTCAACAATCTATTTAACTTTATAAAAATAATCCGATGATTACAGTGACCATCAGCATATTAAAAACGTTCAAATTCAGTAATGGTTTTTGTCTACGATATCCCCCTAGGTGGAAGTGGACGTTAAACCCAGATTCGTCGTCGTAATGTTTTTTCTTCAGTGAGCTCAACAACCTATAATGTATATAACACATTTACATAATATGTATTGTCTAGAAATTAAAAGACCCGAGTTATGTTTATATGGTACCCACAAAGCCAATACATTAAAATTTTGTAGTCTACGAATGTGATTATATAGCAAAGGGAAATCATTTTTGGACATACTGTCGCCATTTTACTTTAATAGAATTCAATTGTCTCTAATATCTGTTAATCAAGTGTCATTTAGTTCTATGAAGAAACAGGCATGAAAATATTACAAATAAAATATTTGGAGACAAACTATTGATTGTGTCTCAGGAATCTTTTTGTTTTTTTCAGAATATTTTTCAGATTGGAGAAATCAGTCTATAGAACATGTGTAAAACATGCCATCGTATAGTTATAATTAGAACACCATGGTTGGACATCAAAGGCACGCGTCTTAATTGACAATAATTGGTTTTGATTAATAACTTAAAGAGAGGAAGAAGAAAAGGGTTGGAAATACAATATGCTATTAACGTGGTGGGTTTCTGATTTACGTCGTCGCCACCTGCGGGACAAAACTTGTCAAAAAATCTAGTTCTACATCAATACAAAACCTAAACCAGGTAACGATTTCAGGTAATTCAAACCGGTTTATGTTATTGACCCGTCCATGATGTCATTATTATCTCTTGTTAAGTTATCGAATAGAAAAGCGTAAATCATCACCGAATTATTAATTTGTGAAACACGAGACGATTGATTTCATTGGTTAAGCAGAGCGTGTAATTGCCACAGTGTGCTCCAATCAAAAGCTATTATTATCGGAGTTAACGACAGGTAAATACAGAGACAAAGAACAATTTATCATTTTTATTAATGTATTTCTATCACAAAATATATGTTCTTAATTTGTAGACTATCGATGGGTCCTTTTACATTTCTACTTTTGCAAATTATTATCGTTCGTTTGGTGTAAAAGCTATTTTTAGCAGTTTCATGCCATTCATATTGGTAAAATACTAGCACAGTTTCTGGTGTGATGGCGGTCGGCTCAAGAACACCCGATGCCGCTTGTCATTGACGTTTTGGTTTCAGCCCACACAAAAAAGCTATATGTATTGTATACATGACAAAGTACTTTGTTATTCTTTGTCAAACAAGAAATTAATGCTTCCGTTGTTTTATTAATGCCCCCGTCTTCATTAGCCCAGGCGGGGCAGTACGTTAAACCCCATTGAACTTCATTTATTAATACCTAATGTGCCAATTTCCCAAAGATGCTTTAATAAAATAGGACAGTCTTTAAAATTTTATCTATGCCTAGTTACATTAATGTTTGGCCATTGTTCAATCCACACTAGTACATGTACAATTGTTTCATATGGTAAAGTCAACTATAATCTTACAGTTAAAATGCTAATATCTTGATGAAACCTGGATACACAATCCTAAGCTCGAATAACTTCCGGCAGTAAACGAATGTCATTTAGTGAACGCTGCCCTGTCCCAAACCATAGTAAAAAAAGTCAGTCACTGGTTGTCCCTCGTTGCCAAATAACATTGTCCCACCTTGGGCGAAACCTTTCCGAAAGGACACCTGTACAACTGGCTATATAAGTAGTTTATACCTAGCCATGTATACTAGTAAGTAATTGTTAATATAGGTTAATTAATAAAAGCTTGAGAGTATTCTTAAGTTCAAGGTACCAGTTGTTGATTAGTGCAATTTACCGTCGGGGCGACAAATTATATTGGCGCCTGGTGGCTTTCAGTGATGGATGCATTATTGTCAATATATATCTACCGGCACGAGACTGATATATATTATGATTAACTATGATGTATTTATGATTTATGACATTTTAAATATTCAGTGATTGATTTGACACGTGATTGATGGATTGGTGTTCGATTTCTGTGGCAGGACCATAACAACCGAAACATTTCGCCGACGTCCCCAGGTTTTAAAAGGCGTCGTTCGAAATTACCTGATTTTCTTAATGGCACATGTATTGATTTAACTATTTTTTCATTTTTTTCCTAAAAATCAGTTTTCTATACTATTTTAAAATTTGTAATTTTAACATAAAAAGAAACAACAGTTTGCTAAGTATAGAACAATGTCCAACTGTTTTCAATATAATGCAATACTTTCTGATTTTAACATAATGTTATAACTAGAACGCAAGATATTGGGTATTCAAAGATGGCATGTCAAACTTTCCAAGTAAAGCCTGTCCTCCTGGCCGATAAAATGAAACCAAAATACGTTTCAATCATAATTATTCAAAAACACGCACCCCCCATTAAATAGATATAACAATAGTTTATGCCAATCATTTTGGAATTCACTAAGAGACGAAGAAATTTTTTTTATGGTCATATGGTAACTACAGCATGTGAGAGCCGATATTGACAAGATGATTGTATCAGTTTATTTGTGTAATTTTCTCCTGTTAACATTCTGTTAAACATTTTATTTCAGTGTCACGTAAATCCTACCTTACAATTATTACTCCCTTGCACGCGCTAGGTGCTAAATAACTTTTTTTATTCTCTACGGAAACTCGGTGAGGTAACTGTTTATGCATCGCTTCATCATGAGTGTGAAATAGCTTTATTTTACGTCCGCTTCCACCGCTTCATCATGAAGTACAACTCTCTATTTATACCAGTGAGGGTTGGAATGGCCTAGTGGTCTAGAGTGCCGCGCTTCGACCTCTAGCTGGCCGGCCACCCCTGACTTGCGGCTGTGGTTTCGAGCCATGAAGGCGCGCCTTCTCAACCTCGTGGGTTTCCTCCGGGCACTCTGGTTTCCTCCCACTGCTAAAGACCCATACGCGCAAGTGATTCATTGAAATAAAATTAAATCATATGTTAGTCCCGAAATGACCTAGTTGTGTTGAGTGTACGTTAAAACTCGTTTCACTCTCTCTTTCTCTTATTTATACCAAACAAATGTCATTCATTTTCAATATAAAAAAGGGCTTAATGATAGAGAAAACGCATACCAATTATTTTAAATAAACCCTTTTTTTTATTTATACCTAAATTAATACGATGTGTTATATATCTATTTCTATACAATCATCCTTGTCCGCTATTCCATTTTGCACCCCGGTTGTACGTGACAAGGAGTACGGTTGCCTGTATAACCTCGAGGGGTTTTTCCGTATCCTCCGGTTTCCTGCCACTGCTAAAGACCTCTACGCGCAAGCAAAGTATTGAAATAAAACCAGATCGTATGTTAGTCCCGAAATGACCTAGTTTGTGTCGAGTGGACGTACACCCCCCTCTCTCTCTCTCTCTCTCTCTTGACAACTGAATTCGCATACCGCTGCTTGTGAACACCATGCAGGGCAGTCTTTGGTAGAATTTTAAATATTTAGTTCAATATCAAACAGACTGTTTCGTGGAATAACTAAAGAGTGACAGACCATGAAATGGAAAGCACATATAGATGTTCAAAAATACATTAATATCATTAACCTATCTATTTAATACAGACAATCGGTGTCCGTCATCTGGATGTTCGAAGCAAAGCGTTTGACTAATCCCAAATTTACAGACGCTTTCTTGAAAAGAGGGAGTGTTTTCATATACATTTACTAAGGTAAATGAGAAGTTGTAGCAGGTGCTCGAGCAAAGATAGTCACAATAACCTGCCTAACGCACGACACAACTCGATTGTTGTGGACAAATTGATGGATAGTTCGATATCAATTGTAGAAGCTGACACTAAATATAGGAGCGTTTCTCTTTCTACTGTCTTGCAACTTTTGCATTGTGTGTTTTATGCGACTTAAGGCTACGGTGGCTAAGGCGCTAGTCTGGAGATCAGGTGTTCGATCCCTGAATTGGCTGAGAAAATTCATCAAGATTTCCCGTAGTGGTTTCCTTTTGTCAGTGATGCAGGGAGGGGGTCTGTCAAAGACAGCTGTCTATTCATTCGGATGGGACGAAAACCCGAGGCCCTGTGTACACATTGGTGTGCACGTAAAAGAGCCCCTGGGAATAATTTCAATCATTGCGTATGCCCGTCTTTATTAGCCCAGCCAATTTCCTGTCATTTCATTTATGCGATTTCAATTACAATGTCCGAGATTCTGCTATTGATGGGGCTCCGTAGTTGTGATTTGCGATAACGTCGTCTATTTTCATTTAACCATTGATAATTACTGTTTACCTTCCCTCTCATATAGTAAGGGCCATTTAACGGTCGGGCGAGCATCTTCGCGTGCATTTGCTAACTAATATCAAATTGTATTGACACGAACCGTAATGTTAACGTTTTGTCTGATACTGGCGATATTCGTCACCGAAAATAAACAGCCTTTGTTAAAACATAACATTATTATAAAAGGGTTAAAGTATGCCATGAAAATTATCTGCCATCGATCATTGATAGTTTTTGCAGGTGATTCGATAAAATCAACTATCTACCCCATCAAGATCTTATCTTAACGCTTCATTTTACACAAATAATACAGCGTTTAATTGTTGTTTTGTGCAACATTTATCACAAACTAATAAAAAATTATTAATGGATGCCATCCTATTGTAATTGATATTAAAATAGGAAACGATATGTAATATAACACTTGTTAACCGTACGACGTTCATTGCAACATTTAATTAATTACTAATGTCGTATTTGTTAGCAAATTTTAAAAATGTAAAGAACAATACTTGAAGAAGATGCGTAGGAGATAAAAACTACACCATGGTTGATTGAGAAATGTTTCTTTATCGATTATTAATAAAAAAACATAAAAAACTAACAACGATGGATATATCATAAGGGTGGGTCACACACCCTTAATGGTGAAAAAAATATTCTCCATTTTTGTAAAGAACAATGCTGGAAGAAGATACGAAGGAGATACAAATTACAAAATGGTTGATTGAGAAATGTTTCTTAATCGATCATTAAATATATATATATATATAAAACAAGAACTATGGATATATCATAAGGGTGGGTCACACATCCTTAATGGTGCAAAAAAATATTCTCAATTTTTGTTACTAATGTCTTAAATGTGGGAATATTTAAATTCTAATCACTGAAATTGATATTTCTCTTATTTGCCCGTTTGTTTTGCAATGCTAATAGCATGTGGCAAGCATTATGCCTTTGTCAATTTATTTCCGAGGTTATAACGTCACGTGATACTCCCCTAGCGACCTCTAGTGGCTTCTCGGCGCATATGTTAAGGGTTTGTTGTGGGGTTAGGTTCTTAGACTTAGACAATTTGACTTCTGTTTTCACACATTTTAATTCTGTCGAGATGTCTCGAGTTTAATCAGGGAATCCGATCTTGTTAGAATAACTGTAACCATTTAAAATCACATTAGAAAAGAGTCTCTTTGGGAAACCGGTCAAAGTAGTTCTTCCACTTGTGCGTCAGATTCAAGATGGCCCCCATGTTACAGACGATCATATTGCACCTATAAGACATCAATTCATTACTGGTGCATATGAAATTAGCATAAATATGGCACAAGAAACGGGCACCTGTCAAAGTTCAATAAGTTTGATTTATTTATGACCATTAGCAGTGCAGTTTACGTTGCCATTGTAGGGGACTAATGCACCATCTACGCACATTCGACGACACATTTGCGCACTTTCCTCCTTTTACAACTACGCATATTATAGATTCGTTTCCAATGTTGACGGTAAAAGTGTATTGGTTAAGTCTTACTCAATAACCGGTAGCCGATTTAATTAATTCTTTTTTTTTACAATAGAAAGTGATTCATTTCTACTACACACCTGAGTTAATTAAAACAACCAGATTTCAACCAAATATTGATGGAATAAACTCGAGTAGCGGGGAGCTGCAGGCTAATGCTTCTATAAACACGAGTAGCCGCTACCACCGTATACCTACAATAAACCACTTTACTTGAAAGGCTCCTCAACTCAACAAGCAGGTAAAACTATTTTAAAAATCTCATCTTGATTGAGGAGTCGACAAGTCGAGCTCTGAGACGATGAAATCTTAGTCTTTAATTAAGTGAGATTTTTTTTTATAAGTACGGAAGCCTGTTTAGGCCAAAAGAAATTACAATAATTTATCATTATTCGAACTATAATTGGTGAACTTTTGTTTTTAATTTAGTCGTATATGGAACTTCTTGTCTTGAACGTCTGGAATTCAGTGCCATAAGACTTCTCAATCATTAACGTAATATCGCTGTTATTTTACAATTCAGGCTCGACTCGATCAGGCAGGTTTCCCCCGAGTTCTTCGGTTTCTTCCTGCAGTAATGATCGAAATCATTCGCACGATCTGTTCCAAGGGCCAAATTGGAAACAAGCGTCAGGCTTAATTTGCTACCCTTGTAAATTGACGAGATTATTATTATTATTAGTATTATATTAACGGTTTTAAGTTTTCGATGTGTAACGTTTAAATTTCGGTAGGCTGCAATATAGAGATGAAATGAACCACCCAAAGCCACCACAACTCACCAATAACTATGGATTTCGAATGCATGACCTTTTTGTTACAAGATGACCCTTCCTAATGACCATTTTACCGAATTGGTAACGGTAGGATGGTTGCGCAAGATACTGTCAGGTTTTATATGATATACGAACTAGAAGATGTTACTAAACCATCGTGGTCGGTGAACCTAAACGTAAAGTGTGTGTTTCATTACTGTTTCGTTTAACTTTAGTTTTTGAACCATTGCAATATTTTAATAAACATCGCAGAGAGTGGCTTACCCCAAAAGTAGTTGATGATATGAATTAGCGACTAGGATCAACGAAATTTTCTTGGCCGCTCTGTAAGGCTATCTTAATTGAAAATTATTGCGACCGAACATTTATGTAAGGCGGCCAACGTGCTGCAGACATTTCAATCGCCTCTCATTTGTGTTGATCCAGAGTTATAATTATAGATAACGTTATCGCCAAACGTTATACCCTGTCTGGGTTTCCATAAGTATCTATTATATCTTAAATCGATGGCAGGTAAACAAGTACTTGTCAGACCTCTTCTACTTTTAACAAATCAGCTTTATACACATCGAAAGACGGATATTTAATTTACTTCAAGTTGTGTGTCTTTTACCGATAAAAGGTGAGGCGAAGAATGGGCGCGAAACAATGAAATTACTCTTAGAACCGAGAACTCGAACTGCAACCGGAAAGAACCTTGATAATGCTTTTAAGTGTCGGGAAACCCGATTATAGAGGAATCAAAGACCTGAGTTGGAAAATCGATTCCAGGTAAGGTGGTAAAAGATAGGACAAAAATAGAAGTACTATTACAAGTTGAACTGGTAATTAACCAAACAATACCCAATTCTATTAAGGCGCTCTTCTCTGAAACACTTCACCTCCCTCCAAACATGGCAGACATGTCTAGTCACGTGTCGCCTAAGGAAGGTATGTTTTAACAACAGTGTTCAATTTAGTCGAGTTATATGCGAAGCTATTCAATTATAAGGCATTGAATACATGAATTATATTGATTATAAAATTATTATTTTTGATTCAGATTAGCCCAGTATGCAAACCTTTGTGTTTACAATTGGTTGAAACAGGTAACCCTGTGCACTCCCCTATTGCACCAGGTAAATTGAAATGAATACAATCTGTCTAATTGAAACTTTGTTGTTTTAACTGAGCCACACGTGTCTTTTTCCGTAATTTCCATTCGGTAATAACGATGCCAATAAAATATTTGAAATCTATTGTTTTGTTTTATTATGTTTTAGCGAAACAAGCGATTGCACGTGAACTATCAAAACAATAACTTTTAATACGTCACATTGACTTAACTAATGGAAAAACAGAAACGGTTTTAATTTCTGGAGAATAAAAACAGAAAGGTATTCATAGACTCAAATATTATATGATTGTTATTTAAAGTTTCATTAATATTCTGGCGTTATTATGAAAATCAATATATGTTTACTTCATAAGATGGCCATAATCGATTAAATTATCAATATGTAATATCATAAATCGATCAGCTAAAGGAACAGTAACTGAACGGTAGATAATTTGTCTAATAACTTTTTAAAGGGTCCGTTAAATATTGATATTGAGATAATTAGAGCAAAGGAAAATAATGAAATAGTTCACCAAACAGTTGTTAGGTGTGTGAATTTCTCAAATGCAAAATGGTATCAGTTCCTCGATGCCATTACTTTATAGAAACCTTTGGTGATGGCTGGGGATTGTATTTCAAGAGTAGAAGGTTGTTGTGGTTAAGATAATCTTTGGTCAGAAGTAGTACGTTCATCCGGTATCGTGTACGACACCCGGCACTACATATAGCTAACAGAGGCGATGATTTAGTACTGGAAGAAAGTTAGTATGTTAGAGCTATCCTCGTGGTCAACGGACACCAGCGGAGTCACCAACCAAGTGGTTTTACTGCTAAAATGGTCGTTAGACAAGTGTTATTGGGTGATACAAATTTAGCCATAGACTAATAAAAACAAAATATAAACCTACATTTTAAAAATTATTTATTTAAACAATTACAACCCAGATGAAACGCAACACGTCTAGCCAACCTATTGTTCGAGTCTAAGATGTATGAGTTTTAAGCACTTAGTCAAATTAAAGTCTACTCGTGTCCGGTCAATCCGGGCTATTGGTTCAATGGTGGCCATTTTGATTTGAACATGGTATCTCTTTTACCGGCAGCCAGCAATAATGAAGTAAACACATGTCGCCCCTTTGGTCTATTTAATGTCGAAAATGTCAACATGCTGTCAGAATGACTAGAGAACATCGTACGGAAATGAAAAGTGTGCTTAGGGAAATGCTCCTAGCTCCTATTCTTTGATAAAACTCGCCCTTTCACCAATCTCTTAACTTTTCGCGCCCTTTTTCTTTTCATTAGGACCATATCGTCTGTTCAATGTGTACGCTCCCAGACGATTCCGCTAGAATCCAATTTCTAAGATTGACAAGCCGGGACGGGGATTGATGAAAATGGTGTTGATTATGATTTCTTAGAAAGCGAGAAAATAGATTTAATTTGATTTCGGCACGTGATACCAAAACTTTTGTAAAAACTTGACTTTCATCTATCTGGTAGTTCCTGATAGTAAACATGACGATCATAGAAACAAGGAACTGCAGGCCAACACCAGAGGTTACCGCTGATCAGTATCAACCATTATTCTCCATTTCTTGAAGCTAAACTTCCCGATTAATTAGACTAATTAATGAAATGAAACAACAAATTTACTCTGCCAGGAACCATTGATTATCTTAAAGACCTCTGCAACATGAAATCTTTGTATTGAACACGTAGTTCAGTGTGCGATAGAAACAACTCAGTTTCAAAAGATAACGATTTTTTATTTGAAGTATAAATCACCGCATTTCAGTTAACTGCGTCCGTGTATATACACGCCGACTTCTGGAAACACATACTCTAGTAGATTTGTAATGTGCCCAAATCAGTTGGGTTTTTTTTCTTTTTTTATATATATATTCGGGGAAAGTGTGATTTAAAGTAATTGTATATTTATTACAATGGGACACGATTTAAAATTCTTCTCAACCCTTTCGAATTAGCTGATCATTTCATCAAAACTTGTTTATTATTAGAACGCTAACGTGCGGCTTACAAAGTTGTTTAGTACCTTTGTACATAGTGTTGTCACGTGGTATGACTTCTGTTTTCGAAACATTGGACATACAAGGTATACAAACAGAAAATCCTACATGATCTCGACTAATATGAGATACAGGCAACATATGTTCTCGGATAAGACAAAGATTACAAATCTCGCCGATTCACGTTAATTACGCGTTGTTCAGTCCTCTTCTTTGATTAGAAATAATAAGATTGGACAGGAGACTCTTTATTGTTCTTTTGACGACCATGTTGCCACAAGTGGCCAATCATAATCAATTAACGGTTTACCTTATCACGTGATTAATGACCGCAGGCATCAACGATTAACCAGTCTATTGGCACTGAGAGAAGATTAAGTTTCTCCTTTTTCCTGACAATCAAGACTATGGTCGGTCAGTAAATATGAAAGTTATCAGTACTCTGTTTGAGTGATGGGTAGATTGAAGTTCGACTTTGATAATTTCTCTAAAACTGGTTTCATGTTTCGTGAAAACTGATGAAATTAAACGTCTTTTTCCTTTCACGCACCGTTCCCAGGAGTCCGCCATGTCTAAATTGAATATTATTTTTATTAACCTTTGATAAAACTAATCTTCTTAAGACATTTTCCTCAATTATCGTTTATTTTAAGGGTCAAATGCTTCATATTCAAGATAAACTATTAATAAAAGATAGAATTTTAGATTAGATTTGTTTTTAAGGAATCAAATCACGTAGAGTTCTCAAATTAGGCGCAGTTAAGAAATATTATATCCAAAAATGTGAAAAAAGAAAAGATCTGGCACAACTTTATACTTTATGACGAACTTTTACAAAATTCATATCAGATTAATCCAAAATATTTTAAAATTAAAGATTCCTAAAAAATATTGTATTAAAACATATGTGATAACAATTCAATGGTTCTGTGACGTTTACAACAAGCTGGGAGTAGGCCCCCTATACTAATAAGTGTTCGTAGTTATGGATTTAAACGCGACCTAAAACTATAAATATATATCTTTCCCTCCTTCTTTTAGAAATGGACGTTTAGGACGACACTTACGGATATTAACATAATATTATTGCTTAAAGAACCACACACATAATTTCAAGTTTATGAACATATGTTAGAAAATCTGTAGAAATACAGTACATATATTGTGATTACGACAGATTATTATAATTGGATTTCAGGATTATTAATTCTTAATTATAATTTTCATAATACGTCTTTCATTGAGGTTGTATTAAGTTTCTCCGTGCATGTCATAAACGGTTTTCATACGTTTTTGTGACTTTTTACTTATACAGCACTATAATGATCCTGTCTCCTATAGCCTGGTTTGTGAAGAAAACTCGGGCGTTATTATTATCTCATCTCATTTCGTTCATTTCCTATAATTACATTCACAAGTATGTAATTGCTCATATGTTTTAAACTATATTTAGAAACAGGGGCACACATTCATTTAACTGTAATCTGCTTAATTCTGAAATGTAAACCTTTCCATACAGATATTTACCTTTCATTTTACGTTAGTGTTCATAAACCCAACATTGAGAAGTTGAGACAGGTGAATATTGATCCTTGTTTACCTGACCAACGGACTAGATAGAGTTACCTCCCATAAGTAACCATATACAGGTAAAGTTGATCTACCTGTACGATATAATGATCACTTCACTTTACTAGCGCTAAGGTTCATACTCTTGGGAGTTTCTATTTCTTTTTCTTAGATTTAATTAAACAGTCACAGTATAATAAAAACTATGCTACGTGTTTCTTTGTATTGTGGGCTTTGTTAAGAATTAATTTACAAGGCACAATAAAATGATGACAATAATTCTCATTTATAAATGAAATACATCCAGGCGAACTCAAGAGTTAATATATATTATCAGATGTATGTTTTAAAATTAAATTTGACACGAGATATACTGTTGATGAAAATTAAACTGACGCCATTTAAATCTTTAAAAAACCTACAAAGAACAACTGATATCTCTTTGTAAAATGTTTTATTTATAATCCAAAATTGGTACTTCGTTTATTTTCATGCATCCCCAAACAATTAGTTCCTTGTTTAGTTCTACAAAAACTTGATAAACTTCCTTGCATTTATTGCTATAAAAAAAAGAACAAAATTTTACAAACAATATTCAATTTTTTCCTCTCTGAAACTAATAAACTATTTCAATGGCAATGTAGCCACAGAATTATATAAAATGTTTTTGTACTTGATTCACCGATATTCTATTAATAACTATTAAAAAAAAAATATCTGAAATGGAGTTAGGTACAAATAAATAGAATAATTTGATCGTCATTTATTTCGACACAATGCACAGAAAAGCTTGTAAATGGCTTCATTACAGATATAAAACATTTCTGTATTGTTAAATAGAGACAATTTTGATATTGTTTTGTTAACACGCGCTTTGCTGAAGAGATTGAAAAAGCCATTAAATGGCACCATAATGATATGGTAAACTAAATGCCAATGTCTAAATAGTAATTTAGTTACGAATTTGAAGAGAAAAATGTTTAATTCTAATTACACGTCGATTCAACAGAGAAAACAACTGTAATTGTCAGCTATTTTCGTGTCAACGTTTTGCCGACGCTAAATTTGTACAAATTCGAGCAACACAAAACATGAACTGTAAATTAGGCGAAACGAATATTTACACCACGGAAACAAATTCAACAAACGTAATGATAGTCTGTCAAAATTAAAATCGTTTTCATTAACCTTGTAGAACCTTGCACGCGACTTGATTCTTTCCATTGACAATGTCGTCTGCACGATTGTTTGATTCACGTCAGTCATTTAGCGTCTCGTTGCTAGGACGACACTTAATGCTCCCTTTAAACAATCATCGTTTATTTTAACTATTAGTGCTAACTGTATCTAATTTTTACTACCTGCGACCCTTAATTCGACATTTTTGATGGTAAATTGAACAGATGGAGATTAGAGAGGAAATTAAACCTGAGACACGTGGCTAGTGCGCACGCGCAAGACAATGCCCAAACGCATGAGAGCTGACATGACGTCAATATCTAATAAAAATTGTGGATTAAATTCATTTCGTTACGATGAGAAGAGCGTTAATAGAAACAATAAAAATGTTATTGATGGTTCAATCTTTTAGGATTTGTTTACATTTGATTAATCTAAGTTATTTTTAACAATGGCTGTAATTAATTCATTTTTTTAGAGCGACAGAAAAAGATTAATATTGTTTGAGTTTTAGTTACAATATAAATGACAAACAAGCTTTGTTATTTTATTGGTTTTATTTTAGTGCGATACTGAGTTGATGGTAATCAAAACATACGAATATTATCAGATAAAAATTAACTGTTATTTGATACCCAATATGCAAAACATCGTCGGAATATGTCTTTGTGTTAAATTAAAACCGTTGAAATATTGATATATACTTGCTGTTGCTAGATCCTTTCCTGCGACATTTGACAACTATGACCAGGGTCGTTTTCCTAGATCGAACAACAGTTTATTAATTCTGTACTTTAAGCGCTGTATTTACGCATTGTTTTAAAAATACTTGCATATAGGCCTATCGTCATTCATCAAATGTAGCTTAATAAAAAAATATTATATCTCAAGCATCAGATGTTATATTCCCATTCAGCAGATGTAATTCCCAAGCATCAGATGTAATATTCCCATTCAGCAGATGTAATATCCCAAGCATCAGATGTAATATTCCCATTCAGCAGATGTAATATCCCAAGCATCAGATGTAATATTCCCATTCAGCAGATGTAATATCTACATGCATCAGATAGTTAAACAAATACCACAATATAATAAAATAGTATTAGACAGAGGAGGCCACCACATTCGGGTTTTTTTTTTAAACAGTTGTCTTTTAACCCTGATGTGGTTAACTGCCAAGAAAAAGAAATCTTATTTAAACTCAGAGGTAAAGAAGTTTATTTTACTAGAGTTATCAATTCAACATATCACATGTAAATTTATTCTAATCTCTTAATACGACTGTTGACAAATTTATACAAAACATCTTACAATTGTTAGACATATTCAAAAGAAGTATATGCTATTGTTATTTAAAATCCAGTGATATGTAGGTGACCGCCAAGTGACAACATCATGTACGAAAACATCAAAGGTAATGTTTGACCGAGAGGCAAAGTGGAAGACCTTAGTAAGAAAGGTAAAAAACAAAATATAAACAATCTTGCTACCTTTGAGTTTATTTTTGCAACTAAATTCACAAATCGGCAATTAACTTTGTATTTATGCATTCAAAACGAAACACTGCAAATATTGAAACTTTGGCAAATATATTGACATAGCCAGATCAAAGAGTTTTGTAGAAAGGTGTTTCTTGCCACAGGTGTAGTGAAAGTAGCTTTTATATTTTCTTCTCTCGAGTTAATGATTGATAAAGTATACAAGCATTGCTTCTACCGATACATAACATAGTAAAGCTGGGAGAAAGTAATCACTACGTTGGCTTATTATAAGTTCCCCACACGCTATATTCCACTTTCCTCTTTCTCAGGTATTCTCTTTTGATGAATGTCTTCAAAACTTTGACAAGCGTCTTAATTGCTTGCTCGTATTTGTTGGATTGGCTAGCCGCGTGTCGAACGGGTGTCCGGAATATCAAATAGATTTAGCCAAATCTCAAGTGAATAATGTTAGCAAGTTTAATAAGATATGAACATATTGTGACATGATTGTTTAGAAGGAGATAATCACCTGAAAGATCTGAAACCAATATAAGAAGAACATAGCCGTCAAACCAGACACCTGCCGATCCCCAGAACAATGTATTAATGTATAAAAACAATAGTTAATGTCGCATAGTGTAATATTCAATATTCCGTTATGAGTGATCAATTATCTGGGCTGTGATTTCTACGGTTGGGGGATTAATGGTAATCCCAGGGGAGAAGGAGGATCGTGTCGTTTACAGATTAATCTAACTTGTTCAAGACAAAATCTCGTTGGGATTTTGCTTTAGGATTCGTTGATTACATTGTTATGTATTAAAACTGGTTGTTTTTATGGATTTCGTGTTAATACCCTGCTCGTTAAACCTATGTAATTAAGACCCGTAAC
This sequence comes from Patella pellucida, assembly GCA_917208275.1. NCBI lineage: Eukaryota > Metazoa > Mollusca > Gastropoda > Patellidae > Patella > Patella pellucida. The sequence continues at coordinate 66,335,978 of OU795039.1, forward strand.
ACAAGCTAACGTGTCAACCGTCATTAACTCACACAAAAAAGATGGATGACAATCATAATACAACCTTATTAACTTTCCTACCATATTTGTTTATTACCGATTCGCTGTTTTTTTGTGTTCTATTCTTTTTCTTTCGTCCCTTGTCACGCTAATTTACAATCTTGCCCTAGGTGTTGTTTTCTAGCTGGAACTTGAGTTTGTCGTGTCGGCTACAAAGTTAAAACAAGCCCAGTAACACAGGGAGTTCTGTATTTTAACTCGCTTCATTAACTCTTACTCATACACTGAAACCAGTAGAACTAGTAGACTCCTACACTCAGGAACTGTTTGATATGACATAAAGTACACGAGATTTTAGTCGAATAGCAAAACTTCCCATTTTGTATATTTATATATTGCCGTGCATTCCTGTTTAGTCTCGCGAATAGCACGCGTAGGGATATACATAAAATCGTCAAATGTTGAAACGGTTTCATAATTTTCACTATAAAAGATTTCCATCTGTAACAATACCTAGGTTTTTAACATTCGACGTTTGATACTTGAGTCTATCAGTCGATTATGCGCGCAGAATTGCCGTTATAAACATGCATTGTAAGTGGCATAGCCGCCATTTTCTGGGAGGGACCGGGTGTATTCGACTAGATCATTTTCAAATTTCAGTAACCAGGGGCCATTCGTATAAAGTGTGTGTGGGGGGGGTGTTAACGTCCACTCGACACAAAGTAAGTAATGTCGGGACCAACATATTGTTTAATTTTATTTCAATAATTAGCTTGCGCGTATGGGTCTTTAGCAGTGGTGGGAGGAAACCGGAGGACCTGGAGAAACCCCACGGTTTTGGACATGCGACCCTACTCCTTGCCACGTACAACCGGGGATTCGAAACCACACCAGTTTACTCAAATATAAAGCTACAAACCCAATAGTCTTAATACAAATATAAAGGAGACCACATACAGACAACACCTACACCATCAATGACAATCCTTTGCTTTATAATAAATACTGAAAAAAAGCAGCCTTTAATTAAGGTGTGTGTACTATTTTCTCACCGATTTGGAAATCACATTAATGCATTCAAGTGCATTTTGGCAATCCTTCGGACCTATTTCAAATTTTAATTGCTATCCGGTTAAGTTATTTTTTGTGTTAAATTCTTAATTGCTAAATGTTGCATTACAGGATAGTAAAGTAATTCCACACTTAGTTGAGTTCAGAGGATGAATTTCCTCATTTACAAATTAAAAACCTAAAATCTCATATTGCGCTTAGACAATTTTTTTTTATATATTGATGCCAGTGATTGTCTTGATGAATTGTTTCTGTTTCCCATCAAGCAGTTCCAGGCTTTTTAATGCTTTGTTTTATTGTTTCTCATCACGAAGTTCCAGGCTTTTTAATGCTTTGTTTTATTGAAATTACCCAATCTTTTTATCTTTTGTCAAACATAAACATACCTTTTTTCTCGAACAGGTGCGACTTCTAAGGGGCGACAACCGGACACCATGTTCCCATGTAATACGAACTCTCTTGACACAAAAAGATCACAAAAAGTATTATGTGTATAAACATAGATGAAGCGACATGGTATATGTTTGATTCGAGTCGATTTAAACAATTTTACCTAATTAAATAACGGTTAGATAGCTGGCAATTCCACATTCCAAACTCATTAATAGAGCGACAACGGAAATCATGTCTCGCTTTGTCACACGTGGTTTCGTTTACCGCGCAAATTAAGAGGTGGCGCGAACGGTTATATTGCAGTTATGTATCCTATTTATTTTAAGTGGCTTTTAATAAACTTGGTACATCATGTTGATGTAATTCATCAGCTAATTTCAAACTTAGATAAACATCTTCAAAAACATTCAGGTTTTCTTTGAAGGTTTGTGGAAAATATTTGAGTGAAGTTTGAAGCATGTACTATTAGTCGGCAAATCACCTGTAGTTTCAAGTACCTTAAGTTAAAACCCATGTTTCTAAATGTTGAAATACCATTTTACGACTTATAAAAGTTTTTCAATTTGATGTTGAAATTAACATTTAATTAACCAACGCAACATCATTACGTTTACGTCTTTTTGTCTGAATTGTCATACACACATTTATAAAAATATGAAACAAATGAATACATTTTAAACCTTTTTCCAAAAATTAATTTAAGACACAATTTGAGACTTCAATATCTACAGTGAATGTAAATCTGAAACTAGCAGGGTTCATTAGCTATTAAACAAACTAAGATGAATAAAGCACAATGGATTAAACTAATATAATCTGTTTATATTTAAAGCTGGATTCATCATGCAATTAAAAGTTAAGCTATGCATAAATCACCGTATAGTAAATACATTTAATTGTATGAGTTGGGTAGGGGTGAAATGTCACATCAAATAGTCTAAACTAGCCACAAATACTGTTTAGCCATGATTTCGTATAATTACAATTATGTCATTCTCTTCCTTGATTGGCATTTAGTAATTATTGAACATAATAATATATATATATTATGCCAACTTATAGCGTACTGTATCCAAAAGCCCCCGCCCCCAACGTGTTATCAAACAAGCCTCGAATTCCCTATTTCTTACGTTTAAAGAATTTATTAGTGTCCCTTTTCAATACCTATGGTTATACATGTAATTTAACTATAGGGTTTGTCTGCATTGTCTTCGAAGCATTAATAGGGGATTATTTGAGAGATTTTATCTAACGGGGTTAAAACAGATAGATACTTCCTAATTAACATGAATATTTAAAACTTAGTATGATTAAAGTCTGATTAATGGCACCAATGTATTCCAACTAGTATCAGCTTGTTGTGGGTTTAAAGACATCGTGTTTCCGATTTCACTACAGGTAGGTACGACGGTTTAGATCTGGATTTCAGACGCCAAAGATTATAGGTTTAAGAAAATCTCGCTAATAGATATGGTACCCATATCTCTTCTTCTCACAGACAGGTAACTAGAACGACGGTCGGTTATGGTACCCATATCTCTTCTTCTCACAGACAGGTAACTAGAACGACGGTCGGTTATGGATGTCAGAAACCGAAGGTTACTGGATATGAGATAACCCAAAGATTAAAGAAGGTACACATAGCCTACCCCGTGCCAGACATCCGTCACCGAATGTGGTGATGATTTGGGCCTAGATGTCAGAAGCCGAAGCTACCCGCAAGAAGATAACCTGGTGTGTCAAATGCATCCAGCCTTCTATTCTAAATACAAAAGTACTCCAACACGTGTTAAATTAAGATAACGTAGATGTATTTTTTGCAGTCCACATGAATCAAAAGTTGTGATACTACATGGAGATTGTTTGGACTAAGCAACCTTTTGTTGGTAGGAGTGATTAATTTACGTAGTGAAATTATCACCGTGTAAAACGATGGAAGATGTCATTGCACTATGACACATCATCCATCATATAAATAAAACACATTTTCAAAAAATACAACCGAGACCAGAGAGTACAGTGAAGGGAGAGAGAGCTCCTTTATATTTGCCAATTTATAATTACAAATTTCATTGATATAAAAAATATTAATCGGTAAATACGGATAGGTAAATCAGTGCCTACACTTCCTTAGCTTAAACATGTAAAACCTAGACCGCCTTTGTTTTACTTTACTACCCTGGCAAACATGGTCGGAGCATTCGAAAGTCCGAATGGTGTTGTTATAGTGAGAGCAATTCTAAGATTTGAAATGGTATCAGTCAAAATGGATGGAAAGTTTGACATGAATTACAGAATTCATTGGCATTTGGGTGATTGGGTAGACGACAACCACGGGGTTATATACTAACAGCTGCGTTACCTCTACAGTGGTTTATGAAACGCACACGTATTAGCGAATGAGGGGAGGTATGGGTGTTTCAGAAAGAGGAAGCGTACATTGTGCTTTCAAAGGCCATCAGCGGAGTCAGCAGTCAAGTGATCTGAATCCAAAATAATATGTCATATTATCTTAAAATATTAAGTATACCCCAAGTCATACAAGATGCCCCCACTTCTAAATCCCCCCCCCCAAAAAAAAAAACAAAAAAAAACAGAAAAACAAAACAAACAAACTATATTGTGTTTTTTTTTCCGAAGTAGCTGAAAAAAGCGCAGAAGAAGATTTGATAGTTTAATATACCACATAATTTATAAACCAAGATGTCGTTGTCGATCTAAAACGCAGTCTGGTAGAAGTTTGCTTCGTGACACATTGACAAGATAATACATATGTTTATTATTATTTAAAAAACGTGACTTGTGTATAATGGATTAAGTAATGATTCGAATAATGTACCTTCGTACAATGAACCCCCAAAACATTTTTTATCCGAATAGAACGCGTTTTAGGACAACCCTGTGTATTACATCTGTAGTAAATGCTAAATGTTTAATCTTTTTCGTACGCAAGGTAAAAAATAACCGACAAGCAACACAAGCAGCTAGTTTAATACAAAATCAAATCGGAAGTCGTACTCGTAACACACATAATGATCTCAACAATCGGAACTTAAATGTTTACCATAGTACATACCATACATCTAAGTTATCAGTGCCTTATTTGCTCTGGGTGTATCCTCACAAGATTAAACGTATTTTAGTATACAAACGTTATGATAACATCTAAATATTTTCCCCGATCAAAAAGTAAGTGACAACAATTCTTTAAATAATCAAATTATATTTCTTAATTATAAAGTTCATTGTTAAAAAGATTGAGGTCTATTATTGCCATTAGTATGTAACTAGAACAAATCAACAAGGAAATTGGAATAGTACATGCAAAATAATACAAGTAAAATGAGAATATTACAAGTATAGTGAGAACTCACGGAAAAGTACATGCAAAAAAAATACAAGTAAAATGAGAATAGCGCATGGAAATGGGAATAGTACAAGCAAAATGGGACTTATACAGGTAAAATAGGATTATCACAAGTAAAATGGGATTAACACAAGTAAAATAGGTAAAACACAAGTAAAGTGGGAATAACGCAAGTGGAAACAGTACAAGTAAAGTGGGAATAATACAAGTAAAATGGATATAACATATGGAAATAATGCAATTAAATGAGAACAGTACAAGTAAAATGGGAATAGTACAAGCCGAATGGGACTAACACAAGTAAAACGTGAGAATAATACAAGCGAAGTGAGAATAATACAACTAAAATTGAAATACAAGTAAAAGGAAAAATACAAGTTAAATGAAATTAATACAAGTACAATGGGATTATTTTAAGTGAAATGGGAATAAAACAAGTGAAATGGGAATAGCACAAGTGAAATGTGAATAACACAAGTGAAACAGGAATAACACAGTAAAATGTTAATAATACGAGTAATATGGGATCAATACAAGTAAAATGGGATTAATTCAAGCGAAATGGGAATAACACAATTAAAACAGGAATAATACATGTAAAATGAGATAACTACTAGTAAAATGAGATTTCTACTAGTAAAATTAGATTACTAGTAGTAAAATAACATTTATAATAGTAAAATGAGATTACTACTTGTAAAAATGAGATTACTACTAGTAAAAATGAGATTACTACTAGTAAAAATGAGATTACTACTAGTAAAATTAAGATTACTACTAGTAAAATAATATTAATATAACCATTGGGATTAATCCATGCAAAATGCTAGAATATCAACTAAAGACATTTAAATCTTTAGACAAATAACCAAATAAATAACAAGAATGCAAGGGAACTAATGTGCTGTGTAAGTACAAGTCGAATATGAGATTGTCATTCTGGAAAATCCTAAAAACGAAACTCCATAAAGTCCAAACCAACCAACCAAGTCTTTGTGACACTTTATTCAGTGAGGGGTGTCATGCAAGGGATGCACTCTACTTCTGGGCTGTCTGATATTCTATTGTATTTTAATCACGTTTCATTTTCCAGAACTCATTTATCTAACTTTTTTATCGCTTTATGGCTACTCCGTGATAATATTGCAAAGACTTAAATACTGTAAAAAATGACACAAATGAGTGCTAAAATATTACAATCAACACACAAAAAAGTGTTTATTACTAGTCGCCATAAATGTTTGCTTACTTATTTCAGACACCAGGCACCCCCTCCCCCTCCCAGTGTAGAGGAAATCAGTGATAAGTTGGCGAGTAAAGTCCAGACAGCACGGTATCATAATATATTATAGCATGTTCTCCAATCTTATTTCAAATGAAATAAAATGTTGTTTCCAAAAATACATTTGACAGTTTCAATCTTATTTTAACAGAATTATGATATTTAAGTTATTGGAAATATACAAAAAAGATAAGAAACGTATCAAATCATGGAATTTTCATGCTGAATCACAAAAATATTTGAAATATAAGATAATAAATGCAATGCCAAATATGTTCCACGAGTCCTACAACTATGTATATTCATGTACAACATCGGTCCTTTGTAACCGTACAACTGTTTTGTAGTCATAGCAGAGTAGTTTTCGATTCCCTCATCATCGTCACTAAACAGGAACTCCTGTCATATATTATTTATGAAACCAAGATCTATTTATCTAAAAAGGGACTGTGAATATTCTCCTCTCTCTTTAACAATTAGACTTTTGTGGGGGAAAGGCAGGGAGTGTTGGTCCATGCTTCCTTGGTATGACATAATATCAGTCATTTGTTGAACCGTAATCTTTCTTATTCTCAAATTGTGACCGCCGTATTACTAATTCAACTGCATGTCGCTCCTGGCTTGCGAAGATGCTAATCATTTGTTACAACAATCGTCTCCTGGTTACGTGCAGCACCTTTTAATTAACCTCTTTCAACTTATCAATTAACTAGGTATTAAATTAGCTATACACCTCTCTAAACATTTGTTCTGCCGATTTAATGTCTGAGTATCGATTTTCCTAGCCAAGTTGACGATGCAATAAACATATGTAAAGAGCTCCATACAAATTATCTTTCATTTAGTTTCGATCTATGAGATCTGTTTTAAACTGGGCAGAATAATAGCTCTCTTATTTAGCCTTGCATGTTGTGAAAAGGGCGGATAGTGCGAACTCAAGTAAACGGACATACGAAAGGAGTCATTAATATAAAGAGCGCTTGTTAAATTGAATTCGCCAGCCTTATAATAAGTATTCCTTTACAGTTGAGAGTTATTGTTCTTAGAAAAGCACTTAGATCACTTCCGGTCTGGATAAAAAGGTGAATTAATAAAGGCACATTGATACACAATACCCTTGTAGTCTTTATCAGTCCAGTTTCTTTAGCTTTAACGGAATATTCTTGTAGAAATTCGTTATCAAGTTTACCTGTTAGGTTCTTTTATTTTTTTCAAACTTGATAATTACACTGTAATAATGGAATGTATTGATCAAATTAGAGATAAACCCATACGGCATGTTATCTTTGAATAAATTCATCAAAAACGTCAATGTTAAATTATATTTTAATCAAAGACATCTCGGTGTATAAAACTGGCATTGTTCGGTAACAAGATTTCTTTTTTAAAGTACTTTCTTAAAAAAAAGTAACAAACACACTAACTCGCCCAATAACCGGCAGTCTGGATAACCAAGGATTAGGCTAATTGAGAAGTGGAATAGAATACATTAGTCTGGCATGTAATGAAGCGAATATCGATGCGAACTTATTCGAGTGAAATATTGGCCTAAAAGACACTTCTATAAAAAGTACGGTTGATAGTGGAGCACTTCCGGCACGTGATTGGCGGATAACAAACATTCAATCGTCTTTCATAAGTTAAGGTGGAAATCACGCTTTAATAGCGAGAAATAACGAGACTTACCTTTAGCGTGTTTACAACTTGTCGACAAAACAATAGGCTAATCAATGGCGGATAATACTAATAGATAATCTATATTAAGCTTGTCTCAACCCGCCATTTTATGGTTTGTATCGCACTTGGACTGAAGAGTGCTTAGACCGACTTGAAGTAGCCAACCATTAATTAAAAAGAGCGAATTGATTTCAGATTTTTAACAGCAGTAGAAAGGGCTCTAATGGAACTATTCAATTAATCATTGAGTTATATTTTGTTGTTAAACACTCGGTATTTTATCGATATGCTAAAAGAGTTCAGTATTGATAAAACGAGAAACTTAAATTAAACTTGATTCTTTCACAATACATTTCATTGAATTTTTTTAATAGGGTATGAAACTTGAATTTACACAGACGGAAAACAAAAAACTGTTAATACAGCTTTTATGATTGGAATTGAAGAGTCCTTAGAGATATTACCTTGTACAGATTTAATTGATAGTATTATACTTTAGGCTTTTTACGTGTGACATTTAGCACACTAGAGATGTTACTACAACAAATACATGTATGGGCGTTAAACCGTTACGTTACAACGGATTTTATCCAGTTTCATAGCATGCGTTAGTGTTGACATACTTTCCTCTAAACACGATATCATGAATTGGTTATGGACAACTGTGCTGCTGCTATATTAACCATTTCAACTTCCAAGATTAAAGACAAGGAGGTATCAGGTATACAAGAAAGAGTAAGCATACCATGTCCCCTGAACATATATAATTAAGTGGACGAGCAAGTCTATAATGAACAGTTGTCACGTACAACATCGTAAATGGCGGCAGAATATGGCGGATATTTCAGATCTCAGATAATATTCAGGGATTTATAAATGCTTCATTTCTAAATTATCGTGCACCATATTATCTCCCAAACAGTAAATTTGCCCGAAAACAATGATAAGACGGGGTTTGGTAGGGTATCTATTTATGTTCAATGATAGATAGGCTTATCGACATCTACATCGTTGTTATATTCATTCCTGGTCGATTCCTGCATTAATCGACAAAGTGATCGGGATTTACCGACGTCGTTTCCTCGTGTCACTGTTGCAGGACAACTTTACTGTCTAGTCGCGTGTATACAATGGTGTGCACGTAAAATATCCCTTAACAGATATAATCCCATATAAGAGTAGGCCATAGTACCACTACATGGGCAAAATTTCCCTCGTAGCACACTGTATGGCGGATGGTTATCTTCATTAGCCGAAGCAGAACAGTAGTACGTTAAAGTTAATTTCATTTCATCTCATATATTCATTCTTGAGAAAATAACCGATAGTCACAGTCTGAATGTCAATATATTTATAAATTATAACCACGAGAGAAGGGGAAAGAGGGAGAGAACGAGCGAGCGAGCGAGAGGGAAATGTGGTTTAACGTCAACTCGACACCAACTATGTCAATTCGGGACTAACATATGGTTTTAATTTTATTTCAATAATTCGCTCACGCGTAGGGGTCTTTAGCAGTGGGATGAAACCGGAGTTCCCAGAGAAAACCCACCAGGTTGGACAGGCGACCCTACTCATTGCCACGTACAACGTCAGTTGACTTAATGACAGGCTTTATTACACAGCGAGCACACGCTAACCATTCGCGAACATCTCGACATTAACGTTTATCACCCGTATTAATTAAATAAATATTTTCTTATTCGCTAATTGAATACGGCACCGGCCCTCGAAACACGTAGATTCTTAGCCTTGTTCACCTTTTCAATGCTACAGGTCTGCTGCAGGAAGAAGGACCCGTTTCATAAATGCAATTAGCCATATTGACGCAGAACAATAACAGAAGTTAAGCCCCGTCGCATTTCATTTAATTTCATTTCTTATTCCCCGACAAATAAATGCCAGTTTCAAACATTATTACCGCACTTAATGCACTTTTTAAAAAAAATAGGTGAGACATTATTACAGTGGTATGAGACCATGTATTAAACGACATTCTGTCACCTGATTAACATGCATCATGGCGCTGTCTTTGACCATGCCAATGTCATTTTTATGACCAAAATACAGGTAGATAGGTACAGAACAATATTATAATGTCATGTTCATTTACTACATGTGTTTAAATTAATGATGTGACACCTTGAGTATGACAGAGTGACAAGATGACATCATGACATGTCCTCAGGCTAGTTGACCATCCAGTGACCATAATATACGATTTTAGCATACCTGTAAAATACCTGCATTTGTATGTTATTAATATTATTACATATATTAATATTAAACAGGTGATGATAATAAAAATGATTACTTATTACTTACCTATTTATATATATAATTTATACATGTGCGTGTACTTTTATTAAACGGGTGATAATAATACTATTACTTACTTTACCTATGTTACAAATTATTATATACAATATTAACGCGGGCTGTTATTTTGAAACTAATCTGTATTTACTATAGAGACACGATATAATAACTTCGGCCCCAAGAATAAAATGTTATACACGATGTTAAAAATTGGGCCCAAAGAAGATGAAATTCCATGCCATGGTTTATTCGGTTGAATTTGATTCTTGGTCCTGTATTAAAGAATTGAAATCATATATTGTTTGAATGACATTTAGTAATTGAACACATTAAAATAAACACAACAGTTTTATGGATTTCAATTACTGTACTACTATTAAAGTTAGGTTTCCACAATGATTCTATTGTCGATATCAAGCACATACGGATACAGACAGAAGGAAAGAACTGAATAAAAATAAGCCGATGAACAGCTAGATTAACGACCAGTTCGGATTTGGATTCGTTCCATAGAAAAACCTAATTATTCTTTTAGTCCTGGGGATTATTTTTAAAACGTATGAACCTATCTTACACTTCCAAGACTTTACAGTCAATTATACTTTTGTGGATGTCAAAAGGTAGGAGATTTTGAAAATTTCAGCTACCCGTTGCATCGTTCTCAAACAATCCCAGAGAATGACTTCCGGTTATTATGAAATCTTAATGTATCCATATATAAATATGGATACAAATGAATAAATGAAATGGGGTTTAACGTCCTACGCTTTAGCACCTAACCTGGGCTAATTGAAGACGGGCATACGCCATACAGTGTGCTATGAGGTAAATTTTGCCCGGGCAGCAGCTGAATTCCAATTGCCAAGGGTTCTTTTACGTGCACGCCAACGTGTACACGAGACCTCGGTTTTTCGTTCCATCCGAACGACTAGGCAGCTGTCCTTGTTAGGCCCTCCTTCTGTTCACTGACAAGGGGAAATCACGCCGGAAAATCGAGATGAACTTTCTCGGCCGATTCAGGGATCGAACACCCGACCTCCAGGCTAGCGAACCAGCGCCTTATCCACTTAGCCACCGTGATCCCCAAATATGGATACATTATGAAGCTATATTGTATTGAAAAAAATACATTTGTGGGTCAAAGTATAGTAAAATGTTTGGGAATTAATTACTAAAACGAGAGAGAGGGAGGGAGAGGAGAGAGAGAGGTAGAGGGAGAGAAGAGGGACCAACACCTGGTTCGATTTTATTCCAATAATCCTTTTACTAGTGGGAGATGACCAGCAAGGTCAGATAGGTGATCCTAATCCTCACCATGTATAAGTGAGGAATCGAACCATGCCACTTGACTCAATGACATCCCTTATGATCTGAGGGTTCCACACCGCCAACAAACTGTTTTAGTTTTATACTGTCAGAAAGAGCTTCTACCTAGCAGATTCCGCAATTAAACTTTTTGCTGCTTCCAGAAAACCTAAGATCGTTACATATTTTGTTTAAGGGAATAATAGTCCTGGGGCCGGTTGCTCAAAGCTCCGTTATCTTTTAACGATCCGTTAACTTTAACGGAGAGAAAGATCGTTGCTGGAAATAAAGGCCCCGAACATTCTGTGGTGCAAATTTTTCCTACAGATTGATGCTTATATTTCTAAAGGAAAAAAATAAGGTATACTATAGTGTTTTCTGTAGTAAATTTTACGGAAAGTTAACAAACAACATGTTACCAAGATATGTCCGTTAGAGTTTAACGGATCGTTAAAATAACTTAGTTTTGAGCAACCGACCCCAGATGTTTATTATATTTGGGAATTTTTTGTTATTAAATATAATGACTAATGATATTCATGGTTACCGCCAGGGCCATCCCCCTAAAAAGATGACAAAGAAACCCGTCTTGTTAAACATGGAACGTCTTCCTGAGCTTGTAAACAATTAGTCATATGGATTATTATTAACATTTACTAGGTGTATATATCACCACATACTCTCAGATGTCCACTCCTGTCTTTCCTTAACAAATGGACAGTGGTCAAGCAATGAATTACATTCTCTTAACACCTGGGTTTGGTCTTTGTCCGCTCGTCACCATTTGTCTAATGGGTCATTTAAATCATTTTGTCACCTATACTGTCGTAGTGATGATATATCTGGCATGTTGATGGCGTTTTAAAATCAAAATAGGGATTGGTTGGGTGCAGAAAGAAACAAAAATGATTTTCACATAAATTTAACTTGGATGCTTGACGAAGCATGCTTCTGGTCGTTACTTTTGATTTGAAAGACAGCTAGTCATCGTGTATTAGAATACGCCTTTCCAAGACAGCTAGTCATCGTGTTTGAGTATACGTCTATGCCTGTCAAATGCTTATGCTTTTGATAGTAAAATTGCCAAACTGTTGCAGGCTTTATTTTTTAAATTTTTATTTGCAATTATTTTATCTTAATCGCCATCTATACTGCAGTTTAGGTATCTAAATTCGCTTTCCGGTTGTCGTATACGGGGCAGCATATGCGGGCTACTTTTATCATACATGCATATTGCTAACATTTTTGTTATTGTTTTGTTTTGTGGTAGGGGATAGTATGACCCTTTAACCGTTGGCTCTTCTTTACCTAAAACGCCCTTTGTCACATTTCATCTTCATTTAAGTTCCAATCGGTATGCTGCAGTACTTTTTCGAGAGACACTATTTGACATTGAAATATATAAAATTCTGTGTATATAAAGTATGCATGGCATTTTCATGCCCCTGTAAGCTTAGAAGATACCTATAAACAATACATAATCAGCTATCGATAACATTAGAGTAATAGTTTTATTCAAGTAGGTGGGTGGGGGGGAATTGTTGTGTCGAATGGACATTAATGTCGAATGGACATTAAACTCTCTGTCTGTCTCTTCCTCTCTCTCTCTCTCTCTCTCTATATATATATATATATATTTAACCAATATATTACACCCGTCTTTATATTTAGATACAATATGTAAAATGGAACATTACAATAATTTGTTCCAAATAATAATAAAAAAAGAACAGAGAAAACCGATCTTAATTTTGCCGTCTTTATTAGTCACCCGAATTGAATAAATACAAGGTATATATAGATATATTACATACATATTCATTAGTTACGGTTGTGAATCATTTCCGAGTAATCCATATTTAACAAAACAATTTAGAAAAAATACAATAGAGTATATGAAGATGTGATGGATGAGGTGTGGTTTACCTTGTCAGGTAAAACTACAAAATACCAAAATATATATCTTTTACATACCGTGGGAACAACGTAAAGACTTATATACATATTATAAGATTTTTTTTTGTTTGTTTTTTTTATAACAAGACTCCTGTTTATTGTAAAACTTTGCCAGATTTTTTTAACATATCACTGAAGTTGTTATATTTCAATCTAAAATACAATATTTATTTAGTACTAATTGGTATAAAATAATTTTAAAAAGTTTTATTTAATATACATTGGAATAATGAATTTGAAGTTTGTTAAAGAAGTAGTTTATTTCCTTGTCGTTCAATTTTCTATAGTTTAGGAATGCTGTATTATCAAAGAAGGTGGCGATTCAAAAATATTTCTCGATACAGTACGGTGTAAATAAATTAATCAAATACTTATTTATTGGGCGCGTTTCTTTCCTGCTCTAATGTGTTCTTATGAAAACATGACAATATAGAAAGAGTAATTATTTAAAATAAGACTGTTAGTCCACGATATCTCTTTAATGACTGAAATCCGTTAAAAAATACTAATTCGTGTTTTACTTAGTTTTATCTGTGTTTTTTAAATCCTACAAATTTGTTTAAAAGCTGCACTTAACAAAAACAAGTCCTACACTGCATTCTTCAAACACGCGAACTTTAACCTTTTTTCAACAATAGCACACCTACTTGAGCACGTGTGATTTCCACCCAATCTGCCCTCTCATGCCCCGGGGGTCACGAACACCCTGCCCTGTGACATTCACTACTATGCTGCGCCACCCCACCGTGTGTAATAAGACAGTGCAACAAAAGATGATTAGCGAGCAGAGAGAGAACCGACTCAAATGTTTCAAAAGTATTTATACTTTCACTATAGTAGGTCTTCTACCCACCTGCGTACCTGAATAGGTGCAAATCCGGCTCGTAATACTCACTCGCTCACCCAAGTTTAGTTTTAAAGATTTAACATAGCGTGAAAACCAACTTAAAAGTCAGAAATTGTTGAGCCAAGGATGACGGAACGAAAATAAACAAAAGAAGTCAATATATGTCGGTGGATATTTATTAAAATAGCCGCTATTGCTTGACTTAGTAGTTTTTGTTTGCCTATGTGTAAGAATGAAAGGATTAAGGGTTTGAGCGTTATGTTTGATGTATTATAGCGAAAAGATAAATCCCTTATTATTTGCTTGTATAGTCAACCGATTCAGAACACAGGTCGGTCGACTTAAAACTGATAAAGTCTCCGATATTAGTCAATTAAGAGGCGATTAACTAATATGAGAAGAGGCTTGAATATAGTTTGGGTTTTGTAGTCGGATTATTTTATTGATATAAGTAACGCATCTGGTTGCGGAAGTCTTTGATCCGATTTCGTACTCTCTCTGGTCATCTTACACGCTTCTTCACGTTAAGGCGAAATTAAAAAATCTATCAGCCGGTTTATTCACCGAAACGAAACATCGGTTCCTTTAACCGGATTTATTTTTGCGAAACGAAGTATAGGTTTCTTTACAAGGCTTTATTTTGTTGGGGATTGTTGGAGCGAGATTTATTATTAAGCGTAGAATTTGTTTTAATATTGTAGTATTGGTCTTTATGTATGTCCGACAAATATTAAAAGTTTGTTGATAAAAGTCATCTTAAGCTTCTTTTCCAGTCAATGACTTTTTATATACACACACATGTATATTTAGATTATAGTTGGCGTGAAAAAGAAACACGCCAGCCGAAACAGCTGATGGATACGTCTGTGTGGCGGGGTGATTTGTTTTGGTTTTGGGTAGTTGTTAATTAAATATTAAAAAAATATTATATTTATTCCCGTTATTTTTAGTTCTATTTTTGTCATGAAATAAGATGGGGTTATTTTTATTATTATTTTTTTTTAGTAATTTTAAATCTGAAAATGTCCTTACTTATCCATGGTCAAGTCGGAGATTATTAATTTCTTTTCAAAATATATATCTCCACATATTGCTTGATTTTGGCCTTATTCTATACACGTACATGTATACTTTATCGTGATTTGTACCCTTAATTAACGTGTACCTATGTTTTTGCATTAATAGTAAACTAGTCATATATTTTATTATTAATGTATTTGCTCTACAATTGAACTCCGAAGTTAGTGGAATTCATTCCAAAATAATAAATAAAACCAAGACATTTTTACCCTTAAGTTCAAAATATATTTAATAAAACTAACGTCTGAATCTATAACAAAGTCCATTTATTTTTGTCGGAATCAAACGATCTATGAAATCATAACTCATATTTCGTTTCGTCATACGTCGATATAAGACCATTCCATAAACTGTGATACCCAGACGACATAATGCACCATCAGCCATGCACAGAGAACTCTTAACGACAAACGAGTTCAATAAGTACAAGTAATAGAGAGTAAAGCACTAACGATGACATCTAGATTTATCATACTGATAAAACATTAAGAGCAACAGTATATAGCTAAGCGTGATCTTGATGCTAATAAGTAAACATGATCCCACGATAGTAACTGCTCATCCCTTGAAACTTGAGTTACAATTTCACATGGGCATCGATTCCTGAAATCCGGGTACATAACTGATTGATGTTAGAAACAGGCAGGGATATTTGGGAATAAGTATTAAGTTCTGTGCTAATATCAATTTGTGTTATTGACCCAAGATGAATTCAACAGAGTGGGTATTTTTTACGATCTGGGTGGGAAAGTGAGTGAAATTGAACGATATTTAACCTCCAAAAGAACAGGAATTTGTTTAGTATATATACATATCTGCAACAACGTATTTTTGAAATATATCTACAAAGCGTTAATATAATAGTTTTTGGGGTATACATCACTCAGCACTTTAATGTAATCAAAGAAAGACGAGATAAATAAAATATATTCGTTTATTCATTCAAATTTTAAGCCTTTTATCCAGTCGCAGACATTTCATGGACCATTCCCCACTCTATTCTTACAGTAACATGTAGATCACTATATTTCTTGTTTTTTGGGTAATAGCATTCACTATTAAAATTCTGAGCAAACTTTTTTAGAAATTTTCTACGAATTTTATGGATATTTGATAACTGAAATATTTTATCAGTGATAATATTACACTTAGTAATAAATTGTACCATGGACAGTTTTAGACAGTAGAGAAAATAGTGTGGCTTTAAATATATCAAATCAAAATAAGTAATATTTTATCAGTGATAATATTACAATTAGTGATAAATTATACCATGGACAGTTTTAGACATTAGAGAAAATAGTGTGGCTTTAAATATATCAAATCAAAATTGTCTACAATAGTTCAACTGACGTGCTGCATGTTGTAAATCAAACAAGAATATTGTTTGTTGGACATTTTATAAAATAAACTTGATAACAGCTGTTTTTATGTTCTATATTGATTGATTTTACAGGTTGTACGTGGTTGTATTCAATGTGTGTATAAACAATATTAGCTTGGATATTGTAGTAATGTTGTAAAAATGGTTGGCATTTTTATAGGACACTAGTTTACCAAAATATATAGGGATTTTGAATTTATTATTACAACGAGATATGTGAATATATCATGAAGAGATTTCTTTTGTCCATGTTATGTCTAACTGGTGGCCTATTTTTCAAAGACATAAACTGGATCTTGGTTGTTAGGACTCAATGCAATTGCTTGGTCGAAATACTATCTGCTTTCTAACAAAATATGCATTGTTTATTCAAGTATTTAATCTGCACAGAATCCAGACATTTAATTTCAAATGTTTTTTTTTTTTTAAATTAAGAGAGTAAACAGACACAAATTTCAACAATTTATTTATAAAATAATTATACATATACACAAACGATACAAATAAAGACAATGGATTTCCTTCCTAACATTCAACTCTGTCATTAATATTTATTAATTAATTAACCAATTAGCACTATAATAATTAATTACCCCTTCTACTCTCCTTCCCGCAGTATGTTAAAATCTCTAGGAGCATTGAATCCATTCGGAGGTACTGGCCTCGTTGTGGAGTAGGGGTTGAATCGTGAAACTGGTGATCTTGACATCAATTTGCTTACGCCAGAGGTAGAGAGTGAATAGGGATAAGAGTGGGACGAGTAAGCCATCGATGACGGATATGACGTAAACAAACCGTTAAGTCCCGCAGATGAAGATACCGGTGTAAATGATGACGTCATCCCACTTCCTATTTTAGGTACACTATGATTGTCTATTAGGAGAGAATCGGGTTTCCCCAATTTTTGTGGGGTCGTGTGTAAAAAGTCACTCACGGACCAAATTTTTGGTTTTTGCTGATCATTTTCACAGTCTGAGGGATTTAACCCTTCACTATAACTAGAATCAGAATCACGTGATGCAGGGGGAGATAATCTGCTTCTAGAATCTTCACCGACACTAGGAACAGGAGAAACACAATCATCTGAAAACAGGTTATCTGCCACCTTCTTTTTAGGTTTGTGGTCATTGTGTTCAGATTCGACATCAATTTCCTCATCTTTACCGTCTAAGCCTGAAAAAAATTAATTAAATTTTAAGCAACTCGTAAACAAATATTCACAAAAATATGACATAAGTTTCTATTTCTAATTCCCTCTAGTAGCCTGATGATTAAATTCAGTAGACATGGTTGGCATGTTACTCTTTATCACTGCAATATGTGAAATCTATTAGACAGGAATGATATATAAGTCATATTTTAATTAGTTTAAATCCCCATTGGTATACAGCATATACTTCAATAACTTTGGCATACACCTTTATAACCCCTCGAGACGAGAGGGTTACATAAGTTAACCTATCTACCACATCGAAACCATCAATACCCCATTACTGTCAATCACTTCACAGCGTCATAAAATACTACCCACAATCACCCAACCGGAACTCCCCCGATTGAATTGCACGCGCCAATACCCCCAGGCATATAATGCGATAAAGAATGATTGTGATTCTAAACAGCTAATCTGCACTTTATTTTGAATTGATGCCTCGGATAATGATGCTTTTTGAACGGTAATAATACCCTAGCCTATTAAATGCCCCCGGGTCAAACCTTAACCCGTCAACAAAAAGAACATCGGTTTAAAGAGTAAATAGTCTCGTTGTGATATAATGAAATGATTATTGTTTAATCCCGCGAGATTGGACAGTAGTTTTCTGGATGCTTTGATTTGTAAATTAACTTATCCAGAAAGATGTAACTGATATTAACACAAATAAAGGAAGAAAAACAATCTGGAATACGATTAAATACTGGATGTTAACAAATTTATTAAATGAATATTTTAGATTTCATGATTGAATTGGATAACAAAATTACCATTTAGTTTCTTTTCTGTTTTTTCTTTCAATTTCTCGTCAGCCTCGTTTTCTTTTTCATCATCAGAATCGTCGTCCTCGCCTCGATTTCGTGGTGACCATGTCATTCTATTTTCTTTTTTCAATCGACGTCTGGCATTAGCAAACCATGTTGAAACCTTTTAATAAAAGTATGATAAATACTGAATATTTTAATATACATAATATGTATCTTTAAAATGTGTCTAAATATTGTTTTGATATTCTTAATATATTAGTTTCCCCAAAAAGGTAATGTTGTGTTGTTTTAGACATCCATAACAATTTAGATTCCTTAAAATCGCCATTGAGATCTATTAAATAGATTAATCTGTGTTTTACAATTTAAACATCCTTAATATATTAGATTCCTTAAGAGATCCATTGGATATGTAACTGACCTTTTTGTGTTAGATGACTTAACATTATTTAAATTAAATAATTACCTGGGTTAAAGTCATTTTTGTGATGATGGCCAACATTATTTTCTCCCCTTTTGTTGGGTAAGGATTTTTAATGTGCTCATTTAACCATGCCTTCAGGGTGGTAGTGCTTTCTCTCGTAGCGTTCTTTCTTCTGGCATTCAGATCTAACCCGCCATATCTAAAAAAATTGAAATGAACATAATTTAAAAATTGAATTTTAATCATAATTTATTAATTTTAAAGTTATTTCCTTATCATAAATCCATAAAAGGCATCAGAATATTCCATTTGTTTTGTAACCAGTTTCTTGTATTTCCGTCTGTTAATGAGGGGTGTTTTTGACTCAAGAATTAATTGTCAACCAAACTAAAGGTTATGGAAAAAGAAGTAACTTTGAAATATGAAATGAGACAGGAAAAAGAAAGTTTGTTTTTATCAATGTCGATAAAGATTTAAGATAATAGGTACGATAAAAGGTCGCCGGGTTATTAAACCGAAACATTTTAACAACATGTCGAACAATCTCTTCAGTTAAATGTTACAAACGTGCTCTTCACAACGCTAACAATTATCGAATAAATAGCAAACTGGGTTTAAAATCAGGAAATTGGAAAATAACAACACCTCGTGAACAATGTAAACAAGAAAATAATTCATCGTTTAACTCGGAATACCCTGTATATCTCCGGAATAACACGGACTTAAAAACGGGATTTACCACTCCGAACACGGATAAACATTAACTGCTGAATGAGTAACAGAGTGCAACACAAAAGAACCTTTTAAATTTTCAAAGTTCAAGATCCGACTGTTTTGGGTTTTTTTTTCAGAAACAAAATATCGAAAATAAAAAAAAAATGTCAAGAAATTTACTACACTTGAATTGCTTTTTGCAAAATAGAATGACAAATATCAGTGCACAATAATAAATATATAATTGTTTGTGATCTAAAAATGTAAAATAGTTATCTGAGCTGTTCGATTACCCCCTCCCCTCTAAAAAAACAACTACACCTAACACCATTGCGAAAATCAGAAATGTTTCAGATAAAAAAATATAGAGAACTAAATTGCGAGAAAACTATAAATGAAGCTTACCCAGGCCCATAAGGATATAACCCCATTGAAGGGTCATAAGAAAAAGCTGGTTGTGTCAGAGATCTCCATGCTTCCTGGCTTTGTCCTCCAGTACTTCCCGTCTACAATACAAAATACATTGATTTATACATACATGTAGATATAAAAATACTTACATTGTATATACTATATGTATATTGATTTATACACCAATATAAATTTATGTTCAGATTAATTTTTATCCTTGTTTATTTGTTGGTATGTTATTAAGTTTGAAAACAAACAGCGCTGAATGTGAATATTGATCACGGAATATTTTATTATTTGATTTGATGTTTAGTTAGAAATAATTTCGTCGTTTTTATTTCCATAGAAAACCGGTCGGAGCTAGATTCTTTGAAATGAATAATGTTTGCTTTCGCGTACGTCTTTCCAAAGAATGGGAAATATCTTGAATCGAACTTTTTTTTACGAATTGTTTTTATTCGCTTTCTTTTCACATCCCTAGCTACGATTCCCATTCATTCAAAGTTTTGTATTTCGTTTCTTGTGTTTTTGTGAGCTTGTTTTCACTGTTTTACAAAATTAACAAAGACTAAAATTACACGAATTACGGCTAAATCAAATAAAAACGAGAGTTTGTGGGTTTTGTTTGGGTTATTTAAGCTATGTTGGTGTTGGGATGAAAACTTTGACAAGTGCGTGTTTGTGTGTTTTACTTCGCTCAATTGAAATAAAAAGATAACATTACACCCGGTCTTATATCTGTGTCAATATTGTTTTAGTCACTTTCGATTGGTTGCCCAAATATAACACGAATTTTTAGAAAGAGTTTAATGCCATCTAATCCGCCAGTTGTGACTAGAAAATCGAAGAAAAATTTAAACACGGTAACAAGAGGCCTTGGTTTGCTGGTTTTAGACTTTCGGTGGTCAAAAGTGGAATTAAAACGCAATGAGAAACAGAGCCGAGATCACCAGCACCGTGCAGAGTTATTGGTGCTGGATGGGTCTCCGACGTGTGAGGTGAGAATAACACCGTCACTTTCCGAGTGATGTAAATAAGACGAACACCAGGCGGTCGAGTTGAACTGGCCCAAGAACACAGATTGTTAGATTAAGCCTTCTGATAAACAACCAAACCAGGAAGGGGTTTTCTTTCTCGTTCTCACCCACCCGCCTAATCAACGACATTATCACAATATTTTCATTTATTTCTAATAAAGCCCTCCGGCTTAAGTCCCGCGCAGACCTCCGGTGACCCTGTAATATGGAGCTTTATTCGTCGCGAGTAAAATAATCATAAAGTTTTGTTGTTCTATCCAACAGTGCGGATCGATTATTGTTATGAATATGCAAATAAGCATCCCCGGTAGACGAGATAGATGTAAAAGTTGTCGAGACCTTCAGGCTGTAAACATCCTGCTGATTATAGGCAAGTCTCGCGACGTGATTTACAGTCTATCGCAAAATTCAACTGACCCCCAAATGTTTTTATTCCCGATTTCTGGCGACCTTTAATAACCTTGGAATAAATTCTAAATATAAAAACACTGATAGATCGAGCCTTTTGTTTCGAAATTTCGGGTATATATAATGTGAATCCTACAGTATACACGATTTCTTATTTCTTTACCTAATTGCACTGACACTGTATCGTATAATATTTACACTCGGTCTTAAGTTCATTGCAGAACCTCTACGCTGTTACATTGTTCAACAATGAATGAAAAATCTTTCTCCATTGTAAAACCCGAAGTTTAAGATTGACACATTTGTAATTTTCCTTCTTTTATTGGAAAACGGCTTTTTTAAAGAATCTATCTGAATCAATTTGACGAATTGGAATTATAACAGGTTTGCAAGTAAATCAATCTAAGTTATTTGTAAATGCATGTTTTGTATCAAAGTTACACATCCTACATTTTCAGATTACATCTCATTTTAAGCTAAGGTTTGCGTGCTTAACGCTGATTCTCTAGGTACAAACGAATTGCTTGAAGCGATTTCGGTTTGAAGCCAACAATTTACAATAGTAATCTTATTTGTTTAGCCTGTTTCATTGAATGTTTTTATCGATTTAAAAATAGTTTTTATCCCATTCTTTGCGATTTCTGAATTCAATAAATCGTCTAGGTTAAAGATACCATACTGAAGAAATATTGTACACCTGTACTTTCATTTCGAAAACGAAAGTAAAACCAAATTCGCTATTTATGCGAACTCACCATAAGTCGTATCAAGTGTTCTAGTAACATTAAGCATATCTTAGCCAATGGTTAGAAAAATTCTGTATCCGAAATATCCGTCTTTTCAAAAACATTTATATTTTAATATTCGGCCAATGGCGGACTATTTCTCGATCATCAAGAACTATTCGTTGCGATAGAGTAGAGTATCTTGTCTTTTGTAACTTATAGATATAAATTGTGTCTATCTAGCACAAAATAAATGTATAATCTTCTTAATAACATACTATTATCCATGGTATTATGTCCAATTTAAATTTTTAAAAAGCTTTTTGGGGGTATGCATTCAGAGAAGATTTATTTTAGTATATCTTTGTATAACAAAAAGTACATATTTGTTAGCTTAGGGTATTACTGAATTGAAATATAGTCTTCATTTTGGTAGTTACAAAAAATAGTCTAAAATCTTCTTAACACAAGATACTTTTATTGTATGTTAGTCGGTGTAAAGCTTCCCGAGGAATGTAATCTCATTTTTTAAAAACAAGCTATCTATAAACTCTACCTATCTTTGACTTCTTTATTGCCGTCAAGTTTTGGGACTACCAGGAGGAGATAGCTGCTGTAATTGGGACCGCGGCGTAGTATAATTAATATGGCAGCCAGGGTTTACTATCATATTATTTCAGTTCTTATCAATAATATATTAATTCAAACTCGTGGTACCTCAGTTCCCTGCAACTTAATGTAATTTTCTCATATCTACAGCCTTTTTCATGCACTTGACTTTTGCCACTTACTTCATTTATTTGCATTTGAAACTAGAAAATAATTTCTATCTTTGTCAAACGTTTCGTGATAAGCTCAATTTTAAATATGAGTTTCTGTTTAACTAGCTGATATATTTATTTTGGGGTTATCGGGTTTAATTCCGCTTAATTTTTGTGTTTGACACTTCTACCAGCTTTCTTATTGGTTTTAATAAATTGTAATTCTCTTCAATTTAAGTGTTAATCTTGTAAAGTGTGGTACATGTATATTGAACATGTTATTAAATGTTATTTTAGACGTGTTTTCAACTTGTTATACTTACCAAAGGTGCATAGAAGGCGGACCCCTCGGCTCCCAAACCAACGTAACCTTGGCCTGCCCCTGCGCCGTAAGCAGAGGAACCAAACAGGCTTGATGTTAGTCCGGATAGTCTCGGATAATTGAGTAAAGCTGATCCATATTGACAGGAACAAATGGTTTGCCCGGTTGTAGGATCCGTCATTACCGGGCGCCCATTTTCACAGCATGCTCTGGGTGGAGGGGCAGAAGTTGGACTGGTCACCTGTAAATGAGATAATTTGATTATTGATTAATTGTATTAAATATCTTAATACTTGTAAAATGCTATAAAACGATTCTATATTTAGACAGTATTTTTGTTATTCCATGTATACATTGTTTGTGTTGATTTGTAGTGGTTTATTTATTGTAGTTAGATTTAAAGATTCCAAATCATCTTTTTTGCTTTATTTATGTTTAAAAAAATGAAATCAGATTGTAGAATCCAACAAAATATCAACTTTCACCAACAAAATATTTATTATCTCAACTTACTCTTTATATGCAATGATATCTTCAAAGCAATTTGAAATTTTCTAAAATATCTATTTTGAAATGTTTACATTAAAAAACGTATATAGATGTAACTAACTGGTTAAAGATTTAAGTGTGTGATATTTTAAAATTGATATATAGCTTTAATAAAAATAAACAGAAGACAAGTTACACTACATATCAAGTGTCATCTAAATTTTCTTTAAATCTTCTGTGAGAAAAAACTAAAATGGTTTCGAATGAGTTGATTCGGTGCTTGTTTTAAAACTGGAGAGGCCGGATAAGTTTTAAACATATAGCGTGTGTTGATTAATGGTTTCTTAATAGCCATACCCCATTCACTGCTGTTTACAATCATTTAAAATTTAAATAATAAAACTTTTTTATTTTTAATTAATGATACAATAATTTGTTTCCTTGCATATAGCAAAACATAAGAATTAAATAGTTATCGAAATAGAAAATGAAATTTGGCTTTAAAGATATGTGGAATTGTTTCAGGATATCTAATTTAAAAGTGTTCTTGAGTAAATATAAGTATTATTTAAGTATACAATAGCATGTCAATTACAGAAGATCTATATAATGAGATATATATTTTATAACGTATGTAAGTAATTATTTAATAATAATATTTAGTTTACTGTCTGGTTTTCATTAGGGTTAATAATTTCTGATTTTATTAGTCTGTAAAGATATAAAGTTCTGTAGATTTCTGAGTTCATTTTTCTGTAGAGATATTAAGCTCTTTAAAAATAGTTTCGTATTGCTTATATGAGAATATATTATGAATTTCTTTAGATACTATATTGTTTTATTGCAAATCTCAATATTTATTCTGAAGTATCTGTAAAATATGTGCCCACAGACAATTTGCAAAGACAAACGCCCCAAAACACCCACATAATATAGCGTACAAATTCCCGAATGCACAGTAAAAAGGTTCAGAGTTTTGAGAGTACATAGTACATGAATTTTTAATTTCTGTTTACGCTAATAAATAAGTATATTGTATGAATAAATGTATACAGTGAGTGTATATCAGTAATATCTAGAATTGTTGAGACGATTGAAACCATATGGTGCAGAGACATGAATCGTCTATGGTTAATCTTGTTCTTTATTGTAAATCTTCTGGGGAGATTCCATCGTTTATCTCGAACACCGTTATAAATAAGCTGTATAACAATATTTTATTGTAAAGTGATAGTGTATCTTTGTTTTAACTGTACCGAAGTACAAAGTAGTTGTGATTTCAAAACTTAAGTAAGGGTTTATCGATTTCTTAAACGAAACTACAAGGACTAGTTCTTGTAAAAATTCGTTTGTATTTTTATGTATTTCCTATTGGGTGTGGTTTAGCACAAGAAAGGGAATATATTATTCAATTCTGATATATTTGCATTATAAAGACGTATAATTTTAAAGGTAAATGTGATGATGAACGCTTCGTTATAAAGATCATTTTATATCATGTTATATCTGTGTTGACGTTAAACCCGAATCGATAGATTTATCTGATAAAATCTAATAATCAGATACATAGCGCCAGAATTAGACACTAACTTCGTTCGCCTGTTATGAATCAAAATATAACCAATTTGAATGTTTATTTCCGCTCACTAAACCATCATACCAGTATTAACACACAGTGATATAGGCACTGTGAATAAATCAATTTTACACAATGTAAAATACATAATGTTACACAGAACACGAGTAAATAATATGTTCAACAACTTTGACAGGTGACACCAAATCTTGATTAATCGATTATTGATATCATAACTTTTAAATAAAAACAGAAAAATTGTGAATATATCGAGATATATTTACATTTATGACAACTTTCCTTTGCGATATTTGCGGTATTGACATGTGAATTGAAGGCAAAATAGATTGTGTTTCTTAACATTAATCTTATTGTTCATTTACAGTGTGACTTCGTGTATATCCATAATGTACTTATTATTGACAAATATGACGTCTTGTATAGTTAATAATATAAATAAAAGTTACATATCATAAAATATACATATATTTGACTTACAGTGTCAGGTTCATAAAATAATACAACAATTTATACATGTATCGTATTCTCTCTGTAAACACTAAATCTCTTGAATTTTAAGTGCTATATTTACAAAACGTATATTTGCGTGATGAAAATATTCAATGAATTTCAAAATGTTTAATTGAATGATAATCGACTATTTTCGGTTTTGATTTATTACAGCTGACTTGATTGGAATGTATTAAGATATTACTCCTGATTATGTCAATGATGGATTTTAATATCAAATTCTATAATAAGGATAACGTACGTCATACGGGTAGATTCGATGTCAAATTCTGAAGTAAGACTAACATACGTCACGGATATATTCGATGTCTTACGTGTACATGAAGATCAAATTCAATTCACATACAGATATATAATTTGTGTTTACGGTTAAATAAGTGTCATTTAAAAATACACATAAAATTACGCATTAATCAACCGCAATATTATCACACATTATTGTACGGTTATGCTATTTTTAACTTCTCAGCGGAGTTTAAGTAGCAAAGAACACAAAATGTTAAGAATTTGTCGAATTATTTCAACATATTTATGTCTTGATGTTTTAAACGGAGTTAGACGGACTGACAAGAGAGCTCAAGTTGCTTTGCTACTTGTTGAGGAATGTTACAGTTATTTCTCGAATATCCAAAATATTTACACAAGTTCGGGGGTTGATTTATTTCGGGTGTTAAACAGATAGTGCAATATATAAAGGTGTTACATACAAAAATGTAAATAGCAAAACGATGCAAGGTGCGATGATCAAATATGCATATAGGTTTAATTACGATAATGTATATAAGTAGATAACAATAGAAACAATATAAATAACAATAGAAATGTAGGTGATATGTACCATAGTGTAAATAAAAAATTCGTATATAAGATGTTAAAATATATCAAAGACTCTTTTACAATCCAGATAAGAGAAATTTTACAATTACCCGAAGCGAAGAGTGGGATTAGAATATACACATGAGGTCGGGGTTAATACACTTGAGATGGCCCAATATATCAAAACAAAAGAAAATAAATAAAATAAATTAAGTTAAGTTAAATTGAAATGAATGACTTTGCTTACCTGTTGTGACGTCAACTGCGAATTATTTGCTGGAAATGTAAGATTATACGACATGATAGACTGACAATCCGTAACGAAGTAAGAGTCACACAAAACAGCCAAGCAATGGTTCACACATTCATAAAACGAGTGGATAAATGTTTAAAGTTGTTAAAAATATCAAGCACGGTCTTTTCGCGCGTCACAGCATCAACTGTCTGCTGTGTCAGTGTGGCACAAGTTATCATTCAGCTATTCATGCCTCTTACAACCGTATTAGCCATTTAGCAGCTAACATGGGTAAACATTTCAATCATCTTTCATCTTGCTATTTACACTATAAACTCCACCCACTCTCCGCTGTCTTCTTGCAGCCAATATGTACAAGCACCTGCCAGATACGTCACGCCAACCAGCTAAACCACAACCCAATACGTTTGATTGACACCTTCGGCGTTAGCTCCGCCCCCTCTAACCAAATTCTCTACGACAGTGTGTAAAAGTTGGATTTGCGGATCGCGTGGCTAATAGTGGAACGAAATCTATGCTGATTTGATTTTACCGATAAGTGGAAACGACTTGGAGCGAATTAGACGAAATTAAAATGGCGAATTGTTGAAAAGGTCCACTATTCCTGGTTGATTTCCGCCCGCTACATTTTGTGATTAAGAATGACAATGCCATGATGTGTGTCATACTATTAACTGGAAACCATCAAAGGCAGAAATAGCAACTAGGTTAATCAAGGGAATTACTTGTAAGGCTAAGATATTATAATTGCACTTAACTATCAAACAAAATCAATTTATAGATAACAATACAAGCTACCAGAACATAGATGACATTTGTTAGAAAATGTAAAACGTTGTTGTCAACGCTCTTTTTATTTTATTTTATCGATTTGTGTCTATCTCTAACCCCCTTTCTGTTCCGTTTCTTTTGTTTCTAAAGATTATTTAGTCGTGTTTCTAGAAAAGGTTTGTCGTTAAGTAAAATAATTTTTTAAACCGAAACATTAGAAACAGTGAACTTGCATTTCGAAACCTCTGTGTTAATAAAATTTTCAATTATCTATAACACGTATTTCCTTGTAAGGCACATGTATAAACTTTAACATCAATGAAATATTACCTCGAAGTATGAACTGACATAAGATTAAATGTCAATTTTTGCACTGCCCACATTGCACTGGTTTTTAAACCTTTTATATAAGCTTACCGTTTTCTTCGCCAAACCCATGGATTATGTTACTATGAAATGGATCATGATATGATTTGTATCATTTAGACCGATTAAATTTTCATATTTTAAGATTTCGGTATTTCATGTCCAATTGCCTAGCTCTAAATAATACAACTACGTGTACTTAACATATTCTATACAAGTTCTGTTAATACTATAATTAAATACCGAAATTAAAAATGTGTATTTTCTTAGCATTGTAAGTGACTAGTACTTATACATGCAGACATGAAGTATATACATTTGTACATTTTATTATAATGTAGTGCAAAGGGGTTGTTTTTAAATATGGATAATTGCTCTTTAATAATAACCACACAAACAGGATAAATTTTATGGACGCTTTTGAAATTAACAAATAAATTACAAGATGGGTATAAGATGCACGGTATTTATTTAGCATCACTCATCTATACCTGTAACTGTTCTTACAAATTTTGTCATGTATTCAATTTTATCTTATTTTATAGAGTCGTCAGCTTTATGCTCACATTTAAAGCGATATTTTAGTAGTGTATTTAAAATAAATTGTTCGACAAAACTGCAGCTGATCAAGGGGGGGGGGGGGGGCTTGTGATCTAGAGTGTC
The DNA here is from genome assembly GCA_917208275.1 of Patella pellucida. Taxonomy (NCBI): domain Eukaryota; kingdom Metazoa; phylum Mollusca; class Gastropoda; family Patellidae; genus Patella; species Patella pellucida. Next base: position 66,364,912 of record OU795039.1, read on the forward strand.
GCGCTTCGACCTCTAGCTGGTCGGCTACCTCTGGGATGCGACTGTGGTTTCGAGCCCTAGTGTGAGCGTATGGGCGCCTTCTCAACCTCGTGGGTTAACTCCGGGCACTCCCGTTTCCTCCCACTGCGCAAACGAATTATTGAAATAAAATTAAACCATGTTAGTCCCGAAATGACCTAGTGGTGTTGAGTGGACGTTAAACGCCATTTCTCTCTTTCGCAGCTGATCATAGTTTTATTTTATTTTATTTTTTAGAATGGAAACTAAAGTCATCACCAAGATAATGTTCCTACCAGAATCATTAAGTCGACCCACAAGATTTTTATCTGGCACTATCTTTGTATTAAGTATGGAAAATTTATAAACTTAATTTTCTCAATAAGCCCCTAATCCAATAGACAAGTCAATTATTGCAGAGCGTCAACTATTGTGCTAGCCGTTGCTACCCCCACACGCCCTTTACCTACACGTTGCCAGCATAGCGATAACGCCAAGTGCATGCATTATATTGCCATTGTAAGTTAACATTTGTAGATTATAAACTGAGCTTGGGTTATTTCGTAAAGCATATTTCCTGGAAAATTTAAATATACATACATGTATATTTGTCAATCTATTGTTTTGCACATTTAGGATCGTGACTCTCGCTGTAATATATCTTAAACACTATTCTCTGGAAATAACTTCGGATTTGATGTGAAAAGGTGAACGATAGTTCTTTCATGTGGCACTGTTTTACCGCGGAGCTCGTATGACGTGTTATTTCTGTTTAATTGGAATAATTTGAGACTAAAAAATAATCAAAACGGCATTGTGACTTAACGTATTCTTTAATGCAATTCGGCTATATAGAAAATGCGCCACCATATTATACTTAAATGTTTAATAAAAAAATAAAAACCAAATACGAACAATCCAAACCATAAGACAGAATTCGAAGTCCTAAAAAAAAAACGTTATAGGCAAAATAGTGTATTCAAGCAAAATCGTGTATTCAGCAAATGGACTGCTCCTCGTGTACAAAATGCACGACAAACAGTGGTAACATGTGTCCGGAAGAGTAAGCTTACCCTGCCTACCCGATTATAAATCTCTAACATATCAAACATAACAGACTAGAGGTGCACTATAAGCTGAAGATGATACCAAATCAATGGTTCATCTGGATCTTCAGCGTGTTTCCCACTTGTCAGTGATGCAGGACGGAAGGTCCGACGGGGATAGCTGTCTAGTCGTTCGGGTGGGACGATAAAACCGCGGTACCAGTACACATTGGCGTGCACGTAAAAGATCCATTGGCAGTTGGAATTTGATATAAGAGTAGGCCGTAGTGCCACTGTCCGGGCAACATTGTCCTCATAGCCCACTGTATGGCGCATGGCGTCTTCAATGGCAGGGCATAACAGTAGACTGTTAAGCCCCATTTAATTTCATTTCAATCTTGGTGTTTATGAGGGCGACTCTCTTGAAAAATGAAAAAAAAAGACTTTTTCTTGGGACCATTGCGCATTTATTGGCGGTTTTTAAATGTAACTTCACTATTCTAAGACGTATCCATGACGTCTCAAATAGGAAGTTCGTGGTTCGTATGGCAGTGCACATGAAGGCAGCAAGCCTAATGACATTACCCGTCGTGGTTCTGGCAGGCATGTGTTATATACATCCAGTAAATATAAGGGTTCTTCAGCTACAGCATATTCCGTATTGACATACTGACAGTTCAAAGATTGGACAAGTATGAAGAAGAAAATACATTTTAAAGTACGGTGAAACGTTGGGAACCATTTCAGAATCTCTCCGCAAATTTCTATTGATCCACATCTTTGCCCGAGACCACTGGGTCTTTGCAGAAGCTATATGCCTCTTTAATTCGTGTCAAAATTTAAAATTGAATCGGTCTGATTTAAGAAGTTATTTCCATTAGTATTCGGGTAAGCTCTATGCGATTAAGTTTGTTTTTGCATTTTTGCTTTGAAAGATTAAGCGAACGTCGGGTTGCAAACCAGTACGGTAACGACACAATATGCGCGATACAAAATCCAAAATAATATTTCAAATATCGAAGTTTCAGTATGCATTATTTATACTACATGTATATATTGTTCAGTTTCATACGGGGGCGAAAACCCCTGTCCGACATTTATTTCATATGATAGTGATTCTTAATACTACAGATAGTTTTAACGATAGCAGAATATATTTTTTAAAAACATAAACCAGTTTTACACCTTCATAATTGCTTCTTGTTTTTGAATTAGCTCATGAATCGTGCTTTTGAATCATGTACATAAATAGCACGTTACATGAACATCTGAAGGGTAATTGGCGTATTACTTAGTCCCAAGGGCATTGTCATTAATGAAAGCTTTGGTTGCATTATGATTTTCTTGCTATATAATGCTACATCTTTGCATGTGTCATGCCATAATAAAGTTACTAAAAATAAGTGGTAAGTTTTACTCTTTGATAATTTGTTCACAATAGGATCTACTTATTACGTGTCTATTATCATAAAAAAAAAATCACAACTAAGTGCTAATCGTTCCTCTGAACTACACACGTAAATAAACAGTTTATGATATTAGAAAAGGCTATCGGTGCATCAAAACGCGAGAGAGAGAGAGAGAGAGAGAGAGAGAGAGAGAGCGAGCGAAACGGGGTTTAACGTCCACTCGACACAAACAAGGTCATTTCGGGACTAACATATGTTTTAATTTTATTAAGCAGTGGAAAGAATCCGCAGGACCCGGAGAAAACCCACGAGGCTAGACAGGCTACCCTTCTCATTGTCACGTACAAAAAAGACAGTCTTTATGATACAGCACGCGCATGCTAACCATTCAGCCATCCAACCTCCCTTTTTGAATGAAATGCCCGAAAATGTAACATCTTCGATAAATAATGTGGAATTGGGTTTAACGTCCTACTGAGACTAATTTGTAAACCCTCCCAAGAAGAATTATGTTCAGTTCAAAGTTACCCTTAAAACTATTTAAAGTTTGTTGACCTTTAAAAACCGTGTATAGTTGAAAGATAGTTATATCCTTTGAAGAAGAATCAAAGGATACAGTTCAATATTTTTTGTATAAAGTATGTATAATGTGACGCTCAATAAATAATGTACACAATTATATATTAATATCAGATAAGATTACGTCTTCGTTTGTAAATTAGATATATTAACATCCTTCTATAGATGGATTATATTTTCTTATTGATCAGTCCTTTAAATGTACCACCATTAATCCGCCAAAGTCTCTCTTTTAACCAGGTGTGATCTCTTTGATTAGAGGATTAAACTATATATTTATAGGGAATAGTTCAAACAGGTTAAGCTATTTTTATGGTTATTATAATAAAATCGCCATGATCCATTTTTCTATGAGAAATTGCCCTTTTCATTACATGTAATTGTGCGTTTTGCCTAAACAACCACCTAACAGCCGTCTTCTGCTTGGATCTACTTGTACTTGGATACCAATATAATAGTACTTCTATGGCAAAGATGTTAGATATACCACTGCTAAGGGAAGAATGGGATGGGATTTAACGTTTCGTCAATACAACATGTGACCCATCACCACAAACTGAGTCTTAATGCACCAAAGTGACTGGAGTTGTGCACATATCTGGATGAAGAGGGCTCTTAACTTCAAAATAACACAAACATTTTGAAAATTGGACAATAATGCAGTCATTTTGAAACTAAATGGTTGTCATTTTTGGTTACTTTGCAATGTTTGGCGGAATCTGCTCGAGTCGAGTCTCTTCCGCCGACTCCTGGCCCAATTCCAACTAAGTACACTACCCAATACCCATTTAACCTCGATTTCTTTTGTTTTTGTCACCTGGACAACTTGACATACCTTCCTGGTATGGAACCTGGGAGGTGTGCTTCACAATCCTAGAGCCAAGGCACGAAACTAGCTGCCACCAAATTCGTGTGGTTTCGATTTCAGTTGATTAGATTCAACATCGCCTGCGTGTTTTAATTTGGTCACCCCGTCCTCCACAATGTGTAAGAGTCCTGAAAGTGATGTCGCAGACAAGTTGTCATTTATTATCTTAGCGCATATCAGGGATAGAAAACACATCTGCAAGCCAGAGGTGACGGGCCAGCTAGAGGTCAAAGCTAGGAACTCTTGACCACTAGCCCTCCCCCTCCCAAATGCACAAGCCAACTATTTATATAAGAACTGAACTATGTTAGTCCCACAATGACCTATTTGTGTTCAGTGGGCCTTAAACCATACATCGTTTATTTCTTTTATAGCCAATTAAAACATGGTTGAATGTAAATTATGATTGTCAATTTTCTTGTTTTAAATATAGTTTTGTCACTGAAACAATTTAAATATAGTTAATTTTGTTGATGCTAAGTTACAGTCTTAATTATCACATCGTATATTGTTGTAAAAAAGATACAAAATTAGAAACTCATTAATATCACCATCTTATATCATTATTAATCAGCCGACGGCCATGTATACGTGATAAACATATCATTGTTCAAAGCCATGTTTTACTTTGTAACAGATTGTTTTCCGAGAATCAAAACAGAAATTTTCACGCACTGTTTATTTCTCGTGTAAATAAAAGGAATTGATAAACACTTTCGTCGACACGCCAATTTAAGTCCCGATAACATCACACAATACCGCATGTAACAATAGAACTCGTTGCACACATCGTATATACGCGTGGCATCTCGCGACACTCGCCAGAAGGCGATAGGTCAGTTTCGATTAATCAGTGATTGAATGAATTATCGCCCTTTGTGACGACTCCTAACTAATAAGGTAACTAGTGTCATCATGAGAAACGACGGTTACCTTTCACGCTCGGTGATTTTGGAATAGAATATTTACTGTGCTTCTATTTTCTCTTAGCTGAATCAATAATCCACACCGGTCTCCTCACAACGTGAACCTAAGGCTTTACATCAATTATTATTCCCTTTAATAATAACATCGATTAATTCCACATCAGTTAATAGAATGAAGTGGGCGATATGTCGCAGATTAATTTAATGTTTGTTTGTTTCGTTAAAACTTCAATGATGACACTGATTTAGGGTCATATTTGTTATTATTTAACAATGAAAATCTCCAAATTTTCACCCCAATTCTATTCCGAGAGGTTATTATCTAGCATCACATAGTAACGTGTAGTTGTCATATTGTTTAGTTTGATATCTTAATTTAGCCACCTATTTCTTAGCACAGACCGTAGATTGTTGTTCAATTCGATAATGTGGAGACAGTGATTTTTTAAAATCAACAGAACCTCAAGAAAGCCTTGAATAATTTCAGTACCGTCCTCACTGTTAAAAATTAACGTGTCTAGTCTAAAATAAACAGAAATCATTATTTTTTCGGTAATGGTGTTGACGGCTGCTTGGACAACGAATCGCCTTCACCTTCATCTCCGTAAAAATAGTGCCAGATCAGTGTTTGGAAATGGTGGGCTTTATTAAGATATAAATCTAAGCATTTTCGTGGAAGCTTTAATTTGGTTTAAATTATTCTTGCGTGCCAAAGAAAGTTGTCAGTTGAAATAGGACGGGAAATATCGTATACATGATCTTCTGCGGTTTCAGACTAGTTTTGGTGTCCGTTGTTTCTGTTCTGGTAGTATCTCGAAATAATATGTTGTAGTTAATCTGTATCGTCAGCTGTCCAATGATACAATCACAAAACAAGAAGTACACAAACTCAAATCAAAAGACCAAGCACGTGCTTTCACATTTTAAACCTCTTTTACACTTTCTAAACATTTGCTTTTCTTTCTAGATAAACAATAAGTCGAGTAATTTAGAAGATAAAAAAGAAAGGGAGCGGATCTTTTTACACAAACTGTCTTAATTACGGAGTTAAACACGCCTCATTACTCGCCTCAAAATATCCTTCCGCTAGTTAATAAAGTGCTATAGTCCCTAGAGTGAGCCTTTCAACTAATTAGTAATAATTAAACTTTTGGGATTTAGAATAAAATAACATTTCATCGCTCAATAGCTGTTATTTAAAAAGATTAGCTTAAATTCACGTGACGGGCGCGAGCGTGTCTTTTAGTTTTAACAGGTGTAAGGTCTTGTCATTTTCTGCCGAAGTGTTTTAATTGAATCGACCTATTTCCGGTAGTTTACTTCAGTCTTGAAATAGAGCAATATTCTCATGATTACAATTTAATTTCACAAGCTTCTCGTCGGGTGAAATTGCTCTATGTTTTATAACATAATCAAATTTTAAACGCCCACACACTTGCATTTTTCATTTTTTATGAGTTACTTGCTATATTTTTATTACCAATTTCTAATTAACACCCAACCTTTTTATTAGCATTTGATCGAGGGGGGAAATAGACACCATTAACCAGTCATTCATCCATCCTGCACCATATGTACTGAATACATGTAGACCTATCAGTGACATACGCATGCACCATAAATATTATATTCATTTCAGTTTTAATTATTTCAACAAACCTTTCTTGTCATGGGAAACAACATTCATAGTTAAGATGTCAAAATTGTGCTAGGGGATTTTTTTCCTAAACAATTCACGGGAGACTGCTTAAAGTTATGGTAAATTGTTTTCCTAATTTTCTTTATTAAATAAAACTAAGTTTTTAAAGAGCAGAAGTGCATTACAGGGTGGTTAAGATAAATGGCGCGAATACTTGTGATAGCAGCCACAATAATTTACGACTATTTTGAGCAGAAATTTGCTACATTGACCATTTGTTTAACATGGTCTAATGCCAATGGTAATATGACCGTGCAGAAACCCATGTGGTCATCATTTAACTATGATTTGATTTTTTTTCTAGTGATATGTTTATTCTCTGCCCATTAAAGCCGTTTTTCGCTTATAAATTATGAACGTTATTGAAATGTTGTTTATCCATGTAAAGAATTCTACTGTAAATGTGTTTAACATGAATCGTGCTTCAGATCTTTCAACAAGACAGAAGCCCCTTTCTGTTAGGTCAAATGGTTTGAAGTGGCTGTTTCTGTTCAACCCAATGGGTCTGACATCTGTCCACTGGGGTGATACTCCACCTGAGTTATTGTTGATGACATAGTACCGTTGGTAAATTGGAAATTGTGATATACTTGGTGCCTATAACATAAGCGTCATGGCGCTTGACCTGTATAGGGGACATTTGGTTTTCAGTGGAGTTCCCCATTTAGTTCGCATGATGCGAATGATTATACTAAACTTGAACCATATAATAATGTTAGTCTAGAATGGACCTAGTTTGTCTTGAGTGGACGTAAAATCCCATGTTTGCAAGAGACGTACGCGAGTTTAAAAATTGGTATGGAGGGGGGGATTAATAATCCTTTTTGTAAGCCCCACAAATATTTGGACCCCTCATTGGCTTGGGGTTGATATAGTATACACAGGCTACAATTCTATGGAATACAGTGAAGCCTAGCCGAAACGTCGCTCAGTAATACGCAATAATTGTATTCCATAGAATAGTGACCTGTATACTCCAATTCAATTACTACATGCCATTGAAACAATTAAATATAATATAGACTATTGTTGTTATGCTTAATGCTTTTTGAAGAGGAATCAGAAGGGTTCCGTGACTTCCACCTAGGGTAGTTAAAGTCTACCAAATCCGAACTAAGCTCCTCACAAATATTGCCCGAGAATGTTCCTTCTTGTTTTCTCAAAGAATGTTAATGATTGAAGGCGCTATCTGAAACACGATTTTCTTATGAAATAACCTTTTTTTTACAAACAGTTAAATAAATATTTTTGGATCAGATGAATGTGTTTGGCTTCTTTTTGTCATTTCCTCATTTCGTCACCTGTCCCGGATATGTTAAAATAATTGAACATGCTGGAACACGTTTCGCGTAGGCAGACACGCCATAGTATGTTGAAATATTGTTTTCTTAAATAATATTCAAAGTTATAAATTGGAATAATTATGTTGAATTATCATAAATAACACTGTCATGTGTCATAAAAGAATTCTTTTGGAATCCTACAAAACCATTTTTTTTAAATATTTTAAAGTACGCTAATTTATATGCAGTTTCAATTCATATATAGCTTAAGAGTACGCTTAGGTTCAGCCCTTGTCAGCGTCTAGGCGAAAGGGTGGAAAGGAAAACCAAAGTTGCGTGTACACGTTGGTGTGTACGTCAAATAACCTTGTGGAAATGAAATAAGGGAAGACTGCTGTGCGGGCAAATTTTCCACCATAATATACTGCCTGGCGTAGCCCAGTTAGTGCAGCAAAGGAGGATCAATTCCCTTCTATGCCATGACTTACGACATCCGTGTTTTATGTTGTCTTATGGGTTTATAGTGGGACAAAGTAGGTAATCCCTTAATTCACGCTGACATTGGGTTATCTTTTCTTTGCTGGGATGTTATGTTATATACGTTGCATTCTACACATTGGACAGTGTCACGTCCATGCTTATTCTCTCATTCTTTCATGCAGGCGACTACATATTCAAATCTAGGACTTGATCTGCTGAGTACCTTCTTAATATTTCCCGTCCATTATGCCCCAAGGCCGACTGCAAATATATTCAAATATTTTTGTATTTTACTGCTGCTTAAACAGTATGTTTTTAGTTTTTAAAACTCTTATGTTAGTAATTTATTTACTCTGACAACATGATGGTATGGGAAAGAGATCGGGACAAGAGGTAAACGCGAAATTCTACACGATAAAGGTATGGAAACACGCTTCTAACTTGTCTGTAAATATGCTATCAGTGCGTAAAACAAAAGATATTCTTCTTGGCAACACATGTAGCAAGTTTCATCAACGTTCTGACATCTTTGTTAACACAGATACAACATTACAGAAAGAAATAATAGCTTTTTAAAAACTGTTTATGTTGTGTTTTCGCCACCTTTAGTTCTCATCAGAAATATATCGTGCGTGTTACCCAAAACAAAAACCCGATCTCTTTAGAAAGGCTTTCTAATTTACCAGAACACCCAAACGATTCGTTTGTATTTTTTACGTTCTTTGTTGACAAGATTTGTCTGTTAAATTGACTCAATTGTCGGGTGTAGATCAGTAAAAAGCCACCTAATAGGTAAACATATACTTTCTTCGTGCACCCCGTCTGTTAATGTTTCGTTTTTCGCTTCTTTTCTAATCTTTAATGTATCGTTTACTTTCAATTATATGAAACGTATAATTTTCAATCACCCGTGGAAACGAGACGAAACAGCGTCTTAATGTACGTTGGAGTTATTTATGACCAACAAGTGCTGCTTCTGTTTAATAACGCGGAACCACAGCAAAAAGTAACAAGTCAAAGTATATTTGACGCTAATTTTCCAGCCTGTGTACATTAGCGTCTTTGATCTAGCAAATCTTTGCCACTTCCAAACCAATGTCGGGGGATCAAATTAGATTTTAATCGACATCACAACTGATTTTGCGTGTCACTTCTTTTCCCCGGCCATGATTTGCCTCTCACGTAATCATACACGCAATTTCCTCTTCTGTTATTTTTAGGTAATTTCCTAGATTGCGCGAAACCGAAACGAAACAAAATAATGATATAAATCACAGAAAGCATTTAACTGGTTTTATGACTCGTTAAATTAGGAAGTCGTGAAATTAGCCTAATGTTGTCGACAACAAAACTTGTATTCTAGCAGAATGGGCTAATTTAACAATCAGTATAATTGTTGGACTTCTTGATTTCGTTTTTCCATTTATTTATGGTAGGATGACAAGAAAATGTCAGATGCCATTTACCAAGCTCACGTTGTCAGCTGTAATTAATGTTTTATCTGAAACAACACAATATTATATATGCTATAATATGATTCTTTTTTTGTGGAATAAAGACGCAACTTCTCATTTATCATACATTTAGAAAGTTCATTTAGTAAACATTTCCACCTCATGTTTTCTAGCTACACGATCTTACAGACATAATAAAATGTATAGCATGAACGTTTATATTCAAGCATATACTGATTATCTCAGTTGAGGTTTATACATTCTGAGTTTATTGTACTGTTCTTAATGACACGATTATATTATTATATCATTCTAATAATTTATGGTACTGCTGCTTTTTATATTATTATTGTACTGCTACTACTGATTATTGTACTACCAGTACTGGCAAATTCTGATATAATCTAATGGTGATTACTGATTATTACTGTACTTTCCAGCTAGTACTGACATATTCTTATATCACTCTGATGATTACAGTACAGCTTCTACTGGCATACTCTTATATCATTCTGGTGATTACTGTACAGCTACTACTGGCATATTCTTATATCATTCTGATGATTACTGTACTTCTACTACTGGCATACTCTTATATCATTCTGATGATTACTGTACAGCTACTACTGACATATTCTTATATCACTCTGATGATTACTGTACAGCTACTACTGACATATTCTTATATCATTCTGATGATTACTGTACAGCTACTACTGGCATATTCTTTTATCATACTGATTATTACTGTACAGCTACTGGCCCATTTTTAAGTGGATAACAATAGGAGGATATTTGTCGAAACGTCGTGCTTTTAGAATAAACCAGTGCTTGTTTCCCATAAAAACTATGTTCTGTTACTACTGGCATATTCTTATGTAGTTCTCATGATTATTGTATTGTTATTAATGACATAATTACATTTTATATGTCATTACCGAATAAGAACAGAAGCCCATTTTTCCCGCTTCGAAAGCAGTTGATTGAACAGTTAGCGTTACACGCACCGGTTCTCGTCCATTTTATATAAATGTAACAACATCCAATTCCAAAGTATCATTTAACTGTCAAATTTAAACATCGTCAAAACAAAAATACCCTCAAAGTGTCTTCGTCGACTTTGAGAAAACACCAAAGTCTTTAAATATGTCACAACTAATTTCAGATCGAGGTTAGATGGCTACCGTTTGAATGTATTAGGTTCCAAATGTTGTCAAAGCAGCGCGATTTTTAAATAGTTTAGCTATGTCTAATTATGTAGCTGATCAAAAATCCGTCAAACACAGAGACAAAGTAAAAATATTGAGGAACCAGTATTTTAAACTACATTATGACTTTCCTTATAGTACGCCGACACTCTAGTCTCCCACGTTTCTTGAATGGGCACGATTGGATGCTTATTTTAACAACATTAATTCTTAGAGCGGCAATAATTCTATGTAAGCCAGAAAAGTTCTTCGCCGTTTATCAGCGATTGATTATACTTACTGTTGAAATGGAATTCTAACAGCTTAAAGATACAGTATGTAGGATTTAGATAAAAAGCTAGCCAGTCATGCTATAATAGTTCGAAAAAAGATCGAAGCTAAGTCTAGCTCCTGCATTTTAAGCTTAATCAAAATATGGCTGAACTGTTATCATCTTTTTAAAATCGGAGAAATCCGATGTCACCGAGAGTTGATTATGGTCAGTATAAGGTAATTACATGTATTGTCTAGTTAATAATTTAGAATACTATTCGGGTCTAATAAAAGACCAGCAATCGGCAGATTTAGCTATTGTATAATGTATGTTTAAGCTCTGACACTTGCAATATTCTCGAGTAACGATCGTTGTTATCTCTGAAAAAATTAAAATAACTCTCAGCCATTCGTAAACAGCCATTGTTTTGATAACTAACCAATTCAAGAATAAAGGTTTTCATACGTTGTATTTGAGAAATGTTTGTAAAATTCAAAATATTTATATGGCTAGAAAATAGTGTATTTTAACTTCATGCTAAGACTGGGCGTGGTTGATGTTCTGGGGTCGGTTGCTCAAAACTAAGTTATTTTAACGATCCGTTAAACTCTAACGGACATATCTTGGTAACGAACATATCTTGGTAAATTTACTACAGAAAAGACTATAGAATACTTTATTTTTTCCTTTAGAAATGTTAGCATAAATCTGTATGAAACATTTGCACCACAGAATGTTCGGGGCATTTGTTTCCAGCAACAATCTTTCTCTTCGTTAAAGTTAACGGATCGTTAAAAGATAATGGAGTTTTGAGCAACCGGCCCCTGAACATTAACAATAATGCTACTTTAATAATAAATATTCACCAAATTTATAGGTATCATGCGTAGACGTTTCGCCAAGCTTAGTGAAGATCAATAATGGTAAATACATGCAACATCCTAGACTAGACGTTGCATTATATTTCTGCTATTGAAAGCATTTATGAATTTCAGCAATATTATTGTGACATAGAGAGAACTATCATATTACTGCTGATAGCCAAACGAATTTTTTTCACACGTTGTAATAATCTTACTTAAATGCTTGTTGTTGGTAATCCGGGGTAAGTAAGTTTAATAAATAAACCGTGTATTAAGTCGGCTCAGCTTGTCATAACAAGTCTACGGTAATTATATACAAATATAAATAAATAACATAAGTTATATATCTCTAGTGCACATCATTTGTATTTGTACAGAAGAACGAAATAAACGAACTTTAAAACATGATCATTTAAATAACACCATTTAAAAAGACTTACTAAATAAACTTTATGGAATTTTATGCAAAAGTGGAGATCAAAAAAAATAACTGAGATAACACATCACACTATTTATAATTTTATATGTATGTAAGAAATTTTCCTTGTAAAAATTATAGTATATTAAAAATTTTTTTTAAAGACTTGCATCTGGTCCAAAGATATGTTTTTGTTTACAATCGTTGAGGTTTAGGTATTTTGGTGCTAAATTATGTTTCTTTTGGGTAACAAGTATCGCTTGAATCAGGGAGGAGTTAAGGAATTTTTTAATATATATTTTGAAAAGACGAGGTTTGATATTTTTCTTACTAAGTAAATCAAAACAGATGTGTGAGATTAAATGTGTGGTTAGCCCCGAGTTAATTAGATGTAATAATTCCCCAAACAAAAACAAACACGGTAATTGACTAATGCCGAATACTTGTACACAGTTAGAACTATGTCAATGACAGCCCAAATCTTAATTTGGTACATATATGTTTGAAACTACACGAATATGGGTTACTCATAATATTATAAAACTGTAGCTTCCTTGTGAAACCAGAGTAAATATATCATTAAAATGTTTGTTTCTCTTTCAATCTGTCATGATTAGATAATTAAATAATATCTTAATGTTTTAAAAGCCAGAGAAGTATTAGATAACTGTGAGGAAATATTGGTATACGCTCATACTGTAGAATAGAGCGTATTGAAGGATTTGGACATGTGTACCATGAACGTCCCCCCGCAAGATGAATAAATTATATTTACTAAAATCGGTTTGCGTTTGTGTCAGAGATATGTCTTCTATTGTACAAAAACACCGTGGCTTGGTGAGGGCGACACTTTCTCACCAAGCAGCAGATCAAGAGTTGGATCCAGAAGTTGGGCCGAAAAGGCTCTTCTTGATTTTACAGCTATAGCTTGCCTTTCTCGGTTGTGCAAAGCGGGCAGCATGGCATTGAAATCGGGAGAGGGAGAGAAATGGGGTTTAACGTCCACTGGACACAAACTCGGTCATTTTGGCAGGGACCTTTAGGCGTGGGAGGAAAAGGGAGGTCCCGAAAAAGAAACCCACGAGATTGGACAGCCGACCCTACTGCTTGTAACGTACAACTGTGGAACCGAAACTACACACGTTAACTCGGTGACAGACCTCGTGATACAACGCGCACGAACTAAGAATTCCACCCTCCTATCCGGCCTTGGAACCAACTCTCTAGTCGTTACAATGGGATTAAAATCGAATCTGTACATACCCATGGTAGCACGTTAAAGATCCACTAGTGCCTTTTCCCTGTCAGAATTCCCATATGGTAGGCCATCCTCACTAGCCCGTTTGGTACAGGCGTTAAGCCTCATTTCGTTATGTAAAGTTAATTTTGACCCCGGGTGTAAGTTACAAGTCATTGTAATATATTTTCAGCATAAGCATATGAATTGTAATATGGATAGTAATTTCAAGAGACATGTGTTATTTAAATTGTTGTAGGAGTGAAGTCACCAAATAGTCTTAAAAGGTCAACTGTCATCTCAGTTCAACTTTGTGTCCTATTAAATATAAAGAAATGTCAATAAACATGTTTTGTATAGTAGGATACTGTTTCAACTGTTAAACAAATGGTATCTAAAAATCACCCTTTATCTTTTTTGTCTTTAATCGTGTAAACAAGACACTGACTCTTGCTTTTGTTGACCATGAAATACGAAACCAGGTTTTTAGATTGTTATCCAGCTTTTGACCTACAACAACTACGTCCAATCATTTTGCTTCTTGACCATGGTGGCCATGTATTCAACACCGACGTCATCATTGACTAAACTTATATGGACACGGGTCTCCAAATATTCCTTGACCGTTACCCCTCCCCCTTTCTCATTTCCCCCCTTTTGCATGGCGATTTTTGTTGACTTTTTGTGAGGTTTGTTACGTTGAAATGTAGGGCCTGTAATTGTCTCTACTTGTCTCTACTTTCAGCTTGTGTATCTCAATTTTTTCATGGTCAACCTCATACATGCTTTTGGGCAATAATTTGCCACATATTGCTCCATCTGTGGCAAAAAGCGTTTTTTTACCCAACGAAAATTTGGGAAAAAGTTAAAGCCGGTCTAAGAGACGAGAATTAACACTAAGAATTAGTGACCTGTGGCCATATAAAAAAAGATGTGCTGTATTGGTACGTGCGTTGTTTCAATAAATAACTGCTTCTTTAAAACCCTGTTCTTCTTTTACAATGTGAGAGTTATAAATTACATTAAGATGCCAAGTTTGAACATTTATATATTTTCAATGTCTTATATTTTGTAAAAATAATATAATATTAGCCTATATAACGCCTCTCCTCATACAGGGAATGAACAAATTTACTGCGGTCGGAAACGAAAATTAAAGGTATACACACTTTTAAATGAAATGGGTTTAACGCCCTACTGTTTTGCTCCTAAATTGGGCTAATGAAGACGGGCATACGCCATACAACGTGTTATGAGGGAAATTTTGCCCGGGCAGCGGCGCAACGGCCTACTCTTATATCGAATTCCAACTACCAGGGGATATTTTACGTGCACACCAATGTGTACACGGGACCGCGGTTTTTCGTCCCATCCGAACAGCTAGTCCTGCATCACTGACATAAATCTGTTTTACAAAGTTAAAGACAGCCGGGGTTTTTTATTATCTTTGTCCAAGATGACTGACCTTTGAAAGGTTAGACCTCTACAGTTCAATGGGTGACGTCACATGCTAATGTTTACCAACAAATTAAGATGGCGTCCATTACGTCAAAAAAGATTACTTCTGTACCTATTTAAGCTAAATATGGAATATTTGTTATCCAGATATACTTCAAACACTTTTATTAATTTTTATTATACTTCAAAATATGTTTTAGAATTTGATTTGTCGCAGGAAAAAAGTTAATATTTTGGCTAATTAAGACGCATAGATGTCATTTTTATCGGTGATACTAGCGGTCAAGCGAATATTCACTGTGGGATCAGTGTGCACTAAAAAAAGGAAATCACGCCGGGAAATCTGAATGAACTTTCCGGCCAATGCAGGGATCGAACACCCGACCTTCAGGCTAGCGAGCCATCGTCTTACCCACTTAGCCAGGTGATCCCCCGTATACACTTTTAAAACAAAAAGAGTTCTACATAAAAAGAAAATTAAAAATTGATCAGATAAGAGAACCACTTAAATATGAAAACGGGTGACTAGTGACATCTAGTATTCAGTACTCCTGTAAAGATTGATTTGTTGTAGCTACTAGTAATTATCTATACCAAATAAAAGGCGATTTAGTTGATTGGTGATACAGTGGTAAATGATGTTTTGTGCGGCATTAGTGCCCTCCTCCCAATGGTCAGTTTGACTTCTGTGAGGTACAAGCAGATGAACTTCTGTTGGAATTGTCAGCTTGACTTCGTGTATCTCTGTTCCTGAACCACGGGCAAATAATCACAAAGTGTTGATGTCAAAACAAGTGTCTGTATGAAATCAAATACTAGATTAAAAGATAGTAGTTTATATGACGAATAAATTTATCCGCTACCGTGGGAAGACCGGCTTTCACTCGACGGGATAGCATCTTTGCATCACTTTTACTCAATCACCCTGAATTCCTTGACAATTATTACAAGGTGGTTGAGTTTGAAAAGAAATTAAAACGGTTACTTAAAATTTATATTTCCGTTACGAAAATAAGTCCTCATTACATATTAATTTCTCTAATAATCAGTCTTCTGCTACAATAACACTTTGAAATTAAAGCTTTTTTATATAATAAAAAAAACCCCTCAGAAATTATAATTTACCATCAAGGACTTTTGATCGTAAACTATTAATCAAGAGGGAGCAATTTTAGCTACAATGGGTTTGATTATATATATATATATGTATGTATTTAATATACATTAATTAAGTATTCCGTTAAATGTCAATAAAATCGTGAGGTATGTAACTCCATCAGACTTGGAAACGGATTAAGAATTTTAAATACGCATGGGACTTGTCGTTATCAACGCCATTTTCTGCCAACTGGTCCATGAAGTAGGGGTGCCGCAGGTGGCATCTCTTTCTTCTATCCCATTAATGAATTTTGCAAATTTGGCGCGAAACTTTAGGCGGGTTTATTTAACCGACGGGAACACTTTATCTCTGTAATCTGAAAATGTTTTGGCTAATTTAACACCGGAATTGCATGGAGAAATAGAAGAAACGTTTCAAAGTAACGCAGACCATAGTTTTAGATGTTGAAGATAAACGGAGATCATTTTTATTTATCTTGATAACAAAATAGCCATTTAGCGTTGCACGGCTGCATGGAAGCATGATAACTATTTCAATATTTGTCTTAGCTAACAAAAGTTCGGTTTTTCCTAGGCAATAACAACATTTTGTGAGCCTAATGGATCAATTGTCACTTTTTGATAGCTAGTTTAAATTCTTAACAGACACGAGGATCTCTGATAAACGACATGGACGTGTATATAATTTGATATCTTATGACATGCTTTACATATTTTCCAACATACATGTGTATCTTATTTGTGATTAAAAGTAAGAGATGAATTATGTTGCTGGTGCTCCTGTGATTTTCAGGCACCTGTTAATCGACGGGAAATGGACGGAAGTGGCGTATAATCAGCCAATTTACACCCAAATTGCCGGTCGCAATAAAATTGTTTTTTTTTATAAATACGGCGGTTTGAGCATAAATCTAAATTTATTATGAAAATTAGACATAAACTTTCACCCAAAGAAATGTCACGTATTATATAACTGTTTCCCCATGTTTGGTGAAAGGGTAATATCAAGAATTCGTGCCATTACAACATGACTGACAATTAGTTAACATCCGCTCACACATTTTGCACAATATTTTGCTTATTTTTTTAAAAAACTTTAGAAGCCCAATATTCATCTCCAATATACTCGAAGAATTCCCTTTTTTTTTGTATAAACGTTTCTCCTCCATATGCAATTCCGCGTAAACTAAGGTCTCGGAACTGAAATAAAATGAAATGAAATGGGGTTTAGCGTCCTGCTGTTCCGCTGCGACTGGGGTAATGAAGACGGATATACGCCATACGGAGGGAAATTTTACACGGACAACGGCGCTACGGCTTACTCTTATTCTGAACTCCAACTGCCAAGGGACTTTTTACGTACACGACAAACGACTATACGTTTTCCCTTGCCAGACCCTCTATCCTGCGCCAGTGACAAGAGGAAACCACGCCGGAAAATCCCGAAGAACTTTCTCGGCCAATCAAGGCATCGATTACGGGATCTCCAGGTTAGCGAGCCAACGCATTACTCACTTAGCCACTATGGCTCCCCAAGATTTCAGAATGATGACCTTGTTAATTTTCAAGTTACCATTATCTTCGGCATTATTTGTGTTGCTATATAATATAAAGTATTTTATTGACAAATCGGTGAATGCATTATTTACACTGTACTAGTTACATGCTTGAAAGAAAATCAACAAAAATATTCTCATTAATTAAGAATTTAATGTGTGGTCTCTATTAAAATGAATTTACACCGCGCTTAAAGACGCAATACTTTCATGTCCGATCTTTGAAAAAAATATTTCTAAAGCAAATATTTCAAGGTGATTAAGGCAAGAACTGAAATAAAATGAAATGAGGTTTATCGTCCTACTGTTATGCACCTACCCTGGGCTAATTAATGACGGGCATACGCCATACACTGCGCTGAGGCAAATTTTGCCCGGGCAGCGCCGCTACGGCCTACTCTTATATCGACTTCCAACTGCCAAGGGATCTAATACGTGAACTCCAATGTGTACACGGGACCTCGGTTTTTCGTCCAATCCGAACGACTAGGCAGCTGTCTTTTTCAGGCAAGACTGGATTATTAGCAGTGACCAATCAAGTTAACTAATATGAACTCTAAACCTGAATTACTAAGTGGAAATTAGATAAAATAATTAATTCCTTCGAAATTCAACACGTGTGCATTCCCACCTGATCAGAACAGGAATCACATAATGAAATTTACTAATAAAATTACTCAAGAAAATTCCAAAAATTTTGTTAAAGTGTTTTCGATGTAAACAAAGTAAAATTTCAATTAAACTGATCCCCTTTATGTTTTTAATTACTAATTGAATAACTACCACTATAGATCGTACTGGAGGGATCAAGTTCACAAGTGTTAGGATTTAGTCTGTCTAGTTGCAGGAACCAGGCGCACCTGCTAAATTATCAATCATTAGGAGGAAATCAAAATCAGGTTGAAACATCTTCGTTCATTGAAGCATGAAAAAATACTTGGTTTTTCCCACCTGTAACAATACATATGTTTTAAATTTTTGTTTTATATTCCAAACATTTTGATGGTTGCACGTTTGCGAAATGTTGCTCCTCGATCATTACTGTTTCAGGTTTGATTAATTTGTAATTTTTGGCATTATATCTATTGGCGAATGGTTTTAAATCTTTACCAGTGTAAGGGATTATGTGATATTTATGTAACTCCGTATAATTTGTGGTATAATAATTTGAGATTTAGTAAGTTTATTTGTCTGACAGGCTATTATATTATATATCTCATAAATTCCATGAAAATATATATTTGTATAATTAGCTCAATTTTAATCCTACAAACAACGAATGTGGAAATAAAAATATATTGCGTTTATGTTTATTTATTGGTGTACATGCATTTAACTGCTGTTTTTTTGTAATTAGTAGAAACACATAGTATACGTCTTCCATTCCTATTCTATAACCTTTATTTTGGAGAAAATATGGATTTTAAACAATACTACATTTACTATTATTAATGTGGTGGGTCACTAAAAAACCCCAATAAAAACGGAAATTACCATTAAAAAGAAAATAAAGCAAGACTTGAACTTAAAATTTTATTATTCGTGTAATTATTCGTCCGGCCCAAACCTTAGTTCGAAAAGTAGTTAAGTATCTTCTTTGATTGACACGACATTTAGTAATTGAACATATTAACACAAGGTACAATTTTATGGATACACAATTACTGAATTTGATACTAACTTTGTCGCATATTCTGTATATATTTGCCCACAATTCATATATTTGCATCATTTGCTTGACAAAGACGATAGTATGCTCGTCGAAACGTCGCTAAGTATCAAACTCGGTAATTGTGTATCCATAAAATTGTACCTTGTGTTAGTAGTTAAGTAGGAGTTGAATAATGGTCTTTTTCCAATGGTCAAGTAAGTTCTTCTTCTTGTTTCTTGATGGAATTTTCAGCCGTATAAACAGGGCATCTATTATAATGAGTGCCTTTCCCAGGCGATGATAGATTCGATTGAGTAATACGTGTTGTATTTCCTTGGTGGACTCAGAAATTAAATGGTTTTCTAATAACTGACGTTAAATTGTGCAACCTACAAGATACCTCACAGATTTCTTACCAACTTGTACACCCAGGATTTTATTTGGTTACATATGCTGCACGTTATGCTCTATGAAGAATGTTTACTTTCCACATGCTTTAAGATTAGCGTTACGTTAATACACTTGCAGAATACTGAAGCGTTAAGTGATGCACCCTGGTTAACACCTGACATAACATTTGAAATGGACATGTAACCTTCTCGAAAACCACAGATTAGTGAGATGACAAATATGTTTCCTTGTTCACGTTTCTTGCTTTGATAATCTAATAGTAGCCTACGATACGTACTAATTATATACCCAACATAAATTTCATTTGATGACAATCAATAAGTAAACCATATATAAAACTGTACAAGACACAATGTCATACTAAAACCTATTAAAGAAAACGGATAGGGCTAATCCGAGACAATAGATCCGTATATACTACTTCATTTAACTTTATAAAAAAGGGAAACAACATAATTTAATTGTTTGTATAAAATAAATTAGAATATGACCAATCTATTACATAGTAACTATCGTTAGAAAAATACAAGTCTTTCTCTCAGAAAATGAAATACTAATGACTCTACCAACTTCTGTCGGCCATCAAGCGGTTCGACCCCCTGTTGAAACCTTACACAATTTTACTCAATTGTAGGATCATTTTAACGACGGGAGATAGCAGGTTATTTCCTGATAATTCACTTATTACACTTACTAGTTACTAACTTATTGATGTACCATCACGTATTCTACAATGTGGAACGGAATAAATCACAAACGCTACAATGTTACGCCTTGTTTCCCGTAAGTCATTTACAGTAGTCCTACTATTAAGTTAAACGATATTATTGGTGATCTGGAAATTAAACGAAATTGGGTTAACGCCCTACTGTTTTTTTCTCCGAATGGGCTAATGAAGACGGGCATACGCCAGTTTGCTATGAGGGACACTTTGCCCGGGAATTGGAGGATGGCCAAATGGTTAGCACACGCGCTGTATCATGAAGTCATAAGGCGTCGTTTCGAATCCCATGTTGTACGTGACAAGGATTATGGTCGCCTATCGAACCTCGTGGGTTTTCTCCAGGTCATCCGGTTTCCTTCCACTGCTAAAGACCTCTACGCGCAAGCGAATTATTGAAATGAAATTAAACCATATGTTAAACCACCGTGGCTGCCTTGTTGATCTGAATTTTCATAATACTGCATTCTATATTATAAAATAAACTAAGCCTTATTTCACTACATTGATGTTGATGTATGGCAACATTTCTGATGCTTCATTAAGTCTCGTCATATCACCTTCGTTAGCCCAGACGAAGAAGAACAGTCGATAAACTTCATTTGATTTCCCTTTTCGTCAAATCAAATAATTTTAAATATAAATTTATTTTTCTTTGTTGCAATGTATTGAACAATATGTTTTCATAAAAGCAGATTCACCCTACACTGCGCATGTTGTCTTTTGTCGTATTTTAAAATTGATTGATATCATAGAACCACAATAACATCTCATATTGCATAATCAAGACTTAATCGATTAACGTTCCCCTTTAAATAGAGATATTCATCTTAAACTCAATTTGTACATTTATAACCGAGAAACATGAAAACATGGTTAAATATGCTTCAGATTTATTGTAGTAATGAAGGATGGGCAATGCATTATGTCGTGGTATAAATAAAGAGGTGATATTTAAGATATCAATAGCCACCTGACAGTCATCACTGGATAAAAGGAAGTCATCAAGGTATGTTAAATTAGTTGTGATTGGCTGAAACAATTTCTGTATAAACAGGTCTCAGTTTACTGTCTAATTACCCCCTAGGCTGATATTTGCCGGGTTTTCCTCTTCAATCTCTCGGGGGCAGTGTTCAAAGAATCGTTAATCTTTGACCCACCAAATAGACAAATTGTTTTCTTTTTAATTCAAAGTTTTCTCCATTCAGTTTCCGGATGATGATTAGATTGCTCGATTTAAATTAACTTTTCTCAGATTCATCAAAAGGGTTACATCTAACAAATTTTTAGCGCAAACGAATCGTTTGAAGTTTTAGTTTGAAATGATGATCGTTAATCGATATCAAAATTGTAATTATGGCGCGATTTGGAAGGTCCTAGATATGTCAGCGTTTAGTTGAATTGGAACAGAGCTTCGTTAGCTATCTCTTATTATAAAACATAGATGATCCTAAAGTACAGCAAAAAGTTGACCATTGTTACAATGTTCATCTCTATATTTTGTGTCATTTAGAAGTGTGTGTATACTATGATTTGTTTAGGTCTCGTACTACGCCCGTAAAATAATATAACTTCTTCTAAGCTTAAATAAAAATAAGAAACAAATTTATAATCTTTAAAGCCCCAATACCACTCTTGTTGTAACTGAATAATATGTCCCAATCTTTATTCTGGTCAACAAATTGTGCTTTTTTACAATATTCCAATTAATAAATGATACAAATTTCATCTTAACACACCTAATTATAAAAATTGGAAAAATTCAACTATATGCTTTACGTAAATACTTTCAAATGCAACTTGGATTTAAACATATTTTCGAACCCCCTAGACAAGAAAGATAGGTTGCAATGGATAATTTACTCAACAGTTAGGACACTTAAATATCTAGAAGTTTTAAAAAGGCTAATTTTTTTTTCTGGACCTGTCAAGCCAGCAAGAGTGTTTTGTCAGTTTAAGTGGCATTACGATTATTGAGAAACACATTAACAGGATACAATTTTTATGGGAAACAATCACTGGTTTTATTCTAAAAGCACGACGTTTCGACAAGTATCCTGTAATCAAGTACAATAGCGAAACGAGGATACCTGTCGAAATTTTTGACTAAAACCAGTGATTGTTTCCCCCCAAAATTGTGCTCTGTTAATAAAACAAGTTTATGATAATATATTTGTTAGTATAACTCTGTCTTAACCTATTTCAGTTTAAAGACAAATTTTGTTAATTTAACTTTCTTTACAATGTTTGTTCTGCTAGGTTTCATTTTTGTGAGAAATTGGCTTGTTCTTAACCCCTGTAGGATTAGTGTTTGGGTAATCCATGAAAGTGTGGATAGAGTTAGGGTAATCCTATATCATAAATACCCGACCCGCAAAGTAGTAGGTTAGGGCTAGTATCCTTATTTACAGAATTTACAAAGTAATCTTTATTCGTAAATGAGAAATAAAACGAATAGTGTTTAACGTTCTACTGTGGTTACAAAAGGTGCTGTTTTTTTGTGTGTTTTTTTTAAAAATCAGTGCGTGTACTACCAGACATAATTATCTGCTTTGGACTGTTTAACCGCTTAGTATCCTTTGTCACTCTCTGATATAAAGTTAACTACATTAATTCTTTAGTTTCAAAACAAATTTAATGAACCGTGAGCAAATCTTATCAACACCAGAGAAGGAGGATGATCGGTAGTTGCGGGGGGTTGATTTACCCTAGTTGATTAAACACCGGCTAATTACGTCGCCATCTTTGATCTCAGTACAATGTTGTACCTCCGGGCCAACTGGTTACGTTATGCCCATCTAATGCCAGTCACCGGAACGATTGTGGATGCAATCAGACAATTGAGAAACAACGGGCATACCTATAGGTACATTAGAATATCATGAGGCGATTAACTTGTTCTGTTAGTAAATTAATGAAGCGTTTTATTCGCAGGACGGTGAAAGTTTGATGTACAGATAAATCAAAGAAAACTCCGACGAGGCATCATCTTGTAAAACAAAGATTGAGTTTCTTAATATCTCTTGCTTAATGTTTCATTTTAAGGGAACAAAGATATTTTAATGTCGATTAACTTGTTAAAGTTGTGAGAGAGAGAAGATTCAATCATTATTGTTTGCCTCGGTAATGATGCTTTATTAAAAACCTTTGTTTTCTCTTTCTGTGTTTCGCATTTGATAAAGAAAATGTAATGTTTGATGTTTGTTAAGGAAATAGTCCTAAATGAGAACGTATCAGGCCTTAAAGGCACGACAACTCAGATGATTTACATACATGTATCATTTCAAGGTATAGACTTCTAAGAAAACATCTTCACGGACAATGAGGAAGTTTCCAGGAAAATGTTGATATAATTATGACTATTTTATTAACACACGGCATGGAATTAATTTTTTGACATTAAATGGCCGTCACGTTTAATACGTTTTGGAAACTACTGGTTTATATAAAAAAAATCGGTCAGGGCCCCAAACAATTAACCGATATTCTGACATGTTGGGGCTCAAAGTAATTTAGTTTCAAATATTCGTAGAAATATACTAAAAGTGTTATTGGCCGTGAGATGCAACACTCACACTCGAGTCTCAAGTAAAATAGTTTAAAATTCCATGGCGGCCATTTGGACATGTTTTCAAAACAATTCAACCCAGCTATTATTTATGGTAGCTGATCGCTGTCAAGTATTTTGTCTGTTCTGACACGAAATTAGAACCTACTTTTTTAAATGTCAGATTTATAGCCTGTCCTCGCGTCGTGTGCTTGTAACCGTGTTTCCAATCGGTCACTGAAGTTTTATTGGAGGTCATTTTATTTCGTTTAAAGTGTTATTCGTTTTCTGATATTGTTGAGTTTTCAGGGTTGTCGAGATTGGAATTGATCGAAGGGCGGACATAGAAAGAAGATAACTCCTATTTAATGACACCCTCTCACGTTCAACTAATCCTAGTGTAAGAATATGGAACTAATTGGTGTTTTATAGAAAAGTGGCATTATCAGGTGTTACCTTAGCGCGAGACGACAGGTATTGTGTATGACGTCATCGAAAATGTGGTCAGGTGATTAATGATGACACTTTATCACGTGATAAGTGGGCGTTAACGGGGAGGTCAACAAGTCAGTCATCTTGTGGCGTTAATTAAGTGTCTTTTTACTTAATTTAGATTGATAACTCTGTCACTTATATACATGAAAATGCCTCCTCATTTCTCACTGCCTTCTCCGGATGCCCACTGTATTTTCTTTGTAACATGCTTATGTTCAATTTGTATTTTTAATCTCATCAATTACCCATTCTGTGTTCTCCTGTCACTTTCACCTGTAAAAAATGACCAATTAAAAAGGAAGTAAACGTTTTTAATACAATATTTTTCCATTGAATTGTAGAGGTATTTCCGGTTCAAAACAAATCATAAATATTTTCTTTTAAAATATTGGGGGTTATAATATGAAGCCCTAAAATAGACAAAAAGATTATGTTGGAATCGTGTACACATCTTTTAGCGAGTGTGACTATCGGTACTGGAAAATCGCTTTCGAATAAAGAATATATCTAGCATGGATATATAGAGGAACTGTCGTGAGCTGACACTGGGTCCCGTTTTCGTCAATGGCAGAAGAGAACGTATCGATAATGTTTCTCACCTAGTACCATGTGCAATACAGATGAGAGTGTGTATTCATAAAGCGCACATTCCAATTAGTGTATTCTCAATGCACAATTGTGAACTCGCCACCTTTACATGTACTAGAAAACGCTAATAAATATTGGGTTCATCGTCTGATTGTTCAAAACTAATTTGGGAACTGCGAAAATTCCCAGACAAGCTGAAAAAGATTTCGTGATCTCTTTGAACTTCCCAAGCTTTGATCGTTTATTAAACAGGGAGCACAATTAGTAAAAGCGGACGAATCAGTCAACCAAGAAATTTACACACATAAATAATTACTAAAAATGTTAAAATGTGTTGTTAAACTCTATCAACCCTTGTTAAGCAACATGTCAAACAGGTGGAACAAGAATTCATTTTTAATGTTTTCTTGAAAATATGCGAACTGCAACTGTGGAATATGTTGGTTGGGATTAAAGTTAGGTATTGTTAACAAGATTTGAAGCGAACAGGGGCAACACCGCAACAAACAACTGGTCAAACTAGCATAACATTGTTTGAGACGAGGTCCTAAAATTTACACCTGTAGCTGTGGAAGATAAATGAGACTTTAAAAGTTTTCTTAATCATTGGGATGAAAAGGACAGTGACTGCTAGTGACACGACTTGTAAGGGGTGTAATAGCTGATGTTTCTACAAGAGTCGGGTCACACGGATAGCTTTTACATCCATCAACATGATAATTTGACGTTAATCAGTCATTTTACCTGTTTACCTGATTAGATTACCTGGATCCATCAGGTGTTTTGGTTTAAAGGGACAATACCCCAGTCTGTTGCATACAACAACACACAATGCCCTATTTCGTTTCGCTCTTGTACCCGTCACTCATTTACATCTGATATCCGGCTTCGTTTTTTTTCCTTTCCACTCTCAATTTTAGGTAATTAACTCTTCAATGGTGGAGATACAAAAAGACAATACCACGTGGGCTCAGGTGTCAGTGTATCACGCCCCCTACTTGAAACAACTGATGGAAATCAAGACCTGAGATGATGGCCAGATGGAATTTGAATAGAATTAAAATTTAAACGTCAAGTTTAAGATGACGGTAGGAAGAAAAAGACTGAGAAAGAGGGACAATGTTACACCCCTCCATGACGTCTAGCACATGTCCACCCACTTTTCTCCTCTTTTGTCCGGAAACCCGGGGATACAAAAGTATCCATGTGAACCCCCTAGTATTTATCTTTGTATACTGTGTTTATATACTTGTACGTACCTCTATTTGTAATTGGAGAATGTTTCGATATACAAATAACAGTTTATGAAATAATTACGACTTTTGCGAAATTAATTTAACTTTTTAGATCCCAAATATAACTTGAAAATGGTCATATTCCAAAATTTTAATGTTTTTCTAAAACAAGTCATTCTGAGACAATTTTGATATTAATACATTTTAAAATTAATTATCATTTCGATTTCTTAAACATCCAGATAATGATATAGTTATTCTGTGACAATTTTGATATTGATACATTTTAAAAATCGATTACTATTTTGATTTCTTAAACATCCAGGGGCCTGTTTCACGAAATTTTAACTAAGATAAAATCCGATTTTAGTAATTCGATTAGATAGTATTAGATTGATTTTAGCGCTTAGCCAATCAGATTTGAGTATGTACTAAAATTTGGATTTTATCTTAAGCTAAAATTTCGTGAAACAGGCCCCAGATAATAATACAGTTGTTACATGGCTTTTGATATACAAGCCATATATCTTGTAAACTGTGATATTGCTTACAGTATATTCTTCAAAGTTGCAAAAATATGACTCAGAACAACCGTCAAAATGTCAACGTTGATTATGATGTTATGTTGATTTCTATACATGACTGGATGCCGACTCTGGTTAATGATGTTTATATTGGTCTTAATTAATATCTGACGAACCGATGCAGAGTCGTGTTATAGACGATATTAACCAGACAGCTGAACGCATCCACCAAAATACCGTAACCGGTTTGACACATTAGTCTATGAACCAAAACCAGTTACCATCACCTGTTATCCGGTTGTTAATTATTTGGATTTATTAAATTTATTATATCATGAAAATAACTTCTATATTTATATGCTTGCATCGTAAATATAAATATTCTTAGTGTTTCTTGGCGTTAAAAAAATAATGTATACGGCTATATTCTGCTACTTCTGCTTTATTTTATGGTGTTTGCGTGCGCCTTAGATATGTAGGTCCCTCAATCAGTCATGTGTTGGGGTTTCGATTCAAGGCTTGTACGTGACAAGGAGTAAAGTCACATACCTTATCCCGTGGGCATTTTCCAGAACCTCTCACTGATAAAGACTCAATGCTTAAGCGAATAATTCGGATAAAAGATACCATATGCTAGTTCCGATATAACCTTTGTTGAGTTGACGTGCAATCTTTTTTCTTCAGCTTTCACATAAATACATTAAAGTAAAAAGCAGCTTTACCATAACCCAAGATTGCAACTTTATTGTGATATACAAACCTGATTATTACGAAGATTTTTAGTAATGAAGTTTTGAAATGTCGAACCTTTAGCTACTTTTTGTAGAATAATGTGTGCTGCCAAAGAAATAATCATTTGCATCGATAAGCTCACATGCTATACTCATTTAATAAATATTTTCGACCAATCAGAATCCACAAAATTTACGATACAGAAACTACTAATATCCAGAAATGTCTTCGTTTTGTCGGTTTAAATTGCAAGAATTCTGTAAAAGTTGTCATTTTTTTAAATAGAATTTTATAGGTTTCGTTATAAATGATGGATTGTTGATTAGGATATGGACGGGTAACAGCATTAACTCTCCCTCTTTATTATTGCTCTTGCGTTAGTTGGTCAGATTATAAAATAGAGACCATTTCGATATGAGATTATTTCCGGTCAGCAAGACACCGAGATCCTACTGAGATATCTATCACATCATTACAAGGGCCAGACTGACAGGCCACGTTTATCTAATAAACCAAATTATACCAACAATGGCAGCTGAAGAGATGGACAATGCTTGACCATCATATGATACATTGTTTAAAATGTCCAGCACTGACCAGCACTGTCCTCAATCTTGAGGTAGTTATATTGTGTCGAGTGGCCAGCGTTGTCCACTTATTGGCTGTTACTATCGTATTTCAGAAACAATGACTGGACAGATGAAGCGACTCGTAGAATTGGCCATTATTCTTGGTTGGATTAATCGAATGCTATATTTTTTATATATGCCATATCTAACAATAATCCGGATAATCCCCAGCCGAACGAAATATCTGGACAATGCCACTGGATTAAAATATAATGGGGTTTTACTTTTCTAACTTAATCAGAATAACTAAAACGTACAAACATCATGCAGTGTGCTAAGTCGGACATTGTGTCCAGTCCAGACAGAGATGATGCGGCCTATTTCGATTTACTAACATGCTGCTAGTGATATACACAGGGCCTATAGTTTTTGTATAAACCGAAGGTCGACACGTTTTTCTTTGAAATACAATACACCAAATGTAACATCAGGCCCCGAATTTACAAAGCATTCCCAGACTCAAGTTGAGAATTTACTCAACTCTTTCACTGTTTATGAGAAATATCTTTGATCCAGAAACACAATTTTTTGCACATAGTTTCTTATTGGAATATTTGATACATTAAAACTACAAAAGTTTTATTAAGGAATAATTTGTGGTTAATATAAGCCGAACAATTTTGATTAAATGCTTAACTTAAGTCTACGAATGCTTTGTGAACTTCTCCAAAATATTAATATTTTCCTATTTAGAATAGTGCAAAATATATTTGCTGTCATCTGTATCTAAAACACAATAATGAGTTAGATAAACTAGGTGAATACTCCCAAAATAAAGCCAAATCCACGTTGCTTATTTTTATTCTGTACTGTCATGGTTCTATTTATTAATGTATTGATCAAGTAAAATCCTTAATTTACGATGACCGTTACACGTGGTCAAGCTTGATCCCGCTTTCAGATAACTGACCATAACGACGAACGGAGAGAACCATGGAAGAGCTAATGGCCGCGTGTTGATTATTTTTACTGTCACAGTCCGATTAGTGACCAATGGTCAATACGTTAGCACCAATTAACATTTAGCGACAACTGTCAAGAATTATTAAATTATACCAGTGAACTTTAACCGTGAGGTCATAGTTCAGTGACGACACTTATTTGACACTTCAACTGTTGTTTCAGTTTCGAGTGGTGCTTTCGTTCTGTAATTCAAATCACGTTTTTATATTTGTATTATACCATACGACGTAGAATAGCTGTCATGGAATGGTACCCACTTACGGTATCATTTAAAGATGCATTAGGCAAGAGCTAATTCTGCATATAGCAGGGTTTTTTTCTGGTTTGAAACGTTATATAAGTTATTATGCAGACATTTATTCACATGACAAGCCAATAATCAACTCCCTAGACATCGAATGACTGAGCTATTGCATGGGTTAGATCACCCGCGCCACTTTATCATTCAATGTTAATAAAAAGGTCTTATCAATTACAATGTTTCTTTGTCGAGTGGAAGTTAAACCCCATGTCTCTGTCTCAATCTACAATATTCTTAACTCTTAAACGACCCAGAGGTTTGACGTCATAACGTCATAAAAACCCACGTCATAATGGTCAATAGTATTAAAATATATATATATATACATTTTAAAGTCATATTATTAAAAAAAACCTGAAGATAGACCCTTTATGTAAATGAATGAAATAATTTAAATTTAAGGCCATTTCATAAATATAAATTTTATACAAAAAATTTAATTAGATATTTCATGCAAACTTCATGTGTATAATGGTTATTTTTTCTGATCGGCTGTTGTGAACTAAAAATCATTCATCATCGAATCTTTTAATTTAAGCTTATTTAATAACCGTAATTGAAATTTGTTGATTAACTTAGCCTAGCCTATTTTAATTATCACGTTCTACTCTAGGCCTTACGCAAAACGATAAAAATCTATACCACAGATAAAATCTGAATCACTGTCATTCAAAAAGGATGGTAATCCGTCATTAGAACGTTGCCGTAGAGGTCTAGACATATCACCGTTTTATTATAATTTTCAAGGAGAAACAGTAAGATTTTTAACTGTCAAAATGTCAAACAGGAAGTAAACAAATGAGATAAAGACGTCTGTTAATAAGGGAAATAACTCTCATTACGCTAGGAACGTTGCATTCGGCTAACATGTTTAGTCGACAAAAGTCGCCTTGGGTACTAAACGGTAACGTTATAGTTGTCGACAAAAGTCGCCTTGGGTCAGTTAAGAGTTAATTGGCATTCGGCTATTTCTTGCCAAAACTTCTAATACCCACAACGTCGCTATAGATACAATAATTTGACTGAAATTGTTCTATATTCATAATCATTTTCTATTTTCGAACTATTATGGCAACACTGGTCAATCCTTTGTCTTAATCATACATAATGCATTTTTAATACGTTATACTGGAAGCGGAACTGTTAAAGTGTCCAGTCATTTTGTGCTGACCAATGTTCCCTCTTTTTTTACAACCGGTGTGCGCAAAAATCATATGGTATGCCAATTTTATCTCTGTGACAATAGAAGGTGCCCATGTCATGAAATTGTTTCAGGATAATTTTGGCACAGTCTGTCACGCCTTATATCTGTGCGAACACTGCCTTTGTGCGCGCGTTACGAAACGTTCCAAAACAAGACTGACTCAAAGCATGATGACCCGGATGTGTTTATAATAAAAGATCCCTTGGTAGTTTGTATTGGCCGAGAAAGTTCATCCAGATTTTCAGGCGTGATTCCCACTGACAAGGACAGCTGTCTAGTCGTTCGGATGGGACGAAAACCCGAGGTCTTGTGAGCACGTTGGCGTGCATGTAAAAGATAACACGACAGTTGGAATTCGATACAAGAGTAGGCCGTAGTACCGCTGTCCCGGCAAAATAGGACACTGATTGCGTAGTTCGGAGCAGCCAAGTTCAGAGCAGAACAGTAGGACGTTAAGCCCCATTTCATTTCATTTTATTTCCTTGGTAGTTAAAGACCTATAACGTCAATTTAGCCCAATATGAAACTACAATAATATGGATCTAAAATAGGAATATGGATCTCAAATAGGAATATGGGTCTCAAATAGGAATATGGATCTCAAATAGGAATATCGATCAAAAAACTAGTCTTCGAGAAGAGAAAGCATCCCTGCCACATACAGGATTTTCGACATTATTTTGAGCTAATTAGGAAAATTACCAACGAAGAAATATACAAAGTCGCAAAGGATACGTTAATGTAGAAACACAAGATTAGTTTCCCAGGGATCGAACTAAATGTGTACACGATTCGCTAACTTACTCCCAGCCTTTTCCTGCCTGCATCAATTTAATTATAGATTGGTTCGCTAAGCGTCCATGGTCCCATTTCTCTGACATTAAACACCGGTTACATAAGGAGAGATTGGCATCAGGAAATGTGACTTATTTTTTGTGCACTTTGATAATTTTTATATTCGTGGGGTGTTTTTACATCTAATTTTATGTTATATTGATATAACGTTTCCGTTTCCTCGTGACTCCCGCCATTTTTTCCTTCAAAACTCGTTAATTCAAAGCAGGCGTCAATTAGAGAGTTAAATAGTAACGCTAAGTTTCCCGCCAAAATCATTATAAAGTTTTTGATTAGATATTTGATAAACAGCACAAATTGTTGGACATTATAACCACGCGTTGCCCGTGACAGACATGTCAATATACCACTGCTCCTGTCAATCATGCGTCACGCAGCGCTAGCAAAGTGTATTGGTCTTCCAGAACTTCTAAAACTTTAACCAACTGATTCGCGGATGGAAACTAGTGGTCTAAGACAACCAAGACTTCCACAACTGTTTTTGATATTGAAAATATCGTATGGAACTCGAGCCAGGGGTTTAAATGCCATAATAACGGTTAATGGCTCTAAATAGTCTTAAGGGACATTGGTAAACAATTTAAAATGTTAATCTAGAATACAGAAGAGGGTTAAGTTTGTTTTAGGAACTTCATACATACACTTTTACTGTTATTCTAACAAAGTAATCAAAATCAGCACGTGCTTCCGAACATGCATTCATTAGAAAAGACAAGATTTTGCTTTTGATGGAGATGATAATAAAGGCAGCTGAAGCTACAAACTTCAACAGGATTTTTTGTATGTATATAAAGATGTTGAAACTTTGAAAGATGTCATAAATTCCAAATTCTTTCTAAGTTTCTTTTATCCTCTTTGCTTTTCTTTTTTCTTCCTTTCTCTTTTTGCCGTTTCCTAAACGATAGATAACGGCTGTCTGGAATTATTTGTCAAGGATTGAAATTTATAGTCTTATTCACTCAATGACCGTCCTCGCTAAAGCTCACAGACTATTCCAAAAACTGTAGCAAGTTGCATATTTTGTACAAAGTAAGACAGCCGGAATTTTCGTCAGAAATGTTCAGTGTGTGTGATGCTTTCCTGTAAGTGGAGTGAGTGTTTGAGCTAGCCATTTGGACAGAGAGAGAGATAGAAAGAAATATTGTTTAATGTACACTCGACACAAACTAGGTCATTTCGGGACTAACATATGTTTTAATTTTATTTCAATAATTCGCTTGCGCGTAGGGGTCTTTAGCAGTGGGATGAAACCGGAGGACCCGGAGAAAACCCACGAGGCTGGACAGGGCGACCCTCCTCCTTGCCACGTACAACCGGGGATTCAGTTGACTTAATGACGGGCCCATGGGGACAGTGTCAACTGCTAAGATTAACCGTTAAATGGTTCTATTAATATTCATAGACATTATGTGTCGTGATAGTGACATGGCAGATGTATCGCTACATTCTACTCACTTAAATCTCAAAATAAGCCAGTAAATTATTCCTTAACCGTAACCTCAAATTATAGTTTGTGTTTTGCTCAATCATATGTAACTGGATATATTGTGGTCATCATGGTCATTTTAGCGGGATACCAGAATTATCCACAACCCGTGTTGCTTTATTGTTCATGAAGAAGGGTTAGCAATTACTCTTGTTAGAAGAAATGTGTCGTCAGATTCTTAAATCGATTCTTAATTTTAGAAAGATTACGACACATAGAATAACCAGTAGTTTATCTTGCGTATTTAAGATTGTTACCCAAGTCCTATTACCCAATTGGTCAGTATATAATGCCAAAACCACAACTCTGAATATCATATATAGGTTTCCAGACAAGAAACACGGCTCTGAACATCATATATGTTATGCTATGTCAACAGCAACTTTGATATCTTAACCAACCCGAATGACGAAGATGAGCATTTCCCATGCAGTATCCTATTGCGGGAATTCTGCAATGGACATATTACGGCCAACCCATATTTCTCTTTCCAACTGCCGGAGATTTTAAACATTGTTTTCCTAACCATCCTAAAGAAGACGCACATTCCTTTCCAGACACCACTGACAAAGAGGAAATCTTCACTTTAGCTTCGCATAGGTAAAAAGGGTTCGGGTTGCCATTATTACCTAGATTCGCACTATTGTGAAATAATCCCGCCTCTATGTATTGCTTCGTTGCCTGTTTTTGACCAGATAAGCATGTTGCCAGACACAATATGATGGAATTCTTCTGATCGTAAACTTGTACTTGGTATTGAGCTGCAATTACATGTACATACTACTAGCCATTTAAAGGAGCTAAATCGCTAATAGTTTGGACTTAAAAATTGACACAAATTGGTCGCACCGCATATAATGATGTAATATGAATGTGTATAAACTGATTCACATTCAATCGTTTCTGTTTTTAATGTAATTTTTATCAGTTATTTTTGGCGAAATACGCCAGGAGTTGCGATCGATTGGCAATTTTTAGCGTCTGGTTATTCAAGTCTCCACCGATAGTATTAATTGAGCATGCTCTCCAAAAAATAATATGCGTCACCGTTTGACATGACTTCAGGAATATGTCTAGCACCGTTCTTCGAGCCCCTTGTTACAAATGGCACTGAAACGCATTATGGTACACGATTCGTGTCCAAATGGTAAAATGTTTATTTTGTCTTAAATATTGGATATCGGAAACTCATCTTTTCCAGTTCAGATCACAACATCAATGTTGATTTAATTGACAAATAATTCGTGTTTTCAATGTAAAAGATTTTGGATGATATTGAGTTAGAGACTTGGCTACTTTACGCTGATTACGGTATAAAATTTAAATAAATAATTTGTCGTGATTGTAGATAGCCTAGGAACTAGTACACGACATTTAGCTCCAGTTGCATGTCTACAAGGTTAAATATATCCTCTTATGCCTACTACAGACGTGACGCACAAGTCAAACTTTATAAACATGATGATAATGTTAGTTGACAAGCTCGTATTGTTTAACAAAAGAAATTTAATACTTTTAATTAAGCGAAGCAAAAGCTTGCAGCAATTATTTCATCAAATTATTTGATGTTAAAAGGTGTAATTATGGTCGATTATCGCCCTTTAACGTTCAGTTTGACAGCGTAATTATGGTATTGAATTAAATCCGTTAGACTTTAATTTATCAGTAACAATTTAATTCGTTAATTGCAGAAAATATTAAACAGAATAATAATGAAGTGTCTGGATGACGAGCACAGCAGTAATATGGACATAATTGTTTCTTGTCTTTTTGTTATGAGGAATGTTGGCAATGGAACAACAGGTAAATTGCATTAAAGAACACAAACAAAACTCGTTCGCTCAGTGGTGAAGGTGCTTATTTGCTAACTATAGGACAAGAAATTATTTCGTATATTCCGGCTTGCAAGGGTAGAAAGTACGAAAACCAAAGGTATAGTGAACACATTAGGGTGCTTTTAAAATAACCCATGGCAGTGGGGATCCTAAATAAGAGTAGACCGTCACGTCGCGTACCGCCGGGCAAAATTATGCCCTTCACCATTAGCCTGGACGGGGCAAACAAAGTTGGGCATTAATCCCATTTCATTTCATTCCACAGATTAAGATTCTACTGAAGGATAATGTGATTTTTAAATGCTAAGGTAAATCCAAAATTGGATTATTTGTACGATTCTTCGTAAACATTGTCTCTTAAGACATTTTAAGAATAGGTTTGTTACATACGATCAGGTTCATTTTATAGTACTTTATACATAGAAAATAATCAGCTTTTTCCATTTGGATACCAACAAAGAAATCGTTGCACTGAAGAGTGAGTCTATTGCTATCTGTGTTAGGCGAAACGTACAAAGTGTATCAAAATATCGTCTTACGTGCAGCTAAAGGGGCGTAACTCTACTTTAAAACCTTTCAATTAATCAGTGGCGTTACTTGTAGTTTAGACACGGGTAGAAATAATATGTATCCGAGAGTAGCAAGACCTAAAATCATTATGGCCTTTACACAAAAAAAAAAAAGGTGTTTCGTTATATAAACTGATGAACATGAAAGGACGGACGAAGTTTAAAGCAAAACACAAACGGAAGTATCAGGCAATAAACAAACAAGGATTAAGAAAAACACCCACGAAAAGGACGTCCCAGCCATGTGATCTAGTCAACAAAAATATCGCGTTGATCAATCCTCGTAATAATTTTTATCAGATGATTCTGACATGGGTTATTTCGGCTCTTTGTAGTTAAAGGTGATCATAACTTTGTAATTACTAGTCTAAGCTCAGATTTTTAAAAGAGAGTTATGTCCCTTCAATTAAATCATCTTCCTGCGCCATTGTCTTATTATTTTCAGTTACCCAAAGTACATTGTATTGTAGTGGGGTTTTCTTGACTACAAATTAGAGAAGTACCCTGATTATGAAACTATCGAAGAACAAAACTGTTAGCATAAACCTATCAAATAGTAGAAATTCTACTTATAATTACCCAAATGCAGAAAACAACCCTTCTATAGCATGCCCGTTTCTGTTTAATATTCTCCAAATATCAACTCTTTTCGGGCAACAAGTATTTACTTGTATGTTCCCCAAGCTCTAACAAAAACATACGACGTAGTGATGAAATAATTCCTTAATCTTAAGCCCCGTTTGTATGACGAAATCTGCACACGTGCAAATCTTTTGCATATATGCAAATTTACTCATGTATGCAGATTTCGTCATGTAAACGCATTTGCATACATGTGTAAAAATACTGTAGGTGCAAATTTGCACGTGGTCCTGACCAGATGCAAAAGTATATTTTTATGTATGCAAAAGTATTAAGGGTAAGTATATGTGCAGATTGTGCCATATAAACGCTCAGCAATATTTGCATATGTGTATATATCTCATTTTCAGAAACATACACATATGCAAATATTGCTGAGCGTTTATATGACACAATCTGCACAAATACTTACCCTTAATACTTTTGCATATATGCAAATAGACTGGAAATGGCATCTTAACACTTAATTACATAATACTGTGAATGCTTATATAACATGTGAACGCTTAGCAAATATAATTTTGCATACATGAGTAATTAATACATATATGCACATATGTGTATTATTTGGTCATGTAAACGGGGCTTTAGCCGAATAAATAGCCCAAGTTTATTTCTTGTAAAAGACATTTTAATTTTACATGCGCATGTAAATTTATAAAGCTAACCAATTGTAGATTTGGTTTTCAGAATATATTCTAAAATATAGTACACCAACAAATCTAAAGGACACCTAAGTACAGGCATATTTTGTTGTACCATTCCGAATGTTTTTTTTAAATGAAATCAAATTGGGTTTGATGTCTAACTGTTCTACTCCTTAACTGGGCTAATGAATACGGGCATAAGTCATCCAGTGTGTTATGAGGCAAATTTTCCCCGGGCAGTGGCGCTACGGACTACTCTTATATCGAATTCCAACTGCCACGGGATCTTTTACGTGCACGTCAATGTGTAGACGGGACTTCGGTTTTCCGTCCCATTTGAACGACTAGACGGCTGTCCTGGTCAGGCCCTCCGACCTGCATAGCTGACAAGGGGAAGCCAAGCCGGAAAATCTAATGCAGAGATCCAACACCCGATCTCCAGGCTAGGTGCCAACGTCTTACCCACTTAGCCACGTGATCCTCAGTTGTTTTATCTGAAACAATCCATTTCATTAAAATTAATTAAATCATAACAATATCTAAACATGACAGATTAAAACAGAATAGGTTTATATTGACCTTAACGATTGTAGTGGAAGGTTGCCTCAGTGGTCATACGAACGGCTTTTGACCCTATGACGTCAAATATTTGATTAATCAATCAGCATTGATGTTTCTGATGGGTTACCCACAGTTCCGTACACCACAGTTCCAAAAGCTTGCCGTAACAGAATGTTTATTCACTGGCTCAGAACGCGGGTTATAAAACAACTATTCCAGATCCTAGTGTAGTAAAGACAAGTAAAACCAAATTTTGAGCTATAAAAAAAAACGAAATAGGATTTGAGTTTTAATCAGATTGTAAACACAAATGAAACAGCTGGTATAACATTTACGGCTCCCAACGAAGTAAATATTCTTTTTTTTAAACCTCTGGCGACAACCAAATTTATACAGGGCTGGTATTTAAATTTGTATTAGACGAAGACCACTATCTTAGTAAGGTATATAAATAGTTGCGTAAGTCTAACTACATCAGATGAAAGTCACCTTTTTATCGATGGAATCCCGTCAATACTAGGGAAGGGTGATTGTATGTCATTTTCTAGACTGTAAAGTGTGAAATGAAATGAAATAAAATGGGCTTTAAAGTCCTACTCATCTACCCCTAACATGGGCTACTGGAAGACGGGCATACGCCATACAGTGTGCTATGAGGGAAATTTTGCCCGGGCAGCGGCGCAGCGGCTTATACTCTTATATCGTATCCCAACTGCCACGGGATCTTTTACGTGCATGCCAATGTGTACATGGGACCTTGGTTGTTATTTCGATCCAAACGACTAGACAGCTGTCCTTGTCAGGCCCTCCGTTATGCACCACTTACAAGATGAAACCACGCCGAAAAATCGAGATGAGACTGTAAAGTGTTAGAATCTATCTATATCAATAACAGTATTTGTAGCCTGGACAACAAACTTGTTACCATCCACAAATCTACACTTTAAATCATTCCAATCTATGAATCTGTCAGAGCCCACACAACCGAAATACGCAACAAACGTATGTTTTTACTTTTTTTTACCACCGAATGCCCAGTGTTTGTTGGGTGAATTAGTTTTAGCTTCAACTTGCCCGAACACGTTTTAACTGTTTTGTCAACTCTTGGAAACGGAGACAGGTAAACACCTAAAGTGGATTTATCAATATGATGCCGAACATCTCACTAAACACCAAGGTAGATAACGTATTATGAAACTGACCGGGAACGGCATGATCGGTAGGGACATCATCTAAATCGACCATTTCTTTTAATGCTTCACTGTTCACTTCAACCGTTGCCTCTATAGTAAATTGACCATTCACCTGGAAACCATTTCGGGCATGCATTTATTGTTTCCAGTCAAAGACACTATTCCAACTGTACCCGACACCACCTGGTATAAAGGTACCAATATTCCGTTTTGTTACTGAGTTAGTAGAATCTGCAGTATGAACAAGAGTATATTATATTCTATCTTTCCGTTTCCAGTACCTCGAAACGTAAATAAATCTACGCATTGATTTACAGGCGATTTACTTTCTTGTGTCCTATTAACAAGTTTGATACTGTATTGAACTTTCCATGATTTAACATCGCCACCGCGAATGTTCTTTGGATTTAAATATCCCTAATACAGATTTGTCTGTGTTGTAAACAACTCCAACTTGCCAGGGTAGACCTTGGACTCAAATAAGTTGCATCTGCCCTCATCTGGTCAATATTGAAACATGTTGCAAATGTTGGATTGTCCATGGTTTGCAGATTACCAAAAAAATGCTTAAGAGAATCTGTATCTAATTTTGATTGCTGAAAATTAAAATACTGTCCTACAGGATTACAGAAACGTAATGGAATGTTATCTTCTGCTAGACTTAGTAAAATGCTTATAATTCCTATTGTTGATTTATCTTTCAGAACATCAACTGAAGATTGTACACAGGTCTGAAGACGATTTTTTTTATCTTTGTGCATTCCAACTTTCAGTCCTCTGAAGTTCTTCCGTTCTTGGTCTCGTAACACATCAAGTTGATGATGTACTTTCTGTCCATGTTGTTGGATTTCGTTGCATATACTCTCAGTCCTGTCAATAATGTTTTTGCGTGATGTTATGGAACAAACATCAATTTGTGCTAAACATTGGTTCAAAAACTCTGAATGATTTTCCAGTTTTTCAATTTTATTTCTCAGTTCAATTTGGTATGCTTTCAATGTTTGTCTTAGTTCTGGATCAACAGTGTTTAGTTCAGCTCGTTTATGATCAGCATGGTCAATATTCAGACATTCAAAATAAATGGCCACAGAACAAGCACAACAATAAAACTTTAATTCCATTTTAAGCCCAGCTTATGTCGCCCTTGCGACGCGATAAAACTATCAGCGACTGGAAATAGGCGACTGGTCTACGATCAAGTGGATACAATCAGTCGTAACTACTTGGGCGACATAAGCGCTCTTACGACTGGTGTGAGTCGGACGCAAGCCAGTCGCCGTCGAGCTGTCTCCAGTTTCTCCGAGTCGCACATGTTCTACTCCTCCGACTGGATACAACTAGTTGTCTCTAGTCGCAAGTGACATAAGCGCACTTACGACTGGCGCCAAGCCGACGCAGCCAACAGAATTCGGTTTTTTAGTCACGTGGTACCAAGGGGGCGGTAACAACCATGTAATGAGGCCATTTTGAACGTCATCACGTGTCAGTCATGAGGTCAGTTGTGGCGCCAAATCTTCAACTGATGCCGGGCGACATAAGCGCTCTTACGACTGCGATCAACTGGTTTCTCGTGGTTGCTGCAAGTCGTGGATAAATTCGGTCGTAGCGACATAAGCTGTCAGTTCCCGCTAGTCGCCGACAGTTTTATCCCGTCGTAGGGCGATATAAGCGGGGCTTTATGTTTAAGACAATAATTCTGATCACTTCTCTCTTCAATATAGAAATTGTTAGTAAAACTGGTACATTAAAGGAGCTAAATCGCTAATATTTGGGATCTGGAAATTGACAAAAGTGGGTCGCAACGCATATAAAACTGTAATCTGAATGTAAATAAGCTGATTTACATTCAATGGTTTTTGTTTTTACTCAAATTTGGTATATTTTTAGATACACGCTTCAAGCCACGTTCGAGGTGTCAATCTTTACGGAAAAAAATTACGTCCGAGATCTGATATTTGCTTTTCAATCCAGTCTTCGAATACAAGACATAACAACAATAATGAAATAATTACATAATCTTGTTATCCTACAGAAAGATGTCTTTGGCCAAGTCGTTTTTACGGTAGGTCTGTATTTGCGACTTTGAGTGAAGATAGCTGATTTAATTTCAGATTGATGATAACTTTCCGTAATGTACATATAATAACCACTGTTACCACTCCGCCAAGTTTCGGTTTGTCGTCGTATGTGCTCTTTAACAGTTCTGCTCAATTTTGAGGCCTTACATTTGGTCTATTCTTGTGAGTTTAGTATGTGGTCAGTTTGGCAGGTTCCCTGAAGTGTCAGTTACTTATCAAAATTGATAATCATGTTTAATCGTCGCATTACACATGATCAACTTCCGCGTCACGAGAACCATGGGCAATGTTAATTTCACTTTGTTGGTCATTATGAGAACATACGTAATATACTTTACAATAGATCATAAGTATATCAAAGGTATCAAGAATATCTGTCCAAATGAGTCAATATTAAACAAACAACGCATACACCATATATATCGTCAAATAATATCAAAACCAACGATGTTATTAAAGTCCCCGGTCGGGTTTCATTTTGTATAAGAAAAGCATCGGATCCCTTTTAATTTCAACAAATACACGTTTGTATGGAAAATCTAGTTATAGAAACGCAAGTATATAATGTTTTATAAATCCGATTCCTTGTTGTAGGTTGTTGAAGTCATAGCCCTTACTTAGCAGCTGTCGATTATTATGTAATTATGTAATCGATCTCATACGCATGTTCATAGCCCCCACTGTATTCAAAATAATCATATTTGGTAAACTTACATATTATTGTTCAAAAACTGGAAGTGACTGAATGTCTTTATTTTTGTTTGCAACATTTCTTGGCCAATTTTATAAACAAATTCATTAAATTAAAGTAATAGGTCTTGATGACATTCCAGATGGCTTTCTCAAAATATGTATTCATTTCGGAAATCAACCTACTAAATACACCCTGAATAATGCTCGCAAATCCGCGTGTTCGTTATGCCAAAACGGCTAAATGCCAATGTCATAATGCGTTTTTGGATCGAGATTCAAAGCTTCATTATAAATGAGAATTGTACGCCATGATTTACGAAATAAAATGTATTCTATATAATTGAAGCAAATAATATTACCATCATTGTCCTGTTGTACCACAGCGAAGTTTACAAAACAAACCTGCAACAATTTAGGGTTGTCTCCCTTTTAATGTTCTTGAAATAAACGAGAATTTTTACCCAGGTTTGCGCAACTGAATTATTTGTATTTTTCTAGAATCATGAGAAACTCTTGTAACACAAAAGTTGATATTTTGTGGATAATAGATTATTAAGCTGCATTTCCTTTAGTACGGCTCCGGTCCGGCTCCGGTCCGGGAGCAGACATGACACACGGTTGTGTATCCTTATATGGGGTTTTTCAAGCGGATTTCGATCTTTTCTTTTTCTAATTCTATGAACACGTGTCCAAGAAAGGACGAAAATTTGAATTTCCCTACCTATTTTTAGCTTTTTGTGTTTCCTTATGTGCGTTACGGACACGGTTCCGCATGCGTTTACGCACCGAATGCTACATGGTCCGTTTCGAAATACCGTACCGAACGCCGCACATAAGGAAACACTCTTACTAAAATTCTATGAACGTTTTTTTTCCGTATCCACAACCGGACCGGAGCCGGTATGGATCCGTACTAAAGACTTTGAATACATTATGCGATATTTTTCTCGTCGTTAATAATCATAGGACGCCTCCTACCGTCATATTATCTGAACGTGAGGAGCTTATCTCGAGCCTTTCCTCTGATCCTCCCAGATGGCACAACGTTATGATGGCGGCCAAAGAAAACACTCGTCACTCGGAACACCCGAGAATAAACATGACATTGAAAACACAGAAACCAGAAACTAAACGACGAAGAGTCTTTGAAAATAGAGCTACAAACACTGGGCAAGACACGAAGTTTTATTTGTCGTATCATCGCCCTTTAATCTCCTATGTTCCGAATTGGGTGGTCCGTCTTTTTCAGGTTATTGTTCTGACATGCACGACAAGTTAGTTGTTCTTTTTTTTACCTTGTTACTCGGTCAATAAAAGATTGTGTTTAGGTTGTGAAACCGTCTACTAGGGACAAAAACCTAAGCGGATGATGAGAGTACTCCAGAAGACAATGTAATGGTAGATCAGTGTAAAGTGGGCTACATCTATTGTCGGACCATCACCTTTCTTCTCGACAAAGCTAACACTAAGGACCTCTTGGAATATTTTCCTAGTTTTCAACAGACCAATAATCATAAATAATAATAGTACATAAGATGTTTTTGAGTATATCAGAATACATGAATAACGATTGAACATTGATTAATGGTTTACCCACTTACAGAGCACCGATTAGAGAATCAATCCTAAAAGCATAGAAGAATAAATGAAGCCATAGTCATAGCTCCACGTGAGTCTTAGACGATCTCCACAAAGGCAGTAGGCTACATATTATAATACTAGGGAAGCTTAAGCGAACAAAATCGCCAACTTCTAATAAAAAGGATTCCCCATTGTAGTTTCTCACATACTTGATGTATTAGTCTTGAATAATATGACATAATTAATGGGTTGTTTGTGTCTTATTTTTATGTGATACATGCAACAATAAGAGGCATTATTCAGTTTTAAATTTTAAAAAAAAAACAATTTTTTATTTCTGTCCGTTGCAAAAATTATTAATTTACATGATTGCCGTGCATCTTGAAGAGCATGGTACCAAATGACTAGAATGGTAATACACTTGTAGAAGTATGTATTAAATCATCTGGTACAGCTCATGCAATGATTTAACTTCACGTATCATTCGTCAATTGATTCGGGGTGTCTTGTTATATCTATCTATCCATCAAAAATTTAATTTTATTCTCCATTCATTTGATTTCTTGTTTTAAATGGCAACTGTAATTACGTTTCCCAAATTCGAACCATCTTGTTCAACCACAGGGAGTAAAAACTAAGTCAGAAAAACGCCTGGATATTCTTTTCGGGTCCGCAAAGGCACGCTGGGGTGCAAATTTTATTTCACAGAAAACAAAGATTATGCGATTGATATCCGCGATTTATAACTCATAATGATATCAAAACACCACGTAGGTCATGAACTAACGATTGGACAAAATAACAAAAAAAATGGCAGTAAAAGAGAATCCTGGAATTATAATTATGATCTGGGTAATCTAAAATACAAACAAAGCAAATTAGTGGCGGTGGAAATTCCCTGGATAATCGTTGATATATTCCAGTGATCTAATGAGGAAGTAGGACTGGGGTGTACGAGATGCATTAATGGAACCCCGTAGTGATGACGAACAACGCAATAAACAAAATGGAAGGCTTAAATAGCTTTTAGTTTTATTAAGGGTGTTGTGAGGGGGTAGTCTGGCAAACATCAACTAGTCAAACTGTATGTTAACATTAATACAACTGAATATGAGTATTAATATGACAAGATTGCAGAAATCAATTAAAGTGACATATCACCGTAGAAAAAACTGAACTTAAAATTCGCAGTTTCTCTTAAAATTACGGCCGAATATAAAACAAATTGACTATATAGACAATCACTTAATTGTATATTTCAAGAGAGTCGCATAATTTTATGTCGATTTTGTTAGCTTATATAAACAAGAGATCGATGGGTTTTTTTTATCAAATTGGATATTGAAAACGAAATGTCTAATGTAAGATTACGAAACTCGTCAAATTAATCCCGGGGGAGGGGTAACGTTTACTCGACACAAACTAGGTTATTTCGGGACTAACTTATGGTTCAATTTTATTTCAATAATTCGCTTACGCGTAGGGGTCTTAAGCAGTCGGAAAAAAAATGGAGAGCCCGGAGAAAACCCACGAGGTTAGACAGGCGACCATACTCCTTGTCACGTACAACGGGGAAATTAGCACGTGCTAAGTTGCTAACCATTCCGTCATCCATACCCCCGTGGTGAGCCAAACAACGGATACGATAGTAAAGGGTAGGTGATTTGTGAAAAAATAAACAGGGCCAATTATTGATAACATCACTGCGGTACCTCTTTAAAACATAGAGCCATAGGATATATAATTTTAAACTGCTAGTTCATCTAACAATCAAATATAACATGTTTTATAACTCAATTAATCATAAAATATCATTTTCAGAAATAAAATGGAATAAATTCAATTTCACTAAAAGCTTAAGCTAATCCAATTATGAAAAGAAGTAATCGTTTAATATCAGTGAAACCACTATCATAAGCCATGTTTAGATGTTATTCCTCGCTAAATACGCAACTATCTTGTACGAAAACCATCAACTACCGGCCACAGTTGAGATATT
Organism: Patella pellucida; assembly: GCA_917208275.1. Classification (NCBI taxonomy): domain Eukaryota; kingdom Metazoa; phylum Mollusca; class Gastropoda; family Patellidae; genus Patella; species Patella pellucida. The sequence continues at coordinate 66,409,905 of OU795039.1, forward strand.
ATGCCTATTATACATGTCATATCGTGTTTGCCTTGTGATTATTTGGGTGTAAAAATTGCTCCCACGGCGGCAATTGATATAATTAGATCTAGACAATGGAAATATGATTTTAATAATCTAATTACTGACAAAATATGTCCAATGCAGTTAGAATCAAGTAAAATAATACTTATTGGGAATTATTAAGTATTAGTGTGTTATTGTATCAGAGATTTTATAAACGTTTTCAGGATTGGGTCGCAAGAATCCTATTCCGGTTGACTATATCGACGGAATATTGAGAGAATCCTTAGTTAAAGTGAATTATACCGGAACATCGACACTAATTTTTTATTTCTTGAGTGTCGTTTGTTATAGATGTCTAAAGAAGGGTCCGTTTATTTATGTATATCTTAATATCCTTGGCTGTTAAAATATAATGAATTTACTGCCCTGCGTAATCAGTATATATTTTATGTTTTGAAAACCAGGGCCCTACTTCTCAAAATCTTAACTAAAGATAAATTCCAAATTTTAGTAGATACTTTAAATTTGATTGGATAAGCACTAAAATCAGCCTTTAATAATATTATCCAATCAAATTACTAAAATTAAGATTGAATCTTATTTTAAAATTTCGTGAAACAGGCCCCAGGTGTCACAGGACTAGATAATATTTCGAACTCAGTATTATCCATACTATTCCACGCTTAAAGCACGAACTAATATTAAAATTGATTTATTTCAATCAATGTTGATATTTTCTGACCCTGAAAATATTGCCTCCTAATATCAAATAGTTAAGACATAATGAACATGGAAAAATAAGTTCCCGTTGTCGGGAACTCAGTGGTCTTGGGCGCCATTTTTAATGAGAGGACTACATGAACAAATTATAACTTATCCCAACACAAATATAAATAGATAAACTTGTAGATTGGGCTAAGTAGCCACAATTTTTAATGAGTGTCACTCAATTTGGATTGCTCACGTATTTCACAAAAAACAAATGATTAGAAGTTAATTGTTCTTAATTGAATATAAATAGGTTTGTGTTGATTTATATATAATTATATACATCGGACTCTGTCACATCCGACATCGTACGGGATCGTTACAATATATCGGATCATCCGACATCGTACGGGATCGTTACAATATATCGGATCATCCGACATCGTACGGGATCGTTACAATATATCGGATCATCCGACATCGTACGGGATCGTTTCAATATATCGGATCACACAGAGTGTCGGAATACCATATATTATTATACATGTATGTTATTATTACGATGTACTTTTCGCTCTATATGACAGTTCCTCCTCAAGAATTATCCAGTTACGAATTATCGCTGTCTTTGCTGCGTGGAAACTGTGAAGAAGGTAAACTGCTCATTGAAACAAGGCATGGGGCATAACCAATTGGTTTCTTAATGTTAGTTATATTATTAAATGTGTAACAAAAAATAATGGTCGCGAGCAGAATATTTCGAAATGCCTGTCCTGGAATACAAATGTCCATTTTTTATTATTCGGGGTTGAATCTAAAAAAACAGTTTGACCTGTGTACAGGAAGTGTTCGCCAAATCTGAACATTATTGGACTTGCGCTTTCAGGAATGCACATAACATTAAATATAATTACCATATCTTCATCGCAAAACTTAATAATTGGAGGCCAATCTAAGCCCCATATATTTCTCATATTACTGCCAAGTCCCGAAATAACCAAGGCAGTGTCCAGTGGACGTTACCCCCCCCCCCTCTCTCTCTCTCTCTCTGTCTCGCTCTCGTTCTCTCTCAAGCCATTAATGATTTTATTTAAATGAAAGCATAAATACAAAATATACAGTGGTTCATATTACTGAATAACCGCTATTAAAGAAATAACGAAGATTAACGACGAACAATAGAGGTTGTGAGAACTCTCACATGTAAAGTTTTACTTATATACTCTGTTATTTGGTAGGTATACACACACTGTATTAGTAAAACGACACGCTGGAAATATAAAAGACCCTCAGTTAATTTGAACGGTTGATTTCTTTATGTGAAAATGGAACAATAAAAGGAGTTTAAAAGATAAACGAAAGGTGTTGAACGAACGAGAAACACGTCCCTCGACCCTGTCCTTCGTTTTTTACCCTGCCTGTGTGTTTATTTTACGTTGTTGGAGAAAGAAACGTTTAACTCGTTTTCACATTCGATTCTTTACTCTAAATATGGCGCTACAACGCCACCACATGTTTGTCTACCGTTAAGCGTTATCCTAGAAAAGATCAAAGGAAGCGGTGCCTTTTATCTTGCTCTTGCCCCTCCCTCGTGGACAGGTAAGGGGCGCGAGAATAACATTTTCAGATTAAAGTGATGTGTGTAACAATAAAAAAAAATCCGAAACATGGAATCGAACATTAGAAATCCATTAGAATTATAACACATAACACACACACAACATCCATGAATGGGTTTATTCAAATAAAAGAAATTAAGTTGTCAAATCATTTAAATAGAAAGAATAACTAAAGTTTTCTTCGGATTATTTGACTGTGCTATTTCTTTAAGAGCAAATGAAATGTCATAATCTTTTATTTTGATACCGAATTTGGACGTATCAATGCCCAAATCATTCAGTGATGTGGCCCAAGTTCACAAAAAGATAGACACGTTTTTACCATATCACTGTCAAATGAACTCATATATCCGGCATAATTGTAGGTAATAATTTAAACAATCTAAGTAGTTAACACCTAAAAAAAACGTAAGTAACTCATCGTCACGTCTTGCTTTATCCGAAGGCTCCCGAGTGTCGAAAGAAACGAACTTTACATTATTCTTGAAATAACTTGACACGAAAGTGTAAAATAAGGTCTTCAAACCGTTCAATTACCAATTGGCACTTCTTGACCTCTGAAGTTTCAAACGGTAGATAGCGAGAGTGAGCCGAGTGCAAGTCTACAATCGGCAATACACCTTTAATATTCATAACATAAAATAAATAAGGTAGACAAACACGGTGTCTTTGTGGCATAGTTTAAACGTACCATGATGATTTCATGTAGTGTATTTAGAATAACCATTTATAAAATCTATTTAAATAAGGCTGATCGTTTGTGGTTGTTAATCGGCGAATAATAAGGGAAATAAAGAAGGTATTATATGATACATATATACTAGGTTTTTTATTACTTACCTTTACAAAGAAGAACTATCAAGTGTATTGATGTTAACAGACTGAAAAAGTAGTCTCTACCGTATGATTTCTTTAATGTTGGTTGAAAGGAGATTTTCTATTGACATACTGTAGTCTACACATAATTTTAAAATAGATTGTAAATCGCTAAATTTACCTGTACTCTAAAATTATAAATCAGACAAATTTTATTTATCGGTGCTATGCATGAACTTTATAGATAAATACATTATTTTAGCTGGGTGAACTTTATATAGATAAATACAGTATGTTAGCTGTGTGTAAATTATAGATAAATGCAGTATGTGTGAACTTTATAAATAAATAAGGTATGTTAGCTTTGTGAACTTACAGATAAATACAGTATGAACTAGACAATTTACATTGGGTTAGTTACGTCTAGATACGGTATGTTAGTTGTGTGAACGTTATATCTGAAAAAAGTATGTTTAGCTATGTGTACTTTATAGATAAAGTAAGTTAGCTATGTGAAGTTTACATACTTTTAGCTGTGTGGATTTTTATAGATAAATACATAATGCTAGATGTGTGGCTTTTATAGATAAACACAGTATGTTAGCTGTGTCAACGTTATATATAATACAATAAGTTAGCTGTGTGGACGTTATACATTTAGGTTAAGAAATAAGTTAGCTGTGTAAACGTTAAAGGTTAACAAATAAGTTAGCTGTGTAAACGTTATAGGTTAAGAAATACGTTAGCTGTGAAAACGTTATAGGTTAAGAAATACATTAGCTGCGTGAACGTTATCGGTTAAGAAATAAGTTAGCTGTGTGAACGTTATATGTTAAGAAATACATTAGCTGCGTATGTTTGTTATGTTTACCTATGTGTTCTTTATAGATACAGTAAGTTAGCTATGTGAAGTTTACATACTTTTAGCTGTGTGGATTTTTATAGATAAATACATAATGCTAGATGTGTGAACTTTATAGATAAACACAGTATGTTAGCTGTGTCAACGTTATATATAAATACAATAAGTTAGCTGTGTGGACGTTATACATTTAGGTTAAGAAATAAGTTAGCTGTGTAAACGTTATAGGTTAAGAAATAAGTTAGCTGTGTAAACGTTATAGGTTAAGAAATACGTTAGCTGTGTAAACGTTATATGTTAAGAAATACATTAGCTGCGTGAACGTTATAGGTTAATAAATACATTAGCTGTGTAAACGTTATAGGTTAATAAATACATTAGCTGTGTAAACGTTATAGGTTAAAAAATAAACGGTTAGAGCTAATTTTCGAGGCTATTTGATAGATGATAACCCCCGGGCAACATAATTAGCATAATCACGTGTCGTGTTTATATTATTAGTTAATAATTAATCTAAAAACGATATGGGAACAAAATAATATTTATATGAAATCCCTCTGGTACTCCTTTATTCCCAGAACTTAAGTTTAAATATAAGCAATTATATATGTATAGCGACCAGTTTCAGCCCAGATTATGAAATTTGGGACTTGGTTAACTTGCCTTTGTAACATTAAGACACCACTAAATTTACAGATGTTACAGCACCACAAACATGCTATATTGTCGAGTTTCTCGCGAACCGACGAATCTGATAATATTTAAGTATTGAGAATTGTGTATTGAGAAATTTATTCTCTGTTGTTTTCTTTGTGGTCATCAAATACCAATATTTATTTATGATGTATTATTTCATACATATACGTCAGGACACTGGACGTCATTTAAATAAATATTATTATTTTATGGCCACAGAGATAACAACAGAGTATAAATTTCTCAATACACAATTCTCAATACTTAAATATAAATCAGATACAGTCCTCTTGAGTTGATTAGTCTTCCCCACAACTGTATTCATGTAATAATACTTGCTGCGGAATCGACGGCGCTTACGTTTTTAAAGAATAACCAACTGTCTGTACTGTATTCCGATCGCTACTACCGATATGACAAATAGCTGTAGAATTCTTTTTCCGAAGGAAAAGACAACTTTTCGAAGGTTTTAAATATGACTTTATTTCTCAACTCATGCAAAGTTTAGTCAAGAATGAAAATCATTACATTTTTAAAGAATAACCAACTGCCTGTAGTGTATTCCGGTCGCTGCCACCGATACGACAAATAACTGTAGAATTCTTTTTCTGAAGAAAAAGACAACTTTTCGAAGGTTTTAAATATAACTTTATTTCTCAAGTTTAGTCAAGAATGAAAATCATTAAATGATGATACAGCGTCGTCTATATTGCCATATTGTCTTCATTAGACACTAAAAAAAGAACAATAATAACATTTGGCGTAACAGCTCCACAAGGATTTGACGTTCCATAAAACTCCATTTAATACATTTCGTCATTCGTCATAGCTTCATTTGCATGTTAACCCCTGAACTGTAACAGACGTATTTGTCACGTGTCGCGTGCCTTTAGATGCACAAACACGTGTTCTTTAAGTGTCACGTCGCATTAACCATATTTGGTGTTTACACATGAACACAAACCCGTCCATTTCCATCACAGTAGCCATTTGTAAAACGATCGTTTATTTGAAATATGACGGGGAAACGACGTGTCTATCATCCCAGACGCCATATGAACAAACAACATATTAATCTTTAGATATTCAAGATTAGAAGAATGGGGCATGGGCAGTGGAAGATTTGTGTCAATAACAGTGTTTAGGATGAGAAGAATAGGGCATGGGCAGTGAAAGATTTATGTCAATAACAGTGTTTATAGGAATAATAGAAATAAAAACAATATTGATCATTAGAACAATTGTATAAAGAAAGGCTCCCAATTTTGTATCAAACATATTACGTCATACGAGCGTAAAGTTGTATGAAAATAAAACCATTAATGAACTCTTTTAAAGTTTAAAGCTAATACACATAAATATCCTTTGTCTGCAAAATTCTGAAATTCTAAATGAAATAAAATACGGTTTAACGTCCCACTGCTCAAAAATGGGCTAATTAAGAAGGGCATGCGCCACATATTGCGCTATGTGGAAAAATTTACGGGTCGAATTCCAACTGCCAAAGGATCTTTTACGTGCACGCCAAGGTATACACGAGACCTCGGTTGTTCGTCCCACGGGGGATCACGGTGGCTTAGTTGGTAAGACGCTGGCTAGCTAGCCTGGAGGTCGGGTGTTCGATTACTGCATTGGTCGAGAAAGTTCATTCAGATTTCCCGTCTCGTGGTTCAACCTTGTCACTGATGCATGACAGATCGCCTGACACAGACAGCTGTCTAGTCGTTCGGATTGTACGGAAAACCGAGGTCCCGTGTACACATTGGCGTGCATGTAAAAATTCCAGTTATAGTAGGCCGTAGTGCCGCTGTCGGGCCAAAATGTCCCCATAGCACACTCTAAGGCGTATGCCTGTCTTCATTAGCCCAGTACGAGGCTGAACAGGAGGACGTTATACATTTTTTTATTTCATTTCTATTCGTCCCACCCGAACGACTAGACAATTGTTCTCTGCTAGGTCCTCCGTACTGCACCACCGACAAGGGGGAACCACGTCAAAAAACTGAAATTCTAGTTCAAATCGCTACCCTGTTTAGTCACATTCTTAAGTAGTATTAGGCGTGAAAAAGGAAAGTTTATTTTTTTATCTGTTATGCATGTCAATTCCCATTTATTTGTTGGGCCCACCGCTATTGAAGATAGAAGACAGTGCCGTATTATACAGAGGCTCAAAAATAAAAGTCTGAGAATGTATGAAAATAAAACGCCAAAATATAGGGGAATAGTGTAAATACCTTGTCTCAAAATATCAACTCAAAATATTGAGTCGTTTGGACGTGAACGCCAAAACTGCTTATCCGGACACGTAACCCTTTTAAGATTTCGGGTCATTTTTTTTCATTTAGTGACCTGATAATCGATTTACGTTTCTTGAGAGGTCTATGCAGTGAATGACCCATGTACTGTACTTGATAACAAAAGGTAAATTTTACCTACATATTATTTTTATAGAAAAAAGTCTGGTTTTATCCAGATACTGTTTGATACAAAGGTCTCCATTTCCAGATGCAGACTGTCAGGTTTAAGTTATTTACAAGCGTATCACAAAAATCGGGTTAGTTGATTGGCCTTAGATAATGGGTTTTACATGATTTTAACACAAAATTAAGCAGTTTTATTCCCCAAAAAGTTATCGGGATAGGCCCTTTAAATAAAACCCAATTGTTAATTTAAACGTCATTTTCATAATTTATTGTATACGTAATTATATATTATACAAGATTAGATTTAAGATTCTTATATCATAATTTTGAAAGATTTAAATGCAATAATATAATGCCTTCGTGTAGCGAAATGTCAAATATATATAATCCAAATTCATACATTCAACAATGCCGAATAGAATCAATCGAAAATTAAATGATAATTTTTCGCATTTTAATATTAATTTTTTGTCAAACATAATTTTATCGTAATCAATAAAGTGTTACACTACAGATAAGAGACTATCAGCATAGTTGGTAGATCTTTATTGAGAACATATAATAGACATAGATCGGAAGGAGCTCTATTCAAGTCTGACTTACTGTCAGTTAATTCTGGCTTTATAAAGCATACAGTAATTGAAAATAATGATACATGACAGATTAACTTATTTGGAATGGAGATTATAGTTTCTATAACCACACCTCGTATTTCCAAATAAGTCGCGAAGTTCTGCTGAGTGTTCAACACATAGAACATGTGTAGATTATAAATAACATATGGATAATTAAGATATTTAATGAGATCGTGCGTATTGTCAAAACTAAGAGAGGTCATTTGTGTGTTGCCCGTAAATAACATATTGAACACATTAGCAGAAGTTGTTTATAGTTGAAAATGTCCAATATAATATAATGTAAAGTCTAGAAAAGTTCTATGTATGTATTACTTTGTCACATTCCTTCATCACCCACGAGTTATGTACCAAAAGGACATAACAAACACAATTCTCACATGTGGGACATTGTCTTCATCTGTATACATTGATGTTTCACACAATAAAATTACATTACACACGAATTAGGAAGAGCACACGCGATATAACACAGCAAACATGATATAATAACAGTACACATGAAATAATAACAGTACATGTGATATACGACAGCTAACACGATGTAAAAAGAGTACTCAGGATACCACATTAATAAAAGTATATTACACACGGAATAAAACAGCACACACGATTAAGACATCTAACACGATATAAAAAGTACTGAGTATATAATGAAAAAAAACACGCGATCATATATTTATATTTCACTGGAGTAACAGTTGTTCTAGAATTCATGTAGAACAATACCAATTATTGGGTCTACACCTCTCGCTACACCATTAAATTCTGCCATTCTTCTTGACTAAATGATGACAAAGTTAATGTCATTTGATTATGTCTTAATGTTGATGTGGAATCATCTGTTCCATGGAGCGTATTCTCGTCCTCGGTCTCAGCCGACACCAATCTCCTTATGAGCAGCACACGTTGTTGCTCTGACATACATTAAATACAATAGAATACAATAGCTACACTGCAAAACGCTAAATATGGAAATTACAATTCTAACATCTAAATTCACTGATAAACATGCTACAATATTATATAAAAAAATATATACTAGGTTATACTATCAACACATTAAAAAAATCTACAAAAAATACTGTTTCAATGTCAATATGTTCACTAATTTTAACACTTCATAATTAGATGTTCTATTCACAGTTCTGATTTTTGCATAGCTAATTAGATGATGGTAAACACTGCTGCAATCTTCGCTTCAGATTCATTCCGGAATTCCCATGTGATGTTCGTTGTTGTGTCGCGTTAAGATATGGTACAATAAATCCCTTTAAAATGACCAGTGTACGTACCCAATTAGACCAATTACAATTACATTACCCTTAATTTATAACATTTATGTTAATTAAATGTGATTATATCTTAATCATAAAATTACGCTTAAGTTTATTTTAAAATTAAAATCGGAGTTACTCAAAGTAAATAAAGAACTGAAACTGAACTTTATTGGGAATACACCTGTATTAATCCTTAATTCTAGTTACATTTAACTGAATAAACTATTAACAATAAAACTTAATCTGTCCTATTAATAAAAATTAGCAGTAATTAGTACTTATGACCAACAGTAACTAATAACATGGAAACTCATTAGTATTCTCCTTACTTACTAACAGTGAACAGTTTTATCTCATTATGAACAAATCATCTTCAATTAATTATCTTAACCGTATCACATTCCACTGCACTGTACACCAACAGTTAACATGGAGGGTATAGGATAGAAAGGTATACCTTTTAACATGGCGTATACGAACGAACCTGTGTGTATAACACAAGCTTGTAGCAGCATGCGTGCTAAGTAACACACTGAGATCAGATAAGACAGACACGTCCCGTTTGCAAATTTCTAAATAGATCTCCCTATTAACATTTTAAATCTAGGCGTTAATTCATTTCTTTAAACAAATGTGATCAGTATTTATTTCAAGAACTAAATGTATTATATTCCCTATAAACACATAATTATAACAAACAACAATTCACAAATAAGTTTCCAATACATTAGTATGGTTTTACTTATACGCTACGCATGATATATGAGGAAATTCAAAATGTATTCGTCATGCTATATCATCGCACATCCAAAAATCAAATTTAAATCACCCATTTTACCATGGTATATTTTCACGTTTTTAACACAGATTTATACCTTTTAAACAAAACAAAACTACACGAATAATCCAGAAACAGTTATATTGCATAAGCTATTCGCTATATATGGCAATGCACCCTGATTCACTTTAAACCATTATTTAAATCCTAATACCGACCCACACGCTACTCGCGAATTTACAAAGGGCCAGTCAGGTTCAAATTTCCCTTGGGCATATTCCTTTACCCAGAAACATAAATATTACACAGATCCATACTGGAAAAATACCCAGTTAAACACATATACATTAATTGGACATAACACAACATTACATTATTACAATCTAGATTTATAGTTCGGAGACATAATTTATTTCTTTTAGCTTAGTTTTACCTTTTCAATTTTACGATTCGTATTTATTCCTATAGACAATTAGTCAAAACCTTACTCTCAGTCACTGAACAACGTATTACATCTACTACTTTGATAGCATTTTGCAGTTCTTTGTGACACTGGCCAGATGTGGAAATCGCCCAAAACCCCACATCGAACGTGTGACACACGCCTCTTCATATTATATTATGATTACCTTGCGATCGTCCATTTGTTTTAAAACTTAACTTTTTTCCTTAACTTATTCCCTAACTTAATTATTTTACTAGTTTGACGTTCTTTTAAACCCTTATATTTAGCATATCCCTAACCTTAAAAATTGATTAAAATTAACCCTTGGTCTGTTTGGCTTTCCATGGTCAAATTATTAGGAAATAATGTACCTACCTTAGAAAACGTCCGGAAACTTCGTCTTTTTCAAAGTTTTTCCCCAGGATCCCATTCAGAAGTTATAGAAACCATTCTGCTGTCTTCAATCAGTGGCCCATGATCATCTGGAACGACGTCCCGCTGTTATGGCGATTCACATCCAAGTTTACAGGTGCGGCCGCCATTACTGGAACTGGTTCACGCTGTGTCCGGTTCACTGGATCACGAGCACCATTTCTATTATCTGTTACACTACAGATAAGAGACTATCAGCATAGTTGGTAGATCTTTATTGAGAACATATAATAGACATAGATCGGAAGGAGCTCTATTCAAGTCTGACTTACTGTCAGTTAATTCTGGCTTTATAAAGCATACAGTAATTGAAAATAATGATACATGACAGATTAACTTATTTGGAATGGAGATTATAGTTTCTATAACCACACCTCGTATTTCCAAATAAGTCGCGAAGTTCTGCTGAGTGTTCAACACATAGAACATGTGTAGATTATAAATAACATATGGATAATTAAGATATTTAATGAGATCGTGCGTATTGTCAAAACTAAGAGAGGTCATTTGTGTGTTGCCCGTAAATAACATATTGAACACATTAGCAGAAGTTGTTTATAGTTGAAAATGTCCAATATAATATAATGTAAAGTCTAGAAAAGTTCTATGTATGTATTACTTTGTCACAAAAGTTACTCGCAAAGTTAATATCAATTTAAATTCATAATTAAAGTTTAATAAATTAGATGCCAAATTTTTTAAAAATAATATGTTGTTGATGCACACTTTCAAATTCTCTAAAAGAGAAATTTCAAAAGAGATTGTGTGGGTATCTCTCACATCATTTGAACAAGGCCAATAAAACTAATAAAACTGTTTATCTTATTGATGTTTGATAATTATCCTGTATTTTATATTGGGTGTACATATATTTCAACATCTGTTACTGCTGATAGTTTTTTGTAAGGTCTTCGCCTGAAACGTACACGCGAATAATATTTCGATTGAAATTCGTACTTTCACTTCTTATCATGTAGATCTAAATTGTTCTGCATCATTTCGTGGCGTTTAATGGGTTATAGGCAATGTGACAGCTGGAATATTTGTTCTCATAAACAAGTAAACAATCCCAAGCCATGGAATTCATTTAGATATTGTCTTTTGCGTTTCGCCTTTTTGTAATCATAATGCTACCATAGAATATAATAATATTAGCATCATGCCATGTGCAATACCGGCATCGAACCTATACTTAATAATTAATTATTACAAAAGTTCAATTTGTTTAAAATATATTAAGTGATTATTATCCATTTTAATGGAGTTTTCGTCAAATAAAAGGCCCCTCCTTAATTAATATCATTTATTTTTAATATATTTTTTTTTTGTGTGTTCTTCTCGAATGATACCTGTCGACTTGCTATAGATGACCCTTCATCCTCAACATCAGCATTAGTATTAGGCATTATTGAGATAAATGAGTAAATTTTGGCATTCTCTTTTTTAAGCCACACTACATTCTGTTTACAATGTCTCTGAACAACTTCTTCAAAATTAAAGTTCCAGGCAATATATGGTTTAAACCAAAATGTAAACCAAAGTGTAAACCAAATAGTTGGTCGAATAGCCGTGGCAATAGAGAGGCTGCTTCTCACCAATGTATCGAGGGTTCAATCCCAGCTCAGGGCAAGAACTTTATCGTTGTAAGTGAGAGGGATATTCGGTCTCCCGTCCGATCAGGCAGGTTTCCCCCCCGAGTTCTTCGGTTTCTTCCTGCAGTAATGATCGAAATCATTCGCACGATCTGTGCCAAGGGCCAAATCTAAAACAGGCCTCAGGCCTAATTTGCAACCCTTGTAAAATGACGAGATTATTATTATTATTATAATGTATTCTAATGCATGTGTTTTAAACCTAAATGTATTGTTATGCATATGTTTTAAACCAAAATGTATTCTAACGCATATGTTTAAACCAAAATGTATCTTACTGCATATGTTTTAAACCAAAATGTATTCTTATGTATATGTTTTAAACCAAAATATATTCTAGAAAATTAAGATAAAAGCGAACAGAAGTTCAAACCAATACAACTCACAGAGGCGTACACTCATGGCACAAAATGTTTTAGTTGCCAGAACCAATCTCCCAAAACTAGTATTGGTATGTATTAAATAAAGGTCTGGCATTTATGCCTTTCCAGGAATTACTTAAAGTTGAATTATTTTGGGTTACAAAACTCGACCAAAACAAGGTCATAGGAAATTTGAAAAATTAAACCAATTTTGTGTATAATATTTTTTATCTTTCTTTTAAATAGCGTTTGTTAAAGGCGAGAAACTCAGACACAGTCTGCGAGAAAGTATAACATAAATATAATAAATATACATGTACATAGTTACTCGAGGAGACAAAATTGTTATGAAACCATTTTAAGTATGTATACATATAAATAAACCAATGTATTAAAACTACTTTGATTTTATTCTAAGCTGTTTCCAATGCCCCCATCATATAAGTAAATAAAATAAATATGTATTTGGATTATACCTAAACGGAGCAATGCAACGTTCATTACTTAGAAGGGACGAACGATGGTACTAAGAGAAGTTCCGTACTTATATTATAACAAGGTAGCGACATTGCCTTCCACGACCTTCTTGGGGTCATCTTGTTGAGCCGTTTCCCTTTAGGCTTGGTTCTTCGCCACATGTCACATGTGTGCGCTGTTCCTTAATTTGCGTAGAAGTTCTGTGGTCAGTTTCTTTGGCACTTGTCTGAAATATCTCCCAAGGTACAGATTGGATGGAATCAAAGAGATGTCCGCATAAACTGACATTACTTAAAGCGTACAGATCATGTTTATCACCGGTTAGGTAATGTTTAATCATGACCACGGCCGTAAACAGCTGAAGTAGATGGTGAGGGTAGGGTGTTAATGCTCGAAATCATTAAAATAGGATCCGCAGCAAATTTTTTTGTTTTGAGACACCCCCCTGACTACCTCTAGGTGTCTACGGGCCTTTAAAGCCCAATACAGATTACATGGACGAGGAATTCTTTTTTCTGGGGACCAATTCTAATATAAGTACGTACATACATATATAGAGAAGCAATCATTTGTTTCAATGTGCGTACATGTATATTATGATGGATGTGCTTATACAACAACAATGTGTTCCAATAACAATGTAACAATGTAATACACAGTTGACTGAATTTAGTATATAGCTGACAGTCTTGTATATATTTGACACTCTTCATTAACCAACCAAACGTATTTACGACCATTCTTTATAGTATGTAATGTGTTTTAATACAATACCCCCTACGTCGATATTAAAGAGGTATTAACCACGACATTTCTTGACTTAAATTACGATGTATAACAAGTCATAAAACCATAGACGTAATACAATACCTAGTATATAAACATAGATTTAATATTGGTAACAGTTGTCAAATTTCTTGTTTATGACTCGAATTACGTGTAGGAATTAAGAAAATGTAAATATCATACTAAGAATGAATACATAGACTGGCGTCCTTTAAGATTATATTTATTCTTAATCAGAGTCATGTATCCATTATCATGATTTTGTTAAAGCAATTAACCGTTCTCTAAAATCGTTTACATATTTTAGACTGAAATACAAGATCGTAACAAAGCTTACAGATATTTGATATTTTATCTTTTTTGCTTATTAAACTATATATTTCGTGGCTTAACAATTGTCGTATTTCACTCAAATTATTCAGATCAGAAACTTACCATTAATCTATTTGTTCTAAATTACACAATAAGATCAACACAATATACAAATAATGTGTAGCATTTTATTAAAATAAACAGCAAATTCTTTACCTCTAGTACTGACATCCAATCAATAGAATACAAATTTAGATTCGTTTATGTTTTCTGATTTTTATACTGTATGGTACTTCAACCAACCTTCTTCAAGAACCACGTTCGTTTGGTCATTGACAGTTATATGTATATGAAGTCATACTTTAACCCGAAGCACACCAGACCAACTCCTAAACGGTTGTAATATCACTGGTTATTACGTTTAAAGGACCTGGACACCGTCCTCGATGAAAATATGTCACTAATATACATCTTAGCATGCTCATTCTATGTCGTTGAAAAGGTCATACTTCAGTCTTTCGCTGGAATACAGGGTGGTATTAAAGGGGTGGGTTGTAGTAAGGGGCCCAAATATTAAATAATCCCCCCCCCCCCAATTATTTAAAAAGATATTTTGTACCATAAAAGTGTCATTTATTTGATGGTTTTGCCAAATAAATATATCTACCATATTGATATGAACAAATTCCATTTGTTTGAGTGTGACTGATCAGAATATGCCCGTTTTAACTTTTAGTACAAGATTCCCCGTGACATTGTCAACCAGGGCCCAATCCAATCTTATTCCGGCCCTGGTCGAATGAGTCACTTTAAATAATCTCATTCTCAAGCCAACATATCTTTAAATGTATAATACTTGACTCGGAATAATAACTTATTATGCTTCCCGGGAGAATTAAAAATATTTCATGGCAAACTGGCCAATGTTTAGCAGCCAATCTAATAAAATCGTTCGTTTTGATCAAATCATTTTGTTAGTTGAACAGAACATCAATTGTTAAGTATTGGCATCCCTTTCATAACCTGTCAATTATCGAGATCACTCTGTTTGACTGATTCCAGCACGCACCACTTGCGTGTCCGCCGCGCGCTAAATATAGCGTGTTATAAGGAAATTAGTTTAATCAACGACAAGGGAGGTCAATCTAATTGTGATTGGATTCAGATTAAAGATAAATAATTTCAACAGACACTTTGCCATTCAAAACAAATCATTCAATTAATACTTATCACTTGCTTTACCATGTGATGAGGTCATCAGCATTCTTTAAGGTAGGTAAGTGTGAGCTCTTGCTCGGTTTCTTGTAAAGATGAATCGAGTCAGGCCACATCAGCTACATTACTTTCTGGGGTTTAAAGTCAACTCTACACAAACTAGGTCATTTTGGGAGTAATACAAGAATCAATTTCGTTTCATTAATTCCCTTGCGCGTGGGTGTCTTTAGCAGTCGGGGAAAACCGAAGGACCCGGAGAAAACATGCCAGGTTGGATAGGTGACCATACTGCTTGTCCCATACAACTGGGGGATCAAAACCAACACAAGTTCACTCAATGACAGACCCGCGCACATGCTAACCATTCAGCCATCCATCCCACTTTATGCGAAACAAAATGAAATCTTCATAGCGATTATTCACTGACATGTCTCTATCTTTCTTCGATATATATTAGGGGGAGTTTACGATCTTCACAAGAATAAATATTCATAACTTACCGAATATAATTAACTCCGCCGTATAAAAAAGCTTTTCGGCCGGCCAGTGGAGTAAGCAGATGCTGTTAGAATTGGGAATAAATTCAGTTATATCTAGAACACATTCTCTGTAATAGAAAATGTGGGGCTCCAGCGAATCAATTAGGAATCACTGCACTGCCACATTCACTGCCACATTCATATTAGAACGTTGCTCTTCTTAATACTGATATAAAATGTCTAGGTTAAATTTAGAGGACGAAGTTTCAATCAAATTTTAGATATTGTTATGGGTGCCGGATGTGCTTCCCACAATGCCCCATTTGTTCTTATATGTAAGCATAATGCGATGTAATTTAATCTAACTTTAGATTCTGACCAGATTGAGCCTGAGAGATTGTAGTTGTGGAAGGCACGTTTCCATGAATTGCGAAAGACATGAAATAGGCTTAACGTCCTATTGGCCTGCTCCGACTGGGCGAAAAACAATTAAAGTGGGTGATAAACCCAACTATGCCTAAACACTAAGGTTTTCGAAGAGGCTTATGGGTGATTGGAAAGTAACATACCCACGTCCACTTTCTAGATACGACAGTATAGTATAAACAACCAAGCGCAACTGGACAATAATTGTTTTTACATTTTACGCCGAGCGAAGAAGTTGAACAAATACTTTACATTTTAATGCTGCGTTGGTAATATGTTGTTTATTGCAATCAGACTCTGGTAATTCGTGACATTTCAAAAGTCCCCACTGCGCAACAGTTTTCAGAAAAGTACGATTTCCGGTAATACACTTCTTCCTGTTTTCATGATGCCAGTTAATACTAGCTTTATCTGTCGATTATGGTAAACATATTCTTTCGGGCGACAACACTAACAGAACACACTGTTCCTTGTCGATATTGGGTCTATATTTATTTTTGTTCCAAGCGAAACGAGGTCCACAATATTTCGCGGACATTACTAAATTTGGGGCGTGCTAAATGTCAAAAACGGTAAAAACGGCCTTTGTCAAGAAGTCAATATCTCACGACCTTTGGATTGGGTGAGAAAGGATATTTGCTATTTTAATAATTATAATGATTTTTTAAGTTGGTTACAAGAAGTGCCACCAAAAAAAATTGGAACTGAGAAAATATCTGTATATTTGTAATAAGCTGATACAGTTTCAATTACCTCCCCTTTGTATTTCCTCGTTCATATGATTTAATTATTCAGCCCCTTTAAAAAAACAACTACATGTATTTAAGTCTTGAGCTAAATGAATTGGGAGCCAACGTAAATACGATAAGAACGAATGCCTTCATATTGACTGAATTTATTGAATTTTCTTTCGTAGAGGTCCCCTTTTTACCATATTAACCATGGAGAAACATTCATACAGGGTAATATTTTTTTCTTACTATTCATATTATTATTATACCCACTAAAGATACCCCAGTGATAAAATGGTCATATAGCCAACAATATGACATTATCAATGTCGTTGTGTTTCATGCCAAATATTTGGAATTTAAAATAAATAATACGCACGTGTATAGTGAAGATTTTTGAGATAATATTATGAATGTCGATGGGATTAGTGCATATGGTAAGGGAGAGGGTGGGGCTATATGTTTGAAAATATTAAACAATATAATGCCGTCAGTGAATAAACTAGATTTGCATATGTTAAAATGAATTGATGGGTGCTATTTTTAATTCCATGTTTAAGTTGAGCACCAGCAACTAGCTAATGCAATTTGAATACAGTAAGAGTTCAAAAAAGTTCTGTGGAGGTAAGCCCCAGATGAGGTTGTTGGGTACTTTTGATTTCAATCATCTACCAGATTCAAACTTAAAACGTAATAAAATACCCCTTTTATAAAGATATCTATTTTTTAACATTAACATTAAATATGACTTGTGATGCTAAGCTTGCATACTCACATTCATAGCTTAATCATTAGCCTATAATAAACTGAAAATGCTTTTGGGCAGCTGGTGTAGATTTTCATCTGGCCTTTCAATAAAATGATTTCCAAAGCCTTATATATTTTCAATGTCCATATTATGTGCAGTTTTATGGGTGGCTTACTTTTTTATGTGTGTGTGCATCCTTGGTGACATCTTGAAACGCCTTGCACACATATAAACTTTATCAGGCAGTTAAATGCACACAAAACGATCCTATGTCATAAACTATTATGCATTTGTGAAGAAATAAATCACGCACTTTATTATTACCGCCAATTAATTCTAATTAATATAATGATGAACGTAGCGAGTACTTAACGGTCATTAAATTTGTTATATGATAACAAATATGATAACAAAACATGTGGACAATTGCAAAACTAAGAACATATTACCGAAACGAATACAGCTTCAACAGATCTCGTTGTTCATTGAATTCAATGGAGATAAAAATAGTGAAAATACTTTTTTAAACAAACGCACGTGTTTTGTCGAAGTTGTTTTTGTCTCTTTTTAAAGTTTGTTGAATCATCATGGCAAAAGAAAGGGTATTTCGAAATACTTCATTAACTTTTTACACAGACATGTGGATGCGAAGAAAAAGTACAAAGGAACAATCATTAAGGTTATAGCGTAGTGTCAGAGTTATCGGCCACAGCGTAAGTAATTCTTCAAAGACGATACGTAATCCTTAGCGTTTAAGAGGAAAGAGTTAGTTTTAGATCAACCCTCTTCGCACACCTAGTAAAATAAACTCCACATTTTTTTACAAAAACTCTTTCTACTCCTGGGAAACAATGTAACCATTTCCAGCCACCTGTTTGTGATATGTAGTGGTTGTCATTGTGTGGCTATATACCTACAGTCTATATACACATATACCAAACCGATTCTCTTTCTCTTGTAGGTTTTTTTTGTGTATCTATGAGGTAGGTAAGGTCGTCTCTTAATCAAGTTTACCCCATCTCTTTTTACTTGTATTTAGCGGGATTATCGTCTCTACTATTTGTTGTTGGTTTCTTTATTTGTAGCAACTTGTGAAATAGAAATGGAGATCTGGTCCATTCTAAAGTCAACATGATGCACCATTAATAACACCATGTTAAATAAATACTGGGATTCTTTCAACACGGACCTTGTTTTCATCTCGTCACGATTCACACTTATGTCACAAGCCACACCATTGGTTGGAATACACTGTATTGACCTATCGACAAGCACGTCACATGTTGAAGTCAGTGACACCTTTCAGGCAAAACGTTGGTAGTATTATTAAATTATGATTTGCAATTTGTTATTTCAACTAAAATATACCGCATATTAAAAGAAACCCAATAACAGACAAATGAAAAGTAAATTATAAGTATGTGAAAGTCTTCTTTTGAAAGTAAGCATACCCTGCCTGTATATGTAGATTGGACTTAGATGCCGAGGGATACTAGGTGTACAGATTTCGTAAATAATTAAATTCTCTGTCAACCACAGTTTGGTAAATCACATGTATGGCATATCTTATGAATTCCATTTAATGTTTAATTCAATGTAATTTCTAAAGCCGTTTTCTACACGTTTCAAATCTAACCCCAATATAATCAATGATGTTCGGATATTGCAAAAACTAGTATCATCTGTATGATTTAATTTAGATGTAGTATCTTAAAACCACTTGTTATCTTTGGGGATTTAGATCCTGGTTTTAAAACATTTTTTCCATGATAACATCTTTTATAATTTGTCTCGTATCCGGTCTGTGACAAGTAATACATGTTGGTTTTTTTTCAGGTGGCCAGATATGCAAGATTTTCTCCAGGTCCTATTTCTCTAGGGTTTATGTTACCAGATTCAAATAAATACGATTTTAAATTAAAACTTGATTCTCCTCTTGGTATCAACAAAGAACAAAGTTTGCCGCTAAAGAGGAGATCGTGACTTGGGCTAGCTACATCTGATTTCAAGGTCCCGGGGCAACCCCTGCAAATCCATCTATTTCTAAATTAGCCTCGACTAGACGTACAATCCCAGTTATCATCTGCCGGGTGTCAGGTGCCCGTTTTGTAACGATCTCCAATTATCTCCCTTTAATCCGGGTCATTAGCCTTAGGCACATCGTGTCACGTGACCAAGGGCAGCTTTCAGTTTTCGGTGTGGTCTTTTTTCTCGAAAATAAAACGAAACAAAATGTGTCCACTTGCATGACGTGACCAATTACATAAATAACAAAGCTTTAATACCACAACATTTTATTCCTTTTTAGTATGTAAATAAATAGGTTGAAAGAGGTGTCAAAACATTTTATCTGAAAAAAAAATCCACGATTACATACTTTATATAAGTTGTACTAAAAAATCCCAAATTTTAGGTATAGCATTTATCTTTTGCATTTTCTGTACGATATTGTGAACAATCATGAAGGCACTGAAACGGGAATCTATATCAGAAAAGTATAACAGTTTCCACTGAATTCAGAATTGTATAATCTGAAGTCCACACCCTGGTTTTTGTGATTTCGTAAATGGACAAGAAAATAGAAATGTGAAATGGATCATTTACATTTTCTCCAACTTAGCAATATATTGCCTAGACACAATAGATGACTGAAAAAAACTTGGTAACAGTATACACTTTGTACAAGAAAAATTGTAATATGTACATATGTACTAAAAAAAATGTTAACAACACAAATGATAATACACCTGACCTTTGTCCTAGTCGTCATCAACATGGTGTAGAGATGTATGTATAGGTGTTACATTTTACAAGAAGACAAGAAGAACAAGGTAGATTACAAAACAGATGATGTAGATGGCAATATGAGATGCTTGTCGTCTAGTCTTGTCCCCATCACCGGCGACACTACACGGTCACAGTCGTAAATCAAATTGAAACAACCTGTGTAGTAGTAGCCTGTGACTATCGAGACTGATTTTGTTAATATTTTAAATTTCAGTAAGACCAGCTTTTATTACAAGTATAGCGTGAACTTATTAAAATATAGAATTCGTTTTCTGCGGGTGTCCATTGTCAAACTAACACAAGAGATGGGTCTAAGAAAGGTCAAACTTCATGTTTTCAGTGTTTGTTTCAAAAGGTTTTCTTTTAAATAAAACTTTCCAGTTTTTAATTCAATTTTCTCTATTTATTTTCAATTTGATCTTGTTAAATTTTACTTTTAATTCAAAAATAATTATTTTTTAAATTTATCTGAAATAAGGAACACGGGAAATACATTCTGACTTTCAAAATGGGGCATCCAGTTAACTCTACAAAATTATTAAATATTAAATTAGGAAAACATAATATTAGGAGAAAAGAGGAGTGGGTAGGATATAATTTTTATTTTCAGAAATTCAATTTTAGTTTTCATTTTTAAAGAAATATTACTTACAACGTGTGTACAATTTATACAATATTATTACCCATAACCATAGATGTAAACAGCAGAAAATTAAACCCGTCCCCCATACAATAAACTATCACCCCTTGCAGTCTCCGCTTAAGAACTTTCATAATGGTTTTCATTTCGCAACAAAGAGATGCACAACAGAACTACAGATTTAAGGAAAATGCGAGAAAACAATAAGTAACGAATATTAGTTTCAGCAAATCGAATACTTTAATCCACCCGAATCTATGAAATTAGGGCCTTGAAATTTAAATATGTGTTGCGGATATTTATGTGTTTTTTAAATCCTTTATTGGTATCTCGGGAGTTTTATGGAGTAATTGAATATCCAAAGGTTGAAAATGAAGGTCAACGAAGCTTAAGAGTCGTCTATGGGCTTCAAATTCTTTACGATTGCTTTTGTCTGCACCGCTTTTATGGTGTCACTATTGGATCTTATTTATATAAATCTGCTGTAATTCTTTAGTTTAATATTTTATTTTTAAATCTGCGATGATCACCTTTACAATTAAAAGATTTCATTTCAGCTACCATGACTTCTTCAAACTTGAACCAAAAACTGATTATAATCGTGGTGCGCGATAATCCAACAATTTCTAAATGGGGGTGTGAAAATTTGATTGTTTCTAAGTAGAATTGCAGAATTCCAGCAGTAATTTGGATATAAAACTCCAAAACTACTGGGATATAGTATGCAGAGTTACACAAACTTTGAATTAATAAAAAGACATGCCAAATTAGGGTTTGGAAAGTGACATGGCAAAATAAAATGGTTCCCAAAAAAAGGACGTTGCCAAATTCGACACAGTAATAACGCATCACGTTTGCTAATCAAATTACATTTTTAACATATTTTCAGTGAAATTTAAATCAGATATATTTCACTTGTCCGTGAAAGAATACACGATTATATTAAGATAAGTTAAGTCTTCGTTTCATTTTTTTGATTTTCAATAATATTATACTTTATTTGGTATGTATACATACTTTATTCATAATCCTTTCATTTGGCAAGTACTCGGTGACGGGGGAGGGTCGCCTTTGTAGTTCCCAATCATTGTATTACCTAACTTTCAGAACAAATCTGTGGATCTTCTGTATAACAAAATATTGAAGGGGAGACCAACTGTTGACAACATGCTGTGAATCCATGGTAATGGGGTGTAGAATATACCCAATAATCCCTACTACCTGTATTGTATATCTAGAAACCTCATATCTGTAATTATCAGCTACCCCACCGAGACGAGACGTATAGGGGAGACGGAAGGGGCGGACAGGTACTACCGCACGACAAATCATAATCATCTGGAGCATATCCTCTAACTAAAACCAGAGGCCGTAACAATATGGTGAGAAATGTGAACATTATTTCCAAAATGCATGTTTAATTGGGTTTTTTTTTAGATTAATGCATGTATTCCAGAATACTACCTTGAGTATTATGACTGATCTGTTATTCCTTTAATGTACAAATATATTTTATAATAATCAAATACTCTATTTGTTCAATATGTTATGTAGTATTTCGTGAGAATAAAAGACTTAAGATACAATTCAAAATTTCATAAAATCCCTTGACTAAACTTGTTACCTGCATAATGGTCTTTTTCCATTATTATTATATTCCTTAATCCTAATCGCTATCTCGATACAAGATCCGTAAAATCTTGAATTAAATCTTATACCTTTCTCAGTGAGTGCGAGGTCACCGATATACGAAGAAAAGGTAAAGAGTATATCCAGTATCTTCCTTGAAGACTCTATGATAGATTAAGGGCTAATTGTTAATCTAATGACCTATGTGAGACACCATAATCAAAATATTAAGATTGTATTGAATCTCTCTTTCCCCTTTAAACTACTCATTGCGCCGCAGTATCCTTTTTCTTAAAAGTTGTCATTCTGCCAGGTAGCTGTCCCATCCTGACCTTCTCTTGTAAATTTAGATGAATTGTATTTTGGATTTGACCGATGGTCAACTGGTCTTTAAAGATAGTATAAAGATAACATCCTGGCTTTTTTTCTGGTTGAGATAATAAAATAGTGTAGAAGGTATAGATTAGCATGGAGTTGATAGATCTGTTTTTAAACAGTCCTTATCTGATGAGCATCAAGTTTTATCAGAATCTTGGAGTTTACAGGTAATTGCCAATAAGGCCACAAAACAGATACAGTTTCAACTCCCTTAAAAAAATATGAATGGTCTGTCGTGTATTCATATGTCGCTCGATGAAGGGGCTTTATTCCGTCTGCCGAATGGTTAGCACGTACATGTTGTATTATAAAGCTTGTCATTGAGTCAACTGGTGTGGTTTCGAATCCCCGGATGTACGTGGAAAGGAAAAGGGTCGCCTGTCCAGCCGCATTGGTTTTCTCCGGTTTCCTCCCACTGCTAAAGACCCCTAGGCGCAAGCGAATTATTGAAATAAAATTAAACCATGTTAGTCCCGAAATGACCTAGTTTGTGCCGAGTGGACGTTCAATCCCATCCACCCCCACCCCACCCCTCTCTCTCTCTTTCTAGAAAACCATGAACAGACGTTAATTAGTTACGCGTACCATAGAAAAATTAATACATGTACCATAGTCAATTTTTCATGTATCGTTGATTGATATTTGACTCCCAAAACTGTTAAATTGTACGCAAGGCAGTATTATTTTCATTTTAGTTAACCCAAAGGTAGATATTGCAATGGAATTTGATTTTGTATGAACAATTTTGATTATGTGACTGACAGATAGTTGTTGATGTGCAAGGAATGTGTATACACCTATAATTTATAAAGATGATATCCGATTTCATAACACGGGGCTTGAATTTTATCGCCTTCTTAAATGCATTTCAAAATATATCTGCATTCCATTAACTTTTTACTAATTATTAGTTTAATATTTTATGACATACAGTGAAGATTTACAACTTATTTTTTATGTAAAAATGTAAAAAAAAAAGTCACCTGTCTGCTTACTGTCACGGGAGAGTTATCTGTTCTTCATCTCGTTAACATTCGATTGAGAAACAATGAAATGGCCAAAAACACAGCGAAATACGATACAGGTAGCTATCAAACCAATCTACTGACAGTAAGATTCGAATGATATCACTCAGAAAGGGGCTCAAACTTTAATAGCACGAAAAACATACAAGCTAAACAGCTGACGCATGATATAAACAATTTATATTCTAATTTATGTACACGTTTTTTAGCTGTAAGCTGAATAGTTCTAAGCTGAAACATTGATAGAAGAAAATGTATCTTGTCGAAATCAGTATATAAAAATTTGAGTCATGGTGATAAACAGATAACATTGTTATCCGGGACAAAAAAAAGCTGAGTTGCGTTGTGGGCCCTTTTCTCCTCGGGCACAAAGGCAGAAGCTACCTAATGAGGAATATATACGAGATTTGCTTAATATTTCCTACCAAAATACCCTCACGGTCAATCGATCCTGTAATCATTTATATATAATCCAGTTTGATAGCAAGGAGCTTTCGATGATCATTTAGTCCTGAAATGACGTAGTTTATTTTAAGGATTTGTGCAGTCCATTCCCTCTATTAGCTACAGTCCATATGCTGATTACATTATATTGCCTGATTACACTATTTTTGCCTATACGTTTTTTTTTAAGTTTGGATTGTCCGTACATAGTTTTACTTTACTTAATTATTACATATTATTAATTTCTACATTTTCACTGGAAAGGCTTTATTCACATTTGCATATATTATTATTATAACTACTGTTCTAGTGATAATCAACTAAACAATATAGTAATTATATTTGTTTCAAGTTGTATGGTATTAAACACTTGACGTAATCGTAGTGAGGCAACTGATAGGTTTGTTTATATAAGTTAGTAGCAATTTCTATACATTTGGGAAGAGATACTACCTATATTAATATTGGGGAAACTTTTAAAATGTATTCTTGGGGTATTTTTTAATTTTAACTTTTTTATTTGTTATTACATTAAAGGCATTACACAGGGAAATGTGAAGAAATTCCATCTAATGGCGTAGTATGTAACTGGGTATTATGTCGAATAACGCAAGGTCATTAAGTAAATTTTATATTCTTATTTCTAAAGAAATAAAAATAGAAAGCATTTTTTTCTGTGATAGTAAATTTTTTTCGGTATTTTTTAAAATAAAATTCCACAATGTTTATATAAATACTACGATTTTTCACAAACAGTTCAGCAAAATTTAAAGTAATTTTTTTTTAAAGTGTTTACAAGGTACGAATACATGTTTTACTTTGAAAAAAAGTGCAAAAAGACTGGGTGGCATATGGAAAACTACAGATATATTTGAATAAAGAAATGATCATAAAGATAGCATTTCTTATTGAAAATCTACAGTGATGCAGTGATGTGAAATTGATGGCTACAGCGTTCTATTCTTATCGTTATTTATGTACTGATAGTATATACACAACACTTCTTATTATTCGTTTCGGGTAATTTCTTGTGAGTTATTCAATCTGATCTTAAAATGGTTTAATACAATGAAGCTCAGCGTATAAATTATACGTTACATGTCATAGTGATAATGTTGATAAGACTCAATCATCAAGGCGTGGCGCATTCATAATTAGCCTAGTAAATACATAGACTAGATCAACACGATGTTTAAACAAGTCACGGTACTAATAGTCGTTATTACCTTTACTAACTAGTCTTCATATGGCTATTATAAGTAAACATAAATAAGTCTCGCATGATCGCGTTTGAAATTATGGATAGCGAGACTAAGAGCGCGTGAATTGCGACACAGACGGCCCCTTCTGTCATAAACTAGTGTTGTATCTGACACGGACATCTTGTAAACTTCAACTGTAAACAAAAGCTTTATACAAGCGACTAGTATTTTGTAATCGATAACATTATAAAACAGGGGAAATGTGATCTCGCTTCTTTACAGCGACTGTCGCGATCTAACAGATAACGGCATACAGTTGTCGTAAAATGATATCTAACGAAACAGTACAAAAAGGATTGTAACATGTCTGACATGCGCAGTTCTGTCATTTAAAGTCTCGGGGTGTCTTTAGCTGGCGACGAGATTCAGTAATATATCACCATTTTCCCATTCATCTGATTTAAATAGCTTAACTCACGTTAAACTACATATTTTACGACCTATGTTGATCTAGGGGGCGACCACAAGATTTCTTCACGAGATATATGATACTTTAGAAAACACTGTGATGAATATTTTCTTTTCTATAATTTATTGTTTGATACGAATGGCCGTGTTATTGTCTGACAATATGCGACGAGATACACAGAGATAAGTTTAAGATAGTTTAAGTACGAGAGTTAAAAGAAAGGTTGTAATGTTTTTCAGTTTTACAAATTTGAAAACTATTATATTGTATTGAAAATTTATATTGTCGTTGCAGATGTATGTTGAAGACTTGTCAAAAGATCCTAGAACGAGCAGCAAACATTAAACTCGATCATAAAGTGTTCGATATTTTCCTCTGGATTAAGTCTAACCCTCCATCAAGATCTGAAACAATGTTTTTGTAAACTCATCTCATCGGGATGCTAGAACAAAAAGCAAAATTTAAACCAAATTATACAGTGTTGTCTACGTTTCGTTCGATATTATTCCGGCGGTTTAAGTCTTAACCTACATTATTGGATACCAAAGTTAAGCACAACAGAATCTAAACAGCAATATATAGCTATTTCGTTTTGGAAGTTATAACCCTCTTAAATAAACCTTTATTAACACAGATTTCGCTGTGGCAACCAATGTGAAATCTGAGTAAATCTAAGAGTGTGACGAAAGTTCAGTCATTTTAATTTTCTATTGCCGCTCATTACAACTTTGACTTGACAAGACAGTTGTTCATAGTTCTGTACATAGTAAATAACTTTTCTGCAGTAATTGTCTACAAAAATGTATTTTTTTAATCTTACGACAAAGCAAGATTACTGTAATAAGGATGCTTCAATCTGATGATGGCATTTTGTTCAGCTTAAGAGGACAAGTTTGTTAGTTGTTGGTATTTTAAAATGGAAATTACAATTTTATACTATATTGAGGTGATAAGCTTGGGGATCAGTTCTCTGCAATTCTTTACAACATGTGCGTATGGGTGACGTACTACAAAGTTCGGTACTAGGCCCAAAGCTTTTATGTCTGCTTATTAATTTACCAAGATTTTGAAACCGAAATAATAGTATGTGATTCGTATTAAGAATAAACTTTCAAATACATAATTCGCATAAAACAAGTGACATTCTTAAAAAAAAAAATACTACTAGCTGTAGTGAAGTAAATATTTTTAGTAATATTGTTAATTGTCCTGATAGTAATATTGAACACCAATCGCTCGATGTCTTCAATCTATTCGGGGGGTTGGGATGGCCTAGTGGTCTAGAGTGCCGCGCTTCGACATCTAGCTGGCCGGCCACCTCCGACTTGCGGCTGTGGTTTCGAGCTATGGTGTGAGCGTATGTGGCATGGAGAAAGGGGCGCCTTCTTAACCTCGTGGGTTTCCTCCGGGCACTCCGGTTTCCTCCCACTGCTAAAGAACCCTACGCGCAAGCGAATTATTGAAATAAAATTAAACTAAAGTCCCGAAATGACCTAGTTGTGTTGAGTGGACGTTAAACTCCATTTTTCTCCTCCCTCCCTCTCTCTCTCTCTCTCTCTCTCTCTCTCTCTCTCTCTATTTAATCTATTCAAACATTTAAAGGAGGGAACTATAATTTTTTTTAACTTTTAGGCATGACTAAATTAAAGAAATTACTTTACTTTTTTCCTATTTTCCTTGTATCACCCACGTGTAAATTAAACCCCATTTAGGCTATAGCCATTGCCATACCGATGCTTGGCCGTTTCAATTAAAAAAAGAGTATGGCATGGCGAAGCTGTTCAGTCCACAGCTTACACCCCTCATAACACTGCATGGTATATACCCATCTTCATCACCCGGATTGGCGCTGAATAAGTTAACCCCTTGCCATTAAAATGACAGGAGAAGCCTCGGGTAATGTATCTAAAGCCAGGTTTTTGGGACTTGCTGTAATTCACGTTTAGACTGAAATTTTAAAATAAACAAAATTACTAAAATTATATTTCTAAATTTACCTCTTTAAAGTTAAATCCTTAATAATTAACCCACCATCTTAGTCTCATTTTACCAACGGCCATAGCCCCTTATTTGACCACATTCATCTTTGCACATTTTGCTGGTATGAGAATAAATGTAAACCAAAGGCCCTGTATAAACTTTTTAAAAAATCAAGTTTCACATTTTAAGACTTTAATTTGCATTCTGCACAATGAGAACTACCTACTTCGAGAATAGATCTCTGTCCTGATTGCCCGACATATCCAACAATTAACATACTATTTTGTACTAGCAAGAAAATTTCAAGATATCGCTTGTTCATTCTCTTCCTGGTTAATATTGTTCTTTGTATATGTATATGTTATATATTATCGATGTAAATACTTGACTATATTTTAATATATTAATTGCAGATATATTAACAGCTTGATGCGTCATTTAGCGCCTTATGAATCCATTATAAAAACTACAATAGTGTTGAAGTTGAATCTGTAATAGGAATATCAATCCAACAAATGGTTCAGTTCAGTTCAGTACATGTATTTACAACATTATGATAAATTGAAAGTTCATCGGTGGGGCTCAATAGCAATAAGACGCCACCATCTTTTATTGATAGTGGGGAAACCTGGTGGGCGTAGTTAAATCCAGTTCAGAATGTACAAAGTTATGATAAATTGAAATTTCATGGATCTATGCTGCTCAATATTAACAATACGCCATCATCTTTTATTGATAGCGGAGAAACCTGGTGGGCGTAAATTAAATCCGATTGAATCCATGCTGGGTGATTATCAAGCACTGGTATTTTGATTTCGTTGTCTTAATCACTCTGTCCTATTTAGCCCACCCTCGGTCCTCCAGAGAACTTATTTCGTTCTACTCCACTTTACCCTGGGTTAATCAATAGGGTTTCCACGATTTCAAATTATCTGCCCTGGCCTGGAATGTAGCTATAGTCTACGAACCAATCAGAAAACAGTTTACAAACCAATCGTTTCGCCTTCGTTTTAATAAGGGTAGATGACCATATTTATGTCCATATACTAAATGATTTATGTACATAATTAAAATTTATTTATATTTAATTGTATTATCAAAATATGTACTATGTGTTGTTTATTTCAAATATGTATAACAATAATTTGTCTACGATATCACGTTGACATAAAATACCGGGAACGAACGATTCTCAATAACACCAATGACCCTACACTATTATATGAACGTTTGGTCTTCATTAACATAATATATAATTGGTTGTTAATTATTAAGCATTAGAATAGACAGGAAAGGGCCAACTCCTAACATTGTCCGATGAGAGTTACTTCCCTTTGCCAACTTCCTTTACAAAAAAACAATTTATGGGATTGGTCGATAAAAATAGCACAATCATCAAGGGAGGATAACCTGAAAACGTGTATCCACTATAGAATAACCCAGGGTATAGTGCAGTAGAACGGAATGAGTACACTGGGTAACCAAGGATGTATTTAGCCTGGATTAAGCCGTGAAACATTTTCTATTAGAGCAAAGATTCAAATGAAGCATCGGACCTGTAAGGCTTTGGGAATATCTTCAAGAACCAATACCGGTCCTTCGTGTGTGGTTATTTTAAAACAAGATGCATAAAATTCTTGTCATACAGATAATGTACGGGATAAACTTTCTCATAATACCCTTCAGATTTTAATCACTTGCTTTTGGTTATGAGAATTTTGATGATCCGGCGATAATAAATATGACGCGCCCTATCCTATAGGCTAAGGCTAGTGGCATGCAATCTGATCGCGCTCTTAACTTAGTATTGCATGTCGTAGTCTTTCAAACTGTATGGTATAGAAACAGAACGATGGTGTAACGCAGATATAATGTATACTTATCATAGAAATTTTATGACTTGCGGCTTATATAGGTATGTTATGTTTTCAAATAAAACTTATCGTATAATATATCTTTTACTTACATATCCATATAGTATAAGTTTTTGTTAGGGTGTCTAATTACATCTACGATATATATCTAAACATCTAGATGTATCAGATATGTAAATTAGTATTTTAATTATCTTTTTGATCTATAATGTAAATGAGTTCGTTACATGTCTATACTTCAGAATTGTATTAATGTACATGTATCTACATATTATATACATGACTGCATGCTCATGTGATGTTCCCCGTAATTGGTTTTAAAATGGTTTAAAAATAGTGACATGAATAACTGAATATCAATACATGTATGTTTATTATTATCTTTTTTGTTGCTAACTGACAATAATTCTGTTATTAATTGATTCGACCTTAATATTCATTTATATATATTTTATCTTTAAATGAACAAGAAGGGTTTTGTAGGCTGGATCACTGTTATGTCGTTAGATATCCATCGCAAAAAGGAAATAGCATACACTATCTAATCCACAATTTTTGTTGGGTGGCTAAATAGTTAGCGTGCGCGCGCTGTGTCATAAAGCCTGTCATTTAGTCAACTGGCTTGGTTTCGAATCCCCGGTTGTACATGGCAAGGAGTAGGGTCGCCTTCCAACCTCGTGGGTTTTTCTCCGGGTCCTCCGGTTTCCTCCCACTGCTAAAGGCCTTTACGCGCAAGCGAATTAATTAAATAAAATTAAACCATATGTTAGTCCCGAAATGACCTAATTTGTGTCGAGAGGACGTTAAACCCCATTTCTCTCTCCCCTCTCTCTCTCTCTCCTTCTCTCTCTCTCTCTCTCTTTCTTCGCCATTACCTCCCAAAACTATATAATCGTCCACAATTATTGCGCTATTACCCCCCAAAACCGTATGATCGTCCACAAATTGTTATTTCTTCGCCATTAACTCCCAAAACTTTATAATCGTGCTTAAAGGGACAGTCCCGTATTATACAGAGGCTCAAAAATAAAAGTCTGAGAATGTATGAATAAAACGCCAAAATATAGGGGAATGGTGTATATACCTTGTCTCAAAATTTCAACTCAAAATATTGAGTCATTTGGACGTGAACGCCAAAATTGCTTATCCTGACACGTAACCCTTTTAATATTGATGGTCATTTTTTTTCATTTGGTGACCTTATAATCGATTTACGTTTCTTGAGAGGTCTATACAGTGAATTACCCATGTACTGTACTTGATAACAAAAGGTAAATTTTACCTACATATTATTTTTATAGAAAAAAGTCTGGTTTTATCCAGATACTGTATGATACAAAGGTCTCCATTTCCAGATGCAGACTGTCAGGTTTTAGTTATTTACAAGCGTATCACCAAAATCGGGTTAGTTGATCGGCCTTAGACAATGGGTTTTAATGATTTTAACACAAAATTAAGCAGTTTTATTCCCCAAAAAGTTATCGGGATTGGCCCTTTAATTGTCACTCAACAATGGTTTTTTTTTTTTTAAATATGACTTTTCCGTCTACAGTACATATTTTGGTGTTGAGATTGCGTTTGATTCCTGCGCGTTTTTTAACACTCAACTATTAGTAGACAAGAGGGACTTTTAAACAGATATCAATATGTAAGGTTTTTTTGCCTCATTAACAAGAGCTCCTGTAACAGAATAGCTCGTATGGTCAACAGTCATCAGAAATATATGCATATCTT
This sequence comes from Patella pellucida, assembly GCA_917208275.1. Lineage (NCBI taxonomy): Eukaryota > Metazoa > Mollusca > Gastropoda > Patellidae > Patella > Patella pellucida. Next base: position 66,441,955 of record OU795039.1, read on the forward strand.
ATCGGTCACGTTGGATGCTGTGTATGTACGAGGGCTGGCTGAAAAATTCTAAGCCCATCTGTGAAAGACATGTGCAAAGTCGATAGTTTGCCATTTATTTTTCTATACTGTCCCCTTCGAGGTGTCACACTTTTACATTGGAGAGCTCTGGCACCCTCTTTCAGAAACTGTTGTCTTAACCAGTCTTAACTCATTGGCGATAGTGTGCTCAATCCTCTCATGAGAGATACCCGCAACGCTGGGAATAATTATGTCGAGTGGTCGATCAGCCATCGGCATTGTATGCACCCTCTTAATGTTTTTTTTTTTGAATAGTTGCGGTTGGTGGCCTTCCAGGAAGCGGGTCATTACCAAGGCTTACTCTGACACGCTTTTTTATTAGGGGAAAAGAAGGGGCACCATCCTCTAACGTACAGACCATGTTGGCATGTATTCGTGTTGGGGTTAGTCCTTTAAGTTGCAGGTACTTAAAGTTACATTATTCAAGATATAGATAAGAACTAGCCATTCTTGCTATACTAGTTCGAAAGTAGATGATGTAAAATGAATAATTTGAAAATTTCATTCAAATTACTCTATTACAAGCGAAGATATTGGCATTTGAAGATTTGGCCGACCTGTGCAATAATTTCAACCACGGTCCGTAAGACTCGAAGCGTCTGGGCGCGCCATATTTGATTTATCACTGAAACGTTTTAATCTGTTTAATATCGGAGCAATCTGATGCCATCCAAAGTTAATTAAGGTCTAATAAATACTTTAAAAAACATTTCATGCCCAAATAAAGACCTGCACTAGGCAGTTTTAGCTCTTGAATAATGTATGTTTAATGACTGCCCTATAGCCAGAGTTTTCAATTTCTGGTAATTTCAATGGGTAGGTTCACAAGATGGTCAGGTACGACCATGTCTATGATTCATTCAATGATGTATTTGTTGGTGGCAAGAGTTGATTTTAACCCAATGAATCTATGCTCTTCAGGCTTAAAACTTTTCAGCCAGCCCTCGTATATCGCAATCCACTTTATTCACAAATAATTTACAGGAATAGTAGAAATATCCCGGGTTAATGTTTATGAACAAATCATATAAATAAATAATATAACTCAATCAGTAAATTCAAATTTTTGTTTTATTTTCACAAATCAATATGAAAACATGAAATAGCGTTGACAGACGATCGCGTTACTATGCACGGCTATATGTCTATTACCTACATCACTTCCAGTTTATTTTAATTATTTAATAAAAAATTAAACATAAAGATTGTATTTGACTTAAAATATATAGCGTTTTGATTTTAAGTTATTGCATAAATTCCTACTTTTTCTTTTCGAAATAATATATATTTTCGCAATAAATATATATTTCAACGCAGTGAATTAATGAAATGATATCTTATTAAATTTCTTTCTATCTATTCTTAAGATTTTTTCTAGGATAATCTGAAAATAAATATTACACACGATAATTAGAGATTCGAATTTTAAATTACTGTATTAATTCCTACTTACACTTTTTGAAACAAATATATTTTCGAAACGAAAAAAATTAAACGCGGTAAATTAATTAAATGATATTTTATTAAATTTGTTTCTATCTATTGTGGAGATTTTGCAAGGATAAGCATTAAGTTGCCTGTTACTGTATCCAATGTATTCATATTATTCCCTTCATGGTTGCATATAGGTATTCTGAATAAATACTATTTAAATCAAACAAAAAATAAATATCTGAATTAAAATATTACACATGGGTGGTAAATGGGAACATGTGCTTGTTTTTCAGTATTTATCTCCCCATCACTTAAACAATGAAGATGACTCCAGCATAAAATTCATGAAGATTTAAAATATGGTTGATTACTATTTTTGCTTGAGAATATAACATAATATTATATTCTTCTATATGTGCAATAATAACATGTGTTTGCTTGCATACTATTTAAGTTTTTGTTTTCATTTTATTATAACTTCTTGCTTCCATGACGATAAACAAAATAACTGCGCTACCCATGAAATTTGTTCAAAGAACCAAGCCGTCCGTAACCTTAATTTATATTCAGAGAAGCTTTTATACCATTGGGTAACGCCCTTGTCAAGGAATTCCTAATTGAACCAATTTACAATATTCAAAATAATCTTACACCTATCTGTATGGGAATAGCTCTAAAACGACAAACAACTATCATATTAAATAAAATAATGATATATTAACAATTACATGTAAAGACAATGTCTGAAAATAAATTAATTGTTAATTCATTTTTTCTGATATAAGTTTGAAAGTCATATATCCGAATAACCATGTACCAACATTCTTACAATTCCAACATGCTCCATACATAGCACTAATTTCAACGCCCGATTGAGCAAGCTTTGATTACATGTTTCTTAGCAATGTAAAAAACTGTTTAATATAAATCACATTTCAAATAAAATATATTATTATTGACGCAATGTAATGAGTTACCTGAGATGGCACTTTAAATTAATGTCTACTAAATCAGAGTGATGTTAATTTCTCATGGGTACATACACACATCGTGTATCCTATAACAATATTATTTGCATTTCTTTTGTTATTTTTAAGCGAGGTGTCATGTAACTAAGACTGGAATAGATTGTTAACATATCTTATTCACAAAGAACATTACCCCCGAAAACAAAAGAAACAAAGCAGGCATGAATAACATGAATTGACATAGAACTGATACCATCCCGTTCTCAGATAGCAACAAAATTATTTTTTCACACAAAAAATGTGGCATTTTATAAGATCTAGTAACTCATTACCCCTTTTGGCTTATTATACAGTATGTTAATTTTTTGTATCATGTTATAATATAATGGCAATATGATAAACAATTAACTTTTGAAAAAAAATAGTCCTACGACAATTAAAAACTGATATATTTGGTTGGTAAAGTTCAGAATATCTTAACCGAACATTTAAGTATCATATTTTGATTTAGAGGGCTGACAATTAACAAACGCATACTTATTTAATTTAGTTTAAAATCATATATACCTAGTGTTAAAAAATGAGCCCTACGACAATTAAACACTGATATATTTGGTTGGTAAAGTTCAGAATATCTTAACCCTGCATTTACATATCGTATTTTGATTTAAAGGAATGCCAATTAACAAACGTAAACTTATATTAGTCTAGTTTGAAATCATATATACCTACAGTTTAAAAAAATAATTTAAAAACATATTTAAAATAAGAAAGGCAAATATATACTACACGTACCTACACACATAATGCTAATACAGTCACAGATACTGCTTGTTCAGATGCTACCATGTACAACCTACTATCTCCTCATATCTGTACATATTAGCATATTTTAACAATACCCAGTAGATATAATTACACCTCATTAATAAACACCAAGTTATTTGGTGCACGGTTATGCCCCTTGGAGTTCTTTACGAATCTAAGAAGAATGGCGTCATTGCGATATTACAGATAGGTGGAAAGTTTGATCAATGACCGTAAGCAATCTGTTTATGTACATCTACTTAAACTGTCAAATGGATGCAGATGTGTTTCATATGTGAATATATCACTGCGGTACATTGTCATCTTTTAAATGGAATCAGACATCTGTAAACGGAATCAGATAACCCCTTTAGGTGGTGGTAACTGTTCATATCAACAGTACATTCTTAATGTGTGAACGCGAAATCACAAAAATCTATACGTCATCATAAAGCATAGGTGGTTAGGAAACCAACTCCCCCCCCCCCCCCAGCAGCTGTATATTGTAACGGTAAATTATTTGAAACCTTTTGAAAATAAATAGTGGAAAACCTTTTATACTTTCTAAAGAACTGTCAGAATTTCATTATCAAGGGACATGACGTTGAAATACGGTTTCTTATTTATAAAATTGACCCGAAGACTTCGTTAAGAATCAATGATCTGCTCCATTTTGCTACTAAGCAAACTTCTTAGAGTTTATGTCAGAAACCATTTTCAGTCAATAAGCGTTTTATCTTACCATACAGAATATAGTTCATAAAGTTCCGTTGATAATTGTATTATTCCGTTTCAACAAGGAGCGAAACATGAAAATTTTCGTCGGAAATTGTTGAAAATCAGTAGGGAATATGGATTTTTATTTAACCAAGCTTGATTCATTAACATTTCATAAATATCCCATAGTTGTTGATCAAGCTTTAGGGGATACTCGATTCACAGTCCAGAACGTTCTGAATTGACAGAACTGCAATGTAGCGACGCGGAATTCAGTTCCGACAAAGTTCTGTCAGTCCCGACAGCCGAAGTGGTGTGAGTAGAATTGTGACGTATTTTAAGTAACAAATAATTTCAGCTATCATGATTGGTCGATATATTTGTATGTAGTCGGCACTCGGCACCTGCGTTGTACTCCGAAATTCTCCCTTTCACTCGAATGACACTATTTTCGGAAGTGAGAGTATTCAATTCCGGAACGATCAATCGAGTATATACGCCAATAGTAACCAAAGGAAATAACTTGAGGACTTATATTCGCAACAGGGGTCTTCTATTGCCAAACATAAAAAAATGAGGATTTCATGGCATATTAAAACTAAAGGATCGATCCACTTAATACAATTATTTGTATTTTGTTGTCATATTGTATGAGTGACTCTTTTGAATTCTAAGAATATTACTATCCTTTCGAATGAGGGGGGGGGGGGAGGTAGTTTGAATTTTGTATGGACGCTTTCCTTTCGCTGAATTCCCTGGTATATTGTAACCTTACAGGATCCAAGAAAGTTTAAGGTATGTATCCTGTTCATTCTCATTTCATTGCGACAGTGATTGGCTAGTTTAGTATTCCATGACACCCCTATGTATAAATTCCCCTGATATACAAAATGGAGAAATAGCAAGATAATATGTAGATTGTCACGAATCCTTAGTTAATTGATCAAAGACATATCTCAAATAACTATATCGAACAAAACCCACACTGAGAGAACTACTCCAAATTGTCTTGGATAATATTTGAACTAATGGAATCTTCCGCTATGTGATCATGTTTTTGCTAGACTGCGGTATATGAAAGACATAAATAGTTCTTCTTATCCCCAAGTTTGTCACACACTAAAAGATTATCGCAACATGACGTTATCGCAATCAGACAGTCCGTTACAATAAATATAAACATGTCAATCAGATCAACTGACATAAAGATTATGGACAGCAAATTGGTATTGAATACAGCACAGATTGGATTAATTGTCCTAATCGACACATATCACATATATGTGACCATGAGTTGTCAATAATGTATGAACATTCAACAGTAGAATGTGAAAGATTTGTATCTATATTTATAACGTTTTAGAAACGAAATATAATACAATACAATACAATACAGCACAACACAGCACAGCACAGCACAGCACAGCAAACGCAACACAACACAACACAACACAACACAACACAATAAAATATAAACACAATGATCGCGAAAGTGACGATGACATTGGTGACGCCGACGTTGACAGAGATGGCTAGTAATTAAGCTGGTAATTATAATAATGACGTCGGTAAAAGCTGTGATGAATTCGATTATTTTGACGGTCGCTTAAGACGTCATGTTTCATTTTGACTATGACGCTCTTTTTATTGACGATGGCCTTAGTGGAAATGGATGACAGATATGGGTGACGATGATTACACTGAATTGCGTCGATTGTTGTTGGGATGATGATAAAAATGTTAGTAAGTAGCATAAACAGGATGGTGATGACGAAGATGTAAGTATACTCTGATATCAGGAATCTGTTAATGATATCAGGAAAGGAGTTTAACAACTTCTCTTGATTAATTGCATTTGACATTGACATAGTTATCCTTTACGGACTATAACGGGGGCTTTACGAATAGGTATAAAACATTTTTTATATGAAACACATGAAATTCATTATTGTTTGTACACATAACCCTTGGAGATTGGGAGCCTCAGTGGCTCGGTGAGTAACACGTTCGATCGCTTACCTGGAGGTCCAGGTGTTAACGGAGATTTTCCGGCGAGGTCCCCTCTTGTCCGTTGTAAGGAAAACCGAGGTCCCGTGTACACAAGTGTACGTTTGTACTTTCTCGCGTTATTAATTTACCCACTTCAGAGCAATCTGTTACATTTTAACTTCATATATGTTTTTTTTTTCAAAAACAAACAATAAAAAACTGAGTCGCAACACTTGTTAACAAATAAAGCATGACGTGTTTTATCGACGTGTGTGGTCTGAATTGTTTGGTCTAAGTTTGTGTCTAGTAACAGCGGAAAGAGGTCTAGGGGGTGGAGGCAAACGTTATCCTCTGAAACAAACCCCTGGATCAAACACGTCAATTTATAGACACAAGTTATAAACTAAACACTTGTAACAGAGACTTGTTAATCTGGTTGAATTATTCTTCGATAATATAATAAACTAATGTTACAACCAAATGATAAGATAATAACACTGTTTATGTTCTACCCAACACGAACTCGTTCTGTTTTACACCGCGGGGCTTCAAGCTGCCACTTGATGTAGTTTAAACACACTATCAATAGCTGATAAATTAGTTTGTTTTCAGTACGAGTCTTGCATCAAGTATGTTATGTTACGTGCAAAGCAAAAATTCAAATATAAAAGCAAGTTTTTAATTGCTATTAAGTGGAAATCAAATGTAATTTTCTATGACACATTGGTGATACAGTGAAAGAGGCTGAAGATTATTATAGGAACGAACTTCGTCAGTGCAGTGCTGAACACCTTTCATATTGCATATAAATCACCGTAATTTAGCTGATAGCATTTTAATTGTACGTCAGATCCAAAATCTAATGATTTTGCATCTGATGCATATCAACCTGAAATGAAATGAAATGAAAAGGTAGTTTATGCTCTTCGGCATCAACATATGATGATCTGTACAAGACAACCATAGCAACGCACTATACGATATTTTAACACAAGGAAGTAATACGCACGCACACGTAATTTTCATAACCCGCCGGCATTACCCAATCCATTGACAGAGACTCTGGGTGTCAAGGGTTAGATATGACTTTGGTGGAGACAACCCTCTCCATCCCTCTCCTGGCGGTTTTCGCTTTAATATTTCGGAAATAGATAATGCAAAATGAATACATTGAAAAATACTTTAATTTGAGCGACATTATCAATAATTGTAGTTTTGACACAATTTGTGCATTGATCGTAACGACCGGACTGGTCATTCGAATTTAATTATTAAATGACCGAACCGTTCTAATCTATTAAGAGTTGATAATGGTCTTCTCGTGTTAATATATGTCTAATTACTAATTTTTATAAAAATTTAAGGCCCAAAGAAAGACCTGCAATAAGCAAATTTAGCTCTTACATGATGCCTGATTACGAAGCGTTTTTTAGTTAACAAATCCAGAAGATGGGTACTCTGGTCCACAGCTGCAGTTGATATGCGTTTGGTTCACAGAGATGCTCGTTTAGATCCATAGATGTCCGAAACAGATCCTATGTGATTGCTGGAAATATGGTTAAGATGCTTGCTTGAGTTCACAGATGTCGATGTATGGTTGAAATGGTGCAGAAACTGTACATTGCAAAACGATGATGAGATCAACAGATCCTGAAAGGCTTCGCGGTCATTTGATGCATAAGTCTTGGGATGAGGAATGCTTAGTTGATTATTTTAACCCACAGCAGTTTGCTACCAAGGTCTGATTCACAAATGGTGAAGTTACTATTTTGTTTATGTTTACCAGGTGTCCTGCCTTAAAATTCAACTGTTCGTGGTGTTAGGCTGAAGATGCTTGTTTAGTTTATACACATTAGAACTTACAACGATTATATGTTGATGTCTAAAGATTGAGAAGAAGTTGGTTTGCTTTCTAATTTAGATTTGTATTTTGGTGCATTGATTCTGTGGACTTAAACTTTGAATATATACAAAAACGTATCTAACATCAACATATCATCTTAATTAAAGAGAATCCTTAGGCTAAAATGAAAAAAGTAATGTCCTGTTACGATGGTTGGGTTTGGTTCACATGTGGTGAAGATGGTCATCGTGATCAACTGGTACTGAGATGGGTTCTGGTCAGAAATTCTTCTATACTGAAGATGATTGTGGTCGGCCATCATGGTTCATATCAGTTCCTGGCAGTGCCCAGTTCTCAGTTGTCGCTTTCCTGTTCACATGGTAATGATATTCACCAAGAAGTTGTCATTGTTTTCTGGATATTTTATACATAGTTTTAAAAACTTACTTTTGGACAGAAATATTACGAACTATAAAGATAATTATTTTCTAAAAGTATTAAGTTATTATTTTAATCCATGTAGATGCATACATATTGATTCGCTGTCTCAATTTTAATTGTTTGGGTTTATAGTTTATTAATAATAATACGGCCGAAGCAATATCTGACAAATATAGACAATGACATGCCAGTGATTGAACCGCAAGGTTATATACATTGATGTTTTTCACGTTTGTGGTTTAAGGGAGAATATCAGGGCCGTATCTAACGGGGGAGGGGGGGTGCAGGGGGTACACATAGAAATGGCGGCCCCACCCCTACACACACAAAAAAAAACAGTCTTTCAATATCAGTAACTTGGGTATTATATTGGCGCCCACCACTCGGATACGACTCCACTTTTAAAATCGTACATACAACCTGGGCCCTGTTTCACAAAAACTTAAATCTCCTTAAAATCATTGTAAACTAAAATTTCATCCTAACTTACAATAGAAGCGTTTCACAAAACGATTTTAAGCATTGTAGCTAAAATCCACTAAAATAATATTGTAAGTTACAATTGTATCCTAACTTAAAATAGTGGCGTTTCACAAAACTATTTTAAGGACAATTTTAACTAAAATCGATTGTAACTTAGGATAGCTGTCACCCTCTCCTAACTTACAATCACGACATTAACAAACATTGATTAGAGCTACATTGTTTGATTTATTGCGACATACAGATATAATTGGCACATAATTTTAACATACAATCATTCACAAAAACAATTTGCATTCAATTTCTTTTCATAGTATGGGATATACAGCTACGATCCACCCGTTTATTTTATTGTAAGGCAATTTAAGCATTGGATGGCGCCCCATATTAGAACTCCAAGAAAAAACCCACCCAAAACGCCAGTAAACTACACACTAAAAGAAAATTTATATCCAATGTCATGGAAAGAAGAGCCCTCTTATTTATAAAGAAAATATCTTCGTGTTTAATATGTCCAATTTCTTGGTATTAGAAGGCCTAAAGGCCTATAATACTAGACATGCCATAATATGTAGTATTTACTCATGTTTTTGGGGTTATGATGATTAGTATAAAGATAAATCAATAAACACAAATGTGTTTATTCAAAAATGTTATAGGCCTATTTGAAATTAAATTTTAATATCATAAATTTATTATAATTTCTTAATGAAGTTACGTTAATAAAACAACATCAATAAAAAAATAGGCTCCAAAACTATTTTATCTTGGGAAAAACTCATTTAATTGAGTAAGATAGATAGACTCTTTTGCATTTTCAAAGTATCATTGAAAGGGTCTATTAGAATGACATGTATAATCTAGGCATCGGAACATTGCCTATTTGGCGTATTAATTTCAAAGTTGATAAATACTTTTAAACTACGACAAAAAAATTGACGCCTAGATTAGTTGTTTGAGTGACACATATCAAAATATGTTTGTGAAAATTCTCAAAAGTTTCTCTTGTCCAAATTACTATAAAAATTCGAAATTCAAGCGCTTTTGTTTATCGATACACATTACTTCTACTGAAGCCTGCGAGGAAATCAAATGCCAAGTTCAAGGTCAACCCACCAATACATTTCGAAACTAATAATACGCAATTAACTCATTTATTTCATCTTTCTACGACTTTCTGACCATGTGCAGACATTTCTACAACGTATGAAACTCTCCCTATTGATAATGTAACAGTTAATTCAGTTTGTCAACAGTTTTCAGTTTCGAAGCGTATTTGCTTTCAGCGTAAGTACCCGCAACGGAAATCTGCACTGCGCGGGCGCAAGCGATTTTAACTAAAATCTATTAAAATTGCATTTTAAGTTACAATCGATCTTCGTGAAACGCATAAAATTTAAAATCTCATTTTGATTTTAGTTAAAATCGATTTTAAGGATTTTAGTTTAAGTTTTCGTGAAACAGGGCCCTGGGCAGTATGCGGCATCACTTGTAGAGGATACCAACAACAAGTTAGTGGTAACATTGATCACCGTTTAATATGAGTATAATTGAAATTCTATCGGCGTGAAGTAACTGAATTGATATAATAATTATTAGATTAAGAATCATATCTCTAAAATCAAAATATGCCTATTTAATTATCATATCGAATGATGACACTGAAAACATAAATGAAATATTTGTTACGATAATGTGATACGATTGTTAGATAATTTCTTTTTAGATAAGGTTATAAATTATTCTAGGATAGATATTAGGTAGATTATTGTTATTATGGAGTCTTGATATATACATTTATGTCATCGTTTGACAGGTGCGCTGTGAGAATATGTGCGACGACAGATAGAAATATGATAATGCTCTATACAAAATTTGACATGATCAACCGATAACTAGGCATAATAACTTGGTCTGAAAACCTTACTCTTCATGGCGTCGTATATTTTTTTTTCTTTCTTTTCAATATCCTTATATACATTGTATACAATTAAAGCCAAATATGTGGCTCGCAAAATATCTATTAAAACCGTAGAGCTATCGATCTTATCAAAAGATATTATAGAATCGATCATAAAACATAATTATAATACCGAATTCGATGTAAAATGATTATGTAAATGTCAATGATTATTTCGATTGTGTGTAATAATTAGTGAGACTATAAATAATAACTTAATGATGATTTATATTAACAAATCAAATTATATAATTGAACGACAATGTATGGTTTTAGTTTTGTGGTTTATAGTTACTCTCCTAATTAAAGGAGATTATGTTATTGTGTGAACTGCGTATAGTAATAACAATTTGCTGAAAATAAAAAGAAAATGGCTGTTCTGAAATACATTATTCTTAATTAAGATGATGTGTTTCAATACACGGACTTATCACTGATTTCCTTTAAGGGGGGTTGGATGGCCGCCGAATGCTTAGTACGTGCTGGTTTTAAATCCCCGCTTGCACGTAACAAGGAGTAGGGTCGCAAGTCCTACATCGTGGGTTTTCACCGGGTCCTTTGGTTTCCTCCAACTGCTAAAGACCCCCAAGCAAAAGCGAATTATTGAAATAAGATTAAATCATATGTTAGTCCCGAAATGACTTAGTTTGTGTCCAGTTGACGTTAAACCCTAATTTCTCTCTCTCCCTTTATGGGAGGGAATTTCCCCGGAAGTTAAACTGTCAAGGGAGATAACTTAGTTTGTTTCCCGAGTTAAAAGGCATTACGTTCAGGACACCAAAGGGTTTATTTGGCTTTTTTATGTTCTCTATTGATAAATTAAAGGGTTGTTATAACGATCTTTATTGATAAAAGACTTATAAATATCTGAAGGTCGCTATTTTTTATATGGAAAGTGGGTGTGTTTCGTGACGTTATTAACTAGCAATTAAAGCAAGATGATGCCACTTGTCTGTGAGCCGCGTTGCCTGAAAAAACACTTCATATAATAGCCATTGTTTCGTATCGATAATTATATTGTATACTTTTGATATCATAACATTGAATTCATGTCCTTATGGATTATTCAATCATAGTCTGACACGAAGTGGTATTTGTAAACAAATTTCGACAAGAGAAAATAAATAATGTTACAACGTGACAATAATAACAAATAAAGAATAAATAAACAAGTAAAACTCTAGAAACAACATTGTTTCGTCAATTTATTAACGTAAAAACAACAAATTCACGCACAAAGCTCGTTTCTTAATGTTGTCTTATATCCATAATGATCTTCAAAGGCTACGAAAATATCAAGCACACAAAATTACTTTCATTTTGGAAAAAATAAACTTGACATAGCGTTATCAACCAATAAATACATCAATAAGAACAACATATAGAACAGCACAACTACGGCCGATCTATCATCTTAACCTTCCCCTTCGTCCTTTTAAACTAATATTTAGGTTGTGAAATAATACAATAACACGCCATGGATTTGGACGAGATATGTACAAGGTATTCAATTATCAACTAATCAAACACCACCATTGATCAGACTAATTTAATGAGTGATGTTAACGAAGGCATGACGACAGATGAATATTTCAGATGTTACAACTTTTCATAGAAAAGATATAATGTGAATGCATTATATTCACACCAAAAATCGATATGTTTTCTGTGTATAATCTTAAAAATTTACCTTCTTTGTTTTCGACGATGTGTTTCAGTGGGTGCGATATCAAAGACCGTGTCTGTTATATGACGCGATATGTTTTTTTTGAAAAAGCAACTTCCTGTTCTTGGGCCGCTTCCACCGAAGGTGATATCGCAGACAAGTTGTATTTTGTTACATTGTTATTATCTTAGCGCACGCGCAGTGGTCTTTCCTGTGTGAGGAAACCGGAATACCCGGAGTAAACCCACGAGGTTCAGAAGTCGCCCCTGTCTTAAAGCCACATACGCTCACACCAGAGATCAAAAGCCAAGAGCAAGAGCCGGCTAGAGGTCGCAGCGCGGCACTCTAGACTACTAGGCCATCCCAAACCCCCAAAGTAACTTCCGCCAGTCAGAAGAAGTTAATTACAGATATGTCTTAGAAGGATAACAATGGTGGAAAGTTATAAAGTACAATATAAAACTTACATAACCGGCTATCTCTGTAAATCTCAACTTTTCTGGATTAAAATAAAAAAAAGTAATTAACGTTATTTTCTTAACATTTACTAGTTCTGTTGACGAAGGGGGGGGATGACTGAATGGTTAGAACATGTGCGCCGGGTCATAAAGCCTGTCATTGAGTCAACTGGCGTGGTTTTGAATCCCCGGCTGTACGTGGCAAGGAGTAAGGTATCCTGTCCGACCCCGTGGATTTTTTCTGGGTCCTCCGGTTTCCCCCCCACTGCTGAAAATCCCTACGGGCAAGCGAATTATTGAAATAAAACATTAAACCATATGTTAGTCCCGAAATGACCTAGTTGTGCCGAGTGGACGTTAAACCCCATTTCTCTTTGGACAGTGATTTCAGATACTAAACACGGTGAAAGTATTGTTCGTCTCCATACATTATTGTTTACATTATATCCGTGTTTAAAATAGCTTTGTTTGTCACGCAATTAGTGTTTCTGCAATATTCTGCTATGCACTGGTTAATTAGGCAAAAGTAAATCGTGAGTCATGACATCCAATTTGGAGCTATGTTTAAAAGCATAATCATATTGTTACGAAGTTAGCTATTAGCTGTTAATCGGACTATTGACCAGTCATAATTTGGAACAATAATTTGCTTCCTTTAAATGAATGAATGAATGAAATGGGGTTTAACGTCCTACGCTTAAGCACCGTACCTGGGCTAATTGAAGACGGGCATACGCCACAGTGTGCAATGAGGGAAATTTTGCCCGGGCAGCGGCGCTACGGCCTACTCTTATATCGAATTCCAACTGGCAAGGGATCGTTTACGTGCACTCCAATTTGTACACGGGACCTCGGTTTTTCGTCCCATCCGAACGACTAGGCAGCTGTCCTTGTCAGGCCCTCCTTCTGCATCACTGACAAGGGGAAATCACGCCGGAAAATCGAGATGAACTTTCTCGGCCAATGCAGGGATCGAACACTCAACCTCCAGGCTAGCGAACCAGCGCCTTATCCACTTAGCCACCGTGATCCCCTGCTTCCTTTAAAGCAGTGTTTAGTGGAATTAACGCTGATCAAACGAAAGACTGCGAGGGTGTGTTACAAAATCTCGTGTTGCCGGAAGTGACAAATGTCCTGCACGGGGCACCGTATGCAGACTCTCTTTGGACCTTCTGATGCAACTATTGAATTAATTGGTGGACCATTTGAAATGCAGATTCGGTGGCTGAAATATAAATTTCAATTTGTCGTCCCTTATTATTCAGTAGTGACAACATACATCTTCTCATTTTATAGATTCAGCTACAAATTTTTTTAATGTGTTGATTAATTCAAGCGATATTTTCAACAAATGTTGTTTTGTTTAATATAGATATTCTGTCACTATATGTAATTTATATTTTCATGTTGAATGGATCGGCGTCTACTTTATGCACAGACCTTCTACTTTATGCACAGACGTAGTTTATCATATAACCGCGTATTTGAACATATTATCCCCCTTGTGAAGGGTTTGTATGAAAGATAAAAGCCCTATGTATGAGATAATAACCGTCACTTCGGATATTTAATACTGTATCAGTCTGAACTGATATGATAAATCGTAGCATCTCTTTGGGGGAGGCCATATCATAATATGCAAATAGGTTTCCTTGTGTGTGACACTGGCATAACACATTACAATATTACTGCTTACAAAGAAGCATATGCCACGAGAGATCACTGTAGATATCACCTTTCGCTCCATAGTTCTTTTTATTGGGTCGGTCGGCGGCTTCACACGCTTGGCTACCACTGGACGATTTAAACCGATGTTATCAGTCATATAGGTAATATTTTGGACAGCCTGTGTAACAAATTGTACTCTCAATATCTAACACTCGGTAAACAGAGCTGAATGTCATCTTGGCGGATATTGCTCGTGATCTGATAACATCTGTACATTCCGTACAACAAAGACAGTGAGAAGACTGTTGTAAGCGTTTTCTCTCCACAATACTCGGATAGAAATATAAAGGGATTACAAAATACATATACATGTATACAGGGATGGCACACACTCCAAATTTAATTACTAATTGGCTGTATATAAGCAGTTGGTAACTTTATATTTTAATACATGTATATTTAAGTTGCTTTTTCTGATTTTAATGATAAAAGGGTGTTTTGAAACTGAGGTGATGAATTAAAAAGGATTAGTATGTATAATCCGTGTGTCTATTCAACAGTGTTCCGTGCAAGGAGTTTGCATATTGCAATTACCCATGGATGCTAGTGTTATTGGTCATGAGTTACGATTAAATGGATGAAAATGTGGGAATTCAAATGGAATTGTTCTCGGAGAGATAGAAGCGCCTCTAATGGATGATGGGCATCCTACTTTGTTTCAAAAATACTCTTTTTGTCATTTCATTACAGCTGGTCTGGTGTTTTTATATAGTTGCTCCTTTTTTTACTAAATAAAGAAAATCCAAATTAAGTTCTTCTATATATAGATTTTCTGGTTTAACACTTTGAAAAAGCAAGTGGTCCATAGTTAAGACATTTTATTTTGAACATGTGATAAGCGATGGGAATATCGGTAAATAATAATATGCGACTTACAAAACGGCGCTAGATGCCGCGTACATGCGAAATTTGGGATTGAATCTGTTTCGTACTGAATCTTATTCTAAATTTTACCAAAACATTCCATTGTCACCTTGGCCATTCCAAATTAATTTCCATAGATGGATTTAATATTCTGAACATTTCATTTTCTCTTATTAAATAAAACATAATTTGTATTCAATATTTTTTATTGCAAAATATTACTTATAAACAATATATACATCCATAACACATTTACCTGTATATAATTGTAAATTACATATGTATTTATATAATATTAAGGAATGGTAAAATCCATTGTAACAACAAAAACAATACAAACAAGGATGCTATAAACTCCTTCTATATTTGGCAGTTTCGGCCCATGATGGCCTCGATGCTGCAAACAACGAAATGTTGAATTACATAGTTGGGTAACTCAAAACCAGTTGCAATTAAATGAGACAGGCATAATTACGACAATGTGCGTGTGTATACGTTTTAACTGAACACATTAATTAATTTAAATAAATTATGCTAAATTCACGGTTTTCACACAGAACTATAATCTGTACATGTTTATTATGCCAGAAAGTTATAGAGTCAGTCTTGGTTATCCTTTAAATTTCAGGAAACCGTTTCAAAAATAATGAAAACGGGGTGTCTATTCGTTTCGTAACAATAGCAAGTCGAATAAATCCCAATTTTGTAGGTAACCGGCTCTGGTCTTGTGACTGGTTTGCCCTGTCCAGATTGGACGGATCTTTTAATGGCGACAGGACGCCTAAGAGTATCACAGATAAAACTTGACTTTAGATGACACTTTTTCAACTTTCGTCACTATCAGAATCTGAAAAATTACAAAAAAACTTATAAGTTCATTGTTTACATTTCACTTGTATAACTTGTATAAAGAAGTGTCAAAGAAGTGTCGAAACTCGTATTTCATTTCTGGAATTTGAATGTCGTTTAATTGTTTTGCGAATTCATAGTAACGACAATGGGGTGATATTTCATATTTCGCATACTGGCCGAATTGGTTATCTTAAATCCTAATTATAATGTGGCAGTGAGATGTGATTAATAAGAGGTATCATACACGAGGAAGGGTGTGCTTTCTCCGATACAATTCCTCATTTTGTAACAATGAATTTATAGAACGTTTAGACTCCAAAAACGATGAGTCAGCGTTATTACAAGTTGTATTACATTTATCAAATAAGAAATCAGTAACACACGCCATGCGTAACAAGCAAACAAAGGCTTATTCCATATTCTTAGTAAATTATTAAAGACTTTAATATACATATTTGTATTGTATTTTTTTGTATAATATTTACCTGATTTACTCTGTGTCTCTATTTTCTCTGTTTTAAGATTTAAAACTTCATTTTCTTGATATTCGTAAATTTTGATTGGTGACGTCTGCTGTTTGAGAGTACTGGAAAATGGTGGGGTGTCTGGTGGGGTATCTAATGTCGGTCTGTGTACTTTATTGTCCATGTTGTAAGGAAGCATGGGTCTTTGAAGACGGCTATGACATTTTCCATAATTTTCGGGTAAAGATGGAACAAGTGAAAAACGGGAACCGGTTTGATGAAATGCGTGGTATGGTGAAAAAACAGGCTGTTGAGGTGCAACTGGTTTTGAAGAGTCTTTGTCGATTATTTGAGAAATTGACCAGATTTTAGGTTTTGAAACATTTCGATTTTCTACATTGTTTGAGTCTAGTCTCTGATTTGGCGAAGATGTATTCACTGGTTTATTCACTAGAACATTTTCTGGTCCTCTAGATTTCGAAGATGGTTCGTGTCTGTTGTGTAAATTGTATTTTGCATGATCGGTTGGCTCGTTTTCCGTATCTGAGATATCAGATAAATCTAAAGGCGCTTCGCTATCTTCATCGCCGCTTAGACGTCTCTCGAGGCCTTCAACATCTAGAAATAGAAAAAATGAATAACAAAATAAACAATATGTACCTTTAATAATTCATAACACGAGACATAACAAGTTACAAACAATTGCACAATTATTGTCATGTGTATCAATTTTCCATGGTATGTTCTTAGTTATACAGACACGGAATCAATTAAGCCCGCGTCGCATCCATGCACTGAACAATTACTTCACTTAGATTATTAAACTTAACAAATATGGCGTGTTAATTTTACTAATCATCTTAGAAAAATATTGGCATGTGTTATAAATTAGAGGTTGGATTATTTCCTATTAAGTCATCGGGTTACACGCCAGTGAAAACCTGTCGTGGTCAAATCTCGTGAGACCGAACAATTGAAATCATTCGAACCAATCGCATCTGATGTTTTTTAGTGTTTGGTTTCATTTTGGTCTTTTTTAGAAATTCAGTACCATCTCCGGTTACCCCCCAACAAAATTCAAGTTAATGATAAATGTCGACATCTGTACATTTGGTGATTGAACTTGTACGAAACTGTGGAGAGTGCAACTAAATTAAACGTTGACGATCTATTATTCGGCAACTGACTAACGTTATTTTAATCTCTTCCAGCCCTTTATAAAGGGATAATGCGTTTCGACGGAAATACCCAGATTATGTAAACTTGTTGAGTCTAATAAAAGAGGGTTTAAAGAACTTTTGAATTCTACTTTCATTCTTGACTGAGTTTTGAAATATTTTATCTGGCTAATGATCCGAAACGTCCACTTAAAATAACTCCATTAATCGCTTGAGCGATTCAGAAAAAAATGGCGTCAATAATCGATTAAAAAGTGAAAAGAATGAAAGGTAAATGTCGGTTTTATTACCCAGATTTTATCGTCAACGCCTCGTGAAAAGGGTGAAAAAACGTAATATTGTAGAAGTGTTATGGGGATCGAAAATCTTAAGACTGGTAGCAAAAATGTGCATTATGCAATGTGAAACATCACTAAAATATAAGTAAAGGTCAACTTACCAATTTCACGTTCGCTATCTAATCCACGGTGCATATCATCATCGCTAATTTTGGCATCATCGTCGTCATCATCTTCTTTATCATCCGCAGAGTCCCAGCACAGTTTATTTTCTTTCTTCAATCGTCTTCTAGCGTTGGCGAACCAGGTTGAAACTTGGGTTAAAGTCATTTTTGTAATGATGGCTAACATAATTTTCTCAGCCTTGGTTGGGTAGGGATTTTTCCTGTGTTCGCTGAGCCAGGCTTTCAATGGGCTGGTAGTCTCTCTGGTGGCTGCTTTTCGGCGAGCAGCGCTGTTCAGGTCCAATCCGGCGTAACTAAAGAAAATATAATTAATAAAATTATTTCCTCTTTTCATTATGCGCTTCATTAATCACTCTTTTGATGTGGACAATGACAAATAAAAGCAATGACAACAAATAGACGACTTAGACAGAAAGGCGTTGAGGCGTATGATGTCATTTTATTGGCTTCTTCGCTCTCAAAAATCATCGTCGATACAATAAAAATTAGCATCATGATTTTGTTTTCAAGTGGAATGTTAAGTTTGATGAGTATTGTGTGTGGTTTTCGACAATGGTAGCAGCATAGTCGTTAAAGATATGGGCACACGGTGTGACGTTGACAATACGTCAACCAAAATACGGGCAAACAACTCTGTGTACCGTCTGACCCGACCATATGAATAACGCTAACTTGTAGTTAATGTTAAAAGGTTTTAATATCTTTAATAAACCACATTAATAACTCACTCATATAGAAATTGTGATTGACAGCTCAAAGACTAGATTAGAATAACATTAATACCGATTCATAGTTAGATCTCGTTTAATTGTAGTTTCTTATACGAACCCCTTATTCCGTTACTAACTTTTACATTTTATGAAATTTAATCGAAATTTGATGAAAAAGGCAAAGTTAATCTTAATCCAAATCTGTTTTATCGAAGTGAATAATAACTAATGGAAATTAATTTGAGATTAAAGGTGTCGATAAAGGTAGATATCTTTATGTACATATGTGAGGTCAGATAGTAAGTAATAATGTCACAGGTAACTTTTACTAAAGAGTACAACATGTACATACGCGGAGGTGTTCGGGTCAAAATAACTTTCGAATCATACAATAGAAGTCTAGAGATAAAAGAAAATTGTATTTGTCTTTTGATCGTCTTCGTTTGTTAAATATATACATTTTCTTGTTTCTAACAAAGGCTTGGGAATATATATTGATATTAACGCTATTAAAGAGTTTCACAAACTGATTCAAAGTGTTCATTTCAAAGACAGTTCAGCTATTACGGTCGTGTAGTTCAAGATATTATTAAAATTTACATGCAACTCAAACATGCGCGTGTAGGCTTTTTGATATCTAATTTAATAATAGTAAGTGAACAAATAGGACTAATTTTTGATCAAATTGTCCCACCTAGCCTTCCCCGGGTGGAACTAAGTCGCAATACTTCATCACTAAAGAAACGATGAAATTGGTGGACTAATCATGTTTATATATATATTTTTTAAATGGCATACTTGATAATGTACATGTACTTACAATGCATTATAAGGATGAAACGCCAAAGCTGGGTCATAAGGGTGGTTTGCTAAAGTTGATGGCAAAGCTTTCCAGGTCTCGGGACGATCAGGTCGAATTCCACATGTCTAAAACAAAACATGAAAACGTTAAACAAATTTAAAACAATGAAAATTAGATATTTGTTGGAAAATTAATCTCAAATTAAATGCATACTAATCATTTATTTAGACTTTTGAACCTAAACAATGGACTATTTTTTTTTAAATTTGACATTATTCAAGCATTTCCTGACGAATGGCTGATAACCAACTGTATTAAAATTACCGGTCTTTGTCTAGCAGGAAATTTAATTTCAATTTTGAATTCTTTGTCTTGTAGTTGTTATTCTTTTTTTTATACAAGACACATATAAATTCGGTTATTGTTTTTTAGGGACATTGACGTGAAAATTAAACTGCATTATGAGCTTGAGAGAACACACTTCAAACTTGTTAGTGTACAGTTTACACCTATTTGCATTTCTATACGAACGAATATCTTATATTTCAGTGATTTTGAATTATATGTTTAGTCCTAAATAAGTAGGTAGTATGATTTTTATTAGCGTTTTTATTATTAGACGCGGCTTCAGCTTAAAAGTTTACAACTTGTACATTACGTCCGTCATTAAATTTAATTAACACACGTTCAGCTTGACGAAATATCATTATACATGTAATATTTCTAATTTTATTTCAAGTAAAAAAATAGATCCAGGCGGCGTTCTTCTATTACCTTATCTTCTGTTCCATAGCGGTTTTATTTTTATGTGCTATATTTATTATCTGTTACCAAATGAGATCCGTTTTTATTAAAGATTTTTTTGTTCTCTCAATTTTTAAATACTTGAAATTGAAATCTCAATGGGAACACAATTGTCTGGGCCATGACGTTTTATGTTTCAATAATTAAAATAGCATTTTAAACTAATTGTAAAATTGTTTTAGCATCCTTGTGTCTCCTTACCTTCGATTTAAAATTATTATCAGTAAAATCATAATAAGTTATTATTTAATTATGTATCTCTATATCTCTATATCAATAATGTATCTTTATTATACCAGAAATAGACTTCCTTTGTTTTTGTTTTTAGAAAAATCCAAATTCCAAATACACTAATAAAAATGAATTGAAAATTGTATTATGTTGGTATTGAATTGTGCAATATATATGGAATCGATGCAGTTTATTGTTTGAAAAGATCCTAACTTAATTTGCACTTTTGTGTTGTCAATGATACTTGTTGTTTGTGTATTAATGGTTTAATAGAGTAATGCAAAGCTACAATGACAGGTATTCAAATATCAATTAAATCAGTTTACCTGTGGGTTTGATCATGTAATTAACGTCGCAGTGATTGACAATATATGACAATATATCAAATATTATTATACCACAGTATTAATAACATTATTATCCATTATTCATTCAATATAAACACCGTATAATTATTCTTAATATAATAAGCAGTATTTTATTAGAGTGTAATATTCGCGATATCAATTATTATACACATGATTAGTATTTATTGTATTCATTGCCATAGTCAATATTCAATTCTTAATCGTCTCGTTCAATTTATAGACTACAATTATTATTATATGACAGCTTTATTAATATTTGATTTGAACATAATCTGTATATTTATATACACCGTGTAGTTCCCAGATACCATTTTCACAATTACATTCTAAGAATTCCACCTCATGAATTATTTTTAATTAAATTATCAAACAATAATTGTTGCATCAAATTATGCTTAATCAATTGGCATTATTTATGGAGTTTTTATGTTCGCACACCAACAAACATGTGTTTTTTAAATCA
This sequence comes from Patella pellucida, assembly GCA_917208275.1. Lineage (NCBI taxonomy): Eukaryota > Metazoa > Mollusca > Gastropoda > Patellidae > Patella > Patella pellucida. Next base: position 66,463,708 of record OU795039.1, read on the forward strand.
CTTTTCGCGTTTATATTGTCAATTATTATATTGTCAATACAGTTTTCTTCTAATTTGTGCTGATTTATTGTTGTCGGTGCAAACAGTATTAAGTATAAATTAAACATAATGTATTTCTAAAAACTATGTAAATGATATTGATTTTCCTGTGCGTACGAAATATTTGAGTGAATATTGTCTTAAATATTATAATTTTAGAAATACTTTATGACTTAGCTAGAGGAAGGCATATACGCTCAAGAAATATTTACACGTATGTCTGAAAATTTAAAATATATACATACCAAAGGTGATTTGAACGCTGAAGGTTCTGTACCCATGGGTAATCCTGAAGGGTGATGCATATTTCTGACACCTTCGGCCATTATCGGGTGAGGTACTGGCTCTCCGCCTACCTGGCATAAACAAATGGTTTGCCCCGTACAGGGATCTGTGACGTAGGGTCGGCCATTTTCACATAAGGGGCTGGTGGGTAGTCTTACGGCTGCATTCTAAAATAAATAAAACAAACATATAAACTAAAATATTCACTGAAATTTCTTTGATGTCTTATCTCGTAGATTACAATGTCAATCATCTTCACGTGATACTCTGTTTTGAAGATTAAGATATAATTTCAATAGATAAAAACAAATACACGAATTGAAAATCAAAATCAAAAGTCCAGATAGTAATTATCACTACAATGTTTAGAATTTCTTTAAAGTCTAATGCAGACTTCAGTGTCATGAAATGAATGATTTACAAGGATGAGAAAATATTTAAAATGAAACAAAATAATATTGGTGGCTTTCTCGCTTTTCTTTCTCTTAAACCACGTACACCTGTAAAATGGGTGCGATCCTTTTTCTTTCACAATGAAAATAATTCAATTTTTGTAATGGTACAAATGAAATAAATACAGTTTAAATGAATAGTTATTTATAATTGAAAAATAATTTAATTCATGCTAATTATTGGCCAGGTGGGAGTGTTGTGTATGATGTACATATTTTTCTCGTAAACAAATATGGAAGTTGCCAACCTATCTTGAATCGCATACAGTTTATAAATCTCTGCTTATAAATATAACAAAAAGACTACATATCACGCTTACCGGTTTTTAAATGTTATAACAAAATTATAATCAACGAACCGTGGAATATATGTATAAAAGATACACATATAAGTACTTTATATTATGATTAAATCATTATTTAAAATGATTTTACACGAAAAGTCACAGAAGAATAACTTAAATTTGTTTATAGGGTAAACGAACCACACAAGATGCGCCACATGACATCTTTGGTCCATCTTAAATACGTATTATGACCAAACCTTAGACTTGAAATCTTTTTAATTATATCTAAGAGACTCTATTTAACTGCATGTTATGCGTCATTTCTTGATTATAAATATAACAAAATTGTCTAACTTCTTTCGCAATTATAACTGTATAATGCCTTTAAGAGATAGTTATGCTACGTTTGTCATGCAGAAGACATACATTAAAACTGTGGGAGCTCACAATGAAGAATAGCATTCATCAATATTTCAAATAAACGAAACAAGATTTTGCGATTAATTGGGCTGATATGATTATTAATACCCCTGACACCTGCTATTCTATGTATGTATTTCATTTACATATTATACATTACAATCAGGGCATTGCGTTCTATTCACGAATAGTTAAAAAGCAGAAATTAAATACTCCATTACTGCTAATGAAATAGACACTCCGCCCAAGCTTAATTGTTCGGGGTAACTTTTCTTCAAATCATATTCATAAATTATGAATGAAAGCATAAATAGCGTCAAGTACTTTACCTGTGCTAAAACGGTTACGCCATCTGTGGTGAGGCCTGTCCCATAACTCCCAAGGCCAAACGGGGCACGAAACATTTTTGAAATATGAATATCAAAATGCTTCACACAAAAAAATCCAAACGGTGTTCAATGTTCACAGTTGTATTGAATTATCCACAAATACACAAAATGGCGATCATTTAACTTCTGATAAGTGACATTGGTTGATAAAAAAAACCTTGTAAGAATATTTATCCCGCCACAAGAGATGCTTTCTGTTTGAAATGTTAGTCAGCTAACTGATGACAATCTTGAGTTGTCGGCTGCTAAAATACCTACTTCGCTGTCACAGTCTGTAAACAGCGAAACGGACTACCGAGTCATTTGATTGGCTTAATGGGGACAATGGATGTGGTGACTGGAGGCAAGTAATAAGGCTAATGATTGGCTAGTATCGAGTGTGATAACACCCATATACCACACTCAGTGATCGGATCAACCACTAATAGACTCTCTTGCCCTTTGTTCTCTAGTTATTGTCATTTACCAAACAAAATGTTATTTTTTCGTTTTAAAATTTTGTCACCTTAATCGAAATTCGTGTTTTGGCTCCCATGATCGCATTTTAGGAGGAGTGAAATTTAGATTTGAGGTTTTAGTATGTCACTTGATGTCATGACCCCTACATTATGAATAATTTGTGAAAGAAAACAAACTAGGGTCATTATTAGAAATAAAGAAAAAGAATTTGTTAGCAATCTAAATATAACCGTGTCATAATTAATACATACATAATTGTCTTGTTCGAACTAATTGACGTTATGTCTGAATTAAAAAAAAGTTCTATGGGAAAGATTATGCTTATTTATTTTCTGACTAACCATCGAGTTAAAAATGACTGTCATCTTATGAAAAACACTTTGACTCTTAAAACACAAAAAAATAGATTTTATTTCAATTTTTGGAGGATTTTGTTTATTCTTTACACTTTATTATCTTTTGCCAGCTGTTCAAAAAATGTATCGGTAGAATAAGACGCTATAATAATTAAATCAAATGTCTTTAATTTTTTTCGATCTTCCTAATAATCAACAATTAAAATATTCTTTCACATTTTTTTTGTAAATATCAGAATTCCAACGTAAAATTAATGTTCAACAAAGATAAGATTGGTGAAAAAATACAAGTTGGGAAAACGAACCGAGAAATCAGATGATTAGTTAATGATTAGAAAGGGGAAATTATTATTGACAATCGATAAGGAACCGAAATTTTTGAATAGTTAAAGTAATATGATTTATGATGCATTCAATCAAGAAAACGGGAGAACATTAAATACTTATTTAAAGCGAAAGATGAAAGCAAGAAAATAAAAACTTAAAGAGCGGAAAAACTACTTTGAACATAAAGTGATGAAGTCATTACGATCGATGACGTAACACGCGTGAAATGATACGTCAGTTAACCTAGTTAGTCATAAAAGTTCTTTTTGCTGGCACACGTTGATAATGATAATAGGAAAGGGGTTATAAGGGTCTCTGACACGCCTGACCCCTTGGGCAACTCGGTGATACCCCCAGGGAAATTATCGAGAAGCGAAGAATGTCGTGAAATACATGTTTCGTTTCGGTTTAGAGAGAAAATTGACGCAGCTAATTCCGATCACGAAATGACAAGAAATGACGACGCGGTAACCAAGATAAAGCCGTAGTTTGAAATGTAGAACTCTTTCGTTGAATTTTATTTAACACTCACACGTGGTGGACATCCATTATGGAATGGAAATTACTTGTTAACAGTTAGCTGTTTAATTCTTTACTCCTCCGTGAAACGATAAATTATTTTATACATGTAAGCCCCATTTTAAAATCATGTTTTATTTATTTATTTAAATAAGATCTAGAAATGCGCCCATATACCCAAGTTACGAACAAAGCAAATTATGTTTGTTGGCAACTGAGGTTACGACTACACGCACATTCTATGATTTAATAGACATAGTATTATCACACATATTTATAACGATATTTTAATATCCGGAATAGTTGGAGATTATTTTTAAATATTAGCTTTAATTTTCAAATTTAGTACAAAAAACTGTATTTTGCAATCATATTTTTAAAAAAATTAAATTTGCTTCTTTGAGTGACATTAAGTCATTGAACAATAACACTAAAAACTATTTATGGAACAACAATAATTACTGTTTTTTTAACATTCGACACTTCGACGATGATAACATTTGCTTGATTATCTTGATAAGGACGAGAGTATCATCTTTGAAAAAAAAAAGTTGTATGTTATTAAACCAGTAATTGTTATTCCATAAATAGTTTTTAATGTATTTAAATTTAGTTTGATTAAAGACATATTGCTAGATAGTTATCTTTTTAGATCTAACTTCAAGCATTTAAAATGTAATCATCTACATAAATTTGACAATAAAATGTCCCGAGTGTGTTACTTATATTAGTAATATTCACACCGGGTTTGTGTCAAATATGTAATTCTGCCCTCAAGAAATATTAGAATAACTAATATGACAATCTTATTGTGTTTGACACCTTGTGTATGGGTGTGATGATTTCGATATTATCAGCTTTTGACACGAATAGTGCGGGGTCTCAAGTGGGCCCTTGACTGACCCCTAAAAAGTCACTGTTAGGCAAAAAACAGAAATTGAAATAAACCTTCATAATAGGGTTTTCACTTAAATACATTTATAACCCTTATAAATGTCTCGTACAAGTTTTGACACTGACAAATTTCGTGTTGAAACAAATTACCAAATTATATTTAATTATAATATGAAAAGAAGGAACACTAGCTTTCTTTACAAAACAATTTTCGAGTAGAAGTGTTATGAATAATTTGTCAATAACTTTAAAGTAACAAAACAAACGTTTTAGAATCAATGAAAATAGTTTAATTCGGAGGTAGAAATTGGGGAGGAAATTACACTTTGGTGTAAACAAGGGACGCATTTGAAACTCACTGTACAAGTTCCCATCTATAATAGCTACATGGGCCATTTGTGTGTTATTCACTGGATTCATATTTGTGTATATATTTAAAATTTAAGCTTTGGCGGAATATAATGACCCATTTGTTCTGTTTTACATATTGTACCCTTAATGTGATATCACTGTCTTTAAATCTGTAATATTTATAACTGATGTGTTGACAACGTCAATATCAAGAACTGGTTTTAAATTGTTTAATTTTGCAGATATAAGTAATTAGAGAACATACAAAATGTAATTATTCAAGTAGGTCTTGACACCTTCTAAATATAAGCCAGCTTTATGATAAGGGTCCCTTGACTTCTTTTGAACATACAATTTGAAACTGCAAATAATACTTTACAAACAAAATTCGATATTGCACTCAAATAACTGCTTTATCGTTGCATTCACAACTGTCTCTATAGCTGTATTCATTATTCTGTTATTCTATATCAAAAGGGTTAAATAAACTAAAAAAGGGTAAGCTTTACCAAGGGAACATGTGTTTAGGTTAGAATAACTAAAAATGTATAAATACTTACAAATTTTGAATATTGATATTGAAATCAAATATAGTGACAAATCAAGTATTTCAAGGAAATGGGTTGATTATTGGTGGCCATAGAAGAGTAACATTTGTGGCTGTGATTTTCAAATTAATATTGTATTTGTAATGTATTGTACTGGATTTAAACATTTATTGAAATTTTGATAAAATAAAACCTTATGTCTGTTGTGGGGAGTCCTTTTTTTGGAAATTGTAGGAAATTAAAAGCATGACCAAATTTCATAGATATCTACCCGAAGTCCACCAAGAAAGTCGAATGGACGAAGTGGACCCATCACACTGACCATTCATTGTGTAAATCCTAGCGTTTATACACCGCTTGTTCCAAGTGTAATGCCAGCGTTTATGTATACACTGTTCCAAGTGTAGAGTAAAATCCGCGTTTATACACTGCTTGTTCCAAGTGCAATACCAGCCCCTATACATTGTTCCGAGTGTAGTGTAATACCAGCGTTTATAAAAGTCTGAGAATGTATGAAAATATAACGCCAAAATATAGGGGAATGGTGGATTTATCTTGTCTCAAAACTTCAACTCAGAATATTTAGTCGTTTGGACGTGAACGCCAAAACTGCTTATCCGGACACTTTTAAGATCTTGGGTCAATTGTTTCGTTGGGTGACATTATAACCGATTACGGTTACTTCAGAGGGTTATGCAGTGAATAACCCATGTGCTGTACTTGATAGAGAAAGGCAAATTTCAACTACATATTATTTTTATTAAAAAAAATGTTTTGTTTAATCCAGATACCACAAAATACAACTTGGGGCACTGGTCTCAAATTCCAGATGAAGACTGACGGATTTAAGTCGTTTGAAAACGTATCATAGATACTGGAGTAGTTGCTCGGCCCTTGACTCGAATATTTTAAGGGATTTTAACACAAAATTAAGCAGTTTTATTCCCAAAACAAATATCGGGATTAGCCCTTTAATACCAGCGTTTTTACACTGCTTGTTTCCAGCGTTTATACACTTCTTGTTCCAAGTGTAATACCACTATTTAAATTTGAATAATATAACTATTCATTGATTTTCTTCATAAGTTTGTGGATAGTTTTAATCTCCCGCATTTTAGTGGCAATATCAGAAAAATATGGAATAATGTAAAAACTGAAGGCCATAGACAGAATTTAAGAGAGATATTACATGTATTAAGCCAAGTATTTCTGTTTTTATCATTCATTAATTTATCAAGGGAGTCTATTTCATATCTGTCAAGAGAGTTGAAGTGTATTTGGCGGTGCCATACTGTCTTGTAATTTTTTCTAAGTAACATGAAATATGTAATACGTCTAAGATAAAACACACACTTATATGTACGTTACATCTCGTATTAATAAATCAATACAGACGAATGTTATAATGTATATGAAATATACATGAATGTTACGCATGCTTTGTGTTATTCTTGTTGTGTTTTGTAACACGGTATACCTTTTAGTATGCAACTGCTTTTGTTATACATGTAAAAGCAATTTCCATTTTATACAAAATATGTATGCATGAGCCCTGAAGGAGACATTTATTCTTGCAGACTTGACTTGATTACATATGAGATTAGTTTTGTTTTATTTTCGTTTTCATGGCAATTTTGAATTTCTTTTAAATATTTGATCAAATAGAATGAATTAAAATTAGCGAATAAGTCATGTTTCAATCAAACATGCACACTTCTTCTAGAGTACCCGATAAGACATATTATAGTCCAAATAGGTAAATATTTGCTATTTTTTTTATTCCTGATCTCCCTTTGTGGTGTCAGTGCTATGGGAAGGGGGTCTGTGCAGGATCATCTGGATGGCACAACAAACGTGCACGTAAAAGAACCCTTGTTAGTTGGATAAGATTTCTTTCATAGCACACTGCAGAAAATTATCCATTCATTGATTTCATTTTTAAATGTGGATTTTTTTGATTTTATAATTTTGTTAAAATTTACAAATATTGATCAAATAGATTTTAAATTAATCTAAAACGTCACTCAAAAAATGTAATCCAAAACTTGAGTGTAATAATAGAATATGCTTATTATCAATCGTCAATGCCACTTTATTAACTTTATGAAAATGTCGATAAAAAGATTAAATTAATAATATTATCATTTGATAATAATAGTATTCTATGTCAACGTTTAGTGTGGCGTTCAATCTTCTTCAAGTGGTTTGTTATTCGTTCCCTAATGTTCTAATTAACCGACCATCAGATAAAACATCGTGTCAATTATTATCGCGAGATATCTCGAGACTTAGTAGCCTCGTATTGAACCAAGTGGCATGTTTGTTAAAGAGCAATAAATTCTCGTTAAGATAACGCGCCTGTTCGAGATTAAGAAGCGAGTTTGACAGAAAACGACTGATATTAATCAGAATTATAATCATATAATCGGCCTCGAGATGATATCGTCCTCGTGAGACACGTCACGGGGAATTAGAGTTAATATCGATGCGCTTTTCTCCACAGATCAATGGCTTCTGGCCTTTTTCTACTCTATTATATTGACGTAATAGTAAGCTTTATGATATGTAAGTTTGTTTGACATACCCATAAACACTGATACCAAGATAAAATCTGTAATACGTTTACTTTTAATAATATTTGTAACCAAAATAACTGGGCTAATACAAATGCGTCACGGCAGTCACAGTAATGCTGGCAATCTTTGAATTTCGATCTGTTCCAGTTAGTGGGGACTGAAAATTCGGGCAAAGTTGTCAGAGAATTAATGACATTCACTCAAGTCCTACCGATTCCATGCAGTACGCTTTGAATATTAATGAGTCAAATTTAAACTATAGAATCTGCAAGAGACTGGTATAACAATTTATAGTACCAAGAATTTCATTATAGTCACCAAAGTACGCTTTGAATATTAATGAGCCAAATTTAAACTATAGAATCTGCAAGAGACTGGTATTACAATTTATAGTACCAAGAATTTCATTATAGTCACCAAGACACCAAAACGGACCTCCAAGCCCCACCCTAACTTTGCAAAATAAATATATGACCCCTACACGTAAGCGAATTATTGAAATAAAATTAAACCATATGTTAGTCCCGAAATTACCTAGTTTGTGTCGAGTGGGCGTTATACCCCATTTTCTCTATCTATCCATGTGGGTTTGCTCCAGTACTAGCTATATACAATGGCAATGAAGGTAATTCAATTTAATTATCTGCATTTTAAAGCACTTTAATTTTATGCGCTGAATAATGAAGAAATAACCGCAGTGTTAACATATTTATGACTTACTTAATTCAAATTCAAGTCGGACATTTTAGCATAAAATTCGCGTGTCATTGACTACTTTACGACGACCGTTACGAAATCTTTTTGTTGTCGTAACTTTATGCTTGTGCGGTTTAAAATAGACATTTAACGGTCTGGGCTTTCTACCAATACATAAAACTAGTGGAGATTTGTTTGAAGTTTAAGATTTTATATCTTTATACCGTGTTTACCCGGCTTAAATCGTGTCGCTTCTTCAGTGAAACTAATAACGATTCGATCTCCTGTTAAGTTGCGCTCCACCCCCTGTCGCTCGCTAATATACTCATGTAAGGTAATATACCGTCCTCCCCGCGGACATGGGCTTGCACCCCGTTAAACTATATATTCAACCCATAGGCATAACTGATTACTTTTACTGTATTTTTATACGACTTGCCCAGGGTGATTGTGTTTCATTATTCGCCGATAATATATATAGTTTAAACCCTACCCGTGGAGAAAGCGATTATGTTGCCGCCATGTTTTGAGTGTATTCGTCTGTGTTTGCCGCGAGCAAGTATAATAAGTCCATTTTCAAGTAATATACCTGGCCCCCCTGGCCGCCATCTAAACACTCTACCAAAAGCCATTCACTCAACGATAAGACACCAAAACACAAGAACAATAATATTGTCGCGAGGCTCAAGACCCCCCTCTTGGGACCGTCTACACTGTTTAGTTTTATTCCTAAATCTCGCCAGAAAAAAAAAACCAATCATTTTTAAGAGACTTTGAATCGATGTAATAAAGCGTTGATAATCTACTTTTATCTCGTTAAGTTGTTCAGAAATAAATTTATTTCGTATTTAAAAGATGTTAAGCCGTTATACGTGACATTCAAAATCAATGAATTAAAAGTAACTGTGTTGCTTCAGGCGAAGATATCCTGTAACACGGTAAAATAAATCTCTATATAAAACCATTCCATTTTAATTAAAGCTATTCCATCTTAACTGATACTCATCCATTTGGCACAGAGCATGCGAACATCAGCACCACTTCAAAATATTGTCTATCTCAGGTAACCAATAAGGAAGTGTCTTACCGTATTTCCTCGAATACAAACCCGGCCTCGATTACAACCCGGGCCTCGAATAGAACCCGGGGGTAAGGGGGTGTTGAGATAAATACAACCCGGGTCTCGAATATAACCCGGGTCTATAATATAACCCGGGTCTAACGTAAAAACTGAATACTCCCTGTCTAAATATGAATTAAATGCTGATCCCTGCACAGGTACTTGAATTGTCTCATGTCACACACAAAAAGTTTAGCATTCGTATTTGCAAGACCGACCCTGTCTGCTTCTTTTACTTGTCCAAAATGTCACTCCTATAGAAGATTTTGAAGCATTAATTCGGGTCTGAAAAAATACAACCCGGCCTCGATTATAAACCGGGCCTCGAATAGAACCCGGGGGTCGGGTGTGCTGAACAAAATAGAACCCCGGGGTTGTATTCAAGGAAATACGGTATTTGTGAAATATAACATGTTTATGTAAAATACATTGTTTAACCCTGTTTAAGAGATTTGGAATCGACGTAATAAAATGTTGATAATCAAATTTTATCTCGTTAAGTTGTTCAGAAATACATTTACTCATATTTAAAAGATGTTAAGACCGTTATACGTGACATTCAAAATCAATGAATTACAAGATATCCTGTAACACGGTAAAGTAAATGTATATCTATATTTAAAACAATTCCATTTTAATTAAAACCATTCCATCTTAACTGATATCCATTCATTCGACACAACGCTCACCAACGTCAGAATCATTATAGAATATGTTTATCCCAGGCAACCAAAATTGAATCGTCTTTGTGAAATATGACATGTTAAATTACATTAGTTTAACCCCGGCCCGAAACACGTCGCTAGATCAAAGGTACCATGGTTTGAGAAAGGAACGGTAAACTAACGGTACTGTAACCTAAAAATGGGCAGGGCATTAACGTATCGTGGACCCGAGTAAACACATTAGCAACCATGAATGAACGAACGAACGTATTTAAAAAGAAGACTACACTAAAGGTACCATTTTGGAAGAGACAATGCATTAGCGGTATCATCCCAGACCCGAGACTCATTCTCCACACAGAGATCCACCAACTTCATGCTTCGAGAACAGATCTCTGCCCTAAATGGCCGCCATATCTAAAAAATAGTACACTTTTTTGTAATGCGGTTCTACACCGTTTTACATGTCATACACGCACAGACTAAATAAACGTTTTCAGTTTTTTTTTTAAATGGAAGCAGAATAATTCCTTAACAAAATTCTCTAAGAATACTTTGCCGTTTCGACTAAAATCGTCGATTTAGGGCTAAAAATGTCGGACAACTAGCTTAGTGTCTGTTCTCAAGCGAAGCTAACTGTAGACAGACAGCCTTAGTTTAGTATGGCCCGGGACTGTGCAGCGCAATGGACGCTTACGCCTGGCCCCCGGATCCATTCTGATTTGATATGTGTTTTGTATTTCTAGCAATGTCTATCTAGTTTGACTTGTCCGCAGATAAGAGATTGTGCTGGGCACTGTAATGTCATGGCCAAATTCCAAATAGGTATATAGATGAATGCTTATTAGGCAATGTATCATACTGATTAATCGATTTTCGACGCAAAAAGCAAATCATCGCCATTAATTTAAAATCCATTTATTGTTAAATATTTTTATTCTAAATAAGGAAATAATGACTATTGATCCAAAATTATTAAATAAACATGTTATCTGATATATTCCAGTTTTCAGAAGTAGGACACCAAGTAGGGTTTTTAAAGATACACAATAGTATTTAAAAGACAATAAAATCAAAGAGAATACAGAAGAGCCATGTGCGAGGCAGGGTATGATTCCTTATTCTAGATACGACTTCTTGTGAACAAATAAACCAATATTCCTTGTATGTTAACTGAATTACAAAACGGATACAATTGGTGGACGTCAAATCCCATTTTGATTAAAAGAAAGTTCATCGGGATTTTCCTGCGTGGTCCAGGACAGTGTAGGCTATATTCGTTCGGCTGGTACTAAAAACCGAGCTCCCGTGTACACATTGGCGTGCACATAAAAAATCCTTGTCAGTTGCAATTGGGTATAAGAGTGGGCCGTAGCGCTGCTGACCGGGCAAACTTATGTCATTGCACACTGTATGGTGTATGCCGGTATTCATCAGCCCAGTCGGAGCAGAAAAGTTAAACGCCACATCATTTCTATTAGACAAATAAAATGAAAAAAAAGCTATACAACCGTTGTATTAAAATAGTAAATATTTATTTTTCTTATGAATAATTTAGTATTAATGGCATCCACAATGTAAAGAATAATCTTGTCATTCGAACCTCTTAATTGTTTTGCATGTACTAGGATGTTAAAATAAAATGTGATCATGCGGTTTCGTTTCATATATAACATCTTTACTGGCGTTGTGCGTAACCATTCGTGAAATTCCTCTTTTCACGTATTCACTGCAACGTTTAGAATTCGGTAATAAAATTATTTAATGTTTTCGATGTCATGGGGTTAGTTTAATTTGTTTTAAATCCTCGGGGAATGTTTGAGTTCACTTAATATATTTTAATATCCGAATTTAAAGAGAATCCGTTTAACAGAAATAAAACGTGAGTTAATTTTAAATTGATGTATATTTGATGTTAATTTAATGTATATTTTAATTGCTCTGGGTACCGCCATCAATAAAAACAACCGCAATCCTTGGTTACTGCTTACCAACATTAGAATTAAACAGAGAACAGTTAAATTGCATTGAAGGAGGCTATCACAACCTCTGAGAAATAAATGGCATTCCCTTTTCGATTACGTGTGTAATTGTTATGTTTTTAATTTTGTAAGTTAGAATATTTAATCATGAACAGTGTGTTGTTATTTTCCCAATAACAATTGGACCTCAGGCCAGGAATGGGGACAATTGAAAGTCACATAACCATTTAAGTGATACTAGAGAGAATTTAGATAATTTGTCTCTGAATAACTATTACGATAATAAAACTAGGCAAATTATCAATTTTATAACGGCAGAATTCAACGTGTTTGGGATTAGAAAAGACAGCCATTTTTGATAATCACAGAGGGTTAGTGTCACAGTTTATTACTGAAAGGGTTGTTCTATACCTGTAATAAATAAATTGACTATTTTCAAACTAATTTACTACGAAACTAACGACAATCTCTAGTTTAAATAAACTGCCATATATTGTACTAATAAATAGATCACTGGATTTGGTGATCAACTTTACTCTAAACAATTGAGACTATAAAACCAGACGATAACTATAGAACCTCGCGCCATTGTGATAATTATCCAATCATAGGGATTATAACAAATAAATGTCAGATCAGATACTTCGCGCCAAAAGTTAACAAGCAAACAACCAAAAGATGTTGACGTAAAATCATTATGAAAATACAGACGTGATTATTTGAACTCAATTTTTACAATATAGATTCTATTAATCCGGGCAGTATGTACATTATTATGATATGGGTTTTGGCTGTATAATACAACGGATGTATCTGAATTTGCTATTATGTGGATCTTCTATACTGAGTGCCATTGTCACTTAATAATTTCGATTTATGTTATCTTTATTTCCCTTTCTTCTTTAATGTATTAATATTTTTAAAAAGACAACTTTCACTTGAGTTCTATTTGTTATTTTTTGTAAAGTCAAGGTGATGTTCTTTCCAATTCTGGTGCAATCTTTTATTGCTGGTAGTATTGGATCAAACATTCTTACGCCATAGATATAGTATATTTATAGACGAATTTGACGACTCGGACATACATACAGACTTCAAACTATGAATGATTGACGCAGGAAAGACTTTTGTTAAAGCCCCAATACCACTCTTGTTGAAACTGAATAATATGTCCCAATCATTATTCTGGTCAACAAATTGTACTATTTTACAATATTTCAATTAATTGATGATACTAATTTCATCTTAACACACCTAATTGAACAATTGGAATAAATCAACTATATGATAACGAAAGGCCTTACGTAAACACTTTCAAAACATATTTTCGAACCCTCTGGACAAATAAAATAGGATATAATGGATAATTTACACAATATGTAGGACACTTAAACATCTCGTAGTTAGAATAAGGCTAAAAAAAATTCTGGGCCTGTCAATCCAGCCAGAGTGTTATTGTCCCTTTAATAGCGATAATCTAATCTAACACTAGTATGACTAAACAGCAGAATATCAGGTTATTTGATCTTTGTCTATGGTGGTAGTAATATTGCCCATTTAATAATAATATGAAATGTATCAGATTTTTAATGTAACTATTCTTTTAATGAATATCGCCTTAAGAACGGGGGCCATATAGCGTTACATAAAAACTTCATGTCATTCGCAAATATTTTTAAATATAATGGCGACGTTGATTTTGTTTACAGGTAAGGTAATTAGCCAGGTATATTAATCACTCTGGGGTTAATTACAAATATAAACAATATCTTTACAGGGTATACATTTACATCTCGGTTGTCATGCATGACGATGTTCGTGTACAGAAGCTCTACTGGATGTTCAGATCTTATCGTAAACGTATCACGTTGTATCCCAATAAGGTGGTTGTTAATCTTTTCAATTAACCAGTTAAACAGATTAAAACAAGCAAGTAGCTGTAATTAACCAATCACGGGGATTATAACATAAAAATGCCAGTTTGTTTATGTCTCGCTAGAAGTTAGAAAAGTAGCGAGTTTATCAATAAGGATCAATATGGCATGATGTTGTTAAATAAGCTACCAGTTATTAACCATGACAAACAAACGTCTATGGTGAAATTATTTCTCCAAATCTCCCTGTTTTCATTTGTCACTCTATGCTTTCAGAATCTGAACTAGATTATAGCTAAATACAGAATTTCAACACCACCAAGATCAACCGAAAAGGGAGAGAGAAAACAAATTAGATCGCGATATCCCGTTTATTTAGGACGTGAATTGAATTATCGATTGAATGATAATCCGTCTTCGTTGATGAACTTTACGTCATTGTTATAATCGATTCTTGTTCAGCTGTCGACACCGTAAGCTAAGATATAAAATAAAGTTAGTAAACCTCGACTTCCGCTTATTTTTTTCTTTTCGAAACAAAACTAATTCGATACTTTTAATGAGACCGTAATCGAAGAAGATTAGCTCCATGGGGCTAATTCTGAAACAACACATTAAGTTATGATGAGGAAGGGGCACGATCATGTTGGTGATTGATAATGTGAAATTTCATGAAATTATTATATATCATGTGAGATATGGAAAGCGAGTCTTCTACGTAGCATCCACATGAACCATAATTACATGTACTATACAGTGATCCTTTCAGGAACCATTGTGTGAATGGGATTGGTTAATCCTCATTATGTATAAAGTAATACCAGATTAATACGTAAACAACATAAAGTGATGACGTCAACGCCTGTTTGTTAATCTAACTTTGTTTACCAATCACAGTTTGTATGTACATTAACGTCAGTGGAGGTGTTGTGTTGTCGAAGAACCATTGGTATTTTACAAACCACTAGACTAGACGGACTGAGGCGTCCTGTAGTCCATGTAATATAATAAGCACTTAACGTGCCCCTTTTTCCGAAAATTCATAAATCATTTTTTTATGAATGAAAATAAGATGCACAGAGGAGGAATAAGGCAACAATAGCTCGTATAATTTTCTTACTTTCTCACTTATTTTCTCGGTTACCAAGAAATTGATATTTAGAAGATGGCGCACTTCGACCACAATATATATGTTCCAAGTATGACAAAATGTTCCAAGTATAGGCCTTCTGCCCGCTATATTCAATATTAATTGGTGACTTTCATGAAGCATGATCTGCTTATTATTCCAAAACACTCCTTATCGTTATATTTGTATTAAAGTTATCATTAAATTGATATATACTTTTGTGTATTCTGATTTTTAACAATTTGCATTTTTCAATGAGTAAAAGACAGAAATTGGCATTATTCTTATTTGGCATCCACAAATTTATACGTAAATGGGCTATTTATTAAATAATTTTGAATCAAACACTTCCAAATAAAATGTCTGTGTCTCTCAGAAAAACGTTAACTTTGGATGTTTGTTTATTTTTGTATCAGTAGTTATTAGTTAGCTACATATTGGATCGTTGTCAAACATAAAATGGCGGACTTTTTATTGGCGGACATTTTATTGACGGCTGTATAAGGGCATTTTATCGTAGTTATAGTTTTAACTGGCAGTTTGGACAACTTGTAGGGTTTAGGGGTTTGTTACTTTTAAATTTTTATTGTCGAGGGAGATGTTAATCTTATTCATTTTAATCTCGATTGACATGTGCTGCTCGGAAAAAACGACACAATTGCCACTTTGGTTGGCAGATCGTTATCTGTGACTATTCACAAAACAGATTTTGCTGAAATTCAAACCCGAAAAAATATTTCATACCCCTTCACTTAAACGCATGCCAACATTGTAACGGATTAGCGCTGGATTAGTAGTCAACATCATTAGGTCGTCCTCCATATTGAAATTACTCCCAATTCTCGTTGACATTGAATGGCGGGATTAACAGAGCAGACGTCGAAGGTCAAAGGTTAGAAGCTATAGGGTTGTATATTGGTGGTTTTTCCCTGCGTTTAGATTAACACGACACTATTAAATGTATCAATATTTCGTTTTATCAGGGTGTGAAATCAATGCTTTTGGTTTTATGATCCTTACTCCGTCATTAAAACTAGTCACATTTTTCTTTTTTAGCAATGGCGAGTTAATTCTGACACCAGTACTAGAAAACTTGAACAAAAACGTGACACGGTACAAAACTAAATGATAAAAGAGAACTAATGAGGTATGGATAGAAACTTGTGCAGTTAGCAAGGAAATGACAACTTTGAAAAAAAAGACAGATTGATGGTGATTGATTAATATCAGGACCTATCATCTCGTAAATATATATTATTAAGTTTTGTCAGTAAAGATATGAATGTAGTTTGCATGTATAGTACGAAACTGTTGCTAAAACTATAATTGCTAGTTTCCAGCCAAGTTTCGTTGTCGCGGGAAAACTGGAGACGGTGATTAACAAGATATCTAAGGACTACGATATATCTCAGAGCGACATATATCTTTGTCCGTAGTTTGTTAAATGAACGTGTCTCTATTTAAGAGATCTCCTAAAACTAATCCGAAAGTTAGGAAGACAAAATAGGTGTCTTATGATATTCAATGATCATAACGTGTTCATATGAAACTGACCATGCAGGTTCGGTTATCTTAAGCATTTTAAATAGATGTATAGGTAAACTTGCTGTCAATTTCACGATAGGCAAACCATTTTTTAATATAAATGTAATAATTCTGATTGTTACCCTAACAGTAACACGAACGGATGGCGTAACATCTTCATTTTAAACTTAATTGTTCCGCTTTTTTGTGTTACATATTAATAAAAAATCCAAAGAATTTTAATTATACTGCGCATTTTTTATACATGGTATTTATAAAAACACGAATATAATTTTACTGAGATATAACTGCGTGGATTGTTAGTTTTTTTTATCAACAGCAATATTATTTTCAGTAATATAATATTTATTATGAGCATGTCATATTTAGTTTAAGAGAGTCGTAAAAGCACCTAAACTAAGACCTCCCTATGACAGCCTGAGTATCCAATCGCAGATATATACATGCCTTGGGGTAGTTCGATAACAGCAGTTTTAAAATAATAATACGACCTCAGCACAATTTCATGAATAAGGCCCGTATGGATAACAACCAATTGGAAAACACCAAGAAGGTGGCATATACTTGAGTTTTACATTTTATAATAATGGTACTACAGTAGTAAAATGCATATTATTATATGCTTAGCGCATGACATCCGTCATCTCATAGCTAAACAGTGCCATATTTTGTGTTTAACTCTGAAACTGACGATGCTTGACAGAAGATAAACTCCATCAGCCAATTCATGGATAAACGTGTGCAAAAAAAAAAAAAAAAATTGAATTATAATATTGACACTTAAGTGACATTGCCGTACATTATTTTGCAGCTAAAATGAAAGATACAAATATAACTAATTAATGTGATGGTCGAAAACAAATACCACAACAGACAGGAATTAAAGATGACGTTAATTTTGTCGCGATAGGAACAAATGGTAAACTATTGAACCTATAGTGCATGTTTCGATTAGACGAATAATCAATGCATAACAGAATATTATCAGAATATACTGAACAGTATAATGTATTACAACCTTGCAAATTAACGTTTCGGCCAAAAACAGTTCTTGATGAACAGTAGTTCCAACTTTGGATTGTTCGTACTTGGTTTTATTTTATTTGATTTAAATTTGTCCTTATAAGCATGTTCCTAATTTCTCCTAAAATTGGTGTAGTAATACTACATTTCTCAAATATAATATGATGACGCAGTATTCCCGTTCTCTTTGCTTTACCAACTTTGATTTCAATTTTTCCTTAAAAGCATGTTCCTAATTTCTCACAAACTTGGTGTAGTTATACTACATTTCTCAAATATAATATGACGACACAGTGTTTCCGTTCGCTGTGCTTTACCCACAAGTAGGCACAGCAATCATTTTAAACAGGTACATGGATATTTGATAATTTATACCTATATGTTCGTGTAAATCCTATTTCCCACAACCCTATCGTTTGTAGATACATTTTGTGATATTTGTGTGATACTGTATAATCCCGTAAAGGTTTTGGTAAAGATTCGATTAAATCAGGACGATACAAATATCTTATCACGGAGATTAGCAGATGTACAAAAATCCGAGGAATGGAGAGCTCTTGTTATCTTATTATTGTCATTCATTAGACATCCTATATTCTCTCGTGTCATCACCGCCAATCTAAACCTCCTTGACAATCTTATAAAACAGGAATAATTAAATTTATCTTAGAGACTTCATACAAAGGTATAAAGTTAATCGCTTCCAACATTATCCATTGTAGTCTCGCTGCACCAGATAAAGCCACCCCTGGAAAGACAATAGCGACACAATAACAATCAATTACTGGATGATCAAACACAATGACGCCATTTTTCAGATGGCTGCGCATGAGTAATGTCATTCTCCAACCGGAAGAGGGACACAATGCTGGCCATCCATAACACTTGAAGACGATTTTCGAGAAAAACAAACAGAAGAAGACATTCAAATTTGTTCTAAACATGGCGAAGTATTTTTAACATACTGGAATGCACGAAATTCAAAGAACGACAACCTCGGTGTCAGTTCAGTTGACATGTTTTAACATAGGAGTCAACTCTTACGCTGGCATGTTTCCATAATACCCGGATGACATAATCATTAAAGTTTCGTTCATTCATTTTGGGAACCGTAACATAGGGTTTGAATAAGGGACCAATTTTTATACAATATCTTATTATATATGGCCGCAAAATTTTAAAACTTTAGTGTCTAAAACATGGGCTGGGTTACAAATAATCTACTAGACTATATCTTGTCCCTGGCAGATTTGGAAGAAAGCTTTATTGGTTTTACCTAGTAAAATGAAAAGGTAGATGTTATTCGTAAAGGTTGGGGCAATTTTTTATTAGGCCACTCTGTATAATAAACAGGCGCTGCCTGCATGGTAGCTCCAAACAGCCAAGGGGAGGGGACTGGTTTTACGCGTGCGCTTGAGATCATACGGTCCCATTGAGTCAAGTGGCGTGGTTACGATTCCTCGCTTAGACGTGACAAGGATAAGGGTAGTCCGTCATACATCGTGGGTTTTCTCCATGCCCCCCGCCACATACACACACACACACACACACACTCTGCTAAAGACTCCTACGTGCAAGTGAACTATTGAAATAATAATGAACTATATGTTTAATCCCTTTTCTCTGTCTCAATCAGCTAGGGTTGGGGATATGGTTAGGTCATCAGTGCTTCTAAAGTATTTATGTGGTAATCATAGTTCATAGATATAGGTAATCTTTAGTCATAAAGCCCGTGGTTATGAATAACCCCTTCTAAATGATAAATCACAGAGAGACGAGGTACAATTTCAATTTTTAAAATTTTATCAATTTTGAAATCAAGCTAAGCCCAAAGGTTTCACCCATGATATAGCATTGAAATCTAGTTAAGAACCCTATGACAATACAAATTACAGAAAAATAAACATTAAATATGCATGCATGCACATATCAGTATCAATTAATCGTCGAATCAATAAAAACTGTGCAATTGTAATTAATCTAATTTGGATTAGAGCTAAATAATGAGATTAACAGCACGTGGTCTCCATCTAATAATTAGATTAAATTACAGTTTAGGATAATAGTTTGGTCTAAATATTGAATAAGGACTGTCCCTAGAGGTGATCTGTAAAATGAAGAAACGTGTTATAAATAGGATGAAAAAAGCGTAAATCTGTTAATATTGATATTTCGGCGAGCAGTTTATACAGTTATATTGAAACTGACTTGGATGTTTTAAAGGATTTGTGCCCACCACACCACCCTTTCAATGAGATCAAAACTCTCAAAATATATAAAGGTATACGCATGTATTATGCAAAAACATGGACGTTAAACTACGTAGTTAGGTATAACTCCCGGGTACCAATAAGATGTTTATTTCACTGTTTTCAATTAAGACCAAATATATTTCCACAATAGGTCTGCATCGATGAAAGTGGTCGTTTAAAATATTAAAATAAAATACATCTAATCTTATAACTAACATTTGTGGGAGTATCTGGAATGAGTGGCATTTTCGTTTTGACATATACACAAAGAAATTATATTTTATACCAGTCATGTAGGCATGATATTTGTGGGTATTAGTTTTAAGGATAACGATAAACCCTGTTAATTCTCTACTTCGAAGGGTATACATTTACATATCTGAGAAAAAGCAGTTTGTGATTATGCCTTCTTTACGCATAACATAAATTCTGTTCGACCTTTGACCTACGAATTAAGATCTTTTCTAAGAAGATCTGGCATTGACGGTAGCACGGTCAGATTATAAATCTCTCTCGTAAAAATGGCGTAATGTGAAGAAGAATTCGATGTTTATGGTAATGTACAATGGTCGAATTTGTTGAGTGTGAGAGAAGAACTTTACAATGAAATAAAGGCAGATGTTAAGGTGTGATATATTGCAGTAAATGGTTTAACGTCTTTTGATTGGTTTATTTATTTTAGGGATTTAAACTCAACGATGAGTGATTAAGAATCGTTTTATCAAGCTAGCATTATCCGGTAAATCTAAAACCAACACTAACATAGCCTGTTGACAAATAAAACGGAGCGAAACTTAGGTCGGTAACTTTTAACACGTGTCCCGTGGGAGGGCTACCTTTATCCGAGCACCCCATACAACCACCCAGGGACCAACGAGAGTTGCATAGATTAAATATGGAAACAATGGGGGTTTTAATATGTTGACTCAACGTGCTACTGTGATAGGATAAACCATTGTTGTTAATCACTTCGCATCCACTCTAGAACCATTAATGTTGTCTTGGAGTGTTTGAAGATTTCATTACAGTAGAATAAAAAGAATGTATTTTCAAACATAATACCAAAGAAAGATAATATTAGCATTTAAAGATAAAAATGTTGATATTACAAATCAAACCGATCGGATGTAGAAGTTTAAGATCAAACAAAACTTCTCTAGTTAGTTCAATGGCCTTATTTATTGTTGTGGTCGATTTTTAAACACAATCTATGTAGAGTTTTTATGATTATTAAGAGCCGCCAACGAAGCTGAGAACCGGGTTATATGTGAATAGTTGACGCCGCTAGAAGGCTCAGCTATCTTTCTATTTCAAACAACTAGAATGAGGTTTATAATGTGGATTAGTGTTGTAATATAGCAGGAACCATAATGGATAGGATGCTAAAGTTACACAATGCTGTGTCTTCAAACATATTCAAAACTTGGGACATTTCCTTAGCACCTAGTGGAGTTATCGGGTTTAACGTCCTACTGTTCTCCTCCGATCAGGCTAATGGAGACGGATTAAGTGAAACAATTTTTGCCCTGTAATAAACCCCCTTCCTCACATGGGAAAACTTATAGTAATTATTATGTTTTTATTTGTTTTAGATATATTTTAAATATGGGTGGTTAATGAAAGCCACTTGAATATTTAAATGCAAGGCCCATCTTTCTACTACTCATATGTAAAGGTATATAGTGACTTTGTATAGGTAACATGATGATAGGTTACATATCTTTCTGAAATACGCTGGTATTTTCTCAAGTGGCGAGCGAAATTGCTGATGCAACCTTTAGTGAATTCGCCTAATGATCGATTTCCAAAGAATTTAATATATTAGGAATCCAGAGGACTAATCTAACTTTATGTTTCACGGGTATTAATCGGGTCATCACCAGTGTCTGGTGGACTCTATACCCTGACCCAGGATACAACATAGACTGTTTGGGTATTGTAATAAGTCTGGGGAATCTCAGTTTATGTCCTGAAATTCGACATAGAAAACACAATGCCTTAGCGAAGTCTGATTAGGCAAGGACCAGTGATAAATTGAGGAACAAGAGACCCATGTGATAGATGTATATTTATCAAACACACTACATCACATCGTAGTAATTAAAGGTACACCATGGTACAAAAGCAGGACACAAGCATTCATAAATAATTATTCATTCAAATGGATACGGTTTAGTTATCTTAATACCACCGGTTACGCTAATCTTGCACCAATGTGGAGCAAATGAGCAACCTTAAATTCAGCTACACCCGTAGTAGCGTTAGATGATAGCAAGCTAACCTAAGCGTCAATACGAGTTGGCGTTACGTTTATTGATCTGGTCGATGAATCTGGTGTGGCTGATCAGTTCTTATAATCAATTACAAACAATCGAAGGCGGGCCAAAACACTCGGCAATTTTAAGCCATATTTTTAAACGGTAATGTTAAGCTAGCCGAGCTGTTTAAAACTAGCTCTTGTGCAGGTCGGTTTAAGCCTGCGAATTTGCCCAGGATTGCGATGTGCTTAAGCCATTAGTTTAAAATCGTCAGCCCCCTCAACACTATATGAAGTAAATTTGGTGGTAAATTCGCAACGGCTAGAAACTGTCAGTGAAAGTAAATCCAAAACTGAAGATGAATTCGAACTTGCACAGTGCAACGCCATTGTTCTCTTGTTAATCACACAGTGATGTCGTGCTCAGCCATATTGCAGAATACAAGAATACCACAAAACTGCATGGATTCTTTCATAGAAACTAGACGAGGAGGTGATGCACAAGGAATGAAAACAAACACCATTATATTTAAGTAGTTCACAAACATCTTCATAAATCCTTAAACCTCTCTGATACAGCTATTAAATTTTCTCAAGTGCTCACAAAAGCTCTGTTTCAAATGTTTATATAAAAATCAAAATAATTTATTATAAACTCTATAAAGCATCTTTTGCTGATTCTTGTTGGATTTCTATGTCGACAAGCCGGCTTTATTTTTCTTCTATTATTGCTGAAGATCTTTTGCGCCTATTAAGTGGATGGGCGAGTCTTAAGTTTTTAAAATATGTAGAGTATTTTGTACCGAATGAAATGTGAACTTGTATCTGGATGTGTTAGGTCATTTTGGAAATTGATAGTTGTTAAATTTTGTACGTGAATGGTGGGTAAATAGAAAAACATGTTGTACAGAAGAGTATAGAAATACTTGGGGTGTTTTTTCTTTGATGATCAAGGATGCAACACCTGTGTGGACTTCTAGAGAAAAAAGAAAGTAGATTGCATATTTATATACAACTATATTCTTTGAAATGACCTTCACCCGAACGGCCGAACGTAGCAAAGATATGGCTATGGTACGATCTCATAAGGACGATCCGAAAAACGTCCAAGATTATGATTTTGGAAACCTCTTGATTGATATTTATGAATGTTCCTTATACAATGGGGATGCTTCTTCAATTTGTTTTAGAATTGTAACTTGTCCCCTACAGCCATAACAATATCCTTTTTTAAAAAATGAAATGATACTGGGTGTAACGTTAGTTTTCCCGGACAACAGCGCCACGGCCAAACCGCCAGCTGATCTTTCAAGTGCGGCCAGTGGTAAACATCGGACCTCTGATTCTCGTGTCATTCTAACAAATAAACGCTATTTCTTGCCATGATCCAAGCATCATTGCACTGGCCAGATGGTCCCAAACTGGAAAACCCAGTGGGATCTAAAGCAGGACCTCCTGCTTAGAGATTTAGTGCCATCGATGCTTCTGCTCTTTTAATACCAGGTTGAAATATTTAGGACCATTGTTAATTCTCGACGTAGACCATATAGTGTGTTTGTCAGAAGACCCTGCTTAACATTGCCTTTTTGGCTGTGTCCTATTCCAGAAAAGAACCTTTCTTAAGAGATGGAGAGAGAGAGAGGTGGGGATTAACGATCACTCGCCACAGACAAGGTCATTTCGGGACTTACCTATGGTTCAATTTCATTGTAATAATTCGCTTGTGCGTAGGGGTCTTTAACAGTGGGAGGAAACCGGACGACCCGGAGAGAAATGATGATACGATGCCTCATTTAATAACCTATAATTAATCTAGTATTTATTTCATATTAAAGATTACAAACAAAAGTTTATGTCTCCATTATGCACAATTTATTCATTCTGAAATCGAATCCGTAGTTTTATAAGGATTAAAACTAAACCGAAAAGAAAATATATAATTTATCCGAATTCTAATTATATTTCATTAATTTCATCGGTTTTTGTTATCCTCAACAGGTGTCTAAACACAGGTTAAGATTCTCCCACAAATTATTTACTCACTATCTATAACATGTTACCGAACAACACGTGACAGCTCGACATTTTCTCTCATAACATTGTATACAATATAGACTCTAACCCTTTTCTAACCCACCTATAGTTCCAAATTCTTTAATAATAAATCCCGTGTTGATCTACCTTGTACAGGCAAAATGAGACATTTTCCCTAAATATACAATCCCTTTACCTAGTATTCACCCTCTATAGGTATACATCTCCACACCTGTAGACAAGGAGCAAAGATCAAAGCTCGAGATCAAAGAAATATACCGCCCAGAACGTTTTTACCTTGTAAACTTATACGGGATATATATCCGACTTAAATTGGTTTTTAATCATTTCATTTATTAGGAGGAATTATTTGTTGATATGTAAAACTGTCAAGTATATAATTACAAGTTGTCAAATATATTCATCAACATCAATGCAATCATTAAACGCTAGCTTCCTGTATTGATGAGGGGGTGGGGTCGAGTGGGCGTGGTGGATTCCATTACATACTAATGATATCTAAGGTGTAATTATATCCGACTCTGTGTCGGTCCTCTAATGTCCTAAGAATGATGTGATGGTATTGTCTTCGACAGATTGTCAAACACACAAAAACCATCGTTAATAGGATATTATCATCAATTGCTCCTTCACTATCTCTTCAGATCTTCACATTTTTCAATCACGTTCTATCAACCACGAAACGGATTCTCGATAACATGCACTTATCTGTTTGTTTTCTGCAAAAAAAATGTGGGTGAGAGTAAAGAAAAGTGTAGAAATAAATTTTGAAACGGAAAATGTCAAACATTTTATGACAGCTTTCTGAGAAACGCACACTAAATTAGCCGAAACTTTACAAGATATATCAAAACTGGGCTAGAGTTTGGTAGGAACTGTAATTAATTATTTTATTCCGTAAAAAATTATCAAATCAATATACAGGTCACAATTCTATGGAATACAATTACTGCCTATTACTAATGACTATGCGTGGCTGAGTAGATAAGGCGCTGGTTCGCTAGCCAGGAGGTCGGGTGTTCGATCCCTGCATAGGCCGAGGCAGTTCATCTCGATTTTCCGGTGTGATTTCCCCTTGTCAGTGATGCAGAATGAGGGCCTGACAAGGACAGCTGCCTAGTCGTTCGGATGGGACGAAAAACCGAGGTCCCGTGTAAACATTAAAGTGCACGTAAAAGATCCCGTGGCAGTTGGAATTCGATATAAGAGTAGGCCGTAGCGCCGCTGCCTTGGCAAAAATTTCCCTCATAGCACACTGTATGGCGTATGCCCGTCTTCGATTAGCCCAGGTTAGGTGTATAATAGTAGGACGTTAAACCCCATTTCATTTTCATTTCTCTAGTTATTATCAATTGATAATTGTGACTAAATGCCATTGAAACAATTGATCAAATCAAATATATAAAAATAATTTTTGTGACATTCTGGTTTCCAAGTAAAAAATTAATCAAACAATTACAAAAAAAGAGTTCACTTTCTTCGCTAATAAAAACATATTTATTAACAAAACATTTACAAAACAATAAAATGTTTAAATCATTTGAATGTGTTAATCGTGTGTCACATTTATGACGGTTATAACGTAGTGTAGATAAATTACTCTATTAGGATAATCTATGTAGGTATAAATATTATTGATAGATCATTGTACAACATCAAAGATTTTAATCTTTGGATTTTCCCGAACCTGAACCATAACGGTTCATCATATCCTAATTAAAATATTGACGGATTTATGAGGGGAAACTGATTGGGGTTAAATATATAGGTGTCAATCCTTGTCAGTTATGGGATGCAACTATTGTATACAAATCTATATCAAAGATCAAAGAAAATTTACGAGTATTCACCAAGAATTAATATTTAACTATTATCAAAGTGAACATGGAACAAGTACCCAATTATTTAATTTTGATCTCATTCTTTACGTCTGATTTTTTTTCTCGAAAAACCGTAATAATAATGCAAAGTTTCCTTTTAAAAAGGCTGTGATCTTTTGATATCAACCATGGGTTATATCAACGAAATTTGTAACTTATGATTTGGTCTGGTCCGCCAGCGTAATTGCTGATTTTTAGATACAAATGGAGAACGGGGCAATATCGTTTATACCTGTTGCTTACCTTGGGCCACGCGAACAGACAGCCGCCTGTACAATCCCTAATCACTGGAGGCTATAGTAAATTATTAAACATCTATATGATGAATAATATTCAAAACGGCAAAATCTTGGAAAAAAATACTTTTGTATTTACATGTGTTACGTGTCGGATGTCTGAAGGCAACTTATTTATTAGATAACTCGGGGTAACTGTACAACACAACACGACAAAACAGAACAGAACAGAACAGAACAGAACAGGCCATACATGAATAATACATAGAGAGAGAGAGAGAAATGGGGTTTAACGCCCACTAAACACAACTAGGCCATTTCGGGAATAGATGGTTTTTAATTTTATTTTAATAATTCGCTTGCGCGTAGGGGTCTTTAGCAGTGGGAGGAGGAAACCCACAAGGTTGAGAAGGCGCCCCTATCTCCATGCCACATACGCTCACGCCCGGAATAAAACATAGAAATCACAGACATATTCCCAGGAATTTATTTTTATAAGCCATAATTTATTCAGATTAGTATCTGAATAGGGATTGGAGAGCAGGCATAGCCTACATTAAACCCCACTCCCAGGAAATATGCCAACATTAGATTTAACAAACCGTTCTATTACATGTTTACATCTTTGAGAATATATGTTTAGTTTTCAAGGAAAGCGTGAATCTGCAAGCTCCAATATCCGGGAAGAAAACAATGTAAATCAAGTTGACCAAAAACGGGATTGAGGAGAGAGGGGGGGGGGGAGGTAAATTGACAAGAAATAGTTCGGAACCCCGAATTAGCATAAAGGGTTGGAACTAATTAAAAACTTGTCATCGATAAGGAATTATCATAGATTATATCGTACAATGGAATGTCGATACAATAAAACAAGTTTAAATTGAGGAATTAGTCAAAAGCGGCAAAAATGTTGTTAAAATTGTATAATTTTTCCAGAACATTCCTGTACGTTTATTGTTGTAATACAGTAATGTTTGTTTCCCCCAAATCAATTTCTATTAATGTTATGAATAGGATAAAACGCCGCTTTCCTTGCAAACCCCCTTGGGATAAGGTATAAGGAGACAAACCATTATAGCGCATTCGTTTAAATTGCCCGGCGGATAGAGTCATACTGTGAAGGCAACACTTCTTAACAGATTGTAAAATGTCAATAAAGTTATTAAAACAATAAAACTGTCAATATGTAATAAATGTATCGCACCTTTATTTTCCTTTATCTCTTTCATCTCTCCGTTAAACAATGATTTATAATTGAGTGATATAATTTAATCCATCTTTCATAATTAGAAGGAAGTGCGCCATTAATATGTATGGCTATTTTGATCATTAATTCATTTTAATTGGACTATATTAAATTATGTTATTAAGCAATCGAAAAGGCATAATGCTTATATAGATGGCAGGCGTACTTAGCGTACAGTGTTCTATGACGGAAACGTTGCCCGGGCACGGCATATTATTTTGTTAAACTACGGGGCCTTCTCCTTCTCCTTATCCGAATGACCAGACGCATTTCTTTGCCAGACGATGGCGGGTGTACTTCGTGCAGCGCTGTATGACGGAAGTGTTGTCCGGGCACTGCGCTACGGCATATTATTTTAAATTTCAACTAACAGGGGATCCTAAGTTCTTCCAGGGGTATAAACGGGACATTCTCTTTCGCCTTATCCGAATGAGTAGACGCATTTATTTGCCAGACGATATGTTCTGTATCCCTAACAAGCGGAATACAGGCTGAAAATTTCGCTGAGGGGCAGATAATATAATATTTATATATATATATATAACGGTAGCAAGGTTAATAAAATATGTACTGTATCGGTAATCCAAATGCACTGTAAGATTTAGATTAAATACTTTGAAAGGTGAGGGAGTTAATAAACTAGATTTCTAGAATATACATTTTACTAAAGGTTATGGATTTATATTGGTCAAACTTTGCCGATGTTGTACGGTCAGTATACAACACAAATCTAGGTGTATCGGGTGCTCGATCTCTGCATTGGCCGAGAAAGTTCATCCAGATTTTGCGGCGTGGTTTCCTCTTGTCAGTGATGCAGGACGGAGGGCCTGACAAGGACTGCTGTCCAGTCTTTCGGACGGGACGAATAACCGAGGTCCCATGTACACATTGGCGTGCACGTAAAAGATCCCTTGGCAGTTGGAATTTGATATAAGAGTAGGCCGCAGCACACTGTATTGCGTATACCCGTCTTCATTAGCCAAGTTTAGAAGTAGAACAGCAGGACGTTCAACCGCATTTCATTTCATTTCTTAGATCTACATTCTTTGACATAAAGGAGGTACAAAATGGCGAGCGGAAATATACAAATTATTTTCAAATTTGGTCCTAAAAGATAATTAGAACTAGATGTCAAACTTGACGCCTTTTTGTGGTTTAAATTCTATTTTGTATAGTAAAATAAATAAAGAATTTGATACAACTATTTCCAACACCATAGTTTGTTTGTGTGTGGTTTTCATCCTATATTAATCTCAGTTTACCAGAGTATTTTTTAAAAAACTTTATACTATATTAATGTTTCTTTAATAGCTTGAGCTAAACCACGAATTCTAAACATTTCCAGTGATGCGAAACCAACGCGATCAATACATATTTCAAAGATATTTTCAACACAAATTGAAAGTTGTTGCTGCAGCAATTTAATCCTTTTAAAATCACAAAGCTAGTGTTTTCCAATTAAGCCGGAAATGGATCTTCCATTAAAAGTGGCGGTTCTACATCATGCATGAAGAAATGTTAATCTGAAGAGATCGAGCTTTAATTATATCGATTATAAGGTTGATCGGTTCAAACCAATATCGATTAATACGGAGACTACGACGTCACAGTGACCTCTGGTATAAAGGTGAATAGCGCAGCACCTGGTTAGTATAAGGGTTGGTATGTTTCTGTATTAATTTATTACAATACATTTACACAAAAATATTATCAAATAAATTAAGATCTGTATTTTTAAACTCTGGTGGCCTTTGCTTGTTATAGTGTTCAATATTGTCCCTCTGTTCGTAAAACAGCCCTTTGATCTACAGCGATCGGCTTAAATCTTTGCTAATAAGTCGAGTTCGTTCTTTCAAAAACTTCTTTCTTAAAGATCTTCAAAACTTGTCTTTTAGAATATGTCAGCCCACCTTAAGGTGGTACGTTTAATTCATGTCACCCTTTAAAAGGGAAAGTTGATGTCATCTAGTGCACGCGGGGAAAGGGTTTTGACGCAGCACGTGGGAAATGAACAAGCTTAGTATAATGTACATTATATATACATCTCAGCCTATCAAACATCAATAGACTGTGATTGCTAGTATCTTGTTCGACTAAATACACGGCTAAACATAATCGGATTGAAAAAAAAAATGTATTTTTGGACCTGGTGGCTTTTTCGCTCTTTAAGTCCATTCTAAAGGATACCATTGACGAGTTATTGAGGGTCTGTTAGGCGTATAAACGGAAGAACAAGGCCATAAGAGGATTAATAACGACAGTATTCACGCCAAACTGATGTTCATAGAAAAGTTGGCTTTTATCAATTTAATATAATCCAATGCGTGCCATATTTGACAGTGATTTATATAGTTTTGAGGTGGTAACAGGAACGACAATGTATTATTAAATGTAGCGAATAGCCAATATAAAAATCTGCCATGTTCCTAATGTTCTGGAGGCCGATACAATTTTACTGTAGATCAATTCTCGAGCCTATATCAATAGTTACTTCCGGTTGCCACAGAACAGCCATTTTCCCTTATTTTAAGTCTTTCTCACGCATTTGATTTCAACAGATTCCTTAGAGTGCTTCGACATTTAGCTCAGTCTATCCTATTCATATTTAATATCAATGACGGAAACACCAAACGCCATTCTGGATTTATAAGGAAGTGTTGTTCCCGGAAAACTTATTTAGCCAACTAATTCGACATTGTATTCTCAGATTATAAATAATAAATCACCTAATCTGTTCCCTAAGCTTTGGAGGTATGTTAATTTATCGACGTATCAGCAAAGACGCTACTTCCTGAAGAGGCGTGACATGGTCTGAAATATATTCACTCAACTATTAAAAGTTTACCAGAACTCAGAGATCCACGCGTGTAAGTGAACCCTGGAATTTTAAAACCTGTTCTTGAAGTTTGGGAGTAAAAAATATTTACTTTTCTCCACATGAAGTCCCAAGTTTCGTTACCTCTGCTTGAAGTTTGTAATCTGTTTCGGAAACTTGAAGGTTCATAATCTATACCTAAACCTTGCAAGTTCACAGATTGGTGCCCTGGGTTCATAATCTGTACCTGAAACTTGAAAGTTATATTTTTGGTCCTAAGTCTGAAGGATCATATTAGTCTTGGTCGGAGTTTGATGGTTCATGACTGTATCGAACGTCCGAAGGTTCGTATGCTTTCCTGATACTTGAAGATTCATAATTCATAATCTGTTCTCGAAACCTTTGGTCCATTTATAGTCTGTACCTGAAGTCCGAAATTTGTGTGCTGTTCATGAGACTTAAAGATTCATAATCTGTTCCCGAAACTTTGGGTGCAGAGTCTCTACCCGAATTCCGAAGGTTTCATAATCTGTACCTAATGCTCGAAGGTTCATATAATCTGTTCCCGAAAACCCATACAATCAATGCAATCCATCTGACGCAGGATCGGTATCATTTCAGAACGTTTTTTAATTCGAGTGGATTTCATTTAATAAATAATGAATTTAACTTGCGGAGTTGCATCCCTTTCAAAATCCTGTCATTCTTGCTCTGTGCCAAAGATGATTGGCTAATTAACATTTTAATAACCACTCCGTTACCGCGTAATAAATCAAAGTACCATAAATATAGAAATGTGTGCCAACCGCGACTAGATATGGCAACGCGTTTGATTAAATATAAACTGATGTAAACCCATGAAACAAACAGTGTGATTGGTCAATGAGTTTAATCGTATTAGTTGTAGGATACAAAACCCGTCTCTTGCTGCAACAGTGTAGTAAGGCAGATGAAATATTGCTAGAAGTAGTAAATATTTGTTTCCAGGTAGAATCATCTGGTCAATTACTAATAAGAATCATTTTTTTTAGTAAAATAAGCGAAAACCCACCATCATTCTGGCGACGAAATATTTTGCTTTGGCCTTCAACAATTTTTTTTACCGGCCCGTGGTCTATTGAAATTCTGTTTTAAAAAAAGCTACATTGCACACAGAAAGTCATCGACACTTCTTATAGAATCACCCTTTCTTAAGGTGAATACACCTGTCAAGTCAAATTAATGTGCGATAAGAGCGTCTTATTCTAAATCTTTAGCGAGGTGCGAATAACAAAACACAGTAAGGGGTCACCGAGAACAAGATGAAATTATGTTTGTCGTTTTGGCTGCCGGATAAGAGGTGTACCGACTACTTGTAATATGTTTTACTACCATTGTATATTAAATTCAATACAATGTAGCGAATATAAACAGCATTGTATATTCAATATACAAAATTATAATATACACAGGGTCGTTCTATTGTCCGATCTTTATTAATAAGCTATCTATAATTATTGTAGCAATCGCAGAAACGGCGTGTTTGCGTTTTTGAAATGTGGAGTGCCAAGAACAATAACTCTGTCAGTTCATCTCGTCCACCCTTTTATCCATGATAGGTACAAAATGATCGACTTACTGTACATAAAAGGTTCATAGCACGAACATGTATAAAACATTATTATTAATCTATTATAATCTACTATATATTCATTGTAATATTGACATGTTTAGCGACTTGTTCGACTTCTATTTATCCACTTTACTTGTCGTATCTAATCAAAATAATAAGCTTAAATACCATTCAATCTGAAGCATAATGAGAAATCTCTTTTAGATGTGATTTTTAAATAATTTTCTCACGAATATGGGTATTTATATGTACCTTTTGCAAATTATTTGGATAATATCGGATGTTTTTTTAAGTACAGGTGTTCAAAATGCTATTTGAAATATTTATAAATAAATAGATTCAATTCACAATATCATTAATAAATAAAATTAAATTCTATGTTTGGCTAAAATGACTATTTTTTATATATACTAGTTTCTTGTTTTTGCTATAATAGTATATATTTAAATACACTAAATAATCATTTATAATGCATTAATGTATAACTGAAATAGAAAGAGGTTTTGTGTTCTATTATTTCGCTTGAAGGTAATTGTAAACAAACGATAATGACATTATAACATCAATAGAAAAATGCATTTGTGATTTAGCTTTGAATTGATGAAAACAGTTTAGCAAACAAATGGCATTGTTCTTACCCCCTTGCATATTCAGGATAACCCATCGAACTTGTCAAATTGAAAAATGAGAAACAACTTTTTGAGCTTGACAATACAGTATTAATACAGTTTAAATTATGATAGCCTAAATTATAAATCTATATACGTGTCATTCTCTACATACTAAAGTTTTTAATATTATGCTCTATCAATACTACTCGGTAAACTACATATCTAAACTTTAAGACATCCTTAATTAATGTATTGATACACAATACTAATACAGAGACATGCTAATCAAGGACTAAAAATGAGGGGCTTAAACGAGACCCTTGTGGCAACCCTTTGTCAATTACTAACAAACGCCGTTGTTCTCTGTGATAAAATTAACCTTTTAATATTTAAGATGCTGAACTACGAATTGGGCAACCTCGTTGGTTTTCTCCCTCTGCTATAAGACCTCTACGCGCAAGCCAATCATCGGGGAAAAAATGACCATATGTTAGTCCCGAAATGACCTTACCCCCCTCTCTCGCTCTCTCTCTCTCTCTCTCTCTCTCTCTCTCTCCCTCTCTGGCTATATTAAGTGTCTGGATAAACACGACAAATATCTTGATAAACATCTGAACCCTTGTAATATGATTGGAGTTTTATTGCCTTAAAGTGTTTGTACTCTCGAATTATATCCCTCAAAATATCATATTTATCGAAATTATTCATCGGTGCAGAATATGTTAATTCTCAAATAAAGATATTACAATGTTTGAAAGGGTATATCTTGTCTTGGTAATCTTTATTATCATTTCAGTATATAGCTTGAAGCAGTACATCATAGAAAGATTTAGGCGACTATACATCTAGTACATAAATTATACTTCACAAGGGTATTATTTAAACAATATTATAGTTGATTATAACAAATTATCTGTAAACTCTACCATTTATGATAATTTTAAAGGGACAATAACACTCTTGCTAGCTTGACAGGTCCAGAATGAAATAGCCTTATTCTAACTACTAGGCGTTTAAGTGTCCTACCTGTTGTGTAAATTATCCATTATATCCTATTTTACTTGTCCAGAGGGTTCGAAAATATTTTTAAATCTTAGATAAATTTGAAAAGGTTTACGTAAAGCTTTTCAAACCAGGAGTTAAATTTTTCCATTTTTTTAATTCGGGGTGTTAAGATGAAATTTGTATCACCAATTAATTTGAAGATTTTAAAATGGTACA
This sequence comes from Patella pellucida, assembly GCA_917208275.1. NCBI lineage: Eukaryota > Metazoa > Mollusca > Gastropoda > Patellidae > Patella > Patella pellucida. The sequence continues at coordinate 66,497,829 of OU795039.1, forward strand.
ATTTGTTGACCACAATAATGATTGGTTCATATTATTCAGTTACAACAAGAGTGTTATTGGCCCTTTAACATTTTATTTATATCAAAACATATTCCATCTATAAATCAAGTTAAATTTTCGTTTAGAATAAAAAGCTTAAAAATGACTAAAGGCAAAGATAGAAATTGTAACAAAATTAATTTTGTCAAATATTAAAATTATAAGCATTTTAATGTAAAAAAAAGGAAATAAACAGTTGTTATCTTTTGTATAAATTAAAATTGCTTTCGTCACCTCACTACAAATAAGTAATAACACGTCATCTTAGTAATAAATAATCAAAATATTTGATAATGAGTCAGGTCGACCACCGTCAGTAAAATTAAATGAGTCAATAACTAAGGATATTAAGCAACCAAAAATGCAAATATTATTGTCGTAACCCCGAGGTTTCCGCTCTCTTGTGTTTTAAAAAGAGGGTAATTGTCGGAATACTGTCGCCTATGGTAATTATTAATATATAGAGAGGACATGTATATGTTTTCTTATAGAAATATGAATATTAATTATGTCTTTAGGATACAATAATTTTTTAACTTCGAGCATAGACATGAGTTCATCGCAAATTATTAATCGACAAATGAAACAGATATCTTTATCTTATATTCCCGTCTTCCATTAGCCCAGGTTAGGTGCATAACAGTAGGACGTTAAACTCCATTTTTATCTAATTTCGGGGCATTTTAAATATACTTTTTTTACGTATCTGAGTTTGACGGGTTCTTTTTCATATTTTGGCGGATTTGACTTGTAAATTTTTAATTTAATCGAAATAATGGCATAACGTGACTATTACTGCCTCCTGTACATTCTACCATGTGGACGGACAGAGAATCGGAATTAAAATAGAATTAATCGTATGATAAATTTTGAAAGATCAAAGCGAAAACTATTTTATAATTGCCTCATTTTGTTTTTAATCTTATTATGTTTCATCATCTCATTATATTTTGAAAACATTCCCGCAATCTCCAAAGTCGACATATGTCCGCTTTAATTTAAATATTGTCTATTGAATCTAAAGGCAACTGAACATGAACTGGTTTTGTTGCGTATAATCCGCCATTATTTCCAATGCTTTGATCAATTTTCGACAGATCTGATTTTAGAAGAGATCAAATAAATCTTAATGCTTCACCAATTTGATCTGGGTTATCTCGGGATTGACGCTTTGGACTTTTTTAATATTTGTTTGATTTCAAACGGCGTTGGAGCGATAGACAACATTTGACATTAATGGTCGCTCTTTGACTTTTGCCCTGATTTTCTGGATCGATAAGTGTTCAATGATTCGACGAAAGAAACTCATTTAACGCCAGGGCTATTTGTTCACGGTAATGTCTGATTATATCGCCAAGAAGATATCACATTTCTTTATAAACATAATTAATATAAGCTTCATAAATATATATACCTATAGTATCGACACCATTTTCGAATCTTCAGAAATGATAAAACATTTAAGTTTTTGTAAAACCATTAAATAAAAAGCTCTTGAAGAACTATTACTACGAATTTACATTTTGGGAATAGAGAACGAACGAATATTAACGAATTAGCGAATTTGTACAGAGTTTGGCGTTTAGTCAATCACTTAAAGATACATTCCTAAAATTGTTTAAATCCGATTGAGAGCAGAACGGAATTTGTATTAAGTGTAATGACAAAGTGGCGAATTTCACAATAATTATATTCTTCAACATTAACAAAACTAATGTTAGACCAATATAAGAATAATAAAAAGACGCTGCCAATGTCAAAAAACAGCTGTCGTCAGCTATAGTGACACTGTCAATCACCTTGTCAAATTGGTGTTTGGAAAACAACATGGCCGTATTGAACACACCTGATGTCGTCTAAGGGACAGTGCACGTCTATTTACCCAGTGTTCAACAAAGAATCTATTTTCTTAATCCTCATTTATTACTAATAGAGGTTACTTTAACAAACAATCGCCATTTTACATCCGACACCGTCAGCAAATAATGAGATGCAAAATCACGTGCCCGTGTCTTTAATAGTTTTAATGTCCATCTGCAAGACTGACTTGGCGATCGCCCTTTGCCATTATTAATGAATGTTTCGCACCCCACCCACGATGAATTCAAAAAGTTAAAAATATTCGACCTTTACTATAAATATTGAAAGTAACCCCGACCTTTTGTAAGGCTGACACACAGCCATGATTGATTCTTTTCAAGACCGACATGGGCACAGCACCGGAAATGGTCATATCGTCTGCTCACCTGTTCTCCGAGATGACGTCATTAATATTAATGATGGTGTATCCGATCCATTTCTCTTTACTTTATAATTAAAGTTACCCTTTGGTGTATTTATGTCGAGACAATTTACAAATCACGTGTTCGCAAAATTTTCTTTTATCTACTTAATTTAATAAAGGTGCTCTTTTGACAGTTTGGGATGAAAGACAGTTTCACTGCTAATCCCATAGAAACTTCCTCGTGTTTCGTTTTTGGTTTTTATTCACAACATGACGAATAGAAACACGAGTAGTTTGCACGGCATGTTTTGTGTTTTTAATTACTTATTAAGACGGAGAGCTCATCGTTTCATACATCCCTTCATAAGTGCCTTACTATACAATAAAAGATGACGATATTTGCTGCGGAGCAATAATTGTGAGTTTGGAGTGTTTTGAATGTGTAATTCGTGAAAAATAAAAGAAGAAATCAACACAGGTGTTATAATGAGGAATTAATCACATATTTACTTGAGTGAATGTCATAAACTACTTGACACCCACATGAAAAGAAATCATCACAAACCTACAGTAGCTAGGAATGTTTCGTCTTTTTGTACTTGGGCTGTGAAACACGGGTTGGTGTGAAGCGCGGTGGGAAAGGTTACGGGAACCATTGTACAACATACGATAATTAATTCATCGGCATAAAAACTTGTATACTTACTAGGTATAGGCATAACGATTGATTGTCGAACAGATGACTACGTTAAAATGAAACAAAAAACTTGACATGACCCTAAATATTTCTAAGCCAAATTATTGTTTCGACTTTGGCTCAAAGGGTGGCTTCCAAAATTATTTTCAATAGGTATAGATCGAAACCAGACGTGTTTCTCATTTTGGAACAACTGATAACACCCTTGATTACAAATAAAACAGCAATTTAGATCAGAGCAATTACGGTGATTTGGGTAGCGATGCTCAGACTTCAGATTGACCTAGAGCTCCTGTCAACCTGGCACGCAACGTGGTCGTCCTGAGCACCCCGTTAACCTCGCCATCACAGTGGTACATTATCAACGTGTTTGGTTTGCTAAAATATTAATTATTCCCTGAGAAACCTTTGGTAAACCCAATCTCCCTTTTTATACAAAAAGACGCTTTTCTGGTAAATCTGATTGCGGGTTCTGTGCCTTTCGAGGTGAATTGGTCTTAAAAGAATGAGCCGGGAATTCTTGGTGTTAGCGGCGGTCTACCTTAAATCCCTTCTAAATCTCTGATTCCAGTGTACACAAATTTTCTCCCTTGTGGCGGTTTGACTCGATTACCGCTTTGGCTCGGTGACTTATTCATTAAAATTACCGACAAATAACATAAGTGCTGACAGTTTACAAAAAGAATGGTAGGTATTTATACATAACATAATACACAACCTGTGTATCCGGAAAACATTGGGGGTAGTCGATTGGACGTTCCGGAATTGAATTCTCTCAAACCCAAAAATAGTGACAATTGAGTAATCAGGGTGTATTTCGGGCTACAACGCATGCGTCGTCTGAATAAGCAAATATCACAACCAACCACGCAGCCGAAACATATTCGTTACATCGCGATTATACTCACAACACCTCCGTGGCCGGGGCAGACAGAACTGCGACAGGGCTAAATTCCGCGTCACTCAATTACAATTTCGTCAATTCGGTACGTTCTGGGCTGACAATCGAGCATCCCTCTAAGCAGATCTAATAACAAGAATCCATAATCTGTAAAAGTATAAGCAAAACAACATAACGAACCGGGAATAAAGTCTTTGGAAAATTGTTGTGCGAAAATTACACAGCTATTATTTTTAAAATCCTAACAAAAACGAGTAAGGAGTGGTCTGAAACAAGTGTGAGACTGTGTAAATTGTCATGTTCTTGTCGACATCAACGACAATCTGAACCACAGACTCGCCCTACCTACAGAGAAAAAAAGGCAGCTATCATTTAATTTTTGTGCGCACCAACGGCATAATGAAGCAGGTCATGGGTCTATCATTTTTTTACGTTGTTCCTCTCCAGGGCCTACGTCCTGGGGAAACCGCGCTGAATAATCCCAGAAGTTTTCTCAGCCAAAGCTGGGATCGTCGTCTCTTTAATCATTGGGTCAGTGTGGCCCAAATCGTGGAGGAGGAGAATGTTTTATTCTGTACGCGATGGGAGTTCAGATGAAGAGAAACATTTGAAACAACTTGACAAAATTACACAGCAACTGTATAAACAACATACACAATATAACTAACAATAGTAAATAACAAAACTAACGTACTACCATACAAGGGAGGTAATTTACAACCAAATGGCTCTCGTCCAAGCAAATTATGTTTTCTCCGTCTCCAAGTTTAGTCAGCAAACACGAATATAAAGCGATTAATTCGACAGCACGATCAGCCTATTTTCATATAATTATGGTCCGTTTATGCTACCTCTGATCTATGTATACCGAGCACAGTGGCTGTATCGCCGTGTGCGGTTTGAGACAACACACACATACATGTTTGCTGAAATGAATATTAGACCATGAGATCAAAGGGATAGAATATAGTGCCGATGCGCGCGAGGACTTGTAATTGTTTACAGTAAACAACTAAAGGTGATACAAGGTCCTACTAGTTATTAATTCATTCTTTATAATTATTCCAGCCCACGTGAGCTTGTTTATTCTCAAACGTTCGTTAGCTCCTTCAGCTTATTTGACGAGATGGTCAATATTTTTCATCATCTTGCGTCTCGAAATAGAACACACATTTTTCTAGTTTCTTTTGGGAAATTACACATGAACTGACAATAATGAGACGGCTACGACAGTGTAATGATAAACGGAAACTTCTTGACGCGATGTTGTTATTAATACCCGTCTTTTTAATACACGATGTAATCGAGTTAAAGACACCTATTCAGTCTGTAATCAACATCGATGTGACTAGCCTCATTTACATCACAACGCCGTCGACTCTTAGTCAAAAAACTTAAAAGCGCCGGAACCAACATTCTCGCTGTCTGATTAATTTCTGGCAACGATTTATTTTCCCAATTACTTCAGTTTCCAGCCGATATTTTCTCAACAAATTAGAACCCAATGGAATTGAATAAGGATCAAAAACCAATTTCGCAGCAAGCGAGAAATTTAATTATCAAACGGATCTCGAATATCAAACGTAGGCCTATACATCAATTCCAAAATTTGTTTAAATCAAGAATATATTGTTGAAGCTAATTGACTCTTACATTTTTTTCGCCGTGATTTAATTTACCCCCATTTGTTTGCTTATTAAATCCGTTGTTTGCGGAAAATGTGGTTGAATGTGAAAAAAAAACAGAAGATAGATGTTTTTAAAAACTTATTATTCATTTTATATTCATGTTTCTAATAAACTAATTCGTATTAATTTCCTTATAAACTAATCCCTTTCATTTTCCTGTTAGTTTTCTAAACTTGACATGACGTATTAATATAGGTACTTTTACTATAGAAGCTATTTTATAGGCAAATACACCTTAAACAATGCCAGGAACGAGGCGAGGATCCGCTAATAGTGTGTTTAAAGTGCCCTTTTCATTAGGGTCCATAAATGAAAGTATATTAAACATGCATTATGCCAGGACCAAATCTCCCTATTGTGGGTCCTTCTTTAAGCCTGATATATTATCTAAATTATTAATTACACATTAGTTATTTTATCCATACCATAATCAACTGTCGATGCCATCGTTAAACTGCGATATTTAGTGAATTTTAATACATTATGTGATGGATGTTTTAACGTAAAAATGGATTAGACTTGGTTTATAATCGAACTAAATTAGTAATGACGTTCGAGGCTAGCCTAAAATTGAAACGGCAATATCGCGGTTCAGAGAGACGCGATATTCTATAAATTCTCATTATCTAATTGCTAACTATTATAACGAGAACTGTCGGCTCTTTATCTAATCTTACCTACCCCCACCCCTTTAAATAATAACATACTTGAAACTTAAGATTGATTAAAACATATTAAAGCATCAACTCTCAGAAAATTGTTCCATATGTTAACGTATAAGCGTAAGAAAGTCAGATATCGGGACCCGTTTCACACCTTTGTGGAAACATCTTATTTGAAATCTGTCCCATCTTTCTGTGTCTCCAATTGATAATCTATAAATTTACGTGAATTAATAATTAATCGAGATACATTTTATCAATTATTAAAATAAAATTAAACCTATATTAGTCCCGAAATGACCTAGTTGTGTTGATTGGACATTAAACCCCATTTCTCTCTCTCTCATATTCTAACAATTGAAAATCAAAGCGCTGTTCCATTTAAATGACAATGTTCGTGTCAGTCATTATTAAAGCCCCAATCCCACTCTTGTTGTAACTGAATAATATGTTCCAATCTGTATTCTGGTCAACAATTTGTACTATTTTACAATATTTCAATTAAAAAATGATACAAATTTCATCTTAACACACCTAATTTTAAAAATTGAAAAAATTCAACTACATGCCGTAACATGGTTTGAAAAGCCTTACGTAAGCACTTTCAAATGCAACTTGGATTTAAACATATTTTCGAACCCTCGGGACAAGTAAGATAGGTTGTAATGGATAATTTACACAACAGGTAGTAGCCTACCCTTAAACATCTTGTAGTTAGAATAAGGCTATTTTTTTCTGGACCTGTCAAGCCAGCAAGAGTGGTATTGTCCCTTTAAATACATTCCAAATAAACCTTTTAGTACATAGATCATTGCCACGGTAGATGAGTAGCGACGATTTGAAGAAAAGTTGTTGTATGAGAGTGCGAGAGGATATCTGACAATTCACGAATTAAGAGCATTCCCTTGATTTTAGTCATTCTCTAACATATAAATTACTGGTATATCTTCATGTAGTCTTGGCATATAAAATAGCATTTCCATGTAAAGAATGAATTGAACTATGGTCTAACGAAATAACGTATTCGAGTATTTCTCTTATTGGTCATGTGGTTTCGAACACTTAATTGATCGATCCGCCCCCTGTTGTAAAACCCAAGTCGTAAGACATCGGATTTAATTATATAGACCAAAGGGGGGTAACTCCATTAAAGCCAGATCAACGGAACATTAGTCGTGGAAATACAGCTGGAAAATGAAATGAAATGGGGTTTGACTTCCCACTGTTGTGCTCCGACTGGGCTAATGGAGTTAATATTATAAACTAATTTAACAAACACAGGATAAATCAATCCGATTAAAACACAGACCATATTTCGTTTCGTTTTTTATAGTTCAAAATTTTGTTTTGTTTGTCTGTACTACACTATGATCTGGAAGAGTTGCTATCGTTGACGTGCTCTGAATGATGTGAGGGGTTAGCCAGTGAAACAGCCTTTCACGGCGACTTCTGTGCCGTTTAATGCATGGAACTGCGGGTAAATCACTTGAAACGTCAACGCTGATTGATTAATCAATGTCTAAGGTTATAGGATCAAAAGCTGCTTGTTTGACTCCAGTCTTGAACTCACACTGTCAGATTTGCATCTAGTGTAGGTCATCTAAAATATATAAAAACGAAAAGAAATATAGATTTGTGTAATCAGATTTATGCTAAACAAAACAAAATATAAAATCTGATTTGAATAATCAAGATTGTATTTATATACATGTAAGCAAATCGCTAAATCGAAATTGTGAGGCCCGTAGTCAATAGGTGGAGGGGGGGGGTCTCCTCCGCCAGCAAGCTGGCTACGGGCCTGGAAAATGTTTAAACCTTGATTACGAAGCTACAGAGTAGACTAGTAGATTATTACAACCTCGAAGTGAATGGCCAACAACTAGTTGAACTATAAGTTTGAAATGCTCACTAAAGAAATACTAGTTCCTTTATGAACTGTCTCTGAGCGAACGAGATCGCCATCGATCGCTCAGAGACAGTTCATGAAGGAACTAAAGAAATACGTGCCAAAAATTAACTGCCGTGTGGTCTCAATCCTATTTGTACGGCTAGCCTAGAGTTATCTGCACGTAAAATGGCGTATGCGCATGTCTAAATTCTCAAAACAAAATCTTTAGAAATTTTTATTTTTAACATTTTGTGCAAAATTACAGTAAAAATGGGAAGTTGAAATTTAAAGGCATGGTTATGTAAGGTGAGACCAGGTTTATGGACAATAACCATGGTGTAAAATATCGTATATATGGAGTTTTGTAGTGTTTTAGTTGATAGTTTACCTTAGTTTCCACGGACCTCTTGTGTTAATCGATGTGTATTCGGCTTGATTCTTGATAAAAATTCAGCCGGGCAAAGAATTTTGCAAACGCAAACAGACGTTTGGAGTGATTTTATTGACTCAATAGACAACTTTGATTTTGTTACCAAACGTTCTTTATGTATGACCAAATTCTATAGAGTACAAACTGGCTTGATATTCTTTTATTTACATTTATTCCAAATATATAATTCTTGTTAGAACTTGTTTAGTTGTTTTGACAGTTTATGGAATACCACACCAGTAAAATAAATATTATAATATTAATACATTCACATCCTTGTTTGTCTTAAATATAATTTAATACTGGTACTCTGATGTCAAATTCTTATGTGTAATAATTGCATGGTTTTTATGTAATCTTATTAATTATTACACACTTTTTTGTATCAACCACATAGGTTACAAATTTCAATTTCATTTTTATCTAACCTCATAAACTACCAGTACCAGAAGGCCTACCAGTAGGTGTATGCTATATATCATCGTCATGCAAATTAAAACGCATAATTCTAAATACCGGTACTTGTAGTACTTAATTAGGCCCTACATAAGATTCGTTGGTTCGCCAGAAGCGCAATGATATAAGTCCTGCTGCTCCATTTGCTTTTTCACTAATATCAAATTTTGGAGTACCAATACCATACTGACAAGCAAAATTGCCCTTTGTAATCTGCGTGACAAAAACTGTAAGATAAGCTCTTAGTGTACATATCATCTTTTGAGTTAGAACTTGCATTATGAAATATCTTTCTGTTTAGGGCGAATGCCATAGGCCTATCTATAGACCATAGTTGGGAAAAAGAATCTGGATAATGTTATAAGTTTACAAGAGAAAATGAACGTAGACATTTACAGACTTCAATTAAATCTGTATTTCTTAATCCATAAGATACTATTTATTTTCTCTAGGTGACATATGGTAGATATTTCATAAAAAGATATAAACGAGAAAGACAGATCAAGTTCTGATGATGGCAGATCATGATATGATTCCCGTTCGTGATCTGAACATAGATCCAGGTAGCTTCTATGATTTTTTCACTTTGGCTGACAGGTTACATTTGGTGTATTTATTGTATTTATTGGCAATAAGAAGAATCAATTTATAACTTCTAAAGAGATCCAAATAAAGCTTAAAAGTCTGTAAACATTTTCCATTAATAAAATAAAATCTACAAGTATGCTGTCAATAAAGGAAAGAGCTTAATGGTTTGCAATCTTTTATGCTACAAAAATTTCTGCGTTGGCTGTTCACTCATAACAAAACTAGAAGGAGACCGGTCTGGAATACCGATATTGGTTTTTATACATGTAGCTAAGGATGATCTGTTTTTTCATTCATTCTTGCCTCTATCTCGTTCTTTGACTGGTCAGTTAGACTTAGCATTTTGAAAGATAATATACATATAATATACAATATTTTTCTGTGAAAAGTACTGAATTTAATTCACCATTAACATAATTGTCTCTGTTTAAAAAGAGACCTAAAGATTTGTTCATTTTACAAAATAATTATTGTTTTTAAGCTGGTCAGATGCGTCGAATGGTTAACAAATGGCATCGAGATGAATTAGAAGATAAATATTTACGTAACTACGAGGAAAACATCATCCTGAAAAAACATGCCAGAAAACAAGAAGAAAAGATTAAAAAGTGAGCCATTTGACATTATTCATTGATATTGATATTGTTTGTTAAATTTATTTAGTCAATGTCCAACCCCATGGTTCTTCACCTGGTCATCTGGCTTCCCCCAACTGCTAAAGACCCCAACACGCAAGCAAATCACTTTTAGTTAAACTAAACCATATATGTTAGTCCTGAAATGACATATTTTGTGTTGAGTGCATGTTAAACCCCTTTTCTCTCTCTAATTTAGTCAAGGGTTTTCATACATTTTACATTTATTTGTTAGTTTAGTATACTGTGTCCAACACTTTAGTATATATTTAGGTAACCAATACCATTACATGTATATTTTTTGTAGGATGGCAACTAAACTGTTGAGGCTGGTTAATGATAGAAAGAAGTTGGGTGGAGATGCTAGTAAGTACTCACATGATGTATCTTATTTAAGGATTGAGGATCATGGTGGCTAAGTGGGTAAGATGCTGGCTCGCTAGTCTGGAGGTTGAGTGTTCGATCACTGCACTGGCCGAAAAAGTTCACCCATATTTTTTCAGCATGGTTCCCCTTTGTCAGTGATGCAGCCTGCAGGACAGATAGTGTAACAAGGACATCTGTCTAGTCGTTCTGATGGGACAAAAAATAGAGGTCCTTTGTAAACATTTGAAAGATCCTTTGACAGTTCGATTTTGATTTTACGTCTAGTGCCACTGTCCGGGCAAAATTTTCCTCATAGCATACTGTATGACGCATGCTTGTCTTCATTAGCCCAGTTCGAAGCAAAACCGTAGGACATCAAACCCAATTTCAGTTTTTTAAGGATTTAACACAATAGCTTCACAGCTATTTACCGTTTTGGTAAAATGGCATTTGTTTGGCTTCCTGCATTTGACTAAGATGTTGTGTCTTGCTTCCATAAATACACATCGGCATTTGACTAAGATGTTGTCTTGCTTCCATAAATCGATGTCAAGCTGGCCGGTCACCTCTGGCTTGCGGCTGTGGTTTCGAGCCCTAGTGTGAGCGTATGTGACATGGAGATAGGGGCGCCTTCTCAACCTCGTGGGTTTCCTCTGGGCACTCCGGTTTCCTCCCACTGCTAAAGACCCCTATGCGCAAGCCAATTATTGAAATAAAATTTGAAAACCAGACGTTAGTCCCAAAATGACCTAGTTTGTTTTTTCTCTCTCTCTCTCTCTCTCTCTGCTTCCATAAATACACATATTTATTGAGATTTATGCTCTATAGTACATTGTACCTCACTGTAATTTTAAATTATTTATCAGATAAATTAATTGGTGATGATAGAATTATGAATGACGATGTTATTGATAAGATGAAAGAATTAGAGAAACAGAATCACCTATTAAAAGACAAGGTTTGTGACATTTTCATTTTTACCATTAAAATCTGTTTCATATATAAAACTAAGTTTATTTAAATTCTTAAAAATTCTCAAATATTCTCCAGTTCAATTAGAAATGTTTTTTGATTGTAGTCCAATATTTTGTTTTAAGGTGGGGATGGGTGGGTTAATGTGTGCACATTGAATCAGAAGGTTTGTCGTTGAGTCAAGTGATGTGGTTTCGATTCCCCGCTTGTACCTGACAAGGAGTAGAGTCGCCTGTCTAACCTTGTAGTTTTTCTCCAGGTTATAGTTTCCTCCCTGTGCTAATTATTAGCCTAAGCAAATTATTGAATTTTTTTAACCATTTGTTAGTCCTGAAACGACCTTGTTTGTGTCGACATTAAACCCCATTTCTGTCTCGTGTTTTATTGTATATTGTGCTACAGGGGGGTTGGGATGGCCTAGTGGTCTAGAGTGCTGCACTTCGAACTTTAGCTGGCCGACCATCTCTAGCTTGCGGCTGTGGTTTCGAGCCCTGGTGTGAGTGTATGTGGCATGGAAAGTGGGGCGCCTTCTCAACTTCATGGGTTTCCCTCCGGGCACTCCGGTTTCCTCCCACTGCTAAAGACCCCTACACGCAAGCGAATTATTGAAATAAAAAAATAAAACCATGTTAGTTCCGAAATGACCTAGTTGTGTTGAGTGGACGTTAAACCCCATTTCTCTCTCTCTCCATATTGTGCTACATTTGTATTTGGCCTATTGTGTATTTTCAGTTAGTTGTAGCTAAACAACAGATTGCTACATTAAATCAAAGAGTTACTGGGTATGAATATGTACAAGCTAGAATTGATACTGTGAGTATTTGTTATTTTTGGTAGTATTTTATAAAACAGTAAATTGCCTGGACACTGTATTTATTTCTGCATTTAAAACAGTGCCAGACTCTAGAACTTAAAGTGCCTGGACACTGTATATATTTCTGAAATTGAATTTATTAAGAATTTTTACACTTTGTATTTATAGGGAATACCCCACAGACCAGGCAGTCCAACATCAAATATAAAAATAACTCGGAACATTAGAGTAGCAGGTCCTTCTCCAAGCCTTACACAGAAAAGGTATATAAACTTCAAAACATTTTTTCCTAAAAATGATTTTTATGTCTAAACTGAAAGAAAGACAGACTGACAAGTACTACATAACCACCAATTCAGTTTGTTGCAATTAGTGTGCATTTCTCATATTAGTGTGCATTTCTTTTAGAGAATGGTATTATTATTTTCATTAAGAGTTAAAAGAACATATATATAACAAAATTTCATTTTTTCAGAAGACCTCATAGTCCCACCATGCATTATCAACAAACTAGTTTTGAAGACATTCAAGTGAAAAAAAGAATGTAAGTAGTTTTTCGCTGATGCATATGTCCATTTAAAAAAACACAGAGGGGAGAAATATAGAAGTTAGCTAAACTGTAGTTTTAATTTTACAAACAATAAAATATTTGTATATTAATGAAGGCAGGTTAGGTGGCCAATTGGTCTAATGTGTGTACCGGTACTTTAGATCACAAGGTCTGTCATTTAGTCGGAGGATGGCCAAATGGTGAGCGTGTATGCTTTGTATCATTAGGTCTGTCATTGAGTCGACTTCGATTCTCTGGTTGTACATGACATCTGACCCACTTAGCCACCGTTGGTCTGAATTTAATTTAGCTCAGACAAATGTATCGTTATGACTAGTATTAGTAATACAAGTTGCTGTTTAGAATTAAATATCCACATATTTTTGTTATTTTAAGTCTGTATATTATATATTTTAGGGAACAAGAAGTGAGTAATCAAAGAGAACAGATGGACATTTATAAAAGAGAGATACAGAGTCTTCATGAACAGGTATGATGATGGAACTCGAAAGAATATTTGATTTTTGATTAATATCAGCTCTCATCAATCAGTATTCCTAATTTTATATATGTCTGGTGTATCTAACCCTGAGAGTAGGAGATGGTGTTTCTAATAAAGATTTAGGACGGATTAATCATTTAGCAATGGGACAAGCACTACGATAAATCACTAAATACTCTACAAGATTCGGTTGGTTCGATGATTTGTTGTATATTTTCTTTGCTACCTTGAGGTTTACTTGAAATAAGATACATATCGGCCATTTATTAAATGAAAACAAACACTCTATACTATAAGCATTATCTATAGGCTCATTCATTTTGGGGGGTTTGGATGGCTGAATGGTTAACAGTGCATGCTGTATCATAAATCCTGAAATTGACTCAACTGGCGTGGTTTTGAATCCCCTGTTGTACATACAAGGAGTAGGGTCGCCTGTCTAACCGCCTGGGCCAACCTCGTGGGTGTACTTCGGGTCCTCCAGTTTCCTCCCACTGTTAAAGTCTAAAGCCCCCTACGCGCAAGCAAATTATTGAAATGACCTAGTTTGTGTCGAGTGAACATTATACCCCATTTCTCTCTCTTTCTCTAATCCTTTTTTATTAATTCTTGTTGAAAATACTAACATACTGGCTCACTACCCAAGAGGTGTTTGGTTCGCTTCTGGTGTTAGTCCCCCCTTTGTGATTGGTACATTAGTACTGTATTGGATGAAGGGCATGGCTAAGACAGTGTCTAGTCGTTCAGATAGGATCTGCGCACGTAAAAGAACCCTTGCAAGTTGGAATTCGAATAAAGAGTAGGCTGTAGTGCCGCTGTTCCGGCAGAATTTCTTTCATAGGTCGTAGTTCTTCTCTCCAGACATAATTTCACCCATGGATCACAGTACACTGTATCTTGTATGCCTGTCTTGATAATCAGCCCAGTCAGTGCAGAAGATGAGTAGGTAAAACCCCGTTTCATTTAATTCTTCAGATTCGAAAAAGAGAGAGTGAATTTCAACAAGATATGTCTAAAGTACAACATCAGATGACAGCTGATCACAAGTAAGTATATAATATGATAAAAATATATAGTAATTACAGTGATAGAAACATACAAAATAATGAATTGATTGTGTTACAATTTAAAAGACACTTATTATTGTTTATTGATTGGGGGATCACAGTGGCTAAGTGGGTAAGACGCTGGCTTGCTAGTCTGTAACGTCAGGTGTTCCATCCCTGCATTGGCCGAGAAAGCTCATCCAGATTTTCAGTGATGCAGGACAGAGGGCCTGACAAGGACAGCCGTAAAGTCATTCGTATAGGACAAAAACGGAAGTCCTGTGTTCACATTCGCATGTACATAAAAGATCCCTTGACAATCGGGCAAAATTTCCCTCATACTCATCATAGTTCACTGTATGGCTTATACCTGTCTTCATTATTAGCCTAGTTCGGAGCAGAACAGTAGGACGTTAAACCCCATTTCAATCCATTTCTATTATTGATTAATAAAAAGGGTTGGGTTGGGTTGGGTGGCTGAGTAGGGTAACACTCATGAATAGTGGATCATTGATCTATTCTCAGAGAATGAAATTCAAAATAAGCTTTTTCACTGACAAAAACAAAACACAAAGAAATGCTTTGGTCCCTTTTCCTTTTCTATTAGAATTATTTTACGTTTACTTATCTCTATTAAGTCCAGTTTGATTTTTAGTTCTGCAGGCTCTTAATCAATCAATAGCCCACTCAATTCTTTTGTGTGCAATGTTTTGTTAAAATTTTAAAACTTAAAAAGCATTTGAAAAGAGCAACTAAGAACTTTTGTTTTTATACTCCCACATTCTCATGTTATATACAATAATTGGTAGAATACAATATCAAAAAAACATCGTTTTATCCAATGTTTCATTGGTAAAAAAAATACTTCTTCAGAAATGATGAGCTTAAATACAAAATGACATCATAGGAAGTTATGACATCATAGGAATGATGATGTCATGGACTTAGATACATAACATGAAAGGTTAGCTTTTTGATTGGAAGTTTCTCTCATTTTCATGCGGATGTATATTGTCGTCGCCTCTGTCCAGCTGTCCGTCCATCTGTCTGTCCCTGTTAGTGGACAGTCTACAGGTCACAATTTTGATCCGATCTTGACAAAACTTGAAATATAGGATGATCTCCCAAAGATCTTGGTTCTTTTCAAAATTGGCACGTATAAGATTAGGACCGTAACTTTATAGATTATGGCCCCTGATTGTAAGAGAAAGTCACGCTTTAAGCTTGTATACACTCTGGAGATCTTTATTTTTATTTAATTTTGATTAAATTAGAATGAAATGTATGATTATAACTAAAAAACTAGGTTTCTTTCGATATTTGCGCATTTCAGACCATAACTTCCTGGATTATGACCCTTGATTGTTTTTATCAGATTTAACAAAAACCTTTGAATTTATCACTGTTTCACTATAACTTCTATAATTCTTTTTTAGCTCGTTCTCTGTCCATCTCTTGTGAAATGTGAGTGTATCTTGCATGACAACTGCTGGTTAAATTAGTTATTTCCCTGATGAAATGGGAGGCAGAATATTTTTAATAGATGTTCCTGAAGAACATAAATTCAAATTGGTGTGGCCTAATTAACAGATGATCATACCCAAAACCTGTATAATGTGGTTGTACTGTATGTTAGTCCCAAAATTACATAGTTTATACTGAGTGTACTTATCTGCTGAGTTTGAGTGATGCACAGTTGAATATAAGCCTTCCCGATTTGTTCAACTCAGCTTATTTCATCTAAGATTGTTCCATACTGTCTTCAGGGTGGCCCAGTAATGAATTTTTCAAATGTTAATAATGAATATTTCAGGGTTAATCTAAAAGAAAATGTTGATTTAATCAAACTACAGCGAGAAATCTCTGGCAAGTCTTCTAAAATAATGGATTTAGAATCCAAATATGCTAGAATGGAAGAAGTGAGTTACAAATCAAATTATTATTATTCACATTTTGTATTCAGTTAACTAGGATTGGGTGGACAAATGAAATAAAGTGTGCTATTTAGATCATAAGGCCAATCATTGAGTTATGTGGCACAGGTTTTCGATTCCCAGTAAAGTAGAGTCACATGTCCAAACTTGTGGATTTTGATCATGCCATCCTGTTTCCACCCCTACGAACAGGTGACCAAGTATTTATTGAGTGGACGTTAAACCCCCTTTCTCTCTATCTCTTGAATTCAGTTAATTTCGTAAATAACTTCATTGAGTCTACTGGTGTGGTTTCAATTCCCGGGTTGTACGTGATAAGGAGTAGGATCGCCTGTCACTGCTAAAGACCACTACATGCTAGTCCTAAATTACGGGTACCTAGTTTGTGTGAAGTGAACGTTAAACCCCATCTCTCTCTCTCTCTCTCTCCATAAATAGCTTTGTTTGATAGATCTCAATATAGTTTTTTGCACAAAAATATACATGTTGTGAAATCTAACCAATACTGTATATTTATATTATAAGATTTGCAAGGTGTTAAATTTAACCAAGATATAATATTATCCATCTCCTTGCATTTCTAGCTTCATAACTAAGAATAGTCCGTGAAAATAATAACGAAATGTCAGTAAAAAAAACTTTGAAGTCCACGATTTTTTCTTCAAAAAAGTGTCAGTATCCATAAAAACAGATATTTTGTAGTTTGGCCTTACAGAATACACATTATTGTGAAATCCTGTGTAATTAACCATATTTTATGTTACAGAATATGCATATTGTGAAATCTAATCGAGATGAGATGTTAATGGAAATGGAAAGATTAAACTATAATTTGAAAGAAGAACAGAATAAAGTGCTCACTCTTCAAAATGAGATAAGAAATTTTAGTGCTAAAGAGAGAAAATTATATGAAGTAAGTAGACATTTTTTTCTTTTTACTTTATCTCGATTCGTCTTATTTTGAAAGTTTATTTGAGATTATTTTTAGGTTTAAGAATGTGGGCACACTGTATGTATCTTCATAATATTGTGTTTTCTTTTTAGATTGAAGAAAAAGCAAATGCTTTAGAAAGGGACAATGACATTTTAAAAGAAGCCAATGAAAAACTTGTTTCAAGGTAAGAAAAAATTGGAATAATGTTTGTTATGGATTCAAAAAGACCCACATGTTAAAAAAATTAAAAAAATGAATAGTAATGATTGGTAACATTTTGTAGGTTGACTCCACCAAATCACATATAATTTCCATGGTCAGTTGAGATAAAGTTTGCTTTTTTTTTTCAGTGCATTTGATTTAGAAAGAGAAAGAGAATGGCGACAGAGAGAGAATCAACTAAAAGTACAGATAGCTCAATTAGAGGCTACTATGAAAGCTGATCTGGGTGAAAAGGGCAGTATAATAGATCGTTATAGTAATGAAAGAGGTACGGTTATTCGATAGAATATATTTCCTTTGATAATAATAAATATTGATTTTTTTAAAAGATTCATTACGAGTTTCACTCATTATATATGGTGGATTTCAACTACCGGTAGTTCAACATGCGATCGAAAGAAAGCTTTGCTTCCATAATTATTTAAGTCTTGTGTATATATATATATTATTTTACATTAAATTATTGTCATTTATTTTGTGAGGGTGAAAGTATGCATCTATAAATATGTTCGGGGTTGGATCGCCAAATGGTTAGCATGTGCATGGTTTCTATTCAACAGTTGTGCGCGACAAGGGATGGGTCATCTGTCCTACCTCGTGAGTTTTCTCTTGGTCCTCCGGTTTTCTCCCACTGCTAAAGACACCTACTTGCAAGCAGATTATTGAAATGATTATTGAAATAAAATTTAACTATCTCTCTCTCATTTTATGCATGAAGGAGGTAAATGTTGGGGCGTTTTTCACAGTTTTAAGAGGACTGATATAGAAAATGTTAAAGGATATTTACCTATAATATAATATTGATTTATATATTATGTTATAGAGAGTAATGAGAAATTACAGAGTGAATTACGAGAAGTACAGATAAATTATTATCAAATAAAAGAACAGTATGATGATTTACAAGAAAAGATGAAATTCTTTACTAGAGTAAGTACATCTTAACTTGGGGGGTTAGATTGTCAAATGGTAAGCACTTGTGTGCTGTATCATACAGCCTGTCATTGAGTCAACTGGCGTGGTTTCATGACAAGGAGTAGGGTCACCTGTCCAACCTCGTGGGTTTTCTCAGTGTCCTCCGGTTTCCTCCCACTGCTAAAGACCCCTACGCGCAAGCTAATTATTGAAATAAAGTTGAACATGTGTTAGTCCCAAAATGACCTAGTTTGTGTCAAGTGGACGTTAAACCCCATTTCTCTATATATATATATATATAATATATATGTGGTAATAAATAATGAAGGAAGAAAATCTTTCACCATTTCATAAATAATTAATTTAATCTAAAACACTTACAAGACCCTGTATAAATAGTACATTTTCATTTGTTTTACAGGAAAGTGGTGTAGATTTCACAGAGATAGAAGAAGCTTTAGTTTTAATTAAGCAGAAGAGACAACGGGAAATTAAGAAACCAGAGTTCTTACAGCAAGTTGATGAGGAAATGGACAAAGGTTAGCTTATATTTCGGCTCATAGATCAATTTATCTGGTGCATCATCACCACTTACCAATGGCTAAATCAACTTGCAGCCCAATCTCATTAAAATACAGATCTATATATATGTTTTTTTTTAAATTTTGATGCTCTACACTACATGTAAATCTGACAAGTTGTACTCAAAGATCGTGTCAAGGGTCGTGTGAACGGCTTTTGACCTTTGCCCTATGATATCATACATTGATTAATCAATTAGCATTGATGTTTTCGTGCCTGGCATGCTAAGAAGTCCCGTAACAGACCATTTCATTGACTGCAGACTAATCCCTCATTGGCTAATATAACAACTCTTCCAAATCTTAGCGTAGTAAAGACAAGAAAAACAAAGTTTTGAACCGTAACAAAATAATTGGAAATAGGATCTGTGTTTTAATCAGATTGTGTCCAGCCATGCTGTGAATTCTTGATTATCTTTTATTCTGAGGATTTTTGAACAGGCAAACCTTTAACTCTTTCCTTACAAAATAAATTTGTCTGTTGTCAGATTATAAGAAAAGTTTATTAGAGTTACAAGCAGAGTATGCTGAAACAGTACATGAACTTGAGAAAACACGTAATATGTTGGTGGTACAACATAAGATAAATAAAGATTATCAACTAGAAGTAGATTCTTCTAATCAACGAATGGATGAAGTAAAGAAAGAATATGAGATGAAACTAGAAGAATATGCTAGATTGTTAGATATCAGAGCTGCAAGAATCAGGGTAATCTATAACATTCTAGTTTTAATTTGTTAGTTTGTAATGACAGTCAGTAGAACATTCAAAACTAGGATGTTTATAGTGTGAGTCTATGTGTCTGTAGCCATGGAAAATATTATATAAAACACTAGAACTAAATAAAATATTTTAGATATAAAAAATGTTATAAAAATATAATATATTTTAAATATATATAGAATTCCCTAAAAATATAAAATACTATGAAAATATAGATGGAATGCCCTTAAAAGATAAAATACGATAAAAATATATACCGGATATAAAACTTAAAGCCTGATTATGTTAGGGACAGATTGTGGAGAGTTGGATATTTAGTAAATATGATTATTTTGATGCTTTCAGAAATTAGAACATCAAATGAAGGATGTAGCTTATGGTACAAGACAATATAAGATACCAGTTGCTGATTCAGATGTAAGTAATCTTTCAGAGTTTAAAAATAACTCATATAATTGAAATATTTCTATCATGGTCATTATTTATTTTGAATGTAGAACTATTATGTATTTGAATTCGTAATTAACTTTCAGATTATCATCAATCTTTGTAGTATCAAATTCCTGATAAATAAAATTATATATTTCAGATGGAATCAACAATGGATCTGGAGGAATCTATATCCCTAGAGCGTGGACAGAACTTGTTTGAAATACATATACATAAAGTAAGTAAATATAAGAGCATGTAATTTAATTTGAAATTAAAAAATAAAACTAACTTCATCTAAATAGTTTCGATATATTGTGAATTCGAATAAGGGTTATTTGCTATATGTCAAGGATATAAGAAATATATGAAGGATATCTTTATCTCTTCTTTCTTTTTTTTTGTAGTTAAATCTATCCCCTGATGCCTTACGATTGATAGGAGATGAAGAACCATCCTTATTCTGTACTTGGGAATTCTTTGAATTTGAAATTCAGTCAACTCCAGTTGTTAGAGGACCACGGTTAGTAGGCCTATGTGTATATCTTATATTTAGAAAACCAATGATTTGTGTTTTTGGAATTGTTCTCTCTCTCGCATTACAAGTGAACATGTGGCTTTAACTTTAAACATTCCTTTAACCATATTTTGACAAATTCTTTTTTTAGACCCGTGTATGATTTTACATCCCAGTATGTGGTTAAAGTTGATGATTTCTTCCTACATTACTTACAAAAGGTTGGTTTTGAAATTATACTTTAAAAGTCTGGTAAAGTTTTTAAAAAAGTCCTGAAAAAAAGGGGGATCCACTGTGGTACGATGTTGGCTCGCTAAACAGGAGGGATCGAACACGGTACCTCCTGTTCGTCAGAATTTTTAGGCTTGGTTCCTCCTTGTCAGTGGTGCAGGACTGAGGGCCTGGCAAGGGAAACTTATAGACATTCAGCTGTGCACATCAAAGACCCATTGTCAGTTGCAATTTGATATACAAGTAGACCACAGTGCCACTTTTCCTCGTGGTGTATGCCCATCTTCATCATCCCAGTCAGAGCAGAAAAGTAGGATGTTAAACCCCATTTCATTTCATTTCTGAACAAAAAATTATCTCAAATTATGAACCAAAATGAAGTACCAAGTTAAAGCCTATTCCCCAATCTAAGATATTTCCTGAATAAAATGATTGTTTATATACAACAATATTTAATAACCAACTTTCCCACATTTAATATCCATCTTATATATTTAACACCCTAATTCAAACAACCATATGATTTGTATATATATGTATTGAGTGCATTATTTCTTGTTAAAGTGATTATTAATTTACTATTCAGGAGGCCTGTACCCTCGAACTTCATCAATCATTTGGTCAAGATTTCCGTACCATCTCTGCTTGTCGACTTATCTTCAGAGATATATTTGATAAACAACATGGCCGAATACATGGTGTCGCCTCTCTCACCGGTAAATATTCTACTACAACACTTTTTAAAATAATTTTATCTCTATGAATTGGGTGCAAAGGTAAATTTGATGATTAAATTTAATTGTATGTGTTGAATCGTTTTATTACATAGATGTTTGGTAATGTTAAAAAATGTTTTTACCATTGATCAAGTCAATGTTTCTAGATAGCGACTTTTCTATTAACAGTTGACAGTTTGAAGTAAAAAATTGAAACTAAGATTAGTAACTTTGGCTTAGTCAACCAAAGTAATATTTGATCTGATGCTACCAAATAGGGGGATCACGATGGCTAAGTGGACAAGGCGCTGGTTTGCTAGCTTGGAGGTCGGGTGTTCGATCCCTGCGTTGGCCAAGAAAGTTCATCTCGATTTTCGGACGTGATTTCATCTTGTCAGTGATGCAAAAAGGGGGGCCTGACAAGGACAGCTGCCTAGTCGTTCAGATGTTACAAAAAAACCGAGGTCCCGTGTACAAGATCCAATGACAGTTGAAATTTGATATAAGAGTAGGCCATAACCCCGCTGCCCGGGCAAAATTTCCCTCATATGGTGTATGCCCGTCTTCCATTAGCCCAGGTTAGGTGCATAATAGTAGGACGTTAAACCCCACTTCATTAATTCATTGCTACCAAATAATGTATCTGTTCTACCCAATTCAACACCCTTTTAGGCATATATCAAAGAGAGCCTTTAAAATTTACAGTTTAAATGCAGTAACTGGTATATTTATTATAATTTCCTGTAGGTGTTGGAGATGAAGAACCTGGTGTAGGATATGGTACTGTAGAATACTGGATAAGACTTCGAGTTCCCATGGAACAAGCTCTACGATTATATAAGGTATTCAATCAATTTCATATTGTAACATAGTGAATTTTTTGCGTAAAAATGGTGGTACCTGGGTTCAAGTTCTGTGGGATGGCAAATTAAAAATTTCTCTTGTCTGTTTCCTTTTTTTCCTAAATAAGATGCCATAATGCATTGATTGTTAAGCATCTAAGTATCCTGTATAAACTGGGATTCTATCTTTGATCGCGTTCGATTACTTACTCCGGGCTTACTCGACCAGGTTCCCCGAGTATGTTTTGACATGCGCAGTTGGAACGGGTAATCGAACGGCGCGGTGCTTTCTTCGGGTATCAAAATGGGAGATAACACCGCAAAACAATTATGCTCAATAACGACGAGCTGGGGCCTGTTTCACGGGATTTTAACTAAGATATTATTGGCTAACCACTAAACCAATCTAATATTATCTAATCAAATTACTAAAATTTGGATTTTATCTTTAGTTAAGATTTCGAGAAACTGGGCCCAGACAATAATCCACCAATAAACATTAATATATACTGACTTTTTCATTGGCATGTTATTGGAACTATTAAATCCGGATAAGCGAAATAAAGCCCCAAGGATAGAATTTTATGCATAATAGAAGACTTTAAATTTTGTTGAATATTGTAAATTTCCCGGAACAATCGGGGCTGTCCAGTTAAGGCGCCCAAGATAAAGGACAATCAGGCCAGGGTTAAAAATATTTCAGTTTGCACAAACCTGACTCATGGTGATTAGATATGGGTAGGTAGGTAGACAAATCCTTTTTTGGGGGGGGGGGGCAGACTTTGACGATAAATAACGAGATTTTACGAATTCAGTGTCGTGTTTGGTGTTACTGTGTATAGACATGACAGTGGCTGTTCAATCTCCCGACCGATTATTTCGCGTTTGGGTGTCATTGTCAAGCGTAAAAATAATGCTGTTAAAAAAAAAATCCTTCAAAAACGGCAATAAAAGAATTTGAGTAGGCAGCTTTTTTGGGGGTAGGTAGCGTTTGGGCAAACAAACAATCTTTTAATTGTGGCCTAGATATCATACACCGACCGCAAAAAGTTCACTGGGTCATACTCCAGGCTGTAGTATGTGATCATCGAATTCGATTTACGCTGGTCTGGGTATGGCGATGGGTTTTGAAGAATTCTTGTATTTTCCTTCAACTAGATACCAAATTTCAAGAGGGGGAATTCCTACTTGTTGGGAGCCCAGTATGTTCTCTTTAGCCATGGCTTATGACTCCACACAATGATTTGGGAAATTGACCAGTAATAAAAAAAATAGTTAATAAACACTTAATCAGTTCTACGATAAAACGAGCATTTGGGCAATTGAAAGGACGCTGAGTAGTCCATTTCTAACTCCTAGAATCGTTGCACCAAGATGAAGGATCACTAAAATAAAAACAAAAATACTGTGAAATTGAAACACGATATTTTTAATCAGAGAAAAGTGTCAACAATAATTCTTCCGTCGACTAAACTTAAACTGCAAATAATAACTTCGATCAAAAAATTTATTTGCTGCCATATTGAATAATTGGATTATGGGATACTTCCCGAAGTAACCGGCTCCTTGGGCAGGTTACTTCGGCCTGGCGCGAGTAAGCCGTTTAAATGACGTCATCGGTAACCCGAACGCACTCGTGGAGGCTCGAGGAAGCGCGGCACCAGTAATCGATTGCACGGTTTACAATTTTGCTAGTACGACATTTTAAAATTCTACAATTATGACCTGTTTATAGTTTTCACTAGAAATATGTCTGTTTCTTTCATTTATTTCTTTAAGTAAATAAAGTAGGATATAAATTGCACTGTATAATTGATTGATTGTGTAATTTACGTGTAATTAATGTCCAATACTTAAAGTACCTTTCATGTTATTTGACATACAGATGTGTATGCAATACCCATCCAAGCCCTTGTTCAAAGGGCATTAAAGTTATTTTTGCTTAAAAATACTAGGGGGGGGGGGGTTGAATGGTTAGCATTGTGTGTGATGTATCATAAAGTCTGTCACTGAGTCAACTGGCGTGGCTTCAATTCCACATTTGTAGACAGCTTTTCTCTGGGTCCTCCGGTTTCCTCAAGCTGCTAAAATGGATAAAATTAAAACCCTGTGTTAGTCCTGAAATGTCCTAGTTTGTATCGAGTGCACCTTAAACCCCATTTTTTTCTGTCTCCCTCTATCTCTCTTATAAATTCTAAGATATATGTTTATTTATGTAGGAAAGAACGAAAGCTCTGGGTTATATGACACACAATGATCAAACTGTTAAAGAGAATCTAAAAGCGTTAGATGATGCAGCTAATACCAGACCCATGGATAATGTTAATAAACTGGATATCAAGATAAAACAATGTTCTAGACTTAAATCACGTAGAGAAAGTAAGTTCATTATTGTCTTTTAGTATATCTCATTTCAAAGTTATATTCCAACCTCGTGGATTTGCTGTCTAAAGAAAACTTTGAAACTGTTCTATTTGTGCTTATGCTTTTTTTATAACATAAAATAACATTTCATGATTTATATATACAAATGAAATGAAATAAAAAGAAATGGGGTTTAATGTTCTACTATTCTGTTTCAACTGGGCTAATGATGACAGGCATACGCCATACAGCATGCTATGAGAGAAATATTGCACTATATCCTACCCTTATATAGAAGGGATCTTTTTTGTGCTTGTCAATGTATACACAGATCCTCAGGTTTCTCGTCCCAAGCAGTCTGTACCACTGACAAGGGGAAACAACACCGTGAAAATCCTGATGAACTTTCTCGGCCAATGCAGGGATCGAACATGTGACCCCAAGGCTATCTAGCCACCTTCTTACCCACAATTTATATACAGGTCCAATTAACCTTCGTCAGTAGGGTATATTGTGTATTTTAATTTTTTTGTTGTATCCCAATATACAAAGGAAAAGAAGTGGATTAATTAGGTTCCAGGTTAATACATTACCCAGAAAGTTGTTTATGATATAGGGGGGTTGGGATGGCCTAGTGGTCTAGAGTGCTGCGCTTCAACCTCTAGCTGGCCGGTGACCTCTGGCTTGCGACTGTGGTTTCGAGCCCTGGTGTGAGCGTATGTGGAATGGAGATAGGGGTGCCTTCTCAACCTCGTGGGTTTTCTCCTGGCACTCCGGTTTCCTCCCACTGCTAAAGACCCCTACGCGCAAGAGAATTATTGAAATAAAATTAAACCATAAGTTAGTCCAGAAATGACCTAGTTGTGTCTAGTGGAAGTTAAATCCCATTTCTCTCTCTCTCTGTTTATGATATCTATTGTTTTATTTTTCAGATGTACAACCATCACCATACTGTGTTTATCGTTTCTTTGATTTCGGTGATCATGATACAGCTATTATACCCAACTCTAATCAACCTGTATTTAATGATCATAGATCATATCCTGTATCAATGACATCAGAATTAGATCAATATCTGAGACAAGAGGTAAATAACAATTACTAGTATAAAAAATATGTCAGATTGTTTGATTACTTATAGTACTGTATAGGGGGTTGGGATAGCCTAGTGGTCTAGAGTGGGGCGCTTCGACCTCTAGTTGGCCGGCCACATCTGGCTTGCGTCTGTGGTTTCGAGCCCTAGTGTGAGCGTATGTGACATGGAGCTTGGGGCGCCTTCTCAATCCCGTGGGTTTCCTCTGGGCACTCCGGTTTCCTTCCACTGCTAAAGACCCCTACGCGCAAGCGAATTATTAAAGTAAAAAAAATAAACCATATGTTAGTCCCGAAATGACCTAGTTGTGTCGAGTGGATGTTAAACCCCATTTCTCTCTCTCTCTCTATAATACTTTACATATTTTTGAGCTCAACACGTTACAGTTTCTGGCACTTCTTATAGAAACTTGCAGAAGTTGGAATCATATTTGAAAAATAAATATTATTAACTGCCCTTGATGACTAAGATGCTGGTAGGGGAATGTTTCTTTGTCTGGTGGTAGACTATATTTACTTCCGTATTACGAAAAATGAGAAGTATTTATCACGCACTGTCATCAACCTGATTAAAACCCAGATCCTATTTCATTTCATTTTACTTGGCTTTACTACACAAGATTCTAGAAGAGTTGTTATCTTTGATGTGTTCTGGTTGATGTGAAGGATTAGCCAATTATAGATCTGTGGCCTGTTGATGCGCAGAACTGTTAGTAAACCACTAGAAACGTCGACGCTAATTGATTAAATAACGTCAAACGTCACAGGGTCAAAGCAACTTGCTTGACCCCTGGCGTGAACTCCCACTATAACTATAAGTTGTCATATCTTCATGTAGTGTAGGTCATTGAAAGTATAAAAAAAATGATACGAAATATAGATCTGTATTATAATCAGATTGGCACTGTCATGATATTCTTTTAAAATAATGTAAATAATTCTTACTGTAATCAATATTATCTATTCACAGCATTTGCAGATATTTGTTTTTGATGATACAGATCCCGAAGAAAGTAATTATATTGGTATGGTTGATGTACCATTGTTATCTCTAGCTAATAATAAATCATTAGATGGACCATTTGATCTTAAAGCACCCGATGGTACCAATAGTGGTCTAATAGAATTACAACTCAGTTGGCAGTATTCTTACATGTCTACAAGATCTGGAACAAGACATCAGGTATATTTTAATTTTAGTTAAAGATGCATTATGTTTTCTATAGGTTAGCCCATTCTGCAGGGAAATCTTTTTATACTCAGAAATTAGATAATTAAGCAAGCCTTTACATTTGAATAGAGAGGGGTTCGATCCGAATGGTAGGTCTGTCATTAAGTCAAGTGGCATGGTTTCGATTCCCCACTTATATATATGTCAAGGAGTAGGATTGTCTGCCCATCCTCATGAATAGTCTGGTTCCCTCCCACTGCTAACGAAACCCTTGTGCAAGTGAATTATTGAAATAAAATTGAACCATACGTTAGTCCCGAAATGACCTAGTTTTTGTGGAGTGTACATGAAACCCAATTTCTCTTTCTCTTTCTACATTAGAATAGTTCATGTGGCTTGTGTCTTGTTTTATAAAGCTGAAAGCTTGGATGTACAAAAATAAATATCACTTTTATCGCAAACAAGAAATCTGATTTATGATATTAATATCTTACAGCCTATGGAAGTGACTTTCGAAAAAGAAGAATCTGCAAAGGCTGTCCAAGAAACTCCACATGCTAAATCTCGACTAGCTGCGAGATTTACCAATGAGAAAGGTCCCAGTGCTACATCTACTCCCTTTCCTAAAGCAGAGAAGCATGTTGTAGCTGAAACACCTATAAAAGATGTGGAGATTTCAGCCGTACAATCTGTAAGTCTTTATATTAACCCTTTCAACCATGATTTCCCAATCCACCAGACCCCCTCATGTAGTTTCCTGGGTTAATTTAGCTGAACTCTAATGAACGTCATTTTTATTGACAAATCATTCTTGGGAAATGTATTGTTGGGAGGTATGGGGGAGTGTGGTTGAAAAGTCTTAACATATAAGGTTTTTCACCTATTAAATTTAAAGTTGGTTCCCTCATTTGTCGAACCTTTTGATTTTTCTCATGGACTCAGATTTTTCTCCTACTGCTAAAAATTAATGTACTGTATGGAGTTACACACCATTTCTTTCTCTCTTGAAGGAAGTTTTTTTTAGTTAAAGTTTTATATCGTCTATTCTATAGCTACCAGCGCCAACACCTGTAGCTAGGAAGAAATTAATTGATGATACAAGTGAATCTAAAATGGTGGATAAAACTGTGACAGATGTTGTTGTTGGTTTTATGCCTGATGTTTCTGATTCCATGTCAACAACAAAACAATATACAGGTACATTAAACATTTATAATACATAACAATCCATTATATTTAGTGCCAAAGACATGAATCTCCTGAGCTACCGTATTTCCTCAAATACAACCCCGGGTTTCTATTTCGTTCAGCACCCCCTGACCCCCGGGTTCTATTCGAGGCCCGGGTTGTAATCGAGGCTGGGTTGTATTTTTTCAGACCCGAATTAATGCTTCAAAATCTTCTAAAGGAGTGACATTTTGGGAATTAATGCTTCAAGTAAAACAAGCAGACAGGGTCGGTCTTGCAAAAACGAAGGCTAAACTCTCTGTGCGTGACATGAGACAGTTCTACTTCCTGTGCAGGTATCATCAATTAATTTATATTTTGACAGGGAGTATTCAGTTTTTATGTTAGACCCCGGTTTTATTAGAGACGCAGGTTCTATTCGAGACCTGGGTTGTATTTGTCTCAACACCCTCTTACCCCTGGGCTCCATTCGAGGTCCGGGTTGTAATCGAGGCCCGGGTTGTATTCGAGGAAATACGTTACTTCAAAAGAAGGTTGGTTTACAATTTATAAAAAATTAAAATAGCCTACACTTGGAAGGTAGTAATGGAGGAGCACCAGGTATAATGGGTAATGGTGTTTGTGTAAATCATATGCTGAAAAACTTAAGGCAGATATAATGGTTGACACTGTGTAATAATTAACTTGTGGGCGTGTGGGGTTTTATTGTGGGCTTAAACAATTTGAGTCATTAGAGTGTCATACTTTCAGATAGAAATAACTTTTGTGGCTTGAACGTTTGACCTGTCGTATTCAAACCTATCCTATTCAATAGTCAATATAGTAGAGTGAAAAAAATAGCTCAGTGAGCTGATCTGGTACTATTAACACTGTTCATGACATTAGTCTGCATTGTCCATATAGTATATTTCACAAAAATATAAAAGTTTTCGAAAAAGAACTACATTATTTGTAGATTATTAGCACTTTCACTTATTTTATTAAGCTCTTCAGATAATCTACATTTCATATATTCATTTATTTTATTCACTGTTTTCTTGTTGCCAGATTGATTTTCTATTTTGTAAATACTTTTTAAATTATATCTATCTGCTTAAAATACAAATCTATATTTCGGGTTTTTTTTTAATACTTTACATGACCTCTTCTACATGAACATCAGCTGACCAGCTGAGTGGAAGGTTGCGTCAGAGGTCATACGATCAGCTTTTGACCCTATGTCGTCAGACATTTGATGAGCCAATCAACATTGATGTTTCAAGTGGGTTACCCGCAGTTCCATGCATCTCACTGCAAGAACTCGCCGTAACAGAACATTTCAGTTGCTTATCCCTCACATCAATCAGATTCAGAACGGGGGTTATATAACAACTCGTCCAGATCCTAGTGTAGTAAAGACATGTGAAACGAAATTTTAAACTGTAAGAAATGAAACGAAAAAGGATCTGTTTTTTAATCAGATTAAGACCATATTAAAGCCCCAATACCACTCTTGTTGTAAATGAATAATTTGTCCCAATCTTTATTCTGGTCAACAAATTGTTCTAATTTACAATATTCCAATTAATTATTAAATTAATGATACAAATCTCATCTTAACACACCTAATTATAAAAATTGAAAAATTTCAACTACATGCCGTGACATGGTTTGAAAATGAAAAGCCTTACGTAAGCCTTTTCAAATGCAACCTGGATTTAAACATATTTTCGAACCCTCTGGACAAGTAAGATAGGTATAATGGATAATTTACACAACAGGTAGGACACTGAAACATCTAGTCGTTAGAATAAGGCTATTTTTTTTTTCGGAACCTGTCAAGCCAGCAAGAGTGTTATTGTCCCTTTAAGTAGGATTCAACATGTAAATGAAATAATATGAAATTATTATTTGTAGAAACTATTACCTCAGAAACCACAATGTCAAGATCCATATTAAAAACATCTGGGCCAGAAAGACCAGGTAAATTGTGTTTTATAGACAAACATTATCAATTTTAGACCACTGTTGAATTTGTTAAATTGAAAACAATTGGGAAGACTAACACTTTATTTACTAAAAACATCAATTACTTAAAATCATTTATAACTGAAAATCATTGAATGGTGGAACTTCCGTTCTTGAGATAATGATTTAAAGTTAATATTAATAATTAACGACACATTTTTGCATTGAGTGAGGAAATCACCACAAAAGTTATAAGAATTTGAAAAGCATTAAAGAAAAATCCCATCTGATTTACCATTTTATGTTAAACTGTGAGGAAATTATGGTTGTATGCTCGTTTTGGGGGGCAAATTTTAGACACAGGGATAATAAGTATTTTTTTTTTAAAAATGGTGATAATTGTAGAAACTGATGAAGACCAAGAAATAGAGGATGAAATTGAGGAGGTTGTGGAGGAGGAGATAATTGAGACTCAAGACGAGGGGATAGAGGAGGAGACTCCTGTGCCGTCTCCCACCCCTACTCCCCCTTCCAGATCCTCTCCACTCATTATTAAACAAAGTGGTATAGAGTTATCTCCTCTTTGCTGTGTAACCCTCACTTCTGCACTGTTATTTTCTCATTGAAGTTCTGCTTAATTTTCTTGATTTATTAGCGATTCAATTAAAAGTTAACTTAGTTTTGAAATTCATTTCTAAATAATTAGATTATGGAATTCACCTGTAAGTGCTGTCAAAGTCATCAATTTATGTTTTTAATTATTCTCTAAAATTGCAACAATTCTATAATTAGAAAGGATTATCATTTCTTTGCTTTAAATCCTTTTGTAAGCTTATAAAAGCTAGTTTCATTTTCAGTTAAAGTATTCCAAGTTCTCTTCCCACTCTGTCATTTTACTTTATTTTATGTTTATTGATTTTTCATTTCGTCACTACGCTTCCAAAATCTTGTATCTCGAATTTTACCACTTTTCAGGAGACACAAAAAACTTTACATATCTAATAATTTCTATAATTATAAAGGATTATCATTTCTTTGCTTCAAAGCCTTTTGTAAGCTTATAAGCTAGTTTCATTTTCAGTTGAAGTATTCCAAGTTCTCTTCCCATTCTGTCACTTTACTTTATTTAATGTTTATTGATTTTTCATTTCGTCGCTACGCTTCCAAAATCTCATATCTCGAATTTTCCTACTTTTCAGGAGACACAAAAAAACTTTACAGATCTAATAATAACTGGCGGATTGAATTGTTCTTTCGATATATACATGCTAAATAAGACTACCTTCAAGGGTGTATGAGTGTTTAGCATGTACCTATAACACCAAATTAAAAAAATGAGATACAAATTTTTAAAGAATTTTTTTTCTCCAAAAAAATGAGATACGAATTTCTGACAGTTGTTAAAATATCGTACCTCGAAAAATATTTTTTCGAAATGTTTTATTGTAAAATGTCGTATCTCGAACTAAACAATGCAGTCTGGTCGAGATACGAGGTTTTGACGAAAATATTTTTGCCCAATCGAAATACAACAATTAGTCACACGGTAAAAATAAGCATTTCTAATTGGTTTAGAGGTACGAGGTTTTGAAAGGACATGTATCAAAGAAATGTGAATGTGATAAGCCCCCAAAAAGTTTTTGGCTAAAACCAAGATACAAGGTTTTGGAAGCGCAGCGACGATTTATAACCTTTTAACCTATGAACACCATTATACTGTTTGATTTAAAGTGACATATTATGTCTACAACTCACTCATCATTTCTAACCAAAGACAACTCATCTTAGGTAGAAATATCACTCCACATATTGAATAGAAATTCAATGATGAAGTAGTTTGCCAGATAGAAATATCACTCCACATATTGAATAGAAATTCAATGATGAAGTAGTTTGCCAGATAGAAATATCACTCCACATATAGAATAGAAATTCAATGATGAAGTAGTTTGCCAGATAGAAATATCACTCCACATATTGAATAGAAATTCAATGATGAAGTAGTTCGCCAGATAGAAATATCACTCCACATAGAATAGAAATTCAATGATACAGTAGTTCAACAGTTAAATGCATCAAATTTTTTATTTATAGATATTTTGAATAATCATCGAGTTCACAAGCAACAACCTTTATGGACTGCTTGTCGACTTGGTGGCTATAGGAAAATAATGCATTGTTGACTGGCAATCAGCTTTTGAATAATCATCAAGTTCATATGCATAATGTCACTTTATTAACCATAGGAGATACATTATTAGAATAAAAATAAAATCAAATAGATTAATAATCTTTTTATTTCATCCTTTTTTGTCAACTAGAGAGAAAAAGTTTAAAGAAGCCAAAACCGAAGATGCGCTCATTAAAATTTAACGGTATGACGTCAGTTCATGTTGGCTGATTATTTGGTGAATGGCATGCTTATAAAATAATACTATATATAATCAAATGTCCAAGTGAAGTTTTGTTATTTGGGGTTGAGAAAATTATTTGTTGACGTTCTGTTTGTTCTACAGAAACATGGCGTTTATTCCTGTTTCTCTTGTTGTCATGGTTATAAAGTTGTTTACATGTCCTATTTAACCATAGTAACATGTCTTTTTTGTTTAAAAGATTAAATTGTTCATGTATGCGTCAAGAGTTTTTTTTGTCTTGTTCCCTGTGTTATAATCATACTCTAGAATAATTCATTATATAATCATAGTTCTAGTATAATTAACTTAACATCTAGTAGTAGTAGTAGTAGTAGTAGTAATTTGACTCAAATATTTAAATATCTGTTTTGAAGTTACTGAAAGAAATAACAGTCTAGTTCTAGTGGCAAACAGCCTTTGTTCTTAAGTTGAACCTCAGGATATGTGATTAGCCTTAATATACAGCTTCTTTAAAGTCAGGGGACCACAGTGCCTAAGTGGGTAAGACACTGGCTCACTAGCCTGGAGGTTAGGTGTTCGATCCCTGCATTAGCCCAGAAAGTTCATCCAAATTTTCTGACTTGGTTTCTCCTTGTCAGTGATGCAGGATAGAGGGCCTGACAAGGACAGTTGTCTAGTCATTTGGATGGAAAAACGAGATCTTGCGTACACATTGGCTTGTATGTAAAGATCCCTTGACAGTTGGAATTCGCTGTAAGAGTAGGCCAGTAGTGCCGCTGCCTGGGCAAAATTTCCCTCATAGCACACTATGGCATATGCCCGTCTTCATTAGCCCAGTTTAGGAGCAGGACAGTAGAACATTAAACCGATTTTATTTCATTTCTTTTAAAGTCACATGTAAATTAACATTCACCCGACACATACTCGGTCATTTCGGGACTAACAATCATGTGTTTTATTTATATTTAAAAAATTTACTTGAGCATAGAGGTTTTTAGCAGTGGGAGAAAACCGGATGACCCGGAGGAAACCCACAAGCTTGGGCAGATGATCCTACTCCTTGTCACATACATTAACTAAATGTAAATTAACTAAAAGTTGCCACGCCTAACTAACAATTTCTAACATTTGCACAAATGTATGTTGAAATCTACTATATTTTGGAAAAACTTGTATTTGCATGTATCATTCTAAAAGTAAATATAAAAGATTGTTTTATTTGTACATGTAATTGATATCTACCAAATTTATATACTTTAGCTGTAATTACAAATACGACTTTAACACTTATATTAGTATATATTCTAATGTATACTCAATTTAGAATTTATTTAGAACATATTATAGGTAATACTATGTAGACAGATACTTATATTCTTATAAATTAGTCCTTTATTTCATCTTAAAATCTCTACTTTCACTTGTTTCAAATCAATATCAATGTTGATTGGGTCTTTTGTTTTGTTTTTCAGAATCACTGAAACCAAGCCCGAAACCAAGTCCCAGACCAAGTCCCAAACCAAGCCCCAAAGATAGCCCAAGAGTGAGTTATAGATACCATTGTTTCTCTCTTAGTCATTTAGTCTGTAAATATGGGAAATCAGGGTGGAGACTGAAAATAAAATTCTGTAATGAAGTTTCTTCTGCTCGACACAAATAACTTAATGTAATGCTAATGATGCTTTTGTTTTACCATTCCACTAAGAAAGATTAATTATATTTACTAAAATAGAATTGAATTAGGTCTACACGATATTGTTCTGTAGTGTATTTACATGTATCTCCAAAGCAGTTTGCTTTAGAACAACAAGACTAAATTTTAATTCAGGTGACAAAGGTAAAAATACTGTAAGTCTTCTGAAATGTTAAGTTAAGAATTGTCATTTGAGGCATTCTGAATATCAATTTATTAATGGTTCAGTTCCATTCAGTATTTACAATAATGCGATAAAATGAAAAATTTGCCATATTCTGTATCCTCTGCCACCTAATTGTTTAATGATTCTCACTTTAGGCCATGTCAGGACTTTGGTTTTGTTTCCTTAATTAAATTCCAGCCTCATGGGTTTTCTGCGGGTCCTCCGGTTTCCTCCCACTGCTAAAGACCCCTACTTTCAAGCGAATTATTGAAATAAAAAAAAAACATGTTAGTCCTGAAATTACCTAGTTTGTTGAGTGGACATTTCTCTCTCTCTCTCCCTTAATTAAACATGCATTATTCAAGAGCTAAATCTGCCTAGTGCAGGTCTTTATTTGGGCATGAAATGTTTTCTAAAGTATTAATTAGACATTAATTAACTGATCCAGGCCTTAATCAACTTTGGATGGCATCAGATTGCTCCGATACTAAACAGATTTAAACGTTTCAGCGGTTAATCAAATATGGCGCACCTTAACGCTTCGAGTCGTAGCTTTGATCAACCAGATCCGTGGTTGAAATTATTGCACAGGTCGGTCAAATCTTTAAATGCCTATATCTTCGCTTGCAATAGAGTAATTTGAATGAAATTTTCAAATTATTCATTTTACATCATCTACTTTTGAACTAGTATAGCAAGAATGGCTAGTTCTTATCTATATCTTGAATAATGTAACTTTAAATTTAATAATGAATTTGAGTACATCTTAGTTTGAATTAAGCTGTGAAAAATTAGACAACAATCAGCTGCTTTAAAGGAGTTTATTTTAAAGTAGGGAGCTGCAGTGGCTAATTGAGTAAGATGCTGGCTCGCTAGTCTGAAGGTCGAGAAAGTTCATCCAGAATTCTGCCACGGTTTCCTCTGGCCAGTGGTGCAGAACAGGGGGCAAGACAAGGGCACGAAAAACCAAGGTCCTGTATACATTTTGGTGTGCATGTAAAAGATCACTTGGCAGGTTGAATTTGATGTAAGAGTAGGCTGTAGTGCAGCTATCTGGGCAAAGGTTTCCCTCTTAGCACACAGTATGGCATAAGCCTATATCTTCATAAGCCCAGTCTGAGCAGAACGATAGGATGTTAAGTTAAACCCCATTTTATTTCATTTATTTTGAAGCTATGGTAAATATATGTCTACATGTTTTTCAGTCAGTATCAAGTTTACAGAGTAAAAATGATGTAGAAGAAATGGAACAAGGTACAGTTTTATCAAATCTTTTAATGACATTTTATAAGTACAGTATTAGAATTCCTGAGATTAGCTTTCAAATTTGTTTTATAAATTTGATAATATTGTTAGCTAAAGCAATATTGTTTTTAAGATAATATCTCTGTTTTGTGTTTAGGATATGAAGTGAAAATATCAGAATCTGAATCAGAACCTCCAAAAATAGAAACTGATAGTGAAGGTGTTGTTATTCGTGGTAAAGTGGCCGATCGTAAGAGAATTAAGGACATCAAAAGGGTAAATTATTTTTGTCATTATTCAAAACAGACTTCTTAAAAAGTTTGGTTCCAAGAAGTATGCCTTTCACATTACAATTAGTAATCTCAATTAATATTGTACCATACTACCATTCGTAACGACTGTGTCAAGGGCCTTATTCAGTAAATCTTTTTCAAACTCATTAAACATACATTATGCAAGAGCTCAATCTTATTCAGGCCTTATTCAGTGCAATCTGCCTATTGCAGGCCTTTCTTAGGCCTGAAATGTTATCTTCATTATTAATTAGACATTAATGAATTTATGCAAACCATAATCAACTCTCAATGTCATCTTATTTGTCAGATTTTCACTGGATTTGAATTTGACCTGCTGCTCAGCGCTTATTGATGATTAAATCCAAAATGGATAATCGAGACTATGTTTGTATCGTACTTATGTTACTAATGAGGGGAGAAATTTGACTGAAATTTGCTACATATTCTATTTACGTTATCTATATTTGAAGTATTTTAGCGAGAACCGTCAACTCCTTAGCTAATCTCCTATGATACCTCTTTAAAAAGCATTATCCTTTAAGATTTGAAATCTATTATTTTAAGCCTTCTTGGAAGAGTAAATACTTTTCTTAATTTAACAGAAACAGATTTATCTGGATCAATGTCAATTCAGTAGGGCTAGGGAATGAAAATGATCAAAGCCCAGGTACTATCAGGGTATAGACACAATATTCCAACAAATGTAGATTTTCAGTCCATATACATTTCCCCTGTCTAACCTCATGGGATTTCTCCAGGTCCTCCGGTTCCGTCTCACTTCTAAATACCCCTACGCGCTAGCGAATAAATGAAATAAAGGGCAATTCCACACTAAAGTATACATTTAGGTGAAAAATTAAATTACTTGATAAGTGGACAAAAATAGTGTTATATGTTGAGAAATAATCTATATTTTGAAGACAAACTTCAATTTGGGCGGAAACCCTTCGGATTTTTTAAAATTTTGTCTTGTGTTGAAGGTTTACGTTGTAAATGTCGAATTTATAATTTTAATGTATTTTCTTTCTTGTTGTTTGTTGGATAATTCTGAATTATAATGAATGATTTGGCATTAGTTATCTGACAATGTATATAAAACATGATATTTATACATTAAAATATGAAAATAAAATATTTTTGTGAAAGTAACCAACATTGAAAAAAATCGCTATGAGAATGTACGTCCGTTACCAAATATTTACATTTTTTCCTCTCTTATTCATATTTATGAATGGAATTATTTAAAACTTCATATCCAAAGCTAGAATAGCCCATCATTTCTCTAATGACCATAAAAAGAAAAGATTTGCAAAAATTCTCAGAATAACTTGGGTTTTCTTAGATGTACGTCCGTTACTTTTCACAATATTTTATGTTGCCAAATATTTGCATTTTATCTCTCTCATTCATATTTATTTATGAAACTTTTCAAAAACTCATATTTAAAGTTAATATCACCCATTCTTGTTATTATAACCATAAAAAGAAAACATTTGCCCAAATTCTCTGAATCATTTGGGGTTTCATAGATGTATGCACGTCCGTTACCCAAATTTTACGGTGAAAATGTACGTCCGTTACCAACATTTTAAGGTCACAATATTTAATGCAAGGAGTAATCTTTTCAGGAAAGTAACTGCTTCATTAATTCAAATGAGTTGATAATTATTATTATCCATCAGTCACATTACTTGAAAGTTTACATATCTCATGTAATGGGTTAACAATTTGCACTCGTACGTCCGTTACCAGAAAATATGTACGTCCGTTACCACAATAATTTCTTATTTACTGGGTTACAAAAATCCAAATGTGAGAAGTGATCATACAGTACACATCTAGTATTAGTGCCCTTTCTTACAGGTATAAAAACTTTTGGATTTCACATGACAATTCACAGAGTTTTGCAACTATGTTCATTGCAGGCAAATGATGGTGTTCATTTCGGTACGTCCGTTACCTATACTTTGAGGAGCCAATATTTATTTCAGGTGTTCATGAACAAATGAAATCATATGTCAATTAATACTTAAAACATATGTCTTTAATGCTATATAAAACCCAAACAGTTAATTATACATGGTTAGATAATATTGGAAGTATTCAAAATATAATGAGTGCAAAATGTACGTCCGTTACCGTGGAATTGCCCTAAAATTAAACCATATGTTAGTCCCGAAATGACCTAGTTAGTATGGAATTATTGTTAAACCCCATCTCTCTCTCTCTCTCTCTCTCTCTCTCTCTCTCATTTATAAGAAATTTTATAAAAATGCTCTCTCCATATATACATGGTTGATAAGCCACGTTCTGAATGGTTTAATAACGAACTCATTGAGGGACGTCAAGAATTGAGACGCACAGAACGCCAGTGGCTTCGTTCAAAACTTGAGATTCGCCGTCAGATATTAATTAACACACGATCAGCTTACTCGCGACAACTGAATGACGCCAAATCTTGCTTCCATCGAAAGAAAATCAGTGAAGCGAGCACTAAGGAATTGTTTGCAATTGTGGACAATTTATCTGGACACGAGAGCTCTAGCATCGGTCTTGCCTGACAAGACCATTCAACTCTACCGGACATTTTTGCAGACTTTTGGAAGGGTTGGAAGGTTCAGTGTTGGATTGGCTGGGGTCATACTTGTATGGCAGAACACAAAAAGTGTCGATCGGATCGATTGTGTCGAAGGAGCATCCATTACGTTATGGTGTACCCCAGGGCTCGGTCCTCGGACCAGTCCTTTTTGCTCTGTACATGGTTCCACTTGAAGACATCATCACTCGCCACGGCTTAGACACGGTAATTTTTGCTGACGATACTCAGCTCTACATCGCGTGCAACGATAAGACTGACTATTCCGTGGTCTGCCGAATCGAAGTCTGCGTTGATGAGATCAGAGAGTGGATGAGAGAAAATCTTCTCGCACTCAATGATTCAAAAACCGAAATTGTGTGGTTTTCTTCTCGCTTCAAGAAAGCTGAAGCCTTGCCTACTTCAATGGGGGTCAGGATTGGTGATGTTAAGATCGCCGCTTCTGCGCAGCCTGTTCGTGATCTGGGAGTGATGATGGACTCAAATGGAACCATGGAGGCGCATATCGCTAATGTATGTAGAACGGTGTCATACTCACTGTGGCGGATCAGTAAATTGAGACATATTTTAGATATAGACTGAACCGAAAAATTAGTCCACGCTTTGGTCAGCTCTCGGATAGAAGATTGTAACAGTTTGTTTTACGGCCTGTATGATTACCAAATCAAAAAACTGCAACACATACAAAATTTCGCCGCTAGGCTGCTAATCAAACGAAAAGTAGAACGTCGTATGGACATGACACCAATTCTACGTGAACTTCACTGGCTACCAGTGAAAGCGCGCGTAGAATTCAAAAATCTATGCATCATATTTAAACTGATCCATCATGGTGAGTCGGCACCTTTCTATCTGACTAAATTAATTGAAATTCATGTCCCGAAAATCTGCACTAAAAGTTGCGATAGTCTAAAACTGGTTAATTACAATATGAGACCAAAACCATCACGAGCATACGGTGACCGTGCTTTTTGCGACTATGCACCACATCTGTGGAATAGCCTGCCAGCCTCTCTCCGTGATATAGATTTGTTCACCACCTTCAAAACCGCACTGAAAACACACGTTTTTAGGAAATTTTATTGTTGAGGTCGTAAGATTATGAAATATGCCATACATTGTTAATATGCAACTCGAGAGTTTTATAGTATTAGGTTAAGTTGTCTAGAAAGTGTTATTTTTAGAAAGATTTTATGTAGTGTTATTTTTTGAATGATTTTATGTAATGTTATTTTTAGAATGATTTTATGTAGTATTATTTTTAGATTTATTTTATGTACTGTTTATCATTGAATTATACACTAGTTAATTACTATATTGATGTAAAGCGGTTTGAGATGCTTTTATGTAAATCGCTATATTAAAAATAAATCATTATCATTATCATTATCATTATTACATAATTTATAAGAAATTTTATTAAAATGCATATTATTAGTCAAAAATCTATGAAAATCAATCAAATATGTTAAATTATGACTTTCAAAAGATGCTATGTCTTTCTATTGACATTTCTGGTCTGAGAATTTCAGTAATCTGCTGTAAAATGGCTTGTTACTGTCCATGCACATTTTCTGATTACTATCTGAAGAAAAGATTTCGATCTTTATATTAGTTAAATTTAACCTGTGTTCTGGATGGCATGATGAAGGATTCGACAATGAAGCCATTACAGTGACCGGTGTGCAATGCACAGAACTGTGTAGTTCATCGAAAGTATCAAAAAAAATGAAGCCATTACAGTGACCAGTGTGCGATGCACAGAACTGTGTAGGCCATCGAAAGTATCAAAAAAAACCAAACAAAATATAGATCTGTATTTAAATTAGATTGAGATAAATGAATATTAGCATTCTTGTTGCACATGCAGGCTTTAATATCAGAAGATGTGATGTGTATTATCTGGTGCATGTATGTATTAATATTTTATTTTTATTTGAAGGGAAATACTGTGATTATAGTTGTGTCTAATCTATCATTAGAAGAAGATTGTAATGCTGCCCAGAATGATAATATAAATCGATTATATGTAGGATACAGGTTTTTAGGACTACCAGCTGATGAAACAGAAACACCTTATTCTTTACCTAAACCAAAAAATGGAAAACATATCCAATTTAATTTTAGCAAAAGTAAGTTCTTTATTTGTATTCAATCACCTGAAGCTTTTTTCCCAAATTCATTGCAGGTAGTGTCTTTTTATAAACATAAATCTTAGATGCATATAATTTATCTATAGGGTATGTATAAGAGTAGGCCATAGTGCCACTTTCCGGGGAAAATTTCCCTCATAGCACTGTATGGCGTATGCCTGTCTTCATTAGCCCAGTTGTAGCAGAACAGTAGGATGTTAAACCTCATTTCATTTCTATATGGTATACATGCTGCTGTTCTGTTTGGGTTTTTGTTTTATTTCATCCATAAAGCTAAGATATGTTTTGCCAGTTAAGATACTGATGAAGAAGAGGAGGGGTCAGGGGGGTTGAACAAGTCTTAAGATTCTTGTTGACCTTCAGTGTCACCACACCAACCAAATTTGTCTGAATATAATGTTATATTTATTTTCATAAATAATACAAAAATATTTCTGAAATATAGCTCATTAGAACAATATGATTAATTTTTATTTTGTAATTTCAGCAATCCAAGTTGACTTGGAAAGAAATTATGACAGACGACAGAAATTGGCAGCCATGTTGTTACCTGGTGACCCAGATAAAGGAAGGTATGTTATGTTTATTTTGACTCTTTTCATATTTTTACTCTTTTTAAAGGGAATATCATTCTTACAATTCAATCAAAAACCTTATTTGAATTTTTTAAATTAAAAATAATTCTTATCAATTATATAATACAGCGAACTGTGCAAGCAATAATAAGATTGACATTATTACATGCATGGCACATAATTTCTTATAAACCCATTGAACCCTGACCACCTGGCCCAAATTTGACGTCATGCCTAGGCTCCTGGGTCGTCATGACGTCAAATTAAGGAAAGCACAAATAAAAGACTTTTAAACTTATTCTAAATCACTTTCTGGATAATCTTGATCATTTTAAGCGTCTTAATTCCGAAAAATCCTCGAATTGATTAAGAACCTGTGTCGTAGTAAATAGTTGTTAATAAAGATGTTTACCTTTAGAGCTTTCGTGTTCTGGGTCCGCTAGTTTCATGCTAACAATCAACAAATTGTCGCACAAATATCAAACAAAAACATGTTGCATGGGCGCTGAGCTAAATACGAAAAAGCATTGTGATTGGTCGAAAAGAAATGAACTTTTGTAGTTCATAGTTCAATGCATGACCTCGAACCGGTGCTACCGCAAATAGTCCTATAAGGATTCCACCGGTTTAAAAACCAGTGGTACGGGTTCAAAGGGTTAAAGTGGTGAACACACAAGCCAAATGATTTAGCCGAATCAATCGGCGAGGTATTTGGCCTAGTGTATCCACTGTCATTTTGGCAAATTTCTATTCGGCCTAATGATGTGCCTGAATCAAACATGTTTGACATGACATTTTCTTTTAACTGTATGTCTGCTTCACCGAAACATTTAGTATACTGTAGTATTTAGCCAATCACTATCCACTCATAACGAGAAGTCACATGATTGTTTGAAGATATGATCACCCCCATAATTAATTTAGCTGAATGATTCAGCTAGTGTGTCCACGGCTATATCAAATTGTGGTTGTATGCCTGCATTCATCCTTCTGTCTATCTACCAGATTAAGATTTGAAGTAATAAGTGAACCACCACCTACTGATAAGGATGGTGAATGTGAAGATGTGGGTGTAGCATTTGTCAGTATACCAGATATTCTACATTCTAAACAAAATATTAAAGATGCAGATCTAGAT
Source organism: Patella pellucida (assembly GCA_917208275.1). NCBI lineage: Eukaryota > Metazoa > Mollusca > Gastropoda > Patellidae > Patella > Patella pellucida. The sequence goes on from OU795039.1 coordinate 66,540,331, forward strand.
AGTAAGTTATTACCAGTATCTCATTTTAATCGGAAAATATGCTTCTAGACATTATAAATTTTCTCCAATATTTCTACTGCTTTTTCTAGGATTTAGATAGGTTATAATTGTCAGGGAATTTGACTGCATGACTAAAGTAATTTTCCAACTTGTGACTAAAACTGCATGGCTAAACACGATTTATTTGTTAGATGCTGACTAATCAATTGGTCTAATGCATGCACAGTAGAAGTAAGGATGTGGCATTGAGGTTTGCTATGGGTAAAGGCTTGGGGGGGGGGGGGTTCTCAGAGTACTCCTGTTTCCTCAAATTTTTGTTGCCCTCTGGATATAAGCAGATTATTGAAAAAAGAATATACATGTCCCAAATTGACCCAATTGCATATATTTTTTGGGCAAGATAATAATTTTATTAACAAGCAAACTTAACAATACGACTTGACCGTGAACACTCTGCTCTCTTGCTCAGGAACTAAGTGAAATTTGTTTCCATGTAAACACAACATTTATTCAACTATAAAGTGTCTAATCAAACTAGGCACGGCTACTGTAGAAGATTAATGTGTGTACAGAGTTTGGTATAGATATCTTGAGTGCTGTCGGACAGATATGCTCTGGCAACAAAATCGAATGGAAAAACCGACAGTGCCCATTTCAGCATGGGATAATAACCCAGAAACATAGTCTTTCATATTTCCCTTTATATCGTGACAAAATGAAATGGTGTTTAACCTTCTACTGTTATGCACCTAACCTGAGCTAATGGAAGACGGGCATATGCCATACAGTGTGCTATGAGGGAAATTTTGCCCAGGCAGTGGCACTAAGGCCTACCCTTACCGGTATATCGAATTCCAACTGTCAAGGGATCTTTTACGTGCATGCCAATGTGTACATGGGACCTCAGTTTTTCGTCCCTAACCGAATGACTAGACAGCTGTCCTTGTCAGGCCCTCCGTTCTGCTCACTGACACGGGGAAACCACGCTGAAAAATTGAGTTTATCTTTCTCTGCCAATGCAGGGATCGAACACTCGACCTCCAGGCTAGCGAGCCAGCGTCTTACCCACATGATCCCCCTTTATATTGTGACAGTAGACCATTTAGTTTTTTCAGTAGTATTGATAACAGGTAATGTTAAATTATTAAAAAAGCCACTGGGCAGAATTGATCAATTTTATTTGATTTTCAACTTTCAGTTTATGATTTCAATGATGAGAAGACATTAATTGGTAATATGAAAGTTACTGTGGAATGTTTGGCAGCTTTAGAAGCTATTGATAAAGAATTAGTAGAAGGAACATTCTAATTCAATTTTTACTCAAACTCAATACATATTTTAAAGTTATTTACCCAATACATATTTAATTTTTAAGTTATTTTATTAACCACAAATTTTTTTAGTCCCTGTACATGATGAAATGATACAAAATTAAACTAAAAAATATCATTAATCTTGTAGTATTATTTGATTAGCCAAGCTTAGATTTATCCTTATTTTTATTATGAAATATTATTGTACAAAGTATCCTTGTATGATCGAATAATATAGTTTTATTCAGGTCTGTCACCAGAGTTTAATATTCTGCTATTTTATTCATATATCATACAGTGTCTAATTTAGAATGTATCATTTATTTTGTTTCGTTTATTTTCCTCACATTTACTATTCAGTGATTTTAATTATATAACTATGAGCATTGTCAGTTCATTGCTACACTTACTATGTTATTAAGTTGGTATTTGGTTAAGATATCTTCCCCTGTCAGATATCACCAAAACAAAAACTATGAGCATTGTCAGTTAATTCCTACACTTACTACGATAAGGTGGTGTTTGGGTAAGATATTTTCCCCTATAACGTAGACAGAACATGAAAACAATCTTTTTCTAGGTACCTGGCTTGTTCAGGTGTCCAAAATTAATCCAAGGCTATTTGAGTAATACATTTAGTTGTAAGTTTTATAGAAGTACAAGTACTAGTACAAGAAAACCGCAGAGGCTGTGTTGACTATTTTGATTAGTGGAACCTCTTATAATTGCTAACTGCAATCCAGTGTGATCATAGTCTTTACAATGGCTTCAGCCTTCAGGAATATGTTTTTACTTTGCATGTATTTTATTTGACATTTTAAGTTCACCATGTGCTTTGTGGATATGTTTTATATGTTGAGGATTATTATATATTAAATGTTCAAACTACTGTCTGTGATATTCCAAATATAATTTGATGTATTTAACCGTCCATGTATTTTTGTCTTCATTAATTTATTTTATAAAACCATATTAGTACCGTATAATAAAAAAATACATGTATACTGTTTATATTATAAGACAAATTATATATGTAGTAGCATCTTTTAATAAATACTATAAAATATCTATACATTTGTTTTAGAAAAAGATAGGGCTATTATGTTCATAACCAAGTATCTATCAGGTTTACTGTGAAGTCCCCACTCAAGACAATAATTCTTACAGTAATTGAAGAAAATAATTAGCTTTCTACAACAGATTTGCATAACAATAAAGATCAAGGGATTGTATACACTAACAACACTATTTGTCAAAGTATCATTCAAGACTTTTCACAATAGATTTTCGATATATGCTCAGGGAAAGACAGGAACATCTACACAGGCCCGTTACCAGCTCATAGAATTTGGTGGGGCTACAGAATTTTTTGAGTGGCTGAGAATGTGTCCGACTAAGAACGCTCCTAATAAATGATTATTACTGGGGAAATATTTGGAGGGGCTAATTCATTTTTTTTTGGGGGGGGGGGGCACACATCTTATAGATTTTCATTATGCTCAGGAACATCCACGCAGGCCTGTAACCAGCTCATAAAATTTGTTGGCCAAATGTTTGGGGGGAGGGCCCATCTACGGGAGGGAAAGGAATGGGTTTAGTCATTTCCAAGCTCCACCAATCAAGTGCATAACTGTATAGAACAGACAGAGGACATGTTTGTTACAACTGCTTACTTGTGATACGATAATAAATATTTAACAAGATGAAATCTAATGATGATGACATTTTATTTAATAAGTTCTAATATCTTCATACATACTATTCACATTCATACTCAAATATACACTTGTTTTTATTATTTAATTTTTTGAATATTAAAATATTTAGAGAATTACACCTCCTCCAGACCACTCCATCCTCTGAAAGAAAAAAAATACGAGCAAGAATTAAATAGATAGTTATATATTTATCCAATAAAGAAATGAAAAGGGTTTTAACGTCCCACTGTTTCTAACATGGGCTAATGAAGACAGGCATATGCCATACAGTGTGCTATGAGGGAAATTTTGCCCGGGCAGCAGCGCTACAGCCTATTCTCATATCGAATTCCAACTGCAGATAACGCCAATGCATATAACAATTTTAAAAGACAAAAAGAACATACCAGTAGATAGCAAAGAAACATCCCTATTTCCATCTATTGTAAATTAATAAAAATATTTAATTACCTCTTGAGGTTGAACAAAGGCTAACCAATCAGATGTATGTGTTGGTAGTAAACCCATCACATGACATTTATAAACGGCCATCGCTAAACAAAACACATTACCCATTATAAAAACTAGCTTCTGAAATGGTGCTTGTTCCCCTTCAATATCTTTAAAAGCTAAAATGAAATAGTCAATCAATTATTATAGAAAACAGTTTTCACCTTGCTTCATTACTAGTTTACTTTAATAGCAATATTATTCTTATAACAAAATTTTTAGATACACACCTATCGACACTATATACTGGTTTCAGTAATGAAAGGCTGTGGGTGGATCCATGGATAAGCCATTCGTGCTGAGCAATTTCAACTCAATGTACATTTCACATTTTTTTCAAACATGAACCAAGCAATATGAAATGAAATGGGATTTAACATCCTGATGAAGACAGGCATACATCACACAGTGTGCTATAAGGGAAATTTTGCCCGGACAGCACCGCTACGGTCTACTCTTATATCGAATTTTAACTATCAAGGGATCTTTTACGTGCATGCCAATGTGTACACAGGACGTCGTTTTTTTCGTTCCATCTGAATGACTAGACAGCTGTCTTGGTGAGGCCCTCTGCCCTGCATCATTAACAAGGGGGAACCACACAGTAAAAACGGGGTGAACTTGCTTGGCCGATGCAGGGATTGAATACCCAACCTCCAGACCAGCGAGCCATTGTCTTACGCGCTTAGCCACTGTGAGCCCCTAAAAGCAATATGAATATTGGATTCCTTTGAAATGAATATACATGTAGTTAGAATGAATGACATGAATTCATTAGATTTTACATGAAAAATTTAAATATACTTACTTTTTTGTAAAGCTAGTATGGCGTAGATTGGTCGAATGAACATCATACCAACCATCATTATAGGAAATATAGATATAGAATTACCAGCCATCCACATAATAAACATATTCATAGGAACTTGTTTTACTGGTGCTAGAGCTATATCCCATGATCGCTATAAAAATATACATATATTCACATTAATAAAAATGTCCTAGGATTGATCATCAATACTGTAAAAGATCCCTTGGCAGTAGCAATTCAGTTGCTGCCCGGGCAAAACATTTTTCCCTCATAGCACACTGTATGGCTGTCTTCAATCAGCCCAGGTTAGGTGCAGAAGCGTAGGAAGTTAAAGCCCATTTCATTCATCCATTCTTAATACAATCAAATAATCTGTTAATTAGTGTAAAGAGTACTGTAAAATAAGACCGGTGGTGACCCCCTTCAGATTTCATTAATTTAATGACACATTTATACAAATACTCATATCAATTCACATTGAATTATATTTTTATTATGTTTTTATTTAAATACGCATTACATCAGGGGCAATAATTAATCGTGTTACAGAATATTTAAAATGTCATGGTTTTCCAAACTTTTGTAGACATCTTTTGGCTCATTATTAAGATATGGTAATGTTTTTGAATACTTCTAGTGAGGTAAGTATATTTTATTGTAGTTTAGTTTTAGTATTAAAAATGTACCTTAACAATAAGGTTGGGATCAACATCTTTTGTTCTGTCAGAAACCACAGAACCTTCCATAAAGCCAACTGGTGAAACAATATCACTTGATGCTACAACAGATCGTAATCTGAAATAAACAATAACAAATAAGACATCAGTAATCTGATATAGGGGAAAGGGGGGTAATGTATGAGGGTAATATGGGCCACAGCCTTGACAAGCTCGTCATATGACATTTCTTTAAAATTTTATTTGCCAAGACCTCTTCGTCCTCTAAACATGTGTTGCACATCATAACAAGTTCACAGATACATTACACAAAAAATCTCAGTATAATTAAAGGAAGTAGCAGTACTGTAAGGTAAGAAAGATGATCGCTAGTAAACTCATTCACAGGAATACTTGAGCGCCCAAAAGATTGTTTGCCTTATTGCATACATGCTGTTTGCAATAGTTACTATAAACTGTTATGGTGGCTTTGCAGAGAAATATAGATAAATTTTTTTAATTAAAGATCATCTTGTCTATCTACATCTAATCAATGCGTCAAACCACAACAGTACGTATATCAGAAATATTGAAAAGGCTATGCACGGAAGACGAGTAAGATTTAGTAGTGAATAGTTCATGTAGCATAAAATTAATTACTTAGTCTTAGATTGAAAGGTGTGGGTAATAATAATAATCTCGTCTTTTACAGTAACAGTGGTAGCAATTTAGGCCCAAGGCCTGTTTTCAATTTGGCCCTTGGCACAGATCGTGCAAATGAACCCTTGATGCATTGGCGAGAAGCCGCCTCTCTATCGCCACAGCTATCCGACCAGCTAAAGTCTATAGGATTATAGGCCTAGTAGAGTACGTTGACCCGACTACTTTTGACTTCTAACCCTATTTCCCAGATCAACCTATACTGCGCCACATTATAATTATATTGCTACTACACTGGGGAAGGACACTCAGAGAGAAGAAAAATGACACACGATACTAGATCTTTTGTATGATTTGGAAATTGTCTTTCCATGTTAATTATAAGCCACAATTCTAACCCATGTTAATTATAAGCCACAATTCTAACCCTTCAGTCTCAGAATACCCCCATCAAACCACTGTTTTCATAAAGATATTTTCCAGATGGTACAAAGAATTAGTATTGTGCAAAAATTACCTGTAATCATAGTAATATACTGTATAATATTTCTATAATATATGTAGCGATTTTGTCAGTCATTGTCAACTCTGTCAGTCATCATCCATGATGGATCACGCATGATTGCATGTGATGATGTGATGTGTGGTCGAACTGAACCACATTTTATAATGACAAATGTGAGAAAAAATACAGAAGATTATTGTTTAAAACAAATATTATTTTGTAATTGGTTAAAGATAGTATATAAATAATCCCGTTTAATTCAGAAATTGACGGAACAAACCTGCCAGAACCAGCAAAATCAATAGACCACTTGTGTTTCTTACTTCGGGCAGCCATTTTGGATGTAGTTTGTAGACTCGATTGTCACAGGTAAAATATCACGAGAAATATACAGACTTTTTGAGTCGACCCTAAGTCCAAAGCGAATAGTCAGTCGAATAAACCGGTCGATGGCTTATTAAAATTTTGGAATCGTATGTAATCATTAAAAGTTAAAGAAAAAACGCACTAATTCCAATACCCTTTATTATTGTTTTTGTATATTGAGCGACTTGTTTACTGGATTATTTGACTGGTTTTATCGACTGGGGTATTGTCGCTCAATGTTAAGCAGCGGCGGCAGTGGACTAAGATACTATAGTAACAAATCATGCTCGTAGCCATAGCTGAAGGGGCCGGGGGCATGGAGTAGGGGCCGGGGCCATTGGGTAGGGGTCGGGGGCCTTCTCAACTAGTTTTCGGTCGATTTTACGGGCAAAAATAGTCACTGCAAATTGCAAAGCGAGGACGTGGGTGAAATCACCTGCCAATAAGGCGTAGTGCTCAGAGGCGGATCCAGGAAATCCAGTTAGGGGGGGGGGCCTGAGAAAATTTTTGAAAAAATCGGGGTGTCAGTGGTGATTTGTGGCGCATATCTATTTTTTTATACTGTTATTTATATTTTAATATTGGATGAAGATAATATAGTTACTAATTGGACTATAGATAATATAGTAACAAATCATGCTCGTAGCCATAGCTGAAGGTGCCAGCCGGGGTCATGGAGTAGGGGACGGGGTATTGAGTAGGGGCCGGGGGCCTACCAAACTAGTTTCAAGGTCGATTTTACGGACAAAAGCAATTATTAAGGCGATATATAGTTAAGCCATAACTGAAGTAGCCAAGAGCCCCGGGGGGAGGAGGGGGGGAGGGAAAGGTCTTCACCAGTCTTAAGTGATAAACAAGTCGCTCAATGGACTAAGATTCTATATACAAATCATGCTCGTAGCCATAGCTGAAGGAGCCGGGGGCATGGAGTAGGGGCCGGGGGCATGGGGTAGGGGCCTTCCCAACTAGTTTCACGGTCGATTTTACGGACAAAAGTAGTTTGGAAAGTACGGTATTCAGGCGATAGTTAAGCCATTACTGAAGGGGCAAAGGGCTCTTGGGGGGGGGGGGGTCTTCACCAGTCTTAAGTGATACATGTACTTAAGTAGAAACTAATCCCCCCCCCCCTACACCTCGAACGAATAAAGTCCCTATATATGGTATGGACGTAGTAAAGGAATGCGATGAGGATGGGGTGGGAGGGGGCGTGTGGGAATGAGGTATTTGCCATTTTCATGTGGCCTCGTCCAGTCGATAAAATCAGTCAATTAATTTAGTCTATAACATCAGTCAAATAATCCAGTCGAATAAACCAGTCGAATAATCCAGTCGAATAATCCAGTCGAATAAACAAGTCGAATAATCCAGTCGAATAAACCAGTCGAATAATCAAGTCGAATAAACAAGTCGCTCAATGTTAAGCAGCGGCGGCAGTTGACTAAGATAATATAGTAACAAATCATGCTCGTAGCCATAGCTGAAGGGGCCGGGGCATGGAATAGGGGCCGGGGGCATGGGGTAGGGGCCGGGGGCCTTCCCAACTAGTTTTACGGTCGAGTTTACGGGCAACAGTAGTCTTTGCAAATCGCAATACGCGCGTAGTACTGTATATAGCTATTGCTAAAAATAGATTATATATAAATATTGGATGAATTATGAGCGTGGCTCTGTCCCTAGGGGTCGGGCAAGCACCAAAAACATGGGGCATGGGGTAGGGGCCTTCCCAACTAATTTCACGGTCTATTTTACGTACAAAAGTAGTTTGAAAAGTACGGTATTCAGGCGATAGTTAGGTCATTACTGAAGGAGCCAAGGGCTCTTGGGGGGGGGGGGGTCTTCACCAGTTTTAAGTGATACATGTACTTAAGTAGAAACTAATAACCCTCCCCCCTACACCCCGAAAGAATAGAGTCCCTATATATGGCATGGACGCAGTAAAGGGGTGCGATGAGGGTGGGGTGGGAGGGGGCGTGTTGGAATGAGGTATTTGCCATTTTCATGTGGCGTCGTCCAGTCGATAAAATCAGCCAATTAATTTAGTCTATAACATCAGTCAAAAAATCAAGTCGAATAAACCAGTCGAATAATCCAGTCGAATAATCAAGTCGAATAAACAAGTCGAATAATCCAGTCGAATAATCCAGTCGAATAATCAAGTCGAATAAACCAGTCGAATAATCAAGTCGAATAAACCAGTCGAATAAACAAGTCGAATAAACCAGTCGAATAATCAAGTCGATTAAACAAGTCGCTCAATGTTGAGCAGCGGCGGCAGTTGACTAAGATAATATAGTAACAAATCATGCTCGTAGCCATAGCTGCAGGTGCCGGGACATGGTAGGGGCCGGGGTCCTTCCCAACTAGTTTGAAAATCGATTTAACGGGCAAATTAGTTTTTACGGTATTCAGGCGATAGTTAAGCCATAACTAAATGAGCCAAGGGCTCTTTGGGGGGGGGGGGGGGTCGGGGAGGTCTTCACCAGTCTTAAGTGATACATGTACTTAAGTAGAAACTAATAACCCTCCCCCTACACCTCGAAAGAATAGAGTCCCTATATGTGGTATGGACGTAGTGAAGGGATGCGATGAGGGTGGGGTGGGAGGGGGCGTGTTGGAATGAGGTATTTGCCATTTTCATGTGGCCTCGTCCAGTCGATAAAATCAGCCAATTATTTAGTCTATAACATCAGTCAAATAATCCAGTCGAATAAACCAGTCGAATAATCAAGTCGAATAATCAAGTCGAATAAACCAGTCGAATAATCAAGTCGAATAAACCAGTCGAATAAACCAGTCGAATAATCAAGTCGAATAAACAAGTCGCTCAATATTAAACAGCGGTGGCAGTGGACTAAGATAATATAGTAACAAATCATGCTCGTAGCCATCGCTGAAGGTCCCGGGGGCATGGGGTAGGGGCTGGGGCCCTCCCTGGGGCCCTCCCAGCTAGTTTCACGATAGATTTTACGGGCAAAAGTAGTCACTGCAAATCGCATAGCGCGGACGTGAGTGAAAGCTGTTGCTAAAACTAGATTAGATTTTAATATTGGATGAGTTATGAGCGTGACTCTGCCCCTGGGGGTCAGGCATGTACCAAAAACAATAGGGATCATCCTTGGGGTATAATAAGGAATACGTATGTAAAGTTTCAAGATGATCACGTAAGAATTGTGGCCTGTAGGCGACACACAGACACCACACACACATTCATTACGTACACACTGTGTTGACAAACACAGAAAGGGGAGACGGCAATACAAATAATCATATATCATATACGTCCACATTATGAATAACATGTATGATGCGATGCGGGTGGGTTGGAGGGGGGGGGGGCTGTGGGGATAAGGTATTTGACATTTTCATGTGGTCTCGTCCAGTCGATAACATCAGTCGAATACTTCAGTCGTATAGTTCAGTCGTATATCTCAGTCGAATACCTCAGTCGTATACTTCAGTCGAATAACTCAGTCGTATAGTTCAGTCGAATAATTCAGTCGTATAAGTCAGTCGTATAGTTCAGTCGAATAAACAAGTCGCTCAATACGAAGCAGTGATGGTATTTGATTAAGATAATATACTAATATTTCCCCCCCCCCCAACCCCGGAAAGAAATGAAATGAAATAGGGTGGGGTGGGGAGGGGGTGTGTGGGGCTAATGAAGACGGGAATGCGCCATACAGTGTACCATGATGGAAATTTTGCCCGGACAGCGGCACTACGGCCCACTTTTATATATCGAGTTCTAACTGTCAAGGGATCTTTTACGTGCACGCAAATGTGTAGGCCTACACGGTACCCGGGGTTTTCGTCCTATCCGAATGACTAGACAGCTGCCATTGTCCACCCCGAAAAGAATAGAGTCCCTATATATGATATGAGCATAGAAAGGGGACGGGTGCGATGCGGGTGGGGTGGTGTGGGGAGGGGTGTGTGGGGCTAATGAATACGGGATTACGCCATACAGTGTGCCATGAGGGGAATTTTGCCCGGACAGCGGCACTACGGCCCACTCTTATATATCGATTTCTAACTGTCAAGGGATCTTTTACGTGCACGCAAATGTGTGGGCCTACACGGTAACCTGTTTTTTTGTTCTATCCGAATGACTAGACAGCTGCCATTGTCCACCCCGGAAAGAATGGGGTCCCTATTTATGATATGAGCATATTAAGGGGACTGATGCGATGCGGGTGGGGTGGTTTGGGGTGGGGTGCGTGGGGCTAATGAAGACGGGAATACGCCATACAGTGTGCCATTAGGGAAATTTTGCCCGGACAGCGGCACTACGGCCCACTCTTATATATCGAGTTCTAACTGTCAAGGGATATTTTACGTGCACGCCAATGTGTACACGATAATTCGGTTTTCGTCTTATCCTAATGACTAGACAGCTATCCGTCCCTATATATGATATGAGCATACTAATTTGCAAATTCTATTAATACAGCGCGGACGTGATTGAAATCACTTACTAAAAATAGATTAGATTTTAATAATATTGGATGAATTATGAGCGTGGCTCTGCCCCTTGGGGTCGGACAAGCACCAAAAACAATAGGGGTCATCCTTAGGGTAATATAAGGAATACGTTTGTAAAGTTTCAAGATGATCACGTGCGAATTGTGGCCTGTAGGCGACACACAGACACCACACACACATTCATTACGTACACACTGTGTTGACAAACACAGAAAGGGGAGACGGCAATACATATATCCTATACGTCCACATTATGAATCACATGTATGATGCGATGCGGGTGGGTTGGAGGGGGGGGGCTGTGGGGATAAGGTATTTGACATTTTCATGTGGTCTCGTCCAGTCGATAACATCAGTCAAATACTTCAGTCGTATAGTGACTGTTCAGTCGTATATCTCAGTCGAATACCTCAGTCGTATACTTCAGTCGAATAACTCAGTCGTATAGTTCAGTCGAATAATTCAGTCGTATAAGTCAGTCGTATAGTTCAGTCGAATAAACAAGTCGCTCAATATGAAGCAGTGATGGTATTTGACTAAGATAATATACATATATTTTCGTCCCCCACCCCACCCCAACCCGAAAAGAAATGAATGAAATGGGGTGGGGTGGGGAGGGGTGTGTGGGGCTAATGAAGACGGGAATACGCCATACAGTGTGCCATGAGGGAAATTTTGCCCGGACAGCGGCACTACGGCCCACTCTTATATATCGAGTTCTAACTGTCAAGGGATCTTTTACGTGCAGGCCAATGTGTACACGATAATTCGGTTTCCGTCTTATCCGAATAACTAGACAGCTATCCGTCCCTATATATGATATGAGCATACTAATTTGCAAATTCTATTAATATAGCGCGGACGTGATTGAAATCACTTGCTAGAAATAGATTAGATTTTAATAATATTGGATGAATTATGAGCGTGGCTCTGCCCCTGGGGGTCGGACAAGCACCAAAAACAATAGGGGTCATCCTAAGGGTATTATAAGGAATACGTTTGTAAAGTTTCAAGCTGATCAAGTACGAATTGTGGCCTGTAGGCGACACACAGACACCACACACACACACACACACACACACACATATTAAATACAAACAATAACAAACAGAGAGGGGCGACGGCAATACATATACGTCCACATTATGAATCACATGTATGATGCGATGCAGGTGGGTTGGAGGGGGGGGGGACGTGTGGCCTGTGGGGATAAGGTATTTGACATTTTCATATGGTCTCGTCCAGTCGATAACATCAGTCAAATACTTCAGTCGAATACTTCAGTCGTATAGTTCAGTCGTATATCTCAGTCGAATACCTCAGTCGTATACTTCAGTCGAATAACTCAGTCGTATAGTTCAGTCGAATAATTCAGTCGTATAAGTCAGTCGTATAGTTCAGTCGAATAAACAAGTCGCTCAATATGAAGCAGTGGTGGCATTGGACTAAGATAATATACTAATATTTTCGTCCCCCACCCCACCCCACACCGGAAAGAAATTAAATGAAATTGGGTTTAACGTCCTACTGTTCTGCTCCGAACTGGGCTATAAGACAGACATACGCCATACAGTGTGCCATGATGGAAATTTTGCCCGGACAGCGGCACTACGGCCTACACTTATATTGAGTTCTGTCAAGGGGTATTTTACGTGCACGCCAATGTGTAGGCCTATACGGTACCTCGATTTTCGTCCTATCCGAATGACTAGACAGCTGCCATTGTCCACCCCGAATATAATAGAGTCCCTTTATATAATATGAGCATAGAAAGGGGACGGGTGCGATGTGGGTCGGGTGGGGTGCCTCAATATGAAGCAGTGATGACATTAGACTATAAGATAATATACTAATGTTTTCGCCCCCCCCCCCCACACTCGGAAAGATATAAATGCAATGGGGTTTAACATCCTACTGTTCTGCTCCGAATTGGGCTAATGAAGACGGGAAAACGCCTTACAGTGTGCCATGAGGAAAAATTTGACTGGATGCGATGCGGGTGGGCTGGGGGGGGGGGGGGGGGCGTGTGTGGGGATGGGGTATTTGCCATTTTCATGTGGTCTCGTCCAGTCGATAACATCAGACATATACTTCAGTCGTATAGTTCAGTCGAATACCTCAGTCGTATACTTCAGTCGAATAACTCAGTCGTATAGTTCAGTCGTATACTTCAGTCGAATAGCTCAGTCGTATAGTTCAGTCGAAAAGTTCAGTCGTATAGTTCAGTCGAATAAACAAGTCCCTCAATATGAAGCAGTGATGGCATTAGACTAAGATAATGTACTAATATCCCCCCCCCCCCACCTCGGAAGGAAATGAAATGAAATGGGATTTAACATCCTACTGTTCTGCTCCGAATTGGGCTAATGAAGACGGGAATACGCTATAATAAGTATATACAGTGTGCCACGAGGGAAATTTTGCCCGGACAGCGGCACTACGGCCCACTCTTGTCGAGTTCTAACTGTCAAGGGATCTTTTACGTGCACGCCAATGTGTACATGATAATTCGGTTTTCGTCTTATCCGAATGACTAGACAGCTGTCCTTGTCTACCTCGAAAAGAATAGAGTCCCTATATATATATGATATGAGCATACTAATTTGCAAATTCTATTAATATAGCGCGGACGTGATTGAAATCACTTGCTAAAAATAGATTAGATTTTAATAATATTGGATGAATTATGAGCGTGGCTCTGCCCCTGGGGGTCGGACATGCACCAAAAACAATAGGGGTCATCCTTAGGGTAATATAAGGAATACGTTTGTAAAGTTTCAAGATGATCAAGTAAGAATTGTGGCCTGTAGGGTATGCGACACACAGACACCACACACACACACACACCCACACACACATATTAGGCCTAAATACAAACAATAACAAACAGAGAGGGGCGACGGCTATACATACGTCCACATTATGAATCCCATGTATGATGCGATGCAGGTGGGTTGGAGGCCGGGGGCGGGGGGGGGGGGGGGTGTCGCCTGTGGGTATTAGGTATTTGACATTTTCATAAATCGTCTCGTCCAGTCGATAACATCAGTCAAATAATCCAGTCGAATAAACAAGTCGAATAATCAAGTCGAATAAACCAGTCAAATAATCCAGTCGAATAATCAAGTCGAATAAACAAGTCGAATAATCCAGTCGAATAAACAAGTCGCTCAATATGAAGCATTGATGGCATTGGACTAAGATAAGCCTACTTATATTTTCGCCCCCCCCCCCCCAACCTCAGAAAAAAATGAAATGGAATGGGGTTAAACGTCCTACTGTTTTGCTCCGAACTGGGCAAATGAAGACGCCAGACGGGTATACATACGCCATATATACAGTGTGATATGTGGGAATTTTGCCCGGACAGCGGCACTACGACCTACTCTTATATATCGAGTGCTAACTGTCAAGGGATCTTTTACGTGCACGCCAATGAGAGGTCAACAGGATGTTTAGGGGTTTGCTATTGAAGTAACATCTCAATAAAGTTTTGATTTAAACTGTCAGATTTGAACTTGTGGGGGGGAAAAAACAAAATAGACAAAAACGATGTAATCATATTTGAGTTAGTGCGTTTTTTATTTCAGTCAAACAAACAAATCCCAAATTTTAGCCCAACCATCGACCGAGTTTGTTGACTGGAAAACGTAGTGGTACTTAGGGGCAATTGGACTTTTTAATCAAGATAAACATTATGACAGCGAACGCATCTTCCAAATTGAAGACTTCTTGAAATGATTACCCCCCTTAATCAGATATCTATTAGGATTGGGGGAGTGCGTTTTGTTTTAAATAATTCTTTTATTGTGGCTGGAAAAAATTATAATTGGATAAGAATCCACAGGTTAGTTATTACTGTATAAGTGGATTTTTTCCACACTGATCAGTAGGCTAGTGAATATTAGCTAGGCCGCCAACATTCAAACATTGAGAGGGATGACATCGGTGGGGGTTAATGAGTTCGCAATATTAATACTATTATTAATTAATAATATTAACTTTTTCTTTCTGCAATTAAATTCTTGATTTTTTTATCGATTTTTTTTTTGAAGCTCTATAAAACAAAAATTTGGGTATTTGAAGTAGATCTTGGGGAAAATGTTTCCTATTTAGTGTAAATTTAGTGTAAGTATGGTTAAAAGGCACCATTCTGCTCGAACCAGTTCATGTTACTCGTATGAAAACATGGCACGATATATTGAGCAATTGATCGACGCCATGTGATATGACGTCACACGTAGAATGCATTATGAACTTTATATAAAGGTCAGTCATCTTTCACAGATTTATAAGAAGGGGCCTTCGCGATACCTCTGTGAAACAGACTGGGCATCGCGGACCTTAATTATAATATTAAAATTTGGCTGTCTGTCTACAGTTTGCTCCGCCTGAGAACAGACACTAAGCTAGTTGACCGACATTTTAGACCTAAATTTATGTGGAAGAGTTAGTAGAAAACGCTAACTATACTTCAAGGATTACGTATTTATTCTCCTACCATTTAATAAAATTGAAAAGAATGTATATTAAATCTTTGTGTGTATTTCAGTTGTAAAAGAATGAAGAACCGCAATACAAATAGTTTACTAATTTTGGGATATGTCGGCCAGTTAGGACAGATCTATTCTCGAAGTATGAAGTAGATGAATCGCTGTGTGCATAATTATGAAATAGACGGATCTCTGTGTGAAGATTGACAAAAACATATCAAGTCTAATTTTATACACACCTTTCAACAATTCGTGGAAAGGCGGATGATTGAATAAGCCATTAAGCAAAATTGAATAAAAATGGGGTTTAACTACCTATTTTTCTGCTCCAACCGGGTTAATAAAAATGCATACACCAGACAGTGTTATATATACGTGATGGATCTTTGCCCAGACAGCAGCGTTTTCAAATATTCTCTATCGCGTCGAAGCATGGGGTTTTTGTACCATCCGAATGACTAGAAATTGGTCCTTGCCAGGTCGTCCACCCAGCACCATGTATAATGTAGGGTATGCCAGGGATGAAATCTCCGTTAACATTCTCTTAAAGCTCCTAATCTTTGAAGGTTCCTGCCCGTCCTGGTTGTTAACCACAAATTTGGTGGTTGTAACTCTACTAAAATGAGGATCACGTTCGTTTGAAACATTTGTCATGTAAGCCATCCGAATAATACATTATTTTCTATTCTAGTTAGCCGCGGTGTCTCAGTGGGTAAGATGTTGGCTCGTTGACCTGGAGGTTCCATGGTGGCTAAGTGGATAAGGCGCTGGTTCGCTAGCCTGGAGATCGGGTGTTCGATCCCTGCATTGGCCGAGAAAGTACATCTCGATTTTTCGGTGTGATTTCCCCTTGTCACTGATGCAGAAGGAGCAGTGATGCAGAAGGAGGGCCTGACAAGGGCAGCCGCCTAGTCGTTCAGATGGGATTAAAAACCGAGGTCCGGTGTACACATTGGAGAGCACGTACAGATCCCTTGCCAGTTGGAATTCCATATAGGAGTACACCGTAGCGCCGCTACCCGGGCAAAAATTTCCCTCATAGCACACTGTAATCCTGTATGGCGTATGCCCGTCTTCCATTAGCCCAGGGCCCGATTCCTAGAAAATTCTTAAGCACGTTCTTGTGCTTAGATTTTAGTCGACTTTGCATTTAAGTAAACTTACCTTATTTTGTGTTCCCAGAAAATTCTTAAGAACGATCTTGTGCTTAGATTTTAAGTAGACTTCATTGTAAGCACAAGAACGTTATTATGCCTTCCAAGAAAAAACTAAAGCACAACTTCGTTCTTAAACAAGTCCCAGGCAAGGTATATGGCTTGCTTACCAACCTAAAGTCTGTTTCTGCTTAAAAAAGATGGCTGCTTGAGGTTTATTCGACGGCATTTCTGACACCTTTTGGTACCAAAGAGACAATTACAAGACAGAGAAAATCCTTCTCCAAAAGAAATTAAGAAATTTCGCATCTAGGGCCTTATAGGCCTACCCTGAAACCAATTTATTTATTTGCCAATTAGTAAACAATAGGCTACAAACATACAGGTTACTTTAAGATCAGGCGCTCTAAAAATTATTCAGTTAGTTTGTATGTGTCTGCGTTTTTCTTATATCTTTTAGCACATTTTATAATTATGTGTATAGGGGACATGTCAAATGCATCCAAATCAACCACAATAAATCAGACGACAAATTTCTGACGTAATTCGCAAAGCAAAGTTGTTTTTATGATTAAAGAGCATCGTAGTTGCAGTGTATGGTAAGCTTTACCAGCCACAATGTGCTTAGACTTTACTTGACCGGTGCTTACGTAAGAATGGTCTTGAGAATTTTCTAGGAACGTCATTTTTATAAGATTCTTACGTAAGTAAAGTGAAGCATGACTTTGTGCTTACTTTAAGAATTTTCTAGGAACCGGGCCCATGTTAGGAGCATAATAGTAGGACGTTAAACCCCATTTCATACATTTCATTCCCATGTTCGATCCCGGTGTTGGCCAAGAAAGTTTATGGGGATTTTTCCAGCGTGCGCCCCTCTTGTGGCTGGTGTAGGACAGAGAATATGGCAACGGAAACGCATAGTCGTTGAGATGGGACGAGAAACCAAGGTCTCGTGGACACATTGTTGTGCACGTAAAATAACCCTTAAACGTTGGAACGAAATTAGAGTAGGCCATAGTGTCACTTCCGGGGAAAAAATCACCCATAGCACACTGTAGACGCATGTCCGTCTTCGTAACCCCAGTCAGTGTAAAACAGCAGGACGTAACATCTCACTTCATTTCACTTATTCTAATTGAAGTGAAGGCTAAACAACGATTGTAACGATTTCGATAAAGAGGTGGAACAGTAGCACTGCCCTGGCAAAATTCATCTGACATTGTACTATATAGTTACAAAAGAAAATAAAATAAATACCCTGCACTAGGCTTAAAAAAAACAAGAAAAAACACAGTAAATGACGTAACTATAATGATGATAAGACATGGACGTTTTATTGTTTTTCACTCCACTCCCAAACACAGGCTTGTGTTGTACTTAATAATTTAATTTCCGTGTGATATGTATGCAACTCTAGATTAGTATTCTTTCTTTACAAAAACCCACAAAAGACTAAAATATTGTTTTTATTCTAGAATGAAAAACCCGTACAATTGTTTTTATTAAATAAATTAGTTTATCTATTGTGTATATTTATGAACTTATTTTACTTTCACACGGATATTGACCTTTAATAGAGATACGCAATTATCTACATGTAACTTAACATATGTGTTATCACTTCTATTACGTGTCTATTTCATTTCACCCCCGAGCAACTAAAGGTCTATTCGACAACAGAATTGTGTTCTTGACTAATAAATAACTACATAGATACAAAATTGGACTTTATTTTACAATTAATCATTTCTTTTTATTGATCCATACTCTACGAAAGCTCGCGAAGCGCACGCTCTGTGGTAACAGATGTTAGCGCGTGGCACGGTGAATATTGAAGGATAGACATAAAATAGCCGATATTGAAACTCCACAGGGACTTTGTAGAACTTTGGAAGTAATTTACAACATATCAATTAGTTTTAACTGTCGACAATTTAGGAAAACAACAGGTAAGAGATTGTTAATTTTAATAATTTTGAAGAATAGAATTGCATGCATAGATTTGCCAAGCCATTTTGTGGGAAGCCAATACCATACATGTATGCCCTGTAGCCCTAGTTGATGAGTACATATATATATCCATTTTAATTACTTTATTGTGTGCTAGCTGTTTATGAATTATACATATATGTATGTCATAATTATAATATATAAAAAGAACTAAATATATAAAATGAAAATGTCAAAGCAGTTTTCAACCGAAATCGATATTTTCGAATCAATTTAACAAATATGTTTAAAACTTCACTAAGAATGTTGTTATATAGCCTATAATATAACACCTTTAGAAAAATCAATAGTTCAAGAATGTGAAATCTTAGACTAGACCGGTTCACCGGTTTACATAAATATTCCATAAACTGTATTTATGATCGAACGGGAGAATAAATATAAAGATTTGAAATACCCAAAAGCTGCATTAGAAAAACAGATTGTTTTCTTTATTATTATTAAACGTTACAAATAAAACGGATTAATTCTGAACCGATTACATTGAGTAGTTTATGGGTCTCTCGTTTATTTGGTGGGAATTAATTAAGAAGCTTTGATATGTAGTAAATAATACCCTACTACGAGGTTAATATTAGAAATAGCCCGAGACCGAAGGTCGAGGGCTATTTCTAATATCGAACCGAGGGTTAGTGGGGTATTATTTGACATACACATTGACATCACTTCAATGACAGAGTGGTCAGCATACCCCCATATAGCAACATAAACGCATCCATATCGTCCCGTGTTGTTTTTAGCATGATGAAGAGCAGGGCTACGTCACTGTTGGAATGGGTATACTAATAGTGAACTGTTGTCCACCACTGCCCATTACACCTGCGTTATTTTAGTCATACATCGACCAGTTCACAAGTAAAATGCTGTCAATGACTGATTCAGACGAAGTATATTTTTCGATATGGATGTTGGAAATCCAGCGCTGTATTTAGATATTTCGGATGAAGAGGAAAATCGATCTGAAAATGACAAACGTTTTCATGTTGTCAAAGAGGAAACGGTTTTAAACGTTGCAAATAACGCTGTACCAAAATATATTCTAAGGCGTAATAAAGGGGCTTTTAATGCTTTTTAAGCATGGTTGATGTGGCGAAACAATCAACATAATGACGAAGAAAGGAAAATAACTAAAGATCTTGAACACATGGACAATAGTGATTTAAACTTTTGGTTAAAACACTTCGGGGTTGAAGTTAGAAAACAGGACGGCGAGAAATACCCTATGAATTCAATATTCAGTTTGGTAATGGGATTGATGTCTTATTTACGTCTTAAATGTAAAAAAAACTTGGATATTTTTCACTACGTAAAGGTAAGAATGGTGTCAGTAAGAGTGATGAGAGCAAAAACGTAAAAGACGAGGAAGACACCAGAAAGAATCACGAGACCGAAAATTTTGCAAAACCGCTTTATCTACAAACATCTGCAGAAAATGATTCTAATCCTATTAAATGTAGGCCTACTTTTAACTATTATAACTAAATAAAATGTATCTTTACTGTGTTTGCTTAATATGACGTCATCAGAGGGTGATATGTGATATCGTCCCAGGGATGATATCACATATCACCCTCTGATCACCCAATCATCGGTACAATATCCCTATTATCGTTTATGGAACATCAAAGACAAAACACCGTGAAGGTGTGTATATTTAACTACTAAATTGGGCAGTATATACATAAATAAAACTATATTTGCAACCTTGTAATGGGATATTTATTGTACTGTAAATTAATATACGTTGTAATGTAGATAGACATATGTATTCCTATCTTAGCTGAAGGGGATGTGATCATAATGTATTGTTTAATGCGGAATGGAATGTACATGTGGTAGGTCAAACATGAATAATGTCAATTATTACTAATCTGACTGTGGTGAAGCATCTAGTTGTAGGCATATATTTACACTGAATTAACTTTATCCATCCATTAAAATCTTTTTTTTTTACAATAAAGTAGACAACCATATGTGTGCGCAATAGATGACATAGACATAGAACAAATGAATTGAATTTATACATAGTGTCTCTGGACTATTCTATTAAACATTGGAGGTTCCCGTATTCAGGAGGACTGCACTACACGCAAAACAAAAATCTACAAGACAAACCTGCGGACAAGACAGAAAATAGATAGAATGATGACATTCTATAACAAGTGTCGGCGTATGATACCCAATCCACTAAAAATCAAGAGAGAGAGAGAGGGAGAGAGAGAGAGAAAGAGAGACATTGGGTTTAACGTCCACTCAACACAACTAGGTCATTCCGGGACTAACGTATGGTCTTGAATTTTTTAATTTCAATTATTTGCTTGCGCGTAGGGGTCTTTAGCAGTGGGAGGAAACCGGCGTGCCCTGAGGAAACCCACGAGGTTGAGAAGGCGCCCATATCTCCATGCCACATAAGCTCACACCTGGGCTCGAAACCACAGCCACAGGCCAGAGGTGGCCGGTCAGCTAGATTTCGAAGCTTGGCACTCTAGACCACTAGCCCCCCTCCCCCAGGTGAATCCAAGTGCTAATAAGAACAGGCATAACATGGCATGTATTGTGCTATTCGGCAAACGGCTGCTTCGGTTTTCAACTATCAGGACAACATTAATGTCCTGCATGTGGTACACATCTAGTCCTTCGCTTTTTCACACGATCCGAACTACCATACGCTATTCCTACCGCCCCACCCCCGTAGAACACTTAGAATTTCATTATATTGCCTAGTATAACTATAGTAGATTTGGATTTTCTATTTATTGTCTTTACACAATAATCATGATATTTAGTATTGAATACATGTAGATATAATAGGTCTAGAATGTCGGGCTATCGTATTGTTCATTCAAATAATGTTACAACACCAGCTTTTCGATATGATATCATATGCCCTTTGGTAAACTATATCAGCATTAGGTCTATCTCGCCAATTCTTCTGGACCATGCTATAAACCAGACTCTGGAAAGTTGTTTGGTCACATGGAATATATATATAATTCTTGACATAAAACCACTTCTCGTCTTCTGTGGCATCGGATATTTGTTTAATGGCCGAGGCTGCTGACCCGATGTATGGCGCCAAAAGCTGTTTTCCCCCAATCCAGGGAATAGTGGTCCCAGCAAACAGTGCCATTATCAGACATCCAAGGCTAAAAATATCACTCTTCATTGTGACATTATCATGATAAACTTCTGGTGCTGTATAGTAAGGTGGTCCTTTAGGACTATACTGGAAGTCATAGTAGGGGGATTGGTAATTGAAAGCTTCCCATACTCTTGACAACCCAAAATCAGCTATTTTGATAACAAGATTATTAAAGATAATCCCATTGTTGTGTATCATTATATTATCTGGCTTTATATCACGATGAACAATTTTGTTAGCATGAAGATATCTCACACCTTTAGCCAACTGGTTGGCGAAATCTAACCTAGCTGAAGAGAATGTCGATGGATATCGCAAAATATAACTATTCAAATCGCCGCTATTACAAAACTCCAGGACTATGAAAACAGAATTGTTCGTATCGAAACTATCGATAAATCGAACGACATTTTCGTCTTGAAGATGCTTCAATGACGTCACTTCCTTCTCTATTTTGGCACGTTCTTCTCTTAACCCAATTGGTATTTTCTTGATAGCGTAGGTGTTGCCATTTTTTCGTCCCTTGTAAACTTCGCCAAATGCACCCGCGCCAAGTTTTTCTTTTAATTCGTAACCACGAACACTAAATAAAAAAAGACAAACAATATTAATTCTTTAGTAGGCCTATAAATTCGACCGGTTACCTCTCTCTCTCTCTTTCTTAATGCTAGATTTCCACTGGCATGCCCCGCACCTTCACTTCTCGCAAACGACCGACACCGCTGTCTGTAACCCTTTTTTCCATACCTCGCGCGGTGTTTCGTTTGATTAGAGGTAATCCCACTTCACACTGCTATTATGAGTGGATATTGTTGTTTTAAATTTTGATTGGTCAGTAGTCCGTCTACCAACCAATCACTAGCTGCCCTACAAAAGCTTTACATTTAAAACGAGAGCCAGTATTGGATTAAATATGTTTACATAACGTTACGTCATGGCTCACGATTTTATTATGACTAATTAACCCGTGCATAGCAGAATACTGCAGTAAAACTAATTGCGTGACAAACGAGGCTATCAAGTCGAATAGAATGTAAACAATACTGTTTGGAAACGAACATACTTTCACCGTTTTTAATACCTTAAATCACTGTCCAAAAGTTTAGGGAAGACCCAGAATAAACGAAGGACTGTCATGTTGCTGTACGTAAGTGATAGCTTTCATTAAACGGAAAGAAAAGACACACTCCCGCATAAGTTCAAGAAACAGACGCTATTCCAGCAATGGCCAGAGAGGGATTTCTCGGGCCATTGCTTCAGGAATATGCTTTTTTTCGGGCATTTAGGTACGAACCATCTCGACCCCACCCGACCCCCACACAGGCACACACCAACCAAACATTTGTTGAGTCTATACGCCCGTGCTTCGGGGTAACGGTAAAATCTAAAGTTGTCCACGTGGACAGCATGGCTGTGAATGAGTCTTTTATAAATCCAAAGCGTTTAGATTTAATCATTCAATTTATCAATAATATCTTTGTTCGAGGGGGTTGGGTGGCCGAATGGTTAGCATGTGCGCGCTGTGACATAAAGTCTGTCATTGAGTCAAGTGGCGTTGTTTCGAATCTCTGGTTGATGTGACAAGGAGTAGGGTCGCCTGTCCAACCTCATGGGTTTTCTCCGGATCCTTCGGTTTCCTCCAACTACTAAAGACCCCTACGCGCAAGCGAATTATTGAAATAAAAATCAACCATATGTTAGTCCCGAAATGACCTTGTTTGTGTCGAGTGGACATTAAACATCGAGACCGCAGGTCGAGATATTAAACCTGTTAACGAATGAAGCGTGCTATGACCTGTAATATTGGCACCTACTCAGGCCCGAGGGTACTGTCGGAATTTTTCTGTTTGTGTCGGAAAAGAAATCGCTGGTTCGCTATGCTCGCATTTTCGCCGGGAGAGAGTTTTAGTACGACATATCCTCACAAATTCGGCCGAGAGATAGTTAATGTCGACTGGAAACCCCTAATTTTCCGACACATTCGCCACCTGCATGGCATAGAGGCCTACATTCACTCTCACGGCTTCTAATTTTCGTGCTCTCCCCTCCTCCTGCTTACGGCAGTCGGCGATAACCTTCGTTCATTGATTTTTTGTTGTCGGAAATTTATCTTCCTCGCCCCCCTATGTCAGCTAAAGTTTGGTTTCTGGCTTTGGGCCTGCACCTACTCAAAATGCTTGTTGTTATTGCACATAAAACCCACCACTTCTCTATAATATGATTTCTACTAAAACTAGTGTAAACCAGCAAAAGATTGCAATAACATTGAACATTTCTAGTTATTGCACGGCTAAAGATGAGTTCCCAGATAAATATTTATCGGGTGGTTATTTCCAATAAAAGTATGGTAATATAGTATATGGAAAGTAGAAACATCCAATCTTACGCGAAAAATAATGGATCCCCAGAAAAACACCCATGGGGCAAGTACTTGGCAAAAATGTCAGGGTATCCCAAATTGACAACCCGACGATTAGTGAAACGCCCATGCGTGACGTCAAGGGATGCGCACGCAGGTTGTATGAGATCATTGTAAGAGTGAGCGCTCAATGTAACAGTTTACTTGTTGGCAAACGTAATGACTTCTTCTTCTGAGGGGGTTTAACGTCCACTTCCACCTAGGGTGATATCGTAGACAATTGTTTCCTTAGGAAACTTGCCAGAGGCGGCCACATGTGAGGCCAGGTCCGGCGTAATCTAAACGAGACATAGTGTCTCTGAAGGGAGCGCCCAAGGTTTCATCCAAACGTAATGACGAGTGGTCGTCTTTTATATACTCAACGAATTCTCCCTCGGCTTGCTTCCCTTCCGTGACGTTGAATCACGTGACAAACATGGACTCTTAAAATAGATTTTTATACAGTATCTGGTGTTTCCTGTGGACAGCAGTGTTTTGAGAGCGATTTAGAGCCAAATTTTGATTGATTAATTAGTTCGAGTATGTTTTTAGTCCAATTATATGACCAAATGATCTGGTTCGTACACGGGAATGTATCTTTAAGCTTTAGCCAATCTACTAGAGGAAAAACAATCTGCTTATTCAACGAAAAGAACAAAGGAGGATTTATCGTCCATGTTACAAGCCCATTTCTTATATTTGTTTGTTTGTCTCCTACAGGCCGCATTTCTTAACGTATCATCTTGAAACATGGCATACGTATTCTTTGTACCCCTAGGAACATCTCTATCGTTTGGGTTTATGCCCACCCCACAGGGGCAGTACCACGCCCATTTTCTCTTTGTCGCGTAGAGCCCACAATTCTTAATCGATTGTCTTGAAATTTATTCCTTATACCCTAAGACAGACCTCTAGAGCCACGCCTAATGTTTATGTGTCTTGTGTTTCGCCCACGCGACGCAATTGTTATCAGATCATTTTGAAACTGTGCATACCTATTCCTTAAGGATGATCCCTGTTGCTTTTTGGTGATTTGTCCAACCCCCTAGGGGCCCTAGGGGCAGCTAAAGCCATACCTATTTTTTACTTTGTGTCTGTATGTGTTGCCTACAGGCCAGGATTCTTAAAGGGTCGCCTTTGAACATGGCATATGTATTCCTTATAGCCTAGGGACAACTGCATGTCGCAACCCCAGGGACAGAGTCACGCCCAATGTTTGTGTTTGTCGTTTACAAGTCGTAATTCTGAATGAGTCAGCGTGGTGCTTGGCATATGTATTACTTATAGTTTATAGCCTAAGGACGTCGACTATTGATTTTGGTGAATGCCCCGACCCCCGGGAGTAATGATACGCCCACCTTTTGCCTTTAGCGCCCAAAAGCCACAATTATGAATGGATTATCTTAGTATACGTATTCCTTGACTGCAACTATTGATGTTACTGCAATACCACGACCACCCCACCCCCAAACCCCCGCTCCCAACCCCATTTGAAATACCAAATAACATGTGGGATATATTGTCATCCGAAATTTGTAAAATGTTTAAAAAGCTGCATTATAAAAACAGGGTTTTTTTAAACGTTATAAAACGGACTAATTCTTAACCGATCACATTGAATAGGGTTTTTTTTATGGGCCTCTCGTTTATTTGGTTTGGAATAATTTAAGAAGTTTACCCTAACCCTAACCCTAGTTAAAACTACTAAATTGGGCTGTACATACAGAGAGAAATCCACATTTCCACCTTGTAATGTTATATTGTATTGTAAATATACGTTGTAATGTGGATAGACATATTTATTTCTATCTTAGCTGAAGGGGGTGTGAACATAATGTATTAATATTAGTTTGTTTAAATGTACTCGTGGTAGGTCAAACATGAATAATGTCAATTATTACTAATCCGACTGTGGCGAAGCATCGAGTTGTAGGCATATATTTACACTGAATTAACTTTATCCATCCATTAAAAGCTTTTTTTTTTACAATAAAGTAGACAACCATACTGTGTGCCTAATAGATGACATAGACATAAAACTTATGTCAAGAGCTACTATCATAAACAAATGAATTGAATTTATACACAGTGTCTCTGGACTATTCTATTAAACAGTGCAGGTTCCCGTATTCTTAGAATGATGACATTGTATAACAAGTGTCGGCGTATGATACCTAATCCACTAAAAAATAATTGGCATCCAAGTGCTAATAAAGAAAGGTATAACATGGCATGTATTGTTCTATTGGGTAAACGTCGGCTTCGATTTTCAACTACCAGGACATCATTAATGTGCTGTCTGTGGTACACATCTAATCGTTTG
The DNA here is from genome assembly GCA_917208275.1 of Patella pellucida. Taxonomy (NCBI): domain Eukaryota; kingdom Metazoa; phylum Mollusca; class Gastropoda; family Patellidae; genus Patella; species Patella pellucida. Next base: position 66,566,851 of record OU795039.1, read on the forward strand.
CTTTTTCACCAGATCCGAACTACCATACGCTTTTCCTAGCCAGCCCCCATCCCCCGAAGAACGCGTGACATTCATGTGAACGAGTAAGCAGCCTATTCACGGAGCCAGTGCTGTCCCTGTACTGTTTTTTTCCAAAGCTCTATATATTAAATCAATTTGTATGTTGCCACACAACACAATCATTTACAGACTTTAAATTCACTAAATGTAAATCCCCCCCCCCCCCCCCGCCCCGAGTATATTGTCTAGTATATTACAGTATTGAATACATATAGATATAATATATAATAGGTCTGGAATGCCGGAACATCGTATTGTTCATTTACATCATATTACAACACCAGCTTTTCGCTATGATATCATATGACCTTTGGTAAACTATAATAATCAGCATAAGGTCTATCACCAGCCTTTCGATGCAATATCTTATGCCCTTTCGTAAACTTTTTCAGCATTAGGTCGATCTCGCCAATTCTTCTGGACCATGCTATAAACTAGATCTTGGAAAGCTATTTGGTCACATGGAATCTGTATATATTTCCTAATATAACCCCGCTTCTCGTCTTCCGTGGCAGACATATGCAGGGTGTTTCGTGAAAGCCTTGATAAGATGTACGTAGTTAAAGTGAGATCAAGTCTTCTATTGAAGACAATGGATCCGATTAGGATTTCTTACATTATATTGTCTTATATACTACAGTAGATTTGGATTTTCCATTTATTTTTCTTTACACAATAATCATGATATTTAGTTTTGAATACATATAGATATAAAATATAATAGGTCTGGAATGCCTGGACATCGTATTGTTCATTTACATAATATTACAACACCAGCTTTTCGATGCAATATCATATGCCCTTTCGTAAACTTTTTCAGCATTAGGTCGATCACGCCAATTCTTCTGGACCATTTGATAAACCAGATCTTGGAAAGCTTTTTGGTCACATGGAATATATATATAATTCCTGACATAAGCCCGCTTCTCGTCTTCTGTGGCATCGGATATTTGTTTAATGGCCGAGGCTGCTGACCCGATGTATGGCGCCAAAAGCTGTTTTCCCCCAATCCAGGGAATAGTGGTCCCAGCAAACAGTGCCATAATCAGACATCCAAGGCTAAAAATATCACTCTTCATTGTGACATTATCGTGATAAACTTCTGGTGCTGTATAGTAAGGTGGTCCTTTAGGACTATACTGGAAGTCATAGTAGGGGGATTGGTAATTGAAAGCTTCCCATACTCTTGACAACCCAAAATCAGCTATTTTGATAACAAGATTATTTAAGATAATCCCATTGTTGTGTATCATTATATTATCTGGCTTTATATCACGATGGACAATTTTGTTAGCATGAAGATATCTCACACCTTTAGCCAACTGGTTGGCGAAATCAAACCTAGCTGAAGAGAATGTCGATGGATATCGCAAAATATAACTATTCAAATCGCCGCTATTACAAAACTCTAAAACTATAAAAACAGAATCGTTCGCATCGAAACTGTCGATAAATCGAACGACATTTTCGTCTTGAAGATGCTTCAATGACGTCACTTCCTTCTCTATTTTGGCACGTTCTTCTCTAAATCCGATTGGTATTTTTTTGATAGCGTAGGTGTTGCCATTTTTAAGTCCCTTGAAAACTTCGCCAAATGCACCCGCGCCAAGTTTTTCTTTTAATTCGTAACCACGAACACTGAAAAAAAACCCAATATAGACAAACATTTTTCTTCCATTGAAAACTTTATAATAACTAAATGAATAACAGTTTAAAATCCCACAACAATTTTCACAACGCCCGTAAAGGTCATTCTCCGTGATCTGAGACAAAAGTCCCGGTTCTAAAGTGCACCACTTGGTTCCAGGTAGTACGCACGCCCCCGCCAGATCCACCGTGGGGCGTGGACCATAAGCGACCGAATTTGTCAGTCTACAGTTTTAAATTATGTTTGCTCCGTGCGAATTATTGATGTTCCAAGATTTAAAATACTGTTTGAATTCTAAATTGCATGTGATACACTATAGGGCAGTAATTATTTGCAATACAGTACTGGCATATGGAAAGTAGATAAACTTTATCTTACTATCAAAATACCATGTTCATGTCATCTGTTAATTACTTTCGCTTTCAAAATCAAACTTTTTCAACGCAATTTTCAACAGCAACACTATATACCAGAAAACACCGGAATTCACCATTTTATACTAAATACCGGAATAAAACCGGAAAAACACTAAATACCGGAAAACATCCTAAATAGTTAACCCGGAGCCTGGTTCTCTGATTGCGGGTGTTTATGGTTAGGTTTAGGTCTTACCTGTGTTTCCAGAGGACCAGCGATTGATTAGGGTTAGGGATGGTGTTAAGTCTTTACAGTGTTTTCAAAAAGACCTGGGCCCGAGTTCACAAAGCATTCTCAGACTTAAGTTGAGAATTTACTCAAAATTGTTTGCCTTATTATTACTAAAATATAGCCATTTATAAAACGTTTGTTGTTTTAATATATTATGTACATCAATAAGAAACTATGTGCAAAGTTATGTGTTTCTGGATCAAATATATATTTTATAAACAGTGATTGAAAGTTGAGTAATTTCTCAACTTAAGTCTGAGAAAGCTTTGTGAACTTGGGGCCAGGCTCCGGGTTACCTATTAGGGTGTTGTCTGGTATTTAGGGTGTTTTTCGGTATTTAGTGTTTTTCCGGTGTTTTCCGGTAGTCAGTATAAAATGGTGTTTTCCGGTTGTTTTCTGGTGTTTTCCGGTATATAGTATAGCCCATTTTCAAGATATACGTCAGAATCTACTAAATGACGGTGGTTTTCCTGGGAGAGAGAGGACTGTTGATAATCACATTGGTTTGAATATGTAATTTTAGTCCCACATCATCAAACACTGTCCCTTTAAACAATATTAGTCTCGCCAAATGGGACACTGTGACCGTGAATGATTCTTCTACAAATTCATAACGTTTATATTTAATCATTCAATTTATCAATAGCTTTGCCCGCAATCGACATGCATGTAAACTAATAATATCTTACCTTTGTTCCCCTCTGCCCATTTTATATCAATCTTTGTTATAAAAGCTCCGCACGTCTTGTACTGCTAACGTCTGGGTTAACAAATGTCATTTCAGTCTGATTAATATTTCCTTGAAACAAAAAAGTCCCATTCCCCGCAAATCAGTTTTCTCCGAAAATGGCCTTTGAAACTGTTTTATACTATAAATAGAATGTTAGATCACAATTTTATGGAATATAATTACTGCTAATAACTGCGACGTTTCGATTTGGCTTCTCTAGTCATTATCAAGCAATGATAAGCAGTAATTGTATTCCATAAAATTGTGACCTGTATACTCCAGTTCAATTACTAAATGCCATTGAAACAATTTAAATATAATGGCGTGTGTTATTCTACGAAAGCATATTAATGCCATTACCCAAAACAACTAAATGAGTTATTTTGCTATTTGCAGTGAATCGTCAAAAATGGACGTGGTACAACTTAATATTTATCTCAGTTTTACATTAATCAAAAGACATATTTATAAGATTAAAACAAGTTCAAGGCCATGTAAAGTCATGGTCTCAAACATACATTCCTTTGACGAGGATATCCAATATACAGGGCGCACTTGTTGCTAAAAACCCAATATATTGGGGGTTCTGATTGTGTAGACCTACCAAGTTTCGCTTGGAGTCTTTGGTATAAATTGTTTTGGTAGTAAATATATTTGCCCTGAAGTTTTCACTGCTGATAACCAATATGTCACTCTGTATATATTTTTATTTTGTGTCCCTATCCGGGCGCCATAGTTTCGTTACATTAATCAAAAGACATATTTATAAGATTAAAACAAGTTCAAGGCCATGTAAAGTCATGGTCTCAAACATACATTCCTTTGACGAGGATATCCAATATACAGGGCGCACTTGTTGCTAAAAACCCAATATATTGGGGGTTCTGATTGTGTAGACCTACCAAGTTTCGCTTGGAGTCTTTGGTATAAATTGTTTTGGTAGTAAATATATTTGCCCTGAAGTTTTCACTGCTGATAACCAATATGTCACTCTGTATATATTTTTATTTTGTGTCCCTATCCGGGCGCCATAGTTTCGTTAAATGGCTTGTAATTATCATAATAACAATCTCCCGGAGGCTTTTTAGACTCTTGACCACATGACGTAACATTCTTATGTGTGACTGGGTCAGAAAGTTTATGTATGCAAAATTAATTATATAAAAAAACTACTTCGGATATTATTACCTTTTCAGGGAATATATAAGTGCATCTATTTTTAGTATATTTTCATTCGTCGTAATACGTTTTCCCAGGTAATGTCTGGTATCTACTTCACTGTAAAGTTAAATAGACCAGTCTTGACAGCTGTTTGAATTATAAACGTGTCAGTTGTTATCTGTTGATTTTAAAATGAGACTATATCAATATTGTCATAGGCGTACGGGATCGATGACAGTTAGAGGGGGCAGAACCCGAAATGCCCGAGAGAAAAAAATTCGAGTTTACAGACAACCCCCCCCCCCCCCCGAACATTTTGGAATATTTGACGGTTGCAAACACGTTTTACTGCTAGTTCAGCCAATGAACAAAGCAACTTCTAAGTGGTCTCATATGGTCTAATTAAGGCGGATGACTCGAATTCAAATAAATCGTTTACAGTCCACGAAGATGTAACAGTTGGGAGAAAATTTTGAAAATTAAACTGTCGCAAACGCGTTTTTCTGCTATTCCAGTCTGTTAATACAGCAACTTCCTGAGAAACATTTTTTCACTTAACCCGTCTGCCCGAAAAGTCAGCCTGCCCGAAAGTTTGTAATAATTCAAGACTATTTTCAAGTAGAGTTTTGCCATTAAAAACAAAATAAGATTGAACTGGTCAGCCATTACGAGACTCGAACATGCACAGATCGCATCTTGTTTTAATCACAAAATTATATTTAAAAATAGTCTTAAAGGACCTAAGTCCATAACTCAAAATCCTCTAAAATCTTTAACATCGAAAACACGAATTATTGGCCAATTTAAATGAACATTGATGATGTAAATTTACCGGGAAAAGATGAGCTTCTGATGTCCGATATTTTAGATAAAATATTTTTTTAACATTGGTACACGAATCGTGTACCATGATGCGCTTCACCCCTAGTTTTAATAAGAAACTTGAGGAGCGAGGCTAGACATATTGCACCATACCATATGGCGTATGTTGACTGGAATAACCAGACGCTATAGAAATTTGCATTAGATTGAAATTGCTGGCTTATTTCGCCGAACATAACTGATTTGAAATTGGAGTAAAAACGGAAACCATTGAATGTAAATCAGTTTATAGGCATTCATATTACAGTATTATATGCGTTGCGATTTAGCTCCTTTAAATTATACAAAATTTGTGTCAGATATAGCGAGAAAGGATTCATTTTTGCGAAAAATAAAGGATCGCGGTGAAGAAGAGAAAGTAAGGATTCCAAAATAGCCTTAGAACAGAGGTGGGGTAGAATGAATGAATGAATGAATGAAATGGGGTTTAACGTCCTTCGCTTCTGCACCAGGAGGGGAAGAGCGATACTTTCAGCGTCCGATCAGAGACCGTTCTAAAAGGAAATACAAGCAGATATATTTCTGATGGTTTATAAAGCATATAAAACTGGATTAATTAGTTTTTATTGAGTCAGCCAATGCTCTGAAATATTAAATATGAAAATCAAAATGCTTAATAAATATGTTTCCCAATAACGAAATCAAAATTAGAATATGCAGTATTAGGATCCATTCGAAAATGGCCATGGCCTAATTTAAGAACCAAAACTGACTTGTTAAATATGACTCGCTTTTTTAAATCTACATCCCACAAAAAATAAAAAAATCTGTCGTAAAAGTGGTTCAAACAAAAAAAATGATACTAGTTTACAATAGAAGGTAAGTGTTTATTACTACGTCAAAATTTATGATTTCTTTTATAGATTTATCAAAATTCATTGGCGGTCTTGTGGGTCAACATGTTAGTCATAAGACTCATTATATAACAAATAACTGTACACAATATACCTTCTGGTTATGCCAAGCCCGGTTCGCACTGTGGGACATGACATACAATCGTACAGAGCACTGGAGATGCCATTTTGAAGAGGAGGCGGAAGTGCAGCCATTATCCCCACCTCTAATTCTTCATCAATCATAGAAAACAATAACCATTCATGAGTCTAATAAATGAGACTTAAAGGAGCTAAATCGCTAACATTTGGGACCTAGAAATGCACAAAAGTGGGTCGCAGCGCATATAATACTGTAATATGAATGTATATAAACTGATTTACATTCAATGTTTTCCGTTTTTACCCCAATTTCAAATCAGTTATGTTAAATATCAGATATCAGAAGCTCATCTTTTCCCGGTAAGTTTACATCATCAATATTGATTTAAATTGACCAATAATTCGTGATTTCTATGGCGAAGATTTTGTAGGATTTTGAGTTACGGACTTCGGTCCTTTAAGCATTCTCACAAGCATTACTTGTTTTTACCGGACATGAAACACCACTCTTCTCTGTTCCTGAATGTTTTACAATGCAACATGTTTTATTGATTTAAATCAAAAATCAACAACTTGCTGTGATGGCTAATTAACTTTATCTATATAAATATATAGAGCGAAATGGGGTTCAATTTCCACTCATTTCGAGACTAACATGGTTCACTTTTATTGAATTGAATCATAAATCAACAATTTGTGTTGGGTTATTAACTTTATCTATAACAAACCCCCCTCGTATATATACTAGTATATATAAAACATGTACGCACACGAAGTGGGTTAAACAGCCTTGTCGATATTAATTATGACCAATCTATTATTACTTTTATTTATTATTCACGGATGTGATCATGTATGTGGATTGTTCAGTGACAAGCAGCGAATCGGATTATATTATTGTTTTATTGAGGATATGTTTAAATAAACTGTCAACTATAATTATATACGCTGTAATATATTTAAATATCAATCATATCTACGTTCAACTGCCATCTCATTATAGACAAATTAACATTTAAATACGTTTTGAATTTATATATGGTTGATTATTAAACATATAAAGCTACCTAATTTTTGTTGATCATTTTTCTAAGAGGAAACCTTTTCTGTGGCATTCTGCTCACCCAGAACTATCTACCTTGATCACAGATCTCATTACTGAATGGCCGCCATATTGAAAACTTCGTGAACCATTTTGTTATGAGGGTATACATGAAATGAAATGGAAATGGGTTTAACGGCCTATTGTTCTGCTCCGTATGGGCTAATGAAGACGGTCATACGTCATACAGGGGGTTGGATGGCTGAATGTCGTGTCCGGTGTAGGCCCACGAGGTTGAGAGGGCTAAATACGCTCACAACGGGGATCGAAACACCCACCGCAAATCAAAGGTGACCGGCCGGCTAGAGCACAAAGCGCGGGGCTACTCCACTCCACCCCACACTGTCTGAGTATTGTTTGTATTGTCCCAGGGTTGTCTTATGGGTTTTGTTTATATGTGACACTATATTGTTTATAATTATTATAGGCCTGTACAAACATCAACCTACTACAGGGAGAGGGGTTTTACATAGGCTAAGCCTTTTCCTCAATACCAATCATACAACCTGAATAAAAATATGGTTTAAAAAAACAACCTACAATTTTACATGTAACGACTCTAACGTTGATGTCGAACTCTTCAAAAGATTCTTTACTTTTTTGTAAAACATCTCCATGTATACACGGGACCTCGGAATTTCGTCCCATCCGACTAGACAGCTGTCCTTGTCAAGCCCTCCATCATGCATCACTGACAAGGGGAAACCACGCCGGAAAATCTGAATGTACTTTCTCGGTCAATGCAGGGATCGAACACCCGACCTCCAGGCTAGCGAGCCAGCGTCTAACCCACTTATAGCCACCGCGATCCCCTTGAAAATAAAGAGCATCTAAACTGTATATTAGAATACCTGTGTACAAAATGAGTTTATAGACACATATTTATTTTTGTATGTGTATTGTATGTATTATAATGTACTTTGAGTCAGGGGCCGCGGAGCCGGGGGGCTAGGGGGGCTTTAGCCCCGGCAATAATTTTTAATAGTGAAAATAAAATGTCGCAAAAAGCTCAAAAAAGCGAAAAAAGGTTATGGGGGGGGGGGTATGGTCAGTAGCCCCCCCCCCCCGAAATCGGGCCCGCTCCTTGAGTACGCATAAATCTATTATTTATTATTTATTTGTTTATTTATTTATTTATTTTAGTCTTATAACACCCAAGATGGCCCAAAGTGTTAACGAGACGTTATAGCCCATTCCAATCAAATATTTTATTAGATTGTTTGTCGACTTAGCTAGGAAGAGGATAAACTTATAGGTAGCGATCGATTGATACGAACTGAACATGTGTGACTCTTTTTATCGCTTTCTCTCTATATATATCTATAAATAAAATATACACGGTATACCGATTTGATTTGGTATTAAATACTTGTGAAGGACGTCAGCAGTTAAAGTAACAGTTCCCCTTCCTCTTGTCTGCATTATCACATCTTTGGAAGCGGACGTTAAATATAGCTATTTTACACACACTATCGCATTTTCTCTTTAAATGGGCAAGTCGCTGGCTCGCTAGCCTGGGGATCGCGTGTTCCTGCATTGGCCGAGAAAGTTCATCAGGATTTTCGACGTGGTTTCCCCTTGTCATTGATGTAGGATAGAAGGCGTACACGGAGGGCCTGACAAGGATAGCTGTTTAGTCATTTGGATGGGGAGATAACCCGAGGTCCCGTGTATACGTAAAATACCCCTGGAAGTTTGAATTTGATATAACAGTAGGCCATAGGGCCGCTGCCCGGTCAAAATTCCCCTCATAGCCCACCGTATGGCGTATGCCCGTCTCCATTAGCCCAGTTTAAGTGCAGAGCAGTAGGACGTTGAACCGCATTTCATTTTATTTCTTATTTAATGAATAATCAATATATCAGTTATGTTGATATGCATTGTAAAGTTCAACTGGTGATTGTTGCCTTAAGTCTTGGGACTGGTTAAAGATACATCGGTGGGTACTGTACCAAGGGTCTGACCCTGGGGAAGGTTTGCGCTGCTAATGCATGTAGATCAAATGCCGAATGCATGAATGAAATAGGGTTTAACGTCCTACTATTCGTCCCATACGAAAGACTAGGCCGCTGTCCTTGTCAGGCCCCCCTTCTGCATCACTGACAAGGGGAAATCACACCGGAAAATGCCACGTTTAGTTTAAATTTTGAACTTTGTATATTAGGAACTATGTTTTATGTGTGTATTTATATTTGTCAGTTTTCTCCGCAAACTTATGTGACCGTTATCCTATAAAATCCGAATTAATCTTTTTATATTTATATTACTACAAAAATATTAATACATGTATTCAATTTTTATTTTACCCGCCTAAAGGCCCACTTTAGATTTTTAATCTTGTATAAATAATTGAAGATCTGACAAAGCTGTAACTGAAGGCAATCATGATGGTGTCGAGTGAATTGTTATGACACAATAGGTGCGAAGCCTAATTAGGTTAATCCATCATAGGTTGTTTTTTTGAATTTCCAAAAAAGTAAAATATGTTTACGTGAATTGTTTAAATGTAATTATTTCAATAAAATATCCATACATGTTCAATGGATTACAACCAGTAAATGTTCGTATTTTTCAGTTCTTAGTAGTCGTAACCATGGATAAGTCGTTGTTGCCAGGCAACAAAATGTCTGATAAAGAAAATCAGATTGAAGAATTAAGAAGTAGATTAGAAGGAATCCCGCCTTTAGAAGATGAGGAAGATTTCTTTACGTCATATGAAACGTATGTATGCATTGTAGGGGTAATTTAAACAAAAAAGCTCATAACATAATGACCTACTTTGTGTAGGCCTGTGGGCCTAATTTTGATCATATTAAATTGAACAAAAAATGTTTTAAAACCAGACACCAATTGGGCTAATGTTGCCTGCACAGTAGGTTTCCACCTAGCCTTTATCAAATACTTACTGCCGTGTGTTCCTTTACGTGCACACCCCAGTTAACCATACCATCCGAACAACTAGACACTGTTCCTTATCGGGTCATCTGTCTGGAACCACCGATAAAGGACAAGGAGTTTTCTCCAACTGCTAATGACGCGCAAGAGAAATGTTGAAATAAAATTGAACCATATGTTAGTTCCGAAATGACCTATTTTGTGTCATTTGTTAGTCTCAAAATGACCGAGGTATAGTTATGTTTAAAATATCATTTGATTTGACATTCAAATAGATTTTGTGCAATATGCTTGACAGTTCTCCATATAGCGGCCATCAAGACGTTGGTCTTAATACAAACTACAGGGCTTAGATTTTAGATCTTTATGCTAGTACCCGGGAGGTTCTTTCGGATATTACAAAAAAAAATGTAATCGATTTATTTTCTTGTTGAAGTGCTCTCTTAATTAGCCCAGTCGATGTATAACAGTTTAACTATAATCCCCATTTCCTTGCTTGTTGAAATGGCTATTATAATATTCTCAGAGCAGATTGAAATTATATCCCCTTTGGATATAATCTTGCTCAAATGTGTTTTTATACGCCCACATTTTCATGTGGACGTATTATGTCGTCGCCCCTGTCCGTCCGTCCGTCCGTCCGTCCGTCCACAATTGTTTGTGGACTCTCTACAGGTCACAATTCTTACCCGATTTCGACAAAACTTGAAATATAGGTTTATCCCCCAGAGATCTCGGCTGCTTTCGATATTGGCACGTATCGGATCAAAACTAAATGGATTATGGCCCCTGATTGTACGAAAAATCACGTTTTTAGCTTGTGGACCCTATAGAGGTCACAATTTTGAACCGATTTTGATGAAACTTGACATGCATGTTTATATCCCAAAGATCTTGGTTCCTTTCGATATTTGCGCCTATCGGAACGTAATTTCCTGAATTATGGCCCCTGATTGTCCGAAAAATCACCTATTTTAGCTCGTGGTACCTCTGGAGGTCACAATTATTATCCGATTTGAAAAACCGTTACACCCTAAGGACGGTTGAGTTCAAATTTCGGAAAAATCGGACCAAAATTACCATACAAAATGGCCGTCCTTCGTACGCGAATACTGTTAAAAAATGGTATATCCAGGTTGTGGACCCTGTAGGGATCACAATTTTAATTTGATTTTGATGAAACTTGAAATGCATGGTTATAACCCAAAGATCTTGGTTCCTTTCAATATTTGCGCATATCAGATCGTAACTTCCTGAATTATGGCCCCTAATTATAAGCAAAATCGTCTTTAATTAGCTTGTGGTCCCTCTGGAGGTTACAATAATTATCCGATTTAAAAAATCGTTTGATTATATCACCGTTACACCCTAAGAAAGGTAAAATTGGACCAAAATTGCCATACAAAATGGCCGCCATTCGTACGCGAATACTGTTAAAATATGGTATATCAAGGTTGTGGACCCTGTAGAGGTCACAATTTTAATTCGATTTTGATGAAACTTGAAATGCATGGTTATAACCCAAAGATCTTGGTTCCTTTCGATATTTGGGCATATCGGATTGTAACTTCCTGAATTATGGCCCCTGATTATACGCAAAATCGTCTTTGTTTAGCTTGTAGTCCCTCTGGAGGTCACAATTATTATCCGCTTTAAATAATCGTTTGATTATATCACCGCTACACCCTAAGGATGGTTGAGTTTGAATTTCGGGAAAATTCGGAACAAAATTGCCATACAAAATGGCCGCCGCATGTACGCGAATACTGTTATAAAAAGGTATATCAAGGTTGTGGACCCAGTATAGGTCACAATTTTGATTCGATTTTGATGAAACTTGAAATGCATGTTTATAACCTAAAGATCTTCATTCTTTTCGATATTTGCGCATATCAAATTGTAATTTAATGAATTATAGCCTTTGATTGTAGGAAAAATCACTTTCGGTTTTGCTTGTTCTCTAACCATCTCTCGAAAATGTGGGCGTATCCTGCCTGGCAGTGCCAGCTTACTATCTTTTTAATTTTTTTTCAATTCTACAGGTTAGCTCGCTATCTCAAGTCTTATAATTGGAATGTAAATGAAGCAGAGAAATATTTAAAGGCCACTATAGAATTTCGTAGAGAACAACGACCATTGTATGTAGATTGTAAATATTGTCATGAGAGACCTGGATATCATTCTATGGTAAGCACACATATTTCTTTTACAGAGTGGTGGTGGCTCGGTGCGTAAGTCATTGGTTCGCTGACCTGTATGTCCCGTGTTCGATTCCGGAGTTGGCCGGGAAAGTTCTGCATAGGGATTTTCCGGTGTGGCCGCCTTTGTCAGTGGTGCAGGACAGAAGGTCTGACAAGGAACAGCGTATATTCGTTCGTATGGGACGGACAAAATGTCCGACCTAGCAGACTGTGTGGCGTAGTAATCCGTCATCATTAGCCCACTCGAAGCAGAACAGTTGGACGTTAAAGGACCTAAGTCCGTAACTCGAAATCCTCCATAATCTTCGATATCTAAAACACGAATTATTGGTCAATTTAAATCAACATTGATGATGTAAACTTACTGGGAAAAGATGGGTTTCTGATATCCGATATTAAAGATAAATTATTTTTTTTTAACACTAGTACACGATTCGTGTACCATACTGCGCTTTAGCCCCAGTTGTAATAAGAGACTTGAGGGACGAGGCTAAACACATTGCATCAAATCAAAAGGCATTATGTATGTAGACTGGAATAACCAGACGCTAGAAATTTGCACTCGATTGAGACTTCATCGCTTATTTCGTCGAACATAACTGATTTGAAATTTGAGTAAAAACGGAAAACATTGAATGTAAATCAGTTTATATACATTCATATTACAGTATTATATGCGTTGCGACCCACTTTTGTCAACTTCTAGGTCCCAAATGTTAGCGATTCAGCTGCTTTAAACCCCATTCCATTAATTCATCCTATTTCTTTAAAGGCGAGGTTTTCGCTTCTTTTTTTCGGTCTTTATGTGGTCGCTTCACGTCGAAATGTTTATCGCGCCTGCGAGGAGACAACCTTCCTGAACTGCCCTATTGCTTCGTATTCCTAAAAAAAGGCTCTGCTCTTATTATGCATCTACGGAATTTCTTTAATCAAACACCATTTGTTCGTTTTTCAGAGACAGGTGGGATTTGATGAAATGGGCCGACCTGTAATTTATGCCAATTTTGCCCAGGCAGCGACGTATAAATATATGTTGGATGATTCGGTAGCCCATGTGACGTATCTGATAGAGAATGCTAAAAGGACAATGAAACCTGGTATATCTACCTGGGTATTTGTTATTGATTGTACGGGTATGTAATTATATATTATACTGTGTGGAATTATTACAGGTGTTAAAATAGATAGTGGATCGTTCAATACAACACGGTTAAATGCCCAATAAACGTACACGATTAAATACTCTGTTACTAGCGTTGAAAGACTCTTTCTATATAATCATGTACGATTTCTGCATGAATCAATCATAAAATGTTCGAATGGGACGAAAAACCGAGGTCCCGTGTACACATTAGCGTGCCCAGGCAAAATGTCCCTCATAGCACACTGTATGACGTATGGTCGTATTAATTAGCCCAGTGGGAGTAAAACAGTAGGACGTTACACCCCATTTCAATTCAATCATAAAAAAGAACGAAATGATTGATAGGTCTACTAAGATGGATGTTGGATTTTAAATAGGTCTATCATTTCACTTGCAATTAAAATGAAACCAAGTACAAATCATCCAAACCATTAGACAAAATTCAAAGTCCTAAAAAAAACGATATAGACAAATAGTGTAATCAGCAAATCGACGGTTCACCGTGTACAAAATACACGACAAACAGTGGTAACAGGTGTTCGGAAGAGTAAGGTTGCCCTGCCCGGCGCCAAACCTGCCATGGTTGCGTCCAAACTATTTGACGAAATCTCGGTAAAATAACGTGATTGGCCTATAGACTGTGGGATCGGTATGCTAAATGCACGTGATTAACAGTGTTAACGATGTAGTAGACAGACATAATCAGGGAGATAGTAAACGCACCGATTAAATATATCCAAAAGAAGCAGCGTAACTGAACCGTACCGGCAAATACCCTTCCATTGGCTCTGTGATAAAATTGTAACTACAATCTATAAAATGCGAAATGTGAGAGGTGACTCTTTAATTTAACAGTCCGACCGTATTTCTTAATAGGTTATATTAAATAATAAATCTAAGTCGTATTTCTGATTAAATTATAATGAAAAGGAAATCTAAGCTGTAGATGACAATATAAGAGGTGTAAACTAAATGACTCCTGTGAAAAGTATTAATCGAAGCCAACTCCATCTTAAAACATAGTGCAATACAATTGCAATTCTAACATGGTTGTAATCTTTTACCAATTACTATAGCGTCCGGACGTATATCTAACCAGAGCTGTGTTGTATATGAGAAGATTAAACTATTTTGCATATACCGAATTTTTTCTAATGGTTTAGATTGTTCGTACTTGGTTTTATTTTATTGATATTTTTGCAATAGCGTCCTTCAAAGTCAAAAGATCAACTATTTAACCTATGTTTTGAAATAATCTTTTTTTAATTATACCAAGAATAACATCTTGAACCTTGTCTGTCTGGTCTGTATAGTTCATTGATTTAATTTCTATTTATTTTAGGGATGACCCTGTCGGCCTGTAATCCAAAATTAGGATATGGTGTCACACAAGCATTAGCAGATCATTATCCAGAACGTCTGGGTTTAGTTATTTGTATTAATCACAATGCCGTTTTTCATGGCGTCTGGATTGCTATAAAAGGATTTCTTCACCCTCAGACTGTGGCTAAAATGAAATTAATTCGATCCAAAAGAAAAGTTATGCACGCATTTGAAAAATATTTTTCACCGGAACTGATGGATTGGTTAGTCAAGGAAATAAAATTCAACAAACAAAAACCTTTACCCGCTAGTCAAAAGGAGTTTTGGAATGCGTCCGCTGGTGGTCACGACCCCAGAGGTTGTCCCTCCTATATCAGGGATTATGTGGAACCGTATGTCAATAGTGATCCAGATACTCGACCCAGCCACAAACCTCATCCAAATATTATAGATACAGCATGTGGGAAAGTCAAGGCCATTGCTTTAACGGCAGAAGAGCAAAAAGAGCGGGAAATGGCACAACAAGTTGCTCCTGAATCGGAGGATTGCCTTGGAAGTGATGACGAAGCCGCGGCTGTCGCAACTATAGAAATAAGCGAAGAATTCCAAATACCAAGTGATGCCACAAAACTGTGTACATGAAAATAAAAGTATTTTTAGAAACGAAATACGTTCATAAAATTGGAAAGTTATGATGTTGAATTTAAGATCTGAAAAGATTTTAACATTCTCTGATGTTCAACATCTAAATAGCAAGTTCTGACATTTCATAGTGCTTTACAATTAATTCACAAGGGGACAGTATTATCTTAAGCCCGTTTTCCTGGTTGAACTTGGCATTCATGTATATATTGTATCATATAATTATTCCCCGCAGAATCGATCTTAGCTGTACCGTATATTTATTTATTCTAAGGATGTCCATATTAATACCATGCTCGCTGCAATTTGTCATATTCACGTTATATAAGTGGACATTACTTGGTCGGATATATTAGTAAATTATTTTGAAACAAAATTCCTTAAAAAATATCAATATTAGGATAGTTCTGGGAATTATTATTTTAACAGCCATATTGTTTTGAGTGTAAAATATTTTGAAGGGTGTGGTGATTTATAGATAAAATGTGCATAGATTTTTCAAACAAAGGCAATTATTGTTTTCTTTGTGTTTCCTGCAAAACACAACCTTTGGGTTTATGGTAAAAAAAACTCAAGAAGTTTGGAGAGTTGGATTCATTGAAGAGTGAGAGAGAGAGAGAAATGAGGATTAACGTCCACTCGACACAAACTAGGTCATTTTGGGACTAACATGGTTAAATGTTATTTCAATAATTTGCTTGCGTGTAAGGGTCTTTAGCAGTGGAAGGAAACTGGAGTACCCGGAGAAAACCCAAGAGGTTGGACAAGTGACCCAATTCCTTGTCACGTACAACAGGGGATTCGAAACCACGCCAGTTGACCCAATGACAGGCTTTAAATACAGCACGCACGAGCTAACCATTCCTCCACAGTTAATATAAGTAGTCTGAGCAGTCTATATCTTTTATTCTTGCAATTTGATAGTTTTCTAATTTTAAGTGATCATGGGAATGAACTCTGACATTCATAATCGGAAATCATTGAACATCATTACTTGTGAGTGTCCATCCCAAAAATGTACAACAGGCGCACAAGAATAGGCGATGGCAATAAAAGAACATATTTCAATGTGGGCATATCAAAAATTGAATGGATTGTTGATTGCTTTATTCATTCAAGATCTGTTTGAGTAAGGAGATGATAACAACAATCCACATTCAGCGGATTATACTGGGTTACTGTAGTGCCTTTTGGACTCTGTAATGCTACCAGGACCAGTTGATTTGAACACCTTTGGAATAATATTATTTTTGGAGTAAAATAACAAAGCAAAGGGCCCCAGGAAAAAAAACTTACATCAAAATAAATTATTGCATGATTTTAATTTTTATAAAATAAAATATAATTTTAGGACATAATTTACTTGCTGTACATTAGATCTGTTTCTTTTTAATTTGTATCTTAATTTAAAACAAAAATACACATATTCTAAGTTTATTTTGCTCTAAGTAAACTAAAGCAATACATCAAATTAAAATTAACAATCTATGCATGTATCTGGGCTAAAAGATACATTTGATGTTCTACGGATAGGGAAAACACAAAATTAACCTGAAAGCATAAATAATGTTTTAAACTGAAATTGAATCCCACCGCCCAACCGTTGAGTAGACTTCACTTTTTAATTCTCAAGACACAGTTAAATAAAACTCTCAGTGTTTATATTTAACAGCCTGTTTTAATGTGCCAATAATAAAAGCTCATTATTTACCCCATTGCCAAACTAATGAGAAAATTGTTTTGTCATACATCCATGTGTTTTCTAATGCCAACAATTATTAAATACAATATTTTCTAATTATGTGTAAAAACATTACCCTAAACTATACAAATTGTGCTGTTCTTACAATACCCGCTCTTGCTAACAGTATTTCCAAAAGGCCCCAAAAAATACATTAAAGAGAGGATCTGATGGTAAGACCTTAACATATCAAAATGTAGATTACTTTGTAATGAACTACAAAGTCTATAGCTGTGTGAAAGGTGTTTTATTTATCAAATTTTAAAAAATAATTTTATATGTGATTTAATAATTCGGTGAAAAATTTGGAATGTTTTCATAAAAATATATACAGTGGGGTAGAGATTTTGTGCATTTAAACATATAATTAATAATTACATAATTTCTTTATTTACATAAATGCATTTAACTGTTGTGATGTGGGCCTCTCTACTGATAATAACACCCATTTTCATTTAACTTCTAAACTCTTAATTTAGGTAGTTTATTATAATATATATGACAATCTAGGCACAATTTGAAATAATCTCTAAAGATGATATATTATGAACATGATGTAAGATAAGGTCTAGGTTGTATATTAAAAATTACTACCTGATGCCACATTGACTATAATAACAAACAATTAAAAAAAACAAAAAACTTGTATACACCATCTAAAATTTGTTTTCTACAACAAGTAACAAAAGTTGCAAAGATATTTTGACTTCAAGTCTAAGACAATAATAAATAAATGTTTGGCAAATCCATTTTACAGAATTTCTTTACATAAAATTTCTACATTAATACAAGAAAAACTTTAATCTAGCAACAGTAACCTAAAATAAATATTAATTCATAATACAGTATTTACTATTATTTGAACAAATCTATAAATATATAAAGTTGTGGCTTAAACATTGTAAAGAAATAGCCATTGTACTGTGAAATGTAATAAGACTTAATATCAACAAGGCTTTTTAATTCTGGGAAAAGAGGACTGGCTTGCAATATCACTTTTTGTCCAAACATACAATATAGGGGTTATTTACCAAATGATTGCCAAATCTACAGTTATTGAAAATGGTCTATTTTCAATATAATTATTTCAGAAATTTAATAAATATTTAGATGACTGGAAACCAGTCGAGCAAACTTTGGAAGACGAGGGAGATTTTATAAAGGAAATCTGTTTTAAGAAAATATGGTTCCTACTTTATATTCAATACTATTTTAAAAATATCTTTAACCCAACCTTTCAACAGGATCCAAAATAAATACAACTGTCAATTAGATTATAAGTTTGCTTTTATATCTTAAGAAAATCTGAGAGACGCTTTTAAGACACAGCACTGGATTTTAGTCTCACATAATAATAATAACAATAACATTGAACAATCACACATTTCCAATCAACACAATCGCACATTTATTCACCGATATATCACAAATGAGGTGCACTTTTGTGGTATTTACATGTCCATTTTATATATTAAGTCCTAATTGTCTAGCTCTATCTGCTACACGAAGTTATCAGGGTAATATTTACTTTCTATTACTAAACGTTTCTTTTGTTCATTTGATCGTTGTCGCCATTTTCTTAATTCAGACACAATAAAAACTGTTGATGTTAATGAAATCAAAAATACAAAATCTGAAAAAATGAAGAAAAGAAGTTTAGAATTGACTTTATTAATATATAATTCATATATATAGAGAGAGAGAGATGGGGTTTAATATCCACTTGACACTAGGTCATTTTGGGAATAACACCCTTATGCGTAGGGGTCATAGTAGCAGGTGGAAACTGGAGTACTTAGAGAAAACCCATGAGATTGGACAAGCGGCCCTACTCCTTGTCACGTACAACAGGAGAATCTAAACCACAACAGTTGACTCAATGACAGACCTTACGGTACAGCACGCCCGTGCTAACCATTCAGCCATACATTCACCCTTATAATTCATAGAATATGATGTTGATACATGCATTTTCCATGTTATTGGTGCATCTTAAATTATAATATTGACAACAATGGAAGACATGCTACAAATTTTTTTTTTTTTTAAACAATATTTTATTCACAGGATACCGAAACAAGCCAAAGGCTTATTGACTCTAGCACGTCTACACAGCCCAAATTATTCTACAACACTGGGAAGAACCAGCCCTCCTCCCTTACACACATATATAAATATTATTTTTTTTTGGGGGGGGGCCTAGTCGGTATCTTGTTACTCATGTAAAATCATTGGTCCCCACGCCCCTGGTCTGCTATATCACATTTGGTGGAAGCGGATGATAAACTCTTCCAAACAACTACAGCTATATTTCTGTTATCACTTGCTTGATAAAGACGAAAGAAGACTCGTCTAAAATTTGCAAGTAAAATAAGTTTTTATTTATATAAATGTATTGTGTTATGTCAATTCATTATACAGAAAACTTATAAAATGAAATGGAATTGTAACTCAACGTCTTACTTTTCTGCACCAAATGGGCTAATGAATATAATCATATGCAGTGTGCTGTGATGGAAATCTTTCCAGGACTGTGGCGCTACGCCTACCGTTATTTAGATATCCAACTGTCAGGGGATCATAAACATGCTGCCATAGGTATACACTGGACCTCATGATCAGTTCAAATCACTTAACAGGTCCTGCATAATGCATTCCAGACTTATTATTTTCTTGACCCTGGAGGTAACATTTAGATGTACTGAGCACATAACAATACAATAAAACCTCACAAAATAAAGGATAGCATGAAATGTACTTACCTAATATACCAAGTGCCTCTGTTTGAAATACGGCTTGTAATGGAGGGAAATAAATAACCAATAGCTGTCCTACTATAGAACCACCGACAGCTAATAAAAACACCCGATTTGTAAATAATCCAATTTGAAAAAGTGATTTTGACTGAAATTAAAACAAAAAGTGTGATAATTTAAAGGAGCTAAATCAATATTATTTGGGACCTAGAAATTGACACAAATGGGTTGCAACACATATAAAAATGTAATATGAATGTATATGAAACTGATTTACATTCAAAAGTTTCTGTTTTTTTTACTACCATTTCTAATCAGTTATGTTCAGCACAATACACCAAAGTCTCATTCGAATGGAAATCTCTAGCGTCTAGTTATTCCAGTCCACACCAACAGTATTTATTTATGGTAAAATGTTTATTTTGTCAAATATTGGATATCAGTAGCCTACCTTTTGCCGGTAAGATCACAACATCAAACATCAAACATCAATGTTGATTTAAATTGACAAATAATTTGTTTTTTAAATATCAAAGACTTTGGATTATGATATTGAGTTAGAGACTTTGCTACTTTAAAGTATACAATAATCATTTTACTAATAATGCAAATATATAATTAGTTATATTTTAAAATGAACCATGCTTGGGTTATTCTGGTAGGCCAAGAAATTTTGTATTTTTTAGCAGTAGAAAGAAAAAAGATTTGGACAAAGTTACATTATGTATTATAGTCATTTAACAGTATTTAAAATTCTAGTACATTGTATATTATATATCTACCTGTGATCTACATCCAAGAGCATTAAACATATCAAAAAATACAAAACATGTAAATGTCATAGTTGTATCTCTTGGTGTTATTTTATTATCACTCATCTGAAAAAGAAGATTTATTTTATTATTAATGTGTCAATAATTAAAGATACATTATGGGAGATTAGATAAAGAGCTGGCAGTTTTCACTATGATAGTTAAAAACCAGACAATGTAAAGGGAATTTGCTGAAACTTTCAGTCAAATTCATCCACTCTGTACCAAGAATTTATTGATTGAATTTTGGGCCTAGCCTCGATCATCTTTACTAAAGTCAGTATGATAAAAAAATAGTCTTGATTATCCATTTTTTGATATAATCATCCATCAGCATTGAACAGTAGATCAGGTTCTAATCCAGTAAATATTGCAGGCTAGCAATGACATTGAGAGTTGATTATGGGCTGGATAAGTTAATTAATGTCTAATATTAATAATTTAGATAACATTTCAGGAGACCTGCAATTGACAGTTTAGCTCTTGCATAATGTATGTTTAATTCAATATCATATTAAGACAAAACAATCATTACAGATATGTTTCTTAGGTAAAGAAATATAATTAAAGGTACATTCCAAAAATGATTGAATTTCAAGAAAAGGGAGCTCCACACGCACATGGACAGGCTTAATCAACATATTACAAAACGACTTTACTCACCTCTCTCCAGAATACCCATAATGTTCCACTAACAATTATTACTGCTGACAAAAGAGCATTTAAAACAAGTTGTCTTGTTAATATAGGATCACGAACTTTACGTGGTGGTTGACGTACAACATCATGATCCACTGGTTCAACACCCAAACTAAAATAATTAAAAAAATTAACCAATATTATATTTAAATTTGCAGACAGGTCATTTGTGAGAATTTGAATAAATTACAAACTACAATATTGTGAAGGTTGGGTCTTTGATATGCAGTAAATAACGGTTTAATTCCATTCAGCCGTTTAATTCTATTGCAACATTCAGCATCATCTGTGCATGATTTAAAAAAAACAGCGCTAAATTAAGCTGTAATAAAACAAGTCAGTCCAAAACTGTCAATAGTCTCAATGACAGTCAGCCTCAAGGGCCACATAATGCAATCACATTAAAAACACAACCTTTATTTCCTTATTTCTTGTAATTTGTTTTCATATATTGATCATCATGTGTCCATTTGATCCAGAAAAAATTCAAATAAATTCAAATTTCAAGCCGTCATTTAAAAGTACTAGTCTAATTCAATGAAATCCATCCAACTGATAGGGAAACCAATCTGGTTAACTATATAGTCGTATGACAAGCTTTTTTTTATCAAAGAGGTGACAAATCATAATTGTTCAAGAGAGAAACTTCTCAAGCTATCATTATTTCATTATCTTCAGTGACAGTGCTTTAAACAATAAAACAAATAGTTTACCTTTGAGCTGGTGGCCCATCCATTATAATATTAATCCACAAAATTTGCATAGCATTAAGTGGATTAGGTAATTGTAAAACAGTTGATAAAGCTATTAAAGATAATGCTGCAATACTCCTGTAATAAAAACAATCAATGTTTAATAATTCATTTCATTATTAGCATTTTATTTCTATCAAAATATTTAATAATGTATTGATATTGAAACTAATGCTGGCATGCTATCATGATATGGAATATGGAGGTTACATACAATAACATGAGATAAAACACAGCAAAATTTGATGGTTGACATCAGACAGCCTCAGTAGTCTTAAATTATTTACACTCTTGACTTCTCTAATTGTAGTTATGATTTTATTTTCGCCTGGCTTTATTCCACTATAGAGTTTTATTCTGTTTCAATGCAATATCAAATAGAATATAAAAAGTATGAGATTGTAATTTTCCAACATAAGCAATAAGACCAATGTCCAAAAGATCTCTAAAACAAATGGCCTCTTGTTGACATGTTTTTTGGTTTTTTTTGTAAACAATATTTTTATTCATTAAATCTGAATTCGGATTGGGGAACATGTTTTGATACTAATTATGCTGCCTTTTCTTTACTTGAAAAAGTATGTTATGGTTTATTTAAAAGAATTTTATTAACTTTTGCGATTACAGATGAATGCCCAAATATACTGTATGGCGGATGCCGGTCTTCATTAGCCCAGTCAGAGCAGAACAATAGGAAATAAAAAACCCAAGTCCCAATTACATTATGACAGACAAGAAAAATTAAAACTTGGTAACTTACGTGCTAAGTTGAAAGCGTACAAAATTCCTAATATTATAAAAGATTCCCTTTCCTTCCTCTATGGCTGATCTAAAATAGAAAGGCTAATTTATTGATTTAAATACATTTAAATCAAAATATACACTAAATATCAAATATCTATTAACTAATGTGATTATATTGTCCACTCTTCTAAGTTTAATTTAATTCATTTGTCAACTAGAGAGAGAGAGAGAGAAATGGGATTTAACGTCCACTCAACACAACCTAGGTCATTTCGGGACTAACATATGGTTTAATTTTATTTCAATAATTCGCTTGCGCCTAGGGGTCTTTATAAGCAGTGGGAGGACACTGGCATTTGTGAACTAGAGGTTGCTAGGAAATGAAGCATATTAAAAAATATTAAGTGTAACAATCCATAATAGAAGTAATTATCTGCAATAATTAACATAATTTGATTTTTGATTACTAATTCTACTTAGTGCTAACATTATTTTATGAACATAAAACACTGTATATAAATTTCAAATCAGTCACATGATAACTTTAGCCTCTAGAGCGTCCATAATATTTCTTTAATTGATCAAGGAACATAAGTCTGCCAGTAATGATCGGAAATAAGTAATACTAATACATAATTAGATTCTTTAATTTAGCCTTGAGAGTGTCAACAAAAAATTGTGGACATAAAACTGGAAAAAATGAAGAAAACAATGTTAAAGTAAGAACACATATCTACTTACAATATAGTAGAAAAATCATCATCTACAAGAATCATATCAGCAGCTTCTTTAGAGACATCTGTTCCTGATTTACCCATAGATATACCGATTTCAGCACATTTTAACGCCACTGCATCATTAACACCATCACCGGTCATACCTACTACACAATCATTCGCTTGTAATGCCTAAAGTATAAAAATAAACATATTTATTGGCTTTCAATGCTTAAAGTATAAAAATTTGTTGCCTTGTAACACCTAAAGTATACAAAACAATGGGGTTTAACATCCTACTGTTATGCTTCGACTGCGCTTATAAAGATTGGCAATGTCGGGCATACGCCATGCAGTGTGCAATGAGGGACATTTTTTTGCCCATACAGTGGATTATATATAACAGCCTTCTGTCAATAATATATAAAACCGTTTTTCTCCAAAAAGAGTTGTCTCTCTTGTATCATGGTTTCAGGTGACACTTGGATGCTCTCGCATGGATTTAGATTTGTCTAAAATTGTATCATCCTTGGTTGAGAAGACCTTTTATGATTTGTAAAGTTTTACATGCCAGATTTTCCTCTAAAAATTTGCTCAAGATCTAAGTTAAAGATGTGTAGTACTTGCAAATCTAAATGTTCGATTTGGCTAGAGAAACTAAATATTCGTCTTTTTGTTCATAGATGACAGTTATGATGTCAGTCGATTGAGATAGATTTAGTAGTGGATTATGAAATGGCTAAAGTGGGCCATGAAGAGTAAAATGAATTGGGAACACATCAGTGCAACTGTCTGTTGATTAGGTGTTGTTATAGATATCCACAAAGCATATTCTGTGAGATTTTAATTGTAGCAAAATTGAACTGAGTTACAGAAATTTCCATTTTATAACATTTATGACATCTAACAGAACATGTTGCCATTTCTTTCATTGGCATTATTTGCAACATCCATCATTCTGAATTCTACTGAATTGGTTATGAAATTGATCTTACCTTAACTATTTTTAATTTATGCCTTGGTGTGACTCTATAAAATACTCCGACCTGATTAATTATTTTACGTAGATCATTTAGCTCCATTTTTTCAAGAGTTTCTCCAGATAATGAGGCTGCACCAGATGAATAAAGACCCAAACGAGCACCTGAAGATATATTAATTCAAGTTTTAATTAAGCATATAAATAATTCAATTCTAGAATTAGCTATTGGATAATATTTTAAATAATTTAAAACAATAACATAAGGTATATCTTAGATTAATACTATACCTGCGTTGAGTCCATTATTAAAACCTCTTATTTGCAAATGAAATAAAATGGGATTTAACGTCTAACTGTTCTCCTCCGACTGGAACGAAGACACAATGCAGTGTGCTACGAAGGAAGTTTTCCCTGGGCAGCGGCGTTATGGCCTACTCTTATACTGAATTCCAACTGCCAAGGGATCTTTTACATGCACGCCAATGTGTACACAGGACCTTGGTTTTTCGTACCATCTAAATGACTAGACAGCTGTTCTTGTCAGGTCTCCCGTCCAGTACCACTGACAAGGGGAAACAATGTTGAAAAATCCCAATGAACTTTCTCAGCTAATGGAGGGATTGAACGAGCTACCTCAAGGATAGCGAGCCAGCGTCTTACCCACTTAGCCACTGTGACTTCCCTCCCTCTTATATGCGTATATTATAGCTGAGTTACCAATCAAACAGATAAATAAATACAAACTTACCAACAGCCTTTGCCGTTTCTTCTGAATCTCCAGTTAACATTTTAATACTAACACCAGAACTAAGTAAGGTCCAGACTGCTTCACGTACTCCCTCTCTAGGTGGATCTATTATACCAACCATACCAACAAATACTAAATTATTTAATTCTGGACCATATGCCATGGATAATACTGTTAGAAAAAAAACCAAAAATGTATGTTATGATAAAAAAAAAAACTTAATAGTGTAACAAAAATTAAGCACTGCAAAACCTGAAAGACAACCATAAGTAACACCCTGTTGAGTTTATCTCCATGTATGTATACATCCATAATAATGCAATAACCTGGTTATTATTAAGTTATCGTAAACATCTTGTGCACAGTAGATAACTTCCATGACTCAACATTGCAAGCTGGAGTCTTCTCCCTTGGACATAATCGCAAGAGGGACAAAATTGTCAGAAATCATTAATTGTCAATTTCACCATGAAATACAGCTCCAAATATAAAATAAATAGTACTCTAAAATTCTTAATGGATATTAGGAAGTTATTTTAAAATTTATAATTTCAACTGTTTGGTTTCTTACAGTGAACCCCCACACACAAACACCCAATCTCTATGTTCCTTCAGAAATTTCATGTATTGAGCTGAATAACTCACAATGCAAGCTAAAAATAGTTCCTGGAATAACATCAAAATCGGCTGTTTTTATATGAACTTTTGATTTCAAGATGTGGAAAATGTTCCAAGGATCATTAATATGACAAATTGTCGAGAGTCAGCAGCATTAAATTCAAACGAATCCAACCAATCAGGTGCCACTTGGGGAGGAGCTTAGGAACCGAATTCAGACTGATTAATGGCCGGCGAGATTTCCCAGAGAGAAAGGAACGGTAAACTTCTCTCTTGGAGCTGAGATTGACAAACTACTAAACAACTCAACATTCTCTTTTACATGACAACTACCCGTCGACAAAGAATAAAATGAGCTGCTACTGTACCTCTAAGACCAGCACTACCCATACGAGAAGCTTCGCTCATATATTTTTGATAATGTTTTTCTGTCATAGGTTGTGTTGTACCATTATATAAAACCTTCGTACACATACGTAATATTTTTTCTAAAGCCCCTTTAACAAAATACACCGCTTCTTTATTCTGAAAATAGTGAAAGCACAAAAATGGGGTAGTCAGGAAAGTCTGAAATGTTTTAGTTATTTTTGATGTGCTACCTATTGAATCTCTGTCAGTTTGACCAATTTAATTTAACAAAGGTGGCTATGTTTAACCCTATGGACTACTTTCAATTTGATTACAGGTACCAGAACTACAATCAGTATGGAAAAAGCAAGCAAACAGATTAACATTCATGTAAACAAGATTTAATAATGATTAATTATGTAATATTTATTACGAATAATGTTTTGAGGTGTACTATACATTACAAATAATCATTCGTGATGTGATATTTGTTACGAATAATGATTAGAGGTGTAGTGTAATGTTTATTACAGATAATGATTTGAGATGTGCTATTTATTACAAATAATGATTAGAGATGTAACATTTATTACAAATAATGATTAGAGATGTAACATTTATTACAAATAATGATTAGAGATGTAACATTTATTATGACTAATAATTAGAGATGTAATATTTATTAGGAATATTGATTAGAGTCAGATTTGGAATGCAATGTTTTCTCTATGTGGATTAAACATTTTACTTACAGCAGCGGATTTAGGTTGACATTTTACTGCCATATATTTAGTTTCTGAATTAAATGACCATTCTTGTATTCTCTGATAATCATTTCTAGCATTCTCTAGGTGCATCTGTACATTAAAAAAATATAAATTACATAAAGTTTCCAATGTATACAAAATCAGATCAGGATTTAAACCATACTTGTTTTATCCTTAAAGCCGTAGCATGCCAGAATAATGGTTAAATACAAAACTTGAAATCATACATAATCATACGTAAAAAGTTATAATTGTTTAGTGTTTGCAATATCAATTTTCTGTCTTGTCCGCAGGTTTATCTTGTAGAATTTTTGTTTTGCGTGTAGTGCAGTCCTCCTGCATTTACTATTAGATTATGATAAAGATTACATTAGATTCTACTGATTTCACACTTTATTTTATGTGTATCAGAATTCGACAAATACAGTAATAATAACTTTGTTATCCTTTTCGTAGAAGCCAGCCAATTTGTTTTGAATTATGATCTTTTAAGACCAGTCTTTACATATTATTTACTTTCAAGATATATACTTATTTATATTTAATGATGAAGTAGACTAACCTTCATAGCTAATGCTAATAATGATCCTTCTGTAGGTTGACCACGTAGACCATCAGTTGTAATATCAGCATTATTACATACACAACCCACCTAAATAAACATATATAATACTTAATACACAAAAATATAAAAGTTTTCGAAAAAAGAACTACATTATTTGTCGATTATTAGTACTTTCGCTTATTTTATTAAGCTCTTCAGATAATCTACATCTTGTTAATACAACAATGACTATGACGTCATAGCGCCATAGTTACACAGTAGTACAAAAAAGGGGACATAAATAAAATATCAAATCAGACAACAAAACTCGGCCTATATGCAATGAAACTATACTATAATTTTGCATTTAAAGCTGGCCGATATTTGTCAATAAAATATGCCTCTTTGGCTTCTAACAAATCATTATTATTGTTATTTAGCTTAAACAACAAGGAAATTTCTTTGCTCCATAAAGGCCTAAAGTTCACCCCTACACCACCAAGTGACACATGTACTTTAAAGTCGGAGCTTTCACAATTTTGTGGAAAATTGAGACTCAAGCATCATTTTTATAAAGACGACCCCAATTTAGATGAATCAAGACAATTAGAACCAGAATATCTAGTGCGGAACAAATCTACCTTTACACCACGTGCTGGACGGGATGTTTTTCTTGATAGATTCATAACCACTATATCAACCCACCAAGTTCAAAATAAACCATTCAAATCAAACCTTAATAAGGACCAAAGAGAAGCTTTGAATGCCTTTAAAAATACCGCTGATATTATCATAAAAAAGGCTGACAAGGGTGGTGCTATAGTTGTTATGGATACCTCATTTTATCAAGAGAACATATCTGAAATGCTTTCTAACAAGGACTTTTATGCAGAATCTTCACTAAAAGCTAACGATATGATTCTACGAAAAATTCAAAAATTTATTGGTGCATATACAAACATGCTTCACAGTGAAGAAGGAGATTACTTGTGTAAATTTCAACCTTCCACTGCCTATTTTTATGGATTGCCAAAAATCCATAAAAGCAAGGCTATTCAAGAAGCTGTTAATATTACAAAGAGCGAAGTTGTTAATATTCATAATCCGCGTGATTTAACCTTTAGGCCAATTGTAGGGGGGCCAACTAGTAGTACTCAACGCTTAAGCAACTTTATTGACATTATTCTAAAACCATTGTGCACCAAAGTCAAAAGCTTCCTTCGCGATGGCGTAGATTTCCTTCATCATCTACCGGAAGAGGTTGAACCTGGAAGCACATTAATAAGCTTCGACGTGGTCAACCTCTACAACAACATAGATAAAAATCTAGGATTGAAAGCGATTGGATATTGGATTGATACGTATCCTGAATTACTATCAGACCGTTTTACCAAATCATTTATCCTGGAAGCCTTGGACTTAGTTGTGTCTAATAATATATTTTATTTCAACAACAATTATTATTCACAGATTAAAGGTGTGGCAATGGGTACTAAAGTTGGCCCCACCTATGCAACTTTAACTTTAGGATATTTAGAAGAGATTTGGTATGAGAGGGTTGCTATTGAGTTTGATAGAGAATTCAGTAATATGATAAAAAGTTTATGGTTTCGCTTCCTGGATGACTGTTTCACAATACTTAAAGTAGATATGACAGTTATCTCCAAATTACATAAAATGTTGAATGAGTTGGACAATGATATCAAATTCACTATAGAGTTTAGCCCAACATCATTAAACTTTTTGGACGTAACCGTGAATCTTTCACCAAATGGAGTGATTGAAACGGATCTGTATTACAAACAAACAGATACCCACCAATATCTAAACTTTCACTCTTGTCACCCTTCTCATACTAAACGAAACATTCCATATGATTTAGCTAGAAGAGTATGTACCATTGTTTCAAACCCGGTTGTCAAAGTTAAACGACTAAAGGAATTAAAAACATTCTTATTGAAACAAGAATATCCTTTAGGTCTCATAGAAGATGCAACGACTCGGGCCTTAAGTTTAGATCAGACAAAATTAAGACTACCAAAAATACACCCAGCAGGCGGAAATCTAAATGTTGCTTTAGTCACAACATTTAACCCATCACAAGAAGATGGGAAGTCTTTGATAAATAATAACTTACACATCCTTAAGAACAGTGAAGTTATGTCCAAAATTTTGTCTAAAACTAAGATTATTAACAGTCTTAAACAGCCACGAAATCTAGCTAAATTATTAATATCTTCTAAATTTGAATGTAGTCCAGATACACCGGTGGTAAGTGAATGTGGAGAAATAAATTGTAAGACATGTAAAATAATAATTACGGGCTCCTCAATCCAGATCACTGATAATAAACTTTTTCATATTAAGCAACCCATGAACTGTAAATCCAGTTATGTCATATATGTGATTGTTTGTTCTGGCTGTAATAGGCGGTACATTGGGAAAACAATCAGTATGCTAAAGACAAGGATGAACCTGCATCGGCACCATATACTCAATCCACAATATAGGATGATCCCACTTAGTGGACATATAGATGTTTGTGGTGGTTGCAAATTTAGTGTTTTTCCAATGTATAAGCTAAATAACAATAATAATGATTTGTTAGAAGCCAAAGAGGCATATTTTATTGACAAATATCGGCCAGCTTTAAATGCAAAATTATAGTATAGTTTCATTGCATATAGGCCGAGTTTTGTTGTCTGATTTGATATTTTATTTATGTCCCCTTTTTTGTACTACTGTGTAACTATGGCGCTATGACGTCATAGTCATTGTTGTATTAACAAGATGTAGATTATCTGAAGAGCTTAATAAAATAAGCGAAAGTACTAATAATCGACAAATAATGTAGTTCTTTTTTCGAAAACTTTTATATTTTTGTGTATTTAATACCTAAGAGTAGTTATCTTTAACTTTTCATATAATACTTAATATATATTATTTAAAATAAGTCCATACAAAAAAAAAGGTCGTGTAGCTCTTTTTAAGTGACACAGGATTATCTGAAAACCAGAATATGTTTTATATGGCCTAATTAGAAATAACAAGGGCAACTTGTTTGCAGCATCATCTAACAGATACGATAAAATAGATTCAGACTTATACTGATCTATTTATTTATTTTATTTTTATTTTTATTTATATTTATATTTATATTTATTAATATATGTATAAGCAAGCAATCAGCAAGAAAAAAATAGGGTATACATGTGTACATATGTTGATCTATAGATGCTGAAATTGTGAGAGAGAGAGAGAAATCGGATTTAAAACTAGGTCATTAAGAGACTAATTTTTTATTTCAATAATTTGCATGCGTGCACGGGTGCTGAAGTTGAGAATATAAGATAATTGAGACTGTCTTACCTCAACAACTCGTGATAAAGTAGAACTTCCACCTTTAGAATCATCAGCTCCACATATAATTTGTCCATCTCCATTATATCCTACACCAGTCACCTAAAATATAACATAGTTACTATTTAATATCATAATTCATATACCAGTCACCAAAAAATATAACTGTAACATACTATACCAGTCACCAAAAATAGCTACTACATATTTGATATCCTATACACACGAAAAACCAGCATAACTATTTAATATTCTATAACAGTCACCCAAACTTAATAATTCTATATCCTATCACATAATAATAATTTAATATCCTGAAAATCTCTATTATCTATCCTATTCCAAGCCTGTATGGGATAACACATAGTTTTGAATGTATAACTTTGTTTTTTTAAAGGAATACTGGATTTCTCCCACTTCCATATATAGACTTCTGCATACAAGTAAATCAATGAAAACAAGCCAACAGTGAGGCTGATGTCCCCCGCCGAAATCCCAAAATAATAAGATGACACATATTAATTAATCGAACATTTATTTTTTTCAAAATATTAGCTTTAGCTCAAAATATTAATTATTGACTCAGTTAAGACATTCGCCTAATAAGTTATGTTCCAAAGTCTTGACCAATTAAAGTGCTTATCGCTCCTTAGCCAAAGCAAAAAATTTGCAACATTGAATTTTGTCAAGGTAATGATAAAATGAATCTATATTCTGAGTTCTGAGTTACATTGCTATCACTTCATTACAACTAAAGTTATCGTGCCCCAAAACATCAACCAATCAGATTTCTTATCGTTCTGCTTACCCTCAGCAGAAAAAGTTGATCAACGAACTTGGTCAATATATCAGTGTTATAAAGCTAAAGCTATACACCAAGTGTCCTCACTCTCACTTAATCAGAACTTAATAAGCATCAACCAATCAAATTGCTTATCTCTGCTTACCCTAAGCAGCAAATGCTCACCTTTGAACCCCATCAAGGTATTCACCTAATAGACACCTATGCCAAGTGTGAACATTCTAACTCAATTAGAACGAGACTTATTGTGTTCCAAAATCTAGACCAATCAAATTGCTTATCAGCCATCTTACCAAGAGCAGAACATGCACATTATCAAACTCAGTCAAGGTATTGATGTAATGAACTACACACCAAGTTTCTTTATTTCACCTAAATAGAATTAAAGTTATCGTGCCCCAAAGCATCAACCAATCAAATTGCTTGCCTCTGCTTAAACTAAGCAAAAAATGCTAATCTTCAAATTCCATCAAGACATTGACCCAATCTATTTGTTAAGGTTAATTAATATGATGAGTACTGCTTAGATATAGGCTGAAACAATGAAATATTAAATACTTACCTCTGCATGATAATCATCTGATGTATATATTTGTGTAACAGTCATTTCATTTTTAGTTAAAGTTCCTGTTTTATCTGAGCAGATAACAGTTACACAACCTGTTAATAAAACAAGAGTATGTATATAGGTTTACAGTGTTCCTAATGAAGTAATGTCAAACAAAACAAAGAGAGAGGGGTTTAATATAGGCTATGTCTGTTCCCCAATCCCTATTCAGATACAAATCTGAATAAAAATATTGCTTATATAAAAAAAACAAAAAACATTTTAATTTATGTTGGATGTTTGTCAGAATCAAAATTGCTAGTTTGAATCATGGTCCTGAATTCACAAAGCATTCCCAGACCTAAGCTGAGAATTTTCTCAACTTTCAATTACTGTTTATGAGACATATCTTTTAACCAGAAACACAAAACTTTGCCCATAGTTTCTTATTGATGTATTTGATACATTAAAACAACAAATTTTTTATAAAGGGCTATAATTCATTTAAAATAAGATGAACAAATTTTAGTAAATTTTTAACTAAAGTCTGACAATGCTTTGTGAATTTAGGGCCTGATGTCAACACTGGCTTTATCATTAGAACAGTCATCCCAATACACATAGTAATTTTAAAGTCAGATCAAATCAAACTGCTAATTATTATTGGCCAAATCAAACAGAGATAATCATTTTAAAGTTAAGTTTCCTTGCTAAGTAACTGTGTAAGGAATAATACATTTTGTAATATATTAGACAATTATTATACTTATTCCTGAATGCTATTGGGGTGGAATTATAATCACAAGTGGATCAAATCTTAACAGTTTGTCTTTTTATATGATGAATAAAAACTAAATACGATAAACTTGTGACTGTTTAATATAAAACTAACAATAAATAATTGAAACTCTTACCCAATGTTTCTACAATAGGTAACTTTTTAATAATAGCTTTTCGTTTCGCCATTCTAATAACACCAATAGCTAATGTTACTGTTACAACAATTGGTAAACCTTCAGGAATAGCAGCGACAGCCAAACTATAACAAAGAGAAAATATATGTAACAAATGAAGGAAGCTAATAAACATTTTTTGTTTGAAGTGAAATGTGGTTTAACGTCCTACTGTTCTGCTCCAAGTGTGCTAATGAAGATCTGTTTCTTGTTTGAATTTAATAAACATACACTGTCATTTTAATAATCCACTGACTCTTTTCATCCTTCTCAACGATGATTTTATCGAAATGTGTTTTCAGTTTAAATGCTTATGAGAATTTTCGGGCGATGGGACCACTTGGATCATTTTAAAAACAGTTTGACCCAATAATGAGAGAGAGAGAGAAATGGGGTTTAACGTCCACTCAACACAAACTAGGTAATTTTTGGACTGACATAATGGATTAATTTTATTTCAATAACTCGCTTGCGCGTAGGGTCTTTAGCAGTGGGAGGAAATCGGAGAATCTAGAGAAAACCCACGAGGTGATCAAACAATGGTTGAGATAAATGTCTTTATTAGATATCATTTATAAACCCCATTACATTCATTCCCATTCTGATGTACTATTGTCAGTAGGGATATTCTGGAAACTCTCTACCTTATATTACTTTATAAATATACTAACCTGACACCTATAGTAAACATATCTAATATACCACGACCCTGGATCCAGCCCAGTAACATTATAACACCAATTATACAGAAAGAATAAAATGATAATTGTTTTCCTAGAGTATCCATACTCTTCTGTAGAGGTGTTTTAGGAGCCTAAAATACAAAATTAAATCATAATTTATTAAAGTTTATTAATCTACAAATTTATCATGTACTGAAAATGATTTAGTTTGGAGCGGAACATTCCTGCAAGTTATAGTTATTCCTAGTAGGATCATTGTTTGCTGATATATTCATGTATCAAAAGATATTCAAAGCTAGTAGTATAAGTTGTAGGCTTGATAACTATTTGATTTTCTAGTTCTCTTCTAAAGTTTTTCTTTTTATTGTAAGTCATCTCTTAATTACATGTCAATATATATCACTGTGACAGTGCTTTATAAGTATATAATCTTTACTTACCTCTTCTGCTTGCATCATTTTAAAAATTTCACCAAATTCTGAATTTTCTCCTGTACCAATAACAATACCCTGAAGTATACGTAACAATAATATATGTTTCACTTCTGTTTTATAAGGGGGGTTGGGATGGCCTAGTGGTCTAGAGTGCCGCTTCGACCTCTAGCTGGCCGGATACCTCTAGCTTGCGGCTGTGGTTTCGAGGCCTAGTGACAAGGAGATAGGGGCGCCTTCTCAACCTCATCCCTGTTCCTCCCACTGCTAAAGACCCCTATGCGCAAGCGAATTATTGAAAAAAAATTGAAAACCATATGTTAGTCCCGAAGTGACCTAGTTTGTGTCGAGTGGAAATTAAACCCCATTTCTCTCTCTCTTTGTTTTATAAGAGTCAATTTAGAAATTGTATATCTAAGAAATGGGTTGATGCTTTTGATACATTGAGGAAAAATAAACTAAAATTAAGACAGTTCTTAGGATCATCCATTTTTGGAGATTATATAATTTGCTCAGACTGGGCTAATGAAAACAGACATACGTCATGCAGTGTGCTATGAGGTACATTTTGCCTGGACAGCAACACTACAGCCTACTCTTATTTCATATCAAATTCCATCTGCCAACAGATCTTTTCGGGCATGCCAATGTGTTTATTCAGTGACGATTCATACAAGTTTAAAATCGTAGAAGACATAGAATTGTTGAACAATAACAATACGGTACTAAATTTGAGTTTCTGTACATTTTGGGGCCATAAAAGCAAACAACTATTTACTTGATAAACATGATTTGTAGGGTACATGCATCAAGGGTCTATCAATAAAATTCATTGATAAACACTAAGTTTAATGATTTTAATTAATCATTAATCTACATACAATCTAGTACGTTAAACAATATATAAGTTTAAAAATCCATAAGAACTTACCCGACCACGCCCACATCTAACAAGAGTTCCCATAAAAGCTATATTTTTTCTACTAGATATACCATTAGCATTATTTTTATTTAAAACACTAGTCTGTTTAGTAACTGGTTGTGTTTCACCTGTAAAACTTGATTCATCAATAGACATATCTACTGCCTGTAATATACAAATATATATACGTACATATACACTGTACATACATTTTAATACAAGATAAAGTTGGTCTACTGTTTGAGTTAATGTATTATAGTATGTTAAAAATATGTTGTCCTGAAAGTATTTATAAGGTAGTTATTTCCAATAAAAAGTATGGCAAATTTGGTATGTATAAAAAGTAAAAAGTATAGATGCCCTATCTCAATAGAAAAATACTGGATTCCCTGAAAAAAACAATGAGGAAGCACTGGGCAAAAATGTCAGGGTATCACTAACTGGCAACCTGACTGTATGCTAGCTTGAGTGGGAGTGATTGTTATTTCTTGATCAAATGGTTAGATATATGATCTTAATGAATAGCATGTAAAATTATGGGCATAAGCAACAGGAATGCGAAAAAAATGCAGAAGGACAAATAGTGCTTGGCACAATATTATTTTCCCACAAAGACACCTTTTAAGTGTTTGCTGTGTATTGTGTTGTAAGATAGGTAAATTCCCCAAAATCATGGTGAAAGATGAACACTTTGAAATGCAACACTAGACTAAATGTCTCTCAAGGGAAATTTTGCCCAGGCAGCATCGCTATGGTCTACTCGTATATCAAATTCCAATTGCCAAGGAATCTTTTACGTGCACGCCAATGTGGACCCGGGACCTCAGTTTTCCCTGATCCTGGAAACTTAGACATCACCCATCAATTTTTTTTATGAATGCTTATGGATGGAAAAAAAGAAACCATAAGTACAGCTTACATCAAATAACCTAAGATCAGCAGGAACTCGATCACCAATAGTTAAATATACTACATCACCGGGTACTAGTTCACGAGCTAAAAATGTCTCAATGTTACCATTACGTAGACTGAAATATATAAATATAAACTTTATAAACTTTGTCAAAATTTCAATTATGTTTAATTCTGTAAATTGTTTATGAAATCATTTGAATTTTGGGTATATATATAGAAAATGCATAACACGTCTCTTCTTGTCAGTCACGTTTTGCATTACTTTGGGTGTTATGACAAAAGAATGCTTTTGTCTGTGATCAGCAGGACCCAAACAGACAAGCATTATCAATCTTAAAAAAAATGGATGGATTCTTTTAGCCTCTATAGAGCTAACAAGAAATGTGAATGACAGACAGACAGACAGACGAACATGTGTTACAGTAATATATAACAACATTAAAAAAATGGGCATATTTATATAAAACACATTGATAAAAGGTTTGCTTTATCACAGGTTGTTCATAAGCAGGTGTAATAAATGTATTTATATCTTTTGATATGCTCAGTTATGAAGTTTTAAACATCTGGTGTTTGTAACAAATATTTAAATAAATAATTGATAGTAAAATATTTGATGTATGATATGTACATATTGAAATATCCTGTTTAAAGATATATCTTAATATTATGGCGGGGTATCGGGTTCAAAATGCGATCTATAGTAAAAAGTAGAAAATCAAATGTCAAAAGAGAAAATTCTTATCCAAAATGGACATTTTCGTGTGGGAAACATTGGCGCTCGTGCTTTTCGACCTAATACATCCACCTTTTCAACTTTAAGTCGTAAATATTCTACTTTCAACAACAGAATTTCTACTTTCAATAATCAATTTTTGATATTTGACTTTCAACTTCAGGTTTTCTACCTTGTCATAAATGAGCGTCCACCTACATTTGCAAAAACATTAAATCACAATAAGCCTCTACTGTGTCCAATAAATATTTTTAGCAAAGGAAAGATAACTATTTGAGATATTGACAATTTCTGACTTTCAAACAAGTTTTTTCTGTTAATAGGACAGATGGAAGGATGGACATATCTCATCATTGGAAGAAGAGGATATATTACTCAAGCTGTGTTATATCCACATAATTTAACTATTACTCATTATTAACTTACCAGTGACACTTAGGAGGTACAAGTTTTGACAGAGCTTCTAGCGATTTTTCAGAACGATATTCCTGAAAATAATCGGTAAAAATGATAAAATGGTGGGTTCCAATCATGTACATAGTTTTTAATCGTTTTTACTTTTCTTCTATTTACCATATAATTAAATACACTAGTCTTGTTTGAGAAAACAAAACGATAGGGAAAACTTCAATCACTAAAACTATTACTATATTAGTTGATGGGAGCCACTGGATATCACTCAGTGGGTAAGGCATAGGTTTACTAACAAGGAGATCTGGGGTTTGATTCCAGTGTTGACTGAAAAAGTTCCTTGGGAGCTTTCAGTGGGGTTTCACTGTGGTAGTGGTAATGAAAGGAGGGACTGTCTAGTCATTCAAATGGGATAAAAAACCTAGGTCCTGTTTACTAGTTGGCAGAAACACTGCTGCTCAGGGGAAAAATCCCTCGTAGCACACGGTGCATGTAGGTGTTAAACCCCATTTGATTTGATTTCTCATTAATCTATTTGTCGATCATTTTACTATTACTGACATACGGTAACTTTAGTCACATTTAAACCTACCTGAATAAAGCCAACAGTAACTACTATTGTAATAGCCTGAAATAAAACAGAAATAAAATCTTATAGTACAAAAATAGAGTGAATGATGTGACAACAGTTTTTATATATACATATACCATAAAGTTATTATATTAAATATAATCCATAATGCTTTAACTGCTTCTTTTTGATTGTCATAAAAAGTGGTTCCTGCTTCTTTGGGTTTGCAGTTATTTTCCAAAAGCCACCAAATGGGCACTTTCTTTTGTTTCTAATAATACCAGGCACCTAGCTTTGACCTAAGACTTAGTAGCTAATGGTTTAGTGGACGACAATTTGGAATTGTTTTATATTTTATTTACGAGTTTCACTTTTTATTTTTTTAACTTCTCTCTATTATTAATTAGCATTAATAAGTTCTGAGAGCCCTATAGATGATGTATTTAACAATATCAACAAGAACAAATTTTATATTTACTGTAAACATACCCCCCCCCCCCTAGATAATTCTTTATCTTTATTTTAGCGCCTCCCACCTGTGGAAGCTGATGGAAACCAGTAAAATGTTTATTTCAGTTAGTCAGCTATACAATATAGTACAGGTAAACCCATAACATCAATACTTATATATATATAGTAATATAGCCCAATAAAACAGATATTTTATTATCAATATGTTACATTATGATTCATAGATAGCACAAACCATTCAATTTTAAATATTGTCAATATATTTTCACTGATATATTCACAAGCATCTAATTCACAATAAATCATCAAGGCTGTATCGTATTAAATATATCAAAAGTACATGTATTAACATTTCCAATATCAAAGTGATACCACCTTCATTTTACATTTGTTACGCTCTTCAAATCACTGGATAATGGGCATCCTCGCTGAAGGAATTCCCACCAAGGGTCGCCAGTAAAAAGGCGACCACGTGACCTTATCAATGCTAAAAGGATCTTGTTTTGTCGTATCGGGATTAAATTCCCTATTAACGACAAAAACTAACGTTTATCAACACATCAGTTCGTATTGAATGTACAGGAAAACAATGCTGTG
This sequence comes from Patella pellucida, assembly GCA_917208275.1. Lineage (NCBI taxonomy): Eukaryota > Metazoa > Mollusca > Gastropoda > Patellidae > Patella > Patella pellucida. Next base: position 66,605,848 of record OU795039.1, read on the forward strand.
CGGTATACAATGAGGTCCCCTATGAAATTATGTCCATTTATCTACGGCGAGGATGCCCATTACCGTATCAGTCTATAATCGTTGGGTAGCCGAATGGTTTAACGCATGCTTGTTAGATCATGAGGTCTATCATTGAATCAAGTGGTATGGTTTCAAATCCTTGCTTGTTCGTACTTGACTATGAGTAGGGTCTAACCTTGGGGGTTTTCTCCAGACTCTCTGATTTCTTCCCAGGCCTAAAGACCCCTATGCCCAAACTAATTATTGAAATGTTCTAATATGTGTCAAGTTGATATTAAACCCCATTTCTTTCTCTCTGTCTATAATCAATCAAACATACATCAAAACAACGGAATTATGCAATAGGTGATAAATGAGCTACTCAGAAATAATAATAATAATAATAATAATAATAATGAGGTTTTATATACATGTAGCGCTCATATCCATTAATGTTAATGCTCAAGGCGCATTTAGCCTTCCACTTATCACAAGATATAAAAATGTTAACAACTATTATAAGCAGTCGGAAAAAAGATGAGTCTCTAATTGCTTATTCAAACAGCCAAGCAATTGTGAATTCTTTAAGGTCAATGGTAATGAATTCCATAGGTTTGGTACAGTGTGTGAGAAGCATCTTTGACCAAATGTCTTAAGCCTATAGTCGGATACCACCAGACGTAGTTCATGTTGGGGGTGAAGATTTCTTCGGGGGACATAGTCAATTAGCATTGAGGACAATATGTGAATTATTATGTCAAATATTATTGTGATGTCATTATTTCCTAGAAAAGTATCAACGATTTGGAAAATTGCGAATTTTCATATACATGAACAGCAAGAATATAAACTTCTAATTGCTATAAACGCCATAACTCTTAATTAATTGGTTAACAAAACAGTATTTGTCCACAGTGAGTCAATTATAATTTTCGAGAATAATGCAAATTACCAGAGCTTAGACTATTAGAATTTCTGAATCCAAATGCATATTCAGCAATTACATGTAACATGATTAAAAGATAATTAATGACAACAAATTATTGTCACTATAGAGATAGAATCTAACAGGATTCTCATATATGCAATCTTCCAAATCTTAATACTCAAATACTGTCCAAAAACATAATTGTGTTTATTGTTTATTGCAAGTATCAGGAATTGTTGGGGGTTTTTTAAAGAAATTTTTACACAAGTATTTTTTGGATTGGCAGCGTTAGCTCTTGCGAGAATCCTTGCGCAAATTAGGTTTGGAGATTCGTTTGATTTAGCACACTAAATTTTTATTTGACGCTACAATGCTTCCTATTGCAAACCATAGACCAGTAGAATGGTATTAAATCTAACATAGAACATGTGGTATGTGGGCGTAGTGAATAATTATATGGTTATTGAGTATAGGTGTGAGATAACTGATTGATGATGACGTGGTTACTTACCACAGTGATACTGACAGCGTCATCAAACTGTCTCATAAAAACACTAACAACAGCTGAAGCTAACAATAACATAATCAATGGATCTTTAAACTAAAATAAAAACAGATTACAGACAATTAAATAATATAACTATTATTATTGTCATCCCACATGCAAGTACTAAACAATGAAATGAAATGCAATAAAATGAGGTTCAACATTCTGCCGGGCTAATGAATATGGGGATCTTTTATATGTACATGTCAGCCAGTACATAGCACTCTCTCTTATTCTAATGACTGTACGTTTCTCTTGCTAGATCGCCTGTCCTGCACTAATGACAAGAGGTGACCTAATATGAAAATCATGATTAGCTTCTCAGCTAACACAGAGGTTGTACAGGGAACCTCCAGGTTATTAGCGAGACGTCTTAATCAGTGAATCAAAGCAGATCCGCAGTAATAAACAATTAAAATACTATCAAATCAAGTGAATGCAGACAATTAAATATTATAACTATTAATGTCATTAAATGCATACATATACATGTATTCTCAAATAGAAAAAGAAGCATTGTCTGTATATGGCGCCGATCTCACTAACCATGTGGTCCTCTAGCGAGGGATTTTAAAGATTGATTGGTGCATGATGAAGGATGTGGGGATGTAAAACCAAGAATTGAATCACCTGTGTACTTGTTTGGATCCATATAATGACAGTTGAAATTTGTAGATGTCCAAACCAAAAATAGCACACTGCATGGCAAATGCTAGTCTTCATCAGCCAAAGCCTTAACTGATTTTTTTCAAGCTTGTGAATATGCTGAAGATCAGATTCCTTGAAGAATCATTCCCTTATTCAAATTTTTCTTGAATTTTGTGTGGGCATATTTAATATCCATTGAAACTCCTAAAATAAACTATAACTTCATTTACCTGTCCAAGATATTTTTTCCATAATGGTTCCTCTTGTGAAATTTCAAAATCATTGGCTCCATATAATTTGATTCGTTGTTTCGCTTCGGATTCTGTGAGTCCATCATCAAGGCTTGTTTTAAAAACATCTGCTAGTTCATCGTAATCCATAAAACAAGCCCTCTCTGACGTGAACCCTGCCATCATGTCGTCGTTCTGGCTGTTGTCCTGGTTGGACTGAAACAGATTAATTCAAAAATATTATTAAATCAACCTGAATTAAATACATGTATATCTAGAGAGAGAAATGGGGTTTAACATTTTGGGACTAACATGGCTTAACATTATTTTTATAATTCGCTTGCGTGTAGGGCTTTTAGCAGGCGAGGAAACTGGAGGACCCAGAGAAAACACACGACTCAAAATCCAGTTGACTCAATGACAGGCTTTATAATACAGCGCGCACTTGCTAACCATTCGGCCATCCAACCCCCCGTGAAGATATAAAATATCTCGGAAGTTCTAGATAAAAATTTGGCAATTGAAGACAAGTGTTTGATAAAATTAATTAGCTGAAAGAAAAGATATTATCTTGATAATGAATTTTGTGCTATAACCGTCTGTCTATTATTGTTTACATATTGGCCTAGCTCGTAGTATTTCTGGTGACACATTGATCATTCGTCATTTAATAAATTGACATTTTCACACCAACAATATCGGAGATATTAATATTTTACCCTAGACTATCAAGTCTAACCAGGCAAAACAAAGCTGTGTAAAGGAGAAAAAAAAAAGGTTACAATTTCAAAGATACATTATGTTAGATTTAGATAAAGAGCTAGGGGTTCATATAATAGTTCAAAAGTAGATAATGCAAAATGAATATCGTATATTAAACGTTACATTTAAATCACTCTATTCTGAGCGAAGATATTAAACTTTAAAGGTTTGACAAGATGTATGCATCGAATTTATATAACCATAATACAGGTTGTTTGAAGCTTAGCCTCACTTTTCCATTTTAAAATTAAATCATTAAATTTCCGAACTATTCTAATCTACTTAAAAATCAGAGTCATCCTTTGGCATCTAGAGTAGATAACATGTATGGTCTTGTCATGTTAAAAATATTTAATTAATAGTTAAGTTATTTTTTTTCATATCAATTTTAAACTTTTTTAAGAATACTATTTGCAGAAGTGAAAAAGTTAATATTGAGATCGTTTGGATTGGACCAAGCTGGTGTCCCCTTGAGGTGTGCAGGTAATGCACCAATACAGAAAGCAATGTTTAATTAATTATCGATTATTTAAGTCTATAATGTGATTGAGCCCATTATACTTGAGGGAACATATAAAACTTGAATATTAACACAATATATCTACTATACATTGACACAGATTACCAAATTATTATTAATTGATAAAGAAACATCTTTTTAACTTATTATATCCATATTTATCACAATTTATATCTTAAGGCCTTTAAGATAAGGCCATATTAAAAGTAGAATAAGACTGGAGGCCAATAACAATTTCATTATTCAAATAAAAATAGTAAATTAGATAATGTCTTGGTGTCAAATATTATACTGGACTGATACCAGGCGCCTAAAGATGGCAGGCTTAAAATCAACAGAAACCGATGTAAACTAATTGATGGCCAAACGTTTTGTGGTTGCACGGTGAAGGTTTGTCAAGGACTTGACTCTATATTTAACTTTTACTCTGGAAATTTTGGAATCAGGTCTCTTACTTCAAGCAATATCCCTGGAAAATCAAACATTCAGGCATATAGTGGCCCATCTATTTTCATTTTAATGATTTTAGAGCACACCCAGGGGTCTTTGCCGTGGGAGGAAACTGGAGTACCCGGAGAGAAGGCGCCCCTATCTCCATGAAACATAGTCTCACACCAGGGCTTAAAACCACAACCGCAAGCCAGAGTTGACCGGCCAGCTAGAGTTAGAAGCGTGACAATCTAGACCAATAGGCCATCCCAACCCCCCAGATCGGTAAGCGATTGCAATTATGTTGATATAATTGAGAGAGACGCCTCCTCCTTAATCCACTTGATTAAAGGAGGTCTCTCTCACGGTTAGGGAGGAATCTATAACATTAAACTCAATTATATCAACATTACCAACCCCCCAGTTCCGTAAGCAATTGCAATAATGTTGATATAATTGAGAGAGACGCCTCCTCCTTAATCCACTTGATTAAAGGAGAAGGTGTCTCTCAAGGTTAGGGAAGAATCTATAAGATTAAACTCAATTATACCAACATTACCAACCCCCCAGTTCGGTAAGCAATTGTAAAAATGTTGATATGATTGAGGTTAATCTTATAGATTCCTCCTTAACTGTAAGATGCACCTCCTCCTTAATCAATTAAATCCTGTGCAAACACTGCTATTATCGTCCTATCACTTCGATCTACATTATTAACCGTAGTAATATGGTTGTTTTTCTACATGTAACAACAAAACAAACAAAAACTTTGACTTATATCTCTGTTTTGAGAAGATATAATAGGAACTGATTTGAGAATATTTACATGTACTGTGGTAATTTTTCCTACCTGACAATATTGAGATGACTATACGAGTTAAATCAAAGACATAATGTGCAATACATAGAAATCCAATTACATGTAGATTAATATAACATTTCCCATTCATAAATATATAACTGTGATAAAACTATATTATACACTACAACTAGTCATAAACTGTTCATTATTTATAATATTATGGACACCTGCTGTACGTATATACACTAGGTGTTATAAGAATAGAATTCTCTCCTCATTATTTAAATTTAGCACAAACACATTGTGTTCTCAAAAAATATTTTTTCTATCATATTTTAAAGAGAGAGAGAGGGAGAGAAATGAGGTTTAATGTCCACTCGACACAAACTAGGTCATTTTGGGACTAACGTATGGTTTTCAATTTTTATTTCAATAATTCGCTTGCGCGTAGCCGTAGGGATCTTTAGCAGTGGGAGGAAACAGGAGTGCCCGGAGGAAACCCACGAGGTTGAGAAGGCGCCCCTATCTCCATGTCACATACCCTCACACTAGGGCTCGAAACCGCATGCCAGAGGTGAACGGCCAGCTAGAGGTCAAAGCTCGGCACTCTAGACCACTAGGCCATCCCACCCCACCAATATTTTAAAGAGCAACTTAAAGATGCATTATATGTACGATTTAGTTAATGAGTTGTCCAATCTTGTTATAATATAGTTTACAAACAGATATTGAAAAATATATTTATTAAAAAATTTCACTCCAATTTCTTTATTCTAGGCAAAATTATAACTGTTTAAAGATGTAGCATAGATTTTTTTATTATCATAGAATCTGATACTGACTTTCTATTACCCATTTTATTTTTAATTTTTAAATCTCCCATGTGTTCGAATCTATTTATTTCCAATCCATCCGATTGTCTAGAGAGTTGTGTATAGGCTTGTCATGTGTACACAGGACCTCGGTTTATTGTCTCATCTGAACGACTAGACAGCTATCCTTGTCAGGCCCTAGCTCATAGCAAGCGCAAAGAACTGCACCACATAAACATACAGAAAAACCCAGAAGACAACCCATGTTGACAAGACTCGTCACACATGCAAGTAATGAACAATAAAATAAAATGCAATAAAATGAAATTTAACGTCCTGCTGGGCTAATGAATATGGGGATCTTTTATGTGCATGTCAGCGAGTACATAGCACTTTCTCTCATTCTAATAATTGTACATGTCTCTTGCCAGATCGCCTGTCTTACACTAATGACAAAAGGGGACCTAATAGGAAAATCTTGATTAGCTTCTCAGCTACATGTAACAGTAACACAGAGGTTGTACAGGGAACGTCCAGGTTATTAGCGAGACAACGTCTTAATCAGTAAATCAAAGCAGATTCGCAGTAATAATCAGTAAATTAAAGCAGATCCACAATAATAAACAATCAAAATACATGAACTATCAAATCAAGTGAATGCATCTAGGATCTGGCAGTACATGTAGGTTTCAACGTTGGTCATTTATAACCAAGGGTTAGGGTTAGGGTTAGGAATAAGTAAAAAAGACTTAAATATCCAGACTGAATGTTTTAACTACCTACATGTAGACGGCAGATGGGATGGAAGACATTTAACACAACAGTTCACTCATTTAAATTTTAATACAGATAACAAAAAAATCAATTCTTCACTAATGTAACAGCTTTCAATAATTGATCAATAAAATATGTTTTCAAATCTATTGAATTAAATTCTGGATTTGCATACCATTTTGGAATTATGATCACTCATACCAAGATAAAAAAAACACCCGGACTAACAAATAAATTGATAGTTGTATTTGTTTCAATACATTGGTTTTCTTTGAAGACAATCTGATTAAAACACAGATCCTATTTCAGTTCACCTTTTAAAGTTCCAAATTTCGTTTTACATGTCTTTACTACACTAGGACCTGGATGAGTCGTTACATGTACATGTATATAACCAGCGTTCTGATAGATTTGAGGGATTAGCCAATGAAATGATCTGTTGTGGCAAGTTCTTGGCGTGCGGTTCCAAGAACGGAACTTGGGGTATCCCACTAGAAACATCAATGCTGATTGGTTTAAATCAAATGTCTGACTATAACCAATCAGATCTTTATGTAGTGGAGGCTATTGAAAGTATGAAAAAACGAAACAAAATATACATCTGTATTTTTATCAGATTGCTTTAAAGACCACTCAGACCAATATGTTTTTTAAATGATCAATTTTTTTATTAAGAATAGTTGATTTAATAAAGACTACTGTTCTGCTCCCACCGGGTGTATGAAAAAGGGATCAAAATTAATAATATATTATTATTACAAAATATTGATCAATAATTCATTAATACGCATGTCCTTTGATGTAAGTAAATTAATTGGTTTTATTTAAGGCAAGTGTATTATTAAAATACTATATCATTACATGTAGATCGAGAATCATACTAAATTTGTTGTATAATTTCATATAATTCATGACTACCAGTGATCAATTTATATATCCCCAGCCTAAAGGCCACATAATTTGTGAATCAAATCTATAATCAATATTATACAAGAACTAAGAAGGTTTTGTAAGACTCAAGTGGCAGATCCAGGTGGGGGCCCTAGGGCCCCCCCCCTCCCAAATAACAGTATAAAAAATTACCTACTATTCTTTTTCTATGAAATGACTACAACTTGTCATCACGTTTTTAAACAAAAAACCATTCGTTTAGTGGCTTTTGAATTTATGGCAGGATAAACCTTGTCTACGACTATTTGCGTCTGCGTGATCGGCTCATCACTGTCTACATGTATATAGGTGTGTATACCTAGGTATACACCTATATACGGGCCCCCCGTAACAGGATTCCCTGGGTCCGCCACTGGTAAGACTCATACACAATAAATTAATAGAGGAATTGCATAGTAGTGCTTGAGTTATTTGACGGCATTTCCGACACCCTTTGATACCAAAGAGACAATTGCAAGACATAGAAAATCCTTCTCCAAAAGAAATTAAGCATGATATAGAAAATTTCGCTTCTACCCTGAAACCAGTTTATATATTAGCCAATTAGTAAACAATGGACAACAAACACACAGACTACTTTAAGATCAGGCGCTCTCACAATTATTCAGTTAGTTTGTATGTGTCTGGGTTTTTGGTACATTTTACATGTGTATAGGGGACATGTCAAATGCATCTAAATCAACCATATATATATATATATGACGTCAATGAAGCAGACGACAATTTTATGACGTCAATGAAGCTGACGACAATTTTGTGACGTCAATAGAGCAGACGACAATTTTATGACGTTATTCGCAAAGAGCATCGTAGACTCAGTTTATGGTAAACTTTACCAGCCACAGTGTGCTTAGACTTATACATGTACTTGAATTGTGCTTACGTAAGATTGGTCTTGAGAATTTTCTAGGGACGGTATTTTTATAAGTTTCTTACGTAACATTTAGTGAGGCATGACTTTGTGCTTACTTTAAGAATTTTCTAGGAACCAGGTCCAGGAATGAAGAACGAGAACATGAACACAGTATACAACTTTCATACCACAATCAAATGGTGAAGTTAGTATTTTGAACATCCACAACATTTTTCAATGTAATCATTGACAATAACTCGTAAAAGTTTTGTTCACATCATAAGCATAAAGAATGAGTATAACTTAAAAAAGAGAGTATGGGACATGGGTACCCACATTTTTCTATATAGTGATTAAGATTCATAACCCTTTAAGTACATGTAACGGATTAAGATTAGTAAATGATCTCCAGATTTCATGATACATGAATTTCATCTACAGATATAGCAATTACATGTAGCATTTTTTTCAGTTTTTTCCAATCAGACACAAATTAGAGAAGTCATAAATTAGAGATTTCTTTTACTATCAGTAGTAAAAATCAAGATATTTTTATCAGTAAATTTTGACAAATTGGTCTGTTTATAGTTATAAGGAATTAGATCATTAAAAGGAGAATTAACATGAATTGAACACTGACGTAAATAACGGGGGTTTGATTAGTAGTCTTGAATCCAACAATAGGCTTCTTCATCTTATGAACAGAATGGATGACAATAATGTATGACCACATTTCAATGCAAGCATACAGAAAATTGAACTATTATCGATTTTAAAAAGTTTCATAATTTTTACCGGTATACAATTTGCATTCGTGCCCAGAATATTACCAAAAATATATTTAATGTTTTACCTTATTGCCATTAAAAATAGAAAGTATATATTTAGTCCCATTGCGAATAGTGTTCATCCTGCTGACACTTGAAGTCAAGTGTTAATTTCACCACATTGGTAAGACATAACCTATGAAATTCTTCTTTCTCTAAATAAGGCAGCCTAAGGGTATTTGGAGTCACGCACCATTAATTCTGTCAGTTGTAACAATACATTGAATAATACACGTAAGTATTATCTTTATAACTGTATTGTATATGTACAAACCGCTCAATTTTATTACCAATATACATAATAAACCAAATTAAAAATGAAATTCAAGTTCTCAAATATTAAAATTTGCAATTTTATTTAGCCAATATATTGGTAATAAACCATTGTTACATTTTGTTTTGTCATTATCTTTAACACTACATGTAAGTTGAAGTATTGATTTTATATCAAAAATAAACGAAATATATTCATATTATTATCTATAAAGGAGATAAACTCTTCCAGTTTTGAATTTATTAGGGTTTTATTGTCAAATTAAGCATGCTTGAATCATAGAACCCAAGTTTGTCAGCATCCAGTTGTTTTAATGAATATTTCAAGCATGGTTAAACTGATAATAATAAACCCCTGATTAATCCTAAACAAAAACAGTTTCACCATAGTGTAGCTCATATACATGTATTGAGAGATTTAAGAGAGAGAGAGAGGTGGTGGTGGTGGGGGGAATGACTTAGTTTCTATTGATTTATGTAAATTTCTGGGTTGCATTTAAGATCAAGTCTAAAAATGATGAGAAAATGTAAAGAATGTCCATGGAGATTTTTGTCAATAAAGTTGTTTTTTTTGTCAATCGTCAATAAAGATTTTTTTCGTCAATCGTCAATAAAGATTTTTTGGGCAATTGTCAATAAACATTTTTTTGTCAATAAAGATTTTTTTTGTCAATAAAGATTTTTTTTGTCAATAAAAAGATTTGAGGTATGGATGATTGTTGAGCATTAAAATAAAAAAAGATTATACTTGTACTTCAACATATATATCCCCAATTCGTCTGACTAAAACAAATAGGATTTAAAGGCCATTCAACAACATACATATTTCAGAATCAATAAAATTTGAGCTTATCGCTACAATTTAAATCAAATCTGAAATAAATCAATAATATAAAATGCTGATAAAAATTCTAAATTCATCACAACCAGGATATTGTTCTTTTCGACCTATCAGAATCAAAGAAATTTCAGGTTTCTGCTACAATATTAATTTAATGGTATCTGTTATCAAAAATTTAAAATACTGATAAAAGTTCAAATTTAAAACCACCATAACCTTGAAATTTTTTCGTTAGGCTACCGAAGTAGTCTAGTTACATACATGTATTTAAAGTGTAGGCTTACACAAATATCAAATTAGAATCCCCCCACCCAATTTTTTTTTTAAAATGTTTACATGTATTGGTGTGCGTGCGTATTAATCAATTGGATAATAACTTGTTCAGCCAATATAGACAATAGCATCCACAAGATTTCTCAAACTTATCAAGAGTACTAAGTACATGTAATTATCATAAATCTTTGATAATTAGTCGGCTTCCTTGTCTCGTAAACATTAAGACACTGTATAGATGTCAAATCAGATGATAACTTTAGACCCTGAAGCATCCAATGCAATGATTAAGAACCATAAACTATAACTTTTGGAAATTGTTGAAAATCAACATCAATGATGTTCAATTCAATCGGAATTTAACCATTTGAGTGTCCACAAGTAATGTAAATATATTAACACATTTCGATGTAGGTACATGTATATGCATGAAAGACATTTAAATATATTTTTTTTATTTATTTCATCAATGAAAGATTCATTTTTGGCTGGTTTATGCATTGTACTTTTAAAACTTATATATTCTACAACAAAAAATTGGTTACCATTCATTCCTTCATAAATCAGAATAAATCAAAGGATATGATTTCCAATTTTATACAAATATGACACACTTGATTGACATGTATATGAATGACATATTGATTGATTGGTTATTTCACATAACCAATATGTACACGTATATTAGACTATAGGATTGTTACTGAGGATTGGAAGTGCCAGGAAGTATTCTAAATATCTAGTCTAATTCATCAGCCTCAAGATGTATTGTCCAAAAGTGATTGACAGTAATTTTTCTAGTAAATATCGAAATCATGATTATATATGTTTAAAATACAGAAATGACGTCAACCTTTGACGTTGGTGTATCATTATTTCAAATAATGGCATGACCAATGTGCCAAACACATATTATATATACTAGTTCAAATTTTGAACTAGTGTTGTTTCCAAATACTACTTTTAAGATGTCTTGCACTCGACCATTAAACCATACTTAAATAATATCATAACGGTGTAAAAGAGGCTGAACAAATAAAAAATAAAACTTTTATGGAATACAATTCCTGAAACTAAAAGGAGCAAGATCTCAATATTTTTACACAGGTTTTAAAAAAATCCATATGAAACTGTATCACAATAAAAGCAGCTTATACTAACATATAGTACATGTACGTATGTATATAAATTCACCAGCTTGTTTCTGTGGTCACTATTATATTGTATCAGGGTATGGATTCATGGAACACTATTTGTTACATTGTCCAAAATTTACCAAAGTTAGATTCCAAACTATAAATACATTACCAAGTATTTTCATTAATTTACAGGCTCCAACTAAACTAACAGTAATAGTAATAATATGCACATTTTTAATACAATCCACAAATTTATACATATATCTCAAGACTCCTATAACCACAGTAAAGTACTAGCTGAATTATTTACTTTCTCGGTAACTATACATCCGACATCTTCAAAACATCCTAGAAGCAAGGGTATTAAAAAGTGACATAAACTATTAAATTACATGCATGGTTAATAGTAAAGATAAAGTACTGTGTTGCTAAATGTATTTTGTATATGCAGTGTTATATTATAGTTGTATTTGTAGTATATTTTTAAATACTGAAACAAATTTATAAAAGCCCTTATTTTTTTTTTTGATCCTTATTTTTTGACAATATATGTATTCATTATCTATCTGAATAATTATTGTTCAAATCATCTAAAAAATTGTGTGTGATAATGACAAGAAAATCATTGTTGAAACATTGCTCGTATTACATTCAGTCAATCACTCAGTCTACTTTAGCTATGTACATGTGTAACTCATTTGAAAATTGTACGTTAAATTGGTTTGGATTGAATCTTTTTACGATTTTGCAAACATTTGTTTTAGGCAACCAAATGAATGTTTTGTTGAGATACCATGGGAAGCTATTGAAGCAATCATTACATTGTCTGACTGAATGACAAGTTGAAATAAAAAGATTTGTTTTACTTTCTTCAAATTAGCTCTGTTTCTTAAAAAAAGGAGTAAAATTTGGCAAATATTAGAGGATGTATAAAATTTGAGTTTTAAACTTTACATGCATAATCAAAAGTACCTCTTTCTACTTAGTTAATCTATTTTAATATAAGTATATGCTCATAATTAAAATCATTATGTTTTTTCTACTGATTTCAATTTCGATCTTTACCGTATGTGTGACAAAGTAACAATAATTCTGCTACCTTGTTCCTACAAACCAACCCATTTTTTACGTTTCTTTTTCCTACTCAGATGTATACTAACTTAACTACATAACTAGAACAGTTTTCATATTAAGATAATTCACATACTATGTATATGTATTTGAAAATTCATATACCACGGTACATATTTTTGATAATTCATATACCATGGTACACGTATTTCATATTTCATATACCACGGTACATGTATTTGATAATTCATATACCACGGTACATGTATTTGACAATTCATATACCACGGTGCATGTATTTGACATTTCTGATAACAAACATTTCTAGTTTCAGCGTGTTGTCCCTTTAATTATAGCTGTATAATCTCCATCAGCAAAATCTTCATTTTGAACAGTTTCAATATTGATCACATTGCCAATATGTTAATATGTCACGACACTGTAAATACATTAATACGGTACATAGTACTAAGAGTCCGAGATGTCTTCAGTCAAGATGTAACGTACACCTGTTCATTTAGCTGTATCAAGAATACTCCAACATTTACCTGTATATTGATTAGTTTTCTAGTTTAAATTCTTCAACAAACATTCATTATACTGATCAAAAGAGTCATTAACTGTAGAGTCTACTAAGCCAAATTTGATGGCGAATTTGAAGAAAGTGGTTACATGCCCAAAACTTTATTTACCTAAATATGGAGGATGCATGACATCAAAGATTAAGATAGGCTAAAGCTTTATATATGCATTTTATCAAATTTGGAAAAATGAAAATTCAGAAAAAAAATGTCCAAATTTAAAATTGTTAATTATGTCAAATCTTATCTTAGGTTCTTTAAAAATAGGTATCCTCAACTGACTAAATAAAAAAAGTGAGACATAATTGTATATTATGCATACATGTTTAAGTGATGTTAAATTCTATTTGGACTTGCTTTTTATTTACTTCAAAGGAAGGAAAAACATCAAATTTGTAAGTCACGAATCCATGGTATCTTAAAAGATCTAACTAAATTAATTTTGTCTTTTTTTGTACTTTTAAAACATGTACATATGTATACACTACAGTAAATCTAGTGGATAACTAATTTAGAAAAAAAACATCATAATCAAACTTCTAAAAAAAAACTATACGTAAAAATATTATTATGTATATCCCCATACATGTATTTCAAAGAATAGTGATTTTTTTCAATTTAGCAAATATTTTCAATTTTTAAATATCATATTAAGTTTTGTTAACAATGTCTTTATGGATGACAGAGAACATTTATTTATACATTTTCTTTTTGTTGGTTAAACATACATTATGCAAGAGCTAAATCTGCCTATTGCAGGTCTTTCTTTAAGCCTGAAATGTTATCTAAACTATTAATTAGACATTAATCAACTGATCCAGACCATAATCAACTCTCGATGTCATTGCGAGCATGTGATATTTATTGGATTATGATCAGATTTGCTACTCAACATTTATTCATGATTTAATCATGAAATGGAGAACCGAGTCTAGTTTTTTATCTTGCCGATCAATAATGAAGATAGAGGCTAGGTCGGAAAATTCTATTGCTAAAATCTCGGTTCAGAGTAGATAACTATCACTTAAAATTTTAGCAGATACCCTTTACATTATCTAGTTTTTAATTATTTTAATAAGAACTGCTAGCATGTTATGTAATCTCCCATAATGTATCTTTAATAGAACTTATCAACACTGCATCCACACCTTTTACTCCCTCAGCATAAATGGTCAGGTGTATCATACATCAATTAGCAGGTTATTTGTTGGGACACATGTTTTGAAATTTTTCTACAATCCCTAAACACTATTCTGATACAAAATTGATTTTAACCTCCTTTGTATGGCCTAAGTAAGCTTATTAACCTTAAAGGAACAGCTTCTATAATTATTGTAGCTAGCCAGCTTACAAAATAAAAGACACAAAATAATTTTAAAGATCACACACTGAACTAATATGCTGTCATTAATCTGAATCAGCTTTTAACCATACTTACTCATATGAAGTTTGAATATTCGAACAGTTCAAGCTCTAGTGCTTGCAATATTTTTGATAATACCTAAATTAATTTATCTACATTGTTTACTGTAAATAACATTATTTTGGTAGCCATAGTATAGAATGTTTTAACTTCAGACTAAGACTAGATGATTTATATAAATTATAAACTATATTATTACTTTAGACTGAAATCATATGAATACTGATCATATATACAATAGAACTATATAATCTCCCTACAGCCATAAAGAACTCAAAGAGCTTAGGGTCCTTTTCAAGTCCTGTAAACTAACATATTTAATGCAACTGTAGAGAGCTGACAACTTCCGCATGAGCATAAAATGAATGGATTGTTCACATATCTGTAACTACACTTTACTACAGATATTTCATGTATTAAACAGTATAATCAATTCCATAACAAAAACAGATAAGCTAATACTAATATTGCGTAGGCAGACCAAGCATGGCAATACATGTACGCCCACACCGAAGCAAAGTCTGAACAGCAGCCTTAGTGGAATGAATCTTTTATAAAAACTATATTCACAGGTTTTTCGGAAAAGTGTGAGTGGGTGTGTGTGTGGGGGGTAACACTGGATCGGAATATCAAAAAATGTTGGATATCGATAGGGTTCATTCTTTTATGACCCCACTGCTTCTCACTGAATGAAGTCAGTTTGAAACGACAGCAACCCTAGGTGAATCAAACGAACCATTTAGTATTATCATTTTACAATCCTAGAATGTGTAGTACTGATACATATAGCTGATTTTCTGATAAAAGTAAGTACATTATTTGAGAGCTAAATCTGCCTCTTCTAGATCATTCTCATGGACATGTAAATTACTAATTTATTCACCTGACAAGCCTATAATCAAATCTCTAGGTCATTCTATGGTCTTGGTTTATAACAGATTGAAACACAATCACTATTTAAACTATACATTATGCAAGAGCTAAATCTGCCTATTGTAGGTCTTTCTTTGAGTCTGAAATGTTATACAAACATTGGACATTAATAACATGAAAAGATAATAATCAATTCTCAATGCCATTTTATGTGTACGATTTTCAATGGATTTGAATCCAATTTGCTGCTCAACAATTATTGATGATTTAAGTAATGATGACAGAGACTAGGCCTCAAATTCAAATGTCAATATTTTGGTTCGGAGTGGATCAATTTGACTTAAATTTTCAGCATATTCCCTTTACATTATCTAGTTTCTAACTATTATAGTGAGAACTGCCAGCTCTTTATCTTATCTCACATAATGCTCCTTCAATAGTTTAATTTAAAATTTGATAAAGACTTTGTTTATTGTCATAAAACTAGAGATAGAGACAACACTTCAAACAGTCATAACTTTGTTAGGAATAAAGAAATTTGATTTACTTTTTCAGTAAAATCCTTTTACTGGTATCTATTTTTAACCTATTATTATAGCTAGAACTTTATCTAAATCTTACATACCATATCGGTACTGCATCTTGTAGTGACATCAATAATTGTATTATGTGACTGTAAGTAGCCTATTACTAGTCTTTTAATAGTCATTTTGTGTTCTGGCAGTCTACATGGTGTGACAATGAGAAAGCAGGCCCTATACAACATCAAGACCATTAAATCTGTTTCTATTTTTCAGAAATAACTTTTCCGTATTTATGTTTTGACCAGAAAGATAGGTACATATAATTATCATTTTTAATAAATTCGGTCACATCACTCTGTTTGGCATGTCATTATATAAACATAAAATGTGTCTATATCATGTTAGATACTGCTTTTGCAATTTTTATATATTATATATACAACTGAGTGCCAATTACATAAAATGTCATAAGCTGTATTAAATTTACTATCGTTTATTATTTAAAAACACAAACATTACATGTATATTTGTAATTACAAGCATCAAAGACCTAAAATACAATTATTATTAAGTTGCATATCTCTACATGTAGGTAGGGGTCTATACATGCCATGGAAGGAAGCACAGGACATGAATGATGTTGGGCAGGCAACTCTACTCCTTGTAGGATCGAAACCACACTACTTGGCTCATGCTCTATAGAACACAAGTGTCCAACCATGGACCAATCATTTCCCACGATGAATTGGATGTTAACACCATTTCAATTTCATTTCATATTATTATTAACACTAACGACAGAGAGTACCATACTCATACTGTATATGGCACTATATTATCTGGCAAAAATTGAAACTAATTGACATATGAGTGATGATGATCATAATTTAGTCCCTTCATGAACTGTCTCTGAGCGAACGATGTCTCGCTAACAGTTCCTCACGGGCCTTATTATCAACTAGTATGAAAATAAAGCTTTACCCCATCTCGGTTCTAAGGCTATTTTAGATCCTTACCGTCTATTTTGCACGGTGAAACTTTTTTGATCACCAAAAGAAATAATTTCCTGACACAACCGAGACAAATTTATAATAATCCAACACTATTTTCGTGTAGAATTCGATGTTAGAAAAAGACCGGTCTGCGCTGACGTCAGTTAACAAACATGGCGGCCAGATTTGAACGATTTTGTTTATCTTTTTCTAACGTCGAATTCTACATGAAAATAGTGTTGAATTATTATAAATTCGTGTCGGTTGTGTCAGGAAATGTTTTCTTTTGGCGATCAAAGAAGAATCACAGTGCAAAGTAGACGGTAAGCATCTAAAATAGCCTTAGAACCGAGATGGAAAAAAGCCTTATTTTCATACTAGTTGATAATAAGGCCCGTGAGGAACTGTTAGCGAGACATCGTTCGCTCAGAGACAGTTCATAACATAAAGGAACTAATCATAATTATAACAAAGCCATTTATTTGAATTAAAAGCCAATTGTCGAAGTTGAATCTGGCCTTATTTTGCAGATGTATGTATCATTACACTAAACAGTAACTGGTATAAGTTTATATAATGATGCTCAGCTGTACAAATAAACAATAAAAATAGGCCTAATAAATTAAATAATATTCCATGTGTTTCGTTGATACAATACTAATACCTTTAATTTTTCATGACCTAGGTCTGTATAAGCGTTTTCTTTGTCTTTATATGTAGTGTGAACACTAATTGAGGGCATTTTGGCCCATTTTAAGTCCCCAATAAGTAGTGTATCCGTTTATTTAATGATGTTGGCAGTCAATCATTTCATTGATTTACCGATTCTATCTCATCAAAAAAAGATCATTCAGGGGAGCTCACTCTGGATATCTTGTAAGGATCTAGACCACAATTTTTAGCTGTCAAGCCAGCAAGAGTGTTATTGTCCCTTTAAATAAAACTGCTTTCCGGCGAGACAACAATCGGCAAACAACTATATAAATATACAATACTATCTATGTTCTACCGGGACGCCTAATTTTATAGCCAGTATTTTGTTGACATTCATTGTGGGGTGGGGTTGTGGCTGGCACCCTAGATTTAGAACGTCCCCAACCCCACCCCACCCCCTAATCCCAGCTTCTAGATCGCTACTGCACATGCGACCCAAAAAAACTCGCACCTATTGTGTTCGACTCCTGACCGCGTCACTGTACTAGGTATATGGGCATCAGTCGGTCGCATTTTGGCAAACACCCCCCCCCCCCGCAAACAAAAGCATTATACGCCCCTGCCAGAGATGCCAATTGATTAAAGTGTTTTCATATCATTTGTTAAAAGGACAATCCCGAATTAAACAGAGGCTCAAAAATAAAAGTCTGAGAATGTATGAAAATAAAACACCGAAATATAGGGGATAGTGTATTTACCATGTCTCAAAATTTCAACTCAAAATATTGAGTCGTTTGGAATGAATGAAATGGGGTTTAACGTCCTACTGTTATGCACTTAACCTGAGCTAATTGAAGACGGGCATACGCCATACAGTGTGCTATGAGGGAAATTTTGCCCAGGCAGCGGCGCTACGGCCTACTCTTGTATCGAAATCCAACTCCAACGTGTACACGGGACCTCGGTTTTTCGTCCCACCCGAACGACAAGGCAGCTGTCCTTGTCAGGCCCTCCTTCTGCATCAATGACAAGGGGAAGTCACGTCGGAAAATCGAGATGAACTTTCTCGGCCAATGCAGGGATCGAACACTCGACTTCCAGGCTAGCGAACCAGCGCCTTACCCACTTAGCCACCGTGATCCCCGAGTCGTTTGGATGTGAACGCCAAAACTGCTTATCCGGACACGTTACCCTTTTAAGATTTCAGGTCAATTGTTTCGTTGGGTGACCTTAAAACCGATTACGGTTACTTGAGAGGATTATGCAGTGAGTAACCCATGTGCCGTGCTTGATAAAGAAAGGCAAATTTCAACTACACATTATTTTTATTAAAAAAAATGTTTGGTTTTATCCAGATACCACAAAATACACCTTGGGGCACCGGTCTCAAATTCCAGATGAAGCCTGACGGATTTAAGTCATTTGAAAACGTATCATAAATACTGAAGTAGTTGCTCGGCCCTTGACTCGAATATTTTAAGGGATTTTAACATAAAATTAAGCAGTTTTATTCCCAAAACAAATATCGGGATACGCCCTTTAAAAAAAATGAAAGTGTCCTAGTTTCCTTACACAATAGGCAAGTAACATTTTTATGAACGAGTACATTTTGGTGTCTATTTTTTTTAGCTCAGCAACCAACTCCCCTTTTATTCGGTCGCCACACCCTACGGAGGCCCATGACCCATGGACTCACTTCTTACCTACATATCTTAATTAGTGACCGTCTAGTGTTTGTAATCCTCTCCTTGGATTCTTTTTCACGTTGTGTATTTTCCTCTTGCTATTTCAGTAGTTAAGACGTTTGTCTTACATGTAATAACAATGCAACAGTTCGTTTTTACATTTTATGTTTCAAGAACTGGTTACATGAGATACAAGATTACATTACAATATTTTCTCAATCCCATTCCACACAGACTCGCTGGGAGTCTGCTGATAGAAATTGCTACATCTTCTCTGTTTGGAATTTTGCGGATGTCGAATGTCCAGAGATATGATAGTGTTCTATATTTGATGTTTGACTGTCAATTATCTAATTGGTCAATGACGTTATTAATTATAATGATTGGTTAATTAGGCTAAATGATGCAATCGTAATTTTTCGATCACAGGTGATCTGGTTATATTTTGTTGACACATAGAACCAGCTATGATTTTGGTTTTTTTTAAACTCTTTTTATGTGTAAATTCGTCATTCATTATTTCAGTGCATGAGATCTGACTCTTCTACAATACATTTGTGGACCAAGTAATTAAAGATATAATATAATGCTATCATTGATTTAAAGAACAAAAATTATACCAATTTAACTACAAATGTAGTTCATTCTTTCTGTCACACCCAATATCAATCAGATTAAAATACGTATCTATATTTTGTTTTTTTATACTTTTGATGGCCTACACTCAGGGGTGGATTGGGCCGGTCGGACAAAAAAAACAAAAAAGATTAATTTTGTCCAATTCGTCTAACAAACCTTGTTCTGCCGAACATTATATGGGGGAGGTATTTAACTGGCCATGGAACGATGGTGATCATGTCGTATGTGGACGCTGGCTTTAACAGTCAGCCAAGCCATAACTGGAGTCTGGAATGGGCTGATATAGTAGACTTTCTGGGCCGGGATTTGGAATCCTGCAATTGGGATTCCAAATTTTATTAGGGTTTTGGCCAAACTAATCGATTTATAAGATATATTATTTGACAGATTATAATCAGACATGCCACCAAATCGCATATTTGGGGTTCATTTTTCTAAATTTTCCGAGGGGGGGGAGGGGGGAGCCCGACTGCGCTGCAATACCACTCTTCGTGGAAGCATTAACTTCGCTTACAAACAATGAGGTATAACCAGTAAAATATGAAGTAATTCTGCTTTATATTAAATTCTCTTTTTTTATTTCAGGTTATTTTATGGAAAATATTGTCATATATAATTACAATAAACAAATGACATGTCTTGTGTAGATACAGACAATTAAATAATAAACTGAAATACAACTTGTACAATATCATTATACCAGGACTACATTTAATTATAAACTAACCTTAACTAATTGCCAGCTTACTTTTCAATGCTATTATTTGAGAATGGGGAATACCCAAGCATAAAAGGTTGCCAGGCATAATAATAAATTTCAGATAATCTATGTATTGTAGAGTACAAAAGAGGGAGAGCAACATTGAAGAAATTCTTAATCAAGTCTCATGCCATTTTCACAAAAAAAAGTCACAACTTAATTCTTATTTAAACATAAATCCTATTTCGTTTATATTTTTTAAATTTTGGTTTATTTCTATTCACTTTTGTGAAGTTTTTACTTAAACTATGTCCTGTTTGACCTATAGTTATTTAACAAATAACTCATCCATTTAGTATATTTAGTGTCTTCCACCATAGAACTGCTCTATGTTTCAACCTTATGGAAATCTATACAGTATACAAACGTCTTCTGCTGGTTGGGCAGATGATGTGTAGCATTGTTTTATTCAAACCAAATTACAATTTAATATAAAGTAAACATGTTATTCTATTCAATTTTGGCATGGAGTAAAATCATAACGTCTATCAAAGCCTTCTACAGCTTTTTCTTTACAGGTAAACAAGGCACAATATTTGGGAGGATTACATATAACTAAGTTGAAACTGTTATTGCTGTCAATATTCTGTATTGGTGAATTCTACATAATTATTGTATCATTTGCTAGATGAAATCCAAACAACTGTATCATTTTCTTGACAAATTCCACATATTTGTATCATTTGCTTGATAAATTCAATAATTGTGAATCTATAAAAAAATTTCCTTTCAAGCTTATAAGAAAAAAACCAACATAATACTGATCTAGAACGAGTTACCTTATTACTCTATATATATATATAAAAAAAATGAATTAAATCAATTTTGAAATAATTGGCATATTTTCATTTATGAAATGGATTAATTAATTTAATTTCTAGATGTTTTCTCAAACGTATGATAAAATAAGATCAACTAAATAAAAGAAAACAGTAAAGAAAATTCTTTTGATGTATAACAATAACAAAATATTTTAAAATATATTGTACAACAAAGATACATTTTGATACATCAAATTATAAACTACAGTACAGAAACCTGAATCAACAGATTTTTAGATTGTTTCATTAAAAGTATAACCATGCGTTATAAAATATACATGCAAATAATCAAGATATCTAATCTCACCATTTGAAAACAACTTTACAAGGAACTGTCAATCAATTTGATTGTGGAATATATAATGCACCAAAGTATCAATCGGTTTCATAGATGAATTGCGAAAGCTGTCTTATACCTCTGTATTAAATGACTGACCTATAAAAGTTTAAGTAGGTGACGTCACATCAAAGGGTGTTCATCATTAACTCTATGGCACATGCATTGTTTACATAAGACATTGTTGTGTTAACGGTCCGATCAGAAAGGTGCCTTTTACTCAGTTTATAAATAATAATAATAATAGTCTATTTATATTGCGCAATATACATGCATCAGCATGCTCAAAGCTAAGTCCAAAAATGATCACAACTGTCATAAAGTAAATGCTTTCTTAAACAAAAAGGTTTAAACTAGATCTAAACACAGCGATATCTATTACCCATTTACACTAAATAGGAAATATCTTTTATCTAGATATACTTCAAATACCTTTATTTTTTCTAATACTTCAAAAAAAAAAGGTTTAGAATTTAATTTGCAGATGCAAAAAAGTTAATATCACTAGCTCATTAAGTCGTATCTATGTCATTTCTCTCAGTGATTGTGGCAGACTAGTGAATATTCACTGTTAATAAGTGTCGGGAAGTATCTTAACGTAAAGACTAAAATATCTGTCTTATTGATAAATTATTATTACATCTTATAAATAGCTTATTATCTTCATACTTAAGGTTCTAATAATTGCAATACAGATACAGAGATTTTTATCTACTACAAATAGGTGTAGTGCACAAGGCAGATTATCCATGACCCTCCAGAACACTGGATATCACATCTTTTATTTGGGAATTTCAATTTTCACTATGCCACCATTTTTTGGGACCCTCTTAGCATTAGGTTAAGAAAATCATATTTCAAAAATTAAGATAGTTGAATATCTGACACACAAATGTTTGTAGCCATATTTTATGTACTGAGTCAACAGTAGATACCAGATTTAAAATTTGTATAAAAATAAACAATCTTTCACTATATGGACACAGGCTTGATTATTGTATTGACAGCATCAACTTTTGATTAAATAGCACTGTATACAGGACACTTCACTAAAAATCTTTAGTCAACACATTGAACCCCATGTTCACAGAGACAAATTTAAGTTCAAATTCACAACTCCTTTTCTATTAACCATTAAGAAGTGACTGGGTGGCCATTTGAACCATTCTAACATTACGTGTTATTTGGTCATTGGGTCTATTGGTTATAAATGCTTTAAGTTTACTGAGTAAAGTGTGTAAGACAGTTTTCATATGGTCACGTGTGACTGGATTTTTTGTATCTAGATTCATAATGGCTTCGGTTAAATACCTGAAAAATAAAAAATATATATTTAAGTAATGATGTAGATGACCTGAAGTTATAGGGCCTGCTTGATTTATCCATACCGGCGCATACCGGCTGACCATAGTTCAGCAATAATACCGGCGAGGTCACTTGATTAAGCCGGAAGGCTACAAAAGTTCGACAGTGGCGATCACCGGCGCAAGATGGTGAACATGTCTCACAATATTTTTGGGTAATACTGCTAATAATAAATTTCTGCTTATTTTGCGGTCACTAACTTATAGCCATACTTTCATGAATACTGTTTTTTTTATTGAAACATGTCATGTAATCAATTTAATATTATATTTTCCCAAGCCAAATTTTTTATCAGCCGGGTCACTTGATTTGCTCTGATACCGGCGTACCCCGTTTGCAAACCGGCTCGCCTATCACCGGATAAATCAAGCAGGCCTATAATTTATCATAGCTTTACATGGTACTCTTCGTAGTCAAAGTAGAGACAATTTAGATGCGAGCGATTGAAACAGCACGAGATTGAAAAATTTAAATTATCTTAACTTACTGTATTTTAAGTTCTGAATGAGTTGTTAAATCAGCTGAGAGTTGTTGTATTAAGGATAAAAGGACTGGTTGATCTAATATATTAGATTGACTAAACACAGACCCTATATCAGCTTTCTGACAGACAAATACAACTAAATCCAGATTTGCTGCAGACAGTGCCTGGAAGTACAAAATAACAATATATATATATATACAGTTATTACAGACAAAAGAAGCTATCATTTAATATCAATATTATTACCTCACATTTAACAACAAGTATTGATATATATGGGCCTGCTTGATTTGCCTGCCGATCCTCCATAACCATCAAAAGAATGAAACGTTCATCAAAGAAGCACTAAAATGGACTTATTCCATCCATATCAGTGTGATTTTGATCTGGACCGACATGATTCAAACACAGCATATAAATCTGAAACATAGAATTACCTGTTGGAAAGCTTCGTTTATTTTACCAGCATGTAGTAAAGTAAGAACACTGGACTGTGTAGGGAAATTTGATACAAACTCTGGCGACACCTGGATTGGTGTGGCTGCGCCAGATCTTAAATGATTCATTAGTTGACTTGAGATTGAAGCTCCATGTTCACGAACAGCAAGACTAACTTCTTCTTTCACCGCCGTTCTCACATGCTGAAGTAATTTTTCTTGCATTCTAAAATTGGAAAAACATCAGATATTGAACACAATTCTTTACATGGATGGTACAAAACCGATCATTTTCTAACATCTGTTAATATTTGTATCAGCAAACAAATAGGATGAAAATAATTTATCATTCCAGGTCTAACATGTGTTTCATTCAGTAGTATTTACTAAGAGTAATATTTAAAGCAGATAATCATAGGTTGAATATTTATGACAATATTTAACTATTCACGACTTACACAAAGCTGAAATGTCCTCAAATTGAATATTTTATTTAGAAAACTTAAATATCAGGTGATACTGGTTTGTTTATTTCTTCCGCAGAGCATTCCAAATGTCGCAAAGTTTTCAATTCCTCTTGTTTGGGAATAAATAACAGAATTAAACTATTTTTGGACAGAGTTTTAACTTTCACTTATTGTTGTTTTCAATGAATTCATAATCGTTCAAATGACTATAAGCATCTTTTGGGTAGAGTAAGCATTCACTCCCCTCATTCGCATATTGGGTTTAACCTCCCACTTTTCTGCATCAACTGGGCATGAAAGAATTTATATCACTATGGTTTGTATCATTGTACTGTATATATTAAGACTTATTGTTAGACCAATGTAAATATCTTACAATTCAGATGAGGCATTAAGATGACTTGTTAATTCTCCTTTTAACGTTGATAAAATCTGAGTTTGAAGACTTTCTGAAGACTGACGGAAAGAATCTACCATTGATTGTAATTGACCAATAACAGGATCTCTTGCTTCTAGCTGCCGTTTCCTTACTTGTTCTAAGTGATTTTCTAAATTACTTGTATCTAAAACACAAAGGCACATCAAATATATTCAGGACATTCATACAATTGACTTATAATGTGGTCTTGTTTTATTAAGATGTGACAATCACAGTCTCAATTTACATTGGGCGTATTCAATTGAACGTTCCGGAAATGAATACTTTCAATTCTGACAAAAAGTGTCAATCGAGTGAAAAGGAGAATTTCTAAGTATAATGCATGTGCCGACCTGCATAAAAAATATCTCTACCAATCATGGCAGCTGAAACATATTTGTTACTTAAAATATGTCACGATTCTACTCACACCACCTTAGTTGTGGGGGACTGACGGAACTAAGACAGGACTGAATTCCACATCACTCGATTGCAACTCTGTCAATTTGGGACGTTCTGGACTGTGAATCGAGCATCCCCAATTAGAATCAAACGATATTACAATCAAGCTTTAACATGCAGTACATGCTTCTCAAATAATTCTTTTGTGTTAGAAATATGTCTTAAAAATGAATAAAATTGTAAGGGTTAATACCTGCAGAGTCGACAAGAAAAGTGTTTACAAACATGCGAATGGGTTAGAAAAATGAGTACCATGCATTTGGTATGGACATTTAATTTAACTTATTTCCTTTCCTGATCCGGTCTAATTATACCTACATTCTCTAGTTCCTCTCTGGAAGGTATCATTTAATTGTTTAAATAGATTCTGGGATGCTCGTTCAAAAGATGGTACAACCATATTCTGAAAAGCTTCTCTATAAGCAGCTTGAATAGGAGCCTGGATAGCATTACCAGCTGCTTGACCGATCGCCTCAACAGTTTGCTGAAATAAACAATAAAAACAACATAAATAATAAATCACAAGCAAGCTATAATGATCCATTGGGCTGTATTGCCTGTGGTCTGTAAAACACAAGCCTTACTAAGGCTGAAATTGAATAGGTATGGCAGTGTACAGATCAAAAATAATTTCATGCAGACTGCTATATGTACATACCTTTGATCGGACCATTTTGGCTATATTATCTTTTAACAGTGAATCTGTAGCTGTTAGTTTTTGTGAAAGTTCTTGTTGATGCTGTTCTTTAATTGGTTGTAAGGTTTGACTAACACCTATTAATATCAATCAAACAAAAATAATAATTCTCACTTAAAACAAGCTAACAGTGAGGCAAATAGATGACCCATTAATTACTTTTCGAAACTTGCACATTTATCTATATAAAAAGCATTGATCAATCAAACGGTTCATCACTCAGAAGCTGTTAATTAACGAACTTAGTCAAGGTAGGGACACAAAGTTTTAATATGGTCACTCAGTCAAATATATGGGGTTCCACAGCATCGACAAAGCAAATTGATTATCTCTGCAGAAAATGCTCAACATCGAACTCAGCCAATCTCTAATTATCTTACCGAGTCAAGGTATTGACGTAACGAAACTATACACCACGTATTAGCCCTCTTACTCAATTAGAATCAAAGTTATAACATGTATATTCCAATGCAGAAATACACTCAAGACATTAAACTAATGAACAGTTATCGTGTTCCAAGAGGTGTTATGGACAGATAGGCTTATTTTATTAGTCTCCCACTTTCTCCAAAAGGCGTCGGAATATAATTATTAAGTATAGGTTAAACCATGTATATTTGACAATATGTCTCTCGTCAAAAGCTAGTAACTCACTTTTTTTTATTTATTTTGAGAAAACTAAGGAAAATGTAATTTATGAATATTATTAAACCCCAGCTCATCCACTGATTTGACTATTGAGTTACTAGGTTTTTCTGCGGCCTTCTAGGCAAATAAAGGAAGTTGCTAGGTTTTGTCATGGGTGTAACTGCTTACAAAATCAATAGATTGGAATATCTAGTATAACAACAGGAAGCACATATGCTAGTAACTACAAATATAGTCCTAACTCAATTTTGATAAAAAAGTGAGTTACTAGGTTTTGCCTTTTGACAGAAGATGTGGAGATTGCCCTAATACAGAGAGTAGTAACTTACATGGTAATAAAGATTGTTTGATTTCTGCTCGAACAGATTTATCTAAACCTCGAGAGACAGAGGTACCAACAGTTTCTATTATAGAACCATGGAGTAATAACTGTTCTTCTTTATGACGAACTTCCATCTGACCTAATAAATCTTTTAACTGATGATGTATTTATGTTAAGGAAAGTATAGAAATAATACAACTGATGAATATCCCAATAAGATCTAATGAGAATTTCATCACATTCAAGTCACTCAATACACTACTTCATCTTACCTATGGATCAAGGTGAAAAAAAACTAAACTTCTTATACCCCAAACACTTATAGTTCTAATCATTACCTTGCCCCTTTCTCATGCTTTATCATGGCTAGTTCAAAGGTCGACAGAGAGTGGCAACCTATTTTTTATCAATTATACATTGATTGAAAAGTAATCAAATATTAATATTGTATGTAGTTTGTAGCAGGGCTAGAAATTCGTCATTTATTGCGAGAATCTAAGAGGATTCTCATATATGCAATCGGCACGAATCCTACGAGTCTTAATTAATAATAATGTCTAAAAAAGAAAATTGTGTTTTTTGTGTTAATCTAAATCAAAATACAACAAGAAGTAAATAGTAAAACAAATACACAACAATTATTTTTTTTATTATACATGTATTATGCCAAAAAGTAAGTCAAACATTTGATTCAAAACACCCCGACTGACATTCATTAGTCTGACTCAACAATTTTTAAGATTTTTTTTTACATTTTTTTTTTATTTTTTACAATTTTTTTTTTCTTTACAAAATGTTAACGCGAATCCTTATAGATTTGTGACGTAAACTCTTGCGAAAAACCTTGCGCGAATTAGATTCGGAGATTCGCGTGAATTTCTAGCCCTGTGTAGGTCTTTTGTTTTGTGCACAACTTTGGATAAACAAATCATAGAAGGGTTGACACAAACTAGGTAATTTCGGGACTAACATATGGTTTAATTTTATTTCAATAATTTGCTTGCGTGTAGGGCTTTTTAGAGCAGGAGGAAACCGGGGACCCGGAGAAAACCCATGAGGTTGGACAGGCGACCCTACTCCTTGTCCATACAACTGGGGATTCGAAACCACGCAGTTGACTCTAATTACAGGTTTTATGATACATCGTGCACATGCTAACCATTCAGCCATCATGCACACAGCCCCCCCCCCCCTCCAGGCATCAATATTTCTGCGCACATGCGCATGCAGGCACATTTGCCTTAAAAAAAATTTTTTTTTTTTTTTATATTGAAAAATTATTACTGTCATGTAAATCACGTAAACTAAAGATTTAACCCTTCCTTAGCGTCTGCCGACATTTGTCGGCAACGTTTTTGACCGCTGGTAGCGTCTGCCGACAAATTAGAATGCATGGTTCAGTGACCTTGTATCACGTGAAATCTAACTCGGGAGTGTGTAACTAGCGTTAGTATTACTAGCGACCGAATATAGCCAACATCCGGGTCATAT
Organism: Patella pellucida; assembly: GCA_917208275.1. NCBI lineage: Eukaryota > Metazoa > Mollusca > Gastropoda > Patellidae > Patella > Patella pellucida. The sequence goes on from OU795039.1 coordinate 66,634,608, forward strand.
AAAACCAAACATCCGACTAAAATATCAACAAATACTACGAATTTCAACACGCCCTAGATTTCATTTTCAACGGCTTAAATGACGAAGATTGAGGGCCCGATAGCTTTGGCAGTGAATACGATATACCGACAAACGACATATCTCCTGAAAGCTCCGAAAATGAGGCGTTTAATGACATAGCTGACAATGTTCCTGGACCAATGCAAGTTGATCAGCCGACCTTCGCGCTTCCCCGCCTACCTTCGCTGCCCCCCCCCCAGATAAGGTTAGTTTTGGCGATGATCCGACATGTCCCATAACATATTTTATATTTCTCTTTGTTCACAATGAGATAGTTATATATTTTGTTCAAAAAACAATTTAGAAGTTTATTGATGACAAAATAAATGTTTTTTGTAAGTCTTTGTGCGAAAAAAAAAATTCGCGAAAAATCTGTCTTTAATTAGTTATCACACAATTATTTTTCAAATTTTAGATGTTATCCCCCTTTTTTGGTGGTAAAATATTGGAAACATGTTAGGCCCCATATTCTATACAATTGGCACTATTTTTATATATATTTTATAGCCTACAGCACTTGATTATCTTGAAAATATGATTTTTTTAAAAAAGTGGCGGCCATCTTGATTACCTGGTTACCATGGCAACTTGGTAGAAGTAGGTCAAAACTTGCCAAGTACAACCTGAGATAGTAATAAGTAGTCCTTGAAAATTTGAAAGTTCTATATTCATTAGTTACTTAGCTGGACTAATTTTAATAATGTATACAGTATTTGGCACATTTTGCCAAGAAAAAATTGCGCTACCTCAGTGAATATTTATGCGCTAAGGAAGGGTTAATTATGGTGCATGAATGTTAGTATCCTAATTATACTGAGAGTTAAGTTTAACGAATGACAACCTGGCTGCGCAAAGGGATTTTTAATGAAGCTGTTTCAAGCCGGTAGGCATCTATTCTGTGTTTATATCAACCCCAAACAACAACAATATGCCCATCAAACATAATCTTTAAAGTAATCATATAAAAAAAGTACTAAAAATTATTTATAATTGTTTCTTCTGCCGAGTCCAATCAAAGAAGCTTTCATAAGTCCCCCCCCCCCCCCAACAATCATACTATATACCTGGCAATTGAATACTCTCCTTTTGAGTATGACCCTGCAGGGACATTTTCAAGTGTGTGCGAAGGCACGCTCAACTTTTATAGAGCCCTGCCCCCCTCTATTATAAGGTGTGGCAGGTTTAGGCATACCTGTAAGAAACGTCTCAAACAAAAACCCAGAAGAAAATTAGGATTATAAATTTTTAGCTTTCACTGGCTGTCAACAATCACAAAAAACTATGAAAAAGCTAAGGAAATAATGTTTTTTATATAAAGGATATTTTCTTTCTTCAGATGAGTTGATATAGCTCGTTCCACACGTGATGTCACCACATCTTCTACTTTTCCCAGATGTTCCTCTAGATTAGGTGGAGCACCTTGGTTTGTTAACTGTGCATGTTCTAGTTGTTGATGTTGTAAGCCCACTTGAAGTTCATGTTGTTGTATTAACTGTTTCTGAAGTTGACCAATCTGTTCTTGTTGTGATTGCATGGCTTGTACAATCAGAGTTATATTATTGTGAAGCTGCAAAATAGTTAAATTAATCATATTCTTTAACTTAACCATAGAATGAAAGCAAATGGGATTGTACAAGGGTGCAAAATGAAATGAAATGGGGTTTAACATCCTACTGTTCTGCTTCAACGGGGCTAATGAAGATAGGTACACACCTACAGAGTGCTGTGATGGAAATTTTGCCCTGACAGTGACAGGGGCGCTACAGTTCACTCTTGTATCAAATTCCACATGCCAAGAGATCTTTTACGTGCACCCCATGTGTACACATGACCTCGGTTTTTAATTCCATTCGAACAACTAGACAGCTGTCTTAGAAATGTTCAAATATTTCATTTACCAGGTTTTTTTTAATCAATGCCACAAAATTTGATACAAATTAACTTTTCAAAATTATAATTTATCTTAAGGTATATTTGTGTGTGCAATACGATCAGCTTCACTGTTCGTTAAAGATTAAAGCCAATCCGGAGGACAAGCACGACTACCACGCCACATATTTACTATACAAAGAAAAGTCTTATGTGAATAAAAATTTATTTAATATTACAACAATCTATTAAAGTGAATAAATTTTTATCCACTTTAATAGATTGTTGTAATATTAAATACAAGTTTCAAGACAGCTTAAATAATTACCTCAGAAAGGGCCTGTTTATCAACAACTTCTTTAGTCTCTCTTATAATCTGAATCACATTCGAGCTGAAATTAAGGAAAGATGTCATTACTGAATTATTGTAACTTATGAGTTAAATGTTACCTATATATGTAAGAGCCTATTGTGGGTATTTTCTGGCTTCAAATATTATATAAATAATTATTTAAACACCTATTCACAGGAAAAGCCCATAACCAATTCTCTAGTCCACCGGATGGCCGAGATATTAAATGGATTAGCCCACCTGTATTATTTAATAATTCAAAGGATATTGAAGACTTAGTTTATTATCGTGCTAATGGTACTTGACAATCAAGACTATGTTGAAACTTCAAACACTCATTACTTCACTCAGAATAAAGTACTTGGGTCAAAATTTTCAATATATTGATTTTTTATTATCTCTTTTTGAACTATTATAGAACAAATGGCTATAATTGAAATGCATCTTTAATTTTGATAATTCTTTTATGGCATTTATGTTAAAAACTAAATACAAAGTTACTAAATTTATAAGTAGCATGCCCAGAGATAACACTCCTCCAGCTGAAAGCAATCAATTATATTATATATTATCAATAATGCTTAATCGTTTATCACCATGATGTTAAAATAACCGCAACATGCCATAATTTTTTTTTTTTTAAATCCATATATATATATATAGTAGTAGTAAGTAGTTGTTCTAATGTACAGTATTTAATATTATAGTATAAAATATAAAAATAACACCGATTTGCTTCTACATGTTTCAATATAATATCATCAGAAAGCGGCTTTCTGATATTATATTGAAACATGTAGAAGCAAATCGGTGTTATTTTTATATTTTTTACTATAATATATATATATAATTTATAACTTACTTCTTATGAACATCATGAACTGGAAGTCTATATGTATTTCCACCTTCACCACCTCCATCATCTGGATCATCATCATCACCATCATTATCATCCTCTTCTTCATCTATAACTTCTTCTATCTCTACATCTTCAATCTCTTCATCAATCTCTCTATCATCTTCATCATCATTGGTATTTTGACTGTAACAGAACAGTACAATAAAATATTTCAGAATAAGCAAGTAATAATTCAGTACCTCGAAATATGAGCTATAAAAATAAAAGCAGTACACCCCATAAGTTTACTTTCACTATCAGTGTTAATTAATAAACATACTGCTAGTAAAAGTAAAACATGGTTGCAAACTAACAGTCCTTATCTAATCTAGATAGAGCATTTTAAACTACAACACAGAAGGTATCAAAATATATACTTTGACTATTTTCAACAAATTTGTACAATTGTCTTGAATGGTTTGAACTGAACATTAAATACATAAACCACCAGTAAAAGTCTATTGTATCATGAGTACATGCCAAATGGGTGACACCAAAATACTTTCTCACTTAAATGTAGGTATGAAAAAAATTGTGCTGTTCTATGTGCTACATTCATGACGATGAAAAATAATACTGTAAAACACTAAATTATTGCGACATGAAATTATTGCGAGTTGGGGTGGTGAAACATAATTGCGAAATGTAATTATTGCGAATTTCTATAGTGGGGAAAAAATTATTGCGAATCAACATCGGTTGATTGGTGATCATTAGTAACAGTAAATAAACAACTATTGAGGATTATGGCTTCGAGTCTGTATTCAACAGATCAAAGAAAATGAAATACCTGTTATCAAACTTCATTTTTAAATAATTATTGTTAAATTTAATCCCTTGATTATTAACTCCAAGCTGACGAACGACTATAAAACACAGATTTTTAAATAATTATCGTTAAATTTGATCCGTTGATTATTAACTCCAAGCTGACGAACGACTATAAAACACATGGCACGCGACATGATTCAATATGGCCGACATTTTAACAAATTTTAACTTATTGGGACTCTATCTTGTGAAGAGTAATGAAGGGGGATAATTCAATATGGCCGACATTTTAACAAATTTTCACGAAAATATTGCGAACATGAAATTATTGCGAGAGGGCCTCGCTCGCAATTGTCGCAATAATTTCATGCTCGCAATAATTTCATGTTTTACAGTAATGTTTTCTTAAAGAAGACTTTAAAGGACTTACACTTGTATAGTATCAGCGACCAGTCTTTTAGCTTCTATACTAACATCTGGTGGTTGTGGCCATGCTGTAGGAACATGTGTTCCATTGCTTATCTCCCCTTGTTGGGAAAACTCTCCTGTACCGGCTTTCTGATATTATATTGAAACATGTAGAAGCAAATCGGTGTTATTTTTATATTTTTTACTATAATATATATATATAATTTATAACTTACTTCTTATGAACATCATGAACTGGAAGTCTATATGTATTTCCACCTTCACCACCTCCATCATCTGGATCATCATCATCACCATCATTATCATCCTCTTCTTCATCTATAACTTCTTCTATCTCTACATCTTCAATCTCTTCATCAATCTCTCTATCATCTTCATCATCATTGGTATTTTGACTGTAACAGAACAGTACAATAAAATATTTCAGAATAAGCAAGTAATAATTCAGTACCTCGAAATATGAGCTATAAAAATAAAAGCAGTACACCCCATAAGTTTACTTTCACTATCAGTGTTAATTAATAAACATACTGCTAGTAAAAGTAAAACATGGTTGCAAACTAACAGTCCTTATCTAATCTAGATAGAGCATTTTAAACTACAACACAGAAGGTATCAAAATATATACTTTGACTATTTTCAACAAATTTGTACAATTGTCTTGAATGGTTTGAACTGAACATTAAATACATAAACCACCAGTAAAAGTCTATTGTATCATGAGTACATGCCAAATGGGTGACACCAAAATACTTTCTCACTTAAATGTAGGTATGAAAAAAATTGTGCTGTTCTATGTGCTACATTCATGACGATGAAAAATAATACTGTAAAACACTAAATTATTGCGACATGAAATTATTGCGAGTTGGGGTGGTGAAACATAATTGCGAAATGTAATTATTGCGAATTTCTATAGTGGGGAAAAAATTATTGCGAATCAACATCGGTTGATTGGTGATCATTAGTAACAGTAAATAAACAACTATTGAGGATTATGGCTTCGAGTCTGTATTCAACAGATCAAAGAAAATGAAATACCTGTTATCAAACTTCATTTTTAAATAATTATTGTTAAATTTAATCCCTTGATTATTAACTCCAAGCTGACGAACGACTATAAAACACAGATTTTTAAATAATTATCGTTAAATTTGATCCGTTGATTATTAACTCCAAGCTGACGAACGACTATAAAACACATGGCACGCGACATGATTCAATATGGCCGACATTTTAACAAATTTTAACTTATTGGGACTCTATCTTGTGAAGAGTAATGAAGGGGGATAATTCAATATGGCCGACATTTTAACAAATTTTCACGAAAATATTGCGAACATGAAATTATTGCGAGAGGGCCTCGCTCGCAATTGTCGCAATAATTTCATGCTCGCAATAATTTCATGTTTTACAGTAATGTTTTCTTAAAGAAGACTTTAAAGGACTTACACTTGTATAGTATCAGCGACCAGTCTTTTAGCTTCTATACTAACATCTGGTGGTTGTGGCCATGCTGTAGGAACATGTGTTCCATTGCTTATCTCCCCTTGTTGGGAAAACTCTCCTGTACCATCTATATCTCCTTCACTATTATTTCTGATCTGTACACCTAAAACATCGGCAACCTCTTGATCATCTTCATCATACATATCACCCGTTGTTTTACGCGGAGTTTTCACTTTTGCTTCAGATTCAAAACCACCTGCACTGCTGGATGTCGATTCTAAAGACTGCATTGTTCTGGTACTACTGCCCTTTGTATTGAAGAATTCTTCAAGAGCAGATAACTGTGGATTGGGATTTATAGGGGGCGTGTCTGTTTTATCACTTTTTATCGAACCCTTTGGTGTGGCTAGTTCATCTTCCTCAACCGATGTAATTGGAGGAAGTGGAACACTACTTGGTGTCAATTCCTGACTTTGATTTAAGATACCATCTCTTACAGAATTGGGTGTATTCAGCAGTGTACTTCCAGGAGAGGCAATAGAAATGTCTGTGGAACTACGAGGTGATGCCAAATCATCATTCATAGCTGTAACATGAGTAAATGTACTAGTATCTGACAAAGATCCACGGAGACCACCATCTAATGATTGTTTACTGTAAATAAATTAAATAATTGTCTTAAGCTCTACATTTTATACAATCAGAAATGAAATGAAATAAAATAAAGTTCAACGTCCTACAATTCTGCTCCGACTAAGCAAATAAAGACGGACATACACCATGCAGTGTGCCACATGATGCTATGGCCTACTCTTACATCAAATTCCAGGTGTCAAGGGTTCTTTTACATGCACGCCAATGTGTACACAGGACCTCTCATGCATTGTCCCTTGGCATGTGATATCCAGGTTAGCGAGTCAACATCTTCCTAGCGTTTACAGTATTTTTTACAAATTGAATCAGACATCAGTAACAGAAGTCATTTTGAAACACTTTTATGAGATCAATGATCAATTTAAGAAGCAAATAATTTTTCTGTTATTTTACAAACCTTGGACTATTAGTATGGGATGTGAATGCTTCAGGTGTCATTAAAACATGACTACTATTATCTGCCTCGGCCATACTCACACTCATACTGTTACCCTCTACGCTCATACTTATATCAGATAATGTGTCTCGTAACCCTATAAAATAACAAACTTATATCAGATAATGTGTCTCGTAACCCTTTAAAATAAACATACTTATATCAGATAACGTGTCTCGTAACCCTATAAAATAAACATACTTATATCAGATAATGTGTCTCCTAACCCTATAAAATAACAAACTTATATCAGATAATGTGTCTCGTAACCCTATAAAATAAACATACTTATATCAGATAATGTGTCTCGTAACCCTATAAAATAACAAACTTATATCAGATGATGTGTCTCGTAACCCTATAAAATAAACATACTTATATCAGATAACGTGTCTCGTAACCCTATAAAATAAACATACTTATATCAGATAATGTGTCTCGTAACCCTATAAAATAACAAACTTATATCAGATAACGTGTCTCGTAACCCTATAAAATAAACAAAAAACCCTATAAAATATTTTTTTTTATATCAAATAATATATCTTGTAAACCTATATAATAAACAATATTATTATTGTCTTAACTAATCTTATATGTCAGGACAGTGAATTAAGGTACTCATCTGTCCACAACAAATTATCTCATTTCACTATTCCTGTGTTATACTCAGAATTACATAGTGAGGGTGCTGCCCCCTATAGATGTATCGACAATATCATTTGGCAGACGACAAAAATCTAAACAGATGGCATCATTTTTATTAGTCTTCCTAGTATTCATTAGTGAATGTCTTTTTCTGTTGTGAATTTGTTTTTCAAAGCCTCTTATCTTTCTTTACAAGTTCAGATCCATTCATTTGACTCATAGGTCTACAGCTTTGCCGTTTTTTTGCTTGCAGTGTCTGTATTTTGTGTTTCTTGTCCTCAGGTTTATCTTATGTATCTGTTTATGTGTGGTGAGGTCCCCCTGCACATACTATTTTTTACATAGCGTAAAACTGAATAGAAGGAGAGAGAGAGAAATAGAACTTAACGTCCACTTAACACAAACTAGGTCATTTTAGGACTAGCATATGGGTTTTTAATTTTATTTCAATAATTTGCTTGTGCATAGGGGTCTTCAACAGTGGGATGAAATTGGAGGACCTGGAGAAAACCCATGAGGTTGGGGAAAAACTTAACAACTTGTTATATTATATTAGTATCATTCACTCTAGACTGTAAAACTCTACATGCGTTTTTAGGTGAAAACTACCTACCTGCTTCATCTATTGAAACTGAACTAACAGATGGTGAATTTGATTGTGGTACCGAACATTCAGGTTTGTAACGTATGAGTAACTCTTGTAGTGATCTGAAAATATAGAATCAAAATGTCTGGGAACCAGTACCTACAATTTCCCTTCCCCCAAAATTGCATCTTAGACAAATTCCATGATAGGTAATGCTTAATATAATTTTTCAGATAAGATTAAGTCTCCAGTAACATTGCAGGTGTTTATTCTGTTACTGCACATATTTGAAGATAATTGACTCAAATGAAGGCTTAATAAACTGAAAGTAAGATGGGAAAGGTTTAACATAGGTCACACATACTCTTTTTTGATAGGAATGAATGAATGAATGAAATGGGGTTTAACGTCCTACTGTTATGCACTCAACCAGAGCTAATTGAAGACGGGCATACGCCATACAGTGTGCTATGAGGGGAATTTTGCCCTGGAAGCGGCGCTACGGCCTACTCTTATATCGAATTCCAACTGCCAAGGGATCTTTTACGTGCACTCCAATGTGTACACGGGACCACAGTTTTTTGTCCCATCCGAATGACTAGGCAGCTGTCCTTGTCAGGCCCTCCTTCTGCATCACTGACAAGGGGAAATCACGTCGGAAAATCGAGATGAACTTTCTCTGCCAATGCAGGGATCGAACACCCGACCTCCAGGCTAGCTAACCAGCGCCTTATCCACTTAGCCACCGTGATCCCCTTTTTTTTGATAGGCAAATAAACAGTCCAAAACAGGTTCATATCATGAGAGAGAAAGAGAGGAGTGAGATAGGGTTTAACATGGTCCACTTAGGTCATTTTGGACAGACAACACTTCTCCTTGGCACATACAATCGGGGAATAGAAACCATGGCAGTTGACTCAATGACAGACCTTGTGCTACAGTGTGCAAATGCTAACCATTCGGCCATCCAGCCCCCATATAATTTCAGATAAGGAAAAATAAACTAAGTGTATCATTTCTAATTTTATTCGAAAGTCAATATGAAGTGTACAGGGTCTAGCTGGTGCCAATGTGTTAGTCCCTCGGGGCAAGTGGGAGAATCCGATTACACATTGTAATGTTTCCAAACCACCCTCCATGATACAACAAACATTGTATTAGACAATAAAAGAAAACATACTTTGTATGAACAGAAAAGAGTCTTATCTGTACACCTGTTGTTTCAGATAAAATTGCTTGATCTTCATCATCATTTTCATCAACTAAATCTCCTTATAAAAACAAATATCAATAATCAATATGACACTTCATTCCTAAACTTTTAAGTGCATGCAAATGTTTACAAAAGTGAACTTTATTTTTTGTCTTATCCAAACAACTGGAACACTTTGCTTGAAAGAGCCATCAAGACAAGTGAATACCGAGCTTAAAATTTGCGAAAATTTGTCTCTAGCCACTCCAGAATTCGATCCTGTTGTATTCTAGCTGATAGGCCAATGCTTTATTGCTTGAACAATGTGTGAGAGAGAAAAATGGGGTCTATTGTCCAATTGACGCAAAATAGATCATTTCTCGACTAACATATGGTTAAATTTTTATTTCAATAATTCGCTTGCCCATAGGTGTCTTTAGAAGTAGGAGAAAACCAGAGGATTCGGAAAAAACCCACAACATCGGACAGACTTTCCTACTACTTGTCACGTACAACTTGGCAATCCAAACCACGCCAGTTGACTCAATGACAGACCTTACTATACAGGTGCACATGCTAACCATTCGGCAATCTGAACCCTCGCTCAAGCCCCCAACACACAATATGAAGATAAATCTAAATAAGAAGACCTACCTGTAGTAATTTCATCAAAGTGTGTATCATTAGCTGATCTTTTAAATCTTTTCTTACTAGCATCAAGTATAGCTAGAGAGAGACATGGTTGAGCTAATATAAATTCTGATATAGAGCTAATATGAGCTGAATTAGAGGATGTATCTTCATGTAGTTGTAGAATATATAATACCTATAATTAATCAATCATGGTAACAGGTTAATCATTACGATAGAAATCCATTGGTTGTCTCACTCTGAAGGACGATACTTAGGTCACAACAATATAAATTCGTTTTTGGGAAAGACTATTAAAATTTTCAGGAAATTTCATACGTCCAAAAATATTTAAAAGTAAGGTTTTAAATGCTAATAATTTTAAGCCAAACACAGTTTGAAAAAATACTGTTCTTTAATTTGTGAAAATGAAGTTCTTGATATTGAACAGGTTTTTTTTTACCTTTTTATTGGTGTCTGATAAAGCCAAGTAACGAGCACTCAGATCCATAGAAGCTTTTAAACACAGATCTTGTGTGAAATTGGACGGTACATTTGGTGGATTCAAAAATCTACAATAACAAAATTGTTACATGTATTTATAATTCAAACATTATTAAAGACATAACAATATACACGCATTTACAATCCAGGGGAATATATTTGAATACAACTGTACTGTAATTTTAAAAAATTATAGATAAAACAAACATCCCTTGGCCGTTGGAATTCGATATAAGAGTAGGCCATAGCGCCGCTGCCCGGGCAAAATTTCCCTCATAGCACACTGTATGGCGTATGCCTGTCTTTAATTAGCTGAGGTTGAGTGCATAACAGTAGGACGTTAAACCCCATTTCATTCATTCATTGTATACTAAAAACTATGTGAAATTAACTAATGCGAGAAAGTTCTAATTACCAAAAGGCATGACTACTATAATAGACTGATGTTTGTACAAAGTTTCATAAAGATATCTTGAACAGTATATGATATATGTCCAAGAAACAAAATCGGGACGGATTCAGTTCATTCAACACAAGTTAAAAATAGTTTGGAACGGACAATAACAATACAGATTTTATGTACCTAACTGTCTGAAGACATCTCCAAGATTCACAACTCCATACTTTTAATTCTTGATTTTTATTAGCACCAGTTACAGCAAACTTCCACAATTGAGCACTTCAAAATAAAATGACAAATCAATACAAAATATAAAATCTGACAATACAAAAGATAAAATCTGACAATACAAAATGAATTACAAATTACAGTAATATAAAATCTGACATTACAATATTAATTTGAAATTATGCTTAAAGAAAACGTAAAATACAATACATGTAGATGTAACTAAATTATTTCAAATATAATAGGCTATGATTTTGATAAACATCAATACTCACTCGGGACTGAAACTTTTATGATCATCTAAGAAAAACAAACAAGACACTGGTTTTCCATCATGGGGTTTCCACTGATGTAAACATCTAGCAAAATAAAAAAAATATTTAGTAAAATGGAATACAAAATACATTATAACAATTGACCATGACTGCCTGCCAGGCCAGATAAATTGACTTAAAGATTTGAAATCAATGTTTTTTCATGAAGGTGTATTTAACTAAAAGTTTAATTACCTTGGTGATGTTCCTTCAAATAAATAAACCTGGAAGAATTTGACTTCTCCGTCTAAACTAGCAGATGCAAGTGCTGTACCATCTGGTGAAAAAGCTGCGTCAATGATTGGCTAAATTTAAAGAAAAAAATGGATCAATTCAGTGGTCCCAGGACAAACAATTTAGCAATTAAATAACTTTATTGTATGTTAAACTACTACCAAGTACAAAACAGCACTACTCTTTAAGAAAATTAAATTTGAGCCAGCACCGAATAAACTACTATCAAGTTTGGGTTTTTTTTAAATAAAGAATTTACCTTGTCATGACTATCTATAGATATCATACCAGTCTCTACTTCATGTGGATAAATAGGTCCGACACCATATTCTCTATTAATCATATCAATACTCCATATCTCAGCCTGTAATAATTCATATATATCTATATCATAATTGGAAGAAAGCTGATTAAACTTACTGCATAATGAACTATGTCAGAAATCTAGAAACTATGGTTCCCTCGTATGAATCAAACTTACATTAGTGAACTAAAGAGATTCAAACAGTTATGTTTGGTTTTGGTAACCCCACAGGCTCAAATTTATCAATCCAATTTTACTGGTTAATTCAGAGTGAATGACTCAAAAATTAATTTATTTCCAAAGGAGTCAGTTTGGTGTTTAATTTGCATACTTCAACTTATGTTTTCACAAACTATGTGAAAGTTGGAACTGCAACAATTAGTTTTATGAATGAGTGAAATACCCTAATTCAACCCCAATAACCATAGTGGAACTGAACGCAATGCTCCTTAAATAAAAACATGTATTTGAATTAAATGTAATCTCTATTATGAGAGAACGTTGATATGTCATATCTGCATATTTTTTTTTAAAGTTCCAACTTACTCGTTCATCATGTGTAAGAACAAGTACTCTAGATGAATCCAGATTAGATGTATCTGTTAATGTATCTTCAGATTCATCTGGTATATATGGACACCATATAACACGATGATATTCTGACGGAGCTGTGTTCTCTGGTCTCTCTACATGTAGTAATAAAGTATTACTGTTTACTGTCAAGGAATCTTTTGACATCGGAACATAGATCTCAGAACATTTAATGATATAATACCTTTCCGCAATGAATAACATAAAATGTGATTATTTAGCATTGACACAAGCGCTAACATGTTTTGCTTCATGAAGCAGAACTGTGAAGGCGTTTTTAAAATGTTGCTAAAATGTACAAAATTAGATAAAACTGTTGTTTTGGTCTATAATACCAGACAATAAAAACACTTCTATTCTTCAGTTTCATAATTGATGCCTTCCCCATTAGAATCAATTTTCATATTTCAATATGTACATGATCAGAATTATCTTCTTTTGTATTCAAAAGAAATTTATCATTCAGAAATGAGTGGATTTGTAAGATACTATTAAAGGATACATAGTTTTTCCATCAATTTCTTGCATCTCATGGACATATAAATTACCAATTTCATCAACAGCAGCTAGAATAACAGCATCAGAATGGGCAAATGCAACATCTACCACTCTACCTTCCTTACATTTTATCAACCATCTGTCAGCTGTTTTACGATTTATAATACGAATATTGCCTCCAGTTTTACCTAAAATAAACAAATCTTAATTAGATTGTTGAAAAACAGAGGAAAAGTACAATTTTCATAGCTTGTGAGAAATTTATGAAATCAGTGGCTATTGACACAATTTTTTTGATCTCGATCTCAAATATTTGAATTTAAAAGCTCACCTTTAATTACATATGCCATATATGTATTATCCCTATGGACTGCTACTAGATGACCAATATAGTATTTCGGATCCCAATCAAAATTCACAACTGGCGTAATCTTTACCTGTTAAATATAAAACATTTTCAATTAAGTTGGGTTTTTTTTCCTAAATATTTAAATCTGGTAAATCCGTACCACCCAATCAAATAGCACTTGAACAAATTCATTCTTTTCTCTCGCAGTATTCTTTACAGTACTTGGTCAATCTTTAATACTGGTAAACCCATACTAGCCAAGCATATAGCTCTTTATTAACAAATAATTCTTTTCTTATAGTATTCTTGACAGTACAGTACTGGTAAATCCATACTAGTCAATCATATAGCTCTTTATTAACAACTTATTCTTTTCTTATAGTATTCTTGACAGTACTGGTCAATCTTTAATGTCAAATGATGAAGTAGACTAGTATGTTTTACATGATTAATATTACAATCCATTGCCATTTAAAACAATAAAACTGAGTCTGGATTGTCATTACTGTTTAGTAGTAAAATCAAAGCTCTTGTTAATGATGATTTCTTTGTAATTGGCTAAATGGTTGGTTGGGATAAAAAATCTGAATTTGACACTGAACACCTATCCTGGTACTCCAAAGCATGTGGTCATGAGTGTTATTTGAAAGAGTCCATGGTTAATTCACAAATAATACAAGAAGTTTATATTTTATTGAGAATACTGACCTTATTACTGCCAGCAGATACTTGACTAGTATTTATAGCACTTGTAAAAATATCTACTTCCTGTCCATATACACTAAAACTATTTGTCTTATCATTTCCTTGAAGTACTCTGAAAACAAAAAAGAATGCCCCCCACATTTAAAACTGTATCAGATAGTAATACCTATTGCCAATTTTGAAAACAATGTGCAGTGTGGGAGAGGGGGGGAAAAACTTACAAGGAGCGACCATTGCTTTGCATGGGATTTCTCTGATCAAATTTCGAAAAACGCCAATTTGATGTTAATTATAGTGCATCAACTATCTGTGTCTCTATCACATCATATGAAATATAACCCATCACAAAAATTAATATAAAATCAGCGTTTTTCAAAAAATTTCGTCAGAAAAATCCCATGCAAAGCATGATCGCTCCTCGTGAGTTTTTCGCCCCTCTCTTCCACTAGCTTAATATATTATTAAGTGCAAGGGGACTGCACCACACACAATAACACGAAACAAATCTACGGACATGACACAATACGCAGAAATCACCAAAAAAAATACATATCAGATTGTGTGAATGGATCAAGGGCCTAGCCATCAGCGTCCACTGCATTGAACACTCCAGGGCCTGCAAGACGAGGTGTTTGATTCATCTCGGCCACGGAAGTTCTTCAGCATTTTCCAGTCAGGTACCACACTTATGGCATACACAGGGCATCATTTCTGTAAAACATGCAGGAGTCACAAAATGCTCTTGCACCTATATTCGCGGGATCAAATAAAAACGCACCTGCAAATTTGCTCGCAAGAGCTTTAATTTTACCATCTACTAGATCTAGTCTATCAAAAATTTCAAATGGTGTAAAAAAATAAAATATCGTTGTTGAGACATTTATTAGTTAATATTTCTATTGATTGTATCCAAATTCTAGCAGACAAATACGCTCATTGAACATGCCATTCATTGGTTGTCAAGTACTTGATTTACGGGTCTTATGCTTACAACAGTAAACACTAACAGTGGACGCTTACGGCTAGCCCCCGGATCCATTCACTCTTTTTTGAATTGTTTATTTGTTTCGGAGTATGATGTCCTGTCGTTATATTTGTCTTTTATGTAAATTATATGTGGTGCAGTCCCCCTGCAAATATTATTTGAGTAAATCTCTGGCTCGATGCCTAAGGCGGGAAAGGAATGAATATATTATCGTGATTATCAAGTCGCTTTCTATATGACCCCAACAGAAATTCATAACGTTATATTTTTCAAATTTCACAAAAAAAAAACCTTAGAAAACTAACGCCGTAACACGGACATCATTTGATTTGAAAACGTTCAGTCGTTTATTATTAATGTAATATTATCACTAATACATAATAGTCTATCTTGAACAATGATCTAAATATAGATCGGTGATGGTGAGTGCAAACGTCATGGACTCATGGAGCGACTTGACAACCGAGCTAATAATCTTCAACCCAAATGACTCTATACCATAACAAAACTACTCTTCGCAATTTTCGGATACAATAGAATTTTATTTAACTTTTCAAGCTCGACTTTCTTGATAAAACTGTCGAAATTGTGTGAATTGTTAGCAGGAGCTATAACCTGCGCTTGTGTTTTCAACATTACAGGCGCAGACGCCCGTCAAAAATGATGCCCTGCATACGGTAGAATATCAACAATTTCTTACATTTGCTGTCTTGGCGCCGAATTGTACATTGTTTTCATCAACTGTGTTAAAGTTTGTTGTCTACTTCCATCTCCTGACATTTTGATGTCACTGGAAAAAAAAAGATATATCGGACATAAATTACTTTTTCTTATTCCTTTCAACCTGATATAAAATGATTTAGCATTTCTTTTTAATGTGTCTTGTTATATAAAGATAATCAAGTTTATCAAATGTCTATTTTTGACTCAGATGCTGCTGACAATTTTAAATCAAGTTATGGTATTCAACAAAACTTTATCTCCATTTGAAGATTGCCAACATTATCACCCAAGGTGGAAAAGGACATCAAGCCTCAAGGAACGAACAAACAATCCATTTCAAGAGTCTTTTGACAATTTTATTTAACATCAATAGCATAATATATGGCCGCAAATGGATACGGATATGAGTGATAGGGAGTAATATCACTGACATGCATGACATCAAGGTGAATAATTTAGCTCAGAATGTTAATATTTTTTCTTCTGCAAATTAAATTCTATTATAATTGATTAAATTATGATATTAAGAAAAATATTAATGGGGTTAGAAGAATATATGGATAAAAAAAATATTTCCATTTAGTGTTAATAGGTACCGGTACCCTACATATACATAGTAGGCCTACAGTGCCTCTAGGCATAAAATGAGTAAAAGGTGCAATTCACCCAGACCAGTTATATCTCTAGTACTACGTAAAATGTAATTGTGCGCAATAATCTCGTCATTTTACAAGGGTAGCAAATTATGCTTGAGGCCTGTTTTCGATTTGGCCCTTGGCACAGATTGTGCGAATGATTTCGATCATTACTGCAGGAAGAAACCGAAGAACTCGGGGGAAACCTGCCTGATCGCACGGGAGTCCGAATTTCCCTCTCACTTACAACGATAAGGTTCTTGCCCTGAGCTGGGATTGAACCCTTGATGCATTGGTGAGAAGCCGCCTCTCTATCGCCGTGGCTATCCGACCATATGATGTAAAGTTATGCATACCATGGTAATTTACTGAGTGTGACCTTAAAGATCAATCATTGTGTATATTGGTTAAAGAAGGTTTTTGCAATACCTATGGGAAACAGTTTGACGAGACCCCACATCCCTCTAACAATTTTACTCAGTTACCCAATCCACTAATTATAGGAATAGGCCTTTGTTATAAACTCTGCGAAATGGCTTCAATCTGTAGATTACCAATATTCATCCAGTAAGCGGTTGTGTAGCCCTAACAAATACCAACTATGTATGTTCTGTAAGAAATGGGCAAACTGATATCTGCATAATTTGTCTTATGTCTTTCAACAATTTCTGAATAACATTTATTGTTTCAAGTTTATGTAAACATTATCATTATGATGAGTAGCCTATTCCATCAAAATGCAGTTTCTTATATGCAAATTTGAATATTTAATCTATAAGGGTACCTGTCTGAAGAATTCTGCAGCCCTGTAAATCCATCCATGGAAGAATCTACAAAAGAAACCGAGAAAAACTATAAAGATCCTGAGAAGTTTTCTGTGCCAATCATGATGGCCCTTTGTTTTACTATCCCATGGCTTTTTTTCATATTATTAATAATTATGGACTAAAAAACCTTTTGTGTGGCCTTAAAGATTGGGCCTTTTATCAGTCGGAATGAGTGATGTTAGGGCCCTCAGAAAATCAGTTTAATCATATAAAATTTATTCGTGTAAATTGTCACATTCAAAATTTGAGATTAATTTGTGCAGGCCTATAGGTTTAGAAGTATATATGAGATGTTTTACTTGCTATTATGTATTCTTATCTATTATTAATGGAACAAGTAATTCCAAAGGCCAAAATTAGTTAGCTTTTAGACGCACCGTTTGATTGATTCAGATGAGCATTTAATTCTCGCATGAGCCGACTTGCATCGGAATTGTTCAAAGACGTCTGATTTGTTTCGTTGTTATCCATGGCTTCTCAATTCTGTCTACAGTATAGAATTTATATTACTTATTAATTATTGTTAATTAAGAATGTCAATTCTTCAATGACAACCGAGTTATTTTAATATAACTTTGTTCACATGTCTACCGGCAAAGCAGAATTTCTAAAATGGCGGTTTCCGTCTAGAAAGCGCACCTGCGCAGTTAATATTTTATGCCTTTAATTTGGTTTGTTTGATAGTTTATATCAGACTTAGCCCAAATCACTCAGATAAATTGGAAAGGGCACTGAAAGGTTAATAAAAATGCTATTAGCGAGCGAATAGTGTGTTATTTTAGATAATTTGGCAATAATCTTCAAATGGATGTGGACAATCGCGTCTACAAAGATCCAATATTTCCTACGGCAGACCAATGCAGACAAAAAATTTAACGGAAAAGAAATGGAATAAGGTTTAGCGTGCTACTTTTCTTCATCGACTTGGCTATGAGGGAAATTTTGCTCGGCCAATGACACTACGACCTACTCTTGTTTCGAATTGCAACTGTCAAGGATTCTTTTTCGCGCAATACAATTTATATGACAAAAGTGAGCCTGCCCCGAAAGCATAAATTTTACTTTCCACAATCATTATCCCGACATTATTGCCAAGAAAATAAATATTTGTAGGCCCTACTCGGCCAATGGCTTACCCAGGGTCAAAATTCATGTGATTGTGAATATATATTTGGCTTTTAAATGATGAATTTTTAGTTCCACCTATTCGGTAAGGTGTCTGTGTTTTTAGTTGCACGTTGCACCTTAGAAATGGTTCCACTAGTACTGATGTCTTCCGCCCTCAGTTTAACGTTAAAAGTATTTTAACTAGGTGCAACCTACATGTATATGCACATGCTGTTAAACTTTATTTCTTTATTAATGCATGTAACAAGTCAAATATATTGAAACAACTTTCGTTTATCTACAAATACTATCTGTAAATTTAAGTAAGCGGTGTTTTATCAAAATCGATACGGACATTCATGAATAGCCTACTATGCATAAGTCATGCGCAACACCTGTGGTTTTATACGAGTCCGTGTCTTCATGGCGTAACATTGTAACAAGACCTAAATTTAAAAAGCAGGGGTGGATCCAGAGGGATTTTTGGAGGGTCCAAACCCCACCCTGCTCAGCTACATACAAAATTGAATGCCTTGTATCAATGAACTTAAATCACAATGTGATCCTACATCATTACAAAAATGATTTCTCTCTTTAAAAAGCTCAATTTGCATGTATGCCTATGTAATTAAGAGACGATGGTGACATATTTCCTTAAAAGGAACATGGCCCCCCCCCCCACTGCAAAAAATCCTGGATCCGCCCCTGAAAAGCCCGACCAAGTCAGCCACCATAGCTTAAAGAGATGGTTTGTACCCGTTTCGGTTGTGTTATTATAAGCTTAATTACGGGTAGTTTGATATGGAAGAAATGTAATAAATAATAATCAATCGTTGTTTTGAAGAAAAAAAATGACAATTTGTCTTTTGAAGGTAAAACTACTTCGTACCATCTCTTTTATCTCAAAACACAGAGGGTTGAGAGATCTAGGTTTCTTACATGTATCAAAGAACCCCCCGTTTTATATGGAACTTATTTGATAATACCAAAGTTTTTTATTTTCTTTGTTGTCTCGTCTCTTTTTTTTATCACTATTGGAAGTGAGGTTTTTAACAATCCAAAGATTCTTATTAGTTTTATTCTTTGATGGGCGTATTTCTTATATCTATGCCGTTTTTTCCATTTTTTTTAAGAACCATGGGAACCGGATTCACAAAACTTTAATAAGACAAAATCCAAATTTTAGTAATTTGATTGGATGATATTTGATTGACTTTATTGCTCAGCCAATCAAATGGTAGTATCTACTACAATTTGGATTTCATCTTTAGTAAAGATTTCGAGAAACCGGGCCCTGTTGTTTTTAATAGGTCTACAAATCCAAAGGTCTTCATTTTCGTTGGCTATTATATATTCTGCATATATCTATCTACCATTTCACTGCCAAACAGGCCCAGCAGTGTACAAAGTCAAATGAATTCATGTTTGGGTGGTGTAAAGCGATCTTTGAGAGGGAGGTGACTGGCGTTAACATGTTCAGTTATTACACAGAAATTTGGACAGCCTTTGTCTTCTAAGGTTGTGTGGGAGTTGAAATAATTGTCGATAGGAAAACCAAGTGGTGCTTAACATTCTATTGTTCTGCTCTAACTGGGCTTATACAGCCGGGCATGCGTCATGCATTCTCCAGTAAGAAATATTTGCGGCAATTTCGATTACTCTTGATACTTTTACTGTTCTGCTCCAATCTTGGCTAATGAAGACGGGCATAGGCAAATTTAATTCCAACTGTCAAGGGATCTTTTGCATGCATGCCAATGTGTACGCAGGACCTCGGTTTTCCATCCCATCCAAATGATTAGACAGCTGTCCATGTCAGGCCCTCCGTCCTGCATTACTGACCGGGGAACCACCTGGAAAATCTGGATGCACTTTCTCGACTAATGCAGGGACCTAACACCCGACCTCCAGTCCAGCTTCTTACCCACTTAGTCACAATCACCCCTGGGGCTTATCAATTAAATAATTGTTGATCTATAAAAAAAAAACCAATTGGTTTATTTAACAAGTTTATTTTATTTTATTTCTCATATTTACATATCTTTTTCTATTCATTTGTACATTTTTTTTTTATTATCTTTTTTCAACATTTATTTTTAAACTAATGATATTTTGGGGGATGTTTTTTTCCCAAAACAAATTGCTGAAAAGAAAAGATACACATTAGTTACCATTACCAAATTCATACGATTTATTATTATCCACCTCTTTTCCATACTCATCACCCACTTAGACTTTCCAAGTTTCAAATCAATTGAATTATTTTAAAATTGAAATATCTATGACATTGTCACCAATGACTAAAGAAATTTTCTATGGAACTCCATGGCAATATCCAATAATGGTATCATTTTGACCCCAGATTTTCTACACATGTCAGGTTGTCAACATCAGGGACTTTTCCATGAATTATAGGTTGCCAGACAACAAAATATACTCTCCATGTTTATTTTTTTTCTTGTTAATGACGTGATCATTTACAGAACAATAATACATGACCAAGAGCAACAACCCATGAAGAGTTGATTAGAAATAGTTAAAATTTGACATGTTCATTCCTTGTGTGCCACCACATATCAAACAAATCTTCTCATGGACATAAAGATCGTTTCACTGAAGTTCAAATCAATCAGATGATAACTTTAGCATCCAGCGCATTCACAAGCACTAG
The DNA here is from genome assembly GCA_917208275.1 of Patella pellucida. Taxonomy (NCBI): domain Eukaryota; kingdom Metazoa; phylum Mollusca; class Gastropoda; family Patellidae; genus Patella; species Patella pellucida. The sequence continues at coordinate 66,655,657 of OU795039.1, forward strand.
TGGAGATTAGTGGAGGGGATACGGACTGGTTGGGGTTGTGACAACATATGACCACATTTCAATGTTGACACATTTATAATTAGATTATGCAAAATGTTTGTAGCATCTGTTCTTGCCTAGCATATTCAGATTTCCCCTTTACCTCTGGATTCATACACACAACCTTTCACAACACCAAATCAACAAACATACTTTTATAGAAAAATGCATAACGTTTTCCTATGTTATTAATAGTATTCAAAATCCAAGGTATATGAATGATTGAATGATATTTACAGTAAAATGGGTTTTGGTAAATGTACCTACAGATGAATGGTTTAAATGAAGTTAGATTCAACATATGAAACCATCTAAAAAGAAAGAACCAAAATATTAAACGTGTGATTCTAATAGGTGAATTCATTAAATAAAATGGACTTTTGAAAAAAGATAAAACTATACGACCAGTTTGTAAAAGAAAAATGAAAAGATTTTTAACAATTGTAAAATAGATGAACTCAAACTAGAAGCTCTAGATCTAGAAAAAGAAAAAGAAATTATTTAAAATTATGTCAATATGAATTGCTATTGCTAAATACATCTTTATGCATTTTAATTTCATGAATTTTTTTGAAGAAATAGAAATACAGGGTTTTTTTTTCGAAGCGAAACATGTCTTTAGCATAAGTAATTTCAAAATGATTTCTTTTGTATAAAACTATCATGTCAAGGCTTCTTTTTTTTCTCTCAAAGAAAGTGTTGCATTTTGGTTATTTTTGACATGTGATATTTGTTTTCTATTTTAAACAATAAAAAAGACCTGACCAGCTCCTCAATATGGCGAATAATAAGCCGCTCTCCGCACACGACTGAAAAATATCAAATACACAAAATTAAAGAATGGTATATACTCATTTCAAATACATGTTAACTACAGGTAACCATGAAACAGTTATAGCAGATTATACACTAGACTGACATTAAGTATAGCTTTGTTTCACTAATACCAACCCACAAGCAAAGGGAAGGGCCGACATTTTTCGAAAAGCTAACCCTATGTTCTTTTTCCGTGTGGAAACATTAGTCTTCTTTTTTGGGCACACAAATCAAAACCGATGACATCCGGATTTTTAGCAAGACAAAAGTGTGATTTTTAAAAAAGATTCCTTTTTAAAGTCAAATTCGAAGAGCTAATTAGACAGTATGTTCCTTTTCGCGTTAAGCCATCAAGATATTCTTAAAGTCAGTCCTATAGTGTATTGAGAACCATGCAACAAGCTTTTACCGTGCAAACTTAACACCCTCTTTACATGGTTCAACTGCTCCATTTACATTGTAGTTTTTAAATATTTGTCATTCTTAAACATTTACTTCAATCAAACTTACGGAAATCTGGGTCTTCTTGATGGATAGCCACCATAAAATCCTCCTCTACTAGCTCTTCTGGCCCTTCGAGGAGGTCGGTTTGTTGAACTGATACCTGGTCTATTTGTACGCTTTGGGCTTACCTGAAAATAAACAATTACATCATAAATATTAATATGTATATATATGTATAACAGACATAAACTAAACCACATGTCCTTTCAAGGTCAAGAAAATGATGGAGCCATTACACTAGGGACTGGAAATCTACAAATTTTTACGAAAAAAGGTAATAAACTACCCTTATCATCTAGAATCTAATACACGTCAAGAATGTGTTAAATACCGTCAAGATTCATCAAAAAACGCCCAGCTTCTCACCAATGCAACGAGGGTTCAATCCCAGCTCAGGGCAGGAACTTTATTGTTGTAAGTGAGAGGGATATTCGGTCTCCCGTCCGATCAGGCAGGTTCCCCCCCCCCCCCCGAGTTCTTCCTGCAGTAATGATCGAAATCATTCGCACGATCTGTGCCAAGGGCCAAATTGGAAAAAGGCCTCTGGCCTAATTTGCTACCCTTGTAAAATGACGCGATTATTACCGTGTAGATTAGAAACATGTTCTAGTTTTGACATAGATCGTCTTCTTTTGAAAGGGGTTTAATTTTTAGACAAGTCCTTATTTTCCCGGAAGTTGTCGAGAAATGAACAAAGTGTTTAACACAAGACATTTAGATTTTGCTCCAAATTACTACTTTACCGAGAGCTGTATATGTGATTACGATTTATGAGGTTACAATTAATAGAAAAAAAGATTTTAAAAATATTCACTGATACAACTTCGTCATCATTTTATTCTTTCTGTCATTCATATAATATCCATGATAGCTGAAGTACATTACTACGCCCCTCAAACAACGATAATTGTTCATTGGTTAAAGACGGTCTTAACGCAGGAAAATGTACAGTAGCTATTGGATAACAGCACGTATAAGCAACCATATTTGCATAAATATTCTATTTGTAGTATTATTTAATAAGCTGGAATTATTTTTAAGTCGATCGCCTTAAAACTAGAAAGTGTTTCTAAATCTACACGGTAGCACAAACTGGGCGGTTTTTGATGAATCTTGACGGTATTTAACACATTCTTGATGTGTATTAGATTCTAGATGATAAGGGTAGTTTATTACCTTTTTTCGTAAAAATTTGTAGATTCCCGGTCCCTAGTGTTAATAGTTCTTTAAAACCTCTTTCAGGCATATGTGTTTTATTTCATGAATCTTGACGGTATTTAACACATTCTTGATGTGTATTAGATTCTAGATGATAAGGGTAGTTTATTACCTTTTTTCGTAAAAACTTGTAGATTCCCGGTCCCTAGTGTTAATAGTTCTTTAAAACCTCTTTCAGGCACATGTGTTTTATTTCATTAATCAAATCCGATAAATACTACAGTACCTTTATTTGTCTACCTCTAAATAAGGAATCATCTAATGCCATGGCTGTTGCTATAGAATCTTTATCTGCAAATTCAACATATGCGAATCTGAAAGAAGAAAATTATAGGATATTATACAGCTAACCATACCAAGATATGGTCACTTACAAGGCTATGGATAGATTTACTAAAAGAAACATATGAACTCATTGCTGAAACGAATCATGGATGGAAATAAAACAAAGGTATATTAATATATTGCGACTCATTGTCTTAATACAATTTCTAATTTGTGCAATGAATGTCTCTGTAGATACCGAACTGTCATCATTTGATGGAATTGGCAAATTGATATTTTAGAACAATTACGACAATATCTGTAAACTTTCATATAATATATCCTCTCATATTGGTATAGAACTACATGTATATCAACCAACCTGACCTGAATGTTTGTGTATACATGTAACTATGGTAACTATGGTACATACCCTTTTGGATGTCCTGTAAATTTATCACACAATATAGTTACTCTGTTTATAGAGCCACATCCATGAAAATGCTGTTCTAGCTCCTCTGCTGTAGCCACATAATCTACCTACAAAAAAAGCATTTTATTTTAAAATATCACGGCATATAGTTCAAGCCAATAATTGAAATGAAATAAACAGGACTTTAATATCCTACTGTTTGGCTGTGACTGGGTTAATGAAGACAAGCATACACCATACCTTGTGCTATGAGGGAAATTTTTATCGGACAGCGGCACTACAGCCTTCCCGTAAAAAAAATGTGATCACTGCCTGGATGAGCCTGGATGTCGATCGTAGTACGCTTTTTATCGCTCGCCCTAATTGTTAAATTGACACCAATTAAAGAACCATACCGAAAAATCCTGACGAACTTTCTCATCCAGCGCAGGGATCAAAACACAGGACCTCCAAGTTACCGAGCCAATGTCTTATTCGCTGCGCTCCAGATTGATTATTTAACATTAAATTAAGAAAACACAATTAAAATACCATTGCAAGATTATGTCAAGACTTGGATTCAACCGGAAATAAAACATTAAATTTTTGTGGACAACCAAATGGTGGCAGAATTATTGCATAAATTACACATCTCTTAGTAATACTGAATTGAACCCATTGTGGACAAAATATTTAAAACTCACATTTCCCACATAAACTGACTTAGAATCTGCATCAACTTTTTCTTCTATGGTAGGGAAAGCAGCTGAAAATACACCAAGGAACAATAAATAATATTGTAGTAGGATGTACAGAAATTATATCTAACGAACATCAACCGACACCTTGTCCTTGCCAGGTCCTCTCTATCCTGCACAACTGACATGAAGGAAACCAGAGTGGAAATATCTCTCTCATTGAAAGCCTAACCTACAGTGGCTCCCTTTTTAGAGGGGGACAGAGTTGATGTTCAGTTTCTTGAGAGTAGGCATGTACATTTAGAATTAGAATGTTGTCTAAAATGGTAATTCCATCAAATTCACCATAAAACATGATAATTAGTGGCTAAGTAAGATGCTGACTCGCTAGCTAGGGGGGGGGGGGGGTCATGGATTTGATACCCCGGCGTTAGCCAAGAAAGTTCATAGTGATTTTCCAGTCTGGTTTCATTTGTCAATGGTGCAGTATGGAGGGCCTGGGAATAAAAATTTGAGGTCCCATGTACATTGACATGCATGTAAAAGATCCCATGGCAGTTGGAATCTGATATTAAAAGTGGGCCATAGCGCCACTGTCCGGGAAAATTCACCTCAAAGCATACTCTATGACGAATGCCCATCTTTATCAGCCCAGTTGGAGCAGAACAGTAGGACATTAAACCCCCCATATTTATGAATAATTAGAGAGTTGTTCATACCACCAACACTAGAAGAAGACATATTCATCTGTTTTTCTACTTCACTTTGCATTTCTTTTAACTTTTCAGCTTCTTCTTCCATTTCCTTTACTCTGGCCTTAATTGCCTCTAACTCCTAAAATATTGTAAATGTATATCAAAATAAAATAATAGGCAACCAGCTTCTAAATCAACCCTCAAGTCGTGGTTATTCCTGCATATGTCTCCTCAGATCAAACGTGTTTTGTGTATGTTTTTAATTGCAAGATTCTGCTCGAAAAATAGTGTTGAATTAATATAAATTATTTTAAATGATTCCTTTGGCAAACAAAGAAGAATCAGGGTGAAAAATAGTCAGAAGGGATTCAAAAATAGCCTTAGATCCGAGGCTGGGATGAGTTCTATTTTCGTATTGCAGCTACATGTATATATCAAGCAGTAGGAACTGTCATCGGACATATAGTCAGATCAGAAACAGTTGCTAAAGAAACTACCAGGGTTCCTGTACCCGTTGCTAAAATAAACATCTTTCATTATATTCATAAACTAAAACAATCAACATTGGAATAATACATAAATCTTCCATTCTGAAAAAAATGGTGTCTCGCTGTGCATTGTGGGAGATCTGTGAGCAAACTTAGAGGAGGTGACCATTGCTTTGCATCGGATTTATCTGAACAAATTGTGAAAAACTCTGGTTTTACTGTTTTTTTAAGGATGGAGGATATGTCATACGATGTGATAGACCTGGAAGGTTAATGCACTTAAAGAATACCTGAGAATGCGAAATCTTAAGTGTACAGGCCGCAAAAAGAAGTTGGTAGCTAAAGTGACAGCGTTCAGCTGATTGATACGAAGGTTAAGTTTAGACAGCTTTTTGTTTGTTTTGAAGTTTTCATTTTACCTTTTTGTAATCTGTGTACTTCAGAATGGGCTTTCTGGGGTATTCTTTACGTGCATCAACAATCTGTGTCTCTATCACATCATATGAAATATTCCCCCCCCCCCCATTAGTAAAATTAACGTAAAATAGGCGATTCATTGCTGTTCCTTTGTAGGTCTTTTAGTGTGTGATCCACGTGCTATACTTAATGACGAACGGTACGTTTTACGGGCATGTTATTTTGGTTATCATAAAGACATAATAATACTCATAATCATAATGAATGACAAACTGATTGTGATTGTGTGTTCAACTTTTCTTTTCAATCTCAATACTCAACGGTCGAGCACTTTAGTTGAAAACGACGAAATATTCTTTTGTTAGGTGCAAAACAATGAGGTTATAAGTACTAAATAGGATTTTGAGAGATTACTCCAGCAGTTTGCCACAATTATCTCCCTTGCGCCTTAATTTTAATGATTTATCAGTTTGACTTTTTCTAATCATAATGCATGTGATAATGAAGAAATAAAACAGGCTTCGATTTATTTTTTCAGACTACCATCAACTATTCTGAGCATGTAACTTACAGGATCTTCAACTAAACCCATGTCGTCTGTTGCGGCGATCGCCGTATCATCGTTTGTTTCGAACTGTGATGAATCAAAATCGCCGCTTTGTTCTTCTTGATAGCTTTCATCTCCATTTTCAATATCCGCCATATTTGTTGTACGATAATAACTAGAACATAAATACCGCTTTTAAAAATTATTACAAATCTTATAAAGCAATAAAAAAAATAACATAAAGTGTAGTGTTTCATTAATTCCAGATGGAGATGGATTAAATATGCTCACCAGTCTGTAAATTTTTAGACGACAAAAATCTGCCGGTTATTAAAGTAAACTTCCGGTTATGCAACGTTTCATAAAGAGAGTTATTCCCCATTAGTTGCATTACCCGATAACGACGGTTGTAAATATCACTCGATAAATAATTAAAATTAAATTTACCTGAATTAAATTACCAAATATAAACACAAAACTAAAACCCATCTGACAAAAGACTTTAAGCCACGTGGCTAATCTAAATTAAAGTTTCGATTGTGTGCTTTGAGCCTAGATGAACAAGACTAACTGTGCGCATGACATTCAAGAACTGTGAAGTCAAGGTCGAGAAATTACTCCAAGAACGCAAAGTTTAGACACATTTAATCACAGCAGACCACAATGTCAGTGTTAAGACACCTAACACGTACCAATGGATTATTGGCAAACGTTTCCAGAGAAATTTCCAAACGCAGTTATGCAGACATGTCATTTACCTTTTCTTCTCCAGGAAATGCCTACTACCAGAACGCCAATGTGAAGCAAGTCGATGTCCCTTCTTTGAGTGGTAGTTTTGGAATCTTACCCGAGCACGTGCCCAGTTTAGCTGTTTTAAAACCAGGAGTAGTTTCCGTATTTGAAGAAGATGGAACCGTCAAAAAATATTTTGTCAGTGGCGGTAATATTACCATAAACGACGATTCGTCCGTTCAAGTTTTAGCAGAAGAGGCCCACCCTGTTGACAGATTAGATGCACAAGCCATACGAGACGGGTTAGCCAAGTCCCAACAAGAACTTAATTCAGCTACCACAGAAATAGGAAAAGCGGAAGCCCAGATATCATTTGAGTGTTATGAAGCTTTGTCTAAAGCCTTAGAATAACTTATAAATTTATTTAATTGGTGACGAAAACGTGCTGACTGTTGTGTATCAAAGTAGAAACTATATAAAATAACAAAAAAAATAATTGTTACAGTTTTTTTGATCAAGTCTTAGTGTAATGATCAGTTACTACATTACATATGACTGTCCGTTAATGGACATGTTAGAACTATTCTCAACTCTTATTGATCTTATTAATTGTTGTAATTTAAATTACCGGTAATGGCAGCGGTCATCATGAGTTAAACCCTCTGCAGGAATACAAAGCCTGAGATCGATTAGCATTAGTAATAATTTTCTTGAATCTGAACAAATGCTGCCTGTCAATGATCTATCACAATGTGGATGACAGGTCATAGTTTTTGACAAAGCCCTGCCATGTAAATTAATAGAACATTTCTGATATCAAACACTTCTGCCACTTCTGTGGAAAATATCCAAAATAAATTGGCTATTATGTAAAGAATTGTCTGCATATATTCTTTCTATAAGCTCATAGAAGTACTATGACTACCCTGTTCCAATAAATCTTCATACATATAGGAAGTACAAGTGCTATAAAAATATCGAAAATACTGATAAGTTTGTTAGCTGAAAATTATTGCATGCAGATTCATAAGATAGAAGCCTTAAAGTAAAGATGCCTTCCTGTGTACAACCAGGAGAATTGCAGAATGATTAGCACGTGTGTGCTGTATTATAAGTTCTGTCATTGATTAAACTGGTGCGGTTTCGTTTCCCTGATTGTATGTGACAAGAAGGATCGTCTGTCCAACCTTGTGGGTTTTCTCCGGGTCCTGTCCTCCATTTTCCTCCCACTGCTAAAGCAAATTATCAAAATAAAATTGAACCATGTCTCAAAATGGCAAAATGATCTAGTTTGTGTCAAGTGAATGTTAAACCCAATTTCTCTTTCTCTCTCCCTCTCTCAAAAGATTGTGTTCATGAGGAAACAGCCCAACATATAATTTTTTTTTAACTTTATAGAGTGTGCAGACCCAATTTCAGAATGTATTAGTCCTGGTTACTTGTTGTCCATTTGAGATACATATGGAAGCTTAAGTAAATCCTTGGATTATGTTCTGCCAACTTCCTTTTCCTCCATTTAATTGCAAACTCTGCTGTAGGGTTAAACCCCTCAATGTTCCCAAAACCGCCTAACCATTCAATCAAGAAGGAACCTGTTCATAAGTCAATCTTGCAGACAATAAGCCGTGGGGCTGCTAGTTAGTGATACCGTGACATTTTTGCCCAGTGTTGACCTCATGGATGTTATTCATGGAGGAATATGGTATTTTTCTTGCCATACATTTAACAAAATATGCAGCTCGGGTCTGTGTCATTTTGGGCTTGTCTATTAGGGGTAACCCACCACACAAAATTATTGTCTGGCAGTGGTGATTCACGATTCCTGTGGGGGTACTGAATGACTCCATGAAACTGTTTTAGGTGGTACAGATTTCACCTAATCTAGCTAGCTGTTGACTGGAAATTAGGTAACTCGTGTCAGGGATACTCCACCAAACCACCACCACAAATGTCTGGTAATAACATAGCTCTGTCAAGGATACCCCACCACTAGAAATGTCTGTCAGGGTGTATTTGTGATACATCTTTAATCCGACAAAATAAATTCTAAAAATTTTTTTGAAAGTATAAGAAAAATAAATAAAGACAATCTGTAGTTAAAAAATATTTCCTATTTAGTGTAAATTGGTATTAAAATGAGTAAAAGGGATCATTTTTCCCCGAAGCAGTTGGGTGTTATGTAAACAACGCACGAGCCGTTGAGCCATCGACTGACACCAGGTGAAGTCAATGCACGTGTTCAAGACAGTCATCTGTGACAGAGAAAATTCGTAAGTAATTCTCTGTAAAAACAGATTGGTATTTTTGTCAGGTCACGTTAATTTAACGCACTATCGAGTTGGAGCAAAACAATATGGCGTTAATCTCTGTTCCTGTTCATTTATCACAGTTTCCCTAGCTTTTTTGTCAGAACATGTTAACTTAAAGAGACAATAACACTCTTGCTGGCTTTGACAGGTCCAGAAAAAATAGCCTTATTCTTACTACTAGATGTTTAAGTGTCCTACCTGTTGTGTAAATTATCCATTTTACATCCTGTTTTACTTGTCCAGAGGGTTCGAGAATATTTTAAAATCTAAGTTACATTTTCCAATTTTTTTAAATTCGGTGTGCTAAGATGGAATTTGTACCATCAATTAATTGGAATATTGTAAAATAGTACAATTTGTTGACCAGCATAATGATTGGGACATATTATTCAGTTACAACAAGAGTGGTATTGGGCCTTTAACTCCCTATAATCAGTTAGCATGCAATCTTCATGAAATAGACGGCATGAACTCGTTGGAGATGTATCAATGATGCCCACAACAGGACCGGCGGAAGCAAGTCTTGATGGGGGGGGGGGGCTTCCATCCTAAGTCCCTATAGGCGAGGGTCCAGGGGACGCATTAACCCGAAGAAAAGACTTAAAAGAGTAGGCTAGTTGCGACCGGGCATGCACAGCACTGGCAATATAATATGTCAAGTGGTCAATCGTCGATAAACTAAGTTACATTTTCCAATTTTTTTAAATTCGGTGTGCTAAGATGGAATTTGTACCATCAATTAATTGGAATATTGTAAAAAAGTACAATTTGTTGACCAGCATAATGATTGGGACATATTATTCAGTTACAACAAGAGTGGTATTGGGCCTTTAACTCCCTATAATCAGTTAGCATGCAATCTTCATGAAATAGACGGCATGAACTCGTTGGAGATGTATCAATGATGCCCACAACAGGACCGGCGGAAGCAAGTCTTGATGGAGGGGGGGCTTCCATCCTAAGTCCCTATAGGCGAGGGTCCAGGGGACGCATTAACCCGAAGAAAAGACTTAAAAGAGTAGGCTAGTTGCGACCGGGCATGCACAGCACTGGCAATATAATATGTCAAGTGGTCAATCGTCGATAAACTATCACCATGGCATGAACCCGGGTACTGTTTCCTTTAATACTTGCCTTCCAGGACGGGGGTCATTATTTAGGCCCTCTCTCTGCCAAGTTTAAATCCCACAGTCCATGTCTTTACTGTGAAAAGGGAAGGGGCATCAGCCCTTAAACATATAAAATGCAGAGCTAAATCTGCCAGCTGTAGGTCTTTCCTCAGGCCTGAAATTTATCTAAATTATTAATTAGACATAATTAACTTATCCAGATCATAATTAACTCTCGATGTTATCGCTAGTCTGCGACATTTACTGGATTAGAACCCGATCTGCTGCTGCTGATTAAATAAAAAAAATGGATAATCGAGAATATGTTGGGGTTTTTTTTTATCGTACCGACTTTAGTAATGATGATAGAAGCTAGGCCCAAAACTCAAACACTAAATTCTTGGTTCAGGGTGGATCAATTTAACTGAAATTTTCAGAAAATTCCGTTTACATTATCTTGTTTTTAACTATTATAGTGAGAACTGCTAGTTCTTTATCTAATCTCCCATAATGTATCTTTAAAGTGGAGACAATGTCGGCATGCAACTGTGTTGGGGTTAGTCCTTTCAATTACAGGTACTTGATGACTGCCCTATCTATACCAATTTTTGTCCATTTCTGGTGATATTAATGAGTTGGTTCACAAGGTGGTCTGGTACAAGGAGACTACTATATTTACCATAGACTTACAGTTCTTCATTATGTCCATAATTTATTTCATGATTATACATGTTGATGGCAAACGTTGGTTTCAATCCAGTTGATCTACGCATTTCAGGCTTTAAACATTTCAGTCAGCCCTCGAAGGGTAAGCCCTATCTTCATTAGCCCTGGTGGCACATAAACGTAGGACGCTAAATTTCATTTCAGAAGTGCGATATACCTTATGGTTTATAGCATATCATGTATGTTCATATTTTAAATACAGGGTCATAACTCTGCGATTCACAGTTTAAAATCGTGCAGAAACCCATAGCCTAAAAACAAATTTACAGCCTTTATTTAAATCTAAAACACCGCAGGGAATAACTCCGCTAGTCACTATTAAATTTTGTGCCATTTCAGTATGCTCATCCAAATGATAAATAACAGTAAGCTTTATGACTACAACCGAGCGTATTACGCTTTAATTACTGAAGAAAGAAGCAATGCGTCGTTTGCATCATCGGTACAATATCAAATTTCCTACAGATTAATCCAAGTTAACATTTATTACTCAGATTTATTATTTAATATTTAGTTAAGAAAAGAAAATTAAAATACTAGAACTGGGCAATGCCCTCCTTTGGATTCAGTCGGATGAAAAAAGACCTACCAATAAATTTTGATCCATGGAAATTTAATGTCACATATCTTGGTAAAATACTAAATTGGACCGCATGTTTTGGTCTGATATTCCCTTTAGTGACAAGAGAAGTGATTCACACAGCGTTAAAATGACAGGACACAGAAACAGCATATTTATCGCTTACAAAATTATGGCTTTCTTAGAAGTAGAACAAACGGACTGCCACGTCAACATCATTTTGGATACAGCTTCTATGTGTAATTTTTAGAAAGGTCTAAAATGCACCTTTTGGAAAGTTGACTAAAGAAAGATTCGAGCAATGAACTTCATTAACTGGACTAACAAAAACAGAGTCGTATTGTTTTGACCCTGTCCTGAAGAATGCTAAATGGAAAAGTCAGACATTTCGAACTACAAAAATCAGCACCTTTGTACTTTCAGTAGGTTTGTGCGCTTGTTTTATGAAATTGTGTCCTGTAGCATAGCATCCCACGGAATTAGACGAAAATAAATAATTAACCTACGTTAAAGATAAATTAATGAAACAGACCTTTTATTAACCCCCGTATGATTGCCGTCTTGTTTTTGACTTGTGGTCTAATTGCAATTTAAGGCACATAGGCTACATGCCCTTATCATGATTGACATTCCCTGTAACTTAACTAACCTACAATTAGTTACTGACGTGATGTTCCATGGGCAGCTGCCATCAAGAAAAGGCAATAGTTGTTAGATAATCTGTTATTTGTGTAGGATACCTATGTTTGAATGGAATAGGGGTTCAGTCCTACTGTTCTGCTCCAACAGGGGTGATAAAGAAGGACATATGCAGGGCCCTCACAAGCCTATTTGCCCCCCCCCCCCTTTGTACACTGCAGCTGTTGGGCTCTGTGCCTGCGAAACACTTCTTTTGACGCCCTGTTTTAAGTGTAATCCCTTTGTAACGCAGTTAGCGATTGGTAGTTAATCGAACTATTGACCAAACATAATTTAGAACAAGAGTTTTCCCCCTTTTCCAGCAGCGAGTAGTGGGATTAGCTCTAATCAAACAGAACACTGTATGGAGTATGGTGTTGTTGTAATATTCTAGGAAACTCAAGACCGTCGTCGTTGAACACCAAGGGGCATGCACCGGACCTAGCCATACGGATGACTGGCGCCCACATTAACATAAACATGTCAATGAAAATAAATCAAAGCTTTATAGAAATGGCTAAAGCAAGTATTATCGGATTAAGATACGCCAGCAGGTAGTATGATATATCGGTTCGAAAATAAGGTGGGTATACAATATCCGAACATTCATCAAAAATTATAATATTATATCTCTTGGGTCATAAATTATACGCTGATGTATAGTTTTGATTTATTCTTTTTATAATGTAAAGCTCTCTTTTCTTCTATAATGTTTCGTCTACTGTATTTAAAATGAGTTTTGTTATGTGCCGTTCTTAATTTATTCAGTTATATCTAATGTAGTTTTTTTTACTTGCTGTATGAAGACCCCCCCCCCCTTTTACTGTTTTTCTTTAGCGTAACCTTATAATGTATCAATCAACGCATAAGGTAGCAAATACAAGCAATAAGTTAAATATACATTAGTGTTCGGATATTCGAACACTCATACTATTCGAATATTCGACGGGTCTTGAAATTGGTATACTATTCGAATATTTTCAATATAATGAAAATGGTTTATTTTTAATTTATTAAAATTTCAAATCAATTATTAAATACGTGAAATCTTTGTTGACTCGCGAAAAACGAACACAAAAATAATTTTGCAATTGCAAGTTGATCTTTTACGTAAACTGACAGTTTGTACACAAGAACTCGGCCTTCCACGACATCAAAACAAGATTTTCCATCACCTATGTATAGGAATTCTTCCGCGCTGCATGCGAAACGAAGGGTATCTCGTTCATTCGTGGGTCTAGCACTGCAACATTTCATGGAAGTCATTGTCGTCTAGTCGTTTTTCTATATAAGCAGAAAACAGTATTTTTTCATGTTGGTGATGAATGTGGCCCAGTGGGTTCACCCAGCTGTTTCTTCATAACGAATCCTAGCAAATTCATCACATGTCATACAGATAGCGTCGTATAGTGAATGAATGAATGAAATGGGGTTTAACGTCCTACGCTTAAGCACTTAACCTCGGCCAATTGAAGACGGGCATACGCCATACAGTGTGCTATGAGGGAAATTTTGCCCGGACAGCGGCGCTGTGGCCTACTCTTATATCGAATTCCAACTGCCAAGGGATCTTTTACGTGCACTCCAATTTGTACACGGGACCTCGGTTTTTCGTCCCATCCGAACGACTAGGCAGCTGTCCTTGTCAGACCCTCCTTCTGCATCACTGACAAGGGGAAATCACGCCGGAAAATCGAGATGAACTTTCTCGGCCAATGCAGGGATCTCCAGGCTAGCGAACCAGCGCCTTATCCACTTAGCCACCGTGATCCCCCCCGTCGTATAGTGAGTTTCGCTACACATGTGTTCAGATATAATGTAAAGGTGTTCAATGATGTCACACACTAATAATTAGCTTTAATCCAGAAGCAGAATTCAGCATCGGGGTCCCTGCATGGCTAGTTACCGAATAACTGTCTCTGAAGTGGTAGCACCCTTACAAGCAGAGAGAGAGAGCGAGAGAGAGAGGGAGAGAGAGATGGGGTTTAACGTCCACTCGACACAAACTAGGTCATTTCGGGACTAACATATGGTTCAATTTTATTTCAATAATTGGCTTGCTCGTAGGGGTCTATAGCAGTGGGATTAAACCAGATGACCCGGAGAAAACCCACAAGGCTGGACAGGCGATCCTACTCCTTGTGACGTGCAACCGGCGAATCGAAACAACCACAGTTGAACCAATGACAAATCTTATGATATAAGGCGCACACGCCAACCATTCGCCCCCCCCCCCTTACATACAAACTGCAGTTAAGTAATCCATAGAAATATATACTGTGGGTAATCGAAATAAGCTTAGAATGCAAATGTGGCAAGGAAAGTCGACTTTAATAATATTTGAACGCAAATAGAATAAATAATGTAGATATTCGAAAGTATTCGAATATCGCGATTGCTATTCGAATATTCGAATATTATATTCGACGAGCGAATATTCGAATATTCGTGCCGAACACTAATATACATTATAATGTAATACATAGCTAAAGAGCTGGTCGTTCTTGGTATAATAGTTAAAAAAATAGAAGATAATAAAAAATGATTATATTGAAATATATTCACATTGCTTTATTTTAAGCGATACATGTATTATGAATGCTTGAAGTTTTTACGAGTTTCAACATACTGTTTTTACGATAATAAACAAAGCCTTGATTATCTATTTTATGATAAAACCATTAAATGCCTGTCACGAGAGTGTTAATCCTTTCAAAATTTAAGCCACCCGATGATCTAGATAGTTGATGATCAGGGCCGGTGGAAGCAATTTGAGATTTTTTTTGATTTTTTTTTTTTGGGGGGGGGGGGGGGCTTCCATTCTAGGTCCTTATAGAGGAGGGACCAGGGGCCGCAATAACCTTGGGAAAAGTACCCCCTCCCCACTCCGTCGGGCCTGATGTTTGTTGGCTTGTCACGTGAATAAGTGTCTAGCTAATAACCTCAAGCGAAATCAAAGACCTGCAATAGGAATATTTAACTCATTGATGGGTACAGTGTGTGGGTTATTCCACATTCGTTTTTACATATTGCATATTCCTGGTTTTACATCAAACGAACTCATTACATTATATTTTATACAAAACATGCAGACTGAATGGGTACAGTATGTGGGTTGTTCGATATTCATTCTTACATATTGCATATCCCTGGTTTTACATCAAACGAACTCATTACATTATATTTTATACCAAACATGCAGACTAACACATCTTGCAGTTAAACTGAAGTCGTATCAAGGAGAGCAAAGGGGAGATAATTAAGTTAATTATATTAGAAGGAGACACTGGATGTCACTCAGAATTATTGAACACTAACTGAAAGTGACGTCGGGGATGGTATTTTAATTATAAGAAATTGTTGTACAAAGTAATTCGTGTTAATATTAACATTCTTTTGATAATTTTTTCTTGCTAAATGTTTTTTTGGATGATCATAGATAAATTTCTAACACCAATATCTAGATTTTTATAGTTGTGCGCTCTGTCTTTTTTTGTTTAATAAGTAGCCCAAGTAACATCTGAACAAAAAAAACCCCAGTTCTTCTCAATAATGGTTTACACCAATGCGAAAATGCTATCGAAACATTATGACCTGCAGAACCCACAGGGCAGGATAATTTTCGGTCAAGATTTTTGATCAAGGGACCATCAGGAGGTGATTATACAGTTTTTTGTGATTTTTTATCAGTTTTTTTTATCGTCTTATCGCTTTGGTCAGAATCTGATCTGACCACAAACATCGAATCATCGGGATTGGGTTGCAAAAATAATAATATTAATAATAATAATAATGACGATATTAATTTTGTACTGCCGGTAATAAAAAATACATTTTAATTATATTAATTGAGTGTGTTCAAAGTGAAATGAAATTAAAAACATCGTGTTGGTTAAAGGGTCGAGAACTAAAATAATGAAACAGGACTAGAAATGAAATGAAATTTAATAAAATGGGGTTTGAAATGAAATGAAATGGGGTTTAACGTCCTACTGTTCTGCTCCTAAACCGGGCTAATGAAGACAGGCATACAGTGTGCTGTGAGGGAAATTTTGCCCGGGCAGCGGCGCTACGGATCACGCGACCTACTCGTATATCGAATTCCAACTGCTAAGGGATATTTTACGTGCATGCCAATGTGTACACGGGACCTCCATTTTTCGTCCCACCCGAACGACTAGACAGCTGTTCTGGTCGGGTCCTCCGCCCTGCATCACTGACAAGAGGAAACCACGCCAAATAATCGGGATGAACTTTCTCGGTCAACGCAGGGATCGAACATCCGACCTCCAGGCTAGTTAGCCAGCGTCTTACCCACTTAGCCACGTGATCCCCCAAAATGGGGTTTATCGTCCTACTGTTCTCGTCCGACTGGGCTACTGAAGACAGACAAACTATAAGGGTATTTTTGCCTTGACAAGGGGGCTTTTATGTGCACGCCAATGTGTACCCGGGACCCCAGTCTTTCCTTCCACCCGAACGACTAGACAGTTGTCCTTGTCAGGCCCCCCGTCCTGCACCGCTGACAAGGGAAACCACACCGGAAAATCCCAATAAACTCTCTCGGTTAACACCGGGAACAACAAAAGGTTTATCTCAACGGGCATTACCTATGACGTTTTTTTAACCAGACACATATCCACAAACGAAATTCAATTAAATCGAAACTCGTATTTTTGAACGAATGTAATGTGGTTTTATGACACGCAGGATTTATGCCGTTTTGACCTTTTTGAACGAATGAAATGTGGTTTTATGACACGCATTATTTATGCCATTTGCCTTATAAAAGTGATTAATTTGTAATCGCACTATTAAACTTACCTACCTAATCCCAAATGTAATCATATAGGCACGTCATGTCAATCGCAAACTATTATTAACTGATCAGCAAAAATTTATTATACTCAAGGGAAAGCGGACGCTAGGTTAAAAAAGGTGAATAGTTTTACATCATAGTGATGTATTGTCTGAAAAAATTCTAATTTAATATTTTAGCATTTATCACCCTGAAGACAAGAGATCAAAATACATGGAATTCTTGTTATCAGGTTTTATTCTGTTTATCTGAAACACCAAAAAAATCAATAATTGTAATAATATGTGACTGAATTCCAGTAGTCGGTTAATCGTATTTAAAGTCTATGTGCGCCATTGACACCAATATCATCTTTGTCTCAGCTTAATCCATGCTACAATAATTATTCTGATTTATTAAGAAAACAAAAATACCAATGGAAGATAATTGCAAGACTTTGCCAAGGAAGACGGACAATGTCATGTGCTACACCATACAATGTGCTACGGCCTACTCATATATCGAATTCCAACCGTGAATGGATATTTTACGTGCACACCAATGTGCTCATGTTTTTTTTGTCCCACCCGAACGACTTTACGTTGCCCCTTGCAGGCAGTGCCCTTGGTCCTGCACCACTGACAAAGAGTAATCTCGACGGTAAACCCCGGTAAACTTGCTCGGCTAACGCAGAGATCAAACACATATCCTCAGGTTAGCGAGCCACTGTGGCCCCCGTGTTGAACAGAGGCCCATCAAAAGATGTAAGCAAAGATTGTAGTTGGCACTATCATGTTTTGACCATGTCCCGTCTATATTGCCTGCGGAGCATGTCTAATGTAGACAAATTTCTAATTCATCATACATTTTGCGATTCCTCAAATGAAGGCCAGAGACTTTAATTGTCTTAAAATCAATTCCTGATTTACTACATCCACCAGAACCCACAATTGCTAATACGAACTGTTATCATGTCTATATCCTCTCGTAAATTTTTGTCAGACAAAAGGAGAGGGTAGCTCGACTTTCGATTTATCCGTAAATAATTATTAATGATAGGAATGAACTGATGTAGGTGGTTTCAGTTTTACTTTTCTGCACCAATCGGCGACTTGAGACTGACATACGTCATACAATATGCTATTTGGAAAATTTTACCCAGACTGTTACGTTTCCGCCCACTGTTATCGATTTCCATCTGGCAAGGGTTCTTTTACGTGCACGCCAGCGATTACAAGGTGGACCTTGGTTTGGTATACCTGCACTCGCACGACTAGACATCTTTCCTTAGCCCTTAGCAGGCTAACCGTCCTATACCATTGACAAGGCGAAACCATGCTGGAACTTCCAGAAAAAAACCTTTCTTGGCTAATATCGGGACTCCCTGGTTTGTGGATCAGTACCAAAATCATAGTACTACCGTGCGTCCAAGTAATAATAGCGATGATGATCACTGTTGGTGTTGCACAATGACCTTTTCTTGTACAATATTCTAAAATAGCCAAGTTACGACAAGTGATAAACGAATTAATCGATTGTCCAGACTTTTCTGGTCTTTGTCTTTTCTTGGCAAATATGATTGCTGAAAGCCCGAAACCCCACCAGAAACAATACAATACAAGTCTAACACGATTTGGTTAGTCGTGTTGCTTAAAGTAAATTAGATAATATATACGAAATACGTCAGGTTCTTCTCGATCATATGTCTGTCCCTGATGTTACATAAAACATCGCCCGAAAAGAAAATACTGATAGCACGAAACAGGAAGCGAGAATAATGATTATCACGAAAGATGTGTTCAATATGAATACAATCAGTTGAATCTAGCACCCTTTTAATTTGTTGGCGTTTTAGCAGAATACACCCAGAAATATTAAAAAAAATAACCCGATTGATATGTATTTTATTTAGTTCCTTGTCCTGGTCTGTATGGATCCAATTATCTTTCTTCTTAAGACACGTATTAAAAACTGGCAGATATATCAATTACCGACCATTCTTTGATGTCGATAATAAACCATAAACCACCTGTGTGGCAACTTTATCAGCATTACGGTAATTTATTCTAATTAAAAAGTCCCATCAAGGTTGTTAACAAGTGTCCTTAAGTTAAAAAAATGAAGTGGACAACCAGGTCACTCGCCTCGGCAGATTATCGTACCCTACATCTAGCCTCGGCTGTCAATCTGTCTTATAGAGAATTACGACTCCCAGATATCTCTGTAAAAGATGACTGCCTTTAACACGTGCATTCACAGCAGGCAGCGCCAATCATTAGCTGAATGGCGTGTGCATTGTTTACAAAAGACGTTACTGCTTCGGGCAGAATGCAGCCTTTTAGTTATTCTAATACCCATTTACACTAAATAGGAAATAATTTTTACCTACAAATACGTCAAACGTCTTTATTTATTTTTCTAATACATCAACACAACAAACATGTTTTAGAATATAATTTGTCGGTGGAAAAGGGTTAATATTTGAGACTCGTTAAATCGCTTTGATGTCATCCTTATCAGTGATTATAGCGGCCTAGCGAATATTCAACGTTGACCAGTGTGCTCGGCTGTATGACGGTAAGTGATATGTACGTACGCCTATACAATTGCGATGAGGCACCGATTTACTTTTAGGAAAACTTGCCTTTTTTACAACGAAGTTATTGCTTCCTTCGAAGAATATGTAGAATGTTCACTGCAAACATGTCCTTGTCTAAAGACAATCGGATAAACTTGAAAGAAAAATAGCTTTAGACTTTTCTGAAGGGAGAGGGCAGTAATCCAGATGGGGTACATTTTGCTGCCCAAACGCCCATCCCAGCCACTTATCTGGCTTTTTCCACAACTTAACCCTTGCTTATATTGATGACTAGATTTCATACGTTGTTAATATTATAGCCGCCGTCGCAACTCGAAAGAAATATTATCTAATGTATATATGTATAAAATCCCTATTGTCTTAATGTCAATATGACTGTCTTTGACACAGAATGGAGATAAATGAGTATTTAAGTGTAGCCGAAATGGCCCCAATGAATGACTAGTCAAATAGGTGAGGGTTTGTAAGATTAATTGCAGGAATTTACCCCATTATCCGTCCATTGTCTACCCTGATTAAACAGAGACAAATAACATAATTACAGTATTATAAAATTAGCTTTATCCTCAAACGAATTATAATCTATTATTTGAATTTCATATGTGAAGATTGAGTTTAATCTCCCCACCATGTTTTTTTTTAATTTAGTGCATTTAGGAAATATCTAATGCTGTACCAGTTTGATTAAATTACAGATCTTCATATTTTTCTAATTATATCTTTGGTGCCATTTTAGTTAATGGGCCCCCCCCCCCCCAAAAAAAAAAATAATTTGAACATATCATTGATTATTCTGTTCTCGACACGCGGACTTCAATACAAAAAACATGCCCACCAAAATGTATTATCATTCAAATGTAAGGGTCACTGTGTTATAGAAATAGTTCATATAGAACGTTTTTGGAACTGGATCTTACCGCCGAAGGCCTGTGCATTAGTAAACACTTTAAAGTCTGTCATTCAGCCTTCGCAAGGAATTATAGAAATAAAATTAGATATATTTATGCTGTTGGCCCCTATAGTTGGTGTCGTGTGGGTGTTAAACCTCATTTCTCTCAGCCACAAATCGACCATTGTCAGCCACATCCCTGCTTTTCCTCGTTTTTATTTCAGAACAATTTGAATCCTGTTTTATGGAAGAATTAATAGACAAGAACTGGGTGACCCTTGTTCGATATTCTTTACACTGGAATATCGAACATCTCGGTCAGGATTGTTTGGTGACGTTCGGCTTGTAACGAAAGACATACAACTTATGTCTAACATTTTATGTCCATTACGAACCTTGTTTCGAGCGGTGATTCGGTGAGTAAAACATTGGCTCGCTAATTTGGTGTTGTTCCCCATTGTCAGTTGTGCAGGACGGAGGGCTTGGCAAACGACAAAAATGAAACGGGTTTAACGTTCTATTGTTATGCACCTAACCCGGGTTAATGAAGACGGGCATACGCCATAGTGTGCTATGAGGGAAATTTTGCCCGGGCAGCGGCGCTACGGCCTACTCTTATGTCGAATTGCAACTGCCAAGGGATTTTTTACGTGCACGCAAATGTGTATACGGTGTCTCGTTTTTCGTCCCATTCAAACGACTAAACAGTGGTCCTTGTCAGGCATTCCGTCCTGCACCACTGGCAAGGGGAAACCATCCCTGAAAATCTGGATGAACTTTCTCGGCCAATGCAGGGATCGAACACCCGACCTGCAGGTTAGCGAGCTACCGTCTTACCAACTTAGCCACGTGATCCCGGCAACCGACAACGTATACTCCCCATTCGGTTGGTACGAAAAACCGATGCCCCGTGTACACATTGGCATGCACGTAAAGGATCCATTGTATGGCATATGCCCGTCTTTATTAGCCCAGTCGGAGCAGAAAATTGGACGTCATACTCCTTTTAATTATTTAATTTAGTATGACTGATTTTCGTGTTATCAACATCTTTATTGCCATTGAATTATATAGCCCGACCAATAATTTCTCTTTCATCGTCTGGTAAATAAATGACCGGCAATAACTCGTTGGCGGCTTTTTAATAATGGTGTTTTTTGGGGGCATTTGGTCGAGACCATTGTACATAGTTTAGTAAAAAAAATAAAATAATAAAAACAATCGCTTAATCTTATGGGCGAATACTTAAAACAAACATTGTCATGTAATCAAATGCATAATAAATATTTTTCGATCACCACGGGAAATCGCCGGTAAAATAACCGTATTGGATGTTTTGCCAGACAGCTTGTCGCGTACAACCTCTTAAAGGTGTTCACCTGTTGAATGTTATGCCCCCGTCAGACCGGGTCGGCGTCCTTACTGCGCTGCTGCGACCGTATGGCGACCAGAAAAGTCGTCGGCAAACGTGAACACAACGCGAGAAAATGCCCCCTAAAATTACAAACTTTAAAAAAAGAGTCGTATTCTCATAGCTTTCCTGTTTAGATCGCAGAACCTTGGCGTATGTTTTGAACATGCTCAAAATTAACGCCCTGACTTGGCGATCATTGGCGACCATTGTGACCACAGCTGGTGTTTCCACCACGCTCTTAAACAATTTTCCATCGCCGTAGCAGCGAAGTAAGAACGCCATCCTGGTCTGACGAGGGTATTAGAAACAAATATATATGATAGTACACGTATATGATCAATATTTTTAAAGCTATGCGTACAGATTCTTCTTAGTACTGTAATAGATATATTACAAGTATTGTACTGGATTGAAAGAGAAGATGGTCAAAAGGGGGCGAAGTACTCTCATGGAGTCCAGTGGTTATTCAGAATACTAATTAACTACAGACAATGTCTCGTACATACCACCTGTATCCTAACATTCTTCTTACTACTATTGTTAACACTCGGCTATCTACAGAATACATTTTGTCCAATAATTATGTTTAAGGTTACGAGAAGGTTATCGTTGTTGACTTCTAGCTCTTAACATTACTCTTGTATTATTCTAAATTTTAAATTTCGTAGGGCCTTGTTTGTCTTCGTAAATCATCAACCGCCGATGTCATCCACGAGAGAGGGTATGATTGATTATTTTTCGGAGGTCATAATATTACTTGGCACTGGACTTATCTCTGACAATATTTCTTTATTGTTATATATTGACGTCAAGTTGCATTAAATTTGTGATATATCAAGCAAGAAATTTGTATTCCCATAGTTGATTAAAATGTAGAATTAACCTAATCGGTCCTAATCTGAATATTTTGTACATCTATAGAAATTTGTAATGATTTATTTATCATAATGTTCTTTGGTTCTTTGTCTATATTTTGTATTTGACCCTAGTTCGGTGTACTAGTTCAGTGTATTTTTTACAAGTTATACATGACCTGGTTATATTAATAACTTTGAATATTTAATCGCCGCAAATGTTTTTTCTGTTATTCTGAATCCCACTCTATGCCGATCTGAATTTAAATCATCCAATCAGACCGTGAATGGGGAGGGGGGGAACTTCTCACCCCACCCCTTGTTCGTACGTCTATGGAACGTATCTCTGATATTTCCGATTATCTGACCACACATCACCATTTACTTCCCCATTGATTTTTATATTGAATCTCGTCACGATATTTTGTTTGATGTAGTTTTTAAGGGTTGCACAGATATATCTTATATTTCCCATTATCTAGCGACAGATCACCAATTATATCCTCATTGACTTTCATGTTAATTCTTGTCTCTTAGATCGGCTCTAACTTTTCCACAAATTTTCGAGGGGTTGAACACTTTTTATCACAGATGGAGCAACATGTGGCAACCTCTTACTCAAAATCAGGTAGTGGGTTCACCATGTAAAATTAAGAAATACAAGTTGAAAGTAGAATACTTGTAAACATACAACTGTCCGCTCTAGTACCCCCCCCCCCTCATTATCATCAACATTCACCAGAACCTGTCAGAAAACGTATATGAAAAGGCAAAGCCCCTGTCTTCGATTCTGCACCAAAAATCGCCATGCAAAAGAGGATAAAAGGTAAAGTGAGAGAAAGACTAATACCAACTTTGGCCCTTACTTCGTAGAAATATTTGGTGAGCTGTGTCCATCTGTGTTTTATAGGCCAGTAAACTAATTACACCCCTTCACATAGACGATATTAATATCACGTGTATGATATATATGTGGTGTTTAATAAAGGTAATAAATGTTAAGATGAAATATAATGAATATAGACCAGAAACAGACGTCCGTCGACTTTAAGAGCATGAAGTGATATTCATCATCTTTTGATATACAGCAATTGGCAATCAACCAAATAAAAATCCGAGACATCAATAATGTTGCGCCGTTATTAACGTTTTAAAACAATATAATATCAATACTGATCCTGTGGCAGTTTTGGGTCATTCAATCTTTAGAAGGTGTTGGTTACAAAAGTACAGTAAAACATTATGTGTACCGGTATCCAAGATGATCAGTGTTATCAGATCTCGATGCGTCATTTTAAATATAAAGAATCCCTTTAAAAGAAAGTTATGTTGAACTGACATGTCACCGATCTATTCGATTCGCTATATAATACGTGCACCGCCATTTTATTATGACAGACCCTCTTAATTCCGACTGAATCCACCAATCTCGTTCCCGGAGTCAGCCGCTGGGCCGGAGGCCTCTGGAGCCATATACCGGCCATTTTCTCCAATTTTTTCTAGACTTAAGCACCGCCCATTCTGACCTCTGATTGATCAAACGTTTTTGGGTCGATTTCTCGAAAACTAATGGTCGGATCGTTGTTTCGTTTGTTGTAAAATGATCATTGAGTCAAAGTCAACCCGCTGACATACAGAATTGGATCCTAAACGTAGAAATTCAAGTTTTTGTAAAGATTTCTTTTTCTACGCCATGGTATATTTTTAAGTGATTCGGTCATCCAGACACGTAAAATAAATACATGTCACGTGAGAGTCATGCGATTCGCCACTTTCGGGAAAATGGCTACCCCGAGTCACCAGAGAAATTCCTTCAACAATTTTTCTGGTTTTGAGATTGTGAATCCACGCCGGAAGTTTAACGATCAATACATATAATGCATTTTTACTTGTTATTCTAAGTTTTCAATCGGGTCATCAAATGAACTCATGTATAGTGTCTGTCTGGGAATCATTTTTGGTATCAGAGAATTTGTATTCTTTGATGAATACGGGTTATTTTTAGTACACTGGAAAAGAGGCAATTACAGTAGTCCTGATGTGAAAATCTCAAAGAATATTTACCAAATATTTTTCAAAAAAGAATCTCTGTCTGGTGGCGACTTGCTGTTAATACTAAATAATGTTATTGTGGCAGATCTTGATTTAATTGCGATGTGTTTTGGAGATAGAGATCATCCATACTTGAAACACCTGGCCCCGTGTTCACAAAGCATTCTCAGACTTAAGTTGAGAATTTACTCAAAATTGTTCGCCTTATTTTTTACTAAAATATATTCCTTATTTAAACGCTTGTTGTTTTAATGTATCAAATACATACATAACAAATACATACATGTGCAAAGTTTTGACTTTCTGGATCAAAGATATTTCTGATAAACAAGGATAGAAAGTTGAGTAAATTCGTAACTTAAGTCTGAGAATGCTTTGTGAACTTGGGGCCAGGAATATTAACAAAGTTCTCAAACTTTAAGCTCCATTGTTGTGCATTTTGACAAAGGTGGATTACTACCAAAAACCTATAAGGTGGATTACTACCAAAAAAGTAAGTTCTAATTTAACAGCATTCACTTTAAAATCCTGTATATGACGAAAGCCAAATCTGAGATTGTTCCCATGTGCTATGAATACCGCCAGCTTTATAACTGCAATAGATGTTATGATCATCAACATTTCCTACAAGATTAAAGTTCTCACCAATACATTATCGCAACGTGAACGAATAGCACGTAAAGATAATGGTCCGTTTATTATTGAAATAAACTTGAAATCGCCATAACTCGAATTTGACAGGAGTTTGTGTGTTGTTTTTCCTTTACCAATATGTGATATAATTTTAGTTCTTTGGATTTGATATAAACCTTTGACTAGATATTTAATTTCAAGTTATTCTGACATGAGGCAGATTAAGCAATATCTCTATATCAATCTAGTATGATTACACAAGTTTGAGCGTTGGAAATTATGTTTTGAAATGATATCGATAACATCAAGCATTTCACGTTTCAGAATTTAAATTATGCTTTGATATGATACCATCAATAACATAAATAATACCATGTTTCAGTATTTGAAATTATGTTTTTAAATGATACCACCAATAACACGAATTATGTCACGTTTCAGTATTGTATTGGAAATTATGTTCGTTAAAACAACAATCTATAAATAGCAATTACATCTGATTAGTCAGTTATGTTATTGGCCGAGAAAGTTCATCCCGATTTTCCGGCGTTATTTTCTCCTTGTCAGTGATGCAGGAGGGCCTGACAAGGCAGCTCGGGTGGGACGAAACACCGAGGTCCCGTGTGCACATTGGAGTGCACGTAAAAGATCCCATGGCAGTTCGAATTCCATTTAAGAGTAGGCCGTAGCGCCGCTGCCCGGGCAAAATTTTCCTCATAGCACATTGGATGGCGTATGCTCGTCTTCCATTAGCCCAGGTTAGGTGCATAATAGTAGGACGTTAAATCCCATTTCATTCATTTATTTAAAGCCACCGGTCGTTATTTCAGGGATATTATTCCCCTGCATTCCACATTACTGAGGAATTTGAATCCGTAAAACATTGCCAGTTAAACATGTATCGACCCCTTTCAGTATTTAAACGGGAAGTCTTAAAAACATACCTGTGCCACCTATAATCTTCTCTGGAATATTTTGATGAACCTCTTTTTAATACAGTGAATTCAAGCTGGGTG
The DNA here is from genome assembly GCA_917208275.1 of Patella pellucida. Classification (NCBI taxonomy): domain Eukaryota; kingdom Metazoa; phylum Mollusca; class Gastropoda; family Patellidae; genus Patella; species Patella pellucida. The sequence goes on from OU795039.1 coordinate 66,682,144, forward strand.
GGAGATTGTTTATCGTTCACATTTTGGTTCTGTTTAGTGTGAAAATTAAATTCCTGTTTATGGGCTAATGAAGAAGGGCTAATAAGCTATACGGTTTGCTATGAAGGAAATTTTGCCCGGGCAGTTGCACCATGACCCAATCTTATATCGAATTCCAACTGCCACGGGATCATTTACGTGCACGCCAACAACGAGACAGCTGTCCTTGTCAGGCCCTCCGTCTTGCACCACTGACATGCAGAAACCACGCGGTAAAATGTTCAGTCATGTAAATATGTCTGAAAATACAAATACCGATATGCGGCTTAAAAAAATATTTGGTAATACTAAATCCTATATATCGAATAAGACGAGTCAAGTTCTAGAGGCAATATTTTAGAGTTATTTGGATCAAATCAATTTTACTTATTATTCAAAACTCTAACCTTTAACTAGACACGACAAACTAAACACGTGTTTCATTAACTTATTTTTTTGATTTGGGAAAAAACATGGTTAGTATATAATGAACAATTGATCGCCAAAAGATGGACTACCTTTAGCCAAATTACTGACTGAAGGTTAAAATGTCTACAGGTCAAGATTGTGATGACATAAACACATAACAGTTTGGCCGTCTAGAAATCATTAATGTGGTTAAAAGTCACGCTACAGAACTCTTTCATGTTACAATATTGGATTGAATGGTTTTACCAGACTGATGTTTATGTAAATCAAATGTTTTTATATACATCATCCAGGCTGCCATTTAAATTGAATACGATGTCTAAACACCGGTCTTAAGACACTTCCCCGTGGGAAAACTGTGCGATCTGATGATATGTTGATACTAATTTACCTATTACAATTCCCACACATAACATTAGAATCCCAAGAAAACTTCCTCATCCAGATATAATCTAATTTTATCATCCATGTTTGTCACGTGACTTGATTTTGGGGACTTAATTTTCACCATTATCTGGGTATTAGTCGCTCGCTGTCCATTTACCATGAATATCGAAGCCTGAGAAAATTCTTGGATACCGCCAACCAACTTCTTTTCTCGTCGTTTAATCGCTTAGTATACTGGACGTTTATTATCCTAAATGTTGTCAGTACCGCCATCACTTAGATCAACCCATAAGAAGCTCTCCTTGTGTCACTCAAGCTGGCAGACTGTCAATTAGGGACACCGTTACATTTCTGTCCCATTAAAGTTTCTCAAAGAATCCAGAATTTCTAGTAAGATTGGTTGTCTCTACTATACTAGTATCACGAATACCATACATTTATTAGTAATAACTACAATATGTATGCTTTCGTGGAGAATGCTCCTTTAAGTTTAATGACATTCCAGGGGGACAAGACACTCAAATACACACCACTGTTGCACGTAGCCCGGTGGGCGGGGGATGGCCTAGTGGTCTAGAGTGTCGCGCTTCGACCTCTAGCTGGCCGGCCACCTCTGGCTTGCGGCTGTGGTTTTCGAGCCCTGGTCTGAGCGTATGTGGCATGGAGATAGGGGCGCCTTCTCAACCTCGTCGATTTCCCCCATTCACTCCGGTTTCCTCCCACTGCTAAAGACCCCTAAACGCAAGCGAATTATTGAAATGAAATTAAAACCATATGTTAGTCCCGAAATGACCTAGTTGTGTTGAGTGGACGTGAAACCCCATTTCTCTCTCTCTCTCTTTTCTACGAATACATTGATATGAATTTTACGCACGTGACGCTATTCAAGATCCATATCCATTTTCTCTTGCCGCAAGAAAACTTCCCTTTACTTATATTATATTATATAAAAGACCAACAGCTTCATAATTCAAAATATGGATTTGATCAGCTCTTGAACGTTTTTCTATCGGATGCCATCTAATTAACATCCGATTAGATGTTATTTTCCTTCAATTTATTCGGATTGTCCTTCCCATCAGCACTTAGAAAGATTTTATTTTAAGAAAAATGTCATTTGTACTGAAATAATATCCCTCACCAACCACCTAAATATATTCAAGATAATAGGCTGATCTAGAGTCGAACAATCATCACATTACTGGACGCTTCCTATAATGAGATGACTCTACATCAAGAGAAAATGGAGTAAACAGCAGTGGAATACAACAAAAGACATGGAAGTTGGTCTAAACATGGATATGAGAAACAATATGAAATGAGGTTTAGCGTGCCACTATTCTGTTCCGACTTGGTTAATGAAGACGGAAAATTTACAATGCCAATATTTAGTTTCAGCCATTCTATCAATATATCCTGTGTCTATTGTTGTATGCCGTCTATGACTTGCTATATGTTTTAATTTTGTAAAATTTAAATATTTTTAACATATATTTAGCCTGGCGCTATATTTTTTATGTGTTCCAAGGTGTGCCGTTGGCATAAAATTGTTGAGAACCACTGATCTATAGTAAGTGACGCAAGACTTTTCATTACACACGATTTAACACGTGGGCGTAGAAAAATAGTTTATTAAAATATAAGATAGATTAATTTTATGATTTATAATCCATGGTGAGTAGTAGACGCTACAGGCTATTTGATTACTATGTCTAGTTTATGGTATATAGTATTAGTTTCATATGTATAATAAAACACCATTAATGAATGGTCTCTATATGAACACCCACGTAGACGTTAAGGAAACCACAATGGATAAAGAAGTGATTTAAAATGAAATAAAAATGGGGATAACATCTTTTTGTTCTGGTGTTAATGAAAACGGGTAAACTCTGTATAGTATGATTGTATCGAATTCCAAATGTCAAAGTTTCTTCTGCGTGAACGTCGACGGTTACATTGAAGGTCGATTTTTATCAAGTCCCAACAACAATAAGTTCTTTGCCAGGCCCTCAGTCCAAAGCTATATACAGGATCGGACAACCCCGCCCCCAACCAGTTAGCAAGAGCCCCCCTCAATGATTTAAAGTTCTTTATACCGTTCCCTTCCGTGCATTTTCGGACAAATTCTAGGTGGCCAGCTTCATTAGAACACAATTTGTGCCGAAAAATAGAATCTTAAACTCTTTTTCGTTACATTACATATAGTTTAATTTGACTTTCAGGTTGCGCTGCCATCATGTTTTTAGTGGATGCCAAGTGTTACGAATATTAAATTAATCAAATTACTGACTGAACCATATTAGGTCCGATATTCCTTTCAGAGATTGAACTTAACTTCTACACTAGTTTGCAAGTGACAAAGCATACTGAAGACCAAGGCCATAATTAAAAGATGGTTTGTTTGCCCAAACGCTACCTACCCCCCACACCCAAAAAAGCTGCCTACTCAAATTCTTTTATTGCCGTTTTTGAAGGATTTTTTTTAACAGCAATATTTTTACGCTTGACAATGACACCCAAATGCGAAATAATCGGTCGGGAGATTGAACAGCCACTGTCATGTCTATACACGTGATTTCGTAAAATCTCATTATTTATCGTCAAAGACTGGTCCCCCACCCCCACCCCCAAAGAATTTGCCTACCTACCTACCCATACCTTATCATCATGACACTGCCCAGAGCTTATGCTTTCTATAAATAGTATACCTTTTTTCTCTATTCATTTTATTTACCTATAATTTATATACTTGATAATGACTTGATACTAATCTTTGGTAATTGTTATCCATAAATAGTGTTGTATTTTATGGCAACTGAAAGTTTTTATTTCTTAGAATAAGTAGTTCAGGGATTTAGATACTTGCAGACGACCAGGATAAAGATATTTAACTGGTTGTATTCAAATAACATCTGGGGATTTCCTTTTTAAAACAGGGTAATAACCCAACAGGGATCGAGGGATCACAAGTTCACCACCAGATGAACCGATGAATGACATGTCAACGATTTTAACAATACACGGCTTCTCTTGCTGACGGAACATAAACCATTTGGGAAATACAAATCATAATTATATATCTTAGTATATGTTAGTAAATACTGTTAGCCTATCACAATATTAGAGCAGCTATATCAGATCGTATTTTGTGGTAATCTAGATCATCCCAAAATGGTAGAAAGTGTTGAAACACAATAACTCGAGACGTCTGTTTCATCTTCCCGGAAACACCATTTTAAAAATATACCCCAATATTAGCCAGTAAATCTGTTTAATCCCGATATGCCATATTATGTGATAGTATATTGTTTTTAAAAAGCAACGACTGTTTTCATTGGCCGAATATTCAAGACAGCGATACACCAAACGCACTAACACACTATATGCTGACGATTCCCAGTTATATATGATCTGTAATAAACCATCAGATGTTTCTTCCATTATGCAGTCTTGTCTACAGGAGATCAGGCAAAGAATGAAATCAAACCTTCTGATCTTAAACGATGACAAAACGGAAGTGGTCCATTTTAAATCCTCCTTCAAGAAAGAAGCTGAAAAACTGGAAACTATGAAAATGGGTGAGGTGGAAATAAGCCCATCGTTCTCAGTACGAAACCTAGGCATTATATTTGACGACAACGGTCACATGAAATCACAAGTTAATCAACTGTGCCGATCCGCATTTTACTCTCTATACAAAATTGCTAAAATTAGGTCACTTCTAAATCGCCCAGAAACTGAGAAACTTATTCATGCATTTGTAACTAGTAAATTGGACTACGGCAACAGTTTACTTATTGGCATCCCCAACTATCAACTGGACAAGCTACAATCTATTCAAAATTCAGCAACTCGTTTAGTAGCACTAGTACACTGCAGAGAGAGTATCACACCTATCATTCATGATCTTCAACGGCTTAAAATTCGGGAGCGTATCGAATTCAAAATCATATTATTAGTTCATAAGTGTTTATCCAATCAGGCACCTGTATATTTGCGTGAACTGGTTCAGTTGTATACCCCTGGAAGGTCGGGCTTAAGATCCGATAATTCTGAACTATACGTACTCATAAGAACAGACACTAAACATACCAATAAAAATTACGGCTGGCGAGCCTTTTCAACCATAGCGCCATACCTATGGAATAACCTTCCACAACACCTTCGTCAGCAAAGGGAACTACGTACTTTTAAACGTGGTCTTTAAACCTATTTAATCAGCAGGCAACTTTTACCCTAAATAATTTTATGATTTTATGATTAATGTTTTTAACTTATATCTCAGTTTATCTCAGTTTATCTCTGATCATTTTAATTTAACGTTTTAACTTATATCTCATTTTATCTCTCATCATCATTTTTATTTAATGTTTTAACTTTTAACTCATTTTATTTTTTATCTTACCATTTATATTATAGATATCTTTTACATTATATTTTATTTCATTTTGTGATTATGTCTATTATTTACTTTTAGCTCTTGTAAAGCGTTTCTGAAACGAATTGTGTAGTACGCTATATAAAAATAAATTATTATTATTATTATTATTATTATTATTATTATTATTATTATATGTTGCCATTTTCTTTTATCATTGTTATGATTAACTAGAAATTATTCGTAATTATTGCGGAGTCACCGTGGCTCCATGAGTAAGACGTTGACTTGCTGTACGTGTTCCATCCCGGTGTTGGTCGGAAAAGTTCATCTGTATTTTCATGCGCCGTCAGTGATGTAGTAAGCAGGGACTGGCAAGGGCCAACGCAGAGCTCTGCGTTCGGATGGAACGAAAACCGAGAGCCCGTGTACGATGTACACATTTGCGTGCACGTAAAATAAGCCTTGACAGTAGACCTTACCGTTGCTGTCAGGGCAAAATGTCAGTCATATCACACTGTATGGGGTATGACCGTCTACGGTTAGTCCGGTCGGAGCAAAAAAGTATTTCAATTCGCGACCATTGCTTCCAAACACGTCTAGTTAAAATTCTGTGATATCAATACTCTTGTAATCTCTGCGCTTGCTTCTACTAGGAAGTAACAATTTCTTAATAAATCTAGGAAACACGGTGTGAATTACATGGCGCAATTTTCCTACCCCTCGTAAAAAGTGTAATAATCGCTAGTCGTAAATTCTAAACAAAAATCTAACAGATTAAAAAAAAAACCTCACGGAGCTTGTTGTTCACATCTAGCTGGCTGATCGATAAAAGGCTGCTGTGTGATAATCGAGACTATTAGTCAATATCAGGCTCAACACACGGCAAGTGTGTTATGAAGTATCTTGGAATATATTTGCACAGTTTTGTCTTCAAATCAGTGCCGACGTTTGTTTTATGAATCCTTTTTGGAAAACGACCAGGAAAACTTGTGCAAAGGCGATTTTTATGGAAATCTTTGAACTGGAAACAAAATAGATTTCAGTTTGTTTGGAATATCAGCGTTAGGTTGTTGAGATTATATCCTATTTTGTTTTTGTTTTAGCGAAAAAAAAAAGTGTTTTAAAACTTTTGTGAATATACCTAAGAAGTTATGGATCATGTTATATGTTAAAAATTGGGTCAATTGGAACAAACGAAGATATTGAAGTCTTTCAGATAATTAGAAGCTTCACAATTTAAAATTAATTGTTAAATTATATATACAACTCTTGGAAACTAAGCAGTATTTTGAATGCATGTAAGTATTAATACTCTATTAAATTTAATTTTTGTTAGAATTTGGCACCAAGAAATTTTGGTAAGCGGTATAATATTTTTAATTTAATGATTCTTGAAGTCCGATACTAAATGTCGGGACAGTACTAGGGGTTGTAAATTGATTATTTATGATCCAAATGTCCTTAATGTACATTTGTTTTTATATTTTTCTATCATTATACGGATTTCCAAACTCGTGTTTTGAAGTTACTCAACGAAAAGGGATGAATTGATGAAGAGACCTGCTTACAGAGAATATCGGATACCATACTCATTATGAAAACACCGTCCTTTTTATTGGGATCGTTGATGAGTCTAAGGATGTTGTCCTTTTTATGTAGATCGTTAGATGAGTCTACGGATTCGTTCTAATTGTAATTAATATTTATTTATTTATAAAAATTCTACTAATTTCTTTTATATCTTCTATTGATTATACGTTTGGGTATTTCTAATTAAACGAATAATCTCTATTGCGTCTCATTTATTTTTCTGAATCTCTTTTTTATTTTACCAATTAATCTAAAGTTTGAGCTTGTTCCCATTCATTGAGTAAAAGACAGCTATTGCGAAGATACAGCCTATAAGTAGTTTTAACAATCGTTTTATATGGTTCATTACATGAAAATAATATACTGGCATATATTACTCATTTATTTAAATAGGTTTGTTATTTATGACCTATTCGTTACTTTTTTTTAAAACCCCAACAACAAAAAACCCCAACAAAATCCACGCACATTTAGTGCTATTATTAGAGAAGAATCTTCTGAATAGGAAGCCAATGGTCAACTCCCCGGATCCATTCACTTAATCTGATATGTACGTTTGAATGTGATTTCTACGTATTGTGTCTTGTCCGTAGTTTCGTATTGTGTAATTATGTGTGGTGCAGCCGCCCCTGCATTTACTATTAATGATAGTGAACAGTACGCATCTCAACTAAAACACTACTTAACAAATAATATACACCCCTGACCATAAGTGTATATGGAACTGTTATTTATCTACACCCCCTCCCCCACATGACCAGCACAGGTGGTATCAAGTGTACGGAAGAGTATATTAAAAGTATATTATTTCTCTGTTTTCAAGTGTGTCAAATTTTTCTGGAAAATATATTTTTTAGTTAGTAATATTATAGATTTTGTTTGAATCTACACAAACGTAGACACGATTCTCGCCAGGTGCTAAAGATATATTAACGTTATACAAGGTCAGTATGTTCTGTTCCGTCTGTGTTCGAACCACCATCCCAGACTCAACAACAACCCAAAATACCTTGTTAAGCTGGTTCTTATTGAACATCATCCCCTGAAGAGTCATTCTATCTTGCTACATGTAAACCTTGTGTGTCGTTAGATTATAACAAGTCTAATTAATTACTGTGGTGTTATTACGTTCACTCTTAAGATCGTTTATATTGTCTTCTTTTAAATCAGACAAGAGTCTCGAGACTGTATGATGCGAGCGTGACGGATAACCTGATTGTGGACTGCGAAATCACATATGCGAAAATGCCCCACAACGCGACATCTGGTTTGCAGAACACACAGTCGGAAGGTCCAGAACAAGACCATACAAGCCATAATAATTATCAATACCGACATACAATTCTTTTTGGGTTAGTGTGACGGATAATGACCAAAAATATACCCACTTTTCAGTGGTGGTGCAAGAGCGCCTGTAACATTTTCAGCCAGATGCCCCATAAACATTTTACGAAACCCAGCTGTAAGATTGTGAACAATAAAAAGTAGTCTAACAAAATATTATTTTATGATAAACAATTTCTTAATAATTACCGTTTAGCGATGAATAGCAATTAAATGGTTTTAATTGTCGGATAAGGCTATCGATATATTAATAGTGGTTCTGTCTAGGTCTACGTTTGCTCGTTCTTGGAATCCATCAACCTATTCTAAAGGAATTTGCTTAGACGGTTAGAAGCCAACATCTCTACAAATTACTGATCAAACGGTAATAAGAAAATGACAACATGTGTCACGGATCAAATTTAATTAAACAAATCTGAATGCCTACCATCAAAGCCACTAGTATATATTTGCTAACTTTGATTGGAATCACTCGGAGTTGCTTAGTGGAACACGAAATGTCAAAATCTGCTTCTGTACCGCCCATTAAAACCTCTTGGTACCACCCCTGTGGTCCTGTGCAAATGGTGTTATGGGTAAAGAGAAATGAAATTGACATTTTAAATCGTTGCTCCCTACGGCCAGACTGAGTATATACAGTAACCTACGCTGATCCGGAAACTTCTAAATTAATCAACTACAATAGTATTATTATCATGGCGTTTACACAGATAAATACGGGATACCTTCAGGGTTTAATTGTAATGAGTTTGGATTATTCGAGAGGCATGATACTTAATGAAAACAAAAAAAATAATGAAATTTGTAGACATAAACGGTTAAATTCCATGACATTTAAAGGTCGCCAGTTTATATTTACTTCGGTGGCAAATTTGTTGCCATTTTCAGAAGATAGGGGCAACATTAGATTTTTAAAAACACGTGAGACATTAAGACTGTGAAGGGATGAAGTAAATCGGTATGAATCATTGTGATTGTGAGGATGAACCCTGTTGATTTTCAAAATTCTGAAGCTTTTTATTGAACAGATTTATCACGTGTCCAGAAAAGCTTGTAAACACGAAAGTCGATAGAGACGAGATTTCTCGAAAGCATACTGAATCGTAAACAATGTTGGTCAACTTTTTTGTTTGAGCTATTACTACTATGTGTCATATTTCCACGTTTTACAGAATGGACTTTTACAGGGTATATGTCTACTTAAATTATTTAATTTTTGACAACGTTGCTTTACATGGTAAATGAGAATCACATAATGAGAACGAAAATATAGAGAATGGTTGACAGCAAGTCATTTATTCAACTGTGAACAAGGGTCGGATAGCCGTGGTGATAGAGAGGCGGCTTCTCACCAATGCATCGAGTGTTTAATCCTAGCTCAGGGCAAGAACTTAATCGTTGCAAGTGGATATTCGGTCTCCCGTCCGATCAGACAGGTTTCCCCCGAGTTCTTCGGTTTCTTCCTGCAGTAATGATCGAAATCATTCGCACGATCTGTGCCAAGGGCCAAATCGAAAACAGGTCTCAGGCCTAATTTGCTACCCTTGTAAAATGACGAGATTATTATTATTATTATAACAAAATTTGGGATTTTTAGAGCATATTATCTTGAATGTCCTCAGGGCATCCGTTCGTCAACAATCTATCTATACTTTTGTATATTGCATATTCGAAGCTTTTTAAAATACATGTAGAATAAAGAAAGACACCCTTCCCAAAACAACCATAGAAACGGACAAATAATAATTCGGAAAAAAACAATCTCGTTTCATGTTGAACTTATAACCGTGGGTGGTGCTGGGGGTGTATATTCGTTGCGCAGATTATTTAGGACATGATCAGAAATTAGCTGTGCATGCCATACTGCCACTTTACAACAAGTCCATATAAGTTATCGCATATCAGTGTATGTTTTTAGAATGAAAATAACCCAACGATAGACAAGCGTCAAATTGACCTTTGAATACTCCTGGAATCAAACAATGGCATCAGGTGTTCACCATTGAATGGTATATAGATAATAGAAGAGTTCAGTTGTAATATTGTCTGAGATTCTTCCAATTGCTAAGGACCGAAGACAATCATAACACACAAGCAACACAATGTTAGACTTACTGATCATAGTAGGTTTAGAATTAGTTTTATAACTGGCCAACGATGTTACGGATGAATATGTGAATTCATCAAAAAAGAAATTTAGTGTTTTTTAATTAAATATTGTATTCTCAGAAAAGAATTAAGGAACAGACTAGGCCTATATTACCTCTCTACTAAGAAGTAACTGGAGCATGATTTTGGCCATTCGTATTAAATATATATATATGGTATGACGAGGACAGCTTATAAAATATGTTTATTTGGATAATAAGATATAAGGTCAAGATAATGAATACTTACGGCTACGTATCAGTTTAAATTTTACTTACACTTTTGTAAATAACAGGGGTTTGACTCTGACCTTCGCCATAGATCTGGGTTTATCAGGTTATATCCAGACGATAGCTACAACCAAAGCTTCATTGTAAAGCGGTGATGGTTGATGTACATGCAGATCTGTACGCTTCCAAACACTTTAATCTAAGCGGTCGTGAATATTTTGCATGAAACAGGTTATGCTTAATGCTTCTAGTCGTGAATATTGTGCACGAAACCGGTTATGCTATGTCTTCCCATATATCTTGATGGCCTGTGAGTTGTCCTTTAATAGCTAATTCATGCTTTAGTATTAATATTTGATTTAATGGCCATTAAACAACTTATTATTATATTTCAGATAATAAAATGAAACAAATGGATTATTGATAGTTTTATACAGTTCTATATCAATCAGGAAAAGATAACCCAAAAGAAAATGTACCGGTTCCTTGATAGTTTTATCACCGCTCTGTTTATTGCTCTTGCCCTAGAACAAGGTAAGTCGAAATTAATATCTTTTACTGATACGTGCTGAGCCTAGCATGTTGACCTGTCACGTTTTCTTTCAGATCAACATTTCTAATATTATTTATCATCATTATTTTTACCAAATGTATATTGCGACGGAAATTCTAAGCTGCCCCCTCTCTTCTCTTGGGAGGTGTCAACCAATGTAAGCCCCCCCCCCCGTATTATACAAGCAGTTTTTTTATATATAGTCTAAAGAGCCCTATAAAGGGTGGTTCGGACGGTTTTAGTGTCAAAGGGGTGATCCCTTTGAATTACTTTTTTTTCTGAATTCTGGGGAACATTAGGAAGAAATAAATGATCATATTTTAAGTAATTTCCAAATCAGAAATTCTTTCATCTGAAATAGGCATTTGCCTAAAAACTTACAACAAAATAAGTCCATTCAGAAATATGACTAATTGATCTGGTCTAGTCGTTTAACTAAAACCCAATGAGAAATCTTTTTCACTGTTTTTCATAACTCTTTCTTTGCTCAATTTTCTATTTTCATTTGAACCTCAGACTGAAAAAAAGACTTTTAGTTAGAGTAAAAAGGGTTCATAACGAAATGCATTATTCAATATCTTCTCATATAATGGGTAATAATCAATAAGAAATTGCTGGATCAGTTTAGTTCATAAAGAATTCCAGACCAATTGGAACTCAAAGAGTGATTTAAGACAATACTTAAAAACACTTGAATGAGCACTTTGATATCATTGTTCACGAGCCTTGTCATAAACACAACCCCAATCCAGTCAGACAAAGTTGCCGTCCTTCAATTTTCTTACTAAATATCATGCTTTTTTTTATTTAAATATGACTTCTTTGAAGAGTTTTCTGATTTCAGATTTTATAAAACATTTACAATAGACCCTCGTTCTATATGATTCAATATAAATGGTAACATGTCTTCTGGAATAAATAAAACCAAGTACGAACAATCCACACCATTAGACAAAATTCGAAGTCCTAAAAAACAGTAATACGTCTTTAAAATTTACCTTTTCTTTGTAAAGTGGAATGGTTTCTGTAATGATTGAAAAAACATTATACTAATTTAAAAGTCCTTAAAAACGGTAATACGTCTTTAAAATTCACATTTTCTTTGTAAAGTGGAATGGTATCTGTAATGATTAAAAAAATAAATTTCCATCTAACTCGTGTACGACACTTTGTTAGTATGTAAATTGGACAATTACTACTTCAATGGTAATCACAGGGGAATACACATCAGCAGAGGGTTTATTGTTAGTTTCTGGACTAGAAATAGAAATTTATGCCAATGGAATTGAAGAATGCCTGTTAAATTCGAGTACGGGCATTTTGTATTTCTCATGGTTCAATAATCGATTTCTGATCCCGTTTCAACGATTATTATTACCTTTGTGGTCAATAATGTCTTCCAATAGCCAAAATGTAGTCTAGATAACATGCCGAAATAAAAATTAAATTTCTAACTCTTCTGTAAAGTCAATTTTTGATCTATACCAATTTTCTTTCCTTGCAAACATTTTAAACTTTGAACATACATATAACGACTCGTGTTATGTTCGAATTATTGGAATTAGATTATTTTCTCACAGAATCCAATTCTTAATAAAAATAAATGAAACGAAAGGGTTAATCTATACCAATTAGCTGTTAATTATTAGACTACAGTATCAATAGATATACACACTGCATTATTCATTCATTAATTACTCTAATGATATAAATATACGCCATTATTTGCATTACAATATACCCTAAAACTACATCTGCCATGGCTTGTTGAAATTCTGGAACACTATCATTATGAGCATAACTTGTATGTTTACAAGTATTCAAAATTTGGATCGACAGCTAACGCACATTCAATTAGAATGCTCATTATAATTGTTTCTGTTCAACAAATTACTCTTATTTATAGGTTCATTTATACAAGCAATTCCTTTCGGTTAAAAAGTCAACGAGAGGACGTTTCTGGCCGAATTAGATTAAACGAGTAAATTGATCGCATAATAATTATATTGAACATGACATTTCGAGAACGTATGATATTCTTTTCGTACTTTACCAAAAATGTGTTCAGAAATGAAAATGTTTTTTTTTACATTTGGCACCAGCCGAGCTTATGAAGACGGACATTCGTCATGCAGTGTCATTACAGTTTACTATAAAGACCATTTTACACGGAAGTATCTATGCCAAGATGTCCGTTTATCTTATAAATAATATACATTACCCAAGACAAACTAGACCCTCCCGGGGTTAAATATTTGCTGGTATGGCGGGTTATGTAGCAGAGGAAGGAGACTTGGAACCCCCAGAAAATCTACATGGTTAGGAGGATGACCGTACTTCGTGTTACATAATACAATCTTGAGATCGTGTTGATCAATAATGCTCTGTACACACTGCCAACCAGGTGTGATATTAGTGAAAAGTTGATAGTGTTTACAATTCGGACACATTCGGTAACATTCGAAGACATGTTGTCCAAATGTTGCCGTAAAATAAATACAAGATCAATTATTTTAGCCAAGATGCTAATGATGTTGCCGAGTTTTATCCAATCGGAAATGAGCCATAAATCACATGATCTACCTGGAGTCAAGTAATGTGGTCAAAATGACAGCTTCCAGCAAAGAATAGTTGTTAAGTGAAGTTGAGCAACATATTGCAGTTTCGGAAAACTGTGTCTGTCTTTGGGATGCTACACGAGAGGCCCCACCTTGTGTAGGAGCTTCTTAATTGCTGGTTCATCCATTCTGTCCCCCAATCTTGATTCATTCAGGAGGCAGTGGTAAGCCCAATGCTGGTCTCTCATATAGACCCCCATGGCCACCCTCTTTTCTCATCTTTACGTTTTTTCGCCGTCTTTAAACCAGTAAACTTAAAATTAGGATTTTCCCGCCAAAAGCTTTATTGTGAGAGGATTCATAAAAGATCAATCGTGACCACCTTCGACAAAAGCTGAACACCCTTTACTATAAGTGTGAAATACTGTATATTTGTTTATTGTAGCCTTGTTGAATGATTTGACGTAGTGCAGGACTGATTTGAATTAGTGTAAAGGTGTAATACACGGATCCATGCACGACACTAACGTCAGCTATGTGAGAAATGCTGTCTTGTGGAAAGTCCACATACACAACTTTATGCCTGTTTCCTTCAGGGTTAAAGTTTGGTTCCCAGCAAAGTATTTATCGGGTGGTTATTTCCAATAAAAGTATGTCAAATTTGGTATATATATAAAGTATAGACACTTAATCTTACTAGAAAATACTGGATTACACGAAAAACGCCCATTGGGCAAGCACTGGGCAATATTGTCAGGGAATAACTAACAAGCAACCCAACAGGTTCTGCTGGCTTTTTGTCTGCTAGCTAAGGTCAGGGAGCAGTTGTTATTTCTTGCTCAAATGGTTAGGCGGTTTGGGGGACATTGAGTTTTGTCAACGTACAAAAGACTCTGCGATTAAAAGGTCTAAAAAGAAGTAGACAGAAATAACTAAGAATTTACTTAGGCCTCAGTAGGTATGGTAAAAGTACAGTAACTATAAAGGATACATTCTGAAAAATGGACCCTCCCACAATGAAGTTAAGTTGGCAGACATTGCGTCTAACAACAGCTTACTTATAGCTATGGGTATCCACGACGAAAGCAAAGTTTTGAAAGGGGATTGAAGCAAATTTTTGATGGATTGGTTCCTTTGAATATGTTTTTAGTCCACATATATCGTCAATTCACAAAGTTTGTACCTGGGGAGGCATCTTTAAACCTATATCAAACAACTATTAACATCGGTTTTTAAAATAAACTGTGTGGTAGATATAATTATTCTAGGCTATTAGATACCATGACATAAGATAAATTCAGAAATGTTCAACAGTAATTGTCCATTTCATCTCATAAATTACTGTTTATAGTTTAAGTAAATTTCTATTTCCTGGCTTCCCCTATGAAGAAAAGGAAAGTAATTACGATATATTTTTTTTTTAAATACAGAGCCCAAAGATACTAACAGTACTCGATAATCTCTAAGATTCTAACTTGTAGAAAAAGACTGAGCGCAAATTACTATAACGTCAAAATAGCTGGGTGGGTGGAGGAGGATAGTTGAATGGTTAGCACGTGTCATTGAGTCAACTGGCTTGGTTTCGAATCCCCGGTTGTACGTGACAAGGAGTAGGGTCGCCTGTTCAACCTCGTGGTAATAGTGTAATCAGGAAAAAAAAGTGTAATCAGCATATTATGGACTGTTCACCGTTAGAAATTTTCTTAAGAAGATTTAGAATTATTTCCTGGCATGTCAACATATTTTATATTTTTGTGCAAAAATGCATTTTATTTATTTAAAGATATGCATTATTATCAGGGTTCTTTGGGTTTTTAAAAAAAAAAAAAATATATGTTCTTAACTGTTTGGTGTAGGTTTACCCCGAAGAGGGTTATGTGGACTTTCATATGGCAGTATTTCTCACATACATGATGTTAGAGATGTCGAGAACGGGTGGTTGTCTGGTCACTATTTTTAGTCAAACAAACCACTGGGACCTGTTTCACGAAGCTGTAACGAAGATAAAATCCAAATTTAAGTAATTTGATTGGATAAATTATATTGATTTTAGTGCTTAGTCAATCAAAATTGAAGTATCTACTAAATTTTGGATTTTATCTGTAGTTGAGATTTCCAGAAACAGGGCCCTGGGATATTTGGATATTGGGAGAGCAGTTTTATAATCTTACAAATTATGACTGAAGGAAATACTGTTTTTAAGAGGGTATTGGGATTACGTAAAAGAAACGTCAGACAATATTCTCGTATCTCATACTTGTAATCCATTCATATGATCGCTACGTGTTCAAACGAACTGTTTATTAAAGAATTTCAATACAAAGATTTACAAACGAAAAACATTTCTGCTTGATAATCACGATTTTCTCATTTTTAGTGTTTAATTGAGTGCCTTATACGGTAAGAAGAAATAAACCTCGAAAAGAAATAATAAAGAGATAAACTTAAACAAACGAATAAAGTTCCCACGTGATAATTAGCTTTGTTTCTGCCATTAATTAATAACTGCTGTAAATAGTAAAATAAAGATCGGGGAAAAAACTCTTTACGTGATTCAAGGATAACAAAGAAATCAGATAAAAATCGAATTATATTGCTTTTGATGAGAAAAACATCCCCAAAGATTTCTTTTGTTTTCGCCAAAAAAGATAGGTACTTTAATTAAAGAAAATGTTGTCATGAAGAGTCCATTAATCTGAAATAAATATTGAATGAGAGCATTGTAAATAAACCCAATCTGATTAAAATACAGATCTATATTTCGTTCGATGGCCTACACTGCATGAAGATTTGACCCTTTGACTTCAGAAATTGTTTCATCACTCAACAATAGTTTACCCACGCCAAGAACTCGTGATAACACTAGTAACAGATCATTTCATTGTCTTATCGCTCATTTCAACCAGATATAACAACTTTTCCAGATACCAGTGTAGCAGAGACAAGTAAAACAAAATTTTGAACTATAAAAAAACGACACGAAATAGGATCTGTGTTTTAATCAGATTGAAATAGATTATACATGAATAATAAATTAAATATAATATTTTAAATGGTCTAATCAACAATTCTAATTATTTCTGGTCCGGTCTGAGAGAAGCGATTGGTAAGGGAGCCGTTTTGAATCCCAATACTGTATCGGATAGGACTAGAGCTTGGCGCGTCACTATAGAAAAAAGTAATTAGTCAGCAGTATTACCTCAGCTATTACGATTCTGCAATTCAATATAAGATCATGTACCAGAGGAAAAACATATCATGTCTGAAAAATAATAGACATTGAATTGTGGACAATATATGAGTAGCCTATAATCCATAAGAACACGATTCAACAACAGTGTTTTACTATGTGTATTATATAACCTCATTTCAAGGTATAATTGGTCGGATGAGACGACAAACAGAATATCCGTGTACACATTGGCGAGCTTGCAAAGGGTTTATTGGCAGTTGGAATTCAGCGAGAGCACACTGTATGGTCGGGTCAGAACAGCAGGACGTTAAACCCCATTAAATTTTATTAAAACGGATTAAACTTCAACAGAGCCACATTCTTAAAAATATAAAACGATGTTGCTTTAAATCTCCATGACTGAACAGATTACTTAAAATTGATATATTTGTGCTCACTTATAGTAAGTGCAGGATGACCGCATTACACGCAAAACAACAATATACAAGATAAACCTGCGGACAAGACAGAAAATAGACATTGCAAAAAATGAACAATTATCAAATCAAGTGAATGGATCCGGGGGCCGGTCGTAAGCGTCCATTGCGCTGTACAGTGACAGTGGTCGCCCCTTCAATGGCGATAGTCTGCCAGTTGACATCAGGTGTTAGAACATCAATAAGGGCGATAATCCGGGCAGAATCTCTGAAAACGCTTAAATAATACATGTAGTGAGCAGACAGGAGCAAAGCCCGACAACGAGAACATTCTGCAGTACGAAGGGCTGAAACTCTATTCTAATAGTAAGTGCTGGAGGACCGCACTACACGCAAAACAAAAATATACAAGATAAACCTGCGGACAAGACATGAAAAAGATATTGCAAAAAATAAACAATTATCAAATCAAGTGAATGGATCCGGGGGCCAGTCGTAAGCGTCCACTGTGCTGTACAATCCCGGGCCTGTTGTGGTACAGGCTTCACTGTGCATAACATAATATTATCGCCGTGAGCTGTTGATAAGAAACGGAAATGAAATAAATCAATTAATAGATATTATAAGGTTACCGTTAGTAATTATAGATGATCATGACTCACGGGAGTGTTTATGTTTGGTCCCCTTACACTTACTATTATAACAACGATCTTGTAGTGTTTTCGGGTAAATTTGTCAACGGCATTATGCAGGTGTGTATATTTCATTCCGCGAATGTTAGCACTTGATTCAAGCATATTCATAACATATTACGTTATACGGAATGTTGAACGAAGTCTTATCGATATAAATGGTAATAAGATTAATCAAGAGTATTCGTCCGCTATACAATATGTATGTTCAATTAACCCTAGTTAATTCCCCATTCCATGCACATGCTTTATATTGATTAGTGGGTTCCAGGCGGCCATAATGAAAGTGTTATTTCTCACATCAACTTTATAAGACGCTGTTATTTATTTCTCTTAATAATAAACTGTAAAAATTATAAAAGAAAAATGGTTGGCTTCTAACTTTTATTTCAGCGTTATATTTTAATGAGAATTTAAAGTTATTTATTATGATAATGTTTGCAGTTCTTTTTACTTGAGAGAGAGAGAGAGAGAGATAGCGAGGGAGAGAGAGAGAGAGAAGAGAGATAGATAGAAAGAAATGAGGTTTAATGTCCACTCAACACAACTAGGTCATTTCGGGACTAACATATGGTTTTAATTTTATTTCAATAATTCGCTTACTCGTAGGGGTCTTTAGCAGTGGGAGGAAACCGGAGTGCATGGAGGAAACCATCGAGGTTGAGAAGGCGCCCCCATCTTCATGCCACATACGCTCACACAGGGCTCAAAACCACAGCCGCAAGCCAGAGGTGGCCGGCCAGCTAGTGGTCTACGCGCGGCACTCTAGGCCATTAGGCAACCCCAAACCCCTTTCCCTGGGAGCATCCCGGTACATACACATTGATTACGTACATGCCAACAAGAGAAAGGATTCATGTTCTATACCAGTTCTAAAAATATTCCCAGGCGACACCCTCAAACTCAATAACTGTCCAGATATTAATGGTGCAGGGGTTTCGTGTACACGTCGGCGTGAACGAAGAGTCAACACATGACGTACACCTTTCTTCATTATCCCGTTTGGTGTAGAAACAAGTAGAACGTTAAAATCTGATTTTATTTCACATATATTACCCCGGGACCGTATTCCACAATAGTTTTCTTTGACTGGATACCATTTGTTTTATGTAATTTTATTTTCTTGTTCTGATAAACATATTTTGTTAAAGGATGGTATCACAGGCAAATTATGTGTGGTTTAATGGTTGAGGGCGAGACATTAAGTAATATATTGTAACAACAAGAGGACCGTCAGGTCCGAGTGTTTTTACAATATATTACGCAATGTCTAAGCCCCGAGACGATTAAACTACTACAGTGAAAAACATCATGCCAGTTTAATATTGAAATAATGTACTATTGGCAAGTTGCCCGTACATTATTTGAAATAAGGTACGCCAACATCAAAGGATGACGTCACATCTGTATTTTAATCTTATGTAATTTTATTTTCTTGTTGTGAGAAATAGATTTTTTATTAAAGGATGGTATCACAACAAATTATTCTGGGTTTAAGGCTTTATAATACGCGTTTAAGTAGTGTACATGTTGTGATCGGTCTAACGCAGATTAAACCTGTCACTAATATCCGCAAAATCATTCCAAATGCTTCCAGTATCTAAACATTTGATTAACTGTTTATTAACGTCAAGCTGTAGGCACACGCATAAGATGCACTTTTCTCGTGTTAATAAAGTACGCTGTCGATTAAATATACAAAGACAGTATTAAATGGCACTTACGTAACCCCAATTCGTTATTCTTGCCGTCTTCAATCGCCTAGTTCGGAGCAGAACAGTAGGACATTAAACCCCATTTCATTTCAGTTTATTTCGTTATTCTTGATAATCAGTGTTTACAAATAATGGCGTGTTATAACGTGACTGTACACAAAGTTTTTGGTGTCTGAAAGTCTTCACTAGAGCTGAATCTGATCTTAGTAATGATAACATGGGATATCCTCGTTTATTGAGATTTGAGCAATCAAAATATGCTGGCATTGTTCTTTGAGTTCACACGGCTATTAGGTCTATTGTCGCCATCAAAGGATTTAAGGTATCAAAATGAAGTTTGGAGACTCTCGATTATGCTTCGCCGAATGTTAACACCAATAACTGATGTTTCTGTATTTTTATACCCCTCGGAACACCAAATACTGCTTAGCCATAGGGATTCCAGCTACTTTGACGCATTCACTTGGTATTTGTAAGCTTTTGAGTTGATAGCCCTTTACAATCGATTAATGTGAAAGCTAGATTAAGTCTTATGACAAACTAACATCAGTTATGTTTCTCAGTCGTGGGATTGAGCCGTCACGCAGCAGTTATTTGGCGCGAAATTCACTTAATCGAAATACAACGTAAACATTTCATTGTTGGTGGATGGATTCACCAGTCATACTAGAACGTAGGTTTAGTTCTTTAGAAATGGCAACTACCAGCCTTTTTATTCGAACATTGTAGTAGGTAAAGGCCTAGCTTTATGCCAAACGATTCACAAGCAAAACAAAACCGCCTAAGAAATTTTGGGGCATGGGGTTGTCAGATAATACGCGATCCATAACATGGTAATTAACATAATTTATATTAGTATTGTAGTTAACACCTACTTATTATGCCAAACGTTTCATTTGGAACACAAACCCGTTAAAAAAATCATCGGGCATATAGTTTCCAGATAAGACACAATGCAATGGCATGGTGGTAATGCAGTCCACAGTAACGTAGAAGTAAGACGTCATGGACTTCAACTTCGACAGGACGTTCAAAACCATGAGATTTTGTAACTCACACTATTAGCCAAAGTTCTCCGGCAACATCTGTGTCGTGGATCAAGACGATATCATAGTTAGCAAAATTAGACATTGGTCGGGCCTATTTACGCCTTAGCTACTTTTTCCCCAGCCAAATATTGGCCCATTATCAGATGATGTGGACTGTGTAAAACAAGTTCCGAAAATGTACCACCTGATATTAAATAATTCTCCGGATCATTTGATATAGCTGAGAGTAATCTGGAGTGGACAATTGTAGCAGCCTATAAAGGAATTGAGACCTTCCAAGTTCTGGTAGCATAAGAGGGGTAGTAGTTGCTGGCATTGCAATGTTCAGGAATGAGAATACGATTATTTTAAAGGCACATGCACTGATAACAGAAACTGGATTGGATTTCGATCTTTTAAACTCGCAAAACAGTTTATATTGGCCCAATGTATGATATTTATTATTTAGTACAACCGTGTTCAATAAAAAATATAATATTTTTTAATGTCTGCACATTTTATTTTTGTATGGTTGTCCTTTTAAATGTCTAGCGGGGCTACACTGTCCGCGCTTTTATCTTCTCGCATTAGTGTTAAAACTCTCGAACTGGTTAAATTTTATATCTGAAGCATAATAGAATATTCAGTGTTTATGACAGATCGCATTGCTCATATTACCTTTATCGCCTACATTTGGAGACACCTACGTTGGAACGGAACAAATCATGTGAACAATACCTAACTAAAACTTTTTTACTACTCTTTTTTATGTAGGTAGTTCAATTTCTCGTCGAGTGGACGTTAATCCCCATTTCTCTCTCTCTCGTTTTGATTGACAATCTGTTTTGAAATTTAGTCTAAAATCGAGGGAACGAGTTTTGATATACATTCACTGTCATGTCTGGCTCAGTATTAATGATTTATGAGTGGATGAATGAAGTGACGTGAGAGGGGAGCCTTTTTAATTTAAAGATACGTTATGTAAGATTTAGAAAAAAGTGCTGGCCATTCTTGCTTTAATAGCACAAATTTACATTCAAATTACTTCATTCTGAGCCACGTTATTACTGTTTGTAGTTTTGACAAAATGTGTGCATTGTGGTAACTGGAATATTCGAGACTTAGCCTCGCTATCCCAGTTTAAAATTATTTTTTTTAATGGCGAACCGTTCTTATCTAGTTGAAATCGAAATCTACCAAAAGTATAACAGGTCTTCGTCTGAAGTAGTATTAATGGTCTAAGAGCACATATTATTGGAAATGATTTGTTGCACCTCGCCTATTACTGTACCCATTAAGAACAGTAACAGTGTTAGAAATAATGAACTTCTGAAGCATTCGGATGTTAGAAGAACTATTTCGTACCTCAATCTAGCTTTTCAGTGAAGAAATTCAATAATTAAATGATGTATGGTGACATTTTAACCAGTAAATAAATGTTATTAGTAAATAATTCTGTTTAATTTCCATTAACCTAACCAAAACTTTATATAATGATTATTGACATGGAATGATAGTATATCAACTGATAAAGGTTAGTCAGCAGTTTTTATACTCGTACTTTTAGCCAAAGTCCCCTGACAACATCTTTATCATAGGCGTACGGGGCGGGGGCCCTGCCCCCTAAATATTTCCATGAAAAAATATAAATCTGAAAAGTGCTCAGAATTTTGAGATCGGTCATTAGTCGAGGATTTTTTTGAAAATGGGGTAGGGTAGGGGTATGGTCTTGTCGGGGACGGCTATGGTCTTGTCAGGAATGAATGCTCAGGTTGTCGGGAAGCGTCGCGCCGTCTGTAGGGTTTTGAATATGTTTAATAATATGGAAACGGAAAGAAAGCAGTCTAGGCAACGATGAACACGTACGCCATCTGAATAGAACCAGCACGCACACATGGCCTTTCTCAGATCTTGAGTACTGTGTTCCTGTTTATTTGATGACGAACTTAAAAGTGTCTGCGATTGATTAATTGATTCGGTTACAGTACAAGATAACTGTAAATTTTGCCCATCGTCTTACAGTAACTCATTAATCTCATTTTCAATTTTCTATGACTTTGTTAAAGTAATCAATTTCTATGAATTAAGTACTCGCGCGCTTTTTGTCAAGTTAGTTGTGAGCGGTACTGTATTTATACAACCAAGGGACACTTGGTGAGAAAACTGTCAAAATTTGTAAAAACTGTTTTTTGTCAAAACTGTAGAGATTGAATTGAAGTCCACACTTAATTTGCTATCAGGGCGGATGCACCGCTTATATTTAATATAACTCGAATGATATGAGTGTACACTTTCTATTGCTGATATTAAATATCAATTCGATAATAAAAAATTCAAAACTATTTTCTGTACCGATTTAAAAAAATGCTAGCATAGAAGATTACTAATGCTTTAGCAGTACTAAAATCAACTGTTAAAGGTTAGTCAGCAGTTTTTATGTATATGATATTAACCTATCCGAAGTTGTTATGTCATATAACCCGCGGACGGAGCTCAGGGGTTTTATGACATATCAACTGAGGGAGATTGGTTTATATCTGAAATATACGACGCCCACCCTTAAATTAAATAGACTCTTCCATTAAAGACCAACGACGATTGGCTACCTACTCGGTAGTTTCCGTCAAATAACGATCATTACCGAATTAATCACGTGCAATTACGTGGTTGTTTATGTTTACACGGCGCCATTTTAAAGAATTGAATAGCAGAAGCACAAACAAAATGGATAGGAAAACGAAGTTAGACGAATAATCAACCCCTTTAGCCAACAAAATTGACGATTGAATTGACGTGGATGCAACTATCGATGAGGATCTATTCAAACCTAAAGAAAATTTGGATCAAAAGGCGTTCTTTTCCGAAAATTCTGACAGTCAATGAACAATGATTGAAGGTTTTTACTAAAGAAAAGTTGGATCAAAAAGCGTTTTCACTAAGTTTAGAGAAGGATTTGACCGAGTGTTTTAAGTGCATGGACTGTACCCAAAAATACTTTATAATGGAAATCTTGGGCGATAAAGAAGATTCTGAAAGATATCTTAGACATGGTCGAGTATGGATAACCGATTTAAATATGCCGATAAGTACGCCGTCTATTTCGGTCTTGAATGTTACAAATTGTACCATAATAATTTTTATTGTCAAAAGAATAAAAATCTATTTCTGTGCTTTTCGTATTATTTCGATCATCAGCGTTTGATAGGAGTCGAATACATCAACCCCTCACGACGTCATCAGCGGTTGATATGTACAGAAAATCAACCTATGATGACGTCATGACAGGTTGTTATGAGATATAACTGCTATGCACATCAAAGATAAAACTACCGCCAGTTGTATATACAAACATATATACTTGAACCACGTGCTGGTATCATTTATTTATCTGGAAACCCAAAAGATCGAACGTGTATGAACATGCAAAATTGAGACTATAAACGCTATCATTAATGTTGCATCATTAATTACCCAATGTAAAAAATTCATCCATATTTTTAAGAATATAAAAAATATGAAACTATATAAGCTATTATTAATGGTGCATCAAAAGTCAACCGCGAGTAAAATTCCTAATAGAGGTTTAAAAACCACTCGGTACGGGCATCGGTCATATGATTTAGATCCCATTAATTTCAAACACTAGCTTTATTTTTGATTTGTTTTTTGTTGGGATATATACTATTCAAAAAAAGTAGGGGATATTTGATTTTGGGGACATAATACTAAAATATGCAAATGACTACGAACAAAGTCACTATAGAACCTAACAGAAGAAACATTTACAGTTACATGTTACGCCCAAACGCACCGATAGCTACCGCATGGAATGCAGGTGATGCTTGGGATCATCATGGGGGTCCAATCCAAGATTTTCACGACTCTGACTTTGAATGTTAGAGTCATTGTGGCATTGAATTCCAGGGTAGAAACATCAGTTTAATTGTTTTAGTGACCAGAAAACAAATTTTGATATGCTACGGCTTACCCAAAATGAAAGGTTAAGTGCCCTTGACATGCTACATATCGGCACAACACAGGCGGTTGTGGCGCGGACGATGAATGTTTCTCAGTCTGTCATAAGCCGGCTATGGTCCAGATACCGTGATACACAATCTGTACAGGACAGACCACACTCAGGTCGACCAAGGGCGAAAACTCAAGCCCAGGATCGATTTATCCGTACCTTGGCCTTGAGAAATCGTGTCATCACAGCAAATCAGATCAGCGCTCGTCTTCAAACAGACACTGGTGTGAGAGTGAGGGGCCGGACGATTCGGAATCAACTGCACAGGGGTCACCTTCGCGCCCGACGTCCTCGCGTGATCCCTTGTTTGAGAGATCATTATATTCAGGCAAGACGTCGTTGGTGTAGGGATCGTCAACACTGGGATAATCGACGCTGGAGCAATGTGATTTTTTCAGATGTGTCAAGGTTCACAGTTGAATTTTTGGACAGACGTAGAAGGGTGTGGCGCCGTCGAAACGAGCGCTGCAAAGACGTTAACGTCATCAGACATGATCGATTTGGGGGTGGTTCTGTTATGGTGTGGGGAGACATCACTGTTGCTGGCAGAACGGCTTTACATGTTGTTGCAGGGCGCGTTACAGGCCAGTACTACCGGGACAACATCTTGACAGTCCATGTTGTGCCGTAAGCACGACGTCATGGCCGCCGTTTCATCTTCCAGGATGACAACGCAAGATGTCACACGGCCAGAATCGTTACAGGTTACCTCCAACAACAGAACATCACCACATTACCTTGGCCATCACTGCGTCCCGACCTCTCCCCCATCGAGCATGTTTGGGACATGCCTGGACAGAGGTTACGTCAACGTCAACAACGTACTGCCAATGTCCAAGAACTTGCTGCTGCGTTGCAACAGGAATCGGACAATCTGGACCAAAATGACCTTAGACGTCTCATTAGGAGTATGCCACGTCGGATCAATGCTTGTTTGGCAAACAGAGGAGGATTTACCCGTTACTGACTTTGTTGTGATGATGTGGTAACTTTGCTGTTTGACCCCGGGTATCATTTTACCCTTATAATGGTCAGTATGTGCCTTACTTAGTCTAACGATCATTTGGAATAAATCGATGAATGTGTACTCCATTTCATTTTGTCATTTGTTTCTTCGTCAGTTTCATGAGGTGACTTTAATAACACTTAAAAATCAAATATCCTCTACTTTTTTTTAAATAGTATATTATTGAATTTATCGGGTTCATTAAATAACCCATAAAAATATTGAAGATACAGTAGCAGCTAAGTTCGTGTAAGAAAAGAAAATTCCACATCGCGTTCCGATCATTAACTTTTGTCAGTATATCTTTATGCGTGACGTAGGAGGTAGACATATAAAGTAGATCTGCCTATTTCCCCCAAGAACAACAGACACTCTTTTATTTCGATACAATCAAACGTTCAATTTTATTAAACTTTCTTACCATTGATGTAGATAATAATGAAATCTTACAGACTAATAGGCACTAATAAAATGTTTACGGCAGCGTTTTAGGATTTAATTTTGAAAGTAAACTGTAGACTCGGCTGGCACATCCATCTGGAAAAAAGAATTTCATTTGGAGAAAAAGAAGAAAAGATTCGTCCTAAATTAGCTAAATCGTTACTTCCGATCATTTTAATTTAGGATTGGGAATTAATTTATTACTTTCAAGTGCTATTTTCAGTTTTAAATAATGAACTAAAATGTCTGGAAATAAGAATTGAATGGTAAATACATTTTTAGTATCCCATGGATAAAAAAGAGAGCTAAAGCATCAGAAATAATGCCGGGAGATTTTAAAAGAAAACGAAACAAACAAAGGAATGTACATCTTAAAACGTTTATTGAATTTTCACCTTTCAAATGATCAATCTTTTGTGTTAAAATTAACCCAGAGACGTTCGTAAGACAAGGGACTATTGTCATTTGAAGCTAATTGATTTTCTCAAAGGCTAAAGATCTTTATATCAGAATTATAGGTTAGTTAGTTACATATAATTGCATCTTACCCTACACATAACGTAGGCTGTTAATTAATGACACACTTTTTTATGTTCGAATAATGAAGAACAACATGCACTAGGATACATGTTTACTAGTAAATATGATGTCAATGTTAGTGTACTTAAAGACATAACATTCCGAACTAAAGGTACATTTATTGTTTACTTTCATCCCATACACCATGAAAAGTAGTCGTATCAAGAAGGCAAATTGGTCCAAAACCATTACTACATCCATCATTTCCGACCAAGTTATGGGAATCTACCCCCCCTCCAGACACCATTCTTTATCATCTTTCCATGACTTACGGGGGGTTGGGATGGCCTAGTGGTCTAGAGTGTTGCGCTTCGACCTCTAGCTGGCTGGCCACCTCTGGCTTGCGGCTGTGGTTTCAAGCCCTGGTGCGATCGTATGTGGCATGGAGATAGGGGCGCCTTCTTAACCTCGTGGATTTCCTCCTGGTACTCCGGTTTCCTCCCACTACAAAAGACCCTTCGTGCTAGCGAATTATTGAAACCAGTCCCGAAGTGACCTATATGTGGACGTAAAACAACATACCTTTCTCTCTCTCTCCATGCCTTACCTTACTGTAAACAGGTAACATTGAGGTTTTAAACTTATTTACATGAGCAGGTCCTACTTGTTTGCCCCATCCGAATGAAAAGGCACACTTTCCATGTCAGTATCCCATCCCGGACAAGTAAGATCTAGGTTCTCCTTTGCCCACAATAATTGAATTTGAACCCACGCGTCTGACAGTTGTAATACGTATTAGTACAGAATTAAATACATAAAAAAAACTTTCATTAGTGGTCGATCGTATACGTCCCTAACGTATATGGAAATAGAATCCTTGTTAAAGAAATGAAGTGAATAAAATGTGGTTTAACGTCCTACTGTTCTGTTCCGACTTGACTAATGTAGACAGGCCTTGTTAAAGAGGGTTTGAAATATTGGAATAATGAATTAACACCTCCGGAACACTATTCAGAATACCCCAACAGAAAAATGTAGCAGAGCACAGTTTACTAATGTAGGGCTCTCATTTATGGAAGACCAAACAGCTCTTTATTCAGTGTTCTTAATTCTTATTTCTTAATTCATAGTCCTTAATTCTTATATCTTCATTTGTTGTCGTATTTCGACATTTGTAGGACAAAATCAACATTTGTAGACTAAAACCAACATTTGTATCTTAAAATCAATATTTTAAAATTGTATCTTTATTCTAATTTGATTTTATTATAAAATGAAAATTAAATTTCTTATAGAAATATAAAAAAAAATACATTTACATTTTATCAAAATTACATTTACATTTCATCAAAATTACATTTACATTTCATCAAAATTACATTTACATTTCATCAAAATTACATTTACATTTCATCAAAATTACATTTACATTTCATCAAAATTACATTTACATTTCATCAAAAACATACAACTACAAACCAATCTTGAACAAATCTCCAAATACAAATCTTGCAAAACATTTCTCGAAAAACATTTCTTGAAATACATTTCTCGAAAAACATTTCTCGAAATACATTTCTCGAAATACATTTCTCGAAATACATTTCTCGAAATACATTTCTCGAAATACATTTCTCGAAATACATTTCTCGAAATACATTTCTCGAAATACATTTCTCGAAATACATTTCTCGAAATACATTTCTCGAAATACATTTCTCGAAATACATTTCTCGAAATACATTTCTCGAAATACATTTCTCGAAATACATTTCTCGAAATACATTTCTCGAAATACATTTCTCGAAATACATTTCTCGAAATACATTTCTTGAAATACATTTCTTGAAATACATTTCTTGAAATACATTTCTTGAAATACATTTCTTGAAATACATTTCTTGAAATACATTTCTTGAAATACATTTCTTGAAATACATTTCTTGAAATACATTTCTTGAAATACATTTCTTGAAATACATTTCTTGAAATACATTTCTTGAAATACATTTCTTGAAATACATTTCTTGAAATACATTTCTTGAAATACATTTCTTGAAATACATTTCTTGAAATACATTTCTCGAAAAACATTTCTCGAAAAACATTTCTTGAAATACATTTCTCGAAAAACATTTCTTGAAATACATTTACATTTTATCAAAATTACATTTACATTTCATCAAAAACATACAACTACAAAACAATCTTGAGCAAATCTTGCAAAACATTTCTCGAAATACATTTCTTGAAATACATTTCTCGAAAAACATTTCTCGAAAAACATTTCTTGAAATACATTTCTCGAAATACATTTCTCGAAAAACATTTCTTGAAATACATTTCTCGAAAAACATTTCTTGAAATACATTATACATTTCTCGAAAAATATTTCTTGAAATACATTTCTCGAAAAACATTTCTTGAAATACATTTCTCGAAAAACATTTCTTGAAATACATTTCTCGAAAAATATTTCTTGAAATACATTTCTCGAAAAACATTTCTTGAAAAACATTTCTCGAAAAACATTTCTTGAAATACATTTCTCGAAAAACATTTCTTGAAATACATTTCTCGAAAAACATTTCTTGAAATACA
This sequence comes from Patella pellucida, assembly GCA_917208275.1. NCBI lineage: Eukaryota > Metazoa > Mollusca > Gastropoda > Patellidae > Patella > Patella pellucida. Next base: position 66,711,423 of record OU795039.1, read on the forward strand.
TTTCTCAAAATGCATCCAGAGATGACCTTGACACAGCAAGATTGTCTTCCGATGTGTTGGTACACGCAGATGCCACTGTTGTCACGAGGCCCTACAGGCCTTCCAGGCCTTACAATTACAAAGAAAATGTAAATAAGATCTATCTTAGAAATGAGCAAAACTGGATACTTACATGTATAAATCTTTAATTTAATATTAATATTGAAAGTCAAATTACATTAGGTACGGTACAGACTATAGTCTAGATCTGTTGATAATTCAATTCAAAAAGGGCCTCGGTTATCTAAATATGAGAGGCCAGAGGGCGAAAATAAGTAGTGTTCCCAGTTCATTATCTGAGTGATATCATAAAAAAAATCATAAGGATTAGGGTAGGCTATGCCATAGGAAATCATACAGAGAGAGAGAGAGAAATGGTGTTTAACTTTAACCTTCACTCCACTCCACACGTCATTTCGAAACTATATATAACATTCGCCCTAAATTAACATAGGCTACAGCGATGCCGATAGTCAAATGTCCAAGCTTTTATTAAATCATATATCTACAGTTCTACAAACAATGAATCAATATCCATATCCATATCATTAGATAGACCAGAAAAGGGATCCTTTTGCTGATCGTAAGTCACTTGAAAGTTATACATAATCGTAGTCTTTGGTACAGTGCTATTTTTATGTTCCCCTTGCCTTAGGTCATTGTGACATGTCAGTTGTAGGCTATTCCATGTGTCAGGCACAGAAAACGATAGTTAGGCCTACATTCACTATTTACAGTTCATACATTGTGCTTCGGTCGGATATATTTCAGGTATACACAATCGATTATGTCAGGCACGGATCCAAGGGGAGCGGGGCGCACCCCCCTCCCCTTATTCCGGCAAGCTGTAAAAAAAGTGAACAAACAATAATGAATGAATGAAATGGGCTTTAACGTCCTACTGTTATGCACTTAACTTGAGCTAATTGAAGACGGACATACGCCATACAGTGTGCTATGAGGGTAATTTTGCCCGGACAGCGGCGCTACGTCCTACTCTTATATCGAATCCCAACTGCCAAGGGATCTTTTACATGCACTCCAATGTGTACACGGGACCTCGGTTTTTTGTCCCATCCGAACGACTAGGCAGCTGTCCTTGTCAGGCCCTCCTTTTGCATCACAGACAAGGGGAAATCACGTCGGAAAATCGAGATGAACTTTCTCGGCCATTGCAGGGATCGAACGCCCGACCTCCAGGCTAACGAACCAGCGCCTTATCCACTTAGCCACTGTGATCCCCCTGTACCGACAATAGAGTTTAATATTTGAAGATCAGATGCCAGTAAATCAGATATATGGAGTCTTGTCCTAAAAAAAAATATTGGGGAAGACCCCCAGCCCCCTCGCAGTTGCTTCGCACCTGGGGTGCTCATTAGTCGGGCTTCGCCCTCAAATAGGCTCCCCCCCCCCCCCCTTTTCGTAATATCCTGGATCCGCCCCTGTAGTCCCCTGGCAGGGATTACTGCGCAAAATGGCAATTCACTGTTTACGTGCGAAGAAAAAGCCAGCTACCATTTAATTTTCGTCACGTTAGTTACGTTCGGTCGGAAGACAATCTTGTTGTGTCAAGGTCATCTCTAAAGTCTGTTACAACCATTGACGTCATAATAGATATGACGTCAATGGCTTCAACTTTGTCAGCCCACCACGAGCGTTCCGCTTGGATGCATTTTGAGAAATGTATTTCAAGAAATGTTTTTCGAGAAATGTATTTCAAGAAATGTTTTTCGAGAAATGTATTTCAAGAAATGTTTTTCGAGAAATGTTTTTCAAGAAATGTTTTTCGAGAAATGTATTTCAAGAAATATTTTTCGAGAAATGTATTTCAAGAAATGTTTTTCGAGAAATGTATTTCAAGAAATGTTTTTCGAGAAATGTATTTCAAGAAATATTTTTCGAGAAATGTATAATGTATTTCAAGAAATGTTTTTCGAGAAATGTATTTCAAGAAATGTTTTTCGAGAAATGTATTTCGAGAAATGTATTTCAAGAAATGTTTTTCGAGAAATGTTTTTCGAGAAATGTTTTTCGAGAAATGTATTTCAAGAAATGTATTTCGAGAAATGTTTTGCAAGATTTGCTCAAGATTGTTTTGTAGTTGTATGTTTTTGATGAAATGTAAATGTAATTTTGATAAAATGTAAATGTAATTTTGATAAAATGTAAATGTATTTTTTTTATATTTCTATAAAAAATTTAATTTTCATTTTATAATAAAATAAAATCGAATAAAGATACAATTTAAAAATATTGATTTTAAGATACAAATGTTGGTTTTAGTCTACAAATGTTAATTTTGGCCTACAAATGTCGAAATACGACAACAAATGAAGAAATAAGAATTAAGGACTATGAATTAAGAAATAAGAACTAAGAACACTGAATAAAGAGCTGTTTGGTCTTCCATACTCATTTAATCCATATTTGTCAGTCTTGATTGGCTGAAGAACATCCATGTCAATCAACTTTTTATATTTAAATAGTGGAATAATGCCAATCAGACATATCTTCAATACAAATGTCTTGCTAATCTAAGAAATACGAACTTCGATCAACTGGCAAAGCTGTGAGAGCTCGGTCTCCACTGCACCATTTGTCCGACCAGTTATCCCTCGTTGTCTATTTGAAGAGAAAGAAATACCCATCAGTTGTCAAAGTGTTAGCTCCGGCCATCAAACGTCAAGGTTTACATAAAAAAAAAACTTGATTCCGAGACTGACACATCAAGGTGCAAAAAAGAATGAATGTTCCATAAAAGGTCATGAATGGTACTAATCAACACATCATGATCGACTGTCTAAAATCAACAGTTAACTATTTGACCATTTCATCTCGTAAAGATGTCTAAGGTTATTGTCTAATGTAAAACTCATTTTGATAAATTCCGCGAATCAGTACTACAGGGTAAGGGGTTATGGTATTGTGAACTTTTTCTTGTACGTGTAAAATGGTAGTTAAGACTTATGGGAACAAATAGTCGTAAAACGTGATTTTGGTGTCGACGGGTCGTAGGTAAAAACTATTTGAGTTGCTAATGTGTCGTCAATTTGATGGAATTACTGGGTAATTGTTCTACACAGGGACCAGTTAACGATCTGATAGTGAATATTTAGTGGCAATTATACACCTAAAGAAATCGATTGTCTATACTCAGTAGTGGAAGCAACATTAGAGAAATGCTACTTAAATGCAAGAAATCCCGAATGAATGAAAATGATTGAAAATCCATTGTGGGGCACCAGGATCAATCTGATTAAAATACAGATATATATATTTCGTTTCGTTTTTTATACTTTCGATGGCGTCAAGACAAGTAAAGCGAAATTTTGAACGGTAAAAATGAAACGAAAAGGGATCTGGGTTTTAATCAGATTAGGATCAGGATGAAAGGGTCACTATAGAAAACAAAGTATTTAATTTGCGAAGTTTCATATTTAAAGATACGGATGATTACAAAAGAAAATCTTATTTCGGTGAATATCAGTTGTACATCTTAAAAATCCTTTTTTTACCTGAAATACTGGGTTTATTATTACACCCTTAAAAAGCCCTGATCACCATTTGAGAGATTTTGACTCAATATTGTGAATGTTAATTATCTCAAAGAATATCAAGGCCATCTATAATGTTCACTGAAAACTTTTGATTTACCTCTTTATTAACCGAAACAGACATTTAGATATTGTCCGCAAAATGCCAATGATGATACACCAATGGCTGATAACAGAAATATCAAAATTGATCCGGGAACTAACATCAATCAATCAGCACCCACTGTAAAACTATTGCAAAACGCGATCTGCCAATTAGCATCCTATATTTAAAGTCTATTCAACAACCCATCAACTTATCAATATTAAATTATCAGCAAGACACGTGCAATTGCAGGTCAAGTTAGTTCTTTACCGTAAGACAGTAAACAGAAAGTACATGACATCAATAGAATATGCCATGGCATGCACAGGTTTTGCCTAGTAGTCAGAAATGTGAGAGAAAAGCGCTACAATATGTAAAACCACAGATTTTTAAAATTCAAAATAAGATGGACAGCTTGTACTTCAAAGTAATTAGATCAGTTGATTTGAATTTAAACACATATTGATCTTAGAGCATATAGATTAAGAGGATCTGTCAAAACTGCAGGTTCTTCCCAATTGTCTAAAAAAAAGGGGGGATGTAACTCCATGACTAATTTGATCAGATAAACCTAAATCAATAGAGATCCCCATGGGAGCTTTATTATCACGAACATCGTTCATACATTGAGGCATGCAGGCAAATGGGCTCGTAACTAATTATATTACCTGGAAAAGAACCAGTAATATGGCAAGTTTCAAAATGATCTGTGGCCATCTACCGCATGTACTGGAATCAGGGCGGTAACCCGGATTTTAATAACGGCATGTGATTATATAAGGTGACATACACACTAAAAGAAAATCGCTAACCCTTGGAAGATGCAAATCCAAAATAGAAGAAAAGGGGAAAGAGCTGGTAAAAAACAACGATTCAAAGAGGGATCAAAGTCGGTTACGATGTATCGGGAATAATCGAAAAACCCGAAGCATCGTGAACTAATATTGGATGATATTCAAACGTAAATTGTGCGATATAAAAGATTACACGCTTGAGGGCACCTTTTTTATTTCAACTTTACAGCATATACCTAACATGAACTTAATGCATGTAAGATTTATAGGGATGTTGTGGATTAGTGGGGAAATAAATAGAAAACTGTCACTGTAGTAGTATGGCTGTCACATTTTTTCTACCTTAAATTTAAATATAACCCATAAATGTTATGAACACGAAGAAACCAGCAGTAAACGATCGTGATTAAACAAAGGGGACATTTATGCCCAAAGGTTTGTCGGTTTCATTCATTGTAAAGCTTTGAAAAGTTTTGCAAATCTTCAATCTATCAGCAAGGCACCCCACCTGAACACAGCACCCCAATTGCAGAAAGATTTATCAGGGTAGCTTATATGGTCACCATCATCCACACAAGTACATGGTTCCATAACTATCGTGATTGTCTGAACATTGTGGAGTTATAGTTCATGTTGCAATGTAGATTTGACTTGCTTTTCTTACAAAGAAAATATGGCTAAAATGCATATTGAAAGTATTTTGGAGAGTCATCTATTTAGTAACCATATTTCAGAAATCGGGTTTAACGACTTTGTTTGGTGTACCCACCGGACCATTGAAGATGGGACGTGTTTATTGTAACATTATTGCTAGTTTACCAATGCTGTATAAGGGGCCCTCAGTATGTTACTTCATGTACCTTTGCCAATGACAATTAACACATGGTCAACCATCTTTGTACGATATGCATTACGTCTATGACTCCAGGATAATTCTATTTAGAAATTTTTAAATTACCTTTACATTTATTATCACAACTTCAATTATGTTTTAGGTCCTCAGGGAATCGTGTAGTCGATGTAATGATAACTCCTCTACTTTTAAACTGCCAGATAGATGACACATGTCTGTTATTTCAACTACCATCTCTCGTTCTGCAAAAAACAATTTAAAATAGTTTCTAGTTTCCCAAACACATCAATATATGTAAAAAATAAAAGGGACCCTCACGCATGTACTCTTTCTTTACAAACCAAACATAATTTTTCTTGTGAAATTGCATAGAATATGCACGCAGCGTTGCTCAGCCTTAATCAGACTAAAGTTTAAAACAGCAAGAGGTAAATATTATGAGCCAAGAGATTGACGGAGAATGTTTCACTCTACCAATGCTTCACAATCCGTTATAAACTGTAGCCCCTATCGTGTTCACATTGTTTTTGGAATGGGGGAGGCGTGGGGTGTAACTCCAGAACGCTGAAAATATACAAGGTGCATCTTCTCATGATGCTAATGCCAATGCATCACGCCGATTTTAGGGTGGTGGGTCTTTAAAATGACACAACAGGATTCCCATAAATGCCCTAGTAGAGAAAGGCATCTTATTATTATTATTGTTATTATTTATTATCATGTAACTTTATATAATCACCTCTATTGTCATGTTTGATGTGCTCCTTGGAAAAATAAATAAATAAATAATTTCCCGTATATGTATATTGGTACTCTAGACCATTAGGCCATCCCAACCCCCGATAACAGAAACTGGATTGGATTTCGTTTCTTTAAAGTACATTAGACCTATCTCACAAAAAAAGTTTAAATTTCCCAAAAGTAGGAAATTTATTATTTAGTACAACCGTGTTCACTAAAAAATATAATATTTTTTAATGTCTGTACATTTTATTTCTGGGCTGGTTGTCCTTTTAAATGTCTAGCGGGCCTACACTGTCCACGTTTCGATCTTCTCTCATTAGTGTTAAACTCTTGAACTGATTAAATTTTATACCTGAAGCATAATAGAATATTCAATGTTTATGACATATCGCATTTCTCATATTACCTTTATCGCCTACATTAAGAGACACCTACGCTGGAACGGAACAAAACCTGTAAACAATACCGAACTAAAAAAAATACTTCGCTTATTCATGTAGGTAATTCAATTTCTCGTTTTGCATGACAAATTGTATTAGAATTTAGTCTAAAATCGAGGAAACGGGTTTTGATATACATTCACTGTCATGTCTGGCTCAGTTTTTTAAGATTTGTAAGTGGGTGAATGAAGTGACGTGAGAGGGGGACCTTTCTGATTTAAAGATACGTTATGTAAGATTTAAAAAAAAAGAGCTGGCCATTCTTGCTATAATAGCACAAATATTATAGATAATGTAAAATGAAAATATCACTGTTTGTAGTTTTGACAATATCACTGTTTGTAGTTTTGACAAGATGTGTGCATTGTGGTATATTCGAGATTTAGCTTCGCCTTTCCAGTTTAAAATTATTTTTTCAATGGAGAACTATTCTAATCTAGTTTAAATCTCTAGTATCCGATGCCATCGAGAATGAATTATGGTCTCGTTTTGTTTTGTTAGGCTGATTTTGCTCCTGCAAAATGTATGTTTTAAGTGACAAATCTGGTAATGGCCTTGGCTGGATATTATGAGGCTTATATGGAGTAAACTGCAGTTGCCAGCAAAAGTGTAGGATTCCCTTTAAAATCAACGAAAAACAATATGTTGATAAAATGTACCTAATAGAATAACAAGTCTCCCTATCGATAAAAAATCTACCAACAGTATAACAGGTCTTTGTTTGAAAAATATTAATGGTCGAAGAGCACATATTATTGGAAATGATTTGTTGCACCTCGCCTATTACTGTACCAATCCATTCTACATAGTTAGCACAGTAACAGTATTAGAAATAATGAACTTTTGAAGCATCCGGATGTAAGAAGAACTATTTCGTACCTCAATCTAGTCTTTCATTGAAGAAATTCAATAATTAAATGATTTATGGTGACATTTCAACCAGTAAATCAATTTTATTAGTAAATAATGCTGTTTAATTTCCATTCGCTTAATCTAAACTTTATATAATGATTATTGACATGGGATGATAGTATATCAACTGTTAAAGGTTAGTCAGCAGTTTTTATACAAACATATTATATTACTTTAACCACGTCCTGGTATCAATTATTTATCTGGAAACCAAAAAGATCAAACCGGTATGAACATGCAAAATTGAGACTATAAACGCTATCATTAATGTTGCATCATTAATTACCCAATGTAAAAATTTCATCCATATCGTGATATACTAGTTATTTACTTATCCGAAACGAAAAATGCTAAGTTTTAAAGAACATACAAATATTAAACTATATAAGCTATCATTAATGCTGCATCAAAAGTCAACAGCGAGTATAATTTCTAAGAGATGTTTAAAAACCACTTGATACGGGCATCGGTCATATGATTTAGATCACGTTAATTTCAAACTCTAGCTTTATTTTTGATTTGTTTTTTTTTGCTGGGATATATTATTGAATTTATCGGGTATATTAAATAACCCGACAATAATATTTAAGATACAGTAGCAGCTGAGTTAGTGTAAGAGCAAAAAATTCCACATCGCGCCCCGACCATTAATTTTAGTCAGTATATCTTTATTCGTGACGTAAGAAGTAGACATATAAAGTAGATCTGCCTATTCCCCCAAAGAACAACAGACACTCTTTTATTTCGATATAATCAAACGTTCAACTTTATTAAACTTTCTTACCATTGATGTAGATAATAATGAAATCTTACAGACCATTGAATGTAAATCAGTTTATATACATTCATATTACAGTATTATATGCGTTGTGAACCACTTTTGTGAATTTCTAGGTCCTAAATGTTAGCGATTTAGCTCCTTTAAGATACAGTAGCAGCTGAGTTCGTGTAAGAAAAGAAAATTCCACATCGCGTCCCGATCATTAATTTTTGTCAGTATATCTTTAAGCGTGACGTAGGAATTAGACATATAAAGTAGATCTTCCTATTTCCTCCAAGAACAACAGACACCCCTTTATTTCGATATAATCAAACGTTCAACTTTATTAAACCTTCTTACCATTGATGTAGATAATAATGAAATCTTACAGACTAATAGGCACTAATAAAATGTTTACGACAGCGTTCTAGGATTTAATTTTGAAAGTAAACTGTAGACTCGGCTGGCACATCCATCTGGAAAAAAGAATTTCATTTGGAGAAAAAGAAGAAAAGATTCGTCCTAAATTAGCTGAATCGTTACTTCCGATCATTTTAATTTAGTTTCGTTGAAAGAAAATTCGGATGGGGAACTAATTTATTGCTTACAACTGCTATTTTCAGCTTTAAATAATGAACTAAAATATCTGGAAATTAGAATCAAATGGTAAAAACAAATTTATTATCCCAATTTTAATATCGATAAAAAAGAGAGCTAAAGCATTAGAAATAATGCCAGAAGATATAAAAGAAAAGAAAACAAACAAAGGAATGTACATCTTAAAACGTTTATTGCATTTTCACCTTTCAAATGATCAATCTTTTGTGTTTAATTTTAAAAGTGAAATGTAGACTCGGCTGGCACATCCATCTGGAAAAAAGAATTTCATTTGGAGAAAAAGTAAACTGTAGACTCGATAAAAAAGAGAGCTAAAGCATTAGAAATAATGCCAGAAGATATAAAAGAAAAGAAAACAAACAAAGGAATGTACATCTTAAAACGTTTATTGCATTTTCACCTTTCAAATGATCAATCTTTTGTGTTTAATTTTAAAAGTAAACTGTAGACTCGGCTGGCACATCCATCTGGAAAAAAGAATTTCATTTGGAGAAAAAGAAGAAAAGATTCGTCCTAAATTAGCTGAATCGTTACTTCCGATCATTTTAATTTAGTTTCGTTGAAAGAAAATTCGGATGGGGAACTAATTTATTGCTTACAACTGCTATTTTCAGCTTTAAATAATGAACTAAAATATCTGGAAATTAGAATCAAATGGTAAATACAATTTTATTATCCCAATTTTAATATCGATAAAAAAGAGAGCTAAAGCATTAGAAATAATGCCAGAAGATATAAAAGAAAAGAAAACAAACAAAGGAATGTACATCTTAAAACGTTTTTTGCATTTTCACCTTTCAAATGATCAATCTTTTGTGTTAAAATTAACCCAGTGTCGTTCGTAAGACACAAGACTCTTGTCATTTGAAGCTAATTGATTTTCTCAAATGCTAAAGATCTTTATATCAGAATTATAGGTTAGTTAGTTACATATAATTGCATCTTACACATAACGTAGGCTTACATGCCCTTCGATCTATCCGTTAATGACACATTTTTTAATGTACGAATAATGAAGAACAACATGTACTAGGATACATGTTTACTAGTAAATATGATGTCAATGTTCGTGTACTTAAAGACATAACATTCCGAACTAAAGGTACATTTATTGTTTACTTTCATCTGATATGGGAATCTACCCCCCCCCTCCAGGCACCATTCTTTATCTTCTTTCCATGCCTTACGGGGGATTGGGATGGCCTAGTGGTCTAGAGTGCCGCGCTTCGACCGCTAGCTAGCCGGCCACCTCTGGCTTGTGGCTGTGGTTTAGAGCCCTGGTGTGAGCGTATGTGGCATGGAGATAGGGGCGCCTTCTCAACCTCGTGGATTTCCTCCGGGTACTCCGGTTTCCTCCCACTGCTAAAGACCCCACGCGCTAGCGAATTATTGAAACCAAATGTTAGTCCCGAAGTGACCTATATGTGGACGTAAAACAACATATCTCTCTCTCTCTCCCTCTCTCTCTCTCTCTCCATACGTTACCTTACTATAAACAGGTAACATTGTGGTTTTAAACTTATTTACATGAACGGGACCTAGTTGTTTGCCCAATCCGAATGAAAAGGCACACTTTCCATGTCGGTATCCCATCCCGGACAGGTAAGACCTAGGTTGTTCTTGGCCCACAATAATTGAATTTGAACCCACGCGTCTGACAGTTGTAATACGTATTAGTACAGAATTAAATACATAAAAAAAACTTTCATTAGTGGTCGATATAAAACCGTCCCTAACGTATATAAAAATAGAATTCTTGTTAAAGAAATTAAATGAATAAAATGTGGTTTAACGTCCTATTGTTCTGTTCCGACTTGACTAATGTAGATGGGCCTTGTTAAAGAAAGTTTGAAATATTCAGAATATATTGGAATAATGAATTAACACCTCTGGAATACTATTCGCCTCAGATAACCAAACAGAATTATGTAGCAGAGCACAGTTTACTAATGTAGGGCTCTCATTTAATCCATACTTGTCAGTCTTGATTGGCTGAAGAACATCCATGTCAATCAACTTTTTATATTTAAATAGTGTGATAATGCCAATCAGACATATCTTTAATACAAATGCCTGGCTAATCTAAGAAAGACGAATTTCGATCAACTGGCCAAATTGTGAGAGCTCGGTCTCCACTGCATCATTTGTCCGGCCAGTTACCCCTGGTTGTCTATTTGTAGAGAAAGAAATATCCATCAGTTGTCAAAGCTCATGGAAAAACAACCCTAGATTCTGAGATTGACATAGTAAGGTGCAAAAAAGAATGAATGTGCCATATAAGGTCACGAAGGTCACTAATCAACACGTCTTGATCGACTGTCTAAAATCAAACAGTTAACTATATGACCATTTCATCTCGTAAAGATGTCTAAGGTTATTGTCTAATGTAAAAATTATTTTGATAAATTCCGCGAATCAGTACTACAGGGTATGGGGTTATGGTATTGTGAACTTTTTTCTTGTACGTGTAAAATGGTAGTTAAGACTTATGGGAACAAATAGTCGTAAAACGTGATTTTGGTGTCGACGGGTCGTAGGTAAAAACTATTTGAGTTGCTAATGTGTCGTCAATTTGATGGAATTACTGTGTAATTGTTCTACACAGGGACCAGTTAACGAGCTGATAGTGAATATTTAGTGGCAATTATACACCTAAAGAAATCGATTGTCTATACTCAGTAGTGGAAGCAACATTAGAGAAATGCTACTTAAATGCAAGAAATCCCGAATGACTGAAAATGATTGAAAATCCATTGTGGGGCACCAGGATCAATCTAATTAAAATACAGATATATATTTCGTTTCGTTTTTATACTTTCGATGGCGTATACACAAGTATAGCATAATTTTGAACTGTAAAAGCGAAACGAAATAGGATCTGTGTTTTAATCAGATGGGGGTCAGGATGAAATGGTCACTATAGAAAACAAATTATATGTAAATTGCGAAGTTTAATATTTAAAGATGCGGATGATTACAAAAGAAAATCTTATTTCGGTTAATATCAGCCGTGCATCTTAAATCCCTTTTTTACCTGAAATACTGGGTTATTTTTTACACCCTTAAAAATCCCCGATCATGATTTGAGAGATTTTGAATCAATATTGTGAATGTTAATTATCTCAAAGGATTATCAGTGCCATCTATAATGTGCACCGCAATCTTTTGATTTGCCTCTTTATTAACCCTAACCGACATTTAGATATTGTCCACAAAATGCCAATGATGATACACCAATGGCTAATAACAGGGATATCAAAATTGATCCGAGAACTAACACCAATCAATCAGCACCCACAGTAAAACTATTGCAAAACGCGATCTGCCAATTAGCATCCTATATTTAAAGTCTATTCAACAATCCATCAACTAATCAATATTAAATTATCAGCAAGACACGTGAAATTGCAGATCAAATTAGTTCTTTAACGTAAGACAATGAAAAAAGAAAGTACATGACACCAAAAGCATTTGCCGTGGTATGCAGAGGTGTTACCTAGTACCAAGAAATGTAAGAGAAAACGATAAAATATGTAAAACCATACGAGATAATTTTTTTAAAATTCAAATTAAGATGGACAGCTTGTACGTCAAAGTAATTAGATCAGTTGATTTTAATTTAAACACACATTGATCTTAGAGCATATAGATTAAGAGAATCTGTCAAAACTGCAGATTCTTCCTAATTCAGAAATTGTCTAAAAAGAGGCTGTAACTCCATGACTAATTTGATCAGATAAACCTAAATCAATAGAGATCACACTGGGAGCTTTATTATCACGAACATCGTTCATACATTGAGGCTTGTAGGCGGTGGTTGTCCAATCATTGAGCTCGTAAACTAATTATGTCACCTGGAAAAGAAACAGTAATATGGCAAGTTTCACAAGGATCTATGCCCATCGTCCGCCTACACGTGTTCCGGCATCAGGGCAATAAACCTGATTTTAATTACGGCATGTGAACCATAAACCGTAGGGCATAATGAGTAACTACGTCTAATTTCAAGAAGTTCGATCAAAAATCTATTGAAGTGGACGCCCTAACCCCAAACCTTATTATATAAGGTGAGACACACACACTGAGAGGAAATCGCTGACCAATGGCCCGTCTTCAATTAGCCCAGGAATGTACAGAAACGTATAATATAAGGTGACACAAACACACTGAGAGGAAATCGCTGACCAATGGCCCCGTCTTCAATTAGCCCAGGTTATGTGCAGAAGCGTAGGACGTTAAACCCTATTTCTTTCATTCTGATCAATGGGATAATCCAAAAGGCTGAAGCATCGTGAACTAACATTGGATGCTATTCAAACTGCATGTTGCGGTCATTCTAGAAACCCATAAAAATAAAAGGTATCAATCGTAAATTGTGCCAAGTACTAAAAGAGGAGAAATGACCCCCTTTTCAACTCTACAGCAGAAACCTAGCATGAACTTACTGCATGTAAGATTTATTGGGATGATGTGGGTTAGTGTGGACATAAATAGAAAGCAGTGACAGTAGTAGTATGGCTATACCGTTTTTTCTACGTTAAATTATAATATAACCCAAAATGTTGTGAACACGTAGAAACCAGCAGTAAACGATCGTGATTTAACAAAGGTAACATTTATGCCACAAGGTTTATCGGTTTTATCCATTGTAAAGCTTGGAAAAGTTTTGAAAATGTTCTATTTATCAACTAGGCACCCTAGCTAAACCATCACACAATAGCCCAATTGCAAAAAGCGTTATCAGGGTAGCCTATATGGTCACCATCATCCATACAAGTACATGGTTCCACATATTCCTGAAGCAATGGTGCGAGAAATCCATAGTGGGATTAGTTCTAATCAAACGGAACACTGCGAGGTGTATGATGGTTCCATAACTAACGTGATTACCTGAACCGTTGTAGTTCATGTTGCAATGTAGATTTGACTTGATTTTTTTTACAAAGAAAATATGGCTAAAATACATATTGAAAGTATTTTGGGAAGTCATCTATTTAGTAACCGTATTTGTGTACCAACCAGGCCATTGAAGATGGAACGTATCTATTTAACATTATTGCTAGTTTATCAATGCTGTAAGGGGCCCTCAGTATTTTACTCCATGTACCCATTCGGCAAACCTCGACAGATTCTACGCATCTAATCTCGGATGTATGACCATTTCCACCATATTCGAATTATTTTAAGGGTTCCGAATGGAAAACGGCTGCCCCATGGAGATTTGTGCGAAGCGTGTATTATATCAACAAACGTCACGTTTGGCATTGGGATTGGGAAATTAACAGGGAATTTTATCAAACCAGCACCCTTGAGACAATATCTCTCCTCATTTATGTATACACATTCTACAAAAGACGCAATTTGGGACTTTTTTGTAAAAGCGACACGTTTTCTTGTTTAAAGTGAACCGGTAGGCGCATCGCATATGTGTGGGCGAATGTACACATCACTTACTGTCATACCGCCGAGATTTGATGAAGGGTACAGTAAACTGTCGAGATTTGCCTATAGTGTCCATGTACCTTTGCCAATGATGTAAGCATCCGATGATAAACACATGGTCCACCATCTTTGCGCGATATGCATTACATCTATGACTTCAGGATAATTCTATTTAGAAATTTAATACCTTTACATTCATTATCACAACTTCAGTTATGTTTAGGTCCTCAGGGAATCGTGTAGTCGATGTCATTTTAACTCCTTCATCTTTCAAACTGCCAGATAGATGACATTATGGCTGTTTTTTCAACTACCATCTCTCGTTCTACAAAAACAATTTAAGACAGTTTCTAGTATACCAAACACATCAATATATCATGTAATAAATAAAGAAAAGATGCTCTCAAGCATGTAAATTTTCTTGAAAAATTAAACACATTCTTGTGAAATTGCATTGAATATGGAGGCAGCGTTATTCAGCCTTGGTCAGGTTAACGTTTAAAAAACAAAAGGTTGATATTCGAGATGCGACAAGAGATTGACTGAGAATGTGTCACCCTATCAATGCTTCACAATCTGTTTAAAACTGTAGCCCTATCGTTTTTACAAGGTTTTTGGAATAGGAGAGGCGTGGGTGTAACTCAAGAACCCTGCACATATATAAGGTACACCCTCTCATGATGCTAATGCCAATGCATCACGCCAAATATTTGGGGTGTTAGGTCTTTAAAATGACACAACATGATTCACTTTAATGCCCTAGTAGAGAAAGCATCTTATTATTATTATTATTATTATTATTATTCATTATCATGTAACTTTATATAATCACCTTTATTGTCATGTTTGATGTGCTCCTTGGAAAAATAAATAAATAAATAATCTTCCGTATATGTGATGTATATTTGTACCTAGATGTTTTGGTAGCCGCAAGGAAGTGAATGGCAGGCCAAACGACTACAAAGGTTTAAATTACAGCAAACATTAAAACATCCAAAATGAGCAATTCCAATCACTCTAGATGTTTTCAATCGGAGACGTCAGAGTTTAGAATATGGATTTTATGCTTGATAAAAATGTCTATTCAGGATGAGATGGTTGAAATATTCGGTTTCTTTTCTGCCCGTCGTTCAAAAGTTAGCGTTGAAAAGCTAAGCTAAAAGTTTAAAAAGCACCACATACATCACAAACACCTCACTTCTGTTGAGACGTCATTCAGAATTAACTCTTTTCTAAAGAATTGGCAAAACATTTCTCTTATTCATAGTAAATCAGACTATATTGTCACAAAATCAATGGACTCAAACGTACTTATTTAAAGTAAAGTATCTACCCATATCTATACGACGTTCTTTTTAAAATATAAGCCTACTAATGACCACAATTAAGTGTGGTTTAATGGTCGAGAGCGAGACATTAAGTAATATATTGTAACAACAAGAGGACCATGAGGTCCGAGTGTTTTTACAATATATTACGCAATGTCTAAGCTCGAGGCGATTAAACGACTTAAAATACAGACACTCCGCACGTGAGTTTACAGTGAAAAACGTCGTATCAGTCTAGTATTTTTATAATGTACGCTTGGCGAGTTGCCCGTGCATTATTTGAAATAGTGGTACGCGAACATCAAAGGGTGACGTCACATCTTTATTTTAATAGATATTAAAATCCTATAGATACCAGGATACATGAGATTGAGATGACTAAAGGATCAAATTTTCAGTAATTGTTTGAGTATAATTAGCAATACAGAGGCGGCATCGTTACCATAGCGTAATGGTAAACAATGTGGTTTACGTGTCACGTCACTTTTGGTTTGACGTAAAGATGTTACCACAAAAAACATGTATTCATTTGGAGGTACTAGCCTTTGTTCGGAAATAAGTGCTGATATGTATTTTTGTAATGGAATTTTTGTAAAGGAATACATATTTCCTTCATACAAAAAGACACCCCTAGAAGTGCGAAAAGAAAAAAAACCACAGACATTTCTGACAGCGGCGATCGTGTTATTAAGATGATATAGTGATACATTACATATAAGTATATAATGGTAAACAACGTGGTCTTACGTGTCTCGTCACTTTTGGTTTGACGTAAAGATGTTACCACAGAAACATCATATAATCATTTTGTCCAGCCAGCCTTTGTTCCGAAATAAGTGCTGATAGGTATTTTTGTAATAGAATACATATTTCCTTCATACAAAAATAATACACCCCTAGAAGTGCGAAAGGAAATAAACACAGACATTTCTGACAGTGGTGATCATGTTATTGGCATTTAGATGATATAGTGCTCCGTTACATATTAATATTTTCGTAAGCGCGTCACAAGACCAATCATAACACTGTCCGTAAAGATGAGTTCTCAGTTTATTAAATATATGATACGAATTTGATTGTCTAAAGGTCACAGGACGATAGTCAATATACAACTGTATTTTTTTTTTTAAAACAATATTTTATTCAAGTTTTCTGAATGGGATTGGGGAACAGGCTTAGCCTAAGTAAAACCCCTCTCCCTGTATTTCATTAACACTTATGGTATATCCGGTCATTTCATCAAGAACCCCTAAAAGTGTATTTCGTTAACACTTTTGGGCGATTGTCCACCAATCGTACTGTCTGTAAAGAAGTGGGTTCGTATCCTGGAGAGGGACGAGAAGAGCCTTTAGGACTCTCCAGTCGAAGTTCTCCCTTGTCGTTCGTGTAGGATCAATATCCAAAATAGGTTGAAACACGGCTAGGTGCCTTGGCAAATTCGCCAAACTTGCATTACACACATATCCTTAGACTTCAATATTACCATGCATTTTTTTTCAAAATGTCCCAAAATTGTCTTGAAAAGACATTGAACCTAGAAAAGTGACATTTCCAATTGTGGTTGGGGACGTAGAAAGAATCTAATTTTGTTTCATTATATCCATACGTGCATCTCGACTACTTCTAGGCTCTTTGTAGACACGAGATTACGAACAACTCCTAATCCCAAAACCGTGAAATTAATATAAGATTGAACAAATTTATGAAACGACCCAATTTTATTTTCCAAATCATCAAATTAACTACAACAACTAGATTTTAATTAAATTGCACCAAAAACCGTAAATCTGGCAATACAATTATTATAGTATAGGCACTAATCTAATAACATGCGTCCCAACCCTTCAAATACCTTTCGTAACAATTGTTTGAACTAGAAAAAGAATTATCTTTATCTAATTGAAATTTCTCACCATGGCTGCGGAAAATGCTAAATTACCAACTACAATAGTTATTTCATATTTTTTCTTTCATATTGTTGCCACGATGTAGTTTAACCCACTTTGTCTTTGTTTTTTGCTTTACGTATAACTTAAAGAAGTAGTATGTAAGCGCTAAATCTGTCCGTTTCAGATCTTTAATTTGGTCTCAAATGTTATATAAATTATTAGACATTTCAACTCTCGAGATATCGGATGGTTGGGATATTTAACGGGTGAAATGTGATCGCCATTTTATAATTGTAATTCAAATGGGATAATCGATACTTTGTTTATTTTCGTAACAACGGTAGCAATAAAACTCGAGGATATTATAGTCTTTAAACATTTATAACGAGGCCCCTGTTTATTATAGCGCGAATTGTCGGCTCGTTATCTATACTCACATAATTCATCTTTAAGAAGTACAAAATATTTTGAATTTAGGATAACTTTGTTAGTACCAATAGTTTTTAATAATTTGTAAAGCATTGTAATGGTTGAAGTAAGAAGCTTTTTACTTCAAATATATAATTCGAAATTAACAGACGAACTTACCGCTTGTTCGTACATAGACATAGAGGAACATATAAGTATTTGTATTATAATGAACTTTAAAGGGCCACAAATGAGCTGTAATTGACTATGACATTCGATGAGTTAAGTATATTCCCAAAAGATCCAGTACTACTGGAACTATTTAAATTACCATATATTTCGTTATTTCTATCAGAACATCCGAAAATTATACATAGGTATGTTGAAGGATGGGTGAGGGTGAAAAGGTCACTTGGTATTTACATCTTAATCACAGGCGTACGGACTAGATGGACATAGATGGGGGGGGGGGCATAACCTTAAACAGAAAAAAGTTAGGGTTATGGACGGTGGTGCCGGTTCTCTGTGAGAGGAGACGGCCGCAAACGCGTTTTCTGGGCACGATTCTTGATAGTCGTAACATAGTATTACGACGACTGTATCAACATCTCCCATTTCTATCGCAACAACTCACTGTTTTTTGCTCCGAACTTGGCTAATAAAGATGGACATACGCCATACGGTGTGCTATGCAGCAAATTTTGCCGGAGAGCGGCATTAGGACCTTCTCTTCTTATATCGAATATCAACTGCCAAGGGATCTTTTACGTGTACGCCAATGTGTACACGGGACCTCGTTTGTTTGTCCAATCCGAACGACTAGACAGCTGTACTTGACAGGTCCCCCGTCCTACATCACTGACAAGGGAGAACTAAGCCGTAAATTTGGATGAACTTTCTCGGCCACTGCAGGGTTCGAACACCCGACCACCATGCTAGCGAGCCAGCGTCCTACCCACTTAGCCACCGTGTCCCCTCATTTGGATTATGACATGAGATTTAAATGTTGTAATGACCAGAAAACTTTTAGGAAGGGTGTTTCACCGCTGTCCTCTTACCAAAATACATCAAAATCTAAAATCCCCATACAATTTTGCTTTACAGACGGCAGTACCGGTCGTCTTCGAGAGGCAAATGAATGGTGTATACCGTGTACACCCCCCCCCCTCCCAAGAAAAATCAAAAATAAATAAATACAAAATTCAAAAATTTGACGCCCTCAAACGTGTTTTCCTGCTACTCCAGGATGTGAATACGGCAACTTCAAAGTAATCTTATAGAGCCTACAGTCCACGGAGATGGGACCGCCGGGAGAAACAAATGTATCTGCCGCAAGCGCGTTTTCCTGCTATTCCAGCTCGTGAATACAGCAACTTCAATGGGACTTACCCGAATCCCAAACAACCAATTTGTCGTTGTGGATTGTAATCGAAATGCCACTCTATGCCGACAAAGATTCCATCCATCCAATTATATTGTTGCAGCTGCATTCATAAATAATAATCAATGCTCGAATAAAGTAGAGTTGCTACAAACATAACAGAATTTAAAGATAAAAAGGCGCAAGATTATTTAGACATTTGAAAGTTAACAAGATTGAAGTTACGTGATCGTTTTACATGGAAGAACAAATGACATAAAATTCAAAGAATCTAAACAAGAAGTGACAACAGAACAAACCAGGGTTTTAGTAGCGTCAATTTATAAATATTTGCGTAGTTTGCTAAAGCGTTTAAGAGGAATATAAACAATTTTACAAATATTGTTAATACGATTATCCCTCGACAAGCTACTTTCTGATGTTAAAGGGGGAGAGATACAAACAAAGACCAGCGGGAAAAACAGGTATCTCTACATTTATGCTTTTGTTCGATTACTTCCCCTGAATTTACCCCTTGGTCCCTTCTTTTTTTCTCCATAAATATTGTATGGAACAACTGGAAATGCCACTCTCTACAGCTGTTTTTTTGAAAGGCATAAAAGAGAAAAACGGGTGATGTCCAAACCATCGTCAGTGAAATCAAATACCCAAAATACACCAGCTAAAATGTTCTCACTAAATGCATGATTCTTCTTTGAAATTTGCAGTATTTAAAAAATAAACTCTTCGAAACTGAAGAAATGAGTGTTTAAACTGGAAACTTCAATTTACTCAAAAGTCAGAAAACGTGACATCACCAGTTATTTCTCTGGAGTCTTCAAATGGTTTTTAACGTCCATTCGACACAAACTTGGTCATTTCGGGACTAACCCACGTTTCAATTTTATTACAGTAATTCGCTTGCGTGGAGGGCTCTTTAGCAGATTAAAATCGAATTAAAATTAACACACTTCGCGTACAAGCGGCGGACATTTTTTCCGGCAGGTCTGGTCCGATTTTCAAGAAATTCGAATTCCTCCTTCATTACGGTGTAACCGTGATATATTTAAACAGATGTTTGAATAGGATAATAATGGTGACCTTCAGAGGGACCCCAAGCTAAAAAAGGCGTTTTTTTTTGTACAATCAGGGGCCATAATTCGGGTAGTTACTATCCAATATGCGCAAATACCGAAAGGAACCAAGATTTGCATTAAAATCGGTTCAAAATTGTGAGCTAAAAACATGATTTTTGGTACAATCAGGGGCTATAATTCATGAATTGTCAATCTGATACATGCCAACATCGAACCGATATCATTTGGAGATAAACCTACAGTCTATAGTTTCGTCATAATTGGAATTATTACCTGTAATGTGTCCACAACCAATTGTTGACGGACGAACGTCCAGGTGGACAGGGGCGACGACAATATACGTCCACATGAAAATTTGGGCGTATAAAAATGCCTTTCCTAGTCATCATATTATGCTAAAATGATAGGCGGAATTATTTTCACCAGAGTATGATCACTCACGTTCGGATTTGAATTTATTAGACGCATTTCTTGACACCCTAAAGGTAGTAGATGACATTTGTTTTTTTAAAAAAGTATCGTAATTTTCTGGGTTTTGGAGACTTTTCTGTAGGTAGAAAAAAAGAAAACCCAACATTAAAACACACATCTTTATTTGCTGTACAGGGTGTGATCTGTTTCCGAAAGGCATTATTTTAAAATGTCAAAGCATTGGAACATGTCGATGTCGATGGCCACCGCAGTTCAGTATTACGCTTCGTTTCCACGCAGGCCTTTACTAGAGAAACAATTCACTTACGGTCATGGCATCGGATCCGTGACTTACATAACGGACCGTTTGATCCGCAGCCTACACTTTCGACAAATTGCCACTAAACCATTATGTAACCCGCTTGCCAAACTAACAAGCAATTACGAAAACGGAATAATTAATGTCTTATCCTCAGTTGTTTTTTAAAAATAGAAACGGTTGACCTGACGTGCTATTTTAATCCTAAGGTTAAATACATTATACAATATTTATACTTGGCAATACACCCTTTTGGTATACTTTTAAAGGGACAATAACACTCTTGCTGGCTTGGCAGGTCCAGAAAAAAAAATAGCCTTATTCTAACTACAAGATGTTTAAGTATTCTACCTGTTGTGTAAATTATCCACTACAACCTATCTTACTTGTCCAGAGTGTTCGAAAATATGTTTAAATCCAAGTTGCATTTGAAAGTGCTTACATAAGGCTTTTCAAACCATGTTATGACATGTAGTGGAATTTGTCCAATTTTAAAATTAGGTGTGTTAAGGTGCAATTTGTATCATTTTTTAATTGAAATATTGTAAAATAGTACAAACTGTTGATCAGAATAAAGATTGGAGTATAGTATTCAGTTACAACAAGAGTGGTATTGGGGCTTTAACATAAGCGTATGGATTGATTTATCAACACATCACAGACGTAGGTTTCTGTCAATATCCTAGTTTCTATGATTGATAGATGCATATTATTGTATTCATTGAAATGAAAATAACGCTTTTCACAACAACAAGCTCTCCTACAGTATAATTTATTAGCGCCCAGTTCTCACTGGCCATCTATTTATGAATCCAACAGTGGCTGGTTTTGTATTACTAATGATGCTTTTAGGTGTTCTACAGAAAACCGCCTTTCACTTGAAACTCAGAGACCTTCATCGTTTAGTAATCTAGCGTGAAGAGTAATTAATTCCTTAGTGGAAGATGCCACAAAGATGATTTTCTGCCCTTCAGGGTGCATTGTCCGCCTTTTGAGTTGCTATGACTGAAAGCGGTCATCGTTTGATATAGGATATAATGAACTCTCGACTATATGAATTTATTCTTAACTCCGTGTAATTGTTCACTTCAGTTGAGATCGTTAACTTAGTCAAGGATAATATCCTTCTAGTTCAAGGATGGCGGTTGAGATATAATGAAGCCGAAATGTCTTGAGACACTATACTCCAGTTAGTGTCTGACTCAACTGACGAATTTAACGTTTTATTTTCGCGAGATGTCAAAAACAAAGCGTTAGAAAATCGTATCTTTCATATATAGATTCAGTATAAAAAAATGTTACTTAAACATATTTTATTACTTTGAAGTAAACAGTTTGGACACAAGTTACTAAAACGTATACAAAAGAGTCCCCTCCAATACAATATAATTGTTGTAGGTGGTCAATGAGACAAGTCAATAAATGTACATATCCGATAGTAGTAAAGAATAAATTAACAGAATAAACATATTTACACAAGTTCAGTATATGTAAAATATGGATCAGGGATAATACCTCGGTATAACATACCTTAGAACAGCGAAATATACGAAAGCGTTTATGGTCTATTTAGTGGGGTTTTAATATTAAATCAATTTCTATTTAAAAGTGTTTTCTATGGATTTATGTACTTAACTAAATGCATATTCCAAACTGTTGTTAACTCCAGGTCACCCTAAAGCAATGTCGTCGGATTTAGGTTATAATAGTTTTTTAATTGATCAAATAATATACCCCTTTGCTCATCATACAAGGGACAATTTTGGAAAAAGTGTTGCCTATATTCCGTTAAATGGCCAGTGATATTTTTGATCATTTACAAGGTTAAATTAATAAAGATGTGATTTTAATGGGCTTCAGCCGTGTCGAAGTCTTGTATGCCAGATATTAGGTTTCCTGTTACATGTTAATAGATAATTAAGTGGAGGTTTCGATTGGATAAATTTAGTTACTTTTGACCTGAATACTGCTCTATAAGGGGCAGCTTTTGTTGACGAATCTAACGAATTTCAGGCGCGGATTGTGCTTAGGAAAAACGGATTTTTTAAACCGTGACGTTCGATAACGTGGCGTCAATGGATCGTTGGTATTTCGTAATGGATATGGTGTGTTATTGTGTCTATATTGTTGTAAGATACTTGTAAGAAACAATTATTATATATCGTAAAAATGTCAGTTTCTGTCTGAAACGTCTGGTCGACAGTTTGTCCTATCCCGTTTCTTGATAAAGTGATTCTTTACTCACAAACTTGGGTAATACGTAACTACGAGCAGCTTCTCACTGAATATTTTCTATACGAATACTATAATTTTTGGTGCAGTTATCCCAGACCGGACTAGCATATGCGAAGATCGGTCTGATGTATGCTTTATAGATTTTGTCTTCCTTCTATGTCGCTTTTTATCCAAGTTAGACAGACTTCACCGATTCCATATTTACTAAGTTTATATAGTAGACCGGAGTGATTTACACGGTCAAAGGCTTTAGCTATATCGAAAAAAAAACCATAAGAAAGTTTGTGACTTTCAATAGCACTGACACAATCATGATACATTTTTATTAGTTGGTGTACAGTAGAGTGATTAGGCATAAATCCAGATTGGAAACTTATACAGCTCAGTAGTGATATTTGTTTTTATCACCCAATAATACTCTCTACGGTAGATATCGAATGTGTGATAAATTTCACAATCTACTATGTAAGGAGATATCGCTTTACATGAATTTGATTGGTCAATCAAAAAGGAACCACTTTTTTTTATTTTCAAAGAACAGTTCACTTTTTTAAAATTAAAAGTACCTTCTTTCTTATTAAAAAGGAACTATTTTTTATTTAATTGACCTTAATGAAAAAACACTGGGTCAATATAAAGGACTTTGTAATGGTCGAATTGCTGTCAAAAAATGTATCACTACGCCATAATGTGTTCAGGTTCAGTAAAAGTGAAATCTATTGCAAAGAAGTATATTTATTTATTTCTGCATGTAAGAAGGGATTGGGTGAAAAATACAATCCCCTACTCGTCTTTTTTGATATCAAAAAGACTCGTAGGAGATTCCCTATATAATTTTCAGTTATGTTTTTGGACCCGTTCTTAAAAATTGGTATCACATTTGCAAATTTCCACAACGCTGGGAATATCCCTTCTTCAATGGATTTGTTGAAGAGTAAACCAAGTAGTGTGATTAATGGGTGCGAGGTTGCTTTCATGAATTTATTACCTATTTTATCAGGCCCACTAGCCTTCCTATCTTTTAAACATGTTATTATCGTATATTTGGAAGAAAAAAATTCTGATTTCTGCTTGAACTGAATTCCGGCAAATTTCTTGAGGTTTTTGTTTACATAGATCCAAAGCATTTGTTCAAAAGTTCTACTTTTTCATATTCAGAATAAAGTAATTCATCTTCCGTTTAGTTGTGCAATGAGGGAATGTGGTTTACGATATTTTTTCCGACCAGTTTGGCCCTATTCCTAAGTTTATCTCGAACTCTTGTACTTTTACGCAGTTCT
Source organism: Patella pellucida (assembly GCA_917208275.1). Lineage (NCBI taxonomy): Eukaryota > Metazoa > Mollusca > Gastropoda > Patellidae > Patella > Patella pellucida. The sequence continues at coordinate 66,735,991 of OU795039.1, forward strand.
AAGTTGAACCAAGGGTAATCCTTAATACCCGTCTTTGGGGGGTGCATTTATTGAAGAAATCATTTAAGATAAGATAAAAAGATTAGCACGAATCATTTGAATTTAAATTTCCAAATCAGTCATTCCAATCATAACTTTTGATAAGATTATTTAATTAATCAAAATTGCCATGATTGTAGAGTACAACCTCCCTAACATAAATAGCTGTCTTCCATAAGAATGTGATTTGTTGTTATTCTATCCAGTTACTAAATGCCATTTAAAGAACACACTCTAACATAGTTAACTTTTGCAGTGACCTGTAAGTCAATTTCTCCGACTACACCCTTGTGTTCAGAAATATGAGAATCGAATTCAATTGTCTCGCCCAAAAAGTACATGTAAAGTACCTGAATGTTATTTTCAAAATAGGAGAAACCATTCAGATCTAAATATTAAGGCCACCTTCAGATGCTGTCATGGTCACGCGATGTAAATAGGATTGGGGCACGTGATTGTTGCCGATGGTTGTGGGTAAGGGATAGGTCTTGGGTTAGGATTAAGAATTTGGGTTAGGTCTCCACATAAGCATTGACCCGGGATGATGAAAATTTAGGTCTCGATAATTCATAGAATTTGATCTAACCGTAGAAACCGTTCTGAATGTTTTCGCCTTAATAAACTGGGACCAAATGATAATAAAAAACCCCGCAATATCGTTATTCAAAAAGGCTCTTTTGATAGTTGTATATAACCATAGCCTTAATTCCAAATCATACTATGATAGAAAGATACATTACTTTGGAACGACAAAACACAACTTTAACTGTCGTAAATACCAACACCCCTCTCAGATTAGATTTGGTTATATTTAAGATAATTGTTACTGAATCAGGGGGTTGAAGGGCAACGTCAACGCAACAAGATGTTGGTCGACTGCAACATTCTAGCAAGGAAGACATTTTCGTATGCTTCTGTACATTGGTAAATTGAGTCCCACAGTACTCAACCAAACTTAACCGATTGGATAGTAAAATACTAAACTACCAAATGGGTTACATAAATTAGTGCTAGCTTACTTGCGTCGAACGGTGATACGAATAGAAATTTTATTTAATTTCCGTTTGGCGAACATAAAATTACCATTATAATTCATTATGGTTTTACCTCAACTGATCTACCTCTCCTATCTACAACCACATACAAAGCTAAATATGATTGGATATCCGATCCTCATCAATAACCAATCAATACTCACGACACTAATTACTGCTGGCCATAAATAGAAATACTTAAAGGCGATTTCTTACATCCGGTGATTACTCGCATAAAATTTTACAAAATGAAATCAAATATTTTCAGGTTAAAAAAATACCTGCATAATATTGTTGTTTTCAAATGAATACTAAAAATCCTCTAAGCGGCACCAGTTCCGTTATTCCTTTATAATGATTGGGAACTGATTATCTATGACATCTTAGAACTAAGAAGCAATACAAAAAGACGGTAAATTAACAATAATAATATACTGATTTTGTGCAGTTCTTTAGGGTTGGTACGAATTGTAGGTGTTTCAGATTTTCCGAGTACTGTTAATACGTCTGGCAGGTATTTAAGTTTTAGTAGTCGATTGGATTGGTTATTGTTATAATACTTTTGAATGTAAATATTGTTCACGTGATACACATCAACATTATAAAGTATGTTCTGTTGTAAGGTGCTACCTCACCAACCTCGTGTTGCACCAGGAGATTATTCAGTATTTTACTACCTGGTTTCAGGGGGTTGGGATGGCAAACTGGTCTAGAGTGCCGCGCATCGACCTCTAGCTGTCCGGCCACCTCTGGCTTGCGGCTGTGGTTTCGAACCCTGGTGTGAGCGTATGGGGCGCCTTCTCAACCTCATGGGTTTCCTCCGGGCACTCCGGTTTCCTCCAAGTGGTAAACCCCTACGCGCAAGCTAATTATTGAGATAAAATTAAAAACCATATGTTAGTCCCGAAATGACCTAGTTGTGTTGAGTGGACGTTAAAAACCATCTCTCTCTCTCTCCCTCTCTCTCTCGCCTGGGAATCACGGTGGCTAAGTGGGTAAGGCGCTGGTTCGCTAGCCTGGAGGTCGAGTGTCCCATCCCTGCATTGGATTTCCGACGTGATTTCCCCTTGTCAGTGATGCAGATGGAGGGCCTGACAAGGACAGCTTCCTTGTCGTTCGGATGGGACGAAAAACCGAGGTCCCGTGTACACATTGGAGTGCACGTAAAAGATCCCTTGGCGGTTGGAATTCGATATAAGAGTAGGCCGTAGCGTAAATTTCCCTCATAGCACACTGTATGGCGTATGCCCGTCTTCAATTAGCCCAGGTTAAGTGCATAACAGTAGGACGTTAAACACCATTTCATTCATTCATTCATTCTCTCTCGCCTGGTTTCACTGGTGCAGGACGAAGTGTACATTACACTCCCCCAAAGGACACGTCGTGGCTACCTCAATTAGTGCCGACAGCATGATGTTTAACAGCTTTTTTTAAAAAAAAAAACCCCACAATATTTGATTCAGATATTGAAAGGGATTGAGGAACAGACACGGTCTGCATGACCTCTATCCGATGTTTAACAGCTTAATCGATACTCAAGACCATTCTATGTTTACAACGGCTTATTAGTAAGAATTAAAGTGGAATTAATAGAATTAAGCAACACTTATAAAATCCAGAAACTTGATACCACTAATCGTTTAAGTAGTTCATTTAAATAACGGGTTGTTTTTATTTTAGTATTTAAATCCCGTGTCTCTTATCTGCTGGTGGCCTTGCAACATTATTCTTAACCTTGTAGCCCTCGATTTCTGAAGGTTCGAACCATCGATTGAGAGTTACGCAGGAACCGTTTAGTCGAAAACCTTATACCACGATCGGATATATATTACGACTGTGTTTTCTAGGGTGATGGGGTAGGCCTGTTCATTTAAAATCACGTGGTACCTGTACCTCTCTTTTTTTAAATTTGTGTATATTTGTATGATTTCACTTCAATGGTAGATAGAATCCATTATTTGCATTGGAGAAATCACCGAATATCGTAAAATTCCCAAATAGTTGTATTGACAGAATTATAGTACCTGCTACAGTACTATATAAGGTGTGGGATTTGATTCATTTATACAACCACTTCTTTACAGAATTCAGGTTAAAACTTTATTTCGCTGTTATTGTTGTTGTAAATGACTGGATTTGGTAATCTGATGTGTATTTATTCATCTGGTTGTTTTTTTTTTGCTAGAGACGTTTGGATCATATGGACAATTAGTTGTCAAACAACTAGGATATCGAAACGAGATCGGATATATTCCGAGCTGTCCGTCTTAAATAATTGGAAAAACAAACTCGCCTGGCATACTGCTTCCAGTCTTTTTTATTTCCAGTTCCGGTAAATGTTAACTGATCTGATGTTATTCAAGGTTGTTTCCTCGTCATGTAACATTTTACATTCGTGGATTTTACTTTCAGTGTAAACTTGATTTGGATGATTAGGATTTTTGTAAGACTGAAATGTAAGCGATAAGATTGGACATTTACAAGTGGTAATCTTTTTTACAATGGCTTTTGATTAAATTACTCTATAAAAACTGTGGGGTTTATGTGCATTCTTATCGTAAATCTAAAAGCAGTCGATTGTACATTTAATGACGATACTGCCCTTGGAATAGGCGAGAGTGGTACGAATATTGATGTGGGATGTCGTCAAAAAAGTACTCACAGTTTTCAAGAGCTATGTAATACAAGACAACTAACGGATCTCTTATAATTTCAATAAAAGTGCATTACAAGTCAGTACCGTAAATGAGCGTGTTTGCTTTAGTTCGTTCTACAGATAGCTGTGTTTCAACACTTTGTACTCCCGCCAGGTTATCGTTTGCGGTATATCACCCCATAACACCTTCTATCGCCTTTATTAATTTCTTTTTTAACTACTTCGGCCGAAAAACGAAATGTTATCGGCATTAGATCGCTTGTATATCAATTTTTATCGACCCCTTTTGTATTTATGAGTTTTTCGTACAGATAATTTAGAAATTATACAAATGTTGGCCTATTGTAAAATTTTGACATGACTGAATGACTACCACAAGTAGGTGGATGCAATTCCTAATGTATGTTACTCAGTTACTTTTAATAAGCTAAACCGCTTTGAATTACCTAACAATGTTTAGACACTACTTTCAAATACCAGGATATCGTATTATATTTGAAATCAAAAATACGGCCAGTACGAATAACACGCCACAAGTGCTGTAATCTTAGGTATTGGCATTAACACTACACATGACACATACGCATGTCACCGGAACGAATACCTATCCACTGTAAATCTTGATTATTTTCGAATTTATTTACTGTTGGTTACAAATGTTTAAGCCTCTAACTCACCATCATCCACGGTCTTCTACATTAAAAAAACACGAATTATTTGTCAATTTGAATCGACACTTCAGACAAAATAATTATTCGATTCCCAGGTTGTACGTGCCAAGGAGTAGGCTCGCCTGTCCAACCTCATTTCCTGCCGCTGCCAAAGACCCCTACACGAAAACGAATTATCGAAAAAAAATTGAACCATATATTAGACCTGAAATGACCCTAGTAATTGTGTCAAGTGGACGTAAACCTTACCCCTCTCTCTCTCTCTCTCTCTCTCTCCCTCTCTCTCTCTCACACACACACACACACACACGTGTCTGGGCAATTCAAACAAATTTAACTTTCTTTGTTGTCTTTATATCAGCCCCTTCACCCATTCAACATTATCTGAATGTTGCCCTTTGAAAGAGGCATTTGAATTAATTCACTGAAGTTAGCACACACAGGATATGGAAACAAAAGTAGAACTGACACATCTGTGAAATGATTTATTCGCCTGTAACAGATTATATTGGCGGCCTTATTATTGCGCTCTGAAATATCCCAGACGTATCGTGTTACACCCCGCAGGGCTACAATTGTCTTTCATTGGTTTTATTTCGATTGTCTCTTCTCCATGTTTGAGTGATGGCGATGCAACGTTGTCCTTTTTACTTTTTGTCATACGATTGTTTCTGATTTTAACTTAGCGTTTTGTATCCAAATGTATTTTGTTTTAACGTGTGTGCCCGTGAGATCATCAGGTCTGTCCCCGTCTTCATTAGCCCAGCTTGAGTAGATGTAATAATATGGTTGGCGAGATTTGTCCAAAAGAATACCTTTTTTGGAATTGACTAACTATTGTTAAAAGATTCACAGACAAGCAAAACATCACGTAAATCAACGGAAATATGTGATAATATGTTACATGAAATTAATGAAATGGGTTTTAGCGTCCTACTGTTCTGCTCCTAAACTTGGCTAATGAAGAAGGACATACGCCATACAGTGTGCGATGAGAGAACCGTTGCCCGGGTAGCAGCCCTACGGCCTACACTGTAAGAAATAATCATGCTAGAAACCAGTAAAGGGTTCTGGCAGCTGATTTACCAGAATTTGTTCTATGCTACTTTATTCTGTTTATTCTTTAACATAGAAAAAATCTGGTAAACCAGCTGCCAGAACTTTTTCTGTTGGTTACATAATTATTTCCTGTTCAAATAAGACTTCTGTCAGAAGATTTTTTGTTTTGTTTTTTAACATAATTATTTTGGTTAAATATAAAACAAAATCATTGTAAAAAATATTTTCTGTAAATGTAATTTTTCAGTCATGAATTTAGAATTTGATAAAAAAAAATAAACAGAAATTAAGAGCAAGAATCGTGAATGGCTTCAAATTTTGTATCCTGAAGGCCAGGGCTACGTACTCTCTGTCGCCTCTTCTTCCTCTTCTTACAAATTTTGTTACCTTGAATGCAGACCCGAAACAAAATGATGAAGCACATACAGGACATGAAATCAAAAGGTGTTAACTTTGCTGTATATGTCGTGGACTATCCTCTCAGCGACATCTTACCAAGGCAGAGGTGATGACTGTTCAAGGTTATTTAACATGTACGGTCAATAGCACCCAGGGCCCGAGTCCTAACTGAACAAATTAGAACTTGCGCCAATGACAAGGGAAGCGAATTTGCAAAATAAGCACGGGTAGCATTCTTGGCTACTGGTTAATAATTCAGCATCATATTCTCTGAACCATACAGATTATATACTGTAAAGTATTTTTTATCTCAAATTACAGATATTTCGGTGATAATACGGATAATATCCTTTAAATAACAAAAAGTAGGGATTTTAAAAACATATATTTTTTACAGTGTACTCTTATATCTAATTCCAACTGCCAATGGTTCTTTCATGTGCACGCCAATGTGTACACGGACCACGGGTTGATAATGAATTGAACATTAGGTTAATAAACATATTTGTTATACACCACAAGTTGGTATGCAAGGTATGTGGCATGTCCATTCCCTATTGGGCCTAGTCGTGGTGGCATAAGACAACCAATCATCATTATTAATTTGATCAATTTAAAAAATAGATAGTAGAAGTTTAGGCATATAAAACCATCAGAGCTCCAGGCGTTCGTTAGGCAACCATGTAGATTCTAGAGGGGAAGAGGTGGCAAGTGCTTCCCGTATCTAGCCAGCTACTCGATCATGGAACTGCATATAGCTGCATAGCGACGCATGGTCTTACCCAGAACCTTGGGACGCGCAACCCCATTTCATTTCATAAGGTTTTTCACTGTTCCACGTGTTGTTCTAATCTAGAACATTGTAATAAATTTCCAGCTATAAATATTACTAGTGGACTACACGCATCTTATATTCACGATCTATAAAAATTTGATGCATTTGTGTTGATGTCGGAGGGGGGGGGCGCTTCCTTTTACAATTTGATGGTACTTATGTAGGAAATTAGAACGATGCATTAACAACACTTGAAATTTATTTTGCAAATAGGAATGAGATCAAGACTGTTTTATTGATGTGTACTACAGATATCCTGACATTAAGTTGAAACCTGACATGCGTTGAAATCAAAAATATCCTCTTAATTTGATTGCTCAAGGAACCGAGGGCCTTATGTCATTTAAATTGCATATCTTCTAATACGGAATTCATTATTTATGCGATCAATGAATACGTCGCAAATGCAATTAACTCAACAGTTTTCTGAATATAAGATCCTACAAACCAATCATTAATATAACTTCAAATATTGTTGAATTCGAATAAAGCTGAAGCTGGGCTTTTAAGATATTGAATGTCGTCAGATGGACTTGTGGGTGACATATTGAAAAAAAATGAAGTGTATTGTTTATGCGATCAATATATTTAACGTAAATGTAGTTAACGGAACAACTTTCCGAACTTCTTGTATAGCAAGTCATAAATATAATTTAAAATACTGTAAAACTAAATTAAAGCCGTATTTGACCGTTTTGAAGCTTCGAATTCTTGACGACATTTTCGCACTGAGGAGATATTTTGAAATTATTTTATCTTCCACTTTCCTAACTAGTGGCGTAGGTGACTACTGTCAGATACGCATATAAAAAAAGGGGTTTAACGTCCTATTGTTCTGCTCTAACTGTTCCAATGAAGACGGAAATACAATGTGCTATCAGGGAATTTGTCAGGACAGAGCGGCTATGACCTAATCTTGTATATTATCAAATTTCAAGGGGTCGTAAACATGCACGGCAATATGTACATTTGATCTCAGTTTTCCGTACCATCCCAACGACTTTACACTATTCCCTGCTGGTCCCTCGGTCTTGCAACACTGGCAAGGAGGAACTACGACAGAATATTATTTCGATGCACTTTATCGGCCAACGCAGGGATCGAACACGTCTTGTAATAAGGTTTCATATCCTACCTACTTAAAACCATTGTGTGGTTGTTTATAAATATGAAGGTCTAATTCATTTATACCATGTTATCCACTTGAAGGGCGCATGGTTCTATTTTTGGAACCTTCAAATATACAAAAATGGTCCTAAAAGCACGCATTAATGTAATATAAATGTATGTAAAGCGATTTATATTCAATTTTTGAAACAAATATTGTAATTTCTAGTCAGTTATATTTGGTGAAAAACGCGAACAGTGATCTATATTCAATTTTTGAAAAACAATATTGGAATTTCTTATCAGTTATGTTTGGTGAAAAACGCGAACAGTTCAAATTGAACGGAAGTCGTTTACGCCATTTTAAAATGCATTCTAAGCGTTTTAAAATTATTATTTTGTCATTTGTCAACCAGTCTATACTAATTACTCCACATTGGGTTGTAAGATAATATGTTTTATTTGTTCATACAAAATGACGCCCGAAACCATAGGACTGATTATAAAACGATGGCTGTTTCTTAAATATTGGATGTTAGGATCTTATAGGTTATCGACAAGATAACAATATCAATATTGATTGAAATGGATCGATATTGAATACTGATTCGTGTTTTTACTTTCAAATGTTATGAGAATTTTGAGTTACCGAATTGGCTCCTTTAAATTAACACTGTTTCAGATCATGTCGAAAACGTCGCACATAACTGAAAAAATGTTGAACACCCCGACTATTTTTTGTGGAATTTTATGTTTACTTCTCGATGAATTATGTAGAGTTAATTATCTGATAAACACGTATATGTTAAAGTTTGACATCTTCAAGGGGAAAGTGATTAAATTGAAGAGACGCTTTAATATCGCTGGGGAATTGTTATTTATATGCCCTGTTTTCAATTCTATGTAGAGTTCACAATAAAGTTACTCACGCGACGTGAGGTTGTAAACTTGCAAGCTTGATCACACAGTGAGTCGATTCAGTGATACAAACTTTTAATTTCTGATAATTCCCACCCGACGTCAATAAATAATACAGCACAATGGGGGTGATTACTTTAAACACACCCCTTTCAGAGGAAAGACCATGTCATTAACAGTTACTCCTTCAGACTGTATCTTGGACTACAGCATTGTTCTTTTGTATATAACAAAATGCATTTTATGGAACATGCAATATCGTCCCATTTTCCCTCTATTAATACTGAAATAATGCAGCATGGATGTAAATGGACGTGTTGAGGCAAACACATTAATTTGCTCATGTCAGACGCAGGGCCTGACAAGGACATATGTCCAGTCGTTCGGATGGGACGAAAAACCGAGGTCCCGTGTACACGTTGGCGTGCACTTAGACGATCCCTTGGCAGTTGGAATTAGATATAAGAGTTGGCCATAGTGACGCTGTCCGTGCAACATTTCCCTCGAAGCATACTGTGTGGCGTATGCCCGTCTTCATTAGCCCAGTTCGGAGCAGAACCCCATTCCATTTCCGATCAAGGCGAAAACACGTCGGCATGATAACAGTGACGTAAACGCAACACTTACCAATTCAATATCAATAGCTTCACGTGTTTATATTGCTCTACAATATAAGGTAAAATATGGTGTCAATCAAAAAGGTTATTCCGCTCATTGTTGAATAACGACCCAAGTTCCCCATATAACAATTATTAGGGTACCATCTTTTTGCATTGGTTTTCCTGGCTTATCCTCGCTGATATCGTCACCAAGACTTATTTTCTGGAATTTGATATGGTTACTAGAACATGGTACACGCTCACGCAGTAGCTTTGTCTCAACTACAGTTTATGCGAAAGAAAATCTTGGATGTAATTATGATAAGGAACTATGATCATCCAAGAAATATAATCTCTTGGGTTCAATGATCACATTGATCCAACTTAATTTGGAACCGAGAGCCTCTATTTATGTTTACAAAGTTTCGGTGAACGGGGGATTACTCAGGAACGAATGGCCTTGTATTATGAAAAGGAATAGATGCCCCCCCCCCCATGCTTTAAGCTAAATATGCCTATACCAAATTAAACCAAAGAGTTTATTGCGTTAACAATGTATTTCAGTTCAGTTAAGCCTATTATTGAGGGGTCGAAGGACAGGGTGACGACTAGGTCCATGCTGAACTGCGGATGTTCAAATAGTTGCTGTATAGACTTCATGAACCGTTAAAAATTCAACGAATATGCTCATAGTTTGCATACAATACTTTAAACATTGACCGTGGTTTTTAATTGAAACCACGGTAATATGAACCTATATTTTGTTCGTCACAGTTTATTGCTTGAGTGAAATTTAGCACGCAGTTATTTATTCTCGCTCTTTCAAGTGACACACATCATGGGCCATATAATATGTAATCTACTTGAACGGGGTGTGTGGTTATATACAGGTAAACACTTAATTGTTTGATGAGCATGTAGACAAATTGATTTATATGTAAATTAAGTTCGTACAGGAACCATAGCATATGTAGAAAAAACAAATTGAGTTAATCTAAGGGCGTGTGAGTATCAGAGCCGTGAACCGAATTCTTAAACCGATCCGATCGTTTCCTGCAGTCAGGGTCACTAAAAGCATGTACGGCAAAGCCTCGACAAGACTGACACATTATCGGCATCATCGGCAACATCTCATGCTGTCAGCTGCCCATACTGTGACGGATTAGCCAGTTCTGACGCGGTCGCTGATCACGGGACAATATTGTCGATTCCACTGTCCGTCCCCAACTTCAAAATCTCCATACTATAGCGGAGTACCAGGGATTTGGCACCAATGCTTAAAAAATATCACACTACCATCAAGAAACTGACTGTTCATTTCCGACAGGCAGGGTCCACCAGAGGCTGTTAAAAATACACCCTCTTCTGCTAAGAAGCTTGGGTGGCACCATTCCAGTCTGAATATATTTCAACGAACAAAGTTAACCCCGGTGATACGAAGACGAAACGAAATTTAGGCTAATGCTAAAAATTTATGAAAGAAACAGAAAATTCATTTATATCATTGTCTTTATGTAAGTATTATAGAGATAGAGAGAGTGAGAGAGAGAGAGAGATGGGGTTAATCGCCCACACAACACAACTAGGTCATTTCGGGACTTAACATATGGTTTAATTTTGTTTCAATAATTCGCCTGCGCGTAGGGGTCTTTAGCAGTAGGAGGAAACCGGAGTGCCCGGAGAAAACCCACGAAGCTTGAGAAGGCGCTCCTATCTCCAAACCATAGCCGCGAGCCAGAGGTGTCCGGCCAGCTAGAGGTCGATGCGCGACAAATATAGGATATTGACCGAACATAAAATAAATTGTTTACGTGTGAGTTATTTCAATAAATATAGGGCATTGACCGAATATATAATTGTTATTTGATATAATCCTTTATTCACCGTAACTGGTGCATGTCACTTTTAGTATACGTGTATTTATATACTAAAGTACTCTCCACGTTCTGTGTATCTTACTGTCTTAAAGGAGCTAAATCGCTAACGTTTGGGACCAAGAAATTCACAAAAGTGGATCGCAATAATACTGTAAAATGAATGTATATAAACTGATTTACATTCAATAATTTCTGTTTTTCTCCAATTTCAAATCAGGTATGTTCGACGAAATAAGCCAGCAAACGCAATCAAGTGCACATTTCTAGCGTCTAGTTATTCCAGTCTACATAACTCCGTTTGGTTTGGAGCAATGCGTTAGCCTCGTCCCTCAACACAACTGGGGCTGAAGCGCATTATGGTACACGATTCGTGTACCAACGTTAAAAAAATTTATTTTATCTTAAATATCAGATATTATAAGCTCATCTTTTCCCGGTAAGTTTACATCATCAATGTTTATTTAAATTGACCAATAATTCATGTTTTCGATGTCAAAGATTTTGGAGGATTTTGATTTACGGCCTTAGGTCCTTTAAATAAGTAAAGTTATCAACGTGTGAACGTGCCATCAACGAGTACACACCATCGTAGATTCCGTTATTATATAAAGCCCAAACTCGTTCAACCATTCAAGGTAAACCTTCTAGTTAATCCTGCTTAAAGATACAACCCCACGGCAATTAATATAGTTATTTTAAATTAAAAAAAGGCTCAATTCCATTCAATTTTTACAAGGATAACATTTTTGTTTAATTGTTCTATGCTACTTGCTTTATAATAAGCCCGTCGCTATTTTGTTGTGGATGAGCAGAGTTGATAAGCTGGTTTTAAATCCGAGTGAATCAAAAGCAGGGTGGTTACCTACCCCTTCGCGTAAACCCCCTAATATATCGGCATTACCAAATCTCCCGCTTTCAAGCTATGATGTTCTAAACACACTGCCATTGCTTCAGGAACATGAAATAACCATTTCTTTGCAACCCTCTTGTTTCCTTTAGATATTTATATACGGCTCGTATACAAGTTGTATTCTTTTTAAAATCGCTACCCGTGCGCATACTTTTGAAGTGAGATATATTCGTAGCTTTGCATGGTTGGTTACATTTCCTTTACTTTTTAAATAGAAGTATACGAGCCACAAGCAAGTGAATTACGCAGGCTGATTTTGACTATTGTTTTTATTTAACGGATGTGGCAATTAACTACCACTGTAGAAACAACAGAAAGGATTATAAAATAACTATTTGAAATATTCTTGAGCAGGGAACTTGTATTTTGAGCAAAGTAAGGCATCATGAAATCACTTTTTACCCATCCAGTGTTGAACACCCTAGTACTTCTCTATGTGTGTGTTGTTGGATATCAAGCGGAAAATATTACTACAACTACTAATGACGCGGGCGTCATAACAGGTAAAACGAACAATGTTTCTATCGATGGTAATAACATAACAATTGTGGAATATTTAGGGATTCCCTATGCTGAACCCCCTATTGGTAAATTACGTTTCCAGCACTCCATCTTAAAAAGAGGGAACGAAAGTGATTTATTCGAAGCTTTTGAGTATGGCCCACCTTGTTTTGAATTTTCTCCAGATACACCTATTGTTGATCATAGCGAGGACTGCTTAAGTTTGAACATATTTACCCCCTCAACCGACGGGGCAGATAATTATCCAGTCATGGTTTTCATTTACTGTGGTGCTTTTCTTCATGGTAAATCGTCTGTATTTGATGGGAAAAGATTAGCCGCATACGGTGACGTGGTTGTAGTGACGATGAACTATAGATACGGACCTTTTGGATTTTTATCAACTGGGGACAGCACAGCCCCGGGCAATTTAGGGACAATTGATCAACAAACTGCCTTGACATGGGTGAAAGCTAACATTGGTAGTTTTGGCGGAAACAGTTCCATGGTTACAATCTTTGGAGAATCCTCCAGTCCCGCTGGCCTTCTGTATCATATTTTATTTGGGAACCAGTCGTTGTTCCAAAGAGCTATATCACAGTGTGGTTCCGTTAATGGATTCTGGACCCAGTCTACCACCGATCAACAATTCGACACTGCTAAGAGATTCGCCATGGCCTTAAATTGTTCGGTACCAAACTCCAGACCAGAAGCCAGCAAGGAAATCCTAAATTGTCTCACACTAGTCAAGGCAGAGGATATCTGGTCAATAGCGTCTATACCAAATGTATATTCCTGGGTTCCTAGGTTTGACCTTACCAAGCTGGACACAATTCGCTGGCCTCGAGAACCGCACAATATGGGAGAACTCAAGGATATTTATCAGGGAAAAGATCTGCTACTTGGAGTAAATGGATACGAAGGCCATTTTCGAATTGAATCTACATTCAGGGACATTCTTATTGTAATGAAAAATACTTCGATTCCTGGATTACGTTCTCTGTTTAGAGAATTTGTTAAAGGGTTCGTTGTACAGATGAACATTGCTCCTGATGCTAACTCACTGGAAGCATTGATTGATGCTATTATGAATCAGTATACGAATGCCGAGAATCCGGACGATCTGGATTTTAATCTGGAAAAGTTCACCGATTTTCTGACTGATACCTTATTTGTAGTGCCTGCTTATAGGGACGCCGTTAGCCATGCATACATGAACAATCAAACCAAAACCTACCTATATGAATATAATCACGTATTTCCCTTTAATGCCCATCAGTCTGTTGAGGACTGGTTACATTCACCAGTCCATGGTGGAGTTCTTGCATATATTTTCGGATTACCGAAGTCGCTGACTACATCTTTCAACACTACTGAAGATCAGATAGCCAGTGAGTGGCCGTTCTCTAAAGTGGTCATGGATCACTGGACCAACTTTGCAAAATCAGGGTAAGTGTATATCAATTATATTTTTTTATTAAATAGAATGTAATTTGTCTCAGGTTTCTATTTTATGAATAAATAGTCAGTGTAGACCCAGTGGGTAGGGCGCTGTCCCCTGACTCAAAAAACAGGTGATACGGGGTTCGATGCTGGTGTTAACCGATAAAGTTCCAATGGATTTTCCAGTGTGATTTCTCCATGTCAGTGGTACAGGCCTAAGACCCTGGTAAGGGACAACGTTCAGTCGTTTGGATGTTGAAAAAACCGAGGTCCCGTCTACACATTATCGTTCACGTAAAAGAGCCCTTGGCATGGATTTCGAAGTTTCCTGCATAACACACTATGGTGCATGCACGCGGCTTCAATTAATTACCACCAGCCACGCCTAACCTTTACCATGATTATTAGGATCATTTTGCATACCCCCCCCCTCCCCCCCAAAAAAAACACCAAATCCCCCGTAACACTAAAACATAGCCAGTTGGTGTCAACTTTCCCAGGATGGGTTTGCGAAATAACTGTTGTCGAGCTCGACGCAAGCCAAATTATAAGGGCGATTTCATGATTAAGTGAACCCACTTAGCCACTGGGTTTCCATGTATAGTTATGAACCGCAACTAGGTCATTATGCATAATATCAACAAGGATATCACCTGAAACTGGTCAGTGATTCTATTTAATATGGTATGATCCTGTCTATTTTCTTCTCTATAGAAATCCGAACCTACCAAGAACTATTGCAACAGAATGGAAAGAGTACACCAACAATGCACAAGACTATCTTAACTTTCCTGAAACCGGAAATCCAAAGATAATGAGGTACATACGCGCCAAGCTTATTACATTCTGGCAGGAATATGTTCCCAAGCTGATGAAGCGTACCAAAAGCTCACCTACCAATCCAGGTTGTATCCCGTCATCTTCTACCCAAGCAAGCGCGAATCTTATTCTGTTAATAACCCTTTCATTCGGTGCGCTTATTATGTTCAAAAAACATTAATGGATGGTGTATTCCATAAGAGAGTGTTTACAATGAACTTTTCAAAATAGTTCAAAGTATGTGTCTACTTAATGTTCTAGTAACCGAAACAGAATGTTACAACACCAATATTTCTATAATTTTATGTTAATAAAAATCTATATTATTTATAGATTTTTTTAACTTGGGTATTTAAAAATGTATAGTTTTGCCCTTTTGTACCGTGAGCTTCACCAGTCGATGATTATGAGAGTTGTCACTGTAGATATTCAATTCAAGATAAAAATAGTTGAATTCCCTTCATATTTCTTTTAAATTAAGATCGAATAAGTAAGCACAAGATTGAACTGTGGGGCATGGTTGCCATTTATCAATAAGGAGTTGTTATTTTAGTCCACCCATGCCAAAATCACAATCGCACAGATTATAGTACGTCAATAGGTCTAACATGCTTGTTATTTCATAGAATGTCGTATACTATTTTAGCTTTGTAATAAATGCAAAGATCTTTAACATTATATTAATCTAGCATAAAATCAATCATTATAATATATTATAAATACGGTGTTATAAATACAAAAAAGAAAAAAAAAGAAGACCTTTAACGCATGATGTAGAAATGACGTTAATAAGAAGTTCTAACCAAGCATGTTTTTTTGCGCGGAACTGAACACCGTTAAATTTGTCATAACTAAATCTTATATAAAGTTGACGAAGGCAATATGAACTGTAAAACAACAATACGTTCGTGACAAATCTATAGCATATGAAGAAATATATAAGGCCGTTGACATAAACAATGAAAAAGTATGGAAATCTACTACATTTTATTATTGTTTTCCCGTTTTTATTTTTTTGCTCCTGTAAAAAGTCTGCACAGTGAAAGTGGTTTAGGCTGTTGTGTTTCATGTACAGCTAAGTAGAAGCGGGAATTTGATGGTTAAAATACGTTGTGTGAGGTCTATCTATTGCTTTTTTTACTAGCCTCAAATCTTATCTAAATTATTAAGAAAAGTAACAATTCTTCATAACCGACTCCGTCATACATCACGTAGTCTTAATATTGACCTTAATATTGTTTTTGTAAAATGTCAGTGGAAACTATATAGTATTACTTTTTAATGTCCCATTTTTACCACCCAAAGAGATGTGCTAATGTCCGATATTATTATCTTAACAGTCTTCCTTCAGAGGAATTATTGAATATTGTACTAAATCCTGGTTTACCTAACATTTTAAACAATTTAATATTTCTGGCAGTTCAATATTATATTTCCACCACAAAACGTCTTAATATTAAATTATAAACTTGGTTTTATTTCTTTATTGATTGATGTAATCCCCCCCCCCCCAATCATACACTCATATTTATCACATTGTTTAGATACACATGTTTATGATTATAGATTATATTAGTAAAACAATAAATAGGTGATAGATTTTAATTCACACTGCAGCGCTGTAATCGACTTTTTAAAGGGCCAATACCACGAAGTGTATGCTCATAGCGTAACAAAAAAAAATTGCTAAGACAGTTTTATGTCTCATAGTATTCTTTGAACAGGTATGTTTTTACTAAACTCTTGAAAATGCATAAGGTGGGTGCGTCTTTAACTTCTGGTGGTAGTTTATTCCAAAGTGTTGCAGAATTATACTGGAAAGATCGCTGTCCAAATAATCTTAATTTGACTTTTGTAACTGAATAATATGTCCAAATCACTATTCTGCTCAACAAATTGTACTGTTTTACAATATTTGAATTAATTGGTGATACAAATTTCATCTTAACACACCTAAGTTAGAAAAATGGAAAAATTCAACTGTATGATTTGAAAGGCCTTACGTAAACACTTTCAAATGTAACTTGGATTTAAACATATTTTCGAACCCCCTAGACAAGTAAAATATGATGTAATAGATAATTTAGTAGTTAGAATAAGGCTATTATTTTCTGGACCTGTCAAGCCGGCGAGAGTGTTATTGTCACTTTAAGCCATCGGAAATCGAGATTTAAATAGAGTTGAACACTCGCGAGATTTAAACATGTAACGATAAAGTAGATAATCGAGACTTCGTCTCGGTTATCAAGTGCCGGTGCTACATAATCCGTCATACAATTGGTCAAGAATAAAGCAATATTCATTTTTCATTATCTATGTTTGAGCGGCAATCTCTTTAGCCAAATCTTTTATGTAATGCATCTGTAAAATTAATCATTATGTTTTTATTAATTCATGAACGTCAGAAATGCTGTCATTAAAAACAAAATTCTAACCTGGCATTATGTCTTTGTTGATCTTTGTGTTTTTTTATTACTGTTTTCACATTCGGGAAGTTGAGTGGCAGAATGGTTAACGCGTGGGCGTTGCATCATAACCCCTGTCATTGACTGAGGTGGCGTGGTTTCGGTTCCTCGCTTGTACGTGACAAGGAGTGTGGTCGCCTATCCAACCTCGTTTCCTTCCACTGCTAAAGAATGAATAACAATGACGTAGTTTGTGTCCAATGAACGTTAAATTCTCTCTCTCTCTTTTGAAATGGCAGCCAATCAACATACATATACAGCAAATTTGTTATTGACCAAGTTGTGACCAAGTTGATAATAGAAATATGATCTGAAAAACATTGGAGAAAAGCGGGCCCGTAGCCAGCTTTTAAAATGGGGGGGGGGGGGCTACAGAATTCTTTTGAGGAGCTGAGCTAAGAACACTCCTAAGAAATAATTATTGTTGGCAAAATATTTGGGGGGGGGGGGGGGGTAATTTGATAGCCCCCCCCCCTCGTAGCTACGGGCCCGTCAGAAAAGGATAATGGAGTTGAAAATGTTGGCTCATAGAATGAAAAATATGCAAATTTTTAAGTATTTATGTATGTATGTATGTATGTATGTATGTATGTATGTATGTATGTATAAAATTGACAGCGTTCTTTTCTTTATTTTCCCCCTACATTAACATTTTATTGCCGTAAAAAGTTTTGCACAAATTATTACCGCTTATCATGCCATTTGATGTTTATCGCGTGCAGAACAAATTGAAAGTGACGGATTTCAAGGATGATCAAATGGTTTAATAGGTGATTAATTGAGGTCATGTTTGTTAATTTACCTTTAAATTATTTGTACATTTTCTCCGTAGCAAATTCTACTGGTTTCAGTAAAAATGTCCATGTTTTATTTGGAAATATTTATAACCTTCTCAAAACTTTCGACCCTAGGCCCCTCCCCCGTCCGGCCCTCCCATGGTAAGGGGTTTTGAAAAGAAATACATGACTTCATTGCGGGCTACTGTTATTAGCCGGAAATCGTCCAAAAAGCATCTTTGGCGATCTAGAACCCAGGGAACTTCGTCTGAAGTCCTGGGATGGTTGGGCCACATTCAGGAATTGCTTCCATCGGCCATAACGCCACACGTCTCTAGAGCCGGCAACATGCCATTTAAGGCTGTTTTTCAGAGAATCCAATAATTTTCTAACCAATTTGACATACTTTTTTGGGGAAATAACTACTTATATTGTAGATGCTAAATATCCTTTATAATAATCCTATTATGTTTTCAATACAAAAATAACACACATCCAAAATAGAGCACATGACACACGCAAAGAAAAAGAAAAGAAAACGTGATAAGAAATTTTATTTTCAATTGATAAGAAATTTTATTTTCATTTGATAAGAAATTTTATTTTCATTTGATAAGAAATTTTATTTTCATAAGATAAGAAATTTTATTTTCATAAGATAAGAAATTTTATTTTCATTTGATAAGAAATTTTATTTTCATTTGCAAATCGGTTCCGCAGCAGTGGTTCCAA
Organism: Patella pellucida; assembly: GCA_917208275.1. NCBI lineage: Eukaryota > Metazoa > Mollusca > Gastropoda > Patellidae > Patella > Patella pellucida. The sequence goes on from OU795039.1 coordinate 66,754,831, forward strand.
TGCCTATTATCGCACAAGGAATTCCGTGTAAGAATCTACTTAAATGTCAAAACTGCGACTCATTTAGCATTGCGGTCGAACTATCTTATAAATTATATAATAAAAAATAACTGATTAAATCAATTGAACTCAAAGTGGAACTGCACGCTTCCTGATATGGTTGGGTCATTTGATCTGTTGTGGACGGACGGGCAAACGGACAGAAGCGACGGAGTAAAACGTCCACATGTGGGCGTATAAAAAGTAGGGTTGTGATTGCCCCTGGATGTATGAATACGCAAGGTCGGCAAGGCCGTAGTACTTAAGATCAGTGTTTCGGAAACCTTGTTACACATCATCTTAGTTAAAGTAATAATATTATTTACTTTAAAGATGCCTCCCCAGTACGCCCTGTGTGATTTGATGTTATATTTGAAAGAAACAAAATTAATCATAAGTTTGTTTTAAATCCGCCTCAGAACATTTTAATCGAACGAAAAGTCTCCAGTGCAGAGAAAATCTTATTTTTGTCAGTCATTATCACGTGACTTGATCGGAGGCGAATCCATATTAGTCGCTGTCCATTTACCATAAATTTAGAAACCTAAGTAAATTTCTAGGATTATTTAAGAAGTAATCTAAATAAATATTAAACCCTCATTGATATAGATGGCACTCACTTGATATCCTGTTAGCATTTTACAAATTTCGACGAATTGCCACCCCAAGAGCAATCCCTGCAGGTAAAAAAAAGTACACCGGCTTGACATCCAAGATTACACCCGCTTGTCAATCCGTGAACAGTAATTTTTCTGGTTCAAGATTTCTGCCGCTTGACACCCTGATAACTATTCTAAAGATTATCCAGATAGTAATCTAGATAGCAGTTTCTCCCGAGTAACACCCAGTTGACTATTATACTTACAGAATTTGAGTGCTTACCACCTCGAAGCAATTCTATGAAGTGACTCCGCTCGCTTGTATTAATAAATACTAAAGGCTTTGGCACCCCGTTAACTACTATACCAGAAAGCGATTCCGCCAAACACCGCTAAGTTAAATAAAATTATGAAGAAAACACCCAGTTGACTATTATACTTACAGAAGGTGAGTGCTTAACACCTCGAAGCAATTCTATGAAGTGACTCCGCTCGCTTGTAGTAATAAATACTAAAGGCTTTGGCACCCCGTTAACTACTATACCAGTAAGCGATTCCGCCGAACACCGCCAAGTTAAATAAAATTTTGAAGATTACACCCACTTGTCACCCGCTTAATTTCTCCAACTGGTTTTCTATCTACATAAATGTCAAGTGAAATGAATGATTAAATAGAATGGTTCTGGGAATGCTTGTCGGGACGTCAACCAACACGAATCTTTAGAGAGAATACTGCAATGGGTGTGTCAGGGAAGTGGTCTTTTAGGAATAGCTCCCGGTGTGCAAGCCGGTGTAAACATTGTCTAGATTAGTAGTTTCATGCGGGTCTTCTCACTAGATTAACCGCGCAGTAGTTCATGTGCTGTCAAGCGGGAGAAATCTCTTTCTAGAAAAGTAGTTATGATGTCCAGTGGTCCAAATACTTTTCTATAATAGCCAACTGGGTTACAAGTGGGTGTAATCTTGTTAACGCGGGGGCTTTATGTATTTTATGTTTTTGGTGCTGTATTGAATAAAACAGAACGATATTTCTCATCTTTATTTCGCGAGTACGCCCTTTAGTTTACCGACCGGCAAACGTTTTAGACAGCCTCAGCAATATGTTAAAGAACTATGTGTTATTTCACAAACGGCTAGTGCAGCAAAGTGAATTACAATTTAAAAGAAAACCCAATTTCAGTGCCGTTGGGTACAATCTACATTGAACAAGAGTTGACATTAACTTCAATTTTAGCATCGGAAATGAAAAAAAAAATGAAAATCATTATTCTATTGGTTTTGTTCAGCAGAGATGTTGTATGGTATAGATTAATTTGTTAGATGGGTTTTTTTTGGGTTGGTGTAAAATAACAACCTATACACACTTATTTATGTCACTGGAATAATTCAGATTCCTTGTTCAATTAATTTCTAATTTGCGACTTACATTTTTGCATGTGTCTAGTAATAAAATAAAAACCGAGTACTAACAATCCAAACCATACGACAGAATTCGAAGTCCTAAAAACGTTATAGGCAAAATAGTGTATTCAAGAAAAATAGTGTAATCAGCATATAAACTGCTCCTCGTGTACAAAATACACGACAAGCAGTGGTAACAGGTGTCCGGAAGAGTAAGCTTACCCTGCCTGGCGCCACACCCGCCATGGCTGCATCCAATCTATTAGGCGAAATGTCGGTCAAATAGCGTGATTGGCCAATGAACTATAGTATGCAAAATGCACGTGATGAACTGTCTTAACGATGTAGTAGACATTATCAGGGTGATAGTAACGGTATACGTGTCAATTAAAAATATCTAGAATAACAGCCGAGAGAGACACGTTATATTTACCAATCATGACGGCCATAAAACTTTTTAAAGGTTTTAATAAGTTTAGTGCGCAAGTATCCTTGTAGTTGAAGCTTAGATGACAACATCTTCCTGAAGCAACGGCTACGAGTTTAACAACATCTAACCCTTGCTTCAACACTTGGCAATTCCTAACATTTTACGCTGGTTGTGTTTACACGTGACTAATATAGCATTCAAATCATTGTCAAATCAGAGGTCGTGGCACATAACACACTCACATTTTAGCACGTGACTGTAGTAAACAAATATGGCAGCCTCCACAGAAAAAGAACGAGACAAGTTTACAGCCGTTGAAAGTTTATTTTTCAATTGAGAAACTCACAGAAAACCAAAAAAGGCAATTTAAGCAATTTTAGGACCTTGACATTAATCGAACCTTGACCTTTGCATCTCGATTGTCATAGACATTTTATTTAGAAGCGCGAGACTTGATAATCGTGAAGATTTTTTTAAGGATGGATAAATAAAATAAATTGAAAGTAGTCTTATTTTTAGTAACTCATTTAACGAAGGAATCTGATTGGATCACGGTTGGGGCCGATACCCAATCAAATTTAGTGCCGAAAAATGTAGAGTGTTGAGTGAAGGGCTTGACAAGCTGTATGTAGTTAAGGCGAGATCAAGCCTTCTATTGAAGATGAGATGACAAATGCCTCGATCTACTTAAAAAAACAGAATAAAGGAACAAGCTCTCGTGTAACGAATTAGTTGAGACACAAACACTACTTTAGCTGGTGAAATTGGAATGTTACTACTAATAAATGGAAAGTTAACAATCGGAAAGTCAAAGTCATCCCGTTTATCGTACAATTTAAAACTCAGTTTATTGCAATTGTCATAATCGAGACGCAGATCCAAGTACGAAGCGTAATTGTCACTGTCAGTGTTATATTAATTTCGAGCTCATTAGGATATATGAAGTCTACATAATCACTGAATTTAGGATTATTAAGGGCTAAAACATCATCAATATATCGATAAGTGAAATTAAAAAGTCTGACTGATCGTTTGTTTGTTTTTACGAGCATCTGTATGTACTCGGCTTCATACGAATAGAGAAACAGATCAGCAAGCAAAATTGCACAGTTTGTGCCCATTGGGATGCCAACCACTTGCTGATATATTTCCCCTCAAAATTCAACAAAGATGTTATCCATTAACAAATCCAACATTTGAATTATCTTGATGGCCGTGTATTTGTTCTTTGAATCACTGTGATACTTAACAAAATATGTAGAATTATAATTATAATGCCAACCACTTGCTTATATATTTCCCCTCAAAATTCAACAAAGATGTTATCCATTAACAAATCCAACATTTGAATTATCTTGATGGCCGTGTATTTGTTCTTTGAATCACTGTGATACTTAACAAAATATGTAGAATTATAATTTACAACTAAATATTGATATCGAGCAGTACCCGATTTAGACGAAAATGTCTTTCAATCGGGCTTTTAATTTACAATGAGGAATTTTAGTGTACAAAGTAGAAAAGTCAAACGTTTGAATAGATGAAACTGAAGCAAGGGATCTAGATTGCAAACCATCAAGTAATTCTTTGGAATTTTTTAATATCCACATTAGATTTATACCACTTCGAGGGTATACTTTGTCACAGTATTTTTGAATACCCTCTTTAATAGCGTTAGTATAGATGTCAATACCTTTGAAAGTGGTTTTGTGGAACAACGGGATGAACCTGCTATAAAACGTTGTTTGTAAGGATTTTTATGTAATTTAGGTATCCAATACAAGGGCAAATCTGTATAGGTATTTCCATATGGAGTACCACATGAAGTGAGTACCGATTTGTTATTGGATAGAATTTCACCAGGCGACTTTCGACTTAGTCATATTTTTGTATTTATTGATGTCAGTAAGAAGGCGCCAACACGCTATACAAGCCAAAATCAACTCGAAAATAGGAAATTAAGAAATAACTCATCGATAATAGCGCCCCTCCCTTTTTCCTTACTGACATCAATAAATACAAAAATATGACTAAGTCGAAAGTCGCCAAGGCGGTAAACAAGCCAACATGCAAGTCGCAATTTAAAAATAAGGAAAACACAAGGGGCGCTATTATCGCTGTGTGTTATTTCTTAATTTCCCATTTTCGAGTTGATTTTGGCGTGTATAGCGTTCTGTCGCCGCACATTTTGTCGTAACTTTTACTTTTAGACATTCGTGTTTTGACGCGGCGAAAAGTAGAAATTATGAATGGTAGTTATAGGCTTCTATACACTAGTGATCGGTCAAGGTCTGAACATTTTCAGGATCGAACACTCGTCGAAATGTTGCCACTGTGAGGGACCCACAGGGGTCCAAATACATTCAATAATTCCATTATCACAGAGCCTATATATAATTAAAATGCTACCCCGGCCGTAACTTAAGAAACCTGGTAGGCATAGTCTATGTAGGGATTTTGGTATCGCAACAAAGGGGGAGGGGGGAACTGAATGGTTGGCATGTGCGTGTTGTATCATAAAGCCTGCCATTGAGTCACCTGGCGTGGTTTCGAATCCCCGGTAGTACGTGGCAAGGAGTAGGGTCGCCTGTCCAATCTCGTAGGTTTTCTCCGGGTCCTCCCACTGTGAAAGCCCCTGCGTGCAACCGATTTATGGAAAAAAATTAAACCATATTAGTCCTGAATGCACTTCAACTGATGCTTGTAGACCCAGAATAGAGCAAACGTCTTCGTGGGTCATGAATGCACTTAAACTGAGTATAACCTTGACATATGGTTTCTCCCACTGTGAAAGCCACTGCGTGCAAGCGATTTATGGAGAAAAAAATTAAACCATATTAGTCCCGAATAAACCTAGTTTGTTTCTCGCTCTCCCGTATCGCGACGAATGTATAGACGTTCATATACAAATGAAACCTGACAGTTATAGATAGATTGGCTGAAAAAAGATATATTGGTTTGTCATACCGGTGAGATTAAATGAATAACATACGTATTCTAGTTGACAGTTGAATGGAGCAGAATGGAGTGGTGCCGAAATATGTGGTTTGCGTTCGAACACCCGCCTTAGAGGACACAGTCATCTTCCCGTGAAACCGTCAGTCCACTAATTTTAACTCTTCTGATAGCTTGCATTAATATGTCTAGCCTTACAAATAATACGAAACTATAAAGCCTAGGTTGAGTAATTAACGTTTCGACTAGATTAAAAAAGGAAAGAATTCTAAAGTTGTATAATATACTTCATTCAAGATATTCAAGTCGGTCAAGCGAATACACATTATACCAGGTGTCATACTGGAAATACTGGTAGGAATTTGGCCATTTCGGCGGTCATAATGTAAACATGTCCGACCTAACTGCGTAGTCTTTATGATGAAATAATAAGTATAAAACACAAAATAAAACAAAGACATTCCTAGCAATGCGTTTTTTTTTTTGCTCCACGACGCCGATTATGGATTGGTTAGTTTGCATCGTATTCCCGTAGCGCCAAATGATGCATCAGGAACTTGTATGTGCATTGTTTAAACTTGATAAATATAAATACACTAAAAGACCATTAACGTTTACCCTAAATGAGCTAGATCGCTAAAATTTAGCACATAGAATCGACGCAAATGGGTCGCAACGCATAAATAATGCAATGAAGGCATTTAAACTGTTACATTCAATGTGTCCGTTTTTACTCTAATTTCAAATCATTTAAACGAATAGCAATCTCCGGCGTCTGGTTACTCCAGTCTACACCGATAGTATTTAATGCGCGTGCTATCCAAATAAGAATACGACGCCACCGTTTCACATGACTTATGGAATATGTCTAGCCCCGTTCTTCCAGGCCCTTGTTACAATTGCGCTGAAAAAGTTAGGGTACACGATTCGCCTACCAATCGTAAAACGTTTTTTTTGTCCTAAGTATTGGATATCAGAAGCCCATCCTCTCTCGTGTTTTCAGTGTGGGAGGTTTTAAATGATATTGAGTTAGAGACTTAGCGACTTAGCTACTTTAAAATGAACATTGCACAGTAAAAATGGAACACCATTGACGTCAATAGGAAAAAAAAATTCTAACTAAGCATGTTTGTCACTTCCCTTTCTATAAATCTGTTCACTGCAGAACCCGGAACTGTAATACGCCAAATTTGTTATTAACAACATTTTATAAAAAATATAAAGTGCGAAACTATTAGGTTGTTCGTGACATTTTGTAGAATTGGAACCAAATTATAAAATTGCTTTCCTTTTCCCTTTCACCGACATTGTGTTTGTTGCCGTAATAAAATTTAAGACATAAATTTAGCACACACGTATTATCGCCTGTCATGTTTTTTGATGTTAGTCGCGTGCAGAAGGAATTAAACGTCAAGAATTTCACGAATGTTTAATGCATGATCAAAAATCATTATGAATGATTAACCGAGGTCATGGTTGTTAATTAACATTTAAGTTATTGGTACGTTTAATGAATAATTACCACGTTATCTCTACCTATTACAAATCAAATTGTACATTTCTAAAATGTCCGAATAATTAAAGACGACAGTCAGAAAGAATGAAATGGGGTTTAACGTCCTATTGTTCTTCTCCTACTGGGCTAATTAAGATGCATTACTTTAACAAACATTTTATACACGGTGCGAAATTAAAGGATTTTGTACATGCATGTCGGTCTGTGCGCGATACGTCCTTGACAACATTTTTTACCCGTATTCCCATAGAACAAAAAGTGGTTGACCCCCAAAGTTAATAATCTGCCATGGCTTATGTCCAGTGCCGGATTAACATTGGGCACAGGCCCAAGGGCCCCCTCCCACAAAAAAAAACTCAGTTGCGTACAGCCCCCTCCTCTAGAAATACCATCATTTCATAGCACTCGCATGGATTGGTCCACTGAAATAACACCAGAATGCGCTAATTTTGTGGCAGAATTTCTTTTTTTCATTATAATAACCGAAACACATGCCTACCTGTCACCTGAATATAATTGTTAAACTAATATTTTCTATAATTCTTTCATACCATCATCAATTAGAGAATGGAACAAATTAAATGCAGACACAAAAAATTCGTTATCTCTAAATATTTTCAATTCGAAACTCAAGATTCAATACCATGAAAATTTTTCATTTTCATGCACAAACCAAATTATTCATTCTAAACTGCGCCCTCTTGCAGCAATCTAAATGGACATAATTTTTTACGTCATATTTCTGACAGCCAATCCTGTAAATGTGGACATTTATTCGAAGACACTGAACTTTTTTTTATTGAATTGCTCCTTATATTCAGATACGCGTAACAATACAATAAATAACTTATCGACTATTCATCGAAATACTACAGTTTTATTGCACGGAACTGACGACGTGGATGACTCACTAAATATTTTTAAAACCGTCCACTTGTTCTTCGAAATCACCAGACGGTTCCAGGGACAACTATAACCCTTCATTATAAATATAGTTTCACTATAATCACACTTGCACGTGTACATTGAAAATTATTTTAATTATTTTGATTATTATGAATTTTTTGTCCCCCGCCTTTCGAAGAAAGCAGGGGACTATTAAAATGGGTTCGTCCGCCCGTCTGACTGTCTGTCTGTCTGCCTTGTCTTCTGTCTGTCTGTCTGTCTGTCCGTCTGTCACACTTTTTGGGACACAATAACTCTCGTTCTAATTGAGCTAAAATGTTCAAACTTAGTGTAGGTGTTTATTATGGCAATACCTTGATGGAGTTCGAAGATGAGCATTTTCCGCTTAGGGTAAGCAGAGATAAGCAATTTGATTGGTTGATGCTTTGGGACACGATAACTTTAGTTTTAATTAAGTGAGAGTGATGAAACTTAGTGTGTAGTTTCATTACATCAATATCTTGACTAAGTTCGATAATGAGCATTTTCTGCTCAGGGTAAGCAGAGCGATAAGCAATTTGATTGGTCGAGACTTTGGAACTGAATAACTCTCATTCTAATTGAGTAAGAATGTTCAAACTTAGTGGGAGTGTTTATTGGGTCAATGTCTTGATGGAATTGAAGATGAGCATTTTTTGCTTAGTTTAAGCAGAGGCAAGCAATTTGATTGGTTGATGCTTTGGGACACGATAACTTTAATTCTAGTTAGGTGAAATAAAGAAATTGGTGTGTAGTTTCATTACATCAATACCTTGACCGAATTTGATAATGAGCATGTTCTGCTCTTGGTAAGATGGCTGATAAGCAATTTGATTGGTCGAGATTTTGGAACACAATAACTCTCGTTCTAATTGAGTTAGAATGTTCACACTTGGCATAGGTGTCTATTAGGTGAATACCTTGATGGGGTTCGAAGGTGAGTATTTTCTGCTTAGGGTAAGCAGAGATAGGCAATTTGATTGGTTGATGCTTATTAAGTTCTGATTAAGTGAGAGTGAGGACACTTGGTGTATAGCTTTAGCTTTATTACACCGATATATTGACCAAGTTCGTTAATCAACTTTTTCTGCTGAGGGTAAGCAGAACGATAAGAAATCTGATTGGTTGATGCTTTAGGGCACGATAACTTTAGTTGTAATGAAGTGATAGCAATGTAACTCAGAACTCAGAGTATAGATTCATTTTATCATTACCTTGAGTCCTTGACTAAGTTCAATGTTGCAAATTTTCTGCTTTGGCTAAGGAGCGATAAGCACTTTTATTGGTCAAGACTTTGGAACATAACTCACTAGGCGAATGTCTTAACTAAGTCAATAATTAATATTTTGAGCTAAAGCTAATATTTTGAAAAAAATAAATGTTCGATTTTTTAATATGTGTCATCTTATTATTTTGGGATATCGGCTGGGGACATCAGCCTCACTGTTGGCTTGTGTTTGATTACTATGAATTCTTTTTTGATTATTATGAACAATGTTATTTGTCTTTTTACTAAAATGTAAATACATGTATCTATATCTGACAGGGAGATACAAATCTGAATAAAAATATTGCTTATAAAAAAACCAAAAAAAACATAGCACGCGCATTTATCACCAGGGCCGGATTAACCATGGGGCACAGGCCAAAGCCCCCCCCCCCCCCCGCCACAAAAATCTCAGTTGCGTCCAGCCCCCTCCTCTAGAAATGCCATCATTTCATAGCACTCGCATGGATTGGTCCACTGAAATAACGCAAGAATGCGCTAATTTTGTGGCAGAATTTTTTTTTCTGGGGGAGGTACTTTTAAATGGCTATACACAAGTGCCTGAAATACCAGGAAATCATGTTTCCGGCCTTCAATTTCTGAAAATTTCAAGAAAAAAAAAGGCGCTCACTGCCGAAAAAATTGACAACCTTTCAATTATAAAATAATACACTAGATTATGATCACATAGTGATGCTCCTAAGCCACTGATGAGTCGGTCGGTTTAAATGGCGCCTACACCTGATCCAAACTTTCTTATATCTCTTATGTGGAGGCTATCGGGCGCCACCACAGGCGCGAATCCGACGTGCGGACACCAGGAACAAATGCCTCTCCAAAAAATCTGCCGCCATATAAAATACAAAATTGCCTCTCAGAAATCACCCCAATGGCAGAAAAACGTGTTTCCTGCATCGTTATTTCTCAATATTTTCTAAGGGAGGACCCTTGACAAGGATGCCGACCCCATAGGCGAAGGGCCTCTCCTATCACCTCTTTATGGGTCGGCGCCTGCCCCACCACATGACATTAAAGGTTTCATTTTGTCGCCCTCATTCACATTTGAAATGACCTTGTTGGTCTTTGGGGGCGTCGCCACTAAGTGACATGATTACAGATTTTCGTTCTGGACGCCCTATCCACGTCGCCTTATGGTATTTCGGATTAGTTCTAGTTTAGAGGATAATGAGAGATAGCGCTGCCGAAAACCTTTCAATTATAAAATAATACACTAGATTATGATCACATAGTGATGCTCCTAAGCCACTGATGAGTCGGTCGGTTTTAATGGCGCCTACACCTGATCCAAACTTTCTTATATCTCTTATGTGGAGGCTATCGGGCGCCACCACAGGCGCGGACCCGACGTGCGGACACCAGGAACAAATGCCTCTCCAAAAAATCTGCCGCCATATAAAATACAAAATTGCCTCTCAGAAAAACGTGTTTCCTGCATCGTTATTTCTCAATATTTTCTAAGGGAGGACCCTTGACAAGGATGCCGCCCCCATAGGCGAAGGGCCTCTCCTATCACCTCTTTATGGGTCGGCGCCTGCCCCACCACATGACATTAAAGGTTTCATTTTGTCGCCCTCATTCACATTTGAAATGACCTTGTTGGTCTTTGGGGGCGTCGCCACTAAGTGACATGATTACAGATTTTCGTTCTGGACGCCCTATCCACGTCGCCTTATGGTATTTCGGATTAGTTCTAGTTTAGAGGATAATGAGAGATAGCGCTGCCGAAAATGATACACGAGAGCGACGTTGAATGCAGCTCCAAGTAGGCAGAGAACGCGTTTGTGACAGTCTATTTTTTAAAATTTCCGGGGGGGGGGGATGGGGCTTCCAGACCCCCAATCCCACGTACACATATGCACCGTTTCGCACTCAATAACTCGGGCATTATATTGGCGTCCCCAACACTCTGCTGCACCCCCACTTTTACAATCCTACACACGGCCCTGCCCAAGACGCCCTCGCGGGGCTTCGCGCCTTCGGCGCTGGCGGTCGGTGATCAGGGGCCCCCGCAAGTTCCAGGCCCAAGGGGCCCCCGCAAGTTCCAGGCCCAAGGGCCCCACCATGGCTAATCCGGCGTTGCTTATGTCTTAACGATAATCCTCTCACTATAGTTAATAAAAATAGGTAACGTAAGTAGAATATGCTGAAGGATGTGATCAACGAGTATACTTGGCAATAATGTTTGAATTAAACGCCGCGGAGGCAAAAAATCTAGAGCATATTTTTGAAAAGAACATAACTGAAACTTTTGGAGAATGAACGTACACAGACTGACGTTAAAGTCAATCAAATGTCTTGAAATATTCTGGACCGTTGTATGATTTGATACAAATTTTATGGTTTCTGTTTTTGGGGTCACCCTGTACATAAACTGATGTACATTCAATTATTTTACTGTAATTTCTAATCAGTTGTGTTTGGCGTAGTCTTTAGGTTGCATTGTATCATGAGTATAGGGCAAATCCCCCCTACTTACAGGAATAATAACACTACTTAACCAGAGGGTTCGAAAATATTTTTACATCTAAGTTACATTTGAAAAGGTTTACGTAAAGCTTTTAAAACCATGTCCTTGACTTCTTCCAATTTTTTAAATTCGGTGTGTTAAGATGAAATTTGTATCATCAATTAATTGGAATACTGTAAAAAAAAAAAGGTACAATTTGTTGACCAGAATAATGATTGCCACATATTATTCAGTTACAACACGAGTGTTTTGGGCCTTTAACAAAAGTGCCCGCCATCAATAAATTTGAGGAATATTCCGAGCATGCTAACAACATGTTAAAAACACTTATGTGTTATTTCCTGAACAGCTGGATCTACAATTGTGCTGGAAGGTGATTAACACTTTGAGGTTAAAAAAAAAACCGATTCCACTTACCGATGGGTACAAACTACATGTAAGAAGAGGTAATCTTAAAACAATTTATGACATATTCGCTACGGGACTTTTCCTGTGTCGGAAGTGAAATAGACAAAAATTGGCTTGGTATAAAATGACAAAAATTGCAATTGAAGTACATTATCCGGCAACATCAACATTTAAAACACAAGCTCCGATAAAGAAAGAACAAAGATTATTTTTTTTTATTTCCAGGTTTCATTCAATTGATTTTAGATAAATATTTCAATTGTTGATTAAACTATGGAGTTCTAAATTGGAGATATCTGTCACTACCGGATAGGAATACTTATCGGGATAAAGAAAGAACGAAGATTATTTTTTTTTATTTCCAGGTTTCATTCAATTGATTTTAGATAAATATTTCAATTGTTGATTAAACTATGGAGTTCTAAATTGGAGATATTTGTCACTATCGGATAGGAATACTTATCGGGATGAAAAATTACAGTGTAACTATAAGAATACCGTAAATTTCAAGGAGGCGTTCTAGAAATTAATCTGTATAAAATCCCACAATGTCAGAAATCACTTCGCTTGATTTGCCGTTGACATTGAGGTCTGACTGTGTCTCCCGCGAGCGGCAGAGAATCTAGCCAACGGGACTCGTTGCCTGTTCATCTCCACACGGTCCATGATTAAACCAATGCAATGTGAAGCTTGTTTCAGTTGTTGATAATAGTTAAGTTATTTGGTAGGTTTAACTTCCAAATTACTATTGTTAAATCTAAACAAAGGCGGACGCATTGCGAAAATAATTGTGTAATACACGTCTGTAAGAATATTCATATTACTAGAATAATTCAATAACATTGTTCAATATTCCTAATTGATAGTTATTTATATGCATAGCAATATATGCGTTTAGTAAAGTAACAATCCGGTTGTTTCACAGTGTATATGTTGATACAAAGGTTTTAACGATAGAGATCAAACGCCAAAATGTGACGAAATAGTCCGGTGGAGTTGTATTATGTAGAGTAAACAAGAAATTTTGTTTTAAAAAGGGAGGCGGAAAATTTGTCCAGCGAGGTAACCATTGCCTTTTTAACATAGTGGCTCGTTTAAAAAAAAATTGGCGTCACGCGATTCTGAAAAGTACTGCATCTCTCGACGATCATTTACCTCCCTAGTCTGGTGATATTTTCACAATTATCGAATGCTAGCCAGGGCGAGGGATAGTACAATCTATCACATTTCCATCGCATCACTATAGTTAGGGGGTGGGAGAAGCTTTCAGACAGCTTTCATTCATACCTCGTATGTATGGAAGACAGAATACTTCAAAATTCTAGGGGGTTGGGATGGCCTAGTGGTCTAGAGTGCCGAGCCTCGACCTATAGCTGGCCGGCTACCTCTGGCTTGCTGCTGTGGTTTCGTCCCCTAGTGTGAGCGTATGTGGCATGGAGATAGGGGCGCCTTCTCAACCTCGTGGGTTTCCTCCAGGCACTCATGTTTCCTCCCACTGCTAAAGACCCCTACGCGTAAGCGAATCATTTAAAAAGAAAATATTAAACCATATGTTAGTCCCGAAATGACCTAATTGTGTTGAGTGGACGTTAAACCCCATTTCTTTCTCTCTCTCTCTCAAAATTCTTATATATTTTTTGAATAATAACTTTTTCTTAAGCACATACATATTCTGGTGTTTGAATAATTTGAACATGATTTTGATCAATACCCCGTTTACGTCACATTATCTTTACATAGTTTTGAGGCCCTGGTGAATGTTTAATTTAAATGTCATCCAAGAAAACGCCAGTTCTAATTATCCTATCAGTTCAATGTTTTTATTCACACTTTGATCGTGTTTTATTTTTTTAAAGTATGAACTGCGTCAGAATAATCAGATCAATTTAAACTAAAACAATTAACTGTCGATCTTTATATATCTGGAAATAAAACTTAAATTCCAAATATTACGTCAGAGAGTTTCGAATTTGAAGGAATATTTAATGTTTCTTGAATTTCAGTCTGGTATCCGACAATCTTTCACTTTATATGTCAATTGAAGGGGGTTGGATGAACGAATGGTAAGCAAGTGTGTGCTGTATTATAAAGCCTGTCATTGAGTCAGCTGGCGTGGTTTCGAATCTTCGGCTGTACTTGAAAAGGAGTAGGGTCGCCTGTCCAACCTCGTGGGTTTTCTCCGGGTCCTCCGGTTTCCTCCCACTTCTAAAGACCCCTTTTATTGAAATAAAATTAAACCGCATGTTAGTCCCGAAATGAACTAGTTTGTGTCGAGTGGACGTTAAACCCCACTTTTCTCTTTGAGAATTCTTCGATAGTTCGGGGTAAGACTGCGTAGTTAAAATTGACAGACAGCTAATTACAAAGGATTACTATTGCGACTGGGGGGATTGGGGGTGGTCATCGCATCCTTTTATTAAATAAATAAATTTACACCGAGGGATATAGCCCCAGGCTTATTATACCTAGAGTATCCGTGAAATACAACCCTGTTTTTTATCTTTCGCATATCATTTGTCTTATAAACATGAAATTTTTCTAAATGAGACATATCACTGTAGTTTATATTTATAGCTTCGAAAAAGTAACATCATTTAGGAAACTTAAGAATATTGTCTTGTGTTGCAAGCTGCGAGTTCTGATTGAACTATCTAATTTGTCTAGAAGACAAACATCATTGTTTTTTTTAATTTGGAATTTTCTAGTCACTTTAAAACATATGAAAAAAAAAGCCATCAAAGATGCATCGCTGTCTGTGACCTTTAACATATATGATACGAAACCTGCCATTTGAGAAAATACCTAATATTTTATGTCAGGAATCAACGAACATTTTTGATTAGTGCCAGGTGTCCTAGATTAGAATTTAAACCGTTTGAAAATTAATTTGTCTCACTGTGGGTCTTGAAATTAAAGCTAGAACAGAGAGCACCAGACGAAACGTTCAGTTACTGACTATTTTATTTAAGCTGAAGAATCTTTGGCCCGCCAATGGGCAATCCGTGTTCAATCTGTTATCCATTCTTTAAGTGCTTTATGACCTAGAAATTCTCAACAGTGGGTGGTAACGGATGCAATACTGTAATATGAATGTACATAAACTGATTAACATTCATTTTTATCTGATTTTACTCAAATTTCAAATCAGTTATGTTCGGCGAAATAAGCCAGCAATCTCAATCGAGTGCGAATTAATAGCGTCTAGTTATTCTAGTCAACATAACTCCGTTTGATTTGATGCAATGTGTCTAGCCTCGTCCCTCGAGTTTCTCAATACAACTGGGGCTTAAGCGCATTATGGTACACGATTCGTGTACCAATGTTAAAAAATTTATTTTGTCTTTTCCCGGTAAGTTTACATCATCAATGTTGATTTAAATTGACCAATAATTCGTGTTTTCAATGTCGAAGATTTGGGATGATTTTGAGTTACGGACTTATGTCCTTTATTTTCAGCCATTGGTCACTTTACTATTCTGCCCCTCTGCCAAGGCAGCGGCTGGACTCGGGTGAGTCCTTACACTGGCCCAAGCCTTTCTTCTCACCCCGGCTCTTCTCTTTTTCACTGTCAGTGAACAACTCAATTTATACCCGTTACACACATGGTCATATCTGCAATTGTCTCTTTTATCTCGTCTCGGCATGTACATAAACATTTGAAGTCGTGTGTATCTTGTATAGCTTGTAATGGACATATTGAATTAATTAGATTTAATAAGATCGTGACTGGACAACAGTTTAATATGAGGTGAAAGTCAAAATCATCTATTGTCAAAACTAGCAGAGTTCAATAAGTTCAATGCACCTAAATCATAAAATTAATGATATCCCTTTGTTACATTATATTATATTTGCACATGGTAGCAAACCCTCTTAAATATGTGCACATAATATGATGACACTTTTAGGAATTATTATAACTTACTTTCATTGACCAGTCTAGATGATATGGACCATATCATTCAATAATTCTACTTCCGGTTGTTAAATGGCCAATCCCGATAATATTTTGGAGAATAAAACTTCCTAATTTTGTGTTCAAATCCCTTAAAATCATCTACCTTAGGGCCGAGCAACTAACCCAATATTCGTGATACGTTGTCAAACAAGTTAGATCCGTCAGTTGTCATCTTGAAATGGAGACCCGTGTCCCAAGCTGTATTATTCGGTGTATGGATAAAACCAGACTTTTATTTTATAAAAATAATGTGTAGGTGAAATATACCTTTTGTTATCAAGTCAAGCATATGGGTCATTCACTCTAAAGACCTCAAAGTAACGGGAATCACCAACGAAAAAGGTGACCCGAAATCTTACAAGGGTTTTGGCCTTCGCCTCCAAACGACTCAATATTTTGAGCTGAATTTTATAGACAAGATATATATACACCACTCCTCTATAATTTGGCGCTTAAATTTCATTTCTACCTGGACCTTTATTTTTGAGAATCTGTTTAAATCGGGCCAGTCCCTTTAAATGTATTGAAAGGACACAGACAGGAAAGTGTCGTGTTAAATATAGCATAGTACCTTTAATGGGGTGGTTTAAAAGTGCTCATTCCTGGCGCACACGGATTCAACTAAACGGATAACGGCCAATATTATGTAGATGCTGTATTTGCGTAAAAATGCTTATATACAAAAACAGTAAACAACTAACCAAGAGAAGTATTAAATCATTTGCGATCATGTGACTTTTCCTATATTGGTGGTTCTAGCAGAAACCCACCTATCCTTCTCTCCACGCAATTCAATCCAAACGTTTGACCACAATAAGAAGGGGAGTTTATTGTGTTGTCAAAAAATGTTACGGAATTTAATATACATGTAGTTGCTCTCTTTCTTTTAAAGTCGGGGGACACATTCAATATAATGCTACATTAAATTAATTTGAAACATAGAGTTTAATTAAGTGTGTAAAAACATATTATTGCTGTTTAACCGAATGACGATGCAAAAATTATTTAGTCAATAATAAATCATAGAAACCATAAACAAAATAACGAATCAAAAATGAATTAGTAGTAAAATCTGTTTTTTACTACAATGTTGTGGGAATTTAATTTTAATTAAATCCCACAATTTATTACCAGAGATTTCCCCAGAAACTAGTTATTATTAACTGGTTTTGTTTTATTTCTAGTTTTTGCAGCCAATATTGATGACGTAAGTCGACTACATGAAGATTTATTTCGAAAATATCGAAGAGTTATTCCCCCTGTTTACAACCAATCTAAAGCTGTGCATGTAAAAATATCTATGTTTCTTCTAATGATACATGATCTGGTGAGTTGTCAATTTTCACTCTTCTAAAGTTTTTAATATTCATTTATTAGTCTCTATGGGTTGGTTTGTGCGAAGAACACGATATCTGCGTGTAAAAAAAATATATGGGTCCCGACTTTTTTAGGGGGTTGGATGGCCGCATGGTTATCACATGCGCGCTGTAACATAAAGCCTGTCATTGAGTCAACTCCGGGTCCTCCCACTGCTAAAGACCCCTACGCGCAAACTAATTATTGAAATCAAATTAAACGGTATTGAAGAATGGTCTGGTAAATTAGCCCATGTTTCACTGGCCATGCGATGATCTATATGTACATGTTTGAACATTTATTTTCGGGATTATATTTAAATACAGTATTATCGAATTTTTTACAGGACATGCGGAATCAAGTTTTAACGACTAGTGGCTGGTTAAACATGGTAAGTACCCAACTAGCACAGGGATTCCTGTAACTCTGCCAGTATCTTGAGATGCATCAGTACATTTCAAACGGTGTACGTCTTTATATGATACGTCACTGCTCTTGGTAGTTGGGTCCCACAGACAAGGCACGCCACAGCACTCGAATATACAGGTTTTGTCTCTACTGTGGGATAAGTTGGTGCAGCCAGCCCAAGACCAACAATCAACATGGCCATGGTGGATAGAAACGAACTGTTACCAATATATGTATGTGCTATTATACTGATGTACTTAATTGGTAATTACCCATCATGCAGGTCTCAGATATGGTCTTACTTTCAGAACTTGTGTAACAAACCATCATTCGATATAAGATACCCAGATGGGAAATGTATTTGATGGAGGAGGGTGATAATTTAAGACATTCTCCTGTGGCAGATATTCTATCAAATAAAATAATGTTTTGTCAATTACCCAAAGAAAATACACACCAAAAACGTCTCCAAGGTTGTTAATATAATGATCAGCTTATCGTTGGTAATACAACAATTCCATATCAATCTTAGGGTTAAACCCCCAAAACATATATAACATTAAATGAGCTTACTACTGTTTTGCTAAACTCTTTCCCCTTTGGTATTAATGTGCCATTTGAGGGATATACTTGATTAGATTGGCCCATTAATGCTTGTTTTCTAACCACGTAGCAGAAACACAAAAGCCATCTGGCGAACAATTAGACTTTTAAATCGTTCACGATAATAGTGTCTGGAACAGATGCCTTAAACACAATGACACAATTGCTCCGTTTAAATGTATTATTTGGTAGTTTCAAAGAATGCTGTCACCCGAGAATAGCTATGGCGTTACCAACCAGTTGCCTGCTTAAATGGACGATTAAATTAGCGCGCAGATTGTATAATTGTTACCACATGTGAGAGCTGGACTAACTTACACTGTAAATTATTTGTCAGCCACGGTGGCTCCATGAGTAAGACGTTGGCTTTCTAACCCGAACATCCCCTGTTTGATCTCGGCGTTGGCCAGGAAAGTCCATCGGATTTTTTTTAACGTGTTCCCCCCTTGTCAGTGTTGCAGGACAGAAGGCCGGGCAAGGCACAGCGTATATTCATTCGGATAGTACAAAAAACGACGCCTCGCGTACACAGTGGACTGCACGTAACAGACCCCTTGGCAGTTGGAATTCGATATAAGAGTAGGCCGTAATGTCGCTTTCCCGGCTAGATTTCCCTCATAGCGTATACCCGTTTTCATTTTCCCAATCGTTGTAGGACGTTAAACCCCATTTCTTTCCTATAAATTATAATTCAGATTAGTGTTTTTTTGTTACAGGCGACAATCGTAATATAACTAATATGGTTATTCATATAAAGAATTCCCATGAATAACTAACTGAACGATTCGATCCCCGCGATATTTAATAAAAAAATCCTACACATTTTATCGATTACTTATTGATAATTCAAAATTAATACACAAACTTTGTTTTTCTGGCGCTGTGATATTAGTATTCAATTAAACCTTAAATGATATCTTATAATATTATGGTAACAATATTCTATTGCATATAATCAATCCATTATCGATGAATCAAATTGCTAATAATACACCCTGTATTTTCTACGGCTAAATTATTTATACTTAAATTATTTCTGTAGTGACAACCTAACATTTCATGCCATTATGCTGTCATAATATACTTTGATAAATCTGTAAATACCGTGTGTTGGCAACAATCAATATCCCCAATATGTTTCTGTCAGATTTGTTAAGTTTTAAATAATACCTTTCTTATTTAATGATACATATGAAATGATCTACACATAATTAAGAACAAGGATGAAGCTGTTTATGTACCATCTATCTACGTCTGCTAATAACCATGCAGACGACATGGTAATGCTATGCTTTGTCAATTACCCCAAGAACATACAAACCAGAAACGTCTCGCATTATTAGCACGATTACCGTGTAAAATAAACACTTGGACAAAAACACCGTCTCCTTCATTGATTTGTTGCTGTTTTTCACGATGCCGGTAATAATAAACTTGTGGTGATGATGACAGTCCGTCGATAAGACGTAACCACTGTCCTCATTAGGCGCCGATTTAACAATAGCTTTACACATCACTGGTATTTCGTGGATTATTCGAGTATGATTTTATGGTAAAATTATTCATTAGGAAAAGTGGGAAACCTGTATAGATAATTCCAGGATTTACACGAATGACGTTACTAAGATAGCTGTGGCTAGCTTGTAATCTCTGTAGATAGATTCGATATAGTAGCAACCTTGATATTGGTGGTTCATCTGAGTACACACAATCAATTGCTTCTATTAAGTCTGCTGCCGGATTAAACCAGAAAAAAGTGCTATAATAACAAATTAAAAAACCTATATGTTTGATGAAAGTGTAATTTAGATATTGATTTGAAACTCGTATATAAAAGCGGCATTGACCTAGATTTATTAAAGATAATAGAGTTGTCAATATTGCTGGAATTTAGAATAATTACTCAATCATGCTAGTATTACAAAACAGACACTATCGGATGTACCCTGGTGTTTAATATGTCTCTCAATTATGTCAACCGTTTGAATACCGATTCCCTAAAGGTGTTACAGCCCCTAATCACCGGGGGCCTGTTTTACAAAATTAACTAAGATAAAATCAAAATTTTAGCAATTTGATTGGATAATTTGAGATTGGTTTTAGTGCTAGGCCAATCAAAATTGAAGTATCTACTAAATTTTTTATTTTATCTTTGTTGGAATTTCGTGAAACAGGCCCGTGGTTCCTGAACGTAAGTAAGTAATGGTCGCTTTCGTATTGTGGGCACAACGGGGCTGCTTCACCTTGTGCTACCAGCCATTGTTGTCTAAACGTAAAGCGTTCAAAGCGAAAATTCAGATTTCAGAACCCGGTTCGAGTTATGAAAACGTCGACTTGTATTTAGTTATACAAGAGCTGATATATACCACCTCTTTATTTAAGACATTTTCATTAGTACAATATTTCGTTATATTTTTTGTATAATGGATGCCTTCATCTTGAGGTTAACCTGATCCCATTGGTTTCTTAATTGTATTACTATAGCGTCTGTATGTGTTGTTATTTGAGTCACGTTTTAATCAGTACTAATTCAATCTGTAAATAGATTGATAGAGTGACAGATTAACAAAATAATGATAGCGATAATTCATCTACTGACTTCTTGTCTCCTGGTGATACTAATACTGACCCCAAAACCTCTATAAAATGACCAATAACTGGACATACGATCTGGGTGAAACGATCTGTGTTACAAATTTCTTCCGACCTATATTTAGGCATTTCTATCATCTGAGCTAGGTCACGTGGGGGTTGGATGGCCAAATGGTTAGCACGTGCGCGCTGTATCATAAAGCCTGTCATTGAGTCAACTGGTGTGGTTTCGAATCCCCGGTTTTACATGACAAGGTCACCGGTCCAACCCCGTGGGTTTTCTCCGGGTCATCTGGTTACCCCCACTCCTACGCACAAGCGAATTACTGAAATAAAATTAAATTAAACCTCATGATAGTCCCGAAATGATTAAACTTCACCCCTCTCTCTCTAGGTCACGTGCTTAAAATAAATTTGATTAATAAAATGCTGTCTTGCTAACTTGGATATGTAAAAAATATCAACACTCGTTGATAAAGTGAAAAAAATCGGCAGAACTTCGTTTTTTTACTTTATCAACCTGTGTTGAAATTTTTTGATATAAAAAAAACTTGTAGGAGATTCTGTATATATGTGGCATCCTACGGGGCTAATTTAGTGCAAAATGACCCAGACCCAAGGATACACAACTTCCCAAACAATATGTGGTTTAATGTCGATGTCCATTGGAATCCAAAGTAGAAACATTTGATTTTGCATGTTCCATCATATCTACTTTATAAGTTGACCATGATCACAGTTTGGCATGATCACCGAACCCGAAGTAAAGATTAAAAACATCGTTTGAAGATCTGTATCAAAAATTATTTAATAAGAATTTTTTTTTTTTATTTCAGCAATGGCATGATGAATTTTTACGGTGGAATCAATCCGATTATGGGGGTGTAGCGGATATCACTGTATCTCAAAATGAAGTTTGGCTGCCGGATTTACTGGTTGAAAATACGTAAGTCTTCGTACACGGAAATATAATTGCATGTATATATCATTATCAACACTAGATACGTATCAATAACATAATTTGAATTTTATCGACATTACTATTTTGTGCAGTCATTGTTATACAAACTGCTTCAGCCCTAAATGCGCCAGCTCCTCCATTAAACGAAAAATGCAATATCCCCTACTTTTCTAATGGCTTTTTTTGTAAGAGTACTAGTGTTATAGGGATCAGACCGGATTTCCTAGTCAGACCAGATATCCGCCAAGAATGTGATGTAACAGCCTCAAATAGATTCGTATAACAAATTGACCATATTTATCTGGTAACGAACATAATCAATCATCGGGGGCATATTAGTTTCAAATCCCTTATGACATATGTGTTGGAATTCTTGAAATCGTATCACTATTGTTTTATTTCAGAGCTTTGAATTTTGCTGCACTTGGTAACTCCGCCATGTTGATAAGTATTGATCACAACGGAAGGATATATTGGGAACCAGGAATAATGACAAAAACTATATGTGAGGTCAACATTGGAAAATATCCATTCGATTACCAATCGTGTGAAATTAAATTCTTAACCTGGATGCACACTAACAAAACGTTAGGAATATTTCCTGGCTCGGAGTATATTAGTTTGGATGCCTGCATTCCCAATGGCGAATGGGATATAAAATCTGCGACTTCCGGGGCCTATGCTTACCCTAGTACCTACAAACCTGGTTATTCACATACTGGTGTAACGTTTAAAATAGAATTAATGAGAAAGCGAACGTTTTATGTGTTAAACACTATAGTTCCTGTTGTGTTATTGTCCTTTCTTAATGTGCTGGTGTTTCTACTTCCGGCAAGTAGTGGAGAAAAGATGGCGCTGGCGGTAACTGTTCTGCTTTCGTTTACTGTATATCTGAGTATTGTTAGTGAGGTCATGCCTAAGACGTCTGAGAGCATATCTATATTAGGTAATTTGAATTTCAATGTTCTTGAGAAACCTGTAAAAAACGTATCAAAATTGGCATAGCAGCCTGTGCAAGGGGACGTAAGGGTACCATGCGCCCTCCCGCCTAATCCACATTATATCAGTTTAGTCGGCAGTTTTACGAATCCACGGTAGTACGTAGACAGGATTAGGGTCGCCTATCTAACACTATGGGGTTTCCTCCCACTGCTAAAGACTCCTACGCGCAAGCGAATTATTGAAATAAAATTAAACCATATTTTAGACCCGAAATGACCATTTTGTGCCAAGTGCATGTTCCCCCATCTCCCTCTCTTTCTTCCCCCTCTCTCTCTCACACTCTCATTACAGTTTTGCTATAATAGCGTCCCATGAATGTGGGGACGTAAGCTTATACTACTAAACGACCCCTACGCTCTAGCGAATTATATCTGAACCATGTGTTGGTCCCGAAATGACGTAGTTCGTATCGATTGGACATTAAACCCGATTTCTATCTCCCTTACTCCCGCCTTATCCACATTATATCAATCGGCATTACAGTTTTGTTATATTGAATTCTTATGAATGTGTAAGCGAACGTAAGGGTATTTACCCCCTCCCCTACCGCTCGATTCTTACGACGTACTTTTAAAAGAGGGGTCGTCGTTTTAACTTTGATCTATGATATCTCTTTGACAGCTAATAATTTGTGCTAGTCTATTCATAGATTTTATTAAAAAATAATCTGCTTGTAAATTAATAATACTTAATATAGATGAACCGTTTTGATGAGGTGTGTTAATTGAAACGTCGACCGCCAATCATTACTCACGAAACTATTAAATATTTAATTGGTTTCTACCATCAAGAATGCCATTTTTAATTTAACCTCCTTCGGTGAATTAAGATTAAACGTACTTTTAAATGGAAGGTGGTGTCTGCACGTCCTCTATATTTAATTTAATTCTTAGACACACTGCAAAGAAACGCTGATTAACAACATTCTCCGGGGACTAATGAAACTGATTCTATTTCAGTAGGTTCTAACAAGGTTATTCCAACCTGCACCTGTAAACTGGAGAATGAACTTCGATAGTACAAACCTACATCTTTTTTTTAAAAAAAAACAAACACCCACCACATTCCTAAAAGCTACGGCCTAATCTTATTTTGAATTCCAACTTTCAGGGTTCTATTACGCGCACGTCAATGTGTACTTTATTTAATGAGGATAGTCCCCTTAGCACAAGTGTACTAATTTTCAGGGGGTTCCTCCTACACTACAATATATATATATATACGCATAGATATATAGTAACATGCAAATACAAAACAAATAGAGACCCCCCCACCCCCACCAAAGTAAAAACACCAAAATAAAGTAATAAAATATCTGATATGTTTTTTTGTTTGTTTCAGCTGTGTATCTAACATTATTGCTGACCTTGAGTACTATGTCGGTATTGTCGTCTGGTGTGGTTATGAACATGATACACCAAGATGCCAACAAGCCAATCCCTCCAATGTTAAAATGTGTTCTCTGCTGCCGCAAAAAATACAGAAATCGAAATAAACGAATCAAATCTCTGAAGCGACGCGAATATGAGAGAAACGGAGACTGCAGTAAGAGAATACCAGACGCGGACTTGAAACACTTCTCCGAGAATTCGACTACCACAAAGGTAGAGATAAAGGCGTCGGGAGAAAATGGACGAACAGAGTTATCTCCCTTGTGTGAAAGTACGATTGAGGAGGACGATTTCACATGGGAGGAAGTTGGAGGCGCCGTGGACAATCTCTTGTTTTGGGTATTTCTGTTTATAACAATAGGCGCCACAAGCACAGTGTTAGCCATGTTTTCATGGTAATAAGATTATTGTGTAGGAAAATAAGTGACGTGCCATGGGTTTTATAAATATTTTAACGATACAGAAAACGTTTTTCAAATTTAAAAGGTCGGACACCCCTAAATCGATATGAACATCTTTTCCCACTGTGTGAGCTGTGTTAAAGAGAGTCTTATAAATAGTATTAACCAACTAAACGGTGAACTCAAAGCATTAATCAAATTCGCCGAAATGCGCTGAATTTATATATCAATATGAAGAGCCCTATCGGATGAAATAAGTGAAATGCTAGTTAGGATATTTGTAAAATAATTATATACTGTACCGTGAAATGCGCTTGCCAATTGGAGGGTCTAGAGCACAAAAGATCTAACAACCAGCTAAAACGGTAGGTAGTTAGATCACTTGTGCTCTAGACCCTCCAATTGTCATCTCAATATTTAAGTTTTAAATACTTGTTGGAAAGTAACTTGTAAAATATGAGACAAAAGCTTTCTGATAAAACATAGGATCTTCATATTAAAATGTTTGCAACATGTGTGATTGGTTGAGGGGGGGGGGGGGGATGATCGGAACCGCCTCCGCTTTTTTGTCATCAACCATCAAAACAACTGTCACAGAGAGAGAGAGAGAGAGAGAGAGAGAGAGAGGTTTAAGGATGGAGTGGTAACATTCACTCAATACAAACTAGAGCATTTCAATAATCCGCTTGCGCGTAGGGTTGGAGGAGCCGGTGAAAACCCACAAGGTTGCATAGGGGACTATTTGGGATGCAAACAACATCATAATTATCAAATTTGATAAATAACTTGTAGTATCCAAGTCAGAAAATTACATAAATGGCGAGAAATCGACAGAACTGTCATGAACCAGAAAGTCGAGCGTCATCACTGCCGGTGATTTTTTTGATTTGGTATACAGGAAAATCAAGATATTTAAATTATTAATGCCATCACCTCTATTAACTTATTATGTTTGTAGCATAATTAACAAGTTTATATGTTATTCTTACATGAAACATAACCAAATAAAACGGGAAACGAGAGGGGGAACGGCAATATTCCCTTAAAAGAGTGTAGCAGAGGCTGGACTGGCTGGTAGACCTGTGTATCTGCTCGTGGAAACGCTGATGCCGGCGAAGAGAGAAGACTTTAAAAATCACCGCTTAACAGCAGTGCAAACACAGGCTTTAGTAGAAATTAGAGGTTGTGTATTCATGTGTATAAAGTTTCGGGTTAAGGCCCTGTATCCATAGGCTGTTTCCTTGTGGCGTGTTCCCTTGTGGCGTTGTGACCTTGTTCCCAGACCCTGTACCCGCGCGTATCCATAGGCCGTTCCCTTGTGGCGTCTGACGTGTGCAATGTACGATGCAAAGATAGGTAAAAGAAAAGTCTACATACGAACGTTGATGAGAAAGCAAATTAACCTAAATGCGAACCGTTTTTTTTTATTGATAGCTCAATGATGAACTCAACTACTTAAAGTCGGAAGGATGAGGAGGATGCCGCTATTGCATTCAGCGTCGGATTAACCTTGTGGGGAAGGGGGACATACCAATGGAACGGGGGCCCCATTATTCAAATTATTCGCACTGGCCGCGGGTCGTACAAGTATGTACCCCCCCCCCTTTGAGTATCTGGGGTGTTTTCCTTCAGGATTTATTTCTTTCGAATAAGGATTAATTTCAGTGTATCTGAGACAATAATTTTTGGCAGCGATTTCATTGACGTTTTGAATTCGTTGACAAATTGAGTATTTTAAACAGACTCTTCCTCTTATGATGTTTTCATTTACTATGTTATTGAAATCAGGGATAAATATTAGTATGACTCAGAACTGTGGGGGGCCTTATATTTTTCCCAACTATGCCCCCTCCCCTCCCTGATCAGGTACTGATTGTATTTATTTTCCTCCCTGGTGCTCATCTCAAAAGATAACATGTCTTCAGACAAGGCCCATGGTACTGGGTCCGACCATTTTTTGGAACTCGCAATGGACAGGTTGAATTTCACACAAGTTTCCATACAATATCGCACTCGTAACGACGTGTTCCCTCTAGTGCAGCTGCAAAAGAATTGACATGTTCATTGTCTGTGTTCCCGGTCACAAGCCACATGTTCCGTGCACGAGGCCACATGTTCCCTGGGAACATCCTATGGGAACGGGCACGTTAAAAACAAAGGTTCATTGTCCTTGTGGCGCGTCACAAGGGAACAAGGGAACACGCCACAAGGGAACACACCACAAGGGAACAGCCTATGGATACAGGGCCTTAGAGTCCCTTTATCAAATGAGAAATGATAACTTATAATAAGACTGTTGATTATAAAATATATATTTAATGCTTAATACATTTGTATATATGTAAATATACAATGAACTGAACTGGTTGAACAGCAGGTGAAGACCTATATTAGTTCGTTCCAAACGTATAAAATAGTTAAACCTTATGTTTATGATAAACAGTGGTGGACATATGTACAGGCAGTAAGTTACAGTAATTTTAAGTTTTAAATGTTAAAGTGTTCAAATATCTTGCTGTCTTTTATGTATTTTTGCACTATTTCAAATATGTAAGAATTGGTATCATCTGAAAGAGTTGGTTGCAAATTTAGTTTAATTTAGTCATAACATCTTTTACACTGACTCTAAAATTAAAAAGTTTCATTTTGCAATACTTTACTATAACATGTATTATGAAATTTGAATGAATACCAAAAAAGGAACGAAATTTAGTTTTCCTTTATTATGTATAATTTTTTTTTAGTATTAACAACATCTATATTCTATTGTTTATGTGTTTTATTAACTGTACATAAAATATAAATTCATGAATTCTGAACATATTTATTGTCATCCCGATTTAAATATAATACATTATATATATGTAAATGATTTGGATACAAATTAAACATATTAATGCGTTTTCTAATTCTTGTTTTACATTTGCAGTTTATATTCACGGAAAAAATACTCCACAGACGAGAGGAAACCGTCCAGGAAAATCAGGAGGAACCTTCTCGGCCCATATCGGGAGCGAACCCCACACCTCCTAGTTATCGAGTCAGCGTCTCATTCACTTGGCTACCGGTTCCCTCACGAGTCGAACAACGTGTATTTAATGCCCTTGCTATTTTTCGTGACCTGTTATTTTCTAGGGGTTTGCGTTTACCATTCGTAATCGACCCTAATGGAGACCTGTCGTCTGGCCCCGGAGATACGGTAGCTACGTGGGTGAGACGCTGAGGTCGCGTGTTCGATCCTTGCATTTAGCGAGAAAGTTCATTGGGATTATCCGACGTGGTTTCCCTTTGTCAGTGGTGTAGGACGGAGGGCCTTACATGTATAGCTGTCTAATAGTCCGGATGTGACGAAAACCCGAGGTCCCGTGTATACATAGGCGTGCACGTTGGCAGTTGGAATGCGATATAAGAGTAGGCAATAGTGCCGCTGACCGGGGAAAATCCCCCCCCCCCCATAGCACGCAATATGTCGTATCTATAGTCTTCATTAGCCGAGTATAGGAGCAGAACATTGTATCTAACATTATATAATATATCACAATTTAATACAAACTATAATGTATGTGTAGTTGGAGATATACCCGTGAAATCGATAGGTATGTTAAAGTAGTCATATAAAATGATTTCTTCCATGTCATTCTGGCAATTCTTCCGCCAACTCTATGTTCACCTGCCTAACGATTTACAAAGTTTCTTGCTGAAATGGAGACTGGGAGAGTGTAAGGTAGTGTCAGACAGCCTATTATTTATCTTGTCGGAAGTAAATGGACTGTTAGTCTATGCACCTTGTCGAAAATGATTCAACGGATATAAAGAGTGATCTAATCACAACAATTTTACGGAAATAATTAGCCAGACACTATTGCCGTCATACATTGCTTTTGGCGAACTCCATATGCAACTGGTCTTTGAAAAACCCTACATATACTTGCACCGGGCTAGTATGGAAGTTCCCAAAAATCTTAACATATAGTTGACCAGTTTCAACGCATTATACCCAAGACGTTTTCTTTAAAATCCAAGTTTTTTTATGTGTAAAATTTACATGATCTTCAATTGGAAAAGAAACAAATGTGAATAGCAAATTATTAGTTACGTCCCCTTTGCCAGGTATAATCAAACGGTGAACGAGGTCAGTGGTCTCCGTGAAACTGTAAATGACGTTTTGATTAGTCTTAATATGGAAATCTCTGATTGAGATGGTTCTATGACTATGACGGAAAATGCGTAGGCAGGATGATTGTAGTGTACTTTTAGTTATTATAGTGTACTTTAATCATGTATTAAAGGGGAAGACCAACGATTTTAAACAAGGTTTCCATAAATCTTAAATATATATTTATAAATAATCCCCTCTGTAACACACAGCAAAAAAAGTTATTGTAAGCAAGAAATTAATTATTATTTAAACCGGAAGTGACATAGTTGGTTCAACACACTCACTCGGCTCATGTTTATTAGGATAGTATAAACACGAATTTATGTCTTTTTAACGTTTAGTACACAAACCCGTCGCGTAAATTCACTTATACTGAACAATACGCTGTGTCTCAATCCACACCACATGGCTAATTGTTTACATCACCTGGTTTGATTGACAGCTTGCAAGAAATGTTTTCGTCTGTCTCGATGTGTTTGTGCTTGCTGACGGTGTTTTTACCATAAAAATATCTAAATTATTGGCATGTGAGACATATAACATAGTGTATTTCGGCACATACTGTCGATATGAACGGCTTTTCCCTTTTTCTTCCATTTCCTCTTGAGAATTGCTGGATTTGAATGTTTATATATGCAAAGGCTCGTAATGATACTAATATCCTCATCAATCAGACAAGACATAATTTTGTTTTAAATAGTATACAGGACAATAATAAAAACCCTAAAGAACTGAACAAAATTTTTAATAATATGATGAAAACTAGCGACAGTACCGTGTTCAGAACATCATGATCCCAAGCTACTCGTTGAATCTTTTAGTCAGTTCTTCAACAATAAAATTGTAACCATTCGTAGGATACTTGATAATGGTTCTTTATCGGTAACTGATAACGATATTGAAGTTAACTTCACTGGTTCACCACTATCAACGTTTCCAATATCTGATGATGATGAAATCAAATCAACTATTTCTACATCCTCTTCCTCTTCTTGAGAGCTAGATGTATTCCCAACAAAACTGTTAATTTACTTTTTGGTGACCTCACGCCTCGAATACTGCAACTCGTTACTCTACAACTTACCAGCATATCAAATTAATAGACTACAGAAGATACAGAACAAAGCTACCAATTAAGACAAGATTCGATTTTAAAATTCTCATGCTAACCTTTTGTGCTTTGTCATGTAATGACTCTCCTCTCTATATTAAAGAATTAATTCAACCCCACCAGAAACCTTCGTTCCGAAACTAAGTACCTTTTTTAAATCAGTAACTGCAAACTCTTCTTACGGAAGACGCTCCTTTGCTTTTGCGGCAGCAGAACTGTGAAATTCTAATGATTTCCCTATAGAACTCAAGCACTGTACATCATTTGACAGTTTTAAACAGAATCTTAAAACCCATCTTTTTAGAAACATTTTCTTTTAATTGTTGATCATGTACTTTTAACTAGTGTTATTCTTTTAATTGACCATAATGTTACGAAAGAGCAGCTTCGGTTGGATTTCAGGTTATTGTTATTTATTATTAATTATATTATACCGCATTATAGGTCCACAGATGAGATATTTTCTATTCCAATACGGCGGTTTCTGACGTTGAGATACTTTGGAAATTTATATACTTATTTGAATATATACGGGCCACAAGCCCGTTGAAATAAATAAAAACACTGTCAGCCGCCTCAGCACGCACAAAACATTCAAGCAGACGAAACTTCCCTCACTTGCCAGGTGTCAAACAAACTACGTGATGAATACAATTAGCCATGTGGCGTGAATTGAGACACAGCGTACTGTTCAGTATGAGTGAATTGTGTACTAAAGGTTATAAAAACATAACTTCGTGTTTATAATATGCTATTATACATGGGCATTTGATCAGATTTTTGGCGAAAGGACGACGCGTGGACACAATACAGTAGTAAACTTATGCCAAATCTGTATGCTCATTATAGAGCCCAGTGAGCGTGTTGAACCAACTATGTCACTTCCTGTTTACAAAAAATTAATTTCTCGCTTACAAAAACATTTTTGTTGTGTGTTACAGAGAGGATTAAATATATATATATATATATACATATAAAAATAAAAAAATACGTCCAGGTAAAAAATTCTCCACTTTACTTCATTCCGACATACATTAAGTCATATAAGCTAGCTATCTGCCCTCTATAGGCGTCTTCAGATATTAATAATGCATATAAAATATTCAAATACGATACATTTATATATACATTCTTAGAACAATAGATTTCCATGACAATGGATTATAAATAATATTAAGTAACACACAACAAAGGTTTAAAAGTATATAGTACATAACATGCGTTAATCTACATAGTCTTCCTGGTATAGTCAATATAAGAATAATTAGATCAATCAATGTTCATAGACCAATTAAGTAAGGTTTATGGAAACCTTGTTGAAAATCGTTGGTCTTCCCTTTTAAAGGGTAATCCATTCGAAAATAATACGCGTGCTAATGAAAATAAAAGACTTCAGTTATAATGAATTAGTATTATGTCTTTAGATGTTGGCATGAAATAATTTTGGTCCTTTTTGTACGGCTATATAGATTTCAATTATATTGAGTTAGTCGAATGTCTTTATATGTAAGCATAATTAATGGAAAATAGTTCTAGTATTGTTTTACGGCTGTATAGACTGCAATTGGAATGAGTTAGGCTATAATAAAAATGGAAAACAATTTTAATCCATTTTACGGCTGTATAGTCAACTCGGTAAACAAGGCATTTAATTCCCTTAGAGAGCAGATCAAACAAAAATATATTTATTGTAAAATACTAAACCTTCTCGAATTCTACCAGAGGACAATGATGTTTCCGCCTACATCGGAGAACATTGCTTTTGCGTACAAATCGAAGGATTGTGCAAGAAATGTCTTAACATTCCAGCCGGCGCACGCTTGAAAATCGCTGACCATCCTAGGATTTTCGTTGCTCTCAAGAACACCTTTTTTGATCCGGTAAATGAATCCCACAAAAAAATCTCACGTATTAGTATGTTAATCGTGGATAAATTTGCTATGGGCAACGCTTATACCACAACAGATACCGTTTACAATTCCCATCATTACTTTGGGCGTACTCGATTAAACGTTCCGGAATTGAATTTTCTCAATTCTGAAAATAGTGCCAATCAAGTGAAAAGGAGAATTTCGGAGTACAACGCATGTGCCGACTGCATAAAAAATATCTCAACCAATCAAGACAGCTGAAACTTTTGGATAAAGAGCTGACATTTCCCACCATGATAGTTAAAACCTAGATAATGTAATTCGTTGAAAACTTCAGTCAAATTGATCCACGATGAACCGAGATATCAGCTTTGGCCTTTTCCGTCTAGCCTCGTTCATCATTACTAAAATTAGTACGTTAAAAAGCATAGTCTCGATTATCCACTGTTTTGATTTAATTATCAATGAGCATTAGCAGCATATAGGATCCCAATCCAGCCGATATCGAAAGCTAGCCTTGGCATCGAGAGTTGATTATGGTCTGAACAAGTTAATTAATGTTTAATTGAGAATTTAGATAAGATTTCAGGCCTAAAAAAAGACATGCAAAAAGCAGATTTAGCTCTTGCATAATGCATGTTTAAAATTTACATTTCTACTCACACCACCTCAGGTGTCGGGACTGCCAGAACTGTGACAGGACTGAATTCCGCGTTACTCTGAATTCCGCGTTACTCTATTGCAATTCTGTCAATTCGGGACGTTCTGGGCTGTGAATCGAGCATCCCCTTTGTGTTTGCAAAAGCCTCATATAAAGCGACACCTACATTTGAAAATATCACACCAAAGATTATACTAACAATGTAAACCTTACTTCCCTTTTTTATAGCAAGGTCAGGTATTGGAGGCATTACTGACATTAAACTGCAGAAAACGCTTATTAAGAGACCAACAAACTTCCGGTTTCTAAAAGTACCGGAGATTAAAATGGAAGCAAGAAAGCCCGAGGAGATGTAAAGACGAACCAGAAGAATACTGGTATTGAATACGAATGATGTCGTTAAGCGAAAAATGAGGCTCACGACAGGATATTAAACAACTTTACGCGCTTGTAAAGTGCACATTAAAGGTTTTCCGCTATGACAAATGCGATTCACTGGTCGACTTTTAAAGGACAATATTGGTGGCAGTCGTTATCAAATATTATGAGATAGAAATGAATAAACTCGTTTCAAATATAATTTTACTACCTCGATCATTGTTACGATAGATGCGTTATAAATATTTTAAGAAAGAAAAGTGACGTACGCAAAAGGACAACACGCGTTATCCTTACATAACTGACTGAAATGACGAGTGATAACAGATACACGGGCGAATGTCTGCTAACTAATAATTCTTTTTAATACCGAAAGTTGTTATTTGAGGCTGTGAAAGCATATCTGACGATTAAAAAAGGTAATTGAATGTCACTAGATAGAGCAAATCAGAAAAATATAAATAATCCGTACATTCAATTGTTTTTATTCTTTCTATGCTTAATATAAACATGGTAATACCCTGACTTTTTCTATTTTTCTCGCTTTTGCGTTCTGTCACTGTCCTTTCTTGAATCTTCATAGCGCATCTATCTATCATTAGCAGTGATTTCTGTGTTAAAATTAAATTTGGAACTTGTTTAGCCAGTTATGTAATAATGACTGACGCCAATAGTGTCCTTGAACAGACCGTCGAAGCAAGGATTACACGTATATGCACAGTCGAATAATAGGTGTATTGAAGACAAAGTACCATACTGTCTAAATTGCAGGGAACTATAAAAGAACTTTTGATCATACTTTTAAGTTACATATCAAAGTTTGACTTTTTGTTTATTATAGTAGAACTTCTCTCGTATACCGAGAAGAACTTTTATTAGACATGTAAGGGAGCTGGTACGCATGATAACGTTTAAACAAAGGAACGTCTGATTCATGCTTGACAATCCCGGGCTATATAGCGCTATATAATCATTTTAGCCCAAACAACAGCTGAAAGAAAGTTAGTTAAAATTATTCATGATACTAATTCGTGTTGGGTATTTGTATAATGTGCTAGTGTACAAATTAGAAGACTTAATGTTGCTTTCTGTTACTTGTTGTTGGAAATACTCAGTAAGTATTCAGTTAATTTCAATTGAGAAAAACAGTACAATAGCTTACTTAATTTCTGGTGAACTGCAAGAACCACATCAGAGATTTGAAAGTAATCAAGTTGAATCCCCTAACCATCTCAAATTTCAGACCAGAATAATCCCCGATGATTGAATGTTTAACATCAAACTTGAATGACTCTATGGACCCAAATGATACAAACAATTTAAATTTGAGAAAAATAATCTGTTTTGTGTCACATGGCGTGGGAGATATGAACATAGATGGGCGTCGAAATCGAGAGACAAATACTGTATAGACATTTTTGATAAGCCATCGCCCCTTTATTTAGCCGTCCATCCTGTTCGTCCGTCCACAATTTGTTTGAGGACACTCCACAGGTCACAATTTTTATCTTTTTTTTTTTGCGAAACTTGAAATACAGGCTTACCTCCAAAATATCTCTGTTCCTTTCGATAATTGCATGTATTTAACCGTAACTTCGCGGATTATGACCCCTGATTGTACGAAGAATCACGGTTTTATCTTCTGAACACTGTAGGGGTCACAATGTTCATCCGGTTTTGATGAAACTTGCGATATTCGGACTGTCAATCGGATCGAAACTTCCCCGTTATACGCAAATAGGGTAAAAGTATGTAATATCAAGGTTGTTAACTCTCTAGAGATCACAATTTTTATCTGATTTTAATGAAACTTAAAATGTATTTTTATATCCCACAGATCGCAGTTTCTATGGATATTCACGCATACCGGACTGTAACTTCTGGGATTATGACCCCTAATTGTGCAAACAATCGTAAGGTCTCAATTTTTATCCGATTTAAGCGTTTAAATACATCAGTGTTACAACTTTATGATGGATAAGTGCGAATTTCGTGACAATCGAACTGCCCGAGAAATGGACCGGTCCTTGTATACTCAAATAGCATGTAAATATGTGATACAAAGGTCGTAAATACTCTAGAGGTCACGATGTTTATCTAAATTTGATGGAATTTAAGATATATGTTTATACCCCAGAGGTTTCGGTACCTGTCGATATTCGCGCATATCGGACCGTAACTTCTTGGATTATAGCCTCTGATTGTACAAAAATCTCTTGTATAATGTTAGCGTATCTTGTTTACTTTTTCCTAGAACTGTTGATGGAATTTATCAAATTAAGTAGGTATATTGCTTCGAACGTAATTATGGCGATTTTTTCAAAAGGAGGATTTCCGCTCATTATAGGTCCAGATAATTTTCAACTTTATTTTTTTTTTATCTAAAACGCTCTACAGATATTAAAATAAATTGTCGGAAATGTTGCTCGGGGTAATGCTTATTCCGAAATTTGCAAATTCTATTTCTTGTATCATTATCACTGAGCGAAAGGCAATTTGACCTTATAAGAGCTAAATCACTAACATTTGAGACGTAGAAATTGAGACAAAAGGGTCGCAACGCATATAATAATGTAATATGAATGTATATAAAGTGATTTACATTCAATGGAGTCTTTTTTACTGTAATATCTGATCAGTTATGTTCGGCTAAATACGCCAGAAGTCATAATCGAATGGAAATCTTTAGCGTCTGATTATTCCAGTCCACACCGATATTATTCAATGCGCATGCTCCCCAGATAAGAATATGGGGTCATCGTTTACATGACTTGTGGATTATGTCTAGCCTCGTTCTTCGAGTCCCTTGTTACGAATGGCGCTGAAATGCATTATGGTACACGAAATGTTTATGATGTCTTAAATATTGGATATCAGAACCCCATCTTTTCCCGGGAAGATCACAACATCAATGTTGATTTAAATCTACACAAATAATAGGTGTTTTCAACGTCGAAAACTTTGGACGATATTGAGTTAGAGACTTATCTACTTTAAGGGCCAGTATATAACATAATACCATTTTACAAAAAGTCGTACTTTGTTACATATTGTAAAAGCCCATAGGAAAAAGTAAATATTCTGCCAGCAAGTGAGCTGTAAATATGCAGCAAATTGAGAATATGTTTCTTTAAAGCCCCAATACCACTTTTGTTGTAACTGAATAATATGTCCCAATCTTTATTCTCGTCAACAAATTGTACTATTTTAAAATATTCCAATTAATTGGTGGTGCAAATTTCATCTAAACACACCTAAAAAAAATGGAAAAATTCAACAGTATAATTTGAAAGGTCGTACGTAAACATTTTTAAATGTAACTTGGATTTAATAATATTTTCGAACCCTCTGGACAAATTAAATAGGATGTAATGGATAATTTAAATAGGTAGGACACCTAAACATCTAGTAGTTAGAATAAGGCTTTTTTTTCTGGACCTGTCAAGCGAGTCAGAGTGTTATTGCCCCTTTACGTTTTATCGCATTCCTTTCTGTAAATAACATGTAAATAAAACAATGCACATTACGGATATTATCATTTCTAAATACAGTTTTACGTATTATCAAACCCTTCCGTTACACACTGGGAGAGGATCTACAAAGGGATATTTATTTATAAAAAAAACTACAGGAGACAGGAAAACCGGACTGCACACACATCAAAACAAAACCGATAAGACAAGCCAGCGGACAACACATACATTATAAGAAATAAACAACAAATATAATATATTCAAGTGAATGGATCCGGGGGCAGTCGTAGGTGTTCACCGTGCTGTACATCCCTGCCCTATTATAATACAGGCTCCATTCACTCAAAATGAAACAAAACTATTGATTTATAATGTGTTATCGTAGCGACCTGATGTTGTTACATTCTATATTGCAATAGTTAAAGTTAATCGCGAAACGAGATTTACAATTATATATTTATAAAACTGGTGTTTTCTAATGAAGGCCCTTTCTATGTCTTTTGCTCAATAGGTTATCAACTCACTATTATACGATCATGGGCATTATTTCCCATCCTTAAATATCATTGACACAGGGAATAATAACACAATTACCTTCCTTGTTTTCCTATTGATTACAATAGCCATTTTTAAACGTTGGAATTTAAAGTTGAAAATGATATATTTGCCAATTTCTCAGCTGTCAATAGTGAATTGCAGGACTGTTTTTGGATATCATCTATTTTAAAGCTTAATTGTAATAAATTAAAAAAAATATAACCCCAAAATTAATTTAAATTGTAGCTTTAAATTAACAACGCATAATGGAGAGACGTCACATAACACCATGCGAGTAATGTACATGATCACGTGAATTATGTTTACACGTTGGATTGAACAGGAACATTCCCGAGGTTTTATTTTTATTTTCATTTAATCAGACTTGTTCATAATTAGTGCCAATTCCCCACTGAATTTTATCGCTATCGGTTTACCCGTTTAATCAGCAGAGTTAAACATTCATGTTATGTGGTTCTTCCATGTTGGCTTGGTGTTATTTTCTATATGGAAGCCATGGTGGCTCGGCGAGTAAGAAGTTAGCCCGCTAACCTGGAGGTTCCGTGTTCGATCCATGCATTGGCCGAAAAAGTTTGGTTTCCACTTGTCAGTGGTGCATGACAGAAGAGGGGTTGGCAGTGGACAAAGTAAAGTAGTTCGGATGGGACGGAAAAACGAGGACCTGTTGGCGTGCACGTTAAAGATCTTTTGACGCTGTTGTTCGGGTGAAATTTCCTCATAGGACACTGTACGGAGTATCTCTATTAATCTAGTGGACGCGGAACAATGGGACGTTATACCCCATTTCCTAACTCTTGGGAAAGTGATAATACGACAGGTTTAGTTCTTTAAGTTCCAATGAATTTGGGATTAAGGGGAGATAATCAACGTTTTGAAGCGCCAAGATAGTGATTCGGTCAATAAAAAGAGAGCGGGAGAGGGAGAGAGAGAGAGAGAGAGAGGGGGTTAAACGTCTACTCGACACAAACTAGGTCATTTCGGGACTAATATATAGTTTGATTTTATTTCAAAAATTCGCTTTCGCGTAGGGGTCTTAAGCAGTGGGACGATTTAGAGACTAATTTAAAATTTACAAATTGTTATCGACAT
Source organism: Patella pellucida (assembly GCA_917208275.1). Lineage (NCBI taxonomy): Eukaryota > Metazoa > Mollusca > Gastropoda > Patellidae > Patella > Patella pellucida. Next base: position 66,792,830 of record OU795039.1, read on the forward strand.
TAGTAGCCGCTGTGGCTCCGTGAGTACGGAGCTTGCAAACGAAACAGAAACCTTGTTATTTATTCACCTTTGTCCAGAGCAATGATATATAGTTTTTTTCACCAAACATGTTACATTAGGTTACGATTCAAAAGCATTGCTCCATTGTTACTGCCTCTGTCTTGATAAAATTGACTACTGAATATTTCCATGTCAGACGTCACATCCTGTCTGTGAATGTGAGCGTATGTTTCCTGTTTCGTAATTGGTTTTGTAAATTATATTCTTTAAGAAGATTATTTCAAGTCACTTCCAATCACTATTCGATGTGCATTACAAGATCTAACGGCTCATACTAGAAACACCCCCTACTAATCTCTGACATTCGCAAGAAATAAATCTATACTAATCCTATCTAGTAAACTGTATACTAATCCTAAACAAAAATAAGATATATCGTATCATACATTTTTGATAAGTCACATTATGTTATGCTCACGGGTCGAATCTTTAGAGGAGCCGAACATTATGAGATCAATTGTCTGTACCCTCTCATGAATCACATAATATAACTTATTCGACAATATAACCAGTGTTAAAACATTTTTCGACCGATAGGGCATATACTCGATCGTCTTTAAGGCAAGTTGTGTGGTTTCGATCGCCTGGAAAACTCCGTGGTCGAAAGCCGAACCCTTCGGTTTCCTTCCACAGTTAAATAAAAAAACATACGCGCTAGCGAATTATTGGAATAAAATTGAATATGTTATAGTCGTGGAAATGACCCTGTGTCCCATTAAATTTCTGACGCTGATGACGTTATCATAATAGATGCGGATCCACGGTGGCTAAGCGGGTAAGGCGTTGGCTGGATCGGGATTGTCTGGCGTGGTTTCCCCTTGTCAGTGGCGCTGGACAGAGGGCTGACAAGGTAAATTTGATATGAGAGTAGGCGGTAGTGCCGCAGGAAGGGCAAACTTTTCCTCAGCACTCTGTATGGCTTGTGGCCATCTTCATTAGCCTAATCGGTTCAGAATTAAATCCCATTTCATTTCATTTGATAATGGATGCGTTATTAAATAAGTAACTATAACATCATGTATGGAATACCAACCTAATGAATGTATTTAAGCGTATAACATTGTTAATCGGAAGGTCATCGATTCACAAATTCATGATTATGACTATAATTACCATTTATGGGTCTAATTGGTAGTACTAATATTAGTAATACTAATACTGTTTTGTTTTATATAGAATACTGACTGGACGAAGCTGATCCGATGACATTAACAACCGGTTAAAAACAGCTGCCACCTGGACTTTAAAAATACTCGAATAATTGTGTTGTTTTCAATGTTATTTTTGTAAATATCGAATTACATTACATTAATTATAAATGGCTTGTATATTTATAAATAATAATTATGTATTATTCATCTTTTTATTGATGTACATATATTTAGAATATGGGATATACAATTTCGCAAGTTACTTTTTCACAATCCCTGATTATTACATGGTGAAACGAGGCATGCGTAGCTTTGTCCTTTTGTCAGGTTATGTGACAAGGGTCCGAAATTACAACAATTATTTCACGTCCAAGTAATTATTTCTAAATAAGTGGTGACCGTGCGGTGTTACGCTTCTTTTTTCTTTAAAACCGCAACAAATATTGTGTTTTATTAATTTATAGAAAAAGTTATTAATTCACAGTAAAAAGTAGACAGACTTATTTCATAAATATTAACAATGCGATTCGTTGCATCTAATATCATGCAGTCGTCTCTTTAAAATATTATGGTGGATATATTCTTCCAACGGTGGCATAGGGAATAAGCCGCTGACTTATTAACAAGCTCAGAAGGCCTGCCATTGATTCAAGTGGCGTGGTTTCGATTTTTGGGTTGTGGGAAAACGAGAGTCCCGTGTCACGTGTCACGTGTCACCGCGAAGGTTCTTCATAGCACACTGCATGGGGCTTGCCATATAATCTTTAATATTTAGGTTGGTGCAGGAAAAACTTTCCATTTATTTCACTTGTGCTGTGTTATTTCGTAACTAATAACATTTCATCGCCAATGGTTAAAATATACTTGGTTTATTAACATACTTACAATACTATTTCATTTAGATCTTTATTCTTGCATCATATTTAGAATCTGGCGAATATCAAATGTTGAAACAAAGCAACATACATAAAACCATACAGTGTTTTTTTTACATACATTGTAACAACATTATACAGTATTATTATAACAATATCACATAATAGCATGTAATTATCGAAATAATTTTTACAAAGAGTTCGGTCCCCACGAACAACCTGAGTAGCACTTAGCAATTATCGATTCTTTAACTAATACATCAGTTCTCTAAGACAAATGCAGATGTGTTTTGACAGATTGGTATTAAATATATTTGCCATGTAACACATACACAGCAAAGAAGTTAAGTCTGTACTATTCTCTTGTCGTCAACTTTCAGGGTTATTTTCCCAAACTTTCTCCAGCATTTGTCGAAATCTTACTAATTACTCATCAGACTGTCCAACTATTTAATGTTTTATAATTATATGGCTCTAATGAGAATTCTATATAGACAAATTAGAGATACGGCTATCACGACATTTTCAATCCTAAACTGTCAATTTGACGGGATAGATCAAAAGATAGGAAGATCTAATTACCATTTATGATTAAAGTCATTTATTTAATGTCTATCTTAATATCTACCGCATTGGTAAAATAACATTTTAAAATGACTGAACATTGGATATTGCATACCGTTTTGTTAGAACTAAAATAATCCGTCCAATTCTCTAAAATAAATAAATCGGATGTTAAAACAGGTATGGGCGTACCATGGACAAAGGGAGAGAGAGAAATGGGGTTTAACGTCCACTCAACACAACTAGGTCATTTTGGTACTAACATATGCTTTAATTTTATTTTAATAAGTCGCTTACGCGTGGGGGTCTTTAGCATTGGGAAGAAACCGGAGTGCCCGGAGGAAACCCACGACGTTGAGAAGGCGCCCTATCTCCATGCCACATACGCTCACACCAGGGCTCGAAACCACAACCGATCGCCAGAGGTAGCCAGTTAGCTAGAGGTCAAAACGCGGCAAAGAATCAGGAGCGAAAGAGATACATGGGGTTTATATACTTGATATACACTAGGTCATTTCTGATCTTTAACAATGGGAGGAAACCGGTAAATCCCAGGAGGTTGAACATGCGACCCTACTGCTTGTCGCGTACAATGGAAACCACGCCAGTTGATTCAATGACACACCTTGTGATACATAGCGCACGCGCTAATCATACGGCAATCCACCCCCTAAAAATCCTACAGCAACCTGTAAATTGTGACGTCATATAAAAAATTGAATGCACTATTCTATGGTAAATTTTATATCGATCGTAATTTTTCACTTTAAGGAACCGAGCAGCCATCTGGAACTTGTGACGTCATATAAAAAATGAATGCGCAATTCTCTGGTAAATTTAATATCGATCGTATTTTTTTCTCTTCTGAGAGCGACGACCCCGAGAAGGATAAGCATGAGGTAGATCCTACAGTTCCTCGTCCAACATAGTATATGTATCGTATAATTTATTTAATGTCTATCGAAACGTCTACCGCATTGGTAAAAGGGAGCCAGCTCAGAACACGAAAGGTTTAAATGGAGTTTGCTATAGTGGATGCTTACATGTTCTACAACACCCAATACCAAATCAAATCTCTAACACATTTCCGTGGACTCATAGCCCGAATGCCCCTTGACAATTTCAATATGGGTATCACTAATACTTTAGAAAACATTTCATGCCCAAATAAAAACCTGCACTAGGAAGATTTAGCTCTTGAATAATGCATGTTTAACTGATACAGACAGCTGAGTCACAGATGGAAGCAGGCAATATCATTCGCTTCGTTGGTCACCTCATTGTTTTCTGTTTATGTGAATATCCTATGTTTTGGTGGTTTCAGTTCGTTGCTTTCTGAACTTTTAACTCACCTACGTTAGTTTATCAAGATGGCAGTACCTGACTGATGCAGGAGATAGCATGTATTTTTTTTGCGGGTAAAAACTACAATTTGTGATTAAACAGCTGTCGATGTAGACAGATAAAGACCCGTCATTTACAGTTTTTTGGTTAATTAATCAGAGGTTACAGATGTACAGGAAGTACCACACGACATTTTTGTTTAAAATTCTAAATCAAAGAACAGTTGCTGGTAATAAGTTTTCTTTAAGTGGCATTTGACAATTGATACCCTACACACACACACACTCACACAAACATATTACAGTACATATATGCATTTTGGAAATTAAACAAATTTGCAGGCTTTAATTGAAGTGGAAACATCTGTTAAAGAAAAATATAACAAAACTAAAACATAACAATAAGGTAATCTGTATTTTATAGAATTTTAGATACAGGTTTCTAATTCACAATTTGAAACTTTGCATGAACTATGGGTGAATTATATTTATTACAAACACAAATTTGTGTACCTCTTTTTGTTTATTTAAACTTATAAGATGCAATACAAAATTGGTGGAAAGTGCATTACATTAATGTAAGTGTTTAAGATTATAATAATTACTTAAACTGGTTAATAAAATCACAGTACAGATTAAGGACTTAGTATACTTTTTAAATCTCGAAATACCAAATAAAAGACAATTACAGACGTTTAATGTCAGACGAGATTAGTTGATGTACTATCAGATATTTCCGTCGGTCCAAGTCGGGATGCAATTATTACCGAGTTCGTGTAGGGAGTTCCGAAAAGAGAAGACAAAAAAAGGATTCAATTAATACCGGGTCCGTGTAGGTATTCCCGGCAACTCCAAACAAAAACGAAAACCGAAGAAGAAAAAAATAAGATATTGAATCGATAGTAATATACCACTTGTATGAGTTAACTTAAGTTACTTGCAATTAGGTTACACCACTAATACCTTCTTAAACTTGATCGCTTTTCATGATACCTACTTCTACAAGTTGAATTTATAGATGACTATGAGATTTCATTAACATCCCAGGAAATGATTTATCCCTGGGGCACCCATTAGGCACAATAATGGTGCAAATTGAATAAATTACTTTTAACTAATAAACGAAAAATTAAAATTTTCATATCGTATAGATGTGTTACGGACAAGAACCGCCAATGGAGGTTGCCTACTAATGGCCGCTATTGTTAATATTATCTCGGAAGTAAAATAATGCTGTTTTGTCGTAGCAATATACCAACGGCTTTCATTGTGTTACGGAAAAGGACCGCCAATGTAGGTTATCTATAATGACCGCTATTGTAAATATTATCGTAGCAACATAGCAACAGATTTCTTTTCGCAAAATAAAGAATTTAAACGCGAATTTCATTTGTAATTGGATGTTTCCTCTACATTATTGAAGAAATAAACTAGATTATTTATTTTTTCTTCCTTGGTATCTAATTTCTGACATTTGACAAATAACAGAAGCAAGTGTTTCTAAAAACACAATGAAAATGGTCGTCCAAAACACTAAATGGTGCTTTACTGGACTTCTTTTTTTCGTGTTTCTACCAATGATAATCCACAACTGTAAAGCTTCTCTAAAACATAATCCACAGCTATTTATAGCTGATTCCTTATAGTTAAATGTGCTTTAATTACGTTTCTTTTAACAAATACGTGAGTAAAGGCTCGTATGTGAGGTCGTTCGAATATGATTGTTAGGAAATTTGAATTGGGTACTTTAATTGATATTGAAATGGAAATTGTGGCAATTAGAGAACATTTATTCAGAAGTTGTATAGATTACTGAAAAAACAGACGAAGTAATTAATGCTTACAAATGTATTTATCAAAACAGCCTCAGAACCTACCTTCGCATAAAGAATAAACTGCTCGACCCATGCTATATGTCTGATATTATTAAACCAAACTTGATTTGTTTTTCAATTCCAATATATGATAGGGTAATATATATTTAACATCAGTGATAGATCTAATGTAATATATAATTAACATCAGTGATAGTAATAATGTAAAATATAATTAACATCAGTGATTGTATTAATGTACATGTAATATATAATTAACATCAGTGATAGTATCAATGTAATATATAATTAACATCAGTGATAGTACTAATGCAATATATAATTAACATCAGTGATATTAATTATGTAATATATAATTAACACCAGTGATAGTATTAATGTACATGTCATATATAATTAACATCAGTGATAGTATTTATGTAATATATAATTAACATCAGTGATAGTATTTATGTAATATATAATTAACATCAGTGATAGTATTTATGTAATATATAAGTAACACCAGTGATATGTAATATATAATTAACATCAGTGATAGTATTTATGTAATATATAATACAGAACAGTGATATTACTAGTGTAATATATAATAAACAGCAGTGATAGAAGTGTAATATAACATTAACATCAGTGATTATAATAGTGTAATATATAATTTCAATTACGCATTGATATTAAATATGCAATGTATAATTAACAGCAGTGATCGGATAAAGGTGATCTATAATTAACATAAATGTTCATTAACTAATTGACAGTGACGAATAAATGGATAAAATAGGGTTTAACAACAGTGATAGTAAATGTGTCATGCATAATAAACAAATGATATGTGTAATGTGCAACTAACAGACGTGATAGTAAATGTGTAATGTATAATTAGCAACGGTAATCAGAAATGTAATAGTAAATGTATAATTAACGGTGATCAGAGAGGTGTAATATGTATAATTATATATATACAAGGGTATGTAGTGTATGATATAATTAACAATGGTAGGTAGTGTACTATATGATAAACAGCAGTGATAGGAAATGTCTGATAAATTAAAAACCGTGATAGGAAGGGTATCATATAATACATAGAAGTAACAGCAGGGATAGGAAATTGACGGCATATTAATGTATCAGTATTCCTTGATTCTAAATATTATTATAGGAAATGATTCTTAAACAATCAAATCGTAATCCAGTTCCACATAGATTAAATAACATACCTGGATCTCTATAATAAACAACATTGTATACAACCAAACCTTAATCCAGTTCCTCCTAGATAATTTGAATTTGAAAACGGAATGAATAAAAGACTAGCATTTCCTCTAAATAAATCATTTTATCACATCGTATAAGATCGTATAAAACAGCAGAGAAATGGCACAGGTTTTAATTTCGAACCATTTTATTCGTTGGCAAGGGTCTAAAAAAATAAGCAGCAGAGCCAACCAGAATAAATTTAATATAAGACAATGACAACAGAAATATTTGGATAATACAACCCTAACTATCGTGACTAAGTGAGTAAGAAACCGGTTCGATCCAATGCTGACCGAGAAAGTTATCTGTTTTTTTCCGGCGTGGTTTCCATTGTCAGTGGTAAAATACAGCTGTCTAGTCGTTCGGATGGGATGAAAAAAACCGAGGTCTCGTGTAAACATTGGAGTGCGCGTGGAAAAAACACCTTTGCCACTGTCTGGAACAAAAAAATCGGAACAGAACAACGGGACGTTAAACTCCATTTCACTTTAACAATAATAAGGTATAACTGAATACCAAATTCACGTCAAGTAATGTTACGGACAGATTAGCACCAAAAATTACGGCTACATATATTAATTAAATTAGTTAAACGTTATCTGGTCTACTTTCCAGGACGAAACCCGGTTTTGTTACTGAATAATTGATTATCAGATTCACAGTAAATAGCATTCCGTGTACGTACAGACTAGTATTAACGATTTTATAGACAAAGTAAGGCATCACATATGAATTTTATAGGTTTTGTTGTGGTTTACACGTACGTTATCTTTTTATGTATAGATTGTCTTAGCTTCCTAGACAAAACCACGCGACATGATCAATCCAACAGTCGTCTAAGTTTGAATGACAATTTAAAAAACCAAAAGAAACCCCCCAAAAAACAGTTTCCGCTCCCGTGCTATTTATTGGGCATTATTAAACACTTTAATACAGATATTCAAAACTATATGCATTTCTTTAAGTTACTCCCACACCGTGATAAATATCTTTGAGAAAATGGAACTTTAAAATTCGCCGAGAATTATAAAATGTTAGATTGCCACTATCTCGATTCGTTCTGTTTTATCATATTTTTAGAAGTCGTTTACATCGTATCCGAACTTTTCTACATGCACCAGGTCTTGGACGCAATAGGGACAAAACTGTCGTAACTATCGCTTGACAGTGGAAACCTAGCATTAGATTGGCCTGAGTATAATACCGAAAAAAGTGAGGCATTACAAACGTTTACTGACACTTCGAAAGTTTTACGATTCCTTGTGAATGCTGGTTCGCAATGATCACAAGGTGATCGCCAGACAGTTGTGGGTGTTCGTGAGCGGATTTCCAATCTGGATGTTCCTGTTTGTAATACCGGTAATTCGTAATAAAGCTTTAAGAGATTTGAAATGTCATCTAGAATCAATAGTTATATGTCACTGTATGGATACTTTTTTATGTTTATATAATTTCACCACCATACCTCGAATAACGTTATCCCTGTTGAAACATGTATGTCGACTTCATAAGTTGAATTATAGCTATGACATTCCATTGTCATCCCAGGAAATGATTTAACATGGGCAAAATTACTGTTTCCTATAATTTTGTAGACGGAAATGCGTCACTAATGGAGGTTACCAACTGTTAATATCAGGAAGACAAGAATAAAATGTAGTAAAAGGATACGAACGGTTTTTATTCCGAAAAAAGTAGAGATTTTAATAAGCATTTGGTCTGTAATTGGACAATTTTCTTAGACACATTATTTGTTAGGAATGTGTTGACATCGTCGTAGAAATAAACTTGATTATTTTTCTTCGGTGTTATCTTATTGATGACATTTGACAATCAACAGTGTTAATGTTCTTTAAAACACCAGAAGATGGTCGTTATAATGGGGCATTCATGTACGCTAACAAAAAAAGCTTTAAACCCATATCTTCTCCACAGCAATTGTATGGTTCAGGCCTTATAGATAATAGGGATACCCTCATTTAAATGCGCTTAAATTACTTTGCATAGACTATTAAAAAACACCTCATAGATGTATTTACTAGAGCAGCACCTACACCACCCTACGCAAACAGGTTAACCTGCTAAGCTCATGTCTTACCCATAACTTGATCTTTTTTTGGACCTTATTAACAGAACAAGCCAACAGATGCCCGAGCCTGATGTCCCTCTGCCCGCCGATATCCTAAAATAAATGGATGAAAGACCATCATGTTATTAGACCAATCTGTGATGAGTTTTCACTTTCAGTACATCACAAATGGCGAACCCATCACAAATGACAGTAATTTACAATTAGTAGCAGTGATATAAAATGCGTAATATATAATTAACAACAGTGGCAGGAAATGTGTAATTTATAACTAACAATGATGGGGAGTGTGACATAAAATATATAATAAATTATATAATTAACAACAATGAATTGAAGTATGACATGAATGTGTAATATTAATAACAAGATGTGGCATAAAATGTGTAATATATAATTCACAACAATGAATTGAAGTATGACATGAAATGTGTAATATAGAATTAATAACAATGTGTGGCATGAAATGTGTAATATAGAATTAATAACAATGATGTAAAGTGTGACATGAAATGTGTAATATAGAATTATCAACAATGATGTGAAGTGTGACATGAAATGTGTAAACAATGGCGTGAAGTGATATGTGTAATATATAATTGACCGAAATATAAAATAAGTAATATATACGTAACTGCTATTGGAGGTTATCTTAATGTGTTATTATACGTGGTTTAAACTGCACATATGATTTTTGAGGCTCACCCATACAAAACGAACAACCAGAAGATAACATAGCAATATTTAGATTATAACACCATACCTGACAAATAAGACAATATCAGAATTAGATAAAAGTAACAGTACCTATAGATTGGTCTTACAGACTTTCAAGACAAGGCATGCCATCACTTATAAATTTGACGAAATATGAAATGAAATGTGGTTTGAGTTCCTATTCCGACTGGGCTACCGACGACGTTCATGCAGTGTCCTATGAGAAAAATTTTGGCCGGAAAGCATGGCCTACTCAAGGGATCTTTTATGCACACTCCAATGTATACACGGGACTTGGTTATCCGTCCTATCCGAGCGACTAGACAGTTGTCATTGTCAGGTCCTTCGTTAAGCATCACAGACCAGGGTAAACCACACCGGAAAATCTTCTTCTTCTTCTTTTGGTGTTTAACGTCTGCTTCCACTTAAGTGATATCACAGACAAGACATAGGAGAGCCGAAGCTGCTTCCTGATTTTTAGAATATGATTTTGCAATTTTTCCATTTTGGCCTTAGGCCATGGATTAGGTTTTAGTGGGAAGTTCTTCCCTTTATTTAATAAAAACACATCGTTGGTAGATGATCTCTTCTGTTTCTGGATTGGTAGATGTCCTCTTTGTGGGATTTGTGTTTTTAGGTGCCATACCTGTCTTCTCGTGGTCTCCCCTTACTCCACTATCCCACTGGTATTTGTTTTTGCAGAATAGTGTTTAGATACCGAGCCCGTCTGATCATGACTCCCTCTTACTCCACTATCCCGTCAGTTTAGTAGATGTTAGTAGTAAATTAAACTAGTATAAAATTAAATAAAAAAAGAGAGTATAATAAAGTTGTAGTCAAATAAATTAAAGGTAATAAAATAAAGTAAATAAAAGTAAAAGTAAAGTAAAGATAAAGTAAAATGAAATAATTAAAATTTATTAGATAATTAAATTAAAGGTAATAAATTAAAATAAAATAAATTAAAGTAAAAGTAAAGTAAAGTAAAATGAATAAATTAAAATAAAGTTGTAGAGTGGTTGGACGTTTTTACTTACCAACCCTACGTCGTATAAAAAAAAAGTTAAGATAAAAAATAAGTAGAAAAAATAAAAAATAAATTGAAGGTGATAAATAAAAATAAAATAAATTTAAGTAAAAGTAAAGTAAAGTAAAGATAAAGTAAAATGAATAAATTAAAATAACCGGAAAATCTGTAACACGCCATATGTTATAGACGCTTCCTACCATCTTGACACGTTCGCTATCGACACCCCACGAGGTCTTGGTGACATTCCTAATGTCATTATGTAACCATAACTTGTTGGCATGTTTTATTTAACTTTCTTTGTCTGATAAGCAAACTGTACTGACTGTTAAACCTGATATGATACATGATACATTAGCCAGATGTCTAATACGATTTTTTGTCTGGAAGGGTTTATAAACCCAGAATGGAAACGACATCGGCAGTCGGAGGCCACGTCTCGGAGTTCACTGAGGCCACGCAGGTCTCGAGGTAAGACCGGACAACGGCCATGTAATGTAAGTTAGTTTGGCGTTTAATGCACCCCACGCCTGATCAAGCTAGGGCCATGACTCCCTCAATGCAAGTTAATTACGGAGCCTTAAGTTTTGTATATAATATGTTAGAAAAACAATAAAAGTATTATAAGATGCTAAACTAGTCTTGTAATCAGAACATGATATATCTAAAGACTCAATATTCTAAAAAATCTGGATAAACTTTCTCGGCCAAGATCGGGAATCAACTAAAATAAATTGGATGAGTTGTTACTGATTATAAACCTGGTACAATATCTTTATAGTTTTTATCTTTTCTTACATGTGTAGACAAAACCCCGTTTCGTGATCCATGATATAATCAATCATTGACTGAATATCAGATTTACTATAAGTAACATTACGCACAAGTTAATATCAGATACTTTGAAGACAAAGCATGTCATCACGTATTAAATAAATAAGACCAGTTTCTTTCCTGGTCAGCATGTACATTATATACATATAATGTCTTATTTAACCAGACAAGACATCAACTTGTTATCCATGCCAAATCGCTTATATTTACGGGCAGCTACATCTCCGTTCTGATGATCGCTTGATTAAAAGCAAGACCTTCATGGAATATATTTAAACTCTCATTTCAGGGAAGACGACACGAATTCTTTTAATGTTGAAATATTGACCGACGGAGTTCGTTGGCAACAGTAAATTAGTGTGCTTATTGAATGTCTATTTTTATTCTATCAAAGCCTTGAATCGAAATTAACTGATCACTGCTGAATTACTAATATTGATAAATGTTAAGCCAAAGACATCCCCAGTATGTTCTTATTGCCATAGTGGTCATGTATTAGAGATATTTTTTTTAAAAAAAAAACCCTAACGAACGCAGTGAGTAGATCATAAATTTTCATTAATACAGCGTCGGAGCTTTCTTTCGTATTATTTTAGGATTAAAATATTCACGTACTAGCGATATTTGAACCTTTTCCAATAACTTAATTCATAACATGTAATTAATCTAGATAAATCTGGCAGAAAAGATATTTCTTTTTATGAGTAACCAGTGTATATATATATATGTTCATTTTTGGTTAATTGGGAGGATCCGAATGCCAACTAGCCCTACACTAATTAAGACTTCAAAGGACCATTAATTTCATTGAGTTGATGAATTTATGACCAACCATACATAGTGTAGAGTAAATCCCAAGATCAGGTCAATAGTTTTAAAAAAGCTACTTAATTAGTAATATGTACTCTTTTAAGGCTGAATATATACTATACGTCATGTCAACCAAAACAAGATTTTGTTTACCGATATATACTAGCCATCCTCCTCCAGATCAGAAGCATTATCAAGCCGAAGATATAAATCGTCAGTTTGAATAAAATAGTATAAGCATAGTCCTGGCTATTTGACATTATTAAATCCAATAGAAAGACATTAAATATTATGAGGTTAATCTTTAAATCTGTCTCCAGGGATAAAATAAACAACCAATAAACAACTCTTAACATCACAATATGAATATGAGCAATTTAAAACAAAAAACAAAGATTACCACAAGTACCATATTACCGTGACTCATATTTTATTGTCACCCTATCCGTCAACAATTGGCTTGTGAATGCGGTATAAGCTATAGTTTGGATACCTAATCAACATAATTTTTGGTTTATTAAATCAGCAAACCCTCCACTATTTGGGGCTATACATGGGGATCGCCAATAAATTGTCATAACCTGTCCAACAGAAATAGGGGGGTTGGGATGGCCCAGTGGCGCGCTTCGACCTCTAGCTGGCCGGTAACCTCTGGCTTGCGGCTGTGGTTTCGAGCCCTAGTCTGAGCGTATGTGACATGGAGATATGGGCGCCTTTTCAACCTCTTCGGTTTCCTCCGGGCACTCCGATTTTCTCCCACTGCTAAAGACCCCTACGCGCAAGCGAATTATTGAAATAAAAATTGAAAAACATACATTAGTCCCAATATTACCTAGTTTGTGTCGAGTGGACGTTAAACCCCATTTCTCTCTCTCTCTCTCTCCAATAGAAATAGAGAGTAGATGTGTAGAGACTCACAATGGGTTGTGGTAAAGGTAACCACAACCAGAAGTTTTGGGTTTCGTACAATTAATAAGCCTGGCAGCTGAAGTGTTTTACTTAGTTTATACAAAGCACTGCGACAGACAATGGAAGCAGGGGATCGTAATTGTCAATGATTATTTAGGACCAAGAATAATGAATTATGTCGCCAGCGTTTGACTTAAATACATTGACACACATTTCACGTACATAGCTTGCTCACCTTCTAATTATAAAGGTTGGGATTAAGTGCCCATTTAGGATTTGAAGTAACACTTAATTTCATAAAATGTAACTAAGGGGTACTTGAATTGTCTTCTTTTTTTGCGAAGGTCGAGTGGGAGACCCTTTTTACTCGTATAGAGATTGCTCGAACATTAATACAAACAGCTCAACACATCAATTGACAGAATAAGAGTTTTCCAGCTAATTGAAACAAGATATTTTAAAAAGAACTAATTAGTTTCTTGCACCAGCATATCTACATGTTCTCCCTACACGTAAAAGTTTTATCCCACCAACTGCACGCTGTGGAACATGTATATTGTATTGATTATTGTTAGAGTTTTATCGATGTGTCTGTTGGCTACCCTTGAAGATAAAACACACTCAACTTCCACAGGACACTTGCAACATTTGTTCTTTAGCTACAAAGAAAATGCAGAAATAAACTTCAAAGAATATGTTTGGTGTGATATGTATAATTGCGGGGAAAGGGGTTTGAACACGGTTCCTGTAGTAAGATATAAAGATAAGTAGAAAGGCGAGTAGTACGATAAGATATATCCATCGTTAGCACCACAGCAGATCAAAAAGCTCAACTCACAACTACCAGTGTTAGGCCCTTAAAACGACCCGTCGATGATCTTAAGACAAGTCAGTTGAATTGCGTAGTCACTTTCTCGGTCAAAATAATACATGAATTGACAACAAGGGTTCCCGACAGCTTTGTGTTTGGTATAGCCATGTTTGTCAAGAATTCGCTAAAACGTGATGTTGTGATAGCCATATTTTTGATTATAACAATGCTGATGGTCATTTGTCAGCTATGTAGGATCACAGACAAATAATCCTTGGGGTGCGGAAATAACACACAAGGTTGGCCTGGGGACCCCATTCCTTGTCACGTACTACCGAGAAATCGAAACTACGCCCGTCGACTCAATGACATATGCAGCGCGCACACGCTAACCATTCGGTCATCCAATCCACCTTAGTTCGTTGAGTAAGACGTTGCCTCGCTGAACTGGAAGTCCCTTGTCTTGTCGTTTGCTGACCGAGAAAGTTCATCGGAATTAGCCGGCGTGTCTCCACCTTGTCCCTGATGCAGAACACCAATTCATTTCATTTTACTACAACAAAGTTCCACGTGTATTATCGTTGTATATTTGGAACAGTTAATAATTGTTAATTAGTAATCGGCACGGACTTCTTGATTATTTGTTTTTTTGACAAATAATACAGGAAATCATGGCTATGTCGCACACAAAACCAAAATGTGGAAAAACAACACTTCGTATGTCATACCCATATTGGAACCCAAACAATATTAGTAATAAGAAAAGCGGGTCCTTGACATTTTCTGCTGATTAATTTCAACTTAGCCACCGGCGATACGAGATGATACTTGTGAATGACAATATACAAAGTAAAGTATAATTTCCTTGAAACATGATTGGTTTTGGTGTGTGTGAATATTCGACCTGGTAGAGCCTCAAAGGAACTAGAGACATTGCACTGTCTAAATAGTGAGAGGAATGAGATCGATCAACAAAATGGTAATGATGTGCAAATAAGCGGAGGCACATTTATCTAAATTATTGCATGTCTAACAGGACGACCGTTGCAAATCACTAAGTAATAAAAGAAAATGTAAAAAATGAAAGTGTGCAGGGAGATTAGAGCTAAAAATGTATATGAGTTGTTAAATTACGAATAATTCTAAAAAATGAGAATATCACAACAAAAGAGATTAATTCCAAGCATACATAAAATATGACAACTGCCACTTTCAGCATCACGGAGAATGGGGTTCTTTTGATCTCATGGTTAACTTCAAACTGGTTTAATCCTTTATAAATATTCATTGATAAAATGACAATTGAACAGGCTGAATGCTGAAGAAATCATTTCATACAATGATTGTGAATAAGCAAAGAGCTTATCGATAGAACACTAGGGAGTCAAGAGGAACAATTTTAGAAGTGTAGTTGTTAATAATTTTCCGGCGAGAGTTGCCCAAATAGACGGATTGCATTTTACTAGTTTCATAGTCAAATATACTTTTCTTGTTTGCATCAATGTCCAAATATTGTGAAAGCATACCCTGTATCTTGCGCAAAACCCGTTTCTACATGCCAATTACATTAGCGAAGGCTGTCACAAAAATTTGTCGATTCCAATATGCAAGTTACAATATACACGAACATACTGAAAGGAAAAAAATTAAGTTACCTTCTTTTTTCAACACAAGTTAGTCATGGTAATTTCAATGATATATATTTGACTTATTGTAAGTTTTGATTTCAACAGATTATTTGTCTCGAAACTGTCATGTCACAGCGAGCTTTTCGACATATTTATAAGCCACACAACATTTATAAGTTCTGGTGTCTCGATTACACCCAATAGACATTTCAGCAAAAATCAATCTACTGAACTAAATGATTGATTTCTGTTTCTGAAAGGACTACCCCTTTGAAAGACAATGCTTTTTGTAACCTGTGTATTTATGCTTTTAAAAAATTCAGAGATTGAGAGAAAAACGGGGTTTAACGTCCACTCAACACTACTAATTCATTCGGGATTAACATATGGTTTAATTTTATTCAAATGATTCGCTTGCGCGTAGGGGTCTTTAGCCGTGGGAGGAAACCGGAGTGCCCCTATCGCAATGCCACATACGCTCACACCACGGCTCGAAACCACAGCCGCAAGCCAGAGTTGGCCGTCAGATAGAGGTCGGAGCGCGGCACTCTAGACCACTAGGCCATCATGCCCAATTTGACTGATAATGGGTTCGTTAACTAGACAAGATCCATGGACGATGCTAGAAAATATAAAACTCAAGACAATGATAAAGTAACCATCAAAAAGACAAGTGTGACTACCCAGGTAAACAGTAGTCACATTTGTTATTGTTTAAACAAATTTAAGGTCCAATAAATTCATTATATATGTTTTCATTAAAGAAGAATTATGACAGAAACAAAGACTCTATCAGAGACACATGGTTATTCTCTTCCTCTGCAAATTATCAAGTCTTACAACAGGCAATTTGTAAGAGAGATAAATCGTGCATGCTTCGTAGGATACACCATAATAAATATTTAGGACTGTACAGCAATAGATAACGCCACATGCATTTATACAGTTTAAAGAAAATATTAAAGCCCCAATACCACTCTTGTTGAAACTGAATAATATGTTCCAATCTTTATTCTGGTCAACAATTTGTACTATTTTACAATATTTCAATTAAAAAATGATACAAATTTCTTCTTAACACATCTAATTTTAAAAATTGGAAAAATTCATCTACATGTCGTAACATGGTTTGAAAAGCCTTACGTAAGCACTTTCAAATGCAACTTGGATTTAAACATATTTTCGAACCCCCTGGACAAGTAAGATAGGACATTTACACAACAGGTAGGACATTTAAACATCTTGTAGTTAGAATAAGGCTTTTTTTAAACCTGTCTAGCCAGCAAGAGTGTTATTGTCTTTTTAAAGTCAAATATAGATATGCGTATGCATTAAGATACATTCATTTTTTTCTCTTTCTAGGATTTCACCCGTAAAGAACATCATCTTTTGGATTATATTAACAAATGTTCAAAAATGTTTCATGGCCTATCAGCACATTCGAACAGAAAACTAGACTGGGAATATGCCCAGAAACGGGAGAAAACATTTCCAGAAAGTTGGGAATTGTTTTTTTTTTTGGACTGGTGAAACGGGACACTTCTTTGAGTCTGAGGATGCCTGAGTCAACTAGTTTAGCCAGAGCCCCTGCCTTTAATCCATATAATGTACAATTGTTTTATGATCAGTATAGAGAAATAATCAAACGTCCGAAATTTAAATTTGAACCACGTCGAATTCGGAATCTTGATGAAACTAGTGTAAAAAATGAATAGGATGCTACAAAGGTTTCTCAGAAAAGATTAAAACAAGTCGGACAGATATGTTCAAATGAAAGAGGAGTCTTTGTTACTATGTGCTGTTGTATCAATGCTGCAGGGATGTCACTTCCTCCTGCATACATATTTCCACGTTTCAATTTTAAAGATCACATGCGAAATGGTGCACCATCTGGTAGTTGTGGGTTGGCAGCTCAGAGTTGATGGTTGAATAATGACTCATTTAAGACAACTCTGAAACACCCCATAAAACATATGAATGTCCCAAAAGACAATCCAGCCGTTTAACTTATTGACAATCATGAGAGCCATGTTACACTTGTAATTGACGTTGCCCGAGAGAATGGCCTTGTGATACTTACTTTCCTTCCACACTACAGTCACCGCATGCAACCCTTAGTAGCATCAGTGTCTGGACAATCACTAAGAAAACAACAAAAGGTAATCAGTCCTGAAGTCATACGTGCCTAACCACAATATTCGGTGGACAAATAAAAGGTCAGAAGGGACTGCAAAGGATAGCACAATTTTGACTGATACTCCAGGGAGAGAAAAATGCCTATCATATAAATACTTTCGCGGGAATGTATCTTTAAGGACACGTGTACTTTTATTATGCTTTAAGTGACCCTTTTTGTACATGTGTGTATTTATAATTAGCAAACCTATGTAAATTTGCGTGTGGCTGCATGCGAACGAAGTATTATGAATACAACACCAAATAGCATATCAATAACATTTTTTTTAGGCAGTGAAAATAAGTACCAGCATAATAAATCAATCTCAGGAATGGAAACAAAATAGATACTGGTGCATTTTACGAAACACCTGCACTATGAACCGGGCAAAGTCTGGTTGTCAGTTAAACCCATACATTGGTAAATCTTTAATGTGAGAATTTCATATTTTCTAAAAAAGTCAAAACATAATTATTTCAATGTCTTTTTATCAATAGGTTGTCAACTCACTATTATACGTGAAATAATAACACATTTATCTCCCTTGTTTTCATTTTGCCCACCATGGAATAGCTATCTTCAAACGTTTGAATTTGAAGTTAAAATCGATATGTTTCTAATTTCTAATAGTAAATTATAGGATTAGTAGGATTTTTCTTTAACAAGGTAGGACTTTTTATAGAAACCATCTATTTTAGGGCTTTATTTTAATACATTTTAAAAATATAACTTAAACAAATGATATTATAACTTTAAAAAACGTATCATATTCCATGTGATACCATAATTCAGCCCTACCAACAAGTCTTCGAGTAGGCGAAAAATTCTATCGTATAACGAAGTAAAGTTATACAAATCTAGACATTACTGTGCCTATCCCAGGAATGAGTTAAAACTAGTCTTATCGGTCATTCTATGCATAAATATATACTTACAAAATGCACGGTGACTATCATGCCATCACTTTACCTGTTTAAGGGGAAGCGTAAGGAACTAGGAAATTCCATTATGCCGGAGTAGTATTGACTCTCAAACTAACTAATAAGATGTTATGCTATATATTTTTATTATGCTTTTTGTCATTGCAATGCAATTTAATTACAATATTTTTTTATAACTATTAAATAAATTGTTATTTACAGTTGCGTTGATTAATCATACATTATACAAGAGTTGACTCGTCCATAACTAGGTGTTTCTTAAGGCCCGAAATGTTGTATAAACTATTAATTATACATTTATTAACAAAACTAGACACTAACCACCCCTCGATACTTAAGATTGAACTAAATGAGAGCGGTTCGCCATTTATAAATCTAATTTCAAAATGGGAAAGCGAGGCTGTTTCGAATATGCCAGTGCCCTGGTTACCACAATACACAGATCTTGTCAAAACTACAACTAGTGATCACTTGGCTCCGAATTCTTACATCGTGTATCTTTAAGGTATTTATGTATGAATGAAACCGAGTGTCATGAATAAGTTGTTTATAATAACTATCGAGGTCAAGGTGGCATCTATATGTGATGTAGGTCTTTTGATTTATTCGTCTAGGTAAAGAACACCGCAAAAACAAGGACGACCTCACTGTAAATCCATATATCATTGTGGGCGTATATAAATGACTATTAGCCTTCTGCCACATTGAGGATTTCAGAAACTCGGTGGCATAAACGGGAAACGCATCTGAATGTATATGACGATGTAGTATGGTACTGCCGCCTCTATTCTGGGCCTTCCTGTGTTTACAGGGGTTGTGATCTACTGCCCTAGTATGTCATCAACATACCAAATGTATTGCCTGGATTAAGTGCCTTTGTATAGATTTGCACGTGGATGTGATCGGGTCGAGCCCCCTTCTTTTGTAATTTGTTTGACAGATCTTATCAAACATGGCCTGTTCCTACAAAAATAGCTGAGCATCTTGTCAAGTAGGATAATACTTTAATCATATCATTCAGAAAGCCGACATGAGCAATGGATCAATTACATTAACGCTAACGAAAACCAGAAAACGACTGATTTACAAATCCTTAGAGGAGTCACTACAAAAGTCACAATATTGAACATGAATATTTTAATTTTACATGTTGTGAGTTGTTGGAAGGCTTTGGTATTAGCAATAGCTTACTGTCGGCGCTCAAAATAAAATCTACAATATCGATTAAAGGTATTATATTGGTCGCTAAGCATTGAGTTTCCAAGATAACAGTAGAAAAATAACAACACTAACAAATAACCATATCATCGGATCGACTGCAACAACTCATGCTCGTTTAAAGACTAAAAATTTCACCCGAGCGTGATGTATGACCATAGAATGCATACTCGGTATGAGAAAGGGTGGACCTTTAGTCGCTATCTTTATTTTACACACGGTATAAAAGTCATCGACATCATCTGTGTGCTCCGACGAGTCGTCGTTTTAAACACACGTTCTACTGACTTTGCTGTTGAATAATGTCGAGTCGTTGACGGCAGTAGCAACATGGGCGGAAGAGATAACATTATACAACCGTCAAGTTTAACCGTAACAACCAGAAACTTGATAAAGGGGTAAGGACTGATTTCACACCAGAGGGCAGACAGAATATGCCAGGGCTAGCATCTATCAAAAGAATAATTTTTTACGGAAAAATCGACATTTAACACCTTAACACTGATTTCCTTTTTGCTATTTTCTGATATATATTGGTGTATTTTTTTTATCTTGATCGTCGGTTTATATTTTTGTGCTAAAAGCATTAGTAAATAAAAAAAATTGCACCGATGCCCATCTTTGAACTTGTAAACAAATATGTTCAATTCACTAGTAGAATAGCTATAGACGTGTTTGATGGTGAGAATAAAATCATTCTCCTACAAAAGACATGTCTGACCTTTCTTAACCCTGTATTCTGGCATTAGCTACTGCAATCAACTTAATCAAATTCTAATTGACATGATGGAATCGTATATAAATCGGTCTATCCTACACAAGATCTCTTTAAGACAAAAAATACCAACACGTTTTCTCTGATGTGTGAGTAATGAATGAGTAAATAAAGTCTATCAATAAAATGGTTTTATTAAACGTGGTAGAAAAAAAACCTTTCTCGATCTCTTTCCGCTAAATATTGACATTGATTCAATAATTAACGGCCTTTAATTTAATTAGTATTTCATTTATATCATCTTCGTCACTAAATTACATTTTTATTACAGCTAATATATTTCTTAGCTCTCCAGTGCTGGTATGTTTTAGAGAATAAAAAAATCAATTTTAGTCAATAACATTACCATTTTTTATCCAATATTTTTATTTATAAGTTCTTTAAACTAAAAATTTTAATTGATGTCGGCTATTTATAAAGGTGCTCTACGGGTTATAAATCCAGGTTTATTAGACAAGGGGGGAGCTATTAGATCAATAAATTGCTACGGGTGGAAGTAATCGATGTAAACCCACTCGGATATTCGTTATACCCATTATATCGCTGTAAAACCCGTGGAACTCAGATATGAAGACGACACGAGATCTTCTTTGAGGCGACCAGAAGCCAGTTCCCTTTTATTCATTGTGTAGAAATGACACCAGAAGGATCATTCAGAAATTGGCAAAAGGAGATCAAAATATACATACGGCTAACCATTGCTTGTAATACTCAGTGCCGAATTCAGTCAATGCCTAATTTGTTGCAATGTGATCTTAAATCGATGAAAATTAAACAGAAACCAAACCTTTCGATTTCACCTGTTATTTGTATTTTTAAGTTAGTCTCATTGTTTTTATTATATTATTATTAATATCCGTCTTCACTTAGCCCAGGTTAGGTGTAGAAGCGTAGGACGTTAAACCCCATTTCATTAATTTTTATATATATATTAACAATTTTCCATTCTTAGTATTCTATTCAGAGCGAGCCATATTATTTAATTAACATAATATTAATCGTATGTAAAATGTCATATTAAAAATATTGGCGATAAACCGTGAAGAATAACAACATATCTTATTTATAAAAATATAGTAATAAGTATTTTTAACACAAAAACACCAAATAATTCCTTCTGAGTCAACTTCTGTCATATAAAAGTGAATTATGTTCATGGCGATCAAATAAACACTGGTTTCAAGCAAGAATGAACACTTAAAGTTGGGATTCACACCATATTTTAGTCTCAAAATGGCCGGGGTAATGTGTCGATATGGAAACATGTTAAACCCCATCCTATGCCATTCTTGGTATACTTTACTAATTACTTAAGAGAATTCTAACTATCTCATCATTCTAAAAATACCACGTCTTTGTCCCGCACGAATAAACTTTATAATTATGTTAAAAATAAAAGCAAGCATGTCAAGAGTTTCAGTAAAACACTTCCCGTACAATTAAAGTAGCTAAGTCTTTAAGTCGTTATCATCCAAAGTCGTCGGTATTGAGAACACGTATTAATTGTCAATTTAAAACCACATTGATGTGGTGATCTTACATGAAAAAAAATAGGCTTCTGATATCCAATATTTAAGACAAAATAAACCTGTCACCAGTGGTACCAGAATTCGTTTCAGCGCCATTTGTAACAAGGATCTCAAAGAACGGGGCTAGACATAATTATTCCACAAGTCATGCCAAATGGTGACCCCATATTCGTATCGGTAGAGCGTGCCATTCGATTGAGACTTATGCATATTTCGCCGAACATAGCTGATTTCAAAGTAGAGTAAAAGCGGTAACGATTGAGTGTTAATCAGTTTACATAATTCATATTACATTATTATATGCGTTGCGATCAATCTGATTTAAACATAGATCTAATTTCGTTTCGTTTTTAATTCTCTTTACTGCTCTTGGATCTGGAAGACTTGCTTTTTAACTCGTGTGCTGCATAAAATAAGAAGCCAGCCAATCAAACGGTCTATAGAATCGACCGTTTGACGTTTTTATGCGCGGAACTGTAGGTAGACGTTGCCAGCCAATGACGTCTATACTTACACCAGCGGAAATAAACCAAAACAAAACAAAAGTAGATTTTAAAAGGCATGGCGGTCACTAATTGGTTAATCGAATGACTGGCGTTATCGGGTCAAATGTCGCGTGCTTGATACCTGACGTCATAAATCGTGAGTTGCCACTTTAACTTGTTAGATCTAAATGTAGTCATCGAAAGTATAGAAAACGAAACGAAATATAGAATTATATATTTTAATTAGATTTCGTTGGGACCCATTTGTGTCAATTTCTATGTTCGAAAATATTGTAACGTATGTGCAGTTTTCTTTTTAAAATTTGACCCTCCATAATTCGAAAGGGAATTTGCAAAAAAAATGATAAAAGTTGTTGAAATCATCATTCGATTATGGTGCTTCGTTATAAAATGATGGGTACCAAAGTGCTAGTCTTGGTAATGCAACATGAAAGTACTCCAGTGGCATTGCTTATTTTAATGAAATGAATTTATATGGTTCTGTACCCGAGACACAGTATGCTACGCTACCTTTTTAATGGAACAGTTAATATGGACCGGCTCACCCTTTTCCAATATGTCTATAACATAACGTTGTGCTAACAAGGCGTAGTTGATTTCATATGCCGATTCTACTAAATTGTTTAATAATTAGTAGCTGCGTGCCATTTGGTGATATTAAATACACATTATGTTGCTGGTAGTTTTTGCATGTGCAGCTAGTTTTATCATTCAACTAAAGCTGGATATATTCCGTAATTAGTTCCAGTGTTATATTGGTGTCTATAATATTTCGAATGGCAACAAGTTTCAATTGTTTTCAGTACTACAAACCTATGTTATCGTGATTATTAAAGAATGAATGAATGAAATGGGGTTTAACGTCCTACTATTATGTACCTAACCTGGGCTAATGGAAGATGGACGTACGCCATACAGTGTGCTATGAGGGTGATTATTAAAGACGGGAGATCGGACGAATGTAGTACTGACTGCGTTCAAAAAAGGATCAAACATTGCTGGATTATTATTTTGATTCCTTTAATAGATTCGTCAGGTTGGCAACGTGGACAAGTTATGAAACGGATCGTTCATAATTCTACCCAGAAACAAGGTTGTATAAAACAAAGTGTAAGTTGTCTTTGAAAACCATTGGGCGACACGACTTTGTCATGCTTTACTAATGGGGATCACATGTTTTGAGACAAAGGAGCAGCAATTGAAAGTGTCTATAATTAGAAATCATTGACGTCAAAAGTTTTATTTCCCTTACCTAGCAAAACTGTTAAAAGGTATAACGTCGACATTAATTTAACAAAAATCCTATCCAAATTTAAAAAAAAAGAGTGATCATTTGTCATGAAATATACCATTTGGGCTTTGATTTATATACTAATACATTCGATTTACAATCATGTATACTTTTATGTCGGTAGATTATTGCACTGGAATCTTTGCCATTTTAATATAGGGATAGGTAGAGAAAAAGGTGTTTAACGTCCAATCGACACAACCTACGGTATTTTGGGACATATATTTCAATAATTCGCTTGCGCGTAGGGGACTTTAGCAGTGCGAGGAAACCCACAGGCGACCATACTTTTTGTTACGTGCAACTGGAGAATCGAAACCACGCCAGTTGACTCAATGACAGACCTTATGACACAGAGCGAACGTGCTAACCATTTGGCCATCTAACCGCTCATTTGTATATAAGGACCACAGTTAACATGATGTATTGGCATTATTATGCTGATCCAGCAGTTGCTATTGCACATTTCATAAAACCCCTAGTTACTAACGGTCAATGAACACGATCAGGTTCTGATATTGGATTCAGTTTATAATTGGTACCTGCCTATAGAAATAAATCATGCAAATTATTATAGCTGTTTCTCGTAAATCAACTTTGTGAAATAATATATAACCTGCATTTGCATCAGGGTATTTGACATAGCGGTCATGGCGACCATATTAAACGATTGGTTTAATATCTTGTGTTAAAGCAACCCTGGATTTCGTCCATTGATCCAGCAGTAATTAATTTATGGATAAGCTGAACTAATTATACAATGGAACATATAAATGTCAATAATTCAACCAAAAATAATATAAAGCCAACGACATAGCCAAGCGTTGGCCAACGGGAGTGTGTATTTCGCTTGAAATAAAACGATAACCGAAGTTTGCCAGGGGCGATCGCTATGGCACGATTGTTTCAATTCAGTTTGTATAGAATAGAAATAATTGGTCATTTCCAAAATGCACACAAGAATAGCTTTTAAGCAAACAAAGTGTTTCGAAGCCCCCCCCCGACCTATTGTTATGTTTTGGAGAGAGAGATAGAGAGAGAGAAATGGGGTTTAACGTCCACTCGACACAAACTAGTTCATTTTGGTTATGTTTTGTATGACATGAAAACCTTTTTTTTACAAAGTCGAAAACATTAATGAATTTTTGTTAATGCTATAAGACCCGGATTGATATACTGTGTATATGCTTACATTTGCCATTTTGTATGTAAATTTGTGTATTTTATTTGAACCGAAGCCGTTTATAGTTTAATGACCGTACAACTACCGACCTCTCTCTTTAATTTATATATTTCTTAATTTTAGGTTTCTCCAAATGCATCCTCCATCAGTCTAGATTAACCACTTCATTAAATTTAAAACTGTCTCTGAATTAATCCGTAGTTATGTCTCTATGGGAAACCTGATTCTTAGTATAACAGTAAAGAATAGCATTTGGCTGCCTATAATACCAAACAGGTTCATCACGTGATACTCACATTTCTTTGCCGATAGCGCGCGATACGTTCAATGTTGCCAAACGATATCCGGCTCTCGGCAGACGCTACGATTTGATGAAAGTGACACACACTAGACAGAATCACTTTTTTGCGCTTCGAGAATTTTTGACACATCAACAGTGCCTTTTGTGTTAGATAATTCAATCAACGAAGGGCTAAAGTTCAGAATTGTTTTAATTTATTTGCTTAAAATAGAAAAAAAAAGTTTGGATTAAAAAGTTTAATAAGAAAAGATATCAAAGTTGTTAAATATCTTAAGAAGATCAAATATTTATTAAGTTTCAAAATATATATTTTTTAAAAAAATATGCAGAGACAGCGATCAAATTTTCGGTATTTTGGAGAATATAGTTGCATCAAGTAAGGGAAAATATTACGTCATCAAACAGAAATATTAATTTTGTGTGGGCTGCAAAAAAAATAGAGTTCACGCGCGTATATTCGATATTTAAGTAGATATGTTTAATACTCACAGAACGAAGGAATTTGAACATGGATGTAAGTTTAAAGTGAATTTGTGAGATTCTACAAAGGATTTAAATCATCGACGGCCAATAGGAATATTAATTACCAGTAATTAAGCATGGTGGAAAGTTAGAAATGGTTTATAACAACCAGTTTTTATTGTTGGGATTTGTTATCATCACTAGATTCTTCAGGACAGGTGAGTCATTATATTGTACATTGTTCATAATTATTGGTGCAATTCAACATTGTAAACTCTGTATAACTTTAAACACAATCTAGAAATCGACAAGGGGATCTTGTAAAATACTCATATAGTTAAAAAATAGTATGATGCCATAACATTACCCGAGAGAGTAACTGTGGTAGACTAAAGCTGGAATTGATAAGAATATTTGAGTAAGTCTCCAAGACAAAATCTATTGATGAGTACTTTGTTTTATTTCTATTAAAGGTAGATTTGTATTGCGACATGGTCAATTAGCATATCATCTTATTGCTCGTGTTAATGCATATTTTGTCGGTTACATTTGGTAAGAACACGAACATTCTTACTTGGATGATATTTGTTTTCTATCATGCAATTCACTAACATGTCCGATTTGTCATTTACGATTTAAAAGACTTAAAACTTCATGTGGTATATATATTGAACAAAGTTTTACCTTCGTCTACAGTTTCTGCTTAAGTTTGCTTTGTATTTTAAGTCTTAACTTTGTCTACAGTTCCTGCGTAAGTTTGCTTTTTATTTTATACTAAATGGCATGTATGTAGATTTGACTACATATAATTTTGTTCTTTTATATATTATTTTGAGTTTAACAAAATGCAAACCGAGGGGAATAAAGAAAAGGATACGACCTGTACTTCTTTATTCAGATACTGATCATAAATTATTAGTGCCGTGCGTGCACAAATGACGTCATAATATACAAAATTAAAATAGCTGGCATTTCTGTTTTGAACATAGCATGATACCACTGATCGATGCATTGTAATAACGATCAGAACATATCGAAAATACTTAAAACATTATAATATTTAACAAAGAGCTGACCCCTTTTTGCAATAATAGTTGAGAAAAAGATGATGAAAAATGAATATAGTTTTAAAAAGCCCGTTTAAATTACTTCTGAGCGAAGTTTTCTCAAGAAGTAGCCAAAACAATTGCCGATTGACCAGTTTTTAATCTCGATTGTCAAGTATCATCGCCACAAGTATCATCGCCACGGAACCTTGATTTTCCATCCTTTCGGCAGTCTCCGTTAGTGCTTGCCGTATTCGCGTTTAACGCAGTCGTGGTGGACATGATCTAAACCACTCAATATCTAAGTCAACCAAATTTTATGGAGTGGTGGTTTTGTGGCCACCCTAATTGATGTCAGTTAAAGTACTTATTCAGAATTGTCTCTTACATAATACCTCTTTAATTGTGTGAAAATTTCTGTTTTGGTTAACTATCTTCAGTCAATTGGCCACAATCTGCATTAGGCAACAAATGCCCAATTCATAGCAAGTTTGAAGCTTTACATCCGATATGCAATTTGTTAAGTATCCGGTACACAAATGTATAACTGTCAAATACATGAGAGGTCTCTTTAACATTGAGGGGGTTGGATGGCCGAATGGTTAGCACGTGTGCGCTGTATCATAAGGTCTGTCACCGAGTCAATTGTGGTATAATCGCCTGTTCAACCTCGTGGATTTTCTCAGGGTCCTTTAGTTTCCTTCTACTTCTAGGGACCACTAAGCGCAAGCGAATTATTGAAATAAAATTAAACCATGTTAGTCCCGAAATGACCTTTAACCCCACCCCTCTCCCTCTCTTTCCAAACAGGAGACTAGAGTACTATTTACGGTGTTTTGCAACATTTGATATTCTGTCGTTTTAAAAAAAATAATAACTTATAACATTATAGAAATTGAATTTTTTAAGTAATCCTATAAGTTTTTCTTGTTTCATTCTCTCACAAAGCAACCCAATTTCTCATAAGTGGACTTCGATGTCATAATATTTGGTTTTGATTTTGAATTCGTTTTACATTTAATAATTTCCCAAGAATCACACTTACCGAGAAGTAAGTATATGTAAGCATACTTAATTAATTCCCTATACGTTCGTTGTTGGTAATGTACTACCCATAACGTTAACACTAAGAGGAACAGATATATAATCTTGAGATTTTTCTAGACACTAAAGAAGGATATCGTCGCGGTACTCTAAAACTCTAATCATGTCTAGCACTTTTCACTTTTTCTTAACATAAACTTGTTGAAATTCACATGACGATATACCGTAGACATGATTTAGCCTCGGGATTTCTAGACATTGATTGGGCGAAGCGTAATTTTAAGTAACATCCCTTTTTAAACATGTTACAGGTTTTTAGTCAATAAGTCAAACGCGATCAAAGTTCCCCGGGACTAGGGTGAAGTCTCTGAAATAGATTTTAAAGGGATTATTTCAACCAAAAATTAATTACTAGACAAGCTGACAACATGATTTATATTGACGGGTATTATGATTCGTTTGTTTTATGTGCTACACTAAACTTTTTAATCTCCACAGTTCTTTAGTTTCAGACCGTAGCAAAATCGTTCTAACAGGACTTCAGTAAATTGCCGGATTAAGACCGCTTTGACACACATTACTGTAGGGAGATAACATCATCGAGGTTTGTATCTAAAGGATTGAAGCCCGTGTATACTTATAATCTACCGAAATCGATCTGTTTTCTTAATTGACACTTATCGTCTCCTAAAAAGTTCCGATGCCAGAAGCTAGGTGAATTATAACTGGTATTGGTCTATTTACAATATCACTTCTAGCAAAATACTTAAGCGTTGTCACTTCTAGTTTCGGTTGTAAATATTGGGTTTAGGACCGCTCTGAGACAAACATACTATCTCCCTGATAATGTATGTCTACTACATCGTTATCGCTGTTCATCACGTGCTTTTTGCATACCGATAGTCCTATTTACCGAGAGGCGGGTGTGGCGCGTCAGGCAGGGTTGGCTTACTCTTCCGGACACCTGTTTGTCGTGTACTTTGTACACGGTGAATAGTCCATAAATGCTGATCACACTATTTTGCCTGATTACACTCTTTTGCCTGATTACACTATTTTGCCTATACTGTTTTTTTAGGACTTATAATTTTGTCTAATGGTTTGAATTGTTCGTACTTGGTTTTATTTTATTTATATCTAGCTATATCTAGCTATAGAAAACTTAAAAGGAGTGTTAAAACACATTTTGATTCTATATTTCGTCTACCATGACAATTAATCTTAAGGTATATAGGGATGAAATACTGCAGTATATTAGCTAGATGATAGCACAGATTTCGGCGGTTTCATTTTGAAATAAAGCGTACTTCGTTAATAACCAGATCACAAAGGTTACTCTGTAATCTAGTGATTCATTGCTTTATAATGAATCTACGATTTCATTTATGATGCCCCCTTGCTTCAATGGCAAGATCGTTTCTAGGGTAGAAGATTGTTGAGATAAAAATGAACGCTTCCGACAGTAATCTAAGACTTGGTTATCGCGTCTTTAGATTATGTCCGATAACCATTTTAGCAGGAAATTACATAATTTACACGTTAAGTCGATTTCAATCGTTTTCAAATTATCCAGACACGTGATAAGATCAAGAAAAATGTTTCACTTCACGGATCTTTCTCTTGTTAACCCAGAGCAGCTCCGAGGTCAACTCTTTAACTCACAGTCGTATGTCGGTGTCAGATTTGCTGGAGAGGAACTATCTGTTCTTAGTTATACTGTGTTCTTAAAAGAGATTGTATAAATATATAAAACGATATTTATGAAAAAAACCCATCCTGCACCAAGTGCTAAGACCCCCCGCCCCCTACACCGCCACAAAACACTAAGACCAGCACGTAAGATCGCACTAGCCATAGCAAAATTGCCATGTATTCATAGCACCGTGGTGTATGACGTGTGCCCGGCTTCTATGTCCAGGACTTGTGCACAAAGTAGAGCGTTAAACGCCTCGTCATTTCACAAGCCACCTTCTTGGGTATGGGTCGCCTAACTAACCTGGTGCACTATGCCCGGGTCCTTATAATTTCATCCAACTGTAAAACACCCCTACGTGCAACCGATTGTTCTGGTTTGTGTCGAGTGGATGTCAAAGCTCATTTCTTTCTTGTGTTGTTGGCGCTCTGTAATTTCTGTCTACTGTTATTACTGTTACACAACAACTCTCTTTGAGCACCTTTCGTCTCCACCATTTGTTGCAGTTCAATAATGATTATATGTGCAAACCTGTGTTAAAGTACGCTTTGTCAGACAAGCGAACGTATTTCCAAATGTTAAACCCACCAGGGCACCTATTTGTTTAGTTTATAATATATAAGATGTTCTCGTTTTTTACGTTTCAGTGACGGTGTTTTTTGTTGGTAAAATTACGGAGGGATTTGATAATTAATTTCGGTTTTATTTCTAACTAGAACAATACATCTTGCAAATTAAGATGTCTCAGTTCCTTAAATACAATTGTATTGCTTTACCATTGTAGTTGATTAAATATCCAATTACATTCTGCGTTTATAAGAACATTTTATCTACTTCTATAATCTAACAATAAGATAATGATTTAAGCTACTTCGATCAACCATAATAAAATTAGGTAGATATCCCCGTTACTTACCCGATCTTCATAAACGGCACTGCCAAGCAAATATAAGACCACATCAGCTAAGTCGTCTCAGAGATCCAGACAAGCTGTCGCTTATATATTGTGAAGAAAGGGTAACGTCCTACTGTTCTGTTGGATGGTGTAGGCAATGAGGGCATTTACATGATATTAAAACTGATAAAAAGTAAAACAAATATTTTATGTAAAAATAAAAAATGGAATGCGAATGTCCCCCAACCCCCCCGACACCTACAATCCTCACTCCAAAGGACACCTGAAAGATAACTGCATCCATCATAAGTGTTTTCAAAGTAGTCAATATTAATAACTCTAAAAAAAAATTTCAAATAGTTAAAACCATTAGACCTCTTAGTCTGATTGAAACAATAGAGTCTACAAGATTTCCCACTGGTCACTGGCAATAATGATCAGAAATCGTTGAAAATCAATAGGTTTATTCGTTTTTTGAACACACACGCTATGCATAAATTTCAATCGGATGGTAACATTGACATTAATATTGTTCACATGGAATTGTATAACACATTGATGAGAGGGGATACACTCTTAAAGTAGCTAAGTATTTAACACAGTATCACCCATTCTGTGACATTACAAACACGACTTATTGGTGAATTTAAACCAACACTGATGCTGTTATCTTACACTGTGAAGAGATGGCCTTCTGAAATACAATATTTAAACTTGGCACACGCGAAAGATTAAGCGAAGGTAGTTTCGTTTAGTAATTTATGTTTGCTAATCCGTGAACTTATGTATACGGCAGTGGTACTAAATTTCTAAATATAGACAGATAATCACTATCCAAATCAAGTCAACACCTCCAATATAATTAAATCGAGACTTTTAGTTTGTTTATCTAAATCAAATAGGTCTTATATCTTGTTAAAAAGAACCCGAGGCAATATCAGCATGTCATTTATTTTAGACATTGTCGTTTGTGTTTAATTCTGTCTTTCAACTTTAATTCGAGATCTTGCAATTGATTAGTTTTAGAGATATCCTCTGAAAACACGACGAGTCGTATTTAAAATACACCGCCAATATGTCTGTCACCCAAGTCTGCTTAGACTGGGTCTAATATTTTAAAATGCCTGATAAACTACCTAAAATCTAAGACGACTTCCAAATATATTAATACGCGGAAAAATAAAATTAAATGGGATTATACGTCCTACTGCTCTGCTCCTAATCTAGGCTAATGAAGACGGGAGTACGCCATTAAGTGTGCCATGAAGGACATTTTACCCGGGCAGCGGAGCCACGACCTACTCTTATATCAAATTTCAACTCCCAAGGGATCTTTTACGTGCACGATAATGTTTTTGTACCATCCGAACGACTAGACAGTTGTCCCTGTCAGGTCCCCTGTTCTGCATAACTGACAAGAGGGAACAACGCCAGAAAATATGGATAAACTTTCTCGGCCAATGCAGGGATCGAAACGGTAAGTGAATGACATTCCGTTGAATGGTTATAAATATAAGTGCTGCCTAATATGAACAAACAACTAAAGATCAATTTTAATTTATATAATTTTGATTATGATTATGTCTAGCCGACTTTTCAATTAAATTTCGAACTCCCAATTTCCGAGAATGACATAGTTTAAACATGGTGGTGGTTCAGTGAGCAAGTCGTTGGCTCCCTTCGGTGTATGAGTAGACCTCGCGCGTTTCCCAATTGTCAGTGGTATAGAAAGGAGGGCATGGCAAGGAACAACGCAGAATAGTCCGAAGTACCACTGTCCGGGCACAATTTACCATATGGTACACTGTATAACCTAGACTGTCCTCACTTGCCCATTTGGAGTAGACTAGTAGTACGTTAACCCTGATTTTATATAGAAAGCATATTACCGTGTTGTTTACCAAAAAATAAAATCCAGTTCATTTGTTGCAGTATTATAAATATAGCTTCTTAATAGAAAATATATGTTGTCCCATGCTCCTCGATCACAATTTATCAAATGATCATCTCTCTAATTGACCTTTGACATTTTATATACGAGGTAAGTTGAAATGAGTTCGGAGAAAATTCATACATCAGGGCAGTATAAGAAAGGTCAACTAGACAAATGAGTCAGAGTGGTGCTTGTGCGGTACACTTTACGTTTTATTAAAATGTTCATAGATTGTCTGTACTAATTTAAAGGAGGTAAATCGGTAATATTTGGGGCCTAAAAATTGACACATATGGGTCGAATTGTATATAATAATGTGAGATGAATATATATAAATTGATTTAATTCAGTCGTGTCTATGTTAACTGTAATTTCTAATCAGTTATGTTCGGCGAAATACGCCAGAAGTCTTAATCGCATGGCAATCGCTAGCGTTTGTCTATTCCAGTCTACACCGATGGTAAGTATTTCACATGCTCTCCAGATATCACCCTTGGAAGCAAAACTCCAGGAACAATGACATGAAATGGGGTTTAATGTCCTACTGCTCTGTTCCTAACCTCTGCTAATGAAGACGGGCATACGCCATACAGTGTGCAATGAGGTAAATTTTACTCGGGCAGCGGCGCTACGGCCTACCATTATTTATAATTCCAACCGCCAAAGGATTCTTTACGTGCACTTCATTGTGTACACGGGACCTCGATGTTTCGTCTCATCCGAACGACTAGACCGCTTGCCCTGTCAGGCCCCCTTTTGCGACACTAACAAGGAGAAACCACGCCGGAACTCCAGGAACAAACGATGAAAGATTATACTATCACCGTTTCACGTGACCCGTGGAATATGTGTTGGTTTTCTTCTTCCAGTGCTTTGTTAAAAATGGTACTGAAACACATTATAGTACATGATTCGTGTACCAATTGTAAAAATGTTTATTTTGTCTTATTTTGTCCCGGTATGACCCAGACATTAATGTTGATATAAATTGACAAATAATTCGTGTTTTCAATGTCGAAGACGTTAGATGATACCAAATAAGAGACTTAGCTACTTTAAAATGAAATTAGAATGAAATGGATCAATCAGTCGGGTACAATTTTGGAACATTCCCAGAACACTACAACCTTAAACCCCTTAGGTGCCAGGACGTTTTCATCCAAGCTAAAATGTACTCAAATTGATGACATGTTATTAAGAGAAAAAATATAGATCAGTGGTACGTCACCTCACGGCATGGATTCAATCAGATTCAAATGACTTTTGGCCGGTTGACAATATCCAGTTTTTATTGTCTGAAGGGGGATTTTTTAAATTCATCACGTCTCTGTATATACTCCACGGAATCGGGACAATTTTGGGGATTAAGTTTAACAATATGAAAGTGGCGATGGCTCAATCTTGAGAACTAATGTTATCGCTACGTCAATACAAGCATATGTCGGACATTCCTGCAGAGTATCAAAGTAGAAACTGTGTGGGATTATCTTGTCGTAGCTTTACATTGACAATGCTATGTAACAGAATGAACGAAGCTTCTTCACTAGATTCCTCATCTGAACCATTCCAATTCATATCTATTCAATATTATACTTTTTATTCAATTCACACAGTTCTATTTGTACAAACGGCAACTATATAATGCCCCCTCATGGAGCCGTTTACATGGTTTCGTAAAATTTAGACGATAAGAAAGACAGAACGCAATTTGACTGAATGCTTCTAATGAGCAGTACAGAACAACCAGGTACAATTTATCCGATACCATTTAGTCGGTCTGCTCATTTGATAGACGACCTGCCAGATTGGGCACTTATGAAATTGCAAGTAATAATGTCATCAGGAAAGAGTAAAATCAATAGCTAAATTACACGATGAGTTTTTTTGAAGGAAGGGTTGGGGGTAGCGCTCACTCATAACAAACTAAGTCGTTTCGGGACTAACTTGGTATATTTTAATTTCAACGATTTGTACGCGCTTTTGGGGGTTTAGTTGTTTCGTGACCAAAATGTGGTATAATTTTATTTCAATACTTCGTATGCGCGCTCGGAGTCTGTTGATGGTTCGGGAAGGCACACACGTTAGCCTGGGACCGAAACGACGTCATTTGATTAGAGGGTTAGATAAAGAGTTAGCAGTTCTCGCTACAGTAAATAGATAACGTTAATAGAATATGCTGAAAACTTTCTCCACTCTGAAACGAGATTTTAGGCTAGTCTCGGTCTTCTTTTCGGATTTAATCAGCATTGAGCGGAAGATCGGGTTTAAATTGCATTGATGGTTGATTAAGTTTTATATAAAAAAAAGTCTAAATTAATAATTTAGACAACATTTTAGGTCTAAGGAAAGACCTGCAATAGTCAGGCAATTAGACTTCGATTCCGCCCTCTTTCTTTCAATGGGTTTAACGTGTGGAGATTGAAGCCCCTTTTTATTCTCTACATACAGTCTGTATATTGACACTTTATTAAGAAGAATCTTCCGACGACCAACCGTCCTTCAATACAATTTCATTTCATATTATTGGCCATATATCATTATTGTGTTATTATCTATACCATGGTTCATTGTCAAGATCTGGCAATTAGAAATTTGAGGAACCACTTTGGGGTGACCATCCATGAAATGAACCGACCATTAACCACGTTAGAATATCAACTATGTAAAGACCTGCAATGATTCCATACATGATGTATTAGTGTCAAGGTCTCTCTGCAGCACCCAGCATTTTAAATAAAACAGGCAACACCTAAGTTTCTATAAGACTAGAAAATCTGTGCACCCGAATTTAGACATTTGAACGAAACTATGCTATTTAAACCATGAGGACATTGTTTTTCCAGAAACTTGAATTTTAGTCAAGATAACGAATACACGAGCTTTCGTTTTCTGACCAGGCATTTATGGACACACTCATCAAAAGATGTTGAATACTTTACCTCCTTGAGTCATGAAGGTTAATTTTCTGGCTAGAAAGACATTCACACGCAGGCTGTCGGGTAGTAATCATTTTGTCAATACATACTTGAAAAAATATAACACAATCATTGCAAATAAGGTTAAGTTAAAATTGATCTCATTTGAATACAGTATACGAAGGAACACGGTATTGACAACGATTTGTATCGAAATATTTATAAAGTTGGTATGAAGCAGTGGGTTCATGAGGGGATGAACAATATTAATATTGAGCGTCACACACCCTTCCGTTCCCAAGTTATTTCCCCTTTGCCGAAAACCCTGTGACGCGACTCTTAAATTTATAAAGGAATCTGTGGTGGGAGGCATTGGGTTAATGGGAGGACTAACCCCATGAATAAGTTTACGCAATAGAGAATACATTTTGGAGCTATTAAGCGTTGGCTTCCTATCAATATCAAGGGAACCGCAACCTTCCGTTGTGAACACTATCGAGATTAGGTTGCCATGTCCGCTATCTTTTCTACTATACAGATTTATATTCTCCTGACTTACAACCGAACGATGAACGAATTTAAAATCTGAAGAGTACTTTAAAACATTACTTACATTTATTTAGCAAAGGCAGATGATCAGCATATATTTGACCAGGGCAGATATTCACCGAAAAATAGACTATGGTTTTATTTGATTATCGATTAAAGTCAAATCTTTCATTGTCGCATGGCGTTTTAAATGGATAGGTTTCTTTTCGTACATTGGCCCGATAATGTCTGGAACCGCTTGACCTATCAACCTCGTCTTTCTTAAGGTATATCTGACTAAAAAATCAAACAATTACTAAAAGCCCCAATACCACTCTTGTTGTAACTGAATAATATGCCCAAATTATTATTCTGGTCAACAAATTGTACTATTTTACGATGCTCCAATTAATTGATGATACAAATTTCATCTTAACACACCGAATTTAAAAAAATGGAAAAATTCAACTACATGGTAAGAACGTAAACACTTTCAAATGCAACTTGGATTTAAACATATTTTCGAACCCTCTGGACAAGTAAAATAGGATGTAATGGATAATTTACACAACAGGTAGGACACTTAAACATCTAGTAGTTAGAATAAGGCTGAACAAATCAAGCCAGCAAGAGTGTTATTGTCCCTTTAATTTTAACCCTTTCAATATCTGCACCATGTCACAGTATTTCGTCATTTGGCTAAAACTTTGGCTCAATTACTGGAATTGTCTGCAAATTTTGGAAGTGGCGCCAAAGATCTGAAGACACGTCCCTTGAGACTGAAAAAATATTAGCTAATCGCGTGTCGTGTTAGAAAACGAATAACACCCGTATACGTAACTACCACTTATACCTTTACGGTTCTTGATTGTAGTATAAGATGAGTTATCACCTAATAATACAATCTACAGTAGATATCGCTCGTGTGATAAATTACATAATCTACTGGGCGATATATCCTTAGGGAATGTCGTTTTATATGAATCTACTTGGTCAATTAAAAAGGAAGTAGGGTTTTTTTTTATTTATAAGGAAACAACCTTTTATTTAACAGAAAGAACTTTATTATTTAAAAGGAATTTTCTATAGGGCCTACTTTTATGTAATTTATATTTCAACATGGAGACTATCAAGGTTTTTCACCCTGGTTACAAAGTTTCAGTTGACTTTTCTGGGCAAGGAACTGTTTTAGATAGTGTTGGTGTACGTAATTACACTGTTGAAATAGATAGTTCTGACTATATAGCTACAATTGGTGTAGACAGATTCCAGTTGCTCAAATCAAAAAACACAATGTATTTCAAATGCAGAAGAGCAGACAACAACTTCAAATGTCACATCTTTAAACCATATTGTGCCTCCATGTACTTCTCTGACTGACTGAAAACAAAAGATTAATTGAAATTGATGAGAACTATACTGACAAATTATTAACTAAGCAAGCAAATTCAAATACTACAAAAAAAACATTTTTTGACACAAACCTACTATATGAATTAATTTCTAAAAATAACGATCATCGGCGAATTCATGAATTTCCAGCAAATGAATTAAACAACAGTTTATCGACACACACTCCGGGAAAGTCAAGCCTTTTCTAGGTATAGGGATATAATGAAGGCTAAGCAAAACAAATTAAAATCCGTTCGGAAGGGTAATTCACGTCATAGATCTGATGCCATAACAGATAAAGAGATAGAATCTCTGTGGCAGGCCAAACAGTTAGAACGAACTTTACCACAACCAGTTTTAAATACACTTTGGTTTTACAACACCAAACATTTTGGTCTCCGTGGTTCAGACGAGCACAAATTAATGCTATGGGGTGATGTTGAACTGAAGTTAGATAGGGATGGGTTAACAGAGTGTTTAGAATTTACTGAAACAATTTCGATAACAGGACAGGGTTATAATTTAAAAAAATGTAAGACTGCTGTCCAGTAGAACTATACAATGTTTATAAGAGTTTGAGGCCACACAACTTCTTAAATCCAGAAAGCCCCTTTTTAGATATCATGCAGAACTGTACCTAATCCCGAAATAGGTTCCCAATAGTTAAAGCGTCAGCCAGTTCGCATACATAAACTTAAAAAATTAATGAAAACCATGTCAAAGGCAGTTGGAATTTCAACAGATAAAAAAACTTACTAATCACAGTGCATTGCAACACTTTATTCAAACACTGAACGATTCCTATGTTCCCCAATCTCACATCATGCAAATATCAGGCCATAAAAATATTCAGAGCATCAGCAATTATTCTCGAAGTATGTTCCCAATGGTTAAAGCGTCAGCCAGTTGACATACATAAACTTGAAAATTTAATGACAACCATGTCAAAGGCAGCTGGAATTTCAACAGACAGAAAACTTACTAATCACAGTGCATCCAACACTGAACGATTCCGATGTTCCCCGATCTTATATCATGCAAATATCAGGCCATAAAAATATTCAGAGCATCGGCAATTATTCTGAGGTAAATGATAATCAGCACAAGAAAATATCGCCAATTCTTTCTGGTTCAGAATGTAATTATCCAGCGTCTAGTCCCAACATCAACCGTCGTTTCGTCATCATCAAAGACAGTGGTTCAAAAACACGCGAGGATTTGCGGTCTGTTATGGGGCCCAGTAATATTGTTGGGAGGAAAGTTCTCAATTACAATAAAACAATTACAATACTACCTATAAACGTCCAAGAATTATAGACAGTGATACCGATTAGTTTTTTTTTATCAATCATGACGATTGGCTTGACAATACAAGAACTAGCGGGTCAACACATAAGACTTTAAAACGGGTGACTTGCTGTAATGTATTCAGATTCCGTCAGTGCCGGACTGGGCCAATGGCAATTGGGCCTAAGCCGAAAAAAGTAATATGGGCCTCAAAGAAAAAGAAAAGGTAGTAAAACAGGGGAGGAGAGGAAACAGGGAAAGGAAAGGAAAGAAAAGCAGAAAGATAGATTTCGTTGTGAGAAACAAATTCTACCACCTGGTGAAATTATGCATAAATTCACGAGTTTAACCTCAAGATGGTGACAGCATTATAAACCGACAATCTTTCTTCAGTCACTCCCAGCAAGTCATTAAAACCTGATAGATGGCCAAAAACTGGAATATATCTCCATCCGCTGCTCTGGCCTGTGGTGCTTGGAAAATGGGTTTGCGGCTGTCTATTTTTCAAAATTTTGTAGGGGGAAGAAGCCCCCCAGACCCCCTTCGAGCGTTCGCGCCTTCGGCGCTCGTAGGCGATTTGCTCGTGGGCCTTGTCACAGTTATGGCAAGTGGGCCTTTGGCCCACCAGTCCGGCACTGGATTCCGTAAAAATGAATATCATTATATACCAAAGAAATGTATTTATTTATTTATGCGTATAAGAGAGGGTTGGGTGATAAATAAAATCTCCTACTCGTCTTTTTTTTATATCAAAAAGACTCGTATGAGATTCTCTATTTACCAGACCGAGATCCCAACAAGGATAGCATGCACATCCTTACACATCTTGACAAGTCTCCAGCACGGTTTCCACTCGGGATACTCCTGTGATACACAACTACTAACCATAGTTCACGATCTTCCAAGAAACACAATGCCAAAAACAAAATCGACTTGGCTATCTAAGCTAAGATTTCTCGAAGGCTCGCGACACCGTCCCCCACGAGAAACCTTTCCACAAAATTAGAAACTATGGAATAGATGGCCCTCTAAACGACTGGTTTAGACAGTTTCTGACCACAAGACACATGCAGGTTGTCATTGAAGGAGAATTGTAAGACCCGGTAACTGTTGACTCAGGAGTCCCCAGGGAACGGTACTCGTCCTGCTGCTCTTTCTGTGCCACACAAATGACCTTTCGGAAACCGTGAAGTCACAAATTCGACTCTTGGCAGATGACTTTCTACTCTACCAGTACATCAAATCTTGACAGGATCACCTAACCCTTCAAAGTGACCTCTCAGCTCTTGAAGCCTGGCCCAATACCTATATCATGAGCATCAAAAGGAAGTCTCCCAAACTCTATACATTAAACAATGTCATACTTCAGCTTGTAAAAGAAAACCCGTACCCGGGAGTTACACTCTCTGGAGACCTCAAGTACTGCCCACAATCTGGTAGAAGATCAGCCTACTTAGCGCCTGTTCTCCACCCTCGAATATAGTTCAGTCGTTTGGGAACCCTACCTACAAAAGCATATAAACAGACATGAGAACGCCAAGCTGCAGGGTTTGTTTCCGGCGATTACAAATCTAAAGATGAAAGCTGCGTCACAAGGATGCTAAAGGAATTAGAACTCCCACCCGGCACTTCAATACAGACGGAATATGATCAGCCACACTTTCGTCTACAAGGTGGTTGAGGGGCTGGTCCCAGCATTATGATGACTATTTACTCCCGCCAAAACCCAAACTTCGAATTAAAGCAAAACGGAATTCCGAATTTATAGTTAAAAATATAGTTGAAAACCATGTCAAAAACAATTCAAAATGTTTTAAAACAGTGGTATGCAAAACTGAACTTTATAAACACTCCTTCTTCCCAAAGACAATTACTGATTGGAACCACCTGATAGTATAGTGTGCGCTCCATCAAAAGATAGCTTTAAATCAGCTCCACCAAGAACATAACGCACTCACAACCCCGTCGCGTATATGCTGTAACAGGACCTGTGGCGTACATATTCAGAAACTACAATTAGTTAAAATGTGCTATTAGGAAATTTTCACATAAACAACAAGTCCAATATTGAGGTTGTTTGGTCGAATCTGTGTTATTTCCACAGTGTTCTGATATGAAAAATATGGACACGGACACTCGATATCCTCTTCGAAATGCAGTATAAGTGAGGAAATGAACAAAAAATAGTTATTTAGGTTACCATTTTTTAATTTAAGATGACAGTCACAAAGATGCGTCATCGTTTTGGGTCCGTTTTGTTTCGTTGTGATAGTACCCCTGTGCAAAATTTACTCAAGACTTGAACATTTTTATATGCTTAGCCGCTAAATATATACATCAATGTAAGTACTGACCCTGGGACGTTGCGTCTGCTCGGTACATGGGTACAGGTAATCCGATTAGATACAGGTAATCCGATTAGATACTTCTTACAGAAAAACACACGTCAAAGCGGCAACTGCTCGGTGGGTCAGAACCTGGCATTGCCAAATACACTGGTACAGTATTCATAATAACACAACTTTATGGATTTACTACTTCTTCGTTTATTACATGCAACGTTTCAATACTCTTACAGGTATCTTTATCAAGCAATGATCAATAATAAATAACAACTTACATTTATAGTACATCCATGAGTAAGACAATAAAAACATAACATTAATTAAGAGTTAAATCACCAACATTTCCCTTTGAAAATGATAGATTAAACCCGGGACTGAAGCCACTACCAAGGCTTAATAAAACTAATACTATCTTAACACCTTATTCTATCATTAATTATATAGTGTCTTTGAACATGTCTTCTAAATCATATGGTAATCAACTAATATATAAAATAGGTACAAACAATCGGGTGATTACACACATCACCTCCCTTATTTCCTTATCGTCATAATCTTATCACATACATTAACAATTTTTATATATTGTTTAACTTCTTCATAACCATGTCACTTATTAATTAATAAAATATATAGTGCCACTATTAAATGTTCAAGTAGCGCCCCAATCTAACTGCATTAACTTAGTAATTCATTCCATACATTTGAAATTGCTCTACCATTATCTTTATTTAATTTAGGCTTGTTTCTTCGGATTTCCAAGGCTTCCCACAATACTCTCTTTTTCCATGTTTTAATATTCTTGGTTAATACCTTCGTGTTGTCCCATTCTATATCATGTGTTGGATTTTGTATATGTTCGGCTACTGCAGATTTATTTGGTTCCCTACTTTTAGTTGCTGCTTTACGCTCTTTAATTCTTACTGATAATGGGCGGCAACTTTCACCTATGTACGTCGATCTAGTATACTATGCCTTTCGGGTCCATCTTTGGTATTTTGGTTCTACCATTGGCATTAATCAGTGATTTAAGTGATACGCCCACTAAATATAACATCTATTTTCAATCTTGATAATAATCTTTTAATCTTATAACTGGTTGGGCCTATAAATGGAATGTTGATATGGATTGGAGCTTTTTCTGTCCTGGTCACTTCGGGGGCTTTATTCAGATTTTCAGTTGTACTATTGATAACTTTCTTCACAAATTCTAATGGGTAGTTGTTGTATTGAGTAAGGGTTTCAGTGATGTGTTTGATTTATTCATCTACTTTACCATTTGTGCAAACATTATAAGCTCTTCTAGTTAGTATAGACACGATTCCTGTCTTGGTTGTTGTTGGATAGGCAGATACTAGTTAACATATTGGTCTGTATGCGTCGGTTTTCTATACACTATAGTCGTTATTTCATCATCATTTCTGTCAATTAGGATATCTAAAAAAAGGTAGTTGTTAATTATTTTTTTCTTCAAACGTAAATTGTATTCTTGTGTGTTTGGAGTTAAGGTGGTGGAGTAGTAGTTGGTGATCTTCATCTTCCCTCATTACAGCCAAGACGTCGTCCACTTTTCTGAGCCAAATGCTAGGTTGGATGGTGGATGTTATTAGGGCATTTTCTCCGAAGGCTGTCATGTAGATTTCAGTGATAACCTGACTTATTGGTGACCCCATTGGTAATTTTTGGATTTGTTCAAATACTTCATCCTTCCATGTAAAATATGTGGATTTGAAACACAATTGTAACAACTGCATTATGCTATCTGTACTTATTCTGGTGTTGAGGTTGGTTGTTGGTTTTGAATTTTCTCCCGAACACAATTCAAGGCTTCATCGATGGGTATACTGGTAAATAAATCCACAACATCATAACTGATAAGTTAACTTAGTTGGGGTTGTCTGTCTATTTTTCCCGAAGTTCTTTGCTATCTTTGATGTATGATTCAGCTGACTTACCAAAGTCAGATAGTACACATGACAGGTATTTGGCTGTGTTGTAGAATACGGTTTCTCTTGAGCAGATAAGTAATCTAACTTTAACTGGGTTCTTGTGTATGTGAGATTTCTTCTAGCTGCAGTGGCTCAAGGGTATTTTATAAGTTTCAATATTTACATAAGGAATAAAGCTCAATCTTTTTGCCCTCCTGGTATATAAAACTGAAGTTTTAAATAGATTTTAAAATGTAATTGAAGACGATTTAATTTAATTTTAAGCAGAATCCTATATGGCCCAGATATTACAACTGTTCCCACTCTTATCTGGCAAATCCCGCAAGGCAGATTACTTAACAAAATGATATTTTAATCAAAGTTTGATTTTCTGGGAAACCAAAACAGAGATACACTATATGGTCACGGAATTAAGGGGCTTGCTTTTAACGCAACTTAACACAACTTTTAGCAATTGACAATATTATTGAACTTTTCGTAAGAAATAAATGTGTAATGATAGTCCGGTTTTTAATAAACGCTTCTACACAAGAGAGTTTCTTTCAACTAAGAATGACGGCATGTGTAAACGATTTGACAGTAGATTGACTGACGGCCCTTTTTCTGCTAACATGAAGCCGCCTGGTGGCTGATGTTTAACTACAGATATCATCTTCTAGTTATAAAACATCCCGAAAAAAATACAAGATGGTTTGATAGGTCAAGAGTTTAAGCTCTTCTATTGTTTATCTTAATATGATCGGTTGTTTTACTGATACCATCGACAACTCATCTGGCACGTTGTACGCGTATTCAAACGTGGAACGGAAAATCAGATAGTCTTTTGAAGACACGAGTTTTTATCAAAGAGTGACAGACAGGATGGGGGTAGGAAATGTGAGACTTTAATACCCATGATTACATCCAGGCGTCGATATTTTGCTGGAATATTGGTAAGAAGATCAAAGGTGCAGAAAGACTTCAACTGCAACAGAACTAAAAC
The DNA here is from genome assembly GCA_917208275.1 of Patella pellucida. Classification (NCBI taxonomy): domain Eukaryota; kingdom Metazoa; phylum Mollusca; class Gastropoda; family Patellidae; genus Patella; species Patella pellucida. The sequence goes on from OU795039.1 coordinate 66,837,134, forward strand.
GTGTTTTAATGTATTTATTCTAATGTTAAGATAAATAATGTAGTTGCTTGTCTGATTACTTTAGACATTTCGTTATTTTTTCTTCATCTTTACCGTAAAGCAAAGCTCGTAAACTCATTGTTCTGAGTTTAATAACGATTGGATTTGACCAAATTCTACCAATTATCTTAATCAGATGACCAGAAACAATAATTGAATGTCTAAATGTGGACACACTTCTGAGACGTTTACTATACACCTTTCGAGGGATACATTGACAACAATATTTACTATAACAACAATTACTTATGTGAAGATTCAATTCCAAAACAGGAATAAAGCAATACATGTTGTGTAAATCTTTATTGAATTAAGCAATACACAGCGAAAATATATAAGACTTTCACAGCCGAGCCATAAACCCTTTATTGTAACCTCCACTTCCCTTGCTTAGTGCTGCAGATACTTGTACGAAATCAAAGTAATTGCTCATTATCAATTTTACGATATGGTCCATCTGTTTGGGAATTGCGTATTTCTGCTTAATAAATTCACTTTGTTCTATGTTGGATTTCCTTAATTGACAAACATTGACCCGAACAACTTTATCTGGCTTTCTCGGAGCCCAAGGGGAGACAAATTATAATGCACCTAGTTAACTCAATATATTGTCCATTGGTCATTTAAATATCCTTGAATACACCGTCTACTATCTAATTACATTGTTATTGTCTTCGGCTATTTGATTGACAAATGCCACTTATGGTCAGTTTTAATAAAACTAGTTAGTTGCACCGCCGTAACCCGGGGTTTGAACAATAATTAATGATTGAATTGGCATCTAATGGCCTTTCTTTATGTAATTGATTCACTCTCAGATGTCCGTCGAAGAGATATTAACAGAGCTGACGATTGGAAAAGTCACCTTCTGTAACCCTTGATCAACAAGTTCTGCCGTTCATGTAAATCGGGTGTTATATGTTTCGTACATTGCTAGTTGGAAACAATACAAAGAAAATAACCGCATAAAGCGATATAGTTAGTATATAGGAGAAATGTTTAACAATCTTCTAGGATGTTGAAATCCTTTTGAGATCGGTTCAAGGGTAAACCTGAAGAAACAAAACCTTCGTTGGCACAGTTAGTACATCAACCCTATTTTGTTTCATATTCGGAGTTGTGAAGGTACCTTGACAATTTTATATTCAACCAAGTTATCACAGAAATAACATTATGCTTGTCCCAAAATAATCGACTTGATAAGATATTAAATCCACCCACTTCTTACATTGTCATTATTTGTTTCTTAATTTCTTTCGAAAAGAGCACAAAAAATTAAATTTTAAGAGGGTTTAACGTCCTAATGTTCTGCTCCGACTGGGGTAATTTTGACGGAAATACGCCATGAAGTGATGAGCAATGAGCGGATTTTCGCCCTATGGGCGGGGCTATGACATACTCTTCTTTCGAATTCCAATTGTCAATGATTCCTTTACGTACACGAAATGTCGGGTTTTCGTTCAATCAGAACGACTATACGTTGACCTGTCCAGGTCCACGGCTCTGCATTACTGACAAGTGGTAGCCACATGGGAAAATCCAAATTAAATTTATGGGCCAACGCAGAGATCGAACACGGGGCTTACAGTCTAGCGAGCCAACGTCTTACTCACTGAACCAGTGTGACCCAAACTACCTAATAGTGAAAAAATAGAAAGAATCGAGTTTACCAATTATTTTTTCAAGATCATTTTCCCTGGGGCGTTAATTAATGATACTGACAAAGGATAGTTGTTGTGCGTGGGTTCCTTGTGACAAAAAGAAAATAATTTCAATACTTTCTACAGCCATTGGTTTTGATATTTGTTTTTAAATGTCATCTCTTTCAACAATTTGAGATTTTAGCCTAAAAGCAACATTTAATTAAATATTTCTAGGAGCAATACATTGGAATCCCAATATTGAAATTTTAATATTATCGTGTTTCAGTTTTTTATCAGGATAATACCCTATTGTGCAGTACTATTTGAAACATGGTAGCATAAAACATATGGTACATACGCACTCTGATTGATATATTAAATGATGTACAAAAATCTAAAAAAAAGTTTAAATAATGCGACTACAATTTAATGCCATCGACCATGAATATGCCGTTTTTAGAATTTGGAACAGACATAACAAGAATTAATATATTATTTCCAATCATGAATGCACCAATACGGTGCATTATAATTTCGTGCAATTAGTTACGGTCATAACAGGAGGCTACTTGGCGAATCACAAAACTTCATCAAACGACTACCATTTCCATGCAATCAGCGTTTTTATACTCGACAAGTTATTTCAATTAATTGAACTATTGTGTTTGGTTAATCTAGTATCTAATCACCAACTTGGTGCTCATAATCAATACTGTTTATTCTGCACAATATCACATGTCGAAAATGCCACCCGTTGCATTACGAGGATGCTTGGCCCAATTCATAATTGGGGTTATTGACAGTGTAGACACTACGTACTGAACAATTATTAATTAAAGCAGTAGTAGTTATGATTATGCGGCACCCGTATTGTATTTTTTAGTTCACTGCGGTTCAATTATTCCATTAAAAATGCGGATTGTGTTTCAGATCTATGGCACCATCCACTGACAGTTCATGGACTTCCAACCAAATACGCATTAAACAATTTCACTGGTATTTGCGATACAGGTCAGAATGAAAGGCTAATTATTTGGCGATACCCAGGCAAACCAAAGGCAATAAGCGTAAAGATACCACTTAAAATGACTACGCCTTAATTCTTGAGCCGAATGGGCTAATGCGATGCTGGAGGCGACATGAATTAAATCTTATTAATGAATTGTACAAGCCGAGGACCGAATTTCAGATGAATTTGTATGTGTTTATTGGGTGATAGAATTAGCTTAGTTATTGGTTTGTGGCTTGACACGAGTCATTCTTAACCGATTTATGACAGAAGACCGTGGGTTATCAAGGCCAATTATTGTTTTGATACCGAAACAATAACAGCATTTGGGACAGACTGAATACGGAATGATTCGGTCCACGAATTCTTGGTGTATCCGATCAACGTACAATAAGCTGCGACCACCTTCACTATCATTTGTTGATATACATCAAAGACTATCGTCTGGAATCCGCAAAATAAGTTATTCTCAAATACAAGTAACTAAGACAAGGTTAGGGCAAACATTAAATAGAATTAAGGATACATTATGTAAGATAAAGAGCTGACCAGTCTTGTTAAAATAGCTCAAAAAAAAGATAATGTAAAATGAACATATTAAGCATTCATTCAAGCATTCATTCAAGTTACTCCGTTCTGAGCCAAGTTATGACGGTGAGTAGTTTGGACAATATGCCTGCACTGTGATGCACTAAGCCTCGCTTTCGCATTTAAAAAAAAAAATTAAATGGCGAACGGTTCCAATCTAGTTAAAATCTCGAGTATCCGATGCCGTAAAGAGTTGATTGTAGTCATGTTTTGCTATTAAATGTATACTTAAAAGTTTATATAACATTTAAGAGCTAAATAAAGACCAGGGCCCGGTTCCTAGAAAATTCTTAAAGTAAGCACAAAGTCATACTTCACTTTTACTTACGTAAGAATCTTATAAAAATACTGTTCCTAGAAAATTCTCAAGACCTTTCTTACGTTAGCACAGGTCAAGTACAAGTCTAAGCACATTGTGACTGGTAAAGCTTACCATACACTGAGACTACGATGCTCTTTAACGTCATAAAACAACTTTGGTATGCGAATTACGTCATAAATTTGTCGTCTGCTTCATTATGGTTGATTTGGATGCGTTTGACATGTCCAATATAGGGCCTACCTACACACATATTTTATATAAAATGTGACAAAAGATATAAAAAAAATAATTGTGAGAGCGCCTGATCTTAAAGTAGCCTGTGTGTTTGTAGCCTATTGTTTACTAATTGGCAAATAAATGAATTGGTTTCAGGGTAGGCCTATAAGGCCCTAGATGCGAAATTTCCTATAGCATTCTTAATTTCTTTTGGAGAAGGATTTTCTCTGTCTTGTAATTGTCTCTTTGGTATCAAAAGGTGTCGGAAATGCCGTCGAATAAGTCTACGGTCAGCCATCTTTTTGAAGCAGAAACAGACTTAAGGTTGGTAAGCAAGCCCTATACCTTGCTTGGGACTTGTGCTTAGATTGGCTATGTTTAAGAACGAAGTTGTGCTTAAGTTTTTTCTTGGAACGCATAATAACGTTCTTGTGCTTACAATGAAGTCTACTTAAAATCTAAGCACAAGGCCGTTCTTAAGAATTTTCTGGGAACACAAAATAAGGTAAGTTTACGTAAATGCAAAGTCGACTAAAATCTAAGCACAAGAACGTGCTTAAGAATTTTCTAGGAGTCGGGCCCTGCAATAGATGACATAAATTAACTTGTTATCCAAATATTTCGTCTTGTGGCACGCCCCTAACCCGAGAGTTACATGTTTGGAACAACTTCGCAGATTTAAGCTCCAATTGAAAGTTATATTGTAATTGTTTGAATCTCACTAGAAGAATCACTTTGACAGCAAGGATCCGCCCTTATGTTAGCCAAGTGGCTTTCAGACGATAGCACTGCAAGAATGACCAACTTACACAATGACATAGACCTGTATATGTGACCGTGGCTATTACGCCATTGATGATAGAAAGATGATATCACGAATCGATGATTGGAAATTTGATTGCGTCTTCATCATACCATTTTATTTCATAATTTGGTCTAGAGTCCAGACGTCTTAAAAATTGGAGAGGTATAAAGTATACGAATGTCCTATCGTACATCAAAAGCTGTCTGCGATTCCGTATACAAACACAATAAACTCGGTAATCTCGACTTTTTAAATGGTTTGAATGTTTTTTTCTCAAGATATCCTACCCTTAAAACAAATATTTATACATTTTCCTGGTAATCACGTTACTGTTTCTGGGGGATTTTGTAGAACTTTTAAAATTAAAAAGAGGTCAATTTGGCTTTTCAAAATCTGTGCCCGGTCCACCCCCTCACCTCCTTCATTCTTATATATTAATTGGGTTTTAATTTATTCAAATGAAAGTTTTTACAGAACACTAGGAAGATCGAACTATATTTATATAGAAGAAAATCATGTATTGCCATTCCAATAGTGACGTTGAATGGAAGTAACGGGCATTAGCTTTTCAGTACAATAAATATACGTAGCTTTATGTATGGCCACTGGGATCACGGTGGCTAAGTAGACAAGGCGCTGGTTCGCTAGCCTGGGGGTCGGGTTTTCGATCCCTGCATTGGCCGAGAAAGTTCATCTCGATTTTCCGACGTGATTTCCCCTTGTCAGTGATGCAGGAGGGCCTGGCAAGGACAGCTGCCTAGTCGTTCGGATGGGACGAAAAACCGAGGTCCCGTGTACACATTGGAGTGCAGGTAAAAGATCCCTTGGCAGTTGGAATTCGATATAAGAGTAGGCTGTAGCGCCGCTGCCCGGGCAAAATTTCCCCCATAGCACACTGTATGGCGTATGCCCGTCTTCAATTAGCTCAGGTTAAGTGCATAACAGTAGGACGTTAAACCCCATTTCATTCATTCGTCCATGTATGGCCACTAGCATTAACGTGAGAGAGAAATTGGGTTTAATGTCCACTGGACACAAACTAGGGCATTACAAGACTAACACATGTTTCAATTTTATTTAAACAATTCGCTTCCGCGTAAGGGTTGTTCGCAGTGAGGAAGAACCGGACCACCCGAAGAAAAACACACAAGGTTGGACAGGCGTAATTACTCCCTTGTCACGACCAAACGGGAAATCAAAACCACGCCAGTTGAATCAATGACAGACCTTATGATAAAACATTCGGCCATTAACCCTCATTAACAAGTGAATTTTGTGTTAAATATGATGAAACCCCATTTCAGTCTTAGAGATGTATAACACGCTATACTTATGTCATTACCAATTTCAAATACGTAACCCAATTTAATTTATTTAATCAAATAATTTAACTGAAACAAATATAGGGTGGCCAGCGAACAGTAAATTGGTATGTACGTCATAAGTTGAGAAAGTTAACAAGATGGCGCCCATTTCAGTCTGTATATAACAGGCTATACTTAGGTATGCCACTTATGTTATTACTCATTTTAAATACGTAACTCAATTTAATTTATTTAATCAAAAAATTTAACCGAAACAAATATAGGGTGGCCAGCGAACAGTAAATTGGTACGTACGTCATAAGTTGAGAAAGTTAACAAGATGGCGCCCATTTCAGTTTGTATATAACACGCTATACTTAGGTATGCCACTTATGTTATTACTCATTTCAAATTCGTAACTCAATTTAATTAATTTAACCAAATAATATAACTGAAACAAATATTGGGTGGCCAGAGAACAGTAAATTGGTATATGTACGCCATAACTTGAGAAAGTTAACAAGGTGGTGCCCACAAGATCTTTCTGTTCAGACTTAGAAATTTTCAAATCGAGCGTAAAAAAATCAATGAAGGAAAATGGCTTTAGCGGAATAAGCCCCTGAAGTGATTATTCTCTCGTTTATTGTCGACAAATTTCAGGTAAGTTATTGGTTAAATTTACTTTTCCAGCCACTGTTAACAGAATAATTGTATAATACAATAAAGCCTTTCTATCATTTTGATCGATCTTTTATAAAATTCCAAGCCATCGACTAAAGAATATGCTTTATAATTTAAAGCTGACTATAAGGACACGAGACTTCCTTGAACACATAAAGGTTTAATTTTAGTTTCAAAATGCCCAATATATTGATTTAAATTCTATTCGTTCAGTTTGTAATTTTATTTGTAATTACAAACTGAACGAAAACAAATAAAACAGCCGAACTTTTTTTTGTATTAGATTTAAACCATTAGAATTGTGAATTATGACACGGAAGTACGAACAATCCAAACCATTAAGACAAAAAAAAAACGGTATAGGCAAAATAGTGTAATCAGTAATATACCGATCCAAATTGTCTCTCCATGTAGTTGTAATTTGGAACGTGTACAGAGCTGGCACACTTTCGCAATTATATTGCATGTATAATTGACAAAATTGGTGAAAATGTATAAATGAATCGCTTGAACAGTAAAGTTTAGTTCTAAATGATTCTTATTTATACTCAGCCAAATTAAAAACTTGACACTCGGGATTTTTGGGACTAGATTTTTAATATTTGGTTTAAGGCAACTATTTTTAGTGTTTTGTTGTAAACAGACGACCTTGGCATCAACAGAAAACAAGAATAGGTCTCACCCAAAGTCCTTGCCATTGATAACGTTCGTCATGTCGCAGTACCTTCCAAAAGAAAATTCACAGACTGGTCTTCCTGGAGTGACGTCACACGTTGCGCTCCCGCCCTTGGGTGGTCTGCAATAGCTCCAGTTTGAAGCACTCTCATTCTAAGTTTAATTATTGTCTGGCGTGAACAATTAAAAGCTCTCGCAACAGTGACCGCAGAGCCTACCTATAGCACGTAGACGCTCCACATTTGAAATGCGCTTCATTTTCTAGCACAAATGAAAATACCAATTTGAATTTGTTTTTCCAGTTCAAGTTACGTGTGTGTGTTCAGTTTAGGAAACTTGCATCGATTGACCTCACGTGTTTGCACGTGTTTTTCAGGTTTTTCACCTTTTTATGCGTGAAAGTCACTTGATACAATTTTATGAAATTAAAGTCTTCTTGCTACTTACTATCGTTAGAAACACTTTAAAATTTACTGACTTATCAGAAACAAACAAAAAAATTGTTGAAATTCATCAGTGTCAAGTTTTTAATTAGGCTGAGTATATTTTAATCAAACAAACATAAAACAAGAATGAGTTCTACAGTGTAAACACAGCTATCACATGCGCTTCTAGTTTAAAACACAAGACAATTGTACACTGCAATTGCACACAGTGCGTATGCAATCTTTAAATATACAGAAAACTATTACACGTACTTTGAACTAGGGTTATGTACAGCCGGGGTAGTTTATAATACACATGCACATTATCTAGCCTGCCTGAACGATCATTTCCATAATCCAATTAGCACCCATTACCCGAAGTCTGGTTCCACGACATTTACTAATTTGAAGCCGTCAAAAATAAAACAGTCAACCAAAAAAGGAATATTGGGGGCTTAGCTCAGTTGCTCTTCGAGGCATTTTGCCGACATTCATTTATTAGATTATAGCAAAAGAATACATGACATTCGGTGAACTAGCGACCATTTTTAATCAGCATCCATTTTTGTAATTATGTCAAAAAGAAGTTTCCAGTAGGCCTAATACATTCTAGGTTTTATACCCCCCAGTCTAAAACAACTTTCACTTACATAAATAAGAATTGCTAGGGAATTAAAGATACGTTATGGGAGATTAGATTAAGAGCTGACAATTCTCACTATAATAGTTGATCCACTCTCAACCAAGATTTTAGCAATTAAATTTTCGTCCTAGCCTCGATCATCATCACTGAAGTCGAACAATAAAATCATAGTCTCGATTACCCATTTCATGATTAAATCAGGAATGAAAGTTAAGCAGTAAATGGGATCCTCAACCAATGTTTTTCAAAGGCTAGCGTCGACATCGAGTGAATGAGGTCTGGATAAGTTAATTAATGTCTACTTATTAATTAGATAACATTTCAGGCCTAAATAAAGACCTGCATTAGGTAGATTAATTCATGTTTAAGCGGGCGTGAGAAATAAATTGAAATACAGCATTAACTTTTTTTGTCGAAGCGATATAATGTCCCCTACCAACCCCTACGAATTTTACAATTATGTACCTTTAAATTAAGGCGAATTCATTTCTTTAAATATAAATGGAATAAATTCTGTAAAACTAAATTTTCACTTAATTGGTCTGCAATTCTACTATGCAAAACCGTTCACCATTTCACCTAAATACATCAATGTCGGAAAATAGAATTTTCATTAATTGGTTTGTAATTCTACTATGCAAAACAGCTCGCTAAATGTCAATCAAATACGTGAATGTCGGAAAGCAGAATTTTATTGATTCATATTCAACACAGGTGCATATATAAATAGGACGGAATCTAAATTCAAACCTGATCTGTTAACTCAGCTGCATACAATTACCATGGGGTTTAACGTCCGACCGTTCTTTATAACGTTTATGGCCCAGCCGTTCTTATGCAAACGTACTCTCAGAGACTTTGAGACAACATCGTCTGCATTATCATAATCTAATTATCTGTTCTATGTGACTTGCATCAGTAAAGACTCAAGTTATCCAATTATATCCGCATTAAGATTTGATAATTATTTGCATGTCTTCAAAAATTCAGTACACGCCCATACACAGAAATAAGAGCCTCGAATGAAAAAAACCCAACATATTTAAACAAACTGGAAATATTCTGCGTATGTCTTGGCCATTCCCCTGGGATAATTATATAATATTATGGCTTATTAGGCAATTCATTATTGAAATCGATTTCTTGAACATATTTTATTATGAAATTGACCATAAAATAGGAATCTATTTTATAATCAGCACACATCTATCTATTATAAACCATGAATGAATAATTGAGTGTGGATCTAAATCCCCTTCATTCAGTTAGCTTATAAACGGATTATCCTACTTATTCCAATCCATGAAAGTGTTCGCTGTGAAAAGGTGTTAGTATTTTTATTATCGGTATCCAAAGTGGTAGATTGTATCAGTTTGGTAAGGCAAATAAATGAAATGGGGTTTAACGTACTACTGTTCTGCACCTAACCTGGGCTAATGGAAGACGGACCTACGCCATACAGTGTGCTAGGAGGAAAATGTTTGCCCGGGCAGCGGCGCTACGGCCTACACTTATATCGAATTCCAACTACCTAGGGATCTTTTACGTGCACGCCAATGTGTACACGAGACCTCGGTTTTTCGTCCCACTTCAACAACTAGACAACTGTCCTTGCCAGGCCATCCGTTCTGCATCACTGACAAGGGGAAACTACGCCGGGTAAGGCAAAAAGATCTAACATATGGATAATTCAAGGATTACCTGATTTTGAATTTAATTTATTTTTTTCAAGACAATCAAAACATTATTTAAATAGCTAAAGACTGTGTTTTACCTAGGACGCAAAAATAATTAACATGAAATACTACATAGGGGGACCCAAATTTGACCATATTATATATTCAAACATATGGTTATCAATACATGGCTGTTCATTTCCAGCAGCATTTAAGTTTCTTAAATCCTACGTAGCCATGTAAATTTCCAGCTTACGCTAGTTTGAACGATTCCCTGTCACCATTCATAGTTAATGACATAGTTAAAATGGCATTTTGAAGGAACGGCTTGGTCGTTAAAGCCAGGGTAATAGTAATAGGTCCAAATTGGAAGATATGCGTTGGCGATTGCAATATGCGTTGGCGATGCCTCCCGAAATGTGACAGCTGATTAAAAGTAGCATGTGAGGTTTCTTAAATCCTTCTGAGCTATTAACATTTTAACTAACGCTGTTGGTCTTATATTTTTTGAACGATACCTTACGACCATTCATAGTATGGTAAGTCACCTTTTTATGACATAGCTAAAATGGCTTTTTGGAGAAATGGTCTGGTCCTGAAAACCAAAATCGGCAATCAAGTCTAGAAAGTCACTTGCATTAAGATATTACTGTCAATGACTCGTTGGAGTGTCTCCTTTCATTCGCGTGTTTTAGGGCGAAATACTGCAAATGTGTCTGACTTCATTCATATGGCATTAGGTCTTTGAACTTGTTGGGATTTCGATCTTGAAAGTGGATTTTGTTAATGGGATTTGGAAGAGGTGGTAAGTTACCCTAAGACGTCTGAGAAAACAAAAGAGAATAGAAAGATAATATTAAGGTAGCTGCCATGAGTATCTCTAAACAAATTTCACTCTCTGTCGTGTCATTAATCAATTAACAAAATATTGTTACTAATTGCCCAGACAGTATCAACTCAATGTCATTAAAACCTGACCTATAACCCCGCCAACTCCTGGTAATGACCAAATATCTGGGTCTTTAGCGTTAGTTGATGTTATCATAATGTGCTATTACCATTATCATTAGTATATGTACCGAGTACCTACACGTAAATAAAGACATTAAGACGATGTGATTTCATTACCAGGAAACCTACATTAATCTTTTTGTCTAATTTGATATAACATTAATCTACTTGCGGTTCTTGGTCAACTGATTTGATGAGTTTTTTGAATGTCAAAACACACACTTATTCTAATTCTTCTAATTTATGTGTATATTTTGCTTACATTACATAGTGTTTGGGCAAGTATTCGTAACCTGTAGTTTGCATGTTAGTTCCATGACACAAAAAGTGAACATTTAAGCTCATTTGCAAATTAATAGTTAAATTGGAAACAATAGACTACTGCTGCACCCATTTTGGTTGCTCCTCTCATACTGTCTTTACTGTGCCATGTTTTTAGTGTTTGGGAAAATATTTGTTGCCTGCAGTTTGCATATTAGTTTCATTTCTACAAAAAGTGAGCATTTAAGCACATTTACAAATCAAGATTAGTAAAATGGGAAACAATAGATTACTGCTGCACACATTGTGGTAGCTTCATCTGCGAAAAGCTTAGTTGCTCCTCTCACACGATCTTTGATGGGCCACGTTTCGAAATACTTTCACCGTGTTGCGTTATCAAGCAATTCAACTTGATAAGCAATTAAGTTCTATGCTGCCCAATAACAAATATATTCGAGATGTGGATTCATCTAATAGAACATACATGGTGTTGTTGCCCACGCCAGTTCCCATTTTCTTGTACGCACGATGAGCCTAGGTGTACGGGCTCGACGAATGTTAGGGGTGCGGAATCGAAAATGTCAGAGAAAATTTCGGGTTACAGACGGCGGCGCCGGTTGTCTGCGACAGGCAAATGAGCGGAGCTTACCGTGCAACCCTAACATTTATCGAGTCTGTACACCTGCGCTCATCGTGCGTACATGAAAATGGGAACTGTCGTGGGCAACAACACTATACGACCACATTTTAAAAGATATACCTGGAAGGACGCAAAAGGTCGAAATGCTTAACCCTCTCTGTGGGGGTAAAGAAAGGGATTCACACAAAGCAATCATGGTGTTAAAACAAAAAATGAAAGAAAATGAAATGGGTGTTAAGGTCCTACTTGGTGTTAATCCAAGAAACTGTTATATTGACATCCCCGCTAGCTAATTATTTGCATGGACGTTATATATGTTTAATAACAGTTTGGTGTTTCATATTTTTATGATAATTGGATTACAGCTGATATTATTTGCTGAAAGTTTAATGTTTCGTATTTTTATGTATATTAAGTCGGCTGGTAACTAGACTACAGGTGATAACAATTGCTATGTATTTTTGAAGTTCAATTACTTCACTCGGTCATCTCTGAAGGGGTTGGGGAGGGAGGTATGGGGTGGCCTAGTGTTCTAGAGTGTCGCTGCCACCTCTAGCTGGCCGGTTACCTCTGGCTTGCGGTTGTGGTTTCGAGCCCTGGTGTGAGCGTATGTGACATGGAGATAGGGGCGCCTTCTCAACCTCATGGGTTTCCTCCGGGCACTCCGGTTTCCTCCCACTGCCAAAGACCCCTACGCAAACGAATTATTGAAATAAAATTAAACCATATGTTAGTCCCGAAATGACTACGTTATGTTGAGTGGACGTTAAACCCCATTTCACTCTCTATATCTCTGAAGATTGTATTCCAATATTAACTCAATAATATTACAGAGTTATCTCCTTTGATCGTATTAATGCGCTTGTGCTGTCTAGCCGAAACTCAAATATATTAATATCTGGTGGCTGGGAAGTTTTGGCCTTGTGGGATTTTTCACTCATGGCGACGTCTGTGGCTTGGTGGGCATACATCATTTATTGGGTTTTGACTCTACCTCCTTTCCCAACGACTTTTGAAGTTGATTTGCAAAGGTTGGAGATGAGAAGACGTCAAGTTCAGACCACTCTTGGAATTCTATCCAATATAATATGGTCTAACTGAAGATGACAGTAGTGTATTTCTGTGTCTGCTGACAGAATTTTCACGTCTGAGATTTTCTCTCTTTAATTGGAATAAAGCTTGATTTCAGACGACTGGAGATTAGATGATCTGTATGTCTCTAACTAATATTATGTTTGTACTCCAGTAAATATAACCCAACTTTACTAATTAAACATATTATGGCATATGGCAAAGGCTACACATCTTTGTACATTTACACCAGGCTTTCATACCAGTTTATGCTGTATTCGTCTTTATCTTTATTATCGAAGAATGGTGAATTAAAACACGTGCACGACACATTAAAGCTAATAACTGGAGCAATGGCTGGGATCGAAGCTATAGTTGGTAAATATCCAACCACACACAACGGAATCTAAGGCATTATCAAATCTTTGTCCGATTAAAAATCGTTGTCCGATTAAAAATCGTTGTTCGATCATGTGATTAAATGTTGTTTTTTTTATCCTGCCCAATATTCTTGATTTATTTTAAAGATACCATTCCGCGTACAAACTATGATTTGATGATATTTTTGGACTAGAAACATATTCAAGCTAATCAATTTATCAAATATTTGCTTCAAAACCCTTTCAAAACTTTGCATTCGCGAGGAGATACACCAAGCTATGAAAAACCTAACCCCAGGGAGGGCCAATTTTTCAGAATGTATTTGGCATTGTTTACTCTTCAAGTAGCATACATGTTGTGAATTATTTTCTGTCAACTTCTTTCTCCGTCGTTAAATTGCAGTCTTTCGTTCGTTGACATCCCTCAATGTCCCTAAAGCCATCTTACCATTCAATTAAGAAATAACGACCGCTCCCTAGGTCAAGCCGTCGAGATGCCAGTTAGAGATACCCTGATTTTTGTGACCAGTGCTCCACCGTGGTTATTGTTCGGGTAATCCAGTATTTTATGTTCTTAGGGATTGGACATTTCTAATTTCCATATATACCAAATTTGTCATGCTTTTAATGCTGGAAATAACCACCCGATAAATACTTTCGTGAGCATATATTTTACATGAACGAATTATGACTATTTCTATTTAATGTAAACACAAATGTTTTTTAACTGACAAACAGGGTTTCATCAGACATAATTAAATCCACGTAGTATGCGATTGGGTCTTAAGTAAAAAGTTAAAAAAATATACATTAATTCACCGAACATTGTACTTTCCTGACGTGCTGTCATAGCGCAAAACAGGTATTGAAACATCTGGTATATGTCTGGTGGCCTTTCACATTCTGAAATGTCTCCATAACGATTTTACTTGATGTCCATAGTCTCGGAGACTGGATTACTTTAATTGTTTTATTTCTCCGACCTCGTCTAATCATTGTGATATGTTTATAGTTTTACACTCGTCTAAAGTTCAGATGGAAATGATCAGTAGGATGACTTGGTCATCCCCGGGGGCCCATCACAGACCGATACCCCTCCATCCAAAGATAACTTGTAGTAAAACTACCATCAAATTAGTCAACGTGAATACTAAAAACGACGATAAAGAGACGGGAAGACGAATAAAATTAGATTAAATGAATTAAAGCTTACTGATTCTGCAAGTAACTGTTGCGTCACAAACAACTGTTTTCCTGAAATTGTTTTTTTCTTGGGTAAAAACATTTTGTATCGTCTTTTGATAATAAAATGTTCTTTAAATTTTGTGACGAGAGTACATGTGGGTTACCAGACCATTTTGTTAGGAAGAATACTTTTGAGTCAGTTTCGAACGTGCAAATCGTCCAAGTTTAAATGATATTTAGTACAAAATAGAAGTAATACAGGTAATTGTTTGCAAAAGAAGGTTTAATGGGTCAAAATATACAAAGAAGGAAGGAATAAAACGAATTCTGATCATAAAGCCACAATTTCCATGTGTCTGCAATCGGCAGATCAAAGATCTAAAGATAAGCGAAGGGGGTTGGGGTGGGGGGGGGGGGTGCTTTCGGTCTTGCTCCACATATAGTGTTAACGTTTAAAAAAGGAAAAGGAAAAAGGTTTTAACTGACATTATACAATAGTCCAGAGTGGATTTGCATATGTATCAATATTCTCAAGAAACAATTTTGTGGTATTTAATAATGTCGATATAAGATATATTTTCTTATTTCCCAGGGACCCTGCTTTTTTAATATCATATGTATTCAGTTTTAAAGAGTTGACCCATTTATCCCAGTATACAATCGAGTTAACACTTTTTGTGTTGCTTGTCTACAACCTCCAAGCCAGCAACAGAAAAATAGGTTATCACACAACGGAATAGGAAATACACAGAAGAAAGTGTATCAATGCCTTTATTAAATGTCTTTACATTGTTACGTAAATCTACAGAGCAACAAATATATAGAAGTAATATAACACGCGTAACATATAACTTTTATCTTAAGCATATTGTTTGTATAAAATGTAACAGTAAATGGTGACCTAAACTAAAACTCTGGCCATTACTCAAACATATATCTTTATACATATCTTAACAAGCGTCTTTCTACGGCCATTTTATTCTCTTTGACATTTGTAAAAACTTTCTTTGATTCGATATTGCCCATTGATTTATATTCAGGCCATTCTTCATTCCTTTGTACAATTGGGAAGTTTTTTTGTTTCGACTCCATTCAAACCTGTAAGAATAATATCAGTGCAATGCAGACTAGCGGCAATTAATTGATCTTTGCAATCATTTTGTTTCTAATTTATCGATTTAATGATTTTTCAATCAGAATTAAGATTTATGGTTGCGTAATCCTACTTTTATTTCCTGCACCTCGATTATCCCAAAATAAAACGGTGCGATGACTTCTGAATTGGATCAATACCGAGTTCGATATCAATAAATAAGGCTGGATAATGATAATGTCAATACTCAGGTCACGTGATCACTCACCCATAATTCAGCCCGGTCCTTCAATTCCGCGCATGGTACTTTGAAGACACGTAAAATGAGGCAATTAATATACCATGAATGGCGATATTGATACGCTTAGAACTTGATCTATGCTAAAATATATGCCCTTTAAAGGGATTAAACAACTAGCAAGGTTATGGAGCATTGTGCTTGCAAGTTCATGAGTTAATTTTACAACAATAATTGTGTATTATTTATTGTATTCGGGTCAGTTAATTTATAAATCCAGTAAATTATTCATGTAAATTTTAATTTATTAGAAAAAACTTACCGATCAGGAATAAAACAACATCCGTTAGTTTATATACATCATAATTAAAAAAAGTAGCTACGAGAATGTAGCTAAAATGGTTGAGATATACTGATGTATTTGTTTTTAGCTACGATTGGATGCCTTTAGTTCCTAGTGGCAAGGGGGCTTGGATGGCTGAATGGTTAGCATGTGCGCGCTGTATCATAAAGTCTGTCATTGAGCCAACTGGCGATGTAAGGAGTAGGGTAGCTTCTCGTGGGTTTTCTCCTGGTCCTCCGGTCTCCTCCCACTGCTAAAGGCTCCTACGCGCAAGCGAATTGTGAAAATAAAATTAAACCATATGTTAGTACCGAAATGACCTAGTTTAAGTCGAGTGGGCGTTACCACCCCTCTCTCCTAGTGACAAACTTTATTAATGCGCGTTACATCTTAAAAACAAAATAATCAGTCGTTGTTATGCTTATTGATGCCCGATGCGATTCGTGTTGGGCTTTGCTACGTGGAACTATATAGGACCATCTATAATCTCGAAACACAGAGGATTAAGAGATTGAGAGAGAGAAATGGGGTTAACTTCCACTCAACACAACTAGGTCATTTCGGGACTAACATATGGTTTTAATTTTATTTCAATAATTCGCTTGCGCATAGGGGTCTTTAGCAGTGGGAGGAAACCGGAGTGTAAGGAGGAAACCCACGAGGTTGAGAAGGCGCCCCTATTTCCATGTCACACTCTCACACCAGGGCTCGAAACCACAGCTGCAAGCCAGAGGTGGCCAGCCATCTAGAGGTCGAAGCGCGGCACTCTAGACCACTAGGCCATCCCAACCCCCTGGAACTATATAGGACCATCTATTATCTCGAAACACGGGGGGTTAAGAGATGAGGTTTGTTAGCTAATGTAAATACGTACATCTGTATAATATACATGGACACAGTACATAATGAATACAATTGTTGACAAGGCACCAACCAATACCATAATGAATTACAAAAGAATAGAAATTATCTCTGTACATAATTAGTATGCTTCTACGAGGCTGACCAGACAGAAATTGCCATCTGACCGAGAAAGTCACCCAGTCTCGTTAAATATCTCTGTAACCACCTCTTGGTATTTCAATATATGCAAAACCAACACTGAAAACTCAGACAGACCGCGACTGTCTTGAGCACAAATAATTTGTACATACAGGCCTGGGGGATCACGTAGCTTTGTGGATAAGACGATGGCTCTCTTCACCTGCAGGTCGGGTGTTCGATCCCTGCATTGGCCGAGAAAGTTCATCCAGATTTTCTGGCATGGTTTACCCTTGTCAGTGATGCATGATGGGAGGGGGCTGACAGTGTCAGCTGTCTAGTCGTTCGGAGGCGACGAAAAACCGAGGTCTCGTGGCAGTTGGAATTCGATACATGAGTAGGCGTAGCCCCGCTTCCCGGGCGAAATTTCCCTCAAAGCTGACTGTCTGGCGTATGCCCGTCTTCATTAGCTCAGTTTAAAAGCCAAACAGTAGGACGTTAAACCCCTTTTCATTTTACACACAGGCCTGAAAATACGACCATCAGTCATACATGTAGATGACCTACTGATATTCCGTGTGTAGGTGATTATATCTTGACCGCTTTCAATTAAATTTATACCGTATAATCTAGCTAGCCCAGAGTCTGGAGAAAAAACTATGTATTAGAGATACGAAAGGCTGGCATATATTTCAGAACTAATGTTTCGTATTAATCCAACCTTTACACTTTTTAATCAAAATAAAAGGTGGTTGTAGTAGGAAGTCGCTAAAGGACAAAACTCCAATAGTTCAACCAAAAGTTAATCGAAAGGATTGTCCACTCCTGTTTATATAGCCAACTTATACATATTTCAAAAACAGTTGATGAGCTGAAAATTGTAGTCGTTAGGGTATTTATACGAATTGTGAAAGACAGACAGAGCAACAATACAAAACCACCACAGAAAGCATCAAAACACATTTGTTTATTATAATACATAGTAATACAACATTTGCTTTCAAAATCTGAGTTTAGTAACATGTATGTAAGATCGTCTTGGAAGAAATTGCCTGTTAATTAGTTTCAATTTGTATTAATCAAATCTGTTCCTGGGAATATGACAGTTCTATAACGTCTAGACTAATTGTGTTAATACATACAAATCCATTAGTGTCCAGATGACCAGGTTTCTTAGGAGTGTAACTGTGTAAATTTTGTCGTGGGACAATGTTAGTTTTATCCTTATTTAGCTTCAAGCCAGTTGAATCTATACATGGTGTAATCTGTCCCATACTTTTGTAAGCAATCTAAAAAGATCTCATTTAACACCAAATAATCTAAAATACATGTTTTTACACGTTACTATATAAGGGGATTTGAAGTAGGTTTATAGCCAGATTGAATTTCATCTCATTAGTCGGGTATTGTACTATTGTAACGTTACACCGTATGTAAATTAACGTCATATTGCGCTGTATATACTTATTAAACTTTTGTTGTATTTTACCTGATAGTACTTATAATCCGTTTAATAATCACAGATATGAACTTAAACATTTACGTGCAATATCGGAAGACGCTATGCCGGACTAGCAGTGTTCACTAGACAGTCTTGACAACTACTTCAGAAAACTTATCGACACACGGGAATGGAATTGCAACAGTCGAAGGAAGCGTGTCAGCATGCTTTTACTGATGAAGGTAGTTAATAGATCATGAAAAAAAACAACCCAAGTACGAACAATCCAAACCATTAGACGAAATTCGAAGTCCTAAAAAACGGGAGGGGGTGGATAGCGGAATGGTTAGCGTGCGCGCGCTGTATCTTAAAGGGGAAGACCAACGATTTTCAACAAGGTTTCCATAAATCTTAAATATATATTTATAAATAATCCCCTCTGTAACACACAGCAAAAAAGTTTTTGTAAGTGAGAAATTAATTTTTATTCAAACCGGAAGTGACATAGCTGGTTCAACACGCTCAGAGGGCTCTATAGTAATCATACAGATTTGGCATAAGTTTACTGCTGTATTTTGTTCACATGTCGTCCTTTGGCCGAAAATCTGATCAAATGACCATGTTTATTAGGATATTATAAACACGAATGTATGTTTTTTTAACGTTTAGTACACAAAGCCGTCGCGTAAATTCACTCACACTGAGCAGAACGCTGTGTCTCAATTCACACCACATGGCTAATTAGTATGCATCACGTGGTTTGTTTATCACCCTGCAAGTGACAGATTTTTCGTCTGCTTGAATGTTTGTGTGCGTGCTGAGTCTGCTGACAGTGTTTTTATTTATTTCAACGAACTCGTGACACACATATATTTAAATAAATATATAAATTCCAAAGTTTGTCAACGTCAGACACCAACGTATGAAATATAAAATATCTCGTCTATGGGTAATGCCGTGTAAACATTGAGAGCAAAGCAATTCTCAAGAGGAAATGGAAGAACAATGGAAAAACCGTTCACGTCGACATTATGTGTAAAAATGCATTATATTACATGTCTCAAATGCCCATAATTCTGGTCTGTTTCTGGTGAAAAACGCCATCAGCAAGCACAAAAACATCTAAGCAGACGAAATACATGTCACTTGCAAGCTGTCAATCAAACCACGTGATGCATACTAATTAGCCATGTGGCGTGATTTGAGACTGAGCGTGCTGCTCAGTGTGAGTGAATTTACGCGACGGCTTTGTGTACTAAACGTTAAAAAAACATAAATTCGTGTTTATAATATCCTAATAAACATGGACATCTGATCAGATTTTCTGCCAAAGGACGATGCGTGAAAACAATACAGCAGTAAACTTATGCCAGATCTGTATGATTACTATATAGCCCAGTGAGCGTGTTGAACCAACTATGTCACTTCCGGTTTAAATAAAAATTAATTTCTCACTTACAAAAACTTTTTTTGCTGTGTGTTACAGAGGGGATTATTTATAAATATATATTTAAGATTCATGGAAACCTTGTTGAAAATCGCTGGTCTTCCCTTTAAGTCTGTCATTGAGTCAATGAGTGTGATTTCGAATCCCCGGTTGTAGGCTACGTAGCAAGGAGTGGGGTCGCCTGTCCAACCTCGTGGGTTTTCCCCGGGTGCTCCGGTTTTCTCCCACTGCTAAAGACCCCTACGCGCAAGCGAATTATTGAAATAAAATTAAACCATATGTTAGTCCCGGAATGAACTAGTTTGTGTCGAGTGGACGTTAAACCCCATTTCTCTCTCTCCCTAAAAACGGTATAGGCAAAATAGTGTCATCAACAGGGATGACTTCATTTATTCGATTGAGGGAAAACCACGGTGGAAAATTACGAGGACCTTTCAAGGCCAACACCGGGAGAAAGCCTGAGACCTGCTGTTCAGCGAGCCAGCGTCTGACGCACTGAGTCGCCGCAGCCCCATATTTCTAAAAAAACATTAAAGAAATTTTTGTTTGTAAAAAAACTCTTCTTTAACTCTTAATTTTGTGATATTATCAGACAGGTTATAAAAGGGGGAAAATATGAAAAAGTGGCGATTTTTTTTTTAGCACACTCCGCGATATGCCCACCTAATAGGATTTTGCGGTATATTTCCTCTTTTATATGCTGTTGATGTACTGTCACACGCTTCCGTAATGACGCTACATAATGACGTAACGCCATTATCCATTATTGCCCCGAAAACCTTACGGCGAAACATGTAGCCATTTAAATAAAATTTCTTTAATGGTATAATCTACTTAAGTTTTTATAATGTATGGTATCCTTTTACGGTAAGCACCCTTTTAATTTATATATTTATTTTTTCTTGTGGGTGTCTGGGTTAGATGCTCGCTTTCTCGCATCGGTTAATGTAGATTCAATGAGTAGCACAAATATATTCCTGTAATAAGACAATACTACATTACATCTTTGTGACCATGTCAGTCCCAATATGTAACATGACCACCATTGTTTTCGCCAGACGTTACCAAATATCTTCAACTCCCAAACATACTCAAAAAATCCAAGTTGTATGACAATGCCACCAAAAGCAGTGCGTGTTGACATTTACTCTCACCTGCCAATTTCTAAATTACAGAGATTATTTTGAATGTACATGAAAGTTTACAGGTGTCTTACGCCATGTAACTACATAAGTTTAGTCAGCATGTGGTAATCTATGCATTTGCTTTAACGATTACTTTCTAGATTTAAATACTTTAAAGATACATTAGTTAAGATATATATAAGAACTAGCCATTCTTGCTTTAATATTTCGAAAGTAAATGATGTAAAATTAATAATTAATTTGAAAATTTCGTATATTCGTTTACCTTTTTTTTTTCGTATATTATAACACGCTGTTTCGCCGTTCAACGCACGATAATAGCTAGATTGCGTTAATTGTCACTCAATGATTGCAATCGATCTTTTGGTAATTAAACACAAAATCAAGCAGAATTTTGCATTTGTGCACATTCTACAAGTGATACACAATCAACAATATTCACAAGGCCTCGCAAAATGGTTGAAAGTTCAATATATGAGACAAGAAACATGGCCGTTTGCATGCCTACGTGAATCCAGCTCCATACGCGTAACGTTTTATACTGGCCGAACACTCATTACGGATTGACGTCACAAGTACACACAAATCGATGACGATGCGAAAGGTCCCTATTATTTAAATTTTCACATCATTTCATTTCTGTTTCGGAACATAAGTCTGTAGTTGGTTACATCTGTATTTGTATGGGTGCTTCTCCGTTCTCGGTGTCGCTGAACTGAGTTCCCAGAAAGGCCTAAAACGAGGTCGAGGTGCACGTAAATTAATTCGACGTAGGTTACGCGGAAACTCCGTTGTTTGTGTACAATTAACCCTACAGCACACTGCGTGACGTATGCATGTCTTTATTACTCCGCCTGTCGCAGAAGAGTAGGACGTTAACCCCATTTTAATCAATTTCATTTCGGGATATATAAATTATTGTCTAAAAGGAACATGTTATTTAAGTCATTTGAAACATATAGTGCATATTGAAGACAGAATTATCAGCAATTGAGTTAATCGCAAATCGTTCAGGACTTCGTTAAAATATGTTAGCATAAAACGCTCAAGATAAACTTTCGACAAAATGCATTTTCCTTGGTAACTTTGATATATTCTTCTTTATTATATATAAACTTCAAAGCAAACGGATTATATATTATCAGGAATTAATAGCCTCATAAAAAACATTAATTGTTTTTTTTTAAAAAGAGTGATTTACATAACTGATTACAGTCTGGATAGCAGCTGCTCCACTTCAATAAAAAAAAAATAAGAAAAAAGATTTATATGTCTAATAAGTCTGGATGGCAACTGCCCCACTACAATAATTTCTATTTTCTCTATTTTATTTGTTACTTGGTGGTGTAATTATCTAACCTAACACACTAGATTTATTTTTTAAAATGTTATCTAACGTATAAATATTTTGGCCAATTTAGAAGCATTTAGTGATACTGAGGGACACTTCAAGAAATCTCGGGTGGTTGAATAAAGCTATAAGTACTTAGTTGCTCGTTACAAAACCTTTTAGTTACAATTATTTGAAATTTTGACAAAACATCGCACACAAGGTGGGTTGTCAATTGATCAAGACTCGTAACAACTAAATATTAAATTGAATTGGCCGCAATAATGTGTAAAATGTGGTCACATTATGTTAGATGGCAGTACATATCCCCATAAAGTTCAGATTACTTTAAATGACCCATAGGCAATCGATCGAAGTATTCAAATCACGTACTTAAAGGGTCATTAAGTAAGATTAAGCAAAGAGCCGGCAGTTCTCATTTTAGTAGTTACAAATAATTAACGAAAACAGCATATGCTTAACATTTCAACCAAACTGCTTCACTTTGAACCGAGATATTTGCGTTTAAATTTTAGGCTAGCTTCGATCATCATTACTACCTTTGGCATAATAATAAACAAAGTCCCAATTATTCTCAGAAAACGTATTCAAATCCAGCGATGACATCGGGGGTTGATTATGGTGTTAATAATTTAATTAATGACTTTTAATTAATAATTTAGACAACATCTAAAGCCCAAAGAAAGACATATTTAGTTCTTGCATAATGCATGTTTAACTTACGTAGTTGGACTTGTCGAAAGTTTTTAGTTCCAAATATTTAAGTTTTGAAAGTTTACAAACGTTGCCAGGAACCTAAAATGCCCTGGACATTGTTATCACAGTATGTTAGATGACAGTTCATGTGCACCTGAAGTTCTGTTTAACTTGAATGGCCCATTAGCCAATCGATTGAAGTATCTAAGAAAAACCTACATCATAACAGATGTTTCTTCAGTTTTCTAACGTATACTGTAAACTATATTAGAATGTTAATGTGTTTCCAGGGAAAGGATTGCAACATATTATTTACTTCATTTCTCCCTCGTTTAATAACAGGGAAACAAAATGTTCTTTTTAAAATCTGGCCATACTTTTTTAAAATAAGATACACTGCATTGTTCATCACAAACTGAATTGCTTTTAAATGTTTTCTAACCTATCAGTTTTTTAATAACCGACTGTCTGTGCAGTTTTCTCGTGTTCTATTGTGTTTCACACAATGCAGTTGAACTAAATATGTAGATCAAGATGGTGGTATAACAGTTTATTAACAATAGATTCATTCAAGAAAGTAAGAACGGCTATAGCGAAAAAAACACGAAACCATTAGCCATTGGTCCTTTAAGATAAATCGAAATGATGTTGCCTGTACTTTTTAATTTAAGCTCCGATATTGGATAGTTTAATAATACTGTTCTATTTTATTACAAAAAAAATCCATAATATGCGTCAAAAGGATCTTCATTTATGTCCAATCCGACTTAAAACCGAAAATTCATCGAAGTCACAAATTAATGTAAAAATGCATACAAATTATAATTCTTCATTTCTCTACCGGATGATATTGTTAAGAAATATTCATATAAACATGCAATTCGTTAACTCGTTTCAAAATAGTTCTAAAATTTGGGTTTTTGCATTGCTATAGTAAAAAATACACAATTACATTTAACATATACAACTAAATAGCATTATCCGATGGTCCATGCACAACTCAAGACTTTAGGTACATCTACCTGGTAGAAGAGACTTAAAGTTAATAGCAATGGTCACTTTAAACGTTATTTAGAAAATTAAGTACACCATTAATTTTTGATTATCTGAACCGAACAGAGTGAAAGAAATCATATAGACGGCAACCCTCGGTTGTACGGATTTTCGTACTATGGTTCATTGAATGTCGCCATGGATGTTAAGCTAGAGGTAGTAAAACGTTGGCTAATGGACAAACGTCGTCAGCAAATTACAAAAAGAAGTTGTGAACATACAGATGTAACGCAAAGAAAGTACAATCTCGGATACCTGCAATGACACTGGTTTGATAAATAGTTTAGACACAGAATTGGTTCTAACACCCCAGGTAGAATGTAACCTCGGGTTAAGGGTTCTGTTCAAAATAAATGCGAAGGGGCATCAATCAACTAGTCTCGTCCTATGTAATCATATTATTGTCAACATTCACAGACAAGATCTCAAGTCACGATCCAGTCTCCAACTAATTCGTATACCAATCAATATTACAATATGAACTAAATAGTTCACGGCTGATATTCCACACCTTTTCCCATACTTTATTAATTTAATATTACACTCCCGTGGGAAAACTTATACCAATAAATAGATAAAACCCTTAAATTTAATCAATTCTCTCTGTTGCCAATAATTCAAAGCTTTTGATGTTCTGAGCTGAATATTAAAAAAATATCAAAATGTGTGTCGTGTGATCGATTCAAGAAAAAAAATGAAAAGACATATTAGCTTTCGGGTAACAACTGTGGCGGAAATTTTTCTTATATTTTCTCATTGAAAACGGGGTGAAGAGATGTCCTCATTTATATCCATAAAGATAAGATATCTTCTATGAGTTGTCTTTTGATAGTTGTTCTTCTGAACAAAGAGTTTGTTAGAAAACAAATAAAGACGGTGAAAAGTGGTTATTTCTTTTTAGACAAATAGCTTGATTAATTCAAATGGCAAGTGATGCACTAAAAACTGAAACATCTATTATTTGAGTTACACATTAAAAGGTTTCTGTTGAAGCTACTGATATTAACAGACTGCAAATAATCAGGAATTGTTTGGATGGTGGGGCCCTTTACTGTCTGAATATTCCATATCCTTGTGTGAAAACCGTTAAAGGGACAATACCACTCTTGCTGGCTTGACAGGTCCAGTATAGTCTTATTCTAACTACTAGATGTTTAAGTGTCCTACCTGTTGTGTTAATTATCCATTACATCATATTTTACTTGTCCAGAGGGTTCGAAAGTATTTTTAAATCTAAAGTTACATTTGAAAAGGTTTGCGGAAAGCTTTTCAAACCATGTTGTTGAATTTTTCCAATTTTATAAATTCGGTGTGTTACGATGAATTTTTATCATCAATTAAAAGGGAATATTGTAAAATATAATTTTTTGACCAGAATAATGATTGGGACATATTATTCAGTTACAACAAGAGTGTTATTAGGCCTTCAAAGGAGCTGAGGAGTCCTAACTAGCTGATACCGTATTTCCTCTATTCGAGGCCCGGGTTATAATCGAGGCCGGGTTGTATTTTTTCAAGCCCGAATTAAGGCTTCAAAATCTTCTATAGGAGTGACATTTTGGACAAGTAAAACAAGAGCCGCGTATGCTACTTGCGAATACGAAGGCCAAACTCTCCGTGCGTGACATGAGACAATTCTACTTCCTGTGCAGAGATCATCAATTAATTTATACTTTGGCAGGGAGTTCAGTTTTTACTTTAGATCCGGGTTATATTAGAGACCCGGGTTCTATTCGAGACCCGGGTTGTATTTATCTCAACACCCCCTTACCCCCGGGTTATATTCGAGGCCCGGGTTGTAATCGAGGCCGGGGTTGTATTCGAGGAAATACGGTACTTTTAATTTTGTACGGAGACTTCATTTATCAGGAATTCTAGTAAACCACTAGAGGGGGGGGGGGTAACGTGCACTTGACACAAACCAGGCCATATCAGGACTAACGCATGGTTCAATTTTATTTCAATAGCTCGCTTGCCCGTTGGGGTCTTTAGCAGTTAGAGGAACCGAAGGACCAGGAAAAAGCCCACGAGGTTGGACAGGCGATCCTACTCGTTGCCACGTACAACCGGGGAATCGAACCCACGTCAGTTAACTCAATGACAGACCTTGTGATACAGCTCACACGTACTAACAATTCGATCATCCAACCCCAAGTGTAAACCATCAGCTTCTCTATCCCTAACCTATTTCCATAATCTTGCAGTGTCCAGGTGGAGATGGGAAAGAAAATTGGGACTTCCCAACCCAACTGAAAGTAAAAACTACTGATGGTGTTACATTTCTCCAGAAGCATTACATTTATTTGGGAGAATTATCCATGTTTCGAATATGCCAGTAAATTATGGCCGTGATATAATTATATGATTATTTTTGTACAATGTCCCTGTTGATAAATCTATTTGGCTTTCCAATTTATAGATCCCAGCTTCATTCCTGGTTAGGGTAGAAATTGTAATGCGGGTACGTTGTATCCGTATATCAAATATTTCTGTCGTTTCGCGATTAGCGAGACTTAGCTGATGGCCAAAAAACAAACTAAAAACACGCGTGATTTTTTCGTAAAATCAGGGCCCATATTCAAGAAAGTTACGGACTGATATTCGCGAGAATCGACAGGAACCGTGATCTTTAAATATTTTAAGTTTCATCAAAATCTGACCAAAATTGTGATGTCTAGCTTTTATCCAATCTTGGTATTACATATTTTTAACTTTTTTGCGTACATCTTGTCGGGAAGTTTCGTTCGGACTTTCACGACTATCATTATGGTCTAACGGTGATAGGTTTAAACGGTCTTTAAAATCGAATAAAAATCGTGACCTCTAGATAGCCCACAAGCTAAAAACGCGATTTCCCGTACAATCAGGGGTCATAATCCAGGACTTTGCGGTCTGGTATGCGTGAATATTGAAAGGAACAGGTATTCGGGTTACAAACATACGTTTCAAGTGTCAACAATATCGGATCAAAATTGTCATCTCTAGAGTGTCCACAACCTTGATATACCGGAGTGTCCACACGCTAAAAACGTGATATTTCGTACAACCAGGAGTAATAATTCAAGAAGTTTACATGCCAATTTCGACAGGAGTCGAGATCGTTGGGAAATACACCTATATGTTAAGTTTCGTCAAAATCGGATAAAAATTGTGACCTGCAGAGAGAGTGTCCGCAAACAAATGGTGAACGGACACCAGGGTCAACGACAAAATATTTCCATATGAAAATGTGGGCGTATAAGAATTATACATTCCAAAAGAATATCAGTGACCCTTTCACCTTAACAATATTTACGTGTTTACAAATGAAATGACACCAGTGATCACAAAAGCAATGAAATCTCACATAAACATAATTATTCGACAAAGTGTCCGGAACAAACCAAATTATTTACTGCTATTCTCTAACAGAGGTTATGACATTCGCATTTGATTTGTCTAATCGTATCATTCTTCTATCAGTGAGTTAACTAAAGTAACCAATGGGAGTAGGTAGTAGATTCGACAAGCTGTGAGAGTGTTTATTCACGGTGTTCACGAACATCGCAGATTAGAGAGGGAAGACGAACGATCATGTCCAAATTCTGGGATTTTTTGTTGTTAGAGCGTACCAACTAGTATATTGAGTTTAAGACACGAGGGGTTGGATATTTTTATTCTGATATTGGTGTTACGAGAGTTTTTTCATACTTTTCACAAGTCTTTTTTTTTCTTGGGACAATTTAAATTGCCCTCTTTGTTCAATACTACATATTAGAAAAAAAGGAATGGAAATAAAAAAGGGCTTAATGTCCTACGGCTCTGCTCCTATATTGGGGAAATAAAGACGGACATACGCCATACAGTGTGCTATGACGAAAAGTTTGGCTGGGCAGAGGCACTATGGCCTACACGTATATCTTATTCCAACTATTAATGTAGCCTATACACGGAGTTTTGGGTTTTCGTACGATCCGAACGACTAGAAAACTGTATTTGGCAGGCCTTCCATCCTGCACCACTGAAAATTCAAGATTGATAGCTTCCTTGTTATTTATGTTTTATCTAGCTTAAACTGGGTGATTTGGTGATATATTGGACCAAGGGAGCAGTGCATTTGCTGATTACACTATTTTGCTTTAATACACTATTTTGCCTATAACGTTTTTCTAGGAATTCGAATTCTGTCTTATGGTTTGGATTGTTCTTACTTGTTTTTAATTTATTCAAGCTAATTGGTCTATCAAATTTTTGCTTCAGATCTCGCTCAGAAGGAAATATCCCAAGATTTAAAAAATCTCCTTCTAGAAGCCATGTTTGGCATGTAACTTTTTTAAGGGACGGCTCATTTTCGAAAAACAAATTATCGTTACTTACTGTCCATTTGTCATACATATTTATGCCTAGTAAATTCTTGGATTATCTTCTGTCATCTTCCTTTTCCGCCTTTTAATTGCAGAGTATGTTGTATCTACACTACCTCACTGTTGCAAAAACAGTCTAACCATTCAATCAAGAAATAACAACCACTCCACAAGTCAAGCTCGCAGACAATAAGCCATCGGGTTGACAGTTAGTTATACTCTGATATTTTTGCCCAGTGATCGCCTCATGAGTATTTTTCAGGGAGTCCGATATTTTTTAAGTAAGATTGGGCGTCATTACTTTCCAGTTATACCAAATTTGCCATTTAATGGAAAAAACTACTCTATAAATACTTTCGATGGAAAGCAACTAATTAATCAATGTGGGTATAAATGGATGCAATTCGACATTGTTTAATTTCTACTTATTTAAATAATTTGTACACGTATGCGCATACAAAATATGCAGTGGGAAAATCACAGTAATTTTCCTAAAGCGATATTTAAATACATACATAGACAGTTTCTATGTTCGCCACCCTAACTATAGCAACCATATGTCTTAGTGTATAAATTAAACTGCAGACCACGAACGAACTCTTAAGATTATTGAAGAAACCGGTGTGGTCGACGGCGTTACTTGGACAATACTTTTAAGTGTAATTCACGACGCAATATGTCCCGCTTTCAAAAGGTTGATGGATTTAATATATCACTAATTAGGAACATTATATGCATGCATTTTATACAAAAAACTCTAGCGGCTTATAGGATACACAATGACTAGTCCATTGAGTCCTTTGACTAATGAGTTTCCGCTCATTCCAACATGCACGTTATATGATTAGCACCATTCAATAACATGCTATCATGTCCTTTCAATTAACACCTTATGATTAGTTAGTATTGAGAACTGTTGCTCTCGACATTTAAATGAAGTTGGATTTATTATACCTAATCCGTTGTTGCCAAGATTTTCTATTAAATGTTCGACAAATTTATATTGGTTCCACTGTTCTGATATTGAGCTTCGGGGATATTGAAAATATTACATAGATGCTAATTTAATTTGGAAACCTCGGCCAAAGACGTAAGCAGGCCAAATCAGTGATTTCCTATATAACCCCGACTTGCAATGTGGAGACCATTCACACTAAGGATAAGGGAGTACTAATTCCAAAAACTATAACTACACGTGCATTTTTTCTGTAAATAATTTAAATAAAAGTAACCAATACCCACTTATTTTGCCATTGCACATACACAATAATATCTTTGTATGTGGCTGTAATTACCATGACAATAAAACATGTTGTTTCTACCTTGTATTTCTGAATAACCAGGTTGGGTGTTTAAAAAATGTATAAATTTTAAACGATAGTTCCAAAGAATAGGAAGGATTTGCTAAATTATTAATAAAATGTATCCGTTGAAAATTCAACCGCGAAAATATCCCATTCTCTATGTGCACACATTTGTGTACACAGATTTGAAATTAAATCGGGTAACCTGATTCACGACTATTAACTATATTGATCAAGCTCACGTGGAGGTTTTTGTATTAATGCTGGAAATGATACTGGTCCAGAATGGCTGTATTTGTTTCTACAGCGGATGTCTGTGTAATGCAGTTTGTGTAAATACATGTAGCTATAATAACAGCAGTATATTAAACATTTCAAATAAGAAGACCATAAAACCAACCCACTTTGTTTACCAATTTCCCAGATCGCATAAATCAGTATCGTTAAGCTGACCTGGTCTGTGAGCTACATAATCACACTTATAACACTCTCGATTATTGTGCAAAAACCATTGCTCATATATTCTGAGAGTAAAACTCTTTCTATATAAATCTGACTGGTTGTCAAAGGAGCTATCATAACTATTATACACAGGATAGGATTTATTCAGTCTTTACATGGCTAAATGTTTTAACGTATTACTTTCTCGCCGTTTTTCTTTCCATGATAAAAGATATTAGTTAATGGCCCAAACAAATTGGTTGGAGTAATCGGAATATTTCCGTCAAAATTGTCTTTGTTATAGACGACTAGTATCGATCTGTAATATATTGTAGCATTTAGTCCTCCTCTCGCCATTGACACATGAGTATCAGATACAAAGATCAGAAGGGTGGGCTTGGTATTATTCTTTGTTCTTATCATTCTGCAATGCACACACTCTTTAAAAATCAATCACATGTTTTTATACCGTCCAGTTTACCATACACGTGGCCTCCATGCCTGTAAAATGCATGGTTTATGAATTTATTACTTCCGTCACCCAAACTATGTAAATTAATTAAAGGTAGCGAACCTGTTGATGACATAGGGTTTAACGTCCTATTTTTCAGCACGAACGGTCTATAATGACGACGGAATAATTAGCAAGGATTGTTTGGATTGTCATAATAGTTTAATGGAGTTCATATTCATTCCATCACGATCCTGCAAACAATATAACTAGACCTATGAATAGATGCTGTCTATCTAGGCGTCGGTTATAAGTTATTGCCCTTGCTACCGGCATAGAGTTATTGGTCTCGTGTTTCCAGAAATGCTGTTTATCTTAATTTAAGTTTTGGTTTTAGAAATGACTGACATCGACGCACTATATATTATTCATGCACATAAAATATGATGAGAAGTATGTAGCTAGTTTGTTAGCCTCGATATATTCTAACTGCAAAAATGATGAATGGCTTTATCGTCTTGTGATCATCACTCATCTTAACGGCAAAATCAGCACAACACAAATACAATTGTTATTTATCAAACGTATTGGACACGATCACAATGTCTCGTGTATGGCATTTACTGTATTCCAGATTTCCAGTTATTGTATATTCTAAAGCTTAAGAAATAGGTTTAGGAGCGACAACGCTGCTGCGTACTGCATGATGGTTACTGGACATTAAAGAATTTGATTTTAGATACATGGTACGACGATCATGCTAGTACTTCGGTGCGTAGTATGAGAGGTGGAGGTATAACACTGTATATTACTTTCTTCGTGTAGAATCATATCGTCATAACGGTGTTTTTACAGAAGGTTGACAAGACCATTTAGATTTTACATATACATTGAAATCAATCAGGCAAAGATATTATACTTGAAAAAAGAACCCCTGACAGTTGGAATTCGAAATAATGTCACACCACATGGCGTATGCCTGTCTCCATTAGCCCATTTCATTTCATTTCAACCGAATATTATTATTTTTCCGTCAAATTCAGTAATTGTTTTCAATAACTTTTGTCCTAGAATCGGCTCAACCCATATGCTATATTTGATGCTCTCTTCGCGGTCTTAAAACAACAGTCATCAAACTTGTGTCATTACTATGTTTTTATATACCCACGTTATTTAATACAACTCTATACCGCCACACAAAAGACATAACGGAAATGCGACTTTAACATTATTTTAACAACTAATTTATCGATGCCGTTTGACGACTTCTGCGGGAAATTTTGCTCGGACAGACAGCGGCACCACGGCCTACACTTATTTTGAACACCAATTTATACACTTGACCTCATTTCTTCGTCCCATCCGAACAACAAGACATCTGTCCTTGTCAGCCCACCCCGTTCTGCATCACTGACAAGGGGAAACCTTCTCGGTCAATGCAGGATCGGAAATCTGACCTCCAGGCTAGCGAGCAAGCGTCTTACCTAATTAGCCACCGTGCCCCACACGCCCCTTTGACGACATTTGCTCAGTAGCCATGGACAAACATTCAATTACTTAATTATGAATTTTTAGTGGTCGCAACCTCTTTTTTACTCCTATTATCTTTTCCTGACCACAATCATATTAACTTGGTCATCGTTGGTCGATTTTTAATCTAGGGCCTGCCATCATGTAGACCGTCAACCTATTCACGAGAAATCCAAACAAGAGGAATCTACTCTGGGTTTTAATTTGATTCCATTCCCCTGGGATTCTGTATTGCATTCACTCCGACACAAAGCTAGGTCTAGATTGGTAAAAAAGATTATCATAGGTCATACATGTCCTATACATGTAGTTGGAGTGAAACAGTCAAGACGTAGGCTCGTTGTCTAGGCCCAGGGTAGTAAACAGGTATATGTTTAGGAATTTATTAACATCAGTTTCATTAGAGATTTCCTCCAGTCATGTCTTAATAAAAGGTCCCTAGGACTTTTAATCTTCGTACCCGATACTAATTATAGCATTCGTCTCCGATACTATAATTATAACATCCTTTAATTTGTCCAGCATCTGTATGACGTATGCAATCTCTAAACGTCTTAGTTATTAAAATCTAAAAGTAACAACACGAATAGATTTAGATTTATTTTCTCTATTCGTGTACGAGGGTTAATGAAATCTGTCATTATGATCACGACTACGTAGGTCGGTGTCCAATCTGAAAAGGGTTGCTATGAGTGACTGGATGACGGGTTCTAGACAATAACTGATCAACGTTGACTAATTGGTTTCCAGTGGTTGTCCAATTCAGTAAATCAGAACATTTATTCTCACTCATCAAGACTGATGGATCAGGCATCAAAATCAACCATTAGATTTGATATGTTCATTTGACTGGAAAAAGTCATTGATTTCTGCTCATGTTTGGGAGTGATGTTCGTGGCACATCCTTTTCTCAGTTTTGAAAACAAGTAGATAAAGTATTATTGAAGGCGCCAATGGTTGTCATACATAGTTCATGAAGGTCAGGATCTTGGTTAAAAGGCGTTGACACCCATGAAAACCATCTCGATAATTGTGACTCACCAACTTTTGCTGACTCTTCTGCACCAGGTGAAAGGTTGATGGACTTCAGGAAGCATGAATCTATTGTTTGTTAAATTAAATTCACGTTGGCACTATGTACATTCCACGATTGCAGAGCATTATTATTTAAAATATTCATTCCCTGGTAATGCGAAACAGTAAGCTTCGTGCAGTTTCATTGTTATAATGCCTGTTGTAATCGTATAATTGTTTGCTGGATATGATGTGGTTTTAAATATCCTGGCTATTTGTGTAACTCTTTGGCTGACTTTAATCTTCCCGACTTTAACAAATACATTGGTAAACAGCCATTAGATAACAAATTATTGTCTGTGCGAGTGTAATGAGTTTTAGATACGCAATGGTCGAATTGCGGAAATCCGTCAGATTTAGATTGCACTAATAGACAGCTCTTGATGTGTAAGGTTGGTGTTGCAAGATGAATCCGGAATAAATTTGAACTGATATTAAGGTCTACAAAGGTAGTGGATGTTTATCTGAATTTAAATTAGATTTAAAGTTTTACGGTCAACATAGACTTTGGTTAGATATAGATCAGAGGGGTCACGCCTACCACCATAGGGTCCTTTATAACAGTTTTAGTATGGAATATTGAAGATATGACCATTGACTAAATATCTAATTATTATGGTCTAGTGCTACGATAATATTCGTCATTTATTCGGCTTAGGATAGATTTGGATGTAATTACTTTAGTTTTACGAGTTGTTGCCTTGAAGGAGAGAATTGTGTGGAAGAATTTATAGGAAGAATTATCATACAAACTACCCTTCTTTACAGCTCACTCAACTTTAAATCCGTCTCATTTCTCAGATGAACAATGGTCAGGGTTGGATGAAAGCGTTTACCACATCAATACACACATCTTATATTTAATAACCTTTATGCGGATTGGAGGATTGCAAACAAAGCATTGAATATGAAATGATCTTTCGGGGTATATGCATCTTCAGTTTAGTGCCACAAGATAAACAGCTCCAGCACATTTTTCTCTGGATCAACTGACTTTAAGAAGCTTCGCGATTCAGTTTTTTTTCCATTAATTTATGGAAACAAAAGTTTTTAAATTGTGGTAGACACACAGTGTTTCCGTTACGAATTTTAATATAATTTTATCTTCGAAGAACGTTTTTAATTATATTCAAACTATCTTATAAAGGAAAAATCGATTCGAGCCTCCAGGTGTTCAATCATTAATGAAAGGAATGACACACAGACAAATCACACCATAGACAGAGATAAAACTTAATTGGTGTCTTCCTGGTTTTCTGTAGTTTCTTTTTTACGATATCCAAGGATTTAGTATGTGATATAATAATTGGTGCTATATGAAGACCTGCTGATGTATCTAGTGACGTGGAGTCTCCCTTTGTGTTGCATATTGCAAGCGCTCAGAAAGGTACTTTCCGCGTACAAGAACATGATTTAAATTTGTGAATTTATTAATTTTCGTATTTAGTAATTAGTAAATAGTTCCAAGATGGAACCTGTAACGGGATCGCAGTTTCAGCCATCAACAGCTACAACAGGTATCAGAGTAATATTATGTGTTATATTTCTTTTATTCATTTGCATACAAAATTGACGCAACTTCATTTTAATCATATACTCATAAAAAATCGCTTGTTTCATCCTCATTTGAAATAGATTTTCATTTCTTATTAAAATTAAAATAACTTGGTTTAAATAGAGGTAGCGGATCTGCCTTTTGAGCGCGTTATGTTTGATACGCTGTTATAATTAATATCAAATACTAAAACTATATTGTTTCAAGCACAGCTTATATGTTTATTTAAACAATATTTTATCATGAACGAATATGACTGAGCAACAGAAGCCTATACCATCACTTTCAAGATATTTAAGTTAATCATTATCTAAGTTTGTCAACAAATGACATTTCTTAACTAAAATTTATAAAAAGACACATTTATAATGGCGGGTTAAAAACGAATCTACAATGTAATGAAAATTGATCATAATATGGACGAAACAACACACATATATTTGCAAAGATTGTATTTGTTTTCGTTTCGCTGGTGATACAATTTAGAATGATATTATAGAGAATCTCCTACGAGTCTTTTTTGATATTTTTTGATATAACAAAGACGAATAGGAGATATTATATTTTAAACCAATCCCTTTTTACATGCAGAAATAAAATAAATAAATATAATTCATTGCTATTTATTTCACTTTTACTGAGTCTGAATACATTATGGCGTAGTGATACATCAATTTTTCGACGGCAATTCAGCAATTGCAATGTCCTTTATATTGACTCAGGATTTCCTTCAAAGTCAATTAAGTAAAATAGTTCCTTTATAAGAAGAAAGTTACTTTTAATAAAAAAAAAATGAACTGTTCTTTGAAAATAAAACCAGCGGCTGCCAGGCAGGATACGCCCACATTTTCGAGAGATGGATAGAGAACAAGCAAAACCGAAAGTGATTTTTCCTACAATCAAAGGCCATAATTCATTAAGTTACAATTTGATATGCGCAAATATCGAAAAGTATCAAGATATTTAGGTTATAAACACACAATTTAAGTTTCATCAAAATCGAAATTAAGATTGTGACCTCTACAGGGTCCACAACCTTGAAATACCATTTTTTATCAGTATTCGCGTACAAACAGCAGCCATTTTGTATTGTAATTTTGGTCCTATTTTCCCAAAATTTGAACTCAACATTCCTTAGCTTGTAACGGTGATATAATCAAACGATTTTTTAAATCGGATAATAATTGTGACCTCCAGAGAGACCACAAGCTAATCAAAGGCGATTCTGCGTAAAATCAGGGGCATTAATTCAGGAAGTTACGATCCGATATGCGCAAATATCAAAAGGACCCAAGATCTTTGGGTAATATCCATGCATTTCAGGTTTCGTCAAAATCGAATTAAAATTGGGACCTCTACAGGGTCGACAACCTTGATATACCATTTTTCAACAGTATTCACATACGAACGGCGGCCATTTTGTATGGAAATTTTGGTCCAATTTTTCCGAAATTCGAACTCATCCTTCCTTAGGGTGTAACGGTGATATAATCAAATGATTTTTTAAATCGGATAATAATTGTGACCTCTAGAGAAACCACAAGCTAAACAAAGGCGATTTTGCGTATAATCAGGGGCCATAATTCAGGAAGTTACAATACGATATGCGCAAATATCAAAAGGAACCAAGATCTTTGGGTTATATCCATGCATTTCAAGTTTCATCAAAATCAAATTAAAATTGTGACCTCTACAGGGTCCACAACATTGATATACCATTTTAAACAGTATTCGCGTACGATCGGCGGCCATTTTGTATGGCATTTTTGGTCCGATTTTTCCGAAATTCAAACTCAACCTTCTTTAGGGTGTAACGGTGATATAATCAAACGATTTTTTAAATCGGATAATAATTGTGACCTCCAGAGAGACCACAAGCTAATCAAAGGCGATTCTGCGTAAAATCAGGGGCATTAATTCAGGAAGTTACGACCCGATATGCGCAAATATCAAAAGGAACCAAGATCTTTGTGTTATAACCATGCATTTCAAGTGTCATTAAAATCTAATTAAAATTGTGACCTCTACAGGGTCGACAACCTTGATATACCATTTTTCAACAGTATTCACATACGAACGGCGGCCATTTTGTATGGCAATTTTGGTCCGATTTTTCCGAAATTCGAACTCAACCTTCCTTAGGGTGTAACAGTGATATAATCGAACGGTTTTTTAAATCAGATAATAATTGTCACCTCCAGAGGGACCACAAGCTAAAATAGGTGATTTTTCGGACAATCAGGGGCCATAATTCAGAAAATTATGTTCCGATAGGCGCAAATATCGAAAGGAACCAAGATCTTTGAGTTATAAACATGCACGTCAAGTTTCATTAAAATTGGCTCAAAATTGTGACCTCTATAGGGTCCACAAGCTAAAAACATGATTTTTCGTACAATCAGGGGCCATAATCCATGAAGTTTCGATCCGATACATGCCAATATCGAAAGCAGCCGAGATCTTTTGGGGATAAAGCTATATTTCAAGTTTCGTCAAAATCGAACAAGAATTGTGACCTGTAGAGGTTCCACAAACAATTGTGGACGGACGGACTGACGGACAGGGGCGACGACATAATACGTCCACATGAAAATGTGGGCGTATAAAAAGTAGTTCCTTGTTTATTGAAAAGATAAGAAATTTATCACACAACCAATATATAATCTAGCCATGTGGATTGGATTGAGACATCGCGTACTGTTCAGAATGAGTAAATTTACGGGACGGCTTTGTGTACCAAACGTTAAAAAACCCCATAAATTTCTGTTTATAATATCCCAATAAACATGGGCATTTGATCAATTGTTTGGTTAAAGGACGACGCTCGAACACAATACAGCAGTAAACCTATGCCAAATATGTATGCTTATTATAGAGCCCAGTGAGCGTGTTGAACCAACTATGTCACTTCCGGTTTTAATAAAATATAAATTCTCGCTTACAAAAACCTTTTTGCTTGTGTAACAGAGCGGATTACATTTCAATATATAATTTAAGTTTATGTTAACCTTGTTGTAAATCGTTGGTCTTCCCATTTAAATTGTTTTATAATATTTATTTCTTAACGTATTCAGAGACATTGACGAGTTTCATCTTTAAGATTCAATAAATAACAGGGCCTGTTTCTCAAAATTCTAACTAAAGATAAAATCCAAATTTAAGTAGATACTTCAATTTTGATTAGCCAAGCACTAAAATCAATTCAATATTATCCAATCAAATTACTGAAATTTGGATTTTTATCTTAGTTAAAATTTCGTGAAACAGGCCTCAGTCCGTGACGACATTGTCAGCATTTACCAAAAATCTAAAATATTCCTTAATGATATAGAACGCCCACCCTTATAATCACGTAACATGCCTGCAAATACCAAGGAATCGTCTTCTCCCATTCCTAATTAGTTGGGTTATGGACTAATGTATTATAGGGTCCATGGTTGGGTTAAAACTAATGTGGTCGTGTGAACAGTACATACGGTAGACATCCCATGACATCATTGTTGAATTTCTGATACAGAGATCGACTTTATGACAAGCCATTTATAGTAAATACGAGAATACCAATATTTACGACCCGGGAGAAGACTTAAATTTTATTTTCAGACATTATCTTTCCACTATATTTACACCGTTTTCGCTATTGATTCCATTTGAATTGATTTTGTTTCAGGTTGGTCGGCGACAGCAAGTGACATGATCCGCTTAAGAAAGTCTTTATTTGGGAATTACAGTAAGGAGATTGTACCGTTATATAACCAGAGCGTTCCACTACAAGTACAGATGTCTTTCTTTCTTATCATGATACATGATCTGGTAAGGTCTAGCACTTCATATTTATTATACTTATTGAATGTAAAGAAAGATGTTTATTTCAGGACACCATAAACACTTACTCCTTATATTTGGGGGTTGAGGTGACCTAGTGGTCTACAGTGCCGCGCTTCGACCTCTAGCTCGCCGGTCACCTCTGGCTTGCGGCTGTGGTTTCGAGTCCTGGTGTGAGCGTATGGAAATAGGGGCGTCTTCTAAACCTCGTGGGTTTCCTCCGGGTACTCCGGTTGCCTCCCACTGCTAAAGATCCCTACGCGCAAGCGAATTATTGAAATAAAATTGAACCATATTTTAGTCCCGAAATGACCTAGATGTGTTGAGTTGATGTTAAACCCCATTTCTCTCTCCTCCTTACATTTATTTCTATTTAATAAAATGTGTTGTTTATTTTTTTGTTTTAAACATATTTTATTGCATCAACAAAAATAACTCTTGATACAATTGGATTGGACAAAAGTTATTAAAACTTACAAAGGTTCTTTCCATATTCTGAAATTGTATAAAAATAATATAGTATACCTAATAAATAAAAAAAAACATGTTTTAATAAGTGCAGGGTGACAGCAACACACATAAACAGACCCGACAAGACCTACAATGTATGCAAAAAATACGGCAACAACTAATTTAGTGAATTGGCATTCGGTTTATCCATACCCGTCAAATTCGCTTTAGTATTAAATTGTCGTAGCGTTTTTGAAATTTTATTTAACCTAATATTATTATGGTAGACGACATTGTATTTAATTCTTAGAACTTTACATAACTGGCAGCTCAGATTATATGAATGGTTTTGTCAACGTACAGCACAGTTTGATTGATATCTGAACTTACCTCGAAATTATTGCATGTAGAAGGGGCTGACTTAAATCTTAAATAGAAAACAAGAATCTCCAAAAATGATCATTTTCACATTATCTTTCAATTCCCCTTTAAACTAAATTGAACACTGACAATTGATATATACCTTTCTCGTTTCGTTTAGGATATGAAGAATCAAGTTTTGACTGCAAGTGGTTGGTTGAAAATAGTAAGTAAATATATTTTTGATATAAAATATTGCCCCATTCTGAAAATCTTCAGTCGTCACAAATGGACAATAGCGCCATACAACTCATAAGTGATTACTACCGTTCAATGGTATTTGATCATTTTGAAAAAGCATTGTGTAATGGTCAATTCTGCCTATTGCATATAAGTATTTCGTTTAGTCTCAAATTTTACATAAATTAGTATTTAATACATTTATTCACATGGTCAGATTACAGGGCATTGATCAGCTCTCTAGCTTGACCACCGGAAGGTCGTAATGTTTAGTGGATTGAAATACGATGGCCATTTGAATAAAGTAACAATTACAGCTTTGAAAATCGAGACTACGCTATGTCTATCAGAACTTCAAACACTGACAATTTTCAAAATATTCCTGTTTTCATTATCTAATTTAGACCAGAAAGCGATAATTTCACAATTGTTTTTTTATTGTATCTAGTTGTAAAAGAAGGCTTTTACAGAAGCCTACAGAATGAATATAAAACAGAACTACAGCCAAGGTTAACTTGCGTTTTGCTTTAAGATCGTAAGTTCTGAACTGACCGGCATGATGCAGACTGGCATCTGGTGTGCAGTTTGCTATTCGACGAAAATATTGCTATTGGTACAAATTATGAGTTATTACTCTAGTGGCGTCCTGTCCACCTGCACTAAGTGAGCTAGTGAAGAAGGGGTATTTAGCAAATCGGGCATTATGATTACATCGACTACATTAAAGTGCTATATAAATGATATTGCTCCTGAAGGATTTTCTGTCCTATTTCTACGCGCAATTCGTATTATGTATGGGGTTCAAGGAATAGAGTCATATATGTCCCACCTCGTGATTTTTTTTTCGGCCCGATTTCCACCACTGGTACAGACCACTATGATCAATTGAATTATTTAAGCAAAATTGAATCATGTGTTAGTTGAGAGTGAATCTTCAACCCCTCCCCCCTCTTTCTCTTCGATGGCAGATTTCTGAAAAACATCTACACTTTCTCTTAAACTCCCTCTTTGGCTCTCTCATTATTGACATGATCTTGCCCCTGCCTGTGGTAGCTAATGATTGCAAACTTCTTAAAATCCTCTACAATTCGCTTCAAAATAGAAACAATGTCTACAATTGGTATACTATGTCTCTGCGTCCTAGCCAAAATTTTTTCGCAAATTATACAAAAACAACATAAAATATAACAGTTGAACAAATCGGATGTGATCGTGATTGTGAAAGACGATGTATCATACGTAATAAGTTCATCGAATCTATAATCTTATAAGCGATTTGATTCGACAATCTCATACATGAGGATCGTACAGGTCTGACCGACCGAGCATTGAACTGTCATTGTATGCTATTTTAGGATTGTTCGTACTTGGTTTTTAATTTATTATAGGATATTTTTTTGTTTTTTTAAAAGGCACACACCAGATGATTAGAATGTTAGTGTGTCATACATACGAACTGGCTTATTTTTGAACAACAAGATAGTTTCTTAATTATGCAATTACTTTTGACACGACATTTCTCCATTATCCACATCAGTACATTCAATTCCACTTAAATTATACTTTTTAGTTCCATGGGAATACAGGCTAATGTCTCGTCAAGTCTTTACCTAACACTTCTTGCAACAAACATGACATTTCTAAATGTTTTCTATGAATACATCAGATTCCTGTTTTTCT
This sequence comes from Patella pellucida, assembly GCA_917208275.1. Lineage (NCBI taxonomy): Eukaryota > Metazoa > Mollusca > Gastropoda > Patellidae > Patella > Patella pellucida. Next base: position 66,878,749 of record OU795039.1, read on the forward strand.
TTTTTTCATAAGTATGTGTTATAGTTTATTAGTCTAATTACAAAGTTATTTAAATGCTTTACCCACGAGAATATTAAATACCGGGGATATATATATATATATATATATATTGTTCCACGCCGGGGCAAACACACTTGCACTACTAGCAATGGTCATAACAACACCACTATCATCCTCGGTATCCCAAGGGGGGGGGGGGGCTTTGTTCCGATAATCCAACCATTGGTCCATCCAATGGTTATTCAGGAATTCAAATGATCTGCTCTTGATGATTTATTCTAAAGGCCAAAAGAAAAAAGACATTTACACACCAGTCCTGGCGTCATGATTTACGTTCACAAAATTCAGCAGCTGTGTACTCTCAACTTATACACGAAATTTAATATCAAAGACGTGGCATGCGCATGAAAAGATATCCTAAAATATTTTAATCAAATTTACAACAACGATTCGGCGATCTTAGTTGCAAACCAACAATTGCTGATCACTTCCCTTATCCGCACTCTCTTTGGTTGACTTACTCCAATGTGTTATTTATTTGTGTGTTTATTTAATTTGTACCTAATGTTTATTATTTCCATAAATGATGCCCGTCCTTTAAGAAAAATATATCAATTGTTTCCGTAGCAAATTAAAAGGTTGCCTTTAGAATAAGTACAGACATTGGCAATGATATCCCCAGACTAACTAATCGCTGGGACATTGGTTTAGGTCATCCAGTAAGTTTAAGTTGTCTACGGGCAGAAAGGTTACAGATAGATGGCATTGTAATCGGTCTAAAAGATCTTTATACATTTATATTAATATATTAAAAAGAATCCACTATTCTTCAAGGCAACAATGAGTGACATAGAATTATTTGCTTTCGCGATGGTGTTATATGCACGGATGGTGTTATATAACTTCCATTCTCTTATAATTATTTTAGTGAATTGGAAAAGCTGAACTCCGATTACAAAACTATAGAAATAATTATATAAAAAAAATACCGCCATAATTGGTAGTTGAAATATTGCTAGCCGGATGTGGACTATGGCTGAATTTTTTGTTATTTAATTATTTATGTAGTTTAAGAATCGAAGAATTAAAGGTGAACAATGAATACAATGATAAATAAATATTTATTAAAGATGTTAATTCTTTAGGGGGCTTAAAATGTTATATAACATGTCATTTATTAGCACTTTTAATAAGTTAGCGAGCATATTATAATGCGGTAGGGTTTGTAACATAAATCCCATCCGACGGCTTTTCGGGTAGAAATCATGGAATAATTTGTATTTTGTAGGTCTTGATGTTTGATTACAAAAAAAAACAATGTTGCCATTTTTTCAGAGTAGGTCTTCTTAGAATAGGAGGCCATTATTTGAGGGTGCCATTTTGTGATAATATTCTACTTATTTTTTTATTTTCACCTTATTTATAATGTTATCGACATATCAACTGTATTGACAATGTATTAATATTGGCAGGGTTCATGACTATACTTTAAATTGTTTTTAATCATTTCATGATGATATTTCCAAGATGGCGACCACTTTTGTCGGGAAAATCGGTCACAAAACTATAGAAATCGAAATCAGCACTAGAACGATTTTCCCGCTAAAAATGGTCGCCATCTTGGAAATATCATCATGAAATGATTGAAAACAATCTTAGGTATAGTCATGAACCCTGCCAATGTTAATACATTGTCAATACAGTTGATATGTCGATAACATTATAAATAAGGTGAAAATAAAAAAATAAGTAGAATATTATCACAAAATGGCACCCTCAAATAATGGCCTCCCTTACTATGAAGACCTACTCAGAAAAAATGTCAATATTGGTTTTTTGTCATTAAACATCACAACCTACAAAATAAAGCTTATTCCATGATTTCTACCCGAAAAGCAGACTGATTTACATTACACAATGCACTATTTTATAAGCAAATCGCAAGACCACTGAATGATCAAGATGTAAATGGATTTAAATCCATGATATTTTAAAATGGATGACCAAGAATCGCCCTCGGTTGTCAAGTACAGTTGCTGAGATAATGAAGAATCTACGCTACATCTTGTCAAACTCTTTGACTTTCTGATTGTTAACTTTCCATTTATTAGTAGTTACATTCCAATTTCACCAGCTTATGGAGTGTTTGTGTCTCAACTAATTCGTTACACGAGAGCTTGTTCCTTTTTATTCTGATTTTTTTAGTAGATCGAGGCATATGTCATCTAAGCTTCAACTACAAGGATACTTGCGCACTAAACTTATTAAAACCTTTAAAAAGTTTTATGGCCGTCATATTGATTTGATTGGTAAATATAACGTGTCTCTCTCGGCTATTATTCTAGATATTTTTAATTGACACGTATACCGTTACTATCACCCTGATAATGTCTACTATATCGTTAAGACAGTTCATTACATGCATTTTGCATACTATAGTTCATTGGCCAATCACGCTTTTTGACCGACATTTCGCCTAATAGATTGGATGCAGCTGTGGCGGTTGTGGCGCCAGGCAGGGTAGGCTTACTCTTCCGGACACTTGTTACCACTGCTTGTCGTGTAATTTGTACACGAGGAGCAGTCCATTTGCTGATTACACTATTTTGCTTGAATACATTATTTTGCCTATAACGTTTTTAGGACTTCGAATTCTGTCTTATGGTTTGGATTGTTCGTACTTGGTTTTTATTTTATCTTAAACACTCGTATCTTCGCTCTTTTATTATACGCCCACACCTCCCAAAGTTCTAGGGGGATGGATGGCCGAATGGTTAACACGAGCATGCTGTATCATAAAGCCTGGCATTGAGTCAACTGGCGTGGTTTCGAATTCCCGGTTGTACGTGACAAGGAGGAGGGTCACCTGTCCAACCTCTTGGGTTTTCTCCGGGTCCTTCCGGTTTCCTACCACTGCTAAAGACCTCTACTCGCAAGCGAATTATTGAAATAAAATTAAACCATAATATGTTAGTCCCGAAATGACCTAGTTTGTGTCGAGTGGGCATTAACCCCCGCATCTCTCTCTCTCTCTCTCTTCCAAAGTTCTCATCAAAACTAGAAATGTATTTTTATAACGTAAAGATCTCGGTTGCTTTCGATAATCACGCATATTGGATCGTTACTTCCTGTATTATGGCCCCTGATAATTAAAAAAATCGCGTTTTTATCATGCGTAACCTCTAGGGGTCACAGTTTTTATCCGACTTTTAAAACAAAGGCGTTAAAGATATCACCTTTACACCCTACTGATGGTTAAGTTCGAATTCCGTAAAGGTGTGCAATACAAAGGTTGTAGACCCTCTAGAGTTCAAAGGTTTTTTTTACCAAGTTTAATGAAACTGAAAATAGATGCATACTTCCCAAAGATCTCGATATCGATACTTGCTCATATCGGATCGTAACTTCTGTATTATGACCCATGATTTTACTAAAATTCCTTCTTTTTATAGATTGTTCTCCATCCATCTCTAGCAAAATATGGGCGTATCTTGCATGCCAACCACTGTTCAACTATTAATAGCAAGATCGACCAACTCTTTATCTAAATCGTAAATAATGCATCTCTAATTTATTATTATGTCAATTCAATATGGCCACTTTATCTTCGAATGTATAGGCAGTTGTTAGATCCGTTTTTCGTTTTCAAACATTAATGAGATCGATGGTAAACCATATAGATATTGGAATATTGACACTCTGTAAGTGTTATCAAGTATGAAGATTGTCTAGTTAAGGGATCGTTAACTATGTTATTTAACAACTAAGTCTGAAACGCCGCCATCTGATCCCTATTGATTCTATAGTATTTTAGTTAATTGATCGTTCTAATAAGTACTCAAAGACGCATTGAATTCGCCATTCTGCAAATTATGCTCCCATCCACATAAAGAGTGCTAAATACAAAACTACAACGAACATGTTTGGCTTTTTAAAAGCGGCGTTAGAGTTTCTAGAGTATCATACCCACCACTTATAAACACCAGCTACGTAAATGTCCCAAACAGATAAGAAAACAAAACGGCAATTTCGGAAATCGAAACTTCAAAATTCAGAAACCGAAACTGTCATGAGAACAAGTGCTACCAGAAGGATAAAAAATTAGCTATCTAAATAGAAGTTCACAAATAAAAAAGAAAGGTTACAAATAGTTGTTGAACGACCAACTAATGTATATATCAGTAATTTAAAGATGCATTCCCGGGTACACACTTTGTGATTTGATGATATATTTGGACTAAACACATATTTAAAGTAACCAATCCATCAAAAATTTACTTCAATTCCCTTTCAAAACTCTGTTTTCGCCGGGGATACCTATAGCTGTAAGTAAGCTGTTTTAAACGACGCCTTTCCGCCCTTTTGTCGCACTATTTGAGAGATGGGTCGATTTCCATTAACGTGCAATGAAATTCCACCTTGCTGAAGAACGCAAATTAGCGCCATCTGTGCAACTTTAACGTAATAACTTTATTTATAGTAGATGCATTTAAATTAGAACCCTAACTTCAAATTCTCCTTAACATGTACTCACTACACGATGCACATGCCATCACGTCATATCTCTCTATCCGGGGTCTCAATATTAATGCCATCTTCACATATTGAAGCATGTCTCTTCGATCTTGATGGTAATGTATGAGTATGATGCATTCATTGTAATAATGTCATTTGTGTGGAAACCCAATTCACTGATGGACTACTGAGTCGCGGGTAGGAGCGTAATCGTATTATGGTTTAATGTAAATAATATGGTTGGACTTTAAGGGCGATAACAATAAACTGCACTTGAACCTTCTTCAAAATAATCTTCGTACTTCCCTATATTCTTATACTTTTAAAGGTCACACAGTTGACAACACCAGGACTTCGGTCTCGATATCGTGTGAATTAATTTCATTTAATCGTAGATCAAGGGGAGTAATTCATCTATATTAAGAATCACGGTGATAATTTAATTAACATAGATATCAATCAAGTTGGTAATTGATTGGGAAATTACAGATTCAAGGATATACAAAAAAATCAGGATCAATTGTCATTTGTGTTAAGAATGACTATGGGTGTGATTGTTAGCGTGGAATGTCATGAATAGTGATGCCAGTGGTGTAATCGGGACCAGACTAAATCGAAATCAGTGTCTTCGGTTAATTGAATAATGGGAAGGTGAAGACTTTTAGTTTAAGAATCTTGTATAAGTGGTAGATTTTTGATCTAAAAGGTCAAATTAATGATGTTATTTTGTCGTGACTATTCGAATGCGATCTGTATATGTCGAATTTTAAGATCAATGTGATTTATTTGAAGCTGTTGATTCAAATACGCGACGTTGTTTGTTTTCTAGTATCGTGTGTAGTTGGCCGAAGGGTCTAACGAGTGCTGTTTAAATCATAACATCTACTATATGGAGTCAAATGGTGCGGTTCCGATCATAAGGTCTATTATTAATTCAAATGATGCGGTTTAGATCTCACCCAAGTACGTGACAATAAGTGGGAGTTTGTCTACTGCTACATACCCTTATAAATGTGCACCATGTCAATCTCGATAAGATCTAGCTGGTGTTGAGTGAACGTTAAACACACCTCTCCTCTATCTCTCGCTATCTCGCCGAAGAAGAGTCCCACGGTGGCTAGGTCAGTAAGACGTCGGCTTGCTTACCTGGTGGTCGCATGTACGACCCCGACCTACTTCATCGGCATTTGCCGACGTGGATCCTCCTTTTCAGTGGTATGGGACAGAGGGCGTGGGACGAAAACCCGAGGTCCCGTGTACCATTGGTGTGTACATAACAAATCCCTTGACCATTGGAATTCGATATAATAGTAGTCCGTATTAGCTCAGTCGACGCTGAGCGCAGACCTTTTGGACGTTAAAGGTAATTTTATTTCATTGCATTGCGTTTCCAGTAAGCGTAAATTCTTATAAAAACAAAATCCAGAATGATATATATCAACATTTCAGCACTGTTCAGATAAACAAGGATGAAGCTTTTGTATTTATGAGAAGCTCTATTTATCCAAGAAATATCTTAGTAAAATTTGATTAACGGTTAGATTTGCAGCATAAGCTCGACTCAGACACTTGTCAAGTTAAATAATTTGACTTTTAGACAACTCATACATTGTCATTTACTAAAACACATTGGCTGAGTTGAAATGTGTAAGTTTGACAAACAGGGAAGGAAGTCGTGTGCACCCCTTGATGTCAGGTCAGCTCCAAGATCCCATGACACGCGGTCAAGGCTACATGGACGCAATTACCAATGATGGAGCTATATTTTCAAATATAAGGGATGGGCCTTAATGTAAGAGGACTATTTAGTTGGACATTAATTAAGGAATGTTACTTAGGGGTGGATGAACAATGACCCTGATTAACTGTGTGTATACGTTGAGGCACGCAAATTAAACATGGTCCTTGATTGATCAAGTTGGTTTAATCATGTAGTTGTGAAGTTTTGTTTATTTTCATCGAACCTTTACTCCACAATTGCAATATTTCTTGATTAGATTTGAAAGCTGACAAAAGACATTCGCGAGGTGTTAAATAGACTAGTTCTGCTGTATTAATCATGAAGAATTAATGCATTGTCTTCAACCACATGGATAAAGGGATCTTTTTATTTGCATTTCGCAAAGACTTTTTTGTACATTTTAAACCAAATAAATCATCCGTTGGCTTGATGCATGTCAGGAAGCGGCAAAAAGCAATCATTCAGATCATGTCATGGATTCGCTCTTTAGTTGATTAATTATTCTGCATATAGGTTAACCTGAGCTGAATTGGTAGTTCCATTACTCAACAAATAGCATGTGTGTAACGAATGCTCTAGCCTAAAAAAGACAACTTCCTGGTTGTAAAAAATATGGCATTCAGTGTTAATTAGCAGCTGATCCACATCGAATTTCAATTTCAATTCATTTTATTTTCGATGTTGTAATACTGTAATGGGGATATAATTCAAGCATCCTTCTTTAAATACCGAATTATACATTTACTACCATTCTGTCGGACAAGCTGCTATGTGTATATAGTATTTTCATGGCTGAGTGGGTTAAGCGCTGGCTCGCTAGCCTGAAGGGTCGGGTGTTCGATCCCTGCATTGACCGAGAAAGTTCGTCTCGGTTTTCCGACGTGGTTTTCCCTTGTCAGTGGTGCAGGACGAAGGGCCTGACAAGGACTAGTCGTTCGGATGTCACGAAAAACTTAATTCCCGTGTACACATTGGCGTACACGTAAAATATCCCTTGGCAGTTGAAATTCGATATAAGAGTAGGCCGTAGCGCCGCTGCCCCGGCAAAATTTCCCTTATAGCACACTGTTTGGCGTATACCCGTCTTCCATTAGCCCAGGTTGGGTGCAGAAGAGTACAATATTTCATATAATATTTAATGTTTATCGATATTAAACAGTTTAAAAGATAATTCCTGTGTCTATACATGTTGTAATACAGTGACATCTGACATTTTTTCCTGATCTTATTAAAATATAGACATTTGACTCTTTGCTTCCTGGGCCCTGTTTCACAAAAACTTAAATCTCCTTAAAATCATTGTAAACTAAAATTTCATCCTAACTTACAATAGAAGCGTTTCACAAAACGATTTTAAGCATTGTAGCTAAAATCCACTAAAATAATATTGTAAGTTACAATTGTATCCTAACTTAAAATAGTGGCGTTTCACAAAACTATTTTAAGGACAATTTTAACTAAAATCGATTGTAACTTAGGATAGCTGTCACCCTCTCCTAACTTAAAATCACTACATTAACAAACATTGATTAGAGCTACATTTTTTGATCTATTGCGACATACAGATATAATTGGCACATAATTTTAACATACAATCATTCACAAAAACAATTTTCATTCAATTTCTTTTCATAGCATGGGATATACAGCTACTGTCCACCCGTTTATTTTATTGTAAGGTAATCTAAGCATTTGGATGGCGCCCCATATTAGAACTCCAAGAAAAAAAAACACCCAAAACTCCAGTAAACTACACACTAAAAGAACATTTATATCCAATATCATGGAAAGAAGAGCAATCTTATCTATAAAGAAAATATCTTCGTGTTTAATATAGCAAATTTATTTGTATTAGAAGGCCTAAAGGCCTATAATACTAGACATGCCATATGTAGTATTTACTCATGTTTTTGGGGTTATGATCATTTGTAAGATAAATAAATAATCTAGAATGTGTTTATTCAAAAATGTAATAGGCCTATTTGAAATAAAATTTTGATATCATAAATTTATTATTATTTCTTAATGAAGTTACGTTAATAAAACAACATAAATTTTAAAAAAAATAGGCGCCAAAGCTATTTTATCTTGGGAAAAAAATCATTTAATTAAGTAAGATAGATAGACTCTTCTGCCTTTTCAAAGTTTTATTGAAAGTGTCTATGAGAATGACATTTCAATTCTAGGCATCGGAACATTGGCTTTTTGGCGTATTTATTTAATTTCAATATTAATATACTTTTAAACTACGACAAAAAAACTTGCAGCCTAGATTAGTCTTTTGTGTTTCGAATATCATAATTTGTTTGTGAAAATTCACAATAGTTTCTCTTATCCAAATTACTATAAAACTACGAAATTCAAGCGCTTTAGTTTATCGATACACATTATTTCCACTGAAGCCTGCGAGGAAATCAAATGCCAAGTTCAAGGTCAACCCGCCAATACATTTCGAAACTAATAATACGCAATAAACTCATTTATTCCATCTCTCTACGACTTTCTGGCCATGTGCAAACATTTCTACAACGTATGAAACTCTCCCTGTTGATAATGTAACCGTTAATTCAGTCTGTCAACAGTTTTCAGTTTCGAAGCGTATTTGCTTTCACCGCTAGTGCCCACAGCGGAAATCTGCACTGCGCGGGCGCAGGCGATTTTAACTAAAATCTATTAAAATTGCATTTTAAGTTACAATCGATCTTCGTGAAACGCTTAAAATTTAAAATCTCATTTTGATTTTAGTTAAAATCGATTTTAAGGATTTTAGTTTAAGTTTTCGTGAAACAGGGCCCTGATGTTATAACACATTGACGTCTGGCATTATATGTTCCCTGATGTAATAAAACGTCAATATTTGATGTAGCTTTGCCTAATATTGGAATACACTAACAAACCTGGTTTTCCCTAATGTTTTAGAGTAATGTAATACCTGTGGCATTATATTATTTCCTAGTCTTCAGTTGTCATATTACATTGACATTTTGGTAACGTGAACTTATTGACCATTAAAAATACATGGTAGAAGTTGTGCGAAAAAATAAAACCAAAGAACCGTCAAATAACATCTTCCACTAAATCATCATATTTTCCATTACCGGAGAACACGATACCAAGTGGGTAATACATTGGCTATCTAGTCTGGAGGTTGCGTGTTCGATCCCTGCATTGGCCGAGAACGTTTCTCGGGATTTTCTAACGTGGTTTCCCATTGTCAGTGAGAACTGTGTGGTCATTCGGATGGGACGAACAACCGAGGTCCCGGATATACGTAAAAGATCCCTTGGTGCCCGGGCATAATATCCCAAATAGCACACCCCATATGGCGTAAGCCCGCCTTCATTAGCCCAGTCGGGACAGAACAGTAGGACGTTAACCTTCTTTTGATTTCATGTCCATGTTTGCATATCCGTGATCCCTAAAACACCCACTATGCAAGAGCAAAATTGGCCTTCTACAGGTCTTTCATAAAGCATGAAATTTTACATACATTATTAATTAGACATTCATTAAATTACTGAATCCGTTGTCAACTATCGATGCCACCGAATTGCTTCGATATTAAAATTTAGTAGATTTCAATAAGTTTTGTGGTTGATGAAATAACGCTAAAAATGGGCAATCGACACTTTTTGTATTATCGTAATAACGGTAGTAATAACAATCGAGGCTAGACAAAAACTATATCGCCGATAACTTGGCTCAGACCGAAATTTTCAGCATATTCTATTTTCATTATCTAAATTTACGTAACACCGCCTTAATGTAGCAAATTGTGAAGTTTGGTAATTAACTACATATAATTTTGAAATACATTGCATGTGAAGAAGTCAATGGTTAAGGGGCTATTTAATAACAACCAATCTGGAAGAAAGTTGCTCAGAATAAAAAGCAATGCAAAGTTCAGAAGGACAAAAAAATAGTATTGTAATGACGGAAAGCCCTATAGTCGATCACAGAAAAGCCGAGACGGGCCAAGTTCAAGTCACTACATTCCTGTATAATGACTTGTGGATACCGAATTCGAATCTCTGTGTGGTTCGAGGAACTTTCTTTATGTCCTATTATCTGTTCTAAGTTCTAGCGCGGCAGATGTAATGCGAGAAAAACGATCGAACTAAACATGTGCAAAATCGAAAGCAGAATTTACTTACAAAATGCCCCAATTGCTAAAGTTCAGGGTATAACCATTATAATTATACCCTTTTTGCACGAAAGGAAAATTTAAAAATAGTTCATAAAACGGTCTGGGGATTACTAGATCGAAGTCTGGATACCGAGTCATTGGTAGATCTTAATCCATTTAACCAAGCCTTTCATGTATAGGTCCTAGACGAAACACAGCTTAAACTAATAGTTATAAAACCGACATTTAACTTTAAGACATTTATTTGACTACAGATGCGGCAAAAACTTTCACGATCAAAGACAGTATCTTTGGACCCAGTCAGCGTGACAAAAGTCTAAATTAATGATTTAACGATAAAAGCGCAGGTTATTGCTTAACTAATATTGGGCATTATCACATCACCAGCTCCTCAATGGCGCTAAAAGAAAAAGACAATCTCTAAACCTGAACTTGAATACCAAAATACATCAGATCTTTTCTCGTGACGTGTCGACTCCTACTCGTAATATCGATGTCAAGTATATAACATTCAGTCGACTCGCCTGGATTCCTGTACATAGATCCCAATAAAAGTCTAGCTGATTTTTTTAAAAGTTCTCCCAAAGATATGATTGTTGTCTCACTTCTCTGATTGTTGAAGTGAAATAGGGTTTAACGTCCTACTGTTCCGCTCATATACTGGGTAATGAAAACGAACAAATGCCATACAGTGTGCTATTAGGGATATTGTTGCCCGGGCAGCAGCGCTACGGTCTACTCTTATATAGAATTCAAACTGCCGAGGGATCCTTTACGTGCACGCCAATGTGTAAACGGGACCTCGGTTTTTCGTACAATTCGAACGACTAAACAGCTGTCCTTGTTAGACCCCCCATCCTGCACCACTGACTGGGGAAAACCACGCCGGAATATCTAGAAAAACTTTCTCGTCCAATGTAGGGATCGAACACCAGACCTCTAGGCTAGTGAGTCAGCGCCTAACCCTCTCAGCCACCGTGATTCCCATTCTCTACTTAAAATATCCACTTGCCTTAAAGATGCAATATGTTAGAGCTAAATTTTCCAATTACGTGTGTTTCGTTTGGCTTCGAATGTTATATACATTTATATTTAGACATTTATTCATGTGCCAAGCCGATAATAAGTTCGTTCATCTAACCGTCGGATGGCCGAAATTTGTTCTTTCTAACCACTACGTCAGCAGGTGGGCGTTAAAGGAGACCCCGAAGTCGTTTGTTATATAACTTATTCATTATCTTATATTTGAATAGTTTCTAAAATCTAGGACCCGAATTACAAATTTGGAGATTAAACTATATTACCAAGGCAAATGTAGGCACTATTTGTTAAAGATACATTATTCAAGAGCTAAATTTAATTTGCCTATTGCAAGTCTTTCTTTGGGCCTTAAAAATGTTATATAAATTATTATTTAAACATTTATTAACATGACCATAATCAACCCTTGTTGCCAGCCATCGAATGTTCGGGATATTTACTACATTAAAACCGTTCGGTCATTTAATGATTAAACTTAACCCTTATGTGTATACAAGGAGTATTTCGGGACCCCAAGACCATATCATAGACGTTTGTGAGAAACTGATTCATAATTGTCTGGCGAGAATTCTATACATTGTCAGCAACCTAATTTCGAGTATTATGCTGTAAATAGAATTGACGTGAGGCAGTGGTAACATTTATCATTTGACAAGAAACTCGAATATTACGTTGCCGTACACAAGGGGTCTTGTTGACCCCGCTTCCCTTTCCTTCATCTTGTTTCTGGTTAAAAGTGTTTAATCCATGTTGCGCTCGGTGCTATTTTTGTATTTGGAATCTTTCTTACTGATGATATTGTTTTGGTCATTCTAGTAATCTAGATTTGAGAAGAAAATTTGGGTACTCTACCAACCCCATCAAAAGGCGGGATTCTACATGAAAATGACAATTACGTTATGTGTAGATTTGTATGCTTTCAAAAAAACCTTACAATTCATATCGTCACTGTTAATGCCTCAAATATTTTTGTTCACTCTGGTTGATTATTATTCAGACTTGATATGAAGCTGTAATTAGATCGTGTTTGAATAAAATTATGCATTTAAAAACCTATTTTTGTCTGGGGTCTTAGAATACCCCTTGTGACCCACAACGTTTTTCGTGCAACGTGTCCGCACACGGGTTAAGATGATAAATATACAAGTACCGTGGTTACGATGATAAACAATCAATGCACATTGCATGTCAAAACTACAAAAAACAGCGATAACTTGTCACAGAATAAAGTAATTTGAATGAAAATTTCAATATATATATATTTGCATTATCTATTTTTGAACTATTATAGCACGAACGGCTATTACGTCGCATTAGCTTAATCACTTGCACGTCACACTATTATGAAAGCTGAGTCTCTAAATGATATATCAGCCCGAACATGTGTAATTCCGTTCAATATTTATAACGATATGATGAATTAAAAATATGTCTACATTCGGCATCTTCATGGAGATTATAAATATGAACCCGACCAAGCCATCTAGCTCCACCTACAATCGGTGATGCGACTTTTTAACCCACCGAATTGAATCCATAAAAATATCTACCGTTAATATTTTAATGTGTTTTCTCAATTATGTTTTCGCGTTGATTAAATAGGTTTTATGCAAGATCTAAATCTGTCTATTGTAGGTCTTTCTTAAGGCCTGAAATTTTATTTAAATTATTAATTAAACCTCCATTAACATGGCAAGGCCGTAATAAACCCTCAGTACCATCGGGTGGCGCCGATTTTAAGTAGATGGAACGGTTCGATCATTTTATGATTAAATTAAAAAATGGATAATCGAGACTTTGTTTATTATCTCAGTACCATCGGGTAGCGCCGATTTTAAGTAGATTATAAGAACGGTTCGATCATTTTATGATTAAATTAAAAAATGGATAATCGAGACTTTGTTTATTATCTAAACAATGATAGTAATGCCAATCGATGCTATGCTTTTCTTCTAACAGCACCTACACCGATACCTCGGCTCAGAGTGAAGTAATTTGACTTAACTTTTTAACATATTCCCTTTTCATTATTTATATTTAACTATTATAGTGAGAACTGTCTGGTTTTTATTTTATCTTACATAAATCGTGAATAAAGTCAATAGAATGTACTACCCATTGTTTGTGAAGAATGAATCTGGCTTCCAACACATATTCACAGTCAGCGTCTTTGCTTTCAAATTAGATGCCATCAAATAATTGGTAACGGTAGAATTCCCCCTTTGGCAATTAATGCATGTTTTGTATGCTGTAATTATCTTTCAACAAATGTATCGGACTAAGAGATCAGCTATCACAGATTAGTGGGAGGCATAACACGTCTGCTATTGATGTGCCAGGCCAAACATTTCATGGCGATAGGAAGTGCTTCGAGTTAATCCGTAAAGCATATCAGGTTCATAAATTACGTTAAAAGTAGCAACTACGTCCATGATGACAACTCAACTAGGTGATTTCTATTCATTACACGGTATCATTATGTTGGCTTCATGCTCGATACAATCGATTGAGTATCAACTTCCAGACTACAAAAACAATAACATGGTGAAACCGCAAGGCCATGTAAAGAGAAAATAAGATTACATAAATACCCAACTGATTAGAAAGGATCTGGAAGAAGAAAAAAACCAAACAATGAGAAAATCATTCACCTCAAATTAAATAGTTTTTTTTATATTCTGATTAATGAAACAGACGTCGTAAAATGTATTGCTCCAATTCAGCTAGGACATTTAAATGATTGGTCACGGCCAACAATTACACCAGTAAGTTGGCTGTCTCGTTTGAATATCTTTTTTAATCAGGGGCATTATTCAAGCTACAAACAAAAACGGTTTACGGCTTGTTCGTGTGTATTGACTGATAGTTAACCACTGTGTCAGGGCGATTTACATTTTGAAGGTGCGTGTGTGTGTAAAAGGAGAGGTGGGGTAGCTGAGCAATTATGTAAAACACTATAATTAATTACAGAAGTTGTCCTTGGATGTTTGGAAATGTATAGAGTATTTCTTGTAGTTGATTTACAATATGTAGTAAATCCTTGAGCTAAAGTAAGTCCCATACTTTATCTCCATCGATATGGTTAAGAGGTTGATGAAATGCAACAATAATCTCTATTGCGGTGCTATTTTCCGAATTAACTATACTCGGCGTTTTTGCATTCGTATTAATGGCATTGCTTTTAACCATATCCATTCACATTTCGAATACATTCCAACTCTTAGAAATCTAAAACCGCGTAACTGTAACAGCTTCGAAATTGCATTAGATAAGAATTCATTGAAAGGCAACATTTTCTATTAGAATAATGCAGGAAATATCTTCATTCATTTAATTCAGGAGGTCTATTGATCGTGGTCGAGGAACCGACGTTAACATTTAGAAACGATAAAAAGTTTATATGACCAGACAAAAATTCAGTGCCGGAGAATTCATTCATTAAAAAAGTTAAAAAGCAAGTTTCTAATCAACTCCAGTAAATTAAAACCCAACCAATGTTTACTCTTGGTTCTAAAATTCGGCTACATTGGGTTTTTTCGACACTGAAACGACGTTGAGTCGCAAAAAGATGTTATACTCACGTAATATTTTATCACAGAATACTGCACTGAAAGACTTCTTGGTTTGGCATGAAAGATTTGAGAAGATGATTCGCCTGGAACCCAATTCTTTTATTTTGTTTAAGAATACATGCAGGTTTTAACCCGTTTGTCACCAGTAAAAATTGGATGTTTCTTGGTCGATTAAAAGTTATGCTGTTGTGATGGTATAATAAAAAGTTGAATGCCAGTTAAGGGGTTTTGATGTTAGCACTTGGATAATAATAAAATAAAAATAAAGTACGAACAATCCAAACCATCAGACAAAATTCGACTTACTAAAAAACCGGTATAGGCAACATAGTGTAATCAGCAAATGGACTGTTCACCGTGTACAAACAGTGGTAACAGGTGCCCAGAAGAGTAAGCCTACCCTGCCTGATGCTACACCCGCCATAGCTGCGTCCAAACAATTAGACGAAATCTCGATTGGCCAATGGACTATCAATGACAGCCCACACCAGTTGTGTTCCCAAAACAAACGGTATAGGAAAAATAGTATACAAAATACAAGACAAACAGAGTAAGCTTACCCTGCCGGGCGCCACGCCCGCCATACCTGCATCAACATTATTAGGCGAAATCTAGGTAAAATAGCATGATTGGCCAATGGACTATCAGTATACAAAATGCACGCGATGAACAGTGTTAACGACGTAGTAGACAGACAGAGATAGTATACGCGTCAATTAAATATATCTTAAAGACCAAGACACCATTCTATCTCTGTGAAGTACATTGCTTCCTGTTGATATACAATGTAACGAATTCCTGAAGAGATATTAAAATCTCTTATTTTGTCAGAACGACCAGACAAACGTTGTTCTGTTCACAATGCATTCATTTCCTTAGTCTACAATAAAATATTGAAAGATGAAAAGAGGTAATGGTTATGTAGATTTTAACATGGCAACATCCATGTAATCATCGATTCAAATTTAAAATACCCTATTTAAGATAAGTTACACAGGAATCGGAACATGCAATCCAATGTCATGCCAACCGAAATAACCAAAGCGTACCTACCCAAGACCAGTGGCATTCTAATATTAAAAAACACAACACAATTTATATGGAAAACAATCACTGGTTTATACACAAAAAAGCACGACGTTTCGACAAGTATTCTCTTATCGTTATCAAGTACAAATGATAAATTAATAAACTAAAAGGTAATATTGGGGTTTGTTTTTAAATGTTAAGTGCAAAATGTTCAAGGGAACTATTTTGGATACCATTTTTGTTCTAAACTGCGCTTGACAACTGTTCTGTTATAATTATATATATACCAAACACTGAAATTTGAATTTTTTTTAGTATATATATAGATATACCAAATATTACGCCAGTCGACTACCTTTTCAGTATTCCATCAACAAAAAGCCCTAACAGCATGAACGGCTAAATTTGTTATCTGTAATACCCCAATGCTAATAAACTAATTAGTGAGAGCGTATTAGTCAATTGGTTTTATAATTTTTAATTTCAGGAATGGTATGATGAGTTTTTGAGATGGAATCCAGCAGAATATGGCGGAATTGATGAACTTATAGTTTTTCAGAGAGAAGTTTGGTTACCTGATTTATTTGTTGAAAATACGTAAGTTTAAAGGTTAATTTTCGATGAGCTTAGTCCCGGGGGGGGGGCGTGTAGGTTTCATTGTTTAATATTACTTAATCTGGTTATATCTATTTTCTAGCTATTGTTAGTTGCAGATGAATACCAATCTGTCTCATCATAACCACATGCAAGAGCGACAGTAGTCAAGTGGCGAAGGCAATGAACTTGCTACTATATATATTCCATGTTTGCTTCTGGTGATTCGTCTATTCCACCTGCTACTTTTCAGGAGTCGTTCACTCAGTGCTAACAAGAACAGGTCCGTCGGTGTCCAATACCGTTGTGCACAGGGTAAGAAGCCCATTTCAGTTGGCATTCGATGACAAGACGCCATGCTCTTACTTCCTGTCACTATCGCCAGGTCGGCGAAATTGTTTTTAAAAAGTCTACATAAGAGCTATGTATTGTTTATTCACATGCCAAGCCTATAATCAATTCTCCAGAACAACAGATGTCCTCGATACTGAATTGTACTTGTCAAAACTTCAAACATTCATAACTTCGCTCAGAACAAAAGTGATATGACTGTAATTTGCGATCTAGTCATTTTTCATCCTGATGAGCTCGAAATTAAAAATACCACTGACAGTGACAATTACGCTTCCTACTTGGATCTGCGTCTCGAATATGACAATTGCCATAAACTGAGTGTTAAATTGTACGATAAACGGGATGACTTTGACTTTCCGATTGTTAACTTTCCATTTATTAGTAGTAACATTCCAATATCACCAGCTTATGGAGTGTTTGTGTCTCAGCTAATTCGTTACACGAGAGCTTGTTCCTTTTATTCTGATTTTTTAAGTAGATCGAGGCATTTGTCATCTAAGCTTCTACTACAAGGATACTTGCGCACTAAACTTATTAAGGCCTTTAAAAAGTTTTATGGCCGTCATATTGATTTGATTGGTAAATATAACGTGTCTCTCTCGGCTATTATTCTAGATATTTTTAATTGACACGTATACTGTTACTATCACCCTGATAATGTCTACAACATCGTTAAGACAGTTCATCACGTGCATTTTGCATACTATAGTTCATTGGCCAATCACGCTATTTGACTGACATTTCGCCTAATAGATTGGATGCAGCTATGGCGGGTGTGGCGCCAGGCAGGGTAAGCTTACTCTTCCGGACACCTGTTACCACTGCTTGTCGTGTATTTTTGTACACGAGGAGCAGTCCATTTGCTGATTACACTATTTTGCTTGAATACACTATTTTGCCTATAACGTTTTTAGGACTTCGAATTCTGTCTTTTGATTTGGATTGTTGTACTTGGTTTTTATTTTATTTAAACAATTCTAGCAAAAAACAGATAGCTTATTATCTTATAAATCCCCTTTCTGAAGTTGTAATTCATTGTTTCAGTCGCATCACTATTTTTGTGATTATTGTGAGTCTGTGACTTTGTAATGCAGTGTGTGTGTGGGGGGGGGGATGTTTAGCACATGCGCGCTGTACCATTAGGTCTGAAATTGAGTCAAATGACGTAGTTTCGATTCCCCGGCTGTATATGACAAAAAGTCGGGTCGCCTGTCCAACCTCGTGGGTTTTCTCCGTGTCCTCCGGCTTCATTCTACTGCTAAAGCGAATTAATGAAATTAAATTGAACCATATATGTTCGTCCCGAAATGACATGGTTCATGTCGAGTAAACGTTAACCCCCCCC
The DNA here is from genome assembly GCA_917208275.1 of Patella pellucida. Taxonomy (NCBI): domain Eukaryota; kingdom Metazoa; phylum Mollusca; class Gastropoda; family Patellidae; genus Patella; species Patella pellucida. Next base: position 66,897,087 of record OU795039.1, read on the forward strand.
CCCCCTCTCTCTCTCTCTCTCTCTCTTTCTCTCTTAATGCGATGTTAAATCTAAGTATATGGTGGTCATTTGGCGCCAGACAATAACAATGTAATGGATTAGCTTGAAGCGAAAATGTCGAGGTGGCTGGCATTAACGCATAGTATGTCAAAATTTCTTCCTAATGTACCATGTAGACCTATTCGGTCCAGATAATGCAAATTACGAAAAAAAAAATATTCCTAATTGCCGACTGATCCTATGATTCTGGAGAATGATTGCCAGAAACGCAGAAATTTGGTTTTATTAAAAAATAACTTTAATAAAAGTTAGGCGAACCACAGTTTTATATAAGCTCTAATAACGTCAGTCAATGTTTATCGTAAATGATAATTTCGAAGTATTTGATTACGTGACAGCTTCGGCTGTAGCCATAAAAACTATGCACATGTTATTCCTATGAAAAAATTAAGCCTGAAAAATAACAGATATATTTCGATTGTTAGGGCTAACCCTTTTGAGCGAATCGTCTTCTCTAAACGGGACCTCGGGTATGACGTCATTATAATGCAACCAAATGTAAACAAAACAACACTGTTTATATCTAAACCAGGCTAGTACGCTTAACCGGGGCACCCGTTTATGAAACCGGAAAACCCGGCAAAGCGAGCCAGCCATTCTTTAATGTAAACAAAATTGTGTGTTACAGGCGGGGTGGGCGCATGCGCGTGGGAAATATTTTCATCTCGGTTCCAATCTTAACCAAACTTTTCATCACTGGTATGGGATGGGGGGGGGGGGCATTAGCATGGTCATGTTATCGGTGGATATAACTGATTTAATACTACATGAATGTATATTTAATTGGTAAAGCTAAGGAAAGGATTGTCAAATGGTCGCAATATACATACTATTAAAATATACATCGACCCGCCCACTTTATATTTTGTATTGAAATTTTGACAATGCAGCTGTAGGAATACAAGTAAATAAGAATCATACAGACATTTTTGAATAAACACGAAAATTGAAATGAAAATTCCGTTAAAACCTTTAGTGAAAATATTATTTCTATTATAACAAATACATGTGTTTTCGTTTCAGGGCTCAGGATTATAAGGAACTTGGTAATGACGCTATGTTAATTTCAGTCAGTCACAGAGGAAAGATATTTTGGGAGCCGGGTATTGTGACGGAAACCAGCTGTGCCGTGAATATTGGAAGATATCCGTTTGATTCCCAGTCGTGCGACATACGATATTTAACATGGATGCACACAAATCGCACATTGACTGTTGAACCCGAGTTCAAAACAATCGACTTGGAAGCCACACTACCGAATGGAGAATGGGACATTGCTAGAACGGAAGCGCTGCCATATTCTTACCCATCAACCTACAAACAAGGAACAAGTCACACGGGAGTTAAATTCTTCGTTTATTTACGTCGTAAGAGAACATTTTATATATTAAATACTATTATACCAGTAGTGATGTTATCACTATTAAATGTTTTAGTATTCATATTGCCTGCTGATTGTGGTGAAAGAATGGCTCTAGCAGTAACCGTTCTCCTGTCCTTTACAGTTTATCTGGGAATTATCAGCGACGTCATGCCAAAGACATCAGAAAGCCTGTCCTTATTAGGTAAGAAATGAAACAATTGACTAATTCAACGGTAACTACATGTAACCCTAAATGGTATAACGGATCCTTTGCAATCAGACCCATTCCACTAAAGAATACACACCTTTGAAAAAATCTTCTAGACCAGTATTGGACGAAGGCTAACATTACGCTTTATCACCCAATAATACATTTGCCAGTAGGTATCGCTTGTGTGATAAATTACATAATCTACTGTGATATATACACAGTGGTGATATCGCTTTACATAAATTTGATTGGTCAATCAAAAAGGAACTACTTTCTTTTATTTTAAAGAAACCACTTTGTTTAAGTAAAGAGTGACTTTTAAAAAAAAAAAAGGGAAACTGCTTTTATTTAATTGACCTTGAAGGAAAAAACTAGGTCAGTATATAGAACTATACAATAGCTAAACTGCTTTCAAAAAATGATGTATCACTACGCTGTAATGTAATTAGGTTCTATAAAAGTGAAATTTATACCAAAGAATTATATTTATTTATTTGTGCATGTAAGAAAGGGTTGGGTGATAAATAAAATCTCCAACTCGTGTTTTTTGATACCAAAAAATATCAACACTCGTTGATAAAGTAAAAAAACTCGGCAGAGCCTCGTTTTTTTTACTTTATCAACTTGTGTTGATATTTTTTGATATCAAAAAACACTCGTAGGAGATTCTCTATATACCACCACAAAACTTCAAGGTTCACTCCCCATTTAACAAATCACTCGTCGCACGGATGCCATCCTTGTCCCTAAAGGCCTGTATTTAATGGCCTTGTTTTTAAACAATATTTATTACAACAATACATGTATATCACCGGATAAGGCCTTTACAAAATTTCCCTCTTTGTATATACATGACATTGGGAACTAAGACATTTGCGAATGAGCTAGTAGTCAAACATACAGGTAGGGTTGTCTGGCGCGTGTTTTATGAATTAAATTTATAGTCGTTCAAATTACTACACTGTTGTTAATAGTTCATGAATATTTATCTACCTTTCTTTTGTTGTTATACTTATTGAACTATTTTAATGTCTGATTTTCCTATCAAGTAGTTGAAGCAAGTGTAATATTCTATGGCGCATCAAATCTATGTTTATACCCTTCACAGATTTTTTTGTTTTTTATCTTTCAGCTGTTTACCTCACGACACTTCTTTCTCTCAGCACCATTTCTGTTGGCTGTGCTGGGGTCGTTCTTAACATACACCACAAAGATCCGCGGACGGCCGTACCTCGGCTTGCTCGTATTTTATTAGGTGGAAGCGGTAAGCACAATTACAAAGCGCTACACAGGCGTTCAACAATACGTGACAAATACGTAGAAAATGACAATTTACGTGACGTACAGGATACTGTGCATCTGCATATGAAAGAGATGGTTAGTGATAACAAACCCTTAGAAAATGGCGACGCCGACAATCATAATGTTGAGTGTAAAACCACGTCATCAACGGCGCCGGAATGTCAGTGGCTGGTCAAAGATGGCGAGGATGTCAGTAAAAAACACTATGCGACGTGGCACGATATCGGCAAGTCATTGGACAATATCTTATTCTGGATTTTTTTCATCATTACGGTAACCGTGACAACCACTATGTTAATGCTATTTTGTGGAGTGCATGGATTCTGACAGCTATTAAAGAGTAATGACACTTCAATTGAAAGCGAATATTAATTCTCATAGTCAGTTAGCGAACAACTGATCGCGATGAGGAGGAATAGGATCTGTTGTTTAATAATTGGGAATGGCCTTATGCATAGTCAACATTGGTATTATATATTTATAAACGCCAGATTGCAGTAAATTCCATGACAGTGTGGTGAACAAGATAGGTGTTTCGATTAGTCTATAGTTCAGATCGTAAGTTACCAATGGATACCAAAAATGCACCCATTACACTTTTACTTACTGTTTGTGAATTTATTATTGAATTAGATACCCATGCATATATTTAGAAGTTTTAACTGCATATGTACATTTTGTATATACCTATACACTAAAAATAACTACTTGTTTATTAAGGGGTTTTTGCCTCTTTAGGTCAGGTAGATTAAGAGTTGAATTGGTTTATCGGGTGTGCTATTTCTATGACTAGTGGTGCAAGGTTTCCAAAGACTGATCCGACGTTTGTTCTTTAATGATTTTGATTACAATTTACATCTCGACTGCGGAATGGACAGTCATGGACTTACAGCTTTAAAAAAAGGCAGATTGATCTCTCCAAAAAACAATCACCACATACCATCTTATCAAATAGACAATCAGATTTTTAGTATTGTGGCACATGTTGAATAATATATTATGATGAATTGTCTGTGGACGTGTTAAATTGTCAAATGTAAACAGAATTCGATTTATTAAGGTAAAAACCTTTATCTTCTTATAGGCCAATATATTTCGTTATTATGACACCCTTCTAGGCGATATTTATATTGGAATGTACATAAAGCCTAATCCTATATGATTACATATACCATGTGAACAGCTTTAATATTTATTTACAGTAGAACTTGTATTAAGCAAGCACCCAAGGGAAATTTCAAAATGCTTGCTTAATGGAGGTGCTCTTTGAATAGAGGTATCAAATATTGTATATGAATACACTGGATTGTTTTATCCCGTTCAACTTATCTCGAGAAAACAGTTTTGTTATTTGTGTTCAATTTAAAAACTCTAAATAGCACTGAAATTCTGATATTCTGTAGATGACAATGTTACATTTGAAATGGGGTAAATTTGTATAGCCGTGTATAATAGCGTTATTTTATATTTTAAATCAGGTCATATACTTTGTGATATGTGTACATGTATGTATATAGTTTATTTTAATCTTTATTAATATGTAAATAATACTTTGAATAATATAGATAAGAAATACATACATGTAGATAGATTACCCCGTTATTTTAAAACAGTTATTTAACTTCGAGACATTTTAATTTTCTTTTTTAGAATTATATTTACATACTGACATATTTCATAATTTTACTTGTTAACTATAGGGTATATTGTTGTAGTCTGTCCGTCCGTCTGTCAGTATTTCGACCTACTTGTAATCACACTCAAACGAGCGGCCATTTTATTTTTAAATCAGAAAGCTTACAGACGTCAAGAAATCGCTCTACAGACTGGGGATTTAGAAATGGGGCGGTGTTGGGTATCTTTCTAAATTGTTGAATCAATGCTTCTGGATTAACTGCGTTTCCTTCTTTGCCGAGGAGTTTATCGGAATTTGCCCACGTTGTTTCCCCTTGTCAGTGGTGCAGAACGGAGGTCTTGACAAAATAGCTGTCTAGTCGTTCGAATGGGACGAAAAACTGGGCCTCAATGTATACACTGATGGGCATGTAAAAGATCCCCTGACACTTGTAATTCGATATAAGAGTTGGCCGTTGAACCCATTGATTTTTTTTCTTTGCGAAGGAGTGGTATTTGTCATGTAACCGCACCACATTTAGACATGCGTTATGCAAGATCTAAATCTTTTTTTTGCAGGCCTTTCTTTGGGCCTTAAATGTTATATAATTTATTAATTAGACATTGATTAACTTCGATCTTTTAAATGTACTACGGTTATCTATTTAAAACAAAACACAACACTTGGCATATGTGGATATGATTGAACTTTTCTGTTATTTAATACCGATGTTTCAACTTTCATTATTAATTAATTAATTACCAAGACCATTCTCAGCCCTCGATGTAATCGGATTGCTCCGATATTAAGTTGGTTTAAATGCGTTTTGCGGTTGCATTAAAAATGGTTAATAGAGACTTTGCTAACCATCGTAACAACACTAGCAATGACAATCGAGGCTACAGTGTTATTTGAACGGGGATAACTCGGCCCAGAGAAACGCAATTTGACTGAAATGTTCAACACACTCCCTTTTCAAAAACTATTTTTTCACTAATAACTGTCAGCTCTTTATCTTACCTAATGCCCCTTCAAGTCCTTTTATCTTATAAAAAATTAATTGCAGAGTAATGCCATTACAATCTTGTGAATATTCTACAAATGGCAAGTTTCCAGATTTCTCTTTGAAACTTGCTCGGATATCGTTTATTTGATCATGGGCACATGCTTTAATGCCTGGCATCCTATCTTTGTACTAGTTCATAGTAATTATAATAATATGTTTCTCATGCTGGGGAATTCAATTTCCGGACATGTACATGACAATTGACATGCTGTTTTTTTCATTTTTTAGCCATATATTTTAATTCATTTTTATTGTGAACAAAATTCTATTAATGTTATAGACTTCATTCAATATCATTCATGTCTTTAACATCTCTTTTAAAAATCAAAATAATTAACCCGATATTAAATAAGGTAATGTGATTAATTGGTACTGGATGTCTTGTTGATGTCATCTCGATCAAACATGAATCTGACATTAAGGGGTTATTAAGAGTATTCTCAATATCCATGTATGTCAAACCTAAAAGGATAACTATAGATGAGTATTTTACAGTAGGGAATTAATAAAACAGATATTCCAAACCATAAATAGTATTTATACTTCAGTTGTTGGACCAGTTACTAGGACCCAAGCGCCACTCTTCTTGTTGAGTACGATGCTCTTTGAACAACAAAAACCCAAGCCCTCATCAATATTAAGTACGGTTTACGGTCGACATGAAACGTGGCATTATTGTTTTTGTTTGACAATTGTGCGGTGATGTGATGGTGCAATTTCAAGACGGTGTGGTTTCTGGTTCTTCGTTCCCCCGTATAGCAGTCATGTTAATAATCAGGGGTAGTGATAAGGGACGTGATAATCAAATATTATGTTATAGATAGATTTTATCATACGTTTTCTCATCTTCAAATTCGTTGTATTATATACTGGTGTTCAAAAGATGTATATCATGACATTAACGCGACTAGTGAAAAATAACGTATTTAATGTTAAATGGGGTTGAAAATCATTGTGGATTTAAGTCATGAAACCACCGTTTTAGTTTTAAGCGACAATATGGGTGATTTTAATAGAATTTACCATTCTTGCTATAACAGTTCAAAAATAGATGACGAAAGAAAAATATATTGAAAATTTCATTCAAATTACTTTATTCTGAACAAAGTTATCACTATTGTAATTTTAGACTAGAAATATGAGTCAACTCTCTCTTCATCTCTGATAATGGCCGTTCGTCAATCAAATTGACCGACATGCGGCCTCGCTTCGTAGGCTCTATCATTTAGCCTCGATCTAAAATTTCCGAGAGTATGACATCAATGTAACTGTAAATCTCCGCTTGCGATGCCATTTAATAATTTAATCAATCAATGAAATCATGTTTAAATCCAAGCCATCCGTAGGTCTACAGGGTTGATTTGTGCATGTTGTGTAAATCAAGATCTAATTTATAATTTCTATGACATCTGAAGCCTAAATCAAGACTTGCATTAATCAGATTTAGCTCTCGCATAATGTATGTTATCTAGCAACTGTTAAATATTATAAATCACGAAACCACCATTTCTCTTCCTTTATCTTTATTATTATGGGATTTACATACAAAAAAAGAAAATGACGGTGTTTTTAAACTTTCCTTAATAAGAAATATCACAGCCCCCCTCCACTAAAAAAAACCCCACACCTGTAATTTTGTTTACATTTCATTTTTTTTTATCAATTTATTATGTTGTATTGTATAATGTTTGATTGTATTTTAGATGAATATTATAAGAACTGATTTGAATAAAATGTACATATATTATCATACTGAATTTATTACATATGCTCCAGGACTATTAATTATAAAACAAACTTACTCATATACCCAATCGGCCCTCATGAATAGTTAATGCTTAATTGTATTGTTTCTGTATTCCAGTGAAACAAACGTGGAAGCAAACCACGTGCAACATGTAATCAGAAAATATTTGAAATTCAAATAAACACATTTTATTTATAAATTATCTTTCCCCGGCAATAAATGTTACGGGTTATACCATTAAAAATCCATTTTAAAAATCATTTATTATAATCAAGCCTTTTAATTTTTTGAAAGCACAAAGTTCCAAAATGGGATTCTATGCCTTTAAATGTAATACAATTTTGCAATTCATCAGTCTTTGGATTTCCGCTCGTGATCAAATTTCTATTCAATTTGAAAGTGAGATTACCAAAGGCACAGCTTGTATGAAATTTGTATTGATATCCTTTATCGCTGATCAGGTCTTTCTCTGGATTGAATTTAATGTACATCGTCATTTTCAATCAAACCATCAAACAGACATCATTAGACAATTTGGCTTTTGAAGTTCTTCTGGTGTAAGAATAGATTAAGTAAAGATGTCGACCGAAATCTTCAGTCGGAAGTAGCTGACCGCTTTGAAATCTTTACTTAGTAATATACATGTAATTACCACCCACCGATCTTTGTGACTAGATGTGAATGGACATAGAGAAACTTAGAAACATTGTGACGGAACATAAATTTTATATAAAACCAGAGTATATAGGTTTAAGTTCATACATGTATACTTTACTACCGTCGGTTAATTAAAATGTCGTCCCCAAGTACATATAAGTGAGTAAGTTCGCAGTAGACACGTATCTGTTCATAAAAAAAAACAAGCAGACACAGATTAAAAGTTTTGAAAGGCAAGAAGATATTTTTTTTAAAACATCGATAATATTTTTGGAAGCCCGGATTCAGATTTTTTATCGCATAGTTTGGATTCCGGCCAGCGATTGCATGAATATAGCATCGATCATAATTACGTTGCGTAGGTTTCTTAGAAAAAAAAGGTAGATTTCCTAGTGTAATAGAAGCCGACACCAATAAAAAACAACCCCGTCTCAGATTTGTATCCCATAATTCCATTCATTCAGACAAAATAAACCACGCATCTGCAAATGAAGGACCCAGTTTATGTTAACTTGACAGTCAGTCAATTGAACTGGTGCGTTCGATTATAATTGATCAAGTACCACCCCCTCCCTTTTTATTCTTTTAGGTTATGTTGTCCGAATTTCACCAAATTTGTCTTGACTCTTTGTTACGATTCAGTCTTATTTAATTTTATATCTTTATTCCGTTTCTTTTTCATTTTCACGAGCTTGAAAGCAAGAAATTGTCTAATATAACTGCATTACACTTGTACATGTATCGTATTGCATAATGTTTGATTTTATTTTAAATGATTATGAAACTGGTTTGGATAAAATGTACAGATATTAGCACACTGGTTTAATTTCATATTTCCCACGACTTTGTTATAAAACAACTACTTATATACCCAGCTGCGTCGTCTGTTAGATATAGCAACATTTTTAACACTTTAGGGCAGATTTTATCGTGTTCAAAACATTGAGCTACCTAAAAATTAAAACCATGGACTAGGTTTATTTAACTCAGTTGTAAGAGAAAAAGATGAATATGGTTCAATTTTATTTCAATAATTCGCTTGTCCTCAGGTTTTTTTTAAAGTGGATGAAACCCACGAGAATTGTGATCCTACTAAAGCACATACTGCTTAATTGCATGTTTTCTGTTTTCTACAGAAAACAAACGATGCTCAACATTTTAACAGAACATATTAACCCTTTTTATTTAATAAATTATCTTTACTCTGGAATGAATGTATTGGAAAACTATTTTAAAAATCATTTATAATAATAAAGCCTTTTAAATTTTCGAAAACACAACGTTCTAAAATCGGATTTTATGCCTTTAAATGTAATGAAAATTTGGCAAATTGTCAAATGACCAATTTGGGATTTCCGTTTGTGGTCAATTAATTTATATTCACTTTTTAAAGGACCGAATTACTCACAATCCTCCAAAATCTTCGACATCGAAAACACGAATTATTGGTCAATTTAAATCTATATTACCGGGAATAAATGAGCTTCCAATATCTGATATTTCAGATAAAATAATATTTTTTATTGGTTCACGAATCGTGTACCATAGTGCGTCGCAAAATCAATTGTAATAAGGCGCTGGGAGAACTGGGCTAAACTATCCAACAAGTCAGTGCGAGTGTTCATATCCTGGACGCGGATTCTACACATATATTGTAGTAAAGAAGTATTTTGCATGGTCCTTGGCCAAACAATGCAACATTATCTAGACTGGAATAACCAGACGCTAACAATTGCCCATCCTTTGGGATACTTTGCGTATTTCGCCGTGGTTGCAACTTTGATAAACGCGGATGTGACGTGGCTGCTCATTTGACAAGAACACAGTGATGGGGCCATCCATAAAGTACGTACGCTCAAAATGGCTAAAATTCAGAAACCCTCCCCCCCCCCCCGTACGCCCGCACGCGATCCCGGGAAAACAATCGTATAAATCAGATATATAATTAAACGGATTTTAACTAGTGTTTAACCCTGGGAACGGGAATCGCAAGTAAAAGCCATCTCGCGATGTGTTTGCGCATGTCAGAGTGCGTTGAATTCTGGGCCAGGTCAAAGGTCTGACGTGTGGATCCACAGGTCGTCTTTTGTACTAAACAGATAGAGCATGACATAGCGCTGACAAGGCAGCCTGAGACGAAGCAGAAGATGCCCCTATCTCCAAAATAGCGTGAAACTAAGTTTGATTCATTCGTCATCCGAAGTTTGATTCATTCGTCTGAGCGAATGATTGAGCCAGCGAATACCGTTGTGAAAACATCTATACTGATACATATACAATGACTATATAACAATAATATCAGGAAAGCAGTACGCGTCGAACGTACGTGAGGGAAGTGCGCATGTCCCAAAATAAGAGTTAAAAATGAAAAAATCAAGCGTACGTACGTTTTGCCAATGACCCCCCCCCCCCTGTACGCTTTTGGCGTGACCCCCCCCCCCCCCCTTCAAGCGTACGTACTTTATGGATGGTCCCATGGTGTATGAAATTTTGCATTTTACTGTGACTCCGGTACGCCCTATCGAATGTATGGTAAGCGCGTAGCGAGGTCTTTGGTATGTGTGAAGGGTGCTTTACCAACAACTAGTATAGTATTAAAGATTTTACTTTTACTTACTGCCTGAACTACAGTGACACACCAGATGAATGTACATATTTTGATTTGGAAATATACAATGTATATCCATTCCATATACATTGTAATCAATCTTAGTGCAGCAATGTCCATTTAATTTTTCTATAGTACGACTGTTTACGTATACCTAATCTGTTTTCGGCTTCCCCTGTCGTCTTTTCTGTTCAATACCAGCCACAAAACCCCATTGAAGGATTCCGGAATTGAAAATAAGGTTATGATATGAATATTCCATCATCAAATCTTATCCCAAATGGTAGATAAATTCAACGTTTATGTTTATTGGTGTAATAATATATGTTTGGTATCATAAAACACCGTCTCGAGGATTAATGAACAGATAAAATCTATCAGCAATCACCATTCCAGACAATGCTGCGTTTTACTTTCCATCTATACTGTGAATCTTAGACCACCCAATAACTTATTAAACACGCAAATCCAGTAACGTGGATTTTAACCTTTAAGTGTCTCAAACAGACAATCAATTATGAAACGAAACTGTGCAGCAATGTGAACAGAAAAAAAACAACAAAGCATAAATAATGATCAATAAGGACCTTAGCATTCTAAACTGGTATTCAACATTAACAAGTCGCTTAAATTGATATTCGCTTCCGCACAGGCCCAGCATCGTACGGATGTGTCGTAACAAAAAAGTTCATAATGGCTGTTTTTAATGATCTTTACCGGAAGAAATATAGTTTTTGCATGCCCTTTGCTAATTATGTAGGTCTATTCTCAACACTGATTTCGGTTCCAAAGTCAGCGTGCGATATATTTTACCGACACCATTGGCCCGAGACTGTACAGCGCTCCTCAGAATCCATTCACTTGATTTCACTTGAGTTGATGTATTGCAGTGTCGGTTGTAGTATGTGCCTTGTCCGTATGTTTACCTTTTGGGTTTTTGCGTGTAGTGTGGTCCTGCACGTAATAATGATGCAGGGGGTGACTTTATTAGACGTAAGCATAGTATGCTTAGCTAACATCGACACCTTCCAAAATCATAGCCATTATCAAATCCGAAATCTGTATTCAAATTTCCCGACAATGAGCTATACATAGCAACATTTGGAAAATGTTCCATAAATAAGAAAGATATGATTTTGACTTGACCGAACTTTTTGTACTACATAAGTTTGGTATGAAACTATTTATGTAATTTGAAATAAAAGTTATTAAGATAATCTCAGGTGATACGTCTATTTAGGAGTGTCGTTTGCCCACTTCCTGACAAGTATTCTTTGGATTGTGAATCAAATACAGATTAACAGGACATCTTTAATTACTGATTATGTTCATAATTACTAACATCATTAGGAATAAATAGAAGGCATTCCACTTGGCTTAATATATACGTCACTCTCTAACGAGAAACTTATCAATATGATGTCATTATTTTCTCGTATATATGACTTTTACTGGTTGTCCGCGTCTCTAGATGCATATCAGATTGACCAGACGGTGATATGAATGGGTTAAATACCAAGATTACCCTCAATGCATACATGTATATTTATGGCGGAAACGTTTCAAAGAAATCATTCATAATTAAGAACTAACATAAAATGTTTCATGAGTGATAAGCTTGTTGCAAAGACGTGAACGAATTCTTACTACACGACAGTTTTCATTTATTGCAATGTAAGAAGAAGGCAAACTTGTATAATTGACACTCTATTTACAGTTGTCGGTTCATGGCCAGATTCGCAAACATCATCCATGGCCAATATGATCTACTTGTTTGTGGGTCAACATATCAGATCAAAAATTAGTAACATTAATACGGGTACATTAGTGTACATAGTGATTGTAATAAAAAATAAGTTTATTGTAGTAATATTGGTAAAAATACCAAACATTACAAATTTGAATCAACTGGGCAACTGGGAAATGATATGTACAATTATATTTTAAAAGGTGCGATTCATATACAATAATAAATTAATAAAATTTATAAAAGATATGTTCATGTTGTTAAATTTCAAAACATCTGTATAAACGTGTATACGTCGGTAGTGCGAAATATGCAAACGAGCAGGCTATATTACAAACTATTGGTACGGGCATAATATTTACAGAAACTTATAATCGATACTTTATGTAAAAGCTAAATCTGCCCTTTGCAGTTCTTTTGTTTGGCCAAAGACGTTATATATACTATTAGACATGACGGGTTTTTAATTCAGTGGTTGCCATTTAAAAATTGATAAGTGAGACTTAATTGTTTATACAGTAACAACGGTGGCAATGAACACGAGACTTAAGTTATTCTTGTTCATTGTCCCACTGTAAAACTACTCTTTTTCTGATTTTACATTATACATTTAGAACCAGAGCAACGAAACACACACACCCACGTGTGTAGAAACGCGATTTGCACAATAATACACGCTGATCAGAGAGAGAGAGAGAGAGAGAGGAGAGGAGAGAGAGGAGATGAGGTTTAACGTCCACTCAATACAACTAGGTCATTTCGGGACTAACACATGGGTTAATTTTATTTCAATAATTCGCTTAAAGGAACAGTCCCGAATTAAACAGAGTCTCAAAAATAAAAGTACGAGTACGTATGAAATTTAAACGCCAAAATATAGAAGAATGGTGTATATACTCTGACTCAAAATTTCAGCTCAATTATTGAGTCGTTTGGACGTGAGCGTTAAAACAGCTTATCCGGACACGTAACCCTTTTAAGATTTCGGGTCAATTCTTTCGTTGGGTGACCCGATAATCGTTCCCGTTCCTTTAGAGGTCTACACGTTGAATGGTACATGTGCAGTACTTGATAACAAAAAGTAAATTTCTCCGACACGTTATTTTTTATTAAAAAAAGTCTGGTTTTATCCAATCACCGCATGATTAAGTTTGGGACACTGGGTTAAAATTGTTGAAAACGTATAACATATATTGTGTTAGTTGCTCGGCCCTAAGATAGGGGATTTTAACACAAAAGTAAGCAGTTTTATTCTCAAAAACATTATCGGGATTGACCCTCTAAGCAGTGGGAGGAAACAGGAGTGCCCGGGGAAAACCAGCGAGGTTGAGAAGGCGCCCCTATCTCCATGCCACATACGCTCACACCAGGGCTCGAAACCACAGCCGCAAGCCAGAGGTGGCCGGTCAGCTAGAGGTCGAAGCGCGGCACTTTAGACCACTAGGCCATCCCAACCCCCCACACGCTGATCAAGTCTTGGCAAAGGTATATGAAAACCTGAAATCAAAAATATTTTAGGCGAGCCGAAAAACACAAACTTCGCTTTGTCTATTTGAATTTCACTTCCGTATTTTCAAAGAAGAGCATATCATGTATTAATTGGAGGGTATAATAAATTCTCGTGTCGACTAAGCCCGTCTCACACGGCCGTGCGCTGGCCTGATCTTGGTAGTGCGTAGAGTGACTCTGTGGTGACACCAAAGTAATGCAGTGTAAGGCGTACGTTCAAGGGTCTAGGACCGTTGTCAATATTTAATAAAAAGTTGCACTCCCCATGGTAACCAGTTGTCAATATTTTATAAAAAGTTGTACTACCCATGGTAACCAGGGATTTGTGTTTTTAAGTGGTTGATTATGCAGTATCTTTGGCCACGAAAAGTAAGAGTTGCGCCTCTTCCCGCAATAAATCTATCAATTCTTTCATTATTATAAACAAACATAAACGCGACGACGAATAAGAATTAATTACAAAAATTATAGATAAGGCCCATGAAGAAGGAAATTTTACAAAAAAAATATATGAGTATTGGATATTGAACTGACAATGCAATCCAATGGATTTTCTGAAATGGCACTAAAATTAATTTCATGGGTGTCGACATTTTTTTTAGTTTTAGGACTGGTTACCTCCCTTAGACCAGATAATCTAGCCAATCAGATATCGTTAACAAATTGTGAAAACGCATCCAGACTAATATTCGTAGAATATTTTTTTCGATGATAGAGACTAGATCACCCCTGTTATAAGCTAGGTAGCGTGTGAGACAAAGTTAACGCGGTGTTGTGAGATGTACACCAACTGACGACCAACAACACTTGTGTCAACTCAGGACTGACTCACGATTGTGTCATCTGACGTACATGCTGAGTATAGTTGGGTCACAACGGAGTCACGTACAACCTACGCCATGGCCACATTGATCAGCAGAGAATATGTGTTAGGCCGCTCCATCACTGTGTATGTATGAGCCGGCAATATCAACTTTTTTTTCCTTCTGCAAATTAAACTCCTAAACATTTTTTTGGAGGTATAAGAGAAATAAATGATAGTGTTTGAAGTATAATAAATATTTAGGTACAAATATTTATTTAGTGTTAATGGATATATAACAGGAGTAAAAGGCACAATTTTTCCCTGACCAGTTTACGTTACTCTTATGTATACAATACACGCGCCATTGTGCCAATGAATGACACCTCTTTACGTGACGTCACATGTAGAAAGCGGTCATCTTATATCGAGCTATAAGAATATTTTCGTAAGACATTTGTGAAACAAATTGTGTGAGTGTAACATATGCCGATATGAGGCAGACTTTAGATGTGTCTAATATATAATTTGGAATGAAAACTATATACGGATCTACCCATATTCAATAGGTTATATCTAAATAAATAGAAATAATATTCAGCATGCTAATTATTGAAACTAAATCATTTAAGTGCCTTGACATGTATCAGAATAGAACAATATTTTCGAAATACCATTTATAGAAATATTCATTGTCTGCTCACATCGTAAATATACTAAATGAATCGCTAAATTCAACCCATTATCAGTAGATTATAGTCTCTGGCCAAAAACCCACAGTCAATGCGAATTGCCTAATTTATATATTTTTATACGCCCACATTTTCAATTCTTCTTCCAACCTCCCTCCCAGACAAACCCCAGCCCACCCAAGGCCTGCTTCCTCGGGAAACTAATACAGACTGAGTTCGAGGGTCGGAAGTTGGTCAAAGATGTAAAAGAGGAGATACCTGGGTGTTACGGTCTAGGCGATACCAGTCCTTCGCTCGTCGATCCCGACTGAGTGTCAAATTAGGAGACCTAGCTCCCTTGTGTAGAGTTCACGCCCGAAACACATGTATCACAATACAATGTCCCATAGGGGAGAGCCGGGATAGTTGGAACACTTTTACACATTTTAGCATATAAGTTTAAAACTATCTAAACGAAGATAATGAGCTTTGTTGTGTAGTTAGTTTATTCACTCCCTCGTACAAAAATGCAAAAATCACATTTCTTATAGAAAAGGGGCCAGAGATTAGGGAGATTTTGACCTTCAGGTCAAGGTGTTCCAACCTACCCGTCGAAATGGGTAAGTTTTAACACTGAGAAGGTAAGTTGGAACATTCGAATATGAAATAGTATTGGTCAGTAAAAATTACATGGAATAGGGAGAGAGAGAGAAATGAGGTTTAACGTCCACTCGACACAAACTAGGTCATTTCGGGACTAACATGGTTTAATTTTATTTCAATTATTCGCTTGCGTGTAGGGGTCTTTTAGCAGTGGGCGTACCCGGAGAAAACCCACCAGGTTTACATGGAATAGACATAGAAGCAAATGTATAGAATAATAACAAAACACTTATGGAAGACAATTACTGATTTATTTAGGCGACATTACGACTATGACAATGTAATTACAGATAGACTAGTCTTGATCACATCTGTGGCAACAATATGGCTCCGAATCGACGCACGCCGTGTGGGACCAACCGCCGCATCCTCCCACGCAGACAGACCACTTCTCTCGTGGTTTACTATTGCTCCACACATCATCAAACACAATACATGCACAGTCATCTATAGATGAACCAGTTTTTCTGGCCGTAAAAGCGAGGCATTTTTTCACTTTTTTAAAGTTTGATTCTTTTGATTTTTCTTGTTCTTTTTCTAATGCAGTTTTAACAGGCGTGTCCGTGAGTATTTCCGTATGGCGGCGTTTTCTTCCACCAGCGCCCTTACGAGAACGACTGGCACCAGCATTAGGGTGGGGTCTCACGGCTTCAGGTTAAAACTCACAATTTATATTAACAACAGCATTGTAGTGGGCGCCTAAGCCGACACCAAATAGTGCTAATTCTATCTCACCTCTTGATTCCTCTCTAGGTTTCTGTTTTATTTCAACTACTACACCATCTTCACACTGTATATATATAATAGCAGCCACACATAAAGCATTGCACAATGCCGCCACAACAAGATCAGTGGCATCGGTGTCGTATTCTTTATCAAAAGTATACGACTGTACACCTTTGAGAACACTGTCAGACCCATAAAATGTAGCATAAAAGTCCTCATTTTGTTCGACTTCTCTTAATACCAAGTCGCACAGTTCAGGGTAAATGATGGTAGTGTCGATCCTTGTTTCATGTAAACCAACTAACACCGCGTATATCAGACAATGACCATCCTCACGAACTTTTATGAGTTGTTTGCCTCTTTTTGTAATATAATTTTGGATATCAACATTTTTGGTAGATGTATTGACATTGTTGTTCATATCAAATTCTCTTGAACAGCAGGGGTCGTCAGATGACTGCCTCTCGGAAGTTGTGGCAATATCGTCCTCGGATTGCGGTGGTGGGCGTTCAGTTACTGTGGCAGCTAAGAAATCATCCACCTTGAACTTGTTACGATTGAAGGGACATATACCAGCTGATTTGAATCCATTTATGATGTTAGCAGGAGTACATGCTTTTGGCCAAGCACTGCTTACCATCGATGGAATATAGTAAATAGTTATAGGTGTATTGGGGTTATTTTTAAAATGACTACTCTGCTCGTCGGCAATATATTTTTTAAAGGGTCCGTACACAAATATGTCCAGTGGCTGCAGCCGATGTGTTGTGTGAGGGGGAAATGAAAGTATCACAACACCGTTTTCTTTTGCATAATTCAATGTTTCTATACCAAGATGTGAATCGTGGTTGTCCAACAATAGTAGAACCGGTGATTCTTTACTCGGTTTCACGTTCTTAACACAATGTTCCATCATTAACTTGAATGATGACCGGTCCATCCATCCGCTGATTACAGCTGTTCCCACGGAGCCCGGTGGTCCTAAGTTAAGAAAGTGGTCGTAGTAATTTCTTCTTGGGGAAACAAAGAATGGTGGAACCGTATTGCCAACCGCATTCACTGCTGGGCACATTGTCACCAACTGGCCTCTCTCTGACGATGCTATATCACCCAACTGTTTTACCCCCTTTCTAGCTACCTACACTAGTTTCGTCTAAGTTCCAAATATCTTTGGGTTCGAACTTGTATCTTTCCATTACTTCTTCTAGTTTATTGTAAAATTTCTGTACAGCTACGCTACTAAAGCCACAAGCTCTCGCTAAGCTAGTCGACTCTGGAACTCGGAGAGATAGATCGGAATTGCGCCGCATAAAATTAGTAAACCAATCTTTCCCGGCCATTTTTTTTATCTTTCCATGATTCCGGTACGTTTATTTCAAATTTTTCACAACACTCGTAAGCTAAATTTCGAATGTCCGTGGGTGTCAATCCAAAGTAGATGTCTGACGCACGCTTGACATGTTCACATAGTGCACTTTCCTGATCTTTGGTTAACACCAATCGTGGCTTTGTATATCCACTGAGAGTTGGCGTCGATGTTCCAAGAGGGGCAGCTTCCATTTCATCATTCAGCTTTCTCTGTTTGTCTACGTATCTTTTTAGACTTACACGTGGAATGCTGTATTCTCGTGCAATTGCCCTTACTTTCAATCCGCCGTGGATAATTCGCCCAACAGCTTCAACTATTTTGAATTCGGGTACAGCAACTCTAGAAGTTTTTCGAACGTAGATGTTTACCATTTTTCCAACTTGAGGCTACAAAACAAACAGTATTAAACTAAACCTGTAGCAATCGCACAGTATAAGTATAAGTCGCTCCTATTATAAGGAACATAAACTATAAACAAGTTTAATAATAATTATGTTTAATAATAATTAAGAATATAACTACTCCCGTCTTTACTACAATCTTTTCATCTGGACAGCACAAGGCTAGTCGCAGGACTATATTATCACCCCACCCCCACCCCCAGACCTACAGCAATTTTGAATCGTGAGAAACTTTACTTAGTTTTAAGTGTGAGAAAATTAAAGATAGGCCTACATGTACAAATACATTAGGCCCTAGTAGTTACAAAACCTTAAAAGTCCGTGTATAACCAGAAAATATCAAATTCAACTTTAGTGTCAGTGAGGACTAACAATATCTTTTTGGGGGGGGGGGGCACTTCCCAAATATTATTAACATGAACTATTGTGACAAAGGCAAGTTGGAACACCACAGGGTAGGTTGGAACAGTGTTCCAACGTGCCCTACGGCTCATGTTCCAACTAACCCTAGTGGAGTTGTTCTAGCAAATTCGACCATGACGTAATCAAAACAAACGCTAAACTCAAACAATTCGTCTAGTAAAAGCTGCATTAAAAGACAATTCTGACGCTATAATTTTTTTTAGTATTGATCAATTAGGTGCCGAGATATTAGGAAAAGTCTATACCTACAAAAAATAGCAAACTCACCTCTAATTTCGTTGTTCTTTGATAAATACTGGAGTTTTCATACAAATTGAACGAATTTTCATATAATATAATGGCGTCGTTGACGTACGGTACCCGGATATAAGTATGCGCGCGGTGCGGCCATAATTGCCTGAGCTAGGCCCATTGTTTCAACTTACCCGCGTTCCAACTAGCCCGGCTCTCCCCTATCCCATTTGTCCTTTTCACATAATTATATTTACTAGCTTCTTGTAAGGCCGATGAATTGACACAAAACAGTTAGCGAAACCAGCGATATCAAATAGCTGGCGGCCATGACACTTTGGCGCGGTCGAGGTTATAACGTCATTGCTAGTAACGCTCGCGTTCATTGGTCGATAACTGACGTCATCGGAATCCCCTTATAAATAGAAGCAGACGCCGGGGAAATCCTCAGTGGTTCAATTGGTGCACTCATAGGCCTTTGTAGATCAAAGCTCCTAACACAACTGGTAGCTATCTTGGATAAAGGATGGAGAATCGAAATTGGGTAAGGAATTAATATCCTAGCTTTGGCTGTGGAAATGCTATCCATAATTAATGGTTTAATTTAAAGGCTAATAGTTAAAGGTTGACTTTGGTTGGTTTGATCCAAATTACGGCCTAGATTAGTTGTGGGTTAACCATTCCCCAGGCCTCGAATTCTAATCTTTTTAGGGCACTGCCATTTTGGCCTCGGGTTTTTGGCCAAATTCAGGGGCACCAAGGCCAATGATGGGGGCATCAAGGCCAAAAAAGTTTTCAGCCAGGGCACGGATGCAAAATTGTGTTTTTCTATTTAACTGGCTTAATTAAGGATCAGTATGTGGTGTAGGCTACTAAAGGACTGACATTTGTTCACTGCCCTTATTCTCAAAGCATGTGGAATACTCTTAATGACATAATGATTAAAATTGAATAGAATATACGGTGGTCTATGAACTTGGCAGAGTTCTTTATTTCAGCTGGTTTACCATTGGAGAAAATGAACAGTTACAAACGCGCGTGTCGGGCACTCAATTTTGTATTTGAAACTATATAAATGTGTTCTCTTTTGCTTCAGTCCACGCGAAAAAACAGACATCCTGCGTACGAACCCGGTTTGCATAAGAGTCGGCCACTCCCGCCGCTCGATTTCAAATCGACAACAACCCGTCCTGTTACACGTTCAAATTAAATGGAAAAAGGGGCAACTGAAGAAATGTGCAATAAAACATGTTTAAATTGCTGGTGCACTTTAAAATATATAAAATTGCTGGTGTATATATAACATTTTAGTTTTAAATAGGAATATCTTCAGAGTCTGGAGATGGTATGAAGTAGTTAACATCATCAACAATACCACCCTCTACCACATGCACATCATCAGCCTCAAGAACTTCTGGAGACAGAGCGAGGGGTGTTGGGGCGGTTTTCTTCCGTGGCCCGTATGGCATGGTGTCGGGCCTCCTGGGCCGGATAGAGGAATTCCTCCATCTATCCACAGCTCTTGCTGGTTCATACTCAGCTGGTTTCGGACCCTCTGAAGCTATTCTGAGAAGATGTTCCTGGGATGAGCAGGCTAAACTGTGTCGCCAATCTCCCAGGAATCGCTTTATGTAGGAGAACTGCCTTTCCACAGCAGCTGTGGACACTTGACAAACCAGTATAATGCGGACCAGTTGGAGAACATTGGGAAAGCGGTCTGTCTTTTCTGTGAGGATTTTTCTCCGCATGGCCTGGAACTTCTCGTTCCTGTGAAATCGATTAATTTCGTATTTCAGCTTCACCCACTCTCGCTCAATCAAACTGAAATCACACTCATTTACAATTAGTAAAGTGCTGAAATGCGAAATTAAAACTCTAATGTGTTCTAGACCGTACAGTGCAAGATCTTCTTCCCCAGTCGGGAAATTGGCAGGTTCGAGGATGTCAGCTGCCTGAAGTACTTCATCACTTGTGAAGCCTTCAAATCTTGTTGTGATACATCGATCACCCGGTCAACCACCTCCGTGGAGCACCTGTAAAAGGAATCCACCTTACGCAGGTCTTTGTTAATTACATGTCCTCTGTATACTATGGGTTCTCCCCCAGTAGCATGTAACATCTTCTGCAGTTGAGGACCTGGCGTGTTGCGCAAGACACGAAGATTTATCATGGCGATTTCCACAGTGGAGCGGACAGACGAGAGAGGTATGTCTTCTCTCTGCATTGCATATGACAGTTCTGACAAAGACTCCAACATGTCATGATAGTGTGCAAGGTACAAAAGAAAGTGAAGGGATGTAATCTTTGAATTGTACCCCCTTGCCTTTGCACGATCCACAGCGGATATATCTTTTCTTAGCTCTGAACCCATTTCCTGGAACTGGGCACTAGCGCAGCATAATCCCTCACCAGAACCTTTACTGCCTTCTGTCTGTGGTCAATCCACCGTGTTCCTTGTGAGCGGACTGGTTTTAAATTAGTTTCTAAGGCCTCACCTGCTGCTTTCAGGTGTCTGAACTTTTTACCTGACCTCTTGTACATGTAGTATAAATCTTTAAGGAATTCGTTGATCTGAAAGTATAAATATAGAAAACAGTTAAGCACACAGGTATTAAAAATATTTTTTTTAATCTAATTCATATTATTACCACTAAATGTCAGAAGATGACACTTGATATGCACAATTTCTGCGTTACATTATTGTCACTGTGGCTGATGGTACCAGTGCCAACTCGGCATACATAATATAGTATATTACCAAAGCTACAAACAAAGATGGATATGCCATGACTGCCCTTCCAAATAACTATTAATTTTCGCTTGTGTTTGGTGGCCACATGTACAATGGAAATTGCTAGGCCTGTAAATTCATTCAATATATTTAGAATATTACTTGCCTCTTTTTCATAATAGCTATCCTCAAATGCATCCTTAAGGGCAAGTTCCAAACGATGTGCAATGCAATGGATCATCATAAGCCATGGCATATCCAACTTTTCTTTCAGCTGTGGTAATACTCCATTATGTCTCTCGAAGTTTACACTGGCACCATCAGCTGCAGAGGCAACACAGCAATTTTGGAGATTAAGTGCCATCTCCTGACATTTAGTTGTGATGACCTCATAGACGTCGTCCGCCTTCTGGCTGTCTGGCATGGTGATTCTGGAATATAGAACCAAATGGATTATGAATAATTAAAAAGTGTGGTTTATGCTCAGAATATCCTGTAGTGTATCTATCATTTCTAGCCTTCTTACTTAGACCAAATAACAAGCTCGCAGCATAAAACAGGGTAGAATATATTATAAAATCATGCTAGTAACTATTATTGTCAGCTCAGCATTAAAAATGAATATAAATTACCATCTTTCAAATACAATTACTAATTTTTTGTATTTTTGTGTTTCAGGTGCGTGTTTCAATAAGCCAAAAGCTGACATTGTTTGTGACTTAGACGTAAAATTTCACAAAGATTTCTTTGAACAAAGTTTTGAGATGTAGAATGTATTGTCCTAAAGTACTTACCCAAGAATCTTGATCTTTGGGATGCCATCTTACAGTGTTTTGTCGGTGCTGCCATCGAATAGAACTTAGAAGTGCACAATAGAAAGGCTTTTGTTGAAAAAGTGTCTTCAAGTCATCCTGCATGGTCCCTCCTATTTCTTCGATAAATGTCTTGCAGGCTTTGTCGTTCTCATAAGAGTGTCCCAGTTCAACTCCGTGGATCTTATCTACGGTGAGCAGCGTAGGCAAAACTGTAAAAGGCATTTCACAAAATGCGACAGTGTATGCCCATCTAAACAGCATGCACATTCTCTGATGAGTCTTCTTGTCCATCTTAGAGAGGTGCTTGAATATCTCAGGGACTTCTGCTCTAGGCAAGCACGCCTCCATTGCCTTGATATGGCTCTTTGAAGTACTGTGGTCAGTAGCAGTGTCCTTTTTGAGGTTGCTCGTCCCCTTATCAAAAGCATCTGATTTACAAAATTGAGTCTGACCCGTGTGGACATTATTTTGTTCACCATAGTAGGTTTTACAATATTTTCAAGTTGTACATTATCTTCATTTATTTCGACATCTAGCCAGGTAAATCCCCAGGATTTCACTGTTGCCGCCTTTGGGGGCTTTCTGGTGTACGGAAAAGCTGATGTGCGGATGTGTGTTTCACCAGGGGGAGGTAGTGGGTTGGGATCTGGAACCATGAAGTCTGCATGTTCAGTCTGGTCTTGGGGAGGATCTGATGGAGCTTTTGAAATTGTTGACCTTGAAAGAAAGTAGGGTAGGTTCCAACATGGATTATGCACATCAACACGAATGCACCAATTCTTGCAAATCTATATGCAGACGCTTTGGGTCTCTGGTTAAATGATTTTGATGCCGTTAGCAGTGATCAATGACTGTAAAGATAGCAATCATGTGATGTCATTGTATAAATCAATGGCATTCGATGCTGAAGCTAAGATAAGCAACTGGATATTGCAGTTGGCGTTTTTTTTTTGTCATTCGTTTTCATAACACAAATTATGAAGTCATGGTAACCTCGTTGGAAGAGTATAACTTGCGAAGACATGGTAAGGTTGTAACGATATTGAAAAAAAATAGCGTGATGTTATGAATTATCACCTGCCCTGGAGTAATCTAAAATCCATTGGGCTTCTAAAATAAATAATTCATTATTGTGATAAGTACTGATGATGTAAAATTGACATAACTTGTGGTGAATAAATTGATTGATTTATATATCTAGTGTATCTGTGGTGTCGCGGCAGGAACCTTGTGACAAATCAAATTTGGGGGCTCTATTTTATTTATTGGTCTTAATTTTTATATGTAAAATGTCAATGTAATTTTCAACGGACTGGATAGTTAACGATAAACTCCGTTACTATGGAGATGTGTATTGTCGCGTGCAGTTACTATATCATCTGGTGTATCGGTCCCAACCGCAGACCCCAACTATAATCCGCAGACCCCCTATACTATATTCCGCAGACCCCAACTATAATCCGCAGACCCCCTATACTATATTCCGCAGACCCAACTATAATCCGCAGACCCCCTATACTATATTCCGCAGACCCCCTTTAAAGCTTCAATTTTTTTAAATTTTTCACACTTTCAGAATTCCTAATACAATGTTGCAAGGTCACAGTAATTTGACTTTATGTCCAAAGCTTTGAATTCAATTGATCTTTGACTTCAAAGGACTGACTCGGCATTACTATAACGAAAATTTCATCAGATGGTTCATATATTGCCCTTATTCACTGGGCTATATAGAATATTAGCCCCTTTCACACACTCTGTCCATGTATTACATAAATTAAATGATATATTCTTCAGTTGTAAATTTGATTCTCTTGAGAGAGGGTTTACAATATTTCTTCTTATGTTTAGAATACCTGCCCGAATTTCTGTAAATGAGGATAAGAATCTTAGTAAATTTTCAAATTTTAAATGGAAAGACATTTCAAATTTAGAAGAAATTATCGGGGAAGGCGAATTCTACAAAAGTCGAGTTTTAAAAGAGTGTTCTTTGTTGGATTCCTTCAAACATCAGGTCTGCGATCTTCGATCTTCGGATTATACACTACCTGATGTTTGAAGGATTCCAACAAAGAACACTCTTTTAAAACTCGACTTTTGTAGAATTCGCCTTCCCCGATAATTTTTTTTTACAACAACAACGTTCTCGTCATGCGATGCTTTAAACACTGTGCCAAACGCACCACTCCCAATTTCTTCTAAATTTGAAATGTCTTGCAACCTTGCAACATTGTATTAGGAATTCTGAAAGTGTGAAAAATTAAAAAAATTGAAGCTTTAAAGGGGGTCTGCGGAATATAGTATAGGGGGTCTGCGGATTATAGTTGGGTCTGCGGAATATAGTATAGGGGGTCTGCGGATTATAGTTGGAGTCTGCCGAATAAAGTATAGGGGGTCTGCGGATTATAGTTGGGGTCTGCGGAATATAGTATAGGGGGTCTGCGGATTATAGTTGGGGTCTGCGGAATATAGTATAGGGGGTCTGCGGATTATAGTTGGGGTCTGCGGATTATAGTTGGGGTCTGCGGAATATAGTATAGGGGGTCTGCGGAATATAGTATAGGGGGTCTGCGGATTATAGTTGGGGTCTGCGGAATATAGTATAGGGGGTCTGCGGATTATAGTTGGGGTCTGCGGAATATAGTATAGGGGGTCTGCGGATTATAGTTGAGGTCTGCGATCTTCGGATTATACAGGTCTGCGATCTTCGGATTATACACTACCGGTTTGTCGTTCATGCATTAAAATCGTCATTACGACTGTCCCAATTGTTTCATTTGCTTTCAGAATTATATTTTCAGCCAAAGAAGCTTGACAGCTTCATTGATTTTGATGCAGAAGCCGCCAAATCAGCGGTTTGTTCCTCTTTATACGATCCCGGTTCCAGCAGATAAAGCACCCATTACACAAGAGAAGAAGAAGGCACCTTTGACACCTATATTAAATAAAAACCCAATAGTAATAATAACAATAGTAGGCCTACCACGAGGAATACAGCCATTCCTGGGGTTGTCACCTTGCATCCCCAAGCTGATGAAATCATTGAACCCCAAAACCCCTTCCTATATACCAACCAGCCGCATAACATTAAAATTGAAATCTTTTCAGGCTACCCAGGACAAACGGATTGCACTCAATGTTGGAGGCACCCATTTTTATACGAGTGATTATGTCCTGAGTAAAGATACATCATCCATATTGGTAAATATGATAACTCCTGATTTCCCCTTTAAACCATACAAAAAAGACATGGACTATAATTATTACTTTTCAGATCGTACTCCCGATCATTTTCATATCATTTTGGACTTTCTTAGGAATTTAAACTCCCCCGTACCCGTCAAACAATTACTACCCATTCACGGTTTCAAACTCGCTGCAATAATGCAGGAAGCCAAATTTTACGAACTTGATGCTCTAGTGGAATCTGTAAAAGCAAAAATTAGCGAGTATTAGTACATTCGAACCTGTTATCAAATTATATATATTGAAAATCCAAAATGCTTTATCATTATATATATATATCTATACTAATTAAAAATTGTACATAACCTTACTTTTATAATGTAATGTAATATTCAAGAAGTTATTCTTTAACCTTTAAAATATTGAAATTGTACATATACTATTTATTCACTCAATGTTATTATTACTATAATTGATATTCATAATAATGTAACTTATATTGAACCACTCACCTGTTAAATAAATTGTAAGTTTGTGGTCATATTATTATCCACGTTTACCTCTACAGAAGTGAGTTGTTCTTTCCATTATTCCTGTCATCACAGGAAAGTTAATATTGGCAAAGTCAATGATCTCAGTGTGGGTTGGATAATCATTGTGGCGTTCGGGACGAACTTCTCGGAGGAAGGAGGCAATGTTACGGTCTAGGCGATACCAGTCCTTCGCTCGTCGATCCCGACTGAGTGTCAAATTAGGAGACCTAGCTCCCTTGTAGAGTTCCCGCCCGAAACACATTTATATAACGATGTCATACATTACCATGTATCACAATACAATCTAGTAACGCTCGCGTTCATTGGTCGATAATTGACGTCATCGGAATCCCCTTATAAATAGAAGCAGAAACCGGGGAAATCCTCAGTGGTTCATTTGGTGCACTCATAGGCCTTTGTAGATTAAAGCTCTTAACACAACTGGTAGCTATCTTGGATAAAGGATGGAGAATCGAAATTGGGTAGGGAATTAATATCCTAGCTTTGGCTGTGGAAATGCTATCCATAATTAATGGTTTAATTTAAAGGCTAATAGTAATAGGTTGACTTTGGTTCGTTTGATCCAAATTAAGGCCTAGATTAGTTGTGGGTTAACCCTTCCCCCAACTCCTATATGTCACTGTATTTCCGATCTATTTCCATCATATCCTAACAGGGCGAATGTATTTATTTACCTAATTCCTGTCTCCATACCTGGGAATTTATCCAAAGGGTTGGCGTCTCACCCAAATTATCTCCCCTTAATGCGCTGTATTTCAATTATAAATTGATCGAAATAAAGATATTTTTATATATCTTCACCCGAGTTTGTTAGTTCTCCCGATTGAAGTGCTAGGCTGGAACGAACCCTTAAAAAGTATCTAATAAATAGCCGAGACGCAACATGGGGATATCATTATCAATGGTATCAGCGATGAAAACATGAATTATATTAGGTGCATGCCAAACTTGAGGATCACCATTTACCTCTGTTGATACCGGCGCCACAATTTCCATTTTAAGTGGAAAATTCCTACTAAGAAATGAAACTCTGCTGGCAGCGGTTGCCTCTATCAGACATTTTCATCACTATCTTTAGGGTCGTTATTTTAGAGTTAGGACCGATTATGGAGCTTTAACATGGCTCATAAATTTTAAAAATCCGGTAGGTCAAATTGATCGTTGGTTTGAATTTTTTATCTTCATACCAGTTAAAAATAGAATTCCGAGCGCGAAAAATTCAACAAAATGCCGATGCTCTTTCCAGACGACCATTCATTCCCGAATGCAGACTCTGTAGCACCGCTGAGCAAAAATATCTTAATGACCATGATTCTAAGAATCGCAGACATGAGATGGAAGGGGACTGTCATTATAAAATTGATGCTGCCACCTCTTGACTCAAACTCCCCAAACCTGAACAAAAATCCATTGAATGTCTCCTAGCCTGAAATCAAAGAGACATCTGGTCAGGAAATGAACGCTGACCCTATGACTATCAAAAATCTCCAACAAAATGACAAAGTATCAATTAATGTTATTAGATGGGCTACTGACGGACAGAGACCACCCTGGCCTGAAATTTCTCCAATTGATGCCAGTACAAAATATTATTGCGCAAGTTTTGACTTCCTAGAATTAAATGACCTGAGATCCAAGGGAGACAATCCATCTGTCAGCTAGATTTGCCTTTATAATCAATTACACGATTCCGGGGCGGGAGGACAGTTAGGGACGAAAAAGACACTCAAAATTGCGGCCCCGATATTTTTGGCATCGTATGACTCAAGATGTAAATAGATGGTCAAAAGAGTGTGACAAATGTGCATGTATGAAGACACCTACCCGAAAACTAAAAGGGCCGTTGAAAACATACATTGTAGGCGCACCTCACGAAAGGTGGGCACTTGACAAACTGGGACCATTACCGTTGACGGAAATTCTTACCTACTAGTGATTGCAGATTACTTTTCGAAATGGGTGGATACTATTCATCTGCCTAACCAGAGAGCCACTACCATTGCGGCATTGCGGATAAATTTGTCGAGAGGGTTGTCGCCATTTTCGCACCCCCATGCAATTACATTCCGATCAAGGCCCAAATTTCGAGTCCGCCGTATTTCAAGAAGTTTGTAAGATCCTCGGAGTCGAAAAGACGAGGACCTCTCCTTACCGACCGCAATTTGATGGCATGGTGGAGAGAGCTAACCGCACGATCGAGTCCATGCTTTCCGCGTTCGTTTCAACTAATAAGCGTGATTGGGACAAATATGTTTACCTTTTAATGATGGCTTACCAGGCCGCAGACCATGAGGCTAAGGGGGTGTCACCATATAAGATGGTATTCGGGCAAACCATAAACTTGCCTGTGGACCTTGTCCTGGGTTGAGTGAGACCTGAAGAACAAACATATCATTTTAAATCTGAATATGCCACACAGTTATCACAATAATAAGACAAAATCCACGAATTTGCTAGGGGCACGCTTAAAATTGCCAGCAACAAAATGCGCAAGGATCATGACCGAAACATTCAGCTAAATCAGTATAAAAGGGGTGACCCTGTAAGGTTTTATAATCACCGGCATAAAGGTTTGGGTGCCAAGCTGCACTTTCCATGGCAAGACCCTTTCACCATTCTAGACAGGATCAATGATGTTGTCTATAAGATTCAAAACAGCTCGGCAACTAAACCTAAAGTAGTACATCACAATAAAATAAAATTATAAACAGGAACAAACAGACCTACCGGGTACCGGAATCTGCAGAGGTTTGCCGAGTAAAATTTGTATGTGCCGTTTATGATTTTATTAAATTATGCGAGCGCTTTGAAATTTAATTATTAATAATTATCCATTCAAATAACTGCACCCAGTCGAATTGATTTTTTTTTTTGATTTTTTTATGGATGTTACACGTAACACTAACAGTCTTTTCGGAACCCTTTGAATCATTGGAATTGTATTGTAGTCTGGACCTCCGCTCAGTTATGCCTTAAGCCGCCCATGATTTTGAGGTAACCAACTTAAACTTAGCAGTCGTGTACAATGTACACTATATAGGCTAGTGTATAACTTTCAGTAATCAGTGACGTGGGCCTAGGACCATTTTTTAAAAAGTGGGCCTACTCTACTTTATTTTTATTAAGCCTAGTTATAAAGAAGAACAAAGAAAAGATAATTCCCCATCGTCATCCTAATGACAGTGCTCTTTCTTAGGTCATTCTGTTATCTAATTGTATCTGGGGCCTGTTTCACGAAATTTTAACTAAGATAAAATCCGAATTTAGTTATTCGATTGGATAGTATAAGATTGATTTTAGCGCTTAGCCAATCAGATTGAAGTATTTTATCTTAAGTTAAAATTTCGTGAAACAGGCCCCAGGAAATCAAAAATTTGCCTTCTTCTGCTTTGTTTTGAATGCTTGGAAAATGGGGTTGCGGTTGTCAATTTTCACAATTTTCCTGTGGGCCTTGGTCAGTGACCGGAGGCACTGATAATTTTATAAATAATAATTATTATATGATTACATATTCAGATGTATATTTATATAATTAATAATGTTTATATAATATTTGTGTATCTTGCTTTTGGGAAGCCGATTTATACAAGCCTTTCAGCCTTTGACTTGTTTCGGTATCCTGCGAATAGAAAATAGAGCAATATAATATATGATTTTCGGGACAATTGATGCGTTTTTCCAAACTGAGTTATCTTTTCGAGACAATATCGTATGATTTCCGCACATGTCTAAATTATCACGTTTTTTGGTAGATCGTCGTCTCTTGTTATACTAGCGTCACGACGTAAGGTTGTGTTTCGACTTACTTTTACAAAATTTCTTGATTTCTTGATCATTTTATAAGCAAAGCGGTCATGGCTGAACTTTGTCTATTCGGCCATTCTTTCATTCGTCGTGTAGCCTCTAGTATAGGTTATAGGCTACCCGTTGAGCTGGGGGAAGGAGGACGTATCCATCATGTTTCGCATAGTGGTGGTACTTCACAAAATTTAAGACAGGATGTAGAAAAGATTCCTGTTAGCGTTGCTGTTGTTTTTGTTCAGACTGGGGGGAATGACATAGGTCCACACTATCAACAGGCTGACCGCATTGCTGACGATATAATTAACCTAGTTAATTTGATTCGTCAGCAACGTCCGTTTGCTGTTATTATTGTGGGCAGTTTGTTTGTTCGCCGCGATCCTCGTGGTCTGGCCGAAAGCTAGTACAATGATGTTAAGAATTCTGTGAACAGACTGCTCCGCCACAGGTGTTCATATTTACGTCAAGTGCTTTTTTGGAATTCCAGTCGGAAGATGAGGTATGAGGGAGGGCTATGCACTTTGATCATTGGGGAGTTCATCTTAATGATGCAGGCAATCGTCTCTTTGCCAGTTCGATTCGTGCAGCATTTAAGATGGTTATGACCCTATTCTAGTGAACTGTTCACTTATTAATTTTAGCGTTGACCCTTTTCTTTGTGGGAGTATAACTGTTTGTTTAGTAATGCACCACAGTGAAGGCTACCGGTAGCCTCCTTAGTTCTTCAAGTCTGTTAATAATTGAACCAATACCAATAAACTTTTTAATGATCAGTGACTTGGTGGAGTTAATAATTATGATGTTTGACATGTAAGTTTACTTTTTTTGATTGAATTATTACTCGACCCTGTAAACAATAAAGGTATCGTCCGATCTTTACTGTACTAAATTCATGCATTATGTACTCTCATGTACTTGAGAAAAAAAAAGCATGGTGCATGTTTTTAATTTATCTTATTTTATGTTGACTCTACCTGACCAGGCTGTAGCATAATAATAGTAATAATTTTTGGTGTATAATTTTGGTTGTATCCAGAAAATATTTCATGCTGTCCAAGAAACTTTTTGAGTTTCTGTTTAGTTTCCAAACGTCTTTAACACATCTGCTGCTCTAGACCTAGTAGAACTTGGCACAACTTTCCTGCCTTTTGAAATAAATGGTGGAGGTTTATATAAGTAGTGTAATGCCTGATACTATTTGTGATATACATCAATTACATTTTCAGTGAAAGTGGTAAAAACAAAAATCATAGAAAGCATTTCACACCAGTAGATGAATTTGACAGTAGATGAATATACTGAAGTAAGTAAAGGCAGTTAATAATACTATATATTATTATTAGTTAAAAGAAAAAGAGCATAACATCTTATCACAGCTATGTAAAAAATTTGTCTCATAAAAAAAATCAGAGCCAGTCACTTCACATGCAATTGTCCAAGGAACAAGTATGCCAACTATCATAGAACTTGAAGTGTCGACCCCCACCCCAAAGAACAACAAGATGAAGATAAGTAGAGTAAGCAATAAGAATTATTGTTCTTAGATTAAACCAGCCGAGTGACATTAATAGTAAATGCAGGAGGACTGCACCACACGCAAAACAAACAACACAAAAAAATCTACAAGATAAACCTGCGGACAAGACAGAAAATAGACATTGCAAGAACTAAACAATTATCAAATCAAGTGAATGGATCCGGGGGCCAGCCGTAAGCGTCCACTGCGCTGTACAGTCCCGGGCCTGTCTTGGTACAGGCTTCACTAAACTGATTTACATAAAAGACGTAACATAAATGCGACCGATCTTGTAAGTGGTCGTCTCTTAAATGGCGATAGTCAGCCAATTGACGCCAGGCGTCAGAACGTCAAATAATTTTAACAATAAGGGCGATAATCCGGACAGAAACTCGGAAAACGCTATAAAAAAAAAAAATAAATAAATAAATAAATGTAGTGAGCTAACAGGAGCAAAGCCCGACAACGAGAACATTCTGCAGTACGAAGGGCTAAAACTCTACTCTAATAGTAAATGCAGGAGGACTGCACCACACGCAAAACAAACAACACAAAAAAATCTACAAGATAAACCTGCGGACAAGACAGAAAATAGACATTGCAAGAACTAAACAATTATCAAATCAAGTGAATGGATCCGGGGGCCAGCCGTAAGCGTCCACTGCGCTGTACAGTCCCGGGCCTGTCTTGGTACAGGCTTCACTAAACTGATTTACATAAAAGACGTAACATAAATGCGACCGATCTTGTAAGTGGTTGATCACATGATGATGAATTAAGTAAGGTTTAAATTATCACCATAAGACCTCGGTTCCTTTCGTAATTGGCAAGTATCTGACTGTAACTTCATGGATCATGGCCCCTGATTTTAAGAAAAAAATCATGTTTTGGCCAAGGTCCCGTGTACACATTGGTGTGCATATTAAAGAACCTTTCACAGTTGGGATTCAAAATAAGAGTAGACCGTAGTGCCGCTGTCAGGGATAACTTTTCCTAAAAGAACATTTTGAATGGTGTATGCCTGTGTTTATTACTCCCAGATGTTGGGTGAAATATGTCTGAAGTCTCAATAGCATGCCAATCTCTAGCGTCTGTGTTATTCCAGTCTACATTATTGCATATGCTCTCCATGCACCACTGTCTAGCCTCGTTCTCCAAGCCCCTTGTTAAAAATGGGCCTAAAACAGATTATATTACACGAATCGCGTACCAATGATATTTTTTTTATTTTGTCTTAAATATTGGATACCAGAAGCCCAGCTTTTCCAGGTAAGATCACAACATCAATGTTGATTTAAATTGACAATAAATAATTTGTGTTTTCATTGTCGAAGATTTTGGATGATATTGAGTTAGAGACTTGGCTACTTTAATATGCCTTAAAATCATAAAATAAAAAGTCTGTATGTGGTGTAATACTAATACTTAGCCTTAGCTATACTTTGTTAAGGTACTACCGTACAGACTTTACCGCTACTAGCTAGGCCTACTCTACTACTACACTAGTAGGCTACTAGACCTAGTACTACACTAGTCTAGGCCTAGTAGCCTACTAAATACTATAGTAACTTACTGTACTGTAGTGTAGTTGGCTACAGTCACTGTTGCGACAGTGGCTATAGATTGTATAAGAATGATAGACCCACCAAAATCATTACACATCAGGCATCAGCCTTCAGGTCAGGGCAGCAAAGAAATATTTAGCCAATCTATATAGTAAAATTGGCCTACGTACAGTCCCTATTAGTATAGCCTAATATTTAGTACTAACTATGATAGACAGTTTGGTTTAGTCAAGAGTATTCAAAAAATTGAACTTTATACATCATAAAAAATATAAGAATATAGTCTAACGGCGCCTTTGAAAACGCGCTAGCGATCACCAGTTTTAAACTGAAGAAACGTAAATCTGACATGCGTGATAATCATATTTTTCATAGTTATAAATAACTTTACAAGTCTCGGGTAGACAACTCTGATGGGAAGAGTATAATAATCTCGGCGGTACTGGATAACCGTTACTAATAAAATATTTTGTGACCTTTTGAAGATCCAGTAAGATTAGGCATTGTTGCCACTTTTTGTGCCAATCACTTACTTTTTTGGTTTTGCGTGTAGTGCAGTCCCCTGCATTTACTATTAGAGTAGAGTTTTGTCCCTTCGTACTGCAGAATGTTCTCGTTGTCGGGCTTTGCTCCTGTTTGCTCACTACATTTATTTTTTTGGCGTTTTCCGAGTTTCGGTACCGATTATCGCCCTTATTGTTAAAATTTATTTGACGTTCTAACACCTGACGTCAACTGGCTGACTGTCGCCATGCCCATTGATTGAAGAGACGACCACAGACAAGATCGGTCGCATTTTTTTGTTACGTCTTTTTTGTAAATCATTTTAGTGAAGCCTGTATCAAAACAGGCCTGGGACTGTACAGCGCAGTGGACGCTTACGGCTGGCCCCCGGATCCATTTACTTGATTTGATAATTGTTTAGTTTTGCCAATGTCTATTTTATGTCTTGTCCGCAGGTTTATCTTGTATACTTTTTTGGTTTTGAGTGTAGTGCAGTCCCCCTGCATTTACTATTAGAAAAAAGAATAAAATGTACCAATTACGACAAATATGAAAAGAATAAAAATTTAAGAAAAAAATCTATGGATGTCAAGGGGCAATTTAATTTGGCCACCCTGGTTTTTTTTATTTACCTATGTTTGTGGAAAGAACTAGCATTTAGTTAAGCTATTAAATGCAGTGTAATTTGACTATTATTCTATTTCATAGCTTTGAATAATCGACTGATGGAAAGGGTGGATAGACCAATACCCCCACTCGCCCATGTATGAAGGAGACACTTTTATCAAGTCACCCAAGCCTGTATGTAAACATTCAATTGTTTTGTAAATAAAGCATATTAGCCAATCAGTCATCTTAATTTTGTCACGTGACCCTTTTTTTTCTATTGTTAGACAGTAGAAGCTAAAATCAATGTCCTACTGAATATACAGCCATCCTAACAAATTAATTATTAAATCGCAAATATAATGAATCAAAAATAGAATACTTATATTACTTACTTGTGTCGTTTTGGTATCAGTAAAGTATACAAAATATTCAGTATAATCCAGTTCAAGCTGGTCGGATAGCCGTAGCGATAAAGAGGTAATAGATATTTTTAGGGATGGTTATACCATTGAGCAGTTTAAGTATTGGGTTTTATTTGGGGTACATGACAAGTATAAACCTATACATTTGTGTGGTATAATTTTCAGTACTCTAAGACTAACCATTTACCGTAGACGAATGCTTGCTCTTGACAATAAGCATGTAGGCTTAGACATTGTTTGTTTGTATAAAGCTATTTTTAAGCAAAGTATAACAGAATCACGAAATCACTATCCTTTGGATGATTTTATTTTCAAATTTGTCATTTCGTGCACATTTATTAAATTTAGTGATATATTTTAAATGGTTCTAGGAATTTACACCAATTTTTTTAGCTTTGTCTGTGATATTTTAATGTTTTAATTATTTTAAATCTTTATTATGTATGATGTATTCATTGATCAAATAATAAAAAAAAGAGGTGGCTTCTCACCAATGCAACGAGTGTTCAATCCCAGCTCAGAGGACAAATAACTTACATGATCAAAAACTATGATCTGCAAAATCATAGACATACGCAGGGATGGCAACAGGAAAAATATTTTTCAGCTGAAATTAAATTTTTGGAGACTTGAAAGGGGTGTGTGGGGGGCGGATAGCTTCGAAAGGGTGATATTAATTAACATTAGTATCTGATATTCGATTTGTTTAACATTGGTACACGAATCGGCACCAGTTGTAATGAGAGATTTGAGGGACGAGGCTAGACATTTGCAGTCGATTGAGATCGCTGGCTTATAACGTCGAACATAACTGATTTGAAATTGGAGTAAAAACAGAAACCATTAAAGGAGCTAAATCGCTAATACTTGGGACCTGGAAATTGACCCTAATGCGTCGCAACGCATATAATAATGTAATATGATTGTATATACACTGGTTTACATTAAATTGTTTCCGTTTTGACTCTTATTTCAAATCCGTTATGTCAAGCGAAATACGGCATGAGTCTCAACCGTATTCAGTATTTGTAGTGTCTGGTTATTCTAGTCTACTGGGCATGCCCACCAGATAAAATATAGTCTCATCGTTTGACAGGAGTTGTGGAATGAGTCTAGCCTCGTTCTTTCTAGTCACTTGTTACAAGTGACGCCGAAACGCTCTATGGTACACGATTCGTGTACCAATGGTAAACTGTTTATTTTGTTTTAAATATTGGATATCAGAGGCCTACCGTTTCCAGGTAAGATCACAACATCAATGTTGATTTGAATTGACCAATTGACTTAGGTCCTTTAAATGTTAATCAGTTTATATACATTCATATAACATTATTATAAAAAAAATAAAATAAAAACCAAGTACGAACAATCCAAACCATAAGACAGAATTCGAAGTCCTAAAAACGTTATAGGCAAAATAGTGTATTCAAGCAAAATAGTGTAATCAGCAAATGGACAAGTACACAACAAGCAGTGGTAACAGGGTGATAGTAACGGTATACGTGTCAATTAAAAATATCTAGAAAAATAGCCGAGAGAGACACGTTATATTTACCAATCAAATCAATATGCCTCGATCTACTTAAAAAATCAGAATAAAAGGAACAAGCTCTCGTGTAAGCTGGTGAAATTGGAATGTTACTACTAATAAATGGAAAGGTAACAATCGAAAAGTCAAAGTCATCCCGTTTATCGTACAATTTAACACTCAGTTTATGGCAATTGTCATAATCGAGACGCAGATTCAAGTAGAAAGCGTAATTGTCACTGTCAGTGGTATTTTTAATTTCGAGCTCATCAGGATATATGAAGTCTACATAATCACTAAATTTATGATTATTAAGGGCTAAAACATCATCAATATATCGATAAGTGAAATTAAAAAGTCTGACTGATCGTTTGTTTTTACGAGCATCTGTATGTACTCGGTTTCATACGAATAGAGAAACAGATCAGCAAGCAAAGGTGCACAGTTGGTGCCCATTGGGATGCCAACCACTTGCTGATATATTTCCCCCCAAATTTAACAAAGATGTTATCAATTAAAAAAAATGCATTGCGACCCACTTTTGTGAATTTCTAGGTCCCAAATCTTCGCGATTTAGCTCCTGTAAATAAAGAAAATTAGTACATCCCGAAGCAACGTAATTGACTGTTTATGCATCCAGTTATTGAAATTGACGACATATGCCATGCTCAGTAGCCTTCTATAGGGAAATTCACAAAGTCGACACAGAGTAAGAATAACCAGAGTAGCGGCTCGCATTACTCCCCATAGAAGCACTCCGACGCGCAATGCATCTTGGGAATATAGTGTAATAACACTCAACTGACAGTTCGCACAACATGGTTACGATATCTATTTCTAGTGATCTAGCCTATATGACAGCTATTCTTTCAAGTAATACAAACACTACACGGTCGATTTGGCTAAACTTGTACTAGTTATAGTTGACAACAAAAGTTCTTACTGAAATTCCATCTTAATATTATAACTTTGCCCAGTTCTTTAAGGCCTGATTTGAGCTTGATCGAACGATAACCGATAAGGCCTACCGTCCCGATTAATCATTTGGAATTTAGTTTACTCTGTTTTATGCGATCTATTTTCATGATTTGTCATTGTTTGTTGGTTCTGTGTGTGATAAAGCTCGACACCGGGTATATGGTGGGGATATACAAGACTGATAAACGACAAACCGGGACCGCCAACGACTTTCAGACCGCAAGTTATTCAGGGCATACCCCAAAAGATCAAAGAGATTTACCGTTATAGGTTCCTAATCATTAGGACATCATATATGAGAAAGTGGTCGTTTAATTTGTAGCACAATTAATCCTTTGCATCAATCAATAAAATTGATACACAAAGTGGTTGTATTCATAATAAAAATTGATATCGACAAGGGGGTTGGATTTCTCTCTTAAAAAAGTAACCTTGTAGGCCTATTCCTCAAACCTTTTCAAGGCCGGGGGAAGGGGGGTAAACCAAGTGCCCCTATCACGCAAAAGATACATATATACATTGCCCCAGGAACCAGCTGGCAAACCACATTCTGCAAAAATTTCTGGATCTGCCCTAGGAACAAAAGCTTAACATATGAGCATGCCCAATTTCATTAACTTTACTTTAATTCCAGGTGGTTGAATTTCCATAAAAGGTAGTTTGCTTGAAATGTTATAAGTCTATCAGCCCTTTTCTTGGACTCTCCTAAGGGACCTATGCAATTAAATGGATATGCAATACAGTGTGCATTGAGGGAATTTTTGCCCAGACAGTGGCCCTATGGCCTACTCTTACTTTAAATTCCAATAACAGTCAAGGGTTCTTTCAGGTGCATGCCAATGTGTACACAGGACCTTGGCTTTTCGTCCCATCCAAGCGACTATCTACGTTGACCCCCTGTCCTTCACCACTAACAAGGGGGGTTGTAAGCCATAAAGAACATATATGTGTCCTTCCCTTAATAGTTTGGAAACAAAAGACAAAAACTATTAAGTTCTTTCACACAATGAATGATGTATTCTCATGCGAGCAAAAATACATAGCATAAATTTACAAACTTTTTTAGCACAATCAGTTGAAACAAGCTAACAGTCCTATTTCCACTCCCAACCGCCCCCAGCGCTGACATCCCAAAACATATAAATGACATATATCAATTATTTGTACAGTTGTCTTTTAAACTGCTTATCTATGCTTAGTTCAAGTAGAAAATAATATTTGTGATGAAGCATAAGACATGGTCCGCAGAAACAACTTGATAAATTAGGAATGTGACACCTTCATATTTCTTGTTTTTCTTATATTTCCTAGACCTATTAAGTTCTTTTACACATTGATGTATTCTCATGCGAGCAAAAAGACAAAGCATAAATTTACAAACTTTAGCACAATCAGTTGAACAAACAATATTGTCGGTAACAATTTTCATAAATATTTCAATAAACTGTCTAGGCCTACATACATTTTGGGTTTTATTGATCGTGTCAAAAGAATCTCTAAATATTGATTCTAATTTCATTGTAACAGCATAACTTAAATGACTTGGTTTGACTAGACCTTTCTTATTCTCCTTATCATATTTCTTTTGATCGATAAAAGAATAAATGTCATCATGAGCTTCCCTTTCGGAAGCTGTCCATAACTTCAAACAGGCGTCACAGTTGAACTTCTTGTAGGCTCTATGGACCAGATATCTGCATATGTAGGCTATGCAAAAATATTTTCCTCTGGCAGCTCTAAAAGAGTATCTATCAATATTTTAGAGATATCTAATTCCACTAAAGACACATCCGAAAGTACAGATGAGTTTGAGTAGGGTTGTTTTCTGGCCAATTAATTGATATGTGTCATCTATTTAATTTGGGATGTCAGCGGGGAACATAGGCCTAACTGTTGACTTGTTTCATTTTTAAGAAAATTTTACACAAAGTTATTTTTCTTCTTTTAACATTATTTTTTAAGTGGCAATGCCTGATGGCAGTAGGAAAAATTTTAATTATACAGTCCCTGTATAATTATAACACCCGTAGGCTCTACACTGTGTCCCATACCCCCCCCACTCTGGTATTTACTTTTTATAGGGATATTCGGTCTCCCGTCCGATCAGGCAGGTTCCCCCGAGTTCTTCGGTTTCTTCCTGCAGTAATGATCGAAATCATTCGCACGATCTGTGCCAAGGGCCAAATTGGAAAAAGGCCTCCGGCCTTATTTGCTACCCTTGTAAAATGACGCGATTATTATTATTATATTATTCTCTTTGTTGACAGTCCACACGTTTCAGCCGCCATGTTTGAGAACTTACACATCAAACCCAAGATGCAATGCGCGACCTCTACTTATGCAAATGAAGAAGTCGCTACTCTGGTTATTCTTACTCTGTGAAGTCGATCCACTATGACGTCATTCACGAATAAAATCAAAACGAGGTGGCATATACGCATAAACGTCAATTGGGTGTTTTGGGGAGAAAGAGAGAGAAATGGGGTTTAACGTCCACTCAACACAGTGACTTTAAAAATTTCGCAGGGCTAAAATATTCTAATATTAACGTTATTTTTCATATTAAAAAAACTTAATGCGTTAGTATTCTCCTTTAACTGTCGTCCGGTTTTATGGTATATTTTACCTAGGAGAGGAGGTGTGTGTGGTCTATTTGGGGTTTTGCTATTTAACATCTAGCTATAGAAGCAGTCCATTTGCTGATTACACTATTTTGCTTGAATACACTATTTTGCCTATAACGTTTTTAGGACTTCGAATTCTGTCTTATGGTTTGGATTGTTCGTACTTGGTTTATATTTTATTCAAAATATGCTTAAAATATCGAAATGGAGTTTGTTTTGTCTGTTCCAACTGAGGCACTGAAGACGACAAAGACTAGTGTTCTTTAAGGGAGATACGGCCATCCCATTTATTTCGCGTGGCAATTTGTGTTGAAGTTTTCTTGTAGAATAATAGAAGAATGCTTGAATTGACTTTTCTGCCAGTTTCGTTGCATGTTCGTGATTTGCTGTTTAAAAGCCTAATACCACTCTTGTAACTTAATAATATGCTCCAATCTTTATTCTGGTCAACAATTTGTACTATTTTACAATATTTCAATTAATAAATGATACAAATTCCATCTTAACACACCTAATTTTAAAAATTGGAAAAATTCAACTACATGCCGTAACATGGTTTGAAAAGCCTTACGTAAGCACTTTCAAATGCAACTTGGATCTACACATATTTTCGAGCCCTCTGGACAAGTAAGATAGGTTGTAATGGATAATTTACACAACAGGTAGGACACTTTAACATCTTGTGGTTAGAATAAGGCTAAAAAAAATTCTGGACCTGTCAAGCCAGCAAGAGTGTTATTGATCCTTTAAAGGAACAGGAGGAAACAGACCTGCATTAGGGATGTCTAAAAAAAATCCCCTCTAAACTCCAGATGTTCCCTCTCCCCTTCCAGAATTTTGTCAGTATATATTGTCATGTTAAGCTCTTCTAGCTACATTACGCCTAATAGAGTTATTGCCCTTCTATATACTAGTATTTTTAAATTCTAACCTAACGCACCTAGTCGGGATTTAAGTTTAAATTGTGTGAAGAGATATCAAATGCGCTCCACGGACAGCACTAATGAAGTATGGACAAATGCTTGATTTAGCATTCTGTGCCAGTTTCGTTGCATATTTGTGATTTGCTGTGGTAAGGCACATGAGGAAAAGGGCACGAATTTAACGATGTATAAAAAAATCCTCCAAAACTCAAAATATTCCCACACCCCACCCACACTTTTATCAGTGTCCTGTGACATGTTAAGGTCTTCTAGCTCTTAAGTTCCTGCACCAGTGGTTTAATTTGACATAAGAAGTCCGACCACCATTAATTTCCCCATTTTTGGCATTTCTGTTAATTCTGGCATCTTTGACCACCTCCAACTTTTCACCAAATTTTCGTTGCGCTGAATGTTTTTCATTATAGAGAGAGAAACCAATGACCATGTCTTTGCACTAAAATTTGTATGAGGTTGACCACCAAAATTTTGAGATACACAAATTTGAAAAAGCATACCAAGAACATGTAACCTAACTAGTTGCCGTACATATCACCGTAGCAACACAAATTTGAAGAAGCATACCAAAATTATGTAGCCTATCTAGTTGCCGTACATATCACCGTAGCCAGAATGATAACTCAGTTATCCTTAAGCCTCAAAATCATTAATTCAAACCCTCTTTGCCCATTATGGACTAAAACAGGAACAAACTGTGCATACAATAACTGCATACAATTTGGTACCGAGATGGTGAAATTTAACGGTGGTCTAGCTGCCTTCATTACCCCCAATAGAGTTATTCCCCTTCATTTATTTTTATACGCCCACATTTTCATGTGGACGTATTATGTCGTCGCCCCTGTCCGTCCGTCCGTCCACAATTGTTTGTGGACTCTCTACAGGTCACAATTCTTACCCGATTTCAACGAAACTTGAAATATAGGTTTATCCCCCAAAGATCTCGGCTGCTTTCGATATTGGCACGTATCGGATCAAAACTTCATGGAATATGGCCCCTGATTGTACGAAAAATCACGTTTTTAGCTTGTGGACCCTATAGAGGTCACAATTTTGAACCGATTTTGATGAAACTTGACATGCATGTTTATATCCCAATAATCTTGGTTCCTTTCGATATTTGCGCCTATCGGAACGTAATTTCCTGAATTATGGCCCCTGATTGTCCGAAAAATCACCTATTTTAGCTCGTGGTACCTCTGGAAGTCACAATTATTATCCGATTTGAAAAACCGTTCGATTGTATCACCGTTACACCCTAAGAAAGGTTGAGTTCAAATTTCGGAAAAATCGGACCAAAATTACCATACAAAATGGCCGCCGTTCGTACGCGAATACTGTTAAAAAATGGTATATTCAGGTTGTGGACCCTGTAGGGATCACAATTTTAATTTGATTTTGATGAAACTTGAAATGCATGGTTATAACCCAACGATCTTGGTTCCTTTCAATATTTGCGCATATCAGATCGTAACTTCCTAATTTATGGCCCCTAATTATACGCAAAATCGTCTTTGATTAGCTTGTGGTCCCTCTGGAGGTCACAATAATTATCCGATTTAAAAAATCGTTTGATTATATCACCGTTACACCCTAAGAAAGGTTGAGTTCGAATTTCGGTAAAATTGGACCAAAATTGCCATACAAAATGGCCGCCATTCGTACGTGAATACTGTTAAAATATGGTATATCAAGGTTGTGGACCCTGTAGAGGTCACAATTTTAATTCGATTTTGATGAAACTTGAAATGCATGGTTATAACCCAAAGATCTTGGTTCCTTTCGATATTTGGGCATATCGGATTGTGACTTCCTGAATTATGGCCCCTGATTATACGCAAAATCGTCTTTGTTTAGCTTGTGGTCCCTCTGGAGGTCACAATTATTATCCGATTTAAAAAATCGTTTGATTATATCACCGTTAACGGTGGTCTAGCTGCCTTCATTACCCCCAATAGAGTTATTCCCCTTCATTTATTTTTATACGCCCACATTTTCATGTGGACGTATTATGTCGTCGCCCCTGTCCGTCCGTCCACAATTGTTTGTGGACTCTCTACAGGTCACAATTCTTACCCGATTTCAACGAAACTTGAAATATAGGTTTATCCCCCAAAGATCTCGGCTGCTTTCGATATTGGCACGTATCGGATCAAAACTTCATGGAATATGGCCCCTGATTGTACGAAAAATCACGTTTTTAGCTTGTGGACCCTATAGAGGTCACAATTTTGAACCGATTTTGATGAAACTTGACATGCATGTTTATATCCCAATAATCTTGGTTCCTTTCGATATTTGCGCCTATCGGAACGTAATTTCCTGAATTATGGCCCCTGATTGTCCGAAAAATCACCTATTTTAGCTCGTGGTACCTCTGGAAGTCACAATTATTATCCGATTTGAAAAACCGTTCGATTGTATCACCGTTACACCCTAAGAAAGGTTGAGTTCAAATTTCGGAAAAATCGGACCAAAATTACCATACAAAATGGCCGCCGTTCGTACGCGAATACTGTTAAAAAATGGTATATTCAGGTTGTGGACCCTGTAGGGATCACAATTTTAATTTGATTTTGATGAAACTTGAAATGCATGGTTATAACCCAACGATCTTGGTTCCTTTCAATATTTGCGCATATCAGATCGTAACTTCCTAATTTATGGCCCCTAATTATACGCAAAATCGTCTTTGATTAGCTTGTGGTCCCTCTGGAGGTCACAATAATTATCCGATTTAAAAAATCGTTTGATTATATCACCGTTACACCCTAAGAAAGGTTGAGTTCGAATTTCGGTAAAATTGGACCAAAATTGCCATACAAAATGGCCGCCATTCGTACGTGAATACTGTTAAAATATGGTATATCAAGGTTGTGGACCCTGTAGAGGTCACAATTTTAATTCGATTTTGATGAAACTTGAAATGCATGGTTATAACCCAAAGATCTTGGTTCCTTTCGATATTTGGGCATATCGGATTGTGACTTCCTGAATTATGGCCCCTGATTATACGCAAAATCGTCTTTGTTTAGCTTGTGGTCCCTCTGGAGGTCACAATTATTATCCGATTTAAAAAATCGTTTGATTATATCACCGTTACACCCTAAGGATGGTTGAGTTTCGGAAAAATTCGGAACAAAATTGCCATACAAAATGGCCGCCGCATGTACGCGAATACTGTTATAAAAAGGTATATCAA
This sequence comes from Patella pellucida, assembly GCA_917208275.1. Taxonomy (NCBI): domain Eukaryota; kingdom Metazoa; phylum Mollusca; class Gastropoda; family Patellidae; genus Patella; species Patella pellucida. Next base: position 66,941,234 of record OU795039.1, read on the forward strand.
GGTTGTGGACTCAGTATAGGTCACAATTTTGATTCAATTTTGATAAAACTTAAAATGCATGGTTATTACCCAAAGATCTTGGTCCCTTTCGTTATTTGCGCATATCATATCGTAGCTTTCTGAATTATGGCCCCTGATTGCCCGAAAAATCGCCTATGGTCCCTCTGGAGGTTATGATTATTATCCGATTGAAAAAAAGCTTGACTCTATCACCGTTACACCATACCGAAGGTTGAGTTTGAATTTCAGGGAAATCGGACCATAATTGCCGGACAAAATGGCTGCCGTTTGTACTCTAATAGTGTTAAAATATGGTATATCAAGGTTGTGGACCCAGTATAGGTCACAATTTTGATTCGATTTTGATGAAACTTGAAATGCATGTTTATAACCTAAAGATCTTGATTCTTTTCGATATTTGCGCATATCAAATTGTAATTTAATGAATTATAGCCTTTGATTGTAGGAAAAATCACTTTCGGTTTTGCTTGTTCTCTAACCATCTCTCGAAAATGTGGGCGTATCCTGCCTGGCAGTGCCAGCTTACTATCTTTTTAATTGTAACCTGACGCACGGGATCCAAATTATAAGCAGTGATGTGCTTAAGATGCTTTGTAGAATGTTATAAGGACAAAATAGGTGCTGCAGAGGGAACATTCAATGAGGGTCGATGGGTTAAAATATTTACGTGTACATAAAGATTGACATACGCTGTGAAATGAGGTAACTTTTGCCCTAGCGCGATTTTTTCCCCAACCAACATAGCCAATAATTACACTTCTATTCGGCCTCTGATTAGCTGAATACGTCATATTCATATTGACGCCGAAACCTGAGCATATTTACCATAGACATATATTGTTTATGTAGTCCGGGGCAATGTGATATTGCCGTAATTTAAAAAATATTCCTACAATAAGTCTTACTAAATCATATTAATGGTTATCTATGTGTGAATTTAACTGTAGCACATCTACTCCCCCAACTTCTTTTAATACAGCAGCCTGCATTTTTAAAATAGTACAACTATGAGATAGTGTGTTTATTGGTGACATGCATCTTAACAATTTCCCTGCTACAGTAATAATCTTATCTCCATCTGATGATTTAAGTAATCCACAGTTATCTTGAATGGTAATAAGAAAATGGGTATTATTATATTTAGTTGCTGTGTTTACAATAACTGATCTGCAAATATCACACTTTAATTGTGGTAAGGCCTCCCTAACAACATATCCAGAAATATACACAAGTAAATTCTGTTTTTCAGTTAGATTATAATTTTCATCATTTTCAACATATTATAATCATCATCATTCCTGAAACTGTGGATGGGACATATGTAGAAGTCACAGCTTGAATGATTGCTGTTTCGTCCATTCCAACTACATTGCCACTGGATCCACTTGTACTTGTTCAAGCACGTGATATAAGGCGTCTAAATGTAGCCTTAAACTGAATAACAGTGGGGTTATTAATCCAGCCACGTACAAAGAAAAATTAAAAACTTGATTATTATCTTTCAAAAACACAAATTAATTTTATTTTATTGCCTTTCATGTGTGTGTGTTTTCAATATGCCACTTGATAAATTTCATTGTTGAAGACATTCAAAGCAGAATTTCAGGAAGAGCTGTATAGTGTAAAACAGTTCCGCCATATCCATTGGATCATTGGACACCTCTTTTTTACCAGCTGGAATCTTACAAAATGTCAACTTTTAGCTTCAAAACATGTATGTTTTAATCAAGGATATCATGATTACAATAATATCAAAGACTTGTCTTATTTTTTTTTATACATGTATATTTAGCGAACACAACAGGGCTACATTTAACTTTGTTTATTCAAATAAATGTTTGTGGATTTGAAATTTGGCCATATATATTTTATAAAGATCTTACCAATTATGTGTACGGCATTGAAAAATAATTCAAGGTGATATTGGCTTAATTAATATGTCAGTAGATATTTGAGTGGGTGCACATCAGTATAAAAGAGACCTGAAGACACACAAGGATGATTCAAAATCTTGACCTAGTATTCAATGAGTAGAAAAAAGAAATAAAATATAACACTTTAACTAAACTGTTAAAACAAAAAAAAATATCTTGTAATTACAGCTTATGTTCAGAATTAATGGATACAATTAGTGAAATTGATATGTAAACATTTTATGTGTTGTATTTGGTAAATATTTTAAAAGTGAACCATCAGGAATGACAAGGAAGTTTACTTTGATACATTGCCTGCTTTTACTATCCGCTTCTGTCGAATAATTGGATCAAGAGTCGACCTAATGTAACTCACTTCGAGAAGCAGTTTGCGTTTGTCTAGTTTCTCTAAAAGTGGAAGACATGAGTCGGTTACAGGGCCTCCATGTTTCTTGCGGGAGTCTAGCAGTTGTAGCACTTTCGTGCGCTTGTCTTCCACTTTAGTTCTTTCTTTGTTACGCAATGGCCCAAAAGTTTGCCTCCAGCTGCTCTACGTCCTGCGAGCCCCGTGCCCATTTCCACTTTCTTTTATTCTGTACGTAGTCCATGGCCAGAAACTGGTCGCTAACCAATAATCCATGACCATTCGTTGCTGCAGCAAAAGTGTAGCGATACAAGTCACCCCAACCAAGTAGCACACCCCATTTTCTAATTTTGAAAGCTGCCATTCACAGCCAAGATTTAGGCCAGGTATGGCTTGTACTAGATAACAAACCTTATCCCCCCCCACCCTCCGTGTTTCGAGACAAGGGTTTCGCCCATTCCATTCAACGTAGCACATCCTGTCGACGTCGTTAATCATTCCCGCTAAGATTACACAAAATTGACAATATTTTTCATTAACACAACGATTGATTATTGTTATTTATTATATTTCTGCGACACCCTACTACAATTAATTATTTCATAAATCGTCGTATTTAAAATCGAGGCGTTAAGCCGTTACTAAGACCGCCATCTTTTTTTTGACGGCTGCCATCATGAAGGCGGGGCTAAATATGAGGCTTTTGTAACAGCCAATCAAAAAGGTAATTATAGACCTGATAATAAATGGCAACGTAGATCGTATTCATCAGGATATGAAAAAAAAGAACGTGTACTAAAGGGACATGTAGTGTTGACGCATGGGTTAATGAGAGAATGACGAAGAAAACAACGTTTATTTAAACGCGAATAGTTAGGCGATAGTTGTGCCCCTACATTGGCCCATGTAAGTTTAATTAGTCATAATAGCATAAATTTGTCTTAATTTAAAGATGTTACATGTATTAATAACAAAAATTGAGTTTGCCACACCAAACTGAAGGCTGCCAATCGTAGCTAAAAACAAACACATCAGTATATAGTCTTGTACATCCTCTTCCTCGTCATGTCCGAAATAGTCCATTTCTCAAAGTTGTCTGAATGTGGTCAGTATCTCACCGCGAGGACTGCTTGGAAACGTTGTCCTGTCCCAGTCTGTATGAAGACCATCTTCTCAAGCTTTACATCAAATACATTTTTGACATTCTCCTACGTCTTTTTCTGGGGGTTCCCCTCTTATCGATCCCTATTAGGTCGATCATTGGAAATATCAGGAGATCGCTGATCAGTGAATATACCCCGACGAATCACGTGACATGTATTATTTTACGTGCCTGGATGGCCGAATCACTTAAAAATATACCCACGCGTAGTTATTTTACGTGTCTGGATGACCGAATCACTTAGAAATATACTCACGCGTAGAAAAATAAATCTTTACAAAAACTTAAATGTGTACGTTTAAGATCCATGTCAGCGAGTTGACCTTGGCCCAAGGATCATTTTACAACAAACGAAACGATGATCCGACCTTTAGTTTTCGAGAAATCGACCCAAAAAAGAATGACCAATCAGAGGTCAGAATGGGCGGGGCTTAGGTGTGGAAAAAATTGCAGAACATGGACGGTTCATGGCCCCCGCGGCTGACTCTGGGAACGAGATTGCCCCACATTGTCCGAAAAATCCACTATGGTCCCTCTGGAGGTCACAATTATTATCCGATTTGAAAAAAAAAACGTTTGTCTCTTTCACCGTTGCACCCTACGGAAGGCTGAGTTCGAATTTCTCGAAAATCGGACCATAATTGCCAAACAAAACGGCTGTCGTTTGTACCGAATAGTGTAAAAGTATGGTATATCATAGTTGTAGAGCCTGTAGATGTTCCAATTTTAATTCTATTTTGGTGAAACTTGAAATGTATGTTTATATTATAACCCAAAGATCTTGATTCTTTTCGATATTTGCGCGTATCAAATTGTAACTTAATGAATTATGGCCTTTGATTGTAGGAAAAGTCACTTTCGGTATTGCTTGTTCTCTGTCCATCCCTCGAAAATGTGGGCGTATCCTGCCTGGCAGTGCCAGCTTACTATTTTTGACTTTTATAATTCCGCTGGGCCAAAAATATTCTAATATTAAGGTGGTTTTTTTTCATATTAAAACAACTTTTGCGTTAGTATTCTCCTTTAAGTTTAGATTGGCACCAAGTTTGTGTTTTTGTGCTGTTATTGTTTTAGACTTTTTCTGGCATGTAAGAGCGCCCCTGGTGGCAGCCACAATATATTGGACTGATTGTTTATACTTTTACCTGTGTCCAACAATCAGGTTGCGTTAAAACATTTTGAGGGTTGAACAGATATATCTATAGTTTTTTTATATGTCATTCACTCAACACAACTAGGTCATTTCGGGACTTACATATAGTTTAATTTTATTTCAATAATTCGCTTGCGCGTAGGGGTCTTTAGAAGTGGGCGGAAACCGGAGTGCCCGAAGGAAACCCGCAAGGTGGAGAAGGCGCCCCTATCTCCATGCAACATACGCTCATACCAGGGCTCAAAACCACAGCCGCAAGCCAGAGGTGGCCGCCCAGCTAGAGGTCGAAGCACGGCACTCTAGACCACTAGGCCTTCCCAGCCCCCTATATATGTCATTGTGTCTGGTGATTACTAGCATGCTTGTTATGGTTAATCATTTCATTTTTCTGCTTGCTGAGCGATTTATACGCAACAATAAGTGCTCACCAGATGAGGGATTGTAGAGCTGGTAAATATAAACAAAGGACAATAAGAGTTATCACCAACCTAGGAGAGGACAGTGTTTATCAAACAAATCAATTCAGTGAGATCAAGTAATTTGGTTCATCTAACAGAAACGGCTGATGTGCACGGTAAGATAACTATTAAGACTAACTTATCTAAAAACTATAGTAATTTAAAACGTATTAAAACTGAGAGTGTTTAAAGATGAAAAAAAACCCCAATATCTTCTTGTTGAATAAAACAACGTGCTTGTTAGATTTTATCATTGAGAAATCTCTGGATGTATGCAGCATTACTGAAACTTGGCTAAATGATGACATTTCTGACTCGTCGACTCTTGCTGAACTTCTAACTAATGGTTATTCTAATAAACAGCGTCCGAGGGGCTCGCGTGGTGGCGGAGTTGCACTTATATACACAAGTCATCGATTAAATATAAGAACAATCAAGAGGATAAAGTTGAATCTTGACACTTAGAATTCGATATAGGAGTAGACCATAATGCGGCTACACGAGCAAACATTTCTCTAATGGCGTATGCCCATCCCCATTACGTCAGTAGAAGCAGAACAGCAGGGCCTTAAATCCATTTAAATAATGATTTGATCGGCAGGGCCTACGAAATTTGCATACCGGCATATATAAATTATAACGTTGTTTTCCATTTATTGTGTTAATAATCTTTGATTTCCGGGCAGAGAGGGGCTGGCTTAAAGTGTCTTAAAATTTGTAATTTTTTAATCTATTACAGGAACATTTCATTAAATGACCTTAATTTATAAGTTTTATTTTCATGAAATGCTCCTTAAATAATAAATTACAAAAATAACAGTACACAACGACGTGTCAAATTTTAATTTTATTTAAAATTTAAAATGTCGATTTAATCTTTACAAATATAATATACAGTTTCCATACATTTCAATTAACGCAGCATTTTGTTAATTATCAAGTAAGTAAAGCCGTAATGTCTAAATTCATATCCCATCTTCATTAGCCCAGTTTAGGAGCAGAACAGTAGGACGTTAAACCCAATTTAATTTCATTTCCTAAATGCATACACACGCCCCACATTATAAATATAAATAGCGACAGACGATATTTATAGAACACACGATTTTTAATAGATACCGCAAGACAAGTGATACATAGTACTCTTATGCGCAATTATACTTTGAAACTCGACCATGATTAAAGCCGAACTCCGGTGACAAAAATACCGAATATTAAATAAAAAAAGTTAACGCTCCTAGCCGCCTTACTTGCTTCCAAGTTGTGAAATAAATATGGAAAACATGACGTGGAAGGGTAAGTCGCTCTCACTTCCCGTGTTTCTGTTGTCAGACAGCTGTAAAAATCCTGCTTTATTCTTCAACACCGTCACTGATTGTCCCTTTTTTTTCCTAACGGTATACGAAATCTATGAAGACTGCAAAATGTCTTATCAGGTAAGCCTGTAAATAATTATATGAGCTACGTCTACCGCACTACAATATAGCCTAACCTTGACTCTAAAACAAAAGATGCAAACACGTAAACTCACAGCAACCTGAAATTTTCAACCATAACAAATTCCCTACAAAATCTATTGTAAGATATATATATATATATATATATAGAGAGAGAGAGAAAATTAAAAATATGGCAAAGGAAAACTACATATTTTCAGTTAGCGCTTTCACAACTTACGTTGCTCGTCAGACTTTTAATATCACCACTAATTAATATATACATGTGTATATATATAAAACAGTAAATAATAAATAATAATAAACCAAGTTGAAGATGTATTTACAGATGTACATTTTTGGGGCACATAAAAGGTGCAATATGGCGTTAACGAAGATCGACTGTAACAAGTTCATAATTAATACATTTGCCGAGAAAGTTCATCTCGATTTTCCGACAGCTGCCTAGTCGTTCGGATGGGACGAAAAACCGAGGTCCCGTGTACACATTTGAGTGCACGTAAAAGATCCCTTGGCAGGTGAAATTCGATATAAGAGTAGGCCGTAGCGCCGCTTCCCGGGCAAAATTTCCCTCATAGCACACTGTATGGTGTATGCCCGTCTTCAATTAGCCCAGGTTAAGTGAATAACAGTAGGACGTTAAACCCCATTTCATTCATTCATTCATAATTAATACATGCAATAATGTATATATATAATAGATTGTATGAAAACATGTATTAGGTTAATCAAATCGGTGAAAGACAGTAATTATTTTTTTTATTTAGATATTTAATTAGTTGGACGCGGAAGGCGTTGCCGGATTTAGAATGTGAAAGACAGTAAAAAAAAATTATTTAGATATTTAATTAGTTGGGCGCGGAAGGCGTTGCCGGATTTAGAATGTTTGAGAAAATATGTTAATGTATTCCATGGGCGTGATCAACAGAATTTAATACTATTTTTGACTACACTAAGATTTGGTCTCAATACAATCTGTCGTTTATTAATGTTAGAGTAATTATATAACAATGTTTCAACGATGTAGTTTTGGCATTGCTAGTTCAGCTCTGAACCTCGGTCTCATTACACTCACCCTGAGCGTCCAAGGACCGTCCCATTCAACCAATGTCGAAAATAATTGAAACCCCGGTCAATTTTACTGGGCAACTTTTTACTGCCAAACGATGGGGTGTCAATCCGTGTGGGCGCCTTTACAATGTAAACGAACATCTTAGTGAGAAAATAAGACTTTGCTTACTTCGCTAGAGACAGTATGAGCGACACAACACGCTGTTAAAAATACGTCCCCTCCATCAAGTTATGTTTCCCCGCCATGACACTCCAACTGCAGGTCAATGTCCATATTCAGGAATGTCGGTCATACAAGACGAAACGCAATGTACAGGCTTTCACACGGATTGACACCCCGTCGGTTAGCAGTGAAAAGTTGTCCAGCAAATTTGACTGTTCTCCAATTTTTTTTCGACATTGATTGAATGGGACAATCCCTGAACGTTCAGGGTGAGTGTAATGAGACCGACGTTTAGAGCTGAACTAGGGCATTGCAAGAGCATGTATTTATTTAATAGTAGCCTGTTTTCCACATTCAAAGCATTGATATTGTTATTATTGGCTGCATCAGAAATTTCGGCAGGGTGTTGAACGTCAAGTATAAGTTTAAGAGCTGCATTTTGCTGGTGTTGAAGGACGTCTAAATAATGTTTGTGAGAGCTGTCCCATATAGGTGAACAGTAATCAAAATAGGTTTAAATATTTGATTTATAATACATAGATCGAAATTTAATAGGTAGAAGTTGTTTTAATTTGCGAAGATGGTTATCAATGATTACGCCTAGTCGTTTGAAGTTTGAGACATTTTATATACTAGAATTATTGTTAATAATTGACAAGTTAGGCTGAATATGTTTTCTTTTCCGTTTAGTAGTTATTACCATACATTTAGTTTATTGTTCATTTACAAGCATAAAGTTAATTTGACGCCATTTGAGTAGGGAATCGGTATTTAGTTGTAATTTAGATTGAAGGTCAGACATATTATTTGCGTCAGTATAAACCGTAGTGTCATCAGCAAATAGGTCACAGGAGGCATTCGGGTGGAGGGGAAGATCATTTATAAAAATGTTAAATAGTAACGGTCCTAGGATGGGCCCCTGTGGGATTCCATGTATGACTGGCTTAAAAGTAGACGTGTTTCCTCAAGCAATTGTACTCTTGCACCGTTGATGTAAATAAGAACTAATGAAATTAATAGTGTTAACTGAAATTTGGTACAAATTACATTAAGCTTAGCGTATATTGTGGTTAACTAGATCAAAAGAATATTGTTCTTTAGTGTTAATTGTTACTAAAACTTTTGATTAGAGAATTCTGAAATGCGTTTAACAATGAATTTAGTAAAGGATACTTTTACCATAGCATTCTCATTATATAAAACTATATTTATTGCTTTAAATTAGATATATAAGAGGATATCTACAATTGTTTATCTACAAAATCAGTGCGTATTCTAAATGTATTTACACGAATAGTCATTAGTGAAATAGATAGGGATACAATTGTTTATCTACAAAATCAGTGCGTATTCTAAATGTATTTACACGAATAGTCATTAGTGAAATAGATAGGGATACAATTGTTTATCTACAAAATCAGTGCGTATTCTTAATGTATTTACACGAATAGTCATTAGTGAAATAGATGGGGATCACGGTGGCTAAGTGGATAAGGCGCTGGTTCCCTGGCCTGGAGATCGGATGTTCGATCCCTGCATTGGCCGAGAAAGTTTATCACGATTTTCCGGCGTGATTTCCCCTTGTCAGTGATGCAGAAGGAGGGCCCGACAAGGATGGGACGAAAACCCCGAGGTCCCGTGTACGTATAGGAGTGCACGTAAAAGATCCCTTGGCAGTTGGAATTCGATATTGTATGGCGTAGGCCTGTCTTCCATTAGCCCAGGTTAGGTGCATAATAGTAGGACGATAAACCCCATTTCATTCATTCTGAATAGAAAGACCCGCGACTAATACTACAATATTTATGGGTCTCTGCTAAAACAATAATACAGGAAAAACTTTTTTATGCCGAGACTAAGGAAACTATAGCGTCACATTTGTGATAGCTGACCATATAGCTAAATCAATGTTATGAATTTGACCAGGGTGAATTCATTGGGTTTGAGATTAACATCATGGGAACCATATCATTCTCCACTGTTTACTTAATAGCGTACCAGGCACATATAGGTGGAAAACAATATGCTATTACAGTGATTTGGTCAATTTAAATAGTTCTTTGATCACTGTACAGTTCATGATTCTTTAATTGATTGAATCAACTGAAAGCTCATTTCCAAAGGTCTGTAACACTAACAAAGCGGGTGATTAGGTTGCACAACAACTTTCACATATACATAAAAGAAAATCCAGCATTAATACCTAAAAGAGTAAGAGTAAAAATGATAAAAACGAACTTGTCAGCCATCTTTGCAATTTCTGGCCAATGATTGCAAACTGATTCATTATTTATACCACATATATCACAGCAAGATGGTTTTATTGTCATAGTCGTAATCGACATGATAGAATTTCGGCGGAGGGATGCAGGAAACACCTTACCAACTGTCTTTTCTTTAGATTTTGTGTTTTTATACTTTCGAATTAGGAAAAACTTAAAACATCGTGGTATGGTAGCACTTGGACACCTGCTGTGAATGAAGAGGGTGATCACATTTCCTATGACGGCCAAAAAACTCATTCCAATTAACAATGTCACGTAAATCACTGAAAGAGAATAATTTATTGTTTTTAATCGGCAATTTGGTCGATAGATGAAGAAATGGACACTCATTTCCCAGGTCGAGTTGTGTTCGTCATAATCAGTAATTAGGGTGTTGCTAAAACGCGGAACGGAATGATGGCAGTACATTCGGACAAAGTTTACAAGTAGGCCTATGTATTAACGAAATATAATTAAGACTACAGCTGTTTATCAGTTCTAAGTTAAAGTTGTTTGCGTTATCTAGTATATATGCTGCATTAAATTTCCATAAACTATGCCCATTTTGATCGTGTGGTCACGAATTAACGTTTACCAATAAATGTTATAGATTGGGGAGCAACTGGGCTCAGTCAAGGGTGAGTAAGACGCCTTCTCGCTAACCCGAGGCTCGTTGACCGAGGAAGTTCATCGGGATTACTGAAATCGAATTGAACCATGCCAGTCCCGAAATGGCCTAGTTTGTGCCGATTGTCCCCCCCCCGCGCTAAAACAAAATAAAAAGAGTAATGGACAGCTATTAAAATTATATAAGTATCTATAACTGTGCCATCAATGTAATGTAAATTTGTGTATCTATACGGTGGTTTCAAATCCCTGTTTGTACGTGACAAGGAGTAGGGTCGCCTGTCCAACCTCGTGTTTTTTTTCCGGACCCTCCGGTTTCCCCTCACTGCTAAAGACCCCTTAATGCAAGCGAATTATTTAAATAAAGTTAAACTATATGTTAGTCCCGAAATGACCTAGTTTGTGTCGAGCGCACGTTAAACCACATTTCTCTCTTCTGTAGCGATGTCATGTCGACACGCCTTGCATAGTTTAGTTATGGTTTACATTTATTATTGTGGTTCGTTCTCCTTTAAATACTAAGGCGGTATAATATATTGGTGTTATGACCTCAGCTTATTATTGGAGTAGCCTTCCTTGTTAGTTAAGGTTATTCAGTCTCTTGTATTTTGGTAGCACATAGTTGTGCACGCTAATAATGATGGGGATGAACTGTTATCATGCTTTGTCATTATTATTGATCCTGGTTAACCTGTAACACCCCTACAGGTGACGACAGAGTGGGCCATGTGGACAGGAGCCCCATAGAGTCGTAACATATGGTGAAGATGCCGAAGGTTTTGTTAATTTTGATACTTTTTGCGGGGCCACCGCTGGTTTGAGTTTGAAAATTGCTTCCGGTGGAAATATAAAGATTGACATTTTTTTTTTCTTAGAACCCAGAATGAAGCTGCGCGAATGTGACTGAACCGATTCCAGGCATGGGCCTTTTACAAAGTACCGGTATCCGAAATGAGCGAATATGTACCGCAACGCAGTGATATAACCGGAATATTATGAGGAGGGGGGGGGTGAGGCCCGTCCGCTTCTTAGCAACACACCCAGTAACAATTACATATATACACCGGGTTGAAGATAAGGTTCAAAAGAGATACCTGTACTAGGGTAACTTGACCATGAATAGAATTATGTTCGGTGCGACCTGATTGTCTTTTTTTTTCTTTTTTAAAATTTAGGTTTGGTTGGACAGGATAGAACTAACCGAACTAAGCTGTTACTGATGCGCCCACTGTTCAGTAATTTAAATGCTTAAACGATTTACCAATACTACAAAATACCGCCTTTATTTTTTAAAAACTAACAATACCTGAATTACATATTTAAACATCTATTAATTCGCATAAACAGGACAAATCTATTTACAGTATCAGTACGCAGAGATGAAAGTCTAGCCAATTATGACCACATAACTCCCAATTCTAACTGAAAACTGAATATTCAACCACTTACACCATTATTATTATCCAAAACTGACAGAAGGGTGCAACCACTTCAATACCAATTTGTTCATTCCTATATTGCAACGATTTGAAATATCTTTTTGTTGGATCAGTGATATAAGTGTGTGCTTAGTAAGCTTATTTAGGTAAAATCAACATGACCAACAGACCTGTGTTAATGCGAACTAATAATTAATGGCGAAGTAATAGCCTTGATACATGCATTATTGTATAAACTCACCAAAATACGAAATGCTGTCTGATGTCTTTGGTAGAAAATCATCAACGACACCCAGGAAAACTGTTAAGGACAACAACACTGTTATGGCCACTGTTAATTTTTCCCCACTCTCTGAAGGTACAAGAAAACTGACGCCACACAGAAACGAGATAGCTGCAATTGGCCCAACTACATTTAAAAGATAAAACGTTGATTTACGTTTCAGTTTTAGGGTAAAGACTGATTGAGTCAGCATGTTATTGGGATTTCCAAAAATGGGATATTTCAATTTGGTAATATTGCTTCCCACGATATCAAACTGACCGTTAGGGGCTAGAAGGGTGTCAGTAACGACTTTTGTTTCTTTGATGGTAATCTCATTATCAGCAGTCATCCAGGGCATAACAGTTATAGAGCAAGTCTGATGATCTACCGGAAACATAGTTACATCAACAGGACAGCTCGTAGTGAAAGTAAATCCTGGTTCCCAGTCAATATTACCAGTATGGTTAACATACACTCGTAGATTATCGCCTCCAAAAATTGCATCCTCATCGATTCTGTAGAGAATAATAAATATACCTATTACATAAGATTAAACAATGTTTTAACAAGAAAATCGTGTGGTGCTAATAGGGTTTTGTCTTACATCGAGTCGAATTCCTAATTCGCATATAATTCACAGTAACACATCTCAGTAACAAGATCCATAAATCTGCAAGGGTTCAATGTAATCAGTCCATGCAAATTAAATGAAGGAAAAAAATAACGTATATATACGTACGAATTAATAGCTGTCAAATCAGGAATCCATATATCCTTTTGAAGAACATTCATTTCCACGATACCACCATAGTTGTCCGGGTTCCACATCAATTTTTCATCTACCCATGTCTTTATGCACAAAACAGAAATAATAAGATACGATTAAGACATTGGGTTCTGTAGAATTTGTTAGTGTTGGTGGTTGATCCTTGCCAGTAGAAAGATACTAACGAGCAGACTCACCAAGTAAGAAAAACAAATCATAAAATGGAAAGTGCTACAAAGTATTCATAGTCAGAATGAAAACTCGATTTGGACCTTTCACTTGCGAACTTAGAAAGATTGTGTATAGTCTCCAGGTCTTTCAAATGTGTAGCAACAGAAAAGGTTATATTCTATTATATGGAACTATAGGCGTGATAATTATTAAATAAATGTCGGTAACATTTCTACTGCCGGACTAATAGCACAATTTCGATTTATAGCCGAGTCAACTGGCTATAAATGTGTCAGTAACGACAACTCCATTGTGTTTGAGACTTTTATGTTGCTATTATGTACAATGTGAAATTCGTGAACATTACTTACAATAGCAAACCACCCTGTGGTTCTCATAACTTGTTCACGTGAATTCTGAAATAAAACAGAAATAGTCTGTAGTTGCAGGATCAAATGTTTAGGGTCATTGGGAGACAGGGTGTTGAAAATACTGCATGAATGGAGAAGGTTTCAATGTGGCCTACCAATAGTAGGGTTAGGTCTATATATATAATAATCTATAATAACGTAGAATGTACCAACACCCCAAAAGCTCCAATTCTTGGGTGTAATATTTATGTCACGCCACGATTCGTTTCGAAAACTATTTAGCAGGACGGTACCGACTCGAGCGAGGTAATCCTTTGAAATATCCCTTTACTTTGTACAAGCACTAGTGTACACAAGGGACAACACGCAACCGTTTAGCCGTAAAATATTACCATGTAAAATTTACAGGTGGGCTAAAATGATTCGATATGTGCGTTCCCGTCACACCAAACAAGTTCTCAAAAATGTTGCACGCGTAGTGAGAACGTTAACATGCCTTCACACCAAGCAGCTTTAATCAGGTGGAGTCGACATGCATTCGGCATACCTCGACAGATTCCACGCATCTTAATCTCGGCTGTATGACCATTAGGATTTATGTGGAGAGTGTATTATATCAACAAACGTCACGTTTGGCATTGGGTTTTTGGAATTACCAGGGAATTTTATCAAACCAGCAGCCTTGAGACAATATCTCGGCTTATTAAGGTAAACGCACTCTACAAAAGACGCAATTTGAGACTTTTTTCTAAAAGCGACACGTTTTCCTGTTTGAAGTAAACCGGTGGCCGCATCGCAAATGTATGGTCGTAAGTACATATCAATTACTGTCATACAGTCGAGTCTAGATGTAGGGTACCGGAATCTGTCGAGATTTGCCAAGTGAGTCAGCATAGTGTCATTTTTATGAAGTCATCGACGCCATATTGGTTAACCCAAAGTAGTGTCTCTCTAATTTGACATATTTGACTAAAATTCATCTTCGCATCCACTGCAAACAAAATTATGGCCTCAATATGAGGAGAAGAATGATCTATATGTTTGAAGTGCAGGAATTGTCAATCAAATTAGTTTCGTTTTCTCGTCATGTCATTTATTCTTCATCGCTATTGATGATGCAGGAACGAAACCAGTTGGTCGGAGGCAATAGAGCTACCAAGTCAGTCCCTGACAATTTTAATCCGGAGGTAAATGCGGAACATTGATCATAAATGGTTGCAAACTGCAAATCTTTTAAAATCGAAATCAGCAAAAAATTAGATACCCGCCATACAATAGGTCGTTTACTGGTTTATTGTCCAGCTTAGGACTAAAGCCAATGAACAGTGAGGGGGCGCTTTTTCAGAAAAGAGGGCACACAGTCACACGAATCCCAACACCCTAGCTGGGAATCTCACCGGATTCGATTGTTATCAACAATTTCCGGTTTCTTTTGTTTTTGAAAGCACTGCCTACCCACCCAGTTATATAAGTTATCTTACACAATATTCTAATAACACGGTATTTTAATGAAAATATCAATCATTCATTTCATTTTATTAGATATGCAATATATACACCTCTATAAAGCCGCAGATATAAGTTTTCTTACGTCAATATTGTAATAACGCAGTATTTTATGAATATATCAATCATTCATATTATTAGATATGAAATATGTCATGTTTTTTGAAAATTTCATAAATCTATAAAATCTGTTGCATAGGATATAGGCTGCTCGGTTTGAGCCGTCGTTTTTAATGACAAAACCTCCTTTATTATGTGTTGCCTTTCATTATGTAATCAAATTTAATTTTCATAAATCTATGCAATCTGCTATATATATAAAATATTTTTAATACTATAGGCGTAACTATATAGATTTATTTATATAGTATGTGTTGATTTGCACTGTGTAAAACAAATTTCCACACAACCAATTATTCTTAAAATGTTTTGAGTTAACCAAAATGGGTCACTGGCTTCAATCCTCATACTGGTCAAATGACGTCATCAAAACTTCTTGCTTAACACTTAAGAGGGTTTTCCACATTTCACCACACTATTTAATTTTTGTAGACATTATTACTGGTGCTAGCACACAGTTTTATACGGGCTTTGATGGTGACATATATGAAAGAAAAGACACCGATAGCCTTAATGGAATCATAGACTTCGAATTCGAGTTAGTGATGAATAATTACTTTAATCAGTTGTATCATTTTCAGGCGAAATTTCGCAAATAAATTTTATTTTGGTTAGAAAATACGCAAAAATGACCCAATCACCTTTCATGTGTTGCTATGGTTACTATTCCATATTTCAACTATTATTTTGGTACATTTTAGTCCTATATTATATTTCATGATGTTAAGTAATAAAAGTTTTCTGGAGGTTTTTCTTTATTTGAATGACTTATATTTTCTATATTCGGTGTTTTCTTCAGATTTAGGGTAAAATCACATCTGCATAACACCGTCCAAGTGATGTTCGACCATAGTAGGGACAATTTTCAACACACTCAACAAAGAGCTGGAGTACACTTCCCACCCAAGCCAGTTCGAGACATTTCATGAAATGTTAACCAAATTGTAAACAGTTGCTTCTACGTTCACTTATTCGTGCAAAGTTTGAGCCCGTATAGAACAGGGCGGCCATAAACATTAACCCACGTTTATCATATGCATATGTCGATAACTTTCGATTTTCAATATGCACCATATAATGAATACCCACTGGGTGCCAAATATTATCAATATTCATTGCGGTGAGTTGTGTAACTTTGAATGTCTTACCAGTTCAATTAAACGACTTAAATACAGTTGAATGTTAATCTCTGTTTGTTCCGATTGATTTAATTTTGGACGAACCATTGTTGAATAATTTGGCTTTTTGAACAGATCTTCCCTTAATCTGTAGACATCATCAAATGTATAACAGGAAATACCTGAAATATAATAGGTTATTATCAGAAAATAATAATTGTTAAAGCGAGAATTTCATATTTTCTAAGAAATTCAAAACATATTTATTTCTATGTCTTTTGCTCAATAGGTTTCCAACTCACTATTATACGACCATGGGCATTATTTCCCACCCTAAAAAAATCATTGAAACAAGAAATAAAAACACAAGTACCTCCCTTGTTATCCCATTCACTCCATGCATAAGCTATATTCAAACGTTGTAATTTGAAGTTGGAAATGATATTTTGCCAATTTCTCAGCTGGCAATAGTGAATTATAGGATTATTCTTTAACAACACAGGGCTGTTTATGGATACCATCTATTTTAAGGCCTTATTTTAATAAATTTTATAAATATAACTTAAAAAGATAGTAAGCTGGCACTGCCAGGCAGGATACGCCCACATTTTCGAGAGATGGTTAGACAACAAGCAAAACCGAAAGTGATTTTTCCTACAATCAAAGGCTATAATTCATTAAATTACAATTTGATATGCGCAAATATCGAAAAGAATCAAGATCTTTAGGTTATAAACATGCATTTCAAGTTTCATCAAAATCGAATCAAAATTGTGACCTATACTGGGTCCACAACCTTGATATACCATATTTTAACACTATTAGAGTACAAACGGCGGCCATTTTGTCTGGCAATTATGGTCCGATTTCCCTGAAATTCAAACTCAACCTTCGGTATGGTGTAACGGTGATAGAGTCAAGCTTTTTTTCAATCGGATAATAATCATAACCTCCAGAGGGACCATAGGCGATTTTTCGGGCAATCAGGGGCCATAATTCAGAAAGCTACGATATGATATGCGCAAATAACGAAAGGGACCAAGATCTTTGGGTTATAACCATGCATTTTAAGTTTTATCATAAGTGAATCAAAATTGTGACCTATACTGAGTCCACAACCTTGATATACCTTTTTATAACAGTATTCGCGTACATGCGGCGGCCATTTTGTATGGCAATTTTGTTCCAATTTTACCGAAATTCGAACTCAACTTTCTTAGGGTGTAACGGTGATATAATCAAACGATGTTTTAAATCGGATAATTATTGTAACCTCCAGAGGGACCACAAGCTAATTAAAGACGATTTTGCGTATAATTAGGGGCCATAATTCAGGAAGTTACGATCTGATATGCGCAAATATTGAAAGGAACCAAGATCTTTGGGTTATAACCATGCATTTCAAGTTTCATCAAAATCAAATTAAAATTGTGATCCCTACAGGGTCCACAACCTGGATATACCATTTTTAAACAATATTCGCGTACGAACGACGGCGATTTTGTATGGTAATTTTGGTCTGATTTTTCCGAAATTTGAACTCAACCGTCCTTCGGGTGTAACGGTGATATAATCGAACGGTTTTTCAAATCGGATAATAATTGTGACCTCCAGAGGTACCACGAGCTAAAATAGGTGATTTTTCGGACAATCAGGGGCCATAATTCAGGAAATTACGTTCCGATAGGCGCAAATATCGACAGATCTTTGGGATATAAACATGCATGTCAAGTTTCATCAAAATCGGTTCAAAATTGTGACCTCTATAGGGTCCACAAGCTAAAAACGTGATTTTTCGTACAATCAGGGGCCATAATCCATGAAGTTTTGATCCGATACGTGCCAATATCGAAAGCAGTCGAGATCTTCGGGGGATAAACCTATATTTCAAGTTTCGTCGAAATCGGGTAAGAATTGTGACCTGTAGAGAGTCCACAAACAATTGTGGACGGACGGACGGACAGGGGCGACGACATAATACGTCCACATGAAAATGTGGGCGTATAATTATGAAATTGTAGCTTTAACATAGATGTATTGGGTCATTGTGTGTGAGAAGTCATAACATACAGGTTCCTTCCTATTTTTAAGTTAACATTTCATGACGAACGCCCCAGAAAAGCTTAATTAATTCACACAAATCATGTACATAATAAACGTCGAATCGTGTCTAAAATAGTTTGGATTATTCTAAATACCAAAATTCATTCTGGATAAAAAAGATTTAAAAAAGCGCCAAATAATGCTATGGAAGGTAACGTTAGTCTTCCATTTTTCCACTTCTGGCTTGGTATTTGTCAAGGTCACAGATAAGATCGGGTCACACACTTATTGCTCTGATAATTAACTGGTGACTGAAATTGTGTTCAAATATATTATGATATTGTGGCTATAACATCAATTTCTAAATGTCACTCAAAGATGTTATATACCATGGATTTGGTTATATATAATGTATAGTTTTTACTAGAACCTAATGTTCATGAATTGGGCAACATGGTTTTATTCGCTTTGTTTCCATTACACAATAATAGTATTTTGACTTTCTTAGAAAATATGAAATGCTCGCTTTAAACACGCATTATGCTAGAGCTAAATCTGCCTATTGCGGGTCTTCATTTGGGTCTGAAATGTTTTCTAAAGTATCAATTAGACATTAATAAACTGATCCAGGCCTTAATTAGCTCTCGATGGCAACATATTTCTCCAATTAAAACGGTTCACGATACTTTGATTTAATCAAATATGGTGGTCCGAGACTTAGCTTTGATCAACCAGTACCGTGTTTGAAATTATTGCACACGTCTGTCAAACCTTCAAATATCTTGTAATATAGTAATATGAATGAAATTTTCAAATTATTCATTTTACATCATCTACTTTCGAACTATTATAGCACTAATGGCTATATCTTACATAATGTATCTTTAATTGCTGAATAATAACAGAACTTCTTGCATTCCTGTGAATTATTTTTTCCAGTTAAGCATATGTGGGATTTCTTTTTTACATTTCGAAATGATATTTATAATTAAGATTTCAAATTAACCAGAACAGGTTGAAATGAATGATCTATTTAACTGCAATATGTGAATTTTAAATGAATTGAAATCGAACGAGTTTGATCGCCCATCGACTAAAACGGGAATTTCTCACTTTGTCCTGTAACCAATTCGGGAATTTGCAAGTGGCCACGTGTTTGTCAAGCGAGTGTCGGTTCCATCTTTGACAAAGGTCACTATTCCCTCTCCTTATTAATTTGTTATGGCACTTCTATATTTTGAGAAAATCTCTAAATTAATTCTTCCAAGTGACAAAATAGTGGAAATTCAACAGAAGAACCGGGTCACCCTACCACCTTCAACACTTGTGCCTGTCACGGGGTGGGTCGATTGCCGAATGATTAGCGTGTGCGCGTTGCATCATAAGGTCTGTCATTAAGTCAAATAGCGTGGTGTCGATTCCCCGGTTGTACGAGACAAGGAATAGCCTATCAAACCTCGTGGGTTTTCTTCAGTTTCCATCCATTGCTGAAGAACAAAGACAGCTACGTGCAAGCCAATTCTTGGAATAAAATTGAACCATATGCTAGTTTCGAAATGCCCTAGTTTGTGTCGAGTGGACTCTATTTTTCTCTCTATACACTTTCGGTTAGGAACCTGCAAGCTATTAATATTTCGTGATCTATGGACTATTATGCCGGTAATGAATTAGAGGGATACATGAGAGACTGAATACACAAATAATTTCTAAGTGTGTCATGAGAGATGAACAGTTGCCAGGGGCGGATCCAAGGGGGGTTCTGACGCTTCCGGAACCCCCTCGAGATTTTTCGGTGCCCTTTTTTCCCCTTTTTTGTTGATTTTTAAGGTGAAGAGAGTAGTCTGTGCAGCAGTCGCTAGATATTTACTATCATCAATGTACAATTTAAAGAGCATTTACACACTCCAAGCTTAGTGATTTGGAGGCCTAAAATAGGGCACTGTTACGTGAAAGTCATGGGTCTAAGGGGCAATTTTTTGCCAAATCAGTATAAAATAGGGCCATATTTACATCAAAGGGGCACTTTTTGTACCTAAATGATTAAAAAGGGCATTTTAATGTGATACCCTTGAATGAAGAGAACACATTCAACGTCATTATATTTATGCAGGGGCAATATTTATGTCAAAAGGATTCAAAGGGCATTTTCACGTCAAACTCTTGGATTTGGAGGGCACATTTTATGGCAAATTTATTTAAAGAGGGCCTTTTTATGTCGATCCCATCGATTTGAGGGGCACATGCCAAACCTGTGTATAGAATTAGGTCTCAATGTTTTGTTTTCAGTCCAATAATTCATGGTTCAGTATTTTGCATTTTAAGTAAAATAAAAATGAAAAATTCCATTAATTTATTTTGTTTAAACTTACAATATTTCTTTCTCGTGGTATGTGGAATGTTGTTGCAATGCTGTATTATAAATCTAGTTTTATGCCTCTAAAACTCAGAGTGGCTTAGAATGGTCTGAAATTTAAAAAAAAATTCCCAGATCCCCCGGTTGCGCGCGCCTACGACGCCTACCGGTCATGGATACTGTATTAGACGAAAATGGGGTGCCCTTATTTGAAAATGGGGTGCCCTTATTTTTTTTGGAACCCCCTCCAGCTAGAGTCCTGGATCCGCCCCTGGTTGCACTTTTTTGTGCTGAGAACTAGACAATCTTGATGTCCGCAGCGTAAATGCTACACGGTCTCAATGTGACAAGGAGTAGGGTCGCCTGCCAAACATCGTGGAATTTCTCCACTGATAAAGACCCCTACGCGCAAGCGAATTGTTGAAATAAAATTAAACCATATGTTGGTTCCGAATACCCAGTTTGTGTCGAGTGGACGTTAAACCCAATTTCTCCTTCTCTCTCTACTCAGTCTGAAAACGGATTAAACACAGCTATTTAATATAATTTTTGACGTTATGGTACCAATATCAATTAACTCACTAGTGTATGTATTTCAGGTATCATTATCTCTGCTATTTATGTTTCGGATTGAGCCTTAAGCGGCCCACACACGCTCAATATAATTGTCAATATTATTGATGTCAATTTAATTGAAACAAATTTCGGTTCCCCACACACGTTCAATTGTCTCAATATTCATTCTGAGCAAAGCATCCATCAAAGACGGAACTATTTGTTTAGCATATCTCGGGCAGTGCGAATTGGTTGGGCGGGCAGTTTATTCCCGATCAAAAGCTGTTTGCAAATGAAACGATGGCCTTCAGCTTAACAGCCAATGAGTTCAAAGATATGAGATATGATTAAGAAGATTGTTAATGGAGACGTTACCAACCTGAAGATGTTATATTCATAAAAAATGATGTAAGTAGCTAATCACAGGTAGAATACTACTGATTGGATTTCGGACCAGTTGGATCAACATCAAATGGGGAATTATAGAACTATTTAAAAAAAAAACATCGTGCGCGTTTCACAGAAGAATTATGGTATATTTTAACAAAAATCTACAGAACTGATAAGTTTTTTTGCGCTCATCGCGTTCTACGTCGGGACATTCATCGTTACTTCGATTGTGTTTCGAAATGATTATTCTAACGTTCAGCTACCTGGTATAGATAAGAAGAATTACAATCAATCCTACGTTTGTACTAGTGGTATTAAATATTTAACAGAAGAACCGGTTTTACATCGTTGAATAACTTCAAATAATACCCAGTTATCAGTATGACGTTATAAACTAACATTATTTGGACGTTGTGTTAGTCGTATCGTGAGATTCGATGTTAGTTAATCGGTTCGTAATTCAAGAGAATTGTGTGTATTTAAGGTGCGGAGAGTGTTATGTGTAGGGGTGGGGTAGATTTACTTTTTATTATATCATTATCACTGGTAATGTTGTGTACCGTATCGTTAAGAACCAATAGTTCAACATTGTCTAGTGTAGCCTACTTATATTGACGACAGTAAGTCGTATGTATACGATATTAACCTACCCGAGGTTGCTATATTATATAACCCCACCCTTAAATTTAAATGGACTTTTCCATTAATCTTCAACAATGATTGGATAGCGGCTGGGTAGTTTCCGTCGAATAACGAAGATTACCGAATTAATCACGTGCAATTACTAAATGGTATTTTTGTAAACACAGCGCCATTTTGAAGAATTGAATTTCATACAAAAACAAAATGGATAGTAATACGAAGTCAGACGAATAATCAATCCCTTTTAGCCAACATACAGACGATGGAATTGGCCTGAATGTAACTATCGATGAGGATCTATCCAAAGCCTAAAGAAAATTTGAATCAAAGACATTCTTACCCGATAATTCTGACAGTGAACTACAATACATGAAAACCCCATTCCAGAAAAAATGGCGTCTCGCTGTGCATTGTGGGAGGCCCTGAGTAAATTGAAAGGAAGCTGCCATTGCTTGGCATGAGTTTTCTCTGACCAAGTTTCGAAAACGCCGGTTGATATTGAGTCGAATACATCGACCTAAGATGACGTCATTAGCGGTTGATATTGCATATCAACCTATCACGACGTCATCAGTGCGATTGTTGACATTATGACGACAAAATAATATTTTTGTCAATATTCAATATGAATAATTCGGTCATTTTGGACAAATTTGAACAACTTTCGAAATCAATTTTTATACGCCCACATTTTCATGTGGACGTATTATGTCGTCGGCCCTGTCCGTCCGGACGTCCGTCCACAATTGTTTGTGAACTCTCAACAGGTCACAATTTTTATCCGATTTCGGCGAAACTTGAAATATAGCTTTATCCCCAAAAGATCTCGACTGCTTTCGATATTGGCTTGTATCGGATCGAAACTTCATAGAAAATGGCCCCTGATTGTACAAGAAATACGTTTTTAGCTTGTCGACCCTATAGAGGTTTCATTTTTTAACGAATTTGATGACACTTGACATGCATCTTTATAACCCAAAGATCTTGGTTCATTTTGATATTTGCGCCTATCGGAACGTAATTTCCTAAGTTATGGTCCCTGATTGTCCGAAAATCATCTTATTGAGCTTGTGGTCCCACTGGAGGTCACGAATAATATCCGATTTAAAAAACCGTTTGATTATATCACCGTTACACCCTAAGGAATGGTTGAGTTCGGATTACCGGAAAATCGGACCAAAATTGCCCCACAAAATGGCCACCGCTGGTACGCGATTACTGTTAGAAAATGGTATATTATGGTTGTGAACCTTGTAGAGGTCACAATTTTAATTTCATTTTAATGAAACTTGAAATGCATGGTTATAACCTGTTAAAAAATGATATATCAAGGTTGTGGACCCTGTAGAGGTCACAATTTTAATTCAATGTTGATGAAACTTGAAATGCATGGTTATAACCCAAAGGTCTTGGTTTCTTTCGATATTTGCTAATATCGGATAGTAACTTCCTGAATCGCCTTTATTTAGCTTGTGGTCCCTTTGGAGGTCACCATTATTTTCCGATTACATCACCGTTACACCTTAAGGAAGGTTTGAGTTCAAATTTCGGACAAATCGGACCAAAATTGACAGACAAAATGGCCGCCGTTTGTACGCAAATACTGTTAAAATGGTATATCATGGTTGTGGACCCTGTAGGCCTATAGGTCATAATTGTGGTTCGATTTTGATGGAACTTGAAATGCATGGTTATAACCCAAAGATCGTGGTTCCTTTCGTTATTTGCACATATGGGATCATAACTTCCTGAATTGTGGCCCCTGATTGTCTGTAAAATCCCCTATGGTCCCTCTAGATGTCACGATTATTATCCGATTTAAAAAACCTTTGACTCTATCACCGTTACACCATACAGAAGGTTGAGTTTGAATTTCTAGAAAATCGAACCATAGTTTCCAGACAAAATGGCCACCATTTGTATGCGAATAGTGTAAAAAATATGGTATATCAAAGTTGTGGACCCTGTAGAGGTAACAATTTTAATTCGATTTTGATTAAAATAGAAATGCATGTTTATAACCTAACGATCTTGTTTCTTTTTGATATTTGCGTATATCAAATTGTAACTTATTGAATTATGGCCTTTGATTGTAGGAAAAAGCACTTTCGGAATATCTCGAAAATGTGGCCGTATCCTTCCTGACAGT
Organism: Patella pellucida; assembly: GCA_917208275.1. Classification (NCBI taxonomy): domain Eukaryota; kingdom Metazoa; phylum Mollusca; class Gastropoda; family Patellidae; genus Patella; species Patella pellucida. The sequence goes on from OU795039.1 coordinate 66,965,775, forward strand.
GCCAGCTTACTATCTTAAAATCTTGTAACCAACTGCTTTGCCATTCGAGAAGGCCCAAAAGCATAACTAAACAAAATATAATATTTTTTATACAAACGCGGATCAAAAACTTAAAACCTGTCCGTATAATAAAAATGCTCTCATACCTGTAACAAACCACAAAAACAAAATGGTAAAGCCTGAAAGGTTTCTCCTCCTCTTCATGATCACTCTGTTGGAAATGTTTCGTGCATTTGCTTGTGCTAAAACCGTTACTAATTCTGTACACTATTAACGACAACAATACATTTATTGATCGTCCGTTTCTCTTGAACAAAAATAAACAGGAGTATGAAAATATTTCTATTAAAAACTATCTAATGGCCTAACAGAAATATAATGTCATCTATAGATTAATATAGCAACCCCAGTATTTAATTAATCACTAGATTGTATCCCTATTGTTATTTGTATGAATATGCCATTACTAGATTTTGATTGGTTTATCACCGTTAAAATGAAATGAAATTCATGAGTAAAATACATGATCAGTAAATAATGTCACGTAACTTCATTTTTGTGGGATAATGATTAAAATGGCATTGATTTGAATGCTTTATAAATTTCATTATTATAAGCAGTATACATGTGATAGCAGGGGCTAAATAAAATCGAGGTGTGTGGGGGGGGGGGCTCTGTTTTACGTCGATTTCCTCGCATCGGAGGCCATTTCTGAAGGAGATGTACTCTTTATTGGGGTCAAGCGTTTGGGTACATACTTCTATTCTTTTAGGGGGAAGTGGATTAACTTTTTTATGCATGTAGGCTTACCCCCTTTTGTGTACTTGAATTACATAAACGGTCCTACCCTGTCCGAGAATGGGTGTGATGAGATGGTTATTGTTTTATTTTAATGTCGGATAAGACATATTTATGTGGACGTTTTATGTCGATAATCAGCGTTCTGTGACGCTATGCTCCATTCATCTCTAGTGAAAAAGTTTGTGACTGCGATGACATCTTTTTAAAGTTACCTTTACCTTCTTTGCTGTAGTTTCGGAACAGCAATCTCGTTTCCCAGGTTTATCTCCTGGGCCGGAATTAAGGCTATATACTGAAGTCATTAACATTTAGTGTCTTATCAGTGAAGTCATTAACATTTAGTGTCTTATCAGTGAAGTCATTAAGGATATTCAGAAATAAAAAGTATTACATAATTTTAACTATATTTCCATGTTAATATTTAAAGAAATCTGTTTTAAAAAAACGAATTCAGGTATTTTCAACCAATTAAAGATGGGTTCCCAGCAAAGTATTTATCGGCTGGTTATTTCCCAAAAAAAGTATGGCAAATTTGGTATTTATGAAAAGAATAGACACCCAATCTGACTAGAAAAATACTAGATTACGCGAAAATCGCCCATGGGGCAAGCACTGGACAATATTGTCAGGGAATCACTAACTGTCAACCCGACAGGATTTGCTGGCTTATTGTCTGTCATCTTAGGTCAGGGAACAGTTGTTATTTCTTGCTCAAATGGTTAGGCGTTTTTTGGAAAATTGCGGGTTGCCATGGTACAAAGTACTCTGAAATTAAAAGGTGTAAAAAGAAGTAGACAGAAATAATTAAGAATTTATTTAGTAAATAATATAGTAAATGTAAAGTAAGTAATGATAGATACATTTTGAAATATGGACCCTCCCACAATGAAATCAAATTGGCAGACATTGCGTTTAACAACAGCTTACTTACAGCTATAAGTATCCCCAGCGAAAACAGAGTTTTGAAAGGGAATTGAAGCAAATTTTTGACAGATTGGTTACTTTAAATATGTGTTTAGTCCAAATATATCGTCAAATCACAAAGTTTGTACCCGGGAATGCATCTTTAAGTGTACACGACAAATTGAAGGAACATTACCAGTAACGTGGACATTCTCTTTCAAATTTTTTTTTTAGCTGAGGCTATGCTATGCCAAAAGTTTATTGCGTTCATGTGCATTAAAGTGATATTTTCGCAAATTTTATTAAGGCTTAAATATTAGGCTACTAGTTTTAATCGCTGTGTCGGTACGGGGAATGCTCACTAGTTCACCAATATGTACTATTAGAGTTAGGGTTGGGTTATGGTTCATAAGTCCACCGATATCTACTATTAGGGTTGGGTAAGGTGTGTGTGAAATAGCTTTATTTAACGCCCGCTTCCACCGAGGTGATATCGCAGACAAATTGGGTTTGGTTCATTTATACCCATACTTATAGCGGCGGACTAGTGAACCCCTCTCTTGACGGTACAAACTAATTTTGGAATATTATCCGCCATGTACATTTAGAATTGTTTTTATATGCCCTGATTTTCGTCCGGAAATCTGTCCACAATTGTTTTTGGACTCTCTACAGGTCACAAATTTTGACGAAACTTGAAATATAGGTGTATCCCCAAAAGATATCGGCTACTTTTGATATTGGCATGTATCGGATCGAAACTTCATGGATTATGGCCCCCGGTTGTACAAAAAATCACGTTTTTAGCTTGTGGACCCTAGAAAGGCCACAATTGGGAAAGGCTTTTGATGAAACTTAACATGCATGTTTATAACCCAAAGATCTTGGTTCCTTTCGATATTTGCGAACATAGCAACGTATCTTCCTGAATTACGGCCCCTGATTGTCCGAAAAATCACCTATTCTGTCTTGTGGTCCCTCTGGAGGTCACAATTAGTAATAGATTTAAATAATACGCCTGGCTATATCATCGTTACACCCTACGAGAGGTTCATAATTGCCAGACAAAATGGCCGCCGTTTACACGCGAGTAATGTAAACATATGGTATATCAAAGTTGTGGACCCCGTAGAGGTCACAATTTTAATTCGATTTATATTTATAACCCAAAGATCTTGATTCCTTTCTATATGTGAAAAGTCGCTTTCGGTATTGCTTGTTCTCTATCCATCTGACGAAAATGTGGGCGTATCCTGTCTGGCAGTGGCAGGCTATATTTCTATCAATTTGTTAATATGAAATGAAATGAAATGAAATGAAATAGAGTTTAATGGCACGTCAGCTCCAACCGGGCTATATGGTGCCAAACATATGGTGATTTTGACGAGACAAATCAAACCAATATCACATAAATAAATTTATATACATGAATAAAAACAAGTATCACAGACAGTAATGTTATTAAAAGTAAATATAAGTCTTTTATGTATATAAATAGTTAAAACAAAAATACGAAATATATATATACAATCAAAATTTGTAATAAAAGTTTGTCTCTTTTAAAAAGTTTAACAATTTTCCATATAGCTCTGGTTGTGCGAATAATTGACGTAGTGACTGGCAACGATAATACTTAGTTCTAATATACTTGAGATGATTGCACTCAATCAAAATGTGCTTTACTCTCAGGAACATGACAGTGAACACATTCTGGTTGAGGCTCTCGTTTCAAAATGAAAATGTGGGTTAAAAAGGTATGACCAATACGAGAGCGACACAAAATAACTTCATCCCTCCTGTTAGTGCGATAGGAGCTTGGCCAGTCTCCTAAGAGAAGCTTGATGTGACGAAGTTTATTTGTGTCTTCAAGATCCCAAGACCGTTGCCAGCCGTCGAATATAAAGGAATTTATAGGAAATTTAAAATCGTTGAAAGGAATTAAAAATTGAGATATGGGAAGATCTAAAGCAGACTTGGCAGCCAAATCTGCTTAATCATTCCTTTTATATCCATGTGACTGGGGAGCCAGCAAAGGACAATGTCCTTGCTGATACACTCGAAAGATAGTAGCAGACGATAAATGTCCGCTACTAATGGGTGATCAAGTTGTTTATTATTTATTGTTTGAAGAGAGGTCAAAGATTATATGTTTTAAATTAGGTGAGGATTGAATGAACTCTAGGGCTTGCAGTATAGCCTGGAGCTCAGCTGTAAAAATAGAAGCTGCAGGTGGAAGACGAACAGATATGGTCTCAGATGGCGTCACGGTAGCCGCGGCTACACGATCACCATCTTTTGAACCAGCAGAACATGCTCATTATCGAATTTAGTCAAGATATTGATGTAATGAAACTATACACCAAGTTTAAACACTCTCACGTAATTAGAACTAAAGTTTTCGTGTCCCAAAGCAGAAAATGCTCATCTTCGAACTCCATCAAGACATTTACCTAATAAACACCTACACTAAGTTTGGACATTCTAGCTCAATTAGAAGGGTAGTCATTCGGCCCATCAAATTGCTTATCGCTTTGCTTACCCTGAGCAAAAAATGTTCATTATCGAACCCAATCAAGGTATTAATGGAATAAAACTATACACCAAGTTTCATCACTCTCACTTATTGAGAACTAAAGTTATTGGGTCCCAAAGCATCAACCAATCACATTGCTATATTTTTGCTTAGCCTAAGCAGAAAATGCTCATCTATTATCGAACTCAATCAAGGCATTGTCCTAATAAACACCTACACCAAATTTGACAGACGAACCCATTTTAATAGTCCCCAATAACAAAAATAACAAAGGTTATCAATTGAAATGAACATTAAACATACATGTAATGGCTTACATATCGATCTTGCACCAATTATGTACCGTGCGGTATATGTTTTACCGGTAGTGTTAGTAAGATGATGATTTAGGTTTGAAACATATTTTTAGTAATAATAAGTCTTCGAAAAGAATAAACACATCTGCAATTTGTTGTTATGGTTTCAGGTAATCATTACACATTTTTTTCAGAAAACGGTCAGTGGAGAATTAATACTGCTATAAGGTTAGACCAACCCGACCCAATTTTTCAAGAGTAAAATTTTGCGTAGAAAACGATGCCGAGTGGTAATCAGTCCGCCGTTGGGGCGTTTTCGAGATATTCAGGGTCAAAGGTCAAATGAGGTCATTTGCACTGAAAGTGAATGCGCAACCATTCTTATATCATGAAAATGTGCTGAAAATGATCGAAAGTTATCACTCTTTCAATAAAATATCAACTTGCTAAATTTACCTTTAGTCTTTGTGACACCGGGGGTCAAAGGTGAAATTTTCTGATTAATCACTAGGAAATTTAAAGCAATAAAAAGTCAGCGCAAAATTTAAAAACTAAAGCGAAACCTGTTCTAGTTAATAGTAGGAACATTTAAAACGTATCTTTATGTGGTCTTAGCACCGTACATTTACTTTGGAACGTCGAAAAGGATCTACATAACAGAACAAACAGATTTCGAAACCCGTTTCAAAAATACTCAAAAACTGCCAAAACAAAATCTCCCCGATTAAATATAACATTGACCGTTATATACAATGAAACTAGTTGTCCGAAAAATAATTGAATAGTTTCATGGTTAGGCTCCAGTCTGCAGGCCGCGTGGATTTCCAGGTATCCCAATCTGAGAAAACCGACGTTAATCTGTCACTGAAAAACACGTATCTGACCACGAGATTAAATGTTTGCAAATGTTTTTGGGGTTTTCATGAATTTCTCCGGAATATAGACACCGATAAAACCAACGGATGCATTGTACATAATAGCTCACGGTATATAAACGTCGTATTGGTAAATGTTACTGGGGAAATGTTTGACTGCCTTTGTGACGCGGCCTGCAGGCTGGAATCCAACTATGAAACAAATCCATATTTTTTTTCGACAACTAGTATCATTATGTATAGCATTCGTTGTAAAACTAATTCGGAGAGATTTTGATTTGACAGTTCTTACGTATTTTTTTAATCAGGTTTTGAATTTTTTTATCTCGTAATTGTAAACATCATGTGTTTGGCGCAATATATCCCGGTTGGAGCTGATGTGCCATTGAACAACATTTCATTCATTCCCACCCACAATATTCAGTTCGGAGTCTAGGATAAAATAAATATATTTATATCCGCCAGTCAGATAAGTATATACAATTGTAAATGTATTATTTACCAAAAACGGTTTAATTGTAATAATTATTTAAAGCGAAACATGAACACCAAATCAATCAATGCTAGTGTATCACCATAGATGATTTTTGTATAGCATTATATTTGTTTACTTAATTAATGTAATGAAGTTCCTAGGTACAAAACACATATACTAATGTCGAACCCATTAGCGATTAGATTATTGGGTTCGTTTTGACTTTATTGAGCAAAAATGATTGAATAAATGAAATGGTGTTCAACGTCCTACGCTTCTGCACCTAGCCTGGCCTAATTGAAGACAGGATTTTCGCAATTAACTGCTTTCTTCTCTAGATGTTAGCACCAGATTTATAAATATGGGATTGTAGACATAAACAGATTAAATAAATATTATAATTAAACCGTTAATGGTAGATAATATAACTGTATTTACTTATCTGATCGGTGTATGTATTTAGAGAGAGATTTGTATTTTTCTTCTGATGAGTGTGGGGTACCACATGAAACTTTAATTAAAGGAAATACAGATTTCATAGTTTTCATTATTTATAAATACAATAAAAAGTTTCTTTGAACTACTCCCAGAGAAATATAAATACAATTACGTTGAAAAAAGAAATAAACACATGTTTATAGTTAACGTTTTCAGTTCTCTTGAACCTCTTCAGGCCATTTTGATTATTATATATTACATTATATTATTATAATCAAAATGGTCTGAAGACCCCTTCAGACCTTTTTGATTATAATAATATAATAAAGTATTGTTCATAGTGTCTCATAAATGCATGCTACATGTATCGTTATATAATTTTTAATGTTTTTGTAGGAATATGTTTGGTGTCGGCTTCCTGGATCTAACATCATGTGGCCGGCATTAGTAGTAAAAAAAACCTCAAAAACAATTGACGTTTACTGTAATGCGGATGATAAAAATTAATGTAAGTAGACTGTCATTGTAATTGAAAAATTCTTTGTTTACTTAAATGCTTGTTTAATTGTGAGCTTTATTAGAGTCAAGATGGTCCATTTTGGGGCCATGACATTAATAAACACCACTGTAACTTAAAGCATTAAATTGGCATTTATACTATAGTACTAGTAGATGCCTGGCATGGAGGTTGGGTAATCAAGTGGTCTACACCATAAGATCAGTCCTTCACGTTTACGAAATGCTGCAGGTCTACATTTTCTTTGCTTCTTTGTGTTCGGTTGTTTGTGCGTTTTCTTGTACGAGTGAAATATGTTCAATTTTGAGTGAAGTCTGTGTTGCTTCAGACCCGGGACTGTAAAGCGCAGTGGACGCTTACGGCTAGCCCCCGGATCCATTCACTCTTTTTTGAATTGTTTTTTTGTTTGCTGTTTCAGAGTATGATGTCTTGTCGTTATATTTGTCCTTTATGTAAATCATATGTGGCGCAGTCCCCCTGCACTAACTATTATATTGCAAGAGTAATTCAACTTAGTATTTATGCTTTAGTTTATTAAATGTACCTTTTTTATATGCCCTATTTTCAAGTGGACGTGTATTGTCGTCGCCCCTGTCCGTCTGTCTGTCCACAATTGTTTGTGAACACTCTACGTGTAACAATTTTCATCTGACTTCAATGAAACTTGATTATCACTATATGACCTGGGTTCTTTTCGATATTGGCATGGATGATGGCTCCTGATTGTATGAAAAATCATGTTTCCATCTTCTGAACACTGTAGATGTGACATTTTTGAATCTTGAAATACATTTTTATAACTCGAAGATCTTGGTTCTTTCTATATTTGCACATATCGGATCGTAACTTTGTGAATTTTGACCCCTGATTGTACGAAAAATCATATTTATTTTTAGCTTGTGATCCCTCCAGAAGTCAAGATTATTATCGAATTTAAGAATACCATTTGAGTATATAACCGGTACATGGTTATAAAGGTTGAGTTCGAATTTCGTAAAAATCAGACCAAAATTGACGGACAAAATGGCCGCCATTTGTATCCGAATATAGTGAAAATATGTTTTATCAAGGTTTTGGACTCTGTAGAGATCACAATTTTAATTCGATTTTGATGAAACTTGACATGCATGTTTATAACCCAAAGATATTGGGTCCTTTCTATATTTGCACCCATCGGGTCGTAAAGTCTTGAATTATGGCCCCTGGAAGTCAAGATTATTATCAGATTTTAAAAAAAAAGTTTGATTATATCACCGTTACATGGTAATGAAGGTTGAGTTCAAATTTTGTAAAAAAATCAGACCAAAATTGACGGACAAAATGGCCGCCGCTTGTACCCGAAAAGTCTGAAAATAGCATATAGGTTGTGGAGCCTTTAGGTCACAATTTTGATGAAACTTGAAATACATGTTTATAACCTAAAGATCTTGGTTCCTTTAGATATTTGCGAATATCGAATCATAACTTCATGAATAATGGCCCCCGATTGTATACGAAAAATCGCCTTTATTAGATTGTTGTTCCTCTCTGGAAGTCAATATTATTACCCGATTTTTTTTTTTAAAAAAAGCTTAATTATATTACCGTTACAATGTAATGAATGTTGAGTTTTAATCGGACCAAAACTGACAGACAAAATGGCCGCCGCTTGTACACGAATACTATAAACATATGGTATATCAAGGTTGTAGGCCCTGTAGAGGTCACAATTTTAATCTGATGTTGTTGAAACTTGTTTCCTTTTGATATTCAACGGATGACATCGGATTGTAACTTCCTAAATTGTAGCCCCTGATTGTACGCAAAATTGACTTTTTAGCTTGTGTTCCCTCTAGAGGTCTCAACTTTTATTCAAATTTAGAAATAATGTTAAATGTTTCGTATACTAAACGTTAGCATGGGACAGAATTAAAAAAAATTCTAATGATTTTCTGATAATTACCCTATATGTGACAACTCTTGTTGACTGACGGACGATTTAGCTGCTGTGTGGGTGTATGTTTCGTTGCCTGGCAACCTATTTTCATACATGTATATCAATACAGGTTCTTCAAAAACTATCATTAACATATTTTAACAATGTGTATTGTTTTATTCGTACTTTTTAATAAATTATTGATGGGACAATAACACTCTTGCTGGCTTGACAGGTCCAGAAAAAATAGCCTTATTCTAACTACAAGATGTTTAAGTGTCCTACCTGTTGTGTAAATTATCCATTACAACCTATCTTGCTTGTCCAGAGGGTTCGAAAATATGTTTAAATCCAAGTTGCATTTGAAAGTGCTTACGTAAGGCTTTTCAAACCATATTACGGCATGTAGTTGAATTTTTCAAATTTTTAAAATTAAGTGTGTTAAGATGAAATTTGTATCGTTTATTAATTGAAATATTGTAAAATAGTACAAATTGTTGACCAGAATAATGATTGGAACATATTATTAAGTTACAACAAGAGTGGTATTGGGGCTTTAATTAGATTCACTCCAATGCAACGAGGGTTCCATCCCAGCTCAGGGCATGAACTTTATCGTTGTAAGTGAGAGGGATATTCGGTCTCCCGTCCGATCAGGCAGGTTTCCCCCGAGTTCTTCGGTTTCTTCCTGCAGTAATGATCGAAATCATTCGCACGATCTGTGCAAGGGCCAAATTGGAAAAAGGCCTCCGGCCTAATTTGCTACCCTTGTAAAATGACGCGAGTATTATGATTATTACTGTAAACATTGAAAATACAAGAGAATTTAATTCATCTGCTGCAGATTTAAAGAGAAGTCTAGCTATTTCAAACACGAGTTTAAGCTACTTTTAGCATTATGTTCTGTTATTAAATTAAAGCAGCTAAGTCTCTTACTCAATACCACCAAAAGTCCTCCACGACGTTGAAAACACAATATATTTGTAATATATGGCTGAACGGTATTCTCGATAAAGTCATTTATCGCGATATGGTATTTTCAGACCCAACCACGATATCATATTTTCAAAAATCGGCGATATAGTGGTTTATTACACTATACAGCAGTGGAAATTAGCCGACGGCAATAGACAATAATTGAACTAATGTTTGGGAATTGTTAAATGTTGAAAACACTTGCGCAGTGTCCGCAGTCGATTTTCACTGCATCGTGTATGCGTTACTTATACTTTGTTATTTAGTCGACAATAAACTGTCAGTTGATACTACATGTTAAGCTTAGGCCTACTTAAAGCTGAACTCCGATTATAAAACTACAGAAATAGCTATATAAAAAAAAGGTCACGCCCAAAACAACCGCCATACTTGTTAAATTTCTTTAACAAACATGGCCGTCGATTTTGGCGACAAACACACAGGCAGGCCCCGCCCACTTTCAGTGTATACCGTATCAAGCGAAGTATCCACATCCGGTAAGATAATAGCCAGCTCTCTTGACTGATTGAAGTTTTTCCACTATCAGCTCACATAAAATATTATTGCTACACAATTATTATGTCTGGTCAGGTATATGTTATTTTATATTATTATTTACTAATTAGACGAAATAAGTCAACCGCGGTGTACTTTTGGTCTAAAAATAACAGAGAAACTTCCTTACCTAAAACAATAACAAATCTGCCAACAGTGTGACACCATCATACATTTTTTTCTTGTTCCGTGAAATGTTTTACACAACAGAGTAGAAACACCAAATACTTTTCTGCGAAATAAAGTCTAGAATTATCGTTCCAAAATATATCCAAATCAGCAATAAAACTGTAGTCCTCCCCATCAATTACGTATTTTTACACTTTCAAATTCGATTGTGGTTATAAATATAATGACGACAAAGGGACGTAACTCCGATAAGGGATAAGTAATGTCCCTTTATTGGAATGTCCAGAAAAAAATATATGTTACGTCCCTTTATCGCCATTGTAACATCAATTGAAAGTGGAAAAATACTTATCTAATTGGAAGGGCTATAGTTTTATTACTGATTTGGATATATTTTGGAACGATAATACTAGACTTTATGACGCAGAACATTATTTGGTGTTTCTACTCTAAACAAGTATGGCGGTTGTTTTGGGCGTGACTTTTTTTTATTTAGCTATTTCTGTAGTTTTATAATCGGAGTTCAGCTTTAACGCCTAAAAATGCCCACTACAGTTGCTAATTACCAGGCTATAAATAGGTAGCCATATTTTTAAAAAAACAATTATTTTTTTAGAAAATTTGGCGAAACCATATTCCTGAAAGCAAGACTAAAACGGTCTATAAATAGATTTTTGTCACTGTAAGGCCAGGAACACTGCAGCCATTCGAATTCTTGAATGGAAGATAGTCCTGATCAATTAGTATTTCTTAAACTGTTTGAACTTACAAGACTTGAAGACCGCATCTACATACTTCCGCTGCACATGTTATTGTGTTAAAAAGCATTAAAACATTTTTATCTTAAAAAGATGTTGCTTTGTTCATTTTAATAAATCTATATTATCAAAAAAGCAAAGTTTAAAGTGTATGAATAAAGCAATGCTTACTCTCTCACACTGTAGTCAGCTAAAATGCATTTATATTTAATTCATTTAATAGCAAAGTGACATTATTATTAAATATCGTGATATTTAACTATATCGTTGAAAAAAATGCCAATATCGATATCTTCCCTTTTTACAATATCGTACAGCCCTTTGTAATAACATCGAGAAAATTGGTATTCTGATATCCAATATTTAAAACAATAAACATTTTACCATTGGTACCATAATATGTTTCAGCTCCATTTGTAATAATAGTTTAAAGAACTAAGTTATACATATTCCACAAGTCAAACGGTGCCGTAATACTCTCTTATCTGGGAAGCATGCACAATACATACTAGACACTAGAGATTGCCATTCGATTGAGACTTCTGAATAAATTCACAGAATATAACTAATTTAAAATTAAAATAAAAATGGCAACGATTGTAAATCAGTTTATATACATTCCTATTACATTTGTGTATGCGTTGTAACCCTTTTGTGTCAATTTCTAGGTCCCAAATATAAGTGATTTAGCTTCTTTAAGTTTTTTTATACGCCCACATTTTCATGTCGCCCCTGATTGTCCGTCTTTCTGTCTTTCCGTCCTTTTGATATACATGTACATGTTTATATCCCACAGATCTTGGTCCCTTTCGATATTCGCGCATATAGGATCACAACTTCCTGAATTATGGCCCTTGATTGTACAAAATTTAGATGTCAAAATATTTATTGGATTTTAAAAAAAAATGTTTCTTTAGATATTCATGCATTTTGTGACATATCTTCTTTGATTATGAGCATCGATTGTAAAAAAAATTTTTTTTTAGGTTGTTCTCTGTCCATCTCTTGTTTAAAGAGGGCGTATCTTGCATGGCAACTACTTGTTGTTCTGTTCTTGTTGATATTTCAGTCAAACATGCATTGTGCAAGAGCTAGGTTTTAAGAGGGAGTGGTATTGCACTTTTTTGATCACCCCAATGCTTCACACAAATTAAGAAAAACGAAAATAGAAATGTTGGCAAATGGAAGGACACTTTTATGACACAGTTAACATTAGTGAAAGTGCATGCCCTCAAACAATTTCTTTTGTATTTTGCAAATAAACTGTCATTCTCATCCTGACATATAAAATTGTTAAGCCTTACGAAAAGATGTTGTCTTGATGATTTCAGAACGATTGAAAAGAAAACTAGCAATTGCAACAAAGAAAGTTTTCATTGCAGAAAGCTCAACATCATGTAATGTCACAGAGCTAACACGTCCCTGTCACAGAGCCAACAGTTACCCGTAATGTCACAGAACCGACCAATACCTGTAATGTCACAGAGCCAACACTTGCATGTAATGTCACAGAGCCAACAACTACCTGTAATGTCACACAGCCAACACTAAGATAAAATGTCACACAGCCAACACTTATCAGTAAAGTCACGCAGTCAACTAGTGCATGTGATGTCACGAAGTCAACACTTAACTGTAATGCCGCAAAGCCATCATTTGCATGTATATGTTACAGAGCTCACATAGTAAATTAAAAGCTCGGTTAAAAGACATTATTCACAGTGTCTTCTCATCTAAATCGGGACATGCAAGATATCAATATTTAGTCGTTAATTACAATTCCACATATTTTGTTAAGAACCGTAGTGATTCCAAAAATAACTTCACGGCCATCAAGATAATTCAGGTGTTGGATTTTGTAATTGATAATATCTTTGTTTAATTTGGAGGGGAAATTTATCAGCAAGTGGTAGGTATCCCCATGGGTACCAACTGTTCACCGTGCATACAATACACGACAAACAGTGGTAACAGTTAATAAGTTTAGTTTGAAAGTATCCCTGTAGTTGAAGCTTAGATGACAAATGCCTCGATCTACTTAAACAATCGGAATAAGAGGAACAAGCTCTCGCGTAACGGATGAGCTGAGACACAAACCCTCCAAAAGCTGGTGATATTGGAATGTTACTACTATTAAATGGAGAGTTAACAATCGGAAAGTCAAAGTCATCCCGTTTATCGTACAATTTAACACCCAGTTTATGGCAATTGTCAAAATCGAGACGCAGATACAAGTAGGAAGCGTAATTGTCACTGTCAGTGGATTTTTTTTAATTTCGAGCTTATCGGGATATATGAATTCTACATAATCACTAAATTTAGGATTATTAAGGGCTAAAACGTCATCGATATATCTGACTGGTCGTTTTTTTGTTTTTACGAGCATCTGTATGTACTCGGCTTCGTACGAATAGAGAAACAGATCAGCAAGCAAAGGTGCACAGTTGGTGCCCATTGGGATGCCAACCACTTGCTGATATATTTCCCCTCCAAATTCAACAAGTGGCACAAATGTTATGGTATTTGACAACAATAAGTCTCATGTTTATTGCATTTTGTTCTTCTTTTTTTTAGCTTTTCTTTTTTTAGATGGGGGGAGGGGGGACTCGAACACTTCTTTTGCAACTATAACATAACAAAAAATATCGGTCAACAGGTCTGTAGAAGTCCTTAAGTGCAAAAAATGTTTAACTGATTGGAATGACTAGTTTAACTGATTAGAATGACTAATGCTAAGTCTCAGACAAAATGATAACAAATATTGATAAGCTAATAATTGCTTAGTTTCTCTTACATTAAAATGCTATGTAGTTTAATGTCTTAAGTTTTGGCTATGAAGAAGATGTTTGCCAAGACAGCGACGTCTTTGTCTTCTCTTCATCAATTCCAACTGGCAGGGGTAGTTTACATGTTTGCCAATAATTTATTTCACCCAAACTACCAGAGGCGGTTCCTTGCCATGCTCTCTGTCCTAGATCACTTCGTGAGACTTCAAATCTTGAATAATAGAAGATAGTTGCTTCTTAAAGTTAATCAGTTCAGTTATGGTAGGTGCGGTTTTAGTTGAATTGAATCCAAATGTTTCTTTTTGCTCACCAGTGTTTTCAGGATTCAGTCGAAAAAAGCCCTCCATCGCATTCTTCTGCACAAAAGTTCCGTTTGTTGTATAAGTTCCCCTGTATATTGTTGTTTACTAGGTATTGGAATGTTCTTGGTAGTATATCCAAAGTTCATTGATTCCATGTTAGTTGCATGCCAATTTCAAACACGCCTTGCAACAGATATCAAATAAAAGATTAACCGAACAAATGACCTACTTGTGCCAGCGTATAAAAGTGCTAACTTCTACAAATTTGAAAAAGGTACGTACAGCAGATTACCTAATAATATAATCAAAAAGAACTACAAAAAGATAAATCAGAACACTGCTTCAGCGATCGAAATCGAAAATAAAAGCATAGCAGCAAACCTCAAACTGGAGGATAGAATCAAAGTTTCCGCTAGGAAGGACGCTTTTATTACTTTAAAATTTCCAGAACAACCCAACATGTCGACTTATTAACCCCACCATATCAGAAATCGGAAAAATAGGCAAAACCATCTTTTAAAGGGACAATAACATTCTCGCTGGCTTGACAGGTCCAGAAAAAAAATTAGCCATATTTTAACTACTAGATGTTTAAGTGTCCTACCTGTTGTGTAAATTATCCATTACAACCTATCTTACTTGTCTAGAGGGTTCGAAAATATGTTTAAATCCAAGAAGTTAAGTTGCATTTGAAAGTGTTTACGTAAAGCTTTTCAAACCATGTTACGGCATATAGTTGAATTTTTCCAATTTTTAAAATAAGGTGTGTTAAGATGAAATTTGTATCATTTATTAATTGGAATATTGTAAAATAGTACAATTTGTTGACCAGAATAAAGATTGGGGCATATTATTCAGTAACAATTATTTTGGATTTAGTTTTAACATACTCTCCCCACGCCATGTTACTTGTACATTCATACACCCTTTGGAAATAACATGTATTTTCAGCCATTTCGATGCAGAGTGAGTGGTGAGGGCTTCACAAAACTACAGCATTTATTGTGACCGCATAGGGACGAGGCTGTTCTGGTTTCGGCATGAAAATGATGACATTTCATACAAGTCAAGGAGCACCACACACATAGATTGATATGGTTCACTCTGCAGCATGCACTTACGATACATAGATTAAAAATATCATCCTGGGCACAGCTTTCGATAATCCAATTATTATAGATCTTTTTCGAACGTAAATTGGAAAAAAAAACACATTTTGTTTTCCCTGGTCACCGCTAGTAGTTCCACGAGTAGGAGACTGGACTCCAAGCTCCAGTCTCTGGACTGACACACCCACAAATAAGTGGACACATCCTGTTCGTGTGATCGATCTCCGTAGGTGACATAAGTGGGGCATTTCCACAATGTTTATTACTCGTGCTGAATTATCCCTGTGCAAAAGGGGATGGTAAATCATTGGGATTAACTACAACTTTAATTATTTAATTAGTAATTAGCGACTTGCTTACCCTCCCTCCAGACTGATGGTGATCCTGTAGCGAAAAATGGATTCAGCGGGTCTGATTCCATATAAAACCGTCGAGAAAAAAACTTGTCTCGAAAAATTTGGGTCCCCCTGTTATTTCGTATCCGGCCGCCGGATTATTTGAAATACAATCTGGATGATAGTGAACTAGTATCTAGAATAGACTAAGGGGTCATATTCCATTTAAAAACATTACAAACAGCGGCGTATTTCGACATGTATGTGTCATTTTAAACGAACGGGGATTTTAATTAGTAATTTAATTAGTAATTCGCTAATTACTCAAAACC
The DNA here is from genome assembly GCA_917208275.1 of Patella pellucida. Lineage (NCBI taxonomy): Eukaryota > Metazoa > Mollusca > Gastropoda > Patellidae > Patella > Patella pellucida. The sequence continues at coordinate 66,981,809 of OU795039.1, forward strand.
CTCCAGGCTGACAGTGATCCAGTAGCGAAAAATGGAATCAGCGGATCCGATTCCATATAAAACCGTCCAGAAAAAAACTTATCTCAAAAAATTTGGACTAATGTGAACTCGTTGGTCTATATCTTCTAAATGAAATTACAGAGAAGCATGGGAATACTTTTGGATTATATGAAGATGATGGCCTAGGTATCACCAAAGCACCACAAAGACAAGTTGAACTAATAAAGAATGATATATGATCCATATTTCATAAACACGGATAAATAACCATTGAAGCAAACAAAACCATAGTGATCTTCTTAGATGTAACATTGAATCTTGCAAATGGTAAACATTCCCCATTCAACAAGCCGAATAATACTCCCCTATATGTAAACATAAAGTCTTATCATCCCCCAAGTATATTTAACAATATTCCCGAGACCATAAACAAACGTTTAAGTGAAATATCAAGTGATAAAGAAACATTTGTCAAGGCTTCCCCCCTATATCAAACAGTATTGGATGAAGGCGGATATACACACAAACTCTCCTACTCCGCGAGTGTACCACCGAACTGCAGTAAACAAGCCTACTCCCGTAAAAGACAGAGACACATCATTTGGTTTAACCCCGCATATAGCAAAATCGTTCAGACAAATGTTGGGAAACTGTTCCTAAAATTATAAGATGAAGAATTCCAGCTACCAATAAACTTTTCAACAGGAACACCGTTAAAATAATTTATTGCACAATGAGCAATAACCAACAAAGTATTATTAATCATAATAAATCGACTCTGAATACAAGTGAACCTCATCCAAATATTAAAGTATGTAATTGTAGAACGCCCCAAGATTGCCAACCGCGTGTCCTGAACGTTGTTGTTTTTCTGTGTTTGGTTATTCCATGCACAATTCGATTAAAACAAAAAGGATCATTTCCAACATGAATTAAAAGCCGATTAGAAGTATGTACAACTAGTATGTGGGTTTTCTATATTTAGAGAACGAATGGTTTTATTCGATTTCAATATACTCAGTCACTTATTTGTCTACGGTATACAATATTGATTAAACCAGGGACACGTATATTGCATTATTGCATTTGCAAATCTAAAGAACACGAACTGCCAACATTAAAATAGATAGTATGTTATTATGTCAATACATTATAAATCATTAATATTCATAGCAGCTTAATCCATTCCCATATAATAGGTTTTCTTTCATGAAAGGACCATTATGGTCGATTAAAATGGATATTTATTATCGACGCGAGCTACTTGTTAACCTTTGCCAAAAAGGTCATTATGTTCAATTAGAAAGCATACCAAAATAATATATTGAAGTCTAGACAAAAAACAAATACATCCATCTGTCATAACACACCAAATTGGTAGTAGAACAATTATAAATGTACATTGCGGATATTCCAAATATGGTTTGTACCGTCGAGAGAGGGGTTCACTAGTCCGCCGCTATAAGTATGGGTATAAATGGATCTAACCCAATTTGTCTGCGATATCCCAACCCTAATAATAGATATCTGCTCCTAACCTGGGCTATACGCCATACAGTGTGCTATGAGGGAAATTTTGCCCGGGCAGCAACTGAATTTCAACTGCCAAGGGATCTTTTACGTGCATGCCAATGTGTACACGGGACCTCTGGTTTTCGTCCCACCCGAATGACTAGGCAACTGTCCTTGTCAGGCCCCCCGTCTGCATCACTGACAAGCTAGCGAGCCAGTACCTTACCCACTATCAGTGGACTAATGAACCATAAGCCAACCTTAATAGTACATACAGGTGGACCAATGAGCATTCCCCGTACCGACACATTAAAACTATCAGCCTTATTTTTTCAGCCTTAATAATAAAATTTGTGATTCATGTAGTCTGTACAATGTTTGTGACCATATCTTCTGATAGAAACTCGCTTTCAGTCGAGTCATTTGCTCTGTCCAGAATTTTATAATACCACTTTAATGCACATGGACGCAATAAACTTTGACATAACAGCCTCAGCGAAATAAAATTTGTGAAAAAGAATGTCCACGTTACTTGTTATGTTCCTTCAATTTCTCGTGTACACATTTAATTGGTTGGAAAATACCTAAATTCGTTTTTATAAAACCGATTTCTTTAAATGTTAACATACAATTTCGTTTCTTTATACTTTGTTTTTACAACAAATAGTGAAGGCATAAACCACTCTGAACACACGGTTTTCCTGTAATATACACTCGCATTTTGAAAAAAAGATTGACAAAGAACCCATACTTTTAGTGGACCAATACTTCTCATCGAATTAGAAAAAAACAATCGGTTGAAATTTGTAGCCTTTATTGGGTTCACAAGGTTTTCGGAAAAATGGGAGCTACTCCTAATATATGTTCGCCATAAATAATTTTTTACAAGTTTTATCACGGATTTCTGAATATCCTTAAAGACTCTATGATAGACACTTAATGCGAAAGAAACAATCCGTTAATAATTGCAGTATATATAGCCTTAATTCCGGCCCAAGAGATATACATAGCACCAGTAAACGAGATTGTTGTAGTCTATATAGCATTTCGGAACTACAGCAAAGACGGTCAAGTTAACTGTAAAAAGATGTCATCGCAGTCACAAACTTTTTCACTGTCAAGTTTCATCAAAATCGGTACAAAACTGAGAGGGTCAGCAACCTTGATATACCATATTTTATACTATTCACGTACAAATGGCGGCCATTTTGGTCTGATTTTCATGAAATTCCAACCCGACCTCCCTTAGTGCGTAACGGTGATATAATCAAAACGTTTTTTTTTTAAATCGGATAATAATTGTGACCTTCAGAGGGACCACGGACGATTTTTCGGACAATCAGGAGCCATAATTCAGGAAGTTACTATTCGATATGAGCAAATATTCAAAGGAACCAAGATTTTTAGGTTATAAACATGCAGTTCAAAATCGGATTAAAATTATGACCTCTATAGTGTCCACAACTTTATTATATCATATTTTTTACACTATTCGCGTATAAACGGCGGCCATTTTGTCCAGCAATTGTGGTCCGATTTTCACGAAATTCAAACTCAACCTTTCTTTCGAGTGTAACGGGGATATAGTTAAACGTGTTGTTTTTTTTAAAATCGGATAATTATACCATATTTTTTTTACACTATTCGCGTTCAAACGGCGGCCATTTTTTCCGACAATTTTGGTCCGATTTTCACGAAATTCGAACTCAACCTTACTTACGGTGTAACAGTGATATAATCAGACGGTGTTTCAATAGTTGTGACCTCCAGAGATACCACAAGCTACAAAATGCGATTTGTCGGACAATCAGGGGCCTTATTTCAGGCAGTTACGTTCCGATGGGCGCAATTAACGAAAGGAACCAAGATCTTTGGGTTATAAACATGCATGTTAAGTTTAATCAAAATCTTATGAAAATCGTGATCTCTTTTGGGTCATGTGGTTTCGATCCGATAATGTTAATATCGAAAGCAGTCGAGATCTTTTATGACGTAGCCAGGGGCGGACTGGCCCGCCTGTGCGCCTGTGCTTGCTAAAAACCAAAACAACCAAAACAAGATGAAAAAAATATTTTAATGTAAAAGTGAACATAAAGGGTTTAAAAGAGTGTCAAAGGGGGGTTGCAACCCCTATAATTTCTGTGCCAAGGCTTTGGGGCCCCAGTTGCCTCCACTTGGGGCCCCCATCCCCATGTCAGCTAGCTATGTCCCTACAATTCCCCTCCACTTGGGCCCCATATTTGACGTAAGCTGGGCCCCACTCTACATGTCAGTAGTCTACATGTGGCCAAGGGGCCCCCTTTTGCTTCAAGAGGGGCCCAATTTTGGCTTAAAAACTCAAAAATACATCAACATTCAGTAAAAATAGTGATTTATTTTTGTCAACATTGGGGGCCTATAGTCAAGGGTAGGGGCCCACTTGTCATTGGTAAATGGGCCTCTATTCGGTGACCATTGGGTCCCTATTTTCAAAATTCAGTAAAAATAGTGATTTATTTTGTCAAAAATGGGGGCCCAATTGATGACATATGGGTAGGACCTTGTGATATTTGCCCTCGGGCACTTTCGGCGCAGCACCATTCAGCTGAAATAGCATTTTTCTCGCTTCTGGTATCTGGCGGTATTTTTCGGACATGGAATTCAGTTGCAGTAGTATTCAGTCTTATGTCATGTAATACTTGTAAGTTTAAACTACTAATTTGGTTATTTTTGTACGTTTACCAGTTTAATATAATTAGTCTTTTATCCATAATTCATCATAAGTTGATATATATGTCAATGTCTTGTTTATTATTACTGGCCTACAGTATTACTTTTAAGTAATTTTAATAATTTATTAAGTAATTTTATATTTTAAGTATTTGTTTTTGAAATTCGGCAGATTTACTTTTTCCAAAATTGATCCCCTTATGCTTAGAAAACGATAGGCCTACTACCCCAGAGAAATTCCTCGCCAAAATGGAGTTTTACTTTTTCCAAAATAGATCCCCAGATGCTTGGAAAACGGGTTTCCGGCTGGCGAATTTCAAAAACAATTCTGGGGGGAAAACCTCCCCTAGAACCTCCTCAAAAAAATCGCCCTCCGCGGTTGTTCGTGGTGTTTGACTCTAAAGGGTAGGGCCCCTTCAGTTACCCTGCACAGGGCCCCCTTCAGGAGCCCAGTCCGCCCCTGGACGTAGCTGGCTTTTTTTTCGCACGTACACAGTGGCTGGCCATTTTGCGCAGTAATCCCAGCCAGAATTGACTATTTTGTAAACATTGCTATAAAGATTTAAATTTTGTTTAAAACTTATATAATTAAATATTAGTCAATCCCCACGCTAAAAACATTAAAATAATTGATTGTGTATATCTGATATAGACCCGACCGACGCACAAAATAAATATTAGTCAATCCCCACGCTAAACATTAAAAAAATTGATTATGTTTATCTGATATAGACCCGACCAACGCACAAAATAATTCCAAGATGTCAGAGCGCCCATGAGCGAAAAGTTTCGGGACGCTATACATTTTCAAAGTCGAAGTTGGAGTTACAAACTTAAATTTGAAGGAAAAACAAGTGGAGGGATTACATGCTTTTTATGAAGGTCACGACTGTGAAGCTGTGTTTCCGAAATGTTATGGCAAGAGCCTGATTTTTCAAATTTTCCATGGATATTACAAAAGAAATACAAGGATGAGTGAAACCATGATTGTTATTGTTAGTGTGTTGACCTCATGACCTGCGACGTATAGACCACGTGATATGAAAACATGTCGATTAAATGTGTCTGAGATAACTTCTCCACAGGTAGCGTGTCTCAGATGTTCAGAATGTATCTACTGATCATGTGGTTACTACGTGAATTTCATTCCATTTTAAACGGTGATAAACTAATCAAAATCTAGTAATTGTATATTCATACATATAAGAATAAGGATAGAAACTAGCGATTAATTAAATACGGGTGCGTAAACCGAAATTGCTTCATTAATCTATAGATGACATTATATTTCTGTTAGTCCATTGGATATTTTTTAATGAAATATTTATATACTGATAGCAAAATAATATATCGAACTGTTTATTTCTGTTCAAAGGAAACTGACAATAAGTCAATTCATATCGTTAAAAGTGTACAGAAATAGTAGCAGTTTTAGCACAATCAAATGCATGAAACATTTCCAACAGAGTGGTCATGAAGAAGAGGGAAACCCTTTCAGACTTTACTTTTTTGTTTTTGTGGTTTGTAACAGGTATGAGAGCTTTTTTTTTATATGAACACGTTTTAGGTTTGGAGCCGCGTTTGTATAAATATTATTATATTTTGTTTATTTCTGCTAATATTACGGAAACAACCTTTTGGGGCCGTTTCGAATACTTTTATTTTATCGGCAAAGCAGTGGGCCGAACCAGATAAATGTGATTTTTAGCTGCAAGGGGGAAATCTCATCATAATTAAATCAAATGATGTTTTTTATGATTAAATCAACATTGTTTTCCCGAAAAAAGTATGTTTGCTACTTAGAAAATGCTATTTTAAAGTGACTTAATTTTAACCAATCAGAAGGCAGCATACGGCCTGAAAACTGTCGAGCCCGAACCTAACAAAGATGGCCGCGCCCTGCTTAAATGTTGTTGTCTTATCACTGATTGCACAGATGAGCCAATTTTACCCGTTTCTGTTCTATCCCGCGCAGTGGACGCTTACGGCTGGCCCCCGGATCCATTCACTTGATTTGATAATTGTTTAGTTTTTTCAATGTCTATTATCTGTCTTGTCCGCAGGTTTATCTTGTAGATTTTTTGTTTTGCGTGTAGTGCAGTCCTCCTGCATTTACTATATAAGTGTATAGCTTGTGTATTCAATTCTACCTCCCATGACACTAGTGGTTTTCACAGAGTTTGCTATCAACGTTTCACAAATAAGAAACAAATTGAACAAGGTGTTAAACAAAGAGTTAAGGGGTGTTTAAGGTCTGCCGATAGCGACATCAATATCTCTGAAATTCCATCTTCACCTAAAAAGTTAAAATGCATCCCGAGATCCTCATTAGGCAGAGATAAAGTTGTTGAGAGGCATTCAAAACATGTATTATCAGAAGAATGCATTATATGCCAAAAGAGGAAGGTTATTATATTATTGACAAAAGAACATTGAAGAGAAATGTGGAGATATTAGTCACATTTGAAACGTATGCTGAAAAACTTTTGCAGGCTGCTGAATTGAAAGGTGACAGCCGTATTTTGTTGCAGATTTATAACCTGGACGCAGTTTGTATTGAGGTCAGATATCACTCCTAGTGTTATAAACAATACACTACTGTCTGATTCATTGTAAATTTTAAACGGATTTCGCCGAAACCTGTAGAGTAAGGCGTCCATAAAATGGCAAAGGGTGCAAGATTTTGGTGACTACATAAACTATATATCAAATTAATCTGCAGAATGTGCTTGTTTCAAAACTGCAATGTTTTCCCCAAAAGTATGTTTGCTACTTAAGTTTCGGCCCACGGCCAACAGTTGGTATCTAGACATTAAAGTTGTACAACTTTTTTCCAAAATGATCTAATTATTCATGTTGAATATTGACATGTCGTTTTTATATACCCCCATTATTATGCCGTCATCTTGTCAACAGTCGCATCGTGAGCGCGATAAAAGCTAACGTTTTGGACGGATCCTATTCCCATTTGTTGTGAAGCATTGTGATCATGAGCGGACGAAATTCCCTCTCCCCCTTTGTCGAAAACTTGTGAACACGATATAGGCTGTACATTTTAACGGATGGACTTTTACTGATTCTCAGTTTTCAACAATTAAACAATAGAGACTTTATTTGTAGATAGATTTGTAAAAAAAATTTTTAGAATTTAATAATAAAATAAAACCAAGTACGAACAATCCAAACCATTAGACAAAATTCGAAGTCCTAAAAACGGTATAGGCAAAAATGTGAAAACTTTCATGCACATGAGCGCAATAAACTGTTGACATAACATAGCCTCAGCTAAATAAAATTTGTGAAAGAGAATGTCCACCAATCTCGAACCCAGAAAAATGTTGGCCTCCGGCTCCGCGGCTGACTCTGGGAACGAGATTGAATGTCCACGTTACTGGTAATGTTCCTTCAATTTGTCGTATACATACTTGATTGGTTGGAAAATACCCAAATTCGTTTGTATAAAACAGATTTCTTTAAATGTTAACATGGAAATCTAGTTAAAATTATGTAATAAAAAAAAACCAAGTACGAACAATCCAAACCATAAGACAGAATTCGAAGTCCTAAAAACGTTATTAGTGTCCGGATTTCGTTTCTTTACACTTTGTCTTTACAACACATTGCCGTAATATAATGATTATTATGTCAAGAAGAGTTTTATATTAAATAATCATATCCCGAATAGTGAACGCATAAATCACTTTGAACAGGCGGTTGCCATATAATATACACTCATTGACAAAGAACCCATAACAAGAAAAAACAAAAACAATCGGTTTAAATGTGTAGCCTTTATCGGGTTCACAAGGTTTTCGGAACAATGGGGGCTACTTCTAATATATGTTCGCCATGAAAAGATTTTGAACGAGTTTTTTCACGGATTTCTGAATATCCTTAATGACTCTATGATAGACACTAAATCCGAAAGAAACAATCCGTTAATAACTGCAGTATATATAGCCTTAATTCCGGCCCAAGAGATTAACATAGCACCAGTAAACGTAGCCTATATCGCATTCTGGAACTACAGCAAAGACGGTAAAGGTAATTTTAAAAAGATGTTATCGCAGTCACAAACTTTTTCATGTACAAAAAGGGGAGTGAAGCCTACATTCATAAAAAAAAAAATGTTAATCCACTTCGCCCTAAAAGAATAGAAATATGTACCCAGGCGCGTATCCCAAACAAGAGTAAATTTACCTAGGAAATGTCCTCAGATGAAAGAAAATCGATGTCTAACAGCCCCCCCCCCATCCTTGCTTTTTTTTTCGGCCCACGCCCCTGCTATCACATGTATACTGCTAATAATAATGATATTTATAAAGCATACAAATCAATGCCATTGTAATCATTATCCCACAAAAATAACGTTGCGTGACATTATCCACTGATCATGTATTTACCACATGAAATTCATTTCATTTTAACGGTGATAAACCAATCAAAGTCTAGTAATTGTATATTCATACAAATAACAATAAGGATAGAAACAACCGATTAATTAAATACGGGTGCGTATACCCGGATTGCTTTATTAATCTATAGATGACAATATATTTATGTTAGTCCATTGGGTAGTTTTTAATGAAATATTTACATACTGACTGCATAATCATGATATCGAAATGTTTATTTTTGTTGAAGAGAAACGGACGGTCTATAAATGTATTGTTGTCGTTAATAGTGTACAGGATTAGTAACGGTTTTAGCACAAGCAAATGCACGAAACATTTCCAACAGAGTGATCATGAAGAAGAGGGAAAACCTTTCAGGCTTTACTTTTTTGTTTTTGTGGTTTGTTACAGGTATGAGAGCTTTTTTTTATATTGACACGTTTTAGGTTTCGAGCCGCGTTTGTATAAATATTATTATATTTTGTTTAATTCTGCTAATATTACGGAAACAACCTTTTGAGGCCGTTACGAATACTTTGATTTTATCGGCAAAACAGTTGGTTTCTAGACATTAAAGTGTACATTTTTTTCCAAAATGACCTAATTATTTATATTGAATATTGACATAATACGTCGTTTTAATATATTCCCATTATTATGTCGTCATCCTGTCAACAATCGCAACGTGAAAGCGATAAAGGCTAAAGTTTTGGACGTATCCTATTGCCATTTGTTGTGAAGCATTGTAATCATGAGCGGACGAAATCTCCCCCTCCCCCTTTGTCGAAAATCTTGTGAACACGATATAGGCTGTACATTTTAACGGCTGAACTTTTACTGATTCTCAGTTTTCAACGATTAAACAATAGAGACTTTAGTTTTAAACAGATTTGTAAACAAAAATTGTGTGAAACACTGTGGACATTAAGACCCATATTTATCCCTGAAAATGGGTTCTAAATTTAAGTTGATCAACTTATATTAAGTCGTCTGGCACAAAGTCACAGCACAAGGCAGTTTTAGATTAAAATATTTTGATATTTCTACTATACTGGAGTCATTGCCTCCATATCCGCATCATCATCGAATGTGTTACTAAACTGTTGAAACTCACTTGGAATCAGCTGGAGAATTCTTGAAGATAAGGACGACAACTTTTCTGATGGCGACCGACCACCAGTCTTTTTTAATTCTTTTTGGTATAAGCTGACCTCTTTTTTTTGCCAAATCTTTCACCCGTTTGTAAGCTTCTTTAAATCTTTTGAATTCTTTTTGGCCATACTCCACACAAAATTCTTCTTGCACTTTTTTCCATACTAAATCTTTTCTTTTGACAGCATTTCCTTTTTTCCATACTAAATCTTTTCTTTTGACAGCATTTCCATCGGTTCTTTTATCTTCAACATCATTTATGTAGTTTTGTATGATATTTAGTAATTTACTGTTTTCTTCAAAGGACCAATTTGAAACCCTCTCACGTTTCTGCATGATTGGATGCTTTCCCCAAAAACCAAGTGTCATCTAGAAAATTCTTACCATGTGCTTTTGTTTCAACTTCCTGTAATTGGGCCCCTTCATCAATGACAAAAACCTATCTAATCTCTGATTATGTTAAATCATTGATTAAATGTCTGATTTATAATTAAAGTTATTGTATTTATAATCAAAGTTTACCAATGAATTTCAATCATCGACTAAGACAAATTCAAGTCAAAGATTAGCTAATCTTACTTTTGAAAATACCAAACTTAGTCAAGCACTAATCTCTAACTAGCTAGTTACTGATTAGACCTAATCACAGATTATTTTAAACACTCTTCGAAAATATTGGCCTATAGGGCGAACCCTGTCAATATTGCAACAGTTTAACCTGCGCTGTTTACGATTTATTCAATACAACCATAAAATAAATACACAACCATTATTTATAAAAATCATGTAACATTAGTCTTCAGGGTGTTCATTCTCCTTGAAACTCCTCTAAAGGGACAATAACACTCTTGCTCGCTTGACAGATCCAGAAAAAAGTTTAGCCTTATTCTAACTACAAGATGTATAAGTGTCCTACCTGTTTTGTAAATTATCCATTACAACCTATCTTACTTGTCCAGAGGGTTCGAAAATATGTTTAAATCCAAGTTGCATTTGAAAGTGCTTACGTAAGGCTTTTCAAACCATGTTACGGCATGTAGTTGAATTTTTCCAATTTTTAAAATTAGGTGTGTTAAGATGAAATTTGTATTATCTTTTAATTGAAATATTGTAGAATAGTACAAATTCTTGACCAGAATAAAGATTGGAACATATTTTTCAGTTACAACAAGAGTGTTATTGGGGCTTTAACATCCTGGAAAAATGAAAATGTGATATCAAGTACTGGAAAATCTTTGACAAACCAGATTATTCCTTGAAAGTCCTGGAAAATAACATTTGTGGTTTAAAATATATAAACAAACGTTATAGTCATCGAATGTTTTCTTCAAACGTTGACGAGTTCGTTGCCGTAAATGGACTCGTCTTCGGTATTTCATTCCTAAAAGGGCATAGTGAATCTATAGTAAGATGTTAACCAGTTACAATATATATAAAAGCTTAACGAACCGTTCCTGCTTCAAATCCACACCAGTAGCCAAATATTTCTCCAAACTTACGTATTTTCGTTTATACGGCAGAAAGCGTAAGTGCGTAATCATTACAGATGAAAACAGACGTTATTTAACCGCGGTCTTATTTTCTGAAGCTGATAAACTACTTCTTTCGATTTCATTCTGGCCTCTTTTAATCTTCGACTAAAAATTTCCGACAGGCAAAACTATAGGATCCCCGATGTTCATGTACCATTGACATGTGCAAGGAAGTAGAATTTTGTGCAGATTTTAGCATTCCCACGTACTCTTCTTTAATTATTCCACCCATCAAGTTTTATTTTAAATGCAGGCTTATATTAAAGCCCGTACTTGTCTAAATATGGATTAGTGGAAATCAAAACTGGGCTAGTGTCTGATAGTAGACTATACTAGCCCTGGGCTGGTGGATTCAAATTTGTTTTAACGGCCCTGAACATGAATGTCCACGATTACAAATCCCGACGTAGATACCATAATTCTTCTGTGAAACGCGCACAATGTTTTTTCTTGAAATAGTTCTATAATTTCACAAGTATCATTCTCCCTATACTATGGTTAGCTGCTGCTTCCATCATTTTTTATGAATATAACATCTTGAGGCTGGGTAACGTTTCCATTAACAATCTTCATTATCATCTCTTCGTTGCAATGTCGCATATATCTGGCATATTTGTTTCGAATTGCTGGTTTTAGGCTGGTCTAACGGAGCAAAGTAATGACAGCATTTGGTACTTGGCAATGAGGTAGGTATCCTACGGTCCCAATTTTGTGTTTGGGCTCTCGTTCGCTGTTAAGCCGGGGGGGGGGCATCGTTTCAAGTGCAAACAGCTTTTGATCGGGACTTAACTACGCCCATCCTTGAGGTGGCCAGAATAATCGCTGTTGCGAAGCGTCCGAGTTTAATTGAAATCGTGTAACACCTCTCCAGTCTCTTTTTGATGGTGGTAGGATGGGCATGATCCATTTCTTGAACAACGCCAAGACTCCTTGCGTATCACTGTTTACCTTTCGTGGGATATACTCAAGATACATTGAGCGACAACGTCGGCCAAAGACTGCCTGGTGGCGTGTCAATAATAACATCGATGCTAGCTACTAGGTTATCGGCGCTAGACGAGGCGTCAGGAATAATTAGATCGCGTACTACACTTCCGATGGGTAATTCTTGTAAATCTTATCGGTTGTTGTTTATATCCATCACTGTGCTGTCATCCGGGTGTTCATTATAACCTAAATCCATGGTGTCCGCGGGCAGATTTGCTGGTTCTTCCGTATCTGCTGTGGTTGGAATCTATCTCTGCAACCGGAGTAATAGAAACTGACATCGGCAATGCCCTAATGGGCATGAGGAATTCAACCGGGATACCCAGAGTGCCAGATATCTGTGATTCAAGTTTCGGACCTTGACTTGCAATGGTTGTCATGATTTCTGGAGGTGATGTTATATTCCCCCCAGCAGGCACTCTTCTAAACACACAGGTCATGGCCTGGGGGGGGGGGGGGGAGGTTTGGTGTCATGGAGCACCTGTACCACACTGAGCGTTCCTCGTATAGTAGAAATGCCTCCAACCAACTAGTTTTATTGCGATGCTGTGTATGGACAGCGACGTCTCCCATATGGACTGGTTTTCTGAGTCATGGTGAACTTTCTGTGGTGACGGGGTTCCTTCGTAATTGTGGACAAAACTTCTCTCGTAGGGTATGATAGGTGCTCTGTCTCATTTGCTCGAAGCTGAATCCCATCAATTTTCAAAGTCCTTCAAATAAGTGCCAAAAAGATATCTTGAAAGATTTATGAGATATGACCCGGAAACAAAATTGTACACCAAAAACTAGGTCAAATTTGTTTCCATGTAAACACACAAAATATCAATTCCAGAAATTCCTAAATAGCAAAAGGCACATCTATTATAATAGGTAGATGTCTGTACGAAGTTTCAAAAAGATATCTTGAATAGTTTATGAGATATGCTCCGGAAACAAAATTTTACACCAAAAACTAAGTCAAATTTGTTTCCATGGAAACACAGAAATTCCTCAATAGCAAACGGCACAACCACTGTAATTAGTAGTTTATGTATGTGCAAAGTTTCAGAAAGACATCTTTACCGATTTATGAGATATGCGCCGGAAACGAAATCGGACGGACCAATGACGTCTATACTAACTAGACCGCGCGCTCCCACTGACTGGTGCAAGACGCTACGGCCAATTAATGTTGACTTCCGCTAGTGGGTTAACGCCAGTAGGTCAGCTCGTTTCTAACGTATACACATGGGAATTCTCTCGATAATAAAACCTAATTAAACTTGGTTTTAATTCTCAATAGGAAATTTTATCAAGAAGGAATATGTGCGGTTCTTGAATATTCGGTTTATTTAACAAATGATACAATTGTAGTTGGCTAAATATGGATTCATAATAAAGTAATCAAAGGCTGAAATTTTAATTATTCAGTATGCATATCATACCATATATAGATACAAATAACACTTGAACATAAACGCAGAATGATTGTTCGAGCAAGTATAAAGAATTTAATGATTAATGAAAAGATAGATAATTTTAACATAAGCCTAATAAATTAATTAATTTTTGGATATAAATAAAAAAGCGATTTTTCAAGCAATTAAAAATAACTTAGTTTATAAATTCTAGACTTACAATTTCAACATAATAAATGATTAATTTTTTGGATAAAAATATATGACTATATGAGTGATTTATCAAGCAATTAAAATGAATTTAGTGTATAATATATGAATGATGTTTTACCAAATTAAAAAGAATTTGGTGAATAAGGATGAATAATTTTAACTTAAGATAATTTTTTTAATTTTTGGATATTCCAAGGGATTATAAAGAAATTAGTTCATAATAAATGAAAGGATAAATTTAACCTAAAAAATTATTTAATTTTTGAATAACATAAATATAAGAGTTATTTTTCAAGTGATTATAATGAATTTTATAATGCATTATATATGGACGGATAATTTTTGTATCAGCCGAAATGTTATAAAGCAGGGATTTTTATACATCTATAGTATACAATACATAAAAATGTAGAACAATAATAAATTATTCTGTTTAAATTTACAGTTTAATTGTCTGGTATACATAGCTTAATTTATATAACCGGATAAGTGTATATATCTAAACTATTACATAGATGATGGCATTTTACCTTATTAGGTGAATTGGTTACATTGAGGTATATAAAATAATCGCAAATGTTTGTAATGATTACAGAGATAATATTTATGAGATAATAAAGACCCTTGATGTATCTGTCTTACTTTCATTTCTATCAAATAGTACTATATTACCACATCCTCACTAATGAGAGAGAGAAATGGGTTTAAGGTCCACTCGACACAAACTAGGTCATTTCGGGACTAAATTACACATGGTTCAATTTCATTTCAATAATTCGCTTGTGCGTCTAGATGTCCAACCTCGTGGGTTTCTCCAAATCCTCCGGTTTTCACCCACTGCTAAAGCCCCCTACGCGCAAGGGAACTATTGAAATAAAATTGAACCATGTTACTCCCGAAATGACCTAGTTTGTGTCGAGTAGATGTTAGACCCCATATTGTCCAAAACTTACCTTTTTGACAATTTTCACGTTTATCACAAAAATAGTACTTGTATATTTGCAGAGAAATAGAAGATTTCCACAATTCAAGGTTTTCTGCTCCTACATGTACCAACTATCATTCAATTTTCATAATATGTTTGTCATTTAATGCCTTATGCCATCTTTGATTTTATAAAACCAATTTAACATTTACCTTATTACTGGAAGTAACTTAATTTTTGTAAAAACTTAATTTTTTTAGCCTTCAAAACAAATATTTTTTAAAAATGTTATTCATTATTTGTCAAAATTTATGATATTAGATGCTCATCAACATGTAGAATAAATCAATACGATTAACAGATATCAAAAAATTGTTTCTAACATTTAACGAGGCATCAGAATGGGTGAATTCAAGGGGTTTTTTTTCATTAAAAAATTTGTAAGGAATAAATTTGGGTTAAAAAGCAAAAGAATGAAAAATATGTATATATAAATTATAATCCTAATAACACAACTTTTTTTCTTTTGAAATACTTTTAATGCTAATGTAACTATTCGGTTTAAAGAGTCCCAGCTCCCCACCCCTCAAAAAAAATTGTCCTAATTTAAAAGTTGTTGTGGTGGGTCGGTGTGGGGGGGGGGGTAAATTTGTAAAAAAAACCCTGTCTTTAGGCCCTTTATATATACAAAAATACAGTCTTTGTGTTTTTAAAAAATTCATATATTTAGTTTTTACTGTCTCAATATTTCCAGTAGTACATTTCTCAATTACAACTATTACTATTCAGGGAAAAAATAAATAAAATAAATAACAGGATATATGTACCCTAATTATATTTTAAAAATAAAAATATGAACATCAAAATTTCAAATTAAACATTGTTATGAACCGTAGAATGCACTATTTTAGAGCGTAAGCTTGCTTAAAGTATTTGAATTATTTTTTTTTAGGCTATAGCCAGTATAGGCTACTGAAATTACCATTACATTTAGTACTAGTCTGGTGTAGTAGGCCTATTATTAGTATTACCGTAGTATAATTACACAGGGCTTAATCACTAAATCGAGTTTATATTTTACTATGAAAACAATATTCAACTCTTTATTATTAAAGCCATGGTATGAATCAAAAAAATTTATAAGATTCGCACGCCTTTTGTTTACATTGATTTCACTGATTCTATTCTACGCTTTGACGGTTCCCCCACTACCGGATGTCAGACACTGTTCTCCACAAATTTAGAGTCTGCGCGCGGTCTAGTTAGTATAGACGTCATTGGGGCGGACCCGTTTCAATATCCCTTCCTAACTTCGTTCGGCGCGGGATAATAAGCCCAATGATGAATCGATATCTTCATTATAATGCATCGGAGCGTTTTTAATGGTGATAGTAGCCGTGTTGCGGATTCATTACTATTGCATCTCTAGACAAACTCATTATAATTAATTGTTATAGATACACCTATAATAACATAGACAGTCTAATTTACTTCAAAACTAACCCCGACCATCAATAATTTAATAGTTTGTTGAAACTATAAAACTCATTTCAACTTATTTGCCAATTAATATAACGTAAATAGCAGAGATAATGACACCTGAAATAGATACATTAGTGAGTTAATTGATATTTACAACATCACGTTCACAATAAATGGAGAATACTAACGCAAAAAGTTGTTTTAATATGAAAAAATAAAGTTAAAGGAGCTAAATCGGTAACATTTGGGACCTAGAAATTCACAAAAGTGGGTCGCAACGCATATAATACTGATAATTATATGAATGCACATAAACTGATTTACATTCAATGGTTCCGTTTTCACTCCAATTTAAATCAGTTATGTTCGGCGAAATAAGCCAGCGCCTAGTTTTTCCAGTCTACACAACTCCATTTGATTTAGTGCAATATGTCTAGCCTCGTCCTTAATAAAACTGGGGCTGAAGCGCATTATTGTACACGATTCGTGTACCAATGTTAAAAGAATTATTTTATCTTAAATATCGGATATTCGAAGCTCATCTTTTTCCGGTAAGTTTACATCATAAATGCTGATTTAAATTCATAAATAATTCGTGTTTTCGATGTCTTAGGTCCTTTAATATTAGAATATATTTGGCCCTTTGGAATTTTAGAAGTCACTCGAAATATTTTTACAAAGGAAACATATACCAAAAAACACCCAATTGACGTTTATGCATATCTGCAGCCTCGTTTTTTTTTCGTAAATGACGTAATAGTAGATCGACTTTGTGAATTGTCCTATAGAAGTCTATTAAAACTTAGCACGGCATGCCGTCAATTTGACTAACTAGATGCATAAACATAGTCAATTGCGTTGCTTGGGGATATACTAATACCACTAGCAATAAATCGGGAAGTGTGTGTCATTTTCTGTTGTTAAATTTCCAAGCGAGATAACACGCAGAATGGTCTGGACACAGCGATCAACGAACGAGGCGATGTCACCAAAATACGCTTCTTTTCAAATTCTTGTTCTGACTCGAGTTATATCTGCTTATGAACGTGACCAGTGCAATTTTAATAATATTATTATGTCGGTCAACATATACCAGTTATTTTATCTTTCTATGTTAACTGTGATTTCTATGGTTAAACCGAAACACTTTTAAAATCCTAATGTTAATTAATATCATCCTTTCGAAGCGTCTTCCGTATGTCGATGATTTTGCAGATCATAGTCGTAGATCATGTAAGAAATTTGTCCGATGTAACTTGGTAAATGAGTGTGATAATAATAATACCGATGATAGGCCCTAGTCCGAATTCGATGATAGTCCTATCGTGGTCCTATGATGTGACCCGTTTTTAACAACGTTGTCGTATTTAGGCTAGTAAAGGGCATATAACATAATAATTAATAGTTTTTATCTGATATATTTTTTCGGTGAAGTGTTAACACCAATAGGGTCGAAATAAAAGCGAAATGTCAGCGAGAATCGAAGGAGATAAGACAAGTGAAGAAAGACGGTGTCTAGGCCTGCGCTGTTTTTATTTTTTACTGCTTATTTATTTATCATCATTCGTCGCTAGAAAAGGTAGAATGTCCCGAACCATCAGTGCCTTCAGCGAGGACACACATTCGTCGTTGTGTAATGAAAACAAAGGGAATAAGACCCTGTTGCCCAATTCATGAACATTAGGTTCTAGTAAAAACTATTTATTATTTATGACTAATTTCATTGTATATAACATCTTTGAGCGACATTTAGCAACTGGTAATAATTATAAGGGCAACACATGTGTGACCCGATTTTCACTGTGACCTTGATAAATACGAAGCCAGAACTGGCAAAAAGTGGAAGACTAACGTAAACCTCTTAGTAAGCATTTTGTGACTAATTTTATACGCCCAATTGTTTGTGGACTCTCTACAGGTCACAATTCTTACCTTATTTTGACGAAACTTGAAATATAAGTTTATCCCAAACGATCGCGGCTGCTCTCGATATAGACCTGTATCGGATCGAAACTTCATGGATTATGGCCCCTGATTATACGAAAAAATCAGGTTTTTAGCTTGTGGACCATATAGAGGTCACAAATTTGAACCGATTTTGATGAAACTTTAAATACATGTTTATAACCAAAAGATCTTGGTTCCTGTTGATATTTGCGCCTATCGGAACATAATTTCCTGAATTATTGCCCCTGATTGTCCGAAAAATAACTCATTTTAGCTTGTGGTCCCTCTGGAGGTCACAATTATTATCCGATTTGAAAAACCGTTTGATTATATCACCGTTACACGCTAAAGAAGGTTGAGTTCGAATTTCGGAAAAATTGAACCAACATTGCCATACAAAATGGCCGCCGTTTGTACGCGAATACTGTTAAAAAACGGTGTATCAAGGTTGTGGACCCTGTAGAGGTCCTAATTTTAATTCGTTTTTGATGAAACTTGAAATGCATAGTTATAACCCAAAGATCTTGGTTCCGTTTGATATTTGCGCATATCGGATCGTAACTTCCTGAATTATGGCCCCTGATTATTCGCAAAATCGCCTTTGTTTAGCTTGTGGTCCCTCTGGAGGTCACAATTTTTATCCGACTTAAAAAAAATCGTTAGATTATATCACTGTTACACCCTAAGAAAGGTTGAGTTCAACTTTCGGGAAAATCGGACTAAAATTGCCATACAAAATGGCCGCCGTTTGAACGCAAATACTGTTATAAATGGTGTATCAAGGTTGTGGACCCTGTAGAGGTCATAATTTTAATTTGATTTTGATGAAACTTGACATGCATGGTTATAACCCAAAGATCTTGGTTCCTTTCGATATTTGCGCTTATCTTATCGTAACTTCCTGAATTATGGTTCCTGATTACACGCAAAATCGACTTTGGTTAGCTTGTGGACGAACATTGCCATACAAAAAGGCCGCCGTTTGTACGCGAATACTGTTTTAAAAAAATGGTATATCAAGGTTGTGGACCCTGTAGAGGTCACAATTTTTATTAAACTTGAAATGAATGGTTATAACCCAAAGATCTTGGTTCCTTTCGTCGGATAATAACTTCCTGAATTATGGCCCCTGATTGTCCGAAAAATCCCCTATGGTACCTCTGGAGGTCACGATTATTATCCGATTTAAAAAATACGTTTGACTATATTACAGTTAAACCCTCCGGAAGGTTGAGTTTGAATTTATCGAAAATCGGACCATAATTGCCAGACGAAATAGCCGCCGTCAGTACGCGAATAGTGTAAAAATATGGTATATTAAAGTTGTGGACCCTGTAGAGGTCACAATTTTAATATCGATTTTGATGAAACTTGAAATGCATGTTTTCACCTAAAGATCTTGATTCTTTTTGATATTTGCGCATATCAAATTGTAACTTAATGAATTATGGCCTTTGATTGTAGGAAAAATCACTTTCGGTATTGCTTCTTCTGTATCCATGTCTCGAAAATTTCGGCGTATCCTGCCTTTGGTATTTAAAATATTCCGAACTATTTTAGACACGATTTGACGTTTATCATGTATATGATGTGTGAATTAATTGGTCGCTAACATTTTGGACCCAGAAATGGACACAAGTGGGTAGCAACGCATATAATAATGTAATATGAATGTGTATGCCTGATCTGCATTCAATTGTTTCCTTTTTTATTCTAATTTTAAAAAAAATGTTCGGCGAAATACGCGAGGTATCCCAATCGATGGGCGATTGCTAGCGTCTGGTTACTACAATCTACACAGGACGTGTCATGTTTGGCCATGGACCACGCACAATACTTCTTCATTACAGCATTTAACTAAATCAATGTTGGTTTAAATTGATTAATAACTCGTGTTTTCCATGTCGAAGATTTTGGAGGATTGTGAGTTACGGACTTCGGTTTGAGAGGAACCGGTATGTTATGACTTCTCACACACAATGGCCCCAAAACTGACAAAGGATGTATACATCTATGTTAACAATTATTATTTTCTGATAATAACATATTATTATATTCCAGCTATTTCTTGTTATACATTTGATGATGTCCACAGATTAAAGGAAGATCTATTTAAAACGTCAAATTATTCAACAATGGTTCGTCCAAAATTAAATCAATCAGAACAAACAGAGATTAACATTCAACTGTGTTTAAGTCGTCTTATTGAACTGGTAATACATTCAACGTTACACAACTCGACCGCAATGACTATTGATAATATTGGGCACCCAACGGGTGTTCACTATATGGTGCATATCGAAATATCTAATACTAAAGTTATCTACACATATTAAGTTCATGTATATGATAATAGTTAATAACTAAACATTAAAAACATAGACGGAAGGTTAATGTCTATGTCCGTTCTCTATACGGGCTCACACTATGCGCGAATAAGTGAACTAGAAACTCTGGGACTTGCTGGGAAGTGTACTCCAGCTCTTTGTTGAGTCTATTGAACTAACTTGAACATTGTCCATACTATGGCCGAGCATCAATTAGCCGTACTAAAGTTTTTTCGGCATTAAGCCATTTCACAATGCCTTCTTCGTGCTGAGATAATTGCGAGTCTTGATTTTCTTCAGGGACTCCGGTTGCATATTGAGAACCTGTTTGGTGTGCTGGGAGCTTTGCATATGACATGTAGGTTGCGGAACGCACATGTCGAATCATTTTACCTTTAAATGTTACGGCTAAACGGTTGCGTGTTGTCAGATGTGTACACTTGTGCTTGTACAAATAAAGGGAATTTTCAAAGGTTTACCTCACTTGAGTCAGTGCCGCTCTACTAAATATGTTTCGAAACGAATCGTGACGTGACAAAAATATTACACTCAAGAATTAGAGCTTTGGAGTATTAGTGCATTTTACGTTTATTTTATAAATAAAGCCTTCTATTGGTAGGCTACATTGAAACATCCATTCAAGCAGTATTTTCAAAACCAATGACCCTAACAAATTGATCCTGCAACTATAGACTATTTCTGTTTTATTTCAGGATTCACGTGAACAAGTTATGAGAACCACAGGGTGGTTTGTTATTGTAAGTAATGTTCACGAATTTCACATTGTACATAAAAAGTCCAAAACAAAATGGAGTTATCGTCACTGACAAATTTATAATCAGTTGACTCGGCTAAACCTCGACATTGGGCTATTAGTCCGGCAGTAAGGATGTTACCGACATGTATTTAATAATTCCCACGCCTATCGTTCCATAAAATAGAATATCACATTTTTATTTTCTACACATCTGGAAGACAAAGACTAGACACAATCTTTCTCAGTACGCAAGTGAAAGGTCCAAATCGATTTTTCATTCTCAGTATGCATATATTTTCATGAATACTTGGTACCACTTTCGATTATCTTTCTACTGGTAAGGATCAACCACTAACACTAACAAATTATAAAGAACCGAATGCCTTAATCGTATCTCTTCTCTTATTATTCCTGTTTTGTGCATAAAGACATGGATAGATGAAAAATTGATATGGAATCCAGACAACTATGGTGGTATTATAGAAATGAATGTTCTTCAAAAGGATATATGGATTCCTGATTTGACAGCTACCAATTCGTACGTATGTTTTTGTTCCTTGTTTTAATTTACATGGATTGATTACATTGGACCATATTCCCGAAGCAACGGACGGGGAAATCCCTCTCTGACCATTGCTGGATTGGCTGCTGATACTTGAACTTTTGAGTAAGCGTGTCTATTCTTCTCGTTCAATCAAACCTACCACTTACGTAGAGTAACATGACAGTTCTTCGTTTAATCTTGGTTCTTCCCTTAAACTTTGGAAAAAGATTTAAAGTATTAAAAACGGTGAAAGTCTGTCTGTTTCCATACAGTATTTTTTACTTTACGTCAATGCCGATAGCCTCGTTTGTCACGAAATTAGCTTTACTGCAATATCCTGTTATGCGCTGGTTAAAAAAACGTGCAGCCATGACGTAACGTCATGTAAACATAGTTGGCCTAATTAGACGCCCCGTTTTAAAGGTAATGCCTTTGTAACGCAGTCAGCGATTGGTTGTTAATAAGACCACTAACCAGTCATAATTAGCGACAATAATACACACTCAGTCCAGCATTGAGTAGTGAGATTAGCTCTAATCAAACGGAACACTACAAGGCGTATGACATTGGACCCTTGCCGATTTATGGTTCTTGTTACTGCGATGTTGCACTGTGAATTATATGCACCGACTTGATGTCAGACAGAACCCTATTAGCACCACTGTGTTGTTAAAAAAAACATTGTTTAATCTTATGTAATAGATGTATTTTTATTTATTCCCTGCAGAATTGATGAGGATGCAATTTTTGGAGGCGATAATCTGCGAGTGTATGTTAACCATACTGGTAATATTGACTGGGAACCAGGATTTACTTTCACTACGAGCTGTCCTGTTGATGTAACTATGTTTCCGGTAGATCATCAGACTTGCTCTATAACTGTTATGCCCTGGATGACTGCTGATAATGAGATTACCATCAATGAAACAACAGTCGTTACTGACAGCCTCCTAGCCCCTAACGGTCAGTTTGATATCGTGGGAAGCAATGTTACCAAATCGAACCTTTCCATATATGGAAATCCCAATAACAAACTGACTCAGTCAGACTTTACCCTAAAACTGAAACGCAAATCATCGTTTTATCTTTTAAATGTAGTTGGGCCTATTGCAGGTATCTCGTTTCTGTGTGGCGTTAGTTTTCTCGTACCTTCAGAGAGTGGGGAAAAGTTAACAGTTGCCATAACAGTATTGTTGTCCTTAACAGTTTTCCTGGGTGTCGTTGATGATTATCTGCCAAAGACATCAGACAGCATTTCGTATTTTGGTGAGTTTATACAATAATGCATGTACCAAGGCTATTACTTTACTTATTGGTGTATTGTTAAAGACCGGGTCACTAACTTGAGTCTATTCTCTCCGTACCAAGACATGGGATTCACTCTAAATTCAGCACTTGCAAAATTTCGATTAAGTTAAATGTCATCCATGAACTGTTAATCTGTACTTCGTGACATAACTTTTACTATCCAATACTACAAAATAGAAACTAAATTCCACCACATATTGTGAAAAATATCACCTCTATATTGTGAACAACTAACATACATTTCAATTATATAAAATTATTTGAGTTAATTCGTGGAAAATTCGCGAAACTGATCGCCAATGTGCAAGTTACCTCCCTTTGATAACCAATACAAACAAATAGTTTGCTTGGAGAAAGAATGTCGTAAGTGGCATTTGGAAAAAAAATGGATTTAAAGATTTAAATTAAAATGAGGATTCCTTGTAATTATTTATTTACTAATGCGATTCATATATATAAATATCTTCATTTATAATACATTTGGAGTGATTGGTTGTTTTCTAAACTACACAAATAAAAACAGTTAACGCCCTAAATTTCAATTTTTAGAAAAAACATGGCGATTGCAATCTAATTAAAATACAGATCTATATTTCGTTTCGTTTTTTTATACTTTCGATGGCCTCGCTCATGTAGATCTAACAACTAACAGTGGGAGGTCCCGTTCTATGACGTAGCAAACGACATTTGACCCTGTAAGGTCAGTCATTCGATTAACCAATCAGAATCGTTGTTACAAGTGGCTATACTTTTGCTTTGTTTTGATTTCTGTCGGAGTTCATGTCTACCCACAGTTCCATGCAAGAGAGTTCAAACTCCCGATTCGACAGACAATTTGATTGGCTGACCCCTCATTTCAAGCTGAACGCGAGTTAAATAACAATCCTCCCAGATCCTAGAGTGTAGTAAATAGTAAAACGAAATTTTGAACTATAAAAAACGAAACGAAATTGGATCTGTGTTTTAATCAGATTGATGGCGATTGCTTACGGCGTATAAAAAGAGGGGCTGTCAATTTAGGAAACGAATTGATGTTGTGTCGGGTCCGAAATGTCAATTTTTTTTAAGAAAAAGATTTTACAAACACCAACGTTTTCCAAAAAGCATCGAATATAGTTTGTCTGTGCACGTTACAGCTGTCATGTTTTTCTTGGTGTAGAATTTCCGTTAAAGGTTGTTTTATAAGACTTGTCCAGTGATACAAACTTTTCTTTTGACATTTCTTTGCCATGAAGATGGTTCTGCCTTTCTTTTCCGCGTCAGTCTATTTAAGCTTTGTTTGGGATTTAATTTTCATCTTCAGCAGAGTCAACAAACTTAATCTTGAGTTCTTACTTTGTCGTCATGGCTTTCATCCTCATCATTCAAATAGAAATTAATTCAAAAAATAAATACAAAATCAAAAACCAAAATAGATACGAAATAAAAACCAAAACGTCAAGTTAGCATACGATTTTCAAACTCAAGTCTGTTGGTCATTTTCAGTCTACCTAAATAAGCTTACTAATTGCACATACAAATATCACTGATTAAATAATTCAAATCTTTGCACTTTATATAGGAATAAACTCAAGTGATTGCACCATTCTGTCAGTTTTGGATAATAATAATGTTATAAGTGGCTAAATTTTCAGTTTTGGGTTAAAATTGGGAGATATGTGGTCCTATTTGGATAGACTTCCAGACGTTTTAGCTTTGGGTACTGATACTATAAATAGAGATTTCCTAATATTAGAACTAATAGATTTTTTAAATATGTAACTGATTTATTGTTAGTTTTTCAAAATAAGGTGGTATTGGCAAATCGTTTAAGCATTTAAGTTACTAAACAGTGGAGGTATCAGTAACAGCTTAGTTCGGGTAGTTCTATCCCGTCCAACCCCAAAAAAATCTTTAAAATTGTTTTAAAAAGACAATCAGTTCGCACCAAACATAACTTTATTTATGGCCAAGTTACCCTAGTACAGGTATCTCTTTTGGACCTTATCTTCAACTCGGTGTATGTAAGCGTTACTGGGTGAGTTGCTAAGAAGCGGACGGGCT
Organism: Patella pellucida; assembly: GCA_917208275.1. Taxonomy (NCBI): domain Eukaryota; kingdom Metazoa; phylum Mollusca; class Gastropoda; family Patellidae; genus Patella; species Patella pellucida. Next base: position 67,007,041 of record OU795039.1, read on the forward strand.
TCACAGACCCCAAAAATATTCCGGTTATATCACTGCGTTACGACGTCGTGAGATACTGAAACTGTTTTATTCAAGATCAAATGCCTTACGGCATATAGATACAAAAATTTGCATTGATGGCACAATTATACAAGCTTATATAATTTTAAAAGCTTCCCATTATTCTCTGAGTCTTTTTGTAGCGGGGGGGGGGGGGCACTCGGCCCAAACTAGTCCATTTCGGGACAAGCATGGTTCAATTCGAACTCAGTAATGCAGATGAATTTTCTCGGTTAACGAGCGTCAGGTTAGCAAGTAAGCGTCTTACTCATCGTGACTGAGACCAGTTGCTCCCCAATCTACAACATTTATTGGTAAACGTTTATTCGTGACCATACGATCAAAACGGGCATAGTCTATGAAAATCAAATGCAGCATATATACTAGATAAAGGAAAAAACTTTAACTTAGAAATGATAAAACAGCTGCAGCCTTAATTAGCAATGTTAAGCCGTCCTCTTCGCAATTATATTTCGTGAATACATAGGCCTACTTGTAAAATTGTCCGAATGTACTGCCATCTGATAATCATTCAGTTTTAGCAACACCCTAACTGATTCTGATAATGGCGAACACAGCTCCACCCGGAAAATGCGAGAAGACAATAAACACTCATATTTTCTACGCACCATATTTCTGATTGCTAACAGTGTCCATTTCTTCATCTAACGACCAAATGTGATGATGTCCAGTGCCGATTAAAAACAATTAATTATTCTCTTTCAGTGATTTATGTGACATTGTTAATTGGAATGAGTTTTTTGGCCGTCATAGGAAATGTGATCACCCTCTTCATTCACAGCAGGTGTTCAAGTGCTACCATACCACGATGTTTTAAGTTCCTCCTAATTCGAAAGTATAAAAACGCAAAACCTAAAGAAAAGATAGTTGGTAAGGTGTTTCCTGCATCCCTCCGCCGAAATTCTATCATGTCGATTACGACTATGACAATGAAACCATCTTGCTGCGATATATGTGGTAAAAATAATGAATTAGTTTGCAATCACTGGCCAGAAATTGCAAAGATGGCCGACAAGTTAGTTTTTATCATTTTTACTCTTACTCTTTTTGGTATTAATGCTGGATTTTCTTTTATGTATATGTGAAAGATGTTGTGCAACCGAATCACCCGCTTTGTTTCAGACCCTTGGACATGAGTTCTCAGTTTAAAGTTTAATTCAATCAATTAAAGAATCGTGAACGCTACAGAGATCAAAGAACTATTTAAATTGACCAAATCACTGTAATAGCATATTGTTGGCCACCTATATGTGTCTGGTACGCTATTAAGTAATCAGTGTAGAATGATATGGTTCCCATGATGTTAATCTCAAACCCGACCTAGACACAATGAATTCGGCCTGGTCAAATTCATCACATTTAGCTATATGGTCAACTATCACAAATGTGACGCTATAGTTTCCTTTGTCTCAGCCCATGGAAGTGTTTCCCTTTATTTGTATATTTTAGCTGAGGCCCATTAATATTGTAGGATTAGTCACGGGTCTATCTATTTCACTAATAACTATCCGTGTAAATACATTTAGAATACGCACTGATTTTGTAGATAAACAATTGTAGTGATCCTTTTATATATCAAATTTATAGCAATAAAAATTACAAATATGATGCTATCATGACCAGATTTATCGACGTATTTGAACTCGATCTAGATATCATTATCACTTGTATTTGTGCTATATTTACAGCTATTATACACATCTTGTTTTATATTTAAATTTGGTAAAAGCTTTCATGATATTCTCACTTTGCCCGCTGTTCACATTGTTCGATATATGTATAATATATTATGATGGTAATAAACTTACTAGAAAACATAGGTGATTTTTTTTAAAGGATAATGGTATCGTAAAAGTTTAAAGGAGCTAAATCGCTAATATTTGGGACCTAGAAATTGACCCTAATTGGTCAGAACGCATATAATAATGTAATATGATTGTATATGAACTGATTTGAATTTCAAATCAGTCACGTCCAGCGAAATACGGCATGAGTCTGAACCGATTGACAATTTCTAGTGTCTGTTGTTTATACGCCCACATTATGCCGTCGCCCCTGTCCGTCCGTCCACAATTGTTTGTCACAATTCTATCCGATTTTGACGGAGCTTGAAAAATAGGTTTATCCCCAAATGATCTCGGCTGCTGTCGACATAAGCACGTATCGGAGCGAAACGTCATAGATTATGACCCCTGATTGTACGAAAAATCGCGTTTTTAGCTTGTGGACCCCATAGAGTTCACAATTTCCAACCGATTTGGATGTAAATTGACATGCATCTAGTTTATAACCCAAAGATCTCCGCTCCTTTCGATTTATCAAATTGTAACTTAATGAAGTGTGGACTTTGATTGTAGTGAAAATCACTTTCAGTATTGCTTGTTATCTATCCACCTCTCGAAAATGTTGGCGTATCCTGCCTGGCAGTGCCAGCCTATCTTAAGTTTGTTGACCCTATAGAGGTCACAATTTTAAACCGATTTTAATAAAACTTGACATGGATGTTTGTAACCATAAGATCTTGATTCCGGTCGATATTTGCGCATATCGGATCATAACTTCCTGAATTATGGCCCCTGATTGTCAAAAAAAATCGCCTGTGGTGCCACTGGAGGTCACAAAACGTTTGATTATATCACCATTATACTGTAATGAAGGTTAAGTTCCTATTTTGTGAAAATCGGACTAAAATTGCCAGACAAAATGGCGCCCCTGTCCGTCCACAATTGTTTGTGGACTCTCTACAGGTCACAGTTCTATATCCGATTTTGACGAAACTTAAAATATAGGTTTATCCCAAAAGATCACAGCTGCTGTCGATATCGGATCGAATCTTCATGGGTTATGCCCCTGAATTTAGAAAAATCACGTTTTTAGCTTGTGGACACTAAAGAGGTCACAATTTTGAACCGACTTTGATGAAATTCGAAATGCATGTTTATAACCAAAACATCTTGATTCCTTGCGATATTTGCGCTTATCAGATTGTAACTTATTGAATTATGTCTTTGATTATAAAAATAATCACTTTCTGTTTTGCTTGTTCTCCATCCATCTCTCGAAAATGTGGGCGTATTCTGCCTGGCAGCCGCCGGCCTATTTTTAAACAAATTTGAAAATATTTTTCATCAAAACAACGATTGATTATTGTTATTTATAATATTTCTGCCACACCCAACTACAATTAAGTATATAATCCTACCTGAAATGGGTACAAATCATCATATTGTAAATCAAGGAGTTCTAAGGCGTTACTAGGAAGCCATCTTGCAAAGCTGCCTAACACTCCGACTCCATACAACCCTGCAATGAATGTTCTATCAGTTCTTGGCACTCTTCGAACGACGCCATTTTGAGAAACTCTTTCTTGAAGCGGCAAGTTTTAATAATTTGTACACCGGTAGCCGCAACAATGATATAACTTACCGTCACACAGCCGATGATAGATGTAGCGTACCAGATGTGGTCCTGATGTCGAGGTTTTCTGAATGAAAATAAGCGTGCGCGTGCAGCAGGGTGGCATTTCTAAATCAGATACAAACGACGCTTCATTATTGAAACGCGGATATTTGGAATAAGGCGATAGTTGTGTCGCTATATTTGCCCCTGTAAGTTTAACAAGTGATAATAATATAAAAATACTTTATTTTTTAGATGTAACATGTATTAATAAAAGAATTGAGTTGAACCCGTCAAACTGCAGGCTCCCAATCGTAGCTAAAACAAACACATCAGTATATCTTAACGTTTTTAGCTACCGTCCATACAGAGACGGAACCCGAACCAATAATGGTTCGCGCGAACGACCGCATTGATTGCACCCCCCCCCCCCCCAGCAAATTTTACATAAGTTCGCGCGAACTTTTTCCCAATGAACTAATCAGCGGGCACTTTCCCTGACATCATTTCCACGAATAGAAACCGCTAGGCCTGATCGTTCCCATATTCACAGACTACTTGTGAAAGCAGAATGGACAGAACTCAGAAATGATCAAACAATTCATCGCACTTAACACAAGTAGACAAAATAAGTATTTAAAATATTATTAAAGTGTTACGACTGCATTGTGTTAATATTATTTCATAATTATAATGTTATATACATGTATACTAATTATTTACTTACCTCAATCAAATGGCCAGCGGTTCTCTGGGGATGATGGCCTTCTTCCACCAATGCAACGAGGGTTCAATCCCAGCTCAGGGCAAGAACTTTATCGTTGTAAGTGAGAGGGATATTCGAGTTCTTCGGTTTCTTCCTGCAGTAATGATCGAAATCATTTGCACGATCTGTTTCAAGAGCCAAATGGGAAAAAGGCCTCAGGCCTAAATTGCTACCCTCGTAAAATGAGGCGATTATTATTATTATTATTAAATGTCGTCTCTAATCCACTGCAATATGTACATTATAGTCAAATTGATCCTCTGTCATTCGAAAATATTGTTGGAATTTTTCCGGATGATAATATAGTTCTTGTTCGAGGTGATAATATTCTCCAAACTCATTTATTATTATTATTATTAAATGTCGTCTCTAATCCTCTGCGATATGTATAGTCAAATTGATCCTCTGTCATTCGAAAATATTGTTGGAATTTTTCCGGATGATAATCTAGTTCTTGTTCCAGGTGATAATATTCTCCAAACTCACTTCTTCTCTGTAAAATTAAATGCATTGATTTTCGCCTGGTTATTGCTTCATTGTTTTATGTACAAATACAGTGCAGGGTTCTCGTCTGTGTCCATTATTTCAAAAGACGAGCCATCACGAAATCCGTCGACGGTTTTCCGCGCCCTATTTGAACAGGGGTGCAGTGGTCTAGAGTGTCACGCTTCGACCTCCAGCTGGCCGGTCACCTCTGGCTTGCGGTTGTGATTTCGATCCCTGGTTCGAGCGTATGTGGCTTGGAGATAAGGGTGCCGTCTCAACCTCGTGGGTTTACTCCGGGTACTTCGGTTTTCCTCCCACAGGAATGACCTCTGCGCGTGCGCTAAGATAATGCAAATATTAAAAAAAGGAAACTGGTCTGCAACATCACCTTCGGTGGAAGCGGACGTTAAACACTAAGAATAACATCTAAAGTAGCGTTCGGGTTCGCGATGGACGCGTTTGAGTTCGCACTCTGTATAAACAGGGCTTTAATCAAATAATTGTGGCTTTGTTGTAGCGAACTATACACCTACTATGAAGTAAGTCTTGAGGTAATGGAGGTACACTCTGCGTATGACCACTCTCGCCCTATTAGAGAGAGAGGGGGGGGACGGGGTTTAACGTCCACTCGACACAAACTAGATCATTTGTTGATTAAAACATGAAATGGACATTTATTATTTCAAATTGGTGTTTTTATGATTCACAAGATAAACGATTCGCGAAAGTTGCAAAATGAAAGCTGAAAGGGACAACCACCACAACAGGCGCGTGAAGCATCGAAGCGGAATTTTACCCACGTCACCCGGAGGAGTTATTGTGTTAAGTCTCAACAAATCAGAATGAAGTATGTTTATCGACGAACTTAGTCAAAGTATTGCTGTAGGCAAACTGTAACTTAATGTCGCCACTTACAAGTGGTCGAACTGTATAGTCTCAGCAATCAAAAATTGTCCATCGTTTACTTTCCCTGAGCAGAAAAATTATTGTTACCGAACTTGGGTCTTGGTATTAATAATTAATGTAATGAAGTTATACACGACATGTCACCACCGTCGTTGATTGGAACCACAGTATAGCTATAACGGGTCATTATTGTGTCCAGAGAGTGTGTCCGGCTAGCCGACCCATTGAGATAGTCCTTGCTTTGTTCTTTAGGGTCACTTTAACTAGAGAGAATGGGGTTTAACGTCCACTCGCGGCACAAACTAGGTCATTTTGGGACTAACGTAAGGTGTTAAATTTTTATTTCAATAATTCGCTTGCGCGTAGGGGTCTTAGCAGTGGAAGGAAACCGGAGTGCCCGGAGGAAACCCACGAGATTAAGAAGGAGCCCATATCGCTATGTCACATACGCTCACACTAGGGCTCGAAATCACAGCCGCAAACCAGAGGTGACCGGCCAGCTAGAGGTCGAAGCGCGGCACTCTAGACCACTAGGCCACCCCAACCCTCTTAATTGAATTACTCCTAATCAGATTGTAATCCAACTGCGTCAGTTCTCAGTTTGTCGTATGTTAATTTCGCCCAGACAGACTCAAGCAGTTGATCGTGTCGGGTTTTTTGTATACGCCCACTTTTTTATGATGACGGTATTGTCGCCCCTGTCCGTATGACTGTTTGTCCGTCCACAATTAGTTTGTGTACACTCTACTAGAAATATGGGTCTATATCCCAAAGATCCAGGTTTCCGTCGATATTGACATCTATCGGACTATACAACAATCTTCAGCATGTCATTTCTCCAGCTTCCAGAAGTATTAAATGTTGGGGAGCAATAATGAAATAAATCTGAATGCAAGAGGATCAACACAACTGAAAGACCTTGGGCGGGGAAAAATCGACTAAAAAGAGGGACATAGTGTACATATCTCATGTCTACCAGTACTACTAACTACCGCCCTCGCTGTCCCAATGAAGAATGAATTGAATAAACCATACTACTTAATCATTGGAAATGCCATGTGAGGATCTACACCATACCCCAGCATGTCATTCCTCCAGCTTCCAGAAGTATTAAGTATTGGGGAGCAATAATGCGATAACATATATTATTCTATCTACCGAACCCCCTTCAAACACATTAGGCCAGCATATCATTACCCTCTATTCCGAATACTCAAAATAACAATATTAAAACCTCGAAAAAAAATTCTTTATTTCATCGCAAATAAATCAAGAATAATTAAATAATTATAAACATAACTAATATATTCTTTGTTAAATAAAATAAAAACCAAGTACAAACAATCCAAACCATAAGACAGAATTCGAAGTCCTAAAAACGTTATAGGCAAAATAGTGTAATCAGCAAATGGACTGCTCATCATGTACAAAATACACGTAACTTGTTCAGCTGTCAGGTGATGAGGGAGTACTGTCCCTAGTGTAATCCTCTTCGGTTCAGTTCGGACTAAAAATCAAAGTAAGATCGTTAGTACATATTCTCTCCAATTCTGGTACACATACACACGATACTGTAAATTCTTTAACTGAAGTGATGTAAATTTCATGCTATAAATCATTTTAACATACTAGAACTAAACCAGATCAAACACACAAGGAGACAGAACGCCTCCACCCCTAGCCCACGTGAATAAGAAATCCACTAAAGGCATCAGTGGCCCACTGGTCAGTGGTAAGAAAGATCATATATAGAAACATACAAATCGTTACATCATCTAAACAAAACAAATGCGAAAAATGGGACTAAAGGCCTTTGTACACTACCAACATTTTTACAACATTTCTCCAACATTCCTTGTTGCAACGCCGTGTTGGAAAAATGTTGCCAAGTGTATACAGAGAAAATAATGTTGGAAAAATGTTGGAGAATTGTTGGAAATTTGTAGCAAAAAGAATTGTCTGGTCAATTTATTGTTGCAATTTTTTGGTCGTGTTGTAAAAATGCTGCTAAGTGTGCACAGAGCAAAACCAGTTTTCTAACATTCTTACAACATCTAATTGATCATGTGATCTACCTGAAGTCATGTGACGAGCCCTAGATGGACAAAATGGCAGCCTCCTTTGAGATGGAACAGAAAGAAGAAGAAGTGTTTTGGACCCAACATCCAACATATTCCCAACATATTTGCAACAAATTTCGAACACTCTTATAATAGTGTACACAGGGCATGTTGTAAAAATGTTGGGAATATGTTGTAGAAATGTTGCCAGTGTACACGCTGGTTTAGTGATGACGCCACATCACAACCCACTTGTCTAAACCCCCGATCATGGCTGACGACACTATCATTCAATACAACACGTGCGCTGACCTACAATTTACACACACATGAATAAGACGCTTAGTAGTCTGTTGTGTATTCAATCTACAACTGCTTCAAAAAATTTCACCAATAAATTTCTCCACTGAAAATTACTTATTTTGCCTCACAAATAATTTCCCTTTCCTATTTAAAAAGGCTTAATACAACCAAGGTATAACCATCAGCCACCAAGGCTATTGGCTACCTAAGCCAAAATCAATAAGCCACCAAGGCTATTAGTTACCTAAGCTAAAATTGATAAGCCACCAAGGCCAAAATTAATAAGCCACCAAGGCTATTGGCCACCTAAGCCAAAATCAATATACCACTAAATCTATTATCGTTTAATGAAACAAGAACACGTCTGTCCACCTTTAATGGATGTTGACCGCTGATTGTACGAAAAATCACGTGTGTAGACTGTGGCAGAGGCGTAGCCGTGCAAAATATATTGAGGGGGGTGTCCGCAAATGAAATTGTATAAAATGTTGACAATCACTTCTATAAAATATTGACAAACATTTCTATCTGACAGATAGGATAATATCCAACAATAATCTGGTGGTACACCGTATCAAATGCCGCGGACAAATCCAAAAGAATTAAGGATGTAAGTCTGCAGCCATCAACTATCCGGAGGAGATCGTTGAACACCCGAACTTTGGTTGTTTTAGTATTGTAATGAGATTGGTACGCCGATTGAAATTTGTCCAATAAGTTATTATTATTGAAAAAACATGTACTTGATTGTTAAAGTCTTTTTTCTATTAATTTGGAGAGAATTTGAGCATGTACCGATCAGACCAGAGTTTTTGATTAAACTTTTAACAACAGCATGTTTAAAAAATTCTGGAAAATAACCTGTTTTGACCGGCAGAAGAAGATATAGGCCAGTTAAGAGTTTGGTTGGTATGGGGTCTAGTTGTCTATTTTGTGTATTTATACTCCTTACGATTTCATTTACTGACTTGCATTGATCAAGCTACTTTCTTAGTATATCATTCGTTTCCGAGGTGATACCTTGTAAAGATTGTATAAATAAATCATGACTAGGTGTTAATGATTTATTTGGGGGGGGGGGGGTAGCAATCAGACACTAGGCAGCGTACAATACTAATACTTATCACGTATGGAAGATCCGATCAAATTTAAAACCATATTTTTATATTCAAAGAAAACACCGCTTATGGAACAAAATCATTTTCTTGGAAAAAGAATTAAGTTGGACTGAAATATGTATTGTAACATGTTATTATACATATTCATATATTTCAAGGGACTAGGGTTTTTTTGCGAATCTGACAGTCCCCCTCCAGCTCACCATATTCAACTTCAGCTAGTCTGGCACCCCACTCTTTGCAGTCGAAACCATGCCGTTTGATACGATGATAAACCGTGTGAAACCACGTGCATGGAGACCATGACAACCCAATCCTCTTAAATATAAACAGAATATTATTTGAAAAGAACACTAAGCATAAATCGAATAATATTGATGCCTGGAATGAAAACAAGTTAATGGGATATTATATTTAAAACATTAATATTTAGATAATCTGTATTTGTTTTCTTTTTGATGCACATATTCACATATTTATCCTCGGTCCCGCAGTTAGTGTTGTTTTATCCAGGGAGGATGGATGTCAAATAAGGATGGGTTCGGTATGTTATTCTGATTTAAATAATGTCGGCACAACTGCTGTGTGTATCGAATCATCTAGAACAACTGTTGTTCTTCCATTTTATAATAATGCAGCTAATATTTTTTTATCACTTGAAAGGTATTAAAATAAACACGAGTAATTACAAATACGTGCATTTCTAACACTAATTCGAGCAGATTGTCTGTTTATAGTACAATCTATTGACATCATGCAAATTAATTCAGGTTTTAATGGGTTTTTTACTCGTGTATATTTATTTTTTATTTAAATGTTCAATAAATATAATTATGAGAAAGAATATTTAATCTGTCATGTATAGACGCTACATAAACTAATCTATATTTTATAAAATATGTCCGATACTATTCAAACTAGGTGAACAGTAACAGCTATATCTTTGCTAAATTAAAAACAAACACACGTTGGGGCTGATGTGCCCTTCCTTAATCCCAAAATAAATAGATGACACATATTAACTAATTGCACATTTATCTTTTTTAAAAGTGTCGAGTAATCAAGAGAGAGGGAGAGAAATGGGGTTTTACGTCCACTCAACTCAACTAGGTCATTTCGGGACTAACATATGGTTTTATTTTTTTTTTCAATAATTCGCTTGAGCGGAGTGGACTTTAGTAGTGGGAGGAAACTGGAGTGCCCGGATGAAAACCACGAGGTTGAGAAGGCGCCCCTATCTCCATGCCACATACGCTCACACAAGGGCTCGAAACCATAGCCGCAAGCCCAAGGTGGCCGGAAAGCTAGAGTTCGAAGCGCGACACTCTAGACCATTAGGCCATCCCAACCACCCGCCGAATAATCAAGCTGATTTAAGATGTGATTTTAGAACCATAGTTTTGTTGTACATTTCACGGTTCCAAAAATAGAGCCATACTCCCCCTGTTGACCAATCAAATTAGGCCTGCAGCCAAAATGTCAAGCGTGAAGTTCCGCTACAAGGTCCTCCCTGCCAAACAAACTTTACATTTGTTGAAAGCTAATGAAGACCAGGAACACTGGACGTTAAACCTCAGTTCATTTCCTTTTATTTCACATGATAATACAAACTCTATTCAAGGCCTGATGAAAATCGTCATAATTGTCATTAAATTCTATGTTAGGCGGGTCAAACCACGGCTAAATGATGTCTTACGTAGAACAAATTGCAACAAAAGGTTTTTTGTTTTCTCTTGGCTCGTTATGATGTCCTAGGTAAGGAAAAGAAAGTTTACCAAAATCGGAGTCCCAATAAGGACAGGGGGCGTGACAAAATCGAAGATGGCGGCTGTCGATCAGAAATTGCGAATATCTCTAAAACTATTGGATTTAGATACCATAAATGTATTGGGGACATATAGGAAGTCGGTACCAGCGAGTCCAATAATTGCGAGGGTATGTCTCTACAACGTCATGACTTCACTGTGACGTCACAACGGCATATCAGTCGTCGCATTTCTTCCAAAATTAGTCCATGAATGCATGTTAGCAGGAACGTATATCTACATGACTATGACTCACTGTAAAATACATTAAATTAGGTTTTATGTTATGGTTGATTACACAAGTTTAACTATCTCCACGGTCGATTTCGTATGAAATTGAATTTCCGTTATTATCTTCTTTCCCGATCCAATATTTTGAGCAAACATAAAAACTATTATACGTTTTTGTTGGCCAAAAAGTTATATTAAACGAACTGGTATTAATAATATACATTATATCGAGGGCTGAGTGCCAGAACTGCCTATCTCCAAAATTAAGTTTTGAGAAAATGAAGATTTAAAGTTTGACTGAATTTTAAAAATGAGGTAATTGTTGAATTTAGATCATTTTTGGTAATTACGTGTGTATTAATAGTTGAAAACATATGCTGAATGATCAATAGGCTTATTGCAGTAGTTTTCAATTTATTTCATAATAATGGATTATAGACACTTCTGGTTGATATAAATTCACCCAATATGGGAAGTCAACATTGGAGATATCCTGTTCTGGTACATTAACAAGGCAGTTTCGGCAGTGTTTTATCAGTAAGAACTGTACAAGAGGGATATATACATATCTTGCATTAAGTTCCATATGTATACATAGTTACGTCAGTCAAGGTTTCATTCGTTTTTCATCTTTTGAATATAACTAAAATTACTTTTTTTAAAAAATGTTGCCATGGTAACCAGCCGAATTCAGTATTTTATAGTTCTTAGATATCAACACAAATCTAAGCTAATCTGTTTGACCGAAGAAATATCATCACATAAAAAACAAAACAAATTAAGATGTGCAAAATGATCTTTTGTTGCAAAATCCATATTTAAAATGTGAAACCCGGCCTTTGTTATAGCCATGGCCATAACACAACCAATTTGAAGAAATATGGATTTAAGGTAAATTTCAGAAAAAAAAGAAAGAAAAAAATAAGTAACTAAAGGAGTATGTTGATAAAATTTTGTACAAATGTTGATACACCACACATTATTATATGCACAAACTTTCATTTTGATTTATGCAATAGTTATAATGTGTTACTATGGGATTTATTTTTGGCAGTTTTAAAATGCAAATTTCTCATTATTTTGTATTTGGATGCACCACAGCTATAGAAACTTCAGATGGCCATAACTCAGCCAATTTTTTGGTGATTTGCATATATTATAATTATATCAACAGAAAGCAGTTCCAGTTTCCTTTAAGATAAGCATTAAATCTCAGTTTTTAAAAATTGTGACATGTGACTGGTTTTGTCGTGGGGGGTCACATATAACTTATAATGTTGAAAGGTTACCCTTGTGACGTCACAATAGAGGGACATTACATTGCATGAATGAATGAATAAATAGTGATGATTAAATAAACAAATATTATAATATGTACATAAATATACTAATCAGTTAGCTACTTGTCAAAAAGAGATCAATTAGGCTTTTTTATTGTTTAGCAGAGGTCTAAATTTGTTTATGAAATATTCCTCTTTAACTATCTCGGTGAGCATCTGGACATATGTGCACACAACTTTCATACCAAATTTCAAATATTCCCGTTCTACCATAATATAAAATGTGGACAAAATTTTTTAAGAATTGTTTAGTGGGTGCCGAAGTAAGTTTTATGAACTTTGACAATCACCACGTGGTAGGATATTCTACTATGATGTCATCAAATATGGCCGTCGACTTCATATCAATTGTATCCTACCTGCTCTAGTTTTCTGTCAATTTATATGAATAAAGGCCAGAATGAAGGTTCTGCGATCTTATTTGAAAAATATATTTTATGATAAAATTTGATTAATTTTAAAGAAAACACATTTTTAAGTGACACAATAGAAAAGTTCAAAATATAAAATGAAATGGGGTTGAAAATTAACTTCCTAGTGTTCTGCTCCTAAACTGGGCAAATAAAGAAAGGCATGAGGGAAATCTTCCCCTGGCAGCGGTGCTACGGCCTACTCTTATATCGAATTACAATTCACATGGGACCTTTTAAGTGCACACCAATGTGTACACGGGACCTCGGTTGTTCGCCCCATCCGAACGACAAGACAATTTTCCTTTCCGGTCCTCCGTCCTGCATCACTGACAAGGGAGAAACGACGCCGGAAAATCTGGATGAACTTTCGCGGCCAATGCCCCCGAACTCCGAGCTAGCGAGCTTACCGACTTAGTCAGCAAGATCCACCTATTAAGATACTGATGATGGAACATAAATTATTGTGTATTAAACATACATTATTCAAGAGCTAAATCTGCCTAGTGCAGGTCTTTATTTGGGCATGAAATGTTTTCTAATTAACTGATCCAGGCCTTAATCAACTTTGGACTTAATCAACTTTGGATGGCATCAGATTGTTCCGATATTAAACAGATAAAAAATGTTTCAGTGATAAATCAAATATGGCGGTCCCAGACGCTTCGAGTCTTAGCTTTGATCAACCAGGACCGTGGTTGAAATTATTGCACACGTCGGCCAAAATTCAAATGCCAATATCATCGCTTGCAATAGAGTAATTTGAATGAAATTTTCAAATTATACATTTTATATCACCTCCTTTCGAACTATTATAGCAAGAATGGCTAGTTGTTATCTATATCTTGAGTAATGTAACTTTAATAAAGGCAGCTCCATATCGGAAAAATGATTCTGTCTAATGGACTAAAAAAAAACACAGATAACACGCAGAATCAAAGGATGTAGAGTTTTAAATTATTTATTTGTTTTTTTTTGCATATATATTAAAATTCAAGAATAATTGAACATGTATTTCATAGACATTTTAAACGTGTTTTAAATTCAATCACGTATATTTTAAATTCTGTCTGATATATAGAAAGAGAGCGAGGGGGGGAATGGGACTTAACGTCCACTCGGCACAAAATATGTAATTTCAGGACTTACATATGGTTAAAAAATATTTCAATAATTCGATTGCAGGTCGGGATTTTATCTGTGGGAAGAAACCGAAGAAAACCCACGAGGTTGAACAGGTAACCCTACTCCTTACCACTTACAACCGGGTAATCGAAATGACGCCAACTGACGCAATAAACATCCAACCCCTCTCTGTTATGATGGTTGTAAGCGAATAAATTGGGCTAAAAAAAACATTCTTTTGCGCCCGCGCATGGACTGTCCCAACACTTATTTTTGGCGATCTGCAACCCTGCTCATAGTACACTAATTGAGCCAAATCAGAACAGAACAATACAATGTACAACCTCATTTCATTTCTTCAACAATTGCAATGAATCCGTGTTCCTGCAGCAACTCTAATAGTATCCCCTATCGGCAATGTAGCAATTTCTCCGTTAATGTAACACATTGTTCTTCTTTATCAACCCAACATAATGGGCGTGTACTCTTTTCTGAATCAACATTCCTTTCCGCTGTTAAGATGTGTAAATGGACTAATTTTGGAAGAAACGCGACGTCCGATATGTCGTTGTGACGTCACATCGTCATAGAGACATAACGTAGCAATTTTTTGACTCGCTAATACCGATTTCCTATCTGTACGCAATATATTTATGGTGTCTAAATACAATAGTTTTTGAGATATTTGCAATTTTTTTATCGGCAGCCGCCATATTGGATTTGAACACGCCCCCTTTCCTTATTTGGACTCCGATTTTGGTAAACTTTTTTTTTCTTACTTAGGACATCATAATGAGTCAATAGAAATCAAAAAACCTTTTGTTGCAATTTGTTCTACGTCAAATGTTAGTTTGACCAGCCTATGTGTATACTAAAAAATGTGAAGCTTACACATAATTAAATATTGACGAAAACACCCGATACCTTGTTCCTCGGCAAATAATATGGTATTGGATAAATTTTGATTGAAACCAAAATGCAGAAACATTTGATTAGAAATTACAATAACCAGAGGTTGTCAGACAAGATACGCCCCCGTTTTGCAAGAGATGGATAGAGAACAAACTAAAATCCAGGAATTTGTGGTCTGAAATATTTGGGATATATTTTAGGTTTTATCAAAATCAAAATCTAGAGAGTCCACAGTATTTCATACTTGTATACTATTTGCGTACACGAAGTCATTTTGTCAGGATGTTCCGGTCCGAGTTTCGAATTCAGCCGCCATTACGTTGTAACCTTGATACATTTAAACGCTTTTTAAAATCGAATAAAATTGTGATTGCTAGAGGGTCCACAAATTAAAAACTTTTTTTTTTCGTACAATGAGTGGCCAAAATCCTGGAAGTTACGGTCCGATATGCGCACATATCAAAAGGAACCAAGATCTTCGGATTATAATCATATGATTCAAATTTCATCAAACTCGGATAAAATTTGTGACTTCTAGAGCGTCCACAACCTTGGCATTACATACTTTTACACTATATTCGTACAAGGGGCGGCCATTTTGTCCTGCAGTGTTAGTCAGACTTTTACAAAATCTGAACTCGACCTTCACTGATGTGTAACGGTGATATTTGAGAGTGAATACAAATTGCGGGGCCATGAGCTGCAAATGCGATGTTTCGAACAATCTGGAAATGAAATCCTGTAAGTTAGGTTCGGATATGCGCGATTATCGAAAGGAACCAAGATCGTTTTGACATAAACATAAGTTTCATCAAAATTGTTGACCTCTAGAGGGTCCACAACCTTGGTATACCCTATTTTTTAAAACACTATTTGCATACAAGAGGCCAAAATGTTGGTCATATTTTCACGAAATTCGAACTCAACCATCAGTACGTTTAACGGGGATATATTCGAACTGGTTTATTTTAAATTGGATAATAATTGTTACTACACGCTAAAAACAATATTTTTTCAGGAAGTTCGATCCGATAAACGCAAATATCGAAAGGAACCATTATTATGGTGTATCGGTGATATATTCTAACTATTTTCTTTTAAATTTGATAATAACTGTGACCTATAGAGGAACCACACGCTATAAACACGACTTTTCGTAAATTCAGGCAGTTACGATCCGATATGCACAAAAGTCGACAGGAACCAAGATCTTTGGGTTATAAACATGCATTTTAAGTTTCGTCAGAATCGGATGAGAATTTTGACCTATAGAATGTCCACAAACAAATTATGGACGGACGGACAGGGACGACGACAATATACATCTACATGGAAATTTGAGCTTTTAAAAATGTATAAATTAATGTATAGCATTAAAGACGTATTTTCGTCTATTTGAAGGTTCCAAAATCTAGAACTAAACTGGGCTAAACACCCTTTAACCAAACTACAGATTACATGCGTGAACGCGATTCCATTATACATATTGTAATCTAATGTTGTGACATGTTTGCGTTGTTACCGGGGGTAGGATGGCTAAATGGTTAGCGTGCGCGCGCTGTATCATAAAACCTGCCATTGAGTCAACTGGCGTGGTTTCGATTCCCCGGTTCTACGTGGTAAGGAGTAGGGTCGCCTGTCCAACCTCGTGGGTTTTCTCCGGGTCCTCCGGTTTCCGCCCACTGCTAAAGACCCCTACGCGCAAGCGAATTATTGAAATAAAATTAAACCATATGTTAGTCCCGAAATTACCTAATTTGTGTCGAGTGGATTTTAAACCCCATTCTCCCTATCCCCCTCTCGTTCTCTCGTGTTGTTGCACTCTAATGTTTATCTCACTTAGGTGTCTACAAACCAATCAGTTGCCTGTATTATATAAATCTATATTTCTATCAATCCATTGGACACTCTTATTAACATGTGTTGATTCAACTGGGTAGACATTAGACCTCATTTAATTTCATCTTTCATTGGACAGTTACTATTGATTGAAGTAATTATATTGTTCAATGGATGTAGCATTAATTGTGTCAAAATCGTTCTAACAAACCAGATATTGCTGAACATTTCTAGACAAGGGAAAATGAAGAACTGGGTTAATCTTTTTAACTTTGTTTTCATCTGTTGGTGTTCTTTGAGAGGTAAGCAAGACTTTTGTATAGTTTCCCCCTAGTTTTGGGGGATCACGGTGGCTAAGTGGATAAGGCGCTGGTTCGCTAGCCTGGAGGTTGAGTGTTCGATCCCTGCATTGGCCAAGAAAGTTTATCTCGATTTTCCGGCGTGATTTCCCCTTGTCAGTGATGCAGAAGGAGGGCCTGACAAGGACAGCTGCCTAGTCGTTCGGATGGGACGAAAAACCGAGGTCCCGTGTACAAATTGGAGTGCACGTAAAAGATCCCTTGGCAGTTGGAATTCGATATAAGAGTAGGCCGTAGCGCCGCTGCCCGGGCAAAATTTCTCTCATAGCACACTGTTGGCGTATGCCCGTCTTCAATTGGCCCAGGCTAGGTGCTTAAGCGTAGGACGTTAAACCCCATTCCATTCATTCATTCCCCCTAGTTTAATTTATAAGGCTTTCACATTTCAAAGCTTTTAATTGGGCAACACTATTGTTTTTGCTCGAGTTATTAAATTGGCAACAGGCAAATATTGTTTAGCCATAAAAACAAATATGTTTATAAAATGAGCCTTTTGATATGTCCACATTGTTTGTGAACACTCTACAGGTTACAATTTTCATCTGATTTTGATTGCATGTTTATAATCCAAATGTTATGGTTCCTGTCGTTATTCATACATATCGAATAGTAACTTCCGGAATTATGGCTCCTGATTTAACGAAAAACCGATTTTTTAGCCTGTGTTACCACTATCTGATTAATAAAAAAAACAAAAACGTTCGAATATATCACCTTTACATCGTAATTTTATCTTGAGTACGAATTTCATGACAATCGGGACAACCGGACCAAAACAGCCAGACAAAATGGCCAACCCTCGTACACATATAGTGTAAACATCTGTTATATCAAAGTTGTGGATCCTCTAGAGGTCACAATTTTGATCCGATTTTGATGAAACTTGAACTGCATATTTATAATCCAAAGATCCTGGTCCCTGTTAATATCGGAGGTGGTGGGCCCTCTAGAGGTCACAATTTTTATCCGATTTTGATTAAACTTAAAACATACTTAATATTTGCACATTTTAGACCATAACTTTCTGGATAATTGCCCCTGATTGTACAAAAACTCGTGTTAGTTTTTAGCTTGTTCTCTATCCATATCATGCAAAATGTGGTCGTATCTTGCCTGGCAGCCGCTCGTTCATAAATTCGATGGCCTACACTACTTCAAGGTCTGACAAGTTATAGTGGTAGTTCACGTCAGACATCAAACACATGCCTTTTGACCCTATGATGTCAGACATTTGATTACAAAATCAGCATTGATGTTAATAATGGATTACCCACAGCTCCGTGTAAAAACGCCCAAAGCTCGCCGTAACAAACCGTTTCATTGACTAATACCTCACACCATTCATAACACGTCAATGATAACACCTTTTCCAGATCCTAGTGTAGTAAAAATAAGTAAAACGAATTTTTGAGCTATAAAAACGAAACTAAATTGCATCTGTGTTGTAATCAAATTGCCTCTTTTTTCGAAAGAGCTTTGTAAATTTTTCGTCTTTTTATGCACCATTCATTAACGCCGATACGTCTACACTGTTAAAAATGGATGTAATTAAAAACTATAAGCAGTGTTAATTAAGTGTAAACTTTACACCACAGCGAGCGTTATTCAAATGTAATACCTTTCCAAGGGTAACCAACGAAAAGAACAACACCTAATAAATGTAACCGATATTCAGGACTACTGAACACCTGAATAGGTGTAAATGTTGGGTGTTTTAGATTAGTTACACCACTATCAGTGTTATATTGCATTTGCACCGAAGGGTGTAACTACTATTGGGGAATAAATCATAGAACAGCGTTATTTTTACACCGTTTAATGGGTAACAGAAGTGTAATCGATATTCCAATACCGGCTTGAAACCAAGATGGCTTCCAAGAGGTTGCACTGTGTCTTGTCTGCTAGTTTTTTGTAATTTTATATGTGTTAACGGTTATTATTACTTGCTAGTTTTTGAATGGACTTGGTTTATAGTATAAGGATACCTGTTAAAAAATATTTTAAAGATTTTCTTATTTTAAATGTGAATTTTGGATGAAAATAGCATATAGTTCACAGTCTACAGTGGTGAATAGTAATCATCAGTATGATCACCTACAGTGTTAGTGAGCTGAAATCTCTGAATTGTGACCCAACACAATTTAACTCTCCTATTCTCTGTGTTGTTAATAAACAGTTTCCTGAACTTATATCAACAGACAACAACCCACTGAACTCTTACTGTAGTGTTAACAATTATATGCCTGTTAAAATATCCAACAAGCCCAGGAAAAGGGGAAAAAGAGAAGTAGATTTTACTAATTTAATTGATGTTAATAACTATAAGAGATGTATAAATTCCAATTATCATGTTCAGTTAAATCCACCAGAAACTGTACATACTATTGAAACAACAATACATTCCAGACCAATAAATGAGAGGGTTCAAAAACGTGTCAGCAGTTTGAGGCTAATTAATACAGGCCATACTTATAACACTTGCATAGGAAAACATCTTGACCGGAAAGACACAATCAGTTTCTGTTTACTAAATGCCCGATCTGTCAAAAATAAAACACACGAAATCCACGAATATATTACCGATCATAACATCGATATTCTAACTCTGACTGAAACCTGGCTGAAATGCAATGATAGTGTTCCTATCAATCAACTAGTTCCTCCAAATTATTCCTGTACAACGGCAAAGCGGAAAGGGCGAACTGGCGGGGGTATTGCAATAATATACAAACATTCTATTAAATCAATTGAAATTAAAAACCCTGATTTCAAAACTTTTGAAATATTACACACATTACTGAAGACCAAAAGTGAACACATTAGACTTGTATCTATATATCGTCCTCCACAATCTCCTAAAAACAAAGTTACATTTGATCAATTTATAGCCGAATTTTCTGAATTACTGCAAAATTTAGTGACATCTACAGGGTATTTATTAATAGTTGGTGATTTCAATGTTCATGTTGACAATGTCAGTGATAGCAATCTGTTCAATTTCTTAATGTTTTATCTTCATATAACCTTACACAACATGTGCAAGTTCCTACTCACGGAAAGGGCCACACTCTAGATCTAGTTATTACAAGAGATATCGATGACATTATAGTCGGTGCAAATGTTCTTGATCACTGTATCTCCGATCATCACAGTGTTTTAGCCTCCCTCAAGCTCAACAAACCTGGCAGTGTAAAGGAAAGACTGACTTTTAGGAATACAAAGAACATAAATATAGACAGCTTTAGAAGTGACATTAGTGATGTTTTCTTGAATTTTAGCAAACTAAGTAATCTGGATGATCAAATTTCGGAATATGACAAACAATTGGCTACATTATTTGACAAACATGCTCCAGAACAAACAAAACTGGTGACGAAACGACCAAACAAGCAATGGTTTACGAAGGACATATTAGTTTTAAAAATTAAAAAGCAAGCAGCGGAAAAAATATGGAGAAATGTAAAATTGAAATAAACCGACAAATATACAACAATCTCCGTACCGCAGAAAATAAATTGATAAAATCGACAAAACGAAACCACATCCAAAAATAAATTGAAGAAAACAAAACTAATTCTAAACAAGTGTATCGTATTGTGAATAGTCTGATTAAGCAGAGTAATCAAAGTCAGCTACCATCAATTCCTGACAATGTCCAACTTTCAGAAAGATTTTCGTCTTTCTTCACCAACAAAGTAGCCGAAATACGAAGTGAATTAGAAAGTGACATTCTGTCCAATCATACACATATAAATAACTCTGTGGCTAGTGATACCGAACTTAACACATTTACATTGGTAACTGAAGATGAACTTAAACAAACCATCATGACATCACCCAGTAAATCTTGCAGTCTTGATCCATTTCCAACATGGCTATTAAAATTATCTTTACCCGATCTACTGTGGATAATCAAACATATTGTAAATACTTCCTTAAAATCTGGTTACGTATCTGCCACATTAAAACAAGCTATTGTAAACCCTTTACTAAAAAAAAATACCCTGGACCCTGAAATCTTAAAAAACTATAGGCCGGTCTCAAACTTATCCTTTCTGTCGAAAGTAATTGAAAAAACTGTAGCTGTCCGTTTTCGTAGCCATCTGCAACAATTCAGACTGGAGGAACCTTTTCAATCAGCTTACAAAACGAAGCACAGCACCGAAACAGCTCTTTTATGGGTCCACAACGATGTAGTGTCTTCATTGGCTGGTAGAAATTGTGTTTTCCTGGTTCTACTAGATTTAAGTGCCGCTTTTGACACCATTGACCAGGAGATTCTACTCACACGTCTCAAATCCAGATTCGGAATTAACGGATGTGCTCATGCGTGGTTCGAATCATATCTAAAATTAAGATGTCAAAAAGTATCAATACACGGCGCTTTGTCTCAACCAAAAGAATTAAGATATGGAGTACCGCAAGGCTCCGTATTGGGCCCATTGCTTTTCACAGCTTACACAGCTCCTCTTGGTGATGTAATTCGACATCATGGATTAGACTACCAATTGTACGCCGATGACACCCAACTCTATGTTGCTGTAAATGAACATTCTGAAACTGTGAAAATAACTATTCTAGAACAATGCATTTTAGATATTAAAGCCTGGATGAAAACCAATCTTTTAAAACTGAATGACGACAAGACAGAAGTTATAAGATTTTCAAACCGTTCTCAAAAACACAATTTAAAAACCAATGCAGTACATGTTGGTAATAGTTCAATCCAATGTATTGATACTGTAAAGAACTTGGGTGTTATATTCGACTCACAGATGTCAATGAAAGCCCAAATAACTGCAATGTGCAAATCCTGCAATTATCATCTATATAATATTGGCAAAATTAGGTCCTTCATCGATTATGACACAACTAAACTACTTGTAAATGCCTTTATCACCTCAAAATTAGACTACTGTAATTCGTTGCTTTCTGGCCTTCCTTCTGCATATACCCATCCATTACAACTAATTCAAAATAAAGCTGCCCGAATAGTGTCCCGGACTAACAGGAGTATACATATAACACCAGTGCTCAAAGACTTACATTGGCTTCCAATCCCATTCCGTATTGATTTTAAAATATTATCATTGACATACCTTTGTTTAAACTGTGACAATGCGCCAAAATATCTTAAAGACCTAATTCATCCGTACAGGCCATCAAGATCTTTAAGATCAAGTGATCAAAATCTTTTAGAAATTCCTAAAGTCACTACCCAATTTGGACAAAGAGCCTTCTCGTTTTCTGCCCCGATGCTGTGGAACAAACTTTCCCAACAAACCAAATCCAGCTCAAACTATGCAGTATTTAAGAAAAACCTTAAAACTGAACTTTTTAATCAAGCTTTTAAATAATGTATAAATCCTGTTTAATTTGCTTTATTCATGTTATGATTTTACTTGCTAGTTAACTTTTAAATTTATATATATTTTAAATTTCTGAATAATTTTTAGTCTTGTATGGTTTTTATATAATTGTTTAATTCGTATTTGTTTTTAAAAATAATTATAAATTTAATGATTTTAAATTTTAAATGTATTCTTATAATATATATCTTGATGTAAAATCAGCGCCACTGAGCAGCTATACTAGCTGGAACGTGTGCGCTTTATAAATGTATTAAATTATATTATTATTATTCATGAGTACTGAGCAACAGGGAAGGTGTAACTGTAGCCGCTTAAGGGTGTTTGCGATGAGCTACCCCTCTCCAAGCTTTTTATTGCATTTACACCAACAGGTGTAATTTTTTAAGGGAAACATCCTTTCGAATAAGGTGTCAATTTTACACCGTATCTTACGTTACAAAAGTTTTTGTTCGTTAAATATAGCTCATTTTAGAGTGTTTACTCATAACGAGTAAAGTATAGATTATTTTAGCTTGTATACACCTTAAGACGTGTAAATGTTTCAAAATATTACCAAGTACAATATCTTAATTATGTATTTTCATTCTGGTAAGGTGCCCAAATGAATAAACCACATTATTAAGCTAAGTTGTTAGGCTATGCGTATTGATTATTCCCCGTGATTTATATTCATTATAAATTGATACAGATTGTCTAATTGCCCAACAGCGGTTGAATTTGAATCAGTCTGGTGGGTATTTGTCAATTCAATGTCGTTGTAAATTGAAGCGAAGTAGCCAACGGTCTATATAAAATCTGGGTGGGGCTAAACGCCCTATACTAACAATCATATTGACCGCTAGCCAATTTTAAGTTTTCTGAACTTAGAAGTCTTTGGCTTGAAATAAATATCCAACCAAACAAATTACACCCGATTTTGTGTAATAAATATAATTTACAAAACATCATTGAGGTGTAATGCTTAATCTACACCAACGGGTGGAACATTAAACTGTCTTGAGTGCATCAGACAGGTTACACTACCGGAAGTGGCAACTAGTTTCCACCTGAATTGTTGCATTGTTCTACACTAGTTGGGTGTTATTGGTTTACACCACTAAAGGCTAGGAGTTACCCCTATTGTCACCCGAATTGGTGTAAACTTCCTTATTATTTTTAACTGTGTATGTATTAATGATTATGATTTCTCTGATACTAACGTATATATTTCAGCTATTTCGTGTTATACTCATGGCGATGTCTACAGATTAAAGGAAGATCTGTTTAAAACGTCAAATTACTCAACCATGATCCGTCCGAAATTAAATCAATCAGAACAAACAGTTATTAACATTGACATGTTTCTAAGACGTTTACTTGGGCTGGTAAGAAATTAATGGAATCTTAAATAAAAGGCAGAACTACTTCAGCCAAAGATGTGATCCGAACATTGTACGGGGAATTGGGTATGGTAATCTGCGTTAGTTTTCCTTCTACTGACCAGTGCTCTGTTATAAGTAGTATTTTAGATATGGCCACCGTAGTGAAATTTTAACCCACTTCGAATTCTTCCATGCAATATTTATATTGATCGGTCTAGAAAAGACACTGTAAGTACATAATAGTATTGTTTTATTTCAGAATTCACGTGAACAAGTTATGAGAACCATGGGATGGTTTACTATTGTAAGTAACGTTTTCCAAATTATCACTACGTAATTTCCACATTTACTTTGGCGTAAAATATGAAATCACAACACAAATTTATTTATGGTACTGATCACATTGATAGCAGTGACAGGCAGGCGTATTGCGGAAGTGGGAGCTATGCTAAATATTGTATGTCGTTGTTTGGTCCGACCTTAATACAACAAGTTCGATGTTACTCTTTGATATGCTGACGACGTAACATCTAACATCCGAACGGTCAAAAGCTAATTGTGTGCGTGTGTTGTTTTTTTTAAAGATTGTCGGGTCTTGTTCTCATTATATTGAGACTTAATAAGATCAATACTCGCTTCTTGTTGTATTTTTAGCCCCGTGACACGTATCTCAAAGAGGAGGACACCATACCCAACTAAAAGAATTGGACGTAGTTAAGAGCATGTCTTACATTTACAGTGTGGTCTGTACGTCGACTCCGGCGGGCTATCGATCGTAGACATACATGATAAACTGGCACTGAAGTATGCCACGGAAATTTCACCCTTTCCTAACCATATGTCATATAACACCCTACCATGTACAGTTGTATGAATTCCAACTGCTAAGGGATCTTTTTCGTGCACGTCAATGTATACGCGGGGGCTCGGGTTTTCGTCCCATCCGAACGACTCATAATTCCCAAAAATCTAGTGAGCCACGTTAGATCAAATATTTCGTGGCAAGGGACGGCGTATAGTCGTTGAGATAGGACAAAAGATCCCCTTAGCAGTCGGAATTGATACGGACTCGTTACAGAGGACAGTGTCCTTTGCTGTGTCGGGGTGTATGACCGCATTGTTAGTACGCGTTAGCTTATAATCTTAGCACGATAGAAGGTGTAACATTTATATTTTATACATGTATAACTATATTCATTGTGTTAATTTACACCAATAATAGTGTATGCACATTTCGCTTTCTGGGGTCTTATATTAGCACGATAAAAAGTCAACAAAAATCGCCATGTAAAATTTGGACAGGGAAAGGGAGAGAAAGACTTAACAAAAAATTTGCCCTTGTTTCGTAGGTGATGACGCAGAACTATTTGGTGATCTGTGTCCATTTACACCAATGGGTATATTGGTAAATACACTTAGAGCGCACATACCTTACACTGCTTGCAGTATAAGCACATGTACAGCCTTGAAGGTTCAGTAGTCATTATTTGGGGTGATATTACCCGTGACTGAGAGTTTAGCAGTCATTCGAGTGGTGTATAGGTACCCTCAAAGAAGTAAAAGTTTACACCGAACTGAGAGCTTAGCAGTCGCTCCAGTAGTGTAAGGTATTCCTTCATATGTTTACACTAAACCAAGACTGTAGCAGTCTCTCTCTTAATCTTGTACATGTTTACACCGTGCTGCGAGTTAAGTAGTCGTTATAGTAGTAAAGGGTTACCTAGGTTGCACCGAGCTTGGAGCTCAGTAGCCCTAATCGTGTACGTTTTCAGCACACCGGGAGCTTCGCATTATCTGCACCAGTGCAAAGTTACACCTAATGCTATATATTGTTGCACCGAAGATACACCCTAAAAGGTGTATATAACCACCACCCGGGTGTAATTATGTTGTTGTATCCTTACACCAAGCTCTCAGGTACACTTCAGTTACACCTTTTGTGGAGACAGCAGGAGTTCACCCTAAATTGATGTATAATCCCTGAAATTATTATTTTACAGTGTAAGGTCTATCGTTGATCCAACTGGCGTGGTTTCAATTTCCCAGTTTCACGTGACTTTAAAGTAGCTAAGTCTTTAACACAATACCATCCAAAAACTTCAACTTTGAAAACAAGAATTATTTGTCAATTTACATCAACATTGATCCTGTGATCTTACCAAGAAAAGGATGGGCTTCTGATATCAAATATTTAAGACAGAATCGTGTACTATAATGCGTGTCAGCCCAAGTTCTAGCAAGAGACTCTAGGGACGAGGCTAGACATATTGCACAAAATCAAACGGCGTATGTAGCCTGGAACGACCAGACGGTAGGAATTTGAATTCGGTTCAGACTACTGGCTTATTTCGTGGAACATAACTGATTTGGACTTAGAGTAAAAGGGAAACCATTGAATGTAAATCAGTTTATATACATTCATATAACAGTAGTATATGCTTTGCGACCCACTTCTGTCAATATTTAGGTCCCAAATGTTAGCGATTTAACTACTTTAAGGAGCAGGTTCGCATGTCCAACCTCGTAGGTTTTCTCTGGATCACTCTTCCATAATGTCCCTTTAATGTTTTATAACTATTGACATATCTATGTTTTCCTCATTGTATTTAAAGACATGGGTAGATGAAAAATTGATGTGGAATCCAGACAACTATGGTGGTATCGTAGAAATGAATGTTCTTCAAAAAGATATATGGATACCTGATTTGACCGCTACTAATTCGTACGTATATTCTCTGATTGTTTGGTTTATTGTTGTGTGGACTTGCTAGGAGTAACATTTGAACAACATGTGAACTTATGGTGGATCTCGGTTCCTTATTTGTTAGTTACTTCTTTGTACGTGTTATGAAAAAGTATAATATCAGTTTGGCCGTCTGTCTGTGCATAGTATCAAGTGTGTTAATAGCGAACTATCTACATTAAAGTATGCGTAGCTAGTATATATTTGATTCATGGGATATTCTTTCATAACTGATCTGGTTAAAAGGGGAGAGAGAGAGAAATGGGATTTTGGGACTAGCATATGGTTGAATTTTGTTTCAATAATTCGCTTGCGCGTTTATAGGAATCTTTAGCAGTGGGAGGAAACCGGAAATCCCGGTGGAAACCCACATGCCACATACGCTCACGCCAGGGCTCGAAACCACAGCCCCAAGCCAGAGGTGGCCAGCCAGCTAGAGGTTGAAGCACGGCACTCTAGACCACTAGGCCATCTCAACTCCCCTGATTAAAAGGAATTTCAACTCTTGTTCTCGGTATTATAATTATTGATATTAAAATGACCTGATTCAGGATTTCACAAACGAACATTTTACTATACAACTCACTGAAAGTTCGTGCGAAAACATTTATATACGGGCCGCAGTGTGCATTGTCAGGTCCTTTTATGTTTATATTGTTACAAAAACAGGGAGAAGGGCTGGGGTATTAACCAACCAGTAGTATCGCAGGTGTAAAATTATTTTTGCATTAATAATCTGAGAGGTAGGGGGGGCATCCGACAAGCGCTGGTCCACTTGCATCCTCGGTTATCTAGTGAACTCATTCCGTTCTATTCCACTATACCCTGGGTTAATCTATGAGGGAGACACGTTTTCAAGTTATCCACTCTTGATGATTGTGCTATTTTTATCGACCAATCCTATAAATTGTTATTTGAATAGGAAGTTGACAAAGTAAAGTAATGCTCTTCGGACAATGTTAGGGGTTGGCCTATTCCTGTCTATTCTAAATGCTTAGTTATTAACAACCAATTATATTTATATATAATGTTAATGAAGACCAAACGTTCATATAATAGTGTAGGGTCATTAGTGTATTGAGAATAGTTCGTTTGTTGCCGGAATTTTATGTCCACGTGATATCATAGACAAGTTATAGGTACTGTGTGTGTTCTTAGTCTTTAACGTCCGCTTCCACCGAAGGTGATATCGAAGACAAGTATTATTTTCATTGTTATTATCTTAGCGCACGCACGCGCAGGGGTCTGTCCTGTGGGAGGAAACCCGCGAGGTTGAGCTGCAAGCCAGAGGTGACCGGCCAGATAGAGGTTGAAGTGGGGCATTCTAGACCACTAGGTCTTCCCAAACCCCTTAAAGTGACTCGAATTACGAAGTATGAGTTCAATAATAATAAACATAACAGAAGACATATTATTATTATTATTATTTCAGACAAAGAACCAATAATAATATTAATAACAAAAGTCAAACATATAGATGTTTTACATACTCGAGATCAACAATACATACTACAGATTTTGATAATACAATTAAATATAAATAAATTACATGTATAAATATATACATTACTTACACAAATCAGTCAGCACATGGACATGAATATGGTTATCTACCCTTATAAAAACAAAGGCAAAACGATTGGTTTGTAAACTGTTTTCTGAGTGGTTCGTAAACTCTAGCTACTTTCTAGGATTTGAAATCGTGGTAACCCTATGGCATGGCCTGTGGATTAACCCAGGGTATAGTGGAGTAGAACGGAATGAATAATATATTGGGTAACCGAGGATGGTCCACTTGATATCGAATGACAAAGTAGAGTTCGCATGTGAAAGAAACATTAATTTACTATATATCAACCGAAAATGTACTTTTATTTATTCTCTACAGAATTTATGAGGATGCAATTTTTGGAGACGATAATCTACGAGTGTATGTTAACCATACTGGTAATATTGACTGGGAACCAGGATTTACTTTCACTACGAGCTGTCCTGTTGATGTAACTATGTTTCCGGTAGATAATCAGACATGTTGGGTAAATGTTGTGCCCTGGGTAACCTCTAACAAGGCGATTTTTATCAATGAAACTAAACTTGTGACAGACACTCTTGTCGCCACCGACGGCCAGTTTGATATCGTAGATACCTGTGTTACCAAAGTTTTTTTTCAACCTTCTGGAAATCCAAGTAACAAACTGACGCAGACATATTTTACCCTAAAACTGAAACGCAAATCAACATTTTATTTTTTAAATGTCATTGGACCCATTGCAGCAATTTCATTTCTGTGTGGAGTTAGTTTTCTTGTACCTTCGGAGAGTGGGGAAAAGTTAACAGTTTCTATAACGGTGTTATTGTCGTTGACAGTTTTCCTTGGTGTCATTGATGATAATCTACCAAAGACATCCGACAGCATCTCGTATTTCGGTGAGTGGATATGATATGTGGATGTATTAATTTATGTACCAATTCATTTAAAATCATGGCCAAAGATGCGTGTGAAGTTATTTAGCACCGGTAATCTCATTCTCTTTCTCTTTGCGTAAAAAATAAATTAAAACACGTCACTGTAGTTGCATACAGGGGCGCCGTAACCCGGGTACCAGGGTATACAAATGGTACCCTGCCCTTTTCTGGGGTTACATGTTTACCCATGCCCTAACGATGAAAGTTTTCAACAGTCTATTCATTTTTAACCGGCTCTCGCACTCATGATACGAAAATTGTTAACAATTAAGTATTTGTCTCTTTCATTATCATATATTTTAAAGCTTGGAATTTGGAATGCTGGTGGCTCTGTAGACAACATTCCTGGAATTGACAAATTTTAAAATTTTCTAGGGGCCGGGTGGGGGGCATTCCCTTTGTTTTGGTACCCTGGCTCAAGCGTCGTTGCATGAGTGCTTTTTTACACCACAGGTGAGTTGAACGCATAAAAGTTGATACCATCTGTCCGTCCACAAATAATCGACACGGGAGTTGAAGTTTCGCTGAGTGTGATTATAATAATTACCTCTTTCTCTTTTCAGTGATTTATGTGACGTCATTAATCGGAATGAGTTTTTTGGCAGTCATAGGAAATTCGATCATTATCTTCATTCACAGCAAGAATTCGGATGCTACTATACCACGCTGTTTACAGCTTCTCCTGATTAGAAACTATAAAAAGTTAAGATCTAAAGACATAAAGGGTAAAGTGTTTCCTGGACCCCTCGGCATAAAATATGTCATGTCGATTACGAATTTGCAACTATCTTGTTGTGATATATGTGGTAAAGGCAATGCATCAGCTTGCAATCACTGGCCAGAAGTTGCAAAGATTGTTGACAAGGCAATCTTTATATTATTCGCACTAATTCTTGTTGCTATTAATGTCAGTTTTTTTCTTTTGATGATGTGATTTTTGGTTTTTTTCAGTTCGATTAAAAAAATAGTTTGAGCAATAATGATTATACAGATTTTAAAAAAAACAATTCTATTCAGATTATAAAATTACATTGTCAGCTAAACTATTATTAAAACGGGTGTTTAAAGATATATTATTGGAGATTTTTTTATAGAGAGTTGGTCATTCTTGCTATAACAGATCAAAGGCAGATGATGAAATCCAGCTAAAATGTATACCTGTGATAAAGGAGTTGAAAAAAAATCGTTCAATGTCAATGTTAGTGTTAAGGACGCTATGTTTGATTTGAGTGTGATTGCGTCACGACCTCTTATTGGGCGCTGATGTTCATTTGTCTGCGGTAAAGATAGATAACGCAGCTATAAGTTCGGAAATTTCAAAATACTACAGCAGCGGTTAGGTGTAAAACTCACAGTCGTTGTTCCAAGAATATTGATTGCAGTAGGCCACATAAATGTGAATCGATGGCATGCTCGATCTCAGACTATGTATGTTAAAATTTATGTGTATCTTCCACTGACCCCAATATCGTTTTTCAGTAGACACAATAATTTGTACTGCTTTGTTAAATCAGCATCGTATTTGTTATCCGCGAGAATCACTAGTTCATCTGCGTTGAGTAATATCGCTAAATGGGCTACTTTAATGCCAATATTAAACAAGCCGATTTCCTTTACTAAGTCGTTAATGACGATCGAGAATAAAGTCGGTGGAGGATTATCGCCCTGGGGTCGGTTGCTCAAAACTAAGTTATTTTAACGATCCGTTAAACTCTAACGGACATATCTTGGTAACGTGTTGTTTGCGTTTAATTTACTACAGAAAACACTATAGAATACTTTATTTTTTTCTAAACAAATATAAGGATAAATCTGCAGGAAAAATTTGCACTACCGAATGTTTGGGGCCTTTATTTCCAGCAACAATCTTTCTCTCCGTTAAAGTTAACGGATCGTTAAAAGATAACAGAGCTTTTAGCAACCAGTCCCTGATGAATTCCTGATTTGCAATTAAACCAGTCAGATAAGTTATCGTTATTCATTTGTATGTAAAAGTATGTTCATCTGCACTGATGTTTTAATTATTAGTCAATGAACTGAGATTTAAAAGTCATTCCATTATTTGAGCAGAAACTAGCATACTTGTACCGTCTAAACCATTCTCATACCAGCAGAGCACTGGTTGGGTCTGGACAAAGATGCGGCTGGACTTGAATTGTAATGCGAGAGGAATGTGGTACAGCAGATTTAATCAGCTTGCCAAAATGAGGAATCACGTAACGAAACCGGCATTGACTGGATGCTTGAGGTATGGATGCTTTACAATATTTGTTTAGTATTATAATGTTACGAGGATGAAACGAACATTGAAGTTATAATATTAGGGTATCGCTTCCACGATTGTACACATTTCTTACAAATTAGTCACCCACAGATCTGGTCCCTAATGAGTTATATCTAAGAATTGATCATAATAGTATGTTTTTTTCAACTAAATTTATCACAGATTTACCACAACAAGAATGGTGAGGAAAATAGGTTCAAATATAGTATATCGCATAGTTTGTACACGGGAAGGTATCTTTAAAATTGTATATTAATTGTGTAAGTATGCCATCAACCATCCATTGATCTCCCAGAATAATTAATTAGAATCACGAAATAGATTAAAGGGGGATGTATTTACTGGAACAATGCACATTATTTAAAAACTCTATGTACAAATATTGAATTCAGTTTTATTAATGGTTAACAAACTGTAAGTAATCAAGTAAATAGAATACACGTTGATTTTGTGTGCCATTAATGTTAGTTCATCGCAAATATTGTATTAATATTTCAGGTATCAGTTAATGGCCGACTGTTTACCAGACTGTAAATACCAAGCGCGTGATCTTTAGAATGTCGGAACATTGGATGTAATTTTAAAAAACGGTATAGGCAAAAAAGTGGCATACATGTTCATTGGGCATGAAATGAAATTAATGGAGTTTAACGTTCTACTGTTCTACTCCGAACTGGGCAAATGAAGACGGACATACTCCACACAGTGTGCCATGGGTTAAATTTCGCCCGGGCAGCGGCACTACGGCCTACTCTTATATTGAATTACAACTGTCAAGGGATATTTTACGTGCACGCCAATGTGTACACCGAACCTCGTTTTTGTCCCATCCGAACGACTAGACAGCTGTTCATGTCAGGCCCCCCGTCCTGCATCACTGATAAGGGGGAGCCACGCCGGAAAATCGGAATGAACTTTCTCGGCCAATGCGGGGATCGAAAACCCGGTCGTCTAAAGAATCTGCATGATCTCTCCAAAACTATTTTACCCCCCCCCTCTCTTATATAGGTGCCGATTCTTTAGTCTGTGGTGTTTGCATTAATTCCAAATGCACCCCAACCTGTATATCGCAGGGGTTGTTACCTAATTTAATCAACAAATATGATGTATGTTGAACAAAAAAGAAAATGTATATGAACAACTTGTTCATTAATCTATAGCTTAGTTAAGGTATCAAAATAACCAGCATACACTTTCTATATTTTTAGGTATAAACTCAATAATAAGAAAGTCTGAAATATAACAATATTGTTTCAGCCATCATATTTCTCCACCCCTTCTCTTTAGACCTAACGCATGTCCTGTTATTGTCACAATATTTCGTAAACAATTTTACTTTCGTTTCAGAAGAAAATTAAACCATAGCTAATATTCCGGCAATTAATCAAGACCTTAAGATTATTGTGTTCTTTACCACAATTCCCTGCCATCCATATTACTGCACGGGTCAATCTTTATAAATCATCTGGATCCTATCCGGAGCAGAGGCGGCGCCAGCCATCGGTGGTTGGAGGGGCACGGCTGGGGCAAAGTCCAAGGTTAATGAGCCAAGGCAGGAGCTTCAACTAGGGGTAGGGGGTCTCCTCCGAAATTTTTGAAAAACAGACTTTGCCGTAAATGCAGCCTGGTAGTATTTCAGACACTGGTCGTTGATATAAAGTGTCAAACGAACGGACTTGCGAACCTCGACGAAATCCACTCACGAGTGCCAAAGTAGGGACTCCTTGTGGGGGGTATTGGGACCCCCCAAGAAATCTTTGAAAAATAGACTGTCGAAAATGCTGTCTGAGAGTATTCAGACACCGATTGTAGAGATATATAGAGCTGATTAGATACCGTCTGTCGCCTGATCACTAGTTTATTCGACCCCAGAGAGGGAAGTGTCAAATGAACGGACTTGCGAACCTCAACAAAGCCCCCGAAAATTTGAAAAGTAGACTGCCCGAAATGCAGTATCTGGCAGTATTTCAGGCACTGATCGTCGAGATAAAACAAGCTTACCAGATATCGTCTGTCGCCATATCACTAGTTTATCCGACCAGAGAGGAAAGTGACAAACCGACGGAGTGAGTGAATCAAATTGTATGAATATTTTCGCCACAATATTTCATGAAATGAACTGCCGGAAATGCAGTCTGGCAGTATTTCAGATATTGGACTTCGGGATAAATAGAGCCTACCAGATACTGTTCGTCGTCAAATCAGCCGCTTATCCGAAAAAAGAGGGAGGTGTCAAAAGAACGGATTGAGTGTATCAAGTGAATGAATAATCACGCCGCGTTGAACCTATAACCCCCCAAAAATTAGGATCGTAAAAAGCACTTTTCAAATGATTGACAAGTTATTGTTTAGAGTTTGTGATAAGTTTAGGTACTCAAAAATTGCCCCCCCCCCTCCCTGGCGTCGCCACTAATTCCGGAGTACGATCCCTTTATGACATAATTCACGACTCTTATAAGTACGTCCTCTACCATATTTGTTTCTCCTGAATTCACCGGCGGCATGAAACTGCAACCCATTAAATAAATAATTTATTTTCAACAAAAAAACGCGTCGTTATACAAATAATTGTATCTCGTTTTGGTAGTATTTACAATTGACACCTTACTTTACTTTGGGTCAATGTCTGTGGCTCTTGGTTGAACAAGGGAGATAACTGTAATGACGAGACACTGACCATTATATTCGCCTCGATATAACTCAATTGGTGTTGTAATGTAAGCATTATGTTTGTGTTTCACAATAATAAGTTATAAACGGTGGTATTGGGAATTCGTATTGAGTGGTACTGGGTACATCACCCTGCCCAAAGCCTACGTTAAAGGAAATGCAACGTGCAACCCCCCAAATCTCTCCGTTTTCCAGATTTATTTCTGGTGGCTGAAAAATATACAGGTATAGAGCATGGGTCAGAGATATTCTTCCGACAGGTTTTGTAATAAGAGATAGAGAGAGAGAGAGAGAGAGAGAGAGAGAGAGAGAGAAATTAGGCTTAACGTCCACTCGACATAAACAAGGTCATTTCGGGACTAACATGGTATAATTTTATTCAATAATTCGCTTGCGCGTAGGGACTTTAGCAGTAGGGGAGGGGGGGGGGCGGAAAAACCCAACGAGGACGGATCTGCGACCCTACTTCTTGCCACGTACAACCGGGGAATAGAAACCACGCAAGTTGACTCGGTGATAGGCTTTGTGGTACAGCCCGCGCACGCTAACCTTAAACCTTTCAGCCACCCCCACCCCCTTTGTAATAAGGAAAGCATTTGTTTCCATCCCCCGGAGCCAGGTGTTATGACGTCATATGTGGATTGTGGGTAAGGTTAAGGGTTAGGGTAAGGGTTGTGACCTGCAAAGTTCGCCAGAGTCTCGAGATGTAGACAGGGTTAACCCTAACCCTCGGCCAAGCCTAACCCTTATCCTAACCCACAATCCACATGTGACGTCATAACACTTAGATCCAGTGGATGGAAACAAAAGCTGACCTTGTAAAAGAAGGTGATAACTGGTTTCGGATCATATCAATTTCATGAAGTATATTTAGATTTAGAAATGATATAGTATCCACGGGATATGGTATGGTTCGGATATGAGTAGCTCCATCAACAAAAATAGAAACCCCTCTATGAAATTTTATAAATTAATTTATTACAAATAAAATTGTAAATAAACGGTTGTCATGGAAGATTCACCCACATTTTGAAATAGATGGACAGAGAACAGGGTATAAAATTGAATTTTACATACAATCAGAGGCCATAATTCAGGGCATGAAATTCCGAAAGGGACACGTATCTAAAGAAACTCATATCATTGGGATAAAGATATACAGTGTCAAGCTTCATCGAAATCGGATAAAATTTCTGGCCTAGAGGGGCCCATAACCTTGGAATTAGAATCATTTATACTTTATGCACTGGCAAATCTCGACAGATTCCGGTACCCTACATCTAGACTCGGATGTATGGCGAATTCCGCCATTTTTATAATTTTTTTAAAGGACCCGGATAAAAAAAGTGGCTGCCCCAATGAGGATTATATCAACAAACTAAAAAAAATGGCTGCCATTTCGGGACTTTTTTTGGTGAAAGCGGCACGTTTTCATGTTAAAGTAAATCGGTGGTCGACTAGCCGCATCGCAAATGTAGGTACATATCACTTACTCTGTCATACATCCGAGTCTAGATGTAGGGTTATGGAGGGTACCGGAATCTGTCGATGTTTGCCGAAAGACACTTTATG
Organism: Patella pellucida; assembly: GCA_917208275.1. Taxonomy (NCBI): domain Eukaryota; kingdom Metazoa; phylum Mollusca; class Gastropoda; family Patellidae; genus Patella; species Patella pellucida. Next base: position 67,042,628 of record OU795039.1, read on the forward strand.
CGTATGTTATGGTGCAACGATGTTATACAGTGTGAACCGTAGACTGTCCGAAAACAATTTGACAGGGGAGACAATATACTTCCATGTGAAAATGTGGGCGTATAAAAATATCACACATTACAATCATACTAAATATACACTGGAATGTTTCTTATACGCAACAAACATTAAATATATACACTGAAAAAAAAAGATAGTAATTCAACTCAGCTATTAACCCTATGTCATTAGATAAGTAGCTTAACGTCTAATTAAAATGAAGTATTAATTGAAACATAAAAATAATAGAAATGGTAACTTTAATGAATGAATGAATGAACGAATAATGAACAAATGAAATACAAATAAATCACAAATTTATCACCATTATACTAGGTATGGGCCATCAAATCTAACTGAATTTGACACGAGATATGACTGTTGACAATGAGCTGTAAAAGGGAATATGTTGAAACATTCAGTCAAATTACTTCATTATAAGCGGAGTTATTGTACTTTGGAGGACGATGTAGTCTCGATTGGCATTGTCATCGTTGTTACGACCATAAACAATGTTTCGATTATCCACTTTACATTATTAATTACTAGAAAGCGTGTTTAAATCCGTTAAAAATCCAAAGCATCCTATAATTTAGAGCGTCAATCATGGGCTTGTCATGTTAATAAATGTCTAATCAATGATTTACATAACAGTTAAGGACAAATGCAATATCTGCAATATGTAGATTTAGCTCTTGCATAAAAATTTGTCAATATTGGGTCTTTTCTGGGTTCAGTTGTTATAACAATTATCATTTAACTATTTCTCCAGGTTATGAGACCGTAATAATCTGCCTAGACTAACCGGTGGCTTAGACATTGATTAGACAGTGTGTGACATATCTACGTCAAATATTAATATGGCAGCACTCATGGTGACGGAGGGTTGTAGAACTGAAAATCGAAAATTCATCTATTATCATGGGAATGGTACATGTACTTCATAACCGAGAATAAAACCTGCGAGTCCATTATACAATTTAAGCTTTTTCTTGTCAAAACGTCAAATATTCATAACTACATTGTATTATCATTTAATATAACAATAAGAACAGACAGCTTTCTATCTAAACCGTACATAATGTAAGTTTCATTTGTAATGGCATAAATCAAATATTTTGTTTTGTACTGTGTCAATTAAGTGTGGTTTAATGGTCGAGAGGGAGACATTAAGTAATATATTGATACTGCACGAGGCATAAAACGAGTTTTGTTTCAATATATTACGCAATGTTTTAGCTCGAGAGCATTAAACATCTTAAAATACAGGCACTATCCCGCACGAGATTTTTAATGAAATACGTCACACGAGTCCAAAATTTCAGATAATGTACGATTTGCAAGATACCCGTACATTATTTGAAAAAATGGTACGCTAACATCAAAGGGTCACGTCACATATGTATTTTAAAGCCCACTATTGAAATTTGTTTCTATCCGATGCCGTGTTTACGTAACATGTGTCACACTGAGAGTTAAAAAATCGATTTCTATGTACTCTGTAAAAAGGTTTCTTGTAAAATAATTTTAAACCATTGTTTTTTAAACCCGTGACTGTGTTAAAACTTGTATGTAGACTTTCTCTTGGTGGTAGATCTGGAAATATATGCCATTCTGTAAGAATTTGACCAATTTGTGGTAGAAGCCCGTCTTTCATTATGTTCATAATAATCTCCCATTCATATCCCTCAACATCAAACTTCAGTACATCGATGAAGTGCTTCAAATATATAAAAATAAGATTGGGCTTAAACACCTTACCTAATCTATATAACTACTCAAACATGGAAAGCTGTCTTTAAATTTTAAGCTCACCAATGCATGATTATGGTAAACTGTAAAGACATATTTCCATCGCTACATGACAGAGTCGCCGTGGCTCAGTGGGTAATGTGCTCACCCACTAACAAAGTGGTCGAAGATTCGATCCCTGTGTTGGCTGAGAAAGTTCCCCCGAAATTTCGAGCGTGTTTTTCTCCCTTGTCAGTGGTGCATCACCAAGAACAGTGTCTTGTCCTCTCCGGTAAAAAAATACCATGCTCTTAAAAGAACGTCCGTCATCATTTGTCCAGTCGGGGTGGAAAAGTAGGCCGTTAAACCACATTTTATTAGTTATTAACATGTCCGTACTGTGGATAGAACAAAGACGAGCCCATACAATCCGAAATAACAAAGTGAATTGGAAATTCCTTTACAAACACATACCAAATAGGTTGCCAGACAATGAAACATATTATGCTTAGTCGTCCGGATAGTCAATGACTTATTTCGACGGAAAATAGAGCACTTAATTACAAAAACAGACATTTAAACAACCCATGGTGTAATTATTGGAAATCTGAAAACAGGGTTTGTTGGCCTAATTCTGGACTCGAAACTGCAGACATTTGGTCTTTACCGGGAGTTTCATGCAATAATTGTTTATTGAGCCAGTGTCTGTGTTGAGCTTTAATTAAATATGGTTTCCCTATTTCCTCCCCTGTCTTTCAGTTGGTCAAATTATAGTTTATTTTATTCATAAATCTAATAAACACTCTACCTTTTCGTGTCCTAGCATTATGAGGATTGATTTTAAAGTTCTTATTTTCCATTTCTGAGAATATGGAACGTATTCGTCACTTCTTGGTGAAAAGTTATCCATATCCTTATTGCCCAGTCCCAGATTTTTAAAATATACATTTACACCATGTCTGTGGTCTTCTACTCCCATGCTGTAAATTAAGCAAAAAAACAGAATGATTCTACATGGCTTGCTGAGGTCTGGTGTTGGATCCCTGTTGTTTGCCGAGAAAGTTCATCAAAATTTTCCGGCGCTGTTTCCCCCTATCAGTGATGCAGGAGACAAGGACAGCGGCCTAGTCGTTCGGATGGGACGAAAAACTAAGGTCCTGTGTACACATTGGCGTGCACTTTAAAGAATCTTTGGCAGTTAGAATTCGATATAAGAGTAGTTCATAGCGCCGCTTCCTCGTAGCACACTGTATGACGTATGCCTGTCTTTATTAACCCATTTTAGGAGCGGAACTGTGGGACGTTAAACCCAATTTCATTTTTTATAAATTGTATTGTATTGTCGGTAATACAAAACATTTCATAAAATGAAACGCAAAATAATAAAGCAATCAATAAATTTACCCATGCAATGTCTGAAATGATACAGATGCAACAAATTCAGTCCATTACCAAGACAACTTATAGGCTTACATTAGATAAGAAACCGCTATATGTTGATAGATAATGCACCAATCGGATAGATAATGCACCAATTGCGTATACTAATGGGCCTCGGTTTTTCGTCCGCCGTCCTGTACCAATGAAAGGCGAAGGCGAAGGGAAGGCGTAAGGAACTTTCTCAGCCATCACCGGGAGCGAATCAGAAACCTACAGCCAATTAGTCAGTTTCTTACTCTAGTTGTACCTGTCTGCTTAGTGCTTGTCAAACGTACGTATGGGTCCATTAAAGACGAGATTTATGTCATGAGCTACACGATTCAATTATTATTCATGTGACTGTCCATCAAAATAGTATTTTGAGACTAACATAATGATGCATTTGATTACTTTGATTAACATGATTACATGCGCAATGCTTTTGTTGTTTATTTTTAGAATATCTTGCAGTTACAAACACAATTGTGAACCTAAATGACAGTCTGGTTAGCACTGAACGATGACACTGAACTTGCCTACCTGCCAATGTGTACAAATATGAACACCGGTCTTTGGTCCGATTCAAGTGAAAACCAGCTTGAAAAATCCAGACATTCTATTCAAGAGCACAGTGGCATACAGTTCAACTGCCACAGCCATATCAATCGTTATAGTATATTTCAGAAATTCCATCTCTACTGATAAAATACATATTACAAAAATTAGATGGCTAAATGCGAAATTAAACTGAAGTGACCGACTTGAGACCCCAGACACACTACACCACACTCGGGCCTTACTCCCGTACAACATCACAATTTTCATGAAAATAAATAAAAGGAAATCTGATCCTAACTAACCTGGGGTCAAATGAATAGACCGTGCAACCTGCTGCTTCCATTGCATCATCAAAACTAAAATCATTTGCTATCCTTAAATTAAAAATAAAACAAGTTTTCGATTAAAATTAAAACCAAAATGAATTACCTGATTTGGTGCAGGGGAAACAAGTGATTAAGGCGCTGGCAGACACACCCGACCCAGTGAGTCTGGCAAGAAAAGAAAACAGTCATTCGGATGGGACGATAAACCCAGATGGCACGTGGATGTGAATACCAGATGGATTTATATCCTGACTAACTATGTTCAGTCTGATGACTTGCTAAATTTTTTTGAACTAGTTTTATTTTACCAGAACATGAACTGGATATGCGAATTCAAAAGGGGTTGAAGTTGAACCTTACAGTTTAAACTGGTAGATGGGCACAGCAAGAGTAAAATGGAATTTCTCTTTATTATTTTGAACAACATAACTTGGAAGATGGGGTTCATTAAATCTGTCGATGTCCATTGTATGTGACTTTAAGAAAACACATTATCCCACAAGAATGTATCCTTAATGATTTAAATGCATTGTTTATTTAATTTATGTCAGAACATAACCTTGCCTTAGCGGTCTTCATATATAAAGCTATGAACATACGAGAAAACCATGTTACAAATGTAAAATGAATATGGATGTATTTTATCTACCTTATCATAGCATGGAATACTATTTATATTTTGTGATTGTTATAGAAAATATTTTCCTTTTGATGTACTTTGGGCTATAGGCCTGATACTGAGTACAAACTACAATATTGCGCAAGGTTCAGTATTTATAAAGGTGTGTTGAATCAAAATTGTACAGATTTATGCTGTACGCTAGTATAAATAAGCCAATTTGTTGTTGGAGAACATAATTAATAGGCCTATTTTAAATCCGAATAAATCAATGTTGTTAGGTTATCTAGCCTCGGTATTTTGATTTTGTTTGTTTTAATTAAATGCTAAATAATCAATCCTAGTACATATTAGCGTGACTTAAGGTGTGATCAAATTGATATTTTATCAAACGATGCAAATGTCGCATCGTTACTGTAAGAGAGTCGTATTTACCCGAATGAGTAAACCAAACAAGATTTACGTGGTGCTGTATTCTCATCAAAGCAAACTCTCCAATTGCCCATCATACGGGTATCAATACATTCATGTTCTAATGGTTGATCCATATATCTGGAAAAACAAGTGAAAAATATAACAAATATAGTCTAAAATAGGATATGTGATAGCTCCGAATCTGCAATGTCAACGAACTCAAAGATGGATTATGTTTATATGGGGTTTTCAAGTGGTCTAGCAGAACTTGTCTTGTCTTTTAGTTTTAATTGCATTTTAATCGATTTTTTAAAAAAAACGTGACTCCATCCGTGATATTTAGCGCTGTATGGTCCTTTGTATTTTACAACATGGTTCAATTCCATTCAGTATTTCGAAAGATATGACGAATTGTAACTTCCACCAATCCATGCTGCTTCAAGAGAGTCGCCATCTTTAATGGGCCTTTTTAAAATTCGACTAAATCTCGGCCCTAGAATTATCAAGCCTAGCCTTGGTATATGTGTACAATTTGTGACTTACCTTTCAAACAAGCAGATATACTGCCACCAAGATCCATTAGCCACCTTTGACGAGTCAAAATCTGAAGTGAAAGGAAGACGGGGTATAAATTCAGACAGTGGTACATTTCCATTTCATTAAAGGGAAAAATCCGGACGTTTCACTTCCACCATCCAAATGATTTCGCCTTTAATTAATAAAATGTTACTGCGGATATGGCGTGATACGAGTAATTGTCATTGCATTTCCGTCGAAGAGTCATCAATAGAAGAAGCAAAAGCGGGGGATTAAAGATGTCGGTACGAGAAAGATTATTGTCTTTTGTTTTCCATTAAAGGGACTGTCCCGAATAGAACAGAGCCTTTAAAATAAAATCCCGAGTATGTATGAAATTTAAATCCCAAAATATAGAAGACTGGTGTATATACTCTGACTCAAAATTTCAGCTTAAAATATCTAGTTGTTTTGACGTGAGCGTTAAAACAGCTTATCCGGACACGTAACCCTTTTAAGATTTCGGGTCAATTCTTTCGTTGGGTGACCCGATAATCGATTCCCGTTCCTTTAGAGGTCTACACGGTGAATGGTCCATGTGCTGTACTTGATAACAGTGCCGGACTGGGCCCACTTGCCCACTTGCCAATAGCAAGTGGGCCTAAGCCGAAAAAAAAATATGGGCCTAAGCCTCAAAGAAAAAAAGAAAAAAGTAAAAAAAAGAAAAAGAAAAGAGGGGAGGAGAGGAAACAGGGAAAGGAAAGAAAAGCAGAAATATAGATTTCGTTGGAAGAAACAAATACAGCTACCACCTGGTGAAATGTGATTTCTCTATTCGTATTCGAGGATGTGTGATTAAAGTGCTCGCAGGTCACCATATCTCCATCCGCTGCTCTGACCTGAGGTGCTTGGAAAATGGGTTTGCGGCTGTCTTTTTTTCAAATTTTTTTTGGGGTCGCGCCGCTCGTAGACGGACTTCGCCCGCCATTTGCTCGTGGGCCTTGTCACAGGTAAGGCAAGTGGGCCTTCGGCCCACCAGTCCGGCACTGCTTGATAACAAAAGGTAAATTTCACCGACACATTATTTTTATAAAATAAAACTCTGGTTTTATCAAAACACCGCATAATAAAGTTTGGGACACCGGACTCTATTTCAAGATGAAGAATTTGGGTTTAAGTTGTTTGAAAACGTATCATATATATTGAGTTAGTTGCTCGGCCCTAAGGTAGGGGATCTTAGTGCATTTTAACACCAAATTAAAGAGTTTTATCCTCAAAAACATTATCGGGATTGACCCTTTAAGGACAATGTTGGTATCCAGCAGTATTATAGATGTGATAGAACGGCTAACACATGATTGGAAGAAATATAAAGTGACACAAATAAAGGATGCAGCAGAGAAGAGGATAATGAATGAAATGGGGTTTAACGTCCTACGCTTAAGCACCTAACCTGGGCTAATTGAAGACGGGCATACGCCAACAGTGTGCTATGAGGGAAATTTTGCCCGGGCAGCGGCGCTACGGCCTAGTCTTATATCGAATTCCAACTGCCAATGGATCTTTTACGTGCACTCCAATTTGTACACGGGACCTCGGTTTTTCGTCCCATCCGAACGACTAGGCAGCTGTTCTTGTCAGGCCCTCCTTCTGCATCACTGACAAGGGGAAATCTCGCCGGAAAATCGAGATGAACTTTCTCGGCCAATGCAGGGATCGAACACTCAACCTCCTCGCTAGCGAACCAGCGCCTTATCCACTTAGCAGAAGAGGATAACAGCTGCACAGACGGTTTTCATCTGTTTTCTTTTTTTGGGATCCATTTATTGTTTTATCATTGGTTATAGAAGTCTAATATAATATGAATGTGATAACAGCTAATAAAAAGCTACCAGTTATGTTGTTTATTTGTCCTTGTCGTACTGGAATATTTAACCAATGCCTTGCTGTCCACGGGATATCAGGGTTATTTAAAAGGCCGGAACTATTGACATTCGTAGAAGGTGTGCTTTAATGTTTCAAGAAGTTAGCCGCTTTGGCTACAGCGAGGTGGGCGGGTTGAGCAAGGCGAGTTGAGAAAGACGAGTTGAGAAAGACGGAAATAAATTATTTCGTTCATTTGACCTGTGTTTGAATATGTAATCCTAGCTGTTAGAACTCGTATTTTGAGATCTTCTTAAGTATATAAATCAAAAACCTATTTTAGGTGTTCTCTTTGAGAGCTGTAACAGGAAAGTACAAGACTATGATCGTAGTATTTGATCACCGTTACCAAATCTAATTAAAATGCAGTTCTATATTTCGTTTCGTTGTTTTTATATACTTCGATGGCCTTTACTACATGAAAATCTGATCAGTAGTAGTGGGAGGTCGAGTCATACAAGCGGCTTTTCATCCTATGACGTCAGACATAACTAATCAGCGTTGTTTCTAGTAGGATACCCACAGATCCGTGCAGTCCACGCCAAGAACTGTTTCATTGGTTAATCCTTCACATCAACCAGGGCGCGGGTTATATAACATTTCTTTCAGATCCTAGCGTAGTAAAGACAAGTAAAACGAAATGTTGAACTATAAAAAAACGAAACGAAACGAAATAGGGTCTGTTTTAAATCAGAGTGGCCTTTATCACGATATTGCTACATTATTCGGCTTCCTGAATAAACTGTAATCGGTTTATAATGTTTTCTCTATTTTTCCAGCTTTCTCCTATTCATCTTTTGTTTAAAATTAGTTTCCACCATTAACCCCAAAGTAAAAACCATTTCGCCTTTAAGTTACAAATTACCATCACGACGTGGCGTGATTGGAGTATTTCGTATTAAATGTCATTTACCCTTTTCAATTAGTGATCAATCTTGCGTGCGTGATCCGCCAATTCACGTTTTGAATCCGGTTGACCCTTGAGCTGTCAATGGAAACTTGATATTAAAAGCAAATCTTGAAAGGTAGAATTATAAAAATTGTTCAGATCCCTTTAGTATATTAATACATGTATTATAAATCCTTTGTAAATATTGAAATTTCGCTGACGAAGGCCATGTCATCTTGCACAACATTGTAGCCAAGCTCGCCCTTCAAATTCTTTTTCGGGGGCCAGGTTTGGTAAGGGGGTAAGGCGCTGGCTCGCTAGCCTTGAGGTTAGGTTTTCGATCTTCGCTTTGGCCGAGAAAGTTTATCCAGATTTTCCGGGTTTCTCCTTGTCTGTGATACAGGACGGAGGGCTTGGCAAGGACAGCTGTCTAGCCGTTCGGAGAGTACGGAAACCAAAGGTCCCGTGTACACATTGGCGTGAACGTTAAAAATCTTTTGACAGTTGGAATTATATATAAGAGTAGGCCGTAGCGCCGCTGATCGGGCAAAATTTCCTTCATAGCACATATGATGGCGTATGCTCGTCTTTATTAGCCCAGTTCGGGGAACAGTAGGACGTAAAACTCTCATTTCATTTCCTTTCGAATTCTTATCAAAGCAAATCAAATAAACATACCCTGGGGTAAAAGTTTACAGAAATCTATTCCTGGCGGCAACGAATCTATTGAATGGTAGCCGTGAAAACATCCAGCCAGTACCAATATGATAGCAACAAAAAGTAAACAGCGAAAACCAAATCTTGATCTGATATGTGTTGTTAACCAGCAAGCACCACTACTCATTCTTGATCTGTCCTCAATCATCTAAAAATATAAAAATACCCAAAGTTTATATCGGGTTTCATATGATGGCCGCCCCGCATACCTCTAGAGAAAACGTAAACTGTTATAATTTACAATGACTAGACCTCTTTAATTTGAGTAACAAATGTGAAAGTCTCGATTTAACTTGATTTGAGTTTTTGAAAGAGAAATGGGATTTAAGATTAACTAAAAACAAATTGTACAATAAATCAGAAATTTCCTCGATTCGGATTGGTCTAATGGAAAATAAACCCCTCTGATTAAACGAAAGAATGAATGAATGAAATGTGGTTTTATGGCTCATCAGCTCCAACCGGGCTATATTGCACCAAACATAATAGTGATTCTTTCGAGACAAGCTAAATCATATCACAGAATTGTATATGCATATAAATAAATTTCACTGCTTTATCAAATTAAAAATAAAAACAATCTTTTATGCATATAAACAATAAATAGAAAATATTACATATACATATTATATACAAATTAAAATTTATAATAAACACCTGTTTTTAGCATTTCATGATTACACTCAATCAAAATGTGCTTCACTGTCAAAGGAATATGACAATGTTCACATTCTGGTTGAGGCTCTCGCTTTAAGATGAAATATGTATGAAAAGTATGACCTATGCGAGAGCGACACAAGACAACCTCATCTGTCCTGTTGGTTCTATAGGAACTAGGCCATTCTCCTAAGAGAGGCTTAATGTGATGAAGTTTGTTTGTGTCTGCAAAATTATAAGACCGTTGCCAGCGGCCATAAATAAATGTGTTTATAATGGATTTAAAATCCTTAAAAGGTATATGAAATATTCTGACACGGGAAGATCTAAAGCAGACTTGGCAGCCGAGTCTGTTTTATCGTTCCCTTTGATATTCATATGACTGGGGGGCCAGCAAAGGACAATGTCCTTGCTGGTACACTCGAATGATAGAAGCAGACGATAAATGTCTGCCACTAATGGGTAATCAAGCTGTTTGTTACTCATTGCTTGAAGACCGAACAAAGAATCAGAAAAGATAGTGATTTTTTAAACAGAAGAGGGCTGAATGAACTCGAGCTCAGCTGTAAAAATAGAAGCAGCAGGTGGGATGCGAACAGAAATGGTCCCAGATGGAGTCATGGTAGCCTAAGCTACCCGATCATCATCTTTCGAACCATCTGTATATATTTGAACCGAGTCACCATATTTAGACCTTAGCTCTCGAAGGAGAGACTGAAACAAGGTGGGGCTAGTATCTCTCTCCTTATGTTGCGCAAGATCGGAATCGGTCTTTGGCGAAGATATAGCCCGCGGTGGAGTCCTAAAGGCAGGGATATTCGCAATAATCCAGGCTGATACAAGCCTCGGCCAAAAGGGGTTGTATGCAAATACCGATGTATCATGAACTTCCCATTCTGATTACAATACAGGTTTATATTTCGTTTCGATAGTCTACACTACATGAAGATCTGGCCGGTTGTTGCGATAGGTCACGTCTGAGGTCATACGTGAGGCTTTTGACCATAAGACGCCATGCATTTGATTAACCAATCAGCATTGATGTTACTAGTGGATTATCCACAGTTCCGTGCAAAACACGCCTAAAGCTCCCCGTAACAGACCGTTTCAGTGGCTAATCACTCACACCATTTAGATCATACAGTGATAACAACGCTTCCAGTTCCTAGTGTATTACAGACAAGTACAACGAAATTTTGAACAATAAAAACGAAACAGGATCTGTGTTTTAATCTGATTGTGAAATTCCTCAAATCAAATCTTTATTGACAATTAGTTTCTTCAAAAAATTATGCACAAATTAACATCACACCATTTTCAAACTTCATCTTACATCCAAACACATTCCTGCAATACATGTACATAAAACAGTTGAACAGTAATTCAACTCTTTTTCAAGTATCCAACATTAATGCTAACGAAGGCACTGAATCACTGAAGACAATTATATTTTGGTGCTCCATTCAGCATTGTTTGAGAATATAGGGCAGGCGGAAGCAATTCTTGATTGGGGGGGGGGGGAGTTCATCCCAAGTCCCTATAGGCGATGATCCAGGGGATGCAATAACCTGAAGAAAAGATTACTTGCGGCAAAGTTAGTTTCAGTCAAATTCTGAGTACCATCTATCTAACAATAATAGTAAGTGCAGGGGGACTGCACCACATATGATTTACACAAATGACAAACATAACGACAAGACACCATACTCAAAAAACAACAAACAAACAATTCAAAAAGAGCGAATGGATCCGGGGGCTAGCCGTAAGCGTCCACTGCGCTGTACAGTCCCGGGACTGTGGTGACACAGACTTCACTCATATTTGAAAACAACTGGGAATGCACCCCAAAGAAATAATTATAAAGTATCAGCATGAGTCATGATCTATTATATGTTGTAAGAATTACGAATGCAAGCATATTGTCGTATAAATTCCGCTACACAAGTAACCAAGTCATTAGTTACAAGAACAATAAATCGCTTCAAAATAATATGTGGACTGAGAAAATAACAGCTGAAATGTGACAAATTGACAAGACACCAGAACGATAAATATACTATACACAGCAACCGGGTGCTATTGCCCTTTCCCACCTCCAGCAGGGTCTTGATATTCAAGTCTGAATAAGTCAATAAACAATATGGCTGCCATTGTTTCGAGAATCGAGCATCGCGGCATCGGGTAACTAAGGCTTTGTAAACATAAAGTTATTGATTGAATTGGATGTACAACCACAGGAACTGTTAGATGTGCAAAGGTGCAACAGTGGCTACCAGCGGCTAGAATTTTGATGGTGTATAGTCTCAACAAGGACTAGCCACAAATTCGTGTGTAAATTCTGTAAAATACAATAATAAAAGCTAAAAACTCACCAAATATAAAATGAAAAACTCGCTAGCAAAACTATCAATGTTACCAGGAGTACGGCATCTTTAGTCTCGGTTGGCAGGCCACAACAATTTCATATTTACGGCGGTCATAGCCGGTTATAAACACATTATTAAGATCAATTCCCCTACTCCTTGTCACATACTGGTGTGGCATTAAAACCGCACCTTAGTCTCAGTGATTAACTTTATAAACTCAAGCGCACGGGTTATAGGTGGCGGGTAGAGATAACAATATGAGTCGGGGTACCTAGAACAAACTGCAACAGAAATTATTTCTATGGGAACTGTTCAGGTGTGGTCCCTAGTACTCCCATAACAAAAGCGGCCATTATCGTTCTTGGGGAAATTTACATAATACCAAGATGGCCGCCAGTGAATCATTTATTGGACGAAATCTTCGGAACGGTGCACTTTAGTGCAATTAAATGTACTACCGACCTATAGGAAATAGATTCTCGCGAGTTAAAAAATGCCGACATTTTAATCCTCCGACCTAACCGTAACCTAAGCCCTATATAGGGAAAGTTAAGATATCTCACACAGCTTTACGTACCGTAACATAACCAAACGTTTTATTTACTTCTTGCAGTATTATTTATATATGTTGGGAGGGATAACGTTTTACCTTAAACAAATTGCAAAAAAAATCCAATGCAGTTTAGTTCAATGATAAATATTGCTGTTCTGTTGTTGAATATTATTTTCTGGCGGTTTTCAGGGGTGCTGAAGACGGAATTTGTAGTAAACATTTCCAACATGGAAGCCAACATAACAAATGTTCGAGTTTTCACAAGTTATGTGTTTATTAATGTCATTGTATTGGTTTTTAGGGGTGCAGTATTAGAGTCGATCCGATAATGCCCGCCATTTTTTTTATTTTTTTTATCAAAATGGCGACCGAAATGATAACCGTAATGGTAAAAATTTATCTGACAATATCGACCATTTTGTTTTAAATGAACCCGCGGTAACTAGGTAACTATCGGTCTTAATATAACCAGGGAGTCGAGTTTCTCTAAACCACGAAGTACCCTGAAGTTCGGATAGAGAGTCTAAGCTATGATGTACCCTATAGTTCGTATTGAGTCTCTAAACCATGATGTATTCTGTAGTTCGTATTGCACGTCTAAACCATGATGTATCCTGTACTTCGAATAGAGTCTCTCTAAACAACCAAGTACACTATAGTTCGGATAGAGTGTCTAAACCATGATCTATCCTGTACTTCGATGTACCCTGTAGTTTATATAGTCTATAAACCATGATGTACTCTGTAGTCTCTTAACCTCAATGTACCCTAAATAGAGTTTCTAAACCATGTTTATACTGTAGTTCGCATAATCCATAGATTTGTATATAGGAGGTCGATCTTAAAATGTATATGAATTGAACGATATGTTAATCCCGGAATGACATAGTTTTTCTTAAAGAAATATATTGTTTGCACGCCTTAAATTTAAACATCTTGATGCAATAGAGCTGGGGCGGTATTTATTAAAATTCTAAGAGTTGGAATCAACTCTTAACTGTCAAAAATTACTCCTAACTTTGTAGATTTCCCTTAGACCTATTTATAAATCATTTGACTTTAAGAATTACTCCTAACTATGACACACATTTAGGAGTCCTCCTGTAGCACTCCTAACTTGTTAAAAGTACTCTTATCTTGGTTAACATGGCCGTGGGATTCTTTTTGTGACAGATTTAGTTTGGTTAGGACCCAAGTCTTACATTTAGTTAAAGGTAACTCTAAGACCCTTTATAAATATTTCTAAATAGTAACTTTTAACTAATTGTTGTTTTAGGAAGTCTTAGAGTAAAAGTTATGAAAACTCAAAAAAAATAAATAAATTAATACGGCCCCTGGTGTACAGAATTCTAGGTACATTTAACTGTTGGCAATAGCATAAATTTCTTGCTGTGGCTTGTTTGTAGTATATGACGGGATTTATTGTTTTGATTATAATCACAATGTTACACAATAAATTTATTACCCCTCCCCCTATTGAGAATTGTAATTAAAGAATGTAATGATCATCTTAATTTATATTATGTCTTTGAATCTACCTGGGAGGTATGTGCAACCGTATGACACCTTAAATAAATTAATAGGATTACTTCTACCAAGATCCAATTATAGTCTTTAATTACGCACTGTTAACCAGCCATTGGAATTTTAATGACAATACATAATTTAGTTTATTCAGCTCGAAGTAAGATTTAAAATGAATAGACACAATGTAGACAGTAATCATCTATATTGCATGTATATGCCTGTACAGCGCTTAGAAATAACGATTTGGTTTAATGTAGAGCTTTAGAAATACAATTATAATATACTCTTCAAAAAAAGTACGGGGGGGGGGGTATTATTTCCTATTTAGTATAAATGGGTATTAAAATGAGTAAAAGGCAGCATTCTATCCGAAGCAGTAACGTCTTATGTCCAAAAGAAAAATAACACGCCCCATTGAGCCAATGATTGACGTCGTGTGATGTAAAGTCATGTGTTGAAGGCGGTCATCTTTTACAGAGATATAAGAAGACTTTCGTAATCCTCAAGGTTTCCAATAGTTTTCCGAGCTTTGTTACAATACAATTTGATAATGACGTCACAATGAGAACGACGCAATGCTATCAAAATGACGTTACGACGTCATAATAAGATCGTAGGTTAAAAACGTCGGCATTTTTGAACTCACGGGTATCGATTTCCTATAGGCTGTTGATACATTTATTTGCACTAAAGTCAACCAATTCGGAGATTTTGGTAATTTTCTGGTCTACTGGTGGCCATCTTGGATTTATGTTAATTATGTAAATTTCCCCAAGAACGATAATGGCCGCTTTTGTTATGGAAGTACATGTACTAGATACAACACCTGAACAGTTCCCAAAGAAATAATTTCTGTTGCAGTTTGTTCTAGGTGTATTGTTATCTATACCCGCCTATTAGGCCAGTTGGTCATACCACCACTTTTTGTTTAGAATCCGACGGTGTCATTGTATATTTGTTCTGCGTTGTTTGCATAAACGTGTAAGTCAAGAACGTAGGTCAAGTGCGAAAAGGCAAGAGCATTTTACGCCATTTTCTAGACATTGGAGCAGCTATTAACGACAAGCGCTTGCCATTCGACACTCGCCAAAGCCGGACATTTAGTGGCCCAAAAAACGTTGATGCTTAAGATTTTCTTCGTTTAGCTCTGCCACCTGACAACAACAAATCGTGAAACACGGCGAAATGGATAAGTTTGTCGTTTTATACAGCAATATATAAGAAAAGGTAATGGGATAGCTAAAAGCAGGGTTCGTTTATCTACAGGGTAAAAGACGGTCGCTCTTGCTACATGTATAATAGTTCAAAACTATATAGATAATGAATAAATGAGAGAGATATAATTTTATTTCAATAATTCGCTTGCGCGTAGGGGTCTTTAGCAGTGGGAGGAAACCTACATTGTATTCAAATGCATTCGTGTATCGTAGATTGTTCATTACTTTAGCAACGGTACTGGACAACGATTATCCATTTCATCGTTCAATTTATAAATCTCGCGTTTTATTTGTAACCTATGTACCAATCATTGGCCATAATCTAGAAAGTTACGGTCTGATACGTGTGATTATGAACAGGAACCAAGATCTTGATGATAACAACATATAATTATGTAAAGTTGCATCCAACTTTGATATGCCATATTTTTACACTTTTTGCATACAAAGGGGGCCATTATGTCAAGTCAGTTTTAGTCATAGAGTTATATATAGAAACTAGAGTCCGCACTCATCACGTGACTCCCATGACTACAACGTTAAAGGTCATTCGGCAAACCTCGACAGATTCCGGTGCCCTATATCTAGACTCGGCTGTATGATGTAGTCCGCCATTTTGGAACTATTTTAAAGGACCCGGATAAACATGGTTGCCCCCAGGAGATGTGTGCCAGTCAAGTCGTCCACAAGCGAAGTCGTCCACAACCGTTGGTGGAGTCGTCCACGAGGCATTGGTGATGTCGTCAACAACTATTAGTGATGTCGTCCATAACTGAATTTGTTTATGAATTTGTTAATGAATTTGTTATTTATGGAATAAAACGATTTACTTTGTTGTTTATTTGCCGGGAGAAAGGGTGACCACGCAGAAAAAAAACTATACTAATTAAAAATACATCGTGTGGACGACTCCAAAAAACGTATTACAATATCCAGAAAATATTTACTTTGTTGTTTATTTACCGAGAGAAAGGGTGACCACGTAGAAAAACTATACTATTTACAAATACATTATGTGTCCAGAAATAAGTCGTGTGGACGACTCCACCCACGGGTGTGGGCAGCTTAACCAGATTTTGGGACTTTTTTGTAAAAGCGGAACGTTTTCCTGTTAGAGTAAATCGGTAGTCGATAAACCGCATCGCAAATGTATGGTCGTAGGTACATATCAATGACTATCATACATCCGAGTCTAAATGAAGGTTACGGAGAGTACCGGAATCTGTCGAGGTTTGCCGAATGCGTTAAAGGTTTGTGCCGGAATGGAGCGACGGCCGCCATGTTAGTTCCGGGGAATATGAACGTAAATACCCGGATGTTCACTATGTTATCGCATCAATCCATCTGTGTCAAACTGTTTTAAAACGTGCACAAATATTACATTTTTAAATTTTCTCACCCAAATATTTATTGTTTAATAAAAAGAATAATAAAGTTCAATGGATCGACTTATCTCCGGGCCCCTCTTTCCACGTAAAGGTTATAGAACAATTTAATTTGATATGTCGAAATCTCGACCTCTGTATCTCTCGTCGTCTCGAGGCCTACTTTATTACCTTTACCTTCGCTTTCTCTTTTTATTAAAATATTGATCTTTTAAATTAGTAAATATGTATTCCAATACAGTAAATTTGTTAAATTGTTTTAGAAATTTACGGAGCTAATTAAACATGCATTATTCAAGAGCTAAGTCTGCCTAGTGCAGGTCTTTATTTGGGCATGAAATGTTTTCTAAAGTATTAATTAGACATTGATTAACTGATCCAGGCCTTAATCAACTTTGAATGGCATCAGATTGCTCCGATATTAAACAGATTAAAACGTTTCAGCGGTAAATCAAATATGGCGCGGCTAGACGCTTCGAGTCGTAGCTTTGATCAACCAGGACCGTGGTTAAAATTATTGCACAGGTCGGTCAAATCTTTAAATGCCTATTTCTTCGCTTGCAATAGAGTAATTTGAATGAAATTTTCAAATTATTCATTTTACATCATCTACTTTCGAACTAGTATAGCAAAAATGGCTAGTTCTTATCTATATCTTGAATAATGTAACTTTAATAAAGAATGTAGAGAAATGAAAGTTGGGGTTTTTTAACAATAAAAGTAAACAAAAATCAATAGCCCGCAGAATTAGGCCTACCGGTATTTTTATTTATTTGTTAATTATTTTATTAGGAAATAAGGGAATGAAAAGTGAAGAAAGATTAATAGTAATATGGTACATAAAATGTTGTATTTATATTTACCGGTATTTATTTATTTGTTAATTATTTTTAGAAATTTATTGAACTGAAAAGGGAAGAGAAACTAAAAACAAAAATAGCCTACAGAAAATGTTGTATTTTTCTTTAATTATTTATTTATTTGCTAATTTGTTTTAGAAAATTATGGAATGAAAAGTGACATGTCATTGTCAGCGATATTGTTTTTTACTTTATCTTTCAATTTAATTTCCAGGGGTCGGTTGCTCAAAACTCAGTTATTTTAACGACCCGTTAAACTCTAACGGACATATCTTGGTAACGTGTTGTTTGTTAGGTTTCCATTAAATTTACTACAGAAAACACTATTGAATACTTTTTTTTATATATTAGCATAAATCTATAGGATAAATTTGCACCACAGAATGTTCGAGGCCTTTATTATTTCCAGCAACAATCTTTCTCTCCGTTAAAGTTAACGGATCGTTAAAAGATAACGCAGCTTTGAGCAACCGGCCCCAGTATAATATATGATATTTTAAATTATGTCGCGAATGTGTAGCCTATTCTACGGTAAATATGACTAATAAATTTACAAATTGAAATCTTACTAAGTTACTGTCCTAAAAACAGGACGGTCTTCGTCAGCTGTACTCCGAACGAGACGCTGTCTCTGCAAGGCTCCCCGAAAACAAACACGCTCATTACTCCACCTCAAACAATTAGACGTTAAACCCCATTTCATTTCATAAATATTGTTTTCATTCTGGAAACATATTTCCTTTACTGTTGTTCTATAAATATTCATTTCTCTACAGACCATTAACTTCTCTTCCCTTTTAGTTCCATAATTTTCCAAAATAAATAAATAAATAACATTTTACGTTTAAATACAGCTTCTTAATCAATATATAAATAGATAAATAAATAAATAAATAAACCGTTCTAGCAGACGTTTTCTTATCAATTTATTAGTCATATTTACTGTAGAATACCCAGTAGGCCTAGAGTACGAGATCACTGACAATGAAATGCCATTCCATAATTTTCTAAAGCACATTAGCGAATAAATAAATAAATAAATGAAAAAATGCATCATTTTCTGTAGACTGTTTTTAGTTTTTCTTCCCTTTTCAGTTCAATAAATTTCTAAAAATTATTAGCAATTAGATAAATACCGGTACAGATAATTCTGCGGGCTATTGATTTCTGTTCACTTTTATTGTTAAAAAACCTAAACTTTCATTTCTCTACATTCTTTATTAATTACTTCCGTAAATTTCTAAAATAATTTAACAAATTTACTGTATAGGAATACATATTGTGGATATTGTAGGCCTACTAATTTAAAAGATCAATATTTTAATAAAAACTAAAAGGGAAAGCAAAGCCGAAGGTAAAGTAAGTAGGCCTAGACGTAGAGACACTGCGGTCGTTCGCTGACATGTCAAATTAAATTGTTCTATAACCTTTACGTGGAAAGAGGAGCCCGGAAATAAGTCGGTCCATGGAATTTTATTACTATTTTATTAAACAATAAATGTTTAGGTGAGAAAATTTAATATTTGTGGCTTTGTGCACGTTTTAAAACAGTTAGACACAGATTGATTGATGCGATAACATAGTAAACATCCGGGTATTTACGTTCATATTCCCCGGAACTAACATGGCAGACAAGACCCCATGTCGGCACGCTGTCACGTGACCAGTGCTGACTCTAGTGTCTATATATAACTCTATGGTTTTAGTCCAACTTTCACGAAATTCGAACTGGTTGTGATTGATATGTTCACAGGGACCAAGTCCTAGGAGCCCCACAAGGTGTTAAAGGATTTTTGCTGAAGTAAACGTTTAATTTTATCATTTACTTATTTCATTATGTAACACATTTCATTTTTTTTTTTAAAGTTTTAGTACCAAATAACGTTTAAAAAACACTCGGATTTCCGCAATTACGGAAACACCCAAGAATTAATGAGCTGAAAATTAATCACATGACATGACGTCAAAGTCGATTCTCGTTTAGCAGTCGATGTATAATAATGTTGTTTAATCTTTTACCCTTATTGTTTTGTTATTTAATCTTTGTAAATGGTTTCACCATGCAACTCATATACATTCATCCTAAGTTTACTAAATGTCATTGTGCATGGTAACGACCATACTCCGCGCAGCGTTTCGTTTGATTAGAGGTAATCCCACTACTATTCTGAGTGGATATTGTTGTTTTAAATTTGATTGGTCAGTAGTCCGTCCAATCACTAGCTGCCCTACAAAACTTTACATTTAAAACGAGTGCCAGTATTGGACCAAATACGTTCACGTAACGTCATGAATTACGATTTTATTGTGACTAATTAACCAATGCATAGCAGAATACTGCAGTAAAACTAATTGTGTGACAAACGAGGCTATCAAGTCGACTATATGTAAACAATATTGTTTGGAAACGAACATACTTTCACCGTTTTTAATACCTTATATCACTGTCAGAGTTTAAGGAAGACCCAGAATAAACGAAGTACTGTCATGTTACTGTACTTAAGTGATAGCTTTCATTGAACGGTAAGAAAAGACCCATTCCCGAATAAGTTAAAAAAATCAGACGCTATTCCAGCAATGGCCAGAGAGGGATTTCTCGGGCCATTGTTTCAGGAATATGGGTAACGATACGAGGATACATGTCGAAACGTTGTGCTTTTTGCATAAACCAGTGATTGCTTCCCATACAAACTGTATTCTATTGATGTATAATTCAATAGGATATCGGCAAAAGGTGACAGTTTGTCAGACATTTATTTCACCCGGAGTGTTCTTCCCTATCAGTACGGTCTGTACGACGGGCGAATTAGAAATGCGAGTAACAACGGTGACGTTGATGGTTCGAAAAATTCTACCATAAATAGGCACTAAAAATTAAATTAGCTTGGACACCCTCACTTGTCTCATCACTAGGCCTTTAATCAGTCCTTCGATTCCCGATGACTTTTCACTTTATTTCGGCCCTAATTGTGTTCACGCTTCATCGGAAAAATATATCAGATAAAAACTATTAATTATGTTATTATAATATGCCCTATACTAGATACGAGAACGTTGCTAAAAACGGAACACATCATAGAACCATGGACCATGATGGGACTATCATTCAATACGAAGTAGGGCCTAGGCGCTAAAAACAAATTCTATCACTAACACATCGGAAACAACTTCTTACATGATCTAGGACTATTTATGATCGACTGCAAAAACATCGGCATAGGTCTACGGAAGACGCTTCGAAAGGGTGATATAATTAACATTAAATATTTCGGCTACCTACTGTGTTGTAACTTGTATACATTTCTATTGCTATATTTTGAAAGCGTGTCGGTTTCGCCATAGAACGCACAATTTTAACATAGAAAGACAATCTCGAAACCAGAAAAATTGTTGGAGGAATTTCTCTGGTGACTCAGGGTAGCCATTTTCCTGAAGGTGGCGAATCACGTGACATGTATTTACTTTACGTGCCTGGATGGCCGAATCACTTAAAATATACCCACGCGTAGTTTTTTTACGTGCCTGGATGACCGAATCACTTAGAAATATACCAACGCGTAGAAAAATAAATCTTTACAAAAACTGGAATGTGTACGTTTAGGATCCAATTTTTTTAAATTGTCAGCGAGTTGACTTTGACTCAAGGATCATTTTACAACAAACGAAACGACGACCCGACCTCTAGTTTGCGATTGACCAATCAGAGCTCAGAATGGTCGGGGCTTATCTGTAAACAAATTTAAAGATAATGGACGGTCTATGGCCCCTGAGGCCTCCGGCCCCGCGGCTGACTCTGGGAACGAGATTGATAGAAAGATACAATTTTAATAACTTATAACTTGATCGACATAATAATATTATTAAAATTGAACTGGTCACGTTAATTATAATTATAAGCAGGTATAACTCGTTGACATCGCCTCGTTGATCGCTGTGACCTTTCTGCGTGTTGACTCTCTTGGAAATTAAAAAAAAAAATGACGAACGCTTCCTAATTTATTGTTGGTGCTATTAGTTTGTCCCCAAGCGACGCAATTAGTCCAATTGATGGCATGCCGTGCTCAGTTTCAATATCCTTCTATAGGGAAATTCACAACGTCGATCGGCTATGACGTCATTCAAGGAAATAATCAAAACGAGGCTGCAGATATGCATAAATGCCAATTGGGTGTTTTTGGTATATTTTCCCCTTGTAAAAATATTAAGAGTGACTTTCAAAATTTCGCAGGACCAAGAATATTCTAATATGAAAGTTATATTTCATAGTAAAACAACTTTTTTGCGATAGTATTCTTCTTTAAACAATTGGCGTACAAGTGGCGGCCTTTTTGTCTGCCTATTTTGGTCCGATTTTCACGATATCAACCACCATTAGGGTGTAACGGTGATATACTAAAACGTTTTCTTAAATCGGATAAAAATTGTAGCCTAGATGAACCACAAGCTAAACGTGCGATTTTTTGTACAATCAAGGGGCTATAATTCAGGAAGTTACGATCCGATATGCGCGAATATCGAAGTAACTGAGACCTGTGGGACATAAACCATCGTCTGTTACCACGTGTACTCATTCTGTTCTACTCCACTATACCCTGGGTTAATCTATAGGTCATTCTGAACATCTAAGACACGCTACCTGCGGAGAAGTATCCCAGACACAGCCTTTATATTTATATCACGTGATCTACACATCACAGGTCATGACATTGACGTCAATGTGTCATGAGATCAACAACACGTTACATCAGCAATCTTTCTTTTGCACCCATAAAGACTATATAATTCGTACAGTCCAAACATGTTCTCTTTTGTCTTCTTACAATGATTTTTCACAAAAATAACATCTACAACTCATAGAATTGGCGTCGTTTTTAATGACAGCGTCTGCGAATGGTTGTTCATAGAGGCTGCCATCTTGGCACTATTTTGTGCGTTGGTCGTGTCTATTTCGGATATGCACAATCAATTCTGTTGATGTTTTTAACGGGATTAACAAACAGTTAATTTATTTCAGTTCTAAAACAAATATTCTAAACTTTAACGCAAATTTAGAGAAGGGAAGAAACTCTGATCGAACAATGTTAGGAGTTTGCCTATTCTTAAAGCGTAAATATTAACATATTTCAGACAATGAACGAATAGTAATAATATAGATGTTATACATATTTGAAATCAACAACACATTATAGTACAGATTTTGATAATACAATTTAATATAAATAAATTATAAATATAAACATTATTTACATAAATCATTCAGTAAATGGACATGCATGTGGTTATCTACCCTTAAAAAACGAAGGCGGAACGATTGGTTTGTAAACTGTTTTATGATTGATTAGTAGACTGTAGCTACATTCTAGGCCCGGGCAGATAATTTGAAATCGTGTAAACCATACGGATTAACCCAGGTTATAGTGGAGTAGAACGGAATGAATACACTGGGTAACCGAGGATGGACATAAACATGCATTCTAAAATTCATCAACATCGTCATCGGATCAAAATTGTGACTAATAAACGATCCATAACCTTGAAATACGATGTTTTACACTATTTGCGTACAATTGGCGGCAATAATTCAGGAAGTTACGATCCGATATGCGCGAATGTCGAATGGAATCAAGATCCGTGTATTATAAACATGCATTTAAAGTTTCATCAAAATCGGATCAAAGTTTCGACCAATGGAGTGTCCACAAGCTAAAAAAGTAATTTTTCGTATAATCAGGGGCCATAATTAATGTCATTATTGACAGGAACCGAGAACTTTGAGGGGATATATATACCTATATTGCAAGTTTCGTCAAAATCGGATAAAATTTGTGACCTGTTGGGTGCCCACAAACAAATTGTGGAAGGACGGCCAGGGGCGACGACAATATGCGTCCACATGAAGATGTGGGCGTGTAAAAAATGAACGAAACTTACCTTGGTTAATTAAGTTAAAGTTTGATTTAAATTCTATACGAATCTGATCACTGGTGCTTCCAAAACATAACATACACTTCGTTTATTTCTGGAGATGATGTGCCTGAAACAATTAGAAGAATTTGTAATTGTCGCAAATTTGGTAACTAGCTTGTAGGAACATCGTCGAGGTTCACGAACACGAAAGGCAGACACTTTGATGGTTGAGACAGAGCACAGACCTTTAAATAGAACTCACCCGATCAGTACCACCACTAGCCCCGATTCTAAAACCTTCGGCGGGATGGGTTTGAGGCTTAAGGCCTGCCTATTATTCAGTGCCTATTGCAACTGGGCACCAGATGGTTTTGCAATTTCACAGGAGAGATAGAATATTTCAGTGTTTGTCTCCATATTGTCTTGTAGTATATGTTTTCTGTGTTTATAATCATTGCAAATAGCGCACGAAACCATATAATTCGTTGAGTCTTAAATATTGGACATTAGGGTCTCCAATACTCTTTGATTTTCACAGTTTACTTACAGTAGCTTATAAATTGCAATTAGCGTCTATGAGCTAAACCGTTTTAGCTGCCATATTATCTGTTTACTCTCTAGAGTACCGAAGGAAATTAATAATACGACAGCTCCAACTACGATGTCTAACCCACGATTATGTACTATCCAGCATAGTATAAAAGGTTGATGGCTGCCTGTGTAAACAAACAATACAAACAATGTTTTCTGTATGAATTCACATAAGTATGAAGCTTTGAGTTAACAATTAATCCAACTCTAGACAATACTGGTCTAACCCACAGCGTAATTCTTCATTTTTGAAAGAGACTTCTGACATATAGGCACCAGTGTTATATTCTAACCTCTTCTCTTGATAATGGCTTCAACTCGCTGAGTATTGCAGTGGCCCAAGTGTCCTTGACATTGTTTAGTTCTTGTTTAGTGACAAGACAGTTAGTAGTGCAGCAGATAATTGCATAGTATCAGCGGAATCGTTCAAATCTGGACAAAGTATTAAAAATTGGCATAAATACTTCTTGGGGACTACTGTTTGAAACAACCTATAAGACAATCGATAACCCAGGATGGTGGCCTTTTTAAAAGATGATCGACGTTCGGACAACGAAATACCATTTTTTTGCAATTAAACCACACCAAACTGTTAGGAGCCATAATGCTAGATTTTGCAGTCCGGTGCACACTAAAATCGAACTCACCTGAGATCAGAAGTTGGAAATAGACATACCATATATTAAATTTCCTTTAAATCGAATAACAAGTGTGACCTCTAGACTGTCCACAAACACATGTGAACAGGCATCCACACGGACGGACATAATACGAACAAATGAAAATGTGTTCGTATAATAAATTCCCCTAATAAATAGGTCCAATGGGTAAAATTCTGTGAAAAAAAAATGCAAGTGGCTAACGTGATTTCTTAATAAATGGCCATAAAAAGTGAAATGAAATGAGGCTTAACGTCCAACTTTTCGGCGTGGACTGGGCAAATAAAGACGGAACCCTAAACAGAAACATATTTAGTGCGTGTATCTAGATTTATAATATTTTTTCAACTGCTTTATTTTTACACGCGTGCATGTTTAATGTTGTATTTTAAAGGAGCTGAATCACTACTTCTGTAACCTAAAAATGGACATAATAATAATACGAATGTATGTAAACTGATTAACATTGAATCCTTTCTATTTTGACTTATTCGATTTAATTAGCAAAGAGTGCAAATGCAAATTGAATGGCAGTCTTTGGCGTCTTGTTGTTCTAGTCGACACCGGTATTATTCTCCAGTGGGATGGGTTTAGCCCCATTCGCCGAGTCACTGTATTACAAATGACACTGAAATGCATTCTGGTACGCGATTCGTCCGCCATTTTTAAATTTTTATTGTGTCGTTTCTCATTGACAATGCCATATTATTTGAGATTGGGGATCAGATAATGGTACAGCAAACTATTGGTTTACCAATGGGAACTGACCCCGTCCCATTTATGACAAATGCTTTCAGGATCATAATAGAAAAATTGATTACAATGTAGCTAAACGTCTAAACTATACCTTCCGATACATTGAATTCCCGAATTCAATCTCGTCATTTTAACTGCACTGCCAAAGAAGGTAGGCCTACACAATGTTATGCATTCTAAAATAAATTTCGAAGCTTCCATTTCTTCATCATACCAAGATTGACATTTCTTAATAGTATATAATCGACTATATATATATATTAGATAATGATCCAATTCAATATTAAAATTTTATGTAGTTGCCTTATCTGGATTATCGCCCTTATTTTATGACTTTATAAATACACTTCAATAGTATGATTTCTTCAGGATAGCTGTTTTGCATTTCTCGTAGGGGCATTGCGTATTCTATTTTGTTCAATTACATAGCTTAATAATTCCAATTAGTTGCTGGATCGATAGTTTATTAACCTTTTGGCGTTATTTTATCTGGATTATCGCCCTTTTTATTTGTTTTTTTCTTCTAATTTTGACGTCATTGACATTCTACCGCCTTGTACTTCACGTCATTCAGTGAACAGACGGCTGTCAGTTAATTTCGTCTACATTTTCTCATTTGCTTCTTTGTATTCAGTCTTGTTTGTGCTATTGCTGTTTTTGTGGTGGGTGGAACATATGCCCTAACTGAATTCAATATGCCTTGATTCTGTTTGTTTTTCTTTAACACATGTCACCAATGTTTACCTGTATTGTTAATTGTTACTTTAATATGCTTAGGCCTACATTCATATTTCTTGTACGGTAACATAATAGCAGAACATTGCTTATGCTTGCATTCCACAATGGTTTCCCTGCGTCTGGGCTATACTCCTGATTTGAGTGAAGTCTGTATCACTACAGACCCTAGACCCCGTATCATTCGTTTAATTTGAGTTGTTGGTTTGTTTGTTATTTCTGCGTATTGTCTCTTGTCCGTATATATGTTGATTTTTGTAAATTATGTGTAGAGCAGAGCCCCCCCCCCCCCCTATGCACTTACTATTGAAAATATTGGATTTAAGAAACCCGGCGGCATCTTTTCACGGTAAGAATTTGTATCTTGTTTTCTTTTGAAACGTGTCGTCACAAAAAAAAATAATGTATAAATCCGCACGAATTGATGGTAATAGGATCACACTCCTAAGGACGACCTTTATTTATCTGTATTTGAATTATTTGAGATCAACTTCAATTTCAATTTCCATATAAATATAGGAGCTTATCATACGTATTTTACCATGATCACTGAGAACGTGTCCTTATCTTGGCTTGGCTGATGTGACGCAATGTTTCCACCTAATAGTAATAATATTAAGAAAAGGTTGTTAAAACATAATGTCTTCGAGAGAAAATAATGATGATCTATACAATATAATTAGTATAGTTATTATGCAATAACAAAAATATGCAATTATAATATAATGAAAATAACAGTAATTGTAAAATAATTTAATTACACAATGCATATAAATATGAATCGTTGTAATTAAAAGGTTTGAGATGCTTTCACATTATTATTAATGACAGTTATGGCGTAACCATCAATCTCGAAACCATAAAAATTTGGGAGAAAGAAATTTCTCTAGTGACACTAGGAAGTCATTTTCCCGGAAGGGACGAATCACACCACTGTCACGTGACATGTATTTATTTTGCGTGTCTGGATGACCGAATCACTTAAAAATATACACACGCGTAGAAAAATAGATCTTTGCAAAAACTTGAATTTGTACATTTAGGATCCAATTTTATGTCAGCGAATTCACTTTGACTTAAGAATTATTTTACAACAAACGAAACGACAATCCGACCTCTAGTTTTCGAGAAATCTCTGAATGGGCGGGGCTTAGGTCTGAACAAATTTGGATAAATGGACGGTATATGGCCCCAGAGGCCGCCGGTCCCGCGGCTGACTCTGGGAACGAGATTGCGCAGCCATATTACTAGGGATCGGAACGTGAACCCGTAAGTTATTTGTTCCTCTAATTCCGTATGAACACAAATTATCGAATGTGAACGATCATTAATACTTCGTGCAAAGGTATAATTATTGACGTTAATACGTGTATCTAGTTTATACATTACTATTTAAAACAAAATATATTTGAATATCTAAACATCTAAATCAGTATAATATTTAGTTTAGCTAACAATATCAATTTATATGGAAGAATAATGAAAATGGAATATTTTGAGTATAGAATGACTTACCTAATAATAATTATTTATGATTGTGCTTCTTGAGTTTCTGGGTTTATATCCTAATTTTGGTCACAATAGATTTGATAAGCGTGCATTCTAAAG
This sequence comes from Patella pellucida, assembly GCA_917208275.1. NCBI lineage: Eukaryota > Metazoa > Mollusca > Gastropoda > Patellidae > Patella > Patella pellucida. The sequence goes on from OU795039.1 coordinate 67,070,600, forward strand.
TATTAAATCCTTTTCTAACATATCGGATGGAATTCTATTATTAAAATAGGTATTTTATATAGATACTTTGTTTCATCTTTATTTTTGTATCAGTTTTGGATATAGTATAAAAAAAAATATGATTTGAATAGATATTTCCAATACATCTGATTACGCAACTAATTGTTTTACCAGCATTTATTGCCTAAAATTATATTACTAGTATTAATGTTTTGTCTGATTTGTGATACTTTAATAAAATAAAGTATTATTATTATTATTATTATTATAACCCCGACCAAGACATGTTAACAAACTAAGTTTAACTGGTCAAGAATGGTTATCAATTTGAAAGCAAGCAATGGCTATAATTTAATTAATTAATTTTGTTAGTGTACGACAAATATATTTTTATTGCACACTATGACATAACTTTGCGCATGTGCTGTGATTCATATTGAGAATAAAGAAGAGAGAGAAATGGGATTTAACAGCAACTCGACACAAACTAGGTTATTTCGGGACTTGCATATGGTTAATTTTATTTCAATAATTCGCTTGCGCGTAGGGGTCTTTAGCAGTGGGAGAAAACCCACAAAGTAGGGAGAATAAAGAAACCTTAACAACGAACTAGATTGACCTTTTTATTTATTCATGCACGCAACTTTTATCAAAACTTCAATAATGCATGGATTGCACCTGTATATTTTTCCCACTACTCGTTTTGTCGATTTTCATGGATCCCTCTACGGCCCCACCCAAGAGGTTTGATAACAGCGTTATTGTTTTTCGTCAATACCACCCATGTTATAAATATACATAATATTCTACACACCATATCCAAAATTCAAAGGATTTATTGCCAAAATTTGAAATATGATATTGACCCCCCCCCCCCCCCCCCTCAGCTCCAAAAGACGAGAACAGAACAAATCCCAAACAACTAACCACAGCTCTTTATTATGAGATCATTTAAATTGTGGATATTATGACGTGTAGAATATGTCTGTCACTTTTACAATACGTTAGTTAGGTCATACTGACAAAACAGGACTGCTTTTTATAGAATTATGATTGCTATAGATAATTCTCGAGTATAATAATATAATAAAAAACATTATTTAATGAGGCAACTTATGTACTTTTGCAACAACTAATCTTCCATAAGTCCAACCTACGCTACAAAACGAATCGGGAATTGATACAAATTTATTAAAAAAACAAAACAATTTGAGATGCAATAGCCTTTTAAAGGGAAAATAAGTCCCTCCTAGACTACAAAACATGTGTAGTGTTAAGAAGAACAAAAATAAAATGAAGTAGAAATGTAAATATTAACCTACCTGTAAAATAATTGGATGACAAAAAAAAGAAGAGATCGTAACAAAATAAGATAAGTAGGATGTGTTTTTTTCAGTTCTAAAATGTGTTTTCAGATTATAATCTTAAAATTTTCAACATATATTTACAAACTGAATAATTATAAAACACAGAGATAGAACACAAACACTACCTACCTCCCTATCTCTCATTCCGTTATTAAATGATAAATCTCTCGTTACAAAGAAACGGTTCGCCATTAGGCAAATCAGTTGATCATTACTGTTACTATATTTAGTCCCTTTGTTATATTCCATGCGTAACAGATTTAAGGTGTTGTCATGGTTTTAGCTGTATTATTTGCTGTAACTGTCAATCGCAATTAGCAGTTTGTTCTAGACACTGTATATTACCTTTCAAAATGAATTCTTCTCTTTCTTTGTCTTTTAAAGTCAGTAATATTGAAAATCTATCACGGCGCTGTGGTTTGACTTGCCCCATTTGCCCCGTTTCTTCACGACATACAGAATAGTTGTATGGGTTTATTTTATAGTATATTTAAAAGAATGATGTCCTGTGGTTCACGCTCTAATTAACTAATAAAATATTAACCTGTACGTGACTTGGAACAATGGATGCTTCAGACGTGTTTCAGTATGGTGGCTGATTGTTGTCATATGTCATGGTGGCCTGGCAAAGAACAATGTCTAGTTGTGTAAATGGGACGGAAAAAACAAGCTCGTGTGTACACATTGGCGTGCACATTAATGAATGAATGAAATTGGGTTTAACGTCCTACGCTCCTGCACCTGCGTGCACATTAAAGAATGCTTCAATGATCAGAAATGCCACAGTCCATTGAAAATTTCCGTCATAGCACTCTTTGTAGCGAATACCTAGCTATAGCTTGATTGACGCAGAAAAATAGGAAAATTGAATGACATGAAATTGGGTTCAACGTCCTACTGTTTGACAGTGATGCAAGATGGGGATGGGACGAAAAACCGAGGCCCTATTTACATATTGGCGTGCACGTAAAAGACCCCCCGACAGTTTAGATGCAATAATAGAGTAGTCAAAGAAGAACAAAATGAAATGAAATTGAGTTTAACGTCCTACTGCTCTGCTCAGTCTGAGCTCATAAAGACAGGCTTACGGCATACAATGTGCTATGGGGGACATCTTGCCCGGACATATTGGCGTGCACGTAAAAGACCCCCCGACAGTTGGGATGCAATATAAGAGTAGTCAAAGAAGAACAAAATGAAATGAAATTGAGTTTGACGTCCTACTGCACTGCTCAGTCTGGGCTCATAAAGAGAGGCTTACGGCATACAATGTGCTATGGGGGACATTTTGCCCGGACAGCGACGCTGCGGCCTACTCTTACATTAAAAATGTGAATAGTTTAGAGGAGTGAGGAGCCATGAATAAAACGTTCGTTTCCTTTAAAACTTGTTTTTGTTAACTGATAAACATTGATTAAATTAATAATGCTTGCTTGTAATAAGAAGACTGACATTGTAATAACTCAATTTTATCACCCAATAATACATTTGACAGTAGATATCGCTTGTGTGATAAATTACATAATCTACTGTGATATATACACAGTGGTGATATCGCTTTTCATAAATTTGATTGGTCAATCAAAAAGGAACTACTTTCTTTTATTTTAAAGAAACCACTTTGTTTAAGTAAAGAGTGACTTTTTTATAAAAATAAAGGAAACTGCTTTTATTTAATTGACCTTGAAGGAAAAAACTGGGTCAGTATATAGGACTATACAATAGCTAAACTGCTTTCAAAAAATGATGTATCACTACGCTGTAATGTAATAAGGTTCTATAAAAGTGAAATCTATACCAAAGAATTATATTTATTTATTTGTGCATGTAAGAAAGGATTGGGTGATAAATAAAATCTCCAACTCGTGTTTTTTGATACCAAAAAATATCAACACTCGTTGATAAAGTAAAAAAACTCGGCAGAGCCTCGTTTTTTTTTACTTTATCAACTTGTGTTGATATTTTTTGATATCAAAAAACACTCATAGGAGATTCTCTATGTAGCAAGACAAATTCAAACAGCATCTAGTTTCTGTATCAGAAATCAGAATGTCTCGTTGTATTGGATACTAACCAGTGGGGGTAAAAACAGTGGTGAAGAAATTGGTAACAAAATAATGACATATTTGATCAACAAAGAATTTTTTAATTTAAACAATTATTCATTCATTGAATTTATGAGCTTATATTAGGTCGCTTCCTGAAGAAAAATGTACAAAATCTGAAAACTAGACAAATAAAATAAATACATGTATGTCATTTATTTACCAGTTACTGTCACAATTGGTACAATAGAACGTGTTCGGGCGTGCACTCATTATCAGCGAACACTTGCTTCAACGAGCACCAAACAAACCCCCCGAGCGATGTTTTGGTAATTTACCCCCTACTTATCACACACCTGTTCAACGCGTGCAACGGGCATCTATATTGTATGTTCATTTGTTATGTATAATTGTGACATGTTATTTTTCTTCTATGATTTATGGTAACTAATTAATTTCATAGACGGCTTAAGGAGATGTTTCTTTCTTTTAGAAACATTTATTAAGGATTGTACAGGTTTTGGTTAATAAAGTTTAATTGTTGTCAATGTATATGTGTTGTTTTTTACAGAATGATTCCAAGTATGTGTTAACAAGTTTGGGAATCACGTGGCTCATTGGGTAAGGTACTGGCTCGCTGGCCTGGAGGTCGGGTGTTCGATCCCTGCATTGGTTCCCCCTTGTCAGTGATGCAGACGGAGGGCCTCACAAGTTCCCGTGTACATATTGACGTGCACGTAAAATATCCCTTGGCAGTTGGAATTCAGTTACTGCCCTCGCACAAAATTTCCCTCGTGGCACACTATGAGGGAAGCGTATGCCCGTCTTCAATTAGCCCAGGTTAGGTGCAGAAGCGTAGGACGTTAAACCCCATTTCATTCATTCATTCGTTAACAAGTTAAGGTAATGAGGGTTTAAAGCAATGAATGTGTCTGGGTTGTGATGCATGTGCATGTGGTGCATAGTTTTGATTGGATGTCTGACTGACTAAAAGTTTCTTGGTGTACGAATTGATAAAGTTTGAGTTAAAGGACCTAAGTCCGTAACTCAAAATCCTCCAACATCTTCGACGTCGAAAACACGAATTGTTGGTCAATTCAAATCAACATTGATAATGTAAACTCACCTGGAAAAGATGCTGATATCCGATATTTAAGATACAATTATTTTTTTAACCTTGTCTGTGTCGAGTGGACGTTTAACCCCATCTCTCTCTCTCTCCCTCTCTCTCTCTCTCTCTACAAAAAACCAAAAGAGTGAAATCAAAGGTTTGTAAACATAGTAATATATGGTCTACAAGCAGGGTGCCTGGCTTCGCCCGGGGCCCAAATTCGACAGGTTCCCAATTCATCCAGGTTCAAATTCGCCCGGGCCATGCTGTTTAAATTGAAACCACATGTGTGGGGGTGGAACGCGGCGACATACATACATAAACACTTTTATTTTATATACATAGATTAATTTTAAACCTGCTAGTATTTTGGAGAAATTAATTTTGAAACTTAAAACACTAAAATGGGAGCATCCTTATTTAGACTTGAGGTTGATGTAAGTTGTATATCTCGCGAAATCTGCCGTTTTGTGTGTTCTGTTCTTAATTTAAGAGATGTACCCGATAGGACCTTTCCTGATATATGTATTTATATATCACTATATATATATATTTGAATGCTCTAATATATTCTGTATTCGTATATATTCTAGTCATATTTATTTTCTTGTAAGATTGACTTGGGTATTATGTTCGATTTAGGCATATTACACACCGGCCTAGAACAAGGCAACGTTCATCTATGTGTATATATACATTTGTTCTTATGTATTTTTTCTTTCATTTTGTATGCTGCTCCCCGTAGGGCGTGGACTTTTTTATGCAATAAACTTACTTACTTACTTTCCGGGGGGGGGGGGGGTAGGCTAAATGATGTCTTACGTAGAACAAATTGCAACAAAAGGTTTTTTGTTTTCTATTGGCTCGTTATGATGTCCTAGGTAAGGAAAAGAAAGTTTACCAAAATCGGAGTCCAAAAAAGGACAGGGGGCGTGACAAAATCGAAGATGGCGGCTGTCGATCAGAAATTGCGAATATCTCTAAAACTATTGGATTTAGATACCATAAATGTATTGGGGACATATAGGAAGTCGGTACCAAAAATTGCGACGGTATGTCTCTACAACGTCATGACTTCACTGTGACGTCACAACGGCGTATCAGTCGTCGCATTTCTTCCAAAATTAGTCCATGAATGCATGTTAGCAGGAACGTATATCTACATGACTATGACTCACTGTAAAATATATTAAATTAGGTTTATGTAATGATTGATTACACAAATTTAACTATCTCCACGGTCGATTTCGTATGAAATTGAATTTCCGTTATTATCTTCTTTCCCGATCCAATATTTTGAGCAAACATAAAACTATTATACGTTTTTGTTGGCCAAAAAGTTATATTAAACGAACTGGTATATTATATATATATAATATGTAATAATAATATACATTATATTATTATAATCAAAATGGTCTGACATATTTACATTGATCTATCCATTATATTATATTATTATAATCAAAATGGTCTGAAGAGGTGTTTATTTCTTTTTTCAACGTAATTGTATTTATATTTCTCTGGGAGTAGTTCAAAGAAACTTTTTTGGTATATATATATATATATATATATATATATACATAAATAAATAAAAAATACGTCCAGGTAAGAAAATCTTCCACTTTACTTCATTATGACATACATTAAATTATAAGCTAGCCAATATATATATAGTTATAGTAAGTAGTTGTTCTAAAGTACAGTATTAAATATTATAGTATGAAATATAAAAATAACACCGATTTGCTTCTACATGTTTCAATATAGCATCATCATTCATCAGGAAGCCATTGATAATATATAACTTATAACGTTGAAAGGTTACCCTTGTGACGTCACAATAGAGGTACATTACATTGCATGAATGAATGAATAAATAGTGATGATTAAATAAACACGTAAAATATCCCTTGGCAGTTGGAATTCAGTTACTGCCCTCGCACAAAATTTCCCTCGTGGCACACTATGAGGGAAGCGTATGCCCGTCTTCAATTAGCCCAGGTTAGGTGCAGAAGCGTAGGACGTTAAACCCCATTTCATTCATTCATTCGTTAACAAGTTAAGGTAATGAGGGTTTAAAGCAATGAATGTGTCTGGGTTGTGATGCATGTGCATGTGGTGCATAGTTTTGATTGGATGTCTGACTGACTAAAAGTTTCTTGGTGTACGAATTGATAAAGTTTGAGTTAAAGGACCTAAGTCCGTAACTCAAAATCCTCCAACATCTTCGACGTCGAAAACACGAATTGTTGGTCAATTCAAATCAACATTGATAATGTAAACTCACCTGGAAAAGATGCTGATATCCGATATTTAAGATACAATTATTTTTTTAACCTTGTCTGTGTCGAGTGGACGTTTAACCCCATCTCTCTCTCTCTCCCTCTCTCTCTCTCTCTCTACAAAAAACCAAAAGAGTGAAATCAAAGGTTTGTAAACATAGTAATATATGGTCTACAAGCAGGGTGCCTGGCTTCGCCCGGGGCCCAAATTCGACAGGTTCCCAATTCATCCAGGTTCAAATTCGCCCGGGCCATGCTGTTTAAATTGAAACCACATGTGTGGGGGTGGAACGCGGCGACATACATACATAAACACTTTTATTTTATATACATAGATTAATTTTAAACCTGCTAGTATTTTGGAGAAATTAATTTTGAAACTTAAAACACTAAAATGGGAGCATCCTTATTTAGACTTGAGGTTGATGTAAGTTGTATATCTCGCGAAATCTGCCGTTTTGTGTGTTCTGTTCTTAATTTAAGAGATGTACCCGATAGGACCTTTCCTGATATATGTATTTATATATCACTATATATATATATTTGAATGCTCTAATATATTCTGTATTCGTATATATTCTAGTCATATTTATTTTCTTGTAAGATTGACTTGGGTATTATGTTCGATTTAGGCATATTACACACCGGCCTAGAACAAGGCAACGTTCATCTATGTGTATATATACATTTGTTCTTATGTATTTTTTCTTTCATTTTGTATGCTGCTCCCCGTAGGGCGTGGACTTTTTTATGCAATAAACTTACTTACTTACTTTCCGGGGGGGGGGGGGGTAGGCTAAATGATGTCTTACGTAGAACAAATTGCAACAAAAGGTTTTTTGTTTTCTATTGGCTCGTTATGATGTCCTAGGTAAGGAAAAGAAAGTTTACCAAAATCGGAGTCCAAATAAGGACAGGGGGCGTGACAAAATCGAAGATGGCGGCTGTCGATCAGAAATTGCGAATATCTCTAAAACTATTGGATTTAGATACCATAAATGTATTGGGGACATATAGGAAGTCGGTACCAAAAATTGCGACGGTATGTCTCTACAACGTCATGACTTCACTGTGACGTCACAACGGCGTATCAGTCGTCGCATTTCTTCCAAAATTAGTCCATGAATGCATGTTAGCAGGAACGTATATCTACATGACTATGACTCACTGTAAAATATATTAAATTAGGTTTATGTAATGATTGATTACACAAATTTAACTATCTCCACGGTCGATTTCGTATGAAATTGAATTTCCGTTATTATCTTCTTTCCCGATCCAATATTTTGAGCAAACATAAAACTATTATACGTTTTTGTTGGCCAAAAAGTTATATTAAACGAACTGGTATATTATATATATATAATATGTAATAATAATATACATTATATTATTATAATCAAAATGGTCTGACATATTTACATTGATCTATCCATTATATTATATTATTATAATCAAAATGGTCTGAAGAGGTGTTTATTTCTTTTTTCAACGTAATTGTATTTATATTTCTCTGGGAGTAGTTCAAAGAAACTTTTTTGGTATATATATATATATATATATATATATACATAAATAAATAAAAAATACGTCCAGGTAAGAAAATCTTCCACTTTACTTCATTATGACATACATTAAATTATAAGCTAGCCAATATATATATAGTTATAGTAAGTAGTTGTTCTAAAGTACAGTATTAAATATTATAGTATGAAATATAAAAATAACACCGATTTGCTTCTACATGTTTCAATATAGCATCATCATTCATCAGGAAGCCATTGATAATATATAACTTATAACGTTGAAAGGTTACCCTTGTGACGTCACAATAGAGGTACATTACATTGCATGAATGAATGAATAAATAGTGATGATTAAATAAACAAATATTATAATATGTACATACACTATTCAGTTAGCTACTTTAAAAAAGAGATCAATTAGGCTATTTTATTTGTTTAGCAGACGTCTACATTTGTTTATGAAATATTCCTCTTTAACTATCTCAGTGAGCATCTGGACATAATTATGTGCACACAACTTTCATACCAAATTTCAAATATTCCCGTTCTACCATAATATAGAATGTGGACAATGTTTTTAAAGAATTGTTTAGTGGGTGCCGAAGTAAGTATTCTAAACTTTGACACTTACCACGTGGTAGGATATTCTACTATGATGTCATCAAATATGGCAGTCGACTTCATATCAATTGTATCCTACCTGCTCTAGTTTTCTGTCAATTTCTATGAATAAAGGCCAGAATGAAGCGGTTTCTGCGATCTTTTTGAAAAATATATTTTTTGATAAAATTTAATTTGATTAATTTTCAAGAAAACACATTTTTAAGTGACACAATAGAAAAGTTCAAAAATATAAAATGAAATGGGGTTTAACTTCCTACTGTTCTGCTCCTAAACTGGGCAAATAAAGAAAGGCATGAGGGAAATCTTCCCCTGCCAGCGGTGCTACGGCCTTCTCTTATATCGAATTACAATTCACATGGGACCTTTTACGTGCACACCAATGTGTACACGGGACCTCGGTTGATCGCCCCATCCGAACGACTAGACAATTGTCCTTTCCGGTCCTCCGTCCCGCATCACTGACAAGGGGGAAACGACGTCGGAAAATCTGGATGAACTTTCGCGGCCAATGCCCCCGAACTCCAAGCTAGCGAGCTTACCGACTTAGGCAGCGAGATCCCCCTATTAAGATACTGATGATGGAACATAAATTATTGTGTATTAAACATGCATTATTCAAGAGCTAAATCTGCCCAGTGCAGGTCTTTATTTGGGCATGAAATGTTTTCTAAAGTATTAATTAGACATTAATTAACTGATCCGGGCCTTAATCAACTTTGGACTTAATCAACTTTGGATGGCATCAGATTGTTCCGATATTAAACAGATTAAAACGTTTCAGTGATAAATCAAATATGGCGGTCCCAGACGCTTCGAGTCTTAGCTTTGATCAACCAGGACCGTGGTTGAAATTATTGCACACGTCGGCCAAATTTCAAATGCCAATATCTTCGCTTGCAATAGAGTAATTTCAATGAAATTTTCAAATTATTCATTTTACATCACCTCCTTTCGAACTATTATAGCAAGAATGGCTAGTTCTTATCTATATCTTGAGTAATGTAACTTTAATAAAGGCAGCTCAAAATCGGAAAAATGATTCTGTCTAATAGACTAAAAAAACACAGATAACACGCAGGATCAAAGGATGTGGAGTTTTAATTTATTTATTTGTTTTTTTTGCATATATATTAAAATTCCAGAATAATTGAACATTTGTTTCATAGACATTTTAAACGTGTTTTAAAATCAATCACGTATATTTTAAATTCTGTCTGATATATAGAAAGAGAGAGAGGGGGAGAATTGGACTTAACGTCCACTCGGCACAAAGTATGTCATTTCAGGGCTAACATATGGTTAAAAAATATTTCAATAATTCGATTGTGGGTCGGGTATTTAGCTGTGGGAGGAAACCGAAGAAAACCAACGAGGTTGAACAGGTAACACTTACAACCGGGTAATCGAAATCACGCCAACTGACGCAATAAACATCCAAACCCTCTCTGTTATGATGGTTGTAAGCGAATAAATTGGGCTAAAAAAACACTCTTTTGCGCCCGCGCATGGACTGTCCCAACACTTATTTTTGGCGATCTGCACCCCTGCTCATAGTACACTAATTGAGCCAAATCAGAACAGAACAATACAATGTATAACCTCATTTCATTTCTTCAACAATTGCAATAAATCCGTGTTTCTGCAGCAACTCTACACTGTAAAAAAAATATCTGTTTTTCAAATCCCAACTTTTTGTTTTTTGAAGGAAATCATCCGTATTATCACAGAAATATCTGTGATTTGAGATAAATAACTCGTATTTTTACCATAAAATCTTTTGTTTTGTTTGCGTTTCTGTCTTTGGACAGACACGTCCGTATTTTTACAAACTTTTCCGCAAATTAACTGATAGAAACTGTTTATTAACAATATAAATTACATTATTAATCAAAATAGCTGTAATATTACAGAAAAACTTGCATATTAACGGCACTGTTCTGTTAATTCACATTGTTATACTGTTGGATTCGGTTAACGCATGCGCTTCACAGACTTAACGTACGGCGGTGAGTGTTTGAATGTGCACTGACGGCGTAAAATAGCGAATAGACGAAAATCAACACTAACATGTGAAGGTAAGCCTGCCTAATAATGTGTATGTGTGAAGGCAAATCTACAGCATAAGTAGATATTGGGTATGTTATTGGATTTAAAGACACAACCTCGGTACTGTCTGTTTAGTTTGCTGTTTTTGTTATGTTTCAAATCAATGATCAATACACATAGTAGCCATGCAAATGCATGTTGTCTGTGAATTTAAAATCGACCATGAAATTTGAAGCCATGCACGATTTCTTGCTCTTAATTTCTGTTCATTTTTAATATTTTTGTACATTCATGACTGAAAATAAATAAATTGTTAAGAATGTTTTTGTTTTATATTTAACCAAAATAATTTGTTAAAAAAAGAAGAAAATACGTCTTAGTCACTGTTAAAAATAATTCTGTAAAAAAAACGAAAAATTCTGGCAGCAGATTTACCAGATTTTTTCCTGTAATTTCACAGAAATATGCTTCTGTAAAGAAACAGAAAAATTTTGGCAGCACAATTTACCAGATTTTTTCCTGTAATTTTACAGAAGCATGTTTCTAAAAAAATAACAGGAAAAAATCTGGTAAATTCTACTGCCAGAATTCTTCTGTTTCTTTACAGAATTATTTTTAACAGTGTAATAGTATCCCCAATCGGCAATGTAGCAATTTCTCCGTTAATGTAACACATTGTTCTTCTTTATCAATCCAACATAATGGGCATGTACTCTTTTCTGAATCAACATTCCTTTCCGCTGTTAAGATGTGTAAATGGACTAATTTTGGAAGAAATGCGACGTCCGATATGTCGTTGTGACGTCACATCGTCATAGAGACATAACGTAACAATTTTTTATGGTGTCTAAATACAATAGTTTTTGAGATATTTGCAATTTTTTATCGGCAGCCGCCATATTGGATTTGAACACGCCCCCTGTCCTTATTTGGACTCTGATTTTGGTAAACTTTTGTTTTCTTACTTAGGACATCATAGTGAGTCAATAGAAATCAAAAAACCTTTTGTTGCAATTTGTTCTACGTCAAATGTTAGTTTGACCAGCCTAGGGGGCGGGGGGTGTGATTAAGTGGGTTTGGTGGGAGGTGTTTGAATTTCCCAGCTGGCAATAGTGAATTATAGGATTAATATGATTATTCTTTAACAAGGCAGGGCTGTTTATTGAAAACTTCTATTGTAAGGCTGTATTTTAGTAAATTTTAAAAATATAACTTAAACATTTGAAATTGTAGCTTTTTAAATTATAAAATTTGGGTTAATGACCTACTTTTCTGAAACGACAGGGCTAACGAATGAATGAATGAATGAAATGGGGTTTAACGTCCTACTATTATACACCTAACATGGGCTAATTGAAGACGGGCATACGTCATACAGTGTGCTATGGGGGAAATTTTGCCCGGGCAGCGGAGCTACGGCCAACTCTTATATCGAATTCCAACTGCCAAGGGATCTTTCACGTGCATCCGAACGACTAGGCAGCTGTCCTTGTCAGACCCTCATTCTGCATCACTGACAAGTGGAAATCGTGCCGGGAAATCGAGATAAACTTTCTCGACCAATGCAGGGATCGAACACCCGAACCAGCGCCTTATCCACTTAGCCACCGTGGTCCCCCAGGGCTAACGAAGATAGGGCCTGTAATAAATAGATGGAAACATAGTTGCCTGTAATTACACGCTGGCGATGTGCTGGAAGTTGTATTTAAAGTTAAAAGTTCAGCCCTTTAAATTTACAAGTTCGGTTTCCCATTAAAAGTTTATATCTAGTGAATATAAGTAAGTGTTATATGATTCGTGTTACAAATATTTGACAACTTGACCTCGTCAAAATGTCAAGTGGTGTCAACTAATTCATTTACAATAAAAGCTCGTTAAATTGTGAAGTATTAGAAACTAATTGTCAACGAAGCTTTTTAATATAAAAATTTGGTTGTTCTCGCGGTTCATTTCATAATCGAGGTTCCGTATAACCTTGGCATCACTGTAAAGACAGTTGGAAGTCGTCTAAGCAAAATGTCTTCTCATAGCACACAACATTGCTTTTGTCCCCTTCGTTAGCGGGGCGGTGCGCATCATTACATGGATGTGTTCCTTTAAAATTTCTTATGAATTAAAGAGAGATCGGCTGTCAGTCAAGTAGTAAAATTAGAGCCCGGATATACGCATTCGAACACCTCCGGTTAAGTTAATTATATACCGCAAAACTAAGCTAAAATATACGTATAGATATTTAAATACACTTAATTGCTGATCCAACACAATAACATAAAACTGTCACATTAAACGCAAAATGTCGGTAACTATCACAAGAAGCGAACTCTATGTGGTCTACCATACTATGTTACTATGTTTTCTTGTGTATATTACAATAGAAATCAAAAGACTTGACAATGGAAATGGAGTAAGAACTGAAATAATTTCACTAAATGTCCCGGATGATCGAGGAAGTAGTGTATTTTTAAAGAAACTAAAGTTAGAAACCAGAAAAATAAACGTAAAAGCAACAAAATCGGATATTTTAGACAATGTGGCATTTGATGGAATTGAACATATTTCTGAGGATGCAAATGTTATGTTAAAAAATGGAAATAATATTTACGATTCAGATAAACGACTTCGGGATTTTGAGAGACAGAAACGCAGCGTGACCAATTTAGAGGGTTTACAAAGAGGATTATTTGCCGGATTAGTAAATCGTACATTTAAACTCCGACATGAAGAAGTCTTAGAAGAAATTATGCCTAGTCTTATTATCCTAGAGGATATTGTTGTCCGCGAAGCTCAGAAAACGAAATTAAACGCGCAGCGCGTAAATATAAAATTACGCGATCTAGAAATGGCTGTCAAAAAATTGTCTGAACGGCTCGAAAGCACAGAAAATGCCACCACGCAAGTGCTGCAGGAGGAAGGTTACAGTACCGTAGAGACACCGTTTACAACCGACGAGGTTAGCGGTTCTGGGGAAGGGGAATACACGGGTCCTGACTATATAACACCCGGACCACCCGGTTTCTATAACATCTCTCAAGACTACATGGCTGGTTTCAATTTAGGTCTGGAACCGTTATATACCATAATCGAAGAATTGGAACATAAGTCATCAAAAATGGAGGGCTTTATGACAAGATCGGCTGTGCAACAAAAGAACACGTTGCTGCGTTTACAACAACTTCAGGATGAAATGGATCACGAACAAAGAAAACTGCGACTGATAGCCAGCGAATCTAGCTATCTTCGATCTCGAATGTCGGTTATAGATAATGAATTGAATACCGTAGATGGGTTCGAGGTGAGATTGGGATCTCGTATCACGCGAATGGAGGACGAGGCAGCTGATCTTTTTGATGAACTTGATGAACAGAAGGATACTCTTCGTGATTTTAAACGTTCTATTTATAAACAAACACAAACTGTGAAGGATTTGGAGGGAGCTGACACAGTACATGAGCGGGATACTAGGAGCATTCAACAAAATCTGGCTCGACTGCAGGTGATGGTGACTCGTATCTACAGCTCAGTTGATGCCTCGGTCATTGATTTGAGAACTGAAATCAAAGGCGATTTTGGAAGACTGTGTTTAAATAATAATTTAATATGTTAACTATTTATATCTTATATATTATGTTCCTTTCATTCTACTGTGTTGAGAATTGTTTTTGTTAACAAAATGTTACTGAGTAAAAAGGTTATTGAGGTATTTTTAAACTACTTCTTTTTTATTTTCGGGATCTTTATCCTAATAGCATGTTGATGTTATTGTTGTACAGAAAATCCGGGTAAGCAGAATCCGCATGCATTGCGGGCGACTCGGCGCAAAGCAACAACGTCTAGTCGTTCCAAAGGGACAAAAAGCCGAGGTGCAAAATAACCCCAATGATGGAATTAGAAATAAGAATATGTTGCCGCTATCCGGTACAATTTCCCTCACAAAACAGTGCATGGCGCATATCCGTCTTCATACGAAGAACGATAGGACTTTAACTTCATTTCATTTTATTTTTTCGGACCATGAACTGGTTCTCTGAGTGCTATTCACCTTGTTGTTATCGTTCCTGTTTAGAGCGATACAATTCGTAGAGGTATATTAGCATTTTTAATGGCCGGTTTCATAGAGGTTGATATCGAAGACAAGTTGTCTTATTGTTTTTATCTTGGCGCTCGCGCATGGGGATCTTTTCTGTGAGAGTACCCGGAGTAAACCCACGAGGGCGCCCCTATCTCCCAGCCATATACGGGCTCACACCAAGGATCGAACCACGACCGCAAGCCAGGGGTGACCGATCAGTTAGAGCGATATTCAGACCACTAGGCCACAGTACGATATCGTATCGTCTGACCCGGTCGTGCGTGTGTGTTCTTAGTGTTTAACGTCCGCTTCCACCGAAGATGTTATCGCAGGAAACCCACGAGGTTGAGAAGGCGCCCCATCTCCATGCCATAAACGCTCACTTCAGGGTTCGAAACAACAGCCGCAAGCCAGAGGTGATCGGTCAGCTAGAGGTCGAAGCGCGGCACTCTAGACCACAAGGCCATCCCAACCCCCCACCAGGTCGTACGTTACCCCGGCGTAAGTAGGGCGTAGGGTTACTCCGTGATGACACGCCGTGACACACCTATACGCAACACTCTGCCATACATAATAACTCATCATAACAGCTAAATAAAAATTGGGCCGTATGTATGGCTGGGGTGAGGGATTAAACATTGGGCCGTATGTATGATTTTAAAAGTGGGATTGCAGCAGGGTGGTCGGGCGCCATAATTAATATGGGTTGGGTTGGGGTTTGTTTTTATATATTTATTTTTTTTTGGGGGGGGGGGGCTTACTTTTCTGGGGTTTTTTTTCTAAACATTGGATATCGCTAAAAACAACCTAGCTCATTTGAGCATGTTTATTCGAGACAGATTCAATATACATGACATTTACGATTTTTATTTATATTCGAAAAGGTATCGATAATTTTACCAATATCATTTTTAATATCGAAATAAGCACATAATCTTTCGATGATGCACAGTGCGACATAATTTAAAGAGAGAGAGACAGAGATAGATAGAGAGAGAGAGAGAGAGAGATGGGGTTTAACGTCCACTCAACACAGCTAGATCATTTCGGGACTGACATAAAAAATATATTGTTTTTTTAAATTTTATTTCAATAATTCGCTTGCGGGTAGGGGTCTTTAGCAGTGGTAGGAAACCGGAGTGCCCGGAGGAAACCCACGAGGTTGAGAAGGCGCCCCTATCTCCATGCTACATACGCTCGAACCAGGGTCGAAACCACAGCCGCAAGCCAGAGGTGACCGGCCAGCTAGAGGTGGAAGCGCGGCTCACTAGCCCACTATAACCCCCCCCCCCCCCCCGTTGCATTTTAAAACAGTCAAAAAAAATCCCATAGCTACACATATAACCATTCAATTCCGTAAATCAAAATGAAATTCTGTGAATATAATAATGTGTGGTGTACCAACATTTGTACAAAATCTTATCAACATATTCCTTTAGTATAATATTTTTGTGTTTTTTTCTGAAATTTACCATAAATCGATATTTCTTCGAATTGACTGTGTTACGGCCATGGCTACAGAGTCCTGGTTCCACATTTATATGTGATAATATTTCTTGGTTCAGACAGATTAGCTTAGATTTGTGTTTGATATCTGTGAACTATAAAATACTGATTTTGGCTGGTTACCATGGCAATATTTTTCTAAAAAAGGAATTTTAATCATATTCCAAAGTGAAAAACGAACGAAACCCCGACTGACGTAACTCGGCAAACGATGAAAATACGAGCGCACAATGTATGCTCATATTGGAAAACTAGCAATATATAACTACGCCATTTTTACGTTGTATTTTCTTCACAGCCTCCTCAAAATACCTTTTTTATGCAATCTTTTATTATATTTTCACAGAAAACGATCGATTTAATGAAAAATAGACGAGATGCTTTTCTGAAGCGTATTGTGCAAAAAATAAAAATTGGGCAGTATGACATGCGACTGATTTCGTGCCGGAGTCACATTATTATAAGAGTAGACCGTAGCGCCGCTGTCTGGGCAAATTGTCCCTTATAGCACACTGAACGAGTTGGAGCAGAACAGTCTTTGTAGGCTATTGTCTATCTCCTAAAATTATTCTTTTTTTGGCGGTATCGTTTGCAAATCTCAATATTTCGAATTACCGTATGAAAAAATGAAATCGGGTTTAACGTCCTACGCTTTTGCACCTATACTGGGCTAATTCAAGACGGGCATACGCCATACAGTGTGCTATGAGGGAAATTTTGCCCGGGCAGCAACTGAATTCCAACTGCCAAGGGATATTTTACGTGCACGCCAATGTGTACACGGGACCTCGATTTTTCGTCCCATCAGAACGACTAGGCAGCTGTCCTTGTCAGGCCTTCCGTCTAATAGTAAATGCAGGAGGACTGCACTACACGCAAAACAAAAACAATTTTTTTTACAAGATAAACCTGCGGACAAGACAGAAAACAGACATTGCAAAAACTAAACAATTATCAAATCTAGTGAATGGACTGACAAGCGGAAACCACGCCGGAAAATCGAGATGAACTTTCTCGGCCAATGCAGTGATCGAACATCCGACCTCCATGCGAGCGAGCCAGCACCTTACCCACTTAGCCACGTGATCCCCAAAGTACCGTATGTCATTCAATCTACAAAGATTATGATGACTGTCTGGTATGGGTTATTCGCTAGTCTACAGATCGGGTGTTTGACCCCTGTATTGGCCGAGAAAGTTCATCCCGCTTTCCGGCGTGGTTTTCCCTTGTCAGTGATGCAGGGCGGAGGGTTCGACAAGGACAGTTGTCTAGTCGTTCGGATGGGACTGAGGGCCCATGTACACATTGGCGTGCACATAAAAGATCCCTTGGCAGTTGTAAGTCGATTTAAGAGTAGACGGGAGCGTCGCTGCCCGGGTAAAATTTCCCTCAAAGCACACTGTATGGCGTATGCCTGTCTTCATTAGCCCAGTTCGGAGCAAAGCAGTAGGATGTTTCAGTCCGTTTCATTTTATTTTTCCAAACTATTAAAGGTGAATGGTTCCAACATTATTTTTTGTTGGCAACAAATGGAAACAATTTAAGAGCCTATCGTTTGTTTAAAAATGATTTCAAACCCGAAACATATGTCATTGCTCCCACGCCATGCACGTAAGACTACGTCATTATTACGCAACAGAAGCCCTGGCCTAATGATAGAATAACTAAGAATGTAAAATGTATTCCTAAGTCCACCATTATAGACATAAGAAATGTAAATTTCGAAATGTCTGCAAAAGAGAAATTTATTAGTATTTTTTCTAGTGATATCAACTTCAGTATAATAAATAATTTTATATATGTCATGATTGTTTCGACGGAGATCCCGGATTCTAAAACATATATGATGTTATTTTATAATATTATGTTTCATTTAATATAAATCAGTATTTTATAAATATATAGATATATCTATAGTCCCAAAGACCATCACGGCCGGGTGGTGGTTGTTTAAATGAAGTTTCAACTGAATAATGATATACAAACAATGGGCCAATTCTACTTCTTCTTTGACCGGGAGCGTATCGTTGTAACGCCGTGCCGCTATGCCGCCGTCACTTATTGTATAGGGTTAGGGCACCCTAACCCTAACCCAACCCTAACGGCGGCATACAGGGTCGGCGGCATAACGGGTACCTCCCCCATGACAATGCCAAAAGGTTTTAACTTTCTATGTTGCATTACTGAGATGTATCACTGCAAAGTTTCAAGCACCCGGATTCGGGACAAAAGGTTTGTTTCAAGCGATTCAAAGCGTGTTTGATAGTGGGAACTGCTGTGAAATCTACCTGTTTAAAATGTAGGCTACGGTTTAATAATTAGTCTACCGATATATCTTTGTTTATAATTCATACCATATCACATTATATTCAATTAACTACTATAATACTGACATTGTGTTACAGTCCTGTGGTCATATTAAATTATAATATATCGTATTCTTTTACAGACCTAGGTATATATTAATATATATATTAAATTAACTACTATCATACTGACGCCGTTAGTTAAAATATACGACTGGTATACAAATACATATACAGTAAGCCAACGCCCAACCTAGTCCAGCTCTGAACGTAGATCTCATTACACTCGACACTACGTCCAGATCTCGTCCCATTCAATCAATGTCGAAAATATATCCACCGCCCAGTCAACTTTACTGGGCATCTTTTTACTGCTAAACGGTCGCGTGGCAGTCGCCGTGAATGCCTGACAAATGTAACTGAACATCTTAAGGCGGCTACAGATCGACCTTGCGACGCGACTCAACTTGCGGCGACGATCTGGACGTAGTGTCGAGTGTAATGAGATCTACGTTCAGAGCTGGACTATAAGCCAACCCTGACCTGTTTCCCCATATTTTTGGTATGTTTACGGTAATGTTTCTCGAAAATGCAACAAGGAGGAAACTATAAGTTACGTGAAATAATAGAAAAAAAACACACATCGCCACTAAAAGTGGGTTGAGTGCTTTTTGATGCAGCATGATCAAACCCATTGCTTATTCAACGGAAAACCCGTCTTTGTCTATTATGTTTATTAACATCTCTATAAACCTCGGAATGCCTCGTTTGTCAATTTTTTTCGAAACTGGGTAAAATCGCGGTATTTTTTGCCACAACTTTGACACGTTGTAATAATTATGGTAAAGATAATGCCATCTCTGTCTAGAGTGGATGGAAAACGTGGTTTTGTTAGCTAGACAACAGGGTTGTTGAAACGGGGTAAGCGGACGTTAAATAAAGCTATTTCACACACTTGAAACGGGGTATTTTGTCTAGAACGAGGTTGGCTTAAAAATGACTCGTAAACTAAACGTGGGTTTTTCCCGGTATATGCTACAAATTAATAATGTTCCTACCTTCAAGATCTACAAATGCTTCATTATTTTTAATGATTTACTTTACTGGAATTATATCTTGTACATTATTATTTAGTTTTCATCTGCCCCATCGAAATACTGTTATCATGCATACATACCTGCTGATATCAAGCTTTACAAAACACAATGTCACGTGACAATGGTAGACCTTAGTGTGTTTTATCATGCATGACATTTTTTGTCATCGTTGATACACTTCAACTTCTAGGAAATAATTCACAAAATCCTTTGTTGGTTGAAACATATTTTATTGACATATATCAAAAGGTTTGAGAACAAGTTTCAAATTTTTTTTTAACTAAACATAATAATATCTCTCAGTTACTGTGTTTTTTATTTGCATTTCCAGATCTCTTGAAAAGTACCATTATAATTTAATATTTTGAACGAAAACGCTAACGAGACACCACTTTAAGACACCAATTATTACGAACATACTGATTTCTGTCTACAAAAATACATATTGTCAATTTGGGTCCAAGTTGTTTATGTCCCCCAAAATACATTTAAATCACATGTGCAGCGGAATTAAAAAGTAATGTTTTTACTAAGTTCTAAGAAAAGCATCATTTAAATCAACGTGAATTCCCCCCCCCCCACCTCCACACACGCACACCTGCTACCCATCCCACAAATCAAAAGAGTTGTCCAGGGGCATCATAAACAGTTTTTTAGAGATGGCAGTCCTAAAAAATGTATGTTTTATTAGTATATAACATGATCATCATTTATGTTAACATAAGTACACCCCCCCCCCCCCCAGCACATCTACATCTGCTTTACCGTCCCACTTCCCACTAAAATCAAAACAATTGTTCAGTGTCATCATAAACACTTTTTTATGGATGGGAAATCCTAGAAATGTTTGTTTTATTAATATATTATGTCAACATAATGACAGTAGACATTGACCCCCTATATCTCGAAAACGCCCCCTCAAACGCCTGATCAGAAACCCAGATTCGGAATCTGAACAGCTCGGGTGGCGATTCCCCCCTTCAGCCATCGGACTATATCTATTAAAGGGAATGTCCCGAAAATAAAATTCGGAGTATGTATGAAATTTAAGCGCCGAAATGTAAAGGAATGGTGAATTTACCATTTCTCAAAATTATTGTATACAGAGTCAGTAAAAAGCCTAATTAAATAAATGTGTTTTAAGTTGTTTTTTTAAAGAATAAAGATATAGTCCGTTGGCTGAAGGGGGGGGGGGCATTGCCTCCCGGGCTGTGAATTTATGAGACCAAGTTTTTTAAGACCAGGTGGTGAACAGGCGTGTGAGGGGTTGTTTTCGAGATATAGGGGGGGGGGGTCTAATGTCTATGTATGGGTGTGTGTAGGGGGTGGGGTGGGGATGTCATTATGTTGACACATTAGTAAAACAAAAATTTCTAGGATTTTCAGCACCTCCATTAATTTGCAATGCGGAGAGGAGTAGGTAAGATATTTTTCAAGAAAATCCCCACTTTCTAACAAGAGCTGGGATGACGTAATTACTGGTTAAGGGACACTAGAAAAAAAGATCTTCTGGAGGAATTTCAATTGTGATGAGAAATAACAAAACTTTCTTTCCTTATTACCATCTTGCCTGAGTAGTCTTTTGCTGCGATACATTATACCATTATAATTTAATATTTTGAATGACGATGTTAGTACTGAACGAAAAGTAGGTAAGATATTTTGGTGTCCTCATGGTTGGTTGTCAGTTCTATAATATTCTTGACACTTTCAATACTAATCTTGATATTTTTTTATCCAATCAATTTTGATTGCGGTAATGCCTATCCGTCATTCTTATTCAAGAAAATCCCAACTTTCTAACAAAAACTGCGATGATGTAATTACTAGTTAAGAAGCGCTAGAAAAATAGATCTTCTGGAGGAATTTTAATTGTGGTGAGAAATAACAAAACTTTCTTTCCCTATTACCATCTTGTCTGAGTAGTCTTTTGCTGCGATACATTATACCATTATAATTTAATATTTTGAATGACGATGTTAGTACTGAACGAAAAGTAGGTAAGATATTTTGGTGTCCTCATGGTTGGTTGTCAGTTCTATAATATTCTTGACACTTTCAATACTAATCTTGATATTTTTTTATCCAATCAATTTTGATTGCGGTAATGCCTATCCGTCATTCTTATTCAAGAAAATCCCAACTTTCTAACAAAAACTGCGATGATGTAATTACTGGTTAAGAAGCGCTAGAAAAATAGATCTTCTGGAGGAATTTTAATTGTGGTGAGAAATAACAAAACTTTCTTTCCCTATTACCATCTTGTCTGAGTAGTCTTTTGCTGCGATACATTATACCATTATAATTTAATATTTTCAGGTCAATTTTGAATCATTTAAATCAACGTAAAATCCCCCCCCCCCCTCCGCATATGTACACCTGCTACCCTACCACACATATCAAACAGTTCCTAGAAATTTTTGTTTTATTAATATGTCATCATAATGACATCCCCACCCCGCCCCCCTACACACACCATACATAGACATTAGAGCCCCCATATCTCGAAAACGCCCCCTCACACGCCTGTTCACCACCCAGATTCGGAATCTACGCGAAAAACTGGTCTAGCAAAACTTGGTCTCATAAATTCACAGCTCGGGTGGCAACGCCCCCCCCCCCCCCTTCAGCCACCGGACTACTATGGCTGTATCATAAAGCCTATTATATTGAGTCAACTGGCGTGGTTTCGAATCCTCGGTTGTAGCCTACGTGGCAAGGAGTAGGGTCGCCTGTCCAACCTCGTGGGTTCTTTCCGGGTCCTCCTACTGATAAAGACCCCTAAGCGCAAGCGAATTAAATTGAAATAAAATTGAACCATGTAAGTCCCGAGATGACCTAGTTTGTGTCGAGTGGACGTTACACCCCTTTCGCTCTCTCTCACTCTCTTTCCGTATCTCTCTATTATTACATTATTGTGTCTTATACTGTTGGGCCCAAATTCGTTTCGTTTTAATAGATCCTGAATTCCAAAATTTGAAGCCAATGAGTCGGCGCACGTTTTGATTGACAGTCAGAAAATCGGCGCACTTGTCCTTGTTCTTTGTCATAAGAATTTAATTTTGAGAGAAACTATGTCGTTAGCTTTTGTTCCTTCCCAACAAAAGCCTAAAGGCCCACAACCTAATCAAGCAACCATACAAAAGGTAAGAGCAGCTACAAAATTGTTTTATTGTCATTTTTAAAGGTGTAATAAAACGTGAGACAGAGTTATTCAAAGGGAGGTAAGTATTGCTGAACTGCAACGTTGAATTTCTGTTTTTCTATCTATACTATTATGACTCAAAAGCTATGGTGTTGATCTAAGCAAGAAAGGACTATTCTATGTAATAAAATGGGATGGTCTAGAGTGTCGTGCTCCGACCTCTTCTAACTATGGCCTGACCTGTCAATGTCACCTTTCCCAATTTGGCTTGCGGTAGTGGTTTCGAATTCGATCAGTGGAGGAGTGGTGTAAAAAAAACTGTGGACATAGGCCTACATTGCCCTACATGTAATATGTGGCTTGGACTGGAGATAGGGGCGTCCTTTCAACCTCATGAAATTTGCTCTACTTGGGTACCCGGTAAGTCCAGTTTTATACAGGAAAGACCCCTACAGTGGCTACAGGTGCGTGAGCTAAGGCAATAAAAATGAAAATCAGACTTAATTAATTGTCGGTGATGATCACCTTTGGTGGATTCGGATGTTGAACACTAAGACTTAAAATTAAGAACAACTAAATGACCTAGCCACAGCATGTAAATATTAATAAGTTCTAAAATGTCTACTGAGAATGGAGCAATATAAATTATAACGGTTTTATTCACACTGCCCGGTTGCTACATGTATTTCAGGTCAGGGCTACACTATAATGTATAGTTCCTGTAGGAAAGGTGTCTTCTTCAATAGAAGACTTTAACTACGGATTTCATCAAGCCCTTCACACAATACCCTGAATATTTAGACACTAAGTTTGATTTGGTTATAAGCTCAGCTTGTGAACCTATCAGATTCCTTAGCCGTCGCAAATACCAAGTCGAACGCTATCAAGCTAAAATGTCTATATGATAATCGAGTTAAAAAGTTCAAGGTTTGTTCAATGTCAAGGTCCAAGGTTTGAGTGGGGTT
Source organism: Patella pellucida (assembly GCA_917208275.1). Classification (NCBI taxonomy): domain Eukaryota; kingdom Metazoa; phylum Mollusca; class Gastropoda; family Patellidae; genus Patella; species Patella pellucida. Next base: position 67,094,692 of record OU795039.1, read on the forward strand.
TGCTATGTCACGATCTCGGATTGTACATGTATGCTACTGTTGACGTGTCTGCAAATAGTGTACCGGTAGCTATAAGTTCGGGAGTTGTGAAGTGAACCAGCAGTGGTCAGATGTTGTAAAACACGCAGTCGTTGCTTCAGGAACATGGAAAGGTGTCTGATCGGATTACATTTGTCCTCTTGCAGTACCTTCTCATCCATAAATAAGTTGTAATTCCACTGAACTCCGACCTCTGTTCTCTCAGGCTATTTTGGAATCTGTTCCGTTTATTTTTCACCATGATTATTCTTTGTTTGCCAAAAAGAATCATTTCACGCAACATCTGCCTCAAATTTATAATAATTCACAGTTTTCAAGCTCATTTGCAATTGACGTAAACAATTACCATAATTCACATACTTGTACTAACCATTTTGTTTATTTCGTTCAAATAACCACTATGTTCAGTCTTTCGGTGCTTTATGGCAATCCCATGGCTAGGGTGCCTGTGCAGCGAAAATTTTCTCTTCTGAAATTTTAAGCTTCTGAACGTAACACATATTTTTACTCATTTTTATGAATTTTGACAGCTAGTTATGGCACAAACTGTACATGTATTATTATTATTAGTTATATAAAAAAATAATCGGAAATTCTGTGATTTTGTTATTTTAGATGTTGGATGAAAATAACCAATTAATTCAGACAATCGCTGATTACCAGAGTAAAGGCAAGGCTACAGAATGTCTACAGTAAGCTCCTTTAAGTTAAATTTTCTTCTCAGATTAATTTCTCATGTATTTTACAAAGACAGTGGGTTGGGAATGAGAAAAAAATAATGTAATTAAGGCACCTTGAACTATTTTTTGGATCAAGTAAGTAGTTGGTTGGCCGAATGGTTAGCATGTGCACGCTGTATCATAACTTATAAGGTCTGTCATTGAGTCTACTAGCGTGGTTTTGATTCCCCATTTGTACGTGATAATGAGTAGTGGCGCTTGTACAAGCTTGTGAGTTTTCTCATATGGGTCCTCCGTTTTTTTCTCACTGCTGAAGACCCGTCGTACCTGCAAGCATTATTGAAATAAAATTGAACCATATGTTAGTTTCGAAATGATCTAGTTTGTGTTGAGTGGATATTAACCCCCATGTCTCGCTCTTTCTCTATATTTTGGATCAGTTTGTTCTCAGCAATAACTTACTACATGTATATTCATAAATTAATGGTTTTCATTCGGAAACCTGATTGTCAATGGCATGAAAATCCAGGCTTGTAGATTTTAATATATAGTAAACAATATTTTTCTACTTCGGTACCACAATATTCCCAGGAATTATTTCTACAGAACACATTCAGATTTTTCATCTGTAGAAGTATAATATATATATATAGATTTACTGTTTGTCTTTGTTTTTAGGTTTCAACAAATTCTTCACCGAAATTTGGTCTACCTGGCTACTGTTGCTGATTCAAATCAAAATGTTCAAGCTCTGTTACCTGTAAGCTCATATTTTCTTTGTTTTGGTTTATTCGTAGATATTTGAAAAATTACAAAATGTAGAAATTGATATACCGGTATGGTAAATGACAGGAGTTTAGCAAAATGGTAGATAATTGTTTAATACCCACTTGGCCTGTGTAATGTACTTAGGTCTATATTTATTAAAACAGGCACCAGGTCAAATGAACACTAGTAATGCTGGTAACATGCCACCCAATCAGTCAAATCCAATGAGACCACCTGGTAATCAAATGCCACCTGGTAAGTTCAACATAAGTTTCTTTTCTACTTTATCATTAGGATACTTAAACCCCATTCCATTTTGTAAAGTATAATCACATGTCATGTACTGCAGGCAATGCAGTTTTAATGAATTTTGCAACACAGTTACAAATCACATTGTGTTATATTTAGATAATATATATTGTACTACTGATACTGGTAGGATTGATCTCAATATCCGATTCATCAATTCAGTATTATATTTAATAATCTTTGTAATTGGAATTCTTGCAGTACTTGATATCACAGCCATGCGATGGCACCGACAGTTAATTTTGGTCTTAGACTCAGCTCATTAAGAAATATTTTGTAATGTTTGTCTCACTCATCTTGAATTGAGTTATGTGAGTAGTTAGATGTTTGACAGTCAATACCATTGACATGTTCTTGTAGGTGGTCCAATACCTGGTTCTAATCAGATGCCACCTGGATCTGGTCCAAATCAAGGAATGCCACCAAGTAGTCAAGCAGGGTTCAATAATTCTATGTCTGGACCTCAAGCCCAGGGGAATACAGGCTATCCAAGACCTAATATGGTACAGCCACCCATCCAAGGATCAGCACCAACTGGCATGATGAACCCAGGTTAGTATTTTGTAGTTTTAACTTATCTCTTGTTTACTGCTTGTATACATTCAGATTCATGGATAATTTCTAATTTTATTATTTGTTTATTAAGTAGATCTGTTTTTGGAAGGAATGTGTATTTCATGTGAGTTTCTATTAACTCCTGGTTAGGGTCGATTAACAATTTCCAGCGCAAGTTCCAAATGTTTCTCAAATACAGCTGACAACTTATATTAATTTAAGTAGCAAGCAGTATTGGGTGTGTGGTCAATTTTTAACTCACTTAAAAGAAGCAAGAAGGGGAGTATAAAATGAATATTCACACCAAAACAAAAACTGATTGCTAGAAATAGCAAGAAAAAGTTGTTTCTTACATTATCCTACTTTTTATTTCTCTCTACTTTAATCGATCTCCTGTATTTGACCTTATATTGATTGGGTTGGTATGAAATAGAATTCATTTGCTTTCAACTTAAAGATATAATATATGATCTTGCTTTCAACTTAAAGATATAATATATGATCTTGTTTTCATTTAAAGCTGGAATAGCCAATTTTCAAGTTATATTTTTAAAATGTATTAAAATAAAGCCCTAAAATAGATGGTATCTATAAACAGTCCTACCTTGTTAAAGATTAATCCTATAATTCACTATTGCCAGTTGAGAAATTGGCAACAATATCATTTTCAACTTCATTTTCGAACGTTTAGAAAATTGCTTCTCCACAGAGGAAATAAATACAAGGGAAGCAATTGCGTTTTTATTTCCAGTGTCGGGTCTCAGTCAACCTGGCATGATTATCATTAACTGGCTAACCACAGACCTTGACGGTCGAGACAACACCCGCTATGTAGACGTTGTTTTCGAGTGAAATAAAATGATATTATTTCAAAGCAGCTCAGGGCGAAAATATTTCAAATTTGTCTTTGAATGATTTCTAAATGTAAGAGTTATGCCTATGATCGTATAATAGTGAGTTGACAACCTATTTAGTAAAAGACATTCAAATAATTATGTTTTGATTTTCTTAGAAAAAGGGAAGTTTTCACTTTAACATCGGTTTTGTACATAACCCTGACAATATATATTCTAGGTCAGGGAATGGGTAACCAAGGTAACATGCCCCATTATAACCCACAAGGTGGATATCCAAATCAACAACAACCTATGATGTCACAACAGCAACCTATGATGTCTCAGCCAAATCAACCAATGATGTCTCAAAGTGGAGGTCAGCTGATGAATAGCCAATCAGGACCACAGAATAGTAATATGATGGGTAACCGACAGATGCCTCCTAATGCTTACCGACGTCCACAAGGTTAGTAGTTATAATTTTCATCATATCTTTAAAGTAGAGCTGGGCGATATCCCTGTAAAAAAATATCGCTATATTTTCTAAAAGTATTCCAATATTTTCTAAAACAAATATTGTTAATTTTCAGTATATTGCATTATTTTATTAAATATCAGTAATTTAATTTGTTTATCACCCTCTAAGTTTAAAAAACATGCATAAGTCGGATCTAAGTGGACTGATCAATTTTATCCCAGTTAGCTGAAGACCTATAAGAAATAACCTGCAAGAGCCAGATAATAATTGATTTAAAGGCACCTTTCAAGCTTTTGTTCGTATGTGCGAGTAGTTAACTACCGTTTTGTCACCATTTTCCCGTAAAGTGTTCCTACAACAGGCAGCGAGTTCAGAATTTTCAGGGAAAATTATATTATTTTGTCACGTCAAAAAGGCTGATAGGGGAAAGTATTTTTGGGCTCTGTGCATGGAATACCTAACCACTTTTTAGACCATCGGGCCAAAACTGACTTAGTCACATTCTGAACACAAGCTGGAATTAGATCAAATGGACCGAACATTCAGATCGAGTTGAGCAAAGATCTGACTTTGCACAGAAATTCTATAAAAATATGGTGCAGTATCAAAGGGTTCAAACGATTTTATACAAGTTTTCAAAGATCCAACTATACAAATCTGAGTTATGTGCGAAGTTTACTGTAATTCAGTTCATTAGAATGTTGGGTAATGTTGAGGTTTGAAAGATTCATTAAGTGGACATAAAGAAGTAATTTTTAACACCGTGCACAGACTGGGTGTGGTGTGCTTATAGATATATAATAATATTACTTATTTCAAATTAACTGATGATTTTAATTTTCTTTTGATTTAATTAGGACCTGGACAACAATTTAACCAACAGAACTATCCCCCACAACAGATGGGATCCCAACAATCCTACAACAGCCCACAAGGTCAAGGCAACTTTAATCAAGCCCAGGTGTATAATCAAGGGTCAAACATGCCTCCTCAAGGACAGTATTATCCCCAGGGTCAGTCACAACAACGGTTCCCTCATTTTAACCGACAGGGCAATATGCCAGCAGGAGGAAATATGCCTAACAATCAGATGGGAGGAAGTGGGCAGTTACCAGGAGGTGGGATGCAGCCTATACCTCAAGGACAGATGGGGAACCAAATGTCTAGTCAAGGACAAAGTGCTAATTTCCAGTATAATCAGGGACAGTTTTAATGACCTTATTTCATATTGACTGTTTGTTTCAGATTTATTAAATAGTTTCGAACTATCAAATTATTAAAATTCATTGCAGATATCGGTTCCGACAATTGGATACTAGTTAATTTGGCATTACATAATCTAAACCCCCTCAATCCAGGATCATTTTAAAACAAGGGTATCATATCTTTTTTAAGTATTTGACATTCATCATCAGTTTTTATGGTCTCTGTTGTAAATTAATGTCAACGCACAAACTTTAGTCACCCCATTGAAAGGTGGAGGTGATCAATTTTGTACATATATCAGAAATTAGTATTTTGATTTGCGGGTTTGAAGTTTAAGAAAGAATGAGGCCATAACCAGACAGCACCATGTATTTTTGTCATATTGACAATTTGTGTAAATTATTCCAGCAATCGTTGTGGCTTTCTGTTTCTATTTTTGCTATAATAGTACAAAATGAATATATTGAAAATTTCAATGAAATTACTTAATTAAGAAGTTATGAATGCTTGAAGTTTTGGAAAGTATTGCTACGATAATAAAGTTTTGAGCATCCATTTTAAAAATGAATTATTATATGGCCATTGGTATTCTAATCCTTTCAAAATCAATGCCATCAGATTGTCTAGAAAGTTTATTAAGGGCTTATGTAAATAAATGCCTAATTAATAATTGAGTAATATTTGCAGCTACAAAAAAGACTTTCAATAGACAGATTTTTCTCTTTACATAATGCAGCTTTAATATCCCTTAAAATTTGCTTTTTACATTTATTGGCTTTATTTAATAAATGTTCAAATGAGATTAATGTTAGATTTATATCACTCACTGTATATTTGGAGATTATATTTTTAAAAAAAAAGTTTGTGATAAATACAAAGAAAAAAAATGGTTTATTTGTAAATATAGTGACACAAGTGCCAGCAGTTATCACTTTTTAAAATTTGTGAAATATTTGATGTTGGGGATAATTTGCTTAGTGCTATATTAGTACTATAATACATGTATATATATATATATATTGTTCAGGACCTTGTTGCAGAAAGTACATTTAATGCTTATGCTGAATATTGGTTAGATTTCAAAGATAATGATGAAAATATTAGGGATTTGGCAATCGTTGCATAAACAATCAATGCCTTTATAGACACAGCAAGCTTAGTCTTGGTTGAGTGACAGGTCGACGTATTATTACAAGGGCGGTTGTTATCATCTGTCACTAAGTTGTTATCTAAGCAACTTTTGGAATATCACTAGTCCCACTTTCCTGTTAAGTTGACTGAAAATGAAAGAAGTAACAATAAAACGACACACAAAAAATGCATAACTATTTTTAATTAATTAAAACTGCTTTGGTTGTGTCTAATTCTTAGGCACTAATTTTCATAGTCTGCTCTATTGAGATTATTTGGATGTAAACTGATGTATACTTTTTGCAACGAAATCCTTGTATGTTTAATTCACTGCCAGACTGCTGTTATATTAGCTATTATTTAATTGTATTCATATTGAACCATGAGTATAAGTACAGATAATTGTGTCACATCGAAAGTAGATTGTAAGATTATACTGCTATAGTGAGTACCAGACTGTACATTAGATTTGATTTAAACTGGGTGCTGTTTTCATTTCGTTATTTGTTGTTTACTCCATTATTACCATCTAAAGACATGGTTATGAGAATTGTAATCAGAACCTATATATATATGTTGACCTTTTATTATAGGTAATTACGCAAAAATAGAAATGAAATGAAATGGAGCTTAAACGTCCTACTGTTCTGTTCTAAACTTGGCTAATAAAGATAAGCATATATATACGCCATACAGTGCTATGAGGAAAGATTTGCTTGTTACATTTTATTTATGATGGATTTTGATGGTCGGTGTATTTTTAGTCAACTAAAATAGTCTTGCATATTACTCTTTACACTGGTAAAGATTTATGTGTACCTTTATTGGAAAAAAACAACCAAAAACAAAATGTCAACAGAATTTTAATTGAAAGGATTCAATGGGTTTCAATGCACCGAACTAATTTGTGTAATTTTGTACAGTTTTAGAGACATTTTAATGCCACCCTTGATTAAAAAATTGTATGTTCATTTGTTGTTTAATTATTTGATTCACTTTATCTTATTTCTTGTTTTGTAATACACTGTGTTGGTAAAATTTTTAATATACATTGCCGTTGCAAATTGCTTATTTGTCCTTCAGTAGTATATTAGGCTTAATAAAATAAATTTCTTGTTTTTCATCAGATTTTTTAAAAAGGTGTTGCAGGAAATTTAAATTTGAGATTATTCTTTACATAAATATCTAGTGAACAAAACAGAGAATGCTAGATCGAAGACAGTCCTTAGCATTTTATGATGTCATGTGTGGATCGTGGGTTAGGATAAGGGTTAGGGCTATGACATGCATATTTTGTCAGAGTCTCGAGATGTTGACAGGGCTAGCCCTAAGCCTTACCCCAACCCCTAATCCACATATGACGTCATAAAATGCTAAGGGCCGTCTTTGATCTAGCGTTTATAAAGAATCAGATTTTTCAAAACTTTTAAAATTTTGTTATACTGATTGTGCTTTAATTCATACTTTTCTTAAGAGTCAATAAATTCTTGTTTTACTTAATTTTATGTCTTTCAAATATCAATCAAAAAATATTTGTTTCCAATATATACCAGAAGTGTTAAATACATGTATACATTACAGTATTATTCGAGATGATGTGCCTTGCATGCTTTTCTATAGACTATAATCTTTCAAATAATTCTTATATATGACCAGAAACCACTCAAGACTTACAATTTTAGAAATGGATATTTTTGAGGTGTTAATGTTTTGTAGAACAATTATGGTAACTTGACAAGTTTGTCACACTGTTTTGGTGTTAATTCAGTAACAATTTGCAGACAAATGAAAATAAGTAAGGTTTACTACATCTTATATACAAGACAGTTATAGCTCTATTTAGAGAAATATATGTATATCCTTTTTTATGAACCATAATTAAAATTTAGTGAATTGTTGAAAACATATATTTTCATCTCCTTTATGGATAAATCATAATTAAAATGTGTATATATATATTCGAAATCAGCGCCTCATTTAGTCAATTTTATATAGAATATCACAAGTGAACCAAAAATTGTATTATAAAGGACTGACATTATTGGAAATGGTCTACATATGATTGCATGGTCAGCTGTGCCCTGCACTTAATGTGGTCCAGTTACAAATATCGTATTCAAGTCATTCCTGTGAATCTCGCACTAACATAGATATTTATTAACAAGAAAAGGTTTTTCATTCAATTGTAAAAATATTTGTTTGGAATAAATTGGTAAAAGGGTGTGTATTTTTTTTTGTGCGAGACTTGCTTGTAAGAAATTCGGACATGGACTACAATAACCAACTGGAGTTTAAAATCGATAGTGCTGTGACGTTCAAAAGCAGTTGTCATGCTTGGTATACATTGATTAATGGCAGTTTGAAACTGGATTTACTCATTTTCCTAACTAAATGGATTGCATGCCACATTGGTAGATCTCTCCTAAAATTTGATAGGCCTGTTTATTGGCTGAGGAAGCTATGGTGAATAAGATGTCCCATGTTCGCAGCCGGTGTTGGCCCAGAAAGTCTACCACGATCTTCCAGCATGGTTTCCCTTTGTCCGTGGTGGAGGGCTAGGTAAGGACAGATGTCTAGTTGTTAGGATTGAATGATAAAGCAAGGGCCAGTGTGCATATTGGCGATCATCTAAAAGAGTCCTCAATATAACATGAAATAGGGTTTTAACGTCCTACTGTTCTGCTCCTAAACTGGGCTAATGAAGACGGGCATACGCCATACAGTGTGCTATGGCGTAAAGATTTTCTGGGCAGCGGTGCCACGGCCTACTCTTATATCGACTTTCAACTGCCAAGGGATCTTTAATGTGCAGGCCAATGTGTACATGGGAACTTAATTTTTAATTCCATACGAATGACTAGACAGCTCTCCATGTCGGGCCCTCTGTCCTGCATCACGGACAACCCTCAATTTAAGAATTTGCCATAGCACCACTGTCTAGGCAAACTTTCCATCATATAACATTGCCGTATGCCCGTCTTCATTCACCCAGTTGGGGCATAACAGTAAGACCTCAAAAACGTTTTCATTTCATTGGCGGTTAGTATGAAGATTTGTTCTAATAATGTTACTTTGTCATAAAAAGGCTTGACATATTGATGACAATCCAAAATTTATAATTTAGCTGTCTGGTGCTTGTTCAAACGATGTTACTAGAGGGTGGCACATTTGATCTCTTTTTGGGCTTGGAACTACAAAGTTTTGTTCAGGTCAGATGACCGTTATGGTGCTTCTTTGACATAGTTGAGGAAATAATGATGCAGGCTTTCATAATTTCACTTTAGAAAATCTTCAGTGTACACTCATTAACCAATGCACACTGATCAGCTGTTGTTAAGCAGCTACAATTAGTTTTTAGAACATTTTTTTGAAGTATTAGAAAATTAATAAAGCGGTTTAAAGTATATCTGGATCAAAACTACTCCTATTTAGTGTAAATCGGTATATAAAAGGTACCATTCTGCCTGGACCAGTAAAGTCATATGCAAACAATGTGCCGGCCCACGCTCATATTATCAGTCATTTTATACAACGTTATAAGAAGGCTTTCACCTAACCATGTAAAACAGATTGTAACAAGGGAATTTTTAAAAAGCTCTGTATTATTTGTAGATTCCCATTGTATATTAAAAAAGACTCTACAGCTGTAAGTATCCAATGCCCCACATTTAGTAAAATGCTATTGTTGATGAACATCATTCAAGCTCAAAGAGTACAAGTTGTATCGTTTCAGTTAAAGGGTGCTCAAACATCATGATTAATTATCAATAACTTTATTTACAAGATAACAATGTCAATGGAAGGAAACAATTGAATAAAAATTAAAATGCATAAAGAGGACATTTTCAATAAAATTACAAAATTTAATTCCTAACAGTTGGCGATTATAAACATTTATAATGAACAAACTTTGTAAATTTCAGTACAGTTTACTGGTGAAAGTAAGCACTGCAACATTTATTGTCCAGTGTGCCAGATATTATGGAGTTATCTCCCCTTTTATTAGGTATATTTTATGTGTCAGTTTTTCAGAGATTTGCATAGTGATTGTTTCCCAGCCCCAACAGTAAATTCATAACCCTTTCTCAACTGATTAAAAACATTTTACCGAAACTTGCAAGCAATAAATCCAATCTTTTGAGATAAACTATACATGAAATGAGTTTGTGTATAGTCATCATCCATTTTAAAGATTCTTATACATGTTTGTTCATCTTATTAATATGTTTCAAGTTCTTATGGCCTCAAACAATTAACCATCAGCTTGTTGAACTACTACTTTTCGTATTCTGATTGGCTGAGATATTTCTATGGAGGAGTCGCTAGATGTAGAATCCGAATCACTACTGTGGTCGTCATAGAAACCAATACCTGGTAATATACCTATCACTTTAGCTGTTTGTGGTTGTGTTGGGGACGAATTTACATCTGAATCTATAAAAGACAAGAAAAATATATCAGTTGGTATCATAATTTTTTTTATGTAAAAACACCTTCATATAAATATATATAAATTTCTTTATCATATTATTGGAACCAAATTCGAATCAGTCTAAAACAATTCCTATGGTTTCCAGCAAGCTTCTGCAAGTTACAATCATGAACTGGTAGAGAGAGAGAAATAGGGATTTATGTCCACTCGACACAAATTAGGTCATTTCGGGACTAACATATGGTTTTATTTTAGGGGTCTTTAGCAGCGGGAGGGACCCAGAGAAAACCCATGAGGTTGGACAGGCTACCCTTCTCCTTGCCAGGGATTCGAAACCACACTAGTTGATTCAATGACAGGCTTTATGATACAGTACACACATGCTAACTATTCAGCCATACCCTGCCTACCTAAAAACAGAAGAGGATACAAAGTAAACAAAAGCTATTGTGTATAGTTGAGCATAAAAGAGAAATACCACACAAAATACAAAACATAGCAAATACATACCTTTATCTAGTTTTGCTATTTTAGAATCACCATGATCATCAGTACTGAAATTAGTAGAAGAAAACAGTATAAAAAACATTTGAAAGCTTTGTTATCACAAATACAATAATTAGGATTCAATGCTTCATTTCACTAAAAAAGTATGTAAAACTCCAGTACATCTCTACTAAGTATTAAAAGATCTTCAACCAAGTATTTCAGGATGTATAAACAAATATCTACCACAGAATCAGATAGAAAGAAATTGGAATAATCATTAATGTTTCAAAGCTTATCAAAATATTACTCTGAAGACAAAGAATCGTCGACAGGCAAATCTTTTAAGTACCATTTTAAAAGAAATTATAAGAATGAAAGAATAAAACTATCCACCGATTCTTTGATTAAATAGACAAAAGAGAGAAAGAGAGAGAGAAAGTAAAAAAAGTCCACTCGACACAAACTAGGTCATTTCGGGACAAACATGTTATATTTTATTTCAATAATGCGTTTGTGGGTAGGGGTCTTTATCAGTGGGAGGAAACCGGAGAACCCGGTGAAAACCCATGAGGTTGGACAGACAACGCTACTCCTTGCCAGGGATTCAAAACCACGCCAGTTGACTCAATGACAGACTTTATCTTACAGCACGTGCAAGCTAACCATTCAGCGATCCAACCAATCCCCCTAATTAAATGGACAAGCCGCAATGCTGTATTTAATATTAGTACAACCAATGCCTTGACAGTTGCCAAAAATAAGTTTTTTAATAACAAGTTGACTATGTTTTTCGATAAGAAATATTCAATTTTTAATTAAATTTAAGTTAAGGTTGGAAAAGATGACCTAATTAACTGTATAGGAATATATCTTTACTATTTATTACAAAGAAAACAAGATTTTATCTCAGGACTGGCGAGGGGGGTACATATCTCTAAGAATATTTTATTACAGAGTGGTAAATACAATACAAATAGCAAGAACATGTAAAAATTCTTAACAACTAGTTCACCTTTTTCGTTTAACAGCACCAGCTAATAAAGATTGTTGTGATCTTTTAGATGAAGAGGCCATTGGTTGTGATTTCGATGCTGATGGTTTATCATTCTTTTTACTATCTGTTAACTTCGATACAGATGCATTGTAAGGTAAATTAAGGACAAATAAAGCTTAAGACTAACATCAGTAAAGAGCTTAATTAGTGGATGTTCATAAAGAAAACAGTACAAATTAAACATTTAGCTCATGATGATTACAATTAAATACCGTATTTTTCGGTGTATAAGGTGCACTTTTTTTACCAGATATTTTTATTTACAAAAGGGGTGCGCCTTATAGATAGTAATAAGCAAATCTGGGCTTTTCCCCCCGTGTCAACATTGGCGTCTGTCTGAAGTTGATGATGTCGGCATTCCCCGTGCTTGCTCATATTTGAAATAACATACAGTAAAAATTATAAGATACTGTTCTGCTCCTACTGGGCTAATAAAAACAGGCATACCCCATGCATGCTACGAGGACAATTTTGCCTGGGCAGTAGTGCTACAGCCTACACTTATTTCAAATTCCAACTGTCAAGGGTTTTATTATGTGCATCCCATCTGAACAACTATACTTTTTCCCTTGCCAGACCCTCTGTCTTACGGCAAGGGGTATTCACACAGAAAGTCCTGATGAACTTTCTCGGCCAACAAAGTCAGCTAACTTTCTACCCATTGAGGCAACAAGTGACTGGGCACTGTTCCTTGCCAGTCCCTTGATCCTGCTCCTGTGCCAAGGGGAAATCATGAATAACTTTCACGGTAATAACAAAATAATATATTATAATAAGAACTGTCTATCAGCTGCTCACTAAATTTGCACATGTTAATGAAAGAGCATTTGATATATCAAAACTAAATAGCACTGGACTGAATGGAGTTCTTCATTTAGGATTATAAATCTATTTATAGATATTGTCATTCAGAAACTAAAATGTCCCGCAAATATTTCAACTAACCATTGCCAAAAATATGCAGACTTTGTCCAGGATAAAATGACAGTGATCATTTGCCTTCTAATGAAAATGTCACAAGATGAGAAGTAAAACAACCATCGACTTTCCTCAGACTTGTTACAAGAATGAATGAATGAAAGGGGGTTTAAAGTCCTACGCTTCTGCACCTAACTGAATTCGGAATCTATATGTTGACCGTCATTATAGTAAATTACCAAAAAAAAGAAATGAAAAGGAGTTAAACGTCCCACTGTTCTGCTTTGAACTTGGCTAATGAAGATGGGCATACACCATACAGTGTGCTATAAGGAAAATTTTGCCCGGACAGTGGCACTATGGCCTACTCTTATATCGACTTCCAACTGTCAAGGATCTTTTATGTACATGCCAATGTGTACACGGGACCTCAGTTTTTTATCCAATCCGAACGACTGGGCAGCTGTCCTTGTCAGGCCCTGCCTCCGTCTGCATCACTGACAAGGGGAAACCATGCCGGAAAAGCAAGAAGAACTTTCTCGGCCGATGCAGGGATCGAACATCCGACCTCCAGGCTAGCGAGCCAGCACCTCACCCACTTAGCCACATGATCCCCAGACTTGTTACAAGTCAGTGATTAATATACCAACTGTTGGCTACACTTACATAATAATAAGTGTGTAATGCTTGCATTCTTGCCTTTCCAGAGAGTGACCATTTTCTCTGCTGGCATTTGCCTACAGCAGGTTCATTTATGGATTTGATCATTATTTTGACACTTACATAGTCATGTCATTAAAACAAAGGATATTTTTAATTCTTCAAAAACTGATTTTTCTTCTGAACGTATTGCTTTTTCTAACTGAATCTGTCTCTCGGATACTTCATCTAAAAATCCTACTTCATCATCTTCTAGAGTTTTTATTGAGTTCTCTGAAAAAAAGAGATCTGTCTTTTTATACTTGTTTACATCAATCTGTTTAGAATAAATATCTTATCTTTTTGTGATACATGAAGATATGACTAGTTTTAGCGGGACGTCATGTCAGGGGTCATACGGCCTATGACATTTGCCTCATGTTTCTTGTTGGTATTTAGAAAAACAGACAAAGCAAAAATTTGAACATTAAGAAACGAAATGGCTGAATGGTTAATGAGTGCGCATTGCATCATACTGTCATGAATCAGTCATTGGGTCAAGTTGTGTGATTTGGATTCCTGCTGGGTCCTCCGGCTTCCTCCCACGAGCAAGCAAATTAATAAAATAAAATCAGACATGTTAGTCTCGAATTGACCTGGTTTGTGAGGTGTGGACGTTAAACTCCTATCCTCTCGCTCTCAAGACGAACAGGCACTTAAAACACAGAGAACAGAAATACCAGGATTTGATTATGAACATACAAACCTGATTGAATTCATACTTATAAAAAGAAAACTGATTTTCTACATACTAAGCTTATGTTGTTCATTCCATTCATCCTCTTTTGCCATTTTCTGATCCTGTAATTGATCAAATAATGATCTGGTTTCTTCTTCCGGACATTCTATAAAAAAACAGAAACCATATTCAATGGGCGTCCTCGCTAGAGATAAAGGGACATAATTTCACGGAAGAGCTGGTCCAACATGACCTCATTGTATACCGCTCAGTATTGTTTTTCCCTGTACATTCAATACGAACTGATGTGTTGATAAACATTAGATTTTGTCGTTAATAAAGAATTTAATCCCTGTACATCGAAACACGGTCCTCTAGCATTGATGAGGCCACGTGGAACCGCCTTTTTACTGACGACGCCTGGTAGGAATTACTTCAGCAAGGACGCTCATTCTATATGATGAAATCATAAACACAGTAATTGGTCAGAGATCAGTTCACAACTACCAATATCACAACATATCAGAACTGGCAACCTTGCAACTGATTTGTAATGTCGGAATCAAAATACCATTTAGAGTTTGAAAATTGAGAATAGGTTTGTATATTTATTTAAATGATAATTTTTCTGCATGGTTTCATCTTGTCAATGGTGTGAGACAGAGGGCTTGACAAAGACAGATGTGTAGTTGTTTGGATGGGATGGAAAACCGAGGTCCCATGTACACATTGGTGTGTATGTACAATATGCCTGGCAGTCGCAATTCGATATAAAAGAAGGCCTTAGCGACCCTGGCTGGGCAAAATTTCTCTCATAGCACACTGTATGGCATATATATGTCAATCCCCATTATCCCAGTCAGAGCAGAACAACGTTAAATCCCACTTCATTTCATTTAAATGATAAATAAATTAATCATCCCATTTAGGTAAATTCAGTATCAGAATGAATTTTGGGCATAATCCACAATAATAGGCTACCCGGAAGAACATAAGTGAATAGCATAGCATCGGTGAGGAGTCAAAAGGTCGTATCTTGATTTTGCAAAATTGTCCAGGAGAGCTAAAACTAGTCCAGGCTCCTGTGGTTAAGAATCAAAATTTCTTATAAAACTGTTATCTCAAAATGTTGTACATGTATGTAAAATGTCGTATTTCTGAAGCTTTTTTCAAATATTTATTGACAAAATGTATCTGTAGCCATTTTAACAGTAGGCCTATGACATATGTAACAATCCAAACATATCAAGCACAACATCTAGTGCAGAAATAAGGAGTGAAAGCTAGTTATTTGCAATTTTATACAGCAAAGACATATCTCAGGAAAATATTCACCTTTACCGGTTTCAATTTCATACATTTCACAAAATAGAGCATCAACAATATAATACATGTCATATTTACCCATAAAACAATACGTTTGATTGTAGCGCTTTGGTTTAACAAAAAGTTGATTTTTTCACTTTTTTTAATACCACATGCAGGGTTTCAGCCAGTGGGGGGTGCAGGGGGTGCACGTACCCCCCTTTGCTTGAAGAAGGGGGGTGCATACCCCCCTTCAGTCACCGGAGTAATGTTTTCAAAAAGTGTTTTGTGTAAGAGAAAGAGTGTTTAAATGATCTGTAACTACAGAAATATCATATAACATCTCAAGATGTGATAGAGTGCATCTTTTCTGCCATTCAGGTTGATACATGTACAGCCTGCCTTCTTGACTTTTTATTAGGGGTATTAGGCTGGCGCTAATTGGTCGACCGTATGAATTGTACCCCCCTCCAAACTTTTTCTGGCGGAAACCCTGACATGTTATACGACTTTTTGAAACAGTGTCTATAAAACCTCTTTTTATTGGCTATAGAAGTACGACTATCAGATGAAAAGATGCACACGGAAATTCAGAAAATATGCCAGATACGACTTTTTGACTCCCAACCGACGTTAGTCTATTATCAAGACTCTCGGTGGACATAGATCTTTATCAGTGAAATAGTTATTGGGTTTGATTTTTTATCACCAATTTTTATCACAGATATCTAATTATTTTCTTATTAATACAAACTTGGCAATTGTACCTAAAGGTTCCTCTGGTTTTCTAACTTTCTCCCAATCTTCTTGTCTTTTCTTTTTTTTTTCTGCAACTTGTTCTGCCGATTCAAACTGTTTAAAGGCAAAACCTGAACCTGATGGCTGGTTTCCACCAAAACTCATTTTATAAAATCTGAAAATAAATAATATAGACAATCTACAATAAATATAACATGATTGATGATGTACCGGTAGTGATGATGTACTTAAACCAAGTCACGAATATGGATCAAACAATCGGTCTCAGATTTATTGACCTGTAGAGTACATATTACTAATATAGAGTCATAATGAAGATTAAATAAAAAGCTAATAATTCTCGCTAATAAACTGAAAATTTTTTGAAAAAAGTAATCATTTCCTGCATTCTGGTGATATTTGCAACAAATTTTTAAGGTTTATTTAAGTTTTATTTTTTTTATAGCTTGTTCAAAAGTCATAATCCAATGTGACATAAAGACAAAATCAAAACAATACAAAGTTTCCGTCTTTAAAATGTATAAAATATTTTCATCATCTGTGGAGGCCAGCGATTTTACAAGTCCATCAATTCAAATGTTCAATTTATTCTTATACTTATTTAAGTTGTATTTCTTATGGCACATTTAGCAACATTTACATTGTTGTTATTATATACATTCTACATTTTATGAAGAGATTCAAGTAGCTTTTTTGGCCTCTTTCAGTGTTTCTGAAGAGGGCTTCAGCTTATCATTTTGCATTGCTATTTTGTACCGGTATTTGGTATCTAAGCCTACTCAGCATGGATTATCATATCCATATCCAACAAGTAGATGTCTTGCTATTATGACAGCTTGTGGTCGTGGACAGAGCGCCTCTTTCTCTGCACCCACTACCATGACGAGTAATCAAAATCCAAACTTGAAACTACAAGTACAAAACAAAAATTGGCAAGTAGAATCAAACTGGATCTTCAAAATCGTACAAAATATTTTAATGAAATGATTGTGGGTTAGGGTTAGGAGTTAGGGTAAGAGCTAGGACCTTAACCTAACCCACTTTTTTATATCAAAATATTTTGTACGATTTTGAAGATCCAGTCTACTGTAGGCTATCGTTGTGCAGCAGAATCAGAAGGCAGAAGCCAGAAGGACAGCAGAAGTAAGACGAAAAAATTAAAATCAAGTAACGATGTGTTTTAATTCAACTGAGCGGAATTAAATCACTGGGCCTAGACTAAATTTATTTGTAAATTTCACCGTTCCACAGTATAAGTTTACTGAAAGAAAACGATTAAATTAAATGCAATGTATCAGTAAAATATTTACGTTTGCGGTTTCAAAATAGAGCAAACGTCGAACAGGACGGAAACAGGAAGTTGAGTGACCCGGTTGCCGAAATTTGGGAATTGGCAGGAGCCCGAACCGAATTAAGAGACAAAATTGACTGAACTGAACGATAAGCTGACTTTAAGTAGGGGGGACCGGGACTTATTGGTCATAATATTTAATATTATGGGTACATTGTACCGCCATGGATATATTCTTTATAAATAATACTAGACAATCAAAGGTCCCAAGACTACACAGATATAATAAGATAAGATAAAATGTTTATTGCATCAAAACGTCCATTAAGGACAGCATGCATACATATAGGCCTACACTTAGACATAAATTCAAATACAAATAATAATACATATTACATAGACTTAGACATAAATTCAAAGACAACTCAATACATTCATACAAACAGTATAAAGCTGCATGTATATAAAACAAAGATGTAGGCCTAGTTGCCACCAAAATTGATTTAGCTCTCTTATCAAAAGCCAAAAACACAAATATAGGGCCACTGCCTTGGCAATCAATTTTGGTGGTGAAAATAGATGAAGTGAGATAACTTCTTAGACCTGCTATTTCACCGTCAATAAGCGGTAGCACACATATATGTCAATCATTTTTTTAGGCAATGATTTTTTTTCAAAAGAGCGCTTATATAAAATGGAAAATGAACTACTTTCACTTATTATTAAACATGTAAACTGCATAGCCCAGGAAATTCTTGTACTTAAAAATCAGTTCATATATATATATATGTCTAATCTACAATCCAGATAAACGGGGGCTTGATCATGATAGCGGACATAGGGCCTATTGAATTATTTAAAAATTTTGATCACGAAACTATGATGGGGCAGATTGAACCACTGTCAATGGTATACAATGAACAATGGTTCAATGAACCCCAGTGCATTATGGACTATATAGGACTATCATTTAATAATTTGTTTAGCCTGGGAAATTTGTGTATATCTAATCTACAATTCAGATATAAACAACGACGGCTTGATTCATTTGGATTTTTAAAAATTTGATCATAAAACTGTGATGTGGCAGATATAATTGAACGACTGCGGGCCCCCCTTCCAAATCGAATGGGATCCTACCAAACTGCCGTAAGTGTAATTTACGGTGATTTTTAGGAGTCTAGAGAATCAGAACTTCTGCTTGTTTACAGGTGCGGGTCCAGGGAGCCCCCCCCCCCCCCAGCTCCAGTGAGACTGGTGGTTATCACTGTTCATACCAGCACTTGCAGCCAGCAACGTATACAAAATGAGACCACAACGAAGACTCTGGGGAGTACACCAAAACACTAATGCATGCGGCACTCGGATGATTACCCTTTGCTCCAATGTATGCCCTCCACCCCCTCGACATAATCCTGGATCCAGACCTGGTTTAGATCGTTGCAAGGATGTCAAATCTGTGAATATTAGTTCGTAACTAAACACGGAATTTTTATGATTGATTAGATCACTACGAAACAAAGGACTACGTTTGCAATTTTTAACATATATTTTTTTCCACTGTTCAATGTGTCCAGTTATGTGGTTTAACCAGCCCCGACTATTTTGTACAGCGTGGTACATTGAACTATTACGGTCAAGTGATTTAAAATGTGATTTTTAAAACAAAACAATTAAATAAAGTCAAGTGTTCTTCTTTTACTTCCATTAAAATCATTTGGTACGGAAAGAGGACAACCGTTATGTGAAAAAAAATGGTTCAATGTGCCCCGGTCTCCCCTACCATACTAAGAATACGTTTTCGCGTAGGGGTCTTTAGCAGTGGGAGTAAACCGGAGTTCTCGGAGGAAACCCACGAGGTTGAGAAGGCGCCCATATCTTCATGCCAAATACGCTCACACCAGGGCACGAAACCACAGACACACGACAGAAGTGGCCGGCCAGCTAGAGGTCGAAGCGCGGCACTCTAGACCACTAGGCCATCCGAACTTCCTAGAAACTGACAAGCTAGACTACGGGGGAGCGTATGGTTCATACCTATACATGTATATTAATTCATACCGATGACACACACATCTCCCTATGCCCCTATCTCCATGCCACATACGCTCACACCAGGGCTCGAAACCACAGCCACACGACAGAAGTGGCCGGTCACCTAGAGGTCGAAGCGCGGCACTCTAGACCACTAGGCCATCCCAACTTCCCAGAAACTGACAAGCTAGACTATGCGGGAGCGTATGGTTCATACCTATACATGTATATTAATTCATACCGATGACACACACATCTGAAGCTCGAACTGTAAGTATGATCAGGAGCAAATTAAAGTTATGAAATTGAATACCCCCGGAAAAATTAGAATCTCTTAAAGAATATTAAGAAACAATAAATTCCGCTGAATCAAGAAGAATTCCAAATAAACGGAATAAAAATAAAATTTTCACAGATGGCGAGGATGTGAAAAAGTGAGCGAATATGCCAGACTTAAGACCAGACAAAGAAAGATTGCAAATTCATGTACAAAGCTAGCACCGAGCGCAGAATAGATTAGACAATTTTAACCAGAAAAAAATGAAAGGAAAGGGAAGGATCCACAAGACCCCTTGTGTACGTTTTTGTAATACTCCTAGTTTCTCGTCAAGTGAAGAATGTTGTCACAGCCTCACGTCCATTCTATTTACAGCATAATACTCGACATTAAGTAGATGACAAAATTATAAAATTCTCGCTAGACAATTATGAATAATTTCCTCACAAATGGTAAGGATATGGTCGTGGGGTCCCTAAATAACCCTTGTATACGCACAAGTCTTAAGGGGGGGGGTCTAGTGGTTTAGCCCCTGCCCGTGAAGTCATAGGTATGTTATTGAGTTAAGTGACGTGGTTTTGATTCCCCGCTTTCTCTCTTTCTTTCTCTCTCTCTCTCTCTCTCTCTCTCTCTCTCTCTCTCTCCCCCCTCTCTCTCTCTCCCTCTCTCTCGCTCCCTTTCTTAAAGGATTAAAAGGCTATTATTCCAATTTAGTTGTAGCATTTCAGTAAGATTGAACAAAGTATTTTTTTTCCAGCTTTACTCAAAACCACAAAAAATGAATTGTGCCATTGTTAATATATTAGTGAAAACTCTCAGGTCTTATTTTTCTAATCTCCCATAATGTATATTTTGGCTTTAAGCTGTTTATTCAAATTAGTTTTATTATCTCCAACAGAAACACATCGAGATGCCAATTGTTCATATATATTTTGGTTGAAGCTTTCAATAATTTGTATTCAAATGTATTCCTTTTTATCCTTTTAAGCTTTCAGTTTATCCTGGGATAATTGTTTTATTATTTCCGACAGAAACAATGATTGACCACCATACAGTCATCTCTATTGTACTGTTGTAAATTTCCACTATAAAAAAGGATTCATTATTAAAACATAAGTAACAAAACTCGCCATTTTAGCAGTAGTCTGAGAAGAAAGGCAATGCTTACAATTGTTTTACTGCGATGACCCTGAACAATATCATAAAAAGGGCTCCTTTTCCCCGATATGTCAATATGGAGAAGTATTTTATTGTTGTTTGAATGAATGAATGAAATGGGGTTTAACGTCCTACGCTTAAGCACCGTACCTGGGCCAATTGAAGACGGGCATACGCCATACAGTGTGCTATGAGGGAAATTTTTGCCCGGGCAGCGGCGCTACGGCCTACTCTTATATCGAATTCCAACTGCCAAGGGATCTTTTACGTGCACTCCAATTTGTACACGGGACCTCGGTTTTTCGTCCCATCCGAACGACTAGGCAGCTGTCCTTGTCAGGCCCTCCTTCTGCATCACTGACAAGGGGAAATCACGCCGGAAAATCGAGATGAATTTTCTCGGCCAATGCAGGGATCGAACACTCAACCTCCAGGCTAGCGAACCAGCGCCTTATCCACTTAGCCACCGTGATCCCCATTGTTGTTTGAATAGCACTTAATAACATACATATAACTTGTTGTCTCCACAGTTCAAATAGTCATCTCGGTACTGCATGCTAATTAAAGGGACGTTCCTATTTCAGCCTCGAATGCAGTCCTAGAAATTACACTCTCTTCTAGCATTGCGTCATCTATCGAACAAAACGTTATTGTCAATTCCGGCATTGTGTAGGAATAATCATTGAACTTATAATACAGCGTCCATGGAATAATGAAAGACATGCACGATTTGAAAAAAAGAGCTGGCCGTTCTTGCTATAATAGTTGTAACATAAATGATGAAAAAAAGGAATATATAAATTTCAATCACATTACTTTTAACTTTATTCTGAACGACGTTATTGATTTCGGAAGATGTAGCTTAGATTGTTTATTATCGTAACAACGGTATCGGACAAACGAGAATTAGTCTTGAATATCCATTACAAATCGTTAATTCTTTTTATCTAGTGGGCGTTTTAATCCACTTAAATCTTTGTCATCCAATGTTCTAGAGAGCGTCTAGGCGCGACATATTTGATTTATCGCTGAAACGTTTTAATCTGTTTAATATCGGAACAATCTGATGCCATCCAAAGTTGATTAAGGCCTGGATCAGTTAATTAATGTCTAATTAATACTTTAGAAAACATTTCATGCCCCAAAAAGACCTACACTAGGCAGATTTAGCTCTTGAATAATGCATGTTTAAAGGAACTCTTTGATTTCTATACTCTTCGGCGATCCAAACTTTGTTCTTCAAGTGATTCCTAAATATAATAAACGTTCAGATGAATATGCATTCTCCGTCAGCGAAACGCCATGAGAGTCCTCTTCAATCCAGAGCTTTAAGACTAACTTAAAAACATATTTAATTCAAAAATGTTTTTGGACTGTTCAGAGGCCTCTTTCACGATATTTTAACTAAGATGAAATCAAAATTTTAGTAATTTGATTGGATAATATTAGATGGATTTTAATGCTTAGCCAATCAAAATTGAAGTATCTACTAAAATTTGGATTTATCTTTAGTTAAGATTTCGAAAAACAGGGCCCTGTTTAGAATACACTTAGACACACTCATGTGTAATGAAGCGCTTTAATAATAGAACAATAACAACGTCCAACTTTGCTGCAACATGCAGACATGTTAGAATATGCTAAACATGTGATCATTTTACACAGTGTTCGAAATAGCAGAAATCAAATCTGCGTCCCCGAAAACATATATATAAACACCAAAGACAAGTACTTATATTAATCAAATCAGCACATAGCCCCATTTCCCTGCAAACATGGCCGCCATCTTAGAAATATGCAACATAATTATGATCAATTGCAATTGGTAGAAACGGAACCTGCCCCCCCCCCCCCAAAAAAAAACCCTAATAAAAATCAGCGCATCGTCCGATTTCACCATCAAAGATTTACACCATCTTGGCAATATCTTCATTAAGGATAGGAAAACATCTGAAATATGCAAATGACCCCTGCCAATACAATTGATATGGAGATATCATAAATATTACGTGAAAATAAATGGCTATTCTCCAAATAATGGTTTCGCAAAAAACATCAAAACCATTAAAATAAAGCTTATTCCAAGATTTCTACCCGAAAATTAACAGAAGGGAATTATGGAAGAAACCGAATTGCATTATGTGAGCCACCTCTGCATCTTGTAGCAGTAGTATCCTGGTGTTTAACGTCTGCTTCCACATAAGTGATATCGCAGACAAGAAATAGGAGAGCCGAAGCTGCTTTCTGTTTTTAGAATATAATTTTGCAATCTTTCCATTTTTAGACTTAGGCCAGGGATTTGGTTTTGTGGGAAGTTTTTTCCCTTTTTTTTAATAAAAAAACCTATTTGGTAGATGTCTTCGTTGTGGGATTAGAGTTCAGGTGCCAGGTCCGTCTTATCGTGACCTCCCCTTACTCCACAATCCTAATCTATGGGTTTGGTATCAGTTTCTTCTGCGGAACAGTGGTTAGGCGCCGAGTCCGTTTGACCGTAACTCCCCCTTACTCCACTATCCTGCTTATTTGGTAGATGTCATCTTTGTGGGATTTGTGTTTAGATGTCAGGCCCGTCTTATCCTGATCTTCCCTTACTCCACTATCCCACTCTGTAGGTTTGGTGTCTATTGTTTGATGGAATGGTGTTTAGATTCCGAGTCTGTCTGATCGTGACTCTCCCTTACTCCATTATCCTGCCAGTTTGGTATAAATCCCTCATGTAGTTTAGTTTTTAGATGCCGAGCCCGTCTAACCGTGCCCCCTCTTATTTCACTATTCTACTTAGTCCAACTGTGTCCATTAGAGCGTGGATTTGTTCGAAGATTTGAAGTTTCAGATCTTTTATCGGGAAGAGTAAGTTCTTAGTGTTGAATGGTATGTTGTTAGTCTCCATCATTCTCACTAGTTCCCTTCTCTCCTCATTGTATACCTCGCAGCCTACCAGGACATGGTTGGTGGTACATTCTTCTTCGCACTTACAGACGATGACTTGGTGTTTGTAGTCTCGCAGCCACTCTTTTATCCTTAGTTTCGACGTGAGTCTGCATGTATCTCGTCTAGGGTGATTGGTAGCCGTCTTCGTGTAGATCTTGTCATCCAGCCGGAATCTGTATGTGTCAAGTTCAACGAGTTTTAATTCCCAGAATGAACTGACTTACTGTAGATTTCCTTGGTGTTGTAGTCTATGGTGCGGAGTGGTGATGTGTCCTTGAGACCCTCGTTGACGAGTCGATCTGCCTCCTCGTTTCCTCTAATGTTGACATGTGACGGAATCCACACGTGCTCTAATCTGCTTCCCTGCTCTAGGACCCTCTGGAATAGCTGCCTGATTTCAAAAATGACTTCTGGTCTTGAGTATTCTTGACTTTTTGTTTTTATTTGATAGAATGATACTCCCAATATTAACTTATGGATGTGAAATTGAGGATATAAAGAAATAAAAGTAATTGAAAATATACATTTAAATTTCAGTAGATTTATTATGCATGTAAGTTCACAGACTTCCGGGGCTACTATTTATGGTGAATTAGGTCGTGTTCCACTATATGTCAATTATATGTCTAAATGTATAACCACAGTAACTACGCCCGTAGTGCATATAACCGTACATGACAATAAGATTCCCAGCGTTTATTGGCTGAGAAATGAGGGTGATCTATGCATGGACATCGGAAAATTCCTTGTTCGCTGTGAATTTCAAATGGAGTTACCATAAAAGTTGTTCTTTGTGTTGAGATATTGTGATTTTTATTATATATACCTAATAATGAATATATCGAAAATTGACTGGCATCATTTGTATTTCTGTACCAAAAGAGACTAGTATTTTAAATTCACCCGAAAATATTCCAATCACAAGTTTCTAATCTATAACAACGCAAGACGACAATTCGGTGATTATGATTATGCCAGTCACAGGCATGTACACACTTGCCAACTGATGATGTATATAGTAGGTGTAGTGCCTGTGGTGTCACCAGCCAATAAACCGGATTAAGGTTGTAATTTGAAAATTTGAAAACCGTTTTTGGCTTTCGGATACTTAAACCTCAATAGCTGAATTAATTTTAATTGCCGTAAAATAGATATAGTAACCATTGGCTATAATTACATTGAATTAAGAGTTTTAATCTTATGTGGTCCTTAAAGGGACAATCCCGTATTATACAGAGGCTCAAAAATAAAAGTCTGAGAATGTATGAAAATAAAACGCCAAAATATAGGGGAATAGTGTATATACCTTGTCTCAAAATTTCAACTCAAAATATTGAGTCGTTTGGACGTGAACGCAAAAACTGCTTATTCGGACATGTAACCCTTTTAAGATTTCGGGTCATTTTTTTCATTTGGTGACCTGATAATCGATTTACGTTTCTTGAGAGGTCTATGCAGTGAATGGCCCATGTACTGTACTTGAAAACAAAAGGTAAATTTTACCTACATATTATTTTTATAGAAAAAAGTCTGGTTTTATCCAGATACTGTATGATACAAAGATCTCCATTTCCAGATGCAGACTGTCAGGTTAAAGTTATTTACAAGCATATCACAAAAATCGTGTTAGTTGATCGGCCTTAGATAATGGGTTTTACATGATTTTAACACAAAATTAAGCAGTTTTATTCCCCAAAACGTTATCGGGATTGGCCCTTTAAGATATGTTAAATAATAAAGTAGGTAAGTTTCTAACTTAATACCATCCAAAGTCTTCGACATTGAAAAGACGAAATATTTGTCAATTTAAATCAACATTAATGTAGTGATATTAGCGAGAAAAGATGGGCTTCTGATATTTAATATTCAAGACAAAAAAAACATTTTGCCATTGTTACACTGATTGTTTACCACAATGCGTTTCCGTGCCATTTGGAACAAAGGACACACATAACGAGCTATACATATTCCACAAGTCATGTCAAACGGTAACGGCATATTCTTATTTGGAGAGCATGACTAATACATACTATCGATGTAGACTGGAATAACCAGACGCCAGGATTGCCATTCGATTGGGACTGCTGGCGTCTTTCGCCGAACATAACTGATTGGAAATTACAGTAAAACAGAAACAATTGAATCTTTATAGGGTTGTTTATGGGTTTAGAATTGTCAGGTTTTAGTATACATGTACTGGTACAGAATGCTACGAATTTTTGTTCTCCATCTTTCAACAGTCTTTAAAATATTGCAGATAATTTCTTCACGTGTTGGCGGTTCAGTCTACTGTATAATCTTTAACCGGGCAAAATGACGACAAAAGGAATACGAACCCGCGAAACCATTATTACAAATGCATATCAATCAATTTAACTTAATTTGTTTTTAAAACTTAATGCCATGTAATATTTCTGTAAATATTTTTTTGTTTTAGTTGTTTTGTTCTGTGTTGCTGCTTGCGCTTCTTTTTTCTTTCCAGGTAACCTTTATCTGACGAGGGGATCACGGTGGCTAAGTGGATAAGGCGCTGGTTCGCTAGCCTGGAGGTTGAGTGTTCGATCCCTGCATTGGCCGAGAAAGTTCATCTCGATTTTCCGGCGTGATTTCCCCTTGTCAGTGATGCAGAAGGAGGGCCTGACAAGGACAGCTGCCTAGTCGTTCGGATGGGACGAAAAACCGAGGTCCCGTGTACAAATTGGAGTGCACGTAAAAAGATCCCTTGGCAGTTGGAATTCGATATAAGAGTAGGCCGTAGCGCCGCTGCCCGGGCAAAATTTCCCTCATTGCACACTGTGGCGTATGCCCGTCTTCAATTAGCCCAGGTACGGTGCTTAAGCGTAGGACGTTAAACCCCATTTCATTCATTCATTCATTTATCTGACGAGGGCATGCAATACACAAGAACGAAAAACTCAAATGGAATGCCTTTAACTTTTGATTGCTGAAGTTTTGAACCGCTTTAAGGACCAACATTGAACTACATATGTATGTAACTTAATGGACGAACAGGTTTTAATATTTGAATAATCCACGAGTCAAGCTATGTGGGTTTTACCGCGAAGAAGCCGCTTTCCACATAAAAAGTCTTAATCTTTTTCCCTGCGATAATCAATTGGACAGTAGGCGTCTTCAAATCCATCATGATTAAAAAATTAATGGTAAGATGTAAACTATATAAAACAGCAAAAGCATAGCGGTCGGTGGTAGTATTGATCCAGGTCATTACTGTGAGTATTGCTAATGGTAAAGGCAGTAAAACGTTTCAACTACACGCGTGTTAGAAATGACTCGATTTCTCACTACAGACACTTTAAATCTCAACTATTAACCAAATTAGTGTTCAGGGTCTAAGTTACGGTGTGTTTTGATTATAACCAGCTTAATGTAATTCCATAGTGCACAAGCGATAAATTGGAAAGCACAATCATAACCATCGGAGAATAACGGAGGAAACATGATATCTGCTGTGTTCGTGGTATTGATATTAATTACAAAATTATATCTTAATACAGGTAACTTTTTTTTACTAAAATATATTTGTACAAACCTTTCGAAAGGTAATATACCTATAACCAATGCTGTTTTTGAATTTGATTTTACACTTTTACCATAGTAGGGTAACCGACAAAGGGGTGTACTATTGATTTTTTTTTCTCAATCACAAAAATACGAATACTAAATAAATTATATATATACAAATTTGGAATTGGATGATTTAACTCTTTCTTGTGTTTACTTAAAAATTAACATAAAGTTGGTCCATTGCATACCTACGGTTGTACATGAGTTAACCCCCCGCGGTCTATTTATTGAGTTGCCGCAATCTTTCAGCAGGCATTACAGGAACTAGTTGAACAGCTTCATGTCATCTATTTTCAGGTTATGAATTTTATTCAAAGACATATACATATGGGAAGTTCCTCGATGTTTCATCAGTAGATTATTTTACCATTAATGCCAAATTCACTGGGAACTTGAACATTGCTTTCTATAATAGTACCAAACATCAGTTGCAAATGTATATCAATGCTGATCAATATGCTGTAGTAGGGACTTTTCCTACTATTTTATCAGTGCCATTATCCTCTCCCACCGAATACAACACATATTGGTTTAAATATGAAACAGGCAAAGTAGCTTTTGGTCATGGCTACGAACCAGGAATTAGTGAAATTGGAGAACTACCCAGGGGTGGTACAGTAATGTATGTTGCATTCTGTGCTTATCAACCATATGAAGTGTTTTTGAAGTTTCCCGATACAGCGAGTGAGTTAATATTTTACAGTCTGTTATTATCAATTGTGAAACAAATTTCAGCGCTTAAACTTTGTGTCTTGCAAGATGTTTGGTGATAGATCTTTTCTTGTTGCGAAAAAATGTTTTCAAACATTTCAGGTTTCGATTTCTCGGTTGTATGTGACAAGAAGTACGTTAGCATGTTCAACCTTGTGGATTTTCTGCGGGTCCTCCGACTGCTAAAGACCCGTGTGTTAGTCTCGAAGTGACCTAGTTTGTGTAGAATTTACGTTAAAGATGAGTGCAGTATTGGAGACAAAAATTTGAAACATGCAAAATTTCGACTGTACATGGAACATCTAGATGTTTTGAAAGATAATTAGTTTCAAAAGCTTACGATCATGAGTCTCTGGAATTGATCAATAGCATGAAATTAAATGGGGTTAAACGTCAAACTGCTCTGTTCCGACTGGGCTACAGTGCGTCATGGGGGGGCTTTAAGTATTGCCACGATAGCGGCATTATGATCATTGATGTGTGCACGTTTTTATTGTTCCATACAAACGACTATACGCTGTTCTTTACTAGACCCCCCGTTCTACCCCCCGACCAAGTGGACAATAACCGATGAACTTTCTATGCACATATTATGTTACTAATCAAAGGTTTACTCACGGAGCCACCATGGGCCGAATGGTGGAAACCATGAGACGAATGATGGAAACCGTGAGACGAACGATAAAAAAATAAGACGAATGATGGAAACCATGAGCCGAATGAGGGAAACCATGAGGCGAATGAGGGAAACCATGAGGCGAATGATGGAAAACGTGAGCCTAATGATGGAAGTGGTGTACAGGATCTAGTAAACTAGTTTTAATGATTTTAGAGGTTTCATTAGATATGTAAAACTCAGTTGAACATCAAATATATACTACCTTAATTTCACAAAGTTCTCTTTCAGAATTCATCGGCAAGCCTGGATTTCGCCTTGATGTCTCCGTCGGTGCAAGGAAACTGAAATCTGTTACAGGTCCAAGTTCCTGTGGCAGCTTCTGCCTGGCAAAGCCCAGTTGTTACGCATTCAATTACAAGAAGAACAGTCGTTATGACAACTGTCAATTTATTACTGCAGGGGGTTCATATTCAGTACCATTTGAAATCCATGAAGACGATGAATGGTCCTATTTTTATTTGGAATATACCAATTAAGATGCTCTTCTTTTGGTCAGGCCCTAAGCTACCCCAAAATTGTTGAGGGGAGACAAAGGCTTCTAGGGGCGCCGATGTATCTACACTTGACCGTCCACGGCGAACGGTACCGTGGCCACGCATCCCTTTGGTAGGGTGCTCTTTCCCCCGAACATTTTGGAAAATAGGGTTTTGATATGAACATTTGAATGAAGGAATATGACTTTAACGCACCTACATGTATAACAATTAATGAGATTATTAGGCCGATGTGGGCGACCGATTCATTCGTGGGCACCTAACCAATCCCCCTTGGCATTGGGGGCGCCCATGATGTCGCCAATATCGACATTATGCTCTCCACTCCAAGATGAGGCTATCCCCAAAGTTACCTGAAACCCAGTAGCTTTATAGTTACATGTTAAGTACAAAAAAACAAAATATACGGACTTTGAATTTTGTCTAATGGTTTGGATTGTTCGTATTTGGTTTTATTTTATCCATACCAATTTTGAATATTATCACGCCGTTTTGGGCCATCAATTTATTCGTAGGCACCTGACCAATGTCATTGTGGGAGCACCGCTAATTATATTATGGGCGTCCATGATGTCGTTGTAGGCAACCTACCAATCTCAGTATTATGGACGCCCCTTTGGAATGAGGCACCATACCAATCATGCAGTTTTGGTGGCCCCAACCAATGTTTCTCGTCAATATGCATTGTTTGCGACCCAACAAAATATATATTGTCATTATAAGGCGCCAATCAATCATATCATTATTGGCGCCCCGATCCGGGATACCCCCCCACACACTAGCTATGGGCCTGACGCATAGACAGCAGTCCTTATCAAACTATCTGTCCTGCACCACTGGCAAGGGAAACCAACTCCGGATAATCACGATGAACTTGCAAACCCGCGATCTCTATGCTATCGAGTCAGCGTATTATAATGTACTTACTGTCCGAGCCATGGTAAAAAATAAACGGATTTCTTCGATTGTGAACAAACTACTTTTAAGTAACTTTGGTTATTATAAACTTACCTGTGTGTTTGTAATCAACTCCCGTTCAATAAAATCCATTGCACAACTAATTATCATAATGATGAAAGCAAGTTCTCTCTTGAAATATTGAAATATCACAACTTTTTCCCAGAGAAAAATAACAATATGGAAGATGGTTACGTCACTCGGAGGGAGATTTCATTTCGTATTAGGGGCGACAGCGTAGGAAATGCAAGTACACGTACGACCACTCGGGCCACATACGATTACATCATGTGTACCTATTTGATCTCGGAGTAGTCAAGCACTGATGTGTCGTATGCTCGGGCCAAAGACCGCTCGATCCAATCCCCGCAACAGGTATATTGGATTCGTCTAATACGTGACGAAATCATTGTTCACATCCTCTCTGTCGAAATTACAAGTAAATTTTTCAAGAGAGAACTTGTTTTCATGGCTGTGATAATTAGTGGTGCAATGGATTTTATTGAACGGAAGTTGATTACTAACACACAGGTAAGTTTATAATAACCAAAGTCAAGTAGTTTGTTTATAATCGAAAAAATCCGTTTATTATTTACCATTGTTCAGAGAGTAGTCACCATGGCTCCAAGGCCTTTGGTATATCCCCTGGGTCACAAAGCGATACCAAATAATTGTACTCATTCTAAACAGTACCCCGGTTTTGGTTTTCAATCCATAACGAAATATAAACGGGATCAATAGTATAAGTTTAATTCAGATAAATGCAACAAGAAATTGATATTGTCTTAAATATTGGATATCAGAAGCCCATCGTTTCCCGGTAAGATAACAACATCAATGTTTTTTTTTTGAATTGACAAAATATTTGTGTTTTCATTGTCAAAGATTTTGGATGATATTGAGTTACGGACTTAGCTCCTTTAAGTTACTCGAGCAACAATTAAATCTCACAGTTCTCAAAACTCCAGGTGTGTATAGGTCTGTAGATCCTACTAAAAACATCGGACTATTCCGTTTTCCTAAATAAACTCTTATAGTCCAGTCAATCTGAGGTTTGACGTGGAATAAATTGCAACAGAAATGTTTTCAACTGTTTTTGCACCCTCATCTCATCCTTAATGACATACCAAAATGTTACCACCATAGGCCTTGGCAAATTCCCAGAATTCCATTGTTCCTTCCAGGGAGTAAAGCCCTATATTTTTGTCACAGAAATGTTTTCAACTGTTTTGCACCCTTATCTCATCCTTAATGACCTACCAAATGTTTACCACCATAGGCCTTGGCAAATTCCCAGAATTCCATTGTTCCTTCCAGGGGGTAAAGCCCTATATTTTTGTCAATTAATTAAAATTGGCTTTCTGTTGAACCATCAAAAAACACTTCAATCGTATTGTTCATTCATCAAAAGAAACATTTTTGAATATATTTACTGTAGATCATAAGGTTCTAATTTAAATCCATAATGGCTACTATTCATTTGAAATGGCTGCCAAATGACTTGAAATGCAAGGTCGAAATGGCTTTTAAAATGTTTGCCAAAAACTGACATAATAGGGGGTCTGTAATGGTTGTTAAAAAAAAAGAAGCAAAAACTGATTTATTATTATACTATTGACCCTTTGTTTGTTTCCTGTTGTAATAATGTAATTTTTCTACACTTTTCTTTTTTAATACATCCACAAAACATAACACAGTTTATGTTTGCAAGTGCACGTCTTGGTACCCATACATGATGTTGGGCCTTGGAATGGAGGCGGTAGGTCATTATGTCTGCATGGTACTGGTAGTATAACAGGTGTAATTCCACCTATCAGGCCTTTTTATAAACTAAGTCAGTAGGCCTACTAATTTATAAAATTGTCATGTAGATGTGCTGTATGATAGATTTTATCCGGGATTCTCGCCAATATGTAAATAATTTCCTCGCACATTCATATTTACTTAACTTACAAAACCATCTTAACTGGGTCGTACTAAACTTGATTACCGTGATTACGGGGGGAGGGGGAGGGATAATCAATTTACAAATACGTGTATTATTACCAAATTTCAGATATGATGTTACATCAGTTACATGTCACTGAAAAGCACGTTTATTGCGGTTTTCAAATATGTAAAGGATTTTCTGGCAAATCATATTTCGTTACCTTACAGAACGATCGAACTATGATTATGGAGGGGGTGGGGGTATGCATTACTGTTTTTAAACACGTAAATAATTTTCTGGCACATTCATATTTACTTAGTTTACAGAACGACCAAAGTTGGGAGGTCATAAACTCTTATTACTGTGATTATGGACGGGGTAGTGGTATTCAATGTAAAAATAAGTGTCTTAATACCAAATTCCAGATATGATGGTACATATCACAGAAAAGCACGTTCAGTGCTCTTTTCAAATATGTAAATAATTTTCTGGCACATTTATATTTTATGAATATGGAGGGGGTGGAGGTATTCAGTGTCAAAATACTTGTCTAAATACAGAATTCCAGATATGATGTTACATATCACTGAAAAGCATGTTCATTGTTGTTTTTAAATATGTAAATAATTTTCTGGCACATTCATATTTACTTTGTTTACAGAGCGATCAAATTTGAGTGGTAATAAACACTATAACCTGCATCGTCAGTTTTTGGCAAATATCTTAAAAGCTATTGACTTTTAAACATATAAATGTATTACAGACCCCCTCTAATGTGGCAATTCCGAGGATTTTAAGTCGTCACACAACCTTCTGGGCCCATCTGTTCTAGAGATACAGTAATGGCAGGGGGTTGTGCTGCGCTTAAAAAGAGGCGTGGCATTTTCACGTATTTCGGTACCGGTGACAAATGTGTCACCAATCAAAAATTGTTCTATGGCCTTCAAATAGATGATTTGTGAAGAGTTTAGCTCTGGACATATAAGTGCACACAAAACTACCACGAGCTACTCTAGTATACATCTAACAAGCCAATTTCTGAAAAATTGCCTATTGAAGTAAATTTTTAGCATGTTATTTCTGAATGTCTGGGGATGCTAAAAACAGTGAAATAAATTCTGTTGCAATTTATTCCGGTTGACCAAAAATATGGACTACTACGATGTAAAGTAAACATGGACCCGACGTTGCTCCATAAAAAACGTGGCCCAATCAATACACAATGCAATACAGACTAGCCAGCCTTAAGCTTAAATAAACCCTGGGATGGGTGGAAGGGTTTGGAAGCTCGCAGACCCGTCGGAAGAAACCGTGTAGGACCAATATATTATTCTCAACACGACTAAAGCCAGTCTGGAATCTTCTGCGATGGAAAACACGTAGTCTCATGCGCTGCTTTACTGAAATTTAGATGTTATTTTAGTGATCAGTGGTTACACGATTAACGGATGGGAACATCTCACTGTGCCCCCTGCTATTGTTCTCATGGGGGGATTAATCAAGCAAGGGGATTATGGAATACAATGGTGTTAAAGGTATAGTCTATTTTTAAAAACTACTAGCATTAAACTAATTCACAACTTTATTCACAATAAAAGTAACAACAAATAATGTAACAACAAATACATGTATCAAACATATTTCATAATCCTACTTAATGGGATATGGCGTCTGTGTATTCAATTGCACTTTTTACTCTGTACTTATACCCCAAATTTACTAAATTTTGACCGCCTTGAGAATTAGGAATAAACCGTACGCGAACTTGAGCCATTTTAAAGGATATAATGTAATTGGGGGTGACAACTATCCTTATATAATGATAGTGAGTTTCTAAAATATATACTTGATTGATTTATGATTACTCTCTGAATAGAAGGTAGGTAAATAATATTTAAGATACTCGTTAACCGATGACACGTGAACTTAACTTATATATTTTAATCATTAAAAAAAATAAATCTTAACTAGATGAACAGTACTAATAAGGATACAGTCTATAATCCTTTGTTTACTTAAGTTTTCACACCACTAGCCTATAACACCAGTTGATTAGGGGGCACAGTGAGATTAAACCTAACGGATCTAGGTTGATTTGCTGGAAAATGATACTTTTATTGTTCGTGATTTATCACGTTGTTTTTTTTAATGATTAGTCGTTACATTTTTTGATGTTTTAACTATGTTTTAATAATTAACTATTTTGTATATTGACTCTCGCCTTGATATGAAAAGGATTTTTCTGTACCGTTGTTATTTTAATTATGTACTGCTTATTAAAATTTTTTTACAACTTCACAATATAGCCTATCTGTATTATTATTCAAATTAGGTGTTTCGGGTCACGTCAGCCAGCGGCTGAAGTATAGCCTACTTTAATCTACGATTTCGAGTTACTACTGTATTACATTCAAAGTATGCTTGTTTGTTGAAAGACGTTTTCTAAACACATTACTGAAACGGTTTCAGAATTCAATTCTGCTATGTATAAGCATGTAGCATGTTCCTTGAAGGCAGTGCCGTGTTTACCCATTAGGTATATTATTTAACAATGAAAATACCTCACCCGAGTTAACCACTGAGCTAATATCGATTTTGCAGGAAAATAGCAGTCCGATTTTAAGACTTTAATGTTAAAAATGTGAGACTTACAATGTTTTAAAAGGTAATTAATAAATTAAAAAGTAGAACAGAAATGTATGATATTAAATACAAAGTGGTATACAAAGAAACAAAAACAAGAACTGCACATACTTTTAGGCATAGAGTATATTACCCACTGACCACAAGCTGGTAGTTCAGAAGATTGCTGCTGCGTTGGAAAAACAGACTACATCACCATTTATGACATCTCTGACATTCCCACTGAAAGAATCGATGGCAGTGATGCCAAATAGTCAGCCACGTGTAAGTGGTGACACACTTTATGTTTCCCACGCAATAGCATTCAGCTTGGAAGTCAGCTGATAACAAAATCTATGCCACGTGGGCTTCTTAGCAAGTATTTCATTTACAGTCACGTTGCCACCAGTCTGGAACGCAGCTCCTAGCCACATACTTGCTATGTTGTTACGACCTTTATGTATATATAGAAAAGATACTGAGCCTTATCCAGTCTTGATTGCTTGTTAGCTGCCTTGAAAGTGAATGGGGACGGATGAGCATGGCGCAGTGTCTATAGACGTGGCGAGAGAGTTAACGCCTGGTAGGCACGTCACGGGAGAGTGTCGTGAGAAAGTATCCCGGTCTGACTGCTAACCGCGATATCATGGTGGGAACACTTTTCGCGCAACCAGAGCTTGGCCATGGGCGTAGTAACATCTTGTAGTAAGCATTTGGTGTCGTGGTGGTAGGAGTATGATGGGCACGTGGCGCAAGCACTACGCTGCCACTATGAGCTTTTCTTTCCCAGGACAATTGAATCTGCCTCCCCAAAAACATATATTAACACCAAAGACATCTACGTTATCGAAATCAACCCATCGTCTCATTTTCCCGACAAAGGTGGCAGAAATGTTTGAAATATGCTATATATGTAAACATGTGATCATTTTACAAGGTTGTAAATGTCAGCAATTAATTCTGTCCCCCACCCCCAAATGAACGCCATCTTGGTAATATGAAACGTAATAATTGACATGTTGTAAAAGTCAGGGATGGAATCTGTGACACCAAAAACATATATATTGACACCAAACACTACTACTTCATCGACATCAGCACATCGTCCGATTTTCCCGCCAAAAATGGTCGCCATCTTGAAATTAAAATCATAAAATGATGGAAAACAATCTGAAATGTAGTCGTCATGAACCTTTTCAATATTAATACATTGCCAAATCACATAGACCAGAGGGAGAAGGGGGGGGGGGGGGCATTGTCACCCGAGTGGGGGCAAATTCTGAGTTAACTTTTCTAGAGGCATTTTTCACCAGGAATCCGAATCATTGATAACAGCAATTAGACAATTATAATACAGTAATATAATAATAACAATGAGCAGCGATGACACCTGCATACCCGTGGTATTAAGCTGTATTACTATTATAATGAAGGGGGGGGGGATATTCAATGCTAAAATACAAGTCTTACTACGAAATTGCGGATATAATGTTACATATCACTGAAAAGCTTGTTGATTGCTCTTTTCAAATATGTAAATAATTTTATGGCGCATTCATATTTTCTTACCTTAAAAACCGACCAAAGTTTGGTGGTGTTTAGCTCTATTACTATGATTATGAATGGGGGGGGGGTATTTAATGCCAAAATAGGGGTCTTAGTAGGGAATTCCAGATATAATGTTACATATCAGCGAAAAGCTTGTTGATTGCTCTCTGCAAATATGTAAATAATTATCTGGCACATTGAGATTTACTTACCTTACAAAACGGTCAAGTTTGGTTGGTACTAAACTTAATTACTATGATAATGAAGGGGGGGGGGGTATTCAATGCCAAAAAACGGGTCTTAGTTCGAAATTCCAGATATGTTACATATCACTGATAAGCTTGTTGTTTGCTCTCTTCAAATATGTAAATAATTTTATGGCACATTCATATTTACTTACATTAAAAAAGCGATCAAAATTTGGTGGTATTAATTATGATAATGAAGAGGGGGGGGGGGATTCAATGCCAAAATACGGTTCTTAGTACAAATTTGCAGATATAATGTTACATATTAGCGAAAAACTTGTTGATTGTTCTCTTCAAATATGTAAATAATTATCTGGCACATTAAGATTGACTTACCTTAAAAAGCAATCAAAGTTTAGAGGTATTAAGCTCTATTACTATGATAATGAAGGGGGGGGATATTCAATGCCAAAATACGGGTCTTAGTACGAAATTCCAGATATAATGTTACATATCAGCGAAAAGCTTGTTGATTGCTTTCTCTAAATATGTAAATAATTTACTTACCTTAAAAAGCGATCAAAATTTGGTGGTATTAAGCTTTATTACTATGATAATGAAGGGGAGAGGGGTACTAATGCCAAAATACGGTTTTTAGTACGGAATTCCAGATATAATGTTACATATCAACAAAAAGCTTGTTGATTGCTCTCTTCAAATATGTAAATAATTTTATGGCACATTCATATTAGTTACCTTAAAAAGCGATCAAAGTTTGGTGTTATTAAGCTCTATTACTATGATAATGAAGGGGGAGGGGTATTCAATGCCAAATACGGTTCTTAATACGAAATTTCAGATATATTGTTACTTATCACAGAAAAGCTTGTTTATTACCCTTTTCAAATATGAAAGTAATATTATGGCACATTCATATTTACTTACCTTAAAAAGCGATCAAAATTTGGTGGTATTAAGCTTTATTACTATGATAATGAAGGGGAGAGGGGTACTAATGCCAAAATACGGTTTTTAGTACGGAATTCCAGATATAATGTTACATATCAACAAAAAGCTTGTTGATTGCTCTCTTCAAATATGTAAATAATTTTATGGCACATTCATATTAGTTACCTTAAAAAGCGATCAAAGTTTGGTGTTATTAAGCTCTATTACTATGATAATGAAGGGGGAGGGGTATTCAATGCCAAATACGGTTCTTAATACGAAATTTCAGATATATTGTTACTTATCACAGAAAAGCTTGTTTATTACCCTCTTCAAATATGAAAGTAATATTATGGCACATTCATATTTACTTACCTTAAATAGCGATCAAACTAGTGGGGTATTAAACTCTATTACTATGATAATGAAAGGGGGGGGGGGGTATTCAATGCCAAAATATGGGTCTTAGTACGAAATTCCAGATATAATGTTATTATTATATTACTGTATTAAATTGTCTCATTGCTGTTATCAATGATTTTCGGCCCTATTCTGAACAGATTTTGAATTATATATGTCTCTTTCGTTATTTGGCCTTCCGTGACCTTTGACCTCGATTATCTCGGAAACGCCCCCTCACCTGGCTTATTACCTACCAGATTCGGATTCCTGGTGAAAAATGCCTCTAGAAAAGTTGACTCAGATTTTGCCCCCACTCAGGTGACAATGCCCCCCTCCTCCCTCTGGTCTAACAGTTGATATGTCGATAACATTATAAATAAGGTGAAACAAAATTTTTGAGAATATTATCCCAAAATGGCTACCCTCAAATAATGGTCTGACATACCATGAAGAATTATATATTCCTAGTTGTACTTTACGGCCATCCTCTTGTAATCTCTTAATTAAAAGACCTGTTCGACTTGTGAGCTATGGCGAAAGATCGTTTGCCTTCCAGGGTCCTTATTTGTGGAACAACTTACCCCTGAGTGTCCGTAATTCACCGTCCTTGTCTACATTTAAATCACGTCTTAAAACGCATCTTTTTAATGAAGCATTTCAATTATTTTATTGTATTGCACCTAATATAAATTAAAGCTGTTATAAGTATCTTTGATTTATAGTCTTTCCCGAGTTTTACTAATTATCTTACTTTTATTTTAATTTTATTTATGCTATACACTTTACTAAATGGTGATGTTTTAATTGAACGTGATTTCTTATTGTATGTTGTACCTTACCTGTATAACCTTTTTGTATTTATGTTTTTCTTTTTGCTGTTATATCTATATTGTAAAGGACACTGGAACACAGTACTGCGGAAGTGGCGCTATATAAATCCATAATAATAACAATAATAATATGAAGACCTACTCAAAAAATTGTCAACATCAAACTCCGCAAAATAAAGCTTATTCCACGATTTCCACCCGAAAAGCCGACAGATTTACATTAAAGATCAGACTATAACAAAACAGTAACCCATTACACGACCCATTCGTGGTGTTAACCCCTAGGGGTTAGCGTTATGTGGAATTTCCCTCGATTTAATAAACATCCCTTATCATTATTAAAACAAAAAAATTATAAGTAGAGCTACAAGTACGTTTATTAAAAAAAACAGAGATGCACTAGCACTATTACAACAAAAGGATACCATCACAAAAGATACAAGATAATAAGCTTGGCTTTCAGTGTATAAAATTAAACACCAAAGGACGTTAAAGAACATGAAAACAAAAGATACAACATAATAAAACATACACACACCATTGGAAATAAGCAACGGATGTTATACGTTAGGCTTTATGGGCAATCCTAAGTAAAGGTCTCTTCATGACACCATAACTATCATATTTGTCTATACTTGTCTCTTTTCACATATTTTCACATCACATCAAGTTATACAGTAGCACATAGTTCTTATTTTCATATATATACACATCTGTATTTATTGTTGTCATTTTCCAAGTCAGGCAATGCGACCCTACATTAATTTATTGTCGTGTTGTAACCTTTACTTGAAGAATAAATAAATAAATAAATACACAGAATACAGAAATTTTGAAGATGAATGTCAACTGTTTCAATGACGTTTAAACTTTAAATAATAAATGTCTTTTCTTTAGTTGTTAAAATCTTCCAATGGCATTTAGTAATTGAACTGGTGTATACAGGTCGAAATTCTATGGAATACAATTACTGCTTATAACTGAGCGACGTTTCGACCAGGCTTCTCTAGCAATGATACGATTTGAGAAATAGAAAAGACAGGTGAAAGTGTAAAACTATTGAAGCGAAAAGCTACCTTGCCTTGATTAATTTATTGCCCAATCAGGTTTAGGTGTTAAGTTACAACTGTGGTGTTCTGAAAGCTAAATTGGGGTTGTAAATTAATCATGGTAACGGTGTGTTTTAGACCTCCACCTAAGTGTTATCGCAGACAACAAATTAGTGTTTATCTGATCTAAATACAACAAATAATCCAGTCTTATTAATCAAAAAAGTATCAAATTTCATCACATATTTCCAATACGCCAGTTTATTTTTTATATTTACCGTAAAAAATAACTTGATCATAGCATTGACTGTTTCTGTTGAAACCCCATAACATTCAACGAAATATTATTGGAGCAAAGTCATATAAACGCACAGCCATAAATTTTGTCGGCTTTATACCAATTGTCAAATAAATGGGAAATAAAGCTCACCTCACACATTACAATTTAATTAAAACGTTTATTATGAAGACAGATGGGTATAAATAATGCGAAAATAATTTATGGTATGGTGTGTATTCTTGTCGCGTCTATTCCTCGAATTATAATATCATAGTTTGAACTGTTTTTATTTTCGTATTAAATAACATAAATTTTAATTTTTACAAATTCGCTGACAGCAAATCCCGCTTATAACTATCTTGAAAAAAAAACGTTTAGTAAACAAGGCATTTTACCCAGCCTCATTCTGAACAAAATACCTTGTTCCAAAATCAGCATGGTTATAACCCAAAGATCTTGGTACCTTTCAATATTTGCGCATATCGGATCTTCCCGAATTATGGCCCCTGATTATACGCAAAATCGCCTTTGTTTAGCTTGTGGTCCCTCTGGAGGTAAAATCGTTTGAATATATCACCGTTACAAGCTAAGGAAGGTTGAGTTCAAATGTCGGGAAAATAGGACCAATATTACCATACAAAATGGCTGCCGTTTGTACGCGAATGCTGTTAAAAGATGGTATAACAAGGTCGTGGATCCTGTAGAGGTCACAATTTTAATTTGATTTTGATTAAACTTAAAATGCATGTTTATAACCCAAAAATCTTGGTTCCTCTTGTTATTTGCATATATCGGACCATAACTTCCTGAATTATAACCCCTGATTGTCCGAAAAATCCCTTATGGTCCCTCTGGAGGTCACGATTATTATCCGATTTAAATAAACGTTTCACTCTATCACCGATACACCCTACGGAAGGTTGAGTTTGAATTTCTAGAAAATCGGACCATAATTGCCAGACAAAATAGCCGCTGTTTGTACGCGAATAGTGTAAAAATATGGTATATCGAAGTTGTGGACCCTGTAGAGGTCACAAATTAATTTGATTTTGATGAAACTTGAATTGCATGTTTTTAACCTAAAGATCTTGATACTTTTCGATATTTGAGCATATCAAATTGTAACTTAATGAATTATGGCCTTTGATTGCAGAAAAAATCACTTTCGATTTTGCTTGTTCTCTATCCATCTCTCGAAAATGTGGGCGTATCCTGCCTGGCAGTGCCAGCTTACTATCTTTGGAACTGCAGACAACGAGGCATTATTTTACCTCGTTTGGACAAAAATTCCGTACGAGGCATTCTTGGGTTTATAGTGTAAGACACGTGTCGAAAATTAACACATATTGATTATAAAGTAAATCATGTACCTGAAAATTAACACAAATCAATTAGTGGATAACTTGTTATTCAGTACATGCAATGATTTATTAGGTTTTAATAGTGACAAACGATCAAATAAGATGAAATTTGATAAAATGTTATCAACGACCACTTTATCTGAAAAAAAACATAGGTAATGGATAGCTTGTTTGGAGTATTGGGGAAGGGGGTCATTGGAGATTGCTGCCAGTTTGGGAGAAAAAATTCAGATCGGTCCGTGGTGCAAGTTAAGTTCGTTTTTGCAGACTCTTGTCTTTTACATGGTCTGAATGAAAGATTATTAGACGGTCCACATAGAGAACAGAAAATCGGCAACAATAGAGCTCGCGACAACTATTTTTTCCGCATGCCAAATATTATGACAACTGGACAAAATTTAATGTAAACGTTCATTAATCTGTATTTACCAGATCGACAGTGAGGCTAGTGACCTTAAATATATGATACCCAATAATTAGTTGCACATTTAACATGTAGCAATCAGATTGTTTTTCGTTCTGTGTAACCTAAGAAAAATGCTCAATGTTGAACTTAGTCAAGATATTAATGTGATGAAACTACACACCAAGTATTATTCTCCCCCACGCACATCCCCACAATAAGTGGCCTAGTTATTCTGTCTTAAATTCTCGTCACTTGTAAATACTTATCTCTGTTTAGGTCTGCTCATTATCGAACAATCAAGCTCAATTATAGGATTGCTATTGCGTCCGTAAATGGTATGACAAACATACAATACCGACAGGTGGAAAGACAGACATGGGGACAGACTGACAGGGGGACAGCAACTGCAAAATACAAAGATTCGCAAATGCAAACTTTAATAAAAAAATAGTTGTCCCGTACTATATAGTTACAACGGTCACTGATTTCATGTGATCTTAAGGACTGTCTGATTCTCTTTCCTTTCAAACCCTTTAAAAAAAACCAATGGCCCCCCAAGAACAACCTTTGGCAACATGAACTTTCTACAACTCAGTATGGGCCCAAGTACTTATTTAGCTTTACAACACGGTGCAATGTTGGATTGTTCTTGTCTGTCTTGTTTAAAGGGACAATAACACTCTTGCTGGCTTGGCAGGTCCCCCAAAATAGCCCTATTCTAACTACTAGATGT
Source organism: Patella pellucida (assembly GCA_917208275.1). Classification (NCBI taxonomy): domain Eukaryota; kingdom Metazoa; phylum Mollusca; class Gastropoda; family Patellidae; genus Patella; species Patella pellucida. Next base: position 67,137,443 of record OU795039.1, read on the forward strand.
TTAAGTGTCCTACCTGTTGTGTAAATTATCCATAACATCCTATTTTACTTGTCCAGTGTTCGAAAATATTTTAAAATCTAAGTTACATTTTAAAAGGTTTACGTAAAGCTTTTCAAACCATGTAGTTGTTTTTTTCCATTTTTAAATTTGGTGTGTTAAGATGAAAATTATATCATCAATTAATTGGAATATTGTAAAATAGTACAATTTGTTGACGAGAATAATGATTGTTATTGGGCCTTCAAGTTTTGAAAAGCGATTTTAAATTCAAGGATTTGCACTAATAGTTGGCTCGCGTCATACCCAAATAACAGAAATTAGCAAGTTGTTATCAAATCCAGTTAATCTACAGTTTGGGGTGCCACAAGGATCGGTATTATGCCCTCCAAATGGGTATCATGTTCCGTTACCTCGGAGCACTCCATAGAGCAAGATGGATGGCTCGCGCGATCAACTCTATCAAAATGTGGCGGTTCAGGAATCAGTTCCAACTTGATCCGCGTACAACTGGCAGACGACCAGCTCAAGCTACAACGTCCAACAAACTCCCCCGTGTGTTTGTTCGTTGTGACGACGTACGTTCGCTACTGCTATATTTGCATTTCAGATGTTCATGCGCCTCGTAATGACTTGAAGTTTCTCCAGGCTTTGTCAATATACCCTGTGGTATTTGTCGGAGGTTCTCGTCGGATTGGCTTTGTTCGACACCGACGTATCCAACATAAAAAGATAGTAAGCTGGCACTGCCAGGCAGGATACGCCCACATTTTCGAGAGATAGTTAGAGAACAAGCAAAACTGAAAGTGATTTTTCCTACAATCAAAGGCTATAATTCATTAAATTACAATTTGAAATGCGCATTATCGAAAAGAATCAAGATCTTTAGGTTATAAACATGCATTTCAAGTTTCATCAAAATCGAATTAAAATTGTGACCTATACTGGGTCCACATTCCACAACCTTGATATACCATATTTTAGCACTATTAGCGTTGTCTGGCAATTATGGTCCGATTTCCCTGAAATTCAAACTCAACCTTCCGTATGGTGTAACGGTGATAGAGTCAAGCGTTTTTTAAAATCGGATAATAATCGTGACATCCACAGGGACCATAGGCAATTTTTCGGACAATCAGGGGCCATAATTCAGGAAGTTATGATCTGATATGTGCAAGTAACGAAAGGAACCGAGATCTTTGGGTTATAACCATGCATTTCAAGTTTCATCAAAATCGAATTAAAATTGTGATATCTACAGGGTCCACAACCTTGATATACCATTTTTTAACAGTATTCGCGTACGAACGGCGGCCATTTTGTATGTTAATTTTGGACCGAAATTCGAACTCAACCTTCCTTAGGGTGTAACGGTGATATAATCAAACGATATTTTAAATCGGATAATTATTGTTACCTCCAGAGGGACCACAAGCTAAACCAAGACGATTTTGCGTATAATCAGGGGCCATAATTCAGGAAGTTACGATCCGATATGCGCAAATATCGAAAGGAACCAAGATCTTTAGGTTATAACCATGCATTTCAAGTTTCATCAAAATCAAATTAAAATTGTGATATCTACAGGTACCACAACCTTGATATACCATTTTTTAACAGTATTCGCGTACGAACGGCGGCCATTTTGTATGGTAATTTTGGATCGATTTTTCCGAAATTTGAACTGGGAATATGTTGAGTTTTTATATTGGAATATTATTTCTAACAGCACAAGCTGCATCACAACATGGTTATTTTACTTGTGCCAAGACCAACCTCATTCAGTTCGGATATTTAATGGACGCTATTTGAAGAGGGTAATAAACAAGCTTTTCTGTGATAAGTAACAATATATCTGAAATTTCGTATTAAGAACCGTATTTGGCATTGAATACCCCTCCCCCTTCATTATCATAGTAATAGAGCTTAATAACACCAAACTTTGATCGCTTTTTAAGGTAACTAATATTGTACAAAAATCTTGGTTGGATAATTCGATCTTGAGCATGACAACTCATTCAAACCGTGTTTCTACAAGCCTTTTTAGTATTTGAGTGTCATCTATGCATATGAAACATATTAAAGCGATACTTTCATATTCATAATAATGAATTGTATGGAACATCTAGAACTGTTCGACACGATGGCGCTGAGCTGCACTGTCACGTTTGGTATTCACAGTTAAATAATTGAATCGTCAAAGATAATTTAAAGGACTCTAATGTTATGGCTTCCTTTGGTGTTGCTGGGGTTTATTCCATTGGATAGGTGCTGCCCCTTTCAAGTTTTTGGGAACAACTAAGTCGTGTTTTGATGTTGATTTTTCTCCACTTTTGATTTGTATAGGATCACTCAGGTGGTTAGGAGCTAAACCATCGATGCATTTGTAAGTGAGGACGATTATAGGATCCGTCTGTTTATGGGGGGGGGGGCAGTAGAGGAATGAATGAATGAATGAAATGGGGTTTAACGTCTTACGCTTCTGCACCTAACTTGGGCTAATTGAAGACGGGAGGCCAGTGGAGAGATTTGTCCTGTTCTGGTGATCATATGTGCAGCAGAGTTTTGTACCTTTTGTAGTGAGCGAAGAGAAGAATTAGCTTGAAGTCCGTAAAGTAATGAATTACAATAGTCCAATCTAGATGTGATTGGTTGAATCTGCATTTAGGTATATTCGTATACGACCAATGTTGAATAGCTGGTAGTTACATGCCTTTGATACCACTGCACCCCAAATTTCTTATAGATTGAACAGGACAGAATTGTATAAAGATGCCATTTTTTTTTTTTTTAATTATTTTAAACATAATTATATGTTCATTTATTTAGAGCTATGTCCACAAAACGTGTGCAATGCGTATAATACACTAGCCGATAATGCTGTAATTTAAACAAATTTTTAAGTCTGAATTCTAAGTGCAGGATTTATGTGAAGGTTTAATGGCAGTTTTCTGATTTAGCTTTAACAGGCGAGCAATGCGGGCATCCTTATTTTGGATACGCTTAAAACGTTATATTTGATACTTTATAAGTATGCCGAAAAGTACATGTAGACTATTGCAATATTCAAGTCTGGAAAATATCATATATCTAACTAGAGCTTTAAAACGGAGCCAATACTTGTGAAGTGATATAACACTTTTTGCACATAGCATTTATATAGTTAACACACAAAGGTGTTTAGCCACCAGGTAAAAGGGATGGTGCCATTATTGATTGAAAGCGAATGATCAGCTAGTTCCACGTGTATGAACCTTTTCTCATCGCTCACCCCTAAATGAATTCGCGAGCGCCATAATTGGAGCCTGGAAACGTGATTTCCAGCTATTTTAGGCACTCTTCCGGGAGTTTCAGAGAAACTTGAAAATGGCTTTTTTCTATAGAAACCATCCGACATGACCCGTGGATCCTTGCACTGGCCTGTACATTGAATATGGAATAAATACGGATGGAAGTTGAGATTTAATAATCACCAAATTTATATTGGCGATTGTTACAAACGATTTTTTTATTCTCGGGACAGTGTTTAAGAGTGCTAATCTCGTGTCATTTCGGCCATTCGGGCTGCATGGATCGAGAACGAACATTAATTCAAATTGAAATTGAGAAAAAGTTGACAACCGAAATCTTTAAATGCATCTTCACCTCTCATATAACTCCACAACCTTTAAAATATGACCATTTTTGAAGTTACTGGGAGTGTGGTCATTCACCCCCTGGATGCGAATCATTCCCCCCCCCCCCTTGGGGATGAATTCACCCCAGGTTGAGAAACGTAAAGCTACTTTGTGGAGTCGTGGTTTTTGGCCTATAACAAGTGTTTCGGTTTTTCTTTTAATTTGTTTGAGCTTGTTTATGTTCACTAATAATTTTACAAATGGCCAAGCTGCTTCAAGTACATGGTTAACAACAAGCATAATAATTCAGCACGATTTATCCTATCAACCCTGCTTACACTAAAATCAAACCATCTCGGCAAACAATGGGGTCGACTGAAGCCATGCACAGATATTATTTAAACCGTGTTGAACTGGTAATATGGTAATACCACATCGATTATTTTAATTAATTTCAACCGGGGGTCTCTTCACAGTTTCAATAACAATAATCTCTTGTTGATTACGGTCGTGATTGATCTTTATACATCTTAATAATAAACAAAGGGTTTTGAATTTTTTGAACGTCGTTTGGATAAATACGGTGAGGTATAACTTCATTTGGCCCATACCGGCAGAAGAATCAGTTGAAATAATTGTAAGAAAGATTACTTCAAGTTACACCACAAGGATACGCATCAACTGACAAACTGCAGATTACTTTACAACACACGGATCGGTTACAACTGTAAGGTCACCTACAACAAAGGGGCCCGTTACAACGTTGAAATCACGTTACACACAAGGATCAGTTACAAATGTAAATCACGCTACAACAAAGGGGTCCTTTACAACTGTAAGATCACGTTACAGCACAAGGACCAGTTACAGTTGCAAGATTCGGTATAAGGACATAAATATAGGGGTGGGGTGGGGTGGGGTGGTCTAGAGTGCCGCGCTTCGAACTCTAGCTGGCCGGCCACCTCTTGCTTGCGGCTGTGGTTTCGAGCCCTGGTATGAGCGTATGTGGCATGGATATAGGGGCGCCTTCCCAACCTCGTGGGTTTCCTCCGGGCACTCCGGTTTCCTCCCACTGCTAAAGACCCCTACGCGCAAGCGATTTATTGAAATAAAATTATACCATATGTTAGTCCCGAAATGACCTAGTTGTGTTGAGTGGACGTTAAACCCCATTTCTCCCTCTCTGAAATCTGATTAATGGTACAGAGTGTGTACTGGTGGATTGTGGTCTGCTCTCTACCTACATAGATCATTATGTTAAATATAACGGAACAGTGATTGGAAGCAAGGCCACTGTGTATTACTATTCTGATCATAAACTTTACAGTCAAGTATTTATTTGTAATGAACAGGGCTCGTGGGTGAACCCGTCAAGTGGATTGTGATATTATGTTCGCCAAATAACTGACTTGAATGTTGATTATAATCAACATTCAAGTCAGTTATTTGGCGAGCAAGGCGAATATTTCTTTGTTTTCTTTTAAGTGACGTAGTTGTTCGTAATGACAACGGAAAATGGGTAAATATTAAGTTTAGACCTGTAAGGTGTCGAATATATTACATTTAATATACATTGTTATAATATAAACTTCAATTTTGACTATGTATTAAAGGGACAATAACACTCTTGCTGGCTCGACAGGTCCAGAGAAAAAATAGCCTTATTCTAACTACAAGATGTTTAAGTGTCCTACCTGTCGTGTAAATTATCCATTACAACCTATCTTACTTGTCCAGAGGGTTCGAAAATATGTTTAAATCCAAGTTGCCTTTGAAAGTGCTTACGTAAGGCTTTTCAAACCATGTTACGGCATGTAGATGAATTTTTCCAATTTTTAAAATAAGGTGTGTTTAGATGAATTTGTATCATTTTTTAATTGAAATATTGTAAAATAGTACAAATTGTTGACCAGAATAAAGATTGGAACATATTATTCAGTTACAACAAGAGTGTTATTGGGGCTTTAAAGCGGGTTTAGATAAAGAGCAGCTGCCTCTCACTATAATAGTTAAGAAATAAATACCGATAATAAGAAAAGAATGCTGTAAATATCAGCGATGCAATTCAATTATCGATTGTCATTACTAGCGTTATAACTGCATCGACCACAAAATATGTTTAAATCTACTTGTATCGCAGCCATCCGATGGCATCCACAGTTAATTATGATTTGGTAAGTTAATTAATGTCTAATTAATAATATAAACTGAATCTATAAAACAACTTTTCGATATATTGTTGCCATATTATGCATATTGGATTACAATAAAATAATTTAATCATCATACTTATATGGTATCTGTTTGTCAGTACCATTTATTATTTCGGTTTTTCTCAGAAACCGATAAGATACAGTTATGGGAGTTTTCTGTTTGTCTGTTTGTTGTGTGCTACCTCAGAAATCGAAGATGGGGGCCAAAAGTGGTTTGACATTGAGTTTGACCATCATAGTTTACGAAATGACCAGTACTATGTCAGTTTATAATCTTTCGAACTTCATCAAAGAATTGTATATTTTATTATTTAATGATATCAAAGTCTTTGCAATATATTTGTATTAGCTTGTGGATAAATACTAGGAACATGATTTTGCGCCCCAACCCTATCCAGCTCCAATCCTCTGTCCCCCGGTCTGTTAAAACGGGTTCACGCGTCCCCCCGCCATACGTTTCGGACGCATTACCTACCTCGATGAAGAGTGAAGAGGGCTAAGCAGATATAAATCGATTCCCTTGAAATACAATACCTCTGCGTATAATTGAGGTAGAGTGTTTAAACTTGGTACATATGTCCATTAGTGTAGTTTGGTGATGAACATGTTCTGCTCAGCCTAAGCAACTATCACACATCTTACAACGTAACAACCCACCTTCGTATTGGGGTAGAATGGTCTAACTTGGTGCTCACTGGGTGCGTGTCTTGATTTAGATCATTTTCGGCCTAGGTTAATCAGCTGTCCTTATAAGTCTGTCAAACCATCTGGAACATGATACCCCTACTTCTAGTTGATGAAGAATGTTCGAACTTAATGATAAAACATTATGTTTATTGAAACTGGGGATCACGGTGGCTAAGTGGATAAGGCGCTTGTTCGCTAGCCCGGAGGTCGGTTGTTCGATCCCTGCATTGACCAAGAAAATTCATCTTGATTTTCCGGCGTGATTTCCCCTTGTCAGTGATGCAGAAGGAGGGCCTGACAAGGGTAGCTGCCTAGTCGTTCGGATGGGACGAAAAACCGAGGCCCCGTGTACACATTGGAGTGCACGTAAAAGATCCCAGTTGGAATTCGATATAAGAATAGGCAGTAGCTTCGCTGCCGGGCAAAATTTCCCTCATAGCACATGCCCGTCTTTCATTACCTGGTTAGGTGCATGAAAGTAGTACGTTAAACCCCATTTAATTCATTCATTCGTTTCTTGAAACTTTAGAATGCAATACCCCTGCTGCTAATTTGAGGGAGTGTGGGTGTTCAATAAATTTGATATTGAGCCAAAATGTCACAAAGTGACCTCGGGTTATTTAACTTTTTTGCCCCTTTCCCTAATTTCCAACAAACAACACAACTAAACAGATAATTTTCAATATATGTATATTATTTGCATTCATTTACATATACAAATTTAGAGGTTTTACAAAAATAATGTATTAAAGTTACAGTTCATTTCACCATCCAATACGCTGTTCCTTTATATCAATCAATCCTCCTGGTTAGCATTCAGATTGTTTTTCTATCTTACGTCCACCATCCCAGTCGCGTAGGGTTTCTTAAAACATTTCAAACCCGAACACACATTTTCGGAAATTCATAAAACATTCACATGTCACAGATTCACCTAATTTCCCGGATTCACCTAGACTCAGTAGTTGTATTAAAAATCACCAAGATTTAAATATATTTCATCATCAAAATCACCAAGATATATATATTGTACTTCACCAAGATTACATAGGCGTTTGATTCACAAAAGTCACCAAGATTACTAATACGATTCACAAGGTTACCCCTGGATTGAACTATCGATCACCCGGACATTATCAGTTTAATGTTATTTCACCAAGAAGCGGATTCACCCCCTTTAAAACCTCTCTAACAAAACTTTCTAATCCCTACACCAAGAAACTTTCAGTCAGTCACACATCCAATCAAAACTATGCACCACATGCACATGCATCACAACCCAGACACATTCATTACTTCACATCCTTATTACCTAACTTGTCAAAACATGCCTACAATCATTCTGTAAAAAAACAACACATATACATTGAAAATAATTAAACTTTATTAACCAAAACATGTACAAACCCTATACAATATTTATAAAAGAATTAAATATTCATTTTAACCATCTACTAAATTAATAATGTACCCTGAACCACCGAAAAAATCCATGTCACAATTAAACATATCAAATGAACATACCAATTGTGACATTACCCCTCCCCCCAACCTAAGGGCAAACTTAAGAGAAACGGTTTATCCAACTAACTATATGATCTACTCAAGTAATCAGCACCAATATTGTCTCTACCCTTTTTCGCTTTGACAATTCTGTATACTTAATGCCCATCTCATAATTCTACTATTAGCAATTTTGGCCTTGTGTATATATTGTAGCGGTTCATGATCAGTTTCCACCAAAAATTCAACACCATATAGGTATTCCTGAAATCTTTTAATACCCCAAACTAAGGCTAAACATTCTTTTTTAACAATAGCATACCTGGTTTCACGTGGTAAAAGTTTCTTACTGGCATAGGTCAATGGAAACTTTCCATCCTCAAATTCCTGTAAAAGAATAGCCCCTAAACCTGTTCCACTAGCATCAGTTCTTAATATAAATGTTTTAGTAAAGTTAAGATGGCGGCAAGTAAGACGCAGGGAAAACTGCTCCTCCAAAATGTTTGTTAAACATCCTATGTAGCTCAATTTAGCAACGGATTATCAATAGGACGTGTATAGGATAACGAAATGAGGTAAATATTCACAATATAAAGTTACAAACTTTTGTGATTTAACAATGACATTGAAATTAATAAAACAATCACAATGAGTGAAGAAGAAGTGAAAAGTACTAACAAACACTCATCATCAAGGTTTAATTCAAATGGAAAAATGAACAGACACGGCGACTCTAGTCTTGCAAGTGAGTCTGAAGAAGTGTATAAAATTCCTCGTCTACAATCATTAAACGAAGATGATCCCGAAAGCTGTTTTATTGACAAAAATGATATAAAACAAATGATTAATAATGCTGTAGAAAAGGGTATATTAGCCGCAATTACGCAACTTGAACTTGATTTAAAACAATTCATTAATAAACGATTGGTCGAAGTTGAACAGCGTGTGACTGACATAGAAGCAGCCCACGATACAGTAGGACGAGATATAGAAAATTTTGAAGAGAGGGTGTCTAAAATCGAATCACATTTATGTGATGAATCTCAGAAAATAATATATTTAGAAAATAAACTGAACAATCTCGAACAATACAGCAGAAAGTCACATCTACGTATATTTGGTTTACAAGAATCTCCAGATGAAAACTGTGTGAAAATGGTTAAATCGCTCTTTAAAGATAAACTCAACGTCACAGATAAAAAAAGTGTTGATGCGGCACACCGAGTCGGTCAAGTCAAGCAAGCAGACGACAAATCTCCGAAACACAGGGGTGTTATTGTAAGAATTGTTAGGCGAGACGATCGTCAAAAAGTTATCAAATATCGAAAACTGTTAAAAATTCTGGTATTTCGATAGCCGAAGATATGACTTACACTAATGTTAAGCTTCTGGAAGAAGCCCAATCGCACCCTGAAGTCAGCACGGCATGGTATGCCAACGGTAAAATTTTTGCAGTTGATAAATCCGGTCTAAAAATTCGAATCCAAATGCACATGAATATAAGTGAAGAGATAAAGAGAATAAAACACAAACTCGCTAGAGTAAAAAAATAATGATAAATCTTATTTCACAATATTACACCTCTAGTATCATGATAAGAAAACCCATATACTAATAGTTTTATTCGAAATGGTTAATATGATTGAATATCGATGTATACCGAAAGTCTGCATTATGCCCCCATCCCCCTTTTCTCGTCTTGATTATCTATGTTTAAAAGAAACACTGAAATCTAGTTACTCATTTGTATAATGTAATCACACTTTGTAATAGCTAGCACATCGCTCTCTTGACACAATCAGTACCGTTAATCACTACTCACTACTGATTTCGTTTAACGAACGCTTGTTTATATCTCTAAAAGGGCCAAACGGTTGGTTATTAATCAATTATCCTATCCAAATTTTGGCTCACACGATAATTTTATACTATTCTTATCATCTTAATATATAATATACCGGATTCCTCTTATAATAGGTTGCTTCTGAGCTCTTATGTATTCGTATTTTGAAATGTTGTTTCATTTTGTTATTTATTTATTGTGTTTATTTGTGTGTATGTACATTTCCGTATATATGTTATATTTTTCCGTGCACTTAACACACCCTCTTGAAACTACCCATATTTATAAAACCATAATAGGAACTGAACCACACCTTTTCCCTTCCTCGATTAAAGTAACAGGGCGAATCCTAGACAAGTAGATCTAGACCCTATCTTTATTGAGAGAAGGGTGACGTGTGGGGTTCATATTAGACACTATAATATACTGGTTGACTTACTTATATTTGCTTGTAATGTAATTACCGCATCCCACATTAATCTCATAAAAAGCATTACTTTTCGCACTACTTATCAGATCTGGGGATATCCGACTAAACCCTGGTCCTATCAATTCGCCAACGGACCATTTATCAATATTTCATCTAAATGCGCGAAGCATTAGAAACAAACTCGGCACTGTCTCAGAACTTATCGAAGATTATCACATCTGTGGTTTCACAGAAACTCATCTTGATAACAGAGTAGACAATGAGTTTCTTACTTTTAAAAATTTTCACCCGCCGTTTAGAAATGATAGGAACTTTAGTGGGGGAGGAATTTTAGTGTATGTTGACAAGAAACTATCATATAAACGAAGATCAGACTTAGAATTTAAGGACACTGAAATAGTTTGGGTTGAAGTGAAGCTAAAACATGAAATCATATTGGTAGCTACTGCTTATAGACCGCCGAACTCGTGCGTTGAATTTTGGTTATTTTTAGAATCATCAATCGAACTAGCTTATCAATTCTCAAAAAATATAATCATAATCGGGGATCTCAAAATGGTCAACTCTATGATTTGATGCTAAGTAACAATCTGAAAAATATCATTCATGAACCAACTAGAGTTACGGTACCGCTTCAAAATCATCCTTGCTAGACGTGATTCTTATTCAAGACGAGATTAAGACATGTCTAAGTGAAACTATAGACATTGATAAGAACATATCAGACCACAAAGGTGTTGCTGCGGTTCTAGACTTATGTACTTATTCTAACCCATGTTTTGAACGAGAAATTGTTCTCTACAAGCAAGCAGACTACGAAAAGTTAAATAATCTTATTTCTGATTTTAATTGGGAAGAAGCGCTCACCCCTCTTCACATAAATAACGCAATTGATATATTCTATTCAATTCTTACACAATTTACAAACGAATGTATTCCTAGGAAGAAAGTAATTATTCGACCTTCGGATAAACCATGGTTTAGTTCAAATCTACGTAAGGAGATTCGGATTCGTGATCGTTTAAGGAAGCAGGCTATTCGAACAAAACGACCTAGCCATTTAATGATATACAAACATCAACGTAATAAAGTTAATAATTTTAAAAAAGTTTTAAAAACAGAGTATAATGACAGGTTGGTATCTGAATTATCAAATCCTGAAACGAGTCCTCAAAATTTTTGGAAACATATTAAGCATTATATACGTGAAAAAGTAGATTCTGATATACCACCATTAATATCAAGCAATACAGGCATTATTGCACATTCAGATTTCGATAAGGCCGAACTTTTAAATACATTCTTCGGTTCCGTTTCCAACAATGATGACAAAAAGGAATTTCCGTATTTTCCCAAACGAACAAATTTTCTGTTTCACATGCCGGAAATTACCGATCAAGAGATTATTGATCTTATCCTAATCCTAAAAATAAAAAAGGCCAACGGCCCGGACAAAATTAGTAACTGTTTATTGAAAAATGTCGTTTCAACGATATTCTTACCCCTTAAACTATTGTTTAACAAATCACTTAGTTCCAACACGTTCCCAAGTGCATGGAAAATTGCAAATGTTATGCCCTTGTTTAAAAATGGGGACCGAGGTAACGTTTCAAACTATCGTCCTATATCCTTATTATCGTCAGTGAGCAAAATCTTCGAAAAAATTGTGTTTAAACACTTCTACAATTATTTTCATTGTAATGATTTATTAAATTGTCTTCAGTCAGGCTTTAGAGCCAAACATTCCACTGTGCATCAGTTACTAGAAATTTATCAGGACGTGCTTTCTTCGATAGACAAACGACAGTACTCATGTCACATATATTGTGACATTTCCAAAGCGTTCGACCGTGTTAATCATTTAGGTTTGCTCCACAAACTATCTAGTTATGGTATAAGTGACAACATGATAGACTGGTTCAAAAATTATCTCACCGGTAGAAAACAAAGAGTCTTCATCAACAGTTCCTTTTCGGGTTATGCAACTTTGGCCTCTGGGGTACCCCAGGGATCTGTACTAGGTCCTTTCCTCTTTCTTGTCTATATTAATGACATCCAGGATGCTTTAGATAATACCGCTAGACTCTTTGCCGATGACACAGTAATTGGGTGCAACAAAACAAACTTACCGGACCTCGAAATTTCATTAAATTTAGACTTAAAAAAACTCTCCGAGTGGTCAAAAGATTGGTCAATTGAATTCAATCCCGATAAAACTAAGGTCGTAATTTTCACTAACAAAAACTTGTCAATCACTCCAAATTTCAAATTCGGCGATAACAAACTCGAAATCGTTCATTCTCACAAGCATCTCGGCATTAACTTGTCAGATGATTGCAAATGGAGCACACACATAGACATGTTATGCAGGTCAGCCTCGAAACGACTAAATATACTAAGAAAGCTAAAATATACTACAACTAGAAGCTCGCTTGATAAAATATATAAAGCACATATTCGCTCTATTCTTGAATATGCTTGTGAAGTCTGGGATAGCTGTTCGTCAATCGACGCAGAAAAAGTCGAAAAAATTCAATTAGAGGCCGCGAGAATAGTCACCGTCTTCCAAAATTCTGTAGCCGTGCAGCGCTTTATTATGAATCTGGTTGGAACAGGCTTTCTGAACGCCGGGGTATAAGACGTCTTACCACCCTACATAAAATCTTAAAGAATAACGCACCCCAATACTTACTAGAAATTATCCATGCCTTTGAAAGAAACACACTTAGATATAATTTAAGAAATAGTGATCATATTTCCCCACCCTTCTGTAGAACATCATTATATAAAAATTCGTTCTTTCCGTCAACAATTCGAGACTGGAACTTATTGGATTCATCAACAAAGGAAATAGAAAATATCAAAACTTTAAAAATAAAATTGTCTGAGAGATTCGAGATAATAAAGGCTCCAAATTATTATGCGAGTGGTAATAGAAAGTTGTGTATTTTAGACACAAAACTTCGTCATGGGTGCAGTTTCCTCAACTCAGATCTTTTTCGGATAAATTTAATTGAAAATCCTGAATGTTCTTGTGGCGCGTCATCCGAAAACGCAAAACACTATCTTATGGAATGTAATTTGTTTGATATTGAAAGAAATGAACTTTTCAATTCTATACGTAGCTTCACCACCATAACCTTAAATATACTTCTTTGGGGTGATTCTAGATTAAATACTGACAGTAATATTTATATATTTAATCAAGTACAAAAATATATTAAATCAACTAAAAGGTTCAATTTATTAGTATGCGTAGTGTAGTTTCATTTTTGTTTGTTTTCTATTTGCACAACTGTAAAAATGTGTTGATTGTTGTTGTTGTTTATTTTTGTGTACGTAATACTACTACTTTGTGAGTTTCCCCTTCAAACTTTCGATTTCGATTTTTTTTCGCAAGGGTGATTACTCATATTAAATTTCAAAAGAAGATACTAAATTCCCCAGTGAGATTCTTTGAGCATGTCGGAAAATTTACTTTCATAAACCAAATATCTAAGAATTTCTTTATAATGGGATTTTAACTATCTATTATAACATCTATATCCTCCGTTTTTGTATGTTCTTTTCAATTGTACTATCATAACTGTCAATTACAATGTATGTGGAGAGGGCATCAGTAAGTTTTCGTAACTTTTGTCCCAATCCTTTTGTACTTTATTTATGTTCTATAGTACAATAAACTATGTTTAAACAAAAAAAGTAAAATCTGACAAACGCAGCACTGGTGAATTTGACAAAACCTGTTTTAGAGAAATAAAAGCATTATTTTGAGCATTTCCCCATACTAGTTTATTTGATTGACCCTTTCAACTTAAATCTGTAAGCAGAACTGCTACCGCTGAAAAGTTAGGTACAAATTGGCGATAATATCCCACTAACCCTAAAAAGGATTGTAATTGTTTTTTTCGTCTTAGGAGGTTCGGCATGTTTGATGCTTTCAAATAGAATCGAAGAAACGGGGTTACAAAGTTTTCGGTGAATATTCAGGAGAGTTAAGGGGTTGGTTATGTTGAAATGTCTACTTCCAATTTGTTTATTTACAAATTTCTATGGCCAACCTCGCACATGCTTTTGAGCAAGAGGTTGCCACAATGTTGCTCAATTTGCGGTAGAAAGCGTTGAACCAAATGGAAATTTAGGAAAAGAAGGAGCCAGTAAACGGACCAGAATTAACATTTACAGTCCATATTGAGAAATTAATGGCGGTCTGTGTTCATGATGAAAGTTCATCCAGCTATTTTAAAGAGAGAGAGAGAGAGAGACTAGCATAGTGTTTTAAATTTATTTCAATAATTCGCTTGCACGTAGGGGTCTTTAGCAGTGGGAGGAAACCGGGGTACCCGGAGAAACCCACGAGGTTGAGAAGGCGCCCCTATCTCCATGCCACAAACGCTCACATCAGGGCTCAAAAAGCTATTTTAAAGTTTCTTTTTATATATTTTAGATCCGTGTAGAAACGTTGAGTGTTGTGCGTCACTAACGTGTGATGGGGGAGTGTGTAAATGTAACGGCAACGTCTGTGGTGAGGATCAAACCTGCACTGGAACTGGTGATAGTGCCAGTTGTACAACCAGTAAGTACTTTGTTTGAAATAGAGAGTGATTCACGTCTACTCGACACATGCTAGGCCATTTCGGGACTTACATAAAGGTTCAATTATATTCCAATGATTCGCTTGCGAATAGAGGTCTTTGTCTGTGGTTGGAAACCGGAGGAATCGCAAGAAGTTGGACAGGTGACTCAACTTGTTACTCCTTGTTGCGTACTACTGTGTGATCGAAACCACGACTGACTTGCCACAGAGAACAAAGTCACAAAGTGTATAATAATTATTTTTTATCATGGTGGACATATATCCAGATAGCTAATCTTAAATTTTTAGATTGTAACGACAGCAGTGATTGTCCAACTGACGAAACATGTGATGGTGGAATGTGTAAATGTCGGGGCACTGTCTGTCCAACTGGTACAGTATGCAGTTTGCAACCTCCTTATTGTATACCAGTGAGTAATCTCTGTAACATGGAAAACTGATACGAGAGAAAGAGATAGGGAGAGATAGAGAAAGGGGGGGGGGGTAGGTAGATATAGGGAGGTGGAGAGGTGGGGTCAGTAAGCATATTCTCAAAGGAACACATATACATGGTGGTTTATCTTTAACAACCAATACTTAGATGATATCTATGGTGGTTTTATTTATACCCCTTGAGAGTTTATAAGATTACAGAGGTAACCACACCTTTTTCTAGTCCTAAATCAGACTATCCCATTAAAATATGAGCATTATGCTAAACAACCATTTTATTATGTTTCAGGTTGCACGCTAATTGGATATAATAATAATATATAATAAATGAAATTGATATCTTATTTTAATGTGTGTTGTTCCATTTGTTCAGAATTCTTATGTCAAATTCCAACTGTCAAGGCTCCTTTTCCATGCACGTCAATCTATACACGAGCATTCGGTTTTTCTCTCTTGGTTTAATTTATGCATTGGGTCACAGTGGCTCAGTATGTTAGGTGTTCCCACACTAATCACGACTTCTCGAGTTCGTTGCCGGTGTTGTCCGAAAAATTACACTTGAGATGATCCAGTCTCCGAGAAGGGATCAGTAACCATATTCTCAAAGGAACACATATATATGGTGGTTTATCTTTAACAACCATTACTTAGATAATATCTATGGTGGTTTTATTTGAACCCCTTGAGAGTTTATAAGATTACAGAGGTAACCACACCTTTCTCTAGTCCTAAGTAGACTATCCCAATAAAATATGAGCAATACGCTTAACAACCATTTATTTATTATGTTTCAGGTTGTACGCTAATTGGATATAATATATAATAAATGAAATTGACATCTTATTTTAATGTTTGTTGTTCCATTCTTTTACGTCAAATTCCAACTGTCAAGGCTTTATTTTCCGTGCACGTTAATCTATACATAGTTTCATTTATGTATTAGGTCACAGTGGCTCATTATGTAAGGTAAAGAGAGAGAGACGTGTGTCACTCTTAGATATTATTGGTGTAATTATAATCTGCAAGTGTCAAGGAAATTGGTTGATAATTGCGGTCCGCTGTATTGCCACATGTGGAAAATATTCACAACCGCATGTGGCAAATAGTTCCAGTCTAAAAACACCATTGTGCCGAAACCACAACTATGATACAGCTTTTAGGAAATACCCCCGCTTTTTTTTATTTTGAGTTAAGTCAGTGCCACAACAGGGCCAGGACTGTACAGCACAGTGGATGCTTACGGCTAGCCAATGGGTCAAATAATTAAATGTTTGGGGTGTCGATTTCTCTTGTGTGAATCTTTAGATGCGGCAATGTCTTGCTGCGTTGGACACAGACCACAAATTTATCATCACCAATTTGCAAACCTTCAGATAGCAAGGAGATATCGGAACACAAGCAAAACACGAACCTTCACCTCAAACATTTTCTACAGCCTTAATTAAATCCACAATATTCACTTTCGAAAAATTAGGTGTTTTTACTTTAACAACACACTCCTTCTTAAAAGAACGCTTCTCACCGCCATTCAATGATGGTTGAATAGGGCGGGACAAAGACATTTCTGAGTAGACTCACAAAGAGTCGGGTCACTACATAATTCTCACCCCAGATAGTTTTTAGTCCCCTAGAAAACATAGATTTATATTCACCAGCACATATTTAGCAGACTGTGCTCGCTTCACAGCCCAAAGGAAATCCCCCAAGGATAAACCGAGCTCCCTTAAAGGGACAAAAACACTCTTGCTGGCTTGACAGGTCCAGAAAAAAAATAAGCCTTATTCTACAAGATGTTTATGTGTCCTACCTGTTGTGTAAATTATCCATTATAACCTATCTTACTTGTCCAGAGGGTTCGATAATATGTTAAAATCCAAGTTACATTTGAAAGTGCTTACGTAAGGCTTTTCAAACCATGTTACGGCATGTAGTTGAAATTTTCCAATTTTTAAAATTAGGTGTGTTAAGATGAAATTTGTATCATTTATTTAATTAAAATATTATAGAATAGTACGAATTGTTGATCAGAATAAAGATTGGGACATATTTTTCAGTTACAACAAGAGTGTTATTGGGGCTTTAACACGTCCCTCAGTGTTCCGAACTTACCTGCGCTAGGATGAAACATACCTTAGGTGCCCCCCACAGAGACACCATTTCCCCCCCCCCCTTTATGCTTGACCAAGTCAACTTTGTGGCTTCCTATGGCAAGTTTCTTTCGTTACACGTGTCTACGATATCACACTAGGTGGAAGTGGACTTTAAACCCCAGTAACAAAAGAACTCTTTCTTTTCTTAGACCCGGAGGCTTGCGCTAGGATGAGACATACCTTTGGTGCCCCCCTCCTCCGCAGACACTATGTCTCCCCCTCTATGCTGGATCAAGCCTACTTTGTGGCTTTCTATGGCAAGTTTCTTACGAAACACTCGTCTACGATATCACACTAAGTGGAAGTGGACGTTAAACCCCAGTAACAAAAGAAAAAAGCATTCCGAATATGCATTCGTAAATTGTGACGTCACTGGCCACGTCGTTTTTTTACGGGAGGTCCATATTTGCGACTTTAAGTCAAACACCAAACTCACACAATCTGTAGTGTTGCTACCACAAAATTAATTTCAGACGATTCCTTAGAACGAGATCTGTATACGGGCTGCATATCAAAGCCTGTCTAAATTCCCCATTTTCGTCACCCAAAGTTTGACGCCCTATAGCTACTTCTTTCACGGGGTGGGTTTAAAAAATGTATGCTCACGTAAACAAGCAACCTCCCAACATTTGATACAAAAAATAAAAATGACAGGAATTGACTTGACAAAAACTAGGTAAAGGAAACAATAACCCATGCAATTAACCTGTAATTTCCCTATTTTGAAGATGATTAACCGTAGTGGAAAAAAAACAGATTTTTCCTTTTCATTCATATGGTGTTTACTACCAGCCCTTAAGCACATTAGTATCTGTTTTGTAAAAATGTCTTGACAAAATTACTTTAAAAAGCCTGCAGTAATCGTCCATGTTTCATCTGGCGCAGACGGGAATTGACTTCCGCAGTTGTCCACGAGCTTCCATTGGAGTATCGACGTGCTCAATGAAATGATCTTAACAAACATATTCGAATTCATTACTCTCAAAAAGACATTATTTAAAAATAAAATAATCCCAACAAAAATGAAAAATTCACCGAAAAGTCAGATTCGAAGCACCAACCACATGACTGCCCCAAACACACCCCCTCACTGAGTTGTTTGTCCCAAGGTCCAAAGGTCTATGTAGCGGCCCTGTTAATTGGGATTGCCTGGGGCCTCTTTTATTCTAAATCCGGCCCTGAAGGTGTAGTTGCTGTTAAAATTTCTGTATTGTAGAAATCAGTGGATGTGTCCCAAAATATGAACAGTGGAAACATGCTCTGAAATTAAACATTTTGTAGCAATTTTCGAAAACCTGTTGGAAAATGAAATTCTAAAGAGACAATACAACAAATATATTATGAAAGGGACAATACTAAAATACCAAATATACAATTAATACAAATACACATTTATATACAGCACCACATGGTACATGATGGCCATGGATATGATGAAAACGTGTACAAGTCAAAAAAAATATTTCTCTAAATAAATTTGCAAAAAAATGTACCACAAACGCTGTATATTTTAAGTATGTTGCATTCCGGGAATTTTTACACCTATTGATACCATGTGCTTAGCACTACAAAAACTTCCAAATAAATTCTACTTGCGATCATAAAAGAAAAAGTTACAGTGTAGTACCCTAAAACAAGTTCACAAAAATAAGTAATGATTTTTTTTTTTCAAATTAGTGCTAGGGTGGAAGTTTACAACCCGTCATGCAGGGTCAAAATTAGATGATTGTTATTGCACCATAGAATGCAGTCTGTGCTTAAAAAAGGGTGATAAATACATATTATGTAAAAACCCAAATTTTACCCATAAAATGAATATTTCCAGTACAATCCTTTTATAGCGGCATCTGGTTGTAACCACTTCAGCATGTCACCTCTTGTCCCTAGGGGGTGTCATACTATAAGTTTGATCAAAAACTTCCGACCCCACATCTTAGTACTTTTTGCATGATGTTCTCTGGCGGATACAGAGTTGAAAAGTCAATCTCATATATTATCAACAACCATCTGGGGTCAATACGTTCTAAACACCTAAATGATCGTTCAATTTGATTTAATCTATAGAGTACTGTGTCGCAATTCTCCTATATCGTTAGAGGCTTCGTCAATTTTGACATAATACTGAATTTTTCGATGAATATTGAAACGGTAATCTGTTAGAAACGTAAGCTTTTTACACTGGAAATCGGTGAGGCTCTTCTTCCATAACCCTGATGAAAAAAGTTTAAAAATTCAAGTAAGGAAGGTTCGTCTTCTTATAACCAGGGTCGGACTGTGGTTTTGTGGGGCAAAATATTACATGGGGCCTTTTACTGCTAAAATCTATATAAAAACATGGTCATAACCAAAAAAAGAAGCACTGCAATGACTTCAAAATAAATCAAAATAAAATAGACTCGTGATATAAGCAATTAGTGTGCTTTAGAGAATCAACACGTGATTGTTCGTACAAGCATGGTAATAATCTTGAAAGTGTCTGTCCGATTTGTGTCAAATTCAAACCCATTCGCGATTTTTGCGATATAGACTATATTTTTAACGTTTCATCTAGTAGTTAAACGCGTGTGTTTCGATTCCCCGCCTCTACTTGACGAAGAGTAGAGTCGCCTATCCAACTTTGGGCGTTTTCTTCGGATCCTCAGGTTTCCTCCTAGTTAAAATTGATACAGTAGGGGACTCCTTGCGCAAGTTCAAATAGGCTCAAACGCACAATAGTCAACATATACTTATTACAGTTTGGTAATTCTATGAAAAATAGTGAAGACTGGACCACTAAAATAGTTACCGAACAGTTTTTCTTTGTGGTAATGCGTTCTACATTTGCGTAGCGACGTTTCTTGTAATGACGTATTACGCAAAAAAGCGACCATTACACCCGCCATTACACCATTTAAAATTACGCGTAGGAGTTGGGTTTCATCAAATCATATAATTATGCGGTAAGGCTTCACCTTTATTTCAATGTTTCAAAATGCATTTTTTTTTTAAAAATTGCCATGTTGATTCAACGAGATATTTTGTAGAGAACGAGACTGGGTAAAAATGTCTCGTTTTCAAGATAATTATTAGCGGTATTTGCTATCAACAAATAGAGCCACACAAATAATGTTCAAACCATCACGTGGCAAATTGCAGATCTGCAAATTAGATTATTCATTGGGACCTGATATGGTTCATTTTTATACTATGGTTTACTATACTGGAGTTCTATCGTGTATAAGGGATCACGGTGGCTAAGTGGATAAGGCGCTGGTTCGCTAGCCTGGAGGTCGGGTGTTCGATCCCTGCATTGGCCGAGAAAGTTCATCTCGATTTTCCGACGTGATTTCCCCTTGTCAGTGATGCAGAAGGAGGGCCTGACAAGGACAGCTGCCTAGTCGTTCGGATGGGACGAGAAACCGAGGTCCCGTGTACACATTGGAGTGCACGTAAAAGATCCCTTGGCAGTTGGAATTCGATATAAGAGTAGGCCGTAGCGCCGCTGCCCGGGCAAAAATTCCCCTCTTAGCACACTGTATGGCGTATGCCCGTCTTCAATTAGCTCTGGTTACGTGCATAACAGTAGGACGTTAAACCCCATTTCATTCATTCATTCTATCGTGTATAATAAAACCATTGCTAGGCAGGGTGGATATCCGAATGGTTAGTGTGTGCGCGATGTACCATAGTAGGTCTATCATAAGGTCTCTCATTGAGTTGGGTGTACTGCGGGTCATCTGGTTTGCTCCCACTGCTAAAGACCCTAACGCGAATTAATGAAAGAAAATTGAACCACGTGTTTCTGTCCCGTGGTCGTAAAACCCCATTCCTCTCTCTATCGCTCCCTCGCTTCCCAAGCGAACAAAAACTAACAATGTCACGTGACAATATTACACATGGTGAATAAAGGCGTTCTACGATGATTAAACAATTCGATTATGGTTTACTATTGTAAACTTTTAGAGGGTATTGAGTTAAATATCGGTCCTGTTTATATTAGAGGGGGTCACGGTAGCTAAGTGGGTAAGACGCTGGCTCGCGAGCATTGGCGGAGAAAAGTTCATCCAGATTTTCCGGCGTTGTTCGCCGTTGTCAGTGATGCAGGACGGAGGGACTGGCAAGGACAGCTGTCTAGTCATTCGGGTGGAACGAAAAACCGAGGTCCCGTGTACATATTGGCATGAACGTAAAAGGTCCCTTGACAGTTGCAATTCCATATACGAGTAGGCCGTAGTGTAACTGTCCGGGCTAAATTTCCGTCATAGCACACTATATGGCATGTGCCCGTCTTCATTATCCCAGTTCGGATTAGAACATTAAACCCCATTTAATTTTCTTATCGTCACGTATCTTTATTATAATACTGCTTGTGAACTATACATATACAAAATTAAACAAACAACCCAAACCATTAGACACAAATCGAAGTATAGGCAAACTAGTGTAATCAGGCAAAATCATCCATCGAATTTTCCATAACTTCAGTGACATAATGCTTGTCTAAACTGTACAATACTATTGGGATTGGACGCCCTACAAATCACTAATAAATTATAACAATTGCTCTTGTTGAACAAGTGTCACTAATGAAAGTTTTTTTTTCCAATGGAGCAAATTATAATGTGTCCAAATAGCAAAACCTACTAAGCTAGTTTCTTCTGTTGTATATATTATTATTCAAATATATTCAAGAATGCGTCTTTTACAAATTAAACATAGCCACAAATAAATGATTAATTTGATACACACTGTAATGCTTTTGATTATAACCACATATAAATGATTATTTTGATACACACTGTCAGACACGATGTTAAAATGGGTTATTAATGGTTTGTATATGGATAGGTTAGTTCCGGTGATTTGACAGCTAAAAGGAAAATCGAACCAAAGCCAAATGCAATCAATATTGCTACACAAACTTATAGATTATTTGAAAATATGAAACTGAATTTAATATAAAGTTTTACACGTATTTACATGTATTTTGTTAAATTAACACAACAATATGTTACCAACCCATGTACTGTGATTCTGCTTACGTACACTTTGAATCATACTGGTAAATTTTTCCATGAAATTTTCCATACATAATTTCAATTATTATTTCAGAAATTAATTTTTTAAAATTAGGACGATAATTACCGTTTCTTTTTTATTTCTAGAAAGAAAGAAATTGCCTTCTAAAAAACTAACATGGACTTCTTTCACGGCACAATTTTTTCTAAAATTTTTAAAGATCCGTATTGTAGATAAAATGTCTAAGATCATATCCTTGTAGACCTGCAGTTTGCTACTGATGGTCGGAACATTATCTGTGTGGCTCTTTTTTAGATAAAACACCACTAATAATTATCTTGAAAGAAAAGCTTCGTTTAGTAAGAATGTACTTTTACCCAAACTCGTTCTCGACAAAATACCTTTTTCCAAAAACAAGGCATTTTTTTTTTAAAAAAAGAACCCTATCTTTTTGAACTCCAGACAAACGTGGTATTTTGTTTTACCACGTTAAACGCGGCAAAAATGTGGCAAAGCCTTTAACACGTTCTTGCCACGTTTGAACAAAAATGCCGAAAGAGGCATTTTGGAGTTTACATGTATATTGTTATGTGTATTTATTGAAAACTTTCATTTTTTTTAATGATTCATATTTTCTTTTTTATGTGTACTTTTTATTATTGTATTGGCGCTTACGAGCAGTTTTTAGTTGGTATTTGGTCGACTTATAAATGAATAAATTTTTATTATCGTTAATACATATTTATTGTTACCTAACTGATCAATCTTTACAATAACTGAGAATAAAACTGAAGCCCCTGTCTAAATTTCTATCTGGATCTAATTAAAAAAATGCTTTGATAATGTGACCCCGTCAAATCATGTTTGCAATCGTCGACAGCCAAATCAGCATGATATTGGCCTAATACGTAAATGCATTTCAGTGATTCAGCAAAGGCTTTGGTGCATAATCAGGTCTGTATCTAGCGGGGGTGCAGGGGGTACGTTGCACCCCATGAAAAATAAGGCGCCTCTAGAAATGGCGCCCCCCCTCCACAAATAAATTTGACAGTCTTTCAATTAGAAAATGATGCACTTGATTATGACCAATATCAGTAACTCTGCTGCACCCCCACTTTTAAAATCCTACATATCTCTTTTGACCTGTATTCCTGATCGCCCATTGAATAAACTATGTATGCAGATTCATGATTCATCATGAGGACAGAGAAAATAATAGTGAAGCAATGGGATTAATTTATTGTCAAATTATTTCCATGTGAAAAAATGGGAACTCAATAGCTAACCAAGTTCGAATACACCCGACGGTAAGGCCAGAGAGCCACGAGAAGACACTACAAGTTTAAACTATCTAAGCAAAATCGATGAATGACGTGAATGGTTTTAATATAAATTGTCAAACATTGTTGACTACATTCCAGAATCTTGTAAGTTTTTCTATATTTCTAAAATCGGTCAGCAGCTGTCTACCTGTAAATGCATATAAAAGACACAGATATCTCTGAATTAATCACCTACCTTTCTGATTTATCTACTCGGTGTAGTCGTGAATCTGAAAATTTACCAACATGCGTTTTTTGCTCATAATTGTTCTGCTTGTTGCTGTAGTTATGATTGTTGCTGATGCGCATAGGAACGGTCGTCGTCGACATAGACGTAATAATCGGCGTTATGCGAGACACGGACCAGCTTTGAGAAACGTCAGCTGTCGAAGGGTAAAGAATGCGGGTGTTTGTGAGAGATGCTGTGGTACTGGTAAGACATTTTTTTATCCATATTATTAAAAAACTACGAGCGTCCTGAAATGTTGTAGTTGTCTTCTCACATTATGGAGGATTCGCAATATTCTTAATACCTCAAGGGTTTCTGACGAGTCATGACTGACTCGGTGTTGCAGTTTGACTATTCAACCGGATTGTCTTGGTTCCAGTTCCAGGGGCATCTTAACGTAGGGGCAGTCTTGGCGGGTTTACGAGTTATCCGGTCTGTCTTGGTTCCAGATTATATAGGTATTTAATTAAGCATGCCATGCCCATGGTTCCTAGCTAGTCATAGCGTAGTTAATTCCTTAAAGATACAAGATCTTTGGGTTATAAACATACATTTTAAAATTGACACAAAAGTATGACCCCAGAGGGTCCACCACCTTGATATACCAGATATTTAAACTATTTGCGTATGAGGGGAGCCTATTTTGTCCGGCAGTTTTAATCCGATTTCCAAGACGAAATTCTAACTCAAACTTTATTATGGTGTAGCGGTGATATAATGAAACGTTTTTTTTTAAATCGAAAAATAATTGTGACACCCATCGGGACCACAAGCTAAAAGGACACTGTTTCGTACAGTCAGGGACCATAATTTAGGAAGTTACGATCCGACATGCACAAATATTAAAAGGAACCAGGAACGCTGGGTTAGAAACATGCATTTCGGGTTTCATCAAAATCGGTTATAAATTGTAACCTCTATACGGTCCATAAGCTAAATACGTGATTTTTCGTACAATCAATATCGAAAGCAACCGAGATATCTTTGAGATAAAAATTGTGGACGGGCGTTGGCAATAGGTCAACATGAAAATATGGGCGTATAAAAAACCTTTCTCACCCTTTCCCTTTTCTGCATGACTGTTTGGTGTAGAATCGAAGAAACGGGGTTGCAAAGTTTTCGGTGAATATTCAGGAGAGTTAAGGGGTTGGTTATGTTGAAAAGTCTACTTCCAATTTGTTTATTTACAAATTTCTATGGCCAACATCGCACATGCTTTTGAGCAAGAGGTTGCCACAATGTTGCTCAATTTGTGGTAGAAAGCGTTGAACCAAATGGAAATTTAGGAAAAGAAGGAGCCAGGTAACGGACCAGAATTAACATTTACAGTCCATATTGAGAAATTAATGGCGGTCTGTGTTCATGATGAAAGTTCATCCAGCTATTTTAAAGAGAGAGAGAGAGAGACTAGCATAGTGTTTTAAATCTATTTTAATAATTCGCTTGCGCGTAGGGGTCTTTAACAGTGGGAGGAAACCGGGGTACCCTGTGAAACCCACGAGGTTGAGAAGGCGCCCCTATCTCCATGCCACAAACGCTCACATCAGGGCTCAAAAAGCTATTTTAAAGTTTTTTTTAATATATTTTAGATCCGTGTAGAAACGTTGAGTGTTGTGCGCCACTAACGTGTGATGGGGGAGTGTGTAAATGTAACGGCAACGTCTGTGGTGAGGATCAAACCTGCACTGGAACTGGTGATAGTGCCAGTTGTACAACCAGTAAGTACTTTGTTTGAAATAGAGAGTGATTCACGTCTACTCGACACATGCTAGGCCATTTCGGGACTAACATAAAGGTTCAATTATATTCCAATTATTCGCTTGCGAATAGAGGTCTTTGTCTGTGGTTGGAAACCGGAGGAATCGCAAGAAGTTGGACAGGTGACTCAACTTGTTACTCCTTGTTGCGTACTACTGTGTGATCGAAACCACGGCTGACTTGCCACAGAGTACAAAGTCACAAAGTGTATAATAATTATTTTTTATCATGGTGGACATATATCCAGATAGCTAAATCTTAAATGGTCTTTGTATAATTTTTTTAGATTGTAACGACAGCAGTGATTGTCCAACTGACGAAACATGTGATGGTGGAGTGTGTAAATGTAACGGCAACGTCTGTCCCGCTGGTACGGTATGCAGTGGGGGACCTCCTAATTGTATAACACTGAATGATTTTAGTAGTGACATCACTGACACGGATATCTCAATTGGAATTGGTGATCTTGGACGCTAATTGGATATAATAATAATATATAATAAATGAAATTGATATCTTATTATAATGTTTGTTGTTCCATTTGTTCAGAATTCTTATGTCAAATCCCAACTGTCAAGGCTCATTTTCCGTGCACGTCAATCTATACACGAGCATTCGGTTTTTCTCTCTTGGTTTAATTTATGCACTGGGTCACAGTGGCTCAGTATGTAAGGTGTTCCCACACTAATCACGACTTCTCGAGTTCGTTGCCGGTGTTGTCCGAAAAATTACACTTGGGATGATCCAGTGTATCCCTTCTCCCACACCTTCCTATCTATTAAATCAAATTGGCAATACTTGTATCTAGTGCCCCCCCCCCCCCCGACAACTATCCCTGTCTGAACCTGGAAAACGGAATACACTGTTCAACACCTCACTATTCTGCTTCTACGGGGGTATTGAATTGAAGATGGACGTACGTCATTTTGCCTGGATTGTAGCGCTACGACCAACTGTTTGTATATCGAATTCAAGCCCCCAAGTATTAATTTACGGCGGCTCGGGCGTTTGAGGTGGCATTTCGAGATATGGGGGGGGGGGAATGTCAATGTTACGCGCAATCTTCACCCCTAGCGCGCAGATTATGTCAGGCGTTTGAAGTAGCATTTTTGAGATATGAAGGGGGGGGGGGCTATGTTATTATTGTGTCTTCAGATTTTAAAACGCTTTTTAGATATTGTTATAAGCACAATCTTCACCCCTCGCGCAGATTGCACTCGGCAAAATTTACCTCATAACACACTGTATCGCGAATGCCCATCTTCATTAGCCCAGTTTAGAAGCAGGACAGTAGGATGTTAAACCCCATTTCATTTTGTCCAGCCAGCAGCAATATACGGCCTATTCTTGTATCGAATTCCAACTGTCAATGTGTTAACGGGATCTCGGTTTTTCATACCATCCGAACAACTAGTCAGTTGGTTGCACGTATTGAAATACGACCAGAAAAATGAGACCACAACAACTACCGAGACGAAAATCGAAAAGTCGACTGTGTTAATTTTATAATTTCTACTTTTCGAGGTGCATTTTAGTTTGGCATGCGGGTTGTCACTTTCTTACTGACATCAATAAATACAAGAATATGACTAAGTCGAAAGTCGCCAAGACGGTATAAAAGCCAAAATGCAAGTCGAAAATAAGGCCAAAATTACCAAATTTCGTTGATGAAGTGGTCGAAAATTTGGCGACTCGCAGATCTTATTATTGTAATTTTAATATGCTATTTTCATGGATATCGGTTGATAATTCTTAATTAGACTAGGGTATACTTACCTGAAGGATAATTGGAATTATCCGAATCCTCTTCGTAGACGAACAGTTAAATATGCAGTATCTAGCACATGCGCAGATAGGACCACTTATTTAAAAAACCAAAGTGTAGCCCCCTAATCCCCTCATAGTTATAGCATTGCAAGCTAAGTAGGTATAAAACATGGGAAGGGAAAATAAGGGGGGGATTTAACTGTTCGTCTACGAAGAGGATTCGGATAATTCCAATTATCCTTCAGGTAAGTATACCCTAGTCTAATTAAGAATTATCCTTCATCCTCTTCTGTAGACGACCAGTTAAATATGCAGATTTCAAAGAAGATTGCCAACATAATATATTAATAACATTTTCAGAATTTATTTAATTGCAATAATAACATAAAGCATAATTTGAACAATAAAACATTAATTATTTGTAAAATTCAAAACTGTCTTTCCAAAATTATCATTTACAGTTTGTCGGTTATAAAATTTATTAAAAGTTGATTCTCTAGACCAGTCTGCGGATTTTAAAATATCTGTAATGGAAAGTCCACTTTCAAGGGCTGCTGAGGTTGAAGCCGAGCGAGTTGAGTGTGCATCGAAGCCCTGTATTCCGGATTTAATTAACACACTTTTAATCCAACGTGCGACGGTAGTGGATGTCACTTTTTTGTGTGGTTTTACAAAAGAAATAAACAAAGTCCTACACTTTCGTAAATTCAGTGTTTGTTCAATGTAATGTAATAGAGTGGATTTAACACACAAGTTAATACAATCTGGGAATGATGGTAGTACAACCTTCTTTAATGGTTTGCCCGTCTAGAAGTTTTGGTTACACCCATAATAACAAAGACAGCTTTGTCCGGAAGGACTGATAAATATTCTAGGTCTAGTAATGTTAAGGATTGACCTCTATCAGCAGAAACAAGAGCAATAAGGATAGCTAATTTATGGGATAAATCTCTCAAAGTTAACTTAGAATCACATGGTAAGGTTTTGATATAGTTTAACACAATAGACACATCCCATGTCACACAATATTTAGGAACAGATGGTTTGATATTGAACACACCTTTCATAAACTGGATAACAGTTGGATGTTTTCCAACTGGAAATCCATCAATTGGCTGAAGCACTGATGATAAAGCCGAGCGGTACGAATTAAGAGCACTATAGGATTTGTTCTCTTCATGAAACTGAAAGGTTAGGAATTCAATGACTTGAACTATGGATGAATGAAAGGGATCAAACAGTTTTCTACTATTCCAGCATAACCAAGCTTTCCAAGCTGACTCGTACTGTTTACTTGTCTTTGTTCGCCAGGCATTGCACAGTAAGTGTTTAGCTTTTTCCGAAAATCCTTTATTATCATACTGTCTCCGCAAAGTGTCCACGCGATTAATTGCAGGGTGTCCTGCAATGGATGGATTTGAGTTCGGTCGTGCGGAAGTGAGAGCAGGTTCTTTTGTTTGGGTATTAAAATCGGTTGATAGCACGACAGTTCTAAGGCTTGTGGGTACCATGGTTGAGCTGTCCAATATGGAGTTATCAACAGAACTTTTGGATTTTCCAGACGTACCTTGTTTAATACACCAAGGATTAGATTGAAGGGGGGAAAGGCATAGGCTGTCATCAGTTTCCAGGGTATCGAGAATGCGTCTGTTCCCCAGGCCATTGGATCCGGTTGCCAAGAGATGTACACTGGCACCTGGAAGTTCAGCCTGCTGGCAAATAGATCTATCTTGGGTTGAAATGTCATTCTTGTTATCTGAATAAAGACATTCTGGTTTAATTGCCACTCTGTTTGATCCAAAAAATGTCTGCTCAGAAAATCTGCCTGGATGTTGTCCAATCCTGGTATGTGAACGGCTGACAGATGGATTTTCCTGTATAAAGCCCAAGTCCATATTTCTCTGGCCATTAAATCTAGTTCTAAAGAGTGCGTCCCGCCCATGTGATTGATGTAGGCAACCGCCGACTTGTTGTCGATCTGTACTTGTATGTGAAGATTGAACATCGAAGGCGCAAGGGTTAGCAAGGCAAAGTGAACTGCTTTCAATTCTAGTAAATTTATGTGAGACTTGGCCTCTTCTATTGTCCATCGACCCGATACTCGTGATTGGTTCATCACTCCTCCCCACCCCTTCTTTGAAGCATCTGTTGTCAAGATGACTGTTGGTTCTGGAAAACGTATTGGCTTGCCATTCACTAGAGAGAGATTCTGAGTCCACCAACTTAATTCCAAAACTGCTGGGGTTGATAGCGACATCATGGCCTGATAAGAAACTTTCTGAAGAAGAGCTCTGGACTTGTCTCTTTCTAAATGACGATAATAAAGGGGACCTTGGTAGACCGCTGGAAATATTGACACCAATAAACCTATTACTCTTGCAACTTGCTTTATTGTAGGGCTTATACAGTTCAGTAGGTTGTGAATCTCCCTTAGAATCATTGTTTCTTTGTCGCGAGGTAGGGATATAACCATAGATATCGTGTTGATGTGGAAACCTAGGAACATGATTTCCTGTTTTGGGTACAGACATGATTTCTCCACGTTTATAACGAAACCTGCATTCTGAAAAATGGTGGTTGCCTCCTGAATTAGATTGTTGGAAGACTGACAAGTCCTTGCCATCCACAGGGAATCGTCCAGATAAATTACACCCCTGTGTCCTCGTGTTCGTAAGTATGCTACTAGAGGCTTGGTGACCTTGGTGAAAATTCTGGGAGCTGATTTTAGTCCGAATGGAAGGCACTGGAATTCGTATCGCTGATCTTTCCACAGGAAACGTAGGAATTTTCGATCTTCCACAGATATTGGAATACTGAAGTAAGCATCTTTTAGATCTATGCTTGTCAAGTAATCTCCCTGTTGAATTAAACTCAGAACAGTCTGAAAAGTCTCCATTTTGAAGTGTGTTGAAATTACATATTGATTCAGTGGCTTTAGGTTTATAATTGGGCGGAATCCGCCAGTTTTCTTGGGAACAAGGAATAATGTTGACAAATATTCCCCTATTTTTGGCTGAACAGGTATGATTGCTCTTTTCTTCAAAAGGGCTTCTATTTCTAATTGGAAAACATTTGCTTTTATCAAGTTCTTCGGTACAGGGGTGACCCTTGTTTGTGACTGCCATGGAATTGTGTCGAATTCTATGTGGTAACCCTGAATTAAATTGAGATCGAAGAGATCCAGCAATTATTATTTCTTGTTTCTGTTGTTTTTGTTCCACTGGAAGTTTTTTGATGCTGGTACTTGTTTTGTTGATTTCCATCTGGCTTGGAATTTGTTCTCTGGCAAAGCTGATGTAGAGTATGTTGATCTCTGATAGCCTGTTGATTTGTTGTAATTGCCATTCCGAAAGGAATTAGTAGAGGAAAAAGACGGAAAACTTTTCATGATCCTGTGCGTGGCAGTTGAGGTTTCTCTGATATCTTTACAGGTTTTAGTAAGATCACTACCAAAAAGTTCATCCGTAATGTCTTGTGATTTTTTGCACAGATCTTTGTAATCTCCCGAAAATAAATGTTTGAGATTCTCTCTTCTGGCTAATGATAATAAAAAGGATGAATGTCCAATAAGGAAACTTGCATCTTCTGCCATGTTACTCAGGATGGCGAACTCTTCAATAGCAGGGTTTTCTAACTTCAGTGAATTTAAATAATCTGCCAAACCAGCTACTGCATAAATTCCACTACATAAGGAGCCTTGTGTACGTTGGAAAGTATGGTCTCTTTCTTTCTGACCTCGAGACATTTTCTTATAAACTCCACTGTTAATGGTAGGGACAGTGACAAATGGAGTATTATTTGGTCGGAGGTACTTATCTTTGATAGATTTAAGGAAATCTGAGTCAGCCTGGGATGTGCTTGCCCTAGTTAGCATAGCTGCAAGCGTGTCAAAAACTGGTTTACCGGTTTTGGTCTTCTGAAAGGCCTCAGAAAATCTGTCATTTCCCTGAATATATAGGTCTGAAGATTCGATATCCTCCTTGACATGGTTATCAACACCATTGTGTTCATCATCATTATAATCGTTGACGTTATCATTGTTGTGGCTGTCATCGTAAACATCGACATCGTTTTCTGAGTTTAGTTTTCTTGACTTGTTCTTCGGTGTCAGATCATCAGAAAAACTATCGTTTCCAGGTCGTTTACCAAGAGCCGATTTTATTTCTTGAACGGCATTAATAATTTGTCCTATCCCCAATGCCGAATGAAGAGAATAAATGGTTTCCTCCGACAAAACACTGGAGGCTGCCATTTTGGGCCTCGTTTCCGATGGGGCGGAAGTGATGGTACTAGTTGCTTTGCTAGTACGGAGCCATCGAATCGGCGAACCTTGGGCTAATGGTTGCTCTGGATGTTCAAGACTACGTGCCTGTTGGTCGTTAGTATTCTTCGGTGTCGTTAAAGTAGGCCTTACGAACATATTTTGTTGTTCAGCATCACACTTGTCCTCCAAAACATAACAAAAAACTTCATTATCCGGAATCGGAACAGTTTTACTGTTTGCAAATGGTAACTTGTCTGAAGTCGGCAATGCCGTCGTAGGTGACATTGTCACAGGCTGATAAAGATGACTCTTATTCTTAATAAAGTCTGCACTCATACGAGTTTCAGCCACTGCATTATTACTAATACTATTAGTTGCAGTAAGAGAGTTATTGACTGGAACCATATTATCTTCTCTGTGATAAAACTACAGCACGGGAAGGGACTGAAAAATCAGACACGTGCTGAGTTTTATGATAAAACGAAAAAACGGTCCTTCTTAGCGCAGCACTAAAATAACTATGAGGGGATTAGGGGGCTACACTTTGGTTTTTTAAATAAGTGGTCCTATCTGCGCATGTGCTAGATACTGCATATTTAACTGGTCGTCTACAGAAGAGGATGAAGGATAATTGTGGTCTGCAGTCGTGTCACATGTAATATGTAATAACCTGTTACCGGAAGTGGCCGAAATTTGCCTACTCTGAGATATTATTAATGTTCGTATAATCTGCAAGTTCATTCGAATCGGTTGATAATTGCGGTCTGTAGCCGTGCCACATTAAATGAGTGGTAACCTGATATCTCGGAAACCGCTAACCGGAAGTGGCCGAAACTATGCCTATTATTAATGTAATTATATTCTGCAAGTGTCAAGGAAATCGGTTGATAATTTCGGTCTGCAGTATTGCCACATGTGGCACATAGTCTCCGAATTGTTTTACCACGTGTGGCAAATAGCCCAGCCTAAAAACAAAAGTGTGCTTATACCACCACTATGTACAGCACAGTGGATGCTTACGGCTAGCCAAAGGGTCAAATAATTGAATGTTCGGGGTATCCTTTTTTCGTGTGTAAATCTTTAAACAGACCACTAATACCTTCCCCTCATCGCCCCCACCCAAACCACCACAATACAAATCCCCTTTAATTGTTTGGTGCATTGTGTCTTTCCAGTAGAACTGAAGGACCTGGTTTAAGTGTATAATTATTGCCAGAAATTGGTAAATATTCATGACAGACATATGAAGCTAGTTACTTTGATACGAGGACGTGTACGTCTTGACTAATATACTAGAATCGACCGATTTTCATGGTTAACCTCATACAGGCTTTCGAGCACGCCGTTGTCATAATAAAATAAAATACAGTATGAACAATCGAAACCATTAGACAAAATTCGAAGTCCTAACAAAACGTAATATCAAAATTATGTAATCATGCAAATAGTGTAATACGGAGAGTAAACTTACCCTGCCTGGCGCCACACCCGCCATAGCTGCATCCAAACTATTAGTATAGCGTGATTGGTCAATGGACTATGCACAATGCACGTGATGAACAGTGTTAACGATGTAGATAGTATGTGTGTCAATAAAATATATCTAAAATAATGGCCGATATAGACATGTTATATTTACCAATCAATTCAATAAGACGACCATAAGACTTTTTAAAGGTTTTAATAAGTTTAGTTCGCAAGTATCCCTGTAGTTGAAGCTTAGATTAAAAATGCTTCGATCTACTTAAAATAATCAGAATAAAAGGAACAAGCTCTCGTGTAACGTATTAGCTGAGACACAAACACTGGTTTCATGAAAGGTATAATAATTTACATTAAAGTCAGTGACGTTATCACATAACCTCTGTACTGAACTACAACATATAGTAACATATAAGAGTACTCCCTCTGTACTGAACTACAACAAAACAAACCAAACAAACTTCAAACTTATTTTATCATTCTCTTAAACGTGCATTCACAAAATAATATCTATAGGGCAGTAAATATGGAAAGTAATTACACCCAATCTTATTAGACAAGTTCTGGCGCGAAAGAAACAAAAATGTGAAAGTATTCCTCAAAGTCAAGTCTGTGAAGACCTATTGTGAGATCTATGAGAGAATTAAACGTCCCATGGACTAAATGTAAAGCGAGGTATGACACGGGAACTCTACATACCTCCTTATACAGTTTCAAACTTCATAGTATACGGTAAAAATATTATATGGGGTGGAAGTTTACATCTCATAAATGTAGTACCATCACAGGACATAGATCTTGCATAATATCTTATATTTACTTCTATTCCATGTCCGTTTATTCTTGTAATAATGTCACAAGTTACTTTAGGATACAACAACAGTAGTTTCACATAATCTATCACACAGAAATTTATCATCACCAATTTTCAAACCTTCACATAGCAAGGAGATATCAGAACACAAGCAAAACACGAACCTTCACCTCAAACATTTTCTACAGCCTTAATTAAATCCACAATATTCACTTTCGAAAAAATTAGGTGTTCTTACTCTAACAACACACTCCTTCTTAAAGGAACTCTTCTCACCGCTATTCGATGATAGTCAAATAGGGCGAGACAAAGACATTTCTGAGTAGACTCACAAAGGGTCGGGCCAACGGCCCCACTCTTACACCAGTCTAAAGTATATACATAATTATCACCCTAGAAAGTTTTAAGTCCCCTAGAAAACATAGAATTATATTCAAACTAAACACCGATAAAAGTCTCCAGCACATATTTTAGTAGATTGTGCTCGCTTCACAGCCGAAAGGAAACCCCTCACGGATAAACTGAGCTCCCTTAACACGTCCCTCAGTAAACACGAGATCTGCGAGTAATCTACGAATTCGTGTGTGTGATTGGTATCCTAAATATGATGATGTGACCCCACAGGCACGAACAGAGTGTTCTACTCTATGAAGACTTGGGAATTATCCTCAAGACCCAACCGACGGGATCCATAAGTGATCATCCCGAGGGACATCGGCAGTCGGACGCCCCTATGTAAAGTGGTGTCTTGCAACACGGGGTCGTTTTTGTTTGATGTGGATTACTTTGCTTGCTTACCCAAACTTAGGTCGGACCGGCTGACAAATATCCCAACTCTCCTAATACTATCTCAAACCTAGGTCGGACAAGGTGAAAGTGGACCTAAAAATCCCCAGTAACGAAAGAACGAAGCATTCAGAATATGCATTCGGCCATTGTGTTGTCACTGGCCACGTCATTTTTTATGGGGGGGGGGGTCTTTATTTGCGACTTTGAGTGAAGATAGTTTAATTTTAATCCGATCGATTTTAACTTGCCGTAATGTGTATATAATAACCACTGGCTATTGGTACACCAAGTTAAGGTTTGTCGTCTTATGTGCTCTTTAAGATGGTACAAAAAACAAGATGCCCATCAGACCCCTTATGTGCTCTTTAAGATGGTACAAAAAACAAGATGCCCATCAGACCCCTTAGCAGCTGGATTTTTAAAAGCCACTGTCTAGGATCAATTCCCTCATAGCACAAACAGCATTTGTTATTTTTAATCAAATAAATACTTCTTCATTAAATAACCATACCAGTGCGTGTACATTATAACAATATATAAATAGTCAGAATTCAGACATAATGATAAAATGTGTATTATTGGTTATAATTCTAACGTTAATCTAACGTAAATTTTACATCAGTTTGCTAAGCGTTAGTTGATGGTTAGTTTTCTAACGTAAATCTAACGTTCTAACGTTAGTTTTCTAATTCAGAATTTTAAACTTTAATTAAACGTTAGTTTTCTAACGTAAATCTAACATTAGTTTTCTAACATAAACCTAATAACAGTTGTCTAACGTAAAACAAATGTCAGTTTACTGTCAGGATACTAACTATTAAATTACTGCTATTTTTTGGTCATTAGTTTTCTTACGTACACAAATGTCAGTTTAAAGTGAGAATTTAATATTTTCTACGAAAATCAAAACATAATTATTTCTATGCCTTTTGCTCAATAGATTATCAACTCACTATTTGACGACCATGGGCATTATTTCTCACCCTTAAAAATCATTGATTATTAATAAACATTGATTTTTTTAGTGATTCAATTGTTCGACCAACTGAAGTGTTTCCTGCATTATAGCCCCACCACCGAGGATTTATATCGAATGGTTAAGTTAGTAAGGCACTGGCTCACTTACCCCGGGGTTCGGGGTTTCGAGGTTGGGCCCTGGAACAGAACAGTAAGGTGGCAAACCCTTAGATTATAATTATTTTTAAATATAGGCTCATTAATGCAAGATGATAGACGCAGTTCAACATGGACAATCGGTTGACAAACACGATTCCAAGGCGGTTTACTTGATAAATCGTGTTTTTCTACTTTTTGATTTTTTAATCCATATAAGAGATATTTAAGTACACGTGCATAGAAAGGATTGGAAATAATACACACTGGAATACCTCATATTATTATTATACGCAGCAGAATATACAATATAAAAAACAGCCAACCATGACGGCAATTAGAGAGAGAGAGAGAGGGAAAGAGAGAGAGAGAGAGAGAAAAAAAAAATTGAGTTTAACGTCCACTCAACACAACTAGGTCATTTCGGGACTAACATATGGTTTAATTTTATTTCAATAACTCGCTTGCGCATAGGGGTCTTTAGCAGTGGGAGGAAACCAGAGTGCCCAGAGGAAACCCACGAGGTTGAGAAGGCGTCCCTATCTCCATACCACATACGCTCACACCAGGGATCGAAACCACAGCCGCAAGCCAGAGGTGGCCGGCCAGCTAAAGGTCGAAGCGCGGCACTCTAGACCACTGACCACCCCAAACCCCCGATTATACGCAGCAGAATATACAATATAAAATACAGCCAACCATGACGGCCAGTAACTGGGCGCACTGGAGGCATGCTAAGATGATAATTAAACGGTGTTTAATCATCTAGTTATCGATTGATTGTTATATACATGTAAATCAAATCTTCGCCGTTTAAATAACAATAATCTGTGTTTGTGGTGGTTGTTATTGATCTTCTGGGGATATTAATAATACATGATGGTTTTGAATTTTTTTTACATATCATAGGATAAACACGGTGGGGTATTGATTCAATTGAAATCAGTTGAAATACATAGAACGAGTACTTAACGTCATAATGATTTGTCCAATTACATAAGGATTTCTCAAATTACAGATGTTCTGTTACAACTCTATGAGTTTCACGAACTTTCTATTTCTCTACGATTAAAGGTCTGTAAGGCTTCTGGGGATCGCTGGAATGATCATTTACAACAGACCCTGACATTTCTCTACGTTTAAAGGTCCACTTTACAGCAGTGTAAACTGAGGGATCATTCACAACAGACCCTCTCATAGCACTCAAGGACACATTACACCTGCAACATCGCTCTACAGCATAAGGATCAGTTTGTAAAAAAATAAGTTTAAAGAAAGTCGCTTAACAGCTCCATGAACCATTAGCTGTAAGTGTACCGATCACAGCAATAGGAATACAGACCACAACACAACTAAAGGATCATTAAGTCAACGCAAACATAGCCCCAGGTTTTTCCGATCACAGCAATAGGAATACAGACCACAACACAACTAAAGGATCATTAAGTCAACGCAAACATAGCCCCAGGTTTTTCATATTGAAGACATCTTAATTTAGACTCTGAACTAAGCAAATATATGAAATAACTGGGAATATGTTGAGTTTTTATATTGGAATATTATTTCTAACAGCACAAGCTGCATCACAACATGGTTATTTTACTTGTGCCAAGACCAACCTCATTCAGTTCGGATATTTAATGGACGCTATTCGTTTAATGGACGCTTTCAGACTTTTGTACAACGGCAACTCGTCGGTTATTCGAAATTTTGGCTAGAAAACGAATCTTTCCAAAAGGCTAAGGACACTGTTATCTGCGCTCAGAGTAAAAAATGACTTGGCAGAACAGGGTGTTGCCCTCACGACGACTTTCAACTACTCGCTGGCCAGGGATGAAGAGCAGTAACAATACGTTCTGCAGGTGGTAGAACACCATCGTCAGAATTGCCAAAAAATTGGGTGATATGTGAACCAATATACGAGAACTGTAAAATGCGAACATTTTGTGTTTTGAACGAAGATATTATTTGTTTGTGAATGCAATGACGAAGGTTCAAATGAAACGATAAATGTCTTAAAATCAGCTTTTTTATACATTTTTTTTGTAAATTTCAGGGTCAACGCGCAAGTAATAAATGTAATCGTATTCTGCTTAAAATCGGGTTTCACGGTTTCCTCTTCAAGTATAACATTTTGCCGCCTTGTGCGTTTTTAATAGCGGGGATGGAAAAATTAAATTTAATACACACTATAATGTATAAGCCATTATCGTCGCTTACATGCTCCATTTTGAAGATATTTGCCAGTGACATTACAATCAATTTCATGTATGAAGATTTCAAAACAACCGCTATAAGTAAGTGTAGCTATGAGACCTACAGACAAACTTTAAGGGAAATGAAAATCAGTGTCCGATGATTGGTGAGGGAGAATGTGAACTGTGTGTTAAACATAATATACACCAAAAAGCTTGTCCTCGTATGAGTGGAACTGAAAATAGTATAGCTGATGGTTCCTATTCAAAATTGTGATTTCGTTAACGAACAAATGGAAGATGTTGTTCATGGAATTATAGGCACGGGTTCTACGGAAGACGAAGAATGTTTAGAGTGTAACACGGAAGACGAAGAATGTTTAGAGTGTAACACATGGAGAAAGCACAAAGAGGTGGCGAACAAGATGCTGAGATAGAGGATGATCTAACATCAGTGCGCAGTGTTGATCTACAGAAGGTTATCATGCTACCGCGGATGCCCGGAAATAAAACTGCCGTGTTCACTAAAAGAATCATTGCGTTCAATCAAACCTTTGTTGTTACTCGAAAGCTGACGGTGATAAATCTCAGAAGACAGTCAGTGGCAGTTGTTTGGCATGAAGGGATCGTTGGTGAAAAGGGTGTCGAAATTTCATCTTCATTTGTAAAGGCAGCTGCTGAAGACAAGGATGATAATACATGTAATCTACTGGTTGGATACTATAAAACTCGACCACGGTGTACAAGAATTAACCGAGTTAGATCTCCTAAAAAAACATGCTAAATTAAATTATCCACGCAAGCCAAGGGGAAAAGATAGAGGTATACCATTAGAGAAGAAATGAGATACTATTAAAAAATTGTGCCCATTGATGCCTGAGCACAGAAGGACATTTTGTGTAAAGATTTAATTGATGACGTTTAAGTGTGATAATTGACTTTAATAAGGTCGTAGTAAAGCTAAATATGTAGCCTTGCAAGCCTTGCAGTTAACTTGTTTAATGTTATGCCAACGTATCAATTTTAACGGATATGCTCGGCGGTTAGCCCAGGACATCCTGAATTGACTAACATGCATTCGAGTAAGAAGGAATTCCGAAAAACTGAGGTGACGTAATTCAAAATAACAAAATAATGTTTCGACGACTATAATTGAGATATGCAGAGCACCCGTTCTACTCTAGCCCGCATTCCTACCTTTTACTCGATTGTCACGAATTTGGGGATTGAGAGAATTTATTTTGGGAACGTCCAATGAGTAGTGCCCCGAATGTCATTTTTATGGGAGATAACCACTAGAGGCGTTTGAATTTTATTCCACTCAGGAGAGAAAAATGGGACAGTGTTGTAAAGATTGGCAATAATTAAGGGGAAGTAACTCTGTTTTGATAACCTTTACCAGATCATCGTTAAAGGTTTTCTTTATTATGAATAGTATAGTCCAAATAAGAGCTACCAAGAACCAGCTTAAGACAGGATAAGGGTGCACGTGTGAAGTAAGTGGAAAACGCGGTCCAGGAAGAATTTCCCTAATAACACACCATGCAGTCAGTGTAAGACTGTCTTCATTAGCGATTTGTGCATAGAAAAAAGCCTATTCATGCCATCGACATGAAACTTGTTCACTGGACAAGAACGCACCAATATAAGGGTCATTCCAGGTAAAACGTCGTCTTTCCATCGTAAAATCGCCCAGCATGAATATAGGAGCGATATTGAAAAGAGACGCACTCAGGATATACTTTTCCTGGTCTGTGAGGCTTGTGTCATCCCTAATTTTGAATCCAAACAGAAAAAAATAGACGAAAAACACATATCCGTTTGGGTAATGATGTATTTTACCATTCCACTACGGTACATTTATCCATTTCATCACAACCCCCTAAATGAATGGATATAAGTCGCAGAGGCATGAAATACCATAATTTCTACATTTTTGGAATCGTAAATTGCTCTGCATAGTAATTGACGGTGATAATGAGATGTCCTTAAAAATAGCATTTCTTACGTTATCGAACTTTTTCATAGCTGAACCGAACAGGCGAAAACACATGTTTGCGGTATATAGACGGTTTTGTAATTGTGAGCATGTGAGAGTACAACTTAGAACACGTGGTTTGGACAAAACATGAAACCTTATGGGTACGGGATCATGTATTTGTCGCCAATTTGCTTTGACACGTTTAAGCATGTTTATTACCCTACCCAATATCTCCCAAACCGTAAATTCTACGAGTAATTTAATAATATCCACGTGTCAGAACATACACCAAGACCCCCAAATGATGTCAGTATAATATCCATTGTCACACGGTCTTAACTTTCGAATAAAATACAAATGTCCGTTTAATACGTTATCAAAGTTTATTGCGTTATCGTATATACTAGTATTTAGTTCCTATATCGAACACCTGGTGCCGCTTGTGGCGGGAAATATAGTGTCACGTGATAAAGTGATGAAGACCACTGAACAATGTCAACCAATTAGTTATTCACGACAACGAAAGAGCAAGATCCAGGCTATAATACAGTAACTTTTTGTTCTTGAAAGCATTTACAAGCTAACGAAGTCATCATATCATATAATATCTACTCTGGATAATAAAGGGCTATTAGCCCGAAACATGTAATTTTTAAACCATCTACACAGTGTTCTGGAGTGGACGTATATTGTCGTCGCCCCTGTCCGTCCACAATTTCTGGACTCTCTACAGGTCACAATTCTTACACGATTTTGACGAAACTTTAAATATAATTTTATCCCAAAAAAATCTTGGCTGCTTTCGATATTGGCATGTATGGATTATGGCCCCTGATTGTGCGAAAAATCACGTTTTTAGCTTATGGACCCTATAAAGTCACAATTTTGAACCGATTTAAATTAAACTTGATATAGATGTTAATAATTGCGCCCATCGGAACGTAACTTCCCGAATTATGGCCCCTGATTGTCCGAAAAATCGCATTTTTTTAGCTTGTGATCCATCTGGAGGTCACAATTATTATCTGATTTGAAAAACCGTCTGATTATATCAACGTTACACCGTAAGAAAGGTTGAGTTCTAATTCCATGAAAATCGGATCAAAATTGCCGGACAAAATGGCCGCCGTTTGTACACGAATAGTGCAGTAATATGGTATGTCGAGGTTGTTGACTCTCTACAGGTCACAATTCTTATCCAATTTTGACCAAATTTGAAATATAGGTTTATCCCAAAAAGATCTCGGCTGCTTTCGATATTGACGTTTATCGGATCAAAAATTCATGGATTATGACCCCTGCTTGTGCGAAAAATCACGTTTTTAGGCTTGTGGACCCTATAGAGATCACCGATGTTGATGAAACTTGACACGCATGTTTGTAACCTAAAGATCTTGATTCATTTCGATATTTGCGCATATCAAATTGTAACTTATTGTTTTATGGCCTTTGATTGTAGGAAAAATATCTTTCAGTATTGCTTGTTCTCTATCCATCTCTCGAAAATGTGGGCGTT
Source organism: Patella pellucida (assembly GCA_917208275.1). Classification (NCBI taxonomy): domain Eukaryota; kingdom Metazoa; phylum Mollusca; class Gastropoda; family Patellidae; genus Patella; species Patella pellucida. The sequence goes on from OU795039.1 coordinate 67,179,140, forward strand.
TCCGGCCTGGCAGTGCCAGCCTATCTTTTTTTCACGGATTGGTTCCTGCTTTTCCCCCGGGTGTATCACTGAGATCCAGACTTTCCTGTACTGTTCTAGGGAATCTTCCACCCTCCTTAATTATCGAGTGTAAGGGTTTTAGGATCTGGTATCCAATTTGATTTGACCTAATTGCCGTCAGTAAATTTAAGTAAACCTGCACATTACTTCAAATATGATTTTAGGCATTAAGAGTTCCATTGGATAACGTTATTCACTTCTACACTGGAAAACGGTGAATTCTCGTTTCATATTAATTTGGTTTGTAAGTCGATGATCTTTTACGATATGAAAACACATTCACTGTGTGCAATAATGGCACACAATATCAATATATTGGCCTGTGCTTACAAGGAGCGTTGATGTGATTTTTGCGATAACCTAATAAACAACAATCAGCTGTAAAATTCTTCGAAAAAAATACCAACTCCTTGCTTGCTTTGTACCTTAACGAACGAAGTACTGAAGAAAACTATACTAATACCTTACAAATGGATGGGTCCTTATAACCATCAACTTCGTCACGATAACGTAATTAACATTTAACCACTCATTGCTACATCGGGATTTTCCGGTGTGGTTTCCCCTTATCAGTGATGTAGGACGGATGGTGTGTACGTGTAGGATAATTTGACAGTTGGAATTCGATATAAGAGTAGGCGACAGCGCCGCTATCCTGGCAATATGTTCCCTATAACTCACTGTATGGTGTATGCCCGTCTTCATTAGCCCAGTCGGAGGAGAACAGTAGAACGTTAATCCCATTGATGACTAAATATGTGTAAGTTTATTTTATCAGGGAATGGCACTGAGAACCAAAAAAAGGTACAGGGAGTGGAAAAAGAAGACAGATCCTATATATTTAGCCCTTGAAAATGATATTAAAAACGTCTCCCATCGAGGCTAAAAAGCATCGTGATCGGGCGCGCCTACCAGTGGCAAAATTTCGACTAAAAAATAAACAGTGTATATCTGATAAAAGTAAAAATAATGACCCAGGTAAAAAAGACCCATGTAAATGAAGATATCCTGGGAACCAGTCAACTATGTTAAAGCAATGATTCTCAAAGACAATCAAAACGTCTACGTGGACTAGAACCCCAAATCAATAACTCAAATGTGGGTAGCTATGAAATGACCACTGATCAAGATTCCATGCCATTTTCGACGTTTCCTTGGCATCAAAACCGCCAAAGAGTGCGCAAAAGGACAAGTACTGCTGTCTTGAGATATAGACGAGAGTTAAATAATGTCCATGATCAAAACTATCAACTAAAACGCAAAGTCTACAAACTCGGGAAACGTCTACAAAGGAAAGAGAAAACCCAAAATAATAGTATTACGCCAGCTGTAGCAGCAAAGTCTACAAGAGTGCGCAAAAGGACAAGAACTGCTGTCTCGAGATATAGGCGAGAGTTAAATAATGTCCATGATCACAACTATCAACTAAAACGCAAAGTCTACAAACTCGGGAAATGTCTACAAAGGAAAGAGAAAACCCCAAATAATAGTATTACGCCAGCAGTAGCAGCTCCAAATGAATCTTACGTCATCAATCCAATTTAAAAAAATCAGAAGAATTGCTACGTACCACATGTTTTTTATCCAAAAAAGTTGAAGGAATTAGAAAAAAAATGATTCTACATCACTCTATGGTCAAACATCTAGAAGATGGCGGGAAAAAAGTATGCAAAAGGCTATAAATTCAGTTCGTGTACAAAGATCACAAACAAGTAGATTTCTCGCTAGATCATTGAAAATGACTCGTAAAATACAAAATAAAAAGGATTTAAGGCCGAGAGCAATTCAAAGCATATTACGTAAAAAAGGGATACCATGACCGTCAACAAAGTAAAATATCAAAAGTATATTCTGAATGACGGTCTCGAAAATCTACATAAAAAGTTCCTGCATGAAAACCCATCACAAAAAGTATCCCGAACACATTTTTCAATGCTAGAATAAAGTATATCATCCCGTTCAGTTACGCGAATAGAAAAGAATGTCTGCCAAAAACACCAAAATTTCGTACTTCCGCTTCGTGAACTTAAGGCCGAAGGTGAGGAACCTGATAAAATCACCAATACTCACCCCAGAGAATAAGTTTCGGCGAAATTGTCGGGTATTCAGCGTGAAAGGATATCGTACAGAGTATGTAAACTACAAGAAAAACTACACAAACAAACTACTATAAAGAAAACAATGCTAATGGTAGTTGAGGAGGAAAGGGATGAATTCATCATGAAATCCATGGACAATTTCAGAGATCACACGGGCAAGGTAACAACTCAATACGAAAATATTCGTCTTTTGAAAGCAAAGCTGCCCTGTTAAGAAGTCCCTGTTTAGCTTGACTCCGCTGAAAACTTTGTAATTATGGAGAGGAAGTCAGTAGTGCTTATTATTCGAAACATCAAATTACTATCCACCCCGCAGTTGTCCATTATAACGATACGGATAAATCTTCTCTAGAAGAAATAGCGCACACAGCACCTACAGTATTCGTTTTTTAGAAGCACATAGTGTGTTGGATTAACATCAAGCGAATTCATAATAGCGACTCCCCGACCAGCCAGTACAGAAATTGCCAAGTATTCGCCATTTTCTCAAGGCATAAGAGGAAGTTTGATGTCAATGCCACGTGGCAGTATTTTGAAAGTGGCTGAGTTGGAGGTTCTGTAAAGATATCCGCGGACCTAGCTGTAAAAAGTGGAACAGTAATACAAATCGCTTAAGAATTTTATGAATGGGGTACGTAAAATGAAGCTGCAGGATCCTCGAGACTAAATTTTGTTATCGTTGAAAAATCTGAAGTAAGAATCGCCTGAGAGGAAATCAAGTCGATGGTCGAAAAACAGATACACGGGACTATGAAAGTTCATAACGTGGTTGCAGCAGTTGAGGGGCCACCCTACATGTTGGAGACCAGGCCCCGGGTTCACAAAGCATTCTCAGACTTAAGTTGAGAATTTACTCAAAATTGTTCGCCTTATGTTAATAAAAATATAGCCTGTTATTGAACGTTTGTTGTTTTAATCTACTAAATACACCAATAGGATGCTATGTGCAAAGTTTTTTGTTTGTGTATCAAAGATATTTCTTATAAAGAGTGATTTAAAGTTGAGTAAATTCTCACCTTAAGTCTGAGAATGCTTTGTGAACTTGGGGCCAGTTGTTTCAAGCCATGTTACTGGGACAACAATGAGTTTAAGGGTCTGTGTGAGGGATAGTCAAAAACAGGAACACAGGCTTCAAATATTGTTGATGTGCCAAATGTTGTTGATATGTCAAATGTTGTTTTGTTAAGATTTCTGTCGCATCAACATCATTTGGTACATTAACAACATTTGGCGCATCAACAATATTTTGCACATCAACAACAAACTTTAGATAATCCGGTCTAAGTGGACGACAAACCAATGACGTATATCACTAATCAGTACATTGCCTCGAAATATGGTAGTAACAATTACCTTAGTAAAATTGTGATCTTGAGGATAAAGAGTACAGAATTACATTCATGGAGCAAAAAATCAATTCCTTCCGATGGCCCACAGCTCGAGATTGAATAATAAATCTCCGGAAGAAAATGTGATTTTAACAGAATTAGCAAGTTTAAACGGACATTTGACACACGCGGGTGCCGCATTATTGGCACTATTTTGTGCTTCGGTCGGGTCTATTTCACATATCCACAATGAATTCTGCTAATGTTTTTAGCGTGGGGATTGACTAATAGTTAATTTATATTAGTTCTAAACAAAACTTTAACGCAATTTTGAAAAAAAAATAACCAATTTCTGGCTGGGATTTGTGAGCAAAATGACAATTCACTATATACGTGCGAAAAAAAAAAGCCAGCTACCATTTCTATTTCGCACCTGTGTTTAATACGCCCCAGACGATTGGCATCTGTCTCGTCATTGGTATTCCTGGTATCTTTACATCGGTAGTTTACCATCTCAAAAACCCGACAATTAGCAATTAAAAAATATAATGAAAGTTGTCACACTTTGAGGGCGCAGTGAAATTGCATTGGCCTCAAAATCATAGCTACAGAAAAGGGTGGCAATTAGCCTTATACCTGGGAAGATTATTTTCTATCTTGTATTTATACAAAGTCTGACGTTGTCCGTTGCGAATATTTTATCCACTCGGTTATCACTGGTCAGCCTTTATATTGTAGAGCAGCCACAAGATAGTCTAGTCCAACTTAATAACGTAATAAACCGGCCAAATCTTGACACGATATGATACCTTTTGAGCCCCCTTTACGGAAAAACCTCGTTGTTGGTGATTCAAATGAGTGTTGTTTCCGGAGGACTGATATGTACGTGAGCAGTTTGATACGAAATATCTGAAAATGGGAGAGTTTTTTTATATGCACGTATTATGTGACGGACCCTGACCCCAAATTCACAGGAATGACCAATAATTTTGATATGACCTCCCTATTGTAAGACGGCGTTGATTAACCTCTAATTTGAAATACGTGTTGTCATTGAAATGAATATCGAAAGGAACCGAGTCATTGATTTGAAAGATAAAGACAAGTTTATTAACGATTTGGGGTTACTAGTGCGAGAGGTGCTTGGCGAAGAATATTTTTTTATAACTAGTCAGACATTCAATTTTAATATAAAAGAAGCATTTCTGGTACTTAGCCGTTTAAGCAAAACGAACCCACCGTGTTCGACAGTAAAATTACATGATTTAGTATATTTGGGAACAATATGGGCAAACGGGATTACGAAATCATTCTCGCGTGTTTTGGCTGTTATGTAAAATTCAGAATGAAAGCGATGTGTTGTCATTACAGTATGTAAGATTGCATTTCGGATCGATATTATTTAGGAAACTGCCTTCAATTTATTTATGCAATTAAGGGAAATGATTCATAATATAAGGTAAACGACGACCGTGGAAGCTATTGCATCCAAATTTAAACCATTTTAGTGGCGGTACCGAATGAGTGTTGGTCATTGGGGTTTACAGCTATATGTTCATTTAAGTATCTCAACATAACTTTCCAAGTAATCTCCCAGACGATATGCTATATCAATGGTTAAATTTTTTTAGAATCATATTATATAGAGATAAAAGAGGATAGTAATAATGATTTGCTGTGGCAGCCGCTGGGGTTAAAAAAGTAAAGCGCTAATTCACTAACTAGGACATCCAGATTAAATTCCGGTGTTCGAGAAAGTTTACTTTCTAGCGGGGATCGCCATCGTCAGTGATGCAAGATGGTCGGCCTGGTCTGTAATAGTGGTTTGTCGTTCGGATGGCACATAACAACAGAGGTCCAATGCAGTCCTTTAATTGCTGGCCTCCATTGCACATTACATGGCGTATGTCCGTCTTAATTTCGGGATCACGTGGCTAAGTGGGCGAGAGGCTGGAGGACGCTGTGTTTGATTTGGGTGTGTTTGTGTCTCAACCTCTGATTGGACGCTGCTGTTGACGTGTCTTCAGTAAAGGTAGATAGCGTAGTTTTAAGTTCGGGAATTTCTTACTACTCTAGCAATGGTTCGGTATTGTTAAACTCACGGTCGTTGCTTCAGGACCATGACCCATACCCGGAACCCCCACGCCTTCGTCAGATCTGGCGCCGCCACTGGTGGAAATACAAAGCACACTGGCGACGAATGACAATAATTCGCGGCCCAATGTTAATCATTGCAATTTAAAACATGAAATTCGAGTCAATGATTACCATAAATAAGTGTTACGTTGAGCAAATTGTTCACTTGCTGCTGACTTAATCGGAAATCGATGTATAAAATTTGATTGATGGGTGATGAGCAAAATCAATAGGTAGTCCCAAATGTACTTTCACTGTCTTTTATAGGGCTAATTTGAAGGGCAACTATCGGGATATTTAATAAAGATCCGTTTGACAGGAAGTCACTGTTTGACATGACTTTTGTTACATGCATAGCCTTGTTTTCCCTATTACAAAAGGCGACGAAACGCATTATGGTACCCGATTCCTGTACCAATGGGAAGATCATCTTTTCCGGTAAGATCACATCAATGTTGATTTAAATTGACAAATATTTCGTGTTTTCGATGCCGAAAATTTGGGATGATATTAGCTACTTTACTTGATTCAAAATATAAACTATTCCAAGTATATTTTCAAAGGTCGAATATTCTTCAAGTAATAACTGCACATACACAGGAGTTATAACAAACCAGAGTGAATGTGGATGCATACAAATGCCACTCGTCATTTACTCGGTTGTTGACAGCTGAACGATAACTAATTTCTAACATCGAGACCAAGATGTAACTAATCTACTTTCTCGTTCAATTGTTTAAATTTGCATCCAAAAATCATGTGTCAACCATTGCTTTTTAAAACCTTGAATGAGGAAAATGTGTTGATATTTCTACTGCCGCAGTGAAACTATACAATATGTTATTATGGCCAATAGTAGGTGAAATCGCTATTATAAACATTAGTCAGTGCATTTTTTGGGATGTGTGTTTTTGGGTCATCCTCTCTTTCTCCCCCTCTCTGTCTCTGTATATATATAGTATACAGGACATATATCGGAACCAGACATCCCTGAATCTGGATATTTATCAAGTTACTCAGTAAATTTCATTTTTCTAACCACCCCCATTTTCTGATTCTTTACTGTTTGAAAATGAAGTACTAAACTGAAGCCCGCGGGCATTTCCGATACACCCAACCATTACATTGCACGTGGCCTGGTCGTCGCTGTACATCGATACCTAAGAAATAGCTTAATTTATAGGACACAACCACAAAAGGCAGACATAATAATAATTACAAGATAAAATATGACATGTAATTATATTTTCATGTTAGACACAATTTATATTCTGGGGTCACATTTCCTACTAGTTCATCAGGGCCGTATGTAGGTTGTTAAAACTAGGGGTGAAACAGAGTGGTGGGGCGCCACAGCTTCCACGTAAGTGATATAAGAAAGTTTGGATCAGGGCAAACGAACCCATTGGCGCGTGAACGCCCTTGAAACCAACCGACTGATCACATTCGGCAAACCTCGACAGATTCTACGCATCTTATCTCGACTGTAGGACCATTCCCGCCTTATTTTAAAGGTTCCGAATGAAAAATGGATGCTCCCATGGAGAGTTATGCGGAGAGTGTATTGTATCAACAAACGTCACGTTTAGCACTTGGTATGGGGAATTACCAGGGAATTTATCAAACCAGCAGCCTTGAGACAACATCTCAGCTCTTATATACCCTCCTCAAAAGACGCAATTTGGGACTTTATTTGTAAAATCGACACGTTTTCCTGTCTAGAGTAAACCGGTAGCCGCACCGCCAATGAATGGGCGTAGGTACATATCACTTACTGTTATACAGCCGAGATTTGATGTACGGTACAGGAATCTGTCGAGATTTGCCGAGTGCGACTGATCAGTGTAATCAGGTCATTACTGCGATCTTAATCAAGTGTATTATTTTATAACTGAAAGATTGTCAAATTAATTTTTCCGAGGTTGAAATGTACCCACTGCCCCCTGCACCCCCGCCGATATGACCTTTGAAATAACGTCCTTGTCGTTGTGCATTAAGTATAGGTCATTTTATTGTCCCCCGCCTTTCGAAGAAAGCAGGGGACTATTAAAATGGGTTCGTCTGTTCGCCCGTCCGTCTGTCACACTTTTTGGGACACAATAATTCCTTTTCTAATTAAGCTAGAATATTCAAACTTGGTATAGGTGTTTATTAGGTCATTACCTTGACCGTGTTCGAAGATGAGCAGTTTCCGCTTAGGGTAAGCAGAGATAAGCAATTTGATTGGTTGATGCTTTGGGACACGATAACTTAAGTTGTAATTAAGTGAGAGTGATTAAACTTGGTATATAGTTTTATTTCATCAATACCTTGACTAAGTTCGATAATGGGCATTTTCTGCTCCGGGTAAGCAGAGCGTTAAGCAATTTGATTTGCCGAGACTTTGGAACACAATAACTCTCCTTCTAATTGAGCTAGGATATTTTAACTTGGTTAAGTAGGTCAATACCTTGATGAAATTCGAATGAATGAATGAATGAAATGGGGTTTAACGTCCTACGCTTAAGCACCTAACCTGGGCTAATTGAAGACGGGCATACGCCATACAGTGTGCTATGAGGGAAATTTTGCCCGGGCAGCGGCGCTACGGCCTACTCTTATATCGAATTCCAACTGCCAAGGGATCTTTTACGTGCACTCCAATTTGTACACGGGACCTTGGTTTTCCGCCCCATCCGAGCGACTAGGCAGCTGTCCTTGTCAGGCCCTCCTTCTGCATCACTGACAAGGGGAGCCGGAAAATCGAGATGAACTTTCTCGGTCTATGCAGGGATCGAACACTCGACCTCCAGGCTAGCGAACCAGCGCCTTATCCACTTAGCCACCGTGATCCCCTGATGAAATTCGAAGATGAGCATTTAACGCTTAGGGTAAGCAGAGATAAGCAATTTGATTGGTTGATGCTTTGGGACGCGATAACTTGAGTTGTAATTAAGTTAGAGTGGTGAAACTTTGTATATAGTTTCATTTTATCAATACCTTGACTAAGTTCAAAAATGCGCATTTTCTGCTCAGGGTAAGCAGAGTGATAAGCAGTTTGATTGGCCAAGACTTTGGAACATAATAACTTTCCTTCTAATTGTGCTAGGATATTCAAATTTGATGTAGATGTTTATTAGGTCAATACCTTGATGGAGTTCAAAGACGAGCATTTTATATTTAGGGTAAGCAGAGATAAGCAATTTGATTGGTTGATGCTTTGGGATGCGATAACTTTGGTTGTAATTAAGTGAGAGTGATGACACTTGGTATATAGTTTCATTTCATCAAAAAGTTTAATAATCAACATTTTCTGCTGAGGGTAAGCAGAGCGATAAGCAATTTGATAGGTCTAGACTTTGGAACACAATAATTCTCCTTCTAATTAAGGTAGAATGTTCGAACTAGGTGTAGGTGAATGCCTTGATGGAGTTCGATGATGAACATTGTCGGATTCTATCTGATAGAGAGTGATGATACTTAGTGTCTAGTTTGATTGCTCAATAATTTTGAAAAAAAAAATGTGCAATTAATTAATATGTGTAATCCATTTATTTTGGGATTTCGGCGGGGGACATCAGCCTCACTGTTGGCTTGTTTAATTTTGAATGATACCATATTCAGAATTACTGTAGAATCTCGTTTTTAATTACCGAATATCCAAGCACTGATCTACTTTAAACTTCTATTATTACTGCTCTGTTAGGCTGCAATTACAAAGTCACAGATATAATAATAGGGAGTAAAATACAGATGTGACGTCATCCTTTGATGTTGGCGTACCATAATGTCGAATAATGTACGGGCAACTTGCCAATCGTACATTATCTATACAAGATGAAATATTAGACCCGCGTGACGTATTTAATTGAAAAGCACGTGTGGGATAGTGTCTGTATTTTAAGATGTTTAATGGTCTCAAATGCCATTGTGTAATATATTGAAACGACACTCGGCTTACGCCTCGTGCAGTATCAATATAGTTCCTAATCACTCGCTCTCGACCTTTAAACCATACGTAAAATACACATGCCTGGCATACTGGTTCCGTGTAAAAGGAGAGAGAGAGAAAAATGAAATTTAACGTTCACTCGACACAAACTAGGTCATTTCGGGACTAACATGGTTCAATTTTATTTCAATAATTCGCTTGCGCGTAGGAGTCTTTAGCAGTGGGGGGGGGGGAAACGGGAGGACCCGGAAAAACCGCACGAGGTTTGACAGACGACCCTCCTCATTGTCATGTACAACCGGGTAATCGAAACCACGCCAGTTGACTCAATGATAGACCGTAAGATACAGCACACACATGTTTACCATTCGACCCCCCCCCCCCCCCAGACGTCCAGACAAGGGCGACGACAATATACCTCCCCATAAAAAATAATTCAAAACTAAGCGTTAACATATAAAAATGAGATGCCTTATCAAAATCCCTTTTGGCGTCCAATGCCACAGAAATAAAATTGAGAAGGCCCCTCTCTTACAGATGGACGCGGCTAAATCAAGTAAACCAAGTAATTAATTGACGGTACTGGACCAGCTGAAATCACCACGCACAGACATAAATGAAATTATTCCACATCACATAGACGAGATAAAGTTTTCATTTTGTTTACTCAGAAGATACGTCTAAAAGTATAAGGAAAGATTAGATGAATTGTATTGTATAAGAAATACGCAACTGCGACCAGATCAATATTAATCAATACATTTATAAAGCCATGATTTAAATGGCTGGCGTCAACTATTTAGAAGTCACTATTAAAGTTGCCAAAGGTAGATTTCAAATTAAAATAGATTGATGATAAAAAAAAACACCAGAATTTAAGGGATTAGTAATCTACGTGATTAGCCATAGATATCTAACATGATTTGTGTTTTACTTGGACAGATAGGTGAAACTTTACCAACAGAAATTGAGTTAAATTAATGTGCTCCTTGGATCACTTTCGCATCGACGATGTCTCAGAATGATTCATTCACAAACTGTCCAGTGTTTTGTTAGCTTTCCAAGAAGTCTGTTCATGAGTCTGAATTGTTGTTATCTAACATTAATTTCCTTACGACTTAATGATAATATTTGTAGACATATCAATCGCTAAACCCAGACCTTAATATTTTTAAAGCAGACATCGACGGGAAATACAATAAATTTGTCTGTCTTCACAAAGATAGTTCATTTATATAGGATAACTACCAGTATCAGATATCAATTCAACCAGTTTCCAAATCGAGTTACATTAACGATATATTATTGGAGATTAAATAAAGAGTTGGCAGTTCTCGCTATAATAGTAACACATAGATAATGTAAAGGGAATATCCTTAAAATGTCGGTCAAATTGCTTCACTCAAGGGTCATTGTTAACACTGTAACGATAATAAAGAAAGTCTCGATTATCCATTTTTGCGGTTAATCACCAATAGGCGTTGAACAGCAGATCGGATTCAAATTCAATAAAAATCGGGCACACAATTAGACGGCAGCAAAAGTTGGTTTTGGTCTTTTCGTGTTAATAAACGTCTTATTAATAGTCTATATAACATTACAAGACTAAAGAAGGTCTGGCATATTTAATATTTAGCTCTTTCATAATGTATGTTTAATATTTCCTATTAGACCCATTTTCTTACATTATTAGATTCTACAGAATAAAGCGCTAGAGCTGTACGCCCTTTAATATCACGGAATCCGGCGTGGACATATTTTCGCGATTCACAGATATTACATATACATGTAATTATTTTTAATATCGACAAGATGATTAGAAACATAGCGGAACTTAGAATACTGAAAGGTCAAGTATTGTTATTCAAATAAGAGAAAAGGACGATCGCTGGCTATACTATAGCCAATAATCAGAATTTCGTCGCATTTGGTAATATCAAGGAATCCAATCACACTCTGACTTTTGATTTGTTGTTCAGGAAATGTAGAGTAACCGTAATCAGCTCATGAACTGCAGCTTTTCGCTGGTTGTCTCGTATTTAATTAACTAATTATCGTAAGTGAAAATAGCTCATAGCTTTAGGGTCATCCTAGTCTTTATTAATCGGTGATAATTTGCTGGAGAGAAAACGAAAGTAGACATTAATCTTGGCTTGTTGGTTGTTAATAGAAACCGTTAGCACCATTGGTAAATTAAGTCTTTTTGTCACGTCACAAGGATACAGATAAATTAAAACACGTATCGTGTATTTACAGCTCTTAACAACCTGGCAGTGGTATCTCATCATGCTGTTTACTAAGTAAATTAGATCTTAATACATGTATATTCCTTTATAAATCGATGCTTCAATCATTCTACGAAACAACTGCTAAATATCTAATGTCAAATGGGCATTATATAATTCTAGAATTATGGCAATTCAGCTGAAGAGTTTATTTCCCTTGTTCTTTTCTGTCAAACTTGATTTTATATTAATCGGTGTCATATAGACGTGATGCTTTTCCCGAGGTGGATCTTCATTACCCCTACACATGCGAAATAACCAGGAATTTATGCCCATGAGGATTATTGGCCGCTCTTTTAAATCACATACCCTGTGAATAAACGGCTATGGTGTATTTCAAACCAGATTTACAGTATTTTGTTTTTTAATATTCTATTTCGATTTTTAAATAGACTAGAGAACAAAAATTTCACTGATACAGAGACGATATGTATTCTGGTTATAAGATTATAATTTTGAATGGAACATTGTTCCTTGATAAAACCATGTACCACACACTTATATATTACACTATAATATTGCAATATAAAACCCCAGAAAGGTTCTTGTATTGATGACACAGAACCAAAAAACAGGACTACCTAGAATTGATTAGGAGCTCAAAAATCAAACAATAATTTTCAAATGGTATATATGGATCCCAAGGATTAAAACTACGTTTTCAATCGTGGCAGAAATCGTATTAGTGAAAACCCAGTGACTATCATGAAATTGCCGCGCCCCAGTGACAAGATGATACCCAGAAAAGATGGGAGGGACGTGGGCTTTCCTTCTGGATTTAGGATGTCCAGGGGTTCTCGCCCCGTGCATTTTTTTTTTGAAAATAAGATCTGAAACGGTCTATGGGGTATATCCCGTTGGGAATTTATATACCAGTTCTATGCGGATGAGCAACGTAATAATGACCAATTAATAACATAGGAATTCTCTCCTTTTTGGGTTATGGGCTTATGGGAACATTACTGATATCAACTTCCCGCTGCCATCCTAACCACGTGGAATCATTTGTTTTCTGACCGATGTCCCTTGGATTTCAAAACTCAACGACAAAAGGCCACGATTTTTGACACATCGAACTTCAATATTGTCCCCCACCTTTAGAAGAAAGCAGGGGACTATTAAAATTGGTTCGCCTGACTGTCCGTCTCACTTTTTCGGACCCAATAAATTCCTTCCTACTTGATCTAGAATGTGCAAACTTAGTGTAGGTGTTTATTAGTTCAATGCCTTGATGGAGTTTGAAGATGAGCATGTTAGGGTAAACAGAGATAATCAATGTGATTGGTCGATTCTTTGGGACATCATAACTTTTTTAGTTCTAAATAAGTTAGGGTGATGAAACTTGTTGTATAGTTTCATTCCATCGATACCTTGACATAGTTCAACAATGAGCATTTTCTGCTCAGGGTAATCAAGGCGATAAGCACTTAGATTTGCCGAGACTTTGGAACACAATAACTCTCCTTTTAATTGAGCTACAATGTTCATACTTAGTGTAAGTGTTTATTAGGTGAAACATTTATAATACACTAAAATATGATTATTAAAGTCAATTGGTTATTAACTTTAGCCTCTAGAGGGTCCACAAGATTTTTTGAAGTGATCAAGGGCCATAACTCTGACAGTTATTATCGGAAATCGCTGAAAATCAATGGGCTTCTTCGTCTCATGACCTTAAACACCGTGGGTAAATTTAATGTCAATCGGTTATTAACTTTAGCCTCTAGAGCGTCAACAAGATTTTTTGAAGTTATCAAGGGCCATAACTCTGACAGTAATTATCGGAAATTGCTAAAAATCAATAGGATTCTTTGTCTCATGACCTTAAACACCGTGTATCATTTATAATACACTATAATACACTACAATGTGATTATTAAAGTCAATCGGTTATTAACTTTAGCCTCTAGAGGGTCCACAAGATTTTTTGAAGTGATCAAGGGCCATAACTCTGACAGTTATTATCGGAAATCGCTGAAAATCAATGGGCTTCTTCGTCTCATGACCTTAAACACCGTGGGTAAATTTAAAGTCAATCGGTTATTAACTGTAGCCTCTAGAGCGTCAACAAGATTTTTTGAAGTTATCAAGGGCCATAACTCTGACAGTAATTATCGGAAATTGCTAAAAATCAATAGGATTATTTGTCTCATGACCTTAAACACCGTGTATAAATTTAAAGTCAATTGGATATTAACTTTAGCCTCTGGAGCGTCCACAAGCAATTGTGGCAGCGCCGGACCGACGGACGGACGGACCGCACTTACTACAATCGTCACTAGGCTTCCTATACATATTATAATATTCAATTTACACCCTTTTTAATTAACACACCTTGTCTAGAGTTATAATCCGAATGTTATTTTTTTCATCGACATTCGTAGGTATTTACCTTGTTTGCTAGATTTTTATACGGCAAACGTATAAAACCTTGACCTATTACACCTTGATAAGCTTCCGCTGCAAAAAGAGTTCTCGCCTTTTATTATGAGTATCATGTGCGGCAGGTTAGTTTGCTTCTAAAATCGCTGTTCTCCGTTCTAAAAAATACAAAAGTAATTTTCTACCAGACAACAATGGTTCTATTTACCGAGACTAGATAATTTCTCTCGGTGTAAGGATATTATCGCTATGAATAAGTTCATACACTGTTGAGAAAATAATACCGTTGGTTTGCTTTGCAACAAATGGAGCGCGCATCAACTCTGTACTGAAAATTCTGTGCGTAATAAATATGAACGGTCTTCAAACATTCGGTTTATAATTAGCGATACACAGGTACAGTGGCAAGTATTATGCTTCACAGAATAATAACTCAAAAGTACCTACGCGCGAAATCCCAGATTTTGGTACATGTAAAACGAAAAAAATAGTGCCCGTGCGCGTGCCAGTAATAGAAAAACTAAGAGTTCGCGCATAAAAAATGCACGAACGTACCAGGCGCGATGTCATCTAGACACCAAACACCAAATTCTCTTCGTTATTTAAACCGATTTATGGTGATTTTTGATTAGAATTTTCGTTTTAAATTTTAGAAATATCTAATGTCATTATGCTTATTCAGTTGGGTTCGTGGTAAATTACTTCCATTTTCGAATACAAGATCGACAGATTGCGCAGTCTGGCTTCTTTTCCCCAAGGTACCATTAGTACCCATAAATGTATTTAGATAAATTTGTTTCTCTGACATTGCTGTCTGCATACTTTATCATAATGACACGGACACATTTATTAATTAGAATATATAACGTCTATATTTAAAATGGTGTCGCCAGATATGACAGTTGTGTTTAACGATGCAATTTGCCACGAAGACAAAAGCTAACAATAAGGGCTGTAAATATCCCCACATTATATTAAAACGCAGAAATGTGACAGTAGTAGGTTTCCCATTCTCATTCAGAGCGAAGTCAGTTCGCGCGAGCTATTTGTAAAAACAAGTAACCCACAGCCTCTGTCTATAAAGTTTACCGACTCTTTCGAATTAATATTTATGATTTATTCTTTTGCTGATTAATTTACACGGTAAGGCGTATATCTGCAGGCCCAGAAAAAATGAGTACTTGTACACCATTAAGTGTGGTACTTTAAAACGTATTGTATATCAATCTCATTTCACACTTCTTACAATATAGATGTTTGAAAATTCACTCAAAATTTCACGACCGCCACTTATACAGTGTTCAGCAGAAACGACGGATTGATGTATATATTTATCTATTAACATCGAGAACAAGATGGTATCTTTTTGATTTGATCGTATCATTTACAATCTAAAAGACTCATTTTCCATATCGGTCGTTTTTGATGTAAGACTTTTTGGCCTGTTTTTTTAGTTATATTTGCCTTATTATGAAGTAATAAATACTGCTTGAACCACAATATAATTCTCTAATTTAGAGGAGAGAGAGGAGGGGGGGGGGGGTACTCTCTTAATTCAGAAGAGTTTGACATTATGTCCCCTTATTTAAGAAGTCGCGTAATTGATGGCCTCTTTATGCCAGTAGACCAATATGGATATATTTTGATGACAAAATGAAGGGGGTGGGTGGGATGGCCTAGTGGTCTAGAATGCCGCACTTCGACCTTATAGCTGGCCGACCACCACTGGCTTGCGGCTGTGATTTCGAGCCCTGGTGTTAGCGTATGTGGCATGGATATAGGGCGCCTTCTCAACCACGTGGGTTTCCTACAGGCACTCCGGTTTCCTCCCACTGCGAAGGACCCCTACGCGCAAGCGAATTATTGAAACAAAATGTGGCATGGAGATAGGGGCGCCTTCTCAACCTCGTGGGTTTCCTACGGACACTCCGGTTTCCTCCCACTGCTAAAGACCCCTACGCGCAAACGAATTATTGAAACAAAATTAAAAACCATATGTTAGTCCCGTAATGACCTAGTTGTGTTGAGTGGACGTTAAACCCCATTTCTCTCTCTCTCTTGTAGATCTTTTAATGTACTCTCTTAATTCTGAAGAGGTTGACATTATGTCCACTTATTCAAGAAGTCGTGGAATTGGTGGCTTCTTTATGCCAGTAGACCAATATGGATATATTCTGATGACAAAAGTAAAGAAATGAAATGGGATTTAACCTCCCGCGGTTCTCCACCATTCGCGCTAACGAAGATGGGTAGAGGTGAACCGAAAGTGGTCTGCGAACAACGGACTGTCATCTTAAAAGAAGCTAAACACGGTTACAAGACACATGATTAAGACGAGAGCTCGGAGAAGATTTAAAGGGCGCCTACTTTACAGTATGTGCCATTCAGTACCTGATACATCATAGTTTTTTACCCATTTATCACAGATTGGTATTAAATCAAAGGCTCGTCTTACCCGTATCGATACGTGTGTTTTTATATCACTATACAAAGTTATCGTTTCGAGCAATTCAGCTTATTAAAACCTAATATGTCATTACAGCAATAAATTGACGTGTATTGGCATCTGTCATAGAAAGTTTAGTAGAACGGAATATTTATATCGACTAAAATATTGATTGACGAGCGTAATGATCAGTTTTCACTTTCAGTCAATTCACTTTCAGTCAATGTCGTGGACGTGTCTAAAACTTACCCCCCTTGACCTCTTTCTGCGAAACTGCTTCCTGGAGATAACTACGGTCAGGTTGAGTTTCATGTGGGAACGTGTGGATTTAGCGCTTATTAATAACAGCTTATGTTCTTCGTTTAAAGGGAGTTGGGTGGCTAAACGGTCTAATGCTTGCGCTTTAGATAATAGAGCCCTTCTATCTGGGTCGAGTGGCATGATTTCGATTCCACACATGGACTTGGATTTTCTCCAGATCCCCGTTTCCTCTCAAAGCTAAATGATCCTACGGGTGAGCGAATTGTCTAAAGACATGACATAATTATCCCTTTCTCTTCATTTAAAGATACATATTGTAGCGTATAATGCTTTTAATATTCGACACCTCATTTGCATATCATCGTTTAGAGGCTGTATCTAAACTGTGGACAAAACTATATTTGTTCCTGAAAAAACATATTTATGATTGCGCAATTCTTCTCATATCTATAAGTACTATCATTATTAAGACCATATTATACAGGATATCATAAATATATGGTTTCTGTATTAACCAGTTTATCATTGTATCGCACTTTTAGATAGTAGTTTATTTTAGATTGCACTTTACTGGATTACTGAATTATCACGAATATAATATATCTTTAAATAGTTTTTATGGCATCTAAATCTGCAAAATAAACCACTTGTGAACATATATAAAAGGTCACGTTTAGCCTTGTCATTGAGTAAATATGAGTATTGGTGCGGGGGTGGTGTTCGAATGGTCTAACGCATGCGCTATCGATCATAGGGTATGTCATTTCATCGGGTCCTCCTACGCGCGAGAAGTCGTCAAATAAAATTGAGCCATACGCTAGTCGAAATTAGCTATATATAGTTAATGTCGAGTGGACCCCATTCTTGCGTCAGGTTTTAATATTTCACCACGGTTGCGGATGCGCGAAAACATTAGCTCTCCAGACAGTACATTTGCTAAGGCTTCATTTTCTCATGATTGAGAAAATTATTTATTTCCGTCGCATTCGCACCCATTAGAATTAACGTCAATTACAATTTACAATACTTCCATATACGTTCACAGCTGCCATATATACATCAACATCGACTGGAAACAACAATCAACTATTGAACTGATTTCCTCCGCCTCCATCCAGAAATAAATAGCGGAAAATACTAATTTATTGGACATTTCTCTTTCTGTATAACATTTAACAATCCAACTTTGTCTAAGCCTACTCTTCGTGAATTCATTCGGATGGGACAAAAATTTTGCATGTAAAAGATCCCTTGGCAGTTGGAATTTGATATAAGAGTAGGCCGTAGCGCCGCTGCCCGGGCAAAACTTCCCCCATAGCACACTGTATGGCGTATGTCCGTCTTCCATTAGATCAGGTTAGGTGCATAACAGTGGGACGTTAAACCCCATTTCATTTCAATTCATCGCCATATGATCTTTCGAACTGATACTCTTGGGTATTGATGAATTTAAAACAGATCATTCTGATCTTTACGTGGAATAAAAGTATACTATTTTATAGTCACCTACAACATTGCACCGTAACCGCATCCCTTATTAATCCACAAATTTTCATATGAAAACTTAACTTGAAACGGAAGTTATCGGGAGGTCAATGGGGTTATAATATTAAAGGGCTACCAGAAAAGAAAGGAGTGTCTCAAAAAAGGATTTTAATTGATTGATCAGATATGAAGAAATAATTAAATTTTCCTTTTAGCAGATTAAATTCAATATGCATACTAGTTTATATCCTCGAAATAAATCAAATTTACCATATCTGGTTTTCAGCCATTTAAAGCGATCGTGTACGTGTATTTTCAAATTGTACCCGCCTACTCGCTCGTGCTGTATCGATGTTTGTCCTGCACAACGTAAATAGACAGGCAACCGGACACGAAAACAAGTGTAATTGTTTTGGTTAATATTACTGTCATTCAGTGATTCACTGTCATCTGTCAACCCCATGTTAGGGAGTCATCTGTTAAATTGCCATTCAATTCACACAATCTGTTTCATAATTAAACACCTGTACCAGGTGAAATAATCGATACATCGACTAATCAATACCGGTAGAATATCGTGATAACAACGGTAGTAGCGCAATAACGTAACATTTTGGCTGCACTGTTAGATGAGGTGATCTCGTGCTTGGTACGACAATTATTTCTCGTTAGAGAATTCCCTAGGATTCATTAGTCGACATCGAGTTCCCCTAATTACTACATAAATGTTATGGTATCCCCCATATGACACCATACTTCAATACCTATAAGGATTCTATTCGTTGGAATGATTTATTCGAATTGGGAAATGTTTGACTTATAAGTCTTGAATTAATATAAGTATATCAACAAATTGCTAGCTATGCCAGTTCGTAAAACGAGAAGTTGTATAAATAGTTCTTAGAAAGTATACACGCTGCCTTACAAACCACACCCATCTCAACTTACATGCGTAGGAGTTTACCATGACAACAGATCGGTCATTCTACAGTAGATATCGCTTGTGTGACATAATCATAATCTACTGCGATATCTCCTTAGTTGTTCGGGTAGGATGCAAAACCGAGGTAACGTGCACAAAAAAATGACGCGCACGTAAGAGGAACTTTTGAAAGTGTAGGTCGTGGTGCCAATGTTTGTGCTCGTCGGACTCACTTAGCCACCCCGGCTCCTCTTTAAAATCTTGATTTTACCTTTTAAATAAATATAATGAAAGAAATCCATTATAAAAAAGATATATTTTTTTGTGAATTATTTAAAATTCCAATCTTATTTCTCATCTAATCATCCTCACTGTCAGTGTTTTGTAATGTATTTATGAGCCTCTGGGACATTATCAGATATATTTGTCACCAGACAATTGAATACATGATTAATTTTATTTAAGGATTGTAAGATTTATTCGGAATCTCTAGTATTTATTTGTCGCCATGCATTGGAATATCTGAAAATGTATCCATATTTCTGGGTATTTATCATACTTTTTTATTTTACAAATAAAGTTATTGTCTGGTTAAATAATCTATATTTCAATATTTAATCAAAATCTAATGGCATTGCTGGAAGGTCGTTAAAAACTTTTAAAATTTAACATTAAATCTAAGCTGGTGTCTTATTAAATAAAGGCTTAAATGCAGTTTTAATGGCGATATGTATATTGTATATCATTTTAGCTTATGATCAGTTGGTTACAAACCCTCAGCTTCTAATTGTTGTATTTGGTGTCAGTCTGTTTATTAGAGATTTATTTGTGTGTGCTATAATCAAATATAGATTTTGTAGATAAATGTTATAATTAGAATACTTAAGGCGTTCTGAGACTAACATGTGGAAATTATTATCAAAGAATGAAATGAAATGGGATTTGACGTCATACTGTTCTTGTTCGACTAAATTAATGAAGACGGGCAAACGCCGTCGTGAACTATGGGGGGAAGTTTGCCTTGACAGCGGCGTTACGGCCTACTCTTACATATAATTCTAAATATTATAGTGGCGTGTACAATGCTAGCGAAGGGAATTGTGCCCGGGCAGTGGCATTATTCCCTACTGTTCACTGATTTTCTACTGTTATATGCAACTGTACAACTGTGGCACACTGTCAAAATAAGACACGGTTATTACTGTTCGGCAGCCGTGGTAGCTTGCTAACAATGATGTCGCGGGTTTGCATCTCGGAATGTTCCGGGCAGTTTCCCACTGTCGGTGTCGATGTTGCAGAGCGGAGGGCCTGGCAAGGACAGTGCTTAGTCGTTGATATGGGACGAAAACCAGAGGTCCGTGTATACATGGGCGTGTGTGTAAATGTACCATTGACAGTTAGAAATGAAATCAAATGGTTTTTAACGTCCTATTGTTCTGCTCAGACTGGGCTAATGAATACGGGCATTGGCAGTTGGAATTCGATATAAGATAGGACCGTAGAGCCGCGGTTCTTGCAAATTTCCCTTCATAGCACACGGTATTGCGAATGCCCATCTTCACTAACCATTGGCATGCACGTAAGATGTCCATAAGCTGTTGAAATTCGATATAAGAGTGGGTCATAGGGCCACGTATGCCCATCTTCACAAACCATTGGCATACACAAAAAAACCCATTGACTGTTGGAATTCGATACAAGAGTGGGTCATTGAGCCGCCGTTCTGGCACAGTTTCCTTGATATCGCACGGTATGACGTAAGCCCATCTTAACATATAAGCCCATTCGGTGCAGAAAAATCGGTCGTTAAACCCTATTTCATTTCATTTAAATTATTGTGTATTGTAGGATTTAAAAAATAACATAAATATAGTTATAACAATATGTTTATAGTTATATACATATTATAACATTATATATTGATATGGTATAAAGTAAACATCGAATCGATGAGTTGATACGGAACGTTATATGTTCAAATTATATATGAATGTTCCATAAAATATATTGTGTTTAATGAACGGGTCAATTTTTAGTCTTTATTTTGTGTCTTTAGATTTCATTGAAAATGCTCAGTCCAAATCTAGCTTTTAAACGATTGGACCCACGGCACAGTACTGAAATATCTTTTTCGCGTTAATCATACATAAACTCCATAAGCAAGCCGACTAATAAATCATTAAATTAATGATTCATTAGAAGGCTTGCTTATCGAATGACCCGTTCATTAAACACATTATATTTTATGAAACGTCCATATATAATTTGAATGATTTATAGGCATAATCTAGACTAATGTATAAATAGATGAAATCCGGGTTAATTCCACGCCATAAACAACTGGACTATTTTGAGTCCAAAGAGCGACTCATTTGTAATAAGTAAGGTATTCGAATAAGATTACATATCGTGGGTCGCCCGGGCGGGTTCTAGTGAACAATTTCTAGCTATCTTGGATCCGGCTTCCCCCTGCCGACCTCGGAAATATTGGAATCATTTCCGTCGGCTTTTATGGTCCACGACCGCTGAAAATTCCGAAATCTCTCCATCCGAAATTCTCCGACCTTGCCTCAGAGGATAAACTGCTAATGTGAAAATGAGGCATTTAAAGTCAAGAAGTACAGTTTAATTCACGTCTGCCCCACCCCCTCAATATCCTCGATGATTATAGTGCATGTGACCGCCGGGTAAATAAAAACTTTCATTCGTTGTGATTGTAATAACCCTAACCCCAACCCTAGCTAGCTGTTGGTCATCATTAACTAGGCAGGTGTTGTTGATATGATATATAGTGTACCATTTATTATATACAAGTTGAGTGTGGGGGGGGGGGGGTGTAATCTAAAATTATAATACGTTGAAATTTTTAAAACACAGCGAAGAGGAATGAAGAGAGACATTGTATCGTTTAAGAGACGAAACAACCGAATTTCTTTTTTAAGATACGTAACAACCCCCGGAAGTCTTTAAATTCCAAAAAGAGGGATGAAGAGAGAAATGGCATCGTTTAAAAATAATATTAAGGCTGTGAATATTTAACGAGATATAGGCCTGTGTATTTTTTGCTTTCGTATTTACTAAAGCGTAAAAATGTTGTCTAAAGAGCATGTTCAAGTTTGAACAAATATTCATTTGTGAAAGGTAGAAAGGTAATTTCATACCATGAACTGAAACTATGGATTGTGTGAGTTTTCATGACAGTTCATTTAAAAATACAATAAATAGACATAATAAATATGACACATGTCAAGCGTTCTTAAAGCCCCAATAACACTCTTGTTGTAACTGAAAAATATGCCCAAATCATTATTCTGATCAACAAATTGTACTATTTTACAATATTTCAATTAAAAAATGATATAAATTTCATCTTAACACACCTTTTTAAAAAAATGGAAAAATTCAACCACATGCTGTAACATGGTTTGAAAAGCCTTACGTAAACACTTTCAAATGCAACTTGGATTTAAACATATTTTCGAACCCTCTGGACAAGTTGATAGGATGTAATGGATAATTTACACAACAGGTAGGACACTTAAACATCTAGTAGTTAGGATAAGGCAAAAAAACATTTCTGGACCTGTCAAGCCAGCAAGAGTGTTATTGTCCCTTTAAAATGTCAATTATGTAGTAGTTTGAGTTACTGTTAACAGATTTAATTGTCTATCAAATTCACTATGTCACTAACAGTTAGATCACTACTTTTATAGCAGAAACTCACAGACATTATATGTGTCCATTTCGTAATTCCTGAGATTCATGACACCTGTTGTTCGATCACTCATACTGGTATAAGCCCTAATACACTAAACTAGCTGCATCATGATAATTCCCACGAGATCAATGGACCGTAACAAAACCGTTATAACTTTCAATTCTGTTTCTAGTTCCCAAGCACTGTGATGTGTAGTAAAGGTGCACCGGATACAATGACAAACACAAGCCTGTCTTGTTGGGGAATGCTCACTAGTTGGTTCTTTAGTCTATCGATATATATTATTCGGATTAAGTTAGGACTCATTAGTCCAACGATATAAATTATTAGGGTTAGGTAAGGGTTCTTTAGTCCACCGATATCTATTATTAGGGTTAGGTTAGGTTTAGGGTTCATTTGTCCACTGATATCTGTTATTAGGGTTAGGGTGCATTAGTCCATCGATATCTATTATTAGGGTATAGACCAGAGGGGGGGGGGGGCATTGTCACCCGAGTGGGGGCAAATTCTGAGTTAATTTTTCTAGAGGCATTTTTCACCAGGAATCCGAATCTGGTAGGTAATAAGTCAGGTGAGGGGGCGTTTCCGAGATAATCGAGGTCAAAGGTCACGGAAGGCCAAATAACGAAAGAAACGTATATAATTTAAAATCGGTTCAGAATAGGGCCGTAAATCATTGATAACAGCAATGAGACAATTATAATACAGTAATATATTATAATAACATTGAGCAGCGATGACACCTGCATACCTGTGGTATTAAGCTCTATTACTATGATAATGAAGGGGGGGGGGTATTCAATGCCAAAATACAAGTCTTAGTACGAAATTCCAAATATAATGTTACATATCACTGAAAAGCTTGTTGTTTGCTCTCTTCAAATATGTAAATAATTTTCGGGCACATTTAGATTTACTTACCGGTACCTTACAAAACGGTCAAGTTTGGTTGGTACTAAACTCAATTACTATGATAATGAAGGGGGAGGGGTATTCAATGCCAAAATACAGTTCTTAGTACGAAATTCCAGATACAATGTTACATATCGCAGAACAGCTTGTTTATTACCCTCTTCAAATATGTAAGTAATATTATGGCACATTCATATTTACTTACCTTAAATAGCGATCAAAGTTGTGGGGTATTAAACTCTATTACTATGATAATGAGGGGGGGGGGGTATTCAATGCCAAAATACGGGTCTAAGTACGAAATTTCAGATATAATGTTACATATCACTGAATAGCTTGTTGTTTGTTCTCTTTAAATATGTAAATAATTTTATAGTACATTCATATTTACTTACCTTAAATAGCAATCAAAGTTGTGTGGTATTAAACTCTATTACTATGATAATGAAGGGGGGAGGGGTATTCAATGCCAAAATACAGTTCTTAGTACGAAATTCCAGATATAATGTTACATATCAGCAAAAAGCTTGTTTATTACCCTCTTCAAATATGTAAATAAGTTTATGGTACATTCATATTTACTTACCTTAAAAAGCAATCAATGTTTGGTGGTATTAAGCTCTATTACTATGATAATGAAGGGGGGGGGGTATTCAATGCCAAAATACGGGTCTAAGTACGAAATTCCAGATATAATGTTACATATCAGCGAAAAGCTTGTTGATGTTCTCTTCCAATATGAAAATACTTTTCTGGCACATTAAGATTAACTAACCTTAAAAAGCAATGAAAGTTTGGTGGTATTAGGCTCTATTACTATGATAATGAAGGTAGGGGGTATTCAATGCCAAAATACGGGTCTTAGTAGGAAAATTCCAGATATAATGTTACATATCAGCGAAAAGCTTGTTGATTGTTCTCTTCAAATATGTAAATAATTTTATGGTACATTCATATTTACTTACCTTAAACAGCGATCAAAATTTGGTGGTATTTAGCTCCATTACTATGATAATGAAGGGGGTGGGGTATTCAATGCCAACATACGGTTCTTAGTACGACATTCCAGATATATTGTTACATATCAGCGAAAAGCTTGTTGATTGCTCTCTTCAATTATGTAAATAATTTTATGGCACATTCATATATACTTACCTTAAAAAGCGATCAAAATTGTGTGGTATTAAGCTCTATTACTATGATAATGAAGGGGGAGGGGTATTCAATGCCAAAATACGGTTCTTAGTACAAAATTCCAGATATAATGTTACATATCACAGAAGAGCTTGTTTATTACCCTCTTCAAATATGTAAGTAATATTATGGCACATTCATATTTACTTACCTTAAAAAGCAATCAATGTTTGGTGGTATTAAGCTCTATTACTATGATAATGAAGGGGGGGGGGGGTATTCAATGCCAAAATACAGGTATAAGTACGAAATTCCAGATATAATGTTACATATCAGCGAAAAGCTTGTTGATGTTCTCTTCCAATATGAAAATAATTTTCTGGCATATTAAGATTTACTAACCTTAAAAAGCAATGAAAGTTTGGTGGTATTAGGCTCTATTACTATGATAATGAAGGTGGGGGGGTATTCAATGCCAACATACGGGTCTTAGTAGGAAATTCCAGATATAATGTTACATATCAGCGAAAAGCTTGTTGATTTTCTCTTCAAATATGTAAATAATTTTATGGTACATTCATATTTACTTACCTTAAACAGCGATAAAAATTTGGTGGTATTTAGCTCCATTACTATGATAATGATGGGGGAGGGGTATTCAATGCCAACATACGGTTCATAGTACGACATTCCAGATATAATGTTACATATCAGCGAAAAGCTTGTTGATTGCTCTCTTCAATTATGTAAATAATTTATGGCACATTCATATATACTTACCTTAAAAAGCGATCAAAAATTGGTGGTATTAAGCTCTATTACTATGATAATGAAGGGGGAGGGGTATTCAATGCCAAAATACGGTTCTTAGTACGAAATTCCAGATATAATGTTACATATCACAGAAAAGCTTGTTTATTACCCTCTTCAAATATGTAAGTAATATTATGGCACATTCATATTTACTTACCTTAAATAACATAGCGATCAAAGTTGTGGGGTATTAAACTCTATTACTAAGATAATGAACGGGGGGGGGGGGGTATTCAATGCCAAAATACGGGTCTTAGTACGACATTCCAGATATAATGTTATTATTATATTACTGTATTATAATTGTCTCATTGCTGTAATCAATGATTTTCGGCCCTATTCTGAATAGATTTTGAATTTTTTACGTCTTTCGTTATTTGGCCTTCCGTGACCTTTGACCTCGATTATCTCGGAAACGCCCCCTCACCTGGCTTATTACCTACCAGATTCGGATTCCTGACGAAAAATGCCTCTAGAAAAGTTAACTCAGATTTTGCCCCCACTCGGGTGACAATTCCCCCCTCCTCCCTCTGGTCTAGTAAGGGTTAGATTTATTGATACCCATATTTATAACATTTCTAATAGCGTCAGATTAAATATCCCATTTCGTATTGTTAAAGTAACAATGTATGATTTGCAATTTTCAGAAAATATCAAATTAATTTCTCACAGCTTTATCCACACTAATTAGTACTCGGATTGATTATGTAATATTTAATTAAGACATCAACACTGAACGGAATTGAATCATATTTGGACTGATGTTAGAAACTCAACGTTTACAATATGGCGCATATAGTCTTTAATGTACAATTTGTAAAAATTAAAAACACGTG
This sequence comes from Patella pellucida, assembly GCA_917208275.1. Taxonomy (NCBI): domain Eukaryota; kingdom Metazoa; phylum Mollusca; class Gastropoda; family Patellidae; genus Patella; species Patella pellucida. Next base: position 67,205,888 of record OU795039.1, read on the forward strand.
AAATGAAGCACTATTATGGCAGTTCACTTTCAAGTAACTATTATTGGACTGACATTTCTATTAGGAATGTAGTTTGTAAGAGAGTATTTAGGCTAAATCGATTATAAACATGTGAACACATATCTTAATGCCCCGATGCTGTGGAACGCACCTTCCAAACACACCAAATCCAGCTCAAACTATGCAGTATTTAAAAAAAATCCTTAACACTTAACGTTTTAATCATGCATTTAAATAATGTGTAATTCGTGTTTAATTTTAAATTGCTTTATTCGTGTTATGATTTTTTTCGTTTTTGCAAATTAACTTTTAAAATTTATACATATTTTAAATTTTTGGGTAATTTTAAGCCTTTTATGTTTTTTTTTAAATAATTGTTTTAATCGTTTAAGTAATTATAAATTTAATATATTTTAAATGTATTTTTAAAGTATTTATACTAGCCGGAACGTGTGCGCTATATAAATATATTAAATTATTATTATTATTAAATTAAATTTATAATTCAATGAATTATTATAATTTCAGTACACGTCTAAGTAATGCATTGATAAATATTGAGAGATGGACAATGGCGCTATTTTACATTAACGTTAGACCAGAACACACCAGTCACTTTATGATCTAGTAGTCGTGGTGTTATACCAGCTGTGAACTTCTAACTAGTCAACAATAAACTGGTTTCTATGTATAATGCTAGCTTCACTCACATATTATCGTTGAACGGCGGTGAGATCACGTAAATATACACACATTAGTCAATATGGAATGATTTTCTATGTGATTACTTAATTGATACGAAACTGAGTGATGTATATATATATAATTCAATAACCGTTATTGGAGGGTTTTGTTTAATGTTACGTATTCGGTAAACTGAGTGATGTATATATAATTCAAAAACCATTATTGAAGGGTTTTGTTTACTTTTACGCATTCGGTAAACTTTATTGTTATCAACGTATGGATTTCTAAAAAAAAAACACCCAAAACTGCGTTATTTTGCGCGTACACATGCACGTGTTGTTGTTCTGTTCTAAAGTGGTAAATAAATACATGTTTATATATTCGAAACACTGACGGAGGTAGCAGATGAGCTTGTGTGATGTGAGTGGAATTATTATGAAAGGTAAGTAAGTATATAATTTAGTTTTTGGTGTTTTGACGAACGTTGTTTCAGCCAGCGACGAACCCATAGTCCTACATGGAATCGCTTAACAACACCACGGCTTATTTCTTTCGCTTGGTGCACGTTAAGGATCCTTCAGTGTTTAACATTCAGTTATTGTTTTGTCAAACGCTCCTACTGGTTGAAAAAGAACCCGACTTAGTTTCAATGTTAAAGGCCCATTGGTGGTTGGCATTTAGTTATTTAACGGATTAACGTTCTTTTCGGTTATGACACTTGTTTTAGTAGTTGTCACGTTAACGATCCATCGATTCAGTTAGTTTCCTGACATACTCTATTACATATTAAGACACACATCGTTGATATCATTGTAGCGTTGTTACAATAAATGATGAATAATATCAGGTTAATTACAAGAACGATGTGTTTACTCCGGATGTTACCGTTAGTAGGCAGGTGCTCACACTTGTCTCGCGTGTAATTGTTAATAGTTGGATTATGTTTTATCTGTTTTCCGACATTAACTATACTATAAATCAAACTGTTTACTTTTTAATACTGTTGATGAGTATTGAAGTTTAAATTCACAGTAGTGAGAGAGAGGGGTTGGAGAGAGAGAGGGAGAGAGAGAGGGTGTTAAAAAGAGGTAAAATAAAAAGGGGAACCAGCCGGGCTATAAATGGCAGCCATGCGCCATGCATTGTTTTATGTGGACATTTTTAGAGGACAGCGGTGCTTCCACATACTCTTCATCGCATCACAATTGCCATGGCAACGTTAACAGGGGACCTATAGTTGTTTCACCCTATTCGAACGATATTCCTAGTCTTGAGGGCAATCAAATCAAAAAGTCGCATTTTAGTCACCTATTCACGATACATATGTTGAGACGTTTCATCTTGTGTTCGCTTATCGCCATAATTGTATCATTTACTCTCATAAAGACTATAGAATCTAAGGTGAAACATCTCCGAGATATAAACACTCATTGTATTCCATTTTATACGTCCTGTGTGTACAGATTAATTACTAGATGTCTTTTCAAATAAATAACTATTAGTCGCTAACGACCTTTCAAATTGATACATGCCCGTCTACACTGTAAAATTGATATGGTTGACTTAGTAACACATAACTTTTATAAATGATAATGTTTGCCACTAATGGATCAATATTGTCATTTAATATAATTATTTAATGTTTGTTACTTGTTTAAAATAAAAATCACTTGTATCATTACTATAAGCCTAGGTTCCTAAGTCAACTTTATCAGCGTACACTGTCCTTTAAAATTGAAATACACCATTCTGATGCCCTTTAAAATTGAAATACACAATTCTAAGGCCCTTTAAAATTGAAACATAACAGCCTAATGCCCTTTACAATGCCTTCTAAAATTAGTATACGTCGGTCTAATGCCCTTTCATATTGGTGTATGTCCTTCTTATGCCCTTTTCATATTGATGTATGTCCTTCTTATACACATCAGCCCAACGCCCTTTAAAATTGAAACACGCCAGTTCAATTCCCTTTAAAATTGATATTCTCCAATCTAAGGCCCTTTAAAATTGATATGAATAAAAGCTGACGACTTTATGTTGTGTGTTTTCATATTTCTACTGTAAATCTTGTAAAATAAAAACATAAGGGGTATAATTTACAACGTCTCTCAACGGACTATGTAACATGATATCTAAACTATCTATCGATTTAATATTATATGAATTACACAAAAATTTCCGTGTGTTTCGAAATATTGATTTTTATAAAATAATATATTGAATTCATCTCAAATGGTAGATTAAAACCATCAAGCGGTGATGTAGTGCTTTGAACAACGTTGCCGATGGGCACAGAAATATATATTTTTTTTAATTTGACGTGATTTACTTATACGGTTATAGAAGGATGTTCAATTACTTTACATAGCAGTGGGCGCTTACGATTGACATCTTGATCCATTCCCTTGATTTGATATCTGTTGTTGATTTCCTGCAATGTCTGTGTAATTTGTCTTGTTTGGAGGCTTTCCTTATGTATGTTTTGTTTGTGTGTAGTGCAGTCCTCCTGCACCGACTATCATATACGTTTTTAACGTCTAGTTGAAAAAGACTCGGTTATAAAGGTACTTACATTATCTATTTATATTTCAATAATGGATAATCCCCGCAGGGGTCTTTAGCAAGGAATAAGACTGGAGAAAACCCATGAGCTTAGCTAGTGGCCCCACTTCATGACATTTCGGATCAGACTTTCAACAATTAAGCACTGATAGTTACACACATGGTAGGTCGTATGTGTAAAAGCACTCGGGAAACTTCAGACTGCATGGATGCCCCGCCCCTCCCCTCCCCTCCCCTAACACACACCCCCATTTACGGCAGGTATATTGAATTGATTAAGTGGAATCCCTGCTCTTTGACCGAATCCTATCTAGTATGGCATATGCTACAATTAAAAGTGGGTAAGGGGCTATATAGGCTGTTTTCCAAACTAATTTTAATACGTGACTATTGATGATAAAACAAAATAGAATTTTTCAGTTCATATTTATTGCACCACCTTGTTACGAACGCCAGCTTTTATTAAATCTTAATAAAGATTTAGGAATCCAATAATATTTCTTTCAAGAAGACTTATTCCTCGTAGCCCTATTAACTACCGAGTTTTGACATTTTCCATTTCGTATACAAACATACTGACGGCTTCATCCTGTATTCCTGTGCCAAACTGTTCGTTCTTTATGATCAATTATATGACCCGTGAAGTTAATGTTGAAGATCAAAGGCGTTAATCTCCACAAGTTCATCTTATTTGGTAAAAGGGAATCAAAGAATACTCAAGGAAATAGCTTCCGATCAAATACATTACTGTAATGATTTTTGTGGTTCACCCGTTGTCCTTTAAGCATACGAAGAGTATGGATTGTTTGTTTCGGCCATTTATGTAACATTTGAAAATCATTTGAAATAAAATGAAATGGGGTTACCGTAAAAGGTCCTATTGTTCTGCTGAAAGTCATTTGAACAATTGTAAACGGCAATATTGAGAAATCGAAGGGATGTCAGTTCAAAAATAATTTAGTTCCGATCAGTGTTTACAAAGATATGATGAACTGAACATTTTGTCAACTCTCGGCATCCACTGCAGACGATACATAGAATATTAAGTCACCACAACCAAACGTCATCTTTTATTGTCGATGAATTTTTTAATGGGCCGAGAGTTATCTACCGTTGATATTTTGATATTCTTAACTGGGTGTCTGTTAGCCGTTGATTAAGGTGGAGAATTTGATATTTCCGAAAAATGCAAATGGCGTGCAGATATTTTAAATATCAACCTAAGTTTGTGTTTTTATAATGTGAGTCCTATCACCAAATGCCTTATAAACAATATAAGTTTCAATTGTCGCTGTCTAGATATTTTTCAAGTACTGTTCTGAATTTCTAGGGGCGATGCCTGTCTTATAGCGATCGTGTCTTGCACAATCCTTTACCCATTACGATTCGCTATAAAAGGGTCCCATTATTCAACAATCACAGTCATTGCTAAAGGGTGGGGTAGTGGCGCCTTTTATTTAACTTTTTTATATATATACATGTATATGCACTAGAAGATCGGATCTCGGTGTTTTATTATTGTTTTTGTTGATTATTGTTTTTGTGTATAGCATAGACTATTGAGTATTTGTTTTTGTGCATTGCATAGACTTTTCCGGACTAATTACTTTATTCGACCAATCATCGTATATATGATTTTAAAAAATTACTCTTTTATTTAATATTATTGGGTTTATGATATAGCACAGGTATTGCACTCACTCACTTTTTCTTAAAGAACCATAGCTTCATTCCTGTCAATAATTACCAAATTCCTGGGCAATAATTATTATATCGTCTAATTACCCACCAACTTAGCAGGGATTCATCAGTTTGGTAGTTATCTGTAGTGGGTTTAATGTGTACCGGTTTCACTGAAAAACTAGGGCACATTAACACGGGCTAGGATAAAGGTTTGAAAATGTCTTTCATTACGAATTGTTTGTGTTCACACAGAGAGAGAGAGAGAGAGAGAGAGAGAGAGCGAGAGGCAGAGAGAGAGAGAGAGAGAGAGAGAGGGGGGGGGGTAACATTTCAATATTTCTTTTTTTGTTGTAATCGGGTGAATCTGGATGTCCCACAGCCAAAAAACTCACGAGGTTGAGCAAGCGAACCTACTCCTATAGTAAGTGTATTTGTTTTCAGGAAGTTAAATGTAATTAGCCATGTTCAGCCCAATCCGTTTCAGATCATGTTTGAATTTGAATGGAAGGGTGTTCTTCTGGGGTCGGAGGATGCCAAAAAACTCACGAGGTTGAGCAAGCGAACCTACTCCTATAGTAAGTGTATTTGTTTTCAGGAAGTTAAATGTAATTAGCCATGTTCAGCCCAATCCGTTTTAGATCATGTTTGAATTTGAATGGAAGGGTGTTCTTCTGGGGTCGGAGGATGCGCTATTTATTATTATACACTGCTGTCTATATTACAATGATCTTGATAATTATTTCTAGAACTCCAGCGGCATCCAGCTGATGACAGAGTATGGTATCTTGTAAATCACTAGTCCAGCTCTGAACGTAGGTCTCATTACACTCGCCTCTACGCCCAGGTAACGTCCCATTGAATCTATGTTGAAAAAAATAGACCGCCCAGTCAATTTTACTTGTCAACATTTTACCGCTAAACGGTCGCGTGGCAGTCCGTGTGGATGCCTGACAATGTTACTGAACATCTTAGTGAAAATAACACCTTGCTTCCCTCGCTATTGTCTGAACTATGATAAATAATAAACGGATTTCTTCGATTATAAACAAACTATTTAACTTTGGTTATTATAACCTTACCTGTGTGTTTGAAATCAACTCCGGTTAAATAAAATCCATTGCACAGTTAAATACCACAACTAATTAACTAGGTCCTAATTAACTTGGACTCGAACAGTTTATTATTTACCATAGTTCAGACAATAGGACCAGTATGAGCGACACAACATACTTCATTGAAAGGGTAACTTTTACGAACTCGGGCATATAATATGAAACGAAATTTAGGTAGACGTATTTTTGACAGAGTGTTGTATCGCTCATACTCGTTCTAGCCAGGTAAGCAAGGTCTTATTTTCTCACTAAGAGTTTCAGTTATACATTTGTCAGGCATTCACAGGGACTGCCACCCGACCGTTTAGCTGTAAAAAGTTTCCAAGTAAAATTTACTGGGCAGTCGATTTTTTTCGACAGTAATCAAATGGTACGTTCCCTTGACGTAGAAGCGAGTGTAGCCTACGTTCAGAGCTGGAGTAGTAAATCGAGACGTCTAGTTTAAAATACTATCTATAAATCAAATACAGGGTTATTGTCTCATTTATATAATCATTCTACTACGCACAGCAGTCGCCCGTACAGTTGTTTGCGTCAGAATACAAAATAATGTCCCTTGGCCTTTAGTTCCCGGATAGCTATTGTTTAAATGGAATTAGTCTTCTTTATTTATATAATACTTATTTGAAACGTGATTAATAATCTGATAAGTATCCGTGTCATTCTCTAAGTTATGTAAAGTCTAGTGGTGAGTATTACCATTACTTTGATTTGACATTTACCAATAATTATATTTATATAACAATAATTAGTTGGTTATTATAGGGATATAAATAAAATGACTAATTATGGGAAATGATGACATTGAGAAAGATACTATACAAATGTATGTTGTAATATTTGCCTGCCCTTGCGAAGGAAATGAATTGAAATGGGGCGTAACGTCAAACTATTCTACACCGACTAGGATAAGGGAAACAGACACAGTGTATAGGCCTATACTATGACTGAAATGTTGTCAGGCCCTCTGTCCTGGACCACTGCCAACACCGGGAGCGAACCCTGGTAAGCGAGGCGGAGACAACGAGGCCACAGCCATTGTCGTACTTAACGAATGGTAGCTGGCTTTTTTCCGCACGTATACAGTGAATGGCCATTTTGCTCAGTAATCCCAGCCAGATTTGGCTATTTTTTTAAAATTGCGTTAAAGTTTTAAATTTTTGTTTAGAACTGTAATAAATTAACTATTAGTCAATCCCCGAGCTAAAAACATTAGCAGAATTGATCGTGTATTTGTGAAATAGACCCGACCACAGCACAAAATAGTGCCAATAGTGCGGCCCCCGCATGTGTCAAATGTCCGTTCAACTTGCTAATTCTGTTAAAATCCCATTTTCTTCCGGTGATTTATTATTCAATCTCGAGTTGTGTCCGTGTTATTGCACAGACAACCCTGATTCGACGCAGGTTTACTGTTCGTGGAAGTCACTTTACCTTCGCTTGTTTACAAGCTGAGTTATGTGCGTTGATCTCGCGACCCGTGACGTTTGGGTATCATGGCTATTCACTGTGTAAGAGTCACTTATCTGTAGGTATGGTGAGTCTGCCGTTCAGATTGAGCCTTCGTCTGTCTGTGCATTCCTTCGCCGCCATTATGGCAGTCTGTACAATAAACGGGACGTCATAACAATCACTCTGATTAAAGATACATTATGGGAGATTAGACAAAGAGCTGATAGTTTCCATTATAATAGTTACAAATGTAAAGTCCATTTGTTGAATATTTCAGTAAAATTGATCCACTCTAAACCGAGAATTTGGCGATTGAAATTCCAGCCTAGCCTCGATCATTACTAAAATCGGTACGATAAAACACAGTCTCGGTGATTATCTTTTTAATGATTATATCATGAATGAAAGTTGAGCTGCAAATCGGATCGTAATTCAGTAAATTTCACAGGCTAGCTATGACATCGATAGTTGATTATGGTCTGGATAAGTTAATTACTGTTTGATTAATAATTTAGATAACAATCCCGGCCTGCGATAGGCAGATTGAAAGAAACGCCTGCAATAGACAGATTTAGCTCTAATATATGTTTATGCTAGAACGGTCCAACTTTAGTGTTTGTTAGGTGAATATATACCTTGACTTAATTCTACATCACGCATTTCCCTCTTTAGCAATTTGATTTGTCTATGCGCTTGAACAATACAACTCTTGATACTAATTTAGTGAGAGTTAATTAACTAAGTTCACGGTTTCATTAAATCAATACCTTGACTACTTCGGTCATGGACATGCTTTGCTTTTAGGATATAATTAAGTGATAAGTATTTTGATTGTTCTATGTTCTTTAAAGAGATAAACGGGCAAGTTATGCATGGGTCTCATCTTTTTGTTTTGGCTTTTAAAGGGACTGTCCTGAATAGAACTGAGCCTCGAAAGTAAAAGTCCGAGTGCGTATAAAATTTAAACGCCAAAATATAGAAGAATAGTGTATATTATATCCTGACTCAAAATTTCAGCTCAAAATATTGAGTCGTTTGGACGTGAGCGTTAAATCAGCTTATCCGGACACATAACCCTTTTAAGATTTCGGATTAATTCTTTCGTTGGGTGACCCAATAATCGATTCCTGTTCCTTTAGAGGTCTGTACGGTGAACGGCCATGTTCTGTACTTTATAACAAAAGGTAAATTACACCGACACATTATTTTTATAAAAAAAAATCTGGTTTTATCAAATCACCGCGTAATACAGTTTGGGACAACGGACTCCATTTCAAGATGAAAACTGGTGTGTTTACGTTGTATGAAAACGTATCACACATTGAGTTAGTTGCTCGGCCCCTTAGGTAGATATTCTTGATGGATTTGAACACAAAATTAAACAGTTGTATTATCGTGATTAAACCCTTTAAACAAGAATAGGTTAAAAACATATTAATGTCATAATAATATCGGTGCTTATAGACCAATTTACATTCACGTTTTAAAATATTTATTGTAATTTCTAACCGGTTTTGTTCATTGTGCCTCAAATATTGAAGAGAGAGAGAGGGAGAGAGAGAGGGAGAGAGAGAGAGAGCTATGGGGTTTTACGTCCATTCGAAACAAGCTAGGTCATTTCGGGACTAACATATGGTTTTCATTTTATTTCAATAATTCGCTTCCGCGTAGGGGTATTAAGCAGTGGAAGGAAACCGGAGAAAACCCATGAGGTTTAACAGGCGACCCTACTCCTTGTCACGTACAACCAGGCTTCGAAACCACGCTAGGTGAATCAATGACAGGCTTTATGATACAGCGAACACGTGCTAACCATTCGACCATCAATTTGTGGAGATAACAACTCAATATCGATTGATATTGACTAATCCATCGCTCTTGGAATGTCGAAAACTCGAGATAATATTGAAATAGAACTTTATGCCCCTTTAAACTAAATGCTATACAGCAAAAACGATGTGAAAATATCAGATTATGTTGTTGAACTGGTAAAAGAACCATATCCTTCTGAATATAATATGAATCACCATCATCAACAATATCTTTACATACCGATAATACAACTGGCTTTTACATCAGGTGTTTGCATTATCTAATTATAATTTCACAGATTAAACAACTGGATTTGCTTTGGAGATTAGCATATTGTATAGTTTAGTTTATTGGTGTCGTTTGGGTATCATATGATGACAACAATCTGCTTGACTAGAATCATTATTTACATATTATTACTAATTATGTTTAGATCTTAGTGTAGGTGTAGCTAGGCATAGAACTAAATACGTATTTAGTTCTATGAGCTAGGTTAATATACGAATTGATATAAAGTAATATAAACGGACTTTGGTAGGTAGCACATATCCCAACGTTTTTTTTTCGTCTTTTGTAAGTATTACGTAACTTTTACTTTTTTTAAATTGGAAAACATGAGTTTCTAGGCTATTCCGATGGGACTGATGGGGGATTCGGGAAGGGAACGAATGGACATGTGCAGTGGTGTTTTTGGTATTAGGCACATGGGTTAACAAACTTGCTGCATAAAGATTCCATTATATCAAATCTTTTGGGTAATTAATTCTCTGTTAGGGTTTGATCACTATTTATGCAGATTTTGTGGCGGGTTGATCTATTTAGGAAATCACTTTCGAAAATGACGGCAAAGCTTTTAGATTCATTTGACCAGGCGCACCGATTACTGGAACCGGCCACATACATCAATAGGAGGGATTTGGCGCAATGGTTAGAGAGTAGGATTTGTGACCGAATGGTTGCAGGTTCGAGACCCGAATTGTGCGCCGAGTTCTTGTGTCCTTGAATAAGAAACTTTATCCCTGTATTTCAGTCTACCCAGCTGTAAATGGGTACCGGTAGGATGGTGTATGTGTTACACAAAAAACTAATGCGCTCCTTGAATTTCAAGTTGATGATGCATGTGTTGGGGCTCTTCCTAAGAGTTCGCGGGTAAAGGGAGGTAATCAGGCTTTACCTGTATCCTAGAGACCGGGTTAAAAATTGTGTAGCGCTTTGAGCATGCATTTCTGGATGGATATATGCGCTTTATAAATATACATTATTATCAATATGTTCATCAGATGATTGTGGCATATGATGTATTCTTTTTGATTATAATTATGTGGATAATAATGTCGTAGACCAAAAAGATGTATTTCAATGGGAAACTAAATATGTGGTTCTAGTCTATGTTATAGGTCTATCTTTTCCGAACAAAAATGTCAATCACAAGGAGTAATTTGGTCTTGTGAATAGCAAACATTCAAGGCGCTATTATATCAGATAATTATAGTATATTGTGTTCTTTGTTAATATAGAGATTCAGATCTAACTGCTTAAAAACAGTTATGGCCCGCGACATGGTATGACATTAAAACAAGTGCCAGTCATGGAGAAATAGTTACTCTACGGTGTGAGACCATGAAATCTTGCTCGCTGAAATAGATCATTATCAGTTTTTACTAGCCAACAAAATGTTTTTCTTGGCATTTATCTAAGTCGTTTGTAGAGAAACATGAATTACACGTACTGCAGTGCGAATAACAGGTGCATATGTTACATTTGTTCTTAGAAAGGTTAGAGGCCTTTAAAGAACAATACATATATACCCAAAAATATAGGACCGTATTAAAGACATAGTATTTCAGATCAGTAACGAACGAATTAACGAAGACTACAGGGTAATATATTCTTATGATTATTGTTTAAATCTATATTTCCTACGAACATCGAGATAAAAGTCGAGCGTATGTGACAAAATATTATTTGAGATCTAAAATGTAATATTGTATTTGAATATGCTAGTCGCTCGTATTGCCGGAGTACCTAGGCCTATATGAGATAAGATTTAAGCACAATAGATATTGACACCTATTGTTTAAAGTTGGAATGGGCGACCATTAATAGTTAGTTTCATTGTTAATTACCTGCATTGTATAAACTTCTAAATCCCGCACGCCTTTTTACCTATATCATTCGTAGACTTAATGACATAACATTATGGGGTTGTACATCTTACATCGAAGTGTCTATCAGATACAATATGAGTTGTTCAAACAATGTTTAGCCGGCTTGTCTTAAACAAGTATACTATGATATACGATTTAAGTAACATTCATTAACGTATATTGTTTAGAGATTAAGATGTGTGAATCCTTGTAGTTAGTTTTCTTTGTCTGAATTCTAATGCAATTAATTATGACTAAGGCTAACCCATATAAATATGACTGAGTCAGAAGTCAGAAGTGAGACGTCAGACCGCAGACAGACGACAGAGGCCAGAGAGAGAGAGACTTGGAGAACTCGCCCTCGGACCATGGGGCATGGAGGTCTGCCCTTGGACCCCAGGACAGAAAGGTATTTGCGGACCTAGTGGCGAGAGCCAGAAGTATTTGTAAATATGTTATCCAGCACCTGTAAATATGTTATATGTTATTCTGTGTATATATGGTCCAGTACAGGAATTAAAATATTATGCCTATTCAAGAGTTATGTATATTATGTTACACGTACACTGATTCTTATAAACAATAAACGGGAAATAAAATTGTGTCGCTAACGCTTCTTGTATATCATGTACTACCCACAAACAGTAACCGCAAACTACCATACGTTACCCCCCCCCCCTTTATTTAAAAAAAAGAATACATTGCTTTAAAATGGTGGCGTACAATAAAACAAAATTGATTCAGCTGTTTAAATTGTTGCAAAGGTAACGTCCCTGGGCCTAAACAGTATTTCCTCGGATTTGGTAAATTGGGTTGGAGTTTTCATTCTGAATGTTACCTGATACTTAATATTATTGTGACGAGTTGACGTTAATACCCCCCCCCCCCACGTCCTCAATATTACTATAGCCAACACGTTCTCAACACGATCCAATCATACGTAACAAGATCCTCCCCAGACTCTGAACGCGATCAAAGCACGACCTGGACTGTCACGGTCACTCATCGGGAAGAGGTCGATTCGATGCCTTTTCAAGAAGATCAAGCCCGCTTAACAAGAACTGACGGGAACCTTCGCGACCTAGGTAGACCTTCTTCGACTTTACAAATGAGTGGTACCTTAAATGTTACGTAAATTGGTATACATGTTTAAACGTCAGGTATAATAGTAAGTGCAGGGAGACCGCACCACCCACAAACAATTACACAGGTCAAGTTCACGGACAAGGCACAATATACAGACACCGCTAGCAACAAAGTCACATATCAGATCAAGTGAAGGGATCGGGGTCTAGACGAAAGAGTTCACTGTGCTGTGCAGTCCAAGGCTTGTGGGAAAAGAATAACTTTTTGGTTGAATCGTCCACATCTAAACTCGCCTACTCACACACAGATATACATGAAATACATTATTTAACCGACAATTCCTTGGCCCTTTAGTATATACTTTATCACGCCCCAATCAGACATACCAGATGGTGATAGAAAGTAATTGCTGTTTGTATGGTTAAAGCAAGGTTATGGCACCTACATAAAAAACACGATAAAAACATAATAAAATTGAAGTGTTAGATTGTAACGGCGCTGACGTCGCCAGCGGCACAAACAACCAATATTCGGATTAACTTCATCCATAGTGGGTTTCCAGTTTCGCGGTAGTATCACGTGATGTAAATCGGATCACAAAATTGCAGTCATTTATACTCTTTAAAATAGAAGAGTGTATCATAATTATGGGCAAAACGCCAGGGTAATTTGATATTTTCACTACGTTTAGATATGTTGATTTTGTTCAGATATTTGATGCATTTTCGACCACACCCCTTTCTGCCAAAGTGGAGTGGCTTTGGTGTCATCATGAATGGTACTTTATGTATGTTTTAATGTACAGCTATGAGACAATATTTATCTCCACGTGGTGTAATATGTCTAATCATTTATTCATGGTAGTTCCCCATCAAATAGTCATAACCATCGTGTCAGTAGGAAGCCAGGACTTGATATTTATTTGACATATTGATGACCGATTAAGTGATTAGTTTACCGATTATTTTTTATTTTAGTTTTTTTTACTGAAATAACATGTATCTTAATCAGTTAGAGAAAATTGGAGTGATTATGTTATAGCTTTAGTTCATAACATTTATAGACCATCTATTCATCAAAGAAATTCATGGCGCTTCACATAATAATATTATGAGTAAATGTTTTTAAAAAATCCGAATAAAATACATCATGATAAAAGATGAATTGTCAACAAAATACATAAAATACAAAAGGAAATACATAAATATAAATTGGAAATCTTAAAAAGTAAAATTGGATTTCAATGGGGTTTATTTTCTTTAAATAGCTATAGATTGGCAATTATTGAGTGAATTAAAAGACCCGTTGGCGTATGATGCAAATTTTTACTTTCAAGCGTTTCAATAGAGCTGTTGAAAAACATAGATAATGAACGAAGTTAATGGATTTGATATATAATTAAATTTTATTACTTTTAATGCAAATCAGCAGTCTATTTGAGTAAGATCATGCTATTCTCAAACTAAACTGTATACGATAGTTTTAACTGAACTGAACTGGGTATTGAAATGTAATGAAATGAGGTTTAACGTCTTACTTTTCTGCACCGACTGAGATAATGAATACTAACATGTGCGGCATCCCTTTGTTATTAATACAAGACGGAGGACCTGGCAAGGACTGTGTCTGGTCGTTCAGGTGGGCCACAAACACGAGATCCCGTTCACCCATTGACGGACACTTCAAGAACCTTTGACAGGGATACAATTCAAAATAAAAGTATTCCAGGTGAGGTTTAAAAATATATTTCATTTATTTTTGTTTCTGTATTCTGTTGTGTAGCTCTGTATTGTCAATTAGACAAAAATATATACAGATGTGTTTTTATTATTCAACCTCACATTTCACACTTGTCAAAACAGGCGTAGATTGTGTATGATGGAATACTATATTATCTGATGTTCTCAGAATGTAATCATACATCAACACCATACTTTACAAATTTAAAATACTATATCACTAATAATACTCTATTTATCAGGGGCCGGTTGCTCAAAGCTCCGTTATCTTTTAACGATCCGTTAACTTTAACGGAGAGAAAGATTGTTGCTGGAAATAAAGGCCCCGAACATTCTGTGGTGCAAATTTTTACAAACGATTTATGCTAATATTTCTAAAGGAAAAAAATAGAGTGTTCTATAGTGCTTTCTGTAGTACATGTAACGCAAACAACACATTACCAAGATATGTCCGTTAGAGTTTAACGGATCGTTAAAATAACTTAGTTTTGAGCAACCGGGATAGGGGAATAAGAACAGGTTTTTTTTTTATAATAGTTACAAGTGCGTAGTCGAACTGATAATGTAAATCTGGTAGCAATTAACGGTACAGTAACACACTCTGTTCATATCGATAGCTAATTAGGCAAACTAGAGTAAACACAGTTCTCTTTACCTATGTATTCGATGTTTATTTTGATGTTGTAAAGTATCCCACAGGTAGATGTAACAGATCTGATATTACTAAATGCAACATATGCTACCCACACTTCCTTTCATATGCTGTTACAATACGTAATGATATCGAACTAGATAAGTATCGTGGTATCTGATAAATGGTCAGCGAGTACATATTATGATCGGGACATTGTCATCTGACAATAAAGTTATAAACTGTTTAAAATTATAGCTTCATGGAACGATAACAAGGTGCTACTATAGTCATAAATTAGGCCTATAATTCGCAATATTCGCAAATTGGCTTCATTTTATTACAAATGCTGTACACCAGCAAAAGTCAGAAAAATAAAATGAATGGAGCTCTAGTCTCCTCTTATTAGATTTCGGTACTGAAGATTTCGGTTTGTTCCCAATAGCATAACTTATTACAGGTAAAACACCATTCATTTCTTTTTCGATAAAACTCAGCCCGTTCTTCTATGTCCAAGTGATAAATTTAACGAGAGCGAAATAAAATCGTTTGCATAATATTTTGGCCTTCAACGTTTTAACTTTAAGATATCTGCTGGTATAGATTTAATGTTCAATAATATACAGGTAGTGGATTGATTTTTAATATATTTATTTTTATAATAACATTCTCTTTTTAGAGTGTGTCCATTATTAACTTGCTTCATAGCTGTTGAAGTTTTCTTATTTTTGAAGTATTAATCTTATACAACCCTTTGCATATTAGGTGTCAATTCGAAAACGTGCTAAGTTGGTGGTTTTGAAATTTTCAATAAAAATCATGCTACAACAGCTTCTGGTGGCTAGAAGTTAAACGCTGAATGCTTTTATCCTCGACCCACATAGACAGAAAGTTTTCTTTTTCGAAAAAAAATGCATATGCATGCAGTGTTGCACTTCCTTGACTGTAGGTTACCCACAACGCGGAACATTCGTGTTTTGTTTTTTGTCTTGAATAATGCTTCCGATGTTCAACCTACACATAAACATATGTCGACCGTTTAATCGATCTTTTAAACATGTGTTTGCATTCTATTACCTTAACATACCAAATTAAATGAGATCCAGCTCGCTGTTTGCAGGGCGGGCAGGGGTAGGTTGGCATGTTATGATCAGGTAGTCTAGATATAATCAACGAACTTTACCGAACGCAAATACTGCGTGAAACCCTGGTTTAATAACAACAGATTGCTCTATTTTTGTTTCCAATCCTATCGAATAATAAATACAGGAAGACCAACACAATGCAATATATAATTTAAGCTATTGTATCCGCTCTCATAAATATACGTCGCCTTTATTTATCTTTCATATAAGTGTTACCTCTTGTTATTCTGCTTTTCCACTGGGATTAATTTTGGCAACCTGTGGAAGTATATCAAACGGTAAACATAAAATGAACATTTAATAGTTCATATCGCAAGTAAACATATTTTCATTTTGCAAATGGCATAGTTTAAATAGTGTTGTATATAGCGCTTTGGTTTTTATTCCTGTTCTCTTCATTATTAAGCTACTTTTACGCAATCTTAGTACCTGACGATAAATATCGCCCTTAGTCATACACATATCATATGTTTTCGTTATATCACAGCTTGAACATATAGTATCGTAATTTAATCCAATTATTTTATTATTAACAGTTTCCTCATCAGTGTAGAGGATAATTCTGTAAAGGAAAAAGAAAATATTTTGGTAGCAGATTTACCTTTTTTTTTTCTATAATTTTTATTATGCTTTTAAGTACCGGTATCATGTATCTAAAAGGGATCGGTAAAAAAGTAAATTTTCCGGGAAAAGTCTTATAAATCTGCTGCCAGATACTTTCCTGTTCTATAACGGATTTACCGTTTGCAGAATGCATGTTTAATAATAGAGTTTATATTGTTAATAAACAGTTTCAATCTGTTAATATACTGAAAAGTATGTAATAATACCGACGTTTCTGATCAAAGGCAGGAATGCAATTAAAACGAATCACAGATATTTCTGTGAAAAACAGATAATTACCTCTAATAAGAAAAAGGAGGAGTGTTTACAGTGTATGCCAATATAAGCTGAATACACACACCTAAACTATCTGCGATATCACAAGTGTAGAAGCATATTGAACTACAAGTACTACTTATAGTTCAAAAGATCAATCTCAGTTTTATTTTGGAGTATAAGGGTTAATCGAAGACCACAGACACAATAGGTTTTTGGATGCATTATTTTATTCTAATACGATCAAATTACAGCTTCATATAAAGACTGAATAATAATCAACGAGAGTAAAAAAAAAGAGGTATTAACAGTGACAATAAGAATTATATGGTATTTTGAAACAATACAAATCTACCCATAACTTAATTGTCATTTCCATGTAGAATCTTTAGATGGGGTTGGTAGAGTACCAAGATTTGCTTTCAAATCTAGATTACTAGAATGACCAAAACAATATCATAAGTAAGAAATTCCACATACAACGCTAGCAAATTCCCAATACAAAGCTAGCACCGGGTGCAGAATAGATTAGACACTTGTAACCAGAAAAAAATTGAAAGGAAATAGGAGGGGGGGGGGGGTCCACAAGATTTCTTGTGTACGACAATGTAATACTCGTAGTTTCTTGTCAAATGATGAAAGTTGCCACTGCCTCACGAAACACCTCTTGTATACGCACAAGGGTTAACCGCTTTCAAAAATTCTTTATCTGGAAAAGACCGGTTTCCAAAGCCGTATTATAAGGTGTCTGGATACAATCGATTTGTTAGAGCGTGCGCACTACATCAAAAAGTCTGTCATTGAGTCAACTGGTGTAATGTCGAATTCCCGGTTGTACGTGACAAGATGTAGGGTTGCCTCTCCGGTTTTGTCCCTTGGCTAAAGACCCATGCGAATTATTGAAATACAATTAAACCATATGTTAGTCCCGAAATGACCTAGTTTGTGTCGAGTCGACGTTAAACGGATACTATAAACTAACCGGTCACCAACACCAGTACAATTAATAAAATACAGAATTACATGAAATTATGTTCGCACCAGGTGTTATTAGAAGCGTCGGTGGTCGCACGGCCGAATGGTCAACGTCTGCGCATTGAATCAAAGGGTCAGTCTTTGTGTCAAGTAGTGTACGTAGTTTCGCTCCTCCGCTTGTACGTGTAAAGGCAAAGGGTTACCTGTCCAACCTCATGAAATATAATTGAACCATAGTATGTTATTCCTGAAATGACTTAGTTTGTGACTAGTGGGTGTTAAAAACCCAATTTATCTCCCTATAAATATATATATATATATCCAGAAAAATTAGCACAACCGTAAAGATGCATTACTTTGTTTCACGGAAAAAGATAAAAAGATAAAAGGTATGCCGACACAAACTGTTTTCAACACTGGTTCAATAACATTTTAACATTTTGAAGTACTTTTCGTCCGTCTTGGGACTATTCATAAATAATGTCATAACAAATAGGTGGACAGTATAGTATAAGAAGCGTTGACATACCCTGCCTTGTGCATGGCATACGATCACATTTGCAGAGCAGCCATGGGTTGGTCCTGGGTTACGGAAGCCACTCGGTAGACGATAATCAGCGGTTTAAATATTGTATAAAATATAACACAAGCATATTTGCCTGATGACACTATTCTGCCTATACCGTTTTTTAGGACTTCAAGTTTTGACTTGTTCATACTTGGTTTTATTTTATTTAGGTTGCCACAAACGGCTATGATGTCATCCCGCAATCTGTGACTCACGATTCACATAATCTACCGTAAAATAAGTTTTTATGCTAAGCCGAGCGGGAATGATGCCATACAAAATAATTGATCATTATATGTGATAGCGATTCAGAAAATGTTCACCGGCGAAAAAGCTAATTCCCGTTGATTTGCATCGCTATCTCTTGTCATTCTACCCGAGACTAAATTTAAACTAAGCGTGTAATACAATATATAATCAAGGCTTACATCACCACACTAGTATTTACTGAGTGTAAGAGGAGATAACTACCATGCAATTATAACTTACAGATTGGATTAGAGGTTATCTGATAACTTTGCTTTTCTTAAGGTTGTCAAGGACTATCTTCATGCTTAATGCTTGCACAAATGTTTCTTTATTACTGGATAAAATCTGTGAGCTCAACTAATGGTTAATTAACCATAGTTTTATGGGGAAATAAAAAAAACAAAAACAACTCCAAGAAGAGCAGTAATGATAATAGCCCCAATCATGCTGTCGTTCGTTTGTTCGTTCGTTATATTTACTATTTATGGATTTGTTTAACCAGAACTATTGATTTAAAACCATTCTTTACATTGTCAATAATAATGCAAATATTAATAAGAAACAATAATTAATTATGAATTTGTAGAACGCATTCCTTCCACTAAACTGTTTAATAATCTAACTTTGAAGCTACATTTATTGTGTTTTTGATCGAACATGAAATATCGATTTACTAGTTACAGATCGACCTTACGACGCGACTTAACTGGTCGCCGACTGGTTTTCCGGCGACTGCCGCCAATCGTCGCACGATTTTAGTCGCCGATTCGAGTCGATCTGAGTCTAGATACGACCGTCGTGCGACAGTTTTTCACGGTCGCCGACTGAGTCGCAGGTGTTGAACATGTTCTACTTCTACGACGCGACGGAACCAGTCGCCGACTCGTCATTGTAGATGCGTGCATTTCTACGATCGGTTGCCGACTGCGCTATAAATTTTAGCCAATCAGAGCGGCGAATGAAAAATCAAACTTGCGACCTCGTGGACGACCGAAGAAGAAGAAAGCCTGATTGCCAATCCTTCTTCCAAATTCGTTTTTTTTTTGCTTCTCTTCTACGCCTAGTTAAACGGCTAACGCGACTGCTGTAGCTGCCTGTCTACGACGTTTTTGTAATATGTTGCCATAAAGCCTTTGTTGATAAATCTAAAATTTAGGAATATAAATCATATCAAATAGAATCATAAACAAAAATTTGAATCCCTCGAGTTAATTTAAATTACTTTCTCAAAATAGTTTCGCTAATTAGATGAAGAGATTTTGGAATAATTAGGCACATTTTGTGTGGCGCCATTTTGAACGAGTCACATGATCTATTCGTGAGGACGCCACAAGTCGGTGTATCGGTGTCGATGTGAGCGCGCTCGCGTTCAATCGTACGACCGAAAGCAACTGGTCGGCGATTATTGCTAAATTCGATCTGAGTGCAATCTACGATAGTCGCCGACAGTTGAGTCGCGTCGCAAGGTCGATCTGTAGCCGCCTTAAAATAAAAACAAGTTCGAACAATCCAAACCATTAGACAAAATTCGAAGTCCTTAAAAAAAAACGGTATAGGCAAAATAGTTCAACCAGGCAAAATAGTGTAATCAGCATGTGGACTGTTCACCGTGTACAAAATACACGGAAGAATAAGCTTACCCTGCCTGGCGCCACACCCGCCAAAGCTCCATCCAAACTATTAGAGGAAATGTCGGTAAAATAGCGTGATTGGCCAATGGAATATCGGTATGCAAAATGCACGTAATGAACAGTGTTAACGATGCAACTAGTGGGCAGACATTATCAGGGAGATAGCAAACGCGTCAATTAAATATATCTAGAATAGTAGCCGAGATCATATTTATCTAGCGAAATGGGGTTATACCTGTTTTGGAATGTAATTGAAAATATATCTACAAGTGTGCAACAGTTTCATTAATGTTATAATTGTAAGGTATATATTGTAAAAACGTAGCTCCTAATAACATAGTGTAATTGATTTCCATAGAACTGTTGAATAGAATAAATTGTAATATCCGTTTACGGCAACATTCATTGTCAGTACAAATTATTGCATATTCATCTAACCACGAAGCATACTACTTCGAGTGTATTTAGTGTCGAATGAGAAGCCTATAAAATGATTCGACCCTAATGAATCACAATACACGTATCGGTATCGAATTAAACTCTATATATGATATCAGACAAGCATTAATCAAAGAAATGTAATTGTCTAGGCTACCAGTAATACAGTGATTAGTATGATATGTCTGTCATAGTGTCGAAGTGACTTTATCTTAAGTTTAAAGGGTCAATCCCGATAATGTTTTTGAGAATAAAACTCTTTAATCTTGTGTCAAAATCCATTAAGATCCTATACCTAAGGGCCGAGCAACTAACTCAATATATGTGATACGTTTTCAAACAAATGAAACCCAGAGTCTTCATCTTGAAATGGAGTCCGGTATCCCAAACTGTATTATGCGGTGATTTGATAAAACCAGAGTTTTATTTTATAAAAATAATGTGTCGGTGAAATTTATCTTTTTTTATCAAGTACAGGACATGGACCATTCACCGTGTAGACCTCTAAAGGGACGGGAATCGGTTATCGGGTCTCCCAACGAAAGAATTGACCCGAATTCTTAAAAGGGTTACGTGTCCGGATAAGCTGTTTTAACGCTCACGTCCAAACGACTCAATATTTTGAGTTGAAATTTTGAGTCGGAGTATATACACCAGTCTTCTATATTTTGGCGTTTAAATTTCATACGTACTCGGACTTTTACTTTTAAGGCTCTGTTCTTTTCGGGACTTTCTCTTTAAAAGCGTGCAAAAGACACCGTTATCGCCTTGTCTGTCTGTGATTTCACTTAAGTGGAAGCAGACGTTAAACACCAAAAGAAGAAGAAGACCGTTATCGCCAAAAGAGGGGGCTTAATTCAATAGACACACTGTCAACCACTCGAATAAAAGCACATGTTTTGTATGTAAGTCCCCTAGCCGAACTTGGTGGGGGTTTGAACAGTGTGGTAGACCATATAAACATAACGATGTAAAACATGTATCATACATTTACAACGAACGAACACGAATTCAAATTTAATTTTGTCATCAGCATTGATGTATATACACTGTCCAATGTAGATAACTTATCTTATATAAATATACAAATAAGTTTAAATGAACTGTCTAATGTAGATAACTTATATTTGAATGTAGCGTATTGTCCAAACTCTTTCATTGGTTGTATGAACTATTTTTGTAAATTGTATTCATATGTCTCATTGTGACATCGGAATAGATATTATTATTATTAAAACTGATAAGCATCGACGGTAATAACTATGTTTTAATGAGCCGATGTCTACTGTGGACAACTGTAAAATGTTTTCAGTTGTCAGTTGTACGAGCAGACACTTAATTCACATGGCACTCATTATCGCCGTTTTATGACAACGTAACCATGTTTTTGCCAAAGTTTTGTTTGTTTAGCGTTTTATTATCACGGAAGCAATCTTGCTGCTAAGCGTAGCTTATTGTCTTCTTATCAAGATAGGCCAATATTGGAAATATTTAATCTACACAATTCGTTCCGAAACAAGTATGAAAACCATTATATCTATACAGATTGTTTTCCCATATTTCGGCCATTTTGATTTTTGTCAAGGACACGACATCCGAGTTGATTCATGCGCCTACACAGAATGTGCATTTACGCATGCTAAATATACATTAAACCGGAAATGGTTTTAAGCAATTTCTTCCAACAAGACAATGTAATTGATAGTTGATGGTACGCCAGGATAACATCTCCCTGGTTTTATAATCGAAGCGGTGCAGATTGGAACCAAGGTTATATTTACACTAATGTAAACTGCTTTCATTAGCATGTATTTCGTTTCAAATATTTGAATGCGTTTATGACAAATAAGCGTCGTACGCGTGATATTTGGTTTTGGGTTGGTGAGGGGGGGGGGGGGGGGGGGGCTTGTGCTTTCTTTCTCCGAAATATGTTTGGAAAATCGGGGTGTCGATGGTGATTTGTGGCGCATATCTGGACACGATTTATTAACATCCGATTTCGTCAGCTACAACCTCACTACTGCGAAAGAATAAAGTCATAGATCGGAGACGGTCTAGCATATATGACGTCATATGTGAAGTGCAGGTTAGGTTCAGGGCTGGGATTTCGTCAAGGTCGTGAGATGTAAACAGGACTAGCGCTAAAACAAATCACAATTAATATGTGACGCCATCTATATTACACCGTCTTCGATCTAGCATTCTCCACCGCGAAATAATGAATTAAATTTTGAGCACATGCTTATTGAATTTTTGACGTTCTAATTTATGACTTCCACTAAAGCAGACTATCTTATAGACACGCCAATTAAGAAAATATCAGTCGAATTATTGTGGGTTTTATTAAATCATTTTATTGTCCTTCATTTTGAGTGAAATCTATATCATTATATACAGGCCCGGTACCGGTAAGTGATTCAATCATTTGATTTCATACTAATTTTTGTTTATTGCTTACAATGTATTTGTAGTGTGTGTCTGGCCTTATTGGTTTTAAAATTCCTAACTATAGGTAAAACAAATTTAGCGTTTAAACTGTCTGCATTTCGGCTTTCATCGGCATTGTTAGTTTTTAATAGGAAGTTGCTTATCAGTTCTTATTTATTATTATGTCTCTAGAAGAACTAGCTATTCATTAAGATAACTTTCTTCTGGTTTATTCTACTCTATACATCATGTTCTATCTATTAAAAAAAGACAGAGAAATCCTACGAGTGTAGTGTGAAGTTTCATAATGTTGTTTGTCACATTGTGTCTTGCAGGGGTTATACTATAACTTATAGGGCCAAAGGGCAACCACACTCGTTATTGTAACGTAAATAATTTAATGAACCCTCCCTGGAGACATATTGCTTCAATAGTATCATTTCTTAACTAATATAAAAGCTCATGGTAAATCTCCTTCTGGTATCGGTTATTTTATTAGTATTTCAGGAAATCGATCTTAGTTCCTTTATAGATTTAAAGATACCTTATATCAATTTGAACAGAATATCATTCATTACAACATAATCAAAACCATGCAGTTTACTCAATGACATACCTTATGATACAACGCACACACGCTAACCATTCGACCACCCACACCCAAAATAAATAGTTGACAGATACTAATTAGTTGTAGATTTATACTACTTATCTGTTAATTTTAAACATTCTTCCTCAACGATATTGTTTGTGTTTTAGAGTCCTAATCAATCGAACTGGGTCATTGTATTGATGTAATAAAACTACACACATAATATCTCCACTGCCACCCAATTAGAATCAAAATTATCGACAGTGTATTGATGTCACGAAACTGTGCATCAAGTTGTGCCACTCGCCCTTAATTAGAATGAAATTTATCGTGTCCCAAAGCATCGACCAACAAAATTGCTTATCCCTATTAAGTATATACATATAATATATAGCCGATAATGCTCAGCATCGCAAAGCGTTGATAAACAACAACACCAAGTTTAGACAATCTACAACTTAAAAGGGGCATTATGGAAGATTTAGTGATAAGCTGAAAGTTCTGGCTGCAATAGTTATGAAATAGATAATGAAATGAGAATATTTTAAACATGTCAATCTAATTGCTTCACCCCGACGCTAGACTTGAGAGATTCAATCTTATAGTAAGCCCCAATCGTTATTACTACCGTTTTTACGGTAATAAACAAACTCTCGATTATCAATTTTTACGGTTGAAAATCTGGTAAAAATCGCACCAATCAGATGGCACCGAGAGTTGATTATGGTTTGTTCATGTTAATCAATGTTTACTTTATGGTTTATGGTTTATTTATGGTTTATATAATATTTAAGGCCTATATAAAGACCTACAATAGACAGATTTAGCTCTTGCATAATGTTTACCGACATTTCGCCTATTAGTTTGGATGCAACTATAGCGGGTGTGACGCCAGGCAGGGTAAGCTTACTCTTCCGGACATCTGTTACCACTACTTGTCGTGTATTTTGTACACGAGGAGCAGTCCATTTGCTGATTACACTATTTTGCTTGAATACACTATTTTGCTTGAATACACTTTTTTGCCTTTAACGTTTTTGGGACTTCGAATTCTGTCTTATGGTTTGGATTGTTCGTACTTGTTTTTTTATTTAATTTGATTAGGACATACTGGGAACAAATAATTTAATGTTTTATGTAGAATTACACCCCTACAGAATGTTAAACATCTATGCTCCATCGAAGTTAGTATTATTTTCGACTTGTTAAGGTCGTTACCAATAATAACCTGCACTTAAAATACTGACAAAATTCGAAAATACTTATATAATTGTAAATTTCCAAAATGCCGACAACAAAGATGTCGAACTCGCTAGATTCCAAGATGAAACAGAAGTGAATTGTCAGTTCCTATTTAAGCGTCAACCCATCAAAACATTTTAATATTTCCGACTTATTTAAGAATATAACTTGTTCAATTTTTGGAAACAAATATGACCGAATGGAGATGAAATCTGGTTTCGCTTACAATGTTAATAAAATACAAGAGCTCTGGGGGAATCATTTTTATCTACAGGGATTCACTCACATCAAATTAATTGAATCCGAATCTAACCATTGGTCTGGCGAATTCTTTCATGGCGGAAAGAATGCTCTTCTGTAAATTCCTGAAGACAATTATGTGGCACTGATTGGAGATTTGAACGCTCCATGGGACACACTGCTCTTTCTTTAAGAGATAGTGGTGACATTGATCTCATTGAGGGGTTTGAATTATGAGAGATTACACCGATATATAGAATATCTTCATGCTCATTAGCAGTTAAAATGTATGATCCCAAACTGTAGAATGACTTCCTCCCTGTAAATAGTCGCATTCCATCTCAAGAACATTTAATACCATGTTCTGGCGCTGGGACATGCATTCCCAATTGCCAAGCTCAGCAGTTTATAATCAACAGTTTCGTATTAGCACACCACAACCAAAGATAATATACGTGAAGTCGACATTGTTAAAAACATATTTAGTTCCAATATTCTCAAGGTTCCCTTCTCAAAGAAGCTAAATCTCTAATATTTTGGACCTAGAAATTGGCACAATTAGATCGCAATGCATATAATAATGTAATGTACATTTATATGAACTGTTTTACATTCAATCGTTCCCGTTTTACTGTGAATTGTCATCAGTTTTGTTCGGCGAAATACACCAGAAGTCTCAACTGAAAGGCAGTTTCTAGCGTCTGGTTATTCCAGTCAACGTCGATAGTATTTATTTCTCATGCTCTCCAAAAAAGAATATGGCATCACCGTTTGACAGGACTTGTGGAATATTCTAGCCTCATTCTTTGATCACCTTGTTACAAATGACGTTGATCAATGGTAAAATGTTTATTTTGTTTTAAATATTCCATATCAGAAGCCCATCCTTTCTAGGAAAGACCACAATACCAATGCTGATTTAAATTGCAAAAAAACGTGTTTTCAATGTCGAAGATTTTTTATGATACTGAGTTACCTTCTAAGCAACTTTAATATGTATTCTGAATTTCCAATGTGACAAAGGGTTTTGGTAAGTGTCGTGCATTCCGGATGATATAATATACAAAACATGGTGTTTAAAAAAACTAAAATCAGATCATGCGTTTAGTAAGAAACATGGTTAACTTATCGTTATACATAATAAGAGATGGTAACGCCATTAAGAGATAAAATTATTAGATATGCTTAGTCAAACACACACGATCACCAGTTTAACCGACAGCAAAGTCGGACACCGAGTAAAATGTTTCTTGTGTATATATTTGTTGGTAACATCAACGTGACAGTCGCTGAAACAACGGAGAAATATCAGATTACTTATGTTGGTGATAAGATTTTATTACAAAATCGATATATAACCTGAAACAGCATATTAACATATATATGTACATTTATTTTAAATCATATTATTTTATTACATAAGAGCTTGTATGTTCTGATAAGATCTTATTACAAAATCGATATATAACCTGAAACAGCATATTAACATATATATGTACATTTATTTTAAATCATATATTTTATTACATAAGAGCTTGTATGTTCTGATAAGAATTAATTTACTTAACATGCAAACAAATACATTGTCTTTAAATTCTATCTTAATAACGTCACAGTTAGCTGTTACTGCGTTTTTGTATAATTGTACATTTTAGCGTCTTATCAGTTGATTCAGTTTGTTACTTAAGAATATTTATCAATACACGCAAGACGGGTAAGGTGGCCGAATGGTTAAAGCGTGCGCACTTGATCACAAGATATGCATTAAGCCAAATGGCGTGGCTACTAATCTCCGCTTGTACGTGATAAGGCGTATGGTTGCCTGTTCAACTTCGTGGGTTTTCTCCGGGGTCCTCCGGTTTCCTGTCACTCTCAAAGACCCCTGTGCGCAAAAAAATTATTGAAATGAAATCGAATCATATGTTTGTCCCGAAATTACCTAGTTTGTGACAATTTCGTTGATTAAAGAGGTCTCTCATTATAATTCTTTAATACATATAGTCCCCACCCCTTTATTAAAACGGTAGTCCCGAAATGACCTTGTTGTGTCGAGTGGACGTTAAAACCCCATTTCTCTCTCTCTCTCTCTCTATCTCTCTTTCCCTCTCTCTCTTATTAAAACGGAAAGCTTATTCTTAGATAGGAAACACATTTTGTCCTTATTTCCTCAATAAGGCAGGAATTGAAAGAGTTTAATAGCGTTTAAAAAGGGTACTTGCGTAAATTCGTGCTCCAAACTGATTTCAACAAATTAAGAAATATTTCTTAAATGGGGGGGGGGGGTATCTCTAGCCCTCCCTGGCAGTTTCTGGATCTCGAAGTTTCTTGGTATTGTTCACCGGTGGTCGGATTCATATTTGAGGAAAAACATATTTGTTGCTATCAAACAAGGCCTAATACAAAATTGTCAACGCTTTCGCGTGCACTTTGAAAATTCATTTCATTGGGGGGGGGGGGGGGGGCTAGAGTGCCGCGCTTCGACCTCTAGCTGGCCGCCAACCTCTGGCTTGTGGCTGTGGTTTCGAGCACGCCGGTTTCCACCATCTGCTAAAGACCCCTACGCGCAAGCGAATTATTGGAACAAAATTAAACCATATGTTAGTCGCGAAATGACCTAGTTGTGTTGAGTGGACGTTAAACCCCATTTCTCTCTCTCTCTCTCTCATTTCACTGGAGATTAGTCAAGCATTAGGGGCTAGAGTGCCGCGCTTCGACCTCTAGCTGGCCGCCAACCTCTGGCTTGCGGCTGTGGTTTCGAGCACGCCGGTTTCCTCCATCTGCTAAAGACCCCTACGCGCAAGCGAATTATTGGAACAAAATTAAACCATATGTTAGTCGCGAAATGACCTAGTTGTGTTGAGTGGACGTTAAACCCCATTTCTCTCTCTCTCTCTCTCTCTCTCTCTCATTTCACTGGAGATTAGTCAAGCATTAGGGATCTCCATTAACTAATTAGTAAAGAAAATTAAATGGTTTTTTTAATAATGATTGTCATAAAAATAAATGTACTATCAATAAAACAGACGTACCGTTTTATTTGCTGCACAAATCCATGAAACATGTTCAATTATTTCTGAAACAATTCTAATGTTCCCATTAAAAATGAATTAAAGGCGGAACATTTTCCAACGTCAATTACAGGAATGCTTGCTGCGGGGATAGTGCATAGTTTGGTTTTGGATCTCAAACAGTAATTAATAGATACATCTTACATATTGTCTTTCCTAATAAAACGAGTTTAAAGACATTTGACATCTCTATTGGAGCTGGTATATTTATCTAATGCTTACATTGCGGGACTAGTGCATAGTTTGGTTTTGGATCTAAAACTATGATTAATAAATACATCTTACATATTGTTTTTCCTCGTAAAACGAGTTTAAAGACATTTGACATCTCTATTGGAGCTGGTATTTTATATCTAATGTTGACATTATGAATAACCTTTTTATATTGGAAAACGTAAAAAAAAACAGAGACATGCCATTCCACTTATTCAATAAAACCTCATTTTAATAACCCTTGTTTTATACGAAGTCCAATATCAAAATATTGGATTTCGCCTTCGGTTTCGATATTGGATTGTTTATCAATATTTCGCCCAATTTATATCTAAATTTTTTGCTATAAACTTGTTCAAATCACAACAATATCCCCTAACTTAATTTCTGATTTCTCAAAAAAATCAGAAGCTGTTCAAGATTTGAAATTGTTTTAGTTGAATCGGTGTGTGCTAATGGGAAGAAAAGGAGAATACTACAGACTTTCATTCTGTGCAACAACTTTAGATTTCTAGGCTCATTATGCAGCGAATTAAAATTGCTGACAGACAGATAACACAGTTTTATGATAAGAGATCGTCATAGTGACCTATGGGACATTATATAGAAATCCGACTCCCCGATAGACCCCCTGCACCCCCACCCCCTTTCTACGCCACTAGATCTTGTTCTAAGCACCACACATATCATTCATGATCAAATCTACTTACTTTAACTACTGTGATCAATCCTAATTGAATCTAATATAGGTGTTTTAATAATTCAGAGATGATGTTTCAATCCAGTAATGAATGGCAATAACAGATTTGCCATGATGACATGAATTCTAACATACTGATTACATATCATACTGTTAAGTTTTGGAACATTGTACTTGGAGTAAAAAAAAAACCCGCACAGGTATAAACAATGACGGTCACGCGTTCGACACAGGAAGAAATGGGTATGTTATAAAATGGAAAAGAAACAACATTTATATCAATTTGGTTATCAGTATTTAATATGAAAGACCTGAAATATTCTGATAATATCAGTGACGATTCAATATAATATGCGCTCGAAACATGTATGAAAGGGGTTGGGTGTTCAATTGAGTCGATTATTCTTATCCGAACTTCTAGACAGCTGTCCTTGTCAGACCCTCCGTCCTGTATCACTGAGAATCTGGATGAACTTTCTCGGTCAATGCAGAAATCGAACACCCGACCTCCAGGCTATCGAGCCAGCGTCTTACCCACTTAGCCACGTGATCCCCCAGATTCATTAGACACGCCTCGGTTACTTACAATAAATATAGTTACTGTTAATTACTGTTAAACGAAAATATCTCGTATAACGAAGTCATTTTTAAACAAGTTCACACGTATTTTAAACTAACTAAACGCTTTGAATAAATAAGAATTAGCTGGCGATGGTGATTAATGTTAAATGGATATGATGATAATGATGATGATGATGATGATGACTTACTTGTGTAAATATGTAATATATACTTGTACATTATGTACATTTTAGTAATTGTATTGATATGTGTATTTAATATATTTATTAAATAAGGAGACGAATTAATATAAGCCCTTGGCTTGTTTTCGAATCCTTAACTTTTGTCATTGTATGTATAATATGTATCTTATTTGAATAAAATATTGTTTAAACCAATCATTTCATTGAATGATATGCTGTGATTGTGTGTAGCTCAATATGGAGCGAGTAATAATGGATATCATCCCACGGGTCTAACTTATAATGTATCAGTTTCATTCCGGATATTAAGTGCCGATATTTGAGATAAATGAAAAACCACCAATGTTTTTAAAAACATAAACATAAATTGATTCATTCAGATTGTTTTTACAGAAAATATTTTATCTAATTTCCTAATTTCTGAATAAACTACATGTTGCTGTACAATTATAGTAAATATTTTGTCAAATTTATTGTAATTTAACAACCCCAACCAAGTGATTTAGGGTTATTTGTTATTGCGGAATGATATACTGTTTACAAACGAATGTACTAGATTATAGACATCAGTAATTACTTGTCGATTTTTGCTCCAGTAAATGTTATTTCACGAGTATCTTTTAGGGACTTGGCTCAGTTTAAATGTACAAGTAACAAGACATATGAACGCTGATTAGTACATTTATGTTTGCATAAAACAGCATTAAGTTGATTAGATTAGTTGCTCTTTTTCTGGTAGAAATCGGCAATCATTTGAAGATGAAAAAAAGAAGCAATAATTGATCAAGAGATACATATACTAATATTGAACTTGCAGTAAAAGATATTAATTAAGACAGGTCACATGGTTAGCTCAATCAAGAACGCCCAGTGACATTTTATTTTATTATGATGTGAGTTGCCTTTGAAAAGTCAAATGTGTAGCTCATAATACTCATTCCGGAACACCAAGTAATATTTTAGTTTATAATTGCTACCACCCAATCATTTCAGCATATGTTTGCTGACTGCATAATATCGACCTTCGAATAGAGAACGAGTAGCCGCCACATTGGCCATCCAATTTGTAACCCCTCTGGCTCCGGTGACTATATAGCCTTACCACTATTACCAGCTTTATTATTTTGTAAGAAATTTAATTTTTAGAAAAGTTCCTGAAATTTTCAATGGTTTAGTCTGTTGTGAGATATCAAAGATTTTAAGCGTTCCTGAGATTTATGGCACAACTCAAATGTACTTGACTCAACAGATGTGATGTGCTATTATTAGACCGGGAGCGCAGGGGGTAAACCCAGCTGAAAAGTTTTCCAATTTTCTCCTATATGGTATCAATGCATGTATATATCATCAAAACGCAAGTCTGTCGGGTTTCTGGTGCTGGGTGTGGTATTTCACATTCAAAATGCCATGCCCCCTAACTAGTCTAGATTAGCCCCGAAGTGTACCACTTGAAATTCGCACAGCAGTGTACAATACATCTACAGGTGTCACAAAACACCCTGACAGACATTTCTAGTGGTGGGGTACCCTGAAACTATGTAATTACCAGAAATTTGCATTGGTTGAGTATCTCTGACAAGAGTTGGCTAATTTCCAGTCAACAGCTAGGCTAGATTAGCTGAAATATGTACCATCTAAACAGCTTTTGAGTTGTTCAGCACCACCACCGGAGAGTTTGTGCGGTGGGTTACCCCTAACAGACACGCCAACAATGCCACGGACCCAACTAGAATAGATTAGCCGGAACTGTTACTGTGTTCTAAAAAAATAAATTTGTAGCCAGCATGCGTAGAATATTAATACCTAGCAAGTATGGAAGATGCTGTAGACTGTGTGTGGATATCGCCTCTTCTTTACGTGCTAGGTATTTGTATTCTACGCATCCTGGAACAATTGTTAATTGTTTAAAATATGGGAACACATCCGGCTACTCTATTCTAGTTGGGGTCTGTGGCATATGGTTGTCCAATGTCTATGGATGTATTGTATGGCATATTATGTCTTCATTAAGTTGACTCGGGATTTAACATTTAAATTTAATCAAGAAGTAGGGTCGCCTTTCAACCTCGTGGGTTTTATCCGAGTCCTCCGGTTTCCTTCCGCCCATAGCTAAGGACCCCTAGTTTGTGTCGAGTGGACGTTAAACCCCATTTCCCCCTCTCTCTCTCTCAAAAAATTTCCAGGGCATTTATAAAATCCTTGTTCCAAATGATTCCGTTTTAACAACCAATAAGGTGTGCGGTAAATATAGTTAGCTTCGTACATTAATGATTAGAGCTTATCTTCAGCTAATGGATTTATTATTTGTTGTCTTTTATCTCATAAAGATAAACCAAACTTGATCAAAATAGTTCCCGTTAATTCCATTAGCTGGGAATTCTTCCAACCTCTTGATCGTTAAATAATTCTTAAAGGTCTAATAAAGATACCATATTCTTGGCATTCATAGTCGAGTTGATTATGATACTACTCCCATTGTTATTATTTACTGCAAGATATAATATCTATGTATGGGTACTCGCAATGTTCAAACGTAAATCATTCCACGTTGCCATCGCACAATTCCATGACCCATTAAGGTCCATGTCATTGAGTGACATGGCTTTGATCAATCATGGAATAATTTCGCCTGCCTAACCGTTTTGGTTTTCTCCAGGAATTTCCAATATCTCCCCCTACCAAAAACCCTTCTCGCAAGCGAATTCTTAAAATAAAATGCTATACCCCCACTGATATAGGCGAATTAAAATAAAATTGTACAAGTAGTCCAAGGCTGGAAAAAACGTTTAATTGGTGGTTGTTTTAATATTCTCTGACCAAAAATGATAAGTAAAGTTTATAACAGCTTCTTACATCTGATGAAAGAAACCTTTCAAAGCATGCTTAATACAGCAGAATATTACAAATATCGTCGGGCGATAAATGTATAATAGCATTATAAAACGTATGAGTAATAATTCAACAAAAAATATATCTTACAAATTCAACAAAATAACTCCCCTTGGTAAATCTTAAATAATGTTTGCTTTGAAATAATCTTTTTATTTTTTCTTATCTTCGAGAGACATGCAAAGGAAACAGTCGATTAGTTTTGTTGCTTTTTTTGTTAACCAATCACGAACGATAATTATATATGGAAGCACAGCTTTGACATAAAACATGAGTTATTTTTTCTTATCTTCGAGAGACATGCAAAGGAAACAGTCGATTAGTTTTGTTCCTTTTTTTGTTAACCAATCACGAACGATAATTATATATGGAAGCACAGCTTTGACATAAAACATGAGTTTGGTGAGACGATAATAATATAAGCAGGTGTACATGTACCAGACTTGCGCACACCACGATCTTCGGTATATTAAAGAGGTAGCGTTGTTCGTCACTGAAATGAAAAGGCTTAACTGCTGACTGTTCTCTACAGACAAGGCTAACCATGGAGGTCATACGCCATACAGTGTGATATGAGGGACAATTTTCCGTTCCTTTTTGAGTTACAAGTGTCATGGGTTCTTTTAAGTGCACCCCAATGTGTTCATGGTGCCACGGTTATTTTTATATTGCATTGTTCGTCACTGTCAGATTCCGGTAGGCGAAAAAAGCAAGTTGTCATTTCGGATATAGGAATTGCGTATTTGAATTTATGTTTATGATTGATATTTACACGCATATACTAACAGTTGGAATTCGAAATAAGAGTACGTCGTAGCGCAGCTGTTCGGGCAAAGTCATCCTCATGTCGTACGGCATTTCAGCAGCCCGTGTTTGATTAGTCTGGAAGGTGCAGACCAGTCTGTCCGACGTCATTTCATATGTTTCTCTAGCGCAGAGTTAAAGCCCCAATACCACTCTTGTTGTAACGGAATAATATGTTACAATCATTATTCTGGTCAACAATTTGTACCATTTTACATTATTTCAATTACAAAATGATACAAATGTCATCTTAACACACCTAATTATAAAAATTGGAAAAATTCAACTATATGCTGTAACATGGTTTGAAAAGCCTTACGTAAGCACTTTCAAATGCAAATTGGATTTAAACCTATTTTCGAACCCTCTGGACAAGTTTGATAGGTTGTAATGGATAATTTACACAACTGGTAGGACACTTAAACATCTTGTAGTTAGAATAAGGCTAAAAACAAATTCTGGACCTGTCAAGCCAGCAAGAGTGTTATTGTCCCTTTAACAAACCGACAAAAATATCGATAAAACACCCCTTTAATTCGTCTTTGATCTTGATTCTTACTTTCTCCCGTTTCGCTGGAGCTTAGCTATATATTCAAACACTCTCGACAAAACATCCCTTTAAATCGACTTGATATTGATTCTTATTGTGGTAATGATAACTATATATGTCACGTATGATTAACGAGTTTGATGTCGTCCACCATTTGTACCATTGGGATTACTGGACACATTATTCGGGTCTGTTATATGTATCTCACACTCTAATTAACCAATTATAGATTATATATCCTGGCTAATTATGCGTGTCCTGTCTAATATATCCCAATCTGCTTGAATAGCTCAATCTCTTTGATTTTGGTCAAAACAAAGGATTGAATTGAATTAACCTCATGTTTTATTTCGATTATCCGAGGGGACACAATTCTATGGAATACAATTAATGTTGTTAATTACTAAGCGGCGTTTCGACTAAGTTCTCTTCATACAGCTCTGAGGACAGCGGCGTGCACCTTCTCGAAACGTCGCTTGGTAATTAACAGCCTTAAGGGAGGTTGGATGGCCGAATGGTTAGCACGTGTGCGCTATATTATAAGGTCTGTCATTAAGTCAACTGGCGTGGTTTCGATTATCCGGTTATGCCTGTCCAACCTTGTGGGTTTTCTCCGGTCTTCCAGTTTCCTCCAACTGCTAAAGACACCTACGCGCAATGAAATTATTGAATTTAAATTGAACCACATGTTAGTCGAGTGTACGTTAACACCCCCCCCCCCTCTTTCTCTCAAATTGAACGACATGTTAGTCGGGTGAACGTTACCCCCCTCTCTCTCTCGCTTCGAAAGATTAAACGAAATTTACATTATGTAAAATAAATTTGGGCGATAACTGTTAATTCTTGAACACACATTGGTATCTCAAGGTTTGACATTTGATGTACAATATTGGGCGATGTCAGAGTTTCAGCTAACAAAACAACATCAACAGATGTAATGAAATGGTCATTTTTTTAAAACAAATCAAAGAATGGGCGCCAATTCAACCCTGTTTTAATAGGGTGTCTTGGTGCGATGGAACATGTTTAAGGATTTAAGACACGTTGAACCAGCTAATTAAATGTGTTAGACTCAGTGATATTTTAAATAAGCTTTAAAATCTTGAAATGGCCATCTTAATGCTATACAACTCGTCTATTTCTACTAGAAATGACTTTATTTTAACCATGTAATGAGTGTTATACCAAACCTAACATGGAAGGTGATCCAGTTGTTTTAATTGTAAACCCAAATCTTTATTAAGAACAGCATTATTTTCAGTATAATTAAGAACGATATTATATCAGGGACCTGTTTCACGAAATTTTAACTAAGATTAAGTTTAGTAATTTGATTGGATAATATTAGATTGATTTTACTGCTTAGTCAATCAAAATTGAAGTATCTACTAAAATTTAGATTTTAACTTTAGTTAAGATTTCGAGAATTAGGACCCAGTATTCGGAAGAATGGCTACAATGGTTACACATAGCCTCGTTCCTTTTTATTTTAGGGGAGTTGGATGGCCGAATGGTTAGTACGTGAGTCAACTGGCATGGTTTTAAATCACCGGCTGTACGTGACAAGGAATAGGGTCTGCTATCCAACCTTGTGGGTTTTCTTCGGGTCCCCCAGTCTCCTCCCACTGCTAAAGACCCCAACGCGCAAGCGAATTATTGAAATAAAATCAAACCATATGTTAGTCCAGAAATGACCTTGTTTGTGTCGAGTGAACGTTAAACCCCATCTCTCTCTCTCTTACTCACAATATACACCCGCCCTTCTATATATCATATTTAGAAAAGTTAAATCCAGATAGTTACTGATAACCAATTTCTAGTTGCTAAGTTACAACAATGCGTAATCTGAGTTTTACCACTGTATTATGATGGATTCTCTTCAGGATTAATCTTATCCATTGATTCTACTGTTAGTACGCGTATCTTTCAGAATCATGATTTTGAAAATAATTCAAAGATGGTGTATAGTTTGATCCCAGAAAGAAGTCAAAATATATATATAAATGGGGGTGCAGAATCACAAACACAATTCAACATCGTGATTATCAATAAAAGTTAGTAGCATGCACCCCCATTAGCAGGAAATGTTCAAAATAGAAATAACCGCGGAATACGTGACTATTCTATACTCAATGAAGTAAATGTAGAATGGCAACCGATAATGACAATTAATGATAACTATTAATCCATTCCATTAAGGGATTTATCGGAAATTAATCCTAAAGAAACATTTGAAAGTACATTGTATATATTGTATTGTATATTTATTTTAACTGTGAGATTATGTTGTGAATTGTCTATGTTTTGAGTAGTCTTTAATGCGTTAGGTTTACCAACTTTTCCCTGAGTCTAGTCACTAGGATGAGACGAGAAATCGGGGCTTCGTGTACACATTGGCGTGCGCGCAAAAGAACCATTAACAGTTGGAAATGGGAATAAAATGATGCCGAAATGTTGCTGTCCGGGCATAAGTCACCTCATAAAATACTCTATGAACCAGTCAGTGCAGAAATGTAGGACGTTAAACCCCATTTTATTGCATAGATTTACTAATAAAAAGGACAGAACCAGTTGTCAGAGAGACTCCAAATCAAGTGATAAAATATCAAATTTAGATAAATAGTTTAAATGACATGTCTGTAAGTATCAGCGCAAAATATTGAGCCAGTCGGAAATAGTTCTAAATTTAGTTAACGGAGGTTGCGTAACTCAGGTACGTATTGACCTACCTGACTTGGATGGTTGGTTGCAAATAGCTTGGAATAGGAGAGAGAGAAATGGGATTTAACGTCCACTCAACACAACTAGGTCATTTCGGGACTGACATATGGTTTAATTTTATTTCAATAATTCGCTTGCGCGTAGGGGCCTTTAGCAGTGGGAGGAAACCGGAGTGCCCGGAGGAAACCCACGAGGTTGAGAAATGGGATTAACGTCCACTCAACACAACTAGGTCATTTCGGGACTAACGTATGGTTTAATTTTATTTCAATAATTCGTTTGCCATGTAGGGGCCTTTAGCAGTGGGAGGAAACCGGAGTGCCCAGAGGAAACCCACGAGGTTGAGATGGCGCCCCTATCTCCATGCCACATACGCTCACACCAGGGCTCGAAACCACAGCCGCAAGCCAGAGGTGGCCGGCCAGCTAGAGGTTGAAGCGCGTCACTCTAGACCACTAGGCCATCCCAACCCCCAGCTTGGAATGGAATACGATAACGTATAGAAGAAAACCACACAAGGAACTGAAGTTTTTATTTCTGCGTAAAGGTATCATAGAGCTTCAAACAGTTTCACAGATGACAAAGGAATCTTTTAAGATACCTTTGTCATCTGTCAAACTGTTTCTCTCAAATATACCCTGGTTGGTTTCTTTAAATATAAATGCTAAATGTCAAGTACATTACGACAAAGCTTCTTATGTCATAAGTCGTTTGGTCAACAATAGGGTTATAAATAAACCAGGGTAAACGGTACAAATTCTTAGAACATACTTAATGCCGACCACGCTTCAAAATCAACTTCCGGCACTCACCGCTACATAGTGTCGATTTTTCTACATCCTTTATGTAAATAACCTAAAATACTTGTACATATTAGTACCATAATATAGTGTTGATTGTACGAAGTGACTGAGCGGGTAAGACGATTGCTTGGAGGTAGCGTGTTCGATCCCTGCTTGGCCGAGCAAGTTCATCGGGAATATCAGGCGTGATTTCCTCTTGTCAGTGCCTGACAAGAACAGCTGTCTAGTCGTTCGGATGGGACGATAACCCGAGAACCAGAGTATACATTAGTTTGTACATAAAGGATCACCTGGAAGTTGGAATTCCATACAAGATTGGCCATAGTGCCGTTGCCCGGGCAACATTTCTCACATAGCACACTTTATGTCGTATGCGCGTCTTCATTATTCCAGTTAGAGCCGAGCAGTAGGACCGTTAAACCCCATTTAACTTCAGTTTATTTCTTTTTCTTTCGGAAAACTTCCCCCACCTTTTCTTCATATAGTTGTTTGTTTTAAATGTAGATGTAACATATAACAACAATTAACCAAAGGCCCAAAAACGTACGCACTGCTGTAGTCGTGTGTCTTTATGATAATTTCAAGTTTAATATGGCATCTAGTAGTAAGGGGTTAAAACTATTTTAAAAAAACGATGGAAGTTTAATGTAATATAATAAAAAAAAAACAATTAAAACAAATCTGTTTTATGAATAAAACAATCGGGTATTATTTTTAACGAGATATGCCAGGTTAAAGAAGAGAGAGAGAGAGAGAGAGAGAGAGAGAGAGAAGAGAGAGAGAGAGAGATGGATTATATCCGAATTATCGCTCTTATTGTTAAGATTGGTTGATGTTCTAGAGAGATCGACACAAACTAGGTCATTTCGGGACTAAAATTTGGTTTTAATTTAATTCAAAAATCCGCTTGCGCGTAGGCGTCTTTAGCAGTGGTGGGTGGACCGGAGTACCCGGAGTACACCCGCGAGGTAGGACAGGCGACCCTACGCCTTGCCACGTACAACCAGGGATTCGAAACCACGCCAGTTGACTCAATCGTAGGTCATAATTATAGAACAATGCAGAAAAATTTGGATTTCCGAAGTAACTATAAAATGCTTGGTTCCCACTGTCTCCATTATAGCACTATAGCCGACTACATATCTTTGTTTTCACATGATCGGCTAGGGGTTGGTTTGACCCAGAACTGTCTACTATTGTATCTCCTTTCTTAAGGACTTCGCCGTTGTGTTTTCTTACGGTACCGAAATCATGTAAATATGTAACAGTAATAACGATAGTATTTTTTCTATACGTTTTTTTATATCACAACAGTTAAACAATAGTCTACATTACAATATTTAAAATTAACTCCCTTTTCCCTCTCAACCCCAACTTCTGTAAAGGTCAAACCAGTGTGGCTAGTCCTATGTAAACACTACATCACGATGTCGGACTATACTAGCCCTCACTCCCTTTTTTATATGTGCCTACCCCTAATTGATTTACGTCATAGACTGATAACAGATAAATTCCAAATATGGAATAGATATACACCGTATCCTGGATATCGGCAGGGATTAATGCCAAATTTGGTCAACAGATATGATATTATTTTTATAACAGCTCTTTATCTAAATTTTACATGATGGTACCTAAACTGAATTATATAAATACGTGTAACATTATTGTAAAGATTATGTTACAGTAGTAGCATTAGAAATAAATCCTTTCTTTCTGTCTACCCTGGTAAATAATGAATAATTTACAAAATGGTGATAATAGACTGGATATACTTTTACTGAACGGAGAAAAATAACGATGTTTTTATATGATCTTATTAAGATATATTTCTGTAGTACGAAATACGATGTTTTATGTTTTATTAAAGCCAAGAATTTGTCTTGAAATGGCCAACTGTCAACAACCAATGACTGATGTGACCCCATTCATCTTATATTAAATCAAACTGAAGAGTGAATAATTTCCGAGAATGACACATCAAAGAACTGTAATCTTTCTCGAGTTTCTTAAATGAAATGATATATCCAATATGACATCAAGAAACACCGATGGCTATATATGTTATGTTGGAGAATAAAAAACGATTTCTTTTTTTTCAATTTGAAGAAATCCATCTGAAATTAAAGTAGACATTGAGGCGGTGTTTAGGATTAGTATTCCATTAGGTTTAACGTCCTTGTAATTTTTTTCTCGTTGGTTTCCTCCGGTGCACTCCGGTTTCCTCCAACTGCTAAAGACCCCTACGCGCAAGCGATTTATTGAAATAAAAATTGAAAACCACACGTTAGTCCTAAAAGTAACCTAGTTTGTGTCGAGTGGACGTTAAGCCCCATTTCTCTCACTCTCTCCTTGTAATTTGAAGCGATATAATACATATCTCAAAAGCAGGGGACATTTCAACGTAAAGAATCCGCCATTGCATCGATACAAATCGGTTTCGATATGCAAACCTTATATTCTATTTTTCACATCTTGAAGTTATGAACAGATCGTAAACAGGCTTTAAGATGCACTATTTAAAACTTGGATTTAGAGCTGGCCGTTGTTGCTATAATAGTTCAAAAATAGATACTAAAAAGTGAATATGCTGAAAAAAAGTTATTCAAATTACTATATTGAGAACGTATTTACAAGTGTTTGAACATACATCGTAGATTTTTATTATCGTAGCAACGGGGCTTGACAATCTAGACTGTTTAGATTATCTATTTTATAATTAAATTATGAAATGGCAATCGTGGTTCAATCTGTATATATCTCGGTCATCTGATTTCTAGAGAGTTGGCTTCTGGCTTGCCATGTGAATAAATGCCTGTATATTCGCTTTTGTAACATTTGAAGCCAAAGAAATCACCTTTAGTACGCATACGCAGATTTAGCCCTAACAAAATACATCATCAACGTTATAGAGTGACCAAATTACATGAATAATATAAACATTTCGGTTATCAGGGGAGTTTTATCAGGTATAGAGAAGGGTTAATTATAGGCATGTCTAAAAAAATAGTTTACGTAATATTTAAAGCCAAAATGAGGACTTGCAATAGACAGATTTAGATCTTCAATAATGCATCGTCAACGTAGTGTGACGATGTGACATAAATAATATAAAACTTCCGGCGGGGTTATCAGTTTTATTTATCCGGAATGTTATTCACAGCTAAATGTATAAATAATAACAAAGTTCTGTTTATAGGTGTGTAGGAAGGACCAAGAATAATCTCTGGTTGTATTTATAGAAGCCCGACAAAGGGTTGAAGCATATTTATGTGATATCTCAATATCCCAGTATAAAAATCTGAATACCAAGTTTCTGGTGCTGGTTGGTAATTTAATGGGTGTATAGCGGATGTTCGGGATTCGCGGGCAATAAACCTGCGCGATATGGGCTGTTGGGAAAAGTATGTTGCTCAATGCCACAGGAAGCCTATGCTGTTCTTAGAAAGGGAAATTGCAGTCAGTTAATGGAATAAATTATCTCAAAGTGACTTATCCATAAAATTAACCATATTTATTATGTTAAACCG
Organism: Patella pellucida; assembly: GCA_917208275.1. Classification (NCBI taxonomy): domain Eukaryota; kingdom Metazoa; phylum Mollusca; class Gastropoda; family Patellidae; genus Patella; species Patella pellucida. The sequence continues at coordinate 67,247,230 of OU795039.1, forward strand.
TGTTAGCTTTAGTTTTATTGATGTAAATCATGCTTTAATCATCACTGAATATTTATCATTCTAGCAATCAAATATAGAATTACAGGTAAAAGAGTTCCAATGAACCCCATTTTATTGCATAGATTTACTAATAAAAAGGACAGACCCAGTTGTCAGGGAGACCCCAAAATCAAGCGATAAAATGTCAAATTGAGATAAATAGTTTAAATGGCATGGCTGTAAGTTTCAGCGCAAAATACTGAGCCGGTCGGAAATAGTTCTAAATTTAGTGAACGGAGGTTGCGTAACTCAGGTAAGTATTGACCTGCCTGACTGGGATGGTTGGTTGCGAATAGCTTGGAATGGAGAGAGAGAGAGAAATGGGATTTAACGTCCACTCAACACAATAAGGTAATTTCGGGACTAACATATGGTTTAATTTTATTTCAATAATTCGCTTGCGCGTAGGGGCCTTTAGCAGTGGGAGGAAACTGGAGTGCCCGGAGGAAACCCACGAGGTTGAGAAGGCGTCCCTATCTCCATGCCACATACGCTCACGCCAGGGCTCGAAAGAACAGCCGCAAGCCAGAGGTGACCGGCCAGCTAGAGGTTGAAGCGCGGCACTCTAGACCACTAGGCCACCCCAACCCCCAGCTTGGAATGGAATACGATAACGTATAGAAGAAAACCACACAAGGTTTGTATTTCTGCGTGAAGGTATCATAGAGCTTCAAACAGTTTTACAGATGACAAGGGAATCCTTTAAGATACCTTTGTCATCTGTCAAACTGTTTCTCTCAAATATACCCTGGTTGGTTTCTTTAAACATAAATGCTAAATGTCAAGTACATTACGACAAAGCTTCTTATGTCATACGTCGTTTGGTCAACAATAGGGTTATAAATAAACCAGGGTAAACGCTACAAATTCTAAGAACATGCTTAATGCCGACCACGCTTCAAAATCAGCTTCCGGAACTCACTGATGACCACGTGAACGTTTGACGTCATAATGTTTTGATTTATTTTCAGACCGCTACATAGTGTCGATTTTCCTATATCCTTTATGTTAATAACCTAAAATACATGTACATGAATAGAATCTTGGTACCATAATATAATGTTGATTGTACGAAGTGAATAAGCGGGTAAGACGATTGCTTGGAGGTAGCGTGTTCGATCCGTGCTTGGTCGAGAAAGTTCATCGGGAATTTCCGGCGTGATTTCCTCTTGTCAGTGCCTGACAGGGACAGCTGTCTAGTCGTTCGGATGGGACGAAAACCTGAGACCCGCCTGTGTATACATTAGTGTGTACATGAAGGATCACCTGGCAGTTGGAATTCCATACAAGATTTGGCCATAGTGCCGTTGCCCGGGCAACATTTCTCACATACCACACTTTATGTCGTATGCCCGTCTTCATTATTCCAGTTGAAGCAAAGCAGTAGGACCGTAAAACCCAATTTAACTTCATTTTATTTCTTTTTTTGGGGGAAAAACTTTTTCCCCCTCCCTTTCTTCATACACTAGTCTGCATTACAATATTTAAAATTAACGTCTCTTTCCTCTCAACCCAAACTCCTGTAAAGATCTAGCCAGTGTGGCTAGACCCATGAAAACACTACATCACGATGTCTGATTATACTATATGTGCCTACCCCTAATTGATTTACGTCATAGACTGATAACAGATAAATTCCAAATATGGAATAGATATACACCGTATCCTGGATACCGTCAGGAATTAATACCAAATTTGGTCAACAAAATGATACTAGTGTTATAACAGCTCTTTTCTAAATTTTACATAATGGTACTTAAACTGAATTATATAAATACGTGTAAAATATTTCAGAGATTCTGTTATAGTAGTAACATTAGAAATAAATCACTTGGCATTATCTTTTTTCGGTCTACCCTGGTAAATGAGGAATAATTTACAAAATGGTGATAATAAACTGGTTATACTTCCACTGAACGGAGAAAAATAACGATGTTTTTATATGATCTTATTAAGATATATTTCTGTAGTACGAAATACGATGTTTTATGTTTTATTAAAGCCAAGAATTTGTCTTGCAATGGCCAACTGTCAACAACCAATGACTGATGTGACCCCATTCATCTTATATTAAATCAAACTGAAGAGTGAATAATTTCCGAGATTGACACATCAAAGAACTATAATCTTTCTCGAGTTTCTTAAATGAAATGATATATCCAATATGACATCGAGTATCACCGATGGCGATATATGTTATGTTGGAGAATAAAAAAAAACATTTCATTTTTTCAATTTGAAGAAATTCATCTGAAATTAAAGTAGACATAGAGGCGGTGTTTTGGATTAGTAGTCCATTTAGATTTAATGTCCTTGTAATATTTTTCTCGTTGGTTTCCTCCAACTGCTAAAGACCCTTACGCGCAAGCGATTTATTGAAATAAAAATTGAAAACAATACGTATGTTCCAAAATGACCTAGTTTGTGTCGAGTGGACGTTAAGCCCCATTTCTCTCACTCTCTCCTTGTAATTTTAAGCGATATAATAAATATCTCAAAAGCAGGGGACATTTCAACGTTAAGAATCCGCCATTGCATCGATACAAGTTGGTTTTGATATGCAAACCATATATTATTTTTCCAGGTTATGAACAGATCGTGAACAGGCTTTAAAATGCACTATTCAAAACTTAGATTAAGTGCTGGACATTTTTGCTATAATTCGTCAAAAATAGATAATGAAAAGTGAATATGCTGAAAAAACGTTATTCAAATTACTATATTTTATACGTATTTACAAGTGTTTGAACATACATCGTAGATTTTTATTATCGTAGCAACGGGGCTTGACAATCGAGACTGTTTATTTTATTTTATTTTTAGCTACCATTTAATGTTTTACTACTATAGCTTATTTAATTTTCCTATATGTTAATAATAATAATAATAATAATAATAATATTTGCTTTTATGAAACTTGAAATGCATGGTTATAACTCAAAGATCTTAGTTCCTTTCGATATTTGCGCATATTGGATCGTAATTTCCTGAATTATCGCCCCTGATTATACGCAAAAATGCCTTTGTTTAGCTTGTGGTCCCTCTGGAGGTCACAATTATTATCCGATTAAAAAATCGTTTTATTATATCACCGTTACACCCTAAGGAAGGTTGAGTTCAAATTTCGGGAAAATCGGACCAATGGCCACCGATTGTACGCGAATACTGTTAAAAAAAGGTATTTGAAGGTTGTGGACCCTGTAGAGGTCACAATTTTAATTCGATTTTGACGAAACTTGAAATGCATGGTTATAACCAACCAACAGATCTTGGTTCCTTTTGATATTTGCGCATATCGGATCTAAACTTCCTGAATTATGGCCCATGAGTATACGCAAAATCGCCCTTGTTTAGCTTGTGGTCCCTCTGGAGGTCACAATTAGTATCCGATTTAAAAAAATCGTTTGATTATATCACCGTTACACCCTAATGAAGCTTGATTTCAATTTTCGGGAAAACGGAACATAATTGCCATACAAAATGGCCGCCGTTTTTACGCGAATACTGTTAAAAAATGGTATATCATGGTTTTGGACCCTGTATAGGTCACAATTTTTATTCGATTTCGATGAAACTTGAAATGCAAGGTTATAACCTAAAGATCTTGGTTCCTTTCGTTATTTGCACATATCGGATCATAACTTCCTGAATAATGACCCCTGATTGTCCGAAAAATCCCCTATGGTCCCTCTGGAGGTCACGATTAATATCCGATTTAAAAAAAACGTTCGAGTCTATCACCGTAACAACCTGCGGAAGGTTGAGTTCGAATTTCTAGAAAATTGGACCATAATTGCCAGACAAAATGGACGCCGTTTGTACGCGAATACTGTTAGAAAATGGTATATCAAAGTTGGGAGCCCTGTAGAGTCACAATTTTAATTCGATTTTGATGAAACCTAAAATGCATGTTTATAACCTAAAGATCGTGATTCTTGTGGATATTTGCTCATATCAATTTGTAACTTAATTAATTATGTCCCTTGATTGTGGAGAAAATCACTTTCGGTGTTGCTTTTTCTCTATCCATCTCTCGAAAATGAGGGCGTATCCTGTCTGGCAGTGCCAGCTTACTATATATGGTATGCAATTCCAGGATATAAAACAATTCGTCTCTCAACAATAGCAACAGAAAGAGAAGAAGATATATAAACATTGTACATGTACTAAAATGCGCTGTATAGATAATGCACAGTGTTTCTCACGCGACTGTTTTGGTACGCCTTTAATACAAACACGTAAGGCGTTTCACCCTTTACTCACAGGTTATTCCCAAGAAAAATAACCTTACTCAAGAACGGCATTTTGTGTGAAGGGTCAAAATGTTATTTAGATTGTGATTAAAAGAATTAAAATACCATAAACCGCATTTTAGTCCACTCAAAACAAACTAGGTGCTACGCTAATACTAGATTAGAGAGAGAGAGAGAGAGAGAGAGAGAGAGAGAGAGAGAGAGAGAAATTTGGTTTAACGCCAACTCAACACAACTAGGTCATTTCGGGACTAACATATGGGTTTAGTTTCATTTTTAATAATTCGCTTGCAAGTAGGGGGTCTTTCAGTGGTAGGGAACCGGAGTTCCCGGAGGAAATCCACGAGGTTGAGAAGGCGCCCCTATCTCCATGCAACATACGCTCACACCAGGGCTCGAGACCACAGCCGCAAGCCAGAGGTGGCCGACCAGGTAGAGGTCGAAGCGCGGCACTCTAGACCACTAGGCCATCCCAAACCCCACTCAGTGACAGATCTTAATATCTAAAGTGCACGCAAACTGGCCACACAAACACCCCACATCTACATTTCCTAAATCGTTTATTAATATCTATTTTTGTTTATGCTGTAGGCACACAGACGATGTTTATCACCACACAAACTAAACTAATCCAACAAGGGGTGTGTCCCTAATATGAAGAGTGTTTAATTACATCCAGATGAAGCCAGACACGGCGCCATTTTAGATATAATAATATGACAGCCACTCGTGTCATGACGTAATATTAATCACAATTGCAAAAATAATTATAATAGTGTATCTAGTGAGCCTACATGATCAAATCCATCGAAATCGATTCTAGGAATTGTGTTTGAACTATGTAAAAAAAATTAATACCAGAAAACGAACTATTTGTGTGAAATGCATTGTTAAAACATGTGGATATGTTCACAGTTTATTTGTGGAATACGGTGATGGCATTTTGGCATCAAAGATGAGATTTTATCACACAGGATTAATCTTGGAATGATGATATTTTTGTAGTGAATAAGATTGGAATACAGATATTCGGATATTGTTTTATTGTCAATGAATTTAAACCGTCCCTGGATTAGATGTGAACAGTTTGGATGGCATTAACAGATGTTGATACACTACTTGAGACAATGCGTGTGATTCGGGCTTTAGGATTCTGTGATGAATAAAGTGAGATTGAATTGAATTTCAAGACCATTGGATTATTGTTACAAGAAACCGGGAGCACAGCCATGTTTAAACCAGGAGAAATAGCCACAACAAAAAGCAAACATCGGCGAATGCAAGGTAAGTTAAAATAACTACATTTAATAAATAATATATGTAACTATACACGCATCATACTAATTTTCTCTCACGGAGCATACATGCCCGATGCGAACCAAGACTAGATTAGCAAATAAACAGTACACCCTACAGGTTACAGGAGCTAAACTTTTAACTCAATAGTATTCATAGTCTTCGAAATTAAATACACGAATTAAAATTTAATATTAGTGCATTTTAATAGGCGTTGTTATCTTGTGAAAATATGAGATTAAGATACGCAATATTATTATTTGCTCCATGCCATCTAAACCCATTTGTAATGTGGGGCGTATCAAACGTATCAAACAAGTCAGTGCGGAATCTTACTGCCTATGTTGACTTGACTTACTAGGCGCAAACTACTGCTATTCAATTTGTACACATGTAATTAACTACAAATTGCAATAAGAATTTTAAAAATTGAATATAAATCAATTCAAAAACATTATTACATTTGTAAGTGCTTTTCAACTCCATATAGCTACCTCACATCCACCGATATTTTTTTTACTGTTTATGTGACTATAGTAAAACCCCGTTCGTTCAGTGAAATTTTTAAAATGGCACGAGTAGTCAGTTTATTAAGTATATTCAGCTGTCCGATTAAAATTATACGGACATGTCATTCTCGAATATCCACACCATTAATTAGTGGCGTATAGAGTGGTGGCATATAGATGCACGGTGGTGACCGAGACCAACTCCTTTGTTGCATGCCACTCTGACTCAAGTATAGGCCATATGTACTCAGAATATGACAAAGGAAGGCATTTTAAATACTTTAAAACAAATGAAACACATAAATGAAGTTCAACCAAGTGGTGTGATTTCGAATTATTTTGATTTCCCTCTCTGATTGGCTGCCACAATAAAATGAATTTCCAGGACCGTTGTATTTCTCTACCCTACCCTTGTATGCGTATCGTGGTTCATCGACCCCTACCAACTAAATTCGCGATACATTATTGTCCAGCTATGTGATTGGATCGTTACACGCTAAGAGTACGCCTTTTATTTTTCGCAAGAGTGGAATCTGCCAAATGGATGCATTTATTTTGCCCCGAAATGTTATATTAATTATTCATTGGACATTAATTAACTTATCCAGACCATAATCAATCCTCGATGCCATCGGAATGCTCCGATTTCCAATAGATAAGAGTGGATCGGACATTTAAAGATTTAATTTTGACCAATGCACACATCTTGTTAAAGTAATTTGAATGCAATTTTCAATAATACTCGTCTGGCATTATTCATTTTTTTAATATTATAGCGAGATTTTCCAGCTCTTTATCCAAGTCTTGCACAGTGTCCTTTAATTGATCAACCGAATAAATGGAACGAAAATAACATATAACATAGTTGTATTTATATTGTATATCCTTTCACCTTATATGGTAAGGTAGCGAAATATCTTAAACCACAAATTGTTATAGGTTAAAAAAACCCAACCTGTATTGATTTCATATAGCTTAATACAATCGCATGTAATATGGCTCTTGGTCTTGGGGAACACCATCTGAAATATTGTGCTAATTTGGTCTGAAAAAGATACCGAATTGTGAGTGAGAGAGAGAGGGGGAAAAGAGAGGGAGCGGGAGGGAGAGGTGGTCACCACTCGAATCAAGTCAATAATTCACTAGCGCGTATTGGTCTTTAGCAATGGGATATGAAATCGGAGGACCGACGGATAATTCACTAGACTGGACATACATCTTCTTCTCACATGTGACTTATTGTCACGTAGAAGCAGATATTGAAACCACGCAGCACCTGACTCAGTGACATACCCTATGATCCAAAGCACACGCGTTAAGTTCGGCTACCCGACCTCTAGCTCTTAAACATTTAAATATGTATAACCATTGGCCCTTGATATTGGTGTGTAAACTAACACTTTGTTTTGCTGTAACACCCCACTCCAGAGGGGTGGTTAGATAGCCGAATGGTTAGCATGTGCGCGATGTACCATAAAACCTGTCATTGAGTCAACTGGTGTGGTTTCGAATCCTCGGTTGTACGTGACAAGGATACGGGTCGCCTGTCCAGCCTCGTGATTTTTCTCCGGGTCCTCAGGTTTCCTCCCACTGCTAAAGACCCCTATGCGCAAGCTTATTATTGAAATAAAATTAAACCATATGTTGGTCCTGAAATGACCTAGTTTGTGTCGAATGGACGTAATCCCCATTTCTCTCCCTCTCTTTCTCGCCCATCCCATCTCATATCCCACAGAATAATCAGTTCTTCCTGTATTAAACTTTTTAGGTCAACTAGCTTTTTGCATTGTCACAGGTCCCGGACTTATAGTTAATACGCGATGTAATGAACTATGGCAGCACCTCCAAACACATCTGACAATAGCCCCGAGTCGAGTTTATCTTGGTAATCTTGAACTGGTAAAAATTTTAATTTTTTTGCATGTGTAGTAACAGTTCATACAAACATCGGGAGTCACCATAACTCATGGGGCAGGGCTTTGGCTTGCCTAATGCAAAATCTTGCATAATGTACCTTTAATACTGTTAAAACATAATGAAGACGCAGTGTAGAATTTTATACTTTAAAATTGTCTGCTTTTTATATAATTCTTATCTTTTTATATCACAGGGCTATTTTCTTATCTTTAAACACTTCCTTAATTAACTTGGATTATTAGCCAATCGAATCGTTTCCTTGAAACCATTAAGAAGGAGGAGCATCGCTATATATCGATTAGACAGAACCAAACAAATACGTTCGTGCAGTAATCAATCGGTTTCTAGAAGTAAGAGTTTTAAACGGAGGTTTCTGAGTGAATTTTATGCTGAGTTTGTCAATGTAGACATTTGGGAGTTGCGTGTCAGCTAATTCATACCTTTAGCCCCCCCCCCAACACACCATATTATAGAATTCAGACCATGCACAATCACTTGTATACATTTATTTACTATTTACTATATAGTTCAAACTTTATTCAAATTGATCAGTTCCATATCCAACCGAAAAGTGTGGTTAACATTAGGGGGTGGGGTGAGTTGATGGGCGGCGGGGGTTCCCCAGTTACCGGATTTTCCGCTAACTCTTCTTCGAAATCCATCTATTAAGCGTTCTTTTATGTGTACACGGCGTGATCTCGTATTTACGTCCTATTCGAACAATGGGAGTGCCACACCCCGATTCGCACAACCCTAAGCAGATTTTACCTGCCTTCGAAAGATATTTGCCGAAACACACTGGTCGGTCAGACACCCACCAACCGATTCGCCAATATATAACCTAGTCGTTCTGTCGCCGGTCACAGAGAGGCAGACGCGGTGGTCGGGGGACGGGATTACGGCTTAGAGAATCGAGAATGTCGTATTGAGTCCCCACTGCGATAGTTGAGCACCACCAAGATCCCTTTCCTCCTTCCATGATGTACAGGTATTGTGCTAGATGTCTTCAGCAAATATTCATATTTATTACTTCTGATGTCAACTGTTTTGTAGCCTGACTGTTTCGTACTTAGTTCATTCGCACCATCAACTTTTACAAGCATAACATCAAAACTGTAGCCAATTTATTCAAGTAAACAAAATTTCCTTCTTTTTTCTTTAATACTACCTAGAAGAAAAGAAGAGGTCACCTCTTTGAAACGTTGGTCTAACAATATCTGACGATGAAAACATATTCATGTTGGGAGCGGATTCTACACAAGTTTTGCATATAAATATTTAAGTATGACAGTATCCAGATGTGATCAAACAATGAAATCTTCTGTCAAGGTCATCTCTAAAGTACAATGTTCAAATTAAAATCATAAAGTCCTAACTGACGTTTTTAATGACGTTACCATCCTGGTATCGCTATTATAAAACAATACAATGTTAAATGTCAACAAAGGGTAATCATACATTACTACTTAAATCATACGGGTAATTAATGATACTTATTAAGTCGTTAATATCCTGATTTTATGAATAATGGGAAAATAGAAACAACTTTTTACAACCACTTGTTTCCCTTTTCCTCACTAAACTTTATTATTTATTTATATTTTGTTAAGCTGTTTCTGAGATTATATCCGGATTATCCCTTTCCCCCTTTTCCCCTTTTGCATGGCGATTTTTGTTGACTTTTTGATGTAGAATCGAAAAAAGGGTTTAAAAATACATTCTCGGCCAGGTATTGGTGAATATTCATGATTTTGAGACGGAAGGATACAAGAGTTGTGTGGTTGGTTACATTGAAATGTAGGGCCCGATAGTAAATAGTAAGAGCCGGTCTAAGAGACGAGAATTAACATTAAAGTCAATGGGAAAAATTAAGTTACCTGGGGCCAACTGGCAGACTATCGCCATTCAAGAGACGACCAGCGTCCAGACTGATCGCATTATATCTGTTCCGTCTTTCTTTTACTGTACAGCGCTGTAGACGCCTACGACTGGCCCCCGGGTCCGGGCCCGTAGCTAGCTTATAACATTTGGGGATGTGGCCAGCAAAGAACACTCATAAGAAATCATTATAGTTGGCGAAATATTAGGAGGGGGGGGGGGGGGCTTATTCGATATTTGGCTACGGGCCCGCCCGGATCAATTCACTTTGATAATTGTTTATTCCTTGTAACGTATATGTACTTCTTCTTATCCCCAGGTTTATCTTACCGGTTTTGTTTTGCGTGTAGTGCGCTCCTCCTGCACTTACTATTAGAATCAGACGACGCCCATGGGTGAATTAGCGGCCTACTTGAGCTTAACGGACAATATAGCTCGATAATAGAGATGCGGAACTCGATATTGGTTAAATGGGATACTAAGAATTTATTAATTATTCGCTCCTCGAAATGGGTTACTAAAAATTAATTAGTAATTCACTCCTCTAAAAGAGTTACGAAGAATTAATTAATCATTCACTCCTAGAAATCTGTAACTAAGAATTAATTAATGGTATATACTACGCATTTTGCATAACTTAAATTAATTTCAAGATACATTATGGGGTTAGATTTGGATTTGGGTGTGTATGATTATAAACTCTATGTTTGACCTTTATTCTAGTCAGTATAATAATACTCCATTGGCATACTCGATTGAACGTTTAGAAATAGGATTCTCTCAGTCCCTCAAACGGTCAAGATCGATTAAATGCATTTGGGTTTAACGCCCTGTGTTTCTGCAACGCCGTATACGGTGTGCTTTCGAGGCTGGTGGAGGTCGTTGTACGGACAGCTGCACCACGGTCTACTGCTATATCGAATTCCAATTGTTTTACGTGTACGACAAATTGTATGCGGTGTTTTTGTGTCGTCTGAATAACTAGACACTCACTTCCAATGCCACTCCTACCGTCATGCAACACCGAAAAGGGGAAACTGCGCTGGAAAATCCTGGGGAACTCTCTAGTCGACCAATAGTGGTTAAAGAGTAATCGCCCCTCGATTGAATAAGCCCCTCAATCGAGAAAGAGATGTGGTTTAACACCCACTCGACACAAACTAGGTCGTTTCGACACTAACATATGTTTCAATTTTATTTAAATAAATCACTTGTGCGTAGGGGTCTTTAGCAGTGGGAGGAAACCGGAGGACCCAAAGGACCCGGGAAAACCCCCAAGGTTGGACAGACGACCATAATCCTTGTCACGTACAGTCGGGGAATTTTTAAGAAACAAGATACAGACTATAATACTATCTGCACCAAGCACCATTGCTAAAACGTTTGATTACGTCACGATTCTGCTGACACCACATCTGTTTTCAAGACTAGCAAAAATGTGACGTGGCCTAATTTAGTATCAACACTGTCAACTGATTTCAATTCCGCGCATTGGGAACGTTATGGTGGACAATTAGAAACTCCTATACAGTAAATGCCGTGTGTAGATCACACCAGGAAGTAACTTGAACACGCCACCATATCAATCTATAAATGAGAACAAGTGTTAGAATATATTAATTGCATGTTATTGTGCACTAGTTGACATGGTTTATACAATAGGAGTCTGTTTGTCTGTTATTATAATAAGGTATAATTACTCTGACCTCGTATTTGTACACTATAATTATTTATAACTAATTATTAATTGTCAACAATTATTGAAATGTCACATTGGGTTTTCAAGTAATACAAGATCACCTGCCATATGATCATCTACTATTGAGTACTTGTATTAATATTAATTACATTTCATTACATTAATTATATGCTGTAATTAACTTTGAATAATTGTTACCAAAGAATGTAGAAATTTTAATAACCACCACTTTTGTACATCTATAAAGAGTAAAGTTACCATTCCTTCATATACAGCCAACCACTTGCGATCAGAATATATTTGTCTTGCGATATAATGAATAAAATGGGGTTTAACGTCCTACGCTTGTGCACCTAACCTGGACTAATTGAAGACGGGCATACGCCATACAGGTTGCTATGAGGGAAATTTTGCCCGGGCAACAATTGAATTCCAACTACCAATGGATCTTTTACGTGCACGCTAATGTGTACACGGGACCTCGGTTTTCTGTCCCATCGGAACGACTAGGCAGTTGTCCTTGTCAGGCCCTCCGTCTGCATTACTGACAAGGGGGAATCACGCCGGAAAATCGAGATGAACTTTCTCAGCAAATGCAGGGATCGAACACCCGACCTCCGGGCTAGCGAGCCAGCACCCTACCCACTTAGTCACGTTATCCACCGTCTTGCGATATAAGCGTCGTTGGAAGCGGATGTTAAGCCCTACGAGCGAACGAACGAACTAACAAAACTAATGGAAATATTTTGATTAGGGTCAAACAATCAATTCAAATTTTAAAAAAAGTCGAACAGGCTATCGTGGATACAGATATGAGTCAACAAATTCGTTATAATTTCGACAGGCAAATACCGGTGTCAAATATATATCCATCAGAAATATACATGGATAAGAATTGCGATTTTAATTAAATATTTATTCTCGTTAACTAAACTATGTTGTCAAATTATCCACTCAAATATACTTCCTGCATTATTGACATAGGTTATCATATTCATTTGATGTTGGGATTATGTTACAAACATTTCTAACATAGATTGTAATTCATAATAAAACTACAAAAGAGAGAGAGAGAGAGAGAGAGCAAGGGGGGGACTCTAACTGCGCTCGGCTGTAGTAAATAATCTGAAGACTTGTGTATTGACACTACATGTAGTCTCTATTGGTTTTGAAAAACTGTATCTACTTCGACTTGGACGAATAATCTTGACGAAATAGAAATAAAACAAAATGAAATAGGTGGGGTTTAAGGTACTGCTGTTCTACTCCGACTGCTAAGAAGGAAATTTTGCCTTGACAGTGGCACTGTGGCCTACTCTTATATCGAATTCCAACTGCCAAGGGATCTTTAACGTGCACGCCAATGTATACTCAGGATCTCGGTTTTTCGTCCCAATCGAACTACAAGACAACGGTCCTTGTCAGACATTCCGTCCTGCATCACTGAAAAGTGGGGACCACGTCGGAAAATCCCTATGAACTTTCTCGCCCAATGCAGGGGTCGAACACGCGAGTTCCAGACTACCGACCCAGCGTCTTATCCACTTAGCCACGATGTTTCCCCTCGTTGTAGTCTAAGCTTGTTTCTAGGCCAAATTACATCAAGATCAAACAAACCGATAAGAATTAATTTTGCGGACTTCCAATTACGTTAATTTGAAAATAATATTAATATTTAAGTTTTCAGACTGATATTACATTTCCAACCCTGAATTAAAACCAATATTACCTACCATTGGTATATATTCACTGTCTTGTTTTTAAATAAAATGAAATGGGGGGTTAATGGCATGCTTGTCTGTACGACTAGGATTACACAAACGGGCGTTCATTATACTGTATGCTACGAGGGAAGTTTTGCCTGGACAGCTGAGCTACGGCCTACTCGTATTTCCAATTCAAGATGTCAACGGTTCTTCGACGTACACACCAAGGTGTGCGCGGGAACTGTTTTCGTCCCATCCTAACGACCAGACAATATTTAGCCAGGCCATTCACCCGGTATTTACTGGCAAGCGAACTTTCTGGGCCAACACCGGAATCGAAACCAAGATTTTTTGGTTAGCAAGTGCTGCCGACTTTTTAAACGGACTTTGAAGGTTCTTAAAGGGTCAATCCCGATAATGTTTTTGAAAATAAAACTCTTTAATTTTGTGTTAAAATCCATTAAGATCCCCCTCCTTAGGGCCGAGCAACTAACTCAATATATGTGATACGTTTCAAACAACTTAAACCCACAGTCTTCATCTTGAGAAATGGAGCCCGGTGTCCCTAACTGTATTATGCAGTGATTTGATAAAACCAGAGTTTTATTTTAGAAAAATAATGTGTCGGTGAAATGTACCTTTTGTTATTAAGTACAGCACATGGACCATTCACCGTGTAGATCTCTAAAGGAACGGGAATCAAATATCGGGTCATCCAACGAAAGACTTGATCAGAAATCTTAAAAGGGTTACGTGTCCGGATAAGCTGTTTTAACGCTCACGTCCAAACGACTCAATATTTTGAGCTGAATTTTTGAGTCAGGGTATATACACCAGTCTTCTATAGTTTGGCGTTTAAATTTATACGTACTTGGACTTTATTTTTGAGGCTCTGTTCTATTCGGGACAGTCCCTTTAATGATAAAGCTATTAATGTGCATATGTATAGCATGGTGTAAGTACATAGTTCAACAAAATCCAACATACATTTTTATTTTAGTTACCGTCTGTTCATAGGGATTATTTTTCGGTGCGGTTTCTCCTTGTCAGTGGTGCAGGACGGAGGGCCTGTAACGGACAGCTGTCTAGTCGTTCGGAAGGGACGGCCAATGAGGTCACATGTTCACATTGGCGTGTACGTAAAATATCCTTTGGTGGAATTCGATATTAGTGTAGACCGTAGCGCCGCTGTCCTAGCAAAATTACCCTCATAGCACACTTCAAGGCGTATATATATATATATATATATATATGCCCGTCTTGAATAGCCCAGTCGGAGCAAAACAGTTGGATGTTAAACTCGATTTCATTTCACTTCATTTATTTACCGTCTACACTTTAGCTATCCATATATTCAAAGGGAAATAACTATTCCAAGCTCTGTCAGATTTTGTTCCCTTCCTGACTGCAATGTTTGTATTAACAAAAATATCGAATTTTGGAAGAGGACGGTAACCCCATTATTCATTTTAAGACCCACATAAAATAAAGAAAACAAATGACCGGTGTCAACGTTTGCTCTTGTAATTTTAATTTCCTCTTTACGGATTGCCGATTTGTTAAAAAAAAACGCATAAAATAATATTATGCAACAATATTTTTTTCCCTCTATTTAACAATCAAGGAGCTTACAGTTAGCTTTTTATATTCTAAATCAACAACATCGAAAGAGTTGCCTCCCTTCTTATATTTGTTTTGATTTTATGACGGTTTTCTATGGTCTACCTGTTCAATGTGAAGAGAACTTCAACTTTATTTCCATCATACTATGTCTTGTACATTGAATAATTACTTCATTCACGGAACAATCTCCGAGGGCAAATTTTAAGTACCTCTATGGCTCAGTAAATAAGACGCTGGCCCATGCACTTACAATGACGACTCGGGACTTTCTGATGACGGTGGCTTAGTGGATAAGGCGCTAGTTCGCTAGCCTGGGGGTCGGGTGTTCGATCCCTGCATTGGCCGAGAAAGTTCATCTCGATTTTCCGGCGTGATTTCCCTGGTCAGCGATGCAGAAGGAGGGCCTGACAAGGACAGCTGCCTAGTCGTTCGAATTGGACGAAAACCCGAGGTCCCGTGTACACATTGGCGTGCACGTAAAAGAACCATTGGCAGTTGGAATTCCCTCATAGCACACTGTATGGCGTATGCCCGTCTTCAATTAGCCCAGGTTAGGTGCTTAAGCGTAGGACGTTAAACCCCATTTCATTCATTCTTTCCGGTGACGGTTGGGACGACAAACCGATACTCCGTGTCCTGGCATTGTCGGGACAACATTTCTCTAATAGCACCATGTATGGCATAAACCCGTCTTCATTACAACAGCCGGTGCAGCAACGTTGAACCTTAAACCCCATTTCATTTCATTTCATTTCTATTACCGGGAGGCATAGTTTAATTGCCCATTATTCGGAAGTAATTTATTTTTAAAGTATGAATAAGATGATTGTTTGTAGAATTTTGTAATTGGAAAGTACTACGGTATTTAAGTTTAAAATTGTTTGTTATAACTATTTTTGTCTCTAAACATAGAAAGTATGAATAAGATGATTGTTTGTAGAATTTTGTAATTGGAAAGTACTACGGTATTTAAGTTTAAAATTGTTTGTTATAATTATTTTTGTCTCCAAACATAGAAAGAAAAATGTTATTTCCTAAAATCGAAATTGTTATTAACATTGTCTAGACATAATACGTTTTTCATTTCATTTTATTGATTACAATTAAGAAAATCGTCCTAAGGAAAATGCATGTAGAATCTATCTGTGGCGACCTTTTGTAACAAACAATGGAATCCATATAGAAAATAAGATATTATTTAAAACTTAATCTCTTATAGTGTTTGTTGTTTTTCTAACCATACATTTGTATTTTATTTAAAGGAGCATAGTCTCTAACACAATATTTTCCATAGTGTTCGAAATAAAAAAAACCCCAAGAATTGGAGTCAAATATCGATAAATTTCAATCAATATTGATGTTTTTGTCTTTCCGATCCTAATCCAATGACACATTTAATGTTTTTTATAACCAGTACACGAGTCGTGTACCCTATGGTTTCGGGTGTTATTTTGTAATGAGCATATAAAAACACACATCCTACAACACATTGTGGAAATAAATAGTAAAGGCTAATTCACAAACAACAAATTAATAATTTAAACAACGTGTATAATGCACCAAGAAAGTATACGTAACGATTGCCGTTTGATTTGACCTATTAACGTATTTCGCCGAATATAATTGATTAGAAATTACAATATCTACTTTTTCAAATATTGAATATTAATCACTTTACATACATTCATATTACATTAATATGTTTTTTAACACCATTTTTGTCTTTTTCGCGGTTCCAAAAGATCGAGTCATGCGCTCTTTAACACTATGTACTTTTGCAATATTAAGGTGCTTTAAAAGACAATCGCATATTAGGAGGTACACCTCCACTATGTTATATTGCAAAATTCTGTTTCAAAGAAAAGTGGAGTCCCATAAAAAAGCCCTTGACGGATGGAATTCATAAAAAAAAGGCCACAGTTCCCCTTTTTGTGGACAAATTTCCTCCATAATACACTGTATCACAGTTGCAGCAGAAAACTAGAACGTTAGACTGTATTTAATCTCATTAGAGACTATTACATGAAGTATACCGAGGTCTTTACTCGACATAATAACCCGACGCGAAGTTTATTATTCTACATGTACTTAATTATTATATACAAATTAACTAGTGTACGGTTGTTATTCTCCATAATAACCCAGTGTGAAATAATAATAATCCGGTATTTCATCCGGTTGAGGTTATAAGTCAAAATAATAGTCCGGTGTGAGGTTATCATTCTACTTATAAACCTGTAACGGTAAATCTCTTTGATCTTTGGGGTATATTCTATACTCAGAATTACCTGCTGTCTGAATATATAGAGAGAAATGTGGGGGTTTTCTTCTGAAAGTTTTTCTTTAAACCTGTATCGGGTTATTTCTACCAGAGTAGGTTTTAATCCATAAGAAAACATGATATAAGGTTTTTCTTACGGGAATTGTGGGATATTCCCATTTTATGTACATCTAAACATAGACGGTTTATAAGCAAGATAAACTCCTCGACTTCAGTTGTGCTGGGGAAGAAAGACTTCATAAAAGAAAACCTCGAAGAAAAACCTTGGCCTACCGTCCTCGGTTTTTGTTTTTCTCGGGTTATTTTCTCCAGTCTTTTTTCCCCAGCATAACCCCAGTCTCATGCTTTATCCTTCACATAGTAACCCAACACGAGGTTATTATTCTACATATTTCCTTTCATTCTAAATAATAACCTGGTTAAATGTATTATGTACTTTTCAGTAGTTTGCAGTCGAGAATGTGTCTAATGATTACTTCTTTATGACAGTCTATGTGAGATAATAACCCGTATTCGATTATGCAACATAACCCCAGTTACCTCTTTTATATCCCGTACATGTACAAGCCACCAAGGAATACTGCTACGCCAAACATTCACATTTTAATCTGCTCACTATAATTTGTCTCATTAATACCTGCCTTCGTAAGCATATTACTAGATTTATGATCAAGGTTAGTTTTTTTTCATTTTCTACGGGTATGGTTGACATTCTTTAAAGTTCCTATTGAAATCCTGAAAAACAATAGCCGGTCTGGTTTCTTTAAAGTTCCCAATGAAATCCTGAAAAACAATAGCCGGTCTGGTTCCTTTAAAGTTCCTAATGAAATCTTGACAAACAATAGCCGACCTGGTTACAAAACATATTCTTAAAGATTGCCAATGTAAATTGAATGAGCGTATAGCGTCATACTGTTCAGATTGGTTAACTATCCTGTCAGAAGAGCCGTATTCATGTAATTGCCTGTCTTCCATATCCAAGTTATTATCAGAAGGTTCGAATCATTTCGTGGCTTCCGTCTAGACCGCAGCATATGTAATTATGTTACGAGAGTTGGTCTGGATTTGAAAGAGTTCTGTTCGACTGAGAGAACTTATTAAACGGGCATTAATCTGTGTTATACAATTATGTCTAACATTTATATTAAAAAAAAAACCCAACGATTTGATTACTAGATTTTTTCATATTTTTTATGTTTTGATTTATCTTGAACGAAAATCTTAATATTGCATAAAATTTGTTCAATTTTCTAGTAAAATCATAAATGTTTAAATAATCCAATTTGTCATGCATACAAAATTGTTATTGTGATCTGTTTATAAGGTCATTGGAGAGAGAGAAATGGGGTTTAACGTCCACTCGACACAAACTAGGTCATTTCGGGACTAACATATAGTTTAATTGGACTGGAATGTTGTGGCTATCATCGGTGATGATAATTTAATATGCCGAGTAATATAAATACCATATAAATTTCCTCGAATACAACCCCGGCCTCGAATACAACCCAGGGTAAAGGGGTGTTGAGATAAATACAACCCGGGACTCGAATAGAACCCGGGTCTCTATTATAACCCGAGTCAGAGGTTTGTTGTCACATATACCAAATGTTAAAAATGGTGTTATTGTATCGAGAAGTCATTGTAAGGCCAATCGGTTCAGTATAGTGAGAATGCAGTTTCAAAATTCAATTTTTCGGGGGACATGACCGACCCTGTCTGCTTGTTTTACTTGTCCAAAATCTCACTCCTATTAAAGCATTAATTCGGGTCTGAAAAAAAAAACAACCCGGCCTCGAATATAACCTGGGCCTCGAATAGAACCCGGGGGTCGGGGGGTGCTGAACGAAATAGAACCCCGGGGTTGTATGCGAGGAAATACGGTAGTTGGTTTACAATACGAAATCCAATTACGTTGCTACCGTTCTACACCCACCGACAATGACTGAAATCTGCAATTTAGTGTGCTGCGTAAGAGCATTTTTGACCGGATTGCTGAGCTACGTCGCCTTTCTCTTATTTCGAATTCAAATTATCACGGTAACTTTTACATGCATGTCAACGTGGCATTGGGTTTTCGATTCTTCCAACCAGCCCAACGATAAGTGGAAACCACGATGTAAATTCCAGGGAACGTCCTCAGCAATCACCTGGATCCCTAGACCATGTTGGAAAATATGGTCATACCGTGTCCCTTGGTCTACACATCATATAAATGTTCTACAGGTTTAAAATAATACATTTTAGGGTTTGTGTCGCCGTCATGGCAATAATATAAAGCTCTGCCAGTCAAAGGTTGGCGTATGTAACGCGGCATATAATTGACTTATGTTCAAAAGGATCATGCTGCGTTCAACTTTTAAATAGCTGTCAACTTATATAAATAGTGCTCAAGCTCGATATTATGCAAATATTCGGAATTGTTTTAGCATTTAGAGGTGGCCAGTTGGCTATATATTGTACGTTGATATTTTTGATGTCGGAAACTACTTACAACACAATTCGTACGCAGCATTTAACCCCGGGCACACATTACAGCGCTTGTACGCCATTATTTCACAATCCACATTATTGCATAACACGTTCTGTATTAAAGGTTAGGAATGGTTTTAGTTAGCACAAACTGTTTCTCAGTTATACATCTCCGATGTGACATCAAATTTAGCGCCAACGTTCATGTGGTAGTTTTATGAGGAGTTTTGTTTTGCCCACCGGCGGTGATCGGCAAATTTGGAAAAACCATCGAAGATCTTTCCTCTGTTCGGGGAACTGATTCATTCGAAGTGACCTATATCTACGTTTTACACGACTTTTCAAAGTCGACAGAGAAGATGCAAATCACCCTTTTGCCGGTAGTTATTCACCCGAGGTTACTTTCTATGCTATATTTACAAGTAACTAACATTAACAAATGAACTTCAAAGTAACGTTTGTTTCATATTGTTGTGACATTTATTAACTGAAGTATAAGTTTCATTTAATAGGGCCCATACACGATCCAACATTTGATGGCCAGTAAATTTGATGGCCAGAAATGTTTGACGTCAAATGTTTGATGGATCTGATTTCTGTTGATATTTTTCGTCAAACAGTCAAACATGTTGGATCGTGTATGGGCTTCATCAAACTTGTTTGTCCGACATTATTTTTTCAGAAGCAGCCAGATAGATAAAATCGACTTAAAACATCCTCATATGTTGGACAAACAAGTTTGATGATCCCATACACGATCCAACATGTTTGACTGTTTGACGAACAAACTAATGTTTGACAAACAAGTTTGAACGTGTATGGGCAACGTCAAGCTTTCAAACATGTTTGATCCAATATGTTTTATCAAACATGTTGGATCGTGTATGGGCCCTATTACCTGAGTTATCGCTTATTGAGATTGTTGGATGATGTGATATCTGGAACAAGTAAAATATCAAATTAATGAACAGATCACCAACAGAAAAATGTCGACTGGAACTGGTTTCATCCTATATTTCTGATCACATTGTGTTGCACATCATGGTATAAGAAGTTAAAATGTTGATTGCGCGGAATGGTAAAGTAAATACGAAACTGTGTTGTGTGGGGATAAGGATGTCGGTGGTATTTACGAATAGAAGCGGTTTGTATTTAAATGTGGTTTAACGTCATACTTTCCTTGCCCGGTTGGGCTAATGCAGTGTGCTATGGAGGAAATGTCTCCTTGCTTACTAGGACAGTTTTGTATCTAAAGCAGCTAAATCTCCCAACCCAATAGTATACGTATTCCGTTGAAAAGACGAATTAGAATTACATATTGGTCCCTGTTAACTAATTTTGATGTTGTTAGATTACCGTATAGATATATTCTCCTTATTTCCAATATTTAAGACACGGTGGACATTTAAGAATCTGTGAGCCATCTATTTTCTTTATTGTATGGAGCGCTATCTGTAATGAAGCGACACAATTATGAACAATGCTAAGCATACTCCACAGGGGAATACTCTGAAAGTTACCAGTGTAGACTACAAAAATTAATTTGGACTCTTCCCGTGTTTCGCCGACCATAACTGATTAGACATTACAGTCAAAACAGACACGATTGCATGTAAATCAGTTTATTTATATTACATTTTTATGTGCGTTGCGACCAAGTTATGTTCATTTATAGGTACCAATAAACAGAGATCGATTTCCTTTAAGTTCTATCTCTTTAATGAATTAAACATGAATTGCAACCAATAGCTTACGCTTACTTTCTAGATAAAGTAAGCATATTCTGCGTTTCATTGCAATTGCTGTCTAGAACACGGATTCTTGGCTCCATGCAAATCTCAAATAACTAACAGTAATACGTGGTATCGGGTATTTAAAAGAAGCGGAAGTAAATAGTCCCCCGTGCCCGATACTACTTTATAGCTAATCAAACAGATAGAATGAATGAATAAATGCAATGGGATTTAACGTCCTACGCCTCTGCACCTAACGCCAATTAAAGACGAGCATACGCCATACAGTGTGCTATGAGGAAAATTTTGCCAGGGCAGCAACTGGATTTCAACTGTCAAGTGATCTTTTACGTGCACGCTAATGTGTACACGGGACCTTGGTTTTTTGTCCTTTCCGAACGACTAGGCAACTGTCCTTGTCAAGCCCTCCGTCTACATCACTGACAGGGTGAACCACACCGTAAAATCGAGATGAACTTTCTTGGCCAATGTAGGGATCCAACACCCGATCTGCAGTCTAGCGAGCCAGCACCTTACCCACTTAGCCACGTGGTCCCCCAAACAGATAGAACTGGTAACGTTGCCTAGTAGAAAGGTACCACGGCATATCGACCCATACTGCCCGCGGTCGAAAGCTACCCAACGATACTGGTCTTCAGCAGAACAACCACGAGTAGTTGAAGTACAAATCTAACCCTCTCAGTGTTGTTTATATGAAATGGAGTATCCATATTTATTCATAGGCAAATAATGTAAGGCTCGTGTATTCCTATCAGTCTCGCATACTAAATTGCCTTATTGTTTGTCAGTAATTGGTGAATTCAAAACGACAATTTCGTATTAAGATTTATGGAAGGTGTTTCATGTATCCATAAAAAAAAATTCTGAATACAAGATAAGTCTTTTACAATTGAAGCTAGTGTCATTTCAAGATGAATTCCACAGAATAAATTACACAATAAACAACGTGTGTATATATATTTCATAAGTAAAATGGATCATCTCTTGCTAATTTGCCTAAACAGAAATTATTATTATTATTATTATAAAAACATTTATATAGCGTTAATTCCACCAACGGTGTTTAGAAGCGCTTTACAATCATATACAAATAAAACATAAATTATCACTCTCTCCAAACCCTAACCTACTTATAGTAATCAAAAAATCACTTAAACCTTTGTAGAGCTACTAAAATGAAAAGGATGGTTGGGAGAGAGAGAGAAATGTGGTTTAACGTCCACTCAACACAACTACGTCATTTCGGAACTAACATATGGCTTTTAATTTTATTTCAATAATTCGCTTGCGCGTAGGGGTCTTTAGCAGTGGGAGGAAACCGGAGTGCCCGGAGGAAACCCACGAGGTTGAGAAGGCGCCCCTATCTCCACGCCGTAGATTAGTCTCAAAGTTTAAATACATGTAATATTATGCATGCACTAAATTTATATAAAAATATATCTTTGGAACGAATTGAAACAATACCAGCCTTACAAATGAATGATAAGATTGGTTTCGAAAAAGCCCAAGTCGATGCTTTAGCTTTTGTCATGAACCCTACTTCTGAAGTGTCTTATAAAGATGGGTGATAAATAAAACGGAGTGTCCCGAATGACAGCTGGTAGACATCTTCAAGGTTGTTTCGTTAAACAAAACCGTATGTTATCTAATTGATATACCAGGACAAGTTTCGACCTTTGCTTTTACGTAGATCTGTTATTTAAGGAGTTTTAATACAATGTTGCAATGAATGTTGTCTGACATAAATGAACTAACAGCTTTAAATGAATCGTAAATTTGGCTGATTGCATTATTCCTGGATTTCCGTAATTTACCAAGGGCCGTTATACACGACCCGGTGTGGTTTCCCATTGTGAGTGATGCATGTCGGGGGGCTAAGGACAGCTGTTGCGGGGATGGGACGTAAAACCGCGGTCCGTTGTAAACATTGGCGTGCACGTAAATTAAACCTTTACAGTTGGAATTCGAAATAAAGAGTGGGCTAAAGCGCTCCTGTCCTGGCGAAATTTCTCTTATATCACGCTGTATATATTTATATTGTATACTTGACAGATAGTTAACAAAAGTGAACACCCTGTATCTGTGGTGAAACTGCAGTATATAAGGAAATCAGAAATCCCAACTTTATCATTCTCGCTGGAATAGTCGTATGTTATATTTACAAAAAATGCTAAATGTTAGCAATGTTGACCGAAAGTACACAAAACTGTCATTGTGCCAAAAGAATCATTTTAACCAAGCGGCTTGATTTAATTTGTGCCCTCTTAGTGTTCTATATGATTATTATCGCTACCTTAACTTGAAAGAAAATGCTCGTCCAATTGACAATATCTCACAAGACATACACCAGATCGAGCAAATTCCCTTTTATTGGTTATAAAATTATCGTGTAAAAGAGTGGAATGCGTTATTAAATGGCCGGGTAATTGGTTAAATTTGACAAGAGATAGGCATTTATATTGTTAACCAATTCAATCTAATGTCAGCAATTAGATTACTTTTCATCCATACGAAGATTAAATAAGATCAGCCAACATTGAATCCGTTCTACATCAAATTAACGCGGATTTATTTTTTTTTCCACATTTATAGGGTGAGAAGCTTAGAAAAACTAACTTAGATTGCTTAGCTTCTGTTACGACAGGATAGGACTCGCGATAACACAGATGTATTAAACCCGCAAAAATAATCTGATTATAATACAGATCTATATTTCGTTTCGTTTTTATACGCCCACATTTTCATGTGGACGTATTATGTCGTCGCCCCTGTCCGGACATCCGTCCGGACATCCGTCCGTCCGTCCACAATTGTTTGTGGACTCTCTACAGGTCACAATTCTTAAACGATTTCGACGAAACTTGAAATATAGGTTTATCCCCCAAAGATCTCGGCTGCTTTCGATATTGGCACGTATCGGTTCAAAACTTCATGGATTATGGCCCCTGATTGTACGAAAAATCACGTTTTTAGCTTGTGGACCCTATAGAGGTCACAATTTTGAACCGATTTTGATGAAACTTGACATGCATGTTTATATCCCAAAGATCTTGGTTCCTTTCGATATTTGCGCCTATCGGAACGTAATTTCCTGAATTATGGTCCCTGATTGTCTGAAAAACCACCTATTTTAGCTCGTGGTACCTCTGGAGGTCACAATTATTATCCGATTTGAAAAACCGTTCGATTATATCACCGTTACACCCTAAGAACGGTTGAGTTCAAATTTCGGAAAAATCGGACCAAAATTACCATACAAAATGGCCGCCGTTCGTACGCGAATACTGTTAAAAAATGGTATATCCAGGTTGTGGACCCTGTAGGGATCACAATTTTAATTTGATTTTGATGAAACTTGAAATGCATGGTTATAACCCAAAGATCTTGGTTCCGTTCAATATTTGCGCATATCAGATCGTAACTTCCTGAATTATGGCCCCTAATTATACGCAAAATCGTATTTGATTAGCTTGTGGTCCCTCTGGAGGTTACAATAATTATCCGATTTAAAAAATCGTTTGATTATAACACCGTTACACCCTAAGAAAGGTTGAGTTCGAATTTCGGTAAAATTGGACCAAAATTGCCATACAAAATGGCCGCCATTCGTACGCGAATACTGTTAAAATATGGTATATCAAGGTTGTGGACCCTGTAGAGGTCACAATTTTAATTCGATTTTGATGAAACTTGAAATGCATGGTTATAACCCAAAGATCTTGGTTCCTTTTGATATTTGGGCATATCGGATTGTAACTTCCTGAATTATGGCCCCTGATTATACGCAAAATCGTCTTTGTTTAGCTTGTGGTCCCTCTGGAGGTCACAATTATTATCCGATTTAAAAAAATCGTTTGATTATATCACCGTTACACCCTAAGGATGGTTGAGTTAGAATTTCGGAAAAATTCGGAACAAAATTGCCATACAAAATGGCCGCCGCATGTACGGGAATACTGTTATAAAAAAGTATATCAAGGTTGTGGACTCAGTATAGGTCACAATTTTGATTCAATTTTGATAAAACTTAAAATGCATGGTTATAACCCAAAGATCTTGGTCCATTTCGTTATTTGCGCATATCATATCGTAGCTTTCTGAATTATGGCCCCTGATTGCCCGAAAAATCGCCTATGGTCCCTCTGGAGGTTATGATTATTATCCGATTGAAAAAAAGCTTGACTCTATCACCGTTACACCATACCGAAGGTTGAGTTTGAGTTTCAGGGAAATCGGACCATAATTGCCAGACAAAATGGCCGCCGTTTGTACTCTAATAGTGTTAAAATATGGTATATCAAGGTTGTGGACCCAGTATAGGTCACAATTTTGATTCGATTTTGATGAAACTTGAAATGCATGTTTATAACCTAAAGATCTTGATTCTTTTCGATATTTGCGCATATCAAATTGTAATTTAATGAATTATAGCCTTTGATTGTAGGAAAAATCACTTTTGGTTGTGCTTGTTCTCTTACCATCTCTCGACAATGTGGGCGTATCCTGCCTGGCAGTGCCAGCTTACTATCTTTTATACTTCCGATGGCCTACATAACATGAAGATCTGACAAGTAAAAGTGGGAGTTAAGGTCAAACGAGCGGCTTTCGACCCTATGACGGCAGACATTGGTTGATTAATCAATCAGCGTTGACGTTTCTAGGGGTTTACCCACCATTCCACACAGAGAACGCCTTGAATCGCCCTAACAGACCATTTCATTGGCTAATTCCCCACATCAATAAGAATACCCTTTTTATAACAACTCTTCCAAATCCTAGTGTAGTAAAGAAACGTTAAACGAAATTTTGAACTATAAGAAACGAAACGAAATAGGATATGTGTTAGAATCAGATTGGCAGCAAAAAGTATCTTCAGAAAACATGAGATTAAAATGTATTAAACCCGCAAAAAGAAAATTTGTTTTTTCTAACATTAGATTAAAATGCCAGTAACCTTGTTTAAGACCCAACAGTTTTTTTTATCATTTTTGTTGAACTAGATTTCTAGATTAGCATTTTGCATTGGGTGTTATTGTTATTTTTGGAAATACTTCGGTTGGGGCATGATGTATATATTTTATATAAATATGGACGGAATGTTAGTAATTATGGTAGTATATATCAAGTGGTTAAGAAGATTTTGTTATACCTTACTGTGTACAAAACTGTTCTGTTTCTCGAGTTATAACTACCAGAATCTATATTTATAGTTTCTGGTGCCATCCCCTTCCAATTCAATTAGTTCAGACACCCAGCAATATGTAGAAAATCAAATATTTACTACCTTGCTGTATTGTCCATGAATTAAATGGTAACCATGATTACTTCTTGCAGATCATTCTCACTCTTTAATTTTGACAACCAGATAAGAAGATCTGTTAAATGGGTTGATGTGGATACCACGAGCCATGACCGTGGGCGCGCGGGCCAATTTTCCTTGGGGGGGGGGGGGATATATAATTTGTCCCCCCAAAATACGGCAACAGCAACCTAAAAATGAACTTACATAAATTTACCACAAAATAACCATTGTAAAATCTAGAAAGAACAACGGCAAATAGGCTTAGCGGAGCGAATTCTCTTGCACTGCAGATTGAGTGTGAGAACTAGGCACCCAAATAAAAATTAAAATTGTGTGGCTTTCTGAAACTCACAACTTCAATTGGGAGTTACATTCCCTTACCCAAAGGTCAGTAAAATTCTCGTATTTCGGACACTTTAATCCCCGGAATGGAATAATATTCCTATTCCCCATTTATATCCACTAAAATTATATTGTTTTCATCCTCTGGCCACTGCCCGGAATTTTTTGAGTAAATTGTTTTGCCGGACTCCGGCCTACCCTCAGCCAAGCAGCCTATGGCTCGTACACCCATGGCCTTACCGTAGTTTCACTATTTATCAATATGTTGCTCCCCTCAAAAGTACTTCAGGGGGTTGGGCATAGTGGTCTAGAGTGTAGCGCTTCGACCTCTAGCTGGCCGGCCACCTCTGGCTTGCGGCTGTGGTTTCGAGCTCTTGTGTGAGCGTATGTGGCATGAAGATATGGGCGCCTTCTCAACCTCGTTGGTTTCCTCCGTGCACTCCGGTTTCCGTCCACTGCTAAAGACCCCTACGAGCAAGCGAATTATTGAAATAAAAATTAAAACCAGTTGTGTTGAGTGGACGTTAAACCCCATCTCTCTCTCTCTCTCTCTCTTTCACACACACAAAAGTAGTTACTTTCGTCTTAGATAACGGCGGTGTTTTCAAACTTGTATATGTATTGGATTGATGTTTTCTAATAGTAAGGTGGGCCGAATGGTTTAGCACGTGCGTGCTGTATCATAAAGCCTGTCATTGAATCAACTGGTGTGGTTTCGAATCCCCGGTTGTACGTGACAAGGAGTAGGGTCACCTGTCTAACCGCATGGGTTCTCCGGGTACTCCGGTTCCCCCAAACTGTTAAAGACTCCTACGCGCAAGCGAATTATTGAATTAATATTAAACCATATGTTAGTCCCGAAATGACCTAGTTTGTGTCGACTGGACATTAAACCCCACTCTCTCTCAAAAATATCAAAATCAAGTGAATGTATCCCAGGGCCAAGTCGTAGGATATAGCGTCGAAGGAATTTTCACACTTAACATGTGTGAAGAGGAAAATGCCTAAGATAAGTTACCGAAGGTGTTCTATAAGGTATCGTCACATAATTTAACCTCAAGTTTAAGTCTATGAAATGTAATTTCGAACCGATTTTAAGCTGTCTGGGAACATGTGATAACAGCAGTCAATGTAGTGTAATTTACATATATTTACCAGGTTGGACGTGTTGTGTGTTCAGGGAGAGTGTTATTAATGGTGATTGGGTTGACTTTTGATCTATTGCCATGGTAGACAACAACAGCATTAATCAATATGGTAGCATCATTTAGACTATTTAGACCTTTCGTAATGGGCCTATGTTGTTATGGGTTGGATGACCGATGATAAATGTTCTACATTTAGCCTTTGACACGTAGACCTATACAAAGAATAGAAATGAAATGGGTTTTAACGTCCTACTGTTCTGCTCCTAAACTAGGCTAATGGAGACGGGCATGCGCCATACGATGTGTTGAGAGGAAACCTTTGCCGGGCAGCGGCGCTATGGCCTTCTCCAATATCAAATTCCAACCGCTAAGGGATCTTTTATGTGCACGCCAATGTGTACACGGGACTTCGGTTGTTCGTCCCATCCGAACGACTGGACAGTTGCCCTTGTCAGGCCCTCCGTCCAGCATCACTAACAAGGAGGCATCACGCCGGAAAAAGCAGGATGGACATTCTCGGCCAATGCAGGGATCGAACACCCGACCTACAGGCTAGTGAGCCAGCGTCTTTCCCACCTAGCCACCGTGATTCCCCTACAACGAATAGAAACTTGGAATAAATGATTCAACGTGTAGAAAACTGTCATATAATATTATGGTGGACGTCTGCCATTTCATTAAATTTATCTCACATGCGTGCATTAATTAATTTTCTTAGCAAGATATCAATTCAATAGCTCCTCATGTTTTGATTTTTTCGTTTGAATGGCGGATATTAAAATATGTTTATTATATCCTGTTAAATACTAATAAGGTTATCGTTATCTGTACCACTGACGAATAATCTGTTTTTAGAGAGGGTGAGGTATTGTGGAAAGAGAGAGAGGGGGTTGGGCGTAGGGCCAGACAGACAGGGTAAACTATACACATTCTCGGGATAAATGACTTTCAGACCATGCAAAAGTAATAGTAAACATTTATTACTATTAACTGTATACTTCAAACTTTATTCAAATTGATTAGTTCCATCTCCAACCAAAATCTGTGATTTACATTGGTGTTTCTGTTGCTATCACTCTTTATGATGAATGAGGGGGTGGAGGGAGATCAACAGACAGACAGACAGACAGACAGGACAAACTAGACACGACATTGTATCAATCATTACTCGGCGTTATATTGGTCTAGAGTTCCTTCCCGAAGCAAGTTATAAATTGGTAACCCAATACGTTCATAGAACAATAGGATTATCAGTTGAAATATTAGCAATGTTAAATCGACTATTTGTCTCCCTATGAAAGTATTCCATGATTCTCAGACACGTTCCAGCAATCTGTAGCTTAATGGAGCTAAGTCTGTAACTCAATATCATCCAAAATCTTCAACATTGAAAAAACGAATTAT
The DNA here is from genome assembly GCA_917208275.1 of Patella pellucida. Taxonomy (NCBI): domain Eukaryota; kingdom Metazoa; phylum Mollusca; class Gastropoda; family Patellidae; genus Patella; species Patella pellucida. The sequence continues at coordinate 67,276,853 of OU795039.1, forward strand.
ATGTCAAATTAAATCAACATTGATGTTGTGATCTTACCAGAAAAAGATGGGCTTTTGATATCCAATATTTAAGACTAAATAAACATTTTACCATTGGTAAACGAATCGTGTACCATAATGCGCTACAGCCCCAGCTATAACAAGAGACTCAGGGACGAGGCTAGACACATTGCACCAAATCAAACGGCGTATGTAGACTGGAATAACAAGGCGCTATAAATTTGCACTTGATTGAAACTGTTGCCTTATTTCGCCGATCATAACTCATTTCAAATAGAGTAAAAACAGAAACCATTAAATGTAAATTGGTTTATATACATTCATATTACCGTATTATATGCGTTGCGACCCACTTTTGTCAATTTCTAGGTCCCAAATATTAGCGATTTAGCCCCAATAAGGAAATGGCGTAAGTGGAATTCGGATATATCTGGCTTCTAGATTATATGACAAATACTAGATAAGCTACCTTTTGATGAATGTAAATCAGTTTATATACATTCATATTACCGTATTATTATGCGTTGCGACCCACTTTTGTCAATTTCTAGGTCCAACATGTTAGCGATTTAGCCCCAATAAGGAAATGGCGTTAAGTGGAATTCGGATATATCTGGCTTCTATTCTAGTTTATCTGACAAATACTAGATAATCTAACGTTTGATGAATGTTTCTAACGACATAGATGTTTCATCAAGAAAATAAATGTAATTAGTTTCATATATCATATTAAAAATACCCCCCCCCCCCCCCTACAATCAGTTTAATTACCAAAAGTTGAAAAACTTGTTCACGAGGGTCAACTGAACTTTTTCAAATCCAAAGAGATTCACAACCTCTGACTTGCGACCATTGATGCCACGAACGTAGCCCCCATCTTAATGTGTCGTTTGATGGGGTTTTTGTTTCTGTTCGCTATCATCGTTATATTATATCTATTGTTCTGATATAGAAATATGCGGAACAGCCCATCTAAGATCTGCACAATAAGTACAGTAATAATACAATTCCCGGATCCGTCCCTGTTGCCGTAGGATATTCAAAATAATATCGCATAAAGTGTGTGTCATCTTATTCTTAAGATCTGTTTTAGGTCATGTACATGTTTCACGAACTAATATCCCATTACATTATTTTCTCGTTGATTGTATCACGGTATATTAATCACAAACGCCATTACGCCATTCATGCAATGTGCGTCATTGATTCAGTTGGATTAAAAATAGCCACACCAAAAGCAAATATTACGAGTGGTGCTGACTTTGTACATAATTTTGTTTATAAATATTGCGGAGAATAAAAAAAAAGCAAGTACGAACAATTCAAACCATAAGACAAAATTCGAAGTCCTAAAAAAACGGTATAGGCAAAATAGTGTAATCAGGCAAAATAGTGTTATCAGCATATGGACTGTTCACCGTGTACTAACCACGACAAACAGTGGTTTGTTGCTATGTGATTGAATTCTAAATAATAATGTAAATCAAATTCAAACCAGAACAAAAAAGATCTGCAATAGGCAGATTTGGCTTTTACCAAATGCACTTCTCATGTATTCAAAGGAGATAATTTTTGTCTTTGCAAATTATAACCTTGTATTACAAAAAAAGGAAATGGTTTTAGCCAATCACGAACCAGAATTCAAATAGCTGATGATAAGGAAGTAGTTAGTAGCTATTATTTTTTTTTTGGTGTTAATGGAATTATCTTTTACAAGTATTAAAAAACATTATTACCAGCTTTGTATTGTTCTAGCGCCATAAATGTGAAATATAGCATGCTTGTAATTACACTTTCTATGCATCTTATTAGTTTTTATTCATCTCGTTCTCTTGCCTCATTTCAAAACCAATCGACCAACCGAGTCATTATTAACATTATAAGGAAGGAATTATCTCAAGGCTATCCATGTTCATTACTTAAAGTAACATTGGCTTGTCACGAATCGACTACAAGTGTTTTCAATATTTCAGTGAACTGTTATTAAATGACACCCGCGTTAAGCTATCCAGAAGATCTCTTTTAATAAAATCTGCCCAATATTTCAAGTGCTCGCTATATTTTGGGTCAACCCAAGACAAAATTTAAAAAAAAAAGAATTATATTTGATCTGTATGCTCACTCTTTTTGTAAAATAGATGAAGTTAACCAAACTACATCACCGGGCCCTCATTCTAGAAATAACAAATCAAATGCCTGTTGTTTTTTTTCTTTCTTAAAATCAATTTTTAGTTTATCATCAGCGTTTCCTTATCTACGCCAGCTCACCGAAGACTTTCATTAAAAACACATTTTATCAGATAAGATCCATTAAAGGATGCATAGGTAATATTATCATAGTCTACGTTTGGTTGCGGGGAGAAGATTATTCCCACATTTGATGAGCAGAATTCTTTGATTTCTTAGTTGAGTGTCGAACAGACGAAGAATCTTATCGCTGTGATGGAATGATTTTAGGTTATTGGGTCGAATCGATTGGAATATTTTCTGTGAGGTAGGATTCTGATTGTGTCTTCTGTTTGATTTGGGAACCGTGCATGTCTGAGATTTGATGCTTATATATTTAGGTTTGTTTTGTTTCACTGTTTTTGGCACCGATGCCTTTATGTATGTTTTAATTTCTATACTTTGTATGGAAGTTCGAATAAAATCAAATATCACCTTGCTCTCTTTCTTATAAACGTTTTATCACCCTGTATTCTGGCCTACACACTCGCACTATAACCCTCAATAACACTTTACACATACGTCATGATCATGTCAATACCATAATATTAATATATATAATCAATCTGATTAAAATACAGATCTATATTTCGTTTCGTTTTTTTTATACTGTCAATGGCCTACACTACATGGCGATCTGATCGGTTGTACTGATAGGTCACGTCAGAGGTCATACGAACGGCCTTTGACCCTATGACGTTAGACATTTGATTAACCAATCAGCATTGATGTTACAAGTGGATTACCCACAGTTCCGTGCAAAACACACTTAAAGCTCGCCATAACAGACCGTTTCATTGGCTAATACCTCACGCCATTCAAAACCCGTCAATGAAAACCCCTCTTCCAGATCCAAGTGTGTAAAGAAATTTTGTACTAAAAAACGAAACGAAACAGAATCTGTCTTTTAATCAGATTGATCTTTATGTGTTGGGTAAAGGGTTTTTATGGGCCTCTTCTTAATCTGTTTTAATCCTAGAAGAGAGTTTATCTAACGTGGAAAAACCACTGTCAAATTAAATTTTGTCCGAAAAATGCAAATGGCGACCAGTGGTTTAAATCATTATTAACTTGGTTTAAATCATTATTAACTCGGTTTAAATCATTCTTAACTTGCATGGAAAAATAGTTGAGCTTGCTGGCGGAGTAAAACAACATGGCACCTGTCTTCAATAACATAATATGTTCAAAAAAATTATTTTCCCAATTCCACCAATGAAGTAAAAAAAGTACCTCAAATTTAATTACATACGAGACAATTATTATCTATCATTCGTTTTAATATATCATTCTCTTCCGGTTATTAATTTAGCGCCTTACGGAAAAAAACAACAATTTAATTTGAAGTCATGTGGAAGACCGCGTAGCTGACAATAATTCTGTGTATTCTGGTATTCGTAACAAAATCAATAAATCAAACATTCCTTTTATATTTTTTTTATATTTTTCTCCTTGACATTATGCGTTATATTTCTTGAAATTATTGGTAATTTGAAAGATCGCCGTCTTATCACCACGTACCATTAATTCCCTAACCGATAGTAATCGCGCCACATAATAGCCACGCATGCGTCTTAATCAAACCTCTACTGTAGCAGATGATACAATTCTTTGGAGATGATGATCAGTTAAGCTACGTTTCGTCGTAATGTGATGTAAACGCGACCAAGAAGTTGCCAAGAGGTATCTTTATAACGACTTATATGTGATGTCACAGTGTGTTTGTTAGAAATAGAAACCGTTACTGTATAAAACTGTTGGATCGTTAAATTAATTAAACGTTGTTCTGGAAGTGAATTTGTGTTATCTGTAGAGGCGTATGTATATCGGTGTGTACACTTATATACAATGATGCGAATGTGACGTATGTTTTAATTTCAAAACAAAATTTATTTCGTATATTTGTTTGCTTGTTTTATTTTGCTCTTTTGTTTGTTCCTTGGTATTCAGTTTGCATTTGTTCAACATGCCATTGTTGTAAACATTTCTCCCGCGCCAATCTGTTAGGCGAAGGAGATTAAAGTAGAGACCGGTGTTCTTCTCGCGGATGTATATGCTTACCCTCTGAAACACTTACAACCACACTTCGCCGCTATGTGATCAGTTGCTGCAATTTGTTAGGGTCAACCCATTCACATTGATATTTGTAATTGTTTATTCCATATAATTTTTTTTAAAAAATCGGTAGACGTTACGAAACTATGGCGCGAAAAATACTTCTCGGTCTTATCATATTGTTGATACATTTTACAACTTGTATGCTTGTAGATAAATTACGATTACAATGGTATATATTAGTAGATAAATAAAATACGGGGCATTTGACCCTCTAGGGCCTACTGTTGCAGATTTGCAACGCTAAATTTGGGCCGGCGGGTGCCAAATTTACCATTTTAAATAAGTTACAATTACTGAATGAATAATGACTATGATTTTGAACATTTGTATTTTTTTTGACAGTTTGAGTCTGATGCTGCAAATATGAAACATGCCCAAATTTGGGCCCACATATAAAATATGTAAAGGGTAAATACTAACCTTTTTCATTAGAGAAAGAGGGGGAGAGGGTGGATGGTACTTAACTTTTTTTCTCATGACTCCATTAAATTAGCACGATCTCATATTGTCAAGCCGGGCCGTTATTAATTTACTATGTTTAAATAGCTTCACAAACATCCTCATTTAACATATCAAACTGTGAAATACCGAAATATCTACTTTGTGTGAAACTAAATATCGCACATCAATTTTAAAGGTTTACGGTATTTAAATCTCACCTCTATAGCGTCTATTTTAATATTTCATGGCTTACTCTTCCGGATGCCTGTTACCACTGTTTGTCGTGTATTTTGTGCACGGTTAACAGTCCATATTATGCTGATTTCAACTATTTTGCCCGATTACACTATTTTTCCAATACCGTATTTTTAGGACTTCTTATTTTGTCTTATGGTTTGGATTGTTCATACTTGGTTTTATTTTATTGCGCAGTTCCCTCGAACCCGTAATCTATATGCGGGCAATATCTATTTCAAACAATTTAATAAAATATATATATTTTATGTTAATATTAATTAGATATGATATAAAATCGAACATACAGGTGTGTTATCGGTGGTGGAACACTTCCTATCAGTGTTATCTTCAACACGGGAAATTAAAACCAGTTAATTTGATATTGACTATAGATATTTATATTTGTAAACGACCAGAATCATATACTGGTTATTGATATAAATACGTGTATTATATATTATATATGCGTATTATTGACAGTGGAATCAATGCCCCCCCCCCCCCCCCCTCCAACCAACCAAAATCCACCAACGCAGAACTAAATTTAGAAACTGAAATACAATTCCATAGTGCCTCACAGCTTTAGGTCAGAAATGGAAGTGCAGATTTGATTTAATTTGATTTTGTCATTGATCACTACGAATATCTTAATGCATTTAACATATTACGCTCGTAGATTAAGAAACCAAACGGAAAGTTGAAAACTAACCTACTACCCAGAGACGGACCCAGAGGAGGGGGGGGATCTAAACCCCACTCTGCTCAGCTACAAAAATGAAATTAAATCACAAACAAAAATGTTTTCTCTCTTTATAAAGCTCAATTTGTGTGTATGTCATGTAATTTAGAGACGATGATGATATATTACCTTTACAGGAACCTGGCGAACCCCCTCCTACAAAAATTCATGGATCCGCCCCTGCTACTGTAGGAAATTCAAAATAATATCGCTGAGGTGTGTGTCATCTTATTCTTAAGATATGTTTTAGGTCATGTACAGTACATTTATCCCATTACATTATTTTCTCGTTGATTGTATCACGGTATATTAATCAAAAAGACATTACGCCATTCATGCAATGTGCGTCATTGATTCAGTTGGATTAAAAATAGCCACACCAAAAGCAAAAATTACGAGTGGTGCTGACTTTGCATATTATTTTGTTTATGTATATATTGCGGAGGATGTCAAATGTCAACAAATTTAAACCAAGTACGAACAATTTAAACCATTAGATAAAAGTCGAAAACCTAAAAAAAAAACGTTATAGGCAAAATAGTGTAATCAGGCAAAATAGTGTAATTAGGAAAAATAGTGCAATCAGCATATGGACTGTTCACTGTGTACAAAATACACGACAAACAGTGGTAACATGTGTCCGGAAGAGTAAGCTTACCCTGCTGCGTCTTTGTAAACACTTTACCGTATTTGACCATTTTGTGGACTGTTATTCATTTTAGAGATTCAACTTTCACAATAGTATAGTTAATATTATTGAAGATACTTAAAGTGAGGTGTAATGACATGGTTCTGCTCCGACTGGGCTACTTTTATATCCGAATTCCATCTGCTAAGGGATCTTTTACGTCCCCGTCAATGCTTACATGGGACCTCGGGTTTTCGTCATATTCGTCCCTTGTCGGGCCGTCAGCCTGCACCACTGACAAGGGAGAGGAAAACCACGCTGGAAAATCCTGATGATATTTCTTGGCCAGCACCGTGAGCGCATCCGCAACCTTTAGGCTAGTGAGCCACCGTATTACTCACTTAGCCACCATGGCTACATCGTTAAGTCAGTAAAATTGTTCATATATGTATTATGTTTTGTGTTATTATTATTATGAGTATTGAAATTGCCAATTTGTGTATTCTATTTATGGTGTGAAAATCGTTATATACGATTCCTTTGTTGATAAATCTACTGAGCTAAACAGTTACTGTAATATTAACCATTGTTTTCTGTTTTTCAAATGGATGTCATGGGACAGCTGTGAATTTAAATTGAGTTGTTTATGAATATATTTGCGCAATAATTTAAATAAATCATTATTAACCCCTCATACTAATAGTTACAGTTTAAAGTACCGCATTGATATCATTAATTTGCAAAAATATATAACACATGCATATATTCGTCAAGTGTTGCTATTAATTTGATGCCAAAACTGTGAATTTTGAAATCCATATATCAGAAGTCGAAGTTGCACTGTCCTTCAAAATATTTCAACATAACGATAGGAAAGCACAAATTGATTTTTGAAACACGAAGATGCCCGTAAAATATCAGAAATAATTATAAAAACATACCAGTGAGAAATACCATAGTATCTTGATAAGGACCATTCTTTTGAATCCTCTCAACACAATATCCTGTTGATCGCAGCGATAGAAGGTCAAGATATTTGAGGAGCTGAAACATAATATATCGAAGTTTTATATTTGGTTTCATCATCCTCTCTATATATACCAACTAATTAAGTTGCGTTTTTTGTCACCGTTTTGGTTCATATTATTTGTATTTCGATACTACCAATTTTTACTGCATGTATAAATCAACAAGTATCTACAGTCGTTCTTCTAGTGTCAGCTCGCACGTGATGCTTTAAATGAATTATTAATTCCAATGTTTTGACTTTAGTTGCTAGAACTTTTTTTGATACAAACAGATGATGTTATTATCTAATAGCCACAGGATATACAAATTGGAACTGTTTTCTGGGACAAAAACAAATTAAATGGAGAAAACGTGAACGCTGCCGTTCTTGTTTAAAATGATTGGAAGCTCTCAGTAGGAGTTGGTCGTGTACAATATCCTGGACGTAAATGTATATATTGAGATACACAATTTGTATAACCTATAAACAGGATTATAAATGGTAATTCAGTACTCAAAGCTACTATGTTTTATTGTGACTTGTTAGAAGATTCTACGGTAGGATATTGATTTAGCGAACTGGAATAGTACACTTCGCGGATTCGCCATACTCACGGTAAATCATAACTGAAAGATAGTGGACAAAACAAAGTACTGAAATATGTTAACAAATTGGTCTGATATACCCCAGGCAGGGTAAAAATGAATATCTACAGGGCAATCCGAAGTGCAATTCGTCTTGATTAACTGTTGATTGGTCAGTGGCTTCAGACTTTCAACGTTCTTCTCAAATAGATAGGCTACTAATCTGATCAGCTAAAATTGACTACTAACGTAAGAGATTTATTATAAGTATTCTGGTCTGTTTTATGTAATATTTGTTTGGTGATCAGAAACCGAAGGCACCGACTGCTTGTATAGAATTATCAATGGATTCTATGATTAATGTCGTCGGTGAACCTATTGAACTGTTTACGTTGATTGACTAGATTTTTCCTTGGGATTATTTATATAATGTATATTGATACGGACTAAGTTTGGGAGCTTCATTGGATGTAAAAATGTCGTGGAAATCAAATTCAAGTGGAAGCTGGAAGGAATATAGATATGAAAAACTTCGAAAGGGAGATTCGTGTAAGTACTATTCTAGTTTTTTTAGACATCATATTTTATGAACGTCAACTGTTTTTCTGTAGTATAACAGTTCTTAGACTAAAGGAAATATTCAAATACAAATATTCTACTCAGCACACATAAACTTGTTTTGGACTCCACATACATCGGTACCCTTAAAGGTGCATTGTGTACTAAGACTTAGACAAAGAACTGGGGCCAGTTGCTCAAAGCTCCGTTATCTTTTAACGATTTGTTAACTTTAACGGATTGTTGCTGGAAAAAAGGCCCTGAACATTCTGTGGTGCAAATTTTTCCTACATATTTATGCTAATATTTCTAAAAGAAAAAATAAAGTATTCTATAGTGTTTCTGTAGTAAAAAAAACAAGATATGCCAGTTACCAAGATGTGTCCGTTAGAGTTTAACGGATCGTAAAAAAACTTAGTTTTGAGCAACCGACCCCAGGTCTTTTTAGCTATAATACATGACGTATATTATACCTCAAAAGTAGAAAATGCAAAATGAATATATTAAAAATGTCGTTCAAATTACTTATTCTGAGCGAATTATCACTTTTTGTAATTTTGCCAAGATGTGTTCATTGATTGTTTATTATCGTCACCACGGTATTATTTTTTTCGAGACTAGGCTTCGGTTTTCCATTTTTAAACTAAATCATTAAATGACCGAACCGTTCGAACATTCCGATGGCCTAGTGAGTTGATTATGGTTTGCTAATGTTAATAAATTAATGTATAATTAATAATTTGTATAACATTTAAAAGGCAGATTTAGATCTTGAATAATGAAGCTTTAAGATACTTGGACCACCAGCATGTGTAAAGTAACTTCAATTAGCGTCCAATTTCAAGATGAAGTGATATCGCATACAATTTATGGTGTGATAGTTTGAACAAAACTTACATGTAACTATGCAAATGCTCAATGCAAACTCACTATTTAAATTTAAAAAAAGAAATATCATTAATAGTTCAGTTCTTCAAATATCAAGCCACGATGGACAGAAAGACAACAATAGCTACATGTAATTGCCACGAGGGGCAGTATTAGATTTAAAGATATTTGAACAAAACTTACATGTAACTATGCAAATGCTCAATGCAAACTCACTATTTAAATTTAAAAAAAGAAATATATTAATAGTTCAGTTCTTCAAATATCAAGCCACGATGGACAGAAAGACAACAATAGCTACATGTAATTGCCACGAGGGGCAGTATTAGATTTAAAGATATTTGATTATTTATTTACCCACATATTTCAACATTTTTATACCAGACTGAACTCCTGGTTTGGCCCTCGGACATATATGTCCTAACTTTTCCTAAGAGAAGTGGGTGGCGTCAATAGATAATGAACATAATATTATTATCCGCAAGCAATGTATGTTTTATGTTAAAAGAAATATCAACATCATACGTTTCATGCCCGCTGCACTCTTGCTATGGTTGACCATATTGTCAGTAAGTAAAGATACCGAAACACCAGAAGTAAATAAAATACCTGATGAAAATTGTGTGAGTTCAGAAAGTAGGAGTAGGAAAGGTGGGGGTAAAATCAAGCTTAAGCTACCTAATGGACTCCAAAGACTGTCCAAAGTGACATTTGAGGTAAATATCACGTGACATGCCCCCATTCGGAGGTCAAAGATGATAACAATGTTGCAAATTGCACTGAACAAAACTCAAAATTATTTCAGAACCAATCTAAATACTTGATCTGAGAACCCATTCTATATATATCTATGAAGTCCTTGATGTCCTCTCACATTCTTTGTTGGTTTAATTGTAATTGTCTGATGCTAGAAAAGACAAAAAGAGCAAACGATATACGCAGTTCTTTCTCTTGGAGATTCCCTCACCTACGTCATGATTTCATAAAACATATCGATTACCTCAATAAAATAGAACACCATGCCGAATTCAGATCATAAATACTGACATGCACATTATCGACACCTGGTTAACGTTCCCATTAACGGAGATAAGAAAACCTGAGATCTCTAAAAGAGTATTTTTTCTGCCTTTGAACACATAACAGAGAGTAATTTTTTGCTTTAATGTAATAATCAAGCTAGTTCGCAAGACACTAAAAAAAACTCTTTTGGATACACATCGTAAATCGTCGGCTGAGTAAAGCAATGGGTATAGCTTCTTGCTGGAAGGGAAAAAAAGATGGAAAAAATATTCATGCGTTGATAATGGCTATCTAAATCGGTTAATTGCTGTAAGCCTTTTGAGAAATACCAGTAATGGTAAATGTATCTAAATACTCATATTATATAATACGACTCGCCCAGTAATTACTGCCTTTAGAGACAATGCAAACCAAAAACGTGGTTAATTTAGCCATTGGGGTAATCCCCAACGGATGTTAGTCGTGACTTTTAAGACGAAAAGGTCAACACCAGTATACGCGTTAGTTGATATATAAAAGTTTCCTTATAAATGTATTCTTTGATACAACTTCAAATCCCAGAGGTTGATTAATTCCAATATTCTGTAGTCTAGTAGTAAGTGCAGGGAGACTTCACTACACACAAACGAAACAAACCTCAATCCCGTTGACAAAACACAATGTATTAAATCTATTGATGTAGTCACATAGTGCAAGAAGACCACACTGCACATAAACGAAACGAAGCCCAATTTCGTTGACAAAACACAGTTTATTAAATCCATTGAACTGAGTCTTGTAATACAGGAAGACCACACTACATACAAACGAAAAAAAATCCACACCAGTTCGAAATGAAATGAAAATGAGTTTAACGTCCTACTGTTCAGCTGCAAACTTGGCTAATGAAGACAGGCATACGCGATACAGTGTGCCATGTATCGAATTCCAACTTCCTTCGAGCACGAAACTATTTCGTAATAAAATTATTCGTGCTTCGAAAATAAGAAAACTGTCCTCTGAAAAACATGATGCAGTGCTCTGAAAAAGTGTAAGATAGCGATGCTCTTGAACGTTAGTGGGTGTTTCGTCAGTTGCACAAATAAGATCAGGTCGACTTCATCGGATGGGTCGAGTGAGCGCCAGTCGCATCATTCCACTAGTCCGGTTTTTCATTAGCCTTGGTATCCGATCCGTTGCGACCTTAAACGTAATTTCACTTTAAGAAAGGTTGGGGGGGGGGGTTGGTTGACATCATTTTCATGAATCGTGCTACGAGAATTTAACCTTATTTTCAGTGGAGAATTAAATAATGCATCAGAAGCAAACAATTAAAACCTTATTTTTCTACCTCTAAGCTTTGGCTCATTGTTTTAAACTCTATCTAAATTTGTGGCTTAGCTGTGTTACGTAACGTCATAACTATTTACTCCATCACTACATTTCACCCACCCAGTTTTGGGTAGGGGTCTAAGCGCCCCAAGCGGCACTCAAAACGTAAACAAACGAAAGCATGGACTAGTGTTAGTGCAGATATGCTTACTACTATACATGTAATCTCAATATCAGAACGTATAAGAAAGCTGCGTGTACTACACTGTGAAGTGTTAAGGTATTTCATTTTAGGATTGCCCTATATTCGTTTTATTTATAAGTCCATCAAAACAAACATCCATCTTGAAATTCATCCAATCCCAGAATGCTCTAGGACAAAGGCCTTTCGTTAGTAAGGGGAACAACTCGGGAAATTTAAAGAGATTTAGATAGAATTTGAAACAGATCAAAACATTATAAACTTGTGCAAAATGTATTAAATGCAATGTCCCTATCTCTATAAAACAAAGAACACATTGCAATGACAACAAGCAAGATGGGATAGAATTGATTATGCGAGTCTTTATGGCGGTCGTCTGCTGCTGAATGACATTTCTTGACGACAATGGTCTTCCGATTAAAAAAATAAAATTTTCCTGTTCCTCGTTATCACCACAGATAAAAGGGGGAATCACTTCACGGATGGTTAAAATCAGTTGATCAAATCAAATACCAAAGTGTAAAATTAGGTCCATTCACGTTGACTATTGGTTTCAGCTGAAGGAAAATTGCTAAAGTTTTGTCCATCATTTTACAATTTATTGTATACATCTTATGATGATTGCTAAACAAACTGGGCCTTATTATAGACATGGTTATCCAGGCAATACGTATAGTACGGCTCTGATAGTCGCACCGGGATTGCGATAAAGGTTTCCAAGTATCTATTACTGTAGTTTTGAAATACAACTTCGTCACCTACATATAATCAACGCCCCCACCTTTACTCGAAATAACACTCTTTAATTTCTTAAATAGTTATTGACTTGGATATAATACAACACAATTTAGGAAACCTTATGTATACATTGGCAAGAAGAGTTCTTGTCGGTTACTGTCGGTATGCTATACACAGCTAAACACCTCGCTATGGGGGAAATGGTTCTGCTAATTATGCTAATTGGTCCCACAAGAACGGATGGGGAATGAAGAATATTAAGGCTAATGTGTTAAATATAGCACGGATGCCAACAAAATAATATCAATATATCAATGTGTATATGGTAATTGTGACTTTTACGTTTTATTGCCTGAAACTTTGGGATCCGCTTTATTATATCGTTTACCACTATATTATGTTAAACCAACACGCACTTGGCCCTAGAAGCCTCGTGTAAATACGAATTTATTTCAAAATGTATAAATTCTTATAATAATAGTTGCTAAGAGATGGTTTATCTGAAGTATGGATTACTTATACGTGTATAAAAAAAACTTTATTTTGAAAACAAACGTATCGATAAGCTGTCTGGAACAGCACTTGATATTCCCCGAGGCTTTGTGTAGATTTCCACTGCTGAAAAATATTAACTGATTGATGGACATACTGTTTGTTACATCGTTAATACCCCTTTCCTGTGTGTGACATTTTTATACGCCCACATTTTTATTTGGACGTATATTGTTGTCTCACCTGTCCGTCCGTAGGTCTAAAATTGTTTGTGAAGACACTACAGGTCACAATTTTTATCAGATTTCAATGAAACTTGAAAGATAGGTTTATTACCATAAGATCGAGGTTCCTTTCGATATTGCCATAATATATCAGACCGTAACTTCATGGATTATGGCCCCTGATAGTAAGAAAAATCACGTTTTAAGTTTGTGAACAATGTAGAGGTCACAATTTTGAACCTATATTGATGAAACTTGAAATGCATATTCATAACCACCAGATCATGGTTCATTTAGATATTTGATCATATCGGATCGTAACTGCCCGAATTTGGCCCCTGACTATTGAAAATATGGTATATCAAGGTTGTGGACCCTGTAGAGGTCACAATTTTAATCCGATTTCTATGTAATTTGAAATGCCTGTTTATAACCTAAAGATATTGGTTCCATTCGATATGTAATTTCATGAATTATGTCCCTTGATTGTAGGAAAATCACTGGATAGATAGTCTCTGTTTACCTACTAGTAGTGTACGCGTAGTGTATTGCAGACATTCGGTCGCGTGTTTGTTCTTCTAAGGTAGTTTTAAAAGTGCGTATGTAATCGGATTTAACGCCTCGGCGGAACATTAAAACAATGTCACTTAAGGCGTAATTAAAGTTGCAAAATTCCGTCATTGCGATAATCATGTATTTTTTACACCCGCGGCAGCTGAACACGACAGTTTAGAAACATACACATCTGATTGCTCATCAATATACTTTCAATTTTGGTTGTAGTTGCACTATCTGAATACCAAAATTCCCACCTCCCACCACGACGTTGTTATTACACCAATCCTCATTTTTATGCTCTGGAATTGTACCTACATAATAGTCAACTATATGGAATTATTTTGATTCAACCATCAATTGTATCAACGGTGCATCTTTAAGATGGTGCATTATACTTGCTTGAGATGAGAGTTATCACTATAGACAATTACTAGGTTAATATTCACTGGAATTATAGTTCAGTTTACTTCCTACGTCGTGATCAAATATATTTAATGTCTTTTACAGCTAACTAGTTTGTCAAATATTAGTTGTGTCAAGACTAGAGTTCTGATCAAATACTCTTATTATGAACTGATTAGGTAATATTACATCAGCATATATTGTTATGGAGGCAAAAGGTCTATCGTCTTCATTATAATAGACGGTTTTAGAGTAGGGTCTCGTTTCTGCAAGTAGTTTTACCATGGTAATTGAGGGTTCCTCCGTGTTCTGAATATCGATAAAATCGGCACTAATCTTCCTTGTTCTTGTCTATCGGCGTTGATAAGTTCAGTTACACGGATGCTGTTTAGTATGCTGTTTGGGTTAAAGGATGCCCCAGTTACGTCTGAAATGTTGTTATGAGTTTGATAAATCAAGACTACAAGTGTCTGGAAATACACTTCGTCGAGTCTAAGTACCAGCTATAAAATTATGTTCTATTTGATGGAAGTTTGACCCAATGTGTCTCAAAACAACACAATAAGCAAATGTAAACGTCCCTTTTAAGGAATGGAATAAGATAAACTGTCTGGAATGGTTGCAGTCAGTCTTTCGCAAAGTGCGACTGCCCTATCGGTGGTATTTTTTTTAGCACCCCTTCAGCGTCCTTGTTAAGGTTTTATTTTGGGAAAGGCAGTCATAAAAAGCTGACATGTCTTGCATCGTTAACAAATCTTAACTATCACGACTCCACTAATGGTTATGCTTGATTAGTTCCGTTTTCCTCTGACCAATTTGTATATCTGTACAAAATTCGTCGATTTATGCACTATAGTATCGTTGTAAGGTTGTGAAGTCTTAGAGGTCGTTTCAAAACTACAGACCATCCTTTTATAAAGTATAATCTTGGCGGGACATTATATGTTTGTACGGAAATGGCCCGCTTGGTGTACGTTTATAGAATACATCTTGGCGTGAACACCGGTTAACCCATACCAAATGATATGCACCTTCTTAGGCATTTTCGAAAGCACTTAAGACATAATGATGAAGCATCATCACCTCCAAAAATTCTTCATTTTATATTTTTTATCGCTAAATTCTGCTCCATGCGTATTATCTAGTATGCACTTATTTATCCCTGCTTCGCCATTGTTGTACAAATCAGTGGGTCGTTTACCCACATACTTACTATGCTAAAGTGCCCTGGTACCGACCCAAGCATGCCTTACACGTCGGCCCAAGGCTTGGTCCATAAGTTGGATATAACTTCTACTCCAATACTTGACGTTCACCAACCCCCCAAAAATATACACTTTTATAATAAGTAGAAACAAACCTGACACAAATAAGATCAAATGAAATAATATTGACAGAATGGATCCAAGAGTGACCACTGAAAATGAGATCTGCCATCAATGCTGAATGTATTTGACTGCAAGAAGAACACAAAGATGTCTTTAAGTTGTCACCATCTCATCAAATGATATCTGTTCGTAACACTATATTATTACCATCTTTTAATATTTCAACTTAATTACTAATCTGTCATAAAACTATAATGCCTCCTATTTCTTTAGTAACCCCTGCCTAGATTACCATGGAAACAAGATGGATACCTTAAACTATCTCTGTTTGGTTACTTTCATATGACACATAGGGCGGCATCTTTTTTAGGTTTTCGCCTACGGAATCATAATTCAAATAAAAATCAAACACACTCGATTCTATAAGAATGTGAACTGACAAGGATCTACGTTGCTATAGAAACGAAATAGTGTGTAACCGTTTGTATACTTCCATTATAAATTCTACAAAATAATGGAGTGTGGTTTTTTTCTATACCATATGAATCTTCCCAAATAAATTAAGCCATATCCTTAAATTATTGTTGATTACCTCTGGTGGTTCCTTGACATCAAGACTGCACATTACTCACGTAGAGCACTATAATAATTATTGGGTGTATTCGAGATATGGTATGATTAATACTTCTAATACAAACTTATCTCATGGTTAACAAACTGTATTTAATGAACTTAATACATCAGAATTGGAACTAAATATTATGCCAACATTCGCCCCGTTTCAATTTTGCGACTGTTTACCACACGCCATTATGATGAAAAACCTTCTGGATACCAGGAATGAAAATAACATCCAATGTCAATAAGATTAAGAATTTTCGATTTATTTGAGAAGCTTTCACGATATAGTGAAATAGAACTAGTTCTGAAAAACATTTATCAAATTCCAAACGATAACAAACAATATTTTTGCGACAGTTTACCCTACTCCGTATAATTAAGTGACCACCAGGATAACCGGATGAAGATACAATTTGATTTTATTAACGTTAATAAGAATCGGTAAGGCATTTGCGGCTTTCGCGATGCAGTGTAACAACACTAGTTCTAAAACACAATTTACCGAGTTCGGAATGATAAATAAATAGCACCGAGGTCTTACAAATATTGAATGAAATGTCATGATGCGCCATGCCATTTTTCTCATAAGATAGCAAAACACAATCCATACCAACATAAAACCTACTGAAATTAGATTCTTGTAACTTCTCACTTAAAGTTCCTCCGGAACCTTTTTCATAATTTTAATCATACTAAATGGTGGCTTAATGCTTGCATTTGTAGCATAAACATTTAACTATGTTGAAATTATCTTGTAAGAAAGCACGGGATCAAGAACAAGGAAGTTATCTAGCAGTTATTTCGTAATAGATGTTTATACGACAAATGCAGTGATTAAGCATACTTTCGGGTGATTAACCTGATATTGGGTGCGATTTCTAAAGTTCCCGAAGCTGTCAATATTGTGTATACGAAAACTATATAACTTTCACGACTTCCGCTTAACTTCCTGTGCAACAAGAAGAGCTAATAATTGGCTTCTACAGGCACCGTTAGCCATTGTCAAAACCAAAAGGATCCCTAACACCCCATTGATTTTCCTTTCACACATTTCTGTTGTTTTAGGTGAAACATACCCATGTATATATTTACCACATCCAATAGGTCCCGATATGTATGATATCATCTTTTTTTTAACGTGACTCGATGTACAATTTAATTTGATATGTTTACCTTTTCTACACACCGCTGCGATAGAGAGTGACCAAATGCACTTGCTGTTAAGCATGTTTAATGTGATAACGTAGTTAGCTTTCGGGTGACTAATTCTACAAGAGAGACCAGATTAATGAATTCGCTTTCATTTTTGATCGTGGTACAAAACGAGTAAACTTTGCAAATTATGTTTACATAAGGTTAAGCACATCCTGCCTTGTGAACGAAAATGTTACTATTTGCTGGTAGCTACTTATTCGTGTTTAAGAAAGAACACCTTTTATACCATTCCGTCATGACTTTTGGTGTTTTAAGACACTTTTGTAACAGAACGGTAAAAGACCTATCGGAATGATTGGCAGTTTTATAATACGAAGTTGGCCTTGTCAAAACCATTACAAGGAAACTGCCAACCTTCACTAAAAGCCCAGTACGTTGGTTTAATGAAATTGTGCTAAAATATAGCACTGAAAGAATATGAAATCATCCCACTGAATGAAGTATGATTGAAGGAAAGTGAACCGACGATTGTCTAAAATCCGTCCTTGAACTTTGTTATAGACTATAGTGTCAGTTCTTAATGTGAGTACGTTAATAAAATTCTAGCGAAGTCAAAAACAGTTTGGTCCGATATATAATGAAATGTCTCAAGTAATCAATTTCATATACTCCCATCTCTAATTAAAATCATACGTCTGCATTGATCTTGTACTATAAAATGTACTATAGAATGTATCGACCTGGTTAAACAGTTAAAGAACATGTTCAGTTAAGGACTTAATAGATTTACGGCGAATATAGACTTTCGAACCACACACATTATCAACAGCAATTTTACGATAGGCATATGGCTAAAATCAATCATGAATTAAATAATGGCCATCTACAGTTCACAATAATTTCTACTGTTTTCAAGCCGCCATCTTTATTCTAAATGATTGTAAGATTTTAACATGAAAAATCGGGACCAATATTGTATATAATTCATTGTTTTCATCTTAATCGTCTTTCAGCAATATATTAGCTAAATGTTGATAAGAAAAATATTTATTGATCTCCCTCACATTATCCCGACATGTAAGACATAAAAAACATATGATATTTTCCCCATGCATGTAAATACGTTAATAAAACAAATGCAAGTTGGTCCTGCCTATAAGACATAAAACATATGGCATGTAAAGACATAAAAAACACATGTGATAGTTTTATGCCACGACGACCGACGTACATGTAATATATTAAGAGCCACGACCTCTGTGGGGCGGAATAAGGGAAGTGTATTTGGATCAGTCAAGATATGGCTATTAGAGTTGCTTGGGGAGTCATCCCTATCTTAATAATCTATTCACCACAGATCAATCGCATCTTACACACACCAACCGAGCCGGTGTGTTGGTGGTGGCCAAATTAGATCATACGGCATGTCATTCAGTCAAATGGTGTGGATTGATTCCCCGCTAGTACGTAGCTGAGAATAAGGTCGCCTTTTCAATGTCGTGAGTTTTCATCCGGTCCCCGACCACTGCTAAAGACCCATACGCGCACGCGAAATACTGAAATAAAATTATACCATGTTAGTTATAGATTAACCTAGTTTGTGTCGAATTTATGTTAAATCCTATTTCTCTCTATGTATATACCAGCCATTATATATGGGTATGATATGATGGTTTGTGTATATAATACGGGTCTATATCTCTGTTACTAATTCAATATTTTCAGAGACAGAGATACGTCTGATATGTGATAGATAACCGCGAATTAAAACAATAATTGATAAGGAATATGAATGCTGTTCACCCGCTTAAATTTTAAATTGTTGACCTATTAATAGGATTCCGGGTTCTTCTTATGGGACAATAACCCAGAATTTCCACAAGTTTCAACGATCCCAGTTATCTGAAGAGACACTATCTAACACACCAGAAAAGTAATTCTATGAAAAATACAACTTGACCTAAGATATACAATACACTAACATATAAAAGCGCACGTATGAAAAGGCAATCACTGCCAAATTCCGGTCAAAGAGTCCACATAGTTTTAACATACGTATTTTTCGCCCGGCAATATTTAAAGACGCCAATATGACGTCATACGTGAAAATGTCGGCAAAAAACTACTTGGTATCGAGTATGATGTATGGTGCATCTTGCGCATTTGTATGAAGAATTATTTAAAGAAAAACTGATACCGCTTTTGATTATAGAAATTGCAGAAACGTCATCTTATTCATTTCATAGTATTTCTTTCAATGCCTTGTTCAATATTGTGTGTATTTAAATGGGTTTTTTTCATATAAAGAGGATTAAGTATTTTGCTCAATACTTAGTAAAATTAATAACATTTTCTAATATCTCTTAGGGCAAACAGGTTCCACTGTACTTACTTTTAAAACTCTGTTTTGCGATCGGCTCAATTTTATTCCGTAGTTAATAGGAAATAAAAGAGTATAAGTCTCTTTACGACTGAGTGTAAATGTAATGCCTGCAATAAATCAAGTTTGTTGTATTAAATGTTAGTTGTAAATAGATTTAATAGGTTTTGTTTTGATTCGATGGTATATTCTGAGCTCGTGAATGGAACATAGAAATAGTAACTATCAAATTAGTTCAAATAAAAAGCAACACCGCTCCGTTCAATATTACAATCTGGTGTTGCAAACCGGAATAATGTATTAAGAATAATCTTTATTGGGAATCTCTATCCAAGATACATAAATATACATAATACACAATATAAATACAGTGATATGATTAATCGAAAATTGGGTAAGTAGTGACATGGTCATTGGAACTGGTTATAAATACTGGCTGGCATCACTCAGACAAAACAAATATATTGTGTCGATCTAGATTATACTAGGACGCAAGGGTGTGGTCATCACTGATTTGTGTAAGAAAGAATAGAATTTGCTGTGGGGGTGAGGACGAAATCCATTATTTATAGTAGTGGTTCTCTCGCCACAACGCTGAGAAATTGTGGCGTGGGTGCAAATCGCTTCTATTCGTCACCTTTAATTACCCCTTGCTAAGGACGGCATATATGTTAAGTTACGATTCAGCTAGCACCGGCCCCCACTCCCCAAAGGTCTATAAAGATATGTTTGAAATGGATTTACGTATATAGTTACAGTTGCCATTAGATGTATAGCGTTGTCAAACTTTAAAACTGTCTAACATGGTGAGAAATAATTTGTGACACAAGATATTATAGTTATACTTTTAGTGTGGCCTTCAATCGAATACAGTTTGAATATGTATTAGGAATAATCCATGAATATCTTTATACCAATAATTCCCCAAGCATCATTATAGATGTACTGAACGATATAAACATGTAATCTTGTAAACGATCATTAATTCTGGGGTTAACGTGGGTTGATATTCAGCTCACGGATTGTTTAGTTATTTATTGTTCAATTTATTGGTTAATTTATCGTTCAATTGGTTAACAGCCTGATTCGTGTCTGAATATTGAAGAGGCCAACTCATTGCCGGATTTCCCAATATACATAGTGCGCTAATGCTCTAGGATTCACTAAATTTAATTTGTTGCGCAGTGTACCGGTTTAGCACATGACTTTGTTTCAAGAGTACGCCTTTATTTCATTCTATAATATCCAAAGTCATAAGGGCAGATCATATTTCGTTTCGTATATATATATAGTTCAAAATTTCGTTTTACTTGTCTCTACTACTCTAGGATCTGGAACAGTTATTATATAACCCGCGTCCTGGATTCTGTGGTGGATTAGCCAATGGAATGGTCTGTTACCGTGCGTCTTAAGCGTGAGGTGCACGGAACTTTCGGTAAACCACTAGAAACGTCAACGCTGATTGATTAATAAATGCCTGATGTTATAAGGTCAATAGTCGTCGAAAGTATAAAATAACGAAACGAAAAAGAGATCTGTATTTTAGTCAAATTGATATAATTATATCAGATTGTGATTTGTTCCAGAGCAGAGATGAAAGATACTCTTGGATCTAGTATGTAATGTATCAAACAATACATCCATCACTTAAAGCTCACATTTTAACGGTTTGTCATATAAAGGGAAATAATAAGACGTCGTGGTATAGGGCTATGGCGGTTATTTAGGTCGTCTGATGCTAAATGTTATGAAATGGTAATTCTATATGGCATCCATCATCAATTAGATTTATTGTGATGTCTTTGTACTGATATTCATTAAACCTACGATGTCCTCCATTTGAAGCTCATTAAATGTCTTCCGAAACCACAGTGGTACATCCTAACCCACAGAGCAATTTCCAGCAATTCCTGATTTTATCTCATAGATTAATCCGTAGTAAATGGTCTTTCTATATATTCATTGTTTTCGTCGAGTCCATTAATTTGGTCATCGGGTGACCTAAGTCGTTTTTCATATTTATCTTTGTACTATCAGGAAATTGGTTGCTCAAGGCACATGTTTTCATAGCCTTGCTCTTAATGCGACCTGATTGCTTTATATTTGTCGTTTACGTTGACGAATACATGAACTAAAATTCGACGTTTTGTAACGACCCAAGTCAAGATTAGGTTCAGCAAATTAAAATATATTCTTTCACACACTATCATTAATTGAATCTGCTTATATTCTTGACTTGGTTTCACCGTTATTTCCCTTTATTTTAATGTGGAAGGATGCGAATGTGGGGAAAACCCCGGGTCAAAATTGATATTATACAAAGACCTGAGTTATTAAAGCCTGTTTTTATCAAACCAGAATACATAGCAGAAATGGGATAATCAAAACACATTATTAGTTCTTCAATGCTCCGGCCCGGATCCAGGATTTTGTGGGGGCATATATGGGAGCAAAGGATAATCATCAGAGTGCCGCATGGATTAGTGGTTTGGTGTAGTCCCCGGAGTCTTCGTCGCGGCCTCATCCCGAAAGCAATTGTATACGTTGCAAGCTGCAGGTGCTGGTCTGAACAGTGATGACCAGTCTCACTGGGGCTGAGCGGTCGGGGCCTACCTGGATCTGCGCCTGATGCTTGTGTCGATCGCTTAAAAAGGGGGACATTGCACCTCACACCCACGCAAATGCAACTTGAAACTTTGATGTTCTTATTGTTAAACTCTACACTAATTATTGGTATTTAAGGAATCTTCTTTATAACAACGGCGTGTATTTCAGTAGTAAGTAATATAATTATTTTAATAATGGACTTGTCAAATAGAAATAAACGTGATTGGTCTCGCTTAAATTAGATCATATATTTATAAAAAAAATACCAATAATATTGATTATGTATGATCAACAGCACACTGCTCTATATATGAATGTCAGACTATAATTGTAATAATAATTAGATTGTCTACATAGCTTTGTTCTGTCTGACTAAACTGACCCCCGCCTGTACATCCCTTAATCAAATCCCGTTCAGGCGGACATAATACAAATATAATTACCTTGATTTCCTGGACATGGTGGGCTAAATGTTTTAGAAGAGGTCTTTGTATTGTCGGGATTATTTATCAATCATGCGTCCATATAAAATGTAATTTTTGAAGTCGTTTTATTTGAAGTATTTATATCGCCCACTTTAATTCAAAAATTATCCGTAAAAAGAATTGACATGTCTCTTTATCAACTAGAATAATTACTGCGTATGCAATTCATTGTGCACCCATAACCTGTATTAGATTTATAATAATAAAAAGGCCATTTTAATTTAATTTAAAAATAAACATACATTTTTATTTATTGTCGATTCGGTTATGTTCTCATTTAATGTAATTTCGTCATCCGTTTGCTGGTCTTTTAATACTCGAATATGGCGACGTAGGTATTTATTTGTTGTGTGTGGTTGTGAACAAAACCCTAAACATGTATAGGAGTCGACATATAATTAAAAGGTACAGCTAACCAAGAGCATTCGGATAAAAATTGGGAGCCATGTTTGCTCATTTGCGGGATGTGGAAGAACCTTTGGCAATTGGAGTTGCCGCTGTCCGAGCGTATCTGTATTAGCCAATATCATTTAACATGTATTTTTTCTGATTAGAATAAGAAATAACGTGTGTTTCGTTTGAGAAGTTGTTTTAGGCTAGCTAAACAGGGTATGAAATAATCCTCTAGTATGAAACAGGCACGGATGAAGTGGGAAGTTTACGTCGTTTGGAAGTCATAAACATCTCAATTGCCTTCAGAGTTAATTTACTTTCAAAGCCGGGGTCCAACTGGATTAAACGTGGCGTGTTGATTCGCAACAGCAGTAGATCATTAATAGTTGTATTATTCAAGCGTGTTCGTGTATGTAGTAGAAGTCGAGTTAACACACTAATGCCCGTTCTACTGTAGTTCTTGAAAGGGAAATGAAGAAATTTAATTCAATTATTAAAAAATTATGTGGTAAATATTCATTGTGACGTGCAAAGATCGTTTCCCAAAACACTAGCGATGACTTTATGTGATGAAATTTGGTTGAAACCAATTAAGACTTTCCATATTATAAAGGCAAGGTCTTTTAAATACTGATATGCTGAAAATACTCTCCAACTCCAATCTGGATGATTTGTTCTTTACCATAATTTGGATTTGACATATCCCACTGACTGTGATCAACAATTTTAAAGGCTTGAAATATTCCATCTTCGAATGATTCAAGACTCTTAGACAAGTTAGCTAACAATGCTGGTCATCTCCGTCTTGATTATATTTACAACCTGTTAACAGTCTTCAGTATGAATTCTTCCCGTTCTACTGTTACATTATTTTCTATTTTTTTCTACTGACTCTCACTTAACATATTTTGTTTCTTGAAATTCAATGTCGCTGGTAAATTGGTTGACTCTGATGTAATAATCACCCCAAACCATCATTGTTTGTTTGTCTTGATTCAAAAAGGTAATCTTCTCCAAGCTCCATCAGCGCATTTAACTGGTCTACTATAGACTGGATACCATAAATTATATCAGTAATTATGGGTGTAAAATTCTGTACCAAGTAAGATAAATGTGCTGTCTGCCGAAGATGGATCGACGCAAGGCAACCATAATCTAACCACTATCGTAAGTAGCCATGTATCTTTGCCTGTTGTTCTAGCTTACAAATCTTGTTGTTAGAAGCCATCAAATGTCCAGGTAACAAGCACAGCGGTAGAAATTTGACAATAAGAACTTCAATGGGCCTGTATGTGTGTGCAGTAAACCTTGTAGCCGATGACTTCGGAAATCGTTGAACTACGACATTTAACTTCTCCGCCAACAAAGTCAACAGTCTCTAACGCTTCCGGTATCCTACATCCCTGCCGAGGTTTTCAGAATAATAGCTCGGTGGTCGAGAATGGACGTTTGCGTGTTTCCGGGTCATGGTAACCGATACGTAAACTGAACGACCGTTCGCGTGTTTTTTCGTACCCTGCAAAATAGTGGAATGATATAGGTCGTTGCGTCAGGCGATGGCCCAATAATTGAGAGGTCCAGGGTTTCATCGGAGTGATCGTCGAGGATGTACCTCGGGATTTCCAGAGGGTTTCCCCTTATCAGTAGTCCCGGTACGGAATGGCGTTTAGACGGGACGGGAAACCGAGATGCATGTTGGCATGCATTCATACCTACCCAATTTATGTTGACTGGACGTTAAACCCCATTTCCCTTCCTATGGTAGCTAGAAATTAATTAAGTGTATAGACTGTCTTTTCGTGACCCGGACAAAAATTTATTTTATCACACAACATCGAGTATTTTTGGGCCTCCGCAGTATCATTTCACCGATGTTAAGACATTGCTCAAAATTTGAGTGATGCTGACTACACTTATATACCACTGACCTCTCCATTCCCGTGTTAACAAGACGTTAACTGTTTTAAATTAATGGGGCTCAGCAATATCGGTTTGCCGCCATTAAAGGCATTGCTCCAAATTTGAGTGATGGTGACACTTACTATGCTACAGACCTTTTCATTAACATGTTAATAAGCCATTAACTGTTATAATATTAAATACTGTATTTTCTCAAATTTAAGTTAATAATATGCATATTGTAGAGGAGATTGTTTCGGTCAGTATTCCGGAAACCACAAACTCATCTGTACACCCAATGAACCTAGGCAATGTTCAGCTCTCAAGATATAAATTAATCACAGCCTCCTTCAGCAACCCACCATCTACTTATCATCTTGTACACTTAATGGATTTAATCAGTTTCATCATCTTAGATGGAGATACGATGTATAAATATTCTGTAGTGTATGGCTAAACAATGACTCTTATTGAATATGTATTAAGTCTGGTGTTTTGAGTATGGTCGTTTTCTCTTCCGTTAATTCCCCAGTGTCATGATCACCGTCTGGTTACACGCGGGTATTAATATCAGAGCATATTGACCAGTCTCTCAAGATGGATTCTTTCCACGACAATTCATTACATATAATACAACTTAGATTGATTTTAAGATGCAAGGTCGGTTGAATACGTGTTCGATTCTGAGAAATTTGGAAGGAGGCTTTGGTATCCAAGTTAGAGGATTTCTTTTAAAGGTCACGTTTTGTCTGATACTGTCAAAGATTGGAAAGAGAAAATTGGCACATGGTTTCCCTAATCTGATATAACTTATTACTTGAAAAAATTTGAATGCATTGAGATGGTGCGCGGAAAAAAAGTCACAGGAAAAAAAGTCACAGTAAAAAAGTCACAAATTTGCCTAGGTAAAAAAGTCACAGTTAAAAAGTCACAAATTTGCTTAGGTAAAAAAAAACACAGGAAAAAAAGGGATGGATTTGGCACCGCTGACACGATCCCTGCACAGATTTCGTAGCTGCGTCTGCATCTTTACAAATTTCTATTTGACTTTTCTGACGGGTCGATTGCCGATGGCATCCTGGGCGACGACAGTCTGGACTGTGGCTGATTCCTTCTGGAACCACTCCACCACTCTCCAGATGGATGGATGGTGTTGGCCGACAAGATTGTAGAACTTGTTGTTCCATCCCCCGCAGATGTTGTTGGTACAGGGGGCACTGTTCATGGTTGCGTCATGTACGTTCCAAACTTCAGGAGGGGACATTGGGGGGGGGGGGTCTTCTCATGGAGAGGGTTAGGCCTTGTAGTGGGGTAGTAGTCCTAGTGTCTGGACATGTCGCCAGGTTGACCGTGTCAGGTGGTAGAAGCATCCTTTGGCTGCCACGTCTCTACCAAACACGACAAGCAAAGAGCTCAAAATACTGTCTTTGAAATCAGTCACGATCGTTTCTACAAACATCTCATGGCCAAGTTCTTCACACTTATCAACAATATAAATTGTGACTTTTTTACCTGTGACTTTTTTACCTGTGACTTTTTTTCCTGTGACTTTTTTTCTGTGACTTTTTTTCCTAGATTCATTGAGATTGCGCAATATTTGATGTAAGATCTACCCTGGAGCCCTGTTCGTATGCACTTGCACTCCGCATCCAGGGCCTTGAAACTAACATCTTGAAATGCTAAATATTCTTCTCCTGTTTAACTTTGTATCTGTGATTTGATTGTCTCTGATTTGATATACAGTCATTCTTGGGGGGGGGGGGGGGGTATGGCCGAATGGTTAGCACGTGGCATGTTTAAGAATCTCCGGTTGTACGTGGAAAGGAGGATGGTCGCCTCTCCAACCTCGTGGGGTTTCTCCGAGTCCTCGGGTTTTCCCACTACTAAAGACCCCTACGCGCAAGCGAATTGTAGAAATTTATTTTAAAAAAAAACATACGTTAGTCCCGAAAAGGCCTAGTTTGTGTCGAGTGGACATTAAACCCCATTTATTTCTCTCTTTCTCTTTCTATCTCTCAACAGTCATTCTGTATTATAAGGACCCCGAAGATTATTTCCCTAACGTCCATAAGTCACATGATTTAAAATCTTGTAAGAAAACATTGTATGCCTATTAACATTGTCCTTTCAATCTTTGGATTAGGTGTAATGAGAACCTGGATTCTTGAGGGGCATGCTAGAAATGTCAAAACACATGAATAAATTCCGTATATAAATTAAATACGACAGCTTGCACAACAAGGACACGTCGATATAATTTCAAATTTCATAAAAATAAAATTGATTTCACTTTTTGATTGATTACCCAGCGGACATGAATATCAAGGGTCTTCAGTCCCCGTCCCATTTCACCACCCACCCACCCCGCCCATGACAACAAAACGCTAAATGTGTCGACGATATGCTAATTTCCTGTTCTTGACATTCCAATATGTAGCTATAGATTTATTTAGCCACTTTCAAAGGGAAGGGGTCATTGACTCATCCAGAGACTAATCAGGAATTTTTCCAGGGTGTGTTGATATAACTAATTTCTACACTATTGATGATTTTGAATAGGAAATCGAAGTCTTATGAAACAACAATCTATTATAAAATCGCTGTAAACAGAACTAAATAACCCCAATATGTCGAGCTGTAGAGAAAAATGTAAGTGAATTTATCGGTACGCTCAATTTTCCTACATCTCAAATTAACGGTAATTTATTTCAATTGACGTCTAGATGCACATCACGTAACAGAGACGTTTCTTAATTTTGACAAATTGCCTTTCAATTGCCTCTGGGTTTTAAGCTGTGATTTGATATAAAGAAGCAGCGACAGAGGAGATCAGTGCCATTTGGAGATCAGAAAATCCGAGTTTAAAGGGATTATTATAATATAACATTTAGTTAGACAGGCGATGAATAGGAAAGTTACTCGAGATTATTATATTTAGGTCATTTTATGCCCACGTTAATATCATGTTTTTAAAATATTCTACGTTGCAGCTAGAAAATGGTGTCTTTTTCGACTTCCTTTTTTGCTCAAATGTCAGAGTTATTTAATGTATATTATACCAATTGAACAAAAGATATATTCTTGCTAGTTTCGCGCCAGAACAAAGGCTGGCGTGTCCAACAATATGGAATCGGAACACCTACGCCTAAATTAACTAGAAAACTTAAATGATGCACTGCTATGGCATTTTAAATCAAAACACATAATGAAGGCATGATATAAAAAGTGCTTTCGGTTTCAGACAAAGCAAGTGTGTGTTAAAGGAACTATGGACCGTCTTACGTTAAGTAATAATATTATGAACATGTTCGTCGGCGTTGGAGCAGAAAAGTCACCCAATAAAACATGGTAATCAACTGTCTGTAAGCCCAGAGGCTCAAGGAAACTAACCAATAAAGCCATTTACCTACACAGACTAGACAATAGTTTACTATATTTATATTCACACTAGCCGCTATTTAAACGTGTATCTAACTTTTTTTATAATTGGTAGTACCACCGCTCAAGGACAGTACTACCATCTTAATGAATATATGTATACACATGCATGAGAGAATGACAGGGTGCTATGGTATGTACACTACTTTGCGTCGATCTACGGGACTATTTTTGTAGACACTCTGAATACATGTATGATAATAATAAAATGATAAAATCAAGCATATTGCTTTGTAAATCCTATATTGAATTAAGTTTATGTATAAGTTTCTTGATATTGATTATCGAAACGCCAAGACAGGGATTGTCAACCTATATTATTTCCTCCTTTACCAAGAACCTGTAGGTAAATAAGTACAGTATGCCAACACAGCTCTATGTATTTGGGATTCTCTGAAGATTTCTTATCAGATTTTAATGTACATGTAAAAGGAACTGTACCTAAGTCTTGACAAATGTACTGAAATGACTAAAACTGAGATTAATGGCCATATTAAAAAGGACTTCTACTATATCAAATATATCCAAGGTTGTATTCTCTGTAGAATGCTGGTACGAAACCTAATGAATTTTAATTTTATGAAATATAATTATTAATGCCAGGATATATGACTTCCAGTTCCTATGACACACTGGGGGCCACTGACTCGCTAACCATGCCTGTGAGGTCACGGGTTTGCTCCAGGTTTTGGTCGAAAAACCGAGATATTATGTAAAAGAACCCTTGACGGTTGGGATTCGAAATAAGAGTAGGTCATAGCACCGCTCTTCTGACAATATACCCCTATATACCGTATGCTCGTCTTAATAAGCCCTCTCGGGGTAGGACGTTATGAATTAAACCCAATTCAATTTTCATTCCTATCCCAAAAATGCTCTTTTCGGATAACATCTGAACTATATTGTAATTCACAAACATGTGTTTATAGTGTAATTCGGTAAGAACAGTACAACCAAATGATCTTGGAAATTGCCACCAAATTGATGGTAAACAAATTGAGTTACCCTGACTGTAACTAACAGTAAACGATGAAGACAGTTAACCGTTTTTAGTTTCTGAAACCTTAATATACGAGAATCGGCTATTGACAGAACCTATTAAAATTTTCCTATATAGTGGAAGGTCTGGATTATTTATACTAGAAGCAAGCGATTCGACCTGATATAACATCGATTTATTTACTTTAGAAATTATATTTTGTAGTAGGATACAGGCTTGGTATTTGCGTTCAATATCCAGGGGTTGTCTCTTTTACACGCTTCGTGTAATGAAACCAACTTTGTAATTTAGATAAATGTATGAATTTAAACAATCTACCGACAACTAGACATCTCTGGAATAAAATTGCAATATATTTTATTTCTTTAAATTTCAGACGTGATGCTGTTTTGCTAAAAGCCCTGTTCAGTTGATGACGCAATGACATTTTTTTTCTTTTTTTAACAGCCACTCTGTTAAATATAATTCCTAGTCTACCCAAATGAATGCGCTTCTCGATTATCCATTTGTAAGTCCAAATAGGCAAGGAGTATTTAATTTGTCAAGTTTCTAACCTGACAAACATACCAGGCTTCCATTCCACATAGACCCGAATTGTTTAAACAGAAGGTTACGTCGTAGGTCACATTTCAAAATCATACGTCTCATTGTCGCCGACATCTTTATATCGTAAGGTCTGCGTGCTTTCGATTCCAAGCTTGTACGTGGCAAGGGGCAGAGTCGCGTGTTACCCCTGTTGGTTTACTCTACTTGATAGTCCGAAATGACCTAGTTTGAAACTTTGAGTGGACGTTTAGCGATCTCTCTATCTCTCTCTATTTGTGTGGCTTTGGATGGGCCCTAAAGCCCAGCTTATATCGCCCTACGACGCGAAAAAACTAGCGGCAACTGATAGCTTATGTCGCTACGACTGAATTTATCCACGACTAGACGCAACCACGATAAACCAGTTGATCGCAGTCGTAAGAGCGCTATTATGTCGCCCGGCATCAGTTGAAGCATCGGAGCCACAACTGACCACATGACTGCCAATGACCTTAAAAATGGATGCATTATATGGTTGTTAGCGCTCCCAGGGTACCCCGTGACTAAATAACCGAATCCTGTTCACACCAGTCGTGAGTGCGCTTATGTGGCTTGCGACTAGAGACAACTAGTTGTCTCCAGTCGTAGGAGTAGAACATGTACGACTCGGAGAAACTGGAGACAACTGGACAGCGACTGGCTTGTGTACGACTCACACCAGTCGTAAGAGCGCTTATGTCGCCCAAGTAGTTACGATTGATTAGTTCCACTTGATCGTAGACCAGTCGCCGACAGCTTTATCGCGTCGTATTGCAACATAAGCTGGGCTTACGGCACTGCAGCATACCAACCCCATTTCTTCACACATAAGTAGTGTTGTGTCCGACCCATACAAACTCGGCGATATCTTATAAAAGGAATAGATTTAAGGCTTGCTGTGAAATGTTGACGGATCGGAATAATGAGATAACTATTTCGAGTATAATAACTGTAAAACGTTACCCAGGAAACAACAGATTCCGTGACCATTAAAAGAACTGATAAATGACAATTGTATCATTTATCACTTTAATAACACAGCCATATGGCATTGTTGATTCATAATCTCTAGCTCCTACATCACCTCCGTAAATTAAGGCTAAAAATTCCACTACAACTTAGTGATAATCTTAAAAATGTGATTTCTAACTCTAAAATAGAATTTATCAGAAAATTACCAACGCTTTGTTAAGGGAAATAAATAATTGCCGCGTTGTAGAGAAAATTGCTTCCTTTTGTTTGGTTGCGTTGTTAGATTGTACATTAAAAAGAGAGACGACAACTGGATAACACAAGATGATCGAGAATATGGTGTTGTTTTTTTACCCAGTACTTAACAATCATTAATCTTTCTCTTGACAGAATAAAGCTGTGATATTTTTTTTATTTATCGGCAGTGATCAGAGGCGGATCCAGGAAATCCATTTAGGGGGGCCCCTAAGAAATTTTTTGAAAAAATCAGGGTTTCAGTGGTGATTTGTGGCGCATATCTATTTTTTTATACTGTTATTTAGGGGGGGCGGCACCTAGCCCCCCCCCCCCCTGGATCCGCCTCTGTCAGTGATAAAACTGGAGCAACCATCTGGCGTTTTCAAATTGGCCGTGTCCTTAAAGAAAAAGAAACGGCAGTGATCATAATAATCACTTAATCTCCAGTCGGTATTTCTCCGAATTTTCGTAAGCGGGACTATGTGTTTGGCATGTGGTAGAATCATATTTACTGTACGATTACTAAACGTGGGCAGGGGAAAGTTTTTTATATTTCATATTTGCATTCTTTAATGAAAATGGGCCCCAATTTCATCATTTCTATCCCTAACTGCAATTTTGTCCAAACGATCATCAAACCTTAAAACTGTAAACCTTAAAAAATGTTGCTTTGAGGTGTTAACATCTGCTAAGTAATTCTTTGGACACAGATAACACTTCACTGCACTATTCCATACAACGAGGTGTACAACTTTCGTCTAATTTTCTCATATTTGTAAAATTAAATCTTAATACGTGTTACTAGTACATATTAATATGTTATAAGGTCGTTTTCTGTTCTTGGTGTCTTTGTAAATAAAAAGCTGCCTGAATTATGTGCAAGATTTTTTGTTCAAAATTTCGTGACTTAAAAAAATGGAATTAAAAGCTTTTGAACAGCACGACTAAGTACGTTTAGTTTTTAAATAGGTTTTTCCCCCGAAAAAGTACGAAGGGAGGTTTTGTAACAGAAAATCAAATTAGTGTAGCCTAATGGTAACGATTTTATTCTGCAATGAAATCTGGATAGCAAAGTATTCAGAGAGCTGGGCTTGTGATAACGTTTTTTGCCTTCGTGGATTTCAAGTTCATGTGACAAAAAATAGACATTGCATGTCTTACCCCGTTTGCATTCTGAATCTTCATCCCAATGTTAAGACAATGTCTTGTTCAAAGCCAAATATTTAACCTGTGTAATATATCGAAAATGTTACTTTAAACTAAGGTAGTATTCGAGTTGTGTCCCTTTCATTGTTAGCAATTTATGTTCACTGTGGTTTCTCTAAATCGATAATTGATGCCATAATGGAGAGATAAATGGCATTTAACGTTGACTCGACACACAATAGGCCATTTCTGGGCTAACATATGGTTCACGAAGTTGCGCACAAGGGTCTTAAGCAGTGGGAAGACCCGGAGAAATCCAACGAGGTTGGCCCGGCGACCCCATCTTTGTCATGTACAGCCGGAAATTGAAACCACGCCAGTTGACTCAAGAACAACCTCCATGATTCAACGCGAACTCGCTAACCTTTCGGCCATCACCCGTCATGTCATAATGGGCAGGTATGATGTGGGTGTATGTGTGAGAAAGGTGGAAAAAGAGAGGAGGGGGTGTCTGTTAAATTTGAAGGCATGAAATTCTTGGACACTTCAAGTCCATGTTCCATTCCTGAAGCAATAGCCATTGCTATATTGAGACTTGAAACTTGTGTTTTTGACTAAGGGTGTACAATATCATCGTCCAATCGGTAACACAATTTCCATAACTGCTGTTTAACGAGGTGATTTCATTTTAAAAAAAAACCCGTGTATGTTGATGCTACAAAACTTTACCCTTAGATGCAGGTGTTCACTATTATTGTAATTACACTGCGCCAGCTTGTCTGATTGCTTAGATATGGAGTTAGATCTGACACTTGTATTAAAACTAATATCATTAAATATGTTTAAATCGTCAAAACCAAGATTATTATGACAAACTTCGTCACTAGCTAGAAAATATGTTTCGCCGTACATAGGTCGTGTTAAAAAGCTCCACATCAGCCATATTCACTCTCCTGTGTTCAGACAAAATTATTTTCAGTGATATTTTGAACATATATGGAAGAAACCTTACATAAAATGGCAAACGCCTCCATTACTTTCGAATGATACTTGTTAATGGCATTATAATCTGTTATATGTTCAATTTGTTTCGCGCTAATGGAAAATCTGGAAATAAAATTGAATACAAAATCGTCTAATAAAACCGGGCATGGTTCCATGAAAGTGTCTAGTCGTTAGGAAGGGAGGAAAACCCGATGTCCCGTAAAATAGCCCTTTATAGTTACAGAGAATTTAAAATAAAAATAGGCCATATAGTGGCGTGGCTTTTTCCCGATCCCCCCGGTTTTCTCCCACTTTCTACACACGACAACCATGTTAGTTCCGAAATAACCTAGTTTGTGGATAGTGGAAGCTACCCCCCCCCTCTTTCTCTCTCTATTCGAGCATATATTAAGTTGTTTAGTTCCTTTCGTTTTGAATCAATTGAAGCTGGGCTTTAAACAGGTGGTATGTGTAGAAATTTTAAGCCTATAATTATTGAATGTAGATAACCTAC
This sequence comes from Patella pellucida, assembly GCA_917208275.1. NCBI lineage: Eukaryota > Metazoa > Mollusca > Gastropoda > Patellidae > Patella > Patella pellucida. The sequence goes on from OU795039.1 coordinate 67,310,954, forward strand.
AATACTGTGATGTTATAATGTTCAGACAGTCAATTAGCTTTTAGTGGATTGAGAGAGAGAGAGAGATTGGTTTTAACGTCAACCTGATACAAACTATGTCATATCGGGACTAACATATGGTTCAATTTTAGGACCCGGGGTAATCCCTCAAGGCTGGACAGGCGCCCCTACTCCTTATCGCAACCCAGTAACATCGATCACATGTATTCAAAACAATAGGAAAATCGTCGACCATCAGACACTAGTATGTCTTTTTTTATTTGTTTTTCGCACTGTGTGATCTTTTCATGTTCCCCAGGACATAACATACATCCAGATGAGGAAGAGGAATAGAGAAATTAACCAAATTTAAATAAGTCAGCCCTGCTAATAAAATGCTCTAGAATACGGCGGATTTCAGTGTCAGTAATAACCTTTGAAGCTAATAGAAATGTTTTGTAATGTTCTCCAAGCAAAAAAAAACACACGTATTTAGCCTGATCTTAATTAGAAACTTTGAAGATCCATCTTTTCCGAGTTTACATTTTGCTTGACCGTTTAGTTCGTAGAAGATTGAAAAAGATACCACATTTCTTTTCAGTAACGGCGTTTCCAGTTAATTCAATATTTGATTTAAACTGTCAAACAGTTCCAGACTTTCTTACTCAAACAGCTAGATTAATACTTAAAGCTATGTGCCATTCTATTATGTAATCACTTCACATGCCTTTGGTCGTACATATACCGATAAATAATCACATGTCTGCGAATCACAGGGCCTTTATTCACACGCCTATGTGTTCTTGTCTACTTCAAACATGAACAAAATGGATCGTCATTAATCAATTTGCGAAACTATCAAGCATTTTCATTGATAGTCAAGTTTCAAAAAGACATAATATAGCTATATTTGTCTATGTATATTTGAAAATAAATTCTATCTACGTCAACTGACGCATGTGATTTCATTATTACGTCACGTCTGATCTGAATGGGGGTAAATTTTACTTTTACTAATAGTAAGTGCAGGAGGACCGCACTACACAAAACAAAAATCTACAAGATAAACCTGCGGACAAGACATAAAATATACATTACAAAAAAAAAAAATATCAATAAAGCACCGAACACGTGGCTATGTGCCCCCTGATATCGACTAAACGACAAATTGCTTTTTATTTATTTTAAAATCTCAGCATTTCTATTTGATATGCTGTATTATTTTGTTTGTTGTCTACTAAGTGAATTGTTTTAACATCCTGGAAGATACGTTTATAGTCTACAAAGCTTATATTGCATATCAAAACCACATTTGTAGATGCAGTGTTGTAGCCTTTCCTTAATTGTGTTCTGCTAATATGAAAGGACACCGGCCACTATTATTTCCCACATTTGGGAACATGGTTCTCTTTATATTTAGACTTTAACCACCTATTTATATGGTGATATTTGTTGACGTTGTGGTCAAGAATCGAATCAGTTGGGTTGAACGTATATTTTGGTAAATTCCAGAATTTTGAGGACTTTGAGAGGTCAGTGGTGTTGAAATATAGGGCGAATATGGTTTATCTTAGTTTGTGTATCCCAAAATGTTCATGATGGACACCACACGTTTGTTTGTATTGACCGGGCTCTTCTTATTAAATTAAGAGCGGTGGCTGGCGCCCCAAAAAATCCTGAGATCCACCCGTGCAAGTAAACGAACCCTTGTCTGTACGTTGGTAACTGAGTGGGAGGGAGCCAAACAAATCCCGAGGTTCACCCGTGAAAGTAATCAAACCCTTGTCTGTACGGTGGTGACTGAGTGGGGGCTGGGGCAAACAATTCCCGAGGTCCACCCGTGAAAGTAAACGAACCCTCGTCTGTATAACAATTCGAAGGAGAATAATCAACGGACACGTTGCTGTCCAGGTAAAATCATCCTCCCTCACATTATAAACGTTACTATAGAAATATAGATCGCCATAGTTTCATCTCCTAGTAACTGAAGTATTTTGTTGATGAACTATCAAACCTCATCATGTTCCATTCCCTATTGCTGACACTTTTGTTAACTTTTGGATATATTTTTATAGCGACTACATTTCCAGAGTTAATGCATTTCTAATGTCATATTCAATTTGTCACTAGCATCTTGTTTCGTCTTTTTACGTCAAGGGAAGCTGTTGATGAAGCAATATATGAAACAGGATGACTACTTAAACCTTATAATATTGTGACCCATACTTAGCTAATACAGCCACTTCTTGGCTAACATATTACAAATTCCTTGTAGATTTTAATACTGTATGGCTTGAAAGGTTTCTGAAACACTTCAAAAGACTTTCTAATTGGGCTATGGAGGTGCGTCCAATTACGTCTACTTATAATGTACTTTTATTTATATAATTATCACACATACTTACACCTACATTAAAAACATGAGGTAATGGAATCAAATGGGTTTTAACGTCCTAGCTTTCTACACAGACTGGGCTAATGAAGACGGACATACACTATGCAGTGTGGTGTGAGCGACAGCGGCGCTACTACTTTGGCTTATTTTGGGGCCTCAGTTTTAGCCTTTAGTCTCATCTGATCGACTCAGGCCCGTAACTAGGTTGGGGGGGGGGGGACTATACATTGTCTGTCAATTTTAAAGCATAACACTTCCCGCCCTCCCCTCGTTGCTCTGGGCTAGCTACGGCCCTGGATCGACTAGATACTATGCTAGAGACCCTCTGACAAGGTTAAACCAAGCGGGAACATTCTCGGTCAACACCGGATCCTCCCTGTTAGTGAGCCACTGACTTACTCACTGAACCACTGTGGCTCTGACAATATAAAGTAAAGGAGTGGGGTAGACATGTTTCTTAGTCCTTGTTTGACTCATTTATATGCTATATATAAATTGATGTCAATCTAGTCCTACGTTTTTGTATCAAATTTAAACAAGATGTTTCCGTCTGTGAACGCTAACAAATCGACATTAATTCATCATTTCGGGGGTTGTTATGCTAACGATTTTAATTATAGTATGTTTTTAAATCAAGCACCAGTTTTACGTCAAACATTTACATCGTTTAGATATTGATAATAGTACGCCATACACTAATGGTCTTTTATTTTGTACTTTAGGGTAATGTTGTCAGATGTACAATGATAGATTTGTCTAACAATATTTGCATTTATAGTTATTATCACGAAACTACTTTCAAATATCTTCCAAGTCTGTCACGTATCGTGTCCTATATGTCTTGATGAATGAGTAATAAAATCATCGCCATCATCCCTAGGTTAAAGGCCCTAGTGTTCAGATACAAGGCTATTTGGGTATATTTTATTTTTTTGTTTCAGTCGCTGGTGGGGGGGGGGTTAAACTCATAGGGGCTTGTATAAAAAGCAAGATGTCCGTCTTCATTCGCCCAGTTTAGTAAAAGAATAGTAGGACGCCAAACCCCAATTCATTTGCACGTTTTATGTAGAAATTGTGGATGAGAACAGTATTTACCTATTAAGAAGTATCCGGTTCACCTTGGACTAGTTTCATCGTTTCTAGAACTTCGAAATTAATTACCGATTAAGTGATATTAAACCCATAGGATTATAGCTATGTTTAGAATTTAATTTGACAGTTGAAAGATGATATTAAGTGGTGAGATGCCTAATTGTGAACATGCCAAGTTTTTTTTAAGTCATGTCCGTCTTCATTAGCCTTATTCGGAGCAGAACAGTGGGACGTTAAACCCCATTTCATTTCCATTTCATTTTGTAAGTCATGTGCTCTAGTTATGGATACTACGCAATTGACTTGTTTGTTTTTGTTCTGCCAGATTGATTTTTATTTTAATGGTATATTCAGTGTAATGACAGTCGTTTCCCTAAGCGCTCCACGTTCGTCTTTTTTACATCCGTCTGCAAAATTAATGTTTGTTCGGATCCCCGCAGCTGAGCATCTATCCGTAAATAAGTTATAATGATGATAACTGGAGAAACTTTCGTCATATTTTGATTCCATCCTGATTCTAGATGAAATTAACCTGGGATATCAACTCCTTTGATGGATATTTCTTATCTGTTTAAATGTTTTATCCAGATCCCAAAATTATACTATGTGAAACTTGTTTTGCATTTAATTTGCTTGAGACAAGGAATACAACTGCTCTACACAGCCTCTGCACGCATGCCTCATTTCTCAGGAACATAATACAAATGAAACCGAAGTCTGGCGTGAAGATATATGGCTCAAGTTTTCCTCTTCGTCTCACTTGTGGACTTTGATTTAAATTATTTCTGAACATCGCGATTTGTGAAAGAGCAGGACACGAACCCGATTTTATTTCTTTATGTACGCAGATGTTAAAGATAATGTTTTAGGAGATGACTATGAGAGCAATTCTTTGAATTTTTTTATGCCATAATATAATAGTGTTATATTCTGGCATACAAATATTCAAAATAGAAACGAAGTGACAATAGAAACCTACTAAAATGAATCACTTTTCGGTTGATTGCACTCGGAATAGTAGGCTGTGCTTTCATATCAAGGCCGCGTAAACAAACAATCCCTACTTGTATAATGAATATTAAATCGAATGATAGGGAAATTAAATGATAGAAATTGGATTTGAAGTCAAACCTTTTATACCAACGTGGTTTACGAAGACAGACATACGCCATATCTTGTGCTATGGGGTGGGGTGGGGGGGCTCGGAAAGCGGCGTGGTGCCATGTTGCTACGGTCACCTACGGTTAATACTACGGTCAATTAGGGTAATCTGCGTTTAGGCTACGGTCACAGTGGGGTCTTGCGAAACAAGTTTACTGTAAAGATATTTTGAATATTTTGAAAAATTTTGGGCTAACCACGGTCAAATCATGGATTCATAACTACATGTACGTCTAACTACTTTCAATACGCTTAGCTAGGATCAACTGACATCACTCCCTAGGAAACACCACTATCGAAATTCAAACGTGCCGGGACACAGATCTTGTGACCCCGCTACGGGACAAAGGGTCACTTGAATTTGGTGGGATATTAGAACTTACTTCGTTTTTCATTTCAGTTAAGACATTTCTAACCTTTTGGTAATTATTAATTGGAGAAAGAGCCTGTCAAAATTCAGTTTGCAATGATCAGTTCATTCTACTTTCGATTTTAAAATATGGTTGGATACATTCAATCTGTTTGACAATCTTACGACCAAAACCATACGAATAGTCCCAACAACCTTTCACTGCTGTGAATATAAAATTGTCATTTTAAAAAGTGAACCAAGTACAAATATGAAATCCAGGAGGAGTATTTGCCTGACTTCCATTTTATGGCAAAACGTCAACATGAAGTTCCCTATACAACTACTTTAGCCTCAATTCTAACACATTATTATATCTTGGATTACAACATCCACTATGTTAGGAAGTACTCTCCAATCCTTCTACTTAGCGGACACAAAACGGAACATGTTTACATCAAATGAATCAGCTTCATCACGCGAGAATTCTCAAATCAGAGTAATTTTGCCTATTTTGATTTTGTCTGAATGATAATGATCAATGATCACCACAACAACCGATTTAGAAAAAAGGGTGGAATGAAGTTAACACGAACGAAATATTTAGAAAACCAATACCAGACTAAATATCTGGATTAATATGTCAGATGTTGTGCTCCTCGAAAGGAACCAAACTAAGAAACAGAGTATTCTGATGATTTCTGTTAGATGAGTTAATTGCCATCTTGTTTGTAAAATATCAAACACCACTGATTAACACTGACTGTTTGTGAACGTGAGATGAAGTTCACGAATCAATTAACGTATGTTAGTAACCGGACAAATTACCAATTCGCGTGAAAACAGACCTTTCGCGGAGTCGTTTATAAATATACTAAAGTAGCTAAAGTATTCCTATGTTTACGGTAGATACATACATAAACCATTTATCCTTCTAATATACATCAGATCCTACGCCAGCCGCCTGTCCTTAACGAGCGCCTACATATGGTACAATGTATAATATATTATACACGTTTGGGAGAAATGAAATGGAGTATAACTTCCTACTCTGCCCCGGTTTGACTAATGAGAAGACGAGCATACACCAGTGTGCTATGGGGGACATTTTGTCTGGATTGTGGCGCTACGGCCTACTCTTGTGTCTAATTCCAACTACCAATAGAGCTTTTCGTACCATCCGAGCCACTAGATAGCTTTCCTTGTTAGACCTTCCTTTCCGCACCACTGGCTCCAAATCTGCGAAAAAAAAATTTTTTTATATATTAAGCGAAACGTGGTTCTATACCAATTCTGGTTTTGCTTTGTGGTTTAAATAAATGAAAGAGAGTTTAAAGTCCTACTGTTCTGTTTAGAACTGGGATAATTAAGACGAGTGGTTTTAAAAATCGACAGAGCACAAAATCATCTATACATTTCAACATTGGCTCTATCGTCGGAATTAAATTGTTACATTCAGACATATACGTATTTAGCAAAACAGATCACCACACCAAATTTGATTAAATCGATACTTTTATATTTACCCCGCACTGGGTCTAGTCACCGCTCGCGTTCGCTTCTGTCTCCCTTTATTATGAACAGTGCCTTTTGTACCGGAATCAACCAACCGTTCATGGCCGTAATTTAATGCCCACATGGACCTCTGGGTTGTTCTGGATTTTGTCACACTAAGACTGAGATTACATGTTCATTGTCAGTGGTTATGCATCATATTTACGTGTGTTTACAATAATTTGAGAGAGAAAGTGAGAGAGAGGGAGACAGAGATGGAGAGTTTAACGTCAACCCGTCACAAACTAGGTCATTTTTACACTAACCTGGCTCAATTTTATTTCAATAATACGTTTGCGCTAGAAGTCTTTAGCAGTGGGAGGATACCGGCGGACCCACGCAGTTGGACAGACGACCCTATTCCTTGTCAAGTTCAAGCGAGGAATCGAAACCACGTCCCTTCACCGTAAATTGACTTAATGACAAACTTTATGATGCAGCATGCACGCGTAAGCCATTCGGGCACCCAACCACCCAACTCAATACAATATTTTGAGCGATAAAAGGAATGTATTGATTTATCGATATATATTTGAATTCATTGGATTTGTAAAACTTTAATGTATTTATGCACAATTATCTGGTTTGTAGAATTAAGTCACTGATAATGAATGTTATTATCGGCATATTTAAATTAATTGGATTTATAAAACTTTAATGCATTCGTGCATAATTGTCTGGTTCGTAGAATTAGGTCACTGATAATGAATGTAATGTTTTGCATTCTAGCAACATCGATTATTCCCCCGTCAGCAGTTAAACTGTCGCATATTTATCATCGTATCTATGAATAACAGTTAACTTACTGGCTTGCTTGATAAATCATTGCTGTGACACGTTTAATCAATTGAGAGACGCATTACTGTTTTAAACGATTCGGGGATATTTAGTGGCCGAATTGTCTCTAGATTATATTGGTCTGACATTGAGTCAAGTGGCTTGGTTTACAACCCACATTTGTGCGTGACAATTATTATTTTTCTACGTGTTCGCCAGTTTTCTCACACTGCTAAATAACCTCCACTAACAAGCAAAGTATTAAAATCTCGAAACTATTGCTTCCATTTTATATAACCTTATTAAGTTGGTTTCAGATATCATATATAACTTGATATATGTATATATTATTGATTAAAACTTTCAGCGTTTGCATTTGACAAAATAGCTTGACGAAACCTCTTACTGAGAATATGACCTTTGACATCTTATGGCAGGCTTGACGTAATATAGTAATAACTTTAACTCTTCCAGCCTTTTTTGATATTTTCTAATTTTAGGTTTTTAATAAAGTGGGACTTGATGTTAAAGTATTGGTCATAAAATTGTCTGAGTGGGAACTAATAAACAACGATTGTCGTAAAATCGGTTGATTTACGTAACCCTCGGCCATAAAACATAAAATGGTATTATTAATTTTAAAATAATAAGCTAGTTGGTGTATAAGCCTACAGCAAGCTGTGATTCGTAAAATGGTTATGTTATTATGCTCCAGAGACTCGTGCACATGGGCTTTTGCCCAACGTCTTGCACCAAAACCTGGAGCCTCTCGAGAATTTTTCTCGGCCAGCATAGGGATCGAACACGGGATCTACTTGTCATTAAAAGTGAGAAAGAGAGAGAAGGAGAGGGAGAGTTGCCAGCCATAATACACGAAGTAGGTTATTTCGGGAGTAACATAAATATGGTTTAATTTTATTTCAATAATACACTTGCGCATATTGGTCTTTAGCAATGGGAGGAAATCGGAGGACCTGGAGAAATCCCACGTAAAACCGGGAATCAAAAACACGCTAGTTGACTCAGTGACATACCTTATGATACAGCGCGCACGTGCTAACTATTGGGTCATCCCCACTCCCACTACTTGTCATTAAACCAGCGTCATACCCATTGCCAAAAGTGACACAGAAATTCAGATAGTTGTGTACAACGTTTGTGTTTTGTCACAATATTGCTGATGGCAATGGATAAGCTATTCCACAAATGATGATTTTAGACTTGAATATCAATTTAATACATAGTTTCGTCTCTTAAAACTCCATGGCGCCAGAAACTGTTTGTTATGATTGATCGATTTAAATAATTTTGAAGTAATATTCGTTTCAATGGGACCTCTTGTTTATTGCGTGTGTTTCAAAAGACTGTTTTGCCTTTGCGTCTTAAAAATTGTGCCTTTTAATTAGCCGATCATGTTATAGCTACTTATTTAACTAGTTATTTATAATAATAATAATAATAATAATCACGTCATTTTACAAGGGTAGCAAATTAGGCCTGAGGCCTTTTTCAAATTTGGCCCTTGGCACAGATCGTGCGAATGATTTCGATCATTACTGCAGGAAGAGACCGAAGAACTCGGGGGAAACCTGCCTGATCGGACGGGAGACCGAATATCCCTCTCACTTACAACGATAAAGTTCATGTCCTGAGCTGGGATTGAACCCTCGTTGCATTGGTGAGAAGCCGCCTCTCTAACGCCACGGCTATCCGACCAGCTTCATAAATGAATATTGGTATCGTGCGTTTTCAAGTTTCAAAGAATTCTAGATTGTAATTATATCATTACGTTAATCTGAACGTGAAGTGGTGCCTTTGCCTGGTCATTGATACAACAACACCAGCAAGATAGTACTGAAATATCCCCAAAGACATTAAAATCTGGAAAAGATGAATTGGCTGCTTCTTATTTTCCGATTTACATGCACCAATGCCTGGACCTGTGCAATGTGCATGTGATGTACGATTTTAATTCCCTTAGCTACCAAGCTTGACTAACTCTTGCAGCTACTTCGTGAATTGAAAGTCCAAATGATCCGTTTTGCCTTAGGTAATTCGCTGTAGATAGGGGTGGTACTGGTAGTAGTGGTGGAAGGGATGTTGGTGTTCCTAAATTCGATTTTACATCACACACATCTCAATATGATTAAAATACAAATCAATTTTGTTTCGTGTTTATATTTCGTTTTTACTTATCTTTACTACACTTGGCACTCGGCGAATCTGGACAGGTTCCGGTACCCTACGTCAAATATCGGATGTATGATAGTAAGTGGTATGTACCTACACCCATACATTTGCAATGCGGCTACGGATTTACTTTTTTAAACAGGAAAACGTGTCGCTTTTACAAAAAAGTCCCAAATTGCGTCTTCTGTAGAGTGTGTATACTAAATAAGCAGAGATTTTGTCTCAAGGCTGCTGGTCTGATAATATTCCCTGTTAATTCCACAAACCCAATGCCAAACCTGATATTTGTTGATATAATACACTCTTGACAGAAACTCTATGGGGGCAGTCATGTTTTGCAATCGTAACCTTTAAAATAGTTCAAATATGGCGGAAATACAGCCGAGATTAAGATGCGTTAAATCTGTCGATGTTTGTCGAATGTACACTTGGATCTGGAAGAGCTGTTATTTAACTCCTGTTCTGCTTGAAATGTGGGGGTAGCCAATCAAATGGTATGTCGAATCGAGTGTTTGACTTTTTTTGCGCGGAACTGTGGGTAGATATTAGCAGCAATAGAAATCGAAACAAAGCTAAAGCAGATAAAATATATCATGGCGGCCGCTAATTGGTTAATCGAATGACTGGCGTTATCGGGTCAAATGTCGCTTGCTTGGTACCTGACGCCACAGAACGTGAACTCTCACTATAACTTGTTAGATCAACATGTACATGTAAAGTAGGCCATCGAAAGTAAAGAAAACGAAACGAAATACATACATGTAAAGATTTGTATTTTAATTAAAGTGCATACATTTAGTCTAGTTCTGGGAATCAAAAAAACGGATTAGCAACTCTTGTGTTTTTTAATGCCCATTCAGGATGTGGAACATACAGTGTTGACTAGTTTCCTTTAAGGGCGTGACACACATTAGTTTATGTTGCCTGCTGTCCATTGAGGATGTGACACTCGTTATGTTGTCTGATATACAGCTAAGATTGGTAATCATTAAGAAAGTATAATATACGTCTATTCAACAACAAAATAGCTCAGTGTTCCAAATATGGTTTATTATCAGTATCAGTTTAACAAAGTAACCCAATAATACTGAGGAAATCGAAATTAAAGAATTTACTATCAAAAATGATGCTTTCTGTTATAAAGGTGAAATCTAGCTCTACGTGTTTAGGTGATCATTGAATGATATGTTATCGGTGCAAACACAGATGTTGTAATTGACGTTTTCGATTTTCTGAAGTGTCAGTTGTAATTCAGAAGAGAAAAGACAACCACGAAGATCTACCATATGGGCTCTACTGCAGATGGAAACCAAGGATAGGTCCAAATTCGAAATGACATGGGTTCAGGGACCCTAACTGTATTAGAACCCAGTTGCCTGTATACATATGTGTTAAAGATTGAAGAGTTATGACTTCATATACATTTCGCGAATTATAACGAAGAAATGGGCGTCATAGGTCATATATATTTAGAGAATATATACCAATAATAAAGCTGTATTAGTCATAATATTTCGGGAATTATCATGAAGTATAGAGATGTGTAGGACATTATAGGTCAAATCTTCATAAAGATGGTGGTTATTTTTTAAACGTGGGTGTTTCAAGCCGATCACACAATGCTACAAGACGAAGATACCCGTGTATTACAAATTATCAATTTGAACGCCAACCATCAGTCGTTAGAAAATGTTGACTTGACAACCGAGAGTGGAAATTTGTTAATAGTATCCGAAGAAGTCGTAAAAGATCACGAAATCCAATATGGAGAATAATATTTTCCTACGATAAGATAGTTTCCTCAATTTAATTCATCTGACAAAACCGATCGATTACATTTCTCAGAAGCTGTAGCAATCCTGGACTGTTGGTATACATTTCCTGGCAGTGCTTTTGCCCTCTTTAATAAATGACGTAAGTGATTATTTTCCTATTTATCAAAGTCTATTTTTAAGTCTTCATTTATCCCATTTCGTACAATTTTGGAAAATATGATATCATATGTCACAATAAATTGAAATCGTGCAATCTGCTGACATTTCTATTGCAAAAAGAGAATAGATATACATGTATGTGTATATTTCGAAATATATCTTAGTAGTGTTCACATGCGGGAAACGTATCCATATTCACCATTGCTATCTGAATTATTTATTTTTTTAAAACTATGACAAGGGACTGAGTAAGCAGCATCTCTTGTCTCAAATCGTTCAAAGTGATGTATTTACTTGGAAAAATGAGCAATGTTTCTGTCCCAAATAAGACTTTCTGACAATGATAAGAAAGAAATACGATATTTTGGCTATAATTATATATAAATTCGGGCAGGTGTTTTGAGCCAATAAAGTTAAGTTTTCCCGCATATCATTGAAAACCATGTACTGTCAGTGTCCTAGATTATATCAATTACTGCAGATGAACAGTGCGTAGAACTGGAAAAGGCAAATTAACAGTAGTTTCACAAACCTCTCATCCCGCTAGCTGCCATCTGTTTTTCCAGATATAAAAGTTAATACCTATGAAGCAAAGATGGGTATACATTAACAACTCGGTCTCAGATAATATTTTGTGAATTAAACTGGTTAGTTGTATGTGAAAAACTGCCTGGAACAAAAACTTAATGAGCGGTTATATCTTATTTTATTCGTGTCTAACAGTTTGTCATTATTTGGATATGGTTTCATCAGGTGGTTCAAATTACTGAGTATCAGACACTCTTTAAACAATGTTAATGTGTATTTCAGAAGGGCGCAATGTTATATTCTATTTATTTACATTTTGGTATTTATAAAACGAAAGTTATGTAAATTCTGAAACGACCTCTTGAGTAATAAGAAAAAACGGCGATACTTTAATGCCCAGTGAGTAACAGTAGTAAAAAAAGCTTTTTACAAGTCGCTATAGGATGTTCATTTACATACGAACTAAAGAGAATATCCACCGTGAAAGTGATAGATAAAAGTATTGATTTTGTTTTTAATATACGGGTATAATTGCGTATATTTCGTACGAATGGTCATAATGTATCTATATATCGAGTTGTCTCCCACAACAGGTCGCATTTGAAGACTATTTTTCCGGGAACTGTTTCGTAGAATATCCATAACTGAATGAACAATAGCATGTTTCGATAAAACAAGACAACTTCAGAATTTAACCAGAGCAAAAGTGGTTTCCATTTAAATTTTTAAAAATTACCATACCTTAGTACAACGAGTCAACGATCCTATACTTTCTTATTGATGTGGTGGTCGTTGAAATTTTTACCATCTTTGTGGAACATGGTCGTGTCAATGGAGTTCAAAAATCCTTTTATTAATTATGCTGTGTTAAGGTGTGGCCATATTTTTCGGCCACCAGATATAATAAACTTGCCCATGTTTATTCAATGGTAATTTAAATTATCTCAATTCGTATTATCAGTAGTTTTTCCACCTTTACGTATTTTTATTGATTTTCACCCGTGTTTTGAGGAGTCATGAACTGTTTTATAAAAAAAATTATTACAAATACATACAAACATAGAACTTGATAATTCTATTTTAGGCAGTAATAGAGATGATATAAACACTGCTTTACAATTTCCATAATTATCCTTTATAGTCTGACACTGATGTATCAATGGGAATTGGTAGGGATTTCAGAGAGGTTATAGAAATTACAAGTTTGTCTCGGTGGACGTGACGTGCGAATCGCTGGAACGCCTCAAACATTTTGCTAAATTTACAAACGACCCATACCCTTTATATGGCAAACATGTATTTTTAGACGCGTCGCCATCTACACTTTGGTAATTTCAAATGTCAAATGAATCAATCTTTGTCACACCTGCGCGAATTATGAATCGCTTTAAGGTGGATCAGAGCATGTTAAATTTAAATTTCTAAAACCCAGATATTTTACAGACAAACCAATTTTATGCTATTAATTTCTAAAAAAATTAAATAGTAATTGTCATGTTTCTAATTATTAATGATAGACGAATATGCATCTTTCAATTCGTTCTTTTACTTGGATCAAAGCATTGAAACATCGGAACTTAATAACCTCAGTACAGTAAATGGCCATAATGGCTATTATGTGGGATCCCTTTGTAACCGGGAGTATAACTGGCCGATTCGTCGATGGTTTTTACAACTATTAGGTTCCAAAACCCAAAGGATCAACTAAAGCACATAGCTATATAAACTTTATTTTTTATTTTTTTAATCCTGATTTGGTATCTTAAAACCTTTTAAGAATACTCAAAGTTGTAACCCTATGTCTGCATTTTGCTCTGGTTTGACATAATGGGAATAAAATGCGTAACAAAAGCTAAAAGGTTTTATCATCACCCGCCTTTGTTAACGGAAACTACTGAATAAATATCCTTTGATATGAACAAGCCTGAAGTGGAGACTTAAATGATTTGCCATAATCATAAAGATCAATTTATACGTCCAAAGATCATGTTTATTTCCTGGATAAATTGATTAATTATGCCACTTTATTATCTGTAAAGGGAAAACACAATACACATATGGTCAACTTATGAATTTTTATCTGACAACTATTGGTAGTGATAATTAATACATATATTGCTCTATTTGTCATTAAAGCATCCCACAAAGGAACAGATTTCGATGATTAGCTCAATGTTTTCTATGTCATGGTGCATTATTCCAAAGTAATTACCCCCCCCCCCCCAAAAAAAGAAATAACTAAATGGTAATTTTAAATAATGAACTGGTACTAATAATCCAGTCAATTTTTGAAAAAAGGGAGTCTATCCCCAACAAATTGCAAGAAAAGGTTTTTTGATGGGTTTTGGTAGTGTGGGGTGAACTCAATGATATCCTAAAAGTTGACCAAAATTGGACTTCCGGAAAGGTCGTTTCGTGCATCAGTCAATTTATTTTAAAAAGGAGACCAACCTCCAAACAATTGCAAGAAAAAGGTTTTTGATTGTCTCTGATAGAGTTCGGTGTACTGAATCACACCCTAAAAGTTTACCTAAATCGGAGTACCGGAAAGGGGCAAATTTTGAGGGTAAATGCTGAATTCTTTAAATTATTTTCCTGGGAAAACTTCAGACAAGCATAAAGTAGTAAATTTTAAGTGAAACTACTGAAACTGGCAATTGGCCTCCGGGTGTCAGGACCAATCTTTCATATGAAATGGTTTTCATATATGTCAGATGGCCCATTGTGCAATTTTCGGGGACAACCCTACCCTAGAAACCCATGACCGAGAAACCACTGTTTAAATGGACATACCTCTGCACTGTTGTGTCATATAATAGCAAAATTGGCAAGTCTCTCAATTGTAGTGATGTTAACTGGTCCCTTACACCATTTTCAGATGTACCCCAACGCCAAACCTACGACCCAAACACCACAACCTGTGACCAAAATCGCAAATTTACGAATATGTAAAACTGTGCACTGCTTCGTCATAAAATAGTGAATTTGATGTCTGAACTGATGTATTTGGGGTCAGTATTCCATTTGAACATATGCTCAGTGATGTTGACGGACCACTTATACAATTTTCGGGATACTTCAGCGCTTACTTGCATATTTGGTATGTACATTTTTTGAGGGGTTACCCATACTCTCATAAAAGTCAGGAGTGGAAAATAGGTAAAGCAAAACAAGCAAATAGATACGTAAGGAATCATTTACCAATTTGCTTTACATAGAATGACGATCGCTGTCATCAACATGCTTTTTAAGACACATGGGGTTGCTTTTCATTATATGTGCAATTTTTGTTAAAATACGCCTTAATATCCGAGTGCTGTGCTACACAATATATTATAGTTCACACTGGAAGAACTTTTATACATCTGCAAAAAATATACGTAAGTAAAAAGTTCAATACATGTGACTGCTGCTTTATGTGATGAATTTAAGTTAAGAGTGAATTGAAATGTTGTACAGGCATCTGCAGATGCTTACTTATGTCGGTCGACATGGTAAAGGTAGTTATTGAAGTTGTAGATTTGCAGTCCATGAAATTGATTTGGGAGGAGACATATATTCTGATAATACAGGAGCAATTTCTAACATCCATGCAAAAAGATTATATTTTCGTTCAGAAAAAAAAGCGAAAAATCTGTATAGTATGGAATAGTTTTGTCTCAGAAGATTTCTCACATCTAGAGTCCTGATTTTTCACACGTTCAGTGGGTATGATAGCACATCCAGGATTTATGGCAATGGCCAACACTTATTTTTCCAAAAGCTTTTAAAAGGAGATGCTATAACAATAACTAAATGTGCAATATAAACCGTTTATTTCGAACTATTACGTAATGTATTTCTGTGGGTGGTCGTCATTTTGTAGTTGAGGGTGATAATGAGGCGCAACAATCACCTTCCTCTCTTCCCCAAAGGAACTATGCTCACAAACTATCATGATAGTATTTTCAGGGAAATTAACAATAGCTTTTAGATGACAACCACATAAAAACATGGTATGACAGTGCACCATCAGCTTTCAATGTTGCGCCATTGTAATGCCAGGTGCAATGTTTGTGGTCTAAAAACATTCCAGTGTCAGATTCTGGTAACGTCTACGTATATTAATCTACGTAAATGTTTTAGTAAGAAAATATGCCGGTCGTCGTAGTGTGTCATTATATGGCTATATAAGGTCATGTTACTTTTAATGGAGCCATTTGATAATATATACCCTGGTGTGAGTGTATGTGGCATGGAGATAGGGGCGCCTTCTCAACCTCGTGGGTTTCCTCTGGGCACTCTGGTTTCCTCCCACTGCTAAAGACCCCTACGCGCAAGCGAATTAGTGAAATAAAATTAAAACCATGTGTTAGTCCCGAAATGACCTAGTTGTGTTAAGTGGACGTTAAACCCCATTTCTCTCTCTATATATATATATACGATATACATATATATGTTCATTATACATATAGAGTCTAAAACCAACCATTTACGACTTTCTTGAACATGAAGTAGTCGAATCTTGGATCTTACCAATTTTACCACTTTCCGTTTCGCTAAATTTAGTAAACTTTTGGGATGTTATAAAGTACACCTAAATAAACGAGGGACCCCTAAGCTTCATCGAGTTATTAAAATAAGTATATATCGGATGCTTGACCCAAAGTGGTAGTTTCGTGTTGATTCGGTGTTACAAATGTTTGTTTCTTTGAATAGCAAAACTTTAACACATTTTTATTTTAACTTTTTTGAACGTATTAACAAATAAACTACACCAACAAAATGCTTGAAGAGCGGTCAAAAATTCCGGCTAATTATACGATTTGAAGTCCTTTTTATCATTCTCCTGAACAGTTTGGCTACATTGCTATCGAGGAATTCATTAATAAAAAATCTCCCATATTGACTTGTATTTGCTAGGTCGTCGCGCCGTGCTTCTATTTAGTAGTACAGTCAATTCTATAGTTTCATCAAACCGCTGACTTGTTTCTTATCACTAAACCGACAGTACACTTAGTTGAAAGGTTCCAAAGCTCAATAGCTCTCCAGTATATTTACAGCACGTGGTAGTAGATTAGAGAAATCGAGTTATTTAACTGACTAACTAGATGGCACATTTTGCCACGAGGGAATTACCACAGACTCTCTTCTAAGAATACTCTTAAAAAAGAAAGGTATATAATATCTGAAAAGGTGAATGGGATCATTTCTTAAGATTCCACTGTTATTACAAGAAATAACACATCCTCTCTTACCTGTATTGCGCGAATTGTATTTTTTTGCGTTTTAATATTGTTGTTTTATATAGAAACATTGACTAATTATAATTGTATTATAAAAGTTCAACAGCTGTTCAGATTCCAGGAAGGATAAAGGGAATGCCATTTTAATATTTTTTAGCAGCATAAGCGATCAATTTTCCTATTTTTACCCATGGTTGTGTTATGTATGGACAAAACGGTTAGGAATTAGGAATACTAGCAGTGTTCTCCATTGTCACATGGTGCATTATTCTCCAATACCTGCCAGCAATCGCATAAAACGTGTATATGCACTTTTGTCTTGAAAAAATCCATTTTAAATTATTTATTATATCAACAAAACAAATGGATTATTGTGGATAACTCTGAATCATGTTTGTGTTTTAGCTTATATAATAAAAAAAAGTATAGATGTGAAATATAATAATATATAATATATCCTTTCTGGTGTTATTATGATACTTTTTACGTCATCAAAACGCAAGCTGTGATAAAGTAATGTTCCAGCAGTGATACGTGGGTGCAGTGCCCTACAGAAGACGAAAAACGTAAATTACGTTTATGGATAATTAGGATACAAAATATTAGGAGATAAATGCGGATGTAGTCTGGAGCCTGTACTCGCAATTGTGCGTAGGTTTTAATTGGGTTTTTTTTCTTTAAAGGTGATAATGAGTAAAAAATTAAACTAAGTGCTCGTTTCCTTTTTTGTGATTTGATCCCACCACAGGCAACAGACAGGTGTTGTGCGTGCCGTTTCCGTGGTTAAGCATCTTTAAAATACAAGTGTTAATATCGCATAATTTGGAACGAAGTCGTGATATTACCCATATGGAAAAGCTGATACAAAGATAGAGATATTCAATCACAAACTTTAGTACTGAGTGGGTCATTTTATGTGATTCTAGATAATTGAACTGTACAATGAACACTAAGGATTTCTGAACGAGAGAGTTATATTGAGATAGACTACAATGGCAGCCCGCGTGTGTTGTTCTGTTTTGTTTTCAAGATAGTGTTCTTTGGATTAGCTAAGTTTGTGAAGCATGTCTGTATTTGGTTGCTTATAGCCAGGATGATATCGTAGATAACCGATCATACAAACAGTAGTTGATTATATAAATCAAATGACCAATTATGAAATGGTGCCAAATTAATGCTGGTAATGGCATCGACCATCAAAGAACAATGACAATATAACAACAGAATAGAAATATAACCCCTTGTTCATTTGTGTTATGTGGTTAATAAAAGTCTAATGAATCCATCGGACAATATGGCTTATAACCACCCGCTAATTGGATCTAGACGTCATAACGGATATCAAAACTTCCGAGGTAAGATATGATTTCTCTAAATGAAGGGACCGAGGGTCTGAATTTTGCTCAGATAACACTGTATACCAGGATTGTTTATGTTGCTTGGATTAATAGATTAATTGATTAATATGTACTTCAAAATCCGTTTTTATAATATCGTATTCAGATATCGATTTTATAACGGTATACTCTGCATTTATAGGTAAAGTAACATTCTACTCGTATTACTTATATAACGTCTACCGTGTTTGGGTTTTTTTATTTTAAGTTTCGCCTGCACCATTTACAAACATTGGTTAAGACAGCGCAATGGACGATCCATTCGCTTGATTTGTTATGTGTTGTTTATTTCTAGTCATGTTGGTATTGTTTGTCCGTTCGGCAGGTTTGTCTTACAGGCATTATTTGCGGGTATACTATGGTCCTCCTGAAGTTACTAATATATAACCGCATTAATAAGGCTATTTTATTTATTCTTTTCACAATATCGGTTCTTACTCCATAGTTTATTGATATATGGCATCAGCAATCTGAGATATGATCTCAGTAGTACTTTTCTCTAGGGTTTCAATCATATTTTTAACCGTGTTGAATATATTATTTTATTTATATTATCAATATGCCTGAATGGTTTACCACTGATTTATATTGTATTGCCATTCTCTAGAGTATTATATGAATATGTATGATGGCTACTTTGTAACTATATCCGTCTTTCTGAACGAGTCATGATGGATATTTAGGAACTGGTTGCATGTAAATATAAAATAGAAATCATCATGTTTTTCAAAATTGTGCTGCTTGAAACAACTTTTTTCAAACCCGCTGCCACAACGTTGTGTGATTTTATTCATTACGGATGATTCATAAATCTTTAAACAAGGCAAACAACACAGGATACTTTGCATTTGCTTTTGTTATCTTCATTTTGTTTTTATGGCGATTGTTAATTCCTTATCTATAAACCTCAACGGTGCAATATTAAGTTGCGAATGCTGTGTTATTTTTGTCATTGTCGGTGATATTTTTGCATGTTGTGATTGTCGGTGATATTTTTGATAATCGATCAATAATATGGTAAATAGCCATAGAGTATTTTGGGTATGCTTTGAAGACCGACGTCTTTGCCATTTTTGTAATTTATTGAAGTATTTCCGATTTCAATAATTCGTGATGTGGGACGAAACAGGAGGACCGTAGAAAACCCACGATGTTGGACCTGCGACCATGCCACTTGACTCAATGACAGACTTTATGATCTAAATCACGCGCGTTAAATAATTCGGCTACCCAACTGCCTTTTATTTTCAAATATACCAGTTCTAACTTTAGTGGCGGTCGTTTGAATGTTTCTTATAAAAATTTGCCGAGAAAATATGGCTATGCACGCAGGGGAATTTTTTCCACCCTTTTTGTCATATGTATTGAACCATCCATTTTCTTGAAGACTTAAATGCTAGATCTACCTGTCGATCTGGTCATTATAAGGTTATCTTCCAATCTGGGCATAATGATCTGTAATGTCTACACCCTGGAGATCTTGATAAAGTTTTATTAAATTATAATCTACTTGGATCTGTTCAGGGATTAAACGCTACTAAAACATGGCTATATAAACATACATCATTTAAATGTAGTTAGCTCACATTAATGTAGAGCAATGTACTTGTAGATGCGTCTCTTCAGACCTAAAACCTGCCACGTTCTCATACTCAAAACCTTTACCATAATGGTTGTAATAAAATAACATTACGATGCATTGTTTTAGTAACTTATGAATATGCATTGATATATATACCAAAATAATGTATTGTTATAGTAACTTATGAATATAATGAATGAAATGGGGTTTAACGTCCTACGCTTAAGCATCTCTTATGAATATAAATACCATATAATATAATGTATTGTTATAGTAACTTATGAATATGCATTGTAATAAATACCATATATCATAATGCATTTTCATAGTAGAAGCTTAAAGTCGATTTGTAGAAAAACAAAAATACTTAATTTTATCACCTTTGAGTGTCGATTTTTGTTTTGTTCTGTTCTTATTGTTTACAAATTTCGTGATTTTGTGAACCCATTAGTTTGGGTTTGGGTTATAATTGTGAAAGTTAATTTAGTTTATAATTGTGATAAGCCACCGACGAAGGTAGCGAATTAGTATCGATACGTTTAAGATAGTTACGAAATTACTATAGCGAACATTGCTAGTTATAGAAATTTGGTAGTAAAGATCACTAGTTGCACAAGTTTGGTAGTGAACATCACTAGTTATACAAGTTTCGTAGTGAACATCACTAGTTATACAAGTGTCGTAGTGAATATCAGTAGTTATTTGAAGTTTCATAGTGAACATCACTAGTTATTTGAAGTCGATTTGTAGAAAAACAAAAATACTTAATTTTATCACCTTTGAGTGTCGATTTTTGTTTTGTTCTGTTCTTACGAAATTTCCATAGCGAACATTGCTAGTTATAGAAATTTGGTAGTAAAGATCACTAGTTGCACAAGTTTGGTAGTGAACATCACTAGTTATACAAGTTTCGTAGTGAACATCACTAGTTATACAAGTTTCGTAGTGAACATCACTAGTTATACAAGTTTCGTAGTGAATATCAGTAGTTATTTGAAGTTTCATAGTGAACGTCGCTAGTTATGACTAGTTATTTGAAGTTTGATAGTAAACCTATATAGTTATAAGTGTGGTAGCGAACATCACTATTTGTTGAATTTTAAAAGTGAACATCACTTGGTATACGTTATAGAAGTTTTATACTGAGCATCACTATAAATGTCTGGTAGAGGCCATCACTAATATGTGGTATGAATACATTATCTTTTCTTAATATTAAAATTGGACACAGACAGTTTATTTGGTATTATTTAATGCAACAGTGAAATTCAGAATATTCGTAGATTGTAGATTGTAGCTGCCCGGGCAAAATTTCCCTCATAGCACACTGTATGATGTATACCCGTCTGCCATTACCCCAGGTTAGGTGCATAACAGTAGGACTTTAAACCCCATTTCGTTTCATTTCAATACGTAGATTTTAACATTGTTTCACAGGGTCCCTTAGATGTGCAGGTATGTTTGAGTAAGAAAACAGGAAAAAAGAACCGGGGCATGTTTGGAAACACTGGAATACACATTACATATTTGCAAGCCCATACAAACCATACTTTGATCGAATTAGACCACAGGAGCTGCAGTGATTACAATGACAGAATTATACTTCAAGATTTATATGCTACCGGAGATCATAGCGATTATGTCGAATGCTGGCCTTCGTTTTATAAAACCAATACTCCGTTGCTATATGTGGCAACGTTGGTAAAACACTGACATAAGTTACCATATTTGTTTGCGTTATTATTTATAAGCCAACTGTGTATTACATTTGATTTTAAAAAATTAGATTATTGTTTACAGGTTATGTATTCTTATGGTTTGCAAATCGAGTCCCTAAAGAGTGGTTTTGATTTGAAAAACTATAACAGACTCTAAATGAAATTCATGACTTAGAATGTACTATCTAAACAAACATTTATTAAGTTAGAAATGGGTATGGTTAAATGACATGCTAATATCCGGATTTGAGGATTGATCTGTTATATTAGGTTAACGTTTCCCTGAATGTGTGCCTATCAATTAATCTTGCTGACAGCGTTGGCTCATCATTTGACTATCTGATACGAATAAAGTGTTATTTCTTCTTTGGCTAATTGATTAAAAGCCTATTTGAACCTTTTAATACCACAACCACACTCCTTTATTTCCGGCCAATACTGAGGGGTCATTTAAATAAAGGTGATGTCTCTTAGTAGAGTGTCATCCGCCATTGATTTAACGGTCACTGTATCATCTCAGTCAACTATTCTAAATCATGTGTTACGGGTTGTAACTACTGAACGTGAGATATGGAATGAAATGGTGTTTAACATCCTTATTTTCTGCAACGACGGGGCTAATGAAGACGTGTGCGACGACAGACACTTTGCTGGGACAGCGGCTATGGCATACCGTTACATCGAATGTTCTTTTACATGCACACCATTACGTGTAAACTGTACCTCGGTTTTTGCGACCCATCCGAACGGTTAGACATTGCCCTTACCAGGCCCTTCAACCCTTGATCACTAAGACGAGAAACACACGCTGGAATATATCAGGAAACCTTTTCTACCAATACCGAGCCAATGCGACTCCCGGGGTGAGATACGTATATGGTATACGCTGATATATATTTCAATTAAATTTGTAAGAGATGCTTCCATTATGAACGTTCTTCACTTTTTGAGCATTTTGCCGATGGTAATATGATACAAATAGCGAACTGTTTTCTCGCTCAAGAATCGCTGATATTCAACTTGTTATTACGTTTTCGACCATTGGTGATTATATAATTTGAAATAATAATATCCGATAGACATGTTTGTATATTTTACATGCTGTATATGAAGCCAATGTAAAATGCATTCAACTAAAATGCATTTTAATTTCATGTTTTACCATTTCTTTTTTGTTTCAAGACGATGATATGAAACAACAAACAATCACAGCTTTAATTAATCATTAGGAGTAAATAATGGCTTGATTAGGTTTAATATAATATATCATTGGCAACTATCAATCAATTATCATTAATCCAAGACATCTGATTATTATTACTCATCGATACGACCCGGGTTATTAGTCAGTTGACTAATTTATTATAACGCTTAGCCAGGTGACTGACACTCAATAATGGTTAATCCAGGATAATACGCTTAAAATTTTAAGATTTGTTTCCGCCATTTCTCAAAGTGAATCGCCAGTACTGCAAAACACTATCGCCAAAATCAAATTTAAATCGCCACTTTCATATTTTTATCGCATATTGCGACTTTTGCGACCGACAGTATAGATGAAAAACTAAAGTCTAGTGTTTTAAAGCGGAAATTTCAAATTTTTAAGTTATATTTTTAGAATTTATTAAAATAAAGACTCAAAATAGAAGGTATCAATAAACAGTCCTCCCTCGTTTAAGAATAATACTATTAATCCTATAATTCACTATTGTCAGCTGAGAAATTGGCAAAAACATTATTTTCAACTTCAAATTCCAACGTTGGAAAATGGCCGTTCATCTTATCAATAGAAAAGAAGGGAGGCACTTGTGGGAAATAATGTCCATGGTCGTATAATAGTTAGTTGATAACCTTGAGCAAAAGACATATAAATAATTATGTTTTGACATTCTTAGAAAATTTAAAACTCTTGCTTTAAACAACGGTTGTTATATTAGGTTAGTGAATTGTCCCCACCCCTCTTCAGAAAAAAAAAAAACCAAACTAAAACAACTGCGTGTGAAATATTCTATCCATATTCGACAAAACAGATTAGAGTTACGAAACCCAATTCTGTATATGAATATTTTTCTTTGATCGTTGACAGTTGGAATTCGATAAAAGATTAGGCCGTTACGCCGCTGGCCGGACAAAATGTCTCTTATAGCACATCTTATGGCGTAAGCCAGTCACCATTAGCCCAGTCGGAGCAGAATAGTAGGACGTTAAACCCAATTTCATTTTTTTTCATTTGGACACCACTTTGCCGTTGAAATTTCGGGTGATATATAATATATATCCAAAGTTTCAGAGCGTTGAAACTGAATTATTGAATGATCAACGAACACATTGTATTTTGTTGTATCTGCTGTCGGTCTTTTTAACATCAAATGTTAGAATAATTGTGTACCAAAATCTTCTTAAATCTAGTCTACCGCGTGATGGATTATGATGCCTTTCTCCGACAATTATGTCTTTTGGCTGTGGGATTTCTGAAAAAAATCAATCGATTCAATTTCTTGCCCAATAAAATGTTAAAACGATCTCGATAGTGTTTGATTTATTCTTGGGTGAGATATTCAGAGCTTGCTGGTCAGTTGAATTAATAGGAAGATCTTTGGTTCAGTCTAGTATTCTCTGCGTTAATCAGTGAAATGGAGCAATATCTGGCGAGTAGTGTGTTGAATATGAAAGGTTGGTTACATTTGATATTCTTTGGCATTTAATTTTCGTAATCGACTTTGGCTCTGAAATGACATACATTTGTTAAAAATAACACTACTTGATATGTTAACTTATTTCTTCAATAGCATGGTCGGTGCAAAAACGTGGGACGTCAAATCCCATTTCATTCATTCATTCTTAAACTAGGTTTGTTTGTAGTTTTTCTCCAAAACTTGTCTCATTGTATTATCTCTTGTGTATTATTATATGTTTTGTTGGGAAGTTCATTTATTCATTCTTAAACTAGGTTTGTTTGTAGTTTTTCTCAAAAACTTGTCTGATTGTATTATCTCTTGTGTATTATTATATGTTTTGTTGTGAAGTTCATCCCGTTTGGTCTCTTAAGAAGACATTATTCCGCTCACCAAGAGAATAAATATATGCAAAACCATATAAAAAAACCCTTAGTGAAGTGAAATGAAATGGGGTTTAGCGTCCTACTGTTCTGCGCCAAACCGGGCTAATGCAGACTGGCATACGTCATACAGTATGCTAGGTGTAAAATTTTGTCCGGGCAGCGGAACTATGGCCTACTCTTATATCGAATTCCACATGTCAAGGGGTCTTTTATGTGCACACCAATGTGTACACCTTTCAAGGGATATTTTACGTGCACATCAATGTGTACACGGGTACCTCGGTTTTTTCGAACCATCCGAACGACTGGACAACTGTCCTATTCAGACTCTCAGTCCTGCATCACTGACAAGTGGGAACCACGCCGGAAAATCTGGATGGACTTTCTTGGCCAATGCAAAATAACCTCAGACTCGCCGGGTTATAGAAATGCAAACCACTGCGCTTTCTTCAGATATTTGTCCCAAACGATCGTTAAACTCCTTAAAAACCATAACCAAAATTGTAGGCTTCGTAGATTGAAAGTTAAAAGTAAATATTTAACTAAAAAATGTTCTCGAATCTACTTAGAACATACAGAGTCTGTTAGAATTCAAATAATTTGTATGAATATGATAGTTTAAACCGACATACTCATCATTTAATGGCCTTAAAGTATTCTGTAAGTTTTTATTCTGAAAAAAATACGATCTGTTAGTACGCACGGTGTCTTATAAAACAGTGTTGATCAGATAGTAACCTAGTTAGTTTGGTGATTTTTAGTACGGTTTAAACCAATAAATATGGTTAATTGGCTTAATACAAATGCCTATATTATATAGATAGTTCATTCGTCTTTATTATGTACCTACACAGATCTATAATGTTATGACGTTTTCTTATTAAATGAGATCAAAGCGAATCTTCGTACAAAGCAGAGTAGAATGGCCCAGTCTCTTCTATTTATTTTACATTTCGATTTATATAAAAGTATTAATTTTTAGTAAACCAGCACTTTCGTTTCCATTTGTATAAAAAAAACTTTGAGTAAACCTGTAACCAGCACCTGGACAATTTGCGAACTTCACAATAAAATGGGCGTTCTTGCCATGTTGTTAGTCTTACCTTGTTTGGAATGATTGACAGTTATCAAGCACGCCCCGAGTCACGTGTGTAATTATTTATGTTTATTCACCTCATCCCATACGTTGTATCCGTTCATTCGACAGATGTTGTCTGTCAAAAAAACTCTTAGATCGTTAAAGTATCACTAAATAACAATAACTGTTATCCACAACAGACGTCTCGCACCCACACCAGTTTGCCAGTTAGTCGACAGCCATGTTTATTATGACGTGATGTTAGATATTTCGTCATCACGTGCACGACGTCACACGACCTACATAATGCAGATTGGCCTACTAGATCAGATTGAAGCTCTATTTGCCCAGTCTCTAGAGATTACCTTTTTTTTGGAGAGGACTGGCCACTTTTTGGTGTGTGGAGAAGACTGGCCACCAGTCTTAAAGCAGAGATGTCTCGGATTTACTTTGCCCATTGGTTTTGTACTCTTGAAATCTTAAAGCACCGTAACTCAAAATCCTCTTAAATCTTCGACATCGATAACACGAATTATTGGTCAATTTAAATCAACATTGATGATGTAAACTTACCGGGAAAAGATGAGCTTATGATATCCGATATTTAGGATAAAATAATTTGTTTAACATTGGTACACGAATCGTGTAACATAATGCGCTTCAGTCCGAGTTGTATTGAGAGACTCGAGGGCAAGGCAAGACACATTGCCTTAATTCAAACGGAGTAATGTAGACTGGAATTACTAGACGCTAAAATTCTGAAATTGATTGAAATAACCGGCATATGTCGCCGAACATAACTGATTTAAAATTGGAGTAAAAACGGGAACCATTGAATGTAAATCCGTTAATAATAATTCATATTACAGTATTATATGCGTTGCGACCCACTTTTGTGAATTTCTGGGTCCAAACTGTTAGCGATTGAGCTCCTTTAAGTAACGACGAGGTGGCCAGAATATCTGGAGTAGAACGTCGGTTTAGTGAAAAGACATTTAACAACTTATTACCGGTCAATCTCTGCAGGTTTCACTGTTTTCATAAAATCCGTCATGCTAAGTTTCCACTGTCCCGATTCGGGCTACAGTTGAAATCGGTTTTTTTAACCGTAGA
The DNA here is from genome assembly GCA_917208275.1 of Patella pellucida. Lineage (NCBI taxonomy): Eukaryota > Metazoa > Mollusca > Gastropoda > Patellidae > Patella > Patella pellucida. The sequence goes on from OU795039.1 coordinate 67,338,087, forward strand.
GTAATCGTTATGATCCTATAAATTCTGAGTTCAGACATATTAGATCGTAAACTCAATAGGGACAAACCCACCAGAATGCATCAAACGACAGTAGGAACCTGGTCCGTATTCAAAGGATATCTTAAGTCTAAGATAGTCACTTAACTACTAGATTTCACTTAAATATACGTAACTTCCTGTAAGTTAAGGTCAAGTGGTATTCAAAGGCACTGTTAAGTATCCAATTATCCCTTAAAGTTAAGCTGCCTTAACTTTTTAGTGTTAGTATTTAAGTGGTATGCAAAGGCCAGCTTAAGTGAGAAATATCCACTTAACTTTAAGGTACCTCCCGTAGGTCACTTAAAGTTAAGTGAGATTATTATGCCATCTTTTAACGCTGTAGTAGTAGTCCCGTAGTGAAGATTTTAAAAGCTAGGGGATTCAGATTGAAATAAAGACAATGTCGCCGAGCGTAGCTGGCCTCAAATTTCTTTTTTCGTCGGCAGCTTTGATGCTGTGATGACATAATAGAGTAAAAGGCTGTTACCACCGAGATAGTTAAGGATATATCTTTTTCCGGTCATCTATAATGTTCGTATACATGTACATGCTTAATCATGTTTCCACGATTGTCATATAATAAAGTTAAATTCGTTTGTTATGACATGGTTTTATAAAGTTTTAGAAATTATTTATTCTACCGCAAGAATAAGGCATGATTTATTTTTTAAGATTCATTCCCATATATACATAATTGGTACTATTTATTCAGGTAAAATATAACGCAACATGCATCTTTCGTACACACAATGCACCGTCAATGCCTGATTTAAAAGGCAAAGGTCACCGTGTATGGCTAATATGTTTTTCTCTGTTCGTGATACATTTTTAAAAAAAATAAAGTTTACAATATCCATCATTATACTACCACTTTTTATTGTAATGTATTGAAACGAAATTCTAAATAAAAGGTCTATGAAAACGGTCATTCCGGTAAAGGATGCACACTATCATAAGTTATCCCAAATTATAATTTATAATCATACTATTTTCATGTGTTACAATAGAATATTTCGACAAACATTTTCCTAGTAATGTAAACTAAGAATTTAATAGAGTATAGTGATGCTCTCAAGGGGGCATAACCTGCCTACAATGTTTGAAATTCTTGATTTTTGGCAGTGGAGGGTATTCCATAAATTGAAAATTCATCCTTTTAGGCGAATGTGAGTTTTCCATAATTTAAGCGTGAAGTTAAGTTTTCACATAGCGAAGTATATGTTAAGTCCAGCCTTTGAATACCGATTTAAGGTAAGAAACTTGGTTAAGTGGAAAAATTAAGTATTTTTACTTAACTTTTAGAAAACCTTTGAATACGGGCCCTGGTATTATGTAGTTTATTGCGATACATTTCGTTTAACGCTCTGGCCTCTAATGTGCCAAACGCAACTATCGGGTTTGTAATCCTTGTCGAGCGTTAATTAAAACCAAGCATTAACCTGTAATTCCCTCCCTTACACACACACCAACAGATTTACGAGTGAAAAAAACATACATTGTATTTACAAAAGTCACGGAGTTTATCACGAAAACTATCATAAAACTTATCCAAATCCAAATCTAAATTAAAAACCCATATCATATCCAGCTATCTAGACATTGTTGTCGTAAATAGGTTCGATCGGTGTAATTGGTCTAGATATAATTTCCCTTATGGGAATATCAATATCTATTTTGGTATTTCACACTTTCTTATAACATTTAATTTTTAAGAAAATAACCACGGAAGTTCAACGGTATTCTTAGATTTTGATTGGCGTGACAAACCCAAGACAACATTTGTATATCACAATTATTTTTCTAGTCACAGCTCAAGTAATTTGAGATAATTACAAAACAATCAAAAACAATTCTGCCAAACTTGTGTGAGACAAACAAGCGAATTTTCTCCGATTTAAAAAAAAGACTGGCCAGGGGGTTTCCTTCCTGTATTAATTGCAACTTTGATGAGTTTAATTTAATTATTATTGTGTGATTGTCTCAACCTTAGACTATACTGAGTAGTATAAGTATAAGTAATATGTTATTCTCATATGCCATTGTTTGCATATCTCAGATGGGTTACAGGTTTATCTGGTTTCTTAAAGGAGAAATCTGTGTTTGTACACAGTGAAACACTCTTCAGAAACATTCGTGACAAGGAGTAGGCTCGTCTTTCCAACTTTGTAGGTTTTCTCTGGTTTCAACCCACTGCTAAAGACCCCTACGAGCAAACGAGTCCCAAAATACCCTAGTTTATTTCTAATTGAGTGATCGTCGCGATTACACTTATTTAATGGAATGCAAGTTCCGGCTACGTTACATCGGGGTGGCGTTAGGGTTAAGGTAATCCAGTTAAAGATTTACACGTTTTTTAAGTTGGGTAATTTTAAGGGTTTCTCTATATCACCAAGAGGTAATCATATGTATTCAGTAATACTGTCTTTACGAGGTGATTTTGTTTTGTAGATGCCATGGTTATGAATAGTGTTGTTCATATTTCAATCTTTGAGACACTGTAATTGCGCTATTAAATCTGGCGCCACTCCTTTAAAGTATTTAAACCACGTAGACTGGACATCAATACTCATATTCAAGTCTGCTTATATATAATTTCCATTAATCTATAATCATAATGTCTACGTATTAATTTAGTGTGTGTCTTTTAATGTGTATATTATACGTACGGAACTGTGCCTGTAGACCATTGCTTTTAAATCGCCATGATAGACAGCATATCCATTGTCGTGGTGCCATTAAAAATATAAATTGCGTATACGGAGAACATAAGCGATGAGATAAAAGAAGAACCTGGACCCATAAAACTTATTTGGTCATTTTCTATCCCTTTATTTACATGGTTGACGTTAGAAAACATCTTGTAAGCTGGGTTGAAGTGAGAAAAAACTTTATAAGCACTTGCTTGTAGTGGACACTTCGTGGGCGCCTAGTTTGCATATTTGATATGGTGCCAGCCTCACTTCAATATCATTTCTGCCTTCTTTATTTCTTTGTAAATTTGAAGTGTGGTAGACATGTATACTTCAGATATCAACTTTATCATTTTGAAGACGTCTCTGTCTAGTGCCATGCACACTTCATATGGATGGCGTCATAACTGCCTTTGTCAACCTTTTACCCATGGAACTCTAAAACCTGTATCTGAACTATCGCTCAATTTCGCAACTAGAATAACTGGTGGCATGTATCGTACAGGACGCAAGGTACAATTAACTGTTTCGAATACTTGGTCACGAGAACCATTGGTTCACTATCTGTTTTATAAACCTATAACGGTAAATCTCTTTGATCTTGGGGTATATTTTATGCCCGCAATAACTTGGGGTCTGAATAATATATAGATAAGAATTAGGGGTTATTCTTATTTCGTTAAATCGGTATCGGGTTATTCTTCCAAGGTTGTTTTTTTTTACAAGAAAACATGTTATAAGGGTTTTCTTACTGGAATGTTGGGATGTTCTCCTTTAACATGCATGTAAACATAGACGGTTTATATTATAAGCAAGATAAAGTCGTCGAAATCGGTTATCCTGGGAAAGAAAGACTTCAGAAAAAATAAACCGCGAAAGAAAAACCTCGATTTTTCTTTTTCTCAGGTTATTCATTTTCTCCAGTCTTTTTTTTCCAGCAAAACCCCAATCTCTTGCTTTATGTTACACAGAAGAATCAGATGCATGTACATAGAGTAATGAGACCAACTCACTCAGTAATGAGACTTACTCATGTTAAAACCACACCTTGACAGTCCAACAGGTGGTCTTAATAGAGGGATTTCACTGTATATGTAGATGACAAGTGTGTCTGTCTGTTACATTAGATACAATATGGGAATTACAGCTTAATCAGGGAGTAAATAATCAAGAATAAACCTAATTGGGTCGATCAGTGTGCTGCCACCTGTGACTCTCATCATGATATGTTGGGCTGATAAACAAGAATTATTTGTAATGGGAATGATTTCTGACGCTCTGTGGGTATATCTCGATGTTTTATCTACGTTTAAAGGGCAACGAGATATCGACTGTAGGATAAACTATGAAAGGAAAAACGAGACCGACGATCTAATTCCATTTCTCACCGTTCTTTTGTCTTTTCCGATCGATTTGAAGACTTAATCTTTTCTCAGATAACAAGCGTCTGAACCAGTTGCCTGTGAGTCTTGTTTTAGAAATAAGGTAATCCATGTGATTAAAAAATAATCTGCCCTGTCTCTTTTAAGGCATAGATCAATAGATATACCTTAGAGACAGTGAAAGTATTTTGAAACTAATTGGGAGAGATTTTATTAGAATTAGCATAGCCATAGACAAAACTTTGTTATTATTTCTGATGGTTCTGAAACTAAAGTCGGTAAATGCAACCATTAATTAAGAAGACCAAATATGTTGTATTAGGAGAGTACTCTTTGGAAGATTCATCTCCTTTGACATGTTCGATTTTGGCTTCTGCACTTACCCTTTTGATTTGGATTTAAAAGAGTTATTATTTCTGATGGTTCTAAAACTAAAGTCGGTTAATGCAACCATTAATTAAGAAGACCAAAGATTTTGTATTAGGGAAGTACTCTTTAGAAGATTCAAACTCCTTGACATGTTCGATTTTGGCTTCTGCACTTCCCATTTTGATTTGGATTTAAAAGAGTTTCATTTCAATTAAATGTGATGTATTGATTTATTGTGGATATTCGTCTACATTGCATATTTGAGGACAGCAGATAAAAATGGAGTTTAGAGCCATACAACCGCTGTAATGCAGACAGGCACACGCCATGCATTGTAGCACAAACAAAAGGAAATTTTGCCAGGATAGTTGCGCTACGACCTACTGATATTTCGAATGTCAATTGTCAATTTCTTTGTGCAAGAACGTGTACGCCGGGTCCGGTTTTCTTCGTCCGATCAGAACGATGTAACATTACATTCTGCTTAATGGAAAAATCCCGAAGCAATTTTTAAGTTAACACTGGGATCGAGCCCTATACCTTCTGGTTAGTCTTACTCTCTCGGTGCCACCACTGACTTATTGGCTCACTTACAAGATACCCTTATAGATATTTTAATCTAAAGGTGTCATCACTATGGAAGAATAATGGCATGTACCGAGAAAGTCAGTCATTGAGATGAGATTTTAGTTATCAAGTTTTGCCTTAATGGTTACTTAAGGCGACATATTCAATGTTTGCTATCAAAGATTGATCTCACCTTAACGGTAAATCTAATCAATCAGCTGACCCAATACTAAATGGCCCAATAAACCATTAGAGTATTGACCCGTTAGGTTGTCTATAAGCTAAGTCTATGGCCCTCGGTGTTGGTATATTAAGAACACAAATACATGTCCAATAACAGATATCAGATTAGACCAGACCAGAATCGTATTTCAAATAATCTGTTTTTAAACCTAGCAAATGCACCAAAACCTGTATAGGGTACATAGCCTGCAGTAGCAATTTATGCTGTGGTAGCACCACCCGTAACGCAAGCCGAAACAAATAAAACATTATAGTGGAGGTGACGCTGCACGATTCTTTGCTTTGGTATCCCATATCTGTTTCGTTCTCAATGCTTATTTTCTTATTCCAGAATATTACCCAACAGCCGTTACTGTTTATAATAAGTATCAACCTTTGATATGATTTTATACCTTTATTGCTGTCGTTTCTACGTATTACTAATAGACCCATCAAGTACCATATTGCACATACTGTAGGATTACTATAGGCCTATAATGCCAAGATTACGGTTTTATTACACATTAACACAGTAAACAATGTGTATGAGTGCTGTGTGGGTTATAATCCTCGATCCAGCTATTGTAATCACAGAAATAAATGTAACAGGATGTGAATGATTGAAATACAGATAATATTTCGTTTCGTTTTGCATAATTCAAAATTTTGTTTTACTTGTCTTTACCACACTAGGATCTGGAAGAGTTGTTATGTAACCCGCGTTGTGGTTAATGTGGTAGATTAGCCAACGAAACGGTCTGTTGCAGCGAGTTTTTGGCGTTTGATGCACAGAACCGTGGGTATCCTACTATAAACACCAACGCTGATCAGTTATCAAATGTCGCTCGTATGACCCCTGACACGATCCCCACTACAACTGGTGAGATCGTCATGTAGTAGAGTCAATCGAAAGTAAGGGAGATTACATATTATGAATACGTGTATATGAAAACTTCTATACAATAATACTTTTAACATATTCCCTACACATATAAACAAGTGGCACCAGACTGAAGTAGGTATAATCCTTTATTTTTAGAAAGTGAACTACTGAGCCAAACCGAGTACCGAAAAAAGGAGTCTTTACAGACGTCTTTATTCTGACCCTTATATGCGATCAGCAAGTGTGGATCAACAGAAAAGTGGCAGTGATTTAGCTGTTTACCAATTTCCCCTCACAGTAGCTCATATTTTTTTTCATTCAGCTGTTAACACATCAAAACTTAACGAGATATTTACTAAATGTCTCGGTCAATTATTTTTTAGGGCAAATTATGGTCATTTTCTGGTCGGCTGATACGGCTTCCAAAGAATTCGGACTCTGTGCTGGCTATTATAAAATGTTAACGTTAAATGGATTCTGTAAATATGAAAATATTAAGATTATACAGTAGGAATCAGATTACTAATTACACTTTTCTATCAAACTGTCTACATAGATTACCTACTAAATTTAACAGAATACCCAAGATCTACATATATATGATGAGTTATTATCAAAGAAATCGTGATTTAGATGCCATTAATATCAAACATGAAGATGGTTATTTGTTCAAAGAGCTTCACATTTATTTTTGTATACCATATTTCCTGTAGCACAATTTAATATGATATTTAGGTTAACAGAAGAGACCATGCAGAAAACAAATATGATACGATATTGACTTTTAAAGATTTTTCTCAACAAAAGTAATTGATTTTATGTTAAAAGAGAATGTAATTTACTTAGTGCCTGGCTCCGAAAGCAATGTGGCCCTTCTACAGTTGATAAGTTCAATCAAATATTAAAGCCCTTTAAGTTGCTGGTCTGCACCTTATTTATTACCATGATTTTATGACCATTTAATTTGGGTAATTTTCTGGCATATTCTCTCCCAAAAGACGCAATATAATGTGTTTGTGCTCGTTTTATACCGTGTTTTTGTTTTGTTGGGGGTGGGGGTGCTTGTTTTTGAAGCAAATGTTTTAAAGAGGACAGTTATTGTTTTAAACTAACATTTATTTATGTTTGTTTATATGTACGTTGAATTTGGATTCTTTTAGGGTAATTATTTCCTCAAGAAACCTAATTTGATTTATGAAATGAGACTATTTGTTGTACGCTAAACCATTCACCAGGCAAATGTTCTATAGGATCTTTCTGGTAATTTCACAAACCTTTTAAAACTTGATCTGCATTAATTTTCAAAGACGCACCCGTCATTGATTTTTAAGTCAGTTTTCGAGATTATACACCCCATTCACCACTTTCAAATGTATATATGCCAATGTTTATTTTTAAGTTAACGGAAGCTAAGGTCGATGTATTTCAGATACATGTCAACATCAACTGCTAAATGCCAATTGCATGTAAGGATGCGTTAAAAGAAGCCAGTGAACGTCTGAATGCGTAGAAACAAATTGAAGTATCCCTCTATACAATTTAAGACACGGTCAACCATACTCAATCTCAATAGAAGAAAATCTAGACTAGAACTCATTTTTTCTCCAACGCTTCAAGTTTGGTTATTTATAGTAAGATTGATTAAAATTCTGTCAATTTTAAGATTTGGCTGACAAAGAAAGAAGCAGAGTTGATCTAATTTCTGGGATTTGGTAAATACAGATTGAGTGGGAAAAGAGATTGTCGTTTTTGTCAGGAATTCGCCTTGCTTCAGATTACTTCGAAACCAAATCAATACACTGATAAATGGGTAGAACGCATCCTTTCTTTACTAACCTTATTATCGTAAGAGTGACCCTTAGTTACGGTTAGGTCATTTTGTATTATAAGTTGCTGACCTTTCATATAATATTTCTAGACGAGGTCAACTCAAGTTAAATGATATTTTCTGGACTGTCGTTAAGCAAATCATACACACGGATCTCATTGACAAATTCACAGTCCAGACTAATACAAGTTGTTAATCGGTTTTAAAAGTTGTACTAATTTTATAAAGTTACTAGTAGGCACAGATTCTTGCGAAAATGAACATAATGGTGTATTATTCTAAAGTAATTTTTTACAACACCATAGTTTGGCTTTGATTTGCTATTGATATTGCTCGGAGGAGGGGGAGGGGCATGGTAAGCACGTACGTGCTGTATCATAAACCCTGTCATTGGCGTGGTTTCGAATCCACGGTTGTACGTGACAAGGAGCAGGGTCGCCTGCCCAACCTCCTGGGTTTCTCTGGGTCCTCCGGCTTCCTCCCACTGCTAAAGACCCCTACGCACAAGCGAATTATTGAAATAAAATTAAAACCATATGTTAGTCCTAACCCGACCTACTTTTTATCGAGTGGACGTTTAACCCCTTTTCCCCCCTCTCTCTCTCCTTCTCTCGCTATTACTCGGATACGTTTAGAAGTACCATTTATGTTACAGCTTCAGTAGTTTTATTTATATTAGTTTTGTATCTGAATAGAGATTGGGAAACGGGCCTAGCATACATTGAACCAAGTTGCTATATTTTAATTGCTATACGCTATTTCAGTTACAATATCAGATACGTGTGTTGTTATTTAGAAATTCTCGTACTAGTTTATTCATTAAACTGTTTATGCATGAATTATTTGCCCTTGAAATATTACAATTTTTTTGATCTTGCTGGAGTTATTTCTAATATCAAATCGGTGTCTAGTTTTGATAAATTAACATATTTTTGGTAAGTTTTAGAACGCTTTAAATCTAGGAACAGTCGAGGTAACTCCACAACAAGAAAACCGAAATGGGTTTAGCCTCCTACTGTTCTGCTCCGAACTGGGCTAATGACGACAGGCATACGTCATACAGTGTGTTATGAATACTATTTTGCCCAGACAGCGGCACTACGGTCTACTTCTATATCAAGGGACCGTTTATGTGCGCGCCAATGTATCCACAGAACTCGGGTTTTCGTCTTATCCGAGCGACTAGACAGCTGTCATTGCCAGCCCCCCCCCCCCGTACTACATCACTGATGTTGGGGGTGGGGCAGCCGGAACCGAATCATCATGTCACTGAATGTGGACGTCCATGTCCATATAGTGATGGGGTTCATAAATTTACCGTTATTATCACCTATGTGTCAACGCATTTTGTCACCTCGGGAAACTTGTATTTTTGCGTTCTAGTGAAAATCTTTTGACGCTTTTTCTTTTATCTCGTCCATTTTCACTTTAAGAATTAGTTATAAATACATTTTTGTGAATGTAAGTGATCTGGAGGAAATCTGGTTCGCTTTACGATTGGGCTAAATGGTCCTTTGTATGGCTAATGTTGTATAGTCACGCAAATACAAACATATAAAATTGCGACTAGTTTTAGACGTCGGGTTTGTAATAGTTTCAACAGTCATCATTATCTAATGGGTCCGAAAAATAATAGATTAGTAAATGAAATCAAAACGTTTAAAAGGGGTTTGACATGTAATCTGTCATGGATTTAACAAAGGTAATGAAAGTATCTGAAGAAGAAACTTTCAGTAATGTAAGCATTTTATTAAGCGGTTTGCTAAGATTTACGAATTATAAGTTATGGGCAAAACGAACCAACAGGAAACCAAAGTAATACACTAGGATCTAAAATTGATGCTACATATTCAGTTTGGTAAGAGTCACGAATTAAAAGTTGTGGGCACAACAACGAACCGACAAGAAACCTAAATAATACACTAAGATCTAAAATTTATGCGACATATTCGGTTTGCTAAATGTCTCCAATTAAGAGTTATGGGCAACAAGAACCGACAAAAAAACAAAATAATACGCTATGATCTAAAATTGATGCGACGTATTCGGTTTGCTTAAAGTCACGAATTAAGAGTTATCTAAAACTGATGCGCCATATGCTGATACAAGTGTGGTCTAATTTGAAGTTTGCTGTTGAAGCGTGATCAAAATATAATAAAGATTAGGTTTTTTAATTACCATTTTACATCAACGCAGTGTTCAAATTTATTTTGCTTGTGGTTCTGCACAGCGAACAAAGCACATGGTCAATTTAAACCTTGGGGAGATGTTGAACCAGTCTATTTTAGGATTTCGAATTCTGTCTTATGGTTTGGATTGTTCGTACTTGGTTTTTATTTTATTCTATACCATATGTATGTTTAATGAGGTTTTAACATGTTTTATTATGTTTTATTAATATGTAATTTCAGTTCGACACAATGAGCAGCCGACAGATGGTACCATGCCTCCCAGATCAACCCGTGATAAGAGAACAGCATCCAGATTTAATCTAGGAGATAAATCCGCGAAATCTGTAAGTTACTTCCTGTTGAATTCATGTTACTTTCAGGTTCCTGAGAGGTCAAGGTTAAATGGAACATGTTGACGTGTTTTTTTTTTTATTATTTCTCTTGTTGATGTTCGTTGTTCGATTTTCTATATTGGGGGTATGAAAAACAAATACAGTGGTCAAGCACAAAGTTACATGAAATGTTAATTTCGATAAAAAGGAAATATTAGTTTCTGTATTGTTCGCTTTACAAAGCGCCGTCCAGTAGTTTGGTTGTCTTTCTAAAAAAAAATGCCTTTTAGTAAAGAAGCAGTTTCTTTTATCGGGATGAGCGATGAAATAAAACCCCTAGTCGTCCCCAAAGTAACTTGTAAAATGCAACATTTAGTGGGCACAACACACCCATTTTATTTCAAGATATGGTCCATGTTCGATCCAACATTAAAGCATTATCGTTCCATTATAAACTAGAAAAATCAAATTGCCATTTCACAAAGCATCGCGAGACATTTTTAACTTTTTTAATTAATACCCATTATTAATAGAAGTCCTCTGTAAATACCTATTATGTATATTTTTACCATTTTCTTAATTAATGCCCGATATTTATACTAACAGTTTTGAAGTGTGGAGGCGATATACCTGTAGTTACTAATTACGAATGCCACGAATATTTGTTATATTATAGGAAAAGCTAATAGCGTGTTTGCTGCCTCAGGTATTAAGGTTGATGGGGAGGTTAAATACATATTACCTTAATCAATACGATCGTGTCATCGTGAACAGATGATTTGCATATATTTGATTGCATATGTCGTTTAAATAAAACTAAAATCCATTTACCATAAAGAACATACATTTACATTAGATTTCTGCTTTTTACGTACGTGCCTAGGAATACATATATAATTTCGAGCCGTGTACAGATGTAAATATTTTTAGAACAATACACTACTTACACTAAAAGATTATTATATAGACAAGCTTACAGCTGTGTTTTATACGTGATTAACATCAATCCATTAGATAAATAGTTTGTTATAATATTGTCAAGGGAGTGAATAGAACAGCCTGGGAGAAAAACAGTCCCAAGAGTTTACGTACATATAAGCAACACAATATGCCCATATATATATTATATCAGAGTCCTGCGACTCATGTTATTGACTGAGTGGATCGATTAGTTAAAAGTAAATGTAAACCATTACTTTGAAACCAAAGCCCATTTGAAACAACGATGTCGTTAGGGTCGTTTGCAGTTTATCATACAGACTCATTTAATTTGTGTGGAATAATTGAAACCCAACTGAAAGGATATCTGGTTTTTGTTTTGTTATCTCATCGTTAGTATGCTTATTAATATTATGTCTGGGGTGTTTTAACCAGACCATCTAAGTTATCCATAATTTAATAATATATAATTAGTGTTTATAACGTGTGAAATTGAAAACTGGTGACTTATTAACAGTTTAGCTATATACATTACAAAAAGTCTCGGTGTCATTCAGGAGAATTACCTGATTTGTAATTGTTTATCCATGGGTTTAAACCAGACAATGGTGCAATGTGAATCAGAAAGGTTTTAAAAAGTGCGTCGTTCTTCAATATGTATGTTTTAGTGTGGATGAGGAATAAAAGCTAAATAGTAAACTATCTCTTGGAAATTTGGTTCGATGCCTCATGTTCAAAATTCGGTAAATGGGAGTGTTAACATCAATTTATACATATGTTTCGGTAGTTTTTATGAGATTTGGATAAAGCTTGGACGTAATATACCAACTGGAATGAGGAAATAGCTGTTCATTGTTAGAACCATGTTACATTGGATTTTATTTTTACGACATATTTGAAACCACTGAGTCTATTTAAAGAGATTAAATGGTTCGGAAGATTAAAGGTGTTCAAATATGGGCCGAGGGGAGAAATGGAGTAAGTGACACTATCATTTATACGAAACTTAAAAAATACCTAACGTAAGATTTAGTTAAAGAGCAGGTTGTTCTTTTTATAATAGTTCAACAATAGATCATGCTAAATGAATATATTGTAGATTTCATTCAAATTACCTTATTCTGAGCGAGGATAATAGCCTTTGAAGGTTTGACAAAATGTGTGCATTGATTGTAACCAACGTAATGGTTATTCTAGGCTACTGATCCTCGCTTTTTCATTTTTAAATTAAATCATTAAATGAATGAACCGTTCTAATCTGCTGAAAATCGGAGCAATCCGGTGAAATACAGTGTTAATGAATGTTAAGGTCCAAACTAAAGACCTGTAATAGGCAGATTTAGCTCTTGCATACTGTCTATGTAACGTTGTATATCTACAATAAGCTCCGCTTGAGAACAGAAGACAACTTTAATGGAAACACTAAGTATACTTGGATAATTATTCCCCGTCCATTTATACATGCACTAAGATTGTCTATTCAGTCTTTGTGTGTATGAAAAAGACTAGAACCGCTATTGTACCGGATAATGCACCAGTACATTATTTATTTCAATATGACGGCAATTCAAGGTAAAAGACTATAATGAGTTTGCTATATATATTTTTTTCATTATACATGTGTATCGATCCCTATAGCATTATAATCTCGCAAAGTGCAACAATTATTAAACTTGAAAATGCACTTACAACCTCTGATATATTAATACTACACCGCGGTTCACAGTTACAGTTATTCAAGTAATCGTTTGGATTAAATGAATAATGTCGCTATAAAGGTAAAACGTAAACCGACAGTCATTAAATAGGCTACGATTGATTGACGAGATTTAATCTACAATACTGTATTCTCTGCACAGAACTGCCCTGTGGGACTTGGCACCAGGTGTGCACGAACATATTATATTGATTGATTGGGATTACGTATTGTAATTTAATAACGAAACTTCATGCAATCCTAAAATATAAAACTGATTTGCTAGAAGCTTATGTACTTAACACGAATATGCAATTAAAAGCTTGAAAACAATTGCTTGTGGACACTCAACTTCACTAATAGTAATTGAACATTTATTCATTAGATGTCAACATTTGACAGATGTTAAACTTATAATTAAAGATATATACTAGCTGATATATTGAAAATGAATATTAATACCAATGAATTAAGCACTGTTATTTTATTTGGTCTTCAACAGGCATGTAAAAACCCTTAATAGAATTATGCAATATTATTGTCTGTACAGTAAGAATAGTTACATACAAAAGAAGAAGGTTACCCTTAAATGATGGACAAGTTAACTCAATATTTTAAAGATTGTTTAAAGATCATAAATACTGTGTACATATCTACTACACAAAACATAAAAGTGTTAAAGTTGTATTTCCATGTTCATTAAGCCATCCCTTAATATTAAACTAGGACTAAATGATGAGATAAGCATTGACTTTAAAAAAAAAAAAAAAAGCACCAAAACATAGGCACTTTTCAATCCTTTTAAAGCCCGAATACCACTCTTGTTGTAACTTAATAATATGTCCTAAACTTTACAATATTTCAAATTATTGATGATACAAATTTCATCTTAACACACCTAATTGAAAAAATTGGAAAAATTCAACTGTATGATAAATAAAAGCCTTATGTAAACACTTTCAAATGTAACTTGGATTTAGATATATTTTAGGATGTAATGGATAATTTACACAACCGGTAGGACACTTCAACATCTCGTAGTTAGAAGAAAAAGGCTATTTTTTTCTGGACCTGTCAAGACAGCCAGAATGTTATTGTCTCTTTAACCATATTACAATGTTGTGTATTAAGGCATATATGAATACATTCTAATGCGTATAAATCATAATTGTATTTAAAGTTTATGAATAAACATTTTACAAGAAGAAAAATAGTAATCTGAATGCATAGCACTACCCGTTGGTCGAATATCAAAAACCGCCAAAAGCTTGCAAGATCTGACGTAGGACACTCTCCCGCTATACATTATTTGCTTCAGCTCGCTCGCCTGGGTTTGACTGGCGGTATATATCAGGAACAACAAAAGTTTCTTATATACGATTTATATCGAAGAGGACATATTTACAAGCGATAGCCTACTTTTACGTATTAACAATACCATGGCATGCGTTCCCTCAACCCACTCCTGCAAAGTCTAGCTAGCGGGGCTATAGACTTCTGGAAATTACTACATAATGGTCTCTAACAATTGCTATGGCATCTAATAGGAGTTTTTCGTCCGCTTCAACCTAGGGAGATATTAAAATTTGCTAAGCCTACTTTTGTGCCTTTTATATTCCCCGATTTCTCATATTAATTTGATGGTTGATTAATAACGCCCAATGACGCAAGAATTTACTAAATATGGACATTGATCTTGACAGCCAATCTGGTAAATTAGCAATTGAAGTACAATTACTATTATCAGTAATAACGCGTTTTTGACAACCAACATCAAAAAGGTCATTGACCAGTTATTTAATGTATTAAAATATCATCAGTTTCCATTGAATTACACGAATTTGAAAGCAATATTAGGTCATGATATTGTTACACCCTCCCATGTCCCAATCACTTTATAATTATCGAATTAGGACTTGTTGGCGTTATAATACTATTGGATTGGGGCTTGCTGGTGTCATAATAAAATAAAAACCAAGTACGAACAATCCAAACCATAAGTCAGAATTCGAAGTCATAAAAACGTTATAGGCAAAATAGTGTATTCAAGCAAAATAGTGTAATCAGCAAATGGACTGCTCCTCGTGTATAAAATACACGACAAGCAGTGGTAGCAGGTGTCCGGAAGAGTAAGCTTACCCTGCCTGGTGCCACACCCGCCATAGCTGCATCCAATCTATTAGGCGAAATGTCGGTCAAATAGCGTGATTGACCAATGAACTATAGTATGCAAAATGTACGTGATGAACTGTCTTAACGATGTAGTAGACATTATCAGGGTGATAGTAACGGTATACGTGTCAATTAAAAATATTTAGAATTAGTGGATTAGGAATAGTATATTTGGATTAGGGCTTGATGGCGCTGGGGTTTAATGGTGGTATCCTATTAATACTATTGGATTAGGGTTTGCTGGCGTTATAATATTATTGGATAAGTGGTTGCTGGTGTTATATTATTGGGGTTGCCACAAAATATGGTATTTTATCTAAAACATCTGAACTGAATCATTCAGTTGTAGTGGGCGTATATCACTACTTACCTGAAAACATATTTTTACACACCCTGAACTTCGGCATTTATCTAATTGCATAAACCGATCATGTAACACATGGGTTTTACAAAATTAATATTAGTGATTATTCCAGGTAAACGTTATATTTTCATAACTTTAAAGGACAGTATCTGAAATCGTGAAAAATAATGACAGACAGCTTCATAGATAACATTGTGGCATTGCTGGGTAATGGATCCTTCATTGAAACGTTGCAGTTAATAAACCTAGTGAATGTTATCCATAAAGCTATACACTATAATTATGAACTTAGACCTGTAACGATACACCCCTCGTCATTTATCTTCTGGTTTGTTTCGATTAATATATCCCAAACCTTATAATTTTAGTTTCCTCGAGGCTTTCAGTTACAGCTGTTTGTATAGCAGGTTTAACCACATGTAAATAATAGTTTTTGAGTCAGATAAACTGAGATAACCAAGTTTAAGACTATTACGTTTACTAATTGCCCATTAATTTAAATTTTCTAAACGTCCGTTTACTGAGACAATCTCTCAAAGTCTTGAACTTTTACAAAACATGATCGTTTATCACAGAAGCAGACATTATTTACAGTCGAATTTGGTGATACTGCAACATTCCAGGGGTCTGTTTAACGGAATTTTTACTAAGATAAATTCCAAATTTTAGTAATTTGATTGGATAATAATAGATTGATTTTAGTGCTTAGCTAATCAAAACTGAAGTACATGTATCTACTAATATTTAGATTTTATCTTTAGTTAAGATTTCGAGAAACAGGACCAAGACTAGTCTACAGAACTATTCAAGTTACAAATTATTGAACGTTTATATTTGTAAAATTTTATTATATTATAGCTGACGACGTTAGAAGAAGATTTTATATACGCAGCCGAGTTTGGGGATATTCCAACAGTCCAGAGAATTCTCGAGGACAAACCAAGTTTTAATGTCGACTTCAGTGATATATTAGGACGAACCCCTCTTAGACTAGCAGTTGGTAATGAACATTTAGAGGTACGTATACTAATAAAAAAAAATATATACCTCAATTTTATTAAAATACAGATATATATTTCGTTTCGTTTTTTTATAATTTGGGTGGCCTACACTACATGTAGATCTAACAAGTTATAGTGGGAGTTTATGTTCTATGACGTCAGGTACCAAGCCAACGACATTTGACCCGAAAACGTCAGTCATTCGATTATCCAGTTAGCGATTGCCATCTACGTTTGCTTTGTTTGTATTTTTATAGTATTGCTGGTAATGTCTACCCACAGTTCCGCGAAGAAAAACGTTAAAACGTTCGATTCGACAGACCATTTGATATTGACTGATCCCTCATTTCAAGCAGAACACGAGATAAATAACAATTTTTACAGATCCAAGTGTAGTAAAGACAAGTAAATACAAATTTTGGAACTATAAAAACGAAACGAAATTGGAACTGTGTTTTAATCAGATTTTATATACTTGTGAGTGTAATATTTCACATAATATTTAGAAATGATAACCTTGCTGAGATAAACATTTTTGCAAATCCCATACACGAATGGACAACATTTAGTTTCTCACTTGATTTAGTTTAACCGAGGCCATATAAATTATATATTTATATGCTGAGGCGAATAAATTATAAATAAATTTTTTGCTGAGGCGAAAAAATTATAAATAAAATCACAAAATCCAAGTATACGAAAAAATATTTATTTGCAATTAATCATATTATCATGACATGAAACAGGTTGCTACGACATATTTGGGACATTTTGAACAATTTTTATAATTCATCTAATTTGTCGCAGAAAGGGTGATCGTGGAAGTAAATTATTTCGTAACTGTGGTGTATTTGTATCAAACTGATTTATGTTTGTTCAGTCAAGCGAAGAAATGATAAGGAAACAAGACAATCATTATAAGCAGTATATAAATATTGAAACTACTATAGACATATATCACAATAGAAACACCGGTTTCTACATTAAGAGATTAGAGTAAATTACTATTCTATCCTGGCTTTTACACTTAGTAATCATACACTAAGGCTTTATGAAATAGGTTGCCCGAATTCCATTTATAGACTCCGAACAGTTTGCGAAATTGTTACACGTTTTATCAACCGATTTACCTCGTATATAAAATCAATTTAATGTAAATGACCTGTCACTCAAAATAATATTTGATCAATGAAAATACCTTTTAGTGTGATTTCATTGCATTATTGGGGGATTAGGTGGCCGAATGGCTAGCAAGTGCGCGCTGTATCATTAAGCATGTCATTGAATCAACTGGCGTGGTTTGGAATCCCCGGTTGTACGTGACAAGGAGTAGGGTCACCTCGCCAACCTCGTAGGTTTTCTCCGAGTCCCCGGGTCTCCTTCCAGTGCTAAGACCCCTACGCGCAAGCGAATTATTGAAATAACATTAAACCATGTGTTAGTCCCGAAATGACCTTGTTTGTGTCGAGTGGACGTTAAACCCCATCCTCTCTCTCCCCTTTCACTTGAAAGCGTATTTACCTGTAATTCAATCGAGGAAAATATCATTTGTTTTATATGAATGTTTTATAATTCGATTCTTTGTAAAGATGGCGGGTGTCATGAAGGATGCAGTGTGTTTTTGTTCGATACGATTTTTATCCGGATGATCTAAACAGGAGACCAGGTCCCGACTTATCGTGTCATCTGAAATTGATATCGCACCCAAACACACCAAATAGTACCAGAACGTATCAAATCGCATCACCTGGTATTCAAAAGTGATAAAATTTGCTGTTGTCTCTTTAAGTGAAGTAAAGAACAATACAGTTAATTTAAAGTAGAATGTAAAATTATTTTCACGCAAACGCTGTTTACTTTGATTAATGTTTTCCCACTAGGATTGCGTGTTTGATAATCGCCGAAACTAATAGATTTCAAAACTAATAGAATTTTCCTTTTTATGTCACATTTCCATTTTTCAGAAGTCGTTGAAAAATGGTATAAATCAGAGTTTTTTAATATTTGAAAATATAGATTAATATATTCATCTTAGAAATATTTCACTTCTTTTCCTTTATTATGATTTATTATAATTGGCATGTCGAAGAAGTCGTTTCATCATGGCGAGTGTTGTCTCTTGTCATTTCTAATGGCTATGCAAGTACCTTAGGTTTTGCCATCAATTGTCAAGAGTACGGTCTCGGGTAACAGGGAGGGATTATAAAACCAGGCTAGAATGTGTGGGAATTGACAACTGTCAAATTATCTGGCGATTTTTAAAATCATTAGAAGGTTTTATATAGGAAGTATAGAAGGCGTCATTTTGAATGATATTACATCTTTTTTGTAATTGGGAAGAATTTAGATGATGGAGATTTTCAATTCAGTGATTTATTTTTAGCACATAGATTTTGTGCTGTCATCTTATGTGGTTTAAAATTCGACAATTGTCGCGTCCAAGCGAGCTAGAGAGTTAATCTAATTGTTCCTGTAGACATTGCTTCAGCTGCAATACTATTCTATTAAGGGCCATGTTTAAGGTAGTGCAAATTCCAGCCAATGTCAAGCAATATTTTGTATCAACCCATTCTATTAATATATTTCTTCATTTTTATATTTAAAATACAACGGAGTTTGGAATCCCAAGGTAAAACGTCGATAGTAAACATTTCAGAAAAGAGTAACGGATTTTAAAAACAGCTAAAAAAAAAACGAACTGTTATGTGTGCATTATTATGTATGTATGCTTTGTAATCCAACTATCTTAAAATTTCAGGTTTGTGAATTACTTCTGGATAGGTGTAACATTTCTAGTATCCACGAAGCTTTGTTACAGGCTATAAGTGCCGGCCATGAACAGATCGCAGAGACAATCCTTAAACACCATAAATACCGAGAAATCAAAAAGGAGAATAAGCGGTTCGGTGAAACGGACTACTTTTATAACACAAATAGCGAGGACTCGCCATTTTCTTCGGATATAACGCCATTAATTTTAGCGGCTGAGAGAAATCAGTTCGAAATTGTCCAGTTATTGTTATTGAGAGGTGAAACCATTCCTAAGCCTCATCATTATTATTGTCACTGTCAAGAATGTTCTAATAAGCTTGAATTCGACCAACTTCGTTTGGCGAAGACGAGACTCAATGCCTATAAAGGATTGGCTAGTGGTGCTTATATTTCTCTGTCCAGTAAGGATCCTATTTTGACGGCGTTTGAATTGGCCAGAGAATTACGGAGAGTAGCGGTTGTAGAAAAATATTATAAGGTAATACTAATTTTTTTCGTAAACCTGGTTGAATTTCATATAAGGTAATACTCTATATATCATAGAATGGTGTTGAATTGCATATAAGGTAATACTCAATTATCATAGATTCTTGTTGAATTTCATAGATAATACTCCCTATTTCGTAGATTGTTGTTAAAGGGTCAATCCCGAAAATTTTTTGGATAATAAAACTTAATTTTGTGTTAAAATCCCTTAAAACGCCATTACTTAGGTCCAATACGTTTTCAAACAACTTTTATTTTTGAGACTCTGTTCAAATCGGGATAGTCCCTTTAAATATCATATGGTTATACTCAATATTTCGTAGATTGTAGTTGAATTGCAATTCATGTACGTACTACAATATTAAAACCCTTTAAATAATACAAAAAGACATTGTAAAGGTCTCTATCAGCGCACTACGTACTACAGGTAAAGACTAATATAATGTAATTCTCTTTCAATTTTTTTCCCGCCAAAATGGATAATATTTTTTATATAAAAAAAAATGTTTATATTTTTTCCCGCCAACTACAATATTTTATCTGTCAAAAATGTGTGAAAAGAAGACAATTTCATTTCTCAGGGGGACCGATTATAAAACAATTACTGGCCCGCAATACACAAAAACTTACAAAATACTGCTTTACATAATACATTAGCCCAGTTTTGAGATTATTTATTAAGATTGATTTTATTTGTGGCGTCTATATACTATTGTTGACTCTTGGTCTTCTCGCTCACCATATAAAACAATAGATTTTCATCATTTACTTTCGATACGTCAAATCCCATCCAAGCAATGACAATAATCCAGTTTTCCTTAAACTTACGTTTTGTGTGTACATAAAATCTATTGTTATTTTCAGCTACCGTAATGGTATCCGAATCTGAATCAGTTGTACAAATTTCAATTTCATAATTTGTAAAAGATATACTTACAATCAGACTCATCTTTTATTTTAGAGCGGCAGTAATGAATCAAGCGACGGATCTATTACCCCACACGAGAATCGTTGCTGCTTGACTCGTACTTAAATAACGTTTCCGACCCATTTTTATAACATAATTATCGCCAAAATCAAATTTAAATCGCAACTTTTTTTTTTAATTGCAAATCGCGACTTGCGCGATCGACCCTGTGAGTCCTGCCGACGAGGGAGAACTAGATTGTCAAGACAGCGGCGGTTCCATTAACCTAATTCCAAGTGACAAAGGGACCACACGAGTGCAATACCAATTTCTGTTATACACAATGCCTGCTTGTCGATCTTATCGTTTGTGTTACTGTTATAATTGAATAGACATGGAAAGTCCTGAAACCTCCCTTACCCCGACCATCGGGGTAAGAGAGAGAGAGAGAGAGAGAGAAATGGCCTTTAACGTCCACTCAACATAACTAGGTCATTTCGTTACTAACATGGTTTTAATTTTATTTCAATAATTCGCTTACGCGTAGGCGTCTTTAGCCGTGGTAGGAAACCGGAGTGCCCGGAGGAAACCCACGAGGTTGAGAAGACGCCCCTATCTCCATGCCACATACGCTCACACCAGGTCTCGAAACCATAGCCGCAACCTAGAGGTGACCGACCAGCTAGAGGTCGAAGCGCGACACTCTAGACCACTAGGCGATCCCAACCCCCATCGGGGTAAGGGTGGGTAATGGGATGCGAGACAAGCAGTCTAATTTGTACAATTCATTCAATACTTTTTTCGCGTTGCCAAGCGGTTTCGATCCTGTGCTATTGCCAAAGACCCGATGTGTAAGCGAAATATTAAAATGCTCTCCAAAAATGTGTTGAGTGGACGTTGAACCCCATTTGACTGTCTCTTAGCAAGTTCAAACACATTTGTAAAATCTGATAAATTATCATACAATATTATGGTCATTCTGAGCGAATTAATATCTTTTATTTCAGAACGAGTATTTAGAGTTAGCGGCTCAGTTAAGTGAATATGTAGTGAAATTATTAGACAAGGTCAGGGGTCATGAAGAACTTGAACTCATACTGAATAAAACAGGAACGGATAGTGAAGCTGAAACATACGAATCTTTGTCCAGATTAAACCAAGCTATAAAATACAATGAAAAGAAGGTGAGCTGTTGTTATAATATATGATCTTTATACCGAATCCCCGAACAAAAACTGAAAATGTCGAAACATTAAATGCAAACAGACCGCCGAACTCAGAGATAAAATTTGAAATTGACCCTCCATGGATAGTCAATGGAAGGACCCCCCCCCCCCTCCGATGCCCCCTGACTGAAACAATAAGCCCTTTATCAACTGGTACCTCGAAACGCGTAATGAATTAAACAATTTCATTACACATAATATTGTCAGGTTACTAGCTAGCTTTTTTTAAGATTATTTACACGGATTTTTTCCTGTTCTTCCTAAACCGGATCACTTAGATTTAGACTTACTAGCACTGTTATAGGGAATATTCCACCATGTACTACTTACAGTGAAATATTTATTCGTCACCAGTTTTAGAGTCTAGGGGACCCCCCCCACACACACACACACACACACCCACCAGCGTCCACATATACGGTACCCAACTACAGCACTTGCATCGTAAGTACGTGATGGCGTTTATTCGGAAATGTGCAAATTAAGCTGTTTGACACCTTATGGTTGAGCAGGCGACATTTCTTTGAATTTTGTATTTTCTTCCAGATAGTTAACCGTTATAACCAACTAAATGCATCAAATGTTACTGTTAATCAGTTAATATAATGTCTTATACTTCATTTCTTATCTATGTCAATTGTTATCAACGGTTTTGTTAGCGGTCAAAATTAAATTTGGAGCTTTCATTTCACAGCACACAATTAAAACAAAGATTCCATGCACTATGTTGAGAGAGAAAGATAAAGAAAGAGAGAGAGAGAGGGGGAGAGGGAGAGAGAGGCCAACACGTTCAATTTTATTTCAATAATTCGCTTGCGAGTAGGGGTCTTTAGCAGACTAACACATGGTTCAATTTTATTTCAATAATTCGCTTGCGCGTAGGGGTCTTTAGCAGTGGGAGAAAACCAAAGGACTCGGAGAAACTTTGTACACATTTAATAGGACGGGTATGTCTTACATTATCATTATAAGGACCAGATTAAGCTTGCGTGGGGAACTCGGGTGGCAGGAAATGTCAGGTACACTCGGTTTAAAACAGATCGTATTCCAATCATTGTCTGTCACAATCAAACCTATGCATTTTGTATGTCAGTATGGTATATAGGCGGATTGATTTGGTCTTATACAACATGGTATAATTAATTTATTAATATCCATTCAGACCTTTCAACTCCTTGTTTAATGCACTCTGATCATCATGTACACCTTAAGGTGGTGCTCGGTTGTCAGTCAAGAACGTTGACGGAATTGCAATCGAGTGGCTCGGGAATCAGTTTTGCTGCAGAGTCAGTCCCGGCCATGGAGATGGTGTGAGTAGAATCGTGACGTAATAAAACACAACTAATATGTTTCGGCTGCATGGTTGGTTGAGATATTTTCTTATTCAGGCGACGGATGCGTTGTAGCCCGATATACCCCTTGTCACTCAATTATCACTATTTTAGGATTATGAGGTTTTTTCGTCACGTTCAACCGAGTGCACCCTTAGTAATCAGAAGAACTGAATCAGGTCGGTAAAAGTCACCACAATCTAACCGACAACCATCATCACATAAACATACTAATATGGGCGTGTCATCTATACTGGAAGAGTTAGAATGACCTTTGATGTTTGTTTGTTGATGAGTATGATGTATTATTACTTGTTATGATCAATATTAATCTCACGAATAACATCTATGTCATTAAGTCAAACCTTACTATATGTCAGCCACCTTTTTAGATCTGACGCCCATATATTAATTAAGTCGCATCTTCAATATTCAGATGGAAGCGGTCGCGCTTTTTTTATCTTTGTGTTGTAAAGCCAAACTGATAAGATTTATTAGCTAATTCTGACTATGTATTGGGTATTCTAAACGGAGTAAGTAGCCCCTTCCTGCCCCGTGCACAATATTGCTTTGTTTGTGCACAATATTGCTTTGTTTGTCATTAGAAAATACTCCGCGGATTTTCTACCATTGGTGTTCTTATCATATAATTTTTTCTTTGATAATTGTCGCTTGCCTCCCTTCTTGGTTTTTATTCTTGTCCTCCGGTATAGTCCAACTTCAAAAGACCCTTACGCGCACGCGGATTATTGAAACGAAATTGTATCATATGCTTGTCCCAAAATGATCTGTATTTTGTGCTGAGTGGGCGTTAAATCGCATTTCGCTCCTCTTTCTCTCTTGCTCATATTACCTAAATGTATTTCACAAAGAGAGATAGCCACAGTTTGTGTTGAGTGGACGTTAAACCCTACTTCGCGATCGCTTACCCGCCTCTCCCCTCCCCCTCTCTCTCTCTCTCTCATTACGTAAATATTAATTGTATAGCAAGGGATAGCCATTAGCTAGTCTAAAACTGGCTAAAGTTTCATATAAGTTTTACGACCGGTATAATGAGTATTAAACAGCGGTGTATAATGTCCCTCTGTCCGACCTTCACAGTATTTAATAAATGTTAGCTTTAATTGGTGGCAGTTTTATTAAGACCGCGACCTAATACAGATAGTATATTATTAAATATTAATACAAATGTATCAGGAGGGGGTACGGGGTGGAAACAGTGACAAGTTTGATAGTTCGGAGCTAATTTAAGTGCATACAAGAATAGAATTAGAGTGAATATGTTATTAAAAGGGGCTGGTATATTTGTAAAAATTACTATCCCAAACTATAGGATTTGACCTTAAAAATAAATAGTTGTACGATCTAAATAATTACCGCCTTTTGTTTTACCAAATTATTATACCAAGTATCAAGTTCGCGATAAGGTTCTTTTAAAGAGGGGGATCACGGTGGCTAAGTGGATAAAGCGCTGGTTCGCTAGCCTGGAGGTCGGGTGTTCGATATCTACATTGGCCGAGAAAGTTCATCTCGATTTTCCGACGTGATTTCCCCTTGTCAGTGATGCAGAAGGAGGGCCTGACAAGGACCGCTGCCTAGTCGTTCGGATGGGACGAAAAACCGAGGTCCCGTGCACACGTTGGAGTGCACTTAAAAGATCCCTTGGCAGTTGGAATTCGATATAAGAGTAGGCCGTAGCGCCGCTGCCCGGGCAAAATTTCCATCATACCACACTGTATATATGGCGTATACCCGTCTTCAATTAGCTTAGGTTAAGTGCATAACAGTAGGACGTTAAACCCCATTTCATTCATTCATTCTTTTAAAGAGAGTTTTCATGTCGCCTTCATAAACTATTAGTTTAATGCTTATACATATATATATGTTATGGTTACTCTATTTAGTATATTTTTCTAACAAAATTTTGTATTTAAGTTGAATTTTATGAACGAAATATATATTTCTCTGTTCTTTTAATTTCATGCGTTGTAACAAAATCATACGTTATTTCGCCGTTTCCTTTTTTAACTGTAATAACATGCATGGGCAGCTCTTATCTAAATCGTACATAATGCATATCTAAACTTGTAGTATTTGATTAGAATTTTGCACACAGGGTTACAGATTCCATTACCCTTTAGCAGGATTGTGTTCATTTCTTTTTAGAATTCTGATTCTTTGTTGACTTAAAACTCAATGAATATTCTCTTTTCCGGAAGATTGGTGATTTGCATACTGCATACAGCAGTTCGTAGTTCCCGGGATTCGGTTAATTATTTGATAAACTAAGGTCCGTTTGTTGACTTTAC
This sequence comes from Patella pellucida, assembly GCA_917208275.1. Taxonomy (NCBI): domain Eukaryota; kingdom Metazoa; phylum Mollusca; class Gastropoda; family Patellidae; genus Patella; species Patella pellucida. The sequence goes on from OU795039.1 coordinate 67,363,773, forward strand.
ATCAACGAATAATCTAACTTATGTGATTATATTCTGTTAGATTCGGAGTTGTTTCTGTTTTCTGATTTCCGGACATTGTATCATATCAGGTTCGCGATCTGTGGAATTGTGTGAACCCTTTTCTGACTTAAGGTCAATGAACATTATGTTTCCCGAAAACGTTTTAGGTTGTTTGTTTGTTTTTTTTTTTGGGGGGGGGGGGTGTTTGAATTTTGGTACACAACTATATGGTGCGCTCAAATAGCTAAGTTGTTTTTGTTTTATGATTTTCGGACAGTGTATCATATCAGGTTCGCGTTCTGCGGAATTGTGTGAGCCCTTTTCTGACTTAAGGTCAATGAACATTATGTTCAGGCATTTGTGGTATTAGGTTGAAATTGAGTACACCCTCTTGCACAAGTTAATTAGATCAGAATTGGGTTTTACCAATCTAATTAAAATATAGATCTATATTTCGTTTCGTTTTTTATACTTTCGATGGCATATACAAATGTAGCAAAGACAAGTAAAAACGGAATTTTGAACTATAAAAAACGAAACGAAATTGGATCTGTGTTTTAATCAGATTTGGTGTTTTACAGAATAGATTCCATGTACAAGTAATCACAGTATGGATCAGCTGGTGTATTTTGTTTAAAAGCCATTTGTGGAGAAGTATTAATCCAGCAGTTTCTGAATATCTGTCTTCAAAGACAATTATTTTATTTATTGTATTCTGTTATAAATGTCATTTATATTCTAGTTTGTAGCCCACCCGAGCTGTCAACAGAGATTAGTCAGTATCTGGTATGGTGATTTAAGGGCGCTAGAAAGATCCAACTGGTTTTTCCGTTCAGTAATTGTTTTTTTAATAACCATGTTTTATCCTGTTATGGCTATGGTTTACTGGGTTGTACCCACAACACAGGTTAGTAATAAAAATGTGATGCATTTTTATACTACAGTATAGCAGTTTCATAGTCAGACTTAATAGACAATACAGTACAAGTGGAGGAAGGGCATATGGCGTGCTGCTTCCTATTAAGGAAATAGTGCCCGGAAAGCGGAGTTTCCACTTACTTTCGAATTCCCATTTCCAAGAGTTATATTTACGTGCAGGCCAGTGAACTTGATCCAGTCTTTAAGTTGTCATATACTCTGACCCTGCACCACTGACAAAGTCCTTTTTGAAGTCTGCATTCCACACGTACTGCATTTGCATCGAATCTATAGTCAACGAACAACACATGCATTAAAAATACATGATGTATACTATTTATTTTATCAGGTCTGTCCCAAAGTAAATACCATTCAGCACTGAATTAAGCCACGTGATTATTGTTTGATATTATTCAAAACAAAGTTTATTCATGTGTTTTGTTTATACGGTTTATAACACATCTTATTAATGAGTCTTTTTTAAATTTCAGGCGGGTAAATTTCTCAGGTATCCATGTGTAAAATTTATTGGACAAACGATGTCTTTTGTAACATTTCTTGTGATGATATTTATTTCCACGGCGACAGAACGACCTTCAACACATAGAGCTTTGTCGGCGTTTGCACCTGTGCATAAACATTATTCGGTGTGGCGTAATTCAACCTCTGGAACGTGGCCGGAAGACTTTGTTTTGCGGACATTTGAACCAGAAATAATTCATTTGTTGATGTCTGTTTGGATAATGGGTAAGTCAGAGAGGATAAGAAGTAGCTAGAGAACTGGAATTGTCAAACACGCGCGCGAGTGTGTGTGTGTTACCTGATTAAACACATACCCTATTTCGTTTAGTTTTTTATAGCTCAAAATTTCGTTTGACTTAAATGTACTACACTAGGATCTGGAAGAGATGTTATATTATCAGCGTTTTGGTTGAAGTGATGGATTAGCCAATGAAACGACCTGTTACGGAACTGTGGGGAACCACTAAAAACGTCAACGCTGATTGATTAATCAATGTCTGACGTCATAAGGTTAAACGCCTCTCGTTCGACCCTTTACCCGACCTTCCAGTACAACAGGCCATATCTTCGTGTATTGTAGGGCATCGAAAGTATAAAAAAACGAAACGAAATATAGAGCTGTATTTTAATGAGACTGGTGTGTGATACCCAGCGTAACTCGACTACCCCAGGATATGAGAAAACCCTTATATTTAAACATGCGCTATGTAAGATTTAGATAAAAGCTAGAAAATGGAAAATAAATACCCAGCGAATAGAGTTAAGTAAAGGTGTAACTTAGAAAGTTTATTATCGTTTTAATCGTTATTTTTTTTAAATGTTGCGGTTGGTCTAATCCAAAAAATTCGCGTTATCCCATGTTCTAGAGAATTGATCAGAAGCTTGTCTTGTGAAATAAAAATGGTCTAAATAATAATTTATGTAAAACATGAAAAAAGAAAAAACAAGTCTCGCAATGGATTGGTTTAGCTATAACATATGCATCTATATTGTATAAGTTGTATACCCTTCTCCACATGTACTCTTATTACAAGGCAAATTCCCCAAAACACCAATGGTCGTTATTTATGTTAGATCAAACACCCCTTTTAGGTATGTTATGCTACGCTCATGTGCGTGCTAAGAATATGGTCTTATTTGTTACTTTAACACTTGTTCAATTTCCACATCACGCTATAGGTTAGCAGCAGGCATCTGGCGTAATTTGTTTTCCAATAGTACATATTCGTCATGTTTCAGAATGTAATTCGTAAATCGATGTTTAATGTTAATTTCGATGATATGCGATATTTCGATACCTTATAATTTTCGATTAACAAGATTGATATCGATTGTTACTTTACTCCCTAGAATGCTTCAATAATGAACTCGATAGGAAGGAGTTCAGAAATTATGTTGAATTTATTCTCTGGTGTCAAATTATATCGAATTCGTCAATCAACAGGAATGCCTTGTTTATTAAGACTTTGCTTTTGTAATTTTGCTGGCAATATTTTAAGATTATTTATTGATCATTTTAGCATTTTAGATGTAAAAATAAATAATGTTTTATCACATCATTGACTCGAGGGTATTTGGACATGTGTCCAATTTAACGGAAATTAATTGCCTCTGTGTACACTCCAGACAAATCATTATTTTATAATGTCACTGATTCATATTTTAAATTTATTCCATCTTATTCCCTTCGAGTCGTATACGTGTATCATTGTGATATGGAACGTTAACAGTCACCATCACGAATTGATCTCTGTATATTTTCCAATAAAATGAACTTTGACCCATGATGAAACATCAAAACGATGCATAAACCATTTCTTAATCTTTTCTACATTTTATATCCAATCCAAAGTTCAAAGTAGCCTACCAGGAAGATATATTCCATTGCATGAGAACCACAAACTGTTAAAGATTTGCAATAAAATAACAAAAAGTGGTTGATGCTAAGAAACGGTTCGGGTGACATTAATCAGGATAAAATTCAATGCCTTCATGTAAAGGTCACTCAGTCACACTCGCCATGCGTATTAGATACAATAACATTAATTGCAGAAAACTTGTTCAATTGGCAACACCAGTAGCTATAGACGCAATTTATAAAACGTTTTACTGACAATCTGCCAAGGACGAGAAATATTAAACGAGGATAACTTAATCAAGGCCCGGAATAGCTTGTTATGTAAGCCAGTTTTCACAGCAATTTCCCACTTCAGCTAATTTCGTGAGAACTCCTAAATCGTCTCGACGTGTATTTTTTGTAGGGATTGGGTCGTTGTTACTCTGGTGTATTAGTCGGGGGGTTAGACGGTTCAGCAATGGGATATAAGTCTTCAGTTGGCATAAAGCACGTCACGTCCGTAGATTAATCGGCGGATCAATAAAGAAGTCCACGCGGCTAACCATGTACTTACACACATCCACTCAATAAGAATCATCAATATATTTTGTCAGAGATAAATGTTGTAGGAGTCAAAGGGTAACCTCTAAATATTCCATTTTATTGCCCGAAATGGCGGAACGAGGTGACCGTTTGCAGCTATTGAAAAAACTAATTCCCGAAGTGGACTCTTTTGTGTTATATCTCAACCAGACACGATCATAGCTGATAACAAAATAATCCATTTTGAATTTATTTTTCTTGTCAAAGTTTTCTTAAATGAGTACAACAAAAATGTCTCACGCGCTATACTTATCTATGGATAAATGAAATTAAAAATACCTTTCTTTGATCCAGTAATCGATTTTTCATCAAGACATGTCGTTATATATACATATATAAATATGTATTAAATGTACATTTCTCGTATACATGAATATACCTCAGACAGTCTCTGACGTCAAATATTCTTTTTTCAATTGGGTCCTTCCTGTATTTGTATAAAACTCCGTCCGATCAATCATAAGTAGGGCTATTTTTAAAGACATTAGGGTGTGCCTGCTAAAAGAGTTTGTTAATGACCGGGGGTGTGCCCACTGAAGAGTATGTTAAAAATACATTATGGGAGTATTTAAAGCGAGTTGGTCATCCTTGCTATATGTATTTAAAATTTCAGTCAAATTACTTTATTCTGAACATAGTTATCATCGTTGTAATATTTGACTAGAAATGGTAGTCAAATGTGTCTTCATCTTGGTCAATCGTTTGATTGACAGGCGTTAACTCCACCTACATAATCTCGATTATCAAGTAACGTTTTCAATGGCACGCAGAATCGCTCAACAACGGCCTCGCTAAGTACACTCTGTCATTTATATAGCCTCGATCTAACTGATGACGTAAACGTAACAGTTAATAATCTCACCACGGTCCGCCACATTTAATTTTATCTATCAGTGGAATCCTATTTAAATCCAATTTTTAGCCGAGCCATCCATGGGTCTACAGAGTTGAATTTGGGCTTGCTGTTTAAATAAAGATATAATTTATAATTTCTATAACACCTGAAGCCTAAATTAAGACTTGCCATAATCAGATTTATCTCTTGCATAATGTATCAATAAGAAATTGTGCACAAATATCTGCCAAGCTCCTTACAAACCGCTACAGACCATGGGCGTACTCGATTGAACATTCCGGAATTGTTTTCTCTAAATTCCGAAAATAGTGTCAATCGAGTGAAAGGGAGAACAACGCATGTGCTGACTGCATACAAATACCCAAATCAACCATGCTAGCTGAAACATATTTGTTACTGAAAATACGTCACGATTCTACTCACCCGCCCTCCTCCTCCTCCGCGTCACTCGTTTGCAACTCTGTCAATTCGGGACATTCTGGACTGTGAATCGAGCATCCCCCATATCTCATCGTTAGACCTTCTCTAATACTACCGATGTTGCTTTATTTTATGCTTCTGTAGAATGCACCGAATGATCAAAATGTAATCGTTTTTGTTCTTTGTATATTCTTCAGGTATGTTATGGCAAGAAGTGAAGCAGTTATATAGTAGCGGATTATTTGATTATTTTGATTCTCTGTATAATTATTTAGATACAGCTGTATTAACGGTTTATATTATGTCGTTTTCATTACGATATGTCAGCATAATGAAGGTTTGTATTTTTATTTATGCATCTACATATATTTGTGTCTATCGTTTGTTTGTTCTGGGAGCCATGGGACTCCGTGAATAAGACGTTGGTTCCGTGTTCGATTCCTCCGTTGTCCGGGATTTTCCGGATCCCCCCTCGTCAGTGGTCAGGTCAGGTCTGGCAAGGGACAACGTATAGTCGTACAAATGGGACGAATAACCGAGGCCCGGTGTACAGATTGGCCGGCACTTAAAAGATCCATCGACAGTTGGAATTCAATATAAGAGTAAACCGTAGAGCTTGTGTGGGGCAGGAGGTCTGGGGTGCGATCAGAGCCTAACTTACCAGGAGGTATGGGGTGCGATCCAGACTGTGACCGAGAACGTTTCTCAAAATTGTCTAGCGTGGTTCCACTGTTACGTGGTGCAGGGCGGAGGGCCTGCCAAGAATATGTGTCTATAGGTACGCGTTAATTACATGTTATACAGTAGTGTAATATTCTATCAAGTAGGGTGCGTCATAATGTTTTAAAACGACCTTTGTATGCTATAAGAGTTTCACATTAGAACATAGTCTGTCAGTCACAGGCGTTATCGTGGAATATATCCAATTCATTCGCTTGTCATTTAATAATATTAACTATAGTTCATATTTTTAGTCCATGTTTTTTGTAGGTCAAAGCATCACTATCCTATTTTGAATCGGAGAGTTCGTGGCATAAATTGGGTAATTTTTCTTTAGAAGCAAAATTACAACTTTATTGGCTTGTAGCAGGTGAGTATTGTTATTAGAAATATGTGTTTAGTTTATCTTCTTATTGAACTCTATGGTTTCGAATGCCCGCTTGTACCTGGCAAGGTGTAGGATCGCCTGTCGAACCTCGTGGGTTTTCTCCGGATCCTGCGGATTCCTCCCACTACTATAGACCCCTACGCGCAAGCGAATTATTAATAAATTAAGCCATATTAATAATAAATTATGAATTTGTAGAGCGCAATTCTTTCCAGTAAACTGCTCAAGAGCGCTAGTCATATATTTGCTTGAAGATTGATGTCTTTAACTGTGATTTAAAAATGTTCAATGTTGCGGATCTTTTAATGTCTATGGGAAGCCTGTTCCACAAAACTACACCACATCGCATAAAAGCACGATCTCCATATTTGGTTCTTGTTAGTCCCGAAATGACCTAGTTTGTGTCAGGGGACGTTACCCCCCTCTCTCACTCTTTTTCCCTCCCTTTCCCCTATCTATCTCTCTCCCCCCCTCTCTCTCTCCGATAATTTTGATTTAACTTACATTTGTTGATATGGTTAGTGAAGTTGAATTCCACACTGTGCATAGATTACAATCAAACAATCGTACAGCATTCACACATGTGAATAGCTATTTCGTTATATTTTTCAGATCGGTTTTATTGGGATAGTTGGGACCCGTATAATGTAGCCGAGGCAGCGTTTGCTGTAGCCAATGTGATAAGTTTTACACGTGTGTCCTATCTATTACCAGCCAATGAACTGTTTGGACCTATGCAGATTTCTTTAGCCAGAATGATCACTGTAAGTGTCAGTCTTTTAATACTGTCATCACCAATATTTTGAGTATATGAAAAGAGAATACTATACATGTATACCCCCTACCACCTAGGAGATGGTGAAATCAAATAACTTACTATTTCTTTCAGGCTTAGATAAATAGGTTGTCAAATCTCACCATCTCTACATACTATCAAACTTCTTATTTACGGGCCACCTGTTCTCTTTGATGTCTGATTGTATCCCTTACTCTAGTATAAATACATGTACATGTATAAGCAAACCGATGCTGAAAAAAAGTATGGTATAATTTTGATAAGACTGTCTAGAATGCAAAGTCATTTTCGCGCAATACTGAATCTTCAAAATTGTACAAAATTTCATTAAAATTTTTTGAACGATTTCGAAGATCCAGTATTGCGCGTCATTTTCTTATCAACTAATGTTAATATGTAGACATTGCTTTGTCAAGTTATTTATCTGACTTTTTAAACAATCGCATAATTATTTCCCTTCTAAACTATGCCACACAAAGCATGATTAAGGTCAGACTTCTGGAGATTGTCAGTGTAGCTCGTTCGTTCGTGTTTGAAATTTTAAGTCCATTGTTAGTGACACAGTCTGATATTTATAAGAAGTTCGAGTAATAGTCTAACAAGGGTAGATAACTCTTGTTTCAGAATTTAAAATTATAAGGTTGCTATATTTGAAACAGTGATTGATTTCAATGTTATATGTTTTACAGGACATTATGAAATTTTTCGTGGTATTTTTGGTTTTATTTATCGCCTTCATGGTGGGTTTACACAATCTCTATTGGTATTATCCTAAAAACGTCCGAGAAGAAGTTGAGTTGATACCAAATAATATCACTACAGTAGCAGAAGAAAATTTTGGCATGTAAGAATAGATTAAAAGCATAACTCCCATAAGACCAATATTCATAATTCTCAACTGTGCCCGGCAGCTTCGAATAAACTTTTACAAATGTAGCTGTACTCTGCATAGCCCATGACTCCGTTATTATAGCATACTTTGTAATATATACCGCGGAGGAGCCTGACACGTGTGGTTGAGCCGAAGAAACCTGCGTTGAAAGTATAAAAACCCGAATCGAAATATAGATCTGTAAAATCAACTTGACTGCGATTTCAACCTCGGTGGAAGAGACAGCTAAACTCTAATAGGGGAGGAAAAGCTCTGTACTTTGATCAAATTTATGGAAGCACTTCCATGTGTATATCATTAATCTCTAACTTTCAACATCGGCATGGCCGTCTTAACCAAGGACACGCTGGGCACTTGTCCGTTTTAACACAGGAGCATATTAGCCCCATGCTTGTCAATAAATAAATACTACCGCTATTGTGTTACACGGGACATTGGCATTGGCCAAATTGATCATGCACATTTTTATTTCTACGAGTTGTTGTGTGGGAACGGACGCCTGTGCGCGGTTTTGCCCGGGGGTCTATAATGCTGTAAAGACGTCCTGGACATATATAGAATTTTTGCAATTGCCATTTATACTTTAACCACGTATATGTCGACTGTATTGATCAGATTTTTTATTTATTTTTTACAGACCAGATATAACATTCCGAACTGTGTTTTGGTCAATGTTGGGTCGAGGGGAGCCGACTGCTGTAGAACTTGGTGAATTTAATAATCATTTTACACAGAATGTGGGCTATTGGTTATATGGAGCTTATAATGTGGCCATTGTAATCGTTTTACTGAATATGTTGATTGCTATGATGACGAGATCATTCGAAATTATACAGGTAAATAGCTATATTTCAATATTACATTAACGTTTTCTCATTTGGGAATTTCACATTGTCGTTGATCTGTTTTGTCTAACGCCCCTCCACTTCCCTCGTCGATCGCCTCATTCTTGTCCATAGTAATACCATGGTGTCAGGGCCGTATGTAAGATTTTAGAAGTAGGGGTGCAGCAGAGTGGTGGGGCGCCAATATAATGACATGGTCATAATCAAGTGTATTGTAATTGAAACGTTGTCACAAAAAAGTGTGGGTTTTTCTTCTTTTTTTGGGGGGGGGGGCATTTTAAGGGGCGCCTTCCCCGCTAGATGCGGCCCTGCATGGTGTAACAAAGCATGAGGCGAAAAATAAAATCATTTTGCCTGACTTAGCAAATTAATACACACAATTTAAATTAGTTTTTCCTTTTTGTAACGTGTTTAGCGCGTACGCTTTAGATCATAAAAGTGTGACAGGAGTAGGGTCAGACAACTAACCTCGTGGGTGTTCGTGAATCCATCGGTTTCCTCCTACAATAAAGCACCCTGTAGCAAGCCAATTATTGAAAAGTTGGTGAATGTTAAACCCCATTCAACCCTTCCTTATTTTGCCAGAGCCGTTGACAAATATCGCAACTATACATTTTTGTCGTTCGAACTACATATCAAACAAAATTGTCTATCGGTCCACGGAAATGAAGTTCATTCGTCTTAGTAAACCCAGTAAACAATTGGTTCTAGAATTGTCACGTCCATAAAAGGTGGCCGTCGTCGATTACATGGCTTAGTGGGGATCCAATCAATCGATTCATGACAGTGGGAATGTCGTGTAGTAGTAGCGGTATTTTAGATACTACATTGAATTAAGACACATGATAATATTATGTCGTTTCGTAGTTTTATAGTTCGAAGTTTTGTTTTAATTGTCCTACAAAAGCCGACCAGATTTTAATGCGGTAGAGGCCATCGAACGTATAATAAAACGAAGAGAATTATAGATATGCATGTAATCAGATTGCTATAAAATTATATACAGTAACAATTCGAATATTGCAAAGAGTTTATCAAACAGAAGGGTTTTTTATTTCATTATTTCTATTAGATCTCTTTAATACTTGAAACTCTATTTCTTTTCAGGAAATGGCTGACACAGAATGGAAATTTGCCAGAAGTAAAATGTATATGGAATATATTAAAGGGGAATGTACTCTACCTGTACCTTTCAATATATTTCCTACACCTAAATCTGTATACTATCTTTTCCGTTTCTTTTTTAATATGTGTTGGAAACATGATGATCCTCCAATTGCCAGTCATCCAGGCAGAATAAAAGATATAGAAATGTTTCCTGCTGGTAATTCGGTGGTAAGTCATAAACTATCCATAACTTCTAAACTTCTTTAGACAGTGTGGTGCATTTTACAGTTTTGGATCGACAATTTTGGAACAACTATTTTTTTAGTCTTTGATTTAGCGTATAAACGTTCATTTGCGTATGATAGCTTCAATTAATTTGGCATAAGTTTGTTTTAATGCATTTTACTAATGGCATGCAAATGTCATGTTTCGGGCTAAACTAAGAATTTAAAACTCGCACCCATAACTCTTCGCTTTATCTTTTCTATCACGCCTGTCTTACATAACAGAATACAGATGCTCTCTTATATACTATACAAAGATTTAACTTTGTGTCTTATGTTTTTATAATTTATTTGCTTCATTTAATTTTTATACGCCCACATTTTCATGTGGACGTATTATGTCGTCGCCCCTGTCCGTCAGTCCGTCCGTCGACAATTGTTTGTGGACTCTCTACAGGTCACAATTCTTGTCGGATTTTGACGAAACTTAAAATATAGGTTTATCCCCAAAAGATCTCGGCTGCTTTCGATATTGGCATGTATCGGATCAAAACTTCATGGATTATGACCCCTGATTGTTTGAAAAATCACGTTTTTTGCTTGTGGACCCTATAGAGGTCACAATTTTGAACCGATTTTGATGAAACTTGACATGCATGTTTATAACCCAAAGATCTTGGTTCTTTTTGATATTTGCGCCTATCGGAACGTAATTTCCTTAATTATGGCCCCTGATTGTCCGAAAAATCACCTATTTTAGCTCGTGGTACCGCTGGAGGTCACAATTATTATCCGATTTAAAACACCGTTCGATTATAATACCGTTACACCCTAAGGAAGATTGAGTTTGGACCAAAATTACCATACAAAATGGCCGCCATTCGTACGCGAATACTGTTATAAATTGGTATATCAAGGTTGTGAACCCATTATAGGTCACAATTTTGATTCAATTTTGATGAAACTTGAAATGCATGGTTATAACCCAAAATTCTTGGTTCCTTTCGTTATTTGCACATATCAGCTCATAACTTCCTGAATTATGGCACCTGATTGTCCGAAAAATCGCCTATGGTCCCTCTGGAGGTCACGATTATTATCCGATTTAAAAAAAAAACGCTTGACTCTATCACCGTTACGCCATACGGAAGGTTAAGTTTAAATTTCAGGGAAATCGGACCATAATTGCCAGACAAAATGGCCGCCGTTTGTACGCTAATAGTGTTAAAATATGGTATATCAAGGTTGTGGACCCAATATAGGTCACAATTTTAATTCGATTTTGATGAAACTTGAAATGCATGTTTATAACCTAAAGATCTTGATTCTTTTCGATATTTTCGCATATCAAAATTGTAATTTAATGAATTATAGCCTTTGATGTAGGAAAAATCACTTTCGGTTTTGCTTGTTCTCTATCAATCTCTCGAAAATATGGGCGTATCCTGCCTGGCAGTGCCAGCTTTCTATCTTTCTTGTTTTTTATTGCGTTTTATAAAAAAAATGGGTTTCATTTTGTTGGCATGTACGCGTTGCCAATGTTGGTCTACTAAATTATAAAAAAATTATGTTAGAATAATACAAGGATACAAGACGCGTGAAAGACTTTTATACTTTTCACGAAAACATCGTAGATAGCCTGTCTTTTCGTAGGTAAGGGGAATGGGGAGGGTGGTGGGAAGTGTGCGAAGGACGCATTTTCAGTTTGGTTATCAATCAAATAATTAAATATTATATACAGCGCAGACACCTATTTGTATACTATGGTTCCTTTTCCAACGGATGTTTAAATATCGTGAACTTTATTTCATTTTACCCTAGGATCCTGCACCAAATGCTGGTTGGGATGATGGCATCAGTTCCCATAATCCAGGTCCAGGTATCCGGCACTTCCGGGATAGAATGGCAAATACAAATGGGTTTGTAAGAAATGATTCGGATCCTAATATATTCTGTGAAAAATTAACATATAAGGTAATTTCTTGCATGAACTGCATTAATTTTTTTTACGATTGATGATTCTTTGCCTGTGATAACTATATATACCCTGTATTTTGAGGCTTCTGCAATTCTAACTAAGGCTTTATATAAATATCAGTTATATAATTGGTAGCGCATGCGTCAAGAGGTACTCATTCTTTTAGGTTTTAATTATAACCCAAGTTCCTTATAGGTGCACTATGTAAGATTGAAATAAAAATCAGCCCGTTCCTCTTACACTAGCCTAAAAAAGGGTAATTTCACTCAAAGGGCTTTATTATGGCAAGTTTAAATTACAAATAATAAACAAAATCCTGGTCATCCGTTTCATGACCACCTGGTGATCTTAAGCTCCGATTATAAGAGAGAGAGAGAGAGGGAGAGAGAGGGAGAGAGAGAGAGAAATGGGGTTTAACGTCCACTCAACACAACTAGGTCATTTCGGGACTAACATATGGTTTAATTTTGTTTCAATAATTCGCGTAGGGGTCTTTAGCAGTGGGCGGAAACCGGATTGCCAGGAGGAAACCCACGAGGTTGAGAAGGCGCCCCTTTCTTCATGCCACATACGCTCAAACCAGAGCTCAAAACCACAGCCGCAAGCCAGAGGTGGCCGGCCAGCTAGAGGTCGAAGTGAGGCACTCTAGACCACTAGGCCATCCCCCCTTAAGAAATTGGAGTATGGCGTAAATTATTAGTAATATTTATGTTTTTATTCTTTTAAACTGATTATATACATTTTATCTTTCATATGATACAGCGAGTAATGAAGCGGATAGTTAAAAGATATATATTTGACATGCAAAGGGAGGCAGAAGGACCAGAAGGTAAGCAGTTTCAAGTTCTAGTTTTATACGCTGGAGTTCTCAATAACTTATACTAGAGAGTTAATTTCAATAAACAGGAGTTCTTACTACACTTAACTAGGGAGTTAATTTCCAGTTCTGGTTTAATACGCTGGAGTTCTCACTATCTTATACTAGAGAGTTATTTTCAATACACTGGAGTTTTTACTACACTAAACTATGGAGTTAATTTCCAGTTCTGGTTTAATACGCTGGAGATCTAACTAACGTATACTATAGAGAGTTAATTTCAATACATTGGAGTTTTACTACGCTAAACTAGGGAAGTAATTTCCAGTTCTGCTTTAATACGCTGGAGTTGTACTAACTTATACTAGAGAGTTAATTTCAATACACTGGAGTTCTCACTACACTAAACTTGGGAGTTAATTTCAAGTTCTGGTTTAATACGCTGGAGTTCTCGATTTCTCAATACACTAACTCAACGTAGAGATTTAATTTCAAGTTATCATTTAATAGAAGCGTTACTCGAGTGTTCTTAATACATTACCACAACCTATGTTTTAAAAGTGGTGTTGCTCTGGTGTTCTCAATATACGAACTCAACCTACAGAGTTAATTTCAAATTCTGGTTCAATAGAGATGTTACAGTGGTGTTCTCAAATCACTGATGTTATAAATACACTGGTGTTGTCTAGAGAGATAACTCCATGTTATGGTTAACGGGTGTTATCAACACAGTCTCTCAACCTTCGAAAATAACATTATTTTTATTGAATAAGCAAAACGAATAACTAAAAATCTTTCATGGTAACTATTCTGTAAGTGGCATTTAGTATGGGTAGAACTAAACTATATACATACTAAACTATACACATGGAAAACAGCTACAGTGTACTGATTTATTTAAGTGACGTTTTCTCTCAGCGTTTTCAAGCTATACACCAAGAGCTTTTTCCCATAAGTATGTGTATAGTTTATTTTAAGATAACGTTTCTGAACTTACAATTCCGATCAGCACTCACAAGGATGTAGTCTGCACAAGCTAGCACCACTTTAACAACAATCAAAAACACTAATCGCTATGGTCTGGATTTGCTTTAAGAGAAGCAAACTGGTGTTTTAGGGACTTTCCATGCTAGTTGTTGTTTGATAAATTATTTGTCTATTTTCAGGTGATTTTGACGAAATTAAGCAAGATATTTCAAGTTTCCGGTACGAGATGTTGAATCATATTTCAGTCCGGCAAGCCGAGGAGAAAAGACAATCCGATAAATTAGAGAAACTAAGTGATCGGCTCGAAATAATGGCCCAACAACAAGACTTAATATTAAGGCGCTTATTGAAAAGCGTTGGTACATTGGAAGAAAATAAAGTGATAGAAAATACATTAGACTCCAAAGATGTGTTTTCAGACCCCATTGTAAATATAGAAGACAGTTCGGCAAGACCATTAGTCCGTAATCGATCAAGTAATGGCCGATTGCATACCGTTCCTGAAGAATCAAAACTCCAGGGTCAACCAACCAAAGAAAATACAACTCCGGGTTGTCCGATTGCGGAACCCGAGGTTTCAGAAATCATCGACACTGGAAGCATTGATATAAATTTATAGCTACAATAAACGTTACCATGACAACCATTGATGAGATACAAAGGAAGTGCCTACAATATTTTTTGTTTCGCCATTGTTAGTATGCAAGTTATGTTTTTATTGTTTATTATAAAAGACTAGATTGTTGTAAATGATGCGACGAGATGTGATAGTTGCAATATTGTTAAATATTGTTACCGATAACTATTAACAGAAAAATACTGCGCAGTTTTTAAAACCTTAATTAAATAGTTTCAGCCATGTCATTATTTTCGCAGTTATAGAGCAACTAAAGATCAAATAGTGTTTTGTCTGCGATATCACTTTGGTGGAAGCGGACGTAAAATTCAACTACTTCATACACACAAATAGTGATGATTCTTAAAAAAAGAGAAGAAGATGAAAATGTCACCAAAGGAAACGAGAATCATTAATGTGTGGGGTGTAATGGAGATATTTGTTGCTGGTGTTAAAGAGGATTCGAATTAAATGTATTGAAATATTGATATTAAATTGAACAAACTGATGTTTATTAATCCTCATGAGTACAAGTCTGGGGCCTGTTTCACGAAATAATAATGGAACTATATGCTTTGAAATTCAAATTTTAGTCATTTGATTGAATATATTGGGTTGATTTTAGTGCTTAGCCAATCAAAGTTGGAGTATCTACTAAAATTTGGATTTTATCTGTAGTTAAAACTTCGAGAAAGAAAGCCCTGGTTTCAAAGCATATAGTTTGCCTTTAAAAGGTTCGATTGTTAAAGTATCATATATTTTCACGAGGGGATATAAAATGGAAATATCCAATGTATGCGCTGATGTACCAAAATTATTCTTAAGTATTAGATTTTAATTTCGATTAATTTTATTATTAAGTTTATTTATTAATCTTTGTTTTAATTTCTCAATTTATTTAATTCATTGATATTATGTGAACGTATTCTTGGTTACAATTTTCCAACAATTTATTGTTTATCATTTGACGCTCTTAACGAAATATTGTTTGTACTTTGATGTCTGGCCCATATTCGCCCGTGGTAAAGATTAAATTCCAGATATGCACCAAGACAATCATGTAGCATCCTCAAACTGTTCGTGACAAAGAGAAGGGTCGCCTGTCTAACCTCGTGGGGTTTTTTTTCGGGTCCTCCTGTTTCCTCCCACAAGACCCCTAACGAGCAACCGTCTTCATTAGCCCAGTTAAGGAGCAGAACAGTAGGACGTTAAAACACATTTCATTTCATATTCATTTCCTAACGAACAAGCTAGCTACCTACGCACAAGCGAATTATTGAAATAAAATTTAACGATATGTTAGTCCCGTGATGACCTAGTTTGTGTCGAGTGGACATTAAACCCCATACACTTTTTATTGGTAACATAAGATATTATCTTTCCCAGTAATACCAGATAATAAAATATTTCCTAGTAATGCGAGGTAACATCACTTCTTTAGAAATATAAGATAGTGTAATCTTTCCTAGTAATACCAGATAATACAATTCAATGCCACTCAAGTAATACAATTCATATAATTATAGTAAAATAAAAAAAATATTTTCTAGTAATATCAGATAGCATAATCATTACCAGTAATATCAATTCGAGTTGATTTAAGGCCACGCTTTCCTTATGACTACATGTTTACACATTCATTTGTGATCAAATAATGCCAAATGGCATATGGCTCACAAGTCCAGTAAAATGACCAAAATGTTTAAATATTACTATAAGCTATGCAAATCAAATCATGTACAATCTTATTATGGGAGTCAAACATAAATTTGTTGACAATTCTAGTAGAATTGTCTACCACCAGGCTATTATAGTCGAATTGTCTACCACCAGGCTATTATAGTCGAATTGTCTACCATCATGCTATCTAGTCGAATTGTCTATACCATCATGCTATTCTAGTCGAATTGTCTACCATCAGGCTATTCTAGTTGAATTGTCTACCATCAGGCTATTCTAGTTGAATTGTCTACCATCAGGCCATCAGGCTATTCTAGTCGAATTGTCTATACCATCATGCTATTCTAGTCGAAATGTCTACCATCAGGCTATTCTAGTCGAATTGTCCACCATCATGCTATCTAGTCGAATTGTCTATACCATCATGCTATTCTAGTCGAATTGTCCACCATCATGCTATCTAGTCGAATTGTCTACCATCATGCTATCTAGTTGAATTGTTTACCATCATGCTATCTAGTCGAATTGTCTACCACCAGGCTATTCTAGTCGTATTGTCTACCACCAGGCTATTCTAGTCAAATCAAACTCGATCCAGTATTATGATCTAATTCTTTATATATATTCTAATTCGAAACATACTGATCAAATGATCTAGAGTCGTATCGCTTGAGTCAAATGCTAAACAAATTCTGAACAATATTACATACGATATTATTTTATCCATATCATGTAATTCCAGGGGCAAATCATGTACTTCTATATAGTTAAATAATGATATACTTCGAGGCAAATCTTGACGTAGTTCGAGGCAAATCATGAATATAATTCGAGGCACATCATGTTATTCGAGGCAGATAGATGAACTGTAGCCCTATCAGATCGGACGTTGAATTATATCATATTTTACAAAATAGATTTGGGATCACTGATTAATCTTAATAACTTTTATGGTTTAAATTCATCATTTAATGTAAACACAAATTGATTTGTGATTACTTTAAAGAAAATTTATCTCCAATTTATTTCAGAACATTTTCGGTTAATATTTAGAGATTTTAAAAGTACCTTATAGTTATAAGAATGCCATTTTCATGTCCTTGTTAATATCTTGAATTTTTATTTTAAAAATACTCTCTCTTGTTATGTATCTCATGTAATTTATTCTTGTTTTATTTTCATTTTTTTATTTTGCTTTCGATTTATTTGAATTACAGACAATTACGTTGACTGTTAAATAAATTTATATCATAATGTGGCTGCCGTTGGACTTATAGTCTTTTAATCAATTGATGAACGAAATATACCTCGAGGAATACTAAAAACCATTTGTGATATAAAATATCAATACCTCGAATTTTCATTATTAGGGATAATTTATTTGGTCGATAAAAGCCATATTCTCTGATTTCCCGATATGGATTTAAAAAGAGCTCAGATTTTCGAGATTAACAACCTCGTGATAACGAGGCTTATCTGTATTGAGTCAGAAATGGGGTTATCTTGGCAAATATATGGCATATTTATTGAGATAGAACAAAGTTCAATCATATCAATGACAAAGTCCTGCATAACCCAATACCACTTTCTCTAAAAGATGCATTATGTAAAAGCTAGATCTTCATATTGGTGTATTACAAGCCATAATCAACTGCCAAGGTCATCGAGAGGCTGCGATATTGATTGGATTAAAACACATGTTCCATTTAATCTGTTAACTCGAAAATGGAGAACCGAGACTTACTTTATCAACGTTGTATTGACAATAGAGCCTACACTATCTTACATGTTTAGTGGTCAACAAACAGAGGAGAAAAGCCATGACCAGATGTATCTAGGTCTGTTGAGGGGATGTTCAGCCCAATAAAAACTTTGCAATTGGGAAATTAATGCCACTGTCTTCCTCTAGATAAACTGACATGCATAATTAACCCCCCCCCCCCACTTGGCATTAGACAGGCCATACAAAATTTTAAAGGGGGATTACAATCTGGACAATTTTGTACACCAGATCAAAAGAACCTCATTTTTATGAGAGATTTCCCTGTTTAGTGCCCCATCTGTCGGAGTCCTGCGATGGTATACCACGTGATTGTGTCTCATGTCGCTATGTTGTTTATTCCTTTGTATACTGCGTTGTTCAATAAAAAAATAAAGGAATGAAAAGGTTGTTTGACATCAACACGAATTATGAACCAGATATTTATACTGAAGAGTGTTCAACGAACTGGTCGAGCAAAAGGGGTAGCTAAACTGAACCAACTAAAAATCATTTGATTAATTCCGAAATGAATCATTAGATTCTAACACGTTTCTTAAAAATAAACAACTCATAAACGAATTAAGGGGATTTCTGAACGAGTAGGCATTAAACGTCGTAAATATGGGCACTACTCATGGCCTTCGAATTTATTTTGGTACCTTGTAAACTACTAGTGATTGGATTACCCAACATCGTCACCTACAAGAGAAATATTGAATTATAAAGAAGCCACAAAAACAGACTGATATGGGACATTCGGCAAACCTCGACAGATTCTACGCATCTTAATCTCGGCTGTATGACCATTTCCGCCATATTTGACCTATTTAATGGCTCCGAATGCCAAAAATGGCTTCCCCCCTGGAGATGAGTCTGGGGAGTGTATTATATCAACAAACGTCACGTTTGGCATTGGGTTTGTGTAATTACCAGGTAATTTTTATCAAACCAGGAGCCTTGAGACAATATCTCTGCTTATTTAGGTATACCGTCTTTAAAAGACGCAATTTGGGACTTTTTTTTGTAAAAGCGACACGTGTTCCTGTTTAAAGTAAATCGGTAGCCGCATCGCAAATGTAGGTACATATCACTTACTGTCATACATCCGAGTCTAGATGTAGGGTACCGGAATCTGGTGAGATTTGCAGAGTGTGGTGTGGGACTATAATATGTCTCTCGGTGAAAACAGTGGAGTTGGATGACCGAATGGTTAGCACGTGCGCTCTGTATCATAAAGCCTACCATTGAGTGGGGTCGTCTGTCCAACGTCCTGGGTTTTCTCCGGGTCCTTCGGTCTCCTCCCACTGGTAAAGACCCCTACGCACAAGCAAATTATTGAAATTAAATTAAACCACATGTTCCTCCCGAAATGACCTTGTTTATGTCGAGTAGAGGTTATACCCCATTTCTCTCCCCCCCCCCCCCTCTCCCTCTCCCTCTCCCTCTCAGTGCAAACAGTCGTTGCAGAATATATTACCCCCCCCCCTTCACTCTGTCGTAGATATACATTTTTTGTTTGAAGTCAGTGTTAATGAGATGCTATTCAGCATTATACATATTGTACAAAGCCCACTAAAGTTCAGTCATTAACGTGTTTATACGTTTTTCTATATACTCGGTCGTTTTTATCCTACCATTAGTAGCTACAGTCATTACCTAAATGGAACTGTATGTTTATTAATACATCATGGTACTATGTTATAATCTAAGGTTATGATGCATCCATTAAATAGGAGTTCCTACTCTTGCAACGAAGGAATTCATGGTGGCTCAGTAAGTAAAAAGCTGGCTCGTTAAATACGTTCACTTCTGGTGTTTGCCGAGAAGCTTCTTCGGGGGTTTTCTTGTCAGTGGCGCATGGCGGTCAATCTGGCAAGGGCAGTGTCTAATAGTTCGGATGGGACAAAAACATATAGGCATGTACAGTTATACATATTTATACAGGGCTAACGAACAATTATGCTGAGCCAAGGGGGTTCGATTTAGGCGATGTCCGAGAACGTTTATCAGCATTTTCCAGTATTACTTCCAACCACTTGACAGGTAGGAAGGTCAGGCAAGGAATGGTACAAAAAGCCGAACAAATTGGTGTATGGGTAAACGAACCTTGGTCAATTCCATGAAAAGGAGACATGATTACAACTGCCGGGTAAAATGACCATGCATGGCGCATATCTGTCATCGTTAGCCCGGCTAATACAGGACAGTCGGACGCTAAACTCCCTTTTATTTAATTTCTATTAAAATGTAGTTTAACAAATAACATAATTTTACCTTTATCGTTTATTTCTGTGAGTTTCCACTTTCTTCGGGCACAGATTAAGCACAACGTCGACGTTCTTACTCCTCTTTCTTAAGTGAAGGCGGATCGATCAAATAACCTACTTTCTTTGATTGTTGCCACATTCCATAAAACCAATGCGAATTCTCATATTGTCCCTTTTGAAAATTTGTTTATGACATTCCATAGATCATTTTTGACAATTGTTGGAATGATTATTTGTTTATAATGTCTATTTCATGCCGAATGTAATGATTACTTTCACTTTAAAATGTAATGGTACGATACTCTATATGTGTCAACTACTGTCCATTTCATGTAGACTAAAATTGTTAATTGCACTTTAATTACTGTCCATTTCATGTAGACTAAAATTGTTAATATCACTTTAATGGTGTTACAATGTAGATGTGTCAACCAGCTGCTGTCTATTTCATGCATACTGAAAATGTTAATTTCACTTTAATTGCGGGGGTATGTACGTGTAGATGTGTCAACTAACTGCTGTCAATTTCATGTTTTTTAATGGTATGATAATGTAGATCAACACCTAGCTGGATAAGGTAGATCGATATTATAGAATCAATTAATGATAAACCATAAAAACATAGATTATATATAAAACCATGGTAACAATAATCACGTATTAAAACGTACAAATATTTGTTAGATTGGCGCATTGTTATTTGTAACGCTCTATATAACATGTAGAATTTTAGATTTTCAGATTTAAATGGATGACGTCATCTATAGGATTAAACCGACCGGAAACGACAGCGTCCATTATCTCGTCAGATGACAAAAAATCTAACAGGTTTACTTGGAATTTATAACAGGTATGTGAGTGTTTGACATTAGACTCAATGCAAACAACATTCTCTGAGCTACATATATGTATTGTATATGGTTAACTATGTGTTACATAGTTTGTTGGCATTAATTACAAATTAATGAATTTGTTTTTAAAATCTTAATGACATAGTTTGATGGCATTAATTCTAAATTAATAAATTTGTTTTTCAAATCTTAATGACAATATAGCTTTTTTAAAATTTCAGCAACGCTATTGGCTTTCGAATAATGGGTTTTCAAGTACATGTATATTCCTCTGTATTCAGTTCTTGTGTCTTTCAAATAATTCTTTCTATTATATTCTTTCAGCTGACATAAAACATTTTTCAAATCACCTTAGTGAAAATAAGAAGATAATTACATAAAATGTTTCGACAAGTTATAGAACAAGCTGTTATAAATGGTAAATGGGACCGATCACCTAAACGAGGGGTGAGTATCATATTATTCTTGTTAACGATGAATGTTTAGGCTAGTTATTTAAAATAAAAGTGGTATACATATTGAAGATAGGGAACTCAATCTTGTTGGAAAAATACTGGAATCCCTAAAATCAACACCCAAGAGGTTCGTACAATGACAGCTTGTCCGCTTGTTGATCGACTGGTTAGCTGTTGTGAGGACAGTTGGATACTAAAATGACAATATGTGATAGAACTGGTTTAACACATTACAAATATTATTTGAGCACAGAGATCATTGCTGCGATAGATGCGTAATCAAGGTTTCAACAAACGCAAGTGACGAACGCAAAAGGAAAACTCGGGGTTTCCTTCTATATAACTGACTGAAGTGACGTGTGATAACCGATATATACGAGCGAATTTCTGCTCACTAATAATTCCTTCGAAGACCAAAGGGTGTTATATGAGGCCGTGAGAGAATTGTCTAACAATTCAAAACAGACATTGACTGTCACTAGAAAAGAGAAAATGAAACGTTCGTGCGTTATTATGTTTTATTATAAGTATAGAAAGAAAAAAACCAAGGGAATGAACGGACTATTTCTATTGTTCTCGTGTTCTCTAATCTGTCGACATTCAATTACTTTAAATTGCCAGATGTCCTCCTACAGTCTCATATAACAACTTTTGGTCTTCGAAGGAATCGTTGGTGAGCAGAAATCCGCCGGTGTATCTGTTATCAGTCGTCACTTCAGTCAGTTATATAGAAGGATAACTCGTGTTTCATTTTGTGTTCGTCACTTCCTTTTGTGGAATCCTTCATTACGCATATCGTAGCAATGATCGCTGTGTTAAAATTATTTTTGGAATGTGTTTAACGAGTGCTAGCAGGTGATAATGCCTGAAACCAATATTGTCCTTTAAACGTATGGCTGTCTTTGTTAATAAACAGCGAATGAAAAGGTGTTAACGTCATAATTAAAGTTTTTACTTAGGCTTCGATATTTATGGTAAATTGGCATGTTAGTAACGACAAATTGTACGATGCTGAATAAAGGATAATGGACAATGTTGTGTCAGCAAGTTATTGAGTATAATACTAGTTAAACACATTCCAAATATAATTTTAGCACATATTAATTACATATCCAGCACTTATATCACTCTGGTGTTCCCTAATCTCGGATCATGGAAGTTTCCATGTTCTTAACATAGGCCCTAATAGACAAAGTGTTATCTAATTTTCATAAAATGTTGTTATATTTTCGTCTAATTACGGAAGCTCAAATACGAACTAATTTTGTTTTTTTATTTTCTATTTTATAAAATAATTTTTAATTTTGTTTTTTTTATTTTCTATTTTGTAAAACTAATTTTAATTTTGTAAAACTAATTTTAATTTTGTAAAACTAATTTTAATTTTGTAAAACTAATTTTAATTTTGTAAAACTAATTTTAATTTTGTAAAAATAATTTTAATTTTGTTAAAATAATTTTAATTTTGTTAAAGTAATTTTAATTTTGTAAAAATAATTTTAATTTTGTAAAAATAATTTTAATTTGGTAAAAATAATTTTAATTTTGTAAAAATAATTTTAATTTTGTAAAAATAATTTTAATTTTGTAAAAATAATTTTGTAAAAATAATTTTAATTTTGTAAAAATAATTTTAATTTTGTAAAAATAATTTTAATTTTGTAAAAATAATTTTAATTTTGTAAAAATAATTTTAATTTTGTAAAAATAATTTTAATTTTGTAAAAATAATTTTAATTTTGTAAAAATAATTTTAATTTTGTAAAAATAATTTTAATTTTGTAAAAATAATTTTAATTTTGTTTTTTTTATTTTCTATTTTGTAAAATAATTTTTAATTTTGTAGATTAATATTTCATTTTGTAAAAAAATCTTATACACACACCCTATCTTACATTTATGCTTTCTACATCCTTATCAGTTCCGGGAACGCTACATTAGTTTTCATCACCTTTGACCTACGTTGACAGCACGATTATGTATAGGGTGGTCTATATTGTACATGTATGTATTAAAATGGGCTCTTCCAACCAGCTTGCAGACACAATGTAAATGGATGGTACCTAGTTTTTATATTAAAATATGCACTAAAATCAAAATTTCAAGAAACCAAAGACAACACATCACATCATTCTTAAATTATCACCTAATATTAGCAAAAACCTTTCATACAAAATATGCAAGAAATTATTAATACAAAGATGCCAATCAGTGCACTAAAGACATAACGGCACCGAGTACAAAACAATAATCACTTGTACATGGTTAGCACGTTTGTGCCGTATCATAAAGCCTGCCACACTGTCGACTGGCGTGGTTTCGAATCCCCGGTTGTATGTAACAAGAAGTAGAGTTTTCTCCGGGTCCTCTGGTTTCCTCCCACTGCTAAATACCCCTGCGCGCAAGCGAATTATTGAAATAAAATCAAACCATATGTTAGCCCCAAAATGACCTATGTGTGTGTCGAGTGGACGTTAACCCCCCCCCCCCCCCCCTCTCTCTCTCGCTCTCTCTCTCTCTCAGGCGGATAGCAGAGACACTTATCAATCATATTTACATCGAAGAAATGTAGTGAACGCAATTTTGACTTTTATATGGGGAATCACGGTGGCTAACTGGATAAGGCGCTGGTTCGCTAGCCTGAAGGTCGAGTGTTCGATCCCTGCATTGGCCGAGAACGTTCATCTCGATTTTCCGACGTGATTTCCCCTGAGGGCCTGATAAGGACAGCTGCCTAGTCGTTCGGATGGGACGAAAACCGAGGTCCCGTGTACACATAGGAGTGTACGTAAAAGATCTCTTGGCAGCTGGAATTCGATATAAGCGTAGGCCGTAGCGCCGCTGCCCGGGCAAAATTTCCCTCATAGCAAACTGTATGGCGTGTGCCCGTCTTCAATTAGCTCAGGTTAAGTGGGTACCGATATTTTTTATTTGGCGACACAGACGCATTTTTAATAGCCCACATCAAATTTTTGGTGACGATCGTTGTCATCTAAATAAGGTCGGCAATAAGAAATTGTATCGAAGCATTAGATTAGCTCTCAAATTCGCTTGTGATAATTTATGTTAAACCTGGGCCGTCAATTATGAAGGTTATGGCCGACAGGTCGCTGAGGTCAGTTCAAATCAGTGCAAGTTCAATGGTTGTTGCATTGTTTCACGTAACGGTATAATGCCAGGTAGCTGAGGACAGTTCACTACGATCGTGCCATAATGCTCGAGAAAAACAAAATTATAAATTATTTTACAAAATAGAAATTAAAATACAAAATATGAAGTTATAAGTTTAAAATTAAAAATTATAAGTTTGAAATTAAAAATTATAAGTTTGAAATTAAAAATTAATTTACAAAATTATAAATTATTTTACAAAATTATAAATTATTTTACAAAATTATAAATTATTTTACAAAATTATAAATTATTTTACAAAATTATAAATTATTTTACAAAATTATAAATTATTTTACAAAATTATAAATTATTTTACAAAATTATAAATTATTTTACAAAATTATAAATTATTTTACAAAATTATAAATTATTTTACAAAATTATAAATTATTTTACAAAATTATAAATTATTTTACAAAATTATAAATTATTTTACAAAATTATAAATTATTTTACAAAATTATAAATTATTTTACAAAATTATAAATTATTTTACAAAATTATAAATTATTTTACAAAATTATAAATTATTTTACAAAATAGAAATTAAAATACAAAATAGAAAATTATAAATTTAAAATTAAAAATTATAAGTTTAAAATTAAAAAATTATAAGTTTGAAATTAAAAATTATAAGTTTAAAATTGAAAATTATTTCACAAAATTAAAAATTATTTTACAAAATTAAAAATAAAAAATAGAAATAGGAAATCGAAAAAAACAAAATTAGTTCGTATTTGAGCTTCCGTATCTAATATCATTATGCAATATTAAAATTCCTTCAATATTTACTCCAAACACACAATATCTGATATTTGTTGGCGTCACTACTTTAGAAATAAGCCACTACAACAATTATGGAAGCAAAATAATTGGAAGCTATGTTTAAACGTGTTTCTGCATGGTCACAAACCCTACCGTCTAATTGGCCACAGATCATTAATTATTTCCTAACTGACTTTAATGTTAATAGTCGTCTCTTAGATCGGGGGGGGGGGTCTAGAATGCCGCGCTTCGACCTCTAGCTGGCCGGTCACCTCTTGCTTGCGGCTGTGGTGTGAGCGTATGTGACATGGAGATAGGGGCGCTTTCTCAACCTCGTGGGTTTCCTCTGGACACTCTGGTTTCCTCCTACGCGCAAGCAAATTATTAATGAAATTAGAGCGACATGTGAAAAATTCGCGCCCAAAATCATGTATGAGGTTCACCATAAAAACTTGAGATACACACGCTTGAAGTAGAAACCCGTAAACATGCAATTTCCGGCCCAAAATTTCAACGTAACCAAAACCTGGTAGAAAATGTATTTCAAACCCGTTTTTTGGATTCGACGCCAAAAAGTCAACAAGGGGGGAAAGGGAGAGAGAAAGACTCAAAATAACTCTGGCCTTTGTTTTGTGGGTGTCGGAGCAGGAATATTTGGTGATCTGTGTTTCAACGGTTGACTGATAATATAGCTGTACTTATCTCCCTTTTTTTATCTTAGCACTTATTTCAGATCAAAAGTTAGGAAAACAGTTACACTACGTAACATTATGCATACCTATTTACTCCAAAACTACATTTGACCTCACAAATTGTCCTTTAATATAGATATGTACAACTTGGGACAGTTTTCTTCCGATGTATTGAGACGAGAGGGATTTGATAAAACGAAATGAAATGGGGTTTAACGTCCTACTGTTATGCACCTAACTTGGGCTAATGGAAGACGGGGGATTTGATAAAAACTGTTAATAGATAAATTAGTTTGAGTTTGTATTTAGTCTAAATATATCATTAAATGACACAGTTTTGTATTATGCATGGCAATTATTAAACCCAAATTTGCATAGAAATTGTTTGATAGAATGAGAGGTAACAAATGTCCTGCCAGTTTTATTTACTGAATTAGAACCTAACGGCGGCGACCGACATGGTGCATAAAATTTCGTTGTCGTTGTGCAACGTCTTTATCTTTACCGTCTCTGTGTGCAAATCATAATTCTCTTAAAAGACAAAAGGGTCAAATTAAGGAACGATAATAGTACCGTATGATAAGCAATTGTGTATGTATTTACCGCTAATGTGATTTTTAGGTTTTGAAAGCACTACAGTTACATTATGTATGATAATTGACCCATATTGATCGACAGTCGTTCATTTACGCCTTCTTTTTGTTATTGTTTAGTCGTTTGTGAATCAGCCATCACTAATTACTAACAGTTTGTCTCGTATGATAGCGTCCGAAACCTTAAAATACAAGACTTGTGTACTGATTATAAAATGTTCACTATGTGTTAAATATTAGATATTCGGGTCGCATATTTTCCCCACAAGATAATAGTATTTGAATGGACCAATTTGTGTGAGAACAGCGTGGCCCTAGAGTAATGCCATGTATGCTTAGATTTAAAAAGAAATAAAAAATGTCGCTTCTGGTATATACCAATAGATCACACGATTCCATACCACCTCCAAGATAATATACTAATTCGTATTGATTTATATGAACAATTACATAGTTAGAGAAGTCAGGGCGTGGTTCTTTAGATATCATCTATTTAGACATGCACTATCCATATATCACATATTTTTATTATTTGTTTGTTATTGGCTGTCATACTTGAATTCTGTAGAACAACCTTTCAAACAGGTAATATTTTATACTTATTTATTTGCACATATCCAAATCCATTGTTATTATATAATATTATTTATTGCATGGTTAGAAAAGAAATAAATTATAATTATATATTTTCATTATAATTAACCAAATGCATTGTTGTATATAAATTCGTCCTCCTATATATAACAATTATTACAAATGACGAATTATATTTTAGCAATTGAAAGACAATCAATTTCATTCGTGTAATGTATTCAATGACAATACAATTAGTTATGGTATAAGAGTAATCGTTAAACATACATTATGCACGAGCTAAATCTGCCTATTCCAGATCTTAATTTAGGCCTGAAATGTTATATAAACTATTAATTAGACATTAATTAACTTATCCTGATATTAATCAAGCCTCGATGTCATCGCTAGCCTGTGATATTTGCTGGATTAGGATCCGATTAATGATTAAATCATGACATGGATAATCGAGTCTATGTATTTTTATCGTACCGACTTTAGTAATGATGATCAAGGCTAAGGCTAAGCCGGAAATTCACTCGCTAAATTCTCGGTTCAGAGTGAATCAATTTGATTGAAATCTCAAGCACACCCCATTTATATTATCTAGTTTTTAACTATTATAGTGAGAACTACCAGCTCTTTATCTAATATTCCGTAATGTAGCTTTAATATCAATCGTAATATAAGACAAATATATCATTATTAACTTGCTTTATTATTTGAAAACACTTCAATATCGCGAGTATCTTATTGTTCGTGGATTTGTCTTGGGCATCTGTTCTTACGCTCTAGTAGTTAACTTACGTCATTTTCTAGAGAATTACATGTATTAAGTTGAATCGCGATACAGATCGAGCGAGAGGAATGCGAATTTGTTTAGAATGAGGACAGGAGTAGGATCCCCGATATCTTTCAGGGGCCGGTTGCTCAAAGCTCCGTTATCTTTTAACGATCCGTTAACTTTAACGGAGGGAAAGGATGTTGCTGGAAATAAAGGCCTCGATCATGCTGTGGTTATTTTTTTCCTACAGACTAAATAAAGTATTATATAGTGTTTTCTGTAGTAAATTTAACGCAAACAACACGTTATCAAGATTGTTAAAATAACTTAGTTTTGAGCAACCGCTCCAAGGTATCTTATTTGGACTGATAACGAGAGGTGGGGGGGGGGGGCAACGTCCTACTTTTCTGCACCTACACGCGGACGAATATGTCATGAACTTTGATGAGAGTTATTTTATAAAATATACACAGGATCTCGGTTTATTTTTCCATGAGAAGGATAAGACGATGTACCGTTATCACTGCCAAGACGATGTACCGTTATCACTGCCAAGACGATGTACCGTTATCACTGCCAAGGGGAGACCACGTCGGTTAAATCAGAGGAGCTTGTACTTTCCAAGAGGAGATGAAAAAAAGACAACCATGTAACTTGATATAGCTTTTTACTTAACAAATAAAATTCCCCCATTCACTGAAACATATGTATAGCTATTAACATGTACACCAAAGTCTTCAACCGTTGACATCTGTATAACATGTATTATTGTACATGTATGTTATAAAATACTGTTACAATCGATTACATTTAATATAAAAATATACGGATAATTCAGATAGTTTGACTACTTACAAGCTTTGGTATCATTCAATAAGACGCTCACAGAAAAGTTGAAAAAATAGAGTGATAAATAAAGATCGTTAAAAAAAACCTCTTATAGATAAAACTGGAGAACGTCAAGTTAAAAACGTATACAGGAGGTCCAGGTTATGAACTTGGTCTCGTGTTAACGCTTATGTGTGTGCATGTGTGATGCACATTAAGGTGATAAGTATACTCTATCAAATACACACTTAAACGTAGAAAATACATGGAAACGATTCAACATATAATTTAAAAATATATAGTAAATTCGTTTATGAAGTCGACAATCATAGTATGGAACTCGCCGAACCCCGAACTACACTACCTCATTAAAAACGACCATATTTTTATTCCACATTACCAGAGAGTTCAGATTAGGCAACAGCCATTTAAATGGTGATAGTTTTCTGAATGTATAACATAAATTAGATTTATTTCTGTAAATATTGGAGAGGTGTCAACACAGACGTAGTCTTTGTCTCAAACCAATTTCATATGAAAGAAAATAATGTTTATAAAAGGAAATCCTATAAAATAACATGTTGTCACAATGACGTATGTTATCGCCATACAGGTATCACCATAAAATGGTATATATTATCACCATGAATACAATGCCATATTATGTTATCACCGCAAACAGAGCAGAACGGTAGGACGTGCAACCCAATTCCTACACAGTGACATAATATGCTACCATCATCAGTATCACCATAAAATGAGAAATCTAATCACTATAAAATGACATAACATTATATATTATCCCCTTGAAATGACATATATAGAGAGAAATGGGGTTTTACGTCCACTCGAAACAAAGGTCATTTTGGGACTAACATATGGTTTAATTTTATATCAATAATTCGCTTGTGCGTAGCGGTCTTTAGCAGTGGAAGGAAACCGGAGGACCTAGAGAAAAACCACGAGGTTGGACAGGCGACCCTACTCCTTGTCACCGGGGATTCGAAACCACGCCATTTAACTCAATAACAGGCTTTATGATACCGTACGCACGTGTTTACCATTTGCCCCCCCCCCCTGAAATGACATATAACTAGAAAAGTTAGAAAGATAACTGACGGTAGTATAAGTTTTGCACCTGTTTATATATTTTAATTTAGGACGTAAAAGACGAGAAATAATGTTTTGAATAGCATGAGGTCTGAATTACATGTAGTTTCATTTTAATGTGTATTGTGTATGTTACGGGGGATTTGGCTACTATAAAATCTAATTTAAATTCTAAATGTCGGGTGATAATGTCAATAATGTGCATGGGGACTTTATGGTGCTTCCCCCTATCCAAATAACATGATATTTTCCGTGGTCTGTACCACACGGTGGGAAGCACCCGAGGAACCCTCTCGGCCAACAACGGAATTTTTACCGGGATCACATGGTTACTGAGCCGTGACTCAGCGATTATTTGCGACCATCGAGACCACAGCCCGATAACTGACCCTTCCACCACGCTTAACCTTTCTTTACCACGCATATAGCGATCTTGACGGGCCCAGGGGCCATATTACGTCGCTGTAGCAGTACAGTAAATGCGCCACCACGGTCTGACGCGACTTCTTTCAAGTGTGTAATTTTTGGGATATTTTCTCACGTTGTGTTTACGTTTACTGGAACCTTGTAAATTTTCTAGTCACAACAGCGCAGCAAGGACACCACCCGGTCTGACGGGGGCATAAGGTGACAGCGATTGCGTTTAACAACTTCTAACTTATAGCTATAGGTATCCCCGTCAATACAAAGTTTTGCGAGGGAATTGAAGCGCATTTTCGATACATTGGTTACTATGAATATGTTTTTTGTCCAAATATATCATCAAATCACAAAGTTTGTACTGAGTAAGGTATCTTTAAGTAATATTCCGCTTTTAATTTTATTAAGATATGCCTTTCTTATCTTAAATTCGCACTCGCATTTCAATTTAAATAAGCAACTCTGCATGAAAGTAGCATATCAGATGATATCTTAGTTCAAGCATCCGTGTGTGCGTTATGACGTTCTATGGAACACCATATTGGACATTTTATAAGCATTACAAATCAATTTTAAAAACAATTAATTTAATTAAATTAAACGTCTTACTTTTTTTTTGCATCAAGCGGATAATGAAGGTGGGCATTCAAAATGCAGTGTTTTGTGTGAAAAATATTATATGGACGGTGGTGCTTTGACCTACTCTTATATTCATTTGAAACTGTCAAGGGGTCTCAGTGACTTAAATGGGATCAATTACAAAGAGAAAGGGCTGTAAAATCATGAGGGACACTGGGACTGGACCTTGGATCAACTATTTTTTGTAATCTGGAGAGAGAGGGGGGGAGGGGGTTAAAACCTGGAGAGAGAGATGTGGTTTAACGTTCGCGGAATATAGCAAATTTCATTTCGGGACAAACATGTGGTTCAATTTTAATTCAATAATTAGCTTGAGCGTACAGGTCATTAGTGGTAGAAACCAGTGGCCGAAGTGAAAGTCTCGAGGTTGGACTGACGACCCTTATCCTTGTCACCTCAAATTCGGGGAATCGAAACAATGCCACTTGACTCAAAGACAGGACTAACGTTAAACCATTCGTCCACCCCCCCCCCCCCCCCCTCTCCCAACACGAGTTATTTTGTACCGTCATACGTAGATGTAGTCTCTAATATGTATCTAACAATGTAATCTCGATCATTTGGCCGCGATATATCCATGTGGATCAGGATATACATGAACTATGGTGAAATATTCCGGACACATGCGAACATTGTATTATAGCCTCTTTTAGCTTCCATACATATCAAACTATTTTTAGAAAAAGGGTGTCAGAGGATGTAATGTAAGGTAGATATTCATTAAAATTGTTATCAAAACTGTGTAAAACATGTGAGTTGTGAAGATGTACAGAGCAGCAACTATACAGTTAAGGGCTTTTAAATTTCTGAAAAAAATAAGTAAAGATAAAATAGTGAACGGTGAGAATGTAAGTAGAGATATGCCTGTTTATATTTCCCTTATATACATGTTATGAGGGTTGTTAAGACAAAGCATGTGCATGAATTGAATGTTTATTTTCTAATTCATTTAGGCAAGAAATGGGTTTATATTTCCTGGAGCGTAGACCTAATAATAAACCAAAAAGGAACATCAGCTTACAACATATATAATTTAATTTATAAAGTACATTAAAGTTTTCAATCCCCACTTATTAATAGATCTTTAAGAGTTCTACATGGGGAGCATCTGGCATTCCTGACCGGTTCCATGCCGTCTGCTTTGTACGCAAAACGTGAAATATATATGCAGTTTATAGACTCTCAAGAGACTGCCATTTTTTTTTATCCAAATGAAACTTAAAATGCGTGTACAAAATCACAATATCTTAAATAAATCCAATCTTGGCGCGGCCTTCCGTTCCGAAATTATACCACCTTTTCTGGAAACCTTTAGTTTTAATGCTAAACATATTATTCACAAATTTGGTGTGAAATGGTTGGGGTCACGAGGGGACGAACCCTATCAAAAATCGGCGTTCATTGCCTTTTCGCTATCGAGTAATGTGAGATGTCTTGAAGTTAAAATCTTGAAATAAAAATGTCCAGAAAAAATACAATGAATTACCAACATTGTAGGGGCGTTAGCAGTGTCCCCTTCTTCATTGGCCCAGTGGGTGCAGAACAGTAGGACGTTAAAACACAGAAAGGCCTTTGTGTTTCTATATAAACAGTCTACTGTTCGCCTTGATTATCTATCGTTATCAAGACTTTCCGTTCGTATGTTCATAGTTTTAGAGTAAGGTATATTTTTTAGGAATTGAATTTCAAATAATTATCTTATTACTTTAGGTCTGTAGTTTAACATATATCCTGTTTCCATTTTTTACTATTGGTAACAACAAAGACAATCTACACAGACAATACCGGTAGTGAATTCAAATTATATATGCATGTCAATAATTCCCATTGAGAAATATTCGTGCGTAAATATTGAGAAAAAAATCGGAAGAAGGTTGGTCTAGTCTATATTTCTGAGAAATCCGGCAAACGGAATAGGAAAATGTGACCCAATGTAGGTTGCGGTACTTCTAATTATTAAGTTTATGGCTTTGTACGTATCATAAAATGTTCAGACTAATACAGTTAGGATATTCAAAATCATAATCCCCCCTTTTTTCCCGGTAGGCACGTAAAGCCACCCGTGCAACATTTTCTGAAGCTATCAGTAGTTGTATACCATTCAGTAAATCAAACTAATATTTTAATTTATTCTTGCTTTGTCTGGTAAGCTTTGTGGTAAACTTCAATTATTATTAAGGATAATTTATTCTGGAATCTGTATAATTATTCTTATAGTCCTATTTATAAATGATTTTTAAAATCATTTTTAAGGAAAATGTAAATAGCATAAATCAAATAGAATTACGCAGTGACAGGTTTTAGGAATCAACTTTATTTTTTAATGAGGGGATGACGGTGGCTAAATGAGTAAGACGCTGGCACGCTAGTCTGGAGGTCAGGTGTTCCATTCTTGCATTGGCCGAGCTACTAGTAGTTCATTCAGATTTTCCAACACGGGTTTCCCTTGTCTGTGATACAGGACAGAGGGCCTCACAAGGACAGCTGTCTAGCCGGATGGGACGAAAACCCGAGGTCCCGTGTATACATTGGCGTGCACGTAAAAAAGGGGTCTTGACAGTTGGAATTTGATATACGTGTAGACTGCAGTGCCGCTGCCCGGGCAAAATTCCCCTCATAGTACACTGTATGGCGTATCCCCGTCTTCATTAGCCCAGTTCGTTCAACCCCCATTTCGTTTCATTTATTTTTAATGAGTAAATTAGGACTAATCCATTAAGAGAAATGACACATTGCATTTTCAATGTACCAGTCAATAAATGGTCCATGGAACCATTTTTGGCAGATTAATTATTTGAAAGTTAAATATTTTAAAATTTCGACAAGAAAGTACAGTCTAGTTATAAATTTCTCAAACACAGCAAACATATCAAATGCCATATAACTACGAATTTCAAGCGATTTAGTTCATAT
Source organism: Patella pellucida (assembly GCA_917208275.1). Taxonomy (NCBI): domain Eukaryota; kingdom Metazoa; phylum Mollusca; class Gastropoda; family Patellidae; genus Patella; species Patella pellucida. The sequence goes on from OU795039.1 coordinate 67,397,805, forward strand.
TTCTCCATTTCTCCCGTTGTTTAATGTATGCCAAACTCAGTATCCCCAGTGGCCTCATTCCGTTCCATTACACTAACCCCTGGGTTCATTCTAGAAGGGGGGGGGGTATTTAAAGCGATAGGTGCTATGTTTTAACTTATTTCTGTTCTTATTTAATGTGAAGCATGAGGATAATGAGTAGGTAACAATGTTTAAGTAAATTTATTCCAAAATATATCCTGCATGGATACTGTTTGTCACATTTATCAAAAGGGCGGATGGTTGGCTGAATGGTTAGCGTTCGCTTGCTGTATCATAAAGCCTGTCATTGAGTCAACTGGTGTGGTTTTGAATCCCCGGTTGTAGGTGTCAAGGAGTAGGGTCGCCTATCCAACCTCATGGGTTTCCTCCGGGTCCACCAACTGTTAAAGACTCCTATACGTGAATTATTGAAATAAAATTAAACCATAATATGTTAGTCCCGAAATAATCAAGTATGTGTCGAGTGGACGTTTAACCCCATTTATCTCTCTATGTTACATTTATCAAACATCTTGTACTGTACATTCACAAGAGTCGAATCAGTAACTTTCCGATTATTTAACTCTGGTTAATGTTTTAGTCGAGGGTGGCGCTTTGAATTTATTTTTATTCTATAAATAAGGTTTTTAATAATTTGGAATCAATGTTAGGCATATTGGGAAAGATAACTCCAATTGGCTTATAGCTAAACAGAGACTTCTTACTGATATTCTATCTGTCGGCTAAAATTTTATAATGGCAAAATTATGAATCCGATTTCATTAAGCTCATCACGACATCGAGTTCTAATGTAAATCATTAATTGTATTCCGACGTTCAATATTCCAATATATTGAAATGGTTCCATCTATACACATATACACGGGTGATACCTGATACACAGGTTTTCTCATATATCTTTTAAAGTAACCATTTCTCTCACAATCGGGAAGTTTCGTCTATTTCATCGCATTTAAGAAACAACCTTGCGTAGTGTTATCTTTTCCAAAATCACCGATGGCATAATTGGGAAAGAATCATGTGTAAAAATGACGCGTTGCTGCAACTTGGCTCTCGAGGCTGGACTACTCTTTCATGTCATTTTGGTTGGGGTAATGTTCCGACAGTATTATCTAGCTTATCCGTCTTTGAGTATTTTTCTGCTTATCTCGAATCGTACTTAATTGATTTTATATTTTTATTCTCCTGTTTCGTAACCATGCTCTGACGTAACGTCATTGTCTTATATATTACATTATGTAATTATATCTACAAATGGTCTGAAGAGGTTCAAGAGAACTGAAAACGTCAACCATAAACCATGTTTTTATTTCTTTTTTCAACGTAATTTTATTCATTTATATATATATATATTTTATTCATTTATATATATATATTGTTATTGTATGTCTTGACAAGCTCAGGCGAAACATGTAGACAATTAAACAATAGTACTTTTCAAAGGCATTTTCAACCTTTATTTATTTTTTCTATATATATATATATATACATCCGTTTATTCAGGAACCATGTCTCTGGGGATATAAAATATTGGTATTATCTTCTTGTTTTTGTGTTTACATTATCGGGAAGCTCTCCCAGATTACCTTGTAATTACAATATTTTCTTATACATGTATTTGGCATATTTCACTTTCCCTGGGATGGGAATATTATTCCACTCATGTTTGTCGGGTGTTCGATCCCTACATTTCCCCTTGTCAGGTATGCAGAAGGAGGGCCTGACAAGGACAGCTGCATAGTCATTCGAATGGAACGAAAAACCGAGGTCCCGTGTACACATCGGTGTGCACGTAAAAGAGCCCTTGGCAGTTGGAATACAGTTGCGTATGCCCTTCTTCAATTAGCCCAGGTTGGGTGCTTAAGCGTAGGACGTTAAACCCCATTTCATTCATTCATTCCAATCATTTTTCTAGCGTTGTCTTCACTTTAACAAGAAACTAATTAACTGTCAATTAGAGGGTTTATATGAAACTAGTTTTATTGAATACTGATGGTTGAACAGATTTAACGTAATCAACTGTTAATCAGAAACAAGCTAGTCACATAAATCAGCCCATGTTGGTACTGGCAACATTTGGCTATCATTTGTGTTGTTCTATCAAACATGCTTCCACCAAGTACTTCATTTATGGACGTTTGTTTTGCCGTAAGTTTAAAATTTTCTTTTTTTGTTAAGAGCGTCGCTATGAATATTATGCAGACATATATTTGTCACGTTTATATTCCTTGCTTTATATTCCGTTTGGCTAAATGCATGACTAAGCAAGGGTTTACTCTTTTTCACACACGTGCATTGCCTAATTGATTACACGGTGCATGTCTCTGGGAATTTAAATGATTGTGGGTTTTTTTAAAAAAAAAATTATCTATCGGTTCAACCCTATACGTAAATTTTGAATTTAATATTTTAACATTTTTGAGGATATCCAAGAATAATTCCAATGTGTGCGGTGTTACATAATGACAGATGACATAGACGATTGTTCTATCTTGACATATCAACCTGCTCTTGCCACCCGTTGAGGTCTTAGTAGAATTCCTTATGGCATTGTGGGCTTGCCATGTGCATAAATATCTAATTAATAATTAGTGAAACACTTGAGAGCAAGGTAAAGACAACAATAAGAAGACTTAGCTCTTGCATAATTCCATGAAGTACTGTCACAAATGATATATTATACAGTATGTTATACCAATGCATAATGTATCCTTTGTCTCCAGTTGTTGCATATTTTGACTAATCACCAAGTCTCTCTTTTCCCGGTGTTCGACCTTCTGCGAATCTAAGACACCGTACACAAACCTCTTGTGTGACATATGAAAACAATAACTAGCGTATATTGTTTTGCTATAGGTGATTTAGCTACATGTTGTTTGTTCTGTTGTTGCGATTTATTAGTCTTCACCTAGCCTAAATAATCCCCCACTTCGATTACGATGAATCGTAACTGAACACAATAGGACCTGTGATAAATGGAGGGAGAATGAGAGAGAGAGAGAGAAGAGAGAGAGAGAGAGATGGAGTTTAATGTCCACTCAACACAAACTAGGCCATTTCTGGACTTACATATGGTGTAATTTTATTTCAATAATTCGCTTGTGCGTAGGGGTCTTTAGCAGTGGAGGGTTGGACAGGCGACCCCAACCCTTGACACGTACAACCGGGGATTCGAAACCACGCCAGTTGACTCAATGGCAGGCTTTATGAAACTGATCCCGCAGTGAATATTCGCTTGGCCGCTAGTATCACTGATAAAGATGACATCTATGCGTCTTAATTAGGCAAAATATTAACTTTTTTCCTCCGACAAAATAAATTCTAAAACAAGTCGCGTGAAGTATCAGTAGTTAAAAAGTATTTCCTATTTATTGTATATGGGTATTAAAATGAGTAAAAGGCATCATTTTGCCCGAAGCAGTTAGGTGTAAACAACGCACGAGCCGTTGAGCCAATGACTGACGCCACGTGAATTCAATGCACGTGTTCAAGACAGTCATCTGTGACAGAGATAATACGTAAGTAATTCTCTGTAAAACAGATTGGCACGTGCTAACCATTCGGTACCCCTCCCCTTCGTGATCAACGAGAAATGTCCGTCATGCTTTACGGGGACAGATGTTTGTTGTAATCTATAAGGTGAAGGTAGCGATATTGTGTTACTTACATAACAAACAAATTAACACCTTAAATAACCATTCCTATCCATAATTTTCCCAATACGTTGTTTATTGCGTCAGTAAATTAATAGATTATCGAAAGAATGTATTGTTTGTTCCAAAGTCTAATAGGTGGTTCGCAGGAAATGCTAATTTGTCAATATGTAATCGTGATTTGAAGGAGTGTTTGAAAGCTCGGTGGGGAAAATGTCAGTATCACACCTTACTATATTCAAATGATGCAGCATCGGGGCTGGTTTTGTAAATTGACAAGAAATAAAACAAAATACACAGGGCATTAGGAGATACTTATGTAAAACACGGCCAAGATTGAAGAAACTTTCGATCGTGTGTTTTGTAATACACCTTACGCTCGCCAACAGTTGCTTTTAGAACTGGTAGCCAGCGGATATAATGATCATAACATGCGGTTAAATGTCTTCCTTTTTGTTACAAAGCGTTCTAATGATGACGGTCACACTTTGCACACACGAACTCGGTTTTTCGAATGACTAGACGCTTTCCCTTGCAAAACTGACAAGTTGGACTACACCGAACACTTCAACGGAACTTTCTGGTCGAATATAGGGCTAGAGGACGTGACCTCGTGGTTAGTTAGTCAGTATCTAGGAGGGTCACCATGGATCCCAACAGCCACGTGGGTCTCAGAACAAGGATACACAAGTGTGGTGGTAGATGAAATGAAATGGGGCTTTAAATCCAACCTATGCATGCTCACAAAACCCATGCAAATAGTAGTCCTTGTTTTGCCGCCACAATAATAGCTGTCCAAAGCCTAGCGAAAATTTGGGACACTTCAGATTAAGGCCAGAGCAGCACGAGATACATGAAAAATCCAATTTGGAAAATATAGCGTTTCGCTGTGCTTTGTGGATTAGCCGTTGGTAAACCCAGGAGGAGGCGACCATTGCTTTACATGAGATTCCTCTGACCTAATTGCGAAAAACGCCGATGTAACTTGTATTTAAGGATGAAGGATATTTCATACGATGTGAAAGAGACCTGGAAGGTTCATGAACTTTAATAAACCCGAGAAAGCGAGATCTTAAGTGTACAGGCCGCAAAAAGGAGTTGGTAGCTAAAGTGACAGCGATTGATACGAAGGTTCCGACAGCTGTTTGTGTTGAAGTTTTCATTTACCCTTTTGCGATCTGTATACTTCAGAATGTGCTTTCTGGGGTATTCTTTACGTACATCAACCATCTGTATCTCTATCACATCATATGAAATATCCCCCATCACTAAAATTAACGTAAAATCGGCGTTTTGTGAAATTTGGTCAGAGACATCCCATGTAAAGCAATGGTCGCCTCCTCCCGAGTTTACCCACGGCTCTCCCACAATGCACAGCGAGACGCCATTTTTTCCGAATGGGGTTTTCATGTATAGACATCATTATGAAATTACTATTCCCGTACTGAACTAATGAGCTAGCATATAACATCACTTACTGATCCAATTACTGCGTTATCCATTTACAATTATAGTCATGCACAATTGTGTTTACAGGTTTATGTCGATACTCACCCTTGTCTGACAGTATAATATTCCATACCACGCATTTATTTTGAAGAGAGACAGAGAGAGAGATAGAGAGAAATGGGTTTAACGTTCACTCGACACAAACTAGATCATTTCGGGACTAGCATATGCTTTTAATTTATTTTCATAATTCGCTTGCGCGTAGGGGTCTTTAGCAGTAGGAGGAAACCGGATAAAACCCACGAGGCTGGACAGACGACCCTACTCCTTGCCACGTACAACCGGGGATTCGAAACCACGCCTGTGTGTGTGTGGGAGGGGGCGAGATATTTATAGTAACCAGCATAAATAAATATAAAAAAAAATATTCAAGCGACTACATGCAATAAATTGGTCTGAACGATCTCTCGCTTTGTATCAATAATGATATTTGAGTCTCGAACCACCCAGTACCCAATTTTTTTATGGTTTACAAACATCATTGTCGAAATAAAGCCTAAAGGGCACAATAAATTTATCAGCTACTTAGGCCACCAGAATCGATATGTTGATCATGGTTATTTCCCACATGAATCAAAGACAACTTGTCAATTGAAATTGACCCGCAGTAGTTGGGTATTTACATTTAAAATAATTTCGCGTTTTATTAAATAGAGCTTATGCAAATCGGGAAAGATGGGGTTGCAGAGTTTACATAAGGAAACTGCACTTATAATAACAGGTATTTACGACCACGTTTATGGTATATACAGGTCACAATTCTGTAGAATATATAATTATTGCTTATTACTGAGCGACGTTTCGATTCGGCTTCTCTAGACTTTATCAAGTAATATGCTAATTAAGGGAGCATGATTAAATGATAAACATGTGCCATTAGATATAACGATCACAGTTGTCACGACATGTTATAAAATAGATGACGTATTACCCTGTTAATATTGATGGAATATATATATAATAGGTATTCGTGCTTTAAGTATTTCTATATTGAACGTCCGTGCCATCTTGTAATTAGAGGATATATTTCACGTTTCGACCAACGCCCAAACATAGCTGCTATGTGTATTTTCCATATTCTAAACTATGCAGTTATAATTTTGTAAATATCTAAGAGAATAATATATAATTTACATAAATCCCGACTTATTTTCAGATTCCGTAATTGAATGGTGTATATGTTTATAATAATATGTAAGCATTTAATGAAGAATGTTAGAATAAAATAAGTCAAGACCTGTATTGATTTTAAGATACAAATGTAAAATTTTAAAATGCAAATATCGAAATTCGACAACAAATGAAGAAATAAGAATACAGGGCTATCAATTAAGAACTAAAACGAAGAACACTGAAAAAAAGCTGTAAGGTTTTTCATACGGTAATAGTGAACACACGTGAACTGGCTGAACAATAAAAGATACTAATTATTGAACACCTTGAAGGTTGGAATAATTTATCATGTTTTAATTGACATCCGAATATATTTAATTGATCAACTACTATTAGTCATGGAAACGATTTTGATGTGTGTGTGGTTTTTTTTATAGTCAATATTATGTCAATGTGGATAGGCATTTGATCAAATCCGTGAAATTTCTAGTCATTTGCCCAAACTATAAAATAAATTATTAACCAATTGGATTTTGTGAGAATCACACGTATTCATTGCAATCATATCATTCACGAATCATTCGTAAAGATATTTCAACTAAACGGGTGTAAGACTGTGTGTTTCGTTCGTTTATACTGATGTCGTTTTAATAGTAATCTGTGTGATTGTGAGTAATAATTAGTACATAGGCTTGTAAGTTTTGTTTGATTTTTTGTAATGTTGATTATCGTATTGGCAAACGTTAATTTCATGAAGCAGTCCTAATGATAATATACTATTCAAAAGAAGTAGGGGATATTTGATTTTGGGGGCATAATACTAAAATATGAAAATGACTACGAAAAAAGTCACTATAGAACCTAACAGAAGAAACATTTCCAGTTACATATGACGCACAAACGCACCAATAGCTACCGCATGGAATGCAGGTGATGCTTGAAATCATCATGGGGGCCCAACCCAAGATTTGCACGACTCTGACTTTCAATGTTTCAGTCATTATGGCATTGAATTCCAGGGTGGAAACATCAGTTTAATTGTTTTAGTGACCAAAAAACAAATTTTTATATGCGTCGGCTTACCCAATATTAAAGGTTACGTGCCCTTGACATGCTACAGATCGGCACAACACAGCCGGTTGTAGCGCGGACGAAGAATGTTTATCAGTCTGTCATAAGCAGGCTATGGTCCAGATACCGTGATACACAATCTGTACAGGACAGCCCACGCTCAGGTCGACCAAGGGCGACAACTCAAGCCCAGGATCGATTTATCCGTACCTTTGCCTTGAGAAATCGTGTCATCACAGCAAATCAGATCAGCGCTCGTCTTCAAACAGACACTGGTGTAAGAGTGAGCGGCCAGACCATTCGGAATCGACTGCATAGGGATAACCTTCGCGCCCGACGTCCTCGTGTGATCCCTTGATTGAGAGATCATCACATTCAGGCAAGACGTCGTTGGTGTAGGGGTCGTCAACACTGGGATAATCGACGCTGAAGCAATGTGATGTTTTCAGATGAGTCAAGGTTCACTGTTGATTCTTTGGACAGACGTAGGAGGGTGTGGCGTCGTCGAAACGAGGGCTTCCAAGATGTTAACGTCATCAGACATGATCGATTTGGGGGTGGTTCTGTTATGGTGTGGGGAGCCATCACTGTTGCTGGAAGAACGGCTTCACATGTTGTTGCAGGGCATGTTACAGGTCAATACTACCGGGACAACATCTTGGCAGTCCATGTTGTGCCCTTCGCACGACGTCATGGCTGCCGCCGTTTCATCTTCCAGGATGACAACGCAAGATGTCACAGGGCCAGGATCGTTACAGGTTACCACCAACAACAGAACATCACCACATTGCCTTGGCCAGTATTACACGCTGACTGAATCAGCAGTGACGTAACAACAGTGAAAACACCAGCTACATTAGATAAAAGAACACGAAAGAAAAACAGAAAAAGTCCGAGTATTACCATGTTTTATAAGGCAAGGAATGAATATTAACTAGGGAATATGCCGACTATTTCTATTTTTCTCGTGTTCTCTTATATAATGTCATTCAATTACTATATTGAATTGTCAGATATTCTCTTACAGTCCCATATAACAAATGTTGGTCTTCGAAGGAATTATGAGTGAGCATAAATTTAGCCGTTTGTCTGTTATCGCTCGTCGCTTCAGTCACTTGTATAAGGCAGTAGCTGGTGTTTTCACTGTTGTTACGTCACTGCTGATTCAGTCAGCGTGTAATACTCAGCTATCGTAGCCATGCTCTCTGCGTTAAAAGTATATTTGGAATGTGTTTAACCAGCTCTATCACATATGTGATAATGACTGGCACCAATATTGTCCTTTAATTACCCCACCTTTGCATATATTTACTATCATACATCTTACACATAAACAATAAAATCGAATGGTTAATAGTCCACACACAGCCATTAAGGTACAATCATAGTTTTCGCAGATTACCATGAGCTAATAAACATTCGTTAACATACCAAAAAATAATAAACGCAAACATATGATGAAATAACTTATACATATATGTAGATATCCATGACAATAGAGGTTTAAATTTCCTACCTCAGCCGTTCAGATTGTTATACAGAAAATGAATACAGGTTTCTAAAAGTCTTGTATATTTTTGTTTTGCGTGTGGTGCGGTCCTCCTGCACTTACTATTGAGTATAGTTTTAGCCCTTCGTACTGCAGAATGTTCTCGTTGTTCGTTTTTGCTCCTGTTTGCTCACAACATGTACACTCATTATTTTAGCGTTTTCCGAAATTCTGTCCGGATTATCGTCCTTATTGTTAAAATTAGTTGACGTTTTAAACCCCACCTCAACTGGCAGACTATCACTATTGAAGAGACGACCACTGTCAAGATTGGTCGCATTATTTTTGTTACGTCTTTTTGTGGACGCTTACGGCTGGCACCCGGATCAATTTTTAGATTTAATAATTGTTTATTGTCTTCTCCGCAGGTTTATCTTGTATGTTTTTGTGTTGTGTGTAGTTCGCCCCCTCCCCCTCTGCACTTACTATTACATGTAACATTAACCGTTTGATTGACTCAAATATGTCTGCCATGGTAGCATTAATAGTAAATGCAAGAGGACTGCACTACACGCAAAACAAACAAACAAAAAAATTACAAGATAAACCTGCGGACAAGACAGAAAATAGACATTGCAAACACTAAACATCAAAGTGCGTAATTATTGTTTTTTAAAACAATAGTTTGACAGGGTCTGTACTTCTGATAGTAGTTAATGAAATGAAATGGGGTTTAGTGCTCTGCTGTTTTGCTCCTAAATTGGGCTAATGAAGACAGGGGAAGTTAATGAAGTTTGATATGTATCTCTACACTTTGATGTAAAGAAACCTGTCATTAGTATATAAGAAAACAAAACATGATCAATGGGGTAATCAGTGAAATAAGACATAGGCGTTTTCTTTTTGGGTCTTGATATGCTCATGTTCAAATTCTTTATCGTCAACAAGTTGGATTCACTGTAGCTAATTGGGTAAGACGCGTGTTCGATCCCTGCACTTTCCGAGAAATTCCATTAGGATTTTCCAGCGTGGTGTAGGATGGAAGGCCTGACAAGGACAGCTGTCTAGTCGTTCGGATGGGACAAAAAACATAGTTCCGTGTATGCATTGGCATGCTAGTAAAATATTCCTTGGTTGTTGGAATTCCATATAAAAGTAGGCCATAATGCCGCTGCCCGAATAATATTTCGTTCATAGCTTCTCTCCAATGCAACGAGGGTTCAATCTCAGCTCAGGGCAAGAACTTTATCGTTGTAAGTGAGAGGGATATTCGGTCTCCCGCCCGATCGGGCAGGTTTCCCCCGAGTTCTTCGGTTTCTTCCTGCAGTAATGATCGAAATCATTCGCACGATCTGTGCCAAGGGCCAAATTGGAAGAAGGCTTCAGGCCTAATTTGCTACCCTTGTCAAATGACGCGATTATTATTATTATTATTATTATTCCTTAGCCGAGTCGGGGAAGAACAGTAGAACGATAAACCCCGTTTCATTTTATTTCTTCAATAAGTATGGGGTCAATGTTCTTCAATAAACCTGTTAAAATATGTGAGTGGTATTTACCAAACGCAGTTAGCAGAATTTCATTATTATACTATTCAAAAAAAAGTAGGGGATATTTGATTTTGGGGGCATAATACTAAGATATGCAAATGAATACGAAAAAAGTCACTATAGAACCTAACAGAAGAAACATTTCCAGTTACATGTCAGGGGCGGATCCATGGGGGGTTCTGACGCTTCCGGAACCCCCTCGAGATTTTCGGTGCCCTTTTTTTCCCTTTTTTGTTGATTTTTAAGTAGTCTGTGCAGCAGTCGCTAGATATTTACTATCATCAATGTACAATTTAAAGAGCATTTACACACACCCAAGCTTAGTGATTTGGAGGCCTAAAATAGGGCACTGTTACGTAAAAGTCACGGGTCTAAGGGGCAATTTTTTGCCAAATCAGTATAAAATAGGGCCATATTTACATCAAAGGGGCACTTTTTGTACCTAAATGATTAAAAAGGGCATTTTAATGTGATACCCTTGAATGAAGAGAACACATTCAACGTCATTATTTATGCAGGGGCAATATTTATGTCAAAAGGGTTCAAAGGGCATTTTCACGTCAAACTCTTGGATTTGGAGGGCACATTTTATGGCAAATTTATTTAAAGAGGGTCTTTTTATGTCGATCCCATCGATTTGAGGGTCACATGCCAAACCTGTGTATAGAATTAGGTCTCAATGTTTTGTTTTCAATCCAATAATTCATGGTTCAGTATTTTGCATTTTAAGTAAAATAAAAATGAAAAATTCCATTAATTTATTTTGTTTAAACTTACAATATTTCTTTCTCGTGGTATGTGGAATGTTGTTGCAATGCTGTATTATAAATCTAGTTTTATGCCTCTAAAACTCAGAAAATTCCCAGACCCCCCGCTTGCGCGCGCCTACGACGCCCACTGGTCATGGATACTGTATTAGACGAAAATGGGGTGCCCTTATTTGAAAATGGGGTGCCCTTATTTTTTTTTGAACCCCCTCCAGCTAGAGTCCTGGATCCGCCCCTGCATGTGACGTCCAAGCGCACCAATAGCTACCGCATGGAATGCAGGTGATACTCGGGATCATCATGGGGGTCCAACCCAAGATTTGCACGACTCTTACTTTCAATGTTACAGTCATTGTGGCATTGAATTCCAGTGTGGAAACATCAGTTTAATTGTTTTAGTGACCAGAAAACAAATTTTGATATGCGTTGGCTTACCCAAAATGAAAGGTTACGTGCCCTTGGGAAGCTACAGATCGGCACAACACAGGCGGTTGTGGCGCGGGCGTTGACTGTTTCTTAGTCTGTCATAAGCAGGCTATGGTCCTGATACAGTGATACACAATCTGTACAGGAGAAAAAACACGCTCAGGTCGACCAACAGCGACAACTCAAGCCCAGGATCGATTAATCCGTACCTTGGCCTTGAGAAATCGTGCCATCACAGCAAATCAGATCAGCGCTCATCTTCAAACAGACACTGGTGAGAGAGTGAGTGGCCAGACTATTCGGAATCGACTGCATAGGGGTCACCTTCGCGCCGGACGTCCTCACGTGATCCCTTGTTTGAGAGATCATCACATTCAGGCAAGACGTCGTTGGTGTAGGGATCGTCAACACAGGGATAGTCGACGCTGGAGCAATGTGATGTTTTCAGATGAGTCAAGGTTCACTTTTGATTTTTTGGACAGACGTAGGTGGGTGTGGCGTCGTCGAAACGAGCGCTTCCAAGACGTTAACGTCATCAGACATGATCGATTTGGGGGTGGATCTGTTATGGATGTGGGGAGGCATCACTGTTGCTGGAAGAACGGCTTTACATGTTGTTGCAGGTCGTGTTACAGGCCAGTACTACCGGGACAACATCTTGGCAGTCATGGCCACCGTTTCATCTTCCAGGATGACAACGCAAGATGTCACAGGGCCAGGATCGTTACAGGTTACCTCCAACAACAGAACATCACCACATTACCTTGGCCAGCACTGAGTCCCGACCTCTCCCCCATCGAGCATGTCTGGGACATGCTTGGACAGAGGTTATGTCAACGTCAACAACGTCCTGCCAATGTCCAAGAACTTGCTGCTGCGTTGCAACAGGAATGGGACAATCTGGACCTTAGACGTCTCATTAGGAGTATGCTTGTTTGGCAAACAGAAGAGGATTTACCCGTTACTGACTTTGTTGTGATGCTGTGGTAACTTTGCTGTTTGACCCCGGGTATCATTTTACCCTTATAATGGTCAGTCTGTGCCTTACGTAGTCTTACGTTCATTTGGAATAAATCGACGAATGTGAACTTCATTTCAATTTGTCATTTGTTTCTTCGTCAGTTTCATTAGGTGACTTTAATAACACTTAAAAATCAAATATCCCCTACTTTTTTGAATAGCATATTATACGTTGGTCCTTCGCCACTGTCTACGGAGGAACCATATCGGGTAATCCCCATGAACTTTCTCAGCTAACACAGGGATCGAACACGAGACCTCCAGGTTAGCTAGCCAACGTCTCACGCACTTTTCCACCGTGGCGTCCACCTTAGTCAATAAAATATTCCATTTAATTCTTTTTGTTAAAATTTAAATATTTTGAACTTAAAAGGTTTTCTAAGATCAACGAAATGTACTTTTATTTTATAATTAGTTTTTCCCGGGTGTGGCTTAATAATTTACAATAAACTAACAATTTTTGTAATTATAAACATAACATTATGTTGTACAGAAATCATTATTTAAATCAATGGTAATTTTCAAAATCATCATTGAAAGACGAACACGACGCACTGTTAAAAGCTCAACGTTAACCTCGAGAAGTTTGTAGCTGACATTCTTATCATTTAGTTCGATTTTGTCCGACTTAATCCCGCAAGAAAATATGAATCGTCTACACAGACGTGCATTGAAGGCGAGTGTATTTTTTTCGAGGAAAAATAATGTATCTGAAAAGGTAAGAATCTGTAAGGTTTTTGTATAAAAACGTCAAACATAGTTCCATGTAATTCTATTAGTCATGGACCATTTATTATTAATGATAACATTGTTAAGGATGCATTATGTGAGAATTAGATCAAGGGCTGATAGTTCTTGCTAAAACGGTTTAAAAATAGATAATGGGCAATGATCAGTTCCTACATAATATGAAATAAATAACCTTGGAGAGAGAGAGAAATAGGGTTTAACGTCCACTCGACACAAACTCAGGTCATTTCGAGACTCAAAATAGCCTTGGAACAGACTAGAGTTTCTAGATCAGAGGAAATGTCAATATCTCCTAGCAAACCTCTGTAACCTCGATATATATAATTATTGATTGCGATATACTCCCGTATTGGAAGGGGGTAAATATAACGGGAAATGCTCACAGGTGGTGATGAACATGGGATTGAAACTGTAGTAACGGGATTCATTTGGTTTTTTCTAAGACAATTGGGATAACGTGGCTAAGTAGACAAGGCGCTGGCTCGCTAGCCTGTGGGTCGGGTTTTCGATCCCTGCATTGGCCGAGAAAGTTCATCCAGATTTTCCGGCGTGGTTTCCCCTTGTCGGTAATGCAGGACCTAGGGCCGGACAAGGACAGCAGCCTAGCTAGTCGTTCGGATGGGACGAGAAACCGAGGTCCCATGTAGACATTGGCGTGTGCGTAAAAGATCCCTTGGCAGTTGGAATTCGGTATAAATGTAGGCCGTAGCGTCGCAGCCCGGGCAAAATTTCCCTCATAGCACACTGTATGGCGTATGCCCGTCTTCATTAGCCAAGGTTATGAGCAGAACAATGGGACGGTTAACCTCATTTCAATCGTTAATTGCAATGAAAGTTGGCAAAGGGAAGTAACCCTCATCGGGTAATTTTAGTGAAACCCCAAAACAGTAGGATGTTAAACCCCATTTCATTTCATTTAATTTCTGAGACAATATTTAATTTGGTGCTGCTTTGTTTTATTGTTATTCTATGCCTGATAATCAAAGTACATAATGTTTCTATAACCTTTGGAATTATTTGCGGCTTTGGAATTATGTTTACTGGGGTTTGGGATGGCCTAGTGGTCTAGAGTGCCGCGCTTCGACCTCTAGCTGGTCGGCCACCTCTGGCTTGTGGCTGTGGTTTCGATCCCTGGTGTGAGCGTATGTGGCATTGAAATAGGGCGCCTTCTCAACCTCGTGGGTTTCCTCCGGGCACTTCGGTTTCCTCCCACTGCTAAAGACCCCTACGCGCAAGCGAATTATTGAAATAATCCCGAAATGACCTAGTTGTGTTGAGTGGACGTTAAACCCAATCTCTCTCTCTCTCTCTCTCTCTCTCAGGTGAACGCTGTGTCGATAGAGAAAGTTACTCGGGATTTCCAAGCATGTTACGACCCTTGCTAATAGGATTCGGGCAATAATAACTTTTTTTCGATATTTTAAAACGCAAGCTGTTTCTGTGACCAAAAATACTGAAAAAAAATGTTTCTATGTAAATTTGAACTGTGCGATTCCTAAAACATATCAAAAGGGGTTTTACTACAAAATTTATACGAATTTCTAAGAAAATCGTGATTTTCAGAAAAACGCTTATCAACGTAAAATGTGACTGTGCGACAAAAACTCGCCATTTTGGAAGAAAATGGTGGCCATATTGGATTCCGACATCTAGATTTTCTCAGTCAATTTAAACTCAGCGACAGCTAAAAAAATGTGAAATGAAAGGCGATAAACTACCAAATGTATACGAATATTCAAGAAAATCGTGATTATGGCATCGTTTTGGTGGCCATATTAGAATATTTCAACAAACATTCCACCTAATCATTTATTTTGTAAAGTATATTTGACCTTAGAAAACACTGTGTGCCTAATTAATTACGAAAAATTCACTATTGCCCCAACGCTATTGTTAATGGTACAGGAGAAGGTCGGACTGGTAGGGAAAATGCCTAGTCGTCCCCGGATATATCACGTTAATGATAGCATAATAGTGGGTAATCTAAATAAGAATAGGATGATTGTTCCTGGTGCATACCCATATTTACTAGCCCGAATAACGAAAGATGAGATGTTAAACCACATACTAGCCTGGAGGTCGGGTGTTCAATCCCTGCATTGGCCGAGAAAGTCCATCTCGATTTTCCGGCGTGATTTCCACTTGTCAGTGATGCAGAACGGGGGTCTGACAAGGAAATCTGCCTAGTCGTTCGGATGGGACGAAAAACCGAGGTTCCGTGTACACCTTGGAGTGCACGTAAAAGATCCCTTGGCAGATGGAATTCGATATAAGAGAAGGCCGTAGCGCCGTTATCCGGGCACAATTACCCTCATAGCACACTGTATGGCGTTTTCCGTCTTCCATTAGCCCAGGTTAGGTGCATAATAATAGGACGTTAACGCCCATTTCATTCATTCATTCATTTGTGTTCCGATCTGAGTTCATTGGTTTAAAGCATACATGATTGCTAGAATATCTATTTGTTTTAAATTTGATGTTTGATATTGGAAGTAAATATCGGGTAATACATCCTATTCAGTAGTACTATCGGAAATCATTGGTCGAAAGGTGTGTTAGCCGTCTGTATCCTGTTGGCGATTTGCCAAAAGACAAAGACTTAAATATCTCTCAAGGTCAAAAAATACCCTGATTAAAGATTAACAAATAAATTGATATTTTAACAGCCGGTTGTGTTTCAGTCGTTCGATATACGTACATTTCTATCACTAAGATAATTCATTCTATTAAAAAGGGATTTGAATAAATACTTTGTGTGTTTTTAAGGTCATGTGGTTTAAGGGTGTCCAGTTCCGGAGTTCGTAAAATGGGAATTTGTTTTTTTTAGACTGTATAAATAAGATCATTCATTCTATTTAAAATGATTTTGACCAAACTTTATGTTAGATGGTTAAAGATTTCCAATTCGTGCATTCGTTAAAGGAATTTGGTTCAATTTGTCCGTTGCTTCTAGTGTTAGATGATGGCTCGAGAGTATTCAACAACTCTATAACATACAGTTTAAATATGCCCAGTTCTTCCAACAATCTATTTACATTTTAACAAGGTTTATAAAGCTATTTTAACTTGATGTTTTCCTGGAACTGTTTATGAGCTTCGCTGAAATAGCATGACATTCTTTGTAAAATTCCAAGAACTGAGCAAGCTAATAACCGCTCCAATGAGAAATGTGTGGCATGTGCAACTCAGCGCCCGGGATGCATTTAAATAAGCTGATACAATTAAGCTTACTCTGTGATGTATACAATTAAGCTTACTCTGGGATGTATACAATTAAGCTTACCCAGAATTGAACGTTCCCGACTGGAATAAATGAAATGAAACGGGTTTAACGTCCTACACTGTTCTGCTCATAAAATGGGCTAATGAAGGCGGGCATACGCCATACAGTGTGCTATGAAGGAAATTTTGCCCGGGCAGCGGCGCTACAGCCTACTCTTATATCGAATTCCATCTGCCAAGGGATCATTTATGTGCACGCCATTGTCTACATGGGACCTCGGTTTTCCGTCCCATCCGAACAACTAGACATATGTCCCTGTCTCGCCGTCAGACCTGCATCACCACGAATTGAATAGGAAAATTTGTTAACCAACCTTGAAAGCTGAAACATATTTGTTTTGTTTAATAAGTCTTGATTCTACTGATAGAAAATACCTCATATCTATACAGCATTGTTTTCTGATTACTCTATACGAACGACGTTCTTTAAAAGTTCTTTAAAAGTGTCCCTTGAAGGTCATTTACACTTTTTTGCTTTTGTTCAAGACCATCGTGTTCAATGATGTGGGGTGTCCACGAACCTGTCAATTTACATGTTTTATCCTGGCGGGGGGGGGGGTTAGCACGTGCGCGCTGTATCATAAAGCCTGTCATTGAGTCAACTGGCCTAGTTTCGAATCCTCAATTGTACGTGACAAGTAATAGGGTCGCCAATCCATCCTCATGTGGCTTCTCCGGGTCCTCCGATTCCCCCTCCCCTACTGCTAAAGACCCCTACAATTCGCGCAAGCTATTTGAAAATAGTTAAAGCTTATTCTGGTCCCGAAATGACTTAGTTTGTGTCGAGTGGACGATAAACCAATTTTACCCTCTTCCTTAAGATGTTTGGGTTTTCATTTACTGATTGTCATGTAACCCGATTCACCACGTGCCTAAGAGATGCACTCTCGTTGGTTCTATGAGTCACAATCAGAGGAGAACTTCAGTAAAATTACAATAATCTACGAGCTTTACAAAGTATAAAATTTAAAATAAGATTGTTACAGATAATAAAACAAGATAAGTGGAAAGAGTTTGACACGGCTCTAATGTCGCACAGCAGTCCATTCCATAAGATAGGGGCATATCATGAGAAGATCCTGTCACTGTAAAAATTTTCTGCGAACATCATCCAATTATGTTGGTTGATTTTCTTTAACAAAAGAAGGACCGTGTCGAATGGCCTTTTAAAACTAAAGCAGTTCTGGTTATCTTGGTTGGGGATGTGACATTTGTGTCGTTGTCAACATCCATGGCTATTACAAGAAAAAATGTATCGAGTGTTGGTTAGGGTCACTGCACACCTAGTATTAATTGTATTATTCGCCGTCGAATTATCTTCAAATTATCAGGAACCCATTTAAATCAATCAAAGGGCATAACTTCTGCAGTCAAATTAAAGCTTCCAGGTATAAAATCCACCAGTTTGATTAAGGTACAGCCCTACCTTAACATCCGACAATTATTCACCCGATTATCCACAAATTATCATCACTCTTTTGTCAACTATTTGTAACTGCAACGCAGCGGATCCAGATTCTTTGATTTTTTTGGCCATTCCTCACGAAGTTCGAGTAATTTCGACACTATTTGAGGCGATTCGTAGAATTCGTAACCGACTTGGAAGCCGGGAATAAATAATGACGAAATCGGTCGGGGCTTTTTTTATTAAGAATTGGTCTAGTAGGCCTTTCATCTAAACCAAATCTACAGCACTGTTTACTTTCATAATATTGTCTTTTGGTAGGGGTGGATGGCCGAAGGGTTAGCACACACGCATTGGGTCAACTGGTGTGGTTTCGAATCCCGGTTGTACGTGGCAAGGAGTAGGGTCGCCTGTCCTGTTTCCTCCCACTGTTAAATATCCTTACGCGCATGCGAATTATTAAAATAAAATTAAACTATATATGTTAGTCCGGAAATGACATAGTTTGTGTCGAGAGAACGTTTAACCCTATTTTCCCTCTTTGTCTTTGGTAGTAAGAAACGTAATGGTTCAGTGTGAATTCCTTTCTGTTTGTCCCTTGTTGCCTCCCAGCTCTCATTCCTACGAGTCCTAGCTTTTTGACCTCCCATTGTGTCTATACAGCCCTAGGCTAATTCAAACAATATCATTCATTAATAATTAATGTAAATAAAATAATGTTTATGTATGTGATCTATATAACAATTATCCAATACCGTACAGTATTTAGTACTTAATAAAAACATCAACATACTTAAATAATTAATGTAGACATCATACAATACGTGAAGCCACACCCGGGTGCAACAACCGTTGAAACACGGCGAAACCGTCAGGAATGAGCATAAAATAATGACAATGTCATCCTCTGTATCCTCATTGGTCTCATTCCGTTCTACTCCACTAACAACTGGGGGAGGGGCACGTCTTAAAGATATCTGTACTTGGTGCGTGTGCTATTTGTATCGACCAATTCCATAAATCGTGGTCATCACGTGGCTAAGTTGGTAAGACGTTGGCTCGCTAGTCTGGAGGTCGGATGTTCGATCCCTGCATTGGCCGAGAAAGTTCATCCAGATTTTCCGGCGGGGTTACCCCTTGTCAGTGATACAGGACACGAGGGCCTGACAAGGACAGCTGTCTAGTCGTTCGGATGGTACGAAACACCGAGGCCCCGTGTACACATTTGCGTGCACGTAGAGATCCATTGGGAAGTTGAAATTTGATATAAGAGTAGGCTGCAGTGCCGCTGCCCGGGCATAATTCTCTTTATAGCACACTGTATGGCATATGCCCGTCTTCAGTAGCCCAGTTTAGGAGAAGAACAGTAGGACGTTAAACCCCCATTTTATTTCATTTCCATAAATCGTTTATTGCAAAGAAAGTTTACAAAGGGAAGTAACCCTCATCGGGTAAAGTAAGCGAAACGTAAAGACTCCCTTTCAACCGATAAGATTAGGAATAAGCCAGAAGGTAGCCTAAATTATAAAAGTCCAAATGTTTGTAAATCCGTGTTTATTATCAACAAATTACAATTATTACATAATATATTAATGAAGACCTCACAGGTGTTTATATATTATGTAGGTTTAAGAGTTTTTTGGGGAATCATATTTAATACAGCTTTTCTATGAGTTTAGTGGTTTGCCATTTCGGGACATAATGGAAAAACATTAAGAAGGTATTGGCTAATTCCAAAAACAATATATATATATATATATATGTTATCAATTGGTAAAATAGCACTTACAATTTCTATTTTTTTTTAATCCCAAATCGTAACTGAAAACACCATGTTACAAAAACAAAACAGAGACTTACATCTTAATGTTAGAGGTAAACCAAGTGATTTCGGATGTTGGGTAAATAATAAGCATACCCCGTGTAAAGCACGACACGCATCGTAACCTGTAAACATGAACTTACAACAGACCGGAGTGTGATGTTCGCAACTGCGCCTAATATGTATTATATCAGAGAAAATTCTAGAATAACTTGATACAGACAGTACATGACAATAATTGTAAAGCTAAACCTAGATAATTATTACAAATATATTGCTTAAATGGCATTTAGCCACATTAACTGGATATACAAATAATATAAATAATATAGAGAGGGAGAGGGGGAGAGAGAGAGCGAGAGATGAGGTTTAGAGTCCATTCGACACAAACTAGGTAATTTCGGGACTAACACGTGGTTTAACTTTATTTCAATAATTCGCTTGCCTATAGGGGTATTTAGCAGTGGGAGGAAACAGGGGAACCCGGAGAAAACCGACGAGGTTAAACAGGCGATCCTACTCCTTGTCACGTAAAACCGGGGATTCGAAACCACGCCAGTTGACTCAATGACCGGCTTTATGATACAGCACACACGTGCTAAGCATTCGGTCATTCAACCCCCAATATAAATAAACACCGAAAACTGAAGTATAACAGTTTTTCACTATAAAATCAATAGTAATGAATACTTGTACATTTTATATTTCATTAAACGAATGCTGTTCTTTGGTTCAGAATGAATTAGAAATGTATGTATTCTGATATTTTAGAGTTGTTGACACAATTGTTTTTATTTACAGTTCTTGTTTTATAATTATAATATCACTGAGGTTTTTGAAGATTAATTGCCACTTTAGGTGAAGAATTACCTGTAGGCCTATGTAAACGTTTTTATTCTACTTGTATGTAAACGTTTTTGTTCAATAATCATGCCTTATAGTAACAATTACTCACTGTATATGTGTGTTAATGGCACAATATTTAGGATTACATAATTAAAAATAAACACACTTTATGGATATACTATTTGCTTGATAACGATACCTGTATGTGTATTGAAACGTAGCATGTTAATAAAATTCAGAAGTAGTATATCCATAAAGTGTGTTAATTTTTAGTGCAATCTATTTCTATAAGAAAAATCCATTGTTTACTGGTAATGGTTTTAAAACACGTTAAATTTGGCTGTCAGTCAGCATGGGCATGCCTTCCAAGAAATTACTTTCGGTTAAGTGGTTCGGGTGTCCCGGTGGTCTGAGTCGTGTTTTTCAGGGATCTTTTACGTGTACGCGGGACCTCGGTTGTCTGTCCCATATGAACGACTAGGTAGCTGTTTGTGTCAGGCCCCCTGTCATGCATCTCTGAATTTCAGATTGACTTTGAGTACGAACTCCTACTTAACTCCTGTTTCAATACATAATTGATGCAAGGTCCTTATGCTTCTCAATATATTCAACCCCTGTTTGGGCTGATGGCGCGAATTCCGGGTTAAATCTTGATAGAAGCCTAACGAAAGCTTTTTTTTGGAATTGGTACGGCGTATACAGTAAGGCGCCATTTTCTTTATCATATTTAACGCTTTTGACAAGACCATTACTATAAGTGTATTGCTGGTTATCATATTCTCTTGCTAATTGTGCTCTCCCTTTTAAGGAATATGTTTTTAAATAATTTACGAGAATTCGGTTACGGCCAGTGCTTACATATTGTCCAGGCTTATATTAGCCTATTATTGTCCTTTTAATATTAAATTAGGGAAATGTGTTTATATTTTCATCAATACGCGTATTGATTTCAGTGAATTATCATACTACACTGTATTATTGGTCCAGAGTGTCCTTTTCATCGTTTCACTGTATAGCGACCTAAGGCCACAGCAATTTAGTTTTAATGTTTTGGGTTTAATATACATTGCCTCGTGCGGGTGAAATGCATTGTTTTTTAATTTAAACATTTTAATTTGGAGCTAATGGATTTTGGTAAGAGCAAGTAAATACATTTTATTTATCATATTAATATAGGAATAAATTTTTTTAATAGGTTTTCCTCGAAAAACTAATATTCAAATTGGCAAGGCCTTTTCTAATTTGGTAAACAAACAGTCTTATATATCTTATATGTTGAGGAAGAAGTCAAACTAACTGGACGTATATATTTGTATTTATTCACCAATTGTCAACAGTCAACAAAGTGCTATTGGTGTTAATATTTTCAATTTAATAATTGAAATAACTAATCAGTATATTAGCATCAACAATGGATTTTCGTACTGTTTCACAAGACGTTGTGGTGCCGGCAATCCGGTTGTCTGCAGTTGTAAGTACAAAAGACTGTAATTCGAACTACTTCGTTTTATAAAAGATTTAAGATATACTCTTTTGTTATGGTGGTACATAGTCCTATTGATAATTTCTAGTATAAATAATCGAGGTTTTTTTTTAAAGATGTCTATATTTAATCATAAAAGAAAGGGCGAGGCTTTATAATCTTATTTATTGTACAATTAAATCAGATCCTTGATAATAAAAATGAAACGATTGGTGATTACAGTAGTTCATGTTGAAGTTAAAAAAAAGTATTTGTTGGAACAAATTCATCCTCGGTATCCCCAGTTTTCTCATTCCGTGCTTCTCCACGAAACCCTGGGTTAATCCATATTAGGGTTTCCACGATTTCAAATTCTCAGCCCTGGCCTTGATTGTAGATCTACGAACCAATCAAATAACAGTTTACAAACCAGCCGTTTCGCCTTCGTTTGTATAGGGGTAGATAACCATATTCATGTCTATTTACTGAATGATTTTTGGAAATAATGTATTACTAATTCATTAATATTTGTAAATTTAAATGAATTAGAAATATACAATGGTATTATCAAAATGCGTAGTATGTTGTGCTGATTTCAAATATGTATAACATCTATATGTTTGACTTTTGTTATCATTATTAATATTCATTCTTTGTCTGAAATGTTTCATCCTGTTATGTTTATTATTATTTAACTTATACCTGGCAATTTAATTCTCAATAACTTGTCTACCATATCACATGGACATAAAGCTCCGGGAATGAACGATTAAACAATCTCAATAAAACTCTTGACCCTACATGGATATAGTTATTAGGCTAACGTCTAAATTTGTTCAATGAGTGTTACTTCCCTTTACCAACTTCCCTTTCAATTAACTATGTATGAGATTGGTTGATTTAAAATATCTAAATCATATAGGGTGGATAATTTGAAAACATGTCTCCCCCATTGATTAACACACGAGTTAGTGGGGTAGACTGGAATTAACCTATTGGGATACCGAGGATGGGGCAAATTATGATTTCGCGTTAATTGCAGGGTACAATTGTAATGAATTCCACATGTAGAATGGTTCTCTAAAAGAAAATTAAAATATATGCCATTTCCAGTATGCAATTTGAGAAGAAGCGCTGCAAAAAGTGTCCCTTTTCATCGCATGTATTCTCACTTGCGGATACGCTTACACGGAAAAGGTCTCATTACATTGGACTAAACCGAATTGTCGTAGGCGGAGAGCAATGTTAAGTCGGACATAGCTACTCTTTCAGCCACACCTGTCCTCATATCAAATCTCATTTAATTGGTGTCTGTCTGAATCATTTATTCTTGTCTTCTTCTCTTTTTTTTAAAAATATAAGAACACACCGTTTATTGAGTAGTATCCCTCTACAAATTGTCTCCAACTAGTGTACTGATTTCTTTGGCTTTTCCAGAGACTGAACCGAGTGGACAAAATCAGACCCCCTTGTACTAAAGGAAACCGTCAAGACAACCCCAACTATGCCGTTTCGATTGCCAACGCGTCCTTTGACTAAATGACATATCTTGTTTCTAAAGTCGAAACCTTAGGTCATTCGGCAACCCAACCTACGGCTTGTAATTAGACATTCCAGTTCTTTGCCTTAAAGGTGCAAAGGTCAATTAATAAAGTAAACAGACTGACGTTGACAGGTGGTGCTGAATTACTACCTTTAATCTAATACAAACTACAGGTTAGATAAGTTCCATAGCTCATTAGTATTTATTGATCTTTAGGGCGTGAACAAAAGAAAACCCAGAAAAACATCGGCTTAGAGAAAAGCTGGCAATCATTCATTCAGCTAAACACAACCGGATCTGTTATGGTCTGGGTCTTAATGCATTCGATACATAGAAAAATATATTGTTTGGTCAGGCTCAGAAATTTTGACTAATTAATTGTGTTCTAACTTATTGAACTTATATTTTATGTAAAGTGGTTGAGCGCTTGGATTTAATGGTGTTTCGGGTTTTAAAAATGTTTTAAAAGTATATGTAGTTTAGTATGTTAAGTTTCTATATACGGCATTTTAACGACATCGTGTGTCACATTCTTTGATTAAAGAGCAAAGGCGATGGAAAATATAAAATAATGTATACAACAAAGTCCGCGTGGAATATCGACAAATTGACAAGCACTTTCTAGTTGTCCTAATGGACTAGCTATGAATACATCAAAACGACAATACATGTGAGCAATCCAAGAGTTAACATAGGATGATTACCCAACAATATCGTTCATATTATTAACATTATTATCGCAGTACCAATATATATTTCATTACCGAAGTTATTAGAGACACATATTAACAGCAAATAATGGATAAAAAATTGCCAAACACGGGTGTTAGTCGCACCAGAACGGCTAAGGGCAGTAATTTATTTAGTGTCATTTCTCGTATGAAGGTAGATATGCCGATGAGTGGAAGGAACAAAGTTTGGAGAAGACGAAATGGATCCCATCGCTACAGCTTTATGTCAAACGCCAGCCAGGAATCACTGAAAACGGTAGGCGTTTTTTTTTACACTTATTTCAGGTTCTTAGAAAGCACATTGTAGAATTTTATTGATGAATATTTAAATTCCCATGGCAAATTATTTTTTGCTTCTAATCATAAATATTCTATATCTCTGATGCCTTCTACTGTTACATTGGAATTTTAATACTATCTCATGCTCTGAATGCAACGGGGAGCTAAAACACTACTCACTGGTGCTAGTCCAGAAAGTAACACGTGATTTTACAGCCTGAGGAACCTAGTAAATAGGATAGGTCAAATAGCGACAGTTGAGTGTTTAAATTCGATTTGGTCTAAATGGAAACGTCACTGCCAGGGCAAAAGTACCCTTATGGCGCATGCCAGTTTTCTATAAACCTTTGAAACAATGGGTTCTCTGACTACTGAGTTTCAGGGCCGTATGTAGGATTTTAAAAGTGGGGGTGCACCAGAGAGGTGGGGTGCCATAGCCTCGTCGTATCTGAAGGGCGCCCTTAAAACCGGCCGACTGATCAGTGCCTTAAGAGCATCATTGTGGGATTATTATCAACTGTAAAATTTTATAATTGAAAGATTGTCAAATTATTTTGAGGGATGGTTGGGGGACGCCATTTCTCGGGGCGCTAAATTTTCTGGGAGTTCTGAAATACGGCCCTGCTGAGTTTTCATACCTAATATTGTGTAATCAAGTATAACGCCTTTGAGACTGCTAACTTGATTGTCGGATTAAATATTTAAAGCAACATGGCCACCCTCGTCAAGCAGATATATGTTAGTATTTAGAAATATAACATCTAGATAATAAGAGACGGCACTCGTTTTCAAGCTTTGTGCAGCTAAGATTAAAAATTAGTTTGTGTAACAAAGAATATGTTTACATATTGTATCTTAGTGGTTGGGGGGGGGGGATTGCCGCTGTATCATAAAGCCTGTCATTGAGTCAACTGGCGTGGTTTCGAATCCATGGTTGTATGTGATAAGTAGTAGGGTCGCCTGACCAACCTCCTGGGCCTTTTCGGGACCTCGGGTCTCCCCCCACTGCTAAAGACCCCTACGCGCAAGCGAATTATTGAAATAAAATTAAACCATATGTTAGTCCCGAAATGATCTTGTTTGTGTCGAATGGACGTTAAACCCCATTTCTCCCCCCTCTATCTCTCTCCCTCTCTCTCTCTCTTAGTGGTTGTGCTGCTAATCACCGACCAAAACCGACATGAAAAGATATTTTATAGCTACTCATATTCGGTATTTAAATTTTAGTATTTAAGCGACTGACAAAAACAGGAATGCCAGGTAATTTAAGGAAAAAATGGTTTTAAGAGATGTAAGTCTTTTCTCATCAAACCATTTTACGGGGCCACACTGACACAGTGAGAAAAGTACTGACTCACTAACCAGTACGAGGTCCGGATTTAAATCCCAGTGTTGAACAGACAATGAACATGACCTTGTCGTTCGGGTGGGACGAAAAAAAGGTCCTGTGTACACATTGACATGCACATAAAAGATACCTTGATAATTGGAATTCCATATCAGAGTAGGTCATATTGCGGCTGTCAAGACTAAGCCTCTTTCATATTACTCTGCATGGCGTTTGTCCATCTTTATTATCCCCGTTAGTGTAGATACGTAGTTTTTTAAATCCCATTTAATTTAATTTCATGTCGAATGTCTTTAGATGCATTATACTAATTAATATTTAGACGTTTGGTAGCATGCCACGTCCATAATCATCCCTCCAGACTGTCGGATGCCTTAGATATTGAATGGATTAGATCGCCATTTTTTAACCTTAATATCGACGTCACTAAATACAAGGACGGACAATCAAGACACCGTTTACTGTCACTTGATAAAACTTCAAACACTCAGAATTAAGTAATGTAATGTACTGTATGTTCATTTTGCATTATCTTTTTTGAACTGACTATCCCCTTTTCTAAATCTTATATAATCCATCTTTTACTAAATATATTTTACGAAACCCAACATATTTATCTACACCAAATAAAAACTCGTTATTGTATATGTTTTATGAAATAATATATATCATATTTTTACTGATATTTATAATCAAATGCATTTACATAATGACTTATATAAATATTTGATATCCCGTCCCCTGTGGTGCTTGTAATTCATTAGTTTTTACTGCCAACTTATCCATTGTACAGATAGTGAACAGCTTGGGGTTTGAATAATAGATTGAAGGGTACATCCGATTTCCATTGCCTAACCTTTGTCGTCCATAATACAGAATAAACAGTGACCTCGCTGTTATCCACGGGGCCCCGTTGTCACAGTGAGTAGGACACTGGCTCGGCACCCGCCAAATCTCCACTTCGTTACCGGTGACCTTCCTCTGAATGTGCGGTGCCTTTTCCTTCCAATGGTATGCAAAAGCAGTGTAAACTTTAAATGAATTGATTTGAATACATTTTGAATACATTGTGGGTCGAACTAAATTTAAAGGAGCTATTTCCTTTCGTTTTTTATACTTTCGATGGCCTCTAGTGCACGAAGAACTGACCGGTTGTAGTGGAAGGTCGAGCCAGATATCAGATGAGTGGCGCGTGACACTATGACGTCAGACAGTTGATAAGCCAATCAGTGTTGATGTTTCTAGTGGGTTACTAAAATCTCGCCGTAACAGATCGTTTCATTGGCTAATCCCTCACATAATTCAGAACGCGGGTGAACTCTTCCAGCTCCCAGTGTAGCAAAGACAGGTAAAACGATATCATGAACTATGAAAAAAAACGAAATAGTATCTGTGTTTAATCAGATTGCCTCTGATTGTCTAGATTGATCCTATGACGTCACCTCAAGCTATAAACTCGCCGTACCAAACCGTTTCATTGACTAATCCCTCACATCATCTAGAACGCGGGTTATATAACAACTCTTCCAGCTGTTAGTGCAAATTATAAAATATACAAAACAAAACGGAATAGGATCTGTTTTTTAATCAGATTGCCCGTAACTTAATATTTTCCATAATATTCGAAATTATAAACACAAATTAGAATTTAGCAACTGTCCATTTATATCCAAATTGGTGTCGTTATGTTGTCGTGACAATGTGGGATTCAAATATCCAATATTTAATACACAATAAACGTTTTAAAATATGGTACACGAGTCGTGTACAAATATCGTTTTAGGCGCAAAATGGATATACAAAGAAAACAAATAACAAAACTCACGAAGCAGGGGTAATTACGGTGGCCCATATACGACTTTTAAAAAAAAAATTTAGTTTCGGGTTTGGTTTTTTAGTTTTAAGTTTGTTTTTTAGTTCTCACCTAGGTGAAAGTGACCACGAGCATGACAAAATCTGATTCAAATGAAAAGTATGTCATTCAGCAAAATTGACGGATTCTGTCCGAAAATATTTGGAATAAAAAAATACATAAAACAATTTGATTGATTAATGTTTTATGCGCTCAATATTATTTCCCTTATATGGCGATGTTGCCATGATTATTTGGGTAGGGGAGGGGGTAGCCGGGATCGAGGCCGGGATCCTATCGATCCCACCTAAGGCCAGTCGAGAAAATTCCGGTAGACAAATTTTGGTACTTTCCCCAGTAATGGATCTTGCGCCCTCCTAAACTAAAGGAAAGATATATCTTGGGTTGTAGGAAGGCCCCAACTGAAGCATACTTTATTTTAGCTTAAATGTTCACTTTAAATATAAATTATTCTTCATACGAAAGACGATATTTTTGTTCCGATATTTCCACATGGGGTCAGGATCGTCAAAAGAGTGATGTCGCAACAAAACATGTAAGGGTATGCTTATAATAGGAGTCAACAATGAAGAATACTCTATATCTAAAGAGAACATATAAGCTAGAATACGCCACTTACGCCACCTACGTCAGCTCCAGTCAATCAATCGATTAACATTACTTTATATTTAAATATATTTATCTTGGTGGTACTTAACGTAACTGTATAGCGAACACATAATGTTTGGTGGTTTTATTGGTCGCTAGAAACCGGCATCGATCCCGGTCCCCCCCCACCCCAATAGTCCTGGCAACATCGCCATATGAGCCAAATAATATTGAGCCTATAAAACTGTAATTTATCATATTGTTTGATGTATTTTTTTATTTTAAATATCTTTTCTTTTCTGGCAGGATCCGTCACTTTTTCTGATTGATATACTTTTCTTGTTTATTAAAATACTGTCATACTCGTGGTCACTTTCTTTGAGTAAATTTGCGCTCTTCTTTGGAATCGCCCTGTTTTTACATGTTAAAACGAGACCTATTAGTAAAACGTTATCACCTAGGTGAATAGGTTATCACCTAGGTGAAAACGTTTCCACCGAGGTCATGCGCCCTTGTACCTTTATTACAACATCCGAAAGAGAACAACAACACGTTTTAATGATTTAAATTAAACACAAATAGAGGAAGAACGGTGTAATCTAGTCTAGTGAGTAAGATGGTAGATAAAAACCCCAAATGTGGGTTATGTAATATCTATACGTTGATGTAAGCCGATACAAATTAAACAAGTTGGGGCTTAAATTCATATATATTTCTAAGAGCAACCAAACACTACTATCTATCCATCGATATATATTTAACGTATCTGGTTTGCATCGGCCAACATTAAGGTCATATATTAAAGAATGGCAAATTATATAACATGCATACGACGTTCTCAATATTGCTTTCATGCCGGCAGCAGACTCTTTAAATAATTCATTTAAAGCTCTTGATACACATTATAAAGTGATCGATCACAAAATGCAAACAGCAAGCATTACAGAGGCGTTGAACAGTGAAGAATGTCCGTCATTACAGATAATAATACAATTGTTTTATATTTTAATGAACATACCGTCATGAATCATTTCAATTATTTATTTAATGTGAGGAATTCCCACCAGGTTTCACTATTACAAACTCGGACCCAGGTGATCGTAAGAGAACCATATCGGTATTAAATTCCATATTAACGACAAAAACTAGCGTTTGTCAACACAGGACTTCGTAATAGATGTACAGGAAAACTATGCTATAAGGTAAACAATGAGGTCACGTGGGATCGCCTCGCCTATATATTATGTCCCTTTATCTCTAGTGAGGACGCCCTCATTTTCTGCACCCTATTCGATATCTTGATCAGAGAGCCATTATAAGACATTTAAAGAAAGGACTGGTCATTCTTGCTTGCTGTAATTGTTAAAAAATAGATATCGAAAAAATGAATATTATATTGAAAATTTCAGTCAGCGGTTGCAATTAAATCCAAATAAGACTCTTAATATAAGAAAAGAAATTGCATATAACTCTATTGTCGGGCGCTTTCCGGCTTGATGTCAATTTTTCGCCAAAAAATGTCTGCATGGCAAGTTTTATCAATGTTAAACACATATTATGGACGTTAATCTAATCCATGAATTATCTAAGCCAGTTCGATGACCTGACGAGTTGATTATGAGCGTCAAATTGTGCCCGAATTATAAATTACGGGTAAGATTTGTATTACTTTAAATCCAAATAAGACTCCTATTTTAATATAAAAGTAGAAGGTTGTGTTGAACCCTATTGTTGGCCTTTTATCTATTATCTCGCTATTTATTATCTGTTTTTTTTAAAAAAAAATTAGGCCATAAACCATAATACTAGTTCTCTAAAACAATATTCATTATTATAGTAACCATTATGAAGTCCACATACAGGTTATGCCATTTTTTTGTCGAAATCTGTCAATACCGCGGGTAATGCTTATAAGTGCTATAGAGGCCAGGAATTTCGTCAGGCGTTTCTGAAACATTCGGGACGCTTGTATTGTGACATCCTCCTCGCAGTGTTCCGTTTGATTAGAGCTAATCCCACTACTCCCTGTTGGACTGAGTGGATATTATAGTTACTAATAAAGACTGGTCAGTGGTCCTATTAATGACCAATCACTGACTTCGTTACAAAGGTATTACCTTTAAAACATGACGTTTAATTAGGGCAACTGTGTTTACATAACGTTACGTCATGGCTGCACGTTTTCTTATGCTATATTAACCAGCGCATAGCAGGATATTGCAGCAAAACTAATTGCGTGACAAACGAGGCTATCGGTATTGACGTAAAGTAAACACTACTGACACACTACTGTATGGTAACGAACAGACTTCAACGTTTTTAATACCTTAAATCTTTGTCCAAAGTATTAAGGAAGACCCAAGATTAAACGACGGACTGTCATGTTACTGTACGTAAGTGGTAGATTTGATTGAACGAGAAGAATAGATACACTTACTTAAAAGTTCAAGAATCCGAAGCGAATCCAGCAATGGCCAGAGAGGGATTTCTCGGGCCGTTGCTTCAGGGATATGGTATTGTGATGGGATGGGGATTTCTATTTATTTTCGTCAAAGTCGGAATTATGCACAGTTATTCCCCATTTTTGCCGAAACCTATCCACCAGGGTTTAATATCGCACACTAATGTGGACGTATATCGTGAATTAAGAATCTTTTTATATGGCATGAATTATTTGGGTTATCGAAAACCTTGTGCACGCGATAGAGGCTATCGGTTTAACATTTTTTTTAAAAATTTGGTTGGAAGAATGGGGCCATAAGAGTATGCACCATGGAGATTAGATTTCTCCAAGGGTGATCCTTATAAAATGTGCTAACATCAAATTTTCTCAGATCGGATAAACTGCAGTTGAGACAAGACTGCGGTATGGGCGTATTGCACGCGTTGCGTTGTTATCTTAAATATTTACAAACGCAGCTCACCCCTTTATAAATGGTTCTTCGATCTTTTGGAGACCTAAGACCTTCTCCTCTGATAATACTGTTATCGGAAAAATGACACGTGCTCAGGAACACAAGACAAGCAATTAATGGGTCAAATTATTAGATAGTTTTAATCTGATGTCTGTGGCTTTGGTGTATAATATGTATATTGTCTTCGAGTTGTGCTTTTCGGGATTCTGGGGTCCATTGAATTTACAATTTAAATTTTTAAGTTATATTATAAAGCCTTATATAGATGGTATCCGAGAGAGAGAGAAATGGGGTTTAACGTCCACTCAACACAACTAGGTCATTTCGTATAATTCACTATTGACAAAAGACATAGAAATGATTTCACTCGTTTTAAGTTCGCCATCCTTTTTTTTTCATCTTAGACGATATAGTAATGATAATTTTGTTATGTCATGCCTGCTATCACAATATATCAATGTTTATGCCATAGACTGGAAACATAACATGACATTTAACACAACGATAAAGTTCTGTGCGATGTCGTTATTAAACTAACAAAAGGATATTAATTAATAGGTGTACAAATTAATGTATGTACTGTGTAAATAGAGATAATCGAACAAAGCTATTTACGGCTTGTGAACAGACGGGGGTCAAATCGTTTTTATGTAAACAATGTAAGTTGATTTTACAAACCTAATCATGATCTCTTTGATTTTGTTGTGGAATTTAAGTGCCGATTCGATTAACAGCTCTGTTTTAGTATCAATAATAAAGTATCATCGATCACACATAAATACAACAAAAAAAATCAGTGTATATTAATAGCGGCCATGATTTTAATGATGGAGAGGAAAAAAGCGTATTTAAAGATGAAAAAAATCAAAAGGGAGCGGGTAGTGGGTGTTAATTTACCTTTAAACATTTCGCCACGGAGGCTCTTGATGATGCTGGAGTAACCGGCTTTCTTGTTCCACTTAGGATGCAAATACAACAAAATTACATAATGCCAGTATCTCTTTTAAAAAAACGAGTTTCATTCAACTGGATATCGGGGTAAGCTTTAATGCCTAGGTCCGAACGGGAAAAATTATCCGCGATGTGGAATAAATAAATTTTCTCCTGATGGCTCCTGGTGGCTCCTAATGGCGCCCTCTGCCTAAAATGTTTTGCACACAAAATATGGCGTAGTCCTATGAGAAGTGGCACTTATTAGGCAACGGGTAAATATTCTTATGCGTGGTGTCATAATGTCATTTTTTGTTTTAGCGATTTACTACCGATGGAAATTGATGAGCCTTGGGGGGGGGGGGGTCTTTGGAAGGGTTTCGAGTCACGTGGAACTATTGGGAGGCCTCAGAAGAACTTCGAAATATTTCTATGTTTGCATTGAAATATGTTTGTATAGGGAAAACTTGCCGGGGCATCCCGGGAGCTTTCCACATTTTGAAAGCTTCTGGGATTCTTCCCTGACCTACATCGGAAAACCTTTCAGTGATTCACCCGAGGACTCCCGATGGTTCAATATTTGCTAGGGTCCTGGTGAACCTGTTCCTGACCCCTATCGAGGTTCACCAATTTCCTTCAGTGGCACATTCGCGGGGTAAAACAAAATGTCCAGGGACACTAAAGGCTGCTAAAGTAAAAGACAACTCGGGTAATATTATTAAATTTGTCTCTATCTGCAAACCCAAACTTCTTTAAAACAATGCAAGAGCGCGAGTAACTCATCATAACTTTATAACGTAATTATTTGAAGAGTAAAATCGCAAACACAGCCATACGTGATCTAACTAAAGCAAATGTGTATCTAATTGCCCTGAACTAATTGGACCGTACCATGTCAAACAACAAATATCGTATTTAGAATTCAAATATACCTTTTAACATCAACGACAATAGGAATCGTGACACAAACGCCTGATAAATGTTTTTAACCTGTAATGATTGTCATAGAGATCTACATGTAGATTTTTTGTTCTATAAATTCATGTATATACTGCCAATATTAACATTCGGTAAAATATAAATAAAATTATTCGATCGTTTAAAGTGGCAATAATATAGTTAAAACATGCATGCTATGCTCATCTGTAAATTTTATTATAATGAAGGGAGCCATGATGGCTTCTATTAACATGGAGGTCCAGTACTCGAACCCTGCGTTGACCGAGGAAGTGCATCAGGGTTTTCCGACATAGTTCCTCCTTGTCAGTGCAACGAAAAACCGAGGTCTAGTGCATTTAAACAATCCCTTGGCAGTTTGAATTCGGTATAAAAGTTGGTCGTGTCGCAATGGCCGGACATAAGTAGGAGAGCAAAAGAACGTTAAACCCCATTTCATTTATTTTTTGGAAACCAAAATAAATTTATGTATGGTAAGTGCGTTATTGACAGTTTAAAAAAGCAATACTTTCGAATATTGCGTGTAAAGAAGGTTAAATTAATTTGCATAATTAATTGGTAGGATATAGATGGCAACACCTTATATGTATATTCCTACCTGCATATAGTCACTGCTACTTTAAACCTGGTATTATACTTTTAAGACTGTTAATATATTTAAATATTCGTGTGTACTCGATATCAGACACTGTGCTAGACAAAGGTAATATTTCATACTCACATGATATGTTAATTTTAATGACGATTTATCAGAATTATCAGAACATTTCTACTTAGACAAGTCATGTTTATTCTACAGTAATGATGTTGGTTTTGTCAAGTGTAGCTAGAATCAAAGTTATTATATTATTACGCGAAACACGGAAATCCTCAGTGTGCTGAAAATGTAATGAGTGATTTGTACATTTGTAAAGTATTTGAAGGGCGATAAAAATAAGAATCCTTAGTTTCAGTGTACATATGATAAAATAATTTAATGAGGGATTTATACGGATGATATAAACTGGAATTTTCAGTATTCGCTAGAATTGTATTAACATTTGAAAAGGAACGGATGATATAAACTGGAATTTGGAGTATTCACTAAAATTGAATTTAACATTTGAAAAGGAACGTACTGATTCTATTGCTTTTGATATCGCTTAAATCTGCTTTATTACATGTATTTTGGCGGAATCAAATGTTTGGTGGTTACCCTATTGTTCGATGCGTGGTTGTCTTTTACAGAGGTTGTGTTAACTTAATTGAGTGCCTTTAAAGTACACACACAATAATATGGTTATGATTTAGTTATCCAGAAACTGAAAGGATATAATTTTAGATTATTCCCACAATTGACAACTTTACGTGGAGGGGCATTAACTGTGGCGCGGAAGTCCTTATTTATTGGTTTGCGCATACAAAGTCACATCAAATCAATCTACCGATCAATGGATAGTCCTATTAATCAATCCGTGGCATTGTCAATGGATGCTGATTGGGCGTTTGTAAGGAAAAAATTAAAAAATCGTCACAACAATTCAGCGAAAGTAAGTATGGTTTGATCTTAAAGACAATGTAGGGCATGCTCTAAATTGTTAATTATAGATGTTTAATCGCGGAAAACCCCTCCGGTGAAACCATTAAAAAAAATTCTGAACTGGTAGTAATTTCACGTGTTTACTTTATCTTTCAACCTCAGACCTTTTGTAACCAGTAACGGATTATGGGGTCATTCCTAGGCCCGATGACACCGTTTAGCGATTATTGTTGTCAAGCGAGCTGGTAGAGTGGGGGGACAGAAATATTGGACAATCAACAATATCGCATCCTCGGGTTTCAGGTTATGGAAACATTTCTGATATCAACTTTCCGCTGCCACCCCACCCCACAGGGAATCGTTGATATCATTTTTTTCTGACCGATGCCCCTTCAGGTCACCCTACCTTATACCCATCGAGAACATGATCTTTGTTTCACGAGTTTTGGGAAATGGGTCATTTAATTATTTGTTTTCAAAAAAATATTTAAAAAAAAACCTTTTTATTTGTCACAATATCCACGGGTCCCGCATTTTCCTTTGTTGCCCTCGCTATGACCCGTCACTGTTTGAGATAAGTTTCAAAAGTTAAGTTTCTTGTAATAAAAATAAAATTAAAAACCAAGTATGAACATCAACATTACTACTTTACTCTTTGGAAATAATGAACTCTCGGATGCTGAAAATATTAATATTTTTAAACAGGTGCATAGGTTAATTGAATATTCGAAACGTTTTAATTGATTGAAGCCTCATTGTTAATTATTACTCGTAATTTATGCAATATTTATTATAATAACAGGGTAGCAATACATGTACATATTATTAATTTATTAATTCATAAAATTTATAATAGGGTACTTTACTTTACTGTACTCATTTATAAATGTAACACTTATTACAATGTAAATATGTTATAACTTTGTTTTGGAGAGGGGTGATATAGGCCTTGTCCTGTTCCCCAATCCTTTCAGTTACCTGAATAATTATTGTTTAAAAAAAAAAAAAAAAAAAAAAGTATGAACAATCCAAACCATAAGACAAAATTAGTCCTAAAAACATTATAGTACATTGAATCAAAATAGTGTAATCAGCAAATGGACTGCTCCTCGTGTACAAAACACACGACAAGCAGTGGCAATAGGTGCCCGGAAGAGTAAGCTTACCCTGCCTGATTGGGGGAAATAGAATCCAATAATAATAAGTTAACTGTTTGCTTCCATAAATATACGCCAGTAGACGACAGTATACAATTAACGACATGTAGGCCTTATATGGCTGTTTTTGACCGACACCATGGTTATGTGTAGGACTTAACGTTGATTCAATGACCAATCCGAAATCCAAAATGGCAAACTTTATAAAGACGTTCCACATAATCTGCAAATGATTCGAGATTCAAACGGGACTAATTAAACCCAATAGAAATCCAAAATGTATTGTTTGTCATTTAAACGAATTTCCCAAATGTGAAATGGCGCTTCCGTTCACATCAGAAAAGAAAATATTATCAAATGTTATGCTCTCGTTAAGTGATATAATAACCGTGTTTTAATCTGATTTGACATTTTGTTTAATTCGTTTTTTACTCCCAGAGCTCTATATCTCTTATTTTTCAATTACTTTGTTTAAATTGCCGCTTTTCTTATATATTTCAGTTTGCAGATGCAGAAGAAGAATTTCTTCATGCGGCGGAATTCGGTGATATACCGGGGGTAAAACGGTTGTTAAACGAGTTCCCTGATTTAAATACAGATTGTATTGATGCACTCGGGCGGACAGCTCTCCGACTTGCTGTTAAAAATGAACATTTGGAGGTAGGTCGATACCCCTTTTAAACTAACTTCAAAGATAACAATGTTACAACATGTCTTGTCAAATCATATTACATAAATATAATAGTTGTTTCTATTTACATTGTGAAGGAAATTTGTGAAAATAATTAAATGGAAATTTGTGAAAATAATTAAATGGAAATTTGTGAAAATAATTAAATGGAAATTTGAGAAAAAATTAAGAAAATGATTAAATGGGAATTTGTGAAAATGATTAAATGGAAATTTGTGAAAATCATTAAATGGAAATTTGTGAAAATCATTAAATGGAAATTTGTGAAAATCATTAAATGGAAATTTGTGAAAATCATTAAATGGAAATTTGTGAAAATCATTTATGGAAATTAGAAACTTATAGAGATTATAATATAATTCCAGCAACAGCAGAGGCAGGTGTCATATGGCACCTGTCCTGTCGCCTGATCCGCGTAACCAGTCGAGCAGCAGTTTTCTGAATGAGCTGTAGTTTCTTTATTAGATAATCACTGAGGCCGAAAAGCAGACTGTTGCAGTAATCTAACCTAGACGAAACAAATGCACGGATTAATTTCTCAGTGTTGCTCTGATCCAAAAAACGCCTTATTTTCCCCTATTCTCCATATAGCATGAGACGCCGCACTACACACACTGGCTATTTGAGCTGACATAGAACCGCTAGAATACAGCATAACACCTAGATCACGGACTTTCTTCGAGGGAGAGACAAAAGACTGCCCAATCCGTATATCACTCGCGATAGTGAGTGATAGTTAGATGTATTATGAATGGTTAGAGTGGCTGTGGTGTTACGGTGAAATACTATGCCGCCACCGTAACCACCACAGCTTTATGATTTGTTAGACAGGAGTGATGTAATAAGTCCGACAATAATAAATAAAATATTTCTGATTTTATTGTCGTCTTTTCCCACTTGCACTGGCTGTACGCCATTTTGAAACTAGCTGACGAAGACAGCTCGGGCGGCGATTGTTCGACTCCCGGCTGCTCTGTCAGTATCTAACAAACGCATTTAGTTCGCGTACAACTTTTAAAAACCGAATGTCAGTATGGTATTTCTCACATAATTGGTTATCGCAAAAGCAGAGTAAACTGAAAGCGAGTAATCTCGACATAAAACTATAGTCTATCGCCTACTTACTACACTCGTCACTAGGCTTCCTATACATATTATAATATTCCATTTACACCCTTTTTAATTAACACACCTTATCTAGAGTTAAAATCCGAATGTTATTTTTTTTTATCGAGATCCGTAGGTATTTACCATTTTGCTAGATTTTTATAAGGCAAACGTATGTTTTAACCTTGACCTATTGCTCAGTGATAAGCCTACGCCGCAAAAAGAGTTCTCGCCTTTTATTATTAGTATAATGACTTCCTCGTGTGCGGCAGGTTAGTTTGCTTCTGAAATCACTGTTTTCTGTTCCAAAGAATACAAAAGTAATTTTCTACGAGATAACCATGGTTCTATTCACCGAGACTAGATAATTTCTCTCGATGTAAGGATATTATCGCTATGGATAAGTTCATACACTGTTGAGAAAATAATCCCATTGGTTTGCTTAGCAACAAATCGAGCGTGAATCAACTCTGTACTGAATTTTGTTCGTGATATATATGAACTGTCTTCACACATTCGGTTTATGATTAGCGATACACAGGTACAGTGGCAAGTGTTCTACTTTACAGACTAATACCTCAAAAGTACCTCCGCGCGAAATCCCAGATTTTGGTACACGTAAAAGAAAAAGAAAGAGTGCACATAATCAAATCTCGATGTCATCGCTAGCCTGCGATATTTACTGGATAAGGATCCGATCTGCTGCTCAATGCCCTTTTCTGATTACATTTAAAAAATGGATAATCGGCTTTAATAATGATGATCGACGCTAGGGCCGAAATTCAATCGCCAAATTCTCGGTTCATAGTGGTTCAATTTGACTATTATGATGAGAACTGTCGACTCTTTATCTAATCTCCCATTATGTATCTGTGATAGTAGTAACATTCAGTTATTAAATATTATCAGCTTTGAGACTAACTAACACTTTCGTTGTATTTTACTTACGTTTTATAATTCTAATACATATGAACTGATTTCGACAAAACTTATAATTACATTTTCGACTTTGGTATACCATATAACTACTCTGTTCGGGACTACGATCAGAATTTGAATAACTTAATACCAACCAGGTGTTCATTTTAGTATTTAAAAAAAATTGGGATATGGTTTGTGGTGGCTTATTATAGAAAGAATTGATACTTCAAGTAACTGATATTAACTGTCACTTGAATCTATCAATCTGCAATATTCTACCGTTCTACAAATAACAGTTGTGTCCTGTGGTGACCATTTACTTTTTATTGACATGTTTTAAATAAAGAATATCGTTAAAGATTCCTAACAGGGGAAGAAACATAGAAAGAGAGATATGGGGTTTAACGTCCACTCGACACAAACTAGATCATTTCGGGACTAACATATGGTTTTTAATTTTATTTCAATACTTCGCTTGCGCGTAGGGTTCTTAAGCAGTGGGAGGAAACCGGAAACCCCGGAGAAAAACCCACGAGGTTGGACATGCGACCCTATTCCTTGTCACGTACAACCGGGGATTCGAAACCACGTCAGTTGACTGAATGCCAGGCTTTATGATACAGCGCGCACGTGCTACCCATTCGGCCATCACCCCCCCCCCCATCCCTAAATAGACATGATTATATAGAACGAGATAATTCAAAGGATTATAAAGGCGCTCCTAGTGCATTAGTATTTTTCTCTCCCTTGACGGTTATAGTCAGGAATTTACAGTGTATTTGTAAAAACGTTATAATGTATTAGTACTTGGTAATCCATTAGTGCAGTCATTCAAAAAAATAATGATTTTTGCACTACTGTTATAATCATTGACACAGTGGCTAATGGATGTATATATACATATTACAAGGTTTACTAATGTTCAATATACACATGATTTGTTAT
This sequence comes from Patella pellucida, assembly GCA_917208275.1. NCBI lineage: Eukaryota > Metazoa > Mollusca > Gastropoda > Patellidae > Patella > Patella pellucida. The sequence goes on from OU795039.1 coordinate 67,437,495, forward strand.
GTACTTTTATCACAGGACAAAAACCTACTTTTTAAAAAATCAAACAACAGAATTTTGTTAAGTCATCTTCCATATAAATCAACACAGCAGTTCTAAAAAAACGAACGGAGGTTAAGGTCCTGTATTTTTATACCATCTAGGCCAATGTAAACGGACATATGCCATATGCTCGCTAGCCATGAGGTCGCGTGTTCGATCCCTGCATTCGCCGAGAAAGTGATGCAGGACGGAGGGGCACGTTTTAAAGAGATCTGCACTGCGTGTGTTATTTTTATCGACCAATTCCATAAATCCTTGGGATTACGTGGCTAAGTGGGTAAGACGCTGGCTCGCTAGCCTGGAGGTCGGGTGTTCGATCCATGCATTGACCGAGAAAGTTCATCCAGATTTTCCGGCTTGGTTTCCCCCTGTCAGTGATGCAGGACGGAGGCCCTGACAAGGACAGCTGTCTAATCGTTTAGATAAGAAGAATTAACGAGGTCCCTTGTACACATTGGCGTGCACGTTAAATATCCCATGCCAGTTGGAATTCGATAAAAGATTAGGCCATAGCGTCGCTGCCAAGGCAAAATTCCCCCATATAAAACTGTATGGCGTATGCCCTTCTTCATTAGCCCAGTTTAGGAACAGAACAGTAGGACTTTAAATGCATTTCATTTCATATATGCCATGCTGCCTGCCGTGAAGAAAGTTTTGCCCGGAAAAGTGTGTTTCCACCTATCTTCATCGAATTCCAAATTTCAAGGGTTCTTTTACGTTCTTGCCAATAAGAAACGCGGGGTCACGATTTTTTGTCCCATTTGCATGACAAGACGCTAATCCATAACTTTCAAGAGGATGAACGCCACTAAGTTCCGCCAAGGTAAACTGGGATCGTCCGAGGTCAACTGATGCCAATCAAGGGTAGTTATTGTAAGTAGGATATCAATGTTATTGGCAAACCGATCGTCGTCTTGACAAATATACCAGATAGTATATGTATTTACGTCAAAATCGATGCTTTAAAGCCCCAATACCACTCTTGTTGTGACTAAATAATATGCCCCAATCATTATTCTGGTCAACAAATTGTACTATTAGACAATATTCCAATTAATTGATGATACAAATTTCATCTTAACACGCCGAATTTAAAAAAATTGGAAAATTTTAACTACATGGTAACAACATGGTTTGAAAGGCTTTACGTAAACACTTCCAAATGCAACTTGGATTTAAACATATTTTCGAACCCTCTGGACAAGTAAAATAGGGTGTAATGGATAATTTACACAACAGCAAGAGAGGTATTGTCCCTTTAATAGAGATGTTACCGTTATACTATAACCACCCATTGATGGATTTGAAAAGCGCCGTAGTATAGTTGAAAACTATTTGAAAAAATCCTAAAACTCGATCTCCATTTTAAGTCAAAACATGGCATCGCTTAAAGATGCATACCCGGGTACAAACTTTGTGATTTTGCTGATATATTTGTACTAAAACCATATTCAAAGTAACCAATTTATCAAAAATTTGCTTCAATTCCCTTTCAAAACTTTGTTTCCACCGTGGATATCTATAGCTATAAGTAAGCTGTTGTTAGACGCAATGTTTGCCAACTTAGCTTCATTGTGGGAGTGTCCATTTTTCAGAATGTATGTATCATTAATTACTGTACATTTACCATACTTATTGAGGCCTAAGTAAATTCTTAATTTTCTTTTTCTGTCGTTTAATTGCAGAGTCGTTTGTACGTTGACAACCCTCAATGTTCCCAAAAATGCCTAACCATTTGAGCAAGAAATAACAACTGCTCCCTGACCTTAGCCAGCAGACAATAAGCTAGTAAATCCTGTTGGGTTGACAATATTCCCTGACAATATTGCCTAGTGCTTACCACATGGGCGTTTTTCGCGTAATCCAGTATTTTTCTAGTAAGATTGGGTGTCTATACTTTCCATATATACCACATTTGCCATACTTTTATTGGAAATGACCACCCGATGAATACTTTGCTGGGAACCCATCTTTAAGCTATAGTATACCCCTATATAAATTCTGAACAGCTGACTTAGAAAACATCGTTTGAATGAATCAGGTTGGTATCTAAATAAGTTATCGCCTATGATTAAACGTCTTTTAGATGCCTTAAACCAATCATGGCATTCGAATCATGTCAGTGAAGATGCAGGTGTTTGTCAAGTATCGATAACCCACATGTTACCATAGTTTACCAAACCCATCATTACTGGAAAAAATAATATATGGTGTATTGTACAGTGCCCATCGTAGTAAAACCCTGCTCCATTATATTCGAGACGTTTCCGGGTTGTTCTATGCTGTAAAAGTTTTTTTTTACCATGTCCGATATTATGGAATATCTTACAGTTTTGGGGTAACCAATCTGAAATAACCAACCAATTCTGATGTCTCGTTTAGAGAGGCTCTTTCTGATGCCTCGCCTTGAATATCAAATAGCTAATGTTGATATCCTCCCCTTTATGATTATTAAAATTTTCAGCCCGCTCCGATAGATATTCTGAAATGGGTCACTTTTGATAACAATCCGATCTGATTAAAACACAGATCCAACTTTGTTTTGTTCTTTTATAGTTCAATATTTTGTTTTACTTGTCTTTACCACAGTAAGATCTGGAAGAGTTGTTATAATAACCCGCGTTCTAGATGATGTGACGGCTAAGATCGTAGCCATTCTTTCTTTTTCTTTCTCCCGGAGGTGCTCCATTGGATAAAATTCACCTTGGACACTTCCCTGTGACATTTTTCAGAAAACACTTGTTTACCATATAACTGATATCACCTGTGGTTGAAGTGGCCGTAAATATCCAGGAACGAACGAGCATGATGTGGGGGTTTAATCAATGCAACGCTTCATTCGGCAAACTTCGATCTAGACTCGGATGTATGACAGTAAGTGATATGTACCTACGACCATACATTTGCGAAGCGGATAGCCGACTACCGATTTACTTAAACAGGAAAACGTGCCGCTTTTACAAAAAGTCTCAAAATGGCAGCCATTTTTTAGTTTGTTGCTATAATATCCATAGGGGCAGCCATTTTTTAGTTTGTTGATACAATTTCCATAGGGGCAGCCATTTTTTTATCCGGGTCCTTTAAAATAGTTCAAAAATGACGGGATTCGTCATACATCCGAGTCTAGATGTAGGGTACCGGAGCGGAATCTGTCGAGATTTGCCAAGTGGCAACGTTCTGTTACGGCGTGAGTTGCACAGACACACCAACGCTGATTGGTTAATTTCATGTTTGGCGTCATAGGGTCAGACGTCGCTGGTATGGTCTCTGCATATAGTAGAGGCCATCGAACGTATATAAAAACGAAACAAAATTTAGATTTGTATTTTAATCAGATTGAAAACAGTCTGACTAACCCGACCTTACCAATACCTTTTACTCACGATTATCATGCCCAGATTATGTGGTTTCAAAGGCTCATTTTACAGCCGTCTGCTGGACAGCCAAGTTGGACTTTCTGTCACGGCCTTAAATTATATAATTAGCCCTAATTAATGACGGGTTTCGGTGATAGTTTTTGCAGATCGCGGTTCATTTAATTAATGAAATTGATACCTAGTAGCAACTAACCGATTTCCTTTAGGCGTTGGTCTGCAAAATAAAAAAGATATAAAATGATAATAACAAAACTACTTGATTACAGGTTTTTTAGAAACTGATTCTCTGTTACGAGTTTCCGATTTGAAAATAGTTCTCGGATCCCATAACATGACATTATATTTTCTGATTGCATGTCTAAAGTGATTTTAGTTAAATTTACAAATATAAACTGTCATTTAAACCTGAATTGTGTCATGTATAGAGTGCGTGTCTTTTTTAAGTCGGAAACTCGCTACTGTCATGTCGTTACCACAGACATGAATTCGATATTTCGTTCAATACATTTTCCCTAAAATTTTATATTTTTTTTTAAATCTAGGAATTTCGATTTCGCATTATGTATATCGAACTATCATTAACATAATGTAGCTAGCTACCAGCTACACATTATTACCGTTTCCATGCCAACAATTCTGACGTTATTGTTCTATATTGGTGATTTCAGCCATTCTCACTGTGCTAAACGGTATTGATGACATCAGATTCTAAATAATCCCAGCAGACAACAAAAAAAAAATGAAAGCCAAATCATAACTCTCTGAATTATCTGTTAGTATTATTTGACAAATCCACTGACCGAGCCTCTTGGGTCGGGTTTGTGTTTATCTTTCCGAATGTAACAATAACTCATAAATTATGCATATTTTAAACATATTTTATGCATTGGTTAATTACCGTGGATATAGACTTTTACATCAGGTCGTGTTATTACAGCTAATTAGTAACAGACAATTTGTGTCTATTTTTACCATATTTTCCTTAATACACAAGATAATTATTCGATATAGAAATATAAATAATACATTTAAAAGCAATGTAGGAGAATTACGTAATGATTTATGACTTGGATTGGGGCTTGGATTTTTTAATTTGTTTGTTTATTGCTTGGTTTTCTTTGTTTTATTATTTGTTTTTTATACGCCTGTTTATGATGCCAGTTTCCAAAGTATTACAGCCAGTCGCTCGTGGTGAGACACTGGACTCCGGAGTCATGTATCTTGCTTTTTAATAGTCAGTCACACCAAATTATCTCGAACGTAGCCACAAACTGACTCCCCAATGTTCGCCATGATAAATTTCGTGCCAATAACTGCGAAGGCGACATTTCACCCAAAGGCGACGGGGATTATGGCCCTTGGGGCAGTTTCACAAAGCAACTTACGATTCGTGTACCAATGGTAAAATGTTTATTTTGTCTTAAATATTGAATAGCAATTCCACAAAAGTTCGTAACTTTAAGAAAAAAAAGTTACGTTAAGTAATTATTTACGCTGGTTTCACAAAGGCCGGCGTAAGGTTTTGTGACACAATTCATTTGAGTTATTTTTGACATTCTAATAAGATTAATTACAAGTTTAATCTTGCATAGTAATATGTAACAGCTTAAAGGTGGTATTCACTTGTATGGTCAGAGTAACTATATACATGTATTAGATAAGATTTAAGCACAATAGATATTGACACCTATTGTTTAAATATAGAATGGATGACCATTAATAATTAGGTTCATTACCTGCATTGTATAAACTTCTAAATCCCGCATGCCTTTGATATGTATCAGTCATAGACTTAAGACAGAATATTATGTAAGACGTGATAGCTTGTACAAAGACGTGGGTCAGAACCCATGGCAGGTTTCCACGTTATTGCTTTAGAGTTTAAAGGTGTGAAATCTTAATGATGGGTTCCCATTGTTCTGTCGACCTGCTATAATAACAGACACCAAGTCATTAGGATGTTATGATGTTCTAAATTAGCTATTGAATCTGTCCTATCAATCAAACCCAACTGCCTAGAGTATCAAATCAACTCACTTGTTCTAACCTGACAACCAATCAGGATTGTCTACCGAGAGCACGTGGCTTTGAACCTGGTGTGGTTCGACAGGTAGCGGAAATTCGGGTTTTGAAATTCGGGTTGTCTGCGGCCTAGAGAGAATGTGGCCCAAGAGATGGGGCTATGGGTCTGCTCGGGGACCCAGGGAAAAGGTCTTCGCAGACCAGAGCAGATAGATGTCATGACATGTAGTTGTAAAGATGTTATCCAGCAGTTGTAAATATGTTATCCAGTCTTTGTAAATATGTTATCCAGTCTTTGTAAATATATTATCCTAGTATGTTCCAGTATTAAAATCTTATGCCTTATCAATGAGTTTATGTACTGTGTTACATTTTTTCTTAACTTTTGTATCGTATCTTTTTCGTAAACACGTCACGAATAGTCTTGACGTCATGTTGCGTAACTTCATTCAACTTCTGTAAACATTTTCACGGTTCGTACGTCGGCATTATAGCCATTATATTTGATTTCATCCTAACCTTTTGAAACATAAACGACCACATGATATATTCCTTATATATATCGTGACGTATTCGTGACGTATTTACGAAAAAGGATTACGAGAAAAAGTTAAGAAAAAACTTACGCCCGCCTTTGTGAAACCGACGTTAATAATTCGTATCTTTTTCGTAAGTTTTTCTTAACGTAGTTGTTATTCTTAAAGTTACGAACTTTTGTGAAACTGCCCCCTGGCCAATATTCTGCAAATAAATAGAAATTAATATTATAAACAGTGGGTTGTATCGATCATAGCTGTAGCCCTTCGGCACTGAAACAAGAACTGCGGTAACATAACCAGTTAATAGATAGGTTGCCAGGCAACGAAACCTACGCTCTCAGCAGCTAAGTCCTCCGAGCAGTCTACAAGGGTTGTGGCGTACTTTTCCTTTTGTCAGTAACGCAAACATTTACAACACACTAAATTCTGATTACAAGTTCTACCCTATACTAATATTTAATATCATGGGCCATAACTCATGGGCAGTAATTACCGTAAATCGTTCAAATCAATTGGCTTCTTCAACAATCGCCTAAAACACCGGGCATAAATATCATGGGCCATAACTCTTGCAATAATTATCGTAAATCGTTCAAAATCTATTGACTTTTTCGTCCATGACTATGCATAAATTTAAAAAGTCAATCAGATATTAACATTAGTCTCTAGTGTTCCAGACGAGGGGCGACGACAATATACGGGCACATTTCAATGTGGGCATATAAAAATCCCAATACAAAGATAAGTGTGTTCAGATCACAGCTGACCATTCACGGTCTAGACCTTGGAGGCAGGGCATGCAGGTAAGCTTTTAGTCGTTTCTAGTCTAGCGGAATCTACTCTCTAGCATGTATTGCATTTAGCTGGATCAAAATGATAAAAAATGTATTGCTTTACTTAAAAGTATGTTTAGTGCTGAAAGAATTTGAGTAAGAAGCTTGCTCCCTAGTCTGGTGGTCGAGGATTCGCTCACGGTGTTGACAGAAACAGAAAAGGTTCATCGTGATTTTCCGGTGTGGTTTCGCAATGCCAATTCGTTAAAAGCGTAGGCCGGAACACCGCTGTACTGGGAAAAGGGTCTTTGCCAATCTTTATAAGCCCAGTCGGACCAGAACAATAGGAAGTTTAACCCAATTCCATTTCATTTCAATTACGAAACGTAAATTCGCTAGCACAGAGGCCGGTCTCCGGAAATTGCATTGAATGCGCATGCAGTGTAAACACAGCTTAAGACACTCGGAAATAAAATGGTGCCACTTTAACCTCACTGGCAATAATAACGGACGTAGATGCTATAAAGACAATAATTTCTTCCTTTGTGATTTCGTGGATGTAATTATAGAATTAGGTATCCTCGTTTAAAGCGATAGTTGCATATTAAAACATTATAGTGTCTATATCTATTGCTTAATTGGTTGTGAATCATTCTAGCACTTGAAATAATAGTGACACTACAAGTAATAGCAAGTTTACGAAACTGATTATTATTTTGAATAGGATGTAAATGGTACCGGATATAAAAGTGAAGTCATTATTTGGTCTACTCGGGTATAGTTTGATGTGAGGAGTACTGACCAAGAAATTGTCGCATGGTTACATTACCATGTAATTTTGTTTAAGACTAAAGGCGCTCAACCTCTAACTCAATATTTCCCATAACATTCGAAATTAAAAGCACGAATTAAAATTAAATACTGGTTCATTTTAATTAATATTTACGTTGTTATCTTGTCATGAAAATATGCGATCCTAAAATTTAAGACATAATGAACATTTCAAAATCAATACACGTGTCGTGTATTCAATGGTTTTGGACGCCATTTGTAATGAAGAAAGGAATCATATCTTATAAGACCAAGCAGAGTGGTTTGTAATAGTTGGTTCACAATCATCCTCGGTTACCCAGTGTACTCATTCCGTTCTACTCCACTATACCCTTGGTTAATCCATATGGTTTCCACGATTTCAAATTCATAGAATTTAGTTACAGTGTACGAACCAATCAGAAAACAATTCATGACCATATTCATGACCATTTACTGACTGATTTATGTAAATATAAATAAATTGTAAATATATACATGATTTATGTAAATAGTGTATATACTAATAATTTATTTATATTTAATTGCATTATCAAAATATGTAGTATGTGTTATTGATCTATATGTTTCACTTTTGTTATTAATTTTACTGTTCGTTCTTTGTCTGAAATAATAATAATATGTCGATCAGTTATGTTTATTATTATTTAGTAATTTGATTCACATAATTATATTGTCTATGATATCACGTAAAATTCAGGGAACTAACGAACGATTCTCAATAAAACTAATGGCCTTACATTATTAAATGAGCGTCGGCTCTTCATTAATATAAAGTATAATTTGTTGTAAATAATTACGCTTTAGAATAGGCCAACGCCTAACACTGTCCGATGAGAGTAACTTCCCTATGTTAACTTCCTGTTCAAATAACAATTTATCGGATTGGTCGATAAAAATAGCACAATCATCAAGGGCGGGTAACTTGAAAACGTGTCTCCACCTTAGGCTTAGGTTAACCCAGGGTATAGTGTAGTAGAACGGAATGAGTACACTGGGTAACCAAGGATGATTCACAAACGACAAAATAATAACAACAAAACACATACTTATGGAAAATAATAATAGAATAAACCAAGCAAGCATATATATATATACGACTGTCGTTCAATTTGTACTTCTTATGTATGTCACTGAATGTAATTGACTAGAAATTACAAAAAACAAATTCAACATTGAATATACATCAATATACATTGTTATTACATTAAGTTTTCCTTTAGGCCCATTTTCAAAAAAAGTCATGTGCCATTTAACAATTTCACATAGACCAGACTTATACAGAAAGTGACGGTTTTCTTAAAGTTGATTCGAGTTAATGTATTAGAGTTACGATATCATGACCCGAAGTGCATTAAGGAGTGTATTAAATTTATGTTATTATGGGCGTTATACATGACTAAGCGCGTGCATGATCATAATAATAATACCAAACAAAAATCAGTCAGAACACAGATTGTCTTTGAATCACAGATTGGTGTGGGAACTAATGCATGTGTAAACGCTTGAATACCTCGATATGTTTCAATATAGCTATTAATAAATCTTAACATGGCAAATCAATAGCCCTTTTTGGAGAATATCCATAATATACTAGTATTACGACACCGATTATAGATTACAGTAATCTATCATAAGCCAGCTAAGACACTTCATAGTTTGCCAACCGTCTTTCAAACACGAAATAACATTTCCCCTGGACTTCTAGTCTGCCACAGAAATAAAACGAACACCAGCTGCGCTCAATTATATCCATAGCAAAGAAATTTATCACTTGAATAATTTTGGGGCGTTTATAAAGGATCTAGGTCCAAAAACGGTTTTAATATTAAAAATACATTATGCAAGAGCTAATAGTTAGTGCAGGGGGACTGCGCCACATATGATTTACATAAAGGACAAATATAACGACAAGACATCATACTCCGAAACAGCAAACAAAACAAAAAAACCCAAAAAAACCCAAAAAAATTCAAAAAAGCAATTCAAAATATGCCTATTACGGGTCTTTTTATGGACCTGAAATGTTTTCTAATTTATTTATTAAACATTAATTAACTTATGCAGACCATAATCAACTTCCGATGTCAACTTTAGTCTGCGATAATAACTGGGTTACGATCTGATCTGATACTCAACTTTCATTCATGATTTAACCATGAAATTGATAATCGAGACTGTTTTTATCGTACCGACGTTAGTAATGATTATCAGGGCTAGGCCGAAAATTCAATCGCTAACATCTCGGTTCAGAGTAGATCAATGGGACTAAAATTTCAGCAAATTCCCTTTTCACTTTTTAGTTTTTCACTGTTATAGTGAGGGATGTCAGCTTTTTATTTAATCCCCCATAATGTATCTTTAATAACTTTGATCTGAAACCGATTTCTGATAACATTATTATATATCCATTTAATCGTCCAGGCTCCAGGCATGTAAGTCACCAATGCCTCAATATTATGTATACACTGTTCGTATAAAGTTTCAAATAATGATATATTGTGAACATGTTTTTAATAAGTACATTTCATACCAAGAAGTCTTGAGGGTATTTCCTGTAATTCGGCCGACTAGTCATCTGTTGGATCGTAAATGATGTACATGCACCGATTGACATTATTCGCCAATTCCACGTCTAATCATAGGCTGTTTTCAAACAAGTCTATCAAACTTATTCAATGACATTCACCCTTAAGGACTGTTTGTCCGACTAGTCTATTTCTGACAGGTTGTCAAGCTTGGGTCATATAAATTGTTTTAACTTTGCCTTTAAAAGAGCATGGGGGTGTCTACTTCGAGGGGTGTTTGATGGCCGGATGGTTAGCATTTTTGCACTGTATCATAAAGCGTTGTTTCGAATCCCGGGTTGTACGTGACAAGGTAACCTGTCCATACTCGTGGGTTTTCTCCGGGTCCTCTGGTTTCTTCCCATTGCTAAAGAGCCCTGCATGCAGGAGAATTATTGAAATAAAATTAAACCATGTTATGTTAGTCCCAAAATGTCCTAGTTTGTGTCGAGTGGACGTTAAAAACAATTCTCTGTCTCCCCATCTTCTACCTCGAAAAAGTTGGTAAATGACACCACTGCCCTTGCGAAATGTTCAAATTTTACAGCATTTATTAATAAAAGTTTTGATAGTGAGTTAATGACTATTGATGATCTATAAGCTTACAATGTTGGAATATCTCTAACGAAACACAATATTATAATAATACTAATGGATATTATGTTAATAAGCCATAATGAATGATTGATGAAGCCTCGATAAAAAAAGATGATGTATATTGCGCCAGCAAGTCCATAGAGAACTTTGCTCGAGGCTTTCCAATAAATAATAAATTAGCACGTACTAATACATGGTTCTTAATTAATTGGCACTTAGTCCGATATAGGGCATTGCGCATATTCCGTTTTTTAAGAGGTTGTAAAATGTGAAAATATTGTTTTGGGAAATCGTTCTCATTGTTTATGAACTTCCTGTTCGTTGTTAGTGACTCTTAATCGTTTTGTGATTGGCGTATGCTCGTCCGTTATCATCAAGTCATTGCAGTCATATACCATATTGAATTACACTGAATTGTTTTCTATCACGTATTAAGCTGTTATGGTTATATAACTTATAACCTCATTTGGCACCAATTATAACTGTCGTATGGAATCCATAGACGGGATGGATATTGTTTACCCTTTTCTGAGGGAAAAGGATCCGAAGGTAAGCTTTGATTTTAAATACAACATATTGATATTCAGATCGGGAAGCTGTATGTAATAATCTGTGGATTGCCTCCAAGAATAATATCACCAATACCTCTTTGAAGTGAATAGTCCGATTTGGTTGTTACAGTAAATCTCTTTCTATGAAGATAGCAAAATTGTTGTCGACGGCGCTACGAACATCTATGAAGCCAAGCGATAATTATTTGTCGGCTTTTACGAAACGCCATCTTCTTCTTCGTTTGGTGTTTAACGTCTGCTTCCACTTAAGTGATATCACAGACAAGACATAGGAGAGCCGAAGCTGCTTCCTGATTTTTAGAATATGATTTTGCAATCTTTCCATTTTGGCCTTAGGCCATGGATTAGGTTTTAGTGGGAAGTTTTTCCCTTTATTTAATAAAAACACATCGTTGGTAGATGATCTCTTCTGTTTCTGGATTGGTAGATGTCATCTTGGTGGGATTTGTGTTTAGGTGCCAGGCCTGTCTTCTCGTGCCCCCCCCCCCCTTACTCCAATATCCCACTGGTATTTGTTTTGGCAAAATAGTGTTTAGATGCCGAGCCCGTCTGATCATGACTCCCTCTTACTCCACTATCCCGCCAGTTTAGTAGATGTTAGTAGTAAATTAAACTAATACAACATTAAATAAATAAAGAGAGTATAATAAAGTTGTAGTCATATAAATTAAAGGTAATAAAATAAAGTAAATTAAAGTAAAAGTAAAGTAAAGATAAAGTAAAATGAATTAATTAAAATTTATTAGTTAAATAAATTAAAGGTAATAAATAAAAATAAAGTAAATTAAAGTAAAAGTAAAGTAAAGATAAAGTAAAATGAATAAATTAAAATAAAGTTGTAGGGTGGTTGCGCTTCCTTCGAGAGGACGTTTTTACTTAAGCAAGGCTGACACTTGCACGATTCCGTCGTGTCAGTTAGCAAACTAGTCGTAAACTGGCGTGAAGTGTGCGTTAACCCGTCGTGACTGCGTGCCATGTCTGGACGAGAATTTTGATATGTTCAAAATTTTTGTCACGACAAAATCAGCAAACGGGTCGTGAACTATGCGCAAACTGTTCGGGAACTCGTCGTGACAGTGCATGCCATGCCACGACTGTCACGAACTGCCACGAATAGTTCACGACTAGTTCACGAATATGGCGTGTCCAAATCTGCACGACACCGTCCAAATTGCGCAAACTCGTCGGGCCAATGCGGGAAGTGTGTAAACAATGCGCAAACTATGCGTGAATTCGTCAGGCCAGTTCGTGTCAATGTTGGAACTGATGGGCACGCATTCGTGAACTCGTCGTATACTATGCGTGAACTAGTCGTGAACTATGCGTGAACTAGTCGTGAACAGTGCGGGAACCACCCAGTGCGTGCCCCAAAAAGACACGACTTGCCACGACAAAATCGTGGCCAAAAGTCGTGCAAGTGTCAGCCTGGCTTTACCCACCCTACGTCATATAAATAAATAAGTTAAGAAAAAAATAAGTAGAAAAAATAAAAAGATAAAAATGATTGTATAGGATGGTAGGACTTCCTTTGTGATGACGTTTTTACTCAACCATCCTACGTTGTATGGAGAATTTATCTAGCCGTGACCCTTTCTTATTTCTTTAATCTTCTTAGTCCAACTGTGTCCATTAGGGTGTGGATTTCTTCGCAGATTTGTAGTTTCAGATCTGGTCTAGGGAAGAGTAGGTTCTTAGTGTTGAATGGTATGTTGTTGGTCTCCATCATTCTCACTAAGTCCCGTCTCTCTTCCTTACGAAACGCCATGGTTTCGTGGTGGTACTTCTGGATGTGATTGCCACAGTAACTGCGTCGAATCACCACCGCCCCTGGTCGCAGCACACAAATAGAGATGGTTCGTTATACTTCGAATCAAGAGATTGATGCTGCCTCCAATTGGAGGGTCGAGAGCACAATTGATCTAACTACCTACCGCTGTAGTTGGTTGTTAGATCACTAGTGCTCTAGACCTTCCAATTTTTTTTCAAACCTGGTCGAAACAGTAAAAATATAATACTAATGCTATAAATCAAATTTATTTTTGGAACTCCCTCGTTCCAACGACCTTCCAATATATAGTCTGACATTTACCGATATAAATACCCAACCGTTTATCGTATTTCTTGTGTCGCCGTACGACCCGAATGAGACTGTCATTCTGCGTGTTGATTTGGATTTGACTTCACTTCTCTTAATTAGATCGTAAAATATGAAATAAGGAAACACATATCGCTATTTTTATTTATTAATGCAAGTGTCTGTGTATGTTTATACGCTTCGGTAATCTCTGAGTTATCAAAACCGACTAAATGTTGCGCAAACATAGGATCATAAATTAATTACCTCCTGGATGTTAGGAGTGCTGGTGGGATTAAGGTAATTATCTTTTTGTATGTCGGCCATAATATTGCAGTCGTAATTTTAGTTTATTACATTTCAAGACTAGAAAAGGATGCTCTTAAAAATGCTTTGAATTATAGTACTGAGTTGTAGCTTAAACGTAGATAATTATATTTGGGTAGTAATTAAGTCAGTAAGCATGTTAATTCAACCGTAAACTTGTGGTTTGTATGGATTGTGATAATACTTAAAGGTACACTACGGGAGAGTAGACAATATCTTCGCTTGCAATAGAGTAATTTGAATGAAATTTTCAAAAAAATTCATTTTACATCATCTACTTTCGAACTATTATAGCAAGAATGGCTAGTTCTTAGCTTTATCTTGAATAATGTAACTTTAATTATCATTGAGCGTTAGCAGCATTGACATCGAGAATTGTTTATGGTCTGGATAAGTTAGTTAATGTCTACTTAATAATTAAGATCAGATTTCAGGCCCAAAGAAAGACCCACAATAAGCAGATTTAGCTCTTGCATATGCACGTTTAATAGAGTATATGTGTGGTCCCTGTGACGCCAGCGGCAAATCAACCGGATTAAGGCTTAAATTGAAAAAAAAATGCAAAGTGTTTTGGAAGGTCTGATACTAAAACATTAATGTGTCTAATAATTTAAATTAGATTGAAGTGAACTGGCTATAAGTACTGAAAACCTGGGGCCGTATTTATAAAAATTCGTAGAGGTTTCTTAAGTTTTACTCTAAGACTTCCTAAAACAACATTTAGTTAAAAGTTACTCTCTAGAAATATTTATAAAGGGTCTTAGAGTTACTTTTAACTAAATGTAAGACTTAGGTACTAACCAAACTAAATCTGTCACAAAAAGAATCCCACCCATGTCCATTCGATATCTCCTGATCAACTCGTCATTGTTGTACTCCACTAAGAAATCTCTGCTTGTTTTAAACTCTCTTAGGCGGCGTACACGGACGGCCATGTTAACCATGATAAGAGTACTTGTAACAAGTTAGGAGTAATTCTTAAAGTAAAATGTTTTATAAATAGGTCTAAGGGAAATCTACAAAGTTAGGAGAAATTTTTGACAGTTAAGAGTTGATTTCAACTCTTAGAATGTGTATGAATACCGCCCCTGGTCTTGTGAACTTATGTGCACTTTAAAAGTAGTACCAATAAGTAGGTCATTTCTTGTATATCGATAAATATAGTATACAAAATTAATTCCCTTTTTATGGGTCTTGCTAATAACTGCTCGAATAACGACTATATATTGTTAACGTTAGATTGCCTATATATATTTATGGTGGTACTAATTTATCACCCGGCGATTTACTAATTAGATGAAAATATAGACTGCAAAACATAAAATGAAATAGTATTTAACGCCCTACCTTTCTGCACCGACTGGGATACCAAAATGAAGACAGACATACTCCAATCTGTGCGTGTACCATAGTGATAACAGTGATCAGTTTCGTGAATATATAATTTATTTACATCTGAACAGAATATG
This sequence comes from Patella pellucida, assembly GCA_917208275.1. Lineage (NCBI taxonomy): Eukaryota > Metazoa > Mollusca > Gastropoda > Patellidae > Patella > Patella pellucida. The sequence goes on from OU795039.1 coordinate 67,452,682, forward strand.
ACATATCTACATACAACACAATACAGGAACGTAAACTAATATACCGGAACTAGACTACGACAGGGACACATCTATAGAAGACCAAATGGGACAATATTCATGATTCGTGTTTCTACATTCTAGTTTGAACATTTTAGACACGAACGCAACATTCGAAACTAATGATTCTCTTTTCTACATTCCAGTTTGAACATTTTAGACACGAACGCAACATTCTAAACTAATGATTCTCGTTTCTACATTCTTATGTCAACACTTCATGCACAAAATCAACATTTTAAACACAAAATTGACTTTATGTTTCATTTTCGCCGTTTTATCGGTAACTTTTATACATCATTAAATATTAAAATTATAAAATAATTTCTTAATTTTACACGACAAAGAAATCAATTCAATGGTTTCTGAAAGTGTCTAATAAAAAAAATCTGAAATTTGAACTCTTGTGAAAATATCTTCTGCGTTTCAAAAAGTCTTGAAGTTAAAATCTTGAAATGAAAATGTCCAGCAAAATAATGAATTATCAACATTATTACACCAGAGGGCGCTAACCGAAAACAATTTGGCGACCTATTCGGCTAGCGACCTATTCGACAGATCCAGCTGGTAGGTAACCTGTTCGTTGGCAACCTATTCAGAATACATTCAACAGTCGACCAAACTCATCTTTTTTTATCAATCAATCAAATTCGTTACGTCTATCAAATGAAAGTTGAATATATTATTATTTATCCATTCCTTTAGCTCAGAATAGCGATGTAATTTCGCATCATCTTACAAAATTCTGGACATCCAACTAAATATATTCCGAACGGTATTTAAATAAGCTTTTTCCAAATAGTATTAGTAAAAGTTGGCACAGTCATATTAAAGGGGTGCACTCTCATCCTAAACATGGCCAATTTTGAAAATAAAAAGATTTAAAGGGAAAGACTGTTAATGTTAATATGCCGTGTCAAAATTCGGACCATCGTACAAAATTCTAATGATCCAACTAAATATATTCTAAAGGGTAATTGAACAAGCTTTCCAAATATTATTAGTAAAAGTTGGCACAATCTTATTAAAGGGGCGCGCTTTCAATTTGAAAGTGAAAGAACAGTGATATTCCGAGTCAAAATTCGGATCATCGTACAAAATCCTGAGCATCCTGCTATATATACATTCTGAAATGTAATTAGATAAGCTTTCTTAATATTATTAGTAAAAGTTGACAAAATAATATTAAAGGGGCGCGCTCTCAACCTGAATATAGCCATTTTTTCAGTATTCTAAATGTAAAGACAGGTCGGTATTTATTCGAAGTCGAAATTCGGATTATCGTACAAAATTCTGAGCAACCAGCTGTATATATTCTGAAAGGTAATTAAAAGAGCTTTCCAAATATTATTAGTAAGAGTGGACACAATCAAACATAGCCAATATTTCAATATTCTAAACGTAAATATAGGCCGGTACAAAATTCTGAGCATCCAGCTATATATATATCCTGAAAGGTGATTAAACAAGATTTATTAAAGTGCTGTGAAAAATTTGCGACGTTTAGGATGAGAGCGCATCCCTTTAACATGATTGTGCGAACTTATACTAATATTATGTAGAAAGCTTATTCAATTACATGTACCTTTTAGAATATACATAGCCAGATGCTCAGAATTTTGTAGGAATCAGGATAATCCTAATTTGAACATTTAGAATATTGAAAAATTGGCTATGCCCAGGTTGAGGGCGCACCCTTTTAATATGATTGTGCCAACGTTTACTAATAATATTTGGAAAGCTTATTCAATTACCTTTTCGAATATATTTAGTTGGATCGTCAGAATTGTGTACGATGGTTCAAATTTTGACACGGCATATTAACATTAACATTAACAGTCTTTGCCTTTAAATCTTTTTATTTTCAAAATTGGCCATGTATAGGATGAGAGTGCACCCCTTTAATATGACTGTGCCAACTTTTACTAATAATATTTGGGAAAGCTTATTTAAATACCGTTCGGAATATATTTAGTTGGATGTCCAGAATTTTGTAAGATGATGCGAAATTACATCGCTATTATGAGCTAACGGAATGGATAAATAATAATATATTCTACTTTCATTTGATAGACGTAACGTTGAATTTGATTGATTGATAAAAAAAAGGTGAGTTTGGTCGACTGTTGAATTTATTCTGAGTAGGTTGCCAACGAACAGGTTACCTACCAGCTGGATCTGTCGAATAGGCCGCTAGCCGAATAGGTCGCCAAATTGTTTTCGGTTAGCGCCCTCTGGTGTAATAATGTTGACAATTCATTATTTTTCTGGACATTTTCATTTCAAGATTTTAACTTCAAGACTTTTTGAAACGTAGAAGATATTTTCACAAGAGTTCAAATTTCAGAATTTTTTTATTAGACACTTTTAGAAACCATTGAATTGATTTCTTTGTCGTGTAAAATTAAGAAATTATTTTATAATTTTAATATTTAATGATGTATAAAAGTTACCGATAAAACGGCGAAAATGAAACATAAAGTCAATTTTGTGTTTAAAATGTTGATTTTGTGCATGAAGTGTTGATATAAGAATGTAGAAACGAGAATCATTAGTTTAGAATGTTGCGTTCGTGTCTAAAATGTTCAAACTGGAATATAGAAACGAGAATCATTAGTTTAGAATGTTGCGTTCGTGTCTAAAATGTTCAAAATAGAATGTAGAAACACGAATCATGAATATTGTCCCATTTGGTCTTCCATACACATCACGTAGGTACACCGATTCGAAGACATTACCTCCAAGTTAGCAACCCAACGTTTTAATCACTTAGCAAACAGAGATTCCCTGCGTAAATTGGTAACTCATTGGACCACAAACCAAGTTGTAAAGTTATATTTGTTTTGATATGAAATACCCTACTCACCTCCTAACAACATTAAGCCAGTGCTACTAAAAGAGGACGGAGTAGCGCAATAATATTTACAGGAATGGTAATTGACACAGTCGAATTGCTTATATTTTCTGTTACACAGCAAAGATATACACTCGTTGATATGTTAACATGATCATAATTAGGTACTTTATATTATGCGACATTCGTGACTGTTCTATGAAATGGTAATTCCAATGACAACACAAATAAACAATTTCACACACACTCCTTTATGCCTTGGTCCCACATGGGTATTTTTCCTTCGGGGATGTACTACCAACAATATTTTATTCACAGAAAAGGATTGAGGAACAGGCTATGCCTATATTACCTCTCTCCTCGACAAAATGTTGTGCGGAAGCTTCAGTGAAGCAGCCCCGGAGCTTCCCCGTGGATCTGGAAAGCTCCGGAGATGCCTCCCGGCCTGTTTTCCCGTCAAAACAATGTACGTATATATATATATATACACACCCCCGAGCCCTTCTCATTGTCACCTATGCACCTCCTATTCTACGAAGATATTCACCCGATGATGTTGATTTAACGGCTACATTACTAGAAGCTTTGTGACCATAGCTAAAGCATCATGAACGTTCACCGTATCACCCCGGTGGTTTATAAATTCCCCTTCTCATGGTACTACTCCGTTGTCTTTGGCAAACACATCGAGACCTATCGAGAAAAAATGTGTTTATTGTCCTCATCGCCGATCATTTTCATAAATAGGAACTTGGCTTTAAAAAAAGTTGCGTCGGTTGGATATTGCATGGAAGTAAGTTAACTACGTCTAGGAACGATCGCAAAGCAATATTCATAAATAGCAAGAATTTAAAAATGCAAAATTAATGCATTTTCATATCTGTTCTCGTTTCAGGTGGTTGAACATCTTTTGGATCGATCCAGTCAGCATCATATATATGAAGCGGTTCTCCAAGCCATCAGCGCTGGCCATGTCCAGATTGCTGAGACAATCCTTAAACATCGACGTTATTTGGAAATGTGGCGGGAAAGACGGAAAATGGGTGACACGGATGGCTTTTTCAAAACAGTGAACTTAGCAGAGTCACAGTTCTCACCGGACATTACCCCCCTTATCCTAGCTTCACAGAAAAATCAGTACGAAATTGTTCAGCTGTTACTTTTACGCGGGGAATTAATTCAGAAACCGCACAAGTTTACATGTTCGTGTCAAGAATGTCGGAATAAAACAAAGTTTGACCAATTAAGGTTGGCTAAATATAGACTGAATGCTTATCGCGGGCTGGCCAGTGAGGCCTATCTCTCCCTGTCCAGTAAAGACCCCATACTGTCAGCATTTGAACTTGCTCAAGAATTACGAACATTATCGAAAATAGAGAAACATTTCAAGGTATTAGAATTTATGTTGTACTTATATCTTATAATCTAGTAAAATTTTATGTCGGCTACAAAACGGATACTGCTACTGGTTATGTATGTTTGGCGCATTCTTCACACCTTTTGTAGCGCAGAGTCAAATTTGTCCGCGCATATTGGACCCGGCACGCGTATCAAACTGAAGCACAGATTCTCAACTTTGCGCTGATTACTTTACAATTTTAAATGATCCTATAGAAAATGAAATATCCCTACATCGCACAACCATCTGGAATGCTTTTTAGAAAATTACATTGGTAATCTGTGATTTTTTGCTACAGCCCACTAATGCCATCATTAAATATAACACCAAACTAATGATACATTAAAGGTAACGGGGCTTCCAGCAATAACCTTGCTCTCCGTTATCTCCATGTTTTAGCAACCGGCCCCTGGTCGTAGGCTCTGTGAAGATAAACGCCTTGGTAACGATTAAGAGTCGGGGTTTGTCGGCGTTTCTAGAAATGTCTCATTGATACATTGGGTATTTGCTTGGAAACGACTTTTTTGAAATCTTGCTGAAACGTCCCAGCACAATAAACCAAGTGGTTATATTCATAATAAGTGTTCTAGTATTATATCATAAATCAATTGCTAAATGCCTCGCAAGGAATAAAATATATTATTGTAATGTAACTCCACACTGATGTAATGGATGTTTGTTTCGGGCAGTGGCATGTTAGCAACAAAAAAAAAATGGGATCTTCTTCAAAGGTAATCAACTATGCGATATTTTTTTCTGTATAGATCGTTAAAACTTGGGACTTCACCTTTAACGATGTTTAGCATATAATACTTATGTAATTTACAAAACAATAACCTAAATTATCCTAAGTATTCAGCATTTGCCATGGTCAACAGCCAAATTTTGTACTTGGATTATAATTGTATTATTAAAATATTGCGAATTAAAACCCTGACTATTACGCTCTTTCAGAAAGAATACAGGGAATTAGCAGAGCAGTTAAGTGAATATGTTGTGAAGCTATTAGACAGAATTAGAACACAGGAAGAACTGGAAATGGTATTAAATAAAACTGGTCGAAGTAATCAGGAGAAATATGAGAGCTTAGCCAGATTTAAACAAGCGTTATACTATCATGAAAAGGGAGTAAGTACATTTTGTTTTATTTCTGGATAATGACCAATTTAACTGAAATAAGAAATGAAATGGAGTTTTAACGTCCTACTAATTACAATTAGATGTTTATCAATGCGTTTCGTTTTATATTTAATATTGTATAATACATCGGACACGGGTTTACTTAGCCCGTGACAAGATACATCAATGTAAAGTGTAATGCTTAAACTATAGTTTTAGAAGGTTTCAAATCAAATTACTTACACACAAATTCTGGAGTTTCACAAGGAATTGTATTGGGTCCTTTTTTAAAAAAAAAATTAGTTTAATGTTACTTTTTACCATTATTCATAGAGATACTCTATGTAGTGCGAACACTATAACTATAAAGTTCTGAATATGTTGTCATCTTGGGCGAAACACTATTTACCCTAACAAAATAAAGAAACATTATTTTTGCAAGGTAAAATACAATTTATTCCGACGTCATCTTCGAAAATACAAACGTTTAATACGTATTTTTATTTGGGATAAACATTTCAGTCTAAGGCATTATGGTCAAAACTTAAAAAATCTACTTGATCCTAAGCAAAATGTTACATTTCAGTTTATTGAATAAAATATTGATTAAACTAAACTAAACAATTTGGAAGCAGGCGATAACTCCTTTAAGAAACAAAAGCAGCCGCCCTGACGGGGGTTGTTCTTACTCTATCAGATTTTGTTCATTCGATTCCATCTGTCAATGGATCTTTGACACACACGACAGAGTTTACGCGGAATCTTTGGTTTTTATTCCATTCGAACAACTACACACTGTTTCTTATCGAACCCACACTTGAATATCACGAGGATCCACCCCATGGCCTCCCATGTTCATGAAGCAGTGGTGATAAATTAGTCTTAAATTCCCATTTAGGTACTTATCTCACTTTATGACAGCCGCCTTCCATTAGCCCAGGCTAGGTACATAACCGTAGGACGTTAAACCCAATTTCATTTTACTTCATGACAGACATGTGATACAAAAACCTAAAGGAAAAGATTTGTTTACAGTCTGTTGAAATCTATTTTTTAGTTCTAAAACTCACGGAAAACTAAAAAAAAACTTACCGAAAGAACCAAAGATTCGGACTAAGACGTGAAGTGTCTCATGTGGACAGTTCCAAAATCCTTGACATTCAACTTTGTATCTCGATTAGCACTGATAGACAAAAAGCGGAACTTGCGATGACATTTCGAATCGAGGAATCTGAAAAGTCCCCCTGCTTAGTCAAGAACCAATTGAAATTAGTGCCGAAAAATATTTTAACTTTTATTTGTAGTTTGTGTCCCACCCTAGTTGTCAACAGAGATTGGTTAAACTATGGTATACTGGTATGGGACGATGGGAGAGAAATGGATGGCCTCAACGAATCTTATTCGTCTGTTTATTGATGCTTTGTTACCCGTTTTTAATCATAGCCTATCTAATTGCGCCAAATTGCAAGGTAAGAAATATTATAGCGTCTGCAGTGTATTTCTTTGTTTTAATCGCTATAACTAGTTTTATAATAACCAGTCAGTATCTTCATACTCCAGGCTTTCAGGGAATAACATAACCTATTTCCTGTCGGCTTTTATACATGTAGTCCCAAATTTGGTATCGTTTTTTATACAATGAAACGTTCTATTACGACGAGTTTTGCCGTGAGATGCACGGAACTGTGGTTATCCCACTAGAAACATTGGTTTATTAACTGTCTGACATCATAGGATCCAAAACCGGCTCGTAGTACCCCGAATGCCACCTTCAGCTACAACCAGTCAGCTCTTCATGTAAAAGAGGCCATCGAATGTATAAAAAAACGAACAGAAATATATAGATCTGTATTTTAATCAGACTGTGAGCTCATGTCCTTCTCTATGTTAATGGAGACAGGTTGCAGTCAATTACTTGGATGTGTTGTATTGTATGCGTAGCCCTCATATCGGTTACGAGTCATATCATGATATGAAAAAGCTGTAGTGTAAAACCTTAATAAAGCCTCTGTGTTTCATTTAAATTTTTGGAGAACGAAAAATTTGCCACGGCTTAATGAAGGCTGATATGTATTCCATTTTAAGAAAACAAAATCAAAATAAGAAACCGTTGATAATTTCTCCCGGCATGGAATCAGTCGAATTACAAAGAGGCCCTTTATAAGATTCGGCACAATTTACGGATGCTCACGGACGACACCCAATATCAATCAGTTTACACTTGTTTTCATTATAACATAGGGAGAATATGACCCACTCTCTCTTCTCTCGACGGCGATATTAGCATCGCGTTTTAACATGACTTTGTGATATACATGAACATGTTTTTTACGCAGTTTCCGTATGTACCACCTTCATAAATAAGTATATCAGCTTGTCCATTCTATCTTTTATTATGTATTGAGGGTTAAATGCCGTTCATGATATCTCTATCAATTATGAATGGAATTCAACCGTATTTGGATTGATATTTGTTTAGCGATGCAGTTGACAATATAGTCCGGGTTAAAATTGAGGGAGGTGCCACCTGGAGAGGTAGGAATTCTCATGTGTTTTTTCTAGACCAGTTTTTTTTATTCTGAACAAGAATATATGAGGTAAACAGGCCAAATCCTGAGCCAATTTACGTTAGGGCAATTTTTCAAAACGGCCGCCAAAATCCCATATACACAGTGACTATATGGGTTTAGTAAGTAACAATGATGGATGTTTAACCACTTTTTGCATTAGTTAGTATTAAAGTTACTTTAAATAAAAGCTGCAATTGTAGTCCTGAGTCTTGGAAGTGATGAAAAATGAGGACGCTCTTTACGTGGCGCCAAAAACATAGATAAACTGTCTATATTTTTTAATAAGCATTTATTAGGCCACGCAAATGTCATTAAGCTTTAAATAAGCATTACAGAGCGTAGTATGTTTATATGTCGAGATAAGTTAACATTTGGTTAGTTGTTTCTATATGACCACCGATAAAATGTTTTGACATCTCATTCTTGAGGGAGGTTAAAGGGTAAGGGCTCATACTGAAATGTCCTTACAATGTATTCTGATATGACAAATCACTCACAATGTTATAGCAATAATTTTCAAAGACGTTCAAATCACTACATTCTGAATAGTCCCCGCAGGCATTGTCAATGGACTCCTAGAAGAATGCCTTACGCAAACCTGGGCTTGGTTACAAACAACTTCGAACATACCCGCAGCTTCAGACACTCTACCATCACAGGTGTGCGAGGACCTTGAAGAATACGTATCACTGATGTACGGGGTAAAGAACGTCAATGAAGCAAGGTATGTCATCTTTGACCGATAGTTAACATAGGAGCAAATATCAAAGGATATAGCATTGCTACCACCCTGTTGTCAAACACTGCAACTTCATAAACTCTGAGCGCATTTCATAGCTCGAGAATGGTGTTCAGCAGGCATCAACGATTATGAAGGCACCGATGCCTGTGGCAATGGTTGGAATGAAGAAAGTGGATGGCGACAATGACGCCTGCAGATGTGCAAGAACTGTTTATTGACAATGAGTGCGAGGGAAAGTCAGAATGCAGTGATCTGAGCGACTTTGAAAATTAATGCTATAACATTGTGAGTGATTTGTCATACCAAGATACATTGTAAGGACAATTCAGTATAAATCTTACCCTAAAGCTCCCTCAAGAACAAGATCCCAGACATCTTTTCAGTGACCATATAAAAACGACTTACCAACTTGGCGTTTAGCGGTAATTCTGATGAGCACCCGTCATTTTCACCTCCATATTGATTATTTGTCACACATGTAGATTCCTTTAAAATAACTTTATGTAAAACTAATGCAAAAAGAGGTCAATTAAGCCACAGTTATCTTTTTTTTAACCTACACTGGCCCATATCCTTTTCTCGTGAGATGTTAGCGTATATTGCCAAGAGCGCCCTCATGGTGTTATATCTCTATACAATGTGTGATGCATAATCATGAAGATGCTTTGTAAATAACTCTAATCACAATTTATGCAAAATGTGATCATTGCGTGGCCCAATAATTGCTTATTAAAAGATATAATCAGTGTATCTACGTTTTGGGCGGCCACGTAAAGAGCGCCCTCATTTTTCACCACTTTCAAGAGTCTGGACTACAATTGCAGCTTCTTTAGGAATAACTTGAATACTAACCAATGCAAAAAGTGGTTAAACATGCATCATTGTTACTTACTTAACCCTTACAGTCACTATGTATATGAGATTTCGGCGGCCATTTTGAAAAAACGCCCTAACGGGAAATGGCTCAGGATTTGGCCTGTTTACCTCATATATTCTTGTTCAGAATAAAAAAACTGGTCTAGAAAAACCACATGAAAATTTCTACCTCTCCAGGTGGCACCTCCCTCAATTTTAACCCGGACTATAGATTAGCAATCTAACAAATGTCGACATAGATTTTAATTATTCTATGATCGTTATTAACAATATGTATAGGATTTTAAATAGAAGTGTTATATTTTTACAGTTCTATATTCTTTTATTTAATAACTTACATCTATTTCAGTTTGTAAATGTGTTGAAGTATCCATTCGTCAAATTTGTTGCCCAGTCTTTGTCGTTTTTCCTTTTTTTAATGTTAATCATATCCTCGGCGTTCGAGTCATCGCAGGGTGTATCTAAATATAGAACTTATAAGTCAACATTTCCATTGGACCATGTTAAATATGAAATGGTTATGAACGCTACAGGTTCCAGACCTTTTGGAGATGATTTTCCTTTGAGGACAGAATCGCCTTCAGTACCAACAATACTGATGAGTTTATGGGTTCTAGGTTAGTAACATATTATGAGCGTTAGTGTGCACATTAACTATTAACGATGCTTTCGTACACTTTTGGGATTCTGGGGTTATATCAACCGTCCGTTCATATTGATGGAACTTGCAATGGTGGAGCCGCATACCCCTTTCAAGCGCGCCACCCTCAAACAATTGACCATTTAAACTCCCATATATTTGAAATTAATATTCAATCCGAAACAAGTGTATAATAATTGTTATGGTGTTGATTTATCTAGTTTTGAATATTCTTGAACAGCTGTATAGTATTTCATCCGATATTTTAGACATGTATGATATTAAAGCTACCTATCTTATTACACTAGATAATGTATAGAGTTTGGTTGCCTTTCGGAAACAACAGTGTCATATTTAATCCCAGTCTCGCATAGTGGAAAAGTCGCAAATATCAAAGTAGAAGCTACTAGAAATACAAAGCTGGAATGTCCGTACATTCGACAAGCACCCGACGAAGGTCGGGTATGCCGTTGAACCACATACTCTTCCGTCTTGCGCACGAATTCTTTGACCTGACATTCAGTCTCAAAATCCCTCATGCTTCGTTAAAGAGGAATTAAATAAATTTTCAGGATTTATGTTTCAAGAATGTAGCCAGATTTACCAGAACGGTCCAATGGACTATATAACATCATATTATAATATAATGGATTTTGGTCTAATCTCAGCGTATACAGCAACTTTTACACTTCGGTTCTTCTGTATGTATAAGGTAAGTTGATGAACAAATTACATCATTTTTCCGACTTAAACAGATCTCGCTGATGACGTTCAAATACAAACTGGACAGCTCATTCTCTCATAGTCGCAGTTGTTTATAGCTAAATGCTGAAAAGTTGTAAACACAAGATAGACACCTATACCGAAATTGGATGGGGCTTTAATGTCCAACTTGTCGACGCCAACAAGACTGGATTCGTACTTACGTTTTACCAGTACTGATTTTCAACAGCTGAAGTAGCGTTTACCTCCCTTTATTGAGTCTCTGAAAGGAAACAGGGGTTGTCAGAAGCGCGATATGCCAATACAAGCACCGTCTTAAATCAAATAGTCCCAAATACTGAGGTCCCATTTTATTTTTGTATTCATAGTTTTGGAGCGCTCAACGCGAAATAGAACAATCGACCACCCTTGATCCTGATAAAGCTTTTTATACAGTGTATTGGTTAAATGCCGGTAAGGAATTTTTTATCTTATTATATAACATAATATATATGATTTATTGATTAAAACATTGACATATTATTTGATTCAAACCGATTATGAATAGATTTTCAAACCCTTTCAATCGCCTTTCAACCCCTTCGAGACTGGTCTAAGGTCCAGCACGAAAGTCATCCCCACTCACACATACTCTGGCTCGATTGGATAGTCTTCCTTCGAGAGTGAACGATGCTCCGATTTGGTAGAAAGCCTTAGCCTATCAGCTACGGAAAGCTGGTAAGTGGTGTACCAAAACGATTTACGCAGATGGGGTATTGCATAATGTCAGATAAGCTTTCTGATATTAATGGCAACGGAAATTACATAAATTCGGCTAACCATCTTGTTCTGGGTGATATTAAATCTCCCCTACCCTTCCATGTATCACGGCTGACATGATAGGGATTTTTAATCAATCGCTCGTTCATGTGTCAAACTGACTTGATAACCTTTCAATAATATTCTCTATTGTGTAACACATGCTTCGGAATATAGATTCAAAGTTTCATATGACACCCTGTCTATAGTGGTTGGAAACTTTCAGCGGATTGTAACAAACATAACTGTGCTTTGTGTCTGGTCGCCAGAATATTGACCCACGGAACTGATCCAGCGCCTTATTTGCCTTGTCCTTTATAACGAAACAGTGGGTATTTGCATTAGCATGGAGGCAAGACTATTCCCCTTAAAATGAATTTCCTGGATTGTTTCCTACTTGAGCTTGTATATCCCATGCGAACTTAATATCAAAAATACAAATTTCAATTTGGATGTGTTTTCCTCTACGTTATCCTTGTCTGTGTTAAATGAGATAAGAACTGCCAGTATACGAAACGAAATAGCATCCGAATGTTTATGAGAAGTGGCTAATGTAGCACAGTTTGATCTCAAATGAACTCCGAGTAAAGAGATAGTGAACAAATCTTAGAATGGCTATTGCTTTATAGCGCCTTACTGAAAATACATTTTGATTTCTTTTCCAGATCGATTTTACTGGGATGCATTTGATCCAATCAACCTATCGGAGGGTCTGTTTGCTATTGCTAACATCTTAAGCTTTGCCAGAATCAGTTACCTTTTACCAGCTAACGAAAGTCTTGGACCTCTACAGATATCACTTGGACGAATGTTAAATGTAAGCATTGATACATTAAAGACGTGATATTAACATATCTACAAGTTCCAATACAGTGAAGGTTTAATCTCTAATAGAAATATCAGTTCAAAAGTGGTCCAATTCTGTTCTGTATATTTATAACGTTATGGCGCATTGAAAATTCCGTCGAGCTATGTTCTCCATGAAACGAGATCGCAACCATCTTTAATTGGCACGTGCATTTGGTCATCTTAGTAGCGGATTGCCACTATGGGTTTAAAGATCTACCGATAAGATGTGACCGATTGTTTTTGTGACTGCGAATTACTTTCTACTGATTGGATAATTTCGTGTAGATATTCGTTCTTTTCAGGCACAGTCCATTAAACCTCGTGGGTTTATTTACGTCTACCGCTGCTCCCCCGCCCAACCACAAAAATGGCATCATGGCCACTCGGCTATAAATTCGTTAAATGCATTAGTTGCTCCATTATCGAGAATATTAATTTTCAACTATTTTATGATTTTTTCTAATGATTTAACTTTCTATTTTTTTTAGGATATTGCTAAATTCATCACTCTTTTCGTATTTGTAATGGTCGCTTTCATGATTGGTCTACACAACCTGTTTTGGTACTACAGTAATCACGAAGATCTGGAAATTGAAAATAGGAATATGACAATTAATGCTAAACAAAGTTTTGGAAAGTAAGTAGTTAGCTGGTAAATCTTCATTGCTGCATTTAGGCTTGTATAAGTTCGGTTATGGTATCGAAAGGCCAATCAAATGACAAGTTTGATTAACATCACAGTTTAAGCCGAAGTGGTAATTATGGATCTTGGTTTTTTCGGGACTTGACTGACGTGCCGTTTCTTTGCGTGGCTATCTGTAAATATATTTACAACTTATTGCTGAAACCTACTCCCCATTCCCGCTGTGATGTTTCTTATAAGATCAATTCTATATTCTATATTCACTACTATCAATAGCCGGTATGTTATGAATATATTACCAATTGTGGTGTATGAACGGCATATCTGACTAATTATATAAAAGACGTCTAGATATCTAACTGATTATATAAAAGACGTCTAGATATCTAACTGATTATATAAAAGACGTCTAGATATCTAACTGATTATATAAAAGACGTCTAGATATCTAACTAATAATATAAATCACGAATAGATATCTAATTATATACAACACGACTAGATATCTGACTGATAAAACACGACTAGATATCTAACTGGTTATATAAAACACGACTAGATATCTAATTAATTATATAAAACACGACTAAATATCTAATTAATTATATAAAACACGACTAAATATCGAATTAATTACACAAATCCAGACAAGATATCTAGCTAACATCAACTTTAACTTTCCAAGTGAAGTTACATATTCACCAGAAATCACTTTACGTTCGGTTTGATAATTTCCTCTTGTCCAGGAAGTAATGTAATGCGTTGTAATTACCGCTTACATACATTTATAGAAAACAACATCCGGGCATAAAGTGTAAGTTGACGATGGTTTCCAAACGACCCACTATATATATTGGGCTAAACAATCCAGACTAGATTAACATGATTTTATCACCCTTTTCCTTTAAACAATTGAATTTGTTTTGTTTTTTAAATGATATTTAAATGTGCATGTAATTCTTTCCCATGGTGTTTGGCTGACGAATGTTCCCTTTCAAACTGTCAAATTGTATTATTTATGTATGTAAAGTTAAGGAGGTAATAGCGCGCATTAAACCTAAAAGTACATTTTCTTTTAAATCAACGACTCCCATAAGTATAAAAGATATCACCAAATAACGACAAGAAAACGAAATTTGACTTTTATTCTTTATTAATTTTTGTTAATAATTTGAACGATCCTATCAACAACAAAAAATAACGTCGAAATTTGTTTCTTCCCATTAACATTGATTTAAATATTCTTTGGGGGAATAATTGAAATAAACCATATCAAAATCATAATATTTATAACATTAGATTGACAATAATTTATATGCTATAATAAGTGCTATTTTCTCAGAGGAATAGATATTGCCAGCTCTTACGTATGAATAAATCAAACTTTAAAATTCCTGGATTTATCTTTGCTTTATATTAGCAAGGCTGTGCACTTTGTTTATTCTAAGGAATTGGGTGGGCATATGTTGTCTGTTCATAGAAAAGGGTCTGGTTTACAGTTTACACTTGTTATTGGTTCAGAAAGGAAAATATCCTGAACGATATTCATCCATTAACACATAAGAGTAAAATATATAGCGGCGATGTCCAAGTACAATTTTCTTTTGGTGCTGTGAACCCGTCTATGTGCACTTATTTTATCACATAAAGTTACGCGATGGTGTCGTATCCAAAGTATTGTAAATATAGCTTCAAATACAAATTATTAAGACATTTATTTACAAGGGAAACTTATGACCATCTTCAAAGGCCATCGGGTGTATGGCTTAGCTATCAAATGGGTTAATTACTTAACGATAAATCAGATAATCTAGATTTTTGTATCGGGCTTATCTTGTCAAAACGTCAAACATACATGTCTTATGGACACCGTTGAGAAATAAAAGCGGGATTAGTTAAATATCCTAATTACATTCATATGACTAGATGGTTGACCCAGTACCGGGCCTGCGTTATGTGATGTCCCTTGGCTTGTAAATGTATAGTAGTTTGCACAGAAGGCCTATCTGCCATAATGCAATAGCCCAGCTGGGTAATCATCGTGACATCCTTTGATGGTGAAGTCCGGGCGCCTACTGCCGGTAGGTATTTGGCTAAAGCTCTCTACCCAATCAGAACATAGTTCATCCTCGACTGAAGACTATCCCATCAGATCACATTTTGTTGGCAAGAAAGCTGACTTTTGGGGTTGCTTGCTTGGACATCTGACCACTTGGGAGTCAGTAAGAGGTTCCCTCAACACAAGCTAAATAACTCGTCATTAACTAGTGATATGAGTGGGAGAATAAGAATTAAATCGTGAAGACACAATAGTGTGACACACACAACATCGCTTAAAATAAAGTGATGTGACTGAAAATTTCAATATATTCATTTTCCATTATTTGAACTGTATTTAACGAAACCTTACATTTATATATTTTAGTGTATTTATTCACATATTTTATTTTACAGTGTTATGGCGACATTTAGAACAGTATTTTGGTCTTTATTTGGGCGAGGTGAACCTGATGCTGTTCGATTAGGTGAATATAATAATAATGTGACAGAAGACATCGGTTATATTATATATGGAGCTTATAACGCAACATCGGTGACAGTTTTACTGAATATGTTGATCGCCATGATGACCAGATCATTTCAAACCATAGCAGTAAGTGAGAGACTCTTATTATATTTTGGAGCTGCAGTGGCCAGGTGATTAAATGCAACGCTGTCTAGCCAACCAATACAAATGTTCCTCTGAATTTTATAGCGCATCGTCTCCATCTGAGTGATGCAGGATGGAGCGCCTGAATCGCAACAGTGTCTAGTCGTCCAGATGGGATAGCAACCCATTGTCGCGTCTACAAGTTGGTTTGCATGTAAACCCGGACAGATAAAGTGGACATTAAACCCCATTACATTTCATTTCCTAATAGGTTTTATATCAAGTGTTGTAGCTTTTGGGCTATCTGTCTGCTCTAACAGGCCTAGAGAAGATGCTTAGCTGTATAACCCTTTATTTATTCCATACTGTCAATGGTACGTTTACAGGCACACCAATCCGAACGGGAAAATGCCTTTAATTGTCAGGTCCCACTCGCTGTTCCAGTGACTACGGGACACGAAGATGGAAAATCTCGAGGAACCTTCTCGGCTAACACTGGTCTCAATTCCGAATACACCTGGTTATTGAACTAGCTGCCGAGTTTCGTTTACATTTAGACGTATATTTGCAAACAATCTCAAGTTTTCTGCATAGATTAAAAACTAGAGTTTAAGCCGTGCGCTTCTGATCATAAGGTTTATCATTGGGTCCTTTGGTTTCCTTCCACTCCTGTTGACTCTACGAAATTAAAATTGAACCATAATTTGTTAGTTTCGAAATGACCTAGTTTGTTTCGAGTAGGCGTTACCCCCCTCCCTCTCTCTCCCCCCCCCCCTCTCTCTCTCTCTATCTATCTCTAGCATAGATAACGCATTTAAACCAATTTAAATCAATTTCAGGAAGACTCTGATGCAGAATGGAAGTTTTCTAGGAGTATGTTGTATATGGAATATATCGGTGATTCAGCTGTGTTACCAGTGCCTTTTAATATAATTTTAGCCCCTAAGGAGATATTTAAATCTTTATTTTGTTCCTGTTGCCCTAGTTCGGATGAAGATGTAGCCATAGCTAAACCGGGTAAAAATCGTCTGGTCGAAGAATCTACGGGAACTGGGGTAAGTCTTGCTCTTGATGCAAGAATGCTATCGAATCCATAAATTATAATTTGCACTAAGGGAATCATAATACCAAATGAAAAAGGAACAAGATCTAGCCCAAAATTCGAGCAAACGGCCTACTAACTGTTTTGGGTTTCGTCTTGTTAAAACTGGCCTCCTTGATCATTCAGACAGCATTCACATCGGTTGGTGGTATATTTTGCAATCTAGGTGTTCATCAAGTCACAACTCATGTACATACATTTTCAGGGGGACAGTAATGGGGATAGTTCGCCTGTACAAGTTTCGAGCACATGGTACATGGTATGAGAGGAGTAACATTTTCTGCTGCATGTACGAGATCTCCCACACGCACTCATGCTGAGTAACAATCGGGCTGGTCCCAACCTTGATTTGCATAATTCATAACAATAGAAAAAAATAAATCGGCCGGATAGCTCAGTCTTTACTACTTATGTCTAGTCAAAGACCAATACATTTTCAGTGGGAGATATTCTAGTGCTACATGTATTGTATCTAACGAATTCATTATTAAATGTAGTATGATTCTTGTTGCAGGCAGCAAATTTAGCTTACGACAGCGTTGCAGTTGAGATGACAGAAACAAATGGCTCAAAATCGACAGAACGAAAATCACCGGTCACATCTTCAATAAGCCAGGAGCCAGAGCTAGACGAAAAAATAACTTATACGGTAAGTATAATATAATCATTAAAATTGTCGCCCTGCCAAAATCTGGGAAATTTCAAAATAGAATTAAAAATATGCGAATTTTGACCATAAACCCAAATAACATGTTGAGGATGTGAGTGGCATCATTGGCCAGCCAGATTCCTTCATTTTCTCGTCGATGAGCAGCCTCTAGTGTGACCCTTGTTCCCCTGGTACGGTGGCCTATTGGTCCTATTCGTTAATATCTACCGTTTTCTAGTAATTTACATGAGAATGATCCACTCTGCAATACAATTAACGAGTATTTCACTACGAAAATAGAGCATATCAAATTTTCATGAAAAATGTATTCTCCGCTATGGAAACCCTGTTATCCGTGGTGAAAACCTTTTCCCCGAGGTGTAAACCATTTCTCTATAATGTAAATAATTTCTCTGCAGCTTAAACTTTTTGTTCCGCGATGGAAATTCTTTTCCGCGATAGAAACCTTTTTTTTCTGCGGTGTAAACCCTTTTTTCTGCGACGAAACAAATTTCGATGAAGATGTATTTAAAAACATGTAGTACAAAATATATAGGATTAACACTCAAAATTTAATACTGCTCAATTATTGAGCAGATGGCTTTTACTATTTTCTGTTTGCTATGGACGAATATAAGCCATTACTTTACGTAAAAATGAGGTTCATTACCTAGTATAATAATCGGTAATTACTCATTTATTGATTTTTCTGGCGTTTTTATTCTAATGTGATCTTTTATATCACGATTTCAGAAAGTTATGCAAAGAATTATCCAAAGATATATATTTGACATTCAGAGAGAAGCGGAAGTGACTGAAGGTAAATCTAATTATATAGAAACATCTATTCGTGATGACTATGATTCCGAAATCATCGTTCAGGATAGGTACTTGTATATCTGTGCCATTAAAACGTACAATAGTAATATATGCATAGAAAGTACTCATTGGAACAACATCAGAGCATGATGTTATCGCCGCCATCTTGGAACTGTGACAACATATCCGCAAACCATTCCGAACAAGCAAGCAAAGTTTCATATCGAAGAACATCGCCCTTTAGAAGAACCAGAAAAAGACAAATGATGAGTAGTATTGAGTGCACCCTGTTCCTGATGCCTAAACATATATTACTTTTCGAAACCGTTTTTTTTTTGTTTATCTACACGAATTTTATTTCTACTTTTAGATGACTTCGAAGAAATAAAGCAAGACATTTCCAGTTTCCGGTACGAGATTCTAAATCAATGGCGAACTAAGGAAGCCGTTCAATCAGAGATGGCGAACAACCTTATCACCATGAAGAAGCAAATCGAAAGTTTACACAGTGAATTAAGTGGGCGTAGTGGATCCAGCGAAAACCAACAAAGAGAACCAACTAAAGCCTCTGTCGTGTGTCCGATCGTGGCACCAGAGGACATTGAGTCTTCGGTAAAAGAAAAAAAGGTAAATTGAAGAAAGCGCAGTGAACGTTTTTTGGGGCCTTGTTAAAAAAAAAACGTGGATTTTTATAATGATTGATGTTTTTCTACGGGATTGTCATATCTTCTTATACATTTTATATATAGTAAATATATTATATTATAAAATTTAAAAATAACACCGACTTGCTTCTACATGTTTCAATATGATTTTATCAGGAAGCCATTGATAATACTTTGTTTGTTCTTGGAGGATGATATCTACTATAACCATCAGCATAGTTGTATGGTAGTCTATTCAGAGTAGAAGAATTGGAATTCAGTTAGTATCTGCAACTGTAGCCCTAGTAAATTATATATTAACATTATAGAGTTCTGGCATTTATAAAACCCGGTCTGGTCCTATAGCACCTATGTTCTGATAAATCTCAAATTTTCTGAATGCATCCACAGACAATTGATTTATATTTCGTGAATATTTTTTGTCACTATATTATCATTTTTTTAATGTTTATGTTTGTATAACATCGCAATAAGAATTTTGTTGGTTTCTTATATATTCAAAATATTCAGTACTATTACCTAAATATATTTAAAGAAACAGAAATCAATTCATAATATTTTTATTAATTT
The DNA here is from genome assembly GCA_917208275.1 of Patella pellucida. NCBI lineage: Eukaryota > Metazoa > Mollusca > Gastropoda > Patellidae > Patella > Patella pellucida. The sequence continues at coordinate 67,472,389 of OU795039.1, forward strand.
GCTACTCTTCTTTTTTGCAATCCATACAGATAAAAAAAGATAAAATATATTTTATTAACGTGTCACCATCTACATGTATACAAAGGTTTAAAATATGGATACATATAATAACATTGAGTAAAAAGTAGATGCCAGCCGATGACGACTTATGAGACACGGTTTGAAATTGTCACATTAATATAATCATTAAATTATAAATAAGAATAAAACAACACGAATAATACCAAATTAAAAAGATTAAAATATCACATCACTAACAAACTCTTTCTCAATTCAAACATCTTAAAAATACAAGAGGCAAAAAAGGGTAAAATCTGTTCATTTGTCATTAAAAATAAAAGCTTATGTTGGTTTGATACATAATTAAAATCAGGGTTATAATGACTAACTGTTGATTGGGGTGTAAATGTATGAACACGTCGTCTTTGTTTACTTCGGGGGCTAAGTGGATAAGGCGCTGGTTCGCTAACCTGGAGGTCGGGTGTTCGATCCCTCGGCCAGAGAAAGTTCATCTCGATTTTCCGACGCGATTTCCCCTTGTCAATGATGCAGAAGGAGGGCCTGGCAAGGACAGCTGCCTAGTCGTTCGGATGGGACGAAAAACCGAGGTCTTGTGTACACATTAGCTTTCCTTAAAAACAAACCCACTAAAACACTCCTTTAATTTTTACTTCTGCACAATTAATAATCATTCCGAACAGTAATATATATATAACTTTATTTTCATAATTTTATAAGCATTCATACATACGGGAATTTTGAGTATTAAGCTAAACCAAAATGCTTACAAAAACTATGAAAATATTGAAATCGATAATTACACAATTTTCAACTGCTACATTTAGAAATTTCAAGTTTTAAACTGGACAAATTTGTCACTAACGGATAGGAATACATACCGGGTTGAACAATTACCATGTAACTATAAGAACACCGTAAATTCTAAGGAGGAGTTCGAGAAATTAATCTGTATAAAATCCCGCAATGTCAAAAATCACATCGCTTAATTTGCCGTTGACATTGAGATCTCGTCGTGTCTCGCGCGAACGTATCAGAGAACCCAACCAACGGCACTGTCTGTCCATCTATATACGGTCCATGGTTATATGATCAAAACTCGATTGTATGGTGTACGCACAGGCACTTGAAGGGATTAAAATAAAATTTCTTACTACTGCTTGACTATATATATAAGTAAGCAGTAGTAAGAAATTTTATTTTAATCCCTTCAAGTGCCCGTGGGTGCACGTCCACCATAACTTAGAATTATGTTATACATATAATATATTATATCTTTCTGTGTAGCCCAGACGTTTCGATTCAAATAAAGTAATATTTATCTTGCTTATTGGTTAGGAAAATGTTCTAATTTATTAAACAAATTGTCGTTGAATAGTATAATGATTGATCTTTGAAGTATGAAATTAAAACGCTGATTGAAATGGACAATTTTAGCGGTGGATAAACGTCTGGGTGTCAGAGACTTTTGTATAAATTACCTTGTATATTTGTATATCCATGTGATATTAAAGCAGTGCTTTCAATGAATGTTAAATGAGTTGTACATTTTGTAACGGCCATGTTTTATGAAGTGATGCAATTGTTTGTTTGTTCCTCTTTTATTTAATAAATTGTAATACAAGTCTCTTCTTTAATAAAAACAAGTCAGCGACAAGGCTTGTACCCCCCCCCCCCTCCGCCTAAATCCTAAAATATACTCTTCAAAAACAGTAGGGGGTATTTGGAAACAATACATAACTGAGCAAATCGGGCCCGTAGCCAACCCCCACCCAAAATATTTCGCCAACAATAATGATTTCTTAGGATCGTTCTTAGATGGCCACATCCTCAGCCCCTCCAAAAAATTCCGTACCCCACAACAATTTATGAGCTTGGCCCGGCGGAAATGCATTACCAGTGTATGTTAATAACCTATATACCTACACCTGAACATAAACGGTTCATATGGGCGGCTTATATGACGGTCCCATTTCACTCGCAAAGAGATACACTGTCAAAGGTAAAAATGGACGTTTTGAATAATTGCTTCCCCAATCCTCAGGCATTCAGCTATTCGTCGCAGCATGCTCCTAATCAACTGATCAATAACGATTTAGGCGATTTGGGCAATCTGGCCAACTCATGTTGCAGTGCCACTGCCAATTCTTACAGTCTTTCGGTTGACGTTGACGTCGACGAACACTTCTCCCGAAAAAATTAAACGTAACACACTAAAGCAAAGATACACTAAACAATACCTAAACAATACCACTTATGGCGCTGTTGCGTGTCGCATGTGCAGCTCAATTGTTCTGTTGGGGTGATATGTTCTTCATATGTGAACATACACTCAAAGCATGTCAAGTATCCTTGACTATTTATCATATCACAACCGGCATAGGCGCAAAGGGTAATCATCAGAGTGCCGCATGCATTAGTGGTGTGGTGTAGTCTCCGGAGTCTTCGTCGCGGCCCAATTCCGAAAGCAATTGTATACGTTGCTGGCTTCAGGTATGGGTCTGATCCGCGCCGTGAACTGATTATCCATACTTAGTCTAGGCATAAAACGTTCTCGGCCAAACTCAGTAAACGTTTGGGGTTGGGTAAACTACATACTACGTTTCATAACTCTCCATCAGTTAGAATCAAGATCATCTTGTCGCAAAGCATCAACCAATTCAATTGCTCAGACCTGTTGAGCTTTAGCAGGAAATATTAATCAGTGAACTCAAGACATTCGCATATGAACATCTACATCAAGTTTAAACATTCTACCTCCATTGAGAATGATTGTGTTCCAAAAACTCGACCATACAAATTTCTTATAGCTACTTAGCCTGAAACGACAATTCCCATCATCGAACTAAGTCAAGGTGTTGTTATTATGAATTTATGCTCTGAGTTGCCTCACTCTCGCCAAACTAAAACCAAAATTATAATGTTCCAAAGTCTCAGTCAATCAAATTAGTGGAAATGTATGTTGTTGAACGATGCCCAAGGCATTCACCAAGTTTGAATATTCTATCAGATTGAAGTATCTACTTAGCCTAAGTAGAAAATGTTCATTATCGAACTACGTCAAGGTATTGATATAATGAAACTATGCATAATGTTTCAATACACACTTAATTAGAATCAAAGTTATCGACATCGTGCCCAAAAGACCCGAACGATCAAATTGCTTATCCCTGCTTACACTGAGCGGAAAATGATCATCTACAAACTCCATCCAGGTATTCGTCTAACACACGTTGTTTGAACAATAGAGCTCAATTAGAAGGAGAGTTACTATGCCCCCCAAAAGTATGGCAAACAGAAAGATAGACAGACTCATTTTTAAAGTCCCCTGTATAGTTGGAAAAGCGATGGTCAATAAAATTTGCGGTATTGGGTCCTGAACAGTGTAAATGAATTGTCTGAAATGACAATTCTTGAAAAAACATTTCATGATGGTCAAAGCCTTGCTGAGGCTATTTACTAAGGCTACTTTAGGCTCTCTGAAAGAGGTTTATTTCGTATATGGTTGTATAAAAGCTTGGTATTCAAATCAATGGCCTAGATATTGTCTAGCCCAGACTATTACTATTATTATGTGCAGCATATTCGCCTGATTTATAGAGACTAATAACTCCATTGACCGCTTGCCGCAATTAAATGAAGAGGTAAAATGTAATCTCAGGAAAGGAGGAAGACAGTTGAATCAAATAATGATTACATTTGCAGGCGTGTATTCCCATGGCTATGCGTGTGGGTTTATTAGTAGACTATCTTTTTACCCCCCCCCCCCCGTAGAACGGACATAGCCATGATCCTAAAGTAGCATAAATCCAAAACTCCAGGCCCCGGGAAGCCCTAATGTAGCCGCTAACCCTGAACAAAAATCACAAATATTAGTATAGCTTAACCTCTATAACATGTATATAGACATCAAATCCATAGGTGTACGGGCTCAATGACAGTTAGGGGGGCAGAACCCGAAATGCCCGAAAAAAACTCGGGTTTACAGACAGCGGCGCCGGTCTTCCTCGAGAAGCAAAGAAGCGGAGCTTACCTTGTATGACCCCACCCCCTACCCTCCAAAGAAAATTTTGGAATATTTGACGGCTGCAAACACGTTTTCCTGCTATTTCAGCCGGTGAACAAAGCAACTTTAAAGTGGTCTAATATAGCCTAATTGAGGTGTCTGACTCGAATTCCAATCAATCGTTCTCAGTCCACGAAGACGGGACCGTTACCGTTGGGAGAAAAGTTTGAAAATTTAACTGCCGCAAACGCGTTTTCCTGCTATTCCAGCCTGGGTATACAGAAACTTCAATTTGGTCCAATATAGCCAAACAACCAATCAATTGTCCCGCCGCGGTACGGGGGCCTCAACCTCCCAGAGAAAATATTGAAAATTCAATTACCGCAAATGCTTTTTCTGCTATTCTAGCCCGTTTAAGCAACTCCAAAAGTATCAAATGGGTTTTTAACCGAAATCCAACTCTGAATTCCAACCTTTCAATCAGACTGTTACATCTGCATTCACAAATAATAATCGATGCCCGAAAAATGTCCCACAAAGTAGAGTGGCTCTAGACAAAATGTTTTAATCCATAGTCAACTCAGTACAAATTCGTGATATTCAATTACAAGAAAATTTTACTGCTATTCCAGCCCATATAGTTAGTGTTTTATAAGATTTCGGGCACTTTATTTTGCTAAGTAGATGAAATAAAAAAAATTCTCACTTTTCCCGTCTGCCCGAAAAGTCAGCTTGCCCGAAAGTTAGGGGGCAATTCCCCCCCCCCCCCCCGGCTCGTACGCCTATGCCAAAATCAATGTTCTAGGATGCTCATTGTAATAGTAAATATAGATTGGTGGGTACCATTTTGATTTCACAATGACGTCATACGTTTGCAATGTGGCTGTTGGTTGTCATGGATTGTTTCACCCCCAAATGATATGGGGTTTAACGTCCTACTATTCTGCTTAAAACTGGGCGAGTGAAGACGGACATATGCAATACAGTGTGCTTTGAGGACACAGCGGCACTACGACCTACTCTTATATCAAATTGCAACTGTCCGGGTACCTTTTACATGTACGCCAATGTGTTCAAGGGACCTCGGTTTTTCATCCCACCCGAACGACTAGACAACTGTCCTTGTCAGGCGCTTCGATCTGTGTCACTAGCAAGGGGGGGGGGGCACGCCGGAAAATATGAATGAACTGTCTCGGCTTATGCAGGGATCGAACACCCAACCTCCAGGCTAGTGAGCCGGCGCCTTACCAGCCACCGTGTCCCCATTCTCCCCTAAAACCTGGGTACATACACAAAATGAATAGTAAGACTGGTATGGTCTGTTAAATAGAATGGTGGCCCTTATTCACACATTTTTTTGAAAAAATTATTGCTCCAGTACGTTCTTGGGAGAAACCAAAATTCCAAATGGCCTCAAATACTTTCCCAAAGGAGATTAAAATTTAGCTACAAAACGCTATTAAATGATGCTACTGGACCGTAGATTATGATACCCCCCCCCCCTAACAAAACAGGCACACACTTAATTTCTACTACTAACCCCCTCAGTATTCAATTTCACCCCACATACCCCTCGTACCATGCTTGGAAGAGATGTATTCAAATTATCTGCCCTGGCTGACTGTACTGTTGTTATCGACCCAAGAAAAAAGTGTTAAAGGACATTTGTTTGTGAGCATGCTACTTCTTTTATATAAAGTTTCTGGACAACTTTCTTAAAATCGAGTGAACAAGCCGAAAAAAGGAAGCTTATAATTTGAATACTTGCAAATAATGAGCATATTCACCAGACATACATTTTTATTGGGGAGGTACCACGCCAATGGCTCTTTTGTCCCACACTAGCAAATTTACAAACCATGCGAATTTATGGCAAGCATATTCACATGTCCCAGGGACGTCCACGTGCAGCCATCTTCAATAATGGGGAACCCCGCCAGACATTAACCCATGACTAACGATTAAAATATAATTGAAAACCATCAACATATCACAATACATGTAAATGGCCATATACAGACTATTAATCGGAGGACTGTTCTCAACACAAATTGTCTCTTTCCTAGTAACTCTCTATCTCGAGAAGAAATGAGACATTGAACTTACTGAACTTAGTGATTCTCATGATGAACCATGGACAGACGATTTCAATTCTGACCTAGCGGAGGACGTACACTTGGCTCTATAACTGTTTACTAACTCTTGAATTACCAAGTATATATTAATTATAGACTATTAATAATATTAGATTATTTGCTGGTTATACTTCCCTGTTTTTACGAATAACGGGTACTTGGTCTGACACGGATTTCCTAAATAACCGGTCAAAGCTATTGCGTGAAACTTTCAATTCCCCCAAAACTGTCCCGTTTAATTAAAAACAACCATAAAATTCAACATTGGTTTTATATTAGATAATGCCGATTAAGACTCAGCGATATAAATGTTTATGTTTATGTATGTGCATTAATTACATTATTTATATCAATACTGTTCATCAAACCATTTTGAAATGAATTAAAATATTGTTTATAAAAATAACCCCCTAAATCACCATGATGTATGTCATCACCATACATTTATCATTATAAAATGACATATGTTATCACCATACAGTTATCACTATAAAATGACATATTATATCTTATCACCATCAAATGACATGTTATCACCATTAAATAACATATGTCTCCATTATATACCATATGTCATCACCATCAAACGACATAATTATGTTATAACTATAAAATGACATAAAATTACATTTATGTCATAACAATACAATGACATATAACCAGCATTGTTGAAAAGATAATAAAAAAAAACAAGTACGAACAATCCAAACCATTAGACATAATACGAAGTCCTAAAAACAGTATAGGCAAAATAGTGTAATCGGGCAAAATATTGTAATCAAAATGGACTGTACAAAATACAATTGACCAGTGAATAACATTTTTACCTATTCATATTAAATTTTGATTTAGGACATGACAGACGAGAATTGATCTATTTGAATATGATGTGTCTTGAATGTGTTTTAATAAATGTTCTTGTGATTTAAATTGTCGTTTTTAACAGGTTGTCAACGATGTGCCCGGGACCTGTGTACTTCGTCTCATCGATATAATCATCAATATAATTGCAGTAACAAATCAAGTAATATTCTGTTTTATAAGAAAACCTGGGGCATTTAATTATATTAAAGATTTCTTTTCTCATCTTAAATTCACACGTATAGTCCATATACATGTATTCATTTTAGATAAGTAACACTCTGCACAATACCGCTCGTTTTATTCAGTAAGATATGATCAAAGACAAATAATATCCGGGTTTGAGTAGTCGTGCGCTACTGTCTTTCTATGGAATCCCATATAGAACACTGTATGTACATTAAGAAACTTGTATAAAATAAAACTCGGGTTCAACCTATTACTATTTGCACCATCCTTGCTAACAAAGAATGGCGTTCACGATGCAAAGTGCTGGCGAGAGAGGTAAATAACGAGAGGGAGAGAGAGATGCAACAAGACACGATATAAAACTTCAAGCCTACTTTTGATCATTTATACCAGTCTGCAGACGTCATGATGAATCTGGACTGCAGCGAATTTATCGTGTTGGGGCCGTGATCAGGTCAAACTGGTCTTATCAAGGTCTTGTTGAATCTGGGATTGAGCGGTTTGGCCCTGCACGACTTGGACCGCCACGGTCACTCGTCGGAAAGGGGTCAGGTTGATACATTTTCAACAAGGCCTGCTCCCGATTTAAGACCTGACGCAAGAAGATCTCCACCACCGTTAGATCGTGGTTTGGTGTGATGGGGGCTCAATTACTATATCTAATAGTCTCGATCATTTCACAATAAGACCTCGATATATGAAAGATTAATATATTTATTGTTTCAATTCTACAGATTTTGTTTGGTTCTTTATAATGTTATGGGTAAATTCTTCGGACATTAAATATTTATAGCCTCTTTTAGCTACCATACAACATATTTTTAGATTTAGGAGCTCTGATGATCTTATGTAACGTAGATACGTATTACAATAATTGTTATCAAGACTGCGTGCAACCTGCTAGTTGTGAAGATGCACAGAAGATCTACTATAAACTCAAAGACTTTTACGTTTCTGAGAAAAAGAAGTAAAGATAAAATAGTGAAAGATGAGAATGTAAGTAGGGATGTTTGTTTATAATGATTATAATATATACATACTATTTGGGTTAAGCATTAATTGAGAAATGAGTTTATATATCCGACAGTGTTATTGTAATAATAGACAGAGAGAGAGAGAGAGAGAGAGAGAGAGAGAGAGAGGGAGAGCGAGAGGGGGGATTGGGTTGAACTTCCACTCGACACAAACTAGGTCATTTCGGGACTAACACATGGTTTTTAATTTTATTTCAATAATTCGCTTGCGCGTAGGGGTCTTTAGTAGTGGGAGGAAGCCGGAGGACCCGGAGAAACCCCAAGAGACTGGACAGACGATCCTACTCCTTGCCACGTACAACCGGGGATTCGATACCACGCCAGTTGACCCAATGGCAGGCTTTAGGATACAGCACGCGCACGCCTACCATTCAGCCACCCAACCCCCGAATAGACAAATAATAATAGATTAACTAACACTTATATTTAAAGTAGGGCCTAAATCAAAGTTTTATACGCACACATGTTCAGTAGACCAATGGATCTTGTATAAGTTACACATGGGGATGCATCTGCCCTTCCATGCTGAGATTTTGTCACCTGTCTTCTGAGCAAAGTTTATGTCACATTTAGACAAAACTTAAATTTTAAAATATGTGTGCAGAATCAAACTATCTTAATTGTGGTCGATTCTGGTACATAACTTCTTATACGCAAAATGTGAAACATATACTAAGATTGGTGTATATCGCACCTTCCGTTGCAGAACAATGCCACCTTCTTCGAAAACCATATGTAAACGCGATATGAAGCTATATCACAATTTTTTATTGCAGCAATTGTGTGATGGGAGGACGAGCCCTATCAATAATCTTAGCGTTCTACGTCCTTATGTTACCAAGCAATGTCCCCTTAACCGACAACTTTGTGAATGCGATTGGGACAAAAATAGATGAAAATGGGGTTTTAACGTCCACTCGACAAAAACTAGGTCATTTCTTAACTAACAAATGGTTCAATTTATTTCAAAAATTCGCTTGCGCGTAGGGATCTTTCGCAGTGGAGTGGGGGGCACCGGAGGACCCGGAAAAAACTTACGAGCTTGGTAGGCGACCCTACTCTTTGTAAAATACAACTGGGGAATGGAAACTACGCAGTGTTTAACATACCTTTTTTTTCAGATTTGCTCTAAATTATTAGGTTTATGGGTGGGCGAACCCTATCAATATTGACCGCCCACCCCTACTCCACCCACCCCAGCCCCTCCTATGCGGCCGAAATCCTTCTGAATTCGATAAATATAAAAGACTTAATGGAACAATATTATTTGTGTTTCTACACTCCAGTTTGCACATTTTATATACGACAAAAATTGTTAAAATTAATGATTAGTGTTTTTATTCATGATTCAACGCGTCGTGCACAAAATCAAAATTGGTAATATTTTGTGTCATTAAGTATTAATATTGAAAATAATTTCCCAATTATTCACGACAAAGATAACATCATATGGGTCTCTCAAAGCATTAAAATTGTTACTTGAATTTTAAAGTCTTAGTATTAAACTCAGTAATTGTGTATCCATAAAATTGTACCCTGTGTTAATATTTCCATTTACTCAATGCCAATCAAAGAAGTATTAAAGTTAAATATACAATGAAATACTAACATTGTCAGGGCGTTAGTGGTTTTCCCATCTTTGTTAATCCCCATTTTATTTATCTTAATGGTATTCATACAACTTTCATACAGATTAAAGATTAAAAATCTAATGTAGAATCTTCATCGGCTGACATGGTTACTTCCGGTTTTGTTTACATTAATTAGTTTCAAAGATGAAACGGAAATAACAGTCTAGATATTTAAAGATACATTATTGGAGAATAGATAAGGAGCTGGTAGTTCTCAATAAAACAAGATAACGTATAGGAAGATTTGAACCGAGATTAGAGCGATTGAATTCTAGGTCTAGCCTCGATCATTACTACTAACGTCGGTACGATACAAAAATCTCGATTATTCATTTTATGATAGTTGAGCAGCAAATGGGGTCCTTATCCAGTACAAATCACAAGCTAATGTTGACATCGAGTTTGATTATGATAAGTTAATTAATGTCTAATTAATAATTAAGATAATATTTCAGGCCAAAAGAAAGACCTGCAATAGGCAGATTAAGCTCTTGCATAGTGCATGTTTAAAAAAGACTATATTAAAAAAAACACGTCAAATCTACAAGCTTACTTCCAGGTCTCATAGGACCAAGGTCATGGATTTAGTTCATGATCCTAACTTGACTGCCTCGCAAGAAGAACTATCATGCATTATTAGGCAAGGTAGTGGATGTCACAGCACAGTAACAACGCTTTTTAATCATATAGATAATAAACATCGATCATAATGTTATTTTAAATCGGTTACCAACACGATTAACGTCACTGAATTATGTTTAAAATAGATACGCTCTTATCTAACAGACAGGGGCCTGTTTCACGAAATTTTAACTAAGATAAAATCCGATTTTAGTAATTCGATTGGATAGTATTAGATTGATTTTAGCGCTTAGCCAATCAGATTTAAGTATGTACTAAAATTTGGATTTTATCTTAAGTTAAAATTTCGTGAAACAGGCCCCAGGTCATAATATGTAGTCATCGATAATCATCTCCAAACCCTCTACGCTCTGGAGTTCAGCAAGGTCGGTGCTTTGCCCTCTTTTGTTTACAGCCTACAAAACACCAATTGGTGAAAACATGAAATTAACTATCTGTAAACCTCGGACTTGTATAGATAGTATTAACATTGCATGAAACGTAATTTCATAATATTAAATGATGATAAGACAACTGTCAATATCTTGCCTAATCCGTTAAAATTGGCGATTCAACTATAACATCTCTACTATTTTAATTTTAGCAAATCTTTAAATTTTTATCTACAGAACATTGGTAAGTTTCGACCATTTATAACCACCGATATTGCTAAAATGTCAACGAAATGTCTTTGTTCTATTTAAACTAGATTTTTGCAATTCACATCTGTATCAGTGTTTCGAACAGCATATAACAGGCTCTAGAAAATTCAGAACAACGTCGCACGCATCGTTTCTAACTAAACCATCTGAAAATATTACTTCAGAACTTCAACGGGTGGGGGGAGCAATTGGTTAGCACGTCCGCGCTGTATCATAAAGCCTGTCATCGAGTCAACTGGCGTGGTTTCGAATCCCTGGTTATATGTGACAAGGAGAAGGGTCGCCTGTCCAGCCTCGTGGTTTTTCTCCGGGTCCTCCATTTTCCTCCCACTGCTAAAGACCCCTACGCACAAGCGAATTATTTAAATAAAATTAAACCATATTATTATGTTAGTCCCGAAATGACCATTGTTGGTGTCGAGTGATCGTTAAAACCCTATTTCTTTCTCTCTCTCTCTCTCAGAACTTCAAAACTTGCACTGACTACCAGTTTATCAATCTTACATCTAAACTAATAAAACGAGTTTTTAAAGAGTGAACATGTTGACATTTTAATTTTGTACTTTTTAAAAATTATTGTTTTACGGGTTTTTTTTGTATTCCAAATGTAAAGAGCGCCATTGGGGCAGCTTATTAGATGCAACACTCATGGCTATACAAATTAACAAGTATTATAATAACAGGGCTATACAAATTAATTATTATTATAATAACAGGGCTATACAATTTAATTAAAATTATAATAACAGGGCTATACAAATTAATTATTATTATAATAACAGGGCCATGCAAATTAATTATTATTATAATAACAGAACTATACAAATAAATAAATATTGTAATAACAGGGCTATACAAATTAATTATTATTATAATAACAGGGCTATACAAATAAATTAATATTATAATAACAGGTCTATACAAATTAATTTTTATTATAATAACAGAGCTATAAAAATAAATAAATATTATAATAACAGGGCTATACAAATTAATTATTGTCCCATTTGGTCTTCTATAACACTCATGGCTATGCAAATTAACAAGTATTATAATAACAGGGCTATACAAATTAATTATTATTATAATAACAGGGCTATACAATTTAATTATTATTATAATAACAGGGCTATACAATTTAATTAAAATTATAATAACAGGGCTATACAAATTAATTATTATTATAATAACAGAGCTATAAAAATAAATAAATATTATAATAACAGGGCTATACAAATTAATTATTATTATAATAACAGGGCTATACAAATAAATTTTATTATAATAGCAGGGCTATACAAATTAATTTTATTATAATAACAGGGCTATACAAATTAATTATTATTATAATAACAGGGTTATACAAATTAATTATTATTATAATAATAAATAATATATCTTAACCCTGTACGTGTGCAGTTGTGCATCATTCTTTTCCATTTTCTATATTTGTCAACTACAGATAATATCTGCAAGAACAATACTGGCACTGAATTATTAAATATATCCATACTATAACATATCGAGAAATAATCGCGGTAAATATTGAAGGAAGAAAATGTTAATCTACGCAAACATTTACTCTAAATAGACACGTTTGGGGGATATAGATCATTAAGACGTAATTTTAAAATTAATTTAACCCAAAGTAAATTTTTTTTTAAAATTAGGTCCACAGTGTGACATTTAAATGAATTTCCCAAATGTAAAATGGCGATGCCATCGACATCGCAAAAGAAAAATAATTGATATCCCATCTGACTTGATATTTTGTTTATATTCTTTGATTTGTTGTAAAGAGTTTACTTTGCGGTATCTCTATCTGGTACTTTTAAATTGCCTTTGTTCTCTTATATTCCAGTTTTCTGGTGCAGAAGAAGAATTTCTTCACGCGGCGGAATTTGGTGATATACATGGAGTAAAACGGTTGATAAACGAGTTCCCTAATTTAAATACAGATTGTATTGATGCACTCCGGCGGACACCTCTCCGACTTGCCGTTAAAAATGAACATTTGGAGGTAGGTAGATGGCACTAGTATATTTCAAGTAAATACTAGAGGTTTTCTACTGAGATTATGATGGAAATTTGTAAAAATAATTAAATGGCAATTAGAAGCTAGTAATTCGTTGACCCATGTTCGACTTGTAGTGGTTAAAACAGGAGGTCCAGCAGATTGAAGTTAAGGGTCATCAGTGCGGATAGCGAAAACAAATGGGAAAAAGAAGTCGCTTGCTTTATGTGGAAAAGCGAAGTGATCGAAGTAAAAAACACACAACTGCGGTACATTAAAGTTGTCCTTGTTGTGGATGACTCTTTCCATAAAATCGAAAGAGCTGCCAGCAGCAACAACTATTTATAGGATGAATACATGGCACCAAATCTTTTTATTTAAATGCAAACTATGTAGATTTATATGCACTGTCAAGTTTATTAAATCGTTGTTTAGGTCCCTGTTTCTTTTGTCATTATTTCTATTACATATTATTATATTAAACCATTCAGTAGACTGAACCGCCATGCTTTATGAGACCTACACAACTTAGTGTCGGAAACGATAATGCTAATGCACAGCAAAAAGGGTAATTATCACCAGCGTCAGTCGCATATTGCATGAAGTAAGTGAACTAGATCATAGGACAGACCTGGTGCAATATGTATACTGTCAAGATTTTAAACATGTAGAATAAATGAATTTTGATATTTGTTCTTGTTTCAGGTTGTTGAATATCTTTTGGATCGATCCAGTCCGCATCATATATATGAAGCGGCACTTCAGGCCGTCGGCGCTGGACATGTCCAGATTGCCGAGACAATCCTTAAACATCGACGTTATATGGAACGACAAAAACTGGGTGATACGGATGGCTTCCTCAAAACAATAAACTTAGCAGAGTCACAGTTCTCACCGGACATTACCCCCCTTATCCTTGCTTCACAGAAAAATCAGTACGAAATTGTTCAGCTGTTACTTTTACGCGGGGAATTAATTCAGAAACCGCACAAGTTTACATGTTCGTGTCAAGAATGTCGGGATAAAACAGAGGTTGATCATTTGAGGTTGGCCCAATATAGACTGAACGCTTATCGTGGGCTTGCCAGCGAGGCCTATATCTGCCTCTCCTGTAAAGACCCTATTCTGTCAGCGTTTGAACTTGCTGAAGAACTACGAACATTATCCAAAATAGAGAAACATTTCAAGGTATTAGAATTTATTTTGTATTTATTTTATAATCTATGCTCGCTATTGCACAGATTGAGGAACAAGGAGGGTTATGTCAATAAAACGAAATAAATCGTGATATTAATAATGAAATGGGGTTTAACGTCCTACTGTTATGCACTTAACCAGTTGAAGACAGGAATACGCCATACAGTGTGCTATGAGGGGAATTTTGCCCGGGCAGCGGAGCTACGACCTACTCTTATATCGAATTCCAACTGCCAATGGATCTTTTACGTGCACACCAATGTGTACACGGGACCTCGGTTTTTCGTCCCATCCGAACGACTAGGCAGCTGTCCTTGTCACGCCCTCCTTCTGCATCACTGACAAGGGGAAATCACGTCGGAAAATCGAGATGAACTTTCTCGGCCAATGCAGGGATCAAACACCCGACCTCCAGGCTAGCGAACCAGCGCCTTATCCACTTAGCCACCGTGATAATATGTTTGCATATTGTGATCGCTGAGATGATTTTACCCCTCAGAAGACGATTTTTGCTGAGTTAATTTTACCAACGCGCTTTGTTGCATGTCTCCATTCCATTGTGAATGCACCAGTTGGCGTTAGGATATTGCCACTCCGAAGTTTGTTTTACATATCATAACATATGTAACAAAGTATCTATACCTTTCAGCAAATTGACAGATGATACTATATGATATTGACGTAGAATCTTCCGTTAATTATGAACTGACTATGAATGGAATCAAGGTTTTGATCGTGGAGTAATCGTGTTGATCCTATCATATATTGTGGTCAGTCATGGCAATCGTGTTGGTCGTATCGAAACGTATCTGCGCGTACAAGAACGCGGACTCAATGGGGACATTCCTGTCTCTGAATTGGTCCTTAAATGCTACACCAATACCCAATAGACCCTCGTCCCCGCACAAAGAAATTCACGGGACTGCTTTGTTTACAGGAGGTGATAGTTACCTTTATGACGTCACAGCTGGTGTGGTAATTTAAGACAACACTACCTGGATTATGGCTGATACCATTCATGAGTACATAATAAAGAATAAATGTAAAGGCTATTCAACCGCGGGACATCCCCTTTAACAGTAATATTCACGTGTTCGATCAGGTGTTGGCCGAGACAGTTTATCCATATTTTTCAGCTTGATTTTCTCCTTGTCGGTGTGCAGGACAGAGGGTCTCGCAAGGGATAATGTATATTCGTTCGGATAGAACAAAAAACCGAGATCCCGTGTACATATTTCTGTACATATAAAATGTCTCTTGGCATCTGGAATTAATTAGCCATTTTATATAAACTAATAAAGCTTTTTATCGTACCCTATATATTCCCTCATAGATCAAATTATGGCGGATGCCCATCTTCATTTCTCCTGTAACGACATAACTTTTAAATATACTGGTGTGTAATTCAGAAGGCTTAAACTTTAATTAATCAGTATTTTTTTTGGTCAAGAGCTATGATTTTAACCCTCGTACAATGCAATAGCTTGAATTAGAATCCTGACTGTTATTCTCTTTTAGAAAGAATACAGGGAGTTAGCAGAGCAGTTAAGTGAATATGTTGTGAAGTTATTAGACAGAATTAGAACCCAGGAGGAACTGGAGATGGTATTAAATAAAACTGGTCGAAGTAATCAGGAGAAATACGAGAACCTAGCTAGATTTAAACAAGCGTTAAAGTATCATGAAAAGGGCGTAAGTACATTTCCTTTATTTCTGGATAAGGAACAACATGATTAAAATTTGATGTTTTTCAATGCGTTTCGTATTATATTCCCTATCTCAGTGGCGTCACTAGGGGGTGGCACAGGGGGCACGTGCCCCGGATCTTTTCCTGTGTGCCCCGGATCTATTTTGAGCAGACAAAATCGATAATTTGCAATAATTTCACTACTTTCCCTATCATTATTTCGAATGTCCCGAGTACGGAAGAGAAGCTTTCCAGTGCGAAGCTTTTCTGGATTGTCCTTTATGGCTCACCGTAGATTTCCCCAATTGCCTGCAAGTGCACAGTTTAATACAGTATTATATAACTAAATAAATATTTGACGGAAAATAGTGTAGAAACGATCGTGCATGACCTATTTTACCCGCCGTGTATGTTTAGCGGGACAACAATATCACATTAAATTTTAGTTAACGTCATACATGTATGACGACATGACGTTGCCGTCAATATTCTATTGATGTTTCAAACCGCGGATTATTTTTGTCGGTATAATAATATATTAGTAGTTATTAAAACGAATACTGGAAAATATGTACGAGTTCTTGTGAAGTTGTGAGCTAAATTATCACGAACTTAAGATTATCACGAACTTAAGATTATCACATTCACATACATTGCATTTGATTTCACCAATTGCCTGTACCGTTTAATACAGTATTGCCAGCAGGTTAAAATGGATATTCGGACGTTTTTTAAGAAAAATACGAAAGCCACTGTTTCCACAACTGAAGAAGAACCAGTTTGTTATATGGCGACTGCCGTCAGTCACGAATCGGATCCAAGCAGAGAATCTGATTCTGGAGTTGTTACTGCTGTACCGGAAATGGTCGGTGACTCTGATGACATAGTGTTTGACATTTCTGATGACATAATGTCTGACATTTCTATGGAAGCTCAATCTGTGGCTCAAAAAGATTTGGGGCTGATTTCCACTGGACCAGCACAACCAAAACTCGCTAAATATCTATATGAACAATTTGGAAAGAAAAATGCGGTCATTCCAGTATCCGTGGTTTGACGCGCATCCTTGGCTGGAATACTCTGTTCAGAAGAATGCAGCGTTTTGTTTTGCATGCATAAACTTTGGACCAAAACAAATTAAAGCAAATAAAGACGGGTTGCAAAGCACTGGAGTTACAAACTGGAAACGCGCACTTGATTCATTTAGGGAGCACGAGAAATCATCAACACACAACTCAAGTATGGTTGGATGGATTTCATACAAAGAAACCAAGGTTGCTGGGAATATAGTTGATAGACTAGAAGCAGCCAATTCAAGTCAGATTGCTGAACGGCGAGAATACTTACGACGTATAATTGGTGTGACACAGTACCTGGCGAAGCAAGGCATTGCGTTTAGAGGACACAATGAAACAAGTGACAATGACAACAAAGGCAATTTCATGGAATGTCTAGAACTTCTAAAGAAGTTTGATCCTTTCCTCCAGACTTACACACCACCGGGCAATGCCACATATTTGTCTGCACGATCTCAGAATGAAATGATAGAATGTTGTTCAAATGAAATCTTGTGCAAGATTGTGAGAGAAATGAAAATGTCCGGCATGTATGCCATCATGGCGGACGAAGCGAGAGACGGCCTTAAAGAACAGTTAGCGGTATGTGTGAGATATGTAGATCCCGAAACGAATTCCACAGTTGAGCACTTCTTGGGATTCCATGAATCCAAAGAATTCACCGCAGAGGCGATCACCAAAAATCTTCAACACATCCTAACTAATCTTGGATTGGGAGCTCTCCAATGTATAGCACAAAGCTATGATGGCGCGTCTGTAATGAGTGGAGTACACAATGGAGTGCAGGCCAAATTCCAGGAACATCATCCTGAAGCAATTTACGTTCACTGTTATGCCCATCAGCTTAACCTTGTGTTGTGCAATGTGTGTAAAGCCATCAGAGAAGCATCGGAGTTCTTCGATTTACTAGAAAATCTGTACACGTTTTTCACGTCATCGTTGATAAATCACCAACGGTTTCAAAACGTTCAAGCTAAGCTTGGATTGGAACCCAACGAGTTGGTCCAACTCTCAGAAACCAGATGGTCATGTCGGGTGCGTTCAGTGAAGGCTTTGATGACAAACTTCTCTGTAGTTATTCAGTGTCTGGAAGAAATCAAAACACCCACAGCAGTTGGTTTATTGTCAAACATGCGAAACGTAAGCACACCATATTGTCTGGTGATGTTTCACGTATTGCTTAGCACAACCGAAGGTTTCCATCTACTGCTACAAAAAGAAAATTTGGACTTTTCAACAGCAATTATGTTGAAGAACGCTATTTGCAAAACTCTAGAAGACATGCGTGATGACAAGAAGGCAAGGGACATCTTCGAAAGTACCACTGCCTTATGTTCTGATAATGGAATTGAGCCAATCAATACATCACATAGCCGACAAAAGCAGAAAAGAATGGACGACTTCGTTGTTGAATCTTCTACGGGACACAGAGAAAACAGCACAACCCACGATCGCTTGAAAACCCATGTGTTCTATCCGTGTTTGGACAGAATGATTTCAGAAATGAACAGGCGATTCTCAGGAGGAAACAATTCGATACTGTTAGGGATTCAAGCATGCAATCCCGCATCAAAGAACTTTCTTGATACAGAAACTCTAGCAGGGTTGGCTAAACACTACAAGACGGAGCTCAGACCAGAAGAGATTGCTGTAGCCCGAAACTACCTGACTCAACTTCCACAGGTTCAGTCGATGACTGAACTCTATCGGCTGCTGGATCCGATCATATTTCCTTCGCTTAGAAGATTACTTCAAATTTCACTCACTGTTCCAGTGACTAGCTGCAGTTGCGAAAGATCTTTTAGTGCCTTGCGACGTCTTCATTCCTGGCTTCGAAAAACCATGGGACAGTGGCGCCTGTACAACTTAGGAGTTATCAGTATTGAACAGAAGAAGCTGCAAGATGTTTCTGATGATCACATCATAGACCAGTTTGAAAAACTAAACAAGAGACGTTATAAACTGAGCTAATTAAGCTAACTGTTGGGTGTTGAAACTGATTAAGCTCGATATATGCATGATTTACAATAAATGTTACTTCAAAATCCATTTTTTTTTCGGGAGGCTTACAGCACCCCCCCCCCCACCCAGCTGCCTCGGGGCTTCGCTATACACCATATAGCTGTACAGTTGGGCCTGTGCCCCGGATCTAATTGGGTCCTAGTGACGCCTCTGCCCTATCTTATAATACATCATTCTCAGTTTTACTATTTATCAATGTGGTGTGTTTTGGACCATGTAATGTAAATGTAAACAGCCCTGGCGTTAGCTGCTCTAAATATATAAGTATTGTGTATTGAAAATTATAACCATGAAGATGAAACGAAATTTTAAATTAAAACTGTTTCTTCGACATGTGTTCACCAAAATTCAATTCGAACAACTACACACTGTTTCTAACCGAAACCACAGTTGAAAATCACGAGGAACATTCCCAACATACACTAGGATTGAGAACGAGTCCCGCGAGGCGTCCAGCGCGAAACGAAATAAAGATTTATTATAATAATTCTACTATATATTTAATGCTGATTTCAAGTCGAATTTCGATTTAAAAAAGATCGACCATAATTATTACTTTGTTCCGTTTAAATCACTGACCAAATCATCGTATTCTTATTGTCAAACTTTGGACTACCCCACCCACCATTGGGGCATTGCCTTTTATTTTCGGAGACCATTTACAAAAAACCTTCAAATCGATATTCAGTCGCCATTTTTTTTACGATTTCCAAAAACTTTGTGGAGGTGTTTTGAGCCTACTCCAAATGGCAGTAATTCTTTGGGAGCTGATTTTTTTAATTTCGATTTTGTTTACTTCCGGTTTCACATTAAATTTCATTTTACTTTTGACCTACTATCTGCTAGCCATTTAATGATCCCTGGCCATGATGACCCTGACATCTACTGACACCTAATATCAAAATGTTCGGTCGGGAACTATAACTTCCGGTTTTATAAAAAGTACCCAAAAAATCCACTTTAATATGGTGTATCTTTATCGTTGACGCGATCGGACGTGACCTCACGTACCGAAACACGTCAGTGCTTCTTTTACGCAGTTCTAGCTATATTTAAAGTTGTAAAAAATATTTTAACTTTTATTTGTAGTTTGTGTCCCACCCTAGTTGTCAACAGAGATTAGTTAAACTATGGTATACTGGTATGGGATGGTGGGAGAGAAATGGATGGACTCAACGAATCTTATTCGCCTTTTTATTGATGCTGTGTTACCCATTTTTAACAATAGCTTATGTATTTAAACCGAATTGCAATGTAAGACAAATTATAACATTGAACATGTTCACAGCATTCGTGTAATTTGAAACTAGCCTAAGTCTATATAACAAGTTTCATTAAAACCTATCAATAACTTGATACTTCGGCATTTCAAACGATTTTAACTCCGGGACCAAATGCCTATTCCTGTGTCCTTGCCGACCGGTTGCTTAACTGCTACGCTGATATGCCATAGACCTTATTTTTGAAAACCGAAATTGTTTTAACGGCTTAATACAGGATAAAATGTCCTCAAATTATTTACACTTTAATTATAAAAACGAGACAAAAACATCAACAGTCGATCATCTCCACAGTTGGATTCAGTCGGATTAGAGAGAGGGAGAGAGAGAGAGAGAGGGGGGGGGGAATGTCCACTCGACACAACTAGGTAATTTCGGGACAATTATGTGCTATTATTTTACTTAAATAATTTGCTTGCGCGTAGGGTCTTTAGCAGTAAACATGAGGGCCCGGAGAAAACCAATAGGATTGGGCAACCGACCCTACTCCTTGTCACGTATAACCGCGAAACTTAAAGGTTATGCTAGCGTGTCTTGACTATATTCATATCTTACGACGTATCGTCTGCAGTAGATTCTATGTTTTTCAATTCAAGATATCTTTATCAATTAGGGTTTCCTCCCACTGCTAAAGCGAATTATTGAAATGAAATTAAACCATACGTTAGTCCCGAAATGACCCAGTTTATGTTGAGTGGACGTTAAACCCCATTTATCTCTCTCGCTCTCTCTCTTTATCAATTATGAATGGAATTGAACCGTATTTGGATTCATATTCCGTTTAGAGATGTGTCTATTGTAGTTTACACAGGAGTAACAATCCACCAAAGGTCGCTCATAAATAAAAGTACTCTATTTTTACTATTCTATATGGTTTGATTCAATAACTTACTTTTATTTCAGATTGTTAATGTGTTGAAGTATCCATTCGTCAAATTTGTTGCCCAGTCTGTGTCGTTTTTCCTATTTTTAATGTTAATTTTTTCCTCGGCATTTGAGTCGTCACAGGGTGTATCCAAATATAGAACTTATAAGTCAACATTTCCATTGGACCATGTTAAATATGAAATGGTTATGAACGCTACAGGTTCCAGACCTTTTGGAGATGATTTTCCTTTGAGAACAGAATCGCCTTCAGCACTAACAATACTGATGAGTTTATGGGTTCTAGGTTAGTAATACGTAATGACTGATGGTGCGTACCGAGAAGGCGCATGTTGTATGCATGCTTTCATGGACGGGCCCGGGCTGTACAGCGCAGTGGACGTTTACGGCTGGTCCCCGGATCCATTCACTTGATTTGATAATTGTTTATTGTTTGCAATGTCTGTTTTCTGTCTTGTCCGCAGTTTTATCTTGTAAATTTGTGTTTTGCGTATAGTGCGGTCCTCCTGCACTTACTAATAGAATTTGTATTTCTGACGTCATATCAAACATCGAAGTCCGTCAATCGATGTACATTTGATTATGGAACAACATATGCCATGTTTTACATTAATGGTACATGAAATGGCGGAGCTATAGGCCTTTTCTAAGCGGGCAGTGCTCACAGAGTTGAACATTTAATTTCCATTAGGTTTTGTATATTTAATCGAAGACAAGCGAGTGGTAATTATTATGGTGTTGACTGCATTTAGTTTATTCCGATGTTAATCAAATCCAAAGTACCATTGCCATCTCTAGTGCCAAAGGGTTATAATTATCTTTCGATGAATTGCCATATCTACAAACGTTTATAATATTCTTTTACAGCTGAATAGTATGTCGTCGGATAAAACAGACAATAGTTATATATGATATTAATGCTACCTATCTTATTACACTAGACAGTAATTAGAGTTTGGTTGCCTTTGGGAAACAACAGTGTCATATTTTATCGGAAAAATCGCCACGTTCAAGGCAAACGCTATTAGCAATACGAAACTGCTGGGAAAACAGCAAGGTCCAGCGTGGTACATAAGACACGTATCCGCTAAAGGTCTAGTATGGCGTGGGACCAGATGCACTCCCGCCTTGCACACGAAGTCATTGACCTGACATTCCTTTCAAACTTCCCCATACTGAGTGTTTGTATTTTCAGGATTTATGTTTCAAGAATGTAGCCAGATTTATCAGAAGGATCTGAAGGACTATAGAAAATCATATTACAATAGATTGGATTTCGGTCTAATCGCAGCTTATACAACAAGTTTTACACTTCGGTTCGTATGCATGTACAAGGTAGGTTAAAGCACAAATTTCATCATTCTTCCAACTAAACTAGATCCCGTGGACTTGGATAAATGGGAGAGAGAGAGAGAGAGAGGGGGGGAGAGAAGAGAGAGAGAGAGAGAGAGAGAGAGGGGGATGAGATTTAACGTCCCCTCGACACAAACTAGGTCATTTCGGGACTAATATATGGATTAATTTTATTTCAATAATTTGCTTGCGCGTAGGGGTCTTTAGTAGTGGGAGGAAACTGGAACGGCCGGAGAAAACCCAAGAAGTGAGACAGGCGACCCTGAATCAATGACAGGTTTTATAATACAGCACGCACGTACTAACCATTTGACCACCTAACTTAGATAAATGAACCTTTAAACATAAACTGAGTATACATATGGTGACAGTGTATTATTTCTACACACGAAATCTAAAGTGTCTGCGCCAACTAAGCTGTAATGAAGACGGAGAGAGAGAGAGAGAGAGAAATTGGGTTCAACGTCCACTCAACACAACTAGGTCATCTCGGGACTAACAAATTTATTTCAATAATTCGCTTGCGCGTAGGGGTCTATAGTAGTGGGAGGTAACCTGAGTGTCCAGAGGAAACCCAAGAGGTTGAGAAGGCGCCCCTATCCCCATGCCACGTACGCTCACACCAGGACTCGAAAATACAGCCGCAAGCCAGAGGTGGCCGGCCAGCTAGAGGTTGAATCGCAGCACTCTAGACCACTAGGCCACCCCAACCTCCCAACCCCCTTAATGAATACGGAATTCGTACTTTTGGACTCCGACTAGTAATTATTTGACCGTTGACTTCAATGTTAAATGGCTGTAACATCACAGGTTGTACACTGTTGCTCAACATTCCGTTGGTTCCAATCTTTATAGGCCCAATGGGGACCACATTTGGCAATATCCTCATCATAATTTTTTAGGTTGGTGACCGTTTAGTTTTTTGCTAGGGGGATTTGATGGGGTGTTTTTTTATAAGCAATATAAAATGTATCTGAATAGGGATTGGGGAACAGACATAGCCTATATTAAAACCCTCTCTCCCCCTGTTGACTTTCGACACAATGATTGCTTTGCAGAAAGACACTTTACACCCCCTATCACTCCACTGTAATATCCTCAGTTTTACCCCAGACTGCTGTGAAATTGTACATTCGATGCCTTTTCTCCTATTCTAGACACAAAAGTCAACCCAAAAAGGCAGGAAGAGGGGTGAGAAAAATAAGGGAAAACGTGTCTATTTTTACTGGCAATACATAATTACTTGTCCTTCTGAAATAGCGATTACCTCCCTTTATATAGTCCTTGATGGAATTGAAACTGGGATATTCTATAATATATGCACTATCAAATCACATAGTAAATCTCTGTTTTTGTCCCATCGCGACATCTAAAATTCCTAATCTTTGTCAATGCCTCAAGCACGTACGAATCTCTATATGAAATTAGAGTTAGAACAATGGACATTCTAGTTAGTTGAATGTCCCAACCACTAAGATAACATTTTATTTATTTTTTTTTTTGGGGGGGGGGGGGGGCTAGTGGTCTAGAGTGCCGCGCTTCGAACTCTAGCTGGCCGGCCACCTCTGGCTTTCGGCTGTGGTTGCTAGCCCTGGTGTGAGCGTATGTTGCATCGAGATAGGGGCGCCTTCTCAACCTCGTGGGTTTTCTCCGGTTTCCTCCCACTGCTAAAGACCCCTTCGCGCAAGCGAATTATTGAAATAAAATTAAACCATATGTTAGTCCCGAAATGACCTAGTTGTGTTGAGTGGACGTTAAACCCCATTTATCACTCTCTCTCTCCCTATTTTATTTTTGTATTTACAGTTTTGGAGCGCTCAACGCGAAATAGAACAATCGACCACCCTTGATCCTGACGAAGCTTTTTATACAATTTATTGGTTAAATGCCGGTAAGCTTCGTTATCTTATAGCATATCATGATGGTATTAATGAAATTGATATATTTATGTTTGATTTCATATCAAATACCATTTAGCGTACTTCTCTGGGATTGTTAACTGACAAGGCCTTTATTACAATAATGCCTATGTACACATAGGTTAATCTCCGACTGGACGCACGATTCTCGTTAGATAAGAAACCTCATCTCTCAACCCTCCCTGTTTCAAGATAGTAGGAGGTGCTATATACTAGTAGTTCCATCTGGCAAATCCCAACCATGATGACACCCCGCCTCAATAAGCCAAATTGACAACATTTTTCATCAAAACTACGATTGATTATTGTTATTCATAACATTTTTGCCACATTCAACTGCAATAAAGCGCATAATCCTACCTGACACATGTACAAATCATGTATGTTTAATAGCCCGGGATTTTAAATTTGACATCTCTTTGACATCGTGAAGGCGCGCGTCATGTACAACAGCAAATCAAAGTACTAACCTGATATGAGTTGTGCAGGAATAATACACCGTAAGTTATAAATGGCCGTATACTTGATTTCATGTATTGACAATATTTGCAGACAAACCAAAGCTGTTTCACAAGAGTGGGATGCGTTTTTATTTAATAAGTTTTAATAGTATAAACTAGTATAAAAGACACCCAATCGTAACTAAAAGCACGCACATCAGATATCGCAACGTTTTTAGCTGCACGTTCTCGTAGCTAGTTTCATGTAAGTACCGCGTGTGTCTCCCCTGATAAGTGACGATTGGGGGGTTCTTCTCGCCATGGGTAGGGACTTTCTATGTTAGTTCCACGGATACTCGACTACCGTGGCTGAACATAGTTTGGACCGTTTCGATAAGAGAATTTTTAATGTCACAGGATAAGATCTACACTAATGTATCATAAAACAATTTCCATTGCATTATACATACATTCTATATATAGACTTATTAAATGTCTCAGTCTGTTAATTAAACGTCTTTCAGTTTAGCACGGTTGTACGTGACCAGGAGTAGGGCCGCATGTCCAACCTCGTGGGTTTTCACCTAGTGCTCCAGATTCCTCTTACTGCTAAAGACCCCTACGCGCATAAAAATTATTGAAGTGAAGTTGAACAATATGCTCGTCCCGAAAGGACCTAGTTGGTGCGTTACCCCCTCTCCCTCGCTCTCTCTCTCTCTTTCTCTCTCTCTCTCATTCAGATTGAGGCGGGTGGCGTGGTATCGATTCCCCGTTGGTACGTGATAGGTAGTTCGTTCGTTTGTCTAACTCACCGAGTCACCCTGTCTCTTCAATTTACGAATGACCCCTGCGGGCAAGATGATTATGGAGATAAAACTGGACCAAATGGTATTCCCGAAAAGACCTAGTTTGTGTTCCGTGAGAGTCTCTCTCTCTCTCTCTCTACTTTCTCTCTCTCTCTCTCTCTCCTCTCGCTTTAATTGGCACGGATGGACAAAAACTAGGACGATGAACTTCTTTTCATTTCTCTTCATCTATAAAATGTCTTTATCCTTGACCAAAGATTATATTTTTTATATCTTCCTACGATTTTGTAATCCGTAACTTTTATTGTATTTTATTTATATCCCCCCCCCCCCGACACTGGAAAAATATTAATATTTAATTGGTCGCGATATTCTTTAGAATCAGTTCTGGTATATTCTACGAATGAGAATCGGTGATGAGGTATCTTGATTAGCACTTCGTTTTGACACACGACAAATTACTAGCCTGAAACCAAGGGATATTAAAAAGTATTTAATACCCTTGAGATGGAGAGAAGAGACAATAATTACAGCTTATTTTTAAAATCTTTGCGAATTTCTTCCCACTGAGTTGACATTTCTGTTATTTATTTTTTTAAGGCCATAGAAGAGGCGTTAACAGCGGGGGTGGATGGCCGGATGGTTACACTGGTTGTACGTGACCAGATGTAGAATCCCTGTCCAACTTCGTAGGTTTTTTCTCCGGGTCCTCTGGTTTCCACCCACTGTTAAAGATCCATACGCGCAAGCCAATTATTGAATAAAATTGAAAATACGTTAGTCCCGAAATGACCTAGTGGACGTTAGACCCCATTACTCTCGCTCTCTGTTTTTAAAAAAAAAAAAATTCCTGCCTTCTTTATCAGCTAATTGAGACAGCTGCATTCTTTATTTGCCTTTATTACGTACTTATATTAAAACAATCGACAAGTTTGGAGATGTATATTTCACGTTTTCTATTTACGCATTCTGATGCAGAAGGAGGGCCTGACAAGGACAGCTGCCTAGTCGTTCGGGTGGGACGAAAAACCGAGGTCCCGTGTACAAATGGGCGTGCACGTAAAAAATACCCTTGGCGGTTGGAATTCAGTTGCTGCCCGGGCAAAATTTCCCTCTAGCACACTGTATGGCGTATGCCCGTCTTCAATTAGCCCAGGTTAGGTGCTTAAGCGTAGGTCGTTAAACCCCATTTCATTCATTCATTCTATTTACGCATTCATAGGCCTATAATAGAGAGAACACGTTCTGGTTCATTGTCTATAAGACGAAGATTGATTTAAATGCAAATTATTTTAACAGGGAATATTATTATTAAATAAGCCCCGCTTAAACATTTTACATTTGTGTATTTTATTCCTGCAAGGTATGGATTGTCCCGCCCACACACGTCGGGCTAAACGACCGGGGATTTGAACGGAAGAAACTTCAATTGAGTTAATCTGTAGTTTATTCCTGTAAATATTTTAAATCGAAAATAAAAAGCGGAGGAATTGTGAACCGACATCCCATGATAATATCCATGTTTAGAAATTAGCTGGCTGTACAAAAATCGCGCGCACATTTTTGCACTTTCATTGTCATTCATCATAAGTTATCTCTCAAGCCATGCTATATCCTCATTTGATTATCTCTGGTGGCCAAATCACGACAAATAACAAACTACCAAGTCACTGTGATATTAAAAAATCCGCCTCTAGAAATCAATGCACGCTGGCTTGGCGTGTTTCTTGAGTAGTGATAGGAAACGCTCCAGAGCGATTAAATTTTAGCTATGAAAGATTAGACGGAAATATAGTTTCGCTTGAGTTTTATGCATTGCAATTGTTACTGAGAGTTTTTCATTAAGAAAGGCTTCGTTTGGCCTTCGCAATGGGTCTTACAAGAGAGAGAGAGGGGGGGGGGAGAAATGGAGTTTAACGTCCACTCAAGACAAACTATTAAATTTCGGGACTAACATATGGTACCATTTTATTTTAATAATTCTCTTGCGCGTAGAGATCTTTAGGGAAACCGGAGGAGCCAGAGAAAACCCACGATGTTGGACAGGCGACTACACCCCTTGCCACGTACAACCGGGGATTCGGAACCACGCCAGTTGACTCAATGTCGGGCTTTATGATACAGCACGCGTATGCTAACCATTCAGCCATCCAACCCCTAACAATGAACAGTGTCTAATCGTTCGGATGGGACGAAAATAAAGGTTGCGTCAACACTTTGACTTGTGCGTAAAAGAACCCTTGTCAGTTGGAATTCGAAAAAAAGAAAAGGTCGTAGCGCTGTCGTGTGGCATTCACAGCGTGTCAAGCTTAATTCAATACACATCATTATGGCATATTAAACGATTTCGGTTTGTTGCTTGGTTGTTTCCGCATGGGGGCCATTTTCTTTACTGTTAGTAACATATTATTGCCGAACGATATAATTTATATATAGCTTTGCCTAGCGTGCTGTTCTTATTATATTCATTAAAAACACCGTCTTGGCGAAATCGCTTCGCCGCACCACACCCTCGAAACATTTGTAGCTGAGTAAGACCATGCAAAGTGTTACTCTAATTATAATCTAATATTACCAATGTGATGGAATTATTCCAGATGAGTTTAACCATTAGGATTGTGACAGGGAAATAATGACGTCTGGTTCACATCTTATAACAACGGCCTATATATAATACCGTAGTTTCATTAACAAATATAATTACCATATATGAAATGGCATTACTGGGTGTCATTTATTTTGCGCTACCTGACGTGTCATAGCTAAACTCAATTAACTGAGAAATGACTCTAGAAGCGGATATTAATCCAGTTATTCCAAACAAAACGCTTAATATCTAGTGACGCCTCTTTACACATATCTCTATTGATAACGCCATGACCGATCAACAGATATTATTTATTAATATGATTTAACTGATCATATTGTCTTTGTGATCACCCAATAATATAAACTATGATGTCAGTCGATCACTCAAGAACCATTATTGCAATAGGAAACCGGACGTCCGTTAGTAGGATTACCCGCCATAATTATTGACAGGGATGCAAACCATGTAGCTTATTATATTGACCCATCGTTGTACAGCGGTCTCAATCACAGAGAAATGATATTGTTATAGCTTCGGAGAATGGATTCGTGGAGATATTTGGGGGATTGTAAGGCGGTAGATGATATGTGCGATTCAAATGCTGAGCTGACCCAAAAATATAAAGATACAATTTATCAAATCAAGGGTAAATTTGGACTGCACCTATAGGAACTACATGAGTTTGTTTGCAATCATACACCCTTTGGTCTTCAAAGGAATTATTAACGGGCAGAAGTTCACCCGTGTTTCTGTTATCACTCGTCACTTCAGTTAGTTATATGGAGGCAGACCCCCGGTTCAATTCTAGTAACGTAATTTACTCACAGAGTGGCATATACCCTCTAGACGACCGCTACGTGTATCCGTTCGTGATAGGCCGTAAATAAAAAGATGACGAATTTCAATCGCCGCGATCAGGCAAGGGGTATACGCCATACAATGAGCTTTGATCGGAAAAATGTAATCTGATTCCAAATGTAAAGGGTTGCCTCACGTGCACGCCAACGTATAGTACACAGAATCTCGTTTATACTCACCACCCAAACGAATAGAAAACTCACAAGGGCTTCTTGATCTTGTGTATCCCATTTTAAGGGAATTTAAATAAACCCTGAAATGCCTAATTTAACATGACATCACAACAGTTACATATAAAGTTGAGCAGCAAATAGTAAAAAATCAGTAAATCGATATTTAAACAAATAATTCTATCTCTCTAATTAAACTTACGTCAGCATTTTCATACGATGTTCTAACATGGACCAAAATACCTCCATTATTTGAGGGGGTTGGATTGCCGAGTGGTTAGCACGTGTACTCTGTATTATTAGGACTGTCATTGAGTCAACTGGCATGGTTTCGAATCTCCGGTTGTACGTGACAAGGAGTAGGGTCCCCTGCCAACCTCGTGGGTTTTCTCTGGGCCCTCCGGTTTCCTCTCCCACTGCTAAAGACCCCTAGGCGCAAGCGAATTATTGAAATAAAATTAAACCATATGTTAGTCTCGAAATGATATAACCTAGTTTGTGTGCAGTGGACGTTAAACCCAATTTCTATCTCTCTCTCTCTCTCTCTCTCTCTCTCTCCCCCCCCCCATTATTTGAACGAAACCTGTCCCTTAATAGTCGAAATACAGACTTAAATTTAGATTTCATTTTCCTTTATTTACGATATCCTTGTCTGTGTTGAAATCTGAACTGTCACATTACGAAACGAAATAACATCCGAGTTTTAATCAGAAGTAATTAATTTAGTAGTTTGATCTCAAATGAACTCCGAGTAAAGGGATAGTAAACAAATGCCTGTTAATTTATAGAACTTAAAATGCATTTGATTTCTTGTCTGTATTAAATGAAATTTGAACTGTCACATTACGAAACGAAATAGCATCCGATTTTTAATCAGGAGTAGCTAAATAGCAGTTTGAGCTCAAAGGAACTCCGATTAAAGGGATAGTACATACGTCTTAGAACGAATGAAATACATATTGATTTATTTTCCAGATCGATTTTACTGGGATGCATTTGATCCAATCAACCTATCGGAGGGTCTGTTTGCTATTGCTAACATCTTAAGCTTTGCCAGAATCAGTTACCTTTTACCAGCTAACGAAAGTCTTGGACCTCTACAGATATCACTTGGGCGAATGTTGAATGTAAGAATTGGTACATTCGTTTAACTTAAAGACGATATACGTAATCTTAGCGATATCGCAATCCTTTGCAAACTACAATGTTGCATATAGTTGAAACACAAATGCATACGGCTATACCTTTTTCTTAAGGCCACCTCCAGATTTCTTCAAGGTCGATGAGATGTTATTATCCAAGTGATTGCGGGTTAGGGTTTAGGATAGGTAAAGCCAGGCTGACAATTGCACGACTTTTGACCACGATTTTGTCATGCCCATCAGTGTCCACATTGACACGAACTGGCACGACGAGTTTACGCATAGTTTGCGCATTGTTTACGCACTTCCCGCATTGGCACGACGAGTTTGCGAAAATCGGACGGTGTCGTGTCGACTCGAGTCGTGCCAATGCGTGCCACGGAATCGTGCAAGTGTCAGCCTGGCTTTAGGGTTACGACTAAGTCCAGGGTTAGGTTTATGAATTTTAGAGAAGTTATGTCTCCAAATAAGCACTGACCTAGAATGATGAAAATTTGGTTCGTGATATTTCATATTTTTATTTAAAATACATGCAATGCATTAGATTTATATACACAGTTGGTTTCGCTGTTTTTGATGCTGTTGGCGCTGATGGTGTTCCTTCGGTGTTGCTTGTGGGATTTTTGTATTTTTGTTTCTGAAGATAAAATAATAAATACAAATTGTTAACCACATTATGCTTCATGATTGTTTTAAAATTTTATTATGAATTTCAGGACATCCTAAAATTCATGATTCTGTTCGTATTCGTAATGGCTGCCTTTATGATTGGTCTGCACAATCTGTTTTGGTACCACAGTAATCACGAAAGTCTGGAGATTGAAAAAAGGAATATGAAATTTAATGCAAAACAAAGTTTTGGAGAGTAAGTAGTTTGATAAATATTCATTATTGCACTACGCCGCTTAAATAAGTCCGATTTTGAGTACCTCCCTTGGTCGAAATACCGATGGCCGGTAAAATCGCACACCAAAAGCAGGCTTGATCAACATGAAAGTTTCATCCGAAGGGTTGCTTATGGATAAGATTATATAAAACATGACTAAATATCTAACTAATTATACAAAATACTACCAAATAATTATACAAAATACTACCAAATATCTAATTAATTATACAAAATACTACTGCAGTGTGAAGTAAGCCCGATTTTCGTTTTTCGATATTGGCGAATAACGGAAAACAACTAGCTCGTTTTTCGATATTGGCGAATGTCGAAAATCAAGCTACTCGTTTTTTGATATTCAAACTTCGATTTCATAAAAGCAGATGTAATGGATGTACATCTACAGACTGTCTCCAAAACACATTTGATTAAATAAGTTTCCTAAAACGAACAAAAGATATCATCAATGAGGATGCCTGAGCAGTGGATTCAAATAAAAAAGCGCTTTCTTTTTGTTTTTATTTCTATTGGCGAATCTCGAAAACCGAGATGAAAGCGCTTTTTTATTTGAATCCACTGTTCAGGCATACTCATTTATGATATATTTAGTTCGTTTTACAAAACGGATTTAATCAAATGTGTGTTGGAAACATTCCGTAGATATACATCCATTTCTTTTTTGAGATTCAATCCTGAATATCGAAAAACGAGATCAAAAAACAAGAAGATAGAGCTTTTTTTATCTGAATCTACTGCTCAGGAATCCTGATTGGTGATATTTTTAGTTCATTTTAGAATACTGATTTAATCAAATGTGTTTTGGAGGCATTCTGTATATTTACATTAATGAAATCTGCTTTTTGAGATCCAATTCTGAATATCGAAAAACGAGTAGGTGGTTATTCGACATTCGCCGATATCAAAAAAACATGTATTCACCAACATAACATCGAAAAACGAAAATCGAGCTAACTTTACACTGCCAAATACTACCAGATATCTAACTAATGATATGAAACACAAATTAAGGACATGCAAATTCATCACAGAGATAAAATAAAATAAAACCAAGTACGAACAATCAAAACCATTAGACAAAATTCGAATGCCAAAAAAACGGTATAGGCTAAATAATGTAATCAGGCAAAATAGTTTAATCAGCATAAATGGACTGTTCACGTGTCCGGAAGAGTAAGCTTGCCCTGCCTGGCGCCACACCCGGTGTTCCTTTCGTTAATGATAACATTATTTAAGCGGTCATTCGAGATACAGAACTAGGAGATAGTTACAAACTAAATAATGTAAAGGGAATTCGTTGAAAACTTTAGTCTCATTGAACCACTAATTATGGGCCTATCCTCGATCATCAGGATCATTACTAAAGTCGGTGCGATAAAAATGAAACACAGTGTCGATTTTGAAAATATCATCAATGAGCGTCGAGCAGGGGATCGGATTCTAATCCAGTCAATATCGCAGGCTATCGATGACATCGAGAGTTGATTATGGTCTGGATAAGTTCATTAATGTCTAATAAATATTTTAGTTAACATTACAGGCCTAAAGAAAGACCCACAATTGGAAAATTGAGCTCTTGCATAATGCATCTTTAAATATTTTTTATGCGTTCATTATCAGTGCTTAGGTGCTCGAAATCGAGTTAATACTGTCCGTTTATATAAGGCCTGTAGGCCCACTTAGCCGGGCTCAAAGTAAATATGTACAGTTCGGTGGTATTGACCAGTAGTCACCCTATATCATGATATACATGTAGGTAAAGCACGAGACTGAGGTTATGCTGGGGAAAGAAAGACTGAAGAAAATAAACCGAGAAAAAGAAAACCCGAGGCCGGTAGCATAACCGAAGTCGAGGACTTTATCTTGCTTATAAACGGTCTATGTGTTTAGAATGAATGAATGAATGAAATGCGGTTTAACGTCCTACTGTTATGCACTTAACCTGAGCTAATTGAAGACGGGCATGCGCCATACAGTGTGCTATGAAGGAAATTTTGCCCGGGCAGCGGCGCTACGGCCTACTATTATATCGAATTCAAACTGCCAAGGGATCTTTTACGTGCACTCAAATGTGTACACGGGACCTCGGTTTTTCGTCCTATCCGAACGACTAGGCAGCTGTCCTTGTCAGGCCCTCCTTCTGCATCACTAAGTACATAAATCAGAATATCCCAGAATTCCCGTAAGAAAAGCCTTATATCATGTTTTCTTTTGGGAACAAAAACCCTACCCTGGAAGAATAACCCCAAATTCCTCTCCATGTAGCCTATTTAGACAGCAAGTTATTCCGGGTATAGAATATACCCCAAAGATCAAAGAGATTTACCGTTATAGGTTAATAATCGTCAATAAACCATACGCATGCTGTGTGACGACTTCCCTTATGTCTTTGTCACGAAAGTAGAAATATAATGATGTGTAATTACCCTCACCCACGTTTACAGGCGACAACTAATAATCCTGTTTATCAGCTCACACTCACACTGAGTTGACGATAATTTCCAAACGGCTAACTATTTTGGGCTAAAATGTCCGGGCTAGGTTAACATGCTATCCTTCCCCGTTCCTTTAATTTAACAATGGGATTTTTTTTTTTTAAATTTGAATATACATGCAATTCTTTCGGGTGTTGTTTGGCTGACGTATGTTCTCATTCAAACTGTCAAAATCAATTATTCATGAATGTAAAGTACGGGAACTATTAACGAGTATTAAACCTTAAAACACATTTTCTTATAAAGCAGTTAATCCCATTGGAATAAAAGATGACAAACATCACTAAATAACGACAAGAAAATGTGTAAGTGGGAGATGATTCTTGAATTATTAATGTTTTGTGGATCCGCTTATAATGTCCTCCCCATTTACATTGTGACGTGTAAAGATCCGCAAATGTACTTTTGGGGGTCGGGTGGACGAAGGACGTAACGCGTGGGCTTTAGATCACTAGGTCGGCCATTAAGATACGCTGTCCCCCCCCCCGAAATGTAAGACATTAAGCAGCATTTCAATTTGGTACAATGTTAACCTCTATATGCATTGATTTCGATAAATGGAGAACGTTGATATCGAGTTAAAGGAGCTAAATCGCTAACATTTGGGACCTTGAAATTGACAAATACTGTAATATGAATGTATATAAACTGATTTACAGTCAATCGTCTCCGTTTTTACTCTAATTTCAAATCAGTTATGGGCCAACAGTCTCAATCGAATGCAAATTTCTAGCGTCCGGTTATTCCATACTACATATGCCGTTAGATTTGGTACAATGTGTCTAGCCTCGTTCCCCGAATCTCTTGTTAGAACTGTGGCTGACACGCATTATGGTACACGATTCGTGTACCAATGGTAAATGTTTTTTTTGTCTTAAATATTTGATATCAGAAGCCCATCTTTTCCAGGTAAGATCACATCACCAATGCTGATTTAAATTGCAAAATAAATCGTGTTTCAATGTCGAAGATTTGTTCGGGTGTTTAATCCCTGCGAAAGGCCGAAAAAGTTCATCCAGATTTTTCGGCGTGATTACCCCTTGTCAGTGATACCGGATGCAGAACGGGGGTCCTGAAAAGAACAGCTGTCCAGTCGTTCGGATGGGACGATAAACCGAGGTCTCGTGCACACATTGACGTGCACGTAAATACCCCTTAGGTGGAATTCTTTATAAGAGTAGGCCAAAGTGCCGCTGTCGGGGCACAATTCTATCATAGCACACTGCATGACGTATGCCCGTCTTCTTTATAGCCTAGCTTGGAGCAGAACAGTAGGACGTTAAACCCCATTTCCGGAATTGCAAATCGTTTAGTTTATTTTATTTTACAGTGTTATGGCAACATTTAGAACAGTATTTTGGTCTTTATTTGGACGAGGTGAACCTGATGCTGTTCGATTAGGTGAATATAATAATAATGTGACAGAAGACATCGGTTATATTATATATGGAGCCTATAACGCAACATCGGTGATAGTTTTACTGAATATGTTGATCGCCATGATGACCAGATCATTTCAAACAATCACAGTAAGTGAGATACTCTTAATATATTTTGGAGCTGCAGTGGCAAATTGAGTAAGACACTGGCCCACTAACCAACCGGTATTGGCTGAGAATGTGCCTCACAATTTTCAGTTTATATTCATCAATGGAGGAGCTACGGTAGCATGATACTGGCTCGCTAGTCTGGAGGGAGAGAGAGAAATGGGGTTTAACGTCCACTCAGCACAACCAGGTCATTTCGAGACTATCTAGTCTGGAGGTCTCGTATTTCATCCCTGCATTGACCGAGCAAGTTCATTTGGGGTTCTCCGACTTGCTATCCCCTTGTCACTGGTTCAGGACGGAGAGCCTTGCGTGAACAGTGTCTAGTCGAGGTCTCGTTTGTAGATTAGTTTGCACCTAAAAGAAGGCCGTAGTGCCAATGCGACATGTCTTACCCACCGCGACACGTGCGTTCTTAATGTCTCACGTTCATTGAAGTACGAATGTATATATTCAAACAATCTTATATTTTCTGTATAGATAAAAACCTAGGGTTGATTTTCTCCGGGTCATCCGGGTCATCCGGTTTCCTCCCACTGCTTAAGAACCTGCGAAATTAAACTACCATATATTATTACTCCCAAAATGAGCTAGTTTGTGTCGAGTAGATGTTAAACCCCATCTCTCTCGCTCTCTCGATAACTCAAGTACCATTCTCAACGCCTACGGTACCCTCGATTGTCAGTCCTTTCATCGACAGTCTCCGGTAGTGAAGTCAGTGATTAACCCTAAATATTATCTTGGTCAGCCATTTAATGATATGTAAATAAAGGTCTAATTCATAACTAATATAGATAGAATGCCAATGGGCATTTTAGCTCTTTAAACAAATTCCAATAAATTTCAGGAAGACTCTGATGCAGAATGGAAGTTTTCTCGGAGCATGTTGTATATGGAATATATCGACGATTCGACTGTGATACCAGTGCCTTTAAATATAATTTTAGTCCCTAAAGTGATATTTAAAACGTTATATTATTCATGTTGCCATAGTTCAGAGGAAGATGCCGCCACAGCTAAACCAGTTAATAATAGTCAGGTCGAAGAGTCTATTGGAACCGGGGTAAGTCTTATTTATTTTGGGAATATTATAGTGACAGATATAAAGGTTGTGGAACTGGATACTCTGATAGTGGCTATTGGCATCACGGCGTGTACTATAACCACGTGGTGTCTAGGATCGAAAACGGCTGTATATATCGATGATGCAATTACTGCTTTAGATGATATATATCTGAGATTGAATAGGCATATTATAGCATAGCATTATCCAGTCGCACCTGATGCATGAATCGTGTCGTATTCGAATAATAGAATCTAGGCCACAATTCTCGCAAAAGGTCCAGAAGGGATCTTTGTCGGGTTTGTCTGTTGAGTCATGTGCTGGCCGGGCAACCTGTGGAAAGCTGATGTTTCTTTCATCGCACATACCTATCTGCTCGATTTGCTTTGCATTTTGCGCCAAAATCTCGTAAGCACTCTTACCCCGGGGGTTGTTGTTCCTCTGAAGAAAGAGAGGGAGAGAGAGAAGAGAAGAGAGAGTTGTTTAATGCCAACAAAATCCCCCATGTTAAAGAAGGCATATAATGCTGTATCAAATTCTGGGTAATTTAACAGTAGAGGGTGTCGGATGCGAGGCGGAATATGTCTACATTTTTTTAGAACACCTGATACTATGTTTTCATGGGGGCGACAGTTATATTGCTATTTATGTCACTGTCTGATATCATACTTTTCTATCTGTTGTTATATTCTTTTACACACATTCTAACAATATAATCCCACTAATGGCGTATAGCTCTAAACTCATTCAAAACAAAATATGGCTATTTCCGGACTTGTGCAAAACATATTACTGTAGAGAATAGTATAGCTAAAAGGGTCTCATTTTCTGAGAGATATTTGATTATCAAAACACAATTACGGTATTTTAGTCCTGGCTAATTTCCTCTTCTTATTTATGGTACCATTACCAATGCATATAATAAGATATATCCACCTGCGTCACCTTTTCCTATCCATTTTGATTATTTCTTTCTTGCTTGCTTACGACATTCGTTTTGTTTATTTCTTCTTTGGTCTTTTCTGTCCCGAGGTCCATTTATTATCACCAATCCATCGCCCGTTGCGTTTCTTTGATGGTCCGCCCATGGTTTTTCGGTTGTGTATTCCCACATTACCTGTCTAAAGCACAAAATGATCTGGTTTGTGTCCAGTGGACGTTAAACCCCATTTATCCCTCTCTCGGGTTCTTTGGCCATACGTATTGTTATGTCATTAATCCAGCTTCATCAACAATGAAAACCAAGATATGCGAACGTGGTCATTTATTCCTCACCGCCTGCATCAATGTTGATAGGATCATCAAGTTTTGCGATCACATGCAAGGTATTGGTTTTAGCAGTTTTATCTCGACACCAGTAGCCTTCTTTGACAGTTCTTGTTGACGAGTGTGTGATAAGAATACAGCATCATCTGCAAAATACAAATCTTTCTCCATTCATCGAGAAACTTCCGTTGTTGCTTTATGAATGGAAAGATTAGCAATTATAAAAAAAAACGCACTTCTATATACGTTTGATGCAGTACAGAGTATGAGATCTGCTCATTTACTAAGTAATTTATATATTATGGATCTATTTTATAAATTATTAACTATTCATAGATCTGGCGAAGGATTTATTGGATGTTTATTTTTTATCGTGTTATGCTAAAATTGTGAATTTCAGAGAATGCGTTAATTTGATTTTGTATCCACCCCTCTATAAGTCTGGTCTTCATCACTAGTGAAAATCAATCTCGAAAACCAGATTTTGATAGTAAATTCCTTATATTTGAAGCAAATGATACACGTTCAAAACGAAGCTATAATATCCTCCGTTCATTCAATCACGTGGGGAACGACGATGGGTCCAGTGTGGGTGTAATGAGTAATGTGTTATCAGATTAGTGTTTTTACTGTAATGACTTTTTACTTCGTTTATCATTCCAAATTTGACACTGGAGAAGTAGATCAAAACTGCGAACAGCCTGAAGGATCCCAAAAATAAATATGGCAACTAACCGAAACGACTTATTTCCACAAATTACAAGAAATAATAACAAAAAAAGTCACACGTACCAAATGTTATTTCGATCAAACGATCTAATTGTGTAGCACTTTTATCATTAAAATGATAACATTTATGTTTAATGACAATGACAAGGCAATTCTAAATGTTTCGGTATGCATGGAACGTTGCTTAACGACAAAACAGCAAGCTTTCTCATTTGTGTGTCTAAAAGTAAATTCTGATGAAACTTTTCCAGGAGAAAAATGCTTTCATTCTTAATGGAACGGTTCTATAATTGTAATGTAGGAATTTAATGGTGTTGATTTTACGTTTAGAATTTTTATATCGTTCGAATTTTTTTAATAATGAATGAAATGGGGTTTAACGTCCTACGCTTCTTTTAATTTGGTTGTATAATAGTTATATCGCTTAAAATGGGTTGGTCGCTTGGTTCATAAAATAACGGTATCTTTTTTTTACGTTTTAAATTTTATATCGGTATATCGAATTTCTTAACATGGTTGTAAAGTTATTCCGATCATTTAAAAACATATATTTATGAAGGCGAGGATCGGTCGTTTCATAGAACTGCTCAAAATATTGTACAATATAAGAATCTAAGCCGGGAATACCATTTAGTTCTAACGGTGATTTCTTATACGCACCGGCAAGACGATTTTTCCAATATTAGTTTTTCACCATAGTTAGCTTTAGCATGTAGTATTATTGGGTGGTATTTAAATAATTAGTATTGGGTGTTATTGGGTAGTACTATAGAAAAATATTACTGTGCCACAGTTACTCGCTAGTAGTTTGTAATCTGATTAGCTCACCATGGACAGTTTGTCGAGACCAAATAGTAATGTATACGCATTTAGGTATTATTCCATTTAACTTTTAAAACAAAATATTCGTATTTTCTTATAAATTATATGGCCATTGTCACTTTCAAATAATATAACTCTTTTCTTTTCAAATCAGGTAACATAATAATTTGTCAAGATAGATTTTGTTTTCGTAATATAATGACCTTGCTTTTTTTTTATCTTATCCTATATTTGATGAACATTAAAATTATATTGTCTTCGTCAAACAGACATAACACCTTTTGTTCAGAACTATTATTATGTATTTTTAATGAACAGACTCGGGAGCCGAAAGCATTTATCATTGATTTCTTTATTTACTTGTTTACTTTAATTTGCAGTATTCCACGCATTTGTATCAATGGACAAAAGGTTCGTTTAATGATTTACAAATACATCGGAAAAGCATATTTTAAGATACATTATGGGAGAAAAGATAACAAGTTGCACTTTAATAGTTAAATACTAGATGATGTAAAGGCATTTTTATGAAAATTTCAGTCGAATTGATCCACTATGAACCGAGAAATAAGCGATCGAAAGTTCTGCATAGCCTTGTTCATCATTACCAAAGTCGGTACGACAAAACTCATAGTCTCGATTATCGATTTAATCGTTAAATCGAGAAGGAAAGTTATGGAGCAAATCGGAACATAACCCAACAAAAATCGCAGGCAAGCGTTGACATCGAGAGTTGATTATGGTCTGGATACGTTAATTAACGTCTAATTAATAGTTCATAAAACTTTTCAGGCCTAAAGAAAAACCTGCAATGGGCAGATTTAGCTATTGCATAATATATAATGTTTAGGTACTCCGAACATTAATTTGCGCTATGGAATCCTTTTTTTTTGTGAAAGTTGAATCTCAAAATGGTTCAAGTGAAACATATATGACGAATTGAAAATTATATCAACGTCGCCATCTTTAATAAATGGATAGGCCTAGTTCAAATCCGTTGGTATTTTGATTTTATTTTCTATAGTTATATTTTAATTTAAAAATAATCCATCTGATTATATATTAACCTGTGTTTTATATTTTTCGAAACAATTTAGGCACAGTTACTTTAAATAACAAATTAAAAAATGATCCTAGTTAATTTAGGCTAATAGTTCTGGACTCGTTCACTGAAGGGATAATCATATCACTGGGACAATCCTATCCCAGTAAACAGGCCGTAATCTAAGACAATATGTCCGTGAAACGATTCCACAATCTGATTAAAACACAGCTACTATTTCATTTCTTTGTTAATAGGTCAAATTTCGTTTTACGTGATTTCACTGCACTAGGACCCGGAAGAGTTGTTACCAAAAAAAACGCGTTGTGGGTGATGTTAGTGATTTGCCAACAAAATGTCTTAGTTATGAACAAATTATTCAAACATTTGGCATAAAAACAAACTTTTCCGAAACACGGATCATTGTTGCAAGCAATAAAATAATTCGAGAAAAAACTTATATAGAACACAGAAATGTAATTATCCAGTCCCCAATATTGCCATTTAAACTGTACAGCTTTCTGAAGTATAAAATTAATGTTAATGGTGAAATTAAAAAAAAGCCTACAAAAATACATCATCCAAAATCTCAAAATAAATTAAGACAGAAAGGTGTCTACATAACACACGATGATTGAAAACGACACTATCTGATACCTTTTAACTGCTGTAGTGATACAAACTCACAACGGTTTCAATATAAAATTATACACAGAATTATCACTACTAACACCTTCCAATATAGAATCAAGTTTATAGACTCGCCCAGTACACTAACTGCTGTGGGATACCAGAAACACTAGAGCACCTAAGGTATGGATGTCCAAAAATACTTTTCTAGTGGATTAATAAAATCACAGAAAAACCATTTAAACTTGATAAAAGCACAATTTTATTTGGTAGTCTGGATGAATCCCTGTGTGATGACATATAGAGAATCTCCTACCAATCTTTTTTGATATCAAAAAAGACGAGTAGGAGATATATTTATCACCTGTTACCACTGTTTGTCGTGTATTTTGTACACGGTGAACAGTCCATATGCTGATTACACTATTTTGCGTTTTTACACATTTTTGCCTATACCGTTTTTAGGACTTCGAATTTTGTCTAATGGTTTGGATTGTTCGTACTTGGTTTTATTTTATTCTTACATGCAGAAATAAATAAGTATAAATTCTTTGCTATAGATTTCAAGTTCATGTAAAGCAATATCTCCTAAGGAGATATCGCTCAGTAGATTATGTAATTTATCATACAAGCGATATCTACTGTAGAATGTATTATTGGGTGATAAAAAATGTTATATGGTTAACTGGATAATCATAAATGTTAAATTGTGTATTTACAAAACAAAATTTAAACATGCATCACTGGAAATCAAAGCAATCAAAAATATGCTAAAAGAACAAATTGAAATAAAAACACATTGCTTACAAAGCAGTGACAACTTTGACAAATATATAAGCTTGTATGGAAAAATGGATAAATTATTTATAGAATAAAGCTGACTAAATAAACTAAATCCATTTACATCAAGACAGTAGAGTGTGGGTGTACATATAGACAGTTAAGTAAAAAAAAAATGATCTGTTGAGTCGAATTCAAATCTTGTTTCACAGCTTAAGAAACAGTTACATAGAAATATATTTTTGTTGACGATTAACCACTTAGAATATCTCTCTATCTAAAGTTTGCATAAAGCATCTTTAAATAAATAGTGAAACTTTCGTTTGCTGTCTGGGATTTGATTTATTAGAAAAATACAATTGGTAAAGTTGTATAAAAGAAAAACAATCATTTAAATTTAGAAGCTTATTTAACAGTGGTCGACCAAGCGGGTTAATTGGGAAAGAAAAATGCGTTGGATCGTTACTATGGGGATATTAGCAAATTCCCTAAATGAATGAATACTTAGATCGGATATGTCGGTTTACGGTTTTCATACTAACAAATCAGTGCATATCTGTAGGGCTTAAACCAAATTCATTTTAATCCATGTATAATACTTAAAAGAAACAATACTTAAAAATACATGCAACTAACTTGTCAATGCATAATACTTTATTATACGTAAATAATGAAGTTAGTATTCAAAGAAATTTATGGAAATGTGAGTCTTCTTTAAATCGGAAAATTGGATGACGTTTTTTATTTATATCATTTCCTACCGTTACATTGATATGACTAATAGAATGGGTTCTAGATAACTAAAAACCTTAACGAAAATACATGTGCCCTTTTTAATGTAGA
The DNA here is from genome assembly GCA_917208275.1 of Patella pellucida. Classification (NCBI taxonomy): domain Eukaryota; kingdom Metazoa; phylum Mollusca; class Gastropoda; family Patellidae; genus Patella; species Patella pellucida. Next base: position 67,515,106 of record OU795039.1, read on the forward strand.
TTTAGATATACAATTATATAGATAAAAGAGAAATGTCACTTTCAATAAATATAAAGGCATTACATTAGAAATATTATAGCAGATGGTGTATAACACGTTGTTCTTCAAGGACTTCGTCTATTCCTTAATGACAAAATTAGGCCACCAGAGATTCATAAAACAAATCGATTTCAGTCCTATAATAGGAAACTAAATTAGAAACAGATGTAGATGTGATAATGTATTGCCAAATAAACAATTTTTATTATTCTATTAGAATACGAAAAAGAGATTTTAAATCATATTAATTCTATAAGTATTGCGTGTTAATGGATATAAACGGATATACATAAGTACATGATATGCGGAATGTTATATAAGTTATAAAATTTATGTGTGTAACAAATAAACATGTAACAGATAATAAATAACTGAGACTTTAGTGCAAGAAGAAGGTGTTTAATCAATTTCAATTAACGATAACCAATATTTTAAAATCCGCACACGAGCAGTTTCAGAAAAAATAGGACGTTAACCCCATTTCATTTCAAATTCGCACAGGTCGCTTGGCTGAAATAATTGCAAGTATTTTGTTTCGGAGGATTTGTTTTCAATTCGGCAAGCTAGTTGTTCGTTATACCCCCAGTGGTGGGTTAGAATTGAAATTCTCTGGAATCTGATCTACTCCCTGGTATTCTATGACATAAATTAAGTTGTAATAACTAGTAAATTCCTTAGTAATCTAAGATGAATTTAAGTTGAAATAAATATTACGAATATTGTGCATAAGTTTCGTCAGAGGTTTTTTCCCAACTTTACGTAAAATGACGACTTGAATTGGAATTCCATTGAAACTATTCTATTTAGCTAATTAAATTCTCTAGTATTATAAGATATAATTTAAAGTCGTAATAAAAATTTCGAAAATTATCCAAAAGTTTCGTCAAATGTTAATTCCCTCAATACTTAGAAAAATGACAGTTTGAAATGTTGTAATCCTAGCTTAGAATTGAAACTGCTTGAATTAGAAAAGTACTTTTCCTGGTATTCTAAGTCGCTTTTTGAAGTCGTAATAAACATTATGAAACTTATCCATACAATTTGACAGATGTTTTTTTTCTCAACGGTACGTAAAATGACAATTTGAAATGTTTATATAATATGAATGGGGGCTAATGAAGTATATTACGGTCTTGTTGGGGTGCTATGATAACATGTATACTCTACATCTTATCGTCTGCCGCTAAATTCCTTTCCGCTTCGGCAAAAGCGTCGGTGGGTTTTGTACATGTGTTGGCTAGATTATTCTAAATAAATGATAAAAATAGCTAGATGCGGTCTAAAAATAACCTCGAGGTATCCAAAACGTCCGTCGTTTGATTGACAAGCGAACACCTGATTAACTTTAGTTACTCGTTGAGGTGAATAAATTACTTCCCCTTGACCTAGTATATAGACAACAAAAATTGTTTAAAGCGACATTATGTAAGATAAAGCCTGGCGCATGAAAATGTGGGCGTATAAGAAAGCACAATGGCACCGATGATCAGACGAAGTAAAGACGAAGATGGCACGATTTGGTAAGATGCGCTCAAGAGATTGCTGTCACAGAATTATGGCTTAACATTCCCTGGCAATTGAGCCTAATTTGAACATTTAATATATCCATCTGGTGTCAATTTCGGGACAGTGTGACGCCCGCTTTACCAAAAAATAAATAAGATTAATATAAAAATTTAAATACGGCATATCCATCCACCGAACCAAATAAGAATCACTCACGAATGTTCAGACCCGTCTACGATTTATCCAAGATTCGGATATTGATTGGATTTATGGTATGCCTAACTCATGCACGTGAAACCCGAAGATAATGCTGTCGAAAGGTCTCGAATGTTTTTATCCGTAAACTGTTTCTAGCTTTATCGGCATTATTCATTCATAGAGATCGTAGTGTATTGGTAAGTGAATTCGGTATACTCATAAAGAATTGGTCAATTCTGTACCGAATCGCTACCATATACACGATTTTCCATGATTCTTTGAAGTCCATTGCTGTATCGGCACTAATTTCGATAGATTTGGATTCGGCACCTCTCGGGCGATTGGTGGTATTCTTAGTCCACGTGAAAGTCGGTCATTAGGTCTGCACTACGCGGGCGTCCCATTTGTTTTATCTAGCTATTTGAACGAAGACGTACTGAACATGGACGAGACCGAACAAATTTTGAACAACTCCCGCGAACTATTTTTTAGCCAATGTTCAAATTGTCAATTCATCAGTTTCAACTGCGGATTTCTGCACATATTGTCGTCTTTAGTACGAAAGATGATTTGTATAGTAATTTAATCGAATGTTGTTGGGCAACGATGTCATAATTTTGGAGATTAAATTGTTCGACACCTCTGATTTGTGTAGAAGGTTATTACTGTGTATGTGGGGATGGACTAATTGTCTAGAGTGCCGCGCTTCGACCTGTAGCTGGCCGGCCACCTCTGGTTTGCGGCTGTGGTTTCGAGCCCTGGTGTGAGCGTATGTGGCATGGAGATAGGGGCGCATTCTCAACCTCGTGGGTTTCCTCCGGGCACTCCGGTTTCCTCCCACTGCTAAAGACCCCTACGCGCGAGAGATTGAATTGAAATTAAACCATATGTTAGTCCCAAAATGACCTCGTTGTGTGGAGTGGACGTTAACCCTTATTTATCTATCTCTCTCTCTCTCTCTCTCTCTCTCTCTCTCTCTCTATTACTGTGTATATCTAATCAAGGACTTATACATTCATATGGTCAAACGGAAATGTTTTAGATATTCTAGGGCTATGTGTATTGTATAGCAAGCAGTTTGTGAGGATGATTGTATGCGACGTATCAATTATTAAATGTGTATGTTTCTTCCTGCAGGCAGCAACTTTAGCATACGACAGCGTTGCCGTTGAGATGGCAGAAACAGATGGATCAACATCGACAGAACGAACATTCCCGGCCCCATCTTCCATAAACGAGGAGCCTCAGCTACACGAAAAAAAAACTTACACGGTTCGTAAATAATATTTTAAACTGTCGTCCTGCCAAAATCTGGGAAATCTCAAATTAAAACATATGCGAATCTTGACCATAGGCAAGTCCAAATATGTTTTGGGTGTTAGTTGCATCCTTGACCTGAGTTGCAATCTTGACTCATACATTTTGTGTGGCCTCTATCTGTTGCCCTGATACAATGGCCTATTGGTTCCAGTCGTTGATTTATACCTTCTTTCTAGTCATTTACCCCATATGAAAAAGTTTCACTCTACAGTGATATATAAAAAATAGTAAATAAAAAAGACACGAAAAAACGCTTTCTCTGTAGTGGAAACCTTTTCTCTGCCGCACCATAACTGCTACCAAAACGACGTCTATGACTATATATGTATGAGGTCTTTGGAATTCTTCAATTTCTGTTACTTGCAATTAATGTTTTGGGTATTACTGGTTAATTCGGCGTGCCGACACTCCGAGGCCCAGTCCGCATCAGGCCAGGCGAGTGTACCTTCTGAAGATATTAGGAATATCGACAATATCATCCAGTAGACGTGGTACAAGGGTTACTCAGTGAACTGGATGTATGAGATGTGTTGTTGACGTTTGGGAAAGTAGGACTAGGGAGTAAGTGCTGTAAAGCGACAGTTAGATGTATTATGAATGGTTAGAGTGGCTGTGGTGTTACGGTGAAATACTATGCCGCCACCGTAACACCACAGCTTTATGATTTGTTGGACAGGAGTGATTTAATGGGTGTGAACAACTGGGTGTGCTGGTACCGTCGCAACGTAGACGTGAAATATATATTGTGGGGTGAAGGGCGGAAACGGAAAAATATACTATGTTGACAGTATGTACCAGTCATGAGCAGTGAAAACACTATTTTGGCATTGTTTGCGGGGTTAAACCTAAAACCAAATTAATACACCTATTGCACGATATTGTGATTGGACGTGTGAAAGGTTATTCGTGGCTAACGACGTATTCAATAACTAATGAAGTCGTGTTGTTGAATCAACCTAGTTTTGATTTATAGACGCTTCAATTGGTGTTTTTATCATCTATCCCCGATTAACCTTTGACATGCCATGAAGGTGCAATGAATAGGCCTATACAACGTGTATCATGTTTAAGTAAGGGGGTGCCGTATTCAGACGTTTTTTAATGACTGTTACATATCGAGGGTTTAGAACACACTTGTGATAAGGCAAAATGCCTGATTTTGAGAAAATTGCAATTTAAACTTTTGAATCACTACCCAAATTTCATTTATTAATATATTTTATCGATATGTTCAGACATTTTGAAATGAGCGATGGTATTGATTTATATACCAATAGAAAAAGAATTACAAATACAAGCGCTTCATTTTAATATAATATTTTTTTTTGTTATTTTTGACTTTTCACAATGATGTTCTATACCCTTGATATGTTAATATAAAAATTGTACACAACAGTAGTAATTACTGTGATAGTCAGGGGCGTTTTAAAGTTTATTATGGTGGAGGTGACATTAGTTGGAGGGCCGTCATTCGCAAAGCGAGGGGGTCAGTTGTAGAGGTTCTTCAGAAATTGTCACAATATGGAAATATTCTTGGTGCTGTTTAACATATTGGGATATGTACAAGTTCTATACAGATAGAATGTTAAATAATCATAATATCTGTTAAAATAAGTAAAAGGGGAGACGAAGTATATACAGGGGGGGGGGGATTTCAACAACATTTTTTATATTGGCTATGGTTTTTAGTTTTGTGGTCATAATTCATATAATGATAACTACATTTCCAACAAATGTGAAATAGTCAAATGCAAATTCGACTCCTTCCTTTTACTGGTTAGGGTTACAGGAGACCGAGGAGTCGTATCAAACATGAATGTCAGTATTCTTCAGATATACATGTAGCCTATTAATAAATACCGTAAGTCCGACAATAATAAATAACATATTTCTGATTTTATTGTCGTCTTTTATCACCGCCACTGGCTGTACGCCATTGTGAAAGTAGCTGACGAAGACAGCTAGGGGCGGCGATTGTAAGTTCGCGTACAACTTGAAAAATCGGATGTCAGTATCGGTGACAACAGAGTAAACTGAAAGCGAGTAATCTCGACACAAAAGTATAGTGTATAACCTGCTGACTGTCTGCACGCGTCTATTAGTCATAAATGATAGTTTGTGACCTATCACTCAGTAATAAGCGTCCGCTGCAAAAATAGTTTTCGCCTTTTTATTATTAGTATAATGACTTCGTCATGTGCGGCAGGTTAGTTTGATTCTAAAAACACTGTTTGCCGTTCCAAAAAATACAAAAGTAATTTTCTACCAGACAATCATGGTTCTATTCACCGAGACTAGATACTTTATCTCGGTGTAAGGATATTATCGCTATGAATATAAGTTCATACACTGTTGAGAAAATAATCCCGTTGGTTTGCTTAGCAACAATTTGAGCATGGATCAACACTGTACTGAAAAATCTGTGCGTAATAAATATGAACGGTCTTCAAACATTCGGTTTATAATTAGCGATACACAGGTACAGTGGCAAGTGTTATGCTAAACAGACCTAATACCTCAAAAGTACCTACGCGCGAAATCCCAGATTTTGGTACATGTTAAACAATAAAAATAGTGCCCGTGCGCGTGCCAGTAATAGAAAAACTAAGAGTTCGCGCATAAAAAATGCACGAACGTATCAGGCGCGATGTCATCTAGGAAACGAGCATAAACTGACTTCATATAGCCCAGACGGTGTCCTGCGTTTTTAAAATTATCATAACAAAAATACATTATTTGAAAAAAGGTCATCATAAAGTTGCTATGCTTATCTATTTTTGCTAGCATTTTTTCTATATTCATCGATGGAGATCCGATTTGTCCATCCTTATTTTCTTTTCTTTATCTCTTATTTTCCCATTTTGATTCAATAAATTTCGAATTAAAAAACTCCTTTCAAGAAAAAAATATATTTAGCAACAGTCGAGCTATGCGTAGGACCCGATCTTCGTTAATTTGTGTCGTGGAATTTCCTAATCCATAAACTTAAACTAATAAAACAATAGACAAGTGGAGACTGTGTTATTAATTTGATAGATATGATAATATATTAGAGAACTGGTGCCGTTTTATTATCAGGAATTACATGTATGTCTGCCTTTATAATTCGTTCTTTTTTCAAATCTACTTATCGTTTACAATTATTGTAATACAGCGATAAAAATGGCTTAGTGAATGAAAACGCTAATAACTTTACATGTGGATTCTTAAACTTGTTTGTAATACTCTCTATCGTTTTTGATTCGTTTAATATCTCAGGGGTGGGGGTCGTTTAACGCGTGTGTGTTACTTCATAAGGTGCGGCATCGAGTCAAGTGTCGTGGTTTCGATTTACCTCTTGTACGTGACAAGGAGTAGAATATCTCGTCCAATCTCGCAGATTTTCTCCGGGTCCTCCGGTTTCTTCCAACATCAAGCGAATTATTGAAATTAAATTTAGTTATATTATGTTAGTCTCGGGATTACCTATTTTGTGCTGAGTGGACGGTAAACATAAATTTCTTGATATTCAATTATCCATCATTATTCTCAGGTGTGATAGCATAAAATGAATCAAAAGGTGTAAAAATATTCTAGCAGATTTTGTCAAACTCCGGGGGATCAGGGTAGCTTAGTGGGTACGACGCTGACTCACTAGCCTATGGATCGGGTGTTCAATCCTTGCATTGGCCGAGAAAGTTCATCAAGAATTTCCGGTTTGTTTCTATCTTTTCAGTGATGCAGGGCGGAGGGCCAGAAAAGGATAACTGTCTAGTCATTCTGATGGGACGAAAACCCGAGGTCCCGTGTACACTTTGGCGTGCAAGTTCAATACCCCATGACATTTGGAATTCGATATAAGAGTAGGACATAGTCCCAGGCAATATTTCTCCCATGACACACTGTATAGCGTATGTCTGTCTTCATTAGCCAAGTTCGCACCTGAACAGAAGGACGTTAAATTATATTTCATTTCAATGTTGTCAAACTCGGAAATATCACCCGACTATGGACAGAGACTTTAAAGTCAACAGCTGCTTGATAAAATAAAACAAACAAAATACTTTTTGTTCTGGAAAAGTAGAAAATGAAGTATTAATCGGGACCACCTCTTTAAACTATATTTCATCATCCCATTTTATCACTTTAGTAATAAGAAGCGGTGGGATTTCCCTAGGCTCATAGACCCGATTAATTTGCCTCATATATATCTCTTTCCATATTAGTGTAGAAGTCAAGACTTCTCTTAGGATTTGGCCAAGTCAAGTGTGTCGCATGTAATACCCAAACACATAACTAATAAACAATTTGTCAAATAGCATGCCAGTGGGAACGGAAACCCGTTGTCATGTGACCTAAAGAAAATTTATTGAATTTCGACTGTCTAAAGATATGAGATTAATTTTCCCGAGGACATATGATAATATGCTGCATTATTACATATTAATGAGTTGTTTTACAATTGTAACGAAAATGGCGACTGTTCTCTTCTTACTAGGCATCGTCTGAACCCCTGGGCAGAATTACAGGTGGTCAATTCTGTTACAGTGGACACTTACTGATTTACATTTCCCTATAATTGATGTGCTTTTAGTACAAAGGACAATTTCCCTTCAGGTTTTTATGATTGGACATTAACAATCATATCCCAATAATTTCCACATGAATTTTAATTTTACTAAAAGTATTATTATTATATGAGTGTTTTTGAATATCCCGTTATTAACTGCAAAGGGGGGGGGGGGAATAGTTAGCACGTGCGTGCTGTATCATAAAGCTTGTCATTGGGTCGACTGGCGTGGTTTCGAATCCCCGGTTTTACGTGGCAAGGATAAGGGGCGCCTGTCCAAACTCGTGGGTTTTCTTCGGGTCCTCCAGTATCCTCCCACTGCAAAAGACGCCTCCGCTCAAGCGAATTATTGAAATAAAATTGGACCATATGTTAGTCCCGAAATGACCTAGTTTGTGTCGAGTGTACGTTAAACCCAATTTCGCTCTTCATCCCCCCTCTCTCTCTCTCTCTCTCTTCCCTCTCTCTCTCCCATCACTGTCATCATTTGCGTATGATTATGTCGTAGTTTATTTCATTTCATTGTCTGTCATGCGTTGTTGTATTACTATTTATTTCATAAATTATATCAAACTAAACTAGCCATACTGTTAAATATCTACAACTAACTACTGGTTCCTTGTGAGAAATTATACCAGTAGTCTCGTTATCATTACTGGGAACTACAACCACCCAACACAAATCAAGAACCTTTGTTAACAACTACTTAGCTCTACGCTATCAATATCATGGTCCGGTTTTAAAATAACTAACAAATTTATATTTCAAACACTACAAATAGCACATTTAGTAAAACTAATAAATACAGATCTCTTTTTCGTTTCGTTTTTTTTTTACTTTCGATGGGCTACAAGGCATGAGCTATAAAAAACCGAAACTAAGTAGGATCAGTGTTTTAATCAGATAGAAATTCATTACTTGTGACTATTCTTAGTTCAAGAAAAGTACGATTCATATCTGAAGCAAGCCTAATTAATCTCGCCATAGTATATATTACGTTTAAAATGCTAATGATTATGAAAACTAAAAAACCTATTTATTTTTTTATCCTGATAATTTCATTTGCCTCATATTGTTGTGGGTTTTTTTTTTTAAAACTTTAAATGCATACCTTATTCTATACATATGGTAACTAGTATATATACCCTATACGATATCACTTCTATTCTGGATATTAAAAACCGTGTTCTTATACTCTTTTTGGAACCTCTGCTAACATAAGCATTCTAATAGTTGCGAGTTACATTCCGGCATCATCAAAATGCACGTCCTCAATACCATTATTTCCGATCTCATGTTTTACACCAAGACCACGGTTTCGTAGCCGATGCGATTACAATTATTGTAATTCCATCCAAATAAATTATTTGTGTTCTTTAATGAAAAAAAATATTTATATAAGCTATCTTGAATTTTACTGACATTATACCCACAACCGAGATCTTTTGATGAGACATGATATTAATCCCCGGCTCCCTCGGGCTTATCCTCAGATCTCGTCATACAAAATACAAAATCTGCTTACTGAAAACGTAAATCCATCTTCGATCATTTCGCCAATTTTTCATGAACTTTCTGAAACTTAGGTTTGCATTCGTGGTTGATGAACTAACATAAAGGACCGTCTTCCGATTTATATTACTATTTAATTAGTATCTAGTCCTGGTATTGTAATCGTAAACCAGCGTATATAAAACATGGATTACGGAATAGTCTCTATTATTCTAGATTAAATCCAATATTGACGAAATGAAGCGTGGTTTTTCCTTTCTTTACAAACTCTATCCTGTCTTTGATCTAATATCAAATAGAAGCTATATTAGGTTAGTAAAGCTATTAAGACTTAGGTAAATAAATATGTATGAAAATAAATAAGCGCAAAACATAACTCCACAGGACATAGTCATTAGCTATCCAGAGCAAACAAACGGCGTTCTTTACCTTACCAAATGTCATGGGATTAAAGTGGCATTGGCATAGTAATTTCCATGGTGGGGGTAGGGGGTTAATGGAAAAAAGTTGTTTTATATCAAATTTCACGTTCTAAAGTTGCATATTTCGTTCGGAAGTGTATTTGTTGTGGGGAGATAACTATAAATAGGTGTTTTCTATCAAATGTCATAAGATTAAAGTGGTATAATACTTACCTTTAAAGCGGTTTTGGTGTGTTTTGGTTTCCTTTTACATATTATGTGGGCGTCAAGGGGGTGGGCGGGAGATGTACGATAGGTAATGATTGTTTTCAAATTATACAAACTAAATCGGTTCAGTATTTAAGGACGACACTTCACTTCCTTTTGCAGTTTTAAAGGTATGAAGTCTCATTATTGTCAACCACATTTATTTATTTGGATTATATAATTCAATAAATTTAGGAAAGACGGACCTCTGTTGTTTTTGCCAATAGAGTATACAAACTCCATACAATATTTGGACGTAATTGGACATCAACTTTACATGATAATAATAATAAAAAATATTTGAGAAGGTAATATATAGAAACACATTTAATTCCTCCGGGGTCAATTCAGTGTAAAGTACGCCACCTTTTTTGGTCAAGGTCTTACGACATTAGCAAAGTTTTTAATATAATCTGACATGCTGAAATCCGAATAGGTTTGTTAAAGCCCCATTAACACTCTTGTTATATATAACTGAATAATATGTCCCAATCTTTATTGTGATCAACAAATTGTACTATTTTACAATATTCCAATTAATTGATGATATAAATTTCATTTTAACACACCTAATTTTAAAAATTGGAAAAATTCAGCTACATGCCGTAACATGGTTTGAAAAGCTTTACGTAAGCACTTTCAAATGCAACTTGGATTTAAACATACTTTCAAACCCTCTGGACAAGTAAGATAGGTTGTAATGGATAATTTACACAGCAGGTAGGACACTAAAACATCTTGTAGTTAGACTAAGGCTATTTTTTTTCTGGACCTGTCAAGCCAGCAAGAGTATTAATGTCCCTTTAAAGCGGTCTACGAACTACCCTGACAATGGACAACAATATGTGATAATACATGAGAAATCGTCAGATTCCAGCTTGAGTCAGACGCGATATTTTGGCCTCTTCAATTTTTATAATACATTATTCATAGTAATGCTGATTGAAGAGGTGCGAATGTAAAATTGAATATGAATACATGAATACGTTTTATTAATTATTATTTATAACCAGTACTGTTATAGCTATCAGTTGTAATGGGTGTCAGGGAGGCTTAATTTTGTTAGAACCACGCTTGGGGGTTAACATAGCTACGGTTTGTCTGTAAAGTAGACAATTCATGATACGATTGTAATCAATTAAAACAATGTCAAGTGATTTGTTCAAACAATTAACATTTACAGACAAATACATAATTTTAGCTCAATTATTTATACCATCTATTCTCTTGTGAGTATTATTGTTGCTGTGGTGGGTGCCAGAATAATTTCCATGTTTGTGCTTGCTTCGCCCCCATCATAAAAACAATAGAGCTTATAATCATTTATGATGGAAATCGATACCGTTTGTGGATGTTTTTGTAAATTACCCTTCGATGAAGATTTATTTAAAAGCATGTAGTACAAAATATATAGAATTAACACTCAAAATTTAATACTGCTCAATTATTGAGCAGATGGCTTTAACTGTGTTCTGTTTGCTATGGACGAATATAAGCCATTACTTTACTTTAAAATAAGGTTCATTACCTAGTATAAATAATCGGTAATTACTCATTTATTGATTTTTCTGACGTTTTTATTCTAAAGTGATTGTTTATATTACGATTTCAGAAAGTTATGCAAAGAATTATTCAAAGATATATATTTGACATTCAGAGAGAAGCGGAAGTGACTGAAGGTAAATCTATTTGTATAGAAACATTGTTCAGAAAACATTCTTATTTATCGGTTGCATTTGACGACTCATTGATTCTGAAACAGTGTGGCATTATGCAGATTGCATTGTGTTATAACAAGTCCGATAGTATACTATATGCATAGAAATTATCCATTTTGGAATTTGATGCCACATGCCAAACAATGCGAAACAAGCATGCACAGTCTCATATCCGTCGTACTTGAATTGGCGGAGCTTCGGTCTTTTTCTAAGAACATCACCCCTTAGAGAAACAAGTAGACGGAAAAGATTTTGGCCCAGCTTCTGGCCCAAAAACATCCATATGTATTACTATAAACTTTACTATAAGGTTCAACTTCCATTGTACTTTCAGATGACTTCGAAGAAATAAAACAAGACATTTCCAGTTTCCGGTACGAGCTTCTGAATCAATGGCGAACAATGGAAGCCGTTCAATCAGAGATGGCGAACAACCTAATCACAATGACGAAGCAAATTGAAAGTTTACACAGTGAATTAAGTGGGCGTAGTGGATCCAGCGAAAGCCAACAAAAAGAACCAACTTTTCTAAAAGCATGCACAGACAATTGATTTATATTTTGTATATATTTTTCCAACCTCGTGGGTTTTCTCCGGGTCCCCCGGTTTCCTCCCACTGCCAAAGACTCCTACGCACAAGCGAATTATTGAAATGTCTCCTCTCTGTATATATTTTTTATCACTAAGTTATTTATTTTCATTTTTTTATAACATTGCAGTAAGCATTTTGTTGATTCCTAAATATATTTAACACTGGAAAACATTGTACCAGCGATATATCCATTTGGATTGAGTTATAAAATTAATAGGACGACTTTAAGTATGTGTTCATTTTCAGCAATCATCTTCTATAAATGTTTATATAGTCTAAATTTATCCCCCCAGAAAAACTATAAAGTGATGGACAATTAAAGCCCTTTAAGCCATATGATGACTTATGAGTGATTAGAATTATTGTAAATAACTAATAGCTAAGCGGTGGTCGTGTTATTAAATAGGATACCCTTTGGTGATATATCTGCATTTCAATGATTCCTTTGTTGATGTATGAGGGAAAGTCTGTAGTGAAAACAATCAGGTCCCAGACAGATGTAATTCAAGATGTATTCCTTCAAGGATGAATTGGTGAAGGGCCCTAATAAACATTGTAAATCTAATAATATATCGAAATACATATTTCTATGAATGGAAAATGAACAACAACACTCTTGCTGGCTTGACAGGTCCAGAAAAAATAGCCTTATTCCAACTACTAGATGTTTAAGTGTCCTACCTGTTGTGTAAATTATCCATTACATCCTATATTACTTGTCCAGAGAGTTCGAAAATATGTTTAAATCCTATTGATGTCAGTATACATGCCAAAATGCAAGTCGAAAATAAGAAATTAGGAAAAAAACTATATTTCTTAATTTCCTGTTTTCGCGTTGATTTTGGCTTGTATACCGTCTTGGCGACTCTCTACTTTTCGACTTGGCGACTTTCTACTTTTCGACTTGGGGCTTTCTACTTTTCGACTTTCGACCTTTCGGTTTTCGACTTTCGTGTTTTGAAGGGGCTTAAAGAAGAAATTGTGAATGGTAGTTATAGGCTTACATATACCTGAGATAGATAACAAGAGAATATATGACGTGAAAGGGAAGCCAAGACGACCAAAAAATATACTAGACGATCACAAGGCTACTAAAATTGTAGTAAGAAACGATGCATGGGTGATACGTAGGATGTGGCGTGATCCGCTCTCCACGTCCGACAGCCCCATAGTGCTACAAAAGAACATACTATGATTGTATATAAACTGATTTATATTTACGTTTTGTCCCCCGTCTTTCGCAGAAAGGGAGGGGGTCCACAAGACCTCTTGTGTACGTTAATGCTGTACTCGTAGTTTCTTGTCAAATGATGAATGTTTCCACTGCCCCTCGTCCATTCGATCTACTACTCGACAGTAAGTAGCTTAAACTGTATAAAACTATCGCCATAAAATTATGAAGCAGTTCCTCGCATGGGGTCCCAAATTACCCCTTGTATATGCGCAAGGGTTAGTGTAGAGGTGATTTTAAGTTAGGAGAGGTTGACTGCGGTCCTAAGTTGGTTTTAGTTCTAGTTAAATAGTTTTGGGAAACGCCACTGTTTTAAGTAAACATTAAATTTAAGTTACAATATTATTTTAGTGGACTTTATCTAAAATGCTTAAAATCGTTTTGTGAAACGCATCTACCTCCAGTTAGGATGAATTTTTAGTTTAAGAATAATTTAAAGGGGATTTAAGTTTTTGTGAAAAAGGGTCCAGATGTATAGAATATTTTAACTGGATGTAGATTTTCATTAGATGAACTTTCTTGACTGAGTTCAATGATTAACATTTTCCGCTAAAGCTAAGAGTACATGTTCTTGGTGACTTGATAAGGCGCTGGTTCGCTAGCCTGGGGGTCGGGTGTTCGATCCCTGCATTGGCCGAGAAAGGTCCTGTGTACACATTAGAGTGCACGTAAAAGATCCCTTGGCAGTTGGAATTCGATATAAGAGTAGGCCGTAGCGCCGCTGCCGGGGCAAAATTCCCCTCATAGCACACTGTATGGCGTATGCCCGTCTTCAATTAGCTCTGGTTAAGTGCATAACAGTAGGATGTTAAACCCCATTTCATTCATTCATTCTTGGTGACTTAAATATTTGAAAAACTATCTTCCATGTTTTTACACTAAGATAACAACATCACTATTGGCCAATAATACGTGTTTGTAATGTCGAAGCGGAGGAAAAGCTTTAAACATATGTGGATTTAAAAAATTTAATGACGTTGCGTATTACAATACCTCGAAATGCTGTCATGGATACCTAATATTTTTAGGCAAAATGCTTCTTTCATAAATCAGATATATTCCAAACTGTGCTGCTAAGCAGTACATATCAGTATATTATTGACATTTTGAAGATTTGTTGATATCTGTATGCTGCCTGGACGAAAAGACAATTTAGTATCTGAAGAGTGTGATGTACTCTTTCCTCAGATAAAAAACAAAACAACAAAATAGGCAGTTTAACTCTCGCATTATCGCACATTACATTGGTAATTTGGTCACCGGGGTCATATTAGGTGCACTGATTTAGAAACAATAATGGCATAATAAGTTTTCTGTGAATGACAATGTTTCCGTATTATATATGAGTTTGTGATGCTAAGATCATCAGACCAATTTTTTTTGGTTTCAATATTGACATAGAATGTAACTTTTGTGGCTGTCTTAACGAACATTACTTTAACAATTAGGTTTAATAATACACGTGACAATCTACTTTGAAATATTCGGTCAGTATATATGAACCTAAACCTTGTCGGTGCACGTGGGGTAAAAACTTTGAATTATAACTGGGGTCCATACCTGATGTGTGATTCTCACAACGTGAACCCACAAGGGTTAAAGGAGGAGTTTTAGATTACACAGGGTATCCGTTGTACCACTTGTTTGTAGTATAACACACTATAAACAGGAAATCGATTTTCCTTGTCTACAATTAAAATGTAGATTGGGAGGTTCGATTTTAGATTGTCAATGCCGATCGTGAATCTTAAACGTTGATCTACTTCCAGCGAAAAACCTCTATGACTTCATATCACTCTGCATAGCCTACGTCCGATTGGTGCAGAAAAGTAGGAAGTTCCATACGAAAGACTAGAGGCTGTTTCTTGCAGGAACTACGCCTGCACCACTGACATGATGAAGTCAGACCCAAAAATCCCGAGACCAACTCTGTGATCGAAGTCGGACCACTTTGTTACAGAGCCAGCACCTTACTCATTGAAATGAAATGGGGTTTAACGTCCTACTGTTCTGGTCCTTACTGGGCTATTGAAAACGAATATGAGCCATAAAGTGTGCCATGGAGGATACTTTTGCTCGGGCAGCAGCACTACGGCCTACTCTATGTCGAATTACGATTGTCAAGGGATCTGTTACATGCACGCCAATGTGTACACGGGGCCTCGGTATTTTGTCCCATCCGAACGACTAGACAGCTGACAAGGGGGAACTGCGCCGGAAAATCTGGATGAACTCTCTCGTCCAATGCAGGGATTCAACACCCGAACTAGCGAGCCAGCATCTTAACTACTTAGCTACCGTCCCCCCCCCCCTTACGCACTGAGCCAAAGCGAGTGAAATGACCTGGCACACTGTCAGGAAGTAAGGAAAATGTCGTTATCTGTATAGCATCGCTGAAATAAGATAAATGCCAGTTTCTACATTGCATTAATGTATGATTATTATGTCAATTTTCTAAAGTTTTATCAAAACAAAAACACAAATGATTCATGTCTATATTTATCCCAAAATCGTCTCTAATATGTACTTCAGTTAAGGTTCGTCTCTGTTAGCCAGCCTACCTATATGCATTGGTCCAAGAAACTTTATACATCCATTTATAACTCTAATGGCATATTGTAATCTTAAACTGTGTTTTTCTCGAAACATAAGACACGGACATAACATAGGTGTGCTGTAAGTCATTGACATCTTGTTATAAACAAATTTAAATATATAATGTATCAGGATCACTTCCTTGCTAAAAGCAATTATCGTATCATTATCAAGTGCCTCAAGTTAATATCCAGCAGAACACAATTAAAACGTGTAAATAAAAAAAACAATCTTACAGTACAAATCTTTAATTACGTTAATTATAAGAGATATTTCACACTAAACGCCATGTCTAAAGGGTTGTGAGTCATAATATCGCAAAAAGGGCCAATTAATGTGTAACCTGCTACAGCAATACCCCGGGGATACTAACAAAGATGTCGCAAACAGACTATTCGAAATTTAAATAGTTATTTT
Source organism: Patella pellucida (assembly GCA_917208275.1). Classification (NCBI taxonomy): domain Eukaryota; kingdom Metazoa; phylum Mollusca; class Gastropoda; family Patellidae; genus Patella; species Patella pellucida. The sequence continues at coordinate 67,531,451 of OU795039.1, forward strand.
AGTTTAGGTAATGCAGATCATTTTGTGTTTTTTTTTCCTTGTCAAAATAGTCTAGAATTTGTGACGCGCGTGAACCCTGCCCGCATCACAAATTAATGTTACTTGAATTATTTATTGGACAATAAACAGGTTGGTGACCAGACTTGCAGTATAATTATACTGCAGTCACGATAATCTAGCCTAGGGCGTATGCCCATCTTCATTAGACCAGTTCGGAGCAGAACTCATTTCACTTTCTGTTTGCCTGAAATGGTATATAAACTACTAAGCATATACATTTCTTAACACGAAAAGGCATAATTAACCCTCGATGCCATTATGTATGTCCGATTCTCATTGGATTTAAATCCGATACTTTGTTAATTATAGCGACAGCGGTAATTATGACAATCGAGGCAACAATGTTTTTAAAATAAGGGTTTCTTAGCTTTGGGTATCTAGCCGTCAACTATTGTAGTGCGGCCTGCCAGCTCTTTATCTAATCTCCCATAATGTGTCGTTAAATTTGAAATTCTCTCGGATAGAGAAAGACTGTACATTTTACTAGTGGTATATAGTGTAGTCATTGATAGCCATGACCACTCAGAAACAGTCTCCAGCGTACGGGCCAGTTGTCTATATTTGAAGATTGGATTACCAAACACATAAATAACCAAACTCCGAAATAGGGACCTTTCATAAAATAAATGCAAATAGGAGTGTTTGATCTTAACCAGATGATGCAAATAAATTGTCTGAATGACACTTCTTTTTTAACAAGAAGTGTCATTCAGACAATTTATTTGCATTATCACTTTAAAGTGTCAATTTATCTCTGTTTTTAACTCTGAAAAATGTTATTTCGTCTATAGTTAGATAGCTTAATCTAACCAATAAACTAGATATTGTTACCCAGACTATTATTAATAATATTTGTAGAATATTTGTCTGAATAACAGATGCTAATTCATTTTGGGTGATACCTCCATCGATCCTTTGTCGCAATTAAATGATTAGGTAACGCCCACTCAAGGCGCCTCTAGTATAGTATATCTCTTTACAAGATAATTGTAAGCGGAGGCCGGGTTGTATGTTCAAGGTGTATTATTGCGTTTTCTATCATTTTGACAAGGTATGAAATACCGGGTATTACATATTGCCGAATGACTAACGCGTTCGCGGTTGATCAATTTTTAAAGTTGCGTTGTTTCGATTCCCCCCGCTGGTACGTGCCAATGAATAGGATCGCATGTCCATCCTCGTGGGTTTATTGTGGAATCTCTGGTTTCCTCCCACCCTCAATCAAATTATTGGAAAAAAAACCCGAACAGTCACGTTAGTCCAGAATCTACCGGTCCTATCGAGTGGGCGTTAAACCCAATTTCTTGCGTCGTTATGTCTTTAATTTTAACTAAAATCATTTCTGTTCGGCAAATACTAGGACCAGTTTACTTTCTGTGTGATAATGGCTAGAGACGCCTAGTCGAAACGTCGCTCAGTCATAAGCACTAATTGTATTCCATAGAATTTTGACCTGTAAGACCATTTTCATCACAGAAATAAGACGTGATTTTGAAATAGTTTCATGGTTGTGGTGAAAGACGTAATTTGCAGATATTAAAATGGAAGTATATTGTTATGTAGCGTTCTGCCCATTCAGTCAATCAGTTGCAATATTCATTGATCTTCACTACTTAGAAAATAGAATCTACCATTTCCAAATTGAAGCTCCATTATAATACACAAGCGATATCCATGGGCATACTACTTGTTTTTGTATCCTTTACACTGTACCAATGTGTTATATTAAATAAAACATTGTCCAAACCACAATACAGAATTCTTCAACAACTTTAAATGATAATAAGACAAGTAAAATGCAGGTATAAGGTTTACAGGTACAACAACAAATACATTTTAAAAAAAATATATATAATAATACAAAGAGTGCACACTATTGGTATAATATTTGGTCGATTGTGTCGAATTATCATCGTTAAATAATGAGTGGCTACCATTTTTGGTTACCACTGAATCAGAAATTGAGAATTAACTGAAAAAAATAGATGTCATTAAAGCGCTAAGCACCAATATGTAAACTCACGTGTCTGTTGCTGACTAATACGAAGGATTCAAATCCCTAATCTGTCTTTATAAATAAGCAGCAACTTAAATATTAACTCTTTCTTCACGTTTTGACATTTTATTCTTTTTTTTATCATTTATATCAATCAAAGCAATGCTCGCTCACACGTTTCTTTACGCGTGACCTTTGTTAAGCTTGGGCTCAGAAGTGTAATGTCGTTAGGTGCAGCAACATGAATTGTTTCAAATCGAAAATGTAAATCAATTAACTGGTAATGGTGCTACTGCAGACATTCACAGCCAGTTGTTCAAACCTTTTCCCAGGCATTATAATCTGCAAAACTGTTTTCCAGACCCAAAAGTCCAGTAAATGGAATTTCAAAGACCAATTAGGCGCAGAAAAAGTTCCCTCAGACCCAGTCCCCATAAATAAAAAAGCTGAGTTACAAAATTTTTTTCGCGCCTACGGCACGTCTCTTATTTCTTTTATGTCATTATTCCTCAACCCCTCTGTCTTATACAGTCTCATCACTATCATATACACAGTTACAGTGAATCGCCAAGTTTGTAGTACCACTAGTGAGTGGGACGGCAGACTGTAGAATTGGCGGACAGGCCTCACGATTCTGGCCTATTTCTGAATCTTTCCTTCAGAAGAATGTGACCCCCTTTGTCATGACATTGACTAAATCTTTCCAGGCCCAGTCCCCAAAAATGTAATTAATTATTTTGCGCCTACGCCGCTAGATTCCATTATAATAATATTATTCCACTCCTCGGTGGTCTTATACTGCCTCAGCACTATAATATCATATTCATGGTTATAATGAACTGCCCAGTTAGTAGTACCACATCTGCATGAGTCGCCAGACTGAACAACTGTTCTGACACCACTTTCAAAACAGGCGGAATTGACAGGGACAGATTTTGAGATTCTGTCCTATTGACTCCTCTTTCTGGTTCACAAGAATTTGCTCCAAGCAATGACCTCAAATGCCAGGATACTGATTCATTGTTTCAAAATTTTCTCAGGTTGGTCAGTGTTATAGCCACTGCCCCTTGGGTTCAGATAAATTTAATAACAAAATCAATAACAATTATCACATATAACATAAACTGTGCTTTCCGACGAAATAACGACCAGCGAGAAACTACATGTGTATAGTGTTAATAGTATAGCCAGTATTATGTTGACAATCATTGTGGCGGTGTGATTGTAGATGGCGCCCTAGATTTGGAACCGCCCAAACCCTTTTCCCAGCTTCTAAATTTAATCACAAAATCAATAACAATTATCATATAACATAAACTGTGTCGACTATATGCTTTCCGACGAAATAACGACCAGCGAAAACCTAAATGTATATAGTATTAATAGTATAGCCAGTATTTTGTTGACATTCGGGGATCACGGTGACTAAGTGGATAAGGCGCTGGTTCGCTAGCCTGGAGGTCAGGTGTTCAATCCCTGCATTGGCCGAGATAGTTCATCTCGATTTTCCGACGTAATTTCCCCTTGTCAGTGATGCAGGAGGGCCTGACAAGGACAGCTGCCTAGTCGTTCGGATGGGACGAAAAACCGAGGTCCCGTGTACACATTGGAGTGCACGTAAAAGATCCCTTGGCAGTTGGAATTCGATATAAGAGTAGGCCGTAGCGCCGCTGCCCGGGCAAAATTTCCCTCATAACACACTGTATGGCGTATGCCCGTCTTCAATTAGATCAGGTTAAGTGCATAACAGTAGGACGTTAAACCCCATTTCATTCATTCATTCATTGTTGACATTCATTGTGGGGGTGTGATTGTGGATGGCGCCCTAGATTTGGAACCGCAAACACCCTATTCCCAGCTTCTAGATCTGTGGTGCTCGGACCCTGACTACGTCACTCGTGCTATTAGGGACATGTGCATCATTTTTGCTAAATCTTTATGTAAGCTCCCGTGCAAATTATCGATGGAAGATGACAATAATTACATACAAGAAACACCACAATCAAATCATATGTTTGCTAAAGTCAATATCAGGAAATGAATAAGTCACCTTACACTTGCAGCTGATAAAGGCGTGTAATCCTACCGTTTACAACTTTCGGTATGGTTTAATTGGTTTAGATTGAACTCTTATAACATGTATAGACACCAAAGTCAACATATTTGAGTGGCATTTAGCTATCAGGAAACACATTAACAGAACACATGTATTATGAGAAACAATGACAAGTTTTATTATAAATGCACGATGTTTTGACAAGTATCATCTTATAGTTATCAAGCCCATACTTGTCGAAACGTCGAGCTTTTAAAAATAAAACTAGTCATTGTTTGCCATAAAAACTGTGATCTTTTAACCAAAAACCGACGTTCTGGACTGATCTTTCCGGCAGTTAATCTTAATTGGTAGCGACCATCTTGGATTTCACAATGACGTCATACATTTTCAACATAGCGGATGGTTGTATTGTATTGCCTCACCCCTAAAACCTAAGTATAGACAACACCCCCCCCCCCTCCCCAAAAACATTTTAGTAGGGGTGTTATCGTCTGTTACATTACATGGAATATTGGTCATCTCGGGCCCAAATTTGATTTTCACCGGAACTACTAGGTATAAAGGCCCATAATATTCATGCATTTTCTAAGGCAATTAATTCTCTAGTACATGATTGGGAGAAGCAAGAATTCAAAAAGGCATCAAATATTTCCCAAAAATGATTGCGATGGGATACACCAAGGAGCTTTAATGACGTGGAGGCGGCATGACGTCATTTTTGTGAAGTCATCGACGCCATATTATTGGTTGACCCAAAAGAGCGTCTTTCTAATGCTTGTGACGATATGCCGTCCTGCTCTGCTATCGGTTACACTCAACGGAATTCCATTTTATTCGTATCCATTATTAACACAACCATTTAAAAAGAAAATAGACTGTTAGATATAAACTCTAATAAGACACAAGATTTAAATAATAATAATAATAGTTTATTCTTATATGGCGCATTACATAACTACGGAAGCCTCCTGGTGCCACGATAAATTTTTTTTTTAGCGTAATTGTGACTTTTTATCTCCTAATTAGGACTTTTTATCTCCTAATTAGGACTTTTTATCTCCTAATTAGGACTTTTTATCTCCTAATTATGACTTTTTATCACCTAATTATGACTTTGTATCTCCTAATTAGGACTTTTTATCTCCTAATTATGACTTTTTATCTCCTAATTATGACTTTTTATCACCTAATTAGGACTTTGTATCTCCTAATTATGACTTTTTATCTCCTAATTAGGACTTTTTATCTCCTAATTAGGACTTTTTATCTCCTAATTAAGTGGTTAGGACTAGGTTATCAAGACATTCTCAATAGTCTTGTAAAGACGAATGGTGTAGTGATATGTGTGCGTACACTCATACTGTGCTTGAAAAGGCTTGGATTGTTTCGATTTTAACCAGGAGGTCGTGGGTTCGATCCCCGTTCGGAACAAGATCAACGGAGTTTTCCAATCCGGCTTCCCCTTATCAGTGGTGCAGACCAGAGGGGCTGGCAAAGGATTAGCACCTAGTCGTTCGGATGGGACGAAAAACCGAGGTCCCGCGTGCTGAATCAGGGCGCACGTTAAAGATCCCAGACAGTTGGGAATCGATGAAGAGTAGGAGAGTTATCGCCGGCTGTCCTTGCAAAATTGCACCCTGCATGGCGTTGCCCGTCTTCATTAGCCAATTGAATAAGTGTATAAAAGTAGGACGTTAAACCCCATTTAATTTCATTTACTACTACCATATACTGCTATAAACAACACTTACTACTATCATATACTGCTATAAACAATACTTATTACCACCATATACTGCTATAAACAACACTTACTACTACCATATACTGCTATAAACAACACTTACTACTACCATATACTGCTATAAACAGCACATACTACTACAATTTACTGCTTTAAACAACATAGAAGTATATGGTAGTAGTAAGTGTTGTTTATAGCAGTATATGATAGAAGTAAGTGTTGTTTATAGCAGTATATGGTAGTAGTAAGTGTTGTTTATAGCAGTATATGGTAGTAGTAAGTGTTGTTTATAGCAGTATATGATAGAAGTAAATGTTGTTTATAGCAGTATATGGTAGTAGTAAATGAAATGAAATGGGGTTTAACGTCCTACTTTTATGCACTTATTCAATTGGCTAATGAAGACGGGCAACGCCATGCAGGGTGCAATGGGGGGAATTTTGCCAGGACAGCCGGCGATAACTCGCCTACTCTTTATCGATTCCCAACTGTCTGGGATCTTTAACGTGCGACCTGATTCAGCACACGAGACCTCGGTTTTTCGTCACATCCGAACGACTAGGTGCTAATCCTTGCCAGCCCCCTAGGGTCTGTGCCAATGACAAGATAAGCCGGATTGGAAAATCCCGTTGATCTTTTCCCGATCGGGGATCGAACCCATGACCGCCTGGTTAAAATCGAAACAATTCAAGCCTTTTCAAGCACCGTTTGAGTGTGCGCATAAATATCACTACACCATTCGGCTTTGCAAGACTATTGAGAATGTCTTTATAACCCAGTCCCAAGCAAAAAGTTCATCCATGATTATACCACTTAAATAGGAGATAAAAAGTCCTACTTAGGAGATTAAAAGTCCTAATTAGGAGATTAAAAATCCTAATTAGGAGATAGAAAGTCCTAACTAGGACATAAAAAGTCCTAATTAGGGGATAAAAAGTCCTAATTAGGTGATAAAAAGTCCTAATTAGGAGATAAAAAAGTCCTAATTAGGAGACAATTAAAACCTATGTAGGAGATAAAAAGTCATAATTAGGAGATAAAAAGTCATAATTAGGAGATGAAAAGTCATAATTAGGAGATAAAAAGTCCTTATTAGGAGATAAAAAGTCACAATTACGCTAAAAAAAATTTTTTATCGTGGCACCAGGAGGCTTCCGTACATAACAGCATAAAAAAGGCAAAAAATCTTTATGCGCTTTACAATAATAATATTAAAAATGTAATAATTATTAAAACACAAATTCCATTAAAAACAATTACATTGTATAAATTAAATTCAATGAACTACAAATTAATGTATTGATGAAATTTTCATTGTACGTTTAAAAGATACTTAAAAAATAAATGTAACATGACGAATACATTAGTAGCCAACATGGATGAAAGAACAAAATGTCACATAAAAAGGATTGTTTTAATTGTTGATTTAAAAACATTAATATTAGTTTCAGAACGTATTTCAAGAGGGAGAGAGTTCCATACAGTAGGGGCATATTGACCAAATATTCTATCACCATAACATTTGTTTTTAGATTTTTTTTGTAAACCTAGTTGATGCAAGTGGGCGTTTCGTCGATAAAAGTTTAGAAAATATGGTTTGCACCTGAGGAGATGAACTATGAAAATGTCAGACATTTAGGCCTATTATGATATTTGTTGATAAAAACATTATAAAAACTTGGAAGGAAGGAATACGACTTCAGCGTAGGCCCCTACCTATAATAATTTATGAGAAAAGTTTGGAATCAGGTTAGAGTGCGACTTGTTTGGATTGTGAAGATTAACGCTCATGGCGCCGGGTTGAATCAGTCTCATCACCCTCGGGAATTTAACCTTAAAAAAATTCCTACATTCTCCAGTAGGCTTTCTTATGGAGATGGTAAATTTCTTCGGGCGTCGGCATGCGGTCGGTTTGGTCGCGTTTCCGTGTATATCTGCCATGTTTTCAGTCGCCACAAACAAGAAAATGACCTCTCGCGAGCTACACTGCCCGACCTCTTTTACGGGGGCATGACTTCACACTGGAATCTGATACAAGGTTTAGTATCGCAATATCGATGATGTGTGTATCGGGAACCGTTAACCAGCTAGTGCGCTTCTTGGGTCAACCAATATGGCGTCATTTGCTTCGATCGTCATAATGGTAAAATGACGTCATGCCGTCTCCAGTTCATAAAGCTCCTTGGGATACACCCTCCCCACACACATACTTCATTTCTACTACTCATTTGCAAAATTAGTTCCCAAACCACGGTAATGACAACTAGATACTTTCAGTGGCGGAGTAAACTTATCAGCTGACCCCACCCAGATCTGCTATGTCTGGTTAATAATTAATTCATTCATTTACTGACCGCGTGTAACTTGCAATATGTTGAGCATATTCACTCGTATTAGACGTTCCAAATTCATCCATCCCAAAATATAATGTACATTAACACATGACCAACGATTAAATGTATCTGAAAATCATTTAACAAATCCTACATTAAATAACCACATCTACAGACTTTACCCTGTACTTAATATTTCAGGAAATATGAAATTATATTAACACATTACACAACTAAATGTAACCCTGGTTACTTAAATAAGATAATCATTTCTGGCCAAGTTTCAATGAGGGTTATTTGTCCTTTAATAAGAGAATGGAAAACCGAGAATGTTCAAATTATCTCAAGTTCAAGCCCCTTTGGATAGGTTGTATGATATGGTCTCCTATTAGAACTCTATAATTTCTGAAGCAACATATGCATTTTACTAAAATGATGGGGTACAATGTACGAAAGGATATGTCGTTCAGATACAGATGGAAAACAAATGGCCAGATGTTCGTTCATTGCTCCAAGCAGAACTTCCTTTCCAGGTGCATCGTGATATTTTATACGCTCCAAAATACAACACTTTCTTCGCAAGGAAGTAATGGCGTGAAATACAAATGATGTGCCTGATCATGTTTGTACGATAATATACAGCAATTAAACGTTTAATGGCTAAATAAATAATGGAATGGCATTCGTTAATCATTTAAATAACCTTGGACCGTGTTTATATTATAATTTTGATGCATAGGGGTCATGCTATAACGTTATCGACAATAGGCAAACTACTCAAACATGTCCTAAATTTTGATAAATTAATAACAACCTGAGTACCTAAAGCCTCTATTATATCCTAGGGTTTTTAATTGTCGTTTTAGAAGACTCAATTTAATACTCCTATTAGCATCGCGGAATGGTGTTGAGAGTGTCACCATAACAATACTTTGGTATATGCGAGGGTTTTAGTTGTCATTACAGTGTTTTGCTAAGAAGAATGGTATGAAAATAAAAGGAAGTAAGAAAAATCAGTTGCTCGTGTTTTTATTGCTATTAAATAAGACTTGGCGGATGTTATGGAGGGCCGTTGTTTACCAAAATGTATTAGCTACACCGTCGTCAGAAAAAAACAGCCTGATCCATAATCATGATCTGAAAACTGGATGCATTGGTGAAACGTTGGGGACGCAACATTGACCTCTGTAGTGAACCTGATTTTGATTTTCTTTTATTATATAATAATAACTATTGGTAATCTTGTAGATATAACTAGTGTTAGTAATTGTCATATTATTATCTTCATTTTAATGTATCAACCATAATATTGAGAATAACATTTTAGAAATTTTGTTATGTAGCATGTCATGTATATTTAATGTCCATTATTTATAATTTCTGTAAATAGTTTGAAGATTCATCACACGCTAACCAGGGCGTAAGTATTTTTTTTTATAAATGTATAACTGGTCAAGTTCTCGATAACGGTTAGTATGATCACTAGGCCAGTGAAAGCTGGATCGGTTTGTTTTTACAGCAGAATTCGCTTGCCTGCTACCTGGTAGATAACAAAACCTTATCTCTCCGCCCTTCTAATTGTTTCGAGATAAGGTTTTGAGCCATTACCCCCAACGTTGCACACCCCGTCCTAGACCACACAAAATTGACAGTATTGTTCATTGAAACAACGATTGATTATTGTTATTTATACTATTCCGCCACACCAAACTACAATTAGTAATTTTATCCTACCCGAAACGGGTACACATTGTCGTATTTAAAATCGAGGCGTTAAGACGGTACTAAGACCGCTATCTTTTTAAACGGCATATTTTGGCGGCTATCATCATGAAGGCGGTCTAAATATGAGGTTTTTATAACCGCCAATCAAAAAGGCAATTTTGGACATCGTATCCGTCAAGATATGATAAAAGGAGCGCGTACTATAGGGGCGTTTATTATTGGCGCATGTGCAAAGTAGTGTAACTATGAATTAATTTTGATGGCGGTGAATGGCAAACAGAAACTACGTTCATTCCTTTAAACGCGAATATTTAGTGTTAGGCGATAGTTGTGCACCTACATTGTCCCCTGCAAGTTTAATTTGTCATAATAGTATATGAACTTATCTTGTTTTAATGATGTTACATGTATTAATAAAACAAATGAGTTTGCAACGTCAATCGTAGCTAAAAACAAACATATCAGTATATCTCAACGTGTTTAGCTACGTTTAGCTAACTGACAATACCGCACACTTATATCTGAAAGCCCGGAACTGGTCCAATCACTGACAAATAGAGGCTAGGTATCTTCTTGGTAAGTGGTTGAAGGTTTCAACCTAAACTGATCCGGTAGTTTTCGGGTAGCGGCCGTGTGTACTAACTCGTTAGCCTTTCGAAAGTACGTCGTTGCTTCAGTACCAACGGAAGTACAATTTGAAATATATCTTACTGCTATTGCAGATCTGCTTTGTTTATTCTTTCATTTTATATTGACCTGATTCATATTAAAATGTCTAGACCAAATACCTGTGTTGTTCTGCTCAGGGACGTGTTAACCTTTTGCTGACACCTTACTCTTGTCTACCGAACACAATTGGGGTTTCCAGTATTTTATGTTAGTGGAAAGGGGTTGCGTACTAAGGTACGGTAACATTCAATGTATATTTCTATGTAATGGAATGCCTATTGTTGACGATATACGAATGATCTTACTTTAGTAGGCGTATTCTATTCTTCAGGCATAACCTAGAGAGCTATGAATACAAGAAGGACGGCAACACTCCCTTAGCAAGTTAACTAAAGCTTGACAGGCTGATTCATCTGCGTGGATATTGGATCAAGAAAAATACCGGTGGGGCGAAGGTGTATATACAAATAAATTAAAGAATCCCCGCTCAACAGTAGCACCACATACTTGGTAGATTTAAAGATATTTTAAAATAATATAACGATGATCAGATTTAAATATAAAAATTGAAGCAGCTACATCAAATTTGAACATTCTAGCTCAATTAGGAAGAGTGTTAATGTGTACCAAAAACTGTGACGGACAGACAGACATACGGACGAATCCATTTTGAAAGGCGGGGACAATTAATCATAGTTTTTTGCGGTTGGCAGGACGAAACATATATAAATGCAGAACAATAACGTAACGATATACCAACAATACATATTAAGGACCTTGTCAAATTGATTTTACACGAGATAAACGATTATGAATATTTTTAACACATACTTATCTTAAATAAGATATTTTCTGTTTTATCATGCATCCAATTTTCAATTGATTTATGCTCATGTACAAAACACACAACACAAAGTAAAAATCTGCAATAATGCTTATAACTTGAGCAAACCCATTCTTTCTTTTGGGAATTCGATATAACATACCCTCTATTAAGCGTCGGGAGATATATTCAATTTATAGGAAGATGAAGCATTACTTTTGGGATTGTATCTCTAATCAAAACCGAAATTTAACGGAAGACGTCTTAAGCATTTTACACAAATCTTTGAGACGACCACAAAATATCTCACCTCTTTGAAGAATATGTACTTATTATTTTTCTGTCAACCAAATATTTATCATACTGAATGAATGAATGAAATGTTGTTTAATGGCACGTAAGCTCCAATCGGGCTATATTTCGCCCAAATTTATCATACTAAGCCAAAAGATGTGTTAAGAATTAGACAAAAAAAATCAGTTATATTCTTTTAAAGCAAAATGACTCGCTTTCTACAAAAATATTTTAGACAAAGAGTTCATATTCCAGTTTTTGTTTCTTTTATGTTAATTCACAGTTCATTTCAGTTTTCTTTTCTTTATTCTGATAATTGTTGTTCCATAAATTCTGCTTCTTCATAACTTGTTCCAATGTTCTCTCTTATGGACTTGTGTTTTCTTTTTAATTGCTGATGGGCACGAATTCTGTCTTCTTCTCAACATCGACCAACATGTTCTTAAGTCACGGAACCAAATGAATGAGCTGTAACGTACGATAAAGGTATATTGATAACGATGACTGTGGTTTTGACTTCTTTATTTTAATAATACAGAAACACATATTAAAAATTATTACATCTATGATTCTAATAACCAATACGGGACACATGAACCTTAGCATATCATATTGTAGTTATTAGGCCATCGTACGAAAGCCCATGTTAATTCCAAATGAGACATAAAGGTATATTGATAACGATGACTGTGGTTTTGACTTCTTTATTTTAATAATACAGAAACACATATTAAAAAATATTACATCTATGATTCTAATAACCAATACGGGACACATGAACCTTAGCATATCATATTGTAGTTATTAGGCCATCGTACGAAAGCCCATGTTAATTTCAAATGAGACATTCCCAACCTGATCCGACCAGGTTTTGATTTTGACTAATCAGATAGTGTATAATAACAATATTCCAGATATGTTGTCAGGCAACGAAACATGTGCCCAGAGCAGTCAACAAGAGTTGAGTCGCATATTTTTACTTTTTTCGGTAATGAAACATTTATAATACACTAAAATCTGATTAAGAGTAACAACTCGTTAAGTAATTATCAGAAATTCGTTAGAATTAGTTTGGCTTTTATAAAGTTCTGCCCAATGCTAACGTTTAGCATACGAAACATTTAATATCATGGATTAAGCTGTTCAAGTTGAAAATCAATATACTTGTTCGTCTCAAGGCTTTCAACTCTGTGTATCAATCTAACGTAAATCGGATAATTAGCCTCTAGAGCGTCCACAAAATTTATCAAAGTGATCACGGGCAAAACTATGGCAGTAATTATCGTAAATTATTCAAAATCAAGAGGTTTCTTCGTCTCATGACCTCAAACAGTGTGTATAATCTTAAAGTCAATCGGATATTACCTTTAGCTTCAAGAGCGTCCAAAGGATTTTTTTTCAATGGTCATAACTCTGGCAAGAATATTGTCGGAAATCGTTAACAATCAATATGGTTCTTTGCACGAAACATTATTAATAAATCGGATATTAACTTTAGCCTTTAGAGCGTCCACAATATTTTCAAAGTGACCAAGGGCCAGAACTCTAGCAGCCATTACCGGAAATCTATCCGTCCCATGACCTTACAACACTGTATATAAATAGTCAATCGGATATTAACTTTAGCCTCTTGGGCGCCTACAATTGCCGGACAGGGGCGACGATAATATACGGGCAATGCCACGTGATTATTTCGAATCTGGTAATTCGGAACGGGTTTCTATTCGGCCCAGGCATCAGATAGATAAACGGCCACAAATGTATTGATAATTCATGTTTCTTTTCTAGTTTTGTTAATAGTTAAGTAAAGATGGTAAATCATATGGGTCCTAAAACTGAGCCTTGTGGCACACCACATAAAACAAAAAGTTCATGCTGTCATTACTTAAAAAATGTAAGGATTAAATTCCATTAACCTAGCCTTGCTAGATACTTGACCGCTTGTAGATAATGATAACCATGTTTCTGATATTTAAAGGGACAATACCACTCTTGCTGGCTGGACAGGTCCAGAAAAAAAAATTATCCTTATTCTAACTACTAGATGTTTAAGTGTCCTACCTGTTGTGTAAATTATCAATAACATCCTATTTTACTTGTGCAGAGGGTTCGAAAAAATGTGTAAATCCAAGTTGCATTTAAAAGTTTATACATAAAGCTTTTCAATTCATGTTGTTACCATGTAGTTGAATTTTTCCAAATTTTTGAAAATTCGGTATGTTAAGATGAAAACTGTATCATCAATTAATTGGAATATTGTAAACTAGTACAATTTGTTGACCAGAATAATGATTGGGGCATATTATTCAGTTACAACAAGAGTGGTATTGGGGCTTTAAGAGACACATATTTAGATAACTTTTCAAAGACTAGATATCCAACAAATATTTATTTCCAGAATTTATCTTTTTCCAACTCCTTTTACCCTTTTTTGTTATAGGAGATTTAAAAATACCATAAAGATTTAATAGATGGGTGAGCACTGGGTTGATTTATTGTAAACTCAGTCATTTAAAACCTTAAGCTTACTTGAATTGTAGTTCTGAAACATTTATGTTGAGAAACATTTGACCTGTTTACTGATTTAAAGTTGTCGAGTTCTTGCTCAGTAGTGAGTTGGGTGTACATCCAGTGAAACAATCCAAAAACTTGTATCCAATTTATGAAATATCATAACAATAATGTCAAAATTGTGTTCTTCAAACAATCAAACACTTCCTTGCTGCTTTCACACCAATAGGAACAATGTTTCTTTCAAAATATTTGATAAATTGGAAAGCTCCGAAGTGCAGCTACTAAGCGCAAGGATGATAAACAATACGGACAATGATTAGCACAGGTTCTGTACTGTTAATTTATGTTTCGATAATGATTACATAATAAACTGTTCTCATCAAGGATGATAAACAATAACGCCAACATTTAGCAAGCGATGGGGTCATACTTCAGGAAGTTATAATCTGAAATGCCCGAATATTGAAATGGGCTAATATCTTAGGGATATGAAGATATATTTTAAGTTTTATTAAAATATGATAAAAAAAAATTGTGACTTGTAGATGGTCCACAAATTTAAACCGTAATTTTCGTAAATTCAGGGGCCATTATCTAGAAAGTCATGGCCTGATTTGACCAAATATTGAGAGGAACCAATATATTTGGATTATAAACATACGTTTCAAGTTTCATCAAAATGAGATACAAATTGTGACTTGGTACTACATACATTTACACTATTTAGGTACAGCGAGCAGCCATTTTGTCCTGCGCTTATTAGGGTCAGATTTTTACAAAAATGGAGCCGATAAAAATTACGACATCTAGAGGTACACAACCTTCGTATTACATGCTTTTACACAATTTGCGTACACAAAGCGGCCACTTTGTTGGGCAGTTTCATTTCAATTTTTCTGGAATTCGAATTCAACCTCCAATATGGTGAAATGGTGATTTATTTTAACGTTTATTAAAATTGGGAGAAAATCTGACCTCGAGTGAAACCGCAAGTTAAAAATGCGATTTTGTCAAACAATCATTGACCATAATCCAGGAAGTTACATTCGGATATGCGCGGTTATCAAAAGGAGCCAAAATCTTAGTGTATAACGATGCTATATGCACATTTTTTTTAAATCGGATAATATTTTTGTACAGTCAACTGCACTTACGGAGGCAAAGAGGATGTAAAGCGGGGGAAAAACGTGCCCTCCGTTTGAAAACGACATGCATCCGTTGTGTACTCATTGCATACGTGTTTCATACGTTCTATCCATCGATCATCCGCGCAAAAAGTTTTATAACGGATGAACCTTCTGTAAATGGGCGACATACGAGCACCAAACGTTCCATGTCCTGTATCATCCGATTACGTCACTGTATCCTCTCTGCAACCTCGCAACTAACATCCGCTCCAGCTGAAAACGGAAAGACAGAGGAAAGATAAGGTGCACGGAATAGAAAGGATTAAGTGTATGTATCTCGTATATAAAGTTTTCAAAACGGACAAAGCGTTTGTATCTGGGATGTCTGGTGTTTGCCTAGAGTATGTAGACGAACACCTAGCGGATTTCGATATTTTTTATAGAAAGGGGAAGAACATTATCTTGATCTCAATATGAGTCAATCAGTCGTGGCGTACAGACCTTCAACTCTAGGTCTTCAACATCATCAATGGTTCTCCACCATGGATGATCAAAGAGTCCATATGATAGCTGCACCCATTCGCTGTGCAATTCATACACCACGCATGTACAGAGAACGGATGTCATCCGATATACATCCCCTTGGGGTTCCCTTTGTTTCACTAAGGAGTACGTGATGCATCCGCTTTACCCGCTATGCTTCCACTTCGAAATTATCCCCGATAACCCCTTCTGAGCTGTCATCCGCTAGGCTTCCGATGAACATCCATTTAACATCCCTGCTACACACTTCTCACGTTCGTCTTTTCCGTTCAGTGTTCGCAAATCTTCGTAAATTTTGTCCTTTCTGGAGCGGATGAAAACGGTTGGAGCCGCCCGCGAAAGTTTGCTCGTCCGCTGTGTCCTTATTGCATACGTTTTGTATCCATCGGCCACTGGGACCGGGCCTAGTTATAATTTGACATGCGCAAATATCGAAAGGAATCTTTGGGTTATATACATGCATTTCAAGTTTCATCAAAATCGAATTAAAATTGTGACCTCTATAGGGTCCACAATTTGATCTACCATATTTTTAACATTATTCGCGTAGAAGCGGCGGACATTTTGTCCAACAGTTTTGGTTAAATTTTCACGAAGTTTAAACTCAACCTTTACTACGGTGTTACGTTGATATATGCAAACGGTTTTTAAAGGGTCAATCCCGATAATCTTTTTGAGAATAAAACTGCTTACTTTTGTGTTAAAATCCCTTAAAATCCCCTACCTTAGGGCCGAGCAACCAACACAATATGTGATACGTTTTCAAAAAAATTTAAACCGCAAGTCTTTATCTGAAAATAGACTCCGGTGTCCCAAGCTGTAATATGAGGTGAATGGATAAAACCAGACTTTTTTTTATGAAAATGATGTGTCGGTGAATTTTACTTTTTGTTACCAAGTACATCATATATGGACCATTCACCGTGTAGACCTCTAAAGGAATGGGAATCGATTATCGGTCACCCAACGAAAGAATTGACCCGGAATCTTAAAAGGGTTACGTGTCCGGATAAGCTGTTTTAACGCTCACGTCCAAACAACTGAATATTTTGAGCTGAAATTTTGAGTCAGGGTATATACACCATTCTTCTATATTTTGGCGTTTAAATTTCATACGTACCCGGACTTTTATTTTAAGACTCTGTTTAATTCGGGACTGTCCCTTTAAAATCGGATAATAACTGTTGCCTTCAGAGGGACCACAAGCTATAACAAATGTGATTTTTCGTACAATTAGAGACCATAATTCAGGAAATTACGTTCCTATATGCGCCAATATTGAAAGAAGCCAAGATCTTTGAGTTATAAACATGCATTTCAAGTTTCATAAAAATCGGATTAAAATTGTGACCTCTAAAGGGTCCACAACCTTGATATACCATACTTTTAGACTAATCGCGTACAAAGAGCGGCAATTTTGATTCGATTTTCAATATAATAATAATAATAATAATAATTGTCTTATATAGCGCTACATTATGTCCAATGGTCATTTCTAAGCGCTGTTCAGCCACATTGTATACAACGTGAAAAGTATCTCTAGAGTATATTTATGATCACACCACTAGTACACCTTATTGAATAGATACGTTTTTAAAACAGATTTAAATTCTGTAAATGTAGATAGTTCCCGCATTAATTTTGGAAGATCATTCCAGAGAGTAGCACCATTAACCGGGAAAGAATATTTTCCACATAGTTTATTGTATTTCGGAACAGATAGTAATGTGTTATCGTTGGAGGATCTGAGGTTTCGGCGTATTTGTACATCACTATACAGTGTAAACATCTGTTTCATATAGCTGGGAGCGGATATAGAGAAGAGACTTTTATATACAGTTGTTAGGATTTTATATTCAATTCGCGCTCTAACTGGCAGCCAATGTAATTCCTTTAGTTTTTCACTGATGTGTTCACGTCTTGGTGTTTTAGTCACTAGTCTAGCAGAATTGTTTTGTGCAACTTCCAACCTATCCAGAGAGAATTTAGGTGCTCCGGCGAGAAGAGCATTTGCATAGTCAAGTTGGGAAATAACTAATGAAGTCACAGTCCTTACACAGACTGATTTGGTAGTGTATAATCCGAAGATCGAAGATCGCAGACCTGTATAATCCGAAGATCGCAGACCTCAACTATAATCCGCAGACCCCCTATACTATATTCCGCAGACCCAACTATATTCCGCAGACCCCCTATACTATATTCCGCAGACCCCAACTATAATCCGCAGACCCCCTATACTATATTCCGCAGACCCCAACTATATTCCGCAGACCCCCTATACTATATTCCGCAGACCCCAACTATAATCCGCAGACCCCCTATACTATATTCCGCAGACCCCAACTATAATCCGCAGACCCCCTATACTATATTCCGCAGACCCCATATACAGACCCCCTATACTATATTCCGCAGACCCCAACTATAATCCGCAGACCCCCTATACTATATTCCGCAGACCCCAACTATAATCCGCAGACCCCCTATACTATATTCCGCAGACCCCAACTATTATCCGCAGACCCCCTATACTATATTCCGCAGACCCCAACTATAATCCGCAGACCCCCTATACTATATTCCGCAGACCCCAACTATAATCCGCAGACCCCCTATACTATATTTCGCAGACCCCAACTATAATCCGCAGACCCCCTATACTATATTCCGCAGACCCCCTTTAAAGCTTCAATTTTTTTAATTTTTCACACTTTCAGAATTCCTAATACAATGTTGCAAGGTCACAGTAATTTGACTTTATGTCCAAAGCTTTGAATTCGATTGATCTTTGACTTCAAAGGACTGACTCGACATTACTATAACGAAAATTTCATCAGATTGTTCATATATTGCCCGTATTCACTGGGCTATATAGAATATTAGCCCCTTTCACACACTCTGTCCATGTATTACATAAATTAAATGATATATTCTTCAGTTGTAAATTTGATTCTCTTGAGAGAGGGTTTACAATATTTCTTCTTATGTTTAGAATACCTGCCCGAATTTCTGTAAAGGAGGATAAGAATCTTAGTAAATTTTCAAATTTTAAATGGAAAGACATTTCAAATTTAGAAGAAATTGGGAGTGGTGCCTTTGGCACAGTGTTTAAAGCATCGCATGACGAGAACGTTGTTGTTGAAAAAAAAATTATCGGGGAAGGCGAATTCTACAAAAGTCGAGTTTTAAAAGAGTGTTCTTTGTTGGATTCCTTCAAACATCAGGTAGTGTATAATGCGAAGATCGAAGATCGCAGACCTGATGTGACCTTGCAAACATTGTATTAGGAATTCTGAAAGTGTGAAAAATTAAAAAAATTGAAGCTTTAAAGGGTGTCTGCGGAATATAGTATAGGGGGTCTGCGGATTATAGTTGGGGTCTGCGAAATATAGTATAGGGGGTCTGCGGATTATAGTTGGGGTCTGCGGAATATAGTATAGGGGGTCTGCGGATTATAGTTGAGGTCTGCGGAATATAGTATAGGGGGTCTGCGGATTATAGTTGGGGTCTGCGGAATATAGTATAGGGGGTCTGCGGATTATAGTTGGGGTCTGCGGAATATAGTATAGGGGGTCTGCGGATTATAGTTGGGTCTGCGGAATATAGTATAGGGGGTCTGCGAATTATAGTTGGGGTCTGCGGAATATAGTATAGGGGGTCTGCGGATTATAGTTGGGGTCTGCGGAATATAGTATAGGGGGTCTGCGGATTATAGTTGAGGTCTGCGATCTTCGCATTATACAGGTCTGCGATCTTCGATCTTCGGATTATACACTACCGACTGATTTGCTTAAATAACATCTGATACTTGCTATCGGTTTCATTTTAAAGTATATTTTCCTAATAATATTGTTTATTTGTGGAGTTGCAGACATAGAGTCATCCATGACAAAACCTAGGTTCTTCGCTTTTTGAATTGGATGAATGAGACTCGAACCCATTTGTAGTTTTGGTATCAAGTTTAGGCTGTGTGATTTGGACTGAGGGGTTATGATAAGGAATTCCGTTTTGTCATCATTTAGTTTTAATTTGTTCAGGCACATCCACAAACGAACATCATCCAGACATTTCTCTAGTTTGGAGATAGCCTGTTTAGCGAATGTGTCAGACAGATGAAAATCGTGATAAATTTGAGTGTCATCAGCAAAACCATGATTGTTGACTCCATGTTTCCGTATAATTGGACCCAGTGGAAGAAGGTACAACAAGAACAGCAAAGGGCCCAAAACTGACCCTTGTGGGACACCAACAGAAAGTGGAATTTTCGGCCCAAGGGTTGAGTTAACCCTGATTTGTTGGCTTCTGTTGCAAAGGTAGGATTTAATCCATGCTAAAGCTGATCCCGTAATTCCAACTTCAAATTCCAGCCTATCGAAAAGCATAGCATGATCAATGGTATCGAACGCAGCACTTAAGTCCAAGAGTACCAGTAAGACACCACGATTGTTGTCAAGTGAAACATCTATGTCTGATTTGATTTTCAGAAGGGCTGTTTCAGTACTGTGTCCAATTTTATAAGCTGACTGTAAGTTCTCGTGTAAACCATTAGCTGTCAGGTAGGATGTAAGCTGGGAAGCTACAACCTTTTCCAGTACCTTTCCAAGGAATGGTAGGTTGGAGACTGGTCTGTAATTTTTAAATACATCCTTGTCCAGGGTAGATTTCTTCAACAGCGGTATCACAACTGCACATTTTAATGAAGATGGAACAATTGCTGACTGTAAGGAAGTGTTAATAAAAGTAGTAATTAAGGAAATCAAGGCACCCAGTACTGCTTGTTTCTTTAGGAGTTGTGTTGGCAATGGATCTAGACCACATGTAGCAGATTTAGAATTCACAATCACAGATTTGACTTCACTTTCAAGGACCTGTTGAAAGCAGTTAAGCATGGTCGTCGCCAGATGAATTGTAACAAATGGATTGACACTAGGGGTGTCGTTGTCCAGTTCACGCCTTATCTTTGATACTTTATCGAGGAAGAAGTCACTGAAATTTTCAGAAAGTTTTTGATCATTATCACATTCAGGAAGTTTAACTGTTGTATCTTCTGTCAGTCGCTTCAGAATACTGAACATGTCCTTGGAATTAGCAGAAGAAAGCTTTGTGTTGTAGAAATTTGCTTTAGCTCGATCGATAAGTTGAGCCACAGCATTGGACTCAGTCTTGTAGATTTGCTTGTTAACCTCTAGGCCAGACCTCAACCACTTCCTCTCTGCTCTCCGGCGTTTCTTTCTGGCATCATGTATAGTGTCGTTGTACCACGGTTTTGGGTGCTTTCCTTTGGATTTCCGGGATTTAAGCGGAGCCAATCGATCAAGGGTTATTGCAATCGCAGTATTATAGTGGTCAACAAGTTCAGCCGGGTCTGTTGGAGATTTACTGGAGACTGAATTAATAAGGTCTACAGTAAAAGTTTGCAAATCAAGATTTTTTAGATTTCGACTAACGAATGTGTTTTGGATGCCAACATCGGGGGTTAATGTCAAGTCACATACAATTGGCGAGTGGTCTGAGATTGTATCCTGTACAATATTAACAGAGTTTATAATGGGATCACCTTGTCTCGTTATTATATAATCTAAGATGTGTCCCTTACAGTGCGTAGGGAATTGTATATGTTGCTTTAGTTCATATGTGGTTAAAAGATTGATGAATTTAGAAACTACTGAATCACTGCTGTTTTCAAAGTGTAAGTTAAAATCTCCACAAATAAGTATGCGTGCGTGACAAACCAAGATCTGAGAAAGAAAAGTTTCAAATTCTGTTACAAACTGCTCATTTGTAGTTTTATTCTTTTTAGATGGTGGGGGATGATACATGACAACTAAACGAATATGATTATTAATGATTGTTTGACAAGACTCAAAGGTTGAAAATGTCTGTTTAGGAGTTACAACTTTGTACTTAATGGCTGATCTAAACAGGAATCCTACACCGCCGCCACGAGCCGATTTTCGGTGGTGACCCGTGAAAGTATAGTCACTATCACATAGTTTATTTATGACCACACTATCATGTTCTTTAAGCCATGTTTCAGTAAGAGCTAAGATGTCTAGATTGTTCTTGGTTGCGAATTCATTGATAAGAGTAGGTTTGTTACAGGCTGATCGGACATTTAGACAGGAAAATTTGGTTAATGTATTTTCAGAAGTCTCTTCTTCCGTAGATAATGTGTCGTCTTCCCAGGCTAACCCTGAAGTCGAGATTTTATTTAAATTTCTTCTTGTACCCCCTCTTGTCCCTCGGAATGGTTTTAAAATCAGCAATGACTTTAGTCAATTAAAGAGATCAGCTGAGATCTTAAGATCACTTGATTTACACAGATTTACAAGCTGTTTAGGTGAATAGTTAATCATAGGTATTACCACTGACTATAGTGAGTGAACACTATTTTGTAGTGAGTACTGGTCAATGATGAGATAATCAAACACTTTTCTGCAATAAGATTAGGCAAAATGGCAACCAAACACTGATATATCCATGCACAAACAAAACTATTTTCACTGATATTTCACAAATTAAACAAGAATATGTAATCCAAATTTATCAATGATGATCTTGATGATGTTATGATCACATAATGTCACATTTGGCTTTACAAAACATACATAGTAGGATGAAAATCACATTTATACTCAAGAGCTATTTTGTTGCAGCCATACAGGCGCAGTGAACAGAAAACGGTGATATAATCAAACGTTTTTCGAAATCGGGTAATAATTGTGACCTCCAGAGGGACCACAAGCTAATACAGGCGATGTTTCTCGTACACACAGGAAGTTACCATCCGATATTCACAAATATCGAAAGGAATCAAGATCTTTAAGTTATAAACACCCATTTCAGGTTTCATTTAAATCAAATTAAATTGTGACCTCTACAGGGTCCACAACCTTGATATACCATAATTTTACACTATTCGCGGTCATTTTGGTTTGATTTTCACGAATTAGAACTCAACCTTTCTTACGGCGGTATATTTATATATTTTTTTAAAATCGGGTAATAATTGTGACCTTCAGAGGGACCACACGGTAATAAAGGCGATTATGATTTTTCGCATAATCAAGGGCCACAATTCAGGAGAAGTTACGTTCAGATCGGTGCAAATCTCCACAGTAACTTAGATCTTTGGGTTATAAACATACATGCCAAATTTCATCAAAATCGGTTCAACATCGTGACCTCTACATAGTGTCCACAAGCTAAAAACGTGATTTTTCGTACACTCAGGGGCCGTAATCCATGAAGTTTCGATCAGATACATGCCAATATCGAAAGCAGCTGATATCTTTTGGGGATAAACCTATATTACAAGTGCCGTCAAAATCGGATAAGAATTGTGACCTGCAGAGAGTCCACGAATAATTGTGGACGGACGAGGTGCGACGGCATAATACGTCCAGATAAAAATGTGGGCGTATAAAAAGGCGATTTTTTGGACAACCAGGGGCCATAATTCAGGAAGTTGTGTTCCGATGGCCACAAATATCGAAAAAAAACAACAGATCTTTGGGTTAAAAACATGCATGTCATGTTTTATCAAATCCGGTTCAAAATTGTGACCTATAGGTTCCACAAGCTTATTTCGTACAATCAGGGGCCATAATTCCACAAAGTTTCGATCCGATATCGAAAGCAGCCGGGATCTTTTGGGGATAACCCCATATTTCAAGTTTCTTTAAATCGGATAAGAATTGTCACCGGAGAGACGTCCGGAAGGACAGGGGCGACGGCATAATACATCCACATGAAAATGTGGGCGTATAAAAATTGTGACCTCTATAGGATCCATAACTTGTCAATATCACATACTTAGGAGATTATTCATTTTCTGTTTGGCATTGAGAGGGGTGTTATTGTCCAATAGACATGTCCTGAGATCATTATAACCTATGACGCGTAACATGCTATTGGTTTTAAAAGAAATTATTAAAACAGAGGGATGTTATTGTCACATAGACAGTGTATAATTGACCAATCAAAACGTGATGTTAACTCTTAAGCATGTTACAATTATATACAGATTGCGTACAAAGAGCGGCCATTTTGTCGGGCACTTTCATTTCGATTTTCACGTGAATAAATTCCTTGAAAATCAAAAACAAAATATCCTAAAATTGTAATAAGGAATCTCGAGGAGAGTTTATTTCATTTTTGATTATAGGCCTAATATGTGGGTCCGTATTCAAAGGATATCTTAAGTCTAAGATAGTCCCTTAACTACTAGTTTTTACTTAAATATACGTAACTTCCTGTAAGTTAAGGGTAAGTGGTATCCAAAGGCAGTGTTAAGTATCAAATTTTCCCTTAAAGTTAAGCTGCCTTAACTTTTAAGTGTAAAGCCCTATATTGGTATTCAAAGGCCAGTTTAAGTGAGAAAACCCCACTTAACTTTAGTGACCTATTGGAAGTCCCTTAAAGTTAAACATGTTTACACAATGGCGGCTTTAGGAGGTGTACGAAATTTAGTATTTTGTGAAAACAACCGCCGAAGGCTGGAATATCCGCATATTGATGCACTTGAATTCTACAATGATGTTGAATTCAAAAGAAGATACCGATTTAAGAAAGATAGTGTCAGTCTCTTGGCAAAATTAGAGAAAAAATGATGAACCAAAAGAAAACTATAATAATGCATTCAGTGTCGAGCAAAGAGTTTGTTTTGCATTGAGGTTTTATGCAACTGGGGCATATCAACTTGTTGTTGGTGATGGGGAAAGGCATCGCAGTCTTCAGTAAGCAGGATGGTAAAACAAGTAACTGACGCCCTTGTATTACGAGTCCCTGAATACATTTTTTTTCATGTAATAGTCGACTTTTACTAACAGTATCGAATGGATTCTATGATTTTTATGGTGATTAAAAACTGAAGTAATATACATTATAAACATGAACAAGGGAAAGTCCTTTATCATTCGTTTTCCAAATGTCGGTGCTACTTTCAGGTGGATGAAAAAACACTACCCTTTGAGCAGTGGTTTCGTGCTTATTTGGGCCCGGGGGGAGGGGGGGGCTGATCCCCCCTCTAAGGGAAACACAAAAATATTTATTGATATTATTAAAACAGAAGGCCTGTCCGTCTGTTTTAGTCATCACACGGTCTCCAGGAATTGTATAATTTGTCATAATCTGTGTTTAGTTTATTGCACTTTTTCTTATTTGACCATTACCCTGGCAGAGGTTTAAGTGGAGGAAATCGAAGTTGAGATGAATAAAATATAATTCAATTTTCGAGTGATAAATTATTATTATCACTAAAAAAACAATTTTTCAATCATAATTTAATTGTTTCTTATCCATCGAAATGGCGTTTCCCGGCTTCTAATTTTTCCACCACCCCCCCTGCATGCGGCATTCGATGTGGGGGGCATCTCCGCAGCCAGTAAACTTAATTTACCATGAAAACACATGTAGGACCCCCCCCCCCCCGAAAACAAATTTTTGAACGACACCCCTGCCTTTGAGCTAATTTATAAACTGAATATAACATAACAATAACACGCACTAATGTTAAAAACTAAAGATGAAATTAATTTAATTTATTTCGGGATTTCCAAATGTTGTTGGGAAAATTGACGGAACCCAAATTAGAATACGATCCCATGGTCAAAATTCTGAACAGTTTATAAACCGACATGGAGTTTCTGCTATAAATGTTCAAGTTATCGTTAATCACAGAGGGTGCTTTAGTAATGTTGTTGCTCGCTGGCCTGGTAGTGTCCACGATTCTCGTATTCTACAGGAAAGTGACCTCCAACCAATTCTTGCAGGTTGATCACTTGGGGAAAAATATTTGATAGGTGACAGTGGCTATGGATGCAGTCGCTACTTGATGACCCCATATACTTACCCCTCTAATGCAATGCAAACTCACTACAACTCCATACATGCAAAAACAAGGGTAAGAGTTGAATGTTCAATCAGGGGTTGGAAGAGAAAATTTAGTTGCCTTAGCAAAGAATTGCAAGTGAAGCCTGCCCGTGCTTGTTCCATTTTTAAAGCTTGTGCTGTTTTGTGGAATTTTGGATTTTTAACAGGTGATAACGCAGGGTACGTTACCAACGAAGATAATGAACCAGCTGACGATATTTTTGATAATATACCGCCGACAGCTGGAGGAGAGGTGATTCGAAATGCAGTTTGCAATTCAATATGGGCAACAAAGAACTAACACAGAGAGAGAGAGATTAACGTCCACTCCGCACAGCAGGAGGAGGATCCGCACAAAATCAAGGCGACTTTACCCCCTGTCACGTACAGGCAAGGAATCGAAATAACGATGCTTGACTAAATGACATACCTGAATTCATGCGCGTGTTAAGACCACTAGACCATCAAACACGTCAGCTATAGCTTATATGATTTCGCTTATATTACAACTGGTCGTAATATATCAATATATTTTATTATAATATTTAAATTTCATAAAGTAAAACGATTAAATATTCTATGTGATACATATAAATTAATTTTTATCCGCTATCTGTCGTTGGACCAATTCTCGTAAAGGAAAAAGGAGTAATCTTGCTTCTTCAAAAAATTCCTTCATAACTCTTGCCTTCTTTATTTAAACATCTGCCAGTTCTTTTTTCAATTCATCAAAGCTACGTTTTAATTTACTCTTGCTCGATTCCGACACGTCACACGTTGATGTATTCGATTTTGACGTCTCTGCAACAGCAGCAGTGGTAGTGGTTACAGTGGACCCACAAGGAGATGTTCTGAGAGTGACTTCCAATTCACCAAACTGTACTATTGGATCAACTGTAAAAGAACAAAGATCATAAAATTAATTTTACATTGTAGATCATATAAGTTCAAAATACTAATAAATTGCATTTTTCACCATCTTTGATCATTTTCTTAAACAGTATTGTAAATAATATCGCACTATAAGTCTTTGTAATATTTTGCCCAAAGTAATTTACACAATAATAAATTATTTTACCATTTGGTGTAGAAGTTGAAAGTCTTTGCTTCCACAAGCTTTCTATATCTACTTGGCTACCTGATAAGAAAAGAAATGAAATAAAACGAAATGGAGTTTAACCTCCTAGATTTCTGCATCGATTGGGCGAATGAAGACGGGCATACGCCATACATTGTGCTATGATGGAAAGTGTGTCGGGATCGGCGTTACTACCTACCATACTGAATTCCAAATACCAAAGATTCTTTTACATGCAAGCCAAAGTGTACACTGGACGTCGGTTTTCGTCCCATTCGAACGACTAAATACTTCCTTGTCAGGCCTTCCGTTCTATACCGCTGATAAACGCAGGATATAATCGGCGGGGCCTTTCTTGGTCAATGTCGGGGTTAAATCCCGGACCTTCCCGTGGTTAGCGAGCCAGCGCCTTACCAATTAAGCCACCGCCCCTCTTGGTGATAAATTTCATATTTATGAGAGATGTGTAGATTTGGGTTGTAGAAGCACCCGCGGATACAGGGAAGGGGGGGGGGCATCCCGCTTTTCATTGGTAGTATTATAACTATGTCATCATAATAGGAACATCTATCGTCTTCACAGTAGGATTGAGTTTTGATTTAGGTGAGTCAAGTTAGTAAAAAAAAAAATACCAAGGAAAAATCATTTAGAAGACACACATGTAGGCCTAATTATTAATATATAAAAATATTTTCAATGGGTTGATCAATATGCATAACAATATTTCGCGAACAAACGATATGGACATGAGAATGTCATCAATTGGTTATATTTAATATGCACTTTTTAGTCGACTCTGCCGTGGGTTTTTTGTTCTAGGAAAATCACCAGACCCCCCCCCCCCCCCCCCCCCGCCAAAAAAACCCAACATAAACGCTCTGTACGACTATGATGTGCAGCCCGATCCCTTTTCAAAAATCATGTATCTTGCCCATTCTAAGTAGGCCTACGGTAATATGAAGATTCGTGATTTACTTGAATTTAACGCCAATACAACTTCATCTTGTGCACTGCGTTCTTCGTCACAGATAACGGACGAATCTTAGGAATTCACGATGCCCTGTACAGAAGGCGTTTCTCCAATAACTCTCAAAACAATCTTCTCAATCTTTGTGAACTCTGCATGTTTAGGTCCTCCTCCTGTTTTGTGCCTTCTATGTTGCAATAATTTCTTCTTGGCTAAATGATAGTTTTAAAAAAAAATGACATGCAAAACAAAATGAAAATACTAAAAAGAAGCTGTTCAATGTTTGTTTTTAAAAGAATTATGTACATTTTTTTTGTTTGTAATTAGGACTAATTTGGAATGAAATCTACTTACCCCCTAAAACTATATTGTCTTATTTTTCAGCAGCTTTCGCTTCTCTGTGGTTCCCCGAGGAACTAATATGTTCATAATTAGACCTTTTTGGAGTGAAATGTTGAACCAAAGTGACCATTTATTATTAAAATATGGAAGTTTCGTGCCTGGTGACAATGCACGTTACAGCCACCACTAGGCAGTGTAGGCCTAAATGTGTGGGAGTGTGGGAGTCAATGCTTACATTTAGCCTGTGCACTAGCCAAATATCCACAATAACGTCACCTCATCACAAACTGGGTCATTTGGGTAGCAACATGAAACAGATGATTCAATTCTCTTCAATAATAATTCACGGTGGGGAAAAACCGAGAACACGGAGAATAGGGCCTAACCCACCACGAGGTAGGACAGGCGACCCTATTCCTTGTTACGTAGACCTACAAGCTTGGGGTCGAAACCTCGCCACTTGACTCACTGACAATGATCTAAAGCGAGCGTGCTAGACGACTCGACTACCCAATGTGGAATATGACCTAGGCCTACCTCTAGAGAAAAAAATAAATAGGCCTATAAAAAGTGACCATATTCACTTACCCTTCAATTTGCGAAACCTCAAATGCCATTGACTTCCAGAGACCGTCTCGTTTTCTTTTAAATTCTGTGCCTTTTATCCGACTGAATAAAATTCTATGGCTCTGTTCGTATAACTCAAACAGACAGCCCACTTCAGAAGTTGACCAATTTGGGTTTCTGTTTTTTTCATGTGTTTTGCTCGTTGTAATTAGGTGCACTCCAATCGATAGGCCAAACGCGTGAAGAATAAAAAAATCGTACGCTAAAGGAGCAGACGGCGGTCTAGAAATAGCAGACGACATGCAGCCAAGCATTTAGTGCCTGGTTAACAAGGCCTTTTTAAACCTTCTGTGTTTTTAAAGCTAAAGAGCTCTGCTTGACAAGTAAGCGTGTCTGGTTAACAAAGCCTATTTAAACCTTCTGTGTTTTTAAAGTTAAAGAGTTCTGCTTGACAAGTAAGTGTGCATTTAAGTTGTCGAATACCGAGTTAAGGTTGCACACTTAGCTTAGCGGAAAAATTAAGTATTTTTACTTAACTTTAACAAAACCTTTGAATACGGACCCAGGTCTATGGTGGAGTCAATGAAACGATAAAAGTATTAATTATCATCAAGAATGAGTATTTTTTATCATTTGTTAAAATGAAACATAAATAAAAGTTAGGAACACATGTTTTATGTTGTGAAGAGTAAATGGGTCAGCTTTTTATCAGAGACATTCCTCAAAAACTAAAATCAATGTCAATGTCTGAATAATTATCTTCCTCATCCTCACCAATGTCATCATCTCTATTGTCACACTCAGTGGCCATACATGTATCTATAAAATAATGACCATTCACTTCCATTGTACTGGTTGATGCAATTCACATGTTCTTCTTTTACAACTTATATAAGACTTTACAGCTGATTCTTGAATTACATTTTTCTTTTCCACAAAAGTTTGTTGATTTAAATCAATAAAAAATCTTCCATAGAACTGTGATGAAGGCTTACCCTTCTATCTG
This sequence comes from Patella pellucida, assembly GCA_917208275.1. Classification (NCBI taxonomy): domain Eukaryota; kingdom Metazoa; phylum Mollusca; class Gastropoda; family Patellidae; genus Patella; species Patella pellucida. The sequence continues at coordinate 67,561,174 of OU795039.1, forward strand.
ACAGCATCCCAGGTAAATGATTGAAGCTGCCTCTACAGTACTGTAACAACAAAACTTCCACAATTATAATTAAGTTTGGAAATTGTAACTTCCTATAAACACAAAATCTTTTGCTACAGTTTGACAACACTTGTAACGCTTGGATAGAAATGACATACAGTTCTCTAAATATCTTTCCATTCACTTTTAAGTCTTTTAAAATCCATAGCCTAGTGTAACTTGGAAACGTTCATAACACAAACGGATAGCATACATCTCAGTGTCTATATCAGACCAGTTAGCCGAGTCTATCCAGAACATGTATTTGTAAAGATAGTAAGCTGGCACTGCCAGGCAGGATACGCCCACATTTTCGATAGATGGATAGAGGACAAGCAATACCGAAAGCCATTTTTCCTACAATCAAAGGCCATAATTCATTTAATTACAATTTGATATGCGCAAATATCAAAAAGAATCAAGATCTTCAGGTTATAAACATGCATTTTAAGTTTCATCAAAATCGAATTAAAAGTGTGACCTCTACAGGGCCCACAACACTATTCGCGTACAAACAGCAGCCATTTTGTCTGGCAATTATGGTCTGATTTTCTAGAAATTCGAACTCAACCTTCCGTAGGGTGTAATGATGATAGTGTCAAATGTTTTTTTTAAATTTGATATTAATCGTGACCTCCAGAGAGACCATAGGGGATTTTTCGGAACAATCAGAGGCCATAATTCAGGAAGTTACGATCTGATATGCGCAAATATCAAAAGGAACCAAGATCTTTGGGTTATGATCATGCATTTTAAGTTTCATCAAAATCGAATTAAAATTGTGACCTCTACAGTGTCCACAACCTTGATATACCATTTTTTAACCGTATTCGCGTACAAACGGCGGCCATTTTGTATGGCAATTTTTGTCCGATTTTCCCGAAATTCGAACTCGACTTTCCTTAGGGTGTAACGGTGATATAATTAAATGTTTTTGTAAATCAGATAATAATTGTGACCTCCAGAGGGACCACAAGCTAAACAAAGGTGATTTTGCGTATAAACAGGGGCTATAATTCAGGAAGTTACGATTGGATATGCGCAAGTATCGAAAGGAATCAATATCTCTGGGTTCTAACCATGCGTTTCAAGTTTCATCAAAATCGAATTAAAATTGTGACCTCTACAGGGTCCACAACCTTAATATACCATTTTTTAACAGTATTCGCGTACAAACGTCGGCCATTTTGTATTGCTATTTTAGTCCGATTTACCTGAAATTCGAACTCAACATTCCTTAGGGTGTAACGGTGATATAATAAAACGATTTTTTAAATCGGATAATAATTGTGACCTCCAGAGGGATCACAAGCTAAACAAAGGCGATTTTTCGTATAATCAGGGGCCATAATTCAGGAAGTTACAATTCGATATATTCGCAAATATCGAAAGGAACCAAGATCTTTTGGTTATAACCATGCATTTCAAGTTTCATTAAAATCGAATTAAAATTGTGACCTCTACAGGGTCCACAACCTTGATATACCATTTTTAAACAGTATTCGCGTACAAACGGCGGCCATTTTGTATGGCAATTTTGGTCTGATTTTCCCGAAACTCGAACTCAACCTTCCTTAAGGTGTAACGGTGATATAATCGAACGGTTTTTCAAATCGGATAATAATTGTCACCTCCAGAGGTACCACAAGCTAAAATAGGTGATTTTCGGACAATCAGGGGCCATAATTCAAGAAATTACGTTCCGATATGCGCAAATATCGAAAGGAACATATCTTTGGGTTATAAACATGCACGTCAACTTTCATTAAAATCGGCTCAAAATTGTGACCTCTATAGGGTCCACAAGCTAAAAACGTGATTTTTCGTACAATCAGGGGCCATAATCCATGAAGTTTCGATCCGATACATGCCAATATCGAAAGCAGCCGAGATCTTTTGGGGAGAAAGCTATATTTTAAGTTTCGTCAAAATTGGACAAGAATTGTGACCTGTAGAGGGTCCACAAACAATTGTGGACGGACGTCCAGACGGACAGGGGCGACGACATAATACGTCCACATGAAAATGTGGGCGTATAAAAATCCGGGTTCCTAAAGGAAGAACATCTCTGCGTTAAACATTTTAAAATAGAGTCAATTGCAGCACTGTTGCCTGTACCAGGTGATGACGATTTCTCTATATTCTTAATTCCAGTCAAGAGTAACAACTGTTTTCTCCAGTTTGTCATAATTCAATCTTAGACCAACTTTACTTATAGAATATTCTGTGGTGCCTGGAAAATATAAATTGATATAACTTTTTAATAGACACTCTCCCAAAAAGGAAACGCAATTTCGTCGTTGGTTTAACCTCGTGCTACCATCGCCTTGTTGCAACAGGAACCGCGACACGCCGCTGAACCAAACTGCTCTCCGGTGTCTGAACCCATTTCACGGTGTCAGTGAATTTCAAAACAGCAGCTCTAACGGAGACGTCTGGCTCGTCATCCGGTCACGTAGGCGTTTATAGACTGTCAAATCTGAGATTATACGCCGTCCGGGAAATGTTGCTGCAGTAGAGGTCGCTGTTGAGAACCGTTTCCGCCAATGACATAACCGGTAGTGACGATCCAGGACAGGTGGGGTCGCACTTGTTTGGCCCGAGCTTATGCGGTCACGGTGTTGAACTTCGCTGTTGGTACCTATCCCAAAGGCGGGAAATGGAACTCGGGGGAAACATTCAGCAGTCTGGCTACATCTGTCTGAGATTCTCCTTCTTGTAATCGACCAATAGCGTTGCTGTGTTGGTCTTCGTGAAGATGTGGCATCACTTGGTTCGTTGGATGTTCATATTTATATTTTATGTGTTTCCATGTTAACAAATGTGACTAAGCTTTTGGTGTTCAAATTTGTTTACAGAGCATATCTCGTAAACCATTCAAGAAATCCTCATGAAACTCAAACATTAACCTAATATATTACTTTTGCTTTTTGCTAATTTGGAATATCTGGGATTCAAACATCTATCAATGATTTTTACTACACATTTGAATTAGTTTTTGGTATATAATTATTATTCTAGAGCATGTTTCAGAAACTGTTCAAGATACCTTTACATTTACATTGATTGTTCTTACTTGGGTTTAATTTATTAGTATGTCCCGATTTAATTTCTAGAGCAATTCATTATCTGTTCAAATAAATCTTTTTTTAATACTTTATACAAACATCAAACTATTAAAGTATTTTATATTCTGGTGTATAAGCTTATAGGAGCTAAATCGCTAACATGTGGGACCTAGATATTGACAAAAGTGGGGCGCAACGCATATAATACTGTAATATTATTATGAATGTATATAAACTGATTTACATTCAATGGTTTTCATTTGTTCTCCAATTTCAATAAAAAAAAATAACAATAATAATCTCGTCATTTTACAAGGGTAGCAAATTAGGCCTGTTTTCGATTTGGCCCTTGGCACAGATAGTGCGAATGATTTCGATCATTACTGCAGGAAGAACTCAGGGGGAAACCTGCATGATCGGACGGGAGACCGAATATCCCTCTCACTTACAACGATAAAGTTCTTGCCCTTTTCAGTTATGTTCGGCGAAATAATCTATGCAGTCTCAATCGAGTGCAAATTTCTAGCGTCTGGTTATTCCAGTCTACATATGCCGTTGAATTGGTGCATTGTGTCTAGCCTCGTCCCTCGAGTCCCTTATTACAACTGGGGCTGAAGCGCATTATGGTACACGATTCGAATCGTGTACCAATGTTAAATAAATATTTTATCTTAAAAATCGGATATCAGAAGCTCATCTTTTCCCGATAAGTTTATACATCATCAATGTTGACTTAAATTGACCAATAATGCGTGTTTTCGATGTCAAAGATTTTGGGGGATTTTGAGTTACGGACTTAGGTCCTTTATTGTTTTTAAAACATACAGCAGCTGATTTAGGTAGGCAAAGGTTATTGTGCAAACCTTACAGGGAGAAGCGACATTGCCTTGCCGAGCCACTATGATCAAAGCATGAATCTGTTGACTAGTCCAAGTGATATTCCAAGAAGTTACTTTTCATTATGCCTTAAAAACAAGTTTAAGGCCGCGGGATGGTGATGACCAGTAATCTTGTTATCATTTACATTTAGTTTAGTTTAAACAATATTTTATTCAATAAACTGAAATGGATTGAACAACAGGCAAATGCCTATATAAGTTCTCTCCATTTGTTTACATTTGTTTGTTTCAGAAACATAGGAAACGTAACATATTTGTAAACGAAATAACAATGCAAACAGTTGATCACGGAATTTTCTCTCATGATGTTTAGTTACTATCTCTGAAAATGGCCGAGATACTATTTTAAGATTATTTCTAAAATACCCGGCAATACCACTGATAATACCGGAACTCCAACACCCGTTTCATTCCACGCTTTGGTTGCGTTACCGTGTAACGAAAGTTGTGTGTAGTTAAACATAGAGAGAGCGAAATGGGGTTTAATGTCCACTCAACACAACTAGGTCATTTCGGGACTAACATAGGGTTTTAATTTTATTTCAATTATTCGCTTGTGCGTAGAGGTCTTTAGCCGTGGGAGGAAACCGACGAGGTTGAGAAGGCGCCCCTATCTCCATGCCACATACGCTCACACAAGAGCTCGAAACTACAGCCGCAAGCCAGAGTTGACCGGCCAGCTAGAAGTCGAAGCGCGACACTAGGTCACCCCAACCCCTCGTTATACATAGACTATACTCAGGTACACTGTTAACTTGGTAGTCATTCAGGCAACGTATCATCAAAAGCCTGTTCAACAAATGAATATCCATACGAATATTTGATAATTAAGACATCATTCATGTTGTTCTGTCTGCTATTGAAAGCTGTAAGGTTCACCACGGGAGTGGGTTGTGGCGACTTTACGGTTGTTTTATGACTATATATACATTAATTATCTTTATTATGGTTCGTACACGTCATAAAAAATAAATTTTATTTCTTACTTACCCAATAATATTCGTATTTAAATAATCAATATTAGCTAAAACTTAGAATTAATCGTGTACATCTTTATGATCATGTTCTTTTTCTTAACACTTGGTTGGTAACTTGGGGATAACGGTGGGTAAGACGCTGGCTCCATAGCCTGGAGGTCGGGTGCAATGGCCGAGAATGTTCATCCAGATTTTCCGACGTGGTTTTCCCTTGTCAAGGCCAATTGTCTTGTCGTTCGGATGGGACAGACAAAAGAAAGGTCTCTTATACACACGTGCACGTAAAATATCCCTTTAAATTTGGGATTCGATATAAGAGTAGACCGTAGCGCTGCTGCCCGGGCATAGGCATAAATTTCCTCATAGCACACCGAATGGCTTACATACTAACATTAATTATATCGATCATAACAAATCATATACGACGTGTTTTGAAAAGAAATAAAATTCGCATTCCACTTTGTCAACTCAAATATATAATTGAAAATACCGAAGAAGGCACCGTAAATATACTCTTGTATTACTGTATAAAATATTGACCCTAAAACTGTATATTTATGGGGGGTGTGGTAGTACGTGCGTATTGTATCATAAAGTCTGTCATTGAGTCAACTGGCGTGGTTTCAAATCCCCGGTTGTGCGTGACAAAGAGTAAGGTCGCCTGACAAACCTCTTGGGTTTTCTCCGAGTCCTCCCACTGCTAAAGACCCCTACGTGCAGGCGAATTATTGAAATAAAATTAAACCTAGTTTGTCTCGAGTGGACGTTAACCCCCATTTCTCTCTCTCTCTCTCTGTATATTCGTGTCATACCAGTGATCCATGTACTATTACCATGTTTATTAAAACAAAGTAATAGCTTATAACGTATGTATTTATGATAAATGATAAGCTATGGCAAGTCCTTATTTCCATGAACTAGTAATGTAAAACCATTAAAAGGATTTGTAGAAAACATAAAATTCTGATATTGTACACCCAATATTACTTGAAGCTAAATAGAGTGATGGCTTAAAATAAGGTTTCAGCTGCAGAAGCTATTTTAGAAATAATGGCGGGCATCACCAACCAAATTTGTTTAAAGTACGATCTTGACGCCTGGACAATTTTGCCATAATACATTTAAACTTAGAATCGGCAGCTGCTTGCCCACCTTTTAGCAAATGTTCAAAAAAATTTCAAGCCATTATCACCAATCTGAATGTGTATAAAGATCATGTGGTACAGCTGCATAAACTAAAACCAAGTACGAACAATCCAAACCATTATACAAAGTCCTAAAAAACGGTTATGGCAAAATAGTGTAATACGGCAAAAAAAGTGTGCTATATAAAGCATTGGAGTTTCCCCAAGATACCTCAACGGGTAGAAATGTAGGAAGCAATCCCCTGGAGCGGATATCCACAACAAGTTCTATCAAATATGTTGCCGTCATACGTATGTTAGTAACAGATGATAGCCCATACTTAGACCAGGCATAAATACCCTTTAAATCGCCGCTTCATAATAGCGCCCTTAATACGAATTTCCGTTGAGGATTGAGTTAGTTTAATGAACGGACGTTCTGTTTCAGTTAAATACGTGTCACAAACAAGATTACTTTTTCAATAAAACAAATTAAAGATAATCACCCGGACACGACAATCGTGAAATATCATTCTATATCCCAGTGAAGTACGTAGTGTTATTATTGTCAATACTTATACTACATATTCCAAATTAACTATTATAAGTTTATGTCTCATCAGCGGTATATTTATTCGGAGACCAATCGACACAAAATTAGATCATTTCGGGATTGACCAGGTTCAATTTTTATTTCAATAATTCGCTTGCGGGTAAAGGTCTTTATCAGTTGGAGGAAACCGGAGAAAACCCATCAGGTTGGATAGGCGATCCTATTTCCTTGGCATGTACAACCGGTGAATCGAAACCACGCTAGTTGACTCAATAATATACCTTTTGATACCACGCACACGTACCTGCTAACTATTAGGGATCCCCTCCGAGACCAACATCTGACAGATCTTTCAATATGTTCACGTGGGCAATGATGGGGATTTAGAAGAGAATTTTACCTGAACAGCGATGCCTACCTTTTTCCTAACTCGTTTTACTGCCACATGGGCTGTCTCTTCAAGTAGAACTTGGGCTGCAAATGCGCTGTACTCCTAGGCCAACACTGGGATATGGACCATTGATATTTCTAGTCAAGAATCCAGTAACTTAATTATTCAACACGGCGATTTTGTCAGTCAACATGAAAGTAAAGAATTGTTCATATACTAAAGTGCATCAACATTTTTTAGCCGACCATTAACGATGTAAAAATATTCCCTTGTTGCATTGGGCGTTCAGTGCAGTTATGCCTCTCCCACCCCTTATGCCAACTCCACGCCAGTGATACGCTTGTACCTGGCAATCATTGTTGCGCCGTTCATTAAACCACTAGAAAAGATGCCACCATCAGGTTAAACAGTAATAACGAAGGCGTTCAGTCAGAAAGGACCCTGCAGGAAGTCGGTGGCGAACAGTGTCAGTTCGAATGTTCTTAAGTGGACCCCCGTGTCCGTATTCAACAGTTTTCTAAAAGTTAAGTAAAAATACTTAATTTTGTCCACTTAACTGGCTGTATTACCTTCAATCGGTATTGAAAGGTTGTATTTTATATATACTTGGCTATGTGAAAAAATTAACTTCCCACTTAAATTATGGAATACTCACATTCGCCAAATACCCTTCACTGCCCAAAATCACTGCTATCTAACATTGGAAGCAAGTTATTCCCCCTTAAGATCATCATTAACTCTATTAAATTCTTGGTTTACATTACCAGGAAACTGTTTGTTGAAATATTAATGTTGTAACACATGAAAATAGTATGATTATAATTTAGGATAAATAGACTTTTTTTTAAAATAACACTTCAATAAATTACAATAAATAAATAATGATGGATATTGTAAACTTTAATTTTTTGACAATGTATCACGAATATAAAACAACATATTATTCGCAATACACAATGACCTTTGTTGCCTTCTTAGTAAGACTGGACAAATCATACAGTGTTGTTTATAAATCTATCATTTGAGTAATTCATAGGCATTTTCTATTTTCAAAGCCCTGGCATTGACGGTACATTATGTGTACGAAAGATGCATGTTGTATTATATTATATTTTACCTAAAAAATACTACCAATTATGTATATATGGGAATTATAATAAAACATGCCTTGCTTCTAGCGGTAGTATAACCTTATTCCTCAAATCTATAATGCCATGTCATCACAAATGAATTTGACTTTATTATATGAGTCGTGGAAACATGATTAATCAATACCAACATGATAAATGATCGGAAAAATATATCCTCAACTATCTCGGTGGTTAAAACCTTATACTCTATTATGGCACTACAGTATCAAAGCAAACGACAAAAAGATGGCCTTTGAATACCACTTAAATACTAACACTTAAAGGTTAGCTTAACTTTAAGGGAAAGTTTGATACTTAACAGTACCTTTAGATACCACTTGCCCTTAACTTACAGGAAGTTACGTATTATTTAAGTGAAAGCTAGTAGTTAAGTGACTATCTTGACTTAGGATATCCTTTAAATACGGACCCTATAAACAACAGTAAGGAAAAACACGTTTGCAGCTTGCGATTCCGGAGATTTGTCGTATAATGGTCTTGCCGGGAATTATCCGTTCAAGCCTTGGCAGATATCCACGCGACGGGTTGACAGACGCCAATATCAGTATTGTTTGGGGATCTTTTGGCATGTGGTTTGGCTAGTCATAATGGGGATTCCTATCAAATATGATTCGCATTGATTTTATTTGAAGTTGTTGTTACAACATCGTATGATGTTCTTGCTGTCATTTTATAAAATTAATAGTTATTATTAGTGTTGAATTACAGGTGGTGTCGATTTACAGCTCCAGTGTTGACAACCAACCCATTAAAAGTCACGATTGATACATCGTTATTGTCATGTCATGGCATGTCATGATGATCCCCCAGTGCTGGAAAATATTAGACAGTGAGTGATTAAACAATTAATAATGATATAGTTGTTTAATTTATACTATTGTTTTTGAATGTGTGTAAATGTTGCCAAATGATTCTTCATACCAATTTCACGTTTTCTAATTATGCGTTTAGAATTAATAATAATATGAATTGTAGTACTAAAAATTTAATGTATGTTCTTATTTGCGACAATGGTCAGAACTTTTATTTGGAAGAGTGCGGAACTGAATTACGCGTCCGAGTTCATAGGCAACAGTCTACAAACTAATCCTGTTTCAAAAGTCTCTAAACATTTAAATACCTGTACCAAGAGTTTGCACATTATATTTTAGTAATTTTCCTTTTTCTAAAGTCAGCATTGACAGAATATGGAAGCATACTTTATTGACCGGTTTAAACCGGATTTAATGCTGAATTGTCTCCCTTCCCACCGTATTATTGTTCTAATAGTTTTAAATAATCTTAAAATATAGATATTTTGACACTTTTTACTTCAACACTATTTAATGGTATTTTGACACTACTATCAAGAGACGGAATTTGGAAGCATACTTTTTTGAGCGGTTCAAACCAGATTTAATTGCTTAATTTGACCCCTTCCCACCGTATTAATGTTCTAATAGTTTTAAATAATCTTAAAATACATATATTTTGATAAAAATAAACACACTTATATGGATATACTCCTTCTAAATTTAGTAACAAGCTACGTCACAAGAAGTATATCAAATTGCTTGAAAACGATATCTGTATGTGTATCGAAACGTAGCTTGTTAATAAATTCAAAAGTAGTTTATGTGGTTGGCACCCCAATGGGCACCAACTGTGCACCTTTGCTTGCTGATCTGTTTCTCTATTCGTATGAAGCCTAGCACATACGGATGCTCATAAAAACTAACAAACGATCAGTCAGACTTTTTAATTTCACTTATCGATATATTGATGATGTTTTAGCCCTTAATAATCCTAAATTTAGTGATTATGTAAACTTCATATATCCTGATGAGCTCGAAATTAAAAATACCACTGACGGTGACAATTACGCTTCCTACTTGGATCTGCGTCTCGATTATGACAATTGCCATAAACTGAGTGTTAAATTGTACGATAAACGGGATGACTTTGACTTTCCGATTGTTAACTTTCCATTTATTAATAGTAACATTCCAATTTCACCAGCTTATGGAGTGTTTGTGTCTCAACTAATTCGTTACACGAGAGCTTGTTCCTTTTATTCTGTTTTTTAAGTAGATCTAGGCATTTGTCATCTAAGCTTCAACTACAAGGATACTTGCGCACTAAACTTATTAAAACCTTTAAAAAGTTTTATGGCCGTCCTATTGATTTGATTGGTAAATATAACGTGTCTCTCTCGACTATTATTCTAGATATTTTTAATTGACACGTATACCGTAACTATCACCCTGATAATGTCTACTACATCGTTAAGACAGTTCATCACGTGCATTTTGCATACTGTAGTTCATTGGCCAATCACGCTATTTGACCGACATTTCGCCTAATAGATTGGATGCAGCTATGGCGGGTGTGGCGCCAGGCAGGGTAAATTTACTCTTCCGGACACCTGTTACCACTGCTTGTCGTGTATTGTGTACACGAGAAGCAGTCCATTTGCTGATAACACTATTTTGCTTGAATACACTATTTTGCCTATAACGTTTTTAGGACTTCGAATTCTGTATTATGGTTTGGATTGTTCGTACTTGGTTTTTATTTTAATTATATCCATATAAGTGTGTTTATTTTAGTGAAATATATTTCGATATGGCTTATAAGGATTATATATATTTTGACACTTTTTACTTCAACACTATTAAATGGGATTTTAAACCCTTTATATCTGTATTCTCTATAATCGGTTTATTAGAGCATAAGGTAGATATGAATTACAGCTAAATAACATAATTCTTCTATTGACATTTAATTAACCTCTCCACTTCTGCATGGTTCTATTGTCAAATTATACCAAGAAGACAAATGCAAATTAAAGAAAGATTAAGTTTTATTATAGCCAGATTGATTGATCTTATCATTCATATATCTAGCACTGTCAAACTACATGTAAACCAGGAAGACTATGTAAATTAATGCCAAGTCATGTATTATATACTTTTAACCTTTTGTTGTACGTTTCTTAATATAATTTATAATCCATTGTCATGGAAATCTATTATTCTAAGACAGCTAGCTTATATGATTTAATGTATGCCATAATGAAGTAAAGTGGGATAGTATTTTACCTGGACGTATATTTTTTTTATGAATTTATCTACCGTTAACAAAGAAGTAATTGTACTTTAATATATATATATATATATATATATATAGATATAGATGACATTATTTATGAATAGTCCCAAGACGGACGAAAAGTACTTTAAAATGGTAAAATGTTTTTAAACTAGTTTCTATAGGCATATCTTCTATCTATTCGTCATTTACCATATATATATATCCAAAATTATTAGCACAACCGCAAAGCTCACGGTAAACGATGAAAAGATAAAAGGTATGCCGACACAAATTGATTTCAACACTGGTTTAATAACATTTTAAAGTACTTTTCGTCCGTCTTGGGACTATTCATAATTAATGTCATAACAAATAGATGGACAGTATAGTATATTTATACATATTTATATTTATATATATATATAGAACAAATAAATAAAGGTTGAAAAGTACTTGTTTAATTGTCTACATGTTTCGCCTGAGCTTGTCAAGACATACAATAACAATGACGTGACGTCATGGAAGAATAAACACACAATAATATAATAATATTGAATTAGATAATATTGTAATTATTTTGAAATGTTTAATTTGGGTTTAAATTTGTCGTTAAAATATTGTTCCTTCAATCTCATTTTCATGGGGTCTGCATGCGGCATCTTAAAAAAGGGTATATTTTGAATTCGCCTTTACCGCAGATATCAAGGTGCTCACTTAAAGGAATCTTCCTTAAATTTGGTTCCCTGATATGTTGTCTATGAACCGTTACTCTCTTTTGTAACTTGTTAGTGCAACCGATGTAAAGTTCGGCACAGCCACTACATGTTATGACATATAATACATAAGTTACTTTACAGTTCATACTTTCATTGACAAAAAATTATATTCCACTATCAAAAATAAATGATTTACCTTCAATTAAATATCTACACGTGCCGCAATTATCCCTTCAACATTTTACAACTTCTTTAATTGGACTGGGGGATTCAAATTTAGCCCTGGTCAATAGTGATTTCAGGTTTTTAGGTTGTCTTTTAGAAGGGATGAACGTTAGTGCATTAGTAAGTTTTTTCATTTTTTCATCTTGTTTAAGTAGTGGCAAATGCGTTTTAATTACACTAGAAAAATTAGGATTGTGAGGATGATTAAAGGTGGTGACAAAAGCAATTATATTGTGATTGGTATCTTTTATCTTTACCTGCCTTAATTCCATCATCGGTATTTTACTAGCCCTTTGAATTCCGTCATTAATCAATGTGGAGGGATATTTGCGGGCTAACAGGAACTCTCTTAATTCCCCTAGTCTTTGAAATTTTCTTTCTGTGTTAGACACAATATACGTCTGGCCAAATTATATGGTACAGCCGTTTTTATACGCCCACATTTTCATGTGGACGTATTATGTCGTCGCCCCTGTCCGTCTGTCCACAATTGTTTGTGGACCCTCTACAGGTCACAATTCTAGTCCGATTTTGACGAAACTTGAAATATAGCTTTATCTCCAAAAGATCTCGGCTGCTTTCGATATTGGCATGTATCGGATCGAAACTTCATGGATGATGGCCCCTGATTGTACGAAAAATCATGTTTTTAGCTTGTGGACCCTATAGAGGTGACAATTTTGAGCCAATTTTAATGAAACTTGACGTGCATGTTTATAACCCAAAGATCTTGGTTCCTTTCGATATTTGCGCCTATCGGAACATAATTTTCTGAATTATGGCCCCTGATTGTCCGAAAAATCACCTATTTTAGCTTGTGGTCCCTCTGGAGGTGACAATTATTATCTGATTTAAAAAAACCGTTCGATTATATCACCGTTACACCCTAAAAAAAGTTGAGTTCGAATTTCGGAAAAATCGGACTAAAATTGCCATACAAAATGGCCGCCGTTTGTACGCGAATACTGTTTAAAAATGGTATATCAAGGTTGTGGACCCTGTAGAGGTCACAATTTTAATTAGATTTTAATGAAACTTGAAATGCATGGTTAAAACACTAAGATCTTGGTTCCCGTCTTAATATTCACTTGTATGCTGATGATACCCAGATATATGCTTCCTTCAGTCAACAATCCACTAATTCAGCGTTAAGTAATATTGAAAACTGTCTGGAAGAAATCAGGTTATGGATGACATCACACTTTCTGAAACTAAATCCTGAAAAAACTGAGTATCTGGTAATTGGAACAAAACAACAACTTAGTAGATTATCAATACCATCTCTTAAATTCCAACAGGAAAGTCTTGCTCAATCTACAGAAGCCAAAAATATCGGTGCAGTTCTAGATTCCACAATGTCCTTTAGCTCCCACATCAAATCTGTCTGCTCCTCTTCGTATTTCCATCTTCACAGAATTAACAAAATAAAGAAATATCTAAATGCTGATAGTACAGAACTCCTCATTCATTCATTCATTACAAATAAATTAGATTACCATAATGCCTTATTTTTTGGCCTTCCGAATTATCAAATTCAACATCTTCAACGGATTCAAAATGCTGACGCCAGAGTTTTGACAAGTACAAAAAAATCAGACCACATCACTCCGATTCTGAAAAACCTACATTGGCTCCCAGTTCAACAACGAATCAAGTTCAAAATATTACTGTTGACTTTCAAGGCGTTACATGACCAATCACCAAAACATATCAAAGATCTGATTACCCCATCTAAATCCACAAGAACCCTTAGATCCACAGATAAACAATTTTGCATCAACCATCAGTGAATCTTGAAATAGCAAAAAGATCTTTCTCGTTCTCTGCTCCTCTCTTATGGAATTCGCTGCCTTACAACATTAGAACCATTGAGTCCCTAGATGCATTTAAATCTCAGCTAAAGACGTTCCTGTTTACAGAAGCGTTTCCGTAGTTCAATTGAGAAAACTTGAAAAGCGCAATAGAAACTTTAGTTTTAGTATTATCGCGCTATATAAATATAGGATTATTATTATTATTATATTTGCGAATATCGAATTGTAACTTCCTGAATTATGGCCCCTGATTATACGCAAAATCGCCTTTGTTTAGCTTGTGGTCCCTCTGGTGGTCACAATTATTATCTAATTTAAAAAATCGTTTGATTATATCACCGTTACACCCTAAAGAAGTTTGAGTTTGAATTTTGGAAAAATCGGACTAAAATTGCCATACAAAATGGCCGCCGATCGTACGCGAATACTGTTTAAAATGGTATATCAATGTTGTGGACCCTGTAGAGGTCACAATTTGATTTTGATGAAACTTGAAATGCATGGATATTACCCAAAGATCTTGGTTCCTTTCGATATTTGCGCATATCAGATCGTAACGTCCTGAATTATGGACCCTGATTATACGCAAAATCGCCTTTGTTTAGCTTGTGGTTCCTCTAGAGGTCACAATTATTATCCGATTTAAAAAAATCGTTTGATTATATCACTGTTATACCCTAAGGAAGAGTGAGTTCGAATTTCGGAAAAATTGGACCAAAATTACCATACAAAATGGCTGCCATTCGTATGCGAATACTGTTGAAAAATGGTATATCAAGCTCGTCGACCCTGTAGAGGTCCCAATTTTAATTCGATTTTGACGAAACTTGAAATGCATGGATATAACCCAAAGATCTTGGTTCTTTTCGATATTTGCGCATATCGGATTGTAACTTCCTGATTTATGGCCCCTGATTATACGCAAAATAGCCTTTGTTTAGCTTGTGGTTCCTCTAGAGGTCACAATTATTATCCGATTTAAAGAATCGTTTGATTATATCACCGTTACACCCTAAGGAAGGGTGAGTTCGAATTTCGGAAAAATTGGACCAAAATTACAATACAAAATGGCCGCCGTTCGTATGCGAATACTGTTGAAAAATGGTATATCAAGGTCGTCGACCCTGTAGAGGTCCCAATTTTATTCGATTTTGACGAAACTTGAAATGCATGGATATTACCCAAAGATCTTGGGTCCTTTTGATATTTGCGCATATCGGATCGTAACTTCCTGAATTAATGCCCCTGATTTTACGCAAAATCGCCTTTGTTTAGCTTGTGGTCTCTCTGGAAGTCACAATTATTATCGGATTTAAAAAATCATTTGATTATATCACCGTTACAAGCTAAGGAATGTTTTAATCAAATTTCGGGAAAATAGGACCAAAATTACAATACAAAATGACTGCTGTTTGTACGCGAATACTGATAAAAAATAGTATTTCAAGGTTGTGGACCCTGTAGAGGTCACAATTTTAATTTCGATTTTGATGAAACTTAAATTGCGTGTTTATAACCTAAATATCTGGATACTTTTCGATATTTGCGCATATCAAATTGTAACTTAATGAATTATGGCCTTTGATTGTAGGAAAAATCACTTTCGGTTTTGCTTGTTCTCGATCCATCTCTCGAAAATGTGGGCGTATCCTGCCTGGCAGCCGCTGGTTATGTGTTTGGGGTGACATGAATTCGAGATACTGTTTAGTATTAGTATCTTTATAATATATGTCGGATTCAATAATGTTCCCGTTTTTGATTACCATTATGTCTAAAAATGGTATTCTCTCTGTACTAGTTTCCATTGTAAATTGGATATTCGGATGAATATTATTGATTATATCATAAAATAATAAAAGATTGTCAAATGATTGGAGCCAGATGAAGAAACAATCATCTAAATATCGTTGCCATTGTTTTTCAAAATATGTTCTGGTCTCCAAGTCAAATGTTTCTTCTACTTTTGTAGCAATGGTTAATTCTAAATATCCAAGAACTAAAATTGCCAGCGAGGGTGAGAATTTGCTACCCATTGCACAGCCAATAAGTTGTTTATAATAGTTAGAATCAAAATGAAAGTAATTGTTTTCTAATATAAAGTCGATGCTTTCTAATATAAATGACCTGGAAAACGTTCTTCTCTATCGTTTGGATATTTAGATAACCAATGCTTTACAGCTGTTAGTCCTAAAACATGTGGTATATTCGAATACAGATTTGTTACATCGAAAGTAACTAGGATGGCGTTTTGTGGAACATTTTGGGGTAAGTTATTCAAACAATCTATGCTATCTCGAGTATAACTTTCAATATTTAGTTGTAAATTATAATTCTACATATTTCGTTAAGTATCACAGTGATTCAAAAAACAAATACACAGCCATCAAGATAATTCAGATGTTGGATTTCTTAATTGATAACATCTTTGTTGAATTTGGAGGGGAAATATATCAGCAAGTGGTTGGCATCCCGATGGGCACCAACTGTGCACCTTTGCTTGCTGATCTGTTTCTCTATTCGTACGAAGCCGAGTACATACAGATGCTCGTAAAAACAAACAAACGATCAGTCAGACTTTTTAATTTCACTTATCGATATATTGATGATGTTTTAGCCCTTAATAATCCTAAATTTAGTGATTATGTAGACTTCATGTATCCTGATGAGCTCGAAATTAAAAATACCACTGACAGAAATCAAAAGACAGAATTCGAAGTCCTAAAAACGTTATAGGCAAAATAGTGTATTCAAGCAAAATAGTGTAATCAGCAAATGGACTGCTCCTCGTGTACAAAAATACACGACAAGCAGTGGTAACAGGTGTCCGGAAGAGTAAGCTTACCCTGCCTGGCGCCACACCCGCCATAGCTGCATCCAAACTATTAAACGAAATAGCGTGATTGGCCAATGGACTATCAATGAACGCCTAAACCGGTTGTGTTCCTAAAGCAAACGGTATAGGCAAAATAGTGTAATCAGGTAAAATAGTGTAATCAGCAAATGGACTGTTCACCGTGTACAAAATACACGACAAACAGTGGTAACAGGTGTCCGGAAGAGTAAGCTTACCCTGCCTGGCGCCACACCCGCCATAGCTGCATCCAATCTATTAGGCGAAATGTCAGTCAAATAGCGTGATTGGCCAATGAACTATAGTATGCAAAATGCACGTGATGAACTGTCTTAACGATGTTGTAGACATTAACAGGGTGATAGTAACAGTATACGTGTCAATTAAAAATATCTAGAATAATAGCCGAGAGAGACACGTTATATTTACCAATCAAATCAATATGACGGCCATAAAACTTTTTAAAGGCCTTAATAAGTTTAGTGCGCAAGTATCCTTGTAGTAGAAGCTTAGATGACAAATGCCTCGATCTACTTAAAAAATCAGAATAAAAGGAACAAGCTCTCGTTGTAACGAATTAGCTGAGACACAAACACTCCATAAGCTGGTGATATTGGAATGTTACTACTGATAAATGGAAAGTTAACAATCGGAAAGTCAAAGTCATCCCGTTTATCGTACAATTTAACACTCAGTTTATGGCAATTGTCATATTCGAGACGCAGATCCAAGTAGGAAGCGTAATTGTCACTGTCAGTGGTATTTTTAATTTCGAGCTCATCAGGATATATGAAGTCTACATAATCACTAAATTTAGGATTATTAAGGGCTAAAACATCATCAATATATCGATAAGTGAAATTAAAAAGTCTGACTGATCGTTTGTTTGTTTTTACGAGCATCTGTATGTACTCGGCTTCGTACGAATAGAGAAACAGATCAATAGAGAAACAGATAAATGATATCTCTTTGTTACAATATTTCTGGATACTGGCGGAGAGTTTGTTTTTTTTTGATTGTAGTTGGTATCGTTCAATATGTTTAATATCATTCTTTTATAGTTCTCCGATTCCAAAATGACGGTTGTACCACCTTTATCTGCTTGTTTTATCACTATGGATTCATCTCTTGATAGAGTTAATATTTCACTCCAATGATTTTAGCTGTATTTTTACGTATCTTTAGGTGATCGTTTGGTATTATAGTAAAATTCGATATTTGTTGACAAAAGTCATCTAATGTTTTATTACGAACTTTTGGTGCCCCCCAATCACTTTTATTTCTTATTGGGGAGCACCAAAAGGTTAGTTAAAGATTTCAGCATCAATCCATCGTTATAACTACAGATAATTGTTCACGTAAACAAAGAAAAATGGTCACGTGAGTTGTTTTCATTGACGACTGCGTTAGTAACACTGTATAGGCGGTCACAGCTGCCAAAAAATACAACTTCAATTTAATCTAAGTCAGTGTATTTATTTCCGATAATTTTCACAAATTGTGCTGATGTACATCGAGTGGAAATTTATTATTATCTGAATTATAAATTAATATTTTTGCTGACTTTGTCAAGTCGGTTCTTCAAGTTCTGCCAGCTACCGTTGGTGTTGCACTTGTTATTGGTGAAGGTGCATAGCCTACAGTCAATTTAACTTGGTGTATGGGAAATAATCTTTGACAAAATATTTTCTGAATACTATCTTACAGCCACTAGGTGAATATCCAATATACAGATAACCTGTTTCATTGAAATAATTTTCTTTTGTCAGTTTTCATTGAAGGAGGGAGAATGGCTGCTATAAACATTCAGACCGCTGGTTTGAAATCCTTAATGTGCCTGGAGAAAGTTGGGGCGGCGAATATCATAGAAGAAAGGGAAGTTTTAGGCATCATAACGATGTCTGATGCAACTGAGGTTACTGGGTTGCACCCTGGTATTTGATACGCGGTCCACTCAACACAAGCGGCTTAAATCTCAACGTCCATCCACCAATCCTAATGTCTATCCATCTAAGGATTCGGGTACAACGTTTGACCACCCTTACAGTCAGTCCTTCAGGTCACAGTCCAGGTCTGGTCACAATTCGCTTTCTTGCAATTTTCCAGTGATATCCACCAGAGTATGCTGCGTCATGACACGCCGTTCTTTCAACAGAATACACTTACACTCCAGCATCCCTTTTCCAGCTTCAGCTTTCCGGTGCCCAATTGGGGGTATCAGAATTTAGATGACGGCAATTGTTCTGACTGTATCCAGTCTCCATACATTAACCCTTGTACCCATTCATTTCAAGATGCTAGCAACACGTTGGACCACTCCTCTTGCCAGTTGTCCAGGTCATCATCTTGGTCTAGACCTCGCTCTGCTTCGCGTGAGCTGCTTTGAAATCCTCCGGGTTAACCAGGTGGTACACAGTGGCAACCAATTTCTGAGGGCAGAATCAATCCTTTAAACTCCAGTCGACTGGTTGTTAGGGTGTTCAACCAGTCTTAAGAACAGAAAACCCAATCCATACTAGTCAGATTCATCATGTTTGTAGTGAGACTTCTGGAGTAAGGTTAGTGTTACCCATCCACTTGTTTGAACAGCAAACTGATGCAGCGATATCAACATGTTTTTTGAATGGGGTGGAGAAAGTAGAGCTAGGCAAAGCTGTTAGATTAAAGGGAATCGGTTCTGAGCCGTTTTCTGGTCATTTCCTGGCTTTTCGTGTGGTTCATATGTTCGACCATGTTGCTATTGGATTGTACTTCCCAGTACAAAATAATTGTGTGATGAATGGTGCCCTTACAGTTGGAGAAAAGGTTTCTGTTGCTTCCTTAAATCACATACCTTCTTTCGAAGTAAATATTTCCAGCGTAACCAGTGCCGGGTTTGCGAAAGACTCTAATGGTTTTGTCTGTTTAGGACAAGGTTCTGTGCTGTATGCAGATCCGGATACCAAAGTTGATGTTCATACAGGTTTCATAGGAGCAAAACCTGCTGCTAAAAATGTTATGTCATCTCCTTCTGCCTGGAGCACTACAACAGTTTTGATACACAAGCAGGTGAGAACGGTCCAAAGGTGTGCAAACTTTCCTATGGTGCTGGTTGTGTCAGAGATGAGTGAGCGTAGCTGGGTCGCCTGTTATACCAGCGCAGAAATAGTCATCCGGCGATGTAAAAAGGAAATCTCTGCCATTTGGTTTACTTGGGAGGCCGATCCTTTGGTTGCAGGTCTGTGTGGTCTAACATTATCAGGCTCATGCTTGATGATGTTGGGTATGTCATTGATCTGTGCTACAAGAATGAACTGTGTAAGAAGTTGCCCCATCCTTGGGAGGATCCTTATCCTGATATTGCTGCAAACCCCACATCGTATCGAATAGTTATCCACCATGATCGGGTCAAGCAAGACTTGAATGACTTCCAATTGTGGTTGAAGCAACACAGACATTCATTTCCAGATCTAGAAATTGGTGTTGTTTTGTCCTGCCCGGAGTCATCTCACTTGGAATCAATGATTTTCTGGAAGATAACAAGCTAACAGTTGGATGAATTGGTTCCAGCTGATTCATTCCCTGGCCAGGCGTTGCAGGATGTTTTTTTAATCTGACCTGTAATGTTCATCACAGATAATTCTAATGTGTAGATAGTGTTTAGTTTTATTGGAGGTTTTACCCTGACGCTAGCGTTTAGTTTTAATGGATATTTTACGGTGTACATACTGTTGATTGAATATTTTATATACTGATTTTAACACGATGTTTGGACCCTGTATGATGTCTTCTGGGGTGGTGTAAAATTCCTGCCTATACCCTTACACGTGACCAAGTGCCAACAACATGGGGGGGGGGAATGTTGTAAATGATGGGTTTTATACAGGTCACGTGATTTAGTGTGACGTAACGATGCTAAACAACTCACTTATTACACAGCTACCAAACTAACAACACGTCGCTACTACAGCTCGTCTAACTTGTGTGTTTGGTGGTTCAACATAGTAAGTCACCAAATCTTACAGTATATATGACCCATAAAAATTGTTCGAGACTACGAGAGAGAAATTAGCGGCAAGATACATTACATGTAAATCGTAGACTTTTAGTTGTCCTTGTCGAAGGTAAGTTTAAATATGATAATATTAAGTAGGCTAATTAACGTATGCCGATGCTCAAAACCACGTAAAGTCGATTGAAGAAACGAAAGCAGTCGATTATTATTACGGTACATAAGACATTGTTCGTTAGGCATGGTTCCCGCTCACCACGCCATACCGCCATTTTTGTCATCATGTTTGCAGCTTGATCTGTTATGGATTTGCCGATCCGGCTCATGAATCTTTGATCAGTTGGAACATTCCCAAAATTGTTTTTCGTGCTACACTACAAATAAACAATGAACTTATACTTACTTATATATTGAATAGCTAATTGGTTGAATAGCTTAAACGCGTAGATATTTATTATTGTACGAAATGATACCGATGAAAATAAAATTTATCTTATCTTTTTTTTATCTTAGACATAGACTAGATAGTTAATGATGAGCTTTGCCTTGGTACACAACACATGTAATTAAGATTGGTGAATTCATTCGTGAATTTTTAGTTAACTTTGAAGCGGCAGCAGGTCGTTTCATCCCCACGACTGTTTCATCCCACTAACATCGGGTCGTTTCATCCCACAAATTAAAAACAACAATTATTAGTTTCTAGGCCTACATACAACATGGCCAATTTTTAATATTTTATTCATACATTGCATAACAATATTTCAAGGCACTTTTAATTAATTCTCTTCGAATAAGCTTAATCACTTTGCTTCCACAGTGTTACTCTTATACGGCTGTATAAACAGGATGATTTTCCTGCTAACTTTAAAAAGCACTTGTTAGAACGGTTGTTATCTACTGAAAACACCTAAAAAGTTTGTCTCACTCAGCTAGGCTTATAGACTTATTATAAGACAATTACCGATAATATACAGTAACTTTAAAATCGAAGCTATATGTATTTGTATATGTAAATTTTCAGTTGTCAGCTACAAGTTTTTGGAATATTGGCCAACTTGTGACGTATTTGATTTGTTTCAGACTCATCATATCATGACCATGCCAAAGACACCAAAGGTAAGTTCAATTACTAAAATTATTTAGGTAGGCGTAGTACCTTCTAATAGTATATATGCCATATCCAACCAGACAATACATAATAAAAAAGAACAGGAATGCAATGCCTTATATGGAACCTCGATTTCGCCTGCTCACGATTCGGCTTGTTTTTTTTTCATCAATTCGTAATATAATGTCACTGTCTGGCAACCAACCCTAGCTGTCGATTCACTCAGATATGTTTTTTCTTCAATCTTGCCATTTTGATTTGCATTAATACTCCCCACAAAATGATATCATAGTACAGCCACTTGTTTTCAATATTTACATCGTTTTTGTTCGTTAACGATTGTCCTTGCTGTCATTCCATTTTTTTACTCTACAAAAATTACATGTTTCGGTTATCCAACTATGACTGCTGTGACAATGAAACTTGCGTCCGATTTGACTACATGTAACTGCAGACTATAATATAGACTACCCCCTCTTAATACCTACATGTACTTCCATTTATTTTATTCTTAAAGATTTGTTGGATAAAGCTAGATATGGATGTATCAGTATGATGAAACTTGACATGCATGTTTATAACCCACAGATCTTGGTTCCTTTCGATATTTGCGCCTATCAGAGCGCAATCTCCTGAATTATGGGCCCTGATTGTCCGAAAAATAATCAATTTTAGCTTGTGGTCCACCTGGAGGTCACAATTATTATCCGATTTAAAAAACCGTTTGATTATATCACCGTTACACCCTAAGATGGTTGAGTTCGAATTTCGGAAAAATACTGTTAAAAATGGTATATCAAGATTGTGGACCCTACAGACGTCACAATTTTAATTTCGATTTTGATGAAACTTGAAATACATGTTTATAACCCAAAGATCTTGGTTCCTTTCGATATTTGCGCATATCGGATCGTAACTTCCTGAATTATGGCCCCTGATTATACGCAAAGTCGTCTTGGTTTAGCTTGTGGTCCCTCTGGAGGACACAATTATTATCTGATTTACACCCTAAGGAAGATTGAGTTCGAATTTCGTAAAAATTGGACCAAAATTGCCATACAAAATGGCCGCCATTCGTATGCAAATAAGATCACTTTCGGTATTGCTTGTTCTCTATCCATCACTCGAAAATGTGGGCGTATCCTGCCTGGCAGTGCCAGCTTAATATCTTTCAATTATTATCCGGCTCTTGCAGTTTATTTCTATTCGAGCTAAGATTGAATTTCGGGGTGTTGAGGCTTGTTACATATATACATATTGTGGTATAATTGTTGAAATATCTGGAGATGTTTATCTTTGGTGGGGCGCCCCATCATTTGGGCTTCAGTTTTGATGCACAAATGTAAATTTACATGTATTGCGGGGAAAATTAGTGCTTATGAAAATGATGACCCGACGCATGTATTCAAATCAGATTTAGCTTGTCTTGTTTTAAGCTAATGTATAAATTATTTATATGTATAAAGGTGTATGCTGAAAAAAGGTCAATTTAAATTCTTTAATACTCCTGAAAAAGAAGAGTTAATTAGAAATGCGAAAGGTATACTCCAAATTGTGTTTTGGAATGTCTCCATAAAGAGGCAGACCTGTTTAGTTTATTTTCATTTTGTTAAAGCGGTTTATGTTGATTCAGATTTACATGAGAGTAATTTTGTTTTCATTTACACTAAAGGCCCAATACCACTCTTGTAACTGAATAATCAGCCCCAATCTGTATTCTGGTCAACAAATTGTACTATTTTACAATATTCCAATCAATTGATGATACAAATTTCATCTTAACACACCTAATTTAAAGAATGGGAAAAAAATCCACTAAATGACTTGAAAAGCCTAATGTAAACCTTTTTAAATGCGACTTGGATTTAAGAATATTTTTGAAATCTTGACAAGTAAAATAGGATGTAATGGACTCTGACAGTGAACAGCCATGATTTCCACATGACGTTACTTAAAGGTCGCAGGTCGCGGGGTCAACGCACAGAAGTAGTTTGTTAACAAACAAACGAAAGTATAATGACTTTGACGAACAGAAAACCTGCGTCGTTACAGGGTTGTCTGTACAATAACACGGACACAGCTCGAGATTGAATAATAATCTCCGGAAGAAAATCGGATTTTAATAGAATTAGCAAGTTTAAACAGACATTTGACACACGCGGGGGCCGCACTATTTTGTGCTTCGGTCGGGTCTATTTCACATTTACACAATGAATATTTCAGTTCTAAACAAAAATTTAAAACTTTAACGCAATTTTTAAAAAAATAGCCAAATTCTGGCTGAGATTACTGCGAAAAAAAAGCCAGCTACCATAAATTTCGTCACGTTAGTTATGACGAGAATACGATTGTACAAATTCTCTTAGCAAGATTGAATGGGATGTTTCTTTTTGTATGTGAAGGGTGACATGAATTAAAATCTAAATACTGATGCGTGTCAGTAGTTTTATAAAATAGATCGGTTGTTATGTTATCGTTACACCTAAAAAGTTTAGCATGAGATATAATTCATTTAATAAAACATCAAATATGATAAAACAATTATCTAAGATAAGTTACCACGAATATTCAATCTGAAACTGTAATTCCAAACCGAAACGTTCTCCAATATTGGTGTACCAAATTTCTTCAAGGTAGACTAGCGTTAAAGTCGCGTATGTTGGACCTATTTTTGTTCCGAAAGCAACAACTTTTTAAAGTAGAAAATGTTATTGGAAATGACTATCGTGACGGCATTTATGATAAAAGTATTGGAGAAACGTGTGGGTATTTGGGATATATATATAGTAGAATAGTTAATTAAAGCTGCTCTTTGGTTATATACAATTTAAATTAAATATGGCAAAATAAAACTACAATAATCGTGACATATGCAGCAATATAGAAATGAAAACACGTGTTATTAATTCTCATGTGATAACAATTGTTGCATCCGTATATCTTCTCACATTTTAAACGGAAGGATATCTTGCCGTGCACCATAAATAACACTACCATTGGGCTTCTAATTTTTACAAAGTTCCATTGGTTCCTAACACAAAATGTGTACTTTTAAAACACAGTCCATACAAAAAATGTCTAGGTCTCTTTGAGTTGCTTTGTCGTAATGGTGCCTTTTCTAACACATCTAGTTATTTCATTGGTGTATCATTTCACAGAAATGGGTCCATTATTAAAATCTAGTGTTTAGCTCATCAGGACAACCGAACAAAAGGTCTTATGTAAATGCCCCCATGATCGTTCGGCTTCGACCCGTCTTGCACAACTGACTGGATTACAAACACATTTAGTGCGTATGATGCATAAGTATAGGGCGGTGCTCGTAAGAATGGTGTGGTGGTGGTGATGTGGTTTGCTTGAACTGCTGGCCTACTGGGTATTATTTGTTTCCTGCCTTCTAATATAGCACAACCCGTCAGGTAAGGCCTTACTACCTAGAAACAAATTACAATTTCTACACGCCCATTACTAATCGAAATGACCCAATCGAGTACTTTATTTTGATCTAAATCAAAGGCATTTGACTCCTTTAAATGTTCGCTTCCTACAAAGATATAGCATGCTAGGTTGGGAAATATATTGACCAAACCATGTTATATGTTCTACTTTACGTTGTCTTGGGCTGTCAGATATTGTTGACTTACTCCCATCGTATTAATTAAATTCTTTAGAGCTCTCGATATATGTCATGTTAATCAAAATAGAAGGGTTTGTTATTAGGAAAAATAATATAAATTATACTTAGTTCGGTTCATTTTAATAATTATTCCAAATTAATAGCATATTTATCACATGTATAAGCATTGTGATAAACAAGGTGTTTGCGTTGCCGTGGTGGACATTCCAATTAACCATACCACTATTGCAGCCTACTCTAAACTGAATTCCAGATTTCTCAGTAAAGTCATGTCAGGTATCAATGCGCGATATTTCAGGCTCTGATATAACATTGATTTTCTGCCTGTCAGGATATTATTTGCTGTCAACTCGCAGTAACGGATAGACCGTGAACTATAAGTTTATGAGAGGGGTAAATGCGTGGCCAGTTGTACTGTAGGATCACCTATTTTCGACTGCTCATTTGCCGAACACTAGTTGTCCCCCAAGCAGAAAGTTTGAATATTCTACCTTAATTAGCAGAGGGGTTATTGTGTTTCAATGTCTCGACCAATCAATATGCGTATCGATATGCTTACACTCAACAGAAAATGCTCATTATCGAACTTAGTCAAGGTATTGATGTAATAAACCTATAAACCAAGTGTCACCACTCTTGACTTAAAAAGAACTCAACCATTCACCTAATAGACACACACCTACGCCAAGTGTGAACATACTAGATCAATTAGAATGAAAGTTATCGTGTTCCAAATCAAATAGCTTACCCTGGGCAGAACATGCTCATTGTCGAACTTAGTCAAGGTATTGAAATTAAAATGAAATGAAATGGGGTTTAACGTTCTACTGTCAAGGTATTGAGTAATGAAACTATACACCATGTGTCCACACTCTCGTAGAACCGATTGGAAACAAATAAATATGAATCAGTTTATATACATTCATATTACATAATTGTATGCGTTGCGACCGACCTATTTGTGTCAATTTGTAGGTTCCAAATATTAGCGATTTAGCCCCTTCAAACAGACATTATGCAATAGCTGAATCTGCCTATTGCAATTCTTTAAGCTTCGATTAATTATTGTCTTAGAAAGCAGAGGACTATTAAATTGGTTCGTCTGTCCATGAGGGAGTGGGGGTGCATGTTCGAATGGTTAGCACGTGCGTGCTGTATCATAAAGCCTGTCATTGAGTCAAATGGCGTTGTTTCGAATCTCCGGTTGTACGTGACAAGGAAAAAGGTCGCCTGTCCAACCTTGTGGGGTTTCTCCGGGTCCCCCTGCCAACCTTGTGGGGTTTCTCCGGGTCCCCCTGTTTCCTCCCACTGCTAAAGACCCATACGCGCAAACGAATTATTGAAAAAAAGTTTGTAAACATGTTAGTCCCGAAGTGACCTAGTTTGTGTCAGGGACCGTTAAACCCAATTTATGTCTCTCGATCTCTGTCTGTAACACTTTTTGGGACACAATAACTCTGCTTCTAATTGAGCTAGAATGTTAAAAATTGGTGTAAGTGTTTATTAGGTCCATGCTGTGGGGTAAGCATGGATAAGCAATTTCATTGGCTGATGCTCTTGGACACGATAACTTTAGTTCTTATTAGGTCAGAGTGATGAAACTATGTGTAAACGTCAATACCTTGACTAGGTTCGAAATTGAGCAGTTTCTGTTCAATTTAAGCAGAGCGATAAGCAATTTGATAAGCCGAGACTTCGGAACATAATAAATATCCTATTAATTGGGCTAGAATTGGTGTAGGTATTTATGATGTCAATACCTTGACGGGGTGAGAATATGAACATTTTCTCCTCAGGGTAAGCAGATATAAGCAATTTGGTTGGTTGATACTTTGAGACACGATAACTTTAGTTCTCATTAAGTGCGAGTGGTGAACTTAGTGAACAGTTTCATTACATCTATACCTTGACAATTCGATGATGAGAATTCTGTTTAGGCTAAGGAGCGATAAGCAATTAGTCAAGACTTTGAAACATAAAAACTTCTAATTGAGGTAGAATGTTTAAGCTTGATGTAGATGTTCACTAGGTGGACGCCTTGGCTGAGTTCAATACGCAGAGATAAGCATTTTCATTGGTCGATGCTTGGGACAAGTGGTTCCTGTAGGAACTGTCTCTGAGCGGCCTTATATAGCTGCAATATAAAACTACGGTAAACTACCGCTCTTCCCCACCTGTGATCTCAGTTTGTTTTAGAACACTAACCTTCTATTTTTTTCTGTGATTCTTTATTTTTCACAAAAAGCAATTATTTATAAATATATTTGACATACGTGTTTAATAATTCAACACAATTTCCAAGTAGATTTTAGCGATGAAATAAACATGCGGTTTGCACATGTTCGGGTCTCGTAATGGCTGTCAGATCAAACGTATGTTGTGTATGTTTTGATCGCAGAATTTAACTTTAAAATAGTGTTGAATCATTATAAATGTGTGTCGGCTGTGGCAATACTTGCTGCCTTAAACGAATAGATTGGAATACAGGTTAAAATAGTAGGTGATGATTCCAAAATAGTCTTAGAGCAGAGGTGGGGAAGAGCGGTATTTTCATATTGCTGCTACATTGGGCCCGATAGGAACATTCAGAGGACATGGTCCGCTCAGAGACAGGGAATTGTGGGACAAGATTACTTTGATTCTATCTAATAGAGAGTGATGCAACTTAAGTGTACAGTTGATAATAAGTTTGATCGTTCGATACTTTTGAAAAATATAAATGTGCGATTTATTAATGTGTCATCAATTTGATTTCGGCGAGGGGACACCGGCCTCACTGTTCGCTTGTTGGACCTTTATTTACATAACAAGCTCAAAATTAACTCTATAGGCCCTCGGATGGCTTGGATTTGAACAGTGGTCCTTTTAAAATTAAATCAATAAATGACGGGTCGAGCTAACTTTTACCGTTAAGTCACTGATATCACTACCGAAAACTGGTGATTAAAAGGCCTGCTTTTACTTGATAATCGAGAAAATGTGGACGAGTTATTGTCTATCGATCAAACAATCGCCAATTCTCATAGACGGTGCGGACGCAGTTGATGCCCTTTCCTCGCCCCAACTTCCAACAGGGACAATTCCGTTCAGAACAAAGTAATTTGACTGAAATTTTCAATTCGGTGATGGTCATTTTCCACTAAGACTAAGCAGAGATAAGCAATTTAAATGGTTGATACTTAAGAGCATGATGACCGGGGTTCTAATTGGGTGAGAGCGATGGTGCATAAGTATGAATTCATTCTAAATATCTTGCCTATAAGCACTAGCGATAAGAACAATGATTCACCAACACTTCTTGTTTACAGGTTAATACCCTACTATGTATTTACATTGATTTTTGTATGGTTACTTTTTGAAACATATTCAATACGAATAATTTTAGTGAAAGAGAGAGAATGGGGTTTGACTTTATTTGGGGACATGTGTGGAAGAATTTTATTTCACTAATTTTAGCAATTGGAGGAAGCGGAGAAAACCCAAGATGTGATCGTACTCAGTAACTCACAAGCTTGGGGTCAAAGCATATATCATTTAATTCCGATCAAATAGAAAATACTAATTATTAAACTTAAGAAACGAAATACGACTGGATTATAATCCGATTATTTTTAATTAAATTATTTCTAATAGCATTGATTTGAAAACTATCTTATTAAATATATTTCTTTGATTATAATGTATCGATGGTGTTCCTGATTAATTAGATGGTCGAAAGGACCCACGTTGATAATTACATGTAAACACATTTTAAATTAATGAATCGTCAAAGCTTGATTAATATTTAACACAACATTTTCTCTTGAAAGTGGCCGTACGCCCTGTCAGATTGAAACACTGCTCCTATTTCCGTTCGTTTTAAAAGTTAAAAATTTCATTTTTACAACTTTATGTGCAATTTCTCATGTCAGTCAGTATATCCAGCATTCGAACGGCAAGGAAAGCTCTGTTTCGGAAAATGCATGCTGACCATCATCAATGGCCCTATTCAGTCAATGTTAAATCCGACTCAAACTGTCCATCAGATTTTTGTTCGGCTGAAAGTGTTTACAACCGCGCAGCAAAAAGTCATGTCTTTACATCAGATTGGCATGAGTTTGACCAATCAAATATTGAGGTTGACAGACGTGAAGTAGCATACTAAAATACGTAACTATCGTCCGTACATACCATCTTAATCTGGCTGAACACGGTAATTTAACCCCGCGTCTTCCTGCTAGACCACAAAATCAATACAAATGGGCATGTCAAAGTCAGGGGGGGGGGGGGAGTAAATTGTACCGAGATTGCGAATTTGTTGGTTTTCTGTCTCCGAATACTTAACGTGGTGGAGATGCCAGTCATACCTAAATTTACTTACCACATTTCCAAAACCAAGTAGGTCGGATAGGCGGCTGACGAGTCAATTTTAAATTTATTTACCACATCCCTGAACCGAATGCCCGACTGAAGCCAAACCTATATTCACCCTACCATATCCCTGAACCTACATACTCAAATATATCCCCAAGTACAGCAACATGACAGCCCTTCGTTTAATCTGGGGACTTCACTAAACACGTGGACAGTGATTGTTTCGAGACTGCTCTATTCACGCCTTGTCGAAAAATATAAATGTCCTGTCATTTTTTTTTACTGTTTCTTTATTCGTAAATTTTAGTGGGGAGCTTTATATGGCAAAACACATCTTAATTCACATTTCATTGAACAAAAACAAAATACCTTGCTTACCTCGATAAATTTTAGGGTATACGACATAACTTGTAAGGACAGATACGCCTTTGAACAGATTAAAATCAAAGCACATTGGAGAGGTATATCCGGGTTAGTTTTGTTTTCGGTTGCTATTCACTGACTAAATGCATATGGTGCGCCAACAATGTTCATTTTGGGGTCAAATGTCTGTACTGGAATGGTAGTACCTCATAAAAAACGCTGACCTATTTGCCCGGGTTGCTTTGATGTATTGTAGTCGGGGCATCATGAAAACCTGGATCTGTGAACAATTTACATCTATCGACAATATTTATGAAATAAAACCCAAAACAATCTTTTCCTATACAGGTATTGTTCATATTTTTTTACAACCTTGTTTTGCAGAAGAATACAGAAAAAAAATATGACTCTTCTCGATCTACAGAGACGTTAACAGGACATGGGGAATGCTCTGTCCGTGACTACTTAACTGATGCTGAAGAAGTAAAGCGAATTCGTGGTATTGACGCTCCTTATTTTACGCAAGTGATTAAACTCCTGCATAACCCTGTTGAAGAGATGTTATTCAAACTGTGTAAAGCCGATAAAACAAATAAAAGATATGGACGAAACATCCATAGGATCATGGAAGCGCCACCGTAACATCATCTGATGGCGTATGGCAGACAAGAGTTTTTTTTCTGAACTTTATTTATGTTTTCTGTCTGGAACTTTATCAATGGGGGACTTTTATACTTCCAGCATTTTGTGCCAAACAGGTACAAACAACGTAATAGAAGAAAGTCCTCAGAAGGCTTTGATGCAGAAATCAGGAAAGCCTCTGAAGAGGGGATGATCATAGGGGTCAACTGGCAGGGTGCCGACATGTCATCTGGAAAAGCGTTTGAAAAGGCTTTCGAAGGAGCATCGGCTAAAGTTATGCTTCGTGGGGGTCATATAAACAGGGCCCATACAAAACTATTGAAAGAGGGTCAAGACGAAATCTTTTTCTGGTGCATTTAAACGTCGCCACCAAGGGGAGTTCTCAGATGTGTTGACAGTAAAGTGTGAGAAAGGGGACCATAAAAAAGAGCTGTTGGTGTTTAAAGAACATTTTTTTACACAGGCCAGGGTCAAACTCCTTTGTCCAATGATTAAAGCCGATAGAGCCCAGAGAAGTTGAAAGAATTTTACACCAGTTAGGTGAATAGAATTCCAGAAATATTCACGAGTGGGATGGAGGGCATTGTTTACACATGTGGATCATTTGCAGATGAAGGGATGAAATTCGATGGTAAGATGTATTCACCAAGAGTCAACCTGACGTGTCCTCTTCATAGCCTAGCATATGAGATAGAAAAAAAGTAACGTGCGAAAGATGTGAATAATGTAATTCATCGGGATCAAGGTAAAGGACACTCCAATATACCAGAACGTGTGCATAACATTATAATACACTTCAGAAGTAAAAATTGTAATATTCACCGCTTGCATTACTTTATTTCAACAAATCTGGGTTTGCTACAAGCCATCTCAAGTTTTTATGAGCAACACCCTAGGGACTGAGTACTGTTGGATTGTAGATTTGAACAAACATTTAGGGTTAGCCGTGTTTCCAAATTTAATCAAGACATGAGAGATACTGATGAAACACAAGATAAAACGTAGAGAATTTAAGACTTCGAATGCATACAGGGGAGCCAAGACATTACTGAAAAAGGCTCGTTCTTTAAAACAACGGAAGAGAAAGAAATAGCTAATCGCAAAATCGCTGCAGCACACATAGAAACTGTGTCCGGTGATGATGAAAGTGATGACGATGGAAGTTTATCAACATATTCCGATCCCGAACAAACTCTGTCCGGAAATGTCATGGGCACTTTCCCAAAGAATGCAATAATTGCATCCAAATGTAAATGTTGATCTGTCACCCGTAAACGTCATAGAAATTGTTTGGTAAGAAAAAAATAGGTAAGTGAAATGTGATGTAAAAGTTGGTGTATTTCACAGAGTAAAGAGGTATCGAGTGTTCTGGAAAATACCATGTCATAGTTTTGGGCGAACAGTTGAAAATCAATTTAGTCGAGGAGGCTGACTCCATATGGCCTGCTTAGCGGGAAAAAATTCCCACTAAAATGATTCTTGATTTTTCTGAAACTATAGGATAGGTAGTCTTCCAGAAAAATTCCCCCCGTTAATCGGCCTTGGGGAAAAAAATTTACAGCCATTTTTAGGTTTGGTATGTATACTCGCCTTCATAAACAATGTATACATTGTCAACATTATAATGAATGAATGAATGAAATGGGGTTTAACGTCCTACGCTTAAGCACCTAACCTGGGCCAATTGAAGACGGGTCAACATTATAAATGCAACATTATTTAACAGATGGACACAATGTGATTTATGATAAAGTTGACACACACAAGTATAATCTAGTTCCGTTAAGTAAGCTATATGCTATGCATATTACTTATAATTGCATGCTATATATATATATTCAAGTTCAGCTATTTAAATAAAGGGAGGTAATAATACTCCACAATATTGGGACAATGTATTATGGTACATTTCCAACAACAAAAAATATACAATAGGGATATAAAATCACTAATAGTATGCTAAATAACAAGACATGTGCTTTATTAAGTTATAAAATTAAACATAATATATGGCAGATAGCAATATTATTATTAACTTAGAAAGAATGTGTCAACATGCTTTTCATACAGTGATCAAATATCAAGTCACTCACTATATATAACTACAGTGAGCTATATCCAAAATTATAGCTGTTATTAGTCTCGATTCTCGACTATTTAGGCGTCTACAGACTATAAATAAAAAAATACTAACAAAATGAAACTAGCTTTGCCACATCACCAACGCCCCCGTTTAAATGCTGCTGATTATAGAATATCTGAGAAAAACTTGGATTCACTGGTACAGGTAATAGTATTTGCTTCAACTGTGTCACTCATACCTTTCAAACGATCAGTATGGATGTTTAGAGTTACTGTAACATCTGTCATCTTTTCTAGAACTGGGTACGGACCTTTTCAGCGAAACTTAATTTTTCTAGGAATAGTGGTTCTTGCTACAGGTGTAAACATGAACACCCAATCACCCTTGTTAAACTTATTTTAGTAGAATTCAAATCATCCATGTGTCTTTGGTGTGTTGCTTGTTTCTTTTGTTTATCAAATTTGTAACCTACCTGAAATTTGCTTCATAAGTATGTAGCTTATCCTGTGTCTCTGATGAGCTATGGCATGCTCCTTTATTTGTACCTTTCCTCTTTGCTTTATTTCGCTTACACCTTCCAATGTGTCTGACAAAAGCACTATCCGTGTTGGATTTTCGTTCTAGCTGTGGTTCGTTCCGTTTGTCTTTCCTTTTAGGTGGACATTTAACAGAAAGCTGACGACCCATTCTCTTGCTTTGCTGACAGTTACTGGGTGGTTTAGGTTTTCCTTTGGCATCCAGTTGTTTCAGTAATTCATTTACTGTTTTGGTCTGTTTCAATACATGATCCTTTGAATCCTGTAGATCATCAGATTTAGGTATCTCACGAACTGATCTGGCATACTTTTAGCTGTTTCTCTTGATGTCCATGGCGCATTGATATGACTTGAATTCAATGGCAACTTGAACAGCATCTTCTAAACCCTCTAGTCTTGTTTGTTGAACTTCCCATACCAGAGTCTTGTAGAGAATTGAGAAATGCGTCCCTTGCGAGAATATCCTGTAGATCTGGTTCAGCAGTAGGGTATGCGAGGATAACGAGTTCAGCCATTAATGATATAACAAGTTTCAAAATAAGCTTTATAATCCATTAATGGTGTGCGTCCATCATATTTTTTCCGCCGGCAATACATTGGTTTTCTGTAAGACTGTCTTTGCTGTTGTAGCTGTAATGGAGCTCTGGACTGTTGAAATCTGTGCGAGGTATAGATTGATTTGGAGGAATAAATTGGATTCTAGTATTTTTTGTATTTTTATTTTGTAATTTGGCCTATGTAATCTTCCAGTGGTAGTAGGTCCATATTAGTGTCTTGGCTATTCAATAACTAGATTCCACTCTACTAGTTTTGGGCCAAATTAAGGCAAATATGTGCTATTGGGCCATCTTATCTACAGAATACCCTTCGAATCGGACTCAGCACCCCTAAAAACCTATATTTTGACACCCACATGTACTACAAAATAATAATGAAAAAAATCACAAAAAGTTTTGGGCCAAATTAAGGCAAACATGCGCTATTGGGCCATCGTATCTACAGAATACCCTTCGAATCGGACTCAGCACCCCTAAAAACCTATATTTGACACCCACGTGTACTACAAAATAATTATGAAAAAAATCACAAAAATCGGATACCAAACCTGAAAATATGGTTACCATGGTAACCGTACGACAAAATTAACGCCATTTCCGCATTCACCGACCCCAAAAACCTATATATCGACACCATACAAAGTACCATTGACCAATCAGGGGCTCAAAAACTGAAATTTTACAAAAGTTCGGATACCAAACCTAAAAATGGCTGTAATTTTTTTCCCCAAGACCGATTAATGGGGGGAATATTTCTGGAAGACTACCCACCCTATAGTTCCAGAAAAATCAGGAATCATTTTAGTGGGAATTTTTTCTCACAAAATATGCCATTCTCTCCGACTAATTTGGCACGGTATACATATACATGATGCAAAGAATTACTTTTGTCCAATGATGTGTTTGTCTTTAAGACTAATTCTAATGGATTTTTATGTCTTGCCAATTAAAGGTGGACCAGATTGGCTTTTAAATTGTAAATTTCTAGATCCAGTTCTAGTAAAGACAAATGTACATGTAGTATATTGTCAAAAATAAACCTTCATCTTTGTGATTAAACAATCTTTATGTCTGTGAATAATAGTCTTTAAAATATTCACAAAAAATCCATAATGTACAGATTCTGTTTGCATCGAAATCGTGTGACACTAACGCGGTATTTTCTAGAGTCTTACATTATTCTTCGGGTTTCTTGTCAAATGACGAATGTTGCCACTGCCTCACGTCCATTCTATTTACAGTATAATACTCGACATTAAGTACCTGTTAAGTACCTGACAATGCATTTAATTCTCGCCAGACAATTATGAACCAGTTCCTCACAAACATTAATGGTATGGTCCTTGGGTCCCGAAATACCCCTTGTGTACGCACAAGGGTTAAAACACTAGCTACTGATGTTTCTTACACCACCATGCTTGTACATAGTGGTCCATTAGTTTTAATTTAATAATTTCCTTAAGCCGTTGGGAATTAATTTTTTTTGAGATGTCGATGAGAAAGCAGTTTCGTCCAAAATACATTTAAAGGGGCTATCCCGATAACATTTTGGGGGTTAAAACTGCTTAATTTTGTATGAAAAGCCCTTAATTGCCTCTAACTTAAATCCGAGCAACTTCTTCAAGCTATGTGATACGTTTTCAAACAACTTCCAATCGCCGGTATGGCTCGTTGGCCGAAGACTTGTGTTCTGTTTGCATTACACAGAACGAGTCTATATACGTGCAGCTTTCAATCTAACCCTATTGAGTCACTTTTAAAGCTCTCTATTGATTAAGTTAAAATTGGTATCAAACATAGTCGCGCTTATCAATTAAAACGACCATAACAATTTAAAAAAACAACTTAAAAGAGCTAGTGTCCATCTAAGCTTTTTTTGCATTCAAGTCCAAACTACTCAATATTTTGAACTGAAATTTTCAGACAAGGTAAATACACCATTCCTCTATATTTTGGCGTTTAAATTTCATACGTTCATGAACGTGTAATTTTCAGATTCTTTGAAATGCAGGCTGGCCCCTTTAACAAAAGTTTTCCACTTTGTAGTGTTTTCTAGTTTAAACATCAACTTATACAATATACATGACAGTTTATTTGGATTACCAGAATTAATCTTATGCCAGTATGATACCATTCTACGTTTAACAATAAGTTGAAGCAGAGAAACTCCCCATCTACCTTGGCGTTTGGGTGGATTTCTTGCGTGCTGTCCAACCGGGTGGGTTTTCTCCGGGCCCTCTGGTTTCCTCCCACAGCTAAAGACACCCACGAGAGCGAGAATAATCAATAACTATAAATAAGGGATAAGGGAGGAATATTGTTTATTTCATCGTAATGAATAGTTTCAGCTGACAGACTGTCATCAAATACCAACATATTATAATATAATTATCAATAACATATGTGGTTGTGTAATTCTAAAAATATTAAATTTCTATAATCGTTTCATTTTAAACCATATCTTTTCAAAGTTCTAACGTAAATCCAATTTGAATAATTAAATCGGTGTATATGTAACCTAGGGACATCTAAATGAAATCCCCTCCCCAAGTGAAAATTCAGGGATTTGCGGCCATGAACAAGTAGTTCGGATAGTTTGGGACAAAAAGGCACATAACTGGATCCCATCTTGTTTCTGGAAAGTTTCAGAAAAAGTAGTTCGGATAGTTTTCGACAAAAAGGGACATATCTCTCACATTATTACTTCGATTTGTTCGAAAACAAAATGGAGATCCTATCTTGTTTCCGGAAAGTTTCAGAAAAATCAAATAAAACTAGATAGGCTCCTGCAAAAAGAGAGCATAACTCTGAAAACAAAACTTAGATGTTTCTGAACAGGGATCCTTATCTCGCTTGTCACAATACACGTTTCAATAAAATCAAATAACATTGTAGCCTCAGTTGCACTGACAAGAACTGTTGATAAACGGGAATTAAAGAAAGGGTAGGCAAACAAACCCGGTACAATTCTCTTCGCTAGCATCCAACACATGTCCATATGTAAAGGACGGTCTTTTGCTGGTCTCAAAATTCTTTTCCTTGGAACAAATCAAGCGATGCACTTTCTTCTGACATGAGAAATGTCCTTGTGTGTGACATATGATGATCGAGGGTTTTTTTTCTTTTATAGCATCGCAGAGATAATTGATAATCTATTACCATTAAGAAATTATTACTGTATTTTGTTCAATATGATATGAAACAGGGGACACGTGTCAATTACAAAAAAGTCTTATGCGGTAAGATAATACAATTAGAACTCAGTCTAAACAGCACCTGTTCTTCGTGAACTGTTCATTATTTATTTATTAACATCAAAAAAATAAAGCATCTCGATTCTCTACATTTCAAACTGGCAGATGTAACTGAAATCAGTTGTAAACAGACTGTTTTTAGGGGTCCGATTATTCAACACGAAGGTTGGTGACTTAAAAATCAGGAAACCCGATATTATATAAAGCTAGCTAAAAACCATTATTGATATGGGGGAAATCATTTACCTGTAAAGTTGAAATGGTGGAAGGGTGTGTCTTACTTGTATATTGCAAGGCGTAGGGTTGTCTGTCTTAGTTTGTGGATATTATCTAGATTCTGCAGGTTTGTCCCATTGCTAAAGCCCCCTTCTCCCAGAGGTGTATTGTTTAAAAACATTTGTACCATATCCTTAATCCTAAAATGACGGGAATATCCGCTTTTATCTCTTTCTATCTCTGGAGGTTTAAGTGGTGTGTCACGTTTATAATTTGACATTCACGGCAAGCTAATTAAATACATTGCGTCTGGATAAATATGGTTAATACCCTCCAAATTAAATGTTGTTTTTTTCCGAACCAATTTATGTATTATAGCCAGGCGCGGATTTAAGGGGCAGGGATTTAAGCGCCCCCATAAGGCCCAGTCCAAAGATATAAAAGCCTAGTTAAATATTATACGCCGCTATCTGATTATTTTTTTTTGTGTTTACGGCGCTCGATTCCACTCACATCTTCTCAAAAAAATAAAAAATGCTCAGATTAGTAGCCATTGGGGATTTTATTAAGGGGACTGTCGCCGAATTGAACAGAGCATCAAAAATAAAAGTACGTATAAAATTTAAACGCCAAAATATAGAAGAATGGTGTATATGCCCTGACTCAAAATTTCAGCTCAAAATATTGAGTCGTTTGGACGTGAGCTTTTAAGATGTTGGGTCAATTCTTTCGTTAGGTGACCAACTAATCGATTCCCGTTCATTTAGAGGTCTACACAGTAAATGGTCCAGGTAAATTTCACCGGCACATTATGTTTATAAAATAAAAGTCTGGTTTTATCAATTTCAAGATGAAGACTGGTGGGTTTAAGTTGTTTGAAAACGTATCACATATATTGAGTTAGTTGCTCAGCTCTAAGGTAGGGGATTTGAAGGGATTTTAACACAAAATTAAGCAGTTTTATTCTCAAAAACATTATCGGGATTGACCCTTTAAATAACAAATTTACTTTCATTCAATGCATGGGAATTGGTTTATTATGTTAAGCTATGTACAGTACAGTTTGGGGTCAGTTTAACTGGAAATTAGGGAAGTAAAAGGCCAATAGTGGAGCCAGTTTAGGGATCATCTATCCATAACCCAATGCTAATTATGCCTGAACATTTTACATGAATGACTAAATTATGTAGAGTGAGTACAGTAATGCACGATTATCAACAAACGTACGATCATAATAATTTTGTAGGGTGAGTACGGTAAGGTGAATTAATTATCAACAATCTTAGAAACACGAACAACATCTTTATTTTCTCCAAATCTGAAGATAACATAATTAACACATCAAATTAAAATTAAACAGAATAAAATTAAGCAGAAAAAGGTTTTATAAAGCCCCAAAATTTTTAAATTGCGTCACAACAAATATTAAAAGGGGGCAATATAACTATTCCGACAGCGAAACCCCGTTTTCATTTAATCGACCTATTATTATTTTTTCTTCGTATCTTCAATATGTTTAGATTCACCCTTGGGGAAATTTAAATATTCAATATGGCCGCTATGAGCCATTTTCTGGTTGTTTTGGTGTCAAATGTTTTGTTTTTTTTGTATGTTACTGTGTGAGAGATCCTCGAACCTCGGTTTGAAAGACTGTTGATCCTCCTAAAAGTGATGGGTAATTCCGCTAGGGGGGCGGCTTTAAAATGGAGGCTTAATTCTTGAAGGAAAAGTTATATGCGGGTAAAATAACTGAAATGTAGGTTTTGGGTGGATTGTGTATCTTCAATGTGTCAATTCAGAATTTGGTTGAAATTTAAATATTTTTAAAATATACTATACAAAAAAAGAAACGCATAGGCGATTGCTGTTTTTTAAAATACCCATGTGGGTTATTTTGTTACGATATTCATAAATATGTTGTACAATGAAGTAGATAACATGATTTGTTACCTTTTCCAAATGAAAAGTGCGGCTGAAAACGAAAAGGTTGAATTTGAGAGGTTTTTTTTCAGGAAGTACGAAACACATCGCCAAAACGCACATGATTATCTTATGCACGTACAACTTGCAGCACGTGCAGCATGCATACCTTGGCTATAAAAGGCAGGTTGTTTTCGGGAATGTCATTTGTTTTGAATGAGTTGCAGCGCCATACCAAAATGCCACGTCTCGACATTGCCACAAGGAACATCGCCATCGGACGAATTCAAGCTGGAGAGTCTCAGTCTGCTGTTGCCAGGCGTCTGAATGTTAGTCAGAGCACCATCAGCCGACTCGTACTTCGCTATAACCAGACCGGTACAGCAAATGACCGTCAACGTTCAGGGAGACCAAGAGTGACCAATGCAGCCCAAGATCGTTACATCCGGGTCCTTCATTTGCGTGATCGCCGAGCCACAGCAGTTAGTACAGCAGCCAGAGTACCAGGACTTAGGAGGATATCCGGCCAAACTGTACGGAACAGGTTGAGGGAAGCTGGCCTTAGAGCCAGAAGACCTTACGTTGGGCCCGTCCTACGTCATAGACACCGTGCACTACGTCTCCGTTGGTGCAACAATGTGGCCGCATGGGACCTGCAGAACTGGAGACGCCTTTGGTTCAGTGATGAATCACGATTCCTGCTGCAGAGACGTGATGGACGGAACAGGGTATACAGACGAGCTCGTGAACGTTACGCTCCTAACTGCGTATGTCAGGTGGACAGATTCGGCGGAGGAAGCGTTATGATGTGGGCTGCCATATCCTACACCAACCGTACCGATCTGGTCCACGCCCAAGGAAACCTGACGGCCGTACGCTACCGGGACACGATTTTAGAGCCACACCTCCTGCCAGTTATCGACGCCCAACGTCACTTGTTTCAACAAGACAACGCACGACCGCACACAGCACGTGTAACAATGGACTTCCTTGCCGCAAACAATGTCAATGTTCTTCCCTGGCCCTCTCGTTCGCCTGATCTTAATCCAATAGAACACCCTTGGGATGAACTTGATCGTCGTCTACGACAGCGTCAACGTCAGCCCCAAACTCTCCAAGAATTGGCTGCATTTCTTCAGGAGGAGTGGAGGAGGATTCCTCAGCTGGTTATCCAACGGTTGATTCGCTCCATGACAAGGCGGGTGAGAACTGTTATTAGAGCACGTGGTGGACACAATAGGTACTGACACTTGGAGAGAGTTGGGCGAAAAACGTGATTGTTTTGCCACATGGCAATGACTGTAAGCCAAAGACATTCCCTTCTCCTGCACACATGTGAAAATTCATAATGATCGGAGCATTTGTTCATGAGTTTTTTTTATGTTTGAAATACATAAAAATTTCTATATAAAATTGGCCTTTGCGTTTCTTTTTTTGTATAGTATATTTAAATTTCAACCAAATTCTGAATTGACACATTGAAGATGATCAACATGAAGCTTTTGGTTATTTACTTTAATTTAGTGAGATAAAATTCGGTACAGATTCTCCGGGCATAGATCAATAAAGATACCGCCATATCCGAATTATTTTTTAAAGGAGGAAAGTCGCTAACTCACATAGTGTCCACCGTCTTTGAAATTGCAAACATGGCTTACTGGTCAATTTAAATCATTGATGTTCGGCTTCTGATAACCAATATTTATGACAAAATGACAATTTTAAAATTGGCACGCGAATCACGTGTCAGACTGCTTTCGAGCGTCACTTATATGAAGTGACTCGAATAACGAGGCTAAACATATCCCATGAGTAAGGGCATATCACCGCTGGAAAAACAGACGCCAAAGACTCCCACTCAAGTCGGACTCTTCGCGTGTTTCGCCAAAAATAACGTTAGAATATACAGTAAAACAGAAACGACTGAATGTAAATCCATTTATATACATTCGTATTACATTATTACATGCGTTACGACTTATTTATGCCCATTTCTAGGTTACCAATGCTCTACCTTTCTGCACGCCTTGCAGGTAAATTTTCCATGTCAGGGGATCTTTAACATGTTACCACTGCAATGGAAGTGGGGTTCGTGGAAATATAATTGGTATCGATAGCTAAGGAGAATGGGGTGGCTCACGCAATCAATAGTTGATCCCCGAGCCCTGTGCTTGGTGACATGGTTTGATAAATTTGAAATTAATAAAAAAAAGTTTGTCACAGAATTTTATTTGCCAGTTTTTAAACAGTCTGACAACTTTTGGAGCTGTAATGGTTGTTGTTTATTCTTCTAGGTAAATACTTCCAGTTATCAGAAAGCTTGAGATTATATTATATAGTTCCAGTTTCAGAGTATTTTAGTGCCCGCAAATCTACAACTTGAGGATCCCTGCAACGGTTCACTGAGCGAATGCTAGAGCAGTAATGTAGATTAGAGAAATCCTTGAAGAATGTGTGATCCAATACTTTGATATTGTATGGGTTTTGGCGTCGTGCGTTAATGAATAGTGCTATATACCTTGAAGGCCATTAAATCTGATGGGATTATAGTCGTCTTTCCATGGTTGAATGTACAACGTCTACCTCCATCCATTGGTGACCTTTTTCGAAAAACAAATTGGATGACTGTAACTTTGTTACCATACATTCGCCAGCTAATTATTTCGGTTTTGGTAACAACAACCATCGCTGTATAAAATTACAGTTTGCGTCTCAGGCTTGTTCATCTTGAGTTTTTTCCAATTGATCTATGATACAGGAGGCAAAATTGTTTCCATTAACTTCCCCGTGTTCTTCATGCGCGAAGTAACAACTTACATCTCTATCGTTCAAGTAACAGGTTGTGAAGTTATGACAACTAAGTTTCGTCTTATAAGAATCTGCATTCGCAAAAATCTTTGGCGCCAGAAGAACAACCTGCAGATCCATTGTTAACACTTCAACGGTGTTATCTTCACGAGCAAGTAATTTGTCAGATTATGTCTCTTGACTCTGATTCTTCCTTTCCGTGTGTAGCAGGTATTCATCCTCTGAGATATTGATATTATGTTACTCTCTTGCACAGCAAATATTGCATTGATCTTTCTTAGGTTTGCAGAGAGCAACTCTTTAATAAGGAATGTCGTTGATGACGGCTTCAAATCCCTCTCAATACAATATGTTTTGAAGATAGAGTACAGTTGAGTAAGATTTTCAATCGAAGTTTCCAAATATAACTTGTTTTAATCCTTCCTACAGCCATGAGAGGAGAGTTTGGGAAGGGAATCCAGAAATTTAAGGAAATCTTTCTTTTCTTTTGAGCATGTACATTATCTGTAACTGTTGGATTAGGGCTTTTGTAAAACTTACTTATTTAAAAAAGATTTTAATTAGATATATATTATTTTATTATATTGCATCTTGTTGTAGTCTTTAAGTTGTTTTATATATTTCTGTTTTACTGGTATATGATTGTAAAGCGCTTCCTAACACCGTTGGTGGAATTAGCGCTATATAAATTTTTTAATAATAATAATAATAATTTCCCGCGTATTATTCACTATAATTCATTAAATATTCGCTTATCTGTGTTTTAATAAAACCACGCTAATTATTACTTAAGCTCACATTTGTTCGACCTAAATTAGACTTCAGCATATTTTAACTCGGATATAATCTTCTGAATTGTTGCATACTTTGTATTGCAAACATGTCCGACTGAACTACGTAGTCAATTGAAAAAAAAGAAAAATAAACATTGCCGATCAGTGGCGAAAGCCAGTGTCTCCTGGACCATAACATCAGCAACGGAAACAAAAGGACGAGCAAAGTTGAACGTTGTGGTTAAATTGTAACAAGCAGAATTTTAAGGAATTGAATGAATAAAGAAACATAAAAAATTGTCAAAATCACAGACACCGATCATTGCTCTCCTCTACGGGGGTGGGTCCGAATAGCCGAGTGTTTTGACGAAAATATATCAGAACCAGACACCAGAACCTTCTGATTTTTTTACAAGCACGGATTTCGTTGTTACGGGTGCGTATGGCATGTAGATGAACTCTTGACCTATAATTCAATAAAAAAAAACAGGTGGAAACGCCGTTTTCTGGATTCCGATCATTCTGAACATAAAATTAGATTATTTACTGCTATTAAACAAATTCTACAACATCAAAAAAAGAAACAAAATATTTTACCTATATTGCGACGATCTAAATGTAACTTACCGTTGTAATAATTTGTTGTCATGTCAATCCAGCTTGTAGGGCCAACTGATAATCTTCTAATAAGGTATTAGTAAATATAACAAGATCACTCAGTATTAATGGAATAATTCATTTTATCATCAGCAAACCTACAATAACAAAGGCCTGAATTCTGATTTTTTAAGTAGATCGAGGCATTTGTCATCTAAGCTTCAACTACAAGGATACTTGCGCACTAAACTTATTAAGGCCTTTAAAAAGGTTTTATGGCCGTCATATTGATTTCATTGGTAAATATAACGTGTCTCTCTCGGTTATTATTCTAGATATTTTTAATTGACACGTATACTGTTACTATCACCCTTATAATGTCTACTACATCGTTAAGACAGTTCATCACGTGCATTTTGCATACTATAGTTCATTGGCCAATCACGCTATTTGACTGACATTTCGCCTAATAGATTGGATGCAGCTATGGCGGGTGTGGCGCCAGGCAGGGTAAGCTTACTCTTCCGGACACCTGTTACCACTGCTTGTCGTGTATTTTTGTACACGAGGAGCAGTCCATTTGCTGATTACACTATTTTGCTTGAATACACTATTTTGCCTATAACGTTTTTAGGACTTCGAATTCTGTCTTATGATTTGGATTGTTCGTACTTGGTTTTTATTTTATTATTAATCAGACATTATTTAATATCTCCAGACAATAATCAACTCTGGATGTCATCGGTAGCCTGCCGTTTTTACTAGATTTGCTGCCCAGCTTTCACTCATGATTAAATCATGAAATGGATAATCGAGACTCTGTTTTTTTTATCGTCCCGACTTTAGTAATGATGATCGAGGCTTGGCTGAAAATTTAAAAGAAATTTTGAGTAAGTTCCCTTTACATTATCTAGTATTAAAGGAGCTAAATCGCTAACATCTGGGACCTAGAAATTGACCATAATGGGTCGCAACGCATATAATAATATAATCTGATTGTATATTAACTGTTTTACATTAAATTGTTTCCGTTTTGACTCTAATTTCAAATCAGTTATGTCCAGCGAAATACGGCATGAGTCTTAATCAAAGAGGAAATTATAGTGTCTGGTTATCCCAGTCTACTGCGCA
Source organism: Patella pellucida (assembly GCA_917208275.1). Lineage (NCBI taxonomy): Eukaryota > Metazoa > Mollusca > Gastropoda > Patellidae > Patella > Patella pellucida. The sequence continues at coordinate 67,606,026 of OU795039.1, forward strand.
TGCCCACCAGATAAGATATGGCCTCAGCGTTTGACAGGAGTTGTTGAATATGTCTAGCCTCGTTCTGTCTGGTCACTTGTTGCAAGTGACGCTGAAACGCACTATGGTACACGACTCGTGTACCAATGGTAAAATGTTTATTTTTTTTTAAATATTGGATATCTGAGGCCTACCGTTTCCAGGTGAGATCACAACATCAATGTTGATTTAAATTGACCAAAAATTCGTGTTTTCGATGTCGAAGATTTTGGAGGATTTTGAGTTACGGACTTAGGTCCTTTAAGTACATATTTTGATTTTGAGGAATATTGTTAAGTGTTTACTATCACTTTCTCGCTCTTGACTTTAAACGGAAATGTGACCATTTGTGATAAAACAAGAGCAAACAATGCGTTTGTCTAAGATTTTTAAAATGTGTGAATAATTCAAAGTATCTAACATCTTTTCATTAGTAGGTCATTACAATTTGCTGTTTTTAATTCTTTTTCGTTAAATTCTCGGTTCAGAGAGGATCAATTCTTATTCGAATTATTTCTAAAGGATAATTTGGTCACTTATTTCCTTTTATCAGATCAGAGAAGTATTGTAATTCTTATAGGGAAAGGGTGATATTTGGGAATATCTACACACATCGGCATCGACTTTAATAATACTCTTCTACCTCCCCCGATACACCACTGGACAATTTTATTTGTTGTTGAACAGTTAAATATGTAATACATTTCTCTTCCTTAGCATTTGATGTTTAGTTATATCCCCCCCCCCCTGTTGCAATGTTCCGTATACTAGATATTGGACACAATTCAAAATGAGCGTCTTGTTGGTGGGCACTGTCGTATAGCTCTGTATCATCAAGAATTCAATAACCATGGCCTATTCGTTCAGCTTTCAATATTGATCCATTGTCTGAATGTTTAAAAAATATAACATGGTCGTATATACGATTTCCTAACTTAATAGACTTATAAATCGTAGAAAGCAGCGTCTGCCAGGTAGGATATCCCCACATACAAGAGTTGGGTTGAGAACAGGCTAAAAAGAAAGTGGCTTTTTCTACAATATTTCATGAAGTTACAAATCGATATGAGCCAAAATCGAAGGAGCCAAGATCTTTGGGTTATGCACATGCATTTCAAGTTACATCAAAATCGGATTAAAATTATGACCCAGTTTTGGTCCGATTTTCACGAAATTCAAACTCAACCTTCATTACGGTTTAACGGTGATATAATCAAACGGGTTTTTTTTAAATCGGAAAATAAGGGACCATAATTCAGGAAGTTACGATCCGATATGCGCAAATATCGAATGGCCCAAAGATCTTTGGGTTATAAACATGTAATCAGATTAAAATTGTGACTACTACAGGGTCCATAACCTTGATATACCATATTTTTAACTATTAGCGTACAAGTGGCGGCCATTTTGTCCGGCAGTTTCGGTCCGATTTTCACGAAATTTGAACTAAACCTTCATTACGGGGTACCGGTGATATAATCAAACGGGTTTTTTTTTAAATCAGATAATATATTAAAAAAGGTAAACAATTCCATAATTTGGGTACCTGGACGGTAAAAAATCGATCTCCAAAAGATACAAGTCTTGCTGTAATATAAATCTATTACAGATGGTTTGTTGCATTTGATATTCATATAATACAATAAAAAAAATCATATCCAGTGTTTCGTCACGAAAATTTACTGACTGTAGTTCTGCAGAGGATGTCAATCACATGGTCCCCCGAATTAAAGAGGGTGGGGCGAGTGTTTAAGGTCAAAATACGTTATTGTGTCATACATCACCGGAAAGAAGGTTTCTATGGCTCTTTAAATATATTTGTTATTTTCGGGCACATTCATAATTACAAGCTTTTTTTTTAGCAGGGAAATGGGTTACTAAAATAGACTACTTTCAATTTATTTTATTTGTCGACGACTCGGAACAGCCCATACCGAGCACATGATTCACTCAAGTCATGGGCAACCAGCGAATTTGGAAGTGTTCGCCCGTTTGATTCGCAGTTACTGTGAAGGGTATAGTAGGTACTCTTAGTGACGGTTGAGATAGTGGCCGCTTTAACATTGATAAATAAAGTCGACACCACGACATGTATAATGTCATAGTGTCGCGTTAAATTGTCGTTGTGTCGGGTAGAAAATATCGTGGTGTCGGGTTAAAATGTCGTGGAGTCGTGATATCGGGTTGTCGCCTTATGAAGGACGACATCACGACATGATACCAATCAGCCACCATAAACAAATGGTAATTAGTAAACCAAAAGGCAATATTTGTATGTTACAAAAAAAGTTGAAGCCATAAAACTTACCTAATAAGATAAGCAATGGGTGTTAACATATAATCACAGCAGAAATAAGAACTCGGAGGTAATTAAGTAATTAATATACACAACTGAAAAATGAAGCCGTAAGATTAATTTTTAGTTGGATGTGTATATAATGCTTATAATTAAACTGCTGTTGGTTTATCATGATAACTATTTATAAACTTGTGAATAGAGGTATTATGAATATTGTTAACATATGATTATAGTTTAAAGCTAATTATCATTGCTGATACAACTAGTAACGCATTATTTAATAATTAAAAATGTACAATTAAAAACCTCCAGGTTAAGAAAGGTAATTGAAGAACAATGTCAATAACTTATTGCGAATTAAATTTTTAAAAGTCATTTCTTCTCCGTTATCAGCTCATCATAGGCCTTAGGAATATATAACCACGTATCTCTGTTTAGTTTTGGGCTGTAACGTTTAATTTGGATGGCTTCTATTATTCCCTCTTCTTCTGGTGTTTGTGGGCTGCTAGTGTTTGTATGTTGTTCCAGTCTGGTTTGTGACCCTTGTTTTCATTGATATACTCTGCTATGGCGGATATATTGGTTTGGGCTCTAGACTTGTGCTCTGCAATACGTTTGTCTAGTGTTTTTTTTGTTTCACCAATATAAGATTTGGCGCAGGAACAATAAGACTCCTTTTGCCTGAGTTGGGTGAGTCGGTAGTAGTTTTCCATTTGCCCCGATGATCTATTTTAAGGTTGCAGATGTTTTAAGATTGTAGATGTTCACTGTCTTCAGAATTCTACTGACCTGGTGAGAAAGTTTTCCATAGAAGGGCAATGTCTCTCGGATATCTGGTTTTTCTGGTTTTAAATAATCTTTATGTTCGGTATGGTTTCGCGGTTGGCAAACTCGGGAGGGTAGCCGTGAAAGGTACAGAAAGCATGCCAAAGGTGATCAAGTTCTTTATTTAGGTAATCTGGTTCGCAAATATTGTAGTATCTTCGAACTAGACAGGAAATTACAGATGCTTTTATATTGGTGGGATGTGTTGGATTAAAAGTTAACATACTGATCTGTATGGGTGGGTTTACCGTACACACTTGTTTTGGTGGTGTTGTATGTTCTATGAACATGGATATCTAGAACGTGAACTTAATCCTCGGGTGCTGTTTGTTGAGAAGGACTGCAGAGTCATCATCTTCATCCAATATGACGAAAGTGTCATCCACCTTGCGAAAATAACATACAGGTGTTACGGGGGTAGATTGCAGCGCACGTTCTTTAAATTCTGTAACATATATTTCTGAGAGCAGAGGTGATAATGAGCTTAAAATGTAAAGGCAGTAATAGCTTTTTTTTTCTTTTTTAGAAAATGAATCACTCAGCAGATTATCGATCATGGAATAACCCAACGATTGGGCGGGGAATAACCCGAGGGACCTATACACTTCAGGTAGGGGATGGGGATTTTGCTTACCATCCACCAACTAGGCATAAATCATCTGGGGTGGGGGCGGATAATACCAGGGATCATAGGGCCAAATCCAGTGATTAGAGGGCTTCACCTTTTCCTCTTCCGCCCACCCTTGGATTGGACTACACCGTCTACATGGCGGCACTCAACCCCAGGGAACATCTGCTCGAATATTTTTTTCGAGGAGCGATCTCTGGACCCTTTGTTACTGGGTAAACAATTGGAAGCAATAGAAACCATTTGCAAACGTCTGGGTAGTACCCCTTTAGGAATGGGAATGACATGTAACAGATGAGTCTTGCTCCCAGAAACTTCGGAGATATGGGTAAATACATTTCCTACTTTAAGGAAAATTTGTAAGTTTAGGGGGTGGCCCCAAAATGACCGGTATACGCTGAAGCTTTTAAACTCACCGTTCTGCCTGATATATTGGAGATGTATAATAATTCCCCTCAACCACCTTGACCCGGTAAGCCAGTTCCCGCTACAGTTAACAGAACATTGGGAGAGTGATATGCTAAACATAAGATCAGAACCTGTCCTGGAAGAAAGGGTGTACCTGGTATACCGCGAACCGAGTGAATCTAAAAAATAGAAAAGACAAAAGGGTAGATTTTTTTTTCAGCCTCCGCTTCTTTACGGACTGGATACACGAGACCAATATATGGTGCCGCCTCCGCTTCATTAGGGGGTGGATACGCAAAACCAAAATATGGTCCCACTTCCGCTTCCGGACTTGATGTGCAAGACCAAGATGACCCAGTTTATCGTGGGCTAGTATGTTTTTTGTTAGAAGTAAGTTATCATTAATCAACGCCTGAGTTGAACTAGTAATTCCCGAATTGTATAAGTGTAATTGTTTTTGCCCAGTGCCACTTTACTATGCACTAATGTACGGGGTGCGCCAAGGTGATGATATTTGGCCTATGTCGTTTTTCGTCATTACCCATGGCTTTCTGTCATGCATGATTTGAATTCATCCTGTTAAACGTAAGTTCAAGCAAGATCCGTTCAATATGCAATTAGAAAGAAGCAGACTGTTCAAGTAATAGATTTCAATTCGCAAAGGTTGGTCGTTCGATCGCGGTATATACAATAACCACGAGCAGGTTGGCAAAACGCAATGTTTTGTTGAATGATTTCTTGTTATAAAACAACCCACTCTTAGTATGCCAGTGAATATGATCAACGATATCATGTGATTTAATATTATTATATTGGATTGATTATTCAGCACCGGGGAGAAACTTGGGTAGGCCACACTTGCGGAGTCAAAATTACTACAGGGTAAAGATTATGTATTTTATATACCTTTTAAGGAAAAGAATCCATGCTTTCAGCAGCCATTTGACTCGTTATGATATTAGACCACTACACTCGTACTATAATTGATAGTACAATACATTACCTCCGAGCCTTCCATAACTTATATATTTATAAAGGTAACGCGCCTCCATATCACTAAAGTAAGCCGATTGCATATAATATATGTCATTCGTAGTCACTCGTCTAAACATCGCGAAATGTCTAAGGAAAGGCGCGTGTGATATAAGTTTGTTTATAACGACCGTCTTCTGTTTAAACTGTGCGTCTAGTCAGCTATTTGGTCTATCGTTCATTAAGTATGAGTTCCTTAATAATCAAGAACCAATTCTTCGAAGCATATAGGTCTTTTAACATTAATTCATCTCGTATTATTGACGATGCATTATGTAAGATTTAGACAGAGCTGGCAGTTCTATTACTACATCATTCTGAGCGGCTGTTGGATAATGGCTAAGTCACGATCGTCACCGCTACCGTTGCTACAATAGTACACAAAGTCTAGGTTAACGATTAAATTAAATCATTAAACGCCAAGCGTGTTTAAATCCGTTGAAAAACAAGAGGATCCGATGGCATACGGGGTTAATTATGTTTTTTAGAAAGTTAATACATGTCTAAGAATGTACAGTATATAAAATTTCAGGCCCAAAGAAAGACTTTAAATAATAAACCCAATGCGGTCAAGTCTGTGACCTTGATAGGCTGTATAACAATAAATGTTATTATGAGAGGCTTATCAGTGCATGGGAAACCAGGCATCTTTCCTTGACAAACTATTTACTCAGTCTCTGAAAGCTTAATAGCTAAAGCTATCGATATCTCATTCAAAATTATTATCAACGACTTGGCGAAACATTCACTCTGAAATAAGGGGGGGGGGGGCTCAATATTAAGTCATATATTAATTTTATTATTAGTTTAGTGAATATCATAAATATAGTAATTGCATAAATTCAGTTAATTGGGGGCGGGTGGCTAAGTGTCCGTAGATTCTGCGTGTTTGAGATACCTTTTTGTGTATGCAACTTAATTTAAAATAGCGAATTGCCTCTATAGACCCCAGCGAATCTTTTAGTACACAACCACACTATAATATTCCTTAAATACGTACGGTGCACGCCCAAAAAATAACGTTTGTAATTCTACAGGTTTTGAGAAGTGAACTGCACGTCAGAGTTTAGCTAATTTAGCCATTTAAGTAACTATATTGTTCGATCTCATCATTGCAGTGGCTCGATGGCTCAGTTACGTAGATGGTATTATTATTCAGTAACTTACTAGCACACATTCACAGAAACGGAAGGTTTGCATTTCTGTTGAGTGCTTCAGATAGATAAACATTTTGATTCACTAAAGACAGCCCATTTAATGTGAGTATCTATTTTCATCCGATAAATAATGAAACTATAAGAAAGCGCCTCCGCTCAATTTGTTTCATAATCTTTCTAGTCAGATAAGAATGATATATCGTGATCTCTTATTTATAAATCCGAATACAATTATATGTAAGCTATAACACTTATAGAATTCAACCTGTGAGTATATAACAAGAATGTATAGCATATTACTTAAATCAGGTTTATCTTATTATTCTAATCTTTTTAAGTGTTTAATCCCTTTAGCAGTCTAGCTAAACATAAGAAGTAGTTAGATTAATTTGTAGCTCCGAATTCGACGTTGTGGAAGGACAGTTTTGGTCATGATAATGGACAGTGTGGTTCATCAGGATGCCACTTTTCAATTAAATTGCGTATGCCTATCCTTTCGAATATACTTGAGGATTTCACATTGGTAAAATATTCTGGAAATTTGGATATTAACACTTCTCTCTTATTTCAGGTGAACACTACACTGTGGTATAAGAGAGAGAGACAGAGAAATGGGGTTTAACGTCCACTCAACACAACTAGATTAATTCGGAACTAACATGTTTAATTTTTTTATTTCAATAATTCGCTTGCGCGTAGGGGTCTATAGCAGTGGGAGGAAACCGGAGGAAACGCACGAGGTTGAGAAGGCGTCCCTATCTCCATGCCACATACGCTCACACCAGGGCTCGAAACCACAGCCGCAAGCCAGAGGTGGCCGCCGCACTCTAGGCCATCCCAACCCCCATGTGGCATAAGTCTATTTTAAGGGTATAGTCATATTCATTTGGGCGAGTTTAAAGACACTGAGCGTTTCCGCTGTAAACCCTCTGTTACTTAAACAGGTGATATGGAAGCAGTTAGCAAAGTCCACAGTATGCAGATTCAACCTGCGCCACCGAACAACAGCTTTGTTGGGGGCTAGATTGCAGAATAGTTAGCACGTGCGTGACAAGGAGTAGGGTTGCCTTTTCGATCCCGTGGGTGTTCCTCGGGCCGTCCGCTTTCCGCCCACTCCTAAAGCACCCTAAGTGAATTATTGAAATAAACATGAACCATGTTAGACCCTAGATGTGGGTGGATGGCCGAATGGTTAGCAAGTGCATGCTGTATAATAAAGCCTGTCATTGAGTCAACTGGTGTGGTTTCGAATCCCGGTTGTACGTGACAAGGAATAGGGTCGCCTGTCCAACCTCGTTGGTTTCTCTCACTGCTAAAGACCCCTACGAATTATTGAAATAAAGTTAAACCATATGTTAGTCACGAAATCACCTAGTTTGTGTCGAGTGGACGTTTAACCCCATCTCTCTCTTTCTGTCTCTCTCTCTAGTCCCGAAATGACCTAATTTTTGCCGAGTAGGCGTTAAACTACATTTCTCTCCTTCTAAAGACAGACGCTCTTACGAAAATTTGAATGTTGCCCAGACCAGAAATATTGGCGTATAAAAATCAGGTGACTCAATAATAAAACTGGATATTTTACAAAATCGGCAGAACCTATGTAGATCGATTTGTAGCCAGGGTGATTTTTATTATCGCGACCTGCACAGACTAATCCTTAGCCTCCATCGATCTGACAACACTTTGAACTTTATGTAATCGAACTTCTGGCTAAATAATGAGGCGAATTTTCTTTGTAAAATATTAAAATCCTTTAGAATTTATCACAAATGATGGAACAAAAACAAAAACGCCAAGATAATTTTAATTCTGTGCTCTGGTGTTCCTCGTGTATTGATTTTTTAACCGTAAAAAGTGCAAAATTCTCTAGCAAAGTTGATAAATCAAATCAACCTATCGTCTGAGATTACTCCCAGATTGCAAATCGGCATCAATTAACCATTTCCTTATGTTCAAAATACCTTTTTTTTTACTTATACTGCTAACATTTATTTGTAGTTTTCGGTACGAAAACAAAATTCCAGATTAGATCTTCAACAGACCCGCGGTTTGTTGGTGTCACGTTTTCCTTGGGTCATCATTCGTATCATGTTCAAGTCACTCTTTTCTGGCACAACCTACCCCGAAACAGTAGACCTCGTCATTGTCCTGTTTTAGAAATACTTAAACGTTCAAGTTTAGCCATGCCATATATAAACCAGGTGTACTTTTCTTATTTATTTATACATAAGAATATGAATGAAATGGGGTTTAACGTCCTACGATTCTGCACCTAACCTGGGCTAATTGAAGACAGGCATACGCCGACATACAGTGTGCTATGACGGCAAATTTTGCCTGGGCAGCAACTGAATTCCATCTGACAAGGGATCTTTTACGTGCACGCCAATGTGTACACGGGACCTCCGTTTTTTGTCCCATCCGAACGATTAGGCAGCTGTCCTTGTCAGGCACTTCGTCTGCATCACTGACAAGGAGAAACCACGCTGGAAAATGATACATAACAAGGCGTTAGATTCCAAGCTTTGATTGTGGAAGCAGACATTTTAAGTTTAAGATCATGTGATACCAATCATTCCTCCGATTGGCTAATAAAAATGGTTAAACCGACAATACTACACACGGGCACACAAGTGAAATTGGTCGTTAGATACGACTACCACGGGACATTATTGGTAGGACTATCACAGGACATTTTTGCTACTGTGACTACTACAGGACTGCCACATGACTACTTACATGTAGTACGACAACCACAATCACAGAAATTGAAATAATAGAATGCACAATTATTATGTACAAGCCAAATCGGTCAATTCGCGGAAATAACAACACTATTAGAAATCCTAACTACGGGTATTCCAGAGTTTCTTATGCTTAGCTAATTATTCGATAGTCTACACCAGAAATTCCTGGTGTCTTTTAGAGGATTCAACAATAGGTTCCTAGGCGTAAATAATGGTAAAGTACGTTCGTGATAATAGAAGAAAATACAGTAGAGCGTTATCAAAAATGTTGATCACGATCCGGTTTCCGAACTGCGCCCACTATTTTGCAATATTATTTACGAAGCGTCCCGTTATGGTGTGAGCGATTTAATCTAGAGAAAGTAGCCGACAATCAAAACCATTTCTTTCATCAATTAACTGTCACGTTGCAACACACAGGGGTGTCATTTGGAGATATAGCAAATGACTGACCACGTTAAGCAAATGATCAGGATATATATCATGAATGAATCTATCAAGACATGAGTCGGCAAATTATAACGCTGCTTTAATTCAACGCTTTCTAGCAGATTATAAACTTAATTGTGTAAATGCATGCGACACGATCTCCAATGTCCCGGGAGTCTGCTGATGACTGTAAATTACCATTTCTCTGGGGTAGCCGAGATCACACAGTTAGCACATTTAATTGTACTCTTGTATTTGTTCCTCTGGGTTGGTGTCTACGAGGTTATTCTAAAGCAAGGTAACCTTCAACTTCCAATCGGATCGGATGGCCGAAAGGTCTTTCGATCCCAAACTTAAATGTGACAAGGAGCAGATTCGACTGCTTAGCATCTTCGATTTTCTTCGGGTTTGGTTTCCTCCCACTATTAAAGACACTGGTCTTATAAAGGGGTTGGGTGGCCAAAAAGTATAATACATGCGCTCCAGATCTTAAAGAGTAGATTCGACTGCCTAAGCCTCATGGGTTTTCTCCGGGTTCTGTGATTTCCGCCCACTAGTACAGAACCCATGTGTTAGTCCCGATATGGCCTAATTTGTATTCATCTCCATTTTCTTTTCACCCCCTCTATAGATTTTCGATAACATAGATAACATTATTATAGACTTATGGAAAGCGTTAATTCCCGGTCCGTATCCGTATAGATTTTGTTGGTAACGTCACCGATGTGTGTGTGTTATAGCGGGTTTTTTTTCTGAATCTATGTGTATCCTAGTACCGAAGGTGTATATTTGATATGATTTAAACCATGGTAAAGACTTAGAGAGTTTTTCTGTGAATTTTCTCATTTTTCCTGACTGTCCGTCTGAAGTTAATCTACATGCAAAATTTAGGGAGGTGGGACCTTAAATTATGTGATTCTATGGTAAAGGGGTATGTATTTTCTGTAATGATATATTATTTAAACCCTAAATTACTGTTGAGTCAAAGTCGTAGATTTTTAATAAGATTCGACATTGAATTTTATTTAATAGCTCAGCGACTGTCCCTCTAAACTCGACTCACTATGTATTGGGGCGATGCCAGAGAAAAACATTCTTATAAAAACGCGCCGTGCAAATACGTTTGTGGCACAAAAACTAAACAAACAATGTCAATTGTAATCCTTTTAGCGTATTTCCGGCAAATCATTATAGTGCAGCTATTAGTATTACCACCGCATTGGATGATATCTTCCCAACGCTATCTGTACTTACGAATAATATATACATCACATTTAGTAACCGTACAAAAAACTGATGGGTGACAGAATAAAGTTTTTAACGTGACTTGATAAAGCTTGCGGGACTTTTTAAAGGAACATTGCCTAATTAGGTTACCTTTAGATATATAATTCTCGGCTCTGTACACGCAGTATCACAGACAGCCCAGTAATTGGCGTGTGAACTGCATTGTTGTAATAAACACAAACACTTAATATGGAACACAATTACTATTTTAATTTAAGCGAAGTTTCGTTGAGGATTCTCTCAACGTTTTCAAGCTAATGCTAATAAAATGAATATACAGAGGGTTTATATAAAAAACAAGTAACAGTAAATTAATCTTAATAATTGAGAAACCATTATGAAGCCATAAACATAAAATATATAACACCCAATTAAAGCCAAAAACCTATACAAAAAAAAACAAGTAACAGTCAATCAATCATAATAATTTAGAAGCCATATGAAATCTTACACATAAAATATATAACACCAAATTAAAGCCAATAGACCGTTAGGTAAACCACTTATCTAGTAAATTTAAGGTCAAAGAGAAACTTATAATAACATAATTAGGGAAACCCACTAGATCCAAAACTAGTATATTCAACACAGATCAGAAGGAAACTTATCAAAACTTATACAAGGTGATTATACATAGCACAAAATTATAGGAGGAACCAAATTGTTGTAGTTAGTACTACCCCTTCTGTGTTAAAACGGCGTTTCCCAACATCCCAACGCGGTGGCTGAGTGTAGGGTGGGTAGTAAAATTAACTGCTCAAACTGCAAGGGCAGCCACGCAGCCAACTCCCCGCAATGCCCAAGAATTCTAGCGACCAAAGCAGCTCTACGCCTGCAAAGCAAAGACAAACTTACCTTTAGGGAGGCAACCCAACAAGTAAAAAACAAGGAGAGGGAAGCAAAAGTAGTCAGAGAACCGGTGGTGGAACCAAAGCAAGCTCCAGCACCGACTCTCTTGACATCCGATGTAACCCCCACCCCTAAAGGTAAAGACAAGAAGAAGAAAGAGAAGAACATATCAACCAAACCTGCAGAGGTCAAACAGAAGACACCCAAGAAAAAAAAAGAGGAACCGAAAACGAAGAGTCATGAAGAACACTTCATTCCTAAATTTAAAACGGAAAGTGGCTTCATGATCGAGTTCCTCAGGGTGGCCGTATCCAATGAGGACCAAACTACCAAGATGGAAAGCTTACTCGGCAAAGTAAGGACACACATGGTCAACGCCGATGTCCTGTGTGTCATGATTAACTCAATCAACATAGTAAAAAAAAGATCAAGAGAAGAAGACGACGACGAAGAAACCACAAAAAGTGATCAAACGGCAAACCTCGCACTCCGTAGAAGGATATCTCATGTTCGTCACTACAGCACTGGCGATATGCCCAGTTGCTTGCCGGTTTTAACACCAAAGACGAACACTAATGAGGTACCTCCTATGGAATGTGAAACGCCAATTGAACAATAAAAAGACAATACATAGAGGCATCCATCCGGACAGTCATCATGGCGGGCCAGGTTAAAGTTCTACAACTTAATGTTAATGGACTGGCCCCAGATGTGCTGAGCTGAGAAAATACATCACACGCAACCCCAGGGATGTAATTTGCCTCCAAGAAACCAATTTACTACCAACCTCGAAAGACATCTACATACCCGGATACACTTGTGAGAGAAGGGACAGACCAGGAAGTACGACACGTGGCGGCGGCATTGTCATCTATATCCGTGATAACCTAAATTATATTTCTGTTTCACTGGACGTAGAAGGACCTCTAGAAGCAATGGGCATAGCCTTCACATTGAGCAATAATACGAATTTGACAATAGTGAATGTCTATGTACCCCCAGATGTCACGAAAAAACCAGTTGACTTCCAGTCACTTCTCGATCAACTTCCACAGGGCGAATCATTGTTTTGCGGGGATTTCAACGCAAAACACGTCCTGTGGGGGTCGCCGAGGAATGACTGCCGGGGGACTAGCCTATGCTCAATAATAGAAGCAAACGACTTATGCATGCTGAACGATGAGAGCCCTACTTTTGTTGGAGGAAATGCCCCACCTTCGCACCTAGATCTCACGTTCTGTACGCTTGGTCTGGCAAACCGCTGCGACTGGCAAGTACACGAAGACGAAACACTTGGCAGTGACCATCTCCTGATAGAATTCTGCATTCAGGCCGAAGCAACCAGGGAAGTCTATAACGGGAGACCCAATTGGATTATGAAACAAGCTGATTGGGTTAAATTCCGTGTAGGCTGCCTTGAGTGGAAGGAAGAAGATATCATCGATACCAACATCGACGTGTACGCTACCAACATTACGAGCTCTATTATAGGTGCTGCTAACGACTCCATTCCAAAGACTTCTGGCGGAAAACCAAGGACTAGAAAACCATGGTGGTCACCGGAATGTCAGAAGGCGGTCAACGACAGAAGGAAGGCCCTCCGCCTACGAAAACGCCACTACAATGAAGCCAACCACCAAAATTACCTTAAGTTGAAATACGCTGCAAGAGACACCATAAAAAAGGCACAAAGTGGGCACTGGATGACATTCTGTAATGCGTTGAATAAAAACACGCAAACGGGTGCCGTCTGGAAGAAGCTGAACGCCATGAACGGGAAACGCAGATCATTCAACATACCAAACCTTGAAGATGGAGATAAGTATGTTACGAACGGCAAGGAAAAGGTAGATCTACTAGCAAAAACTTTTGCTGATGCAAGCAGAGACGAAAACCAATCACCAGAGTTTCTGAAGAGGAAGGAAATCTTTTACTCGCAGCACCCTTCATTAGTAATTGAATCTAATGAAGTGGCTGAACCAATCAACCTACCCTTCTCTGAGGGAGAGTTAAATAAGGCTCTTTCCCTCAAGAAGGATAGTGCGGCTGGTGAGGACAAAGTAAAGTACTCCATGCTCAAACATCTACCAAGAAACGCCAAGACGATACTACTAAACTTCTTCAACACATCCTGGCTGTCAGGAGAGGTACCTAAAGAATGGCGAAAAGCAAACGTCATACCTCTACTGAAAGCTGGGAAAGAGAAGAACAAGGTAGAGTCATATCGACCAGTAAGTTTGACATCCACACTATGCAAAACATTGGAAACAATGGTTAATATCCGATTACAGTTCTATCTGGAGAGCAACCGATTGATCGACGAAAATCAAAGTGGGTTCCGGAAAGGACGATCAACAATGGACCACTTGGTTAGACTACAGCAAGTCATGTCGCAGGCCCTTCTCTCAGGAAACCTGTTATGTGCCGTGTTCGTAGATCTGACCAAGGCTTTCGATTTAGTTTGGTTAGACGGGCTGCTCTTCAAGTTGGGACGTATCGGTATAACGGGCATAATGTTTCGGTGGATTAAAAGCTTTCTGAGCGATAGAAGGATACAGGTGAATGTTGGCAGATTCCTGAGTGCCGAGCAAGCATTAAAAAATGGCACGCCTCAGGGGTCTGTTATCAGTCCCACTCTCTTCAACATCATGATCAATGACATTCACAAATCGTCCTACCTCGATTCTAAAACTAACTTGGCTAAATTTGCCGATGACAGTACCATATGGAGAAATGGGACGAGCTTCTGTGACCTACAAAAGAATATGCAAAGAGCCTTAGACAAATTCATGACATGGGCAAACGACTGGGGATTTAAAGTCTCGGAGAAGAAAACAGTCGGCATGCTTGTGAGCAGGGATAGAGGGATAAACAGAATGACTCTGTGTATGAACGGGAAAACCATCGAGTTCAAAGACCAAACCAAGTTCCTTGGCGTAATCTTTGACCGACGGTTGACCCGGAAACCGCACATCGACTGGACTGTAGATAGATGCTCCAAAATCCTAAACTTAATGAGAAAATTAACGGGCAGTACGTGGGGCGCCAATAGAGTTACACTAATGATGGTATATCATGCTCTAATACGTTCTGTATTAGACTACGGCTCTTTGGCCTTTATGAACTGCGCGCCAACACTCTTAAGCAAGCTTGACACCATCCAATACAAAGCTCTGTGCATTGCGACTGGCGTAGGGCTCGGGACTAGGCGAGAGGCACTACTACAAGAAGTCGGGGAGTTGCCCCTATCCCTAAGAAGAAAAGAACTGGCGACAAGGTATTGGGTCAAGATATCACAACTAGGTGAAAGATCCCCAACATTTCTCAGTCTACAAAAGACAAAATATGTAAGAGATCCCAAAAAGAAAACCTTCAGCCAGGGTATCAGAGAAACGATCAAGGAACTACGACTGGGGGAGCTCGTGATAAATAAACACGACCCCCCAGTTGTCGCCCCCTGGACGCTCCCTATACCACTGGTCAATCTAGATCTACTACAGAAAACCGACAAGAAAAATAACCCCAGTGCTGCACGTGCTTACTCTCTAGAACATTTGGAAGACAACTGGCCGTCTGATGACTGGGACCATGTGTACACGGATGGCTCACGCAATCCTGAAAGGGGCACCAGCTCGTTTGGAATATACCTGCCAAACGGGGAACAGGGAATAAGCAGGAAACTGCCCAATAACTGTTCGGTGTACACTGCAGAGCTTGTTGCCATTCGTGACGCTATTTCATGGATCTCCCATCAAAAGACCGGCAAGTTCGTCATTCCAAGCGATTCTCTGAGCAGTCTGATTTCAATCCAAAATGACAACTCGGAATCAAGACCAGAAGTCATTTTGGAAATCAGGCAGCTATATCAGAGGGTCCTAGAGAAGGGAAGCAAATTAGAGCTCGTGTGGATTCCATCACATGTCAACATTAAAGGAAACGAGGAGGCAGATCGACTCGCCAGCGAGGGTCTCAAGGACACAGCTACACGCCGCCTCATAGACTACAGCACCACGGAAATCTACAGTATGGTCAAAAGACAGGTCAATTCAATCTGGGAATTAAATCTCGTTGAACTTGACACATACAGATTCCGACTGGATGACGAGATCTACACCAAGACAGCAACCAATCACCCTAGACGAGATATATGCAGACTCATATCGAAACTAAGGGTGAAAGAGAGGCTGCGAGACTACAAACACCAAGTCATCGTCTGTGAGTGCGGAGAAGAGTGTACCACCAACCATGTCCTGGTAGACTGCGAGGTTTACAAGGAAGAGAGACGGGACTTAGTGAGAATGATGGAGACCAATAACATACCATTCAACACTAAGAACCTACTCTTCCCTAGACCAGATCTGAAGCTACAAATCTTCGAAGAAGTCCACACCCTAATGGACACAGTTGGACTAAGTAAATTAGTGAAATAAGAAAGGGTCACGGCTAGATAAATTCTCCATACAACGTAGGATGGTTGAGTAAAAACGTCCTCACGAAGGAAGCCCAACCATCCTATACATTTATTTTAATTTATTCATTTTACTTTATCTTTATACTTTACTTTTACTTAAATTTATTTTATATTTATTTATTACCTTCAATTTATTTTTTATTTTTTCTACTTATTTTTTATCTCAACTTATTTTTTTTTATACGACGTAGGGTGGGGAAGTAAAAACGTCCTCTCGAAGGAAGCCCAACCACTCTACAACTTTATTTTAATTAATTCATTTTACTTTATCTTTACTTTACTTTAATTTATTTTATTTTATTTAATTTAATTTTTATTTATTACCTTTAAATTAATTAACTAATAAATTTTAATTAATTCATTTTACTTTATCTTTACTTTATCTTTACTTTATCTTTACTTTACTTTTACTTTAATTTACTTTATTTTATTACCTTTAATTTATTTTGACTACAACTTTATTATACTCTCTTTATTTATTTAATTTTATATTAGTTTAATTTACTACTAACATCTACTAAACTGGCGGGATAGTGGAGTAAGAGGGAGTCATGATCAGATGGGCTCTGCATCTAAACACTATTCTGCCAAAACAAATACCAGTGGGATAGTGGAGTAAGGGGAGACCACGAGAAGACAGGTCTGGCACCTAAAAACACAAATCCCACAAAGAAGACATCTACCAATCCAGAAACAAAAGAGATCATCTACCAACGATGTGTTTTTATTAAATAAAGGGAAGAACTTCCCACTAAAACCTAATCCATGGCCTAAGGCCAAAATGGAAAGATTGCAAAATCATATTCTAAAAATCAGGAAGCAGCTTCGGCTCTCCTATGTCTTGTCTGTGATATCACTTAAGTGGAAGCAGACGTTAAACACCAAAAGAAGAAGAAGAAGAATCTAGGACGACCAAAGGCAGCGAGCACTTTTCGTGGGGTCGCGGACTAGTCGGAGAACTTTTTAAAATTTGCTATCTTTTCATGTAATCTATCTATACATCTTCAATAGAAGACTTGTTCTCGCTTTAACTCCGTATATCTTATCCTTCAAGTAACACTCTACAATCTACATTTTTCGTCGTCACTAATTTCGATTCTTCGATAGAAACTATCGTCGCGAATACCAAGTCTCGCGCTTTCCAACTGAAATATCTACCTGTGATAATCGAGTTGCGAAGTTAAAGGTTCGCTTAATGGCAAGGTTGCTGGAAATTTCCAAAACAAAGAGACTTGCCGCTGCTAATTTCCGTGCAAATAAATACTTCTCTAAACCTGTTTACGGCTGTAAATTTATCTATTCTTTTTTAGGTGGAGATCTCAATTTTTGTATTTGAATATGTGTTTGTATCACGACCTCTGATTGGACAACGTTATTGTTCACGTGTCTGCAGTAAAGAGAAATAACCTATACCTAAAAGTTCAGGAAATTCAGACAATTATGGCAACGGATAGAAGTTGAAAAACTGCGACCGTTGCTTCGGGAACATGTGATCTATACAGCTCTTTTCTAATTGATTTCCTCCCATGCCCACGATCATTGTTTTTGCACTCTGACCAGATTTCCCGTATCACTTTCACTTAGTGCATTTGCCCAGCATCCTAATTACTAATGCATAATTGCGCGCCCTAAATTGCGGTCGCAATTCAGGTAGTTTTCGGGCCTGGGAGTCATCAGCATTTGGCAGGCGGCGAGCTAGCCAGAACGTGAGCGTTTGATCTTCTTGAAAATTACGTTTCTCTTTACAGGAAAGTGGGTACTTGTTGTGGAAGGAGATCACCGGTGCGTCGCATGAACAACCTTACCATGAACAATTCATTGAGCTAGGTTTCTATTATGTGACCAGAAACCTAAGTGCGTCATTTGTTATTAAGTACTTTCGACTGAATCCATGAATGCTCATGATGTTTCATAGTAAAATGTGACTTATTTGTTCTTCGAGGGGTCACGATCGGATCCTGGGTCTGGAATTGGATCCCCACCCAAAAAGGTTTGGAATCTATGTGTTAAAAGAATAGCTATTGGCAAACCTATAAGCTGTTGATGACGTCATAACAATTTAATTTATTTTTTCATCATCTAAACAGGCTAATGCAAAGCATACCCAAAGAACATAAATTAGGTAGGACCTATTAACGATAGAACATTACTACCAAGAACTCCAGTCAACACATATGGACTACTGTTGGTAACCCTTCCGTTCTTTGTTGTCTTCAATCCACTCAGAAGACATCCTTGACGAGGGTTATTTTACCTGCACGCCAATATGTACACGGGACCTCATTTTTTTTGTCCTATTCGAACACCCGATCTACAGTCTTGTGTCTTACTCACCGTGATCCCCAGTCTAGTGCCTTACTCGCCGTGATCTCATGTCTAGTGTCTTACTCACCGTGATCTCCAGTCTTGTGTCTTACTCACCGTGATCTCAAGTCTTGTGTCTTACTCGCCGTGATCTCAAGTCTTGTGTCTTACTCGCCGTGATCTCCAGTATAGTGTCTTACTCACCGCGATCCCCTAGTCTTAAGGAACCCGCCCGCTTGACAATTCGTTGACTCTAGTTAAAGACGGATCCTTACTGACATCAAACGGACTACTGTTAGTAAATATGGGGATGGTTTAACATATCCTGGAGAACTCGTAGGCGACCCATAACACCACTCTTGCACTCTAGTTCAGAACTCAAGCCGGTTGAAACTGATCTTGTCGACGATTTCGACCGCTTGAAAAATGCAATCTGTTCTTGGAAGAGATGCGTCTCTCTTATTAACTAGGAATATTACTGTGGGTATAAGGACATTGCTAGCTTGACCACCGTTCGACACCCCTGTGGATAACCCATTACTCTTAAGATTACACCCGATTGACACCGCGTGGACTACTCGACTTAAAAGTTTGCAATTTATGAACACCCCACAAACTATAACGATCAAGCCTTCTTGACAACCAATGGATTACAGTAGGTACAGATTGGACCCTTTGACATAGTCTACGTTGAACCTCCGGAGAAGTAATCCAGTTAAAAGATTCCACCTATTTGAGACTCGTTGGACTACTTTATGGTTATGAACCCTGTCGGCTTGACATCCCTAAAGGTATCCTATTTAGAGATCCCAGTCGCTTAACGCCCAGGCATGAATTCAGCTTTGATCGCTCTCGGGCACTATTATGAATTACAAAGGGCATCGACCCCGAATTACAAGTCACTGCGTGCACGTCATTGTGGGACTAACGTATGGTTTTAAATTTTTATTTCAATAATTCGCTTGCGCGTAGGGGTCTTTAGCAGTATGTGGAAACCGGAGTGCCCGCAGGAAACCTACGAGGTTCAAAAGGCGTCCCTATCTCCATCTCACATACGCTCATACTAAGGCTCGAAACCACAGCCGCAAGCCAGGGGTGACCGGCCAGCTAGAGGTCGAAGCGCGGCATAATTCATTTTACCTGGATTCCATATTGGATACAAAACGTAAACAGTTTTAATGTTTTCGAGTTATTAAGATATTTAAAAATGTCAATTATTATCTGCAAATTCTGTCCTCAATTAACCACGGATGGCATGAATACGTGAGGTATACTACATAGAAAAAGCACTGTACGCATATTCACTGCTAAGAAAAGTATGCTCTGTTAGTTATCTGAGTGAAGAATTGTGTTAATTACACTATACCCGATTGCATTCTTCCGGGGAACCACGTGACTCACTGGATTAGACGCTATCTCCTTAACTAGGGTCTCGTTTGCACCCCCTTTGTCATTGGTGCAGAACGGAGGGTATGCAAAGCAAGCCTGTCTAGTTGTTAGGAAACCAAAAAAACGAGGACCTGTGTATACCCTTGACAGTTGGATTTTGAAATAAAATCTCCCTCATAGGACACTGTATCGTGTATGCCCGTCTTCGTTAGCTCAATCGGTGCAGCAAAATTGCACTCTAAACTCAGTTTTATTCTCCCATAGCAAAGTCTTATACACGGTCGCTTCTTCTGGAGTGCTAAATCTATTCTCACTTACTGGGGGTGGGCTGGCCTAGTGGTCTGGAGTGCCGCGCTTCGACCTATTGCTGGCCGGTTACCTCTCACTTGCGGTTGTGGTTTCGAGCCCTGGTGTGAGCGTATGTGGCATGGGTTTCCTCCGGATACTCCGGTTTCCCTCCACTGCTAAATACCCCTACGCGCAAGCGAATTATTGAAATAAAATTAAACCACATGTTAGTGTCGAAATGACCTAGTTGTATTGAGTGGACCCAGGGAAAACCCACGAGATTTCACAGGCGACCCTACTCCCTGTCACGTACAACGAGGGAATCGTTGACAGACCTCATGATGCAGCGCGCGCACACCAGCAATTCGGTCATCCAAACCCCGGCACGTAAAAGAACCCTTGACAGTTCGAAATCGAAATAAAGAGTAAACCCCTTTTCATTTCGAAGGATAGTTGAATTCTAGACAACAGTCAAATCATCTTTGCTCTCTTATTTACATTAAGTAATGGAATGTTACTGAGAGTCCCAGACCATCCCACGTGGTTAGCCCTTTTCGCGGATCCAGAAAAATAATTGTGATGTGAATTAACAAAACACTAAAATTATGGTAACAATTGATAACATTTAATAGCACCTTGTCTCGCGTAATAAATAAATATAATTTCTTTTATCATACAATATATAACATTCTATGACGTAACAATAACGTCATCGTCAATAAAATCAAGCAGTCATGTGCTCACAATTTAACTAATAAATACATGTACATTTACTCTCTTGTTATGATAAAACAACAATCGTATACATATTATATCTGATTCTGTAAATACTTTAAATAAATGGGAATAACGTTTTCTTTGGAGAACAATAATTTAAATAACTTTATTATTTTTTTAAAAACAACAAAAAACACTAAAGCGTAACTGTGTACAGCCAGTTGAGCGGAGTTTTTTTTATTAAAACATCACAACCTGCACATTCGCATTTGATACAGAATGTTCATATTTTAAATTAGATAATATAATTTTATTCGAGAAATCTCAGCGAAAGATTTTCTTTGAAAATAAAGCAGCTTAAAAATCAATGATTGTCACTTGTTTCGTAAGAAAATAGAACTATCATTTCATAAAGATGGGGGGCTATTTAAACAAGCGGAGGCACATTGTCGATTTTCTTCTTCGCATACGTAAAACATGTCCATCAAAATAAGTTCAAACATTAACCAATCTTATAATTAAATAAAACTAACAAGACTCCTGCTTTTCATGCAGTTCAATCAAATTCCGTTTCCTGTGGGGTTGTTTTGCTTGGATTAAATGAAGAGACTCATTTCAAACCAGTCACAATGTCATAATCGTTTCTCGGCATTCACTAAATAGCTAGAGTTATTAAAGATTGTTTTACTGTGGGTTAATCTAACTTCAAAAATATCAATTCTTATCACATACAAATCCACAACCAATAAAAGTAGGCTTCGCAAAGATAACTATTTACGCTCAGACAAAATGTCCATATGCTTTTTTTAAGATTGTGAAATCAAGCCGAAGCCAGCGACTACGGTGGTATCTTGAAACATAGCTGTTGCGGAATCTGGTGTCAGCTCTCCAACCATCTCGTCCAGAGACCAGAAATTGAATTCTCGTTCTATTTTGCCCGGAATGTATAAATGAGTCTATGAGGGAGTTTTGCCGTCATCAATTGTCAGTACCACAACCTGGAAAAATAAATGAGAGTAAAATTATAATAATACCCCTAAATTAATAACAATATTCCGTAATACCAGTTATCTGGTGGAAACAATTAATGCGGGACTAATGTTCCACCCTTCAGCACTGTGTGATTATGAAGGGCACCCGGGAGCGCCATCTGAGAAACATGCGTTTTAACAGTTGTTTCACCTTTTTGAAAGTCACTGAGTGATTATGAAGAGAAAAATGGAGCGCCGGATATTCTATGATTTTAAGAGCAACATATGGGTTGTTTTTTTTGTTTCGATGTGTGCACAATAAGTGATACGATTTTCTTCTTTCTAGAAGCACCTGGCATAATTTCAATTGAATCCTTCTCCTTTACAAAGAAATGATCGCATTTATAAGAATATATTGCTGGGGTAGGTACTGACCATTATACGAAAATTAGAACACTCATAATTTTGTATTTTGAGAAATTTAAATTAAACTTAATTTTGTATAAGATTTCTTAGCGAATGTAAAACAGATATTTTACAGGAAAAAACGGTGCCTTTAAATATAGAAATGTTTTCTTTTAAATTTTTGTTTGAATTGACTAAGGTCAAGCTTCTTTTGCGTTGTTCAAATGTCCGTTCATTAGACTGATTGATTGATTTTCTTAATAAAAAGGTGAGAAGCTAATAATATCGCCAATGAATAAAACTGACAAGTAAAGGTGGGAACTGATATTTGCAAAGGTAATATCGTGGCAAGATCCGTGTGCTATCTGATAAGCAATGTATTTTACCATGACAACTGCTAATGATCTCGGAAATGGCGAGTTTGTTAATGGGTCTATAGTGTGACAGGTTGATTTTATCGTGTTTAATATCATGCCATTTATTAGGTCCATTCCGTAGGTAGGTCAAATACCATTTTCGCATATCATGAAACATAACTATTGACGGACTTAAGTAAATACGCAAATAAAAGCATTGAATATTTGACTAGTTACGGAAGATGTTTTATCTTCCATTTAAATAACAATGGGTTGGGATTTATTCCATATTGAACACGAATTATTTACGGGTTTAAAAATAATTACGTAAATATAAACTTAGAATTATAAATTGAAAAGGAATTCAATCCGGACAATACGAAATAAATCGCTCTAGCAGCACTGTTAGGAGGGACATCAAAATATCTCGAAAAAAGTTAACCCGCGCATTGCCCAGAGGGCAACCTAGTCCATGCGAAATTCTTGCAACGTGAATTGTTTAGTTTGGAGACTACTGTCGAAAAGTTAAAACAGTACAGGACGTAAACTAATACTTTGAAAATCAATGGTTGCTTTTTTAAGTATGTTTTTCGGAAAATAAGATTGAAATTGCTTGAACAATATTCAACTTTCCTTTAAAAAAAATAGTAAAACCTTAAACTTAAAGAATTTTGGGGGTGGGGAGGTGTTGGGGCGGCTGAGCACATATTCGTAACAGGCAGTCAATGTTTCGTACAAGGGTGCGGCCTACTTCGGAAATTTGGCAAGGAGTGTTGGACTAACACTAAGCGTTAATCGCCTAATTTATAAGTGAACTGCACCTTCCTTATAAATTCGATTTCGCGCTTCATTCATATTAAATGTCTTTCAAATAAATACATGCGGCTGACTAAGCGGTTGTAATATAGAAGTTTAATGGACTGGGATTTTTTTTTAAACGGCTGTATACACTATTGATCGGATCACAGGTAGTTTACACAACAGATTATATTATAAAAAGTACATTCATCACTGGCTACTTTCGAAAGGGAGATATAAAAGGGGACGCATAAATTAAAGCTCAGAAAGAAAATGAATCTTTAAAGGTTCATCAAATATTCTTAAATCATTAAAGTTTTTACAAAATTTGAGTGGATGTACTTGAATAACAATAAAATTGAAAGAGAAATAATTACTGGTCAAAAATGCTAATAAAATACATATTAATTTCCTGCATGCAAGCAAGTCATAGTCCCTGGCGTTTCTTGACACGTTAGGTCTCAATAAATCTGAGTTTGTTTTTGTAAATATAAAGACGTTTAATACAAAATGACAGACCTGAGAATTACATATTTTAGAATAAGTAGTACTACATACCTTTTTATTTCTAACCTGCTAACTAATCACAATATTATATGGATTTGTAGGTTGAAGTCTCTTCGATAAATTTTGTAACCGAACTCTAATGTCATAAAACATGTCTAAACTTCTCTTCGACGCCCTTGAGTTCCGAATATTGCATCTAAGTCCAGCATATCCGCTATCGCACTGGCACCTACAACTACCCCAAACCGACCGCGCCAATTCAAATTGGCCGTGATAGCACATCATTCCTCTACATATGGCCCTTCCGTCGCTCAGAGAAGTTAATAGCATGATAATACAAAATAGATGAAGCACCTTTGTCCAGTTCATAGTCCAATCAAAACCTCTGTTACTAGCTTTAGAACTGAAATTAACATTGTGTATTCCCATTTATATCGAATTTACCAGTGCGACATCCTTAATACAGGGGTGTCGTTTGAAAGGTAAATATTATCTCAATAAAATCGATCCAATAAATGTTGTAAAGTATAAGTGTTCCTCGTAAACCACGTTTGTCCGGCTTCTTTTACTATAGTTATGTGTTGTTTCTTATTCAAAATAAGTAAACACGAATGTACAATTTTTTTCGACTCTCACGTTAAAAGAATTATTACGAATTCTAATCACACTTTTTGTCACATTAATCAAGTTGCAAATGAACCTCTTTAAAAGCTGGCGACTTTTCGACGTGTTTCTCGCTTGTCAAGATTTATTTTCTGAGGTTCGAAGAATACTGTCGGAGTTTAAATAAGCGCGAGGAGTGAACAGGCTTACGCGTATGGGCGTCGTCAAAACAATACGCACGTCATAGGAACCAGAAATATTTGCCAGATATTGCCGCCTTATGACAACTCCGCCTACAATACACATTGGCCAATCGCATGACAGTGATATTCCCATGTATATACTGACTGTATTTGAAGTAGGCTACGGTAGTTCATTGATAAGAATGTTAGAGAATAGACCGTGTGATATTTTAGCTTTAGACTATAGTCTACATAATGAATGAATGGAATGCCGCGGCTTTATCTTTATCAATCTCTCTACCTATCCTTAAATATTACAGTCCAATAGAGAGCATTTATATCTTCTCCAATTTTAATATATTTTACTATTTTATACCAAACAGAATTATAGCCTTTACGTTAAAGTGGCGGTTAAAGGACCTTGAGTAAGGAACTTTCGCCAAAAGTCAACACTTGCGTCCAAACGAAAAACCTGCGGATAGATCTCGACTCAACAAACTACCTGAACATCTGCACCGACGGAGTAATAAAACATTAGATAGCCATTTAATTTGTCATGTTATATCTTCTTTGCGGTTCAACCCAACCTCCCAAATAAGTTACTCGTTTGGACGCATATTATTATGTTGTAATATTGCGACGTTTCCTAATGGTTTCTATTGATAAAGATGAGACTGGATTTCAGGATATATATCAGTATGCAGAACACTTCCGACCTTGGTTTCAGTTCTTGTAAAATTATTCAATGCGTAAGTTAAGACAATTCCGGGTCGTATATTACTAGGAGGCAACGTGGTATACCTAGGATGGAGTATACTATCCTTTACTTGTAAGCATCAACCGGTATCGAGATTGTGTCAATTTCTCATATCGTAATTTCATCAACTTACAAGTTCCTTTATTATGTCGAACAGTTCAATATATATTAGCTATACATGTGCACCTGTAAAAAGCATTAATTGTATACAATTGTGTTTAGAATAAAAATATATTGAACCCCGCCTCTTTACAAATAACCAAATGCCTTTAGATGTTCATAAAGGCAAGAAGCCGATATAAAACAGTTACGGTACAGTTACCTGTCTTAAGGCAATGCAGAATATCAGATCTTTAAAAAGAGAGAGAGGAATGGCAGATATACATATCAATAACACTTAATCTATCACACCTTTTTTTTTAAAAAAAATACGCACTGCCCAAGGCTGTAAGTGCATACAATATAAACGTTGATGGAAGTAATTGAAAGTAATAGTGGCTCTTTGGAAATGAATGTTATTACAATGAATAAAGGCATGTTTGGCACCCACAGGCATGTCGTAATGGAATATTTCTTTGAATCATACTAAAAACAGATTAATTTTTAATCTATACAAAAATATCTGAAGGCACTTCCATACATTTTAAGCCAGGGGAAGATTTAATCATAAATAGGCGAATCAATTTATACACATAATAGATCAATTTACTGGAATATAAAATAAGATATAGCAATAATCTGCTCCCACTACTCCCCCATATTCCAAGCGTCTATATTGGTCATTGAATTGAAAAATCGGAATTAGCGATTCAGTTGATATATGTATTATATCAGCTTACCGGAATGCTATTATTATGAACTAATAGCCAGATCTAGCTCCCGTCCTATGTTTATTTTAGCTATAAAAATATTAAGTTGGAATTCTCAAATAGCCGATTCCATTTACTGGAATTTACCTGTACTATGCACTAAGTATTTGTAGCGTAGACTTCTAATACAATCATCCGATAGTCAAACGGATCGGAAAAATAATTTTAACGTATCTTGATTTTTTTTTACCAAATATAACCATTCTTATGTTATATTATTATTTGCACAATATATCCCGAATGTTTCCATAAAACAAACGTTTATGATTATATTTCATTATGTAAGTGTCAGACATTATGTTCTATATTTACGGGGGGGGTGTCTGTGGACTACGTGTTTGCGTAGGTTCATAAGATCTGTCATTGGGTCGAGTGACGTTTCGAGTCCCCGCTTGTACGTGACCAGGAGTAGGGTAGCCTGACAGGAATCAAAAGAAACACATAAATTTTATTCAATGCGCTTATTTAATGTGTTATATAGCATTGTTCGCTAAAATATAGAATTTGTCAGGAATAAACCCACGCCAATATGCACCCATGTAATTAGGAAAACAAACAAAATGCCAACGCTAAATACCATTCCTCTTCGAATTGGATTGATACTATTGTGGTTTGCAAGAGATTCATATTCCATAAAGCAAGAGTGTAATTGCCTGTAGTGCTGAAATATTTTACATTCTAACAGTGTGTCCATTTAATCCAAAACATTTATTTTGATAATTGAACATATTATTTCACAAAGTGTTTTGGGCAGTAAAGTAAATATTGGTTTCTTCTGCAACGACGAATGGTTTATACATAATATCGCCCAATTTTTATACGGTGTCAAGGTTATAAGTAATTGAAACTACTTAACGATGTAGGCCTACTGTTCTGCTTCGACTTGGTTTTAATGAAGATGGTCATGCGCGATACAGTTTGCTATGAAGGAAATTTGGCCCAGTCAGCCACGGGTTCTCTTAAGTGACACCATAGTGTACAACGGACCCCAGGTTTTCGTCCATCACTAGGCAGAACAGACACGGAGAAATCAGTACGACTATACCTCCCACCCACCCCCCCACACACACAGCCACCACCATTCTCTCTTTATCAATGTTTGATCAATAATGTTACTTTAAATAAGGTCTTTATGTTATACGGGAAAATTTCCAAACTAACATGATTTATAGGCCAAGGTGTGAAAAATATGATTTATAGGCCAAGGTGTGAAAAAAAATGTTGAACATGTACATATTATTAGTTGTTGTTAGGTGTGGGTATCGATGGGGTTTCCCCATATAAATAGCGTCACAATGACTGACATACCCAGTGTATCGAACTACATTTAGAATATGGGGGATGCAGGGGTTACTATTATTCAATGCGTCAGTATTCCATTATACTTCTGTATAATATACTATAAACCGTGTATACAAATAAAAAATCTTCTGAATTTTAACAAAGCTAACAATAAACAGAATTCAAAAAATTTAACAATCAATAGGCTTCATTCTCTCGCGAAATGAAATATGACTTTTTGGCAAGTCCACACCAACCGAGCTATTTTGCGCCAAACATATCATGAGTTATACGAGAATAACTAAATAATAAATCACAACAGTAATCGATATATACATAAATAAAAACAAATATCATTGATTTTCAATTAAAAACAATTATAACAACACTTTATGTATATTTATTTAAAATAGAACAAATGAAAATTACAAATATCCAATTAAAATTGGGTGTAAAAATTCGTTTCTTTTAAAAAAGGCTAGTAATCTGCAATATAGAGCCTGTTGCGCAAAATATTGATCTAAGGAGTGACAACGGCAATGAGTTAATCTAATATCCTTGAGATGCTTGTACTCCATCAAAATGTGCTTAACTGTCAAAGGAACATGACAGTATTCACTTTCTGGCTAAAACTATAGACTCTCCCATGTTGACAATGTCTTAAAAGGTTTTCGGAAAGGACCTGGAGTGTAACTTGAGAAAGTAAAGTGCGGGAAACTAAATTTCAATATGTTCATTTGGTTTATTCGAAAATTTCTTAAGTGTATTATCAGTATTTTAGCAGCGGAACCTCACTGAATGATTTATTGGTTCCAATATTAAAATTCGGAAAATTAATAATTTGACACATGGCCAGAAATTATTTACTCATGCCAGAATTAAAGTCAAATTAATTACCAAGATAAATCAATTTGATGCATGCTGTCGACTTTCATTAAGAAATTTTCTGCTGTGTTACTATTGTTGGTGAACCCGTTTACGAATGTTAGATACTTTTTGAGTAAATATCGCAGATTTTCGAAAAAAAAGAACAAAAAAACCCAAAAAAACTGTGGTGCCAAACAAGCAAAAGATCAAATGTAGAAGGGTAATAGCGAATATTGTGTAACAAAGGATGAAAGATCAATTAATAAAAATAACTGTGGGTTTGACTTCTTTATTTTAACAGTACAGGAGCACATATTATAAATTAGTACATCTATAATTCTAATAACTAATACAGGGCATAGGAAAATAACATATACATATTGTAGTCATTACGGCCATCGCCCTAATTCAGCTCTGCCTCCATTGTGGCAATCTGAACGACAGACTCGCCCTACCTGCAGAGTAGTGACTCTGACACAGTGAACAGACATGATATACACAAGACGTTATCTAAACTCACAGGTCGCGAGGTCAACGCACAGAAGTCAGTTTGTAAACAAGCAAACGAAAGTACAATGGCTTCAACGAACAGAAAGCCTACGTCGAATCAGGGTCGTCTGTGCAATAACACGGACACAACTCGAGATTTAATAATAATACCCGGAAGAAAATGGGATTTTAACAGAATTAGCAAGTTTAAACGGACATTTGACACACGCAGGTGCCGCACTATTGGCACCTTTTTGTGCTTCGGTCGGGTCTATTTCACATATACATGTACACAATGAATTCTGCTAATGTTTTTAGCGTGGGGATTGGTTAATAGTGAATTTATTTCAGTTATAAACAAAAATTTAAAAAATTTTAAACACAATTTTAAAAAAAATAGACAAATTCTGTCTGGGATTACTGAGCAAAATGGCCATTCACTGGATACGTGCGAAAAAAAAGCCAGCTACCATAAATTTCGTCACGATAGTTACGTACGCCATTGTGGTACACCCTATGTGCCTTCAGCTTACCAGCTCCTCTAGTGAGCAACTAAAGCCCGTATCTTTTTCGTTCGTATCTGGAGTTTAGCGTCCACTTCCACCTAGGTTGATATCGTGGACAATCCCGCCTCTCTGTCTCCCCGTCTTTTTAAGGTTTCTACCAGACATCATTTGTAACGTACAAGGTGTTATCAACCACCTTATTGGTATTTAACAGTCATTCACAATTATTATACTTATACCTTAGTAGTCTTCATTTAACGGACAAACATATAAATGAATGAAATGTTGTTTAATGGCATGTTAGCTCCAACCGGGCTATATTGCGCCACACATATGATGATGTTACGAGACAAACTAGAAACAATTAATCACATTATCTATATATATATATATATATATAAATAAATAAAAACAAATAACACAGTAAATATCAAAATAAAAATAAATATAAACTTTTACGTATATATATTTAAAATATGAAAAATAAAATCAAATATATACAATTAAAATTTTCGATAAAAATTTGTCTCTTTTAAAAAATCTAGCGCTTTACAATATAGCTCCGGTTGGGCAAATAACTGGTGAAGTGACTGGCAACGGTAATGCCGTAATCTTATATTTTGATATGCTTGCACTCCATCAAAATGTTCTTATTTGTCAAAGAAACATGACAGTGTTCACATTGTGATTGGGGTTCTCGCTTTAAGATGAACATGTGTGTTAAAAATGTATGACCTATGCGAGAGCGACACAAGACAACTTCATCTCTTCTGCTCGCACGATAGAAGCTTGGCCAGTCTCCTAAGAGAAACTTGATGTGATGAAGTTTATTTGTGTCTGCAAGAACCCAAGACCCAGCGGTCAAATATAAATTTATTTATAGATGATTTAAAATCCGTAAATGGTGTTAATAATTCGGATATGGGAAGATCTAAGGCAGACTTGGCAGCCGAGTCTGCTCGATCATTCCCCTTGATATTCATATGACTGAGGAGCCAGCAAAGGACAGTGTCCTAGCTGTTGAACTCATTTGACAGTAGCAGACCATAAATGTCTGCTACTAATGGGTGACCAAGCTGTTTATTGTTGATTTCTTGAAGTGAGGACAGAGAATCAGTAATGGTTTGAAGATGTGGAGGATTGAATGAACTCCAGGATTTAATAATATGAGGGGATAGTGACAAATTAACTACCTTTATTATTAAATTTGTTGATTTGCTCCCATACCATTGTCTTACAATTGTATCACACCTTCTTGTTTATGGTCTAGACAAACGCAGCGTTCAGAACAATCCCGGTTCTTACGGTTGTTTGTTTCTAATCACTTAATATAGCGAGTGATGTTATCTATATACATATTGGAATATTTCATTAAGGTAATTATTTTAAATTTCCGTTATAACTTTTGAAAGAATGGAAATGTTAATAACCTTGTACACTTACAATGATTCTTTTTTTCTAATCGGACAAATACAGAAGGTCAAGTGACAAATTAACAGACAAGGTATTTAGATCTCCGATTAGATTGAGATTTCGTAATTCCAATCTTATTAAAATATTTTTGTCCATATTGTTTCCAAGAACTTTTTCTCAGCATAAACTAAAAATAACAGTTTATTGCATGATCCGATTTATAATAATTACTTTTAGGTATATAAAACCCAATTATTATTTTTTTATTTAATATCAGATAAGCCATAGATAAGCATGTTACTTCTTAGACGTTATTAAAAATATAATATAGACACACATTACACTAATTACAATAGAATCAAAACAGAATTCAAAGTTTAATACTATTACATCAGAATTATTTGATATGAAATATGATGCCAACGAAACAGAAGTACCACTAATAAACTGTGTTTATATGAATTCCCTATATTTTGCCATTCAAATTTAAAGACTGTGCGATCTGAGTTACATGTGGAATTAAGTTTACAACGTACTTACTTATTACTTATTGAAACAGTAGTTAGTTCCTAAAGCGACGTCTCTTTAATGACAAAGACGACTTGGTGATCTGACGTAATCTACGGGTCGGTGCTATGCTACAGTATATCCCAAGTCTCTGGAACCTGGGTAACTATATTGGGTTACCTACTCTGGAGTGGTAACTAATACAAAACTCAGGTATGGTTTCCGGGTAGCCCAAAACACTATCCCACGGTTCATTTGGCGATTGTGTAAACTGTGAAGCACGCGTAGCTGATAGACTGACAATCCAATTCTGTGTGTATCTGTACTCCTTGGCCGCCCTAAAACCAGTCACCCTGCCTCGTGTTTTGGAGACATCTTTCTAGTTTGAGAACCGGGGAGGTGTGATCTAAGCTTAGCGATTTATTTCGCCAATACATATGTATGTTGTAATTTGATATCGAAATCGAAATACTAATCTGTCTATGAGTATGAACACCTAGTATTCAATCTGATCGGCGATATGACGAGCCAAACAGAAATCCAATTAAGCATATCAGGTCTGCAGAACCGACCTGGGGCCTGTTTCACGAAATTTTAACTAAGATAAAATCCGATTTTAGTAATTCGATTGGATAGTATTAGATTGATTTTAGCGCTTAGCCAATCAGATTTAAGTATGTACTAAAATTTGGATTGTATCTTAAGTTAAAATTTCGTGAAACAGGCCCCTGATTGTGCAACGATGAGGATTAAGCACACGTCTTGAGCAAACACAATCGTGGACATACTTTCATGACAAAAAAAAACACACTGTCCTTTCGCAAGTAATCTGCATTGAAGATGTATGATGTTAAAAATTCTTTCCCACGTACAAACTGTGATTTGGTGATATATTTAGACTAAAAACACATCCAAACTATTTAATCTTTCACTAATTTGTTTTAAAACCCTCTCTCGCCGCGGGGGGGGGGGATGTCCTAGTGGTCTAGAGTGCCGCGATTCGACCTCTAGCTGGCCGGCCACCTCTGACTTGCGGTTGTGGTTTCGAGCCCTGGTGTGAGTGTATGTGGCATGGAGATAGGGGCGCCTTCTCAACCTTGTGGGTTTCCTCCGGTCACTCTGGTTTCCTCCAACTGCTAAAGACCCCTACGCGCAAGCGAATTATTGAAATAAAATTAAAACCATGTGCTAGTCCCGAAATGACCTAGGTGTGTTGAGTGGACGTTAAACCCCATTTCTCTCTCGATCTCTGTATTCGCGGTGTGATACTTCACGCTATAAATAAACTGTTGCTTCCCTTCATTCAGGGAGTGTCCATTTTTCATTACTTTATAATGCCCATTTACAATACATATTTAGGCCTAAATACATTCTTAATTATATGCTGTCATAAGCTGTCAACTTCCTTTCCGCCGTTTAATTACAGGGTCTTTTGTACGTTGAGACCTCTCAATGTCCCCCTAAACCGCCTAAACCTATGATCAATAAATAACCGCTCCCTTGGTCAAGCTAGCACACAAAAAGCTGGAAGACAACAGCCGGGACGACCTTCGGTCGCGCTTGTATGGGCACGACTATACGACAGAGTATAGTTCACTACACCCGAACGGAAGCTAATTCGACCATAGTCGTAAAAATGGACGCAGGTCTCTTCAATGAACTGCTACAAAAACTGTTACTTAACGAAAACGCAAGTTAGCTTAATAAAAACTTTGATATCACCACATCATTCTTTGGAGACGAATTCCCGGAACGTTTGCTAAAAGTTTTTGACTATGCTGAAAAAGCTGTCCTGGAGGAAGAATATGATAACGACGATTTCAAGAAATCTAGCCCTACTCACAGTTGAGTTAGTGACCGAGTTATCCCCAGACAATAAAATAAACAAACTAACCAAATATCCAGAGTTTATTTACAGTAACATAATTTATATTTACAATGTAGGCCTACATGTATTTCAAACTGATATTATTTAATGAAGAAAATCGTTAGTTTGTGTTCGAATATGACAACGACGATTTCAAGAAATCTATTTACAGTTGAGTTAGTGACTGAGTTATACCCAGACAATAACAAAACTAAACCAACCAAACATCCAAATTTTATTTACTGTATCTAACGAACAAAATCGTTTGTTTGTGTAACTGTTTTTCCAAATAAAATTCACAAATGAATGAAATATTTTTACTATAATACTGTCACTTTCACAATTTCAGTCTAACATTAGCCTTGGTGGAACTGGTTGACATAACATGATTATACACTCTATAATACACAATCTTGAAACTACTTAAATATGTTATATTGGTAGTTTAAGTTCTATCTTCAAATACAAATTCCAACACAACATATGTTTTGTCGCGGGCCGCCATTTTGGATCTAACTTGACCAGCCTCAACCAAACCCGAAAGGTTGGTTAAGCATGGCCGCGACTATAGTCTAACCATTTCAAGTTCGGGTGCGCATGGTCGCGACATAGTTGAACTATGGTTGAACATTTGGATGAGCCGAAGGCGACCCTGGATGCCAGTTAGTGATACTCAAACTGATCCCGCAGTGAACATTCGCTTGGCCGCTTGTATCACTGATAAAGATGAAATTTATGCGTCTTAATTCGTCAACATTTTAGCTTCTTACCTCCGACAAAATAAATTCTAATACATTTTTTTGAAGTACACGTATAAGAAAAATTAAAAAAGACGTTTGATGTATCTGTAGTTAAAAAATATTTCCTATTTATTGTAAATGGGTATTAAAATGAGTAAAATGCAGCATAGATAGGTGTTAAGTTAACAACGCACGAGCCATTAAGCCAATGACTGACGCCACTTGAAGTCAATGCACGTGTTCAAGACAGTCATCCGTGGCAGCATTCTGAACATCTGAGACACGCTACCTGCGGAGAAGTTATCTCAGACACATTCAATCGACATGTTTTCATATCACGTGGTCTATACGTCGCAGGTCATGAGGTCAACACACAAACAATAACAACCATGGCTTCACTCGTCCTTGTATTTCCTTTTGTAATATCCATAGGAGAATTTGAAAAATCAGACTCTTGCCATAACATTTCGGGAACACAGCTTCACAGTCGTGACCTTTATAAAAAGCATGTAATCCCTCCACTTGTTTTTTCTTCAAATTTAAGTTTGTAACTCCTAACTTCGACTTTGAAAATGTATAGCGTCCCGAAACTTTTCGCTCATGGGCGCCGACATCTTAGAATTATTTTGTGCGTCGGTCGGGTCTATATCAGATATACACAATCAATTATTTGAATGTTTTTAGCGTGGGGATTGACTAATAGTTAATTTATTTCAGTTTTAAACAAAAATTTAAATCTTTATAGAAATTTTAAGAAAATAGCCAAATTCTGGCTGGGATTACTGCGCAGAATGGCCAGCCAATGTGTACGTGCGAAAAAAAAGCCAGTTACCTCATAAATTTCGTCACGTTAGTTACGTTTGCTGTGGCAGAGATAATTCATAAGTAAGTCTCTGTAAAACAGATTGAGTGATACCCTGACACAGTACTTGCCCCATGGGTGTTTATCGTGTAGCCCAGTATTTTTCTTGTAAAATTGGGTGTCTACGTTTTCCATATATCAGGATTATATTGTGAAAAATTCCATGTCTGATAACTTGACTGGCCTTAAGCAGCACGGACCTTAAAAGTGTAAATATTTTCGACAATAAAGCAAGGAAATCGTGTTGACAAAAACAACAACAGAATGTACCATATCGACCTAAAAATGAATACTTTGTACAAAATCAATAAGGCATCGGAACTTGCACTGTTCGAATATGGAACGCCTCAAGGAATTGGTGACACAGGGTTCACTAGTTTTGTTTTTCTAGTCTTTTAGGGATTAAATTAGGTCACCTTATATCTGTTCGTTATTTCTGTGTCAAGGGCAATCCTCGAGATAATCGATATCCGCGTAGTTTTATTAGCTAACACGACTTTATAACATAACATTAACAGCCTTTATTTTTTGAATTTATGCTCTAAAATGAGTCTTAAACCGACAGGAATACCTCGATGATTGATTAAGCAACATACACATAACTGGTGGACAAGTCAAAGTATGCTTCAAATATGAGTGAAGTCTGTGTCATCACAGGCCCTGGACTGTACAGCGCAGTGGACGCTTACGGCTAGCCCCCGGATCCATTCGCTCTTTTTGAATTGTTTGTTTGTATGGTGTCTTGTCGTTATGTTTGTCTTTTGTGTAAATCATATGGGTGCAGTCCCCCTGCACTTACTATTATAGAACACATAGCGCTACTTCTAATTTATATTCAGGGAGTTTATGTATCTAACTCTGTGTTGTTTTTAAATAGTTTTTGACTGCTAGGCTTCGCCATAAGCTTAATATGTATCTTATCACGATTCCTGCCCTAATGCCATGGGGTAACAACAAGCCTAGATATAGATGCATAAAGTGCATCTAAAATAAACCCATTTACTAATAGTAAGATACCTATGTCGCAATGCTTTAGAATGTTAGAAAAACGCCGTCTTTTACTTTACCCTCGAGAGACGTGGTGGTCGTTCAGACGGGCACTGGCCTTTCAACTAGAATCTTCTCGAATTTAGCAACCCTACGGGTATATATTATGGGAGTGGACCTAAAATAACTCTTAATAGATGGCTTTCCAAGAAGAGTAAGCAAAACCGCCACTACCCGGACAACTCGCATTTAACACGCAACCACTAAAATAAAAACGACAACATGCTATATATTAGTCTACAGTTGAATGACTTATTGTTTCCGTGAGACGTTAAACCCCATTATCTTTAAATTAAAATACCCATTTAATATCACAAGATGTCGGAAGATATAACTGTATTAGTCAAAGTAACACAAACGATAAAATAATATTGTCATGGGGAACATAGAATGATGTCTGAGATAATTTATAAGGTATAACAGAGCCCAGAAATATAGCAATTCAACATTTAATCAAGTCCTCTGCTGTTTCTTTCCTGACTACAAATTCTAATTACTAACTGGTGCTACGAATGTCACGGATTAA
The DNA here is from genome assembly GCA_917208275.1 of Patella pellucida. NCBI lineage: Eukaryota > Metazoa > Mollusca > Gastropoda > Patellidae > Patella > Patella pellucida. The sequence goes on from OU795039.1 coordinate 67,642,427, forward strand.
TGCCTTGAGGGTCTATGACAGTACTTTTAATATAAACATCTAATGGCATAAGTGCGCTCACTGTATGCCTTTGGCTATTTCTGCATTTGACACCATGCTAAGTGACCTGAAATCATAAATAATAGTTCAAACATATACCCGAGGATGGAGGCACATATTGTATAGGCGTTTTGCTGATCTTGTTGGAAAATCTAGTGTGTGTGCACTTTCCCACATTATGAACAATATGTGACCTTTGCGAATGTGTGACATTAAAGCAGGAATCCTGGGTTATACTGTAAAAAGATTTAAAAAAACATGGGGAAGTAATCCGATGGAAAAGAAAGTCTTGGGTTTTGCTGAGAACTTATCCAAGGAGAGAAGTGCTTTTTGTCATACATAATCAAAGTGCAAAAAGAAAATCTTGTGAAAAATCTATTCTATCTCTTTGGTGTTTAACGCCTGCTTCCACTTAAGTGATATCGTAGACAAGACATAGGAGAGCCGAGGCTGCTTCCTGTTTTTTAGAATATGATTTTGCAATCTTTCCATTTTGGCTAAATGTCATGGATTAGGTTTAGTGGGAAGTTATTACCTTTATTTAATAAAAAAAACCCATATCGTTTGGTAGATGATCTCTTCTGATTCTGGATTGGTAGATGTCATAATAATAATAATAATCGCGTCATTTTACAAGGGTAGCAAATTAGGCCTGATGCCTTTTTCCAATTTGGCCCTTGGCACAGATCGTGCGAATGATTTCGATCATTACTGCAGGAAGAAACCGTAGAACTCGGGGGAAACCTGCCTGATTGGACGGGAGACCGAATATCCCCCTCACTTACAACGATAAAGTTCATGCCCTGAGCTGGGATTGAACCCTCGTTGCATTGGTGAGAAGCCGCCTCTCTATCGCCACGGCTATCCGACCATCTTTGTGCCAGGCCCGTCTTATCATGACCTCCCCTTACTCCACTATCCCACTTTCTAAGTTTGGTTTCTGTTTTTGGCAGAATAGTGTTTAGATGCCGAGCCCGTCTGATCATGACTCCCTCTTACTCCATTGTGAAAAAACCTAACAGGGTAAATTTAACCTCATATCGGGACATTATGTAGAATAAATACTTGAGTTATTATCTCGAGTGAAAAATCGTTAATGCTCAATAGCCGACATATGTCACGATAAAGCTACAAAAGTCCCTGGTTACTTGTAGTATTAATCTGCTCACGTTCAGAAATGTCGGCATTTCAAATATATTAAAACAAAACAATAAAAAAGGTATTTAAAACACATTCCCGTGTACGAACCAGGTGATTTGGTGATATAATTGGACTAAAAACATACTCAAACTAATCAACCAATCACAATTTTGCTCTAAATCGCTCTCAAAACACTGTTGTCTACAGGAAACACCCGACGCTGTATAAAAATATGTTTTAGAGTCCATGTTTGTGACGAGATTGAACGTCACGGAAGGGAAGCTAGCCGAGGGAGAATTCGTTGAATATATAAAAGACGATGTATCGCTGCATATATTTGTTTACATCACTCTTAGTGGAAGTGGACGTTAATCCCCAAATTAGAAGAAGCTACCTGGACTGTTACATTGAGCGCTCCCTCTTACAATGACCTCATAAACCTGCGCGAGCATCCCTTGACGTCATGCATGGGTATTTCACTAATCGTCGGGTTGTCAATTTGGGATACCCTGACATTTTTGTCACATCCTTGCCTTATGGGTGTTTTTCAGGGGAGCCAGTATTTTGCTCCTAAGATTGGATGTTTCTACTTTTCATATATACCAAATTTTCCATACTTTTTTTGGAAATAACCACCCGATAAATATCTATATGGGAACCCATCTTTAATCATGTGACTGAACCGCTAGTCCAGCAAATAGAAAACATCCCCTATGATGAATATGTCCAAAACAACAAACTCCCACTTTCAAAATTCCAGATAATGTTTGTGATATATAACTGCTGTGTTTAATCATATTAGATGACCATGAGCAGAACAGTTATGATGATCAAAATTCCATTATTTTTACTACACCCTCGAGACTGCTCCCAGCGGCATTCATCTAATAACAATATCAACCCTAATATGCTTAATAACAAAGTACTCCGCTTTTAATGAGTTGACTAATTATTCCCGACAAGAAAATAAAGAGAACCACTTCTGATGAGATGTGTTTTAAGGCATTTTGTCTAACAAGTTCATGCTGTTATAATTAAACCAGGGGTTATACAATGTATGACTTTATCTCTTTTTTTTCCACTACAACCTCCACATTTACATTCACCTAAAATATCCTGTAGTTTTCGTTCAGGTGGATGTAGGGTTGTTTTTTTATCATTATTATTTTAGATCACAACATGTTTATTACCCTTTTCTAGCGATACTGCCAGACGAGTCTTTGCCGCTCAGTACTGGATTTATTTATTTACGTGGTATAAGGAAAGGACCCCCACTCGCCCCATTCTGAAGCAATTTGCCGAGTAGTATGTTTAGTTTGTTGGAGTTTTCTCTGGTGTGTGTTATGCTGTCATGCTTTTTGCTTTCCTGGATTTGTTGGCCTTGGATGTTAAAAGCGTACATAACAAGCACTGAAAATTTTTCCAGACAGTTTAAAGCCTGCACGACACAAACCATGTCTCCCTGATTCGATAACAGACCAGGTAATCTAAAGTGCGCGTGTTAGAACCCCCGCAACAAATAGCACACACCTCCACACATACATGGGTGGGTGAGTGGTCTCTATGTAAGTCTTAAATTAAATGTATTTGAACAAAATGTGTGTGTTTGCTGTTAAAAACAAACGTAATATGTGATAATTGGAATCAGTATGTCATAACTATTGATAAGGGGGGAGAGAGAGAGAGAGAGAGAAATGGGGTTTAACGTCCACTCAACACAACTAGGTCATTTCGGGACTAACTATTGATAAGGACATAGTTTCTAGTTACATGTATGTGAAAAGGAAGACTAGGATTTAAAACTAATGCCGACTGGATCATTTAACATAGATAGCAGCATGTGTTTCAAAACATGATAAATGTCAAGGCTATTTGCAAGCGACGGAGAACGTGTTTAAAACACAGTGGATCGGATCATGTATGTGTATAGCTGCATGTGTACAATATCTTCCAAAATGAGATAATTTCAAAAAGACAGAAAAATATATTTGGTTAGAAATGTTACCCGTTTCTTCTGTGAGATAAAGGTAGATTAATAAAAACTTCCGCTATTGAGCATACAGAAGACCTATCTTGGGAAGGTGTGGCAACATTAGCATCGGCCAGAATTAGGCCTTCATCTCACGTTTGCGGCAGGAATGTGCTAACTAAGCTTTCAAGGTTTTAAATGATATGTTACACCCAGTAGTGTTACAGAAAAAAAAAGCTCTATCAATTGGCCAAAGGGAAAAATTTTGAGAGGCCAAGATTCGAAATGGACGCTGGTTTTGGCTTGTAAATTCCAATTTCCAACCAATTATCATAATATTGTCGAGTTTGGTATCAAAATATACATTTTCGGGGTAACTTATACATTTTCGGGGAAACTGAATTCATTTCCATAAAAACGTTTGTGATGGGTGTTACCGCTAAGTCAATATTAGGAGTCATTCAGTATGGCGGTCAGTTTTGTCGGTAATATTCGAATTTTACATAACGATCAAATATTGTGTCAAAATATACGTTTTCGAGGTAGCTGTATCCATTTTTGAACAAGTGATTAAGAGATTCCATTGTGGCTCTATTGAAGAAATTAAAATTAGGGATTTAGATTTCCGATTAGGGATAGGATATTAATGACACTCATACCTTAGACCTAATAAAATGACATTCATCCAGTATCAAGTAAATTTCATTTGGAATATCCCACTGCGGTAGCGGCGTAGGGACATGTCGACTGCGGAAGCTGACTATACCTATTGAAGCAGGTGGCAAATATAATTTACAAAATGGTTCAAATGTTGCGACACAAATGGATTCAATGTCTAAAAAATAGTTTATATGACATTCCAGACCTAAAGAAAGACAGACCTAAATTTAGCTCTTTTTTAGTTTACACATTTCTGCCACAAAAAAAACCCAATTCCGACAGCTTATTCAAGTGGGGGTTGAGAGATTTCATCTGACGGTAATTGTTAGTACTATCAATCCCACCTCCAACATACAATGAAACATCTCGTGATTGAAATATAGGAACCCCGATCAGCTAATCTGTAAAACCCATTAGGTTACAAGCTGAACATATTATGTTCTATAGGTTGACTTTGGGTTATACATTTAATCCCTTTGACAAATGAGTTACTTTCAGAAAGCGTTTGAATATCTGACACCAATAGTGTCAGCCATCAGTCATTTAGCATGCTGCCATTTTATTAATAGAGAACGACATATGCTAGACGTCCACCAATTATTATTAAGTTAATCGTCACGGAACATGATCATTAAATTAAGATTATATAACTGGACATCTCATTGGCATTTCACCTTTAATAACCCGAGTAATTTCTCATGTCGGCTAAATAGTCTAATCAACTACATGAAATCATCAGAATAAGACACGAAAAGTGTGGGATTTAAAGATTTGTCAGCACAATGTTCAAGTCTGTATACATTTAACAGACGCAATTCCTGTATGTCGTAAAGGTCGCGTATAAATGTACTGGCATGTTTAAATGTGTTGTCCACTGTCATCCTCTCAATATAGAGTTTGATTGTGTGCACCGATCCTGGTGCTGGTCAAGTACGTTACCCGGGATTTTGCAGCGTGGTTTCTCCCTTGCGGTAGTGCAGGGCGAAGGGCCTGGCAAAGATCAGTGTCTAGTTGCGTGCGCATAAAGGAACCCTACACAGATGGAATTCGAGGGAGAAATGCCAATATCCTTAGACATTTTTCGTCATAGCACTCTGCATAGCGTATGCCTGTCTATCTTCAATAGTCCGATTGGCGCAGAAAGATAGGGAAATAAAATGGGGTTTAACGACATGCGCTATACAGTATACTATGGGGGAAAAATAGCCCAGATAGCGGCGTTACCGGTCTACATTCTTGGGGGAAATGGTTACATACCATTGCCAGTGTGGGTTCATACCATTGTCAGGGTTGGTGCATTACATTGCAGTGTCGGGGTTCATGTATTACAATTAATTGTCTGTCGGGATTGATGTTTTACATTTCATTGTCAGGATGGGTGTATTACATTGCAGTGTTGGGGTTCATGTATTACAATTAATTGTCTGTCGGGATTGATGTTTTACATTTCATTGTCAGGATGGGTGTATTACATTGCAGTGTCTAAGTTAGTGTATTACAATTCATTGTCTGTCGGGATTGATGTTTTACATTTCATTGTCAGAATGGGTGTATTACATTTCATTGTCAGAATGGGTGTATTACATTGCAGTGTCTAAGTTAGTGTATTACAATTCATTGTCTGTCGGGACTGATGTTTTACATTTCATTGTCAGGATGGGTGTATTACATTGCAGTGTCGGGGTTCATGTATTACAATTCATTGTCTGTCGGGAATGATGTTTTACATTCCATTGTCATGATGGGTTCGTTAGTATTGTCAGAGTTTGTCAGTGATGTAGAAAGAGGGCCTGACAAGGATAGCTGCCTAGTCGTTCGGGTGGGACGAAAAACCGAGGTCCCGTGTACACATTAGCGTGCACGTAAAAGATCCTTCGACAGTTGGAATTCGATATAGGAATAGCCAATACCCAAATTCTGTATTCTTGTACATCTAACTGGGTGTGAGATATTAATTAACAGTACACATTCTGCACCCTCGGTTTACTAATGTAACCATTATTACGCATTATAGGCACGAGTATTTTCTTCTTTTTTGACAAGGGTAGGCACGTGTATTTATCTTATACAACCATAAAGCCAGGTGCTGTATTTACCTAAACTGGAGTTCTTCGCTGCAAACAAAGGTTTAGCTGAATCACAGGTTAAGGTCGGCTTAATATTTTATAAAATATCACGACTATACGGCACACATCCTGGTGTTAATTATTCATCAATTCATCGAAACAGTTTTATTCTTCTGTCAATATTTGAATGAAATAGAAGTAAGATGACAGTCCTCCGGAAGAGAAGTGCAGGTTTTGTTTATACAGGCTTAATTAAAACATTCTAGTATTAGTCAAGTTAAATAGCTTCACGTCTTCGCAGACAAGGGATAATTTTGAAACTATTATAGTGATGCGATTTGGTAGGGGCAACTATTATATGCCTAAGGGATTTCATTTACAACGCCTACGACGAGAGAGAGAGAGAGAGAGAAATGGGGTTTAACGTCCACTTAACACAACTAGATCATTTGGGGACTAACATATGGTTTGATTTTATTTCAATAATTCACTTGCGTGTAGGGGTCTTAGTCAGTGGGAAGAAACCGGAGGAAACACACGAGGTTGAGAAAGCGCCCCTATCTCCATGTCACATACGCTCACAACAGGGCTCGAAAGCACAGCCGCAAGCTAGAGGTGGCCGGCCGGCTAGAGGTCGAAGCGCGGCACTCTAGACCACTAGGCCATCCCAACCTCTCATAATATATTGAGGTCAGTCGTGACAATCGTTTCGAAACTTATCCTCACGTACTAGATCATGGATTCAATAGGGACAACCCTCTCGTAACGCATCACACAGGAGTGTGAACTATAGCATAAGGAACAAAGTGTTTAGTTATCACCACATGTGCCAGAGGTGGCCGGCCGGCTAGAAGTCTAGACCACTACGCCATTCAAACCCCCCACCTACGACGAACCCTTGGTGAGGATCAAATGGGTTCGACCAATGAGGCAACTCCCGGATCTATGGATCGGCTTTATGACCTAAATGCAATGGACCTTTCTACCCGTTACCTCCCCTTATTAAATGGGTCTACTTACAGGCATTGCGTATTTCAGTCCCAGACAATGGCTTTGACTACATGTATATACAAATATGATTGTACTTAAAAAGAGCAATGTGCAGGGGTTAAATTATTCTGAAGAGCTACGGCTTCGGAATCAGACCTGTTGCTCTGACTAGGGGTATCTTTGAGTTCGTGTAAAGAAAGTGTAATTACACTGTTCTTTTGCACACCGTATTATTTTCAGTGTGTACACTTCAGATCCCATGCAAGGAAAGCCAATTATCTAGTCATGACGCCTCCGAAGCTTCAACTTGACACCGAGGAATTTGTTCCCAATTCTTCCTGGTGCTCATCAATTTCAATCGGTATACACCCCCCCCCCACACACACCTCCGAGACCACAACATAGACGAGTTTGATCAGGCATAATATGCAGTCGAAACTAGTAAAACGTCTTATTGAAGGATTTTGCAAGTTGGTGTACATTGCATATTGTAATTGTTTTTAAAAAATGCAAGAAACAAAAGTGTTACTTGTTGTTTTTGTTATCTTACACTTTTTGTCAGAAAACCTATTGCAGTTAGCGTCAAAAAAATATTAATATGAGCCTTGGTGAATTTAAGATTGATGTCTCGTTTGCCTACATGCGACATTATCGAAAATCCTTCCCTTTATTTCGCTCTAATTGATAATAATATTATTACTGTAAAAATGTGTCTTAGTTGAACCTATACAGTTGCAATTTTAACAGTGTAATTGTAGCAAACAGCACAAATTTTAAATACAAAAAAATCAAGTACATGGTAGAAATCATTACCACAATGCGGATTTACAATCTGTGTTAAAAGAGACGAAAGTACTGTCATTTTAATACTCAAGTTTACACTCTTTATCTGGTGATTACTGGTACTATATTATATTCTGATTGACGGTAATCGCCAAATCTTTTATTTATTGTCTGCTTTAGGATACATTCTCTCAAAATACAAAACAAAATAATATTTATGGATCGTAATATTGTCAAGAAAATAAAGAAGAAACAATGAAATAAGGAGACTCGAATGGGGAAGAATTTCGCATCAAAAGTTCATATTTTGCTGAAAGTGATTCCAAGGGAATATGTGTTTCAACGTTTTTTTTATATTTTAGATCTATATTAATGATAAATTGTAGACATACAGGTATGTTTGGTTTTATTGACTTACTTGGTGGGAATTCAGCGATTGAATTAAAACTCCATCAACTCGAAGAATTTCAAAAATATATTTTGTGAAGGTCTAGTTTTAAAATATATGTACTTTTAAGTATAGGATTTATTTCCCAGTGGGGAAGGTTATATTTCTGTATTTCGATTACGGAAAACACTTGAAATTAGCTTACTTGCGTTAAATAAGGGAATCACGTGGCTAGGTGGGTAGGACGCTGTATCGCTAGCCTTGAGGTCGGATGTTTGATCCCTGCATTGGCCTAGAAACTAGAAAGTTCATCACGATTTTCCGGCGTAGTTTCTCCTTCTCGGTGATGCAGGACGGAGGGCCTGACAAGGACAGCTGTCTAGTCGTTCGGTTGGGACGGAAATCGAGGTCCCGTGTACACATTAGCGTGCTCGTAAAATATCCCTTGGCAGTTGAAATTCAGTTGCTGCCCGGGCATAAATTTCCCTCATAGCACACTGTATGGCGTATGCCCATCTCCAATTAGCCCAGGTTAGGTGCAAACGGTAGGACGTTAAACCCCATTTCATTTCATCTCTTTTCACGTTAAATAAGCCCACATAAAAGCTGGTGTAAACTCGTTAATAGAAATAGTTATAATTGACGGACTAATTTATTCGGAACAAGAATACACGAGGTAGACTGAACCCTGAACCTTTCTCCTCGCTTTTTTTTAAAAAAATGACCACCAAATTCTCATATAGTGACTATGTGGGTTAGTTAAGTAACTATGTTGGACCACTTAATGCATTAGTGACAAATAATCTAAATGAAAGTACAAGTGAGGTCGCTCTTCAAAGTGGCCGTAAAATATCGTGCTCGTAAAATATCCCTTGGCAGTTGAAATTCAGTTGCTGCCCGGGCATAAATTTCCCTTATAGCACACTGTATGGCTTATGCCCATCTTCAATTAGCCCAGGTTAGGTGCAAACGGTAGGACGTTAAACCCCATTTCATTTCATCTATTTTCACGTTAAATAAGCCCACATAAAAGCTGGTGTCAACTCGTTAATAGAAATAGTTATAATTGACGGAGTTGTTTTTATTCTGAACAAGAATACACGAGGTAGACTGAACCCTGAACCTTTCTCCTCGCTTTTTTTTAAAAAAATGACCACCAAATTCTCATATAGTGACTATGTGGGTTAGTTAAGTAACTATGTTGGACCACTTAATGCAGTAGTGACAAATAATCTAAATGGAAGTACAAATGAGGTCGCTCTTCAAAATGGCCGCTAAAATACATTCTAAATTACGCTTTAAATAAGCATTAAAAAGCGTAGTAGGTTAAAATTTTATATGCGACCATCTGCTTTCACTGCGTATACTATTATTTATTAATTTATTGCACAATGTTGAAAATTCTGGTGTAGGCTGCAGTCGTGCTATGAACAAAGGCCTAACTTTGATAATGAAACCTGCATAAATATTTATAGAACCAATAGTATCACTCTGGGTTATTCTGCAGGTTTCATAGCGCAGATTGCTTTGTATTTTAACCATGGCATAAATTCAATAATATTATCTATAATAATTTAAGCGTGTAAATTATTAATTAGGCAATATAAACGAGGTAAATGCATAAGCTTAAGCGTACTATTACGTTCTATAGATTGGACGTTTTATCTTTAATAATCCGTTGAAGACACCTCGGAATTTTACTGAAGCACACGTATTAATTGCATGTACACTTATTAATTCATAAAAGAAAAGTACACACAGCAAGCGGGATGTGATTTCAGAACCACAGCTTTCTGTCTTTGATGTAATTACAATTAATGTCATTGTGCTTGATAACGATAAGAGGATACTTGTCGAAACGTCGTGCTTTGTGAATAAACCAGTGATTGATTCCCATAAAAACTGTGTTCTGTTAATGTGTTACCCAATCGCTAAATGCCACTTAAAGATTAATCTCATTTATATATCAAATCTCTAGTATGGTCATTTGTTTATAGTTCATCGTTACATCGTAACAAGGGGGTTTGAGATGGCCTAGTGGTCTAGAGTGCCGCGCTTTGACCTCTAGCTGGCCGGCAACCTCTGGCTTGCGGCTGTGGTTTCGAGCCCTGGTGTGAGCGTATGTGGCATGGAGATAGCAGCGCCTTCTAAACCTCGTTGGCTTCCTCCGGGCACTCCGGTTTCCTCCCACTGCTAAAGACCCCTACGCGCAAGCGAATTATTGAAATAAAATTAAAACCATGTTAGTCCCAAAATGACCTAGTTATGTTGAGTGGATGTGAAACCCCATTTCTCTCTCTCTCTCATCATTACAAACCAGTATAATGTCGCACGTTGACATTCATTGTAATGGATGCAGTAATCTATGACATTCGTTGTGATACATACAGTGATCTGGTATGTAGCGCACGGTGACATTCGTTGTGATATATAAAGTAACGTGGTATGTAGCGCACGGTGACATTCCTTGTGATACATAAGGTAAATTGGTTACCGTTGGGAACGGTAACATTCATTGGGATACATAAGGTGACATTCGTTGTGATATATGAAGTAATGTGGTATGTAGCGCACGGTGACATTCGTTGTGATACATAAGGTAACTTGGTTACCGTTGGGAACGATGACATTCATTGGGATACATAAGGTGACCTGTTATGTAGCGCACGGTGACATTTGTTGTGATATATGAAGTAACGTGGTATCTAGCGCACGGTGACATTCGTTGTGATACATAAAGTAACGTGGTATGTAGCGCACGGTGACATTCGTTGTGATTTATGAAGTAACGTGGTATGCAGCGCACGGTGACATTCGTTGTGATATATGAAAGAACGTAGTATGCAGCGCACGGTGAAATTCGTTATGAAACCCGAAAAAACATGGCATGTAGGTAGCACATGAAACATAAATTGTCACGGCATGTAGCTCACGGTAATATATTAATATATATGGTGGGATATCTACTTAATCTTGACAGCATTCTTCACAGAAAAGGTTATTTATAAGTCGATTTTCTTAAATCAGTGACAATCGTCCAAGAGCTAGTGATGAAAACTGCCTCGAAAGTAATAGGCGGTTTCGACCATCTTACCTTACGACGTTTGCGGGGGAGGGGTGCATAGAGGGGAACATCAAAATTGCAACACCGTTGCCCCATAAGTAACACGATCAGATTATTTCTAAACTATTGTCATATGACACCTGCATATACATGTTCACCAGACATAAATTTGCCCCAAGAGCAAACCTATCGGGTCTAACATAAATATTTCCAATATTATCTTAATTCGCTTGTGCCTAGGGGAGTTTAATCGTTTGAATAAACCAGTGAAAACCCACAGTATTTTATAGGCGATCATACACCTTGAATCAAAACCACGCGACATAGTTACGCGTTAGACCCACAGAAGAAGTGTGATAATGGGTTTTTAATTTTAAACCATTCAGCTGCTGGGTTAGTTTCAGCGGTATATTTTAAATCGAGTATCTCTAGTCTTTAGGAATTAAAATCGATGTAAAACAGTAACTTATTGAAAATGACTAATTAACTTGTACAAATGAATAGATGACACTCGGCAAATCTCGACAGATTCCGGTACCCTACATCTAGATGACATCGCGCCTGGTACGTTCGTGCATTTTTTATGCGCGAATTCTTAGTTTTTCTATTACTGGCACGCGCACGGGCACTATTTTTTTTTGTTTTACATGTACCAAAATCTGGGATTTCGCGCGTAGGTACTTTTGAGGTATTAGGTCTGTTTAACATAACACTTGCCACTGTACCTGTGTATCGCTAATGATAAACCGAATGTTTGAAGACCGTTCATATTAATTACGCACTTAATTTTCAGTACAGTGTTGATTCATGCTCAAATTGTTACTAAGCAAACCCAACGGGATTATTTTATCAACAGTGTATGAACTCATTTCATAGCGATAATATCCTTACACCGAGAGAAAGTATCTAGTCTCGGTGAATAGAACCATGGTTGTCTGGTAGAAAATTACTTTTGTATTTTTTGGAACGGTAAACAGTGTTTTTAGACGCAAACTAACCTGCCGCACATGACGAAGTCATTATACTACTAATAAAAAGGCAAGAACTCCTTTTGCAGCGGAAGCTTATCAGTGAGTAATAGGTCAAGGTTAAAACATACAGTACACGCATCGCGGTGGTTTGATGTTTTTTATCGTGGAATTCCGTGCATTACCGCGTGAATATCGAGTGACATGATACGACTGACAGAGCAGCCCGGAGTCGAACAATCGCCGCCCGAGCTGTCTTCGTCAGCTAGTTTCAAAATGGCGTACAACCAGTGCAAGTGGGAAAAGACGACTAAAAAATCAGAAATATGTTATTTATTATTGTCGGACTTATTACATCACTCCTGTCTAACAAATCATGAAGCTGTGGTGTTACGGTGGCGGCATAGTATTTCACCGTAACACCACAGCCACTCTAACCATTCATAATACATCTAACTATCACTCCCTACAGATTCCCCCTCGTCTTCTTTCCCAAACGTCAACAACACATCTCATGCATCCATTTCGCTGATTAACCCTTGTACCATGTCTACTAGACTCGGATGTATGACGAATTCTGCCATTTTGGAACTACTTTAAAGGACCCGTATAAACAATGGCTGCCCCCATGTAGTCTCTATCATCCGGGGGTTCTGGGTGACCAAGACTAGCCCCCATGGCTGCCATTTTGGGACTTATTTGTAAAAGCGGAACGTTTTCCTGTTAAAGTAAATCGGTAGTCGATACGCCGCATCGCAAATGTATGGTCGTGGGTACATATCAATTACTATCATACATCCGAGTCTAGATGTAGGTTACGGAGGGTACCGGAATCTGTCGAGGTTTGCCAAATGGAACAGATGAGTGTACAAGTACACGGACTTTCAAATAAATGGAAAGAAGTGTCGTGTAATCGAGTAGGAGTGAGCTAACTGGCATACCTCATAGGCGAATAGAATGGATGAATGAAATGGGGTTTAACGTCCTACGCTTCTGCACCTAACCTGGGCTAATTGAAGAGGGGCATACGCCATACAGTGTGCTATGAGGGAAATTTTTGCCCGGGCAGCAACTGAATTCCAACTGCAAAGGGATCTTTTACGTACACGCCAATGTGTACACGGAACCTCGGTTTTTCGTCCCACCCGAACGACTAGGCAGATGTCCTTGTCAGGCCCTCCGTCTGCATCATTGACAGGGGGAAATCACGCAGGAAAATCGAGATGTACTTTCTCCGCCAATGCAGGGATCGAACACCCGACCTCCAGGCTTGCGAGCCAGCACCACCCACGCGATTCCCTCATAGGCGAATAGCCCCTGCCGAACATTTATATAAAAATCTCCAATAAGTCTAAATTTAAAACGAGATATTTGCCATATACCGTGAATATATAGTATTAAATTCGAAAATGACAAATTATTTGAATAAGCTTTCCTCATCAACTCGTAATGTCCATTGATGTCGGAAAGACTGAAATGGCACACGCCCACGTTATAGCCTACTTAATTATATTAAGGACAAACACGTGGTGCATTTGTTTTCAATAATTCGTTAGCAAACAGGTTTCTTTAGAAGTCGTAAGGAACCAACGTAGTACACCACCCACGAATCGAATAATTAGGCACTGAAATTGACCATGAGGAAATGGCTATATGAACTATATGATGATTTGTTATAATAAATGATACTATTCATTATGTTATTTTGCAGTCTAAATTACCTTCGATATCAGGAAATTAGAAATCCCTGTCTCTCTCGATGTATCAAGAAGAAATGCCCCATTAATACTTTATATGGGGGCTGTTTGTTTGACACACGTGATATAAATCACGTTACTGATAAATCACATATCATTTTACTGTATGTGTCATATCTACTATTAATCAATTATAGGATGTATTTTAATTATTAATTATAAAATACATTAATTAACATGTTTTCCATTAATTTGGTTCATAATATACTTGTCAATGATATATTCATGTGTTTATTATTTGTTATCAACAGTGCTGCTTTTTGGCATAGAATACGGACACAGAACATGTGCCGCGGAAAACCTCGTCATCACAATTTATGTCAGTATCCTCCACGGTTATAATTTTTCATCACACAGCATAATGGATGTTGACAACATTGTAATTACTTACAGAATTAATGTAAATATGTCGCAAGAATAGCAAAGACAGTTCATGTTCCTTTATTAAGTAAAAGAAAATGTGTGAATGCTTGTGATAACTGTTATGACATGACAATCTGTGATTCTTTCACAATATAGGAAAGATCGATTAAGTTATCGATATTACACAGCAATAATTACTGACTAGCATTTTGACCCAATTTTTATATCTGTAGCTTGATCAAGGTTGTTTTTTGTTTTTTTCTTTTTGCTCCACCATAGTACACCACCACGAATCAAATAATTTGTTTACCAGGTAAAGGTGCTACAAATAAAAGGTTTCCATGGTTATAGTATTCAAAACAAAAATTCGGGATGGCTACAAAGATAGAATAAACGAAAAAAATAAGGACAAAGGGACGTGCATATTTAGAATAATTGTGCATACACTAAATAACAAAACTAACTTATGTTTGCCAATTCATGTACACATTATTATCTCCAATAAGTCTAAATACAAAACGAGATATTTGCCATATACCGTGAATATATAGTATTAAATTCGAAAATGACCAATTATTTGAATAAGCTTTCCTCATCAACTCGTAATGTCCATTGATATAGGAAAGACTGAAATGGCACACGCCCACGTTATAGCCTACTAAATTATATTAAGGACAAACACGTGGTGCATTGGTTTTCAATAATTCGTTAGCGAACAGGTTTCTTTAGAAGTCGTAAGGAACCAACGTAGTACACCACCCACGAATCGAATAATTTGTTCACAAGGTAAAGGTGCAACAAATAAAAGATTTCCATGGTTAGTGTAAGGAACCGGCTTCCAATTCTTTAAAGATGTTCCCGTTTAAGTTCGATTCAACACATCATGGCATCACTCTGTCCGCCCATCGGCTTTGGGCGTTATAGAGGTAGAGACATGGTCCTTTTTCTTTTGGATCTGTTTTAACTCATACAAGGGTACAGTTTTAAATATTAAGCGTTCTGTGACCATCAGTTCTAGGCCATGTACATGTCTTTAAAGCCCTAATACCACTCTTGTTGTAACTGAATAATGTGTCCCAATCTTTATTCTGGTCAGCAAATTGTACTATTTTACAATATTCCAATTAATTGGTGATAAAAATTTCATCTTAACACACCTAATTTAAAAATTTGGAAAAATTCAACTGTATGATTTGAAAAGCATTACTTAAACACTTTCAAAGGCTATTATTTTTTTTTCTGGAACTATTAAGCCAGCAAGAGTGTTATTGTCCCTTGAATTAGTCCACGCTCTTTTGTTTTGGCGTCACGCTTGTTTATGCATGGCAATTAACTTAACCCATGATAATTTTCGTTAAACTATTAATCTTCGTGGAATCAACACTGATCAAACTTCTTCGTATATTACTGGATTAAAAAAGGTTAGGCTAGTGTCTAAGCATGACAAGAGAGTCGACACTCTACGATAATTAACAATCCAATTTGACTTCTAGAATACTACACATAATAATAAACATGCCAGCAGTTAGACTGATGTCCTCCACCAACATCCCAAAATAAATAGATGACTTAGACAATTATTGAGCATTGAAAATGGTTATCTAATCTTAGTCCAAGCAGACAATATTCAGGGCGAGAACGCAGTCAAGGTTTTGAAGTACCTGGTAGTGAAAATATACACCAAGTTGTATCACTCTCTGTCAGTTACAATCAGAGTTATCTTGTCACAAACCATCGACCAATGGAATCGCTTAGCACATCTCTGCTTTAGTCGATAATATTATTCATGGTTATGTTCCAAAGTATTTACCAATCAAATTGCTTATCGCTACTTATCTTTGGTTGGTCAAGGGCATGGAAGTCATTAAATGCTCATAGTCTGGTACAACATTTCAAACACCCGACGCATCGTCACGGACACACTATCGACTGAGTTTAAACTAGAGATGACACTGACATTGGGCAAAATTTGAGTGTACTTGCCAACCAGATGTCCGATCATTATTGGATACATTTTGATCTTATTTTAAAATTAGATACCCAACCCTGCAATGTAACAAAATGTCGTAACATAAAGTCTATTTCGCGATCAAAATTCGTAAATGACATCATGTCATCTACATTATATACCAATCCACCTTGGGGTGTCAGTGAACTTGTTGAAATTTTCAACACTATACTTCTGTGACATTCCCAACAAACATGCACCTATCGTGTAGAGGAAAAGACACCGAAAAACAATATCTCCCTGGTATTCTGATGCTGTTAAATGCGCAAATCTTCAAAGTTGTGCGAAATAAATTCAATTTTCTCACCAATCATATGAAATCAAAATATTTTAATGAACTTTTACAATTACAATCAGCTAACCCGAAAGCCTTATTTTCAACCATGTCATCTTTAATGGGTAAATCTCCCAAGGCCATTTTACCGAATCTTAACGCCGGGAACGATGAAAGTTTGAACGATTTCTTGTAGATAACATTAACGATTGTCAAGAATTCTAAACCGACATGGTATCAATTGGATCCAGTGCCAACTAAGCTACTCCTAGAACATATCCAATATTTGCTACCCATCATAACAAAAGTAATTAACAACAATCTTGAGGAGGGTGTTGTTTCCTCACTTAAAACTGCCATTGTAAAGCAATTCCTGAACAAAGCAACCCTTGATCCCCTTAATTTTACTAACTACATCTAATTTGCCCTTTCCATCAAAAATTCTAGAAAAAGCAGCGAAAATAAGAATCAACGATCACTTAAATCAATATAATTTATTGGATATATTTCAGTCAGCGTATAGACCAGCCCATATCCCAGAGATTGCTTTGAACCGTGTCGTCAACGACTTGCGAGTTGGGGTACATGATTTAAACATATCGCTATTAGTTCTCCTTGACGTATCAGCTGCATTTGACACCATTGACCACTCACGACTGATGAACCGTCTTCATTCAGATTTTTGCTTTGATTATTCAGTTCTCCAGTGGTTCAGGTCCTATCTTTCTGATCTCCAACAGTTTGTCAATTTTGGCGATTCTAACTCTGTGCACAATTGCGTAGTTCTCCAAGGACCAGTGCTTGGGCCGATTTTGTTCACCCTCTACACTAAGCCACTAGGGAGTATCATCAGTACACCAGGCATTCTCTATCATGTATATGCCGATGACAACTAGCTGTCCAAGGATCAGTGCTTGGGCCGATTTTGTTCACCCTCTACACTAAGCCACTAGGGAGTATCATCAGTACATCAGGCATTCTCTATCACGTATATGCCGATGTCAACTAGCTGTCTGATAACTTCTCTCACGAGAATCAGCATGGTAGTCCTAATAAAGTGGAGCAATGTCTTGTTGCTAAGAAAACAGGGATGATCAATGGTCCTATACGACGTCGAGAGAAATTAGAGCGTGGTGGTCTAAACATTGATCGTTTGAACCATGTGTTAAGGATCTTGGAGTTTATTTGGATGCCTACCTAAACATGGACGGACAGGTCTCAGAAATAGTGAGAAATTGTTATTTCCACTTGGTAATATCCGTCACCTGTTGACACAGTTCGCTGCCGCAACCATAACCAGATCATTTGTTATCTCCAGGCTAGACTATTGTATCAGCCTATAGGCTGGTATCTCTGCTGAAAACATTCATCGCCTCCAAAAGCTTCAGAACACAGCTGCAAGAATCTTCACCATCTCCAAAATAATTGTCATGTTGCTTCGCTTTTAAAATGTCTTCACTGGCTCCCTGTTCGACAAAGAATACAATTTAAAGTTCTAACCCTAACTTTAAAAGTGTATATACAGCACTGCACCAGGCTATCTATGAAATTTAGTCTATTAATTCTCTCAATCCAGATCACTCTGTTCTAGATCCTAGTGTTTATTAACTGCTCCAAAGTATAACCTAAAAACCTTTGGCTGTAGATCATTTGCCTATAACGCAGCTCGTACATGATGGAACCCCCTGTCACTACATTTACAGACTGCTCCCTCTCTTAGCATCTTCAAACAAAAACTCAAAACTTACTTGTTTCAGTGTTCATTTTTATAACTGTTTCCTGTAACTTCGTTACTGTTGTTAGCGTTTTGATCAAACAATACTGTTTTGAATCTAGCGCTTTATAAGAACCCTTATTATTATTATAATGAATCTATACTCTGAGAACCAATAAGAACCAAAAGTCTCAGCCAATCACATTTCTTACCTGTCCCCTGCTTAGCCTTAGTGGAATATGCGCATTCAATGCATTCATCTGAAAACACCTACACCAAGTTTGAACATGCTGTCTCAATTAGAAGTAGAGGTATTGTGTTCCAAAGATCGGCTGACAGTTCGACTTCAGGATGACTATGATATTGGTTTACAAATGAGTCATTTGTGTCGTGGACCGTATTCAACCTCTTGTCCCACAGGGATCCGCTCTTGGTCTGACCCTTTTCTGTCTATACACTCAATTTCATTGTGGAAATACCAATATGCCAACGATTTGTTAACCATTCGTGTCAAGTTGATGACACCCATCTTTTTCCATCTTTTAGGGAGAATCACCGTTGTACAAATCTTATGGATGAATCTGATAAATTTTTATATTGATTACCAATAACATAAAGAAATTGTATACCTTCACAAAAAAGTACAAGAGTGCTTGTTAATAATTAATAAAAAAGAAAAAAATGAAATTGGGTTTAATGTCCTACTGTTCTGTTCCTACTGAAGACGGCCATACGCCATACAGTTTTCTGAGGGAAATTTTTCCCGGACAGCGGCGCTACGGTCTGCTCTTATGTCGAATTCCAACTGCCAAGGGATCTTTTACGTGCACGCCAATTTGTATACGGTACCTCGGTTTTTAAACCAAAAAAGGGCAAAATTAGCTGTAATATACTGTCTCTTTAAATGTGTTTTTTTTTTTGTAGTCGGCGTTTTGAGCTGTTTCGCAATTGATTGGCGATAAAAAAAATTATATTATTTTTTGGGGGTTTTACAGGGAGATAAAAAAAAGTTAAATTCGAGTAAAAATTCACAATATAATATATTTTTGAGATTTCGCTTCCAGAATCTACTAAAATAAACAATCATAAATGCACCTGGGGATTTAATAATATCTTTCAAAATACATTGCCATACATATATATAGAGCTCATTAAAAATAGATACGTCAATTTTTTTTTGTTTTCCAGTATGTTATAATGGAAATAATATAAAAGTTGGTGATGTAGGATAAAACCTATATTTACATAAATTTAAGGGGGTCGTGGTAGAAAGTTCTAGGTTCGAATCTCGTAGTTAAAATTGATACAGTCGAAGATTCCTTACGCAAGTTCAAATACGCGCAAACGCACAATTGTGAACACATTCCATTACAGTTTGGTAATTATATGACAAATAGTGAAGACTGGACCACTAAAATAGTTACCAATTCGTGGTAATACGTTAGAATTTGCATAGCGAGGTTTCTTTTAATGACGTATTACGCAAGCGCCATGACACCATGCCGGTTAAAATTCCGCGCAGCAGTTGGGTTCCATCAAATCATATAATTATGCGGTAGGCTTCGCGCTTATTTCAATGGGAATTAATATATTATATTATGTTAAGCTATGTGTAGTACTGTTTGGGTCAGTTTATGTGTAAATTAAGGGAGCTGTAAGCCAGTAATCTCGGTTTAGTCGGAGCATAACTTTTGTTAAGAAACCTGGTGATTTTGTCACTCTTCAATCTAAATAACGCTTTTAGGAGCCGGGAAGTAAAATTTATTGACTCTACGAATTACATCTAATGTTTGAGGGAAATCCACTCATTCCTAGCTTAAAGGGACAATAACACTCTTGCTGGCTTGACAGGTCCAGATTTTTTTTTAGCCTTATTCGAACTACAAGATGTTTAAGTGTCCTACCTGTTGTGTAAACTATCGATTACAACTATCTCACTTGTCCAGGGGATTCGAAAATATGTTTAAATCCAAGTTGCATTTGAAAGTGCTTACGTAAGGCTTTTCAAACCATGTTACGGCATGTAGTTGAATTTTTCCAATTTTTTTAAAATTAGGTGTGTTAAGATAAAATTTGTATTATTTTTTAATTGAAATATTGTAAAATAGTACAAATTGTTGACCAGAATAAAGATTGGAACATATTATTCAGTTACAACAAGAGTGGTATTGGAGCTTTAAATGGACAACAAATATGTTTTATCCTTGATCAGAATTTTTTTTAAATTTGCATTGAAAAATTTAATCAATGGGTTTCTACATTTCCAATTTGATGTTTGTCCCTTAAAAATTTACAACTTGGAATTTTACTAAATAAGACGTAATTAAAATCGGTTGTAACATTTCCAAGAATTTTACCACATACACACATTTGAAAACCACTACCTTCCAATATCTATTGTTCCTTTTGCCCAAGTATGGCTGTATAAAGAAATCCGATTCACAACTTGAGACTCGATTTAATCAGTGTTTTAAATAGTAAACGGGGATATTTCCTTATTGACATCACTGAAATCAACTTTTATCTGAAATTCAGAAGTAAAACACTTCCGATGCTTGAATGAAGAAATAGACATGACGTCAACAATTAAAACGGATATCCAGGCATAAAACAATTAAGCTATATATAGGTACCGTTTTCCACACTGTCAATCTTAGGGATCCGGGTCGGTGTGTATGAATGACGCTGGCTCGCTTACCATGAGGTCTTGGGTTCACTTCTTGTGTTGAACCACAAAGCCCATGTTCTGCCCTTGCCAGTAGGACGGTGAGGGTGGCCTGACATGGGTCATGGTCTAGTCGTTCGGATGAGACAAACACCGAGATCGCATCCACACAATGGTGTGTTCGTAAAATAGCCGTTGACTGTTGGAATTGTAACCAAACAATTTATCTATATGGCGTATGCCCGTCTTTATTAACTCAGTCAATACAGAGTAGTAGGAAACTAAACGTCATTTTATTTCATGCCAATACATTTTGGAGATTAGCCAAAATCCCCGGGTGGGAATCTCCTGCACTTTGTCTTGAAGGAGTCGTGAATAAATACTCCCTCGCCATTGCAGCCATAGTTAATCATCTTTCCGTTGCTTGAACTAATGATCCTGTCGACAGCCTTTGTAACTGTTGGCGCTTTGAGGTGTATGGCTCAACATGTGTCATTGGGATTTTCCGATGTGGTTTCCCGTGTCTAGTTGTTCGGGTGGAACCAAACAGCCTAAAGATATTGTTACGCATTTATCTTTTGGTTGTTAATCGGACTATTAACCAGTCATAATTTAGAACAGAAATTTTCTTCCAGTACAGCAGTGTTAAGTGGGATTAGCTCTAATAAAACGAAACACTATGAGGTGCACATGTGGTGTTGACCAAACACTTTGTTCCTTATACTATAGTTCACACTCCCGTGTGATGCGTTACGATAGGGTTGTCCCTATTGAATCCATGATCTAGTACGTGAGGATAAGTTTCGATACGATTGTCACGACTGACCTCAATATTTATATTATGTGGGGTTGGGGTGGCCTAGTGGTCTAGAGTGCCGCGCTTCTACCTCTAGCCGGCCGGCAACTTCTGGCTTGCTGCTGTGGTTTCGAGCCCTGATGTGAGCGTATGTGGTGGCATGGAGATAGGGGCGCCTTCTCAACCTCCTGGGTCTCCTCCGGCCACTCCTGTTTCCTCCCACTGCTAAAGACCCCTAAAACCATATGTTAGTCTTCGAAATGACCTAGTTGTGTTGAGTGGACGTCAAACCCCACTTCTCTCTCTCTCTCAATATATTATGAAACCTGACAGGATCACTGCGATTACTCCACGATTTCAGTCGTAGCACTTTATAGCGAAAATTTCAAATATTGTAAGAAAGTCAAAACATAATTGAGCATGTCTTTTGCTCAATAAGTTATCAACTCACTATCAGTAGCGGATTATCATTGAGGCTGATGAGGCTGCAGCCTCAGGCCAAAAGATTTTGTAAAAAAAAATATTTTAAATTTGTCGGATACGATTAAAAACGCATGGACAATGCACGTTAGGGGGTGTGGTTTAGGCCCAACGGGAACCAGCATAGGCCCTGACCCGAAATTAATAAGGCCCACGCCATTTTAAACACGCCCTTATAGGCCCTTTAGCATCTGCCGCCTCAGGCCTTTGTAGAGTTTAATCCGCCACTGCTCACTATTATACGATCATGGGCATTATTTCCCACCTTTGAAAATCATTGACACATAAAATAATAACACAATTACCTCCCTTGTTTTCCCATTGACTACATGGAATAGCCGTCTTAAAACGTTGAAATTTGAAGTTGTAAATGATCTGGTGTACGTAAATTCGATGTGATCAAGGACAGAGATCAAGGATTAGTTTAATGTGTAGTATGCTATGTGGCCTCTACATACATGGTAATATAATACAAGTGATGAACTAGTTCAACAATAGTTATTGGTTATTTCCTCGATGTCCCAGAAAATACGAAACTAATCGACCTAAATCTGTAATTAAATTACATAAAGTTCATGACTTCCACAATGTTGTATTATTTAATTAGTCCCAGATTACTGTAAGGAGTGTCATTAAAACGTTGGAATATTCGTTATTACTGAACATTTGTGATGTTACTCCTAGTTTAGTCATTGCTTTACTTACAACATTTTAAGACTAATGTGCTTTTGTCTATAGAGTAATGAAACTAGTCTTGAATATGTATATGCCCCCGTCAGACCGAATTGCGTCCTTACTGCGCTGCTGCGACTAGAAAATGTACAAGGTCGCCGGTAAACGTAAACACAACGAAAGAAGTCGCGTTCTTTTCCCCGTCAGATCGGGGTGGCGACTTTACTGCGCTGCTACAGCTACGGAAATTGGCCCCAGAGCCCGTCAAGATCTCTATAAGCGTGGTAAAGCGTGATGGAAACGCTAGATATCGCGCTGTGGTCTCGATGGTCGCAAATGGTCGCCGAGTCACGGCGTTTGTTTTGAGCATGTTGGCGGTCATTTTGAAAAAGCGCCCTAACGAAAAATGGCTCAGGATTTGGCCTGTTTACCTTATATATTCTTGTTCAGAACCAAAAAAAAATGGTCTCGAAAAACCACATGAGAATTTCTACCTCTCCAAGTGGCACCTACCTCAATTTTAACCCGGACTATAAGGACACATTAAATATTTTAAGAGATAATCCAATAATGACCATGATTTCTTCACAAATGTGTTCCACGTAACCTTATACACACATATTTCCACTTGAATAAACTGAATTTAGTATAAAAAAATACACAAAACTTAGAGAGCGCAACAGGAGCAGCCACTACAGTGCATCACTTTTATAATTTTCGCCCATTGTACAATTTAGAAACAACGAGTGGAAAATAATCCTGTCATAGCCTTTCATTTTGTAAAAAGGGAAAATTTGGAATGTTATTTGTGGGTGTTATGTAAATCTAAAAATATGTCTATTTACAAATAAGAGCCCAATTTCAGTATTACAATTGTATTAACTTTTAGTTTGAATTATTTTTATAAAGTAAGTAATAATACAAAGAATTTTGTGTATTTGGGTATTTTATCGTCATGCCTTTATTTGTGATATCAACTTCCGTGCCATTCTTACAATTTCCGTTGAAGCTCTCATTATTTACCAACTAATTACTGCCCTATCCTTCACGTCAATGAATGGCTGTCCCCGTCACAATATTACCCTCAGTGATTCATTTAATTCTCTTTTCACGGGTTTATGAATGAACGGGCGTGGGAGCGTCAATAATGACGTCATATTCTTCAACCAAATATGGTCATCTTACTATGTGAGAACTTGATTCACCTCATACATTTCCGCTCTATTTCGAGTTCGTTATTGTACCAAAATAGATCTTGTAATTGAAAATGGTTACGTTAATAACCGATTAGTCGATAAATCAATGAAATCTGTCTGATGCAATTCAAAGACGCAAAAAAGAGGAAACTGAAACAGCGTATCGATTGCTTTATGATTGCACAATTGACGCCTATGTCACTCCACTGACTAGAATGCCCCCGTCAAACATATCAAATAACATGACTACCATGCACTTGACAGCTTTATGGATAAAAATCGATAGATATGATCGGTTTTTTATGAATATTTCATTATCAGAAGTAATTAATATGAGACGATAAATCCGTCGGGACGCTCAAAGTGCGTACATTAGGCTAATCATAGCCCATTGTAACTGAATCCGTTAAACCTATTTTGTTTCATATTATTAAATATTGATGATATATAGTATTGATTTCGGGGATTATTTTATGAATTATAAAGGTAAAAGTAAATAAATGTTTTTTTATAAACTTAATTTGATCTCATAATTAATAAAGTTGTTGTAATAGCAATCTTTATAGTGTTTCCGGAAACCAGATAACCTCGTCCTACACGATTTTACCTAATTACAAGGAGTATAATAGAGATTGATAGTATTGTAGAGTTTGGTTTATGAGTACCCTTTATGGTCGATAGCACTGCGACCTAGCCACGTGCGTTACGAACTTCTAAAAGCATGGATAAACGACAGTTTGAACCCCAGGGGAAAACTCCACTGTTATTATTGTAGTCTACATGTGGGCGTGTATTTCCTGTCCATCTATCTACAATGGTCTTTCGAACGGGATAGAGGCTACCATTTTAACAGATCGTTTCCAAATTTGGTATGAAACATGTGGGTTAATGAAATGACACATCCTTTCTATCTTACGCGACTTTGCGTTCGAGAGCTATACCCCTGTAGAGGTTACAGTTTATAACGGATATTCGGTTCAGTGTGAGGCATTTGGGGCATGATATTATGACGAACTCTGTTGATATTTAGCGTTCCGCTACACTCCTGTCAGGAATTAAAGCACCTCCTTTCCGTGAGCTACAAGTATAACATTGTTTTACAGATGTGTTTCAAATTAGGCTGGAAGCATTGAGGTCATTAGAGGACTAACCCATTTGAGTGGATAAGGAGTTGGTTCGCTAGCCTGGAGGTCGGGTGTTCGATCCCTGCATAGGCCGAGAAAGTTCATCTCGATTTTCCGGCTTGATTTCCCCTTGTCAGTGATGTAGCAAGAGGGCCTGACAAGGACAGCTGCCTAGTCGTTCGGGTGGGACGAAGACCGAGGTCCCGTGTACACATTGTAGTGCACGTAAAAGATCCCTTGACAGGTGGAATTCGATATATAAGAGTAGGCCGTAGCGCCGCTGCCTGGGCAAAATTTTCTTTATAGCACACTGTATGACGTATGCCCGTCTTCCATTAGCCCTGGTTAGGTGCATAATAGTAGGCCGTTAAACCCCATTTCATTTCATTGATATTAGCAGTTATTGAGTTAACTACTTGTGAACGCGATCAAAGGTACATATTTCAACGAGTAGACGATATTTAGAGTTACGCGATATTCAGAATAACCTCACACCCTGGTTTTCCGAAAATCCTGCGAGTACAATTGGGGCGACAGAATTTTGGTTCAAGCCGTATCGATATGCAGCATTTCCCGACGACCTCGCTTTCTGGTGCCATTCCATAGCGCTTCGCCGAGAAAGCATTGACTGTCTTCGTGTGCAATTTATGCTTGGGTTCATAGAACCAATTTCATAATTTGGGGTACGAAAACTTTATTAGATTGGAAGTGGTGAAATTAAGGTGTACTGCTTCATTACATCAATGTCATGTCTAAGCTCTGGGTAACGAGGATGAGGTTCAAATAAAATGAATGAATGAAATGGGGTTTAACGTCCTACGCTTAAGCACCGTACCTGGGCTAATTGAAGACGGGCATACGCCACAGTGTGCAATGAGGGAAATTTTGCCCGGGAAGCGGCGCTACGGCCTACTCTTATATCGAATTCCAACTGCCAAGGGATCTTTTACGTGCACTCCAATTTGTACACGGGACCTCGGTTTTTCGTCCCATCCGAACGACTAGGCAGCTGTCCTTGTCAGGCCCTCCTTCCGCATCACTGACAAGGGGAAATCACGCCGGAAAATCGAGATGAACTTTCTCGGCCAATGCAGGGATCGAACACTCAACCTCCAGGCTAGCGAACCAGCGCCTTATCCACTTAGCCACCGTGATCCCCTTGGTTCAAATAAAAAGAACCAAAGTCATTGGTTATGAATTTGCAGCTCCATAGTTGGAATTTGTCATAGAGGATAAGTCCTGATGATTTCAACATTCTTGGACTCTATATTCCAGAGATATTACTTGTCTGCCAAATTCTGAATCCTTGTCGAATTTGGTCAACAATCGTGTTTTCCTTTCGGATAGGCAGCTATATGGGGTGGCGTATTCCACTCTCTCCATGACGATCTTTACTTCATTAACACAACATTTGTAACAAAAATGGGTCTGTTTTAAGAAGTCTAGAGCTTTACAATAAGGGAGCTGTCTGCTCATTTCACCACAATCTCATTAAGATTTTACGGATAGACATTTAGGAAATGATTTGGTAGTCTTGTGAAGAATCCCTACTGAAATTAATCAAATGGTGTGTCTGGATGGTCAGCACTAGCTAAGTATTGTTATTAACATGTATATTTTTCTCGTTACATTTTATATTTTATTGTTACATTTTATTATTGTTTGATAAAGAATATAGACTTCAGACTAATAATATGCCCATTTATATAGCGCCAAATCCACAAAGCGTGCTCATAGCGCGACAGAATTACTATCCCGGTCTCTAGGATACAGGTAAGCCTGATTACCTCCCTTTACAACTCTTTGAAAGAGCTGCCAACACATGCAGCTACAACTTGAAGTTTCAAGGAGCGCAACAGTTTTTTGTGTAATACATACACCATCCTACCGGTACCCATTTACAGCTGGGTAGACTGGAATGCAGGGATTAAGTGTCTTATTTAAGGACACAAGACCTCGGCGAACTATTCGAGTCTCGAACCTGCAACCGTTAGGTCACAAATCCTACTCTCTAACCGTTGCACCGAATCCCTCCTAGTCTCGAAACGTCGCTCAGTAATAAGTAGTAATAGTATAACATTGAAATAACATAAATCCAAGTACGAACAATCCAAACCATTAGACAAAATTAGAAGTTCTAAAAGAATGGTATAGGCAAAATAGTGTAATCAGCATATTATGGACTTTTAACAGTGTACCAAATGCACGACAAACAGTGGTAACAGGAGTCCGGAAGTGTAAGCTTAACCTACCTGGCGCCACACCTACCATCGCTGATATGTAGAACATTGACATAATTCTGTTATGGAATTTGATTTGCCGTTAATCCAGTGTTCATTCTAGAACAATGGTGTTATAAACTATAATCAATATTTTTTTAAGAATAAAACTGTCTAATCTAACCTCACCTCCTGCTTCACACGTATAACTACACCATACGTGCTATAAACATATAGTTGTGTGCCGACAGTGATCAAATAACCATATCACACAGGATGTATATCTTTATGTGTTAAGTTTATTGAAGACTGAAAATATTTGAATTTAATGATGTCTTTAATTGAGGTCTTTGCGTCATAGACTCTAAGTTACGTCCGATCGCATAGCCCCGGATGTGCACTGTTATCAATGAACATATAGTTGTGTATAAACATATAGTTGTGTGCCGACAGTGATTAAATAACCATATCAAACAGGATGTATATCTTTATGTGTTAAGTTATATTTGAAGACTGAAAATATTTAAATTTAATGATGTCTTTAATTGAGGTCTTTGCGTCATAGACTGTCAGTTACGTCCGATCGCATAGCCCCGAATGTCCACTGTAATCAATGAAGTATGGCTTTTCGGGGTAGCTAATACGGGGAGAATTTAAAACAACAACATAAGTGGTATACGGCTATTGATTCCATAAGTGCCGAAGCATTGTAAACGACCTACCGAACAATGTAATTGATAGTCGCGGAGTTATTGCTCTCCTATGTTCGCACCCAAAACAACTCGAAGTCTTGTATACCAAAATGCCAACAACACTTCATTGCGTTAATTCATGGGGGGGGGGTACCTGTGTCGTAGCCCGGGGGTTTGAATGCCACCACCATCACGAGACACCAAAGATCTGATAAGGTTTTGACTTCTTGCTATATCATATCAAGACCGTGGCATCCGGCAACATCTACAGAATCGCATGTTGCAAACTTACCGTACTGCTGCTAGCGAGGCGCCCACTGTTCTACTCGGTGGCCTTAGATTTAATAATTTCTGATTTAACGCACTTGACTGACTTAACAATTTTCCCACCTGGTTCTCCATTTCACTGAAACGTTTGAATGGACTCAGTGAATTGTCATTACATGTACAGCCTGCAACCATGCTAAAAGTCAATCAATTTAGACAATTCCAACTTTAGAATTGAACAGTTATTAATTAACTTAAAATTTATAGACATACAATCAATCTTTGCTGAATATGGATGTCAATTATTACAGAAATCTGGGAATTTATCCGGGTCAAATTCAACTCATGAAACGTGTAGGCAAATCTCATCTAATACTCCTACCGAAAAGCATAGGCGCATTAAAATTAACTACTCACTAAAAGTAAGGCGTTATGAGCTATAGTACCTCGATCTTGGATAATTTCATGGGTCGAGAGTGCTTTACTTTTTGTAAAATCGTCGTTATACTGACTCCTCTTTATTCTTAGACAACCTTTTTTTAAAATAATAACAAAATACAAATCTCAGATTGGATTGTCTGGTATGGTGAGTATTATTGTTCCAGTATGTGTGTGGTTTGACCTTTCATCAAAACCTGTAGATAATATCGTTACCAGAGTCATATAGAAAAGTGTCTAAGGAAATGCGCCCAGAAGCTCATATTCCAACACTCATGGCATATATGGTTACGATATGATGTCGTCTGATTGGACCAACGTAAACATATTACCAATATTTACGAAGGGAGACAGGCACCAAGCAGAAAAGTTGCCTTAACCCCAGTTACATCAAAACTATACGAGCATACCCAGACTTCCAAAATTCAGCAGCTAAAAAGAATGTGAGTTTTCTCAAATCTAGGGCCATAATTCACGAAGCTACAAATCGATATGTGCAAATATTGAATGCAACCAAGATCTTTAGGTTATAAACATGCATTACAAGTTTCATTAAAATCGGTTCAAAACTGTGACCTCTACAGTGTTGACAAGCTTGAAACATGGTTTTTCGTACAATCAGGGGCCATACTCCATGAAGTTACGGTCCAATATATGCCAACATCGAAAGAAAACGAGTTCTTATAGTGATAAACCTTTATTTCAAGTTCCATTAAAATCGGATAAAATTGTGACCTGCAGTGTGTTCACAAACAATTGTGGACGACTGGACTCCGGACGGACGGGCGAAGACAATATACGACCACATGAAAATTCATTCTATCCATCAACAATTCGACCATAGAACTCACCAGATTGATCAACAAAGAATATAGAACATATCAAAATGTTAAAACGAAATTGTCTGAGTGATCCAAGACAATAAAAGCTCCGAATTATAGAAAGTTTCCTCAACTCAGATCTGAATTAATAATCCCAAATGTTCCTGCGGCAAGCTATCCGAAAACGCACAGCACTGCTTTTATGGAATGGAATTTGTTTGATAATGAAAGAAATGAACTTTTCGATCCTTACATGGCCTCATCATCATCACTTTAAAGGAGCTAAAATCGCTAATATTTGGGACATAGAAATTGAAACAAATGGGTCACAACGCATATAAAAATGTAATATGAATATTTAGATTCAATCGTTTCCGTCTTTATTATAATTTCTATAATTTCAAATCAGTTCTGTTTGGCGAAATACGCCCGAAGTCTCGATCGAATGGCAAATTCAAGCGCCTGACTATTCCAGTCTGCATAGTATTTATTGCGTATGCTTCCTAGATAAGAATCTGCATCACCGTCTAGCCTCGTTCTTCAAGTCCCCTGTTAAAAAAAGCCTGTCCTAAATATTGGATACCAGAAGCCCATCTTTTCCGGGCAAGATCACAACATCAATGTTGATTTAAATTGACATATATTTCGTGTTTTCATTGTCTAAGACTTTGGATAATATTGAGTTAGAGACTTTGCTACTTTAAATATACTTCTTTTGGAGGTGATTCTAGTCTTATTATATAGTATACTGACAGTAACGGTTGGATTTCAAAAGATTAATCAGTGGGGTTCTTTGGATACGTTAAAGAAATATTGCTTTCATAGATCGAGTTTTTAACAATTTTACATTTATATATATAATAATAATAATAATATGTTTATATCAGTAATAAGGTTATATACCTAAAGTACAGGTCATATAGGTGGGCGACAGCAAGCGTAGATAACATTATAACAGTTCATTTCTTTACGTTTCTAATTTTCGATGTGATAATGCGACATCGATATACTGGGATACAGATTTTAATAATCCGGTGTCAATTGACGTGCATATTTCGATTAGTGCCGCTGAACACAGAGATTGTTTATATAAAGTGTTTGGCATGTACAGATATCGTATATTGCTCAAATTTGGGCATATAAACAGAAAGTAATAAAGAGTTTCAATATCTGATTTACACAGAGGACAAGCCGGGTCAATACTAGGATACCTTATACATAGAATTGAGTTCGATGGTAACAAATTTAACCTGAGTCAGCGATATTTCGTTCAACGTGTATTTCAAGACTATAATCCAGATATTGTGCTTGACAAATGTTTATCTTAAACAGCTTATATTTCTTTAATGATTCACTAGAATCTTGATTAGAAGACCGTTCCTGGGTATTGACATAGGACAGCCTTTGTTTGATATCACAAATGAATAATTTAATATCACCTATAATTTGTGACTCCCATTCTTACTTTTGATACCGAGGATATCCTACCAGCACTTTCTCTGCTTCTAGGTATAAATAACTTGCTTTTGATACCTAGTTGTCGGCATTCTGACGACTTTGCACCAATATTTTATACTGTTTGTCATATACATGACAGAAAGATTTTGACGTCCACATTCTCCGAGGACAAAAGCATTTAAATTATTCTGTATACCCCCAGAAGAAATTTACAGAAATTGGTTTGGACACGTTCAACATCGGTCTTATTATAAAGTCAAATATCTTAAAGAATGTTTCCAAATATGGGCGACCTATATTTCGGATCAGAGCTTTAATTGGAACCAACAAGATTAGAAATGCTGCAATGCAGTCGAGAAGAGAAAACGAGGCCCAGATAACAATATTGAGGTACACATTCTAACTTTGTCACCCTTAAAACACCATTTTTCTGATTTACAAATAATTCCTCCGTTTCTGAAAAACAACAATTTTTGTCTTCCGACAGATTTACTTAGAGACTGAAACTATCACCGAATAGGGATGGATCATTTAGGAATTTTAAGAGCGATATACCTGCTGCTGATAATTACCCTTTATCACTTTACAAACATTTCTAAATTTGTTTTGTACGGAATTATAAGTTTCTAGATTGGCTTGTGTATTAGCAATTCTAACTTGATTTGAAACCTGATATTTCTTATTCTTAAGAAGATGAGTGATCACCAAACCATGGGGGCTGCTGTTTTGTGACCTTGCAGTTTTTTGGGAGGTATGCGGATTACGCATTTGTCCACACAAAGTTGGTATGATTAACAGTTTTCTCTACGTCACATTTGATAATGTCATAGAAATTTTGTTCAAAATTACTGAAATTTTCAAGAATATTTTTTTATATAGTATTCTGCCTTTCTGGGATTCCATACTAGTTCTGCCTATTAACCATTTCAGAAACTGTGTTGGTTCTTGTTGGGAAGAAAAGGTTATGGGTAGATGATCTGACGTCATGGACGAAACCTGAAAACCTATAATAATATCAAACACATTTTGTGATACAATTAGATAATCAACGACACTGGTTTCATTATATTTAATACAACTGTATTATATCGGCCAGCTGAGTCTTTGATTTCCGACCATTTACAAGCTTAAAAGTTTAAGCCCGAAAGAATTTGTCTGCTTATCCTGTAACTTTCTTTGAATGAACTTTCTTTGTAGATCGAACAAGTCAATGTCATAGATAGCATCATCTAAGCATGGTAAATATGTTTGACTGAATCACTGTAAATCCCCCAATAGATGAATATGCAAAGAGCTATCACCAGTTCTGGCATTGAATTCACCGACTAAAGCAAGTTCACAAGTTGTATAGTCTGTCACAAGTTTTTCTTCTAACAAGTCAATTCTACACTGTTTATCGTACACTGGGGAATTTTCCGGTGCCACATACACTGCTCCATATATGAGATCACAATCGAAATTAAAAAACTTCCATCCAGTTTTAGAATTACACATTCATTGAAATTCTCTTTGATTCTACAAATACCTTTAGCACTGTTATTGTTAATCAATACCACCACGCCTGTGATTTTCGCGTAAACAGGTAAAATATTTGTGATTTTACATGAATGCGATTTTGAACTATTATAAAATCTATGTGTTGTACTTTTATTCATAACGATTGTACGTAACTGTCAATTACAAAGTAAGTGGGTAGGACATCGGTAAGTTTTTGTAACTTTTATCAGAATCCGTCTGTACTGTATTTATGACATGTTCTCTATTACAACAAAATATTATGTTTTAACTTACTAACGATGACTTTACAAAAAGTATAACTAACTAACGATGACTAATCTAACGATGACTAATCTAACGATGACTTTACAAAACATATTACACAAATTATCCTCTTTAAGTCACGTGGACAATTTTTAAACGTCATCGTAAACTCGATTGTCTACCTAGCGAAGATTATTGAGTATTGTCATTGGTTGGCGGAACTTTTAATTCCAAACTGTTTCTCCAAAATCGAAAAGGGGTTTCGGACGAGTTATTGGCCCTTGGGTTAGAAATTTGAATCAGAACCAGTTATTTGATAACTTCGCTTACGAACATGGACGTAACAGACTTTAGACATAATACTTATTTAAAGTACGACGCGGTGTCGCCAAAACCTTGTCCGTCCACTAGTAAACCTTAGCTACTGGAAATAATTGACCAATTGCAGGATGGTAATGTGATGAAATCCAAAACGTCGGGACACAGCTCTGTTAATGGACCTAGCTTGTTAAAGCCCCGATAACACTCTTGTTGTAACTGAATAATATGTCCAATCTGTATTCTGGTCATAAAATTGTACTATTTTACAATATTCCAATTAATAAATGATACAAATTTCATCTTAACACACCTAATTTTAAAAATTGAAAAAATTCAACTACATGCCGTAACATGGTTTGAAAAGCCTTACGTAAGCACTTTCAAATGCAACATGGATTTAAACATATTTTCGAAACCTCTGGACAAGTAAGATAGGTTATAATGGATAATTTACACAACAGGGAGGACACTTAAACATCTAGTAGTTAGATTTAGGCTAATTATTTTTTTCGGAACCTGTCAAGCCAGCAAGAGTGTTATTGTCCCTTTAAAGGTCATATTTCACGTTTCCATTCTGTCGAATTCAGTTGTTTGTATTTGAGCGAATTGATCTATAGCGCGTTTATACGAACGTGGCAATAATATCCTCATGTTACTATACTTGCGTTTGCAGCACCATATCATATCTCTGAAGTCAGTTACCAATTCAACCATGAAACCCAATCTTTTGCAAAGTAGTTTTATGTGACCAACGAGAAAGAGTATAAGGAACTAAGTGTTTTAATAAACTATTGAGGAAACATATCTGAAATCGAAGGCTACTGCAAAGCTTTGTATGTCGTATTGAGGTCTATAGGGGGGAATTGGGTTTTGCGTCCACACGACACAAACTAGGTCATTACGGGACTAACATACGGTTTAATTTTATTTCAATAATTCGCATGCGCGGAGTTGTCTTTAGCAGGTGGAGGAAACCAGAGGACCAGGAAAAAACCCACGAGGTTGGACATGCGACCCTTGTTTTGGTTGTGACCAATTTGATCGCTAAATTTACCTCTATAAACCAATATCTTTGAAAACCGTGCTATGGTAACACAACCTGTGTAGAGATATTTATTAGGTTGAAGGTTATTCCATGAGTATGATATACGTTTGTATAATATGTATAGTTGAAATGAGAATGGACCGAAACAAATTTTCCCCCGTCTTGACTCCCAACGCAATAAGAATCCGAAATTGTACATGATTTATAATTATTTCCCGATAGATATGCCTCCAACCACATGTCAACGCATCCTCGGTATCCCAAGTGGTCCCATTCCGTTCTACTCCACCTTTATTGTGGCTAAAGACTAAGAACCAATCAAAAAACGGTTTACAAACCAGTCTTATTTGATGAAACGGCCTTCGTTTCGCTTTTTGTTTTATAAAGGTAGATAACCACATTCGTATGCATTTACTGAGTGATTTATGTAAATAATGTATAGATTTATAATCGATTTATATTAAAATTCTATTATCAAAATCTGTAGTATGTTTCGCTGATTTCAAATATTTATAACATCTATATGTTTGACTTTTGTTTGTATTATTACTCTTCGTACTTTGTCTGAAGTGTTTCATTTTGTTACGTTTATTTTTATTTGTATTTTGATTCTCAATAAAAACACTTGGACCGGTTTTCATTAATATATTATATGATAATTGTAATTTGTTTTTAATAAATACGGATTTAGTATAAGTTGGGCTACCTTCTGGCTAATTCCTAACCTTATCTCTTGAAAGGGTGGGGCTTTATGATTTGCTTACTTTACCCGATGAGAGCTACTTACCTTTGTTAACTTCCTTTGCAATTCACGATTCATGGGAATGGTCGATGAAAAAAGCACAATCGTCAAGGGCAGATAACTTGAAAACGTGTCTTACCTATAGGGAGGCAGACCACTATTAAATTTCACCATCTAGGTACCCACAAATTGTAGTTCAATAGTCTCTCCTTCTCTTTCCTCCCCCTTTTCATGGACATTTTTGTTGATTTATAGGTCTAGAATAACTGTGTTATCAGGTTGGCTACGGTGATGTGTACCGCAACTAGTTACATGTTTTTAGTATGCTTCTCCATGTTTGTGGATCTCAAACGTTTGGTGGTCATCCTCATACAAATTTTAGTGCAAAGACATTGCGAGAGAGAGAGAGAAATGTGGTTTAACGTCCACTCAACACAACTAGGTTATTTCGGGACTAAGCAAAGACATGGCCATTTGTTCCTCTGTCTATAGTGAAAAGCGTTCAGCCCAACGAAAAGTTGGAGGTGGGCAAAGAGGCCAGAATAAACATTGAAGTCAACGGGGGAATTAATGGAGGTCTGCCTCCATAGATTAACCTAGGGGTTAGTGGAATAGATGAGAATATTACACCACGGTGGATACCGAGGATCATCCCCACGCTGCCATGGTATTAAGTAGTATAGGGCTTGTAATTACCTAAAGTTGGTTAATAATTGGTTAGGAGAACCTGGTTTATAGATTTATTTTCAAAATGGTTCAATTTACTAAGGATTATTTCTTCCCCTAAAAGTGAACTTCCAGATATAACCCTGCAAACGATCAGTGTCAACTGGAAGTAAAACACACTTGTAATAATTATCTATTTTTTCACTGTAACATCAACGGGAAATACACCTTCATTGTATACCTTAAGAAAGGTAATGGAATCAATTATTGTGTTAACTTGGGACTAGGCCGCGGTCGGTTATTACTTTATGATGGGTTATATCTAATAATGACCACTATTTGACTGTCGGCTGTTTAATGTTTGACCATCCTGCAAAGCTTATTAACTGTCTAGATCGACGTCTTGTCAACAATCGTTAATGATTAATTGATCATTGACTCAGATCTTGTCATATAATCTCTGACGATTCTCTGCCATATAAAAGATAAAGCCACCGATTCGAATTTAATAGTCTGGTTTGTTGAGTGAGTAATCTTTTCTGCTATTCACCATGACAAACAAATAGTATTGATGACTAAATAAGGTATTGTTTGAACCAAGGTTTGTAAAACCTATTCGGAAACTGTATCGGGATTTAATCACCGACCGCAGATAAAATGACAAAAGAAGGACGTACAAATCTAGTTGCTGACACAAAAACCAAAATGTCCAAGTTTTGCTAACCGACATAATATGGATATTAAAGTGTATATTATTTATTTATTTAAAGGGGTCATTTTGGAGTCCACCAATTAAATAAGCGCACATTTTCATTTTGACTTTTTATGCCAATTTGTTGGACATCCGGTTTGGGGGGAACTAAAAATATATCTCAGAGTTCAATTTGGGCACATATCGAATTTCAGGCCTCACTTCCGGGGTTGTTAACCCTGAGTGTACGACAATTGCATTGATGGAAATATTGTTATCACACAAACCCTAACAAATTGAATGTCTTACGGTCACTTCGAAAGCAACGACAACATGCTTTCTTGGCCAAGTTAAGGGACATTTTCTTGATAATTGTAACACCCGATATGACCGCAAATGTTCACGAACACTGATAGGCCCCAAGTAGCCAATCGAAATTACTGCCGAAAATGCAAGCTATTGCGTGAAGGGCTTGATAAGGTCTACCGATGTTAAAGCCAGATCAAACCTTTTAAAAGATGCTCTAATAAATAACCAGGTTGATTATTTAATTAAGAAAATAAAACTTAAAGTACCAACGCTATATAATCTTTCTGCTTGGATTCAATCGAATTTAAAATTGGCTAACAATTTAGTTCACTGCAAATATCGATGAAATTTTCAACTTTCTACATTACTGCACAAACCAGGTCTCAACTTGCAAAATTTTAGTTATTAGTGTCTCAAATAATTAAAGGCGCTAAATCGCTAATATTGTGGACCTAGAAATGGGCACAAATGGGTCGCAACACATTATAATAATGTAATATGAATTCATATCAACTGTCTTACATTCAATCGTTTCCGTTTTACTGTGAATTACCATCAGTTATGTTCGACGAAATACGCCAGAAGTTTCAGTCGAAAGTCAATTTCCAGCGTCTGGTTGTTCCAGTTAATACCAACAGTATTTAATTGCGCATGCTCCCCAAATAAGAATATGGCATCACCGTTTGACATGACTTGACGAATATGTCTAGCCTCTAACTAAGTATTATTAGATATCAGAAGCCCATCTGTTCCAGGTAAGATCGCAACACCAATGTTGATTTCAATGTCGAAGGTTTTGGATGGTATTGAGTTACGGACTTTGCAATGGTTGAATTGCTATCAAAAAAAATATGTATCACTGCGCCATAATGTATTCAGGTTCAGTAAAAGTGGGCCTCGTTGTTTTACATTATCAACTTGTGTTGATATTCTTTATATCAAAAAAGACTCGTAGGAGATTCTCTATTAATCGATATTATTTGACATCGAAAAAAGCTATTCTATAAAAGATTTTTTTTAGAAGTCTACTTTAAACCCACGTTATAATATCACCTTCTTTATCAATTGTTTGAATACTAGAAATAACTGATATGCTGAAAATAGATTTTTTTTTTTTAAAGCATCTGTTGGAATTATTGCTGTCATGACACCTCCGCAGTCATATTTTATGGCTTGTTTTTTAAATCGTATAAAACATTTCTAATTGTAGTCATTCCGCTTTGGGGATTCAAACTTGTGAAATACATTTTCATTTTTCTACACCCACATTTAAATGAAATTCTAACACAGTATTTAGTTAATATAAAAGCATAAACGTCTTCACAATCGATACGTTTACATAGATAACAAACGTGTGCAGTAAGCTACTGTTTTACAATATGTTCCTGCTTTATTTGGTTTTATAACTTCTTTGCTATACTATTAATGGAAGAAGTAACTTCTCTGTCGATACTACCTGTATTATACAATTTAACACGTTACTTCTCATAAATATAATGCAAGTGTTTGTTACTCCTTCAAACTTTCGAACATTTTAGAATACTTTCGAGAAGGAGTAGCATAACTCATATGTCATATAGCAGAGAACTAAGATTTGTACGTTCCATATACTACATGTAGATGTACGGCATGTTATTTGTTACTAAATGCAATGCTGTGTTGGCTACTCCTTCAAACTTACGTGACTTTTAGAATACCTTCGAGAAGGAGTAGCATAACGCACATTATCGATCTCAGAATGCACTCTTTAGCTTTGAGAAGCCGAGAAATTTGCCATTACTTACGATCAGTTGTAAAGATATCGGACACACAAGGCGGAATCAATTACCTGCAATTCCAAATATACCAGGTATTGTCCTGTTAAAACTCAAATGTTCATTCCCAATGTTACGACCCGTATTATCAATAATACCATATACATACATAACATTAAATTTCGCATTGCTTTCATATACTACATGTAGATGTACGGCATGTTATTTGTTACTAAATGCAATGCTGTGTTGGCTACTCCTTCAAACTTTCGTGACTTTTAGAATACCTTCGAGAAGGAGTAGCATAACGCACATTATCGATCTCAGAATGCACTCTTTAGCTTTGAGAAGCCGAGAAATGTGGCATTACTTACGATCAGTTGTAAAGATATCGGACACACAAGGCGGAATCAATTACCTGCAATTCCAAATATACCAGGTATTGTCCTGTTAAAACTCAAATGTTCATTCCCAATGTTACGACCCGTATTATCAATAATACCATATACATACATAACATTAAATTTCGCATTGCTTTCATATACTACATGTAGATGTACGGCATGTTATTTGTTACTAAATGCAATGCTGTGTTGGCTACTCCTTCAAACTTTCGTGACTTTTAGAATACCTTCGAGAAGGAGTAGCATAACGCACATTATCGATCTCAGAATGCACTCTTTAGCTTTGAGAAGCCGAGAAATGTGGCATTACTCACGATCAGTTGTAAAGATATCGGACACACAAGGCGGAATCAATTACCTGCAATTCCAAATATACCAGATATTGTCCTGTTAAAACTCAAATGTTCATTTCCAATGTTACAACCCGTATTATCAATAATATCATATACATACATAACATTAAATTTCGCATTGCTTTATTTCATTACATGTACACCAGGTCGGCTGTCTCTTTCTTGTTGCGACTTGTCATGACCAACAGAATCAGATGCCTACAAGCAAGGGAAAAAATAAATATAGGGTCTTCGTTTTATAGTTCGGGGGGTCTTCGTTTTATAGATCTTCGCTTTATAGTTTTGGGGTCTTCGTTTTATAGTAGGTCTTCGCTTTATAGTTCGGGGGGTCTTCGTTTTATAGTAGATCTTCGTTTTATAGTTGGGGGGGGGGTCTTCGTTTTATATGTCTGCCATCTTCAGTCTTCGGTTTATAGACACCCGACGTCGTGGTTTAGAAGGTGCAATTTCTCGATAAAAGGGCGATAATCTAGATAAAATAACGTTGAAATATAAAAAAACTATTAGTTTTTAAGACCATGAAATTGTACAAACCATAGTATAATTATTATATAATGTCCCACGTAAGAAATGCAAAACAGTTTTTATTCGGTAAAGAAATAGTTCTTTATTGTTGCATATTTTTAAATATCGTAATGCCTGTGAATAGAAAACATTATATAGTGTCGTATCTGGTATGTTATTATGAGCTGACGGGTATTTTACTACTTCAAAACCAAATTTGTCCGTTTTATCGAATGTACCGACATTAAATTTGTTATTAATTATATTGATGTCCAAGTCAAGGACAGATGCATTTATAGTGCCCGAATTTTCTTTATTTAATATAAGTTCAGCAGGATATATTTCATCCTAGTATTTATTGAAATTACCATTATCATTGATTGGTGTTATGTCATCAATGTAACGGAAGGTATAATTTAGACTTTTTGCTACCTTGTAATCTGTTTTTCTTTTATGGTCTTGAAAGTCGAATTCGTATTTATATAAATGGGCATCATAAAAATTTTAAATAATTTCCACTTGCCGGCGGTATTTTGAAATGTATCATTTCGTTTTACTGAAAAACCAAGGTCCGTGGTTAAACAGATAAGGTTAATGATGGCAGGGTTGTGAGTTTCGGACTTGGATCCTTTAATGTTTCACATCCCACTTGTGTTTTCAATTCCACTGCAGGGCCAAGGTTAATGTGAATTTTGCGCCACAGGGATTGCCATCTGCCGAAAAACTAATTGTGCTTATTCGATTCTTATTGAATGGTATGCTTTGGTAATCCAAGCAATTAATTTCTGCTCAATTATTTTTGTGGGCTATAACGGATATGAAAAAATGTTTCAAATATTGTCACATAGAAGGATTTTTAAAATCGAGTTCTGGGTTATTACGACGGGTTTCGTGACTAATATCGGACTTTCATTATAAGTTTTGGGAAAAAAATTATCTTCCCAAAGAGGATTTTTCACTACTAATGTAATGTCTTCAACGATTTAATGGGTGATATAAATATAATAGTAGAAAACTCATTTCTCTTTATTTGCTCCTTGTGTCGAATTTTTAACTCGTTATAATCGTTTAACAAAGTGTTATTCCGAAAATGAATTTCAGCCATTTGCACAAATTATCACTAGTTGGAATAACTTTTACCACTATTTAGTTCCCATGATAATTCTTATTATTCTATGTTTCCTGTAGATAATAAATATTATTGAGGAAAGACGTCTTACCCATCTGCTGACGTCTTTTAAAATTCATTATATTAAACATAGGTCTAAATATTGATTTTATGAATGACCTAGAAAGCCTAGCAAGTCACTGGGAGATTGACAGATAATGCTGGATAACTAAACTAAACAGATAACACAAACTACATAGCACCACAACGCAATTAGATAATAATATGGCAAGCTGGGATCCAGGCATGCTTACAAATGGCAACATCAATAACATGCGTGGTACGATAGGGCATTAATGCAAACGTATTATATGGACAAGAAAACCACCGGCATGAAGTCATCGCAGACATCTTGAAATTGGAACGTCATTCCGGACACCTGTTACCACTGTCTGCCGTGTTTTTTGTACCCCACGTGAACAGTCTTTATGCTGATTACACTATTTTGCCTATACCGTTTTTTAGGCCTTCGAATTTTGTTTAATGATTTGTATTGTTCGTTCTTGGTTTTACTTTATTGAAGTCTGACAGTCGATTTGCAATTGTCCAAGGTACAAGCGTGTCAAGTTTTTTGTCGAACGTTCGTGAGATGACGGAGTCTCCGACTTTTTCAGAGACCGTCGCCACCAAGAAGAACAAGATGGGTAACGCATGGGAACAAATTCCTGGTACTAAATATAAGCCCTTACTTATAACATACATGAAATATAGCTAATGAACCATTATTCTCGTCGGGTTTGGGGTTGGGGTCGGCATTGGGTTTTTATGGGGATGGGGATTATCTGTAAAAAAAAAATATTTGAATATTTGAATGGTATTGTTAAACAGGCCCAACTTGTGAAAAAAAACTCCGTGTCAATGAAGCGCTGGCGGGTTACGAAAGCAGCCATCTAAGTTTGAATTGCATAAATTGATTCTGTAAACAAATAATGCACAAACATATTGTCTGTTTCTGATGTTACTTACAGATAATTCTCATCCCATTGTAAACAACTCACGAGCCGTTGAGCCAATGCACGTGTTGAAGACAGTCATCTGTGACAGAGATAATTCGCAGGTAATTCTCTGTAAAACAGATTGGCATGGTGATTGCACGGTGACGCTAGCTATATTTCAAGCTGACTGATCAAGGGAGTTTTTTTACTATCAGTTTACTGAATATACTATTGCTACACAATTATCATGTCTGATCAGGTACATATCATTTTACTAATTATACGAAGAAAGTAAACCACTGTATATTTTTCTTTAAAACTATGGTAAAAATTGCATTACCCCGAACAATTTAAAAACGGATTAACACGTTTAATTATTCCACTTAGCACACTACATGGATAATCTGTAATGACATGATTTTAGTCGTAGGCTTATTACTTCATCAAAAACTACAAGCAGTGTCGGATTTACGCACAGGTTTGGTAGACTGGGGCATTACAGT
The DNA here is from genome assembly GCA_917208275.1 of Patella pellucida. Taxonomy (NCBI): domain Eukaryota; kingdom Metazoa; phylum Mollusca; class Gastropoda; family Patellidae; genus Patella; species Patella pellucida. The sequence goes on from OU795039.1 coordinate 67,684,594, forward strand.
GTCAAAAAAATCATACACCTCGGGTTAGAGGCCCTCTAAATCTTAAGGCTTTAGTAAATCCGACACTGCTTGTAGTTTGTACCTACACGTCATTAACTACAAGAGAGAGTCCGGAACATACAAGAGAGAGTCCGGAACAACGGCACCGTTCATATTTATGTTTTTGTTAAGCGCCATTGTTTAATGTATCAAATCTGCCTTTCCTTATCTAGCTTCAGTTTCCATTTCTTTTAGCAACTATTTACTGTTTCCAAGTCGGGAACAAACATAATATGTTACACTATTTGTGGTATAAGTCAGTTGAAAACATCCGCTATTTTATGATTTCTGGCATGCAATGCTGTGTTTATGTATGTAAAAGGTTAAAGAATTTAAGCCTATCGGAATTACTTGTTCACAGATTCTTTGGAAGTCGAGTACTGTCCTATTACGTCCAGGAAACAAAATAACCGAAAAGATCACGAAAGTCGAGTCGGTAAAAGCGGCATGCAATGTTTGATCGAAGATTGGTCGCGCTTAGACATTTCCTGGATAATTTCTTTATTAGAGCTCTGCATGGCGATCGGGGTAGCTATTTCCGATTGCCTTAGCAGTAAGACGGCGTCAACAATCAATTACTGTGATTAATTTGTGATAAAATGTCGTATATCATGATGGTTATTGGAACCACCCCCGCCATAATATTTTCTTCTAAATATGACAGTTCCTGTGTCAGATTTAGCATCAAACAAACGCGTTACAAAGGATTTTCATTATTTCTCAAATGTATTATGACCCTTCTTCGGGCCAGACCAAAATACCCTATGGGCAAGCCTGGCCACAAGCGGCCGGACACGGACGTTGTCCGTCCTAATTTTACGCCATGTCAGGCACAAATTTTAATGTTCCTGTCACTTTGTCCGTCCCAATATTTTTTAAAGAAGTGTAGAATCGTAACTGATGTAAAAAGCTGAGTAGCCACTTTCCACGAGGTTTTTAGATTGTAAACATCCGGTAAATCGAAGTCTTGATCACCCCAGACAGTTATTCTGTTATTTTTACTCTGCACTATATGTGCGACAAAAATAGGTCAGCTTATTCGAGACTTAAAAAATTTCACGCGAGAGCGAGATCCCCGGGTTCGAGCAGACGATAAATCCCGCGCAAGTCACCCGGCCTTGGTATTTACTAAAAAACAAAAACACGTTGTCCAGTCAAAATTTGTTGGCTAGTACTATGCCAAAAATAACATCTTTCTTCAAAAAGTTGGAGGATGATACTCACAGTAGGCCTACTCTAAATAGATCTACTGATACCGATAACTTGATCGACATTTCAACCGATGCAGGACCAGGAGAGTCAGCGAGAAACCTCGAGGGTGAAGGTCGTCCCGGCTCGTCAAATCAAAATGACATTTGTCCTACTAATTCTAATAAAATTAAAAGTCGCACCTTGAAGACAGCTACGGTGCGCAAATGGCTGCGAGAAGATCTTGCAAAATACGATCCAGATGTATGGTTTTCCTTCGAAGAACAAGGGGGTCTTGTAACTTCGTTAAAATGCGAAGTTTGTGAGAAATACTGCGCTAAAATAAAAACAATGCGTGACTTCTCTATGGCATGGATAAACGGTTCACGCAACCTTCGATTGTCTAATCCAATTGACAATGCTGAAACTAAATGCCATTTAAAGGCGATTGAACTTTATTCAAAAGATACAAACACTTCTTTTACTCAACTCCATTCAGAACCTGGCCAGTTGAATATTGTCAATTCATTTAAAGGCCAGGACGAACAGTTAAAGAAAAAATTAGAAATTGCCTACTTCATTGCAAAACATAGGTTGCCAGGCAACGAAACATACGCCCACAGCAGCTAAATCGTCCGGGCAGTCAACAAGAGTTGTCGCATATTTTACTTTTTTCGGTAATGAAACATTTATAATACACTAAAATCTGATTAAAAGTAACTACTCATTATGTAATTATCAGAAAATAATTGGAATTTGTTTGGCTTTGATATAGTTCTCCTCCATGCTGTTCAAGTTATCTAAATTCATTGAAACTCAATATACTTGTTCGTCTCATGACCTTCAACAATTTATATAAATTTAAAGTCAATCGGTTATTAACTTAAGCCCCTAGAGCGTCCACCAAATTTTGAAAGTGATCAAGGGCCATAACTCAGTCAGTAATTATCTGAAATTGCTGAAAATCAATAGGCTTCTTCGTCTCATGACCTTAAACACTGTGTATAAATTTAAAGTCAATCGGTTATTAACTTTAGCCTCTAGAGCGTCCACCAGATTTTTATAAGCGATAAAGGGCCATAACTCTGATAGTAATTATCAGAAATTGCAGAAAATCAATAGGCTTCTTCATTTAATGACCTTAAACACTGTGTATAAATTTAAAGTCAATCGAATTTTAACTTTGGCCTCTAGAGCGTCCACAAGATTTTTTGAAGTGATCAAGGGCCATAACTCAGTCAGTAATTATCTGAAATTGCTGAAAATCAATAGGCTTCTTCGTCTCATGACCTTAAACACTATGTATAAATCTAAAGTCAATCGGATATTAACTTTAGCCTCTAGAGCGTCCACAAGATTTTTTGAAGTGTTCAAGGGCCATAACTCTGACAGTTATTATCGGAAATCGCTGAAAATCAATAGGCTTCTTCGTCTCATGGCCTTTAACACTATGTATAAATCTAAAGTCAATCGGATATTAATTTTGGCCTCTAGAGCGTCCACAAGATTTTTTTAGGTGATCAAGGGCCATAACTCTGACAGTCATTATCGGAAATCGCTGAAAATCAATAGGCTTCTTCGTCTCATGACCTTAAACACTGTGTATAAATTTAAAGTCAATCGAATATTAACTTTAGCCTCTAGAGCGTCCACAAGATTTTTTGAAGTGATCAAGGGCCATAACTCTGACAGTTATTATCGGGAATTGCTGAAAACCAATAGGCTTCTTCGTCTCATGACCTTAAACACTATGTATAAATCTAAAGTCAATCGGATATTAACTTTAGCCTCTAGAGCGTCCACAAGATTTTTTGAAGTGTTCAAGGGCCATAACTCTGACAGTTATTATCGGAAATCGCTGAAAATCAATAGGCTTCTTCGTCTCATGGCCTTTAACACTATGTATAAATCTAAAGTCAATCGGATATTAATTTTGGCTTCTAGAGCGTCCACAAGATTTTTTTAAGTGATCAAGGGCCATAACTCTGACAGTTATTATCGGAAATCGCTGAAAATCAATAGGCTTCTTTGTCTCATGACCTTTAACACTGTGTATAAATTTAAAGTCAATCGAATTTTAACTTTGGCCTCTAGAGCGTCCACAAGCAATTGTGGACGCCGGACCGACGGACGGACGGACGGACGGACGGACGGACGGACCGACGGACGGACCGACGGGGGCGACGGCAATATACGACCACATTTCAATGTGGGCGTATAAAAATGAACTCCCTTTCAATTTATTTGAAAAACTCATTGACTTGGAGAAACATCATGGTGTTGATTTGGAGGGTGCATATTCAAATAGAAAAAGATGTGCTGAATTTGTTGATTGCCACGGCCAGTATTTATCAAATCAACTTAAGAAAGATCTTCTTGCTGCTAATTTCTACAGTGTGTTGACAGATGGAAGTACCGATAATTCTGTCATTGAAAAAGAAGTTATTTACGTTCTTTATTTTGACCCAAAACCAAATAATGATGTTAATAAATTGAATGTTAAAATGACATTTCTGTGTCTGAAAGACATGTATAAATCGGATGCCTACAGCGTTAAACAAGCAATTGAAAGGGGATTTCAGGATCTTGGTATCATGCCTAATCAATTATACAAAAAGCTGGTTGGCTTTGGAGCTGACGGGGCATCTGTCAATAGAGGCGACAAGGGTGGTGTAAAAGCTTTATTGAAAAAAGAAGCTCCGTGGCTGATTTTTAACTGGTGTGTGGCCCACCGACTTGAGTTGTCATTTAAAGATTCCTTAGGACCGTATTTTAAAAATGTTGACAACTTCCTGATAAAATTGTTTTATATTTACCAACGTTCTCCCAAAAAACTTTCACAACTGCGTATGAGGAACAGCTTTGATTATGAGAGTGCCAGCGTAAGACCCAAAAGAGCATCTGGGACAAGGTGGATTTCATTCAAACTGACTGCTCTACGTTTAGTTTTGGACAAATATGGGGTTTACATAAATCATTTAGAACACTTAGCTAGTGATAAAACTGTAAGTGATCGAGATAAACTAAAGGGATATTGGTTATTTTCTCTTTTGAAATTAACCAAAACTGACAGCAGATGTTCTTTAGGGGAAGATCGATTATCTAATTTGTTAAGAATATTAACAGAAGGTCCCCCACCAAATACATTTGATGTTACACCTGTAATGGAACTGTGGAAAAACTTAAAAATTAGAAGACCTAATCAGACATTGAATTTAAAAAGAAAGTCCAATTTGAGAATAAAAGACCAAGGAAAGACAAAAAAGAAAATTGTTGAACATCCTGTGGTTGTGTCTGAATCATCTGATGATAATGATAATAATTATGTGACCTGGATGATGAGATAGATTTAGATCTAGATAACAGTACAAAGAATCAAGAACAATTTAATTTATTCTTCAATTCAGAGAGTGAATCAGATTCAGAGTTTTGGGGGTTTCCTCCTATTGATGTTTGATTATAATATTTTTAATGAACCAAGCAGTGAGTTTGTTGTTTGGTTTTTTTTTCGTAAGACAGAGGGGATTCATCCATTCAGTACAGTTTTATTTAGTTTCTTGGAAACACAACAGCGATATGTTTGTCAGTCACAAACTGTGTCATGTCAGGCACAAAATGATTTGTGCCTGACATTGCACAAATTCTTGAGTTGTGTCCAGACTTGCCTATGGGCTGTAAACACACAGTTGGTGTTTCCTTTTCCTGGACTGTGGAATTTCTCACTCCTACACTGAATAAATATGTGTTCTGTCTTCACCGATAGTAGTAAATAATATCAATATATTATTGATTTTGTTGGCAGATGTTGATGTAACAATACCTGACGTTGATTTTTAATTATATTGCGGCTATTGTCCTGTGTAGGAATCTGGTAATGCTTTGTTTAAACGTATGACACTGGTCTTTCATTGGGTTCTTGTTCGTATTGTGTATGTAACTTTCCTTCGAGAAGAAACAATCCCTAATTTTCGTAAATAAAGTTTATTTTATGCCATTAGTACAATCTCTCGTTGGTTTTCTCTATCTTGAGATACGGGAAATGTTCTTTACTGGTCAATTCACGTTTTTTCCACTCGGATTAAAACACAGATCCTATTTCGTTTCGTTTTTTATAGTTCAAAATTTCTTTTAGTTGTCTTCATTACAATAGCATCTGGAAGAGTTAATTAGTTTTACTTGTTGTTATCAGGGACCTTTCGCATCGGTACGAATACGAAAACGTCATCTATTCGTGCGTACGTGTGACGTCAACTCGTAGTGAGTGTTCGGCCAGTGAAAAACGTTACGCGTGTGGAGGTGGATTCACGTAGGTTTGCAAACGAAATTGTTTTTGTCTCATATATTGAATTGTTCGAGGTTTTGTGTATTTGTTGATTGTGTAGAGTTTGTAGAATATACTCAAATGCAATACTCTGCTTCATTTGTTGTACATCTGCCAAAATATCGATTGTAAACTTTGCCTGGACACAGAAGCTCACGGGGTGGAAATTGACGCCATATAGCTATTACCGTACGTCGGATTGCGAAACCGCGTATAAGAGAATACGAAAACGTAAACGAACATATGGGCTAATGAAGACGGGCATATGCCATTAGGTGAATGTCTTGACTGAGTTGAATGATTAACATCTCGAGCTAAAGCTAAGCAGGGCTAAGCAATTTCATTGGTCGATGCTTCGGGACAAGATGGCTCTGATTCTATCTGATAGAGAGTGATATAACTTAGTGTTGGATGTTAATCAATTTGATTGCTCGACACTTCTGAAAAAAATGTGCGATTAAGTTATATGCGTCATCTATTTATTTTGGTATTTCGGCAGGAGACATCAGCCTCACTGTTGGCTTGTTTATTTTTCTATACTATTGAAAGAAAGTAGAGGGTATTTGATTTTGGGGGCATAATACTAAAATATGCAAATGTCTACGAAAAAAGTCACTATAGAACCTAACAGAAGAAACATTTTCAGTTACATGTGACGTCCAAACGCACCAATAGCTACCGCATGGAATGCAGGGATCATCATGGGGTCCAACCCAAGATTTGCACGACTCTGACTTTGAATGTTACAGTCATTGTGGCATTGAATTCCAGGGTGGAAACATCAGTTTAAATTGTTTTAGTGACCAGAAAACAAATTTTGATATGCGTCGGCTTACCCAAAATGAAAGTTTACGTGCCCTTGGCATGCTACAGATCGGCACAACACAGGCGGTTGTGGCGCGGACGATGAATGTTTCTCAGTCTGTCATAAGCAGGCTATGGTCCAGATACCGTGATACACAATCTGTACAGGACAGACCACGTTCAGGTCAACCAAGGGCGACAACTCAAGCCCAGGATCGATTTATCCGTACCTTGGCCTTGAGAAATCGTGTCATCACAGCAAATCAGATCAGCGCTCGTCTTCAAACAGACACTGGTGTGAGAGTGAGTGGCCAGACGGTTCGAAATCGACTGCATAGGGGTCACCTTCGCGCCCGACGTCCTCGCGTGATCCCTTGTTTGAGAGATCATCACATTCAGGCAAGACGTCGTTGGTGTAGGGATCGTCAACACTGGGATAATTGACGCTGGAGCAATGTGATGTTTTCAGATGAGTCAAGGTTCACTGTTGATTTTTTGGACAGACGTATGAGGGTGTGGCGGCGTCGAAATGAGCGCTTCCAAGACGTTAACGTCATCAGACCTGATCGATTTGGAGGGTGGTTCTGTTATGGTGTGGGGAGGCATCACTGTTGCTGGAAGAACGGCTTTACATGTTGATGCAGGGCGTGTTGCAGGCCAGAACACCGGGACAACATCTTGGCAGTTCATGTTGTGCCGTTCGCACGACATCATGGCCGCTGTTTCATCTTCCAGGATGACAACGCAAGATGTCACAGGGCCATGATCGTTACAGGTTACCTCCAACAACAGAACATCACCACATTACCTTGGCCAGCACTTAGTCCCGACCTCTCCCCAATCGAGCATGTCTGGGACATGCTTGGACAGAGGTTACGTCAACGTCAACAACGTCCTGCCAATGTCCAAGAACTTGCTGCTGCGTTGCAACAGGAATGGGACAATCTGGACCAAAATGACCTTAGACGTCTCATTAGGGGTATGCCATGTCGGATCAATGCTTGTTTGGCAAACAGAGAAGGTTTTACCCGTTACTGACTTTGTTGTGATGCTGCGGTAACTTTGCTGTTTGACCCCCTATTCATTGTACCCTTATAATGGTCAGTCTGTGCCTTACTTAGTCTAACGAGCATTTGGAATAAATTGATAAATGTGAACTTCATTTCTTTTTTTCATTTGTTTCTTCGTCAGTTTCATTAGGTGACTTTAATAACACTTAAAAATCAAATATCCCCTACTTTTTTTGAATAGTATATTATATTGCGAATTATAAAGAAACAAGTAATTTTCGAGCCACCTTGAAAGGGTTAGCAGTCTAGTCAAGTTATTCGATGATATTATTATACCAGAAGTGAGGGGGGAATCCAACCTAATACGGTCAACTGGTCCGGAGTAGAACCGTTCTCAAATTGAACCATTTCATTTTGAGAACCGTTCCTGTCACGCTTAAAAGATGTAATGTAAATGGGATTTTAACAATCCTGCAGAAACTCCTTGTAGCTGTGGATCATAATGTTAGACCCGGTTTAGCATACAACCTCTGGTTACCTCACACTACTTAACATTTCTATGACCATATGTTAGTCCCAAAATGACCTGGCTTGTGTCGAGTAGATGTTAACCCCATCTATCTCTCTCTCCCTCCCTCCCTAGTGGTCTAGAGTGTCGCGCTTCGACCTCTTGCTGGCCGGCCACCTCTGGCTTGCGGCTGTGGTTTCAAGTCCTGGTGTGAGCGTATGTGGCATGGAGATAGGGGCGCCTTGTCAACCTCGAGGGGTTTCCTCCGGTCACTCCGGTTTCCTAAGCACCAGCGAATTATTTAAAATTAAAATTAAAACCATATGGTGTTTAGTGGACGTTAAACCCCATCTCTCTCTCTCTCTCTCTCGCTCTAGCTCTCCCTCTCCACTCTATCTCAATTGCAATCAATGTTATGTCCCAAAACACCGACGTAGAAAATGTTCGTTATTGAACTTAACCATACGCTCATCGTGTCCCAAAACATTGACAAATCAAATAGCATATCTGTCCTTAGTCAATGTATTCGCCTAATAAATTCCTACAAGAAGTTTAAAAAGTCTAGCTCAAATAGAAGTAGGATTATTATGTCTCAAAATATGTGACAACACAGACAAGCCCAGTTTCTTCAAAAGACGGGGGACAATGAAATTTTTTAAAATTAAAACCGTAAGAGCCACGTGAGAACGAAACCAACCTTCATCCCACTTGTTGATTCTGTAGGAGTTAGGTTAAGCTCTGTAATTAAAAACTTGCACCTTATAATACAAACACGACTAATCTAATAAAATCCTGTTTGGGACGTCATATGTAGAAGAATTGACGTCATTTTCTATTTTTAATGAAGGAGCTTAAACGCAAACACCTACCATTTCCCTAAATGTTGACCCGAGTAGCTGTCTTGGAATTTGCGCATTATAAATATACACTACTATTATTATCATTATCAAACATTTTTTATTCCAATATTATAGAACGGATGGGTCATTCTATAATTCTGAAGGATTTAAAAGCACATATCCACATAATATGAAGAAGAACTAATAGTAAGAATATTTTTTTTCTCATTTTGCCGATTAAAGTAAAAAATAAAAAAATAAAATAAATTGAGTTCGTAGGAAATTGAATTAAGACATTTTTGTTTTTAATAATTGTACATTAGGAAATGAATTGATTCTCACAGAAAACTATTTCAAGCAAATGAGGAGACATTTGAAAGCTTTATGACAATGTCTTCAATTTTATCAGCAGGTTCTGTAATTAAAGAAATGCGGGAATTCCACTAAAGATATTCCTTAATACAATTTCCAGTAAAAGAAAAACAAAATCATTAGCTGTTTTTAACTTGTCTGTTGTATTTCCAGTTAGCAATTATACACCCATTAATACAAAATTTAATAAAAGAACAAACGTAGCACGATGTTTAACCTGGCGAGTAAAATTAGTACAGCATAATTACAGAAAAATAAACGGTTTTCCGGGTTGCGTGACCGCGAAAAAATAGAGATTAACTTGGTTTTTTCCAAGAATTTTTGTTCACAGGGAAATTAATTGAACACCACTTTTAATTTCCCCGTGATCATTTATTAATATAGCGTGCATGATGGAAAGAAGTGTAATCATAATTAAAATTGCATTGTGCAAAATAAGAAACGTGTCCGGTACGTGGGATGGTAGGAGGTAAAAAGAGAGAGGGGGGGGGGGTAATGTCCACTCTACACAAACCAGGTTATTTCGGGACTAACATATGGTTTAATTTTATTTCAATAATTTGCTTGCGCGTAGGGGTCTTTAGCGGTGGTAGGACCCGAAGAAAACCCACGAGGTTGGACAGGCGACCCTACTCCTGTCACATAAAACCGGGGATTCGAAACCACGCCAGTTGTCTCAATGACAGACTTTATGATATGATACAGCGCGCACGCTAACCATTCATCAATTCAAGGAGGTGATTTGTTCCCAAACTGGTTTCTCAGAAGATCACGTGTTTCAGCACATTGATACATTTCCTATTACATTTGACGGTTGGGAGCCAATTCCCCATGGTAAATATTTTCTGGTTTTATTATATGTAAATAAAATAATAATGTCTTGCAAAAGGTAATCGCGCAACATAAACACAAACTCTTTCTATTCAAAAACGGCATAATCGGTGTTATAATTAAGCGAAGGGGATGGCTCCGTGTTGAGACTGATGATGTACATGTACTAGATTGGTTAAAACGTCGAGGTTTCTTTTTTTTACACATTACTGTGGATATTATCTATTCAGAAATTTTGACATGACTATAATACAAGAACAAGTGACTACTTTGAATGTCGTAAAGATTGATTATCATAATTATTTCACTAGGAAGTATATTTTGCCCACTCTGACTGTCCTTTTGCCCATAACTCTAAAACCGATTATTTAAAAAAAAAATTTTAATTCACACTTGCTTGGTTTCTCCAGCTAATTATAACGAATTTTAGACATGTTCATCAATGTTATACAAGACTTCTGTCGTTAATAACCCTCTGGGGCATCTCTTGACACCTTAAACTAACATGGAGAGAGATATGGGGTTTAACGCCCACTGGATAAAAACTAGGTCATTTCGGAACTAACACAGTTTAATTTTATTTCTATAATTCGCTTGCAGGTTTGGGTCTTTAGCAGTGAAAGAATCGCGAAGGACCTAGAAAAATCCACGCGGCTGGACAGGCGACCCTACTCCTTCCCACGTACCACCAGGAATTCGAAACCACGCCATATGACTCAATAACAGGCTTTATGATACAGCGTGCACGTTCTAACCATTCGGTCATCCAACCCCCCTAAAACAATATAGAACCTCTGCTGATCGCGTATACAGGGTACAGGGATGCGTATACAATTTACCAAGAAAACGAACACGCATGTAAAACATTGTGCATTGAAAACCAGTTTGAATGGGAGGAAAAAAATAGTATATTTGGCCGATTTCCATTGCTTTGCCAGCCGCTTTAAGAAGAAACTACACTGTTCCATTCACTGTTTTAACGGAACTTCGAAAATGTATCATGTATAAATTATATTTAACAGCGTTACAATATACAGGTATGCCCACACGCTGGTTCCACTATCTGACGTTTATTAGCTCAACTAAATAAATTTCTAAATTAGCAACCTTGCCATCTATTCTATCATCTTTTATCATTTAACTGTCTGAAAATAACTTCAAGAGCTATTAATACAGACTTTACTCCGTGTTAAACACTCTTAAGCATGATAGGATGAGCCCGAGCTTAATACAACCTGTCGGCAAGTATGTAATACAAATGGTTTGTGTGTTACATAATCTTGTACATTATCATTAAAAGCTATTACATATCGACATGTTCTTGTCAGCAAACTATATTTTTATCAACGTGAACATTTTGATCAAATTAACGTAGCTAATGGTCGGGGTATATATATATTTCTTCCAGAAAATAAAGTAGATCACATTAATATACAACAATTAACCGTGGTATTCCTGAGAGTATTGCAGTAATAGAGTTTATGAGCCGCGTCATCACTGTCCCTGGGGTCTGGGATATGCTTACTTTGAATTTATAACAACATCTTATGTAACTTCTCAATTAGGGAGTCGCTGTGGCTAACTAGTCTCGTGTTCGACCCCGCCTGCTGGCCAAGAAAATTCATCTGTATATCCCGGTGTGCTCCCTCTTATAAGAGTTGGTCGTAACGCCGCTGTATGGCGTATAACCGTCTCCATTAGCCCAGTAACAGAACAGCTGAATCTTAATAAACCCCATTTAATTTCGCTTCGTTTCTCAAATAGTAGGACATGCACATAGCCCACATAGTTTGTGTCATGTGATCTTGAAACTGAATGTGGATGGAAATCACATCTACAAACATGGTGGTCGCGAAGGAGGTTGGTGCTGTGAAGAAACCAGATATGAGATTACAAAGAAGAGTCGGGGTGCAAGATAAGACTGGGATTCCAGTGTATGCCACAATCTTTAACAAACATATTTATAGAAACCTGTTTCGATTTAGTGCCATTTTACCATACATACTTTAATTCTGGATTCTTTTTAAACGGAATCAACCCAAAAAACTAATTGCAAAATGTACATGTAAAATATATTTTAGGAAACACGTATACTAAATATGGCGAATCATAATTGCTTAATTCAAAATGAAATTATACCATAATTTCACCAATCTGCGCTTGAATAGAAAAATAAGTTATAAAATGAAAAAAAAATATCTTTAAAAACAATGAAAATTATGCAGTCATTAGTAATTTCATCAGTCTTTTTTTATAAGCAATAGTTTATTCAGATTTGTATCTTAATGGGGATTGGGGAACAGGTATACACTATAATGAATCCCTCTCAGCAGTCTGTATTTCAATAAAAATATATCTGACATAAAAATTATTATAGGAAGGTCAAAAACTTCTTGACTCAATGATAAATCGAGTACGACTTGTTAAGTTCAAACGTGTATCTTTTATATATATAGTATTTACGGGGGAGGAATCTAATTCCACATCAAAGCAAATGTATCTGATAACAAAATTCTAATTGCATTTAACCAGGCCTATGTTGACTTCATTTGTTAAATATTAAATTATCACCTAATTACAGATATTGCTATATTTGTATTAAGCTATTCTTGGTCTCCGTCTAAAAAAAATAATTTTTTCCTCATTTATTAGCACATTCAAGAGGTCAAACTCCTAATTTATCCATATTCAACCCCCTTTACGATTTTGAAAAATGTGCCGGAAATAGCTTCCATTCCTATATTGAACAACAAACAATAATTGGGATAATTTACTACGACTTTATATATAACATTCACTAGGTTTATTATCTGCAACGTTTATTATATATCTCGCTCACTTAGTGCCTTTCAAAGATAATAATTGGAATAGTGTCCTTCCAATCACTAATGCTTAGAGCTATTGATTCCATGCAAAAAGTTTGTGGTCCCATCCGCCAATTTTGCTTTAGATAACTAACTGCCTGTTGGATCCTAGCCTTTATAATTGTGTACTTATAAAGTCGAAATTTGAGTTAAGTATCTTTAATAAATCAATATACATTCTTTTGTAAAAAAGAAACAAAAAATAGGATACAATTATTTCTTTAATTTTACATTCTTGCCAACTTGTCCAATCTCAATATCAAATTCTCTCCAACGCCTTTGCACAACTAACCTTGACGTCAATAAAATAAAGAAATATCTGGGGCTGTATTTATAAAAATTCTTAGAGTTTTCTTAACCTTTACTCTAAGACTTCCTAAAACAACATTTAGTTAAAAGTTACTCTCTAGAATTATTTATAAAGGGTCTTGGAGTTACTTTTTAATAAATGTAAGACTTGGGTACTAACCAACCTAAATCTGTCACAAAAAGAATCCCACCCATGTCCATTTGATATCTCCTTATCAACTGGTCATTGTTGTACTCCACTAAGAAATATCTGCTTGTTTTAAACTCGCTTAGGCGGCGTACTTGGATGGCCATGTTAGCCAAGATAAGAGTACTTTTAACAAGTTAGGAGTGCTACAGGAGGACTCCTAAATATGTGTCATAGTTAGGAGTAATTCTTAAAATAAAATGTTTTATAAATAGGTCTAAGGGAAATCTACAAAGTTAGGAGTAATTTTTGACAGTTAAGAGTTGATTTCAACTCTTAGAATGTTTATAAATACCGCCCCAGGTTTATATACAAACGCAACGAAAAGAACTAAATTTTATTATCGATGGATTTTAATAATTCTTTTGTTTTCGTCTATCAAAGTACATATTTCAATAACATATATGCGTATCAATCAGTGACGTCTTTAGAAATATTAAATTTATTTTCGTCATTAATTTGCTGGTCTGCAATAAATGTAATGAAATGTGGTTTAACGTCATACTGTGTTGCTCATATACTTGGCTAATGAAGATGGGCATGCGCCATACATTGTGCTATAAGGGAACCTTTCCCCGGACAGCGGCGCTATGGCCTACTATTATATCGAATTCCAACTTCCAATTTGTACACTGCACTTCGGTATTTCGTCCCATCCGAACGATTAGACAACTGCCCTATTTAGTCCTTCTGTCCTGCATCACTAATAAGGGGGGGGGGGGCACGCCGGAAAATCTAGGCGAACTTTCTCGGTTTATGTAGGGATCGGGGGTTTGCAATAAACAAGTGAAGTGCAGGTCGCTACGCTTAACACATAACTCCTGGTTTCAGTAGCGTTTTATCAGTGAGGCACTGGAGGCGCTAGCCTCCACGCGAAAAATATCAAAGAAGTTGAAAAAAACCGGGAGAAAAGTGCTAAAATCGACGAGAAAAATGAAATGTACCCTAGTTAGGGAGGGCCCTAAAGGCAGGCAAAAGGGCCCCACGTTGAAAAAAAGGGCCCCACGTCTGACAAAAGCCCCCCCCCCCCCTGACCTTGGAAAAGGGCCCTGAGTACGAGTCAATCGTTTTATACACTGTTACTGTTGAATCCAGTGCTGAATGAGAATGCAGTCATTGTATTGGCATGCAAATCATCAATCAAGAAATCACCTTTTCTGAAAACCTATTATAAGCTATTCAGGTAAGAGATGGCTAGCTCGCCCAGTGTGGCCTGGCCTTTTAACTAAAACATATTTTAATTTAAAAATATTCTTTACAAAGGGATAAAAACAGATTATGAATCTTCTCCGAACATATCAATCAAATTTTTATACAAAAATGGTATGGCGAACTTTTTTTTTATTCAACAAACATAAACATACGTACATCTATTTACAAAACTTCCTTGTAAATTATATTAGCTAATGATTACTAATACGTTTACTTATTGTTACATTATTATAGTATTTGTTTATAATTATATGTAAAACGTTTCGAGTCTTTGATATACGTTTGAATAAGTAAAACTAACATTGTATTTAATGTTTTTGGTAGTAGCGACGAACCATGTAGAAATATTTCGTGTAATTCAGTGAAATGAATATTTCCCAGCCATTTCAATTTACTGAAAAGGGCATTCAAAAAAATAGTGATACGAATTTTCGACAGATATAGCATTACAGCTACAGTATCGATTTCCAATTATATTTGAACGGAATAGATCAAAATTTAAACTACTACATCCATGTCGAATACGATTGTGGTATATAGAGAATGGCCTAGAACCAATACTTCTGAATTTTGGTGGGTTTATTTTAGGTTTTAGAGATTGTTTAAATTCTTTAACGTTCGCAATGCCTTTCAAATCTTTTGATAAATTATTAGATTCACGAATAGTTTCCGGAAAGAATGATTTTGTCTGATACTAACACGACAACGGGATTCCCGAATATTGGAGTTTCGTAAATTGTAAGGTGCTTGGGATTCGTTTACAAAATGTATAGTATTAGTAAAATACACGGGCCAGATTCCATGGATTATTTTTTGTAACTGATCCAAACGTCTAATCTTTCTTCTTTCACGTAATTTTGACCATGCAGTTTCAAAATATAAAGATTGTCTGGAGGTGTAAATTGTATTTCCTGAAACAACGCGAGCTGCTTTCATCTGAAAAAATTATAATTTATCTGAATAATAACTACTACAGTTATCAGACAAAACGGCAAAATGCTTATTCAGTTCAAAGCCAAGGGTTTGGATTTATCGGTAAACTCGGGAATCTAAACCGTGATGAACTGACGGAACCAGCATCTACATTGTTGGCCATCTACACAGACGCTCTAGACGAACATTTCGAGAACGAACTGCAGCAATTCGTAAACGTCATCATGGACAAAATTAGGGATAGAATTTACGAGCTCCAGATTCTAGAAATGTTCGATTCAGAGACAAATGCTGGAACAGCGTTAATATCGACATTTCCGAACATTGCGTATTTATTTGTCGATCATGGTAACCAATTGCTCGGGTGAGCGTTCTTTTTCCGCCTTAGCGCGGATAAAAAATCACTTGCGTTCAACAATTGGGCATATGGGTGCACTAGCTTTATTGTGCATTGAAACTAAACTTCTGGATTCGATTAATTTGGATGAGATCATCAAAACTTTCGCGAGCCGCATGGCTAGAAAGGAGGATATCGTGTAGCTGGAAGATGTAACGTCCTTGAACTTTGGTCAAATATTTTTTTAAATCCATCATATTCCAATATTTATTATTTGATTGAGCTCCCGGTAGGGTACGAACAAGGGATTTGTTTCACATTCAGGCTTCGGACAAGTGTCGGATTAGGCACCGGACCTCAGAATAAACAGGCCTCGGGGATATGTAAGAATGCACCAAAATGTTCCTCGACCTCTGGTGGCCGGGGACAGGACAACCCCCCCCCCCCCCCCCCGCGAAAGAGGGCCCTAGAAATAGTATAGCCTCCGCCATGATAAACCTTAAAACTACCCTGCCTGGTTTATAAAACTGAATTGATTTACAGTGACATCTAATATAAACTACAGGAAGCTCACAATTCAGTCGCTAATATAATAAGCTTATGTACAAAACCAGCTTTACAAAAAAAACTCATATTTTAATCAAGAAGATTGGTTTCCTGTCCAATTAATTTTTTGAGATTTTCTTTTAAATTTTAGGTGCTAAACTGTTATGACAAAAATGTATTTAAGTTTGAGTTAAGAACTGTATTGAACTAATGGAAGTCTCTTTTTAATGTAAAATAAAACGAACAACCTTTAGAGCACAATCTCAAAATTATAGAAAAGCCGTCCTTTTTATTTACGCAATAGACAATATACAGCAATTGTATGTAAAATGGAAATTATTTTCTTACTAGCTTGTAATTTATGTATTTTGTATTCGTTCTTAAAAATTATTTTATTTAATTAAATGTATCATTCAGATATTTCATTAATATATATATTTACTTTTGCATCTAAATTTATTGAACGAAGCGCTATGTACACGGTGAACAGTCCATATGCTTATTACACTATTTTGTCTGATTAAACTATTTTGCCTATAACGTTTTTTTAGGACTTCGAATTTTGTCTAATGGTTTGGATTGTTCGTAATTGGTTTTATTTTATTATAATAATTATGGCTTCAAGCCTTTACTGTCAGTTTTTAACAATGTGGGTGTACAAGACTACTTGAAATATACAAAACAAATACACGTACAACTAATATTGTATGATTTTCGTAGAGAATAATTTCCGGGTAAGATGTATATATCCTAACGTTTTCAATTTTATCATTCAAAGATAAATCTGGTTATAATCTTTCCCTTTAAGAAGGCCGGGGAAAGATTCTTTATAAAACTCAGGAATGTTACATTTATATCTTTATCGACGTGTATCATTTACCGGTATTTAGAAAGAGATTCCTGATTTTTATGAATGAACGGTGATGACTTGGACGCAGGTGTTAGCTTTATTTCGTTCATAAACACCTGTATTATCAATAGAAATACGCCAGCAACTTTACTCATTTCCAAGCAGTTTCATTCAGAAGTTATTCAGTATTAGAGAACCCATTTCCAGACAGTTTCATTCAGAAGTAATTCAGTCTAAGAGAACCCGTAGGGTCAGATTAGAAACCATAACAAAACATCAACAGAAATCTAGACATATCTAGTGGATTACTATAAAATTATAACTCAACAGTTATTATTTAAATGTTTTAAAATAGCAAAGTTTGACTTTCTTGCTACAAACATAAATAATCTATTTTTTCCTTTGTTTGCTTTTGCTTAAGGTACTTATCGTGAAAAACTCTTAAGGAATGTGTGAATAAACACTGCCAATCCGTTAAAAAAATGTCAGCACCCCATCCCACCTCATTGACTATAGTTTTTATTTAAATATTTTAAAATAGCAAAGTTTGAGTTTCTTGCTGCAAACATAAATATTCTATTTTTGCTTTTGTTTGCTTTTGCTTCGGCGCCTTTTCATGAAAAAACTCTTAAGGAATGTTTAAATATACACTGCCAATCCGTTATTCTTTTTTTTAAAATGTTAGTATCCCATCCCACCTCATTGACTATAGTGTATTTGACCTTTCCTTGTGCGATAATTTGAAGTATGATTCAAAGTGCACCAGAATCACTTTTGACTTTGTTTTAAGGTCAGACGATTGGTATTTATATTTTTTTTTTTTAAATTTGGGTAATCTGTCTGTTAGGTATTTCAATTTTCAGCTTTAATTTAGTAACATGCCAAAGAGTGGATTTTTAAAGCCGCAAAATGTCAAAGCAAAAAATAGGACATTTTGGTCCAGACATTATTCAAATATTCAATTACCGCCATATAAAATTTACACTACATTCTATCGAATTAATACCATCATTATGTCGTATGTGCCTTACATAAGTAAAGTAATGATAATTTCCGTACAATCCAGCCAACTATTGACACAACTACCACTTGACACAAAAATAGGTCATTTCAGTAGTCTGATCTTGTGAAGTGGTCGTTGGCGAGGTGAGGGAACTAGAGAAAACCCACAGGCCACCCAACTCCTTATCATAAGTATGGATTTACGTCATATTTCCCTAGATCATCCCAGAGACTTTAAAAAAGAACAATGGTATACACAATATGTATATAAACGGATAGTTAAGAACATGAATTCTATTATTCAAGATTGATTTAATTCAGAAATCTTTTTAATGTAATCGTTTTTTAGAACTCGATTTTTTTGAGATAAGAAGGTATACATGGATAAAGCACACAGAGATTGATGAACCCTGTTCAATGTAAGCAAAAGCATGAAAATAGAGTAAATTATTTAGAGAGATAGAATATTCTAATATAGCATTAAAGGTACATTATAATATCATCTCCAGAGAAAGTCATCGTGATTGCATTGTACCTTTGTCACGTGTATATTGGCTGTTAATATGTAAATCGTACCTCTAGGTGTCATTTAAGAACATGATATATTATATCTTGGGCAACATAGGGTAAAATTATACGGGGTGTAATTATTGTAAACCTTATCCTGCAATTGTTTTATTGAGTTTTGCATAGTTTAGCATCATATAACCATTATAACTAACGACTATGAGATAATCGTCCAAACAGTAGAATAGTTAACGATTTAAAAATAAATGTTCATTGTGTCTTGAACATGTGGCCAAATTCCGTATTTTTTTTCTGTTAATCGATCGCTTTTTGGAGAAATTGTGTTAAAAGTGTAAACTACAGGAAAAACAAATACGGATAAATTTTCCTAGTAATTTTTGTTGCCGGAATTATTTACGTTTTTTCACTGATATTTTTGTTACAGTGTAGGATGCATATTTTCAAGGCAAGAAAACAACATCAATTTGATTGAAGCGGGCCATTATCAAATTCCGATTCGTGATTATTTTTTAAAACTCGACTATAATTGAGCTCCTATAACTATAAAGTAATTGAAACCTGGCCAGTTGTTCTAGTATTGAGTTCCAACTCCCGTATCGTATAGAGAGACTGCTTAGTAGACAGAGGTCGTCTCTATTTTAGATACCTCAGTGGTAATAAATTACCAATTATCAGATTGACATTGCAGCTTTTATTCTATATTTCTTAAACTACTGATGTCATTGACCTTTCCATTAAAGGGTAGTCCCATCATTAAGCGATTACCATAATATTCAGTTTTAACAGTATTTTATTCAAGAGAAGATTGGTATATAATATTTATCATTTTGAAAATATAAGCGAATTGGATACAGTAATAAGCAAAGGTGCTTATATAAAACTGCTTCCATAATATTTGAAGGTTTCCATAAGTTCTGGAACATGTCGATTTTTGTTAAATTAAGGAATTTAACAAATCTCTTTTTCCTGCCTAAAATACGCGAAGAGTCTAAATTGAATGGCAGTCTTTAGCGTCTGGTTATTGCAGTCTACACCGGTAATATTCTCCCGTGGGGCATATTTAGTCTTGTTCATTGAGTCGCTTCATTACAAATGGCGCTCGAAAACATTCTGGCACGCGATTCATATGCCAAGTTTAAAATTTCCATTTTGTCTTAAAAATTGGAGATCAGAAGTTTATCGTTCCCGGATAAAATTACAACCTCAATGTTGATTTAAATTGACCAATAAGTCACTGTGGAAGATATGACAGTACCTTTATGGATCAATGCTTGTCTAACCTCGTGGGTTTTCTCCCACTAGTTAAAACCCCTACGTACAAGCGAATTGTTGAAATAAAATGTAACGCACGGTTATTGGTCTACTTTTTAACAAATACCTGAATACCTCTTTAACAACTATTTATAATGGACTATTTATGTATGATATATATGATAAGACATTTGGTAAACAAATTCTTCACATAGATACTAACATTCTTTATTGGGACTTTAATTAATATTGACAATTAGTTCCGATTTAGGCACAAATGATGAAATATTTGTTAATAAAATATGTTAAAATGGTCTAAATAATTAAAATGATGTTTTAAAACAGCAGTTGTTGTTTAGGAATATTATATACTGGTATCATTAAATACTATTTTAAACTGTCATAAATAACATCAACTATGCAGAAATGGTTTCTATTTGTGTGGCCTTTTCTTTTTTACAACACGGGTATTTTAAAGAGATTGAACTTCATAGTCAAAATGTCTTGGGTGATTGGTGACACGCCTCGTAAACCCGTGATGTAATACACAGCTGAGTAAAGCACTCGCGTAATACACAACTTTATTTTGTGAAGTAGTTCAATGCGGGCGTGCCGAAATATCCTGTATTTATACAGCGCAATCGTCATCTACTAAACTGGCGGGATAGTGGAGTAAGGGGGAGTCATGATCAGACGGGCTCGGCATCTAAACACTATTCTGCCAAAACAAATACCAGTGGGATAGTGGAGGAAGGGGAGGCCACGAGAAGACAGGCCTGGTACCCAAACACAAATCCCACAAAGAAGACATCTACCAATCCAGAAGAAGAGATCATCTACCAACGATGTGTTTTTATTAAATAAAGGGAAGAACTTCCCACTAAAACCTAATCCATGGCCTAAGGCCAAAATGGAAAGATTGCAAAATCATATTCTAAAATCAGGAAGCAGCTTCGGCTCTCCTATGTCTTGTCTGTGATATCACTTAGGTGGAAGCAGACGTTAAACACCGAAAAGAAGAAGATGCAGTTGTACAGTGCAATAATACGCAAGGTACTGTAGAGCGTTGTACACAATGCAGTGATATAAATTTAAAATCGTGTAACATACTGGGCGACCTTCGGTTGCAGTGATTTTCGTACTATAGTCGAACCATCTGCATCCGAATGGCATTTAGTTCGACCAGTGGTCGTGACCAGACGTACCATGCGATAGAGCACGGTCGGGATAGTTCAAAGATGGCTGACAAAACTGAAACTTGAGAAGATTTTCTTAAAAATATAATAAAATTTCCGATTGCCGTTGCGTTATTTACAGCTAGATCGGTATTATAGGGTCCATGTTAACACCAGAAATTTAGTGAATGGGCATTGGACAATAGATGTTAAGTTTGATTATTTGTTCGTCTTTTTTTTTGATGAATTTGACAGATTAGGAATATTAGCATCTTCTTATTTGAATATATATAGGCCCACGACAAAAAACTGTACGCGTGAAATGATCTTGGTTAGGTGACTAAATCCAATGAAAATTATTCTGATATTGACTAATCCTATTTTTAACCATTTTTAATCTTGCTTTCACATCGCAGGATGAAAAATTAACCAGTTTTTAAAAATACATGAGTAAACATAGCAGGCGGAACAACTGACATTGTCGCCACCATATTAAATAGTTAAAGGCTAGGGCCATTTGCGTTCGGATGCTGGTTCAGACTATAGTCGCGACCATAGTCTGCATCCGAAGGTCGCCCTGGAAAATTAAACAGGAAGTTGGGGTATTAAAAGAAATTGTATGGGCTACAGCTAAAACAATCATCAAATTTGGCACATAGAAAAGGGATGCCGTTAATGTTTAGAAAGTACAATAATAATGCCATTTGCTATGTATACATGTATGTGTCCGTAAAATGGATGGGAATTATCAATGCAGCAGTGGGCCTTTAATATCTGTGTACATTCCAGGTTATAGTCTGCTATATAATTTATATATATATATAAATATACCTTTATATAACTTACATTTCTAATCAGCTCTCATCACGATACTAATAAGGACAAAATCAAACATTACAAAATACAATTTAACTACCTTGTACTGTTGGAAAATATAATACCAATACAAAAGACATCACAGGTAGGAGAGGGAAGGGGAGGGGATTAGAAGGCATTTATACCATAATCATCCCATTATCCATTGTTCGCCTTTATACAATAACTAATTATTGTCTGGAGATAATAACCTCCTACTAGCTATGACACAATATCAATTTTTTTTTAAAACAATTTGAGAGATCTTTCTTTTAAAAATATAAAAAGATAATTCGAATACTGAAGACAACAAAAGTTTCTGTAATCTATAGATAATCTACATCAAGGTCGGGAAGCATTCATTAATAACGTTCTATCTATAGGTGCTAAGAAAAAATGTGGCTTAAAGATAATTCTACATTGTATATCATGGATCCTATTAATTCGTTTTGATATTACCTTTCTAATAAAAAAAAGGCAGTATTGTGAATTATTAATGAATTTACGAGAGAGAGAGAAGAGAGAGAGAGAGAGAGAGAGAGAGAGGATGGTAGTTTAACAATCACATGACAAAAACCAGATTATTTATTTTCAATAATTCGCTTGAACGTAAGGGGTGGGCGCTGAAGACCCGGAGAAAACCCACGAGGCTGTAGAGTCAACCCTACTGCTTGGAGAAAACCCGTGAGGTTACAGCTAAAGTCAACCCTACTTCTTGTCACGTACAAGCGTGGACTATAAACACATCACTTGGCTAAATGCCAGACCTAATAATTTAAAACAAGCGCGTTTGACCTGTAAGTCTTGGTTGATCCAGACGGGCACTCGCTATGCAGTACATGTTCCATAGGGGAAATTTTGCCCAACCAATGGTTCTTTTACACAGGTCCACTAACAAAGCGAGACCACACCGTAAAACTCTGATTAAATTTCAGGGCCAACACAGTGAGCTCCGGGCTAACGAGTCAGCGTCTTATCCTGGGACAATTATTTTCTTTTGTTTTCTCGAATCCTCGGTTGTACAAGACAATGAGTAGGGTCGCCTGTCCAACCTCGCGGGTTTTCTCCGTCTCATCCCACTGGTAAAGATCCCTACGCGCAAGTGAATGATTGAAATACAATTAAAACCATAATATGTTAGTCCGGAAATGACCTAGTTTTTGTCGAGAGGACGTTACCCCTCCCCCTATTGTGTAAATTAAACTAAACTAAAACGTCTGTTTATTACATCTATTGATGTTATATTGCCCACGCAGGGACAATCATTTATATATCAGGAAATGTTCCATCTATAATTAGATCAATTTTAAAAACAAAAATTGTAATTATCGTCCAGATTCTAATCTGCCTCGTGAAAACTGTTAAATTTAGATTTTTTGACCATTTGGAAGCAACAAAGTCCTGAATAATATAAGGATGTCAGATATAAAGGTGAAGGTAAAATTGCAATTTTGATACTTTAACGACGCCATTGATTCTAGTTCTAGCTCTTAGATAGACTTCAGGCAGAGTTCGGTATCGATAGCATACGTTAGTCCCGAAATTACCTAGTTTGTAACGAGTGGACGCTAAACTCTCATTCTCTCGCTCTCTCGCTCACGCTCGCTCGCCCTCTCTTAAAGAACAATATTGATGCCTGTCATTATCCCATATGTGATAGAAATGTTCAATTACTAACCAAAACGAATGCTCATTGGGGGGCATCAAGGTAACTCGTGCAAGTTACAACCAGATGTTGATATTGATGAACAACTCTTAAAAGCTACAAAACACAACAAAGCTCGTTAAATCTGTCAAGTAGCCAAATATCCTGACAAGGTCAACGTGAACCCAAGCAAATGTTATCTTGTAAAAACTCGTACCTGACATTTACTCACTCAATGACAATTATATGAAACTTCGATTTGTTATTACAACGCTTTTACTCAAACGTATATGAAACTTGCTTTTGTTTACATTTTTCGATATCTATAAATAACCATGTAATATTGAGTCCGACTGACATGATGTCGCTCCATTAGTATATGTAACACATAGCATGTTTGTAATCATCTGTGGAAATAACAACACTAACTTATCCCGAGAACATAACTCATAGTGTGACGTCCCTCCTCTTACAATAATATTAATTTCAAATTAACTGTTCAGAGCAATTCGCGGATAAAAATAGCAACGGCCTAATAGGGCCCATACACGATCCAACATGTTTTGATAAAACATGTTGGATCAAACATGTTTGAAAGCTTGACGTTGCCGATACACGTTCAAACTTGTTTGTCAAACATTAGTTTGTTCGTCAAACAGTCAAACATGTTGGATCGTGTTTTGACGTCAAATATTTGATCAAACATGTTGGATCAAACATGTTTGATGGATATTTGATCGTGTATGTGTAAATTTGATGGCCAGAAATGTTTGACGTCAAATGTTTGATGGATCTGATTTATGTTGATATTTTTCGTCAAACAGTCAAACATGTTGGATCGTATATAGGGTTCATCAAACTTGTTTGTCAAACATTATTTTTTCAGAAGCAGTCGGATAGATAAGATCGACTGAAAACATCCTCATATGTTGGACAAACAAGTTTGATGAAGCCCATACACGATCCAACATGTTTGACTGTTTGACGAACAAACTAATGTTTGACAAACAAGTTTGAACGTGTATGGGCAACGTCAAGCTTTCAAACATGTTTGATCCGACATGTTTTATCAAACATGTTGGATCGTGTATGGGCCCTATTTATCCCATATTAATTATTTGTTATTTGCATGGACAAGGTTATTTCGATACAAATTTATTCGACGTCAACGAAATTTACTCACGATCGCATCACTGATTTATATAAGCTATAAATGCAATGCCCAGGAAAATATTTTATTGATAAATTCAAATTGACAGTCTGTTGTCATTCAACAAATCGAACAGAAAAAAATAAGCAACCGGTATTAGAACAAACGCCGAGTGAACTCGATCCTAATATATGCATATAGCTATATGAAAGAAATACGCATTCGCTTGTAAGCTATTTCAAATCAAATTATACTTTTGTCAATTTATTTACAGTGCTGCCCTGAAATGTAAGATACCAGACTCTCTCTATAACATTACACCAAATTATTTATTCCATCACAATACCCATAAAAGGATGTCTAGAGCGAATTTTCATATCTGAATTATCTGTATGACATTATATACTCTTTATTTTATTTCACTTGCGCACATTTTCTTTCGGCACATTATAACTGTTATATCATTGACCCAAATCCCAACATTCAGTGAAACATATTGGTATGAAGCCCATTGTCATTTCACTACCAGTAACAAATTCTCAAGATATAAATCAAACGTATTCTAACTAAAAATAGGTTGTTACTTAACAAATACACTATCACTCCCAAAATCCAAAACCCATATATAAGTTTACTGTTAGTTGTTCTAGCAAACGATATTTATCCTAATCCAGGCCCCAATTCATCACGAAAACAAACAGATTTCCACAACCTTTCTATCTTTCATCTAAATACTCGCAGTATCCGAAAAAAAACTAACCGAGGTACAAAACATGACTAATGACTTCCACATTATCACCTTTTCTGAAACCCATCTTGACGAATCTATTAGTAATGAGACCATTTCTTGGCCTGGATTTCACCCACCAATTCGTAGGGACAGGAACTGCTTTGGGGGTGGCGTACTCGTTTATGTGTCTGAACTACTGATATATAAACGGCGACATGATCTTGAAGTCGGCAATACAGAATGTATCTGGGTTGAAAGCACTCTTCTAACAGGTTCTCTACTTATTTCATGTGTGTACAGGCCCCCTAATTCACCACAAGAGTTCTGGCGCATACTTGATATCTCTATAGACGCCGCATACTATACCGCAAATAGAATTGTACTTCTTGGTGACTTAAATGTTGATAAACTACGAAACCGCTCAGGTACGCTTCATGATCTCCCTTTAAAAAACAGTCTTACTAACGTCATCCAGGAGCCCACTAGAATCACACCTTCTTGTTCGTCTCTATTAGATCTTATTCTAGTCTCGAGGGATATCAATGTTCTTTTTACCGAAACTTTTGATGTTGACTCGTATATCTCAGATCATAAAGGAATAGGTTGTGAAATAGATATTAAAATCCAAAAACACCAAGTCTTCAAGAGAGAAATTTTTTCTTACAAGCAAGGCAATTCATTGAGCTCAATAGACTTATACAGAGCGTTGACTAGAAAGTCGAACTTGAATATTTAAGTATTGAGGATGCGTGTACATTATTTTATCGCAAACCAGTTGAATTTGTAGGCAACACAATTCCAAAAAGGGAAGTTATCACAAGGCCAATTCAGATATTAGAACTTAGAAGAGACATCCGAATCCGCGAAAGATTACGGAAAAAAGCCAAACAATCCCAGCATCCAACTGACATTGAAAAATATAAAAATCAACGCAACAAAGTTAACAACTTCCAAAAAAATTCTAAAAACAAATTATAATAAGAAAATTCTAGATAACGTTAATAACAATTCCAAACCAAAAGAAAATTACTGGAAATGCATGATCGAACTAGTTGTTGAAAACAAACAAATTTTCAAATATTCCTCCATTACAGAAAAAAGACGGAAGCTTTGCCCAATCAAATTTTGATAAAGCAGAAACGCTTAACAATTTCTTAGGGTCTGTTGCCAATAATACGACCGGAGATGACGTTCCAACTTTTAATCTTGGCACCCTCTGTTCATTTTCTCTACCAATTATTGCGGAGTCTGAACTAATGGATATAATGAAATGTCTTAGTGACAGACAGGCCAGTGGTCCTGACAGGATTAGTCACATTTTACCTAAACACACTATTAATTCAATATGTATCCCTTTGACAATTCTTTTTAACAAGTCCATCACTGAGGGAATATTTCCTGCACAATGGAAGATAGCAATTGTAATCTCCATTTTCAAAAAGGGCGACCCGTGGGTTCCATCAAACTACAGACCAATATCTCTTTTAAGCACTGTTAGTAAACTTCTCGAACGTATAATATTCAAACATCTATACAATTACTTTCAGTCCAAAAACCTTCTATACAACTTGCAAACTGGATTCAGACCACAACACTCAACAGTTCATCAACTGCTTAAAATATACCACGATGTCGTCACTGCATTCGAGAACCACAGATTGTCCTGCTACGTTTTCTTTGATATCTCAATAGCATTTGATCGAGTATATCACAGAGGCCTGATACATAAACTAAAAAATTATGGTATTAAGTGGCTATCAAGCTATATAAGTAGCAGGAAACAGGCGGTAACCATCAAAGGTGTTAGATCAAACGAAACAACTCTAATGTCAGGAATTCCTCAGGGTTCTGTTTTGGGGCCTTTCCTCTTCTTAATCTATATAAATGACATCCAAGATACACTGACAAACATAGCACGATCATTTGCTGATGATACAGCTTTAGGCTGCAATGGAAAAACGGTTAATGATATAGAATTGTCCCTAAACCATGAGTTAAATACCCTTAATAATTGGTCGCAAAAATGGTTAATATATTTTAACCCTATTAAAACAAAAGTCCTGTTATTTTCATTTAATCCCCATTCACATCTACCAAACATAAAACTTGGTGACATAGAATTAGAAATAGTCCCTACACATAAACACCTAGGTGTTACACTATCAAGTGACTTCAGGTGGTCAAAACACATTGACACTATATGTTCAACGGTATCCAAACAACTTGGCATTCTACGTAAACTGAAATATTCATTAAATAAAACATATATAAGACCTAACCTGGAATACTCTTGTCAGGTTTGGGATGGGTGCAATGACTCCGACTGCGCAAAACTAGAAAAAATCCAATTAAAAGCTGCCCGCATCGTTACCGGCTTACCGAAATATGCAAGCAAACAATCGCTATATATCGAAACTGGATGGGAAAGCCTGACCGAAAAGAGACATCAAAGGAAACTCACAACTCTATACGAAATTCACAATAACCAATGTCCTACGTATTTATCTGAAATCTTAAACAATCATAAACCTCATAATACTACATACACACTACGAAACCCTCAAAACCTCAAACCACCACTTGCTAGAACCACAGCATTCCAAAAATCCTTCTTTCCCTCTACCATTAAAGCCTGGGATCGTCTGAACACTACAACTAAAACATCTAGAAATAAGTCAATTTTTAAACGTCATATTAAACCCAAAACAAAAACTATTTCGGACTTCCTATGCACAGGGGAACGCAAATATGTGATACTCCATACAAATCGGATCTATACCGAGTTAACCTGGTCGAAAATCAAAAACGCCAATGCGGCCATACCATTGAAAATGCACAGCATTGCTTCTTGGACTGCCCAAGACACAG
This sequence comes from Patella pellucida, assembly GCA_917208275.1. Taxonomy (NCBI): domain Eukaryota; kingdom Metazoa; phylum Mollusca; class Gastropoda; family Patellidae; genus Patella; species Patella pellucida. Next base: position 67,712,948 of record OU795039.1, read on the forward strand.
CGCCACACATTGGTAAACAACACGCCAGTTTATATTAACATTAATATTAGTACATTATTATGGGGTGATGACAACTTAAGTAATTCTCAAAATAATCGACTCATTCAAAACATACATAAATATCTAAAAGATACAAAAAGATTTGACATTGTTATCTAACTACTATTTTTCTTTATATTTGAAATAAACAGTAAAATTTGTTTAAAACCAGATTTGGGTCAACAATTTAAATGTGTATTTCCAATACCATAGATTTTAGTGAGGTGTAAATGAACATTCGACAAAATACATCAAAATTCAGTAAAAATAGTGATTTATTTTTGACAAAATTGGTGGCCCATAGTCAAGGGTAGGGGCCCACTTGCCATTGGTAAGTTGGCCTCTATACAGGGGATCATTATTTTGTTACCTTTACCCAAGTTGACAATTTTATTGACAAGTGGTAAAAGTAAAGATTCTCTGACCACTGACGTACTGTGACTATACGGCCCTACGCTTCCTAGAGCCTTCTTTATAAAGCTGCATCCCCATGTAATACTTGTAAGTTTAAACTACTAATTTAGTAATTTGTACGTTTACCAGTTTAATATAAATAGTCTTTTATCCATAATTCATTATAAGTTGATATAATTATGTCGAAGTCATATGAACAACATTTTCTTTTATAGATTGAATTAATTAAAAAGAAAAGTATTATTTATTTAGCAATTTTAATGATTAACTTATATTCTAAAACAGATGCACCAAAAACGGCAATGTAGAATATAATTATCTTGATGGTGACGTTATCCGGTGTGGTTTCCCCTTGTCAGTGGTGCAGGACAGAATCCCTGACTAGGACAGCTGTACGTAAAACCGAGACACCGTGTGCATCCATAACTTCAGTTTTAAAGTCTCTTCACTGGTTGCCTGTCGAATCCCGGATCCCGTATAAAGTTCTGTCATTAGTGTATCAATGTCAAAATAATCTTGCTCCCTTATATTATTTGGCTGAACTTTTTGTACAAACTATAAACCCAAACATGCGCTAAGGTCACATGGCGAAAATATACTTGCTGTTCCCAAAACAAAACTAAAACAATTTGGTGATAAAAGTTTCAGTGCTGCTGCACCTTACCTTTGGAATCAGTTACCAGTAAACATTAAAGAATCTCAAACTTTCACAATCTTTAAGTCACAAGTAAAAACTCATTTGTTTAAACTCTATTATCCAGATTAGAAACAGATTGTTTATGTGTGTTTTTAATAGTGAGAGACTCATGAATATGTTGCGCTTTGCGCATGCTTATATGGATGGATTATTGAGCGCATTACAAATATACATGATTATTATTATTATATTGACGTGCACGTAAAAGATTCATTGGCAGTTATAAGAGTAGGACATAATGCTGCTGCACGAGAAAAAAAATTTCTTTTCAGCACAGTGCATGGTGCCTTCATTGGCCCAGTCGGAGCAGAACAGTAGGACGTTAAAACCGATTTCGTAAAATTTCGATTGTGGCAGATTCGAATCAAAACACTACATGTGCCTACAAATTGCTGCATGAACTCATTAGGAGCTAGTAAAACTGAAAATGACCATAACATACGTTAAAGCGAGAATTCATATTTTTAAGTTATATTTTTGAAATGTATTAACATAAAGCCTTAAAATAGATGGTATCTATAAACAGCCCTACCTTGTTAAAGAATAATCCTATAATTCACTATTGCCAGTTGAGAAATTGGCAAAAATATCCTTTTCAACTTCAAATTCATTCTCTTCCATGGGGGAAAAAGAAAAACAAGGGAGGTAATTGGGGGTACTTGTGTTATTTCCGGTGTAAATGATTTTTAAGTGTGAGAATAGTACCTATGATCGTATAATAATAGGTTGACAACCTATTGAGAAAAAGACATAGAAAAAATTATGTTTTGACTTTCTTAGAAAATATAAAAATCCCGCCTTAAAGGGACTGTCCCGAAAAGAATAGAGCCTCAAAAATAAAAGTCCGAGTCTGTATGAAATTTAAACGCCAAAAAATTGACGAATAGTGTATATACCCTGACTTAAAATTTCAGTTTGGACGTTAGCGTTAAAACAGCTTATCCTGACACGTAACCCTTTTCAGATTTTGGGTCAATTATTTCGTTGGGCGACCCGATAATCGATTCCCGTTCCTTTAGAGGTCTACACTGTGTGCTGTACTTGAAACCAAAGGTAAATTTCCCCGACATATTATTTTTATAAAATAAAAGTCTGTTTTTAGCAAATTACCACATAATACAGTTTGGGACACCGGACTCCATTTCAAGATGAAGACTGTTGGGTTAAGTTATTTTAAAACGTATCACATATATTGAGTTACTTGCTCGGCCCTAAGGTAGGAGATCCTTATGTATTTTAACACAAAATTAAAGAGTGTTATTCTCAAAAACATTATCGGGATAGACCCTTTAAGGTTGTTTGTTTAGTCACAGATTGTACTTCTGTTTGTCTAATCTTAACCACGTGGGCCAAGAAGCACTTTTACTTACGTCAAATTTAAGAAGATAAGACCGTTGTATGACTTTTTTGGACTGTTTTAGTTATTTGTTTTCTTCATATTTAAGAAATGAAGGTCTCCGGAGAACATAATGGCTTATATCGACCAGAAACTAGGTCTATAACACATGACAAATCTCTGACAAGACTTGTACCAAAGGCCAAGCTATAGAAATTGGTAAAATGATTTAACGAACTTAATTAAGATATATAATGAATTCATATTAATCCCTTTAAAAAATGTCTGTGTATATATAACTAATATATTTATTACCGGCCAACGCCATACCAACCAAATAACGGAAAATGCAAAAATGTCCTTTTAAAAGGAACGTGGCTGATTTTAAAGGAGCTAAGTCGCTAACATTTTGGACCTAGAAATGGACACAAATGGGTAGCAACGCATTTAATAATGTAATATGAATGTGTATACCTGATTTGCATTCAATTGTTTCCGTTTTTACTCTAATTTCAAAAAAGTTTAATTCGGCGAAATGCGCGAATTATCCCAATCGATGGGCGATTGCAAGCGTTTGGTTATTCCAGTCTACACGGGAAGTGTCATGTTTGACCATGGGCCACGCAAAATACTCCTTTACTACATCATTTGTGTAGAATCCGCGTCCAGGATATGAATAATCGAATTGATTTGTGGGATATTTTAGCCTCGTTACAAATGATGCTGTTAGACGCACTATGGTACACAATTCGTGTACCAATGTTAAAAACATTATTTTATCTTAAATATCGGATATCAGAAACTAATTTTTTCCAGGTAAGTTAACATCACCAATGTTGATTTAAATTGACCAATAATTCATGTTTTCGATGTCGAAGATTTTGGAGGATTGTGAGTTACGGTCCTTTAAACATCAATAAAAGCGGTTGCCCAATATGCCCGAACTTTTACAGGAAATGGCTGGAGTACTGGAAAAATCTGCAGGGATGTTTTCACCTATTGACCATAGTCCCAATGCCTTACATGTATATCTATTAGCCATTTGCTTATTGTCTGAATTGTTTAAGGAGTTGTTTTGGGCAAGTATGTAATAATTTACTTAGAAGTAGGACTAAATATAGGAGAAGATATTTTTTTTTAATGCAATTGCCCATGCATGCAAACCTAGATTTAAAGACAAAAAACACTATTCTAGGTTCAATAGTACAAAAGTTATGGAAAAATGTTGAAAATTGGCAGCCATCTTGGAGTTTTCCGGCCTTTTTGATTTTGTTTTTATCTGACTGCTTCCAAATTGGTACTGAAAACAAAACTTTTGCATCGATTTGAAATAAAAAAAAAACCCATGTACAGCTCCTCCGTAATATGATTGCTATTGATTCTGTAATTAAATATTTATGAACCTTTTACGGGCGGTAAATGGAGTCTCAAATGGAACGAGGTGGGGGGGACGGGGAAGTGCACGTAAGAGATCTCTTGGCGGTTGGAATTCGATATAAGAGCGGGCCGTAACGCTGCTGTCCGGGCACATTGTATGACATATGCCAAGGCGACCCAGAACAGTAAGACGTTAAACCCCATTTCATTTCAAGTTAATATTCGTTCCGACTTTTATAAAAAATATGTCTTTTTAAAAGCGACTACTATTTGCCTTCGTTAATTTCCGCCAGCTTATAAACGCAAATATATACAGATTGAATCGGCAATCGGCAATCTGCACAGCTGGGCCGGAAAAGTTTCTACAAAAATACCACTAAAATAAACAATATCATAATTGCCTTTCGCGGTTTTTCCCTAGTGTTATTCTTTATGTACTTAATTCCCCTTTTATGACAAGTAAATTTTAACAAGTTAAGTTTTAAGAGTGGGTGCGGGCCCGAGTGGGTGTCTGTACATACGTACGAAACACTCTATGAATCTCATTGTTCGCAGACAAAACCATTTTTTTATTTAGCGTTGTTTCTTTTGTTTTTTAAGTTAAATATTATGTTTTCTTTGTTAGAGGTTTATGAAATCAACAACAACTCAAAAGGCATTAGTTTGTGGAAATATTGACAGATTGTGTTAAAACAAATTGTCGCAATGTGCTCTGTATGGTGCGCCTTGAAATTTAAATAGAAATACGTATATCTGTAGTTTGGTGAAATCGAACGGCAAATTCCACACGGGTTCTAATTTTTTCGTTTGTGAATCAACCTTTCAATTAATTTTGCATTGTCTTGTGGGGTATGTTTTCTTTGTTCATTAAAATGACGCTCTAAACCATTATGTCCATAAAGTACACGAGTCGTTTAATGAATTTAAATATTCATTGTGTCTTAAATAATGCATATTAGGATGCCATAGATCACAACAATCATCAATTGAAATGGACCAACATGGAATTCTAATACATGTTTTTAATTTCGAATATTATGAATAATATTGAATTAATAGGTTTCGCTCCTTTAACTTATTATATTATTGGAGACTACTGTAGTATTGATAACCGGGGAGGTCTGTATCAATGAATATTCCCATTCTAACACGCAATTCTCAACAGTCTCACACAATTTAACCTGAATACAGCAGACACAGTGCCAAAGTAAGATGCAACGCATATTAACAGGAACATAAACAAAAATGCAAATAACTCATTAAAGACCAAGATTTAACCTCAATGTCGAAGTTCCGCTATACAGAGAACTAATTGAATCAGTGTTTGCTATTCTGATGGATAACAAATTATCAAGAAAGGGCTGTGACCCGTAAGTCTATTACCACCAGCAAAGTAAACTCTGACAGTCAGACGTCTCCCGTGTCAGACACAATAATTCAGGCGTATAATACAATTATTCCGCAGAATGATTAAAACCGGTATAATTATATACATAAGTTATATTTTTACTTACATTTGACCAAAATAGAATTTAGATTGCCTTATGCCATTGATGTTTACGGTTATTTGAAGGTCGGGTGTAAGGTACACATCTGTAGCCTTCAACGGATATCATGGTACAAAATAATTAGTTCTCTATTCGGTTTCTTCCAGCAGAAAGCAGAAAAAAGCTGATAGTTATTAAAGACTAAACTGATTCTATTTAAGGGACGGGGGACAGGTCAACTCATCTTTGTGTTTTTTGATTGATTGATTATTTTTTATTCTGGATTTCAATTCAAGCATGAGAACACAATCTTATTAAAACACAGATCCTATTTCGTTTCGTTTTTATAGTTCAAAATGTCGTTTTACTTATCTTTACTACACGGACAACGCCAGATCGGAGACACTCCTGGATTATGGGTTAGGGTAAGGGTTGGGCTTGGCCCAGGGTTAGGGCTAGCCCGGTTTACATTTCGAGACCCTGACGAAATCTGCAGGTCTTTGCCCCTCCTAACCCTAACCCACAATCCACATAAGCCATCGAATGTATAAAAAAAACGGAATGGAATAAAGATATGTATATTAATCAGATTGGCATGGACAATAACAATAATAAAGTCAACTGTTAAAGACCCTCGCGACACCTTAAATTTTAGGTATTTTCCATGGGTCCGTTTGTGGACCGATGAAACTGATGTATAAAACAAGTCTTGCTGCTGTGGCAAAATTATTATATCAATGGCGCGTTGATTTTGGCGCCCCCGATCAATCCCGACCTTTTTTAAAGAGATGCCAAGATCAATTTTGAATAGACAAAATGATCGAGACCGGGATTGAAATTTGCAGTTAATGGTTTGTAAATTAGATCAACCATAGTGTCACATTCGTTCCATCCCTAGACATCGTGTTGCGTAATTGCGAAATAATCACGGTCCGGTTGAGGATACGGAAAAAAACACTTTTATAGAATTTTAGTAGGGTGCGGATACGGTTCTGTATGCGGTGTCAGGTACGGTTTTTCGAAACGGACCATTTAGCGTTCCGTACGGAAACGCGTGCGGGACCGTATCCGTAACGCCCATAAGGAAACAGCCCGTACGGCAAAAAGCTAAAAATAGGTATAAGGAAATTCCAATTTTCGCCCTTTTTATGGACACGTGTTCATAGAATAAGAAAACGAAAATATCGAAATCCGCTTGAATAACCGCATTTAAGGATACACAACCTGCCGGAACGGAGCCGGATCGGATCCGTACTAAAGGAATATTGCAGCTTAAATTAGTTCAGTTTTGATGCGGACCTTGATATGTCGTCTAACCGATTGAATAGAAACAATTTCCTTGCCACCCCGTACTTGTTGCCATTTTATTTTGAAATGAGAGAGGACAAAAAAAATCGAAAGTTCGTGTTTAGTAGGCCTACGTGTAGCAAGGTGGTCTCACCTGGAAAAGTCCGAAAAATAGAAGCCCGAAAATACGGTACCACTGAGACAAGAATAAGTTTATCCTGATTTTCCGGCGTAGTTTCCCCTTGTCCGTGATGCAGGGCGGAGGTCCTGACAAGGACAGATGTCTAGTCGTCTGGATGGGACGAAAAGCCGAGGTCCCGTGTACATATTGACGTGCATGTAAAATGTCCCTCATAGCACACTGTATGACGTATGCCCGTCTTCATTAGCCCAGTTTAGGAGACGAACAGTATGACGTTAAACCCCATTCCATTTCATCTGTATCTCCCCCCCCCCTCTCTCTCTCTCTCTCTGTCTGCACACATTTATTATACAGTCGCGTGCTGAGAACTTAATGAGTGTTTTTGTCCACCAGATAAAACGTGACACGTGTTTTGATATAAGGATCAACAGCTATCTGAAGACAGAGCACGCTGTATTTTATATCAATGTAATATATAGATTAAAACAGAATCAGACATTTTTTGTGAGGGTTGTGATTATTTAAGAAGATTAACATACTATAAATTCAGATAACTTTCCATCTTCAAAGACTTGTTGAAGCTGTGGGATGTGAGCACCATATTGTTATTCCGGTTCATTTGTCTAATCAAAATATTCAGTGATTCTTATAACACATTGTGCTATTCCCACGTCGACTTTTAAGAGTCATAAATTGAGAATGAAACGTAAATTAGTTCTTAGTTCTTTTGAAACTAGGGGGCATTTAATTAGCACGTCGAGATCTCCGTCGGTTGTTTGAAAATTATTTTTGATTGTACGTGATTGATCACTGACTAAAACTAGTTTACAATTGATAAAAATGTTGTATGGGCTGTATAGTGGTTTCAGTAGAAGGTGTCGCGTAAGTAGGCCTACTCCATGCAAAGGGGCCTAGATCATAAGAACCTTGGAATACTCCAAGTCTGGTGTCGCGTGTCAATAACTTGTTTTGTTTTGTTTTTTGGCTCTATGCATTTGCGCGAAACTCGTGGGAAAACGAACGCACCAGTTTCTTATTGAATTCCAAGTTTCTAGGGAACCTGATTTTAAAAAGTTATAGGGTTGGTGTATCATGTCACTTTTTGATATAAATCATTGATTTGGTGTTATTTTTCTTATAAATTAGCCATGTTGGAGACTATACTACTGGTAACTAGTGTGGTACTAAATACACGGTGGCAGTATTGTTGTGACTTCGATTCCCTTGGACTTCGCGTTGTGTAGTTTTAAGTATTTAAAACTCGAGAAACGTTTTTTTTAAAATGCTTATTTATAGCACCGTAAAATAAGAAACTACAAGTAGGCCTACAAGCTATATGACATAAGGTACATGAATATAATTTGTAATCTAAGTTCCGCATGGCTGTTCGGGCAGGCAAGAGCCAAAGTTACTCCTAAATCCAATATCTTCATCGGAGCGAAATAATATCTACATATAAGGAAGCTCATACGCACACATCTCCAATAGAAGGCTTGATCTCGCTTTTTACGTACATCTTATCTATCTAGCCCTTCACGTAACACTCAGCATATTCCGGCACTAAGTATAATTGGGTATTAGCCCAGCTTGTGATCCAATCAGATCCCTTGGTCGTCGCGTAAACCAAGTCTCGTGCTTGCAAGCTAAAATGTCTACCTGTGATAATCGAGTTTCAAAGTTCAAGGTTCGTCCAATGTCAAGTTTCCGTGGAGGTTACTATGTCCCAATCTCTGATTGGATGCTACTGTTGGCGTTCTACAGATAACGTAGCTATAAGTTCGAGAATTGTGAAGTAAACCAGCATGTCAGATGTAAAACTCGCAGTCGTTGCTTCAGGAACATGTTTCGCACCCTCGAAATAGGTTAGGCAATTCATCGAATGTGCACACGCAGCAAACTAAATGAAATTACCATACGCAGGGCCGGATTAAGCTTACATGGGCCCTGGCTGAAAATGTTACACGGGCGCCTTACATCAACAGTGAAAATGGGCCATATTCGGATCATTGACTGTCACACTAAGACAAAATGCATTTTGCATATCAGTAGGCCTATACCCCATATCTTCAACATGGAGTCTTGAAAAAACAAAATTTTCATTTTGGGAGTAAAACTTTTCGGAAGCTCAAAACATTCGATGCTGAAGCTTTAAAACATCCGATCTATAATGGTATAATGAGGACGTAGCTGTGGCAAAAAGACAATGTAGACGAAAGGAAATACCGATTAACACGCCTGGAAGTACACAGACAGATTTACGTAGATGTACTGAGCAATTTCGCATCCACTGTGAAATCAGCCAAATCTGCATTCTGTTTGAAGACCCTCAACGACAACCCCAATCACTCTCATACTTTCGTAAAGTCTCTGCTCGGCAAGACCAAAGACGTCATACTAAATTCAGATGACCCAATACAACTCGCAAACTCATTTTCAGAGTATTTCATGTCAAAAATTGAGAAGATTCGTAATGAATTTGTCAAGGTACCTGACAGTGAAACGACCTCACCACACCATACCATTTGAAACCGAGGAGGTGTACAAACTAGTCAAGTCTGCGAAGAAGACTTCGTGTCTATCTGATCCAATACCATCGAACGTTCTGCTTTTTATCCTTGATCAACTATTGCCAGTCATTACTAAGATTGTTAATATACATCTTCAATCTGGTTATTTTCCGTCGATCTTCAAAGAAGCCATTGTCAAACCCTTAAAGCCCCAATACCACTCTTGTTGTAACTGAATAATATGTCACAATCTCTATTCTGGTCAACAATTTGTACTATTATACAATATTTCAATTAATAAATGATACAAATTTCGTCTTAACGTACACCTAACTTGGATTTAAACATATTTTCAAACCCTCTGGACAAGTAAGATAGGTTGTAATGGATAATTTACACAACAGGTAGGACACGTAAACATCTTGTAGTTAGAATAAGGCTATTTCTTTTTCTTGACCTGTCAAGCCAGCAAGAGTGTTATTGTTCCTTTAATTAAAAAGGACGACCTAGATCGGAATATCCTAAAGAATTGCCGCCCTGTATCTAACTTATCCTTAATCTCGAAGATAATTGAGAGATCATTAACATTAGATTGAAATCATTCTTGTCTGACAAATACCAATCTGCGTACAGAGAGTTTCACAGTACCGAAACCACAATTGTCCGATTAATGAATGATATCCTGTCTTCTGTTCATGATGGCAAATTATCGACTTTGTGCCTACTAGCCCCTCTGCAGCTTTCAATACTTTGATATCTAAGAAACAGTGTTCCCCAGGGTAGTCTACATGGTCCTGTGCTATGTGTACTCTACACTACTAGTCTCGGCAGTATCATTAATGAACATAGTGTTAAGCACTATTCCTACGCTGATGACACACAGTTGCTTGACTCTTTCGCTTCGTTTAAAGTACTTAAAGAACACTGCGACACGTGCCACTGTCGTTAAATGCTGAATGAACGCAAACAAGCTGAAACTTAATGATGACAAGACCGAGGCATTATTGTGGGATCTGTACAGAGGCTTCGATCTATACTAGTATCTTAATTGGAGGCACCAGCATTACTTTGTCACTGTTTGTACGTGATCTAGGAGTGATAATTGATTCCTCATTGACACTTGAGAACCCTATAGATCACTTGTGTCCAGTCTGCTACTTTCACCTGAGGAGCATAGCCAATATCTTTTGACAACAGAAGTGTACCAAACAAGTAATGCAACACACGGTGCTCTCTCGACTGGACTTCCGAAAATACAAAACACCACTGCCCGGATAATTAAAAACTCCGAAGTCTGCTCACATTAAACCTGTTCTAAAGTCACTACACTTGCTCCCGATTGAATTCCGCATAAACTTCAAAATTCTTTGCATGGTCAATAATTGCATGAATAATGCTGCCCCAGACTACCTCGCTAATCTCATAAAACAGCAAGATTCTGAACGCCGTACACGATCATCAAGCAAAGATCTCCTAAAATAGCCAACATCAAACCTAGATAGCTATGGTGATCGAATGTTTTGCATTGCTGCTCCAACTTTGTGGAATGAGAAACACTTGAACACTTCCACCAAAAGTGCCAAAGCATTACTTTACTTTAGATAAAAGTTAAAACCCACCTTATTTCGACAGAAGATGCATTAGAAGTACCTATAGAGCACGCCTCGGCATGTAATAGGCGCTATATAAATGACTTTATTATAATTATTAGATGGGGATCACGTGGTTTTGGGTTAGGCGCTGGGTCGCTAGCCTGAAGGTCGGGTAATCGATCCCTGCATTGGCCGAAAAGTTCATCCAGATTTTCCGGCGTGGTTTCCCCTTGTCAGTGATGCAGGATAGATAGCCTGACAAAGACAGCTGTCAAGTCGTTCGGATGGAACGAAAAACCGAGGTCCCGTGTACACATTGGCGTGCACCTAAAAGATCCCTAGGCAGTTTGAATTCGATATAAGAGTAGGCCGTAGCGCCGCTACCCGGGAAAATGTTCCCTCATAGCACACTGTATGACGAGTGCCCGTCTTCATTAGCCCAGTTTGGGAGCAGAACAGTTGGACGTTAAATCCCATTTCATTTTTTTTTATTCATACCCCATAGGTTATAACTCCCTGGTATTCTCCCGATTGCCTTACCGTAGCTGTGAACAATGTTATTCTCCTTTGTAAACTCTACTGGGACATTTTACATATATTTGTTTTGGGTACAATTATTTTTTTTAGAACAAATATGGTGGCCCCTGGCTGCAATTATATTTGCCCATAGTGGCGGATTAAGCTCAACCAAGGCCTGAGGCGGCAGTTGCTGGAGGGCCTATAAGGGCCTGTTAAAAATTGCGTGGGCCTAATTAATTAAGGGTCAGGGCCTATGCTGGTTCCCGCTGGGCCTAAACCACACCCCCTAACATTCATTGTCTATGCTTTTTTAATTGTATCAGACAAATTTTTAATTTTTTTTTTACAAAATCTTTGGGCCTGAGGCTGCAGCCTCATCAGCCTCAATGATAATCCGCTACTGGCCATACTTTATTCCTGTCTCAAAATGATAATTTATCGTGTTGATGAGACGTTAAACTTGCGTCTTCTATTACCGAACTTAACCAAATAAAGGGAGAGAACTTCATCTTCGTTCATCAAAAGCGAAGCACTAGTCACATAACCTTTCTAATATATAACTCAACGGTATCTTGTCGGTAAAATGCTACTAATTTGCCAATAAAATGAAATGGGGTTTAGCACAGACTGGGCTAACAGGACAACGGACATATGCTATAGATTGTGCTATGCCGGACATAGCCTACTCTCTTTTGAATTCCAACTGACAAGGATTATTTTACGTGCGCGCAAATATGTAAGCCCGGACCTGTTGTTTTTGGCGGTTTGTTTTGTTTGTACCATCTGAACGAATATACACTGTTCCTTGCTCTCAAAGAGAAACCACGCCGGTAAATCCCGAGCAACCATATCGGCCAACACCGAGATCGAAGCCGATTCCCTCTGGTTAGTGAACTGGAGACTTGCACACTGAGTAACCGGTGCTTTCTTTCTAAATGAACACCGTAGGCCCACACCTATCTGGTCCGGTGCCATTACACCTCTACAAGTTTCCGTGGTCGTAGAGACATGAAAGTTTCCATGACCACGGGGACTGGTAGAGCTGCGAAAGTGTAATAGCCTCCCTGGTTCTTTTTTGTTATGGGAGAAATAAAACAACATAGACCACCCCGAGTTCACAAAGAAAAAAAAATCTCAGTTAATATTTCTGCTCAAAGATGAGAATATTCTCAAGTTGAGAACATTCTCAACTTTGGTGTTCACAAAAGCAGTTGAGCAAATACTCAGCTTGAGTATTCTATTTAACGGCGTCATCGATTACGTCATGTTATTTGTTTTCAATGCTACAAGCGACTGGGGTCAACTCTGCCTATTAGCCAATGAAATCGCTAGGAATAAAATCTATTTTTAGATACCGGTGTTTTACACGATAGAATTAGCGGGTTCAATAAGAAATGAATGGAATTGTAGTAATAACTATATAATTGTTATTTTTACTTGCCATTGAACAAATACGTATGAACAAAACGATTGAATTATTGTTTTTATTCAATGAAAACTCGACTGAAGATGCTGCTTATAATTGGGTCAAATGAACAAGCTATCATCTTTTGTATTTTATAATTATATTTTTTCACGAAGGGCGGGGTGGTAGAAAGGCCTCTACAGCCTAATCCCTTTACCCTTCTTAAATAAAATTGTATTATTATGAAAATTGTAAACAAACCCATTCCAACGTCGTCTGCTATGCTTGTCACAAACTAAAAATGGAAGGCAATGGCCGTAACGAAAAATGTAAACAAATCACATCAATATTAAAAGTTCAACAAGTTTAATCTTTATAAAAATAGTGATACTTAGTAATATAAATACTAATAAAATAGTGATATAAATTATTAGATAAATATCACATTCACACTAATCACGGTCAAAATATGCCTATAAGTAGTAGGCCTTTAAATTAAAATACAAATTCTAACTAAATCTACCATTTAAATATTGTTTACTGTTTCAGACAATTTATAACAAAAAAGAGGGGCATTGGAAAAGTAAAAAAGAAGTATCATAACTGTAACATAAAACAAAGAAGTAGGCCCTATGTCTAACTAAGTAATAACATTGTGTGTAAGATTTAAGTAAGGAGCTGGCAGTTAAAAAACTAATTTAAATCTATATATAACAAAAACAAAGCTTCAATGTTATGAAATTAATGCAGATTTAAAAATCATAAATACTTTATTTATAAATAATTGTACTATTAGTATTAGCATAGGCCTACTATTAATAAAATATCTGTCAAAATTTTAGACTTAAGTACGCTTAGCAGCTTTCTCAAATATTTGAGAACTTTCTCAACTTTGAGAACAAAAATGTTCTCAAATTGTTTTGTGAACTCCATTTATTTTGAGAACTTTCGATTTGAGAAAATTCTCAAAGTTGAGCATAGATTTGTACTTAAGTATGCTTTGTGAACTCGGGGCCAGAACAGACAATAAGGGCATCTACTTCCGTTCTAACAAACAGCCAAAAGAACACAAAGTGGCTTTCATTGATGCGCGAGCTGTGCGGTCGAACAAATATGTATGTGTAAACAAAATTGATAATAACCTATAAATATTAAGTATGTGGATAATTTTATGAATGATAAAGTAAGTTCCCTTGGACCAGTATTCATCATTAATGCTGTAAAATATTGTGAAATTTGTCTACTTTATCGATACTTATACACTTCTGAATTGGCGGGCCGGTCAATGTAAATAAAGAAAATGGCGACTGCCACTACTGCACCTGCTCGTCTGGAGGTAAGCGCAAATATACCTACTTGCAACAAGTTTGAATTAACAGAGAAGTATAAAAACACAGGTAAACCAAATAAACCTACTACCCGTAGTTCGAAATACACGATTAATATCGACAGATGTCTGAAAAAGAAACTTGATTCAACGTATAGAGATGATTTTAATATAAAACCCACAGACGGAGGGCTCCAACTGTACTGGAGTGCTGGTCATTATGAAGAGTTTCGGCGTGTAGCTCAATTTTTTTACAAAAGCATGAAAAAAGAAGGACAGCTTGAGATCGATATGACTGATCTCACAGACAGAACCAAAAATGTAACCGAATCCACAACTCTAAAAGTATATTCAGTTCGAAGAAAAGGCAGTTTCCGTTACACGATTAACATGTTCCACACAACACTTCAGCTCTTGTCAATGGTAATCATGAGAATATTTTCCTCAACACCCATTTACCAGAAATCCTAGACATGGTGAACACTTCGAGAGCAGACAATTTGAATAAAGCCATCCAGCATAAGATACATGTACCTGCTTGTACTAGTGTGAAGAAAGCACATAGTCAACCTCAGACCGAAGCATCAAACACTTCCTCTACCGACACACACTTGTGTCTCACAGAAGAAGAGCAAACTGAAAATCTCTGTAGTCCATCCGAGAAGCAATCAACCATGTCTACGACAAGCACATCCTCGGACGTTTTACCTGAGGGACATGTAAACCATGTTGATAATACATGTAATAGCTCTGTTGAAAACATAATGGTATGCAGTCCCACCAGTATAAATGATGTCTGTCCTTCAACTTCAAACACACCATGTCCTGATCCACCTATACCACTACCAGTAACTGAAAATATTACACCTATAATTCCACAGAGACCTGTCCCTAAAGTTAGACGACTAAAGCTCACACCCTCAGTAAGTTTTGCAGGTAGTAATACATATGCCGCTAAAACAATTTCATTTAAAATTAAGACTAAAACTAAATATTCCAATGGGGCTAGTAGTAGTAGCAAATACAACAATGCCACACAGCTAACTTACTTACAGCTGACTGTCACAAATCTTGAATCTGACATCCTGAAACTAAATGTCGAACTTCAAGAAAAGAACGGCATAATAACAGGCATGGATGCAGAAAACTCAGAGTTAAAGAACAGTCTTGCAAAACTGCTGGAAGAGAATAAAACCTTTGTTGCCGCTTTTAATTCTCTTACCGTAGATAATAATAAATTGAGACAGGAAAATCAAATATTATCATCTAAGTCGACTAATGTCAACGTTGCCACACCAGATACAAAAGATCAAACACAACAAACCGACAAGTCATTAAACGTAGACGTAATAGAGCCTTGTACCAACCTTATTATAGGGTCCTCTGTACTAAAGAAATTGAATTCTCGCAGGCTGGATAGAAATGGCAACACAGCAGTCAGAGCCATATCAGGTGGCAGAATAAGGGACGCAACTAATCTGCTTAAAAGGTGCTCCATATCCAAACAAGAAGAGAAGATAGTGTTTTTAATAGGCTCCAATAATGTTTCTCACAATATGAACTTAGATAGTTGTAAAAATAATTACAGGCAGCTAATTGAAACAAGTCAAACTACATATCCAAATGCAGAAATCAAATTCTTAAAATTATTGCCTAGAAGATCCTCATCATTGAACCAACAACTTGTATCCCTTAACACAGTGCTCCAACAGTTATGCAATGAACAAAATTGTACTTTTATCACCGACCATGTTAGATGCTTTACTAATGATACATGTAACTCAATCCAAGAATATCTGTGTGACGATGGGACACATCCCAACTATAAAGGCTCTGCTAAACTAGCAAGTCACCTAAAATCTACCCTAAATCTTCCAATACGAAAGCTTGGGCAGACTAACATGTATAAATCACCACACTCCGCATTCAACGACAGGGATATGGTTCCTGCCCCGAGGACCATGCAACTACCATTCTGGCTGCTCCCATCCATGGCAGATATGCGGTTCCCACCACCCAGCCATCTACCAACTTTTCCTTTTGACAATACATATCGAGCTCCCTTCAAGAATTCAGCTGCTTTCACTTATGGTAAATCATATAATGCTCCAGTCCAAAATCCATTCAAGTCTGTGGCTTGGGGTAAAGCATATAAATTTACGTGTGTAGTGTATAAAACCTGTGATAGTTATAAAGCATTTTTACGTGTGTAGTGCTTAATACATGTACCTGTGATTGTTATAAATATATTTACATGTGTAGTATTTAATACCTGTGATCGTTATAAACGCTTTTAAAAATCGACTTAAAAGTTGAAGTAATAGTGTGAGTGCTATATAACAAGTGCTGTGAATGTGGTTCCAGAATACAGATCAAATTTGACAGTACATGTATTTATTTTATTTTTTTTAATCCACAACTCACCAAGTTTGTGTGCTACCTGTTGAAAGGTGACATGTGATAAACGTTGCCATATTAGATTAATTCTACATGTATTTATTTTTATACGCCCACATTTTCATGTGGACGTATTATGTCGTCGCCCCTGTTTGTCCGTATGTCCGTCTGTCTGTCTGTCCGTCCACAATTTGTTTGTGGACCCTCTACAGGTCACAATTTTTATCCGATTTCACCGAAACTTGAAATATAGTTTGATCTATCCAAGATCTCGGTTCCTTTCGATATTGGCATGTATCAGACTGTAACTTCATGGATTATGGCCCCTGATTGTACAAAAAATTGCGTTTTTAGGCTTGTGGACCCTTTATAGAGGTCACACTTGTGAACCGATTTTGATGAAACTTGACATGCATGTTTATAACCCAAAGATCTTGATTCCTTTCGATATTTGCACCCATCGTAAAGTAACTTCTTGAATTATGGCCCCTGATTGTCTGAAAAATCACGTTTTTAGCTTGTGGTCACTCTGCAGGTAACAATTATTATCTTATTTGAAAAACCGTCTGATTATTTCACCGTTACACTGTAAGGAAGGTTGAGTTCAAATTTCGTGAAAATCGGACCAAAATTGACGGACAAAATGGCCGCCGTTTGAATACGAAAAGTGTAAAAATATGGTTTATCAAGGTTGTGGACTCTCAACAGGTCACAATTCTTATCCAATTTTGACGAAACTTTAAATATAGGTTTATCCCATATAGATAGCGGCTGCTTTCGTTATTGGCGTGTATCGGATTTTAATTCCCGAACATTTAATCTTCCAGATATATTCACTTCAGATATAGATGCTTCTAATAGTAATAAACCTTTTCCACAAATGGACAACTCAAACAATGTAAACAAAGATAAACTTCCAAGAGTTAGGAATAATAAAGATTCTGTTATAAATACCTGCGGAAGGAAACTTGTTCAACTGTGTAATACAACAGACGTGTATATTCTTAATGGTAGAACACTTGGTGATTATTTAGGCAATCATACTTGTATTAATTATATAGGGTGTAGCTCGGTAGACTACATTCTTACAAGTACATCATTAGCTGACAAAATTAATTGTTTTAAAGTTTCAGCCTTGACCTATTTGTCGGATCATTGTTTTATATCCTGCAAGATTTTAGCTAAACCTAATCAGGACATAATATCACCTACAGTATATAACTCTTCTGACAACACCCCCGCTTATCCTATACAGAAACCTTATAAATTCATATGGAAAGGTGATTCGAACCAATCCTTTATCAAAGAACTAAATAAACCCCCTTTCTGGACTCAAGCTAATAAATTTTTGTCAAAGTCTTTTGATGCTAATGACACAGATAAGGCTAATAGTAGGGTTCGAACTCCCAGATCCGTGACCAATTACCGGGGAGGAAGGTTTGACGATTGATTCTGGTAGGGGGGACTGTTCTGAGGATTTGTGCAGTTTGCAACCTCTGGAAAGTGTGGGCAACTGACCTGTCAGGAGAGGCAAAAATCCAAGATGGCTGCCAAAATAGCACATAGACTTATAGTTGGGGGCAAATGTCATCAAACCGTCCTTGTAATATATCATTTTTATAGTTTTCGGGGTCGCTGAATCCATTAAGAACACTCCCAAGCCGTTTTGATGCACCCATATTCCAATATGGCGGGAATGGTGAAAAAAAGCGGAAAATAATGTTATGTATTCTGGTACGGCAATATGAGCTTGTAATATATCGTTTTTAGGGTTTTCATGGATGCTTAGTTCATTTTTGATGGTCTCATGTCATGAAATCTACATAAGATATGTAATATGAAACCAAAGTCAGCGCACAGAAGATACAAAAATACAGAAAATATCATTATATACGCAATACATCATACATATACGTGTAGTCCGGTGGCTAAAGGGGGGGGGGGGGGGCATTGCCACCCGAGCTGTGAATTTATGAGACCAAGTTTTTCTAGACCAGTTTTTCGCGTAGATTCCGAATCTACAGGCGTGTGAGGGGGCGTTTTCGAGATATGGGGGGTCTAATGTCTATGTATGGGTGTGTGTAGGGGGTGGGGTGGGGCTGTCATTATGTTGACCTGATATATATTATTAAAACAAAAAGTTCTAGGATTGCAAATCTATAAATAAGTGTTGATGATGCCCCTGGACAACTGTTTGATGTGTGGGGTGGGGTAGCAGGTGTGCATGTGTGGAGGGGGGGGGGGGGGAAATTGGAGGGAAATGATTTCACGTTGATTTAAATGACTCAGCTTTTTGTTCAGTACCAATATCGACATTCAAAATATTTAATTATAATGTTATAATGTATCGCAGAAAAGACTACTCAGGCAAGATGGTAATAAGGAAAGAAAGTTTTGTTATTTCTCATCACAATTAAAATTCCTCCAGCCAGCTCTTATTAGAAAGTTGGGGATTTTCTTGAAAAAGAAAGACAGATAGGCATTACCGCAATTTGGATAAAAAATATCAAGATTGGTATTGAAAGTGTCAAGAATATCATAGAACTGACAACCAACCATGAGGACACCAAAATATCTTACCTACTCCTCTCCGCATTGCAAATTAATGGAGGTGCTGAAACGGCTCTAGGACAATTCGATCCCAGACAATTCGATGCCGGACAATTCGTTCCCGGGCAATTCGTCACCAGACAATTCGTACCCATTATTGTAGGTGTCAAGAATATCATAGAACTGAGGTGCTGAAACGGCTCTAGGACAATCCGATCACGGACAATTCGTCCCTGAACAATTCGTACCCAATGACAATTCGTTCCCGGACTATTTGTCCCCAAGGACAATTCATCAGACAATTCGTACCCAAGGACAATTCGTCCCCGGACAATTCGCCCTCGGGTACGAATTGTCCTTGGGTACAAATTGTCCTTGGGTACGAATTGTCCTTAGGTACTAATTGTCTGGTGAATTGTCCTTAGGGCCAAATAGTCCGTGTACGATATGTCCTAGGGTACGAATTGTCCTAGTGTACGAATTGTCTGGGTACGAATTGTCATTGGGTACAAATTGTCTGGTGACGAATTGTCCGGGTACGAATTGTCATTGGTTACGAATTGTCTGGTGACGAATTGTCAAGTACGAATTGTCTCGGATCGAATTGTCCTAGAGCCGTTTCAGCACCTCCATTCATTTGCAATGCGGAGAGGAGTAGGGAAGATATTTGGTTGTCCTCATGAATGGTTGTCAGTTCTATGATATTCTTGACACCTACAATAATGGGTACGAATTGTCTGGTGACGAATTGCCCGGGAACGAATTGTCCGGCATCGAATTGTCTGGGATCGAATTGTCCTAGAGCCGTTTCAGCACCTCCATTAATTTGTAATGCGGAGAGGAGTAGGTAAGATATTTTGGTGTCCTCGTGGATGGTTGTCAGTTCTATGATATTCTTGACACTTTCAATACCAATCTTGATATTTTATCCAAATTGCAGTAATGCCTATCTGTCTTTCTTTTTTAAGAAAATCCCAACTTTCTAACAAGAGCTGGGCTGGAAGAATTTTAATTGTGATGAGAAATAACAAAACTTTCTTTCCTTATTACCATCTTGCCTGAGTAGTCTTTTCTGCGATACATTATAACATTATAATTTAATATTTTGAATGACGATATTGGTACTGAACGAAAAGCTAGAGAAAACACTTTTCAGGTCAATTTTGAGTCATTTAAATCAACGTGAAATCATTTCCCTCCAATTTACCCCCCCCCCCCCCCTCCACACATGCACACCTGCTACCCCACCCCACACATCAAACAGTTGTCCAGGGGCATCATAAACACTTATTTATAGATTTGCAATCCTAGAACTTTTTGTTTTAATAATATATATTAAGTCCACATAATGACAGCCCCACCCCACCCCCCTACACACACCCATACATAGACATTAGACCCCCCATATCTCGAAAACGCCCCCTCACACACCTGTTCACCACCCAGATTCGGAATCTACGCGAAAAACCGGTCTAGAAAAACTTGGTCTCATAAATTCACAGCTCGGGTGGCAATGCCCCCCCCCTTCAGCCACCGGACTACACGTATTTAAATGATATTGCGTATATAATGATATTTTCTGTATTTTTGTATCTTCTGTGCGCTGACTTTGGTTTCATATTACATATATAAAGTAGATTTCATGACATGAGACCATCACAAATGAACTAAGCATCCATTAAAACCTTAAAAACGATATATTACAAGCTCATATTGCCGTACCAGAATACATGACATTATTTTCCGCTTTTTTCACCATTCCCGCCATATTTGAATATGGGTGCATCAAAATGGCTTGGGAGTGTTCTTAATGGATTCAGCGACCCCGAAAACTATAAAATTGATATATTACAAGGAAGGTTGGATGACATTTGCCCCCAACTATAAGTCTATGTGCTATTTTGGCAGCCATCTTGGATTTTAGCCTCTCCTGAGAGTTGCCCACACTTTCCAGAGGTTGCAATCTGCACAAATCCTCAGAACAGTCCCCCCTACCAGAATCATTCGTCAAACCTTCCTCCCCGGAAATTGGTCACGGATCTGGGAGTTCGAACCCTACTATAACTCAGATCTGACAAACATTTTACTTGACGCGTCAAGGGCACGTGTCCGATTTGTCAGGATAAAAAAAACAACTAAAAAACACAAATGGTTTGACAAAGACTGCAACAGACTACGCAGGGACATGCTAGAGGCCCAACATAATTTCAACACTAACCCACAGAATAATTACTTAAGAGAAATCTTATTATAGCAGAAAGAAAATTTATAAAAAGGTTACAAAATATAAAAGCCGTGAAGCTAAAAAATTCCATTATTAAGATGCTTAATGAGGTAGAGACTAGTGACCCCAAAATTTATTGGAAACTGGTAAATTCTTTGTTAGATGATAAAAATGATAATCCTAAAACTGACAACAACATTCCTATTTCAAACTGGCATCAGCATTTTTATAAATTATTTCAAAATAATAATATGAACGATTCTCAGGAAATAGATAAATCAATCCACAATCTCCAAATACCAAATAATGTAAACCTTGAATTAAATCAAGAAATTTCAGCCGTAGAAGTAAGAAAAGCATTTAAAAAGTTAAAACTTGGAAAATCAAATGGCCCAGACTTAATTCTAAACGAAATGCTAAAGGCTTCTTCAGAAATTCTAATAGATCAGTACATGAAATTTGTTAACTTAATCCTCGCTTCTGGAGTAGTACCTTCAAGCTGGAATCAATCCTACATAGTTCCAATACATAAAAAGGGTCCAAAGGACGACCCTGGGAATTACCGAGGAATTGCCCTGGCTAGTTGTCTCTCTAAATGCTTCCTGTCAATTATCAATAATAGAATTACAGATTATCTTGAGTCAAACAATATGTTAGATCTGGCGCAAGGTGGCTTTCGGAAAGGTCATCGTATTACGGACAATATATTTATTCTCAAAACGATCCTAAATAAATATAAAAGTAAGAATCAAAATGTTTTTATCAGTTTCATAGATTTTACTAAAGCTTTTGATACCATTTGGAGAAAGGGGCTCTTACTTAAATTACTTAAACATGATATAAATGGAAACATCTTTAACATAATAAACTCAATGTATAGCGGTACTTCATATATAGTTAAAACCAACAATGGACTTTCCAAAAATATAAGCTCAGATATTGGTGTCAAACAGGGCTGTGTGTTAAGCCCCACGCTGTTTAATATTTATATTAATGATTTGCAAACTTATATTAGTAACACATCAGCTCCTTGTCTCGGTGACCTCAAAATATCTCATCTCTTTTTTGCAGATGATCTAGTATTTTTCTCAACTTCTTCGCTAGGTCTCCAAAAATCTCTTAACCATATGCATGAATATTATACTAAGTGGAAAGTGGACGTAAACCCAATTAAATCTAAAGTAATGTGTTTCATAAATACACCGAAAGATGATAACATTTTCAAGCGTAAAAATGTAAATTTGACTTTTGGTAATACTTCTCTGGATATCGTTAATTCATATATGTATTTAGGCGTAAATATAACAAATAATAATTATTTTAAAGGAGCTATGTCTGACCATTGCAAAAAGGCTAGGCGAGCTTGGTATAGTATTAAAAGTAAAGTATGCGTCCCTAATCAATTACCTACATAAGTTCTAATTAAACTGTATGACTCGGTTGTAAAGCAAATTGGATTGTATGCATCTGATGTTTGGGGTTCTCATTTAGTGCACAACGTCAAATTAAATTTATCTAAGTGGAGTAACCAAAAAAACGTGTAAATCAATATTGTGCCAGCCCCCTGAAACTACTAATATGGGTTGCCTTGCTGAGCTCGGAATTTTCCCACTGCAACTAGATATATACCATAGAATGCTACTCTATTATAAAAGATTAAACCACCCTGACATGAAAGATTCAAACCCGTTACTGGCTGAAGCATATAATGATGATATTAATATAGCTAAGTCTAAAATTAAACTTTCATGGACTGCCTCTATAACTCACTTAATAAATTATTTCAATATAAATCCGTAAAACCTCACTAAATTTAAAATTAAATCATCACTACAATCCAAATTCAACTCCCTTTACACTGAATCCTGCCACCTCAGCCCATTTAAAGCTATAAAGCTTAGGACTTATGGTTCGTTTAAAATGGAAATCGATAAACCTGCTGAATATATCTGTCATGTACATAATAAGAATTTTAAAACAGCCATGACCGCACTCAGACTTAGTTCTCACTCACTTCAAATTGAAATGGGCAGATACAAAAATGTCCCCCAAGATTTAAGAATATGCCAACAATGCTCTAGGCACAAGATTTAAGATGAAGCTCATCTTTTATTAGAATGTCCATTGTTTGAAAATTTACGTACCATCCACATATACCCATCATTTACAGATAATTATTTACTCTATTCCCTAGAAAATCTTTTTAATCCACACAAAACAGTTGCAAAATCAGTTAGTGCATTTGTATTTCATGTAATGAATCTTAGATCATAATTTGTATAGAGCTAAATGAATCACTACCCTTTTGTATCAAAACTATTATCGAGATTTCCATTTAATATATTTCATTCCATGCTTCTAGCATTCCTATATCATATTTTCATGTCAACACCTATACTAAGTCTTTTTGTTATTTATTATGTATTTATAAATGTAATATATATACCCATTCATCATACTTGTGTTGAATGTTGTGTCATTATCAGACCGGTTTGAGGTAAATGTTTATTGTTTAACTTACATATCTATGTTTACTCATGTGGATTAAAATTTTATCATTTGCCATGTTTGTAAATATAATTATTATTCGACATATTGCTATATATCTGTATGCACATGTTTATATTGTATGCTGTCCTCGATGGATGCTTTGATGCAATAAATCTTATCTTAACATGTTGATACAAACCGTAGGAGACGATGCGTGCAACGAGTTACTCTTTGTAAATGTCTTATCAGACTGTGACATACATATACATAACTACACGCAGCGCAGGCGCGGATCCAGGGGGGGGGGGGAGACAACGTATTGACTTGTTTTGGCTCTTAATAAATTGTATATCAATATATTTGTGAAACAGACATTTAAGACATCTTGACAAAATATCTATGAATGTGCATCAAGAGAAAAATATTTTAGATTCAATCTCTTGACTCCACATTTATTGGTTACAATTTAAACTTATACTTCTTTTTCATGCTGTATTTTTTTTTATTATTTTGAGTAGTACGGTTTTATTATGAGTCGACTTTTTATAGTCATGTCCTGAAAATTGAACTACATGTATATATTAGGAATAATGTTATTGCTTCTTGGACAAGGCATGAGGTAATTATAGAGCAATATAGGCCATACAATTGTCTTTAAACAGCAAACAATTATATGTATCTGCATTTCAATCTGTAGGAAGTTGAATTCGTGGAGAGGGGCACTTGTGTTTATCGTAATAAAGTTGTGTATATTAACCTTTTTGGAAGGTAATGACATTGTAGAGCACCATGGTTCCGAGAAACATAACACATCTGAATAATTGCACACATTGAAATTTCTTACCAGCAAAGCAAGTAGTAAGATATCCAGGAGACAGAGTATGGCCCGGAATACAGTCTCTTAATGGACGCCGGTACTTAATAATATAGGATTGAAAAGATGTATTGTATTCTTTGTGATCTGTTATGAAGGTACGATTCCACCGTCTGTAATGCAACTGTACAACCATGTAGCTGTTTTTAGCACTTAAATGTCGTTTGTTCAAGATTGGATCGGGGTGCATTATAGGGGATGCAGGGAAAGGGGTGACGAAACTGGATCCCCGATGCTTACCCTTTCACAAATAATCACACCTTTTCCTATCCGGATTGTTCGGCCGTCTGACTTCTTTCTACATAGCTGGTGTTCCTTGCATTTAGAATAATACAACGCGCATAATAAGAATTGATGAAAAGGAATACATTGTGGCCTAAATAGGTTATTCAAAACTGCGAAAAAAAACAACCCAACAGTTTAGTTCAGAGTAAAATAGTACATTTATATTCATTTTAAATGCCCTCTTACATGAATAATAAATAAAAGTTAATACATATTTTATGTGCTTCAAAATCAGTATAGTTCTAGTTTACCAGTGTAACACACGGTTACAGCAATTCCATAATATTTACAGTACAATGATTAAATTTAACAGGTATTTTATATTCAAAGTTTACATTGATATACAATAAGTTTATGTATCTTTAAAAGTAGTATGTTTTTTCTAATTCTGTGTTTAAATCTACTATAGGAGGTAACTTCTTGTATTTACCAATATACGGACGGTTTCTTTGTTTTATTGAACTTAACTTTGGATGATTATGTGCTGATAATGTTGGTACTGTTTTCATTAGATTTGGTAGAACAGGTATTTTTATTTTGTTAACAGTCTTATTTCTGTTGCTGTTGTCTCCCGCTGTGATGGATTTAATCTTTGGCAGAGTAGAGTTCCCAGACTTGATCTTGGGCAAGTTAGAATTTCCAGACTTGATCTTTGGCAAGTTAGAATTTCCAGACTTGATCTTTAGCAAGTTGGAGTTTACAGACTTGATCTTAATTGGCAAGTTACTTCCAGATGGTAGCTTGATCCCTGGCAGGATGGAATTAATATTTCCAGAAGATAGCTTGATCTTTGGCAGGATACATCTAGAATTTATTTCTTTAATGTGTGTTTTTGGCAGCAGCTTAGCCATTCGGGCCTGGTTCTTCTTTTCTGTGATTGATAAATTAGGTACACTAATGATGTTAGATTTGGTGAATTTCAGGTTTATCTTGGTGGAAGCATCATCATTGTTGTTCATAGATTGATCGGAAGAAGACATTCTTGGTTTTGTGGTTTGGTTTTGTGTTTGTAGATCTAACGAAGGAATATAAGGACCCTGTCCGATAGCAGGCAGTTTTTGGTATTTCCCAAGACTATCTTGATAGCAGAATGATTCGTCTGTTCTTAAATTGTCAATTGTATATTTACCAAGAACAGAGGACGCGTCTTCTTCTCTATTTTCAATGAGGTAGTCAATCTTCTCTATTTCTGCTAGAATACTTTCAATATCATTGACGGTGGGAGTCTTTGGGTTAACATGATGTCCGAGGTCTTCAACCTGATTACTTTCCTTTCCTCCATTTTCAATAACCTGGACAACTGCTCCTCTTTTCTCATTTATACATGAACTTTCAGTTCCAATGGCCCCCTTCTTCATGGTAATCATTGAGTCATTGGATGAACTCGCTGATAGAACCGATCGTTCTCTGGGTGAATGACCTGCATCTATAGAAGTACATGTATTTCCATCCGAAAACCCCCCGTTGTCTTGAACCAAATTAGATACGGTCTTTTTTTCCGCTTCTTCCTCGAGAACCTTGGTTTTGTAAACATCTAATTCCCTTTTAAGAGAATCGGGTTTCAATATTTTACTGTTTGAATATTCATCCATATAAGATGAAAGTATACTTAATTCTGAATAGTTGTCAGTGGTACCACATGCAGTGTTTTCCTCCTTTCTCTCCATGATTTTTGGCGTTTCGACGTTGTCATTACTGTTATCAATCATATTCTTACCAATGGTATTAATATTATCCTCCTCTTCTTTGACAACTGTGTTACACACCCCTATCTTGTCAATCGCTTTACACATTTCCTTTTTGTCTCCATTTTCCAAGTTTAGATTGCCTTTAATCAAGGTTCCATCCTTATGATCATCTGGACTGGGTTGTGTGATGCGTTCAAGTCGTTTATCCACTAAAGCTTTTACTAAGGGATCAACAAACAATGGACCGTCGTCTTGTATCTTCTTTCCGTGACGATATCGCGTTCGTTTTTCTCTCTTTGTAGGTTGTATAGTGCCATTCCCTCCTGTATACTTGGAACTTTCGTGCAGCTTTATATAGAAGTCCAATTCTTCGTCAGTTCTTTCTATGGTGCCTTCAAGAATCACAATCCTAGTCTTGCAATCGTCTAATTCTTCGTCAGTTCTTTCTAAGGTGCCTTGTAGAATAATATTCCTATTCTTGCAATCGTCGTTGTCAGAATGTAGACGATCGATGTACCTAGAATATAAAAAAATGATATATTAATTTATTGTATGACTTGGGTCTTGTGACAAACTTAGATGTATATTAATTAATCAAAGTAAGTAGTTTATCAAAGTGTTTCACCTGAATCCTGTTACAAACTCGAATCTTATAATAATCTTATTGTGAAAAAGAAACAAAAAAATTACTTGTTAAGATCTTGAACTTCTAGCCGTAAATCAGCAATAATGGCTGAATCGGGTTGATCTACGGGAGTTCTGACATCTTCTCCACCACCTGCTAATGATGTACCTGATAAATTAAAAGTTCTATAATATACAGAGATGTCTGGTTACACACCTTCCAAGTTAATATAATATATTTTAGGACTTTTATGGTTTGGATTGTTCGTACTTGGTTTTTATTTTATTTATATATACAATCTTTATTTTCAGATTTTGCTATGAAACATAAGATGTTTTAGAACGCTGGTGTTTTATGTTGTTTATTTTGTGTCAGAAACTAACCTGAATAATGGTTTAATTCACTCTTTGGTTCTGGTGTAGTTTGGGTGGTTCTCCCATTCTCTTCAGATCGGAAACTTGATTCAGATTCATTTACAGATTCTACATCAGAACCGAACTCCGGTGCGGATTCTGAATACGATTTTTCCCAAAATGGTTCTCCGGGAATTGGTTCAGGAAGACCTGCAATTCCAAAATAAAACGTATTACACAAATAAAATATTACAAAAATTATAATACCGGGAGAGGATTATTATGACATAATTTGAAATATATATATTGTTTTGATAATGAAAAGGAAAGCATGACAGATAGAAGACCCTGTACTGTAGACCACTAGATAAGCCCGCTTATAGTAGAGTAAACAATGTACCAGTGATTAGTCTAGGAGATGGATATGGAGCATCTTCGTCACCGTCTTCTAGAGGTACCATAGCTCGATGTCCTTCTAATACTTTCTTCTTAAAACCATGGAACCAATCTATGCTGTAATATAACAAAACATAAATAAAAAATTGTTCTTAAGGCTCGTTTTCCATGTACGAGAGAGAGAGAGACGGGGTTTAACGTCCATTCGACTAGGTCATTTTGGGACTAAAATATGGTTTAATTTTATTTCAATAATTCGCATGCGCGTAGGGGTCTTTAGCAGTGGGAGGAAACCGGAGGACCCGCAGAAAACCCACGAGGTTAGACAGGCGACCCTTCAACCGGGGATTACTCAATGACAGGCTTTGTGATACAGCGCGCATGCTAACCATTCAGCCATCTAACACCCCCCGCCCTCCCGTTTCTTCGTCGGGCAAAAAAAAAACGGTTAAATACCAAAGCAATTGGACTATTTACGTGTATCCGGCGATGTCCCCCCTCCCCCCTTCCCAAAAAATCACGCAACCAATAATAAAGGATAAGATTAAGAGAGAAACCGGTCCTATCATTATCATTTAGAATCCAACGTTAAAATATCATTGATTGATTTATTTAGATAGAAAAATTACAGAACAAGAAGGGGAGGGTTTATTCACTTACCTTGAATCCATAGTTGTAGCAAAGACTTAAAAATCTTTAAATATTAACAATTTTATCACAGAAATAGCAAAAATGCGTCTTCCTAATTCTGAAACTTATAACGTTGTGATAGAACAATGAATATAACGTCATTATCCGTAATATTAATTGTGACGTCATAATGGTCGACCTTTGAACTCTAAAAATTACCGGTCTAAAATGCCACCTTTTATTTCATTTTTTTCACAAAGCTGTATAAGATTCATTTTCATATTATTAGACATATCGGTATTTGCTGTTTCTAACTTTTCTTACATCCCGAGTCTGATGCGGACATCGCTGTTTTCATAAACGATTGTCCGGTTCCCAGGACGGAGAGTCTGACATAAACTCACGCAATGTGGCCGCCCCCACTAAGCACCACACCCATTCCCCCCCCCCCCCCTTAACCTTTTTTCGTTTTTTGGAGCTTTTGGCGACATTTTATTTTTCACTATTAAAAATTATTGTCGGGGCTAAAGCCCCCTTAGCCCCCCCCCCCCCGGCTCCGCGGCCCCTTGGGAGACTTGTGTATCTGCTTTCTAATTGATGATATAAACATGATTTTCGCATTGTCTATGCCCAGGCAATGCGCCAAGGCTCTGGGGATTACACCAAACCACTAATGTATGCTACACTCAAATGATTACCATTTGTTACAATGTATGCCCCCCCCCCCCCCCTCGAAAAAAATCCTGGATCCGGGCCTGCAGCGTCATACTTTGAGAATTGATCTCAGGCGGAGCTAGCTGTAGAAAGGCAGTCTAAGTTTCGGATGAGGCTGTGATTCATGTTCAAGGATTTTAGGAATGGGATAAAAGTCCGTCTACTGTAAATTTGTGAAATCTGATCCTGTCATGAAGTCCTGTGCTAGTGCATTCACCCTTCAAAACAAATTTCGAGAGGACATATTAGATCTTGGCAAAGACTACTTCGGCTCTAAACGTCGGTCTCATTACACTCACCCTGAACGTTAAGGGATTGTCCCATTCAATCAATGTCGAAAAGAAATAGGAGAACAGTCAATTTTGCTGGACAACTTTTCACTGCTAACCGACGGGGTGTCAATCCGTGTGAAAGCCTGTACAATGTAACGCCTGTACATTGCGTTTCGTCTTGTATGACCGACATTCCTGAATATGGGCGTTGACCTGCAGTTAGAGTGCCATGGCGGGAAATGTAACTTGATCGGAGGGGACGTTATTTTAACAGCGTGTTGTGTCGCTCATACTGTCTCTAGCGAAGTAAGCAAGCTCTTATTTTCTCACTCAGATGTTCGTTTACATTGTACAGGCACCCACACGGATTGACACCCCATCGTTTGGCAGTGAAAAGTGGCCCAGTAAAATTAACTGGGATTTCAATTATTTTCGACATTGATTGAATCGGACGGTCCCTGAACGCTCAGGGTGAGTGTAACGAGTCCGACGTTCAGAGCTGAAATAGGCAAAGACCTGATCGTTTATCTCATTGGTGGCTAATCAAATGATACGCTTTCATTACTGTGTCATATCATTTTCACCAAGAAAGTGGCAACTGCTGAAGCATAATCTGTCATTCCTTAACGGCTTCCCCAACATCACCTGCAACAAGATTCCATATCTAACGTGTGCTCCTTTCAAATTATGGTATGGACGAGGATGGCAAATGAAATGAACCAAACTGAATAGGGATGGAAGCAGGAAAATGGCCAGTTAATTTCCTTTATGGCCCAAAACAATGCCCCATGCCTGGCGAACTCTTGAAAAGTATGGGATGCAAGTTCTCTCGATGCAGCTGTAGACGCTATGGGCTCCCCTACACTGCTGTATTTGGCCCTTGTCAAACTGTAAAACCGAGGTGGAGGATGACACTCAAAACTGAACGCTCTGAAACTTATTCTATGACAAGGGGTGGTTGTGCATTAGATGATAGTGGACAGCTCAGTGACATCCAAAGTTGTCTTTATATGTTTCTTCCCAAAAAACTTAGTTTAATGAGTTCCCCCCCCCCCCCCCAAATAAAAAACAAACCCCTAGGAATAGACCCCAAGATCACTCAATTTGAGATTTTTTTTGGGACATCTTTGACGTCATCTTGAAAAAAACACTTCTCTTTGGGGTCCTACTTTGGTAAGCCTTTAGTATAGAAAGTAAGGTATAAGCAATATTGCAGTTTGTTAAGGACGGACAACAACGGTCTAATTAAATGAGCTTTCTCAGGATTCTACAAACATTGTTAAGCCTAACGTTGACAGTGTACATGGGATAAAAATGGGATGTAGTCTCTAAAACTTTTCACAAGAAATTTGGGACAATGAAACCACACAGGACAATATTCCAGTAAGTAGTTCTAGGTCCCAGAACTACAAAATATATAACAAGACTTTCTTTTGGTTGGGGTGGTTTTACTGATGACATTGAATGTTATATTTGGGTTAATATATGTGCAACAAATCAACATTGACAACCTCCAGGAACCAAATACCTACATCCTCCACTAACATAGGGTATTATAGATTAACCTCCTGCTGTTCTGCACCAACCATGCTAATGAAGATGGTAGGCCTATACATGCCATGCAGTGTGCTTTAAGGAAATTTTGCTCAGACAGCGGCACTACAACAAACTTTTATTTAGTACAGGGGATCTCGGTTTTACATCCCATCCAAAGAACTATACATGTCCAATGTTCTTTAGCAGACTCTCCATCCTGCACCACTGACAAGGGGTATCCTGGGGTACTTATTCAGCCAACACCAGGATCAAATAGAGCCAAGTACAACTACATGAAATAAAACTAAGATTGCAGATATTACTATGTTTTAATATATATATATAATAAACAATAACAAATATATAACAATATGTAGTTAATACTATAAACTTATTAGTCCATATACATAATTATCAAAGGAACACAAAATATATCACTCATATATATTCCCCTGGGCCCTGGCAAAGTGGTCTACATGTACATCATAGGGTATATTTCAATAAATATGCATTATCTTTATGTAAGAGCTAAATCTGCCCATCGCAGCTCTCATTTCTGGCTTTAAATGTTATATATATAATAAATATATATTTAAACATTTATTAGTATATTCCTTAAGTGGCATTTAGCGATTGAACACATTAAAAAAAAAACACAACACAGTTTATATGGAAATACAATCACTGGTTTAAATAGGCATAGCACAACATTTCAACAAGAATAAACTGTGTTGTGTTTTGGTATTTTATATTTTTTATCATGATAGCCCATAATCTATTCTCTGAGTTCAGACTTTAAAAATCAGAGCACTGTAGCCATTAAAGATAGTTAAGGAAAGATAATTGTCAAGTACCGTTGCTACGATAATGAAAAATCTGCATTTGGTTAGAACTTACAACACCAATAACTTCGTATACAATAAAGTTGCTACAATCTACAATACATTTGGTTAAAACTTCAAATACTCATAACTTCGCATAGAATAAAGTGATATAAATGAAATTTTCCATATATTCATTATTCATAATCTATTTTTTAACTATCCTAGCGAGAATTGCCAGCTCTTTATCTATATCTTACATAATGCATCTTTATTAAAGCATTGGTTTAACATTATATCAATATGATAAAAGGCTTTTAATAGACTACTGATTAGTCAAAGTGATTTGTAATCAATCAAATTTTCATCTTTAATGTCCATCTAATTCAAATTAATTACCCTAATCAACATGTTTTATCGACACCAATTTCTGAAGCGATTACCATAAATCGCCTCTGGATGTTTTTTTTTTAACTATGTTCAGCTTTAAGAATTGTTTACAGCTGATCAGCGCATTTAACAAACTCAACGAATTACTTTGAAATCGACTATAATGACACATGACATCTCCACTGAATACAATTCGATTAGGCAAGTCGATAAAAGCGCCTTCAGATTAATAATAATAATGTACATTTATAGAGCGCCAAATCCATCCAAAAGCATGCTCAAAGCGCAATGAGTCAATATTTACATAAACAGTGAATAGAAAGTTTAATTCTCGTAGTATTCTCTAAACAAATGACTCTTCAGCTGTGATTTGAAAGTAATTAATAAGATTAATCTTAAAAACTTGTTATTTATTTTCTTACATGTTTGATGCTTGTTGTCACAGTCCCCTACTGTTCACGAAGTTCCAAGACCAACCCAGGGATCGAATTT
This sequence comes from Patella pellucida, assembly GCA_917208275.1. Classification (NCBI taxonomy): domain Eukaryota; kingdom Metazoa; phylum Mollusca; class Gastropoda; family Patellidae; genus Patella; species Patella pellucida. The sequence continues at coordinate 67,745,814 of OU795039.1, forward strand.
TAATTTCATGATTTAAGGATAATTATATAATGCACACATACAAATAGAAAGTTTCATGATTCCTGATTCTAGACAGGGAGGTTAAATGTAAATTAATGGTAAACAAAACTGATAGAAATAACAGTAATAATAAAAAGACTGCTAAATGTAAGAGAGAGAGAGAGAAATGGGGTTTTACGTCCACTGGACACAAACTATGTCATTTTGGGACTAACATATGGTTTTGTTTAATTTCAATAATTCGCTTGCGCGTAGGGGTCTTTAGCAGTGGGAGGAAACCGGAGGACCTGGAGAAAATCCAAGAGGTTAGACAGGTGACCCATTTCTTGTCACGTACATCCGGGGATTCGAAACAATGCCAGTCAGTTGACTCAATGACAGGCTTTATGATACAGCATGCACGTGCTAACCATTCGGCAATCCAACCCCCTTAGCCACAGCAGTGTTAATGAAATATTTCACTTGTATATATAACACTTTAACGTGTCATCTAAACAATGGGTAGAAATATGAATCAAATGAGTATTTTGGTCGATAAAGACCAATTCACCCAGGATATAAATTTGAATATATCATAAATTTGGTCTAACAAATCTAAACCTCTTCAAAATATTATTATAGAAAGATAATTAAATTCTATCACTTATCACAGGAATTATACTACATTTCTAAATATTTACATTTCTATTAGAGAAAAAACTATAATGACAATTTGATGGATAATAACGCGCTGTTTGTATTTTTCTCTAAAATATCAAATTTCTCAGAGCTTAATCCACGTTAATATGTACTCGGATTTAACCGCTAATTAATAAAACAATATGAAAATATCATGCTAGATAATCTCACAACTTGAATTCAGTCAGGATTTAAAACAGAATGGGCAAGCGGCATCGATTGATGAAAGGTATTCCTATTGGGCTACAATCATGCAATGATTTTTTCAATATATTCTTGAAAAATACAAATTGGTTCCAGTCCTTAAAATTCATGCAATGATTTTTTTTAAATTTTGTTGAAAAATACAAATTGGTTCCAGCCCTTAAAATTTCATAAAGTACATTTATATATATTTTCATTCCCTTTGTATAATTGAAAACAAACTCTAAAAGGTGAAGATGTCATTTGACTAAGGGATTTGGAATACCTCGCAAACTACGTTTTGAAAGTTGAATGCTTAGTGTTGTGTAAAGTCTTTAAAAATTGGAGGAATATTTTGGGTGGTTCAATCCCTACATTCTAAATTTGGTAATTATGGAGTTATCTCCCTTTATATGTCACTTGTACTTTATGTGCACCTTCATTAGGTCTTCATATTAGCAATAGGTAGTTCTTTTAACTCAAGTTTTCACTCGATCATTCAAACACTTCAATATAAGGTTTCTATGGTTGTCTTGCATGTGACGAATAAGCGTTGTCTCCTTGGCATAGCTCCTTTTACAATGACCGCAAACTAGTCCAGCTGATTCATCATGAACACGCCGTTTATGACGATTTAAATCACCTGAAAAATTAGAAAGAGATTTGATCTGAATATATGAATTATACTATGGTTCGTTTTGGCATTGCAAAGATCAGTCACCAAAAACAAGGAAGGGAAACAAAAATCACTATATCGACATATGTGACCTGGTGAGGCTAAAACTTTACGTCCTCCGATAAAGCCAATGTTGAGATTGTGTGTTTTGTGTCGATACAGTCACGGCTGGGGTAATGGTAATGGGTAATGGGTAATGGTACAGTAATGGAATGTAATCATTACATTTTTTAAGTAATGGCCATGTAATGAGTAATGAAAGATTTCAAAAGTAATGAGTAATGAAAGATTTCAAAAGTAATGAGTAATGAAAGATTTCAAAAGTAATGAGTAATGAAAGATTTCAAAAGTAATGAGTAATGAAAGATTTCAAAAGTTATGAGTAATGAAAGATGGAAATGTAATTAATTACATTCCAAAAATCATGTAATGGTCAATTACATTTCAATTACTTTTCAATTAAATTTTATGGTACATTTAAATCTGTCCAATATAACAAGGCTCAAATTTTATAGCACCAAAGAAGTAAATTAAGTCTATCTGAAACAAATCCAAGTCATATCATTTTAAAACACAGGTTTAAATTAGTTTTAATAAATTATAATAGGAATAAGAAGGTATTAAACATTTTCTTGTATTACTTTTTTTCTAAGATCCTTATTTAGACATGTAACCTGAAAAATTGAACGGGAATTAGTAAACAAATTTTGAAACCAAAATCAGATTAACCCAATTCAACACATTATTTTGCATTAAATCCAAGATGTTTAGCTTCTTTAATGACTACCCACCTGATTGGAAGAATTTTTTATCACAACTATCACAGGCATGTGTTCTTTCTCTTGTATGAAATCTGATATGAACTTTTAAATCTGACTGTCGAATATAACCTGAAAATAGACCATGTCATAATGAACAAAAATTATATATTCTTTTAGTGGCGAGAGAGAGAGAGAAATGGGGTTTAACGTCCTCTCGACACGAACGAACAAGGTCTTTTGGGACTAACATATGGTTCTTATTTTGTTTCAATAATTCGCTTGCGCATAGGGGTCTTTAGCAGAGAGGACCCAGGGAAAACCCACGAGGTTGGACAGGCGATCCTACACCTTGCCACATACAACCAGGGTTTCGAAACAACGCCAGTTGACTAAATCAATGACAGGCTTTATGATACAGCACGCACCTGCTAACCATTCGGCCATCCAACCCCCTCTTATAGTGGCATTTAGTAACTGGGTAGAACTAAACTATAACACATACTTATGGAAAATAGCTACCGGTACTGATTTACTTAGATGACATGGATTTATAAACAGAGGATTCATTTCTGCTAAAGGTTCCTGATAGTTTCATTTATGACAATCACATTACTTGAAGATCCGTGTTCTCACCTTTATCACAAACTTCGCAGCGAAATGGTTCTTTCTTCATATGTATCAACATGTGACGTTTTAAATCACATTTCTGTAAAAATTTACGATCACATTGACTGCAAGCAAAACGACAATCTTCTCCCTGTAATAATATTCAAAATACTTCAATAATCTGAATCATAAAAAAATATTAAATACAACTACAAAGTATTTGTCGGAAACATTAACCATCCTGCAGAGCTCACATTTCTGACATTAAATGAAATGGTGTTTTAACGTTCTACTTTTATGCACCAAGCTGGTTAATAATGACAGGCAAACGGCATGCATAGCAGTGTTTTGCAAGCGAAAATTTGGTCCACAGAGAACACAGTTTACGCCTTTTTTTAATTCAAAATTCCATTGCCAAGGCTCTTTTTAAATGCATTTACACACACAGGACCTCTGCTTTTCATCCATGCCCTCTTTCCTGTAGACCATACACACTGGAAAATCCCATGGATTAGAAGTTTCTCGACAAACACCAGATAAAACCTTGGACCTCCTGGTTAGTGAGCCAGCTCTTTGCTTACTTAGCCACCTTCAAAAGAGACAGAATGAGAGCATATGGATCCCATAATTAAGCCTAAGGCCCATTGTATGAAGGTTACATAGTAACATCTATTTGATAAGGAAAACTTCAAGTTTGGTCAAAGGTCACAACAACAGGGCAGGCACTAATCCCAACACTAACCCAAACTCAATGCTTACCCTAACCCTACCCTAAAATCTCACCAACAGTCATGTGCCCTAATTATAATCTTATTTACATCTCAGCAACCTTGACGAAAATAGGTTTAGCCTGGTATGAGGTAGAAAAACACTTGGTTGAGAAAAATGTCTCTCACTTACCTCAGTTGCAATAGTATGTATCTTTCTGTGCCTACGGTAATTACCCGTTTTAGAAAATGTAGCGCTGCATAAATCACACTTCAAATTAATAGATTTCTTAACTTTTTTTTCAGAATTATTATATCTTGTTCTCTTTTTTTTGGTTACATTTTGGATCTCTGGTTCTGACACTTCATTAGAATTGATTTGCTCCTTTGAAATATTTTCAGGTTCAGATTTTGAAGTGCTTTGTTTGTCAGATATTTCCAAACTTATATTTTGAATGTTTGATTGGCGTGTTAACATCTTAGTAACTTTGATGCTATTGCTCGCTTTGCTGACAACTTCATTTGTTTTGTCAGCTGCGATCACATTACCATCTACTTCATCACATATATTGTCACAGTTTAAAATATCTGCACAGTCATCATCTGATTCCATTCCAGTATCCTTAATATCTGACACATCAATTACACTAGTTTTAATCAGCATGTGTTTTTTAGCAGGGGAGACACCATTGTCTTCGTCAATGTATTCACTGTTTTTTTCTACTGTTAAATTGGTTTCATGATTTTCTATTTTATTATCTGATTCGGATTCAGCTTCTGTGATTGTCAAATGTTCAGATTCAAGTGGCAAAACACATACTTCAGAAATATCAGGTAATTTTGTACAGTTTTCTGTCGATTTTGATGTGGAAATTAACGGTGTGGAGGATGCTTCTTGGGAAATAAATGTATTGTTTTGATCAAACGAAGCAGTAAAAACACTTGCTTTTGTACTTTGAGGTTTTGTTGCCAGAAAAGATAAAATTGATTTGATAGGTCCTGGACACATATCAATAATAGAAGCTGAGGTGTTTTCAAGATGTCTATTATTACTTGTCAAGTCCACGCTATTATTATTGCTATTTGATGGAAAAAGATTAACTAAGCCACTAGATAATGCACATGGATTTAGAACTAAAATTCCTGGAGTTGTCAAAGATAACGAAGTAGGTGGAAGAATCATATTATTTATAACTGGTACTTGAGATTCTGAAGTGTTAATATTTTTATTTAAAACTGCTGTCACAAAATTAGCTGCACCTATACTACCTAATATAACTGGTGGATGGGTGACCCCAACAGATGTTGAAGGAACAACCTTTGATAATAAATCGGGTTTAGACAAAGTATCAATCGTTAATGCTTCATCTAAATTCACAAAAGTGTCTGATTCAGTTGAATTTACATTGCTGCTAAATGAATAGGCATTTTTTCCTCCACTTTCAGAATCAAAACATGGCACCCCACAGTCTGATAAAGAATTTTCAAATGATGTGGTAATGGATAAATCTAAAGGAGAAGGAGACTGAAGCTGAAGGCAAGCTGTGTCAGGACTTCTGTCAATATCCCTATCAGGATTAAATGTTGCATTTAACATAGAGTCGGTCTCAAATTTTGACATCTCTGTACAAGAGAAGTCTAGACTAATGTCTGTGCTCAGTGTGTCTGTTTTATCATCTGATAATGTTGGTGTCATCATTCTGGTTAAATCAGGACTTGATGTCCCTAAGCTTAAAGATGAGGTGTCACGGTTTGATGTGCTATTTTCTTCATTTTGCAAAACTTTTCTTCTATCCATTTCTACAGCTGAAAAAAACAAAATGGTACTGTTTTGATAAGAAAATGAACTATGTGCATATTAAAGTACCGTAGCTAAGTCTTTAACTCAATATCATCCAAAATCTTCAACATTGATGCTGTGATCTTATTGGAAAAAAATGGGTTCTGATATCTAATATTTTACCATTGGTACACGAATCATGTACCTTAATGCATTTCAGCACCAGTTGTAACAAGTGACTCGAGGAACGAGGCTAGATACATTAAAAAAAAAATCAAATGGCGACTTCATATATATTCTTATGTAGACATGTATAACCAGAAGCTAGAAATTTGCATTCGATTGAGACTGCTGGCGTATTTTGCCGAACATAACTGATTCGATATTTCTATTACTTAGTACTAGTAGTAAAAACGGAAACCATTTAATGTAAATCCGATCAGTTTATATACATCCATATTACAGTATTTATTATATGCGTTGCGACCCAATTGTGTCAATTCCTAGGTCCCAAATATTAGCGATTAAGCTCCTTTAACACATTTATATTTACAACTTATACAAAATAATTTTTTTCATTTGGGACAATTGGGAAGGAAGTTTATGAACAAGTCAAGTAAGTATTCCTTATTTAATTACACACCTTTGCCTTTGTCATCTCGATCATTGTATTAAATCTAATGACAATGTTACCTGTTCCAGAGCAATTACATTCATGCAACAGGAAAAAGAAACCGTTCTAAATAACAATGTTTTATAATGATTTACTCATGTTGTTATTAAGAAAGATTTCACCAAATTTATGCACCCTAATGATGCACCTTGTAAAAGAAGATAACTCTATTCCTCAGCATAGACTTAGTCATACAAGTCCCAAAATGCGTCTGCTCTTTTTTACTTTTAGACCTGTCTGTCAAACCGGTTTTGGCTGATTTTATCGGTAATGAAAATAATGATATCTATTTTGGAGATTTGAAATGTGTTATGTTAACACTCGTATCAAAATATTCCTAATGGGTTGTTTAGTACCCGATTTACTTTGGACTTATTAGATTCATAAGTAAAAAGAAAAGTTTAACGAAATCACGTGACTAAATATTTACTTCCGCCATCTTTTTTTGTGGAGTCGAGGGCTGAAAATTTTCACGATAGGAAAGATCCTTTTCTAGTGGTGTGTCGATGATTATGGGTCTGAAATATCGGCAGAAGCGGTGCTGATGTCAGGGAGACACTAATTCCGTTGTTTTGAGCGGAAGTCATTGGATAACAACCGGCTAAATCTCATCTTCAACTTTAGCTTGACGTGTCAACACTATCGGTTTCCCGGAAGTTGTCAATGCGCACGACTCGGATTACTGTCATTTAAGAAAGGCTTTTGATTTTAGAATGTTATAATCGTTTACCGATAAAATGTGGCTTAAGCTTTGTTTGTTGTTAATTTATGTAACAGCCCTGTTCATAATTGCTCGCTTAATTGAGGCTGTGACATGGTACGAAACAGGTTCGCTGTCACGTCGATTGCTGGACCCCATGACCCTGTCAGTGATGAAATTAAAGGCCCTGTTGCATCAACGAGGAGTCACATATGATAGTGTGGTTGAAAAGTCTGATCTTACACAGTTGGTAGAAGGAACAGGTAAATATACAACAATGACACAAACAAGATTTAGATTATCCACCCTCAATATATACATGAATTGCCAATTTGGAAAACAATGTGCATTGTGGGAGAGAGGGGGAAAAACTTACGATCAGCGACCATTGCTTTGTATGGGATTTCTCTGACCAAATTTCAAAAACGCGGATTTTACGTTGGTTTTAGTGATGGGTTATTATATTTCATATGATGTGATAGAGACACAGGTAGTTGATGCACTAAAATTAACGTAAAATCGGCGTTTTTCGAAATTTGATCAGAGAAACCCTATGCAAAGCAATGGTCGCTCCTCGTAAAATTTTCCCCCTCTCTCCCACAATGCACATTGTTTTCCAAATTGGTGATTCATGTATGGTTTTATCCCTATTATGACAGTGGGGATAGCAGTATCAGTGCAGGATGTATGTTACAATTTCATTCAATCGATGATGCTTTGCGCAAGTAATACTAATAGCCTCAATCACAGACCTATAGATCGAACAATTTCCAACATATATTGTGGTCAGTTGTGTTAAAATAATGCTTTTATCACAACTATGCTTTTATGAACCATTTAATTAGTCACAACATTTCTTTTTTTATGGGGGATCGCGTAGGTAAGGCGCTGGCTCGCTATAGCCTAGGGAGATCGGATGGTCGATCCCTGCATTGGCTGAGAAAGTTCATCTCCATTTTCTGCGTGGTTTCCCCTTGTCAGTGATGCAGAACTAAGGACCTGACAAGAACAGCTGCCTAGTCGTTCGGATGGGAGGAAAAACCGAGGTCCCATGTACATATTAGTGTGCACGTAAAAGATCCCTTGACAGTTGGAATTCAATATAAGAGCAGGCCGTAGAAAACTGTATGGCGTATGCCGTCTTCAATTAGCCCTTAATAGCCCAGGTTTATGTGCAGAACAGTAGGACGTTAAACCCCATATCATTTCTGTTTTTTACAATTTCGAAGCATCATCGTTTATGAAGTTCGGTTTCAATTTCTTTTCCAACGTACCATTATTGGACTCATTACAAAACCTGCTTAAACTACTGCTCAGTGAGGCTGGAAGCAAGATTGTAGTTATCAGTACCGGTACCGGAACAAGTGGTAGTGGACCAATTACCATTTCTAGGACTTTCAAATCTTTGGTTGTATGTGACAAGGAGTAGGATCATCTGTCCAACCTTGTGGGTTTTCTCTGGGTCCTCCAGTTTCCTCCCACTGCTCAAGACCCCTGTGCGCAAGCAAATTATTGAAATAAAATTAAACCATGTTAGTCCCGAAATAACCTAGTTTGTGTCGAGTGGACACTTAACCCCATTTCTCTCTCTCTCTCAGGAGTCCATATGAACTATTTTATTTATATGAACTTATAAAACTTTACATTCATACATGTAATTTTGAAATAGATTACATTAAAAAAATTGTTAGTGTCATTACATGATATAGATTGTAAGCTTTACATAAACTTGTGAAGAGTATATGTAGGTATTTTGGTTGGTATATATCATGATTAAGTCCATAGTACTTTTTACTAATTATGTGGGATTCTTTGCTTAATGCATTTAAGCTTACAAATAACAATGGACATGCATTTAATCTGATAGTGATTACCGACTAATTATAAGAAGCCATATTTTGTAGATATTTGTAATACCGGTTTCTAAAACTTTATCTTATTCTGTATTATTTTATTAATGTCATTATAAAAACATGTATTGCCTTCTTAGGCCTTTAATAAAATTAAGCCTATATAATTTAATGCAGTGCCATTCAACATAGGCTTAAAGTTACCCATTGATCCAGAATGTGAAAGTGTAAGCTTATCAAGTTATTACTATTTTACAGGTCCAGCCATGGAAGATGAAGTTGAACTCTCATTATCCGAGGAATCATCTACTGATGAAACTGTTTTCGAATCTGGGGCTCATTTTTATGAACAAGTTGAGGATGCAAAAGATAGTGTTTGGATGATTTTTGTTTCTATGGGTGAAACCAGCAACCTGAGATTTATTTCGGACCAAACCTGGAAATCGATAAAAAAGAGGATTTTGAAATTTGGTGTTCGTGCAGGGATTATGGACTGTACTAGATATCAAAGGTTCGTATTGCTGTTGAAAAGGGCACTATTCACAAGCCATTGTTGTGATTCTTAAAGGCATAATTTGCGGTATCCGGTTGCATTGGTGGGGGTGAGTGTGGGGATATTATTATACTGTATTACTATTGTTTACAATAAACATCTGAAAACAGACTGGCCAGGCATAGATGGTATTTATAATATTGTGTGTGTAGGGTGCGTGTTATGTAAGTGACATCATTAACAGATCATTTACACTGTTGTCCTTAGCGAGTATTAAACACTTGTGATAGTAATTAAGAGGATCCAATCCAATAATACTTTTAAATGCAGATATGTTTATACATATCTTATTTTTCCTGTGGCCATCTCTAGAATTTTACAAGTGTGGGCAATAAAGGTCATGTATACTGTCAATATCTGTTACATGTACATTCAACTACTAACTCCTTATTTTAGAAGTAGTGTCAGACAGATGGTGGGGGGGGGATGATTGTCAAGAGTCAAGAACACCCAATAACACTTCTAATTTAAGGAGTTAATCAGTATTTTCTAATTCCATTTTAATAATATTTTACAGGTATTGCCACGCTAAAGGATTAACATCACCACAATTACTGTTAGCTTTACCGCAAGACTTCAAGACAAAAGCCAGTGTTAAGTTGCACACCTATACTGGTTCTCCTAGAGAGTCGGCCATCAATAATTGGATTCATGATAAACTAGATGAAAAAATCGACACAATAAATAGCTACAAAGAGTTCAAATACAATTGGTTGAAATATAAACATAATTTTCTTGATCCGGAAATCCGTACCGTTTTATTTACCAAAGAAGGAGTGATGCCCATGTTTTATTCTGCTTTAAGTTTACGATTTCCTGGTAGAGTTCGTTTTGGAAAAGCTGACATGAAAAGTTCATTAAAAGATGAATTTTCATCCTATTTTAAGAATAATTCAAAGACTTCCGGACCATTGCCGCATTATCTTATCATCACACCCGAAGACAAATTTCTTTATGGAATACAAAGAGGCGAATATTTGACGTTTGAGTCATTAGAAATATTTTTAAAATCACTCTACCCATCCCTGAATGATCTATTTATTCTTAGTTTTGTTATCGTTAATGTTATGAGTTGGTTTGAGTTTTTCGAGGTTCAGGGAACTTTTTTCAAAAGACTGCGGAAACTTTTATGGTGTGTGATAAAATATAATGTTTTGTTGATAATGATGTGGTTACCGTTGGTGGGTTTATTTTCGCTTCCTTATTTCGAGAAATTTATAATGATTGGGTTAAAATTTGTGCGTTTCATTTCAACATCCTCCTTCGCAAGTCTGATCCGAAGAGATTTCTTATTTTACACCAAACATGTTTTCAGTTTAGCATCCTCATTTCTCATGTATGCTTTAATCATTGGATTTGTCCAGTACCAAAAAAGTGATAATGGCACTGAAGAGGATAGTCCTGAAGAAGACGACTTATGGAACTTTAATCAGATGCGAACCTTAGAACACCTGATACGCCCGGCCGATAGTATTGGTCAGCTGGAATCAGGTTTTCGCAGATTCGGTTTTGGCAGTCCGACTCTTTGGTTGAGGCCTTCTGGAAATGTTGATTACATACAACAATTACCAACCTGGAAATTCCAAGTTTCAAAATTTCCAACTACTGAAAGCAAAACACCAAATAGGCCAGAAGTTACGGTGGCTAGTAAAGCTATTGAAGAAATTGGATCGATTGGAATTCATAATATGGAGGAGATAAATGAAGAAATCCAATGTGATGAAAAGCTAATGGCTGATATTTGTTTGAATTCTTGCTTCCCATCTGGCTATCTACCAAACACACAATGTGTTATCTGTTTGGATGACTACATGCATGGCATAATATTATGTGGCCTTCCTTGCAGTCATTCATTTCACGAACAGTGTATCTTATCTTGGTTGAACAGAGATAATCATTTCTGTCCAGTTTGTCGATGGCCTGCAGATCAGCCTAAAAATGTTACCCTACATCTACATTGTGAATAAATACAAAGTATATGAAACACAATCGATATATACGACTTAGTACTACACAGTCATATTTTAGTGATTTATCACTTTGGGAGAAAAGATACTAAATGGTTTAATTCCGATGATAAACTTTAAATTACAATGTAGATCCCTTGGTTGTTTTTTTCTTATTTAAACTCTCTTTTATGTCTTGAAAGCAGAAATTGCTTAGTAAAACGATTCTGATGTGACTTTTTATTGACAATGTAGAAATCAGAGATATGATGTACCTGTATGTATTGCATTAAGTTATAGTGATCTGAACACCTGTAATTAATCAAGTACTTTATTAATGACTATTAATCTTTTTCTCTATCCTTATTTAATCAAGTCTGTAGCCTATGTTAATTTTAAAGGTTAAAATTGTTATTGTTATTACCCACTTCTGTGATTACTCTTAACTTGAAAAAATGTAATTATCAAATGAAATTATGCCAATATATACAATTCTGATATGAAAAAGGTTTCACTTTCTATATTTTGCAGTAATCATATCTAGCTTAGAAACAATCACTGATTTCAATGAATTATCATAGGACAAATTTAATTTACGATCATGAAAGTTATAAATATGGTATACATGCAAGGAATTTATGACAATGTGAGTCTGCTATCCTGGATGTTAAATAGCGTTGATGGATAGTGTTATCATTTCCCGGTGTAGCTTATCCTTTAAAGATAAAAATAAGAAATTATTGCATGCATTTCAGTATTCAGATTACAGTTGATTGGCAGTTGTATTACATATAATTTCTCAACACAATTTGAAGCTGGATTATTATAGTATTGCAATGAATTCATAGAGCATAATTTCATGTTTTAGAAAATTAATAATGCAACATTCTTAACAAGTTTATCATGGAACTTTTTAGTAGGTAAATAAATATTACTGTATTAAAGATACATTATGTAAGATTTAAGTAAAAAACTAGCCATTCTTGCTATAATAGTTCAAAAATAGATAATGCAAAAATGAATATATTGGAAACTTCATTCAAATTACTTTCTTCTGGACGAAGTTATCACTGTTGGTAATTTTGACAAGATGTGTGCATTGATTATTTATTATTGTAACAATGCTGCTGGTTATTCGAGATTAGTCTTACTCTAGTTTTAAATTAAGTCATTAAATGCCAAATAGCTCAAAATTTCTAATATACTTAAAATCAGAGCCATCTGATGCCCTAGAGAGTTGATTATGGTAATCTCTTGTTAATAAATGTCTAATAACTTAAATAAGGCTTAAAGAAATTGAGCTCTTGAATACTGTGTCTTTAATATACATGTATATCATTTATCCTTTTATTATAGAAAAACGAACCATATTTGATAATGTTTGTTATTTTTGGGTGAAAATAAATGCTTTTCAAACCAGATATAAATGATTTGTAATTCTCCTAGTTTCTCTGCCCAATGGGCCAATGAAGACCTTTTTTTTTCAAAGCAGAAAATTGTCTTTTGTTATTTAAGCCTTAATCACAAATAATTTAATGCTGTGATTTCGAATATCTCTTTAGAATGTGTTAGGTTTCATTCGGCAGTGTTGATATTTAATTTTAGAACTTCTGTAAAAATGTATGCATTGGGTTTCTTATTATTTATACAGGACTTGAAATATATATACTATTACATCCCACTTATACCTCGTTGCCAGTGGCAACCTTTGATAAAAGTGGCCTGTTTATTTCCAATACAGGCTTAAAAGTATCCGTGTATCAGAAATGAACAGTACACTTTTTAAAAAGAGTACTGTTCATTCCCGACAAACGAACACTTCTACACCGTTTAAGATACCATTCAAGCAATAAGTAGCGGACGTTTAGTCCGGCCCAGATCGCAATGATAACGATAGCTCTATTCAAAGCAGCCTGAGAATCACACCAAACAAGTAGTCAAAATCACTGTAACAACATATCAATTGGCATCTATTCCACAATTTGGTTTGATTTATATTAATATGCAAAACATATAAATTAGAATACTAAATAATTATATCAATTGTGAGGATAGAAGGCGTAGTTCTCTTGCTGGACCCTTCACAGGCATTCAAAATAAGCAGGATGAAAAAGAAACGCCTAGAAAGACATACACTTTATTACAAATAATTCGCTGATGCATACTTTCACCAGGAATGACCCACGTTTCGCATTTCCTTTACACTACATTTAATAATAATATTATTAATATCGCAGTCCTCTTCGCCATAGACAAGTTGTTTTGACGAGTGGTCTAAACAAACACGTGATAGTTTTACTCCCAGCGGTATACCAATACGCACGTGTAAATACTATTCAGGTCACCTCTCCACTGCGCAATCATTCTACCATGAAATGTAACGTGAGGCTCAAAAAGGGATAAATGAAAGAGCATTTGACACGTTTCGGTTGAAACGACTCGATAATAAATACTATTTTCACATTTTCCTTCACAATACTCGATAGAAATGTGATGTAAGTCAGTTATTAGCACCTTTCCTCGGTGTATCGGTAAATATCAGGACAGTTTTGGTCGGGGACCGCCTCGGCTTCGCCTCGGCTGAACCCCCGACCAAAACTGTCCTGATATTCACCGATACACCTCGGAAAGGGTGCTAATAACTACTACGTACATCAGTCTACAAATATATATTATTTCTGAATGAGAGATGGGGTTTAACGTCCACTCGACACAAACTTGGTCATTTTGGGACTAACATGGTTTGATTTCAAGAATTTGCTTGCTTGCAGGTTTTTTTTAGGATTGGGAGCCCTGAGGAAAACAGAGGACCCTTAGAAAACCCACTAGGTTGGACAGGCACCCCTACTCCTTGTCACGTACAACCGCAATCGGATTAAAACACAGATCCTATTTCGTTTCATCTTTATAGTTCAAAAGTTTGTTTTACTACACTAGGATCGGAAGAATTGTTATCATTGATGTGTTTTGGATATGGGGGATAAGCCAATGAAACAATCTGTTACGGTAAGTTCTTGGCCTTTTGAATCCCGGAACTGTGGGCAAAGACTAGAAACGTTGATGCTGATTGATTTATCAATGTCTGACGTCATAGGGTCAAAAGTCGCTTTGTTTGACCCCAGACGTGAACTCCTACTATAATTTGTCAGATCTTCATGTAGTGTAGGTCATCTTAAGTATAAAAAAAACGAAATATAGATCTGTATTTTAATCAAATTGGTACAACCAGGCAGTGCCGGACTGGGCTCACTTGCCAATGGCAAGTAGGCCTAAGCCGAAAAAAAAATATGGGCCTAAGCCTCAAAGAAAAAAGTAAAAAAAAGAAAAAGAAAAGGTAGTAAAAGAGGGGAGGAGAGGAAACAGGGAAAGGAGAGAAAAGCAGAAAGATAGATTTCGTTGGAAGAAACAAATTCTACCACCTGGTGAAATTATGCATAAATTCATGAGTTTAACCTCAAGATGGTGACAGCATTATAAACCGACAATCTTTCTTCAGTCACTCCCAGCTCTTGATAAGTTATTAAAACCTGATAAATAGCCAAAAACTGGAATATATCTCCATTCACTGCTCTGGCATGAGGTGCTTGGAAAATGGGTTTGCGACTGTCTATTTTTCTAAATTTTCTCCCCCAGACCCCCCTCGGGCGCATGCGCCATTTGCTCGTTGGCCTTGTCACAGGTATGGCAAGTGGCCCTTCGGCCCACCAGTCCGGCACTGCCAGGGAATCAAAACCACATCTTTTGACTCAATGGCAGACCTTATGATACAACGCACACACTATTCAGCCATCAAACCCCACATTTATAAATGGACAACCTGAAGTAAAATTCATTTAAGAACTGTCTTTAAAAAGACAAACCTGCACCAATTTCTAGTGTATACATTAATTATTACAGATGTGTTTGTTCATAGCAGGCAATACTTAAAATGCTATTACGGTCAAAAAAAGGATTTATATTTCAGGTTTTGCATTCTTAATGAGCCAGACAAATTAGCAGTTGGACCTGCCACAAATTGCTAAAGAACGGATTCTACCTGCATTTGTTCAGGAATGACCCTGTACATATATTGTAAATACCATTTTAAAGTCACAGTAAATCTCATATGGGGAAGAGGGTCAAATATGTTTAATTTAGTAGCTAAAAAAAGACAAACAGTGAGTGTCATGAGGTCATCCAAAAAGTTGACCTAGCTCACAAGCTGTCTTATCATATTATCAGTATCCAGGAAGTTATATTATTAACAAGAAAAATTATGTTGCATTAAGGTAATATGCAAAGTTGTCTACAGATTCAAAATATATTTGTTTACAAGTCTGTCCCTAGCTACAGTAGAAGCTTCGAATGTCAACACCATCCACACATACCGGTATTGGACTGGTCTATGCAGTGTGGTTGGGCAATTCTTAGAAAATGGTACAATTCAATTTCTAGACAAGTTTGAACATCAGTGTCATCTGTGCATATTTAATTGTATGATTGGGTGTACTGACACAAGTACCATCTGCAAATAATCATTGTACTTTGATCTGTAACCTATACGTCCTTGAAAAGCTGAATTAACTCATATAATATACACAGTGAAACACGCAAATCTACATCCATCAAATGACCAATTGGAACAATTTTGAGGCAATGACCCCAGTAAACTTCTACACCATAAGAAAAATATCAAAACTAATTCTTAAACAAAAACAATATTTATAGTAAAAGTTTGAACTAATAATTATTTAATCACAACAGTCACATACATATATAATAAATATGTGTAGATGTTATCAATAACAACAAATTTATAAATTACATTAGAAAATATTTCTTAAAGAAATAAGCATTAACAATAAAGGAATACATTTTGAGGTGGTCCCAATTTTTTTGACTGAATTTATATACAACAGATGTAATAGGCTTCTTTGTCCCACTACATCTATAAATTTTAAAAAGAGTATGATAAATGTTTGAAGTGTGTTCACAAGATGATGGCGACATCCTATAAAAATGACCCTTGTAAAAAACACACAGATAAAATGAAATGACAATGAATAACCAAATAACAATTTCTGGAATTATTTATAGAGTTAATTAACTGTCTTCGATATTTGATCAGCATCTTCATCTTACATGTAACAATACATATAGTTTTAAAACAATTAACTTCCCTTTTAGTAGTTATAAAAAGGGCGTCACACATAAGTGCTGTAAACAATAGTTTGAAATCTTTAACATTCAATTGGTTACTTACATGACAATGTAAATAATGTTATCTGTTTTCAAAAAAATCTGTAATATTTTCCAAACACTAAGTTAAGGCATCCAATATATTTTGAAAAGTTATCAAAGGCCATACATGTAACTGCAAAAAGCAACAATGCCAAAATATCAAAAACATGTGATTTAAGAGAACAGCCTCAATAGTGACTGAAATATGTCCGAGGAATTCAACAATCAATATAGAAAATAGTACATTGTATTCTTAATCTACTATGGAATGATGTTGCAGTGCTGCCTTAACGTGGCTGCTATATTCGTTCTTCAATTCTTTTTATCAACTTCCGATTTCTTAAATTTGAAATTTAAAACCAATGCAAGAGGTTATTCATAACCATGAATAAATATTAGATCTATAAAAACTGTATTCATGAATTGTGATTATCTCATAAATACTTTTGAAGCATTGTAATTAAAAAAGAAATAAAATTATGGGACTAAACTTTCCCTAACCCTAACCCTTGTGTTTGTTAATATTTACAAAGTGTTTGACTAAAAACTTTCCCTAACCCTAAATAGTATGGTTTTAAATAACCATAATAAAAATAGATTTACAAATCGAGAGAATTTACGCCAGGATGGAACCCGTATTCATTTTTTAGGATATATTGCTGCCAGACAAAAGGATGCTCTTGAATCTGTAAACATACTGCCTTGAAAATTTTCTCACAAACATACATGTACTAAACATTTGACTGATTTAATCATGACCATATTTCCATACTCTCCAATATTTACTGCGGATCAGTTTGATCTCTCTTATGCATTAGATCTGTTAGTGAGTCATGGTTAGAATATTTTAAATTAATGTAACAGCATTAGATCATATAAAACTATTATTAGACCTTGAAAAGAGAGAGAGAATTTGGGTTTAATGTCCACTCGACACAAACTAGGTCATTTCGGGACTAATATATGGTTAATTTTTTTTTCAATAATTTGAATGCGTGTAGGGGTCTTTAGCAGTGGGGGGAAACCGGAGGACCCTGAGAAAACCAACAGGAGTTGGACAGACGACCCTACTCCTTGTCACGTACAACGGGGATTCGAAACCATGGAGGTTGACTCAATGACAGGCTTTATGATACAGCAAGCATGTGCTAACCATTCGGCCATCCAAGCCCCTAGACATATGTACACTGTCTTCATTAGCCCAGTCGAAACAGAATAGTAGAATGTTAAACCCCATTTCATTTCAATTAGTACATGTACACTACAATAATATCATTTTTATCATAAATGGAATCATACAAAATACATGTAGAATATCAAAAAAACATAATAAACAGCATTGATTCATAAATAAATGAGTTATCACATTTGTTTTATAATTGGCGTAAGGAGTTCTTAAAATCACAACAGTTTTATTTTAATTCAATGTCAGTGCATCTAATTTTTCACTTGGCAAATTTTCGGCTGTTTCCTTCGCTTCATCTTGAAAGAACAATGGATCCAAGGTTGGCATCTCTAATGGAGGCAGGTCATAAAAATCTTCTTGAAAAAAATGTCCTTCCGAGATGTCACACGTTAAATTATTTTCTTTGCTCGCCTGCAAGTTATGGCTAAGGGTATTTTTTTCTTGTTTGAGCTGCTCAATTTCATTCACCATTTGTTCCACATGACTTCGTAATAATTTGTTGTGAATGTTTAATTCTTCGATAATTATTTGACTGTCTTTTGGATGTTTGTGATAATTCAATCTAGGTCTTTGGGTCAGTCCGGTTGGAAGTCCAGACGTGCCTGTTAGACTTGAGCAACGATTTTCTAATATATTTAACAAAGTATCTGTTTCAGCTAATGACTGATATACTTCATTTTGTAATTGTAAAGGACTGTCAGTAACATCAAAGAGCGCATCTCTAATATTTGCTTCTATGTTATCTGTTTGACATTCTTTATTTGCACAATTGTCCCCCTTAGATATTCGCTTGGAATTGTATTTTTCGATCTTATTGCACTTTTCTTGAATAAAGTCCATTTTCTTGAGGTGATAACGATGCTGTAAATTCATAGACTCAAGAGCGTAGTTTGAAGATGTCTGTGTCATGGCCTCTAAAATCAACTCTGAATTAGGAAAAAAATCTATTTAAGAAACATACATTGTAAACTGGGCACAAAAACATTATTCACAAGGCTTTTAGGATTTACACATCTTGGATAAAAATGCAGTTACTGCCAGTAATATAGAACTGTCTGAGCACCCGATGATGACAGTCTACTACATGTATTTGCCACTAAAATCCTCCTATACATGTACATTACAAACTACAGTTTGAGTTGATATTTTGATATCTCCATATATCTCTTGCACAATTCATCTCTAATAATAAAAATGCAAGCGGTAAATTTTATTCAGAAACTGAGAATTTGAAAGAAATCTTACAGAGATTTTTTACCTGAAGCACTTGCATGACATTGTATAGCACCTTCAAAATTTCCAGATTTTAGCATTGCGTCTGCTCTTCTTGCAAACTGATGTGCCTGAAGAAGATATTTTTACATTTACCACTAATTTTTTCAAATACTAATAGCTACTTAACTACATAATTTCTTGCGCATGAAGAACAGAAAAGTTTGGCAGAATTTGTTGGGGTTTTTTTTCATCCACTTTGCCATCTTCTCCAACATTTTTTTTGAACATTTCAGACTTACTTAATGGCTGTTCAGACTAGATAATTACAAGGTACCGAGTTTCGGACAATAAAGAAGGGTGAATAAATAAACAATTGTTGAAAATAGGTGTATCAAAAGGTTTTCTTCCCGAGTCGAAAACTTTGAGATATGTTTTCATTGTGGCCAAAATGTCACAGGACTAAAATGTCATGTATCCTCTCTGCAACACAATATTGAAAACCGGAAAACACCGGAAAAACACTAAATACCAGAAAACACACTAAATACCGGAAAACATCCTAAATAGCTAGGTAACCCGGAGCCAGGTCCTCTGTGTGCTGGGGGTTAGGGTTAGGTTTAGGTTTTTCCTGAGTTTTCTAGTTAGGCTTTTCAAGTGTTTTCAAGAAGACCAGGCCCCAGGTTACCTGTTTTCTGGTATTTAGTGGTTTTCCGCTATTAAGTATAAAATGGTGTTTTACGGCAGTTTTCCGCTATATAGGCTAGTAATAGTATAACCCCTCTAACCCACACTCCACATATGACGTGCTACACCGTCTGTGATGTAGCGTTTTCTAATAATTATATAATATAGAGCGAAGGGTGGTGCTTGAGCAAAGCTCTTTTCAGGTACTACTACTGGTGACTTCATATATTATTTACGTCAATGAAAATAGTTCTCACACTTTTTTTTAAACACAATTCAAAATTAGGCATACAATTTAGATATAAATTGTATTAAAGACGGAAAAACAAAATTATTTAACATTTTTTTTACTTTTTTTTATGACTCGGAAACTTAATTATGAAGGTTTTTAAATTTGACAACATCACATGATCAGCTCTACTCATATCACTATCAGGCAATGCTGTTTTATTCGCTTCAAATCAATTAATTTATTTCGATTTCATTGGCATTGGATGATTGGTGACAAATGAAATTGAAATGAAATTGGTCATTTCATTTGGTGAACGGGTAACCAAATTTATTTATTTCACAATATTATAATATAGGGGCCTAGAAGTTTACCGAATTTAAAGGTGAATCCATTATAACAAAAGTTTAGCCGCGTTGCCTTGCTCGGACTTGCTACGAATTGTAAGAAATGCAGAATTAATTATAGCCTATTTTGGCGATACATGTTTTTTTCCTAGAAAACTTCCTTATGAAGTGAAACCGGAAATAGCAATGTTTACTGGTAAATTAAAAATTTGTTAACTTAATTTGGCGAAACGAATTATAAAATCTATTTATCTAACGTTTACAAGATTTGTTTCGGGTTACATTTTATAGGAATTCATTTAATTGTATATCTTAAAAACGCATACAAATCAAAACTGCTGATCGATATCAGTATTAGTGAATACAATCTATGATTTATCATTTTTTTAAGGTTAAAACACAAGGGAAATAACTCTCACCTTGACTTGTTGTTTTCTTCCGGCTCCGAAAATGGAACCAAGGAATTTGTAAACAAATTAACTTTCACTTTTAAACGATTTTGAGATGTGACAATTGCTTGCATTGTTTGGTATGGAATTTTCTTACTAACACGTTATTTAACATCCAATAAAGTGAATTATTTTGATGTGCTAAAATTAGCCCCTTCTTCAAGACGTTCTTCCTTGTACTTTTGTATTCGAAATCAAAGTGACTCATCTGAAGTGAATGAATTCCTTTCACTTTCAAGAATTATTAAAGGATAGTTCGGCAAATGTCATATTAAAATTTTTGGCTCTTTAAAAATGAGCAAAATGAATTGTATTGATCTAACATAGAAGTGGGGAAAAAAAAGAAAATTAGGCCCGCCGCCCCCACCCTGTTGCACTTGCAGAAAGGACACTGACTGAACTTGTCTGAAATCTGAAGATTATTTCTGAAGTGTTATGGACAACAACAGCCCTAATTTAATGAAAATTACGTCATAATTGCAAAACATTTTGGTCATAATGGTCAAAAAACAAATAGGAGCTTGTATGTGTGACATATTTCCAGTGTCTTGCTCTGGATCATGGCCGTATTCTTCTGTGTGGGTTAATAACATGGTAAATGCTAGGGAAACGATGTTATTTCCCCTTATAGAAAACGCATTCTTGACTGCCACTCTTGTTATTAGATGCATGTACTAAATTATACTATATATGCTGTAGCAGACGATATGTCAACCTCGCACACGGTCCAGTCAACCGCTTAATGTAAAAGCATTAACCAGCATGCCTTGCTGTATGAAGTTGATTTATAAATGAAATGAAATGGGGTTTAACGTCCTACTGTTTTTCTCTTATATCAAATTCCAACTGCCAAGGATCTTTTACATGCATGCAGATTTGTACACAGGGACCTTGGTTTTTTCGTTTCATCCGAACCGAACAACTAGACAGCTGTCCTTGTCAAGCCCTCCTTCCTTCATCACTGACACAGGGAAACAATGCTGGAAAAGTTGTTTTATACTAGGCTATGTTTTATGTTAATTTTACTGCAAACAATTAATAGATAACATCTATTGTTAAATTTTGGAGAATAAGCTTCTGATGTACATGTATGGTCATTATATTACATTTGTTATTCAGCATGGAATTAAATTGCAACCGGTTGTGGATCATATAAAATTGTTTAGATATTTGCATGCATTTAAGTCATTCGATCGTAATAATATGAATATATTCTCATCTTCATTCAGACAAGACGTAGCAGAACAGTAGGACATTAAAGCCCACTTCATTTCATATACATTAAGAATGTCACCAAATTCAGATACCATTGAGCTATACATGTATGTGCGCATGTAAATGTACTTTACAATATTTCATAGAAAGTACTGATTTAATGTGTTCATTCTTTATTGTTTTGAATTTGTGCGGCTTTGTTATGTATGCTCTTTATACATATATTTTTTTGGGGGGTGGGGTTCGAGTCGTCTAATGTGTGTTCTTTAGAATCTTAGGTCTGTCATTGAGTTATATCACCTGCACCTTCGTGTGGTTTCTCTAGATACCTCCTACTCCTATGCCTACACGCAAACCTATTATTGAAAGAAATATAAACTGTATGGCCTTGTCTTACATTTTTAATTGAAATGAAATATGAAATGGGATTTAATGTCCTACTATTCTGTTCTGACTGGGATAATGAAAATAGGCAAACTTTTAAGAAAATCTTGGTAGGAACCGGAAATAAGTCATCCATAGATGTGTACACCAAAATTGTCAGGGAAATGTATGCACAGACATAATAATTTGTCAAAATATGTTGTATGTTTTTTGTGGAATGATTTTTTTTATTTTGTTTCAAAATGATTCTGTATATACAACAGTATGTACAGTGCTGTCATTTTTTGGTGCATTTTGTGATTTTTGGAGTCAGTTAGAATATTTTCTGAGTTTGAGAAAAATTTGTCATCATTACTTTTTAAATTTTTATGTATTTTTACACTAAAAATCTCCAAATTGAATTGTATTAATTTTATGGTGTATTAAAAGTTAAATTGGGATGTGTCGTGATGAAAATTCTGGGTTTAGACTGTAGTGTAGACTGGCCCAGTCTCTTCTATTTATTTTACATTTCGATTTATATAAAAGTATTAATTTTTAGTAAACCAACACTTTCGTTTCCATTTGTATAAAAAATTTTTTTTGAGTAAACCTGTAACCAGCACCAGAGACTGGACAATTTGCGAGCTTCACAATAAAATGGGCGTTCCTGTCATGTTTTACGTTGTTCCTTATTTGGAATGATTGACAGTTATCAAGCAAGCCCCGAGTCACGTGACATGAATCATGCGTCTCGACTGGAGTGCAAAGCAGTCATGCTTAGACCGTCTGAGGGTTGACGTCATGTTGTTGTTAGATATATCGTGATCACGTGCACGACGTCACACGACCTACATAATGCAGGTTGACCTACTAGATGAGAATGAAGCTCTATTTGCCCAGTCTCTAGAGATTACGGTTTTTTTTCGTTTTTTTTTTTGGAGAGGACTGGCCAATTTTTGGTGTGTGGAGGAGACTGGCCACCAGTCTAACTGTAGTGTGTTGGTAATGATTGTGAAGGGTCAGGTTTTGTCCCCCACCTTCAGTATTTTGCTTTATAAAAAAATTATATTTGTGCAATTAAGTAATTAATGACAGTTATATACTGGTATGTGTTTTAGTATTAAGTGGGGGGGGGGGATATCTGTTCATCCATGCAATTGTTTTTAAAGCTTTGTTTTGAGCATATGATGTTGATTTTTTTTGTAGATGTGATACAATGAATGGTGTAAGGGTATCTAATATACCTATACAGCTTAGTGAGAAATTATTAAGGACATATTTTTCTGATCCTTCACATGGCGGTGGTGAAATTAAAAGGATTTATTATCCTTTAATAAATAACGATGCTGTTATTATATTTAACCGAGAAATAAGTAAGTGTGGTTTTTTTTAGTTTTAGGTATAAGAGGTTTTTCGGCCTGGAAATAATTTTGAACTTTAAATTTATTTCCTGTATTTATTGTATTTTTGTGATTCTATTAATTTTTCTGTATGTTAAACAATCCTGGAAATGATCCACCTGTCTAACTCCTGATGTTAAAGGGACAATAACACTCTTGCTGGCTTGACAGGTCCAGAAAAAAAAATTAGCCTTATTCTAACTACAAGATGTTTAAAGGGCCAATCCCGATAATTTTTTGGGGAATAAAACTGCTTAATTTTGTGTTAAAATAATGTAAAACCCATTATCTAAGGCCGATCAACTAACACGATTTTTGTGATACGCTTGTAACTAACTTAAACCTGACAGTCTGCATCTGGAAATGGTGACCTTTGTATCATACAGTATCTGGATAAAACCAGACTTTTTTCTATAAAAATAATATGTAGGTGAAATTTACCTTTTGTTATCAAGTACAGTACATGGGTCATTCACTGCATAGACCTCTCATGAAACGTAAATCGATTATCAGGTCACCAAATGAAAAAAAATGACGCGAAATCTTAAAAGGGTTACGTGTCCGGATAAGCAGTTTTGGCATTCACATCCAAACGACTCAATATTTTGAGTTGAAATTTTGAGACAAGGTATATACACCATTTCCCTATATTTTGGCGTTTTATTTTCATACATTCTCAGACTTTTATTTTTGAGCCTCTGTATAATACGGGACTGTCCCTTTAAGTGTCCTACCTGTTGTGTAAATTATCCATTACAACCTATATTACTTGTCCAGAGGGTTCTAAAATATGTGTAAATCCATGTTGCATTTGAAAGTGCTTACGTAAGGCTTTTCAACCCATGTTACAGCATGTAGTTGAATTTTTCCAATTTTTTAAAATTAGGTGTGTTGAGATGAAATTTGTATCATTTTTATAATTGAGATGAAATTTGTATCATTTTTTTAATTGAAATATTGTAAAATAGTACAAATTGTTGACCAGAATAAAGATTGGAACATATTATTCAGTTACAACAAGAGTGGTATTAGTGCTTTAAAGGTATATTCCTGCTTTATTTGGGACCAATTCCTATTGTTCTGTTTTTTATATGTTCCCACAAGAATAATTAGATGATTTGTTTAACATGCAAAACATATTTTTATGTTGGCATTTGACACTGTCATCCATCGCCTAGCGACAGAGCTCTTGCTGGAATGACTTGTCATTTTACAGTGTTATTCAGAATGGAGCTCGCTTGAAATATCTCATAACATATTTTTTTAGGAACAGGTATATTTTCACCCATATTAGCATTAGTCAGGCATCTTTTATACATGTCTGGAACAATAATGGCATAAACAAATTCAACAACGTCTGGCAACAAGCCAAACTTGTCAGGGCTGAGGTAGTTGTGAGGTAGGGAACTCAGGCATCTCAAATAGAAGTAGAATATCCTGGTATATTTCTATTTTGGTTTTCACCTGTCAGTGATTTTGTCTGCAAGCAAAGCTGAAGACAAGAAATGAGTTCCTTGTCATTTGGATAGCACAATAAGCAGAGGTTCACATGTGTGCACATTGCTGTGACCATAAAAGAATGCTCGGCAGACGTTGGCATTCAGAATTTGAAGAATAGTAGATGGCAGTGCTGTTGTTTTTCAATAACTCCATTTTCCCAAAGTAATTATTTCCACGCTTGAATGTTAACAATATTATTTGAGTATATTTATTATTTAAGCTGCTGTAACTGCTGTTACAAAGAAATATGAAGATAGATCACACACTTTCTGTTTGACGCCACTTCCCCATGAGGTTTGTAAGCAATGTTTATCCATCTATTTTAGATAATTGTGAATGTTTATGACAAAAACAGATGCATCAGTCGTGCAAACAAACCACAGCTTTCTGATTCTATAAGAGTATAAAGTTCACAAGTTAGTTATGATATTCCTACAGACAGGACAGCAATCATTATACATCCTATATTAAATGTGGGCATATAAAAATTGTCATACAAAATATCTGTGAAACCAAAACAGCAAAATTTGTACATCTCTGTAACAAGGTTGTTATGTGAACCGTCTTACCTGTGTACAACCAAATTATTGACTCAAGGATATACCTTGTTATACCGAAGGCCCTGGCAAAAACATCATCTGGTTATTCTGATCAGACAAAAAAAACCAAGGTCACTTATAGGCTGTTAACGCTCAAATAGTTAGTGTATTGGTTAATTAAGTTTTGACTCAATGAGTAAGGCCCTGGCTCACTATCCAGTCCAGAGGACCTGGTTTAGAAGCGTCAACTTGTTCTGATCAGATGAAAAACCGAGGTCCCTTATAACTGTTAATGTAAAAGAACCATAGACAGTTTGGGTAATTTCCCTCCTTGCACACTTAATTATCCCAGTTGGTGCAAAAAAGTATGATGTTTGATAAATGTTAAGCACCATTATATTTTGTACACAAATATTTATTTAAATTTTGTATCTTGCAATGCCTGTAGGTTTTTTCAAGCGTTGATGTTCATCTTGAACCTGGATTATCTACATTTGTTCTGACTACAGAAGATTACATTAAGACGCTCGAAGACTGGGGATTGCGTGTAAGTACAGGGATGAAAGGACGGGAAATCATTACACTGTCTGGTAGCTGGTATAAAATAGAATGGGCATGGAATTATTTAAGCCAAATAATGGAGAAACAACATGCCATTCATCATCGCCTACAGGAACAGATTAGTCAGGATGATTCAGACATCTCAGAACTATCTGATAGAGATGGCTCCCCACAAGAAGAACACCTTACTAATGGTGCTGCTAGAGCCGCCGAACTCCGGGCCAATGTCTCCACCTCTCAAGCTAAAAGGTAATTACTTTTGTTTTTAATCTGAAACATCTTTGATTTTTTCAGAAAATATTAGATTGTCCATGATAAATGTATCGATTAAATTAATTTGATTATTTAACTTTTATATAAGAAAACGAAATCAAACTGCAGATGATCTCCCAATTTGGATTCAGACCCATCCCCAAAAAAGGTTGCATTATTTAAACTGAGTTACGTTAATTTTTTTATGAACAAATTTTAAATTTCTTTATTCAGAAAAGAGGTACAGCAAAATGAAAGATTAAACAGAAATGACAGAAGAGACCGAGATGAGAGACAGCGTAGAGATGATGGAGAAGTCAGCAATCAAAGACAAAATGTTAGAGGGGCTCCCCATGGGCGTGGCTATGAAACTGATCCAGGAAGATATAGACAATCTGATGATGAAAGTGATTTAGATATGAGGTCTGATCATAGAAGATCATCAAGAAATTCTGATCTTGCCCAACTTCATGGTACCGCTCTGATTAAGGAAAGTCGTGACATAGGTGCTGGATTATCCATGACCTCTTCAGTTGGAGAGGAGATGCTACAGAGAAGCTTGTCCAGGAACTCCCGCGCCAGAGATGCCGATACAACTTTTAATCATTTCACAAGTCTGCAGTCCACAGCAGGTGGTCTTCGTGAGCCAACCAGGGAATCTGACCACCGGCGAGAGAATAGTCTTGATCAAGGTCATGGTAATAGTTTATTGGCAAGAGCTGAGAGTGGCCGATCGTCAATTCATGAAGGTCAAGAAACTTACAGAGTTTCACCAGAATCACATGAAAGAACTGCTTCTGTCCATAGATCTCATGATGAAGGTGAAGATGCAGATATCAGCGATCCAGAGACTCTTCAAGATCATCATTCTGTTGCTTCAGGTCACTCCGAAACACATAGAAACAGTATGATAGATAGTAGATTAGCACAACCTAGTACCAGCACTGGGGCAGTTGATCAACTGTACTCTTATTCATCTAGTACGCGCAGAGCTGGATCTCGTTACGGCGCATCAACACCTTATGCTGACGAAGATGAAGTTCCTGATGGGTACAGATCCCAGTCTTATAAAATTGGAGATCTCAACATCAAGGTATATCTAGCAGATATCACCAAGGCTACAGCTGAAGCTATAGTTAATGCTGCCAATCCAGAACTAAAGAACTGGTCAGGTGTTGCTGGATCTATTGCTAAAGCAGCAGGTGAAATGATGGAAAGAGAGTGTATTGATTATATTTCTAAACATGGCCGTCTAGAAACTAGTGGAGTTATGCACACCTCATCTGGTGGACAGTTAAAACAGTTTAACTATATTCTTCATACAGTTGGGCCAATCTACATTGGAGATAATTATAAGGCTGATTGTTTCTTTCAACTTACAAGGACATTCTTAAACTGTCTAATGTATGCAGACAAAAAACTTTACTTGAAATCTTTAGGTCTTCCATTTATAAGCACAGGTGTGTACTTTTGATGAATTTTTTAAATAAGTACAGTTTTAATTAGATCTTGAAGGGAAGGAAATTGTTTACTCTCAGTCAAATTGTATAAAAGAAAGTCTGTAATTTCCAGTGTGTTTCAATATATCTAGGTGAAAGGGTTAACACAGAAAGTAAGAAATCCTACATCACATTAAGATTTAGGACTAGCTATATAAATGGATTTTCATCAAGACAAATCACTAAAAACATCAGTTCAACTAAATTGATAACTGGGCTACATTTTGTTTGATGTTTTTCTGTTTTAGGATTGTTCTCTACACCGTTGGAAGATTGTGTTGGCGCATTTATTGATGCTGTGTTAATCTTCCTCAGTAAGACGAACCCGAATTCATTAAAAGAGATTCATTTGGTAAATAATGATATTAATGTTGTGAGTATGGCCAGTACTCTACTACAGTCTATCCTCGACTCAAGTGAAATAGATCAGATGACAGCAGAAGCTGTGAGTAAATTTGAACTGAAAGATAGTAAAGGGGATGTTTTCAACCGAGGTTTAACAGCTACAGGGTAAGAATTTATTATTTTGGATTGATTGTTTAGTGAAACTTGAAATAATCTTTATTGCGATCACTAATTTGATTTTGAACATCAATACCATCCTCATATATATACTTAGCTACTTCAATATAAATGGTCAATTCTTTCCAATGTAATAATAAGCGTGCTTCTTTTGAACATTTTATTAGCCTTCTTAATTCAATTTAATTATTGAATTTGAAACACAATGCCTGTACAATTTGATGCCATAAAACACCACAATTGTACTTTTTGTGAACATATATCAACTAACACTAGGGACCGGGTATCATTCAGATTTGATGAATAAGAAAAAGAAACTAAGCTTCATCTGGAATCTTTTGAACATTTTATTAGCTTCCTTTCTTCAATTTAATTGTTGAATAGTTTGAAATAATGACTGTACAATTTGACGCTGTAAAACACCACAATTGCACTACTTGTGAACATATATCAACTACTGTCTGTTCCAGATGATACTCCGACTTGAAAAATGATTGCCATGCCTTTAATTTTTAATTAAAATGCCTAAAACTTTGTGACATACCTGGAACTGCCACCCCTTTGATTTCTTCCCTTACAATAAATGACTAGAAGTCCGATAAAATATAGTATTCTCTTGTAAATTTCATATATTTACACATCGTCACTTTCTCAGAACATAAACATTCGACTACGCATGCGTTAAATGAGGCAGTTGCATTTCGCGTTAGGGTAGACAGGTACTTCACAAATTTGTTGCATTCCGTAAGTGGAACAAACAAACGTCTGGAATTCAGTAAATAATTATGTTATGAAAAGAGTTATATTCTACTCGACCGATATGACCACCAATACATTAAAGTAGGGTGAAACGACTTTAAGCAAACCCAGAACCCTTGTCCACTTAGGCTTGCCCAGATCGCTAGACCAAACATGGCAGTTTCGAGTAATAAAATGTAAACAAACTTCGATTTTTCAAAGGAGAAAGGCTATAAAACTTGTCCTAAACGTATTTCTCACAAGACAAAAAGCAACGGGGTGACCATTCCAGGTATTTCGCGAAGTTTTAGCCATTTTAATTAAAATTGGAAAAAATGACAAGTAATTTTCGAGTCGTAGTATTACCTGGAACAGACAGTAAGCTATGATTGTTGATAATTCTCCTGGTCTGTATCAAATAAATGTTATGTTTTAGAGCTGCTGGAGCACGACCTAAAGATGGTAGTAGTTTACGAAGATGTAATTCTATGGATATGTTACACAATCAACCATCTGATACTTACTCTGGAACATCTATGACTAAAAGTTACGATACATCGTCAGATAGAAAAAATGTTATAGGAGCTGCAGGTATAAAGTTTTATTTGACTTTCAAATTTTAAATGTTAGAAATATCTTAATATTTCAATACAGTATCATAAAAGTCTTGGGAACTGTCGCATAGTGGTTTTTCTTGTTCAAATTTTAATCAAATTCAATTTTTGTGCTGCTGATGTTCAAGATCAATGGTCAAAATATACTATCAAAATTTTTACTGCCTGTAATACAGGGCTAATGAAAACGGCCATCTGCCATACAGTGTACTATGAGGGAACTTTTGCCCAAAGTCAGCAATATGGCCTACTCATATATCGAATTCCAACTGCAAGGTATCGGTTATTTGTCACATCCAAATGACTAGACAGCTGTCCTTGTCATACCCTCCATTCTGCATCACTAACAAGGAGGAACCGCACTTGAAAATCTGGATGAACTTTCTCGGCAAATGGTTATTTCAGTCTACACCAATAGTATTCATTGCGCATGCTCTCCTGTGACATGACTCGTGGAATATGTCTAGCCTCGTTCTTTGAGTACCTTGTTACAAATGGTGCTGTTAATTTAAATTGACAAATAATTTGTGTTTTCAATGTCGAAGACTTTGGATGTTACTTTAAAAGCAGATTATAATTCTGGTTATTTTTCTGCTATAGGTATTTCAGCATCAACATCAAGTAGACAAAGATCAAGTTCTCTTAGTCGAAGAAGTCCAGATAAAACATTTAATCGGCCAGAGTCCCCTAAAATAACAAGCTCTTTGGAACTGGCCAAATCATCACGAACCAGTGATCCAAAAACATCTCAACGAAGCAGCACAACACGTACATACCCTGTTAATGATTCCACGGGGGCCACGGCAAGCAGTATCTCTCAGTCCCTAAGGAAGAATATTTCAAGTGCCAGTAAGAGTTCTAGAAGTTCGATGTCACCACTGAAAGCTATAGCACCATTGTCTACTAGTGCAGATAGTAGAAAGTCAAAAGGTGGGTGTATTTTTATATTAATAAGATAACTAAACTTAAGAAATTAAATTAAATAAATGGGATTTAATGACAGTTAGAATTCGATATAACAGTAGGCCGTAGTGCTGCTGTCTAGGCAAAAGTTCCCTCATAGCTCACTGTATGACATATGCCTGTTCTCATTAACCCAGGTCGGAGCAGAGCAGCAGCATGTTAAACCCCATTTCATTTCATTTCTGTCCTCAAGCGTTTTGCAACATGAGTCGTAAATCCTGTCATTTATGCAAGGAATGAAGTTTAGCCGTCTGATATTTCTCATTGTCTGTATTGCTCCCCTGATATTTTTAATCTGCAAATAACTCAGTTTTGTTGAGCAGATATTCAACCAATTTCCTCGCTCAGAAAATATATTGATTCTCTTCTTTTTGTGGCCTGGTTTGGAGTACAGGTATGTTTCTTTGAAAATCTGAAGGTTAAATTTTAAGTTCTAAAACAATATTTAGTTTGACACTTTAACATATAAATATAAATGATATTTAACTGATGTGAGATAGCAAAGGTTTAAGTGATATAAAATTGATTTTGAATAGTGAATAGTGCTATTTATATCGGATTGAAATGAATTCTATTTACAGGGAGTGCAACCTCAAGTACCACAACTGATCGCCTCCTTCGTTCTTTCGATCATTCATCACACTCGAGATACCCAGATGAGTACCAAAGTCTTCCAGCAAACCTCAACAGACGAACCGCTTCAAGTAGTACATGCGGAATATGTTTAGACGAGATGACTAATCCTAAAACATTGTCAAAATGTGGCCATAAATATTGTAATGATTGTATCCGCCATGCTTTTGTAAATAAACCTGTCTGCCCAGAATGTGGAATGATTTATGGAGTTCTGATGGGAAATCAACCAAAAGGAGGAAAGATGATTCATAAAATAATTGTCTCCCATAAACTGGAAGGATTCAAGGATGCTGATGGTGTTTTGGAAGTTACTTACTCTTTTCATGATGGAATACAAGATGTAAGTATGATGGAATAAAATCACCTGATTTCAAGTATTATCTATTATTATTCCCAAGATAGGAATGTCCTTCCAGAGTCTTTGGAGGAAAATCTTTTGGTTCAAAGTAGT
Organism: Patella pellucida; assembly: GCA_917208275.1. NCBI lineage: Eukaryota > Metazoa > Mollusca > Gastropoda > Patellidae > Patella > Patella pellucida. The sequence continues at coordinate 67,777,513 of OU795039.1, forward strand.
TATGTCCATTATTATTGCCAAATGCCAAGTTAGGAAATTCATTTAAGCGTCACGGAGGAAAATCTCTTGATTCAAAAAGTTGTGATATCTATTAATATTCCCAAGATAGGAATGTCATTCCAGAGTCATGGAGGAAAATCTCTTAATTCAACATCGTGATTGATATCTGTTATAATTACCAATTTAGAATCACCATCCCAAAGTTAAGCTATTTAATACTGTCCTACATTTTATTTTTAGATGTTTTTTATTACGATCAAAGAGTCGGTGTCAATTTCTGATATTATTAGACACTCCCCAATGACTGCAAATTACTGGATATTTAGTAGGTAATTAGGCTTGTGTGTCGCATAAGGATAATTTTAGCAAAAATTTTGATTTCACAGGAGAGTCACCCAAGTCCTGGCCGTCCCTATGAGGGTATCAGACGAAGAGCCTTTTTACCCAATAATAAAGATGGACAAGATATTCTGCAGCTATTATACAAGGCTTTTGATGCACGTCTTATATTTACGATTGGTGATTCATGTACTACGGGTAAAAGTGGAGTGATAACCTGGAACGACATACATCATAAAACTAGTATGACTGGTGGACCTACCAAGTAAGATCTCATTTAGGCCAAACCAAAATATACCTGTGTTTATGATTACTTGGCAACAAAATATGTTTTTAATGTTTTTTATTGTTTTTGGGGGGAGGGAGGTCATGGGTGTTCATTATTTATTTCCAAGCATTTCTAGCCTTATTTCTGAGCAAGGTTCTTGATGACAATACCAAAATATCAGTGTTAGATTTGCCAAGGGAAAATCAAGGCAACACCGAGTTATAGGGCGTGAGAAGGGAAATAAGAAGAAACAGTTTAGGGTCGGCCATCTTTGCCAAAATGTAAAGTGTTGGTCAGTTATCCATAAACACAGGTATATTTTTTATGTTGGCCTTCTATTTTATACTCTTCAATATGATTATATTTACTAGTACAATTGTCTGTGCCAAAAAGCTTAGAAACTTGTTTTCTAGAGGAGAGTAGTTATTAATTACATTCTAGACATCTTACCAAAGAAATATCACCAAAGGCACGTTTTCTATGTAAGTGTCTCCACTGGCGAAAAACTTTGTCTTCTGTAAAGTAATGGGAGTGCTTCCATTTAGTGTATGCTCCTGTTTGTCTTTTAGACATGTGACTTTAGAGCTGTTTCGTTAAATCTGTGGCTGAACTTATATTATCCATCTTCATACTTGTAATTTCACCCGAGAGTCAATCATCATACGAAATAGTCATATAAATATAGTGCAGATTTGACTAGAAGGGAAAACAATTAATTTGTTTCTATCTATCGAAAATGGATTAATTCATGATTGTTGCATCTTTTGCATATGTAAATTTCACCAATTATGGATCGCCATTGATTAATTAGTTTGTGAAAAAAAAAATTAAACTTGTTTGTTCATTAGAAAACAAAACAGAATCATTATCATTACATTTAAATTTTCAGCCATGGATATCCAGACCCAACCTATTTAAATAGGGTTAAAGAAGAGTTGGCTTGTAAAGGAATCACTAAATAGACTGGATTGATTATAATAGTTATTTATTGATACATATTATAATTGACTGGATTGATTATAATATTATAATTGACTGGCTTGATTGAATATAATATTATAATTGACTGGATTGATTATGATATTATAATTGACTGGATTGATTATGATATTATAATTGACTGGATTGATTATAATATTATAATTGACTGGATTGATTATGATATTATAATTGACTAGATTGATTATAATATTATAATTAACTGGATTGGTTATAAATATTTTTGGAGAATATTATAATTGACTGGATTGATTATAATTATTTATTGATATCCATTATAATTGACTGGATTGATTATAATTATTTATTGATATTTATATTGTGCCATGAACAAACAGTATTTAGTATAAGATATTTACTAGCATTATTGTGTGTAATATAAGCTGTATATATGCTAAGATCTATTGTAATATAAGGTAGTTTATTTGATATATGAATCAACCAGCTGTAGGTTTATTGGTTGAAACTATTATAAGTTAACATAATAAACTTTTTTTAGATTTCTATCGGATGTGAAGTAATAAAGTTAGTAAAAACACATAAAAAATGACAAATCTGTGGCATACAAAAGGTACTATGAGGCATTATGCCATTCAAAGCCTAAATTTGTGCCTGACGATGTCTGTGACAGGTGCCTTATTTCCAGGCTTTTGATATCGGTAATTATAAATTCTACTATAGAATGTAACTATTTTATGGACAGAAATAAAATTTTATTTCCACTCATGAAAAAATTCAATGTAAGAACTGAATTCCATATTACTTTTATAAACAATTTTTTTTTGATGAACACAAATTCTCCAAAGTAAAAATCTGAACTTAATGGCTGAATTTTGTTCTTTTATTTATCTATAAGATGTTATTGTTTTACTGGTAGATAAAGATCTGTTTTCCAAAATAACATAAACAACATACCAATTTTTTAGGGGACTTATTGAATTATGGGAGCTGTGGGGACTCTGTGAGTAAAACATTAGCATACTAACCTAGAGGTTCTGGGATTTTCTGCCGTGGATTCCCCTATAGTGAGGTAGATATTATTGTAAAAAAGAAAATTTGGATGTTGTTTATTGTTCTCTGGGAAACAGATGTTTATATGTAATTACCGCAGTGTAGTATATATATATATATGTTATATAATGTGCATTTATATTAAGAATCCGTCCATTGTAACACTATACATTATATTATTAGAAATTGGCAGCAAATTTCTTCATAATAACGATGCTCTGTTTATCAGTTTAAGTAATATTAGACTTTGTTCACACTTTACATACTTTTTTTATCCACACTGCCTCTTCAACCTCATGTGTTTTCTCCGATTCGAGTGGGCTTTAAACCCCATTTCTCTCTCTCTTTTATCCACGCTATTTAATTCAGTGATTGGTGAATTCCTCAGACGCTAAATTTTTCTTGGAAGATTTCTCAACAGCTAAATATATATCATAGTACCATTGTTATGATACTGTTTCTATTCATTTTGTATGGTTTTCAACATATTAGATTATTTTAATCTAAGCCTTTTATCCTGTTGCTACAGTACTTGTATTAATTTGCTCCTTGGTTGCCAGAGGCCTTAGTCACTAACTCAAAGTAAATTTTTTTTTAAGAATTTTGCCTTTTCATTGGCGAAGATAATTTTAACTGTCTACTAATGAAAATGCCGTATCCTTACACTTACAATACTTTAATTTAAGTTTTAATGACTAAAGCCCCAAGCCCACACTCTATCTCAGTGTGAGCATAGCCATATCAAGATCTTAAAGTACGATTAAACCAGTCTACATTTAAACTTATCAATGTACAAAATATATGATAATAATCATAAATTCTTTTAATTTTATCACTAGGAGTGTATATAATTTAAGCTTAACTGTAAAAAATCCTAGAGAAGTTTTTAAAGATGTACATACAATATGACAAATTAATATTTTTATAAATTTTTCAAATCAGTGCCTCACCTATTTAATTTAGATAAAAAGAAATTGATATGTTATTTTGTTGATTAGTGATACGATATACATTCTAAATCTTATGAGGTTTGTTTACTTATTTTAGTTTCGATTTTAGCACATGAACACTCGACATTAGTAGACAGATTGGTATCTCACAAAACAAATTAACAAATATAATCCTATAAATTCAATAATTGTATTTTTGATTTATATCAAAGAGGTGATTTTAAATGGACCCTCATTAAAGATTTATTCACCTGATTTTAATTTGACCCACAATAAAGATATAATCAAATGAATTTAGATTGACCCACAATGAAAATATATTCAATGAATTTAAATTGACCCACAATGAAGATATATTCAAATGATTTTAAATTTACCCACAATGCAGATATAATCAAATAAATTGTATACACACATTTAATTATATTGTTGTCATCTTGAGCTGTCAACCTTCCTCTTGTAGAACACAGACATATCAGAATTCATGACATATATTTTTTTAAATTTGTTATTAAAAAGCAAGTGGCAGTTAGTATGTTTCTGTTTGTTTTTAAATGTGGTATAGGTCATACACAATTTCTTGTAAATTACAGACTACATTTATTAGTGTTTATTAGCGAGATGGGGAACCCTATTCAGTTCAGATAATTCTCAAAATAACTTTGATATTACATTTGATCACTTTTGTGAACTTTTATCGACAAAAGCTACCGTCTGATCTGCTTACAATTTATATGTATTGTTCAGATTAGTGAACTTAAAAGAGTCACAATATGAAAACCTGTGAGTAAGTCTTGGGTGACTTAGCTGCTGTGGGTGTTTGATGGCAACCTATCTTTGTCTAAAACTATCAACTGTTGATTATGAACAAAAAGTCAGTAATATCTAAACATTGACAATCATAAAGAGATACCTTGCATCTCCACCATGTGGAATAGGCCTTTAGCCTCTTTATATAATTAGAACAGAAGTATTTATAAGTTCTAAATCTGTTTATTCCAATAAATTGAGCAAAACTGTCACAACACAAAATTATGTCCTCACACAGTGAAAACCACAAGTTAACTGGAGAAACACTCTTTCACACATACATACAACCTTACATTAAAGGGACAACAAATATAGTATCATCATTAATATATGACACACATAAAGTTGTAGAAGTAGAGAAAGTGTAAGACTATATTTTAGTATGATCAAGTGTAAATTATGTTTACTATAGCTCGAGTACGGCTTTACACAAATATACAAACAGTAAATACTATTTTTTGTTAGGCTGTTTGCATCCCTGTACCTAGCCAATCTGTATTTTGTTTTATTGTATATTGGGAAATGTTTTTGGTTTTTTTATCACTTGAGTTAATTGAATGGTGAGAATCAACAATACAAAAGTAATTTGATCAATAAAGCATTGTGCCAAAAATGGCGGCAAGTAGACCCATTTCATGCATATGGAGTTCCAAGCATTTAAAACAGTTATTTTAGCTGCTGATATATTTTGAATCTCTAAATGCAATGTCAGTCCAAAAATTGTTCATTTCTGTTCAAAGTGTTGAGGAAATTCTTAACTTAAGTCTGAGAATGCTTTGTGAACTTTGAGCCAGAGCCAGGATTAGTTAAACACATTGTAGGCATTCAGTTACCTTGGTTTAGGTTATTATTTAGTAAGGGGAAATGGCTTTTGTATTGCTGTAAGTCACCATTATAAAGTTGGGATGTTCATTTATATATTTTGATTAATTTATTTAGTGTTTATATATATATAGTTGTTTATATACTCTAGGATTGTTAGATATTATTATTAATTAGTTTCTTATATATTTTTATTTTAAGCAAAATTTGTGAATTGATTAAATGAACTCTAATCTCTTTTATCCCAACCATTATTTTAGTCCCAAAATGATCTGATTTATGTTGAGTGGGCTGACTGATCACAAACTATTTATGAAGAAGGAAAAGCCACTGAGACATGGATTACTCCTTATCAGCATTTGAACAATGAAAAACACCAAATTCTAAGAGTCCAAATTTTTGCAAGAAAGGAAATATTTTATCTTTCTGGATTCAATATCATGCATTCAAATAAGTTGTTTTGATTGTTGTAAAATATTCCTTAATTCCTTTAAAGATTTTTTTCTATGTAGTTTGTTGTGTAAACCATGTGTCAGTAACAAATAATTTTCATGGGATGCTTTTAATTTGCTCATATAAATGTTTAGAAGGAGAGTAAGCTCAACTCATATGAATATTAATTAGAAATTAATGATATTTATATTGTTAATTTACAAGGAAAGCAAGCTCAACTGGTATGAATATTAATTAGAAATAAATGATAATTATATTGTCAATTTACAAGAAGAGTAAGCTCAACTCATATGAATATTACTTAGAAATATGATAATTATAAATTGTCAATTTACAAGGAGAGTAAGTTAATGATAATTATATTGTAAATTTACATGAAAAGTAAGTTAATAATTAGAAATAAATGATAATTATTTTGTTAATTTACAAGGGAAGTAAGTTAAACTCATGTGATTATGAATTATTAATAATGATCTTGTTTTAATGTATAAGATAAGGAAATTCAACTGCTGGCATAAATCATATGTATCTTTCTCCCTTAAATCTTGAATTACAAAATGTAGAAAAGTTTTTTTTGTGAGTTCATTTTACTCTCTCTCTCTCTCTCTCTCTCTCTCTCTCTCTCTATCTTTCATTCTTTCTCACTCTCTACACAGAACCATCTACACTACTCTTGTCTAAAATACTTGATCCAATTAGACTTGGTCACTGGATGTGCAGAATAGTTGGACTACTGATGCAGTCTATTCAAAATTATCTTAATTTCATTTGGGCATAAATTCTTTTTTGCAAACTTTATCTTTTTGAAGTTTTGTTAGGTTTTCAGTTTTGCAAATATAGAGGCTAATGTATTATATTTTGTTTTAAAATGCAAATAATATATGTCACCTGTACATAAAATTACAGAAGTTTTTTGATTTGGATAACCTAATAAGAAAGAACTTAGGAAATATATCTTGATAGTAGTTTAGATGATGTTTTGTAGAGATTTAAGTGTGTTCTGTTCTTTGGTGACATTGATATGAAATGACAGAAGTTTTGTAATTTTGGATAATCTCATAAAGAACTATTTGGATCATAGTTTAGATGGGGTTTTGTAGAGACTAAGCTCTAATCTTTTGAAGGCCCACCATAATTTACAGTTTCCAGGGTTAGTTTCTGTCTCAGTTACTCAATTAATTTTTTATGTCAAGTTTGTAAAATGTATTTTAGTTGTTTATAATGTGTATCAGCTTTTACCAAAACTTATCATTCTTAGGATTTATTTAAAGAAAACAGTCTTATTATTTGTTGTTAAGCTCTGTGTACTAACTGGTATGTACATGTATATCCATTTACCGGTAGTATTTAGTTTAGTATTGATTGTTGATTATGCCACACAAAAAAATATTCTTGTTCTCAGACAATCTTTACCAAAAACTGATACATAAGAGAGTTTTTTTATTGAGTTAACGATAACATAACACTTTTTAATTATGATAATTAATGAGCCTGGGGTTTTTTTTGGGGGGGGGGGGGGTATAAATAAAAAAAGATCATGCAGGCCCATCTGAGAATGAGGAATTTTTTTTTTTATGTGGCCTTAAGTTTGGGTTTTTATATTTACAATGTGCTGATCTAACCTATTCCTTTTACTGAAATTTTAATTTACTTCCTTTGACATTAAAGTACAATTTTAAAAAATACCGATGTTGAATACATCATGAGGAGTGGTATCATGTGTTCTAGAATGACTATAACATGCCTGGTGACTTCAGCAACTGGTGTGACAGCGATTCTTGTTGGACTATAAACAGAAAGATCTGAGAAGTTGAACAGTGAATCAGTGTTCACACCTCCACAAACTTTAATTTGTAGAACATATTTATTTCATTGCTTATTTTTGTAATTATAAAATATTATAATAAAATTAGCATTAAAAGTCAAGTTTTGTGGTTTTCCAAATAACGACAATGCTGGTTGAACATTAAATCAATCGAAGAGAATGTATAAGTTAACAATGTTTTCAAATGTTTACAGTGCCATAACTAGACATTTGCAATGTTATTGTACACTTTTGCAATGTTATTGTACACTTTTGCAATGTTATTGTACACTTTTGCCAGTTAACATCAGTTTTAGTAGAAATCAGATGGGGATACGAACTGGTATGGGTTTTTTGTGAAATAGCAACCAGCACCAACAGTATTAGTGCACCACATAACCTCAGCACCAACCAGTATAATTAGTTCACAAACAGTATTAGTTCTCCATACAATCTCGAAGCAATGACTACTATGCACATGCATAGATCCGATTGGTTGACAAGACACAATCGTTATACGCCCTTTTGTCATAAATGACAGATGTCAGTGTCACAAGTAATTTTAAACTCATGAGTCTTGGTGGTTAAACCTTTAAAGTCATAAAAGCCATGCAATAATAGTTATTGACACTACTTGTGTATCTCAAAATTTTGGTGGTCAACCTCCTACAAATTTTAGTGCAAAGACATGGTCATTTGTTCCTTTGTCTATTGTGAAAAGCATTCAACCCAACGAATATTTGGGAAAAAGTTGGAGGTGGGCAAAGAGACCAGAATTAACACTGAAGTCAATGGGGAAATTAATGGTGGTCTGCCTCCTTTTAGGGAAGAGTTGTCCCCCTTTAGTCTTCAAAAGTACATATTTGGTACCAATTTATTCCCTAGAAAATCAGTACTTATGTCAAATTACTCGGATCACCTGCTACTGACTCGTAATCTCAGGTAATAATTAACACTGCATCTTAAACAGTCTAGAGAAAAACTATGTTGTAAGTTAGATGTTCCTACATATTGCCTAATACAAACAAAAGATTTTTCATAGTTGGAAGTCACCAACCCTTCCACTAAATTATTTTTACAATTTAACATTTCCATTGGATCGGAATTAAAATCAGAGTAACTTTTAGCGCTCTTAAAAATTATAGTTTACAATTTTAAGAACAGAGGTCCTGACATAACAAGATGGAAGACTTTTATATATTCCCTTTCTGCTTTTGTGCTTATCATACCAAAATTCAACAAAAATGTATTTAACCTTGTGAATGCCTCAAATGAAAATAGTATAAATGTTCTAGAAAAGGTAAACATAAAAATATTAATAATTAAAATGGGGCAATACCAAAAACACAGACAAAATGTAATTATATATAAAAACAATGTTAAAGCTTTATTACAAAATAATAACAATATACTTACATACATTATATACACAAATATAGAATATTTACAATAATACCTGAATAGAATTTGTTATTTTCTAAACTTCACCTAAATAATAATAATTAAAATTTGTTAACATTTTACATATAAATAACTATACATATTACAAGTAATACAACTTTAATCTAACTGATCTTAACCAAATATTAACATGGCAGCAACCGATGTCTTCAAACAATCACATGACTTCTCGATATAAGTGGTGATTGGCTAATGAATTCTACAATCGAGTTAATGCTTTGGCGAAATTGTGGGAAATCCTTCACTTATATGTATTGCTTTTTACTGATCCTTATAGCATCTACAGATCCTCAAGAAAGCAGAATTGTCAAATTATACAGTTTAAGCAGTTTTTCCCCAGCTAATAGCTTATATATTTAACATGTGAGTTTTGATCATGATAGGCCAAACCTGTTGAATTTTTAGTTATTTCGGGGGCTTGATCAATTAATAATCCACCTGATTCTTGTGTTCAATGTTTAGCTAAAAATTCAAAACTTAAAATATTTGGAACAAAGTACTTTCTGTTTTTAAATTAAAGTATTTTTCTTGAAGAAATCAGAGGAAAAAATCGTTAATTAGTGTGGCCATAGAGCACTATAGATGCTAAATAATAATTGTGAATCAGAAACAATAACGAGAAATAGTCGATTCTATATATGGCACTTAAAGTAACAGTTATTAAAACATTAATAGTAACAAACATACAACTGTCATCCTATATACACCATACGAATTCTGTTATACAAAATTAAGTCTAGAGTTCCACAAAGACATATAAGAAGGTATTAAAACAATTCAAATCATTATAATTATTACTCGGTCCCATAAAGTCTTGTTAAAGCTACATTATAATAAATTGACACATTATCTGCATAGTTTATTTGTTGACGAATGGATTAGATTTTTAAAAAATATCTTAATCAGTTTCAGAACTAGCCATCAATGAAGGGAAAAAAATAATGATATTCTCTTCCTCTTTTAAGAAGTCACTCATGCTTTTCACAGAGACTCACTAACTAGGAGGTCCAGTGTCTAGATATCCGGATAGGACAAAAATCTGAGGTTCTGTGTACCTGTTGACCGGTATGAAAAAGAACCCTGGAAAATTGATAACGATTAGAGGGAAATGCCCCTACCCAGAGAAGTTTTCACCTCATACACACTCGATGATGTATGCCCATCTTCATGAGCCTGATTGGTGCAGAACAGTTGGGCGTTAAAACCAACTTCCTTTCACTTCAATTAATTTACACATAGCATTTGAACTAAAAACCTCTCTGAAGTATCCAAAATGCACCAGAACTATTCCTTCACACAATGCAATATATTAATATCAATAAGGTATATAAAGTAAAATAGTTTATGGTATAGTAATGACTAACAGAAGTGTTAGTTTTATTAATGTCTGTATTAACATTGTTGTGTAACTGTTTGTTAGTTATAAATGTTGATATATCCACACTACTGTCTGTTACAGCTGAACCTGAAATAAACACAATACAAATATAAAATATAGATTTTATTTACAATAGTTATGGTCTTATAATTTTAACAAGATTCTGACATCAGCTGAATTCAGAATTACAACCTAAGGGAGAGAGAGAGAGAGAGAAAGAAAGAAATGGGGTCTAACCTCTACTCAATACAAACCAGGTCATTTGTTATGGTTCAATTTTAATTTCAATAATTCGCTTGCAGCTAGGTTTAGCAGTGGGAGTAAAACCCACATGGTTAGACAGACCATCATATTCCTTGCCACGACCATACGCCTTGCTACATGCCAGTTGACTCAATGACAGACCTTAAGATTTAATGCGCACACGCTAAACATTTGGCCATTCAACCCCCAAACCCATTACGACCTTAAGGGGACAAAATCTTAAACATAAAGAGAAAGTTTTGACCACATTCATCTTAAATATTCAAACAAAAAAGAAAAAAAATATACATAACACTGGGCAATTGCAAAAGTTAATGAAGGCAATAATGGGTAAATTAGAAGCCTGGATCTGGTCGAAGCAAGTCAAATGTAGTATTATATAGACTGAATATAACTTACCTGTTGAAAGTGAACAGTTTTGTTGTGGTGTTTTAAATGTTTTTATAACTGATCTTCCCTTCTCATATGATGATATAACAGATAACTGTAGTGTATAATGTGTTGCGTATTCTACTTGATATAATATCACTTTACCAACATTCTATAAAATAATTATATAACATTAAACAGTTATATTCTAGTCAGTTAAGCACAAAAATTGCCAATAATCTGGAGTTGAGCACCACCCTACAGTACAAATACAATAATTATCAATAATCCACAGTTGAACAAAACTCTACAATACAGTACTCGGCAAATACTCTGCAGTTGAGCACCACCCTACAGTACAAATACAATAATTATCAATAATCCACAGTTGAACAAAACTCTACAATACAGTACTCGGCAAATACTCTGCAGTTGAGCACCACTCTACAGTACAACCACTGTCAATAATCTGCAGTTGGACACCACTTTAACATACAGCAATTGCTAATACTGTACAGTTGGGAATCACCACAGCACTCAGTTATTGTCAATATGCTGTAGTAGGGCAATCATGTGCAACAATAGCCAATACCTCTCAGAGTGACATTTTGTCTGTGCTGCGGCACTATGGCCTACTCTTATATCAAATTCAAACTGCCAAGGGATATTTTACGTGCACATCGATGTGCACATGGGACCTCGGTTTTTTCATTACATCTGAACGGTTGGACAGCTGTCCTTCTCAAACCCTTCGTCTTGCACCACTGACAAGGGGAAACCTTGTCAGAAAAAATTATTTTTAGTTAAAGTAGTTACCCCAGATAAAGTGAGTTTATGAGGTTGTGAAGTATATATTATTTGAGTTTTAGATGATTCAGTGCTGGCTCCCCATTGTACAAAATAATTAATTCCTTCTTTCCACGGCACTGGTCGCCATTTTACAACCACGGATAAATCATTACATAAACCATCTCTTATTTCTACCTTTATACCATGTGGTGGTTCTAGTTTTGAAGATACTGAAATACATGTACACGTTTTATGATAGATATTCATCCCTATACATCTGAAATACACTTTTTATAAACAGTTATTCAACTGAAATATACCTATGAAATATATGATTCATAAGATTATTCAACTGAACTACATGAATTATGAAAGTTATTCGTATGAAATACATGATTTATAAAAGTTATAAACACTGAAATAAATAGGCTACATGGTTTATAAGAGTTATTATACTGAAATACACAATTTATAAAAGTTATTATACAGAAATACACAATTTATAAAAGTTATTATACTGAAACAATTTATAAAAGTTATTATACTGAAATACACAATTTATAAAAGTGAGTAAATTGAAATGCACAATTTATAATAGCTATTCATCTGAAATGCACGATTTATATAGTTATTTATCTGAAATACATGATACGATTTATAACAGTTATTCAACTAAAATACCCGGTACACGATTTATTCATATTACCTACCTTGATTTGGGCAAGAATGGGAACTGTGTCCTTTAACTTTTATTTCAGAACAGATGGGAGTTTTAAAACTGGTGACAGCTCCAGGTCCCATAATAGCTTTAATATCAACGGCATGAATTCTAACAACATAATCGCATCCATACTGTAGATTATATAAATTAAACTCTTGACTATGACTTGTTGCTGATTTCTCTTGAAAATGACTAGGAGAAGAAGGTTGCTGACAATTTTCTGCTTTCCAATATATCATATATTTTTCGGCAGATATTGTAGACTTCCAGGTGACTGAGGCTTTAATTATTCCATTGTGATAGAAAGATTCCAGCACACTAATATTATAAACATCTCCACCTGCGTGATTCCAAATTACCCCTCTATCTATAAAATATAAATGCTATAATTTTACAAGCTGTAAGCACAAAATTAGTTTAAATCAATTAACTAATTTCAGGTCACCAATATATGTGATGGACCCGTTCTTAGCATATTGGCAGATTTTTGAAGCAGGTTCTGATTGGTCTAAATTAAATTTTGTAGGACTGTTTGATGAAAATTCTAAATATTTATTAGATTTGCTGAAGTCCCCCAAAGTGTCGCAGATAATATTGGGCTGTTTGGAACATGCTAGAGTCGATGTGTAGCATATCTGACCCACGGTATATGTTTGAATTTGATACTGGTTGAGCAATATGGTTATGATTATAATGTTGAAAATTGCATTGAAACTGCATGATATTTTGCCATCTGCGAGGGCGCGCAAAAACTCAACCATGATGCAAAGCTCAGCATTGTGTCCCTCTCACTTAGCCCCTGTGTATGTTATAATGACTCAAACTACTTTGAAGTTGGTGTTTAGTGAAATTGTATGATGCTATTTATGTCAATATAAACTTTAAAATCTTACCGGAATTCACAGGCTGAGGAGGTGAATAAGTTTCTATAGAGAGTGATGCTGGTCTCCCAACTCTCTGATTTCCATTTAAGGCTACTAAAGCTTTGACTGTAATCAGATACTGAGTTCCTGGCTCCAACTTTGGTATCTTAAAACGATTAACATCCTAGAGAAAAATAAATATAGACAGTGAGCAAATATTTTACATTTAGATAGGGTCCCTACTCCCTCCCTATGCTTTGTGAATAATCCCAACAGTATGCTGTATTATCAAAGAACAACAGTTCGCGAAACAACAGTAGTTCTGGAAACAAACAACAACAATAGTTCTGGAAACAAACAACAACAATAGTTCTAGAAACAAACAACAACAATAGTGCTAGAAACAAAGCATATTCTAGTAGAGCATGTCAATCAATATGGCTAATATTTTGTATCGAGGAGGAGATGGTATCAGACATATGGATAAAAAATTGTGACCTCTAGAGGGGTCACAAGCTAAAATGTGATCTTTCATACAATCAGGGGCCATAATCCAGGACATAACAGATTACAATCATATATGTGCAAATATTGAAAGGAATCTAGATCTGTGGGTAATAAACATATATTTCGAGTTTCATCAAAATCTGATAAAAAATGTGACCTTTAGAGTGTCGAAAGGCTAACAACATAATTTTCCATAGAATCAGGGGCCATAATCCATGAAGTTATGATTCAATACACGCCAATATCGACAGGAACCGAGACCCTTATGAGATAAACCTATTTTGCAATTTTTGTCAAAATCGGATGGAAATTATGACCTGTAGAGTTTGGACAGATGGTTCGACAACAACATATGTCCACATGAAAATGTGGGTGAATATAAAAGTTGTCAATTAACAGAAATCAAATTTCTACTTACTGCAGGAACTGACTTTCGGCTATAATTTTGTCGTACATACGAGGTAGATGTTTTAGGTATTAAAACCCAAAAAACCTGTAACAGACATACGTAAAGTGAATTTAATGATATTATTGCCAAAGAGGTTTTCGGTTGCACTGGTTATTTACTTCTCAATATCTCCAAGCCTTGAATTCATTGTTTACAGATACAGAAAAAAATCCTACAAACTGAATAAAAACAAGACGGGGGCCATGCTTGTAGGGACATCTAAAAGACTTAGGTCCACTCCAAATTCATGTGTGGTAATCTGTGAAAACAACATTCAGTATTCATCATGTGTGAAGAACCTTGGTGTGCTACTGGATTCAGGTCGAACAACTCTGTCGTACGTGCAATTACATATTACATGTTTGTTACATATTATCAGGATTAGCTTTTATTTTCCATGCGTTTAGAACATGCAATGTGGATGTAGTGAGCGCAATCACAAATGTACATTATCATTATTATATCTTCGTGGAATTTTTACAAGAGAAATGTTAATCCTTACCAAGAATCTTTTTACTGCTAACCTATAAGGTAATCTAGGTGGCTGCCATGTGATAGTTAAATCAATTTTATTATTAGTATATACACTTCTTTCAACTTTTAAATTCTCAGGTTTTGGTGGCTCCAACAGTACTGTAACACAAATTCAAATTAGAAATGAAATGAAATGGGGTTTAAATATCCTATTGTTCTGCTCCTAAGCTGGGCTTATGCCATACAATGTGCTATGAGGGAAATTTTGCCCGAGCAGTGGCGCTACAGCCTTTTCTTATATCGAATTCTAACTGCCAAGGGATCTTTTAGGGGCACTCCAATGTGTACACGGGACCTTGGTTTTTTGTCCTAATGAACTTTCTCGGCCAATGCAGGAATCAAATGTCTGACCTCCAGGCTAGCGAGCGAACATCTTACCCACTTAGCCACTGTGCTCCCCAATTCAATTAGAAAGAAATTGCAATAAGAATACATAGATTCACATTTTATTGGGTTTTGAATAGAAATTCCTGAACTTTCTCGGCCAATGCAGGAATCAAACGTCCGACCTCCAGGCTAGCAAGCGAACGTCTTACCCACTTAGCCACTGTGATCCCCAATTCAATTAGAAAGAACTTGCAATAAAAATGTATAGATTAACGTTTTATTGGGTTTTGAATAGAAATTCAGTAAGTGCTGGTTTGTTACAAATAACATAGAATTACTGGCAGCAATGGTGGGAGAGTTTCACATTAACGACAAAACCTGATTCATTTTTTAACTAACATATGGTTCAGTTTTATTTCAATAATTTGCTTGAGCACTGGGTGGAAACTGGAGGAGAAAGAGAAAACCCAACAGGTTGGACAGGCAACCCTACTTGTTGTCACATACAAGCGGGCAATCAAATCCATACGCTATGTGACTCAATGACAGACCTTACAATTTAAAGCAATTGCGTTAAATCATTCCGCCATCCAACACCAACCTGGTAGCAAGCAATACACTGATCACTAATAATGTGTGTGGTAAGATTCTTCAGTCTACCATGTTTCAATGGTGTATAAGATCTGTAGACATCATGGGTTTCATATCGGCCATATATGCCAGTCGGAATCGGGGGCTTTGGAAATGACCGAAACTGTATCAGACCCGTCGGTCATTTGCCATTGGAAAAATAACTTATTTTGTGCTAAATCATAAAATCCCCCGAAAAACACGACAAAACTCTGTGCGTGTCGTGATGTAAAATGTCGGGTATAATAATATTAACAGTGTTCAATAGTCCACGAATTGAAACCAATGCCAACCCATCAACTATTTTTGTCTGAAGAATAACCGGCTGAGAAAATATTGAAGTGGAAGCCCTGGTAGATATAATACTTACACTTTGTATAAACAGTTACATTAGAATAACCACGAGAACCATGAATATTGATCGCTGCTACACGGAATTTAAAACTTGATCCTGGTTGGAAAGTGTGCAGTGGTAAATTTATACTATATTCTGATGATGATGTCTATAAAATAAATTTTATCATTTTTAATAACTCATTAAAGATATTTCGAATAAAAAAAGTATTACATACAATACCTTTTTTTTTTGTTACAATCTTGGGTCAGAATTTAGAAATGAAGTCAAATGGGGTTTACTGTCCTACTTTTCTGCTCCTTCCCTGACTAATGAAGATTGACATACGCCAAGAAGTGTGCTATGATGTAACTTTTGCCAAGACAGTGGTGCTACAGTCTATTTTTTTATGTCGCATTCCAATAGTCGGTTTTCTATCCCATCCAAAGGACTTGATGCTTTTTCACACCAGTATCAAACCTGAAACCTTCTCCGAGATCCCAAAGAACTATAACTAAAATTTTAAGTTTATTTTCAAAACATAATAAATATCATGATATATGAATTAACTGGGCATGGTTTTATTGCAGGATTTTATAGCAGGAGGCAGAGAGGGCAATGGGTGGAGAGAAAAAGATGTGGGACAGTTTTCATTGAAAATACAGTATAATCTGCATTAAAGGGACAGTCCCGAATAGAACAGAGCCTCAAAAATAAAAGTCCAAGTACATATGAATTTTAAACGCCAAAATATAGAGGACTGGTGTATATACTCTGACTCAAAATTTCAGCTCAAAATATTGAGTCGTTTGGACGTGAGCCTTAAAAAAGCTTATCCGGACACGTAACCCTTTTCAGATTTCGTTGGGTGACCCATCAATCGATTCCCGTTCCTTTAGAGGTCTACACCATGAATGGTCCATGTGCTGTACTTGATAACAAAAGGTAAATTTCACCGACACATTATTTTTATAAAATAAAACTCTGGTTTTAATACAGTTTGGGACACCGGACTCCATTTCAAGATGAAGACTGTGGGTTTAAGTTGTTTGAAAACGTATCACATATATTGAGTAAGTTGCTCGGCCATAAGGTATGGGATCTTAATGGATTTTAACACAAAATTAAAGAGTTTTATTCTCAAAAACATTATCAGGATTGACCTTTTAAGCAGCCACCAAAGGGAATTTTCACGACTGACCCGCTAACGGGAGTGGCCTCTTAATAAAATCTTGGTAAATTGATAGAAAAATTATCTAATTAGATGTCTCAATTTTTTTAAATAATTTTTCATTTATACTTTTTCAAATAAAATCCCCAATGAAACTGAAGGAATACAGAAATTTATGACTGTGAACTTACAATTAACTGTTCTCTTCCAACAGGTGATGACCTTGGCCAGTATTGTAGAAGATAAAACTCTGGATTGATTCTTTCCCGTCCTTCGTCATTTTGACCTCGTACCCAACTAACAATAATACCTTCATCTTCGTTATCTTTTATTGTAATTTTCTCTGGTTTAGGTGGCAATACTGAAAAAAATAATTTCATTAACTGCAAAAAAATCACATTTTCCATAACCTTTGCCAAGAGGATCATATACTGCTGAAGGAGAAGCCTGTCTATTGCTGTTCTTTTACAATATATCTTATTTATTATCTAAAGGAGCTAAATCGCTAATATTTTGGACCTAGAAGTTGACAAAAATGGGTGGCAACACATATAATAATGTAAATGAATTTATATAAACTGTTTAACATTCACTTGTTTCCATTTAACTATGTTATGTTTGACAAAATACGCCAGAAGTCTCAACCGAAAGTCAGTTTCGAGCGTCTGGTTATTCCAGTCAACACCGATAGTATTTAACCCTTTCAGACTACAATACGTAATATTACTTCAAAATAAACAACCATTGCGACTACTGTACGTATTATTACGTACCCTTGAGAAATTGAAAGTTTCGGGGAAAATTTTACCTTGACCTTTTGCCATTTCTAATAGGGGACATAACTCTGGTTTGTTTATAACTATCCAGACGTTTTTTCGATATTTTATTAAATGGCTAAAAGAATGTTGCTGAAATTTTAGTCATTTTTGGAAAGCGATGACGACGTCGAGAGTGACTTAGAGCGATGAATACGTCTGTTTTGACAGTGATGCAAGCAACAATGACTCGAAGAAAATGTAGACGGCGATATCGCTAATGCTAATGTAAACAAATCTTTTCCCGATGTTTTTACGGCAAATTCTGAATCCCTTGATGGAAACCGTATGATTTATAAAATCTGTTGCTATGGGAACCATAAAAATTTAGTCGTTCTCCCTCAATACCTGAACTTATTTTTTTTATTCATACAATAGGAGTAAGTATGTGCACTACGTATGTCTATGAATGAATATCTGACAAATACCTATTAGAATGGTTTTTGATGTTTTTCATGGAATTTGTCAAATTACCAAAGCTATATTTTTGTAAAATTGTTTATATTTTTTTACTCATAACTTCTCACATTTTACATTTATTAGTGCTACTCTGATGTTGAAAAATTATTCTGTGATAAATTTTAACATATAGTTTGAGTTTACATAGAGATTAAAGCTTTTTTAAAATTGTAATGTTTCACTTCACATTTTTCTCCTTTTTTCCTGTTGTTGTCATGGTAACTATTAGAATATCACTGAAGTGTTCATGTCCAAATTTGAGTATTTAGTACATTGACCATTCTTTATCCCAAAAAACATAGTTTTCACATGCCATGCTCACTGGATATTTCACATTACCACGAAATGAAAATCAGCAGTAATTTAACCAAATTTTGCAAATTAATTGGATTCTATGGGTACTTTCTTATTCTGAAAAGTGTAGTCTGAAAGGGTTAATTGCACATGCTCTCCAAATAAGGATATGGCTTCACCGTTTAACATGACTTGTGGAATATTTCTAGCCTCATTCTTTGAGCACCTTGTTACAAATGGTGATGAAACGCATGATGATACCTGATTCGTGTACCAATGGTAAAATGTGTATTTTGTCTTAAATATTGGATATCAGAAGCCGATCTTTTCCAAGTGAGATCACAACACTAATGCTGATTTAAATTGCCAAAAAAAATCATGTTTTCAATGTCAAAGATTTAGGATAATATTGAGTTACTGACTTAACTACTTTTATATTGAAATAGTTTCTACCAAGCTCTCTACTCAAAGAACAAACCATTTTGTCTTTAATTAACAAATTATGAAGTCTGCTTGATATTATCAGCTTTATACATGCTATCCACTGTTAACATAGCCATATGTTTACAGTAAATAGCGAGAGAGTGCGAGAGAAATGGTGTTTTACATCTACTCGACACAAACCAGGGCATGTCGGGACCAACATATGGTTTAACTTTATTTCAATAATTGCGCGTAGAAGTCTTTAGCAGTGGAAGGAAACCGGAGAAAACCCATGAGACTGGACAGGTGACCCTACTCCTTGCCATGTACAATCGGAGATTCGAAACCTCGCCAGTTGACTGAATGACAGGCTTTATGATACAGCACATGCACGCTAACCATTCAGCCATCCCACCCCCCCCCCCCCCACAGAAAATAGGTAATATGCACATGGCTTTGTTTATAAACAGTGACTGACAGTCATTTGTTAAACTTAGCTGTACTTCGGGTTGTATCGCAAAAATTATTCTATAAAGTAAAAAAGATTTGTAACAGCTTGAAATAAATATTCAAACCCACCCTAAATATTTTTTCTGATTCAATAAAATCCATATACTTACTGTCAATGTCCATTGGCTTTTCACAAGTAGCACTGCAGCCATGTTGACAACATTTTTTATTTCTGCCACAATTTGAATCCTTTTTACATTGTTTCACACATGAAGGTATTAAAGCCTTATTGTTTGTTACAGTTTTACATGATCCAGCTTTAGTTTCAGCTGCTCTACGAACAAATCCACACGTTTTACCACAGCTGTCTGATGTTTGCATTTCACCATCTTTCTGACACCAACTTTCTAAGCAAAACTGTATAATCAAAATATACATAATTATATTGTTTTAACTAGAAAAAGAAAACTTCGAGCACTAGGTTAATTTCAATTATTCTTGGTTTTTTCTCAGATTTTTTCTATATTTTCTTGTGATTATAATGTCAGTTACATAAGTAGATGTAACTCAGTTTCGAATTAATGACGTATAATGAAATAGTGAATGAAATGAAATGGGGTGTAATCAGATGGCCCGGTTTTAACTAGATTAGAACACTGTGGTCATTTAAAGAGTCTAGCGGTCAGATAGATAACCGAGACTCGATTAAGCGATAAAATAGATGATTGAGACTACATTGTAGGTCTCAATTGCCAAGTACCTTTGACACAATGATAAACAATCTACGCTACATTTGATCATAACTTCATACACTCATAACTTCGCACTGAATAAAGTGATTTGGCCCAAATTCTCTGCACCGAATAGTAGGCTAATGAAGACAGGCATACAGCATATGAAGGACATTATGCCATGACCGCAGTGCTATGGCCTACTCTTATTTTGAATTCCAATTGTCTAGGGCTCTTTAATGTCCATGAGAATGTGTAGGCTACACATGATCTTGGTGTTTTGTATTATGCGAAGGACTATACTTTGGCCTTTACCAGGCCCTTTGTTCTGCACCACTGACAATGTCTTACTCACTGAGCCAACCCCTCATTACCCCTGTATCTCAAGTCTTGAATTGATGACATATAATGTAATAGACATATACCTGACAATAAGATTTACAGTGTTGTAGATTTGTATAATATTCAGCATCCCTTCGATCACAAATATGTAAACACTAAAAGAAATTATAATTCATAAAATTACTTTCATGTCTATACCAGTTATATTATTTCTACCAAAATTTGTTGATAATCCCACTATTACACTAAAGATACATTCCTAATAACAATATAGTGCGATAGGGTTTGTAACATAAATCCCATCCGTCAGCTTTTCGGGTAGAAATTATGGCTTTATTTTGTAGGTTTTGATGTTTGATTACAAAAAACCAATGTTGACATTTTTTCTGAGTAAGTTTTCATAGTATGGGGGGGGGGGCATTATTTGAGGGTGCTATCTTGCGATAATATTCCAACTTATTTTTTTTATTTTCACCTTATTTATAATGTTATCAACATATCAACTGTGATTTGACAATGTTTTTATATTGGCAGGGTTCATGACTACACTTTAGATTGTTTTCAATCATTTCATGATGATATTTCCAAGATGACGACCATTTTCATCAGGAAAATCGGTCAATGTGTTGATTTCGATTAAGTAGTAGTGTTTGGTGTCAATATATATGTTTTCGGGGTCACAGATTTCATTCCTGGCATTTACATGTACATACTGCCCCTCTGACAAGGTGAACCCATGCCAGAAAAACCTTAAGGAAATTTCTCGCCCAATACATTGTACTTTAAGTGAACCAAAGATCTATACTGGTTGTTGAACCCGTGTCTTACTCACTGAGCCACAACAGCTCTTATTCAAGAGTTCTACGACAATAGTTGCATGTATGTGAATTTAACCACATTATTTTATAAATATTTAAAGTAATGTTCTTACCCATCTACAATCTTGACTTTGTTTGCATTTTCTAATTAAAGGATCTTCCATTGACCGGTTATTCTCCTGTAACTGAAAATATATGAAAAATTAATTTGAATTCATTTTGTTATAATATTTCAGTTTGAGATCATGCAAGGTCTGCTTTATAAACCAGTTCCAAATAAGCTAATTTACAGTTATGTACGTCATACTTACATCATTATAAGCAATTGCCAGAGAAAATCAATAGGGTTCTTCCTGTCATTTTCCCTATGCTTTAGATCAAATTTTCCAAAAATCGTTCTAGCACTCTAGCCTCCATCACATTTAAAAGAAATTGTGGATGGAACCATCCAAGATCTTTAAAATATTTTTTTGTTACTTCCAGAGTGTCCACCAAAAAATGTGAACAGACGTCCAGATGTCTAGAGGCAATGACATAATACATCCACATTCAGATGCGGGCGCATATAAACCTATATTAATCTTACTAACTTTTTATTCTCTATTAAAGTAATTGTGTTTAGTTTTACGTAATTAGTATTTTTTCCTTTTAAGTCAGGTTTTAATTTTTATACCATGGCTAATCAGGCAACATACAACAGTCCTCATTTTGTTTTCTGGAGCATATCTCAAAACCTTTCAAGATAACTTTATGAAACTTTGTACATGCATCAACCTATTATAGCAGTTGTGCTTTCTGCTGATAAGAAATTTGTCTGAATTAATCACTTTTGAGTTCGTGTGGAAATAAATTTCAGTTAGTTTTTGGTATACAAGGAGGCAGGATGTTGAAACAAACCTTAAGACAACAACCCAATGGCACCCTTCTCTGTCATTAATGCGTCACTGCATACATATACATACGTATATATAAATAGCAAAAAGACAAACAAAATTTAATGTTTTGAGCAAATAACATAGCGGACACAAGACAGGTGCTATGTGTGTATGTAGACATTCTGATCCTCCATTAATTTAAGTCTCCTTAGATATGTCAACAACCTTCAACAATCTGACAATGAATTCATTTAAAACTAGCCGAGTAAGTTCACAAACAAAATTTCCTCTAAAATAAAAATCTCATTAGTTTTTACATTTTTTGTTGAGCCAAGTTAATGGGATTTTATGTGAAATAACATGAATCAGCAGTTTTTCGCACAGAAATATTTATATGACAGATGGGACAATAGACACAGCAGGTAAGGTGAACAACGAGAAGCCTATTCTTTTCTTAAATAACAAACTTAAACAAACATGGTGGACAAGCTCGACTGATTACGAGAATGTTGGTCTGACTTTCTTCGACCCAAATATCGGACAGATAAGTAACATAAGATCTTTTTTTATCTACACAGTACACACTATTTTATCTATCGATTTATTGACCTTGGAAAAATAAAGAGGTATCGATAAATTTGTGCTGATTCTCAACTGAGAAAGAAAAATGCACTTCAATTTCCATATCTATAATAATTTATGATTCTTCTCACCAGAATACAATTTTTTTGTCAAATTTAAGCAAAGTAGTTTACATTCAAATGCTTTGATGTAAAATATTAATTTCACTCGCTTTTTTTGGATGTCAAAAGATTAAGAATTGGAACTCAATATAATAAGTGTACTCTCTTTAAATAGGTCATTATATACAATTATAACCTGTACAATGTATTTTCATCTTGTTACATAACCCTTATAGACCTTGACCTTATCCTTAGATACCTATAATTACAATTTTTACCTATATATAGATTAGACTTTGACCTTCCAAAATGTTCCCTGTAATTATTATTATATAACTTTAAAAATATTCATTTATTCACATAACAAGCCAATAATCAACTATCAGGTTCAGTCTTAATTATCGAATGGCTGAGAAATTGAATGGATTAGACAATGTCTTGGTTAAATGTTATTTGTCTATTATCGTAGCAATGATACTTGACAATCAAGACTAGTATTTATACTACTTCTTGTCAAAACGTCAAAACACTTAAAACTTCGCTCAAAGTAAAAATATTTGGTTAAAAAGATGAATATATTCATTTGAACTATTAAAGCAAAATAATCCAGCTCTTTCTGTAAATCTTACACAATGCATCTTTAATTGACATAGCATGCTTATTATAATACAGATGTTTTTCTGCAAACCAAGCTACAAATAAATTTCCCCACAACACCGCCTTTGGCCAATAACATGATATCATCTTATAAAAAAACACCAATAACATCTTGTCCAGAAAAAAAATATATAATATTATCCTATCTTATTTCTTCACCCATGTGTATCTATTGACATGACAAAATTTATTCATCTTATAATTTAACTCAACATATTTTCAAGACATCCTACTGTTCGTGTATTCAACCAAAAATATCCCAAATTCCTTAACAAGTATTTTATTATCTTCTTATAAACGTTCTCATGTTTCGTGTAACGGTAAAATTCAGCTTTTTATTGTCAACAGGTTGCAAAGTCCCGTATTTTATGATTTTCGAGAACATAACACCTAGCTCTAATTTAAGCAGGTGTAATATGAAAGAGATGAATAGTTAAAATACTTTTAAGTTTGGCGTTACCACGATTTTACATGAATCATTCATCAAACAGAGTTAAATAATTAAAATACGTCTTTTGTCCATCCTAATTTATAAAGAATATGTTAGGATTACAAAATACATACTTGCAAGATAAATATTGAAAAGTTTAAACACTAACGCCCTTAAAACCTTACATTACTTTCAAAGATAATCCTATTTACATGTATGGTACGAAAAACATGCGGTCATGTACATAAAAGAACACTTGACAGTTAGAATATGACAGAACACAGTGGAGAGAGAGAGAGAGATGGGGTTTAATGTCCACTCTACACAAACTAGGTAATTTCGGGACTAACATATGGTTTTTAACTTTATTTCAATAATTCGCTTGCGCATAGGGGTTTTTAGCTGTGGCAGGAAACTGAAGGACCAGGAGAAAACCCACAAGGTTGGACAGAACACAGGGCCTTCAGAACGTGCAAATATGTGTTTATTGGTTTAAAAATAGTTAAAATACCCAATTGATCAACCATTTCTTTAATTCTAGGTTGTTTCTGTTGAATCAGGAGCTATAGTCTTTGATTCTCATGGACACCCCCCCCCCTCGCTAGGCAACTGCTTAGGGACGCTTACTTTGTCTCGGAGGGGTGCTTATTTGTCCCCCATACCACCACCACCTTAATGGAAATTTTATTTGACTGACTGTATGGAGATTACAATATTTTAGGCCCCTCTGCTTGGCAATTTATCATCTAGTTGGCAAAACAAAGTGTGACATTTTTCAGACATTAATTATTTCATGATTTGAAATTCAACATAGAGTGGGATTTCGGTTGGAAAATCATTGGACAACTTCGAGGTTGTTTGGCTCGCGGTCTAGAATAGCAGAAAAACACAGAAAAACACATCTGCAGCAGTTCAATTTTCAAAATATTCTTGGAGAAGACCTACCTGCTTTGTCAGCCACTGTTCCGTGGACTAAACGATTGATTAGTTGTTTTCAATTCAGGTCATCCACCCAAGTTAAGATATAATTGGACCACATTGAAGTTGTTGTATTCACAGGCTGCAATTGCAGGAAAATGCATTTGTGGCCAACTTGCCATCAAGTTTTCCAAACTAACTTAGACTTTGGTGTGCGCCGTTGTCGTAATAGGGAATTTTTAGGGGCATTTCAGGTATTGGAAAAGAATTAGACTTTGGACTTATCTTTGGGTATGCTCATTACCCGTAGCAGTTGTATTAGACTTTAAACTTTTGTTGGATAATGGATATATCCACAACCCTTAAAAGGACATACATGTAGCAACTGTCATGGCCAATTTTTTTTAGGGGCATTTCAGGTATTGGAAAAGAATTAGACTTTGGACTTATCTTTGGGTATGCTCATCACCCGTAGCAGTTGTATTAGACTTTTCACTTTTGTTGGATAATGGATATATCCACAACCCTTAAAAGGACATACATGTAGCAACTGTCATGGCCAAATATTTTAGGGGCATTTCAGGTATTGGAAAAGAATTAGACTTTGGACTTATCTTTGGGTATGCTCATCACCCGTAGCAGTTGTATTAGACTTTAAACTTTTGTTGGATAATGGATATATCCACAACCCTTAAAAGGACATACATGTAGCAAATGTCATGGCCAAATATTTAGACAATGTAATAAATTTAACTATGGTAACATGACCATATTAAAATTCAGTCCTTACTGTATGTGAGTAAAGAAAAAAATGTAGATCGGATCAGATGTTTTAAGACTTAGTTTGTGACAGGTCTGTAAAAACTTGAAACAAATTTTTAATATATTTGTTAAATTACATACTTGAAGGAGATGGGTTTGACTGATACAGTTGTTAAGTAGGGTGTTATACTATACCCTAGCTTCTGGCCCACCCATCTATTACAATGCATTTTATATACTTTTATCATAGACACATACATAAAACACACGATGTTATTACACAAGTATTATTAATAACTATGATAAGATCGAGCTTGTGATTGTCAATGAAATATCCAGATAAAAATCTCCGCTCGACTAGTCTAGCCTATTCATTCATAAATCTATAAGTCTTTGTAATCTTATAATATCAATGTAGAAATTAAAGTATTTATGATTGGAGAATAATCAATCGATCTAGATCATTTCATTGGTTATGGCAACCCATTTCACAGAATATATGTACCGGTATATTGGGCTGATCTACATTTAAGATTATGCAGAATACATGTACACTGTATATCACATTAGCGGTTGCCATCAATTAACTGGAGATCAGGCCCTGATCCAGGATTTTGTCGAGGGGAGGGGGACATGGACATACATTGGAGTAAAGGGTATTCATCAGAATGCTGCATACATTAGTGGTTTAGATGACCAGTCTCACTGGGGCTGAGGGAGGGCCCCAACCCCCTGCCCCCCACCCCCTGGATCCGCGCCTGAAAATTGTGTACATGCTATATACACAAATATTTACTGTGATACTTACTGGACAAGATTTGACTATACATATACACTTGGTATTTTCATATTAGATTGGGTGTAATATTCGAGGTCAATCCAACGATTCCATACCACCTAATACAGGTGTTTTTAATTGCATGTACATGTACTTTGTACGACCTACATGATATGTACACAAATATTTACTGTGATATTCAAGATACGTCAAGAATACACCAAGAATACACCGCAGTCTAAATTACTTTAGGTTTGTCAGTAGTTACATGTAGATTTTTGATAATTACTGCAAACTAAGATCATCTTGTTTCCATATTTACCAGTGAATGTGACAAATGCTGGGCTAACAAGTAAAGTGTTGCATTGCCTAGTCATGTGGATGGGACAAAAACCCATGTATACATGCAAGTAGAATTTAATAAAGAGAAGGCAGAAACACAGTTCACTACACTAATTAACAGTGAATATTTGCTAGCTACAATCACTGAGAGGGATGACATCAGTGTGGCTTAATGCGCTCGCAATATTAACTTTTTTCCATCTGAAAATTAAATTCCAAAACATTTTTTTGAAGTATTAGAAAAATAAATTAAGGTGTTTGAAGTATATCCAGATAAAAAATACATGTACTCCCAATTTAGTGTAAATTGGTATATAAAAAAGAGTACAAAGCACCATTATGCCCTGGCTTATTACTGCAACATCTTATGTAAACAGTGCACACACCATAGAGCCAATGATAGACAACCTCTGGTACATGTATGTCACCTGTAGAAGGCATACTTGAACTAAAAAAGGTCCGACATAAGAAGGCTTTCACAATACCTCTGTGAAACAGATTGGCATTGCATACATATATATGTGACCATAGAATAAAAATTGAACCGTATGATACCCTCACAATGACCAAAGTATTTGCTACCAGTATGTACATGCAAACAAAATATATGACATGTACAATGTAAACAAAATATATGACAATGTACAATTAATAAAATAAATAAGAAGTTCAGAGGATGCAAATCTAAAGTAACTTTTTAAGTTTATTAAATACCAAAGTAAACATTGTCAATGAAAAATGTCTTAATACCTCTTACATTATATTTGATTATCTTA
The DNA here is from genome assembly GCA_917208275.1 of Patella pellucida. NCBI lineage: Eukaryota > Metazoa > Mollusca > Gastropoda > Patellidae > Patella > Patella pellucida. Next base: position 67,805,318 of record OU795039.1, read on the forward strand.
TCGTCTGGGGTCATGTACAGGGTCAGTAAATATGATAATTGGCCCACTTATTCTGATAATATGTCTATCATATTATTGATATCAGCACTTTAATCATTTCATAATTCATTCATGCATTCATTGATTTATCTGAATCAATAACCCCTCGATTATTTAAATTATTAGTAATTTTTATGTTTTCAAATATTACACCTGTTGTTAGTGAAATCGTCTGGCGTTAAGAAAACTATTCAACTAGTGTTTAGGTTTATATACATGTAGGATACGACTGGCTACTTTCTTTAAATACACAGAATACTTCCAATAATTGTGGCCTTGAATTACAAATTCCCAAATTAAATTAAAGAAACACAAACACTTTATCTTAAATCTTTGGTGTTAAATTTGTTTTTTTTATTTCAATATTTAGATTTGACAATTATATTATAGAATGGGGATGGTGAGCATGATAGAGGCCACATCAAAAACTTATAATTTAGAGATATACATGTACATATATATGAAATCTACATTTTTAATTTCTTCATAAACATTACATGTACAAACTAAATGTGTATTTTATACATACATGTAAGCATGCATTTATCTTTATTTTATACAGAAAAAATTCCTAAGCAAACAAATAACCTTACTCTCCGTCCAACCCATCCTCCCTTGTGGAACTGCCTATACATGTATGAAATGAAATGAAATGGAGTTTAACATCCTACTGTTCTGCTGCTGAACTGGGCTAATGACGACGAACATACGCCAAACAGTATGCCTGGGCTGCGGCACTACAGCTTACTCTTATAGTGAATTCCAACTGCCAAGGGATCTTTTACAGCTGTCCTTGTCAGGTCCTGCGATACATGTATGAGTTAAATATACAATAAGATAGATTGTATAATATAATTTGAAGGTTTTCTAACTGTTATATATATAGGCTAGTCATTAGATAAGTATGGTATAAAACATATGGTAATAAACATTGTTGATAAACTGGTAAAACAAGTCAGTCTACTTGTAACATCATTTTTTTTACAATACATGTAGTACTTTAACTAAAATGTTATAAATTCATCACAAAATACGAGATTAAAAAAACTATCCCAAAGAACACTGAACCTTATCTAAGAGAATATAGAACTTTATCTAAGAGAATACAGCATGTACATGTATATGACTTTTATCATACAGAATATGGAACTTTGTCTGAGAGAAGGTCCACTCAACACAAACTAGGTAATTTCGGGACTAACATATGGTTTTTAATTTTATTTCAATAATTCGCTTGTGCATAGGGGTCTTTAGCAGTGGGAGGAAACTTGAAGACCCGGAGAAAACCCACGAGGTTGGACAGAACACAGGGCCTTTGGAACTTGCAAATATGTGTTTATTGGTGTAAAAATACCCAATTGATCAATCATTCTTTAATTCCAGATTGTTTCTGTTGAATCATGAGCTAGTCTTTCATTCTCATGGACAACTTTGTCTGAGAGAATATTAAACATGTATATATACATTTATCTCAGAGAATAAAGAACTTTAGATAATATTTAATATTTTATCTACCTAATATTCTATGTAGCATATGTAAGCATGCTCAAAATGCAGTAAAACAAAGTTGTCTTTATTCCAGTTTGGGTTGAGAAGGAAAATTAAAGTTCTTTGAATAACACAGTTGTCAACCAACTTAGCAATATCTAAAGAATCGCTATAGAATTCATTTTTACTGTCTACACATTAATGTTTCTTACTGCTTTCAATTTTAATTGAGATATCTTGTTTTCTTTCTATTGAAGCCCTTGAATGAAACGAGTTTAAAATCCTACTTTCCGACTTCATACAGGTTAATGAAGGAAATTTTGTTTGGACAGATACACTACAACACAACCCCCTCTTATTTCAAATTCCAAATATCAAGGGTTCTTGTATGAGCATAGGAAACTCAAATTTTCCGGACAGCACCGAACAATGAGATAGCCTATTTTTGCTTGTCAGGCCCTACATCCTGCACCACTGAGAAGGGGATCTGAAACACACTGGAAAAACCTCGGTTTTTCTTTCCATCCAATCGACTAGACAGCTGTCCTTGTCAGCCTCTCCCTACTGAAACCACACAGGAAAATCCCATCCTGATGAACCTTCTCGGACAACACCAGGAGCGAACCTCCAACCTCCAGGCTAGTGAGCCATCGTCTTATTCACTAAGCTACCATGGCTCCCTTTCTCAGCAAACACCAGGATCTTACTCACTGAACCACTGTGGCTCCAGGTCCGTTGGGGGTAGGGGGCAGCGGACACCCTTGTCCTGGGGTCCATAGCTTAGACTGGCCCGGGGGTACATATATGCTGGGTAATGTTTAAAAAAACATTGTTGATAATATATTAATAAAAATATATTGTACACTGTTACTTTCCTCTTTGTTTGTGACTGCTAAAATCTTGAGGCGCCAAAAATCTTTTTGTTTTTTATCTTTTAACCAATTTCAGTTTCAAAGCGATTGGTAACATTGAGGTTGCTTAATACCGGGATGATTGATTGTGGTTGTTTGTGATTCAGGTCAACCATCTATGGTAGGCTGTACTGGACCACATTGAAGCTGCTGTATATTCAGTTAAATTTTCTCTGACAGTCCTGTCTCTGTGGACTGTAAACAATTTCCAAATTATCTTTGAGCGGGAGGGGATTGGTGGGAGGGGGGAGTGGTTCCCTACTTGCCGTTTGTAATCTGATTTTTTTCTCAAGCATTTCAGGTTCTGCCCCCCCCCAATATTTATCAAGTCTGTTACAGTACTCCCATGACCAACAACACGCTAGTACTGATGTGCAGAAAACTACAATAATAGTAAATGAAGCCTATCAGTTGGTAGATCCATCTTGAAACATTAAATATAAATTGTGAATGCAATAAGAAGAGGTAGATATTTTAGCCCAATCTGGTGAAGTTTTACAATGACAATACAGTAGGACTAAATTTGCCAGGACAGCAGTAAAATAATTCTGAAATTTTATTTAGAACACTTCATTTGGCTAGATACTAGAATTTGACCCCTACCAGTTGTTTGTATTTGTGGGCTTGTTGCATGGCAGAGAAAACAAGATTAGGTTCAGTTAAAAATTATTAACAAGATTGTAAAAACATTCTTTTTTTATAAATGCGTCCTGCATGGCTCAATAATTGATGTTTTAACCTAGCAAACTTAGCTCTCTGCCTATATAATTATTGTCTCTAAAGAAATACCAAGGTAATCATAGTATGTAGGCCATGTTGTGATCAGGCAAATCATTCTACTTTTACCCCACAGTGACAGATTAAAAACATTTAAATCTAAGTAATATTTCAAGTTATGTGAAAATAGTGACAGTTTTATGGCTGTTAAATGCCAATTATGCGGTTGTTTTGGATTTTATTAATCCATCCTGTCACTATGGCAGTTTATAGTAAAAGTTTATTGGTGTATAATCAAAAGTTAATAAAATTAAAACTCACGTGTGCCTGTATCGTATCAGTAACGCTAGATGTGTATTGAGTTAGGCAATAACTGTAGCACTGACCACGTAAAAAGTGGTGATTTCCACTCGACACTTGGCGACACACCAGTGCCAAGAACACCCATAGTACTAAACACCCTGAAGACGTTTCCCCCATGCCTTCATTTGGCTAAAAGTCTCCAGAAATCTTTGAAAATCACGAGAAAACACCGTTACATAAAACACATGCGTCCTAGACCGGTCTGCGGTTTACTGTTGATATAACTTCTCGCCACCACGCTTTACCTGAATACGACGAGTCCAAATTCAATAATGGGGTTGTCAGGTATGATAACGGACACAGCTTGTTCTTTCCGTAATATTATAGACGGTCAGCTGAAATTAAATACTTTCTGCACGTAACCGGTCAACTCAAAATCATCATTTTTATATAGCCATTTTTTTTTATCTATGTTTTAAATTCCTGACTGATTATGTGTGTAGCTGTGTATATAAATTATAAATGGAACGTTTTACATTTTGATGTTTCGTAAAAGAAATATATAATTATTTACAGGTGTTCTTTTATCTTTGCCTATTATCCAAGGGCCTTGTTGGCAACGAAATTATCCCACACGTTCCTACATAATTATTAGAAAATATTGTTACAAACAAGTCCTAATTATTAGAAAAATTCAGCTTTAATTTAGTTTAATTAATGCCTCGGTGGTGTTTTAAGCGGTATTGGTCGATGTGATGAGACAAAAAAAACGAGGTTCCCGTGCACGTCAAAGAACCCATGACAGCATAAAATACGAGTATAAGTCGTAGCGCGGCTGTTCGGGCAAACTTTCACTCACATTGTATGGCGTAGCCCGTCTTTATTCGCCTGGATGGATCAGATAATGTGCGCAGGACAGTAAATCTTATTAAATTGTCATTCCATTTAAACAGTAATTCATTCAAAAGAAGATATGTTTTGACAATTGGTTATTCTGATAAAAAACGAAATGAGATGAAATGAAAAGGGGTTTAACGTCCCTGTTCTGTTCCTAACATGGGCTAATGAAGACGGGCATACGCCATACAGTGTGCTATGAGGGAAATTTTGCCCGGGCAACGGCGCTACGGCCTACTCTTATATCGAATTCGGGGAATCACGTGGCTTAGTGGGTAAGAGGATGGCTTGCTAGCCTGGAGGTTTTCCATCCCTGCATTGGCCGAGAAAGTTCATCCAGATTTTCCGGCGTGGTTTTGTCAGTAATGCAGGACGGAGGGCCTGACAAGGACAGCTGTCTAGTCGTTTGGGTGGTACGAAAAACCGACGTCCCGTGTACACATTGGTGTGTACGTAAAAGATTCCTTGGCAGATGGAATTCGATATAACAGTAGGTCGTAGCGCCGCTGCCCGGGCAAATTTTTCCTCATAGCACACTGTATGGCGTATGCCCGTCTTCGTTAGCCAAGCTTTTAAGAAGCAGAACAGTCAGACGTTAAATCCTTTTTATTTCATTTCTATTGAATTCCAACTGCCAAGCGATCTTTTACGTGCACGCCAATGTGTACACGAGACCTTGGTTTTCTGTCCCATCCGAACGACTAGACAGCTGTCCTTGTCAGGCCCGGCGTACTTCATTGATAAAAAAGAAGACACAGTAACAAGCGAAACTCTTCATATAAAAGTGTTTCCGCAATTACGATTAAGTGACGATTTAAAGGTGACATCTGTTTTTTATCTGGGTTTTTTTTAACTTGGCGATATGGATAAAATGTGTCTTCAAAAGTGGACTATCTTTAATCTATTTGTGTAACAAGGATAAATAAAAAAGGTTTGACTTCAAAGCTGGAAGCAGGAAAGATTAACACCTCGATATTTTTATACGGATAACACGAACATGCTAGTTCCTGGTTCCATGTGAGGTTGCCATGGGTTGTCGGGTGATCTAACACGTTGATTTTTAATGGTATGTTATTGAGTCAGGGGATTCCAAGATATTATGGTACGACTCCGGTGCACAATAGGTTTACCCCAAGACCCAACGAATGGCTACTGGCTACTGCTAGTCGGCAAGGGCTAAGCTAAGTGAGAGGGGCGCAGTGGCAAGCTTTGCGTCAGGGTTTTTGCGCCCCCTCTCAATTGGAAAAATCAGACGATTTCAATGCCTTTTCAACATTATCATTATAAACATAATGCTTAACTAGTGTCAACATATACCGTGGATTAGGTATGTTGCAAATTGGCCCCATTTCATTTCATTTCATATGTTTTACACACAGCGCAATATTACCCGGCGGCTCTGGGACGGACCGCAACCCTACCCCTCAAATGTATTTTTTTTTTTTTTTTTTTTTTTTTGGGGGGGGGGGTCCTCGTGCAAAATCATGGGTCACCACGCCCCTGCTATTCGGACATTCCTACGTGTAGGGATGGCGGGTGTCCTTGTAAGGCTAATGCCCTCCCCCCCCCCCTAAAAAAAAAATCGAATTAGCCCCCCCCCCCCCTAAAAAAAAATATATTTCGTCAACAACAATTATTTCTTAGGAGTGCTCTTAGCTGGCCACATCCTCGTCCCCTCCAAAAAATTCTGTAGCCACCCCCCACCCCCCCAAAAAAAATAATTATAAACTGCGATATCACCCAAAAAAGGAGCGGACGGGTGTAAATCCCTCATTATACCTCGCCTGTCCAACCTTGAGGTTTTCCGCCGGGCCCTCTATGTTTACTGAGCTCATATGTTTTATTCATAGCTATTGTTTTCGTTGCCATCAATGAAAGTTTGGTTAAAATTGTTGTTCTGTAGTTGAAGGCCACCTGGTGAACTTAGTACATTGTATCTTGGTAAGCTTTCTTCTACTAGTGTACCAGGTCTATGTGTCATACTTTTGTAATATAGATAAGCTCGAACTTTCTATTTTAGCGTTACTGTCGTTAAAATAATCTACAAAAAACTTGAATACTGTCTCATTCCAAAAGCTACGGAACATTCACAAGATTAGTGACAAAATGAATTAGGGATTAACGTCTTACGTTTCGGAACCAACAGGGCTAATTTTTAAGAAGGGCTTACGTACTGTGTGTTGTGGAGGAGGGGATTTTGCCCGGGCTGCGGCGTTTCCTTCTACTCATCAGGGAATTCCAACGGTCCTGGATTCTTTTACGTATACGCCCATATGTAAACAGGGCCTCCTTTTTTCGTCACATTCGAACGACTAGACGATATTCTTTTCCAGACCCTTCACCCTCATTCCCTCCACCACTGACTTAGGGAAACTACGCTGGACAATCCAGAGGAATGTTTTCGACCATCACGGAGATCAATTCAACACTGAGCTACCCGTACGTAACTAACGTACTAAAATTAAATGGTAGCTGGCTTTTTAGCAGGTAGGGTGAGTCTGTGGTTCAGATTTTGAGCCACCGTGACTTCGTAAACATTAGTGACAAAAACAATTATATGAAGACAGCAGTCTAAAACTATATAATGTTTTCATTTATCTATCTATTCATTAGATAATTTATTTAAACAATATTCATTTAACTCAAATATCAAATAGAATATTAATTTCAAATATTTCTTGCTTAAACCGATATTTGCATATGTAGGCTAACTATCGCTCGAAAACATAATATAGGTAGCGTTTCTCGAAAGATAAAATCCAAATTTTAGTTGATACAACAATTTTGATTGGTTAAGCACTAAAATCAATATAATATTGTCCAATCAAATTACTAAAATTAGAATTGTATCGTAGTTAAAATTTCGTGAAACGGGTACCATATATTGTGCTGTTTGGTGACGTTTTCACTTTCAAATGAATAACCAATATCCTCTATCAGTTTCGTTACTTTAAATGGACTGTCCCGAATAGAACAGAGCCCCAAAAATAAAAGTCCGAGTCTGTATGAAATTTAAACGCCAAAATATAAAAGAATGGTGTAAATACCCTGACTCAAAATTTCAGCTCAAAATATTGAGTTGTTTGGACGTGAGCGTTAAAACAACTTATCCGGACATGTAACCCTTTTAAGATTTCGGGTCAATTCTTTCGTTGGGTGACCCGATAATCGATTCCCGTTCCTTTAGAGGTCTACATGGTGAATTGTCCATGTGCTGTACTTGATAACAAAAGGTTGATTTCACCGACACATTATTTTTATAAAATAAAAGTCTGGTTTTATGAAATCATCGCATAATACAGTTTGGGACACCGGACTCCATTTCAAGATAAAGGCTGTGGGTTTAAGTTTTTTGAAAACGTATCACATATATTGAGTTAGTTGCTCGGCCCTAATAAGGCAGGGGATCTTGATGGATTTTAAGACTAAATTAAAGAGTTTTATTCTCAAAATCATTATCGGGATTGACCCTTTAAATAGAAAATGTTATGAGCACTCCTTTCATTAAATAGCAATCCCACATACCATAGTGTGTAACAGTATATAATTGTTATTTACGATATATTAACAGTACTCGTATATATTGATCAAGCCAGTCCCCTATTGAATTGATTTACGGTCTGTCAAAATTTGAAATCAAACGGTTTAGAAATTACCATAATAAACCGTTAGTCTAACGATAGATTACCGGCATGTACTCTCCTAGAAATACTGTCCTCGGTATAATAATAACTGATAAACCGATAGTTAAAATCGTTAATTGAACAAATAAATAAAGTGAATAGTTCATATAGGTTATAGACTCTTGTGTATCTAAGAGCGACAAAAAGAAGCCAAAATGGTTTCGTTTATTCATAATAATTATGTCTAGCCTAGATTTTTATGTCAACTACACGACCAAATCTCTAATAAATAATTGTTTGTCTTCGTTTCTTCAGTGATTTACAAATGATGATTCAAGACAAGGAGATATGAAATGACTTGGGGTTAAACTTCCTACTGTTCTGCTTCTAAACTGGGCTAATGAAGACGGGCATACGCCATACAGTGTGCTATGAGGGGAATTTTTGCCCGGGCAGCGGCGCTACGGCCTACTCTTATATCAAATTCCAACTGCCAGGGGATCTTTTACGTTCACGCCAATGTGTACACGGGACCTAGGTTATTCGTCCAATCCGAACGACTAGGCAGCTGTCCTTGTCAGGCCCTCCGCCCTGCATCACTGACAAATGCAGGGATTGAACACCCGATCTTATACCCCCGTCAGACCGGGATGGCGACCTTACTTCGTTGCTACGGCGATTGAAAATGAGTTTAGAGCGCACTAAGATCACCATAAGCGTGGTGGAAACGCCAGCTATCGTGCTGTGGTCACCGTGGTCGCCAATGATCGCCGAGTCACGGCGTTTATTATGAGCATGTTCAAAACAAACGCCAAGGTTCTCCGATCTAATACCCCTTCAGACTGTGGTGGCGTCCTAGCTGCGACACTACGGCGACGGAAAATGGCCGCAGAGCCCGTCAAGATCGCCATAGGCGCGGTAAAATCGTGGTGGAAACGTGAGATCGGGTGGCGTCCTTACTGCGCTGCAGCGACCGTACGGCGATCAGAAAATGCACAACGTACGAAAATGTCCTAAAATATCACAAACTTGAAAAAAAATAATTGTGTTTTCACATAGTCTTTCCAGCGCAGATCGCAAAACCTTGGCGTTGTTTTGAACATGCTCAAAACAAACGCCGTGACTCGGCGATCATTTGCGACCATCGAGACCACAGCGCAATATCTGGCGTTTCCATCACGCTTTACCACGTTTATGGCGATCTTGTCTGGCTCTGGCCAAATTCCGTCGCTGTAGCAGCGCAGTAAAGTCGCCACCCCGTTTGTAAACTTTTTAGACATTTTCTCGCGTTTTGTGTACGTTTACCGGCGACCTTGTAAATTTTCTAGTCGCAGCAGCGCAGTAAGGACGCCACTCGGTCTGACGGGGGCATTAAGGCTAGCGAGCCAGTTAGAATATAAATACAATTAATTGCAAAATGAAACTGAACATTTCCGTTAAAAATATTTTGTCTTTGGTTGGCGCATTATGTGTGTGCAACGGGACTGGGGGCAATTTTTTGGAATGTAGGCCTATAATAATTTGCCGCATGCCACGACTATCCGTCGGCGGCGATGGAAAATTAACGACGAGTTGGTGTGCAAAGGCCTTAGAAATATATAATTGGCGAGATTTTATAAAGTCTGGGCTAGTATTTATTGACTATTGTTCTAGGAATTGGGTGGCGATAGTTTATTCACTTTTATAGTGACATCATGCAGATACTGAACATTTCAACATGTCCGCCTGTGGTAAACTGTGTGTGAGTTATCACATACCCCACGTTAGTCAACATGACTTAATACACCTTATTCAGGTCCTTGCTATATACTTCTTGTGTAATCAGCTTTTTGGCTTAAAATCTGAAAATATTTTGCAATAAACTGTCATTCATATTTCGTTATATATAATATATATTACCCCGCCCTTATTATATTTGAATAGCAGGCATTCGTGCTAATAATAACTAATTCAAATTTGGAATAATAAGGACGAGTCGTACGACCAAAAACGATGAATACAATACAAAGGCAAGCAACTGACAAATATTCGATTCTTTATTTCCCATTATCTCCCTAATCGTTCGTATTAATGCGTCAATCTAAAGGGTTTGTATAAGACATGTCAGGGAGCTCTTGTCGGGCAAAAAACGCCCCACGTGCCTGCCACGAGAAGATAATATATTATTTATTTATAATGTTAGACATGTATATTTAACTCTATCTTTCATTGATTAATTCTTAACACACCTTTCATACATTTGGCTGTTTGGGTTTTAACAAACATGTCAAAATAAACGTCCCGAGAAACCAAGGTCATTACTAAACGGAATGAAGGAATGAATGAAATGAATTAATGGAGTTTAGCGTCCAACTATTTTGCATCGACTGGGATAATGAAGACGGGTTTATGCCATATGTAACAGTGTGCTATGGGTGAAATTGTGCCCGAAGAGCGGAGCTACCGTCTGCTCCTGTCGAATTCCAACCGTCAAGGGTTCTTTCGCGTACACGGGAACTCGTGTGCTATGAGGGAAAGAAAGTTTGCCCGGACAGCGGAGCTACGGCCTGCTCCTTTCGAATTCCAACTGTCAAGGGTTCTTTTGCGTACACGGGACCTTGTGTGCTATGAGGGATGAAATTTTGCCCGGACAGTGGAGCTACCATCTACTCCTTTAGAATTCCAACAGGTCAAGGGTTCTTTCTCGTACAACGGCTGCCAGACAACGACACTTATATTCGCATAAGATAATATTCGCGAGACAAGTGCTTCTAGTCGTACGGGTGGGATGAATAAAAAGAGACCCCGCGTATACAGATTAATGGTACCTCACGTAAAAGGTTCCTTGAAATTTGGGGAATGATAGATTATACCTCTGCCTCCCCTTCTTTCCATAAACTCTAACCATTGAAGTAAAATAGCCAGATGTATTCTCTTTTATTCCATTTTAATAACTTATAACTTAATTTTCTTTTTTTTTTCTATGGGATGGGTGGGCCGAATTATCATGGACTAGGATCGGCAATCCAACTTTGTGGGTTTTCGCCGGTTCCTCCGGTTTTCTGCCCAGGCCCGTAGCCAGGGGGTGGCACGGGGGGCAACTGCCCTCCCAATACTGAGTCTTCCCCCCCCCCCCCATATCACAAGAAAATTGGTCTTTACCGCAGATGCCCATGCAGATGCCCATGCAGATGCCCATGCTAGTTGGCCCTCCCGAAAACATCTTTGCCCCCTCCCCCCAAAAAAACAACTTCCTGGCTACGGGCCTGTTTCTGCCATATCTAACTAAAGACCCCTACGCGGAAGCGAATTATTAAAAAACTGAACCATATGTTGGTCCAGAAATGACTTAGTTTGTTTCAATGGACGATAATCTCTTTTTGTGCTATATTGGAATGATTGTCTACTTGTCTCGTGTTCTTGTTTCAATTTTTTGTCTAGATATTGTTGTGGGGGCCGCTGTGGCTCGGTCATTAATAAGAGTATCTGAGCAATCGGGCAATTTTTTTCTCCTAGCACACATGCCCATGACGTAGGCCTATGCCCGTCTCAATTGCAACAGATGCAGCAGAAACTTAGGACATTGCCACATTTAATTTCACGTCTAACTATGTGCAATAATATTGTCTAGTAAATATATTGTCCATGGAAATTAAATTGGTGCTGTTTTATAAGCCTTTCTATCCGGGTCTGTTTTGGGGGAAACAAAGTAATGCTTCACAATGTGGGAGATAACAGAAATAAAAGGACAGCTTCACAAAACAGTAGCCAAAAAAACCCAATCCACAGATACACACGTGCTTTGTTGAGCATTGAACTATGTTTATTGCGTAGGTTTAAATAAAGGGATTTTTAAAACATTTTAGTTTGAAAAATGTGTAATTCTTTCACTCATTACAACAAAAAACTTTAGTGTACGTTTGTTCTTTTATATTCATATCGATAACGGGTTTTCAGGAAAACACTTAAAATTCATAAAAAATTCCACTTCTCAAATATCCATTTGTCACGCGACCCCATATAGTAATTGGAAAAGCCAGACAGACATATCAAAAAAAGATAACTGGTAATTTTAAATAATGACAGGATTGCACAATAGGGTAAATAATAGCAATGCGATTTTAAAGGAGAAGCCTGTTATATCTTAATCCCCGGAGGGGGGGGGGGGGGCATACAGTCAAGAAGTGAAAGCCTACAGTGTTAGATATATTAAAGTGAAAGCCCGGAGTGTTAGATATATTAAAGTGAAAGACTACAGCGTTAGAGACATTAAAGTGAAAAAACACAGAAAAACTACAGCAATAGCAGTATTGAAGACTATGGTGTTACATATTAAAGTCGCCTAGATATTAATGTCGCCGGCTACAATGAAAGACTACAGTGTTAGAGATATAAAAGTGAAAAAAAAAACCCAGAAAAACTATAGTAATAGCAGTATTAAAGACTACGGTGTTAGATATTAAAGTTATCGACTATAGTACTAGTTATATATTTAAGTCGCCGATTACAGTGTTAGATTTTAAAGTCACCGACTACAATGTTATATACATGTATATATATAGCCTATATTTAAGTCGCCGACTACAGTGTCAAGATATTAAAGTCACCGACTACAGTGTTAGATATTGAAGTCACGATTAGAGATATTATAATGTTACCTACTACAGTGTTATATAATATATATTAAAGTTACCTACTACAGTGTCAAGATATTAAAGTTACCTACTACACTGTCGAAATATTAAAGTCACCGACTACATTGTTAGAGATATTAAAGTCACCGACCTCGGGTTGTCGTCCCATCGGAACGACTAGACAGCTGTCATTGTCAGACCCTCCGTTCTGCACCACTGACAAAGGGAAACCACGCCGGAAGATATTTTGTGGAATACACGAACACTTCTTAATAGAGATTTTAAGTGATACTATAACAATCATGAAATATTTAAATAATTAACTTTTGAAGAGTTTATAAATCGTTTTAAAAGGTACCCCTATAAATAGTTAATAGATTATTTATGTATTTAAATTACTCATTGATGTTCATTCAAGGCGTATAGGCCTAACAATGCGGGACATTATTGGTATGCATGTCTGGTGTCGTAAATAAATACCTATCTTTATAATGAAGATTGTTCAAATTCCCACAAATAGTGTCGCGTGGTCTTCGTTTGCCTTTTAAAGCCTTTGAATGCTCTGACGTTTTGTATTCAATAGTTAAAGAGAAATTTCACTTTTGGTACTGTCTCAGAATGCAGTAGAATTTTAATAAAGAAATGGGATTTTCAAATTACTTCGAGTTCTGTATTTGGATAAACGTGAAATTATGGGGGAGGGGTGTGTAAAATGATACAGTTTTCATATCTGCTAGGGGATTGGATGGCCGAATGGTTAGCGTGTGTGCGCTGTATCATAAGGTTTAACAATTATTGTCATTGAGTCAACTGGTGTTGTGCCGATTCCTCGGTTGTACGTGACAAGGAATAGGGTCGCCTGTCCAACCTTGTGTTAGAGTGGACATTAAACCCCAGCTCTCTCTCTCTCAACGTCCTATTGTTCTGCTCCGATTGGGCCAATGAAGAAGACGTGTCACGGTTGTCTGGAAAAATGTAGTTGTCTATCTACAGGCGATATTTAACGTCTGGCAACTTTAATGTCCATAACACACATGCACATAAAGTCTTTCCGTTAACACGCCGACAGTATGACCTTTGACAGTGGATTATAATTAATCTTCTAAAATTGTCCCTTTTTATTTTACAATCTACACGAGTAATAATATATATAGAAGGTAATTAACAGAGAGATATACCTATTTCATTAGTCATGTGTGACGTGACACGTCATATAGTTTCCACTATAATATGACAATTATTCTCGGCATGTCTTTCAGTCAATTGTTACACTTATAACATTTTTTTCCTCAATGGAGGGCTGGGTGGGTGTGGGTGGGTGTGGCCGTGAATTTCAACTCGTGTATATTTGCATTTTGACCTCTCGTCAACACATTCCCACAATTAATACATAAAATTCAATTATGTCTTGTTTCCCTTGGGAAGTAATAAAATAACACACGCACCAAAAGCTCGGGGTAAATCGCTATGGAAAACGGAAGTATAAACTTGGGAAAGATGGTTGCCAAAAGCAGGGGTCAAAAAAGGGTGTCACTCTTTAGCTGCTACCTTATCCACACGATTTTTCAAAGCGCTCAAGGGTCATAACACTACACGAATTCCCCTACATTATATTAACCTCTAACAGGATTGTTATGTCCCATCCAAATAACTAGATGCAGTGAGCTATCTGGGGAACATTGCCCACGCAGCAGCATTTCCAGGATTTTGTTGTGGGGGGGGGGGGAGGCATACATTGGAGCAAAGGGTAAACATCAGAGTGCCGCACGCATTAGTGGTTTGGTCTAGTCCCTAGAGTCTTCGTCGCAAAAATAAAAATTGGGGGGGGGGGCGCCTGATTTCCGCCCACTTTGTCACATTACACTGCCAACGGTACACGCCAATATCTACACATCGTCCCAGAGCCCGACTCACCAAGTAACAACTACGGATTCCAGTACTACAAGGAAGTGTTTATATTATAACAACCTACACTTAATATAGTATTATATATGTTTATTTCATGAGTTGAGGACTTTTAATAATCTGTAATAAACATACATGTACGACTATCCTCATGAAACTACAACTTAATAATTCCCATAGAATTAGTCTTGAAAATTGTGGCCTGTATTGTCTCTGGTTTGACTACAACAAATATTACATGTAGTCTAGATAAAATACTCCTAAATTTGTTTACAGTGTCAAAGGGCATATGAAGATTTTCAAATGTCGTTTTGAGACTGAGATATAGTTTATGAGGTTACTATGGTGATATCTGCCATACTGGAGAGGAGAGTTTTACCTGGGCAGTGGAGATAGAGAGAAATGGGGTTTAACGTCCACTTGACACGAACTAGGTTATTTTGGGACCAACATGGTTTCTTTTTATTTCAATAATTCACTTGTGCGTAGGGGTCTTTAGTAGTGGGAGGAAACCGGAGAAACAGGGAAAACCCAAGAGGTTGGATCTGGAAAGTGGAATTTTATACCCATTCTTCATCAACTTCAAACTATCAAGGGTTCTTTTTATGTGCACCAAGATTTTACAGCCCAACCGCAAGACCTTAATATTCCATTTAGTTGATTTGAAATAGTCACTCGATTTAATAAATTAATATACACTTGTTGTAAATTGCTTGCAGTGTCTGTGTAGTTTTGTGCGTGTTGTCCGCAGGTTTGTCTTATCAGTTTTAGCATGTAGTGTGGTCTTCCAGCACTTACTATTCAAAACGTCAGTTACCTAATAATACAATGGCTACTATTATTTGTTGTAGTTAATTAGAGACAACAAAGGCTGGAATGATCAAGACTATTGAATAACATAAGATATTTAAGAGACAGTGGTACATTTCCATTGGCAAAATAAAAAAAGATAAGTATGTCTATATAATAACAAATTCTGTTTCTCATCAATCTGATATAAACACAGATTCTATTTCGTTTCATTTTTTATAGTTCTAAATTTTGTTTTACTTCACAACACTAGGACCTGCAATCTCGTTCCCAGAGTCAGCCGCGGGGCCGGAGGCCTCTGGGGCCAAAGACCGTCCATTATCTTCTGATTTTTTAACATGTAAGCCCCGCCCATGCTGACCTCTGATTGGACAATCTTTTTGGGGTCTTTTTCTCGAAAACAAGATGTCGGATCGTCGTTTTGTTTGTTGTGAAATGATTCTTGAGTCAAAGTCAACTCGCTGACATAACAAAAGTGGATCCTAAATGTAAAAATTTAAGTTTTCGTAAAGATCTATTTTTCTACGCGTGTGTATATTTTTAAGTGATTCGGTCATCGAGACACTTAAAATAAATACATGTCACGTGACAGTCGTGTGCTTCGTCCCTTCCGGGAAAATGGCTACCCAGTGTCACCAGAGAAATTTCTTTCTCCAAAATTTTTCTGGTTCGAGATTGTAGGACTTGGAAAAGTTGTTATATAACACGTGTTCTGGTTTGAGTAATGGGATTAGTCAATAAAACTGTCTGTTACCTACTATAGTATAAACGTCAATGCCGATTGATTAATCAATGTCTGACATCGTAGGGTCAAAACCTGTTAGTACGACACCTGACGTGACCTTCCACTAGAGCCGGTCAGATCTTAATGTAGTGTAGGCCATTGAAAGTATAAAGTATAAAAAAACGTAACGAAATATAGATCTGTATTTTAATCAGATTGGATTCTCATAATCTTGTGTCGTTTTTATAAAGCTGCATGACAAGTTTTGATTTGAAAAAATGAAAAATATAAAAAATTTCATTAATTTTAGCACCTAAATGTTTTATTCCAATTATAGGAAGTGACTCTATAAAAATGTTTTAAGTGAATCCAAAAATGTAGCTTATGCTCATTTATCAAGTACACAAAAGAAAAACACAAAAATATAAAGTCTCCCTATTGCATGAAATTTTTGGTAAGGATTGTCGGAGAACTAGAATACTTTTTTCTGTATGACCTATTATGAAGTTATATGGCCACAGATCACTAATTATTTCCCCATTGAATTAAATGTTAATTCTTATCTTTTAGACCGGCGTTCACTTTTCTGCCTCAAAATCATGACTGAAAATGTATTTTCAAACCCTTTTTTTCGACTCTACAACAAGAAGTCAACAAAAATGGCCATGCAAAAGGGGGAAAGGGAAAGAGAGACTAAAAATAACTTTGGTCCTTGTTTCGTGGGCAACGGCTCAGGAATATTTGGTGATCTGTGTCCATATACTATTACAAGGGTAATGACTCTGAACATTAATTTACAACATCTGTTTTTCTCTATTAATTAGAGATGACATCTCTGTCATACTTGACAAAACAAAAACTTAACTAATTGACAGATAAAATATATCATGATTTGAAACAATATGACCATATTATATAAACCACACAACGTACAAGTTTCTACCCTTTCACATTCAAATTTAATCTAAATATTTCATTTGACTAAAAGGACCATTTTGATGAATAGTAAATAATTATTAGCCAAAGATAGTATTTCATACAAAATTCAATTAAACAGATTACATTTACAAATAAGTAAAAGTTAAAAAAATTAAATCCATCCATGTCTGCTATACAATGTAATAGTGTTAACTGCTACATAGTACATGTATATTGTGGATTAAGATTAAGACTGAAAAGAAGTTGAACGCTCTACTGTTCTGCACCAAATGGGCTAATGAACTCAGACATACACAATGGTGTGTGTGCTGCAAGTTGCAATTTTGTTTCCAATTTGCAATTTTACATGCAAGCAAACGTGTACACGAGACTCTATTCCCTCAAATGACAATCAAAGTTTTAATTACACAAAACATGAAGACATCAATTGATTATGATTACCACATGTTTGGGAAAATGTATGGGAAAATTTAATTTTTGATTTTATAAAAACTACATAGAATGTATTTAAATTTACAGCTTAAAGAGGAATTCATTCTTTGTCTTCAGTGTCCTCTTGTTTCTCTGTGTCCTCTTGTTTCTCTGTGTCCTCTTGTTTCTCTGTGTCCTCTTGTTTCTCTGTTGCCTCTGTGTCCTCTTGTTTCTCTGTGTCCTCTTTGATCTCTGTTTCCTCTTTGATCTCTGTGTCCCTGTCCTCCTCATCCTGATCTTCATCTACAGCATCTAAAACTTCCATTTCTAAATCATCAGGATGGAGGCTTCCTTCATCTTCAGACTCTCTATCAGGATTACCATCTTTATCCCCAGCACTTTCTGTAGCATCTTCTGTAGCATCTTCTGTAGCATCTGTTGTCACTGTGTTTGTTTTATTGTCAGCTGGGGTAGACTCTTTACTTTCTGCTTCTGGCTTTGCCGCATCTTTCTTGCCGTTGGCACCATTTTCAGACTTTGGCTTTACCACAGGCTTTATGGGTTTTATTCCTGTGACAAAATCAGCCTTTCTTACAGCTTCTAATAGCTGTCGGTCCAACTGGGAAGGTTTTTTATTTTCCTTGGTAACTTTAGCAGATAATTCTGCATATTTAGCACCAACAGCCGTTTCATATCTACTACCTACAACCAACTGAAACACACAAAACAAATCAAAAGTTATCAAACACTAGAATAACCTGAAATGAATTTCGCACTTTGATATATTTAATCTACATTTATTTTTATATTATTCCCTTTATAACTGTATATATTTAATCTATAGTAATGTAAACAAGTAAATTTCTTAAAAATGGTCACAGTCTGGAACTGCGTAGTAAACAAATCTTAAGGGTCACTTTTAGAGAGAGAGAAAGAGACAGGGAAAACCGGGTTTAACAGCCACTCGACACAAACTAGGCCATTTCAGGACTAACATATGGTTTAATTTTATTTTAATAATTCGCCTGCCCGTAGGGGTCTTTAGCAATGGGAGGAAACCGGAGGACCAGGAGCAAACCCATGAGGTTACTCCTTGCCACATACAACCGGAGATTAGAAACAACGCCAGTTGACTCAATGACAGGCTTTATGATACAGCGCATGCACGCTAACAATTCAGCCACTTTTAGAATGGAATACTCACAGCAACATGTTCATAATGAGCCTTGGTTTGACAATGTTGTACTTTAGCGTATTGTTCCTTGTTGTAGAATTTCTTACAAAGTTTACAGAAGAAACCAGTTACTGGTACCACATACTCTACCCCTGTAATTAAAAAATGCCAGTTTAAATGCTAAATGTAATATGATTCAGTTGAAAATAATAAAATGAGTTTAATGCTATGGACAGACAAGCGTATTTTACCGCCCGATAACGTCGATAGAAATTCTCCAGCGATTTTTTACGGCCGTTAACGAATGGGCACCAATAGGTAGCGATCGTCTCAAAAGTGTACGTCAGTCTGTGAGTAATTATGTCGATCCTGTGACTTGTCGATCACGTCATGTGTACAAAATGTCAGCCATTTTGAGAACATGTGATATCAATGAGGTCAATGATTGGCTTATAAAAATGAATCACCGGAAAATACAGCGGGACACGGCAAACAAGTGAAATTAATAGCCGTTGAAAAATATTCGGCGGAAAATAACTAACATGCTAGATCAGAATTGTCGTCGCCCTGAAGGGTCACACAGGCATTTTTTTTTAGATATTTTTTAAATTGTCGCTATCGGGCGAAAAAATACGCTCATCTGTCCCCCACTTAACGTCCCAAGTTTAAGGCCCACATGTGTCCCCAAGCTAAAGTAAGGCTGATGTCACCAGCTTTAATTACTGGCACATAACTACTTATAACGTTGCTGAGCCCAAGCAGAATATACTTTTTATCGAATTTCAAGGCATTGATGTTTCCTCACTCTCACTCAATTATCACAAACTAGATCATTTTGGAACTACCATATGGTTTAATTTTATTTCAATAATTCGCTTTGCTTTTACAGGTCTTTAGCAGTGGGAGGAAACCGGAGGCCCCCCGAGAAAACCCACGAGATTGGACAGGCGACCCTACTTCTTGTTACATACAACCAGGGATTTGAAACCACGCAAGTTGACTTAATGACAGGCTTTACAATACAATGCACACTTGCTAACCATTCGGCCATCCCACCCCCCAACTCAAGAAAAATCACATAATTACTGAGTTTGAACATTATACGCTCCAAAGTATCAAATTGATTATCTTTGCTTACCCCAAGAAATATAATATGTTTACCTGTAACTTTTTCGGCTGAATATTGATTGATCTTTGATTCTATAACCTGTTTCTTCTTATTTATCAACTGGAAGGAAAAAAATGAAATCATATATAATCTTTATATTGCAGCTGGATCAGCTCTAAAAACTGTCAAGGGTTCTTTTAAATGTCAAAGGGAAACAGTGCCAGAAAATCATCAGGAAATTTCTCTGCAGGACCTCCTGGTTAGTGAGTCGGGGTCTTACTGAGCCATGGCTGCTCCCCCCTTTTCTTCCAAGCCCTCAGTTGTTAATGATAATGAGATGTATCAAACCCTTAAGCTTTGTGAGAATTATTTTTGATACTTTCATTAAGAGAGTTAATGTTAATTACAGATCAAATTATCCTCTTGATTGTAAATTTAGGATTTGTTAGTCCCCTGTAGAGAGAAAGAGAGAGGGAGAAATGGGGTTTAATGTCCACTCAACACAAATAGGTCATTTCGGATCTAACATATGGTTTTTAATATAATTTCAATAATTCGTTTGCGCGTAGGGGTCTTTAGCAGTGGGAGGAAACCAGAGTGCCCGAAGGAAACCCACAAGGTTGAGAAGGCGTCCCTATCTAATCCCCTATAAACTACCCCATTGTGAAAGTTGAATCTCTAACAGGAATAGCAGTCCAGAAAATGGTTCTAGTCCTTTCATTATTCACAAAGACATAATGAATAGAAAATTTCTTAAGACATTCAGCATCCTCTGCAGACAATATAAAGAGAGAGAGAGAAATGGGGTTTAATGTCCACTCGATACAAACTAGGTAATTTTGGGACTAACATAGTTTAATTTTATTTCATTTGATTGAACATAGGGGTCTTTAGCAGTGGGAGAAAACCGGAGGACCCAGAGAAAACCTATGAGGGTGGGCAGGTGACCCTAGCCCCGGACAATATAAAAAAGCCAGTTTCACCTGCCAAGTATAATCTCTTCCTAGTTGGAAAAAATCCAAGCTGGGAGATTATCTGGATGGATTTCCCTATTAAGATACACAGTAATACTTACCGCTCTGTGTAAAGGTGAATCCTGATGTTTATTATGCGCAAATATCGTATTAAATCTCTTTTTTGCACAAACTTTACATCCCCTTCGACATATTTCATTTACTCTCTAGAAAAATACAAAGAAAACAATATGGAAAAGCAAATTAAAACAAATAATTTTGATGAAATTTGAAAAACAGCATAACTAGTTAGCTTAAAATAATTGAACACAATGAAGATGTTTAGAACTTCATGACTTTATAAGCTAGATACACTGTTAAAACTTATATGATTCACTAATGATCCACACTTTTAACTAATAGAAACTTTTTCCATTAACTCATACTAGTCATCATTAGTCTAAACTAATTGGTTAGTGTGTATAATAAGTTGGTTAGTCATCAATTAGATGTGTGTAACCAGCTGTATAAAAGTAATTCTAATATTCATCACTATTGAATACACAAACCCAACCAATGATTACAGCCTATCATGGTCTCATCAGCTGAGTGATATAACATCTTCTTAATGATTACAGCCAAATTACTGCCTTAACAACTTAGTAATATTACGCCTACTTAATGTTTACAGCCTAATCACTGATTAGTAAAATTTATGTATATAAAATGATGACTAAGAACTGTTTGTGTCATATATTTACATTTGTAAAAGTTCAGCTCTCATTATAAGTGAATGATAAGTATTAGACAGTGCTACATAGGAAAACAACAATTACAATAAGTACAGGTAGATAATAATGTAATATAGACATACCATATGCTCTGGATCTTTAAGATGTTTTTGCCAGTCACTTACAGGTGTAACACATAATCTACAACTATTTGGATTTCGTCTGTAAACAAAGACAAGAGCCCAGGTTAACATAATATAGATATTACTGCTGTATAAATATAGATATATTACTGCTGTATAAATATAGATATATTACTGCTGTATAAATATAGATATATTACTGCTGTATAAGTATAGGATATTAACCTACCCGAGGGTGCTATATTATATAACCCGCGGGCGCAGCCCAAGGGTGATATAAATATAGCAACTGAGGTATGATTGGTTAATATCTGACATATACAACGCCCACCCTTAAATTTAAATGGACTTTTCCATTAATATTCAACAATGATTTGATAACGGCTCGGTAGTTTCCGTCAAATAACGAAGATTACCGATTTAATCACGTGAAATTACGAGATGGTATTTTTGTAAACACAGCGCCATTTTGAAGAATTGAATTTCATACAAAAACAAAATGGAAAGTTATACGAAGTCAGACGAATAATCAATCCCTTTTAGCCAACATACTGACGATGGAATTGGCGTGAATGCAACTATCGATGAGGATCTATCCAAAGCCTAAAGAAAATTTGGATCAAAAGACATTCTTTCCCGATAATTCTGACAGTGAACTACGATTGAAGGCTTTTGCTTTGTTTTATAGACAGAAGGATTTGGCCGACTGTTTTATTTAAGTGCATGGACTGTACCCAAAAATAGTTTATAATGGAAATCTTGGGTGATAAATACTTTCAAGTCTAGGAGTGTGTGGACGGAAAGAAGATTCTGAAAGATATGGAAAACCGATTTAAATATGCTGATAAGTACGTCGTCTATTTCTGTCTTGAATGTTTCAAACTGTTCCATAATAATTTTTAATTGTCAAAATAATAAAAAATTATTTCTGTGTTTTTTGTATTATTTTGATCATCAGCGGTTGATATGAGTCGAATACATCGACCTGACATGACGTCATTAGCGGGTGATATGAAATATCAACCTGTCGTGACGTCATCAGCGGTTGATATGAAGAATATATCAACCTATTATCACGTCATGACAGGTTGTTATGAGATATAACTGCTATTCACATCAAAGAAAAAAACTACCACCAGTTGTATATATATAGATATATTACTACTGCTGTATAAATATAGATATATTACTGCTGTATAAATATTGTTATATACTGCTGATAAAAAAATATAGATATTGCTGAAAAAAATATATATATAGAGAGAGAGAAATGGGGTTTAATGTCCACTTGACACAAACTAGGTCATTTCGAGACTAACATATGGTTTAATTTTATTTCAATAATTCGCTTGCGCATAGGGGTCTTTAGCAGTGGGAGGAAACCGGAGGACCCGGAGAAAGCCCACAAGGTTGGAAAGGCGACCCATCTTCTTGTCACACACAACCGATGATTTGAAACCACGCCAGTTGACTCAATGACAGGCTTTATGATACAGCACGTACATGTACATGCTAACCATTCGGTCATCAAACCCCCGGAAAAAATATATATAGGTACTTCTGAAATTAATATATAGTTATATACTACCTTTATACAATAAACACAATATAATCATATACTGCTAATATACCAAGCGGTCGCTATGCAAAATACACCAACATTTTGCAAGAGATGGACAGAAAATGAGCTAAATATAAAAGCAATTCTTCGTACAATAAGGGTTCTTTATCTAGCACTCCACGGTCCAATAGGCACATCTATTGACAAGAACCCAGATAAAGATTTATTTTAAAATTGTGACCTCTGGAGGGTCCACAACCTTGACAGTAAACTGTCATTATGGGGTAACAGGGTCCACAACCTTGACAGTACTTTTGAACGGGAAGTAGCCATTTTGTTAAGGTGGTTTCTGTACGATTTTCTACAAAATTTGAACTCTGTCATTATGGGGTAACAGTGATATAATTAAAGGTGTTTTTTTTTTAATTGGATACAAATTGCAACCTCTATATATAATTACATACTGATGGTAAGTCTGTCTTTTGAATTCTGCTCTCTTAAATGGTTTCGTGTCGCTGAATCTACCCGGGCCTTTTGTACCCTGAAAATATTAAATTTAAATACTGATAAAATTTAAACAAAACTACTTCCTTGCTAATCCTGGTCTGAAATGCGCAAATATCGAAATGGACCAAGATCTTTGCGATATAAAGATATATGTTAAATTCCACAAAATCAGATACAAATTGTGACTTCTAGAGTGTCAACAACCTTGGTAATACATGTTTGTTTACACTATTTGCATACAAGGAGTGGCCATATTGTCATGCAGTTTTGGAAAATATATATGTCCACATGAATATGTGGGCGTATGAAACTATATGAACATAAAACTAACAATTCAAAAGTTATGAAATTTAATATGGTTTCTTCTTGCGACCCAATGAAAGTAATACATGTATGGGAAATAACTCAAAAAATATACCATGAAATATTCTCGGGTTTTGTTAAGGTCTTTCAAGAGTCTTTATGGGTCATTTTGTTTGTAAAACAAGGCAGATTGACGGGAAATATGAACCAGCAGTATTATTGACTTTGTTTTTATTTTCATTTTATCAAATTTTTTTGATGGATAGCAATATCTGACAACCAGAATATTTTTTTGTGGGTGGCCTAATTAACTAGGTCATATGGTTCAATTTCGTTTCAATAATTTGCTTGCACTTTGCGGTCTTTAGCAATGGGAGAAAATTGGAAGCCCCCCCCACCCCCCAAAAAATCAAAAGGTTTGACATACACACTGGTAACCAAAACCGCGCCAATGACTCAATGACTGACCATATAATATAACATGTATGCCATAGACCATTAGGCTACCCAACCCCACCTTCCAGATAAAGTAATCTATTCATTGTTTGTATTGGTGCTACTAGAGACCAGCTATATGTTAGGGATAAATCTATACTGTACCTCAGACTTAACTGGTGTACTGCCTGGATCTGTTCAATAAATAAAATAATCATATAGAAATTAAATCTAAATATAGATCAAAACCGATAGGTTGCTTGGCAAAAATATACAAGGACAATTTTAGGTCCTGGTAAATTAAAGTCAAAATCTTTATACCGTGGAGTAAACAAAATGTTACCATATAATCAAGGATAGAGCATATTTCAATGTAGGCATAATAAAAACTGTATTTTGAATAAAGAATTTGGAATTAATCGAACCATGCATACATAAATTGCAAGTCATCATTTAAGCTATACTAATACATTCTTTCTTGACAGGGGGATCACGTGGCTAAGTGGGTGGGGTGCAGGCTCGCTAGCCTGGAGGTCGGGTGTTCTGGCCGAGAAAGTTCATTTCGATTTTCCAGCGTGGTTTCCCCTTGTCAGTGAAGCAGATGGAGCGTCTGACAAGGACAGCTGTCTAGTTGTTCAGATGGGAAGAAAAACCGAGGTCCTGTGAACACATTGGCGTGCACATAAAAAATACCTTGGCAGTTGCTGTCCAGACAAAATTTCACTTATAGCACACTGTATGGCATATGCTCGTCTTCAAATTGCCAAGGTTGGGTGCAGAAGCGTATGACGTTAAACCCCATTTCATTCATTCATTTTCCTTGTCCGACCTACATTCATTCTCACATCAGGACATGAAATACGGAAATGTAAAGCGGTGAACACACTAGCCGAATTAATCGGGGTTGAAATTCACCTTGTGGGTCCACTGTCATTTGGGCGAATCAAACAGGTTTAATACAATGTATATTCAGCAGAACGATGATTTTGATCTAAATGAGTTCAAGCTTTATAACTTACCAGACTTTCGATTCCTACAGTCCCTAGCAAAATGACCCTTTTCGCCACATTTAAAACAAGTCTCTAGTGATTTTCCTCCTGCTAACTGCTTGTTTTGTGGTGATCTTGAAGTATTGTTCCCTTTATTTGGATCTGTTGAAAAATATGATTAAAATAATTCAAATAAGCTCACTGAAGATATGTTGCCAGGCAACAGATAGTGTTGAAACTTTGAGCTAATTTTAACATTCAGCGTTTAGTCTCCGCTGTATAGATAATTTTATGTTAAGTAACAAAAAATTTGCAATGGTACATAATTAATCAGCTAATGACTATTCAGACAATCCCAACCAAAAACTTCCATTACTGAAAAAGGTCTTTAAAAATATTTCCTACAAATGGATACTCAAGGGAAAGACAGTTAATATGTTCTGTACAAATTTTATTTTTATTTTGAATTCCAACTGTCAAGGTTTATTTAATGTGTACGCCAATGTGTATACGAGATCCTGGCTTTTCATACCATCCTAAAGACAAGACATTGTCCCTTGAAAATACTAAGGAACTTTGTCAGACAACACAGAGATAAATCCCAGGATATCTTTGTTAGGGGCCTGCACTTTGCTCACAGAGCCAAAGTAGAAATGAAATGGGGATTTTATCTCCTACTGTTCTGCTCCGACTGGGCTAATAGAGATGGGCATATGCCATACAGTACACTATGAGGGGAAATTTGTCTGGACAGTAGCGTTACGGCTCACTCCTAGATCGAATTCCAACTGCCAAGGAATCTTTTATGTGCACGCCAATGGGTACACAGGGCATTGTTTTATCCCATCCAAATGACTAGACAGCTTTCTTTGTCAGGCCCTGCAATGTGCACCATTGACAAGGGGTAACCATCCTGATGAACGATTCCCGATCTTACTCACTTATCCAGCGTGGCTACTGTAATAGGAAGACAGTTAACAATATTGTACAACATTAATAGGCAAGTTTAAGAAAACTATGTAACTTACAATCTTTGCTTTTACAATCTTTAGCTAAATGACCAAATTTTTCACAAATATAACACTTCCTTTTAGCTAAAAAAACAAATTCAAATATTATATTACATTATCATACAATGTGACTTTATTTCTTTAATCACATTGGAAAAACTTACCTTGGTATATTACATCTAACAATAAACTTAAACAATAGCATGGGAATAAAAGAAAACAAAATTGGACAGAATTGAAATGGCACTGGATTCATTTACTAACAATAAAGAAACAATATCTTCACCACTAATAATAATACTACTACTCCTTAAAAGTTGTTCGAAAAAAGGTTGCCAGCACACAGCAACAATCCGGTGAGAATGTTTATTATCGGAAGATTCCGGAGACTGGAAACCATAACCCTCGAACATCTGAACAATCATCCTGCTCAGTTTAACAACAGATCTAAGTTTATACTATACATAGTACATGGATATATCTAACAAGTGGAATGGTTTCAAAGGCAAAACACGAACTATATACATGTATCCATAATACCAGAACATCCAGGATGAAAGTTTTGATCTTTCACTTTCAGCTACTCAAATCATTTGTATCCATATTTAGCAACATCGGCTGCAAAAAACTGTCCTTATTTGTTACCAGATTGTTTTTGTCTCAACACATTAAATATCCCCACACTGAAGAAGTCTTCTGTTAGTAATAATATTACTAGATACAGTACAGCTAAATGAAGATAAAAGCAGTTCTGATTAAACATACTAAACCATTGATTCAACTTCTGCTGAGATACTGTACATGTACAGCCTTTGGCCTTTGTAGCAGACTGCTTCTCTAAGATATTTGTTTTCTCCAAAATTTTAAAGGTTCTCCATCGTAAAACCTGAAGTAATAAACCTCTTACCGATGGCTAATTTCTGTGGAAAACTATGGTTTCTTTCAAATAGTGGACAAATTCATCCTTGTCAGACTTTCAAATATAATATTCTAATTACTTGAAATGTTGTGTATCTATGGTCATCACTTTTGTACATGTTGGTGCAAAAAATGAACACATATCATCAGCTTACAATATCTTGAAAAATATATATTTATATGAAATAAATTCAGTAAAATATCAAACTATATCCACCATGTCGTTGTTTGATGACTTTGGCTGGTGTTTTTTGGTGGGTAAATCTATGTATCATTGACATTCATGTTGATTCGGAGTCAGCAGACATGGAGACACTCCAGTTCACAATACAGTTATGTCCATCTTGTTGGTGTTTGAAGTCTTGGGCTTATCTTTCTGGTGTTTGATTGTGGTTATTTCTGACATCAAGATTGATATTCAACAGAGTTTTGATTCCATAAGTTGAATAACTATCTTTGGATCGTTTCACCAGGTTCAATCTTCAGGTTAACTCCTACTTCATTGGGCTAGACAATGATATTCATATGGTTTCCAATAAAAAAAATTTGCTGGCTATGTACATACACTTGAACTGGATATAAGGCACCTGTCACAAGCATTGTCTAGCATAAATTGCTTATGGAAATGAAGAAGACATGGTTTCCATTAAAACTTCTCTGATTACACACATATCTCATGTCCAAGTCTGCTATCAGAGCACCTGTCATAAAAAAATTGTTCAGCACAATTTCAGGCTTTGTTAGCCACAATTCCTCATTTTGTTCAGCATGGATTTGTCGATATTTTGTATTTATATTGTTGTTTTTAGTACATGACCAGCATTAAATGCCAGGTACAAATTACAGTAGAGCACGACATTTTGTCAGGTACAGCTAAATCCATTATTTTAGGAATGCTGATTTCCAAAAACTTTATCGCCTTTCATTAGATATTTTTTCTGTTTCTCCTATCAATAATCACACTTAAAACATGTACCATGTTATCCCGGTAGTTTCATTTTGCCTTATTCACTACATATTTCCTTTGCTTGCACCTAAGGCAAACTTAGGGATACTAGGTACAACTAATATATCTGATTTCACATTGGAATGTATCTTAATACAGACCAAGCATACAGAAATCAGAATAACAATTTGAAAGATAATTTTATAATTACCACATCAAATCACATCTCAATTTACATACGTTACATATTTTGAATACCTAGAGATTTGGTTCTGTTGTCTGGACGATCTCCTCTTCCGTCTGGGCCTGCATCATTTCTCCTTCCACCTTGGAACTGAAACTACCACATAGCACATTTGTTTTTTAAATCAACCATAATACAAATACAACAAAATGTTGAATTTAGATCATTATTAATACTTAACTTAATTTGTCTAATATGAAAGCAGATATTTAGGATTGGCACCACATCTCTTTGTAAGCCAATGCCATGGGATAGCTAATATACTGCGCCTGGACAAGTAACTTTGTCCAATATTATTAACATGGGACTCTACGTACATGTAGCCCAAATTGCTATAATTTACATCTAACATATTATGTTCAGGCCAATTTTTATCTTCTCGCTTTGCGCAAGAGCCAGAATGTTATTTTTCAAGGATGCCAGTAAAAGTTTTGCAAAGTTAATGGCCACACACGTGATAGTTGTAATTAGAAATGTTGTGTTTCACGCTCTTTTTAATCGGTAATTCCATGCCACCATAGT
This sequence comes from Patella pellucida, assembly GCA_917208275.1. Lineage (NCBI taxonomy): Eukaryota > Metazoa > Mollusca > Gastropoda > Patellidae > Patella > Patella pellucida. Next base: position 67,834,242 of record OU795039.1, read on the forward strand.
CTCAGACTCTGCTTTGTCTGAATACATTTACCTCTAAGCAGTACCCATTATAATCAAGCCATAAACAAATGTCTAAGCTTCTCTTTCTAGAAAATCTGGTACGACTTCTAATTTATTGGAGATGTTCAGATTTCATTGGTCAATGCTTGTATTTTTTGTTACCCATATTTCATAGGTCTACAGCTATAAGTATTTGGATCTATTTTGATGATGCAAAAGGCCTATTTTAAAGAACACAGTATGCACTCGCCACAACTTTGGACCTGTTAGGATCACAGCAGAGCTAGTCCGTCATTCATATTTCTCTTGCTGTACCAACTTACAATTTATCAAATCAGTGACAATAGAAAACATGCACCAGTATGCTTCATTAATCTTATTGAAATAGGTTTTTTTTAAATTAGAAGTTATACATATATCTGCTATTCTGCTTTTTTTTTTTAAAGATAATACATTTTATTTGGGGCATCAAGAATTGTCCAAAATTGACAGAGATTGTGTCGAGTACATCATGTTCTGGGTTTTTCATGTACATCCCTTCAGAAGTCATTTTTCTATAACTTCAATATTTTTCCTACACACAGGTAATATATTTATGTATACTGTATGTAAAAACCATGTTACTAGCACAGTATATACATGTTCTAGGCTACTATTGTTATGGCACCGGGCATCTATCTGGACTAAATAACTTAAGGATACAGAAATGCAATGAAATGGGATTTAATGTCCTACTTTTCTGCATCGACTTGGCTAAGGAAGATGGCATACACCACACAGTGTGTTATTATGGAAATTTTGCCTCGACAGCTACACTACGGCCTAATCTTATTTCAAATTCCAACTGCTACGGTTCAGTTACGTGCACGCCAAAGTCTACACAGGACGTACAGTTCTCTCTCTGATCCAAACTACTAGACACTCCCCGTTCTGCATCAATGACAAGGAGATAAACCACTTGACAATCCTGTAGAACTTTCTCTGCCAACATAAAATAAGGAGCTACTGCTGCTCTTTTCATCAAGGATTCAATGTCAATAATCTTATCCCCAAAAAGTGCAATCCATATCTTACTGACATCTCGATGTGCAAATTAAATCAAAACTCATTAGCAAAACATCTCTTGAGGTTGTTTATGAGCCTGCCTTATAAATTTATCATAAATTTCAGATTAGGCTTGCAGCTCAAATTCAAGTTTTGTTCATAAATATGATAATTATTCGACTGTGTGTGGTACAAGTTAGATAACGTTTACTTCATAAAGCCCTCAGAAGACATAAAATATAATAATAACAGTTCCCAATAAGTTGTCGTATTAAGGTATTTTCTATTTGCTTACAGAATACATGAGCTGGTGAAAGTACCGGTAGCCTATTTCCAGAATAACCGGTAGATGTACTTTTGGTAATCGCTTATTTTTGGATTGCAGACAAATAGCAGTCATATACCTGTATATGTACATATATGCATGTATCTGAAATACAGTGGTACATGTACTGTACTAAATACTGAAATATAATATATTATAATAAACAAAATTTTATATTTTATCAACATCTAGCAGTTCCTGTACACTTTCACAGATAATCATTTTAAGATAATTCTATCAATAAGATGAAGTGCAAATTTTTTTTTAAAAACATTATATAGTAAGCTTATATATCTCATACGTACCTGGTCATTTCTAAATCGCTTTGCTGGTGATGGTCCATCCATTGGAGGTTTCATTGGTCCATGAAACTGTTGGTTCATCCGCATATTTTGGTTCATATTTCCCATCTGCATCATGTTTCCTGGATGTGGTTGTACATTTTGTGCCATGATATTCGACTCTAGATTTTGTAGCATCATTGATTGTTTTTCCAAAAGAGAACTAGTCATAGCTAGCTGTTGTTCTCGAATCCGCAGTTCTTCTGCCATCTTATGTTTACGTTCCCTTTCCTCCAATAATTCCATTTCCACTCTACGATTTACAGATCGCCGGCTGTCTCGTGATCCGCTGTCATAACCCTCATTTGAACTTCTCCTGTCATTCTTTCGATTGTCTCGTTGATCTGTCATAATACGATCTCTCTCATCGTATCTTCTATCAACTTGACCACCACCCTGATGTCCATAGCGATCATTATCTCTATACATCTTTATATTTATTCACTCCTACAATAGCAAATAATAATAAATTATGGTTTTAAAAACATATACATGTTGCATGGATTAGAGCATACAAATCATATAAATCAGTAAAAATAGACGAATCTGGGTCAAAAAGCACATATTGATCAAGCCTGAAGGCACCGTTCACAGACTTTGATTAGTACAAATTATCACATTACATATATAAACCCTGGACATTCATGTAAGGCACATATTGCAGACCTTTTCAGTCACAAATACATATGTTTTATGATAATTCTTGTGTGACAAAGTCTGTACAGGCTTGATAGTAATATCATATGAGTGTACATAAACTGATTTACAAACTACATTTATTTTTTTATATCTTTTATTGTAATTTATTTTTTGTCGAAATATATGAGCAGTCCAAATTGAATGACATATACACTCATGCATTTTTGTTCAGTCTACATCAGAAGTAGGCTACGGTTTAAAATTTCACACATGCACTTGCATTTTGTCTCGTTCATAAACGTTTCTCTAGAGCAGCCTACATATGTCCTCATAAACAAATTGTCAACTGATTACTGTATCTTAAATGCAAGGTAAAATGACACAATCTTGTTGAAAATGAGTCACGACACCAACAAGGCTGAACATATTACCAGTATTTTCCCTTTGATACAAAAGTCCAAAATAAACCAGATTGCCTACAATACCTTTTTTCACTGTTAATAACACCACTTCAAATCGTACACCTGTGTGATTGACTGATTTCATTAACTAAAATTTCAATGTAGCGAAAAACGTAAAGATATACTGATGTGTTTGTTTTAGCTTATATTAGATGCCTTTATTTTCACCTGGCCAACTTAATTTCTTTATTAATGGATGTACTGGTAACAGAACACTAGCATCTTAAAAATAAGTTTATTCATCACTATATCAGTAAAGTTAATGAAAGCGTTCTTTCTAACAGATAGGCCTAATTAAGGCCATATATAATTACGGTGTTAGTCAAATGTGTGATCTACAAATTGGCTGTTGTAAACGGCACATAAAGGTCTGCCTTCTTCATGACATAAAGATAGTAAGCTGGCACTGCCAGGCAGGATACGCCCACATTTTCAAGAGATGGTTAGAGAACAAGCAAAACCGAAAGTGATTTTTCCTACAATCAAAGGCTATAATTCATTAAATTACAATTTGATATGCGCAAATATCGAAAAGAATCAAGATCTTTAGGTTATAAACATGCATTTCAAGTTTCATCAAAATCGAATCAAAATTGTGACCTATACTGGGTCCACAACCTTGATAACCATATTTTAACACTATTAGAGTACAAACGGCAGCCATTTTGTCTGGCAATTATGGTCCGATTTCCCTGAAATTCAAACTCAACCTTCGGTATGGTGTAACGGTGATAGAGTCAAGCTTTTTTTCAATCGGATAATAATCATAACCTCCAGAGGGACCATAGGCGATTTTTCGGGCAATCAGGGGCCATAATTCAGAAAGCTACGATATGATATGCGCAAACAACGAAAGGGACCAAGATCTTTGGGTTATAACCATGCATTTTAAGTTTTATCAAAATTGAATCAAAATTGTGACCTATACTGAGTCCACAACCTTGATACACCTTTTTATAACAGTATTCGCGTACATGCGGCGGCCATTTTGTATGGCAATTTTGTTCCGAATTTTTCCGAAATTCAAACTCAACCATCCTTAGGGAGTAACGGTGATATAATCAAACGATTTTTTAAATCGGATAATAATTGTGACCTCCAGAGGGACCACAAGCTAAACAAAGACGATTATGCGTATAATCAGGGGCCATAATTTAGGAAGTTACAATCCGATATGCCCAAATATCGAAAGGAACCAAGATCTTTGGGTTATAACCATGCATTTCAAGTTTCATCAAAATCGAATTAAAATTGTGACCTCTACAGGGTCCACAACCTTGATATACCATATTTTAACAGTATTCGCGTACGAATGGCGGCCATTTTGTATGGCAATTTTGGTCCAATTTTACCGAAATTCAAACTCAACCTTTCTTAGGGTGTAACGGTGATATAATCAAACGATTTTTTAAATCTGATAATTATTGTAACCTCCAGAGGGACCACAAGCTAATCAAAGACGATTTTGCGTATAATTAGGGGCCATAATTCAGGAAGTTACGATCTGATATGCGCAAATATTGAAAGGAACCAAGATCTTTGGGTTATAACCATGCATTTCTAGTTTCATCAAAATCAAATTAAAATTGTGATCCCTACAGGGTCCACAACCTGGATATACCATTTTTTAACAGTATTCGCGTACGAACGGCGGCCATTTTGTATGGTAATTTTGATCCGATTTTTCCGAAATTTGAACTCAACCGTCCTCAGGGTGTAACGGTGATATAATCAAACGGTTTTACAAATCGGATAATAATTGTGACCTCCAGAGGTACCACGAGCTAAAATAGGTGATTTTTCGGACAATCAGGGGCCATAATTCAGGAAATTACGTTCCGATAGGCGCAAATATCGAAAGGAACCAAGATCTTTGGGATATAAACATGCATGTCAAGTTTCATCAAAATCGGTTCAAAATTGTGACCTCTATAGGGTCCACAAGCTAAAAACATGATTTTTCGTACAATCAGGGGCCATAATCCATGAAGTTTTGATCCGATACGTGCCAATATCGAAAGCAGCCGAGATCTTTGGGGGATAAACCTATATTTCAAGTTTCGTCGAAATCGGGTAAGAATTGTGACCTGTAGAGAGTCCACAAACAATTGTGGACGGATGTCCGGACGGACGGACGGACAGGGGCGACGACATAATACGTCCACATGAAAATGTGGGCGTATAAAAATGTCAAACCTATACATGAATTGCCAATTTGGAAAACAGTGTGCATTGTGGGAGAGAGGTGGTAAAACTTACACGGAGCGACCATTGCTTTGCATGGGATTTCTCTGACCAAATTTCGGAAAAAAGCCGATTTTACGTTGATTTTAGTGATGTGTTATATTTCATAGGATGTGATAGAGACACAGATAGTTGATGCACTAAAATTAACATAAAATAGGCGTTTTTCGAAATCCCATGCAAAGCAATGGTTGCTCCTCAAAAGTTTTACTATCTCTCTCCCACAATGCACACTGTTTTCCAAATTGGCAATTCATGTATTAATTACCTATTATTATGTTTCAAAACGTTATGTCAAGTCACCTTTATTAAAAGCTTCTATAAGGTAGGATTATTATTGAAGAAAAAGTTTACAGTCATTTATTTTTTTTTAGCGTTTTCTGAGTTTCTGTCCGGATTGTCGCCCTTGTTGTTAAAATTATTTGACGTTCTAACACCTGACGTCGATTGGCTGACTATCGCCATTGAAGAGACGACCACTTACAAGATCGGTCGCATTTTTTTGTTACGTCTTTTATGTAAATCATTTTAGTGAAGCCTGTACCAAGACAGGCCCGGGACTGTACAGCGCAGTGGACGCTTACGGCTGGCCCCCGGATCCATTCACTTGATTTGATAATTGTTTAGTTTTTGCAATGTCTATTTTCTGTCTTGTCCGCAGGTTTATCTTGTAGATTTTTTGTTTTGCGTGTAGTGCAGTCCTCCTGCATTTACTATATAGGAGTAAGATGTGATCCAAATCACATTTTCCAAAAAGAAACTGGTAGTTTTACCATCATTTATTGGAATGGTTATGTCCTTATGACAAGGCCAACTTCAAGTTTGGACAAAGACAAACAAAGTCACCAGATGTAAACAGGACTAGCGCTATTCCCAACACTAACCCTCGAACTAGCCCTTATTGTTACCCTAACACTAGCCTAAAATCAGACCAACAATCACATGGCCTATTTAGCTAACCTTATTTACATCTAAGCGACCTTGAGGAAAATTGAGCTGGCCTTAACAAATAGATTTAGCCCTGTTGTGTTGCCGACATTTTATTTTATTGTTATCTTCGAGACACGCATGGTCGAAGAATGGGGTTTCTTATTTATAATTCAACCAGTGCGTGTCTGAAATTGTGCGTGCCTTGGCTATGATACAAATAAACTACCTAAAAACTTACAAATTTAGACTTCCTATGAAACAGAATTCATCAAATTCGCTGATGAATAATAATGCAAAATTCCTCAATAAATTAATTTATGTGAATTATGGATAACTCTAGTGCACTTCCGCTGCATTTCTGTCTCGCTTGTCCAGATACTTACAACATTGAACACCTTGCCACTAGACGCTTTTTGCAAGGTATTTCACTATTAAAAGTTATTGGCCCCCCTCCCCCCGCACACACTTTACAATTAATAAAGTAGTTCAGAAAATAAAAATATTCCATATTAGGTATGAAAAAATAGGGAACCAAACAGATTTCATGATAGTCGATATCATATAATAATCATAATATAATATACGATATTAACTATTGCGTTCTCATATGGTATAGTCCCATTGTCAACAGGGACCGTGTCCAACTGAAATGCCGGCATGTTTTATAAATGTGGACGAATTTATCAAATTTACTACTTACCGAAACAACTTACCGATTTTTTAAATTTATTTGGACTGATAATATGCCACCGAATTCGCGCTATAGCATATAAATCACGGGGCTAAAACAAAAAGGGCGCAAGATTAGGTAACTTATTTAGAAACATCCAGAATCTAATCATTTTAGGAGACCAATTTATAGATACGATATTAAATATGCCGTTTCATAGTAGTCCAATTGTGTAAAAAAAAAAAAAGAAGAGCCGAACCGACCGTGTCCATGCCAACTGAAATACCGGTATGTTTCATAATTTGGGCGAATTTATCAAGTTTACCATGAAGAACCGGGGTTTGTGTAACCGCGTTCCCTGTTTAATTTTATCAATAAAACCTTATTTGCACCCTAGTAAACATCCTCGGTTACCCAGTGTACTCATTCCGTTCTACTCCCACTATACCCTGGGTTAATCTATGGGGGAGACACGTTTTCAAGTTATCCACTATTGATGCTTGCGCTATTTTTATATCGACCAATCCCATAAACTGTTATTTGAAAAGGAAATTGCCCAAAGAGAAGTTACTCTCTTTGGTTATTGAAGACCAAACGTTTATTTAATCATGTAGAGTCATTAATTTTATTGAGAATTGTGTGTTCGTTCCGCGAATTTTATTTACACGTGATTTCGTAGATAAGTAATTGGGAATTGAATTGACGAGTATACGTTCATTAATAATAAACATAACAAAACGACATATTATTATTATTATTTCAAACAAAGAACGAATACTAGTAGTAATAATGATAACAAAAGTGAAACATATAGATGTTATACATATTTGATCAACAACGCACACTACAGATTTTGATAATACAATTGAATATAAATAAATTATTAATATATAGGCATTACTTACATAAATTAATCAGTAAATGGACATGGATATGGTTATCTAACCTTATAAAATCGAAGGCGAAACAATTGGTTTGTAAACTGTTTTCTGATTGGTTCGTACAGTATAGCTACATTCTAGCAGTTTGAAATCGTGGAAGCCCTATAGATTAACCCAGGGTATAGTGGAGTAGAACGTAATGAATGCACTGCATGGGTAACCGAAGATGCCTAGTAAATGGAATTTTAGTCCTAATAATATAAGATTCTGGTGGCTTCGGTATATAGTATGCCGTATATATAATAATTATTAACCTTCAAAATTAATCGTTTATGTACATTGACGAATCAAGTCTGGATATTAAATGTGTATACATTGGCGTGCACATAAAAGAACCCTTGGCATTTCTTTTGCCAGTAACAGGAAGGGAATTGGTTTTAACGTCCTACTTTGTTTTCCGTACCATCACCATTGACTTTACCACTTTGGAAAATCCCGATGCGAGGATTGAACACACAACCATATTGAGTACCACTCAAAGTATTACAAAAGGAACTAACAAGGAAAGATATGTTTTAGATACATAGGGCCTATCGATATTTTAAATCAAGTCATTAATTAAAACTTCAAAAAATATGGATGATTGAAATTATGGCAAATACGATTTTGCTAATCACCGACATGGGCCGTTTGTTTCATTTTGTTTTGTTGTATTTATAGCATTAGCCATATCTTTCCGTGTCACTCACATTTCGAAATAACTTTTAGGGCGACATTGACCAAAAGTAATGCTCTTGTCGCTCTTAACTACGGACGAATTCGCCAAGTTTATATAGACCAGCAAAATTAATATACCGAACGTGGTTTGAAAAAAAAGGGAAACTAAATATTTTGTGACTAAAATCAGATCAAATAACATGCATTATGACATGAATTAGGTGGCACCTACGGAGCTGACAAAGAAAATGTACATAGTCGTTCGGATGGAACGAAAACACGCGATCCATCTCTGTGTATTGACACCACGCAAGCGATTAGGTAAAATTCTCGTGCTTAGATTTACACACGAAGTCAATAAACAACAAAAAAACAAACAAATGCCACATCTTTCAAAATGACCAGAGTGTTGTATCGGGATACTAAATCTAATATCAGATATAATGCGATGAGCTAGCTTAGTGATCCAGGTCTGTTTTTAAGATAAACCTACAGGAAATGAAAATGGCAATATGGCGTACCAAAATATTACAAACTTCATAATTATTTAGTAGTATCTATAATTGATATGCAACTGTCATATAATTTTACATATATATAGATTTGTGTTGTTTCTATCTCTATATGAAAAGGTGTGGGCATAACTCTTTTTGAAAAAAATCAATTGTAAATTATTGTAATTTGGCTAGGCAAAGCAATAAATTAAATGACTGAAGATTCTCAACCTTTCAAAGATATCTATAATTTTCTTCCAGGCTTACCTAAATTTCGTTTCACCTTTATTCAGGCATTTTGATGTCAAAAAGACAATGCCTTTCACATCAAAGAATAACAAATTCTTCTTCTTTTATGAGACTCCACGATTCAGGAGTGAAGGTAGCCATTTTGAGATCATGAGATATCGACGACGTTGATGATTGGTTTATATATAAATGAATCGCCAAACAAAATACGCTGGACACGGGCAGATGCCGGCGTAAAATATTCAGCCGTAAATATCTAACATATGCTAGATACGAGCGATTGATCGGGTGAATGGTTCGTCACACAGGCGTATTTTTCAAGCGATTTTAAAAATCGTTGCGATCGGTCGGGAATATTCGCTTGTCTGTCCCCCCCCCCCTTTAGTCAACTAATGCAGTGGCAGTCTCTCCACCAGACACCGATCCCTCACTATAGTCATAACGTTCAAAAATCATAATGCAACAACTCTTTCTGTCAATTAGGCTGTGTAGCCTACAGAGAGCTCAAAACAAGCATGCTTATCTTTTTTTGAATAAGTCATAAAACTTACAATAGATAAATCACAAATTTAGTGGGAGATCTGTGAGTAAACTTACGAGGAGCGACCATTGTTTTAAATGGGATTTCTCTGACCAAATTTTGAAAAACGCCGATTTTATGTTAATTTTAGTGCATCAACCATTTGTGTCTCTATCACATCATATGAAATATCCCCCATCACTAAAATTAACATAAAATGTTAGGCCCTATTTGTAATTTTTCTCCCACATCCAACTACAATTAAGCAGAAAATCCTACCAGACACGGGTACAAATTGTCTCTTTTTAAATCAAAGCAATACTAGATTGCTTTTTCCGACATTTCAAATACATGTATATGTCTCTAACACATAAAAGCAGCCTGGCCTTGGTTCTATAGCCAATCAAAGTACTAACCTGATCAGAGTTGCGTAGGAGCAATACACTTTAATTATGAATGTCTGAATCAATTTTGATAAAAACAACGCTTGATTTACTTTTTTGTCAATATTTGCTGACAAATGAATGTTGTTTCTGTAGATTGGACTAAGTACTAATAGTATAAAATTTAAGATGGTAGATGCATTAATAAAAAAATTGAGTTTACCACATGGAACTAAAAGCATCCGATTGTAGCTAAAATGAAGCATATCAGTATATCTCAATGTTTTTAGTTATGTTCTCGTAGCTTCAGCTATGATACAGGATGAATTTATGACCTTGTTGGAAAGATAAAGCATAATTCAAAATACATATATAATATTTTCTTTTAAAGGTTATTTGAAGAAGCATGGAACCAAAAGAAAAGGACCCTTTTATGACATGCCGAGTTTGTGGCGAAAAGTTACGATCATGTCTCCAACTAGAAAAACATTACAAAACACATGGTGGTGAAAAACCTTATAAATGCAATGTTTGTGGTAAAACATTTGGACACAAATCAAATCTTGTGGTTCATTTAAAACTTCACACTGGTGAAAAACCATATTTGTGTGAATTTTGCGGCAAACAAGACAGTGACATTGGGAACTTACTAAAACATATTAAAGTTCACACAACAGACAGATATTAAAACAGTCGAGGTGTGTATGTCTGCCACAGACAAGTCTTGAAGAATATTAGAGCATCATTCATTTTGCAGTCTTTCAATTTGTGGCCATGGATTGGTTAAGTGGTGATTTTTACCAATTATTTATTAAAAACATAATAGGCTCAGCTAGTCAAATTGCCCCACTGGTGACTGGTGGTGGAGTTTAGGGAAAACATTTATTCAAGCACATTTGCATCTATTCTGGATCAATAGGTGTTTTCGCTTATGTTTATTCAATGTACATGTATAATATGTCATTGTGCCTGAATTACAAATGATATTGTTTACAACTAGGCTCGAACATTTACATGTATGTATAAGAAAAAATTATCATAAAATGTATTTTATCCAGTCCAGAAACATTTAATGTGACTGATATATCTTGACAGCTGGGTTTGTCTGTATGGATATTGAGATGATCATAGGAGATTATCATGGAATAAAAAAAAAATGACATACATGTAGCCATAATCCTTGCAGTGTTTCATTTGATTAGAGCTAATCCCACTACTCTCTGCTGGAAAGAGGGAATATTCTTGTTCTAAATTATGATAGGTCAATAGTCAGATTACCTACCAAAGGCATTACCCTTAAAACAGGGCGTCAAATTGGACCAAATAATATGTTTACACAACGTTACGTCATGGCTCATGATTTTATTATGCCCAATTAACCAGTGCATAGCAGAATATTGACATAAAGTAAACAATACTGTATGGAGATGAACAGACTTTCACTGTTTTTAATACCTTAAATAACTATCCATAGTTTTAGGGAAGACCCCAGATTAAACGAAGGACTGTCATGTTGCTGTACTCAAGTGATAGGTTTGATTGAACAGGAAGAATAGACACACTCCCTCAAAAGTTTGAATATCAGAAGCCAATCCAGCAATGGCCAGAGAGGGATTTCTCGGGCCATTGCTTCAGTAATATGACATGAAGCCTACTTTCAGTTTGAGCTAACACTAGGATCATAATTTTAATATTAAAAATGTTCACATTTGTATTTGTCAACTGGATTTTTTTATCTGCAAAATATTTGTGATAATTTTATTTCTCAAAAAGGGCTGTAATAAAACAATTACTGGTACAATATGAATCTCAGATAAAGATTCAAGTCAAAATCAAAATCAGAGGCATCCCCTGTAAATGAGAAGAAAATGTCCATTCCTGATATAAAAAATTTGAATTGTTCCTGTTAATTGTCTTGAGATGACAGATTTTTTACACTATAAAAAAACATTATTTAAAAAAAACCAACATATTTTACATCATCTCTACAACAATTGTAGAAAAAAGTAAATATAAATTCAAATGTCTCCATTACGGTATATTAAAAGTTATTGTTTAAAAGTGTTCTTACTTTTTGGTAACTGAACTAATGATGATGTATATATTGTTGTCTGATAGACGGTCTTCCCCCATTGTCTGTGTATGTGAATGCATTTTTTATGTGGACATATTATGTAATCTGTTTAAGTGTGTGTCTTATGTTATCGCCCCAGTCCACCCAATGCGCGTTCCCATTTGTTTGAAGACACCCAACAGTTTTAAACTTAATTATTATGTTTCTATTCCAAAGCCAATGTCTCAAATGGTTTCGATCTAGGAACATATTTGGACCGTAACTTATTGGATTACTGCTTAAACAAAACTTAAAGTATGTGTTAATGATCAAAATATCTTGGATTGGTGAGATTTTGGTCCACATCGGACCTTTCATTCCAGAGTTATTCCACCTTTTCCTAAAACCTTGTGACCCGATAGAAGCAAAGTATAAACCACTCAATAAGTAGTTTTTTATGCATTCAATGTCTTCACTTCAACCATATGGCAAACCTTTATCTTATTAAATCCAGGGCCCTTGCTGTGGTAGGAAAATAAGGACAAGGAGTAAAGCTTGGAAGTTTGGTGTTCGATGGATGGTACGAAAAACCGAGATCCCGTGTACACATTGGTGTGCACGTAAAAGATCCCTTGGCTTCGTCACTCGGCTTTGGATGGGCTTGATTTTTTTTTTAAATCAGCCACCGTATTTAATTGACTCGTGTATTTTATGGTATCTGTGCCCTTGCAAAGGTGGGGTTAAATTTCTTTACTCCAGTACATCAAAAATTATTATTTGATTCTGATTATAAACAACAAGGAAACCACAATGATCAATTCGAACGGTATATAAACAAATCCAGTTCCAATCGTACACCAGTCATAGTCTCCTGATATAAATAATTTTATTTGTTGGTGTAGAAAGCTTCTTGATATTTTCCAACATGGTTTCTCCCATTCTGAACATCTGAGACACGCTACCTGCGGGGGTTTCTCCATGTCTGATGTGCAGGATCAAGGTTAAAGGCATTTAGTCATTCAGGTGGTACGAGGAATCATTTGCGGCCTGGTCATTCGGGTGGCATAAAAAAATCAAGATCTCGTGAATATTATTTACGGCACAAATGTCGTAGCGCTGCCCGGTCAAAAGTTTCCGCATAGCATACGGTATGACATCTGCCCATATTCCTAGCTCTGTTTGTGTACAACGGTAACACGTTAAACTCCATTTCAGTTCATTTCTACACCGAGTCTATGTGAGCCACGGTGGCGAAGTGGGTAAGACGCTGTCTCGTTAGCGTTGAGGTCTCGTGTTCGATCCATGCATTTTTAGGCGTGGTTTTCCCTTGTCAGTACTGTCTAGGCGTTTGAATGGGAAAACCTCATCCCATGTATACATTGGCGTGTATTGGAATTTGATAGAGGTGGAGACCATAGTGCCGTTGCCTGGGGAAAATTTTTCCCCTTAGCACACTGTATGGCGTATGCCACGTCTTCATTAGCCCAGTCGAGGCAGAACAGTAGGATGTTAAACTCCATTTCACGTTTCTCTCTTTATATATGTACAATGGGATAAAGACACGTATATTTGATGAGACTCTCCCATAAATAATGTATGTATAAGATTTTATGTAGGTGTATATACTGTATGTTGAAGAGAACAGATGGCTAGCTTCACATGTCTGTTAATTACATTCTACAATCTGTTTGTATTTTATAAAATATTGAAATTGAAGGCGCAGTGTTTATTGTTATATAACTGCCCGCCCGGTGGTCTGGTTATTTTATTTGTATCGTGTATGACGTTTTCGTACACATACATGTTTAACATCTTCGCCTGTCCAAACAAGCACAAATCCTTTATGCCCACATATTAACCTGTCCGCCTACCAGCACATCCAGACATTTTATTCCCCCAACTTTTATTCTGTTCGGCCGCCGGCACATCCACATTTTATTCACCCAAATTTTATCCTGTTCCATTGCCGGCACATACACATTTTATTCACCCAATTTTTATCCTGTTCGCCCGACGGCACATCCACAAAATTTTATACAACCAAAATTTTCACAACTCATCCATCCACAAATTTTACCCTGTCGGCCAATTCATAAATTGGCCTCATTTTCCACCTACCACCTGTTCTAGCCGAATATTTTCTTGCTTTGTATCAGGCCCGAGGCTAGTGGAGGGGCTGGGGGGCGAGCCGCCCCCCCCCCCCCATGGCTGTTCCTGTCGGAATATTAATGTCTGCGTCGGAAAAAAATCGCTGGTTAGCTATCTCGCATTTTCGCCGGGAGAGAGTTTTAGTACGACATATCCTCTTAAAACCGGCTGAGAGATAGTTAATGTCGGCTGGAAACTCTTAATTTTCCGACACATTCGCCACCTGCATGTCATAGAGGCCTAAATTCACTCTCTCAGCTTCTAATTTTCGTGCTCTCGCCGATTCCTGCTTACGACAGTCGGTGATGACCTTCGTTCATTGATTTTTTGTCATCGGAAATTTATCTTCCTCGCCCCCCTATGTCGGCTAAATTTTGGTTCCTGGCTATGGGCCTGCTTTGTATTACATATTGTATTATAGTTCTACTTAAACATGCATTATTCAAGAGCTAAATCTGCCTAGTGCAGGTCTTTATTTGGGCATGAAATGTTTTCTAAAGTATTAATTAGACATTAATTAACTGATCCAGGCCTTAACCAACTTTGGATGGCATCACATTGCTCCGATATTAAACAGATTAAAACGTTTAAGTGATAAATCAAATATGGCGATCCAAGACGCTTCGAGTCTTAGCTCTGATCAACCAGGTCCGTGGTTGAAATTATTGCACACGTCGGTCAAATCTTTAAATGCCAATATCTTCGCTTACAATAGAGTAATTTGAATGAAATTTTCAAATTATTCATTTTACATCACCTACTTTCGAACTATTATAGCAAGAATGGCTAGTTTTTATCTATATCTTGAATAATGTAACTTTAATAAGGTCGAGATTTAATGCATTCAAAGCCACTTGAAAAAGGTTCTATTTGTCCAAGCATTATATTGATTTACCATAGATTTGGTTCAATATCCCTTTAAAGACGACGTATTAGATACACAAATTATAAAATTCGATAGAGGTTTTCTATATGCCCTGATGAACAATCTCGTCCCATAAAATTCGATAGAGGCTTTCCATATGCCCTGATGAACAATCTCATCGTCCCATTTTCAATTTCTTTTCCTTTAAAACTATTGTGTTGTATCGAGTTTCCAATGGTTCTCCAAATTGAACGTAAACGGCAAGACATAATTTCGATATGGTTCTTCCTAGTGACCCAATAAACTATAAAAGCAAACTTGAAAAAAAAGCCTGTCAAGAACTCTGACGTTTTCAGCATACTGGACGGAGTAACCGAATGGGGTTACGATAAGAATTGTTCCCAATAATGTGGAGTATAAAATTCATTCCTGAAAGTTTACGGGCAGGTGGGCAGCTTAAAGATGCATTATGCAAGAGCTAAATCTGCACGTCTTTCTTTAGGCCTGAAATGTTATCTAAATTATTGATTCGACATAAATTAACTTATCCAAACCATAATCAACCCTCCATGACATCGCTAGCCTGAGACATTTACTGGATTAGAATCATAGCTACTGCTTAACGCCCATTAACAATTAAATCGCCATGATTGATTTTAAAGTGGCCTCCGGGTTTATTGCATTCATCTGTATCTTAAAATACCAGAAACCAAATTCTAATGCATATTAAACCAATAACAATATCCACTTACAGAGACTACTATATTGGAAGTGAAGATCATGACCGCGATTGCATACGACTTTCCTGATGCCATGTAGAGATTTAGACTTCATGACTCTGTTTCTGAACGGGTGGGAACCACGGTGGCTCAGTGAATAAACGATGACTCGCTATCCTGGAGGTTAAGTGTTTGATCCCCGAGATCGAAATTGCATTTTTGACACTGATCTATTAGTCCATGTGACAGACGGGTTTTCATTACCAATTTGATGAATACATTATAATCATGATTTTTAGTAGTAAGCCTTAGTGTAAAGTAACTAAAATTGGTTGAAGGACTTCCGGGTTACTTTGCCAAATGTCAGTTTGGAGGCCATTGATTATACTGGATCTCACAGATCACAAGACATTCCACAAAAATAGTGAGGCATTTTTATTTCATCTCCCATGCATTTGATTTGAACCTTTTTTAGCGGAACGAAAATCATTTAGGTAGGATATATCCAGTTGTTAAGAATTTAAGTTCTCTTTTTCGTTCAGAAATGGTATTATAGTCTTGATATCGTATCCACAGATCGATTTTTAAATCCAAAATGGCATCAACATTGTCGCTGTTGAGATCTTCTGATGAAAACAGTATTTGCGAGACTTGGCTTTTGGGATACGTAGTCGTAAACGTATTTCAAATTATCTCTGTAATTATCATTTTTAAATTTTGAACTTGTTTTGAAGTACATTTACACACTTTGAACTTTCATAATTGGCAAATATGAATCCATGGTACCATCTGTGTAGATTCTAGATGATACCACAAAAGGTTGACAGACATAGTCTTCAAAGTAAAATCGGACCATACTACCATTTCTGGACCAGAAATGAATTGCGTGGGTAAACGCCCTACTGTTCTGTACTAACTAGGTCAATGAAGATGGCTATTTGCCATTCAGTGTGCTATGGGACAAATTTGCCCAGACAGTGGCATTACTGCCTATAGTTTCTTTAGGAACTGTCTCTGAGCGAACTTGTCTCGCTAACAGTTCCTCACGGGCCTTATTATCAACTAGTATGAAAATAAGGCTTTTCTCCATCTCGGTTCTAAGGCTATTTTAGATCCTTACCGTCTACTTTGCACCGTGATTCTTCTTTGATCGCCAAAAGAAAACATTTCCTGACACAGCCGACACAAATTTATAATAATTCAACACTATTTTCATGTAGAATTCGACGTTAGAAAAAGATAAACAAAATCGTTCAAATCTGGCCGCCATGTTTGTTTACTGACGTCAGTGCAGACCGGTTTTTTTCTAACATCGAATTCTACACGAAAATAGTGTTGGATTATTATAAATTTGTCTCGGTTGAGTCAGAAAATGCTTTCTTTTGGTGATCAAAAAAGTTTCACGGTGCAAAATAGACGGTAAGGATCTAAAATAGCCTTAGAACCGAGATGGGGTAAAGCTTTATTTTCATACTAGTTGATAATAAGGCCCGTGGGGAACTGTTAGCGAGACATCGTTCGCTCAGAGACAGTTCGTAAAGGAACTATACTGCCTAATCCCAACTACCAAGGTTCTTTTATGAGCATGCCAACGTGTAGTCCTGCACAGGGACTTGGTCTTTGGTGCCATCTGAAGAACTAGACAGTTTATTTCAAGACCCTCGTTGCCGCACCCTCACAAGGGGTAACTATGCTGGGAAATCCTGAGGTCCTTTCTCGGCAAACACAGAGATCGAATTCCGGACCAAAATTCTCCACCAAAAAACTATACTTCACCCTTTTTTTAAAAAAAAAGCATTATAAGCCAATGTAACAATTTCTGTCAGCAGTCTCGCCCCTCTGAGTGAATTGGGATTGAGAGAATGACTTTATTGTAATCTATTATGTCTTATCTTGCTTGATACTCTTGGAAACTACCCTTTAGAGCAATACACAAAAACACATACTAATGGGGTAACAGCTACTTAATTTATTTAGGCGACGTTTCGAAGAGTATTCTCTCAACATTTTTATGTTCTAAACAATATTTTTATTCAGGTTATCGGAATAGGATTGGGAAACAGACTTAGCCTATGTAAAACCCCTCTCAACATTTTTAGAGGTTGTATTAAGTTCAGTGACTCGGAAACCCATTTAAATGGCATATTACAAGACCATCATGGATTTAGGGAAACTATTTGTAGAGATCAGTTTTAAGTTCAATGACTACGGCAACCCTATATATCACAAGCCTTATCTTGCTTGATACTCATCCATCCTAACAAGAAATTCATTTTTCGTCAAATTTTATCGGACATTTTGAAAATTGGAGATACCTCAACCGAAAATGACGTAACAGAAGTGACATAGTATCAAAATCGTCTTTTTCATTGACAAATTTTGCCTTAGAAACAACCGGTCCCCAAATATCGTTCTGATTGTGACAACCTTAGCTAAACGTTCACTAAGTTGGTACCCTACCTCGCCGAGGTTTAAAATTTTAAAATTGACAGTCTCCCCAAATTTTTGTTGAGGTTGCGGCCACCGCAGCTGTACAGTATGGAAGCCTATAACTACCATTCATAATTTCTACTTTTCGCCCCTTCAAAACACGAAAGTCGAAAATAAGAAATTAGAAAAAATGTAAGGCGTCAAGACGGTATACAACCAAAATCAACTCGAAAATAGGAAATTAAGAAATACTTTTTTTTCCCAATTTCTTATTTTCGACTTGCATTTTGACTTGTATACCGTCTTGACGACTTTCGAATTAATCATATTTTTGTATTTATTGATGGCAGTAAGAAGGCGAAAGTCAAAAGGTCGGAAATAGGAAATTAGGAAAAAACGAGTTATTTCGTTATTTCCTATTTTCTACTTTTCGACTTTCGTCTCGGAAGATCTTGTAGTCTCCGCCTTCCAGATCACAATTGAATACGCACAATTCCCGTTAACAATGTCTGTGTGATAGAGACTAGTAATGATGGTGAGTATTTTATAATAATATTAATATTTCGATCAAGCTTACATTGTAAGTTTTATAATATTATTGCTGCATAACATTTTCCTTAATATATCGGAAGGGTTAGGATGGCCTAGTGGTCTAGAGTGCCGCGCTTCGACCTCTAGCTGGCCGGACACCTCTGGCTTGTGGCTGTGCTTTCGAGCCCTGGTGTGAGCGTATGGGGCATGGAGATAGGGGCGCCTTCTCAACCTCGTGGGTTTCCTCCGGGCACTCCGGTTTCCTCCCAGCTACGCGCAAGCGAATTATTGAAATACAATTAAACCATATGTTAGTCCCTAAATGGCCTATTTGTGTTAAATGGACGTTAACCCCCCCCCCCTCTCTCTCTCTCTCTCTCTCTCTCTCTCAGACATTTTTGTTAACTGGAATTGTGCGTATTCAAATGTGACCTGGAAGGCAGAGACAACAAGAACTTCCGAGGCGAAAGTCGAAAAATAGAAAATAGGAAATAACTCTTCGACATTCGACTTTCGTATTTTGAAGAAGGAATTATAAATGGTTGTTATAGGCTTCCATAGTATAGAGAGGGACACTGGTCGTATTTATTTATGCCAAATGAATAAGTTAAGAAGAGCAAATACATAATTTGGCTAAATTTACTCTGAACATGATTCGGCAGTAAACTTATAAAATAAATCTCGAAAAAAATTGCCAAAATATTGCTATGTATAATATATACATGTAGATTAGTGATCGGGCGCAGTGTAACACAAACCGGTCAGGGCAAAATGGTGTCTTGACGCATTTTAGGCCTTCGCGTACTAATTTATGTGCCCATTTATACTAAATAGGAAATGTACTTGCAAAAGGAAAATAAGTTAATGTTGAGAGATGATTAACTGGTGGAGATGTGATGCCTTTCAGTGATTGTAGCGGCGGAACCCATTTTTACCACTGATCAGTTTGCGAGCAACATTGAAACTTAGTTATTTCTGGAAAATGTTGAGTGGGCGTTAAACCCCATTTCTCTCTCTCTCTCTCTCTCTCTCTCTCTCTCTCTGTCATTGAGTCAACTGGCATAGTTTCGAATCATCGGTTGTACGTGACAAGGAGTAAGGTCGCCTGTCCAACTTCGTGGGTTTTCTCCACAAGCGAATTATTAAAATAAAATTAAACCATTTAGTCCCGAAATGACCTAGTTTGCGTCGATTGAACGTTAAACCCCATTTCTCTGAGAAAATACGGCTGCAATATATTTATATACTTAAATTAAAAAAAAAAGTTTTTAAACATTCGTTTTCTTGCAAATAGTGTTAAAAAATCTTTCATTAAAATGCAGATAATAATGAGTAATTGGAATGGCTGCAATAATGGCCATCTGTTCACAGAACCTTGGTATACACGCCTCTTATTATTTTTTTTAATATCATCTTCATATAAAATACAATCTGAATTCCAAACAATACCGAAGTCTCTTACGGATATCATTCCACGATGAAGCTAACAATTGCTCTTTTGATTTGTTCGTTCCTGGCCGTTTCGCAATCGGACCATCTTAGTAAGTTGTCTACATTTAATTAATTGGGATTTAGCTATAGTGCATGCAAAATAAAGAAGCGAAATGTTGTAATTGTTGCAGAGAGTTAAAATTATATTCAAGTAATTTACTTGGAGCTTTGATTAAAAAATAAACTCCCACAAAAGCTGGAATTACTCTTGTGAGACTAAAAGAAGCAAATTGAAATGGGCTAATAAAATACAGGAATACGCCATCAGTGTGCTATGAGCGAAATTGTGGCTGGACATCCTATTTCGAATTCAAAATTTCAATGGTCAATTTAAGTGCACGCCGACATGCACACGGAACCTCTGTTTTTGTCTGATCCGAACGACTAGGCACTGCTACTTTACCTGGCCCTCTGTCCCGCACCACCGACAAGGGGAAACTACACCGGAAAATCACGAGGAACTTGCTCGGCCAAAAGCAGGATCGAACCCGAGGCACTTGATTTGCGAGCCATCGTCTTACTAAATAGTAAATGTACCTATGAAGAGAGTGCAATGCGTGGATAAAATAAATTTTAGTAATCTTATATTGACATATTTTCATTTTATAAACAGATAGAAGACTGAAACGGTCATCATACTGCACTGGGAAAGGTAAGAGTCCACATTTTAAAACTTGTTAGCGTGATACAAGACACAGTTTAGGCATTGGCTTAGTCTTGCGAGTGTAGCCTACTTGGCTTTGGGGTAGACTTCTGTCGAAATTCATCTGTCTTTTCTATTGCAATTATCCCTAGCTTACATGAACCAATATTCTCAACTGGTGACATTTTTCCCGGACTACTGCTATTTCGAATTTCAACTGTCAAGAGTTCTCTTACGTGTACGCCGATGTGTACAGATGACTTGATTTTCCCTAAAACTAAGTATCAAATTAATACACACCTGTTCGGAATGCGAACCAGGGAATTCAAAGAGCATCGGTCACAAGAAGTGTAATATTGAGCGGTATGGCATACTCCTCGCAGTGTTACGTGTGATTATAGAGCTAATCCCACTTCTCACTGCTGTAAAGAGAGCAAGTTCTTGTTCCAAATTATGACTGGTCAATAGTCCCATTAACAACCAATCGTTAACGGCGTAACAGAGCTCCACATGGGACCAAATATGTTTACATAACGTTACGTCATGACTCACGATTTTATATTGCCCAATTAACCAGTACATAGCAGAATATTGCAGAAAAACTAATTGTGCGACAAACGAGGCTATCAGCACGGATATGAAATGAAAATACGGTTTTGAGACAAACAACACCTTCGTCGTTTTTAATACCTTAAAAAGAAGCCCCAGATTAATGTTGCTGTACTTTAAATATATTTGATTGAGCGGGAAGAATAGACACACGCTCACAAGGGGTATGGGAGGATTTGAATTGATTATCTGTTTTGCTGTAGCATACATGCCATGTTGCTCACAATCTTTTGAAATTAACCCTAAAGTAAGGTTTGTGTCATATCAACACTTTCTAACAAAGGCATGGGTGAATGAATGTCCTGTTTTTTGCTCCTACCGGTGTAATGAAAATGGACAGTGTACTATAGAAGTCATATTGTCAGGGCCGTTAGGTGTTCATTTACGTGACCGCCAATGTTTGCACGGAACTTCGTTTGGCGTCCCATCCGATGTACAAGAGGCTGGGTCATCCACACCTTAAAATCTTGAGGAACTTTCACGGTCAAAATCAGGATCAAACCCGGGACACCCAGGCTACCAAACCAAACCAGCACCTTACATACTTACTTTTAACAAAGAAAATACGATATGGTAGCATACTGATACCTCTTCTCATACATTTATGTACCTTAAAGTTGTCGCCTGTCCATCCTCGTGGGTTTTCTCCCGGGCCTCCGGTTTCCTCCCGAAATGATCTAGTTTGTACCTAGTCGACGTTAAACCCCATTTCTCCCCCTCTCCCCCTCTCTCTCCCTCTCCCACCTTACAGTTGGTATTGTTTTAATTGATTATTAAACGCAATTTCAATATCATTTTTTTTATACAGTACATGTATTATTTGCTTCAATCTGTGCCGCGGAAATAGCAACAACAACAACACCTGCACCAGCACCTGAACCAGAAGCTTTACCACCATATTGTTTTAACCCCTGTGAGTATTCCTATATCAAATAAAAAACACCTATATGGATATACTACTTCTGAATTTATCAATATGCTACGTTTCGATACACATACAGATATCGTTATCAAGCAAATAATGATATTCAACCAAAATGAGGTACGATAGAAAACAATTAGAAACCATATAACAGATTAATCATTAATTAGGAATTAACAAGATGAGAAAAGTATTAATATGGATAAACAATTACAAAGGATTGACAAGATGAAAGACTGTAATGTATTGATAATAATTAGAAACGAGATGAATTTAGCAAATTAAACTAATAATTATAAAAAATCAACGAGATGAGAGATAGCAATATATATAGATAGCAATTTCAAAAACACTTATTAGCAGATGAAACCATCACTACAAGATGAAAAGGGGGGTTAACCACACAGGCAATGATATCCTTATAATATAAGTGTTTTTAATTTTATGAAATCTACTTCTATCTGTCTTAAATGGATTATATTATTATATCATTGACACTAATCATATGTAAGGGCATGGTCCCACACTGCGCCTAAAACAGTCGTCTACTACCGGAACTCCCGTGTTTATCATCAAACCTATTAGCTAGATGAAGAGGCGCCTTGAATTTCAATACTGTCTAACATTGGCATTGACCGGCCGCCACTGCGAATTCCTTTTCGACAACCCTGTATTAGTTATTATACTTGATTATGCAGCAGAATATTACTTTTTTGTATATTTGAAATTCGTCGGATGTCATCTTTTTCTAGTATTTGTTTTGCATTAACATTATATTCCATCTTGACATCTGTTTGTGTAAAAAAAGAGCTGAACAAGCTCAATATTGATCATGCATTTATTGAAATTGTTGCATTCGACAAAGCTACCAATGGGCGTAAAAGTGCCGTTATCTTACAACCTACTATTCCTGAAAAATACCGTCATAAACACAATCACCAAGTAAGGTAAAACGTATTAACCCAATTCGATTCCAACAATGGGACCATCTGTAGCAACCGATGACAGAAAAATATTTATTCCAGGAAAATGTTACTATTTCTAGAGTTACTTAATGAAACTAAACAAATCTGGCACTGAATTCAGATTTTAAAAGCTCTTTCACACTCATTTCAGTTTTCTGTGCCATCTGTGGCACTTGTGCAACTACAACTACTGCAGCACCAACTACTGAACCTCCCACAACTACTGAAGAACCAACGGAACCTCCCACAACAACTGAAGAACCTACCACAACCACTGAAGAACCCACTACAACAACTGAAGAACCCACTACAACCACGGAAGAACCCACTACAACCACTGAAGAACCCACGACAACCACCGAGGAACCCACTACTACTACTGAGGAACCCACTACAACCACTGAGGAACCCACTACAACCACTGAGGAACCCACTACTACTACTGAGGAACCCACTACTACGACTGAAGCCCTGCAGTGTAATACAACTTTCTTTTTCATTTTATTTTTAAACAATTGGATGTACTAATACAGCATACACATTAATATCCGGGCATAATATTTTTTTTGTGTCAGGTAAGTTTTGATATTGAATTTGTGGCATTCAATAAAAATATCAACGCCAAAAAAGATAGCTATAAACAGCAGCTCATCCTGCAGCAAGAGTTGGTAAAAATTTGTCTTTGATAATCAACTGACTAACTAACTATACCAATGCTTCACACTTTAGAAACATCGATGGGGTTCGCATTTCATGACCCTTATGCTTCTCACAAATGTCGACAAATACATGTACACGAGCTTTTTCGAAAAGGGAGGAGGTTAACTTCACAACGGCAGATAGCTGAATTTTTAATATCGACAATATCATGATTACAATACTTCCAAACAAATTTGTTATAATTCAGTTAAATCTGTAGCATCTCCAGAAAATGGTTGGGGGGGGGGGAGTAAGTAAAACGCTAATAAAAGGTCGAGGGTCGGTTAACATCAATACGATTCTCCCTCTGATTTCCTTAGAGCTCCACACCAAATTTATCAAAGCCACGTTAAAATCTGTAACTTCTACCGCGTTCACAAGGTTTTCGGAAAAGAGGCAATATCCGAACATAAGTCCCAGTTTTTCTTAATACCGATAGGATTCGTCTTCTCATGGCTAAAATGCTTCACACAAATTTGATAATAAATCCGTTTAAATCTGTAGCATTTATCGTAGCTACAAAGTGTTCGGAGCGACAGCCCCTATCATGATTAAAAGGTTTTCGGAAAAGGGGAAGAAAGGCCGCAGAAAGCTGAATATCGATAGGCTTTGTCTTCTTATTAATCCCATCATCACACCAAATTATGATAGCTGTCTGAAACTAGAATAAAGTGGTCCATGAGCCTTCAAACTGAACTAAAATTGTTATTATTTTAGTATGTCCAGATCCATCAGTAACAACCAGAAGAAGGAGGATGATAGACGGAGCAGCTACAGCAGCATGTGATGCACCAGGAGTTGTAAAAGTATTCCATCCGGATTTCGGTATAGTTTTATGTACTGGAATTCTTATTGATGAATCAACTGTTCAAATTCCATCATCATGTGGAGAACTAGCCACTTTGCCGTATGTTACATATTGATACTTTTATTTATTGGTGTTGAAAGAATTGGTATTTACTAGTGTAATTGATCAGATTAATATGGTTCTGTGGTCCAGTACCAGTATGGTCACTATCATCTGCAATCAAATTTAGATATAAATAAAATAAAACAATCCAAACCATTAGACAAAATTCGAATTCCTAAAAAACGGTATATGCAAAATACAATACATGATGAATACTGGTAACAGGTGCCAGGAGGAGTAAGCTCACCCTATGTATGTTTCATTACAATAATGCACTTTCTGAAGAAAAAAAATGTATGGTACTGATTAAATAATGAGCGAATTGGACCACAGATTTTTTTAGTAATTATTTTTTTAAATACATGTATTTTTCTTATTCGCTTTTGATATCCTTAAATATACCCATTGCAGGACGGTCATGGTTGGTTTGCAGCTTATAGTTGGTGAAGGTGCAGATGAGCAGATTAGTGGAGCTGCAAGTGCTGAAGATGGTTAGTGAACATTTCGATTTTAATAACTCTTGATTGCAGTTATTCAAATATCTGTTACCGAAAATCCTGAACTATAGACTAAATTGTCTTGGTTGCAGCTGTGATTTGACATATTTTGCTGTCTAATAACGTTAACTACTAAATAAATATAAGAGAATAACTTTTGTGGGATAAATATTTGAAAAGTTTTAAAAATTATTAACGATCGACAGTTTGAAGAATTACTGGACGGTTTTGCCGAGAATGGCGGTGATAGAACAGAGCAAACCAATGCGTGAAATTTTGGAGATTTACATTATTCGAGAGAAAATAATACGTATTCACTTCAATATTTAACATTATATAAAACGGTTTAGTTATGTTAGCAATTAAATTATTCCGGTAAGTGAGACTTCGGTTAGTGTAGAGTAGAACATAATTTTTGAAAATATGCAATTTTTGTCCCTACAAGCATACATTTGTACTATGAACGTTTATGGTTTTCTTGCAGGAGCTACACCTGGTACAACAGCTTTAACCCTAACAACTCCATTAGATGTTACAACATGTCCTGGTTTACCTTGTATCTATGATCCTGCGACAATGGAAGGGTTCATTGATTTCACAAACTGTAACACTGCTGGTTATGGTGTTGTGGAACCGTCCGACGGTAGGTGACTATTTCCCACAAGATACTATACACATGGAAAAATGTGAGGCACCCCGCTGGCAAAATGAGCTTCATAATATCTTAAAGTTCCAATTTCCAATTTTCAAGTTATTTTTTTAAAATGTACTAAAATAGGTGGTATCCATAGATAGTCCTACCTTGTTAAAGAATAGTCCTATTAATCCTATAATTCACTATTGCCAGCTGAGAAGTTGGTAAAAATATCATTTTTAACTTCAAATTCAACGTTTGGAAACGGCTAATGCATGGACACAATGAGAAAACAAGGGAGGTAATTGTGTTATTATCTCCCGTGTCAATGATTTTTGAGGGTGGTAAATTATGCCCATTGTCGTATAATAGTGAGTTGATAGCCTATTGAGCAAAATACATAGAAATAATTATGTTTAATTATGCTTCAATTACTTTCGAGTTTCATATTAATTCTGACTCTAATAATAATGATGTTCGATACCAAAGCATCTGGCAAATGTAGCATGCCTCCTCATTTTTTTCAAAATTAAGTATGTATACTTACCTAACCAAGGTATATAAGGTCTTTAAAATTGGTTGTGGTTCATGATCTGTGGAGATGGTGCGGAGAAGGGTATCAGAAGATGTCCGTGTCCGTCAAACCTATTAGCCGTAAACTGAGCCTTCAACACACAGTCCTCAGCTGTATTGTTGGACAGCTAATATATCATATCGTAAAGGACCTATCAAGTTCCGGACAAACTAAAGTGAAGTCATAAGTCGAATATAGGGGAAGATTCGCCTAGTAGGACGTCAGTTACAACGAGAGCCCGCGACGTTCTCCAGAAGGGCATTTATCCCCTTAGTAGTCCACCCCACCCTCGATGTAAGGGCTTTGATTTTTAATTAAAAAATGTCTGTAAACAAAATGCTTTTTGGGGGGATTTCTTTGTTTTTATTTAATTTGTTCGGGTTTTTCAGCCACTGTAAACCTTTACAGGATTTTCTTAAGCTACAATGAAAATATTTCAGAAATATTGTTAAAGCTGTCTATAATCCGCATTCTATGATTTTCGTGCCTCTCTTCACAAAGCAGCTGGTAGGCGTATATTCGTTGTCTGACGCCATGTTGAAATCATTCTTGTATTGACACAATGATAGTGATTTTTGTTTTTTACAGGTTCATCATTTTCATACGATGGTTTAAATAGCTTCTCTATTGATTCTATCTTCCCTTTTAATTCTGCTGATGCCAATTCATGTACAAAATCTGAAACATTAGCTGATGATGTTCCTATAAGTTGTGCTTCATCCTCTCCTGGTACACCTTGTGCTGTAAGTATTTTAACTTACGATAGGTTCCATAAAAACGAAATTTTACTCATATCATTAAAAAAAAACAGGGCGATGTTTTTCGATACGCAACGCTGATTGTAAACCAAGTTTTGCATCTTGAAGTGGGGTACTTCTGTATGGTTTACGAAACTAAACAGCTCAAGTCCCACAGATAAGTGGACATTCAGTGTGTAGGATACTGGCTCAATAACCAGGAGTTCCCGGTTCGATTCCAGTGTTGGCCGAAAATGTTCCCCGGGATTTTCCATTGTGTTTTCTCTGGTCGGTGGTGCAAAGACAGAAGATCTGGCAAATAGCAATGACTAGTCATCCGGAGACTGAGCCTTGCAATGAACGGTGTCGCTCGGATCGGACAAAAAAGCCCACTGACAGTTGGAATTCGAAATAAGATAGGGACGTAGTGACGCTGGCCCTCACGGCACACCATATGGCTTATGCCCGTCTTTATTAGTCCTGTCGGTGGTGAAACGTATAACGTTAAACCCCATTTCATACCCAACAGATAATTGTTACTATGGTGGCGCATTCAACCGAGTGACTTCCTTGTGCTATTACTGATTTCCCTTTATGGCAAAGTAAACATGAAGATGATATTTATTTCAGGGTGATGGAGGATCTCCTATTTATTGTTTAGCTGTAACTGGTGAAAGGGTTGTCGTTGGACAAATTGAAGAGTTCCCATGTGATTCTACAGTTCCTTTATCTTTCATTGACTTTACTCAAGTTTAAAAGGAAATAAAGAATTATTATCTTTCTTGATTGAGTTAACGTCTTTACTGAATATTATAGTCTGTGTGTTTGAAGTACTTTGTGACGAGAGAGGGGTGCGGTTTAACGTCCGCTCAATGTAAGCTCATATTTGTTGTGGGAACCCCATTGTGGTGGTGGTGGCCTCGTTGTCGATCCGTTATTGGAGCGGGAGGTATGGTCTAGACTCGTATGTAGCACCATGGATCATTTGTCACACTGAAAGCGGACATATCGTAAAACCGGTCCACATCCTACATATGACCCATAATATTTTCTTACCACATATTTTGGAACAGCCCTTTGTTGTCTAAGTTTGTAGTTAAGACGTTTGTCTTATCAGGAATAACAATGTTCGGGGGCTTTCATTTTATACATCATGGTAAGCCAAATGATGCAAGAGACGGCATGATATAAGTTAAACCCATCAAAACACCGTGTGTATCGACCTGTACAGAGGCGGATCCAGGGGGGGGGGCTAGGTGCTAAATAACAGTATAAAAGTAGATATGTGCCACAAATCACCACTGACACCCCGATTTTTTCCAAACATTTTGTCGGTGGACCCCCACGGAGGCCCCCCTAACAGGATTTCCTGGGTCCGCCTCTGGACCTGTAGAACATTTGATACATCAAAGTGTTAAGGTTTCTGTCATTCTTATTGTATGTTAATACAATAATTAGATAAAGATACAGTATTGTCGCAGAGACCCTAGTACTACTGTTACTCAACGTTGGCTTTCTCGAAATTGAAAATGGTTTAAATTTATTATTATGTCTTGGGGAAATATCTGGTTCTATATAATTTCACAACATACGCCATATTGTTACAAACAAACGTCTAGTCAACATTCTTAAATAATCAAAATCAATCGTTTCAATATATCAATATATCAATAATAATGGTATAAGAGTACATTTCGGCTCTCAGAATCACACACTTAACATGCACATAATAAGTGTTACTTTTCTAGAAATCTTATTGAAGTCAAATGAATCGATATTTTGGATATACACCAGGTCGCAAGTACTTGTCCTTTTAAACAAACGTGGAGCGAAAATGACCTCTTTATAGTTTATTATACATTTAATTCTACACACAAATCAAAATATCATGTCTTGGAGGATAATTCCAATATTGTAATATCTAATACCCAGTCCGCGATCCCAAATTGTTGTTTTCGTAGACTGAAATTCAGATGCTAATGATGTTCAAATAATTGTTTGTTTGCCGTATACCTATTGTTTTTATCACGTAATACATATAGCTATAAGGATGGTTGTAAAATAGCCATCTGCTCGTACAAAGTCGTTAATTACAGAAATATTATGTTTGTTTGTATATATTATGTTGATATAAAATGAAATGTACAAATTAAAAAATGACAAAACGTAGAAAGGATACCATTACACGATGAGGTCAACGTCAGCTTATTTCATCTGTGCGCTTTTGGCCGTTTGTCCCTTGGTAGAGTCGGGATTTTTTAGTAAGTTGCCTACAAATAATTTGTTTGAGATATAGCTCCATTAATATGCTCGACCGGAAAGCCCTGTGCCAATTCATAAATTTCAGAACATGTTTATGCCGCTGATCGCCCTTTCCATTCTTCGGACCATGAATTAATCCGGTTAAAAGGAGACTCAGATTATATGTGGCCAGAGCTTCTTTAGTGAATTCGAATGTTTTCAATTCATCATAACGGAATGGAACCATTTCAGCACTGATATTCCTTTTTAGATATTTGACTTTCACAATGCTGTAGTTTGCGATTAGGAATCAAAATCTTTCAAATGGTGGTGCATGGATTAATCGAATTAAAAAAGTCGTCCATATTACGATTACATGTGGCAATGTTTTTTATGGCCATATTGTTTGCCTAGGAGGAATAATGTTGACAATTTCCCATTCATCATCGCGAAAAAACCTATAGTCTGCGTCGAGTAGACGTAAAATATCTCTTCATCCCCCCCCCCTCTCTCTCTCTGTCTCTCTGTCTCTGTCTTTCTCTTTATATCCCTCTCTTTCTTTGTCATCCATAACATGCTCGCTTCTTCACGGAATATACCTACGCTCATATGACGAGGCGTTAGTGATAACATGTTTATTATTGTAAGGTGTTTAATATTTACTTCCACTTATTTGTCGAAAAAAGCCATTTGATATTTTTCGACGGATTAGATTCTGATATAAAGCATAAAATCAATTTTAACAATCGTACAATAACAATTAAGCATTAAGCTTTAGCTAGTTATTAAATGTTGCGTGCTTGAAATGAAACAGGAACATTAACAAAACTATATTAGCCATATTATTAGCCAGTAAACAATCAAAGTAGATCCAAAATGATCGATCTCTAATGGTTTTATGGAAGCAAATCCGAGCGGCGGATGATTCCCAATCCAGCCTCATTTCATTTTCTTTCTAACCCGATTTGAATTCCACGATGTTTTAGAATATGAATATGATATGCTAAATTCCAATATGATAATACAATTACCCCAAACTGTAAAATGTTTCAATATTTAACATGCATAAGGTAAGAGCTATAGACACTTGAAATTTCAATTGTTTCTATTGACCAATCCACGCCATACTTACGTGGCTCATAGAAATTTAATGTAATTAAAGGGACAATCCCGAATTAAACAGATGCTCAAAAATAAAAGTCTGAGAATGTATGAAAAAAAAAGGTCAAAATATAGGGGCATAGTATATTTACCTTGTCTCAAAATTTCAACTCAAAATATTGAGTCGTTTGGACGTGAACGCCAAAACTGCTTATCCGGA
Organism: Patella pellucida; assembly: GCA_917208275.1. Taxonomy (NCBI): domain Eukaryota; kingdom Metazoa; phylum Mollusca; class Gastropoda; family Patellidae; genus Patella; species Patella pellucida. Next base: position 67,865,129 of record OU795039.1, read on the forward strand.
CACGTAACCCTTTTTAAGATTTCGGGTCAATTGTTTCGTTGGGTTACTTGAGAAGGTTATGCAGTGAATAACCCATGTGCCGTACTTGATAGAGAAATTTCAACCACACATTATTTTAATAAAAAAATGAATTGGTTTAATCCAGATACCACAAAATACACCTGGGGCACCGGTCTCAAATTCCAGATGAGGACTGACGGATTTAAGTCGTTTGAAAACGTAACATAAATACTGAAGTAGTTGCTCGGCCCTTGACTCGAATATTTTAAGGGATTTTAACACAACATTAAGCAGTTTTATTCCCAAAACAAATATCGGGATTAGCCCTTTAAGAGCCGAGCAATTTTTTATGGCGTTTTTTTCAAAACTAGGGTTGCAGAACACTCGGGGGCGTAGCCGTGAAATATATATTGGGGGGAGGGGGATGAAATTATATATAATGTTGATAATCTGTGACGCCGATGTAGCGCAATAGGGAGAATGTGGGGGGATTAATTACCCACCATGTTCTGGGAATGAGCACATTATCCCCAAAGAGTTAGGAAAAATGAAGTGTCTGTAAGGTTGCTGCCAAAGCTTTTGACTACGGATCAGAAACGTGTCAGATTCCTAACGCACTGTGACAATTTGCACCGTTTAAAAGCAGATCTTGAGAATGTTTTGACAAGATTTGTAACCATGAATGAGACTTGTTTCTAAAAATGAAAAAGGAACTAGGCTAGGCGGTCGTCATTTTCTTAGTAATGATGACCTTATGTCAGCTGTGAATGACTTTTTTAGGGTAGCTGAAGAAAATTTCTTCCTGGTCGGCATCCAGGGAAGATTTTGCACTACTTAAACTTTTCAACCACTCCTCGTATCAAATTAATAAATATTTTTAAAATGTCAAAAATCTGGTCCGCTGCCCCTTTAAAATGGTAAAATACTATTTCTACCTGAGTCACACAATTTAAACAGTTACAAGTATTATATTTACAGGTCACATTCAATCTGATTAAAACACAGATCCTATTTCGTTTCGTTTTTTTTTATAGTTTTAAATTTTAAGCATCAACATGTAAAATATTTTTATATCACAATTTAAACAGGTAACATACTGAAGAGATCCACATACTGCAAAAGAAACAGTAAGTGTTTATTTTGAATTATATCGTTATTATCTATATTGTAAATATATAATATTAAAATTAGTCATTCAATCATGAATATTATTCCCTCCACCACCACATTCCACCCCCAACACATTCCACCCCTGAATAAGAAACCGGTATTAACTCTATAAATTTGAGCGAAATATGTCATACTGAATAGCTGGACAATATGATCATGTCAGTATGTAATATTGAATAGGCGGTCAGTATTAACGCTATCAATTTGACCAAAATATTTAACAATAAAAAGGCGGTAAGTATTAACGTTTAAAATTGAAAATTTGGCTAATAAGAATTAATTCTATTAATTTGACCGAAATTTGTATTGCTGAATTCCCGACCAATTTGTACGTTTTGTACCTTTTACAAAAGTTCAATCATAATCAATATGAATCACGATACTCTTCACAAAAGTACTTTTATCTGCCAATTTAGGAGTTAAAGACCCCAAAACATTTTAATAGTTCACCAAAGTCTTCCTATACCCAGGCAAAACTTAATTTGATTAGAAAAAAATACTCCGTTTTCATGTTCAAAAATGCATTAATTTTACTCATCCGCACAACAATAAATATTGCTAACAATCAAATGACATATTCATGTTTCCAGTTTTAGCTGCATTCTGTGCGCCACCTCCAGCGCCTCCCCCACCACCGCCAGCAGAAGAACCGAAACCTGCAGGACCAGAAACATCAGCTTACTGCGATACCGATTCGAGTGAGTACAATGCATGTTTTAATAACATTCCTACATCCATATGGTCGGACATTATAACATTTCTTCATTGAACCGTTTGGCACAGAAAGGGGATTTTTGTTAAAATGGCTTGTTATAATTTGTTATCACCAGCTTTATCAAGAGTTTGTGAGAAGCTTTCTTTCATCCAAAATGCAAAACGTAAGATTTATTAGTGTGTCGAAACAATTGCAAATTTTAATTTATTATTATTTATCCTATTTTATAACACTCTTGGTTTTCCAAAATTTAATTTTCAGACAAAATGGAACACTAGAAATATGTTTGTGTGTTTTATAAATGGGTATCCATATGACAAATTGATGTTTACGATTATCAAAATTGTCAAAAGGGTTATGCGTAGTTTAATGGTCAAGGGCGAGACCATTAAACAACCTAAAACACTCGGGACCAAAATTTCAACTATTTTAAATGATGTACGCTTGGCATATTTCCCGTACCAACTGTATTTTAAATAGGGTGACAAATTGTCTTTGTTAAAAATGTGTTAGTATTGAGATATTACCAATGTGATATTCCGCTTTCAGAAATGTAAACCAAAATTGAAAGTAAAATTAGAATATCAGTCGATTTATAATTAATCTTTATAAATTAAAATTTAATGGAACAGATCTTGAAATAACACACCATGTCAGCCCAATTCAATAAATCAAAGCCGCATAACTTCTTTCAGTATTCTAATTATTTAATGAACATATTGTTCGCAGTATTGTCTTTATTCTGTCCAACACCGCCACCGCCACCGCCACCACCACCAACAGAACCACCATCAGATGAATTACCATCATATTGTTTCACCCCATGTAAGTATCAATTTAATTATTTAATTTATTGTTTAAATTTCAGCGACAGAATATCCCAGATCCATGTTTAAAACTATCCTAATATTCGGATACCCGTTTATATCAACCTTAATGTTTAAAACAGCATGCCAGCCCCACCCCATCCGATATATAACCACAATAATGTTCACACAAAAGTTTGCAATCGTCCAAACGTTTATAACCTGAATTTTATGTTCGTTCTCGTTTTACCATAGCAGCACCATATGAGACTTTTAGAAGATGAGCTATTATTACACGTCGTCTGGTGACTTTGTGACCAATGATTTACATTGGTAACAAAATTATGATGACACCAACAGCCAATTTCATATCATAAAGGTGTTTGATGGCTCGCTTGTTCCCTTTAATAGTAAGTGCAGAAGGACCGCACTACACCAAAAACAAAAAAAACCCAAGATAATCTCGGTATATAACCACATCCTAGTATACAATCGCTCCAGTGTCAGATTATGTAAAACAACCACCGTAATTTGCAAAACTCTCAATAAGGGAGGTAAGCAAGATCTACTTATATCCTACAGTTCCTATCCTGTATGATAGTCTTGGGTTTTATGAGTAAAGAGCATAAACTATAAATATCCTAGTATATAACCCCCTATTTTTAAGACCCCACCCCCCTTGTCTGCAATATCATTTCGATGAAAGCGGAGGTAAATTAAGCTATTTCACAGAACCACCGTATATAACCAAAGCTACATAATTATTTAGATTCTCGTATATAACAACCAAATTGTTTAGGTCCAGGTACACAAAATTATAGGTTTCAGATTCCAGTATATAACAACCCAATAATATAAACTATTGTCCCAATCCTGGTATATAACAACCCCAATTGTTCGGGTAGATCCATTTAGTAAGGCCAACTCAAGATTTGTCAAGGTCGCTGGGGTGTAAATCAGGTTAGGACACGTCATTGTAGGCGAGATTTTAGGTTAAGTGTTAGGGTAAGCGTTGGGGATGGGTCTATGGTTAGGTTTCGCGTGTTCTCTCGCACTGGTCAGGCAGCTGCAGACTATTATACAGACCTACAAAAACATGACTTAGTTGAGATGTAATTACAACCAAAAAAAAAAGATAAGCTTCCAATATGTCTGCAGTTTTTATAAAAAAAAGATTTCTTCCATGCGTCATAAAGGAAACCCGATAGTGTGTTCAGAATTCTTAATTGAGACAGTGTAACGAATTATGAAAGTTTTTTTATTTCAGTTTTCTGTGAGATTTGTCAAACTTGTGAAACAGATGAACCTACCACAACTATGGCACCAACAACAACCGAAGAAGCAACGGACGCCCCAACAACCACTGAAGAACCAACGGACGCTCCAACAACCACTGAAGAACCAGCCACTACTACGGAAGAAGCCGCCACTACAACTGAACCAGCAGCCAATGATGCAACTACCACTGAAGCTATTACAACCACTGCCGAGCCAACAACTACTGAAGAACCGACAACTGTAGAACCGACAACTGAAGAACCAACAACTACTGAAGAACCCACAACAACCGTAGAACCTACGACAACTGAAGAACTAACAACAACAGAAGCTCCGACCACAACAACCATTCCTTCTCAACGTAATACTATTTTTCTTGTCATTCATTTTATAACAAATCCCTTTCGCATGCATGCAATTCATTAATGTATAAAAAATTTACGCTACAAACCAGTTATACTCGTTAGGAATAAATTGAAAATTTAATATTAAGTATTACTATTGCTTTTTTTTTAGTATGTCCAGATCCATCAGTAACAGCTAGAAGAAGAAGAATGCTAGGTGGAGCAGCTACACCAACATGTGATGCACCAGGGGTTGTAAACATATTTCATCCGGTATTCGGAGTAGTTTTATGTACTGGTGTTCTTATTGACGAAACAACTGTTCAAGTTCCCAAATCTTGCGGAGAAATAGCCGCATTACCGTACGTTTCATATATATTTACTTTATTCAAAGAAATTTGTTTTTATCGTTATATAACCTTGCTTTTAATGCCGACGATTAAGGATATCTTAAGTATGAATTTATATTGTATGTACAAACGAGCCCACTTTAGAACTTCCCAATCTCTTTCAGCAATGTTATGGGTGGTTTAGAGCTAACGGTTGGAGAAGGAGCCGACGAACAGAAGAGTGGAGCAGCTAGCACAGCAGATGGTTAGTGATTCGTTCTTGAAATAGTAAAATCGTCAAAACTTAATACTAACGTCGAGATATTTATAGAATGCGAAAGTGGGTGTACAATGCGCACATTTTTTCACCCTCCTGCACCATGAGGCAAGCAATTGTCATCAAAGAATAGGTGTAACAAGTATGGACCGGGAACTGAGTATACAACTTCATCCCAACCATCCTCGATTTGTGACATCAAATCAAACGATGCGACCGACAATCGATGCGAAAGTGGCAAATGATCATGCCAAGTTTTATGTAGACCAGCGTTTCTCAACCTGGGATGAATTCACCCCCAAGGGGGGAATGGCTCGCGTCCAGGGGGTGAATGACCACACTCCAAGTGTAACTTCAAAAATGGCCATATGTGACAATCACCAGGAGCAAATTTCGCACTGAACTGGAAACAACTATTTTCATTAAAATATAAATTCGGTGTTCATTGAATCTTCGATCCGTATTCATTCCATATTCAATATTGTTTTGTTAATGTGGTCAGGGGGTGCAGGCCCGTGCAAAGATCCGTGGTTCATGTCGGATGGCTTCTATAGAAAAGGGCCATTTTCAAGTTCCTCTGAAACGCCTGGAAGAAGGCCTGAAATGGCTGGAAATCACGTTTGCAGGCTCCGATTTCTAAAAATTTCCTTAGGGGGACCCGCCCCAAACCCCCCTCGGTGGACGACGGTCAGTAACCTCCTCAAAACTCGAGGGGGGGGGGGGTAAATGGGTCGGTTGAGAATTAATTTAGGGGTGAACGGTGAGAAAAGGTTGAGAAACGCTGATGTAGACAGTAAAGTAATTGAATTGATGGAGACTTGGGCTATTTTCGGAGCGCGTCGCCCCTGGGAACAAGCAAAAATACAGTTCATTATTCTAACCCTTTATTTTTATAGGTGCTATCCCTGGTACTACAGATATAACTCTGACAACTCCATTAGATGTTACAACATGTCCTGGTTTACCTTGTATCTATGATCCTGCTACAATGGAAGGTTTCATTGATTTCACAACATGTACCACTGCTGGTTATGGTGTTCTGGAGGAAGGTATGTAACTACAATATACAAGATGATAGTAATGTATCAATAGACATGAGTTCAAAATAAAGTAATGGAATAATTTCACTGAAAAAGTTTAATATGGTACCCGCCAGACGCCAATCGGATATCTCGTTTCAAGGAATTACCAAAGACAGTACCCAACAAAGCAAGTAGATTAGGAGTGGGGAAGATACTTATTTCAGAATACGACATTTTACGGTTAGTGGCAGTCGTGGAACGTGTGACGCAGGACCTTGGTTGATGTTCTTGGGTAGTTACATATAAAGATTTTGTGAGACGATTTTAATGTCACAGATGCTTAAAAATTAATCCATTCACTGTCCACGTCCCAATCATTCATTTGTAATAACGCGTATATAATCACTTACATGTGTTACATACGTAGTTACTTAGTTGTATGCATCTCTACGAGACTCTGAGAAAGGTAATTAGTATAGCTTTACTCCTTTCGAAACACGTTATATGATTTTCCCATTTACTTAGGAATGTTCCATTGGGGATTTCTCGTACTATCTAGTCTTTATTTCAGAAAAGAGAGGAAATAGCCTATATGCAAAACTTTGCAGTAAAAATTAATACAAGTATTATGTGCCTTGTTATTTGGCAACATAAAACTCCAGTATCATAGGTCTTTTTTTGTTATTACATAAAATTGTATTGTACGCCTCAGTTCAGAGAAATTTTAAAAGATACGAAACTCTTTAAGACTATACATATTATATTTTGAACAGCTTTGCCTGGTGCAGATCCTCAATATGATGGTTTACAGGGTTTCGCCATTGATTCAATCGATGACAGTTCATGTACCAGATCGCCTGATATAGCTGCTGAAGTTGCTACAAGTTGTGCCACATCCGCTGCTGGTTCACCTTGTGCGGTGAGTATTTTATTGAATTTAAGTTGTTAATCGCTCTACGTGCAAGAGTCTATAAGACTTTCGTTTTAAAACTTGCTATAAAAATTAGGGACGATCTCTGAATTTGTCACAGATATCTGTTAGTTATGAATTTTGCTCTCGGACAATCGGATTAAATTCCGTTTCGTTTTTTATAGTTAAAATTTCGTTTTACTTGTCTTCACTGCACTAGGATCTGGACGAGTTGTTATATTACCAGCGTTTTGGTTGAAATGAGGGATGTAGCACCATGAGTCTTTTTGTCTCACATGGAAAGCGTTCCGTTGTCAAAACCGGTCGCCATAATAATATCTTACATACGACTCGTGTATCTTTTCTTGCTACATATATCTGTAGCCTTATGATCGTCTAGAATTTGTCTCTAGCTGTCTTTGCTTCTCCTTCACGTTGTGTTTACTTTTTACTTGTTTCTTAAGACGTTTGTCTTCTTCAGTTATAACAATGCAACAGTTCGTTTTTAGATTTTATATAGCATAGATTGATACATACTAGCATTGTACAGATTATAAGAAAGTCAATACTAACTAAACTCTGCTCAAGCCTAGCCAGTGTCGCGGCTGCCTAGGAAGACGGGACCCCTCTGCAATTTAATCGAAGCATGGCGAATTCTCCCGAGTATCCTACTGGATTTGGACATTCAATTATCTAATTGGTCAGATATGATGTAAATGAGTATAGAGATTGGTCAAACACGCCGAATGATGTAATGGTAATTTTCCGTCACGTGTTTTTCGACACAATCTATCCCTGAACTCCGACCCTCTTTCCTATTATTCTCACGCTATTTCCCAAATAAACTCATACCATATCTAATATACTGACAATAGAGAATAATTTGTAAAGATAAAAACTATTGTTTAAACCATCTTAATTCTCTATTTCTTAACTATGAATTTAAAAACAATGTCGCCACTACCATATCTACAGGGATTAGTCAATGAAACGGTCTGTTATGGTTACTTCTTGGCGTGTCGTGCACTGAACTGTGGGTAAACCATTAGAACCTAAACACTGATCGATTAATCAATGTCCGACGTCATTGGGTCAAAAGCCGGTTATACGACCCCTGACACGACCTCCCGGTACAACTTGTCGGATCTTCATGTAGTGTAGGCTATCGAAAGTATAAGAGAACGAAACGAAATATAGATCTGTATTTTAATCAGATTGGCTCTCGGAAGGCTGAGATTTTGTAATGTTAATGATGATTCTTTTGCAATTATTTGACTAGTTATAAGGATCAATTATATTAAAATGCAGAGAAAAACTGTCCTTGTTTTGCTAGAATTATGTAGATATTCTCGACAAATCTTGGGAAGCGTTATGTTTCGTTGCCTGGAAACCGACATTTTAAAGACTAGAGTTTTGCTTCGTAACTTAAAGGGCCAATCCCGATAATGTTTTTGAGATTAAAACTGCTTAATTTTGTGTTAAAATTCATTAAAATCCCCTACCTTAGGGCCGAGCAACTAACTCAATATATGTGATATGTTTTTAAACAACTTAAACCCACCAGTCTTCCTCTTGAAATGAAACCCGGTGTCCCAAACTGTATTATGCTGTGATTTGATAAAACCAGACTTTTATTTTATAAAAATAATGTGTCGGTGAAATTTACCTTTTGTTATCAAGTGCAGCATATGGACCATTCACCGTGTAGACCTCTAAAGGAACGGGAATCGATTATCGGGTCACCCAACAAAAGAATTGACCCCAAATCTTAAAAGGGTTACGTGTCCGGATAACCTGTTTTAACGCCCACGCCCAAACGACTCAATATTTTGAGCTGAAATTTTGAGTCAGGGTATATAAACCATTTTTTTTATATTTTGGCGTTTAAATTTCATACGTTCTCGGACCTTTATTATTGAGGCTCTGTTCTATTCGGGACTGTTCCTTTAAAAACAAGAAATGGTCACATTCAGCTTTTTAAAGTCGTATACTATTTTTAACTACACGTATATATTTGATTCAATAAGAATATAATTGGGGGACAGGCTAAGCCTATACCATCCCTTCCCGGCTAAGCCTATACCATCCCTTCTCCTTAGTGGTATATTAGCCCTGGACGGCAAAGTTACTGGTGGGTCTATATTTCGTTGCCTGGCAATAACATATCTTCAACCAAAAAGAAAGTTTATAGTTCGCTAGGTTAACATGACACATGCCCTATCAATATTTTAATGATTAGTGACGATTAGGTCTATTTTAAAAGAGTAACTTTAGGTATGGTCAAAGGTCATGAGATGTAAACAGGGCTAGCGCTAATCCCAACAACAATAACCTTTACCCCCAATCTCGCCAACAATCATGTGCCCTAAGCTTATTTGCATCTCAATAAACATGACTAAATATTGAGTTGGCCTTACGAAATAGATCTAGTCGGTTAGTGACATCATGTTATAATCTCATAAAGTATACCACAAGCCGTAATATGCATTGGTGCGTAGTATTATTACGACATAATCACATCACAAATCGGTGACAAAATCACAATGACGGATTGATTATTGATTTCAAATTAACGTCTATAAATTTCAATACAGAAGAAAACACTAGTATATACGATTAAATTTCCGTATGTCCTTGATCTAGGGATAGTCGGATTACACCAAAATAAATATATGTTTTCTTTATAGTAACCATTTTTGCGGTTGTAAATTTGTCGTTTTTATACACGCACAAATAATGCGGGCAATATTATCGTCACCCATGTTGGTCAATCCGCCAAAGCTTTTCATCAGATTGTATTTAATGAAATTTGGTATATGTTGCTTATATTGTGAGATCTTGATTGAGGTTAAATTTCCGGACTTATACCCCCCCCCCCCAACCCCCAACAAGATCGTAACAGAGAGAGAGAGGGAGAATACAAATTAGGTCATTTCGGGAATAACATATGGTCCAATTTTATTTCTATAATTCGCTTGCGCGTAGGGGTCTTTAGCATTGAGAGATAACCGGAGGACCCGGATAAAACACACGAGGATAGATAGGATCAAACCTTATAATACAGCGCACACGCGTTAATCATTCGACCATCCAACCCACCTAAGATCATTACAAGATAATATTTATTTCAGGGTGATGGAGGATCTCCTATTATATGTGAAGCTGTAACTGGTGAAAAGGTTGTCGTTGGACAAGTTGAAGACTTCCCTTGTGATTCTACAGTTCCTTTCAGTTTCATTGATTTTACTAAAATTTAAAAAAGAAATAAATTGATATACATGTATTATCTTTCTTTGATGATTTGTGTTAATATACATGCACAAAATTTACATCCAGTTAAAAAATGTCAACCCCTTTTACTTTCTCATGCTGTATGTCTATATACATGCCTGCCTACCTACCTGCCATCCCAAATTTAGGCTACCTGCCCCTTTAGTGGTCATGGCAAGAATGTCAAGAAGGGGCAGTGTTACCAGTCGGCGAACCTCACCAGATTCCAGTACCCTATCTTGGAATATCATTTATGGGCTACATAATTTTGCTTATGCCTAACAATCATTTGTTCGGAAATTGGGCACGACACCCGTCACTGAACCACGGAAGCTTATAAGCACCCGGGGAATAAAACATTGAGAGAGAGAGAGGGGGAGAATGGGGTTTAACGTCCATTCGACACACTCGGGACTTTCATATGGTTTAATTTTATTACAATAATTCGCTTGTGCGTATGGGGTCTTTAGCAGTGGGGGAAAACCGGAGGAACTTGAGATAACCCACGAGGTTGGACAGGCGACTCTACTCCTTGTCACGTACAACCGGGGATTCAAAACCACGCGAGTTGACTCAATTACAGGCTTTATACGCAAGCGAATAAGATTCACTATAAAAGAAAACAATTAAAGTCTGTAGCACCCACGCTTAGTGATAAACATCCTTCAATCAAGAGTTAATATCTTCATAGCTCACTTTGTATAGAACGTTGTGACATTTTGAGACCTGGTTTAATTTTAATTTAATAATTCGGTTGTGTGTAGGGGATTTTATCAGTGGGGGGAAACTGGAGGACGCGGAGAAAGCCAACGATGTTAGACATGCGACAATACTCCTTGTTATGTACACGCCTGTACTCGAAAACAACACCAGTTGACTCAATGGCTGATCATATAATGTAAAGCGCAGGCTTTAGACCGTTTACCCTAATCCCTGTCCTACATCATATTGTCATGCTCAATATTATTAAAGCTGCATTAGGTTAGACTAAATAAAGAGCTGACAGTTCCGCTATAACAGTTTAAAAATATAGATGATGAGAAGAGAATATGCTGAAAATTTCAGTCAAATTACTTCATCCTGAGACCATGTATTAGTGTTACTAGCCTCGGTTGTCATTACTGGCGTTGTTAGGATAATAAACGATGTCTCAAATATACATTTTTACGGTGACCAAATCCACCACAAAACGAATTTAAATCTACTAAATATCGCAGACATCCGATGGCATTGAGAGTTGATTATGGTCTTGTCGTGTTAATCAATGTCTAATTAATAATTTATATAGAATTTTAGGCCTAAAGACAGACCCATAACAATTTCATATTTTTAAGTTGAATTTTTAAAATTTATTAAAATAGAGCCTTAAAATAGATGGTATCCATAAACAGTCCTACCATGTAAAGAATAATCCTATTAATCCTATAATTCACTATTGCCAACTGAGAAATTGGCAAAAATGTCCATTTTCAACTTCAAATTCCAACGTTTGAAGGTAGCTAATGCATGGGGGACAATATTAAAACACGGGAGGTAATTGTGTTATTATTTCCTGTGTCAATGATTTTGAGGGTGGGAACTAATGCCCATGGTCGTATAATAGTGAGTTGATAACCCATTGAGCAAATGACATAGAAATAATTATGTTTTTACTTACTTAGAAAAAATGAAATTCTCGCTTTAATAGGCAAGTTTAGCTTTTAAATAATGGATGTTTAACAGTGTAAACCATTTACCATCTCTCATCACAAGACAATTAACATGAACAGTTCAACATTTTTAAATATCAGGAATAAACATTTTCTTCTCGTTTACAGGGACTGCCTTCAGGGCCGTATCTAGCGCGGGTGCAGGGGAATATTGCATCCCCAGAAAAGTAAGGCGCCCCTTGGAATACCCCCCCCCCCCCCGGAAAAAAAACAAAAAAAAAAGTTTTTTCACAACCTTTAAAAAAATAGTATACTTGATAATGATCAATATCAGTAACTTGGGCATTATGGCGCCCCACCACTCGCTGTACCCCCAATTATAAAATCGTACATACGGCCCCGAATGCCTTCCAATTTAAATATTGACTTGAATCTTAATCTTAGACTCCTATTGTATATAGCAGTAATTGTTTTATATAAGTCATATTTGAGAATTTAATAAAAGTGTTGAATACAATAATGTAGATTTTCTATCACAAATGTTTTGTAGATAAAATATTCCAGCACATTGTCCTGCACAACAATGTCTGGTGCTACTTCAACAGAGTTCGACATTTTATCAGCTTCAACTGTTGTTTCCAGGGATGCAAATATTTAAAATTGTTAAATTAAACAAAAATCTCTTTCAAAAATATCATGGTTAAACAATCACTTTTTGATACTTTTTTTTCTTAATCCATTCAACGTTTAACTGAAGGATTTTGTGTGAATTTTTTGTGTAAATGTCTTACAAAAATGGAATTATTCTAGAAATGTGTTTTTGTACTAAAGAGAATGGAAAATGTTTTCGGTTTGTTTACTTTTCACTCTTTTTATCTTTAATGTAAACAGGTTGCTTGTTTTATTTATTGAGTGCTCCTTTAACTGAATTTTGAAGTGTCATGTGTACTATAACGTTTTATATTTTAACGTGAATCATGAAAGATAAAGTCTTTCTATTAAGACAATGTGTTTGGATAAAGGAGCCAAACTTTTGTAATTTAAAAACAAAAACACATACTTATGGAAAAGCAACGTTCGGAAGAGTATTCTCTTTACCTTATGAAGCTAATACTTGTTATCTAGGTAACAAAAAATGGTGTATTGTCATTGTGAGGATTAGGTTGAGCTTGTGTAGGCCTATTATTTCAATTAAGATAGGGCGAGAGAGAGAGAGATAGAAAGAGAGAGGGAGGAGAGGGGGTTGGGAGAGAAACTCCACGAAGTAGAACAGACGATTCTACTTATTTCCACATACAAAAATTACATTGAAACTATGACACTTGGTAGACCTTGTAATCTAAAGCGTCTAAGTTCGATCATTCGCCCCCCCCCCCAATCCCCCGTTTCAAGAACAATCTTATCATTATCAAATTATATATCGAAAGTTATCAAACACACCTCATTACCTAGAGTCGTGCTCCCCGAGATGACATCGTCCACAATTGGTAGGTATCGCAATTAACCAGCACGACCCTGGTAAATTTGCCCCCCTTGTGAGGCCGACATCCTGCTAGTACTAAATGAGTCCTAAAATAAAGCAGCCAAGTCTCTCTATTCAATATCATTCAAAGCCTTGACATTGAAAACACGAATTATTTGTCATTCCAATTTTAATAGATACTTTGATTTGATTGGCTAAGCACTAAAATCAATCTAATATTATCCAATCGAATTGCGAAAATTTGGATTTTATTTTTGTTAAAAATTCGTGAAACGTGTACCATAAAGCGTTTCGGCGCCATTTGCAACAACAGACTCGAAGAACGAGTCATGTCAAAAATACTTACTTATAAGATATGTCCCCTAAATATCATAACAAGCTAAGTGAATGTGCATGGAAATACACTCGGCAGACACCGTTAAAGACGACAAAAACACAGGCAGCATGCATAAATAGAAAGATATAGTCTTACACAATATACCAAGCCAATAGTGAGGCTGTTTTTTTTTCAAAATTATCGAGTAATCAAACTATACACTTAAGTTTCATCACTCTCTATCAGATAGAATCCCGGAAATCTTGTCCTAAAGCATAGACCAATGAAACGAAGGGTTTGATTATAGGCTATGGCTGTTCCCATATCCCTATATTCAGATACAAATCTGAATAAAAAAAGCCTTATTCTAACTACTAGATGTTTAAGTGTCCTACCTGTTGTGTAAATAATCCATTACATCCCTGATTCGGAGTGTTAAGATGAAATTTGTATCATCAATTAATTGGAATATTGTTAGATAGTACAATTTGTTGACCAGAATAATGATTGGGACATATTTTTTTGTTACAACAAGAGTGTTATTGGGTCTTATAAATCAGTATAATTCGACCTTTAATTACTCTAAGCTATTCTCTAAAAATAGGTAACCTGGGTTTTTTTTATCTACGTTAATTAGGTAAAATAATTTGATATGGATAAGCATATTTGAACGCATTAAAGAACAATAAAGAACGTCTTGGAATACAAGTATGGAAATATACCATAAATAACGAAGGAAAGTCGTGGATAAGATTGGCTTAACTTCGATAAACATACGGTAACTATAGCAACTATTGTTTACAAGTTCATAGCCAAAGATGATTTTTGTATTGTTAAAAAAACGATTTAAGAGATAAATCGAGTTGCTTTATCCGAAGCTTATTGTTACACTAAAGAAACTCTGGGCTTTCTGAATGATAAAACAACGAAATATTCACAACACTAATTTGGTGCGTTCTAAAAAGATTTGATCGAATTTTGATATAAATAGGGGATTCGAAGATTACCTGTCTAGCTGAAGGAAAACATTTTGTATGATCCAATTTAAAGGCTTCTATTTTGTTAGAAAAAATTTAAAATTTATTGAACAATATTTATATTTGCATAGATGAATTTGATTTTTAAACAAATGTTTTTCATTTTAAAACTTATTATTTCATTGCAGACAAAGTTTACCTTTGTGAAAAGGCCCCAAGACTGGGAATTGTCAATTCTAAACTAAGCTTTTTTTTTATCATTTTACCTGACAAAAGGTTTGATAAGCCATTGTTCTAGTCGAGTAAGTCAGTATTGTCAGTAAGGAGTGAATAACGAGACTATCGATGTTTACCTGCGCTGTCTTGAAACGACGATGAATCTTGCTGAGAAAATGGCGGGTGTGCGCTTAAATCCCGTCATTTTGTGGATTTGGATTTTGATATTACCATTTACAGGTAAGTGAGCTATGGCTTCATTCAAGTAGAGTAACCTGGGAATATTATTCATTTTCGACGTGCTAGCGGCTAAATCACTCCCCCCGTCAATTTGTCAAAAATGTCTTCGTGACAATCTTATTAAATAAGATAACAATTTCCTTTGGTTTCCCTTTGTTTTTAAAGCCGCTAAAATCGAACTAAATGTAGAATACCATTTCGTTTCGTTTCTGACATCACCAAGTTCGGTCCAAATAGTCACAGCCCTAAACCACAAGTGTCCATGTTGGGTTGGCGAATAAGGTTATGTCTCAGAGTGGGGGCTAAGTTCCACACAGCCCGTATTACCCGGTGGCACCTCGAAGGACGGCCATCCCACACTCATATAAATACTGTATTTTGGGGCTAGGATGGGATTTTATTCCTCATGCAAAATCATGTGTCACCATGGGCCTCTTTCAGGAGTACCGGTTCGATTCCGGTTTTAGACGGGAAAGTGGCTTCAAACGTGCCAGTACGGGGCATCACAAAACTAAGAAACCCCTTCGAATTATGGTTTCAAAACCTTTGAATACTGAATTAAAGACATGCGCCAGCAACAAAAATTACATAAAATTCAGATGTCAAGTTACAGAAAATGCACCCATTCGTTATTTATTAGAAAAATATATCGGACGGTGGAACTTAATTGAAATAAAATGGGGTTCAACGTCCTACTCTCTTCTCCGACTAGGCTAATGAAGACAGAAAAACGCCATACAGTGTGCTATGAGGGGAGCGGGGAGGGGGTATTTTGCCTAACAATCTGGAAACGAGTCTTTAAACCTGAAACAAAAAGAACAAAAGAAAACATTGTCTTAGCACTGTCAAGATCGGTCGCATTATTTTTGTTACGTCTATTTTGTAAATCATTATAGTGAAGCCTGTGCCATAAGAGGCCCGAGACTGTACAGCGCAGTGGACGCTTACGGCTGGTCCCCGGATCCATTCACTTGATTTGATAATTGTTTATTTTTTGCAATGTCTATTTTCTGTCTTCTCCGCAGGTTTATCTTGTAGATTTTTGTTTTGCGTGTAGTGCGGTCCTGCACTTACTATAAAGGTTGAATTAAAGTTGTGACATTTAGTTAAAGAGTGATCCGCCTATGCTACAATGAAATACAAATGAAAACTAATATACTTTATCGAACGACATTATCAGAGGAGATCGGTACTTGCTATGTGAATTAGGGGCCTGGTGATTATAAGTACTTGAGTAGCAATACGCATGCGCGTCTGCCATAGAGTGACTTATGCGCCACTTTTGCTACCATTTTTTTGAGTCAGAAATAAAGTATTATGATGTTATGATTATCGTGATTTTCCGTAAAATATAATTGTATTTTCTCATTGGTAAATTTCAATATGATTAAAACGCATTTCCTTTTTCGTTTTTCTTTATAGTTTCAAATGTCGTTTTACTACACTAGGTTCTGGAAGATTGGTTATAATATATTCTAACCCGCGTGTTGGGTGGTGTGAGGGATTAGCCAATGAAGCTGTCGTTAGGTGTCTGACGTATTAAAAGATAGTAAATCAAGTGTCTGAAGTATTAAAAGATAGTAAGCTGACACTGTCAGGCAGGATACGCCCACATTTGCGAGAGATGGATAGAGAACAAGCAATACCGAAAGTGAATTTCCCAACAATCAAAGGCCATAATTCATTAAGTTACAATTTGATATGCGCAAATATCGAAAGGAACCAAGATCTTTGGGTTTTAACCAGGCATTTTATGTTTCATCAAAATCAAGTTAAAATTGGGACCTCTACAGGGTCCACACCTTGATAAACCATTTTTTAACAGTATTTGCGTACAAACGGCGGCCGTTTTGTATGGCAATTTTGGTCCGATTTTTCCGAAATTCGATCTCAACCTTCCTTAGGGTGTAACGGTGATAAAAGCAAACATTTTTTGTAAATCGGATAATAAATGTAAACTCCAGAGGGACAACAAGCTAAAATGGGTGATTTTTCGGACAATCAGGGGCCATAATTCAGGATATTACTTCCGTTAGGCGCAAGTATCTTTGGGTTATAAACATGCATGTCAAGTTTCATCAAAATCGGTTCAAAATTGTGACCTCTATAGGGTCCACAAAACGTGATTTTTCGTACAATCCAATATCGAAAGCAGCCGAGATCTTTTGGGGATAAACCTTTATTTCAAGTTTCGTCAATATCGGGTAAGAATTGTGACCTGTAGAGAGTCCACAGACGGACGGACAGGGGCGACGACCTCATACGTCCACATGAAAATGTGGGCGCCTAAAAAACGAAATATAGACCTGTATTTTAATCAGATTGTGTAAATTTATGATCTTCCAAGTCATTTGACACGGAAGGATGGAACTGGGGCTAGCAAAGACATGTAGTTCTGTGGACTGCATGTCAAATGCAAGTCTGTAAGGGTGATTAATTTTATCAACGATAAATGGTGATACATTTGATGTAAGTGATTACACTTAAATTCAAAATAACTCTTTGAACAATGACTGCGCAAATCGATCATTGGTCGCCTTAAGCCCTACTATTTAAATTAGTGAGTAGTATTATCACGGGATTGAATAGTGATTTTGAAAGGAAGGATTTGAACTGTAAAGCTCATTAACTTTCAACAGCAGCCCTGAAAAGCAAAATAATAGCCAATTGTTAATTTTTCTTATAAAGGCTTATTGTAATCATGTACAAAATTTAGATTATTAATCTTGAATAGTTTCAATGATTATGTAATAAGATTATCATGCGCCGGGGGGGGGGCAATCTTTGATCACTGTTCATCGTAGACGTAGGTTTACATTTGACCATTATTGGACTCCGTGGCGGGTTCTGAGTTCAAGCGTTCACCGACGGCTGAGTTGCTGGTTGCTGCTTACGACTTTTGTCTCACCGACGAACCTCCACAATTGCACTCTATTTGGTAAACACACCCCTTTGGTTGTAGTGGCCGTGTTGGGTTTAGTTTACCAGTAGCTCTTAAAGGACAATATTGGTGCCAGTGATTATCACATGTGTGATAGAGCTGGTTGAACACATTCCAAATATACTTTTAACGCAGAGGTCATTGCTACGATAGCTGAGTATTACACGCTACCCGAATCAGTAGTGACGTAACGAAAAGGAAAACACGGGCGATTGCTCTATTTAACTGACTGAAGCGACGAGTGATAACAGACACACGGCTATATTTCTGCTCACTTATAATTCCTTCGAAAACCAACGGTTTATATGGGACTGTAAGAGGATATCTGACAATTCAATAAAGTAATTGAATGTTATTAGTTAAGAGAACACGAAAGAAAAACAGAAAAAGTCCGTGCAATAACATGTTTGTTAAGGTATAGAATGAATATAAACAATAGAGCAATCACCCGTGTTTTCCTTTTCGTTACGTCACCTCTGATTTGGGTAGCGTGTAATACTCAGCTATCGTAGCAATGACCTCTGCGTTAAAAGTATATTTTGAATGTGTTTAACACGCTCTATCACATACGTGATAATGACTGGCACCAATATTGTCCTTTAATATATCTTTGGTGCTGCTGCTTTTTGTGAAAGTTACATCTATTTCTTGTTGTTGCATTAGTAGCCGTGTTATTTGGAAGAATAAAGATTCTGACCGGGGCAGTTGATTATTAGTTTCGGTTTCCATTGTGAATTTTGAGTCGTGTTAACGTCGTTTGTGGATCAAATTGTTATTTGGTAATAACAAAAAAAAGTATCATCCATCCTTCTAAAAAAAAGCAATTTGGGGGGTTATGGTGGACGTTTGAAGCGTCATCTCTTTCAAATCAGATAACAAAATTTCTGAAATTAAGGGTAAAGGGGATCTTCCCATAGGCAAGATATTGGTCTGTTTGAAAACGTCATCACCCCAGGAAAAAAGGTTGAATTGATGCGATGTTTCAATAGGAGTATGAATTGCCGGTTGATATGTAGGTATCCAGTGGGATGTTATTAGCAAGTTTTCATGGCAGTCCTTGTACGCGTTTATGGGATCTTTGCGGATTCTTCTATTTGTTGCTCGATGTGAGAGTAAATCGTTGACAGCGGTGAGGTATTCCTCAGTGTACTTTTAATAACGAGTGACCAAAACTGGTTAACAGTCACAATAACGAGATAGGTATCGCTAGAGCGAGCCGGTAACCAAGACTAAAGTTACAATAGAATACAGAACATATATACACGCTGAGGATTAAAATAATTATATAATAATATTTGATATAATGTTAAATTGCACATAGGAAACAGATGTTTAAATACAGAAAAAGATATGGACATAGCCAAATTGCGTGTTAACTATAATTACGTAATATATATCGTTACATTAAGTATAAACTCAAACAGTTAAACGACTTGAAAGATTAGTGAGATATCAATTCGGGCATTGGTCAATTACTACTTGAACAAAAATTATATCATAACATATATACAAAGATACACTACAACAACACCCCGTCGCCCCGAAGAACGCTTTTCTCCGTAAAAGCAAACAATAAATCACACACAGTAGGTGTTTAAATTGATTAGAGACAAATTCAATTAATAAGATAAAAACCTACAAAATATGTTAGACTTAACATAACACCAAGCAATGTACAATTTAAATTTTGAATGAATTATCCATTCTATTTTATATATAAAATGGTTCACTTAATATAGGCACAAATAATGAAATATTAATGCAACACTTCATATAATCCCAATAGAAAGGACATAATGACAAGGACATGACCGGGATAGATTCACATAATGAACCTGTTGTTAATTCTAATATCACTACCCTAAAAGCAAATAATTTATTTATATGGATTTAAAAAAAATAAAACAAGCGAGTACCGTAAAAAGTGCATTAAATTACAAAGAAACATTTATCACATTTTTAACAGAAACACAAATCTTACAATATATATTTATACAAATTGTCTATAAATTATGGATACGTCCGACCATTATGCCACACATGCTGCCGCATTTGCGTATGGTGATGTTGCAGATATGCAATATTCTGACCATATCGAGAGCTAGACGGGTCACTTAACTTAGGTCCAGGTATTACCTTCGCATGGTTCTTAATATATATTTTAGCAAGGCCATCCAAATCTTCCTCGGGCACCCACGAATTCATCATAGTCGGGAGACCATTCCAACGAATAAAATATTCCTGTTTGTCTCTTTTAATTCGTTTTCTAATAACTTCCTGAGTTGATTTGGTTGCTATGTCCTGTTTGCGAAAGTTAACATCGGCATTCACATTTTTGCTCCATCGATTTACATTTAAACAAACACTGTCTGTATTCGCTGGTTCTCCGATCAGGGGCGGACTGGCCCGCCTGTGCGCCTGTGCATGCACAGGCGGGCCCCCACTTCCAAAAAAAAATAAATAAAACAAGATGAAAAATATGTTAATGTAAAAGTGAACATAAAGGGTTTAAAAGAGTGTCAAGGGGGGGGTGCAACCCCTATGATTTCTGTGACAAGGCTTTAGGGCCCCAGTTGCCTAAACTTGGGGGCCCCCATCCCCATGTCAGCTAGCTTTGTCCCTACAATTTCCCTCCACTTGGGTCCCATATTTGACATAAGCTGTGCCATATTCTACATTTCAGTAGTCTACATGTGGCTAAGGGGCCCTGTTTTCCTCCAGAGGGGCCCAATTTTGGCTTAAAAACTCAAAAATTCATCAAAAAGATATGGACATAGCCAAATTGCGTGTTAACTATAATTACGTAATATATATCGTTACATTAAGTATAAACTCAAACAGTTAAACGACTTGAAAGATTAGTGAGATATCAATTCGGACATTGGTCAATTACTACTTGAACAAAAATTATATCATAACATATATACAAAGATACACTACAACAGTTCTATCATCTTTGGGGTCATTCGGGGCTTTCCGTCCTTGGCTCATATGTTGTTTAGTGTTTGCCCTTGCTATCTCGGTTATTTGACTTTACCACCTGGACGCAACCCTTTAACGATGTTGGCAATATAGGTGTCATGGACTCATGGTTGAGGGACTTTGCAGTCAGTGCAAACTTTAAAGGGTCAATCCCGATAATGGTTTTGAGAATAAAACTCTTTAATTTTGTGTTAAAATCCATTAAGATCCCCTACCTTAGGGCCTAGCAACTAACTCAATATATGTGATACGTTTTCAGACAACTTAATGTCTTAAACCCACAGTCTTTATCTTATAAAAATAATGTATCGGTGAAATTTACTTTTGTTATCAAGTATAGCACATGGACCATTCACTGTGTAGACCTCTACAGAACTGGAATCGATTATCGGGTCCCCCAACGAAAGAATTGACCCGAAATCTAAAAAGGGTTAAATGTCCGGATAAGCTGTTTTAACGCTCACGTCCAAACGACCCAATATTTTGAGCTGAGATTTTGAGTCAGGGTATATACACCATTCTTCTATATTTTGGCGTTTAAATTTCATACAGACTCAGACTTTTATTTTTGAGGCTCTCATCTATTCGGGACAGTCCCTTGAATTCCCTTGATAGAATGGTGATTTGGTCTGCGGTTAAGTCTCGGTCACTAAGGTTGACTACTGTTTTGGTTTAGAATTATTCTCTCCATTATCTGGAACTATTCGAAACGAGGCGCTGTGGTAATGGAGATCTGGGGTTATTAAATTTTTCCACTAGCCCATTTTTATAGTTCCATATAGGACATTCGAACTGATCTGGTTTTTTCTCACTGTCTCGTAAGTTTTGAGAAAGTGCGGATTGGAGCTGAATACGCTGTTGTTCAGAAAGGGTGAATAAACGGTGCTTCTCATTTCTGTTGTGCTGGGTCCTTTCGCAAACTAATCATTTGCTTGCTTTGACGAGTATCTTTAACGCACAGGTGAGGTGAATTTGGATTTGATCATAAGGCCCTTAGGTACTAAATTACACTATAACATTAGGCCCTTGACTTCCACATCTCTGGGGGGTTGAGATGGCCTAGTGGTCTAGTGTGCCGCGCTTCGACATCTAGCTGGTCGGTCACCTCTGGCTTGCGGCTGTGGTTTCGATCTCTGGTGTGAGCGTATGTGACTGGAGATAGGGGCGCCATCTCAACCTCGTTGGCTTCCTCCGGGTACTCCGGTTTCCTCCTACAGGAAAGACCACTGTGCGTGCGCTAAGATAATAAAAAAAAAACAAGTCTTGTCTACGATATCACCTTCGTTGGAAGCGGACGTTAAAACATTAAGAACAACAACATCCCACATCTCCATACTATGTCTGATCAATTGTTTAAATGGCATTTAGTATTAGAAATTGAACTAGAATAGAAAGGTCACCATTCTATGGAATAATATTTATCAACTTTCATTCTTATCAGGGTGATTATTAAAACCTTGTCAAATCGGTATTATGTTCATGTACATATTATATTGGTATATTTTCATTTTTTATCATTGCTAAATCTAGAGAAGTCTAGTCGAAACGTCGCTCAGTAAAAAGCAGTGATCGTATTCCATAGAATGGCGGCCTGTATTATTCAACCTTAATTACTAAGTGTCATTGAACTAATCGATTATTGTTATGTACATTGTAAACATGGTTTTACTTCGACGATTCAGACACTTATAATTCCCGACAATAATGACAAGATTTAATTGACATTTGCGTTACACATATAAATTGTTTGAATGACATTTCCGTTAAAATTTTGAATAAAGCCATTGTTAAGCAGCGTGTACATTGGCAACATTTCTACAACATTTTTACAACATGCCCTGTGTACACTATTATAAGAGTGTTGGAAATTTGTTGCAAATTTGTTGGGAATATGTTGGAAGTTTGTTGTAAAAACAGAGCTTGAAATTATTTATTGGTGGGAAAATCATGGATGAATTCAAGGAGAGCACATGTGTTTTGGCTGCATCTGCCACAGTTTATCTGTTCTTTCTTGGGTCCAAAACCCTTCCTATTCTTCCTGTTCCATCTCAAAGGAGGCTGCCATTTTCCCTCTAGGGCTCATCACATGACTTCAGGTAGATCACATGATCAATTAGATGTTGTAAGAATGTTGGAAAACTGGTTTTGCTCTGTGCACACTTAGCAACATTTTTACAACACGACCAAAAACTTGCAACAAAAAATTGACCAGACAATTCTTTTTGCAACAAATTTCCAACAATTCTCCAACATTTTTACAACATTATTTTCTATGTATACACTTGGCAACATTTTTCCAACACGGCGTTGCAACAAGGAATGTTGGAGAAATGTGGTAAAAATGTTGGTTTATAGTGTACACAGGCCTTTAAGTAACAAAAATTGTCACAACACCTGAAATTGGGGTCCTCAAAAAATCATTCACAACACCTTGAGTGTCTTTATTTTAGTGTCTAAACGTGCTCGAGGTGATACTGAACAATAAAAAATGGATGACAATAAAAAAAAATGACTTTGGAATTTGTAACTTTGATAAATGTGAAGCAAGTATACCATTCCGCTCAGCACAGGGTAAACAACTCAACATGGAAAATCACCAAGTCTCACAGAGATACCTGAATATATACACTACAACCAACTTTTGAAAACTGTATTTGTACCATCGTAAGCATCATTTGGAGGAAATGTTTCGGGTCTGTATGGTAAATTGTAAATACTGCGTCGCACCAATGAATATTATTAAATCCCGTAAATGACACCTCATTTACCAATGAATATTATTAAATCCCGTAAATGACACCTCATTTGTGTTTTGATATGAATAAATCGTATTCCGCGGTTGTTTAAATTAAAGAATTAAAATTTGTATACAACGGTGAAATGTGTTATTACCAAACGAAATACGACATAATTGTATTAATGGTGATGTAAATGAAACCTTTACATATCGATATAATGTTCTGCTAAACGTTGTCAGTTCAAAGATTATTCGCATGACTCGTCTGAAGGTATGAAGGGTCATTTTCAAGATTTAAAAAGAAAATGGCGGATCCCAACCGCGTGGTACCAAGGACGTCGAAATCTCACACTACAAGGAAATAGGAAAGCAACTCCAAAATATAAGCCTCGGCCAATGTACTTCATAGATCAGAGTATAAATAGAGATATACTAGCTGTCCCAAAGTTTTATCGTCTTGTCTGTATAGGTGTAACAGCGATTGGGCAAGAAAGTGATGAAATTTCCGTCTAAAGGAATATTGACGGTGAAATAGTGTATTGTGAGAAATAGAGTTTAGTATTTGTACCGGCTGGAATAGCAGTAAATCGCGTTTGCGACCGTCAAATATTCCAAATTTTCTTGGGGAAGGGGGGTCCATACAAGGGCAGCTCCACTTTACTTTTCTTTTAGTTCAATACCACGAATTTGTACTGAGTTGACTATGGATGAAAACATTTTGTCTACTTTGTGGGACATTTCTCGGGCATCGATTATTATATGTGAACGCAGCTGCAACAGGCTGATTGAATGGTCGCAATTCGGAGTGGGATTTCAGTTACAACCCATTGGGGCCATCCATAAAGTACGTACACTCAAAATGGATAAAATTCACCCCACCCCCTGTACGCTCTTGTACGCTTTTGGCATCCCCCCCCCCCCCCCCCTGTACGCCCGTACGCAATCCCGGGAAAACAATCGTATAAATCAGGAGGAGTCAGATATATAATTAAACGGATTTTAACTAGTGTTTAACCCTGGAACCGGGAATCGCAAGTAAAAGCCACCTGAGCCAGCGAATACCGTTGTGAAAATATCTATACTGATACATATACAATGACTATATAACAATAATATATGAAAAGCAGCACGCGTCGAGCGTGAGGGAAGTGCGCACGTCCCGAAATTAGAGTTAAAAATAAAAAAAATCAAGCGTACGTACGTTTTGCCAATGCCCCCCCTCTCCCCCTGTACGCACATGCCCCCCTACCCCCTTCAAGCGTACGTACTTTATGGATGGCCCCTTTGGATATTATTGTAGTTGGTTACAAGAGGTACAATAGCACACAACGCATTTGCGGTGATTAAATTTTCAAAATTTTCTCCGGTAGCTTGAGGGCCCTTTACCCTGGACCTACCTGGAACTCGGGTCATCCAGGTTGGCTATATTTGACCAAATTGAAGTTGCTGCATTCACAGTCTGAAATAGCAGGAAACGCGTTTACACTTAAATTTTCAATCTTGTCTCTATGGACTGTAAACGATTGATTGGAATTCGAGTCAGCCACCTTGGGCTATGTTAGACCACTTTGCAGTTGCTTTGTTCACGTGCTGAAATAGCAGGGAAGCGTGTTTGCAGCCTTCAAATATTCCAAAGTTTCTTGGCGGGGGGGGGGGGGGTACAAGGCAAACATCACTCCAAGAAGACCTGCGCTTGTGTCTGTAAACATTTTTTCGGGCATTTCGGGTTCTGCCCCTCCCCCTTCTTCTGCTTCTGCCTTGTAATGGCCATCATCAACTTGTTGATTTTTATGCCATGTCGAAAGTGTGTCTTTATTTTTCAATTTCAAGTTACTGCCTATGACAGTAAATATATACATTTAAAGCTATACACTTGTTTGTTCCTTCTTCACCATGGGCTTGGCGGCCACTTTCATTTTGAAAGTGGTTACGGTTGTGGCGGAAACGATATCTGGGGAAGTGAGTTCCAGCCAGTGATTGTTCTTGGGAAGAAAGATAACTTTCTGTAATCGCTGTTGGTGTTAGGTACATGGAACGAGAGTGGTCGATCCTATGCTTAAGTTTCTGCGCAGAAATCCGAGTGTCTTGTTGGCTTTGCCACATATGTTGTTGATTTGGTTTGTCCAGCTGAGGCCAGGAGTAATAAGACAGCTAAGGTGCTTTGCGTTGTTTACAGATTTTAGAGAGAGAGAAATGGGGTTTAACGTCCACTCAACACAACTATTACAGATTGTAAAGGATGGCTGTGTAATTTGTATTTGAACTTGACGGCTTTTACTTTTTTGCTGATGGTGAGCACATTACACTTATGTAGGTGAAATTCTATTTTCCACCTTTTCTCCCATAGTCCAAGTTTGTTAAGGTCTGATCGTAGATCTAAAGCATCAGCTTCTGATGTCACTGTCAGGTAGGCTATTTTGCCGTCGGCAAATAGCCTAACAGATGATTTTAGACCAGCTGGCATGTCATTAATATAGTACAGAAACAATGATGGACCGAGTACAGAGCCTTGAGGCACTCCTGAATCGACGTTGATATAGGTCGATTTTTCTCCGTCACCAACAACAGCTTGGGTTCTGTCATGTATGACCCATGCATTTTTCTTACTACATATCGTCTAGAATGTGTCTCTAGCTGTGTTTTTCCCATCACGTTGGGATAATGTACACAGGTAGAAGGCAATAGAAGTCATGCGTATATTAAACTCAGGAGATGTTCGTTTTCAACTTATGTTTTTTATCATTTCTTAGTGAATTTCGCAGTTCAATGGTTAAATGTCTAACCGAGTTCGTGTAACTGAGGCCCGAGAGAACAGAAACTGTTTCAGCATAAAGAAAAATAAATTAGAATTCAGAAGTATTTAACAGTTCGATGAGTGATGTCTATATTATTCAGTACTTAACACTCAAGAGAAAACGTTCCGTCTTATCTCCATGACTTGTAAATATAGTGTTGTTTAATAGACATTCCTAAAAAAATATTTTCTTAAATATCCCGCAGTTCCGGTGTTACGTTGCGTGAGAACCGACACGAAACTAGCTGAACGACATGTTGATTCCAATAGGAATTTTGAGAATATGTCTATGATGTTTTCACATTTAAAGATGCATTATGTAAGATTTAAATATAGAACTTACGTTCTCCTTAAAATAGTTGATAAATTGATCATGCCGTTGGAAGAACGGTCTAGTCTCAATTATTACTGTTGTTACGATAATAAACAAAGTCTCGATTATCCATATTTAAATTAAATTATTAACTAGCGATTGTGTTTTTAAATCCCGTGAACAACAAAAACCATCTAATGCTCTAGAGCGTTGCTTATGGGCTCGACATGTGACTAAATTTCTAATTAATGATTTATATAATAATTTGAGGTCAAACGAAAGGACTGCATTAGGCCGATTTAGCACGTACATAAATAATGCATCTTTAATGAAATTGGAAATATTTAGTTGTGAGTACAAAACGTATCAGAACCGCAAACCATAATAGTAAATATATTTTTCAACATGTCGGCCATTCAGGGCAGAGATCTACTTTTTAAGTAGATAGCTCTCTGTGTACATGCTCTTTCAAACTGATGTTAACCATATCCCAGATACCCTTTTATAGTACCCAAAACTTGATAAAAATGAAATATTCTACCTCCAATTAGGCAAATTGTCCTTAATTGATATTGAAAATGGGATTTGGTTATTTGTGAGCGTGATTTGTATAAGGTTTGTGATAATTATCATGTTTATTGGGTACTGCACGTGTGATAAGTCGTAAATCAACCATAATATAACACATATCCAGATACGATCGATAACGCTATGCTTTTATCGCGAAGAGCCATCAAAAAGAACGTGTTAAGAATAATTAAAGCATCGTTAAGAACATTAATCGATACTTGTTTATTCTCTTGGAGCAAGAACTATCTACGATAACGATATCCATTTTTGTATTCTCTCCAAAAATAATGAAACCATATTAAATGTAATATTCAATTAAACCGTTAGTTTTATTTTACGTTTGGTACGTTGTCCTTAATTCTTTTTGTGATTATTTTGATTTTCGTCAAACATTAAATCTACACCTAACGATTTTAAACTAATCGATTTTCCTTGAATAAAAGAAATGGTTTGTATTAAGGCGTTTGTCACGTATCCTTGTAAAATATTTGTACAGATTTAAATACACAAGTATACAGTTACCTCCCACAGCTTATTAAACACCCTTATGCTCATTTATCATTCCTTATTGATTAGCGTGGTTTCAAATCCCCGGATGTACGTGGCAAGGAGTAGGATCGCCTGTCCAACCTCGTGAGTTTTCTTCGGGTCCTGCGGTTTCTTCCCACTGTTAAAGCCCCCTTCGCGCAAGCGAATTTTTGAAATAAAATTAAATTATGTTAGTCCCGAAATGAATTAGTTTTTGTGTCCAGTCGACGTTAAACCCAATTTCTCTCTCCCCCCTCCCCCCCTCTCTCTCTCTCCCTCAATCTTCCCTTTAAAGGGTCCTACTAATCAATAACGCTGGAAGTATTGAAAAAAGGTGACCGTCACGGAAAGACGCTGTTTACCGAAACACTTGCTTGTCGGTTTTTGTCGGTGAGAAACCGTGCCGCTACTGCATACGCGTGTACTTTATATCCGCGATTGCATTTCAGGCAATTCAATGCACTAGTGGTAATGATGCATTGACAAACTAGTCATGCAGCAATACTAAATTAAATTTTGATGGGAATGTTGTCTTAAGTTGAATTTCGGAAAATTATTGTAAAAAGTCACCGGCATGGAAAGATATGATACTACAGATCATATCCAAGATTTAATTGATTTCAAAATAAATTGAAAAATTTTAATCGACATTTCGATTTTAAAACACCAATTTTGACTTCCATGCACTATAGTCGTGCAGTAAATGGTGATGAACAGCCTTTTAAACAAACGCACTAATAACATATTTTGATAATAGTTAGTTATGGAGTGTTTAGTCATTCCTTGTGGAATAGAAAACAATATACAATATCGTGAGTATAGCTTTTCCTTAGAAGTTTAATATATTTCATAACAATCTATTTACATTGCCCGTTCAATATCCAACACTCTCAAAACATGTTATGTAACATTTATCTCTTCAAGTACCGTATCTATGTTATTTTTTTTAATTAACCCCAATTCGTCTTCACCATGATTTAGCTTAAAAGTTCTTCTGTAGATAAAGGGTGTGGTTGTCCTCACGAAAGTCAAAATTAGAGCTTCTTTTCTTGCGTATGATACATTATATTTTAGTATTTGTGTCAGTAACAATCACAAAGTAATTTGGTAATACTTGTGCTTTGCATCACCCATCTAGAGAACTATCTACTTTGAGAATAGACCACTGCCTTTAACGGACACCATATTCAGAAATTAGTATACTAAAAAAAACATTTCACCTTTATATAATGGACGCAGAATAAATATTTCTCAAATCCTCGAAATATATTTAGTGTTTTGACTAAAAACATCGATATAGGAAAAACAATGTCGGCCAACCAGCGTCGTGTATAAGAGAGGGAGAGAGAGAGAGAGGGAGAGAGAGAGAGGGTTTAACACCCAATCGACACAGAGTAGGTTATTTCGGTCTAACATATGGTTCAATTTTATTTCCATAATTCGATTGCGAGTAGGGGTCTTTAGTAGTTGGAGGAAACCGGAGGACCCGGAAAAAACCTACGAGGTTGGACAGCACGTGCTAACAATTCGGTCATCCACCCCCCTCGTGTATAAGACGAGGGGCACAGTTTGTGCAAGGAATTTCATTTGATGAAATATCTTATTTAAAAAACTTATATTTGCAGAATGTAAGATATGTTTGAAGAATGATGTTATTGGATACAGAGAAGGTAACTTGTATACTTGTAATGACCCGGAGAAACAAGACTGCTGTGAAAGAGATAGAGAATTTACTTGTTGTATCCCCACTACAGAAAATAACGTGTAAGACGTTTAAAATATATTTGAATGAATGAAATGGGGTTTAACGTCCTACTGTTATGCACTTAACCTGAGCTAATTGAAGACGGGCATACGCCATACAGTGTGCTGTGATGGACAAATGTTGCCCGGGCAGCGGCGCTACGGCCTACTTTTATATCGAATTCCAACTGCCAAGGATCTTTTACGTGCACTCCAATGTGTACACGGGACCTCGGTTTTTCGTCACATCCGAACGACTAGGCTGATGTCCTTGTCAGTCAAGCCCTCCTTCTGCATCACTGACAAGGGGAAATCACGTCGGAAAATCGAGATGAACTTTCTCGGCCAATGCAGGGATCGAACACCCGACATCCAGGCTAGCGAACTAGCGCCTTAACCACTTAGCCACAAAATATATTTGAAACACTGGCATAACAGATTCAGTATGTAAGATTTAGATAAAGGGTGGGTGTTCTTGCTATACGTATTAAAAAAATAATAATGAAAAATGGATATATTAAAAATTTTTAGTCAAACCATTTTAAGTTATGAATATTTAAAGTTTTGACAAGATAATCTCGACTGTCTATACTACCATTTTCAGCATTAATTTAACGTATCTCCATGTCGAGGTATTATGTTGTCGATCATGTTTGCCATCTCGGACTTTTCGTTTCTTTTTTTATAATTCAAAATTTCGCCTTACTTGTCTTCACAACACTAGGATCAGGGAGAATTGTTATATAAGCCGCGTTCTGGCTAATGTGAGGGATTAGCCAATGGAACAGTCTGTTACGGCGAGTTCTTGGTGTGCTATGTACGGAACTGTGTGTAAATCACTAAAACGTCAGCGCTGGCTGATTAACTAATTAGTGAGATTTTCGTATAAAAAAACCGAAATACAGTTCTGGATGACCTGGCGCTTGGTACGTTCGGGCATTTTGATGTGGGAACTCTTAGGTTTCTTTTACTGGCATGCGCACATGTACTATTTCGTTTTCTTTACAAGTACCCAAATCGGGGATTTCGTGCGGAGGTAGTTTGGAAGTGAAAGTCTGTGAAGTAGAACATTTGTCACTGTACCTGTGTATCGCTAATTATAAACCGAATGTGTGAAGACAGTAGATACATATCACTGAAAAATTGTTCAGTACAAACCCATCGGTTTATTTTCTCAACAGTGTGATCCGAAGTGACCGCGGATTTATTGACCTTGTATGAACTTATCCATAGCTATATCCTTATATTACACCGAGAGAAATTATGTAGTCTCGGTGAAAAGAAGCGTGGTCATCTGGTAGAAAATTACTGGAACGGAAAACCGTGTTTTCAGAAGCAAACTAACCTGCCACACATGAGGAAGTCATTATACTAATAATAAAAGCCAAAATTCTTTTTGCGGCGCAGGCTTATTACTGAGTAGTAAACCGTCCACAAACAATAATATTATGGACGAGTGTAGTAAGTAGGCTATAGACTATAGTTTTGAGTCGAGATTACTCGCTTTCAATTTACTCTGTTTTTCCGATAACCAATTATGTGAGAAAAAACATACTGACATTCGGTTTTTAAAAGTTGTACGCGAACTAAATGCGCTTGTTAACACGTCCAATCACAATATCGTGCAATAGCTGTGTTAATGCCAAAACAGTGTTTTGACTGCTTACAGAAAACTGATATTTTAAAAAAAAATTATGACGGTGACTCTTCCACACTCTCCCTATCGAGCTGGCGCTCGGTCTGTGCAGCCTCATGTCTGGCACATACTGTCAACAATGTATATTTTTCCGTTTCCGTCCTTCCCCCCAGAATATATATTTCACGGCTACGTTGCGACGGTACCAGCATACCCAGTTGTTGACATCCATTACATCACTCCTGTCTAACAAATCATAAAGCTGTGGTGTTACGGTGGTGGCATAGTATTTCACCGTAACACCACAGCCACTCTAACCATTCATAATACATCTAACTATCCCTTTACAGCACTTCACTCCCTACAAATTTCCACTCGTCCTACTTTCCCAAACGTCAACAACACATCTCGTGCATCCAGTTCGCTGATTAACCCTTGTACCACGTCTACTGGATTTTAATTAGGTTGGGATATTTACACTCATATGCATTTATCTGCTGTACAATATGGTAATATGTAGGGAAAATCCTCGCAGAATTAACAGTTTCTATTTTATTCACTGAAAGATTTATTTTTCTCTCCACGAGTTTCATTATCAGGCCCCTAGCCAGCTTGCTGGCGGAGGGGACCAGTCCGGCTGATAGGGGGAGGGGCGAGGTGGTTCTCTTCCTTCGGCCATATGGCCGACAACTTTTTGTCAGGGGGGGGGGGGGGCAAGATTACGGGCATTTTCATTATGATGGGTTAAACTTGTACCAGAGTTATATGCGCTTTATAGATTGTTCGGCTGCTTCGATTCCTGGGCCATGTTTCTCGAAATATTAACTAAAGATAAAATCCAAATTTTAGTAGATACTTCAATTTTAATTGGCTAAGCACTAAAATCAATCTTATATTATCCAATCAAATTACTAAAATTGGATTTCATCTTAGTTAAAATTTCGTTTTAACATTACATATTTATCAGGTGAAACAAAATAAATTCAAACAAATGATTAAAATTCGCTAAAGTAAATTCAATAAAGATTATATATTATTAAGCGGCTTTTCTACAGAAAACATAATTGAATGTATACTTCACTTCATCGTAAACAATGAATGAAGGAAATTAAAGACGGAAAGAGCTGGTGGTTGAGCCAGACAGTCGAATTAATAAAAAAACTATAATTAGTTGGCTTTTAAACTGGGATCGAAAGTTGACCCGGACATATTCCAGGTCCTCGCATATTCCTGAAGCAACGAATGCGAGTTTTACAACATCTGGCCGTTGCTGGTTTACTTCACAATCCCCGACATTATAGCTACGTTATCTGCAGACATGTGAACAGTAGTACCCAATTAGAGATCGTGACATAGCGAACCCGACCGAAACCTTGATACTGGACAAACATTGAACTTTGTAACTCGATTATCACAGGAAGTCATTTTAGCTTGAAGGCGTGAGACTTGGTATTCGTGACGACAAAGGAATCTGATAGGCTCACAAGCTTAGTGCCTAAATATTCAGGGTACTACGTGAAGGCCTTGATTCGATATACGTAGTTAAAGTAAGATCAAGCCTTCTATTGGAGATGAGGTCCTCGGGGATAACGAAAGTTAACAGTATGGAGAAATATGCCAATAAAAGTATTCACGACGGCTTAAATACGAAGTAGTTTATGCTCATTTCTTTTAAAAGGTAAAAAAAAAACAACAAATAAGCCATCAAATGAACATTAAGGTACCCATAAGAAATGCGTTTATCCGGTTTCAGGCAATGGATGTAATTAAATTCGATTTCTCATACACGAATAGAAAGCTGTGTATGACGGGCATTGTCCAATCCACTCCATATCAAAGCCATCCGATGAAAAAGAGTTGGGCATGTGCTTGTCATGATAATGCATGTCTAAATAAAATGAATTAACAATCCAAGTCAGAAAAACGCACTACAATGTACAAATTTAGCTATTATAATTGTTCTTCTTAAATTAAATCTGCAATTTACCAAATCCACAGAGATATAGCAAATTAAACACGTGAGGGGTCATACAAGAGGTTTTTGACCCTATGACCTCGCCACAACAAACCGTTATATTGGTTAATCCCTAACATCAACAAGAACGCGGGTTATATAACAACTGATCTAGATCCAAAAACGAATTTAGAACTATTAAAGGGGAAACGAAATACGTCTGTGTTTAATCAGATTGACCTACTTACTGCAAAGAAGAACAACTCTCCTTAATATATTGTATTGACATTTCAGTGTTGAGCAACTACAACTATGGGGTAGTATAGCGTTAATGATAGTTGTGATGGCATTGGTTTACTTATATTACGCCAAGGACAGAGAAATATTTAGACGAGAAACACTTCAATTAGCTGTCGATAACTTTCTGTCCAAGTTTAGGTAAGTACCACCATATGCTTGAATGCTTCAATATTGTAAATTTATAATAAGTTAAGAATAAGTGTTCCGGTTGCACTATATGTCCTAATTAACCCCGAGGGAATATATCTTTAATTATAGTAATGAAGTCTACTTAGCAAAAAATTCAAGTTTTTTTCGTTTAGAAATTGTCATCAGTATGTTTGAAGTGCCTCTATCACAGAATAGAGGATACTAGTAACGAGGCGTATCTATGGTAACAATATATCAAGTCGTGCTTTTTGGTTTAACGGTCTAGTCATTCAGACAAATATCCCATGAATATTACGAGACTACAAACTGTTATGTCTTTTTGCGAACAAGAGACGTATATGACTAGCGGGTCACGGCGAGGGATCCGGGTATGCTAGTCCGTCGCTGTAAAATATACTAATAAAAATAACGGTATATAAAAACAACAGAACCTACTGTTTAGATCTTGTGCTGTCAGTTGACTCAATGACAGGCTTTATGATACAGCACGCACGTGTTAACCATTGCCCCCCCCCCCAAATGGTCCGGTCAAAGAGTTAAATATTGTTATATGGGTATCAAAAGAACTAACGACCCCATGACCTCCCGAAGGATTCAGAATATTTTATATGAGCTCAACGCCATCATACTTTAATATTACAAACTATTAGAACGAAATTTCGAATAAAATTATCGATCAACCAATCCAAACAATCTCGATACAACGAATGATAAAATTTAAATTCAAATATCTCAGATCCGTGCCTATCTTGTCAGCGTTACTACGTTACATTTATTGTAAGGTGGGTACGTTATGTCATTGTCAGTGTTGGGGGGGGGGGCATTATTTCATTGATAATAATCGTGCGTTACATTTCATTGTTAGGGCGGGAGCGTTAGTATTGTTGTTCGTTACGAGTGTACATTTATATGTGATCATCAATCGTAAAAGAGACAATAATAGATATCGGCGGACTAGTAACCCGCGGACTACTGCACCCACACACTAGTGAAACTGCTGACTATTGAGCATTCGCCGGGTCATGTGCATGTATATGAAATGACATGAAATAAGAGGGGCTTTAAACGCCTCACTATTCTGAACCTATATGAAGAAGCGCACGCGCCATACAGTGTATAATGGTGGACATTTTACCAGGACATTGGCGCTACGGCCTAATGCCAATGGTCATTTTACATTAATGCCAATGCGTACACTGGACCTCGCTTTTTTTGTCCCATGCGATCGACTGACACTGACCATTCCAAGCCCGCCATGTCGCTCCGCAGAAAAGGGCTGGTTAGCGAGTAAGCAGCATTCGCACTGAGTCACCGCGGCTCCCGACATTTATATGATGGAAATGAATAAAATGGGGTTTAACGTCCTACGCTTCTGCACCTAACCTGGGCTAATTGAAGACGGACATACGCCATACAGAGTGCTATGAGCGAAATTTTGCCCGGGCAGCAACTGAATTCCAACTGCTAAGGGATCTTTTACGTGCACGTCAATGTGTACATAGGACCTCGGTTTTTGGTACCATCCGAACCACTAGACAACTGTCCTTGTCAGGCCCCCCTTCTGCGTCATTGACAAAGGGAAACCACGCCGGAAAATCGAGATGAACTTACTCGGCCAACGCAGGGATCGAACACCCAACCTCCAGGAAAGCGAGCCAGCACCTTACCCACTTAGCAACGTGATCCCCCATTTATATGAAACCCCACCGCTTCCACCTAAGGTGAAATCACCAACTAAATAAAGCTCAATCCTGTCGATATGCAAGTAAAAAAAACCCTTTCCACCCGCCCAAATTACAAAATAACTAGTCTCTCCTCGTCCACCTATCACTTATGTTGCGAAAAAAAATTGTTTTCCTCTGTCATTGTATCCTCTTTTATCCTTTGACCTTTACCCGTTGTCATTTTTTTTTATTTTTCAGACGAAAGAAACCTAAATCCTTCACACAACTAGAAGAAAGCAACGATATGGACATTGCACCTATTCCAAAAACTTAAAAATCTGAAACTTTTGTGAAATATAATTTGATATTGTAAATATAATGATTTTCTGTCTTGGAAAATATATTCTTTATTTTTCTATTCTGGTGATATTTTCGAGAAATGATTACATTAAATGGATTTTATATCTGCTATTTTTGTCTTGCAATGAGACAGCAAGAATTAAAAGTACCTTGATCATGCAATTTACATTAAAAATAACACGATGATGTTGATATTAAACAGGCATCAGGCATCATGCAAGAGCTAAATATGTCTATGGCAGATATTTGTTTGGACATTAAATTAAAGCGAGAATTTCATATTTTCTAAGAAAGTCAAAACATAATTATTTCTATGTCTTTTGCTCAATACGTTATTAACTCACTATTATACGATCATGGGCATTATTTCCCACCCTTAAAAATCATTGACACAGGAAATAATAACATAATAACCCCCTTGTTTCCTATTCCCTTCATGGAATAGCTATGTACAAACGTTTGAATTTGAAGTTGAAAATGATATGTTTTCCAATTTCTCAACTGGCATAGTGAATTATAGGATTAATAGGATAATTCTTTAACAAGGCATGTCTGTTTATGGATACCATCTATTTTAAGGCTGTATTTTAATAACTTTTTAAAATATAACTTAAAATATAATTGTAGCTTTAAGATCATAGTCAACTCTTGGAGTATATTTAGATACGTTTTGCGGTTGATGCGGTTACCGTAGCAATGATAATCAATCGAGGCAAGACGGTTATTGTATCGCCGATATAGCTAAGCTCAGAGTGAAATATTTATAAAACTATTGTAGCGAGAAGTGTCAGCTCGTCATCTAATCTTACCTAATACCGCTCTAATTAACATCAGTTTGTTATAAAATGTAATTCTATTTTACAGTGAAATAAACATTATAAATACAGCTCAAAGTACTTATTTTGCCAAATAGGATATATATCGATGTTCTATAAATTATCGAAGAACGATTATTCGCCAAATAGTAAATGCAGCAAAGAGAGAGAGAGAGAGATTGGGTTTAACGTCTACTCGACGCAAACTATGTCATTTCGGAACTAACATATAGTTTAATTTTATTTCAATAATTCGCTTGCGTAGGGGTCTTTAGCAGTTGGGGGATACTGGAGGACCCTTTAAAAACCCACGAGGCTTGACAGGCCCTTCTCCTTGTCACGTACAACCGGGGATTCAAAACCACGCACTACACGCTAGCTAAATGAAATGAAATTGGGTTTTAACGTCCTGCTGTTCAACTGTACTAATGAAGATGGGCATGCGCCATAAAGTGTGGTATGAGGGATATTTTGACCGGGCGGCGGCGCTACGGCCTACTCTTATATGGAATTCCAAATGTGTACATGGGACCTCGGTTTGTCGTCCCATCCCAACGACTAGACAACTGTCCTTTTCAGAACCCCCTTCATGCATCACTGACAAGGGGAAACCATGACGGAAAATTTGGATAAACTTTCTCGGCCAATGCAGGGATCGAACATCAGACCGCCGGGCTTGCGTGATTCCCTTCACGCCAGAAAAACCCGACAAAACACAGCATTATATCACAAACGTATGCACTTTAAACGAAATAACGATATGTAAAGTTACTGAATGAAAAAGGATTTTAATCTAATACATTTCTGCAATGGCCATACTAATGAAGACGGCCAACGTCATGTAGTCTATGGTTGAAATTTTGCCAGACAGCCATATGCGTACGGGCTCGATGACAGTTGGGGGAGAGGGGCAGAACCCAAAATGCCCCCAAAAAATCGGGTTTTCAGACAGCCGCGAAGAAGTGTAGCTTACTTGTATGCCCCCCCCCCCCCTCCAAAGAAATTTTGCAATATTTGACGGCTGCAAACACGTTTTCCTCCTATTTCAGCCGGTAAACAAAGCAACTTCAAAGTGGTCTAATTAAGGTGGCTGAATAGAATTCCAACCACGAAGACGGGACCGCTGGGAGAAAATTTTGCAAACGCGCTTTAATTCTATTCCAGCCCGTACAATTAGTGTTTCATTACATTTCGGGCACTTTATTTTGGGAATTTTTTTTCACTTTACCAGTCTGCCCGAAAAATCAGCTTGCCCGAAAATTAGGGGCTGCTCCCCCCCCCCCCCCTCCCTGCCCCGCCTGGCTCGTACGCTTATGCGGACATCAACGCTTCCCCCTACTCGTCATCGAATTGCAACTGTCAAGGGTTACTCTAAGAGTCAATGCAATCAGCTTTTTGTGTACCGTTGAATACTGAACTGGCACACAGGCTGGTTGATGTGGTTACTGTGGTTCTCCTAAAAGACGAATGGCGACCGCCAAA
The DNA here is from genome assembly GCA_917208275.1 of Patella pellucida. Taxonomy (NCBI): domain Eukaryota; kingdom Metazoa; phylum Mollusca; class Gastropoda; family Patellidae; genus Patella; species Patella pellucida. Next base: position 67,903,100 of record OU795039.1, read on the forward strand.
CAAAATAGGAATAAAGCGACTTGATGATCAGGGTTGCTTTATTAACCGCATAGTTCATTCGGCAAACCTCGACAGAAACCACGCATCATAATATCGACGGTATGACCATTTCCGCCATATTTGATCTATTTTAATGGTTCCGAATGCAAAAAAAATGGCTGCCCCCGTGATTATTTCGGTGGAGAGTGTATTATATCAACGTTTGGCATTGGATTTGTGGAATTACCAGGGAATTTTATCAAACCAGCAGCCTTGACACAATATCTCCTGCTTATTAAGGTAAACGCACCCTACAAAAGGCGCAATTAGGGACTTTTTTCTAAAAGCGACACGTTTTCCTGTTTGAAGTAAACCGGTAGCCGCATCGCAAATGTATGGTCGTAGGTACATATCAACTACTGTCAAACAGTCGAGTCTAGATTTTGGGTACCGGAATCTGTCGAGATTTGCCGAGTACCAAATAGTTTTTATTCTGTTGTAAAAAGTAGAACGACCGGGAAATTCACAACGAAACGAAGAAATTCTTTGTGATGATAATATGAAAAAGGCGTATTCATTCAATATTCGCTGATATGTGTTAAAGCGAAAATTACATTTATTTTAAGAAAATAATGATTATTTGAATGTCTTTTATTAAATAGGTGTCAACTCACTATTATACGATCATAGGCATCATTCTAACACTTAAAAACAATTCATATCATAAAAATGAAATATTTTCTACACGGCCTGACCTGTTTGGTAATAATATCATTTCATTTCACTGAAAAACAACGTCTACATAAGGAAGTAGGTTAACACTATTTTGTAGCCAAGCAAAGTGACAGGCGTCATACTAGCCACTAGCCCAGAATGATTGACAGCCTTTTTGTGTTTTAAATGGATGCAATATAGCATCAACCCACTAATCAGGTGCTAATAATAGCTAATTTAACATTGGACATATTAACACAATTACTTGCCTTATAGAGAGACCAGTGATGGTTTTTAAAACCGAGTTCTTCTCAACGTTGAGATTTGAAATTGAAAATGATATTTTTGCCAACTGGCAATAGCGAATTATAGGATTAAAAGGATTATTCTTTAACAAGGTAGGACTGTACATAGATACCATATATTTTAGGGCTTTATTTTAATACATTTTAAAAATATAACTTGAATATTAGTTAGGGGAACTTTAATAATTCTACGCTAAATGGGATAATAACTATTATTTACAGTTTTTCGACCAAAATTATATTTCAAGATAATTTAAATGGGCAGATGCATACTTTGATCTGTAAACATGTCCGACTAAACTGCGAAGTCACATAAAGAAAAAGAAAAATTGCCGATCAATTATTGCTATCGTCACTGATCGGCAAGGTTCCTTTTTCTTTTTTTCGTTTGTCTTCGCAGTTTAGTCGGACATGTTATGTGACAATTTAGACGATTTTCCCGGTAGGTCTAATTTTTACAGCAGAATAAAAAATACCCGTGAAAAAATAGAATCAATATCATCAAGTCGTATTATCCCTAAAAAATTTGGCGTTCGCCATTCGCCGATTAAGGAGAATCACCGACACCGTATGCAGGCCCTAATTTTAAATACGCATCAATTCTGGAATGTGGTAATCCAAATTCAATCGTCAGAAACATGAATGTGCGGAGACAATTTGTGGTATTTCTGTATCACGGAATGTTGGACACTGGTTGGGCGATATCATTAAGCAATGGGGAAGATCAAAATCTTACAGGGGCAATCTCGATTATATTTTGCAAATCAAACTGCTTGATTTTGTGTTAAAAGCCCAAAGAGTCCGTTACCTTACCAATCTGACTAAAACACAGATCCAATTTCGTTTCGTCTTTTATAGTTTAATATTTCGTTCTGGACGAGTTGTTATCATTGACGTGTTTTGGATGATGGAAGGGATTAGCCAATGAAACGGCTTTACGGTGATTTCTTGGCCTTTTGATATACGGAACTGTAGGTAAACCACAAGAAACGCCAACGCTGACGTGAACTCCCACTATAACTTGTCAGATCTTCATGAAAGTATAATAGAAAAACGAAACGAAATATAGATCTGTATTTTAATCAGATTGACCATTCCTCTATAGTTCATACATACACGGAATTTTATTTCTCAGACTGTTAAAATTGGGATGGTCCCTTTAATATAAAATCTTACCAGTCCCATACTTTCTTTTTGTTGATCCAGTCTCTTTAATTTTATTGATGAGGCGATGCACAAGAAATATTCCAGCCTCGCCAAGACAATGCCCCCTGCTTCGTGGTCCGTTTCCCAAGAACAAGCCTCAATGACAGATTTGTCAGTTTCAGAAGAAAACAAACCATAAGGGTATCGAATCCTGCTTGAGCACTGACTGGCATTGGCGGGTATTGACATAATTTGACCTTCTTTTTTAAAAAAAAAGACCACAATTCTATTGAATATAATTACTGCTAATAACTGAGCGACGTTTCGACTAGAATGAATGAATGAAATGGGGTTTAACGTCCTACGCTTAAGCACCTTACCTGGGCCAATTGAAGACGGGCATACGCCAACAGTGTGCTATGAGGGAAATTTTGCCCGGGCAGCGGCGCTACGGCCTACTCTTATATCGAATTCCAACTGCCAAGGGATCTTTTACGTGCACTCCAATTTGTACACGGGACCTCGGTTTTTCGTCCCATCCGAACGACTAGGCAGCTGTCCCTGTCAGGCCCTCCTTCTGCATCACTGACAAGGGGAAATCACGCCGGAAACTTTTCGACTAGGCTTACCTAGTCATTCTAGTACTATGTAAAAGGAGCTAAGTCACTAACATCTTGGGCCTAGAAATGGTCACAAATTGGTAGCAACGCATATAATAATGTAATATGAAAGTGTATATATAATATAGTAATATACCTGATTTGCATTCAATTGTTCCGTTTTTACTCTAGTTTGTTTCAATAGTTTCCGTTTTTACTCTAATTTCAAAACAGTTATGTTCGTCGAAATACGCAAGGTATCCCTATCGATGGGCGATTGCTAGCGTCTGGTTATTACAGTCTATACCGGAAGTATTTCTTGTGCATGCTCAGATAATGATGCCATGTTTGGCTAGGTACCATGCACAATACTTCTTTACTACAAAATTTGTATAGAATCCGCGTCTAGGATATGAAAAATCGCATTGACTTGTGGGATATTTTAGCCTCGTTCTCCCAGTGCCTTATTACAATTGATTCGTGTACCGATGTTAATATTTTTATTTTATTTTAAATATTGGATATCAGAAACTCATTATTCCCCGGTACGTCTACATCATCAATGTTGATTTAAATCGACCAATAATTCGTGTTTTCGATGTCGCAGATTTTCGAGGATTGTATGTATGTTTTGATGAAACAATTGGTTTGGGTGAAAGGTGTATATTTTGCCGTCTACCAGAGAAAGGTTGGGTAAATAAATTGTTTACTTATGTTTATTAATATAAGTAGTATTGCAACAATAGCTAGGCATACTGGACAAATAATTTACGACTTCAAATATTTACAAATTTAATAAAGGCGGATTTGTAAGAATTGGGTAACAACAACTGATAATTATGACAATCAGAGTGGCCCACAACGCCTTAATTTACATCCAATCTCAGAATCCGCCATAACATAGTTAACAAATGTTCAGAGGGACTGATGACTTGGCTTGTTTTACATTGTCCCGAATAGTATCCTTGAATTACATGAACGTTATGGGTATAATGCAACGTATAGCTACTGCGATGATTCTTTTGCAGCACAGAAAGAACAAAAGATATAGTACCGTCCTGATGTACATGTATGTGAAATTGTTGTGTACTAAACAAGACAAAAAAACTGAAGACAAGATGTGTTTTTCTTTGCTTGTTTTCCAAGACTTAATTGATTTTTTCTTTTGTTAACCAGAATTCTAAGCTGTTGTAAGTAAGGGCACCTGAAGGTAAAGAAGCTTTATAACCTTTGAATACCATTGTGTATGTGTAGAAATAAAATAAAAAGCATTATTTGCTTATCAGTTGAGTCCTTATCTTTAGGTAGTTAAGAAGCAACATTCTGACGTGTCGAATAAGCTGTCGTTTTAGTATTTGGCTACAAGTTTATTCTGAACATAGGTAAAATGATGTTAGGGTTATAAAGGCGAAATATCTACAGATAGCTAAATACGTTTTACTCATGGGAATGATGAATTCCAAATGAATCCACTGCTGTCTATGTACATGGTAAAGGTAATAATGGTGTTACTGTATTAAACGAATCTTGTAGTGTATATATAAATGGTAAGGATAATAATGGCGTTGCTGTGTTAAGTGAATGCAATAACTCTTACAATTTAACATGAATTTAGGAACATACATAATTAAAATTATGGATTTGAATAGACTGTTGAATCTACAGAAGAAGGAATTGATGGTAAAGATGCTGTTTTTAGGTATGTTGCTTTTACATTTTTAATCAAATTTCAAACAGACCTTATAAATTAGAGTGAGCACCAAATTATAACACATGCTTTACTATTCTGTTTTTACTTCATAAACCGAATTCCAATAACTCTAAGAATACATGTACTCCCTTAGGAACATTAGTAACTGAATATAGCATTACACTATGACACATGCTTATTGAAGAACAATTACTGATTAAATTGGGCGTTGCCGAAATAGAATATTTATTTTTCTTCCATATGCACGTGCACTAGATTATTCCTCTAATTAGTCGGGGTGTTGATTGTAAAGATACTATTAACTCACTTTTAGTCAACTTTCATTAAGGGATATACATGACAGAATTCACGAATTTATGTAATATATTATGTTTCCCTGCGTGGAGGTGTTTATTTTGTGAAATGTTTGGTGTTCTGATGTGCTGTTTGCTCTAGACATCGGTTTATTATATTTTGATACAGGTACACTCTTAGAGATGCAGCTTGTTCTGATGACAGTACCAGCATATGGTAACACTGGGGTACCAACAAGTACTTTAAGTACAGATACCACCACCACAGCTAGTCAGTATTCCTTGTTAATATTATGTTATTATACTTACTTGTATTAATTTATTAAACTTAAATTTATTTTATTTATATATTGATAATGTCTAATTACAGATCCTTGTACCCATGGCTTGGATATGTTAGATCTCTGTCCAGAGTATGCAGCTAAAGGCTTGTGTGGAACATATCTCCCCTTGTGGTGTAGTTGTCCCTATTCGTGTAGAGCCCCACCGCTATGCCAGGGTGAGTATTATTACATTGTGTCACGTGGACTACAAATTCTACGCTGCAAACTATTTCCGATTCGTAGATAAATCGTAGATGGTTCTTGAAGTTTTGGAACAAAGCCTCTCGGGCCAGCTTTCATTATGGGATACGCGTGCTACGAATCGTCCCGAATTCAATTTTTTTCCTATTCGTATGGACTACTAATACCACGAATCGCACCGAATCCAAACTTTTACCGATTCGTAGATAAATCATAGACGGTTCTTGAAGTTCGCAAGTGATTCTTATCTGGTTCTTACGCATTCATAATTTTCGTAGTTCGTGGACGGTCCAAGAATTTTGGAATTCGTAGATCTATCGTTAACCCTTCGTAGCCCTTTCTTGTCGTCGTCTTTAACGAATAGTGCCAATTATCGTAAACTTTTCGTAGCGTTATCGGCATTATTCGTGGAGAGCGAGGTGTATTCGTAACAGTAAGCGGCATATCCGTATAGATGTTACTTTAATTCGTAGAACCCTACCTTCATATTAAAATTGACTTGGGTGAAAAGTGAAAAAAAATAAATGAAATTTATATTTTTAATTTCACTTATCCTTCACCGTACCCAGCATATTCTTCAGACGGTATTACGCACGAATTATCGTAACTCTTTCGTAAATTATTCGTAAAGGTTTCATAACTACTCGAGTTTCTCTGCGATATTTTTTACCGAATTTCGATTCGCCACTATTCGTATCATCCATAGCCCACGTGAAATCCAGGCATTAAGCGACAAAGTAGAAGTATGGGAAGTAGTTTTATGCAGTTCGCCGCGCATGTATTCGAATCATTCGCAAGCATTCTCAACAGATTCAAAAGGATACGTAGACATTCGCAAGCATTAATAAACTTTGTAACCCTCATTTTTTTTTCAGTATTACTCCACGTCAATCTTATATCATTTCGACTAATTTGCCGCGAATTTCAAATTTTCATATTTGCAAGTATATTCTTCACTGTGTGAGAGTAGCACACGAGTCGTACCCCTAACAGTAGTTTAGAACGTACGTGTAAACTATCACTAGTTAGCTAAATGAGACTTAAAGAAACTAAGCCCGTAACTCAAAATTCTCCAAAATCTTCGACATCGAAAACACGAATTATTGTTCAATTTAAATCAATATTGATGATGTAAACTTACCGGGAAAAGATAAGCTTCTGATATCCGATATTTAAGATAAAATATTTTGTTAGCATTGGTACACGAATCGTGTACCATAACGCGTTCCAACCCCAGTTGTTATAAGAGACTCGAGGGATGAGGCTAAACACATTGCAACAAATCAAACGGGGTATGTAGACTGGAATAACCAGACGCTAGAAATTTGCACTCGGTTGAGATTGCTGGCTTATTTCGCCGAACATAACTGATTTGAAATTGGAGTAAAAACGGAAACCATTGAATGTAAATCAGTTCATATACATTCATATTACAGTATTATATGCGATGCGACCCACTTTTGTCAATTTCTGGGTCCCAAATATTAGCGATTTAGCTCCTTTAACATTATTTTAGCGGATATGTTTAACCTTTGAGGGAGATAATTGGCACCGTCCCTTTTTATAAATATATTTGAATTGTCTAAATGATGTTTGCCCCGAAATTCTATTTGAAAATGTTTAAAAATGAAATATCATTATTTTTATATTATTATTATTAATATTTATTTTTACGATTAGTAGCAATGCCAATAAATTCTTTTTATTATCATAAAGCAACCCCAATAAAAGACAGTTCGTGTAATTGTGGAAGTTTAGCAACAACATGTGAGACAGACAGTAGCATGGCCAATAGCTGTCTTGTGACGTGTTTAACTAGAACAGGTAAGATGTACTAGCACCTCGGGATTTCGATTTGAGAGAGAGAGAGAGAAATGGGGTTTATCGTCCACTCGACACAAACTAGGTTATTTCGGGACTAACATATGGTTTAATTGTATTTCAATAATTCGCTTGTGCGTAGGTTTTTTTTTAGCAGTGAGAGGAAATCAGAGGTCCTGGAGAAAACCCACAAGGTTGGACATGCGACCCTTCTCCTTGTCACGTACAACCGGTGATTCAAAACCACGCCAGTTGACTCAATGACATGCTTTATAATACAGCATGCACGAGCTAACCATTCGGCCATATCCCCCCCCCCTTGAGAGAAAGAGAGAGAACGGGAGAGAGAGAGAGACTGATAGAGACACGGAGTCTTTAGCTGTGGGAGGAAACAATCAAACTCGGAGAAAACCAACAAAGTTGGACTTGAACGACGCCAATTGACTTAATGACAGACCATTCGGTCACCCCGCATCCCCTCGCCCGTATCTACAAAAAATTTTTTTTTAAAAACTAGACTGTCAGTAACCTTAACGACGAAACGTTTATTTATGTATTGAAACTATTCAATAATATAAAAGATTTGAATAAAAGAGACGTGCCAAATAGCAATTGATAACGATCGACCTCAGTTTGATGCTGTCGGAGTCACGTAAAAAAAAAATAATCAGTTTGTGTCGAAGTTTTAATTCCCTGCTAAATCAACACAAATTTTCATAATATTTTAATAGTTGAGAAGGTTTCTCGCGATTCTCAAGCCCCTTTTCACTTGTCAATCATTCTAATTCTATTGTGAATGGCAAGTTTGTACAATTTCTTCTTTGTATGTTCGAAGGCTTGGAACTATGGTAGGCCTACTATAATCCGCGACTGATCCAAATAATTTAAGTTTTTATCACGCAAATATTCGGTTTTCTTTGTTTCATTTTTTAAACATCAAAATTATATTTTTTTCTCATCTGAATATCGTTTGGGGTTGATGAACTGTATAGGGGCGGGGTTTTTTTGCCTTAAGAAGTTCAGCTAACAACATTTAATGAAAAAAACGCCTTTATGACAGTGCATGAGGCCCAGACGATATTCAGATAAGAAAACAATATAATATTGATGTAATCTTTTAGAGGCATTTAGTAACTGGGAGGAGCATTAAACTATAACAAATACTTTTGAAAAACAATTACTGATTTTTAAAGGCAATTATCAGTGACCTCACCTTGCCTTTCATCACGTTATATGCCTTTGATCTTGTTGGTGTCGTGCATGTTTTCAGAATTGTTGTTATTGCTTGTCTTTATATAATTGTCATACACATTTGTTACTGTACTTGCTTGAAAACGCTTGCGAGAATACTCTTAGAAACGTCGCCTAAAAAAACAGTAATTGTTTTCCCATAAGTATGTGTTATAGTTTAATATTGATGTAAATGATTTGGAATAAACAAGTTAAAACTGTTGCTTTGTCTAAAATCTGTTTTTGAGTGATGTGTCTAGAAATTAACAACACCTTTTAAACTGTCAATTTCAATAATTCGATGATTCTTAAAGGGACAATAACACTTTTGCTGGCTTGACAGCTCCAGAAAATAAATAATATCCTTATCTAAGTACTAAGTACTGTTTAAAGATACATTATGCAAGAGCTAGATCTGATTACTGTAAGTCTTAATTAAGGCTTCAGATGTAATAGAAATTATAAGCCCAAAATCAAATTTGTAGACCCACGGATGGCTTCCACCGATTGATTAAATCAAATATGGCGCACGGTGATGATATTATTAACTGTTATGTTTGCGTCATCAGTTAGATCGAGGCTAAATGATAGAGTGTGCTTAGCGAGGCTGCTGTTGAACGATATTCCGATGGCATTGAAAACTTTACTTGATAATCGAGATTATGTAGGTGGAGTTAACGCCTGTCAATTAAACGATAGGCCAAGGCGAAGACATATTTGGCCCCAATTTCTAGTCAAATATTGTAACGCTAATAACTTTGTATAAAATTAAGTAATTTGACTGAAATTTTCAATAATATTCTTCTTCCATCATCTACTTTTGAACTGTTATAGCAAGAATGACCAACTCCCTTAATGTATCTTTAAGTGTCCTACCTGTAAATTATCCATTACATCCTATTTTACTTGTCCAGGGGGTTCAAAAATATTTTTAAATCACAGTTACATTTGAAAAGGTTTACGTTAGACGTTTCAAACCAATAAGTTGAATTCACCATTTTTTTAAATTAGGTGTGTTAAGATGAAATTTTTATCATCAATTGATTGAAATATTGTAAAATAGTACAATTTGATGTCCAGGATAAAAATTATTCAGTTACAACAAGAGTGGTATTGAGCCTTTAAAGGTCCCACATTTTTGTAATCTGATTCGAATTTCTTCAGTATTTATGAAATAAAATCGTTTTCATATATTTCGAAAGCCGAAGAAATATACGATTTGAATATACAGACTGCTGTGTTATAAATAAGCACATCATTAAACACCAATGTAAACTTAAGTGTAGTTGAATGGTCGAATGAATTGATATTATACGAGTGCGATAGCCCGGGTGCAATATCTGTATATAGAGCAATGTCTAGCACGAGACCATTAAACAACTTAAAATACATACACTGTTCAGCACGTGCATTCCAATGAAATACGTCACGCGCGTCCAACTAGTATACATACGTACGTAACTAACATACGAAAATTAAATGGTAGCTAACCAACGTGACGAAATTTATGGTAGCTGTCTTTTTTTTCGCACGTATCCAGTGAATGGCCATTTTGCTCAGTAATCCAAGCCAGAATTTGGCTACTTTTTAAAAATTGTGTTAAAGTTTTAAATTCCCGTTTAGAACTGAAATAAATTAATTATTAGTCAATCCCCACGCTAAAACCATTAGCAGAATTCATTGTGTAGCCTATATGTGAAATAGACCCGACCGAGGCACAAAATAGTGCCAGTAGTGCGGCCCCCGCGTGTGTCAAATGTCAGTTTAAACTTGCTAATTCTGTTTAAATCCCATTTTCTTACGGTGATTATTATTTAATCTCGAGTTGTGACCTTTTTATTCCACAGACAACCCTGATACGACGTCGAAGTAATTGTACTTTCGTTTTTTGGTTTACAAACTGACTTCTGTGCGTTGACCTCGCGACCTGTGACATTTAGATAACGTCATGTGGATATCATGGCCGTTCACTGTGTCAGAGTCACTTCTTTGGAGGTAGGGTGAGTCTGTCGTTCAGATTGGTATAAATAATGTATGCTTGGCACATTGCCCGTACCATGCGCCAACATCAAAGGATGACGTCACATACGATTTTAACAGCATATATTATGTTTTCAGCGGTTTTTTGTGATGTTAATTTAGTTCCTACTGATTATACAAAGCAAGTTGAATATACCAGTCCTATCCGTTACTTAGATAGAGTAACACGTACCTGTTCGTCGTCATATCAAGCCGTTTATGGTAGCATGGATGTTTTTGTCTGTCAAGTCGACACGTCATTAAAGCTGGATTACTCTCGTGCTGAATTAATATGTGGTGGTAAGTCAACCTTCAAGATGCATTGTGAAACAACAGCTAAATCTGTTCATCGTGGGTCTTTTTTTCTAGCTTTGATTATTATACATAAAATCATCAGCTTATCGGATGGCTTTGATATTGAAAGGATTAGAACAGACGCGCCATTTACTGTAATAATTTAACGTTAAAATTGATAATCGAGACATTTATTTTTATCGTCGTAGCAATGGTAATCTTGTCAAAACGTCAAACACCCATATGTCCTCTCAGAATAAAGTAATGTCCCTGAAATTATCCATATACGTGTATTCATTATCTTTCTTTGGACTAGTATTGCAAGAACGACAAACTCTTTATCTACATCATACTACATCTTTAACAAAACAAGCAAAAGACAACAAAAAAACTTTTATAACGACAGATATATTTTGTAGGCATCTCATTATGTTTAAAAGGATGTTGAAATTTGTGCATTTATGTAGATATGAATTACAATTTTTAGGGCCCATTTTCGAATCTGGTTTCCATGGCGTCATTAGAATGTTAGCTATATATATTTATACAAATGATTTAGGAGAATTACAGTACCAGCGAAGCGCTCCGTCTTAAAACAAGTCAGCAGTGTTAAATAATTTGTATATTTTGATAAGCAAAATATCTAGAACCATGTTATACGTTTTGATATTTGCATCCATGGATTGACTATATCACTGTATACTCACGGATTCATTCATCAGAAACATCTTCATGCAGTTACTAATTATATATTTCCAGATTCCTGTGAATCTTCTTTGAACTTCAATTCCTCTACCTGTGAATACTGGGCAAGCGTGGGTGAATGTATCTTTAAACTGGATTTTTGGTGTCGCTGTTCATTCTCTTGTAAGGTGGCACCATTCTGTCAAAGTAAAAACTATTTCCAAGATATTTACCTTTTTAATTTTTAATTTTTAATTTTTCTATTTTTATTTTGTATAAAAAAAAATTGGTAACTTCGTTTACAAGAGCGTGCCATAGGCCCGGGAGTTCAGTAATAGATATGTCTGATATTTTTCTCGAAAAGGTTAATGTATCTGGACCGTAAATTTAATTTCTAAACAAACTGTCGTCTGATTATTACCGTATGTTCCGAAAACAAACCGATATACGGGATCTTATCTCGCTGACCAACGCATACAGCTACAATATTGTGCCCGCGTCCTGTCTTTTCCGCGGCTACAATGGACCGAGGCTACTACATAACTTGATCAAAGAAATTCCGTAGGACGATCCACTACTGTGGCTGGAGCAAGACGAAAGACAGCAGTAATGGAACCATTTCTAACCCTCGACATAAAAGAGGGCAATAAAATCAGACAGATTAGCCAGGGGAAATCGAGTTTCCTCTTTTTATATTCATTCTAATTTTTTTCTAGAAGTGGGAAACTATGATACAGACTGTCAATGTGGAATCTGGGCAAAAGCTGGTCGATGCGATGAGCCTGATATACAGATTAAATGTGAAACAACTTGTCAGTTGAGAAGTAAGTTACTCCTTCACTACAAGTTAACACGCCTGACCAAATATAGTGTCAGTCAAGCTTTAAGAACTAAATTTAGGTATTTATCCGTCAGTTGATACGGGCTATGCAGATGCGGACTGGATAATTCTCCTCTTCAATAGAAGGATTGATCTCGCTTTAACTAAGTAGGCCTACATCTTACCAAGCCCTTCACGTAATACCCTGAATATTTTGGCACTAAGTTTGATTGGGTATAAGCCCTGTCTGTGAGCCAATCAGATTCCTTGGTCGTCCAATGTCAAGGTTTCCGTGGGGTTCGCTATGCCACGATCTCTGATTGGATACTGCTGCTCACGTGTCTGTAGATAACGTAGCAATAACGTCGGAAATTGTGAAGTAAACCAGCAACGGTCAGATGTTGTAAAACTCGCAGTCGTTGCTTTAGGAACATGGATAGCTCTAGGCTTTTACTCCAACTGGTTTTCCTTGGGCCAACAACACAGTGAAGAATATTTGACATGATATATCTAGATTGTGCATGGATTAGCCGTGTTTCCGACTAAATTTTTTTTACATAGATATTAAATGATTAAATGAAATGAATGTTTTTTTATGAAGACGATTACACAGATGAAAGCAAATAATAGTTTTTGAGTCCCTGTTATATCGTTTCAGACACAGTAACATGTGCTGAAAGCCAACTACCAAGTGCACCAGGTTATGCGATGGAGTACACTAGTCCAATACGTTATCTAGACACAGTAACAATTGAATGCGCCAACGGGTTTGATACCACTGCTGGAGATTATATTCACATGGCCTGTTTAGCGAACGGCTCACTCACCAGGTCGTTTTACCATTCAGCTATCACCTGTATCGGTTAGATTTTACTTTCTATCACTTGTATCGGTAATATTCTACACCCTACTTAGTCAATTTAATATATCGTTTCTTCTGGAAACTAAAAGAAATGAAATATTTTATATGTTTTCTGAGCCGACAGGGCAACAAAGACACTGTGCGACGAGGTACATTGCCCGGACAGCTGTACTACTATATACCTATAAAACAAACCGCGACTGGCAAGGAACCTCTGTTTTTGTCCCATTCGATGAACCTTGCCAGGTCCCCAATCCTGCAACACTGGCGAGAGAGAGCCACCCCGGAAAATCCCGATTAGCCTTCTCGCAAGCACCGGGATCGACCAGTCGACCTCCATGCTAGCTGGCGAATGGTACGCTGTAAAAATTCGCCAAGTTTGTTCTAGGCCCAGTAGCGGATTATCATTGAGGCTGATGAGGCTGTAGATTTTGTAAAAAAATATTTGTTTTAGACTTGTCTGATATGATTAAAAACGCAAAGACAATGAATGTTGGGGGGGGGGTAGGCCCAACGGGAATTAACATAGGCCCTGACCCGAAATTAATTAGGCCCACGCCATTTTAAAAAAAAGGCCCCCAGCAACTGACGCCTCTGGCCTTGGTGGAGCTTAATCCACCACTGTCTAGGCCTAAAACGTTTATTCGTTAGTTTAATAGTTCGCTTCTTCTGGAGACCAAAAAAAGCTGTGGATATTTTTTATTTTCTGTGGTTACCCCAACTTCAATAGAAGGATTGATCTCGCCTTAAGTACATACATCTTATCTAGCCCTTCACGTAACACTCTGCATATTTCGGCACTAAGTTTGATTGGGTATAGGCCCAGCCTATGACCAATCAGATTCCTTGGTCGTCGCGAATGCCAAGTAACCCGCTTTCAAGCTAAAATGTTTACCTGTGATAATCGAGTTCCAAAGTTCAAGGTTCGTCCAATGTCAAGGTTTCCGTGGAGGTCGCAATGTCACAACCTCTGATTGGATGCTACTGTTGGCGTGTCTGCAGATAATGTAGCTATTATGTCGGGGATGGCACAGTATTTGAGCAACGGTTAGATGTGGTAAAACTCGCGGCCGTTGCCTCATGAACATGTAGTTACACGTACAATGCAGCTGCCCAACAGTTCGCGGCACAGAAAAGTTATTTGATGGTTTTACTTTGTCATTCATTTTTCAGATCCCATTCAACCACCGGTTGATGAAAACACAGACATTTGCATTTGCGGATGCCATGTTGTATTAGTATACTCCAATGTCAGTGAATATGAAGTGGCAAAACAAAAATCATTGCAGATCCAAGATGATCTATTGGTGGATACGAAGAACTTGTCAGCTACTATAAGGAAGAAGATCAGTATCCCAGATTACAGGCCATCAGCACAGGGAGTAGGTTCACTGGCTGTAATTATTCTGTGTAGCACCGTAGTCTGCTTTATCTTATTGGATCTTCGTGCATTTTCACGTCATCTCAAAATGCTTAAGTCTAACATATTTGATTAGTTTTGCAAATGTTGATTAATTTGTAAATGAATTGTGACCTCAATTATTCATTATATATTTGTATTTTAATTTAAAGGAGCTAAATCGCTAACATTTGGGACCTAGAGTAGACAAAGTGGGTCGCTGTAATATGAATGTATATAAACTGATTTACATTCAATGGTTTCAGTTTCACTCCGATTTCAATGGTTATCCAGTCTACATACGCCGTTTGATTTGGTGCAATGTGTCTAACCTTGTCCCTCGAACCTCTTATTACAACTGGGGCTGAAGCGCATTATGGTACACAATGTTAAATAAATTATTTTATCTTTAATATGGGATATCAGAAGATCCTCTTTACCGGTAAGTTTACATCATCAACGTTGATTTAAATTGACCAATAATTCGTGTTTTCGATGTCGAAGATTTTGAAGGATTTTCAGTTACGGACTTAGGTCCTTTAAACGGAATTATGACCGGTTACAATATTGCATGTGTCTTATGCTTCTTCTTTTTAAAAATTTAATGCATTTGTGGGGCTGTATTGGAGATAGAGTACGGAGGGGGGGGGGGGGCATTTCCAATCGGTGGGGATGGGGTGTTCTGATTTATATTAGATTATATAAATATCTGTGGATTAAATTTATAATTATTTGTGTATTATATTTTGCAATTATTCGAAAAATTATTTTTGCAATGATTTGTGTTGCAGAATGTGTGTTTATAACCGTGTTATATTATTTTTATTTTTTTTATAATTTGGTTGTGTGTTAAATTGTTGACATAAATATCTATGAATGGATCATATCGATATTTTGAGCTTTTCAATAAAAGGTTAAAGCCACCCCCAACCCCTTTCACGTCCAACATGTGTAAGCTTGCGGTCATAAGAGGGTATCGAATTCCAGCGTTCCGCAATTGTACCCCCTTTCCGAAAAACATCGTGAACGGAATAGAGGCTGTATGGTTTAACAGATTTTTTCTAATTTGGTGTGAAGCATAAGGACTGTGTAATAAAGAAAGTTAGTTTGCACAGCATATTGGATATCAAGTTTGGTATGAAACATTAGGATCGGATAGAATAAATCCCTATACATTTCCAGCATTCTATAGAACTCTCTATCCCAGAGATTACGTGTCCGGAAAAGATTTTTACTCGATAGAGATCAGATTTGTTCAAAGCATAAAGAATCCTAACAAAATCTGCTCAGCATAATTTGAGTCGAGTGGACGTGAAACCCCATTCCTCTCTCTGATAATGTCGCTCCGAATCTAGTAATCAATTTCATTATATATTTTTGCAGCAAGGCTTATCAATGTTTAGAGAGCACATAACCCCTATTTTAATTGAGTTACACTGGCTACCCATTTATTTTAGAATTCTATATACAATCCTTCTTTTAGTTCTTCAATGTCTTAATGGTCTTGCACCTCTTTACTTACGAGATTAACTTGAATTATATACACCGTCCCAAACGCTTCGGTTCCTCCTCCTTGAATTATATTCATTAATTTTATGTTCCAAACGATCAATACTCAAAACAATTGCTGATAAGAGCTTTTAATGTACGGGCGCCAATTGCATGGAATAAGCTTCCATTTTCTATCAGAAACGCTGTTTTTTTTTCTGCTTTTAAAAAAATCTTTCGAAACTTTTTTTATTTAAAGAAGCTTTTTAGCTTATAACGATTCTAATTTTTTGTTTATTTCCTAGTCATCTTTTATTTTACGGACTTCTGATATTCTGTTTTATACCTGTATTCACAATATCTGCATAATGTGTTGTTTTCTAAATACTTCATGGTTATATTGTTTATCTGTGATACTGTTTTGTGATATTTAATAATGTGTGATAATTTATAATTTTTTGTAAAGCGCATTTGAGCACCTAGAGTCTATTGAGCACCCAGTGATTTGTGCGCTATAAAAAATAATAATAATATTGTAGCATGGACAGCTCACTCTTTAAATATTACATTATTACATCTTTAATTGAACCTTTAACGTATTTCCACGCTTTAAGTGGCGGTATTGATCAATTTTAATAGTGTTCTTGGATATTTATTTTTTAAATGTTTATTCGGTTTGTTGTTCATTGAATGGCAAGTGCAAATGTTTAGCATGAATTATGGTCTTATCGATAGTGTAAATCCCGACAATTAGGTGTTGTTTGATGGAAATGGAATAATATGTTGTACTATGCTATTAATAAAAAGTTGTTGCTTCTTGGTTTCATCTTACCATTATTCTTTTAGATTCATTTACTCGGTTGCCGAATCTCAGATCCACGATGGCTAATTGAGGATAGATAGACGTTGGCTCGCTAACCTGGAGGTCCGTATTGGCCGAGAAAGTTCATCGGGTTGTTACAATCTAGTTCCCTCTTGTCAGTCATGCAGGAAAGAAGAGGTTGGCAAAGGAAAATGAATAGTCGTTAGGACATTGGTGTACACATAAAAAAGTTGGAATTCGATGTAAGAGTAGGTCGTAGCGCCGCTGTCAGGTCAAAATTTCCCTCAAAGCACATTGTATGGCGCCTGTACGTCTTCATTGGCCAAGTTGGATTAGAACAGTAGGACGTTGAGCCCCATTTCAGTTTGTTGCTGACTCCCACGATGCTACAAACCTTGAGCAAAATACCGGTTTTTACATGTTCCACAGACAGTTTCTATAGCCCAAATACCTAGCCTACCCTTCAGGTTAATTGAGAAAATTCTATATGAAAATCCTATACATGTAATATCTATTAGAAAATTCTATATAATGCTGTAGTTTGGGAAAGGATAGTATTATGATCTATGGCTTGCTTTTATTAGGTCCTTATTTTGGGAATCCTTAATTTGGGAAAACGTAAAGTTGGCAAATGATTTCTTCTATACTGATAAGCTTATTATTTCTCTTAATGTAGATAAGTTGTTGCTCAGTATAAATGTAATTGTCATGGTGTTATCTAATATAAAAATAATAACACAACTAGCTGGATACGAGACAATTTTAATATAAATTATATTCTAATTATTACAAGTACTTTCTTATTTGCCATTACATGTACTACAAATTAATATCAGAGAAATAACTTTCCATTCAAATAATGAGAAAATGGAAAATTGTGCTTTTCTCTTCTTTTTGCTAATTTAAATTGTTGAAATGAATTATTGGCATCAAAACAAAATTACAATTGAATAATTTTAAAAAGAAAAAAAAATCGTTTTGAATTGACTGAGGTGAAAGCCACAGAAATTCCATTAAGACTTATATTTTTGGCTATGAACTGCACGACAATATTTTTTACTTGTGTTTAATTTTAAATGTGATCAAACATTGTCTCTCAAATACATATTTAATACATTAAATGATGTTAACTACAATAGAAAACAAACCATAATCACAACTTTAGCACCAAAATATTTGCTTACAATTCACATAGTTTATACATATAATTATTAACTCTAAACACATGTAAGACACAAGTTTTTTTTCTGAGATTTGGCATAAACATAAAAGTAATTAACATCATAATAATCTTGTAAATAACAATTTATATATTTAATATTAAATGTATTTGTTAATTACTATGGACATTCACCTTCTTAATCAACATTAATCTATATAACATTAACCCTTTAGCACTTGGTACATCCAGTTCCTTTAATACATGTAAACCATGAAACATTACACCTGTTGATCCTCAGGTTGCCAAGTTTGAGGGCCATTTACTAATTCATTTTGGGGTGGTCTAACGTTGGAAACACACTAGACAGAATCAACCACCTCCGATATTCACCGAATTTGTATACATGAATAAATGGTGTTTGATATTTCCGGTCGAATTTCCATTTCCACCATTTTTATTCGGTGGGTGTGTCAGGTTCGCCAAAGACATCGCTGGATTGTAGAATTCATTCATTAGTCAATCACTGATGTCAAGAAAGTCGCATGATTTTTTAAAAACAAAATGGATACTATCAACGTTTCATAACCGCCAATTGTACAAAAAACTGTGTGTCACGGCAACGGACGAGTTTTTAGCCTAGGCATGTCTATTCTCCCACTTTTCTACAATGAACATATACAGTGTATTTTTTTTTAATGAACACTGCTGCAGCTATATTTTTCTCTGTCTTGGTTGCTGCCATGAATAATCACCTGACATGAAAGGGGATCCAAGTGACTGTTGAATCTGACAAAAAATTCACCTAGTGTAGCCAATCAAAGACCAAATGAATACAGTATCGACTGATTCCGAAATAAATTCGCTTAGTGTGTCTGCTGCTTAAGGAACCATAATTTGGCCATTTTTTGATCAGTCTAAGTGCTAAGGGGTTAACATCCTTCTGTCTTTCTGATCTACATAAAGTCAATTAGTGATGGATTATTAATATATAATAACATATGTACAATGTACATGTTCAAAATGAAACTAAATCACATAATCTATAAACACTATACATTTTTTTCGTTATAAATAATAAAGCTTTGTTATATTATCACAGCCATAGTTTTTTTTATGTATGTATTAAATCACAAAGGGTAAAGATCTAAGACAAGGATTATTTTTTATACATGACAAGACAAATTTTACAAAACATTATTGATCTGTAAGTATAGGAATTAAATACTGAACAAACAAGTCTATGCTCATATTCAATGAGGGGATTGCAATATACATAAAATATCACAATGCTAATTTAGACATATTAATGGAAAAATATGATTTTTGTTAGATAATCTGAATTAGATATAAGGATTCCACTAGGAATATACGAAGAACTAAATTATATTAATAATAATAATAATTAATGTTAACCGCCAATCTATCATAAATGCATGCTCTCCCCACATATTAAGATGTCTAAATGCAAGCAATATTCTCAGTAGTCTCAGATGTCTTGCCTTAATTTGATTATTCAAGAAACATCCTACACATGTATCCAACTGTTAGTATTTGTCAGAGTGATTAGAAAAAGGGATTTTAGTGAAATTTACACTTTCATCTATCACTGAATCCTTTCAACTCAACCTTAACTTGCTTCTGACTTGCAGTTGCCATACAGTTGAACACTCAGACTATATCCTAAATCGGTTTTAAATACAATAATTCCTTCATATGTTCCCATTCTATCAGGTTTAAATTCTATGGGATATTTCAAAAATCGTCTTTTACTGAAATATAGAAGAAAAAAATTATGAAAGTCTCAACTACTTTTATTTTAATAAAAATAAAAAACTTCAAATCAATCAATCATAATGTGAGTTGAGGTCATTTCAAAATTACACTGGTGTCTGGGGGAGTTGGATTGCAGAATGGTTAGAACGTGGGTGCTGTATCATAAAGCATGTCATTGAGTCAACTGGCGTGGTTTCGAATCCCCGGTTGTATGTGACAAGGAGTAGGGTCGTCTGTCCAACCTCGTGGGTTTACTCCGGGGCCTACCACTGCTAAAAAACCCTACGCACAATCAAATTATTGAAATAAAATTAAACCATATGTTAGTCCCGAAATGACCTAGTTTGTGTCAAGTTGATGTTAAACCCCATTTCTCTCTCTCTCACACACACTGGTGTCTATTGATGACTCAAACAAATATAGTAGTGATAGTTTTTACAATTCCATGGTATACAATTACTGCTTATTACTGAGCTTGATATTAACTAGAGAAGCCTAGTCAAAACGTTGCATAGTAAAAAGCAGTAATTGTATTCCATAGAATTGTGACCTGTATATTCCAGTCCAATTACTAAATGCCATTAAAACTATTTAGTAATAGTTTTACTAGAAAAAAAATTCTTTAAATTCTACCAATAGATTGAATATAGTCCACCATAAAAATAATTACAATACTTAAATTTAAAAATTACTTACCCAATATTAAAATGATGATGTTTTATAAAAAATGGAGGTTGAGGGGGTACCACTTTTACCTAAAACAAATGACAAGATTTCTGTTAATATTGTTTAACGGTCTAAATAAATAAAATGACATTACTTTACAATTTAAGTACCAATGCACCATTTTCAGAAATAGGAATCATATATTCATATATGTAAACTACAATATTGATGAATATCAGTCAAACACTGGTAACTGGAACAGATAAAAATGTAATTCCAATTGGGTCAGCTGTTCTCAATTGTAATTTAAAGGTTTCAAGAAAGATATTTGGATAGCACAGAAAAACTACATTCAGCTAAAAGAGGGTAAAGGAGAGAGAAGAAATGGGGTTTAATGTCCACTTGACACAAACTAGGTCATTTTGGGACTAACGTATGGTTTAAAATTTTATTTCAATAATTTGCTTGCTCGTAAGGAAGAAAATGGAGGACCCGGAGAAAACCCACGAGGTTGGACAGGTGATCCTACTCCTTGTCACGTACAACCAGGATTCGAAACCACGCGATTAGACTCAATAACAGGCTTTATGATACAGCACGCATATGCTAACCATTGGCCATTCAACCCCCCGAAAGAGGGTTAGCTTTGAACAACTAATATAATGACATTCAATGATTCAACACTATCTTGATATTTTCTGGACTAACATATGGTGTTTACTTTAATAATTTGCTTCTGTGGCAAGGGACTTTGTCATGTCCAAGCCTGGGATTGAAACCACAATGCACAAGTTATGATTTAAAGTGCACATGTAAGACAAATACCATTTCTTATAAGAGAGAGAGAGAAACGGGGTTTAACGTCCACTCAAGATAAACTAGGCTATTTCTGGAATAACATGGTTTAATTTTATTACAATAATTCCCTTGCGTAAGGTTCTTTAGCAGTAGGAGGAAACCAGAGGACCCGGAGAACACCCCACAAGGTTGGACATGTGACCCCCGTCCCCATTTCTTGTAAAATCAGGTACTTATAAACTTATATCTACTTATTTACTTACGCCACATATATTATCTGAAGCATTTTCAAAAGCTATTTTTATAGCCGTTGCTTTCACTCCCTCCATACAATCAAAATTAACTACAGTATCCTTCAAACTAACTGGTCTATCAATAATATCTTTACTGAAAAAAAATAATCAACAAATTAATTTATAGTTTAAATTTATGCAAAACAATTTTCAAATAAACTTCAATGTATTAAAATCAATTGCATTCTGGCGAGGAATGGTGGCTTAAATCTTGTAACACCCCCATCCCGCTTCCCTCCCCCAATAATGTATTAAATTATGCTATTTAAATAGTAAATCAAAATACACTGACTTCTTCTCTGATGTTGTTGAAACCGACGAATCTCTATCTCTTGACTTTTCTTCTTTCTTTCTACTTGCCTACAAATAGTATAAAATAGCTTTAATTAAAATCAATGTTAAAGATGCATTTCCACATAAATAAAGTAGTTATTTCCAATAAAAGTATGGCAAAGTTGATATACCGGTATATGGAAAGAAGAAACACCCAATCATACTAGAAAACTACTGGATTCCATCAAAAAAAAAAACATGGGGTGCCCACAGGACAAAAATGTGAGGCTGTCATTTACTGGCAGCTGGTCTACTCAGTTGACTTTAAGAGCACAATATATGTGTTTATCTAATGGCTAGCAGCTATGAGAACATTACGTCCAGTAGACTCTGCAAATCGGTAGTGGATAAAGATGTTGTCAGAGAAAATCCAAGAATTTACTTAGGCTACGATATTTATGGATTCTCCAGTGACTTTAAATAGAGTGACGTACTTTCTTTCCAATTAAAATGCTTTTAAATGGATTTGAAGACAGGCATAAGCCATACAGTGTGCTACTGCCTACTCTTATAGCGAATTCCAACTGCCAAGGGATCTTTTACGTGCATGCCAATGTGTACACAGGACCTCGTTTTTTGTTCTATCCAAACAACTAGACAGCTATCCTTGTCAGGCCCTCCATCCTGCATGACTGACAAGGGGAAACCACGCCGGAAAATCTAGATTAACTTTCTCGCGAATGCAGGAATCGAACACCTAATCCCCAGGCTAGCGAGCCAGCGTCTTACCCACGTGATCCCACAAACTGCCCTTTGAACAGCTAATTGAAAAGATATACATTTAATGTGAATTACCTCCCCAACTAAACTCATTCTAACAGTCATAGAATTATGATGAACAGAAGGATGAAGATAACATTGTAAATCCCAATACTGTGTAAACTTTCCTTCTGATCTAGGTACAAACATCAATGGTACCTACAAATAAATAATAATACTCCCATCAGATATTCCACTAATACTATTATTATTATATAGTAGTTATAAGATCACTTTCCTCTGTGTATCAGTGAGGATCAGGCCAGTTTTGGTTGAGGGGCCCAGCCGGGGTGACCAATGACCAAAACTGTCCTGATCTTTACCGAGGAAAGGTGCTAATAAGTCATTTACATCACAGTATTGTGAAGCGATATGTTAAAAATATAACAAACTCTACTCTTTCATTTATCCCTTTCTGTGCCTCTTGTTATATTTCACGGTATAATTATTTTATAGTGGAGAAACGACCTGAGTAGTATTGCATTTGCATGTGCGTCTTGCTTCGTTACTCTAAGAATAAAACAGTCACGTGTTGTTTAGACTGCACTCCTATTGAAAGTTGGAGGAAGTGGTTGACACCACAGATAGATGAAGTGAATATAAAGCAAACCAAATCATAAAACAACACCCTGTGGCGTAGAGGACGGCATCGGTGGATGGTTCGTCTTGTAATTTATTTGCAATCAAATTTATGACTTTCTAGGCGTTTGTTTTCATTTTGCTTATTTTCTTTATAATAAACAATATTTCATTCAGGATGTCTGAATGGGATTGGGGAACTGGCTTAGAATATGTAAACCCGTCTTCAATGCTTTAAAAAAATTGTTGATTTGTCAGAAATTAACAGTACTCTTTTTGGAAATCGTACTGTTCATTTCTGATACACAGATACTTTTATACCTGTATTGGAAATTAAAAGGATAATTTTATCAAAGGTTGCCACTGGCAACGATGTAATTAATATGAACTAACCTGAGCAGTTTGATGAGGTAATAATCGACCAGTCTTTTCTTTAAAAACAAAAACGGAATAAGTAACTCTATAAACATCACTAGTACTATCAATACCCTGTTAAATAGTAAAATACCGTCATTAGTTATATATTAAACATACATTATAAACCTGGTAGCTCATCTTACTATAATAGTTTTAAAAAAGATTATACAAAATGGATATATCAAAAATTCAGTCAAATTACTTTATTCTGAGAAAAGTTATCAACATTAATTGTTAGTTTTAACAAATTTTAGTCTAAATGGTCTTGATTGCCAATTACCCCTGCTATGATAATAAACAAAGTGTCACTTATTCATTTCAACTTAAATTACTAGATGACTCAAAGGTTCCAATCTATTTAATATCTCGGCCACATATCCAAACTGTCTAAATAGTAATTTATATAACATTTGGATTTCAAATTTTGAAGCCAGAAAAAATACTGCAATAGGCTGATTTAGCTGTTACATAATGCATCTTTAAAGACATTAACATCTTAAACTTTGAATTTGACATAAAGGAAGCCTTATATTGAGAAAAAGTTAAGTTGAGTGAATCATAATATAATGGTCTAAAAAATAGTGATGGGGCTAGTGTAAGAAAAAAGGCTGAAACTTGGAAGATATTGTCAAAACCAGAAAATGAATGAATGAAATGGGGTTTAACATCCTACTGTTATGCACCTAACCTGAGCTAATTGAAGACGGGCATACGCCATACAGTGTGCTATGAGGGAAATTTTGCCCGGGCAGCGGCGCTACGGCCTACTCTTATATCGAATTCCAACTACCAAGGTATCTTTTACGTGCACTCCAATGTGTACACAGGACCTCGTTTTTCGTCCCATCTGAATGACTAGGTAGCTTTCCTTGTCAGACCCTCCTTCTGCATCACTGACAAGGAGAAATCACGTCGGAAAATCGAGATGAACTTTCTCGGCCAATGCAGGGATCGAACACTCGACCTCCAGGCTAGCGAACCAGCGCCTTATCCACTTAGCCACCGTGATCCCCCCCAAAACCAGAAAGAATTTATGGTCAGTTTTTGATGAAAACATTCCAATGAACTGTCTAAATAGTAATTTATATAACATTTGGATTTCAAATTTTGAAGCCAGAAAAAATACTGCAATAGGCTGATTTAGCTGTTACATAATGCATCTTTAAAGACATTAACATCTTAAACTTTGAATTTGACATAAAGGAAGCCTTATATTGAGAAAAAGTTAAGTTGAGTGAATCATAATATAATGGTCTAAAAAATAGTGATGGGGCTAGTGTAAGAAAAAAGGCTGAAACTTGGAAGATATTGTCAAAACCAGAAAATGAATGAATGAAATGGGGTTTAACATCCTACTGTTATGCACCTAACCTGAGCTAATTGAAGACGGGCATACGCCATACAGTGTGCTATGAGGGAAATTTTGCCCGGGCAGCGGCGCTACGGCCTACTCTTATATCGAATTCCAACTACCAAGGTATCTTTTACGTGCACTCCAATGTGTACACAGGACCTCGTTTTTCGTCCCATCTGAATGACTAGGTAGCTTTCCTTGTCAGACCCTCCTTCTGCATCACTGACAAGGAGAAATCACGTCGGAAAATCGAGATGAACTTTCTCGGCCAATGCAGGGATCGAACACTCGACCTCCAGGCTAGCGAACCAGCGCCTTATCCACTTAGCCACCGTGATCCCCCCCAAAACCAGAAAGAATTTATGGTCAGTTTTTGATGAAAACATTCCAATGAAGGTTCTAACTTTTTAAATATATAAATCACTATGAAAATAAACAGTACCTTTGCATAAGCTGGAGCGAATGAGTTAATAGACCATGTCATTGTATCATTTGATGTGTTGGTAAACTCTAACATTTTACCTACATAATAAAAATATAATAAATTTATGAAATAATATTACCAGTAATCCATTTATGATAAATATTTACATTACTTTATGGTAAATATTATTACTTTCTTAATGATATAAAGAGAAATAGGGCTCAACGAAACCCGTTTAAAGCCACGTACAAACTGGAAACCATGCCCTGTGATTCAACGGCAGACCGCATTGATAAAAAGATTTGAACGATACACAAAAAATACACCACTTACCACTATGATCACCAACAAATGTTTTAGAAAAAACAAAATGGGTATTAGGAACCTGAAGATATTTATCAATATCTTTCGACGCAGGAACTACACATGATTCAGTAATATCAGAAGTTGGTATATCGGGTTCATAGGTCAACTCACTTCTTAACTGAACTTTCACCTCCTATAATTTTAAGACAGTTTTGTGAACATTCTTTTTCGGTTTGTGGATGAGCCTCGAAATGTTCTTTCTGAACTCAAAAACATTCTATTAAGTTGACAGTTTAATTTCGGGTCTAACACATTGTTGAAATTTTTGTTTCTTTAATAATTGCTTGTGCGTAGGGGTGTTTAGCAGTAGAAAGAAACCAGAGGACCGGGAGAGAACCATAAGGTTAGACAGGCAACCCTACCCCTTGTCACGTACAACCGTAAAATCAAAACCTCGCCAGTTGACTCCATGAGACCTTATTATACAGCGCGCACATTAGGGCCGAAACGATACGTTGTGCCACGATACGATACAGCCTGATGTCCCAGCCCAACGATACAGGTGCATCACGATACACACGCCTTTAATGTGAAATAAGCCAAAGTTTGCTTTCAGATGGAAATAAAGAAAAAATACATATTGATTCAATTTTTTTATATTGTTTAATTATTAGATAAAAGTAAATTTATATTTAACCAATATTTTTGGCACATTTTTTTACCGGTACACCTGAGTGACTGACAATCAAGTCACGTCAATCAGATACAATGAAATAATATGAATACAATCAAAACACAGGTTGCACACTCGACACTGAGTCTGAAGTGTCTTTATTTTATTGAATATTTACTTTTCGGTTACCGTTTAAGTACGAAACAGGAAAACCAAAATTCTCCCACACCTTCGATCGGTAACAGGCGGCCGGTTATTCTATTTCAACTTCACCAAGTGTAATACTACTGCCAGTACTGGACGTGAACATAATAGTCGAAAGACTGAGAGGCTGATAATAGTTAAGCATAATTTCAACACGCTTTTCATTCATGAGAGCCACCAGCATCGCCAGGAAGAAACGACTGTTAAATGCGATTTCATTGGTGTAAAATATATGGCTTCCGGTATTTGGTCCAATGGAAAATATTGAGTTATCAAGTCTATTTATAGCTACCGGGGTTTTATTTACATGTAGGCCCAGTGTGTACGTACGCTGATAGGTAATTTTTAAAAGTCCCACATTTCTCATTTATTGAACAAATATCGCGATATAGTATGAAAATTATCGTGAACCTTAAATTGAAAAATAAATCTCGGTTATCGATTCTCTAAAAAAAAATATCGTTCATCGTTTGTATGGAAAAAATCGCGGTACACCGGTTCACCGGTGAATCCTTTCGGCCCTAGCGCACATGCTAACCATATGGCCATCCCCCCAAACCCCTTTGGAGATCTGATATACTAGATAGCGAAAGGTGAATTTCACGAACACGTTATTTGTTTTAAAATAAAAGTCTGTTTTTTTTCAAGACAGAGGTTTCAATTTCCAGATGAAGACCATATGGAGTTTTTTGCTCGGCCCAAGGTAGAGCAAAAATATAATTGAGAGACATCACTATCATTGAGGAATTTACTTACTTCAAATTGTTCATTACAACAAACTACCACAGCTCCACTCCACGGTAATTTAGATAAATTCAGATTGGTGTGAGGAGAGATGGTTACCATTATGTTGGATCTTGAAAATAAAAAAAAAACAATAATTGAATAGAAGTCAAATACAAGTTAAAGGAGCAATAGAAAAGTTTGTTGTGCTTCTGATAAATCAATAATGAAAATGATATAAATAGTGCTGGGTTCTAAGATTATCGACACAAAAGGTGATTTTTGGGTCTCATAATAGAAATAAACATTTCGATTTCTGTTTTTATTGCTACAAATCAAAAGATATTCCATACTTTGCTTTGACAATTCCATGTTCTGGGGAAACTGTAAACCAATGACCTGGCCATGACATTTCATACCTTGAAAAAAAAAATATAAAGCATAAAAGAAACCAGCGGCTGTCAGGCAGGATATGCCTACATACAAGAGTTGGATAGAGAACAAGCTAAAATGAAAGTGATTTTCCCTAGAATAAAGGACCATAATGCATGAAGTTAAAAATTGATTTGCGCAAATATCGAATTGAACCAAGATCTTTGGGTTATAAACATGTATTTCAAGTTTCATCAAAATCGTATTAAAATTGTGAACTCTACAGGGTTCCATAAAATTGATATACCATATTTTTACACAATTCAAGTACAAGCGGCGGCCATTTTGTCTGGCAATTTTGGTCCGATTTTCGAACTCAACCTTCATTACGGTGTTATGGTGATATATGTTAAACTCAAATTCTACACAATATAATTACAGTCTTAGAACACGCTTTATTAACAAACCGCCATTACTTTAGTACCACATACACTCAACACAATGCGCATGCCTAACTAGACATGTAGATATAGAACAGAACAATACGCATGCGCAACTAGGCATGTAGATATAAACTGTGTATATTTAAATAACAGTAAACAACGATATCTTAAACTTATCATTAATTATACTTTTTCTTTTTTTCTAAAAGGTACCGGTAAGTGATATAAAAGCTTACTGATATTAAAAATAAATGCAATAGTCAACAAACTAACAACAATACAAAAAAGTCTATAAACACTAATTTGAATAATTTCTTTTTGTGTTGTAAGTGTCCCTCGGCACAAACATAGGTATACACATGTACTAAGAATGAACATATAATAACTAGTTTAGAATTAAATCAGGTAATTCAGTTCACTCTGTTTTGTTTTGTTTTTTTTTGTTTTTTCATTGAAAAGTTTGTTGTTAAGGCAAAATGTCTAATGTTCCTGTACGAAAAACGCTTAAAAGGTCCGTTCCAGGAGCGCCTTTCTTTGTCATACAGTTAGCAAGTTGCAGTTGACTTGGACACCACCGGATAGATGTTACGTGTTTTACAGTCAAAGATTCCTTTATGGCTGAAATATCTAAACGGAGTCTTTTATCGTCCACCATTTTTGTAGAATACACAGCTTCAACAACGCTTTTATTGTCAACATAGGCTTCAACAGGAATATTAATTGGACTAGAAGGTGAAGAAATTAATTCTTCGATGAGAAATTTGATATAAGAAGCGTCTTCTAATGCCTCTTGTAAACTAAGAGCTTCTGATGCAATGGTTGAACGGACAACGCGTTTGATCTTGTTTGCTTGCCAAGTGATAGGACAACACAAATTATTTTGCGCACAAAGAAAAATCAAATGGGCTCCAACACTCCCTACACCATTACATATATTTCCAAGTGAAGCATCCGAAAACACAATCAATTTCCAGAATTGTGGAGTTCCTAAATCAGGATAGAGAATACTAGTATTAAGTTCTTTTAGTTTCAGAATGGCTTTATTTGCTCTCTTTAGATCTTCAATGTTACCATTACGCAATTTTGTACTTAAATCAACCATTTCAAAAGCTAAATCTGGACGAGAACCTTGCACAGCCCAATTTATACGACCAACAAGACTGCGAAGGGATGTAAGCTCCTTAGCAGACAAAAGGTTACTGGAATCTCGATCGATTGGCAATTTAATTGTTTCTAACTCGTCAAAGTAAGACGATTGATCAAGAATAATCTGACGTTTTTGCTGCACTAAATTGAAGCCAATATACATAAAATGATTTTCTGCAATTTTCCCAGCAAGAAATCTCATACGGAGGGGTGCCATGACTAACCTATCAAATGAAGGGTAACCAGCATGGAGAAAATCATCAATATGGCTGACAATTAAACCAACAAGTTTTGTGTCCTCCTTTAAAATAAATAATGCTGGATCAAGAGAAGACTGCTTGCACTTTAATTTGAGAAGTTCATCATAAACACTCTGATAAAACTGTCTAGCTGCATCATGTAGTCCATACAAACAATGTTTTAGTTTCCAAATTTTACCATTTGACACATTTGCCTCAATAGGGGGTGATAAAAACACATCTCTTTCCAAGATTTTTCCTTGGAGAAAAGCTGATTTAATATCAGTAGGTTTTTACTGTCCAATGATGACTTGCAGCAATAGCAAGAAAAACACGCATAGTACTCTTAGAAACGGTAGGGGAATCACTCTGAACATTTACCTCTTCCTCAAAGCCGCGGGCAACAAGACGAGCTTTAATTGTATCACCTTTCTTATTAAGTACCCATCGTGTGGATATACGATCTTGACCTACATCATCAACAAGTTCGTAAGTTCCAAAATGGTTTAATTTATTTAATTCATCAAGTTTTGCTTGAACACATGCTGTGTCACCATGTTCAGATTTTGGAATAAAAACAGCGAGAACTTCTTCGTTTCGGAGTTGTTCCCATACAATAGTTTTTAAGTCTATACTTTTCTGAACATCAGTATCATCAACCTGAATGTTATACCAATGTTTATAGGCTCCAGAAGACTTACCCGCCTTACTTAACACAGTGGCAGATTGCCAAATATCAGAATTTGGTTCACAATATTGTATCCTGTCACCTTTCTTAAGTGGAGTGTCTAAAACTTGAGCATTTTCTTGAATGAAATCATCGTGGGGATTGTTAATGGACTCGTGAATTGGCTCCGGATCTACATGTCTGGTGTCAATCAGTGTTTTGCCGAGGGTTTCATAGGGCCGACTCATATCTTTCTCAATGTGATCAGAAGTGTCACTCGAGCTTGGCAATAAACATGTAGTGCCAGCAATTGGATCTTTAGCATCTTTTATTAATCTGTTGGTAGATACGCGTACATAAACCCCACCATGGCGAACGAACACAAGTCTACCATCCTGGAAAATGACTTTTGCAGGGCCTAACCACTTTTCATGTCCTTCACGTTTATAAAACACAATATCGCCTGGCATAAAATGTTCTTCGACAGCTCTCACTTGATGCCGTAAAGCCCGGCGGATTTTCTCATCCGACTCGCATTGTATAAATGCTTGTCGAGCAGAATGTAACGCATTCAAATGCTTTAAAAGGACCTCACTTGACGTATAGCCATGAAGATACGGTAATTTCCCAGTCATTATGTTCGGCAAATGTGGATTTTTTCCTAAAACTATCTGGAAACTACTAAAACCATTCCACATTTGCAAAGAGTTTTTAGCCATATTGGCCCAGGCTAAAAGGGTGTCAAACTCAACAGAAGGATTTTCCTCAATTAAAATTTCTAACATACGGTCAGTAATTTGATGATTTCGCTCACATATACCATTGGACCAAGGACTTTCTGCCGGGGTAGTACAAACATTAACGCCTAAAATACTGGCAACTTCTCGCATCAAGTCATTGCTAAATTCACCCCCATTGTCAAACATGAGTGTGTGCATTAATCCCCAAATTGAAACCCAATGTTTTATTACTTTGTCTACAATCTCACGGGCTTGTTTAGTTTTAACAAAAATAGACACAGTTAGCCTAGAGAACATGTCAACCATATGAAGAATGTATCGTCCATCGCGTCGAATTTTTAGATCCAAGGCAATACATTCATTAAAGTCCCTAGCCATTGGAAGACTAACAACAGGACGAGCAGGAGTTTTGGCATAGATTTTACAGGTTTTACAATTATGATATATACGATTTAAGTCTGCTGAAAACTCTGAATTCCATATTCCAGCATCAGTAAGCAGAGCAACTAATCTCTGTTGGGATGGGTGAGCAAATTGGCGATGAAGTTTTTCAAGTGCTTTAAATCTTTCAGTAGTGTTTAAAAATTCAAGATTTACCCGAAACACTTCCTCTACGCGTGTATCACCGATGATTGGAATGCAATAGTGGCCACTGGAGGTAAAATCTAAAGCACATTTATGTCCAAATATTTCCGCTTCATCATGTTCTAAATCTAATTTAACATTTGCATTTTTTAAAGTTTTCAAACTCAACAACAAAGGAATATTTGATTCAACCACATCTGTTTCAATCATTATTTTCTGACCAGCAATTATGCAAGGAATATGTACACATTTCACAGATTTTAAACATTCACCACCGCCAAACTTAAAGATTTTTGTACCAGGGAACTCTTTAAGGTCATCCTGATTACTGGAAGAAAAAGTACCAAGAAATGTATCCAACCACTTGCTGCCACACACAGTACTGGTACATGCGGTATCGAGAACAGCACTATGTTGTGATTCCCTAGTTAATCTATCAATTTCGGAATGATCATGGCCAGTGTACATGATGACGTTTTCTGCACAATATACATCCTCAGTGTTCCTTGCTCCACGACCTCTACTCTGCATGTGTTCATAACTGTGAACACAATCTTTTATTAAGTGTCTATAAGATCCACATGCATAACATGTGAGAGTTTGCCCAGAAAAAGTTTTTGGATTAATATATCTGTCTGATTTTCCTCTAAAAGTACTGCTGACTGGACCCCGAAAAGCAGGTCGATAAGAAAAATTTGATACACTATTCTGACCTCTACTAGTACTGCCACGATAACCACCACGATTATAACGAAAGTAACCAGCAGTGGCAAGAACGTCTTCATTCTCGGCAAGAAATGTAGGCTCTAATTTGAAAGGACTGGTACCTACAGATCCTGATTGAAGGTCACAGGTAAGGGTCCCCTTGAACTTCTTAAGAGAAACCTTTGCTTGCTCATAAAGTGTGGCTTTCTGTTCATAATCCATTCCTGTAAGTACAAGCATCCTCTCATCTTTGCTAATATTAGCATACTTTAACAATTTAAAGGCCAAAATTTCAGGCAATAAAGTCATATGTTTTTTTACAATTTTGGCATATTTCGAGTCAAATTCGGAGATATATTCTGCAATAGATTGACCCTCAGTTCGTTTAAAATCTTCAAAATCCTCATATTTTTCCAGGCTGTCCACTAAATCATCTTTCCCAAGATGCTTGTCCAAAAAAGTTAACAATTTTGTGAATCCATCATCAGCTTTTAGTTCGTCGGCCGTCAATTCATCAAAAACACGCTCGCGAATTTTAAACTTTTCTGTTTCCGGAAGTGAAAGTGCTACGGCAATGCCTTGTTTACCTTTATCCAAATTTGTTATCTCTCGCCAGGCTAATAGTTCCTGTTTGTAGCGCTCATAGTTTTTGTCTTTTGACAGTTCGGGTGGGTTCAATTTCATACTCATTGTCGTAAACCTCTATTTCTAATTTCGTCTGCTATTTGTTTGCTGACATGCGCAGTTCGACGAAATATCATCAACTTCCGTTTAAATCTCCGTTGCCGATTTTCAACATTTCAATCCACACAAAACTTCTAAAACACCGTAATTGGCCCAAAAAACAGTCTCTATACGATAAACGCTACACTTGGATTGTCGCCACGCTCTGGTACCATTGTTAAACTCAAATTCTACACAATATAATTACAGTCTTAGAACACGCTTTATTAACAAACCGCCATTACTTTAGTACCACATACACTCAACACAATGCGCATGCCTAACTAGACATGTAGATATAGAACAGAACAATACGCATGCGCAACTAGGCATGTAGATATAAACTGTGTATATTTAAATAACAGTAAACAACGATATCTTAAACTTATCAATATAATCAAACTGTTTTGTAAATTGGATAATAATTGTAAACCTCACAGGGACCACAAGCTAAAATTGGGGATTTTTCGTATTATCAGGGGCTATTATTCAGAAAGTTACAACCCGATATGCGCAAATATCGTAAGGAACTATGATATTTGAGTTCTAAACATGCATTTAAAAGTTTCATTAAAATCAGATTAAAGCCCCAATACCACTCTTGTTGTAACTGAATAATATGTTCCAATCATTATACGGGTCAACAATTTGTACTATTTTACAATATTTCAATTAAAAAATGATACAAATTTCATCTTAACACACCAAATTTTAAAAATTGGAAAAACTCAACTACATGCCGTAACATGGTTTGAAAAGCCTTACGTAAGCACTTTCAAATGCAACTTGGATTTAAACATATTTTCGAACCCTCTGGACAAGTAAGATAGGTTGTAATGGATAATTAATTAAACATCTTGTAGTTAAAATAAGGCTAAAAAAAATTTCTGGACCTGTCAAGCCAGCAAGAGTGTTATTGTCCCTTTAAAATTGTGACCTCTACAGGGTCCACAATCTTGATATACCATATTTTTACACTATTCGCGTACAAGTGGCAGCCATTTTGTCCGGCAGTTTTGTGGGCGTATACAAGCTTTGCAGCAAAATACTGTTGTATTTTAATAATTTGTAATACTTTGGTATTGTTATACTGTTGTATTGTAATACTTTTATAATACTGTTGCATAGTATTACTACTACTGTTGTATTGTAATACTACCACTGTTGTATTGTAATACTATTACTGTTGTATTGTAGTAATGTTGAAATGTAATACTTTGTAATACTGTTGTATTTTTAGACAGCTGTACTTTGCTGTACCATTATATTGTAATATATAATTGATAAAAGCACAAGAATGTAAAAATGTTTTAATAAAATCAAATTAAGTACTTACTTGATATCTTTAGTAGAGAAGTTAATTATCTGGAAACACACAGATTGTGTTTGCTTTCCTAAAATAAAATAACATTTCATACATATTAATAATAAAATAGACAGTTGAATCATGGACAGTATAAATTATATGTTGGTCCGAGAGTAGAACAAAGGGAATATGATAGAATAACTATACTGTTACAAGTTACCAAAAGCTCTGTTTTCAGTCACAATAAATTTGTCAGTGCAATTTAGCAGCTGTCATTATCGTAATACAATGAATACTGTTAAGACACTGAAAAACATTTTTTGTCAAACTCTCTGTAAAACATATTTTGCAAATATTAGGTAAACAAAATACATAATTGACAGGTTGGGCAAAGTGTTAAAGTGAAGGCCTTGTTTGAATACCCCTTATATCTAATCTATAATGACAAACAACTGTCAGTAAGCATGGTTTTTAATATAATAAAAAAAACCTGATATCCATAGAGCATTTGGCAAACCTCGACAGATTCCGGTGCCCTCCTCGGTAACCCTACATCTAGACTCGGATGTATGACGGTAAGTGATATGTACCTACATACATTTGCGATGGGGCTGGTCGACAACAGATTTACTTTAACACAAAAACGTGCCACTTTTACAAAAAAGTTCCAAAATGGCTGACATTTTTTAGTTTGTTGATATAATCTCCATGGGGGCAGCCAAATTTTATCCGGGTCCTTTAAAATAATTCCAAAATGGCCGAGTCTAGATGTAGGGTACCGGAATCTGTTGAGATTTGCAGAGTGATTCATAGAGCATGGGCAAAAATGCCGCAAAAGATAGAAATATTTTCTTTACAAAAGATAGAAATATTATCTTTACAAAAGATAGAAATATTATCTTTACAAAAGATAGAAATATTTTCTTTACAAAAGATAGAAATATTATCTTTACAAAAGATAGAAATATTTTCTTTACAAAAGATAGAAATATTTTCTTTCCAAAAGATATAAATATTTTCTTTACAAAAGATAAGAATATTTTCTTATTTGTTTTTAAACTTACCATCTTGGTTTACATTACATATTAATTGTTGTGGTAAAACGGACCAATCACAATCTTTTTCTCCGGGATGTTGACTAGAATATGGTTGTTGCCGATTATCTGATTGAAGACTGCTTCTATTTAATATAAAATATACCAAAGATAACAAAAACTTAAGACATTATAATAAGATATGTAGGTTCATGTAACAACTTTATTAATTATTGCTGCATGTCTGAAGAGCTTAACAAAATATTACTTTTTTCTTAATTATTCAATCCTACAAAATGAGTAGTCGACCGGGATTCTTAGACATACCTGTATTTCTATCATAAATACAGGTGACTAATTTGAATATGCATGCATAAACACAAACTCAAGTTTTAAACCATTGCTAACAAATCATTCAGAAAGTGGACAATTGTCAAATCCAGATTCCCAATGAATAGATCTCGATCAGCCCATAGGACAAACTAGACATCAAACCACAAGAGAAATATGTAACTCTTGTTATAATTCAACAGTTAATTCTATTATTTTCACATATAATTTACCTATTGTTTGTAGGATAATCTGATTTAACTACTTCTCCATGTGATCGTCTAGTTTTAGGGTAAACTTGTGGTGTACAAGTCTCTAGTTTAACTACAGGATGACCTATCAATGCTAGGGATATATGAGCTAGATTAGAATAAAACAAATCTATATCACTATCAGAATCATTTACACCATATCCTGAAAAGTAATAAAGAAACAAATTTTAAATATCATGTTTCTTACTAACGACATAATAGTCAAATTCTTGAGTATTTTATATAGGCTATTTTATGATTCAATGACATTAAATCTAAACAACTTGGATAATGATGCTTTTTTATTAAAACACAAATCCCATTTTGTTTCACTTGTCTTTACTACGCTAGGAGTACTAGGACCTGAAAGAGCTGTTATATTACCGGTGTTCTGGTTGATGTGAGGGATTGGCCAATGAAACAATCTGTTGCAGCAAGTTTTTGGTATGCGATGCGCAGAACTGTGGGTATTCTACTAGAAACATCAACACTGATTGGTTATTCAAATGTCTGACATCAAAAGCCATTTGTATGACCCCTGGACGTGGCCTCCTACTACAACTGATCAGATCTTCATGTAGAAGAAGTCATTAAAAGCATAAAAAAACGAAACGAAATATAAATCTGTATTTTAATTAGACTGATAATGACGCCAATCCCTCACAATCACAATGCACAAAATTTATTCTTAGGGGTCTTTCCGTGTCAATTCACCCAATGAGATAAACCGTAAACCTTTCAGAAAATTATGTAAGATGTAGATAAAGAACTGACCGTTCTTGAAATTATAGTTCAAAAGATAGTAAGCTGGCACTGCCAGGCAGGATACGCCCACATTTTCGAGAGATGGTTAGAGAACAAGCAAAACCGAAAGTGATTTTTCCTACAATCAAAGGCTATAGTTCATTAAATTACAATTTGATATGCGCAAATATCGAAAAGAATCAAGATCTTTAGGTTATAAACATGCATTTCAAGTTTCATCAAAATCGAATCAAAATTGTGACCTATACTGGGTCCACAACCTTGATATACCATATTTTAACACTATTAGAGTACAAACGGCAGCCATTTTGTCTGGCAATTATGGTCCGATTTCCCTGAAATTCAAACTCAACCTTCGGTATGGTGTAACGGTGATAGAGTCAAGCTTTTTTTCAATCGGATAATAATCATAACCTCCAGAGGGACCATAGGCGATTTTTCGGGCAATCAGGGGCCATAATTCAGAAAGCTACGATATGATATGCGCAAACAACGAAAGGGACCAAGATCTTTGGGTTATAACCATGCATTTTAAGTTTTATCAAAATTGAATCAAAATT
This sequence comes from Patella pellucida, assembly GCA_917208275.1. Lineage (NCBI taxonomy): Eukaryota > Metazoa > Mollusca > Gastropoda > Patellidae > Patella > Patella pellucida. The sequence goes on from OU795039.1 coordinate 67,940,141, forward strand.
GTGACCTATACTGAGTCCACAACCTTGATATACCTTTTTATAACAGTATTCGAGTACATGCGGCGGCCATTTTGTATGGCAATTTTGTTCCGAATTTTTCCGAAATTCAAACTCAACCATCCTTAGGGAGTAACGGTGATATAATCAAACGATTTTTTAAATCGGATAATAATTGTGACCTCCAGAGGGACCACAAGCTAAACAAAGACGATTATGCGTATAATCAGGGTCCATAATTCAGGAAGTTACAATCCGATATGCCCAAATATCGAAAGGAACCAAGATCTTTGGGTTATAACCATGCATTTCAAGTTTCATCAAAATCGAATTAAAATTGTGACCTCTACAGGGTCCACAACCTTGATATACCATATTTTAACAGTATTCGCGTACGAATGGCGGCCATTTTGTATGGCAATTTTGGTCCAATTTTACCGAAATTCGAACTCAACCTTTCTTAGGGTGTAACGGTGATATAATCAAACGATTTTTTAAATCTGATAATTATTGTAACCTCCAGAGGGACCACAAGCTAATCAAAGACGATTTTGCGTATAATTAGGGGCCATAATTCAGGAAGTTACGATCTGATATGCGCAAATATTGAAAGGAACCAAGATCTTTGGGTTATAACCATGCATTTCTAGTTTCATCAAAATCAAATTAAAATTGTGATCCCTACAGGGTCCACAACCTGGATATACCATTTTTTAACAGTATTCGCGTACGAACGGCGGCCATTTTGTATGGTAATTTTGGTCCGATTTTTCCGAAATTTGAACTCAACCGTCCTTAGGGTGTAACGGTGATATAATCAAACGGTTTTTCAAATCGGATAATAATTGTGACCTCCAGAGGTACCACGAGCTAAAATAGGTGATTTTTCGGACAATCAGGGGCCATAATTCAGGAAATTACGTTCCGATAGGCGCAAATATCAAAAGGAACCAAGATCTTTGGGATATAAACATGCATGTCAAGTTTCATCAAAATCGGTTCAAAATTGTGACCTCTATAGGGTCCACAAGCTAAAAACGTGATTTTTCGTACAATCAGGGGCCATAATCCATGAAGTTTTGATCCGATACGTGCCAATATCGAAAGCAGCCGAGATCTTTGGGGGATAAACCTATATTTCAAGTTTCGTCGAAATCGGGTAAGAATTGTGACCTGTAGAGAGTCCACAAACAATTGTGGACGGACGGACGTCCGGACGGACGGACGGACGGACGGACGGACGGATGTCCGGACGGACGGACGGACAGGGGCGACGACATAATACGTCCACATGAAAATGTGGGCGTATAAAAATAGATAATGCAAAATTAATACATTGAAAATTTCATTCAATTCAAATTACTTTATTCTGAGAAAATTTAACACCGTTTAAAGTTTTGACAAGATGTAGCATAGATTGTTTATTATCATAACATGTTTTTAATATTTTAATCTGTTAAAATCTCCACCATTTGATGGTATGGAATTAATCAATTACTAGTAAGCATATAAAAAACACACCACAATTTATATAAAAAACAATCACGATGATTCAACACCATTATCAAGCTTGTGTACAAACCAATGTTTGCTTTCCATCTAAATTGTGTTATTTTTTTTTAAGAACTATTTGTTTCTTCAGAGCTAGATTTTTTCCAATTACTAATTTCATAGTACATTGCTATTGATTTACTGGCTAACAAAACAGACATTTTGTTTGTCGTAATACAAAGCATTTGATAAAAACAATTCAAACAACCCGATTAGCATTGAAGAATATTTATGGTGGGAAAAAAATGGATTATTAAATTGGCCTGCTATTTCTTGTGCTTAGATTTCCATTCATCATTCAAAGCAGAAGTTTTTTATTTGAATTTCTAGATGGGAAAATCTACAAAATAATTACCTTCACCGACAACTTTTTCACCCATATCACCATAGTAACTGACATCAAAATTCACTTTCTGTAAGGGTTGATCTACATGTACCTTGTGAGATTTTTTACCTGGTTTCACTGGCTTATTGATGGCTCTAATTATTTTTATATAAAATACAATTTTTATCATAAGTCTAACATTATTTATGATGAAACAGATATAATGGCTTCTCTGCATAAAGTTCAGTGGAATTGCTGAGAAAAATATCCAATTAACATTTTTGCTTGCAGGATACAGAATCTATGATAATAGTGGATGTATGAGTTATGTAACGGAAAAGTTCTATCAAAAGTCTTGTTTTCAGATATAGAACACAAATAGAAATGCATTATTGTGGAGTTTCAATCTGGATCTATATGAGATATCATTTTTCTTGTACCAGATAGGGAGCCATGGTAACTAAGTGGGTAGACATTGGCTCGCTTGCATGGAATTCATCAGGGTTTTACACTGCAATTTCCAGTGTCAGTGGTGCAGGAGGGATGTCTAACAAGCACAGCTGTCTAATCGTTTGGATGTGACGAAAAACGGGAGTTCTGTGTAGGCCCTACACATTGGCGCGCACGTAAAAGATACCTTGGCAGTTTGAATTCGATATAACAGTAGGCTGTAGTGTTGCTATCCGGTCAAAACTTCCCTTATAGCACACTGTATTAGGTATACCCGAATTCATTAGCCCAGTCGTAGCAGAACAGTAGGACCCGAAAGCTATTTCATTTGTATCAGATATTGTTTTTTTCCTGTGTTCAGTAGGGGGTTAAAACCCTTTTCATTTCTCACAATATTTTTTTCACAAATATTAGGTCTTTTTTTTTAGAATTTTGTGTTGTTGTTTTTCTATAATTAATAATACATCCTTCATAATATGATAAACCTTTTAAGTTTTAAAACAAACCTTCTGTATTTCTGTCGGCTAACTTCATCCCCATGATAAAATGCAACCGTAGCAACCACTTCTTTCTCCCTATAACAGGCTCCTACTTCGCGATCAGACGGACAAAAAGCTATATGAACACTCTGAAATATAAATATATCAACCAGTTAATAACAATTTCTACTTTTCAAACATGGGAAAAACATTTCCGTCAATGCCCAACTATAACACAGACTTTGTCCCTTGTAACTTTCCCAGCACTTCCAATGCACAAATTATTGACATAGTTCTCTTGGATATCGGTGATTTCAGTAATTGATCTGAAGCTACTTGAATATATATATAGAGAGAAATAGGGTTTCACGTCCGCTCGACACAAAATAGGTCATTTAGGGACTAACATGGTTTAATTTTATTTAAATCATTCGCTTGCATGTAGGGGTCTTTAGCAGTGAGAGGAAACAGGAGGGCCTGGAGAAAAATCACGAGGTTGGACAGGCGACTCTACTCCTTGTCATGTGCAACCAGGGATTTGAAAAGAAGCCAGTTGACTCAACGATAATGATAGGCTTACCTTTCGGCCATCCAACCCCCGGTTTGAATATATAACTATTCTCAATAAAAAGACACAGTGTACAGTTTGTATGAGACTAACCTTTGTTTCTTTAGGTGATAGAATAAATTCATTAGGATCAATGGCTATTCTACCTGGTGGCAGTGTCTGTTTTAACTGTAAATCTGCATATAAAAAAAGTACAATCATGGTTGAGTGACACATAACAGTAAATTTTACAAAAGAAACATAATTCATTCAAATACATTCTTAAATCTTGATAGAAATTACAAGAAAATTACATTCAGGAACATTTAAGACACTCCAGGTTTACATATTAAAATATTTCTAGAGCTTTTAAACTAAATTGAGAGAGTAGTTTCATATCGAGAAAGATCTCAAAAGCATTCAAAAACTTTATCAGGGAATCTACAGAATACAAATAATGTTATATTTTGATTACCAGACAGCAAAACAAAATTCCTGATAGGAAAAATAAAATAATTCCATTTTGGTGCCAAGTTTCCACTGAATTCTTAAATATATAGTTTCCAGAAAGAAAACACATTGAATATTTTTTTTTTAGTTTAATGCAATAAAACTATGAAAATTACCTGTAAATGAGATTGCTTTAACAAATGCTGCTCTATGTCCAGTGTTGGTAACTGATACATTATGCATATCACTACTACCTAGAGTAACTTCCCCTACATCTAACCAAAAACGAGATGTTCCCGAGTGGTGTACATCTTTTAATGTAACAGAACTAACTCCACCATATCCAGACAATGATATCTGTTTCAAATAAAGATAAACAATCAGTATAGGATGTTTCTAATGTTGTGTTGGGGTGTTAATTCTAGGTTTGCCCATGATTTATTTATAAAGTGTCCATCAAAACAAACATTCATCTTGAAATTCACCCGATCCCAGAATCCTCTAAGGCTAAGGCTTTTTATTAACAAGGGAAACAACTCTAAATACCATAATGGTTTTAAGAAGGCTTCAGATCACATTTAACTAATTAGTATTAATATACTTTATTAAAGTAGAATAGTGAGCAGGTAATAAGGGCTATATATGGCAATAATTGGGAAGTGTATATTATAATCCTTGAGTTCCATTTAGTGATTGAACACAATAAAACACAATTTATATGAAACACAATCACTGGTTTGTATATACATCTATCTAGCACGATATGTCATCAAGTCTTCTCTTATTGTTATCAATCACAAAATTACTGAAGAAAAGACTTGTCAAAATGTTGTGCTATATTATTTTACTTCACACAATGATTGTATTCCACATAAAATTTTAAGTGAATAATGTAACTTGTCAAATTCCTTCAATTTGTCATAATTGATTTAATTGAATTATGTCTGCACAATAAAATAAAATAAATATTCCATTTGATAATTTACCGATAAAACCTGCCAATATAATATAAAACGAAGAAAATCCATTGAAAAACATACAATATTATTTAGCAGGTAGGAAACCTGGATGTTTAGAAAAATACATTTGAAAGACCATGTTAAAAATCATGATGAAATATATATATTTAAAACAATATTAAAATTGTCTTATTTATTTCGACATAAATAAATAAATTTATTATTACCGAGAATTTAGCATTGCAGTCATATGGTTTAATAACTAGCTTGCCACTACTGGTTTCTAATCTAGTTGGTGAATAAACAACATAGACAGGAAATTTCTCCTGTGGCTGGATAATAACATCTCTATGTAGACTTCCACTACTAGTCTGATTTGAAGTCAGTTGAAACTGGAAAATGTATATCAAAGTTGATTATATGGTTGGTGAAATAATCAAGAATTGATGCCACAATAGTATAACCAGATGTCAGAAATTATCTACTCTCTCTTGAAATTAACATAATTTATCTTTATCTCACTGCACGGTAGGAATTTGGCCCAGTGACTTTTTCTCCCTCAAAGTTCATCTGCCAGGGTTCTTTCCAATATGAATTTGTATAATTGGACGTAATGTTGCATGCCATCAAAATTACCAGACACATTTTTCATGTCGGCTGGTTGTTGGAATCTGGCATAAAAGAAAAAAAATCTCCTCTTCGCACTTACAGGAATTCAAACCAAGGCTATTGTCATTATTTCTTTGAGTAATAATAAAGTTATAAAAGTTTAAAGTTATACCTGAAAAGCATTAGAAGATGACCTGATTTCCACTCGTAATTTTAAAGCCTGGTGGGCATTGCTCTTTAATGTAACTCTTAGTTGTCTAGAATGTAAAAAGATATACAATTTAAAATAAAAGAAAATAAAAAAGAAAAAAAACAAACCAAAGAAAACAGAACCCAAAAAAGTTTTAACAAATTTACAGATGATATAAACAAATAAATGTAACAAATCGTTCAACCTGCTATTTAGGTGAAAATTAAAATGAAATGGTGATGTGAAAAGCATCAAATAATAAAGCCATTTATCAGGAACAATAACTAAAGTACTTACTTTGCTCTTCCCAGAGCCACCCCACCAAATGGTAGGGTATGTTTATCACTAAGTAATAATGGTCCAGCAGGTGGAGCTACAGCTTGTATTAGTTCACCTTGTATAGGTATTTCATATGTTGGTCCATCAGGCTCTAATCCCATCAGTAATAAACTACAAGTAAAACATACATTAAGATACACACCAGCGTTAATCTAACAATCATGTCAGAGACTTTTGTCTCCAAGAACAACAACAAGCATACCAACAGCCCCTCCTCCAAAAATTGTCTGACGGTTAAACTGGCTAGAGCTAGGGCTAGTTACACAAACATTAATTTTTTGTTAAAACAGTGTTAGGAGCGATGCAATATGCTAAATGATCAAACTTCAGTAATAAACATAACTTACGTATCATAGGTACAGATATTTTTATCTTTGGGGTCAAAGTTCACTGTAACTTCTCGTTCCTGACATGCAGGTATTTTCAAAAATCGTGGAGTTACTGGAAATATGTCAGAAAATTGAGGCACAAACAAGGAGACATCCATACCGATGTTTCCTGCATTTTTTAATTTAAAACTCTTAGCACATTTCTTTCCAAATACAGAAGACAATTTAATTTTCTGAAAGGAAAAAAAACAAATAATTTGAAAAATTTTAATAATAAAAGATTATTTTATGGAGAGCTTATCTTTACATACTTTCTAAAAGCTTGGTGCATCATTTAACGTTATAGGAATCTCATGCAAAGTACAATATTATGATAGTGTAATCTCCAATAGGAATTTCACTTCAAAGATGGTTTAATTCCATTCAGTACTTACTGGTAACGGAGATAGCAGATGAGTCTAAATTTGCCTTATTAAATACATATTTAGCTTGGAGTGAGAAATTTGATATTTTAGAGAAAATAACACATTTACTGTAATACAATTGTCTATAGCGTTTCATTGAACTCAATATTTGAGAGAGTGGGTTTACCTATTTACCAAATTTGTTTCCAGATTTCTTTTCATAATATTTCTTTAAATACACATTCCCTTGATTTTAATTAGGCCATTTATAATTAGGTCATCCTAACCCCCCCCCTCCCACACACACATAAAAAAACAAATTATTTTCCATATTCAAAAGATTTTCTGGTTTAAAAATGGTGTTGGAACAAAGAACATTTTCAACTGTTGTTTATAATTAATACTTACGTCTAGATCTATTGGTGTATGAAGTTTAACCATGCCTACTTCAGCTTTTAATACAACACTTGTGATTGGTGGAATATTGGGAATATTTGTGTCAATCTCAACATTTATTTGAGCTTCAAACAATTCTGGAGGACAGTGAGACAGTGCTGAAATAATATAACAAGATTTGAAACTTGTTTAATCTTAAAGTACCTAGATGATTGACTAGAGACCTCAAAACCCGACAAGTTTTTTTTTATGTAAGACAAATCAATATTTCACAGATCTGTCTTTTAATTCATAACATAATATTACAAATTAAATGAACAATTTGAATTTCTTACTCTTTTTCAATGACAGATATAAAATATTTTGGTTTTTTAATGAGTAGGCCTACTGATAACAATATAGTAATTGTTATCCATATAACTTGTGTTTATTTTTAATGTGCTCAATTACTAAATGCCATTTAAACAGTATGAGTACTGGTGTGTGTATGAACTCTATATAAACCATCACTTAATTGCAATAATTTAGAAGCCCGGTCGATCAGTGTTTAAGGAGCTGGATAACAATATCGACACCAGAAAGCTTGTCAGAATGTAGGACTTGGCAGTGTCTAGTTGTTCAGATGGAACAGAAAAATCAGAATCTGTGCATACATTTAGGTAAAAAAAACCTTGACAGTTGGAATTGGAAATAAGAGGAGAAATGTCCCTAATAAAACACTCTTGGCGCATGTCAGTCTTCAAACTTGAATTGGATTTATTTTAACAGCAATTAAAGTTGTTATAATTTACCTCTATCAGATTGTTTACGTGGTGGTTTACAATAGATTTTAATTTCTTCGATACTAGATGACCGTCTGTCACCATAACCCTCTAAACTTAAACTCATGGCATTTTTACCAAAAACTGGAGACATTGGTCTGCTCCCTGTTGAACACATAGATATTTCTGGTGATGTTATGTCTTTATCAAAACTAAAACAATGCCATGATGATGATTTCACCTGTAATATATCAAAAAAATACAATCATTGTCAAAACAGGTACTTAGAAATTTAAAAAAAACAACATCTGTGGTCTCAGGTAACACATCTGTAGTGTCACATAGTAATGTCACATTTCATGAAAGAGTCCGCTCCCCTTTGTTGTTTATTAGAGTCCTCGAGAGTTATCTCCCATATGAGGATTCTTTAGCACATAGGTTGAATAAAACATGGCCTTTCTCACATGTTGTTTTTAGATTCAATACAATTTAATCTATGACATCCATGGTGAACCCAAGAACTACCCTAACAGAGCAGTAGCTATTCATTTATCAAAAGATACATGTTCATAGAGTTTATTTGGTGTACATGACAGCACCAATATGCCACAAAACAGTTACAATAATGAGTATGGTAGAGCCACAGTGCAGAAAACATTTATTGCCTTTAAGGAGCATTTAAAGAATCAATAATCAAATAAATCACACAAAATAACAAAGCTATTAAACGTACATTAGTTATAGTTAATCGAACAGGTGCAGATCCTTTATTCAAATTGCGCAGTTGAATTGATGACATACGACATGATCCATATGCCAACTGACCAAAATATACCATTCTATCTTCTTTTGTTATAACCTATAAAATAAATTCAATAAAAACATTGTTACTAATTCTTGTTGAACAATCAATCTTGTATCTAATACTAATATTGTGTCTAATTGGAGTCTGTAATATAATTTGCAAATCTATGTGTAAAAGTAAGTGAAGAGAGACCGCATCCTACACAAACAATTGCACAAGACAAACCTATGGACAGGACAGGACACAATACAAATGTACCACCAACAACATATGCACATATCAGATCTAGTGAATGGATTGATTGATCAATAAATTTATTAATAAGTATCGAGTAGTGTTGAAAGTGAAATTCAAATTTTAAAAATAAACAATCACACCTCCTTGCATGCTTAGTTAAAGGGACAATAACACTCTTGCTGGCTTGACAGCTCCAGTAAGTAATTAATAGCCTTATTCTAAGTACTAGATGTTTAATTAGTGTCCTACCTGTTATGTAAATTATCCATTACATCCTATTTTACTTAAATCCAAGTCACATTTGAAAAGGTTTACTTAGGCTTTTCAAACGATTTAGTTGAATTATTCCAATTTTTTAAATTAGGTGTGTTAAGATGGAATTTGTATCATAAATTAATTGGAATATTGTAAAATAGTACAATTTGCTGACCTGAATAAAGATTGGGACATATTATTCAGTTACAACAGGGGTGGTATTGAGCCTTTAAAAGGGACTGGTTATTTAGACTTCAAATATAACTATTATTTCACCTGTACATTGGGTTTTTCTGAAATGGCTTGTAAAGTGACTTCAACAGGTATTCTACAGGGAGGAACAACAACATCCCTAAGAAATGGTTTGGCGTAGATCAGTAGTTGAGCTACAAAAGCTCCAGGAATTCTGGGTAGAAACATTACCTGCAATAAACAAAGATGGTGGGTTTTATCAAGAAGTCTACATAATCATTATGTATCTGATAAAGGTCGACGAAAACCAAAATACAGAATCATTAAATCCATTCTTATCAAAACAGCCTCTGTTTTTCATGGGTTAGGGAATCATTCACCTATTTGATTAAGATTACTTGTTGATCCCCCCCCCCCAAACACAGCATCTTTTAGATACTTGATATTACCTCCACCACCATGCAGATTTTGTCCATCCAACAGCTACATTATATATTCACACAATTACATTTCACTTAATGCCTTTTATACAGAATGTCATATTATGCAATATATAAACCCATATGCTTTAAGTATGAAAGCAATCAAAGAAATTTTACCACAATATACAATATTTTGAATGCATCAGATTTTTATTTTATAACTGTAGTAAAAACAATTATATTTTCCAAACATGCCCCGTAGTCATAGTATTGGGCCAAAACTTCCTATTAATAAGAATATGAAGAAAAATTCTCAATATTAAAATGGTTCTTTCTTAACAATCTCAACAAATTACAGCAGCTTTGTGTTGAATTGTTGAATCTAAAATTGTCAATAATGTACTTACAGATATATGTTCTGTGGAGTTTGGTTCAATAATAACTTTAGATTTCAATTCAAATGGTGAATGTTTATCAGGATCCACAGGTTGATTATTTATACTCAGATCTTTTATTAGTAACGAACATTCCTGCCATCTTGATGTTGGGTTGATGATAGGTAAATTAGCACTTAATGAAATACCAACACAACTAGATTCTGGGAAGGTAAATACAGATGGAACCTCTAGTTGTGTCAACTGTTTAGGTGTGGCCATTAGTACACCTATAAAAACAACAATGTACAAAATATATTACACCGTATGTAAAAAGAAAACACACTATAAAACAGTGACATGGTGTCCAATTCTCATCAGCTTTTCCAATCTACCTATTTCGAGTCCTTAATGAAATGAACAGGGGCTTAACATCCTACTATTCTGCTCCATATGGACTAATTGGAGAAAGAAATGGGGTTTAATGTCCACTAGACACAAAATAGTTAATTTCGGAGCTAACATATGGTTCAAATTAATTTCAGTAATACGCTAGCGTAAGGGATTTAGCAGTAAGACCAGGAGAAAACCAACGAGGTTGGACTTACAATTGGAGAATCGAAAACATGTGTTGACTCAATGACAGACCCCATAATTCAGCGCGCATGGGATAATCATTTGGCTGTCCAACCCCTGACTGGGCTAATTAATGAAGACAGGAGTTCTTAATGCCTTCAACAGTTTTATCAAATTCCTTTTATGAGGACAAGTGTACATTTTATGATAAGTTTTAACAGGTTGCAGTGCTGTCGCTTTATTACCCCTGCCACTCCTTCTTGGATTTAGAAAAGTGTTTGTTATGAACCTACCTGATGTATCTAAATGTGTTTCAACTAAACGTCTGTCAATAGGCCCAGTTGATAATACAGATTTCATATAACTTGGTGTCATCAAAGGCAAACTGTCAAACAATCCATCGCGCTTAAAAGGTGTGCTCTGATAAGATGGTGTTTGACTCATAAAGCTGGGATGTGATTCAGACATTACATGACTCATGCGAGATAAATTCTGCGCCTGAAGTTCATAAAAGCTAGTTTCATCACTGTAGAAACTGTCCTGTGGCACGGTTTCATTGGCCTTACTTTTAACTGGAAAGGGAACTTTAAATTCGCTTTCAGCTTGTTGAGATTCTTTTGGTAAGTATTGTTTGGCGAACTGTGTTGACAGGAGAGATTTGTCTGTTAACAAGGTTGGTTTCTCTGGTTGCTGGTTAGGTAATAAATTATTGTGAAAAATAGGCACTGGTGTCTGCTGTTTCTTGCCATCTTGTTTTTCTTGCACAGGAGGAGAATAAGTTCTACTTTCGATACCTACATCATTTGGTTTGTCTTCTGAATGGAGAAAGTTATAGCCCCGGGAGTCACTCAATCTAATATCATCTGTTCCTACGGCCAAATCTCTCGATAGTTCTTTATCAGGACTGAAATAGTTTGAGCGTGAGCTATAGTCACTTCCATCAGGAATATGGTGATCTGCATGTACGGTCCTAGTACTATCAACAGGGTGGAATTCTAAGTTACTACCATGGCTACGACTTGAGGTATGGGTATTTTGATTGTGTTGATATTCTTGAAATCTGTCCGATGGTCGATCAGGCAGTGGATGAAATGATGCCCTATCATTTTCCATATATTGAATAGAGGTTCTGTCATCTTCTTTCACCACTTTCCAAGGATCCCCAGATGGATTGGTTACTTCAGATTCATACAATCTGTGACTTTTCCGCTGATCACCATTCATGGAGATATAATTGTCTTCTTCTCGAGCAGGTGGACTCAATGGAGGATTGTTTTGATGAACTTTCCCAGTTTCGTAAGATCTTCTTGATGTACGTTTTTGTTCTAGTCCTTCAGTAGTTAATTCTTCAACCTTTTCATTTGTTGTCTTCATCGGTAATGTATTTTTTTCCATATTTGTCTGAAACTGACTTCTCGCTTGGGTATCAGAAAGAACACATTGACGTCCTCCCATGCTAGGACGAGGAGATCGCCATTCCGAAGACTTTTGGGAAGCCTCATTTTTATTTGGTGATAAGTAAATTACCTCCTTTGATTGATTTACATAATCACCTGTGCCTCTATCAGGTTGATTAATTCTATTCCATTCATTGTCATCTGCGTAACTATCAGACAAATTTTGTGTAGGTTTATCACAATTTTGTTTTTGTGACTTCTCGAAACTAGAGGGTATTGAAGTTGGAGCACTTCCAGGTCTAGTAGGTAGTGATCCTGTTCTTGTTGAGGGTGGACTAGGAGTCTCTTTTTCTCCTTGACTCTTTAGGCTTTTTCTCAACAGATCTTTGGTGGATCCTCGACGAACTGGTAATTTGGACTGTCGATCAGTTTTTTCTGGTCTGGTGTCTTCCTTGGATGAGAGTTCAGCCTTTTTTTCTTGTTCTTTCTGAAGCATTGCTACCAGCGTCTCCGTTTTTGAGTCTTTGGCTTTAGATTTAAGTTGAGACAATGCCATAATTGTGTTGACTAGTTCTGCAGCATTTGATTGTGTAGAGATTTTGCTTATAAAGCTGGATATAGTGCTCACAGACAACACACCACTTTGATCACATAAAGATTGTTCAAGATTTAACAAAGAATTGGTTAAAAGTGAAATATCAACACTATTGTCTTTAGATTTTGGTGAATCAAATACTTCTGATGTATTTGTTTGATTAACTTCAGCAGGAGATATCGGTTGGACTAACTGTGGTGTCTTTTTTACAATTTTCTGTTGCTGGGGAGTGTCCAGATCACTGAGGGTAAAGGTTATATCACTCACTACTGATTTGTCATCTGAAAACCAAAACCAAAACACACAATTTATTAAAACTCTAATATGATAAATTAATTTTTCTTTGTCAAGCACGGAGCTCATAATTTGAACGCCATCAGTTTACAGGAAAATGATGAAGACAAAAATGGGATTTTAAGGAATCCTTAACCAGGTCATCTTAGGGAGAGAGAAATGTGGTTCATAATGTCCACTCGACATAAACTAGGTCCTTTCGGGACTAACATATGGTTTAATTTTATTTCAATAATTAGATAGCACGTAGGGGTCTGTAGCAGTAGGAGGAAACCCTGTGGGAGGAAACCGGATGACCCGGGGAAACCGCAAGAGGTTGGACAAGCGACCCTACTCCTATTGCATCATATGCCAGGAGTAGGGTTGCTTGTACAACCTCGTTGGTTTTCACCAGGTCCTCGGGGTTCCTCCCACAGCAAAACCCCATTTCCCTCTCTCTCTCTCTCTGTATTTCATTATAACAATCTTGACAAAACCCAAAATAAGCTTACAAGGTGAAGGAGGTAAATATTTCTGTCCACAAACTGTCATGCAATGTGAAAATCTACAGTCCAAACTTAAAACAACTGAGTAAGAATGGTAGGGATAATAAATGAAACGAAATGGGTTTAATGTCCTACTGTTGGATACGTTATGGGTTATTGTGGTATTGGGGTGTAGAGTCCACTAGATGGCTGGGATTGTTTATGATAATCAGAAGAACTAATTAAAAACAACCATCTTATATTTCACTCCATTCCAGAATTCCATCTAGGATCAAAGCCTTTTATTAATCAAGGGAAGTAACTCAATAAACACAAACTCATTGAGAAGGCTTCAGACCACTATTCCCTAGCAATGAATGAATGAAATGGGGTTTAACGTCCTACTGTTATGTACTTAACCTGAGCTAATTGAAGACAGGCATACGCCATACAGTGTGCTATGAGGGGAATTTTTGCTGGGCAGCGGCGCTACGGCCTACTCTTATATCGAATTCCAACTGCCAAGGGATCTTTTATGTGTACTCTAATGTGTACACGGGACCTCGGTTTTTCGTCCCATCCGAACGACTAGGCAGCTGTCCTTGTCAGGCCCTCCTTCTGCATCACTGACAAGGGGAAATCACGTCGGAAAATCGAGATGAACTTTCTCGGCCAATGCAGGGATCGAACACCTGACCTCCAGGCTAGCGAACCAGCGCCTTATCCACTTAGCCACCGTGATCCCCTATTCCCTAGCCTAATAACATTGATAAGTTGGTTAAGTAATGGAGTATATATATGACCATGACCTTATGCTAAAATGTAAAATAAAAAGAAATACAATACTTACTTAGATCTTTGGTACTATTGGCAGATTTATTACCTATATCAGACATAGGTGATGTATTAGCTGTTTTAAACAATGGAAAAGGTTTTCTATTATTCGGTGGTGTTTTAATTTTCATTCCAAACTCCGGCTGAAATAGTCATACATACTCGATTCACATTTATAGTATACAGTTTCCTGTTCATATGAGGGCTGGCTGAAAAGTTCTAAGATTGTACTTGTTTGGTGGAAAAAGTTTGTTTCAACTCAGTTGATCAATCATTTCAGGCTTAGAACTTTTTGATCAGCCCTTGTATTTTATAAGACATTTTATTTTCTGTTACAAAGACAGTATTCCCTCTAGTATGGATATTGTTTCTAATCTAACCTAAGCGATGTATATAATAATAAGAGGTCAAATATCAAAAAAGAAATATATATTTAACAATAAAGAATAAACTTAACATACACGAGGAAGATCTGGATTGCCCTCTAGTGTTCCAAGATTCTCGGTTCTGTGTGCCCAGTACTCCCCTACTGATAAACGACTCCAGGGATCATTAGGTACGGTACAGTGACTTTGTGACATCACACTACGATATGCCCATTGAGCATCTTGTGATGGTCCAACACTCTCACTCATATTGTCATGCTACCAAGAAGAAAAAATTCAATTATTACAACGATTTCATGAATTGAAAATTTGGCAACCTCTGCAGAGAGTAAACTCAAACCAACACAAATTATAAGCATTAAGTAACATCTTTAGATCGGCCTGCTACAGATTGCTTCAAAGCTTGAAGCATAACTACCACTGATATCTAGATTTTTAATCAAATGTTTAATAATAGTCTATCTTAGTACATTTTAGCTGTAAATAAAATACACAATCACCTAAAACAACTATTCAATACTAGGGATAGATAAATATATTGAACTTTATGAACAAAACTATGAATGTTTGAAGTTTTAACAGAAAAAAGTGGAAACAGGTACAATGATCACTGCTACGATAATAAACAAAGTGTTGATTTTCCATTTTAAAGAAAATTTGGCATCCATAAGATGATCGAGAGAGAGAGAAATGGGGTTTAACGTCCACTCGACACAAACTAGGTCATTTCGGGAATAACGTATGGTTTTCAATTTTTATTTCAATAATTTGCTTGCGTGTAGGGGTCTTTAGCATAGGAGGAAACCGGAGTGCCCAGAAAAAACCCACAAGGTTGAGAAGGCGCCCCTATCTCCATGTCACATACGCTTACACTGGGGCTTGAAAACACAGCCACAAGCCAGACGTGACCGGCCAGCTAGAGATCAAAGCGTGGCACTCTAAACCACTAGGCCATCCCAACCCCCAAGATGATCGAGAGAGTTAATTAAATGTCTAAATAATAATTTATACAGCTTTTGAAGGTTGATTTAGCTATTACATCTTGTATCTTTTAAAATTCAGTTCTAATATTTACCTGACTAAAAATATTTTCTTTGTTAAATTCTTTTTCATCTTCTTCAAACATTTTTAGAATAGCATCTTCTAATAAAAAAGTATCAACTGTATTAACAAATGCAATATGTGTACAAAATATGCCGATTTTAGAATATATCATTTTTTAACAAAATATCTGACAATATCAATAACTGTAATATGCGTAAAAATGCCATTTAGTCTGTGAAGGTCATTTGAGGGTTTTAGGAATGTCTTGCAAACTACAAGAGAGAGAAAATTGAGGTTTAATGTGCACTCAACACAAACTAGGTCATTTCGGGACTAACATATGGTTCAATTTATTTAAATATTTGGCTTGCACAAAGAGATCTTTAGCAGTGGGAGGAAACCGGAGAAAATCCATGAGGTTGGATAGGCAAGTTATCTTTAAAAGCTATATCAGTTTTTAAAAAAGAAGGACTGAACTTCAATTCCGTTCAGTGTTTACAAAACTATGATGCCAGTGGTATCTGATAAAGGTGCCAGACAGGCAACAGTTATATATTCTGTAACCTATTTGGTGTAGATATTACTCTAAATTTATTAATAATTAAAATCAAAAACCTGTTGATCGAAATTCATTGTCAGCAGGAAAATCTCTATCAAACATTTCTTTCTGTTTAACTGCTTCTTCATTAAATGACATATGAAAAGCAAGATTTGTCGTCTGGGATGGTGGAAGTTGAGCAACGTCTGATCTTTTGACATCTGAAAAAAACAGCAGATAAAATTAACTACATGAAGTAGGATACATGTAGGTATGTTTGAGCACATAGACAAGGCAGAATTCAAGTGTGTTTGAATCGGACATTGTCATCAATTACTGTCTTTAACAGACCAACTTATGTTAAGGATACATTTTGGGAGAATAGATAAAGATTAGCTGGCAGTTCTTACTATAATAGTTAAAAAAAAGCATAGGTAATATGAATCTTAAAATTTCAGTCAAATTGATTTAATCATTAATGAGCGCTGAGCAGCAAATCTGATCCTAATCAAGTAAATATTGCAAGCTAGCTATGACATTGAGAGTTGATTAAGGCCTGGATCAGTTAATTAATGTCTAATTAATACTTTAGAAAACATTTCAGGCCTAAAGAAAGACCTGTTATAGACAGATTTTGCTCTTGCATAATGTATAGAGACTATAGTGAGAATAACTTATGTTACCTGCAAATGGATTGTGGTTTGGAGGCGGTCTTGGTTTGGTAGATTGACCGATGGAAGATATTGGTACAGGCATCTTTGTAAAAGGATCTTTTTGGTGTTTAGTTGGTTGTTGAGGTCTAGGTGTGTCTTTAAGTGGTTTAACCAATCCACCTGATGGATTTCTAGCACCATGTACATTGTCTGAACGACATTTATTCTACAATAGGAAAAATATTTTTAATTGTTCGATACATTAGCAAAATGAAATGGGGGCGGGGGGTCACATCGAAAGGCTAATGAAGACATAGGGTAGGCTATGAGAGAAATTGTGCATGGACAGCAGCACTACTGCCTACTCTTATGTCTGATTTCAACTGGCAAGGGTTATTTTACATGAACACCAATGTGTACATGGGACCTCATTTTCGTCCTATGCTAATGACTGTTTCTAGCAGGGCATCTGCCCTGCACCTCTGAGAAGGAAAAACCATATTGGAATATCCTGGGTAACTTTCATTGCCACTGTGGCACCTCAGTTATCCAAGAGAAGAGCTTTTTAAACTTTAAGGTCAGATATATTAATACATTTGAAACCAAAACTTCTCTAAATATAACCTCTTACCTCAGGCAAAGCTCCAGATGATCGCTTATCTTTTGGGAGACTTTCTGATCTATGAAGGGAAGTGCTGGATTTTCTATTGGTTGATTTAGAAGCAAATGTATCTTGTAAACGTGAGGAAGAGCTCGATGTTTGAAACTTGGAAGACATGTTGTGTTTTGCTGAGGATCTACGATCAGGTTTAGTGAAATCAGATTCAAGTTTTGGGCTTGCAAGCTGGTTGGAAGACGTTCTGTAATTGCTATTCCTGATTTCTGCTTCTGGTTTTTGATTAGAAGACCATGTTTCGTTGTGACCAGTTTGAATACTTTCATCATTCGTATCATCTTGTGCATTAGGTTTTAGTCCAAAAGAACCAAAAGATGAATTGAAATTACTGAAAGGATCATTACCCTGGGGAAAATAAATTATAGTGATTTATTTGATGAGAACTTATTCAATCACTTAAAATAAAAAAACAAGTACCAAAAAACAAAAAGAGAAAATATTGGGACTAATACATAGGACAATTCTATTTCAATTATTCATTTAAGCGTTGGGGTTTTCAGCAGTGAGAGAGGAAGCAAGATGTTCCAGAGATAAAAAACAGGATTAGGAAATTATCAGTTTATCCATTTTTGTTGCAGTTGAGTGTCAGAATCTAGATTTTTATCCTATTCCTTTGTAGTTGATAAAGACGTAGATACCACAGTGTTTCTACTAGTATCTTATTCACTTCAAAATCTGTTCTCATCATTAAAAAGCTATGTATATCACTTTGAATGCTCTGTTGCATTAATAATGGGAAATTCGTTTTTATGGAATAGGCTTCATTAATGTATGGTTACTCACCTGAGGTAAATCAGCAGCATTAAAACCAAATGCTCCCATTCTTTCTCCTTCTCTCTGATAGCTTGATTCTTCTTGTGTCCCATTTAAAATATCCTCTAAATGGAAGGAACTGTTATTCAGTGGTGCCATTGATTGATTGGTGGTAATCTCAGATTGGTTCGTTTCTGCGAAAAATTGGCTCTGGAGTAAAAAGTCATTCCCATGACTCGTTCTCCCATCATTTAGCTAAAAATATAAATTTTTAAAATTCAAAAATATATTATAATCATATGAATATGATACAGGATTTAATTTAACCCAATTCTTTGAAGAATACATTGTAGTGAAATTGAATGTAAAATTTAGAAAAACAGCTTTTCTATAAGAAAACATAGTTTTGGAATCTAAAGACTTCAGCAAGAGCGTCAAAGAATCTAGTACCCAAATGAGGTAATTAAAAAACATCACATTCAATGGTTCTACATTTATCTCAAAATCAGTTTATACATGTTGTTTATAATAATTCACTGGCATAATGGATAATTCTCGATACATAGCAAAAATTTACTTCCGACAGCAAAGCTGAATAAAAGTTCATTTATAAGCAGTATCTTTCTCCATAAGGCCATTAGTTCAGCTCTGAACGTAGGTCTTGTTACACTAGCCCTGTACATTCAGGAACCGCCCTATTAAATCTGTGTTTCCTTTCGTCGTATATGGCCGATTTACATAAAATTGTGCAATACCCTATATTTAGATTTCCATGCCTTCTGCCAAGTCGTATTTTTGACAGCACGTTGTGTCGTACATACTGAATCTAGCCAGGTAAGCTAGGTCTTATTTTCTCTCTAAAATGTTCCTTTATATTGTTCAGACATTCACAGCAACTGACACGCTACCGCTTGGCACTAAAAAGTTGGCCAGTAAAATTGACCGAGGGCTGATCCTTTTTGAACAAGATTTCCATAGAGCGGTTCCTGAACATATAAAGGGTGAGTTTATATGATGGACCTACTTTTAGAGCTGAAATAATGGCCTTATAACTATAATATATGTATCACTAGATTGAAGAGTAGGTATGTTATTGTTTACTTTATGAAACTTACATGAATATCATCTTCTGTCATATAAGATACAGGTTGATGGACAGATGTCTGATATCGATTGGTCATGTGACTTTCTGTTAGAAGATCATTTCCCATTGGACGCTGTCGCTCTTCCTGTAAAATTAATACAAATGTTGATGGCTACTGTTGAACTTTCGCTTTGTAATTTCTATTTTCCAAACAAAACATTGGCCACCATTGTGTGTACACATGGGTCTCAGCATAACAGATTTAAAATAAATCAATAATGTCAAGTCACGACTGTCCAATAAACATGACATATGTGTTAAGTCTTTTTTTTCTCAGAATCATTGTTAAGTGCTTATTGTGACATCCATATCTTTTACAATTTAAGTATTTTTAAGAGATTTTTTTGTCATCAGATTCGTAAACACACATCATGCCAGAGCTAAATCTACCTATTGCAGGTCTTTCTTTAGACATTAACTTATCCAGACCATAATTAACTCTGTGATATTTACTGGATTAGGATCCGATTTGTTGCTCAACTTTCATTCATGATTTAATCATGAACTTTAGAGGACCAATTTGACTGAAATTTTCAGCAAATTTTCTTAAGATTATCTAGTTTTTAACTATGGAAGTGACAACTGACAGCTCTTTATCTCCCATAATGTATCTTTAATATAACAGATAATATATATAATATATTTGTAGAAACGTACTCCTGGATAGAGATCAAGATTAGAGGTTGTGTGAGGTTGAGCAAATCTATGAGGTGTGGTTGTTTTACTCGTTGGTACTCTAGGGTTACCATCATCACTGAAGTAGAAAAAAAAGAAAATATTTAGTTCAACAAATATTTCAACATTCTAATATAAAACTTCTGAATTGAGATATTTCCGTTAAAAAAACAATTAATAAAAAATTGCTCACAACATATTTTATAAGTTTCAAATGTAATACTGTTATAATCAACTTACCTTTCAGGACCACTGCTTCCATCTCCTAGCCCTACTCCACCAACAGCACTTGAATCTGGGGAATCACTAACCTCTCCTTCACCAGATTGTCTTTCAAATACTGATTTTACAGAAGTTTCACCAACTAATCCTAAAAATTGAAATCTTGTTACAGATATCTGTATTAAATAGACAATATGAGGTATTTTTGTCATTGAAGCAGACTTTGAACTCAATCTGTCTTATGTTGAAATGAATGAATGAGACATTAAGTTCAATTTTATTTCATTTTAACCCCTTGAACTCCGCTGACCCAAATCAAACCACACCCCAACCCCAAGCTGCGTTTCCGGAAATGGTGTTTAAGTGGTGTAGGCCTACTCTCCAAATTTATTCTGTCTGGAAGTGGAATATTCGTAGACCCAACTGCTTTGTTAGGGCTGAAAGCACGTTCATTGAACCCTCTTGTTTCACTAGTTCACCCCGGGGGAGAAGGGGGTCTGACATAAGACGCCCTTCCTCTCCCTCTGCCACGTGTTCCTGTCCTCTGGCATTCTCTGCGGCATCGCCAAGCCCACGAGGAATAGCTACAGGAATATCATTATCTTTACTGTCTGCGCTGGTAGTATAGTCATTAAGATCGCGGTCAGATTCACTCTCAAAATCACTTTCAGAGTCATGACAATGGTCTACCACACTCTCTTCATCATAACTCAAAATCTCACCGATTACTCCACCAAGAGTTTTCATCCTTGCGCTCATTTTGACATGAAAATTCCAGCAAAAAAACTGTCTACAAGTCACAGATAACAGAAAAGATTGCAGCAGATCGTCTGCTGAACGTTAAGATGTAAACACGGTTGCTGATTGGTCGAGAAGCAGGTCGTGTTAAAAAGGGGAGTTGTGTGTCAAATACGTCCAAGCCGGAAAACCGGCCTGGGGAGCTCTTAGAGTTAATTTACAACTTTTCTGCATGTCAAACAGAGTGCTAGAAGGCAAATTAGCCCGGACAACTCTTTTTATACCATCCAAATGACTAGACAGTGTTCCACCAATGACAAGGGGAAATGTTAGCTTGAGCGACAAGCTAAAATCTTCAGATATTTTCACAATCGATTGTTTATAATAAAGATAAATTATACCTGCTTCACGTAAGTATGATTGTTGTTGGGAGATGTTCCTCGTTGGTTCATCTGTTTCACTACCTTCGCCATCACAATATCTCTGATCACTGTCTCCCAATAGGTTAAATGATGGACCTGTCCAATCCCCTACAATTAAATATATCTTATTACTTGCAGATCAACAGACATTTTATAACTTATTACAAAAGCCTCCCAGACTAAAAAAAGTCTTCAAACTTTAAAATAATACTGTTCTTAAACAAAGGAGGCTAGTCTTTAACTCAATATCATCCAGTCTTCTACTAATTGGTCAATTTAAATCAACATTGATGTTGTCACCTTCCTGTAAAAAGACGGGCTTCCAATTGCAATATTTAAGACACAATGCAAATTTTAAAATCGGCACACGAATCGAATATCAAAATGCTTTCGAGCACCATTTGTAATGAAGTGGTTCGAATTACAGTACGAGTTGAAACATATCTCACGAGAGATTACTACAGGTGCTGACGGCAAAACCAGATGGCAAAGACTGACTGACATTCAATTTGGACTCTACAGTATGCGCATTTTGTCGAACATAGCTGATTAGAAATTAGAGTAAAAACGGAAATGACTGAATGTAGATCAGTTTATATACATTCATATTACATTATTAGGGAGAGGGGTTTAATATAGGCTATGCCTGTTCCCCAATCCCTATTCAGGTACAAATCTGAATAAAATATTGCTTATAAAAAATATTACATTATTATGTGCATTGCGACCCATTTATGTTCATTTCTACATGACAGAATGGCGATTTACCTTCTTTAAACTACGTAGGTAATAATAAGAAGGATTATCAACAATACCTGTATTTTGAGTAAAGTTTTGACGACTGGGTAATTCTCTTCTTTCACTTGTACTATAAACAGCAGGACTTATTCGAAAATATTTCTGATCTAAATTCCAACCTAAAACAAACATAGATAAAACATCAGCCTGTCTAGAAACAAAACAAACCCTATTAAAATGCTTTAAATCAAATATATATATGAAATAGAAAGAGAGAGAGAAATGGGGTTTAACGTCCCCTCAACACAAACTAGGTCATTTTAGGACTAACATACATATGGTTTAATTTTATTTCAATAATTCGCTTGCGTGGATGGGTCTTTAGCAGTGAAAAGAAAAAGGAGGACTCGGAGAAAACCCACGAGGTTGGACAGACGACTCTACTCCTTGCCACGTACAACCAGGGATTCGAAACCAGGCCAGTTGACTCAATGACAGGATTTATGATACAGCACGCACGTGCTAACCATTTGGTAATCCACCCACCCATGTATGAAAGAGAATTGACATAAAAGCAGCTAAGTTTTTAAGAAAATGGCTGAATTAACATACTTTCTTCTCCTACAGCACCATGTCTATCTTCAACAGATCCTTCATTAATATCATCCTCACCATCCTCATTATTTACACCAAGTTTATCATCATCAGTTAATGTTTTCTGAACTTTGAACCCAGAAGTTCCAAACTCTTCATCATCTGTAGAAGCAACTTCTTCCATATCACTGAAATCTTCATCCAACAATTGTAGCTCATCAGCTTCAAATTGCACATCATGGATGCTGGCATCCATTTCACATCCTTCAGACACATCACCAAGGATACCACCACCAAATAAGGACATTGCAACAGCAGTCTGCTGAATACCTTTCCCACCAACAGCAGAATTACTGTCAGGCCTCTTTTTAACTGTGTCAATGACATGACTGCTTCCGATGGCGTGATTTTTAGAATCCTGTTTTGACGAGTCACGCCAATCATTTGAATCAGCAGTTGATTGTCCATTTAATGATGATTGTTGTTGTGAATAGCTAGGGGTCAGTCGATTAACAAATGTACTCTGTTGATTGGTTGAGGTCATATTTAACCCCTGTGCTTGATTTACTGTTGATAAATTGTTAATCAGCAGTGCACTTGAAGATAAATCTATAAAATAAATTTTCAAAAAGGGTTTGCAAAACCCATTTTCTAATAGAAAATATTCAAATAAAAAAAATAATATTTTTACTAAGATAAATCAGTTTTAAAATTTTAAAAAGATTATTGTAGAGAAAAAAAATGGTGTATTGAATACTGTATAATAATAACCATATACACATATAAAAATTCATAGCACAAAAAATATGTTATCCATAATAATACTACTGCACCAAAAAATTAAGGGAGATTTTAATAATAATAATAATGTCCTAAATATCCAACAGAAGCTGCTCTTTGGTAACATTATGGTCAATTAAAAGAAAAAGCACTAGTTAAAAGTACACAATCAACAATTAAAAGAAAATGTTTCTAACAAGATGTGTTTTAAGATTCTGTTTAAAACAGTCAATTGATGTACAGTGCTTGAGTTATATAGGCAGGGTTTCAGCCAGTGGGGGGTGCAGGGGGTGCACGTACCCCCTTTTGCTTGAAGAAGGGGGGTGCATACCCCCCTTCAGTCACCTGAGTAATGTTTTCAAAAAGTGTTTTGTGTAAGAGAAAGAGTGTTTAAATGATCTGTAACTAAAGAAATATCATATAACATCTCAAGATGTGATAGAGTGCATCTTTTCTGCCATTCAGGTTGATACATGTACAGCCTGCCTTTTTTTGACTTTTTATTAGTGGTATTAGGCGGGCGATTATTGGTCGACCGTATGAATTGTACCCCCCTTCAAGCTTTTTCTGGCGGAAACCCTGATAGGGAAATCATTAGAATTCCACAGTTCTGCTTCCACAAAAGCAAAGGAGCGTCTACCGTAAGAAGAGTTTGCAGTTACTGATTTAATCAGGTACTTAGTTTCTGGTAGGGTGGTAGGGTTGATTTAATATAGAGAGGAGAGTCATCACATGACAAAGCACAAAAGGTCAGCATGAGAATTTTAAAATCGATTCTTTTCCTAATTGGTAGCCAGTGGGTTCTTTCAAAACGGGGGTAATATTGGTGTATAATTTAGTTCTTGTAACAATTCTCTCAGCTTTGTTTTTGACTACTGAATTTAATAAATGATGAGATAAATGAAATTAGTAATTTGAAACTAAACTATCATCATGCAATAATATATATTACTTTTATTATTTTTGTTTCAGTGTCCTCATAGATGGTGAATAGATTTAATGATTAAATTTAAATGAAAAGACCTACAGTCCGGTTCCATATTGGCTAATGAAGATAGGCAAACGCCATGCATTGTACAATTAGGGAAATAATTGAATACCAACTGTATTTGGTTTTTTTAAAACAGACATGCCAAGGTGTTCATGTTTTTTTGTTTTTTCTACCACTGACAATAGAAACCAAACTGGAAAATCCTAGTTAACTTTCTTAGCCCACACTGAGATCGAATCCTGGCGCTTCTTACTCACTGAGATCGAATCCTGGCGCTTCTTACTCACTGAGCTAATATATCGCCCATAGATACACATGTATCTCTTTAAATTACAACAAGCAACATTCTCTTTGTCACATTCATTTATCAATTATAATTCATGCAGTTCATAACTTACATATTATTAGTTTGTATAGTAATAACTATGTATAAACTTTTTTATGATAATTAAATGATGATGTGTAAATAATAAATTATAACTTTAGATGACAAGAACAGCGTGCATAGACTTACCAGTAAAAATAAGATCATTGTCTAAACATAAAAGTTTAAAAAAATATCAGTAAAAATATCTGACTAGAACTGTATGTCTAGTTAAAGAACAGTGACAGAAATTTAAAAAATGAGATAAAGAGATCTTTTCTAAAGTAACTATACACACACAGCAATAGATGTTCTTACAGTTACTAATTATTTTACATAGATATTATGACTATTATGAGTCTTGTTTTATGAATAAAATATGCAAATTCTCACCATTCATAGCTTCAACATGTATTAATCCTAAAGATGATCTAGCACTGACATCATTGCAACCTGTTTCACCACTTTTTCTATAAATACAAACATTATACATGTACCTATATACAAATATCAACAGATATAGCAGTATACGACTAGTATTGGTACATAAATGAAATGAATTGGGGTTCACTTGCTTACTTCATTAAGAATGATGCAGAATTAAGCATTCTTTAACTATGATATCAAATAACAACCTATTTATCTTCGCAAACAGTTATCACTACTAGAGATATTTTCAGAACGATTCAACTCAGAGGATCATTGTTGTCGGCCAAGAGGTTAAAACTAATTGATCTTATAATTTCAAATTACCTTGACTCTGATTTGTCTGATCCATTGGAGCCACTGAATGTCAATTTTTCAAAATCTCGATCATATTGTGGAGGCATAGTAGGAGTGGTATTAATAAATGATCCTCTTGGATCAGATGACAAGGGATCTCTGCTCCTTGAAAAGATATAAGTAGTACATTTCATTATACAGGTATAAACTAATTTTCTACAATTATTCCATGACAAAAAAGGGAATTTTACAGTACAGTGTTTTTTTTACGATAGGGGTATTTTTACAGTATACATGTAGATCCATCCGAAAACATGTACATGGAACAGAACATTAATATCGTATGCACTCAAATATTGCTTGTAATGACAATCTAATTCTTATAACTATCGAATACTATACTGTAAAAAAATATTAATCCATTGCATAATGATTAATACTTACTTGACATTGGTTCTTGGTCTAACAACTGTTGAAGCTGCTAGAGGTCTAGGTGTTATACATACTGTATGGTCATCTAATGATTGCCTCAGACCATTTTCAGTCACAAGGGACAAATCTTCCATTAAATGTGAAGACAGTCTGGAATCCATTACATCATCTGATCAGCTAACTGTAAGTTCAAAACAGAATGAAATAATACAACAAATGGTTTAAACTAACATATTACATTTATGATGCACATGCAACTTACACTGTATAATCCAGTAGTCATATGAGGCTATGAGTATGAATGAAGGAAAGATAGATCGTTTTAAGACAACAGTGATTTCTATGTTTATGTACATGTATGTACATGTATATCTGGTTGGTCAGCATGGAGTATGGACCGGTCTGTATGGCGTTTCATTTAATCATTAAATCTAATTGACGGCCCTAAACCATAATGGCCAAATATTTTGGTCGAAACGGCCAAACAAATTTGCTAATAACAGTCCCAGTAAAAACAAAAATCTTTTACATGTGTCCAGTTCTTGCAAATATATCAATCGATAGCATATTCATTCTCCCGGACGGTTTTCCGATAACAAGTCATTTGGGACTCAAAAAGATATGGTACACAATTAGGTGTGTAAATGGGTCTCACATCATTTGGGACTCAAAATAAATGACGTTTGGGACTTAGTTGACGACGTTTGGGACTTGACTGGCATCCTTTGTGACTCAACACAGCGACATTTGGGACTCAATATAAACGACAAGCAATGTAAATTAATGGCTTGCCCTTGCAAACTCTTTCTTTCTTATTGGAGCCTATACCTACTTTAAAATGCATTATGCAATAGGATAGTAAATTAAACTTAAAAACATAAGTACTATATTAAAAAATCAGTGTGCGAAATTAGCACTGGTCCGAACGCCCGTGGCCAGTACATTTTTGGTCTGGCCAGTAAAAATTATAAAAGCACAAGTCCGACTGGCTTGTGGAAAATTATAAAACTCATGGCTCGAAATGTTCACCTATTTTATTATTTACTTTTCGCCGAGAGGTGAATTTTTACGTCTGACAGGTAGCAAGAAAACTTTTTTATGTTTAGTAAACTGACTTGAGACAACAATACTCACGCCTACGCCACATAATTTAATTATTCATTTCTAAATGCAAGAATTAAGCTCGGAAATACCGCGAAAAGCTGCCATTTGCATTGCGCAATGCCGTAGTTTCTCACACACTGACAGTTGGGAAGTAGCCAATTTTATAACAAAAAATTTCACACAAGCTACGCTTGTTTTCGTTTAATTAGCACTAGTTTATAGCATTATGTCTATTTAGTCATTTAAAACATTGTCCAGAAATAAAGGCTATGGATAATTTATTAGAAAATTTGACAAAAATTCCATATATAAATATAATTTGTAGCGTACCGTAAATATAGACATGATAAGAGAAAGGAATTCCAGGGGGCGTTACCTGTACTCAGCATGCGGGGCATGTAAATATGCAGCCATGCACAGCCACAGGTGTCGAGTCGTGTTTTGATATTAGATTAATTACGGATATTTAAGAATCTGAATTCTACACCTCAACGGTGTAGTATTCAATTTAGAACAGAAGTTTGGCACCATGATACTTGGATAAATTTACGTCGATACGGATTATAGAATTGCTTGAATATTACGCGCCGAGGCTAAGCCAATTCACGGACTTTCAAGAATTTTTGGGCATTACCATATAGGTTTCGTATTACGATATTTATATGGAACAATGTACGTAAAGAGTGTTTGTGTACCTAAATGTTTGGATATGTGTGATGTGACTTGTCTTTGATAATTTAGAGTGACAGGTTAGTTGCTGAAGCGACATGTATGAAGAAAAGCTACCAGTGCAACTAAATTACTAATGTTTTACTTTACCGGTACTTTACTTTACTTTTGTGTAGCCTTTAAATCACCATGTGTTTCGTGCTAAGTAATAATTTCCTTTTTTTTAATTGGCCTGTTTCAAATAAACTTTCCTTTCAATTTATTCCCAAATCCAAGATGTCACGTGCCCGAGTCCAAAATCGTCAAGGCATTCAAGTAGTTGTATTACTACTTTTGAATTTTTGGGCCAGTGAAATTGGGTCTGGGCTTGTAAAAAATTGTAATCTACTGGCCCGAATGGCTTGTGATTTCAAAACTTAAAGTTATTGACTGAAAAATGTCTATTTATTTAGTCAAATATTTTTTCTTGATCATGGACCGTCATGACACTTCCGACGCTGAATGATAATCAGTCCAGCAGAACTCTGGATATAGTTGGCACTATTTTTATTTCTGCTTTATTAAAATTCATTTCAATCTTAAAATCAATGATTTCTTTAAAAAAAAATCAAAGTATCGGTATAAACGATTCGGCAAGATGTATAGAAGTTGAACAGAAGCAGGGATAATTCTAACGCCACGAGTGGAAAGGTGAGCGAGAAATCACATGACATAAACAAATATCCTTATCAGCATTTGTAAACTTTGGGGACTGAAACCTCAGGAGTTAATAACAGTATTTATTCATTATTTAGCTAAAAATATCGTAAATAACATAAAAAGGAAAATATTTTGTTCAATATTTATGTTAATTATCATTCAGAAAAATCAAAACCGTGATATATCGCGGTGTATATTCGTTTTTTTGTGTTTTGATATTTTTTATATCTAAATACCAAAATATTGCTCAGCTCTAACCGAGTCCCAAAACGGGAAGTTTTCGGCGTGTGAATATCGCAGCGTCTATAAATATTTGTGTTTGTTTGGAAAAAAAATGTGTGAAATAAGCGGATTTTGGGTGCCCGCGACCTCTGGTCCCTGGACCCAGTTGTCAATTTTTAGGTCTCAAATTCCCTGGTCAGTGTGGATGTTAAAAGACTTGGCTCCTTTAATGTTGAAGATTATGGATACTTTTCAGTATTGATAATATATTTGCTAGACGAAACTAAGCAATTACAAAACCGTGTCGAGAGGAGATTTAATCACTGATTAAATCTGGTAATGTAAATAAATGTTGTTATTTGTTTTTCAGATCGTCATAGGCCTATTATAAGGCAATCTTGTCTTTTCAAACAACATTTTATAAACAGTACTTTGCTAGACAACACAGTATATTTTCAGAAACCTGCCTTTGGAAGACAAATTAGCAATATGTTCACTAAATACTTCAAGCATCTATCATTTCCTTAAATTTCTTTCAAAAGTCCGCCATATTTGTGTCGACTTTTCCAAATCGAGGCAATCAAGAAAAGTAAAAAATGATTGGTCAGATTAACCAATAAGATAACTCTAACAACATGAAACGGAGTTACTTCCCTATGACATATTTATTTTTCCTCTACTTTCAGTTTGTTTTATGTTGTCATAATCATTACTTTATTTTCTAATAATGGTATAAAATTGTTTACTGGGTCATGTGGTTAGATTGTGCGAAAAAGTTCTATGGCCAATTCTTTTAAACAAGACAGAGTTCTTCGATAGTATTTTTTAATACTTGTTGGGATTGCAGTTCTTTATTATAGTAGAATTAGTTCCTTTATGAACTGTCTCTGAGCGAACGATGTCTCATAGTAGCCTATAAGCTGGCTATAGGAAATTTTGGTTGTTTTTCAGAGTTTAACCATCCATATAGGGTCCATGGTTTAACATCCACTCAACACAAACAAACTAGGAAAATTACTTTTTTCTCCATAAACCATGATCATTTTTGGGACAAACATGGTACAATTTTATTTGAATAATTCACTTGCGCGCAGAGAGATCATATTGGGGCGAATCTGGAGGACCCAGAGAAATTCCACAAAGTTAGACAGGCAATTCTACTTTTTGTCATGTAAAAGTGTAGGTCAAAACAATGCCAGGTAACTCAATGGCAAACCCTGTGATTTAAAGTGCATGTGTTGGACCATTTGGCCACACAACCCAACAAGAAATGTTTCCAATACTGATGTCTCGTCTTACTCCAGCCACAGTAGTGGCTCATCCTACAGAGTTCCTTTGCACAAGTATTTTAGTCAAATGACTACAAAAAGGATACCGGTACTGGCCTATAGCTCCCTTAATTTACACATAAACTGACCCAAAACAGTACTGCACATAGCTTAACATATAAATAAATTCCCATTTAAATAAATACGGTGAACCCTTACCACATAATTATATGATTTGATGAAACCCAATTGCTATGCGAAATTTCAACTAGCCGGTGTCATTACAAGAAACATTGCTTTGCAAATGTAGAATGCATTACCACAAGAAAAACTGTTCGGTAACTATTATAGTGGTCCAGTTTTCACTATTTGTCATAGAATTACTTATCCCATTATAAACTAGCTGTAATGATATGTGTTGACAATTGTGCGTTTGAACCTTATTGAACTTGCGTAAGGAGTCTTAGATTGTATCAATTGTAATGTTACAAGTAGGCCTATAGTAACTATAGTAACTAAACCCCATCCTTTTTTATGAACTTAATATCAATGTTTTATATAATTATATCTGTATACAGAATAAGCAAGATATTGTAGGCCAGTCACTAGGCTAGGCCTACTGCTATCTTAAATCATTCATCATGATTTAACAAACTTATGGTGAATAGCTTTATGTACCAGTACTGTAACTGTTTTTATATAAATTTATTTTCTCAGAAAAACTAGAACCGGGGAAATATGATGGTGAAAGAAACAATGAATAAGATAACAACATTTATATTCCTGGCTGTTACCAGCTATCTGTCATCAACACAATGTTCTACTCACATTCCAATTTTACATACTAAAGGCACTTATTTTAAAGTTGGCTTTGACATGGTATGTGCATGATTGTTATGTTTTAGTTTGTCAAGCACAATTTTTAAGCAAAAAGTAGATTTGAATCTTAATGAAAATATATTATTTTTCATTTATTGTTTGTCTTTCATGTTGGAGTGAGTGGGGAAACTGAAACGGGGAATATTCATGTAAGACAAAACCATTTATCACAGCTTTTAGAGAGAGTGAGAGAGATAGAGAGGTATTTAGCAGTGGTTCGAAACCGAAAGACCCAGACAAAAACCCACAAGGCTGGATAGGTGACCCTACTCCTTGTCACATAGGAACCAGGGAATCAAAATCCTGCCAGTTGACTTAATGACAGACCTTATAATACAACACGCAGATGGTAAGCTAACCCACAACTACTTGAGACCAGTATCTCAATTTAACTGACAGGTTATATTGATGATAGGTAAAAAATCAGTACGGCCATATTGACAGGTATCTTAAGTAAATAATAAGCAAGTATTACAACTTTGAAATATATTCTACTGTTTTTCAAATATTTTTCAGGGAAAAACTTTTAAATCTAGGATACAAGACTTCTTTTCAAAAGATACAGTATTTCAAAATAAATTAATGCCCTATATAACAAGTCAAGAAGGAGTGTCTGTAAGTTTGTATCATTATGCTACAATGTTATTATTGGTATTTAAGAGTTTGTAATCTCTTGTTGTGAGAATGAGCCATGGTCGTTAGCTGGCTTAGTAACCAGGGGTCCCAGTGTGGGTGTTGGCCTAGAAAGTTCTTCAGGATTTTCCAGCCTGGTTTCCCATTGTCAGTGGTGCAGGACAGAGGGCCTGGTAGGGAAAGACATCTATTTATTTGGATAATATGAAAAAACAAGGTCCATCAGTGTACTCATTGGCATTCACATTTAGTAGCCCCCCCCCCCCCCCCCACAGACACAAAGATAAATTGTTCTCATTAGTTTAAAGACTAAAGACTTTGTACTCATTGATACATTTACACGTCGAGGATTATTATTATATCTTTTCCAGGTTATGGATAAATATTTAACAGTTGTACGACAATATTACCCACAATATCTTGATGAACTTAAAGGTATAGCTGCAGGATCAGAAATGCCCTTTATTCAGGTAAATTTCCTTTGTTATTCATCAGTATATTTGAAGATATAAATTCGTTGTGGCTTTCTTAACTTGTATGTAGATGTCCATCATTCATATAAAAGGGCTTTACTATTTATTTTAAATTCAGTATCATGTTTTATTTTAGATATTTGTGAATTCTATTCGTAATGAGTTAAATGCCCATATTGATGGTGATTGGGGTGCTGAGAGTTGTTCAGATGTTCATGTTAATAATGCACAACAGGTGAGATATTGTTACTGTTGAAATGTAAAATATTTAAGCAAACTCTTTCACATTGTCATCATTGTACATTAACTGCTGACTGCATAACGACACAGTCCTTATCAATAGAAGGCATGAGTGTAGTAGAGGGTGGGGGGGTGAAGACACCTATCTTCCCATCTCCCCGCCCCCTTTTACGTACAAAGCATATTTTTTCTCCACCATTCGCCGAAATATTATCAAAAAAACAAAGTGAAACATTGACATTGACACCGTTTTAGCCTCACCTCCACTCAAATCCTAAACATGTAAGCTCCTAAATGCACCCGACCTGACATTGTCTCAAATTCCCAAACACACCACTGTATATTGTTGCATAATTGCATGTATATATAGCATGTGCTGAAGATATGATGACAAACTGCCATCTAAAACTGAATGAGTTAAGTTGTCCAATAATTAAATGAATATTCATCAGATGAGTCTCTTACTATACTGTTGAACCAGTTTTTAATGGAGTGGGGATCATGGTGGATAAGTGGGTGAGGCGCTGGCTCGCTAGCCTTGAGGTCGGATGTTAAATCCCTGCATTGGCAGAGAAAGTTCATCCAGATTTTCCTGCATGATTTCCCCTTGTCAGTGATGCAGGATTGAGGGCCTGATAAAGGCAGCTTTCTAGTCATTCGGATGGGATGAAAACAAAGGTCCCATGTACACATTGATGTGCACATAAAAGATCCCTTGGTAGTTGGAATTTGAGATAAGGGTAGGCTGTAGCCCTACTGCCCGGGCTAAATTTCTGTCATAGCACACTGTGTGGCGTATGTCCGTCTTCATTAGCCCAGTTCGGAGTAGAACAGTAGGACGTTAAACCCCATTTCATTTCATTTCATTTGTAATGTAGTAATATTCATCTTTATAGTAGAGATATATTGAAAAAGTAGTCATGATGAACTTATTTAGAAATGAAACAGATATATATTGAACTTCTATTTTAGCTATAAAAAGGGAAATCATTGATTAATTGCGCAATTTCCAAATGGAACGGTATGGACTTCGAACATTTTGAACAATGATCAAGTAATTATTTATTTGTTTCTATATTTTAGTCTGCTATTGGCCATAATGAAGATGCAGATCCTTTAATTAAAGACAGAGCTTATTTTGTAAATGCTACAATTGTTGATAAAAATGGAAATATTGTGGAGAATTTCATGGCATATACCTACCCTGGTAAGATTAGACTAAAATAAATGATAACATGATGAAATTATATCACGGGGATAGACTTTTTTTGTCAGTATCCGACAACTCTCAAACTAAATTAGTTAGTAACATGTGAGTGCCAAAATGTATGAGAATCTATGCCAAAAATATATATTTATTAAAGCTCTTTTCAACAAACTGGTTATAAGTAATCTGAATGAATGAATGTCAAGACTTCATCAACGCAAACATGTATGTGAGCTTGCAACAAGGCAATGTGCCTCTCCCTGAGGTTTTTAATCTGAATGAGGGAATGTCCAGACATCATTAACGTAAATTTGCAACAAGACAATATGCCTCTCATGACAAGGTGTGATGTGTTCCAGTTACAATATAAATTGATTTGTTGTATGTTTTTTTATCACTTTTTTGTTTCTGTGTCTTGTCCACACGTCTGTCTTGTGTGTTTTGCTTTTGAATGCAGTACCGGTATACATTTTTTGTATTATTATTATTTTAGGTAGTCTACCAGGTAATGCATTTGGCTTCACAATGTCTGGTTTAATAACAACAATAAATGCTCTTTATCCTAAAGCAGTCGGAGACCAAAAATTACGTAAGTTGTAGTCTTTTAATTAAATTAAAGTTTAGGAGATTATAACAGTTGTACGCACTATTTCTATTTTTCTCGTGTTCTCTTATCTTATGACATTCAATTTCTTTATTGAATTGTCAGATATCCTCTTACAGTCCCATATAACAACTGTTGATCTTCAAAGAAATTATTACTGAGCAGAAATTCAGACGTTTATCTATTATCACTCGTCGCTTCAGTCAGTTATATAGAGCGGCCACTCGTGTTTTCCTTTGCACTACGCCACTGCTGATTCGGAAACGTGTATTACTCAGCTATCGTAGCAATGATCTCTGCATTAAAACTATATTTGGAATGTGTTTAACCAGCTCTATCACATATGTGATAATGACTTGCACCAATATTGTCCTTTAATAAAAATGTATTCATAGTATTAGCCTCTTATTCTAATTGGACACGTATTGCTTCAGCAGTACTCTCAGAATACTTATTTGAATTTGATTTTCAGCTAGTGATTATGTGAACAGAGCTTTATTAGCCCAATCAACACAAGAAGATGTAGAAAAGGTTTTACTTAGTAATGGTATAGGAGGAGCTTATGGATTTAGGTATGCTAATTGTGGGCACATAACACCAGAATATACGCATTTCATATAATCACTAAAAATTATAAGATAAGACTGGCAAATGTGTCAACAACTAGAGCCCTGGGGCCTGTTTCACAAAAATTTTAACTAAGATAAAATCCAGATTTTAGTAATTTGATTGGATAATATTAGATTGATTTTAGTGTTTAGCCAATCAAAATTGAAGTATCTACTAATACTTGGATTTTAGCTTTAGTTCAAATTTCGAGAAACAAGGCCCCGACTGTTAGGTTGTGTAAACCGGAACAGTTTTAATTGTAATAATTCATTCAGATTCTATATTTTCTAGTCTAAATTTTGCTGATTTAAAGAACAAACCCAGACAAACCATCAACTATGAAGTGACCTCAACCAAGATGGCTGTGTCTTCGGTTAGTAAGAAAACAGTAAATTTACAAATGGCAAAATATTACACGTCATCATATAATACTACAGGACATTACTTTCATTTTAACAAGTAAGTAAAGAATTCATGATGCTCAGCACCATCTTAAATTGTTTGACATGTGAGTACTTTTAGCAGACAGAGAGTATCAATTCTAACAGACTTTCTTTTTTCCGTACGTCATCCTATATATGTTGATGTGGAGTGTAAGAAGTCCTGAAGAATACATATTGAAAAATATGGTACCGGTAATCCCAAATCTCCAAACTGTTTCAGGGCTGCTCATGCTTAAAACATCTAACAATTTGAATAAAAATACAACTGAAGTATATATTAGAGCCAAATTAGATTTAATTATAGTTTAAATGTGGAATAGAAAGGTGATACATTTTTGTTCTAAGAGTTAATACTTTAATGGGTTTTTTTTCAAATACATAGGTTTGAACATCCTGACACTTTAAACCTTCCACAATTTATAAATCACACCATCAGCTCAATCCACCGTAGAAAACGAGCTGAACAGCTACCAACACCAACAGATATTACCAGTATCAAAAATATTCTTGGTGACACAGGAGATGCTCTCTATCCTTTCTACAGAACACCTCGACCAACAGATAACGCTTCAACATGTGCTACAGGTATGAACAAAACTATAAATATTCGATATGCTGCTAATGATAATTTGTTATTATGTCAATTTACATTAAGGTACAATTTTGTTATGACCATTTGTTTTCCCCGAAATACATGTGGGAGATCAATTTTATTTTTTAGACCATCTGAGGGTCAATAAAAGTAGCAGATACATGTAAATCTGAGAAATCTTTTTTTTTTTTTTTTTATTGTTTTAAATCTTTAGAAAATTGAGAAGATACCAACCTCATGTCCCTGAATAGCTGTACCACTTCATTTCTATTCAGTGTTAGGGGGGAGGTTGGATGGCCGAATGGTTAACACGTGCACGCTATATCATAAAGCCTGTCATTGAGTCAACTTGTACGTAACAAGGAGTAAGGTTGCCTGTCTAGCCTTGTGGGTTTTCTCCGGTTTCCTCCCACTGCTACAGACCCCGACGCGCAAGTGAATTATTGAAATAAAATTAAACCATATGTTAGTCCCGAAATTACCTAGTTTGTGTCCAGTGGACGTTAAACCCCACTTCTCTATCTCTCTCTCTCTCTATTCATTGTTGAATAATAGTATATTGTTATGTTTTTCAGCAATTTTTGATATAACCAGATGTATTCTATTTGTTTATACTGACAACCCAAAAACAGCTTCTCCAGAGTTGCGGATAACACTACCAAACTGTTCATAAGTAAAACATAGATTTTAAAAAAATGATTATTTCCATTGCTAATTGTATTACCTTTTATTAATTGATGTAAAACATAATATACAAATGAGAAAGTATTTTAAAGTTAGGGAGCCACTGTGAAGTGGGTTAGAGCTCTGGCCCACTAACCTGCAGCCACTGGAGGTCTTGGGTTTGCTACAGGTGTTGGTCGAAAAGTGCATTGTGATTTTCTAGTGTGGTTTCCCCCTGTCAGTGATGCAGGAGGGAAGGCCTGATAAGGATAGCTCTCCAATTGTTCGGATGGAACAAAAAACAGAGGTCCCAGTTTTTAGGACAATAAATCACATTTCATTTTAAAGATACGTACTTTAGTCAAATTAAATCATTTTTATAACAAATTTTATATAAAGTTATTTATTGTTGTAAAACATAGTATTAAAATTGAGACAGTCAAATTCTTCATATTTT
The DNA here is from genome assembly GCA_917208275.1 of Patella pellucida. Lineage (NCBI taxonomy): Eukaryota > Metazoa > Mollusca > Gastropoda > Patellidae > Patella > Patella pellucida. The sequence goes on from OU795039.1 coordinate 67,977,007, forward strand.
AATATGAGACTATAGTAGAATTATTAGAATCAGTATTTTATTCAAAGCATGATAATAAATTAAAGTTATTATGGAAATTTATATAAATTACCGGTTATATTATTTAATGCATGTACATTACTATAAATTCTTTTATATTTTATTTTTATATAGATTATTGTATTTGATTATTTCTTTTGAATGAAGTTTTGAAATAAATATTAATACATACACATTGTGCTGCAAGACCCACCTGAGCCAAACCTTCACATAGTCTCAAGAGTCATATCTCATAAGATAATGTTATACCTTTATAGAAAGAAAATAGAAATAATATGTGTTTAACGTAATGTCAAGTTTGGTGTTAAGTCTAGGGGATTAACTGAGAATTTTATAAAATCAGAAGCTCTGAGAAAAGATTTCTACTCATTTAGACTCATACAGGATTAGACTTAAATAAAATGGGGTTTAACATCCTACTGTTCTGCTACAAACTGGGCTAATGTAAATGGGCATATGTCATACATTGTGCTATGAGGGAAATTTTGCCTGGACTGCGGCACTTTGGCCTACTCTTATATCGAATTCCAACTATAAAGGGATCTTTTACGCGCACGCCATTGTGTACACACAGAACCTCAGTTTTTTGTCCGGTCGGAACGACTAGACAGCTGTCCGGGTGAAATGGCGCCAAGACGGTGGCATTGCTTTACACATTTGTTTGTTCAATGTTATTTCGATGAATGAAGGAGAAAAAAGGGTGGGGGGACTTTACAGTATTGTAATTCCTATATCGGGCAAATGACGTTTAATGCTAATAATATCATACGACTAATGCTTTTTAGGACTGTTGCTGTTTTACATAACTCTTAGAAATGTTGTATCGTTCTTTTAAGGAAACATGCCTTGGGAAGATATGTGAGCCATCTAACATTTCCTGAAATTTATTTCTAAAGTGTCATATGTTTTGTCGACGTTTTACAAATCCAGGTAATAAGGAAATGTTTGATATGATTGACCGGATTAGTGACAAGAAAACTCTCATGTTATAACAGTAGGCCTACTGTTTTTCGACCCACCCCACCCTTTTAAATGACCATTTCCGTTTAATTTTTTATTGAGAATCGAAGACAACCAGATGATCGAATACTAAAATGATGTTTACTGCCTAAGATTCTTTTGACAATGCCTAGCACACTTTTAAAATGGTCAACCTCCTTAAATAATTATATCAGATAATTGTGACATGCAGGGTTATTAATTTGTGGTTATAAACATTAATATCATAGAAATGTTATTGGCCAAGAAATTTTATGGCTATGGATTTAACAATGTCAATGAAGTCATCCCTAGTCTGACTCCAAAATATAAAACGGAGTTACCTCCCTGTGACTGTTATTTTCTCTACTTACAGTTTGTTTATTTATTGGATGGCTGTGTAATGGTCAGTTCAGCCACTGTGTCATATGTTTTGATTGTTATCTTATCTGTTTATTGGTTACTTATCTGAAGTTTTTCTGGAGGAGTAGGTTATCTATTAGTTAATATATATTTAGTTTTATATAACTAAAGTATTTTTATTATAAGATCATTTAATTTTAATGATATTTCTTTCTTATTCACTTATTGTTTGTGTTCAATACTGTCTATTGTTCAAATTGGCTAGGAGTAGGAGTGGGAATATTTCTGAATTGTAACTTTCATATACTATTACTATTGATTTTTTTTATACCCTTCGCCTCTCCACTTAAATTTCCCCAAAGACATAAATTTAATTATGTGAATATGGCACAATGTTATGGATGGAAATAATGCTTGTTGGTAGCCATACATTCTTCATTATGGCCATGGGCCATGGGGTCATTTTGATTATAAATTTTATAGCTGGTAACCAACATACAGATCATTCATCATAACTATAGACACCTAATGGTATGGAAATATGTTTATGTAATTATTGTTGTATAAATTTATTTTCTCAGAAAAACTAGAACCAGGAAAAAATGATCATGGTGAAAGAAACAATGAATTATAAGATACCAACACTTATATTCCTGGTTGCTACCTGGCTGTCGTCAACACAATGTTCTACTCAGATTCCAGTTTTACATACTAAAGGCACTTATTTTGAAGTTGGCTTTGACATGGTATGTACATGAATCTTTCTTGCTTGTTTATCAGAAAATAAATAGATAGAACTAAATGACCATTGAATACCGCTCGGGTTATTCAATTAATGGTTCACTCGAGTGTATCCCTGTCGCATTCTACTCGCTCTCGTTGTGGAATACTTGTGCAGGGATACACTCTCTTGAACCAATGAATAACCCAAGCGGTATTCAGTGGTCATTGAGTTCTGTTTTTATTCTATGACTACATGCAAATCTCAAAATACATCGTACTATCCAGATTATCATAAAAAATCATTACCACTGACGTTAAAATTCATCATCAGTTCCGCCCTTTTTTCTTTCTTTTTTACAAAATTTGTGGTTGCCTAGTTGTGACATTACTGTTTTGACGTCATTCTGGAATTGACGTCATTCTGGAATAAGTAGTCCCTGTCCAAGCCATTGAATACAACTAGGGTTATTCAATGGCCATTGAATACAGCTAGGGTTATTCAATGGCTGTATACAATGATATTTGCTTGTATTTGCATGTAGTCAATACTAGTCATAGAATAAATTAGATGTAAACTGAAACGATTAAATGTAAATCAGTGTTTATAAATTGATATTATAATATTATAATCGTTGTGACCTATTTGTGTCAATTTCTAGGTCCCAAATATTAGCGATTTAGCTCCTTTAATGAAGTGCTAAAATATGACAATAAAATAATCGCTTGATTTGTTTAACAGGGTTATATACAGTACAGATTTAAGGAATTTCATAACTTAACTGCACATATGGGTGACTTCATAATCGTTACAATCCCTTACCGCTCTAGCACTTACACAATTTAGAAATTAATGTATTGCCAAAATACGTGGAAACTGACCTTTTTATACTTTTCTAGCTTCAGATATTTGCACATAATAATTAATATAATGATAAATGTTTGTTGCAAAAAGCTAATATTGATTAATCGAAATATTAATGCTTTTCAAATATATTTCAGGGTAAAACTTTTAAATCTAGGATACATGACTATAATTCAAAAGATACAGAATTGCAAAATAGATTAATGCCCTATATAACAAGTAAAGAGGGAGAGTCTGTAAGTTTGTGTGATTATTATGCTACAATATAATTACTGGTACTTAAATTTTATATCTCTTATGAGAGAAATCTTCCAGAACCAAAAGTGCACATGGTTCTTCACTGTCCATTATATGCTGTTTCTTGCCATGCCCTCTGTCTTGCATTACTGACAAGGGGAAACCACGCCGGAAAATCACAATGAAGTTTCATCACCAACAATGATATCAAACCTGAGCCAGCTCCTTACTTACTGAGCCACCTTGGCTTACAAAATAACTTTTATAAAGACTATAATTATTATAGTAATTAAAGAGGATTGGAGGGAACAGTATGGTTCAATAGAGTTGAGTGATTGGTACCCCTGGTGTGGGAGCCGCAGTGGCTAAATGCGTAGGTAGCAAGCTCACTAGCCTGGAGATAACGTGTTTGCCCTTGGTGTTGGTCAAGAAAGTTCATTAAGATCTTCCAAAGTGGTTTCCATTTGTCAGGGATGACAGGGGGCCTGACAAGGACATTTGTCCAGTCTTTCAAATGGGATGAATAAAAAGGTCACTTTTACGCATTGACATGCATGTAAAAGATCTCTTGGCTGTAGGAATTTGATATAAGAGTAGGCCATATCGCCACTGTCCGGAAAAAATTTCCTTCCCAGCACTTTGTATGGCTTATGTCCTTCTAAAACGGCAATAAAAGAATTTGAGTAGGCAGCTTTTTTGGGGGGTAGGTAGCCTTTGGGCAAACAAACAATTTTTATGGCCTGAGTCAGGCAGTATTGTTTTAAGACACAAGAGTCAATCTCAAACTTGGCTCTCAAGATCATGGAAATTTATCACCTGCCTTGGATGGAGCTAACAGGACAAGAATAGGCTGTACCTTTTATTTGGTCTAATGATAAAGTAAATAACCCAATTATTTCAACTACTTCAAAGGCTATCTTGTGTTGTTTTATACATTTGCACATAGAAGATTATTATTATACATATCTTTTCTAGGTTATGGATAAATATTTAATAGTTGCACAACAATATTACCCACAATATCTTGATGAACTTAAAGGTATAGCTGCAGGATCAGAAATGCCCTTTTTTCAGGTAATTTCCTTTTATAATTCACTGTCAAATATTCAAGTATATGATGTTCTCAGCCTTTTGTGCTAATCAGATAAGATATATAGAATTAGACCATGATCAATTTATTTTTATACTACAGACAATACTTAAAAATATAAAATATAAATATATTACTGGCTTTCTTCATTTTTGGGTTATCTGCAATGTCAACCATTCATTTTAGCTGGTCGGATAGCCGTGGCGATAGAGAGGCGGCTTCTCACCAATGCAACGAGGGTTAAATCCCCGCTCAGGGCATGAACTTTATCGTTGTAAGTGAGAGGGATATTTGGTCTCCCGTCCGATCAGGCAGGTTTCCCCCGAGTTCTTCGGTTTCTTCCTGCAGTAATGATCGAAATCTTTCGCACGATCTGTGCCAAGGGCCAAATTGGAAAAAGGTCCCAGGCCTAATTTGCTACCCTTGTAAAACGACGCGATTATTATTATTATTATTATATAAAGGGGGATTAACTATTTATTTTAAATTCAGTATCATATTTCATTTTAGATATTTGTGCCTTCTATTCGTAATGAGTTAAATGCACATATTGATGGTGATTGGGGTGCTGAGAGTTGTTCAGATGTTCATGTTAATAATGCACAGCAGGTGAGATCTTGTTATTATTGAAATTCATCATGGTAGATTCAAATTTTACCTTTTCGCACAGATATATTGGTCAATTTAGATCAACATTGATGTGATTATCTTACTGAAAAAAGTTGGGCCTCTGATATCAAATATTTACAAAATGGAACTTTTAAAATTTGCACACAAATCATGTGCTAGAATGCTTTTGAGCACTAGCTGTTTGAATTGGCTCAATGATCGTGGCTAAACATGTCCCATGTAGGAGAATACTACCTGGTGTAGACTGAAATATCCATTAGACATTACAGTATAATAAACAGAAACAATTGAATGTAAATCAGTTTATAGGTTCCAAAGAATAGCAATTCAGCTCCTTTAAACTTGACTTTATTGAATGCCATGTAGAAATGTCTGTCTTTTTGTTATATTCACCCGATATAGAGCTACGTTATGTTATATTATATTAAATGATTTATTTGTATCTTTATTGTCCCCCGCCTTTCGAAGAAAGCAGGGGACTATTAAAATGGGTCCGTCCGTCCGTCTGTCCGTCTGTCTGTCTGTCTGTCCGTCTGTCACACTTTTTGGGACACAATAACTCTCTTTCTAATTGAGCTAGAATATTCAAACTTGGTGTAAGTGTTTATTAGGTCATTACCTTGATGGAGTTCGAAGATGAGCATTTTCCGCTTAGGGTAAGCAGAGATAAGCAATTTGATTGGTTGATGCTTTGGGACACGATAACTTAAGTTGTAATTAAGTGAGAGTGATGAGACTTGGTATATAGTTTTATTTCATCAGTACCTTGACTAAGTTCGATAATGAGCATTTTCTGCTCAGGGTAAGCAGAGCGATAAGCAATTTGATTGGCCGAGACTTTGAAACATAATAACTCTCCTTCTAATTGAGCTAGGATATTCAAACTTGGTGTAGGTGTTTATTAGGTCAATACCGTGATGAATTCGAAGATGAGCATTTACCGCACAAGGTAAGCAGAGATAAGCTATTTGATTGGTTGAAGCTTTGGGACGCGATAACTTGAGTTGTAATTAAGTTAGAGTGATGAAACTTGGTATATAGTTTTATTTCATCGATACCTTGACTAAGTTCATTAATGAACATTTTCTGTTGAGGGTAAGCAGAGCGATAAGCAACTGATAGGTCTCGACTTAGAAACACAAAAATTCTCCTTCTAATTAAGGTAGAATGTTCAAACTAGGTGTAGGCCTACATTAGGTGAATGCCTTGATGGAGTTCGATGATGAACAATGTCTGATTCTATCTGGTAGAGAGTGATGAAACTTAGTGTATAGTTTGATTACTCAATACTTTTGAAAAAAATAAATTTGCGATTAATTAATATGTGTCATCTATTTATTATGGGATTTCGGCGGGGGACATCAGCCTCACTGTTGGCTTGTTCTAGTATGCTATTGGTCATAATGAAGATGCAGATCCTTTAATTAAAGACAGAGCTTATTTTGTAAATGCTACAATTGTTGATAAGAATGGAAATATTGTTGAGAATTTCATGGCATATACCTACCCAGGTAAGATGTTCGAAACTGTCAGCTACATGGACCAGCTACAGAATAATATCTGACTCACAGATTCCCAAGTGGTATCATGCAGAGGCGGATCCAGGAAATCCAGTTAGAGGGGGCCCATGGGGCTCCCGTGAGAAAATTTTTTAAAAAAATCGGGGTGTCAGTGGTGATTTGTGGCGCATATCTATTTTTTTATACTGTTATTTAGGGATTTAGGGGGGGCCCGGGCACCTAGGGCCTCCCCCCTGGATCCGCCTCTGGTATCATGTTTTCTTGAAAGAATTTAAGAATACTGTGTCTTGTTATTAATAATGCCATCTTGAGAAGCTGGATCTGTAAATGACAAAAATCCCATTGAGACGGATCAGATGGGGTTTAGCGTCCTATTTTTCTGCATTGACTGGACTAATGAAGAAGGAAGGGCATACAGTGTGCTTTGAGGAAAATTTAGCCCGGACAATGACACTACAGTCTACTCTTATTTTGAATTCCAACTGCCAATGTGCACTACACAGGACCTCAGTTTTTTGTTCCATCGGACTGACTAGACATACATGTACCAGGGAGCGAACCCTAGGCCTCTAGGTTAGTGAGACATTGTCTTACCCACTAGGTAAAAGATTGAGACAATTGTCATTAAAATGAAATTTCATTAAGTTACATATTAAATAAGATAATAATGACATTTGTATCGCGCAACTATTCAATCCACTAGGGATTGCACTAGGCGCTAGAAAATGTTCTCACTGTGGAGTGTTAATGATAGTGACTAAACAAACTAGTTTTCACTTTGGATTTAAAAACCGACACAGATTCACATCGACAGATATTTTCTGGGAGTGTATTTCAAACAATTGATGTTTTGCAACTGAAAAATTCTGGATCCAAAAGATTTCAAATTATATTTATTTCTGTTACCTGTATAAAGATTTTGTATTATTTTAGGTTACCTACCAGGTAATGCATTTGGCTTCACAATGTCTGGATTAATAATATCAACTAATGCCCTTTCTCCTAAAGCCTTTGGAGACCTAAAAATACGTAAGTTATTGTGTTTCATTTCTCTATATTGAAAATGAAGAGAAAACAAATTAAATAACAGAAATAACTAGTTTATAAGATGCATACTGTTATCTTCCAGTACATCTTCACTATCAAAGAATATATAGGATATATAATTTTTATATACTTTCTCCTGTTGGAGAAAGCAGGGCACTATTAATATGTGTTTGTTTATCTCTCTTTCACATGTTTGGGACACAAAACCCTTATAGCGTTTTCTACAACTGATGTCAAATTTCTTTCCCTGCATCGATAATAAGCATTTTCTGCTTTGGTTAAGCAAATTGATTGCTCAGTGCTTTATAAATAGGGGGGTTGGATGGTCGATCTTGTGTGTTTTCTCCTGGGTTATCTGGTTTCCTGCCACTTCTAAAGACCATATGTGTAAGCAAATTATTGCAATAAAATTGAACAATATGCTAGTCTCGAAATTACGTAGTTCGTGTCGAGTGGGTGTTAAACCCCATTTCTCTCTCTTTTTTTATGAAAAGATAAATGATTAAGTATCTATATATTTTGGGGGTTAGGTGGGGTACATCAGACTTCATAAGTTAATGCCACTGGCTCCATTTCTCTCTCTTTTTTTATGAAAAGATAAATGATTAAGTATCTATATATTTTGGGGATTAGGTGGGGTACATCAGACTTCATAAGTTAATGCCACTGGCTTGCTCCTCTTTTCAAACCTACTGGTTGGAACGTTATATTTTTTAAAACTACTTTTTACCCCTATTCATTTACGAGTCCATGTATTTAAATATTGTTTTCAGCTAGAAATTATGTGAACAGAGCTTTATTAGCCCAATCAACAGAAGAAGGTGTAGAAAAGGTTCTACTTAGTAATGGTATAGGAGGAGCTTATGCTTTTAGGTGACTCATTTGTATAAACATAACATCTTATAGATAGAATTATAACATTAAATTCGATAACACATCTCATAAATTGTTAACTCCTAAATATGTTTACATGTTTATGTCAGGGGATGGATACAAATTCTTGTTTGCTGTACGGTTTGGTACATTTTTGTATTCTTTTTTTTTGCATTAGGCCGTCCGACTGTGTAGCAAAGTGAGATTGATTCGGTAAAGATTTTCTAAGGAGCACCTTTGATAAATCATTTCAATCTGTGTTGGGTTTTTTCCAGTTGCAATTTTGCTGATTTAAAGAGAAATCCAAGACAAAGTGTAAACTATGAAGTGACCTCAACCAAGATGGCTGTGTCTTTAGTTAGTAAGAAAACAGTAAATTTACAAATGGCAAAATATGACATATCATCATATGATACAACAGGACATTACTTTCATTTTAACAAGTAAGTAAAGAATTCATGATGCTCAGTACCATCTTAAAAATATCTGACATACTTCAGTCAGTCTATAGATAGTTTAGAATTTAAACAGATCTAAAATCTAAAATCTAAAAGAAATATATTTGTAAAGTTGTAATAATTCTGATCTCCAGTTTGATTAAAACTTTAAGTGTTAAGATTGATACCCTTTCTGTCGGTGCAGGGTATGTTAAGTTGATGATCTAATGTTTGTACGCTTTCAGTGCAGACAGAGTAGACTATGTTCATGATCTAACGTTTGTACTCTTTCAGTACAAAGTTTATTAAAGATGCATTATTATGTACAAGCTAAATCGGTCTATTGCAGATGTTTTTCCTTTATATGCATTATAATTTAGACATTTATTTTCATGACAAGTCCATAATCGATTCTTTAGATATTAAATGGATTATAACAACTGCATCATTTAATAATTTAATAATCTTCAAAAACAATGATAGCTGGAACGGCCACCTTTTTCTGTCTGTGAAACCTAAAAGTAACATTTTACCTTAACGAAATAATAAGCCAATAAATTATCAAATGGTTTGTGTCAAAAAAAGTAATATTTTCGACAAAATCAAGAAAACTTGACTTGAAATATAACCAAAAATTTTAATCGATTAGAACATCTGTGCCATTTTATTTATATAACCTTAAAGCTGTTAAAGCAATATTAAAAGCTATCACAGAAAAAACAGCTAGCTCTTTATCCAAATCATACATAATGCATCTTTATATCCCTTGATGATCTGACATTCGGTACTCTACCAGCCAAATTAGCTTCAATCATACTTTTAATAATAACTGAAATCAGTTTAAAGCTGAAAGATTTATATGGAGAGCTAATATTTTTTATATTTTGTTAAAAAAATATGTAGGTTTGAACATCCTGACACTGTAAACATTCCACAATTTCTAAATCACACCATCAGCTCAATCCACCGTAGAAAACGAGCTGAGCAGCTACCAACACCAACAGATATTACCAGTATTAAAAATATTCTTGGTGACACAGGAGATGCTCTCTATCCTATCTACAGAACACCTCGACCAACAGATAACACTTCAACATGTGCTACAGGTATGAACAAAACTATAAATATTTGATATGCTGCTAATAACAATTTGCCATGAAGAAAATTTTTTTATACGCCCACATTTTCATGCGGACGTATTATGTCGTCGCCCCTGTCCGTCCACAATTGTTGTGGACTCTCTACAGGTCACAATTCTTACCCGATTTTGACGAAACTTGGAATATAGGTTTATCCCCCAAAGATCTCGGCTGCTTTCGATATTGGCATGTATCGGATCAAAACTTCATGGATTATGGCCCCTGATTGTACTTAAAATCATGTTTTTAGCTTGTGGACCCTATAGAGGTCACAATTTTGAACCAATTTTGATGAAACTTGACATGCATGTTTATAACCCAAAGATCTTGGATCCTTTCGATATTTGCGACTATCGGAACGTAATTTCCTGAATTATGGCCCCTGATTGTCCGAAAAATCACCTATTTTAGCTTGTGGTACCTCTGGAGGTCACAATTATTATCCGATTTGAAAAACCGTTCGATTATATCACCGTTACACCCTAAGGAAGGCTGAGTTCAAAATGGCCGCCGTTCGTACGCGAATACTGTTAAAAAATGGTATATCAAGCTTGTGGACCCTGTAGAGGTCACAATTTTAATTTCGATTTTGATGAAACTTAAATTGCGTGTTTATAACCTAAATATCTTGATACTTTTCGATATTTGCGCATATCAAATTGTAACTTAATGAATTATGGCCTTTGATTGTAGGAAAAATCACTTTCGGTTTTGCTTGTTCTCTATCCATCTCTCGAAAATGTGGGCGTATCCTGCCTGGCAGCCGCTGGTTAAGACATAATTCTACAATTTGTTTAAAGTAGCGGGTGTATGTTCCATCCCTCTTAGCTGTGCCCAAATGTCGAGTTTATGTTTCCACAACTATGCTATTGTCAAAGCAAATAAAATTTGCATACCATAAGATTTTTGCCCACACTGACTCCTTAAAGTTACAAGTAATGCTGTATAAATTAGGGGATTGGGGACCTTTGTATAACTTGTTTTACTTAATTTATTTTCAAACCAACCTTTGTGTGCCAAGAAGAGCCCACTAGTCAAGGGTGGCACCTGCAGGAGTGATAAAAAAGTTGGATGGATGAAAAAACTGAGGTTGCATGAACATATTGGTAGTGCACATAAATAAAAGATTCTTGGGCAGTTGGCATAATACTCCTCCCCCATTGCCCTTGTCACCACCATGAAAAAAAGAATTACTGTGTGGTAAACCTGGCAAAAAGGCATCTATCTGATGCTTTATCAGACACAGTCCCGCTGTCATTTTGTCTGGCAAAGATTTTGTTTTTATTATCCTTAGTGGTTTTTTTATATTTATCATACACCTCTGATACTAGTTGTCAGCTACTGGTTGTGGAGATGTTAAACCCCATTCTATTCCATTCTTGTCTACCATTGTTGCATAATAATATATTGTTATGTTTTTCAGCAATTTATGATATAACCAGGTGTATTCTATTTATTTATACCGACAACCCAAAAAGTGCTTCACCAGTTTTGCAGATACCACTACCAAACTGTTCATAAGATAAACATAAATACTAATAGTATTTTATCTGTAATTAAACTATGTTAACCATAATGAGTATGTAAGAACGAATGTAAACTAAATATAATTGCGTTATAAATTGTATATAATGTTATGTAATTTTTGAAAATGATATTATTTCTATTATAAATTGTATATAATGTTATGTAATTTTTGTAATTTTTGAAAATGATATTATTTCTATTATAAATTGTATATAATGGTCCATGGTTATACATAATATATAAGTGAGACAGTAGGCCTATCTTAGAGATACTTCCATAAATTGTATTATTTCTATTATAAATTGTATATAATGTGATAATAATTTTTTTTAATACCAATATACCAGTAAAATTGTTCATATTATGTATATTGTAGAATCAATGTCGATTATGTGAATATGCCATTGTTACCTTATTGTAATTTTATATAAAGTGATATTTTAAATGTTTAAATAATATTTTTATATTTCTAAATAAATTATTGCATTTAATTTTTTTTCTTTTCAATGAAATTACGAAATAAAATAATAATTATGCATATTCCTATACATCCAGATAAGATATGGTGTTGTTTATTGCTTCAAGATGTCCATTTAGGACAGCACATACACATACATATACGATAGTCCTTCAAGTACAGAAACAATCTTCAGTGGAGTTCTAAAAACATGGGTATTGTCAGACATGAAGGTCAATTTTTCCATAGGCCTGCTAAGAAATGGTGCATTTCTCCTGATCTACAAGCTGTATTTATTCATGTAATATTTGCAAATTTATTTTGAGTGTTCTATATAATAGCCAATCTTATAGGCACTAAACATGTCCTGTCTGTCACTTCACAAGTTCATACAGACTTCCACAATCACATTAAGTGATTTATTACCGCCAATAATGTTGGAGCTTTTAGTCTCTTATTCGTCTCAATTTTTCCCTTAATTTTTTGTTCTCACCTCTTCCTGCATTTTTTAGTTGACTTAATGGTGTAGAATAGCAGAGAGAGAAATGGTTTTTAACGTCCACTCGACACAAACTAGGTCATTTTGGGACTAACGTATGGTTTTCAATTTTTATTTCAATAATTCGCTTGCGCGTACGGGTCTTTAGCAGTGGGAGGAAACCGGAGTGCCCGGAGGAAACCCATGAGGTTGAGAAGGTGCCCCTATCTCCATGTCACATACGCTCACAGTTAGGGCTCGAAACCACAGCTGCAAGCCAGAGGTGACCGGCCAACTAGAGGTTGAAGCGTGGCACTCTAGACCACTAGGCAATCCCAACCCCCATATTAGAATAGGAGAAAAGGGATAAAATTTGCAATTTCAGATCAGTTTGGGGTAATACTGATGATATTACAGCTGACGGATAGGGGATGTAAAGAGTCTTTCTACAGAGCAATCATTGACTGTGTTGGAAGTGAGATTTTCACCCCAGTCAACTCCAAATAGCCGTCGCAAAAAATCTAAACGGTCAACCCCCTAAAAGTTTATAATAAGCAGAGTGCCAAATGTGATCCCCATTTTGCCTATAAAGATTGGAACCAACGGAATGTTTAGCAAAAAGCTACAGCCTGTGATGTTTACAGCCATTTAACATTGAAGTCAATGGGCAAATATTCACTTGTCTGAGCCCAGATAGTGCACCAAGAGTAGATAACTCTTTATTTACAGAGGGCGCAGAATGTAATATGGTAGCCTCCATTGAATTCACATGGAGCAGGTAAATATTATAGATTATACCATATTTCTATCTGTATAAGATAAAAGTAACTTTATACCTCAATGAAATAAAAAGTCAGGTATTTGTCGAATAATTTGTGACTATAAAGTTAAATTTACAACAAAATCTCTGAGTCTGAAGTGAAATAATGATAATAATGAATGCCTGGAAGTGGAGTGGAGCTGGAAAGGCAATGAATGTTCAGACTTCAGACAATGAAATACTAAATGAAATAGATAGATTTTAATTTTATATAAATTACACATAATTATGATAATATCAGAACTTGATGAGATAGGGGGCCGGGGGGGGGGGGGGCTCGACTGTCAGTCCAGAATCTGTCGGGGATCTCTACTCATATGTAGTGATTTTGTAACTTGACAGGTTTCTCACGTTCAGAGTAGGTTTGGCTCCCCCAAACTCAACCACATTGATAGGTTGCCTAAACTAGACTACATATAGGGATTGCCCAAACTCATATATAGGGATTGCCCAAACTCTTGTATAAACTACAATCTTGCAGTGCACATGCTGTTGGCTCTATATGGGTTGATTAGCTTAAGTGTAGTGTGACTTATTGCAGATAGGAAATGGTCGCTTGCCCAGCAGACCAGGTCACCAGTAGAATTTAGGGGCGTTCAGGGTCGCTTCTTTAGCAGACCCGGTGATTTTATATTCATATATCATTATATCGTATTTCACAGTGTTCTGATGGAGTTGTCGATTGGTAGATCTCAATAGCCTGTATCTAACCTTCCTTCGTTTGGCAAATCACTTCATTGGCGCTGCGAGCTTTAAATTTTAAAAGCGGGGGGAAGGATAGGTTATTTATAATTAGGGATTACATTTTTTGGGCTCATACATATGTAAGTTTTAGTGACGTAAGATACACTTCAACTAATTAAATACAGGGTGTAGCTTGGAATTGATATAAAGCTGGCTCTAATTTTATTATTGGAAATTTTGTATATTTTTAAGTTTTAAAGCGACACTTTCACGTCAAGTAAAGAAAGAAAGTGTTCGAAATAAACAGTAAAATTTGTCTCAAACCAGATTTGGGTCAACATTTTAAATGTGTACATCCAATACCATATATTTTGGTGAAGCGTCAATGGACCTTTGACAGTGGCATATTGGTCCTTATCCTAAGTTACTATTTGGAAATACACATTTAAGCTTGAAATAACCTCGAACCAACAGCTCTTGCAACCTTTCGAAATGGTCTTCTGTAAGATAGTTGTAAATGAGGTTAAAATTTCAAGATCTTTGCACTCATTGGAATAATTCTCAAATAGTTTTCTTATTTTTCGTCAATCTTGAGATTTATTCCACAGCACCGTCTTAATTCTCCTCTTTATGTTGCACCCTTGTTGTCTTGGGTGGTTTTGTGTACTTATGAGGGGAAGGATGTTTTTGTAAGTTTATGTAACTTAACTTGTGTCTGATCCTTTTACATTATGTTAATACAATATTAATATGTTTAAACCAAAGTGGTTTGCAAATTGTCATTCAACTCCCGTTGGAAGACATAGTCTAGTCTTACTTGTAGGTGACAGTCGGGTGGCAAAGTTAAACTATATTTTAAGCCTTTTGCCATTGCTCTCAGTTAGTTTATATTTAAAAATATATAACCCCCAATTAAAGAATAATCGTAGTCTAGAAGGTGGCACCAAGTTAGCCTTTCCTTCTCATGTTCACATGATTTCTGGTGTTTTCTATTTGAGAACTCTGCAGTGGGGTTTAGGTTTAGTTGACCAATCATATCGGTTTATTTTGAAAAGAGTCAAGATGTGGTTGTATTTCCGGTTGTTTGTTGACATCGAAATTATGGCTCTGTGCAATGAGAGTTTGTTTATTAACTGGTATTTCATCTTGAGACTCATTCCGAATGGATGCAGACCGGAGGTCAGAGATTTCCTCAGAATAGTCTTTTCAAACAACTGATTGTATTAGATTAATCGAATAGGTAGGGACTTAAGATTGTTTCTAATTTTATTTGGGCTAGTTTATCATTGAAAGTAATAGCCCTGTCCTGCGGACGCTGTTTCATTAAATAGGGTACAATCTTATCAAATAATATCTACTACATCAGATCGTGTGTGTTGTCGGTCAAGTGATATCCAATTGTTAGATGGTTCCAGTCAAATGGTATTCAGTCAGATAATATTGTCGTCAACGGTATGCAATAAGATGGTATCTACTTGTCAGGCGGTGTTCTATTAGGCCGAACATTTCTTGTTTCGAACCTGTCTTGTTCTGGGTTTAAAATAGGGAATAAGAATATGGGCGTAGGTTTACCCAGCGATGAGGTGTTGGTTATTCGTTAAAACATTTTAAAAGATATAAAAAGGTTGATAGCGTCTGGTAACAGAATCATCAATAGGTTTATTGATCTCGCCGTCGTTGGCAGTGGTGGAAGAATCGTTAGTATTAGCAATGTCGAAAATGTTGGCGTTGTTGGCTGTGTCGAAGAAGACTCAATGTAGTAGAAAAAATAACGTCTGGTGACCAAATCATCGGTGGTTGTGGGTTAAATATCTCACCGTCGTTGACGGTACATGAAAAAACATCATTACATGTCGAAGTCACCGTCGTTGGCAGTGTCGACCGAATTATTGGTGGTAGCAGAAGTTAACAACAATGTAAGAGTTGTTAATGGTTGTTGGCAGTTGTTGAAAGATTATCGTTATTGTTTTAATTAAGGATCAATACCAATTATAGTCTGCAACGATTTCCTGGGGAATTCCAGTTAGAAACTGCAGAGAAATCAAGAAGAGGAATCTAAAAACAAGAATAGTTTAGGTCTATTTCAGTATTTGAATATAGCTCATTATGAATTGAATACGGTTAGTTTTTATTAATACAAGATATGCGTATTTGAGAGGTGTGTGGTCACTGAGATGTTAAGTAGAAGATTTGAGATTTACTAAGTTTAATTAGTTGTTTTTGGAGTTGAATGTGGAGATGGCATGGGACCGCCTTTGCAGATTCAATTGATGAATAACAGTTAAATCCTCGATGTTATTCCTGCTCAGTGGTTATAGCGAGGGTTGTGTCTTCTAAGAATCATTCATGTGTCTGATTTGTTGGATTGTTCCGTTTATAAGATGTGTATTTTTAGTCGGGGCAGAACTTTGATTCAGCCCGCTGTACAAAGGGGTGCCTAATAAAATTGGGAGGTGTGTAGTGATTTTGTAACTTGACAGGTTTCTCACGTTCAGAGTAGGTTTGGCTCCCCCAAACTCAACCACATTGATAGGTTGCCTAAACTAGACTACATATAGGGATTGCCCAAACTCATATATAGGGATTGCCCAAACTCTTGTATAAACTACAATCTTGCAGTGCACATGCTGTTGGCTCTATATAAGAGGGTTGATTAGCTCAAGTGTAGTGTGACTTATTGCAGATAGGAAATGGTCGCTTGCCCAGCAGACCAGGGGCCGTATTTATAAAAATTCTTAGAGTTTTCTTAACTTTTACTCTAAGACTTCCTAAAACAACATTTTGTTAAAAGTTACCTTCTAGAAATATTTATAAAGGGTCTTAGAGTAACTTTTAACTAAATGTAAGACTTGGGTACTAACCAAACTAAATCTGTCACGAAAAGAATTCCACCCATGTCCATTCGATATCTCCTTATCAACTCGTCATTGTTGTACTCCACTAAGAAATCTCTGCTTGTTTTAAACTCTCTTAGGCGGCGTACACGGACGGCCATGTTAGCCAAGATAAGAGTACTTTTAACAAGTTAGGAGTAATTCTTAAAGTAAAATGTTTTATAAATAGGTCTAAGGGAAATCTACAAAGTTAGGAGTAATTTTTGACAGTTAAGAGTTGATTTCAACTCTTAGAATGTTTATAAATACGGCCCCAGGTCACCAGTAGAATTTAGGGGCGTTCAGGGTCGCTTCTTTAGCAGACCCGGTGATTTTATATTCATATATCATTATATCGTATTTCACAGTGTTCTGATGGAGTTGTCGATTGGTAGATCTCAATAGCCTGTATCTAACCTTCCTTCGTTTGGCAAATCACTTCACATACATAACGTGCACAAAGACCAAGATCGAAGAAAGTTGTATCCAAAACAATAGTACCGGTACCTAGACATATCACATGTTGTCCTTAAATATTGACACAGAAACTCCTTAAAACGAACAGCATGTTTTTCTGACCATACCCCAGTTCAAAAATTGATATTAAGCTAGATGTAGACCTATGTCAGATTGTATTTATAACTCACATACCATTATTGCATGTGCAAGATTTACATGTACTACATGTAGGTTTGGTTACAAATATTTAGTGTACCGGTACCGGTTCTTATTTTATTTTTAGATAGTTGAACAAGATTTGCCAAAGGTGCTGAACATCTTCAAAGATGTCAAAAACAAAACATCAGATGCTATTGGTCAGGTGTCTTCACTGATATCAAAAATAGAAAATGGTGAACATCCAACTGCAAAGGTATGTATATATATGTAATCAGTTATTTATTTATTAATTGGTTCCTGAATATTTCTCAAGACATTATCAAGGCTTTTATAATCCTCATCTTCAATATTGCCAGAAAGCTCAATCGTGTACTGTAAGGATTAAAAAAATATTTCAGAATAACACCGGTACTCTTTGAGAATTTATCTTACTATGTTGAAAATAATTCTACGTGGAAGTCTCAGAAATTACCTATTTCGATCAGAGGTTAAAAATTATTTGCTTAATTTAGATGTACGGATACATGCATATGTTAGGAATTAGTAAGTAAATACTAAGTATCATGTAAGGAGGCAACACATTTTAATGAAATATATTAACTGTTGGATGTCTTACGAAGTGTTGAAATGTATCAATTTAATATATTTTTTTTACAGGGTATCAGCTTTTTAGAGGTTAAATTTGAAATGTTATTGAGCTATCTGATCAACTTGGTGTATACTATGCTACGAAAGTCTAGTGGTTTATCAATAGCAGATGATCCAGCTATTGAACGATTAGTTGAAATAAGAACAGTGAGTTTTCATTTCACTGTTTTTGTGATATAGTTTCATATTAAATAGTGATTGGTTATAAGATTTACTAATCTGAGATAATTTTTTACATTTTAAAACATGCATATGTATCTCTGGCGCTGTATTGCTTGGTTGGTGCTAACTTGCTGGCACTGTATATCTTATGAAGATTGTCAAATGCTATGAGGGTTTGTTTACATACACGCCAATGTATACACACAGGACCTTTGTTTTAAATCCCACCCGAATGACTAGACAGTCGTCCCAAGTAATTTTTCTTGGCCAACACCTTGAGCAAACACAAGACTTGCAGACTTTTTATCATAAACATGTTTTGTTTAGTTTAGTGCTACAAAGAAGAATTCCAAAATTTATTATTTCTTATAGTTATTTTATTCGTTGAAGCTCTTGATTACCATTGAATTTCCTGTTAATGCTATTGATACATATTTCTGACTATAATTGCTATCCACCATATTTTTAACTTTCACTTGATTCTATTTAGGTTTTAGAGAGAATGAGACCAATTGATCAAACACTGAAATACCAGATAGACAAGCTTATCAAGACGGCACAAACTGGAACCCAAGGTCAGTTCCTGTAATTGTTAACTATACAAATCTTCATGTTAAGAGACAGTCCAATGTACTTGTGTTTAAAACTTTTATTGAGAAGAGTAGTTGGAAGAGTATTCCATTTTGTTTAAAGTATGTCACTTCTGCAAGTTTTGGTAGTATAACATCAATCATTTGTGAGTTATAAATATTATTTTCTTTAATTACAGATGCTAGTGATCCATTACGTTTCCGTGCCAATCCAGCAAACCTAGCTGCTGAGGTATGTTATATTGGAGTTCTTGGGGGGGGGGGGAGGGCTTTTTGTACCAGGGTATGGGCCCAAGCACTATTCATTTTGTTCTTATTGTTGTTCTTGATTGAACACTCTTCAGAAAAAGCCTAAGGCTCCAACATGGAACTTGTCATACTTGTTCCTTAGACAATTGTGCATGAATGGACAGACTTTAAATTTTTAATATGGCATCACAATTCCAAGATGGCTGCAATGGCATTGTTAGTGGTTCCTGGTCCATAGCATTTACAAAGTTAATGTATTTTAAAGTAAACAGATATTCGTTGTAATGGACATTTCTTACGGATCAATTCAACAATGCAATGATAAACCATACTAGTTTTTGCTTCCAAGACAACATGCGATAAAGTCATGCTCATTTATCATATAAACAAACTATCAATCGGATTAAAACACGGATCCCATTTGGTTCAGTTCAAAATTTCATTTTACTTGTCTCTACTACACTAGGATTGGGGAGAGTTGTTCTATAACATGCATTCTGTTTATTGTGATGAATTAGCTAATGAAATGGTCTGTTGCAACAACTTCTGATGCAACAACATTAACACTGATTGGTTAATCAAATGTCTGATGTCATAGGGTCAAAAGTTGTTCGCATGAGCCCTGACATGCCCCCCCCCCCCACTACAACTTGTAAGATCTTCATGTAGTATAAAAAGACAAAATGAAATCCTGATTTTTATTTTAATCAGATTATATAATCTATAATCTAGTGTTTATGCTTAATAGAAAAAATAGTGTCATATAGTAATGTCACCTTTCATTGTAAGAGTTCTCTCCCCTTTGTACTTTACTAGAGTACCACAAGAGTTATCTCCCATTATGTAGAATCTTTAGTATGTGTAGTATGTAGAGAGGTTGAATAAAAGATGGCCTATCTAACATGTGGTTTTTGAGTGAATATATTTAATCCATGCCATCCATGGTAAACCAGAGAACTAACCCCCACAGAGCATGGTGGAGATGCTAAAGCAATGATCCATCCACAATGTTACCTGATATTTTCTGAAAATATGAAGAATATACCAAAATAGATCCACAGTGGTAAAAAAAAAATGAGTGACATTTTTGACTAATTTTCTTAGAAGAAATTAAATTTGATATCATATTGCCTAAATGATAGTGGCTTTTAATAGACTCAAGGCTTAAATTTGAAACTGAAGTGAAAGGCCTAAAGCTAGTTAGCAGTTTTGTTCCTGATTTTGTGTGATAAATGGTGTTCCAGAGTTCCAGTCCACTTCAATGAATTTCTACAATTTAAATAGTTTACCACATGAACAAGTGTTCCAGTAAGTCAGTGATTTTTTTTCTATTGTTCCAGTAATCCGGTTTTTCTGCAGTGATGGAGGTTTGGTATTTTTTAGTAATTTGAGACTTTGTCAAGAAATCATGACATGTGGCCATGTGCTTTATTTTCAAATCTAACCGCTCTGAAACTTTTTTATTATTGAGCTAAGAACCCACAAGCCAAACATTTTGATGACAATTTACAGCCAACAGAGTAGCCTGATGTGATAACTGCATTGTAGGCCTAGAACTAACATTTTTTGTGCTTTTGTCTTGTTGAAGTCCAGTGGTGTAGACAGGCTTACTGTGTGTGTGTATTATTGACAAAGTGATAGTGATGATCAGCTTTTGAGACAGAACTATAAATTAGGCCTAGCCTATTATTAGACTGAAATTATTTTTTTATTGATAATCAAAGCAGTGTCTTCATTTCTATATTGAACTTAATTATTGTGGATTTACTATTTTAAAATTCCTTTGAAAGTGTGTGTATGGGAAATTTTGTTATATTCATATACCGTATTCATATTGTGTTCTCATAATTTATTTAGGCTTATATAATATGTTTTGCAACTACAAGGTAGTAAATTTAATATTTTCATAATTACTTAACTATTCCTTCATTTTGCATAATGTTTCATAATTAATATAATTTAGCATTTTCAATGTGTGAGTGCCTAGAATTTTTCATACAATATTTAATTAAGGACATAAGGTCATAATTTTGTTCATGTTATTCATCACACATGGTTTGTTTTCCTATAACCTTAATAGGCCTTCTTTTTTACCTTTTCCTATCTGGTTTTAATTTTACAATTATGGCTACATTTAATTCATCAGATAGATTCGAGGGCACAACTCTATCCAGAGATAAAGCCTCTGCCCATTTTCTGTCATTTATTGATCACCTAGAGGCCAATGATCTCGATACAGAACCAATAAGTGTGCGAGAAATGACACAATTATTAGTACGATTCAAACAAACTCTTAAAGGCTCAGCTCGACTTTGGATCGAAGGAAGAGTTTTTCGTAATTTAGAAGATCTAAAATCCACTTTTATAAATAGATTTTCAGAAAGCAAAACTTCATTCTCGTTACACCAAGCTTATCAAAATTTCACCTATGATATGCACATTTCTGCTCAAGAAAACCTAGAAAATTTGCAAAAATTATCTAATCATTTGGGATTCAGAGATCAGCAAATCCGACATAAGTATATTTCTATATTGCCAGAACAATGTCGTCAAGCCGTGGTGATGTCTTTAAATGACAATGTTCCGATTGATCGAATACCGCAAAAGATTCAATGTTTTTTCGACGTTTCAAAACCGAAAGAGGTAACTTTTTCGCATTCTGAAGTAGACTTACTTCATAATGAATTGCAATCTTTGGAGATTAATAATTCCTCAATCATGCCCAAATCACGTTACAAGTCGCCTAATAGACCACATAGAGATTTTCGTTCAAATAGTGTTGATACTCGCGATACATATAGGCCTAATCGTCGTGATCCGAGTCCAGAAAATAATTATCGCCAAACTCGCGGTTCTTTTGATCACCGTTCTTCACGGAATTATCGAAAACGTGATGATTCATTTAATAGCCGTTCTTCACATTCTTACAGAAAAAGATTATTCTGTGATTTTTGCCTTAAACCAAATCACACCTGGCGCAACTGTTTTCAACGTGAACGTGAATTGACATGCAGACGTAATACTACTAGACAACCTAACAGATCTGATAATTCTGGTCAGAATTTTTGAATAAGGGAACTTGTGATTCTGCTCCTCGTGAGTTCCCTGAAACTAATTCTAAACCAGTTATTATTAAGTTGGATAAACGCAACTATTGTAAAGGCAGTTTTCAGGATAGAAAACCTGCATTAATTCTTATTGATAGTGGTGCATCAAGATCACTTATTTCATCGTCAGTTATTCATTCTTCGCCTTATCTTAATAATTTGCCTGTAAATAAGTTAAACAAGGCCCTAAAGTTTCGTATGGGTAATGGAAATTATTTAGTTTGTTCATATTTTATTCGTTTTGAGATTAGTATTCAAGGTTATATTTTGGAAGTTGAAGCATACGTTGCCAAAGACTTAGTTGGAATTGACATTATTTTAGGTCAAGAAACGTTATCATCTTTAGATGGTAATCTCAGTTTTCGTGACAATATCTTCCAGTGTAAATCAAGAAAAATTTGTTTTTCTACTTGTCACAGTATTCATATAAAGCCTAATCATAGTCGTTTCGTTACTGTGTATGGTAAAGTTCCAGCAGTATTTAAGAATAGAGAAGTGTTACTTTATTGTAATAAAACCATTTCGGATGCCTGCCCTTCATCAGTATTAGTAAAACTGAAGCGTAACAAGGCTGTAATACCTATTAGTAACACAAGCGATAAAACGTTGCATATTAATGCATCAACGCCTATTTCTTTTATGTCATTGGATGACATTTTTGTTTGTGAAAATCCAGATTTATCTAGTCATGAGCAGTCCAAGAATATTTCAAAAGAAGCAGTTCGAGATATTTTCAAGGAGAACATTGATTTGTCTTCAAGTATTCTAACTAAAAATGCCAAAGATGGATTTTATGAACTTTTATGCGAGTATAAAAGTGCTTTTAGTCTACATGGAGAAATTGGTCATTGTCCGAATATGTCAGTTGACATTGAAGTTTCAAATGAAGACCCATTCTACATAAGACCCTATCCTACTACTGAAGCTGAGAAGCATGTCATTGACACAGAGTTAAATAAATTGGTTAAACTTGGCATATTGGCTGTAGGTCACCAATCCTACACTTCGCCAGTTCTTGTAATTCCAAAGAAAGGCACGAGTGAAAAGAGAGTTGTTGTGGATTTCCGATACCTTAACTCAAGGATTAATCGATTAAATCATCCATTTCCTCTACTTTCTGATACTTTAAAACGTATTGGTAATTCTAAACCCAAGGTTCTCAGCTGCATTGATTTAAAATCTGCATTTTTATACGCCCACATTTTCATGTGGACGTATTATGTCGTCGCCCCTGTCCGTCCGGACGTCCGTCCGTCTGTCCGTCCGTCCGGACGTCCGTCCACAATTGTTTGTGGACCCTCTACAGGTCACAATTCTTGTCCGATTTTGACGAAACTTAAAATATAGCTTTATCCCCAAAAGAACTCGGCTGCTCTCGATATTGGCATGTATCGGATCGAAACTTCATGGGTTATGGCCCCTGATTGTACGAAAAATCACGTTTTTAGCTTGTGGACCCTATAGAGGTCACAATTTTGAACAGATTCTGATGAAACTTGACATGCATGTTTATAACCCAAAGATCTTGGTTCCTTTTGATATTTGCGCCTATCGGAACGTAATTTTCTGAATTATGGCCCCTGATTGTCCGAAAAATCACCTATTTTAGCTTGAGGTCCCTCTTGAGCCGACAATTATTATCCGATTTAAAAAACCGTTCGATTATATCACCGTTACACCCCAAGGAAGGTTCAGTTCGAATTTCGGGAAAATCGGACCAAAATTGCCATACAAAATGGCCGCCGTTTGTACGCGAATACAGTTAAAAAGTGGTATATCAAGGTTGTGGACCCTGTAGAGGTCACAATTTTAATTTGATTTTGATGAAACTTGAAATGCATGGTTATAACCCAAAGATCTTGGTTCCTTTCGATATTTGCGCATATCAGATCGTAACTTCCTGAATTAATGCCCCTGATTATACGTAAAATTGCCTTTGTTTAGCTTGTGGTCTCTTTGGAGGTCACAATTATTATCCGATTTAAAAAATCGTTTGATTATATCACCGTTACACCCTAAAGAAGGTTGAGTTTGAATTTCGGGAAAATCGAACCAAAATTGCCATACAAAATGGCCGACGATCGTACGCGAATACTGTTTAAAATGGTATATCAATGTTGTGGACCCTGTAGAGGTCACAATTTTTATTATACGCCCACATTTTCATGTGGACGTATTATGTCGTCGCCCCTGTCCGTCCGTCCGTCCACAATTGTTTGTGGACTCTCTACAGGTCATAATTCTTACTCGATTTCAACGAAACTTGAAATATAGGTTTATCCCCTAAAGATCTCAGCTGCTTTCGATATTGGCACGTATCAGATCAAAACTTCATGGATTATGGCCCCTGATTGTACGAAAAATCACGTTTTTAGCTTGTGGACCCTATAGAGGTCACAATTTTGAACCGATTTTGATGAAACTTGACATGCATGTTTATATCCCAAAGATCTTGGTTCCTTTCGATATTTGCGCCTATCGGAACGTAATTTCCTGAATTATGGCCCCTGATTGTCCGAAAAATCACCTATTTTAGCTCGTGGTACCTCTGGAGGTCACAATTATTATCCAATTTGAAAAACCGTTCGATTATATCACCGTTACACCCTAAGGACGGTTGAGTTCAAATTTCGGAAAAATCGGACTAAAATTACCATACAAAATGGCCGCCGTTCGTACGCGAATACTGTTAAAAAATGGTATATCCAGGTTGTGGACCCTGTAGGGATCACAATTTTAATTTGATTTTGATGAAACTTGAAATGCATGGTTATAACCCAAAGATCTTGGTTCCTTTCAATATTTGCGCATATCAGATCGTAACTTCCTGAATTATGGCCCCTAATTATACGCAAAATCGTCTTTAATTAGCTTGTGGTCCCTCTGGAGGTTACAATAATTATCCGATTTAAAAAATCGTTTGATTATATCACCGTTACACCCTCAGAAAAGTTCAGTTCGAATTTCGGTAAAATTGGACCAAAATTGCCATACAAAATGGCCGCCATTCGTACGCGAATACTGTTAAAATATGGTATATCAAGGTTGTGGACCCTGTAGAGGTCACAATTTTAATTTGATTTTGATGAAACTTGAAATGCATGGTTATAACCCAAAGATCTTGGTTCCTTTCGATATTTGGGCATATCGGATTGTAACTTCCTGAATTATGGCCCCTGATTATACGCAAAATCGTCTTTGTTTAGCTTGTGGTCCCTCTGGAGGTCACAATTATTATCCGATTTAAAAAATCGTTTAATTATATCACCGTTACACCCTAAGGATGGTTGAGATTTAATTTCGGAAAAATTCGAAACAAAATTGCCATACAAAATGGCCGCCGCATGTACGCGAATACTGTTATAAAAAGGTATATCAAGGTTGTGGACTCAGTATAGGTCACAATTTTGATTCAATTTTGATAAAACTTAAAATGCATGGTTATAACCCAAAGTTCTTGGTCCCTTTCGTATTTGCGCATATCATATCGTAGCTTTCTGAATTATGGCCCCTGATTGCCCGAAAAATCGCCTATGGTCCCTCTGGAGGTTATGATTATTATCCGATTGACAAAAAGCTTGACTCTATCACCGTTACACCATACCGAAGGTTGAGTTTGAATTTCAGGGAAGTCGGACCATAATTGCCAGACAAAATGGACGCCGTTTGTACTCTAATAGTGTTAAAATATGGTATATCAAGGTTGTGGACCCAGTATAGGTCACAATTTTGATTCGATTTTGATGAAACTTGAAATGCATGTTTATAACCTAAAGATCTTGATTCTTTTCGATATTTGCGCATATCAAATTGTAATTTAATGAATTATAGGCTTTGATTGTAGGAAAAATCACTTTCGGTTTTGCTTGTTCTCTAACCATCTCTCGAAAATGTGGGCGTATCCTGCCTGGCAGTGCCAGCTTACTATCTTTTGATTTTGATGAAACTTGAAATGCATGGATATAACCCAAAGTTGTTGGTTCCTTTCGATATTTGCGCATATCGGATTGTAACTTCCTGAATTATGGCCCCTGATTATACGCAAAATCGCCTTTGTTTAGCTTGTGGTTCCTCTAGAGGTCACAATTATTATCCGATTTAAAAAATCGTTTGATTATATCACCTTTACACCCTAAGGAAGGAGGAGTTCGAATTTCGGAATAATTGGACCAAAATTACCATACAAAATGGCCGCTGTTCGTATGCGAATACTGTTGAAAAATGGTGTATCAAGGTCGTCGACCCTGTAGAGGTCCCAATTTTAATTCGATTTTGACGAAACTTGAAATGCATGGATATTACCCAAAGATCTTGGGTCCTTTTGATATTTGCGCATATCGTATCGTAACTTCCTGAATTAATGCCCCTTGATTATATGCAAAATCGCCTTTGTTTAGCTTGTGGTCTCTCTGGAGGTCACAATTATTATCCTATTTAAAAAATTGTTTGATTATATCACCGTTACAAGCTAAGAAAGGTTGAGTTCAAATTTCGGGAAAATAGGACCAAAATTACAATACAAAATGGCTGCTGTTTGTACGCAAATACTGTTAAAAAATGGTATTTCGATTTTGATGAAACTTGAAATGCATGTTTATAACCTAAATATCTTGATACTTTTCGATATTTGCGCATATCAAATTGTAACTTGATTATGGCCTTTGATTGTAGGAAAAATCACTTTCGGTTTTGCTTGTTCTCTATCCATCTCTCGAAAATGTGGGCGTATCCTGCCTGGCAGCCGCTGGTTTACTTTACCTTTGTCTCCCAAATCTCAGAAGTATACAGGAATATCGTCATACTATGGTGGAAAACATAATTTCAAAAGACTAAGTCAAGGTCTTAGTGTTTCACCTGCTGTTTTCCAATCTAACATCGACGAAGTCTTATCCGAAGTTAAAGATAGTTATCATTACTGTATTGCCCATCACGATGACATCATTGTCTTTAGTAAAGATCAGAATTCTCATAAACAACACTTAGCCCAAGTATTTCAAGCCTTAATAAATAATGGTCTAAAAATATCGCCAAAGAAATGTTCTTTCTTTCGTAGTAATGTTGTTTACATGGGGCATCAAATAACAATTTGCAAAAACGGATTAGCAACAATTCAGCCATTATCTGATAGATGTCGTGCTATTCAGAATTTGGCTCGCCCAAAATCAACTAAGGATGTTCGTAAATTCATTGGTGCTGTGAATTATGTATCTAATTTTCTCCCTAAACTTCAGCTTGTATTACAACCATTGCATAAGATATCAAATAAAAGAGTTAAGTTTCATTGGACAGATGAACATGAATCTACATTTCACGAAGTAAAGAAACTTCTTACTCAACCACCCGTTCTATACATGCCATCTGGTGATGGTAGATTCACATTATACAGTGATACATCAAGAACAGCAACCGGTTCATATTTAACTCAAGTGATTAATGGTCAAGAAAGGTTATTAGGTTATTATTCTAAGCGACTTCCTAATGCTTGTGAAAGATATAGTGTAACAGAGTTAGAATTATTTGGATTATTAATCAACATAACTAATTTTCAGTATCTACTGAAAGGTGTTGAATTTGATGCATATGTCGACCATTCTGCAATAGTCCAGTTATTCCAGTCTAAACGTGAACCATGTACTAACCGCTTAAAGAAGCTATTGGTTAAATTATCTCATTATGCATTAAAAATAGGATATAAAAAAGGTACCGAATTGGTCTTAGCCGATTTTCTTTCTCGAAGTCCTTTAGAGGATGATTCAGAAATAGATATCGTTGTCCCGACTGCATTTTCTACTGAGGAAATTAATCCTGTAAGTGAGCGACCTATTACAAGACAATGGGCTAAACAACAGAAAATTCAAGTTCCTGATGTACATCCAGTTATAAAGCCCACTATTTCTTCATCGTCTACCGCTCATGTTCCTCATATAACTAACGATAATAACAACATTCCAGTTCGCATGCCTAGTTCTCAGACAACGCATGTCCAAAATTCTAATAATTCTGAACCAAGACTAGTTGATAAACCTCTAGTATCTGAAGATGAGGAAATCGAAATTCCTATCGAATTGTGTATTCCTCCAAAACCTGTTATTCATAACTGCGAGAATATTATTCAGAAGAATTTTCCAAAACAACAAGATTTGAACAAACTTCTCAACATTATTAAACGGAAAATCATCAGAGATTACAATCTATCAATAGATGCAAATAAATTACGGATTGAACAAGAAACCTCCCCACATTTTAAGCCAATTTATGATTATTTAGGTCATGATATTTTGCCAGCCAATAAGAAGTCAGCAAAGACAATTCAATTAAAATCTGAAGAATATCTTTTATGCGATTCAATTTTATTCAGGCTTATCATTCATAAAGATGAAACATTCACTTTACAATTAGCCATTCCCGAATCAATGTGTCATAGCCTTATCAATATCTACCACGACAGTCAACTTTCAAATCATCAAGGTATTGTTCGAACATATCTAACCATGAGAAAATTATTTTACTTTCCTAATATGTTTAACACCATTTCTTCCTATATCAAATCATGTTTCAAATGTCAGCAGTTTAAAGGAAAAACAGACAAAGTTCGCATATTTCATAACCGAATTCCTACACATTACAGAACTTTTGACAGATTAAGTCTTGATTTCAAGAGTATGCCATCTTCGTCAACCGGATTTAAAAATCTAATGGTTGTTTGCGATGAAATAACAAGATTCGTTGTTTGTGTTCCTTTAAAATCTTTAGATGCTGAAACTATATGTGAAGCAATAATACAGAAGATAGTTTGTACTTTTGGTCCACCTTCTGTTCTTATCACAGATTGTGCTGCATCATTAACTGGTAAACTTGTTAGTGTACTTTGTCAAGCTCTAGATATCGATCAGAAACTTATCAGTGTGGAAAATCATGGAAGTTTACTTGTTGAAAGACATATCCAGTCTATTTCTAATTTTCTCAAGTACAATTTAAATCAGTTTGGTACAGATTGGGTACGATATGTTTCTACATGCTGCTACGCATACAATTCATTTGTTTCTCCTCAACTTGGAAACTATTCACCATATGAGTTAGTCTTTGGTAAAGAACCAAAGAATCTAACTTCCCTAAATTGGTCATTTACCGGAATATGTAAATCTTATGATGAGTATATGTCACACCTTAAATCTAAATTTGATGCTATTTCATCGACAATTCTTAATCTACAGAAGAGACAACAAGAAAGTCAAAATATGAGTATTGCTCATAGTCTAAGCAAAAATCCAATCTATAGTCTTGGACAATTGGTTTTTGTGTTTAAGCCGTCGTCTTCAGCATTGACTGCTAATTCACGGAAGATAAAAGCAGATTGGTGTGGTCCGCTAGTTGTTCATCAAATATTAGATAGGACACATTACATTCTGTCTACCCTTGAAGGAAAGGTATTACAAGAGGTCTATTCTATAAACAGACTCAAACCTTGTTTTGTACGATCTCATGAACCTAATAAACAAATAACTCATATTGATGCTTTAAGAAAGAGTTTAGGTAAATCAGATAATGAAAATGCTCATATTGTTAATTGCGACAATTTTGTCAAATGTACGGATGAAGTAGGTAATGTTTTGTCTACATTCGATGATAGCAATGTTGTATGTAATAGATTTACTACGCCTGTAGATATAGCTCAATGTAAAGTTAATATTATTGAGAATAGAAACATTGCATCCTTAAGTAAGTTAAATTTAGGACAAATAGAGCAACAGTTCAATCACATAGTTGACCTGACTAATGAAGATTATATGGAAATAAAGAAAGCTCGATTTAAATTTGGTTCCTTAGAACTATTAGTAGAGATTCCATGTCAAAAGAATAAGGAATTTACTTGGATTAATGTTGATAATTATCCTTATTTGTATCCAATTGTTGAAAACTTACATTGTGATCCAACATTCCATATTACTGGTAGTATACGAAAATACAATAAATATTATTGTTAAAGCAAGTTTTTCATAAACCTAGTGTTTTGATGTTATGATTTAATAAATCAACAATCGTTTTTATAGGTAAACCTTATTAATGCCATATCATCTTCCTATTGATAAACTCATTGAAGTTGTATTCAAATCGGTATTAATCACGTATTTGATGTTAGGAAATGTATGTACTTGCATATAATTTGTGATATTAAGCATTTAGGTTGGAGCAATACTTGTAAAATCAATTGGTAATTAAACATCTTATGAGAATTTCATACTTGCAATCTATATTGATATTGGGGAAAAGTTTTAGCTGTAGCTGTATATATGTTTTTGAAAAATGTTACTAATTATTTCGATGTCAGACTATTTTTCATTTCACAAATTTTCAAGTTTGATATGTTAATTACTATTTCATTGATTGCGTGTGTTTGATTGTTTCTGTGAGTGATTCACAAGGAATTTTATTTGTTTGTTCTTATTATGATAATGTAAACTCTAATTTATCAAAGGGAGTTCACATCTTTCAAGAGAGGGGGATGTCATATAGTAATGTCACCTTTCATTGTAAGAGTTCTCTCCCCTTTGTACTTTACTAGAGTACCACAAGAGTTATCTCCCATTATGTAGAATCTTTAGTATGTGTAGTATGTAGAGAGGTTGAATAAAAGATGGCCTATCTAACATGTGGTTTTTGAGTGAATATATTTAATCCATGCCATCCATGGTAAACCAGAGAACTAACCCCCACAGAGCAATAGAATCTGAAGTGACATGTACGTGTATGTTTCATTTCTCTTGTTGTAATTTTCTAGGCAGATAATGATGATGAAGAAGATGAAGATGGTGAACCAAAGAAATATGTGGCTCCTAAAGTTGCTCCTGTAGCTTATAGTAAGATCTTAATATAATTACAGTCTGTAATCAGGCTAGAGCTTTTAATTATTGGTGGCAATGATCACAATAGCAATAATATAAAGAATCAAAATATTGATACTTTTATATCTTTCTGACAGATCTTTAAGTGGTTGTCAAAACAATATACTTGTATAATAAAACCATTGATTACAAAAATTAACAAAATCTTAAAGGGCCAATGTATTTTTATATGTAGTTTCAAATAAGCTATGCGGAGCTGTTTTGTGTATGTGGCACTAAATAAATGGACATTTTAATACTAAATGCACAATGAATTGATATAGCATCAAAATAAATTGAGATGTCTTCTACTTCCTTATATGAAAATACAAACTTAAAAATTATGAATTATAATGAATAAGAAATCTAACGGTATTGAATATCTTGTAATTTTTGTAGCTGGTGATTTAACAGCAGCTGAACAAGAAGAGTTGATAAAGCAGAGAGCTGTTAAACGAGTATTAAGCAGTCGTATGTTAAAAGAGTTGAGACACCAGTATGATGATTCACCTGAAGAAATTAGGGTAAGTTTAATTAAAGTAGATGGGTTGGATGGCCAAATGGTTAATACGTGTGTGCTGTATGATAAAGCCTGTCATTGAGTCAACTGGCGTGGTTTTGAATCCTCGGTTCTACGCTAAAAAGAGTAGGGTCGTCTGTCCAACCTCATGGGTTTTCTCTGGGTCCTCCGGCTTCCTCCCACTGCTAAAGACCCGTACGCGCAAGCGAATTATTAAAATAAAATGAAACCATATATTAGTCCCGAAATGACCTTGTTTGTGTCAAGTTGACTTTAAACCCCATTTCTCTCTCTCTCATAACATAGCTACATTTATATAATTACCTGTAAATACAATTTATTATCATTTAGGTGGAGTGGTCAGGTGGTGTAATATGTGTTTAGATCACAAGGTCTATCATTGAATCAAGTGGCAAGGGTTTACCTTCCCAACTTTGTGGCTTTTGTCCCGGTCCTCTGCTTTCCTCTCACTTTTAAGGACTCATACGTGAAATAAAATTGTTAGTCCCAAAATGACCTAATTTGTGTCAAGTGGACATTATTAAACTCTATAACTCTGTCTGTCTTAGGAGAACTAAGTTAGTGAGAAACTTCCCTCTCATGACAGTTTAAGTCAAGATTATTGTTCTGCATCTAGCAACTAGAAAAAATTTATGAATTATTTTGTGATGTAATTGATGTGTCTGTATGTAATTAAGATTCTATATGAATACTGTATTTAATGAGTTTTTTTTAATAATTCAGGAAGCTTATGATGTTCACAGATTACGAGAAAATAAAACAGAAAGAGACAGAACAGAGTAAGTTAGCTTCAGATAAATCAGATGAAATACATGATTGAACATACTGGAATTGTAGGTTTACAATCGTTAAAATGGCTTGATTTGAAGCTTACTCAAGCATTTTTGGTAGTGAAACATTGACCTTTAAATAAGCAATTTTCTCAACAATGAAAACCTATTTGTTATACTTTCATTGTTGATACTGAAAGATCTATAACACAATGTTTCTGTGTGACTCTATTGCAATTTGTGACTCTCCAGTACAAAACAGTACACTTGGGTCAAATTGAAGAAATGGAGATAATGGTGTCAAATGAAAGCTATAAAAACTTAAAACTCCCATATCTCTGCCAATTTTTGTCGGATTCTTAGAATTCAGGTACCAATGAAAAGCGGTTTTTATAGTCTTTCATTTGACACCATTAATTTTAATTTCTTCAATTTGACCCAAGTGTACTGTTTTGTACTGGAGGGTCACATTTTTCTATTTTGAAACTTTTAGTACCCACAACCATCCCAGTCTCAAAACAATATCATGATACTGATTTTAGTATTAAACAATTAATGTTTTAACAAGCTGACAGAGTTTAACACTAGAAAAGCTGTAAAGCAATAGAAATGTAAATTAACAGTTTTTCACACAGCTCTAAACTAAGTTAAACGTTCTTACCCTGTAAGTTATTGGTGTGCTGTTAGATTCAGCTGTTGTTTAGAACATAGCTCTTTAACTTTCATTTAAAATCTCTATTTTGTTAACCATATACATGTACGCCGCAGAAAAAGGTCGTCAATTTCAAATTATTGACGTTTGCTTATAGATATTTCATATTGATATTATTTATTTATATTTAAAGATATGAAGAAGAAAGATTTATTCGTTTACCAAGCAGTAAAAAACAAAGGGTAGGTGTCTATTTAGTACATCTCTATAATAATTATGATTAAGAATGATATCCCTTGTTGAATGTGATATATATAATAACATCATTAATAATGATTATTTCCATATCATATTTCCATATTTATCTTACAGGCATCAGAGGGAAATAACCTAGCAACACTGACATCATTAAGTAAATTAACACACTTTGGTGACATGTCCGCGTTGACAGCAGATGACGGTTTATTTAAAAGTGTAAGTAGATCTAGATGGATATATTGTGTATTAATCTGTAACCACAGGGTTAATTTTAAATCTATTCATTTCTATATAATTTATGTAAGGAAATGGTTATTTGCATTAAGAATATTGCAGCTATATAAAAAATATGTGGTACGCTGTTCATATTGAAATTTTCTTCATTGGCTCAAACTTAAGAGTGGATGATTTCTATGCCTGAAGCTTGGGGCTTAATCAACAAATGTTACAAAGAGAAGGAATTCATGCCTTTGGTTTTAAAGAAATTCCCTATTATTTATTATAGAGAGGAGGCAAGAAAAGTAAGATGTCTGCAGCAAATAAAAAGGTAGTTATAATCTTATATATATTGGTGTTTTTTTTTAAATCAAAGAGATGGTTCATTTGGTCCAAATTAATAGAAAAAAAAACCCATATCTTAAGTTGGATCATAAATTTCGAATGCATGTTGTCGATTTATATTTCCATTCATATTAAATATTTGTCGATATTGATTTAAGAGCTGGCATAGAAAACTTTGCTAATAGTATGCTGGTAGGGGTCCAAACGAGTCTGTCTGTTTAAAAATTAATATGGAATTGAGTCTTATTTCATGAGCTGTTAAACTGGTTCAGGCGCTGAGTTTAGTACTAATTATAGGGTCCACAGTCCACTTACAACACCCCATTGCAGCTTGTTCTATGGGTATTATCCACTAGGATTTCACCATGGCACTGTAAGGAGCCATGCTGACTCGTACCATGTACGATAAATTGCTTCAGATAGCAAACTCAGTTAGTGAAAACAATCAGAGCTGGATTATTTTATGAATTAAATTTTAAAAATATTTTCAGCAAAAGTCCAAAGCGAAAGGAAAGAAAAAGCTTAAAGGTATGTTTCATAATGATTAACTCTTTGGATTTTTGAATTCGCAATAAGTTGAGAAAGTCTCCAATTATTGTAGTAAAACTAAATCACATCATGGACCATATATTATTCACATCAAGTGGATGTAGAGATATTGAACGTGGATGATAAATATAATATATATGCAACTGTTTAAATTTTTATTGAATATTTATGTTAAATTCATCAGATTATTACTCTCTTCATATAAGGAGTCCAACGTCAGGACATTGGCTGTTGTGTAGTTTTGTGTTTAAAAGGTTGTTTTAGAAATTCTGAATATTTATGATTTTGTTCTTACTGTTTCAGGTTCCAAGTTTAAGAGGCGAAAATAAGAAGATCTTAATAAAAAATCGTTGTATTTGTAAAATGGAATTCTGTTTGTCTTTTTGAATTATCTTGGTATACTAGTTAATAATTTGGCGGTGCAACAACAACTTGTTGAGCATATATAGAAAAAACAACCCTGAAAAAGACCGACGAATAATCTGCTTAGTCACAGATTTTTGTCATGTTGATTAGGATACCTTTTGCTCTTTCCTTTATTAAATAAAGCTTATCATACTTGTTCTTTGTACCCTAAGGAACATCCATATTGTTTGAGGTGCATGCCCAAACCCCAGGGGCAGAGCTGCGCTCTGCCCCTGGGGTTTTATTTTTGTGGGTCTGTGTGTCGCCTAGAGGCTACATTTCTTAAGTGATCCTCCTGCAATTTTACATACTTATTCCTTATACCCTAGATCCATATTCTTTTTGGTCCATGCCCAACCCCCAGGGGCAGAGCCACGCCCATCTATGTATTTGATTGTTTGTCGTATACAGGCCGCACTGCTTAACGTATCAACTTGAAACTTTGCATACATACCCTAAGGAACATCCCTATCATTTGGGGTGCAAGCCCCTCCACCCCCAGGGACAGAGCCACGTCCATCTCTTGTTTTTGATTGTTTGTTGTCTACAGGCCGCCCTGCTTAACATATCAACTTGAAACTTTGCGTACTTATTCTTTGCACCCTAAGGAACATCCCTATCATTTGGGGTGCAAGCCCAACCCCAAAGGACAGTGCCACGCTCATTTTCTTTTTTTGTCTGTGTTTTGCCCACAGCCCACAATTCTTAATCGAATGTCTTGAAAACTTTTTTATACTTATTCCTTATACCCCAAGGCTGACCTCAATTATTTTTGGTGCATGCCCGACCCCCAGGGACAGAGCCACGCCCAATGTTTATGTGTCCTGTGTTTCACCTACAGGCAGCAATTCTTAATAGATACTTTGCATACCTATTCCTTATACCCGCAGAATGACCCCTATTGATTTTTAGTGATTGCCCAACCCCCAGTGGCAGAGCCATAACATCCAAGTTGAGCCAAAGCTGCTGTGTGGATGTATATCCAACGTTTGCGTGGCTATCTTAAATATAAGATATTTATGTCCGAACTCCGATATCATAAAAAGGAAAACTTGTCTTATATCGAAATGTGTTTAAGTTACCAGAATTGCTTATCTCCCTTTAGTGCACAAGATCTCACAAGCAGTGTGATTTATATTGAAAGTTATTCAGCATTTAATTCCATATCTAACATGCTATTAATTTTAAAAGTGGATAATTTTATAGATAGCTAAGGATTTGAGAATGAAAGGCAGTCTGAAAATCATAAATTAATTATTGTCTCCCTTTAATGCACACATTTGTAAGTTTTTGGATACTGTTACATTCACTGAACATTTAACCCATAATCCATCAAATATTTGATCCTTGTAATCACAGGTTGATGGATTCTACTGAAATTCTTTTGTAAAGATCAAAATTTAGAAATGGTGATTAGCTTTATAAACAGTCGGACGACTATAAGCTCCTGTTTGGCTTGGGGTATCTTTTATGGCGTGGCAATCTACTGCTCTATGGCCTACTCTTTTATCCAATTCGAACTGTTAAGGGTTGTTTTAAGTGAAAGCCAGTGTGTGTGCCTAGTACATGGAACCTCGGTTTTTCATCCGTCTGTCATGCACCACTGACAAGGGGGAACCACACCAGAAAATCGAGATGGACTTTTCTCAAACCACACCAGGATCGAACACAGGACCTCCAGGTAAGCGAGCCAATGTTTTACTCATTGAGCCACAGCAGCTACACGTGTCTGTGAAGTAAAAATACTATAAGGTAATATAAAATTGGATTTTATTCAAGCACCTCTGAAGAGGTAACATATAAATATGTGGATATACTTCGGTTAATTGTCTCTTAAATAATAGCCTTTCCAAGAAGAGACAAATAGGAAAGGGTCTCCGTGCACTCCGGTTTCCTCCAACGGCTAAATATCCCTACGCGCAAGCGAATTATTGAAATAAAATTTTTAAAAAAAAACCCATATGTTAGTCCCGAAATAACCTAGTTGTGTTGAGTGGACGTTAAACACCATTTCTCTCTATATTATATTTCTGCAATACCAATAAACTGGTTAATAAAGATAGAAAATCTACATTGTAGTTATCTCCCTTTGACCAATTTATGAATATAAACAGTAATGGCGGATATTTTGAAACAAGTTTGGACAACATCCACATATTGAGTGCAGTTTGACATTTCAAAGAGTGATGGGTGTTGACTGACATTCAGAATAATAGTGCCATGTGAATTTCCTGAACTTTTTTTGAAAATGGCGACAAAGACATTGAGACAGGATGTAGATTTCCAGGGTCTTTTCAGGAAACTTGGTAATGACAGTTTTTTTTACTGTTGTACTTTTGTAGGCTACGCTGTGTAATGAATCATTCGGATTTTTTGTTTGTTTTTATTTTTGTTTAGTTTAGATAATAATAAAATGTACATTTATATAGCTCACAGCATCTGTTTAGAGAGAGAAAAAAATGAGGTTTTACATCCACTCAACGAACACAAGCAGTGACAAGTCCGATCAGGCAGGTTTCCCCCGAGTTCTTCGGTTTCTTCCTGCAGTAATGATCGAAATCATTCGCACGATCTGTGCCAAGGGCCAAATTGGAAAAAGGCCTCAGGCCTAATTTGCTACCCTTGTAAAATGACGCGATTATTATTATTATTATTATTATTATTTCAATAATTTCCTTGGCACTTGCATAATAAGCGCCATAGTTCTACCAGGCATAAGTAAGAGGGGTCTTCTTAGAAGTGGCAGTGGTAGTACCTGGAGAAAACCGACATGGTGAGGCATGGTTAGGTGATCCTACTCCTTTTCACGTACAAGTTAGGGAAGGAAACCACGCCAACAGACACAATGACAGGCCATCTCAATTCCCCCAAATCCTTTAATTCTCACTAATTCTCAGGAATTAGATTTCAAGATTTATTGTGTCAATTAACAGACATGACACTTACAGTACACTAACACGGTACTTTAATTTGGGAAAAACCAATTTATCAAATTAAGTTTTATTCGATCTGATGTTTCAATTCTAATCAATTAAGAATAGATCAACTAGTTTCTCCGGCAATATTATTTAAAACAAAGAATAATATAGGCTTATCAAGTTAGATTCATACAGAGCCGTCCTCAGTAGCTTTACTTGCGTATCCTTTTTTTCTAGGTCATAACTTAGAAGAGATACGAGTTCGAGCATTGGAGAATATTTTATCTAAATTGAACCACAAACTTATTTGTGAGGCTGATCTGATTCATGAAAGACATCTGTTTATTCGTTTACTAGAATGGTTTAATTTCTCTAAAGCTCCTCAACAGGAACAAGTCTTAAATTTTCTTAAAACTCTCTCACAGGTATGATTATTTGATGTTTTTATTACGGATTTTCCAGACATTTTTCTTTGTTCCTATTTATTATATTTTCATGACTGGATTTTTTATAGTTGATTCTACTCTGCTACTGTTGTTACAAACCATGTGAATTTTCTATGCAAGTGTTTATCAAAATTGTTTGGCTACACGTGTCCGACAGCCCTTGTTGTCCAAAACCTTGTAACTTTTATGTCGTAATTATTTTAGAGTAATAAAAATATGAATACTCAGTTATTTGTGTTATTATTTATGTTAATGTTATACTCAACTTGAAATATATTTTATTATTAATTTAGCAAACATCTGCCGCTGAAATAATCCAAGATGTAGGTGGAGTTGAGTTTCTTTCCAATCTGCGTATTAATGCTGCTCTAAATCTTCAACCAATCATAGATCAGATACTAGAAAACACATTAAGATTGCCTACAGCATCAGTAGATCAACATGCACCAGAATGTATATATCATAGACGTCCAGTTACAGAACATAACAGTAAATAGAAAGTCTTATCATTCTCTATTTTTGTCTAATTTATGATCATTTTTTAAATTATAACTTCTGTTTATCGATAAATTTCATTCCAATATAAAAAAATGACCATTCCAATAATCTTAATTGATTGATTTTTGTAATGGTTATGTAAAAAAAAAAAATAGTTTGATATCATTACACATCTAATCTCTGATTTCGATTCTTGATATGAAAATCTAGAAAATATAAATAGTATTGATAAATAAACTTTATAAATTAACACCTCAGAAATCAGAATTCATTTTATTTTACCTACATAGTAAATGTAAATAAAAAAAGTTTATATTGATGATTCAAGTTCTTTTATTTTGTGAATTGAAAAAAGTACTCACATAAATATGATTACATCATTCTTGCTGTTTTTCAAATTTTGTAGTTACGCAGCAGTCAAATCAATCTGGAGATGATAGTTCTAGAAGTCATCAATCTAGTCTTACAACTACGGCAACAACACAAGGTTCTAGCATGGTTAACACTGATAAGATTGACATACTAGAGGATCCAGTACCAAGATATTTTACTGAAACAACGGAACCACCAACTACATCAAATCGTAAGTTCTATCATTTTCAGTTTTTTTATAAGTTTGATGTTCTATTTGCTTATCATACATGTATGTGTATCATTTGAATAGACGGTTGTACATATATTTGACTTAAATTGTATATTATATTGTTTACATGTATTAGTATTCAACTTTTGTATTGTTTACATGTGTTCAATTCTATATGTTTTATATGTATTCATTGTTTACATGTATTCAACTTTTGTATACATTGTTTACATTTATTCAACATTTTGTTTATATTGTTTACATTTATTCAACATTTGTAGAACTATATTGTTGAAATTTTCTTTCATTTACCAGCTCCCCCATTTGGATTCCGTCTCACAGCTTTTCCATGGTTAGCTTTGACCCCTACAGATCGTCATGTTCTGGAATCTACTAGCAGGTTAGTACAACAAAAATGGGAAAATAATAATTTTAAAATTGAAGTTAATACCATCTGTCCAGGCTAAGCATCATTGACTTGAAAAGTTTTGCTTCTTATTAATCTTTATCATCAAGAATAGTTATTCTGATGATAATAGTCTGACAGATCCTATTTTTATTACTCTGAATGTTTGTTTTTCAGATCACTACAAAGTCGAGATCCTAAAATGCTTGTTAGTGCTTGTGAATTTTTAGGTGATGTAGTCTTCCAAGATTTTCCATCAGAGATCTTCTTACAGAGACCTCAGATTACAAAAGTAGGTTTTAAAGATTTTAATGCATATTATCTTTATCCATGTATGTCTGTCACTGTCAGTCCATCAAGAGAGAGAGAGAGAGAGAAATGGGGTTTAACTCCAATCGACACAAACTAGGCCATTACAGGATTTTAGCTTGCAGTAAGAGGAAACTGGAGGACCTGGAGATAACCCACAAGGTGGGAGGAAACTGGAGGAACTGGAGAAAACCCACAAGGTCAGACAGTCGACCCTACTCCTTGTCAAGTACAACCAGATATTCAAAAGCATGCCAGTTGACTCAATGACCGGCTTTATGATACAGCGCATACATGCTAACCATTCGGCCATCAAGCCCCCCGTCAGTCCATCAATCTGATACTTATAAATCCTGTTTTTCTGTGAATGGTGGTACTCGATTGAACATTCCGGAATTTTTTCACTCAATCCCAAAAATAGTGACAATCGAGTGAAAAGGGGTATTTCGGGCCAAAACGTATGTATCGATTGGATAAGTAAATATCTCAACCAACCATACAGCTGAAACCTATTCGTTGTGTTCAATTATGTCACGATTCTACTCACACAACCTGCGTATGGTCAGGACTGATTGAACTGTGACACTCAATTGCAATTCTGGCAATTCTGGACGTTCTGGACTGACAATCGAGCATCCCCGTGATTATTGGCTGCTCAGTTATTTCCCTTTATTTCATGTCATGAAGATGTATATTTCTATTTTCAGAGTTTATGGTCACTTCTTCTACCTTCTAAAGAGAAGAATTATGATTTATCATCGCATGCAGCAGACACATTAACTGATCTTACTCGCTGTTTACGTTCAAGAATTCACTTTTATCAAGATCCAGCTTTATACACTCCTAATCAAGGTTATTTCTCATTTGCATTTCATAATTTATTCTGTGTTCATGAGCGAAAGCCACTCAGTGAGTAAGGAGCTTGCTTGGGGTTTCCAGGTTTGATTCCAATGTCTGCAGAGAAACTTCCATGTGCATGTAGCAGAACCCATGCCAATTGAAATTCATAGCATATATGCGTGTCTTCACTAGCCAGAATTGAGCAGAAAAGTAGGGTATTAAACCCCATTTTATTTCATTTCACTTTCTTCTCTGTTCAATGACAGTTGGGTTCAATACTGCCATATTGTTAAATTTTTACAAAATACTGTATTTAATCTTGTTTAGAGATGTAACAGGGTTTAAAATCAAATGGTTCTGTGTCAACCGCACTTTAGGACATTAACAAATTTGATCTATGTTTATGCGTATGAGGAACAACCCAAATTATGTGATCTTGGTTTTCTTTTCCAGATTTTTCCTCTGCATCACCAACTTCATATTCTATTGGAGAAGGATCCAACCAATCAGGAAACTCAACAGATTCTAGGCCATCAGTTGTTGGGTGGAATGATACACGCCATCGTGGTGATGGTAGAGATGGAGACACAACATCTTCAAGCAGG
This sequence comes from Patella pellucida, assembly GCA_917208275.1. Lineage (NCBI taxonomy): Eukaryota > Metazoa > Mollusca > Gastropoda > Patellidae > Patella > Patella pellucida. Next base: position 68,018,381 of record OU795039.1, read on the forward strand.
TACAAAATTATTTTATTATCTTGACTTAGTTCTAGGAAGTTTAGTACCAGTACTTTGAATTGTGATAAAGAAAACACAACCTTTGATTGGTGTAAATTATGCAAGTCTGAAAATCCGCCACTAATTAATGATATTTTCAGACACAAATACAGTCCTTGTTCAAATACATTTTCTCTTTTATCTTTTCTGTGTGTTTTTTTTTTCTTTTGAGGGGGTGGGGGGGATGGCTCAAAGTTCTAAAATGTCAGTTTTATTTCTAATTGTGTGTTACATTTAGTCAGGTACAATCATATAATCAACAATGTGATGATATAAATGTAGCCCAGTTGTGATACAAAATAAAAATACAAAAACCAAAAACTTTGAGAACCCCAAACATTTTATTTGTATGGCCTTATTGGAAACATCATTTTTCTGATTTGATGGTTTATTTATATAATTAGGGTGTTCAGTGGTTTATTGATTTAATGTGTGCTCGTTAGATCATAAGGTCTGTCATTGAGTCAGTGGCATGGTTTTGATTCTTTGCAAGGAGTAGGGTCACCTATCCAACCTTTTTGGTTTTCTCGGGGTCCCCCAGTTTCCTCCCACATTTAATGACACCTACGCACAAGCGAATTATCGAAATAAAAATGCAACCCTGTTAGTCCCAAAATAACCTAGTTTGTATCGAATGGACGTTAAACCCCATTTCTCTCGCAGTCTCCTCTAATTGTATAATTTGTTTTCTTAAACTATGTTTGTATAATTAATCTTTTTTTCAGGGCATCAAGTTTAGTACTGGACGGTGATAGATCTAGAGAAGAAACAGATTTTAACGAATGTTCATCATTACAACATCATCAAATATATATCCCACAATTCTGTTTGAACACCATGTTAAAATCACTACCATTATTACAAACGAAAGATGAAACAACAGCCGTAAAGATTTTCAATCTCTTACATCAAGTAGTCGCTATATTTACAGAAATTATGGGTGATATTTGGTCTGACAGCAGTGAAATGACCCGTGATACCGTAAGTATTTAGTCATGACAACTGGTCCAACATTATCTTACGATGAAAATTTTAAAACAAAAGTAGCTTTTCTGTGTATATAAACAATCGTTCCATTAAGCCAGAATAAAAATTGTATTGGTCCATATCTATATTTCTAATTTCAGATGGATAAACTGCAGGATTGTCTGGTTAATATTTCTACATTGTTGGAATTTCACGGTCATCAGGAATCTCGAACTAACGAAGCCGATATTACACGTCATAGATTGATATATATTGGTGTTTGTAATCTCTTTGTTAAAATAATAATACTGATACCAAGGAACAAGGTAAACTTCTATATTTTATATCACTTCAGAAGTATAGTTCCTTGTATTCTTTTTAAATATGAAAGCGCAATGCCTTGCTGAGTAAGGTGCTAATTCGCTAACCATTAGGTCTCGTTTTTGCCCCCTTTGTTCATCCAGCGTGGGGTGGTTTCCTCTTGCTAGTGGTGCAGGATAGAGGGTCTGGCAAGAAACAACATCTAGTCTTTCAAATGATGCGAAAACCGACGTCTCATGTACACATTGGCAGGCATGTAAAAGAACCCTTGACTGTCTGGACAAAATTTCTTTCATTATATACTTTATGGTATATACTTGTTTTCATTAGTCCAGTCGGTGCAGATAAGTAGGACATTACATTTATTTCATTTCTTTTAAAACTGTTCTGGTTTGTTTTTCAGTGTGTTAGTGTTGTACCAGAACGGTTGATTTTTTCTATATGTAGAGTTGTATTTGATGAAAGTCTAGCTGGTAGCTATGGTTATATTAGAACTACATTATTACCATATCTACAAGAACTAGACACACAGTCTCATCACAAATATTACTCTGCATCTAGAATTTGTCAAGCTATGAAGAAAACCTGTCAATTTGCACAGGCTGTCAAAAATGGGGTAAGAATAAATTAACTGCATACTATTTTTAGACCAGGAACTTAACCTACGGCGCTTCTCATCTTAATGTTCTTGAGAGCAACACTCTTTGAATAAGCATACGGCTCCGCCAATTTAAGTACAATCAATGTGAAACTTGCCTTGCTTGTTCCTTTGACAATTGTGCATGGATTGACAGATTTTTCGATATTTGATATTACATTACAACACAATTCCAAGATGGCTGTGATGACGTCATGCTGGTTCCTAGTCATCCCATACTTTTTTTTATCCAATTCTGTAAATCTAGAGCAAATATTGAAGAAATTGAGCCACATGTTTTCTCATCTGAAAGATAAAAACACCTAAATTGTACTGGTATTATTATTTTCATAACGTTTCAAGCACGATATAGGTTGCGTACGTCAGATTAAAACTAAATTCATTGAAATTTATTTCAAGGGTCATTTACCAGAAGATATTATAACCATGGCAACAGATGCCTTACCCAGCATGCCATATCATCAGTATTTACCAATGATTACCGAGTTCATCAAATTTGTAGCCAATCACGTGTAAGTTTACATTCAATTACTGATATGATTTTTAAAATATAAAAAAAAGCAATATGCTAGGATGTTAATTACATGTCCGAGAGTACAACTATTTCCCTTAAAGTTAAAATTATTAAGATAAACAATTATGTGGTTAATAACTACATATATATACTTTATTGCCAGGAATATTTTTGGTTCTTGAAATTAAATTTGGGTTATGGTGGTGCCATTGTCTTTATAGGGAAGTTGTCCAGCTCCCATAATTTTATGATTTTTTTTATCACAGAGGAAGTCGTTTATTACCAGATAAAAAGATTTTATCCTCAGCAAGAAAATTGATTCTAAGATTTTTATCTCATCCACTAACTAATGTTCGACAGTTTACATATAAGGCCTTACTACATCACATACAGGTAATCTAATGTAATATATTTCTATTATATGTCAGTCTTACGAATAAATATTAGGATCTTAGAAAACATAAACCACAGGGCTTGAACCTAAGAAATAAAAATAAAAATTTAAGCTCATAGACTAACTCTCTTTCAAATCTGCTATCCATAGAAATGTTAGTTCTTATTTTGTATGATCTTCTGTTTTGTCCCATGTCTACAAGTATTCCAAGAGATGACTTTCTGAAAAGCATTATGGAAAATGGCTGAGGCGCTAAGAAACTGAACGCAGATGGAAATTTGGAAATTCAATCATTCTTTTTATTTATTTGACATTTTTAATTAAGTTTGCTTTACATTAAAGAGATTACATAAGATGTATAACAATAATGTTGATTATAATTTTAGGCAGTATTGAATGTAAAAGAAGCAGCTGATCCTCGGTCTCGTTCCTGTATACAAGCTTGTTTTCTTCTAGATTCAGATATCTTGTATGAACTTGTTGTATTTGGTCTAAATGACCCTGAAAAAGAGGTAATGTTCTGGAAAAGTGATTAAAATTATTCTAAATAACAATATCATTTTAAAATAGAGTAATGCATTTTCGTTTAACTCTAGTTTTGTTAAATCACTTAAGAAAATGTAATTCACATGTTTTTATCTTGTAAATTTTCTCGGGGGTTGGATGACCAAATGGTTAGCATACGTGTATAATAAAGCTTGTCGTTGGGTCAACTGGCGTGGTTTTGAATCTGCGGTTGTATGTGCCAAGGAGTAAGGTGACTAAGGTCACATGTCTAACCTTGTTGATATTCTCTGAGCCCTCCGGTTTCCTTTCACTGCTAAAGACCCCTACACGCAAGCAATTTATTGAAATAACTATAACCATAGGTAAGTCCCAAAATTACCTAGTTTGTGTCGAGTGGACGGTAAACCTCATTTCTCTCCCTCTGTATTATTTTAAAACTGATGAAAATGTAATTCACATGTCTTTATCTTGTCAATTTTCTGATATTTATTTTATGTCATTGTATTTTTTACTGTATTTTTGGTTCTAGATATCTGTGTTGTGTACTGAACTAATACATCATGTATTAAACAGTAGATATTTGATGATAGAAGATATGTGGCCGACATTAATACAGGCTTTATATAGATCATTTCCTGTCATACAGGTAAACATTAATACAGGTTTTATTAAGATTGTTCCTTTCATACAAGTAAAAAAAAAAATATATGCATGTCCTGAAACTAATTCACCCGTAGGATATGTTTTCAAATTGTTAAAGTGATGAATTATTTCTGGATTAAGTTTGATTTTTTCTTTGCTTTGTTGTATTTCATGAAGTGTGTGTAAAGTTATACAAACACTTGTTGGTAAGTCTTACTTGGGCTTTATGAAACAGGTCAATATTGAAAATATAAGTCAGTGCTTGAATCTAACACATAAATTTGTTGTTTATAATAATTTCTTGTTTTACAGCATTCACAAACACATGTCTTGATAATAATTCATTGTGTTTACTCAAATAGGATAGATAGACTGAATCAACTATTTAAACATTGGTATTGTGTTAAAATGATTTTATTAACTATAAGTAAGATAATATGTGTATTTTTCAGTCTTATTGTGATATGTCTACTAAGCTTGGTCAGAAGATATGGTCCATGTTAGATCCTAAATCAAGTACAGAATTAATTTCTTTACAAGATAAATTACGAGGATGTCTCCGTCTTCTCTTTTCTCATGATCTACAGTAAGTTTTATTGATGAAATGTAACAGGGTTTATATAATGACCTACTGTTATGCACCTTACCTTGGGTAATGGAAGCCATACAGTGTGCTATGAGGGAAATTTTGTCCAGATAGCACGGCTATGGCCTACTCTTATATCCAATTCAAACTGCCAAGGGATCTTTTACGTGCACGCCAATGTGTACACAGGACCTCAGGTTTCCGTATCATCCGGAGGACTAGTTTTATTGATGGGTACATTCATATTAGTTGCTTTCAATGAAAACAGATGATGATATTATACGTGCCTAAATTTCTATAGAAGGGTGTCATCCGTGTGTATTTCTTGTATAGCCCTTTTGTAAGAAATGTAAATTGTTGAAATAATTCTTCCTGATGGTTGTGGTTAATATTTTATCTAAATGAGAGAATCCTTTCCATTGTTTTGACTCTGTGCTGATGATTTCAGAGTTCGTACCAGAGTCCTGGAGAGGATTTCATGGTTTTTAGCAAATGAAGAAGAAAGTGATAAAAAGATACCAGTATTCTCTGATCTGGATGTTAATAATTTATGTGATACGTTGATTGTCAAAAATGTTAGAAATGTAGAAGAGGATATTGGCCGTTCGGTCTTTCAGGTTAGTGAATTTTTTTTTTTGTATATAAATCTATGCATATGTAGTCATTCAGTGTTAAAAGCTTATATTAAACTAATCAATCTAGGATCAAAGCCTATTATTAATCAAGGGAAGTAACTCAATTAACACAAAGAACCCAAGAAGGCTTCAGACCAATCACTATTCCTTAATAATAATATGAATAAGTTGGTTTACTAAGGAAGTATATGACACTACTCTTATTGAAAAAATGTTCAGAAATCTGCTAGTTAGATTATTTATTAATGACAAGCTAGAATTTAATGCTCATTAATAGTGTTTGAATAAGTATACTGTTTATAAATAAAGGGTATAGAGATTGATCATTATAAAACAGTAAATCTGATTGCTTTTCCTTTCCAGATGGATAGTTTAAAACAAGTATATGATATATTTAATGGTTCATCAGTAGATCCTACAGTAAAGAAATCTGCTGCTGAACAATTAGCTATTATGTTACATGGTTTGTATTTGATTGACCTTTGATACTTTTGGGTGTTTTCTTCTTATACATAAAATACATTTGACTGTTTACATTTTCTATCCACATTTTCATCTATAGATATATTGTTAAAAATTTAATGCAAGATTTTGTGAATCTGATTGAAGTTAGACTGTATTTTCGTTTAGGTTATTCGACTTGTCACTCTGTAATCGTTTACTATGACAGTATAATAGTACATTTGACCTTGATAAGAAAGCATTTCTAAAGACTGTAAACCTTTCTAAAGATATCCCAGAACTTCCTGTATCACGATTTTGATTGGTAGGTTGTTCTGGAGTCAACCAATCACAACCTGGGCATTATAGAACAGCCTTATAAGGTAATGTCATTAAGCCAAGATAAAATTGAGTAAACAACTGAGAAAATAGAACGGACAATCCTGGACATAAGGCACCTGTCATATGTGATAATTTGTGCCCAACAAAGTCTATGACGGGTGCTTTATGCCAAGGCTTTCCGAACAAATAATTTTGTGCGTGAGTTGGATAATAACAAGTTATGTTTGATTTACAGATACAAATCTCCATACAGCATTCCGTGAAACTGGTGGTTTAGAAGTTATATTAGATATATTAAGAAAGGGTGTTTATAAAACAACTGATGCTCAGGTATTTATCATACTTTTTTTTTACTTTCTTAAATATAAGATACAATTCCCCCAATGTACAGAAAATTTTTATGAAGGAAAAGATGAAGAAATGAAACTCATATTTCTATTATAATTTCCAGTTTGGTGTGAAAGATGTAATGATGATTGTTATTTGTATATTTATAGACTGGAGTACCTGATTATTTACCTGCCTGTATTTCTATACTACGTTATATACTACATCATGATTATAATCTACGTCATAATCTAGCTCATGATCCACAGATATACTACACTTTACTCAGAGGTACTATTATATATTTAATTTATACTTTATTTGATTTATACTTTACTCTGAGGTAGTTTAACACTCATTTAATTTTACCACTTTACTCCTTGGTAATATTTTATTTATTTAAATTACCTCTTTATGCTGAGAGAGTATTATATTCATTTAATTTACCTCTTTAACCTGAGGTGGTATTATATTCATTTAATTAATGTCTTTACTCCGAGGTACTATTAGTATTTTATTCATTTAATTTACCTTTTTACTCTGAGGAAATATTATATTCATTTAATTTACCTTTTACTCATTACCCCTTTACTCTGAGGAAATATTTTATTCATTTAATTTACCTCTTTACTCTGAGGAAATATTATATTCATTTAATTTACCTTTTACTCATTACCTCTTTACTCTGAGGGAATATTTTATTCATTTAAATTACCTCTTTATGCTGAGGTAGTATTATATTCATTTAATTTACCTCTTTAACCTGAGGTGGTATTATATTCATTCAATTAACGTCTTTACTCTGAGGGAATATTTTATTCATTTAATTTACCACTTTACTCTGAGGGAATATTATATTCATTTAATTTACCACTTTACTCTGAGGGAATATTTATTCATTTAATTTACCATTTTACCCTGAGGAAATATTTTATTCATTTAATTTACCACTTTATTCTGAGGGAATATTTTATTCATTTAATTTACCTTTTTACTTTGTGGTAGTATTTGTATTCATTTAATTTACCTTTTAACTTTGTGGTAGTATTTGTATTGATTTAATAATTATGCAAAATAAATGAAAGTATTAAAACTTAAACATGCATTATTCAAGAGCTAAAACTGCCTAGTGCAGGTCTTTATTCGGGCATGAAATGTTTTCTAAAGTATTAATTAGACATTAATTAACTGATCCAGGCCTTAATCAACTTTGGATGGCATCAGATTGCTCCGATATTAAACAGACTAAAACGTTTCAGTGATAAATCAAATATGGTGCGCCCAGACGCTTTGAGTCTTAGCTTTGATCAACCAGGACCATGGTTGAAATTATTGCACAGGTCGGCCAAATCTTCAAATGCCAATATCTTTGCTTGCAATAGAGTAATTTGAATGAAATTTTCAAATTATGCATTTTACATCATCTACTTTCAAACTAGTATAGCAAGAATGGCTAGTTCTTATCTATATCTTGAATAATGTAACTTTAAGTTTATTGCAAATGTCTTTGGAAATTGTCAGTCAGTCATATTGAAACAAAATAAAGTTTATTGTTAATAATTTTGTATTTAATTGTTCTTCTTCATAATTTTAATTCTTTATTATTTAAGTGATTACTCAATTCAATTTATTTCTAGTTGGCCTCCTGTATATGAATGATGATAAAACCCATTATGACATCAGCCATATTTTAACATTATTATTATTTGATGAGATTTCAAAGTTTGATGTTGGTAATTCTAAATCGGGAACAACCTTCACCTTGCCTGTTGTAGTTGCTAAAAGGTATTTAACTATTAAAATTATTTCTGCTAATTTTGAACCTTTCGATTAAAACACAAAAATAGAGCAATTCTGTGTTTTTAAAAATATGATTGTAATGCCTTTGATGTTAATTCTGGATTGTCAAAACATTGATTCTAGTGAAATTAATTCTATATTAGAAATAGCTAAGATCCATCTGGATACCATACTGGTTTGAAAAACACATGAGTACAATTTAGGAAATTTATGGATGTTGGTGTTTATATATAAAGGGCGGGGTTGGATGACTGAACAGTTAGCACTTGCAGGCTGTATCATAAAGCCTGTCATTGAGTCAAATGGCGGGTTTTCGAATCCCCGGTTGTACATGACAAGAAGTATTGTCGCCTGTCCAACCTCGTGGGTTTACTCCGGGTCCTCTGGTTTCCTCCCACTGCTAAAGACCCCTACGCGCAAGCGAATTATTGAAATAAAATTAAATCATATATGTTAGTCCGGAAATGATCTAGTTTGTTTAGAGTGGAAGTTAATCCCCATTCTCTATCTCTCTTATATATAAAGTACTTGCTAGAATTACAGTGTTGAAGATAGAATACTGTACAAAAAAAGTATTCTGGTTCTCAATAATCTGATGATGGGGGGATGTTTTTTGGCTTTTTTTTTGTATTTTATAAAGGGATCACTTGACATCTCTGAAACATCACATTTCAAGGTTTAACATTTATCTCCTCTGTTTATACATGTTGTTTATGGGAATTTACTTACATTATTACCATATACATATTCTTGTGTTACATAGCTAAAATTCCCTTCTGTTACCCTACCTACACTAAGCTGAATATACAAACAAGTTTATTTACAAAAGTATATATATGTTAGTTCAAACTATTGTTGTTGATGGCTATATAAGAATATTTTTTCTATCATTTTAAAACACAGATAAACAAAACTGTAAGTTATGTACTTGTCTTGTCACAATAATTTGAAATTATTTGTTTTAATTTTAGATATAAACTGCCATTTAAACCTTCTTGTCATCATGATATTAGTCAACATGCTGTGACCATTACACCTGACCCTGACCCCTTGACGTCTGGTGAGGCTATGGAAATGTTAAGAATTTCATGGAATCTGTCTTGGAATGATGGAATGGAACAGCTTTTAGATTTGATTAAACTTGACAAAAAACAGACAGATTCTTCCCAAGAGTAAGTTATTTGCTAATTGGCTTAAACTACTTTTGGACAAGAATTAGTTCCATACACTTGTTAATCGTCTGGGGGTGACGTTCTACACAAAATGCTTAAGGCTCTGCCAAATCGGCTAAGATCAACATGAAACTTGGCATAGTTGTTCTTTGAACTAACTGACTTCCATTTTAGATATAACGTCAAATAACATCACGGTTTATTCCTTGTTTATATAGTATTTGTACAGGTTTGTATCAATTAACCATTATTATTCAAACATATTATAAACGGTTTCTTTCATAATTGCTTAAAATATTGATCAAGTTTAAAGGTTGTATGGCTCTATTTTTTTGGACTCTGATTGAAATAGACAAAAATGGTTCTAAAAGTGCATATTAATGTAATTTGACTGTATGTAAAGTGATTTATATTCAATTTTTGAAAACAGTATTGTAATTTTGAATCAATAATGATTAGTTGATACATGAACAGTTCAAATTGAATGGCAGTTGTTTACACCGACTAAGTGCATTCTACATGCTTTTTTAAAATTAGTATTAATGTTACTTCAAAGAATAGTATTAATGTTGTTTGTGATTCAGTTTTTACTACTTACTTCCACATTGTTATGTAGGATATGATTTTATTTGTTTATAACAAAATGACACACAAAACCACAGTGACTCGTGCACTGATTTTAAAACGTTAATTATGTCTTAAATATTGGATATCAGGGTTCTTTAGTTTCACGACAAGATAACAACATCAGTATTGATTAAAATTGATCAATATTGAATCCTAATACGTGTTTTTAATTTTGAATGTTATGGACAATTTTGAGTTAGAGACTTGGCTCCTTTAATATCTTTTTACAGATGTATATTTAAAAACTCTTCATTTCAGATTTTCATCAACACTAAAACTGACCAGCATGGATCGTTATATACTAGAAACATCATGTCTTAAATCACGACTACAGAATGGTGTGTTTGCGATATCGAATGGGACATCTCACCGAGCTGTTATCATGGCACTGGACCGTCTGTTAACCTATATAACAATAGGTCATGGGTCATCGTCTGTGGAAATTTTACATGAGATGGAATGGTGGACAGTTTTAACAAGGTAATTTCACTATAATCAATGTAATGAAAATCATTTTTCAAAATTTCCGAAGCCCCCAGGGAGGATTGAACTCCCGACCCCTGGTTTACAAGACCAGTGCTCTAGCCACTGAGCTATGGAGGCCTGTATTATAGGAATATGAAATAATGTTCTTACTGACAGCAGGTGTTATAGATCTAGAACCTGTATAACATGCTTATATGCAAATTCAATACTTACAAAACACTGTTAATAATAATAATAATAGTGTGTATTTATAATGCGCACATTCCATTTGTGTATGCTCATGACGCAACTGTCATGAGTATGTCTTTAATGTAAATAAGTATGTCTTTAATTCCTAAAGGAAGAGAGTTCCACAGGGTTGGTACAATGTAGGAGAAAGCTCTGTGTCCAAATGATTTAAGTTTATAGGTTATCAAGGACAGGCTTAAGAGTTAGACAATATATCCATTCGTTTTGTTTTTAATTTTAAAATAGTTATTAAAGTCAAAATTTGTTAAAGAAAAACTAAAAGAAGAAAAATGGATTTAATTTGTCAGTTGTATTTTATTTAAAAGTCCATCAGGAATAGTATGAATATTTAAAGATACATTATGGGAGATTAGATATAGAGCTGTTAGTTCTCACTATAATAGTTAAAAACTAGATAATGTAAAGTGAATTTGCTGAAAATTTCAGTCAAATTGATCCACCCTGAATCGAGAATGTAGCGATTGAATTTGGGGCCTAGCCTCGGTAATCATTACTAAAGTTGGGACGATAAAAAAAAGGCCTGATTATCCATTTCATGATTTGAGTGACAGACCGGGTTCTAATTCAGTAAATATCACAGGCTAGCGATGACAACTCCATATTCAGTGGCTTTAAAACTTAACTGAAGCCCCCAGGGAGGATCGAACTCCCGACCCCTGGTTTACAAGACCAGTGCTCTAGCCACTGAGCTATGGAGGCTTGTCAATTCAATGCCAATTTTTCGAATTAATCAATACTATTCTTATAAGATACATTATGGGAGATTTAGATATAGAGCTGTTAGTTCTCACTATAATAGTTAAAAACTAGATAATGTAAAGTGAATTTGCTGAAAATTTCAGTCAAATTGATCCACCCTGAATCGAGAATTTAGCGATTGAATTTGGGGCCTAGCCTCGGTCATCATTACTAAAGTTGGGACGATAAAAAAAGGACTGATTATCAATTTCATGATTTGAGTGACAGACCCGGTTCTAATTCAGTAAATATCACAGGCTAGCGATGACAACTCCATATTCAATGGCTTTAAAACTTAACTGAAGCCCCCAGGGAGGATCGAACTCCCGACCCCTGGTTTACAAGACCAGTGCTCTAGCCACTGAGCTATGGAGGCTTGTCAATTCAATGCCAATTTTTCGAATTAATCAATACTATTCTTATAAGATACATTATGGGTTATTTAGATATAGAGCTGTTAGTTCTCACTATAATAGTTAAAAACTAGATAATGTAAAGTGAATTTGCTGAAAATTTCAGTCATATTGATCCACCCTGAATCGAGAATTTAGCGATTGAATTTGGGGCCTAGCCTCGGTTATCATTACTAAAGTTGGGACGATAAAAAATAGGCCTGATTATCCATTTCATGATTTGAGTGACAGACTGGGTTCTAATTCAGTAAATATCACAGGCTAGCGATGACAACTCCATATTCAGTGGCTTTAAAACTTAACTGAAGCCCCCAGGGAGGATCGAACTCCCGACCCCTGGTTTACAAGACCAGTGCTCTAGCCACTGAGCTATGGAGGCTTGTCAATTCAATGCCAATTTTTCGAATTAATCAATACTATTCTTAAAAGATACATTATGGAGGATTTAGATAAAGAGCTGTTAGTTCTCATTATAATAGTTAAAACTAGATAATGTAAAGTGAATTTGCTGAAAATTTCAGTCAAATTGATCCACCCTGAACCGAGAATTAAGCGATTGAATTTCGGGCCTAGCCTCGATCATCATTACGGCCCGTTCCAACTGCATTTACGGATTCAAAGAGGATGTGATACGGGGAAAAAATGTGCCCTCTGTTTGAAAATGGCATGCATCCGTGGTGTACTCATTGCATATTTGTTTCATATGCTCTATCCATCGAGCATCCATACACCTTGATTTCGTCCGCGCAAAAAGTTTTGAGGTGCACAAAACTTTTATAACGGATGAACTTTCTGCCGTGTACGATGTTCAATGCGCAAAATATACAAGATCAAGTACCAAACGTTCCATATCCGTTATCATCCGTTCACATCCACTGTATCCTCTCTACATCCTCTGGGCATCCTCGCAACTCACATCCACTCCAGCTGAAAACAGAAAGAGGGAGGAAAGATAAGGTACATGGAACGGCTATATATCGTTAGTAGCACCGAAGTAGAAAGGATGTAAGCGTATGCATCTCGTAAATAAAGTTTTCAAAACAGACAAAGCGTTGTATATGGGATGTATCTGGTATATTGAAGGATGTCTGGAGCTGGAGTTTGCGTAGAGTAGGTCTGCTTCGAAATTATCCTGATAACCCCTTTGTAGCTGTCATCCACTTCCATCCACTTTTATCTGCTAGGCTACAGATGAACATCCATTTAACATCCCCACTACATACTTCCCACGTTCATTCTTTTCCATTCTGTTTCTGCAAATTTTTGTCAATTTCTGGAGCAAACAAAAAATTGATGGAGTCACCCCCGAAAGTTTGCTTGTCTGCTGTGTCCTTTTTGCAAACATTTTGTGTCCATCGGCCACTGGGACCGGGCCTTTTCTAATGTCGGGTTGATAAAAAAAAAAACATAGTCTCGATTATTCATTTTTTGATTTAATCAGCAGCAGCAGACCAGGTTCTAATCCAGTAAATATCGCAGACTAGCGATGACAATCAGAGTTGATTATGGTCTGGATAAGTTGATTAATGTCTAATTAATAATTTAGATAATATGAAAGACCTGCAATTTGCACAATTAGCTCTTGCATAATGTAGTTTAAGCCTCCATATTTTGTGAATAGAAACAAAGTGACCAGTGGAATTATCCTATCTTGCATTATTCAGTGGCTTTAAAACTTAACTGAAGCCCCCAGGGAGGATTGAACTCCCGACCCCTGGTTTACAAGACCAGTGCTCTAGCCACTGAGCTATGGAGGCTTATGAATTCAAAGCAAATTGTTTGAATTAATCAATACTGTTCTTTAAAATAAATTTATTTGTGAAAAAGGAGATAGCCTTCAGGGAGGATCGAACTCCCGACCCCTGGTTTACAAGACCAGTGCTCTAGCCACTGAGCTATGAAGGCTTGTGGCAAAGAAATAGAATAGGCAATAGTCAAGTGTAAAAATGTAACAGCTGTCATTATAGATTTTTTGGTTTTGTTCAAAAGTTAGCTAGTAGTACCACACCCTTGTTTTAAATCTTATATTTAACTTAGCATTGATTTATTGATATAATCTGTGTATCCTTAATTATAAATTAAATAATAATAAAAGTCAGTATATTGAAAATAATGTGTATATTTCCTAATAATGTTAAATAATAAAAGTTAATATATTGATAAAACTTGTGTATACCACTAATACTTGTAACTGTCATTTGTCTGTTTATTTGTCTGTCAGGGATGGTGGCTACACTAGGGCTGCCCCAAGGTCAAAATTTGTTGTATATGGGTGGCTCTTACTTGGGACAGGCCCAGCGGAGTGGTGGTGGGCTAGAGGGGGATTTATCCCCCCCCCCCCCAATAATTTGGCTGCAAGTACTATTTTCTCCAAGTTATTGCGGTCCCTGGACCCTCACCTATTAGGACCTAGGATGGAAGCCCTCCCAATCAAGAATTGCTTCTGTCGGCCCTGTGGGAGTAACATGAGATAAGTGACTTTAGCCTACCACTTCCGGTTTCAGAGTTATGGCACCACCCATGCAACGCCGGGTCATAGTCAATATATTAATAAAACCTGTGTATACCCCATCAGATATTATATAATAAAAGTTAATGTATTGATAAAAACTCAATAAATATTAAAAAATGCTTGATTATTTAATTTATAGATTAAAGAATTAGTTCAATTTTATAATCTTGATTAAAAAATCATTGAAATTAATAATATTTTGCACTTTTATTTCTACAGGAACCTAGAATATTTTTAAGCTATTTAAACATGAATAAAGTTATTGACTGGTTACTGAACTTTTTTAAATGAAATATTCTTCATTTCTGTTGTAGATTTCTAGAAGTGACCCCCTCATCGGCAGCTGATGAAGAGTTATTGTTTAAAATCTTGGATTTCATCACCTTTCTTTTAAAACTAACCAATCATATACCAGATAACATCTTACAATGGATTGGAGAAAGATTATATCAGGCATCAGGTCCTCTCATTGGTTTACTGAGTAGGTCTTCAGCTGGTGATTCGACAAATATAGAAGAACAAGTAGTGCAAATGAGACGGTAAATAATTTAAAAATACTAGCGCTAGGGAAACAACTAAAAATGACCATAAAGAATATCAAGGATATCTAATAATTAATATAAAAATATATAATAATCAATATAGTAATTAATAAAAGAATGTGTAGTAATAAATTAAAAAAATATATAGTGATCTAATAATTAATAAAAGAATATAATCTAGTAATTAATAATAGAATATATAGTGATCTAGTAATTGGTGAAAAATATCAAGTAATTAATAAAAGAATATCAAGTAATTAATAAAAGAATATCAAGTAATTGATGAAAGAATATCAAGTAATTGATGAAAGAATATCAAGTAATTGATGGAAAAAATATCAAGTAATTGATGAAAGAATATCAAATAATTGATGAGAGAATATCAAGTAATTAATGAAAGAATATAGTAAAAGAATGTCTAGTTTAAGTTATTAAATAAGTAATATGTAAGAAATTAAATAGATAACTGTAAAATCAGTTCATCTTAGGTTACTGGATGAAATATTGTATTGAATAGAAAATAATATCTAGTATATGTTAATGATGTTTTGTTTTCAGATTATTAGATAAAACTTTACTCCGATTTATCTCAGTATTTAATAGTAAACTTCCATATCAACTCACTAGAAGGTTAGTATACAAAATTAAAGGTACATGATTTTGGATTGAATATGGTTTAGGGAAGTGAAATAAAATATAATTTACAAACTACCCGTGGATTTTTTTCAAAATTTAATGGGTATGTTGGTAGCTAAATGGTTTAATGCATGAGCTTCAGATCATAAGGTCTGTCATTGATTTAAGTTGTGTGTATTTGATCCCACGTACATGATGATAAATTGGTTCGCATGCCTAACCTCATGAGTTTTCTCTGGGTCCTCAGGTTTATTCCCATTGCTTATGACCCCTACTTGCAAGCGAATTCAGAAAACAAAATTGAACCATATGTTAGTCCTAGAATGACCTAGTTTATGCTAAGTGGACATTAAACTCCATTTCACTCCCTCTCTCTCAATCTCTTTAGATTTTATAAAATCTTATAAATATCATAATCATTTGGAATGTTGATCAACATCATGTTTTGAAACATGTTACTTGTATGTAAATTTCTTTCAGATTGAGCCTGCATCAGATGCGAGGGGATTTAGTAAAGGAATTATTTCAAAGACTCAATGTCACTGATGCACCTCATTTTTATAATCTAGCATCTTTAGAAGGAACACTAACTTCTCTTATGCATGTCACAGCAAGGTAAGTCTGTTTCTTTAACTTATTAAAGTCGGAGGTGATGATCATGAATTTATTTTAAGTGTGGAATCCACACTTAAAATGTATTCTAATCGATTATTTAATTTTTAATTAGGAAAATAAAAATAAAATATCAACAGTATATATTCTCCTGACTTAGATTAAATCGGATTAGAAAGAGGCTAATCCCAACATTTTACCTAACACCTATTATAGGTTGTGCTGGATGATTTCTATATCACCTGCAGTGGACGCCGAATGTTGACAAGTTTTCAATTCGTCATCTTTGTAAATATTGAAAGGAATTGAACCATTTCTGCGCTGATATTCAATTTTCACTATATTGTAGTTTGCTAGGGATTCCACGAAATTGCAATCAGCAACTCAAAATCACTCAAATTGCAATCAGTGGCTCAAAATCACTCAAATTGCAATCGGCAACTTAAAATCACTAGAATTGCAATCAGCAACTTAAAATCACTCAAATTGCAATCATTGGCTCAAAATCACTTAGATTGTAATCAACAACTCAAAATCACTCAAATTGCAATTGGCAGCTTTAAATATTTTATATTAAATAAGTACATTCTTGTATATTTTAGACCGAGCTGGAGTGAAGAATGTTCAAGTTTAGATCCACATAATCTAACAGCTCAAGTTTTAAACTGTCTTTTAGAGGTATGTATTTTCTTAATACGTAAATACATTGGTGTAGGTTTAGTAAATTTTGTTTTTCTATGATATAGAGTATGTTACTTAGGTATAATTCATTAATATAATGCATTAGAAGGTAATAGCCTATATACTTATCTAGGTTGTATCAGCTTTCCATATTGGTCGAGGAGGAACCCTCATGTCATACATGGGAAAGGGAGTTACTAAAGCAGCAACTCTTTGTCTTCGTCACCTAGCCTTTGAGATGCCTAAAATATCTGAAAAAGATGTAAGTCAACGTTTCTTGTTTTGTAAAATATTATTTAATTTTACTGATTTATTTAATCTCTATATTTTTTGAATAGACCAAACCAAAACATTAAACAAAATTCAAAGTGTAATCAGCAATTGGACTGTTCACTGTGTACAAAAGACACGACAAATGTTCAAATTCAGGACCATTTCTTCCATACATTGTTTTTATTTGGTTCTATAGTCTAGTCTTTTGTTACGTTTATTAATATTAATTTTAATAGGATTGGCAGAAGAATTGGTTATATTCCCGTCAAGGTGCAGAGGCTGTCGGTGAACCAGGGTTAAATTGGATGTTGACATTATGGGCATATCGGGATCCAGAGGTTAGGCAACTTTTATAATCTGCAGTTATCTTTCCCATTTCTTTAAATTATTTGGTTTAAATCGGTTGTAGCATTTCCTATGTCTAAAATATGTTGGGATCAACACTAATTTTAAAAAAATATTCATTTTAGGCTATTGAAACAATATCCAAAAGAAAAAAATGTTTAAATGTACTTATTTGCTCTCACACATGCTTCTCACGCACAACCTTATACCACACATATGCCTACTTCAAAAATGTAACAATCAAGATGTTGCTTGTCTATAAAAACAATGGATTGTGGAAGAGCTATATCCTACAGATTTGGATTATTCGGATTTAAAACAGGCCCATTACTTCTGTTCACATATCATAAAGCCTGTCATTAAGTCAACTGGCGTGGTTTCGAATCCCCGGTTGTGTGTGACAAGAAGTAGGGTCGCCTGTCCTCCGATTTTCTCCCATTGCTAAAGACCCCTTCGCGAATTATTGAAATTCAATGAAACCATATGTTAGTTTCGAAATGACCTAGTTTGTGTTGAGTGGACGTTAAACTCCAAATCTCTCTCTCTCTCACTTCTGTTCACCAAATTTGTTGTATCTTTTATTGCTGACAGGGCTACATGCTTAACAATGAAGCAAAATGATTGTATTGTTATATGTATTTTGTCTGTTAAGGTGAGAGCAGCAGGAATGGGTATAGCCATGTCACTGACGTCAACAGAAGCGGGTCGCATTATGATGACATCAAATTGTAAACATATTCCAGGAGGTATCTGGGGAGCTGCTTTCACTATTTTATTGAACCAATCAGAATGTAGTATTGTTCGTCAACAGGTAAGATATTAGTTCAGCAGATTATGTACTAGTATTATGTACAAGGTAATTTTATCATAATCAATGTAATGAAAATCATTTTTCAAAATTCTCTGAAGCCCCCAGGGAGGATTGAACTCCCGACCCCTGGTTTACAAGACCAGTGCTCTAGCCACTGAGCTATGGAGGCCTGTGATATAGGAATATGAAATAATGTTCTTACTGACAACAGGTGTTATAGATCTAGAATCTGTACAGCATGTTTATGTACATTGTAACATATTCATATATACAAAGTATGCAAATTCAATACTTACAAAATACACTGTTATCAAGGATATCCTTAATTAAGAGTAAGACAATATATCCAATTCTTTTCTGTATGTTGTTTTTGTTTTTATACACCCACATTGAAATGTTGTTGTATATTGTCGTTAATATACGATTGACTTTAAATTTATACACAGTGTTTAAGATCATGAATCCTATTGATTTTCAGCAATTTTTGATAATTTCTGCCAGAGTTGTGGCCCTTGATCACTTCAAAAATGAATTTTGATAACTAGAGCAGCTAAATCCATGATCTTAAATGTTTTGTATACTAAACGGTAGCATGGAATAAAACTTTTTAGAAGCCAAACAAATTCTAATGATTTTCTGATAATTACTTTTAATTAAAATAAGTTGTTACTCTTAATCAGATTTTAGTGTATTATAAATGTTTCATTACCGAAAAAAGTACAAATATGCGTCAACTCTTGTTGACTGCCCGGAGGATTAAGCTGCTGTGGGCATATGTTTTGTTATCTGGCAACCTATCTTAACATTTCAATATCAATGAGCATTAAGCAGCCAATAGGATTCTAATCCAGTAAATATAGCAGGATAGCGATGACAACGAAAGTTGAATATGTTCTGTCTAATTAATAATTTAGATTACATTGCAATGGGCAGATTTAGCTCTTACATAATGTACGTTTAACATCTTATTGTTGCATAACAAATAAATGTATATTATATAAATTCTGTATTGATTTGTATTTCCTCTTCTTCTATAGTATTTTTATTCACCATCTCTATAATTCCTCTGACTTTTATATTAGGCTGCCATGCTGTTAATTAACTTAACATCACAGACAATGCCTAGTGGTAATTTAGAAGGAGGACAAACAATGTGGCAAGGACCTGTTGTTACTGATGAAGAATTTCAGGTAATATGTTATACTCGATTAATTAGTTACAATGTATAATAGACCTCTATCCAGTAGTATAGTTGACAGTGGTGATATTTCTTATTGTTATTTTAAGATGTAATTATCGAGCTAGTGCCAATAACTGTCCAAAACATGGCAACATCAAATATTTAATACCTCTATATTATAAACAATTATAAAAAAGTTTCAAAAAATATTCAGTTCGCTGTATGAGATTTTTGCAGCAGTTCCTGTAATACTTATACAGACTTGATGCATGATTATTTGGCCATAGAATCACATGCATAGTAAAATATTGTGAAAGTTGAATTTCTAATTGGCATATCAGTCCAAAGATGGTTCAGTTCTGTTCAGTATTTACAAAGATATCATGAACTGAAAATTCCATCAATCTATGCTGCCGCCATCTTTATTTGCCATGAACCAAATTGATAGGCCTCTTTTGAATCTGATTGAATCCCAAGCCAAAGATATTATCTAGCACTGGTATTTTTTGTTTTCTGAATTAAATGTTAAATAATTAATCTGAGTACATATTGGCATGGATTAAGAAGTGAGAGATTATATATTTTCTGACAAAATGCAAATCATGCATCATTCTTTAACAAGTTGAATGTCATTGTTGATATATTCTATTATATTCATATTATATATTTTGTTTAATATAGATGACATTAGTTGGACTACCAGCTCTGTTAGCTTTACTACATCATAGTCAATTTTATCAACAAATGGTGGTATTATTGTCTAACTTCTACCCATATGCCTCCGTACAGACAGTTTCTGTTGACATGGAAACACAATTACCAACCAATGAGTCAGAAGTTTCCTCTTCAGGTATATATACTATAATACACTATAAAGTAATATACTATAACATAATGCAATATAAAATAATACACTATAAAGTAGTAGTAATACACAAGTAATACACTATAAGTAATACACTATATAGTAATACACTATAAATAATACAATATAAAATAATGCATTATGAAATAATACAATATTAAGTAATAAAATATAAAGTAAGACAATATAAAATAATAAAATATAAAGTAAGACACTATAAAGTAATAGAATATCAAGTAATACGATATAAAGTAATATAATAAGAAGTAAGACACTATAAAGTAATAAAATATAAAGTAAGACACTATAAAGTAAGAAAGACACTATTAAGTAAGAAAGACACTATAAAGTAATAGAATATCAAGTAATACAATATAAAGTAATACAATATAAAGTAATACACTATAATAGACTGTAAAGTAATACACTATAAATTAAAGTAATACGATATAGGGTAGTACAATATAAGGTAATGCACTATATAAAGGAATACACTGTAAAATAATACACTGTAAAAATTGGAATTCTTTACCTTTAATTAAGTTGTACTGATATTTTCTTCTAGTGTTCGTAAAAAAAAAATATTATAAGTTGCCCTTGAAAATAATGTATAAACATGTTATGTAATGGAAAATGTCAAAGACCTCAGAAAAAGAAAAATCAGCATGAAACCAGTTTGTTAGAAATATCTCTGAGGAAAAAGTTGCAGCCTATAGATATAGTAGTTCCTAAAACCAAGGTCTATATTTATTTTCAGTTGGTAGTACAACTGGTACATTCACACCATTTTCTTTTGCTACATCCCAACATTTCAGTCATGTAAGTATTTTTTATTACATCTATATAATCTTGTAATTATCTTCTAGTTTTTAAATCAGATCCTGTTGGTTTGGAAAGTCTAACATGTTCTTATTATAAATCTTCAAAATTATTAATCTTCATTTTTTGTAGCGTTCTCAGCATTTATCTATTGGAACAATAAGTAGTCCTGAATCTACCAGGTCTTATGGTAAGTAAGAATTATATGAGTAATTTGAACAAGTAGATTTTGATACTTTCCTTAAATATTGATGATTTAAAATAACATAATACATGTACAATATTATCGATTTTGGCTCCTTTAAATTTCTTGAAAAGGGCCCCTAATGTTAAATTGTACTCAACAGGTCAAGGTGAAACAACAAGTACAATAAGTCCAGAATCTGGTGATTATACAGCTGAACATAGTGTTGTTACTCCATGTTTGGTTACCGGGGTAACAAAACTTTTACACAATATAGTGATATTAGCTCCAAAAGATACTTTTGAATGTTTGAAAAGAGATTCTTTTATACAGATATTTCTAAGGTGAGACATTATTTTCTATTACAGAACATTATAAAGGAATAGAAAATATTGAAAGCATTAGTTGGGTGTCTTATGAAGGTTTTTTTGTATAATTTTGTATATATATGTGTCATATATCATTTTGTCTTGGAATTGTTCTTATCTTGATTATTTTGAATCTTAGACTAGACCAGTGGTTATGAACCTTTTTCCAATTAGTCAAGGACACTAAAGTCACTGGATCATGGCGAAAAAGAGTAGGGTGGCCTGTTAATCCCTATGAGTCTTCATACCTGTCAGTCCATCAATCTAAGTGGGGTTGGATGGCCAAATGGTTAGCTCTTTGAGTCAACTGGTGTGGTTTCAATTCCCCGGTAGTATGTGACAAGGAGTAGTGTCGCCTGTCCACCACGTGGGTTTTCTCCAGGTCCTCCGGTTTCCTCCCAATGCTAAAAAGACAAACTACAAGCAAGAGAATTATTGAAATTTATTTGAACCATATGTTAGTCCCAAAATGACCTAGTTTGTGTCAAGTGGACGTTAAACAGATTTTATCTTTCTCTCTCTCACTGGTTCATTGCCTATATTACATCGACTCCATAAACAGTAATGCTTGTATGAAATCTGAATATGTTATATTCTTGTATGAAATCTGAATATGTTATATTCTTGTATGAAATCTGAATATGTTATATTCTTGTATGAAATCTGAATATGTTATATTCTTGTATGAAATCTGAATATATTATATAATGTGTACATGAAATATATTTTTTATATTTATTGTAGTATGTTAGATATATCTATAGTTCAAGCGTTATGTAAAGATTTACAGAATGGTACCACTTGTAATCAGACGGAGATAGTTTTACGTGATTTAATACTGATGTATGATGGGATAGTTGATCTATTCCGTGTGTGTATTGTTTATGATACACCAATCAGAAGTGATATAATAAATTGTTTAGAACCACTACAAGCCATAGCATCTTTATTATTACTCGAATGTGAAGGTATGTTAACTTTGCAATAGTGATTCTCGAAACCATTAAGCAATTTGAACACAAAGTTCAACAGACAGTATTCATTTCTACCCTACACTATTGTGTACATCTAAACACAGGCACCATCCTTATGTTCATATTTATATTGAACACACAGGGCGTATTCCATCAAATGTTGTGGAAATGAATCCTAAAAAGAGCTTTGTGTGCCAAAACAAGAAACTATCAACTCCAATCACCTCCTACGATACATGTCCACCATGTTTCATCATGTCTCAATAATACTCACATGATATACGTTATCATTACTGTCAATTTAGAATGTTACATACTCACAAAAGCATACCACCTTCGATCTCATTCAAATCCCTAATATCTCAAGAAAACATGTTACACACTCACAAAAGAGCGCCACCTTTGAGGGAAAACATGGACAGTTGACAAGGAGAACGGTCGCCTGTCCAACCTCGTGGGTTTTTTCTCCGGGTCCCCTGGTTACTTCCTACTGCTAAAGACCCCCAAGCTTAATCAAATTATTGAAATAATTTTTAAAAAGCATATGTTAGTCCCGAAATGACATAGTTTGTTTTGAGTGGACGTTAAACTCTATTTCTCTCTCTCTCTCTTTTTGTTGTAGTGTATAACATGATAATCTATAATTTATTAATGATAATTATCAAATGCTTTAAAGATGCATTCCCGGGTACAAACTTTGTGATTTGAGGATATATTTGGACTCCACACATATTTAAAGTAACCAATCTATCAAAATGCTTCAATTCCCTTTCAAAACTCTGTTTTCGCCGGGGATACCTATAGCTGTAAGTAAGCTGTTGTTAAACGCAATGTCTGCCAACTTAAGTTCATTGTGGGAGGGTCCATATTACAAAATGTATTTTTCATTACTTACTTTACATTTACCATATTATTGAGGCCTAAATAAATTCTTAATTATTATTGTCAACTTCTTTTTACACCTTTAAATTGCAGAGTATTTTGTACGTTAACAACCCGCAATGTTCCCAAAACCGCCTAACCATTTGAGCAAGAAATAACAACTGCTCCCTGACCTAAGCTAGCAGACAATAAACAGCAAATCCTGGCGGGTTGACAGTTAGTGATTCCCTGACAATATTGCCCAGTGCTTGCCCCATTAGCGATTTTCGCATAATCTAGTATTTTTCTAGTAAGATTGGGTGTCTATACTTTTCATAAATACCAAATTTGCCATACTTTTATTGGAAATAACCAGCCGATAAATACTTTGCTGGGAACCCATCTTTAATAGAAAATGTTATATATATCTATTATTTACAGGTAGTACAGATATCTATACATGTTGTTGTAAATTATGGAGAACTATTTTAACTTTCTTCACCAATCTACTACAGATTCAAGGTTCCACAACTCTTCATTCATTGACTTCTGTTTTTACAAAACTCTGGCCAGCCATAACAGGTATTATCATCTAAACAAAATATTTGAAAGTTTGGTTTGAATTTATTACACAGCTTCCGATCATAACATAAAACTAGTAAGAAGGTTTTCATTTCTCTTCTACACAAGATTCATCCGTTTTGTTGTAAAATTCTTACCCAATATTTCAACACAGGATATTGAAAAGTCGTATCATTGTTGTTTTAGTAAAGATATAGAGTTAATAGTATCATATCCTACATGGGCCAATAGATCATATCTGGTATATTTTACGAAATTCATTTGACTATAGAATTACGGGTTGTACATGACGAGGAGTAGGGACACCTTTTCAATCTCGTGGGTTTTCTTTAGGACCTCCGGTTTCGTCCCACTACTAAAGACCCCTACGTGCAAGCGAATTATTGAAAAAAAAATAAAAACCATATGTTAGTCCTGAAATGACCTAGGTTGTATTAAATTGACATTAAACCCCATTTCTCTCACTCTCTCACTATAGAATTATAATCGGTAGATGTGATCAGGGTTCATTTATAAAAGAGCTAGATTAGATATTATTATATGATGAAACTGTTTTCAGATTCATGTATTGGTATAATACAAGTTCATCAAACACAAGATTTATATATCACATGTTTAACGTTCCTGGCTGTATTATTCTGTGAAGAGGGGAAAAGATTTTATAGATCAGCTGAATCAGATGAAATAACACTAACAGAATTACTAGATCAAACATCGAAGTCAAGTAAATATCAATTATAAATTTTATTATTCTTAGTCTGGATTGGGTTGTGCAGTAGGTGGCGTCTTTATTGATATCTATCACCCTTTCTCTGGGCCCTCCAATTTCCTGTCACTGCTAAAGACCCCTATGCGCAAGCAAATTTTTGAAATAAAATTGAACCAAATGTAATTAGTCCCGAAATGATCTAGTTTGTGTTGTGTTGATGTTTAACCAAATCTCTCTCTCTCTCTCTCTCTCTCTTAAAGTTGGAGTTCAATTGGTGTCAGGCAAAATTTCTGGCATTGCACATTATAAGGTGTATGCCTGTCTTCATTATCCCAGTTGGTGCAGGAAAGTAGGACATCAAACCCCATTTCATTCATTAATTAATTAAACAATGAAAGATTTTCACAATGTATATATATGCAATCATCTTTGTTGTTGTCTATTCCAGAAAAATTTACCAAAGAAACCTGTTTACAATCTAGTGGTTCCCGTTTATGTAAAGTTTTGATTGATTCATATGAGCTTAATTCAACAAAACCAAAAGATTCCAACCAGTTGGGTGAAAGAACATTGATTATCAATGTATTAAAGTCTCTACTTGTGATTTGTCAGTCAGCTAAACAAACAGCATTAGACGGTAAGTTGTAATGATTCTCAGATTTCCATTTAGTTACCGGTACTGAGATAAAAAAAAGAAACATAATTCCTTGAGATATCAGTATGATGTCTTGGAATTGTCTATCACAAGGTATCCATTGACATAAATGGTCTTAAAGGACAATATTGGTGTCAGCCATTATCTCATACGTGATAGAACTGGTTTAAACACATTCCAAATATAATTTTAACACAGAGATCATTGCTATGATAGATGCGTAATGAAGATTTGAAGAAACGGAAGTGACTGAAAGAAAACACAAGTCATCCTTCTTTATAACTGACTAAAATACCATTGAGCTTTCCTTACAGGATTAACCAATTTATTCTCTAAAACATACCTAAGACAGCTTGTATAAACAATTTGTATTATTAGATGACCATCAGTTTATTAAGAACTTTATTCCAGATTTCTACAACCTCATCAACAATTGAGCATTATTATTAAGTAATATCTTGATTGTTCAGTTGAAGGACATATTGAAAGTATTTTCTAATCAAAAGTGGTTGTTGAGCTACTTGCTTCAATCAAGAAATTGTATGTCAATGTTACATTTTGTTGTTTCAGATGGCTTAGCCGAGACTCTTATAGAGAATATAAAACAGTCACATTCAAAGTTGAGTTTTGAATCGGTACAACCTTCCAAAAACACTATACGCAAAAAGGTATATATTTTCACCGTAGTACCACATGTTAATGACAGAAAGATATCTATAAAATGTTATGATTCTGAGCAATAAGTTGCTTTCTTTAAAAACATTAAAATGAATAAAGATGTGAATGAATTATCTTTCAGGAGGATCCAATTATTCAGGAATTGGTTATGACGTATGATCTGCTGAGAAATTTTATGTGCCAAAATTCGGATGTCAAGGTAGACTAATCAGATTGACTCATTCACAATATTCTGTATTTCACAAAACATCTTTCAGATTCTATAAACAATTTAGCCACTTATGCGGGGGGACAACTCTTGTCAAAGGAATGAGACCGAACTGTTTAGACTAATGAGGTTTGACTGAAATATTATTAACTCCACATCTTCAAATTACTAAAAATTTGTGCTGGTGTCAATCATTTTTGGTACGGTATTAAAGAATAATAACACGGAGGCATATAGCTAAATATTATATATGAACAGAATGGAAGTAGAGATTTTAAACAATATAATTTTTTAATTAATGAATATGTTATATTAGTATTGCTATATTTTAGACCGCATGTTATCACAGTGGGTTTAGTTCCGTCTGTCATAAATTATGGGCATGGTGTCAAGTTGAACCTACTTTAATGTCAGCCATGTTGAATCTGCTTACTACATATACTGCTCAATGTTCAGCAGGTAAACATGGATTTTTTTTAACCAATAATACAGCAGCTTACACTGCAACAAAAACTAGCTTCAGATTTGATATTCAGATAAGCCAGTCTATTGGTTTGCTGCAGTAGGTCAAGATTCTTTAGCATGTATTACCCTCGCCAGTGGTACAGGACAGACGTCCTGCCAAAGACAGTGTCAAGCCACAAGGATGGTATGAAAATCCAAAGCCATGTATTGCGTATGCTGGTATTAATTACCCCTGTTGGTGTAGAAAAGTAGGATGTTAAACTCTGTTTCGTTCATTCGCTTGTTAATATATTTTTTTGATACTGTATTTTGTAGCAACCAGCTCACTGGCATACACAAGTCCTACAGGAATATCATCTGCTATACCAAGCAAATCACCTTTATCATCTAACTCTTTAATACACAGTATAATAAAACTAGCTAATAGAGAACTAGAGAAAGATATGTCTACTATTATTAAAACTATATTTAGTCTACTATGTAATATAGTCATGTCAGCTGAAGGTAGAAACATTATGTGGAAGGTATGTATAAATCTTATTATTTATTATTTTAAAGGCCCAATATCACTCTTGTTGTAACTGAATAACAAATTGTACTATCTTACAATATTCCAATTAATTGATGAGACAAATTTAAAAAATTGGAAAAATTCAACTACATGGTTTGAAAAGCTTAACGTAAACTTTTCAAATGTAACTTAGATTTTAAAATATTTTCGAACCCTCTGGACAAGTAAAATAGGATGTAATGGATAATTTACACAACAGGTAGGAAACTTAAACATCTAGTAGTTAGAATAAGGCTAATTTTTTTTTCTGGACCTGTCCAGCCAACAAGAGTGTTATTGTCCCTTTAAGTCCTCCCAAAATTAAAGTACCGGTATGCCTTGATTAAAGAGATGTGAAGGTCCACATCAGTACACACTATTAGAATTTGAAAAGAAAACTAAACTTAGTGACGTTAAACCAAACCCCAGATATTAATTGATATCCGAACGCTTTTGGGCATAGACATAAAAAATTCTTCGGGAGTAATTAGGAAGGAGTTATTTGTAAATCAGAACCAACATTTATAAATACTGCTTAAAATGTTTTGTTTGATAAATCTGTATCACTGTTTAAATTGTGTCCCTAACAAGCTCACTTGCAGTCTAATGGTCAGCGCATAGATCACTTCAGTTTGGATTTTCTTTCTTTCTGTTTACCGGTAATTGCACATGACAAAGGAGTAGATTTGTGGGTTATGTCTGGGTTCTCCCAATTTAAGATTTACTATATTATATTAGTCTGAAATTGACTGGGGGGGGTTGGATGGCCGAACAGTTACATGTGAGTGCTGTTGTTACTGCTGTACCATAAGGTTTGTCATTGAGTCAACTGGCATAGTTTGGAATCCCTGGTTGTACATGGCAAGGAGTAAGGTTGACTGTCTAACCTTGTGGGTTTTCTCTGGGTCCTCCAGTCTCCTCCCACTGCTAAAGACCCTTACGTGCAAGAAAATTATTGAAATAGATTAAACCAAATGTTAGTCCCGAAATGAACTGGTTTGTGTGGAGTGGACGTTTAACCCCATTTCTCCCTGTGTCTCTCTCTGAAATAGACCTGGGGTAGTTGAAATGATCTAACTGGCAGTAAACCAGGTTATTATTTTACATTTTCTTTATTATTGCAGTGTAATATGTTGAGTGAATTTACTCAACTTAATCCACAGAAATCTAAAAAACAGAAGCCAAAACACAAACAGTATTTAGATGTTTTATGGTTAGATTTATTAGTTAATCTATCTTTTACTACAGAAGGACAACAAATTATATTTAAAGTTAATGGTAAGATTTTATTTATTGAAAAATATCATCTACTTTTAAAATTATATCCTTTTCTGTATCAAAGTTTGATCACAACCTTTAACTCCTTGCTACTGTAGGGGGTTGATGAACGAATGGTTAGCATGTGCATGCTGTACCATAAAGCCTGTCATTGAGTCAACTGGCATGGTTTTGAATCCCCAGTTGTACATGACATGGAGTAGGGTTGTCTGTCCAACCTTCTGGTTTCCTCCCATTGCTTAAGACCCCTACGTGCAAGCGATTTATTGAAATAAAATTAAACCATGTTAGTCCCGAAATGACCTAGTTTGTGTACAGTGGACGTTAAACCCTATTTTTCTTAAAACCCATTCTGTTGATTTCAAAGAAGGTGACACCTGAAGACGAAATCTAGTACACATTCCCACCAGTAGCAAGATCTATGTATTCTTCAACTGATAGTGGGATTGACACAACATGTTTCCCATCTTTTGATTTAATATTTGACAAATAACATGCAAGTATTCATTTTGAGTTTGGAAAAATTTTATGTCCTATCCAGTCTTTAAGATATGTCAGTGTGGTTGGGTGAAAATTAGAACAGTTATTTGTGTATATTGATTATTTATCATTGTGTAAATGATTATTTATCATTGTGTATATTGATTGACTGCCATCGTGTATATTTCAGGTGCTATTGATTTATTGTTAGATTTTGTTGAACATGGAAATCAGAAATGTTGTGAACTGTCTTTACTGATTCTACGTAATCTGTGTTGTCATACATCTAATAAACCTAAATTATTAGCTAATGGTAAGACTTTATTTCATTAAAAATTATCAACTGATAAATTGGTTAAGCGTTATTTAGTAATGGAATGGGAATAACACTTGACACACTGTTTTTTGCCTGATAAAGATGAGACAACTCCTGCTTAAACTTCTGTAGTAACTATATAATTCTGTTGTGTGTTACTATCAACTTTATGTTTCTTAGTCTAATAGTAAGTGCAGGGGGATTGCACCACACATGATTTACAAAAAAGACAAATATATATCGACAAAACATCATACTCAGAAACAACAAACAAACAAACAATTCAAAAAAAGTGAATGGATCCAGGGGCTAGCCGTAAGCGTCCACTGCACTGTACAGTCCGAGGTCTGAAGTGACACAGACTTCACACAAAATTGAAAAAAATCAGAAATATAACTAACCCGAAGAAGAAAACATTATGTGATGTTGACTATTTTTTGGACATTGTTAATATTAGTTATATTTGGACACTAAAACATTTAAGATTTGTTGTATATTCTATAAATTAAGTATTACTGTTATTTAAAAGATTTATAAAATAATCAATGAAAATATGTGATTAATTTCAGAAAAACTCATCCCCTACATTCTGAAGGTAATAGAAAATGGAGGTGGAAAAAATCAACGAGTTGGCACGTCTGCTTTGTGGGCTCTTATTTATAATAATCAAAAGGTAACATATTCAGTTACTTGATAAAAAATAGTCTAGAAAATGATTTGTCCAAACAATAGTTCGATGCTATTTTGGGCCGAGAAAGTAATTGACTTACAAGGAAATATTTGTACAAAGATGCAGTTGATGCATAGGCCTAACTGTAAAAAAATCGTGCTCAACATTTCTTTTTTTTAATTTGAAAATTTAAATAATTTCTTTCATATTTTTCTAGGCTAAAGTTTTGATGAAGAATGCTAATATTTTACCCAAACTGCAAGAATCGTTACATAATGCCATGAATAAAGAACAGAAGACAAACATTGATGAACAATATTCAGAAGAATTAAAATGGGTTATAGGAAGTTTAATTGAATAAAATACCCCAGTAGTAGTATTATCATATCATTGTTTTCATTATATAGAACTGTGCATTAAATTCTAAAGAGAAGAAATTATAACAATAAATGTACTAGCCATTTAATTAAGAAATGGCTGTCGAAACATTGATATCTCAGCAATGGAATAGTAGAATTATCTTCCAATTTCACATACAGTGTATAGATGGTACCCATAAACAGTCCTACCTTGTTAAAGAATAATCCTATTAATCCTATAATTCACTATTGCCAGCTGAGAAATTGGCAAAAATATCATTTTCAACTTCAAATTCCAACGTTGGAAAATGGCCGCCCAAACAAGTAAGGTAATTGTGTTGTTATTTCCTGTGTCAATGATTTTTAAGGGTGGGAAGTAATGCCCATGGTCATATAATAGTGAAATGGTAACCTATTGTCGTATTGAGCAAAAGACTAGAAATAATTATGTTATGACTTTCTTGGAAAATTTGAAATTCTCGCTTTAATTTATGTCAAATAAAAACACTGCTATGATGACTTCGACTGTATAGTCACATTGCATCAAATAGAGACACTGTGCTATCATATAATGTCATTAGTGTTCGGGAATTTGAAAATTATAAAATTAAAATCTCTTAGACATTA
The DNA here is from genome assembly GCA_917208275.1 of Patella pellucida. Lineage (NCBI taxonomy): Eukaryota > Metazoa > Mollusca > Gastropoda > Patellidae > Patella > Patella pellucida. The sequence continues at coordinate 68,049,478 of OU795039.1, forward strand.
TTTCTGCTTATTTAGTTGCTTACATGTATGATTGGAGTGAGGCCAAGACAGCATCATGCTTCAAACATTTGTTTGATGTTATTTTGATGAATGTAGGAGAAAAAATAAGCCCTGTAAAATCAAGTGGGAGGTGGGGAGGGAGGGGGGGGGGTCCAGACCCTGACCATGAACGTTTTCTTGATGACTCTCCAAGAAAAAGCCTTCTCTCATAATGCAAAAGCAATCATATTTATAAGCAATGAATTATTAAAAATTCTGTTGAAACAAGAATTCTTAAAAATTCTGTTGAAACAAGAATTCTTAAAAATTCCGTTAAAACACAAATTCTTAAAAATTACCATTCTAACAAGAATTCTTAAAAATTGAACCAAAGTTTTTATTCAAACTCTTAAAACACCAAACTGTATTATTTTTACTAACATGTTGGTAAAGTGAAAATAGCTTACCGTATTAATAAAATTGTTCATCAATAATATAAACAATAATTGTATAGTTAAAATCATTAAAATATCAATTCATTTACCTATCATTGACATTTGTTGTGTATTTATTAAAATGAGTTGTAAATTAATATATTATTGTAAATTATTAGTATTTATATACCAATAACTGATCCATTTTCATCCTGTATATTTGTATTACATGAGTTACATATTCACTTCATGATGTATATATTAGCCTTGTATTTGTTTTTTATATTTAAAATAAAATATATTCATTGAGATGATTAGAAGACTTGTCATGTATTAATACAGGCATGGTCTGTTAGTAGCATCTTCTATTGCCTATTGTACGTGGCAAGGAGTAGGGTCGATTGTCCAACCTCATTTGTCTTCTCTGGGTCCTCCGGTTTCCTCCCACTGCTAAAGACTCCTACGCTTAAGTGAATTATTGAAATCAACAAATTAAAACCATATGTTTGTCCCAAAATGACCTAGTTTGTGTCGAGTGGACGTTAACCCCATTTCTCTGTCTCTATTGCCTATCAATATGGATAGTAACAATCAATTAGTTACAAACCATAAGTACATGAAGTTAGAATTTGTTATGAACCAAAGAAGTCTGAATGCTTCTATTTCATTGTCCTAAACAACAAAGAAAGAAGAAGTATGGATTGCTCACAAGTCACGTAATTTATCTATTTTGCAGCCTATCGCCATTGATTGATTGAGTAGGAATTATTTTCCCTTGAGCCACTGAAATAGTATAGGGGTGGAGAGAATTCAACAAAGGCCAGCCTGTTTTCCAATCCATTTTTAAATGAAATAAAATATTGTTTCCAAAAATAAAAAAAAAACAACTAGTATTGGGCCCATAAATGGGGTTAATGCTCACCACATACGTCAGATCATGTTTTCTTCATGCCATCTATGAACAGATCATATTAGAATAAGACACTTTTGTTTTTCTAAAAATAAGTGTGTTCTTCACGTACAGAAGATAAATGTTAAATTTGGTTTATAATAATGAATTTAATACAGATAGATAATGAAATTAAACATACATCTCGGTATTGGAAAATCATACATCAAAATGATACTACTGCCTTATTATTTATTATATGTAATATTATAATTCCTTCTCAGTATTAAAACACTGGGTCTGTCAACCCCATCATAGAATTATTGGTAAAAAGAAATTAATTTAATGGCATAAATATAACAATGAAGCCAATTACTGAGAAAAAATGTGTGGTTCGACTCCATCAAAAAGAAAGAGTTTTTTCCCTTGATTGTGTACCGACTCTTTAATTTGTGAGGTAGAATTGGCGGGAAAAGCTGAAAGTGAAAGTTTATTTATGTTTTGACATTTCATTAATTGAAATTTTTACCAGAATAATACTCGTAAGCTGAATAACTCCTTAAAATATATATATTAGGGAAATGAAGAGTTCTAGAAGAAGTAAACGAAAGGTAACAATGTGTGGCGTACTGGAGTAGGCTACAGAAATATTGCAAAACATCAAAACAACTTGTTAACTTGTTGACAAAATTAACAATTGTAGTTTCTGCTGCCATGTGCGTTAGACTGAGATTGTAACTTTTTCTGTTTAGTTGACATTATATAATTATTGGTGTGGTTTCCCCTGCAAGTCTAGCATTTCTCATGATCAGGACATTATCATCTAAGCTAAAACATTGCCAAACAGTATGATCAGTCCACAGAAACTATCCCATACCAGTAGGCCTACTCAGAAATATCAGACTATTTTTCTTCTAGATTTTGTTTAAACAATATTTTTAATACATACCGGGACCGGTACAATATAAGGATAGGCCTACAGTATAGCCAGAACGAAAGTGCAGTAGCGCCAACAATGGCAACAAGAACTGCATTTACAGTACCGGTACATTGTTTCATACTTCAAAGGCAAATGGGTGGCTATATGGGAAAGACGCTGGCTCGCTAGCCGGGAGGTTGCATGTTCCATTCCTGCCCATTGGCCGCGAAAGTTCATCAGGATTTTCCAAAGTCGTTCCCCCCAGCTGTTAGTGGTGCAGGATGGAAGATTTGACAAGGACAGCTGTCTAGTCATTCAGATGGGACAAAAAAAGGTTCTGTGTCACTGTTACCTGGGTATCATTTAATCTACCGTACTTTACTAGCACTAATTTCTTTAACATTCCTTTAATATCAAATCTTTGTTTAAAAACTCCTTAAAGGGACAATAACACTCTTGCTGGCTTGACAGGTCCAGAATTTTTTTTTAGCCTTATTCTAACTACAAGATGTTTAAGTGTTCTACCTGTTGTGTAAATTATCCATTACAACCTATCTCACTTGTCCAGAGTGTTCGGAAATATGTTTAAATCCAAGTTGCATTTGAAAGTGCTTACGTAAGGCTTTTCAAACCATGTTACGGCATGTAGTTGAATTTTTCCAATTTTTAAAATTAGGTGTGTTAAGATGAAATTTGTATCATTTTTTTATTGAAATATTGTAAAATAGTATAAATTGTTGACCAGAATAAAGATTGGAACATATTATTCAGTTACAACAAGAGTGGTATTGGGGCTTTAAAAATCCTTTACAATCACGAAAAATCATCTAATTTGTACTTGTGTCCAGTTTAAAGCTGACTGACTAATATTGATAATGAGTGTTCAATTTACAAGAATTTGATTTCCTGACCACTGTTCAAAAATTAATCATTATACATCAATAATCAATTTGGTTGTTTATTTTTTAACAGTGATCAAGAAATTAAACACTTGTAAATTGGACACTCAATATCAAAATTGAATGGTCAGCTTTAAACTGGACACAAGTAGAAATCGGATGATATTTGGTGATTTTAAACGATTTTTTTCAAGTTTTTAAACAAAGACTTGATTAAATGAGCGTGAAAGATTAAATGATACATGGGGTACAGTTGGAATTCAGTATTATTTATGAGACTAGGCCATAGTGCCGCTGCCTTGGCAAAATTTTCCTCATAGCACACTGTATGGCTAATGCCCATCTTCATTGGCCCAGTCGTAGGACATTAAACCCCATTTCAAAGTCAAATGTTACATATGGCGAGAACTGGATGTTTTTGCATTTTCATGTAGATTCTTGTTACATATCGGTAGGCCGTGGGTCTCAATTTGATGTGTGGATTACCATTTTATATGTTTGTATATATAACAATTGTTATTATTTGCTTTTTTAGTTAGACGACTGTTATGATTTTGATTCTTTACAAGTTGGGTGGAATAAAGATTCTGTGACAACATCAGCTAAGAAACCTGAATTAAAACCACCTGTGAAAGATTTGGGCAACACAAGTTTTGATTGGAGCCGTAGCTGTGAGGGTTTCTCAGGATTAGCTTTCGATTCTTCCACTAAAAACAAACCCAAGGCTCAAAGTTCTAAGAAACCCAAGTTTGTCCCATCCTTTAATATTGCAAGTTCTTCTGATGAAGAGGAACAAATTATAGGTATTAGATTAATTATAAGGCAATAAAATAAGTAATTATAAATTGTTTAGATTGTTCTGTTAAATATTTATCTGTACAGACTTGTTAATCATATTTTTAGTCACTTGCTGCAACATCTTAAGTCTAGAAAAGAGGTGTCATTTGTGTTACAATTATCATAATATTATTTAGTCTGTAGTGATTTTATGGATTTGCTTATTTAGCAGTGGAATGCAGAGAGGAGGCCAGAGACTGCGACAGCACTGGGTACCCAACAAAAGAATTAGATTAAACTTAAGTTCCTTGAAATTTGATATTATCGCTATTAACATTGTTGTACAAGTTACCCTTAACTACCACAAGCTGGTGTGAATGTTGAACCATGTTTGATGGGCTACATTTACACCAGCCAGCAGAACCTATACTGGAGTCTTATCGTGGGCATCACCAAACATCTGCATGCCACTGCTGCTAGTCTCTGTAGAAAATATGAATAATTTAACTAATTTTTTTAAGATGATGACGAAATATCCTGGAATTCAAGTGAAAGTGGAGGAGATGGGCAAGAAAAAAATGGTGGACAGGTGACCGTGATTGCTAATAAAAAGTCTGGTAAATCTCAACATCAAACTAAAACATTAAACGGGAAATCTCGTCCAGGTTTTAATAACTTGAGGAAAAAGACTTCTATGAAAGATGAAGACAATATTGACAATTCATCTTCAGATTCAGATGTGGAGACACGAAATGTGAACAGCCAGAAACGTCTTTCAAGTCAATTGGAAGCCAGAGTATCACCTCATATAAGTAGTTGTCCGTCTAGTCAATCAATGTCTCCTGGGACGTCTGGATTAAGGGGAAGTGACTGGATGAAATTAATGGACTGGCAAACATCACCCGAGAAACAGAATTACCAAGAAGAACAGCCGGATCCTGACTCTGCCAAAAAATCTCGTAAAAAATATCTAAGGTATGTGTCTCAGTGAGGTCAAACCAACTGAATTTTTAGTTTTTCTGGATCTTGAGATGTAATAAGCCAATCTCAAGTCTAATGATTAATCTTTTGTTTGAATATGAGAGACAAAATTTTAAACTGTTTTGATGTTCTTCATTCAGGGGTGGTCTAGCAGAAAGTTTATATAGAATTCAGGCAAGAGAGAAGTCATGTTTAAGAATCTGGCAGCATCAATCACAGACAAATACACAACAAAGTAAGATTTTTTTTAAATTGATTAATTTCTGATGAATATTTCTAACTTTAGCAAACAAGCAGAGAAAATTTGAACAGCCAGGCTTTGTACACTGATTGCTGTTGGAAAATGTTTGTCTATTTTATAATATTTATTTTCCAATTTTACAAATTGGGTTTGTTAAAGTGCCACTGAGCAAGGCTTGTGTTGGATATTCGGCGCTATATAAATGATAAATTATTTTTATTATAGGTTCTTAAAAACAGTGAACCGATTGGAAATTTGGACTGGAATGGGATAGACTTTTATAGTTTTTATAGAATGCTTCTTCATTGGCTTTCAATATTTTATATATTTCAGCTTCAACAAAGGTTTTAAGACTGCGTGTTGTAAAGTTTGAGTTGTTCTATTCCATGCAGGTAGCTGATTGTATATTAACAAATACAAATGGTGGTGAAGCAAAAAGCCAAAAAGTTTTGTTTACAAAATATTTAATGGAAAGTCTACAAATCAAAGAAGGAACAGAAGTAGAAGTACATGCACCTTGGTAAATATTCAATTTGTGTCAGATTATTGACCTTTTTCAAAAAGTTTTAAATCCGATAAGAATTGGATAGAAAGCACTGAAACTAAAATCTAGTCAGGTGTCATTTAGGGGCTTATTTTAAGAAAGTTTAATTTCTGGACCATAGTTATTCATTAACTTTATAACGTGTTACTTAAATTGTCAGCTGCACATAAAAAAGTTCCGATTGAATAAACACAGGAAATTTAGGCAGGAAAAGAGATAATAGTCACATCATGATTCTACACATGATGTACGGATTAATAGAACTATCAGTTCTGAGCTTACGATCGATAGTCTCCTTTCTGCTTAGTGTTTGGTCACAGATAACTATTCACAGAAAAAGGATAAAAGTATAGAATAAAAAATTGTGTGTATTTATGATAGAAATAAAGAATATTAGTTTTCCATAATATTTTAACAAAATATTTTAACATATAATAGATAAAGTGGCTTTGGAGACCTGGCCCCGAGTTCACAAAGCATTCTCAGACTTAAGTTGAGAATTTACTCAAATTTGTTCACCTTATTCTAACTAAAATATAGCCCTTTATAAAACTTTTGTTGTTTTAATGTATCAAATACATCAATAAGAAACAATGTGCAAAGTTTTGTGTTTCTGCATCAAAGATATTTCGCATAAACAGTGATTGAAAGTTGAGCAAATTCTCAACTTAAGTCTGAGAATGCTTTGTGAACTCGGGGCCTGGTTATCCCGAATGTCAGTGACTAGTTTTGTTTGTATTGAACTCTTCAGACTGAGTGGTCTCAAGTGTTGGGCGATGTTATTTATACTATTCCAAAACCCCGGTGGGGTTTCCATGGTTACTATTGTCGGCTTTACTGGGGTTGGTTCCTTGGCAGTGAAACTAGTCACTGACATTCGGGATAACCAGGTCTCCAAAGCCACTTTATCTCTTATATTATCATACCCTCTAATTACTATCTCGTTATGGCAAATGTTGTTGATCAATTCGATTGGTCATGATGGAAGATATTCTCTCGGCCAAGAAATCATTATTCTCTCAGTTACGAGAGATACATAGAATCAAACCGGTTCAGAGCCGATTTTGTTGATAAGAAGCCGCTCTTTTCACATTGACACTTGACCGTAGGTGAATATTATAGGCCTACCCGTCCAGTTAATACAACAGACATTCACGCATCGGTCCATAAAAGAGAGACACATACCAGTCGCCTCCTACTTCCGATTTCCAAGGCATTATAGTCCAAATCATGACTCTTATACAAATTAACCATTTGGTACTATTTCGTATTAAGTGTTGAATCACACAGTATTTAACGTTCTAAAACCTAGCTACTTCATGGAATCAATGACAAATCTAAACTTGGGCACTCCAACCACTTTAACTTTTGTTTTAACGATTTATTTTTTTTTACAGGCAGGAGTTAAACTGTGTGTCAAGTAATACTTCTATTATATTATGTACAAACTATGTTAAAGTTTTGTCCCAGACAAATCAATCCAGACAGCCGTCACCATATAAATCTGTTAAAAATATCTATTCTTCCTGGAGTTGTCCCTGTTTACATGGTATGACTCTCATAGTTATTCTTTTATTTGCTTTTGTTAAAGAAAAACATTGTTTTAATTATTATGGCTGAATGTGTTAAATTTGAAAATGTTAATTCAATTTTTTATTACCATTTATTGACATGCATAGGTAGAATTTTTTTATTTTTTGGGGATTAATATGCCTTTTATTTTTTTATTTTTTATTGATTGTTATATTACATGAATCTATAAGTAGTGATTCATGAATGTCTTAAATTACATGTAAATATTTCTTTTACTATACAAAATGAACATTGTGCAAAAATCTATATCGCAATAACAGTTATGTGTATATTCATTCCCTAGTGAAGTATTACTTTGCTAACAAGAAGTTATCTTGCTGTGACATTACACCACTATATGTAAAGCACAGCTCAGAATGAAATATACTTTTTTTTTACCTCAGCATCTAGAAAGATAACATAGATGTTGTTTTTGTCTAATTGTGAAATTCATGTACTGATATATTATTTTAGATGTTAGAGTTAGTAGTAAAGAATGTCCAGCAAATAATTCAACAACGTTAATAGAAAAACAGCCAGCCAAAAACGTTCAGGTGAGATTTAGGCACAACCTGTTCAGTTTTTTACTATTAAAAGCTTGACTTTAATATCATTGAGCCAGAGAAATATGATATTTAATTCAAGACTAACGTTTTGGATCTTTGACAGTGGCAGTAAATCTGAAAACTCCAAGAAAACTTGACATAATTTAGAAATAATCGACCCTGAAGAAAAGCATCTTGATTAGGCAGATGGACCTTTTCACTTGGTTTTTCAATCTGTTGTCATTGTATGAAGAAATAGATATATGTATACAATGAATATTACATTAATTCTATCTTGATTTGTAGATTGTACCCAACTCATCAATGAAACATTCCCAGACAACAGAAAAAACAATACACACAGTCACAGCCTCACAATTACCAGCATTATCCAATCAACAATCCCCTACCTTACGACAATGTCTAGAAAACCATACAGATCAGTCCCTTTCATTTATAGCTCAGATATCAAGAGTATTTCATTGGTATGATACACGATTAAAAGAATCTAGGTAAGGATTGATCAGATGGTAGATCAAGGTTTATGCCTGCTAACTTCAAAAGAAATGAAATGAAATTGGGTTTAATGACCTACGGTTCTGTTCCAAACTGGGCTAATGACCAGAAGAAGGGCATACGCCATACAGTGTGCTATGAGGGCAATTTTGCCTGGTTGGTGGCAGTATGACCTACTCTTATATCAAATCCCAACTGTCAAGGGATCTTTAACGTGCACGTCAATGTGTACATGGGATCTCTGTTTTCTGTACCATCCGAACGACTAGACAACTGTCTGAACCCGGTGAACTTCCTCAACCAATGCGGAGATTGAACACAGAACCTCCAGGCTAGCAAGCCAGCTTCTTACCCACTTGGGGATCACGGTGGCTAAGTGGATAAGGCGCTGGTTCGCTAGCCTGGAGGTTGAGTGTTCGATCCCTGCATTGACCGAGAAAGTTCATCTCGATTTTCCGTCGTGATTTCCCCTTGTCAGTGATGAAGAAGGAGGGCCTGACAAGGACAGCTGCCTAGTCGTTCAGATGGGACGAAAAACCGAGGTCCCGCATACAAATTGGAGTGCACGTAAAAGATCCCTTGGCAGTTGGAATTCGATATAAGAGTAGGCCGTAGCGCCGCTGTCCGGGCAAAATTTCCCTCATAGCACACTGTTGGCGTATGCCCGTCTTCAATTGGCCCAGGTAAGGTGCTTAAGCGTAGGACATTAAACCCCATTTCATTCATTCATTCTTACCCACTTAGCAATTGTGACACCCTTGCTTCGAAAGACTCTTGAGCTGAAATAAGCAAACAATTTTGTTTTCACTGAAGATCCTATGTTTATCACAATGTAGAGTCTAGCTTGCAGTATGGAGATTTTTGAAAAATTAACATTGTTCATGTCTATAATACTTGAAAATTCTGTAATGTGAAATTAATATAAAAAGTGTAAAAAAATTGGTGATTACGATAATTTCAGGATTTATCAAAATATATTCTTTAATTTTAAGCCTTAGTTGATGTATTGTAACAAAACCGTGGCTCTATATTGAATTAATTTGGTTATGTAAGATTTATTTTCAATCAATTAATGGTTTTGATTAGATGTAGTTTAATGGTAGAAGATTGTGGAACTATGGCTGTAATATATCTATCAGATGATAGAAACTTGACTGATCTGGACAAACATACAGGGTCTTTGTCCTGGTTTACAGGTCTTAAAGTACAACAAAGAGTAACAAGAGACAGGTGAGATTTTCAGATGGTATATTAGACCTGTACTTGTGGTATTACGTTATTTCAGTACTTTTTAAACCTGGGCTCTTAATTCATGAAAATATGAGTTGAAATATTGGTGAGTGTTAATATTCTAGTACACATGTTAGCTCTTTGTCAGTAAAAGGGCTGAATCCTTAAAATATTGTCAATTAAGATTTTTTGAATGGAGACCCTGATTCTCACTTGATAGTGTGCTCCTGACGTAAACATTATAGCTAGTCTCAAAATAACTTGTTATTGACTTGTTGACATCTTTACCCCCATTCTAAAATTCTTAATTTTAATACACTCAATCCATATGAAATATGTCATATCTTAATCACAATAAAACCTTAACATTTTCTTAAGAACCCTAATATTTGGTTATATATTATATTTCAGAGATGCCAGGTTATTTTCTGTAATTGATGTAGCATGGAGTGGACAGTCATGTCAAGCAGTTAGCCAGGAGAGTCAATCACAAACTATATTTAATGTATGTACAATATGGCTATTACTATATCTGTTGATATAAGGTTTTTTTTCTATTGATTCAGATCTTTTTCTTTGTAATGATGATCATCAAATTGATTTTTCTATTTAATAATTAATTATCAATACAAATCTTGTCCTATTGATAATTATAACTACAAATCCTCTCCTTTTATTGATAATTTTTACTACAAATCATTTTCTATTGATATTTGTCAGTACAAATCCTCTCATATTGATGATTATCACTACAAATCTTTTGATGAGAACTTATAGATTTGAGAAACAGTGGAGTGGTTATGTTTATATGCCATATGTATTCTCTACAGTGTGTATAGAATATATATATGTACCCACATATTCCAGTATACAGTTAGGATAAAAAAAAACATTTCATATTATTCCAGTACAGGATTCTGTTCAATACATGTATGGAGAAGACAATGAATAACTATATAGAGGATATTTGTCATTTTATCGTAAATAACATATTTTATTTCATCGAGAAGCAAGAAAACTTATATTTTCACGAATGCATATCATGAGTGAAAATATAAACGTTTTCAAGCTTATGATTTTACAATCATTTTAGGTAAAAACAACATGGACTACTGCTAGCCAGTGGAATAACACTTTTATTTCACTGATAAAACGCGGTATTCCACTACTGATCATAAAATAAAATTGTTTATGTTCACAGGAGGGTACGGAACCACCAGGATTTTGTTATATTTTATCACCACATGAAGAAGATATTTTTGATTTTAACATAGCAGAAAATACACAAATAACAAAATTGCCAGAAATAACAAAAATATCTCTTTCTCATCTTAAAAAGGTTTGTATGTTAATGGCCAGATGTAGAAACCTAATGGCTTTTCTATTAGAGATATTTTGGGGCATTGGGATCACTCCACTACCTGAATTTTCCTTTGGTATTGTGAGTCATATAAAGATTACTTCTTTTGGGTGAATAGGACATTGACAAATATTTGCAAGGAATTTTTGAAAAGAGTACATTTATATTTGTAGTTGTGTTGAAAAAACTTAGATCTACTTTTATATGATGTATAAGGCGTCTTGTCTTCAAAATTTCTAATATCTTCACATGTACATGATGGTATGCACGTTAAAAATACATAAGCCTTTGAAATTCAATGAAGAGCAGGCGGAAATACCACTCTCAAGGCAAAATATCCATCATAGCTTACTGCATTACATATGCCCGTCTTCATCAACCCAGTCGATACAGGAAATTAGGACCATAAAGTTTCACCTATTTTTATTACGTACAGGATTTGAATATTTTGACGACATGTGACTTTTAATTATGGTATGAATTCATATACTTAAATAACGATAAGAGTTTTGCCCCTTTGTTTTTGGTTAAATGTTAGACAAGAAATTTTTTTGAAACCCATTACTGTCGTAAACCCCATTTAATTTCATTTTCTGTTGTAAAAATGTTGCTTTCCAACTACTAGGTATTTCTGAAGAGAATAAGCCTAGATTATTTTGAGAAAGTTTGTTGAATATTGAGTAGTAATTTGTTGATATAATATTTATTTTATGATATTTCAGTGTGAAAGTATATGTAGATTTACATGTTACTGTAAAATATTACATATAACAAGTCATAAACAGGTTAGTAAGATATCAAAAATAAGCAAATTCTTTCTATAATACTTCCACAGAATTAGAATTCGACAAAGAGTAGACAAAAACAAATTGGGAGATCAATAGTAATATTGAAATCAATATCTGAAGTGATCTTATCCAAATATCCAATAGCAGTAGATTAATTTCCAATTTATATAAAAGACAAAATAACAAAATTGTATCTAAAACATTTTTGTATTTGTACTTTGTCACATGATTTCTGTTTTTTAGGGGTTAAAAATTAAAAAAAGATGGCACTTATCAAGTTTTATAATGCAGTAAACTTTACACAATTTGGATCTAAGTGGACTGACATCTGACTAATTTTATCCGAGTTAAGCGAAGATCTGAGTTAGCCAAAGACCGAAATTCAATCTAAGCTTTGGGGAAATTCTATTATTGTGTCACATCAAATAGGCTGATGTGAAGTATTTTTGGGCTCTGTGCATGGAATACCTAACTGCATTTTAGACCATCAGGACGAAACTGACAGTCAAATTCTGAACATACTGTTGAAAATAGGCAGAGTTAAATCAAATGGACCGATCATTTGGATCCGAGTTGAGCAAAGATCCGACTTAGAAAATCTGACTTGTGTGCAGAAATTTAATAACAAAAACCTGCAGGATCAAAGGGTCCAACAATTTTATCCAAATTGAGCAAAGATCCGACTTATGCGAGGTTTACTGTATATTTATTTGTAGATAAGTGATATATCTATTTTTTGTAGATGACAAGAGAACTGTATATAAGTGATATATCTATTGTATCTAATAATATACCATATAAAGTTATACAGATATTACCCAGTAATCATCTGTATCGTATAACAACTACACCTGGTCCTATAGTATGCTGTACAGATCTTAGATTAGAAAATGGTAGGTCAAAATACTTCTATAGCTTTAAGGGGGAATTACCTACTGTAAACACCTTTATATCAACCAAGATGTCATTTCAAAGGACTGAAAATAGCATTTTGTTAGGTTGAGCCTTTAGACCATCAGTCGGGACGGGACATCCACCCAAAGGGCTAATCTTGTCACTTCTCTCTAACAGTTTTCCATTTTTGGTTTAAACAATATTTTTTTTTATTATATCATAATTATTCAAAATACTGATATTGTGGATCTGAAAACAAGCCATAGCTTACATAAATTCATCTCCATTTTTGACTTATCACATAAACTATTTCATAGATTTGAATGAAATTTGGTAGTCATGTTGCCAAATTTGTTTAAATGAGATTTCACTTTTGTACTAATTCAATGAAACAATTTTAAAAATGCATCTATTTAATTTTATGGAAAGTTAATTCATAAATTGCTTATCCACTTAAAAATTTCTATACACATTGGCCTATTACATAAATATTATTTGGTTGCTCTTTTTTTGTACAGGACAATTAGCAGCTGATGAATTTACAAGAATTACTATGGAGACAACAGATATCATAAATCTGAATACTCTAAATATTAAATTACCGAGAATAACATCAGATACAAACTTTAAATCTTTAGTATCTGTTCAAGGTAGGATATATTCACAAGTAAGCTTGAAATATTCAACTTGAAAATATTGATAGATATACATTTTAGAGAGGGGGGAGGGAGATTTTAATGTGCACAAACTAGGTCATTCTGGGACTAGGTCATTCCAGGACTAACATGTTTTTGGTTTACATGGGTTTTCAATGAGATATCTTATAAATTATTTCACGGTGTGAATTGGAAATAAATTTTGAAACATTGCCAGGTAATACTTGACTAAGAAATGGGCAACTTTTATTAAAAAGAACAAGGAAAGAATCAACTTCTGAGAGAGAAAAGTTCTCTAATATGCTGTCAGACACTTAAGATCATTATAAGCATCTTTAACTTTGTCGTCTGAACGCAGAAATGGTTAAAAAAAGCTGGCTTATCTTAAAAAATGGAGTGTCCTATCTTTGGTGTTAATGTAAATAATAGTTAAGATTTATGAAGAATGTGTAGGCTATAGAAAATGAAATGTTTGTTGTAGGTATTATAGATGATATTGATGAAGACTCGGCCTGTTCATGGGAAGAGTGTGATATATGTGGTAGTGATCAACTTACAATTATATCAGATGATAGGTAATATAATATATATACAAGTTATCTATCACCTAAATGTCAAGTGTAAAATACCAGTTTTACATTTGGAGGTCTTGAATTCAAATTATTCAACCTTTTGATTTTTCAACCTTTTATATAAATATCATCAAGATAAAGTTCATACATACCAAGATACAATATTTTGAGGTTATTTTTAGAAACCGGTAGATATACTAGAAAACTAACATACTTTAAATTAGAATTTCTAATTGGACCAGTTTACAATATCAGAGCAAATATGTAAAAGGATTCCCACATTTCAAACAACTAAAAAAAGTTATAAGTTTTTGGAAGTGAAGCCATTTTATTATAGTTATTACTTTCTTTCAGTCCAGCACATTGTAGTAAATGTAAACAGTCTGTAATAACACCAGTCATTAGATTAGAGATGGAATTATTTATTAAAATAGAGGATCTCCCCGATTCTACTTCTGTAAAAATAAATGTAAGTTTGTATTATTAATCTCTGTAGGTATCATGTAAATAAGTGGCTTTCTCGACAAATGTTTCCAGACATTTTGTTTTAATTATAGGGTCTACAATTTGTACATGCTCAATTTGAAAACAGGTATAAATACAAATAAGCAATAGGAAGATGGCTTTTCTCAAGTTTCCTCTGGCAGCTCAAGACTACTGGTCGAACATCTGTTACAATCATAGCCATAGGGTCGACACTTGATAATCTGTACTATGGTGATTTTAACTTATTTGTATAATTAAGAAATTGAGGTTATGATTGGTCACTGGTCCCCAGTCTGTACTACCGTGATTTGAAAATGGTTGTACATGAATGGGAATAGGAGGCTGCTAGCCCAAAGTTACCATTGGTCATCCAAGTAAAACAAAGAAATAAAAATGCTTGTGTTAGTTTCAAAATAACCTGGTGGTGTCAAGTTGATGTAATACATTTCTCAGATGTGAATTTAGTTTCGATTTTAAAATGAGTAAATGGATACTTTGTTACTTCTAGTCAATAATTAGGAAGTATTGGTCATTGACAAAAAATATTAATATATTTTTCAGTTACTTGAAACAACAATCAAGTCTTTGTTACCATCAGAAACATCAGATGAGGTAAGAATACAATGCAGTAATTATATTATGTAGAAAGTGATATGTGTAAATTTAAACATCTACTGGATCATATGACCGTGTCAACAATATTAAAAATTAAAAATAATTCATTAACTATAATACAAATAATGTATGAAATCAATCCTAAGGGGTTTTTGAAAACAAATAGTTCATAAAGAAAGACAAAATACAACCTAATAATGAAGTAGTTTCTGGTGTCCATAGAAAGAATAAGTATACTGTCCAATGTGCACTACTCCTGGAGGGGCTGAATGGTTAGCAAGTGCGTGCTGTATCATAAAGCCTATCATCGAGTCAACTGACGTGGTTTCGAATCCCCGGTTGTACATGGCAGGGAGTAGGGTCGTCTGTCCAACCTTGTTGGGTTTTTGGTCATCCTGCTGCTAATAAAATTAAATCTGATGTTAGTCCCGAAGTGACCTACTTTATGACTACTCCGGCAAAATCTTATAAATAGCCTGGCTGACTTCCGACTAATGTAAATAAAAAATGATATGTGATTGTATAACTTGTGCTTCATCAATGGATCATTGAAATAACTTCACACATTACACAAATGTTTAAACTCCTCATTTTTACACTCATCTGCGTTATTTTCTACATAAACGTAATAATTAGTTAATAAATTGTAATATGTTAATATTTCAGGGCTATGATATTAATCAGGTTATTGGTAAATCTCTTCCATTAACTAACTGTTTAGTGAAATCTACAACTTGTAAAGATAATCATACAGAATTTATACTACAACAGATTGATGTTTAGTGGGTTTTAGACAAACGAAAGACTTTAAAAAAAACAATTACCGAACGAACGTCAACTACAATTAATGGTACAGGCAAACAGAAACAGCCCAACGTACATAATTTATACTAGATGAAATATTGGATTTGTGTGATGATTACATAGAATTGAATGTGCAGGATAGTGTCTAGTTTTTTTATGTTACAATTTCTTTGAGCAAGAAATTGTGTACTATAATTAAACAAAAATCGGACTACCGTTTTCGTGCTGTATCAATTAGTGTCTTGCTGTCAACCATTAAACCGCGATATCTCTGTTTGTTATTACTCTAAATTGTTAATTGTTAAATAGTATTATTTTTATAAAAGAATATTTTTTTATATTCTACAAGCTTTAAAAATAAATCACCCAATTAAAGTGTTGTGTGTTCTTGATAAATCACAATCAAGTAGTCTGTCTGGTATTGGCTAACCAGTGTACTCCCTTGAAACTGTAGTTTTCTACCAAGATCAAGCTAAATCATAATCTGTTTCATTTATTAAACTGTGAGCCACCATGGCTTTTCCAACAGGTTTAAGTTATAAAGCAACTAAAAGATCCATAGCCATATTGAAAACAATTTATTTACATTGTGTAACAACTTTTATAGTCACAGAACCATTTTTGTAAATTGATTAACTACCCCTTACAAAATAACAATATAGTAACAATGTTGATATGAACAACAAAAATATAAATAATATATCAAAATAAGAAACATTACTTCTACAATATTAATCCCTGATAATTCTTCCAGAGAAATTAATAATTAAGAACAAGCGGCACATGCACTGGTTTTTATATTTTAACTTATTTGATCTAGATTCAAGAGAATTTGTAGAGCATATTCAAAATTTGTATAATTTGGTTGTTTTTATAACTGATTAAATCAAGAAAGATAGGTTGCCAGGCAAAGAAACATACACCCACGACAGCTTAGTCGTCCAGGCAGTCAACAAGGAGAACGTTTACAACACATGGAAATCTTTTTACCAGTAATGGCCATTAAGTAACTATCAGAAATGGTTAGAATTGTATCGATTGTCTCATGGCCTTAGTCCACAAGTGATCAAGGTCCATAACTTTAGCCTCTAGTAGTGCATGCACAAAACATTTCAAAGTGATCAATGAATAGGATCCTTCGTATCATGACCTTAAAGTTAAACAAGTCAATTAGGGGAAATAACTCTGGCAGAAATCATTGAAAATGACTAGGACCCTTCGTCTCATGACCTTAAACAGTGTGTATAAATTTAAAGTTAATCCGATATTAACTTTAGACAATCCACAAGATATCTCAAACTGATCAAGGCCCATAACTCTGGCATTAATAATCGGAAATTGCTGAAAATCAATAGGATTCTTCATGTCATGGCCTTAAACACTACGTATATTTGATATCAACTTTAGCCTCTAGAGAGTCCACAGGGTTTTTCAAAGTGATCAAGGGCTATAACTCTGACAGTAATTATCAGATAACATTGAAAATCAATGTGTTTCTTCGTTTTATGACCTTAAACAATGTGTATAAATTTAAAGTCAATTGGATATTAACTTTAGCCTCTAGAGAATCCATAAGATTTTTGAAAGTGATTAAAAGCAATAAGACTCATGACCTTAAACACTGTGTATAAATTTTAAGTCAATCAGATATTATCTTTAGCCTCTAAAGTGTCCACAAGATTTTTCAAAGATTTCAAGGGTCCTAACTCTGGTAGTAATTATTGGATATCGCTGAAAATTAATAGGCTCTTCGTCACATGATACACTGTGTATAAACTTAAAGTCAATCGGATATTAAGTTTAGTCTCTAGAGCATTCACAACAGATGGGCGGACGGACCGACAATATACAACCACATTTCCATGTGGCCTTATAAAAATTAAACCATAATATACTGTTAAACCATAATATACTGTTATTTACTTTGGAAAAATCATTTGACAAAATTAATAAGTTCTAATGTTTCAGGATGAATTTTAATCTATATAACTGGAGCAACGATCTAAAAGATGTAATTCATAGTTTATGTTGCTATCTTTTAAAGTGTGAATTTATATCAACCAGTGACAATAAATAAGTTGTCCTTCATAAATATTTTGACAAACTAAATAATACTTTTCTTGGAACCTGTATCTACCATAATGCCCCACCCTTGTACAAAACCTGTAAGAATTGTGGACAAGTTTAATCTAAATTTGGTTTCTTTCACAATTATATCTGGCAAAATTATTTCAAGATGCATTATGTGACAGATAAAACTGCCTATTACAGTTAGTCTCGGTTGTCAAGTATCATTGCTACAATAATAAACGATGAACAAATTTTTTTCAATATATTGATTTTCGATATTATATTTGAACTTATTGCAAGAATGTCAGGCTGTTTATCTAATTCTTACATAATGCATCTTTAATTTTAATTAGCCAGTTAAGACAAATAATACTATTCTTGATAGTGGTATCTTTGGTGATCCCCAACCCAAGACATTGTAGTACAATGATTGTACTAAATGTCTCGTGCATAAAAAAATGTTATCAATTGATTAGAGTTAAATTCTTAAATATTTCAATAGGTATCCTTGAAATGTATTTGTGTCTGCATTAATAACTTAGATATGATGTAATTATTAAACATATATTTATATATTGCATTTTGTATAAAATGATTTAAAAACGAAATATACCCCTATTCATAAGAAAATATAATAATAATTTATAATGCTGCAGAAGAACTCTCAAAGAAATCTACCATATCCATTCCATCTGTACCCGGTTCAGCAGACACAGAATTAGCAGCCATTGATGTGGTTGCCTCAGTGATAGACGGTGGTAAATTCATGGATTGCACCATATCAACATGATGTGCACGTTTTATATGTGTTTTTAAGTTACCCTTCTGTAAGAAGGTTTTGCCACAATAAGAACAAGAATGAGGCCTTTCATCACTATGGCGACGTAAATGTATCTGAAGAGCATTTTTCTGGTTGAAAGCTTTCTGGCAAATTTGGCAAACAAACGGTCTTTCACCTGCAAAACAAAATGTTACAAATTAATATACATACTTCTATTTTCCCATTGTAAGGCTCATGATATACACGACAGTCTTTGTATCTTTGAGAATTTCATATGATTCTTCTTTTCATAAATGTTTATGTTGCCATGTCAATCATTACAGAATCCCTATATATGAGGCAATCAGGTAGGTCGAAGGACATCCATTGTAGTATGAGGGAATTTTGCCTCGACAGCAGCGCAACAACTTACTCTTTATTTCGAATTCCAACTGCCAAGGCTTCCTGTCCTGCACCAATGCCAAGGGGGGACCCAACTGAAAAATCTCTTGGCTAACAATGGGATCAAACCCCAGATCTCCTTAGTGTGCCAGCATATTACTCATTGAGCTACAATATGGCTCCTATAGAAGGACAAATTTTTTAGTTTTTAACAGTATTCAAAGATTTTATGTTGAATAAAACCGTACCTGAATGAATACGTATATGTCGAGCTAACTGACTGGGTTTTTCAAATGATTTATTACAAGTTACACACATATGATGTTTATTTTTGGTTTGTTTAGGTGATATACCGTGTGTAGCTAGATGATCCTTCAAGTGACCAGCTCTTTTAAAAGCCTTTTCACAAATCTGAAAAGAAAGATAATGAGATTTGAGAATGAGCTTGATGAAAATCTATAATTGTGGAATCCATATTCTACTGGCTACCAGTCAATTCACTTGAACTGATGCATCTATGATTGTTTACAATATCTTGGTGTGCCTCACCTAGAAAATAAATGTGTTCAATTTTGTATAATATTATAATACAGTAAAGCCTGGAAATAAGGCACCTGTCACTGACAATGTCTGACACAGATTCAGGCTTTGTCAGACACAAAATATCTGGTCCCTGTTATTTTGTCAGTCTGGCAATAATTTGTCTTTTTTGATGATATTATTAATATATGTCTGGCACAAAGTTGAAATGTCCAGTACGAATATAGTCAAAAGACTCGTCTAATTATGGAAAACTGTAGTCAAATTGAAAATAATGTTTTTACACGAGACAGAGAGATTTACATTGGGTGCCCCATAGATCAATGAATTTTCCATTCATTACATATCTTTAAATACTAAATGGAATTTATAAACCACTTTCTGATATTTCTATTAAGAGATTCAACTTTTATAATATTGTGGTTTAAAAGGGATTGCTCAAATCAATCTCAAAGACTTTTAATAACTTGAGCCAAAGGTCTAATACTTTGTTTGGAAAAATCAAAAAGAATAAAAACTCACCCCACAGACATGATGTCTATCTGGATCATAAGGTTTCTGTAACGATGTCATGTGACTTAAATCACCGGAGTCACCACCAGCTATACTGGTTACTACATCGCCAGATAATAAATTAACACCCTGAGATCCTAGATCAGATTGACTATTAATAACTTCATCCATATCATCCTCTTCATCATCTTCATCTTCATCTATATCATCATCACCACCTATGTGTATTTCTCCATCTTCTTCGGGTATAACTGGATCTTGATGTACCAATTGATTAACCGTTATCTGTAAATCATATTGATATCAATAGATTAATTGAGAGAGACGAGTGAAATTGGGTTTAATATCCACTCAACATAAGTTACTTTGAGACTAACCTACATGTATGGTTCAATTTTATCTCAATAATTTGCTTAAATATTGTGGGAGGAAACTGGAGAACCTGCACAAATCCATGAGGTTGGACAGGCGACCCTACCTAGATACTATCTCCAACAAGATCCTGTAAGAGCCTTTAGTATTATACAATACAATATGAAGTCACATTACAATAGTTATAGTATTAACATATCTATTCAAAAATATTAGATAAGCTTTAGATAGAAAAATGTTTATTCTCCCCTTTACACAAACAGGGTCAAATTAGGACAGACTAACACAATCTATGTCATATTAGGGAAGAATGAATGAATGAAATGGGCTTTAACGTCCTACTGTTATGCACTTAACCTGAGCTAATTATATTAGGAAAGACTAACATGGTACATTTGTATTTCAATAATTCACTTTAGTTGTGGAAAAAAAAAACCTTGCCTTTAGTTTAATCATACTCCTTGTCCCCTATAATGTTACGATTGGAATCATGCCAAGAGCTCATGACATAAAGTGCATACCATACTATGCCTTGATCTGCAGTAAAGGTAAATATAGAATAAAATGTGAAAAAATAATTACCCCATCATTAGCTGTAGAGTAAACTGAATCATCCTTGATAACATTACTAGAATCATAACTTGTTGTTACCGTTGTTTGCATATCAGACTGTGACATCACCATATTAGACTGCATCAGCATATTTGGATTAACCGCTTCAGACATAGAGACAGTTTGTTGTGCTGGCATGTTCTGGACTAGATTAGGATCAGCAGCTGTTGGAAGGGGCTGGGTAATCACGTTGGGGTTTATAGTAATGTTTATATTGCCCTGTTGTTGTAATTGCTGTAAGAGACTAGCATCTATTTGAACTGTCTGTGATAGAAGATTAGGATCCATACCCGCTATCTGTATGCCTTGACCTAGACTACCAGTAAAATGTAACTGAATACCATCGAGTCCTTGTAATACGTGAGCTGCTAGAGCTGATTCACCAAGAGATCCACCCATGCCATCTGCCACCGCTAACGATACAGGCATTATATTTTGTTGTGATAACATGGAGGGATCTAATGTTAATACTTGATTTCCTACGTTGGGATCTTCAGCTTGATTCAATATTTGAATAGTCTGATTATTATCGTGAGATCTAGGGAAGGATTTCCGTTTTTTAGGTGTTGTAACATCTTTGAAGTGTGTTAGAATATGACTCTTTCGATGACCTGAAGTACGGAATCGCTGATCACAGTGACTACATTTAAAGGGACGAGCTCCGGTATGCAACCTCATGTGTACCTTTAAACTTCCTTTAGTTGAAAACAGTGATTCACAAACATGACATTTAAACACCTTATCACCTGAAAAATATAAATAAATAAATACTTAAAACTTTGGATCCAATGATGAATATGTATAAAGATGAAGCTTGTGACCATCGTATGGGAATTCTTCATATTCTGCAGGAATGTAGGACCTTCAACCCCATTTCTCATTCGGAAGGCATGAAAAACCAAGGCGCTCACAATACTGCTAGGAGTGATGGTGGCTAAGTGGTTAAGATGGAGGTCTGTGGTTCAATCCTGGTGTTAGCCGATAAAGTTTCTCATGATTAACTGGTATGGTTTCCCCATATCAGTGGTGCAGAAAGGGGTTTGTTGCATTGAACAGTGTCTAGTCATTGAAATGGTCCCCTGTTGATGTCGGGGTATGCGTAAAAGACACCTCGACATAGTGTCATAGTGCAGCTGTTCGTACAATATTTCCATAAAAGCACACTGCATGGTGCTATGCCCAGTTGGTGTAGTAAAGCAGAATTTTAAGCCCCATTTAATTTCATTAAATTTCACACACTTCTGTCATTCCACAGTCTCTCTGTTAATGGCTCTTAAAATAAATAATACTTACTGTTTCCGTGTGTTTTTATATGACTTGCTAGTGTAGATTTCACAGTAAATGATCTATTACATATATCACAACTAAAAGGTTTCTCTCCTGTATGAGTTCGGATATGTCGTTGTAAATCGCTGGGTTTTTTAAAACTTTTAGAACAATGATTACATTTGTATGGATGTTTAGAATCACTCTCTACAGGTTCAATCACAGCCTGAAATTGTATAACAATATAGAAATAAACACAAACACATAATAATAATATGGAACACAATTATTTTTTTTTAATTAATGTAACGTTTCGTTGAGGATTCTCTCAACGCTTTCAAGCTAATGTCAATTGCTTAATGCTGCTCAAAGAAAATATAGAAATACATATGCAACTGGTCAAATTTTTAAAGCAAGAATAAGCCAAAATCGAGTTACATTGATATTTTGAAGTCATCAATTAATCAAACTACAGTCAAAGTACAGACACTCTAACACTGTCAAACTACACACTAATAGTGTCAAATTATACACAAACACAGTCAAAATATATTGTCAAACACAGTCAAAAAACACTGTCAATACAGTCAAAATACACTGTCAAACACAGTCAAAATACACTGTCAAACACGGTCAAAATAACAAAGCAAGTGAATTTTAGGATTCAACATATGAAAAGAATAACATACTTTAATTTCACTAATTCTATCTTTCTCTACAGCTGATTCCATCAATATTTTTTCCGATATAGTTAATTCTTCTACAGTAACTTTCGATAATTCTGCTGTCACCTCTTCTGATACTTGTATCACAGGCTGATGTATTTGTTGTGTTTGTTGAGACGGTATCTGATTCTCATCTACAATAATACATATCAATATAAAAGAGAGAGACAGAAATGGGGTTTAACGTCCAGTCGACACAAACTTGGTCATTTCAGGACTAACATATGGTTCAATTCTATTTCAATAATTCGCTTGCACATATGGGTCTTTAGGAGTGGGAGGAAACCGTAGGACCCAGAGAAAAACCACAAGGTTGGACAGGCAACCCTACCCCTGGCCACGTACAACCGTGATTGAAACCCCGCCAGTTGACTCAATGACATGCTTTATTATAATATGCGCGCACGCTAACCAATCAGCCATCCAACCCCCTTATTGTTAAAATAGTCACATAATGAAGGGAGATTAAGAAATTTTAAAGTGCTAACTCTATCTATTCATTAAATCCAATTTGTATACTGGAAATGAAATCTTAATCATTAATTCTGAAAACAAACCTCCTCCTTCAAATTCAAACTGATAGCTTGATTGACAGATTATCATTCCTGGGCACATGAAAGATTGTGCCAGTGTTGTCAGGAGGGACAGAAATTGACATTTCCATTATTGATTCATAAATAAAACAAAGAATCTATTATTTGGAATCATTAAAAATTTAATAGTCATGAATAAAATTCTTACCTTGACCATCTTTATGAACTTTGTGAACTGCTTTCATGTGACGTCGACAAATTATAATATTACGGAAAGTCTCCGAACAATACGGGCATGTAACTGTCTGGGCGGAGTTATGTATAACCATATGACGTGTCAGTGAACCATTTGTTGTAAAGAGAGCATGACATAGAGGACAACGATAATCTTTATGTCCTGTATGTGTTTTAGCATGAGCTCGTAATACACCAGAAGATACAAAGGTTCTGTCACATTGTAAACATCGATAAGGCTTCTCTCCTAAAAAAAGAAATTCACATTATTTTTAAAATCCATACAAAATATCGTTCAATTTAAATAAGACTGGCGTAAGATTTATCTAGAGAATGTTTCTGGAGGGATTTATCTGGAGAATGTTTCTGGAGGAATTTATCCATCACTATATCCTAGATCTAGTAGAGGTCTGATAAGCTTGGTATAGCTTTGGGGCCTCTTTAGTTTAGTCCTGGATGTTATTTCATGCTAATTAATACCACAAAGTTCATCACCACAGACAGACTCACTATCCACAACTCATAACCAGGTTTCTTCCACAAACACAAGAATTTCCATATCTTGGCATTTTATCCATTGTTAAAACTCATGTTTTACCATGGAGCCAGTTATCACTTCTTGTTATTCCTCTAACTCAACTAAAACTTTAAGATAAACAATTAGAAATTCATAACAAATCAAAGCCTGCTTGCTACATTACCTGTGTGTGATCTTATATGTTGCTTCAAATGACTTGATTTTTTAAATGCCTTTTCACAGTAACCACATTGATAGGTTCTCTTATCTTCATAGGATAATGTAGGTAAGACTTCAGGTTGGGGTTCAGGATGAGGATTGGTAACTTCTGATACAACCTGTTGATTTTCAATTTGTTGAGTTGTAGTTTGTTGTGTTCCTAATTGTTGGTTCTCTACTTGCTGTTCATCATTACTACAAAAAATTAAAAAAAAACTCACATTTTATTCTGCTGCTTAAAGGGACAATAACACTCTTGCTGGCTTGACAGCTTCAGATGGAAGCAGTTTTATATAAGCATTAAGTTGCTTGTTAGTTACTGTATCCAATTTATTATATTATGACCTCCATCTTTGTATATAAGAATTCTGAATAAATACATTTAAATCAGCTTCAGATGTTTAAGTGTCCTTCTAAATCCAAGTCCCATTTGAAAAGGTTTACGTTAGGCTTTTCAAATCATTTAGATGAATTTTTCCAAATTTCTAAATTAGGTGTGTTAAGATAAAATTTGTATCACCAATTAATTGGAATATTGTAAAATAGTGGAATTTGTTGACATAAAGATGGGGACATATTATTCAGTTACAACAAGAGTGGTTTTGAGTCTTTAAATTATTAAGTTACTTTTACACAGAAATATATCTATAATTTACAATCTATAACAAAACTCTTCACTAAAAGCATAATGAATAGAGTCAAACTGGGTACCGCACACTTCGTGTGGCACGACTACTGATCATAATTATCAATAAATTTAATGACTTTAACAATTTATCAGATTAGACAAAATTACACAATGGGTCTACTTGTAAATAATATAAATATTTTACCTGTTCATTAAGATGTTTCTAGTAGTTGTAGTCATCATCTGGTTAGAATGTAATGGATGGATCTGTATTGTATTGTTATACTGAGAATTCTGAGAAAAAAAATAATTGACAATCAGTGTGAAATACCAAGTTAAATTTAACCAAAGAAATTTTTATCTGAAAAATATTGCACAATAATATGACTATATCTCAGAATATAATACTCTGACTACTCAGAAGCTTTTAGTATCTAGCACAAAATGAAAACTCTTGGATTAAAAAAAATTTGTGTTTCAGCAAGGAAACAAAATTTACAATGGTTTACAATTATGTTTCTGGAGTGTGTCTCATAAGCTGTTCAAAATTCTTTATGAAACTTTGTACACAAAACAAATTATTATATTTGTTGTCAATTTTGCTAATCAGGAATTTCTAATAATTGTGTGTTCTCATCAAAACAAATTTTGCTTAGTTTCTAGTATACAGGGGGAAGGATGCTAATCAATTTTAACCTGGAAAAATCATGAATTCCACAATAACAGACTTTAGGAAGCGACCATTTTGTATTTAATTTTAGAGCTGGAAAACCTTTTTTTTTAAATTTCAGATATTAATGCATATTGTAAAGTGGTTAGTGTTATCACCAATGCTGTTATTGTTTATATCCTAACAATTCAAATAAAAATCTGGATCATAACATACCTCCAAATTTGTCAAATTAGTTATCTCTTGGGTCATTTGATTGGTCATTGCATTCGTCACCTGATTAGATAAGTCTTGCTGATTTGTCATATGGGACATGTTGTTTGCTGCTAGTTGATTTACTTGTTGTAGTTGCGTACCAAGTTGTCCAAAGTTCTGGGTACTGCTTAAAATAGCTTCACCATATGACTGATGTTGACCAAACACCTAAAAAAAGGAATATTAAAAAAAGTGAAATAATAGGAAACATGTGTAACCAATTTTTTGCTGAATTGCAACATAAATCTGAAAATAGAATACACTTGTTTACAATGATCCAATTACCACAGTCAGATCCCCAAGCTAATATTTTGGGATTGAACCACTGTTTGGGAATCATTTTTTGCCATCCACAGCTTCCAGAAATATTAAACTTGCTAATTTTACATAAGAAAATCTTTGGAAATATGCAAGTTGTCATTTATTACAAATGACTAAGTGACTAAAGTATTAATGGCTAAAAGTAAATTAACTGAAGTATTAATGATTTTATGTAAGTTAAACTGATCCTACCTGACTATGTAGAGTTTGTTGTAAATTATGTTCTAATCCTGTACCAGCTAATGCATCTTGTAGATTGGCTTGACTTAGTTCTGTCTGACCAATAGTTGTTGTATGACCAACATCTTGTTGTTGTAAAACTGTTATATCTGTCGTAGACTGTGATTGGCCTATCTGTGTTCCGTCTGGTGCTAAGGTGACATCATCTTGTTGTGTCTGCTGTGAAGGATCTTGTTGAATTGCTTGTAGAGCTAGCTCATGCCTGTAAAAAAAGATGGTTAGCAAATAATATAACAAATTGGCAATTTTTCGACATTTTTGGGGGTATTTTCAACATAGATGTATTTTGCAACAAATATTTTGAAACTAATAACCTAAGGAGTTTAATTTTTCAATCACATTTTACACATGCTATTTCTAATAGTTACTTCCATTTGCCCAGACAATATATATCCAGTTACTTTTCTTATATGCACACCATATAATATTGGTGGGGCTCTGTCTTATGTTTACTTATGAGGCAGGGGTTCCAGCTGGAATTAAAACCTTGTTTAGATTTTATAACAAAGTGGGTGGGGAAAACCCAGAAGAACTCATTTACATAAGATGAAATATTTACCACAAATTGATCAAACTATGCTAACAAATACTTACTTGTGAGTTTTCATGTGTTTTTTACAATTGACAGAAGTTTTAAAGGTTTTCTGACAGTATGGACACATGAATGGTCGCACTTCACTATGAGTAGACATGTGTCTTTTTAAACTGCCATTTGTTGTAAACATAGTTTCACAAATAATACACCGATATTCTTTAACACCTGAGTGTGTACGTAGATGAGCTTTTAATACACCACTTGATACAAATGATCTAGTACACTGATTACATCGATATGGTTTTTCTCCTGAAATTATATTTAAAAACTTTGCTATTTGTCATTTGCATTTTATTGGACTGATATTCCTTTCCAACTTTTACAAGATTAAAAATCTCTCAAATAACAATTATAGACCTTATGTCATATTCAAACTTGTAATTATTTAATGAAACTTGAGATGAACAACATGGGAATTAACATCCTAAGTTATCGTATAGACAAAACACCAACATAAGTAATATTGTGTTTACTAGCATCTTTATCATTTTTCTGTCATTTACTGGTATCAATATCTTTACCAGTCGTTTGGCAGTTTAAATATCAATTATCAGATTTATCCCAAAATATATCCAATTCTTTTCTTTTTAATGTATATCAATAAGAACTAAATCTATTAAACATATTTTATTGGTACAATATAACATTTTGTACCTGTATGAGATCTGACATGCTGTTTTAAATGACTGGATTTTTTAAAACCTCGTTGACAATATTGACATTTATATGGTCGATCAGCCGAACTGGCTTCTCCCAAATACTGAGTAAAAACATTGGACCTCGGTGGCTGTTGTATTAACCCTGAAATAAAGGAGATTTCAAATATGTGACTTGTGAATTAACTTGGTATGTGTTTACTGTGAACTAAACTGGCTGCATACAACCATTTTCACTTGGCTGAATGTACACAATCTTTAACTTAAGTTTCTCTATATTCTCACAACTGATAGCCATTGATCAACACATATGTAGTCATCCTTACATCACTCAAGTAAACAGGTTACCAATTAGTGACACTGTTACATATTTGTCATGTGGGCGTCATTTGGGTGTTTTTCGGGGAATATTTTACAATATTCCAATTAATTGATGATACAAATTTAATCTTGGAACACCAAATTTAAAAATTGGAAAAATTCAACTTCATGGTTTGAAAAGCTTTATGTAAACACTTTCAAATGTAACTTGGATTTAAACATATTTTCAAACCCTCTAGACAAGTAAAATAGGGTGTTATGGATAATTTACACATCAGGTAGGACACTTAAACATCTAGAAGTTAGAATAAGGCTAAAAAAAAATTCTAGACCTGTCAAGCCAGCAAGAGTGTTATTGTCCCTTAAGATTGAGTGTCTCTACTTTCCATATTTTTTGAAATAGGTACCCTATAAATTATAAATACTTTCATGGGAATTCATCTATTAAATGATATTTGTGAATTATTTTTCCACCGACATGTATCAGTCATTAAAACAGTTCACTATAAAAATTACATCTTTAAATGTAGTCATCACCCACCTGTATCAGTAATTAAAATAGGTTCTTGTAAGGCTATATCAGGTAGATTAGTTTGATCTGATAATCGTGCTGGACGTCTCACTGATCGTCGAGGTCGTCTATCCATCATACGGGGATCACAGCCATCTTTAAAGTGACACTGAACATGTGACTTTCTGTGAGCAGACGTACGGAACTTTTTATCACACTGAGGACAATTGAAAGGTTTGGCTCCTGCAAATGAACAATTGAATAATAGATAAAGCGTATAAAATAATTTTTAAAAAGTTCAAAATTCAATCAAACCAAAACACTGATAAAATCAGCATTCAAATTGTAGATATCTTTATCCATTTAGCATACAAAAATAAATTGTATTAAATACAGATCCTATTTCAGACTTTTGTTTTTAATGTAGTGAAGGTCATCAAAAGTATACACAAACAAAATGAAATATACATTTGTTTTTTAATCTGATTGTGATAAATATTAAAAGACTATAAATTCTAGTAGAATTGTATCTAAAGTAGCAAACACTCACCTGTGTGTAATCGTAGATGTACTTTAAGACTGCCTTGTGTTGAGAACAATTTGCGACACTGATCACAACGATAATCTTTAACTCCTGTATGTGTTTTGATATGAGCTGTCAGTGTACTTTTAACGGCAAAACTACGAAAACACTGAGTACATTTATATGGCTTCTCGTGGGTATGAATACGAATATGACGAACTAGATCACTGGGTTTCTTAAACTCTTTAGCACAATAATTACACTGGTGCCATCGAACACCATTCACCTGAGAAAATAAAAACTCAATTAAATACATAGTCATGATTTATTCAACAAGGTGCTATCACAGACATTTCAGTTGGAAAGCGTAAGGTTTGGTATTTTGCGATAACATTTTCTATCAAGGAATTGGAGAGGTCTAGAGCTGTGTACTAGACCAATTGAAATTTGTGACAAAAAACGTAAAGTATTTCGTGAAGGCCTTGATAAGATGTACAGAGTAAAAAGCTACATTATTAAGCCTTGTATGATGAATCTACTATATGTACCTTTCTGATGAGATGTCTTTTAACAATGCCGGTTGCTGTATCATGAATAGTCATAGTTGTAATAGTACTTTGTACAGGTTGAGATTCTGATGGGGATGTCTGATTGGTTGTAACAGCTGTAATAGGTTGACCAGTCGAGTCAGACGTCTCGTTTGCCTTATTTGGAAGACCACTATTTTCTAAAGCTTGTTGTAAAATATCAGAGGAAGAAGCTTCAGCAATATCATTCTGAAAATATCAATTAAAAACATAATAAAAGATAAAAAAAGGATTCTGAATTGTTATTTCTTTGAGAAAATCATATCATTGGACTGGTGAATGTTGTGTTTAGGAGTGGGGTAGGTAGGGGCATCCAGACTTTGAATTTTGGGGGAATTTCTGGTATATTAATGGATAATGTTGGTTAAATGTATTGTGTATCTTCTACAGTGAATACAATTTTAATAGGATATAATAGCTGGGTACATGTAGGACTGTAATAAGTATTGATTTCTACCTCGTTAGCTGCTACATCAATATTTGGTACATCAGCATTTTCTGTTGGCTGACCATTTTCTGCATTTTCTGTTGATTGTTCTGTCATCTCCAGCAGACGTTCTATTACTTGTGATTCATTTTCTTTCGGTCTATCATTCCAAGAAGCCTCGCTCCAATCCTGTATAAAAAAACATGCAGCCTTATATCAAATCAAATTAGAGCACAAGTATCAAATTTCTACAAAGAGTAGTGGATATTTTGGCAAGAAATAAGGAAACTGGGAGCAACAAATACGGACAAAAACCAATTGCTTGCTGCTTCAACTTGTAAGACAACATTCAGATGAACTCTAGGTAATTGGCACAAGGTACACAGTGATTACACAGTTGGGCTTCTGTTTGTCATTCCATACAACTTAAGATTTTTCCTTTCAGGCCCTCTCTGTCCTACAACCAACACATTGATCGAACCTGGGATTTCCTGTTCCTGTGAGCCAGTGCCATACTCACTGAGCCACTGTGGATCTCTAGTGTATATTTCATGGAACTCCCCAAATCAGCAATTAATCAAAAAATTATAATCTTATATAAGAGAGGCTTATTGATTAAAACTTACAGTTGTATCTGAATGTGCTCGGCTGACATGAGCATTTAAACTACCCAGTTTTTTAAACATACAGCTACATTCCCCACACTCATATGTTGGACCGTCAGATTCTTTTGTAATAGTGTGAACTCTCTGTAAAACAAATTAATTCACATCAATATTATATTGGTCTATAAGAGTTTCAAAGACAGAGGCAGATAACTTCTCATTTAAAAATTCCATAAAATAATCTTTATAAGTTAAAATTGCTAGAATGTTTAAACTATTTGCAAACATATTTTCAGAGTAGTTTGTTTATGAGATTGAAAATAAATTAAATCAAATAAATTTAAGAGTGTTTGTTAACCATTAAATAATTCATGCTTTAGAATATGTTAGTAAACGGTAAACAAACCTGTATATGAGCTCGAAGATTTCCTTTCTGTGAGAATGCTGATGGACAGAAGTCACATAGATGTGGTTTATTTCCAGTATGTTTTGTCATGTGTATTTGCAGAGCACCTTTCTGATTAAATGATTTATCACAATCTGTACATTTATACGGTCTTTCACCTACAAAAAATAATCACAAAAAAGTTCAACATAATTCTCTCAAACATAAATCTAAAGCATCTGAATGTACTGGATAATCAACTGGATACCTGAAGTAACCCAGGGAACTGACCATATATTAATCTGATTAAATTACTGACACTATTTTGTTTCGTTTTTTTATAAGGTCTATTGGATAACAATAAGAGGATAATTAGCAGAACATTATGTCTGTATAATACACTAGTGATTGTTGTCCAATATAACTACTTCAGTTTTGCTTTGTTCCAAGTCTTTGAATGCCAGTCAAGGATTGTGTATAAGTTTATAACTCATGTATTTTATGATATGTTTTTAAATTTTGAAATTACCTGTATGTATACGTTCATGTCTCTGTAGCTGACTAGGTTTTTGGAAATGCTTGTTACAGTGTTTACATCGATGTCCAAAATTTGATCTATCTATGTCTCTTTTATATGTTCGATGTGATAGAGAAGCTCTGAAAAAAATTCACATCCAATGATGAGAAAAAGCTAAAAGAAAAAAATTGTAGAAAATTTTACCTTTATCAAAGTTAGTCAAAATCGATTTAAACATATGTAACCGGTATACATTTGAATGGGTTCTTCAAAACTTACTTTATTTTATAATGTTGTTTCATGTGTTCTCGGAGTAGTGATACTTTTGTAAATTCATGATGACACTGTCGACATGGAAACATACGAACACCAACATGTTCCTCTCTATGTTCCTGCATGTGACGATCTAGCTGACTCTGAAAGAGAACAAATATATAATAATAATAATGTAATTCCTTTAATAGTGCATCTAAAATGAAAATACGTTTCAAAATGTCATCTTCAAACTAAATAACTGGTATCTTTATTTTAGACTTCATTGTTTTTATTTACTCCGCGTCATATTCAAGCTGACAAAGGTTAATGTATCCAAAAGAAGTATACAGGACACGATTCTATGTTTCGAATCTTCATTATACTTTGCTTGTCATTGCTTGATAAAGACTACATCATTAACAAATAGCAATTGTATTCTGTACAATTTTGTCCTGTGTATAAATTGACAAAGAATTTATTAAATGCACTCTCCATATTAATAAGTTAAGGTTTCGATACCCCTAGGGCCTACATGTACCATTGCTTATCTACCAAGTACAAATAAAGAGGGAGAACATATCCAAAAATACTGAGTCATTATTATGAGTGACTGTAGCATACCTAAGACTTTTTGGTTTGTCACACTCAAATTAGATTTCCTGCAATGCACACCTCTGGGGAAGAGATTCATTCATGTAAATTTGTAACTTAAAACATAATAATTTTTTATTTCAAATAAAACCTACCACATGTAGCCTACAAGTATATAATTCAAAGTTTTCTGAAAAAGTGTTATACCTGATGCAAAAGTTTGTCTAATTACCTGTAAACCAAATTCATCACCACATTCTGGACACATTAAATTTTCTTCTTTCTCATGTAACATAATGTGTGCCTTTAATGATGCCACACGGGAGAATTTCTTTCCACATTCTGGACAGACTGGATCTTGGTTCTCTCCTACATGAGTTGATTCATGAAGTATGAGGTTATCTTCTACATTAAACGATGCCGTACACTTACTACACTGGAATGGTTTATCATCATCATGAGTTTTAACATGACGCTGTAACTGGTTCCATTTCTTGAATATTTTATCACAATATTCACAGTTATATGGTCCCTAAAATGAAGGTAAAGAATAAATAGTAGAGGTTAATACATGTTTCTTTTGATGTAAAATATTTTTATTATTCCATTGTCCACAGGATTTCAATTTACCATTAGTCTGTTAGTCTTAGATCAATACAATTTCTGACGGAATATTGGAACTCCACCAATAAAACCAATCAGAAGGTTGTATACCTTGTACTAAATTAATTCACAACAATTGTATTAGAAGTTTTTTACAAATATTTCATTCAGGTTTTCGTGAATCAAGAGGCTTAGTATACATTTTGTTGAACAAATGCACATTGACTTTGACTACATGTATTCGGCAATGCCTTTGAGCACCTTAAAAAGACAATAGCTGTGTTTATAAGTGTGTTAATAGGTGAAATGAAAATACTTCTTTTTTATGAAGAAACTGAATTTCACTGACCTTGCCAACTGGTGGTTTGATTTCTGGTTGTTTTGGTATTTGAGCCGTGGGTTGTTGGACATTGACTTCCTGTTGTGGAGGTATAGAAGCCACAGACAGATTTCCATTTCCATTAATTTGAGTGAGGATTGGTTGTTCCAATAAAACATGCTCAGTGCCATCCTGTAGTTGAATTGTCTGATATATTTCAATTCCTGGTGGAAGATCTATTATTTGTTGCTGATCAAGGGAAGAAGAGTCAATGAAAGTAACAGTTGCTCCCTCAGGTATACCTTCAGCAAACTGGATATGATGCAGTTCTGTGTAAAAGAAACAATTTAGACAAAATAAATCCCCAATCATTAAACGTAATCAATTTGAATATCAATTATACATTCAAAATACATCTAAAATCCAGGTAGGCCTTTATGTAATTACCGGCACTTACTTAGACTCAGTAACTTTCTACAAGCATTCATTAAACTCCTTTAAATCTACTACAAATTGAGAGATTAAAATATAACCTATTAAAACGGCTTGGCGGGTATTCTGTATAAAAAAGGGTACCACAGGTACATTGTAGGGCCTACTTGTTGGTGTATGTAGTATTAAATGTATATTAACTGAATGAGAATCACAAATGTCACAACTTGAACTATGTGGAATACAAGTTATTTACCGGGTACATGAATACATGTATATCCCCCTTTTTCTTGGATTGTTTCCCTTATTGTTACATGTAGTTTGTTTTCATCTTATAATTTACAATGTCATATTTCTAAGTTATATTTTTAAAATGTATTCAAATAAAGCCCTAAAATAGATGGTATCTATAGACAGTCCTACCTTGTTAAAGAATAATCCTATTAAACCTATAATTCACTATTGCCAGTTGAGAAATTGGCAAAAATATCATTTTTAACTTCAAACTTTTGTAAATAGCTATTCCATGGGGGGTAATTGTGTTATTATTTTTGGTGTAAATGAGTTTTAAGTGTGAGAATGGCACCTATGTATATATAATAGTGAGTTGACAACCTATTGAGCAAAAGACATAGAAATAATTATGTTTTGACTTTCTTAGAAAATATGAAATTCTTGCTTTAAGTGAAACCTGTATAATAATAGGCCAGAGACTGTAAATGCAATAAACACTTATGGCTAGTCCACGGATTCATTCACTTGATTTGATATGCATTTGTTGTTTGAAACGTCTGTGTATCCCTGGATTTTTACTTTAAAATTTTGAAATCTAATTTGAACATTTATAAACAAAAAAACATTATTTTCAACTGGTCAGGTTGCCTAACATGGTATCATAATTCCTTTCAAATTCATTCAAGATTTTTAACTCAAAGGGAGGTAATTCAAGACAAAAATGTAAGATTTAAAGTGTTTGTGTTCGATTCCAGCCAAAATATGAAGTTATTTTGACAACTATATGCATGATATATGTATGTGGTGTTACCGATATCCTATCTAATAATTGTGTAATGATTTAATAAGCTTTTCTAGCTTTACAAAATCTGTCAAGGGGGATAACTCATTATCATGAAAAAAACTATCTTAGGTTTATCCATACAGTCCATGCTGGACCTCTGTAAAGTGTTGATTTAATTAAGATTGATGTGTTGCTTAAATTGCTTTGTGAATTTAGTTATAACTGTTGACATTTACAATTTTAGGGTATCGTTACACAATAACAGTGTTATGATACAGATGTTCAAAGTAAATGTAATAGATCAGATCCACCAAATCCTTTGAACAAAACTTTATTTTTACCGGAATTGGATTGCACAGCAAAGGAACATACGCCCACAGCTGCTGAATCATATGAGTCGTTGACAAGGGCTGTCAACATATTTATTCTTTTGCATGGAATTGGGGAGCATTTACAAGGGCCTTAACTCTAGAACTAATCTAAAGACATTGTTGAAATTCAACAGGCTTTTTCGCTTTTCTAATTTAAATAATGCATATCAATTTCATACAGATCGGAGGATGATAACATTTGTGGTTCGAATGTTCACAAGGTTCAACAAAGTAAAGAACAAGGGTCATATAACTATAGATGTAATTTATGGAAATTGCTGAAATTCAATAGGAATCTTCATTTCACTAATTTTTAAATGATGCACATAAATTTCATACATATCAGACGATAATTTTTGTTGTTCTAGCATTCACAAGGTCCAACTCAAAGTGAAACAAGGAAAGCCCATTACTCTAGAATAAATTTACAGAAATTGATGAAATTAGAGTCAATTTGGTTTCACTAATGTAATTTTAAGAATGCATATAAATTTCATACACAGGCCAGTGGAGTAGGGGGGGTTAAGGCTCCTCCACCAGTAATTTGTCTGCAAGTACTCTTTTGTCCTGGTAATTGCGGCCCTGATCGGATAATAACTTGTCTGCATATTAATTAGTTTTTTATCAGTTTATTTTAAATATTACCAGTAGGCCTACAGCTATTTCGAGTTATCAATGACAATAAATTATAAATAAGGACAAAGATTGACTAGCTTGCTGTTGAGATGATCCTAAAATCCCCTTACTACTGTACTAGTCTGTTTCAATTTTCTTTCGAATTCTATTCTTACAAAATTGACAAGACAGATAGTTAAGATAGCCTAGTTAACATAACTCAGCTCTATGGTATTATTATAAAACTCATATTGTAGTTGTTGCCCACATCCTACACTACTAGACAGTCCTCCTTCTACTAAGTACTCTGCACATGCAGGCATGGGGGCTTTTTTTCATTGTAAGTTTTTAATAACTTCTCCAAGTCCAAGGCAATTCATGACATCTTGATCAATGGCATGCCCTTATTTCATTAGAATTCACTGACCAGTTGAGTGAGCAGATATAAATAACGCTTGACTTACTCAATTTAAACTAAATTAGTAAATAGTAAAACGCCAAGTCAATCAGATGCGATTCAATCACATTCACAATGTGTTATGAAATGTTAAAAATAAAAACTTGCAAAAAGTTGAGAATTAGAAAAGAACTGGGGGATAATTTTGTCAAATTAGGTCATTTCTAGGTCGAACATTCCGTAAGTTTTCAACAAAAACAATAAATTTATACATATATCAGAAAATATATTTTATTCTATATTTCTTGGACGAATCAAATTCATGACCATCCCACTCTGAGGTCTCAGTAAAACTAACAGGAGTAGGAATACCTTCAGAATAAATCTAAGGGTATTACTGCGCCCATTACAACGATGGTCAGAGGAACTACACCAAAATTAGCACGCTCTAATTATCAATAACTAGCTAATATAGCCCTTAATCTGAATTGTTTTGATATTTTAATCATTGTTTGAGAGGATTATACATACCAGGAACATTTTCAACCTGTATATGTGTCACAGATTGAATTTCTTGGGACATATTTTCACCGAATTTTATCCAAAATGGCGTTGATCAGTGCGCGGACAGACCAAAGCGAGGCTCAACTATAGAAAATCCCCGGATGTTGATTAAAGTCGACTGAGTGATTTGCCCATGACAGGTTGAAAAATCGGGCACTTTTGAATTTCAGTAGCTCCTAAAGACATGGCCTGATTCCAGATTGTCTTTATAGCTTCACATATCACATAACAGCCTACTACCTACAGCAGTGGGTTTGTTAACCCCGTGTTAATTATCTCGTGATCTCCCGTTAATTTTAGGCGCTAAAAAAAACGGTAAAAAGACTTGACATAAATTAAGACCCCGGGATTTTTTTTTCCTTTCGCGCCTTTATTTGAAGACTTGAAAAAAAGTTGTATATGATATAGACTAGCCTATAGCCTGCCCATGCAGTTTACTTCCCATTCCAATTTTTTATTGGTGGGGGGGGGGGGGCTCTGTGGGATTAGAATGAAATTATAATTTGGGTGCCTGTAGATTTATTGGAAAATGTCTAAGAAAATTTTGAGATATTTTTATATGGAAGAATAGACCTATGTTTTCGCCCCTGTCCGGATTTCATTATGTGTCTGGACGTCCGTTCAGATTTGTCACTTGTGGACACTCTACAGGCTAAAATTTGTATCCGATTTCGACGAAACGAGAAATATATAAAAAATATAGGGTTATGGGTGGTTATGATCTCACAAACACCAATGATGACCCCCAACTAGGGCAGGGCCGGATTAGGCCCCTAACCATGGGGCACAGGCCCCCCCCCCCACAAAAAATCTCAGTTGTGTCCAGCCCCCTCCTCTAGAAATGCCATCATTTCATATAACTCGCATTTATCACCAGGCTGGATTAACCATGGGGCACAGGTCCCAGGGCCCCCCACATTAGGGACCCCCACAAAAAATTTCAGTTCCTTCCAGCCCCCTCCTCTAGAATGCCATCATTTCATAGCACTCTCATGGATTGGTCCACTGAAACAACGCCAGAATGCGCTAATTTTGTGGCAGAATTTTATTTCTATTCTGGGGGAGGTCTACTACTAAATGGCTCCCCACAAGTGCCTGAAATGCAAAAAAATAGTCTCAAAAAAGTAGGCACTCACTTGCAGTCGGTGAACTGATGAGGTAAAATAAACAATCACAAATAGGCCAAATGGACAGATAGGCCACAAGATTCAGTCCCAATTCTTATCTTCTCGTTAACGACAATAATTGGTTCCATTTGCCATGACTTTGACTAAAATTTCCAGACTCAGTCCCGAAAAATTAAAAGCTCGGGTAGATACCGTTATAACACCATTCTTTTATTCCGTTGTTGTCTTATAGGCCTACTGTCTCGGCACTATCATATTCACTGCTGGTGTGTGGTTCATGGGGCGTCAGGCTATACAAATGTTACCTCAACTCTTGCAAAACAGGCGGAATTGACAGGGGCAGATCTCGAGATTGTGTGCCATCATTTCCGACGAGACAACGATCGGCGAACAGCTATATAATTATACAATACTATCTATGTTCTACTGGTACGCTTAATGTTATAGCCATTATTTTGTTGACATTCATTGTAGGGTGGCATTGTGGGTGGCGCCCTAGATTTGGAACCACCCCACCCCGCCCTCTATTCATAGCTTCTAGTTCCGCTACTGACATGGCCTCTAGAAAACTCGCACCTGTGGTGCGCGGCTCCAGGCCACTCGTTCTGGGGGTATTAGCCCCCGATTGTACGAAATATCACGTTTTAGCTCATGGACACTCTAGAGGTCACAATTTTCATCCGATTTTGACGAAACTTTAAATTTATGTTTACATCACATCACAAGGATCTTGTGGCCTTAATATTTAGATCTGGGCAGGGTATTGGAGTCTGCAGAGGTTTGCCGAATAATGCTTATAATCATTTTAGACTCTATTGCGTATCGGATCGTAACTAATTGAACACTCCCTTCAAATGCACTTGAAGGAATTAATATAAACTTTTTCAAGTGCCTGCCCCCCTTACGCAATTAGTATACCAAGACAAGTAATATATTAATATCGTGGACCCTCAAGGCCACAATTTTTGTCCAATTTAGATGCAACTTTAACATAATTAGTTATATTTTGAAATTTTGAGTTTTCGTTCGTATCGGATTATCGGATCGTAACTAATTGGACCCTTCCCTATACCGAGGCATTTAATGTTGTAGATCCTATAAAGGCCACAATTTCCGTCTGATTTAGATAAAACTTAAACATAATTTACATTTTGGAATTATCTTTATTATTATTATATGCTGTTGGGCTTTAAAATAGAAGGCTATATTTATGCAACAGGATTTACCACTGTTTAAGAATAGTCCCAGCGTCTTCTAAAGTGCTAAGTTTCTTT
Organism: Patella pellucida; assembly: GCA_917208275.1. NCBI lineage: Eukaryota > Metazoa > Mollusca > Gastropoda > Patellidae > Patella > Patella pellucida. The sequence goes on from OU795039.1 coordinate 68,088,749, forward strand.
GCGAAACATAAACGTATTAAATGTTGTCCACTTTGGTTTTCATCAGAATAAAACACAGAAACTGGAATAGCACCAAATTTCTTTTCTTTTATGGCCCACTTCACAAAACGAACATCGTCGGCTTCGTCCTTGGAACTGTGTTTCTCCAGTTCGCTATCCTTTATTTGTTTGTGAAAATCGAAGATATCAGCAACCATAAAATAGCCCCCTCCTGGAAGAATCGGCTTTAGTCCAATTTCCGCTAACAATGATGCAAGATAGTCTCGTTTCTTTTCTAAATCCCTCGCCAAACTTTTTAGATAGCAATCTTCCGATTCGAATCGCGCTATTTCTGTTTCAATTGCTATGGCAACTGCTTCTTGAATCGGGGTTGGGCATCGATAGTAACAATTTTGAAAGATAACTTGACACTTTTTAATCAAAGGTTCTGGTCCAATTACCCAGCCTAATTTCCATCCTGTAGCACTGAAAGTTTTCCCGGCGCTTCCTATCGTCATCGTTCTCTCCCACATTCCCTCCATGGTTGCTATTTTTATGTGCTTCTTAAAATCAAAAACCATCCATTCATAAACTTCGTCTGATATACAAATAAGGTCAAACTCGATGCAGATGTCCCGAATTATTTCCAACTCTCTTTGGTTGAAAACTTTTCCCAACGGATTACTCGGAGAATTAAGTAATATAGCCTTTGTATTTGCGCGTATTTTAGACAAAAGAAACTGTTCATCGAAAGTCCAATCATCGCTGTGCGAAGTTGATGAGGATTCGGTTGTCCGCGGTGCCAATGGTATGAAGACAGGGGTTGCATTAATAACAGTTATCATCTTTTTATAGGAGTCAAAAAATGGTTCAAAGATAATTACTTCATCTTCTTCGTGTAAAGTGCTGTTGATGGCACAAACCAAAGCGCCATAAGCACCCACGGGGATTAGGATATTATGATACGGATCCAAATGCTGATTAAAGTATGGAGAATATAGCTTACACAATGCTTCTACCAGGCGAACATGACCAAAACTTCTGGTGTACTGATGAAGCAGAGGGTTACCGCTCTGGGTGACCTGTACCAAGGCATCTAACACATGCTGAGGTGGACTGAAATCAGGGAATCCTCGACCTAAATTAACGATACCAATTTCGTTGGCCGCCATAGTACAAATGTCTTCAAATAACCTGTCAACTGGTGTAGCTGTATTCGCCATTTTACCTTCTTGCATAGAACAAGTTGATGTCATTTAATATTCCTATTATTATATTCTCCTAGATATGACGCCCCATGCACCGATAAGAGTTTAAGTCACGGAGTATTCGAATAACAAAACCAGCATACTGTATTACAGCTGTATACTGTGTTACAGTTGTAAATTTATACACTCAAGACCATGCTGACCTGCGCTGACAATAGATAGGCTGATATATGGAAGCCTATAACTACCATTCGTAATTTCTACTTTTCGCAATTTCTACTTCTGCTTTTCGAATTTCGCGCTCGCGGGATGGGGGAGTGGGGGTATGAACTACGAAGGAAAGTTATTGGCTTCCATATGAAAGGTATTTCGTTCCTTATTTCTAGAATTATGGCCCTTGGTTAACTTCGTAACATCTTCTGAGCGCCCTATAGCAACAAGCTTAAATTTGTAGGTATTGTTAAATTGTAGAATCTTATGAGTGCTCTAACGAAAAATTATTTATGACATCTGTATTATTCAAATCGGGAAACGATATAGCATCTAAAAACATGTCGTTCCTTATTTCTAGAATTATGGCCCTTGTTAACTTCGTAACATCTTCTGAACGCCCTAGCAACAAGCTTTAATTTGTAGGTATTGTTAAAATCCGTAAAACTTAATACTACAAGAATTATCTCACTTTGAATAGTCAAATTTAAATGCTTTAACAACAAACCTGATCAACACCAGATCAACTTAAATCGATGGGGGGTTTTTGTTTTGATTAAGGTGATGTTTGTATAAACGATTCCAGTCATTTCTGACAATAATTGTAGAGTTATTAACCATGATCATGCCTATGCGTTAATGGTATTAGACAGTATAAATATTTTTCATTTTATTCATGTGAGATTACGAATGCTTCTAATAAACGGGGGATTTGCGCCCGATTTTTTAAAAAAAATAAACCCCAACAACCTACATTATCAAAAAAAGAAGGAAAAAAACTTCAATTTTCTTGTTTCACATTCAGCATTTTATATATACATGTAATATTATGAATACGTTGCACAAGTAGTTAGCATTACGCCATTTATTATTCAATGTTTCCTACCGTGCCAATTTTGATAAAATAAACATTAATGCGATTTAAATATTTTCCAAGTGTAAGTGACAAAGAGTAGGGCCGCCTGTCCAACCTCGTGGGTTTTCTTCGGGCCCTCCGTTTCCCTCAACTGCTGAATACCCCTACGCACAAGCGAACTATTGAAATAAAATAAAACCATATGTTAGCTCCGAAATGTTCTAGTTTGTGTCGAGTGGACGTTAAACCCCATTTATCTCCCTCTCTTGACCCTTAACTTAAGACATTCAAGGTCGACTGAGGTTCTACTCCCATCGCTTTACTCCCATAGCCATACTCTGGTATTATACTTTACAGATCGAACACCTGGGTTGTAAACTGGTTAAAATCAATATGGTGAAGTGAATGACGAGGTGATAAAGACGTGAGTCGTTAGGACACCGACTTACACCTGGAATGTATAAATATCACACATTATGTAGGTCATTCTGCGATAATACGATATATTTAGTTCCCATTCAGCTGTAATTGATGAAACCTGGTCTATATTTTAGGTAAATGTATACAAATAAAGAACATAATGGGGTTTAGAGTCTCAACATTATACTTCGGTCAATTTCAGATTAACATATAGGCGTACAGACTCAATGACAGTTAGGGGACAGAACCCGAAAGGTCGGAAAAAATTTCGGGTTACAGACGGCCGCGACGATCTTCCTCGAGAGCGGAAGAGTGGAGCTTTTTGTGTAGGGACCACCCAAGAAAATTGGAAAAGTTGACGGTCAGGATTCCAAACAACCAATCAATCGTTGCGGGGTATGGGGTCTCGCCCTCGTGGAGATAAGCATCTCTAGCCCGTGAGATATGAAACTCCAAAGTTGTCAAATGGTCCTGTAATCGAATCCCACTCTATGCTGACCTGAATTCCAACCATCCATTTAGACTGCTGCATCTGCATTCACAAATGCCCGAGAAATGTTGAACAAAGTGAAGTGGCTCCAGACAAAATGCCAAACCCATAGTCAATTTAGTACAAATTCGTGGTATTCAATTAAAAGAAAAGTAAAGTTGGTGATTTAATAGATTTCGAGCCCGAATAGTCAGCCTCCGCCCCGGCTCGTGCGTCTATGGTTACTAGTAATTTATGATGAGTTTGTATACGCCGACAGTTCATGAGGAGTATACACTAATGCCATCCCGGTCTGTCCATTCAGTCCAGGCCGCTCTTTCGTAGTTCCACTGTCCGTCACAAGACTATATGGCTCAGAGATTTTGATATTTCTTTCTAAAACATGATAAGGGTTGTGAGCTATCCTCCTTTTAAGAATAAATCATATTGAAAGTCACGCAATGTTGGGCGGTTTGGGGTCGACGTTAATATACGTATAAAAATGGATCATCGAGACTTTTTTCATTGCCCTAACAACAGTAGCACTGGCAATCGAGGCTGCATTGTAATTGTATCGCCGATAACTAAGCTCAGAATAAAGTAGCTTGACTGAAATTTCAACATAGGCCTATTCCCTTTTAATTATCTAATTTTAACTGTTATAGCTATAGCGACGGCTGTCTAATCTCACCTTATGCCCCATTAAATAATTCTCAAAATAATCAATTCATTCAAAACATACATTTGACAATGTTTTTTTATTTTAATTATTACTTCTCCTTATATTCGAAACACAGTAAAATTGTTTAGAACATGATTTTGGTCAACACTTTAATGGCGTACTTTCAATAACAATAACACCATAGATTTTTGTGAAATGTAAACGAACATTCGTCAGTTTTTATGCTAAGTTATTATTTAGACATAAACCTTATCCTCCGAACAACAGTTCTTGCAGTATTTCGATATTTTAGCCCTGTAAGATAGTTGCTAATACGGTTAAAATTTCAAGATTCTCATATATTTTTCCTCTGGTAGGGCCTAAATTTTGTCAATCTTGAAATTTATTCCTGAGCTATATCAGTGACAGTAAACAGAAGTATAAGATCACACGAAACGACTCTAATCTAATGGCAGGAATTCCCACAGGGTTCCGTTTTGGGACCATTCTTCTTCTTAGTCTATATAAATGATATCAAAGATATATATCCAAGATACACTGACAAACACCATTATTCATTGATGATACAGCTTTAGACAGCAATAATTATCACTAAACAATGAAATAAATACCTTGAATATATTGGTCCTAAAATATATATTTTAATAACACTCTTGTTGTAACTGAATAATATGTCCCAATCATTGTTCTGGTCAACAAATTGTACTATTTTACAATATTCAAATTAATTGATGATACAAATTTCATCTTAACACACCGATTTTAAAAAAAATGGGAAAAATTCAACTACATGGTTTGAAAAGCTTTACGTGAACCTTTTCAAATGTAACTTAGATTTAAATATATTTTCGAACCCTCTGGACAAGTAAATAGGATGTAATGAATAATTTACACAACAGGAAGGACACTTAAACATCTAGTAGTTAGAATAAGGCTATTTTTTTCTGGACCTGTCAAGCCAGCAAGAGTGTTATTGTCCCATTAATCCCCATTCACATCTATCAAACTTGAAACTCGAAATAGTACACTAATCAAGCTATTTGGGTGGCAAACACACATCGATACAATAACACCCGGGGATTAGAATCAAATTAGAAGCTGGCCGCTTCCATATCATAGTCATAAATTATTTCGGATACTGTATATGCTCAGGAAAACATAAATACATGTATGTGATAACCCATGCAAAATTGCCCAATAACTGCAGTACACTGACTCTGTTCACCGTAAAACAGAGTTATCTCCCGTCCACCGTAAAGCCCATTTAATCTTTAAACTAAATGTCGCTTTTTGCAATGGTACACGAATCGTGTACCAGAATGCTTTTGAGTGCCAGTTGTATGGAGTGTGTCACGGGTGTAATCTGGAATAACCAGGCACCAAAGAGTACCATTCAATTCACACTGGTATCATGTACCAGAATGCTTTTGGGTGCCAGTTGTATGAAGTGACTCAACCAACAAGCTAAACATATCCCATGTAGGAGAATGCTACCGATTTAGACTGGAATAACCAGACGCCCAAGACTGCCATTCAATTCACACTTAGAAATTACGGTAAAAACATTATTTATGTCCATTTCTAGGTGCCAAAGAATAGAGATTTAGCTCCTTTAACCTGGTTTAAAATTAAAATAGCCAAAATGGTCAATAAAAATGCACAGTATTATTTCCCTGACTCCAAATTACATAACATGGCACCATGATTTGGTGAACAGTAGCCATATTATATTATATTTACATTAGTTCATTGTTATGATGTGATGACAGATTTTTCCTCTGATCATTTGTCAATCTTTATTCTCTTCATTATGTTTAAACCAAGATAACTGTCTGTGTGTACCTTTGATTCAACACTGTATTGTCTAATCAATTATATGATTTGTCTACCCAATAGAGTTGAGGTACAGTATTTTGATATACAGCAAACTTATCAGGCTTCTTTCTTAAATAGGGGGATCATGTGGCTAAGCGGGTAAGGCTCTGGCTCGCTAGCCTGGAAATCGGTGTTTGATACCTCCATTGGCCGAGAAAGTTCATCTCGATTTTTCAGCGTGGTTTCCCCCTTGTCAATGATGCATAACAGGAGGGCCTGACAAGGACAGCTGCCTAGTCGTTCAGATGCAACGGAAAACTTAGGTCCCCTGTACACATTGGTGTGCACGTAAAAGATCCCTTGGCAGTTGGGATTCGATATAAGAGTAGGCTGTAACACCGCTTCCCAGGCAAAAATTTCCCTAATAGCACACTGTGTGGCGTATGCCTGTCTTCAATTAGTCTAGGTTAGGTGCAGAAGATTAGGACGTTAAACCCCATTTCATTTCATTTCTTTCTTAAATTACCATGGCAGGGCATTTGATTTTTAGTATGAAACTAGGAAGACACTGTGGATCTTTAAAGCAATTTCACCAATAAAAGTTGATGGATGTCATCAAGGAGAGTTCATTATACAGCACATAAATTCTAAAGTGACTCATCAGAAATAATTAAAAAAAATATCTAAAAATGATTTATTATGTAAAAATATAAGTATTATAAAGGAATGTTTTAAACATATAATATGAATGATTTTTTATGTAACTAACAAAGAATTACTATTTTTTAAAATTATATTTGATTACAAAATCTATGTACAAATTTATTAGTATCTTAATTTATACTTATGAAAAAATAATTACAAAAATTACAGGATGAAAAATGCAATATATACAACAGCATAATATGTCAAATAGGATGAGCAACGAAAGAAATTGTCAAGATATCAATTTTAATGTTTTCCTGTCATTTTTCTGAATATGCTATTTTCCCTGTACATGTAACCTTTGTGTTAAATCTATTAACACATAAAAACAAACCAGATGCAATATACAATGAGCAAAAAAGAGTGAAGGAAAAAGGAATTTAGCACTGAATCATAGCTTTTATTTACTGCAATCTATTTGGTATGTCAATCGCAAGCATTTGCTAGATATGTCCTTAATCTATCAGATCAAAGATTGGCAAAAAAAAGGAATTACAAATTTAAAAATAATATTTTCTGTACAAATTTAACATTTGAAATAACTAATTTACAATAAGAGAATTCAAAATAAATAGTTACCATTTCAAAATGTATTTTAAGTGTATAATTATAATCAAAAACATCCCCTGAAATAATACATAGGCACATTCTTTGGGAAATTGAATGACAGATAAAAGTTTTATCATAAAACTCAATATCTTTGATTGGGACAGACTTATATGTACAAATATATTAAAAGTAAGATTGGAAAATTAACTTTGCTTGTTAAAAAATTTGTTTTTAAAATATTTCAAAAGTAGGAGATATAGCTATTTAGAAATATATTTCTGCAGAATTTATTCCCTTTTGTGTAGGACTGTGCAAGAAAATATTAACATTTCTGGATAACAATGAAAATTACTAAAATGGGTCTTTCTTTCTAAAAGAAAATGATTACAATGTTATAAAAATTAAACCTGTTACTTTACAAAAATCAGGATCGCAGTATATACTGTCGACTAAAATATCCCAATACCAGACATAGCATCGATATTGATGCCTTTATTGCCGAGGCAACATTAAAGGAGGGACAGTAAGGACACTGGTAGGAACCACAAACAAAACAGACATTTAAATTAAATAATCCGTATGTTGTATACATAGATGTATTGTGCATCCCTGAAAAAATAAATAAAACACATTAATATAAAAAAAAATAAAATCTTATTACTATTTTCATAAAATTCGTCTTAATTTCATCGAAAGTATTTGAACATCAATATAAAATATCAGGGTTTTTTTTTTCCTATATTTAATTTTATAATTATTTGTATTTAATAAAACAAAGATTTTTTGATTTTTTTAATTTCGTACAAATATTTGTACCTAATAAAATTATTTGAATTACCTGGCTCATAATAATCATAAACTCGCATTCTGTGTTGAATTGTTGCATTCGCTATAGGATACCAACGACTTCCTCGTAAATACACACAAGTCTTGCTCACATCAAGCTAAAATTATAAATAGATCAAAATTACCTAAATAAAGAGATAAATTGGGTTGAATGTCCAATTGACACAAACTATGTCATTACAGCACTATCATATGGTGCAGATTTATTTTTTAATAATGTGCATGTCTGTTGGGGTCTTGAGAAGTGGGTGTAAACTATACAACAGACCTCAACTCACTAACAACTTTTAAAAAATCATATGAAAACGAAATCCTTTCTATTAGTAGATGCATGCTCTCCCCAAACAATTGTGGATGTCCGGACGGACAGGGGCGAGGACATAATACGTCCACATGAAAATGTGGGCGTAAAAAAAAATTAACTCATGGGAAATTGACCGGACCCATTTTTTGATAGCCTAACTGTCAGCTCCTTATCTAAATTATACATAATGCATCTTTAATGATACTTTCCTGCGTACAAATTGTTTGATTTGATGATATATTTGGACTAAAATTATATTCAAAATTTGCTTCAAATCCCTCTCAAAACTTTGTATTCTCCAGGTGGTACCTATAGCTATAAATAAACCTTTGTTAGAAGTCATGTCTGTCACCTTATTTCATTGTGGAAGGGTCCATTTTTCAGAATGCATTTTTCATTACTTACTGTCCATTTACCACATACTGAGGGCTAAGTAAATTCCTAATTATTTTCTGCCAACTTTTTTTCCAGCCCCTTAATGTTCACAAAACCGTCCAATTATATGATAAAAAAATAACAACCGCTTCCTCAGTCAAGCTAGCACACAATAAGCTAGCAGACAACAGTTGGGTTGCCAGTTAGTAATATCCTGACAATTTTGCCCAGTGCTTTCCCCATTGGTATTTTTTTGGTAATCCAGTACTTATCTAGCAAGATTGGGTGACTTATCATATACCAAATTTGACATACTTTTATTGGGAAAAAACACCCATTAAATACTTTCGGGACAATGTATCTTTAAAGGAGCTAAATCGCTAACATTTGGGACCTAGAAATTGACAAAAATTGGTTGCAACGCATATGATACTAATGTATATAAACTGAAGCGCATTATGGTACACGATTCGTGTACAAATGTTAAAAAAAATATTTCATTTTAAATATCGGATTTCAGAAGCTCATCTTTTCCCTGTACGTTTACATCATCAATGTTGATTGAAATTGACCAATAATTCTTGTTTTCGATGTCAACACTTTTGGAGGATTTTGAGTTACGGACTTAGGTGCTTTAAGTGGAGTACATGACATGAGATTTTACTTACATAATCAAAGTAATATACGACTTTTCTATTGTAAAATTCAGCTCTTTTTAAATTAGGTACAATTCCTGATTGAACATAGTCACGGAGTGTATCATTCATCACTATATAACCTGTTGGTATATCAACTTCTATTACAGCTAAACCACTAGTTAAACTTCTCTCTGTATACACCCAACTACAATACAATAATAATACATATAGTTATAATCTAGCAAATTTTTATATTTTATGATAATGTAACCATATTTACCTACTATTGCTGCCTTATTGTTATAAAGAGGTCTTATATTTACTGTAATCATGGCAGCGATAATCCTAGATCATGACATATTGTGTTATGGGAGGAATATAACTGAACAAATGCTGGGCTAATATTGATATCGTGATAGATGAAATGGGGTTTAACGTCCTACTCTTCTGCACCTAACCTGGGCTAATTGAAAACGGGTATACGCCATACAGTGTCCCTACTCTTATATCGAATTCCACCTGCCAATGCACGCCAATGTGTACACAGGACCTTGGTTTTTCATGCCATTCAAACAAAGAGGCAGCTGTTGTTGTCAGGCCCTCCGTTCTGCATCACTGACAAGGGGAAACCACGCCACAAAATCTGGATGATCTTTCTCTGCTAATGCAGGGATTGAACACCTGACCTCCAGGCTAGCGAGCCAGCACCTCTCCCGTCAGCAAAACACACACTTACAATTTTAAAAGCAATCTTAACTTTGTTTATTTATTATTGTTTCTTATCAGCTCCCAGATGAGCAAAAATGATAAAATATTAAACAAGAGTCGAATACTGCAGCATGTGTTGGCATACCTTTATCTTCTATCGTTTACTGTAGAACAAAGTAGTACAGCTCTAGGGTATGTATTATATAGTATATAAAGATTTAAATCTCACCTGGCACATATAGACATTTCCATAATGGAAAAATTTCTACCATGATATTTAAGCTCATCAACCATCAAATCAAAGAATTGTATTTCATCTTGTGTAGGTTTCAATAACCATGGATATTCAACATTCACTCTAGTTGTAAGCTAGAAATAAGAAGTAAAAAAATAATGGGAATAGCGGAAAGAAAGTCTAAGTATATTATTTTGAGTTATTCAGCTTGATGAGATTTTGTACCATATTTGAGGGTTTTACAAGATTTAAGCACCTTTTTCTCAAATATAATATTATGTGAGGTATTTAAATTCAATCAAGCATAAAAGTGGGATATAGCATTTTGGTAAGTTTATAGTGTGAAAGTAAAAATTTAAACCAAAACAAATTATAATTTGCATTTTTAAAAAGTTCAGTATCAAGTATTTATGGATAGTTTATTTAATGAATTTTTGGAAATGGACTATATTAAAAGTCAAAAATTACCTGCATAAGAGCTCGTCCTGTACCTTGTGTTAATATCCTCATTGCTCCCCATACCTCTGGTAACTAAAATAAAGATATAACCTATTACTGTATTAAAAAAAAAGTAAAATACCAAAGGATTTTTCTAAAAATAAAAATCTTGAATATATAGCCCTGTTTACACATGGCGGCGATAAGCGCACCATTCTGGGCAAGGTACCAGGCCGCGATAAATTTAAAGAAATTGACCTGTTTAAATTACTCTAAAATAACCAGTCTCAGAACCGTGCCAAGCACGCCAAATATAGAACTCTTCACAGAAAAGTTGATTTCAGTCTCATGCCAAGCACGCCAAATATGGAACTTTTCACAGAAAAGTTAATTTCAGTCTCTATACATATTACCCAGTTTGGGCAACCATTCTGACAGAATTGTCAAAGTATGAGGGGGAAAAAAGGTCTAGGTCCATTTTGCACATGGGCAGTTATCGCTACTAAAACCGTGCTCAGACTTGATAGCATTTACATTTCAGTGGCCCAGATTGGCATGGTATTCAGTATGGCACGCTTATGTTTGACCCGTTCCTGGTATGCTTAAAATTTGTAATGTAAACGTGGTTTATGTCTCTGAAAAGCCTAAAAAAATTTAAAAATTAAACGTCACTTACATAAGCACTCTGTAAACTGGTGTAATTTCTTTTACTGATAAATTTAGTTTCTTTCCAGTTGGCTGTAGCTGTAGATTCTAATTGGACCATCAATTCAAATACGTTACGATTAGGATCAACCTGTGTAAACTTAAACAAAGCTTCCATAGCAACCAATGTATCTTGTGTAGAAGCAAATCCACCAATACTATTTCTCATTGTTTGTAACCATCTCATCATAGAATCACGATCCAATTTGTTTTCATTATTATCTATATGAGCCATTAATGCATATGCGGTGGATTGGACAGCATATCCATCATTCATCAATTCTTGACGATTTAATAAAAATCGAACAGTATTAATAATTTCACTTGGGTTAACTGGTACTTCTTGATCAGCAAAATAAATTTCTTCACCTAAATAAATATGAGATGATTACCAAAATTATTTGGAAGTTCAAGGTCTTAAAAATTCACATAATAAAAAGATTCTAATTAGAATTCTGAATTGCAGGTGTCATTTTTTCATTTTGGAAATCATGAAAAGTATTATCGTAACTAGAGAATAAACACTAAAAAGATCTGTATACAAGTAAAATTGATACTTAAATGTAAGTAAATTTACCACTTTTTCTACAATCCCTTTTTTGTGTGAAATCTGCAGTAGCCCAGTCAGATTCCATTGAGAATAATTCTACAATATTCATTATCTTTACCAAACTATAAGAGTCTGACCGCCAAACACTTAAAGCCTGTTTAGACGCTCAAGTTAAACTGATTTGAAAAACTTGGCAAACATTAAACCAATTTAACTTGAGCTCCTGAACTCAACAGTAGGGCATATAAACCAGTTTACAAATGACACTGCTCTGAACCCGTCTTTAAGAAGGCTTTTCTGAAAGGCTAGGTTTATCTTAATGGCCGATTAAATAGCAGAGTGACAACATGTATTGATGCATAATTAACTAGTTTATATAAATAAGCGACTGGACGGCCCATTATATTACTTTCTATACTTACTTTTTCTTTTGTTGCTCATTAACCTATTAAAAGCAGTTTTACTCTTTTCTTGACTCCGAGACAGAGCATAAGCTGTGATAGCTAGATGGAATATTTCTGTAGACGGGATCTCAACCACTTTAGCAGATAAATAATTTGCAGCATTTGATCGGACTGAGTCAAGACAAGCAAGGGCATCCTTTAATTAAAAGATGAGAAATACAAAATAATTGTTAAAATATACATTTGATGTTCAGAATACCATTCTAATCTTCAGAAGTGATATGAAATGGGGATTAAAATCCTACTTTTCTGCCAAACATGTGTGCTATGAATTAAAATATTTCTAAATTTAAATTTCAACTGTCAAGGCTTCTTTCACACGCAAGTTAATGTGTAGGCCTACATGACAACTAAGAATGACTAGACACTGTACCTTAGCAGGCTCTCTATACTGCACCACTAACAAAGGGGAAACCATGCTGGAAAATCCAAGGGCAACTTTCTCAGCCAACACTGGGATTGAACCAGAGACATCCTAATTAGTCAGTGACCCAGCCCATTACACACTGAACCACTGTGGCTCCCTGGGAGTAGACTGATCATAAAATTGAAGTAGTTTTTCAGTAGTTCAAAGATCTGTCAATCATGTCAGTTTGATACCATATTTGTAGATGTAACATACTTACACCAGAGACATCTGTGGTTTCATAAAGAGCTATTAAAACATAGGCTGTGAGAGGTATAGGGTGGGTATACATCTGTTGTTCTTTGATATCTTCGTAGGATGACTGAAATAGAGAGAGAGAAATTGGGTTAACGTCCACTCGACACAAACTAGGTCATTTCAGGACTAACATATGGTTTTACTTCATTTAAATAATTCGCGTGCACGTAGGGGTCTTTAGCAGTGGGAGGAAACCTGAGGACCCAGAGAAAACCCACGAGGTTGGACAGGCGACCCTACTTCTTGCCACGTTCAGCCAGGGATTCGAAACCACGTTAGTTGACGCTAACCATTCAGCCATCCAACCCCCCTATTGTCATAGAAGACTACCTGACGTAAAACAGGACTAAAAATATTAAAATTCTTACAAAAGCTGTCCCAATGTAAGTGTGCTATTCTTCTATTTAACTTTAGGATATTAACTCATTCAACATCAATTATACAAGTATAACCAAAGGTTTATAATCTTGGATAACTTTAATAAACTATACCCTGGACCACCAAGACAAAAATATCAAAGGGATGTTGAACATTTTGTCTTTTTAAGTAAGTTGTTAAGGATGCAATCTTTCGTTGTTCAAGTTTAGAAGCTATAGACATGGATTGTCATAGAGCACAGAATAAATCAATAAATATCTTCTGCTAGTCTCTGCTAAATATTTCAATATTTACCATTTTTCTGTCAAAAGCTATATCATTAGGATCAAACGCTCCTGTTGTTGTGTTTTGTTGGGAACATAACCATAATACCATTCTATTAATCAATTCTATTGGAATAAATAAATCTCTCTCCCATTCTCCAAATCTTGCTGAATGGAAAGTTTTAGTCGCAAATGCTGTCAACCTGTAAACACAATCGATAATAATGAAAAGTTCTGTACTCTGTGGTTCCTATGTAATATAGTGGTTTTATGTCCATTAATTATACAATACTGTTATATTATAAACCATATACAAAGCTTGCCAGGAAACTTGGATTATTTACACCCTCCCACAGATTTGACACAATGGCCCTATTGAAATATTGTTCCGATTTCACTGTTATGTTTTTGTGGCATTTAGCACGTTTGAAATGTATAAAACACATCAAGATATATATGCATGAAGAAACGAACATTGTTTTATTAAAAAATGGTTCCTGATGAAAATATGAACATATTTTTATACTTGCCATATATTGGGTTTAGGATCATCTCGGAACATGAAGAAGTAACCATCTTTATGCATATAACCTAACTGTCTCTGCATGGCTGTAACATTAAAAGTAAAACATGGTATTTTAAATTCCTAATTTAAAAAATATGGTCATTAAGTAATTCCATTGATCTGGGATGAAAAACATATCCCTTCTCTCTTGGAAGTAGCGGCCATCTTGAATCAATTACATTTCACACAGTAAATATTTATCAATTAAGACATATAATAAAATCTTGCGAAGCTTATGGATCATCATAATATTATATTACATACCAATATTCATATTTCTGAGTCCAACCTTCAAGACCTCATCAGACAACTGTTGTGATGCTTTCATGAATCGTAAAGTTATCAAATTATAGGCAAAATTGAACGTAATCATTTCTCCTCCTCCATATGGTCGATGTAAAATATTCTCAGCATTTAAATAATCTTCAAAGAATCCGGGGGTAACAACATCACCTTTAATATAATGAATGTTTTTTTTATGTAGGATGCTCTATAAAAATCACGATATCATAATGATGATGCTGATTTTGTTGATGATGATGTACGTCAACGTTAGAAAACACAGATGCACTGGACTGAAATAAATCTGTACAGAATCTAGTTAGAAAAGTGCCTTTTAGATTACCCCTAAACTGTGTTACATAAAACATGAGAATAGGCACAGAAACCAAGACCCAATCTAGTTCAACTGTATCTTTTGTAAAATATCAAAATCGATTGAATATATTAATTTTAATAATAATAATAGTTTCCTATAGCGCTGAACATTAAGTGTTATAAAGTGTGACGGTCCTGATAAAGTGTGAATGAATGTATGTAATATGGTTTAAAGTCTAACGTTTCTGCACCTAAAAGGCATACCTCCATTTAGTCTGCGATGAGTTAAATTTAGCCTGGCCAAAAGTTCAATTCCAACTGCCAAAAGTTATTTTACGTGCACGCCAATGGGTATACAAGACCACAGTTCTTCTTGCTATATGAATGACTAGGCACTATCCTTGAAGGGCCCTCCATCCTGCATCGGTGATACAGGGAAACAACGCTGAAAGACAACACAGAGATCGAACCCTTATATTTGGGGACCAATGCGATAATTCATTTACCAAATAGACTAAGATGAGCTTCAGCTGAACCAGGTACATAAAGATGTTCTCTCTGTTCTGGTACCACAAACTGTTCTGGAACTGGCACATCAAAATCAGGAATAATCAGGGAACCATATCGAATCAAATCAATCAAATATGGTGTGTGGTAATAATTCTCCACGCCATCAGGCTAGAAATAATAAATACATCTTTTGAAAAAAGTGACTAAGTTAATTCATGGCATAAAATCATCAAAGCAGGTGTGGATTTCCCTGGAGCAACTCTATTCAAATGTAAAAGAAAGTTTTTGACATTATTTGAGTTTTCAGCATTTTTTTACTTTCAGAACATGACCTTTAAGAGAGAGAGAGAGAGAGAAATGGGGTTTAACGTCAACTTGACACAAACTAGATCATTTTGAGATTAAGATATGGTTTTAATTTTATTTCAATAATTAGCTTGCGTGTAGGGGTCTTTAACAGTGGGAGGAAACCAGAGGACCTGGAGAAAACCAATGAGGTTTGACAGGCGACCCTACTCCTTGCGACGTACAATCGAGGATTCTAAACCACACAGTTGACTCAATGACAGGCTTTATGATACAGCGTGCACACGCTAACCATTCAGCCATCCAACCCCCCTTAATAAATCAATAAAATATTACCTTAATATAAATTGTTTTTCTGACTTCATCTCTTTCCATAAAGCAGGAAGCAGATACTTTCAAATCAAATTGTCCTTTTATAATTTTAGGAACAATTGGCATGTAAATATCTCTAGCTTGACCCGGTTCCAACTAAACAAAAAACAAATATATAACTGCAATATGTCAATATTGTATGAAACAAGCAGATTTGAGCTAAACGACCGATGTAAATTTTAAACAGATCAGAACATAAGTAAAGTCTCTTCAACAAACTTACTATATTCAACAAACAAAGTATATACCTACCAGCTGAAAAGTCACTGAATCAGATCTGAGATAAATCTTTACAGGACATGAAATGAATGGGGGTTAAGTGTTCTGCTCCAAATGGAACAATGAAAATGGGTTCCCGTCATAATTTTCACTAAAAGAAAGATTTTGCTTAGACCAAGGCCAAGGGATTTTTTTTTTAATGCAATCCAAAGCGTACTGTGGTATTGGGATCCATTAAACTGGTCATCAATTCCGATGCTATCGGATTGAGCAAACTCGCTAAATCAAAATAATCAACAGAGCCATTGTGGAGTTCACCCACACACCAGAAGGTGTGGGACCCGAAGGTCAAGGTCCTTTATTAGCCGGAAATAACTCTAATACAAAAGAATGAACAAATATTGTTAGAGTAAACTAGTAATTATACGACAGTACACGTGACTTTTGCCCTGCACAACTGACATGGGGGGGGGGGAATCCAGAGAAACATTCTGAGCCAACTCATTGGGTGAACCAGCTAACCCGAAACATCCAAGCTAGCAAGCCAACTTCCACGATTTCAACCCAAAGGAGATTAACTCTGAAAATCAATACCATTCCTTATTTCAGTAAGATAAACACCAATAAATTTTTTTTTTTTTTTAGAAATACTTGCTGCCAACAAAGTTCGAACAAGATTTCATAACAAAGGGCATAACACTGGATATGATTAAATAGGATTCTTTCTTCCAATAAGATACAACCTACACAAATTTAAAAAAAAAAGGTATATTGATTTTTGTAGACTATATCAAGAAATGTGAATGACAGATTAACGGACAACAACTTAACTACAAAGCTGCATGATGAAGGAATTGGCTTTTGGGAAATTGAATGAATTATTGTAGCCTGTTGGTTGAAAGGAAATCATTACAATTGTGATCAGATTGAAGATTCTTAAAATGAATGAAAAAGGATAAACTTACAAATAATAAAGTTTGATGATCACCATCGTGTGTGCGTGGAGCATATGAACTAACAATACCCATATCTTCAACTAGTACAAAATCATACTGTGGATCATCATGAATTGTAACCAAAACCTGAAAAAAATATATATTCCTTAATGTAATTTAAAGTCATAATGCCTTTTGTCATTTATTTTATTAACAAACTTGGGTGTGTCATATCGAAGACTTCCTATTGTGGTCTGAACCCTTATGCCTTAGTTGATATAAGTTGTCTCCCTTATGTTGTAGTTGTTCTGCCTTTTTGAATAATAAAGACAGAGATTTAAAGGGGGATGCTAATTGTAGTATTGTTGGGGCTGTTCATATTCAGGGTTTTAGGGGAATCCTAAAGCCTTTTGGAAGACTAAACTTACTATTCCTCAAATACCCATTTATATAAAGCATTCATGTTACTTATTTATATAAAGCGAATATGTTAGAGTCAGGAAATTCCCAAATGACAAAATTACCATCTCACAGATTTGAAATCTAGCATGGAGAATGGCAGTTTATCATTTTCTTTCCCCCACAAGAGAGAGAGGAATTGGGTTTAACCTCCACTGGACACAAACTATGTCATTTCGGGACTAACATATGGTTTGGATTTATTTCAATAATTCGCTTGCGAGTAGGGGACTTTAGCAGTGGGAGGACACCGGAGAAAACACACCATTCGGCCATTCAGCCCCCACCTTGATCAAGAGGGAAACAATCATTATTATTATTGTAAGCAGAAATATGAATTATACAATCACTTTTTTATTACTTAAATAGCAGTTTTAAATTCTAAAAGTTAGAGTAATGGACTATAAAACAGCAGAGATATATGCTTAAAACAAGCTAAAATTCATACCTCAATGTAGTCATCGACATACCAGTGATTAAACACAGTAACTCGTACACCAATCTGCTCACCTCTAATAACAACATCAGGTGTTTCAACTTGTATATACATATAACGAGCTGCATCATACTATAATAATAAAACAATAATAATAATAATAATCGCGTCATTTTACAAGGGTAGCAAATTAGGCCTGAGGCCTTTTTCCAATTTGGCCCTTGGTACAGATCGTGTGAATGATTTCGATCATTACTGTAGGAAGAAACCAAAGAACTCGGGGGGAAACCTGCCTGATCGGACGGGAGACCGAATATCCCTCTCACTTACAACGATAAAGTTCATGCCATGAGCTGGGATTGAACCCTCGTTGCATTGGTGAGAAGCCACCTCTCTATCGCCACGGCTATCCGACAAGACATGTACGGTAACTAGCTAGCTTATATCTAACTATAATATAACAAGACATATATGGTAACGAGCTACTTCATACTATAATAAATGAAATGAGGTTTAATGTCCTACTGTTATGCACCTAACGTGGGCTAATGGAAGATGGGCATACTCCATATAATGTGCTATATTAACAAGACATATTCAGGTACATGTAGGTAGAGCGTATGCCGATTTTGCACAGCTAACACATTTTTGAAATTTGGGTTTATTGTCTGCATGAATTAAACATGACTAACATACAATTACATTTTTATTCTGTATCTCATTAATGGGAAGGGTCATTAGTAATGGGTGGGAGGTTAATTCCAGAGAAAACCCCTGACACAGGTGACTCCACTCCTGGTCACTTCCAAGTCTGGGATCAGGCTCCAGCATAATGAAGAAAGATATTCTGATTATTTACAGTGATGATAATGATAAAACCTACCCCGGCCCATAAATAAAGCATAATGCATAAAGAATTCATTAGTGTTTTAATAACTGCTTACTTTAATAGGACGTTGCATGATACCAAGACCAATTTCTCTACTAACAGATATTCCATTGATGACCCAAGATAATGGATATTTGGGAACATCTACTCGGAAGTCCACTCTACCATCTGGTCTAAAAATAAACAAACATAGTTAAATATATAATTGTCATCCATTATTGTTTCCTTTATTACTCTGATGCTGACATACTTAATAATTCTATAATCAATCAACTTTGAAGGGAAGCAAAAATTCATACATTGAGAAAAATAACTTACTTGACAAATATCTCTTGCCATGCCCAGGAGCTGTCATCATAGAAACGCATCACACGACTAACTCTGTCCATAGCAGTGCGATGAACTACTCTATCCTCTTCAAATACACCTAAATGATATATAAAACACAAATGTCAGAGAGATGGTTTAATAATCATTCAATACAATCAGGGATATTCAGGACAATTGTATTTCTATAATTTGCTTTAGCAGTGGAAGGAAACCAGATGACATGGTGTTTGAGATTTCAGATAAGTATAACCGAAGTCGAGGACTTTATCTTGCTTATTAACCATCTATGTTCAGATGTACGTAAAATAAGAATGTCCCAGAATTCCTGTAAGAAAAAACTTATATCATGTTTTCTTTTGGAAAAAAAACCCTAATCTGGAAGAATAACCGGATACAGGTTTAATGAAAAACATTTAGATGAATAACCTCAAATTCCTCTCTATGTAGCCTATTTAGACTGCAAGTTAATCCAGGCATAGAATATACCCCAAAGATCAAAGAGATTTACTGTTACAGGTTTATAAGCAAGTAGAAACATTTGGGCTCTCATCTAAATTTTAAGACTGACTAATTTATATCTTTTAAGACACTTTGATCAGTACAAGATATCTCTTTGTCTAAATGTGATGGCCATATTTTTTGTCTTATCAAATTGAAACTGATGAACTATCATTTTAACCCTGGCATTTCTTGTAAAAGTATCATATACAGGGCACAAAATGATAGATCGAAGAAAGACAAAGAAAAACTTACATCCCCATTCATCAGCTCCATCTGTGCAATCAAAGTTACCGTCACATTTCTGTGCTGAACTAAAACACTGAGCTTCACCAGTAAAACATGGATACTGGTCTATATTACGATCACATCTATCCACATCTAAAATAAAAACAATCCTAATTCTTTTAACAAACAATATTTGTTATTACAATGAAACTTTTCTTTTAAAAAGAACCCAACTAGCAATGAAACCATATTGTGATATGCCAAACAATTATCAAAATTCCTCTAGGCTATAACCTTGATTTTTAAATGGAATTTAATATAATACAGTATTGAAATGGGATTTAATATTCTCATCTCTGCATTGATTAAACTCAATAGACTGGTATATGACATGCAGTGTCCTATGAGGGAAATGTTTTCCAGATAACAGTGCTACACCTACTCTTATTTCAAATTACTATGTCAAGGGATCTTTCAAGTACACATTTTGGGGTTTTTTTTATTTATCCCATCCTAACAACTAGAAGACGGACAAGAGAAAACCATGCCAGAGAATCCTGAGGAAATGTCTCGGCTTAATAAATCAAGGCAGATAAAATCTTAAATTCAACATAGCTGTACTTACTTTGTACTCTGTCTAATCTGGCATCTGTTAAAACCATTAAACCAGCCGTCTAGATAAAATGAAACATGTAATTTAACAGTCTGTAATGTGTCATAATTTCTAATACATATCTTTACCTATATTTAAAAGGTGTGTTTCAGTAGATCTATGTAATGATTAGATTTCTCGATAAATTAATGTAACTTATTACATCAAATATATTTGTGTTAATTCCAATACATTTTTTTCAGTTCAGTAGCATAAAAAAAGTAGTTGCACCATTAACTTTATTTTACCGATGTCTTTCAGGTAGCAGTAACATCATGACATGTTAGTTTTTGGATTTTACAGTGTCTGATTATTAGCAGAATTAATGAAGTAACACAAAATGTCAAGTTAAGTCAGCAAAAACTAAACCACCCAACCTTTCTCTTATCATGTAGGTTACATGTACTTACATCAAAAGTAGTATTTGCATCAATACCGTAACCATTAGCATGGAAGAATTTATATTCATATTCTGTATCAGTGATTCGCCATAGATGTCTGTAGCTACCATTAGCTGGTTGATCATAAGTTCCCAATTCATCAATAAGCTAAAAACATAATTCATAAAATCTTTTATATATTTACAATAATAATATATTCAAGAGCATCGTTTCCACCTGCCCTTCTTTAAGTATCAAAGCTATTCAAAGAACAGATGACAAATGTCGACTTTTTCAGGTTCGTTAAAGAATTGTTTCCATTACAATTAACTTTTTTTTTTATGTGGTTGAGTAATTAATTTTTTCTAATAAACATTTCTATACTTACATTATTCTCACTAATTCCATCATTCAAACCTCGAATAAACAAATCATTAGGCATGGCAGCAAATGCAACATAGGATCCTGGATCAGCATAGGCATTGAATTCCAAAGTATCCCGACTGAAGTCTTTTCCTCGATTCAAATTTAATTTCACCTGCAGAAGAACATTTGCATATTTTAAAACAAAATTTCTGTTTTAACCTTTTAACCCACTGAATCACTAAACTTTTCCAGATCAAGTTCATGTAAAAATGTGATAGAAACCTACACATCCCCTAATTCTCCCTGATTTGACACTAGCAAGACCGTTGGTCGACATTTTCTGTATTAATGTGATGAGCTTCATTTTAATACAGCGCATGCTTGTACACTACATTCATGTAGGGATCTTGACAAAATGTAATGTATCTGCATTGCAGGCGTTATTTAATAAATCAAAATGTACCAAACTAGATAGGTACCATACCTGATTTTGCCGAGTTCCATTGACAAAGAAATTTAAAACATCAACAACAACTTCTTCTGGTTGTCGAATGTAGAAAACAACAATTCTAGCTGTAGGAATCATCTCACGGGACAATGCTATTGCAAATGTTTTCTGTCTAGATGTCATTTCTAACTCATCACCAATGACAATATTACCACCAGATATAACCTAGAAAAGATGTAAAAATACAAATCAAACAGTGTCATTTTGCATGGACCACATCTTTTTTAATTACACACTTTTGAATTCTAACTCCACTGACATCTTTTACATGTGCTATGACCTTTTTAGCAAGACTTCTTTTAATTTTCTGACACAACCCATATTTATAAGATAAAAGAACTGTAGGGTATATTTTTTGTATAATCCTTCTTGAAACAAAATATGTTACCTGGTAAAATATTCTTGGTACAAAATTACTGGTTTTTACATGGAATATCATGTATTCATTCACCTGAAAAGAGTCCATAAATAGCCATTAACCAATAGTCGAAAACTTATAAAAGCATACAATGTATCTGTGTATGAAAATGTTTTATTTCTAATCCAAACAATACAATATAATCATTACTGGGAGATATTTTCTGGCAGTTATGGTATATTTTAGACCCAAAATCTTCGAGTGTGCATAACACTAGGGAAATATTTCGCTTATTACAGATTAAATAACAAACTTGAAACCAAGGTTGCAGTTTGGGTTGACTCTGGACTTTATATACAACTTTGTATATACCCATGCCAGAATTTACAAATTATATAGAAGGAGGTCCTACCTGTGGATGAGTAGTGGAAGTTTCGACGACGATATAGCTGTTACTTGGTGAATTATATCTTGTTGCTCGTAATTCTATTTTCGTAGCAGTTGGATCATCATCGTAGTCAGCCTGAAAGTAAGACACATTACATCATATAGATGATAAAATTCTCTATGACAGCTAGAAAGAGAGAAAGAGAGAGAGAGAGGGAGAGAGAGAAAGAGAGATACAGTTTAATGTCCATTTGAGATCAAAGCCTTATATCCAAATTACATTAACTTTGTATCGAATTAAATTTAGTTTGTTCAATTTTTCAGAATTACCTAAGATAGACCGACACGAAGGGGAATTTTTGCTCACAGTACTTAATATTATCTCATCTACCTGACTAGACAATATACCTTGCCACGCCCTACTTATTGTATGCTGTGATTAATCAGAAAAATAACATTTTAAACATACCTGTAATAACATACTCTCAGCCTCAGATGAAGCAAATATACGGAATTCAGCAATCCCATTTACAGGTTGAACTTGTATAGGATTATCATATCGTGCACTAGCTGCTGAACCAGAACTAGATATGGTTGGGTATAATCGTACAATACGATTATTACTATCTACTGGTGTCCCATCGTAATTCATTACAGCCACCTAATAATACAAATTTAAATATATCAATATTTACCAAACAGATCTAGAAAAAGTATAGAAGTGAGATTAACATCCACAGATAAACAAAAGTTGCTACTCAACGAAACATACACCAACCAGTGGCTCTGGAATAACACAGGAAATTCTAATCGTAACAATTGCGAAATTGGCCTTTAAGAATGCAAAAAGAAAAGATTTGGACTATGTACTTAACGGTTGAACTTTAATACAGAGATAGAGGCCCGTTGTCATGGTGCGACTTCTAGTAACTACTTGTAGGATCTACACGCAGTATCTACATGTAGATTACAAAATCGTATATAAATGAGTTGATACGACTTGGAATCTCGCAATAATCTCGTCTTGTCTTAGCATAATGGCGTCATCATGCCACGAAGAGAAGCTGGCTATTATTGTCCTACATTTGATAAAAAAGAACAAAAAGTAAAAGAGAAAACCCAAATCCATCTGGGTGAGACAGTTGATACTGCGTAGACCAACTGCTGGTGCTAACAGTTCCCTATTACGTGAACTTTGAGAAAGGAGGGAACTCGTGTTCATGCTAATACCTGATGTCTCTGATTGGTCAATTCATACAATCTGTTGACTGAAATAGGGAAGTTTCTATTTCGCTCAACTCGCTTTCAACTGGTTGGGAGCTTGTAAAAGTTGGTACGACTAGGGTGTTCTCACGCTGCATCTCGGGTCGATACTACAAGTAGTTACTACAAGTCACACCCTGAGAACATGCCTTAAGCGGTTGAACTCTGGTTGAATTCTTGGTGAGTACGGTAATATTTGTGGTTTGAGTACCTACTTTTTTCTATACAGAGATAAGCAGTTTTAAATATATAATACTTACAGCAACTTTCATAACTGAATTAGGTTTAAAAGTCCGAACACGATCACCAATCCACTGTAATTTGATTCGAGAATTAAAGATGATTGAACTAGCCATTCCTGTCCGATTTTCTCCAGAATCCCAATCAGATACATTCACATGAAATATCAATTCACTATCAATAAGATTTTGACCAACGAATCTGCGATTCGCTAATTCACGGATTTCCAGCATGGTGAATTCAAAATCAATTCTCCCTGTATGCTGAAAAAAAGAAAGAAATAGCACGACATAAGCTCTTTGAAGTGCCGATTAAACAGAGGGTTTCATAGCTCAAAATCCCTAATAAATTAAAAATTACAAGAATAACTTTACAAGCAGTTGCCATGCAAGTCATGCCCACATTTAGCAAGAGATGGACATTGAACACGCTATAAAAGTATTTTTTCGTACAAACAGGGACCAAAATCCCGAATGTTTGGGTCTGACATGCGACTATGTTGAAAGGAACCAAGATCTTTGGGATATAAACATATTTTTAGAGTTTCATCAAAATCCGATAAAAATTGTGATATCTATGAATAATAATAATCTAACTTTTGTTGTCATTTACTAAACAGACAAATATCATCCGCTACAGGATTGGCCAGTATATGATTAATGGATTTTTACATGATATTTGATTTACAAAGATCAATATTTACTTACATAATTGTAAAAGCGGTAAATATAAGGATAATCGCCATAATCTGGAGAATTTGGTGGTTTAAAATACATTGTTATAGATGCGTTACCAGTTACAGGTTTACCAGATGTTTGACTGAAAAATAAAATATATCAGATGAATTATACAGAATATAGAAATAAAACAATAGCAATGCTAATATTTAACCCTGTTCTAATATTAGAAGGTAATCTGGTCACTATAGATCGGCAACCCTAGTAAGTATTGCATTTACAAAAAAAAAAATAGAAAAATTTATGAATAGAATAAAGAAATGCCATCATTTCATCTCGGCCTAAATTACAAGGTAACTTACACGCTATCAGCATCCTTACAAAATAATCCTTACTTACAATTTATTTTATTGCACACAGAGAGTATTTGAAAGACAATGTATTACCAGTAATAAGCATGTTTACGGACTACAATAAACAAATAAAAGATAGTAAGCTGGCACTGCCAGGCAGGATACGCCCACATTTTCGAGAGATGGTTAGAGAACAAGCAAAACCGAAAGTGATTTTTCCTACAATCAAAGCCTATAATTCATTAAATTACAATTTGATATGCGCAAATATCGAAAAGAATCAAGATCTTTAGGTTATAAACATGCATTTCAAGTTTCATCAAAATCGAATCAAAATTGTGACCTATACTGGGTCCACAACCTTGATATACCATATTTTAACACTATTAGTGTACAAACGGCGTCCATTTTGTCTGGCAATTATGGTCCGACTTCCCTGAAATTCAAACTCAACCTTCGGTGATAGAGTCAAGCTTTTTTTCAATCGGATAATAATCATAACCTCCAGAGGGACCATAGGCGATTTTTCGGGCAATCAGGGGCCATAATTCAGAAAGCTACGATATGATATGCGCAAATAACGAAAGGGACCAAGAACTTTGGGTTATAACCATGCATTTTAAGTTTTATCAAAATTGAATCAAAATTGTGACCTATACTGAGTCCACAACCTTGATATACCTTTTTATAACAGTATTCGCGTACATGCGGCGGCCATTTTGTATGGCAATTTTGTTTTGAATTTTTCCGAAATTAAATTTCAACCATCCTTAGGGTGTAACGGTGATATAATTAAACGATTTTTTAAATCGGATAATAATTGTGACCTCCAGAGGGACCACAAGCTAAACAAAGACGATTTTGCGTATAATCAGGGGCCATAATTCAGGAAGTTACAATCCGATATGCCCAAATATCGAAAGGAACCAAGATCTTTGGGTTATAACCATGCATTTCAAGTTTCATCAAAATCAAATTAAAATTGTGACCTCTACAGGGTCCACAACCTTGATATACCATATTTTAACAGTATTCGCGTACGAATGGCGGCCATTTTGTATGGCAATTTTGGTCCAATTTTACCGAAATTCGAACTAAACTTTTCTGAGGGTGTAACGGTGATATAATCAAACGATTTTTTAAATCGGATAATTATTGTAACCTCCAGAGGGACCACAAGCTAATTAAAGACGATTTTGCGTATAATTAGGGGCCATAATTCAGGAAGTTACGATCTGATATGCGCAAATATTGAAAGGAACCAAGATCTTTGGGTTATAACCATGCATTTCAAGTTTCATCAAAATCAAAATAAAATTGTGATCCCTACAGGGTCCACAACCTGGATATACCATTTTTTAACAGTATTCGCGTACGAACGGCGGCCATTTTGTATGGTAATTTTAGTCCGATTTTTCCGAAATTTGAACTCAACCGTCCTTATGGTGTAACGGTGATATAATCGAACGGTTTTTCAAATTGGATAATAATTGTGACCTCCAGAGGTACCACGAGCTAAAATAGGTGATTTTTCGGACAATCAGGGGTCATAATTCAGGAAATTACGTTCCGATAGGCGCAAATATCGAAAGGAACCAAGATCTTTGGGATATAAACATGCATGTCAAGTTTCATCAAAATCGGTTCAAAATTGTGACCTCTATAGGGTCCACAAGCTAAAAACGTGATTTTTCGTACAATCAGGGGCCATAATCCATGAAGTTTTGATCTGATACGTGCCAATATCGAAAGCAGCCGAGATCTTTAGGGGATAAACCTATATTTCAAGTTTCGTTGAAATCGGGTAAGAATTGTGACCTGTAGAGAGTCCACAAACAATTGTGGACGGACGGACGGACAGGGGCGACGACATAATACGTCCACATGAAAATGTGGGCGTATAAAAACTTACTTAGCCAACATTACACCACTGATTTTCTCTGCTGTATCAGTTAAATATGGCGGTACCGATACATTAACATCAAATCTTGGTTCCCCTAAAAAAAAATCAAAAAAAGTTTGATAAAAATAATAGTTCGGACAGAAATGGTCAGGTCAGCATTTAAATACTGAAAGAAGGGTATGACTGCTTCTGGGATTAAAAAGAAAGTCATAAAGAGATACTCCAAGGATATGTATTACATTTACTTTTTTAATATTATTATTTCTTTTACATCTTATAAAGATTGCCCTATTTTTTTAAACAGAAATAAAGCGTAAGAATAAAAAAAATACTTACAAAATTCTTCAACTGTAAAGGGCTTTGTGTATGT
Organism: Patella pellucida; assembly: GCA_917208275.1. Classification (NCBI taxonomy): domain Eukaryota; kingdom Metazoa; phylum Mollusca; class Gastropoda; family Patellidae; genus Patella; species Patella pellucida. Next base: position 68,116,011 of record OU795039.1, read on the forward strand.
ATGACCCTGAAGAAAATGAAAAATTATTATTGTAGAGAAAACATTGGAAGGCTGAAAAAGTTTTTTAAAGTGATGATTTCAATTAATCTGAAGTCTATATTGGTTTAACCAATTCAATAATATAGCTTTTTAAATTTTCAAAAATACATGTAATTAATATTAAAGAAAAGACTTACAAAGGCTACAACTCTTATCGACCAGTTTCCAAAGCTTGGCTGATCTGAAAGCCGGAACGATTGACTAACAATACCTGAAAAAGACAAAGACAAGTTTACCAGGCAGGTAATTAACATACACTCACTCTGTCTTTAACAATAGTAAAGAAACAGAAAGCATACAAGACATATCACACACATGAGAACCCATGTTGAACATAAGTCAAATTTAAGTAATGTCTAAACTGGATGATAATTTTATAAATTCATGTTTAGGTAATTTTCATCTCTAAGTTCAGTGTCATATATTATTGATTTCCAAATGGTAGGCCAAACTCCGCCAAAGTGTCAGATTTAAAATTTAACCACACTGACAATAAACGGAGGATGAATTTTAAAAAAAAACAGGTTTTAATCAAATGAGATTGAATTCAAACTGAACATGGATTCAGTAAAATATGTAGTAGTAGTAGTATTGCCATTTTGTTTGTAGATTCTAGAAAAAATCATAAATAAAATGGTGAAATGATCAAAACTGTTAGTTACATTACCTCCAGCATTTGTTTGTAAACCTAACCATCGTCTGACTGGTATTCCTGTAGGGGCCTAGAAAATAAATTATTAGATTTCATATGAAAGAAATATAATATTATTCGAAAATCATTAAACATACAGAATTCATCCTTGCATTAACTCTTACAAAATTTCAATGTCTGTGGATACTGAATAATCATGGTCTATAATAGAGGGCCATAAACTATTAAGATTTCTAACAAAGGAGTAGTAGCTAGGAAAGGACCGTTGCTGAATTGTTAAAATTAATAGAATGTGGTCATACTTACATCAATGTAAACCGTCATACTTCCATATTTAGGCATCATATTTGGTAAAATTGGAATCACACGGAATTGAACTAGAAGAAAGTTTTTATTGGGTTGTCAATGCATAATTTAATAATAGCCTAACTATCCAATATTTATGCATATCCATAAATTAACAAATGCAAAAACAAGCTTCATGACCCCCCCCCCCCAAAAAAAAATTTTTTTAACACTTTTCAATCAAAATACTTTGAGGGAGAGAGAAATGTGGTTTAACGTCCACTCAACATAAACTAGGTCATTTTGGGACTAACATATGGCTTAATTTTATTTTAATAATTCGCTTGCACATAGGGGTCTTTAGCAGTGGGAGGAAACCAGAGGACCCGGAGAAAACCCACAAGGTTGGACAGGTGACCCCTACCCCTTGTCCTGTACAACCGGGGATTCAAAACCATGCCAGTTGACCATTCGTCCATCCAACTCCCCAAATTACTTTGAGATAATTTCGTAATTATTCAGATTAAGTTGATCCCACAAAGTAAAATTAAAATATATATATAAGTGGCTCAACGAGTAGGTAACTGGATCGCTAAATTTAAGGCCCCAGGTTTGATCATAGTGGTGGCTGAAATAGTAATTCATAAATTTCAAGCATGGTCCCCCCCCTTTGGTCATTCAGGTTGGGCAAAAAACTAATGTCCAGTGTACACATTGCTGAGTAAGTATAGGGAATCTTGGAATTTCAGAGAAGAGAGAAGTGCCACAACCCAGGACAAATTTCCCTCTAAGAACACTGCATGACATACATGTATGTCAGTCTCTATTAGCCCAGATAGATAATAAGAGTAGGATTTTGATCCCCATTTCATTTAAATTACAGATACCTACCTAACTGTCCCTGTTTATAAAGAGGTTTGCTCATTTGAATAAACAATGAAGCTTGTTTAGTATCAAACAGAATATCTGTCTCATTATAAAAAATATATCCACTAATTCCACCATTTAAAGTTCCTTCTAGTCGTAGTTTATAGGAACCAGCTGGGGCATTTTGAGGCATCTGAAAAATAATTTGATTGAACAGTTTATAGAAATATAGATAAGGATTTAACCTCAAATTTAAAGAAAAAACAGGGAACATTTGATTTAAGGTAAAACTGCACAAGACAAAGAATTAACTGTCCCAAAGTGTGCAAGCATTTACATAACAAAAAAATGTTAGATATATCAATACCTTCGATGACATCTAGAAGTATGGTTTAATATCCCCAATAAAAACACAACACAAGGATGGATATCATACAACTACTTCTCTGTTATTTAATACAGAGAGAGAGAGAGAAATTGGCTTGTGCGTACGACGAAGGAGTCTTTAGCATGGGAGGAAACCGGAGGACCCGGAGAAAAAACCCATGATGTCTGACAGACAACCTTACCCCTTGTCATTTACGACTTAATGACAGGCTTTATGATACAGCACGCACGTGCTAACTAACCACTCGGCCATCCACCAAACCATTTCGGAAGACATACAGGTTAGATATATACTAAGTATTCTAGTTTAGCAGTAAAACTCTGTTTTTGTTTTACATGCATTATATTTTACCGCCCCTTATTTTTCAAGCTATTTCTTTAAGTATAAACTCATCTTATTCTTCATTGGTGGAATTTAGATTCATCACATCACAACTGAAAGTCTGCAAACCAAGGTAATTACTACCCACGATGTTTGACAACCTGCTTTGTCACTATTCAGAGTGAAGCTATACTAGAAAATATGCTAGAATACAGCAATTTCGAAAAGTTTCCCCAGGTAAGGAGGGCATCCCCACCCCCTCCTCAGAATTTAAAGTCCTCCAACCCTCTCAAAATATGGTTCCTGTGTCACTGCTTACATGTTAATAAGAATTAAAAAGAATAAATCTTAATTTCATGTTTACCTGTAGTTGCATGATTCGACTGGAAGCGCGGTCAAATTTCATTGAAGTTCCAGCATATGCAACATTCTCTTTCACAATAGAAACTTTCACATTGACATGACTGTACTCCAATTTTAAAATGCTTGCAAAAATTTGAATAACTTGATTGGGGCGAATCTTCTTTGGAACTATCACCATATAAATGCTGAAAATGTTTAAAAGGTTATAAATATGTGAAGATCATACATTCTGAAATGATATGTGGGTCATGTGCTCTAATACTGGCAGAGTATATAAAAAAAATCTACAGAAACTCCCATGAAAAAAAAATCTCATATCAAATTGCTAAGAGTCATTTATTTTCAGGAAAAGCATTTAATTCTACACAAAAATATTTAAAACATGTCATGTCACGTACATGTATCTACACATATGACATACATGTACATTGAAACGAATTGAAATAAAATGGGGGTTTAACGTACTACTGTTATGTACCTAACCTGGGCTAATGAAAGACGGGCATACGCCATACAGAGGGCTATGAGTGACATTTGGCCCGGGCAGCGCCACTATGGTTTAATCTTATATCGAAATTCCAACTGCCAGGGATCTTTTACGTGCACGCCAATGTGTACAAGGGACCTCGGTTTTCCATACCATCCGAATGACTAGATAGCTGTCTTTATCAGGGCCTCTGTTCTGAAACACTGACAAGGAGAAACCACTCCGGAAAATCTAGATCAACTTTCTCAGCCAATGCAGGGATCGAACAAGCGCCTTACCAACTTAGCCATGTGACCCCCACATTCATGTACATCATGCATGGTAAAAGTCAATATATAATGAAATGGGGTTTAATGTCATACTTTTCTGCTCCATCTCGACAAATGAAGATGGAAATTTGCAATGTAGAGTGCTGGAAGGGAAATTTTGCATACGCAGCAGTAGTACAGCCTATTCTTACTTTGAATTTGAATTGTTTAAGAGTATATTTAAGTGCACTTTAATGTGTACACAAGAATTTCATTTTTCATCTCATTCAAATGACTAGATGCTTTTCCTTGTCAAGCTCTTCATCCTCCACCAATGACAACAGAAAAGCAAATTTCATACCAGGAACAAACCCAAGATCTCATGGTTAGCAAAAGACATAACACAATATATACATATCATACATGTATTACGATTATAAGAAGGATGACTTACGGGGGTCTACTTTTGGGACAACCGGCAGTATTGTCCAGCATACATTCATCAATAAGAGCAGCTGCCGTTGAAGTTACAAAGACAGCCAAAACGGCTAAAACAAGCCGTGATAACATTGTGGGAACTTTATTCTGAAATTAGTAAAATGTCATAATTGAGGTCAGAAATGGTTAAATTTAAATATTAAAACTTAATTGATACAGAGATGCAATAAATAATATTTCAGACTGTGTCTGTTAGAGCACCATGCATGGGGTGATAACCCTTGGGTCAGGGAGTTAGACCCAATTTTTCTGTGAGATGGGTTAGTATTCAGATGAATCCCCACAAAATAATATTTTGATTCAGTTGATTCTGACCTGGAAAATTGGAAAAGTATTTTTTAATAGAAAAATAACAAAAAATAGAGGCGATTTTGGAACCAAATTTGGAATCATCTGCTATTCGGACAATAATTGATTTGAACAAACAAAATTTTGGGCATTAGTAGGACCACTGTGTCCTACCTGTTGTGCAACTTACCCATTACATCCTGTTTTACTTGTCCAGAGGGTTCGAAATTACTTTTAAATGCAAGTCACATTTGAAAAGGTTTACGTTAGGCTTTTGCGCAACTTATACATTACATCCAGTTTGAAAATACTTTTAATTCCAAGTCACATTTGAAAAGGTTTACGTTAGGCATTTCAAATCATTTAGTTGAATTTTTTTAATTTGTTAAATTAGGTGTGGTTAAGATGAAATTTGCTTTGTATCATCAAGTAATTGGAATATTGTAAAATAGTACAATTTGTTGACCAGAATAATGATTGGGACATATTATTCAGTTACAACAAGAGAGGCTTAAGGTGTAAGCCCTTCTTGATAATTAGCCTCATTATGATAGATTAATTTCTAACTCTTGTTATTCTTTCTGGGTATTCCTAATAATTACTATTTATTGGACTTGTCACTTGGGGTATCATGAATCATAATTGAAAGAAATAGTCCCATCAGCGTTCCTAAAGGAATTAGGCTATGTGTTTTTTTACATGTACATCCTAACGATAAATAAAAATCGAAAAATTCTATAAAAATACATTTTTACAGCTACAAATGAAAGCAAAACATAATAAAAACATTATACATGTATGTGCTGTTTAGCAATAAGACCATAAATATGACGCCATTTTGAGTCATTGCTAAATACTACACACAGCAATACAGGTGCGCGATAATATTTATAATTCAAAATTCCACTAAAGTCAGTAATTCTAATCTTGCTAGTTTTCTTTTGTGATAATATAATTATGTAATATAGATTATTGTACGGAGTTTTCAACAATAAAAGGTGCACAATCATAAACTTACCTGTAGTTTTGATGTCCCCACTTTCTGTCGTTTGAATACCTGAAGAATGACTGTTTTAGGTCATAGGGTTCAAGGTCGTTATATTCAACCGTGACAATTAAAAAGTGATTATCCCCCTTTAACTATGACTGTCTGCGATATCACTTCGATGTAAGCGGACGTTAAATAAAGCTATTTCACGCACTTTATCTATGACAAAATAATAAATTTACGCATTCTTATTACCTATCCTGTGGTAAAAAATAAATAAACGTAAAGGCAAAACAAATCTATAGCCTATGTAATCCGTTTAGCTAACACTACTTTTCTTTTTTATCCATTATAATCCAATTGATGGTGAAAGGTTTTGCACGGAAAGTGACGTATCGTCCTCCTCCTTTTTCGAATTCCAACTTCCAATGTTTCCTTTTACATGCACACCAATGTGGAACCTCGGGGCCTCAATAATTTTCGTCCTAACCGAACGACTATACACTGCCCTTTCCAAACCCACGGTCCTACACGACGCCGGATTAACCACGGTGGGGGCCCTTGGGCCTGGAACGTGTGGGGGGCCCCTGATCACCGACCGCGACTGCCGAATGCGCGAACCCACATATGGGGCATGACCGTATGTAGGATTGTAAAAGTGGGGGTGCAGCAGAGTATTGGGGACGCCAATATAATGCCCGAGTGGGGAACGGTGCGTGTGTGTACGTGGGGGCTGGGGTCTGGAAGTCCCTCCCCTCCCCCGAAAATTTTGAAAATTAGACGTCTTTGCCACCCACTTGGAGCTGCAATCAATATCGGCAGCGCTGTGTCACTATCGGCAGCGCTATTTCTGATTTTGATGTTAGGCACACCGAAATATGAAACTCCTTTTAACTAGAACTAGTCCGAAACACCATGAGGCGACGTGGATAGGGCGACCAGAACGAAAATCTTTAATCGTGTAATTTGGTGGCGGCGCCCCCAAAGACCACCAAGGTCCTGTCAAGTGAATAAGGGCGACCAAAACGAACCCTTTAATGTCATGTGGTGGGTTAGACGCCGAACCAGAAAGAGGTGACAGGAGAGGCCATTCGCCTATGGGGCGGCACCCTTGTCCGGGGTCCTCCCTCAGACAATTTTGAAAAATAACGATGCAGGAAACACATTTGTCTGCCATTGGGGTGATATCTGAGTGTCAATTTGTATTTATATGGCTGAAGATTTTTGGGGAGAGGCGTTTGCTTCTGGTGTCCGTTCTTTCGGCCCAGTGCCTGTGGTGGCGCCCGATAGCCTCCACATAGGAGATAAAAGAAAGTTTGGATTAGGTGTAGGCGCCATTATAACCGACCGACTCATCAGTGCCTTAGGAGCATCACTATATGATCATAATCAAGTGTATTATTTTATAATTGAAAGGTTGTCAATTTTTTCCGGGAGGATGGCGTTTTTTTCTGGAAATTTTCAGAAATTGGAGGCCGGAAACATGATTTCCTGGCACTTCGGGCACTTGTGTGGAGCCATTTAGAAGTACCTCCCCCAGAAAAAAAAATCCGACATAAAATTAGCACATTCTAGTGTTATTTCAGTGGACCAATCCATGGGGGTGCTATGAAATGATGGCATTTCTAGAGAGGGCTGGACGCAACTAAAATTATTTTGTGGAGGGCCCCTAATGTGGAGCCATTGGGCCTGTGCCTCATGGTTAATCCGGCCATGGTGATAAATGCGAGTGACTGGCATTTGTGGGGGGCCCCCTAATGTGGGGGGCCCTGGGGCCTGTGCCCCATGGTGCCCCATGGTTAATCCGACCCTGGTCCTACACCACTGACAGGGCGGAACCATGCTGAAAAATCCAGAAGATTTCTTTTGGTTATCAGGGTGATTGAACCATGGACCTCCGGATGACTTCCTCATCTGGTTATATCCAATAAATTGTTGTTTGATTTCCAGTACATGGTCAAATGGTCAAATAGTGTTAGGCCCTGTGTAAGGAATTCGTCTGGATCTTTAGAACAACTAATTAACCAAGAATATAGCACATTGGTGTGCACGTAAAAGATCCCTTGGCAGTTGGAATTCGATATAAGAGTAGGGGTTTAATTCCCATTTCATTTAATTTCCTTCTGAATATTACACGGGTGTGTCTATTTACCGATGATAAGCGACGACATTGTAACAACTAAAGGTGTGATAGACGTCAAGGTGCACTAAAAGTGTCCTAACTTGAAATATCAACAGAAGACTGACTGACAGACGCGTAATTCTGCACTAGCATACTAATGAAGACAAGCATGATAAGAAATGGGGTTTAATGTCCTTCTATGCAGACAGGCATACGCTATACAGTATACAGTGTGCTATGAGTGAAATTTTGCTCGGGCAGCGGCGCTACGGCATTCTCTTATGTCGAATTCCAACTGCCAAGGAATCTTTTACGTGAACGCCATACATGAAGATAGATAGATTTTTATTACATAAAACACCCTTTAAATTATACATTACGGTCAGCATAATAAATACATTATGAAAGTTGATAAAAAAAATACATTATGAAAGTTGATGAAAAATACATTAAAACAATGAATGAAACATTTATAAAATGTGGATGAAAATTACATAAAAGTGGATGAAATGTACATTTATATAGAGGGAGTATGTACAAAATATAAACCAAAGTTTTGAATATATGTCATAGTCGCTTGAACTTAACGTGAAGAAGAGGTCTTTGAATAACTGGGGTTTTTTTGTGATTTATATAGAAGTGGGTGTCACATCCCTTATTTTGAAAGCATGTTGCTTTTAGCCAAACATGTTTTCGAAAGAAAATGGATAGTTTTGGGACTCAAATGCCCCCATAAACAATTGCCTTGCGGAGTTCCTCATTAATGATACTTATTAAAAACTTTCTGTTGGGAGCAGTTTGTGTAAAACCGCAGATGTGCAAGTATATTCGTGTATCGCCCTCTCTCTATTTCAAGGGAATGTAAGTTTAGTCTCAGGTGGGTATGGTGGCTGTTAGTGGCCATGTGAAATCTCGCCCGGTGGGACACAACATATATGTTTTTTATTTTTTCAAACACTCGCTTGCACTCACAAGCAGTGAATCGAAACCGTGCCATTTAACTCAATGACACCTGCAGGTTGATGCGTTAATCCGCTCGGCCATTCACTGTTGCCAAAACAAAAGGAATACCCGGAAAGGCAATTTTGAAGGGTAATGTGGATATGTTTAATCTTAATTCAGCACAGAAGTTATAGTCACGATGAAATAAATTTTTCTCGACTTCTTGTTTTGAGGATTTAGTACACAATCTTTTATCCGCTGGAGTGTTATAATTTCGCCCTTTTCTATTTTTATTATACGTGCCGTGTCTCAGACTTACCATCGCTGTTTTGCCTTTATAAAGGTTATAGGCCACGGTGTGTGATCGGAGAGGCGACATTCGCTATTATTATAGATAAAATAGGTGGGTTATATTGATTTGCATATTTTTTCCAGGTGGCTTATCTTCCACTTTGACGCTGTTGAATTTTAATTACATTAACAATTTGCGCTCCAAAAATATGAGATGCATACAAGACAACACGCCTTGAAATATTTCCACCGGGATATCACTGACATATCAGTGGGTATATGAACGGACTTTCTGTCGGATGCTGAACCAGGATGACAAAGTTTTACCCCATAACAAATTATTAGAAACCGTTATTTGCGATCATATCTAAATATTGATATTATAGTTGGACGAGTTTTATAATGCGTCGTCGTTAATGTGTATATTGAACAGAGTTCAACAAGGCGGCTGCCTATAGAGTTGTTCGGATCGGACGAAAAACCAAGGTCCCGTGTACACATAGGCATACACGTTAAAGATCCTTTGACAGTTGGATTTTGATGTATTATAAGAGTAGGCTGTGGTGCCGCTGTCCAGGCAAAGTTTCCGTCTTAGCACACTGTATGGAGTATTCCCATCTGCATTTGCCCATTAGTAGACGTTAAACCCCGTTTTATTTCATTTCAGTAGTAATGATACGTGGTTAAATTTTATTTCAATAATTAGATTGAAGGTGTCTTAAGCAGTGGGAAGGAACCGGAGGACCCACAGAAAATCCAGATTTATGACGCCGTTTAGAAAAATGGGGTTTAACTTCCACTCGACACAAATTATAATTTCGGGACTAACATGGTTAAATTTTATTCCGACCAATCGCTTGCGCGTAGGGGTCTTGATCGGTGGGACGAAACTGGAGGGCCTGGCAACAACCCACAAGTTTGGCCAAGCGACCCTATGCTCCTTGTCCTTCGCGCCCCACCAATCATATCATTATAGGTACCCCTCGGTATAAGGCGCCCACAGACCAAAACCGATTTGGACGCCCCATCATTCAAGTTGTGGTGTTTATCGTGTGAATCATCATGAAGCGCCTCCCGAATTATACTTATGGCCGCCCATGATCTCATCGTGGGCGGCCCACCAATCTCGGCATTACGGGCGGCGTTACGGGACGAGGCACCCCACCAATCATGCCGTTTTGAGCCCCCACATTCATCAAGTCGTGGGCACCCAACCAATCGTACTCGGCATTATGCATTTAGTGCGGCTCGGAAATTATATATTGTCATTATACTGAACCAGCGCAGTCATATCAATCATATCATTATTGGCGCCAGAATCAAGTTGTGATGTTAATCGTGTGGGATATTATGAGATGCCTCAACATTTAAGAGGCGCCCCATAAGGACATGATTGTCGAGGTGCCCAACCAGTGTCACTCGCTTTTATGTGGTGCCCATACTATATGTGCGCCGTATTTTCAAAGGGGGCACCTGCCTACGTTGCCCCCCGCTAACTACGGGCCTGTATACGATTTGCAACATGTAACGGTATTAACATTTTTCGTCCATTTAAATGACATCATCAAATCACACCTTGGAAGAACATACTCATATGACAATAATATTATACGCTTCTATAACCTGAATTTTAATATTTTTTCATACAAAACCAGTCAATTCAGTAGGGCCTACAAATTCACAGTATTGAATCAAAGAAAGTAAAATTAATGCTTTATTAATTATACGTATATAAATATAATAAAAGTCATCGGATTTCGGGACTTTATTCAGCCGAATAGACAGCAAAAATCAATTTACCACTCCGCATCTACAAGCAGCCAATATATTCCGCGACAGCAGGATTACAATTCATTCCATGGGACAAGATTGTTACCGTTGCCAGTGGCGTTAAACCACATTCAGGATTCGGACCTATAATAAATCACTGTTAATTTCATGCCTTTTCCTGTCCAAAATATTTTAAAGAACATTCGAATTGGGCGATCTAAATCTATATTGTAACAATGAACCTAATGCATGTTACAATTATCTGTTAAAAATCGTGAAGGAGATTGATAATCACGATATTTTGCAGCGCAAGGTTTAAAGACCCATTATTAGGTTGTGACGTCATATTTCGGATTTCCCCGTTATCACTCGCCTGTTTACGTCGAAATCCTTCCGTCTCGAAATCATGAATATTTACTCAAAGCCGACGGAAAATATAAATTCAAACATTGTTCAGTTCTGGAACAAAACATCGGGTGTTTGTGACAACGAATCGATATAAATCCAACTGCATTCGTTAAGACAATTAAACGAGGGAGTAGTAATTACTAAAATTAACTCAAAGTCTAAAGAATCAAGAAAATGTTAAACTCCCTTTTGTCCTTGTCATGCTTAATACTAATAGCTTAGTTAGACTTAGACTTGAAAATTATTGTAGCAACTAGCATAGGCATACCTATAATTCGTTGTGCTACTTTTTAAATGTTGTAGGTTAAATAATCACAATGCAATTTTCCACAATGAGATGCGTTCACATAGCAGTGTTGGCGACTTGAGTGTGAATTTATATATATTATAATATAAGATAAAATCTTTGTAAATTCTCCAGTGTCAGTGCCTGAGTGAGTGCCAGTAGCCTAGTCGAATTGCAGCAGACGTTATTGTTATTCTTGTGTATAAATGTCTGTGATATATTCATGATAACCGTAGAAAGGGGGTCCTTTTGTGTATTGTGTTTAATATTGCTCTAGTTTATATCGGGGCACTGTGCCCTCCTCTCGAAATAGGTCACTGTCAAATTTCCACCTGATGTGCAATACCATGTTTGACAATGTGAAGCAATTTAGCTACTTAATATCTTATTGGTGAGTAGTTACTTTAGCTACTAAATTAATTATTGGCAATGATTTGCAATAAAAATGGCTGGATATAATATTGTCTTTGATTTAAAAATGTATAGGCCTACAGCTACTATAGGCTATAGTCCATGTTAAATCAGATTCTTGATGCATTTTAGCTCCTGCACCTGTAGCCTATTATCTTTTAGTATTTGTATGAGAATATGTTTACTATGTAAATTAGATAACACTCAACTGTGTAAAACTTCTACTGTCACTGTCAACTGTGCAGTGGTGTACTCCCCATTGCCCCCCCACCCCAATTTTCAGGGAAATAAAAATATTTGAATTTTATTATGTCCCAGTGATTGCCCCAAATGTTTCTTGGAAGGAGGTGGGATGGTAGGTGGTCACTCTCTTAAGATATTTGTATGCAATTCGGATTATAGCATTGATCAGAAAAGGCGGGGACAATGTAGCTTGAAAGTGACTAAACAGAATTCTGCATTTGATAGGGGATTTCACAGTCAGCAAATAACGTTGTGAACGTCTGCATGAAATATAGCTAGGCTGCTGGTTGAGTATTTGCTTTAATAGAATTTGTTTGTAAATATGACTCAAATCTGATCTTTTCATTTTATTCACAGGTGAGAAAGTAAGAAGAGAATAATGATGGATTCAGAAACTATTTTGAATGTGATATCCGATGGACAGGAGAATATTTACTCCCCAACTACTACCAGTATTATACAGCATGGTAAAATGGCCATTATGAATATTGTATAAAGCATTTTGCAGGATGTCAAAAAATCAGTTCATGATACGTTTACCAGTAGTAATAGGTTCCAAAGTTAAGTTTGCGAAGACCTATATCATCTTCTCCAAATGGCTCCAAACGGCTATTATGAAAATTTGCAGGATTTCAAAAACCAGTTCACGATAAGTTGTAGCCTACTGGTACTGATAGCTCCAAAGATTGAGTTAATTCTGTTCGGACTTATCTCATCTTCACAAAATGGCTTCAAAATTTATGTGCAAAATTCTCAGGAAATCACGTCTTTAGTTGGTGAATTGACTTTTCAAACATAATTGCTGTTTTCATTTTTGTATGCCAGCATTTAAATGTCTGTTCACATTTCCTATATCTATACACAATGTTTATGATTTAAAAATTCTAAAGATTTAGGATTCATTTACATGCATACCGATTTGAAATGGGTCCTCAGTATTTTCATATCTGTATTGTATAGTTGTGTAACAAATCTTTATAGATTATTTGACATTAATTTGTAGATACAAGTGGTAATTGTGTGAGGAAACTATATCATCGTTTTTTCCCTCTTGGATATAAATCAGAGTTGAAATTAATTTTCAAGTTAGCTTGGCCAACAGTAAGTACATTACTAATTTTACAGGGTTCAGCCAAGAGGAGTGTGTTTGGGACTTCAGGGTTGATCTAAATTTTATAGCAGCTTATTAATTACTGTTCTGCTCCGGGCTAGGCTAATTAAGACGGGAATATGCCATACAGTGGCACTACGGCCTACTCTTATATCGAATTTCAACTGTCAAGGGATCCTTTAGATGCACGCAAATGTGTACACATGACCTTAGTTTTTTGTCCCATTCAAATGACTAGACAGTTGTCCTTGTCAGGCCCTCTGTACTAAATCACTTACAAAGGGGGACCGTGCTGGAAAATCTGGATGAACTTTCTCGGCCAGTGCTGGAATCCAACATCTGACCTCCAGGATAGCAAGCCAGCATCTTTCCCACTAAGCCACCGTGACCGCCCTGTTAATGTGTATCTCAACTACTAAATGTCACATAAAACTAGATTCTGAATAGGTTGATATATATATGTTTTTTTGTGGATTTCTCTGCAGGTCTTGGTGCAGTTTTTCGAACAGTTTTTGTTTATGATAAGTTTAATGTTTTGTGGACATTTAGGGAAAAATGAGTTGGATGGAGCAGCAATGGCTCTTACAGTAAGTAATATATATGCACAAGGGAAATATATCAGATGATCTTATGACTTATATTACTGGTTGTGGTTTGGTGCCTGAATTATCTCATGGTCGTAGTATCATAGATCATAAGATTTGGGTTTAAAGGTACCAGCGCTACTAAAGATACATGTATGAAAATGATGCACCAGGTAGCAATGTGATCTATCTCCCTTTTATATTAGAAACAAAATTCATTATTGTATAATTTTGAACTCTGTTACTTATTCCTTATTAGTTGTGATCAGGGCCGGATTAACCATGGGGCATAGGCCCCAGGGCCCCCCACATTAGGGGACCCCCCACAAAAAATCTCAGTTGCGTCCAGCCCCCTCCTCTAGAAATGCCATCATTTCACAAAACTCGCATTTATCACCAGGGCCAGATTAACCATGGGGTACAGGTCCCAGGGCCCCCCACATTAGGGGCTCTCCACAAAAAATCGCAGTTTCGTCCAGCCCCCTCCTCTAGAAATGCCGTCATTTAATAGCACTCGCATGAATTGGTCCACTGAAATAACGCCAGAATGCGCTAATTTTGTTGCAGATTTTTTTTTATCTTGGGGAGGTACTTCTAAATGGCTCCACACAAGTGCCTGAAATGCCAGGAAATCATGTTCTGAAAATTTCCAGAAAAAAAAATTGACAATCTTTCAATTATAAATTAATACACTTAATTATGATCAATTAGTGATGCTCCTAAGGCACTGATGAATCGGTTGGTTTTAATGGCGCCTACACCTCATCCAAACTTACTTATATCTCTTATGTGGAGGCTATCGGGTGCCACCACAGGTGCGGACACCAGGAGCAAATGCCTCTCCCAAAAAATCTGCCGCCATATTAAATACAAAATTGCCTCTCAGATATCACGCCAATGGCAGAAAAACGTGTTTCCTGCATCTTTATTTTCAAAATATTTGGGGGAGGACCCCAGACAGGGGTGCCACACCTATAGGCGAAGGGCCTCTCCTATCTGACCCACCGCATTGAATAAAGGGTTCGTTTCGGACGCCCTTATTCACATTTGACAGGACCTTGTTGATCTTTGGGAGCGCCGCCACCAAATGACATGAATAGAGATTTTTCGTTCTGGTCGCCCTATCCACTTCGCCTTATGGTGTTTCGGACTAGTTCTAGTTTAGAGGATAAGGAGTTTCTCATTTTGGTGTGCTTGACATCGAAATGAGAAATAGCGCTGCCGAAATTGACACACGGGAGCGACGTCGATTGCGGCTCCAAGTGGGTGAAAAACGCGTTTGTGAAAGTCTAATTTTCAAAATATTTTGGGGCAGGGGCTTCCAGACCCCATATTCCATGTACACACACGAACCGTTCCGCACTAAGTAAATCGGGCATTATATTGGGGTCCCCAACACTCTGCTACACCCCACTTTTACAATCCTACATACGGCCCTTCCCCAGACCCCCCTTGCAGGGGTTCGCGCCTTCGGCGATCGCGGTTTGTGATCAGGGGCCCCCACATGTTCCAGGCCCCAGGGCCCCCACCATGGTTAATCCGGCGTTGGTTGTGATCCTTGACATTTACTGTAATTTGATATTTAAATATCTAAGGGCCATATCTCACATCCCATAGGTCTTCATCTGCTGTTGTCAGGGCTACACAGTCATGTCAGTTAGTTATAGCTTAATACAGCTCTTTCGATAGTAAGATATCACCTGATTTGGGGCAATGGATAAAGAAAAAACCTGTTTATTTCTTATTTTTTGAAATTATTATAGTCTCTGCTGGTCAAAAGTTTTGTGAAGGAACGTGTATATTTCTTTTCTTCAGTTAATTAATGTAGCTGGATGCTCTATATTACAAGGTCTTGCTGCTGGATGTGAAACTCTCTTCTCTCAGGTGAATTATCATATATTTTCAAACTGATATGATTTGATTTCTTTATTTTAAAATATTTTTGATGACTAATACTATTGCAGTCCGCTTTCAGCTTTTTTTTCCGTTTACTCTATTTGCATGAGACATTAACAACAAGTCCGGAAATAAGGCCCAGATTCAGGCTTTGTCAAGAATGAAACCTCTTGTGCCTGTCATTATGTCAGGCACTAATTTGTCTTTTTATACGCCCACATTTTCATGTGGACGTATTATGTCGTCGCCCCCGTCCGTCCGTCCGTCCGTCCGTCCACAATTGTTTGTGGACTCTCTATAGGTCACAATTCTTGTCGGATTTTAATGAAACTTGAAATATAGGTTAATCCCCAAAAGATCTCGGCTGCTTTCGATATTGGCATGTATCGGATCAAAACTTCATGGATTATGGCCCCTGATTGTACGAAAAATCACGTTTTTAGCTTGTGGACCCTATAGAGGTCACAATTTTGAACCGATTTTGATGAAACTTGACATGCATGTTTATAACCCAAAGATCTTGGTTCCTTTCGATATTTGCGCCTATCGAAACGTAATTTCCTGAATTATGGCCCCTGATTGTCCGAAAAATCACCTATTTTAGCTCGTGGTACCTCTGGAGGTGACAATTATTATCCGATTTGTAAAACCGTTCGATTATATCACCTTTACACCCTAAAGAGGGTTGAGTTCAAATTTCGGAAAAATCGGACCAAAATTACCATACAAAATGGACGCCGTTCGTACGCGAATACTGTTAAAAAATGGTATATCAAGGTTGTGGACCCTGTAGAGATCACAATTTTAATTCGATTTTGATGAAACTTGAAATGCATGGTTATAACCCAAAGATCTTGGTTCCTTTGATATTTGCGCATATCGGATCGTAACTTCCTGAATTATGGTCCCTGATTATACGCAAAATCACCTTGGTTTAGCTTGTGGTCCCTCTGGAGGTAACAATAATTATCCGATTTGAAAAAACGTTTGATTATATCATCGTTACATTGTAATGAAGGTTGTGTTTGAATTTTGTGCAATTGGACCACAACTGCCGGACAAAATGGCCGCCACTTGTATGCGAATATTGTGTAAAAATATGGTTTATCAAGGTTGTGAACCCTGTAGAGGTCATAATTTTAATCCGATTTTGAAGTACCTTGAAATGCATGTTCATAACCCATTCAAAGATCTTGGTTCCATTCGATATATGCGCATATCGATTTGTAACTTCATGAGTTATTGTCCTTGATTGTAGGAAAAATCACTTTCTTTTTAGCTTGTTCTCTATCCAACTCTTGTATGTGGGCGTATCCTGCCTGGCAGCCGCTGGTTTATTGATATAATTAAAAATGTTGTCAGTGCATTTGTCAGGTACATCTAAAACCATTATTTCCTGGCCTGATTAACAATAAATTTTCTGGTTTATTTTAGACATATGGTAGTAGAAATAAAAAACAAGTTGGTATTATTTTACAACAAAGTAAGTTGTAATTTGTTTTGTATAGTCATGTTTCAAGATGCATTATTGAAGAGCTAAATCTGACTATTGCATGTCATTCTTTTGGATTGTTATATAAGCTATTAATTAAACATTAATTGTTAACATGACAAGCCTGTAATCTACTCTGTAGACCATCAGATGGCTGAGATTTAAATGGATTGAAACACTGTTGCTATCCCTAGTCATTAATTTTTAATTTAAAAATGAATAATCAAGACTTAGTCTTGATCGTCAAGTACTGTTGCTACTGTAATAAACAATCTATGCTGCATGCTAAAATATACTCAACTTGATTATATAATATTTAATTAAGAAAACAAAAACAAAATCAAAATATCAAACAAATATCAAAGAATTTTAGGAAGGTTGTAGGTGGCACTGGCTTGTTTTGACCACATTCAGTTTGTGTTGTCTGCAAATGCTGTTAAATGTCAACAGATTCCAAATGACGATCATAGACTTTTTTTTATGCTTTTTTATTTTTAAAGTATATTATTGACATAATTTTGAATACCGTACAGGTTTTAAACATGACATATAACGAGGTGCACCTTTTATTTTACATATGAATTTAAATATATTTTGTTGACATTTGATTCTAAATTGTGTTTTGTTTTTAAAACCTCTGCTTAAATTATGGTAAGAGTTATGCCCCTTTGTTTTCGGGGAAAAATGTCTTGACAAGGAATTTTTATACGCCCACATTTTCATGTGGACGTATTATGTCGTCGCCCCTGTCCGTCTGTCCGTCCGTCCGTCCGTCCGTCCGTCCGTCTGGACGTCCGTCCGTCCGGACGTCCGTCCACAATTGTTTAAGGACTCTCTACAGGTCACAATTCTTGTCGGATTTTAACGAAACTTGAAATATAGGTTTATCCCCAAAAGATCTCGGCTGCTTTCGATATTGGCATGTATCGGATCAAAACTTCATGGATTATGGCCCCTGATTGTACGAAAAATCACGTTTTTAGCTTGTGGACCCTATAGAGGTCACAATTTTGAACCGATTTTGATGAAACTTGACATGCATGTTTATAACCCAAAGATCTTGGTTCCTTTCGATATTTGCGCCTATCGGAACGTAATTTCCTGAATTATGGCCCCTGATTGTCCGAAAAATCACCTATTTTAGCTCGTGGTACCTCTGGAGGTCACAATTATTATCTGATTTGAAAAACCGTTCGATTATATCATCTTTACACCCAAAGGAGGGTTGAGTTCAAATTTCAGAACAATCGAACCAAAATTACCATACAAAATGGCCGCCGTTCGTACGCGAATACTGTTAAAAAATGGTATATCAAGGTTGTGGACCCTGTAGAGATCACAATTTTAATTCGATTTTGATGAAACTTGAAATGCATGGTAATAACCCAAAGATCTTGGTTCCTTTCGATATTTGCGCATATCGGATCGTAACTTCCTGAATTATGGCCCCTGCTTATACGCAAAATCACCTTGGTTTAGCTTGTGGTCCCTCTGGAGGTTACAATAATTATCCGATTTAAAAAATCGTTTGGTTATATCACTGTTACACCCTAAGGGAGGTTGAGTTCGAATTTCGGAAAAATTGGACCAAAATTGCCATACAAAATGGCCGACATTCGTACGCGAATATGGTTAAAAAATGGTATATCAAGGTTGTGGACCCTGTAGAGATCACAATTTTAATTTCGATTTTGATGAAACTTGAAATGCATGGTTATAACCCAAAGATCTTGGTTCCTTTCGATATTTGCGCATATTGGATCGTAACTTTTTGAATTATGGCCCCTGATTATACGCAAAATCGCCTTTGTTTAGCTTGTGGTCCCTCTGGAGGTCACAATTATTATCTGATTTAAAAAATCGTTTGATTATATCAATGTTACGTACAAGGAAGGTTGAGTTCCAATTTCGGAAAAATTGGACCAAAATTGCCATACAAAATGGCCGCCATTCGTACGCGAATACTGTTAAAAAATGGTATATCAAGGTTGTGGACCCTGTAGAGGTCACAATTTTAAGTTGATTTTGATGAAACTTGAAATGCATGGTTATAACCCAAAGATCTCGGTTCCTTTCGATATCTGCGCATATCGGATCGTAACTTCCTGAATTATGGCCCCTGATTATACGCAAAATCGTCTTTGTTTGTCTTGTGGTCCCTCTGGAGGTCACAATTATTATCCGATTTAAAAAATCGTTTGATTATATCACCGTTACACCCTAAGGAAGGTTGAGTTCAAATTTCACAAAAATTCGGAACAAAATTGCCATACAAAATGGCCGCCGTGTGTACGCGAATACTGTTATAAAATGGTATATCAAGGTTGTGGACCCAGTGTATAGGTCAATATTTTGATTCAATTTTGATGAAACTTGAAATGCATGGTTATAACCCAAAGATCTTGGTTCCTTTCGTTATTTGCACATATCAGATCATAACTTCCTGAATTATGGCCCCTGATTGTCCAAAAAATCGCCTATGGTCCCTCTGTAGGTCACGATTATTATCCGATTTAAAAAAATGCTCGACTCTATCACCTTTACACCATACGGAAGGTTGTTTGAATTTCAGGGGAATCGGACCATAATTGCCAGACAAAATGGCCACAGTTTGTACGCTTATAGTGTTAAAATATGGTATATCAATTTTGTGGACCCAGTATAGGTCACAATTTTAATTCGATTTTGTTGAAACTTGAAATGCATGTTTATAACCTAAAGATCTTGATTCTTTTCGATATTTGCGCATATCAAATTGTAATTTAATGAATTATAGCCTTTGATTGTAGGAAAAATCACTTTCGGTTTTCCTTGTTCTCTATCCATCTCTCGAAAATGTGGGCGTATCCTGCCTGGCAGTGCCAGCTTACTATCTTTTGAAATCCCATCACTGGTTTGTTTATATGCTTTATTTTATTTAAGGTATTATAATACTTGGTATGGTCTGTTTGCCATGTTGGGCCGTTCTTATCAATGTTGATCATATCCTTCTACTAGTATCACAACCAACAGATATAACACAGTAAGTTTATCTCAATTATTACCAAATATACTTACTGGTTAGGCACCATATATTCACAGAATATTTATAATATTTAAAAAGCACAACACTGTTTTTGTTTAATACATGTTTATTTAACTTTGGATTTCTTTCAATATTTTATATTTTAACTTATTTTTTCAGGCATGCTTTACAATATTCTTTATATTTCATACCTGGTATACCAGTAAGTATTTAAACTATTTGTAATAACTAAACAGTGATATGCACTGGAAAATATATTCTTATTATTAAAGAAAGGCTGGGTGGCCGAATGGTTAGCACATGCACTGTATCCTAAGGCTTGTCATTGAGTCAACTGGCGTGGTTTCGATTCCCCTGTTGTATGTGACTTTCTCTGGGTCCTCCAGTTTCCTCCCACTGTTAAAGACCCCGAAGTGCAAGATATTATTGAAATGACCTAGTTTGAGTGGACATTAAACCCCATTTCTCTCTCTCTTTTTTTTATTATACACAATTTGATTTTTCCAATGACAATTTGTAATAAGTAGACAGTTATATGCATTTTACACAGTTTTTTTAGGGAGCTGCAGTTCTTACTTAAGGTTTAAGGTTCTTCAGGATTTTTCAGTGCTGTTTGAGAAAAAGTGAGATAAAGGGTTTAACGTCATCTCGACACAAACTAGGTCATATCAGGACTAACATATGGTTTAATTTTATTTCAAAAATTCGATTGCGCAGAGGGGTCTTTAGCAGTAGGACCCCACCAGAGGATCTGGAGAAAACCATATTTGTAAATGGTAACCATTCCCTAATGGTAGAACTATGTGAAAAACTACATATTTTTTCATTATAAGTTTCATTCCTTAAAGGCCCAATAACACTCTTGTTGTAACTGAATAATATGTTCCAATCATTATTCTGGTGAGAGAGAGAGAAAGAAAAATGGGGTTTAACGTCCAGTCAACACAACTAGGTCATTTCGGGACTTACATATGGTTTAATTTTATTTCAATAATTCGCTTGTGTGCGGGGTCTTTAGCAGAGGGAGAAAACTGGAGTGCCCGGAGGAAACCCAGGAGGTTGAAAAGGCGCCCCTATCTCCATACCACATACGCTCACACCAGGGCTTATTCTGGTGAACAAATTGTACTATTTTACAAGATTCCAATTAATTGATGATACAAATTTCATCTTAACACACCAAATTTAAAAAATTGGAAAAATTCAACTACATTTTAAAAAGCTTTACGTAAACCTTTTCAAATGTAACTTAGATTTAAAAATATTTTCAAACCCTTTGGAGAAGTAAAATAGGATGTAATGGATAATTTACACTACTGGTAGGACACTTAAACCTCTAGTGGTTAGAATAAGGCTATTTTTTTTCTGGACCACTCAAGCCAGCAAGAGTGTTATTGTCCCTTTAAAATGTTTGGGTGTTACATGTAGTTTCCAGGTGGAAATACCAGTTTCTCTTTCTGATATTATGTATTTTTGGAATATTGTTTTAAATATTCCGTTAATAATGTACTCAATTTTCTCAATTTGAATAATCCTTTTATGTTAGATTTTGTTTTAATGGTAGTCTTTGCCATGTAACTTGATATTAGCCTGGTAAATTTTTTTTTTTTTCAGGGTTACGCATTATGTATGATATTAATAAGATACATACGTTGTCAGGTAAATATATTTAGATCATTTCTGTTTTTGCATCTCGTATTCCTTTTTTGTTGTAATTGTTCTTGCTATTCTAAAAATAAACATGTATATCATATAATATAAACCTACTTAATGCCTGGTCTCATGTTATGGACAGACAAGCTTTTTTTTCTGCCAGATCGCGGCGAATTAAATTTGCCAGCAATTTTTTTACAGTCGATAATGAATGGGCACACATAGCGATCGTCTCAAGAGCGTACGCCACTCTGCATACACCACTCTGTGAGTAAGTATGTCGATCACGTGACTTTTACAAAATGGCAGCCATTATGAGATCGTGTGATATAAACGATGTCGATGATTGGCTTATACGCTGGACATGGGCACACGAGCGATTTTTATCCCTGCGATAAATATTCGGCTGAAAATATCTAACATGCTAGATACGAGCTATTCGGCGAATGGTTTGCCAAGTTGAATCCTCGTTGCCCTGAAGGGGCACAGTTGCATATTTTTCAACCTAGATACTGCTGTATATCATGTTATATTATAGAGTATAGTTATATCTAGTCTTATAATAGGTATTATAACAAACCTACTAACTGCTTTATACCATGCTATATTATAGAGTATAGTCTTATAATATGTATTATAATACCAATACTTATTGCAGTGTATCATATTATATTACAGAATATAGTTATACCTAGTCTTATAATAGGTATTGTAACAAATCTACTAACTGCTGTATACCATGCTATGTTTATATACTGGTGGAAACTTGGTCTCAGGTAAATTAAGTAGAATTTATTTATAATAATTTCATTGTATTAACAGACGTTTAAAAAACAACAACAATTAGACAATAGCTTTTTAATTATAACGTCTTTTTATCACTTTCTAACATTTTTAATTATAGCACGAAAATATATTTAACTGGTGCATCTTAAAATTCAGTAGCACCATTAAAGCGAAAAAGCTATGTTTATTTTTTTTATTTTAAAAATTTCGCAGTATCATTTCCTGAGAATAAATATAAATGTTTTAATCCATATATTTTTTAGAGGAGCTGGTGCAGCATTGAGTCTAGGGTTTTGGACTAGTGGTATTCTACATATTGTTTACATCAAGACAACAAAAATGTACAAAACTACGTGGTCAGGTATGTTATATTGTTTAATTTTTAATTTAAATATCTTAAAGATTTAAAAACTAAGTAAAGAGGGATAGGAGGACATTTGGTTGAGTATCTAAATTTTGTAGGAAGCTGAACCCCTTAATGCCACTTTTTGCTACAGTCATCCAGTTAGACGTCCTCTTCCAAGATGCCAACCTTGTGGGTTTTCTCCAGGTTTTCCGGTTTCCTCCAACTGCTAAAGACCCCTACGCGCAAGCAAATTATTAAAATAAAAATAAATATATATGTTAGTCCCGAAATGACCTAGTTTTAGTCGAGGGGACGTTAAACCCCATTTCTCTCTCTCTCTTCCAAGATGTCATTGACTAATCCCTGACATTGCACCTGAACATTTTTGTATTGTCCGTGCCTGAACTTTTTTATTTTGTCCGCAATCTGCAAACGTCTCACAGCTCAAGATAAGGGTATCTTGCAAATCATTTGTAAAGCAGATGATTAAAACAGGCCCCAACACCCTCCATTACAGAATACCACTACCGGTACTTAATTACAGGGCCCTAGTTATCTTTCTGGTCATATTATGAATTATTTTTCCTGCCATAATTATTATATTAAGGTTCTCATTTCATTGGTCAGATTGATTATTTGGATTAAAAGCTGACCCAATTGAAATTCAGAAGCTTTAGCAAAGTTTATGACATATTTGCTACCGATGATCTTAGTAGGAGGAGGCCTGATAAACCCCTGGTTTGTCTGAATATTTGAATTTTACGTTGAGGAGTGAAAGAGCATGGATGGAAATTAGATTTTAGTATTTTTCAGGATTATCGTGGAAATGTCTGGAGGGTTGGAAGTTATATATGAGTCTTGCTTTACCTGGCATGTTAATGTTATGTCTAGAATGGTGGTCTTTTGAAGTCCTAGTCTTTTTAGCAGGTAATGAATCGTTTTAACACTTTTGTTATTTCTGAAATAAGTACATAAAAAGGTTAAAAACAGTTGCAAAGAAAATATGTCTGTATTTAAGAGCCCATAAATTAATACATTGGTACAAGTTCTTTTCATTACTAAGTCACTTCATATTCGTGGTCTAAGGGGAGATAATATTGCACAATTTTTACCACTTATTATCTCCCTTGACTTTTTTTTTTTAAAATTAAATATTTTGTATTTTTGTTTTCAGGTACATTAGGAACCACATCGTTAGCAGCTCATTCTATTATATATCAAATGGCTGCCATCATGTTTATGGTAATTTATCATTATTTACCAATAACAGATAACCCAGAATATATTTCAACACTGTCTTAATTTTTCAAAGGACAATACAATTTTTATACATCCACATTTGATGCAATTTAGCTCACTTTAAAGATAATATTTCTTGACTATTATTTTTTTAAATTGTTGTATTTTGCGGATATTTGAGGTAATAATAGTGACGATATAAATTATAAGGTATTTTTGAAACCATACAAATTTACACATAACGTAATTGTCGTTTCCATCCTAAGGCAGGATTGAATTCTGTATGGATTTGTTCTAATTTGAAAGAAATTACGGTACTTTTAAACCAGTCAGATCTTTTAAACCAGTCAGATCATATGAAAATATTTCAAAAATTATATTAAGGTATGACTAAGTATAATGTCCAATGTCTGTTACCCCAATTTTCGTAAGCGAGATTATCTAATAACTGGTCTGACTCCGATTTCTAACTCAGGGGCCTAAGCGAACTATTGAAATAAAATTGAACCATATCTTACTCCCGAAATTACCTAGTTTGTGTTGAGTGGACATTAAACTCCATCCCTCTCTCATTAATGGCTTGTTGCTATGTGTTGTTTACCACTATTTTATTTGTTGTTATATTGATTGTTTGTATGTGTGTTTGTTAGTATTCTAATTGTGTATTTGTAGACACCATTAGGATTAGCTCAATCAGCATGTGTTCGAGTTGGTAATTTACTAGGAGAAGGATTACATCACATGGCTGCTAACTCAGCTCATGTCATAGTTTCATTTACTTGTAAGTATTGATGCTGTTATTAACAGATATTTTAGAGCATTTATGGGTGTGCTAATTCTTAGTTTATTACAAGTATCTTTATCTGTAAAAGTATTAAAACGTTGAATGTAATAAACTAAGAAGTAGTAAATCCATAAAGTTATACTTCTACTTCTAATTATCAATCAAGGATAATTTTAGGGACAATCTGTTCTGATAGCAACTCACAGAGCTATTGCCCTTTTTACTTTGTAGAATCACCTAAAAGTGCTAACCACAAATGATATTATATTATCTACTTAGAATATATATAGATTAAGATTTTGTAGAATTGTATTAATGCTCCAATGACAAAAGTTATCATGTCATCTGATCGCATTTTAACAATGTCTGTTAATTACTTTTAGAGTTATTGCCCTTTCTAGAATCTTGTGAACTTACTGGTGACTGTTGTTTTAAACTTCTTTACTTAATTCTGAATTTGTTTTAACTAGGATTTTTTTTTTATCAATTGATTTTTAATGAATGACCAAAAAAATGTTTTTTTTTTACTTTTTCAGTTTTTATAGCTGTTTTTGATGCGATACTTTTGTGTAGTTTTAAAGACTTGATACCATTATGTTTTACACAAGACAGGTACGTAAATAAAATAAATATTATGATACTTATATCTTAGAGAATGAAAGGGGTATGGAATTACTTGTTTGGACAAGTTGACACAATTGCATTCTATACTCGTCTTTGTAATGGTAAAATTTTGAAATAGTTTGATATGAAGAAATTGTTTGATTTACTAACATTTTAAGTGCTTCACACATGCAATGTGGTTTGATATCAATGTTGAATACTGTGTAATAGTTTTATGGTCAAAATCTGGAATTTAATATACAGTGAAACGATACAATATGCCAGATAATTGCTTGGTGATTGCTTGTCGGTTAATTAACACTCACTGATTAAAGGCCAGATCATCCAATGTTAGCACAAATAGTGTGACAGGACCTCTGATTGATGCCATTTGGAATATTTAGAATAAGGACTATTTCAACGTTTTTGGTTGAAGTAATAAGAAAATAAATAGAGACATGAAAATGATGCCGGATTTCACAGAGTGCCATAGTATTCAGATGAAATAATAATCTCGTCATTTAACAAGGGTAGCAAATTAGGCCTGAGGCCTATTTTCAATTTGGCCCTTGGCACAGATCGTGCGAATGATTTCGATCATTACTGCAGGAAGAAACGGAAGAACTCAGGGGAAACCTGCCTGATCGGACGGGAGACCAAATATCCCTCTCACTTACAACAATAAAGTTCTTGCCCTGAGCTGGGATTGAGTCCACTTTAGTGTGATTTGTGGACTGTTTCTCTTTTTCAGAGATGTAATAGAGCTAACTTCCAATCTCCTCCTGATTTTGGCAGTCTTTCATGTAGCTGATGCTCTAGAAGTAAGTCATTAGTAAATATAAAGTTTACTGTATTTGCTATGAGAGAGACAGAGAAAAGGGATATAACGTCCACTCGACACATACCAGATCATTTCGGGACTAGCATATGGTTCAATTTTATTTCAATAATTAGCTTGCGCATAGGGGTTTTTAGCAGTGGGAGGAAACTGGAGGACTCTACTCCTTCTCTCATACAACCACACTAGTTGACTTAATGACAGACCTTAGGATGCAACGCACACACACTAAACATTCGACTATTTTCCCCCCACCCCCCTAAAATTTTGATGCCAGATGCTCAGTTTTATATCATTGGAACAGTAATTTTAACAAAGTGGAAGCTGCTATTTAAAGGGGACAATCTAGATATAGTACAGAGAATAAAACTATTTAAAGGAGCCATCCTAGAAAACAAATGTTTTGATAGGGTCACATTTCATATTATTGGAGTTAATATTATATATAATTATGAGCTGAAACTTTCATACAAGGTAAATAGGCCAAATGTTTAATATGGCATTTTCTTTGTATATCTAATCTCCCTTGTATAAGTGGATACATAATAATATAAAATCTGGGACAACTCTATTAAGTTATTAACCTTTATTTGAATATTTTAAATAGGGTGTAGCATCAGGAGTAATAAGAGGTACAGGACAACAGAGATTTGGAGCAGTTATAAATCTTATAGCATATTATATTGTTGGTCTTCCTATAGCTATAGTACTTATATTTTATACACCACTTGGAATAGCAGGTAAATTTATATTCACCATTTTGAGTCTGAATTCACCTATTTTTATATCCTAACAATGTGTCTATTAATCTGCAGTATAATTGCTCAAAAGGTCTTTTTTTTGGAGGGGGGGGGGTCAGCTAGTCCAAAGCAGAAACAGTATTGATTATTAGCTGAAGAACTGATATTTATCAGAGATTTTTTCTTTCAAATATGATATGTCCATCAAATTTATACATAGTTATTGCCCCTGACACCAAAAATTTCAACAGTGCCCTTCAGTGTGTTACCTGTTGCCTAGCATGAAATGAATTAGGTTTAACGTCCTACTCTTCCTGCTCCAAACTGGGCTAATGAAGACGGCCATACACCATACATTGTGCTATGAGGGAAATTTTGCCAGGACAGCGGCACTATTGAATTCCAACTGGAATTTTAAGCGCATACTAATGTGTACACAGGGCCTTGATTTTTCATCCTATCTGAACGACTAGACAGCTGTCCTTGTAAGGCCCTCCGATCTATATCACTGACAAAGGAGAACCATGTTGAAAATCTAGATGAACACCCGACCTCCAGGCAAGCGAACCAGTGCCTTAGCCATCGTGACCCCCCTAATGCCTAGCAAAGCTATGTTAAAGAAACTACAGCTTTTGGAATGTGTCATGATATGTAACTTATACATGTGTATATATACATGCTTAAACCTAATGTAGTGGTTCTAATTTCTTTATTCCACTGTAAACCTGTCTATATATTATGTTAGCAAAATGTAGATTATCTGAAGAGCTTAAAAAAATAAGCGAAAGTGCTAATAATCAACAAATAGTGTAGTTCTTTTTTCGAAAACTTTTATATTTTGGGGTATTTTATACCTAAGAGTAGTTATCTTTAACTTTTCATATATTATGTTATCTATATGTTTTTAATTAAACAGCTTATTCATCTATTTCAGGAGCTTGGTGGGGTATATGTTTTGGTAGTACATTCCAGTGTGTTTCATTTTTTATTAAGATTTGTTTTTTAAACTGGGTTGAAGAATCTAAAAAGGTAATTCATTCAATGTTTGTAAATAAATAATAGTAGTTTCAGATATGGTGAATAGTGATGACAAATGAGAAAGACTGGAACACCACAAAAAGACATAATTAAAATCTCTTTAGAATTTTCATAAAAATGTATACTAGTATGTTTCTCACATTGTAGTTATTCAAGGTTGTTCATATAAAGTTGCTAGATCTCTACAGGTTTGTGGTAGGAGCAATTGGATTGTGCTATTTTTTATGGTTTCAACTTGCTAGAAATGATCTCAGTATGGTGCTTAATCCAATTGTTTACAGTTATATAAACAGTTAGGGGTGGGGAAGGGCAATCTGACTTCTTCTCTGTATACACTTGATGGATTCAACCATGTTGATTGGGAGAATCTTCTCAAGATTAATTTAAATAAAGTTTAAATGGACAATTGAAATTTGAATAATTTTGATGGTGCTTGATTAGGTTTGGCCTATAAGGCAGGACAGAGGGAACTGTGAGAGAGAATATTTCAACGTTGATATTTACAGATGATATATAATTATTGGTGTTTGTTTTTCAGGCTTCTTTAAGAGCTGGAGTTAAAACTTCAAAAATAGATGGAGTACAAGGTAAATATATTATATGATATCACTTTTCTTTAAAGATGGGTTCCCAGCAAAGTATTTATCGGCTGGTTATTTCCAATAAAAGTATGGCAAATTTGGTATTTATGAAAAGTATAGACACCCAATCTTACTAGAAAAATACTAGATTACATGAAAATTGCCCATGGGGCAAGGACTAGGCACTGTTGTCAGGGAATCACCAACTGTCAACCCGACAGGATTTGCTGGCTTATTGTCTGCTAGCTTAGGTCAGGGAGCAGTTGTTATTTCTTTCTCAAATGGTTAGGCGGTTTTGGGAACATTGCGGGTTGTCAACGTACAAAATACTCTGTAATTTAAAGGTGTAAAAAGAAGTTGACAGAAATAATTAAGAATTTATTTAGGCCTAAATAATATGGTAAATGTAAAGTAAGTAATGATAGATACATTTTGAAATATGGCCCCTCCCACAATGAAGTTAAGTTGGCAGACATTGCGTTTAACAACAGCTTACTTACAGCTATAGGTATCCCCGGCGAAAACAGAGTTTTGAAAGGGAATTGAAGCAAATTTTTGATAGATTGGTTACTTTCAATATGTGTTTAGTCCAAATATATCCTCAAATCACAAAGTTTGTACCTGGAAATGCATCTTTAAGATTCAGTGTTAATTCAAAATAAATTTAAGAGGGGGGGGGGGTGGATGGCCGAATGGTTAGCACATGCACGCTGTATCATAAAGCCTGTCATTGAGTCAACTGCCGTGGTTTTGAATCCTGGTTTTACGTGACAAGGAGCAGGATCGCCTGTCCAACCTTGTAGGTTTTCTCAGGGTCCTCCGGTTTCCTCCCACTGCTAAAGACCCCTACATATGTTAGTCCCGAAATGACCTTGTTTGTGTCGAGTGAATGTAAAACCCCATTCCTCTCTCTCTCTCTCCAAAATAAATTTAAAGAAAACATGATAAACATTAATGTATGCAGCCTTCATTATAAATTATAAGCGTTGCAGGATTATGTTATAGACATATAAGATACCAAAATCACCAGTTAAGCCGTTCGATTTGATAGTCATCAGTCAAAACACAAGTCATACATATCACTGTTAAACAAATCATCGTTTGTACCAAATATCACTCATACCATCAGTAAAATCATCATTTGTAGCAAAATCTGTCAAAAAATCTGTCATCCAATCCTTATCAACCAGGGGTCACATATATTTCATGCCCAGTTTTGTTTCAACGGGAATATTTTAAACAATTGCCAATGGTAAATTACTCTCCTTGTTATAGATTATCCTGGCTACGAAATTCCTGTTTTGTTTCTATTTAATTTTCTGACTTAAAACCAAATGTAGATTAATTCCTAATCTATTTTTCTGACAAGGAAGTCTTGATTGTTAAATACCATTGCTGCGATAATAAACAAAGTCTCAAATATCTACTATCGTTAAATAAATAAATGGCAAAAGTTTTATTTTAATATCTTAACCCCCCAAGATGGTCAGGGTTCGGTTGCTCAAAACTTAGTTATTTTAACGATACGTTAAACTGTAACAGACATATCTTGGTAACGTGTTGTTTGTTAATTTTCTGTTAAATTTACTACCGAAAACAGGATAGAATACTTTTTTTTTTATATTAGCATGAATCTGTAATAAAAATTTGCACCACAGAATCTTCAGGGCCTTTATTTCAAGCAACAGTCTTTCTCTCCGTTAAAGTTAACAGATCATTAAAAGATAACGGAGCTTTAAGCAACTGGCCCCTGGAGAATTCAAAATACTCTTGTTATGTGAATAAATGTCTAATTAATAAGATTAGAGCTAGAAAAAAGATGCGCAATAGAAAGATTTAGCTCCAGCATAATGCATCTTTAAAGTAAAATGTATTATGAATTATGTTTTGGGGTCACAGTGGCTAAGTGGGTAAGACGCTGGCTTGCTAGCCTGGAGATCGGTCTTCGATCCTGCCTTGGCTGAGAAAGT
Organism: Patella pellucida; assembly: GCA_917208275.1. Classification (NCBI taxonomy): domain Eukaryota; kingdom Metazoa; phylum Mollusca; class Gastropoda; family Patellidae; genus Patella; species Patella pellucida. The sequence continues at coordinate 68,146,594 of OU795039.1, forward strand.
GCATCCAGTTTTTCCGGCATGTTCCCCCCATGCCGTCTAGTCGTTTCTATAATGGGATAAAAACTGAGGTCCTGTGTACACATTGGCGTACACGAAAAAGATCCCTTGACAGTTGGAATTCGATAAATGAGTAGGCCGTAGTGTCGCTGTTCGAGCAAAATTTCCCTCATAGCACACTGTGTGGTGTATGCCCGTCTTCATTAGCCCAGTTCGAAGCAGAAAAGTAGGACGTTAAGCCCCATTTCACAATTTATTTTTTACAGATGAGTGTACAGTTTCAGAAGGAGAAGATAATCAACAGTTAATTGAAGCTGATCATCTGTTATTAACCGAAAGTCCCAGTTTAAACAGTATTAATAGTAACGATACAGAATATATGGAATCGGAATACAATAGAAAAAGACGCTTAATTCTCATCCGTCTGATTCCGTTTGTGTGCTGTGTGATATTTTTAATAATCGGCATCGTTATTCATGAATACCTAAAAGAGTTTACTGCACATCAACATTGTGTTTTGATGCATGGACACGATTTTAATCTTACTTACATCCACGAGCTTTTAATGGATCCACAAGAGCACAACTTAACAAAAAATGATGTGGACATGCTCAATACAACTTATTATTTCGAAAGCCAGAATTTTGGGAATCACACGTTTGTATATTGTCCGCACAATGTTCGTGATTTCTATCATGGAGACTACCAGGATTTTAATCAGACAAAACTTTACAAGTTATTCTACCCAAGACTTACGTTTCATCCATTGGGTTAAGTTGTTTAAAAATTATCGATGCAGATTATTATTTTTATAATGAAAACAGACAATGTTTAAACACAAAACTTGGTTAAGCTACTTAATAACTTTGTGCCAAATTGTGAAATCTAGCGTATGTCATATGCAGAAGTTATTTTAATATCTTTTTTTTTACAGTGATAGCAAAATAAGCAGATGATTAGAATTCTACTTATTTAGTAAATATTAAACATGCATTATTCAAGAGCTAAATCTGCCTAGTGCAGGTCTTTATTTGGGCATGAAATGTTTTCTAAAGTATTAATTAGACATTAATTAACTGATCTAGGCCTTAATCAACTTTGGATGGCATCAGATTGCTCCGATACTAAACAGATTTAAACGTTTCAGCGGTTAATCAAATATGGCGCACCTTAACGCTTTGAGTCGTAGCTTTGATCAACCAGGTCCGTGGTTGAAATTATTGCACAGGTCGGTCAAATCTTTAAATGCCTATATCTTCGCTTGCAATAGAGTAATTTGAATGAAATTTTCAAATTATTCATTTTACATCATCTACTTTCGAACTAGTATAGCAAGAATGGCTAGTTCTTATCTATATCTTGAATAATGTAACTTTAATAATTTATTACCACCAAGATCTCTACAATAAGTATATTTCTGATACAGCTATAGTCTTGCTATACTGTAAAGTTGATTAAGAATGAATGTCTTCCTGTACTGTAAGTGGATTAAGAATGAATGTCTTGCTATACTGTATTGTTAAGTTGATTAAGAATGAATGTCTTGCCGACTGTAATGTCCAGTGGATTAAGAATGAATGTCTGTCTGTGCTGTAATGGCAAGTGGATTAAAATGAATGTCTTGCTGTACTGTATTGTCAAATGGATTAAGAATGAATGTCTTGCTGTGCTGTACTGTACTGTAAAGTTTATAGTCTATAAAGATGAATTTTGTGATATTGACACGAGGGGTTAATTTTGTTTCAATAATTATTCCAAACAAAAAATAAATATTCTTGTTCTCAGACAATCATTCCTAAAAAACCTACCGGTAATGAGGGAGGGTGGTTTGTATGTTTCATTTTGTGTTCTCATATTCATCTAATTTTAAGGAACTGCAATTATCTCATCATGTTGTTTATAGGAATATGGGGATCACGGTGGCTAAGTGGATAAGGCGCTGGTTCGCTAGCCTGGAGGTCGGGTGTTCGATCCCTGCATTGGCAGAGAATGTTCATCTCGATTTTCCGACTTGATTTCCCCTTGTCAGTGATGCAGAAGGAGGGCCTGACAAGGACAGCTGCCTAGTCGTTCGGATGGGACGAAAAAAACGAGGTCCCGTGTACACATTGGAGTGCACGTAAAAGATCACTTGGAAGTTGGATTTCGATATAAGAGTAGGCAGTAGCGCCGCTGCCCGGGCAAAGTTTCCCTCATTGCACAACTGTATGGCTTATGCCCGTCTTCAATTAGCTCAGGTTTATTGCATAACAGTAGGACGTTAAACCCCATTTCATTCATTCATTATAGGAATATATGATTATTCAGTATCATTTATGATTGTCAAAAATAGGGTTGCTTATTTGATAGTTGAGTATATGGTACATTTCCGGATTCATTCCATTTTATACTCCCAAATTGAAAAAGTGTTTGTATATTGTTGTTGAACTCTCTGTCCACAATTGCTTGTGGAAGATCTGGGGTCTAAAGTTGACATACACACTGTTCTAGGTCATGCCATCAAGAACCCTATTTGATGATTTCTGATAATTGCTGCCAGAGTTATGGCCCTTGATTGCTGTTAAGATCAAAGTGTTAGCATGGGGCAGAACAAGAAGCCAAAAAGACTTTGTATTTATTAAAATAAAAATGGGTCATGCAGGTCTTAATATTTAGGCAACACTGGAGTATCTGAGTAACAGAATATTTTTTTATATGGCGTAATTGTTGGTTGTTTTTATAAAAACATTTCAATTTAGAATGCATTTAATAGTTTGTTGTGATATTGAACTTGAAATATTTCTCTCTTTGGAGGATTTAATTTTAGTTTTATCGTTATCAAGGAAAATGACATTTAGAAAACTTAGGATGAATATGTTATTATTTGATGTCCAAATCAAATGTTATTATTTGTTATATGTCCAAATCAAATGTTATGGTTTTTATATGTCCCAATCGAATGGTTTGGTTTATTATCTGTCCCAATTAAATGTTATGGTTTATTATATGTCCCAATCAAATGTTCTGGTTTATTATATGTCCCAATCAAATGTTATGGTTTATTATATATCCCAATCGAATGTTATGGTTTATATGTCCCAATTCTATGCGATCTTTGAGTTTACAATGACTGATCAAACACACAGCTATTTTTAAATTTAGTGTTTTCTGTGAATTGAAAAAGAACCGGATCACCATACTTGGTAATGACCATGTCCAAGGATATTTCTATTGGTTTGTTCATTGCTTAAGACACTAATGGCAGCAATACAGTGTGAAATGCAGGGAAGTCTTCCAATAAACAGAAGCTGATACGGGTGGTGCTGGGCACAGATTAAATGGGTATAATTTGTACTAGAATTGTACTAGGTGGTGGGGGCTTCATATCGAACCCCTTGGTATATAGAGTTGGGTGAGTTTGATAAAAAAATAAATAAATAATTGGATATCATTTTTTGTCCAAAAATTTTAGGTTTTTTTTTTTTTTTTTTTTTTTCCCTAATTGTTCTTTTTTTTTATTATTGATTGATATTGCAAAGTCTACTTAATTATAACAGATATACATTTTTGATATTTTTGTGTCAAACTTTGTGATAAAAATATTTTTAGTTGTTTCAGTTGATTTATACATTTTGAAAGATGAGGTTCTTACCAATCTAAAATATATTATAACAATCAGATACCGAAACTTGCAATATCCACCCATTCAAATAAAACTGAATGATGAGATTACATGGAAATATACTCGCATATAGCTAAGATAACAACAGACAGAAGCCTAATTGAAAGGTGAACATGGATGTTGCCCAAATCTAATGAATCAATTAGCCTTCCAAAAATCAGGTCAGACACCTATATACCACTGCAAATGAAAGTTCTAGAATGTTGAAAATCAACAAGCCCCATCCTATCCAAATCATATGCTGCAATGGAAAGTGTAAATGACTTGGCACTAATTAAAAATAACAACAGATACCCGAAATGGCAGGGCTGGGGCAAGTATTCTAGTGACTATACTAGAACACTACATTTCCTGTTCAAATCTTGTTTTTTGTCCCCCGCCTTTCGAAGAAAGCAGGGGACTATTAAAATGGGTTCGTCCTTCTGTCCGTCTGTTGTCACACTTTTTGGGACACAATAAAGTCAATAACTCTCCTTCTAATTGAGCTAGAATGTTCAAACTTGGTGTAGGTGTTTATTAGGTCAATGCCTAGGAGGAGTTCGAAGATGAGCATTTTCTGCTTAGGGTAAGCACAGATAAGCAATTTGATTGGTTGATGCTTTGGGACACGATAACTTTAGTTCTAATTAAGTGAGAGTGATGAAACTTGGTGTGTAGTTTCATTACATCAATACCTTGACTGAGTTAGAATGTTTACACTTGGTGTAGGTGTTTATTATGTCAATACCTTGATGGAGTTCGAAGGTTGGCATTTTCTGCTTACGGTTAGCATAGATAAACAATTTGATTGGTTGATGCTTATTAAGTTCTGATTAACTGAGAGTGAGGACACTTGGTGTATAGCTTTAGCTTTATTACACCGATACATTGACCAAGTTCGATAATCAACATTTTCTGCTGAGGGTAAGCAGAACGATAAGCAATCTGATTGGTTGATGCTTTGGGGCACGATAACTTTAGTTGTAATGAAGTGACGTAAGTGATGAATATAGATTCATTTTTATACGCCCACATTGAAATGTGGTCGTATATTGGCGTCGTCCGTACGTGAACCCTCTACAGACTACATTTATCACCAGATTGTTTTGAAATTGATATATATTGTTATAGGTCATGAGACGAAGAAGCCTATTGATTTTCAGCGATTTCCGATAATTACTGTCAGAGTTATGGCCCTTGATCACTTCAAAAAATCTTGTGGACGCTCTAGAGGCTAAAGTTAATAACCGATTGACTTTAAATTTATACACAGTGTTAAGGCCATGAGACGAAGAAGCCTATTGATTTTCAGCGATTCTGGATAATTACTGTCAGAGTTTAGGCCCTTGATCACTTCAAAAAATCTTGTGGACGCTCTAGAGGCTAAAGTTAATAACCGATTGACTTTAAATATATACACAGTGTTTATGGTCATGAGACGAAGATGTCTTTTGATTTTCAGCGATTTCCTAAAATTACTTTTATGGCCCTTGATCACTTCAAAAATTCTCGTGGACACTATCAGAAGCTAAAGTTTACATCCGATTCACTTTAGATTGAAACACAAAGTTTAATTATATAGATTTTTGATGAATTTTGGTAACTTGAACAGCTAAATCCATGATATCAAATGTTTCATATACTAAACGTTAGCATGGAGGATAACTTTATCAAAGCCAAATAAATTGTTATGATTTTCTGATAATTACTTAATGAGTTGTTACTCTTAATCAAATTTTATTAGTGTATTATAAATGTTTCATTACTAAAAAAAGTTAAAATATGCGACAACTCTTGTTGACTGCCCGGACGATTTAGCTGCTTTGGGCGTATGTTTCGTTGCCTGGCAACCTATCTTATCATTACCTTGTTGACTAAGTTCGATGGTGCAAATTTTCTGCTTAGGCTAAGAATCGATTAGCAATTTTATTGGTCAAGACTTTGGAACATAACTCTGCTTTTAATTGAGGTAGAATTTTGAACTTAATGTAGAGGATCAGTCGGCGAAAGTCTTGACTAAGTTTAATAATAAACATTTTGAGCTAAAACTAATATTTTGAAAAAAATAAATGTTCGATCAATTAATATGTGTCATCTTATTATATTGGGATTTCGGCTGGGGGCATTAGCCTCACTGTTGGCTTGTTTTTAGTGGAAATCATCTGGAGCCAAATAGATACGGGTTGGGGTTGGGGATATCAACTTCAAAACTTAATTTACAAGCAATCATTCCTTTTGAACAGACCCTGAAATAAATTTGACTTGGTCAATCCTCTTCAATGTTTTTGATTATATAGAAATGTTATAAGCAAAGAAATATCACGGATTTAATATGGGAGTCAATGGGGAATGAGAATTACTACTGGTTGTCTCCATTTAATGTAGTTTGTCCCGCTTTTCCATGCCAACCGGGCTATTGAGAGAGCGAGAAATGTGGTTTAAAGTCCACTCGATACAAACTAGGTCATTATTCGGGACTTAACATTGTTTTAATTTTATTTCAATAATTCGCTTGCGCGTAAATATCTTTAGCAGTGGAAGAAAACCCACGAGGTTGGACCGGGCTAATGAAGAAAGACATCCGCTATGCAACCTGCCTTATTTTATTTGTTACATTAAACCATTTTACGAATTCTTATTTCCCTTTGACGTATTCGAGCAATACTGTATATAATATTCTGCGTTGTGTCAGTGACGTAGCTAAGATTCCTTACCGATGGTTATAAAAACACCTAATATTTTCGACACAAAAAAGAAAATGTGCATAGTTGTTCGTATTACACGAAAAACCGAGGTCCACCCATTTTCACGTTGATATGCACGTAAAAGAACCAGTGACAGTGGGAACAGTTAGAAATCGAAGAAGATTAGGCGCACAATTCTAATACCGCGTACGTACTGCAACATAACCACGCGTGTCTCAAAATAGCAACCTAGTTGTGTTGAGTGGACGTTAAACCCCATTTCTCTCTCTTTCTCAAAATAGCAAAAACATCAAAAGGACATTATGTCAGATTGGATAATTACGAGCTGACAGTTCTCGCTGTTATAGTTAAAAAAATAGGTAATGATATGAAATTATCACTGCAATGGTAGCCGGGCTGTATCTACCGGGGGGCAGGGGGTACATTGCACCACCAGAAAAATATGGCGCTCCGAGAAATGGCGCGCACCCCCACCAAAAACGCAACCTTTCAATTATAAAATAATACATTTGATTATGATCACACAGTGATGCCCTTAAGGCACTGACCAGTCGTTCTTTTTAATGGAGCTCACACGCCAATGAGTAACTTTGACATTATTTTGACGCCCCACCACTCCTACTCCCACTTTTAAAATCCTACATACGGCCCTGAATGGTAGAGGGAGATAACTCTTACTAAATAAGCAACTTTATTGCATGGAATCGACCCATTAAGTACAACATATAATTACATTAATAAGCTGACACTGTTTTTTTTATGTAGCATAATATATAACGCCTCTAACAACTTCGGGGCCATCACCACAGACAAATAAACATAATAATGACAGCCATTTACGCTAATATTTCAGTTCTTCAATGTCCAATATTTATTTGTCTGAGATTACAAACAATTCTCTTTTTTTTGTACAATGACAATGTTTAAGGCAACAAACAGGAAACCAGTGAAAATACTATTTCCCGCCCGATTCATGGACTACTGATATTACAATAAACTTCAAATCCAAATTCATTAACAAAAATAAGCCGTTCAAACAAATTCATTCCTACGAAAAGGTCATTGATTTAACGACATTTCTTAGTTAATTATTATATTTAACGCCATTTCTCTAATAGTCTGTAATCAGCTACATTTCTCATGGCAATGTTCTGGTAGAATAACAAATAGTTTTTGTAACCATCTAGACACGCCCTCTGTAAGAGAAATAAATGAAGGATTGAAATGAGGTTTAGCGGTCTACTTTTCTTCACTAAAAAAGGCCAAATGAAGACGGAATCGTTATAAAAAGTTTATCACCCAATAACACATTCTACAGTAGATATCGCTTTTGAAAAACTTTCATATTCTACCGAGCGATATCTACAGTAGATATCGCTTTTGTAAAAACTTTCATGTTCTACAGAGCGATATCTACAGTGGGAATATCGCTTTACATGAATTTGATTTATACCCGAAGAATGATATGTATATATTTGTGCGTTGTGTGATAAATAAAATCTCATACTTGTCTTTTTTGATATCAAACAAAATTACCAACACTCGTCGATAGGTCAACAAAATTAGTTAGGTATGTAAACTCTCCAAATGAGAAGTAGTATCAGGTATTTAGAACCTTATACCCTTACCCAACCCTAACCCAGCCCAAGCATACACTGAATCATGCACGACACCCGTCGCTACATACAGATAATTGGCACCATGGCTTGGATAGATTATAGACAGATGCCGAAAGCTTTTTACTGCTAAAAGAAAACCTTGTGGTCACCGGCAAAGTTGCTTCGTGACGAGACATCACTATTTAGTATGATCATGTGAAACATTTTAAAAAACGAACAGAATGTGCTGCTTACCAAACCATTTAGGATGACATTTATAATATACCATTGGCACATACACTAGCAATCCACTAAATATAAACAATATGGCATAGAAATATTCCATTCTGGGTAGCATGATAATCGGGGCTAACACTAGATAAATCGAAGCTAAAACCACAAATATTGGAATAATAATTGGTACCTGAAACATACATTAAAATCATTAATAATTTTGAAACTAGACGTGTTCAAGAAATCAGACCATTCAATTCTACAACGACTGGGCTACACCTAGACCTATGTATAATAACTCAGCGAAAATGCATTGCAAAACATTGAATTTCTATAGTGTACCCGTGTAGGCCAAGCCGAACAATTCCAGCCAGCAAGTTTATAAAACAGACTAAATACCTCTGAAATATGTTTATCTCCTAATAATTAATCCGCCATTCACCGAATTTGGTCATTACCTTATATGGCCTTTCGAAGTCTGGACTGGTATACCTAAGGACTAGAAGCGAGACTGCTGTTAAACCATAAAATATCCAGGCAGTGAAACCAAAAAATCCAATCAAAATTCCTAGATCACTTGGTAAAATTAACAAGATGGCGACAATCGTCTGAAAACATAGACAAAAAACTAAAATCACACTTAAGGGATTAACTTTTTAAAATTTTCCCATATTCATTATTCAGGGTAGAAAATATGCCTCCCGATGTAACACCCTAGGATAATGTTTCTGATTTCTATTGATATTAGAACTAATTATTTAGAAGACATGGGAAACTTGACCCCTGTATACGTCTATAAAACAGAGTCTGATTTGCTGATTCATAGAAATTGTATTTTTACCGTAAGTGTTGGCCTATAAAAAAAAGAGCCTTGTTTGATTGAATCAAATATGCTTTAACAGATATGAACTCCCCGGTTCTCTTTTATCTCGAATATATTATTTCGTTCCATCAAGTTCCAAGACTATGCGATATAACTGTATTTTGGCCTTTTTCAAACCTCTCTGTTTCTATGAAACAAATATTAAAAAGTTGTTGCCCCAAACAGTAGAAAAAAAAAATGTCTACAGCTAGTCGACAACCTTACTGTAAATATAAGTGATGGAACTGGTGTACGTCTGTTAATATGTATATAAGATAAAACTTGTGGTAGATGTCCATCTCGAGCTGCAACTAAACATAGTCTACCACTAGCAAACAGAGAACCATTAGCTGCTCCAAAACATGACAACACGACGAATACTGGCATAAACCACGATAATATACCAATAACTTTCACAGACCATGTCTGAAAACAGTAAACATCTGGTAGTAAGGTGAATGTGGGCTAAATTTATTTATTAAGTCCAGTTCAATTTTCGTCAAGGTTACGACACTCGATGGTTGACGAGATTGTAGGTTAGGGTTAGGGTAAGCATTAGAGCATAGAAATATTAGCGCTATCCCTGTTTACATTTCGTGACCATTTGACCAAATTGGAAGTTGGCCTTATCAAACATATCTAACACGAATGTGTGAATTCTTCCATTGGTAAAAACAAACTTGGAAATCCCTAAACGAAGATTTAGTACATACCTGGTTTATCATAATATAGATCGCGGGTTGCTTCTATAAAGCACCCGAAGATATATACGGTGAAAATAGAAGGGATGAGCTCCGCAACAGCACTACATAAATGGCTGAGCAGAGTGATATTTAAATATCGCAATAAGGACGGACAGTTTGCCATACCCAAAAGAGAAACAGAGGTTGATAACATTTTAGAAGACTATTGTACATCAATGCATATATTTGAACTCAGCGACCCCCAAAACCTATAAAACGATATATCACATGATGGGGCGGTGTACCCTCGGGATTACTGAAATACTGATACTAGTAAATATTCCACCATTTTGAAAAAATGGCGGCAAAACTACAGTTTGGGCGGGAAAATTCTGGAAAATTGCATGCTTCCTCTTAGTCTTATATTGAAACGTAAGGAACATAGCCGGAACGATTTCCGAAACTTTTTTGCAAAGTGGACCGCCCTATTGTACATGTAGCCTACCCCTAAAAAGCCGACATTGTCTCAAATGTCATTGATCTTTAATCAATATGTTTCATACGGCCCATAGTAAAGGAATTCACTCTACAAGAAATGATTAAGTATTTCTATGCCATACATGTAGCATACAACAGAGAATAATTTTGGATACGCTTGCTTGGGAAATATCACTGGTACATCCCCTATCTATTTCGCAAATTATTCTTACCATGGCAACGGCGTCTGATAAAAGAAGTTCTTCTTTTGATATAACACTAAAATAACCAATGTTGACTAGAATATAACATATAGTTGTCAGCGGTATTCCAAGACCAATAGACAATGGAAGATTCCTGCAAGTAACATAGAGATTGTCGTTGTCTTAGTTATGAGACATTTGTTTTGGCAGTGGTATAAAAGTGCACATATAACTAACAAACATGATTTTGACGTTACTGCAGTATAAACAAGTCCGGGGAAACAATGGATCAGAAAGCAAGCAGCCATCTTTTAAGTTTTGCCTCGTATCAAAATTCGAGGTCTTTCTATCGACACGCAATGGTCAAGGAACACAGATTCCAAGTTTCATGCCAATCGTACTTGAATTGGTGGAATCTTCGGCATTTTGGTAAAGATGTTAGTGGTTGGGGCGCAGTTTATGGTCTAAAAATACTATGAATATAACATACCTTTGCGGATTTTTTAATTCTTCAGTTACAAAATTAAGATTGTTCCTGAAAATGGATTAGCAAAATAATTACAAAATTAGATATATTTAATTGGCTATTACTGCATGACATGCTGTGTTATCTTCCTTAAAGATTATTATTCATCAACTATACAAATGTTTTCCATGGACAATGTATTGTATTGCTTGGGCATCTTCGTTAACCGGTTTAGTGTAAGAAATAGGACGTTAAACCACCTTTTACAGGCTTGCCTCCTTTTTATAGGCTCTAATAAATAATGTGTTTCTTACATTATTTCATTGACAGGGGTGTCACGTGGCTAAGTGGATAAGACGCTGGCTCGCTACCCTGGAGGTCGGGTGTTTGATCCCTGCATTGGCCGAGAAAGTTCATACAGATTTTCCGGCGTGGTTTTCCTTGTCGATGATGCAGGACGGAAAGCCCGACATTGATATATGTCTAGTCGCTCGGATGGGACGAAAAACCAAGGTCCCGTGTACACATTGGCGTGCACGTAAAAGATCCCTTGGCAGTTGGAATTCGATATAAGAGTAGGCCGTAGCGCCGCTGCCCGGGCAAAATTTCACTCATAGCACACTATGGTGTATGCCCTTCTTCATTAGACCAGGTTAGGAGCAGAACAGTAGGACGATAAACCCCATTTCATTTCATTTCATTGACATGGTACGAGAGAAACATGGGCAGTTTGTGACCATTGTCTAATGGTTGACATTTACTAAGTATCTTTGATTTCTAACGCGGTAGTCCAAAATGTACTTTTAACTCTTGGTCGAGGTGAATGTAAATTTGATTAAAACACAAACCCTATTTCGTTCCGTTCTTTTTCATATTTCGAAATGTTCACTACTTATCTTCAGTGCATCATGTTGATATATATACATGTATATATATATTTTCTGAGGACAAAACGTTAAAAAAAAACTTACCAGCCATCATACGCCCAAAGACCATTATAAAACGCAAGAGCTAGAACAGACGGATTTTGTGTTGTTCCTTCAAAGCCTTCGGATATGTAAGCAGTACTACCTAAAAAGACAAAAACGACCAAAAGCAACTCTCTTCAAGAATCGGAAAGGTCGCCAAAATGAAGTTAAATGATTACAAATTGTAGTCAAGTCATCCATTTATTACTAATAGTAAGTGCAGGGGGACTGCGCCACATATGATTTACACAAAAGACAAAAAACATAAGACAAATATAACGACAAGACAGCATACTCAGAAACAAAAACAAACAAACAATTCAAAAAAGAGTGAATGGACCCGGGGGCTAGCCGTAAGCGTCCACTGCGCTGTACAGTCCCCGGTCTGAAGTAAACAGCCTTAACTCAAAATTGAAAATGATCGGAAATACAACCCGAAGAATGAGTCATGGTCTGCCATATGCTACAAGAAATACGAATGCAAGCATACTGTAGTAAAAAAATTCAACTACACAAGCACCACATCTATGAAGTGTATAAAAAGGTTTAAAAAGGTTTTCTAAAACATTCAAGAAGTGTTTAAATATAAAATTAAATAGATGTATATAGTGAATGTATTGAGGGAACATATTTCACCCGTCACAAGAAAACGCCCAAACAAAACCGAATACAAAGAAGCAAAGGAAATGTAGACTCAGTGAGTAATTAGTTATGTCGAGTGAACATTAAACATGTACAAATAACAAAGCTTACTTGTTGAGAGCCCCGGTGGATCAGTCTATAAGGCGTTGGTGCGCTCAACATGGGGTCTAGTGTTCGATCTTAGTATTGGCCGAGAAAGTATTTTTCGATGGGATTCTCCCTTGTACGTGGTGTAGCGCAGATAACCTGCAGGGAGACCCATGGTCCTTGGAAGGGACGAAAAACTGAGGCCCCGTGTACACATTGGCTTGCATGTAAAATAACCCTTAATAGTTGGAATTCGATAAGAGTAGGGCGCAGGGTAAAGAACAGCATGACATTAAAACCCCATTGCATTGCTTACCTGTTGCCATTTTGTAGAAACCACCGATGGTTATAATAGCAATAGCTACAAGTTTAACCAATGTCAACCAATTCTGTATTATAGTGGCCAGTTTAACACTGTAGCAGTTGATGGCTAATATTAATACTGAAATGTAAATAATTCTACGTCATTGGAACAAACTGGGTTTAAAATAAACAAGATATGAACAGATGATTGCAGTTGTTATGTTCTAGGGGCATTTATTGACTTTCCAGGTGATGTACGTGTTTGCCCGTTAAATAACATTGAATAATATAGAGGGAAAGTGAGAAATGGTGCTTAACGCCCACTCGACACAAACTAGGTCATTTTGGGACTAACGTATGGTTTTCAATTTTTATTTGAATAATTCGCTTGCGTGTAAGGGTCTTTAGCAGTGGGAGGAAACCGGAGTGCCCGGAGGAAACCCACGAGGTTGAGAAGGCGCCCCTACCTCCATGTCACATATGCTCACAATAGGGCTCGAAACCACAGCCGCAAGCCAGAGGTGACCGGCCAGCTAGAGGTCGGAGCGCGGCACTCTAGATAAGTCTTGGTATTGTTTAACCGGGATTTAATGGTAATGTTTTTGGATCTATGTTCAGAATGTGTTCCTCTAGTTTGGGGTGTTCCTCAAGGTTCTGCTTTAGACCCCATACTAATAGCTGTGAATGCAAAGCATATAAATTCAAAATGTGTATGCTGACGATACGCAACATTTAGAAGTGTTTGTTCCTGTATCCGATCACGCTAGTCACACTGCTAACAAAATACCTTCACGTATTAGAAAAAATAAAACCTGAATGGGTCTTAATCTCTTAAAACCTTCTATCTGACACAATTATCAAAGTTCTATGAATAATTTACAAGAAAGATCAAATATCAAATGCAGATAGTAAAAATATTGTATTCCTTACACATAGCACATACTGTGACCACTTTCTTCAGGAACAGAGGGGCCTCACAGTCACCAAAGAACGGTTGAGTAGCATATGTTCCTAGACTCAGACTCATGATGGCAAACATGGCAGGTCTTAATACAAATATACCCAACCAGTCAAATAAAAAGGCCGGCACTGGTCCCCAACATTTATTCATAGGTTTAAATGTGTGCATTAGGTAAGCATGTTCTCCACCAGATAATGGTATACTGGTTCCTAGTTCGGCATAAGTTAGGGCACCTAGAAAGATAAATATAAAGAAAGCTCGATTATTTCACAACACTTTATTTATTATATTTGTTTGGGGGAGGGGGCGTTTTCCAAGATTCTGTCCGGATTGTCGACCTTATTGTTAAAATTACAGGTTTGTTTTTAATTTTTTTTTATAGTAGCCATACCAAAATCACCAAGTAATACGGTGTTTCTTTGTTTTTCGGTATATTATTGATATAGGGGCCGGGCCTGATATTATTAGGGAAATATCAAAAGTTGGCAATGTCCTTAGACCTCGACTATCTATCCCCCTATCTAAAGCCTTAAGTCAATTATGTTGTGATTAGATTATATACAGCGGAAACGACGATTATCATCTCCATTATAAAAGGACTTTGCCCCGGCTTATCGATATACATGGACACAGACCTGCTGATAGCCTCACATGACATTAACTTACATGTTTGTCTCAGGTGGCTATTGTGGGTTATTTAAGGTGAATCTTCGAAACATAATACTTGATAGAGTTGACCATAAACATTACACTGGCTCGAGTTCACCGTAAACGTAAAGAGCCTTTTACCGGTCATTGAATATAGGTTAATCCAACATCAATAGCATACTTATGTATACGAATTCAAGATCAACTGCTTCCTTAAGTGTGTTGCTTTATGCATGGTACTATGGGATCTAAACAGTGTTCTTACACAATATACCATCAGATATTATCCTAATGATTTTGAAACAGAACTGCGAATTAAATTGATGATCATAGTACAAATTACTGAGCATAACTACATGTGTTAAATCAGAACGGTAGTCGCGGTGGCGCAGCGTCTCGGATGCTGGCTTTTAAACAATAAGGTGTTGGTCGAGAGTGTTTCCCGGACTTTTCCAGCGTTGTTTAGGACTAAGGTCATGGCAAGAACCCTGTCTAGTCGCTCGAATTCGAATGGGACAAAAAACCGAAGTCCAGTGTACACGTTGGCATATACGAAAAGAACCGTTGATCGTTGTAATTTTAAATACGAGTACGTCACATAGGCCATATCGCCAAACAGTTGGACGTTATACCCCATTTTGCTTATATTGGGCACTCAAAACTGAAGAACAACTAAATCTGAACCGCTTTATTCCGCACGGATAACTGTCCACTTTGGAACCGTGTAGCAAGTCCACCTGATTTTGTTCAGTTTTATTGAATTCGTCTAACTATTTGGTTATGATAAAATGTGCTAAATCCTTTTTCTACTTTTTTTTTGATTGATGAAATTAAAGATACCAACCCATCATGGCTAGGAATCCACATCCCGCCCAAACTATTAAACTCATAGCCACAGATCCAGAACCCTCTAAAACTCCACGAGGGGATACAAATATACCAGATCCTAAAAATAAAATATTACATTTCAGAACTATGAGTAATTTGTATTCTAGCAAAATGAACAAGCATACTGTGGAATCATCTTCAATAGAAGGCTTTATCTCGCTTTAACTACGTACATCTTCTCATAGATGTTATAAAACTCGCGGTCGTTGCTTTAAGAACATGACTATGGAATATGTTCTAATGCGTGCGCTTTTAGATCACACGGTCTGTCATAAGGTAAAGTGGTGTGGTTTTCCATAAAAAGGGAGATAGGTCGGCTGCCAAACTCGTTGGTTTTCTCCGGTCCTCCGGTTTACTCCCACTGCTTAAGACCCTTACACGCAAGCGTTTTGTACCATATTCTGTTAGTCCCGAACTGACCTGTAGTATAATGAGTGCGCCTCATTTCTCACACTCTGTAAGTTTTGTATTTATAAAATTTACTTGACACCAGAAAAAAGTCACGTCATTATACATGATATTAGCAAATTCACCCACCGATCATGGTTCCAACTATTAGAGCCACGCCACTGATTAAACCAACTTCTTTTCTCATGGCCACGTCGGTAGTTTCACTGATGGCAGAGCTTATAGTTGAATTGGAACCACTTTCACTTGTTTGCCATCCTGGCACCGCCGATGACGTGGCACCATTTTCTACTTTTTTCTCATTTGCTTCAATAGAACCTGTACGAAGAAAAAAAAAATAGAATACAAATTTGAAAAAAATATGAGAATACAAATTTGAAAAAAAAATAAGATTAAGGTTTCATACATAATTACGACACGTTAGACGGAAGTGTAGGCCTACTTTATTAAGAATGCATGAATGTACAACGTTATTTTTTGCATCACCCCATGTAATGTAGACGGGCATATACTATGCTTTAAACTATGATATGAGTGAAATTGTGCCCAGACAGCACACTATGGCCTTCTCTTATTTCGAATTCCAGCTGTCAATGATTCTTTAACATGCACGCCGACGTGTACACATAATTCGATTTTTATTCACATACGAACGACTAGACACTGTTCCTTCCTCCGAAACCGACAAGAGAAATTTACGCTGTAAAATTGGGCCCGGGGAACACAGGGAACGAACCCTATCCTCTCGCTGAACGAGCCAGGGTCCTCAACGAGTTCCCACGACTCCTACGGCTTGTTCATTTAGTTTAATTATTTGATCGAACCTCGTGGGTTTTCTCCGGGTCCCCCGGTTCCCCCCACTGCTAAAGACTCCTACGCGCAAGCGAATTATTGAAATAAAATTAAAAATATCTGTTAGCCCCGAAATGATCTAGATGGTGTCGAGTGGACGTTAAATCCCATCTCTCCCTCTGTCTCTGTCTCTGTCTCTCTCTCTGTCTCTCTCTGTCTCTCTCTCTCTCGCAATTATTTGATATGATTTGTAAATAACTATAGATAGGAGCTAAATCGGAGTGGTAAGAAACGAATTTTGCCTAAAATAGATAAACAATATTAGGCCTATAAAGTTTAAAAATATAATTTTAAAATACAGCGATTAGATTGTTAATGATGCATTATGCAAGAGCTAAATCGTCATATTGAAGGTCTCTCTTAAGGCCCCCAATGCTATAAATAAACTTTCTATACCATCGGATGCTCCAGATTTTAATCAGGGTTCGGGGTTGATGATCTCATTAAAAAATGGATAATCTAGACTTTGTTTACTATCGTAACACCGAAAGCAACGACAATAGAGACCTTACGTCGCTCAAATTCAAGTAATTTCACTGAAATTTTCAAGATTCTTCCTGATCGTTATCTTGTTTTTAACTATTATAGTTGGAACTGTCAGCTCGTTATCTAGATCTTACATAAAACATCTATAAGTACATGCAATAAAATGATATATTCTGTTGGTATTATATTCTATCATTTTACAAATACCTAGATCACCATTAATGGACAATTTACCGAAATTTAGTAATATTGTGTCAGCATAAAATCAATCTGGGTATAATATGTACAAATTTTGATATTATTTGCAAAATAATGGTTTAGTTATTCTCACAAATGATAAAACTGTGAAAGACAAATAAAATAAAATATACACGTACATAACATAAATTGAAACATATTGAAAAATAAATTTAAAAGAAGAACAATTTAAAAAAAAAATACCTTTAGTTTTCATTTTTTAAAAAATAAAACATAAATCCACTAGTTGTTTGATTATTAATATACGATATAAACTGTTATACTAATGTCCTCTTAATGTGTGAAAACTATAGCAAATCTAATGTATACAGAAATATACTAAACAAATATTTATAGTAAACACATACGCGAGGGCAAACAAAAGTCAATGATCAGAAATAAACGTTTGCGCACACTACTAAAAGAGCGCCAATTGTTTTTAATTGTTAAAATATTTTAAAATTAAAGGGCATGGTCTGCATATATAATATCTCCGGGTCCTTCGGTTTCCTCACACTGCTAAAGACCCCTACGCACAAGCGAGTTATTGACATAAAATTAAACTATATGTCAGTCCAAAAATGACCTTGTTTGTGTCGAGTGGACGTTAAACTCCATCCTCTCCCTCTCTCTGCATATAATATAAGCTTATTTACTGCGAGCCATTTTCTATGCAGCATTAATGTACATCATGCTATGAGATGTTGTGGATTGTCACAGTTATTCGATCTTGCAGAAGTGGTAGGCTATAGAACTTCTTCCTGAAATCAAGCTTTCCCTTTAAATTTTGTTACTACACTACATGCCCCTCTTTATCATCTGTGCATTTGTTATGTTAAAAAGGACAATGACATGCTTAGCGCAGTGGCATAGTAATCTTTCGACAAAAAATGTAGTGACAATCCAGCATGGAGACAAAGTTATGCAAGCTTATTTTTTGGAGATATTGTATACTGACCTTTATATACTATATCCAAACGTATCAGTAAGGACAAGAGCGAGATAAATGGGTTTAACGCCCACTTGACACAAACTAGGTCATTTCGGGACTAACATGGTTTAATTTTATTTCAATAATTCGCTTGCACGTAGGGGTCTTTAGCAGTGGGAGGAAACCGGAGGACCCGGAGAAAATCTACGAGGTTGGACAGGCGACTCTACTCCTTTTCACGTACAACCAGGGATTCGAAACCATGCCAGTTGACTTAATGACAGGCCGTATGATACAGCAGGCATATGTGCTAACCATTCGGCCATCCACCCACCCCCTCATTTATGAGTGCAAATCCGACTGTTAAGCAACAAAACATAGCCACACTAGCAGCGAATTTAGTAACATTGTAAGGTTTTGATTACAGAGACAATAACTCTTCAAATAACAGTTACAATATTTTGAACTTTATCAGTAATCAAACAACTCCTAGTCTAATAATAAATCTAAATATATCTGGACTTTAGACCCATAACAAGTTTTTTATTTTTTATTTACGGGAACAATGCGCGACTTCGATAGATATAATAGATAAGCTTCCTCCGAATAATATGATACCATACCATATAACCCATTGTATATATATTTTAAATCAGTAGTTCGCTTAGGGACTGGATTTATTGGGTTGGTAAGAAACCTGGCTATCCGAAACACCCAAAATGGTCATGTAAACTTCTCGCTTATTTGACCACTCCACAACCCCGTTTATATTAAAGCCCCTGACCCCTACAAGTTTAAACTGACATGGGTGATAACTCTGCAAATACTTGAGGCACACTTACGAATTTCGATAGGCTTCATGTCTGGGTAAAGAAAGGACGAATGAAACAAACAATCTTAAAATCTCTGCAGGATTGCAATTGCAGATACATTAAAAGGTGTACACGCTCACAGGGGACAGGGAGAGAGAGCGGCGGAAATATAAAGATATGTATATATTAACACATTGACGTGGGCAAAATATCTACCCTTGTATAACCCCAAAGAGTATATATGGATTGATGGTCAAAATCAATTTGTCACCGTTAGAAATCTAACATTTTCTTGGGATGTATTGAAAGGTGCTCTTCATTAGTTTCTTTGGCGCAGAAAAATCCGGGCGTATAATTTAAAGCAAGATTAGATCAAGAGCTGACAGTTCTCGCTATAATAGTTTAAAATAGATAATCAAAACATAATATGATGAAAATATCAGTCAAGATATTAAAGATTTAATTTTAGGCCAGCCTCGATCATCCATTATTAAATACCATAATGCTTATCCATTGTGTAATTAATGCTTTGGATAACATTTGAGGCCTAAAGAAAGACCTACAATAGGCAGATTTAGCTCTTGCATACTGTAATTTAAATCCGCCTCGAAATCAAAACAATCAAAGTAAAAAAAAAGGAATCAGATCTAGATTAATGTAGTTTGAACTGGTTTGAAATGTCATCACCTTTACTTGATTTTTTCAATGTTGTCATTACTGACTATTTTGTTGACCTATCATTTTCCTATGAATACAAAGCACAATAATTGATCGTAGCATCCTTATAGCCTTTGCCGTATTAATAAAATAATATTATGCATGCCTTCTCTATTGAGTATCATGTTGAATAAAATAAATATTTACGACAAAAAAAATAGTGAATAAAAGTATGTCAGTTTATATAACATCCCACTCGTCATGGTTTTACAGGTTCGAAAGTTCGACATTAAATTTTCAAATTTTTTGCAACTATTTCATAAACAAAAGCTCTACCGAAATTTTAAAAAAAAAGGTTGTGGACCGTGATCAATGAAATCTATGTGTATAAAAATGACCCCCAAAAATGGAATTTAATAATTGATAACTGAACACTTCGGACCATTTTTATATTGGATAATATGCATATCATTTTAGTTTCTACATATTATACTAGCATTCGTAATAACTGACGTAAAACTTAATAACTTCAAAATACAACTGGTCTGATACTTTATGTTTGTTCATAGCTAAGCTAATCATTATGTTGCATGTTAAGTTTGTAATACATTCGTCAATCCATCCATGTCAATTTTACATAAAGGTAAACTGTCTGGGGTCGTTATTCTCATTAAAAAAAACACCTGTATGAAAAATGCACGAGGGCGGATTAAGAATATATTATGGAGGCAGACCACAATTTGATTTAACCATCCTGGCACGATTATACAGTAATTCTCTTGCATGGCCTTTTCCGTTTCTTTCTTGCATAGAACCAAAGAAGACTGTTTGAATTAACATTTTCTGCCAGGTTTTTGTAAATATTCATGGTTTGAGCGCAGATGGATAACAGGGTTAAGAGGTTACTTACGATGATAATATATTCTTTTAGTATGCTACTTCACGTTTCTGCATCTCCAAATTTGAGTTGTCAATCTTATACAAATTTCAGAACAAATACATTGCTACGTTTTCTATAATATAGTGAAACCGTTCAGTCAACGAAATTGTTTTGGAATTTTTGAGCCGGACAAAGAGACAGAATGAATATTAAAAGTCAGAGAGGAAATTAATCGTGTTTGTATGGACTAGTAATTATATTCCCATTGACTACAAACTTGTAGGGGGGGGGGTCATGGTTTAGATTTTTTGCTACGGCGATTTGAAGTTGACTGGGGTGAAAATATTACTTCCGATACATTTCATTGCTCCGCAGAAAGACATTTTACACCCCCATCCCTCCGCTGTAATATCACCAGTATTACCCAAAACTGCTATAAAATTGCAAATTCGATCCCTTTTCTCCTATTCTAGACCAAAAAGTCAACCCAAAAATGCAGGAAGAGGGGAGAAAAAAATTAAGGGAAAAATTGTCTATTAATAACTCGCACTACACCATCATGAAAAATAGGCAAATAATTACTAGTCTTAGTCCGTATCCTATATATTTTATTTCCAGTGTTATCTCCCTTTAATAATTGTAGGTATTCCTTTCAGACGATCATAAGCCGACGAAGCAGAATGGAGAAGTGGTAATGTTGTGAGCGGTGTGTAATTATAAAACATATTTACTGAGCTTTTGCTGTAGGTACGAAAACTTGCTAGGAATTTGCTGCGAATAGATTCACATAAGTTTCTACACAGCTATGTAGACCAGTGAGTAAAGCCAAGCTTATGTCACCCTACGACGCGATAAAACTGTCGGCGACTAGCGGAAACTCACAGCTTATGTCGCTACGACTGAATTTATCCACGACTGGACGCAACCACGAGAAACCAGTTGATCGCAGTCTCAAGGCCGCTTATGACGCCCGGCATTAGTTGAAGAATCGGAGCCACATCTGACCACATGACTGACACTTGATGACCTTCAAAATGGCCTCGTTACATGGTTGTAGCCGCCTCCTGAGTAGTGTAGTGTCACACAGTAGTTCAAGGTCCTCTACTAATCCGTAGGTTATCTCCAATTCCTATTCTCTTACGGATCCGTAACTAATTGTCTGTAATTTGATCAGTAGAAGTAAAGATCTTAACGAGAACAGACGCCTTGTTATTTCTGCTCCTCTGCTCGCCGCTGTATTGGCTAAAAAAAGCTAGATCCCTGTGGTGCCAACTAACCAGACCTGCGCCTCTAGAATAATAGCGACACGGCATCACATTGGTGTCAGGAGTTGTTAAAGAATTTGTTTTTGAAGGCCACGTGTCGTTGTGACTTCCTTCATATCGTCGCCGACATCGGTCGAGTATTGTGAAAGATTGGAGCCGTCAGAATCGACACTCCCTTTGACATATTTACGCCCGGGGAGATTTTTCCTATTATATTTTTGAAATCTGTATGTTGTATTATTGTCTCTGTCGTTTTGGAGCATACATGTAAATTTTGATAGATATTCCAGGACACGTTGGGTCTAGCAATTTGCTTTGTTATAGTCTGTTTTGTAATAGTGTATTGTTTCCTAACCTGTACGTGTAAAACATAGGCTATAGTGTATTTCATTGTTGTTTTTACCACTTGTTCTTAACCCATTTCTATAATCTATTGTTTTTTAATTTGTTTGTTTTCAATTTCCGACAATTTATGAGTGCTTCCGAACTGTTAAAATTTGTTGAACGTCAACCACTCTGCCAGCCGACCACATCTAGTGATCGTGTAGCTGTTCTTATTTCTGACAGCTCAACGACAGCTATTTTCCGGTGGAGTTTTTAACCTACCCAGGTGCCCGTACGGCTACCGCTGTTCAGTCTGCCATTGAAGATTTGGGTCATATATTTAAACGTCACCACAAGTTAATGGTTGTCTACTCCTGGCTTGGGAGGTGTGATATTACTCATAAACGCCATCGTCCTGATACGCACATTGTTCTTCGTTATTCGGAGGGGGGAAGATATTTCAGCAAAATTGCTGCCAGAGTTCAAGAAACTGAGAGACTTTGTTATTTCTTCCAATCACAGCATTAAATTTGTCGGACTTCCTGCCTTCTCGGCTGTGGCTTACAACCAACATTTGGAGTACAAAGAGCCAACTCCAAAAAATATTGACAGAATTATTGCTAAGCAAATACACAAATAAATTCTATTATTTGTGACTTAAATACATCTTTAGGACGCAACACATTGAGGTTTGATTGTGACCTGGTAAAAAGTAGGTCACCAAGACGTCTTACCATAAATTATACACTGTTGAAAGACGGGATTCACTCCGGAGAGTTGCTAGCAAGGAAGTGGTTGCATAGACTCCAGCTAGATATCACCAAAGAGTGTTGGATAGACCACGAAAGTCTTATCAATTCATCCAGACCCGCAAGAATTACAACCATTTTAACCTAACATGGCCACTGGAAATCCATTGGGTAATATCGACACGGTAACAAATATTGATGGTTCATACACAAACCCCAGGGATTTAATATGCCGATCTTGTCACCACAACAGCACACAACAGCAACCAAGGGGGATATGAAGTCACAAACAAACAAGAAGGGTAATGAGTGCCTTCCAATATTAATGAAAATTGCTGAAAGTATAGACAAACTAGCTGGATATGTCAAATCTGGAAACCAGTCCATTTTACAGCAAATGCAATTCCTTAATGAAACACTGAATGTTTCCCAGAATCAAAATCCTTTAAACAGAGGTTCAAACTCAAGTACACAACAAATCTCATCTACACCAAGAGCAGGGCACCGTGCCCCTCCTTTACAGCCGGTTTTAAACACCATTAGACATTGGGAGTCAAACCACCCATTTCCACCGAAGAGAATTGGACGCTACCCCAGGAAGATGCACAGACTCAAAGAACCCCATCGACCAATATGGCTAATACCAACCATAGCTTCAGTACAGCACCAAGGCAAAAACTTCCAACATTCGATGGCACTGGCGATTGGGATTCTTTTATGTTGCCATTTAATCGAGCAGCAATCAGAAATAACTGGGATGATGTAGAAACATTAGACCGTCTTATCGAATGTATAAGAGGTCAAGCAGCAAATTTACAGGCCTCTCTTCCTTCACAGATACAACGGGATTTTGCCACTTTAATATCTTACATGGAAAAGCGGTTCCGTCTACTTCAGAGTGGGCATCTCCTGTTGTCCTGGTTCGGAAGAAAGATGGTGGCGTACGGTGGTGTATTGACTACCGTAAGATCAACGATGTAACGACCAAGGATTCGTACCCCTTGCCGATCATTTCTGACTGTTTAGATACCCTTGCTGGTGCCTCTATATTTACATCTTTGGACTTACAAACCGGTTACCACCAAATAAAGGTAGTACCTGAAGATCAAAATAAACCGCCTTTACCACGAGGTATGGATTGTTTGAATATACACGAATGCGATTTGGCCTTTGTGGGGCCCCAGGCACATTTCAGAGAGCCGTGGAACTTGTCTTTAGAGGTCTTCAGTGGGACCATGTGTTGATTTTTGACTTGTCGCTATGTTTGTCTTTTGTGTAAATCATATGTGGTGCAGTCCCCCTGCACTTACTATTAGACGATGTAATCATTGCTCCAAATAATTTTGAGAACCATGTGGAACACCTCCGGGAAGTTTTCAAAAGATTTCGGAATTTCAACTTAAAGCTCAAACCTAGAAAGTGCAAGCTCTGGCAGGACAAAGTGCTGTTTTTTTGGACATTATGTGAGTTCAGACGGCATAGAAGCCAACAAAGATTTGACAGCTGTGGTTAGTGACTGGTCCATTCCACAAAATATGAAACAATTACAAGCATTTTTTGGCTTAACGAATTATTATTGTCGCTTTATTTCAAAACAACGCCTTTGAATCACTGAAACAGTCTCTCACACGACCACCAGTTCTGGCCTTTCCCTTACCACAAGAGACATTTAAACTGGATACAGATGCCTCGAACGTTGCGGTGGGTGCAGTATTGTCACAGACTCAGAATGGAGAAGAGCGTGTCATTAGCTATGGAAGCAAAAGACCTGGGCTAGCTCAGGAGCTATATTGTGTCACCAGACGAGAATTGTTGGCAATTGTCACCTTCACAGACAAGTACAAGCATTACCTGCTTGGACGATGGTTCATATTACGAACTGATCATGGTTCCTTGACTTGGCTTTATAGATTTAAATCACCCCAAGGGCAATTAGCCAGGTGGCTAGAGCAGTAAAGCCAGTTTGATATGATCATTCAACATTGCAGCGGAAAGCTCCATGGTAATGCGGATTCCCTCAGCCGTTATCCGTTTGATGAGGAAGGTGACTGCTATAACGCGGGAACTTATCTGTCTCGACTTCCATGTGGTGGTTGCAGATACTGCACGCGAGTCCACGACCAATGGGCCAAGTTTGAATCTGATATCGATGATGTGCTTCCTATTAATTAGATATATATTATATTATTATATTGCATCTTTTTGTAGTCTTTTAGTTGTTTTATATATTTTCTGTTTTACTGGTATATGATTGAAAAGCGCTTCTGAACACCGCTGGTGGAATTAGCGCTATATAAATGTTTTAATAATAATGATAATAATAAAAATAACGGCCACCAGGGGGAGGGGGGTCTGCCAAGGTGGGTCCACATCCCAAAATAATAATTAGTAGGGTACATGTCATCTATGTGCCAAGTTTCATCCTTTTAACACAAAGTGCATGATTTATTGCTTAACCGGTCCACTATAGGCGGCCATTTTGGAAAACAAAATGGCCGTAACGTCCACCAGGGGGAGCTGCTGAAGTAAGTCCACATCCAAAAATAATCAGTAGGGTTCATTCTATCTATGTGCCAAGTTTCATGCTTTTATTAAAAAATGTACGATTATTTGCTTAACCGACCCACTATAGGCCAAAATGGCCGTAACGACCACCAGGGGGGGGGGGCTGCTGATGTGGATCCACATCACAAAAAAATAATTAGTAAGGTACATGCCATCTATGTGCCAAGTTTCATTCTTTTAACACAAAGAGCACCATTTTTTGCTTGACCGGTCCACTTTTGGCGGCCACTAACCAGGTGAGGAAGGTGACTGCTATAACGCGGGAACTTATCTGTCTCGACTTCCATGTGGTGGTTGCAGATACTGCACGAGAGTCCACGACCAATGGGCCAAGTTTGAATCTGATATCGATGATGTGCTTCCTATTAATTAGATATATATTATATTATTATATTGCACCTTTTTGTAGTCTTTTAGTTGTTTTATATATTATCTGTTTTACTGGTATATGATTGTAAAGCGCTTCTGAACACCGCTGGCTATATAAATGTTTTAATAATAATGATAATAATAATAATAACGGCCACCAGGGGGAGGGGGGTCTGTCAAGGTGGGTCCACATCCCAAAATACAAAATAATAATTAGTAGGGTACATGTCATCTATGTGCCAAGTTTCATCCTTTTAACACAAAGTGCATGATTTATTGCTTAACCGGTCCACTATAGGCGGCCATTTTGGAAAACAAAATGGCCGTAACGTCCACCAGGGGGAGCTGCTGAAGTAAGTCCACATCCAAAAATAATCAGTAGGGTTCATTCTATCTATGTGCCAAGTTTCATGCTTTTATTAAAAAATGTACGATTATTTGCTTAACCGACCAACTATAGGCGGCCATTTTGGAAAAAATGGCCGTAACGACCACCACTTTTGGCGGCCACTAACCAGGTCAGTGATGTAATAGCGATATGATAAAGCGACTTGGCCAGTTGATGGGTTGGGCCAAGACAAGGACGACGCCGTACCACCCCAGCTCTAACGGACTAGTCGAGCGGTTTAATCGCACATTATTACAAATAATAAGATGTTATATTGACCGCCAGGACGAATGGGATGAGTATATCCCACTTTTAACTAGTGCGTATCGCAGTACACCCCACACCAATACCAGTTTAACACCAAACCAACTGATGCTTGGCCGGGAAGTTCGATTACCACAGGAATTGATATTTGGATTGATTGATCATAAAAACAACTCCACGGATGACTATGTGGAGAACCTGCGATCATCAATCGAGGAAACCCATAAAATAGCCCGTAAAAACCTAAATTAATCGGCCGTGAGACAGAAACGTCTCCATGACCTGGGAATAAACCAGAATACTTATCAGAAGAGTGGGTAAAAGTCCGAAACTAAAAGCACAGTGGAAAGGACCAGCTGTCATCACACGAGTTCTTGGACCTGTTCAGTTTGAAGTTGCCCATCATAAGAAGCGGACTGTTTATCACCATGATGACCGTTTGAAAAGATGTACTCTTGATGGTACTCCAATATGGATCAATAAATTGCGACGTCAACTTCGTGTAGACATGACATTACAATCAGATGATGTTGACCTTGCTGATGGTGGTACAACACCTATTGAGGGTAATGCTGGATTTGTTGATCAAGGAGCAACATCTACATAGGGTGATTCAACAACATTAACATCACCAGTTATCAGCGAACCTGTCATAAGCGACCCTACGTTTCAAAACTCTGTTAAATCTGCAGATTGGCCTGGGATACTGGATCCTGGTAGGTCTGCGGAGTCAACTGGCTTCCAACAACAACTGCTTCCCGACCCAAAGCTACCAGATACCAGATTATCGCGTTCCGGACGACCAATAAAGAAGCCGTCTAAATACAACGATGCATAGCCTGTTCAGTGATTTTATGATTGAAAACTTTAAAATGAGGAATCTTGTGTACATCAGTGTAATTAAAACTCTAAATATTAAAGGGGGGAATAGTGTAGTGTCACAGTAGTTCATGTTCCTCTACTAATCCGTAGGTTATCTCCAATTCCTATTCTCTTACCGATCCGTAACTAATTGTCTGTAATTTGATCAGTAGAAGTAAAGTTATTTCTGCTCCTCTACTCGCCGCTGTATTGGCTAGAAAAGCTAGATCCCTGTGGTGCCAACTAACCAGACCTGCGCCTCTAGAATAAAAGCGGCACGGCATCACAGTACCACGTGACTAAATAACCCAATCATATTGGCGATAGTTTTATGGCGTCGTAAGACGACATAAGCTGGGCTTTAAGTCGCCGTCCAGTTGTCTCCAGCTTCTCCGAGTCGCACATGTTCTACTCCTACGACTGGAAACAACTAGTTGTCTCTAGTCGCAAGCGGCATAAGCGCACTTACGACTGGCTTAAGTCGGCGCCTCGCCGACGTAGCCAACAGGATTCGGTTATTTAGTCAGTGTTCTAGGAAGGTAATTTTGCCCAGGCAGTGACGCTACGACCTACTCTTATATTGAATTCTAACTGACAAGGGATCTTTTACGTGCATGGGACCTAGGTTTTCGTCCTGCATCACTCACAAGGAGAAACCACGCAGGAAATTCTGGATGAACTTTATCGGCCAATGAAGGGATCGAACATCCGACCTCCTGGACCTAGAGGTTCCGTGTTCGATCACTCTGTTGACCGAGAAATTTCATCGGGATTTTTCCCTCGTCATTTGTGCAGGACGGAGGGCCTGGCAAAGGACAACGTGCAGTTGTTCGGGATCGGGGGGGGGGGGGGACCCCCCAAAACAACCGAGATTCCGTGTACAAATTTGCGTACACGTAGCAGTCCACAGCCGAATTTCTCCCATAACACAGCGTAGAGCGCACGCTGAACTAAAAAAAACGAAACGAAATTGGATCTGTGTTTTAATCAGATTGGGGTGACAACTATGGTGGGATTTAAGGGCCAAAACTAAATGTATGTTGAAAGTGTTTATTATACATGATAGAAAATACCTAATACCTAAGATGCAAAATACATATGTCGTCATACTTATAATGACGGATATATAATACCGTTAAAGTAAAAGTCAAATTACAAATGTTTTTTGGAAAAAATCCACTAATGTGCACAATATACACTTCAACAAAGCAACTTTGCAAAATGACATTTGTCTTTTGTGCTGAGTTCTTGAGGTAAACAGTCAACGGTCAAAGGTCATCGGGTAACATTCTTAAAATGAATGCTCCCTAGAGAAGGAAAGAACGGATATAGGCTTGACCTTATTTTAGTAGCCGGAGACTTGTCAGTCATAATGTTGATATTAGATAGGCTAACTATATATATACGGGTTCAATTTTATTTCAATAATTCCCTTGCACGTACGTAGGGTTCGTTAGCAGTGGGAGAAAACCCACGAGGTTGGACAGGCGACCCTACTCCTTGCCATGTAAAACCGGGGATTCGAAACCACACTAGTAGACTCAATGGCAGGCTTTATGATACAGCGCAAGTACGCTAAACATTCACCCCCCCCCCCCCCTCCGTATAAGTTTCAGTAATCGAAAATAAATTATTATTTAAAAAAAATAAAAGTATATGATCACTTTATTATTGTTCAGAATACTCGTGAGAGGAGAAAGCACGTAAGAATACTCATTTTTCTATTTAACTACCCCGAATAAATAACAACCCAAATCCGTTATATCATTACAGGGTAGGGTTCCCTATATTATAATTTTTCGAAAAAATATTTACGCACGATGAAACGTGTTTAAGAAATGATATCTCGTGAATAATATATGTTTACATTCAGTACAAATGATGTGCAGTTTAACACGTTGTCCAGATATTAAACAAATTACAAAATAATCTAAAATAAATTAGTTTTTAACCAGGATGTGAAAAAATACGAAACTAAAGAATATTTTCGTATTCTTTTGACATCCTGGTCTTTCTGCTTCTTTTGCCAGTCGTTTTTTTGAGTAAAATTTTATTTGTGACCCCTCTTCCTTGTTTATCGCCCCTTTATGTCGTCGTTTTCCCCAACTTAGATGTTTGTTCATTTTATACAAATATTTGTCTTTCGGGTTTGATTTTTTTACTTTTCATCTCCCTCGTTTTTTTTCGTCTTTCATTGTCTTCATTTTTAAAACTTGTTATTAAATATATTTCGATTTAAAGGTGCATTATGCAAGATGTCGATAAATGACTTGCTGTGTTAGTTCAAAAATAGATAAATGAGAAATAAATACATTGAAACTTTCAGCTAAATTACTTTAGTACTTCGTACCGTTGCAACGATAATATACTAAATAAAGTCTCGGTTAAATTGCTTAATGGCGCTAGTATGCTAACCCATTCAATATCTCAGCTACCCGGTTGTCTAGAGAGGTGATTATGGATTTGTCATGTGGATAAATGTATAAATAATAATTAATATAACATTTGAAGGTAGAAAAACAAACTTCTAATAGACAGATTTATCTATTTCATATTACATCTTTAAATATCAAATTTTAAAACATTATTAGATTTATTTCTCGTTCACTAACCTTGCCTACTGTGTTAAGAAACCATGTTGACCCTTGGGTCATAATCCTATATGTCCAATCCCCTCAAAAGGCTTAGTCAGTCACAATTTTAAGTTTAGAGTAAATCCTCAAAGTACAGTTTTCGCATATAGGGAAATATTAAATCGGAAATTTCAAATCTTTAAGTTATATTTTTAAAATTTATTAAAATAAAGCATTTAAATAGATGGTATCCACAAACAGTCCTACTTTGTTAAAGAATAATCCTTTAAATCCAAAAATTCCATATTGCCAGCTAAGAAATTGGCAAAAATATCATTTCCAACTTCGAATTCCAACTTTGGAAAATGACCGGCCATGTTGTCTATAGGAAAACAAGGGAACTAATTGTGTTGTTATTTCCGGTGTCACTGATTTTTGAAGTTGGGTAATAATGCCCATAGCGGTATAATAGTGAGTTGACAACCTATTGAGCAAAGGACATATAAATAATTATGTTTTGACTTTCTTAGAAAATATGAAATTCTCGCTTTAAAGGCACAATATTGCAGATTAAGAGAAAGATACACAACACAGACTTTCAGACATACACAATATAGACTTTCAGACATACACAATAAAGACTTCCAGACATACAAAATATCATATTCCTGAAGCAACGGCCCGAGAAATCCCTCTCTGGCCATTGCTGGATTCGCTTCGGATTCTTGACATTTAAGTAAATGTGTCTATTCTTCTCGTTCAATCAAATCTACTACTTACGTACAGTAACATGACATTCCGTCGTTTAATCTTGGGTCTTCCTTAATATTTTGGACAAAGATTTAAGTTATTAAAAACGTTGAAAGTCTGTTCGTTACCATACCGTAGTGTTTACTTTACGTCAATACCGATAGCCTCGTTTGTCACGCAATTAGTTTTGCTGCAATATCCTGCTATGCGCTGGTTAATATAGCATAAAAAAACCGTGCAGCCATGACGTAACGTTACGTAAACACAGTTGTCCTAATTAAACGTCTTGTTTTAAAGGTAATACCTTTGTAACGAATTCAGTGATTGGTCAGTAATAGGACCACTGGCCAGTCATAATTAGTGACAATAATACCCACTCAGTCCAGCAGGGAGTAGTCAGATTAGCTCTAATCAAACGGAACACTGCGACGAGGATGACAAAATATAGACTTTCAGACATACAAAATATAGACTTTCAGACATACACAATATAGACTTCCAGACATACAAAATATAGACTTTCAGACACACAAAATATAGACTTTCAACATACATAATATAGACTTTCAAACATACGCAATATAGACTTTCAGACATACAAAACACAGACTTTCAGACATATTCAATATAGACTTTTAAACATACACAATATAGACTTTCAGACATACGCAATATAGATTTTCAGACATACAAAATATTATATGGACTTTCAGACATACACAATATATGATACCTACAGAAATACAAAATATAAAGCAGTCTTGTAATAAATAATTTATTATAATAGTAATAATAATCTCGTCATTTTACAGAGGTAGCAAATTAGGCCAGGGGCTTGTTTCCAATTTGGCCGTTGGCACAGATCGTGCGAATCAATTATCACATCCAAACTGTTAATGCTATTTCCCCAAGTAAATCGGTTATAGGTCTTTATATCATACCGTATATCATCTAGGTTATAACAACTCGGTGCATCGTGTATATACATCAACATGTTTGTCATGTTATAGCCCAATTGAGTTTTGGCCATCGCCTTCACCCTATCAAGTGGATCACGTGACTAAGTGGGTAAGGGAGGGGGCGAATGGTGCGTGCTGTATCATGAAGCCTGTCATTGAGTCAAACTGGCGTGGTTTCGAATCCCCGGTTGTCCCTGAGAACGAGTAGTGTCGCCTGTCCAACCTCGTGGATTTTCTCCTGTTTCCTCGCACTGTCCACTGCTAAAGATCCCTACACACAAGCGAATTATTGAAATAAAATGAAACCATAAGTTAGTCCCGAAATGACCTAGTTTGTGTCGAGTGGATGTTAAACCCCATTTATTTCTCTCTCTCTCTCTCTCTGAGTAGGTAAGATGCTGGCTCGCTAGCTTGGAGGTCAGGTGTTCGATCCCTGCATTGGCCGAGACAGTTTATCCAGATTTGCTGGCGTGGTTTCCCGTTGTCAGTGATGCAGGATGGAGGGACTGACAAGGACAGTTGTCTTGTCGTTTGGATGGAACGAAAAACCGATGTCCTAGGTACACATCGGAGTGCACGTAAAAGATCCCCTGGCAGTTGGATTTCGATATACGAGCATGCTGTAGCGCCGCTGCCCGAGAAAAATTTCCCTCATAGCACACTATATGGCGTATGCCCGTCTTCATTAGCCAGGTTAGGAGCAGAACAGTAGTATCAATTTCATTGCATTTCACAACCCTATCAAATGAAAAATAAAATCATTTGGTTTCACTTTCAATGTTGTATTTCAATGCTATGATCATGAACAGGTGTCAAGCATATACGTGGCCCAAAAGGCTACAAATCGGCTCCTCGCGTGATCCACACAGCCCAACTTTCTCAGCGCATGGAGGAGAGAACTCCATCAACGATATGTAGCTATACGGTTTTGTGTAACCCTTCCCCCCAGCACACACAAACATGATCCTGATTCTCACGCAAAGTCAGCGGTCAACACACCTCTGACAATTGTAACCCTGCCACACCCACTCCCACGATAAGTTATTGGACGTTAAACCCCATTTCATTTCATGTATTTTCAGTTTAGCTGTTTATGGGTTATTTTGGGATATACCTTCATATAAATAGAAGTTCACACACAAGAAAATGTCTTGAATTTGAGGTTTTTTCTGTATGTGTGTCATGTTTTACATGTCATTTGACATTAGTATGTACATCACACGAATTATTACTATTATTCTGTATGAAGAGGATGAAGGATGAAAGGCAATAATTGTAGGGTTTATTATTAAACATCCGAACAAACATCCACACCTTAATATGTTCTATATAGAAAACCAACACATAGATCGTGACTTGGGTTAAACGGTTAATTCAATACCATGTCCCATTCAACAACCATCTTTTAACAATCTCCATTTTTTTAAAGCTAAGGACTAACATGTTAGTGTCACGATCCGAGAATATATCGTGGTATATGCTGGGTATCAATAGCGCATATAGTAAGTACACTGAACTATGCAGGATTCTCTAAAGGGGTGGGGGTGGGGGCATGGAATATTTTTAAAAGACTAAACCTATGTACAATTTTCATTTTTCCGTTAATCCTCTCAGTGTTTTTTTTACATTAAGCCTGAACATTTCGGGTAAGCTGTCTTTTTTGGCAGACGGGTAAAGTAAAAAACATTTTGGGGCAAAATAAAGTGCCCGAAATCTAATAAAACACTAATATAATCAAAAGTTTTCTTCGGGATCCATACAAGGTTTGCTCCACTTCTTCGCCTCTCAAAGAAAACCGGCGCCACTGTCTATAAACACAAAAAATTTCGGATATTTTTAGTTTTGCTTCCCTAATTTTACTTTTCTTGTAATTGAATATCACCAATTTTTACTGAGTTGACTATGGGTTAAAACATTTTTTCCGGGGCCACTTCGTGCGACATTTTTCGGGCATCGATTATTATTTGTGAATTCATATGCAACAGTCTGATTGGATGGTTAGAATTCGGAGTGGGATTTCGGTTACTTTTGGAGTTGCTTACACTGGCTAGATGAGCAGAAAACGCATTTGCGGTGATTAAATTTTCGAAATTTTCTCCGGGAGGGTGAGGCCTCAATACCGCTCGCCGATTGATTGGTTGATTAGAATTCGGGTCAGCCAGATAGGCTATATTGAACCAAATTGAAGTTGCTGAATTCACAGGGTGTAACAGCAAAAAAACGCGTTTACGCGTAGTTACATTTTCAAAATTTTCTCCCAACGGTCCCGTCTTCGTGGACTAAACGATTGATTGAAATTCGAGTCAGTCACTTTAATTAGGCTATATTCGAACACTTTGAACTTGCTTTGTTCACCGACTGAAAAAGCAGGAAAATGCATTTGCGACAGCGAGAGAACGATTGCGTAATACCAGCAATGAGTCATGATATGTTACATGCTACATGGAATATGAATATAAGCATATTATATTGAAGTACAAATTACCCATTCAAGAAGTAACCATATTGGTGAAATGTATAAAACAACGATAGTTCGACGATACTGAAACCTCGGTTTGCTCATTACCCAGGGAGAGAGAGAGAGAGTGTGAGAGAGAGAGAGAGAGATTTTAACGACCACTCGACACAAACTAGGTCATTTCGGGACTAACATATGGTTTAATTTTATTTCAATAATTCGCTAGCGCGTAGGGGTCTCTAGCAGCGGGAGGAAACCGGAGGACTCGGAGAAAACCCACGAGGCTGGACAGGCGACCCTACTTCTTGTCACGTACAATCGGTGATTCGAAACCACTCCATTCGATTCAATGAGAGGTTTATGATACAGAACGCACGTGCTAACCATTCTGCCATCCACCCCCCCCCCCCATTACCCATAGAGATCGCTATTAACTGTCTTAACATTGCCATACAATACAGACCTTTGAACATTTTATTATATATTTCCTTTAAAAAAAAAAAAAAATTTTTATAACAGCTGAACACGTGTAAAAACGAGGTGTGTATTTGGTATTTTATTTAATAAAGCAAAGGACATTGACAGTCTTTAGATAATTAAAAATGTCGGCAAAACCAATATTAACTATTCTAATGCGTTTTATTAATGCACACCTCTATTAAAAAAGAGTCTTTTTAATTCCAGATAACAGTTTATAATAACTACAGGGCGTTTATATATTACTTCTCTTCTTATTTTTCATATACGACCGTTTTATTCATCTGCCATCATATATATCTTATAGTTCGGTCTCTTTCTCGCACAAAGACCGCGGGTAATATCAATATTGAAACAGTTATAAAAATTTATAAAACCAACTTCAAAAATAGGCGTATAACTTTATAAGCGTTTTATATGGTTTGGTCTAAAATCATGTCAGGCATATTAATTGAAATTTGTCAATGTTGATGTTTAAGCAAACCCTTATAAATATCATTTGTATGAAGTATGAACTTTATGAATTATATCTATCACAAAGCCTGATCAAACAAAACTCTCTCTGATTTTTGGGGGCTTTTTAGAAATCATACATCCGAATATAATTATATCCAAAGTCAGTCGCGTGTTCAGAAGCGGGTCCGAGGAATTGGTACCATATCCCACTCGCCCAGAAATTCTCTAATCCTATACATGTACGCACCTAAAAAAGTAGAATATTGCCTTGGAACTTCAGATTTTACATAATACTCTCCTATAGGCCTATTCCCCCAGTCCTCACGTCAAACTCGAGGTTGTCTCCAGCTCGGACATATCCCCTGCAGATATTCCCGAAAAGGCCCCAGAGAACAAACGTTTTCTTTACTATCTTTCAGTTCACGTATATCATCCATTCTGAACATCTGCGGAGAAGATATCTCAGACGACAGACAGTCAATCGACATGTTTTCATATGACGTGGTCTATACGTCGCTGGCCATGAGGTGAGCGCACTAACAATAACAATCATGGCTGCACTCGTCCTTGTATTTCTTTGGTAATATCCATGGGAGAATTTGAAAAAGCAGGCTCTTTCCATAACCTGTCGGTAACACAGCTACACAGTCGTGACCTTCATAACTTCGACTTTTATAGCGTCCCAAAACTCTTCGCTAATGGGCGCTGACATGATGACATCTTGGAACTTTTTTGCGCTTCGGTAGGGTCTATTTCAGATATACACAATCAATTATTTTAATGTTTTTAGCGTGGGGATTGACTAATAGTTAATGTATTTCAGTTCTAAACAAAAATTTAAATCTTTTTAGCAATTTTAACAAAATAGCCAAATTCTGGCTGGGACTACTGCGCAAAATGGCCATTCACTGTGTTCATGCGAAAAAAAAAGCCAGCTACCATTTAATTTTCGTCACGTTAGTTACGTACGGTATATCATCGTACCAGGAACATTGTTACCACCATAACACCGGATGTTCAGCTATATTCTCTATAGGGTTAAACGGTATTTAAGAGACGACCATACAACATTCATCTTGAATAGAGAAAGGAAATGATATGGGCTTTAATTTTAAAGACTTTGACGACGGCTTATCTGGAATAGCCTCGAATGTTGTTCTGATAACTTAAGTGTGGCTAGCAGCTTTAGATTCCCTTTGGGGGGGGGGGGCTTATCCGACCTTGTGGGATTTCTCTGTGTCCTTAGGCTTTCTTCCAATGCTAAAGATCCCTACGCGCAAAGGAAGCCACGCTGCAAATCCCGATACTATCGATAGTATTCCAGTAAGTGTATTTTTTTTTTATTATCGATCGCCCCCACCCAATATTTCGCCAACAATATTGATTTCTTAGAAGCGTTCTTAGCCGACCACATCCTCAGCCCCTCCAAAATATTCCGTAGACCCAACAAATTTTATGATCTGGCTACGGACCCGATTTCGATTAACATTTGCTATTTTCTTTACTTTAAGGTTATTTCCCGTTAACTTTGGATCCGCTTTGGTAAATAAACTCTGCATTGACATTTGGTACACGGATGTGGCTTTGTTTTATTTTATAAAATTTGTATTCAGTCCCATTCTTTTGAATAAAAAAACAACTTGAAATTTTGACAACCCTTTCACACGTTCAAGGATAAACTAAGAACCGGACATTTGATATCTCCTCAAACCCATCGTGTAAAAGGATTCCCATTGAAAAAAAACATAAGCCCACTACAGTTTTATGAATGATTTATTAACCATATTTGTCTTAGATAGGCGTATTTACATTCGGTTTTCTTCTTTTCATCATAAAAGCTGTCAAATAAGAAATTCGCGATAAGTGTAATGAACCCGGATGTTGAAGAGTGAATGTAATCAAATGCTTGACAATGTATATACTTATAATG
Source organism: Patella pellucida (assembly GCA_917208275.1). Lineage (NCBI taxonomy): Eukaryota > Metazoa > Mollusca > Gastropoda > Patellidae > Patella > Patella pellucida. The sequence goes on from OU795039.1 coordinate 68,183,607, forward strand.
ATACACGTCATTGTCGGGATTGTAGTATAGTAATTGACATACTTTGCGTTGACTGACAGGTTTTAAACTTCAAAAATTAGCCAATCAGAAAAAGAAGAAGACAGAAGTATAGCCAGTTTGGTTTAATTCATAGTCATTGTGAATATGGGGAGAGAGGGAGAGAAATGGGGTTTAACGTTCACTTGACACAAACTAGGTCTTTACCAGTTGGAGGAAACCGGAGGAACCGGATAAACCCCACGAGGTTGGACAGGCGACCCTACTCCCTGTCATATACAACCTGGGATTCGAAACCACGCCAGTTGACTCAATGACAGGCTCTATGATACAGCACGAACGTGCTAACCATTCTGCCCCCCCCCCCCACCATTATGAATATGAAGAATATAATAATATTTTAGGGGCAATTAATATTTCGATAGAGCAATACACAAAAGCAAATACTTATGGGAATCAGCTACGTGATGTTTCGAAGAGTATTCTATCAATGTTATCAAACTAAGGAATAGTATGTTAGTTATCCTTTGTATATGATATCTGACAATTCTACGGGATTATTGAATTTATATTACTAAATTTAAAGATACATCACGTACGATTTGTTTGAAGCTGTAGCGTAGATCGTTGACAGCCGATTGTCCATTCAAATCTACCTAGATATCGACAATCTGAGAGTTGATTATAAGCTTGTCATGAAAATAAATGGATAAATAATAATTTATATAATGTTTGAGTAAAAATAAAGACTAGGCAGATTTAGCGCTTATATAAAGTATCTGTAAGTTGGAAGCGTTCCTTAGCCTAAACAAAAGATAAAAATCAAAGAAACACATGCGCCGCTCTCCCTCACATAGGGCATATTTTAAAAGAAGTTGGGCAGGTGAGCCAGAGAGGTTGTCTCTATTCGGGCGCGAGAACGTTTTGAATTTCGACATACCTCAAAGTAGTGTTGCTTTGTGGACGCCTTATGCTTTGTGTTAAAACAAGTGTGATATTTACCCAGATATTTGCCAAAAAATATAATACCGAAAGCGACTGAAACATCACCGGTATTTCCCTACCTTTTTATTTATTTACAGAGCAGCGAGATAATTTATGCCATTACTTAAAGCTCCACTATGGGAGATTAGATAAAGAGTTGGCAGTTATCACTGTAATAGTTAAAACTAGATAATATAAAGGAAATTTATTATCTGAAAGTTTCAGTCAAATTGATCCGATAATTTCGCGATTGAAATTTCGACCTAGCCTCGATCATCATTACTACGATAAAAAAATACCCGTAGTCTTGATTATCCATTTCTTGATTAAATCATGAATGAAAGTTGAACAGTAAATCAGATTCCAATCCAGTAAATATCGCAGGCTAGTTTTGTCATCGATAGTTGACTTTAGCTACCTAACCCGTGTTTGATCCTGGTTTTGCCCGAGGACGTGATACAGTACAGAGGTCATGACAAGGGGCAAACAAACAACGGTAGCATATTATAAAGCGTATGCCAGTCTTCATTAGCCCAGTTGGTGCTAAACAGTAGAAAAATTTAACCTTCATTGTGTGTCGCTGCTTGCCGTCACTATAGCTATGGCTTTATTGGCTATTGTTTGTATTGTCACAGAAAGGGGAGATCACGAGTTAGACACTGGCTCCGCTAGCCTGCAGATCGGGTGTTTGATCCCTGCATTGGCCGAGAAAGTTCATCCAGATTTCCCAGCATGGTTTTCCCTTGTCAGTGATGCAGGACGGATGGCCTGACAAGGACAGCAATCTAGCCGTTCGGATGGGACGAAAAACCGACGTCCGGTGTACACATTGGCGTGCACGTAAAGGATCCCTTGGCAGTTGGAATTCGATATAAGAGTAGGCCATAGCACACTGTATGGCGTATGTCCGTCTTCATTAGTCCAGTTTAGGAGCAGAACAGTTGGACGTTAAATCCCATTTCATTTCATGCCACAGAAAGGACCACCAGCAACTAACCAATATCGAGATAAGTGGTACAGCAATTGTTATTCTGTTCCGATAGACATGAATGAATGGGTTGGTTTATATATGAATATATGAAGGGGTCAGGTCTGTATCATGTTATTTCCATGAGATAATAATTCTTTCTAGATTAGATCTTTACTGTTCGTGTAACGTTTTCATGTAATGAAAGCCTTTTTTTCTGGACATTTTCATGAACAAGCGAAAGTTTATTGTTCTGAAAAAGAAACTTGAATGAAGAAAACGTGCCATCGTTTAGAAGATGAAATTGACAATGATTCGTCTCTTCTAGTCAGTATTTATTTATCTACTTTATTTACCTAGCTCGGGCTGACCTCAATCCCCTTTAATAGCTTTGGACATGAGGAGCGTAGAGACTACTCAGGGTGTGTACTGTGACAAAGCATTCATTGATAATAATGGGGGCTTTAGACATTATGAACACGCACTATATTCTGTCCGCCGATCAGAAATGTGTCGAACTGCACGTTCATCAAATAACGTTTAAAAACGTTTTATCTATCAAATTATTATATAATTATTTTGTCTTAATTGGTAGTGCAGTGTTTCATTTCACAAATAAAACAAGATTTTCCAGTTATCTGAAACAAAAATAATTTACCTAATTTGAAAAAGAAAGAAAGCGAGAGATAGAGAGAGAGAGAGAAAGAGAGAGAGAGTTTGTGTTTAACATCCACTCGACACAAACTAGGTCATTTCGGGACTAACAATAACGCGGTGAGGTCCATCAGGATAACTAAGGTTGAATCGGGATTTGCCATGGTGTGTTGTGCAGATACCCCTGATTTGCGGCACATTGCTGTCTGGCAAATCGATGACGATGCAAACGGATTTGAACGTGTTAAAGTCGACGGCGGCCAGGCGCCTTTGGACTGTTTGCGGTCTGATCTGACATTGCCGTCTTCCAAAAGTTCCCCCTGGCAGTAACAGTAGCTGACTAAAACCTATTATGCAGATGCTGTAGTGGGATGTGGCGACCTTGAGATGCGGTTGTTACAGATGGCGCTCCAGGTCGGGGTAAATCGGCAACTCGTCCAGTGGCGCGGAAGCGTTGTCTGAGGCGAGCGGAGCAATGGTCGATTGGTGGACATTAAAGTGTTTGGCGACAGCTACCTGTGACCCCCCGACCCAGCATGCCGATAGCTATGTTCCTGTTTTCTTTTGTAAGGCATGGATTTTTCCGAAATTGTGAAATGTCGAAAATTTTGATCTGTATTTTAAACGTCAAAGTGCAGGGAATGCACGTGCAAAACGTGTGACATTGGACTGCTTAAAATCGTGAAAAAAGACAGTGTTGCTTTTGCACGAACAAAGTTCATTACCGAGAACTACTATTGGGTTCAAACCCAGAACGCCACAAAAAGAGAGCCATCAAAAATGTCATCTATCTATGTGCCGTAAGATAGAGAAGCCCAAGAAAATGTTTACCAGAAATATTTCACGAATCGGGCAAATCGTTTTTATACGCCCACATTTTCATGTGGACGTATTATGTCGTCGCCACTGTCCGTCTGGACGTCCGTCCACAATTGTTTGTGGACCCTCTACAGGTCACAATTCTTGTCCGATTTTGACGAAACTTGAAATATAGCTTTATCACCAAAAGATCTCGGCTGCTTTTGATATTGGCATGTATCGGATCGAAAGTTCATGGATTATTGCCCCTGATTGTACGAAAAATCACGTTTTTAGCTTGTGGACCCTATAGAGGTCACAATTTTGAGCCGATTTTGATGAAACTTGACGTGCATGTTTATAACCCAAAGATCTGGTTCCTTTTGATATTTGCGCCTATCGGAACGTAATTTCCTGAATTATGGCCCCCGATTGTCCGAAAAATCACCTATTTAAGCTTGTGGTCCCTCTGGAGGTGACAATTATTATCCGATTTGAAAAACCGTTTGATTATATCACCGTTACACCGTAAGGCAGGTTGAGTTTGAATTTCGGGAAAATCGGACCAAAATTGCCATACAAAATGGCCGCCGTTTGTACGCGAATACTGTTAAAAAATGGTATATCAAAGTTGTGGACCCTGTAGAGGTCACAATTTTAATTCGATTTTAATGAAACTTGAAATGCATGGTTATTACCCAAAGATCTTGGTTCCTGTCGATATTTGCGCATATCGGATCGTAACTTCCTGAATTATGGCCCCTGATTATGCTCAAAATCGCCTTTGTTTAGCTTGTGGTCCCTTTAGAGGTCACAATTATTATCCGATTTGAAAAACCGTTTTATTATATCACCTTTACACACTAAGAAAGGTTAAGTTCGAATTTCGGGCCAATCGGACCAAAATTGCCATACAAAATGAACGCCGTTTGTACGCAAAAACTGTTAAAAAACGGTATATCAAGGTTGTGGACCCTGTACAGGTCACAATTTTAATTCGATTTTGATGAAACTTGAAATGCATGGTTATAACCCAAAGATCTTGGTTCCTTTCGATATTTGCGCATATCGGATCATAACTAAATTTTGGCCTCTGATTGTCCGAAAAATCCCCTATGGTCCCTCTGGAGGTCACGATTAATATCCAATTTTAAAAAAACATTTGACTATCACCATTACACCCTACGGAAGGTTGAGTTCGAATTTCTACAATATCGACCATAATTGCCAGACAAAATGGCCGCCGTTTGTACGCGAACAGTGTAAAAATATGGCATATTAAAGTTGTGGGCCCTGTAAAGGTCACAATTGTAATTCGATTTTAATGAAACTTGAAATGCATGTCTATAACCTAAAGATCTTGATTCTTTGTGATATTTGCGCATATCAAATTGTAACTTAATGAATTATGGCATTTGATTGTAGGAAAAATCAGTTTCGGTATTGCTTGTCCTCTATCCATCTCTCGAAAATGTGGGCGTATCCTTCCTGGCAGTGCCAGCTTAATATCTTTATTTGTATAATATGGGGTTAACAATCTGATTAAAACACAGACCTTTATTTGTTTCGTTTTTTAATACTTTCGATGGCCTCTAAATGATGATTCGACCGGTTGTAGTGGAAAGTCGCGCCAAAAGTCATTCGAGGGGCTTTTGATCCTATGACATCATATATTTGATTAACTAATCAGAGGTGATGTTTCTAGTGGTTACTTAAAGTTCGGTGCACCTAACGCCAAAACCTCGTCGTAACAGACCGCTTCATTGGTTAAACCCTCACACCATCCACATCCTAGTATAGAAAAGACAAGTAAAACAAAATTTTAAACTATAAAAAAAAAAAAAACGAAATAGGATCTCTGTTTTAATCAGATTGTGGGGTTTAACGTCCACTCAACATAAATTAGTTTAATACGGGACTAACCTATACAATTTTTATATGAATAATACGAGTAGAAGTTTGTGTCAATGCCAGTGGAGCGATACTAATTTGGGGTAACGGATCCCGCTCATAGTCACGTATAAGCTTGGGATCGAAATCGCGGCATTGCATATTGACATTCTTTTTTTCTTTTTTTAAAAAAACCCTATTATGCTTTTAAGAGTAACTGTTATATCATAACCTATACTGGTGGGCTTGCTGAAGTGTAGGGCTATATTTTTTTTTAATTTTTCAAAAGGTTACTTGCATATATCTTTAATATATGATGGACATTCCTTAATGTATCTAATAAAAGGCAGAGATATCAATGCTGAATGCCTGTCTGGAACTCGTTATATTTAACAAATACAACGGTTTCATTTCATGTAAGTATTTTAGGAAGTTAAAATCTTCCAGGCACTTTGCTCTGTAGTCAAAACAGAAAATTGCTAAAAATCACAGTCCGAAACAAACCATCCGAAATGCAGCTAATGTAATACGGATTTAAAATGAAACGAGTTCTCTGCACTAAGGAGATGGACATATGCCACACATAGTGCTATGAGGGAAATTTCCCCTACTCTCCGTAGAATTTAAAATGTTAAGGGTTTTGTCGGTGGTTTAGGACGGAGGGTCTGGTAACGACGGTGTCTAGACGTTAAGATGATGCAGAAAAGTATGACGCCTAATCCATTTCATTCCATTTATTGTGATTCAGTAGCATCCTCTCACTCGATCCACGACTCAAGAAGCCTGGATCGGAATAATAGTGGATTATACGAACAGCGACGTATAGGCCACGACGACGAATCTGGGGACTACAACAAACCATTAACGCATGCGGCACTCTGTTGTTCCTTTTACTTTTGCTCCAATGTACGCCCCCCCCCCCCTTGACAAAATCCTGGATCCGGGCCTGAAGAATCATCAGTGAAAGATACCCGTCACTCTTCAAGTCTGTTTTTATCTCATTGTATGAATAGTTTTACTTTCACCCGTGACAGTATTCTGAACCATGCCTGACCTCCCCTCATTAAGAATTAAATGTCCTACTTTGTTACAGATTACTTCACAACAATTACAATGCGACATAAGTATCATGTAAACACTGTGCAATAAATTTAATTGGCACATCCGGAAATGTTAAATTTTTGTAGAAAAAGCGAGCTCACGATTGGAGGATATTTTTGTATAAAAATATGGATCTTCCTGTGATTTATCCAAAGGTACTGTCTATTGTCTGCCAGCAGCATTGCTTTATCCTGAAATAAGAAAGATGCTTTTCTTGGCTTGCAGTTTGTCCATTCTGGCGATAAGTCAGGCTAATCGTAAGTAATTTTAATCTTTCATTTTAACAAAAGATTTTAACTTGTAAATAGCTATTTCGTTCTTTGATTCACCAGAAGTGTTACGGTGTTGAGATCTGCAGTATTTTAAGTATTTTAATACTATTTTTTGTGGACGTTGAGTGGGGAATGATCCGTTTAGGAACACTTTCTATAGAGATTTGAACTGTAATTCATGTCGTCGTCCCTTCCGTCACTCTACAAGTCACAATTTTTATCTGAGTTTGACGAAACTTGAAATGCATGTTTATAACTCTAAGAACTAAGTTACAGTCACTATTCGGGCATATTGGATAATAACTTCCTGAATTATGGCCCTTGCAAAATCGAGTTTCTAGCTTGTGGTCAGAATTTTTACCTGATGGTACGAAGAAATCTCCTTTTTAGCTTGTGGTTCTCCTAGAGGTAACTATTTTATCCGATTTAAAAAAAAATGAACCACCTTTACGCAAATAGTATAAAAATATGGTATATCAAAGTTGTGGTCCTTCTAAAGATCACAATTTTTTCACAAAGATCTCGGTTCCTGTATATAATCGCACATATCCGAACGTAATTTCTTGGATCGCCTTATTGTGGACCCGCAAGAAGTCACAATTTGTGTTCAATTTAAAAACTGCCGGAGGAAATGGCCGCTCCTTGTAAGCAAATGGTGTAAAAGTATAGGCCCTGATTGTACCAAATATCTTTTCATTTTGATCTCTAGTTTAACTTCTAATTGTTTTTCTGTGATGTGATGATGAGGTTGAGAGGGGAATATAGAGATTGGGTTTATTGTGTTGTTTACTATTGTAGTTCCATGCGGTTATATCACACCGGATACCTGTCGGGATACCTGTCTGGTAAGTGAAAAGGTGTCAATCAATTTATGTTTCACTGGTGGCCAGACTTGCTGTATAAATGACCCAGGTATGTAAGCAATATCATACTGAATTCTGAAGGCCCATATATCAGTCACTTAAACCTATTAGATTTTTTTTCCAATTTAAAAATAACACCATTCATAAAGAAAAGATATATCATTGGTCCTTGTACAAACATTTTGGCAAAAAGGTTACAACTTTTTTTTTAGAAACTAAGGAACTTATAGATTATAGTCCGATAAATAAAAACCGGTGTTAATAAAACCTATTTGCACAAAGACCAGTCAAAAGTCTTTTTGTCCACAGACGTATATTTTTTTGAGGATAAAGCACGAGACTGAGGTTATGCTGGGGAAACAAGGCTGAAGAAACTATAACCCGAGAATAAGAAAAACCGAGGCTAACAGGCCTAGTTTTTTTTCTGTCGATGGTTTTTCTGAAGTCTTTCTTCCCCAGTATAACCACGGTCTCGTGCTTTATCCTCAACAAAATATATAAAGGATTTTATCTTGCGTATAAACCGTCTATGTTTAATTGTACGGAAAATGAGAATATCACAGAATTCCAGTAAAAAAAACATTACTAATGGGAAAAACCATACCCTGGAAGAGAATAACCTGTTACAGGTTTAAAGAAAAATCTTTGAAAGAATAACCCCAAATTCCCCTATATTTATCCAAAGCCACCACTGACTTCTAGACCGCAAGTTATTCCGGGCATAAAATATACTCCAAAGTTTAAGAAATTTATCGTTATAGGTTTATAAAGCTTGGAAATAGTATGCCAACAAGATCAATATATTTGGTTGAGTGTGGAGTAATAGTCTAGCGTAATTTCTCATTGTAATGTGTCATATATCTGTGCATGGGTTAAGTATTTCGTGACAATATTTATTATGATCCCCACATATGACCTGCAGGGCCGTATGTAGGATTTGAAAAGTGGGGGTGCAGCAGAGAGATGGGGCGCCATAGCCTCCACGTAACTGAAGGGCGCCCTTAAAGTCGAGACTGATTGTGCCCCAAGAGCATCACTGTGTGATCATAATCATCTGTTTAATTTTATAATTAAAAGGTTGTCAAATTATTTTTTCGGAATGTTGGGGGGTTTGCCTTATTTTTATAGGGGTGCAAAGCACCCCCGCTAAATACGGCTCTGATGATCTGTTCATCTATGTATCTTAAAATGTTACAGGCATGATAAATCAGAAGCCACTAAACATTTAAAGAGCCAATCCAGATAATATTTTGCAGAATAAAACTGCCAAATTTTGTGTAAAAATCCCTTAAAACCCCCTACCATAGGGTCGAGCAACTAGCTCAATATAATTATGTGATACGTTTTTAAAGAAGATAAGTCCGCCAGTCTTTATCTGGAAGTGGAGACCGGTGTCCAAAGCTGTATTATATGGTGTCTGGATAAAATCAGACTTTTATTTGATAAAAATAATGTGTAGGTAAAATTTACCTTTTGTTATCAAGTACAGCACATGGGCCATTCACTGTTTAGACCTCTATAGGAACGGAAATCGATTATCAGGTCACCCAACGAATGAAATGACCCGAAATCTTAAAAGGGTCACGTGTCCGGATAACCTGTTTTAACGTTCGCATCCAAATTACTAAATTGTTTGTGCTGAAATTTTGAGTCAGGGTAAATACACCACTCCTCTATATGTTGGCCTCAAATTTCCTACGTTCTTGGACTTTTAATTTTGAGACTCGACAGTCCTTTTAACAAAAATAAGGTCCGGGAAAGTTCGTTAACTAATGTGGGTTATATACAATCTTGCATTACCCGTATAAACCAGGTATTTTTTTATTGATTATGGTCTGTTTTTGTTTGACAGACTATGTGGAAACAACGACAGAGACTCCCACAACCACTCCAGCACCAGAGCCACCGCAACCAAGATGTGGTGTCAGAAATCTGATGGGCAGAATCCTAGCCGCTCAGATATCAGAGACCTGCATGTGGCCATGGAGTGTCTCGATACGAGGCCGCTCGTTACCCGGCTCTGTTCTCTCCTGGGAAAACTCTTACCCCATCTGTCAAGGCGCGCTCATCAGTGAAAAGTACGTCTTAACAACGGCGACTTGCGCTATTCTGTAAGTATTGTTAAACGATTAACACAGTGTTTCATAAATAAACCAAGTCGGCGTAATTTTTCGTCAGGCCTTGTTCTCGACTTGCAATAAGTTTTTGCTGTTTGTAGGATTAAGCGTCCGCTTTTGCTGATGGTGATATTGATATTGAGAGAAGTTGTCTTATTAAGCACATGCGCAGGAGTTTCTCCTGCACGCACACCAGCTCTGAAATCGTGCTCTCAAGTCAGAGGTGGCCGACCAGACAGAGCTCAAAGCGTGACAATGTAGACCTCATCTTGAGATGGGTTTAACAACCATAAATCGGCTTAATTAGCAACAAACTAATCGACTAGCTCACCAACAATGGGGATTTCTTCATTCTTAATGAATAATGCGACTGTTTAGCGCCCCCGTACCCCACCCCCTCTCCATCATTGCAAGAAGATATACATCATTAATTTACAAGTTAATGATTATACCAAATATTAAATCTACAGGGCGGGCCCGGCAACTTTTAGGTGGGGAGCTGTGGGAAGAGATGGTCATGGTCTGTCATGAACCTCGCAGACAAGCGTAGCTGAGATTGGTATTGCCTTTTATTTTAGTACTACTGTAGGGAAAACAGGCGGTGTTGCTGACAACACTATGGTTATTGCCGGAGAACAGGTTACTGATACATTAGATATATTTGGCACTTCCATCCGTGAGAGATTTCATACGGTTAAATCCGTTATCTTTAATCCGGGATTCATTAGACAAACCATAGACGAAGTGGAACTAAATGACTATTCAACTGGAGTATGGGCAGGTAATTGTCGTAGTAGTAGTGGTGATTATGGTAGTGATAGTGGTACAGTTAGTAGTAGCCTAGTAGTAGTAGTAGTAGCCTAGTAGTAGTAGTAGTAGTATCCTTCAAAGGGCCAATCCCGATAACATTTTTGGGAATAAAACTGCTTAATTATGTGTTAAAATCATTTAAAACCCATTATCTAAGGCCGATCGACTAACCCGATTTTTGTGATACGCTTGTAAATAACTTAAACCTGACAGTTTGCCTCTGGAAATGGAGACCTTTGTATCATACAGTATGTGGATAAAACCAGACTTTTTTCTATAAAAATAATATGTAGGTAAAATTTACCTCTTGTTATGAAGTACAGTACATGGGTCATTCACTGTATAGACCTCTCGAGAAACGTAAATCGGGAAAAAAATGACCCGAAATCTTAAAAGGGTTACGTGTCCGGATAAGCAGTTTTAGCGTTCACGTCCAAATGACTCAATATTTTGAGTTGAAATTTTGAGACAAGGTATATACACCAGTACCCTATACTTTGGCGTTTTATTTTCATACATTCTCAGACTTTTATATTTGAGCCTCTGTATAATTAGGGACTGTCCCTTTAATATCCGTATCCCCACACTACCCACTCAGCCTATTCAATTCCCTTGAGTCGTGGTGGCTGAGCGGAAAGGCGCTATAGCTCACTCATGAGATCTCGTGTTCGCTTCTTGTGGATGTCAGCAGTGCAAGATGAGCAGTTGGGCAATGGATAGTGTCTTATTATTCGAACGGAACAACCCCCCATGGTCGACTGTACACAATGGCGTGAACGTAAAATGGCCTTTGACAATTTGAATTCGAAATAAGAATCGACCGTAGCGCTGCTACCCGGGACAATTTGACTAATAGCACAGTGCACGGAGAATGCTAGTTCAGCTCATAACGTAGGTCTCATTACACTCGCAAGATCTTATTTTCTCACTAAGATGTTCAGTTACATTGTTCAGACGCTTACAGGGACTGACACGTGACAGTTTAGCAGTAATAATATCTCCCGTAAAATTGACTGGGAAGCCATTTATTGTGGACAAGGATTCAATAAGACGATCCCTGAACGTACAAGGCGAGTGTAATGAGACCTACGTTCAGAGCTGAACTAGGAGAATTCAGTCATTGGAGAAAAAGTAGGACGGTAAAGCCCATTACATTCTTTTTTTTAATTCCCAACCTTAAAAGCCGGAAAAGCTATCTGAACAACGGGATCAATTACGTCATCAAATTTACCCGGTGTAAAACAATCTAGCCAAATTATATTCAAATCCTATACATAACCTCTATTCATAATTTTTCTTCTTAATCACGGATTTATAAATGCATACATTTTATTTTAGGTTTCATATCATAAATCTCATTCCAGACTCTCTATATTTTAATTTTTTCGTTCCATGTTGAAGATAACAATCTGGCAATCTTGGAGTTGAATATGCCAGTTGAAAAGAGTGAATGTAGAAGTCCTATATGTTTACGAGATGTTAATGATGTTAACAATGACTGGATCACAAAACAATGTCAAATAGCTGCCTGGGGACAGTCAGATGCAGCAGGTACGCCAAGTTCTAAAATATATAACATTCAATTCATCTGTCCTAGATCGTATTATTCTTGAATAGTCATCCCAAAGGCCTAAAACATAAACTGTCTAGATTCTAGACTGAATAACCCGCCCCACAGTCAGACAGAAGTGAGGTAAGAGGAAATCTGACGTATTAGGGAAGGTTTAACAGTCTCAGTAGATTTAAGTCCTTAAATGTCTTAAGCCCCGTATACATGACCAAAAAATACACATATGTGCATATTTGCATATATGTATTAATTACTCACGTATGCAAAATTATATTTGCTAAGCGTTCACATGTTATATAAGCATTCACAGTAAATATGTAATAAAGTGTTTAGATGCCATTTCCAGTATATTTGCATATATGCAAAAGTATTTAGGATTAATATTTGTGCAGATTGTGTCATATAAACGCTCAGCAATATTTGCATATGTGTATATTTCTGAAAATGAGATATACACACATATGCAAAAATTGCTGAGCGTTTATATGACACAATCTGCACATATACTTACCCTAAATACTTTTGCATACATAAAAATATACTTTTGCATCTGGTCAGGACCAGGTGAAAATTTGCACCTGTAGTATTTTTACACATGAATGCAAATGCGTTTACATGACGAAATCTGCATACATGAGTAAATTTGCATATATGCAAAAGATTTGCACGTGTGCAAATTTCGTCATGTAAACGGGGCTTAATATTGCTTACTAATCTTCCATTCATGCGTGCGATTTTCTTTCTGAATAGTAGGTTTGACCCTCTTTTTATCAATCATAGACACACATTTGTTTTTGTTACAGTTCTTGGACTTTCTGCAAGTCTGCGTCATACCAATGTTACATTATACAACAGAGAAATCTGCTCTTTAATCAACCCAACAGAACCACAACCTGAAGGTACCTCATGTGGTCAAGTCAATCCAGAAAATGGCATCTGCTTCGTAAGTTTTTTTTAATTCCTACAAGTTTAAATATTTATTAATATCTGCCTCTCTATTTATTAATGTAGAATATTTGTACGTTCTTAATGTTATCATTCCCTCGATGAGCTTTCCGAATACAGAAACTCCAAGAAGAGAATGTTATACATGAATCGCCCATTCCAAAAAAAGAGCGTGTCGCTGTTGCATTGTGGGAGATCCGTGAGCAAAGTTACAAGAATGGCCGATTCATGTATTGATAATAAATGGGTGTAAACGCTATATTGTGTGCATATGGGAAATTGGGTAATATTTCCCATTTCTATTTACAGGGTGATAATGGTGGAATGGTGATGTGTAAAAATGAAGCTGTAGGTGTTTGGGAGTTGTATGGTTTGATATCTATGCCAAGGTTCGAAACGTGTAATCCGGCTGCTAACACCCCTGTCACTTTTGCTGATACCAGCTCCTTAAGCGTTAGAGATTGGATCGCCCAAGTTACCGCCCAGTGATCAGATTTGGGCGAAATGAATAAAGTTACATGAAATATACCTGCGGTTTTGTTATTTTCAAAAGAATAGAGTTATTTGTAACTACATTTTGTTACCACTAAAAATTGCCTGGTAACCACCGTGTGTATGGCTAACGAATATTTATGATAGAAGATTACGCTAACCTAGCCTTAACCACGAGCTAATGTGTATACCATTTGTGGTTAGGAATTACACAATTAAGGAGACACGAAAACACGCACCATGTTCAGATGTTTCTTGTTAAATGTTTTTTAATTTAATTTTAAAAGCATCTGTTGTGTAATGTTATTGTCCATTTAAAATGCCCAAAACTGGGTTGTCCTGAAAAGTTGTATCCGTAGCAGCAGTCTCGCGTAGTTTGGGGTTGTTTAGGGTGAATCGGAAATATTGCCACACCCTAAATTTGTGAATAAGCTAGAAACTGTCTACAGTCCGTCCCTTAGTTCGATAGGTATATAGGTAATTAAACTTTCAAAACTGTCAAAATTATAACTTGTTCGTCTCATGACCTTAACAGCTGTGTATCAATCCCATGTCAACTGAATGATAACTTTGGTCCGTAGAGCACCCGCAACATTTTTTGAGGTAATCAATGGTCATAACTCAGGCAGAATTATCGGAAATCATGTTTCGAAAATCGTAATTGAAAATTGCAAGGTTTCTTGGTCATTATGATCCACTATGACACCCGTCCGTGTCACCTTCACTGCTAGAAAATGGAGGGAATAAGAAAAGGAAAATGTTTGCCAACGTCATACGAAACTCAAGCTCCAGTGATTTAAGCGACTAATATGTGAGGTTGTATACGAATACAAGGGGAAGAATTTCCTCGGTTTGATTGTTCTTGATACAAATGTTTTTTCGTGACTATATATTTTTTATGTTATTCTAATCTTAGCTATAATGCCGGGTTTGAGACCCATAAATGTCGTTTATTTCGATCATAGGACATTCAGCTGTTCAGATATGAATTCACAAATTTTACCCCACTAAATTTCCAGAAAATGCCTCATGGCGGCCATCTTGAATATATAAATTTCCCCAAGGGTGCTAGGACGGCATGCTCCGGATTCTGAATATACACTTATTGAAGATGTAATCAATCAAAAAACGTAACGTGGACTATATTTCCATGTCAAGGCTTAAAAATGGGGTTTGGCTAGGTCTACATTATCTCACCGATGCTCTGCTGGCCAGAAGAATCGTACATTTTGGACAATTCTCTAACATCTCATACGGTTTTCTACAACAAAGTTGGGGTGCTGGGTGGCCGAATGGTCCAAAGCTTTCACTTTAGATCATAAGGTCTGCCATTGAGTCAATTCAAGTCTAATGGGGACTTTCCAGCACCGTGGGGTTTCTCCGGATCCTCCGGTTGAGCACACTATTAAAGATTCATACATGCAAGCGAACCATGCATTAGTCTCTAAATAACCTATTTGGTGTTGAATGGAGGTTAAATCACATCCCCCTCTCTCACTTATCCTAATAATTAAAGGAGCTAAATCGTTAATATTTGGAACCTACAAATTGACACAAATCTGTCACAATGTATATAATAATAAAATATAAACTGATGTATATAAACTGATTTACATCCTATCCTATTCGTTTTACGCTATTTCCAAAGCAGTTATGTTCGTGTACCAATGGTAAAATGTTTTTTCTTGTCTTTTCCAGTTCAGATCACAACATCAATGTGTATTAAACCTGACAAATAATTCGTGTTTTCAATGTTAAAGGTTTTGGATGATATTGAGTTAGAGACTTAGCTACTTTAAGCAAGGGCGTGGATTTGTCATAACTTGGGGGGGGGGGGGAGCCCTGGAACTTTTCATTACCAAACCTAAATAATAAATAGGCCTACGAACAGTTACCAGTGTTATTTCAATGAAAGCTGTAACTAGGGGTAATATGATAACAATATGGAGTATTGACTATTGTGAAGATCATGTAGATAGCCTTCTTCAGAACGGGACATTCATGTGGATATAAACCAGAAAATCTGTCCTCGCGTTCAAAATCATGGGGGGGGGGGCAGAGACCTATCCTCCCCACTAAATCCCATAACTTTAAGTGAACGTAGATTTTTATCCTTTTTTTGTCACAAATAAATATCTATCTATAGAAGGCCCTAAAAATGAGTAATCGCTAATTTGAGGTTGGTTCTTAACCTACATGTTCCAGTTTTTTGCCACTTGAAATCCCCTTTTCATCGTCATAACACTTTTTTTTATTAGTCTAACGAATACATATTTTTCATACAAATATTGCTGAATTATAATATGTGGTCCTTTATTTTTAAACCAATACCATGCAAAACTATATTGACACAGTCAAGCGTTGTGTAAATAGCAGAACTCTATAGAGGAGTAAAACCTGTAAATAACTTCTAGTGAAATACAGAAATGTATTTACAGAAATAAACCCAATATAATTACCATTCATGTTAAATATTAAAATGGAGAGAGAGAGAGGGGGGGGGGGGTTAACGTCCACTCGACACAAACTAGGTCATTTCGGCACTAACATATGGTTTTTCAATAATTCGCTTGCGCGTAGGCGGCTTTAGCAGTAGAACAAAACAGGAGGACCTGGAGAAAACCCACGATGTTCGACAGGCCATCCAACTGCTTGTCACGTACAACCGGGAATAGAAACCACGCCAGTTGACTTAATGACAGGCTTCATGATACAGCACGCACGTACCAACCATTCGGCCATTGGTCAATCAAAAAGGAACCACTTTCTTTTATTTTAAAGAACCACTTATTTTAAGTAAGTGTGACTTTTAAAAATAAATAAATGAGAACTGCTTTTATTTAATTGACCTTGAAGGAATACTGGGTCAATACATAGGACTTTGCAATAGCTAAACTTCTGTCAAAAAATGACGTATACGCTATGATGTAAAAAAGCTCAGTAATAGTGAAATCTATAGGAAAGAATTATATTTATTTATCTGTGCATGTAAGAAAGGATTGGATGATAAATTAAATCTCCAACTCGTATTTTTTGATATCAAAAAATATCAAAACCCATAGGAGATTCTCTCTTTAATGCAGACGAACTTTTTTTTAAAACGTTTACATACTACTATGTACACATAATATATCGTGAATAAAAAAAACCTCATTTTTTACATATAATTTATACTGAATACAACACTATTTACATATGCAAACAGTATTTGCTGAGAAAGATCAAGTCAAAAGTTCTAGAAGGCTATATTACGTCACGTAATATACAGCAGCCATAACCTTATGTTAGGGCAAGGTGAAGTAACAAAAATTGTCACAACACCTGAAATGGGGGAGGGGGTCGTCAAAAATCATTCACAACACCTTTAGTGTCTTTATTTTAGTGTCTAAACGTACTTGAGATGACACTGAAAAATAAAAAATGGATGAAAATAAAAAAAATAATGACTTTGGAAACTTTGGAAAATGTGAAGCAAATATACCATTCAGCATTTCGAAGCTACAGGATAAACATCTCAACGTGGGAAATCACAAAGTCTCACAGAGATACCTGAATATAATACACTACAACCACCGAGTGACCGAGACTTCATATTTGAAAAATATCTTAGTTTTAGCACAACACGTCGATAATCCTTTCAGACATTTTGTATGGAGTACCATCTTAAGCATCATTTGGAGTAAATGTTTCGGGTCTGTATGGAAAATTGTACATACTGCACCCCAATTTTCGGGAAACCGCTTTTTGTTTTCAGCATTATTTATTAATTCACCCTTGAAAATTTGTACTGACAATTTAATGTACTGAGGGACAATTAAACATTGGACATTTTTACAGTAAAATATTTCGTTATACATGTTATTCACTATTCATATACACTTAACACGTGGTTTAATCTTGGTTTGTACACTAATAATCCACTATTAAATTTAAAAAGGTCCATCTGAATGATTGATTGGAAATATGATGTGTTGCAAATGGTACTCCATAGAAATGACTTTGCCTCACTTGACAACGGCAGCCCGTACGTAACTAACGTGGCGAAAATTAAATGGTAGCTGGCTTTTTTTTCGCACGTACACAGTGAATGGCCATTTTGCACAGTAATCCCAGACAGAATTTGGCTATTTTGTTAAAATTGCCATAAAGATTTAAATTTTTGTTTAGAACTGAAATAAATTAACTATTGGTCAATCGCCACGATAAAAAACATTAAAATAATTATTTGTGTATATCTGAAATAGATTCGACCGAAGCACAAAAAAGATCCAAGATGTCAGCACCCATGAGCGAAGAGTTTCGGGACGCTATAAATGTTCAAAGTCGAAGTTAGGAGTAACAAACTTAAATTTGAAGGAAAACCAGGTGGAGGGACTACATGCTTGTTATGAAGGTCACGACTGTGTAGCTGTGTTACCGACAGGTTATGAAAAGAGTCTGATTTTTCAAATTCTCCCATGGATATTACAAAAGGAATACAAGGAAGAGTGTAGACTGGTGGCCAGTCTTCTCCACACACCAAAAATTGGCCAGTCCTCTTCAAAAAAAAACGAAAAAAAACCCCCGTAATCTCTAGAGACTGGGCAAATAGAACTTCAATCTCATCTAGTAGGTCAATCTGCATTGTGTAGGTCGTGTGACGTCGTGTACGTGATCACGACATATCTAACAACAGCGTGACATCAACCCTCAGACAATCTCAGCATGACTGCTTTGCACTCCAGTCGAGACGCATGATTCATGTCACGTGACTCGGGGCGTGCTTGATAACTGTCAATCATTCAAAATAAGGTAGGACGAAAAACATGGCAAGAATGCCCATTTTATTGTTAAGTTCCCAAATTGTCCAGTTTTTTTTATACAAATGGAAACGAAAGTGTTGGTTTACTAACAATTAATACTTTTATATAAATCGAAATGTTAATAAATAGAAGAGACTGGGCCAGTCTAGGAAGAGTGAAGCCATGATTGTTATTGTTAGTGCGTTGACCTCATGACCTGTGACGTATAGACCACGTTACATGAAAACATGTCGATTGACTGTCTCTGAGATAACTTCTCCGCAGGTAGCGTGTCCCACATGTTCAGAATGAACGGCAGCCATAATAGCTTCGATTTTGACAGGTCTGTTTTCATCAATTTATAGAACGATCCATATGAATATTGTTGACATTAAAAGATATAACAGTTCTTGCAAATGAAGCGCAATAGTCTATACTATTACGATTTACCACCTGATGTAAGGATAATTGTGATAGTATAAGTCAAAACGTATTTACTGCATTTTTATTCACCTTTCTGTGCCGAATAACCGCTTTAACGGAAGTAGCCTATTGCCCGCACAAATGATTTTATGCATGACTTTTTTTTAAATATTATAAAATTCCGTAAGTGGCACCTTATATGTATTTTGATATGAATAAATTGTATTCGGCGGTTGTTTACATAAAAAAATTCAAAATTTGTATTTAAAATTAACACTTTGCTCTTTGATATTGGCAAAAGGCCAAGGACATACATGTACAAGATATTTGGACACGAAAGCAACCTGCGAAACATTTTTTACACTATATACAAAGGCGAAATGTGCTATTACCAAACGAAATACGACAAAATTGTATTTATGGTGATGTAAATGAAACCTTTACACATCCATATAATGTTCTGTTAAACGTTGTCAGTTCAACGATTATTCGCATCACTCGTCTAAAGGTATGAAAGGTCATTTTCAAGATTGAAAAAGAAAATGGCAGATTCCAACAGTGTGGTAGCAAAGCAAGGACGTGGAAATCTCACACTATAAGGAAATAGGAAAGCAACTCGGCTACTGTACTACATAGATCAGAGTATACAAAGAGACATGATAGATTATCGTTTTGTCTATAGATGTAACCGCGATTGGGCGGTATAGGAATGAATGAATGAAATGGGGTTTAACGTCCTACGCTTAAGCACCGTACCTGGGCTAATTGAAGACGGGCATACGCCACAGTGTGCAATGAGGGAAATTTTGCCATCATGTGTCATCCTGTGTCATCTAGACAAAATAATTTATCCTTGACCTTAAACCCCATTTGCTGTTATTCTCACAATATTTCACAAACAGTTAAATTCCGTTTTAAATAGTGGGGTTGGGATGGCCTAGTGGTCTAGAGTGCCGCGCTTTGACCTCTAGCTGGCCGACCACCTTTGGCTTGCGGGGCGCCTTCTCAACCTCGTGGGTTTCCTCCGGGCACTCCGGTTTCCTCCCACTGCTAAAGACCTCTACGCGCTAGCGAATTATTGAAATAAAATTAAAACCATATGATATATCTTTCCCGAAATGACCCAGTTGTGTTGAGTGGACTTTAAAGGCCATTTTGCGCAGTAATCCCAGTCAGAATTTGGCTATTTTGTAAAAAATTGCTGTAAAGATTAAAATTTTTGTTTAGAACTGAAATAAATTAACTATTAGTCAATCCCCGCGCTTAAACATGTATATCTGAAATAGACCCGACCGAAGCACAAAAAAGTTCCAAGAAGCCACGAGCGAAGAGTTTCGGGACGCTATTAACTTTCCAAAGTCAAAGCAAGCACTTACAAACTTAAATTTGAAGGAACAACAATTGGCTATTTTGTTAAAATTGCTAAAAAGATTTAATTTTTTTGTTTAGAACTGAAATACATTAACTATAGTCAATCCCCACGCTAAAAACATTAAAATAATTGATTGTGTATATCTGAAATACCTACCGAAGCGCAAAAAAGTTCCAAGATGTCACTGTCAGCGCCCATGAGCGAAGAGTTTTGGGACGCTATAAATTTTCAAAGTCGATGTTAGGAGTTACAAACCTAAATTTGACTGTCTCTGTCTCAGATGTTCAGAATGATCAGTACATTGACTAAGTTTGATGATGAGAATTTGCTGCTTAGGCTATATAAAGTTTGGTGGCTATATATTGTAATATTATTAATGGCGAGATTTGTGCGAAACAACATGTACATATGTATAATAATATTATGACCTTGACTAATCATTTACAGAATCATAGAGCACGTGACTAAAACAAAGAAATATGTGATTATGTGATACATAATGATCTATAATGTGATAAATACATATGTTATATGTCTCACCCATTGTCCAAAAAAAAAATCAGCTATGATACGAGTTTTTTTGAAACGGAGAGAGAGAGAGGGGGGAATAGGGTTTCACTGTATACGTGTGAAAAAAAAGCCAGCTACCATTTAATTTTCGTCACGTTAGTTACGTACGTGTACTTATATAGCGAATCTATACCCGGAGTTCCGTCGGTTTCGTCGCTCTCATCCAATTAGGACCAAAGTTATTGTGTTCCAAAGTTTCAACCAATCACACTAGTTATCTGTGCCTAGGTTGAAAATTCCGCCTCAATTATAAGGCGAGTTATTGTGTTCAAAAGTCTCGCCCAAAGAAAAACCGACAATAGGCAGGGTTAGCTCGTGTAGAATGCTTTAGATACACCATTTAGAAAGATCTCATTTTAACAAAAGAAATATCCTCTAAAGTAAGTGAGTAATAGAATGATATCAGAAAGAAGAATAACGTTTTTTTACAAAATATTTTACGGTCTATGCAGCCTGTTATTAAACTTGAATATTAAATGAAGAGTCGGTGTCCGCAGTTTGGTTATCACTTCTCACTAATACTCTCTAGTCAGAAAGTGTCCGTTAATTCTGCTGTCATTAAAGGACCTAAGTCCGTAACTCAAAATCCTCCAAAATCTTTAACATCGAAAACACGAATTGTTGGCCATTTTAAATCAACATTGATGATGTAAACTTACCGGGGAAAGATGAGCTTCTGATATCCGATATTTTAGAAAAAATATTTTTATTAACATTGGTACACGTGTCGTGTACCATAATGCGCTTCGGCCCCAGTTTTAATAAGAGACTTAAAGAGCGAGGCTAGACATATTGCACCACACCATACGGCGTATGTTGACTGGAATAACCAGACGCTATATAAATTTGCACTAGATTGAGACTGCATGGCTTATTTCGCCGAACGTAACTGATTTGAAATTGGTGAAAAAACGGAAACCATTGAATGTAAATCAGTTTATATACATAAATATTACAGTATTATATGCGTTGCGACCCACTTTTGACAACTTCTAGGTCCCAAATGTTAGCGATTTAGCTCCTTAAAGTTGGGGTATTGACAGTTCGAACCCTTTGCATCCTGGCGAAATTTAAAAAGACCCGTCTTATTAAAGGGACAATATCACCCTTGCTGGCTTGACAGCTCCAGAAAATAAATAATAGCCCTATTCTAGGTACTAGATGTTTAAGTGTCCTACCTGTTGTGTAAAGGGACAATAGCACTCTTGCTGGCTTGACAGCTTTGACAAAGTGATGATAAGTGATGTCGACGTGTAACCGATGATAAGTGATGTCGTAACCTCTCGATAACTTTTCTTAAAACACGATTTTGATAAACTTCTAATTATTCAATTATTATTAATAAGCTACATATGAACACTAGATATAACTTCAAAGAGAATGTGTTGTTGGATACCTTGACCCGGCAGTGACATTCAGAGAAATATGCAGTGTAATTACAAACACCATAATTTAAAAATAAACAATATCATATATGATTATCATCTCAGCTAATTGTTGAAGCTTTATAAGCAGGAGTTCACTGAAACTAAAGGAGACTTGAAATAGGGTTCCTAGCCGATGTATGTCTTATTTCATGTACTAAATAAAGGTCTTATATACACCATGGCTTCCTTCTATTATCTGTAACATATTGTGTTACACAGCTCCGAACAATAAATATTTGCCTTATTCTAGGTACTAGATATTTAAGCGTCCTACCTGTTGTGTAAATTATCCATTACATCCTATTTTACTTGTCCAGAGGGTTCAAAAATATTTTAAAATCCAAGTCACATTTATACGTTTTTACGTAAAGAATTTTAAATTAATTAAGAGTAATTTCTATCAAGGGAAATAATAAGCTCCAGATTTGATTGACTGCCAGTCTCTCATAGTGAAATCGGTGACAACACAATCAACCAAATGGAATTTTTCCATTTTTTAAAAAAAAATACCGCTTATAAGATCATGGATATACCACTAATGAATGGGGTTATTTTATAATAGTACAATTTGATGAGCAGAATGAAGATTTGAACAAATTACTCATTTACAGTCAGTGTGGTATTGTCCCTTTAAGAGGATAAATGAACGACTAAGACTGTCATTTGGATATTTATAAGGTACTATCAACCAAAATTTACTCATAATGTACATTGGTACATTGTTCAGATGGGAAGACATTGAACATAACGTTTTATGCTGCCAGCTTTACAATTCTCAACGGAAACGGATTTGACCACACGCAAGATTTAAAAACTAAACTGAATAATTTAGGTCTTGGTTGTCAACTCCCGTTCTTACGACAATGAACAATCTAGGATAGATCTTGTCAAACTCATAGAATAAAGTAATTTGAATGAAATTTTCAATATATTCATTTTTCATTATCTATATTTGAACTATTATAGCAAGAACAATCAGCTCATTATCTAAATCTTACATAATGCATCTTCTCTAATTGCTTGAATTGGAATTCTGCCTCGTACACCTGAAATAAGTTATTGATGTGAACAATCCGAATATGAAAAAAAGTGTCACATCTTCTGGGACAGCTTATTTTGATCACTTGGGATTATTAAAACAGTTTTTGAGACTTCACCGGTATTATTGTCCTATTTGTTAGATGGGACTAAGAGAATAATCGCTGTTAATAGGGAAGTCGCATCGGTGTTATAAATTTAGTCAAGACATTCAATTTCTGAATATATAAGCATCGCTACCTTCACCCAAAAACGCATATATATTTCAAACGATGTCCCAACATCGAATACAAGTCGAATTATTTGAAGACCACCGATAAATAAAACCGACGTCAGAACTGTTAATGTTTTCTTGTTCAAACCAGGTCATTTCGGAACTAATATTGAGTTCAATTTTATTTTAATAATTCGTTTGCACGTAGGGATCTTTAGCAGTAGGATGCAGCCGGAGGGCCAGGAAAAAACCCACAAGTTTGGACAGGCGACCCTACTATTTGTCATTACCAAGCCAAGAATCGAAACCCTGTTACATGACTCAATGAAAAACCTTGTGATTTCTCGTGCACGTGTTAATCCAAAAAAAAATTGTATGAAATACTTATTAACTTAATCACTGATGGGCTGTAATAATTGTAAGTAGGGGCAGGGGGACATATACAGTATCGAGAAAAACATAACGCTTGACCCAATTTAACCAGATGTGACGTCATCCTTTGATGTTGGCGTACCATTATATCCATAAATAGTCTATTTATATATTTCTATGATAAAATATTTGTCTATTTGTATGATTATACCATTATTTCAAATAATGGTACGGGAAATGTGCCAAACGTACATTATTTATATTAGTTGCAATATTGTTGTTAAACTTATTAAATGTAAGTATATATTTATTTATTACTTACGTCATGCTCTATACAAACACTCAGGGCTGTTGACATCACATACAGGCTCCGTACAAACACTCATTGAAATGCACGTGCTGGATATGCAACGTTTGTTAGTTGACACTAGGCCTAAATCTATTTTCAATGATGTTGCCTTACATGACAATAATGTCATTGTACCGGTTGACAAAGCGTCCAAGTGTTTTAGTCCGGTGGCTGAAGGGGGGGGGGGGGTCGCCACCCGAGCTGTGAATTAATCAGACAAAGTTTTTCTAGACCAGTTTTTTGTTTAAATTCAGAATCTGGTTGGTGATCAGGCGGTTGAGGGGGCGTTTTCGAGATATAGGGGGTCAAATGTCTACGTATGGGTGTGTGTAGGGGGCAGGGGGCTCTCATTTGACATTATATATTAATAAAACAAAAATTTATAGGATTTCCCATCTATAAATAAGTGTTTATGATACCCATGGACAACTGTTTTGAATTTTGGGGAGGTGGAATGGTGGTAGCAGGTGTAGGTGTGCGTGTGTGGAGGGGTCGGGGTCATTATGTTAACATAAATGATGATCATGTTTTATACTAATAAAACATACATCTTTTAGGATTGCCCAGTTCTAAATAACTGTTTATGATGCCTCTGGACCGCCTGGACAACTGTTTGGTTCGTGGAGCGGGGTAGCAGGTGTGCATGGGTGGGTGGGTGTGTTGGGGGGGGGGGGTAAATTGGCGGGAAATAAGTTCACGTTGACTTAGTAAAACATTACTTTTTAATTCCACTGTACATCTATAAATATATGTATAGGATTACGTTTGTATGGGGAGGGGGTGGGGGTAAATGTATATTTGGGGACAGAAACCACTTTGTTCAAAATTGACCTGAAAAGTGCTTTCTCGAGATTTTCACTCAGTAACAATATCGTCTTTAAAAATATTAAATTATGATGGTACCTTTCAAGAGATCTGGAAATGTTCATAAAAAAAACACATATTAGTTTATTATAATATGAGCAAGATAGATATCTTCTTGATGACTGATCAACAGCTCGCATATATCCTTTGGATATGCTTCAGATACCAATTCACATTGTAAAAATTCATTCCAGCCTTGTATCGCAGTAAAAGACTACTCAGGCAAGATGGTAATAAAGAAAGAAAGTTTTGTTATATTTCATCACAGTAAAATTCCCCCAGAAGATATTATTTCTAGTTTATTCTACTGATGTAAGTCGGTTTTCATTGACATTTTTTTCTAAACCGGCAATTACGTCATCTCAGCTCTTTAAACATTGTTAGAAAGTTGAGATTTTCTTGAAAAACAAAGACAGATAGACATTACTAATCTTGATTGGATCAAAAAATATCAAGATTAATATCGAATGTGTCGAGAATATCCTAAAACTGACAACCAACCATTAGGACACCAAATATCTCACCTACTCCTCTTCGCATTGCAAATAATGGAGGTGCTGAAACATATTGTATTTTGCGTTCTTGCTCTGGCCAAATAGACATCCCAATCATTCTCCTCGCAAACGATGATCCAAATATACAAATTCTGATCGATAATGAGACTGGCAAAGGTACGAAATATCTCGAAAGGCGACTTACATCAGTAGATGACGCTAGTAAAAAGATTTTCTTGGTGAAAATATGCGAGTGTTGGCCAGCAAACGAGAAAATATTTATCTCGCTGATATAAACTTTTGATTTTGAATGTTCTGATGAAGACTAAGAATAAACTAAATAAACCACTAACAAGATGCCACTTTAAGCTCAATTATGAACGTAATGATTTCTGTCCACAAAAATACATGTTTTCAACTTTAAACCAAGTGGTTTCTGTCCCCCAAAATACACCCCCCCCCCCCCCATAAAATTGTAATCGTATACACATATTTAGAGATGTGTAGCGGACTTAAAAAGTAATGTTTTTACTAAGCTCTAAGAAAGCATCATTTGAATCAACGTGAACTCATTTCCCCCAACACATGAACACCATCTTCAATAGAAGGCTTGATCTCGCCTTAACTACATACAGCTTATCAAGCCCTTCACTCAACACTCGGCATTTCTCGGCACTACATTTGCTTGGGTATAGGCCCCAACCGTGATCCAATCAGATTCCTTCGCTAAATGGGTTACTAAAAATAGACTACTTTCAATTCATTTTATTTATCGAAGGCTCCGATTAGCCCATACAGAGCACGTGATCAGCGAATTCCTTATTGCATGCTGAGTTGGTTGTCCTTTATTGTCTGGTGTGTTGTTTTTTGCGTGCCAGTTTGATCTCGGCGACAGTACAGTGTGAGTGTCACGACCTCTGATTGGACAATGCTTATTAGTCACGTATATACACAACAAGCGGAAAAGTTCAAGAATTGTCCAGTGTTGGAGCAACGGTTAGATGTGGTAAAACTCGCGGCCGTTGCTTCAGGAACATGCAAGTATCCCTGTAGTTAAAGCTTAGATGACATATTCCTCGATCTACTTAAAAAATCAGAATAAAATGAACAGATCGAGGCATTTGTCATCTCAACTACAGGGATACTTGCGAACTAAACTTATTAAAACCTTTAAAATATTTGACTTGATTTGTAAATATAACATGTCACTCTCGACTTTTATTCTAGACATATTCAATTGACACATATATACTACCTCCCTGATAATGTATGTCTACTACATCGTTAACACTGTTCATCCCCATCATATAGTATACCGATAGTCAATTGGCCAATAACTTTATTTTACTGATATTTCGCCTGACAGTTTTGATGCAGCTATGGCTGGTGTGGCGCGCCAGACAGGGTAAGCTTACTCTTCCGGACACCTGTAACCACTGTTTGTCGTGTATTGTGTACACGGTGAACAGTCCATATGCTGATTACACTATTTTGCCTTATTACACTATTTTGCCTATACCGTTTTTTTAGGACTTCGAATTTTGTCTAATGGTTAGGATTGTTCGTACCGGTACTTGATTTTATTTTATTATCTGTATTTTAATAGATATTCATAATCTGCAGGTTTCCGATCCTGAAGAAGTGTATTCTGTATTCATTTGTAAGTATATAAGTTACTTTGAAACTGGCAAAGCTGCAGTTTCAGGGACACTAATCCTACAAACGGCACTAGGACCAACTTTTGATTGCGCATAGAATAAGAGGTTTGGGCGAATAACTGTTGCTTGTAGGTGTTGTTCTGTAGGTGGATGTCCCAGATAGAAATTGGGACCCAGGAATTAAATTATTATCCTGTCGTGGAAAACTCCATTACAGAAGATAACAGTGACTACCCAAACCTTGGTGCTGGCTGCAAAGAGCTAACATAACAGTTCAAGCTTCGCGGTTCCAAAGGTGTAGGCTAACCTCTAGGTGGTTTTGCGTTTTGCATCCCTTGCTTATCAGGAGTTCTCGGAATATTAAGATTGGACTAGCAATTTGCCATCAAAGTTAATGAGACATTTTTTTCCCTCAACGGTTTGTAGTTTGTATTGATATCCATGTAAATGACGATGACGTAATATTTAAGTAATCTTTAAAACACAAAACAATGTAGACGGAAAACAATCGTAAATCCGTCAAGTGTTCCAATTCTATTCAATATGAGCAGCAAACCAGTGGCTGTATTCCACATAAATTGTGCTGGTTTTTTTAATGGTGTTGATCCATAAAATAAAAGTATCCCAATGATTACAGCGAATCTTTACGAAGCTACGTCTGTCTGTTATACCCAACTTGATTTGGGACCTGCCATAATCTTCTGCCATTACTTTATTATATTAAAGGGCGAATAACTCTATTCTATGAAACATTAAGAATGGTTCTAAAAGCACACATTAATGAAATATAATTTAAATTGATTCATATATAATTTAAATTGATCTATTGTTATTTCTAATTTATGTTCATTAAAGAAACCCGCGAAGAGTCCAAATTGAACAGCAGTTATTTGCACACCTGCTTTGTTCACTGAACACTCTTTTCTGTTGTTGGGGAATCAGACATTTTGATCTACTTTCGTTTTGATTTCTATGATATGTTTTCGGTGGTCATTAGAAATTCAACACCGAACCAATATGTCCCAAGCATATACACGAGTCGTATAGTGATTTAAAAGTGTTCATTGTGTTAAACATTGATCCCATATTTCACGGTAAGATACTGAAATACATATTGATTGAAATGGATCAATATTGTGTTTAATTTCTAATATTATGAAATTTTTTGAATTAAAGAGGTATGCATATTATTGTAAACTGAACTAAAATACAGAAAATGCATTGAATCATGAAATATTTCAAGTTAACCAAATTCGACAATATTCCTTTAAAGGTAAACAATTTTTTTTGTGAACATTCGGGAGGGTCTGTTTAAACAACTCCTAGTATTACGTCTCGTATTACGTGTTCATAAGATAACTGAAGAGTTGTCCAACACCCTTTACAGAAAATGATTTTAGAAAGGGAGAATATATAACAATATGAAGATGCCAATACATTGTATATAAGTACCAACTTACAATGAATATCAACCATTCATTTCTAAGTAAATTGGAGTTTTTAAAATGCGCAGTTTTCTGCATTGTATGACCGCTTATTTATTGACACTTAAGGTGTTGCATATTAACATTTGTATTGATTTGTAAGAATTTGAAGATTCAAATATATTTGCGCAAAATGGTGTCGTTTTCTATAAATATGCGGACTGATAAATTGTTGGGCAGTTCGAGGGGTTAAGTTCAGAGAAATTAACCATGAAGATCCTTGTACTACTTGCAGCGATTTGCAGCGCGCACCTTTCCCAGGCAGCCGTCCTTGGCGGTAAGTTATCTGATAATATTTCCAATTTAAAAAAAAAAAAATTGTACTTTTAAAAATGTATTCCACAAGGAGTCATTAACATGCATTTTAAATGTTTCATAAATATTGTACGGTAATATTCTGTTATGTTATGAATTCTTCCAGCATAATGTCAACTTTTTTTTTCAGTCTGTGAAATTGATCCTACTTCTGGTAATAAATGTTCAGAATCTTGTCCAACGGGCTCTACGGAGTTGAATTATGGTCCTGTTGGATGTGTATCTACAACTCTAAGAAGCTGCTGCAATTTTCCTGGTAATGTTTTTCTTTTTCTCTTTTGATCAAGCTAGCAATTTATTCTACACGTGCATATAAAAAAATATACTCCTAACTGACATATGAGATGACGTGAGAAATGAAATGCTGGAAAAAAAACTTTCCATTTTTGAAAATTACACGGCCGCAAACGCGTTTTACAGCTAGTCCAGGCCGTGAATACAGTAACGTGTGATTAGTCTAGTATCGTCCTATTAAAATGTTGGTGGTCTTGGAACCGAATTTAAGATTTTGGTGGAGGGGGGCATAATTGAAATGCCGAAAAAAATCTGGTTTAGAGTCCATGGAGTCTCGGCCTGCTAAGTAAACTATAATAATACTCGAAAGTTTTCGTTTACATTTCACTGAGCAACACGGCCTGTAAAGCCTGTCGAAGGCGCAAACGCGTTTTCCTGCTATTCTAAAATGAGTTCAGCAACTTCAAAGCGGTTTGGTGCTTTTATAACCAAAATCCCGCTAAATGCCGACATAAATTTGCACTCCCCAGAAATTTAACTGACGAAACAAATATTGATGATGCCCGAAAAATTTCTCGTTTAACGATGACGCCCGAAAGACTGACACCTGAAAAGTTGCGATAGACACTGTTTATTACACTGACTTTAATCCTAGAGTCAGTGTAAAGAATTACGATGTAAGAAAAATTGACGAAACATGTAATGATGGATGCCCGACAAATCTCAAAACAAAGTAGAGTGACCCCAGGCAAAATGTTTGCCGTATTCAAATTAAAGGGAGTAAAGTTAGTGTTTAATTAACACATCAAAGTCATCGGATTTTGGGCACTTAGAAAATAGAAACCCAAAATTACATGTTAATTTTGCTTTCACTTTACCCGTATGTACGGTTTTAGTATTATCCAGTATAAGCAGCACACATAACCGTTTGCCAAATGGTTTAAATGTTTTTACACGAGGAAGTTGATATAGTATCTGACCTGGGAATCGAAACCACACCCCTTAAATCAATGACAGACCTCGAGATCGGACGCGTTTAACCATTCGACCACCCAACCCCCATTTGACAAAGGTCGCTTTCTTCGTTCGTTTGTTTCTGGAGTTTAACGTCTACTTTCGCCAAGGGTGATATCGCAGGCAAGAAAAGTCGTTTAGGGCCAGCTCGAATAAATAGTTGCTGCTGTATCGGAGAGTTTTTTTTTATTCAGTTCTTGATTTTATGGGAAGCCAATGTGGCATTTCAGTAATATATTCAAATTTATGAATCCCGAAGATGATGCGGCTAGGTAAGATATACTCCCCCCCCCCCCGAGCTACACAGTCCTCCCCTTGTAATTTAAACAATCTGTCTACAGATCATTACACTTATGCCTCGGAATTCTTCCAGCTTGTCGCACAGTTGGCGTTAAAAAAAAAAGGTGGGTTATGTGGCAGTATTGTGTAGATTTATTTTACCAAATATATTTCTAGCCCAAAACTTTGTTTCCTTTTTAGAAACAACAACTCCGGAAGCCACAACTCCGGAAGCTACTACGACAACAACTCCGGAAGCTACTACGACAACAAACCCAGAACCTACCACGACGACTACTCCGGAAGCTACTACGATAACATCTCCGGCAACTACCCAAGCCCCCGCAACTACCCAAGCTCCGACGACTATCCCAATAGAAGAACAATGTGGTTTACGAGGTCGTCAACGCGGCAGAATATTCGGAGGACAGGATGCTACACCGTGTGAATGGCCGTGGCAAGTTTCGATTCGAGGACGTTTAAATCCGGAGTCTAACCTTGATCCCACTAGCAGTCACACCAGCCATTTCTGCAGCGGTGTAATTATTGGCGACGAATGGGTTGTTACTACTGCCTACTGTGTACTCGTGTAAGTTCCGTATTTATGTTCAAATATAAATTCCAACTAATTTAGGTGATTGGTTTAGATTTATTGAAAATGTGAAACGATTAACTTTTGATAGTGGCAGAAATTTATCCCATAATATGTTTGTCGAATTCGTAGGCCTACATGTGTACTTTAAGATTCATTATGCTAAATCTGCCAAAGACAGATCTTTATTCTGGCTTCAAGTATTATATAAGTCTTAAAGGGACAATCCCAAATTAAATAGAGGCTCAAAAATAAAAATCTGAGAATGTATGAAAATAAAACGCCAAAATATAGAGGAATGGTGTATTTAACTTGTCTCAAAATCTCAACTCATAATATTGAGTCGGTTGGACGTGAACGCCAAAACTGCTTATCCGGACACGTAACTATTTTTAGATTTCGGGTCAATTGTTTCGTTGGGTGACCTTATAACCGATTACGGTTACTTGAGAGGGTTATGCAGTGAATAACACATGTGCCGTACTTGATAAAGAAAGGCAAATTTCAACTACACATTATTTTTATTTAAAAAAAATGTTTGGTTTTATCCAGATACCACAAAATACACCTTGGGGCACCTGTCTCAAATTCCAGATGAAGACTGACGGATTTAAGTCTTTTGAAAACGTATCATAAAAACTGAAGTAGTTGTTCGGCCCTTGACTCTAATATTGTAAGGGATTTTAACAAAACATTAAGCAGTTTTATTCCCAAAATAAATATCGGGATTAGCCCTTTAATTATTGGTTTGCAGAGATTCAAATGCATTAGAACGCTCGAGAGATTCTAAAATTTAACGACTAAATGAATAATAGAGACACGTTTTTCTAGTACCATTGCTGCAATAATTAATAGACGAATTCAACCATTACTATAGTTGGTCTGTATTAATCAATTACACATATTAAAGTTGCATTATGCAAGAGTTAATGGTTTTAAATGTTATATAATTTATTATGTAGATATTTATTCACATGGCAAACCTACAATCAACTCTCTAGAACATCGGATGGCCGAGATGTAAACATTTTTAAGATAAAATGGATAATCGAGACGTCGGGTTGATTGTCAAGTACCGTTGTCACGATAATAGAAATGAAATGGGGTTTAACGTCCCGCTGTTCTGCTCAGAACTGGGCTAATGAAGACGAGTCACGATAATACACAATCTACGCTACAAGGGCAAATTGCTTTATTCTGAGCGAAATTTTTGAAGATTTACGTCACGATAATAGACAATCTACGCTACGTCTTCAAGAATTTCGCTCAGAATAAAGCAATTTGTCATTATCTATTTTTGAACTATTATAGCAATATATCATACAATTGACTAATGTTTTTCTTTGAACTACAGAGCAAGTGCTTTTGGTGGTGGTGATCCTTTGAGTAATATACTGGTTGTTACCGGAGATCATGATGTCACTGATTTAGTTTTTGATGTGAGTGCAGGCACGATCGCGGAGGGGTTATACGGAATTTCTGAATACAAAATATACGACGGATACGTTTACGGACCAACGACGTTCAGCTTTGATAACAATCCAGACGCAGAATGTAAGTTCAAACTTTAATTAATTGTATAGCCATTGAAGGCCAAACCCTTCAACAACCTTCCGCGACAATGTCCCATCCACCTACTAGTGGTTGCCGTAGGTGCTATCATTTTAATACCCCCATTTCACTGGGCCACGGAAGACTTGAGGAAGGAAATCCGTAAGTCTTTCCTCTCATTCCGTATGGCTCCGCTACGAAGCGCAGTGAATCCGTAGTCATCCCTCGTCGTCCACAGACTTTTGCGAGCCCAAATTGTTCCGCGAACTTTCCTTTAAATATCGTTTGCAGACAAATTTTCGGTGCTCTTCCGCAAAATTCAACCGGGATCGATCCGAGAGTCTTCCGCTGTTATTCCGTATACAAACGTATTTGCCGCAAGTTGTCCGCATGTATATCGCAGGTATTCCGTTTATAGATATTTCTACCTCGACGGCAGAGCTGTTGGAAAAAATCACTGAGAAATTGAGGAACACGTGGGAATGAGCACGGAAGACATAAGGATAATTTGCGGGTCACACTTAGCAGTAGCGAAATAACTGCGGTATCTGGCGATACTAATCCGTTTGGCACGGTAGAACTGTCGAATAATCGCTGAGTGCTGGCCTTCTACGCGGAATAAATGTGCAACAAGTGCGGACGATCTTCGGCAACAGCGTTTGGTCTCGGATCAATCACGGCGTACCTGCGGAAAAAATTGGTAAAGAGCACATGATTTCGCCTATAAAGTAGCTATTCTGAAGAGGAAAGCACATAATACCATGGACAACTTGCGGCAACTGCGTTTGTATACGGAATAACAGCGGAAGACTTGCGGATATTACGGATCGCTCCCGGTTTAACTGCGGAAAAGCACAAACAAATTTTTCCGCAAACGTTCTTTTCAATATGTTCAAAAGAAAGTTTGCGTCAAATTGTGGGCGCGCGGAAGGCTGCGGATGATGTGGAATGAATTCAGATTCACTGCGCTTCCTAGCGGAACAATACGGTACCACAGGAAAGATATACGGTACTTTGCGGTATAATTGAGGTTTTGCTTCCGCAAGTCTTCCGCGGTCTAGGGAAATGGGGATATAAGTCCGTGCTTCTGCCTCAAAACAGTGATTTTATGGGCGGAATCCGATGTCATCCTTTGATCTTTACCGATTTTCCGCAAGTGCGTGACGATTGGTCCGAGACGAAATGCGGTTGCCGAAGATGGTCCGGGCTTGTTCCGCAGTCATTCCGAAGTTCTACCTTGCCAAACGAATTAGTACCACCAGCTACCGCAGTTATCCCGCGTATTTTCCACCATTGCCGAGTGTAGCCCGCAAGTTGTCCGAATATCTTCCGTGACGATCCGGGCGCATTCCTTAATGTTCCGTAGTTTCCTAGCCGCTTCGCCATAATTTGTAGCGTAGTTTACCCGTATGTGTACCGAAGATACCGTTACTGTTCCGAAGGTACTCCGAGAGCGTGAGAAATGGATATTTTCCGTGGAAATTTGTTTCCACTTTTCCGCGTAAAAATGCCGAAGCTTTTCCGTAGAAGCCATTCCGCGGACGTCCGTGAGTACCGCAGCTTTCCGCAGCCCAGTGAAATGGGGGTATAACAGTTTGTTTTGAAGCACTGGGGCCATGCGACGACAAAACATACCGATATTAAGCACCGCACAACCACCCGTCTCAGAGTTACGAACCATTTAAAGATGCATTATCTAAGTGCTGATTCTGTCTATTGTTGGTCCATTTTGGGGCTTTATTACTTAAAACTTTTTTAAAACATAATTAACCCTTTAAGCCATCGGGTAGAACCGATTTAAAGTAGATTAGAATACCGAGGCTGGGATGGCCTAGTGGTCTAGAGTGCCGCGCTTCGACCTCTAGCTTGCCGGCCAACTCTGGCTTGCGACTGTGGTTTCGAGCCCTGGCGTGAGCTTATGTGGCATGGAGATAGGGGCGCCTTCTCAACCTCAATCGAATTATTGAAATGAAATTAAACCATATGTTAGTCCCGAAATGACCTAGTTGTGTTAAGTGGACGTTAAACCCCATTTCTCTCTCTCTCTCTCTCTCTCTCTCAACAAACGAGTTTAACGATAACATAGATAATCATCCCCGTGCCCTTGCTACGATTGCCCTAATACTACCTTCGCAAACGATTTGAAACATATCCATTATAGATGCATTATGTTTTATATTTCATAGATAGATAATGAAAGATGAATATATTGAAAATTTCATAGTATTTTATTTTGAGCGAATTTAAGTTATGAGTGTTTGAAATTTTGATAATGTAATCTCGATTGTCAAGTATCATTGCTATGATAACGTGTTTTCTAATCCTTTAAATATCACGGTCACCCGGTAATTGAGAGAGATGATTATGGGTTTGCCATGTGGGGGGATGCATAATTTTTCATTCATATAACATTTAAAGCCAAAATAAGACCTACATGAGCAGATTAGGCTCTTATGTAATCCATCCTTTACTACATGCCCTTGAAACCTGATGTACCAGGATACCAAACAGTTTGAATAATATTCGACAGAAAGTTGCTTTTCGGAAGTCCTTTACGAATTGCTGATTAAAGGCGGCCAGGAACACGGGCAACTTCAGATATGTCGGACTATTTACCCTAGATTTATTTCTGTTTTTCAATACAATATTGGTAGGATATATCCAGCGCCGGATTAACCATGGGCCCCCCACAAAAAATCTCAGTTGCGTCCTTTCACCTCCTTTAGAAATGCCATCATTTCATAGCACTCGCATTTATCACCAGGGCCGTATTAACCATGGGGAACAGGCCCCAGGGCCCCCCACAAAAATTATCAGTTGCGTCCAGCCCCCTCCTTTAGAAATGCCATCTTTTCATAGCACTCGCATGGATTGGTCCACTGAAATAATGCCAGAATGCGCTAATTTTGTGGCAGACTTTTTTTTCTGGAGGAGGTACTTCTAAAGAGCTCCACACAAGTGTCTGAAATGCCAGGAAATCAATTTCTAGAGAAATAAGGCGCTCCCTTCAAAAAAATTGACAACCTTTCAATTATAAAATAATACACTTGATTATGATCACATAGTGATGCCCTGAGGCACTGGTGAGTCGCTCAGTTTTAATGGCGCCTACAACTGATCCAGACTTCCTTATATCTCTTATGTGGAGGCTATCGGGCGCCACCACAGGCGTGGATCCAAGGTGCGGAAACCAGAAGCAAATGCCTCTCCCAAAATATCTGCCGCCTTATAAAATACAAAATTGCCACTCAGATATCACCCCAATGGCAGAAAAACGTGTTTTCTGCATCGTTATTTTTCAAATTTTCTGAGGGAGGACCCCAGACAAGGGTACCGCCCCCATAGGCGAAGGACATCTCCTATCACCCCTTTCTGTGTTAGACGAGGGAGGGACGGTGGTTCAGTGAGTAAGGCGCTGGTTTGCCAAACTGGATGTCATAAGTTGTTCCTCGGTATTGTCCAGCGTACGCCCTCCACCTGCTATCACCAACCGGTAGTGACGTAGGACTGAGGATCCAGTATGGACAGCGTATAGTGGCTCAGAGATCCCGTGTACACGTTGGCATGCACGTTTACCTATCCCTTGACAGAATTCAATTGCTTTATGGGTAAAATGTCCCACCATATCACCCTGTATACATGCTCGTTTTCATTAGACTGAAGGTGCAGAACAGTGGCAGCTGAGCAAGGTCTAAGGCCGGGTTTCCATGCGTGTTACGTGATGCGTATTGCGTAACGCGTATTGTCAGTTTCCATGTGTGCTTGAGAGCCAAATATTGCCATCCCAAAACTACATCGGATATGCCTATTGCAGTGGCAGTGCGCATGTCCATGTCCATTCCGGTATCCGTATATACGCGTATTGCGTATTCGGACACTCTTGTGAGCGTCCCGAGAAACACGTACTACGCGCTGCGCATCACGCTTTACGCATTATGAGTACATGGAATCAACTCCTACCATTTTAGTGCAAGGTGTTAAATAGGCTACGCATTACGTAGCCTACTACGCATTCCGCATTATGCACTACGTACACATGGAAACCCGGCCTAATTCTCGATCTTTTCAACAATACGCTATGACGAATTCCAATAGAAAATGTGTGAACCTACTGTTACTATTTCCTCAAAGAAATGCACTATCGTATCGGAATTTAGGTAATATTTTCTTTGATAGTACTTATTAAACCTTTATAATATCTTTTCAGCAAACAACATTGCACTACTGAAGTTGAGTAGAAAGATCGAATTTGGACGCTGTGTGCGTAAAGCGTGTCCCCCGCAAGGTCTAGACGCCACATTTGGCCAGAAGAATTGTACCATTGCTGGTTGGGGTGCAAACGGAAACGCAGTTAATACTGCAGGTACTAATTATGTTTATGCAGAGGCGTAGCCTTAAAATATATATGGGGGGTGGGGGGCACCGCAAATGAAATTATGTGACGCCGAAGTAGCGCGACAGGGAGAGTGTGGGAGGGTCAGCCTCCCACTGAGGGGGGGGGGGGGGCACTTCCATAAATTATTTTTAAGTTTCAGTTTTCTGTAAACACTGTTTTGGCATATTTCAACGGGGTTAAACTAAAACATCACCTCAACATATTGGGATATGTTCAGGTTTTATACAGATAGAATCCTAACTAATCCTAATAATTGTTGTAAATAAATAGGAGTAAGCCCACTATGTAGCGACAAGCGTGTGATATAGAGAACAGCACAAATCGTTAGAATTTTCAAGTTGTCATAAAATACTGAACGAAATGGAATGTTCAAATTTCACAAGATTGTAACGATGGATTCTGCAGTCCTGACTCATGCATAGAATCTTTAAAACGACAATGACACTCTTGATGGCTTGACAACTCCAGAAAATAAATAATAGCCCTATTCTAAGCACTAGGTGCCCTAGCTGTTGTGTAAATTATCCATTACATCATTATTTTACTTGTACAGAGGGTTCGAAAATATTTCTAAATCCAAGTTACATTTGAAAAGTCTTACGTAAAGCTTTTCAAACCATTTAGTTGAATTTTCCCATTTTTTTAAATTAGGTGGGTTAAGGGGAAATTTGTATCATCAATTAATTGGAATATTGTAAAAAAAAGTACAATTTGTTGACCAGCATAAAGATTGGGTCACATTATTCAGTTCCAACAAGAGTGTTATTGGGCCTTTAAGTAGCGGGTGTAATATTACAATGATGGTATATGAGAATATGGCCCAAGAGGGAAAGGTAGACGTATAAATAATTCTCTATTTTATAAAGTATCTAGATAATATTATGGTGTTTTTTTTTCTCCAGTTTTACAAGAAGCTGACGTTCTACTAATTGATCGTGATATCCTGGCTCTGTTCAATTCATTTTCCGGCATTACTGAACCAATCAAACCTCTGACTACGAAGGCTAAATTTACAGGAGGTGTTGGAAATACATGTCCGGTATGCATAACTTAAGTTAATGAATTATTGAAATGGGTTGACCCAATCTGATATTTTGATAACTGGACTGGGATAAGTTCTATACGAATACAAAATCGGTTGTATAGGGTATGGTAGGGCTCATTTTAAGGCTGTATTTAGCGAATCGCGGTTTCCGGTGTTTTGGGGTTATGTGGAAATTTCCCGAATTTGACTTACAATAACACGATATCACGCTTACATCTTTATAATCAAAATATAACAGAATTAGAGAGAGGGAGAGAGATGGGGTTTCACGCCCTCTCAACACAACTAGGTCATTTCGGGACTAACATGTGTTTTTTTTATTTTATTTCAATAAATCACTTGCGCGTAGTGGTCTTTAGCAGTGGGAGGAAACCGGAGTGCCCGGAGGAAACCCACGAGGTTGAGAAGGCCCCCCTATCTCCATACCACATACGCTCACACCAGGGCTCGAAACCACAGCCGCAAGCCAGAGGTGGCCGGCCAGCTAGAGGTCGAAGCGCGGTACTCTAGACCCCCCCCCCCATAACAGAATTAACATATCTATTTTTATAACAGTGCAAAGAAACATTCAATGACGATGTTATATTTTACGGCAGTTGGGTAGAAAAAAATATATATCTTAACTATACCACTGTCATTAGTTCGAACCCATGACGTACATGAATGACATGCCTTATCATCTACCGTCAACGTGTTAGATCACACGTATACCCAATCATTCAATTCATCAAAATAGTTATCCATCAGACAATTGAAATATACACACATAAGGGAACATACCTAAATCATCCGTTGCGTGATGGTCGTTTTATATTCGATGTTACTCTTGTTCAGTCGACTGATGTCTTTTAGCAAGTTGCACTGCACCATGATACGGAAGCGTATTAGGATTCAATTAAAATTAAATCCCATTAAACCCTAATTAGGAGAAAACCCACGAGATTGGACAGGCGACCCTACTCCTTGTTACGTACAACATGGGATTTGAAACCACGCTAGTTGACCCAATGACAGGCTTTATGATAAAGCGCGCACGAGGGTCTCCGGGTCCTCCGGTTTCCTCCCATTGCTAAACCTCCTACGCGCAAGCGAATTATCGAAATTAAAACCATATGTTAGTCCCGAAATGACCTAGTTTGTGTCGAGTGGACGTTAATTCCCATTTCTCTTCCCCTAATTAGTAGATATTAACTTTTAATTAAGGGGGTTGGATGGCTGAGTGGTTAGCGTGCGCGCGCTGTATCATAAAGCCTGTCATTGATTCAACTGGCGTGGTTTCGAATCCCCGGTTGTACGTGGCAAGCAGTAGGGTCGCCTATCTAATCTCGTGGGTTTTCTCCGGGTCTTCCGGACCCCCCTCCCCACTGCTAAAGACCCCTACGCGCTAGCGAATTATTGAAATAAAATTAAAAACCGTATGTTAGTCCCGAATTGACCTCTCTCTCTCTCTCTCTAATTAAGAGTCACTTATGGGTTACTTATTATCATCACCTATTTAAAACTTACCAAGAATACTTTATATGATTCTGAATTTCATAATTCATATTTCTTTCTTTAAAAGGGAGATAATGGTGGTATGGTAATATGTGAAGACAGTGAAGGAAAATGGGCACTGGAAGGACTGATTAACATACCTAAATTTGGAGGATGTGAGGTGGCGGACCAATTTCTGGTGACCGATGTTGCGGCTGCTAGTCAATGGATTATTGATAATGATGTTTAAATAGACATGTATTTTTTTTTAGTAATCATACATGTATATGAACTTTGAGAAATAAATTTAAGCTGCAATTAATTTGTTAGCGTCTCGTTGAGAGGAAGCCACGGTCAGTGTTTTTTGCAACTGCCCCAATGGAGAATTGTCGATTATTATACGCCCTGGAACCAAAATAGCCTACTATAGTTTGTATTTATTTTCTACCCAACTGCAGAGTATTCTTACCCCCTTGAGTTGTCCACCTTTGCAATACAGATGTGTGTATTATGAGTCCTAGAACTGTAACCGTGTAAATCCTCGGTAATAAATACACACTGGAATTATCCTTTAAACTGTTTAATACCGGAAAACATAAAATATCATAAACACAGAATTGCGATGTCGGCCTTTGTGGAAATCGCATTTATTGACGACACGCTAGAACTTTTTGCAGAAATCATCTCCTTAAAACGCTGGCCTCTTATAAAATCTCTGTTCTGTTTGCTAGTAGATTTTCTATTCGATATATCTAAATCATAATGAAAACTTCACCACGTCAAAACAATGGAAGTGCTACTACCTTTGCGGTCTATCCTCCATCGGTTGGCCTTCGAGTTGATCTTCATTACTTTCATTATTTCCGCCAATTCATCTGGTATCAATATTTGTTCCATATCTGATTTTTCTTTGGGTTACTTGCTTGCAAAAAGGTTCCGATATCTTGCCTCACAAAGCACTCCACCAATCTGTAGCAGTGTAAATCTTCGGTAATAAAAAGACACTGGAATTATCCTTTAAACTGTTTAATACCGGAGGAAGTATAGTGACTGTCATGAAACGGATGAAACCTAGAAATGTTGAATGAATGTACAATTCGGTATTTAGAGAAGCTCATATCTAAGGATTAAATATACACAATTAACGAACGTAGATAACGATAAAACATTATAGACAAAAAAAATACATATAATACAAATAATAAGGATTAAGCTTATCATACTGTATAAACTATTAATGAGTTGGCTGTCCACCATCGGTTACCAATTTACAAGATTAATGATGTCCGGTATAATCGGTGTTACAATAAATCTATTGTAATTTAAATAAGTTATTAAAACAACACATTGGACATTAAATGAATGAATGAAATAATAAAGAAACGAATGTCTGTGATATCACTTAAGTGGAAGCAGACGTTAAACATCAAAAAGAAGAAGAAGAAGAATGAATAAATGCACAAATTATATCCCTATAGCAGTACGGTCACGTCAGGGGGTAATATTTCCGAATGGTTAGCAAGTGCGCGCTGTATCATAAAGTCTGTCATTGAGTCAACTGGCGTGGTTTCATTTCCCGAGGTCGCCTATCCATCTCGTGGGTTTTCTCCTGGTCCTCCGCTTTCCTGCTACTGATTAAAAAAACCTACGCGCATGCGAAAATTTGAAATAAAATTAAACTATAGGTTAATCCCAAAATGATCTAGTTTGTATAGAGATTTTAGGACAATAGTAACCCCATTTTTGTCTTTGCTTTTAAGACAAACTCCAACTCTCTCTCTCTCTCTCTCTCTCTCTTTCCCTATCTCTCCCGCCCTCCCTCTCTTTGACGCCTACGCCATAATAGAGATTTTAGGACAATAGTTATCGCCCTTTTTGTCTTTGTTTTAAAAACAAACTCCAATCCCCTGTCTAACAAACGATGGTCGATCGCCGAGCAGAGGGTACACATATCGTGGATCACACAATCTCCCTTCTATAACATTTGCGTATACTGGGTTATCGATTGAGATCTTCTGGGGCCAGTTGCTCAAAGCTACGTTATCTTTAACGATCCGTTAACTTTAACGGACATATCTTGGTAACGTGTTGTTTGTTAACTTTACCTTTAAATTTACTACAGAAAACACTATAGAATACTTTATTTTTTATATTAGCTTAAATCTGTAGTAAAAATTTGCACCAAGAATGTTCGGGGCCTTTATTTCCAGCAACAATCTTTCTCTCCGTTAAAGTTAACGGATCGTTAAAGATAACGGAGCTTGGAGCAACCGGCCCCAGGTCTTTTTCCTCTTATTTTCCCGGGGGATCACGTGGCTAAGTGGGTAAGACGCTGGTTCGTTAGTTTAGAGGTCGGGTGTTCGATACCTGCGTTAGCCGAGAAAGCTCATCCATATTTTCCGGGGTGGTTTCCCCTTGTCAGTGATGCAGGATGCAGTACGGGGGGGGGGCTGACAAGGACAGGTGTCTAGTCGTACGGATGGGACGAAAACCCGAGGTCCCGTGTACACATTGACTTGTACGTAAAAGATCCCCTGGCAGTACGTCGTAGCGCCTCTGTTCGGGCAAAATTTCCCTCATAACACACTGTATGGCGTATGCCCGTCTTCATTATCCCTCTTTAAGTAGCTTGTATTCCATATAATTGTGTCATGTGTTTTTCTCATACAGTTATTAAATGCCACTTAAACAAAATAAATAATTGGGTGAGAAAATTTAATATTTTTGAACGTTTTAAAATAGCACAAGGTACAATTTTAGGGATACACAATTACTGAGTTTGATACTAAGCGACGATTCGATGAGGAAACTTTCGTCTTTATCAAGCAAATAAGTTTTAAAAGAACTTAACACAGATTGATGCGATAACGTAGTGAACATCCGGGTTTTTACAACACCCCAGAACTAACATGGCGGGCGTCGCTCAATACCGACACCAACCTGTTCATACCAGAAGCCTTAACATTGTATGGTGTACATAGAATGCTGGGGGGGGGGCGTTACTCAGAATCTGAAAGGACAAAGGGGCGTTATTTAAAAAAAATCATTAACTGTGGGAAAACTCATTTTCATTGGAGAGGAAATAATTATGGTATATAGACCCACGTAGCGTTGTGTACTCAAATTTGCCCTCAGGGAAATTAATCGTATCTATAAAGATTATTGTAAACGGATTTACGGTCACCACTTTGCATTTTATTCTACGGTTGGATGCATTCATTGAAATAATGTAGGCCTATTGGATACAGACATATTTACCTATACGATAATCAAATAAACAAAAATTCGGGATGATGGGACCCCTAAAGGAATTATTCAAAGGTGCGGAGCCAAGAGACGTCCTCCAATCATAACTCGCCATTTTAGATAGACCACTGCTTATTTTGGTGAATTAGATTCATTTAAATATTCCATTATGTTAAAATCTGGAAAGGACATTTTGTTCAAGACATTGTAAATATTCACTTGAAATTCCATCAGAATATTGACAGTTGAGGTGTCGCCTATTTACATTTCATAAACATAAATTGTTGCTTTTTAT
Organism: Patella pellucida; assembly: GCA_917208275.1. Lineage (NCBI taxonomy): Eukaryota > Metazoa > Mollusca > Gastropoda > Patellidae > Patella > Patella pellucida. The sequence continues at coordinate 68,226,553 of OU795039.1, forward strand.
GATATACTATTGGCATCGACTCTAGGACTTTGTCCACTGTCACTATAAATATAAAGGTTGCTGTATCATTGCCCAGTTTAACCCGAGGTAACATCATCATGAAGATCCATATTCTTGCAGCAGCTATCTGTATACTACAAGTGCATCATGCGCAATCACGTGAGTTCCCGACATATTCTTTTTGTTTTCGTAAAATATGTCCATTGATGCGTATTTTTCCTTTAATCTTACGTACTTCGATATAAAACAGGGGTATGTTATATAACGTGTGAATTTTTTTTTTTGAAGACAACAGATATTTCTTCTTTTTTTTCTTATTTAACTGATCTGTTTGTCGTAGAAAACATAAGATTTTTCTTGCGTTTTAATGTGTAAGACTACCTTCTCCGTAGTAACATTTTTTTGAATATAATGATACACTTTCTTTTTATGAAGAAAAATAATTAAATAAACCCCATTTTATACCATTTCATTTCATATACAGGTTCATCATGATACCAAAATATTTTTTAATTTTTTACTTTCTATTATTTCAAGTTTGTGCAAGCAATTTTGGAGGAACGTGTGTATCTACAACTACCTGTGTTGGTACAGTGGAAACTAATTTTGCAATTTTTTCATGTCCACAAGGTCAAGAATGTTGTATAGCCCCAGGTAACGTTCAATTTTATTAATTTATTTCCTACGTATAAGTATGGATAATTGTATACATGTACTTAAAACGGCGTTCGGTTGATTTCTACTCATATGAAGCCAACTTTGCTAATAAATGAAATGAAATTGGGGTTTTGACTTCTGATGAAGATGGGCATGCGACATGCGTGTTATTGGGAAAATGTCGATCAGGGGCGGACTACGTTAGCTCCTAGCTACTCGGGAGCAAAGCTAAAAAATTTGAGGTATACTGATGTGTTTGATTTTAGGATTTAACGTCCTACTTTATTTAGCTAATGAAAATTGGCAAACAGTTTTTGATCCCATCCAAATGACTAGACACCATACCTTGCTTGAATCTCTGTTCTTCACCATTAACAAAGGAAAACCACACTAAAGAATCAAAACAACTTTCTCAGCCAACACGAGGATGGAACCAGGGACCTCCTGGTTAGTGAGCCAGTGTCCTTACTCACAGAGGCACTGTGGGTCCATCATTGTCACGTATACACTAAACATATATAATATTTGTTTTATAAATTATTCTGTTATCGGGGTTTCTTTTCATTACTTTCGTGATAAAGATTCCAAATTCACTATTTCTGGTAACAGACATTTTTTGGGGCGTGTTATTTTTTTGGGGCTAATATCCATAGGACCGTCTGGCTTAGTTCCTTGTCTATTACGAAACTTGTGTCTTGCGTTGTCGGTCTGCAAATTGGACCAGCTTGGGAACAGACACAAAGCTAGTTGACAGACATGTGTTTTCCTAAATCGACATTATGCTGCTAGATTTTTTTTTGAGTATTTACCCTGCTTCTGAACCGAAAGCTTTTATTTAGTTTTTCAAACGTCAATTCAAAATGTTTGATTTTGAAATATAAAAAAATAGGTTGTCTGATTGAGCCTTATTGTAAGATTTTTTTTATTCTTGAGGAACGTAGCTAGTAAATGCATTCTTCCATGTAATAGAAATATTGATAATAAATATTCCTGATTTTATGATATATATTTTGGGGGATAAGGATATCCCTGGGTGTGTTTAGACATAATTTACGTTTTAGGTCCATCTAGAACTTGTCAGGATAACCTTATGCTTGAACTAGTGGAATTAGAATGTTTTGGCCCTTTTAAAAAAAAATGTTAACATACAATTTATTGCCTTCTGTCTGAAATGATATTCGGTTGTATACTTTCTATATGCAATTCCCCTCCACTAGAATTCCATGTCAATATTCCCATGCTCACCTGTCGGACAGGATGTGGCGGGGAATTAAACAAGATAAATTTTGTTGTTTGTTTATTTCTTTCAAAGTAGTACAATATGATAAGGACAGTTATATTTGCCCAAGATTTAATAAAAATGTTTTCATTCCAGTACTATTTGTGAAGTGATTTATTTTTTAATTTATTTTTATTTTTTTTTTTTTTTTGCTTTCAGAGACAACACCAGCCCCAACAACTACAACAACCACAACAACAACACCGGCCCCGACAACAACCACCACGGTACCCCCGACAACAACCACCACCATACCCCCAACCACAACCCTACCAGCAGAACAACAATGTGGTTTGAGATCAAATGCTGAGCCCAATCTCGCTAGAATTTTAGGAGGGGTTGAAAGTACTGCCTGTGACTGGCCGTGGCAAGTTTCGATTCGTGGAAAAATTGATTCTGATTCTCAACTTACGCCTACTAGCGAACAAACCAACCATTTCTGCAACGGTGTAATTATTGCCGATCAATGGGTTATAACAACTGCCTCCTGTGTACTCTTGTAAGTTCGTTTTACATTCATTTACATTGTTGAATTAGCAAACTGGACAGGCCCATTTCTTAAATTGGAAAATGTTCAAATTATAATACATGTAGTGACAAAAATTTACAATTTGACTGAACAACAAACGGTACATTTCATTAAAAAGTAATTTACGAGTCTGGTTTCGCCCGTTTGTCCATTTTTCTGATACAACTTAGCAATTCTTGAAACAAGCTTTGTGACAAATTCAACACAAATTGTTATGAATCTAATATTACTATTAAAATTGTGACCATTAATAAAATTGTAGAGAGGGTGGGTGGGAGAGGCAATTTTAGTTTCAAGTCAGCCTACAAAACCGGTGTATAGGGAAAATAACTTAATATTAAAGGCCTCCTTTAATAAAAAGGGGATTTGATGGCCGAGTGGTTAGCACGTTCGCGCTGTATCATTAGGTCTGTCATTGATTCAACTGTGGTGGTTTCCATTCCAAGGCTGTGCGTGACAAACAGTAGGGTCGCATGTCTGACCTCGTAGGTCTTCTCCGGATCACCGGTTTCTTCCAACTACTAAACACCCCTACGCGCAAGCGATTCATTAAAATAGGGCAGAACTATATGTTAGTCTCGAAATGACCATGGTTTGTGTCGTGTGGCCACGAATGATTAGGTGGAGCCTAGAGATTTTTTCTGAGAGCGGCGCGCCCAAGAACAAGATGGGTAGCACTCGCGAACCAGATCCTGGTCCAAAAAGGTAAGTTTAGATTGTGAATTAATTGGCCGGCTGAGTGCTAACTGTATGCAAAACGTTCGAAGGATCAGGTATCAATTAATGTTACTTTGGAAACTGAAATGAAATGAAATGGGGTTTAACATCCTACTGTTTTGCCCCAAACTGTCCCAATGAAGACAGGCATACGCCTTACAGTGTGCTATGAGGGACATTTTGACCGGTCAGCGGCACTACGGCCTTCTCTTATATAGAATTCTATCTGCCAAGGGATCTGTTACGTGCCCGCCAATGTGTACACGGGACCCCGGTTTTCCGTCCCATTTATTCTATTTTCCAATTGCCAATAGTTCTTTTACATGTAAGTCAACGTGTCCCAACTGAAAGACTACACGTTGTTCTTGCCAGAACTTTCTCGGTCAACGCCGGGATCGAACATGGGACCCACAGACTAGAGAGGTAACGCCCCGTCGCACAATTAGCCACTATGGCCCCGAAGCGCTACAGCATTAACTTTATAAACGGGGAGCGGTGGTGGCTCAGTTTGAAAGACAGTAGCTTGATAAAGTGGAGGTTCATTGAGATGAAAACCGAGATCCTACGTAAAATAAATAGTCTCTGTCTATTTATGTTTTTACTTCTATTATAACACTGCATAGCGTATTCCAGTCCTTATTAGTCCATTAAAGAAGAACGTTAAACCTTATTTCATTTACAATTTTTAATAAATATTTTACATGTATTCCTTTAACATACAGTGCAGCGGCACCAGGTGGGAATGGTGGTAATCCAATGGATAACGTTATGGTTGTTGCTGGTGATCACGATACATCTGGGGTATCATTTGATATTGCTACTAGTACTGTGGAAGAAAGTTTTTTCACTATTGCTGAAGCAGTTATTCATCCAGAATATGTAAGAAAAGTGGAAACATTTAATTTTATTGATTTATCAGACGCAGGTCTTGACTTTGAAAGTAAGTTGTAAAACCACAAACAGGTAAAATAATAGTCTCTATCATCCAGAAAAATATTCTACGAATATTGGTCTGGATTCTTTGTCAACATTTGAGTATAATAGGCCATTGGCTAAATTATCCGGTCTTTTATGTTATCATAAACAACGTCTAAGGGAGGTAACTCACCCTAAAACAAGTTGTGGACGCACAAGAAATTAATTTAAGGATGTCATTTCAAAAAATCCATTTGATTTCATGCCCGTTCAATATCCCACACTCAATTGTGTTGAGATGTTTTTGTTTTAAATTAATCGTTATTTGTCGTCACGTTTCATGTTTTTTTTTAAATAAATGCAAGAATTGTGGGATTTATTGCGGGAAGGGGCGCAACTCTTACTTTACTTGGCCAAAAATACTGGATAATCAACCACATTAAAACCCAAACTCCTTACAAATGGACAATGGACGTTACGTCAAATAATGACAACGGCCCCAGACTCGGCGGTTCTTGGTGACCGAGACTAGTAAAATAACGCATGATATTCGGGTTATTTTACTGGAAAAAGAGACCAGTTAGAAGATACAGACCATAACCAAAATTTAAATGGTTTCATTAAAAAAAGACGAATTTAAAGATACATTACCGTGTACGAACCAGGTGATTTGGTGATATAGTTGGACTAAAAACAGACTCAGACTTATTAATCAATCACAGTTTTGTGCTAAATCGCTCTCAAAACACTACTGTCCACAGGAAACACCAATAGCTGTAAAAAATACATTTTAAGGGTCCATGTTTGCGACGTGAATGAACGTCACGGAAGGGAAGCAAACTGAGAGAGAATTCGTTGAATATATAAAAGACGATGTATCGTTTATCAACAAGTATACTGTTACAGTGAGCACTCCCTCTTACAATGACCTCATACAACCTGCGCGCGCATACCTTGACTCACGCATGGGTGTTTCACTTATCGTCGGGTTGTCAATTTGGGATACCCTGTCAAGTGCTTTCCCCATGGGTGTTTTTCAGGAGATCCAGTATTTTTCTCGCAAGATTGGATGTTTCTACTCTCCATATATTATACCAAAATTGCCATACTTTTATTGGAAATAACCACCCGATAAATATTTATCTTGGGACCCATCTTTAAGGATATTCGAAATTTAACAAAAACGGTCCTACTAATCATGGGACACGTCTACTTAATTTTCAAACTTTTTCCCCCGTATCGCCTCTACTTAATTCTCAAACTTTTTTCCCGGATGCAGATAATGATTGTTTGATTGAAACATATAACATTAAATAGTGTTTAACGTCCTGCTGTTCAAATTCTTGAGATTTTAAAGATGCATTATGCAAGAGCAAAATATGCCTATTGTAGGTCTTTCTTTAAACCTGAAATCTTTTCTAAGTTATTGATTAGACATTAATTAACTTATCCAGACCATAATCAACTCACGATGTCAAGGCTAGCCTTCGATATCGACTGGATTAGATTCATATTTGCTGCTAACGCTCATTGATAATTAAATCAAAAAAGTGGATAATCGAGACTATGCTTTTTAACGTACTATTTTAGTAATGATGAACGAGGCTCGGTTCATAGTGGATCAATTTGACTGAATTTTTCAACAAATTACGTTTATAGTATCTATTTTTGAATTATTATAGCAAGGATGGCCAACTCTTTATCTAAATCATACATAGTGACATATGATTAGGAGAGTAAAACCCTTTAAAATAGAGAGCAAGCCCCATGGTCAATAATGTTAAAAAATGTTTCATAAAAGTTACAGAAAGCCTAATTGAGTAACTGATTTTGTTTATACAACTGTTAAAGATAGATTTGTTACGAGATTAATAATGCGTTGACCATCCTCGCTATAATAATTTAAAAATAGATGATGAATAACGAAAATATTGAAACTTTCAATCAAAGTTTATTCTGAACGAAGTTGTCATTGTTGGAAGTTTGGACTAAAAAATAGGCATCAATTGTCCCCACACCGTCTCCGAGAATTGCCGATCGGTTTATTGACAGACGATAACGCCACCCACATATTCTCGATTAACAAGTAACATGTTCAATGGCTAATAATGTACATTCGAATGACGAGCCTTTCTCCGGTAGTGACGTCACTGATAGCGGTAAACGTGAGATTGATCAGCCATTTATTGATTTCATTATTAAATGGACGACTGTTTAAGTCCAAGCTGTACCCAAGCCAGCAGAGGGTATCGGGCCCGTACCCCCCCGCTCAGAAATTTCTAACAATCATTAAAGTATACACAGTTCCTTAATTTAGCGGTATTTATTTAAACACGGTATCTCATTACTTTATAAACTATTTTGTATATGCCCACATTAGAAATGTGGTTGTATATTGCCGTCGACCCGTCCGTACGTACGTAATCAACAATTTCTTGTGGACGCTCTAGAGGCTAAAGTTACTATCCGACTGACTTTAAATTTATACACAGTGTTTTAGGTCATGAGACGAAGAATCCTATTGATTTTCAGAGATTTCCGATAACTGCTGTCCGAGATCAATCTCGAACCAGAAAAATTTTGGAGAAAGAAATTTCTCTGGTGACACTGGGTAGCCATTTTCCCGTAAGGGACGAATCACACGACTGTCACTTGACATGTTTTTATTTTAAGTGTCTGGATGACCGAATCACTTAAAAATATACACACGCGTAGAAAAATAGATCTTTACTAAAAAATTTTACATTTACATTTAGGCTCCACTTTTGTTATGCCAGCGAGTTGACTTTGACTCAAGAATCATTTCACAACAAACAAAACAACGATCCGACATCTTGTTTTCGATATAAAAAAATCCCAAAAAAGATTGACCAATCAGAGGTCAGAATAGGCGGGGCTTACCTGTAAAAAAAATTGAAGATAATGGACGGTCTTTGGCAACAGAGGCCTCCGGCCCCGCGGCTGACTCTGGGAACGAGATTGGTCAGAGATATGGCCCTTGATCACTTCAAAAAATCTTGTGGACGTTCTAGAGGCTAAAGTTAATATCCGATTGACTTTAAATTGAAACACAGTGTTGTAGCTCATGAGACGAACAAGTATATGAATTTTGAAAACTTGAACAGCTAAATCCAGAATATTAAATGTTTCGTATACTAAACGTTAGCATGGAGGAGAACTTTATAAAAAGTTTAACAAATTCGAAAGATTTTCTGATAATTACATAATGAGTTGTTACTTTTAATCAGATTTTAGTGTATTATAAATGTTTCATTACCGAAAAAGTAAAATATGCGACAACTCTTGTTGACTGCCCGAACTATTTAGCTGCTGTGGTCGTATGTTTCGTTGCCCGGCAACCTATCTTGTTTGTACTAATCTAAAATAGTTTTAAATAAATTTAAAAAATCACGATTTTTTGGGTTTGAATGCTTATTTTAAAATGCTTATTAGACACCTAAGTAGCTACAAAGCTACATGATTACAACAGTCTGTCTGAATGACCTTTTTTCGAAAATTTACTCAACATGTTCGCCCCCCTACCGAAAGGTAATGCCCCCCCCCCCGCTTACTGGTGTCTAGATACGGGCCTTGAGGGTCTACAGGAGTTGAATTTCAGATAGTCATGTAAATAAGGGTCTAACAAATAATTTCTAGAGCCTAAAGAAAGACTTGAAATAGACAGATTTAGCTCTAGGATATCTTTTACATTTTTTTTGTATTTCAGCTAACAACATTGCTCTTCTAAAATTAAACGCCCCGGTTACATATGGGAACTGTGTACGTAAAGCGTGTCTACTCAGTGAAACTAGCACGACCATCATTAACAAGGACTGCGTAATAGCAGGTTGGGGAAATGGAGTGGCTGGAAGTAAGTATTGAATTATTAAGAAAATCAGAAGTAGTAGGCCACCATAAGAAAACGTTATATTTCGAAACCAATTAAAAGTAAACCAAAGTATATTACAGTATTCAATTTGAACCAGCAAATTTAGAAACAGGGTTTTTTGTTCAAACGAGAATAATGAGAAGGCTTACTGCCAAACTTATCAGAGAGGCGCAGTGTACCATCTTGAACCGTCCAGTTAGACTGGTGGCCAGTCTTCTACACACACCAAAAATTGGCCAGTCCTCTCCAAAAAAACAACAAAAAAAACCAAAAAAAACCCGTAATCTCTAGAGACTGGGCAAATAGAGCTTTAATCTCATCTTGTAGGTCAATCTGCATTATGTAGGTCGTGTGACGTCGTGCACGTGATCACGACATATCTAACAACAACGTGACATCAACCCTCAGACGGTCCCAGCATGACTGCTTTGCACTCCGGTCGAGACGCATGATTCATGTGTCGTGACTCGGGGCTTGCTTGATAACTGTCAATCATTTCAAATAAGGAAGAACGTAAAACATGACAGGAACGCCCATTTTATTGTGAAGCTCGCAAATTGTCCAGTCTCTGGTACTGGTTACAGGTTTACTCAAAAAAAATTTTTATACAAATGGAAGCGAAAGTGTTGGTTTACTAAAAATTAATACTTTTATATAAATCGAAATGTAAAATAAATAGAAGAGACTGGGCCAGTCTACCGTCCAGTGTGCCAACTATAAAAGACTTCAATCGACGTCAAGGGATTATTTAAACTATATTTTCTTTTTTTCCTTTAGGTCAAGCCATTCTGAAGGAAGCTCAAGTAGAATTGGCTAGTCGTATAGTATGGGAATTTATTTATCGACTCACTTCGAATCCCGACCCTGTTAAAGATCTTACAACGTATGCTAGATTTTTTGACGCAGCTGGAAATACCTGTTCGGTATGTATTACTAGATATTGCGGCTTTTAAGTCCCAATTCATATTTAACATAAAATGGGGGCGGGCGGGGGGGGGCGCAAGTACTCTTTTCTCCAGGCTATTGCGGTCCCTGGACCCTCGCTCATAAGGACCTAGGATGGAAGTCTTCTAATTAAAAATTGCCTACGGCGGTCCTGAATTGCATCATTATACTGTGACCCTGGATCGGTAACGTTCATCGAAGTTTTATTTGTTCAACTCCACATTCGAACACCAAGCCATCACCATTGTGTCTAGCTGCAGTTGCCCCCTCCCATCATAGCTAATGAGACAACTAGTTTATGTGTGTTCTCTCTCTATATATATTTCCCTCTAGAGAGACAGAGTGAGAGAGATAGAGAGAGAGAGAGAATGGGGAGATAAGTCATGTCGTAATTAACATCTGGTTCAATTTTTAAAAAAAAAAAAAAGTTGACAGACAAGAGAAAGAGAGAGAGAAACTTGAGAAAGAGAGAGAAGAGAGAGGAGGGGGAGGGGGAGATAAGTCATGTCGTAATTAACATCTGGTTCAATTTTTTTTTTTTTAAAAAACGTCGACAGACAATGGTCTCCCGGTCGCCAATGACTCTTTAACAATTGGATTTGGTTTGGGTTTTGGGTTGAGTAACCTCATGCGTACGCCTGCCCAAGCCCGTGGTCTTTCTCCCACTGTTGAAGACCCATATGCTCAATCGAATTATTGAAATATATTGCACAGTATGTAACATAGTTTGTGTCGAATGGGCGTCAAAACACATTTCTGTCTCATCATTGGGTATTTAATTGATCAGTAAGCCAAAGAGGGTAACGGTCATGCTTCCTAAGGTGGTTTATAAGACACCATAATCATTCTTATTCTGTGTACTACTTCTAGGGTGATGACGGTGGCATGTTAGTTTGCAAGGATGCTGAAGACGTTTGGTCACTGGAAGGTTTAATAAACAGAGTTTCTGGAGAGTGTGAAGTCAGTCCCAAGTTCTTGGTTACTGATGTAACGGCTGCTTACCCTTGGATTATGGAAACAATTATAACTCCTTAATTATACAGTAATTGAACGAATATAATCTGTAAAAGATAATATGAATCATTGATATAAATACAAACTGCGTGTTTTTATTTGCATTTCTTTTCAGCGGGTTCGAGATTCGTTGTTTTTATCTGCATCATTGAGAGGGTGGGGGGGGCTCTAAATTTTAATTTACACTGGTTAATTCATCCCCTGATTATTTACAGTACAAGTTGGCCCTTTTGGTAGTCTATTCAGTTATTTCGTACAGACCTTTAAGTGAAGCTAGTTTAAAAATATCGGCAATCAATGATGCATTATTGGAGATTTAGATAAAGTGCTGGCAGTTATCGCTATAATACTTAAATTATACTTAACGAAAAAGATATGTTGAGAATTTCAGTCAAATTACTTCACCGTTTAAAGAATAGTGTAGTCACGGTTGTCATTGCTACCGCTGTTACGATTTAAATCCGTTGAAAATCTAAACCATATGATAATGTAGAGAGTTGATTATGGGCTAAGAATGCGTATACATACCATGGTTTATATAAAATTTGAGGTCAGCGACAGATCTACATGGGCGAGTTTCGGCAGTACTATGTAACGGAAAACTACCGTAAAACAACTGTTTATACTGAATACCGGAAAACACCGGAAATACACTAAATACCGGAAAACACACTAAATACCAGAAAACATCCTAAATAGGTAACCCGGAGTCTGGTCCTATGTGTGGTTGTTTATCAGAGGACCAGCGGGGGTAGGTTAGGGTTAGGGATAGGTTTAGGTTTCTCCGGTGTTTCCCAGAGGACCATGTTCCGGGTTACCTATTTAGTGGTTTCCGGTATTCAGTATAAAATCGTGTTTTCCGGTTGTTTTGGATGTTTTCCGGTGTAAAGTACAGCCCGCGAGTCTTACCTCTTACAAAATGCATCTTTAAGCTAACTTAAACTTGTTCTCTCAACGCAAAGGTTGAGCAGAGAATTGTAAAAACCATAACTCACTAAATGTTTTCATTCTAGGCCGTCTGTGAAATGAATTGGGGTTTAACGTCCTATTGTTCTGCTCCAACCGTGCTAATGAAGACGGGCATACGCCCCACAGTGTGATATGGGTGAAAATACGCCCGGGCAGCGGCACAACGGCCTACACTTATAACGAATTCCAAGGGATCATTTACATGCATGCCAATGGGTACATGGGACCTCGGGTTTTTACTATGTTTCCCTTACCATGCCCTCTATCAATCAGCACCGACAAGGGGGGAATTTCTCAGCCAATTCGGGAATCGAACATCCGCAAGCTATTTGCCATGAAATAGTTAGACAACCTAATTTTTAAGTGTATGAATGTTTCGGAACATAGAAAGAAAACAACATATAAAATCCCCTGATATCCGTTAGCTACAGGGTTGAAACTGGAGGTGCACTCCCTATGCGGGCCAACACTGCCACCCCTCGTTTCTCAATAAATCTGAGTAGACGCTAAACCCTATCTACCCCCCCCCCCCAATCCCTTCCACTCTCTCTCAATAAATCCTATGTTACCAGATCATCTGTCATCGCACGTATCGAGAATTGTAAATGGCATACTTGACCGACTTTTTTGTTTCGGGGCCTTATTCCCATTTTCGACTTGGCTGCTATAAATCGGTCTTATCAGGTTTTCAAAACGAATACCGGGTGGTAAATACAAACCCGGAACAGCTTGGATCCAAAAATGTATAAACCAGACAATACCAAAATGTGCATATTGCACTTTGAAAACAAACAGAGTATTCGTAGTGAATCCATACTTTAACTTAACCGAATCCGTGTGCATATAGTGATAGACCAACTTCCTTTTTAACAGAGCATGATTGTTTCACTCTAGAATCGAACCCAAATGTCCCAGCGACTACAGATGCAAGATCTCAAATGTTACCAAAATTACTCATACCGAGCACATGGAGAATGAGAATGAAAACCAGGGGCGGATCTAGGAATTTTTGAAAGGGGGGGGGGGGGGGGCAAAAAGAGGGCACTGACCACTGATAGGGGGAGGGAGCACGAAAACTATCCGTCATTTCCTTGCATCGGTACTACTGTACCCATTCCAAGAGTTTTTAGGCTGATAATTTCTGCCATATTTTGGTCTGAGAAAAGGCACTTTCAGCAGTAAAAAAGGGTACTGTCAAAAATTAGGAAGGGGGCGCAACTTACCAGGGAAATGCGACCAAAATTGTGACCTCTAGAATGTCCTCAAGCTAAAAACGTGATTTTGGCGTATATAATCAGGGACCATAATCCATGAAGTTACGGTCCGATATATACCAATATTGAAAGGAACCAAGATTGTTGAGAGATAAACGTAGTATTTTAAGTAAAGTTTCGTCAAAATTGGATAAAAATTGTAACCTGTAGCTGCCCACAAACAGGTACGAAGACAATACGTCCATATGAAAATGCAGTCGAATAAAAATGTAATTGTTTATCCATAAAATTGTACCTTGTGTATAAAAATTATGTTCATTCGTAAAGTCCACTTTTATTTGGCCGCGAAATTCGTTCAAATCCCAAAATAAAGCGACCGCGCCCACCCACCACATGTTGATGAATGCCTATTGGGCCACTATAGAGGTGGCTTTTTGCCGGACAGAAAAACGCGTTTGTAGGTATGGGGCCGAGAGAGTGTAGTAACATTTCGCCTATCGAAGCTGACTGCTGTCGGACTTTTTATGCACCCGCTGTTGGTTTTTTGACCGCACACAAGCAGTGACAATGCTAAAACGGACCGTTGACTCAGCCAGTGTTGCCATATCAGTTGCCAGTGACGTATATATAAAGCCTTTATATTGTGAAAGCAAATTGCAGTTTTTAACCCGAAAACATATGCATATATTATTATATAATAACCCTTTATGTATATTGCCTATCCATAACAACAACACCTTCCCTTTTTTTTTCTTTTTTTTTAAACACACGAGTATAATCACTCCTCCAGTTGATGTTATATTTGGACGGGGAACGTAGCACGTTATGCAGATAACAACAATAAAAGGTAGAGGGAGTGGCCAAGCCTCGGTAAATATTACGCATTGTAGCGAACAAACCTACAAAAATTTCGATACCGTTTTTTACGGAGCTGATATTAAAATATTTTAGCGGACCACGTTCAGATATAAAGCCCTATTATTTAGAATCGTGTTGAGAAGTGTTTTCTTTGATAACAATATGACTGCTATCTGTTTGATTAACACAATACAAAGTTTTAAAGGTACATGGTACCCTGATTTTACTCAGGTTGCGGCTTGTGCCTTGAGCAGGATATTTACTATTGAGGCGTTGCTGTCTTTCTTTATAAACTCGAATTTTAGAGTTGTTGGACCACCAGGTTCCCGAAAGTATAAAAGGCAGAGGGGGCACAGCCACACATCAGTTGATCAGTAAAGTGGTGATACCTAGCATTATGAAGGTTTTAGCAGTTATCATGGCACTCTGTGTCGGCACATCTTCTGCAAGTTGTAAGTATTATAACCGGTTTCTTGCGAAAAAAAAATTCTGTTAAAAAATAATTTCAACAAAGATAACGGTCGGCACATCTTCTGCAAGTTGTAAGTATTACAACCGGTTTCTTGCAAAAAATATTTTCTGTTTAAAAATGATTTCAACAAAGATAACGGTTGTCTGGGAGATTTTGTTGATTTTAACTGGTAAACTGTGTATTATCTTTATTCCCGAACTAATGCTCTTTATACTGCAGACAATTTTATTTAGATATAAAATGACCAAATTTCTAGAGAAACGTTATTATTGCAGAACCAATAGCCGATCATTCACATAAAATGGGTGATATAATATCGACAGTATGTAAGACCTATATAATGGACCGATGGAAACGTGTAGTATGATCATTGATTAACCAAATTAATGCCAAGGGCAGATCTTGGCGGTATTGAAGCCGGGTAAATGTGTTGCAATTAGCTCGGCTTGAGAACAGACACTAAACTATAGCTGACAGACATTTTAAAACCTAAATCGAGTATTTTAGTTAAAAACACTAAGTATCTGCTTTCATTTAATGAAATTGAATCACAGATATTTAAACGGAGTAGAAGCACATTGCAAAATAGTACACAAATTTTTGGATATAACGGCCATTCAGGGTAGGGGTCTATTTTCGAAGTAGTTAGCTTTTTTGTGTTTTGGATGAAAGCGCTGATGATGACTATACTAATAATGTGTAAAATCCTGATTTAAAAAAAAAAAAAAAAAAACAAAAACAAAAAAAAATAAAATAAAATAATGGTATTTCCACGCTACGACTATACACCAATATGCAGACTTGTGAAATGGTGTAGCAATATTGTATTATATACATGTATAATCCTTATAATCAGTGGTTATGCTTGCCGTTATAAAAACAGTTAACATTGATTAAAGAAGCTAAGTCTCTATCTCGATATTTTCCATAATATTGGAAATTAAAAACACGAATCAGTATTCAATATTTATATTGCTATCTTGCCGTGAAACTATAGTATCCTAATATCAAATATTAAAGACACAATTAACATTTTATTATCAGTACACGAGTCGTGTACCCTATGGTTTCTGGTGCTATTTTATGATGAATAAAAAAAAACATATTATCCTACGACACAATGTGGAAGCAATTAGTAAAGGCTGATTCACATACGACAAAATAATAATTTAAACAACGTGTAGAATGGACTAACAGACGTAAACGACTGTCGTTTCAATTTGAACTGTTAACGTGTTTTACCGAATATAATTGATTAGAAATTGCAATATAACAAAACAGAGCCATACGCCCTTTGGTCAGCGAAATTCAGCCTGGTAGAATTAAAAATACTAAATAAATAAAAGAAAAAAACGAAAACGACTTTAAAGGAGCTAAGTCGCTAATATTTGGGACCTGGAAATTGACACAATCGTTTCCGTCTTTACTCTAATTTCAAATCAGTTATGTCCGGCGAAATACAGGCAGAAATCTCAATCGAATAGCTATCTCTAGCATCTGGTTATTCTAGTCTACACCGATATTATTTATTGTGCATGCTCTCCATATAAGAATATGGCATCACTGTTTGACGTGACTTGTGGGATATGTCGAGCTCGTTCTTTGAGTTCCTTGTTAAAAATGGCGCTGAAACGCATTATGGTACCAATGGTAAAATGTTTATTTTGTCTTAAATATTTTACTGGTAAGATCACAACATTAATGTTGATTTAAATTGACGATATTGAGTTAGAGACTTAGCTACTTTAATAACTGAATCTGATGAAATAAAAATTATGGAATACAAAAATATACGAATCTTTCGAAAGGGACTAGGTTTGGAAATTAAATTCAATCTATTTATGGTGACAAAAATCGAAAGCCTTTGATCTATCGGGCCTTATTTCTCACTTGACAATTCCCGGGCAACGGTAATTAATACTGGGGTCCTAGGTTCAATCCTGGTGTTGACCAAGAGGTTCCTCGGGGTTACTCAGTGTGCCCCCCCCCCCTTGCCAATGGGGCGTGGCCGATGTTCCAGGTTCAGTCCCGGCATTGTCTTAGAAAGTTCCTTCGGGCTTTTAAGTGTGGTCTTCTCTGTCAGTGGTGCGTGGCTGCGGGGCAACGTTCACGTAGAGTGCCCGACCATAAATAAAGATCTCCAAATAGCCATGTTGTACTTAATAAGCTATGACTATTTAACCATCCACAGGGACAGGCCAAAGTTATTTTTAGTCTCTCTATCCCTTTCTCTTTTTCCCCCTTTTGCATGGCGATTTTTGTTGACTTTTCGGTGTAGAATCGGAAAAAAGGTTTTGAAAATACATTTTCTGCCAGGTTTTGGTGAATATTCATGATTTTGAGGCGGAATGATACAAGAGTTGTGGGGTTGGTTACGTTGAAATCTAGGGCCTGAAATTGCATGTTTTCTTGTCCCTATTTCCAGCTTGTGTATCTCAATTTTTTCATGGTCAACCTCATACATGCTTTTGGGCAATAATTTGCCACATGTTGCTCCATCTGTGGCAAACGTTTTACCCAACGAAAATTTGGGAAAAAGGTAGAGCCGGTCTAAGAGAAGAGAATTAACATTAGAGTCAATGGGGAAAGAATTAGTGACTTGTGGCCATAATCGACTGAAAAAAATCCAGATACTTTTGAGCAAAAAATAGGTTGCGTGTCCTTGTTTTGAAATTAGTCTCGCTTAACCAGTCTACCAACCATTCTCCGCCTAATTGACAGGCCGGGATAATCAAGACTACTTTTTTTTAACGAAACATGACAGAAAGCTGGAACAAGAAATTGAACTTAGAAACAACGGACGGTGGGCAACTCATCAAATGTTTTAAGAATCTCATAAAAGTTAAATGAAACTACTGCTAGTATGTTGTACCTGTCCAACCCGAGTTTTTCAAGATATTTGTACTAAACCAAGAGATGCCGCTCCTAACGGTATAGTTAATGATAAAGATATTTTAAAGGACAATATTGGTGCCAGTCATTATTACAGATGTGATAGAGCTGGTTAAACACATTCCAAATATACTTTTAACGCAGAGATCATTGCTACGATAGCTGGGTAACACACGTTACCCGAATCAGCAGTGACGTAGCGAAAAGGAAAACACGAGCGACGGCTCTATATAACTGACTGAAGCGACGATTGATAACAGAAACACGGCTAAATTTCTGCTCCCGGATGGGACTGTAAGAGGATATCTGACAATTCAATAAAGTAATTGAAAGAGAGTGAGACTAGCCAGAAATTACTTCGAGACGAGCCACTGAAGCCTGCACATTCACCGTGTCGAGTACCAATTATTGTAGGGAAAATTTTCGGCACATATAGGACACCCCACGTTCCGTCCCGGCAGCATATTGAATTGTAATCCAGTTAATATCTATGGCTATCGAGAGTGCATTATGGTATGGATAAGTTAATTGATTATGGAGGGGGATCGACGCCACATTAAAAGACATGTAAACACGAGTAGAAGTTACTATGTCAGCATATGAAAGTGTTGTTTTGATGATTTTTCCATGTTCGATTTACAAAATAGAAAAGTAGTGTCCACTTACGAAAAAAAACCTATATAAATGCGCCTGGTAACGTTTGTATTTTCTACATCTGATCTTTCAACTGTTGTAATTTCTACTAGTGCATAATCAACATCGGTAAATTCGACATCGGTATTTTCTTCCAATGTAATTTCTTCACATGTCACATCCATCAAGGCGTGGTTCCGAATGCACATCTTGTACCGCTTCCTTTTAAAATATCGCTATCTCAATTATCGCGTTCGATTACTTGCTCCGAGCCTACTCGGCCAGGATCCCCGAGTATGTTTCGACATGCGCAGTTTGAACGGGTAATCGAACGGCGTGGAGCGTTCTTCGGGTATCAAAATGAAAGATAACACCGCATGCAAAACAATTATGCTCGGTGTTCTGTAAATAACGACGAGCTTGGGCCTGTTTCACGAAATTTTAACTAAGATAAAATCCAAATTTTAGTAATTTGATTGGATAATATTAGATTGATTTAGTGCTTAGCCAATTAAAATTAAAATTTGGATTTTATCTCTAGTTAAGATTTAGAGAAACGGGGTCCAGACGGTAGCCCAGACAAGAATCCACCAGTAATAAAATAGATACCGACTTGTTCATTGGCTTCTTATTGGAACTATTAAATCTGGAGAAGCGAAATAAAGCCCCAAGGATAGAAGATTATGCATAATAGAAGACTTTAAATCCCTCTTTCTAATGAAATCAACTATTCAATCACAAATGGTGAATTCAAGACACATAAAAATAACAAAGAAAGCAAACTATTAAAAGTTTTATTAAAATTTAGCATAAAACAATATGTTAGTGTTAACTTCCGTAAAAAATTATTGATGCTCCCCATGCAACTTTCTGGTAGTAGGGATGACTTTCCTCGAAGGGTAGCCTCGGTCATCCAAGCCCGTTAGTCGAGGGGGCTATCGCGGAGGAGCCATAATGTCTGGATGACCGAGACTCTTTGAAGGGAGGTTTTGTTTTTATGACGCAAGCTTCGGCTAAAATCGGAACCACGCCTTGATGGATGTAACATGTGGAGAAATTACATTGGAAGAAAATACCGATGTCGAAGTTATATACATATGTCGATTATGCACTAGTAGAAATTACAACAGTTGAAAGATCAGATGTAGAAAATACAAACGGTTAAAGGCGCATTTATATAGGTTTTTTTCGTTAGTGGACAATACTTTTCTATTTTGTAAAATCGAACATGGAAAAATCATCAAAACAACACTTTCATATGCTGGCATAGTAACTTCTACTCGTGTTTACATGTCTTTTAATGTGGCGTCAATCCCCTTCTATAATTGATGTCTAATTAATAATTTAGATAAAATTTCAGGCCTAAAGAAAGACCTGTAATAAGCAGATTTATCCCTTGCATAATGGGAATAAACAGATAAATATGTTAAAACAAATATTTGTTAAATTGGAAGTAATAAGTTGCGATATAAAGAGGATTTCTCATTAGTTTTAACTTAAAAGTGGGCGCGGCTTCAAATATAGGTTTCTTGTTACGGTTTATGTCAATACTATTTGAGGTAAAGAAAACTTTCTTAGTTTTGAAGAACAATTTAGTAGGTATTACCTTTGTAGAAGAAAGCATTCTCTCAGTTTGAATCGAAAAGAGAACGCAGTTGATTATTGATATAGACGATGTGTTTCAGGGTCGTCTGTAGGATTTTAAAAGTGGGGGTGCACCAGAGTGGTGGGGCGCCAATATAATATACAAGTTACTGCTATTTGTCATAATCAAGTGTGTTATTTTATAATTTAAAGGTTGTCAGCTTTTTTGGTGGGGGGGGGGATTTCTCGGGGCGCCTACTTTTTCTGGGGTGCAATGTACCCCCTGCCACCCCGCTAGGTACGGCCCTGTGTAATTTCTCCAGACTACTATATTTACGCACACATATATTCGATAGTAAACATGTAATCCCGTGTAGCCTACATAAAGAAGAAAGGGAATTTAATGATATGGGTTTAACGTCCTTTTGTCTGGGCTAATAGAGACAGAAATACGTCATACAGTGCGATATTCTTATATATAATTCCAACTGCCCAGGGATCTATTACGTGCACGCAAATCTGTACAACTGTACACGGAACCTCGATTTTACGTTTGATCCGAACGAAAAGACAGCTACACCACTGACAAGGGGAAACCACATCGGAACATTTCGATGGACTTTCTCGACCAACACCGTGATCTGTGCCGCAACCTCCAGACTAGCCAATGTTGCTCCCTCACATAAAGAAGGCGACAACCTTAATAGTTAAAAGTGGCTATTATTATGTAAAACCCTTGCACAGTAAAGAAAACAAATGTAAAATAAATAACAAAACGTATGGAACCTTTCTAATGTAAAACTTTCAACATAAATCTGTAAAAACCTATCACACGTAAGCTACGTGGCAGTAGTATGGTATCAAAGCATGTATATTTAGTATCATCAAAATGCCAGTCTGCCGAGTTTCTGGTGGTTGGTGTGGTATTCCACGCCCCAAATGCCATGCCCCCTAACTAGTCTAGATTAGCTAAAAAGTGTACCACACGAAATTCACACAGCAATGTACCCTAGATCTCCAGGTATCACAAAAACACCCTGACAGACATTTCTAGAGGTGGGGTACCCCGACAGAGGTATGTAATTACCAGACATTTGTAGTGGTCCATGAGTATCTCTGAAAAGAGTTACCTAATTTCCAGCCAACAGCTACTAGGCTAGATTAGCAGAAATCTGTACCACCTAAGACAGGTTTTAAGTTGTTCAGTACCACCACAGGAATCATGAATGACCACTGCAACAGGCACGCCCGTAACAGGCACGCCCAAAATGCCACGGACCCCAACTATGGAAGGGAACCATTTTTGAACTGATATTACTATTGGAAATTCAACTTTTATAATATTTGTTAAATCATGCTCAGTGGCTTTAATACTAATAGATGATGCGGATTCCTTTAGTTGCCTTCTCATTTGCATTTTTAAGACTTGAAAGTAAACTTCACAGTGTATTCTAAAGATAAATTAGCACATATTAAGTCGAGTCACTCATATTGTATAAGACCTGCTATTGTATACTAACGTATTGCTGTTAAAGAAATGCAAACTATAATTACGACAAAATAAATAGTTTCAAAGTTACATAAACTTTTTGTGACCATTGTGAGAAAAAAAATGGACTAGTGTACGTATTTGTTATACTATTAATTGCACGAACGCCTACCCACTATTTATTTTGTCGTAATTATAGTTTGTATTTCAATAATTTGCATCTTTAAGTCGGAACTTCTGTATATGTTTTCCATTTTAATTATTTGACAAATATACATAGATGCTTTGTTTTAATGGGTCATTGGCGTCTTACATCGGGGGGGGGGGGGCGATTATATTTGCCCCCCCCCCCCCAAAGATAAAAATGAAAATGTAGGTTTTTTTTCTACGACCCTCCCAAACTCCCTATCACGCTACATCGCCTCCGTCCACAGATTGTCCATTTTATATAATTTCATTTGCAGACTACCTCCCCCCCCCCCCGCTCCCTATAATATCTCTTACGACTACGCCTCTCACGCTACATCGCCTCCGTCCACAGATTGTCCATTTTATATAATTCATTTGCAGACTACCTCCCCCCCCCCCCCCGCTGCCTATAATATCTCTTACGACTACGCCTCTGTTTGTTATACCTTCGAGTAAGACTGGTAATCCTATCTTTATTTTATCTCGCATAACTTTACTCCATGGTGAAACTTATGATCTAAAGCGCATGCGTTAAGCCATTCGGACACCTAATCTTCATACTTCGCTTAAGGACAGGACACACTTATTAGTTTTCTCTTGATCCGGTTACTGTAATTACTGTAGTTTTGGAACCAACCATCATCCAAATGTGTTACCAGCCACACAAAGAATTTATTTCAAATCTCGAACACACACCTACATTAATGTCAATTGTAAAAATGTTTCGATTTGGTAAATTTTGTATCAGAAGGCTACAGAAACCTAATTTTCGCCAAGACTAAATTTTTACTAAACATTACGAACATTATTTCTTAACCATACGAAAATTATTTCTTAACCTAACGAAAAGTATTTCTGAACCTTGAAAATTATTTCTTAACCTTACAAAAATTATTTCTTAACCTTACGAAAAGTATTTCTTAACCTTACGAAAAGTATTTCTCAACCTTAAATTAATTTGTTTATCTTGTTGATTGTTATTGTTTACAGTTTGTGAGGATCTAAACGCCGGTAAAAATGCCAAGTGTTTACCATCATGTGAGGGATTTGGTGTCCAATGGGATAAATTCTCAGCAACCTACGCATGTTTAGCATTCCCTCCTGGAACCAAATGCTGTATTCCAGTAGGTAGGTCGACCATATGAACTGTTTAGTATGTTCTCAAATCATAGCATGTACCAGAGAAAAAAAACAAGACGGATGGTTAACGAAAAAAGAAAAGGAGAGGGGGTTTAACGTCCTAGTTTTCTGCACCGATTGAGCTCACGAAGACGGGCATACGCCACACGGTGCTATGAGGGAAAATTTGCCCGGACAGCGGCTCTATATGGCCTGATCTTATTTCGAATTCGGGGGATCGGATGGCCGAATGGTTAGCGCGAGCGCGCTGTATCATCGGGTCTGTCATTGAGTCAACTGGCATGTTTTGATTCCCCTTGTGGGTTTTCTCCGGGCCTTCCGGTTTCCTTCCACTGCTAAAGACCCCTAAGCGCAAGCGAATTATTGAAATAAAATTAAACTATATTTTAGTCTCGAAATGACCTAGTTTGTGTCAAGTGGGCGTTAAACCCCATTTCTCTCTCTCTATTTTGAATTCCAACTGTCAAGGAATCTTTTACGTGTACGCCAATGCATACAAGGGACCTCGGCTTTTCGGTCCATCTGAATGACTTAACACGGCTCATCCGCTCTGCAATCCTGACATAAGAAAACCACGCCGAAAAAAAACCGATGTACTTTCTAGACCAATACAAAGAACCAGCCCGAGACATCCTGGTTAACGAGCCAGCGTTTTACTTCCTGAATCATGGCGGCTCCAAAGAAAAATAAGGAAAACAAACTTTAATCTGTGCTATGTGATAACCTGTGTAAAATCTATAATTTTATGAAATGATATTTATACATCGTGCTTATACTATTTAAAATAACATCAACAAAAGATTTGCTTGTTTTACCTTAGTTGTACCCATATTTGGACATATTTTCAGAACAAACAACAACAACAACAACTGTTGCTACTACCACTGTTCCCATATCTACTACTACCCCCGTGCCAACAACTACAACCCCAGAACCAGCTCCCCCTGTTGAACAACAATGTGGAATACAGCCAGAAGATGTACCGATTACTTTTAGGCTTTTGGGTGGCTCTGCAAGCGAGAAGTGTGACTGGCCGTGGCAAGTATCCATTCGAGGAAGAGCCGGTGCCGATGTTGAACTCGATCCTTCAAATGCTAACAGCGTCCCTTTCTGTAATGGTGTCATCATTGATGAGAACCATGTTGTTACAACAGCTGCTTGTGTTATGTTGTAAGTTGAAGCGAGAATTTCATATTTTCTAAGAAAGTCAAAACATAATTATTTCTATGTTCTTTGCTCAATAGGTTATCAACTCACTATTATACGACCATGGGCATTATTTCCCCATCCTCAAAAAAAATTATTGACACAGGAAATAATAACACAATTACCTCCCTTGTTTTCCCATTGCCTCCTGTACATTAGCCATATTCAAACGTTGGAATTTGAAGTTAAAAAAGATATTTTTTGCCAATTTCTCAGCTGGCAATAGTGAATTATAGGATTATTCTTTAACAAGGTAGGACTGTTTATTTTAAGGCTTTATTTTAATACTTTTTAAAAAAAATAACTTGAAAATTTGAAATTGGAACTTTAATAGCCATTTTAGTTTTGGTGATTGTTTCAAGAGGGTTCTTTCAATCGCAGCAATTTTTAAAGAAATGAAATGGTGTTTAAAGTCCTACTGTTCTGCTCCGACAGGGCTATTGAAGGCGGGCCCACGTCATGCAGTGTGCTATGTAGGGCATGGCCTGCTCTTATATCGAATGTCAACTGTCATGAGTTCTTTTAAATACACATCAATGCATACACGGGACCTATGTACTGCTCCACTGACAAAGAGAAACCACACCGGACGCAACTTCCCTATATGGCACACTAAATGACGTATGCCCGTCTTCATTATCCAGGTTGGTGCATAGAAGTATATGACCTTATCTAATATCCCATTTTATTCACTCAAAAGTCTAATTCGACGGCCGTTATTCAGTAAACATCATTTAACGAATATTATACTTCCATATCACTGGCTAAACCCCTAACTCAATATTATCTTACTTTGCAAATGAACGATCTTAAGACACCGTGAACATTTTGAATTAATCAGTCATCTATGGTTTCAAGTCATATCTGAAATGAGCAAAGAATAACATAATAATCAAGACATTGCCTCATTTACAAAAATCTGTATAATGGACTAAGCAGGCTGTCGTTCAATTTAGATTGTTCAACTTGATTTGAAATTTTACAATTTAATTATAAAAATTGAATGTAGGCCTGTATAAATTCATATTACATTATGTGCTCTAGGCCCGTTTTCGTATGTTTTAGAGTTCTAATGATTGAAGCTATACGACCTTTAAACGACATGATAAAAAAACGGGATTCGAATATATTCCGTCCACTGCATTGCATTGCTATTCTCAATTTCTTAAATTGTTATCTGCGTTATTTTTGGTGCTTTTCAGCTTTCACATCTAGGGCCTGATTCACAAAATGTTAATTAAGATAAAATTTAAATTTTAGTAATTTGATTGGATAATATTAGATGGATTTTAGTGCTCAGCCAATCAAAATTGAAGCATCTACTAAAATTTGGATTTTACCTTTAGTTAAAATTTCGTGAAACAGGGCCCTGTACTGTATGATAATTTTAAACAGACAATTTTCAGTATGTCTCACATCCCCAGCTATGTAACTCTAGGCTCTTGTTTAAATTAATGATGTCTGATTTGTAATTTTCTTAAAATAACAAAATTTCTCACCATTATGTACGCGCTAACATTTAACTGTATTTAATTACATTTAAAAAGTTAGATCAGAATACCAACGCTAGAGAATCTCCCGGCTTCGATTCAATCGGTTTTAAAACAAGACCATCAATTTGATTCACGGTAAATAAAAATAGCGATCGTCTCCTTAAATATGGAAATTGTCAATTCGTCATCTCAGAATACCAACGCTACAGAATCCCCCGGTTTGGATTCAATCGATTTTAAAACAGGACCATCACTTTGATTCGCGGTAAATAGAAATAGCGAACGTCACCTTAAATATGGAAATTGTCAATTTATCATCTCTTTTTAAATACTGAGCGGAAATTGGCCATTTTTGTACCGATATTCCTGTAATAGATTTCGACTTTTGCAATACAGTAGTTTTGAAGGGATAATATAGCCCTAAAATTACACAAATGTCTTTATTTGACAGAGCTACTGCCGCTGCCGGTGGATCTGCGGAGGGTAATATATTGGTGATTGCTGGAGAATACGACACACAGGCAGCCGATTTTACCAAAGTTGGAGATACATTTACACCAAATGAAGTCGGGAAAGGAGTATCTAAAGTCATTATTCATCCAGATTTTTTTAAGACTGATGCCTCGAGTTTTACAGCTCTCGACCTTATTGGGGATGACGATAAGGAAGGTAATAAGATTTTAATTACTTTATTTTCCAATTTAGCCATCCTTACACAAATTTATTATCTTTTTAATCTAATGTAAATAAGATAAAAATTTCACCGTAACCACCCCTTCCTTTGCAGTCTAAATTCTTTAGTAATTTCATTTTGCAGTTGGAAAAATAAAATTGGAAGCAAACATTAAAATCTTTTTTATGTTACCTGCACAACTGATTTCTACCGGCAGCTAAGCCTGAAATGAAGACGGTGTTCTTTTAATGTGGAAGCCATTGTTTTGTTTTTCAGCCAATAATTTAGCCATTTTGAAATTGGAATCGCCACTGGAGTTTGGAAGATGTATTCGTAAAGCTTGTAAACCGGACGAGTCAACTTGGAACAAAAAGGAGTGTGTTATAGCTGGATGGGGCAGTGACAGTGAAGCATTAGGAGGTGGTAAGTGTCTGGCTCTTTGGACAACTGATAATGGTTATGATCCCTGAACTTTCAAGTGTGTTTTACATCTTCGACTCCGTGAACCTCGTTGGTTTTCAACAGGTTGTCCGGTTTCTTCCCACTGCTACGCGCAAGCGAATTATTGAAATAAAATTAAACCATACGTTAGTCCTGAATGACCTAGTTTGTGTCGAGTGGAAGTTACCCCATCTCTCTCTCTCTCTCTGAGTGAGACTCAGTGATGTTAATAATATACAGATTTAAAAACACTTTAGTGTCAGCAAGGTTCTGCAAAGTAAGTTAAGCAGCCTACACACGCTCAAAATTTTGGACAAAAAAGTTGACGTCAAATTGTTTGACACTTCTCTATCGCCACAGACGATGCAAACTTATTGATGCAATAGTCAGTGTACACCAAACTTTCGCCATGGACGAACCTACATGCCTTGGCCCTTGCACTAGCTTTGGAGCCGGAAAAAGAAAAATCGCACCGGACAAAATGATCTTTTAAAAAGGCAGGGCTTGATCCAAAATTCCGTATGTCTCTGGAAAGTAAAATTAATCCTCTCTTGAAATGTATTGATTATATTCTCGGAGGAATGCATATAAACATTTTTTAATTGAAATTGATACAAGTTTGGTAGCCTTCACTGGCTTAATCAGAATGGTGGGGGTTTGGATGTCAAAATACGCTACGCTTGTGATATCTTTTTTTCTGTTGCTGTAATCATCGCTTTTGATTTCCCATAGCCGTCGCGTTAGAGAGATAAAAAAAGAGAGGCGCCTACTCACCAATGCATCGAGGGTTCAATCCCAGCTTAGGGTAAGAAATTTATCGATGTAAGTGAGAGGGATATTCGGTCTCCCGTCCAATCAGGCAGGTTTCCCCCGAGTTCTTTGGTTTCTTCCTGCAGTAATGATCGAAATCATTCGAACGATATGTGCCAAGGGCCAAATTGAAAACAAGCCTCAGGCTTAATTTGCTACCCTTGTAAAATGACGAGATTATTAAAGTGTGGGGAGCTGTCTGTAGCGAATAATGACCTCCAGTAGGAACTTTTTTTCTTCTTTTCATCAAATTTTTATGTCAATCTGTTTTGGCCGTAAATACCATCCACAGACGATCAAAAAAACTGTCAAAAAATTTGAGCGTGTGTAGTCCGCTTAAGGACAGTAGCTAAGGACATTATAATCTCTTAAGTTTATATATTAATGCCATTGGGAACCATCTAAAGAAAGGTTTTGGAAAAGACCTTCAGTCACAAGAGAGTTCAGAAAGGGCGACAATAATATAAGTTTATGATAATTGAATGGAGTAAAGTGTTGGTGTGAGGTTATATAATAATAATTTTGTTTTC
Source organism: Patella pellucida (assembly GCA_917208275.1). Classification (NCBI taxonomy): domain Eukaryota; kingdom Metazoa; phylum Mollusca; class Gastropoda; family Patellidae; genus Patella; species Patella pellucida. The sequence goes on from OU795039.1 coordinate 68,253,091, forward strand.
AGAATTAGCTACCAAGTTATTAACCGCTGAAGTTGAGTTGGTAACACCAGAAGTATGGGAACTTGTTGATCAGTTTAATGGTGATGGTACTCTGAATATCAAACCGCTAACAACATTCGCTGTATTCAAAGATAGTACATTAAACGCCAGTACTTGCTTGGTAAGAGGCTTACACAGTTACATTACTTTGTTTGTTGGATTTCTGATAAGGCGGCGCATAATCGGTTTAATTACATCTGATATAGTTTAAGGTTGTTGGTATTTTTTTTTTGGGGGGGGGGGGGGAGGACTAGTGTCCCTCTTATTTAAAATTGACGATCTAATTCCTTCATTGCATATATCAGTGGATTCAGTAGAGGACCGAGGATCTTTAAAACGGCCCGGTCTTTATTCGCCTACCCGAGGTCGGCCCATTATATAGTAATATGCTTGTTACCTGAGAAAATGACCGAAAGACCAGACAGTCCACGGAACAAATTCATGCTCAAGGCCCCAATTTCATGTTTAAAATATTCTTGCCTATATATTTTTAGAGCGATAATGGTGGTATGGTTGTCTGTAAGAACGGAGAGGGCAGTTGGGCATTGGAAGGTCTCATCAACAGACCATCTTTCGACAAGTGTTCACCCGGAGACCGATTTCTTGTAACATATATAAGCGCAGCTGAAGAGTGGATAGCGAATATGACCATGGTGTAGGTGACTCACCAACACGATGGCGTCCTTCATTTTTATTCAGAGATAAAATGTTTCAATCCTTTATGTTACATGTTGTCTATATTTAATTATTCCAATTACAAGACAGGGAGAGAAAGGGGTTTAACATTGACTCCACACAACCACAATTCAATGTGGGTGTATATTTAATTATTCCAATTACAAGACCGGGAGAGAAATGGGTTTAACATTGACTCCACACAACCACAATTCAATGTGGGTGTATAAAAATGAATAGGTAATAGTCAGTAACACTTTGTGCCTATCGATGCAGAAGTGAAAAAAAGACAGAATTGCCCGTAGTTCAATAGAATTTAGCCTACTAAAATAGATGACGGGAGGGGGGGGGGGCTATGTTTTTATCCAACGGGTAAATTACACCCCTTTGCAAATTCTCCACCAACAATCTCCGTGCACTTCAATTCACCTACATATCCAAAATTCTACCCGGTTTTTGGGCGGATTGGAATGGGCTGGTATAATAGACTTTCTGGGCCGGGTATGCTGGGTGTTGGCCGGAATTTGGAATCCTGCAATGGGGATTCCGAATTTCATCTCAAAATTTCATTGAAATCACCCGACATTGTCGCCCGCAGGGCCGGTCGGATAAATTTCTCTTTTTTTCCCTCTAATTCGTCTAAATAAAACCATTTTCTGCAGAACATAAATGGGGGGGGGGGGGGGGTGGATAAGCCATGGAGCGATGATGATTATGTTGTATGTGGTCGGTGGCTTTAACGGGCCGCCAAGTCATCACTGGAGTCTGGCATTGGTTGGTATAATAGACTTGCTGGGCCGGTGTAGCGGTATTGGGAAATCCTGCAATGGGGATTCCGAATTTCATTCGGAAATTTCATCGGATTCACCCGACACTGTCGCCCGCAAATTTACTTATTACTAAGTCACCTGCACTTTGTTTGTGGGAATACGCCAGAAACGTCTGCCAATGGTTCGTAACTCCCCCCCCCCCCAAAAAAAAATAATAATAACTTTCGGGCAAGCTGACTTTTCGGGCAGAAGGGTAAAAAAAAATTATTTCATCTACTTGGCAAAAGTAAGTCCTTAAAATCTAATAAAACACTAATTTTACGGGCTGGAATAGCAGTAAAACGCGTTTGCGGTCTTCAAATGTGCCAAAAATGTCTTGGGAGTCCATACAAGGTCAGCTCCGCTTCTTCGCCTCTCGAAGAAAATCAGTGCCGCTGTCTGTAAACATGAACTTTTCCCGGGCATTTCTAGTTTTGCTTCCCGAGCGCTAATAAAACACTAATTTCCCTTTTATTATTGAATACCACGAAGTTATATTGAGCATCGATTATTTGTGAATGCAGATGATTGGATGGTTGGAATTTAGAGTAGTGAACAGCCCATTTGCTGATTACACTATTTTGCCTGATTACACTATATGTTGCCTTTACAGGTTTTTTAAGACTTCGAATTTTGTCTAATGGTTTGGATTGTTCGTACTTGGTTTTATTTTATTTCGGTTACAAAACCATTGGATACTTTTGGAGTTGCTTACTCGGGCGTTTGCGGTGGTTAAATTTTCAGAATTTTCTCCGGGAGAAAGAGGCCGCCATACCCCGCGACGATTGATTGGTTGTTTGGAATTCGGGTCAGCCAGTTAGGCTATAATGGACCAAATTAAAGTTGCTGTATTCACAGGATAGAATAGCAGGAAAACGCGTTTGCGGCAGTTCAATTTTCTCCCAACGGTCCCATCTTCGTGGACTGTAAACGATTTATTGGAATTCGAGTCATCCGTCTTAAAGGATCTAAGACCGTAACTCAATGTCTTCCAAAATCATTGACATCGAAAACACAAATTATTGGTCAATTTAAATCAACATTGATGATGTAAACTTACCGGGAAAAGATGAGCTTCTGATATCCGATATTTAATCGTGTACCATAATGCGCTTCAGCCTCAGTTGTGTAGACTGGAATAACTAGACGCTATAAATATGCACTTGATTGCGACTGCTCGCTTATTTCGTCGAACATAACTGTTTGAAATTAGAGTAAAAACAGAAACCATTGAATGTTAATCAGTTTATATACATTTATATTATAGTATTATATGCGTTGCGACCCAGTTGTGTGAATTTCTAGGTCCCGGATGTTAGCGATTTAGCTCCTTTAATTAGACTATATTAGACCACTTAGAATTTGCTTTGCTTACTGGCTGAAATAGCAGGAAAACGTGTTTGCAGCCGTCAAATATTCCCAAATTTTCTTGGGGGGGGGGGTCTACATACCAGGAAGATTGGCGCCGGTGGCTGTAAACCCGTTTTTTTTTGCCCGTACGCCCATGCCCATCAAGGCCACCTGTTATACGACCGTAATCCCGCGAAAGAACGTTATCTCAGTCCCCGTCCCCATAAATCCGATATGCCACCAAATCGCATATTTTGGGATCATTTTTCCAAATTTTTCCGCGGTCAGTAAAAGGGGCCGCTCCGACACGGGAGCCGAGGTCGGTTTCCGGTCCCAATCAAATCTGAAATGATTATGTAAATCGCTAACTTGCCTATTCCTTAGAATCGGGCTCGTGTTTTTCTTATAAAATAAAATGGCAGTTTTCTAATAATTTAATATCGATATTACATGTAACATTATAAACAATTCATAAATATACATCAACTACATAGATTTATATCACAAAATCAACTCATAGCGGCCATCTAGATCTGAGCTGAATAATAACAATTTTACCCCTATCCCACCCTAATTGTATTAAATTACTTATTAAAAGTAAAACAACCCAAAAAAATGAACTCTGTTTAATAATTGTACCAACAATATGTCATAATAATAATAATAATAATAATAATAATAATCGCGTCATTTTACAAGGGTAGCAAATTAGACCTGAGGCCTTTTTCCAATTTGGCCCTTGGCACAGATCGTGCGAATGATTTCGATCATTACTGCAGGAAGAAACCGAGGAGCTCGGGGGAAACCTGCCTGATCGGACGGGAGACCGAATATCCCTCTCACTTACAACAAGCAAAATGTTTATGTTGTTACTTATTTGAATAGGAATATAAGTCTGAAAAATGGTGAAGGTATAATAAATAATTACCGGGTATAATTTGCGCCCCTTTCCGTAATGTATATTTTTGTCTTATTGCACTGTTTATATCGTAATCGTTTAGCATACAGATGACTTATCAGATTAACTTAAATTGCGTTTGTGACTAACCATACACAGACAAATAATATGATTATTTGGTTTTAACGTCCTACTGTTCTGCACTGACTGGGTTAATGAAGAGGGATGTGTAGTAGGACCTCATAGGTATACACAAAAAAACACGTGTTGGAGAGAGAGAGGGAGAGAGAGAGAGAGAGAGATGGGGTTTAACGTCCAGTCCACACAAACTAGTTCATTTCGGGACTAACATATGGTTTAATTTTGTTTCAATAATTCGCTTGGGCGTAGGGGTTTTTAGCAGTGGGAGGAAACCTGAATGCGTTGGGAGGGGCCTTGTAAGTGAAATAGCTAAATCCGACACTAGTATTCACCTCTAGTTCCTATTCTTCCAATTAATACTTTAAGTGTCTAATAAAATGAGGTCTGGGTATGAGAATCAGTCAAGTTGGTATAGAAGTCAAGAGTATTAAAAGTCGTTTGGGTTTCCATGTCAGTTAAATTGGTGAAATCCGGATCACTAAATGACTGGGGATTAGTTTGTGTTTCCGTTGTCACCAGGGACTCTAAAAGAAACGATGTATCTGGACTTGTACTAGTTGAACACATTGAAATGCCTCTCTCTATTTCAGCTTGGTTATATCCCACACAGTTTTCTACACTTATACCTGGAGCAAGTGACGTTTGGGTCTCAATATCCGATAAACCAAATCCAGGAAATAGACAATCTTCGGTTGTTTGCGTCTCCATGTTTGTCATCAAGAAATCCAACAATTCGTCCTCGGCTGTCTGAGTCTGTGTATCCGTTCCTTGGGCGACTGTTACGGCAACTGGCTGATTTACGGCATGTAACAATAGATCCAGATCCGAAGCAGATGTCACCGTTTGAGATTCAGAATCAATGGAGGACGAAAACGCTCCCGCTAGAGCAGGGTCACCCAGTGAGTAGTGCCTTTGACCATTCCTGCTATTATCATCATCTGAAACAGCGATGTCAAGATCAGTGACTTCCATGGGAAGAAAATTGGTTAAAGTTGTGTCTGCTAGAAGATCTAGATTGCCTTTAAGAATCTTGTTCTTGCAAGGTCGTGATTCCAAGTCTGAAAGAAATGAACTACATGATTCATTCCTTGATAAAACAGGATCAATGGATATCACAGATGGCTGTGGAGAGAGGCGACATGTTTGGGTTTCCATATTTTGAAGAAGATTTGAATCTTGTCTCGGCTGAAACGTGGAAAGGTTTGTCTGGGTCCAGTTTGTAGAAAAATCATCAAGAGTCATCTGGAAATGATTTGGTAGCACTGCATCAGTTCCAGTTGTAGCATGGAGGGTATTTTTGGATTGTCGTCTTTTCTTTTTCGTGGAGAACACCCCACTTGTTTGGACTTCACTGGTCTTTCTAGATCTTTTTAAACTCTGACACATTGGAGGCTGAGTAGGTATTTGGGCTGATTTGAGTGCTTTATCCAATATATTTTCATTGGGAGTCTGGGTCCCTGCTATGCTACAATCTTTTTTCTTGCTGGGTAGAAAAGAAACCGAGGTCTGGATTCCAGTGGTTGACATCTCTGCAGCTGTAGCATTAGCAACATCAGACTGAGTTCCTGTGGACGCAAAGGAAATGGCACCAAAATTGGAATATGCATCATTAGAGTCATAACAAAGAGTCCCTACTCCATATATGTCAGTCTGAATTCCTGCTACAGTTTGCTGTAAAGGCATAATCTTTGAAATCCTGGACTCTAAGGAAAATGAATTTTGTCGGCTAACACTGGTGGAAGCAGAACACAAATTAATAGTTGTTGACGCTTGTGCAGTATTAGCAGCTGGATTGCGAATCTTATCATGGGAATAGGAAGCAACCTTGTTTTTGTTAGAAGATATTTGGGGAAAGTTTTTAATATTCAGTGATTTGATATTGCTATTGTAGTTTCCGGGTACCAGTACAGAAGAAGAGTATTGATGCTTAGGCATTATCAGAGGTAATTCGGATAAATTCGACTTGGATATGGGAATGGAGTTTGGTACAGTTAGAGGTTTATTGGTTTGATTAATGATTATTATACAGGGATTAGGAGAAACAGCTTTAACTTCAGCAGATCTGAAAATAATAAAAATATGAAATATGGTGTTAAAGAGATACCATGACCAATTATTATGAAAACAAAAGGGGGGGGGGTAATATCCACTGGACACAAATAGATAAACTTTTCCATGTTAGCCATGCTAGTGGTAATCTTCTAGATCATTACACAATTTTACTCCAGTTGGAGTTTGTATAGAAAGTGAAGCAGACATGGACATAGAGAGAGAGAGAGAGAGAAATGGGGTTTAACGTCCACTCAACACAACCTGGTCATTTCGGGACTAACATATGGATTAATTTTATTTTTAATAATTCGCTTGCGCGTAGGGGTCTTTAGCAGTGGGAGGGAACCAGAGTGCCCGGAGGAAACCCACAAGGTTGAGAAGGCGCCCCCATCTCCATGTCACATACCGAACACAGGGGCTCGAAACAACAGCCGCAAGCCAGAGGTGGCCGGCCAGCTAGAGGTCGAAGCGCGGCACTCTCGACCACTAGGCCATCCCAAACCCCCAGACAGGGACATCTTAAGAGAATGTAGGCCGACAGGTAAATAATACACAGGAGCCCTTACACAGGAGAGAGAGAAACATATTATGGTTATATTATATTCCATAATTGGCTTTCACATAGGGGTCTTTAGCAGTGGGAGGAAACTGGAGGACCCGGAGAAAACCTACAAGGTTGGACAGGCGACCATACTCCTTGTCGCGTACAACCGGGGATCCACTCCACTCATAGAAATACAAATTGGAATAGTTGATAAAATTAAACATATATTTATTGTATTGGTACTTCCAACAAAGTGAGTATATAGAGAGAAAGAGGAAGAGAAATGGGATTTAACCTCCACTCGACAAAAACTGTCATTTCGGGACTAGCATATAATTTTATTTCAATAATTCGCTTGTGTGTAGGGGTCTTTAGCAGTGGGAGGAAACCCGGAGGACCCGGAGAAAACATCTGAGGTTGGACAGTCGAAGTCAGTATAGTGTTTATCTAATGACAGCTAGTCAAACACAACATACATAGATCAGCACAGGGCCTTTATGTGTGTGGGGGGCCCTGGGCAACTGTTCAGCATGCCCATGCATTAAGACAGACACTTATATCTCATCTCTAGAGATATTATTAAAATATAATCTTACTTTTTGTCTTTTTCTAATTTCTTTAAGCCTCGTTTAGATGATCTGGCTGAATCCGGTGCCTGATGTTGCTTTCTTTTACAATGTGTTAAAACTGCTTCAGGACTTGTAAAAGGACATCCACATGTAACACATTTAAAAGTAACACCACATGTTACTCCGTGACGTTTTAAATCTCTATCAAAGGCGAACCCTTTTTGACATGTTCCACACAAGTACCTTTTCTCCCCGTGAACTTTACCATAATGCTTTAAAATCAAAACAATAAAATTATGATTTATACATGTAAATAAATAACACTGTGCTGTATGATTAAAGGGAGACCACTTCCATTAAGCCACTCACGAAATGAAATGGTGTTTAATTAACATCCTACGTTTCACCACTGCCCGGGCTATTGAAGACAGCCATAGACCATACAGTGTTCTATGCTAAAAAAATTTGTCCTGACGGTTGCAAAATGCAGGCAATTCTACAAAAAGACATGACAAACCCTATTTTTTGTTAGCCAAAGTTGTTGACTCTAAATTATTTGTCTGGCTGCGGACATATTTAAACCTTGAAATTCTGGTATTTAGAAATAAGATGAAATGGGGTTTAACATCCTACTTTTTTGCTCCTAAACTGGGCGCTGCAGCCTACTCTTATATCAAATTCCAACTGCCAAGGGACCTCAGTTTTTTGTCCCATCTGAACGACTAGACAGCTGTCCTTGTCAGGCCCTCAACCCTGCATCACTGACAAGGGGAAAACACGCCGGAAATCTGGTTGAAATTTTTCGGCCAATGGAGGGATCGACCACACAACCTCCAGGCTAGCGAGCCAGCATACCTACTTTCCCCATGAATTAGAAGACTTCAAAACAGGAATTTTTTTTTTTTTAAAAAAACCAAACAAATGCAGTTATTAGGCTAGAAATGCTACAATAAGATAGGTAATAAGCTTAAACATACATATTATTTTTTCTTGACCTAAGGTTAAATTAGATTATATTTATCTTTATACTGTGCTGTACTGGTAGTACTAACCTGTTTGAGATATTTCTGTGAACTGAAAGATCTCTCTGATTGCGGATTGTACAGACAATTAGATACTGGACAATGATATCTATAGATGACATCAGAGTTTTTTTTCTTTGGAAGGGATGCTACCTGAAAAATATATTTTAAATGAAAATTTACTGTTTAAAGGCATTTCAAAGATTGAGAAAAAAAATAATTGGAATTAGATAAACTAACATACTGAATTCAATTTCATGCAAGTAATAAAGGATTGGATTTTTAAAGATACCGTCTTGTGTAAAAACTGCATGATTTGATATATTTGGACAAAAAACATATGCTAACTAAATAATCTATCAAAACAATGTATTCATGAGGGAATACCCCTGCTATAAAAAATCTATTAAAAGAGGTCATGTTTGTGTCACATGACTTGGCTCCCGTGGTACCTAGCAACGGGTGCGAAGCCGGAGGAGAGTTCATTGCATATACAAGACAATGTCTTTAATCACTATTTATTGATTATAATTATCAAAGAATAATTAAATTGTTGGATTATCCACTGCCTACATCTTCTTCAAAGGTTTTATCTCAAAAACCGTTGTATCATCAAGTTTTTTAACATATATATCAAGCATTCACTAATCAAACAATCTGTGTGTGCAACCTTTGATGTCACTGGAGCAGACATCCCTAATCCTTGGGTTAATGGTTACATTTTCGTCTGCTATGTGCTCCATGGGTGTCTTTCAGGAAATCCAGTATATTCTAGTAAGATTGGATGTTTCTACTTTCCATATACCGTATACCAAAATTGCCATATTTTTATTGGAAATTATAAAGAAGACAAACATTTATTCATGATTTTTATGTTAGGCTTAACCAGCTAAACAAGCCTGGAAATAAGGTACCAGTCACAGACATTCTTTGACATAACCTGTCTCGTTTCTCTCATTTCGTCTGGCACAGATTTGTCTATTTTCATCAGACAATGAGCTGAAAATATCAGGCTTTCCGCTTAGTTCATTAGTGCCTGACATTGTTAGTTATAACTTAAAAAATAATTTCCAGGCCTCTACCCTAAGGTTGTTCCCTTAGTGATGAATAGCTATTTTAAAGTGATTTTCCGAGCTTACCTGTCCGTCAGCTGGATGTGTTTTAGTTTTATGTAGTAAATAAGATCCACCACTGGTAAATGTTTTACTACAACCTTGTACATCACATCTTATATTATTATTAACCTTTGTATCAAGTTCTTCTTCTGTTAGAGTAATGTCCACATGTTTCACATCCTTGTCCGCCATTTTATAATCATGTTTATATCGACTAGTTTACTTCCAACTCGCTGATAGTTTACATCTGTACATAAAACAAATTATATTATCTAAAATTTAGTGTAGCTAAGTCATTAACTTAATATCATCCAAATCCTTTGACATTGAAAACACAAATTATATGTCAATTGAAATAAACATTGTGTGTCATAAAGCGTTTCAGTGTCATTTGTAACAAGAGACCCGATGAATGTGGCTAGACATATTCCAGGAGTCATGTCAAATGTTGATGCCATATTCTTATCTAGAGAGCATGCGCAATAAATATTATCTGTGTAGACTGGAATAACCAGACGCTAGTTATATCAATATATAATACTATACCATTTATCTATACGAAATTAGAAATTCTTCTAACTTTTCGTCACTTTTTTCGGTATGCTGAGAATATATTTGTGCATCACAAATGCTATTAGACCATTGACAAAATCAGTAAATTACCAAGTTGGGAAATTCTAATTGTAAAGACATCCATAACCGCCCCACCCCAAAAGCTAAGCTAGAAAAGCTAAGCTAGATCAGCGCATATACTAACAGCATGAAATTTGTTGCATAAGGTTCAGCATCATCACGTTCATCAAAAGTGACAACTGTCAAACATTTTCAGTAGAAGGTTAAACTCGTCTAATCTGGGGGCCCCTTTCATATTACATCCAGGTCACCCCCCCCCCCTTCACTCTGTACCATTACATCCCACCATCGGCTGACTAGATATTAGGCCCAGATTATCTCGAGAGTGGGGAGTTTGAATGAATCAGTGCACATAAAAGCGTCACTTCCCGTCATTATACCTTGCTTGCACAGACACCTGAAAGGATCAAAATAAAACTTCTTAGTACTACTGCTTGATATTACAGTATTTCGAATCCCCGGTTCTACGTGAAAAGGAGTAGAGTAGCCTGTCCAACCCCGTGGATTTCTCCAGGTCCTCCGGTTTCCTTCCACTGCTAAAGACGCCTATGCGCAAGCGAATTATTGAAATAAAATTAAACCATATGTTAGTCCCACATGACCTAGTTTTTGTCAGTGGAATTAAACCCAATTTATCTCTCTCTCTTTCTATCAAAAACCAATTTTGGACGGGCGGGCCTGACAGGGGAGAAGACAATATATATGTCCACATGAAAATGTAATATTTCAAACAATCAGGGGATATCATCCAGGAAGTTACGATTCTATATGTACGAAAATCGAAAGGAACTTAGATGAAAATTGTGACCTCCAGAGTGTCCACAAATTCCACAACCCTTATACATAATATTTTGACACTATTCAGTTTTGGTTCGATATTTCTGAAATTTTGAAGACAACCATTCTTAGGGTGTAACAGTGATATATTCAAACGTTTTTTTAAATCAGATAAAAATTGTGACCTCTATAATAAAGTCCACAAGCTAAAAACACAAATTTTTGTACAATCAGGGGCCATAATTTAGGAAGTTATGTTCTGATGGGCGCAAATATCGAAAGGAACCAAGATCCCATATGCGTGAATATATGAAGGAACCGAAATATGCGTGTTAAAACACATATTATTATTTCAAGTTTAAACCCAATCAGATAAAAATTGTGACCTCTACAGTGTTCACAAGCTAAAAACATGATTTTCTTGTAAAATCAGGGGCCGTAATCCATGAAGTTACAGGTCGATACATGCCAATATCGATAGGAACCGAGATCTTTGGGTGATAAACCTATATTTCAAGTTCCATTGAAATCGGATAAAAATTGTGACCTGTAGAGTGATCACAAACGGACGGATGGACATGGGCAACATCAATATATGTACACATATGGCAGGTGATAAACCTTGCTACGTTAATACTGTAATAACATAGTCAAACAGTTACGTAGTAAGCAATTTTATTTTAATCCTTTAGTTTAAACAATATTAATTCAATAAACTGAATTGAAATTAACAACAGGCATAGACCTATGTAAGTTCTCTCTAATAGTAAGTGCAAGAGGACCGCACTACACGCAAAACAAAATTATACACGATAAACCTGCGGACAAGACAGAAAATAGACATTGCAAAAAATTATCAAATCAAGTGAATGGATCCGGGGGCAAGCCATAAGCATCCACTGCGCTGTAGTGTTAATCCTTTCAAGTACATGTGCCTGCATGGTGTATGCTGTCTTCACACACACAATTAGCAATTTATTCAAAAAATACTTTATTATTGGTTCGAGTTATAATATTAAAACAAACACAATTATCAATTTATTAAAACAACACTTTATTAATAGTCCGAGTCTTCTTTCTGTTGGGTCTGAGTAGTCTATTTGTTTGGGCCGTGTGCTCTATTAGTTGGTCCGATTGGTCTTGGACCGAGTGGTCTTTGGGCCGAGTGTTCATGGATTCTTGTCCTAATTGTACCTGAATTTACTATGCTCTCACCCCTAATCTATGAAATGATATCTCCCAGAGAGGGACGTAACCCAGTTTCCATATTGTTTATCTTTGCCAAAAATTTTTGATATTACAATTTTTCAAGAGAGTACCTGTTTTCATAGTTGTAATAATTAGTTGTGCAATGGATTTTATTTAACCGGAGTTGATTACAAACACACAGGTAAGAGTTTAATTACAATTATTCAGAAGTTTGTTCATAATCGAAGAAATCAGTTTAAAGTTTAGGATGAATCACACAGTACTGTAGTCGTTGAGTCAGTGACTGTATCAGATCGTTACTATTAATACTAATATTACCGTACTATAAAGTAACTATATACTATAGCCTACTCAATTATAATGTGCTATAAATTCTTACTCACCTAATTTACTCATCATATCATCATGACAATACGAACTCTGTCTTACGACAAAAGTACATCTATTTATAAGTAGCAGATATACAGGCCCTATATGTCATGAGAATAAACTGTGATCTAGTGGACACAATTGTTTATTTTGTTGGCAAGAACGTACGAGTTATTTCCCTTGGTTATCTAAAATATTATATTTATCAAGAAAACCGGAATAATGATTATTAACATTATACAATAGTAATCATATTAATAGATACTTGTATAATTTCTCTTACTATATGGAATATTATATTTTATTAGATGCCGTTAATTATTTTTTTCCCCAATTTTTATTAGTCAAACTAAATATACCGAACACAATTTGGCGAGCTATTCGGCTAGCGAGCTATTCGATCAATCCAGCTGGCAACCTATTCGTTGGCAACCTATTCAGAATAAATTCAAAAAACGCCCAAACTCATCTATCTTTATCAACCAATAAAATCCATCGTAACGTCTATCAAACGAAAGTAGAATATATTGTTATTTTAAAAGGAAAGAACGTTAATATTCCGAGTCAAAATTCGGGTCATCGTACAAAATTCTGAGCATCCAGCTATATATATTCTGAAAGGTAATTGAATCACCTTTCTGCATAGTATTAGTAAAAGTTGGCACAATCATATTAAAGGGGTGCGCTCTCATCCTAAACTACGCCGACTTTTCAATATTTTAAATATAAAGATAGGCCGGTAATGTTTTCGAAGTCGAAATTCGGACCATCGTACAAAATTCAGAGAACCCAGTTATATATATTCTGAAAGGTAATTGAATAGGCTTTCCAAATATTATTAGTAAAAGTTGGCAAAATCATATTAAAGGGGTGCGCACTCTTCCTAAACATAGCCAATTTGTTCATTTTTCAAATTGTAACTAACGACAGGCCGGTAATTTTTCCAAAGTCCAAATAAGGCCCATCGTACAAAATTCTGAGCATCTAGCTATAAATATTCTGAAAGGTAATTGAATAAGCTTTTCAAATCTTATAAGTAAAAGTTGGCACAATAATATTAAAGGGGTGCGCGCTTATCCGAAACATGGCCAATTTTTCAATATTCGAAATGTAAAGAACGGTAATGTCCGGAGTCAAAATTCGGACCATCGTACAAAATTCAGAGCATCCGGCTATATATATTCTAAAAGGTGATAAGATAAGCTTTACAAATATTATTAGTAAAAGTTGGCACAATCATATTAAAGGGGTGCGCACTTATCCTAAACATAGCCAATTTTTAAATATTCTAAATGTAAAGAACGGTAATGTTCCGAATCAAAATTCGGACCATCGTACAAAATTCAGAGCACCTGGTTGTATATATACGAAAAGGTGATTCAAAAAGCTTTCCAAATATCATTAATAAAAGTTGGCACAGTCATATTAAAGGGGTGCGCTCTCATCCTAAACATAGCCAATTTTTCAATATTCTAAAGGTAAGGAACGGTAATGTCCGGAGTCAACATTCGGACCATCGTACAAAATTCAGAGCATCCGGTTATATACATTCTAAAAGGTGATAAGATAAGCTTTCCAAATATTATTAGCAAAAGTTGGCACAATCATATTAAAGGGGTGCGCACTCATCCTAAACATAGCCAATTTTTAAATATTCTAAATATAAACCTGTACTTTTTTCAAAGTCAAAATACGGACCATCGTACAAAATTCAGAGCATCCGGCTATATATATTCTAAAAGGTGGTAGGATAAGCTTTCCAAATATTATTAGTAAAAGTTGGCACAATCATATTAAAGGGGTGCGCTCTCATCCTAAACATAGCCAATTTTTCAATATTCTAAAGGTAAAGAACGGTAATGTCCGGAGTCAAAATTCGGACCATCGTACAAAATTCAGAGCATCCGGCTATAAATATTCTAAAAGGTAATACGATAAGCTTTCCAAATATTTTTAGTAAAAGTTGGCACAATCATATTAAAGGGGTGCGCGCTCATCATAAACATAGCTAATTTTTCAATATTCTAAATATAAAGATAAACCTGTACTTTTTTCAAAGTCAAAATTCGGACCATCGTACAAAATTCAGAGCATCCGGCTATATATATTCTAAAAGGTGGTAAGATAAGCCTTCCAAATATTATTAGTAAAAGTTGGCACAATCATATTAAAGGGGTGCGCTCTCATCCTAAACATAGCCAATTTTTTCAATATTCGAAATGTAAAGAACGGTAATGTCCGGAGTCAAAATTCGGACCATCGTACAAAATTCAGAGCATCCGGCTATATATATTCTAAAAGGTGATAAGATAAGCTTTACAAATATTATTAGTAAAAGTTGGCACAATCATATTAAAGGGGTGCTCACTTATCCTAAACATAGCCAATTTTTCAATATTCTAAATGTAAAGAACGGTAATGTTCCGAATCAAAATTCGGACCATCGTACAAAATTCAGAGCACCTGGCTGTATATATTCGAAAAGGTGATTCAAAAAGCTTTCCAAATATCATTAATAAAAGTTGGCACAGTCATATTAAAGGGGTGCGCTCTCATCCTAAACATAGCCAACTTTTCAATATTCTAAAGGTAAGGAACGGTAATGTCCGGAGTCAACATTCGGACCATCGTACAAAATTCAGAGCATCCGGCTATATACATTCTAAAAGGTGATAAGATAAGCTTTCCAAATATTATTAGCAAAAGTTGGCACAATCATATTAAAGGGGTGCGCACTCATCCTAAACATAGCCAATTTTTAAATATTCTAAATATAAACCTGTACTTTTTTCAAAGTCAAAATACGGACCATCGTACAAAATTCAGAGCATCCGGCTATATATATTCTAAAAGGTGGTAGGATAAGCTTTCCAAATATTATTAGTAAAAGTTGGCACAATCATATTAAAGGGGTGCGCTCTCATCCTAAACATAGCCAATTTTTCAATATTCTAAAGGTAAAGAACGGTAATGTCCGGAGTCAAAATTCGGACCATCGTACAAAATTCAGAGCATCCGGCTATAAATATTCGAAAAGGTAATACGATAAGCTTTCCAAATATTTTTAGTAAAAGTTGGCACAATCACATTAAAGGGGTGCGCGCTCATCATAAACATAGCTAATTTTTCAATATTCTAAATATAAAGATAAACCTGTACTTTTTTCAAAGTCAGAATCCGGACCATCGTACAAAATTCAGAGCACCCAGTTATATATATTCGGAAAGGTAATTGAATAAGCTTTCTAAATATTATTAGTAAAGGTTGGCACAATCATATTAAAGGGGTGCGCACTCATCCTGAAGATAGCCAATTTTTCAATATTCTAAAGGTAAAGAACGGTAATGTCCGGAGTCAAAATTCGGACCATCGTACAAAATTCAGAGCATCCGGCTATATATATTCTAAAAGGTGATAAGATAAGCTTTCCAAATATTATAAGTAAAAGTTGGCACAATCATATTAAAGGGGTGCGCTTTCATCCTAAACATTGCCATTATTATTAGTAAAGGTTGGCACAGTCATATTAAAGGGGTGCGCACTCATCCTGAAGATAGCCAATTTTTCAATATTCTAAAGGTAAAGAACGGTAATGTCCGGAGTCAAAATTCGGACCATCGTACAAAATTCAGAGCATCCGGCTATATATATTCTAAAAGGTGATAAGATAAACTTTCCAAATATTATAAGTAAAAGTTGGCACAATCATATTAAAGGGGTGCGCTCTCATCCTAAACATTGCCAATTTTTCAATATTCTAAATGTAAAGAAAAACCCTGCACTGTACAGGTGCAGGTTTATCTTTATATTTAGAATATTGAAAAATTGGCAATGTTTAGGATGAGAGCGCATCCCTTTAATATAATTGTGCCAACTTTTACTAATAATATTTGGAAAGCTTATCTTATCACCTTTTCGAATATATATAGCCGGATGCTCTGAATTTTGTACGATGGTCCGAATTTTGACTCCGGATATTACCGTTCTTTACCTTTAGAATATTGAAAAATTGGCTATCTTTAGGATGAGTGCGCACCCCTTTAATATGATTGTGCCAACTTTTACTAATAATATTTAGAAAGCTTATTCAATTACCTTTCATAATATATATAGCTCGGTGCTCTGAATTTTGTACGATGGTCCGAATTTTGACTTTGAAAAAAAGTACAGGTTTATCTTTATATTTAGAATATTGAAAAATTGGCAATGTTTAGGATGAGAGCGCATCCCTTTAATATAATTGTGCCAACTTTTACTAATAATATTTGGAAAGCTTATTTTATCACCTTTTCGAATATATATAGCCGGATGCTCTGAATTTTGTACGATAGTCCGAATTTTGACTCCGGATATTACCGTTCTTTACCTTTAGAATATTGAAAATTTGGCTATCTTTAGGATGAGTGCGCACCCCTTTAATAGGATTGTGCCAACTTTTACTAATAATATTTAGAAAGCTTATTTAATTACCTTTCCGAATATATATAGCTGGGTGCTCTGAATTTTGTACGTTAGTCCGGATTCTGACTTTGAAAAAAGTACAGGTTTATCTTTATATTTAGAATATTGAAAAATTGGCTATGTTTAGGATGAGCGCGCACCCCTTTAATATGATTGTGCCAACTTTTACTAATAATATTTAGAAAGCTTATCTTATCACCTTTTAGAATATATATAGCCGGGTGCTCTGAATTTTGTACGATGGTCCGGATTCTGACTTTGAAAAAAGTGCAGGTTTTTTCTTTACATTTAGAATATTGAAAAATTGGCAATGTTTAGGATGAGAGCGCACCCCTTTAATATGATTGTGCCAACTTTTACTAATAATATTTGTAAAGCTTATCTTATCACCTTTTAGAATATATATAGCCGGATGCTCTGAATTTTGTACGATGGTCCGAATTTTGACTCCGGACATTACCGTTCTTTACATTTCGAATATTGAAAAAATTTGCTATGTTTAGGATGAAAGCGCACCCCTTTAATATGATTGTGCCAACTTTTACTAATAATATTTGGAAAGCTTATCTTACCACTTTTTAGAATATATATAGCCGGATGCTCTGAATTTTGTACGATGGTCCGAATTTTGATTCGAAACATTACCGTTCTTTACATTTAGAATATTGAAAAATTGGCTATGTTCAGGATGAGAGCGCACCCCTTTAATATGATTGTGCCAACTTTTACTAATAATATTTGGAAAGCTTATCGTATTACCTTTTAGAATATTTATAGCCGAATGCCTTGAATTTTGTACGATGGTCCGAATTTTGACTCCGGACATTACCGTTCTTTACCTTTAGAATATTGAAAAATTGGCTATGTTTAGGATGAGTGCGCACCCCTTTAATATGATTGTGCCAACTTTTACTAATAATATTTGGAAAGCTTATCTTACCACCTTTTAGAATATATATAGCCGGATGCTCTGAATTTTGTACGATGGTCCGAATTTTGACTTTGAAAAAAGTACAGGTTTATCTTTATATTTAGAATATTTAAAAATTGGCTATGTTTAGGATGAGTGCGTACCTTTTTAATATGATTGTGCCAACTTTTACTAATAATATTTGGAAAGCTTATTCAATTACCTTTCATAATATATATAGCTCGGTGCTCTGAATTTTGTACGATGGTCCGAATTTTGATTCGGAACATTACCGTTCTTTACATTTAGAATATTGAAAAATTGGCTATGTTCAGGATGAGTGCGCACCCCTTTAATATAATTGTGCCAACTTTTACTAATAATATTTAGAAAGCTTATTTAATTACCTTTCGGAATATATATAGCTGGGTGCTCTGAATTTTGTACGATGGTCCGGATTCTGACTTTGAAAAAAGTGCAGGGTTTTTCTTTACATTTAGGATATTGAAAAATTTGCAATGTTTAGGATGAGTGCGCACCCCTTTAATATGATTGTGCCAACTTTTACTAAAAATATTTGGAAAGCTTATCGTATTACCTTTTAGAATATTTATAGCCGGATGCTCTGAATTTTGTACGATGGTCCGAATTTTGACTCCGGACATTACCGTTCTTTACCTTTAGAATATTGAAAAATTGGCTATGTTTAGGATGAGAGCGCACCCCTTTAATATGATTGTGCCAACTTTTACTAATAATATTTGGAAAGCTTATCATATCACCTTTTATAATATATATAGCTGGATGCTCTGAATTTTGTACGATGGTCCGAATTTTGACTCCGGACATTACCGTTCTTTACCTTTAGAATATTGAAAAATTGGCTATGTTTAGGATGAGAGCGCACCCCTTTAATATGATTGTGCCAACTTTTACTAATAATATTTGTAAAGCTTATCTTATCACCTTTTAGAATATATATAGCCGGTGCTCTGAATTTTGTACGATGGTCCGGATTCTGACTTTGAAAAAAGTGCAGGGTTTTTCTTTACATTTAGGATATTGAAAAATTTGCAATGTTTAGGATGAGTGCGCACCCCTTTAATATGATTGTGCCAACTTTTACTAATAATATTTAGAAAGCTTATTTAATTACCTTTCCGATTATATATAGCTGGGTGCTCTGAATTTTGTACGATGGTCCGGATTCTGACTTTGAAAAAAGTGCAGGGTTTTTCTTTACATTTAGGATATTGAAAAATTGGCAATGTTTAGGATGAGTGCGCACCCCTTTAATATTATTGTGCCAACTTTTACTAATAATATTTAGAAAGCTTATTTAATTACCTTTCGGAATATATATAGCTGGGTGCTCTGAATTTTGTACGATGGTCCGGATTCTGACTTTAAAAAAAGTGCAGGGTTTTTCTTTACATTTAGAATATTGAAAAATTGGCAATGTTTAGGATGAGAGTGCACCCCTTTAATATGATTGTGCCAACTTTTACTAATAATATTTGTAAAGCTTATCTTATTACCTTTTAGAATATATATAGCCGGATGCACTGAATTTTGTACGATGGTCCGAATTTTGACTCCGGACATTACCGTTCTTTACATTTCGAATATTGAAAAAATTGGCTATGTTTAGGATGAGAGCGCACCCCTTTAATATGATTGTGCCAACTTTTACTAATAATATTTGGAAAGCTTATCTTACCACTTTTTAGAATATATATAGCCGGATGCTCTGAATTTTGTACGATGGTTCGAATTTTGACTCCGGACATTACCGTTCTTAACCTTTAGAATATTGAAAAATTGGCTATGTTTAGGATGAGAGCGCACCCCTTTAATATGATTGTGCCAACTTTTACTAATAATATTTGGAAAGCTTATCTTATCACCTTTTAGAATATATATAGCCGGATGCTCTGAATTTTGTACGATGGTCCGAATTTTGACTTTGAAAAAAGTACAGGTTTATCTTTATATTTAGAATATTTAAAAATTGGCTATGTTTAGGATGAGTGCGCACCCCTTTAATATGATTGTGCCAACTTTTACTAATAATATTTGGAAAGCTTATTCAATTACCTTTCATAATATATATAGCTCGGTGCTCTGAATTTTGTACGATGGTCCGAATTTTGATTCGGAACATTACCGTTCTTTACATTTAGAATATTGAAAAATTGGCTATGTTTAGGATGAGCGCGCACCCCTTTAATATGATTGTGCCAGCTTTTACTAATAATATTTGGAAAGCTTATCGTATTACCTTTTAGAATATTTATAGGCGGATGCTCTGAATTTTGTACGATGGTCCGAATTTTGACTCCGGACATTACCGTTCTTTACCTTTAGAATATTGAAAAATTGGCTATGTTTAGGATGAGAGCGCACCCCTTTAATATGATTGTGCCAACTTTTACTAATAATATTTGGAAAGCTTATCTTACCACCTTTTAGAATATATATAGCCGGATGCTCTGAATTTTGTACGATGGTCCGAATTTTGACTTTGAAAAAAGTACAGGTTTATCTTTATATTTAGAATTTTGAAAAATTGGCAATGTTTAGGATGAGCGCGCATCCCTTTAATATGATTGTGCCAACTTTTGCTAATAATATTTGGAAAGCTTATCTTAACACCTTTTAGAATGTATATAGCCGGATGCTCTGAATTTTGTACGATGGTCCGAATGTTGACTCCGGACATTACCGTTCTTAACCTTTAGAATATTGAAAAATTGGCTATGTTTAGGATGAGAGCGCACCCCTTTAATATGATTGTGCCAACTTTTACTAATAATATTTGGAAAGCTTATCTTATTACCTTTTAGAATATATATAGCCGGATGCTCTGAATTTTGTACGATGGTCCGAATTTTGACTCCGGACATTACCGTTCTTAACCTTTAGAATATTGAAAAATTGGCTATGTTTAGGATGAGAGCGCACCCCTTTAATATGATTGTGCCAACTTCTACTAATAATATTTGGAAAGCTTATCTTACCACCTTTTAGAATATATATAGCCGGATGCTCTGAATTGTGTACGATGGTCCGAATTTTGACTTTGAAAAAAGTACAGGTTTATCTTTATATTTAGAATATTGAAAAATTGGCTATGTTTAGGATGAGTGCGCACCCCTTTAATATGATTGTGCCAACTTTTACTAATAATATTTGGAAAGTTTATTTAATTACCTTTCATAATATATATAGCTCGGTGATCTGAATTTTGTACGATGGTCCGAATTTTGATTCGAAACATTACCGTTCTTTACATTTAGAATATTGAAAAATTGGCTATGTTCAGGATGAGAGCGCACCCCTTTAATATGATTGTGCCAACTTTTACTAATAATATTTGGAAAGCTTATCGTATTACCTTTTAGAATATTTATAGCCGGATGCTCTGAATTTTGTACGATGGTCCGAATTTTGACTCCGGACATTACCGTTCTTTACCTTTAGAATATTGAAAAATTGGCTATGTTTAGGATGAGTGCGCACCCCTTTAATATGATTGTGCCAACTTTTACTAATAATATTTGGAAAGCTTATCTTACCACCTTTTAGAATATATATAGCCGGATGCTCTGAATTTTGTACGATGGTCCGAATTTTGACTTTGAAAAAAGTACAGGTTTATCTTTATATTTAGAATATTTAAAAATTGGCTATGTTTAGGATGAGTGCGTACCCCTTTAATATGATTGTGCCAACTTTTACTAATAATATTTGGAAAGCTTATTCAATTACCTTTCATAATATATATAGCTCGGTGCTCTGAATTTTGTACTATGGTCCGAATTTTGATTCGGAACATTACCGTTCTTTACATTTAGAATATTGAAAAATTGGCTATGTTCAGGATGAGTGCGCACCCCTTTAATATAATTGTGCCAACTTTTACTAATAATATTTAGAAAGCTTATTTAATTTCGGAATATATATAGCTGGGTGCTCTGAATTTTGTACGATGGTCCGGATTCTGACTTTAAAAAAAGTGCAGGGTTTTTCTTTACATTTAGAATATTGAAAAATTGGCAATGTTTAGGATGAGAGTGCACCCCTTTAATATGATTGTGCCAACTTTTACTAATAATATTACAGGTTTATCTTTATATTTAGAATATTGAAAAATTGGCTATGTTTAGGATGAGCACGCATCCCTTTAATATGATTGAGCCAACTTTTACTAATAATATTTAGAAAGCTTATTTTATCACCTTTTAGAATATATATAGCCGGATGCTCTAAATTTTGTACGATGGTCCGAATTTTGACTCCGGATATTACCGTTCCTTACCTTTAGAATATTGAAAAATTGGCTATGTTTTTAGGATGAGAGCGCACCCCTTTAATATGATTGTGCCAACTTTTATTAATGATATTTGGAAAGCTTTTTGAATCACCTTTTCGAATATATACAGCCAGGTGCTCTGAATTTTGTACGATGGTCCGAATTTTGATTCGGAACATTACCGTTCTTTACATTTAGAATATTGAAAAATTGGCTATGTTTAGGATGAGCGCGCACCCCTTTAATATGATTGTGCCAGCTTTTACTAATAATATTTGGAAAGCTTATCGTATTACCCTTTAGAATATTTATAGGCGGATGCTCTGAATTTTGTACGATGGTCCGAATTTCGACTCGGGACATTACCGTTCTTTACCTTTAGAATATTGAAAAATTGGCTATGTTTAGGATGAGAGCGCACCCCTTTAATATGATTGTGCCAACTTTTACTAATAATATTTGGAAAGCTTATCATATCACCTTTTATAATATATATAGCTGGATGCTCTGAATTTTGTACGATGGTCCGCATTTTGACTCCGGACATTACCGTTCTATACCTTTAGAATATTGAAAAATTGGCTATGTTTAGGATGAGAGCGCACCCCTTTAATATGATTGTGCCAACTTTTACAAATAATATTTGTAAAGCTTATCTTATCACCTTTTAGAATATATATAGCCGGATGCTCTGAATTTTGTACGATGGTCCGGATTCTGACTTTGAAAAAAGTGCAGGGTTTTTCTTTACATTTAGGATATTGAAAAATTTGCAATGTTTAGGATGAGTGCGCACCCCTTTAATATGATTGTGCCAACTTTTACTAATAATATTTAGAAAGCTTATTTAATTACCTTTCCGAATATATATAGCTGGGTGCTCTGAATTTTGTACGATGGTCCGGATTCTGACTTTGAAAAAAGTGCAGGGTTTTTCTTTACATTTAGGATATTGAAAAATTGGCAATGTTTAGGATGAGTGCGCACCCCTTTAATATTATTGTGCCAACTTTTACTAATAATATTTAGAAAGCTTATTTAATTACCTTTCGGAATATATATAGCTGGGTGCTCTGAATTTTGTACGATGGTCCGGATTCTGACTTTAAAAAAAGTGCAGGGTTTTTCTTTACATTTAGAATATTGAAAAATTGGCAATGTTTAGGATGAGAGTGCACCCCTTTAATATGATTGTGCCAACTTTTACTAATAATATTTGTAAAGCTTATCTTATTACCTTTTAGAATATATATAGCCGGATGCACTGAATTTTGTACGATGGTCCGAATTTTGACTCCGGACATTACCGTTCTTTACATTTCGAATATTGAAAAAATTGGCTATGTTTAGGATGAGAGCGCACCCCTTTAATATGATTGTGCCAACTTTTACTAATAATATTTGGAAAGCTTATCTTACCACCTTTTAGAATATATATAGCCGGATGCTCTGAATTTTGTACGATGGTCCGAATTTTGACTCGGGACATTACCGTTCTTTACCTTTAGAATATTGAAAAATTGGCTATGTTTAGGATGAGAGCGCACCCCTTTAATATGATTGTGCCAACTTTTACTAATAATATTTGGAAAGCTTATCTTGCCACCTTTTAGAATATATATAGCCGGATGCTCTGAATTTTGTACGATGGTCCGAATTTTGACTTTGAAAAAAGTACAGGTTTATCTTTATATTTAGAATATTTAAAAATTGGCTATGTTTATTATGAGTGCGCACCCCTTTAATATGATTGTGCCAACTTTTACTAATAATATTTGGAAAGCTTATTCAATTACCTTTCATAATATATATAGCTCGGTGCTCTGAATTTTGTACGATGGTCCGAATTTTGATTCGGAACATTACCGTTCTTTACATTTAGAATATTGAAAAATTGGCTATGTTTAGGATGAGCGCGCACCTCTTTAATATGATTGTGCCAGCTTTTACTAATAATATTTGGAAAGCTTATCGTATTACCTTTTAGAATATTTATAGGCGGATGCTCTGAATTTTGTACGATGGTCCGAATTTTGACTCCGGACATTACCGTTCTTTACCTTTAGAATATTGAAAAATTGGCTATGTTTAGGATGAGAGCGCACCCCTTTAATATGTGCCAACTTTTACTAATAATATTTGGAAAGCTTATCTTACCACCTTTTAGAATATATATAGCCGGATGCTCTGAATTTTGTACGATGGTCCGAATTTTGACTTTGAAAAAAGTACAGGTTTATCTTTATATTTAGAATATTGAAAAATTGGCAATGTTTAGGATGAGCGCGCATCCCTTTAATATGAAGATGCCAACTTTTGCTAATAATATTTGGAAAGCTTATCTTAACACCTTTTAGAATGTATATAGCCGGATGCTCTGAATTTTGTACGATGGTCCGAATGTTGACTCCGGACATTACCGTTCTTAACCTTTAGAATATTGAAAAATTGGCTATGTTTAGGATGAGAGCGCACCCCTTTAATATGATTGTGCCAACTTTTACTAATAATATTTGGAAAGCTTATCTTATTACCTTTTAGAATATATATAGCCGGATGCTCTGAATTTTGTACGATGGTCCGAATTTTGACTCCGGACATTACCGTTCTTAACCTTTAGAATATTGAAAAATTGGCTATGTTTAGGATGAGAGCGCACCCCTTTAATATGATTGTGCCAACTTTTACTAATAATATTTGGAAAGCTTATCTTACCACCTTTTAGAATATATATAGCCGGATGCTCTGAATTTTGAACGATGGTCCGAGTTTTTACTTTGAAAAAAGTACAGGTTTATCTTTATATTTAGAATATTGAAAAATTGGCTATGTTTAGGATGAGCACGCATCCCTTTAATATGATTGAGCCAACTTTTACTAATAATATTTAGAAAGCTTATTTTATCACCTTTTAGAATATATATAGCCGGATGCTCTAAATTTTGTACGATGGTCCGAATTTGGACTCCGGATATTACCGTTCCTTACCTTTAGAATATTGAAAAATTGGCTATGTTTTTAGGATGAGAGCGCACCCCTTTAATATGATTGTGCCAACTTTTATTAATGATATTTGGAAAGCTTTTTGAATCACCTTTTCGAATATATACAGCCAGGTGCTCTGAATTTTGTACGATGGTCCGAATTTTGATTCGGAACATTACCGTTCTTTACATTTAGAATATTGAAAAATTGGCTATGTTTAGGATAAGTGCGCACCCCTTTAATATGATTGTGCCAACTTTTACTAATAATATTTGGAAAGCTTATCTTATCACCTTTTAGAATATATATAGCCGGATGCTCTGAATTTTGTACGATGGTCCGAATTTTGACTTCGGACATTACCGTTCTTTACATTTCGAATATTGAAAAATTGGCCATGTTTCGGATAAGCGCGCACCCCTTTAATATGATTGTGCCAACTTTTACTTATAAGATTTGGAAAGCTTATTCAATTACCTTTCAGAATATTTATAGCTAGATGCTCAGAATTTTGTACGATGGTCCTTATTTGGACTTTGGAAAAATTACCGGCCTGTCGTTAGTTACAATTTGAAAAATGAACAAATTGGCTATGTTTAGGAAGAGTGCGCACCCCTTTAATATGATTTTGCCAACTTTTACTAATAATATTTGGAAAGCCTTTTCAATTACCTTTCAGAATATATATAACTGGGTTCTCTGTATTTTGTACGATGGTCCGAATTTCGACTTCGAAAACATTACCGGCCTATCTTTATATTTAAAATATTGAAAAGTCGGCGTAGTTTAGGATGAAAGCGCATCCCTTTAATATGATTGTGCCAACTTTTACAAATACTGTGCAGAAAGGTGATTCAATTACCTTTCAGAATATATATAGCTGGATGCTCAGAATTTTGTACGAAGACCCGAATTTTGACTCGGAATATTAACGTTCTTTTCTTTTAAAATAACAATATATTCTACTTTCGTTTGATAGACGTTACGATGGATTTTATTGGTTGATAAAAATAGATGAGTTTGGGCGTTTTTTGAATTTATTCTGAATAGGTTGCCAGCTGGATTGATCGAATAGCTCGCTAGCCGAATAGCTCGCCAAATTGTGTTCGGTACTAAATATTGACCTATTTCGTCTTTTCACTTCATGAAACCCGACAGTTCATAATTTCTACAAA
Source organism: Patella pellucida (assembly GCA_917208275.1). NCBI lineage: Eukaryota > Metazoa > Mollusca > Gastropoda > Patellidae > Patella > Patella pellucida. The sequence continues at coordinate 68,279,139 of OU795039.1, forward strand.
TTCAAGATGTCAGCCTCCATAGATTTTCCTTCTTCTACTGGAAAATTAGTTTTTGAGCAGTCAAGCTTTGAAACAGACCATAAGGCACACGAAAAAGTTATTAAAAAACAAGAGTTCAATTATTCGGTATATTTCACTATTTGTTCAATCACAGTGGATATTTGACCGGATCCGGTTTCACATTTTTATGACTATTTTACCGTGAATTCCGTTTGACATGCGGCGCAGTTCTCTGATCCGTGGATCTCTGCATTTTTCGCTTTGGCAATGATGCCTAACCCTAACCCATAACCCTACCCCTACCCCAAAACCTAACCCAAACCCTAACCCTAAGACCTAACCACCATTCGTTCTTTATCTAACATTTACTACTTTCTCCGTTTCTTATAAAGGAACAAAATAGCCATACTTGGATTTCTACGGTAGAACCCAGAGAATTATTTTTAAAAGAAAATAAAATAATAAATGTTAATTGTAGAAAAGCATTTAGAATATTATTCTATTTCGGTCAAGGGCTCATTTCTGTGGATTTCGGTTTTTAATTTAAGTAGGCCTACTAAGACTGTCAGTGGTTTACGTTTTTTTCCGTAAAACCGTGCTTCTGCGCCAAACTTGAAAGACGAAGTCACCGTTCTTGTGGAACATATCAAGTATCGCACAACTGCGCATGTCCACGGATCAGAGAACTGCGCATGTCAAATGGAATTCACGGTAAAATAGTCATAAAAATGTGAAACCGGATCCGGTCAAATATCCACTATGTTTTTTAATGGATTCTATAATATGTAACCGGTTTTATCCCCAAAAGATCTCAGCTGCTTTCAATATTGGCATGTTTCCGGTCAAAACTTCATGGACTATGGCCCCTGATTGTACGAAAAATCACGTTTTTAGCTTGTGGATCCTATATAGAGGTCACAATTTTGAACCGATGTTGATTCAATGCATGTTTAGAAGCCAAAGATCTTGGTTACTTTCGATAATTGCGCCTATCGGAACGTAATTTCCTGAATTATGGCCCCTGATTGTCCGAAAATCACCTATTTTAGCTTGTGGTCCCTCTGGAGGTCACAATTAATATCCTATTTGAAAAACAGTTTGATTATATCACCGTTACACCCTAAGAAAGGTTAAGTTCGAATTTCTGGAAAATCGGACCAAAATTGCTATACAAAATAGCCACCGTTTGTACGCAAATACTGTTAAAAAATGGTATATCAAGGTTGTGGACCCTGTAGAGATCCATATTTTAATTCGATTTTGATAAAACCTGAAATAAATGTTTATAACCTAAAGATCTTGATTCTTTTCGATATTTACGCATATCAAATTTTAACTTAATGAATTATGGCCTTTGATTGTAGGATCAAACACTTGTATTGCCAAATGGCAATCTGTTTTACAGAGAATTACTTACGAATTATCTCTGTCACAGATGACTGTCCACAACACGTGCGTTGACTGCATGCGGCGTCAGTCATTGGCTCAATGACTCGTGCAATGTTTACATAACACCTAACTGCTTCGGGCAAAATGATGCCTTTTACTCATTTTAATACCCATTTACACTAAATAGGAAATATTTTTTAACATTTGATACTTCAAACGTCTTTATTTATTTTTCTTATACTTCAAAAAATTGTTTTAGAATTTTTGTCGGAGGAAAAAAATTAATAATTTGACGAATTAAGACGCATAGAAGTCATCTTTATCAATGATACTAGCGGCCAAGCGAATATTCACTGCGGGATCAGTTTGTTGTATAGCTTGTTCTCTATCCAGCGCTTGAAAATATGGGCGTATCCTGCCTGGCAGTGCCAGCTTACTATCTTTTAAAAAAATATTGTGAGAATTTTTTCTTTGACGTCAGAAATAGGGGTCAGAGGCTCTGATTGAAAAAACAAATTGACATTTATTATTGTTGTATTTCATTCAAATAAAAAAAAAAAATCTTCGCAACCACTAAAAAATATAATGGCCTAAATCTGAGGAGAAAATTGATCCCCCAAGCTAGATTCAAGCTTGTTTCACTTTCTTAATTCTAGTCATGTCTACAATATTCCTTACCGCAAATGTTTTTTTACATCACAGTGTCTCAACAGTCAATCCAAGATGAGGTGGTAAGAACATTGGAAGAAATGTTTGATTTGTTTTCATATTTATACAGGTATCACTGATACTACCTGCTATAGCAAAACCAGCTGTCAACTGGATTAAAAAGTTAGTTGAAACAGAATCCTATAAAATAAAAAATGTTCCAGCATCTTTATTGGTCGAAGAAGAATTTCTTGGTGGCTTTGTTAGAAATGGTAATATAATAATATTGTTTTCTGACATCATATTTCTTCACAAAAACTATGATTTATTTGCTTACTAAAGATACATTATGAAAGATTTAGGGAAAAAGCTGTCGGTTCTTACTATAATAGTTCATAAATAGATAACAAATGAATATATTCAAAGCAAAGTTATGAATATTTGAAGATAGATCGAAAACTATTATTCAGTTTTCACATTATACGAATGAATGACCTTTGACCTATAATAATATTTAATTGTAATGTTTTGTAGGTAGTGTCCATCTCATGTCTGATAAAACCCATATAGATACTGATAACTGTCTAGCTATATTACCTTCAGGTAACTTTTATTACCATATAATATCTGCTAAATTGTTGCATGATTTTTAGATTTACATTAATTAAAAAAGTGGGGTTGGATGGCCGAATGGTTAGCGTGTGCATATTGTATCATACGGTCTGTCGTTGATCATGAGTCAACTTGCGTTGCTATATTACCTTCAGTTAACTTGTATTACTATATTATAATATCTAGAACTTAATTTGCCTTGTGGTAAATTGTTGCATATTTTTTAGAATTAATACTACGGAAACTAAAAAAGGGGGGTTCGGTGACCGGATGGTTAGCGTGTGTGCCATGTTAAAACAACGTTTGCCATAGAGTCAACATTTGTGGTTTCGATACTCTGATTGTAAGTGACAAGTAGTAGGGTAGGGTGTCCAACCTCTTTGGTTTTCTGTTGGTCCTCCAGATTCCTCCCACTGCTAAAGACCCCAACACACAAGCAAATTATTGAAATAAAATTGAATATGAAAGTGGACAGACGCTTATAGCTAGCCCTTTGATTTATTGACTCTATATATTTTTATTTATTGCTTTCAATGTCTATGTCGATTGTGTGTCTTATGTGCACTCATTTAATGTCACAGAATGAATTGAAATGAAAATTGGCATACAGTTTTTTATCCCATCCAAATGACTAGATATACCTTGCTTGACTCTCTGTTCTTCACCATTTACAAAGGAAAACCACACTTAAGAATTTAAACAACAATTTCAGCCAACACCAGGATGAAACCAGGGACCTCCTGGTTAGTGCGCCAGTGCCCTTACTCACTGAGGCACGGTGGGTCCATCATTGTCACATATACACAAAAAGAGTTTGCAGTGAGTAAATTCTGGTATATCTTCATTCTTCCAATGTTTAAGAGTATGATGTGTTCATTGATATTTCGGCACCCCCTTGTTAGTGGCACAGCACGGAGGGCCTGGCAACGACTGTGTCTAGTCAATCGAATGGGATGAAAAAGCATAAAAGCAAGTTCTTGTGTACACATTGGTGTGCTTGTAGAAGTCGAAATAAGAGTAGGTATTTGCCCACCTTCATTAGCCCAGGCGGTGGATGAAAGTAGGACGTTAAACCCCATTTCATTTCATTAATGTATAATAATTAAATGTACATGATTGTATTCAGGTATAATGGTGTTAAATTTAACAAAAGATACATATGAATCATTAGGTTTAGAGGGTAAACCCTCACAGTATTGTGCAAGGAAGAAAACAATAAGATATGGTAAGTATATATTTTATACATTGGTCAAACATTTTTTTACAAAGTAAATTATGGGGTTGAAGTAAGTTTTTGGTGAAAAATCATGTCCCTTTGGGGGCACTTTTATTCCTGAAATGTACATGTATTTTCATATAATGTGTAAAGCTTTATTTCTCTTAAAATGCTCGAATACATAAAATATTGGATTTCATAGATTAACAGTAAGCTTTGATTGTATTTATGCTCAATACAGCATACTGTCCATTTTTCTAACTATAAAATCAATGTTATTTTTTATTGGTCTGTAGAACCAACTTCAGTGTTAATAATTATTAATTGTTTATTTTAGTTGTACAAATAGATTTAAAAGCAGCAAGTTTTGTACCAGGAAAGAAACTTTATGAAAGAGTTAAGACATGTTTACACCAACAGACCGATTTAACCTTCGACCTATTGGTACATTGGTGTCCACCTAGTAAGTAGCCTATAAAAACATTGAAGTTGACTTCCCCCCCCCCCCAGCTTAATCCTGAATTGTAACATGGTTAAGGGTAAATCTTGCGTTCTGATTGGTCAATTAGACACCATCTATTGGACAATAACACCCCTCTAAATTAGAAAAATCACTGCGTATTAATATTATGCATACTACTTACCACAATGGAGATAATCATTTTTGATCTCGGTAAATTAGATGAAATATTCGGAAATATGTCCAAAGATGAACAATCATGTCTTGAGATTTTACATAAGAGTCTGCGACGCTAACGCGTCTTGGGTCCTAATGATCTCAGGACATGTCTATTGGACCATATCACCCCTCTAAATGCGAAACAGGAGGTGTTTATCTCTAAAATACAGAGATGACTTGCATTTGTCTGTGAAAGACTTTAATCTACCTACTACTACTACAATTAATCACAAGCAATCAAATTGTTTATCGCTTGAATTTGCTTGGTGAAAATATTGATGTAATGAAATTATACACCAAATATTCAGTAAAGTTAGAACGTCCTGGAGTCTATGGTCCTGTATCCAGGTGAAAGCTTCTGTATAAAATTAACATATTGAAAATATTGTCTATTTTTTTAAAAGGAGTTTGTATTAAGAAACTTTATTTAAGGGCCAATCCCGATAACTTTTTTGGGAATAAAACTGCTTAATTTTGTGTTAAAATCATTTAAAACCCATTATCTAAGGCCAATCAACCAACCCGATTTTTGTGATACGCTTGTAAATAACTTAAACCTGACAGTCTGCATCTGTAAATGGAGACCTTTGTATCATACAGTATGCGGAATAAACCAGACTTTTTTCTATAAAAATAATATGAAGGTGAAATTTAACTTTTGTTATCAAGTACAGTACATGGGTCATTCACTGTATAGACCTCTCAAGAAACATAAATCGATTATCAGGTCACCAAATGAAAAAATGACCCGAAATCTTAAAAGGGTTACGTGTCTGGATAAGCAGTGTTGACGTTCACGTCCAAACAACTCAATATTTTCAGCTGCAATTTCAGACAATGTAAATACACCATGCTTTTATATTTTGGTACATAAATTTCACAAATACTCGGACTTTAATTTTTTAGTCTCTGTTCTTAACGGGATTGTCCCTTTAACATATTTTATATAACCCACATATTTATAAACTATAAATTATAACACATAATTATGCAAGAACAAATCAACAATTACTGATTTATTTAGGCAAGGTTTCGAAGAGTATTCTCTAAACGTTTTCAAGCAATTATATATTATTGCTTGCTAATGCTTGTCTATATATAATTTAATGTACTTGCTAGAAGCTTAGAGCGAACACTCCAGTTACTAAATGCCTCTAAAAGATTATTATCTCATATTTATACTTTCAGATGATCAAATTTGTCCAAGCTCCATAAAAAAATATTTTGAGAAAAGAAAATTCGGCAGCACATTGGTTCCTGTTGATAAATGTTATCGTTTAATAGAAAACTTCCGTCATCCAGTAATAACATCCCAACAGTTTGAACCTACAGAAAGTAGCCCTGATTATCAAGATGTCTTTGAGTGGCTTGGTTGTGTTGCTTGTGATGTCAATCTGTAAGTACTGTGATTATTTTATGCTTGTTGGAAGTCATTATAAAAATTCTTGCTCTTTTTATATGCCCACATTTTCATGTGGACGTATACATGTATTGCCGTTGCCCCTGTCTGTTCCACAATTGTTTGTGAACACTCTACAGGTCACAATTTTTATCCGATTTCGATGAAACTTCAAATATAGGTTAATCACAATGAGATCTGGGTTCATTTCGATATAGGCATGTATCAGTCTGTAACTTCATGGATTATGGACCCTGATTGTACGAAAAATCACGTTTTTAGCTTGTGAACACTGTAGAGGTCACAATTTTGAACCGATTTTGATGAAACTTGAAATGCAAGTTTATAACCCAATATCTTGCGCATATCAGATTGTAACTTCCTGAATTATGGTCCCTGATTTTACACAAAATCGCCATTTTTAGCTTGTGGTCCCTTTGGAGGTCACAATTATTATCCGATTTAAAAATCGTTTGATTATATCACCGTTACACTGTAGGAAAGGTTAAGTTCGAATTTTATGAAAATCAGACCAAAACTGCCGAAAAAAATGGCTGCCACTTGTACGCAACTAACGTAAAAATATGGTATATCAAGGTTGTGGACCCTGTACAGGTCACAATTTTAATCCGATTTTGATGTAACTTGAAAGGCATGTTTATACCCCAATGATCTTAGTTCCATTCAATATTTGCACATATCGATTTGTAACTTCATGAATTATGGCCCTTGATTGTAGGAAAAATCAATTTATTTTTAGCTTGTTCTCTATCCAACTCTTGTAATTGTATGTGGGTGTATCCTGCCTGGCAGCCGCTGGTTTATTTATGCAGTCTTATTGCCCCTGTAAATCAAATCTTGTAATTTCTATGGTAGTAATAACAGGGCAGGGCTGGTTCTATTTGGTATATTTTATTGGGCTAGTAATAATGATTAACCCTTCAAAATATAGAACATATAGAAGTAAAATTGAATATTACTTCCAATTAAAATAAAGTACATGCAAGTTCATGTCATTTTAATCAATATCATTTACAGTCTTCGACATTGGTGACACGACTTATTGGTCAATTTAAATCAACATTGATGTTATCTTACCATGAAAACACGGGTTTCTGATAACTTATATTTAAGACATTATGAAAGTTTTAAAATTGGCACACGAATCGATGAATGGGGCTAACCATACCCTAAAGGAGAATACTACCATGGTTTTGTTTTCTCGGTTGTAAGTGACAAGGAGTAGGTCACCTGTCCAACCTTTTGTTTACTGTTGGTCCTTCCACCCTATGCTCAAGCGAATTTTTGAAATAAAATTGAACCATGTTAGCCCAGAAATGACCTAGTTTATGTCGAGTGGAAGTTAAACCCCATTTTTCTCTCTTGTTTGTTTAAATTCTATTTTTATCTATTTTAAGTGACAGTACGACATCAGAGAGTTATATATCAACGCTATCTTGTCCAACACCACATCATATTTCTACAGTTGGCTGTTATTATCAATTAAAAGGATTTTTTACATCTTCTGATATCATTGATTCTTTAAATCTCATTAGGTAAGTGATTATAATTTGGTATTAATAGTTTTAGCCAATGATATGAATGAATCTGAGAGAAGAGATAACTGTGAATGTAGTTTTTACTGGAGGCTTTTGGGGGGCTTAGTGGATTTTATCACCAGCGTTGGCTAAATGAGATACAGGCTGCAGACCACTGATTATTTTTAATGATTTTAAGTTTTCCGCATATTTGTCTTTGAAGATGACCGTATTTGATTTCGCTCATACCGAAAGTCCAAACATAGCTGAAATACAGGAAATTTGTTGTCATTAGTTTCCATGAAGTCTTCCTTTCTTCTGTTATTTTTAGAAGTCTTTTTCTTAAAATTAATTCTATGGTCTATCAGTCATTTTCTAAGATAAAATGCATATGTGACAGTGACACCAATTTAACTACATGTACTTATAAATTCATAATTTTAATTGATGCCTATTTGTGTTTTGATTTTAGAACAAGTATTGCAGATTATCCAGACTGTCCATGGATATGTTTAACTGTTTATGGTTTCTGTGATAGTCCAGTTTCTGGTGGTAGTCTAGAACATGGTTACTGTCAAGGAGGCGAAAATTTATATTCCTATATCATATTTCCGGATCAAACCTACTGGTTGTTTAGGGCTACAGATAGTTTTGATATGACATAAATTACTTATTACAAAAATTGCTGTTTGTTATATTTTCTGTATAAAGTTTAGCAAGACGATAGACATAATTGCATGTAGAGGAGTTTTATTATACATCTACCATTTTAAACCCCATTTATGTGGAAATATATTGTTGTCACCCCAGTTATCCAAGACAGTTCCTAAGAATTTTCTAACACAGCTTGTGAAAATTTTCTGTGAAATTTTTTAAATTGGTGGTTTAACTTCCAAGGGTTATCTTTCTCTTCCCAATATATCTGGGATAAAGCCGATGGTGGATTTGTTCAAGCTTGCTTCTCAGATTTGTAATTAATAATGACTAAGTATCAGTTTATTTTGCATATTAAGGAGCATGAAAAGCCCCTGTGTATATCTGACAGATAAAGCTAGAGAGAGTTTTCTTTAATTTTATATTATCAAGAAATTAAAATATCTGATAAATTTGATTTTAAAAGAAATGATGAAATATATAAACAAATAATAGCTGTTTTATCTAATAACTGCATGATTAAATTGTTACAAAATAAAAGAATTAAATGCACATCAGATAAGAATATCGTATCAACAGACTTATATTGGTATCATTTCATAATCACAGACAGAGTTCATATAAAGTCTTTTTTTTTCAAGTCTTCAAAAAGGGTAGCTCCATTTTACCACTAGACTCTGATGAATACAGATCTGCTTCTTTTTCAAGCAACCAATCATAATATGAAAAGCCACTTTTACTCTTGCCAAGTGACTGTAGATAGACGCGTAATGCTCCCTGACTGTTACTGCGAATGATACGACCTTCTGCAGTATGCTTACTGCCAGCAGAAAGAGCTGCTTTTCTCTTTTCGTCTTCACGTTGACTCAGCCATGTTTCATATGATTGTCCCTTTTCAAACTCTTCTTTTTTCCTGTAATGAAAAATGTTCATTTTTATATCTTTGATTATATCAATGGAAAAAACCCCTTAAGGTCTTGTGTGGAATTTGGAATATTGAGGATGAAAATTAAATTTTTCCCAGAAGTTCCTTTTTTGGGTGACCACACCAACATTAGTAATGTTGTAATACTTTTAATCCACACATTATTTGTCATTGGCACATCTATTATCCAGTCACAATAATGTTCAGTTTGTCTGTCAAGATCTAAAGCTGACTTGGACTGTTTACTACTCTTATTACGGTACTCTTAAAGATGTATTATCTAAAAGCTAAATTTACCTATTGCACGTCTCTTTTCTGGCTTCAAATGTTTTTAATATTATTATTTAGACATATATTCACATAATAAGCCCATAATCAACTTTCTTAACTATCAGATTATTTGGAAGGCCAGCACCTTACCCACTTAGCTATGTGATTCCCTTTGCTCAGAATAAAGTCATTTGCCTTAAATTTTCAATATATTCATTTTTGATTACGGTACCTATTCTTAAACTAATATGGCAGAATTGTCAGCTATTTATCTAAATCGTACATAATGCTCTTATCAGATACATTACACAAAATAAAACTAATTACCTCTCCTCCTCTTCCATTTTTTTAATCTCTCTTTGTTTTTTCTTTACATTTAACTTTTCTTTTTCTTTTTCTGTCTTTTTATTCAACCACTCATCAAACTGTTTTGGTAACTTGGCTTTTCGCATCTCGATGCTGCAAAATAACAATGATATATGAGTTTCTGTTTAGTTTATTGAAGTCTCTGACCATCCTCTGATGGATCGTTACAGTATTTCCTTGCAAACTACACTAATACTAATATAAACACTGAATCTCTAAAAGTAATACAGTCCAAAGTTTGGAAAATAGCGTCGGACATGTCCAGAATATATGAACAAAATCTCATCACTGGTCCGGACATGATTCAGTTCTATTCAGTATTTACAAAGATATGGTAAATTGAAAATTTGTAAACATTCCGCATCCATTGCGTTGCTTAATCTTTTGACAGGCCTCAATTTAATCCAATTGAAATCAAGGAGCAAAATTCATATTTTGAGATTTTAACAAATGTAATTTCTTTTTAAATTAATGCATTCTACCTATAAATTATATTTTACACAAACAAAACTTTACTAGAAATCATTAAGCATAAATGTTGAGAAATTCGTTCATATGAAACTATTACCAGTAAATTGAGTATAATCGAAATACACACACAATCAACTTTTTGTTAAGGGAAGAGAGATAAATGGGGTTTAACATCCACTTGACACTAACAGTTGGACAAACAGCCCTTTTTCCTTGTTACATACAAACCCTAATTCAAAGGAATGACTTGCAAAAATAACAAGCCTTATGATGAAGAGCACTAGGCCCATTCAGCACCTCCCCATGCTAATAAATATTTGATTATAAATTATATTTAAAACCATTGAAGATCCATTTCCTGAAAAGGATTAATCTTGAGTTATTTCTAGTTATGCCGCTATGGCAATTTGTATATATATGTAGAAAGAAGAGACACTCAATCCTAGTAAAAAAAACACCCATGCGACTGGCACAAGACAAAAAGGTGAGGGTAACCCTAAAAAGTAGTCGGTCTCCTCGGGTGTTGTTAGGAGTGCATCTTATTTGTTGATCTAAATGTAATGGTAAATAGTTGTAAGAACATTGAGGGAATAAAAGTAGACTCTGTGATTAAACAGCAGAAAAAGTTATCTTTGATATATTTAGGGTAAATAGATTCTCCCTCCATCAAATCACATGTTAATAAAGCTGAAAGTTTTGAGAGGGATTTAAAGCAAACTTTTGATAGATAAATTAGTTTCAATATGTTTTTAGTTCAAATATATCATCAACTCACATTATTAAACGTTAGCTTCTATTTCATAGAAGTAATAATTTCATTGAGTCAACCACATGCTTACAATTATCAATTAAGGTTATTAATGTGCTTAAACTAAGGATTACGATGATGTGAATGGATAAAAATGGGTGAAACAAACAACAAATTAGATTTCTAGTGTTAGGTGTAAAAAAATATTACTTGTAAATATCATAATTTATACATTTACCCAACGATTAAACTGCATTTACGATCCAAGGCACTGATAGAATAATTGAAATATATAATAATTGACACATAGAAAGAAAGCAGCAGCTGACAGAAACATTAATCATTTAGTGTAATTTCATTTGTTGCCAGATAATAACTTCATACATGTACATGATTGTACAGTGTTGGATGTGCATATTTAGCAAGTCATTTACCCCCGAAATTGCCACAGTCGGAACTCTACAGATCTGGATTAGATTCACGTGGATAGCTTTTAAATACTAATAATACTACATATTACATGATCTAAAATCTAATTCTATTTATTTTTCTAATTCTACCAAATAATTCTATTTTATTTATAAAGATAACATTTAAATTGCTACAATCTGAATTCTACAGATCTGAATTGGATTCACAATCACATGGATAGCTTCTTAATACTAATAATACATATGACATGATCTAAAATCTAATTCTACTTTTGTTCTAATTCTATCTGATAGTTCTATGATTTTATTTTTAAAATAATTTAAAATTAGGAATCATATTTAAATATAATATATCTTACTCTAGAGCTTCTGCAGACACAACTCGTTTTGGTGATGTCTCTTGTATAGCTGGTAAACGGCCTACAAAACAAAATAATAATGAACTAAAATATCTGTTAAACATATATTTTTATATACTTACATAAATCATCAATTGAAGACTGTATCCAGTTCGGGGAAAACTATATTTATTGATAAAAAACTCAGGGAGGTTGGATGGCTGAATGGTTAGCATGTGCATGCTGTATCATAAAGCCTGTCATTGGGTTAATTGGCGTGGTTTCGAATCCCTGGTTGTACATGACAACAAGTATGGTTGCCTGTCCATTCTCGTGTTACAAATATGATTGGATAATCACATTCTATTTCAAATCTAAAAATACCATATTTATTGTTAAAAAAAGAACAACAGTTTTTACAAAATATAATTTGATAATCACATTCTATTTCAAATCTTAAAAAAACATCATTATGAGTAAAAAATTTCTAAATAACACAGCAGAACAGGGTAGCAGCTGGTAGCTCTATATACCAGTACCACACTAAAATAGCCGAACTATTCATATTAGCTGCGACCTCCATCTACCCAAAATGCATACATCTCATTTAAACTGAAACATTATGCTATATAAAAATGATAAACTTCTTACCATCTGAGCTGCTTTCAAGCTTGGCTGCTTCCTGCTTTTCTATCATTTCCTGCAAGGCTCTGATTTCTTCATCTCTTTTCTGTTTCCGAGATAGTGATGGATGGGTCCTTCTTGGAGGAGCACTTAATGCTGTTCCTTCAAATTCTCCAGGAGGTAAGATATTACTAAGATACATCTGAGCCTGTCGCCCATCTTTCCACACTGGGAATTGAGAGTCATTGTATTGATGTGCCATTCGAGGCACTTTTCGTGGGGCCGCGGCTTTCTTAGCCCTTTGCTGCCAGCGAAATAGAAACAAATGTCTCTCACAACTTTTGTTTCCAAATTTATCAGCTATTGTAAGGGCACTTTGGCCTGAATCATCCTCTGCATCTATCTGGGCACCTAAATCCAGAAAGGAAAGCATTTAATACACTGGACCAAATTCGAAAGAAAATAATAATTCAAGGTAAATCAAAACATTTATAATGGTACATCATTTTTACATTTTTAAAAAAATATGTGGCATAAAAGAGCTGTTATTAGTCTTACCTTTTTCTAGGAGAAGATCAATAATGTGTCCTCGCCCTCGTGAAGCTGCTAGATGTAATGCTGTTCTACCAAGTGGAGTTGTACTGTCAACATTTGCACCTGAAATTGTAATTTCAGTGAATATTACAGATTTATTAAGTACTGAATGTGTTTGTTTAATAATTGTTCTTCTAAAATAAAAAGATTTAAATAGCTGAATTACACTCTAGCTATTGGGATATAAACTATTTATGTCTGTGAGTATGACTAGAAAATAATTTTCTTCAAATTTTTGATTTTGAGAAACAGGGCCCTGATTTGAGTAAAAGTAAAACACATACCGGTAATAATAATTTACACAAGCATTTAATCCTAAAACCGTATTATTCAAAAGTTAATTAACTTACCAGCATCAATGAGTTTTCGAACCAATTCATCATGACCACGATTAGCTGCCATACAAAGAGCAACAAAAGCTCTTTCTTCTATCCATGCTTTACGAGCTTTTAGTGCCATGTATTGACTGTTTGGTGTTTGATAATCTGTAGGATATGTAACACCCAAACGGAATACCTGGAAAATCAATATACTTATTAATATAATTTTGGTTGATCAGGCCCCAAGTCCACAAAGCATTCTCAGACTTAAGTTGAGAATTTACTCAACTTTCAATCACTGTTTATGAAAAATATCTTTGACCCATAAACACAAAACTTTGCATGTAGTATCTTATTGGTGAAGTTAATATATTAAAACAACAAATATTTCATAAAGGGCTTTATTTTAGTTAAAATAAGGCAAACAATTTTGGGTAAATTCCCAACTTAAGTCTGAGAATGCTTTGTGAACTCGATGCCTGGTGATCTACAGAATACAAATTTATTTTAATAATTATTATTCTGGTTTGATTATAATTTGGGTTGATTTCTTGTCATACACTATACAGAATACAAATTTATTTTAATAATTAATCTGGTTGGGTTATAATTTGGGTTGATTGACTGTCACACAGAACATTATACATTTTATAGTTAATCTGGTTGGGTGATAATTTGGGTTGATTTACTGTCTATATAACAGAAATTTATTTCAATGATTATTCTGGTTGGATTGTAAATTGGGTTGTTTTACTGTCATACAGAAAACAAATTTATTTCAAAGGTTATTCTGGTTGGGTGATAATTTGTGTGTGTGGTAGTGTATATTTGTATTTATTGTATTTTTAATATTTGTCTAATTATTCTCCCTTAAATGCATTGATTATTTATGGTATGATTGGTGTTTGTGGTATTGTCTCTTTAATACTACATCTGTAAGCAGGTATCTCTTTTCAATAACATGTCTAAACACTGCTCACTTTTAACTCACTAAATTAATCACATATCAGCTTCTTTCAAACCTCACTTGCATCTTAATCTTGTTACAAGAAGGAGCACCTAATTTCACTTGGTAAGTTTAGTTTCTATATTTTTTTAACTGGGACTATAATTAGTATATATTTTATATAAGTACATGTAGTTAGTATATTTCAATAAGTATTTCTATAAGTATTTGTATAAATATAATTGTGTATATTTAGAATATTATACTTAGTTTAATCTATTCATATTGTTATTTTTAGTCTTATATTACTGTGTGTATATATGGTAGCATATTTAAATAATCAGCCTCTTTATTAAAACTCCTGTTTCATAGGGTATGTATTGATTACTTAAAAAGTTAATTGTAATTGTAATAACCCTTTTTTCATTTATTTATTTAGATTCAATGATTTCCCGCCATTTTTTTAAATGTGAATATGTTAATTATTTTTCCTATTCTTATACGTTTCTTTATGTATTTCAGAGTTACAATCCACAAATAAAAATCCTGAACCCATGACCTGGTGTTTTGTTCGTCATTGTATAGAAACCCTGCTACATGTTGATTTGATATCATACAGAACAGAAACTTAGTTCAAAGGCTACTTTGGGCAGGATATAATTTGGGTATCAGTACTTGATCCAGTATCCAGATAGATGCCGAAGCCTGTCCAACTTTAATACAGTTTCAAAGGAGTGTTCGCCGTCCACTTTGTCTTTTCACATTTTATTCTCATAAAAAAATAACACAAATCTATATTAAAGGTTACACTGGCCGGAATATAATTTGCTAGAGAAATATTTATTGTCTTTTATTATTATGATTTAGTTTACCCAATCTGCTTCCCCACTGACAACAGCTTCAACTAATTCTCTCCATTGTGACCATACACTTAATTGTAATTTAGATCCTGCCACGATATCATTTGACTTGATGTCGCTGCCATCCAACAAGTCACCTGTCAAAATGATAAATAAAAGTAAATAACTCAATTTAATATATTGTCAAAATGGTCACTGAAGTGGAATCAGTCTATGGGGGTGACTTATTAAATCTATTTCATTTACAAATTATAGGCAGCTGAACTTTGATGCCTGGTTTTTCACAGGAAATAGTAGGCCTACAGGTTGGCTAACAATCAAGCCTCAAAGGCTGCAAAATGTGTTAAAAATAAAAGGTAAGAATTGAGTCGATATCTTTAGTTTACCAAATCACTTCTTAGTTATATAAATCAAAGTAGACATACCTTCATCTAAATAATATACTCTCTGGAGATGCACTGGTAATCCAGTTACAAATTCAATCTGTCCTTTCAACTCAGATATTTTCATTTCACCATAAATATTTTTCAGTGCGAACTTTTCATCTGTATGTATTAACTTGGCATATATTGTAAATCCTGAGCGTTCTTTTCCTGCCAGTTGTGTTTTACTTTTATTACGGCCTGCCATTTTTATTTCAATTTCATTTAGGCCTACTCTTTCTTAAAAAATGTGTAAGTAAATAGACTACCAACTAGTACCTAGACTAAGCTTATTTTCTCATATTTTTTTTCCAGTTATAATAATATAAATTGTACAATTTTTAAAAAAATAAAAAGGTATTGCCATTAACAGATCATGTGGAATTCAACCAACATCACGTCCTTCTTGTCCTTCCTAAGTTCCTTAAATTGTCGTCCATGAATAATGATCACATACTTCTTTTTTTTTTTATCCGAGTTACGACAGTTCATTAAAAAGAGCTTTTTTTTTTACATGTCTCCTTGGAATTTTTTAATCCTTAATTATCCCCTTTTTCTGTTTTATTCATATGTCTCAGAAAAATATAACAAAATAAAGTTTAATAAACAACAACAATATTAAAACCCGGAAGTCCCTAATTCGCCATGTTGTTTATAATGTTTCTAGGGAAATGATAGAATCGCAGTTAACAAAATTTTAAAAAAGTAAAATGTATATTATTAATCATTATATTGTCGGTTATTAATTAAAAGGTGTAAACGTCTCTGTTTTGTATTTAAAGATCTGGTTTTAAAATTATTTAAATTAATTACAAGATGGGCTAAATAGCAGTTGTCTCCCTTAGACGGTGATTTAATACCGGAAGCTGAAAGTCACCGAGGTTAAACAAAAATGTTGAGCTCAGTTGGTAGAAGTATTATTTCGACTGCTGTAAGTGCATAATATACAAAGATTGCAATTGTAGTTCAGGACATGTCATTGTATATTGTCATTTAACTGTAGACGTAGTATGCATGTCGTAAAAACCCCGACAAGTGTCATTGACATTTAATTTACTGTTTGATTCATCCTAACTTTTAAACGGATTTTGTCGATAATGAAAAAACTACTGAATAATTGTTATTAAAATTTTACCTGTGTGTTTGTAATGAACTCCCGTTAAATAAAATCCATCGCACAACTAATTATCACAACAATGAACACAAGTAATTAGACTATTTACTTGTAATTTCGACAGAGTAGAAATGTCAACAATGCCTCGTCACGTGTTGGACGAATCCAATCTACCTGGTTAACATTGACAGGTAGTTTGACAGCCACGTGCTGTAATCAAAACATACCGCGATCATTCTGATCAGGTGCGTTTGTGCGACGAAAAATATCAATTGAAGTAGGGGTTTCACGTCACGTGACTTTAGGTTGAAATCGGGACAGCCAGCAGCTGAAATATAGCCCACTTCAATCTACGATTCTGAATTACTAATTGATGTAAATGCATTCCTAACAATTGTATTGCAATAGTTTAATATCAATCTCAATATCTGCAAAGATTCGGGCTAAAAAAGTATCGATATGATAGCGAAATTACCGTTTGTTTACAGGAGACGCTAGCGGGAAAATATCGCTCTGACGTCACGCGGCCGGTAAATTTCCACTGACGGCATTGCTACGGCCCACTTCATTGGTGATTCCGATCGTTAGTTTTCAGGGGATTTTCATATAGAACCAATCAAATGATAGATAACATTTTTGTGATTATTATTCTGAGTGAAACCTCGAGATCGGACAATTAGAGCCGTAGAAAATGGGATTTATCTGTTTTGATGACTGAAAATTGCTAAATTTCGACTAAATATATAATAAAATTCGTGAGGTTTCATCGAGATTATAAATATTTGACATATTATCATTAAAATTATTTTGATTTTAATAAATCTTAGCTGATAATAACGATCGGATTTCAGTTTTAAAATAAGTACTAGCGATTCTGAAGGGGAAATACCGCTTACGACGTCACTCAAATATGACTGAAAAGCACTTAGTTTGGTGCCGTGCTACGCATTGACGGGTATAGCGCAGTTTGATTACATTATTGACGTCGATCTCGGATTTTAAAATTCCATAACTTTGGATCTAATTAGAATATTTTGATGAAATAAAAAATATTGGGTAGCATTTTATGTATATTTTCAAAATATATTTAAAATAATTTTTTTTCTCTCATTTAAAACTTTGACCTGAAACCCCTTATTGAAGGCAAATACATAGGAGATTTATATGAAAACCATTGATCGCCAGTCTATCAAATTTTATTCACAATAAAATATCATTGATTGCACGGATATTCTTAAAAATATGGTCATATATAAACTACAAATATATCCTATTTTCTTTATGTTATAAATAATTTAACAAGGAACATGAAGCTAACCTCCGACGTCTCTGACTCTGAGTGTATTTTTAATTTGATCGCATTCTTTCGATCGAATAATAACCGCTTCCGTAATATCTTTAAGCGTGTTGCCGCTGCACTCAAAGTGCCTATTAGCTGGGTATATAATGCCACTAAGCCCGTAAGACCCCGTAAATGTCCTGTATATATGTTAAATATTAATATACATATATATATATATTATATATATATTATATATATTATCATTTTATATATCATATTAAAGGTAATCATTTAAGGCCAGTAAAACGAATGTAGTTGTTTTTGTCGCCTGCGTATTCAAAGTAACATATCCCATCCGAGCCGCTATAATCAAATAATTAAAACAAAATATTTCAAAAGGTAAAGCTTTAAAATTTGTAGAGATTTTACTAGAGTAGAAGATGTAAATGTAAAAGACGATAACAAAATACAGGAATACGGTGAGTTATTAGTGAACGCTCAAACTCAAAGCCAATTGTCGTAAATGTACTTATTGTCGTAAAAGTACCCAGAGGCGTTTCGATTTTCTATGCTGACACCCCTAAATACGAAATGAAATATACCACAAAGTGACGTAACCAGCTTCCATATTGGATTGGTGTTTGTCTTTGCTAAGTTTTTATTTCAATTTTTCACGAGAGAACTTGTGTTCATAGTTGTGATAATTAGCTGTGCGATGGATTTTATTTAACGGGAGTTCATTACAAACAAACAGGTAAGATTTTAATAACAATTATTCAGTAGTTTGTTCATAATCGACAAAATCCGTTTAAAAGTTAGGATGAATCAAACAGTAGGCTATAGGCCTATAGTTTCTATAACAAAGTCACTGAAAGTAGGCACTTGGATTGAAATTGTCATTAATTAGGGCCTTAGGCTTGGGCCTAATCAACTATGAATAGTATTGTAAATTGTTTGATATCTGCATCAAATCATAAATTAAATAAATCAAAAATTTCCCTCAAAATTGTTGATAAATCTGGATTGATGTGTATCAAGACATATTTTTAGCATAAACTTGTCATGTAAATATAAAACCATGGACGTTACAAACCTCGGAAAATTTGGTTGTTACAACTGCCGTGTCTGTATCCCTGATTCCTTGTTTTATTGGAAGATGCAGTTACTTTTTAAACCATGTCAAGTCTTTATGCAGCAATCTGTCATTTCTAAAACCAACACCATAGTTCTGCATCGTAAACAATCGTATAAGTACAACATAATTGAGTTTTTGAAATGATAAAAGAAGTTGAATCCTAAATTATAACTATTTTTCAGAAACAGCAGCTTCGAAGTTTACACAAAACATCAGCAGTATGTAGTGACCACATGTTTGTGGTAGGTAGATATGTTTTATATATATTTTAGTAATTTTACTAGCATTTTGATATCATGTAATTCTACTGAGAAATGGGTTTAAGTTCCATTTAAAGGAGCTAAATTGACTAATATTTGGGACGTAAAAGTTGACACAAACGGGTTGCAAAGCAAATAATACTGTAAATTGAATTATATAAATTCAATCATTTCTGATTTTACTCTAATTTCAAATCAGTTATGTTCAGCAAAATATGCTTCAGAAGTCTCAATCAAATAGCAATCTCTAGTCTATCAATAGTACTATTATTAGGCATGATCTCCATATATTTTGTATTAAATATTGAATATCAGAAGCCCATCTTTTCCCGGTAAGATCACAACATCAATGTTGATAAAAATTGGCAAATAATATGTATGTTCAATGTCAAAGACTTTGGGTGAAATTGAGTTAGAGACTTAGCTTCTTTAACACAAACTTAACTACGTCATTTCAGGAGACTTGGTTACTTTAACACAAATAGATCATTACAGGATTAACATAATTTTGTTGCAATAATTTTTCTGCGCATACATCATCGGCCTTCTTGCGAACCGACGAATCTGATATATATTTAAGTATTGAGAATTACGTATTGAGAAATTTATACTTTGTTTTTATCTTTGTGGCCATCAAATACAATATTTATTTATGATGTATTATTTCAGACATATACATCATGACACTAGACGTCATTTAAATAAATATTATTAATTTATGGCCACAAAGATAACAACAGAGTATAAATTTCTCAATACGTAATTCTCAATACTTAAATATATATCAGATTCGTCGGTTCGCCAGAAGGCCGACGAATGTACTCTCTACAGAAAGACATTAATGTATGTATGTCTGATTTCCAACTACCACAGTGAGATTTAGAAAAAATAAAATGGTATCATACAAATCTGTCTATCTGATATAGTTTTCTATTGTGTTTTTGTAGCACAGAGATACACCAATCAATAATCCTGATGTAAAATTTGAATTTACTCCAGAAAACCTAAAGGTCAGTATACTTATTGGGGAAAGCTTAGGGCATATTCTAACTTCATGATTCATGAAAGGATTAGAGATCAAACCATTTGTTCACCATTCAGACTGTCACTGTCTTTTTTTCAAAAATTTGTCCTAAATACCTCTTATTTATTCTCAACTATTTATTCATAGTACTTTTAATTTCTAACAAATTGACAGGTTCTATTAATCATGTAACTGTTTTCTTATATTTGTGTGTTGTAGAGAGCTGATGCTATTCTAGCTAATTATCCAGATGGTCACAAAAACGCAGCTGTAATCCCATTATTAGATCTAGCTCAAAGACAACATGGTGAGTTTAATGGAGGGATTTGATGCAATTATGCGTCAAGTTCTTATGTCCTCCTGTCTTGAATAAGACACTTCATCGCTGTATTCCAGAATACCCAGCTGTAAATGGGTACAGGTAGGATGGTGTATGTATTACACCAAAAATATTGTGCCCCTTGAAGCAGCAGATGTTAGGGCTCTTTCTAATATTTCAAAAAGAGTTCAGGGGTAAAGGGAGGTAATCAGGCTTTACCTGTATCCCAGAGACCGGGATAGTAATTGTGTTGCGCTTTTGAGTAAAATTTGCAATGTTTATATGTTCTTTAATACCTAACAAAAATTTATAAATGTTACAATAGACACCAGGGAGAGTTATGACGGATCAACTTTTTTGCACATCATCAAGGGAAATTGTGTGATTAAATATACTGCAATATTTGTTTTCATCTAAAGGTTGGACTCCACTTGCTGTAATGCATAAAGTTGCTGATATTCTAAAAATGCCAAGAATGCGGGTGTATGAAGTAGCCACATTTTACACTATGTTTAATAGGTAAAATAAACGTTAGTGTATCGTGAAAGGCTGTATTTTATGTTATAACACATTTACTTGCATGTTAGCTTATAGTGTGGCACAACACATTAATTTCAAGTCTTTTGTAGAGTTGTCTTTCAGGTCATATTTTACTTTTAAAAGGAAGTTGGGGTCTTAGGATTAAGTCGAAAAATTTTTTAAAAATGTATTCTTTTATCTCTGGATTATCGCCCCATTTACTCTAAATCTTCTGAACACTGTACAAGACAAAGTTATCAAGAGGATTATTAAAACCATGCTAAGATTATGAATGCATTTTGCAGAATTACCTTTCAATTCACATTTGGATTGCCAAGCTTGTGATCTGAATTCAGGGAATAAATTCACTAAAATCTGTTTCAAACATTAGTGGATTTGTCCTAAATGTAATATCTCGCCATTATGCCCCCATTTACATTCAGATTAACAAGACAAAGTTCTCAAGAGAATTTTTAAAAACATGCTTAGATTTTTCTCAGTTGTACAATTTAATTTGAAATGCATTTTGCAGAATTACCTTTCCATTCACATTTTGATTGGCAAGCTTGTGAACTAAATTCAGGAAACAAACATTCATTGAAATCTGTTTCAAACATTTGTGGATTGTCCCTAATGTATATCTCGGCATAATGCCCCCATTTACATTCAGATTAAATTCAGGAATTTGGAAACAGAAGGGAGTATACCTTATTAGATTTTGGGGAGTAAGCTTTCCATTCCAAATCTTTTATTTAAAGATTTTAACAGAATTAATAATATATTTTTTTAAAACTTTGTGGTGAGTGTATGAAGGGGTTTGAAAAGTCTGACTTTAACACATATATTTTCTCTAATTTCTTAGTTTCATATTGGGTTGTTATTATAAACATTTTTTGATTAAAGTATTTGAAATTCGCTGATAATCTTTCTGGTATTTGTCTGGAATATTCTTCTAACTAGATGTTAATGTTATCGTACAGCTGTCATCTCTTTTATAGCTGCTATTTATTTTCACTCTGCTTCTATACTAGACCTTATTTGATGTTATCCTGTAGTTGTTATCTCTTTTATAGCCTTGAATTGATAGTATTTTTAGTGGGTTTTGTGTTTATTTTTATACGCCCACATTGAAATGTGGTCGTATATTGCCGTCGCCCCCGTCCGTCGGTCCGTCCGTCGGTCCGTCCGTCGGTCCGGCGTCCACAATTGCTTGTGGACGCTCTAGAGGCCAAAGTTAATATTCGATTGACTTTAAATTTATACACAGTGTTTAAGGTCATGAGACGAAGAAGCCTATTGATTTTCAGCGATTTCCTATAATAACTGTCTGAGTTATGGCCCTTGATCACTAAAAAAAATCTTGTGGACGCTCTAGAGGCCAAAGTTAATATCCGATTGACTTTAGATTTATACATAGTGTTTAAGGTCATGAGACGAAGAAGCCTATTGATTTTCAGCGATTTCCGATAATAACTGTCAGAGTTATGGCCCTTGATAACTTCAAAAAATCTTGTGGACGCTCTAGAGGCTAAAGTTAATAACCGATTGACTTTAAATTTATACACAGTGTTTAAGGTCATGAGACGAAAAAGCCTATTGATTTTCAGCAATTTCCGATAATTAAAATCAGAGTTATGGCGCTTGATCTCTTTAAAAAATCTTGTTGACGCTCCAGAGGCTAAAGTTAATAACCGATTGACTTTAAATTTATACACAGTGTTTAAGGTCATTAAATAAAGAAGCCTATTGATTTTCAGCAATTTCTGATAATTACTGTCAGAGTTATGGCCCTTTATCGCTTATAAAAATCTTGTGGACGCTCTAGAGGCTAAAGTTAATAATCGATTGACTTTAAATTTATACACAGTGTTTAAGGTCATGAGGCGAAGAAGCCTATTGATTTTCAGCAATTTACGATAATTACTTTCAGAGTTATGGCCCTTTATCACTTAAAAAAATCTTGTGGACGCTCTAGAGGCCAAAGTTAATAACCGATTGACTTTAAATTTATACACAGTGTTTAAGGTCATGAGACGAAAAAGACTATTGATTTTCCGCAATTTCCGATAATTACAATCAGAGTTATAGCCCTTGATCTCTTTAAAAAAATCTTGTTGACGCTCCAGAGGCTAAAGTTAATAACTGATTGACTTTAAATTTATACACAGTGTTTAAGGTCATTAAATGAAGAAGCCTATTGATTTTCAGCAATTTCTGATAATTACTGTCAGAGTTATGGCCCTTTATCGCTTATAAAAATCTTGTGGACGCTCTAGAGGCTAAAGTTAATAACCGATTGACTTTAAATTTATACACAGTGTTGAAGGTCATGAGACGAAGAAGCCTATTGATTTTCAGCAATTTCAAATAATTACTGACTGAGTTATGGCCCTTGATCACTTTCAAAATTTTGTGGACGCTCTAGAGGCTAAAGTTAATATCCGATTGACTTTAAATTTATATTAATTGTTGAAGGTCATGAGACGAACAAGTATATTGAGTTTCAATGAATTTAGATAACTTGAACAGCATGGAGGAGAACTTTATCAAAGCCAAACAAATTCCAATGATTTTCTGATAATTACATAATGAGTTGTTACTTTTAATCAGATTTTAGTGTATTATAAATGTTTCATTACCGAAAAAAGTAAAATATGCAACAACTCTTGTTGACTGCCCGGACGATTTAGCTGCTGTGGGCGTATGTTTCGTTGCCTGGCAACCTATGTTTATTATAAGGTTGGACACCTCTTGTTGTGATGCATGCTGTAGCTGATATGTTAAAAATGCCCAGAATGAGAGTGTATGAAGTAGCTACATTTTATACTATGTTTAATAGGTAGGTATTCCTCTCTCCCGAGAAGATATATGTTATGTTTATTATTTCAAGTGTTTAGTTATTGTACTTGTGTGGTCATTCACTCTGTCATATCCACTCTGTGTGTTTTAGCATCCCAGTAAATGATATCTTTGATGTTCAGATTAATCTAATAATATATATATTGCTTTGTGATCTAATGTGACATAGACTTTTTTTTATTAAGAAATTGCCTGATAAGATAAAAGAAAAAAAAAGAAATATAGCAAGCTGTTAAAGATGCATGCCTTTGTGATTCAGGACTATAATTATTCCAAAACCAAAAAATTATCTTTATTATTATAAACTGGCAAGGAGCAGTCATTTGAATTTCAGTAACCTATTTTAAAACATCTGCCGTTAGTAAACTTAAGTAAGAGCTTTTTTAATTTTATTTAATTTATTAATATGTGTGAATGTTTACAGGGAACCTGTTGGTAAATATTTTGTTCAGATCTGTACGACCACACCCTGTATGTTAGGTGGTGTTGGTTCTGATGTTATCTTACAAGCAATCAAAGATAATCTAGGTAAATCTTATATATATATATTTATATATATATAATTATCAATCCTGACTAATGGTCTTGTGTTAAACCATGACAAGGGGATGAATATTAAAATGTATTCCATGAATTTATCCTGCCAGCGGGCCCGTGTTAGTTAACAGAAGCACATCTCAACAAACTATACACACATCAGTAGTTGCGCCTTTTTTCCAATTTTAGTGGTGATTTCCCCTTGTCAGTGATGCAGAAGGAGGGCCTGACAGGGACAGCTGCTTAGTCGTTCGGATGGTACGAAAAATCAAGGTCCCGTGTACACATTGGAGTGCACGTAAAAGATCCTTGGCGGTTGGAATTCGATATAAGAGTAGGCCGTAGCACCGCTGCCCAGGCAAAATTTCCCTCATAGCACATTGTATGGCGTATGCCTGTCTTCAATTAGCTCAGGTTAAGTGCATAACAGTAGGTCGTTAAACCCCATTTTATTCATTCATTCATTCCAATTTTAGTGTTTCCATGGAAACAAAATTACTAAAATTTTCTTATACTCCTTTTATTGCGATGTCTCATTATATTGCAATACACGACCATTATGTAATATTTTGTATTTTATCAAAGTAAGTTCATTGTATTGGCTTAGAAATAAAAACAGAAAGTGGTTTTACTTTATTTAATGAGATTAAGAGAAATTATTATCCACAGGCTATTTCTTGTCTATACTGGCATATATAAATAATCATCACACTGTTGCTCTATCTGTCCCTTATAACAATTACACATTATGAAAGTGATTGGTTATGGATAATGGAATCTTATTGAGGATATTAAAATGAAATTATATTACATATTTTTAGGTGTTAAAGTAGGAGAGACCACTAAAGATGGTATGTTTACACTAGCTGAAGTAGAATGTCTAGGTGCTTGTGTTAATGCTCCTATGATACAGATTAATGATAATTATTATGTAAGTTTCATTTGGCTAAATGTATTTTAATTTTAATATGATTTTTTGGAAGATAGATTGAATATTGGATATTATATTTTTATATTGGATATTATTTCTTTATATTGAAAAATGACCTTTTCATTTAATCTTTCAGGAAGACTTAACAGTTGAAGACACAAACCGAATTCTCAATGACATTAAATCAGGAAAGATGCCAAAACCTGGACCACAGTAAGTTGTCTATTATATATCTCTCTATATTATAACTAACATGTCTCTCTGTATTATAGCTCTCATTAATATCAGTAACATGGTTTCCTGTAATATTTCCTTATATAGTTTGTTACAATTAAAGGACTTGAATCGTGTTACTACATTCTCATAAATTTCATCACTTATATATACCATATATGTGCCATAACTTTTTATAATAATTTTTATTCGCCCACAGGCACATGTAGATGTGTATATTATATTGCCGTCGGCCCAGTCATACATTCTTGTGGACACTCCACAGATGACATTTTTCATCTGATTCTTTTGAAACAGATATAGGTTGTTTACATTGCTGAAATGTACTTCAGGAGTTATGGCGCTTGTTTCACTTTATTGCACCTTGTATGAAATTTATAGGCATCCTCAAATTGATGGAACGAGGAAGCCTACTGAATTTCATCAATTTTCTTTAATTATGTCCAGAGTTTTGGCCCTTGTTTCACTTTGTCAAACCCTGTGAACACTCTTTACAACAAAAGTTATCATCCAATCTGTATGAAATTGATAGGCGTCATTTAAATCAGTGAAACAGAAAAGCCCTTTTTTATTAAACATTTGATTTTTTGTTTGAGTGAAAATATATGAAATACACATAGCATATTTCTTTTTCAGGAGTGGTCAAGATTGGAGATTTGCTTCTGAACCCAAAGGAGGATTAACATCTTTATCGGAAATGCCTAAAGGTCCTGGTTTCGGAGTTCGTAGTGATTTATAGAACAAAATATGAACAGCAATGTTGATTGTAATATAGTAATAATATTTCGCTTGTTATTGTGAGGACTGAAAACAGTTGTAAAATAAATTATGTAATATAATATGGGTGTGTTTAATACATTTTCTGTAATTCAACTGAAGCCTTTTCGTTTGTTGAAGGGTGTGGTCTTCCAATATTTTAATGTATCCTGATTGTTCATATAATTTTAGAACTCCCCACTCACTGTGGCTGTTAAAGTTACATTATTCAAGATATAGATAAAAACTAGCCATTTTTGCTATAATAGTTCGAAAGTAGGTCATGTAAAATGAATAATTTGAAAATTTCATTCAAATTACTCTATTGTAAGCGAAGATATTGGCATTTGAAGATTTAGCCGACGTGTGCAATAATTTCAACCACGGTCCTGGTTGATCAAAGCTAAGACTCGAAGCGTCTTGCCCCGCCATATTTGATTTATCACTGAAACGTTTAAATCTGTTTCGTATCGGAGCAATCTGATGCCATCCAAAGTTGATTAAGGCCTGGATCAGTTAATTAATGTCTAATTAACACTTTAGAAAACAATCCATGCCCAAATAAAGACCTGTACTAGGCATGTTTAAGGGTAGACTTTATTTTTTATCATCCGACTTTAGTACTGATGATAATGGAATCAAGGCCTAAATCTCATTTTCGAGTGGAGTAATTTCACTTAAATTTTCAGCATAATCTCTTTCAGTTATCTATTCTTTAACTATTATAGAGAGAACTCTCAGCTCTTTCCTATAATGCAGGGGGGTTGGATACTACTTGGGTGATTTGATGATATTCATCAATAGTTGCCAATTGGTGAATAAAGTTCAGAGTGAACATAAAATCTTTAACACCCTTAATTGGTGAATAAAGTTCAGAGTAAACATAAATTCATAAATTTTTTAACACCCTTAATTGGGTTTTAATAACAACATGTCTCTCATCAAACGAAAGCCGACAAGATGATATCTGCTGTTATACATACATTAAATAAATAATTATATATACATACATTAAATAAATAATTATATATACATATATTAAATAAATATATATACATATATTAAATAAATCAATAATTATATATACTATCAACTATGGTTTAGCCCATAGTTGTGTTTATTTTAGGAACGGGATTCCGTTTGGTCACCGATCACGTGACCAATCACGTGATTATACCGTCGGATTTACTATAATATTTGGACAATAGCACGTCACGTGGCATGACCGTATTTGGTAAATAAATGACGTAGTTCACGCATTGACTGTGACGAAATACAGACGACTTCCGCCCAGCCTCACTTTCACTCCAATCGATTTTAAGAAGACGCCGCTAAAATTTCGCTTAATTGAACGCATCAATTTTTATCAATTTTTTATCGTAAATTAATCGTCTATTGTTTAAAACCATCCGACATAAATCTCTAATTTTCAATATGTCAAAGAGACCTGCTTTGCGAGATAAGCAGATGAATACCGGGAAAATATCGAAGAAAGGAAAAAGGCCTATCGGCAAACCGTCTAAGGCCAAGTCATCAGTAGATATTGAATATGTACAACTATGTCCTCCGCTCCCCGAAGATGCCTTAGAGTCCGGTGATAGGCCTACGGACGTGCAACAAGAATTGCCATCCTGTTCTGGTTATCAAGCCACTGACTGGGGGCAGGCTGACAAACAATGAGACACAACAAACTCCGGGTGAGTACGGTTTTGTAGATTTTGAGCAGGCATTAAGATCAACGAATTTCTTTCAGAATCAACGCGCCACTGGCACTGCGAGTACTGTAACCTCAAACGCAAATGGGCCTAGGCCTAATTACCAGGCACAGAGTCAGTCAAATCTTGCTCCAACTCAAAAACAGGGCCTTTCCGTTCTAAACAATGACAGTTACCATTATGTTGCTAGGCCTAATAATCCTAGGATTATTGACTTGTCTAATGACTGTCCAATAGGAGCCGAGTCAGAACAGGCTAAAGTAGTTGGCACAGAGTTTAACGCATATTATTTGGAAGAGTCGCCACGTGTAATATCTGCGGCGGACGATTCGCTCTATTTACACGTACCCATTGCAATAAGGAATAAAATTTGGTCGTGTCAATACATAAATTTAGAACATTTACTCAAGGTGGGCACTGAGTATCAAGATAACTTGACAACGGTCCTTCACTTGGAAAAAGGAGCCATTGTAACTAAGCCGAAGCCTACGGAGAAGATTTTGGACATTGATCGATGGACAAATGCGTTCATAATTTTTGCCAGAATTTATTGGGAGAAATTTCCTGAAAGAATAGGGGAGTTATTGCAGTATATGTCCGTAATAAGAGAAGCTTCCACGAGGTATCCTGTTGCGGCGTGGCGCTCGTACGATGAGCAATTTCGATTGAGGCAACAAAGTCATACTTATGAGTCTTGGTCAAGAATAAACCCAGATCTCTGGATGCGCCTCATGGTAACTAGGCCAAAGAATCATTCGGAGTTCGGTGCACAAATTAGCTATAATAAGCAGAAAGAAAGCAATAAATCTTTTCTCTGTTTTGATTTTAATAAACAAGGTTATTGTTCATATAATCCATGTAAATATCAGCACTATTGTGGGAATTGCGGGTCCCATGGTCATGGTAGGAGCAGTTGTATGAAGCAAACCACAGCTGTTGATAACCGTGGAACTGGATTTGATTTTCAGGATCCCAGGTCAACAAATAAACAATTCAATCAAACAGCAAATAGGGGTTTTCAGCGGAGTTCATTTCGTAGGGGAAAGTCGTCCAGATATTAGTTCTTCTGGTGGTTTCGTTCGTTTAAGTTCTTGTTATAACTTGTTTTAAAGTTCTGTGGATTCGTTAAATAATCCCAGTTGTTTTTCTTTTTCACTTGCTAAGTCTCCAATCAACATTGACCATCTGCGGTTTAAGTTAAAAAATTATCCGAATAGACTAGAGGCGGGGGAAATATTGCAGGGGTTTTCTGATGGTTTTCCGCTCCATTATACTGGGCCACGTGAACCTTCAGATGTTAAGAATTTGAAATCAGCTTTAGAAAATTCTGATGTGGTTCAGGAAAAAATAAAAGCTGAGTTAGCTGCCGGGAGAATTGAAGGGCCTTTTAGTGAACGACCTATTCCCACTTTAGGTTATCGCCCATTGGATTAGTCCCAAAAAAGGAAGCTGGTCAATTTCGTCTGATTCACCATCTTTCGTATCCAGCTGGTCAGTCAGTTAATGATTTTATTAGCCCGGAAATGGCTTCTGTAAAATATACGCCTTTCGATAAAGCAATAGGCATGGTGCAATCATTAGGGAGGGGTTGTCTTTTGGGTAAATCGGACATTAAAAGTGCATTTAGACTACTTCCAGTTCGTAGGCAAGATTTTGATCAGCTAGGTTTTACTTTTAACAATTTGTATTATTTTGACAAATGTATGCCATTTGGTTGTTCTATAAGTTGTTCAACATTTGAAAAATTTGCTAGATTTTTAGAATATTGTGTTCGTTCCGAAGCTGGCAGTGATCAATTGCTACATTATCTTGACGACTTTATGTTTGGGGGTTCTCCACAGTCTAATGAGTGCACATTATTGATGAACACTTTCAAGGAGTGTCTTACAAGTTTAGGTGTTCCGATTGCCGAGGAAAAAACTGTTGGTCCGGTATCAACTTTAACTTTTTTGGGCATCCATATTGATACGCTTAATATGACACTAAGCATTCCTCATGCTAAGATTCATGATATTTTGGAAAAAATCGAATCAATGCTAAGGTGTAACAAGTGCACTCTTAAACGGGTACAGTCGTTGATAGGCTGGCGTAATTTTGTGTGTCGAGTAATTGTCCCTGGCCGTCCATTTTGTCGGAGATTGATCGACTCAACATGCGGATTATCAAAGCCTCATCATCACATTCGACTAAAAACTGGTATAAAAAGCGACCTAAGGATGTGGCAAACGTTCTTGTTGGGATATAATGGTATTTCCTTATTTCATGATCGTTTCTGGTCGACGGCCGCACAATTGCACCTATTTACGGATAGTTCGGCACAGAAAGATTTAGGTTGTGGTGCATACTTTAACAGACAGTGGTTTAACATTGCATGGCCACGAACGTGGGAAGCGATTGGTCTGTTAGATGACATAACGCTACTTGAATTATTCCCAATTTTTGTATCATTTTTCATTTGGACTCCTAATTTTAGAAATAAAAAGATCCTTTTCCACTCGGATAACAATGCAGTTGTACAAATTCTCAATTCCATGACATCAAAATCCGAACATGTTATGAAACTTGTGCGCGAAATAACACTAATTTGTTTTTCAAATAACATAATCATCAGAGCTGAGCACGTTGATGGCATTCATAACGGTATTGCAGACAGTCTCTCTCGTTTTCAGATGGATCGATTTCGTGTGTTGGCACCAGACGCACAGCTAGAACCCAGTCCAGTACCCAACCATGTTTTCCGGATATTCAGCGAACCACATTAAAGTTACTTGAATCAAGCTTGGCTCCTAACACCAGAATACTATATGTGCAAGCTATCACACATTTTAATAAATTCCGTAAAGAAAACTCATTGTCTGAGGCGTCATTGCAGGATTTAATATGTTATATCTCCTCATGCTTCCATCAGGGTTATGCTCCGGCAACAATTACGTCTTACTTGTCGGCAATCAGTTTTTTCAACAAAATTCAGAACTTTAATGATTACACATCACATTATTTGGTTAAAAAGATTTTAGTCGGTTATAGAAGACAACGAGTCACTAAGGATATAAGGGCACCATTAACACTAAATATTTTAGGAGCTGTTTGTTCGATTGTACCTTCTATTTGTTATACTTCCTTTGAGGCAACTTTGTTTGAATCTGCATTTAAGTTGGCTTATTATGGTTTAATGCGTATTGGCGAGTTGGTGTATTCCGATCCAACATATGCTGATCGCCCTCTTTGTCAAGGCGATGTCACTATCGAGGGAATTGGTAGTAAACGTAGTTTGCTGATCAGAATAACATCGTCAAAAACCAATCAGTCAGGGCCACCGACTACTTTACGTATACCAGCGTTGAATCACTCTACGTGCCCCGTTAGAGCTATCATCTGTTTTGATCGAATGAGATCTCAAGAAGCTCGATATTACTTTTCTCACGCTGATCAGAAACCATTAACTAGAAGTCAATTTTGTGCAATTCTATTCAAAGCAACTAAATCTTTGGATCTTCCATCATGTCGATTCAAATCGCATTCATTTAGGATAGGTAGGGCAACGGATCTTTCTAAATGCGGTTACAAGGAGGAGGATATCATGAGAATGGGCAGGTGGAAATCCAGCGCGTATAAAAAATATATTCGCTTGTAATTGTAATTTATAGTGTAGGTATAATGCGCCATTGTATTTATAATTGTAGATACATGTAAAACTGTTTGGTTTGTGGGAAGTTCAATTATTTTCTGGGCTAAACACAGAGCCGAAGCTACTGGTGTGCTGCAGGAAACATGACAGATGAAGGGAGAAAGAGGTGGGGTCTGGGCTGGGCTATTACCCAACATACAGTTTATGATGCTAAAAGCTAAGCGACCTCCTAAGATGCTTATAATACATTTAGGAGGGAACGATTTAACTGATAAGTCTATTTTTGATTTGAACAATTCAGTAGCAAAGAATGTGGCTTACCTGAGGGCAGGGGCCGCGAAGCGGGGGGGGGGGGGCTTTAGCCCCGGCAATAATTTTTAATAGTGAAAATAAAATGTCGCCAAAAGCTCAAAAAAGCGAAAAAAAGGTTATGGGGGGGGGGGGGGGGGGTATGGTCAGTAGCCCCCCGAAATCGGGCCCGCTCCGTGGCCCCTGCCTGAGGGAGACATTCTCTCAAACTTCTTTAATATGGTCGGATATACTCCCTCGGTTCATGTGGCGGGGAGTTAACGATAAAACTTGCAATTTAAGTGAGGAAGACGTAAATCATGCTCCTAGAGCTTTGGACATTAAACGAAAGAGGATTAATCGTGAAGGCCGTAGGGCCGTAGTTAATAACCCCCCTGGTCATATTATATCTCACAGTATCACACGTTTCACTCCACACTTTTTTCGAGGCGATGGTATTCACTTGACGAATTCTGGCAATGATCGCTTGATTGCAAGTTTCATACAGGCTATAAATACTTTAGTCCACCCCACCTCTGTAAAATATAATGCTGCTGTCGATCTCAAAGAAGATTAAACAGCAGGTTGGTAATTTTAAATCGTGTTGACGTTTCGGTGGGCTGTCTAAAACTTATGTTCATACGCTGCGTGCACGTGGTATGGTGTGCACGCATGGTGTTATGCCTGTGGTATGGTGGGCTTTATGTACGTATTGTTGAGCACGTGGTTGGTGTGCTCACGTTTTCATGCCCGTGGTACGATGGGCTGTTTTAATTATGCTGTGTGCACGTGGTACGGTGTGCACTCGGTGTTATACCCGTGGTTCGGTGGGTTTTATGAACTTTAAGTTTGTATAGTTGAGTACGTGGTATGGTGTGCTCACGGTTTCATGCTCGTGGTACGGTGGGCTTTATGGATTTTTAGTATATTTGAGCACGTGGTAAGGTGTTTTTACGGTTTCATGGGTGGGTCGAACGAAATTTGATAGAATTGGGGGACAAATTCACTGTGGTTAATTTGCTTGTGGCGGAATTCTATATTCTCTGAAGAGGTCGTAGAGATTTGGTTCATTTCTTAACTTGGTTTAACCAGTGAGAATTCATGAACATTTTCTACAATTTGGGTACTCTGGTTATACTATGGTTAAAACTAGATAATCTTATACATTTTACCCTCAAACCTCATGAAGATAGACCGCGGCCACAAAATTCCACATTAATTGATATTATCTATGTTAATAAAATCAATTTCTATCATATTAGTAAGACTTGTGATTTTGTATAAATCTCGTTCTCTTTAAATAAATACATTAAATAAATAATTATTAAATAATTTATTATATATACATATATTAAATAAGTAATTATATATACATACATTAAATAAATAATTATATATACATACATTAAAAAAAAATTATATATACATATATTTAAAAAATAATCATATATACATATATTAAATAAATACATACATATATTAAATAAATGAATACATTTTTATACGTCGACATTATTATGCCGTCGCCGGACGTCCGTCCATAATTGTTTGTGGGCTCTCTACAGGTCACAATTCTTATCCAGTTTTTACGAAACTTGAAATATAGGTTAATCCTAAAAAGATCTCGGCTGCTTTCCATATTCATGGATTATGGCCCCTGGTTGTACAGAAAATCACGTTTTTAGGCTCGTGGACCCTATAGAGATCACAATGTTGAACCGATTTTGATGAAATATGTATGTTTATAACCCAAAGATCTTGGTTCATTTCGATATTTGCGCCCATCGTAACGTACTTTCCTGAATTATGGCCACTGGATGTCCGAAAAATCGCATTTTTTAGCTTGTGGTCCCTCTGGAGGTCACAATTGGAGGGTCTAGGGCACAAGTGATCTAACTACCAGCTAAAACGGTAGGATGCTTTCGATATTCATGGGTTATGACCCCTGGTTGTACAGAAAATCATGTTTTTAGGCTCGTGGACCCTATAGAGATCACAATGTTGAACCGATTTTGATGAAATATGTATGTTTATAACCCAAAGATCTTTTTGTCCATTTCGATATTTGCGCCCATCGTAACGTACTTTCCTGAATTATGGCCACTGGATGTCCGAAAAATCACATTTTTTAGCTTGTGGTTCCTCTGGAGGTCACAATTATATCCGATTAAAAACGTTTGAATATCTTATAACCGTTACACCCTACGGAAGTTTGAATTTCGAGAAAATCGGACCATAATTGGCAGACAAAATGGCCACCGTTTGTACGTGAATAATGTAAAAATATGGTATATCAAAGTTGTGGACCCTGTAGACGTCACAATTTTAATTTGATTTTAGTGAAACTTGAAATGCATGTTTAAACCCCAAAGTTCTTGATTTCTTTCGAATTCCGCATATCAAATTGTAACTTTTAACGAATCGTGGCCTTTGATTGTAGGAAAAATCACTATCCATCTCTCGAAAATGTGGGTGTATCCTGCGTGGCAGTGCCAGCCTATCTTTAACCATTTAAAACCATCTAGCACTAAATTTCGACCATGTTTAGTATTAGCACCCCCCCCCCCCCTCTATAATTTGACCGCAAGTACTCTTTTCTCCAGGTTATTGCGGCCCCTGGACCCTCGCCTATTTTATAGGGACCTAGGGTGAAAGCCCCCCCCCCCCCCAACCAAGAATTGCTTCCATCGGCCCTGAGTTACTAATAAATTTGTGTTGCAATTATTTTAGGTAACATGTAATTCAGGGGTATCTCTTGTTAGTCAGCATCAATTAAGTATAAAGTAAAGTGTGTACATGTTTATATTGCCTTGTCATATTTCAAATTTTATCATTGCTTGATAATGACTAGATAAGCCTAATTTTAAACAGTAATTGTATACCATAGAATTGTGACTTGTATAATTAATATTTATAACAAAAAAAATGTAAAACAATGATTGTCAAATATTTATATCGGGCTTAGTCATAGAAATTCTTCTCATATTCGGTTAGTAATTTAAGTGTGTCATTTCCTTCCTTAATAATGAACTACATGAACAGTAAATATTTTTATTGTTCGATATTATGGTCCATACTATACATATATAATCATTACAAAAAAAATTATAAAAAAATTATAGTTTTCGAAAAGCATTCAATTTTGAACCCGGGCCGAATTTTCCCCCGCGGTATAGTCTTCAAATTACGATGTGTTGGAACAGTTTCTACGATAAAACCACAGATTCTACAAGGAGCAAGAAAGTGTTCGTAACGATGTCTGAGGTTCGCGTGGCTAAGTGGGTGAGGCACTGGCTCGTTAGCCTGGAGGTCGGGTGTTCCATCCCTGTATTGGCCGAGAAAGTTCATTTCGACTTTCCGACGTGGTTTCACCTTATCAGTGATGCAGAACGGAGGGCCTGACAAGGACAGCTGCCTCGTCGTTCGGATGGGACGAAACACCCAGGTCACGCGTACACATTGGCGTGCACGTAAAAGATCCCTTGGCAGTTGGAATTCGATATAAGAGTAGGCCGTAGCGCCTCTATGGCGTATTCCCGTCTTCAATTAGCCCAGGTTAGGTGCAGAAGAGTAGGACGTTAAACCCCATTTCATTTCTATCAGGCCAAGACCAAACCAAACCACATAATTTGTTTCAACACCCACGTCTTGCCCTAGACCTGACCGTCTATCTATGAGTATCAGGTAGCATATTCCTTTTCAAATCTTTAACTCTGAACAAATTGAAGATTCCTTGCTACTCGAGATGTTGCAAGGTGGCGATACTTAGGCTGCTATGATTCAAAATACTTTCAAGAAATTTCCAAAACAAATAAGTGTCATAAAGTATATACATGTACAGTTTTAACAAAGGCGCCAGCCTCCTAGCATTTTTAAGAAGTTGAAAAAATAAAACCGGAGAAAAAATGCTAAAACCGATGAGAAAAATGAAAATGTACCCTAGTTAGGGAGGGCCCTAAAGGCAGACAAAGGGCCCCGACGTCTGACAAAAGGGCCCATCTGGCCACGGGAAAGGGACCCCGAGTCTAAGTCAATCGTTTTCTATACAATGTTACTGTCGAATCCACTATGGCATGAAAATGCAGTCATTGTATTGGCATCAATCAGAAATAACCTTTGCAGAAAGCATACTAATAAAGCTAGTCAGAAAAGAGATGGCTAGGCCGCCCAGAGAACACCCCGGACCAACCACCCCACGCCCGCGAAAGAGAGCGCCTAAAATAGTATAGCCTCAGCCACGAAAACCTTAAACGCCCATAAATTTTAATCTTACTTTCAGCAAGATAAAATGGCTAAATGAAAACATTTTTTTAGACAATCCATGAACGTCTATTTTGCGTGAGCCACATAAGTTTGGTTTCTCAGAACTTCCTGGTCTCCGCATTCATCACATAATGGACAGCATTTATCTAGTTCAATAAAACATTCCTCACAATAATACGCTCCACAAGTCGCGTTTTTACATTGAGAAATATCTCCTTTTGTTTCCTCGCAATAAGTACAAGATCTTCCAGAGCAGGTAAACTTAGCCATTATCACGTTGCAGCAACCTCTTCCTTGGTCACCCGCCGCGTCTTGATCAGAAATAGATAAGAATCGTTGTTTTGCCTCTTCCATTAAGTTTTATCTCTTGACAAGAATTTTGCGGTATAGGTAATGCATTCGTTGTTGTTCCTTTTCTGGGTAGAAAAACGCGGTGATAGAATGCAAGAGGCGCTGGCCGTAGCCTTGTAATACGACCAACATCAGGGCTACCAGATACAGTGCGAAAGAAATGTAGATGGTCGACATATTTGGTTCTCGGGGTTTTGGAAGGCAAATTTGGATATTGCCCGACGTATTGTAGTCTTGGGACACCTTGACACTTCCAGCTAGAGTTTTGAACAACAGAGCCACAATGCTGTTTCCAGTGATTTCGATGTCTAGATCGGACTGTCCCGTGAACACGAATTGTACGTCGCCATGACGGTTGAGTAGATATAGAAGGTAATGCAAGAGGGAATCAAAGATAACGACCATAGTACATATAATAGCATGCAACAATATAGTCGTTAAACCTATCATACATTTACTCCGCTCGGCAGACGACATTTTTAATGATTTGGGATCCGTGTACATCTTTCGCTCCTGCTTCTTCAAAGGAAGTACGGACATTATGCCATCTAATTTTCGTTGCCGGTCAATTTTTTTAAAATATGAAGTAATGTAGATATTGTCGAAGGATACTTTAGAAACATATTTCCTTTCATAGAGGACAGCATTTATTACGAGTAAAACAAGCGAGACGGACATTATCCGATTCAATATGTTAATACAAAATTTGGCCAGGTCTATTTTCGATTTCAACTCAGAGCGGATGTTGCTGACGATTTCCGACGCTGTTTGTGAAGCGTTTGATTCACTTATAATTTCTCCGGAGCTGCCGATATCAACGGCAAAGAGTGATGCATAATCGCCCAAAGTTTTGTCCAAAAAGTCGGACCCGCCTTTTAAAAGCTTGCCGGGTAATGTAACTACTGAACAGACATCTAATGAGTTGACTGATCGGCAGATGACTTCCGAGGCATCTAATATACCACAAAGCTGAGCGAGTACGTTCGATTGACGTCTAAATCTGAAAAGAAAAACAACCAAACGAGTAAACCTAAGCCTGCTTCTTTATAATGTAGTTACGTAACCCTAATTATTGCTTAGAGTAGATTAACCCATGGACCTAATAATACAGGGTTCATGATTAACACAATGGTCTTTGTCTGGAGACTTTATAGCGAAGTCCTCGATTTCAAATCGAGTAAGGAGGGCTGCGCCGTTGTTTGAGTTTCCTGTGGCAAAGGGTTGTTGGGGTGTGGAGGAGTTCCTACTAATCACCAACAGGAACCAATAATGAGAATGGGGATCAAAAAGTATATTTTGGAGATGTGTTATGCATATCTATAACACAGCCTCGTCTACGGATTTGGTCATGCGCGGCAATGTCAGGCGAAGCCAAACCCGCTAGCACCGTATGTGCGCGCGAACATCGCAGGTGCGAAACAGCCCTCCCCCGAAAATTTTGAAAATTGACTCCCTCAGGTTCAATTTCTGAGCACTTATAAAAATTTGATACACTATTGGTTTTGCCATCTTGTTCATCCATAGATTGCTTAATCTAGTCTCGGCACATGGGAAATACCTTGTCAGCGATTTTTAAAACGTATGTATGTTGCCGCAGCCGCCTAGTCTTCAACTTTTGTGATCAGTAGGCGGCACAGTTTGTCCAGTGCGCGGCGGCGGCGCCTCCTAGTTACCATGTTAGACGAGGCTCTGCTATAACATATCTTCCTGGGGCCGGTTTCTCAAAGCTCCGTTAACTTTTAACGATCCGTTAACAAGGAGATAACGGATCGTTAACTTTAACGGAGAGAAAGACTGTTGCTGGAAGCCCAATTAACTTTAACGTGTGGTTAACTTGCCGTTATATTTAACGGAGGTATTGGGCTCCGTTATCTGTTTAACGATGGCATTAGTGGACTGTACTTAGCAAAAAGTCACATATTACCAATGTAATTTTCTAAAAAAAACATTCCAGATGGTTGGGCGATGCAGGGCTATTCTAAAGGACCCAAACATTCTGTGGTGCAAATTTGTTTTTCCTACGGATTTATGCTAGTATTTTTAAAGGAAAAAATAAAAGTCTTCTATATTGTTTTCTGTAGTATATTCTACTGTTATCTTTTTGTCTTTAATCAAGTTTTGTGAACAGACTGTACAGTTGTCTCACTGTCTTCAGTTTTTTGTTAATACTAACTTCTAAGATGATGCTATACTTGACGTTGAATTTAAAAATTTAAAATTCAAACTATCAGAAAACAGTCTTCTCTTGCATTAACTTTGATGAATCCGTTAGCTAACGGATAATAAAACTGACTTTCCGGCAACAGAAATTTAACGGACCGTTAACAAACGACACGTTACCAAGATAACGATCCGTTAGAGTTTAACGAATCGTTAAAATAACTTAGTTTTGAGCAACCAGCTCCTGGTCTGTATCTTTTTTGCAACAGTTTGGACAATTTTAACCATCGTTTTGCAAGTACATGTAGTAGAATATAGAAAAAAATCATATATTTACCGTTGAAATGGAAAACAATTTTGATTATCAGTAATACAAACTTCACGTCTTCGTCGACGCCTTTTTGTAGTAAAAAATTCTTCAACGGCTTTAATAACTTTATCAATCTCAGTTGTCGCCATATCAACAGAACCCAATGTTGTACGACATTTTACCGCCAATTCGCGCGATTTCTTCCTACACTGATCAAGTCCTGATTTAACACTTGCAATACATTTCTGAAATGATAAATGGATTAAAATGATTATTACGTATACGTTGTTGACACTGGGCTTATTTAGCTCCCCATTTTTACATAAACCGTGCTGTTTATCCTTACGAGCGCCTATAATTCGTCCCCACCCCCTCCTATCCCTCGATCATAAACACCTAGCCATAGTCAACCTCGTCAGTCAATCTGTCCGCTAAAAGATGCAGTAAGGTATTTCTATTGATGGTTTTCCAAAACGCGTTATGTCCCATTTTTTAAAAAAAATAATTAAACAATGACATATTCAGAAGTACAGTTACCAACAAAAGCCGATGGTACTTATAAAAAAATTCAAAAGAGATTGTTTGAAAAAAAAATTCGGAGAGGGAGACAAGACCCACTTCTTTCTGACAGTTGCGGTGCCGATATTTACATGAAGTAGAATCCTCTAGGCCTACTTACATTTTTGTTGTTTTCGAGGACATCTCTGACTGTCTGAATTGCGCTCTTTAATGACCTACGAGTTGAATCAAATGCCTGATTTATATTTCTAGAATATTCTTTGACCTCTGCCACGCCTTGTTTAATTTGGTCTTGTATCTGTAGTAAAGGATCTTTGATTTTATTCTGTAAGGCTTGACTTTGATTATAGGCAAGTTCCGTTATA
This sequence comes from Patella pellucida, assembly GCA_917208275.1. Taxonomy (NCBI): domain Eukaryota; kingdom Metazoa; phylum Mollusca; class Gastropoda; family Patellidae; genus Patella; species Patella pellucida. The sequence goes on from OU795039.1 coordinate 68,319,158, forward strand.
CACGCCATACTGACCGCTACTTCATTGGCGTTGTACGTGATATTAGTAACTGGGCCCATTAAAAGAACCCCTATTATCACAGATAAAATGGCGGCCCTCCCTTTGCCCGTTGTTAAACTTGGAAAAACCAAAAGTACCACACATCGGCAACGACTTGAAATAGCTAAACCCAGACAGAGCAAAAATGTTGAAATGCTTCCAATTGATCCCGCTACTAAAAGACTATAATGAAAGCTGTACAGCAGCGCAAAGAAAATTGCCGCGCCTAATATCAACCCAGCAAACATACCAAGTACAGATTTTATCAAAATACACTTTCTGCTTTGGGATTTAAACAATCTCTTTTGAATTTTTTCATAAGTTCCATCAGCTTTTGTTGGTAACTGTACTTCTTCGATGATATCAACGTGGTTGGTGTCGTCAGGAGTTTTTTCTGGAGTTTTGGATTGTTTGTTTCCCACATTCTCACCTTTCTCTTCGAGAGATGTTTTGAATGAATACATATTTGCACTATTGATTTTATATGTTCCCCGTCTTGAAGATCCGAAGGTAAACTTGTCTCTCCAACTGGACATCGATTCTATGTAATCTGCTGGGAAATGGCCTGTCTCACCAGTGGTGACATTATGTCCAATCACCCAGCCACACCCAACATCTTTGATGCGATCGATGCGATCACCAACCGAGAGAGTTATATCACCTTTATTATGGACTTCGTATTCATAAATTGCCATATACATCGTGGTTACTTCTGTTCCTCCTTAAAGGTAAAGAACATAAATATTCAATTTATATAATGGCCACTGATTCAAATATATTTGGAGTAATATATGACAAAAAGTTTAATATGCGTATTGTTTATATAAATAAATGACGAGCAAAAAAGCTTCTTCAAACCAATAAAGCTGAGCGTATGGACACATCATTTTATTCAAAAGCTGTTTTAAACAATTCCAGATGTCAAAATTATATCAACAAATTACGAGAATACCCCTCCTTAAACTCGTACTTTTTTGATATAATTTTGACATCTGGAATTGTTTAAAACAGCTTTTGAATAAAATGATGTGTCCATACGCTCAGCTTTTACCCCTCCTTAAACTTCGCTAGCCTGGAGGTTGAGTGTTCGATCCCTGCATTGGCCGAGACAGTTCATCTCGATTTTCCGGCGTGATTTCCCCTTGTCAGGGATGCAGAAGGAGGGCCTGACAAGGACAGCTGCGTAGTCGTTCGGATGGGACGAAAAACCGAGATCCCGTGTACATTGGAGTGCACGTAAAAGATCCCTTGGCAGTTGGAATTCGATATAAGAGTAGGCCGTAGCGCCGCTGCCCGGGCAAAATTTCCCTCATAGCACACTGTTGGCGTATGCCCGTCTTCAATTAGCCCAGGTTAGGTGCTTAAGCGTAGGACGTTAAACCCCATTCCATTCATACCCCTCCTTAAACTCAAATCAGTAAAAAAAAAACCTGGGCATATGCACATCTACTAAAATAATACTCCGGTCTTCGTTTAGAAACATAGAACTTTAAACGTTAAAACCATATATAGAGTTAAAACCCATTTTAATTCCAAAAGAATACTTACTGCGATGCTCAACTGCTGAAGCTAGAATGATTTTAGCACAGGGGATGGAACGTACAATATATAATATTACGTGTATGACTAATTCAACACTAATTGTTGAACCATGATGATGTGGTATAAAAAGATGAGAATCATTATAGTCAATCGTCATGTATTGTTACATTAACTCTTTGAACCCAACTGACCGACAAACCGGTCAAGATCATAACGTCTGTATCGCGGCTGGCCGGTTTTCCGGCCAAGTATGACGCACAAGGAATTCCAGTCTGAACGCGCGGTGCCGTATATATAGGTATTCTAAATCCGACTCTAGACCACTAAATTGACATTATATTTGTCAGAATATCACTATAATTTCTTGAAATCTGTCGGCACAAATAATTCCGAAAATATGGACAGAAATCAACAGTATACCTTATCAATATATAGTAGGGTGCATCTAATTTCCTCATAGTAAAATTTTCTTTTCTTCTATTTCTCATTTTGTTAGAACTGATGAATTAATAATTGTGGAAAAATTTCAATGAATTCCTTTGAGGTTTAGGTATCCCACATGCGGTATCTTGTTGTTAACAATAACTACGGTACATTTTCATAACCTAGCAACAATTCCTCTCAAAATATTAACTTGAAAGTTTGTTTCTACTTCTTGAAAACGCTTTCTAAGTCATCAAATTACTGCTCATAAAAGAAATCATAGTCGGACTTGGTCTACAACAGAAATACGCCGAAAACTTGTTCCTAAATGCAGCAGTTTTGAATGAATTTCCAAATTTTTAGCCTATAATGCTTAGAAAATTAAAATCACAGAGTACCCTTACTTGTAACATAGTAACACGACATCTTTCGGTTTAGGAAAGCCAATTTCTCAAGATGACTCTTCATAACTGGTGCAAAAGTACCTAGTTCTATGCAAGTTCTCAGATATATGTTATACCCAACAAAGATGGAACCAAGATCGTGCTTTCAAAAATTGTTATCTTTTATAAAAAAAGCTAATATACCTATGTTATCGGAAATTTATGCTTGCAACAAATTGGTGAAACTTGTTGAAAATAACCAGAAGCTGTGTGACATTCCACATGTCCGCTGCATGTATTAGTTTACAGGAACAGTTAGATAAACCCATTTTATGGTCTGGTAGCCGACATCATGTGGGCGAAGTTGCTGTTATCCATGTTTTCACAGATTTGAAAATAGAGACATCGAAGTCTCTAGAAGTCATGTTATTCGTCAGACTGCGTAAAAACTGGGGAATGGTTTCTCATGATTTCCATGAAAAACTAACTCTACTAGATTTGACAAGTTTTGAAGGTGAAGCTCTTGAAGTTGTTTTAAGACTGAAAGAAGATGTTATCAAGTTGTGCAAGTCTCGAGAAAATTATAAACGTGATGACAACAAAGAATTTATCGAGTTGTGCCTAATATTTCTGGATTAAGATAGATCTGCTAATTTCGGGTCGCCTGGCGCATTGGATGGCAAAGATAATATATATTCTTAAAATGTGTTTGCTGCAGAATCAGACCGTCACTCTACCTACAGGAACTATCACATCAAAACAACAGATTCCAAAGTTAAGACAGATGGCTAATTTCCTAGTCCTTGTTTACAGTAGATGGTGGTTAACAGCTCATGTCGGAGTTGATGCTCAATATAATGACTTTTTATTGATTCAAATTTTAACCAGTTTCGACAAAGTGGATCATGTGACAATTCAAATATGCCTATGTGCATTTTCCAGGCATTATTGTCACTGTTCAGAGATCGAGTTAGCAGTCTTGAGAGTAAGTAAGCCTCCAGATGCTGATTCTCTGCCTAAAGGACGCTTTGGGACTGGATATGGAAAGGCAATATTTCCCACCAACGTGACCGAATCCACTAATCTTTCTGATTTAGTGAATCAGGACTCCTGGTTTCTGTTAAGAATCCTACAGCTAGATCATGATTTTCTCAACGTAAGTGTTGACGAATGGCCTGGTTCAACTGCTTATCAGCAGTCATTCATTACACAACATAAATGTCATAAACGACTCTGCCAAAAGAGGTGTTAAGCTTGATTCGGTCTTTGGTGAAACAAGACAGAAAACTAACACCCAATCTCAGAAAACATAGTGCTACTGATTACATCGGGTACATATTGGAAGTAGATGGATGTGCTACTCAAGATATTAGTAGGCATAGTATGCTACTTTAAACAATATAGTCTATTTGATTAAAAATATTCTTGAAATCTATTATGTTGTTACGTTTCGTGGCTCATTTGAGCTTGTTTTTGTCTATTCTAATCTTCTGATCTATGTGAATGCAATGGAAAAAGACGCATAAATGATTCTTATTGGTATATATATAGAGAATCTCCTATGAGTGTTTTTGATATCAAAAAATATCAACACAAGTTGATAAAGTAAAAAAAAACGAGGCTCTGCCGAGTTTTTTTACTTTATCAACGAGTGTTGATATTTTTTGGTATCAAAAAACACGAGTTGGAGATTTTATTTATCACCCAATCCTTTTTTACATGCACAAATAAATAAATATAATTCTTTGGTATAAATTTCACTTTTATATAACCTAATTACATTACAGCGTAGTGATACATCACTTTTTGAAAGCAGTTTAGCTATTGTATAGTCCTATATACTGACCCAGTTTTTTCCTTCAAGGTCAATTAAATAAAAGCAGTTTCCTTTTTCTTTATAAAAAAGTCACTCTTTACTTAAACAAAGTGGTTTCTTTAAAATAAAAGAAAGTAGTTCCTTTTTGATTGACCAATCAAATTTATGTAAAGCGATATCACCACTGTGTATATATCACAGTAGATTATGTAATTTATCATACAAGCGATATCTACTGTCAAATGTATTATTGGGTGATAAATAAATGTAAACGTAGTTTAGGACATGGTTATGTGTTTTACGGTTATTGTGTAAGAGAAATGTCCAAATTACGGAGGGGTTACTGTTGAATGTTATCCGGGGCCCGTGGGACACATAAATATTAACGGAATAGTTTGCTGTTTTCACATAGTTGTTTTCCTATCAAACCTAACAAACCTGTCCATAGAAGAAACCAAAATTCGATATATTTCAAAAACATGGGAAAATATATGCACCCTAATATATAGCCTACTTCGCAGAAATAATATACTTTTGACCTGTTTCTGATCTCACCAAAAAATTGTCCATGCCCAGATTGGATAAACTGTATGTATGTTGCTTTGGCGGTTCTTGTTCCGAGTTGCTTGTTATTTGTTCTAATGGAACCAGGGGCGGACCCACGAATTTTGCAGGGGGAGGTTTATCTGGTACCAGAGATAATAATATTATTTAAGAAATACATGGTCGCTGTCGTCATTTTTGCATATATATATATACACACGGAACACTGAGCTTTTTGAACAGAGATATCCAACCCCGTTTCACGTTAATATGAATTAATACAATCACATTGTGATTCGATTTCAGTAATTAAAAGCATTTATTGTGATATCACACATGTCTATATCATTATCTCGCGCTTTGAATGCCCACCCCATCCCACCATCTGACGATAAAGCACAAAGCACGCGACCTTTGTATACCCTATTTTTACCCTATTCGCGTACAAACGGCGGCCATTTTGTCTTGTAATTTTGGTCCGATTTTCCCGAAATTCTAACTCAACCTTCCTTAGGGTGTAATGGTGATATAATAAAAGTTTGTTTTTTAAATCGGGTAATAATTGTGACCTCCAGAGGGACCACAAGCTAAAATAGGCGATTTTTCGGACAATCGGGGGCCATAATTCAGGAAGTTACGTTCCTATGGGCACAAATATCGAAAGGAACCAAGATCTTTTGGTTATAAATATGCATGTCAAGTTTCATCAAAATCGGTTCAAAATTGTGACCTCTATGGGGTCCACAAGCTAAAAATGTGATTTTGCGTACAATCAGGGGCCATAATCTATAAAGTTTCGATTAGATACATGCCGATATCGAAAGCGGTCGAGATCTACTGGGAATAAACCTATATTTCAAGTTTCGTCAAAATCGGATAAGAATTGTGACCCGTAGAGAGTCCACAAAAAGACGGGCGTCCAGGGGTGGCGGCATAATACGTCCACAGCCGCAAGCCAAAGGTGGCCGGCCAGCTAGAGGTCAAAGCGCGGCACTCTAGATTTATAGGCCATCCATAGGCGGCATAAGGGTGGACAGAGGAATCAGTCTGCTCCTAAAGTACTTGGTAAGGGCTGTGTCATATCTATAGGACAACTCATTTCATATGATCGGTAAACGTCTTCAGTAGGTTACAGATTATTTGTACAAGTTCTATGACCCCTTTCCCGCACTAGATCCTCTTAAAATGGCCCTGTAAGACCTTTGCTACATTTATCTTAAAGAATCAATCTGTTAATGTTAATTATACTTGACGTATGTTATGTGGATGGTGCTAATTCGAATTTGTATAAAAAGGGGACTTATAATCTTTGAATGGCATTTAGCGATTGAACATAATACAACACAACAGAGTTCTATGGATAACAATTACAAGACAGCTTTAGATTTGTATTCAGCTAATCTTACATTCAGAGGAACAGGGAAGGTGGGATTCAGTTTGCCATTCGCAAAGGTGATCTTTAATTGTTTCATTTTTAGTGAATATGGTTTCTATTCAAGCTTGTGAATGTTGTTTCAATAACTGTAGGATTTGGTATGTGAAATTATCATTAAATGGTGTAAATACTCTTATTAGTGGTTGATCTGGTTTTGGTCTATTTGGTTTAATGTTCGTGTAGCGTTTTATTGATAACGCTGTTGACAAGTTGTTCAGGTTGGTAAAAACAGTTTTAAGATGTTGGATTACAGATATTGATTGCCCTCGAGTTAGAGTGGAAATAGTAAATATTTTGTTACAGGTAGGTTGATTCGATTTGTAATACATGTATTGGACGGTGTGTATCGGTTTCCGGAACACGGATGTATCTTGATTACCACCATAGGCGTACGGGACCGAACTTGTTTGGGGGGACCAGCATATTTTCCCGACAAATATATTTCTTTAGGGTCCGCGAAGCCGTCTGCCCGCGAGCGTCGCAGGCGCGAAACACTCGACGGGGGGTTTGGGGGGACTCCCCCAGAAAATTTTGAAAACCAGACGGCCGTAGGCGCGTTTTCCAGGCATTTCGAATACTTTTTAGTAATTTTGAGTGGGTATTATGTCAGTTGCAGCATAAAAACTGTTGAAAAATCATCTTTAAAGTACAAACTCTATTACGAAAACATGAACAAGTCGAGCGCGAAGCACTCTACGGGGGTTTTGGGGGCCTCCCCAAGAAAATTTTGAAAACCAGACGGCCGTAGACGCGTTTTCCAGGCATTTCGAATACTTTCTAGTAATTTGGAGTGGGTAGTAAATTATGTCAGTTGCGGCATAAAAACTGGTGAAAAATCATCTTTAGAATGCAATTTAAAGTGTCCTTTGTCCATTATCTGTTGTTGGCAGGACGTACACTGTATTTTGCCGCCATGATCTTTCTTTCGGTTATTTGACTGTGACGCCATAGTAGATACGTTTCCTTCAATTTTCACGGCAGTACTGCAGACAGTTTTCAAATCTTCAATACTGATTTTAGTACTGCTAAAGCATTAGTAATCTTCTATATGCTAGCAGTATTTAAATCAGTACTGAAAATAGTTTTTTTTTTATTTTATCGAATTGATATAAAATATCAGCAATAGAAAGTGTACACTCATATCATTGGAGTTATATAAGCGGTGCGTCCGCCCTGACAACAAATTAAATATGGACTTTACTTCGATTCAATCCCAACAGTTTTGACAACAAACAGTTTTTTACAAATTCAGACAGTTTTCTCACCAAGTGTCCCTTGATTGTATAAACACGGTACCGCACACAACTAACTTGACAAAAAACGCGCGAGAACTTAATTCATAGAAATTGATTAGTTTAACAAAGTCATAGAAAATTGAAAAGGAGATTAATGAGTTACTATAAGACGATGGGCAAAATTTACAATTATCTTGTACTGTAACCGAATCCATTAATCAATCGACGACACTTTTTTAAGTTTGTCATCCAAAATACCGAACTCGAGAACTGAGAAAGGTCATGCGTACGTGCTAGTTTTATTCAGATGGCGTACGTATTCTTCTTTGACTAGCCTGCTTTCTTTACGCTTCCATATTATCAAAACTATTCAAAACCGGACAGACGGCTCGACGCTTCCCGACAAACTGAGCATTCATCCCCGACAAGACCACAGCCATTCCCGACAAGGCCATACCCCTACCCCACCTCATTTTCAAAAACTCCTCGAATAATGACCGATCTCACAATTCTGAGCTCTTTTTAGATTTCTAAATTTTTTTCATGAAAATATTTGGGGGGGCCAGCCCCCCCCCCCCCGCACGCCTATGATTACCACAGGCGTTTGTGCTTTTTTTCAGTTTCCATCGTAAATTGGATTTTTTGATGCTGACTGTTGAGGTTTTGTGGAAGGGCTGCGGGGTCGTCATCTTCATTGATCACAACGCACGTATCGTCAACGTTTCTGTATCAACATATAGTCCTAGATTTGATAGGGGAGGATTCTAATGTGCTTTCTTCGAAAGTTGACATGAAGATTTCATTATTAAGGGGGGTAATGAACTACCCATGGGTAGACCATATAACTGTTGGTAGTAGTCGTCTCCCCAGGTAAAATATGTGGAATTAATACATTCTTCAATAAGAAATATGATGGTTTCAGTTGTGAGGATGGGGTGAATTGGAGAGTCCAGACATTGTTGTTGATTGCGAAGTTTCGAAGGCTTCTTTGCGTGGTACATAAATGAATAAATCAACTACATCATAGGATATCATTTGCCAGGTTTTTGACATATTCCTGAAGGAATGGCCCGAGCATTTCTCTCTATACCTCTAATCAAAGGGAACATTGCGAGGAGTATGGGTTTTGGGGTGGTTTTAAGGTTTTGACACAGATCGCTTGAATCGTTGATAAACGAAGATGATTTCCCTAATGGCGACAGTAGTTTTGACAAGTATTTTGCGGTAGCATTTGTAATTTGTATGCTTGAGAACCAGCGAATTCTTTTCGAAACGTCGTGTGTATATAATTTTAATAAAGTGATTGTTATCCATAGAACTGTGTTGTGTTATATCAAAAGGGACTTCTTCACCTACACTTCTTGGTTGACATAGGGGGTACTCGATTGAACGTTCCATAATAGTGACACTCGAGTGAAGGGGTAGATTTTGGGCTACAATACATGCGTCGACTGAGTAGGTCAATTCGGGCATTCGGCAAACCTCGACAGATTCCGGTGCCCTATATCTAGACTCGGCTGTATGATGTAGTCCGCCATTTTGGAACTATTTTAAAGGACCCGGATAAACATGGTTGCCCCCAGGAGATGGGTGCCAGTCAAGTCGTCCACAAGCGAAGTCGTCCACAAGGCATTGGTGATGTCAACAACTATTAGTGATGTCGTCCACAACTAAATTTGTTTATGAATTTGTTAATGAATTTGTTATTTCTGGAATAAAACGATTTACTTTGTTGTTTATTTGCCGGGAGAAAGGATGACCACGCAGAAAAAAACTATACTAATTAAAAATACATCGTGTGGACGACTCCAAAAAACGTATTACAATATCCAGAATTTTTTTACTTTGTTGTTTATTTACCGAGAGAAAAGGGTGACCACGCAGAAAAACTATACTATTTACAAATACATTATGTGTCCAGAAATTATCCTAAGTCGTGTGGACGACTCCACCAACGGGTGTGGGCAGCTTAACCAGATTTTGGGACTTTTTTGTAAAAGCGGAACGTTTTCCTGTTAGAGTAAATCGGTAGTCGATAAGCCGCATCGCAAATGTATGGTCGTAGGCACATATCAATGACTATCATACATCCGAGTCTAGATGAAGGTTACGGATAGTACCGGAATCTGTCGAGGTTTGCCGAATGTCAATTCGGGATGTTCAGGACTGTGAATCGATCATCCCCCTAATAATGTAAATGTAGTAGATATGTTGCTTGCTGGGATTTGTTTAAATGAAACTCTTTGACATCATCTTAAAGTGGCATTTTTTTTTTTTACATACTCGACCAATGTTGACTTTTAAGTGTTTAAAACTTATGTCGAAGTGAGAGGACGTGTGTTTATAACGCTCCGCGAGGTGGTCAACCGTGACCTGATGAGCTAATAATGAATTATACAATGTGATTTCATCGACCAATAATGCAAAATGTGCATTTTCTACTGTATTTAGCAAAACTATGGATTTAGCAGATTACACATCTTAAAAGTTAAGTAATATAGTAAAAAGATTTTTAGTTTATACAACTTTTACTATTGATTGTGAGGAGTATTCAGTCCGGCCATGTTGACTTTACTATGCTAGTAGTGTACTCACGACAAACAAATCGGGGCCCTCCAGCATGAGCAGTAATAAAAATGTCGATAAAAGCAAGAAAAAGAACAGCAAAAAAATAAAATCTGACAACTCAAACAAACGAAAAAGGGCAGACGCTTCTTCTTCTGACAACACGGCAGCCTCATGTGACACAACTAGTTTTCTAGACACTTTGTTAAAGGATGAACAGTCGTTAAAAACCTTTATTGGCGATCTATTGAAAAATGATAACGCGAGAGCCCATTTACTATCTCAACTTCAACCCGATATTATAAATAACTTGAATGAGCGTATAACTCAATTAGAAAATAAGATTGATGATCTGGAACAATACTCTAGACGTACATGTCTCAAGTTTAGCGGTATACCTGAAGTGGGACAGGGTGAAAGGGAAAACACCGATTATATTGTTCTTGACATTATAAACTATGAAATTACAAATCATTTGAATATCCAACTTTCATTAAATGATATAGGCAGAACGCATCGCGTTGGTCCGGTACGCCCAGGACATTGCCGGGACATTATAGTTCGTTTTATAAGCTATCGATGCAGAGCTCTAGTATTTGGAAACAAAAAACGCCTAAAAACAAACAATAACCGCAGAAACTTCAACATCTATATTAACGAAGCGCTAACTAAAAGTAGGTCGCTATTGTATCGGAAAACCAGAGACCTCTACAAAAACAAGCTTATAGGCGGTTGTTGGACAAACGACGGTAGAATTATGGTGAAATCTCTAGACGGTAAAATATCTACAGTCAATTATGATACCGAACTTAGTCAGTTCATAAGGCCCCAGGATACCCTTGCCAATGCAGCAACTGCCAACAATATCTGTCTGCCTATTAACGAACAAACGGAATTAAAATCAGTGGATCGGAGTCACAGCGATGCAGCTCCAAACACTATCCAAGAATTGAACTCTGGAGGTCCGCTATCATCTACCCCTACAAACTACGACACTCTATCAAACGGAGGTTTTCAAACGGTTAGCGCAAGAACAAGAAGGGTAAACGACATTTATTTTCCTGATGATAATCGGTTTTCACTACCTACACCAGATCTGTATAATACATCTAAATCTTACCTTTCTAAATGAGTTATTTGAATCTACTATCAATAAACGTTCGAGGTATAAGGTGCAAAAACAAAAGATTAAAAATATTTTCATGGCTACGGAAACAAAATAATGACATAACATTTATTCAAGAAAGCCATTCTACCATTTTAGATGAAAGGTCATGGAGAAATGAATGGAAAGGTGATATTTTTTTCGCTCATGGTAAATCTAATAGCGCAGGAACCCTTGTTCTGATTAATAATAATAATAATAATAATAATTATGACATTATTCAAAGTTTGTCTGATAGCAATGGCTACTATAATATAATAGTCATTAAATGTTATATGCACATATATATTATTGTAAATACTTACAGTCCTATTGCTGATAACGATCAAAGTGTTTACTTTAATACACTTTTAAATGAAATAAATAATATAACAAGTGACTATGAATCATATTGTGTAATACTAGGAGGGGACTTTAATAATATTAACAATGTATCAAAAGACCGCTACGGCGGTAATTATAAAATTAAAAAAAAGGGTCAGTTAAAAATTTTCGAAATAATCAATAAATATGATCTTTTGGATATATACAGGCATAAAAATCCAGATTGTATGAAATACACCTGGAGACAAAAATCACCCTTTATTCAGAGTCGCATAGACTTCTGGCTTTTATCAGACTTTCTTTCAAATCTTTGTGCCAATACAGAAATTATACCAACCTTTTTTAGTGATCACTCTGCTATAACACTAACTATAAAACTTAACAATGAAAGCAAAGGGCCAGGTCTCTGGATTTTTAATGCCACTTTATGTCACGATAACAGTTATAAAAAACAGATTATAGAAAATATAGATAAATGGGCAATAGAATATCATGAACCGAATGATAGTAGGGGACTATGGGATTATATCAAGTACCAAATAAAAACCTATACAATAAGTTACTCAAAAAGAAAGCAAAAAGTAAAACAAAATTTAAAAAACAAGTTAACGAATGAAATTAAATCATTAGAAAATAATTTATCGGAGAATAACTATACACAACTTCTGTATTTACAAAAGCAATTAGATCAAATATATGTTGAGGAAACCAAAGGAGCAATCTTGAGATCCAAGACAGCCTGGTACGAAAAGGGTGAAAAAAATACAAAGTTTTTTCTCAATTTAGAGACGCGTAACAAAAAATTAACATCCATATCTAGCATTCAAAAAGCCAATAGCGAAATCACATTCTGTAAAAAGGAAATTACAACAGAAATATATAACTTCTATCAAAATTTATACTCAGATGGATGTTTAACATCCTACTCAGAAAAACGAGAATTAAATGTAGTTACACATGATCTTCCGAAACTATGTGACTACCAAAGTCAAGAGTTAGAAGAAAAAATAAGCAATATAGAGTGCCAAAGGGCGATCGAATCATTCAAAGACAACAAATCACCTGGAAACGATGGAATTACCATCGAATTTTACAGATCATTCTGGCCTTCCATAGCAAAATATGTTTTAAAATGTTATGATAGTTCTTTTGAAAATGAATCATTGTCCTCCTCACAAAAACAATCAATAATAAAACTTATACCAAAAACAGATAAGGATAGATCTCTGTTAAATAACTGGAGACCAATCACATTAATTAACGTTGATGTAAAAATAATTAGCAAAGTCTTAAATAATCGACTGAGGGATCATCTACCGCTACTAATTCATCCATGTCAAACTGGTTTTATAAAAGGTCGTCATATTCAAGAAAATACTAGGGTAATACATGACCTAATACATATCTCGAAAAAGAAAGAAATTACAGGTTTTCTGATGGCATTGGACTTCCGTAAAGCTTTTGATAGCATTTCTCACGACTTTATTTTTAAAACTTTAAATGTGTTCGGTTTAAAATCAAACTTTGTCAGATGGATAAGTACTCTTTACAAAAATATTACATGTGCAGTTTTAAACAAAGGATTTACTACCAACTATTTTGATGTTAAGCGGGGTGTTAGACAAGGGGATCCACTAAGTTCAAGTATCTTTAATCTTTGCATTGAAATACTATTAAATCAGATAAGACATAACATAAATATATTTGGAATACAATTTGGAAAACAAAATATTAAGGTTACAGCTTTTGCTGATGATGTGACAGTATTTTTAAGAGATTATAAATCTGCAAGACATCTACTTGAGGTCTTAAAATTATTTTATAAAATTTCAGGTTTAGAAATCAACTTATCAAAAACTGAAATATATAATCTAAATTATAAAAACTTTAATAATGATGAAGAAATCAAATCTCTCGGAATTAAAATATGTACAAATCATATCAAAATATTAGGAATATACTTTTCCTATGATGAAAATATATCATTTAAATTAAACTTCAACGATAAATATCAAGAGATCGAGCAAACATTAAGTAAATGGAACAATCGATGTCTATCATTAATGGGAAAAATACAGATTGTAAAAACATTTGCCACTCCTAAAATTTTATATCCTTCACTATCAATACCAATTCCCGTTAATCTAATTAAAGAATTTAACAGAATAGTATACAAATTTATCTGGGATGGAAATGATAAAATTAAACGAAACATATTAATTCAAAACTATGAAAAAGGTGGACTTAAAATGATTGATATTGAATCAATGTTAAAGGCGCAATGTATATTCTGGATAAAGAAAATTGTAGATGATAAAACAGAACAACCTTGGAAAGTACTATACAACTTTATGCTAAAAGAGTACGGTGGACATATATTGCCAATGTGTAACTATAAATCGACATTAATACAACTCCCAACATTCTATAAAAATCTCTATCAAAACTGGGAAGATGTATTTACAAGACACATTGATACTAGTGATAATCTTGAAGATCAACTTATTTGGAACAATAGAAATATAATAATAAACAACAAGCTAATATATAATTCAAATCTATTAAATGATAATATTGTATATGTAAAAGATTTAAATACTGATAATTACAACAGTGAACAAAATAAATTAACTTTTCAAGGTATCAAGTCGAAAATAGGAAAGCTGTTAAACCTTTCCACTTGTATCTATAATCCTAGCCCGACATCAATTTGTAACTATCTTAATAAAATATTAAACATAATATACAATAATTCAATCTGTAAAATTAGATCTAAAGATGTGTACAATAAATTAATCCTAGAAAAACTCACTAAACCAACATCGATTTCAAAATGGCAGATGTCAATAAATGACGTCATCACTATCGATGATTTTTATAAATATTTTAAATTAATTTATGAAATTCTACCGGACACGAAACTTAGAACATTTCAGTATAAGTATCTACATAATATAATATTTACAAATGACACTTTACACAAATGGAAATTAAAATCTTCTAGCTTATGTGATTTCTGCAGTGCCGCCATTGAAAATATTGAACATCTTTTCTACTACTGTTATTACTCTAGTAAAATTTGGTCTGAATTTCATAAACTAATTAATAAATTAGATATAGAAATCGTTTTGAAAAGGAAAAATATTCACTTTGGATTTTTTGACCAAAACACTTTTCTTAATAGGTCAGACTGGACCATAACAAACCATCTTTTATTCTTAACTAAATATTATATCTACTGCGAAAAAATTAAAAATAGTACTCCGCAAAAGAATACATATATATCACTTATAAAACACATAGCTAATATAGAAAATAATATTCATAACGAGAGTAGAAGTAATTGGACACGTATATTGGAAATGAATTTATAATATCAATATGTAATGTATGTTGTTTTTTTTTTGGGAGGGGGGGGGGGGTGTTGTTTTTTTTTTTGGGGGGGGGGAAGGGTTTTGTTTTTCTTTATGTATTGTATTGTATTATATTGTACTGTACTGTGTGTTGTATTGTAATGTATATTTTGTTGTATTATATAGTTTTGTAATGTATCTTTACTTAAATAAATTTTTATTTAAAAAAAAAAAAAAAAAAAAAAAAAAAAAAAAAAAAAAAAAATGTTGACTTTTTTACCTAAACTGTTTAATGGATTTACGAGGGCTGACTGTCAAGTGTCCATTTTCCTTAAAAGAAACCTGGCAAACCCCCTCTTGCAAGAATGACTGGATCTGCCCCTACACCAACAAGAACAGTCATTGAATGAATCACAGACTGTGACAGACATAAAAACTGCAACTTTAGTACCAGACCATCTTGTGAACCTACCCATTGAAATCACAAGAAATAGTCAAAACTGGCTATAGGGCAGTCATAAAGTACATACAAATTAAAGGACTAACCCCAACACAGATACATATAGACATGCTCTCCGCTTTAAGGGATGATACCCCTTCCTTTTCCACAGTAAAGAAGCGGGCTGCAAAATTAAAGCATCGCAGATAGAGCTTTGAGGATGAGTCATGTCCTTTAACCATTTAAGAAAACATTACCCTGGTGCATGACATGGTGATGGCTAATTGACGATTGACCACTCTGCATTATACTAATGTATTTGGTATCTCTTATGATACAGTTGATGTGAAATAATAAATAAAATACAATATCAAAAAAACATCTTTTTATCCAACGTTTCGTCAGTAAAATACTAACTTTGTCAAGGAGAAAATGTTGGATAAAAGATTGGGTTTTTTTGATATTGTATTTTAATACTTATTTCATATCAACCTATCTGAATATCAAATGCATCATTTTGACTTAGTGAAAAGTGATGCCATCAAATTGTATGCCAAAGTTCTTGACTGCAAATAAGAAACATGCCAGATTCCTGACATTCCGTGACAATCTGTGAGAATATACAGAAATGAAATGCTTTTATTCTATAAAACAACAGACAAAACCATGTAGAAATATATAAATCAAATATACAATGAGTTTAAAAGTTCAATACAATTTAAAACCAAACTATAAATTATTTTTAATTTATTTCATATCAACAGTCTTCAACTAAATATGGTCATATTTCTGGTCCCAGGTTTAGAGATATATTCATATTTAAACCAAAATTGAACTTTGATATTATATTTACATTTAATATAGAATTTGGTGTATTATTTAAATACAATAATTATACAAAATTTATATTTTTAATATTCATTATTCTCTAAACATTCATTACTCAAGGTCACAGCTCTGTGTCAGTAAAACATTTCAGGATCGCATTTTTTTACATTTTCACTTCAGAATAAATCTAAAAACATTTCATTTTAGCCTCGTTTATTTATGAACGATTTCTTTTTCAAAGTCATTTGAAAATAAAATAAAAAATAGTCTTGGGACTTTTAGCGTTCTGTCAAATTTGACAAAAAAGCAAAAAAATTCAATATTGTGTTTTTTTATTTTATCTACTATTACATAACCCCAACATAGTAATATCAGCAAAAATAATTTTTTGTTTGACAAATAAATATTAACAAAGACATTTAACATATGAAGAGGATGGTTCCTAAAAAGCTTTGCACAAGACAGCATCCATGTTTATGCTATTATTACCTAGTAAAGAAATCATCATTTTTGAATTAATCTGTTAAAATATTGTCAAATAATAACCCACAAAGGTGAGTCACTTACCGATAGTGTTTATGTCAACATTAGAATTATCCATCTAAAACAATTTCATGTAACAAGATATTACAATCAAATTAACACAAAATATTTGACTAGAAAATACTTTTTGTAGGCTTTTTTCAAAATGGGTATAACTTGTCCTTTTTAGGTTTTGTCAAATTATAATATTTAAAAAAATCACTCCCCACCCACCCCTTTAAAATAATGAGACAGACATCTAATCCAATTTTATTTGGTCTTTTTAGTTTCCTTTTTGTCTTTCTTTTCCTCTTCATAAGACATCCCGAATTCATTCACACGAGTTTTATCAACTGGATATAACCTGCAATAAATTGATTGCTTGAGCTGATGTAATATTATAATCGGTGCTCCATCACATACAAGAGAGAGAAATGGGGTTTAACCTCCAATCAACACAAACTAAGTCATTTCGGGACTAACATATGGTTTATCTTCTTTATTTCAATAATTCGCTTGTGCATAGGGGTCTTTAGAGGTGGGAGGAAACTGGAGGACCTGGAGAAAGCCCATGTGGCTGCCGTATGGACAGGCAACCCTACTCCTTGCCATGTACAACCAGGGATTCCGTCCCATATGAACAACTAGACACTATACTTGCAAGCCCCCCCCCCCCCCCCCCCCCCGTCTTGCACCCACCCCACTGACACAGGGACATTTTTGGGGAAACTTTCTCGACCAACACTAATTGGTAAGTTTGTATCTTACTCACTCAGCCAATCTGACTCTGATTCAAATAGTGTTGACAGACAAGAAATATTTTCAGGGATAAAATTGCGGAGGGTGAATCTGAAATTACGACTAGCCTAAACTTTGCGACAAATTTATAATTATTCAATTATTTCTACTAGGGGTGGAAAATATACGGCATATTTTATCAGGAAATATTTGATTATGTATCCGATCACATTTGAGCATGGGCATGAAAAATTTCATAGTGAAAGATTATGAACAGTTTCCATAAAATTAGCGTCTGACTAGTTTTGAGGTAACCGTCTTCCATTAGCCCAGATTAGGTGCAAAACAGTTGCATGCTAAACCCCATTTCAGTTTGAGGTAGATTTAGGTTACTTACCATCTTTGATATAAATACACTAAAAATACTAGATCGTCACGGAAACAGGCTAACCTGTGAGCTGTTGGCATGGTGATAATAAATGCGAATATGTCATCAATAAATGTGTTGAAAGCCTGAAAATAAAATTGCATACCATTTAAAATGGATGATTATGAAAATAGTACTGAAAAAAATGGTCGATTAATCAGTAGCAAACCTGTCAACTTGTAACGCATCACATTGTAATGTGTCATGAAGAGGTCTCATGTACCGCTCTGCTGCAAGGTAATAGAATGAATGAATGAAATAAAGTTTAACGTCCTACGCTTGCAAGGTAATAGATGTCTACCGCATTTTCAAACATATTTTTTTAAATTTGCTCACCAAAACTATTGAACTAAACATAAAAGGTCGCGACTTTCGGCTATCAACAGCGATTTGGGGTTATTGCGAGGTGTAATTTAGGTAATAAATTGTTGTCAAATTATTTGAAGCCTATTTTCGAGAGAGAAAGGGGGTTTAACGTCCACTCGACGCAAACTAGGTCATTTCGGGACTTACATGGATTAAACTAACATGAGAAAACCCACAAGGTTAGACAGGCGACCCTACCCTTTTTCACGTACAACCGGGTATTCAGACCAACGCCAGTTGACTCAATGACAGGCTTTATGATACAGCACGCACATGCTAACCATTCGGCTAACCAACCCCCCCTCGAGTGGATGTAATTATTGACACGTGTTCCAATATTCCCACAATGTGTAACAATAAAATAGACAAATATCAACCTGTTTAAAGCAGCAATACATACAATATTTCGAATGTAACAAAACCTGGAACCATTGCTTATATTTATTTTATATCTATTTCCCATTTAAATTAATTATTATAATTTTTAATCCAATTGTTGTGTTGTTGGGCCTGTAGTTCAATGTATCATTTCTAAATTAATTCCCCTTAGAAGTGTGAATTTGCATGCTTTTATAAATCTACTGCCATATCATGGTTTCTACTGCTTTTTTTACACTACCCTACTGGATTGCATTTCTGAGGTGTTGACAGGTCTGTTGAGTTATAACAATAATATGGCCATCATTTTGTGGAATTAGGCAACTATTATATACCAATCTATAAGAACATGTCTACAGTTGCCTATTCTTATTGTCTATCTACTTTATTTTATATCTTTGCATAGCTATCCATTAACAATCTAATAAGAAAATGTCAAAATTTTGTCTACAAAGGTGTTTAAAAAACACTCCTTAATAGCAGAACAGGTTAATTGGAACAAATCTGAATAAACTTCATCCAAGTAAGTTAGCAACAACATCTATCCTTGAAAACAAACCTTACCTTATACATAAAAGCTCTCCATGGTAAATGGGCCACTGATTTTAACTGAAATGAGAAATACAGTTGGATATTTTATCAGGATATTTAAACATTTCAAAATGTTTTTTTTAAATTGTCTGCAGATAATGCATGGTTTACTCTGGTTTCTTGCGCCAGCATGTTAAATTTTACATGCAATTTGTTTTTAACCATTGACAAAAATAGGTTGCCAGACTACGAAAAACACACACTCAGCTGCTTATTGACCTAGACTAAACAGCTACAGACAGCAAATTACAATGGATTGTATCGGCGGTAAGTTGACTTGGGACAGCAGGTATGGGGCTATATTTCAAGTACCGTATTTCCTCGAATACAACCCCGGCCTCGAATAGAACCCGGGGGTAAGGGGGTGTTGAGATAAATACAACCCGGGTCTCGAATAGAACCCGGGTCTCAAGTAAAAACTGAATACTCCCTGTCAAAATATTAATTAATTAGTGATTCCTGCACAGGAAGTAGAATTGTCTTATGTCACGCACAGAGAGTTTAGCCATCGTTTTCGCAAGACCGACCCTGTCAGCTTGTTTTACTTGTCCAAAATGTCACTCTTAAACAAGGTTTTGAAGCATTAATTCGGGTCTGAAAAAATACAAACCGGCCTCGATTATAACCCGGGCTTCGAATAGAACCCGGGGGTCGGGGGGCGCTGAACGAAATAGAACCCCGGGGTTGTATTCGAGGAAATACGGTACATGTATTTTTAAATTGCGTTTAAACGTTTATAATCCTTTTATCACCCATCCATTATAATATACTTACTTTATAATTAACAAATAGTTGAGGTAACATAAACAAAAACCCAAAAGCATAAACACCTGTAAAAAAGAATCAGTAAAATTCATTAAACATAGAGAGGAATAGGGTTTATAGTCCATTCGACACAAACTAGGTCATTTTGGGATTAACATGTTTTTAATATTCTGTTTAAATAATTCGCTTGCGCCTAGGGGTCTTTAGCAGTGGGAGGAAACTGGAGGACCCAGAGAAAACCCACGAGGTAGGACAAGCGACCCTACTCTTTGTCATGTACAACCAGGGATTCAAAACCACGCCAGTTGACTCAATGATAGACACATTTATTTTTTTAAATTGTCGAACATATCAATAAAATATAAACGGGTTTAATGTCCTACTGTTCTGCTCCGACTGGGCTAATGAAGACAGGCATACGCCATAGAGTGTACTATGAAGGAAATATTGCCCGGGCAGCGGTACTATGGCCTACACTTGTTTTGAATTCCAACTGCCAAGGGATCTTTTACGTGCATGCCAATGTATACACAGAGTCTTGGTTTTTCATCAAATTCGAACGACAAGGCAGCTGTCCTAGTCAGACCTTCTTTCTGGCACCACTGACACGGGGGAAAACTATGTTGGTAAATCCTGATGTACTTTTTCTTGGCATATGCAGGGAACGAATACCCGACCTCAAGGCTAGCGAGCCAGCGTATTACCCACATAATAGCTATCTTGGCTTCATCAAACATATCAGTTTTTAATGTTTTTTAATAATGAACTTTCTTACCATTAACAAGACTTTGTAAAACCCAGGAATACCAGCTGAAGAAAAGGTGATAAATAATTTAGTATTCCAATACAGAACTGGTTTTACGTAAATCTTATAAAACATAAAACAAAACTGTACGGATATCTGAACTCTGTCGGAGCTTTATTTTTTCCCCCAATGGCATGGAAAATTAAAGTTCCAAATGGAGTAAAAAAGAAAAAAATTAGGTGTGCAGTATAATCTACTAAGAATACAGGGGATTTACTGAACAATTAAATATCTTTTCAAAAGACAACATGCAAGTTCCCAAAAATAATTGTTAGCATTTACCTTCTATGCTGGACATATAATAAAGAATAGCCAGCACCGATTATACACAGTGGATATAAAACATATAATAAATATTTCATTGCCTGAAAAAAAAGAAAAAAAAAAGAATAATGTAAAATAAAATTGTGTCAAATTTATTTGAGAACGATGGCTGTGCTTCCTATTTACACTTTTATAAGAGAGAAATATATTTATTTAAAAAAAACTATGGAAGATCAGATAAAGAGCTGTCAGTTCTCATTATAATACTAGTAGTTAAAAACTAGATAATGTAAAGGGAAGGTAATAGGCTGAAAATTCAGTCAAATTACTCCCCTTTGAACAAAGATATTACACTTTGAACAACGATATTAGCGATTGAATTTTAGACCTCACTTCATTTATCATAACTAAATAAGTTGGTATGATAAAAAAAAATAGTCCTGATTATCCATTTTTGGATTTAATCATCAATGGGCGTTGAGCAGCAGATCAGATTCAAATCCAGTGACAATCCGACACATAAGATGGCATCGAGAGTTGATTAAGGTCTTCTTTTCATGTTAATAAATGTCTAATTAATACAACATTGCAGGAGCTCTTGCATAATGTATGTTTAGTTGATAGTGTAGTTTTGTAACTATTGATAGATAAGTGTATTAAATCAAATAACAGTTGCTAATTACTGCTGATTCTTATATGATTATACACAGATCAAGGGCCTGTTTCAAGGAATTTAAACTACGATAAAATCTGATTTTAGTAATTTGATTGGATAATATCAGATTGATTTTAGTGCTTAGCCAATCAAATTTGAAGTTTCTACTAAGATTTTCGATTTTATCTTTAGTTATGATTTCGAGAAACATGGCCCTGGGTTTTAAAACAAGATTGTTTTGAGTTTAGATTTAAAATAGTCCAGTTTTAATTGTTTCATAGGAAAATGATTATGTTCCAATTTTTGTAGTTAATAGTTTTTGTTATAAATACCTGGGAATCAAAAGCCTCAGTTTCTTTCTCTCTTGCATCTTTTTCACCAAACTGAAAAATAATTAATATATGAGATAGGACTATAGTATTTATGGAAGCCCATGATGACCAACAGTGAAATAATAATAATTAATAATGTAATAGTAATTTATTTATTTATATAGTACAATAAAATACAGCTAATGGCTGTTCTATGAAGCCTTACAAAGCTTTCAGATAAACACTTAGAAGTGTTTCACAAAAAATGGAATGGGATTTAACGTCCTACTTCTTCACTAAATTGGCTATTGAAGAATGACATATGCCATGCATTGTGTCATGAAGAAAATTTTGAAGGACTTTGTCATATTTCAACTGCCAAGGATTCTTTTACATTCAAGCTAACATGAACACAGAAACTCCTTTTCATACAATTCAAACAACAAGATTGAGTTCATTGCCAGGCCCTCATGTGTCTCACAAAAGCATTAAAGATAATTGATGAAATAATATAAATAGTTAATTCATCTCGATGATATATCATAATGAAAGCTTTCTTCTTCGTAAATAGTTAATCAGTCTGTAGATAATGAACCCATTATATTTACCTCCAAGCTAGGTTTGATTCCACTCCATATTATTTTGATTTTAAAAGCTTTTTTTACTTTCCACACCTAAAACAATTACATGAATTTATTATTGTTGGTAGTGCTATTCAATTATTCATATCTCAATTACGAGGGAGAAATAATAAAACGTTAAAGATACATTCCCACGAAATTATTTATCAGTTACCAGTAGTTATTTCCAATAAATAAATTTGATGTAAGCAAAGAAAAAACAATCAAATCTTACTAGAAAAATACTGGATTCCCTTAAGTACATCAATGAGGTGCATACAAGACAAAAATGTGAGGGTGTCCCTAAAAGGCATTCGGTCTCCTCCAATATTTATGATGAATGGAGAGGGAGAGAGAGATAGAGAAATTGGGTTTAAACTTCACTTCGCACAAACTAGGTCATTTCGGTACTACATATGGTTTTTAAAATTTTATTTCAATAATTCGCTTGCGCTTAGGGGTCTTTAGCTTTGGGAGGAAACCGGAGGACCCGGAGAAAACCCACAAGGCTTGACAGAAGACCCTACTCCTGGCCACATACAACCAGGGATTTGAAAACCACGTTTGATAGATAAATTAGTTTGAATATATACTTGGGAATGTATCTTTAATTGGTAATTACCATTCCTAATTTCAGGTACCTGAATTTTTAATCAATAATCATTATCTTTATACATTTATCATCCGATACATTGTGAGCTTTACTAAATGTCCTTTGACTTCCAAACATTTCACCCTCAGGACTATGAACTAGTATAATAAGCTTTTATTGGATTTATTTTTAGAAATTTATGATGACATGGACACCAATACTCTGTATCAAGTAATAATTTGAAGTACATGAAAGGTTTATGATTAATACAAACTGACACCTTCATTTCATTAGAAATCAAATATTCTTGTTTATATACAAAAGTAGGTAAACCTCACCTCAATTAAAGTTCCTATACCAGCGGGTATTAGAACTAATAAACTTGTAT
Organism: Patella pellucida; assembly: GCA_917208275.1. Taxonomy (NCBI): domain Eukaryota; kingdom Metazoa; phylum Mollusca; class Gastropoda; family Patellidae; genus Patella; species Patella pellucida. Next base: position 68,342,670 of record OU795039.1, read on the forward strand.
TTTCATCCATTAAATACATAAATATAACAATAGTAGATACACATCGCCATATAACTGCTCTTGTTGATAATCCTACCATATCTTTTCTTTCTTTCCAATAACTTATTTCATTTTTAAAAGCCAGGAAATCAAATAGTAACTGTGATATAAATAGGACAAAAGACAATTAAGAAAAATAATAAATCTAAAAACTTTGCTAATGTGTCTAAAACTTTGTGGATTCTGGATCAGAGGAGTAGAAAAGCATGAGATTTAAAGCCTTATCAAACACATCTTTTGTTCATTTTGAGACTAACATATGTTTGGTTTTATTAATTATGGATATTTTTTTGTCAGTGACATGAAATGAAATGGGGTTTAACATTCTACTTTTCTTCTTTGACTGTGCTAATGAAGAATGGCATACATCATACAGTACGGCAAATTTTGCCTGGACAGCGACATTATATCCTACTCTAATATCGAATTCCAACTGCCAAGGGATCTTTTACATGCACACCAATGGTTGTAAGCCCTCCATTATTTCAACAAGTGGGAGACAGGCTTAAAAACAACAAATTTTAGTAGATACTTCACTTTTGATTGGCTAAGCACTAAAATCAATCTAACATTATCCAATCAAATTACTAAAATTTGGATTTGATCTTCCTTAAAATTTCGTGAAACAGTAGCCAGGTGCCTTATTCAAGTTCTATGTACTAAAAAGAAAGTGCATTATTTACATTACTACAACATATCAAAAATTTATCTTCAATATTTAAGGCAACTTACATGAAAGACTGCTACAGTAAATGTTAATATTAAGAAGTAAAAATTGGTATCGGAAAAAATCCCTTTAATTTCATCTGTATCTTTCTCTGTAAAACCTGTATATACATTATATTTATAAATGTTTCATAAAATGCATAAAATCAATGGGTGCCTCTAAATTTAAAAAGGATTTCTCTTTAGGTCTAGTGAAACAATTCCAACTAGGTTTTTAAGCACGGCACTGAATTTTGATAAGATTTCGCAAGTGTCAAATGGGTATTTTATGCCAAGAAAGTGTTTATACGAGCAAGCACTAATAAGTTTTGGAAATGTCTGCAATCAAACAATGACAAGTTTGGGTATCATTCAACAGTAATTTAAGGAACTATTATTTGTCCGAGTGAACAGCTAGTGTGTAACAAGCTATATTTCTGAGATATCTTCAATTAAAGGCAATAAATCTGTCAATAAGGACACAAAAAAATAAAAAATATTTTGGTTCTCAAACAATGCTTTTTTAAATTTTTAAGAAACACACAAAATTATTACAAATTTAATATTTATCCACTCTTAATAAGAAAAAACAAAAAAATAAGATAGAAAACAAAAAGTTGATCCCTGGAAAATGCTTTTAAATCTGCCAGTTTTTATTTTGGCGACTGGTATTGTGAAAGCATGGATTTTGCTGGCAATTTAAATCTGAGGCCTCCGTCATCTCTTTCAGTCATACGTTCTGGGTAAGATAATGCATTTTGATTGTAAAAAAATGAAAGATGACAGCAACGGTGTTGTCGTCATCAATATGCTGATAATAATTGAACATGCGAATATCCAGTGCCGTTCATGGTGTGTGTCAATTGTGTTTTCCATGGTAACGTACTTCATAGCCGAGTCTAGGGTTAATTTCCTGTTAAGAAACCTTCAATACAGATATTTCCCTAGATTGCTAAAATATGAACTAGCAGAATTTATTGTCCTTTATATTTTAAAATAAAAACTTGCGCCACAGCCCATTTTAAATGATACAGCGATATCTGAGAACCAGAATATTTTTCATTTCGTGGTTTAATTTACCAATTTAATTGAAATTCAAAATGATCTGAGAATTCATAAATATAAAGTTTCATAAAAATGACATAGTCTCAGACAAACCACTATCTATAATAGATTGAAAAAAAACCAAGTGTTGACAGTGAAATTACATGAAATCTAATAATATATAAGCATAGAAGAGGTATTTGGGTACCTAGATCTACAAACATCAAAAAACATAGTTTATCTTCTTCAAGATAAAAGAGAGACAGAACAGACAGAAATGGGGTTAAACGTCCTACGCTTAAGCACCGTACCTGGGCTAATTGAAGACGGGCATACGCCACAGTGTGCAATGAGGGAAATTTTGCCCGGGCAGCGGTGCTACGGCCTACTCTTATATCGAATTCCAACTGCCAAGGGATCTTTTACGTGCACTCCAATTTGTACACGGGACCTCGGTTTTTCGTCCCATCCGAACGACTAGGCAGCTGTCCATGTCAGGCCCTCCTTCTGCATCACTGACAAGGGGAAATCACGCCGGAAAAGATAAAAGAGAGAGAGAGAGATGAGGTTTAACGTTCACTCGACACAAACTAGGTCATTTTGGGACTAACATATGGTTTAATTTTATTTCAACAATTCGCTTGTGCGTAGGGGGTTTAGCAGTGGGAGGAAACCAGAGGAACCGGAGTATACCAATGAGGTAGGACAGGCGACCCTACTCCTTGCCATGTACAACCTGGAATTTGAAACCACGCTAGTTTACTCAATGACAGGCTTTATGAATCGGCTATCTGACCCCACAATGTTATTCATTTTTTTTAAGGATTCGCTGAACATATTATATATGAAAATGATCAAATTTTGACTTACCAAGTCCCTTTAACATTTTAAATGATTCCAAGACATTTGCCCACATCCTTAATTTACCCACAGATATAGGTGTGTAAGTAAGAGTTAATGGTAATGTTGTTGTACTTGAATTTACTTCCTGCAATATAATATTTATACAATCAATTTCGATTTTCGTTGCTTTCCTAATGGTAACAAAGAAGGTACCATAATATAGAGTGCAAGAAATTGTGTACACTCACACTGTTCACTCTAAGAAAGAGAGTGAGAGAAATAGCGTTTAACTTCAACTGGACACAAACTAACAATAGCATATGGTTTAATTTTATTTCAATAGGCCACTTACGTGTAGGACTCTTTAGCTTAGGGATGACCCAGGGAAAGTCTATGAGGTTGACCCTACTCCTTGTTGTGTTCAAGCAAGGAATCGAAACCATGCCACTAGACACAATGTTAAAGCAACATAAAATACATGTTTTGTATGTAATCTCTAGCATGGAAAAAATATAAGAGAATGCTGAAATTACTAACAAGGTTACTCATAGCAGCATGTAGAAATCAGTCCTCTCTCTTAGTGCACTCATTCTCTTCCATGGTGGACCCTCTTTTACAAAATTGCTGATCAAGGGAATAGAACGGGGTTTAACATGTCCGCGACATTTAAGTTCAAACATTTTCAAATAAATCAGAGAACTCTTATTTCTAGTTATATTTTTTTCAAAAATCTTGACCACTGAGAACCAGGATTGCAAAAATGTCAAATACAAGATTTTGTATATTATATATATTAGAAATTACTATACTTACCAATAGATCTTTGGTTCTTAAAGCTAATTCATCAATATAAACAATAGGTAAATATTCACCAGCACGAGTTATTCTGTAAATATATACAGCATTATAAATTAAAATACAGATTTCACATCATCCTTTGATGTTGGCGTACCATTATTTCAAATAACATATATGCAACTTGTCAATTGTACATTATTTTTACTAAATAAAATATTTGACTTGTGTGACATATTTTTTAAAAACATGCGTGTTGTTTCAGTATATTAGGCTATGTCTAAACTCGAAGCCATTAAACAATACTTAATCAACAGGATACATTATTTAGGGCATTCGAAACAAAATACAACACAAGGTATATATAGATATAACTATTTCTCTGTTATTTAATAACATGAGGAGTATATGGATATAACCTTCTCTGTTATTTAATAACACCAGGTATATATGGATAAAACCTTCTCTGTTATTTAATAACACGAGGAGTATATGGATATTAGGGTGCATCTAATTTCCTCATAGTAAAATTTTCTTTTCTTCTATTTCTCATTTTGTTAGAACTGATGAATTAATAATTGTGGAAAAATTTCAATGAATTCCTTTGAGGTTTAGGTATCCCACATGCGGTATCTTGTTGTTAACAATAACTACGGTACATTTTCATAACCTAGCAACAATTCCTCTCAAAATATTAACTTGAAAGTTTGTTTCTACTTCTTGAAAACGCTTTCTAAGTCATCAAATTACTGCTCATAAAAGAAATCATAGTCGGACTTGGTCTACAACAGAAATACGCCGAAAACTTGTTCCTAAATGCAGCAGTTTTGAATGAATTTCCAAATTTTTAGCCTATAATGCTTAGAAAATTAAAATCACAGAGTACCCTTACTTGTAACATAGTAACACGACATCTTTCGGTTTAGGAAAGCCAATTTCTCAAGATGACTCTTCATAACTGGTGCAAAAGTACCTAGTTCTATGCAAGCTCTCAGATATATGTTATACCCAACAAAGATGGAACCAAGATCGTGCTTTCAAAAATTGTTATCTTTTATAAAAAAAGCTAATATACCTATGTTATCGGAAATTTATGCTTGCAACAAATTGGTGAAACTTGTTGAAAATAACCAGAAGCTGTGTGACATTCCACATGTCCGCTGCATGTATTAGTTTACAGGAACAGTTAGATAAACCCATTTTATGGTCTGGTAGCCGACATCATGTGGGCGAAGTTGCTGTTATCCATGTTTTCACAGATTTGAAAATAGAGACATCGAAGTCTCTAGAAGTCATGTTATTCGTCAGACTGCGTAAAAACTGGGGAATGGTTTCTCATGATTTCCATGAAAAACTAACTCTACTAGATTTGACAAGTTTTGAAGGTGAAGCTCTTGAAGTTATTTTAAGACTGAAAGAAGATGTTATCAAGTTGTGCAAGTCTCGAGAAAATTATAAACGTGATGACAACAAAGAATTTATCGAGTTGTGCCTAATATTTCTGGATTAAGATAGATCTGCTAATTTCGGGTCGCCTGGCGCATTGGATGGCAAAGATAATATATATTCTTAAAATGTGTTTGCTGCAGAATCAGACCGTCACTCTACCTACAGGAACTATCACATCAAAACAACAGATTCCAAAGTTAAGACAGATGGCTAATTTCCTAGTCCTTGTTTACAGTAGATGGTGGTTAACAGCTCATGTCGGAGTTGATGCTCAATATAATGACTTTTTATTGATTCAAATTTTAACCAGTTTCGACAAAGTGGATCATGTGACAATTCAAATATGCCTATGTGCATTTTCCAGGCATTATTGTCACTGTTCAGAGATCGAGTTAGTAGTCTTGAGAGTAAGTAAGCCTCCAGATGCTGATTCTCTGCCTAAAGGACGCTTTGGGACTGGATATGGAAAGGCAATATTTCCCACCAACGTGACCGAATCCACTAATCTTTCTGATTTAGTGAATCAGGACTCCTGGTTTCTGTTAAGAATCCTACAGCTAGATCATGATTTTCTCAACGTAAGTGTTGACGAATGGCCTGGTTCAACTGCTTATCAGCAGTCATTCATTACACAACATAAATGTCATAAACGACTCTGCCAAAAGAGGTGTTAAGCTTGATTCGGTCTTTGGTGAAACAAGACAGAAAACTAACACCCAATCTCAGAAAACATAGTGCTACTGATTACATCGGGTACATATTGGAAGTAGATGGATGTGCTACTCAAGATATTAGTAGGCATAGTATGCTACTTTAAACAATATAGTCTATTTGATTAAAAATATTCTTGAAATCTATTATGTTGTTACGTTTCGTGGCTCATTTGAGCTTGTTTTTGTCTATTCTAATCTTCTGATCTATGTGAATGCAATGGAAAAAGACGCATAAATGATTCTTATTGGTATATATATAGAGAATCTCCTATGAGTGTTTTTTGATATCAAAAAATATCAACACAAGTTGATAAAGTAAAAAAAAACGAGGCTCTGCCGATAACCTAATTACATTACAGCGTAGTGATACATCATTTTTTGAAAGCAGTTTAGCTATTGTATAGTCCTATATACTGACCCAGTTTTTTCCTTCAAGGTCAATTAAATAAAAGCAGTTTCCTTTTTCTTTATAAAAAAGTCACTCTTTACTTAAACAAAGTGGTTTCTTTAAAATAAAAGAAAGTTGTTCCTTTTTGATTGACCAATCAAATTTATGTAAAGCGATATCACCACTGTGTATATATCACAGTAGATTATGTAATTTATCATACAAGCGATATCTACTGTCAAATGTATTATTGGGTGATAAATAAATGTAAACGTAGTTTAGGACATGGTTATGTGTTTTACGGTTATTGTGTAAGAGAAATGTCCAAATTACGGAGGGGTTACTGTTGAATGTTATCCGGGGCCCGTGGGACACATAAATATTAACGGAATAGTTTGCTGTTTTCACATAGTTGTTTTCCTATCAAACCTAACAAACCTGTCCATAGAAGAAACCAAAATTCGATATATTTCAAAAACATGGGAAAATATATGCACCCTAATGGATATAAATAACCTTCTATGTTATTTAATAACACGAGGAGTATATGGATATAAATAAACTTCTATGTTATTTAATAACACGAGGAGTATATGGATAAAACCTTCTCTGTTATTTAATAACACGAGGAGTATATGGATATAAATAACCTTCTATGTTATTTAATAACACGAGGAGTATATGGATATAAATAAAGATCTTTTAGAGGCATTTAGTAACTGGATAGAGCAATAAACTATAACACATACTTATGGAAGAACAATTACTGATTTATTTAGGCGACGTTTCGAAGAGTATTCTCTCAACGTTTTCAAGCAAGTACAGTAACAAACGTGTAGAGCAATTATATATAAGCAAGCAATAACAACAACTAAGAAACCATGCATGACAACAACAAGATCAAAGGAGTGAAAAGAACACATTATCAAAGGCAATGTACATATGAAGGATTAGTGAGACCACTGATAATTGGTTATATTACTAAGTAATTATAGGGGTTAATAATTTTAATTGGACAACCAATCATGACAAATGAGAAACCATACATACATTATTATGTAGTTGAGGGCACATCAAGGGAATAGTAAAGACTGATAATAGGGTAAAATTCCATTAAAAACAAACAAAAGGGAAACCATACACGTTATATGAGAGAAGCAGTAACTCCAGATAACTACATGGGGATTAAATGATTAAGCCATATTTATATGATATTGGTATTAAAATACACACGAGATGACACAACTAGCATATCTTAAGTAAAAGTAAAATATAGTTCTATACTCTTCCATCTGACAGACTGGCACACACACACACACATATATCCCTGTGAGATAAACTTCTATGTTATTTAATAACACGAGGAGTATTTGGATATAACCTTCTCTGTTATTTAATAACACGAGGTATATATGGATAAAACCTTCTCTGTTATTTAATAACACGAGGAGTATATGGATATAAATAACCTTCTATGTTATTTAATAACACGAGGAGTATAATGGATATAACCTTTTCTCTATTATTTAATAACACAAGGCATACATGGATATAACCTTCTCTGTTAATTAATAAAACAAGGCTTGGATATCTACTTCTCAGTTATTCAAACATAGGTTGCCAGGCAACGAAACATACGCCCACAGCAGCTAAATCGTCCGGGCAGTCAACAAGAGTTGTCGCATATTTTACTTTTTTCGGTAATGAAACATTTATAATACACTAAAATCTGATTAAAAGTAACTACTCATTATGTAATTATCAGAAAATCATTGGAATTTGTTTGGCTTTGATAAAGTTCTCCTCCATGCTGTTCAAGTTATCTAAATTCATTGAAACTCAATATACTTGTTCGTCTCATGACCTTCAACAATTTATATAAATTTAAAGTCAATCGGATATTAACTTTAGCCTCTAGAGCGTCCACAAAAGTGATCAAGGGCCATAACTCAGTCAGTAATTATCTAAAATTGCTGAAAATCATAAGGCTTCTTCGTCTCATGACCTTAAACACTGTGTATAAATTTAAAGTCAATCGGTTATTAACTTTAGATTCTAGAGCGTCCACAAGATTTTTATAAGGGATAAAGGGCCATAACTCTGACAGTAATTATCAGAAATTGCTGAAAATCAATAGGCTTCTTCATTTAATGACCTTAAACACTGTGTATAATTCTTTGAAGTGATCAAGGGCCATAACTCTGACAGCAATTATTAGAAATCGCTTAAAATCAATAGGCTTCTTCATCTCATGACCATAAACACTGTGTATAAATTTAAAGTCAATCGGTTATTAACTTTAGCCTCTGGAGCGTCAACAAGATTTTTTAAAGAGATCAAGGGCCATAACTCTGATTGTAATTATCAGAAATAGCTGAAAATCAATAGGCTTTTTCGTCTCATGACCTTAAACACTGTGTATAAATTTAAAGTCAATCGGTTAATAACTTTGGCCTCTAGAGCGTCCACAAGATTTTTTTAAGTGATAAAGGGCCATAACTCTTACAGTTATTATCGGAAATTGCTGAAAATCAATAGGCTTCTTCATTTTATGACCTTAAACACTGTGTATAAATTTAAAGTCAATCAGTTATTAAGTTTAGCCTCTAGAGCGTCCACAAGATTTTTTGAAGTGATCAAGGGCCATAACTCTGACAGTTATTATCGGAATTCGATGAAAATCGAGAGTCTCCTTCGCCTCATGACCTTAAACACTGTGTATAAATTTAAAGTCAATCGAATATTAACTTTGGCCTCTAGAGCGTCCTCAAGATTATTTTAAGTGATCAAGGGCCATAACTCTGACAGTTATTATCGGAAATCGCTGAAAATCAATAGGCTTCTTCGTCTCATGACCTTAAACACTGTGTATAAATTTAAAGTCAATCGAATATTAACTTTGGCCTCTAGAGCGTCCACAAGCAATTGTGGACGCCGGACCGACGGACGGACGGACGGACGGACCGACGGACGGACGGACGGGGGCGACGGCAATATACGACCACATTTCAATGTGGGCGTATAAAAACGATTGAAAACTTGACCTGTATGTGTGACAAATCACTGTTATTAAAACCAGAAATTTATCACATTAGGTGTAAAACTTACGTCATATATCTAAATATTTCTGCTGGTATACTGAATCTATCAAAGGCTATAGTATCTTCCATAACACTTATAGTTAATTTCTGTCTCCAGTGAGTAACTGGTTTACCTTGTGTATTTGATTTACTGCTCTATAAATAATACATTTTCATCACTTATTAATATAAATAATACATTTCCATCACTTATTAATATAAATAATACATTTTCATCACTTATTAATATAAATAATAAATTTTTCATCACTTATTAATATAAATAATACATTTTCATCACTTATTAATATAAATAATACATTTTTATCACTTTGTTGTATTTAATGTTGGCATTCCATTCTCACCACTTATTAATATAAATAATACATTTTCATCACTTTTACATTTTGGTTTCTGACTTGCATTCCTAAAGGTAAGTTTTAGACCATATGGTCTGACAAGTTGGGTGGTTTTGATCAATCCAAGGTCCCCTTGGTTTATTCCCACTGCAAAAGACACCTGAACACAAGCAAATATTAAAATTTTAGTCCCAAAATGACTCCATTACATACCTTATTACTGTCTGTTTCTTGTAAGAGATTAATAAACTGTGCCTGGGGTACCATATATGTAGTTAAAGCTGTATACCGATGAGTCACATATTCTGTTGCAAAAGGATCAGCATTCTTAGGCACAACAAAAATATGGACATAAAGGGTTCCATTTCTTCTTGTTTTATTAGGAATAGAGATATTAAAATTCCTGTAATACAAACAAAGATACAATGTTCTGGCTTTGTAAATACCGGTAGCCCCCAAAAGGTTTTGGCAAGATTTTGAAAATAAAATTTTGTGTTTTTTTAAAATTTCACTTATATTAAATGTAAAATGAAATGAAATGGGGTTTACACTATAAACCTCAGAATGCCACGTTTGGCATTTTGTCCAAACGTCGCTAAAACGTCTCAAAAATTTTGATACGATTTTGCCACGTTAAAACGTGGCCAAAAAAATTGCAACGTTTGTCTGGAGTCCCAAAACGTCGTTTTTTAAATTGCTATGTTTTTGAAACGTATCAATTAGTCCAGAACGAGGCTGTGTAAAAATGAGACGTTTTCTAAACGTAGTTTTTTCAAAAAAATTATTAGCTATACTTGCCATCACCAAAATTAGAGCCACGCAAATAGTGTTCCGATCATCACGTGACCAATGGTCTACAAGCTATATTATTTATTGGAACCTGATATGATTAATTATTATGATTTACTTTGCTGGAATTCTAGCGAAACGAAACAGTACAATGTCACGTGACAATATTACAAATGGAGGATAAAGCCGTTCTTTGATTACATGTTGTCTATTTTGATTATTTAAATCGACTTGTACCATTACAAGACGAAAAACGATAGTTTAATAATACGACATTACGTAAAAGAATCATCTGGTGGGTACACTCACAATTAAATGAGTTTCAACTACTGTTGTAGGAAAAATTGTGTATTCCCCGTAGTTTTATGATATCGCGGCATTGTAAGGGTGAGCTATATAAAGGGTGTTGTATGTTGGAAGTGGATTTACTTGGAAAAGAGAATTAGTTTTCTCAAATCAAAAAGTAGATTACTTGAACATTTAATTAAAAGGAAAGTGAATTTGTAGTTTTCCAGACTGGGTGGATTTGTGATTTGAATCCATGTCAGGACAGTAAGGACACGGTGCAGCATAGTAAACTTTTACATTAGTTTTTCGTGGCATATCTGTATTATAATACTGCTTGTAAATTACACTACAACCTTCGTATTGTCAATAAATTCAACCAAATACGCTAGTCAAAATCCGAAGTCAGTGTTTTATACATTTTATTAGGTTTTACATGAATGAATAAAATAATATCAAAATCAACAATCTAAAACTGAACAATAATGTTTGAATTGGACGCCGCCCTACTAATCCATTGCAGCAAATTCCAAATCGCAAAACAGACTTGACTGGTTTCTCTGTTGTATTTAACTTATTTTTAAAAAAAAATATTAAAAAAGAATACGTCGTTTACAAATTTCAATATAACCACAAATAAGTAATTATTTTGATACACACTGTCATGCTAAGATGGGTATTAATGGTTTGTATTTGAAAAATAAATTATACAAGAGAAAATATATTTAGATGACGACAAGGACAGCTGCCAAGTCGTTCGGATGGGACGAAAAACCGATGTACCGTGTACACATTGGTGTGCACGTAAAAGAACACTTCGCAGTTGCAATTCAGTTGCTACCCGGGCAAAATTTCCCTCATGGCACACTGTATGGCGTATGTCCGTCTTAAATTAGCCCAGGTTAGGTGCTTAAGCGTAGGACGTTAAACCCCATTTCATTTATTCTTTCATTCTCAGTTACTGCTTGATAATTTAGGTTATCAGCCGTGAACAGACGAAAATCCGATGCCCCGTGTACACATTGACGTGCACGTAAAAGACCCATTAGCAGTTGGAATTCAGTTGCTGCCCGGGAAAAAAATTCCCTCATAGCACACTGTATGGCGTATGTCCGTCTTCAATTAGCCCAGGTTAGGTGCAAAAGAATAGGACGTCAAACCCCATTTCATTCTTTTATTCTGTTTTGCTATATTATCATTTTTGAATAAATAGGGTGGGGAGTATACTTAATTAGGGGACTCGATTGGAGAATTACAGCTTCGACCCTATATATTTATATTATTTAAGCAGGTTTAGTGTGTGGAGCCGATAAGGTCGTATAAAGATCTATTCTTAATACAAATGTAGTAAATAAATGCTAAAGATATAATAGTAAAATCGCATTCGTATAATTGAAGCCCGTTTACTTCTGAATAACCAAAATGGATTTATTACGGCTTAATATTATATTAGAATTACGTGTAAGGATAATTTTTAGCCATTCCCTGCAGTTCTTTTCGTTCAGGGGGTGGATTGGGTCAATTTCAATTAACATAGTATTGTCTGTATGTCTTTTATATGACATTGGATGTGCAAGATTAAAGATCGTTCATTTATTTCGATTTATACTTCTTGTTCCCATTTAAAACTAGTCAAAGATTGATCCACGTGGAATTGTTTTAGCCGCAATCATTTTAATTCATGTTTATGCCAGGGTGTGGGTAAGTATTTATTATTACCAGAAAAAATTCCATGTTTTCAGAAATTGTCTGTGGATTTACGTTCTCTTTACGTAAAGTTTAGAATAATTAATCATTCTCAGACGTAAGTTAATAATTTACAAAGGGCATAATTATTTTCAACAACCAATCAATGTATAAAGGTAAGGACAAATATATTTTTATAGCAATGAAATAATTAGAATATGGATCATGTTGTCTATGCAGGACTATAAGTTAGCAATAAAATTAGTCATTGCGGGGGATCTCGTTTTAGACATTAGAGGCTCTTGGCAAGCGTAAATTCCCGATCCGTATCGATTTTACGTGATACGGCACACTAATACGGCAACACGTATTGAACACTTTTCATACGTATGACGCTGAAATGTAGCGTTTTTATGAATCTTTATGTATCCTACTAATCCTAGAACACGACGGTGTATATTTGATATGATTATTTTTAACCATAATAAAAACTTAAATTCAATCATAACTTTAGAGTAGGGTCGCCTGTATAGCCTCGTGCGTTTCCTCCGGGTCCCCCGGTTTCCCTAACACTGCTAAAGACCCCTACGCGCAAGCGATTTATTCAAATAAGATTAAACCATATTTTGGTCCCGAAATGACCTAGTTTGATCATTATCGTTGATGAGCTTCTCGCAGATTTGCGGTGAGTTAGATGGCCGAATGGTTACCACGTGCGTGCTGTATAAAGCCTGCCATCGAGTCAACTGGCGTGGTTTCGAATCGCCAGTTGTACGTGACATTGAGTAGGTTCGCCTGTCCAACCTCATGGGTTTTCTCCGGGTCCTCTCGTTTGCTCCCACTGCTAAAAGACCCCTACGCGCGAGCCAATTATTGAAATAAAATTAAACCGTATGATATTCCCGAAATGACCTAGTTTGTGTCGATTGGACGTTAAACTCTCTCTCCCTCTCTCTGCCATCTCCCCGTCTTCAATTAGCTCAGGTTAAGTGCATAACAGTAGGACGTTAAACCCCATTTCATTCATTCTCTGCCATCTTGCCGTAATAGAACTACGCTCAGCTCGTCTACGCATACATACGTGGCGCTAAATCACGTGACGATACGGATACGTGATACGGTTGGGGAAAATTCTATTTGCCAAAAGTTTCTATTATTTTAGTTTGGTGACAGGCATCAATTCAAATACATGCATCGAAGGACGACCGGTTCGGGCCAAATTGAGATAATTTGCTACTTAACGCCTATATATAGCGTGTTATAACCCCACCAAAAGGTATAATCAAAGGCGAACGGGCTTAACCTGATAGAAAGATGTCAAATCTAACTTTAGATTGGCATGCGCGTGATAAAAGATCCATTGGCAGTTCGAATTCGATTTAAGAGTAGGTCATAGTGCCGCTGCCCCGGCAAAATATCCGTTACAACACACTATGGCGTATGCAATTCTTCATTAACCCATTTTGAGTGGACATTAAACCCCATTTCTCTCTCTCATTAACCCATTTCCTTTCATTTAATGACAGAAATGCTCCTTGTTCTTAGGCCGAGGCAATACACTTAGAAAGACTGAAAATTAGTTGGCTGAAATTTTGCCATTTTTACCGGGGACGGTCTATTCCATTATGGTCAAGTACAACACAATAACGGAGAGGGGCGAATGGTTAGCACGTGTATGCTGTATCATAAAGCCTGTCATTGGGTCAATTGGCTTGGTTTCGAATGCCCGGTTTTAAGTGACAAGGAGTAGAGTCGCCTGTCCAACATCGTGGGTTTTCTCCGGGTCCTCCGGTTTTCTCTCACAGCTAAAGACCCTTACGCACGAGCGAGTTATAAAATAAAATTGAACCATACGTTAGTCCCAAAATGACAAAGTTTGTGTCGAGTGGACGTTAAACCCCAGTTATAGAAATAAAATTGAACCATATGTTAGTCCCGAAATGACAAAGTTTGTGTCGAGTGGACGTTAAACCCTATTTCTCTCTCTCTCTCTCTATCACACAACAAAACACAATGGTTTTGTATTGTGTGTGAATATTATGACCTATCCAATGTTGGTCTTATTGCAATCAATTGCAGAAATCTTATCTAAATAAAGCTTGCTATTTATCAAATTGTATTTCTCATCGGTAACATCTGAAAAGAAAATAACACAAGCCCAAGCTATAACAATATTGGTTAGCACGTGCGCGCTGTATCACACAGCCTGTTAACGGTCGTGGTTTCGAAACCTCGGTTGTACCTGACAAGGAGTAGGGTCGCCTGGCCAACCTCGTGGGTTTTCTCCGTGTCCTCCGGTTTCCTCCGATTGCTAAAGACACCTACCTACCTACGCGCAAGCGAATTATTGAAATGAAATTGAAACATGTTAGTCGCGAAATGACCTAGTTGGTGATGAGTTAACGTTAAACCCCCATTTCTCTCTCTCTCTCTCTCTCTCTCGTATTATAATAAGAGAAATGATTTGTCTACAGTAAATATGAAAAAAATAGATCGCCGTATCGGAGTGTGAAATGGTATTCCCTTTTTAATAATGATGGATTATTTGTTGCGTTTTACGGTTCTCCTCCTTGAATATGTTACATTAAATAAACACTACTTTAATTTCTGCGATATCATTTAGCAAACGTCAGGTAAAACTAGTTCATACACACAGCGTTCTTAATTAATTTATGGCTCCAATCAGGTATGACAACACCACAGTTCTTTCTTAACACCCACACGTATATAGGTCAACGTTATCAAAGATTCTAATCATCAACCATGACACAAAATGACAATATTTGTTACCAATTTAGACCGTATATGCTTGATACTAGTGTACGAATATTCTATTTAAAATGGTTAGAAATATTAAAGGTCTTATTTATGAACAATTTAAATGTTTAGGAAAATTTTAAATGTTAAGGAACAATTTAAATGTTTAGGTCACATCCCAGGTAATATATCGTCCAGTATAAATCAGTAATTATACATAATTTATAGAACATAATATAACCTTATCTGAATCCACAAGACTGATACAATTCGTTGATGATTGTTGATTTTTAATTCGGCGCGAACCGATTGCCCTTTGATGTATATAATCCAAGTTCTTTATATTCAAAGAATGACCCGGTTGGTTCTTTGCTTATTAATCGTTTGATTTCTTTCAATTAAATATAACGCACGCTTCCACCTAACTGATATGCAGATAAGGAATGAGTGTTTATCTAATATGCAAACCCATTGTCAATTAAATGGAAACTAAAGCACACAATTCATACATTAAAATTGTATTTAAACGTTTAATTAGAATCCTTGATAACGTTGACCTATATACGTGTAGGTGTTAAGTAAGAATTGTGGTGTTGTGATACCTGATTGGAGCCATAAATTAATTAGGAACGATGTGTGTAAAGATAAGATAAGATAAGATTTTATTGTATCATAACACCCATTGCAGGCCGCATACAATTCATATAAATACATGACATAAGGGAATAAAATAAATAGCAATTATACACATATATATATAATAAACATTATTTCAAAATGTATTATGTTAAAAATGAAAATAGAACACAAGTTTTGCCTTGTACATAAATGATACCTTATTGAGCCAAGGCTTGATTTCTATGTTGAAATGCTTTATATACAAAATGACATACACTCACAAAGACTGAAGGGGGAGGGTCAAATAGATTTTCAAATGTGATGGCCAAGTTGTTGTTTCTGAAAGGAGCAGAAAGAATATTGAGCCTAAGAGATTGATAGTGTGGACATTCAATTAAAAAGTGAAATTCGGTTTCTGCTTTAGATAGGGAACAGATTGAACATAGCCTTAAATCAGGGGGGACGTTCTTGTACTGGCCCCTCTCTATTTCTAGTTTATGGGAACTCAAACGTAGCACGGTCATAACAGACTTGAAGTTTGCATTGTGTACATGAAGCAAATAATTAGTAGGATAGTCTATAGCAGGTTTTACTGTGCCGTAAGTTCTAAGTTTTGAATTGCCAGAAATATATTCGGTTTTATAAATATTATTGAATTGGGACCTTATGACAATTTGAATGTTCGATTTGAAAGTTGCGAGGGAGATAAGTTGAACTGGTCCATGAGGGAGGATATTGCTGCCGACCATGATAATTTTGGATTGGATTTGCCTATTTCTACATCTTCCACATATGCGGCGGATAGTAACGGATTTGTACGTTTTATGTCAGGTGCATTTAATCTTTAATAAAATAGCAACATTCGTTGGTAAATTTCCGTTTGAATTGGGAAGATACCTAGTTCAGCCAATGATCCTACATTTGACGATTTTTTGGGTTGGAGTAAAATGGATTTGCAAGTTTTTATTGTGATTTTATTATGCTCCACATAGTTCCACCTGTCTAAATTCATATTTCTGCTGTTTACTAGTTGCGACCCCCATACATCACAGGCATACAGAGCTATTTGTTTCACTACTGCTTTGTACAGTCTTATGAGTACTTCGGTTGGCAAGTGATCATTGGTGCACACTTTCTGACGGATACTAAACCATGCCCTCCTAGCCTTTTTACTTAATTCATTTATTGCACTTTTAAAGGATGCGTTATTTGTTATATAGACTCCCAAATATAGATATTCATCAGTAGTTTGGACCAGTTGGTTGTTAAAAAAGAATTTCTCTTGTGATTTGTATTTCAAACTTCTCTTATTGTTGTAAACAAGCATTACTTTCGTTTTTGCAAAATTAATGTTAAGTTTCCAATCAATGCAAAAGGAATTGAGGCATACAAGACAATTTTGAAGACCAACGGGTGATTTTGATATCAGAACAAGATCATCTGCAAAAAGGATATGAGATATTTCATGCGAGTCAAGATTTGGGCTGTCCAAATTTAAATTAAATGCATTTAAACAAGTTTGCAGGTCATTAAGATATACATTGAATAAGGTTGGACTAAGGACACATCCCTGTTTTACTCCCAAGGATGATTCAATATTTTTTGACAGACCATCCAAAGTTTTCACAGTATAAGAAGTATAATTATACAGAGATTTAATTAGACTGAAAACCTTCCCATTGATATTATCCTGACGTCTGCTAAATGATATCGCAGAAAATAAATTAGTGTTTATTTAATGTAACATATTCAAGGAGGAGAACCGTAAAACGCAACAAATAATCCATCATTATTGAAAAGGGAATACCATTTCACACTCCGATACGGCGATCTATTTGATCATATTTACTGTAGACAAATAACTTAAGTCTTTTGAAACCCTGTAACATTGCACAAAATGTCATTATTAGCACAAAGCTATATACATGTATACGTGCAGCGATGAATGTTTCGGGCCATACCAATTGCTAATTAAATGGAAAATAAAGCACACAATTCATAGATTAAAATTTTATTCAAACGTTTAATTATGAAGACATGAATATCAATAATGTAATAATAATTTATGGTATTGCATGTGTTCTTTTCTTGTCTGTTTCTTTGTTTTAACATTTCTCTTATTATAATACGAGAGAGAGAGAGAGATGGGGTTTAACGTCAACTCAACACAACTAGGTCATTTCGGGACTAACATATGGTTTTTAATTTTATTTCAATAATTCGCTTGCGCGTAGGGGTCTTTAGCAGTGGGAGGAAACCGGAGTGCCAGGAGGAAACCCACGGGGTTGAGAAGGCGCCCCTTTCTCCATGCCACATGCGCTCACACCAGGGCTCGAAACCACAGTCGCAAGCCAGAGGTGGCCGGCCCAACTCCCCAGAAAAAGAGAGAGAGAAATGGGGGTTTAACGTTAACTCATCACCAACTAGGTCATTTCGGGACTAACATGGTTCAAATTCATTGCAATAAGTCGCTTGCGCGTAGGTAGGTAGGTGTCTTTAGCAATCGGAGGACACGGAGAAAACCCACGAGGTTGGCCAGGCGACCCTACTCTTGTCACGTACAGCCGAGGTTTCGAAACCACGACCGTTAACAGGCTGTGTGATACAGCGCGTACGTGCTAACCAATATTGCAATAAGACCAACATTGGAAAGGTCATAATATTCACACACAATACAAAACCATTGTGTTTTGTTGTGAGAGAGAGAGAGAGAGAGAGAGAGAGAAATAGGGTTTAACGTCCACTCGACACAAACTTTGTCATTTCGGGACTAACGTATGGTTCAATTTTATTTCTATAACTGGGGTTTAACGTCCACTCGACACAAACTTTGTCATTTCGGGACTAACATATGGTTCAATTTTATTTCTATAACTCGCTCGTGCGTAGGTTTTTTTTATCAGTGAGAGGAAACCGGAGGACCCGAAGAAAACCCACGATGTTGGACAGGTGACTCTACTCCTTGTCACTTAAAACCGGGCATTCGAAACCAAGCCAATTGACTCAATGACAGGCTTTATGATACAACATACACGTGCTAACCATTCGCTCCCTCCCCGTTATTGTGTTGTACTTGACCATAATGGAATAAACCGTCCCCGGTATAAATGGCAAAATTTCAGCCAACTAATTTCCAGTCTTTCTAAGTGTATTGCCTCTGCCTATGACCTACTCTTAAATCGAATTTGAACTGCCAATGGATCTTTTATCACGCGCATGCCAATCTAAAGTTAGATTTGACATCTTTCTATCAGGTTAAGCCCGTTCGCCTTTGATGATACCTTTTGGTGGGGTTATAAAACGCTATATATAGGCGTTAAGTAGCAAATTATCTCAATTTGGCCCGATCCGGTCGTCCTTCGATGCATGTATTTGAATTGATGCGTGTCACCAAACTAAGATAATAGAAACTTTTGGCAAATGGAATTTTCCCCAACCGTATCACGTATCCGTATCGTCATGTGTTTAAGCGCCGCGTATGTATGCGTAGGCGAGCTGAGCGTAGTTCTTTTACGGCAAAATGGCAGAGAATGAATGAAATGGGGTTTAACGTCCTACTGTTATGCACTTCACCTGAGCTAATTGAAGACGGGGAGATGGCAGAGAGAGGGAGAGAGAGTTTAACGTCCAATCGACACAAACTAGGTCATTTCGGGAATATCATACGGTTTAATTTTATTTCAATAATTGGCGCGCGCGTAGGGGTCTTTTAGCAGTGGGAGGAAACAGGCGACCCTACTCTAAAGTTATGATTGAATTTAAGTTTTTATTATGGTTAAAAATAATCACATCAAATATACACCGCGGTGTTCTAGGATTAGTAGGATACACATAGATTCCTAAAAACGCTACATTTCAGCGTCATACGTATGAAAAGTGATCAATACGTGTTGCCGTAGTAGTGTGCCGTATCACGTAAAATCGATACGGATCGGGAATTTACGCTTGCCAAGAGCCTCTAATGTCTAAAACGAGATCCCCCGCAATGACTAATTTTATTGCTAACTTATAGTCCTGCATAGACAACATGATCCATATTCTAATTATTTCATTGCTATAAAAATATATTTGTCCTTACCTTTATACATTGATTGGTTGTTAGAAATAATTATGCCCTTTGTAAATTATTAACTTACGTCTGAGAATGATTAATTATTCTAAACTTTACGTAAAGAGAACGTAAATCCACAGACAATTTCTGAAAACATGGAATTTTTTCTGGTAATAATAAATACTTACCCACATCCTGGCATAAACATGAATTAAAATGATTGCGGCTAAAACAATTCCGCGTGGATCAATCTATGACTAGTTTTAAATGGGAACAAGAAGTATAAATCGAAATAAATGAACGATCTTTAATCTTGCACTTCCAATGTCATATAAAAGACATACAGACAATACTATGTTAATTGAAATTGACCCAATCCACCCTCTGAACGAAAAAAAATGCAGGGAAATGCTAAAAATTATCCTTACACGTAATTCTAATATAATATTAAGCCGTAATAAATCTATTTTGGTTATTCAGAAGTAAACGGGCTTCAATTATACGAATGAGATTTTACTATTAGATTTTTAGCATTTATTTACTACATTTGTATTAAGAATAGATCTTTATACGACCTTATCGGCTCCACACACTAAACCTGCTTAAATAATATAAATATATAAGGTCGAAGCTGTAATTCTCCAACCGAGTCCCCTAATTAAGTATACTCCCCACCCTATTATTGACGAGAAGCGAATATAAAATGACCAAACTACAAATATATATAGCCCTAGTGTAGCCACCAACCCCGGACAAACAAACGGCAGTCACAAATATTAGTATATACATGTTGATACATGTAACCTAATATCCTATAAAAGTATACCATATAGTATACGTAACCGAATTGTTTACTGTCTTCGTCACAAATCCACCAAAGCTAAATATATATTCCTCCATTCATGTATTTTTTAATTTCGGAATATTTATTCTCTTTTCCCCATAAATACAGATTGTATTATATAACTATAGTTTGTCGCCTTGTAATGGTATAGGCAAGTTTTAATAATCAAAACAAACAACATGTGCGTGTAATCAAAGAACGCATATGTAATAATGTCACTTCACATTATGTGTCGCCCTGGAAGTGCTTATTATACACAGTCAACCATAATAATCAACTATATTATGTCCCAATAAACAATTTGGTTTTTAAATTTTTGGAATTTTGCCTTGTTGTGATGGAACTTAGACGAGCCGCAAATATAAATAGAGCCTTTATGTAACTAAATACATATAAAAGTTTACCAGTGCACCGCAATCGCATTGTTTACTGGGGGTTGGGTGGACGAGTGGTTAGCGCGTGTGCGCTGTATCATAAGTTCTGTCATTGAGTCAACTGGCGTGCTTTCGATTCCATGGTTGTTTGTGGCAAGGAGTAGGGTTTCGTCCAGCCCCCCCCCCCGCTGATAAAGACCCCTACGCGCAAGCGAATTGCTGAAATAAAACTGAACCATGCGTTGGTCCCAAAATGACAAACTTTGTGTCGAGTGAACGTTAAACCCCATTTCTCTTGCCCCACCCCTCCCAGGCTTGATAAACTACAACTCCTCTTTTTCTCATAAATACAGACTGCCGTATCATTTCATTATCGTTTTCGCATTATAAATCCGCCATATGTAATGACATTGTTATGTTTTACTAATGTAAAAGTTTACAATAATGTACCGTGTCCTTACTATCCTGACATGGATTCAAATCATAAATCCGCCCAGTCTAGAAAACTACAAATTCACTTTCCTTTTAATAAATGTTCAAGTAATCTACTTTTTGATTTGAGAAAATTAATTCTCTTTTCCCAATAAATCAACTTCCAACATACATGTACCACACCATTTATATAGCCCACCCTTAGGTACAATGTCGCGATATCATAAAACCAGAAGTTGAAACTCATTTAATTGTGAGAATGTGAGTGTACCCACCAGATGATTCTTTTACGTAATGTCGTATTATTTAACTATCGTTTTTCGTCTTGTAATGGTACAAGTCGATTTTAACAATCAAAATAGACAACATGTAATCAAAGAACGGCTTTATCCTCCATTTGTAATATTGTCACGTGACATTGTACTGTTTCGTTTCGCTAGAATTACAGCAAAGTAAATCATAATAATTAATCATATCAGGTTCCAATAAATAATATAGCTTGTAGACCATTGGTCACGTGATGATCGGAACACTATTTGTGTGGCTCTAATTTTGGTGATGGCAAGTATAGCTAATAATTATTTGGAAAAAACTACGTTTGGAAAACGTCTCATTTTTACACAGCCTCGTTCTGGACAAATTGATACGTTTCAAAAACATAGCAATTTAAAAAACGACGTTTTGGGACTCCAGACAAACGTTGCAATTTTTTTTGCCACGTTTTAACGTGGCAAAATCGTATCAAAATTTTTGAGACGTTTTAGCGACGTTTGGACAAAAATGCCAAACGTGGCATTCCGAGGTTTATAGTGTAATGTCCTCTAATGTTGTGCTCCTGATAAAGAATGGCATACACCATACAGTTTGTCATGAGGGGAATTTCGATTGAGAAGCAGGACTATGGCTTACTCTTATATCGAATTCCAACTGCCAAGGGATCTTTTACGTGCCCAGCAATGTTTCCACAGGGCCTCAATATTTTGTCCCATCTGAACAACTAGACAGACACTTTGTCAGGCCCTTCATCCTTATTTTAAATGTAAAACCTGTTCTTGGTTTTTTACTATCATTAGATCAAAATTTGACCATGGGTACATGAATATCAGCCAATTCTAAATACGTCTGTTGTATTCTTTCCATTTTGATGCATGTCAAAGATGTAAAAAAAATCATCATACTTCTATTGTTTCCTTCATATACATACAATAAAGATTTTTTTTAAAAAAATGTTATTTGTTTATTGTCTGCAGAGGTATGTAATCGATATCCATTTTTTTTCTGACAACTGATAAATTAAAAAAGATAAGACTACCTTTCTTCTGTTTTGTGTATGTCAAAATCATCATTTTTCCATACTAAAGTTAAATCTCTTTCACTGATCTGAGTTTGTTTTGTAGAGGTATAGACTTGCATCTGAAACAATAGAAAGTAAAAACTAGATACATGTCAAATAAGATTAACTTTCTCTTGAGAGCTATCATTATTTATCATGTATTATTAAGATGACAATCTCTAAGTTTCATTTTTTTTTAACTTTCAATTTAATTAGGAAATTAATATAAGCTTATTCATCAGCTTTTGCCAAGGATATTTTCATACATTCTGCAGGGATATTCAAAGCAGATTAAGTCTTGAATCCTAAATAATTTGTTTAATCTGCTACTGTGCACGTAATCTTATGACAATAAAAATTATACTTGTGTATTTATTGCCTTTGATTTGATGAATGATGATTAAATTTTGTGAGCCCAGTCTCAGATTCTTTTTTGTATTTATAAGATTTTTAAAATCAACTTAAAAGTTTATTACCTCTAGTTTCTGTTTTCTGGCAGCATAAGCCTTTAAGCATTGTCCCACTGTACATGGTTTTGGGTTAAAGAGTTGATATAAGACCCAAGTGGAATGAGCAATATAAGCAAATACAACAGCAAATAATATATACGTCAAAGAAAACTTCATCTCTTTGGTTATTTAAATCTTCCTTGCATCAATCTTCCATAATGCTTTAGAATATTAAACTGTGGTGAAAAGAAAATTAGCAGTAATTAAGTAACTATGGTACTTAACTGTTTAGATTTCTGCAACAGACAGGGCAATGAAAAAAGGGCATAAGCTATGCAGAGTGCTGCAACGGATACAACCTATTCTTATTTCAAATTCCAACTGTTAGGTGATCTTCAATGCAGTGCCAATGGCATACACAGGGCGACACTTTTTCATGCCATCCGAGTGACAACACACTTTTCATTGCCATTGCAGGCTCTAAAAAATCCAGAGGATCAAACTCTGGACTTCCTGGTAAGTGAGCAAGCCCATACACACTGATGAGCCACTTAAATGTTACAAAAGGAAGGTAAGGCCACTTAAAGAAAACAATTGGTTATGGTCCTTTTCGATGGCTTGCGATTCAATGTGCAAATTGTGAGAAGGTGAATCATGATACATCGATTCAACCATATTTATATCATACCAGCACTAATCATAAGAGGGTAAATTTAGAAAATAAAAACAAAACTAGTAGGATAAAATTTTCTGGGTGGGAGGCTGGGTACGATCACCAACTAATTTTTTTTTTGTCGTCTAACTTTCAAGTCAAGAACATATATTTGACTGTACAATTGTTAAAAAACAAATTTCTAGAAATACATTATGCAACAATACGATGACATTGTGGAAATATGTATTTTACAGTATTTTCCATCATATTCCAGCTATATAAGGACGGATACAAGGAACTGTCAGCGGACATCGTCCGATCAGAGACAATTCCTACAAGGAACTACAATTTATTCATTGAAGAAGGAGAACTATCAATAATCAAGCCGGCGCGTGAACGAAACGTGATGATTGACGAAAAAAGTTTTAATCGCCAATGTTTTGGGAAGGCAGCTAAAATAAACAATTAAAATATCCATATTTTACAATAATATTAAAATGCGTTATTACATATGTAAAGATCCCCGAGGTAGAATGATTGGTATACTGAAATAGAACCGAATGATTTATACCCAAAACACAGAAATATGTTTATTCTTTTTTTTTTTTGGCTTCACACGCAGTTTCAATGTTTCAATTACATAAAATTTCATCAAGGGAAACCACTGACACCGGTCTTGGTGGATGCAGACCACCATTCTTTGCCCACCTCCAACTTCTCCCACAATTTTCGTTGGGTTGAATGCTTTCCACTATAGACAGGAGAACAAATCACCATGTCTTTGCACTAAAATTTGTATGAGGTTGACCACCAAAAATATGAGATACACAAACTTGAAGAAGCATAGGCCTACCCAAAACATGTTTACAACTAGTTAATCGCGTCATTTTACAAGGGTGGCAAACAGCGGCGGCGCCAGCCGGTGCTGAGTGGGGGGGGGGGGGGTAAAAAGCTATGGGGTCTGGGGGCATTGTCCCATTTTTTTTTAGCCACGCCCTTTTTGCCTATGGAAACGCCCTTCTCCAGCTATTGGATACACCCATTTTAGGTCGAGAAAAACCCTTTATAACATGTGATGTTGCACTTTAATATAATAGGCCTATAATGCACAAAAAAAGGATCCTACCCCCCCCCCCCCCCCCATACATTTTATGTCATTTTTAGCAAAATTGGGATGGCCATGATTTTCAAAAGTGGGGGGGGGGGGGCTCCGCCACTGGTGGCAAATTAGGCCTGGGGCCTTTTTCCAATTTGGCCCTTGGCACTGATCGTGCGAATGATTTCAATCATTACTGCAGGAAGAAACCGAAGAACTCGGGGGAAACCTGTCCGACCGGACGGGAGACCGAATATCCCTCTCACTTACAACGATAAAGTTCTTGCCCTGAGCTGGGATTGAACCCTCGTTGCATTGGTGAGAAGCCGTACACATATCACCGCCACTCGGCAAATCTCGACAGATTCCGGTACCCTACACATCTAGACGCGGATGTAGGACGAATTCCGCCAATTTGGAACTATTTTAAAGGACCCGGATAAAAAATAGCTGCCCCCATGGACATTATATCAACAAACTAAAAAATGGCTGCCATTTTGGGACTTTTTTGTAAACGCGGCACGTTTTCCTGTTAAAGTAAATCGGTAGCCGCGTCGCTAATGTATGGTGGTAGGCACATATCACTATTTTGCCAGATTACACTATTTTGCCTATACCGTTTTTTTTAGGACTTCGAATTTTGTCTAATAGTTTGGATTGTTCGTACTTGGTTTTATTTCATTACTGTCATACACCCGAGTAGGGTTACGAAGGGTACCGGAATCTATCGAGGTTTGCCGAATGATATCACCGTAGCCAACCAGTCCTGATAACTCCTTTATCCTTCCGGCTCAAAATCATGAATATAATTTACCAAGATCTGGCAAAAAATATTAATTCAAACCCTCTTCTTCCATTCTAGACGTGAAAATGGACATACAAAGGGGGGGATAAGAGACGGAGAGAGAATTGCTATAAATAGAAGAACAACCATGGTAAAATTTAATGATGGTCTGCATCCTGATGGTCTCAGACTAGCAATTATTTGCCCATTGACTTCAATGTTAAATGTCTGTAACAACATTCCATTGACTCCAATCTTTTTAGGCGTGACATTTAAACGTTTTTGTTTGTTTGGGGTTTTTTTAATTTGGATAGTGGGTCCACGAGCTAAAAAGGTGCCTTTTCGCACTTCCAGTGGCCATAAACCAGGAAAATATGGTCCGATATGCACAAATATCGAAAAGAACCAAGTTTTAACAAATTCAGATAAAAAATGTGACCTCTAGAGTTTACAAAGCCCTATTTGCGTACAAGGAGCGGCCTGTTTGTTCGGCAGTTTGGGTCAAGTAAAGTGTCATCGAAATCGGATCAGCCTTGGTACACATGAGTGGTCATTTTGTCCTGCAGTTTGGCATTATGGGTGAGATTTTTACGAAATTCGAACTCAGCTTTAATTGATATGTGACGGTGATATATTTAAACGTTTTTAAAATTTAATTCAAATTGTGACTTCTATGAGGTCCACAAGCTAAATGTGCAAGTTTTCGGACAATCAGGGGCCATAAACCCCTTTTTTTTCATACAACCAGCAGGCCCGTAGTCAAGGGGGGAAATAATCGTGCCCCCCCCCCTGACAAAAAGTTGTCGACCACATGGCCAGGGGGAGTGCCCCCCCCCCGGACCCCCTCTATCAGCCGGGCTGCCCCCTCCGCCAGCTACGGGCCTGACAATCACGGGCCACAATTCAAGAAATATTATCCGATATGCCAAATTTCGAACGGTAGCCTGCCAAGATCTTTTGGTCATAAACATGCATTTCAAGTTCCATCAAAATCAGATGAAATTATGACCCCAAGAGTGTCCACAAGCTTAAAACAGGATTCTTCGAACAAACAGTGGCCATAATTCATCAAGTTAGGTCCGAAACACGCCAATATCGAAAGACACCGAGACTTCAGGAAAATAGGCCTATATTTCAAGTTTCCCCAAAATTGGATAAAAATTGTGACCTGGTTGTCCACAAGTGAATTGCGGACGGACGGACAGGGGCGACATCCATAACACGTACGTCCTAAATAAGATATGGGCATATACAAACACTATGAAAGTAATACACAAAAACACATACTTATGAAAGTAGTGGGTCTTTTTTTTCTTGCCACAGACAAAATTATTATTTAGACATTTATTCTTATGTCAAGCACATAAACTCTACATATTTTTTATTCTGACCTTAAAAAATATTATTTTGGCTTTTATATATCAGTTATGATTGATTACATTTATTTGGGAAGGGAAGATGTTAATGGTCTTTTCTTATCCCACTTTCCCCTAAATAAAAGTAAATCTTAAAGTATTGTAGTCAGTTTATCTTGCCGCGCTCATTAGTCCGAAAGAAAGAAAAATTACAGGTATACCAAAATCACCAAAACCAAATTTTTTGTTTAAATGAATGAAATAGGGTTTAACGTCCTACTGTTATGCACTTAACCTGAGCTAATTGAAGACGGGCATACGCCATACAGTGTGCTATGAGGGGACTTTTGCCTTATATCGAATTCCAACTGCCAAGGGATCTTTTACGTGCACTCCAATGTGTACACGGGACCTCGGTTTTTCGTCCCATCCGAACGACTAGGCAGCTGTCCTTGTCAGGCCCCCCTTCTGCATCACTGACAAGGGGAAATCACGTGGGAAAATCGAGATGAACTCGGCCAATACAGGGATCAAACACCCGACCTCCAGGCTAGAGAACCAGCGCCTAATCCACTTAGCCACCGTGATCCCCCAAATTTTTGGTCACGTTCACTGTAAAATACCGCGGAAGGCGAAGAGTGTAATAAGTGCCATTTTTACTCGGCCCTATATACCAATATATGCACATGTTTGTTCAAAAGTTATGTGTGACGTATTTGTTGGGGTTAAGGGTTAATTAATTAAAATCCGATAATCTAGGGATTAATAACTGGCACAATGGGAGGGTGTGTTCCCACTTAGCCGGCAGACTGTTAATCCTTGAATAGATCTGAAAACTATAGTCTATTTAGAATATCCTCCTAATATTTAGAATATTCTTTTAGAGGCATTTAGTAACTGGATAGAGCAATACACAAAAACACATACTTATGGAATAACAGCTACTTAAACATGCATTATTCAAGAGCTAAATCTACCTAGTGCAGGTCTTTATTTGGGCATGAAATGTTTTCTAAAGTATTAATTAGACATTAATTAACTGATCCAGGCCTTAATCAACTTTGGATGGCATCAGATTGCTCCGATATTAAACAGATTAAAACGTTTCAGTGATAAATCAAATATGGCCGGCCCAGGCGCTTCGAGTCTTAGCTTTGATCAACCAGGACCGTGGTTGAAATAATTAATAATTTTTGTTTTACTGAATTAGCTTGATAACGTTGAGAGAATACTCTTCGAAACGTCGCCTAAATAAATTAAGTAGCTGTTATTCCATAAGTATGTGTTTTTGTGTATTAATATTTAGAAGTTCATTAACTTAATAAGACAAATACATTTATGTCCAAATCAACATTTCACAGATATTATTTGGTGGGGTTAAGATAGTACCGAAAGGCCCCGAGTTAAGAAATATTGACAACTTGATACAATAATTGATCATTTGAAAACACAGTTATTAAGTGTAAATCAGTATGGAACACATTATTTTCTATTTAGTGGGGTGGTAAAATGATTGTTATGTTGCAAGGCATTTATTTATAAATTATATAATGCTATTTAATAAAAGTTAAATGTGTAAATTGTAATGTATTTTTATATGTGTAAATTATTTAATGTTATTTAATAAATGTTAAATGTGATCAAATCAATACATTTTTATGTGTAAATTATTTAATGTTATTTAGCAATAGTTAAATTTGTTAAAATCAATACATTTTAATATGTGTAAATTTAACAAAAATTAAATTTGTTCAAATCAATATAGTTTATTCTTAAAAAGATATTGCCTATAGTTACACCATTATTCCAGGATTAACTCTGGATTAGCGGAAAAATTTGACATCAAAGCCTGTCGGCAAAGTGGGGGTTGGAATGGCCTAGTGGTCTAGAGTGTCGCGCTTCGACCTCTAGCTGGCCGGTCACCTCTGATTTGAAATGGAGATAGGGGCGCCTTCTCAGCCTCGTGGGTTTCCTCCGGGCACTCCTTTTTCCTCCCACGGTTAAAGACCCCTACGCGCAAGCGAATTATTGAAATACAATTAAAACCATATGTTAGTCCCGAAATAACCTTGTTGTGTTGAGTGTACGTTAATACCATTTCTCTCTCTTTCGGCAAAGTGGGAACACACCAAAAATATCTTTAATCTAGAAACACAAAACTTTGCACATAGTTTCTTCATGATGTATTTGATACATTAAAGGGGCTAAATCGCTAACATTTGGGACCTAGAAATTCACAAAAGTTGGTCGCAACGCATATAATACTGTAATATGAATGTTTAAAAAACTGATTTACATTCAATGGTTACCGTTTTTACTTCAATTTCTAATCAGTTATGTTCGGCGAACTAAGTCAGTAACCTCAATTTCGTGCAGATTTCTAGCGTCTAGCTAGTAGCTATGCTTTGTGAACTCGGCACCGGAATATATAGATTGGGTTTACAAATATTCTGCCCTAGCGCCTGTTGGCATTTAACAACTCAATACAATAATACAATGTATGCATAGATAGAATAGATAGCTCTGTAAACCATTACCAAAAATCTATATTCAATCCACTTGTTAATCTATTTTATGTCTTGGAATAGTCTCCTGTAATCGATTTTAGTTGAGACATGACTTTATCTTGGCATATAATCGATCGATAAGAAATTTACAGATGAATAATGCATTTAACTTTTGTTCGTAGAAATTATGAAATCGATTTCCTTTCAGTGAAGCTCTTGAAATGCATCGTAATGTCGACCTTGTTACGCCGAAAGGTCGGGACAAATAATCCCCAATAATAAATAATAGTATAAGTTATAGCTAGAATTAAAACATTGTTCACCCTGTTCTGAACAGGGCTGTTCATATATGTTTTGTTCGTAAAAATTATGAAATCGATTTCCTGTCTGTGAAACTCTTGAAATGCATCGTAATGGCGACCTTGTTAGGCCGAAAGGTCGGGACAAATAACAGCCAATAAATAAATAATAGTATTAGTTATAGCTAGAATTAAAACATTGTTCGCCCTTTTCATATATGTTTTGTTCGTAAAAATTATGAAATTGATTTTCTGTCAGTGAAGCTCTTGAAATCATCGCAAATTCGCAATGGCGATCTTGTTAGGCCAGTTGGTCGGGAAAAATAATCCCTAATAAATAAATAATAGTATTAGTTCAAACTAGAATTAAAACATTGTTCGCTCTGTTCATATATGTTTATGATCTGTCGCGTGTATATTTACGATATAATTGTATACTTCCCTAACGGTGTATATTTATCTTTTAAAGTAAATTCTCAGAATGTCCCTCGGGGGTTGTGAGTGAAAATCAAACGCCATAGCAATAGCGTTGTCTGAAAGATATGAAGCAGTTTGGAAATAATGACATATTACGTGTCATTGGGCATATAGGGTCGATTGCCCAAAACCCCGTCCACATAAAATTGATCAGTAAGAAAAACAATCAAAACTTTATTTTCATCAGAATATATACAATAACAAAACATCAGCAACAATATTAACAAAACAAAAAAATATTTACAAATTGATTTCATGCGTGATATGACGGATACTTAAAAAACAACTGTTGCCACGCAAGATACGTCCACATTTCGCAAGAAATGGATAGAGAACAAGCTATGGTACAACCAAGGGTCATAATCAAAATGCGCGAATATGAAAAAGATCTGATATCAATATATATTTATGTTTCATCCAAATCGGACAAAAATTGTGACTTATAGAGGGTTCACAATCTTTGTATTACATACTTTTTCACTATTTGCGCGAATACCAAAAGGAACCGAGATCTTTGGGTTACAAACATACATTTCAGTTTTATCAAAATCGGATAACAACAATTATGAGTGTTTACAAGCTATAAACGCGATTTTTCGTACTATCAGGGATCATGATCCAAAGGAACCGAGATCTTTTGGCGATAAACTATATAGCAAGTTTCGTCAAAATCGGATACAAATTGTGACCTCTAGAGAGTCCACAAACAAATTGTGGACGGAAGGACGGTCATGGGCAATGACAATATACCTTCATGAAAATGTGGGCGTATAACAAAAGAGCACATTTGTCATGTAGGAACAAGTGCACATAAAAACCAATGGGCATGGTTTAACCACAAAATTTAAAAAGGTGTTGCTTTATTTTGTTCTTGTTACACCCTCGGGGCTTTATAAATAGTTATGTTGCGAGTGGGTATGATCAGATTAAATATTTCTGTTGAGATAAGTAAAATGAAATGAGGTTTAACATCTCTCACGCTGATGAACGAATAATAGTAGTAGTAATAGGTCAAGTTTGAGCAACAATTATCGCAGAGGGTGTGTATAATTGGATATTGGGATATCTAATGGCACGTCCGGTAATTGCATCCATCTTTGATTTAATCGTTCCAACAATTTATCTTTGTAATTATCGTGTATAATCATATCGATTATTCGAGAATTTGGTTCTATTGGATTTTCCCAACTTCTGTAGTGATGTAGTCTAGCGTCGTCTTCGTTTACTTTATAGGCTCTATAACCATTACGCCACGTCCAGACCGTATGAATTCCAACTACTTCCACCCCAGACGGTTTCACTATATATTTAGATCTTTGATACATGGGCCACAATTTCTGTTCTCTTTTAACTGTTAACACTGTCTCGGATTTATATTTTTCAGCCTGAGCACGACCTTCGAAATCACCTTTCAATTTTGGCCATTCTTTTCGGAAGAAAATACATCTAAAAATAAAGGCACCATGTTTGTTTGAATCGGGATCTATTTTGCTTATCAAGCTGGGCAAGTCTGTGGTTTTTCTTGGAATAATAAATTCATCCAAATCAGTATAAACAATATATTGACTAGTGTACAGATTTCTATATAGACAGTCATTTAAACTCGCTAATTGGGCAAAATAGTGCACTTCCTCTTTTCTGTTCGGTGGCCACCTATCGACTAAAATCGGAAGATGCCACTGGATAACCTTGACAACACCCTCGTTTATGTAGGTATCTAACACTTTATCCACATTACTACCTGTCGTGTAATTATAGATGAAAAACTGCTCCACACCTAATAAACGATTTAATTCGATCATTTCCACCAGTTCGTACGCTCGGCTATATCTAAAGTTAAGCGGCGTTAAGCACAACGAGAACTTCCATTTTTGCTCCAAATCCTGTTGAACTGACAGAAAGTTTGTTGGTTTTTCACATAATGACGTTACCAAGGAAACAGCATAAGGGATGAGTTCTTTCTGTTTCCATTCACAGATATAAAATGTAGCTGAATACCTGTAAATATAAAAAAAACCAAGGCATTAATTATTAACTAAATGATGTACTACGACTACGGTAATTATCAATTGATGGACATCTTAAAGCCCGAATACCACTTTTGTTGTAACTGAATAATATGTTCCAATCTTTATTTGTACTATTTTACAACATTTCAATTAAAAAATGATACAAATTTCATCTTAACACACCTAATTTTAAAAATTGGAAAAATTCAACTACATGCCGTAACATGGCTTGAAAAGCCTTTCGTAAGCACTTTCAGATGCAACTTGGATTTATACATATGTTCGAACCCTCTGGACAAGTAAGATAGGTTGTAATGGATAATTTACACAACAGGTAGGACACTTAAACATCTTGTAGTTAGAATAGGGCTTAAAAAAATATTCTGGACCTGTCAAGCCAGCAAGAATGTTATTGTTCCTTTAACGGTTAGATTAGCTGATGGAATTCCATATGTCTGCCCTTGCATTGAACATTATTTCCGTCCTTGGCCTTAAAGGAATACTATCTTGGTATCTTATACTACACAATATTTAAAATGCTGAATGAATTAGATAGGATCAGCAATTGCTTACAAAAACCACTTTTTACACATGGCTTCACCATTAGTGATTTTAACTTTTAATGTGGCCCATAAATCTTGAAGTCCCTGTGTAATCCAGTACTGGCCAGAAGTATCGAGGCTTTGACAATGACATGGTATGTAAATTAGAATAGTGTTTTTAAAAAAAAACCACGGTGTCATATATTTTATCCACATGTATATGGTTAAAGGAGCTAAATCGCTAACATCTGGGACCTAGAAATACACAAAAGTGGGTCGCAACGCATATAATACTGTAATATGTATGTATATAAACTGATTTACATTCAAATCAGTTATGTTCGACGAAATATTAGCCAGCAGTCGCACATTTATAGCGTCTAGTTATTCCAGTCTACATAACTCCGTTTGGTTTGGTGAAGTGTGTCTAGCCTCGTCCCTCGAGTCGCTCAATACAACTGGGGCTGAAGCGCATTATGGTACACGATTCGGATTTTAGAAGCTCATCTTTTCCCTGTAAGTTTGCATCATCAATGTTAATTTAAATTGACCAATAATTCGTGTTTTCGATGTCGAAGATTTTGCAGGACTTTTAGTTACGGACTTAGGTCCTTTAAACTTATGTGATGTAAAATTATGATAATATGTGTTCAGGTTTCGGTCATTTGAATTAAATTAAATCTTGTTGTAGGTTTAGTTACAGTCAGGAATAGAATATTTGATATGCCTATAAATAACTCACGTCCATCAAAATGTAATCTAAACTGCACTTAATTATATGTTGAGCACCTGTATGCATGGCCAACTTTGAATATTTTTTAAATTTTAATTGGTATCAGGTATGTCAAAGGAATGGTGTTGTGTTGCAAAATCGTCCATGTTGAAAATTATAAAAATAGTTTAATTATTAATGTTTTGTTGGTGTCCTCAAATCAATATTTATCCATAAAATATCAAATTACAATTTTTGAAGATTTTATGATATACAAAAACAAGCTAAAAGCTTATATAAATTTTCTTCATATATGGTTATGTTACTTACTTGTGATATTTCAAGAATATAAGGTACATGTTTCATGACGACCGAAGTTCAATTCAATAATGTAAGTAAATAAAGATAAATAAACGAGTAACAGGTCGTTCTAGCAACCACACCAACTCCCTAAATTACTTTAGGAATACGTAATGAAATGGGGGTGTAACGTCTTACTGTTCTGATCTGAACTGGGCTAATGAAGACGGGCATACGCCATACAGTGTGCTATGGGTGAAATTTTGCCCGGACAGCGACACTCCGGCCTTCTCTTATATCGAATTCCAACTGTCAAGAGATTTTAACGTGCACGGCAATGTATACACGGGACCTCGGTTTTTCGTCCCATCCGGACGACTAGACAGATGACCTTGTCAGACCCGCCGTCCTGCATCACTGACAAGTGGAAACCACACCGGAAAACCTAAGCCCGAGTTCACAAAACATTCTTAGAAATTAACTCTATAATATATTAACTTGATTAACTCTATAATATATACATGAATATTGACGGATTAAAGAGA
Organism: Patella pellucida; assembly: GCA_917208275.1. Taxonomy (NCBI): domain Eukaryota; kingdom Metazoa; phylum Mollusca; class Gastropoda; family Patellidae; genus Patella; species Patella pellucida. Next base: position 68,376,984 of record OU795039.1, read on the forward strand.
CAGTAGAAGAGTCTTATATTGTTAATCATTTTATCTCCGTTGATTGGCATTTAGTAATTGAACATATTGACACAAGGTATAATCATAATCTAATAATACGCTTATCTTACATGATTGTCTGTTTATTAAATTCATAATTTGTATTTTACCTTGCATTAGCTATCACCCTTGTTAACTTATACCCCCATACATACACACTTCTCTTGTAAGTAGTGTTTATCTATAGCTCAGGTTAAGTGGTTTCCCATTAATGGTGTTAATATATTAATATATTGATACACCCCCCCCGCCACCCTTTAGTCCCTACAAGAGTTTCCACAATGTAGTTTTAGTTGTAAATGCCCCCTCCCCTTTAATTAAAAGTGTTAAGTTTTAATTCTATTTTATTGTTATTTTGTAGCATATTTTGTATATATTTCCCTACTATTCCCAAGATTGTTGTTTAACCAATAAATGTCTGCGATATCATCTCGGTGGAAGCGGACGTTAATAAATAATACTCTTAACTACAATATTGGAACTCTAATTTCTATGCACAGGATACAGAAACATACGTTCATACTAAGTATCATCAATATTGTTCAGCATTGTCGGGTGAATGAAAAAGAAATTTAAGATATTTGTATTGACCTTATCTCCGTTAATGATTTTATCAGAATCAAGTAGGGGTGGTATTCCCTCTTTGAGTTTCCATTTTTTTTTATATTCCAAATTGCTTGACAAGGTTCCATGATTTGAACTAACTTCGCTATCTATTTAAATTATCAATCATGTTTGATTCGGCCGAATGACGGTGGATACACTATTTCGACATCGATTGATTTGGCCGAATCATTCGGCTAGTGTGTCCACCACTTTAAATAATCAATCTGAATATTATATTTGCGTTGATTAAGCTATTGCTACTTTAATATTTATAATATTAGTCTATATAGGGCAAAACATGAACACTTACCGCTTTGAATGATCTTCGGGGATTTTCTTAATTTTAACTGTCTCAAGCTCTAATTCCGTTTTCCCGTCAAACCACATCTGACAAAATATTCCTTGACTCGATTTTCTCTCCTTTAATCCAATAATCCGAACTTTAGGCTCGGTGATATTTTCATAAAAAGCCGAGAAAACAAAATTCTTTACATCTCCGTTTACTTTTTGCCAGGTTTCTTCATCTAACACTTGTTGAGGACGCCGCAGGCCCATGCATGGTCCAGATTTCCTTTCCGTAAAAGTTACGGCTGTTGGGCGATGTTCATTCCTCGGTGAATTTTTTGAAACATTCACAATATTAGGATATTTATTATTTCGTTCAGCTGTGGTGACAAAACTCTCTGTTGCTGTGATGAAAGTATGACTATCGGCTTTGATGTATGCATATACCATAAACGACACAACATAAAACACGATTAAAATGTAGACTAGCTTCTTTAAGTAGAAACGCATTGTGATCGTTATGACGATCAGTGTTGAAAGTTTGTTGATATTCTATCCACACAGTTAACAACACGAACCAATGTATTACATTTCAAAAAGCAGATGGACAAGTGGTGCGGTTTGGCAGGAGGTATGTTTCACTACACGTAAGTTTGCCGATCTAAAAAAATCGACTTCCTGATACAATTATCTACAGATATGAGCCACCCACCATTCAACATCCACACGTGAATAACATTTCCATTTCATATGATTTGTGTACCATTAACATCAGAGCTGAAAAATAAAAGAGATTGATGCATGTATAGTATTAATCAATACCTTGCATGAGATATTACCCCATGAGTCCCTACAGTAACAATACACATATCAGTCGGATAAGAGAAATAATATATCATTTAATTAAAGGCACAATCTCGCTTTCAGATTTACAAAACAAAACACATCCCCGAATCCAACATTCAGCAAATACTTTATGAAATTTCCAACTTTACAATTTCTCACAAATCTGAAGATTTTGAGATGAGGAGAAGATTTTGAGATGAGGAGAACATTATGGACATTGGTATCAATGCGTAAAGGTACGTATGCACTATATGTATACATAAGTTCGACGCAGTTGTGCGTAAAATTCTTTACATAGCTTTGCACAACATAACCTACGAGAATATAAAGCCCATAATGTTATATAAATCGGACTCAATAAATTGGCTTTTTAAGATACCGAATCGATTTCTCTGAAATTTAAAATGTGTACATATAAATACCTTTAATATTCCTGAAGTTAATATACACCACCAGCTACTTACAAAAAAAACAAAAAAAACAACTAGTATGTTTAATTTAACAAGGATTAACTTCAAGGCAACGTATTAGGATTTGATTTTATCCCCAACCTTTTACATATCTCACATTCTCATGTAACCAGTATACATGTATTCGTTAAAGGTAAAATATCAGCTATGTCAAATAAACACTATATAATGAAGAACGTTGGCTTTTGTTTTATCCGTGTAATATTACAAATGTTTCCATATAATTAAAACAGCTCAAATTTAGTTCCCCGTTAGCAACGAAACAATAAACACATGAAAAGTCTTTATTTAGTTAAAGACATAATCCCCTTAACCTGTTCCTTTGTATTATATAATTTGTACTTAGTACAAATAATATTTACGCTAATGATAATTCCCTATCAAATCATTATTAAGATCAACTGTGTTACGATAATAAAAACGCCTCGTTTATAGGCCTCTCCATTTTAAAGTTAGGCGTTCCAATCCGTTAAAAATTGAAGTTGACTATGGGCTTATCGTGTGAATAAATGTCTTAAAGGACCTAAGTCCGTAACTCAAAATCCTCCAAAATCGTCGACATCGAAAACACGAATTATTAGTCAATTTAAATCAACATTGCTGATGTAAACTAACCGAGAAAAGATGAGCTTCTGATATCCGATATTTAAGATAAAATATTTTTTTAACATTGGTACACGAATCGTGTACCATAATGCGCTTCAGCTCCAGTTGTATTGAGAGACTCGAGGGACGAGGCTAGACACATTGTGATTGTTAACCGATTTCAACGAAACTTAAAGATTATGATAACATTGATAATATCTCTGAGTAGCCAAACTTTCCAGACCACGGTAGACAAAGTTTCTGTCACTTCCGGTTAGCGGTTTTCGAGATATCAGATTACCACATTGTATCCTAATCGGTTGGTAATTGAGGTCTGAAGCCGTGCCACATGAAATGTGTGGTAACCTGATATGTCCGAAACTGCTAACCGGAAGTGGTCGAAAGTTTGCCTACTCTGAGATATTATTAATGTTATCGTGATCTGCAAGTTTCATTGAAAATCAGTTGATAATATCGGTACGGAGACTTGCCACATGTGGCAAATAGTCTCCGGATTGGTCTTACCACATTTTTAATTTAAACAATATTTTATTAAATAAGATGAATTGGATTGAACAACAGGCAAAGGCCTATATAAGTTCTCTCCAAACATATAAAATAATTAAATCTTATGTTCACAATACAATGGTGGACATATATACAGGCAGTGAGTAACAAACATATATACAATTCTTGGAGTGTAATTAATAAGTTTTAAATATTAGTGTCAAAATCTCTTGCTGTCTTTATGGTATTTTTGGACTATTTCAAATATGTTAGAATTGGTATTGTGTGGAAGAGCAGGGTTGCCATATAGGATCAGGTCAATTGTAACATTTTGTTTAAGGTAGTATAGACTGTTTTTGAGAATTGTTCTTGGAACAGAGTATGCTGGACATATGAAAAAATAATGGTTATTATCTTCATCCACCGAATTACACATAGGGCATACTTTTGTTTCACTAATAAAGTGGTAGAATAAGTGGTTATTTAAGTTACTATTTTTATTTTTAATTGGCAATTGATAATATTTTCTTTTCTTTTTCCAGTATTATAATACGGTGGTGGTCTAATTATAGAATACACACGTGAGAGGCCCAATTTAAATTTACTAAGTGTTTGTGTGGTTTTAATATCTTCAGGTTAATTATTCCAAAGTTTAATTGTGCAGGGAAAAAAACTAATATAATATGAGCTGGTTTTACAAAATGGTAGATTGAGGTTCAAATTTTCGCTACGAAGATTATAGTTTGATATTGACGGCTCAATTTTTTTAAAAACGTCAGGCAGATAAGTAGGACTTAAGTTGTTCTTTATTTTATATAGATAAATTAATTTATGTTCTATTCTCCGATTAGACAACCAAGCTCTTTGTATAAATTATTAATAGAGGAATTTCTTCTAAGGCCAGTTATTATTCTACCTGCTTCAGTTTGTACATTTTCTAAAAGACCAGAATCTTTCTTTGAACAGTTATCCCATACAATATCGGCATATTCTAAAATCGGGCGAATAAAAGCAAGATATATTTTATTAAGCGAAATTCTATTAATTTTATATTTCAGTATACGTAAAATATTTAGTCGACCACAAGCTTTTTGGTATATATTTGAAATGTGTTTTGACCATAATGCATTAGACTGAAATGTTCATCCCAAATGACAGTGAGTAGTTACGTTTTCAACTTTTGTATTCGCAAACATAACGTCTGGGTGGATTGTAGATTTCCTGGTAAAAATAATATTTTTCGTTTTATTGGAGTTAAAAGTTACGCACCATTGTTTAGCCCACGATGAGATAATATTTAGATCTTCAGTTAGAGATTTCGCGCCACTTAGGGGATTATTATCAATAATTGTAAAAAGTGAAGTATCATCGGCGAATAATCGTATGTTGTTAGTGATATTATCGGAGATATCATTTAAATAAATTAAAAATAGGAAGGGACCAAGCACGCTTCCCTGGGGTACGCCAGAATCAGTATGCAAATAGTTTGATTTGGAACCTTCTAAAACTACACATTGCGTTCTATTACTTAAATAGTGTTCAATACATTTACATAATCTTTTATTGATTCCATATTGTTTTAATTTAGACAATAAACCTATATGCCAAACTTTATAAAACGCCTTTGATACATCACAAAATATAAATCGAATTTGCTTTCCTTTATCAAGGTTACTTATTATAACATCATAAATTTCTAGAAGTTGATTCACTGTAGAAACATTAGATTGGAAACCAGACTGATACTTATATAGCAGGTTATTTTCTTTTATAAAATTAAAAAGATTTTTGAATAAGATTTTCTCTAGTATTTAACATAATGAGCATGTTAATGAAATTGGTCTATAGTTGTCAGGCAACTGCGGATCACCCTTTCCTTTATACGCTGCAATGATAATATGCGAAGTCTTTCAAATATCAGGTAATAATTGGAGTTCTAATGAAAGATTAAATAATTTGGTGAGAGGGATTGTGATTGATGGAGTTATCTTTTTCAATATAGGTGGGCTATTATTATCTGGACCAGACGGTTTTGAACAGTTGAGAATTAGTAACTGGTCTTTCACTTCTTGTTCGCTTACAATAACATTCTGTAGTTCGTTGTTACAGCGAGAAGCAAAGTATAGAAGGTCAGGTACATCATTTAATTTTGAAATAGAGGCAAAATGAGAGTTTAGAATATTTGCCTTATCAAGTGGATGTGTGTAAACGCAATCTTCAAATAATAATGGGGGGGGGGGACCTTTTGATTATCAAGATTTGTAATAGATTTGGCTATTTTCCACCATTTATTTGAAGGCAAGTTTTTATTATTTATTTGTTTTTCTAATTTGTTTTTAAAATTATTTTTAGCTTCTCTAACGAGTACTACTACTTCATTTCTTATTTTCCTAAATAATAGCCAATGATTAGGAGTATTTGTTTTCTTGGCGCGTTTGTGTGCTCTATTTCGTTTTCGATTTTTTTTACGTATGTCGTTATTCATAAATGGCTTATCATTTGGTCTTATAGTCACTACCTTTGTTGGGATATACTGTATTAATGCTTTATTTAAAACATTTAAAAAAAATTCATAAATGTTGTTAATATTATCACTATTAAAAACATTTTTGGACCAATCAGCAGTTAATAATTCATTATTTAAACCTTCGTAATCAGCAAGTTTATAATTCCTAATAGTTCTTTTGTATGTTAATTTTTTGTATGTTTTTATATTTAAACATAAAGTTATTGGTGAATGTGTACTACATATAGGGGCTTTAACATTAGTATCCGATATATGTGATTTCCTATTAGTAATGAAAAGATGAATACACGAACCAGGTAGCGTTGTGAAATCAGTCGGTTCTTTTATAAGATTTTCAAGATTTAATCTTTGTAGTAGTTTATTAAATTTAACACAATTACATGAATTACTCAAAGTGTCGATATTAAAATCCCCTGTTAGAATAAAAAAAAGAACCACTATCTAATGCATTAGATAACGTATCGTAAAATGTATCCCAAAAGGCAACCCTTGTATTTGGGGGTCTATAAATAACCCCGAGTAAGAATTTGGTGTAATCAGTAAATATGTCTATAAAAAGTAGTTCAATTTCAGGGTTTATGAGATGTCTTACCACATGTGGCAAATACAGCCCCAGCCAATTGTATTTATTAGATACTGATCTTCTGACCTACATTTTTTATTGCCAATTTTTGCTGCAGATTATACTGTGCATTGGAGCAAACATTATTTACCGTAGGGTGTCACTGTGATAAGGGTAAGATTAGGTTACATAACTTGGGCTTAAATGTCGACCTTGTAACAGAAAGCAACTGGGAGCAACTGAAAAGGGTCGACCTCATAAATTCTTACAGTTACAACTCAAAGCAAATAGTTGCAGCTATGTTCAACGTCTGCAACTCGCTACACTTTAAGAGCGGTGCCAACTAGTTGCAGTCGACACAAGCCGTCAGCAAGTTTATAATTCCTAATAGTTCTTTTGTATGTTAATTTTTTGTATGTTTTTATATTTAAACATAAAGTTATTGGTGAATGTGTACTACATATAGGGGCTTTAACATTAGTATCCGATATATGTGATTTCCTATTAGTAATGAAAAGATGAATACACGAACCAGGTAGCGTTGTGAAATCAGTCGGTTCTTTTATAAGATTTTCAAGATTTAAACTTTGTAGTAGTTTATTAAATTTAACACAATTACATGAATTACTCAAAGTGTCGATATTAAAATCCCCTGTTAGAATAAAAAAAAGAACCACTATCTAATGCATTAGATAACGTATCGTAAAATGTATCCCAAAAGGCAACCCTTGTATTTGGGGGTCTATAAATAACCCCGAGTAAGAATTTGGTGTAATCAGTAAATATGTCTATAAAAAGTAGTTCAATTTCAGGGTTTATGAGATGTCTTACCACATGTGGCAAATACAGCCCCAGCCAATTGTATTTATTAGATACTGATCTTCTGACCTACATTTTTTATTGTCAATTTTTGCTGCAGATTATACTGTGCATTGGAGCAAACATTATTTACCGTAGGGTGTCACTGTGATAAGGGTAAGATTAGGTTACATAACTTGGGCTTAAATGTCGACCTTGTAACAGAAAGCAACTGGGAGCAACTGAAAAGGGTCGACCTCATAAATTCTTACAGTTACAACTCAAAGCAAATAGTTGCAGCTATGTTCAACGTCTGCAACTCGCTACACTTTAAGAGCGGTGCCAACTAGTTGCAGTCGACACAAGCCGTCTTGCAACTGGCGTCAACTTGTTTCCATGTTGTACCAGTAACATCACGTGATTAGACGTATGTAACTATCGTGACGAAAATTAAATAGTAACTAACGTGATGAAAATTAAATGGTAGTACAAGCTGTATTTTGCGGTGTCTGGATAAAACCAGGCTTTTATTTGATTAAAATAGTGTGTAGGGGAAATGTATCTTCGTTATCTATGGAAGACTAAATGGGACAATATTCATGATTCGTGTTTCTACATTCCAGTTTGAACATTTTAGTCACGAACGCAACATTCTAATTTAATGATTCTCGTTTGAACATTTTAGACACGAACGCAACATTCTAAACTAGTGATTCTCGTTTCTGCATTCTTATGTCAACACTCCATGCACAAAATCAACATTTTAAACAAAAAATTGACTTTATGTTTCATTTTCGCCGTTTTATCGGTAACTTTTATATATCATTAAATATTAAAATTATAAGATAGTAAGCTGGCACTGCCAGGCAGGATACGCCCACATTTTCGAGAGATGGATAGAGAACAAGCAAAACCGATAGTGATTTTTTCTACAATCAAAGGCTATAATTCATTAAATTACAATTTGATATGTGCAAGGAACCAAGATCTTTGGGTTATAACCATGCATTTCAAGTTTCATCAAAATTGAATCAAAATTGTGACCTATACTGGGTCCACAACCTTGTTATACCATTTTCTTAACAGTATTCGCATACACACGGCTGCCATTTTGTATGGCAATTTTGTTCCGAAATTCGAACTCAAACTTCCTTAGGGTGTAACGGTGATATAATCAAACGATTTTTTAAATAGGATAATAATTGTGACCTCCAGAGGGACCACAAGCTAAACAAAGACGATTTTGCGTATAATCAGGGGCAATAATTCAGGAAGTTATGATCTGATATGCGCAAATAACGAAAGGAACCAAGATCTTTTGGTTATAACCATGCATTTCAAGTTTCATCAAAATCGAATCAAAATTGTGACCTCTACAGGGTCCACAACCTTGATATACCATTTTTGAACAGTATTCGCATACGAATGGCGGCCATTTTGTATGGCAATTTTGGTCCAATTTTTCCAAAATTCGAACTCAGCCTTCCTTAGGGTGCAACGGTGATATAATCAAACGATTTTCTAAATTGGATAATTATTGTAACCTCCAGAGGGACCACAAGCTAAACAAAGACGATTTTGCGTATAATCAGGGGCAATAATTCAGGAAGTTACGATCTGATATGCGCAAATATCGAAAGGAACCAAGAACTTTTGGTTATAACCATGCATTTCAAGTTTCATCAAAATCGAATCAAAATTGTGACCTCTACAGGGTCCACAACCTTGATATACCATTTTTGAACAGTATTCCATACGAATGGCGGCCATTTTGTATGGCAATTTTGGTCCAATTTTTCCGAAATTCGAACTCAGCCTTCCTTAGGGTGTAACAGTGATATAATCAAACGATTTTTTTAAATTGGATAAATATTGTAACCTCCAGAGGGACCACAAGCTAAACAAAGACAATTTTGCGTATAATCAGGGGCAATAATCCAGGAAGTTATGATCTGATATGCGCAAATATCGAAAGGAACCAAGATCTTTTGGTTATAACCATGCATTTCAAGTTTCATCAAAATCGAATCAAAATTGTGACCTCTACAGGGTCCACAACCTTGATATACCATTTTTGAACAGTATTCGCATACGAATGGCGGCCATTTTGTATGGCAATTTTGTTCCAACTTTTCCAAAATTCGAACTCAGCCTTCCTTAGGGTGTAACGGTGATATAATTAAACGATGTTTTAAATTGGATAATTATTGTAACCTCCAGCGGGACCACAAGCTAAACCAAGGCGATTTTGCGTATAATCAGGGGCCATAATTCAGGAAGATACGATCCGATATGCGCAAATATCGAAAGGAACCAAGACCTTTGGGTTATAACCATGCATTTCAAGTTTCATCAAAATCGAATTAAAATTGTGATCTCTACAGGGTCCAAAACCTTGATATACCATTTTTTAACAGTATATGCTTACGAAAGGCGGCCATTTTGTATGGTAATTTTGGTCCGATTTTTCCGAAATTTGAACTCAACCTTCCTAAGGGTGTAACGGTGATATAATCGAACGGTTTTTTAAATCGGATAATAATTGTGACCTCCAGATGTACCACGAGCTAAAATAGGTGATTTTTCGGACTATCAGGGGCCATAATTCAAAAAATTTCGTCCCGATAGGCGCAAATATCGAAAGGAACCAAGATCTTTGGGTGATAAACATGCATGTCAAGTTTCATCAAAATCGGTTCAAAATTGTGACCTCTATAGGGTCCACAAGCTAAAAACGTGATTTTTCGTACAATCAGGGGCCATAATCCATGAAGTTTTGATCTGATACATGCCAATATCGAAAGCAGCCGAGATCTGTTGGAGATAAACCTATATTTTAAGTTTCGTCGAAATCCGACAAGAATTGTGACCTGTAGAGAGTCCACAAACAATTGTGGACGGACGGACGGACATCCGGACGGACGTCCGGACGGACGGACGTCCGGACGGACGGACAGGGGCGACGACATAATACGTCCACATGAAAATGTGGGCGTATAAAAATAATTTCTTAATTTTACACGACAAAGAAATCAATTCATTGGGATAGTCTCTTTAAATGTTTGTTTAGAACTGAAACAAATTATCTATTAGTCAATCCCCACGCTTAAAACATTAGCAGAATTTATTGTGTATATGTGAAATAGACCCGACCGAAGCACAAAATAGTGCCAAAAGTGCGGCCCCCGCGTGTGTCAAATGTCCGTTTAAACTTGCTAATTCTGTTTAAATCGCATTTTCTTACGGGGATTTATTATTCAATCTCGAGTTGTGTCCGCGTTAACGCACAGACAAACCTGTTTGTCGAAGTCATTTTACTTTCGTTTGTTTGTTTACAAACTGATTTCTGTGCGTTGACCTCCCGACCTGTGGCGTTAATATAAGATAACGTCATGTGGATATCATGGCTATTCACTGTGTTAGAGTCACTTCTCTGCAGGTAGGGTGAGTCTGTCGTTTATAATGGTTTCAAGCCTTCTTCTAACAACGTTGTGAGTAACTCAATTGTACCGTACGACAGAGCTAAATGTAAATATTGCAAATGGCGACTTTTCCGCGGTATTGCCGTGGTTAATTCTTGCATTTGGAAAGGACGTTTTACTTGTTACCTGTCAGACTTAAAAAAACGCCCGTCGGCGACAAGAAGACGGCCGAACATTTCGAGCCGTGCTCAGTAAAGTAGTTCTTGCATAATGCATATCTTTGTATTTAAAATCGAAAGTTATTTAAAACTAAATGTGACCTCTTTTAAAAACAATTTAGAATAGGTATGAAGAGGTACAGATTCAATATTCAAATACAGTTTGGCAGAGAATGGGACATGTAGGCCTAGGCTACCAGCTATAAAATAAAATCGAAAGTTATTTGAAATTAAATTTAACCTCTTTAACTTTAACAATTAATAAAGTTATGAAGAAAGAGCGAAAATTGAATAAATATCCCCGTGAGGATAGCCAGGCCCGTAGCCAGCTTGCTGGTGGAGGGGGGGCAGCCCGGCTGATAGGGGGGTGGGGGTGGTTACTCCCCCCGCCATATGGTTGACAACTTTTTGTCAAGGAGGCAAGATTATTTCCAGGGGGGCTTCGCCCCCCAGCCCCCCCCCCTTTAGCTACGGGCCTGAGGATAACATCCAAGAAAGAGACTGGATATACACCCACCAGCAGCTTCCGTCTGCACTATGATAAGATCCATCGTCTCATGATAATTGGGCATCATTTTGTTCTTTCTCTTATAGATTATAAAACGTACCGGTAACTAATGAGATCTGAGGAAGGGCGAGCGCGAGGGACATAATATTGTGTACCCTGGTCGTCGATTGGAAGTGCTATTTTAGTCAATTCACGCAATATGGAGTAGCTATCGCAATTAAGCTTGTATCCGGTGCTTCCGTGGAGTCAATTTTGTGCGTGGTAATATTTTTTTATTGCCTTAACTTAAGTTGGATAAGACTCCACTAGTGTAGTCGTACAGACAGGTGACTTTTAAGTCGCGCGGACAATCATGGCGAATGGCGACAGTGGCGTTAAAGGGCTTAGACGTAGGCCAGGCCAACAACAAAATTATCAAAAGAAGACAGGGACAATATTAGCTCTGCAAGCCGTTTTGTGAAATGTAAAATCTTTAACCCTAACTTTGCTACCACCACACCATATCAGATTTATACCCGGAGATACTTTATTTTATACCCTATTATCATAATATAGCCATAGATGATAGATTACTATTATTAGGCTAAAGAGTAAAACTTACTTAAGTATCAACATCGATAACACTTCCTTACCGTGTCCAACAGGCCCTACTGCTGTTACTGAAATTTTGAGGAAACTCGAAGAAGACCTTGAAACTGTAGATTATTAGTACTAGTAGCCTAAGTTGGGACGCCGTATGCTGTATATGCCTAGACAAGAAATACACGTGGACGTCGTATAAAATGGTCGCTTTCGAAAATCCCTTGTAATCCGAAGCCTGTCAGTGTCTATATGGACGACGTCACAAAATTCTACGGAGCTCAGCAAGGGGCATAAATCCATTTATTTTAAAATTAAATCACGAATCGGATTTGAGCTGTTGAAATACTTATAATCCAAAAATGTCAAAATATACCCCACCAAGATGTCCCTTCTCTAACTAAACCTAAATTTAAATAAGCACAATTAATTCTGATAATACGTTCAAAAGCTAAAATATCTAGGTCTACCACTGTTCCACTCATTTGGGACTAAGTGGCCTAAGCTTCATCATATTGAAATCCACCAAGCAGCCTAAATTTTCCCTTCTAGAGTGCTAAGTCCACACTGTCGCGACAAGCGTTTTTTAAAACAGGTCTGAATTACCACAATCCAATTTCAACAGATGCGAATCAATTTTGAAATAGACCAAAGCTGGCCTACATCATCTCAAATTATCTGAATATTCTGGCAATACTAATATTATAAATATGTTACAATAATCTATAAAGCCATCCGTACATCTTATCAAGCCATTCACGTAATACCCTGTAGGCTATATGTTGGCTACTGACCCAGCTGGGGACCTTTCAGATTTTTTGACAGAAAATATTATTGCGAATACAAAGTCTCGCGGTGGTAGGCCTAATTGAGTTGCGAAGTTTCCGTGGAGGTCGCCATGTTTGATTTAAGTGTGTTTGTCTCACGGCCTCTGATTGGACAGCGATTATGTTCACGTGTCTGCGGTAAACGTACTTATAAGTTCGGAAAATTCTGACTAGTTTAGAAAAAGTAAATTTCGGAACATGACGTATAGAAATAGGATTATGTAGTCACAACAAAACACAATGGAGACGTTTGGCAATCGTAAATTTCCGGTCCGTATCACGTATCCATATCAATTTTGCGTTTGGCGTCAACAATGCGTGTGTGGGCCCTATAGTTTCTCATACGTGATACGACACACGGATACGGCAGCACGTGTCGAACAGGTTTCAAACGGAAAGCTCCGTTTAACACCCGTGTCTTTGAACCGTTTTTTTTTTGTTGCTACTTTTAGACACTGAAATGTTGTGTCGTAGGCTCGTAGCGTTTTTTATGAATCTGGGTGTATCCTAGAACATGAATCATGATAACGACTGGAATTTAATCATTACTTTTGATGAGCTTTTCGCGGAAACAATTCCAATCACAATAGGTAGATAAAATTATGTTTCTGGGCGTATTGGGTTCTTTACACTAAGTTCGAATATTAACATGACAAGCCCATAGTCAACTATACATAAACAGCGGATGTCTTAGATATTGGGTGGATTAACATTGCCCGTCATATCTGCGTTAAATAATAACATGACCACAGGACTAACAAAATGGAGACTTCGATTATCATGGCAATGGCACTTGACGACCTAGAACATAAACTGTGGGTACAATTTCAATTTGAAAATTGTGGCTATTTATTAAAGTAATTTTCAATATATTCATCTTTCATTATCAATATTTGAACTTTTATTATTATAGCATAATGCATCTTTTAATTGCAGTATGTGATTTAGTGACATTAACATTTTTAAAAAATGCTTCCTCACGTTTACATGGAGAACTATGTGACTTGAATAAGTTCATATCTTAAAGACTTAAAGTGACAATAACACTCTTGCTGGCTTGACAGCCCCAGAAAATAATAAATAGCCTTATTCTAAGCACTAGAAGTTTAAGTGTCCTACCTGACTGTTGTGTAACTTATCCATTACATGCTTATTTGCTTGTCTCTAGAGAGGGTTCTAAAATATTTTTAAATCTAAGTCACATTTGAAAAGGTTTACGCTAGGCTTTTCAAATCATTTAGTTGAATTTAAAAAAAAAAATTAAATTAGGTGTGTTAAGATGAAATTTGTATCATCAATTAATTGGAATATTGTAAAATAGTACAATTTGTTGACCAGAATAAAGATTGGGGCATATATTATTAAGTTACAACAAGAGTGGTATTGAGCCTTTAAACTGCTCGGTCTATTATGAACACTTTATTTACACGATTTTGTCAAATTCGACTATTCGTACCAGAGAGTGCGACTAGTGAACTCCTAAATATACATAATCACAAATTGTAAAATATATCAAATCTGTCCTGCACACTGCGCTCTAATATAAATGATAGAACAGTGTAAACTGTAGAGAGCTGTTAGAAATAATACGTTCAAAATAAATAATGGCTTGAAAAGGTGATCTAACTTTGCCCCAAAAGGAATACGTATTCAATGAATTATATGAAAACTTTATAGAATTGTTAGAAATAATACGTCCAAAATAAATAATGGCTTGAATAGGTGATCTAACTTTGCCCAAAAGGAATACGTATTCAATGAATTATATGAAAACTTTATAGAATTGTTAGAAATAATACGTTCAAAATAAATAATAGCTTGAATAGGTGATCTAACTTTGCCCATAAAGGAATACGTATTCAATGAATTCTATGAGGAAAATTAGACTTTTAACAACACTTTTATGTTTTCAGGATGCCGCCGTGGCTCAGTGAGTAAGATGCTGGCTAGCTAATCTGGTGGTCCAGGCTCGCTGTAGCACAGAGCAAAAAATGGCTATATCATGGAAGTTGCAGTTTTTCCGATCTGGTTTCGCATTGTCAATGGTGCATTGGGTCTGATAAGACCTGAAGTCTAGTCGTTCGGATGGTACAAAACCCGAGGTCCGGTGTACACATTGGGTGTGCACGTTAAAGAGTAGGTCGGAGTAGGACGTTAAACCCCCACTTCATTTCATTATCTAAATATCGTTTTTCAAGCTGGTCGCATAGCCGTGGCGATAGAGAGGCGGCTTCTCACCAATGCAACGAGGGTTCAATCCCAGCTCAGGGCAAGAACTTTATGGTTGTAAGTGAGAGGGGTATTCGGTCTCCCGTCCGATCAGGCAGGTTCCCCCGAGTTCTTTGGTTTCTTCCTGCAGTAATGATCGAAATCATTCGCACGATCTGTGCCAAGGGCCAAATTGAAAATAAGCCTCAGGTTTAATTTGCTACCCTTGTAAAATGACGAGATTATTATTATAGTAGCATGGACCTTTTGACAGTTTATGTGAATCTTTTAGAGCGCTAGAATGTGATATATGCTTGATAAATGCATAATGTAAAAACTTACCATCTCAATAATCTGTATTGGCTAAATATTTTTTTTTAACCGGTGGTGCTATAGCAACATACGGGACCACGTCCGATCGCCACTAACATATGGGACCACGTCCGATCGCCAATAACAGACGGGGCCACGTCTAATCGCCACTTACGACGTTCCCCTCCTCTTCTCTTCTTGTGGGCAGTTCGTTTGACACTAGAATCAATCGTTCATGGCTGGAATCAGCCGCCCAGCATTCATGACCGCAACTTGACTACGGTCTTATTCTAGACGTCGTTCATCTTGTTACGATCATAAAATATATTCTATCTATTCAGCTGTCATTAACCAACAGGTACCCTGTAAATATGAAATAAAAACGCAATCAAAATTTATAATTAGTCAATTACGCGATTTGATAGCACTGTAAGATACGCCCACATTTTACAAGAGATGGACAGAGAACAAGACAAAAAGCCTACATTGTGCAAGAAATCAATAGAGAACAAGATAAAAAAAGAGCGATTTTTCGCACAATCCAGGGGCCATAATCGAGAAAGTTATGGTCAGAAATAGCAAATATTTGGGATATTAAGATATATTTTAAGCTTCATCACAACCATCGTATTATACATACTTTGGAGCGGCCATTTTGTCAGGCAGTTTCAGTGCGATTTTCGAAGTCAACCGTCATTAGGGTGTAACGGTGTTCATAATGGTTTTTTAAATTCGGATAGAAATTGTGACCTCTAAAAGGGGTGGGGTGGGGAGGGAGAGAGGGGGGGGGGAGAGGAAAAATGGGGTTTAACGTCCATTCAACAAAACTAGGTTATTTCGGGACTAACATATGGTTTTAATTTTATTTCAATAATTCGCTTGCGCGTTGGGGTCTTTAGCAGTGGGAGGAAACCCGAGTGCCCGGAGGAAACCCACGAGGCTGAGAAGGCGCTCCTATCTCCATGCCACATACGCTCACACCAGGGCTCGAAACCACAGCTAGAGGTAGAAGCGCGGCACTCTAGACAACTAGGACATCCCAACCCCCCACCTCTAAAGGGACCACAAGCTAAAGACTTAAACCTATATTTCAAGCTTCGTCAAAATCGGATAAGAATTGTGAACGGACAGTGGCGACGACAATATATGTTCAGATGAAAATGTGGGCATATAAATAGGGATTTTTCGTACAATCAGTGTGTGTGGGGGGGGGGGGTATGTTTTTAAATCGCAAATTTATCCTTGAAAAGATAGTAAGCTGGCACTGCCAGGCAGGATACGCCCACATTTTCAATTGATGGATAGAGAACAAGCAATACCGAAAGTGATTTTTCCTACAATCAAAGGCCATAATTCATTAATTTACAGTTTGATATGCGCAAATATAGAAAAGAATCAAGATTTTATAAACATGCATTTCAAGTTTCATCAAAATCGAATTAAAATTGTGACCTCTACAGGGTCCACAACTTTGTATGTACCATATTTTGACACTATTCGCGTATAAACGGCGGCCATTTTGTCAGGCAATTATGGTCCGATTTTCTCGAAATTCGAACTCAACCTTCCGTAGGATGTATTGGTGATAGGGTCAAACGTTTTTTTTAGAATCGGATAATAATTGTGACCTCCAGAGGGGCTAGGCCATAATTCATTAAGTTACAGTTTGCTATGCGCAAATATAGAAAAGAATCAAGATTTTATAAACATGCATTTCAAGTTTCATCAAAATCGAATTAAAATTGTGACCTCTACAGGGTCCACAACTTTGTATGTACCATATTTTGACACTATTCGCGTATAAACGGCGGCCATTTTGTCAGGCAATTATGGTCCGATTTTCTCGAAATTCGAACTCAACCTTCCGTAGGATGTATTGGTGATAGGGTCAAACGTTTTTTTTAGAATCGGATAATAATTGTGACCTCCAGAGGGGCTATAGGGGATTTTTCGGACAATCAGGGGCCATAATTCAGGAAGTTACGATCCGATATGCGCAGATATCGAAAGGAACAGAGATCTTTGGGTTAAAACCATGCATTTCAAATTTCATCAAAATCGAATTAAAATTGTGATCTATACAGGGTCCACAACCATGATATACCATTGTTTAACAGTATTCGCGTATAAACGGCAGCCATTTTGTATGGCAATTTTGGTCTGAGTTCCCCGAAATTTGAACTCAACCATCCTTAGGGTGCAACGGCGATATAATCAAACGATTTTTTTTAAATCGGATAATAATTGTGACCTCCAGAGGGACCACACGCTAAACAAAGGCGATTTTGCGTATAATCAGGGGCCATAAAATTCAGGAAGTTACGATCCGATATGCGCAAATATCGAAAGGAACCAAGATCTTTGGGTTATAACCATGCATTTCAAGTTTCATCAAAATCGGATTAAAATTGTGACCTCTACAGGGTCCACAACCTTGATATACCATTTTTTAACAGTATATATTCGCGTACAAACGGCGGCCATTTTGTATGACAATTTTGGTCCGATTTTTCCGAGATTTGAACTCAACCTTCCTTAGGGTGTAACGGTGACATAATCAAACGGTTTTTCAAATCGGATAATAATTGTGACCTCCAGAGGGACCACAAGCTAAAATAGGTGATTTTTAGGACAATCAGGGGCCATAATTCAGGAAATTACGTTCCGATAGGCGCAAATATTGAAAGGAACCAAGATCTTTGGGTTATAAACATGCATGTCAAGTTTCATCAAAATCGGTTCAAAATTTTGACCTCTTTAGGGTCCACAAGCTAAAAACATGATTTTTCGTACAATCAGGGGCCATAATCCATGAAGTTTTGATCCGATACATGCCAATATCGAAAGCAGCCGAGATCTTTTGGGAAACCTATATCTCAAGTTTCGTCGACATCGGGTAAGAATTGTGACCTGTAGAGAGTCCACAAACAATTGTGGGCGGACAGGGGCGACGACATAATACGTCCACATGAAAATGTGGGCTATAAAAAACGTTGAATTTTTATAGATGTGTGTCAAGTGTTTCGAGAAATCATTCCTTTTGGCGAACAAAGAAGAATCAAGGTTTAAAATAAACGGCAAGGATTCCAAACAGAACCGAGTTGGTGTAAAGCTGTATTTTCTTATTACATGTGTATAAGGACAGACAGTAACGATGAGAAGCTAGCCGCTGTCAGAGTAACTAGTGAGGACGGGTATACTTACTACCTGTGTCATGCAGCTAAACAAAAAAGGAGGGGTCCGTTGGTACAAACTACTTTATCGTAGGTATCAAAGTCTTACCCATAATATGTATGAAATCTACTGTACAATTGAAAATAAAGGTGGACACTCCACAAAGCTTGACAACGGGGAAATACCCAAATGGAAATCAATTACGTCAGTCATTGGACTAGATCATTTCAAACAGAAGGGGTGACAGCATGTCATATCTATCGAAACGGTTCGCGGCACTTTTACGACAATTCAAATTTATATGAAAAAGGTATTGGTTTCAACTCGGTTTTTTAAAACAATACTTATTTACAGAAATTGTATATTGAAAAAAATTATAAAAGAAGTAAAGTATTTATGTTTTAAAGGTAGTCAACTTATTATATGGCCGAGTAATAATATTAAGATTCCACATTCAAAAATTTCATACATTCAAAGTCTTCGGGATATATTGGAATAATTGTACTCGGACAGTAGAGTTTCCTCACAATCTTCATCATCATCAAAATGCATACCAATGAAACCTCCGGTTCAGTACCATATTCGAACGACTAAACATTTTCCTTGTCGGGTTTTCCATCTTAAAATGACAAAGCGACCCGGGGGTTAGGGGGTATCCGGTATGGACCTACCAGGGTGGAACTCGAGTCACGAACTCTCCTGATTAGTGAGCCAGTGTATGTCATACCAACTGAGCTACATGTGTATACAAAGATAGCTATAGCTGGAAAAAGAATAAGAGCTACTATAACACACCGTTTTCATATATAGGCCTACATTTATCGATGAAAATTGAAAATCTTGTTTCAACAATCTCTTCTTTTTAAGTTAATATTTGTTAGTAAATATTGATTAATCAATGTGGGATACATATTATTTTAATCAGATTGTTTATCTCAAGTCCGGACAGATTTTCACGATAAGATAACAACATGAACAATGATAATGTTTGAGTGTCATTTAGCGATCGGGAAACACATCAATATGGATGTATGAGACGACTAGTTAAAATAATAATTTGGTACAGGGTCCAGTGACGTATTAATAATAGAGGCGTTTTATCTGCACGTGGCATTGACATGCTAAGTTATATACGACATGTGGTTCATCTGGACTTTCCGGCGTGGTTATCCTCTGTCAGTGGTACAGGGTGGAGGGAGAGGCAAGGACAGCCGTCTTGTCGTTCGGGCACGACCAAAAACCGAGGTCCCGTGTAGACATTGATGTTCGCGTAATAGATCTCTTGGCAGATTAAATCCGATGTATAAGTAGGTCGTAGCGCGCCGCTGTCTGGACAAAATTTCCCTCACACATAGCACACTGTATGGCATATGGATCATTAGTCCAATCGAAGATACAGAACAGGACGTTAAACCCCATTTCATTTCTGTTTTTTAGGGCTGGGGGGATTTGTCCCTTTCACTGACTGGCGTGGAAACTACAGTCATTATACTATAGAGCTGTACCATTATAACTTGAAACGAAGGGAAATTCAATACTTTTGATACAAACAAGGGACAAACCATATTGTATTTGTCATGCAATTCGGCATCTTAAAGTACCTAATTAAGTCTCTAACTCAATATTATCCCAAATCTTCAACATTGAAAACACGATTTATTTGTCAAATTTAATCAACATTGATGTTTTGATCTTACCGGAAAAAGATGAGCTTTTGATATCCAATATTTAAGACAAAATAAACATACAATTGGTACACGAATCTTGTACCATAATACGCTTCAGCCCCAGCTGTAACTTAAGAGACTCGAGGGACGAGGCTAGAGACATTCCACCAAATCAAACTGGAATAACCAGACGCTAGAAATTTGCACTCGATTGAGACTGTAGACTCATTTCGCCGATCATAAATGATTTGAAATTGGAGTAAACGGAAACCATTGAATGTAAATCAGTTTATATACATTCATATCATAGAATTATATGTGACGCGACCCACTTTGTGAATTTCTGGGTCCAAAATGTTGGCGATTTAGCTCCTTTAAATATCAATATTAAAACAATAACAAATGTATTCCAAAGACACAATATCACATTAATATTGATAACATCTGGCTTTTAACCTACATCGTCACCTTGACACCTGGGTGATAAATAATCAACTATTGTAATTACTAGTATATTGCTAAGACAATTCACTTGATTATGGCTGACTGACTGATAATATTGTTACTATACAAGCTCATCTCACAAATCATATACCTTGACAACTAGCCTGGAACACATAACCTATTTACATGTAAAGCAATAGAGAGCTATGTTGTTCCTGATTACAGTAACAAATCGATGACACTTTGATAACAAAATACATTTTGTTGTGATTGAATTGACAACAAATATCCTTACCTCAGTAAATGTGTGTCTGTCGCCCTGGATTTGAAGGTTTCGACAAAATACAAAGATAAACATCATTGGTTTGTAATCGACATCTTCCACATCTTACACATCCACAATTCTGTATCAACATTCAGCACTGTTTCACTAGCAGGTACTAATCAATACTTTTCTTGTCTCTGGTGCCATTCATTGATTGGTTGGTAACTTCGCGCTTTTCACGCTGCAGTTCCAACTAATGGTAAACGGACAAACTGAAAACTGTTACCTATTAATTAGATGAAAAGGACAATGTTGGTTGTTAGGCAATATTAGATATGTGATATATGATTTTAAGACAGAGGTCATTGCTACAGTTGATGAGCAACGGTGATTTTGATGACAAGGGGGGGGGGGGGTCACATAAGTATTATTGACTGAAGTAGATAGCTATAACTACGGTGGCTGATGAGGGACATGAAAAATAATATAAATTTGTTTTTGTTATATATATTCACCCAAGTCAATTTTAATATAATTTTTTTTTTTTTAATTTTCACCCAAGTTAATTTTACTTTTCACCCGAGTCAATTTTACTTTTCACCAAAGTCATTTGTAATTTAATTTGTTTTTTTATAATTTTCACCCATGTCAATTTCAATAAAGGACCTAAGTCCGTAACTCAAAACCTCAAAAATCTTCGACATCGAAAATACAAAGTATTGGTCAATTTAAATCAACATTGATGATGTAAACATACCGGGAAAAGATGAGCTTCTAATATCCGATATTAAAGATAAAATCGTGTACCATAATGCGCTTCAGCCCCAGTTGTAATGAGAGACTCGAGGGACGAGGCTAGACATGCACCAAACTGAACGAAGTTATGTAGACTGGAATAACTAGACGCTAGAAATGTGCACTTGATTGCGATTGCTGGCTTATTTTGATTAGAAATTGGAGTAAAAACGGAAACCATTGAATGTAAATCAGTTTATATACATTCAGATTACAGTATTATATGCGTTGCGACCCACCTTTGTGAATTTCAAGGTACCAAATGTTAACGATGTAGCTCCTTTGATTTACGCCCTAGTATTGATAAGACATGAATTTGGAAGTTGGAATGATCCTTCTGGGCTCCATTATATTTATATAGCAAATCTCCCTAGGGAGGTTCTCGCAAGATACTTGAATCAATATTTTGGTAAGTAACATCCACTCGACACAAATTAGGTCATTTCGGGACTTTTTCATTTTTTAATAGTCAGTCTCTGCTTAGTGGTATTTGGTAATGGAAGGAAACTGGGGTACTGGACAAACAACCCTACTACTTGTCATGTGCGAGCGGGTAATCGAAACCACGCCACTTGAATTATGATGCAATGCACACACTTTCACTGAAGTCCCAAAACTTAGGTGGAACAAAAATGGTAATATAATGCTTTTTAAGATTATCAGAACAGTTCAGTATTATCTTTGATTACAATGTCATCTTTATAAGCCCGATTTGGTCTCAAGTTGATCATGCTTTTAAATTAACAGGGATTATTATAGATCAATAAGGAATGATTCTTAATGATGTTCAACTGTCAACTTACTATTGTTATAGATCCGAGGGCTAATCCTAGAATAGTTGTTGAATGCTATTTTTAGTTATTTTTGATCTTACAAGCTGTGAGTCTTGTCTTGACTTAATTGTTTAATATGTTTCTAATTTTCAGATTAAAAATTATGAGAAAAGCGAACCAACAAAAATTCAAAAAGAAGACAAATTAAGCATTGGCTGGTTGCATGCATCGTCTGGGGGTGTTCATAAACAAAAAAGCTTATGGAAGGTGGAGGAACCATGAGAGAAATAAGCGTTCCATTAGATGAAACGTCCTTTGACGCATTGAAAAGTAGGATTTGTAAAGTTTTTATCAAAGGTCATTTTAAGAGGGAAGAAATTAAAACATTCATAAATCTATCTGATCAAGAATGCTCTCTAAATGACTACATGAAATGTCATGGTTTATATGCTTCAAAATTTCGCATGTATTTAATGACAAAAAAATGTGATAAAGACCCTTCAGAGCATCACCTGAATAAAAATCACAAATCGTCTTCTGCGGGTAAGCAAGTAGAAGTTTCAAAAAGTGCTAGCAATTTTGAGTTTGAGCATTTAGAACCAAAGCGTATGGAGATTTCTTTTCCTCGCAACGATTCATCTTCTGTGAGTAAACAAGTAGAAATTTCAAAAGGTACTTAGCAATTGTAGTTTGAGCATTTGGAAACAAACAGAAGTATGGAGATGTCTTACGTACGAAATACTTCGTCACAATATAATCCTGAAATTATCGTCAGTTGTGTTTCAGCAAGCTACAATGTTATGACTTGAGTGCCAAAAACTGATGACCATACTGAAACAAAGGATTATAAACCTTTCACTGACAATTTTTTAGTGTGATCATTGAGGTTGGTGGTTCTGTTTTTCTTGAGGAGAAATTAGATGGTGATGGACATTTACTGTATGTCAAACCACAACTTAAAGAAGAGAAAAAGTGTTTGATAGTGCACCAACCGCATGAAATATGTGGTTATGTTGATGAGGAAATTGTCATTGGAGTAATAGTTAATGACCTCCAAAGCAAAATTTATTATGAATGGTACAAAAACGATGACATTCTTACAGCTGGTGTGGGTGTTTGTTGTATTTGGATCGGGAACCAGGTACACTTACCAATGTTGTATTCAAAAGGAAGAAATTAAAGAAATATCAAATTATGTTAAAGTGTATAAAAATTGGAAAAGAAAATTGTTTCTAGATCTTTTAGTACCCCAGATAAAACTGGAATTCAGGAAATAAAGGAATGAGATTTGAACTTCAAAGAAGACATAATTGGCGAAGGAACATTTGGTCGTGTATACCGTGCAAAGTGGATGGGCACAGATTTAGCCGTTAAAAGAATTGGTCTAAAGAGACAGATGAAAGCTGTTGCCAACTCTGTGAAACGGGAATGTGGTATTCTGAGTGGGGTGCGCCATCCTCATATTGTTCAGATAATGGGGATAGTTAACAACGAAAGTAGTATCAAGATTGTATCTGAACTCATAGATGGAGAAAATCTGGAAACAATTCTATTTGATTCAATGTCAAAAATGACAATTGAAGAGGACAAAAACCCCATAGTCGGTAAACAAATTACCCCAGCAGTTGCATATCTTCACAACATCCAGCCACAAATTATCCATAGGGATATTAAATTTTCGAACATCCTTGTAGCAAAAGACACTCTTGTAACCAAACTTTGTGATTTGGGACTTAGTAAAATAAAGGTTAGTCAGAGAGCAGCTTGTACCAATTTGATGCCGGGGACTCCAGCTTATATGGCTCCAGAAATATTGATTTATGGAAATGTGGCAACTGAAGCAAGCGACATTTGGTCAGTAGGGTGTGTTTTACTAGAATATATTAGTTATGATTTATATGATTTCATAAAAGATAATTTGAGGCAAAACCAGCCACCAACATATTTGTCAACAGTGCAGAATGTTACCTGGGGGAATAATATATTGCAGTGTTTCGAATTTGAAGTGAAGGACAGCATTAATGCGAAGACTATTATCGAACAAATATAACCAGATTATTGGGTGTGTTTTGTATACGTCCACAGGGGCGGATTGGGGTCGGGAACTGGACCGGGCTCCCGTATCGGAGCGGCCCCTTTTACTGACCGCGGAGCCCGGACGGGGCCGGTAGCTCTTCCCTGGGATATTTTTAAAAAATAAACCCTAAATATGCGATTTGGTGGCATATATGATTGATGGGGACGGGACTAAGATAGGCTAACGTTCTTTCGCTGGGTGGCAGAACCCGAAATGCCCGAAAATTTTGAAAATTTAAGCACCGCAAGCGCCCGTGTAAGCAACTCCAAAAGTATCCAATGGTTTTGTAACCGAAATAAAATAAAACCAAGTAAGAACAATCCAAACCATTAGACAAAATTCTTAAAAGAATTGTAAAGGCAAAATAGTGTAATCAGGCAAAGCAGTGTAATCAGCAAATGTAATCATTATTTCAGAACCTGATTTTAAAATCTCTCTCTCTCTCTCTCTCACAAATGTTAGAAAAGATGGTCGTCCTTCTACATAGCCAGACACACACCCTCTAATCTGGTAGGAAAAGTTTTAAAATAAATTATAGCAGGTTGACAGCAGGATGGGCTTGTAAGAAATCAATCTCTGACTGAGTAGGGATGTAAGATTTAATCACCGTGGAAGGTATTGATTACCGAAACGTATCACAGACTCTAAACAATAATATGTGAATCACTCGAAAAGTGCTTTTAACGATCCTCAAAGTTTTTTGGGTATAGGTTCAACGCGGCGTGAATATGCATTCACTTGATACACTCAATCCGTTCGTTTGACACCTCCCTCTTTTTTCCGGATAAACTGGTGATTTGGCGACGAACAATATCTGGTCAGCTCTATTTTAATCTCGACGACCAGTATCTGAAATACTGCCAGACTGCATTTCCGGCAGTTTATTAGATAAAATATTGTGGCGAAAATATTAATTCAATTTGATTCACTCACTCCGTCGGTTTGTCACTTTCCTCTCTGGTCGGATAAACTGGTGATTTTGCGACAAGCGGTATCTGGTAAGCTTGTTTTATCTCGACGATCAGTGCCTGAAATACTGCATTTCGGGCAGTCTACTTTTCAAATTTTCGGGGGCTTTGTTGCGGTTCGCAAGTCCGTTCATTTGACACTTTCCTCTCTTGGGTCGGATAGACTAGTGATCAGGCGACAGGCCTGAATACTCTCAGACAGCATTTCCGACAGTCTATTTTTCAAAAATTTCTTGGGGAGGTCCCAATACCCCTAACAAGGACTCCCTACTTTGGCATTCGTGAGTGGATTTCGTCGAGGTTCGCAAGTCCGTTCGTTTGACAGTTTATCTCAACGATCAGTGCATGAAATACTGCCAGGCTGCATTTACGGGCCTGTTTTTCAAACATTTCTGGGGGAGACCCCCACCCCTACTCCTAGTTGAAGCTCGTGCCTTTGCCCCCTTAACCTTTGACTTTGCCCCAGCCTTGCCCCTCCAACCACCGGCGGCTGACAGGTACTCGTAGATCGTTTCGTTCTTCATTGTTGCTAACTTGTCGCTTAAGTTCCGATCTTCAAGACAAATCATACCCCCCCCCCCCGCCGCAAACCGTACCACAAGTAGGCCTATAGTTTGCCTACCTTTCCTTCGGCATGCTTCTGAATTCAGTGTTGATTACGATATGCGGCTCTATAGCTCAACTAATTACAATACCATTATAAATAACTATAGCGTTTCATTTTTTGGACGTTTCTGGTACCAAATATGCTATTTTCAGTTAATTATTTAACCTTTTGCGTCAAAATCTGACTTATGCAGGGAAGGGACATAACTCTTGAGTGATTTTGTACAAATCAGACCACAGTTTGTTAATTTTATTTAAGCGTAGATCATTGCATTAATCGATGAACGTGCATGTTATTGAGTAGTTATATACTGGGCATTCATACATTATTTATACAAGATGGTCTAAATATTAGACTTTTCATAAAAAATCACCCCATAGATATTGTATGTATTTTAAGTTCATAAAAGGTCTATATCAAGACTTTGTCTGGAATTGGGCTAGTGCCTTCATCTCACTCTCGACCTTTAAACCACACATAACAATGCACAATTCATGTACATGAAAAGAAAATAGGTCATTTTTACAAACAATTTAATGTGTGTGATGTTAATGCAACCATATAAAACAATACAAACATATAATAATAAATAATAACCTATAAAAGTCTGACAACTTATTGATCTTGTTAATGGCTATAACTCAATATGGATGATATATATATAATATCTTTAAAAGGCATCTGGTGAAAGCATTATATAATACAGACAACTGGAACTAATGAAATATGAAGTTCTATAATATATACATCAATACAGTAATAGATATTAAAAAAACAGATTTGATCAATGCAAGATTGTTTGTGTTTCTATGGCGTAAAAATAATAAAATATAGTGAAATATAGTAACATTCATCTTCATTTCTAAATGATGCATTTCATAGCTGACATCCTTCTTTGACATCTCCTAAAAGTTATTGATTAAACATTATATTTTAGGTACACCAGATTAAAAGGAAAATATAGACTCCGAGCTTTACTATACACAAATCTTGCTAAAAGGTATATTAGTCCAAAAACTATTCAGACTGATCCATCTTAACAAAAGAGCAAGCCACTTATTATAGTATTGCTGGGTGAAAATAAAATCTCAGATTTATCTTTTCTGATATCAAATACGGTAAGTTGATATGGTCAAACATGACGCCCTTTCTTAATGATGTATTATGTAAGGATTACATAAATAGCTAGTTCAAAAATAGATAATGAAAAATGAATGTATTACAAATTACTTTATTTTGAGTGAAGTGAAGTTATGTGTGTTGGAAGATGTAAGTCTCTATTATCCCATCCTCGGTTACCCAGTGTACACATTCCGTTCTACTCCACTATACCCTGGGTTAATCCATAGGGATTCCACGATTTCAAAATATCAGAATGTAGTTAAACTGTACGAGCCAATCAAAGAACAGTTTACAAATAAGTCTTCCGAAGACCCTTTAGCGGCGTTTTTTACGTCATACAACTTGTTTACATATTTGCAAAGTGTGCAAGAACGAACTTCGGCAGCCATGTTGGGGTATTCTTTGTTGAAAAAAGATGAGAGTTACTTCCCTTCGATTATTTCCCTTCCAAGTAACGCTTTCTGGGATTGGACGATAAAAATATCACAATCAGCCAGGGCAGATAATTTGAAATCGTGGAATCCCTATGGATTAACCCAGGGTATAGTGGAGTAGAACGGAATGTGTACACTGGGTTACCGAGGATGCTATTATCCATTCTATCATTAAATTTTTAAATCTTGGGAGCATTCTAATCCAATTAAATTCTGCCATCTGATGGTCTAAAGAGTTAATTATGGTCATGATAATAGATGTCTAAATAATAGTTAATATAACATTTGAAGTCAAAATGCAAATCTGCAATAGGCAGATTTCGAGCATACAACACATTATGGATCTTTAATGATTTACTTTAACAACAAATATAAAATGAAAATGATATTTCCCAGTATCTAAATAAATATATAATGCTGCCATTTATTATACTATGTAGTAAATAAAATGCTAGCTAGATAATGTTTTGGGATGACCATTGTCAGTTAGTAGACTCTCACTTGGATCGGATAGAATTTGAGGACCTTCACCAACCTATAGAAAAAAACAAACAATTTATGGTCAATTCAATATTTTTAAAATAAAGGATTTTAACCAGCGGCTGCCAGGCAGGATACGCCCACATTTTCGAGAGATGGATAGAGAACAAGCAAAACCGAAAGTTATTTTTCCTACAATCAAAGGCTATAATTCATTAAATTACAATTTGATATGCGCCAATATCGAAAAGAATCAAGATCTTTAGGTTATAAACATGCATTTCAAGTTTCATCAAAATCGAATTAAAATTGTGACCTATACTGGGTCCACAACCTTGACATACCATATTTTAACACTATTAGCGTACAAACGGTGGCCCATTTTGTCTGGCAATTATGGTCCGATTTCCCTGAAATTCAAACTCAACCTTCCATATGGTGTAACGGTGATAGAGTCAAACGTTTTTTTTAAATCAGATAAAAATCGTGACCTCCAGAGGGATCATAGGCGATTTTACGGAGAATCAGGGGCCATAATTCAGGAAGTTACGATCCGATATGCGCAAATATTGAAAGGAACCAAGATCTTTGGGTTATAACCATGCATTTCAAAATTGAATCAAAATTGTGGCCTATACTGGGTCCACAACCTTGATATACCATTTTATAACATTTTATAACAGTAATCGTGTACACGCGGCGGCCATTTTGTATGGCAATTTTGTTCCGAATTTTTCCAAATTCGAAGTCAACCTTCCTTAGGGTGTAACGGTGATATAATCAAATGATTTTTTTAAATCGGATAATAATTGTGACCTCCAGAGGGACCACAAGCTAAACAAAGACGATTTTGCATATAATCAGGGGCCATAATTCAGGAAGTTACAATCCGATATGCCCAAATATCGAAAGGAACCAAGATCTTTGGGTTATAACCATGCATTTCAAGTTTCATCAAAATCGAATTAAAATTGTGACCTCTACAGGGTCCACAACCTTGATATACTATATTTTAACAGTATTCGCGTACGAACGGCGGCCATTTTGTACGGCAATTTTGGTCCAATTTTACCGAAATTCGAACTGAACCTTTCTTAGGGTGTAACGGTGATATAATCAAACGATTTTTTAAATCGGATAATTATTGTAACCTCCAGAGGGACCACAAGCTAAACAAAGACGATTTTGCGTATAATTAGGGGCCATAATTCAGGAAGTTACGATCCGATATGCGCAAATATTGAAAGGAACCAAGATCTTTGGGTTATAACCATGCATTTCAAGTTTCATTAAAATCAAATAAATTTGAACTCAACCTTTCTTAGGGTGTAACGGTGACATAATCTAACGGTTTTTCAAATCGGATAATAATTGTGACCTCCAGAGGTACCACGAGCTAAAATAGGTGAATTTTTGGACAATCAGGGGCCATAATTCAGGAAATTACGTTCTGAAAGGCGCAAATATCGAAAGGAACCAAGATCTTTGGGATATAAACATGCATGTCAAGTTTCATCAAAATCGGTTCAAAATTGTGACCTCTATAGGGTCCACAAGCTAAAAATGTGATTTTTCGTACAATCAGGGGCCATAATCCATGAAGTTTTGATTCGATACGTGCCAATATCGAAAGCAGCCGAGATCTTTTGGGGATAAACCTATATTTCAAGTTTCGTCAAAATCGGACAAGAATTGTGACCTGTAGAGAGTCCACAAACAATTGTGGACGGACGTCCGGACGGACGGACAGGGGCGACGACATAATACGTCCACATGAAAATGTGGGCGTATAAAAAAAGAAGCTGATATTAATAGAACATGAATATGATTTTTTGTTACATTTCCAAAAACAGAATAACATCGAACAGTGTGAGGTTGTGAGAATTTTTTTTATTACACAGTTTATTTTTATAGTTTACCAATCTGTGTATTATTAAATATTTATATTGAACAGTATACTTTAATAGTGTACCAACCTTTGTATTTATTAAATATTTTATAGAATTTGGTAAAACTGGAAGCGATAAGGCATCAATGTCTTTCTGTAATAAAAAATTAAAATGGAAATACCTTTCAAATCATGCAAAGTAAGTTATGGATAATACAGCTAATAATTATCTCATTCTTCAATATGTGTTTTTATCTGTCCAATTGTGTAATATAGTATTAAAAGTATAATATAAAACAAGGAATATAATTGGAAACTTAGTTTTAAAAGCTCACCCATCTATTCTGAAATGTTTCGAGACCCATAGTTTTTTAATTTCAAATCATTATAATTGCAATTCAATCTTTTTTTCCATTTATTTTTCCATAAAATAAAATCCAATGACATTGAAATGAATGGGGATTAATGTGGGCTAGTAAAGACTGCCATTTGTCAAGCAGTGTACTGTGATGGAAATTAAGCTGCTTATTTTCCTACAGGGTTCTTTGATATACACCCAATGTGTATCTCTGATTTTCTATACTAGGCCATCAAACCTGCATCACTGATAAATCCTAGCTGGAAATGGCAGAGAAAATTTCTCGTGAAATACCAGGATCGATTAGCCTGAGCCTTCTTCACCAAAATAGAATGAAAAATCCAAATGATAAATGTCGGTTATTTAATATTGAATCAGGAACAGGAAAATTTAAACAATTTACTACTCCATCAGCACGGATGGACAGAGGTGTGACTTCTTCTTTGATTTCTATTGTTATTCGTTTCGATGCAAGTCTGGAGATTTTGCAGATTTCCCCCATTCTAACTTTTCTATGAAGATTGCAGTTACATTTATAAAGTTACTAGGTCCTACATCTAAATATGCATTTTTGTAAAGAAAGAAATACATACCTGTGATGGTTCAACAATTGAAACAGGAAGACCTTGTACTTTTAAATTTAATCCATTGTCTCGTGCTGGGAAAAAATGATTTACAAGAGAAATGACTTGTCCTAAATCTTTTTCTAATAAATATAAACAAGCATTCGGTCCAGCATCAAATGTATAAGCAACCTGAAATATAACAACATTTTAATTAAGACTGATTAGATCAGGGTTCACGACATGTAATTAGAGAGAGAGAGAGAAATGGGGTTTAACTTGACACAAACAAGGTTATTTCGGGACTAACATATGGTTTAATTTTATTTCAATAATTTGCTTGCGTGTAGGGGTCTTGAGCAGTGGGAGGAAACCGGAGGACCCGGAGAAAACCAACAAGGTTAGATAGGCGACCCGACTTCTTGCCACGTACATCCGGGGATTCGAAACCACGCCAGTTGACTCAATGACAGGCTTTATTAGTAAGTGCAGGAGGACAGCACTACATGCAAAACAAAAATTTACAAGATAAACCTGCGGACAAGACATAAAATAGACATTGCAAACAATGAACAATTATCAAATCAAGTGTATGGACCTGTGGTAGAGGCTTCACTAAAATGATTTACAAAAAAGACAACAAAAATAATGCGCAAATCTTGACAGTGGTCTTCAATGGCGTTAGTCTGCCAGTTGACATCAGGTGTACGTTAAAACGTCAAATAATTTTAACCATTCAGCCATACATTCCCCACATGTAATTATAATTGCACTACTGACATAATGAAGTATTGAACAAAGAGAACTTTTCATAATACCATTTTTTACATTATTATCTTTAAATGTTCAAATAACAATCACAGAAAATGTTATTACACTTATTTTCTTCTCCACATCAGATTCTTTTATTAATTATAAATGGAAACAAATAAGTACGGTACAAATCTAGAATACACAAATAGGTTGTTGAAATTTACCCATTGTTACTTCTTAGAATAAGATAATTGGAAAAAATATTCCAGTATGTGCAGGGGGGGGGGGGGTAGGATGGCCTAGTGGTCTAGAGTGCAGCGCTTCGACCTCTAGCTGGCCGGCCACCTATGACCTAGTTGTGTTGAGTGGACCTTAAACCCCATGTCTCTTTCTCTCTCCAGTATGTGCAAGTTCATGATCTAACTGTGATGTAATTCAAGAGCATTTAGTACTACTATATGTGCTCGAACCCTGATATATAGGTTTTCAAGATCATTTAGTACTACTATCTGTGGCTGAGCCCTGGGTTATAGGTTGGCATAAAGTGCTCTCAGAACTCCTTATGCTTGATATAACTGTGATAATAGCATGACCAAGTCCGTAACTTTGAGGCCGTGATCAGGGACTTCAGGCAGGGGGCATAAGAGGGTATTTTAATGAGTAAGAAGAAGTGATACACACCTTGGTTTCTCCAGAATGGTTGTTAAAACTGTGTACAAATCTAACTATTTGTCTTGAAACATCTGTCATATAGGATATAGGAGGATATGTATCTAAACAGATAGCATGAAACTGGTTACTATCCTGTAATACATAATTAATTATCTCAACATAAGCTCTATTTAATTGACTCCAATTTTAGAAATTGTGATAAATGTTCACCCTCTCAAAATACCATTGACCACATTAATAGCCATAATAAGCGCCCCCATTTCTTTATAGGTTTTCTATCACTGGGTTAAGTTACTTTGTGAAGTACATTTTAGCATTTAAAGATTGTGAAAACCATACAGGGCTGAGTAGATGATCACACGTCAGTTTTAACCCCTTCCAATTTACAAGGCCCACTTTGATCTTAACCACATCCAATTTACAAGGCCCACTTTGATTCTTTCCCCAACCAATTTACAAGGCCCACTTTGATTTTAACCCAATCAAATTGACAAGGTTCGCTTTGGTTTTAACCTTGATTCAAGTGACAAGGCCCATTTTGATTTTAACCCCATCCAATTGATATGATCCACAGAGCCCACTTTGATTTTAACCCTATATAATTGTCGACCTCCCCCACTTATAATTGAGATTTACGCTTCAAAAATCTTGAAAGTTCTCAACCATCCTTTGGGAACTACATTGGGAACTGTCAATATATATAATTATAATAAACTACCTTCATGGTAATTTCAGCAAATGTATGGAAGTCTTTTTCTTTAATAGCTTTTGTTATATTAGCCATTCTTTCAGGAACTACTTCAATACGTTTTTCTAGAAGACGACTGTTTTGTACGCTGGTCTGCATACCTTCTGTACTGCCTGTATGTTTTTTTTGATCACTTACCTACAATTATAAAATAAAATAAACAGTAATTTTAAAAACCTTAGTTTTTTTCTCACATTTGTCAAAAAATATCACTCGTCAAGCCGTGGACATATTAGCCAAATCCTTCGGTGCCAAATTTTATTAATAATTTATATAACATATAAGGCCTAAGAAAGACCTGCAATGGGCAAATTTATCTCTTGAATAATTCCTCTTTAAGTTCTGCTTTAAATGAATTTGATATTTAATTCTTTTAAGCACTTATTAAATCCAATAAAAAAAATATAAAAACCAGATGTTAATTATGAAACCAATTTAACACAAAATAAATTACCACAAGAATTAGAATACACATTTCTGGCCAGTGTTGTGCTGATGTTATTTGTTTAGCAAAAGAATCTGAGCCATCAGCTTTTGTACCCATTTGCCATTCAACAAAACCACCATAAACACTTCTACAAGCACTCCCGGATCCTTGCCTATTAAAAATAAATACCAAGACACGAAATAAGTTGAAAATGACAATAGTAGTAGATTGAGATCCTTGGAGGCCAATAGGCGGTCATACATAGTGAGATAGTGAGTTCCTCTGATTGTACCAGTCATTTAATGTGATCCAAGAATTAGGGGGGGGGGGTTGGGGGTGACTTGTAAATTTTAATGACCCACTTTCTCTAAATATTAAAGTCAGTTTTAAGTATATGGTTTAGTAGCATATTGAAATAGTGGGCATAAGGGTCTTAGAACTAGATTAGGAACAAAAAAAACCCCGAAAAATATACATTGTAAATATTAAAGTATATTAACGCAAGCGACATCAACACTGTTTTTTTCGTCAGATATTATTTAACCAACATTTCAAAGAGTTACTCTCTTCTATAAGGTATGTGTCTCTTTTGTTTATCTACTCAATAAAATATATGCAGAGATAGACGTAGATTTACTTTCTCTGCATATTTAATCATATGGTCCATGCGTAATAAATTCTCATATATCTCAAATACTATGGATGAAATATATTTACCTGGCAATGTCTGATATTTCTCCATCTACATCAAATAGTTTGGATAACGAATACACTAAAATTTAAAGCACAGTTTGTGAACTATATACTATAGAAGAATGTCAAACCAAATTTATATATATATTTACAGATAAATAGTGCAAATCATCAATTCTTTTACAATGTAATTAAGTGTGTGTGTGCTGCATCATAATATATATATCAAGCTATGAATGGTGAACCCTATTTAATTTCAAATCTAAAATTACTACCATTAGCTAAGTTGGTGTAGTAGCCTTCAGATGTCAGATATATGATCAAATGAATTTACATGCAAGATATCCAACCATTTTCAAGTGTGGTCCTATTCTTTTGGCCACGACTGTAGATCACATGCTGAACACACTGCAGGATTTTATTTGTTGTCAACTAACTAATCACTTTCAGTCTATAATCTCATTTTTTAAAAAAGAAATTCACTTTTAATTAAAAATTAGTTTTGAGTTCCATTAGAAGACCTTATTATACTCCAGGGAATATATCTTTAAAATTAAATGTAGAAATAAAAATAATATAAAAATACCTAGACAAGCATAACCTGCTGCTGAAGATGCTAATCCAGCAGCTGTTGGAAAATTGTTTTCAGAACATATGTGAATTTTTTGGCTGACTATTTTTGATTTGTCTCCATCTCCTTTTCTTTTTCTGGCTCTTCTTCTGACTGTAGAAAAAGAACACTTATTAATGGCAAAACATATTAACCTTTAATTTCTATATTAACATTCATACTCATCTTATGTGTTTTTAGTATGTGGAGGAAACTGGGGGATCCGGAGGAAACCCACAAGGTTAGGCTGGCGATTCAACTCCATATGTGGCATGGAAACCACACCAAGTGACTCAATGGAAGACATTATGATCTATCTAAAGTGTGCAAGTTAGACAATTTGGCTTCCATCTGATCTTTAATAGTAAGTGCATTGGAATTGCACCACACATAATTTACACAAAAACAAATCAAGAACAAGACACAATACAATAAGCAGAAATTATAAACATGCGAACAATGTTATCATTACATTTAAGTAATGGCCATGTAATGAGTAATGGAAGATTTCAAAAGTATTGATTAATCGAAATTTAATTAACTACATTCCCAAAATCATGTTATGGTCAATTACATTTCAATTACATTAATTTATGGCACATAAAAAATTTTCCATTATGGCAAGCCTCAAATTGTATTACACCAAAGAAGTAAATTAAGTGTATCTGACACGAATCAAATTGATTATAATTTTAAAAAAAGAAGATTTAAGTCAGTTTTAACATATTATACAATAAGAAGGCGTTAACCTTTTTCTTTTAATACTTTTTATTATAGACATTTAACCTAAAATGATGTATATTGATGGCTTTAACCTCACTTTCCCCACATTTGATTGTTTTGATAAAGGTTTAGGAGGCTACTAGACAGTCGGTGTTCTAATTATTAGTATCGCAGGTGTAAACCCCTAATTATTGTTACTGGTCCCACTATCAGTAGATTGTGCACATAGGTGAAATCAATAAACTAATAAATTTACATTGTGAGCGGTTTTAATGTAGGCCTCATAGTTAATTTGAAATAAAAATTAATTATAAACTACTGATATATAATCACAGCTTATCAGTTAATATATATGCACTTACTATGCATTACTTATTATAATATAATATATATATACCATTATTAATTTGTATATTATTAAAATTCTAGAAATGGTATAATATAAGAATCCACATTATATGTATTTTTTTACAAGCAATCAATTAATGCTAATACAATATGTACATGTATTATTTAAATCAAACTATACTTTAAACACCTTTGTTGATTAATTAGTCACGGCCTGGTGGTTCCAGACTCTATACAATCGATTTCGGGAAAGTGAGGTGTCCCGGTATATATTATAGTCAAAGATAACTGCTAATTTGCAGGCAATCACAAAGTCAATCAATCAATCAGTTAGATTAAAAGACAATAGTCTTACTACATAGCAGAAAAATAAGGTTGTCTTTTTAATTTCTATGAAAACGTTTCTTTTTATTAATGTAGTCCTTAAGTAATGGGTAATGGTAATTAATTACATTGCTAAAAATGAGAAAGTAATTATAATGATTACATTTAAAAAGTAATGATAATGTAATTAATTACATTTAAAAAGTAATTTATTACATTTAAAAAGTAATTAATTACATTTAAAAAGTAATTAATTACATTTAAAAAGGAATTAATTACATTTAAAAAGGAATTAATTTCATTTAAAAAGGAATTAATTACATTTAAAAAGGAATTAATTACATTTAAAAAGGAATTAAAAAGTAATGGTAATGTAATTAATTACATTTAAA
Organism: Patella pellucida; assembly: GCA_917208275.1. NCBI lineage: Eukaryota > Metazoa > Mollusca > Gastropoda > Patellidae > Patella > Patella pellucida. Next base: position 68,413,588 of record OU795039.1, read on the forward strand.
AAGTAATGGTAATGTAATTAATTACATTTAAAAAGTAATGGTAATGTAATTAATTACATTTAAAAAGTAATGGTAATGTAATTAATTACATTTAAAAAGCAATGGTAATGTAATTAATTACATTTAAAAAGTAATGGTAATGTAATTAATTACATTTAAAAAGTAATGGTAATGTAATTAATTACATTGACAATGTAATGGCCCAAGCCCTTGCTGAGTTGGCAATCAATTCCATATCTTTTCTTCAAACTAATTTCTAATTCTATGTTTAGTATTAACTAATTTTTCATATCTTTTTATTCTTTCATAGTATTTCCAAGATTTCTGAAGGAATTGTTTTAAGGTTTTAATAAAAAACTTACTTTCTCTAAAAACATTTTGTATTCTTTGAGTATTCACAGATTGCTCTCTGAAACAAAAGAGAATATCAATTTCAATCAGTCATATGTATTTGTATAGAAACTATGTAGGGTCTATCTTAAAGAAAAAATATGTTGTTCATATGACTGATTGAAATTATTATGTACATACAAAATAGATTAGAACAATTTGTACAATTTACAAATTCTTGTTTCTATCATTTTATTCAGAAATTTCTCCACTAACTTGTCATTCAGCCACATTTTATCTTCAGTAAAACTTGAGTCAACAGCTACTGTAGTCTTTGCCCGGAGCTAAAACCAATTATAATGATATTGATTTAATTTAATAACAAACAAAAATGGAACAGATTTCTAATGGTAATTTATATCCAAATCTAATTATATACGGGGGTTGGATGGCCAAATGGTTAGCGTGTGCTTGCTGTATTATAAAGTCTGTCATTGAGTCAACTTAAATGGTTTCGATTCCATGGTTGTATGTGATGAGTAGTAGGGTCGTCTGTCTAATCTTATGGGTTTTCTCCGGGACCTCCGGTTTCCTCCCACTGCTAGTCCCGAAATGACCTAGTTTGTGTCAAGTGGACTTTAAGCCCCATTTCTCTCTCTCTCTCTAATTATATACCGTTATAAAAATTTAGCCTTTTTGAAGAAACAGGCTAACTAACCTCATTCTGTCCTAATGTGGCACTTAATGACGAATTGACAGGAAGAATTAAATTTTCATCTCTTTTACCCCCTAAAAAGTAGAATAAAAACAATTGCAAGGAACTGGAAACTACAAGATATTATAACTTATATTACTTCATGATCATTGATATGATTTTGCTTAAATCTCCATGACCATGACTCATGAGGTAACCTGATGGTTGTAACTATTCAGTAAAAGTTTATTTTTTAGAAAAATCGAGTCATTCGGATGAATCGTCAAATTGACGTCCCATGCACAAAAGAAAATATTGAATGTAAATTACTTTATATACCATTTACATTATAATTATAAATATAATAATAATGCGTTGAAATGTAACCCATTTGAGTTCATTTTCCCATTTTTCTAGGTGATAAAGAATAGTGGAAGGGTGTGGATCATAAGACAAAGTACACTGACAAATATGCAATACATTACTAGAAGAATATTTCTAATGTAAATCTATTTAAAAAATTAATATTAATAATTGTTTTCTTTACTACCAAAAACTAAAGTAAAAGTAGAACCAAATAAATACCCAAAACAAATTATACCACTTACAATATTTTATGACTGCAATGTTGACAGGAGCTGTACACGTTACCGTTTTCATTTTCAGTCTAGGGAATAGACTAATCTTCGACTTCTATTTAGATGAAATAATTTTAATGAAATCAGCAATCAAAGCAAATGGTTTGAACAGATATATTTTTCAACACATGGCGTGATATTTACAAAATCGTTCATTGGCTAGCAGACAACATCTGACAAGTAGAGTTGTCTTTCCAATAGTCTCGTTCTTCTAAAAGCATATCTTATACGATAGAAAAAAGACTAAAATAATCGCGAAGAATTATCCAATCAAATTTAAGCTTATTTTTACTGCAGTACAACAAAATGTCAGCCCCCATGTGTGACATGTTATTGAAAAATGTTTGCAAATTTTGTAACGTAAGATCTCATATCCAAAGACAAGTAGGCAGGTGTAGGGTAGGTATGGTTGTCAAGTTTTGCATGACGGAAATGGGTTTACCTGTTTGTCAAATAATACTACATTTTATTAATGTCGTATCGTTCGTGTTTTGCTAAAAATATTTCTCTACTTTCATTTTAAAATTTACTTATATATTAGTTACATAATCAGATTGATAATTTAATATGATATTATATGCAACAAGCATTGCCGGAGTAGAGCGAAGCTGATGACAAATATGAAACCTTTATAATTTTGTTTTAAAAAGGCACAAAAAAAAGTGTGAGAATTAATTACTTTCACATCAAAAATATGTGATGTCATTTATTGAACGATTCATAGAAATGGTTCTAAGAGACGCGTAATCTCGCAAGCATTATTTGATAAGTTGGCATGCGCATTGCCAGTTTTGTCCAGTGTATACGTTCTGGTCTGAATTTTTTTTAATAAACAGTCTGTGGCTGACAGTTACGCTCCTTTGTTACCGGAAAAGAGCTTTGCTCTAGCACCGTGCTTCCTGCGATGTGGCTGACAGTTACGGTCCTTTGTTACCGGAAAAGAGCTTTGCTCTAGCACCGTGCTTCCCGCGATGCTTTAGAGCAGAGCTTCGCTCTATATTATTACTACATAGCATGGTAGTTGAAAGCATCATGTTAGAGCGTTTCATTTCCAGTTGTAAATTGTAATATAAGTCTCTAACTCAATATATCATAATATCAATCATCAAAAATCCTTGACATTGAAAACACAAATTATTTATCAATTTAAATCATAATTGATATTTTGGTGGTCTTATCTTGAGAAAATGGGCCTTTGATATCCTGACAATATTTAAAGGGACAATCCCGAAATAAACCTAGGCTCAAAAATAAAAGTCTGAGAATGTATGCAGTGAATAAACCATGTGCCGTACTTGATAGAGAAAGGCAAATTTCAACTACACATTATTTTTATAAAAAAAAATGTTTGGTTTAATCAAGATACCACAAAATACACCTTGGGTCACTGGTCTCAAATTCCGGATTCAAATATTTTAAGGGATTTTAACACAAAATAAAGCAGTTTTATTCCTAAAACAAATATCGGGATTAGCCCTTTAATACAAAATAAACTGTACCGTAATGCGTGTTCAGCGCATTTGTAACAAGGTACTCAAAGTCACTCAAAGAACAGGGCCAGACCGATTCCACAAGTCATGTAAACCGGGGATGCCACATCCTTGTCTGGAGAGTACGCGCAATAGATACTATAAGTGTAGACTGGACTAACAAGACTCTAGCGATTGCCATTCAATTTAGACTTCTGGCGTATTTGACCGAAAATAACATACTTGAAATTAGAGTAAAAACAGAAACGATTGAATTTAAACCAGTTTATACCTATTCATTTGTGTCAATTTCTAGTTCCCAAATATTAATGATTCAGCTCCTTTGATGGCGAATAACTTTGTTTTTTATTAATACTGATGCTGAATTTAGACTGAAAAGATAAATTTGTCATTTATTATGTGAACATGATATTGCTTTTGACAACAATCATGAAAGAGAGAAATTTAGCACAAGGGAGACATTCCTCACAATAGTCACAACACCGGCCGTGATGAATTGACGAACTCTTGCGTTCATAAACTTGATAATGGTTTACATGTATTATTAGCGACCCTGACGGGCACCACATCCTAGGGTCAGAGTTGGTTTGGGCCAAAAATTCAAACGTCATGTGCAATTCAAAGTCATTGACCCTGTGAGGAATGACTCCCCTGCAACCAAGCTGACAGAGAGTGCACACTAATTCATTAATAGTAGTCAGTAGGACCTGTAAATTTTAATTTATGAGAAAATTTATTAAACATGATCAAAATATAAATGATATGAAAAGAAGTCATAATGTACATTAATGTGAGTTTTTAACTGACAACATACACTTTTTTCCTGTAAATTGGAATTCAAGGTCTACAATGTACCATTAAATTTTCCCACCATGAACAAGTATGGCAACTAGCCTGACAAAGCCATTTAAAGTTAGTTGTCATGTACATGCAAATGACAACACATACATGTTATTATTACAATAATTCATCAATCTATTATACAATCTTTATATATTTCAGTTTAAACATGACGGTCATCATAGTGTTATCAAAGTAGATGAACAAGCTGTGGATAAAATGGAGAAGGGAGGAATAACATTTAAAAAACATCCAGGACTAATTGGTTTAAGGACAGTCAAAATTCCTGCAGAATTAGAAAAATCAATTGATGTCACTATTGAAAGTAAGTAACATTTCAGTTGCTACACTCCTAAAAGCATTGTTGATCAATTGACTGAAGAAATGAAATAAAATATCTTATAAGCCATGTAGTATATATGCTGTATTAGCCCAATCGGTGCATCTTAATCTGCCAATTGCGACATTTTCTATCAAAGATAACTGTTTTGTATATTTTGATTATTTGATTTTGCACTTTTTTAACCCATATTTTAATCAAATTTATTTATTGACACAGATTATCCTCTCTCAAATCTTCGTGAAAAGGCCAAGACTTTATATAGATATCTCCAATCTAGAAGAGAACCTGTAGAACAAAGTGTATTTAATACAAAACTACTGGAAATTGAAGAAGAGATGAAGAAAAAAGGTTTGATATCCATAATAATTTTTGTTATCTATTTTCTGAAAATGGCAAATTCTTGGTTCTAGTCATGTTCCTGAAGCAACGACTGCGAATTTTACAAAATTTTGTAAAAAAAATTTACAAAATTTTACGCTGCTTTACTTCACAATTCCCGACATTATAGCTACGTTATCTGCAGACACGTGAACAGTAGCATCCGATCAGAGATTGTGACATAGCGAACCACAGGTTTTTCGTTTATACTGTGCATTTAAATAATCCCTTGGTAGTTGAAATTTGATATAAGAGTAGGTCATCGCACCTCTGGCTGGAAAAAATTCCCTCATAGCACACTATATGGTGTATTCCTGTCTTCATTAGAGGAGAACAGCAAGATGTTAAACCCCCTTTCATTTCTTTTTATTATATACTTGAAATTTAATTAATTGAAAATTTTCCCAAAGTCAAATTTTGATGTTTTAATTAATGTCAAAATGTATGCTTTTTGTCCAAAGCAACGATGTTTACTGATTTTAGTAATGCATTTGACTATTGAGATGAGAAACTCAGAAGAAACTGATTTAACCCATGCAGGGAAATGATCTACTTGTGATATTTTGATTTTGTTTTCTTAATTAAATGCTAAATTTTTGTACATTTTTGCAGGGATTAAGTCATGGAATATTTAATATCGTTTTTATCTTTGTATAATGTAGCTAATGTTGATGTAGAAGAACTTGACGTAGCAGGTAAAGAGAAATATGAAAATGAAATGAGAAGGCAAATAACAAAGCGTGTAAAAAAGCTAATATATCACTGGCAACCTATGAAGTAAGTTTTATATAAATCATTATTTGTAAAAAAAAATATTATTAGTAAGACAATTTGTATTCCCTATCTGCAAATAAGGCTATACCAAAAAATTATTCTGTAAACAGGTTAAAACATTTATATGCAGTGACGCAGGATTATCGGAGAATCGGAATATTTCGTTATATGGCCTAACTAACTACTTTGTTGGCTTAGGGTTTTACAAAGCTAATTTAGTAATTTTTATTCACTACACTGTTTTTCAGGTATGATGCACCTAAGGCCATTCAGTATCTAGTAGCGCGAACTGCAGCAGATTATAGCTCTATTTTACACTGTTTGAAAGAGGTAAATAAATATAATTGTTTAAAATAAACATACTGTAGTTAAACACTGACTCCAGACAGTTTTACAGGTTGTTGACTAACTAGCAGGGAAACACTGGGATAAAGTGGGTAACCTAGATGGAAGATGGTATGCAGCGTTGCCCGAGACAGTTCCTTTGAATTTTACAGCATTACAGTGGTGCAGAAAGGAGGGCCTGACATGGAACAGTGTTTTATCAATCGGAAGTGACAGTGCACAAAAAACAAATTAAATTTTAAATGTTAATTTGTTTGCCGGCATGGATATTGGTCTATATTTAATATTTTATTAGAACTGATAGAGTTAATGTGTGCAACTAGGATATAAAATAAAAACAAAACTAAAATGAATAAACAAACCTACATTTGGTATTAACATGAATGAAATTTTATGATTTTTTTGTAAGGTTTAAATACAATTATGTTTTATTTAGATAAAGAATAAAGATCCAGAATTTGAACCAAGGGCAATTTATGATTTTGGTTCTGGTGTTGGTACTACTGTATGGTAAGCAGAATTTCGATATGTCTACATTTAAAGGGACAATAACACTCTGGCTGGCTTGACAGGTCCAGAAAAAAAAATAGCCTTATTCTAACTACGAGAATATTTAAGTGTCCTACCTGTTGTGCAAATTATCCATAACATCCTATTTTACTTGTCCAGAGTGTTTGAAAATATGTTTAAATCCAAGTTACATTTGAAAGTGTTTATGTAAAGCCTTTCATTGTCATACAGTTGAAATTTCCAACTATTTTAATTGGGTGTTTTAAGATGAAATTTGTATCACCAATTAATAGAAATATTGTAAAATAGTACAATTTGTTGATCGGAATAAACTTTGGGACATATAATTCAGTTACAACAAGAGTGGTATTGGGCCTTTAATGGTCTATCCTACTTACTATTTTAACACTCTACACCAGGGTTGCCAACTGTTTACATATCATTTGTGTATGATTGAAATAATAAAAAAAGATATTGTACCTCTGTCGTAGATAGCTAAGATAAAGGGGATTAGATAAAGAGTTGACAGTTCTCACTCTAATAATTAAAAAATAGAATACGTAAATAGAATATGCTAAGATCTCAGTCAAATTTCTCCAGTCTGAACCGAGACATCAGCTTTTGAATTTTAGGCTAGCTTCGATCATTTTTGCTAAAGTTGAAATGATAAAATACAAAGTTTTAGGTTTAATTATTCTTCAAAAAATGTATTCCAATCTGCTAAATATTGTGGGCTAGCGATGGCATCGAGAGTTGATTATGGTCTGGATAGGTTAAATAATGTCTAATTAATAATGAAGAAAACATTTCAGGCCTAAAAATAGGCAGAGTTAGCTCATGCATAATGTATAGTTAAAATTGTCTTATTTTTTATTCAAATTAGTTGCTGTTTGTAATTAACATTACTATCTATCATAGGCTTTGTAAATATATTAAAATTAAGGGCCTTATGACTTATGTTATTGTAGGGCAGCCAATAAAATATGGAATACTGGTGTTTTTGAATATTATTGTGTCGATAAATCAAGTGAAATGAACACATTAGCAAGACTGCTTCTACAAGGTAAGTTCTAAATTTGTACATGTATTATAAAAGGTAAGAAATGGGGTGGGGGGCAATCAGTGGTCTAACAGATGAATTTTAGATCCCAAGCTTGTACATGACAAGGAGTAGAGTTGTCTGGACCACCTAAAGACCCCTACCTGCGAGCGAAATTATTGAAATAAAATTGTACCATGTTAATTTGGAAATGACCTCGTTTGTATTGAGTTTAAGTTAAACTCAATTTCCCTCTATCAGTATCATAATATATGGAAGGGGGGTGAGAGATAAATTGGGTTTAACATCAACTCAACATAAACTAGGTCATTTCGGAACTAACATGGTTTTAATTTTATTTCAATAATTCGCTTGCGCTTAGGGGTCTTTAGCAGTGGGGGGGAAACCGGAGGATACAGAGAAAATTCACTATGTTGTAAAAGGTGACACTACTCCTTTCCACGTACAACTGGGGACTCAAAACCATGCCAAGTGACTCAATGACAGGCTTTATGATATAGCGTGTGCATGCTAACCATTCAGCCATCCAAACCCCCACACAGATATGGAAGGTTCTTGGCAAATGTTAATTCTTTCATATTGAAATGTCATAATGTATCCCCTATACAATATTTGCCGGCTGATGTAAATTTTCCTTAATTACTCTTTTCAAATCCTCTCTTCAATTTTTTCAGACGGACAAGAACAAAAGAATATGCGAATCTCTGGTGTATATTTTAGAAATTATTCACCTTCAGACAATCAGGTATATAATATTTCTAATTGCTGTAAGATTAAAACGACTAAGCTTCATATGGCTTTTTTTGATAAGTAAAATTATGTATTTTATAACGTTTGTTTGGTGTATTGATTTTTTTAATGAATCTAATATCAGTCTATATTTAAAGTTTTAGTTCTGCAGATAGTGTTAGTTTTGAGATATAACTTATTTTGTCTTCAGCTGTCAACAGTTTAAACCCGTATATATCCAATTGAGACTGTAAGGGCTTTTTGTACGTCCACGCAAACATTACCTCTGTTTTCCGCACTGTCCTTCCCCACTGACAATCTGAAGAAACCACGTTGGAAAATCTGGAAGAACTTCTAATCTAAAACCAGGATCTAACACCAGACCTCCTAGTTAGCGAGCCAACGTCGTAATCACTAAGCCGCCGAGGCTCCTGACGGTTTAAGCAAAAAATAAAAATTGAATAAGTAGACGGATAGACCTTCGTTTTCTATTTGTTATTCACCCCGTCTACATTAGCCCAGGTTAGGTGCAGTAGGACGTCAAACCCCATTTCATTTCTTGTTATAACACATCAGAACAACCTTATTCAACATAAAGAATAACCTTCAACTCCTTTCAATAATGGGGGGTTGGGATGGCCCCAGGGGGTTGGGATGGCCTAGTGGTTTAGAGATGCGGGCGCTTCAACCTCTAGCTGACCGTCCACCTCTGGCTTGCTGCTGTGGTTTCGAGCCTTGGTGTGAGCGTATGTGGCATGGAGATAGGGGCGCCTTCTCAACCTCGTGGGTTTCCTCCCATTGCTAAAGACCCCTACGCGTAAGTGAATTATTGAAATAAAATTAAAAACCATATGTTATTCCCAAAATGACCTAGTCTTGTTGAGTGGACGTTAAACCCCCATTTCTCTCTCTCTCTCCTTTCAATAATGTCTTGGGCTGTTTTTCTCTACCTTTGTTTTGAAGTTTGTATGCCTTTAAATAATAAATTTGTATGTACAGTACTCTTTTATTTTATTTTTAGAACAAATTTAATATCGTTGTTTGTGCCAATACATTAATGGACTTATCATCATCTGATGAAAGACATGATCTTATTGAGAAATTATGGAATATGACTGAAGATTATTTGGTAAATTATTCAAAATTTAATCTCTCATGTATTATTAGATATATCAGGACTTATACAGCCATTTGGATACCTCACAAGAGCAGAACTAAAAAAAGCCGCAGTGTGCGGTCATGCAAATGTTGCTTAATAATGTGCCAATCATGTTGAAGTATTGACACATTTTGTCGTCCTAGGTCCTGTCTGCTTGAAGCAATCTGCAGCTCTTAGGGCAGTATGGTGATGTGATCCACACTTCTGGCCAAACCTTCAGAATTATAAGATTAAAGTGTATCTTTCATAAGAGATTTACAATCATCCAGGAAAAAAATTACAGTGTGTTCGGGTTGCCTCAGTTGAATTACTTCAGATATATTTGAAATGGGTCTGTTCTCAGGAAGAAATATATCAGATATTATTTAAAATTGGTATGTGGTCTCAGTAAGAAATACATCAGATATATTTAAAATGGGTCTGTGGCCTTAGTAAGAAAGACATCAGATATATTTATATGAAGTTGATATAATTTATTTGACAGGTGTTGATAGAAAAGGGAGGTTATTCAGGGTTTCGACTGATTAATGAAGCTCGTAACTTGTTACTAAGTAAATCAGCTGATAAAGATGATCCATCACTTGGACATGTGTTTTCACCGGTAAATTAACATTTTATATTATAGTTAATAATATATTACACTGAGAAAACAGTGATAGTGTTTATAATTCACATACATGGTACCTGGGAGTATTAATAGAATTAGAATAGACATTGAGCCCATGATTTGTTCCCTTTAACCCTTTATCGTTTTTTCGGTCTCTTATTTAAGTAATAAATAAGTCTTGTTTATTGTTCCCACCTTTCCAAGAAAGCAGGGGACTATTAAAATGGGTTCGTCAGTCCGTCCATCCAGTAATTAATAAGTGTTGTTTATTTCCAAGAAAGCAGGGGACTATTAAAATAAGTCCGTCCGTCCCTCCATCTGTCCATAGAATGTTCGAACTTGGTGTAGGGTTTTATTAGGCCAATGCCTTGATGGAGTTCAAAAATGAGCATTTTCTGCTTGGGGTAAGCAGAGAAAAGCAATTTGATTGGTTGATGCTTTGGGACACCATAACATCAATACCTTGACTCCTTCTAATTGAGGTAGAATGTTCAAACTTGGTGCAGACGTTCATTAGGTCAATGCCCTGATGGACATCGAAGATGAGCCTTTTCTGTTCAGGGTAAGCAGAGATAAGCTATCTGATTGGTTGATTCTTTGGGGCAAGATAATTTGGTTATAATGAAGTGAGAGCTATGAAACTCTTAATATAGATTCATTATATCTTTACCTTGACTAAGCTCCATGATGAGAATTTTCTGCTTAGACTAAGAAGCAACAAGCAATTTGATTGGTCAAGACATTTGAACAAAACAACTCTGCTTTTAATTGAGGTAGAATGTTTAAACTTGATGTAGATGTTCATTAAGTGAATGTGACGGAGTTCAATGATTAACATTTCGAGCTAAAGCTAAGCCATTTCATTGGTGGATGCTTCAGGAGAGAGAGAGAGAAATGGGGTTTAACATCCACTCGACACAAGCTAGGTCATTTTGGGATTAACGTATGGTTTTCAATTTTTATTTCACTAATTCGCTTGCGCGTAGAGGTCTTTAGGAGTGAGAGAAAACCGGAGTGCCTGGAGAAAACCGACGAGGTTGAGAAGGCGCCCCTATCTCCATGTCACATACCCTCACACTAGGGCTTAAAACCACAGCCGCAAGCCAGAGGTGACCGGCCAGCTAGAGGTCAAGGGACAGCACTCTAGACCACTAGGCCTTCCAAACCCCCCTGGATGCTTTGGGAATGAAATGAAATGAGGTTTAACGTCCTACGCTTAAGCACCGTACCTGGGCTAATTGAAGATGCTTTGGGACAAGATAACCTTGATTCTATTGAGGCTGATCGATGAATCTTAGTGTATAGTTTGATTGCTCAATTTAAAAAATAAATGTGCGATTGATTAATATGTGTCATCTATTTATTTTGGGATTTAGGCAGGGGACACCAGCCTCACTGTTGGCTTGTTTATTTTGGGATTAAGGCTGGGAACATCAGCTTAAATGCTTGTTGGTCGTTGTCACACATTATGTTTATATTCTAAACATGACGGACAAGTACCCAAATTTTACAATTTAACAGCAAAAGTGTGTTTCATTGGCAACTGTTTATTTTATATAAGTGTACTCTTGTAGGTTTACAGATGGAAATTCCTTTGTTGGCCTATTGTTAAATTTAATATGTACACAACAAGAAACAGAGGAAAAGTATTCCAATTCAGGATAAGCTAGTGCTTGATTTTCTTTCAATTTTAACGGAAATAAAGGGATTAATGATGTAAATTTTTTCCTTGTTTTTAGTGTTCACACGATAAGTCCTGTCCAAAATTAAAAGACAGAAATAGTCCATGTTTCTTTGAAACTAAATACACTCCTTTAAAACAGTTTGAGGTGAGTTTATCAGACATTTTCCATGTATATATTTTCAGTATAATAAGAAATTTTGTCCTCAAAAATGCCATAAACATGATCTCAAATCTAAAAACATGTGGTTTACATGTGGTAAATTGACAGGTTTCAAGATTTTAGATGCAGAAATAGCAGTCAGGTTTTTTATAGACACCAAGACAAATGTTCCTTGATAATGAAAACATAGATATAGAGTCTACTGCATTCAGACTTGAAATCAAATGTCTATACTACATTTCAGACTTGAAATCAAATGTCTATCTACATTTCAGATTTGAAATCAAATGTCTATACTATAGACAGTTGATTTCAAATCCAAAATGCAGTAGAACAATAATTGGTTATTTGATTGACTATCTTAGAATTCAAGATGTCGGCCACCAGGGTGTGTCATCTTTTGGGGTCCATTTTTAAGTATGGTCCTTAGGTTATTTGATTGACTATCTTAGAATTCAAGATGTCGGCCACCAGGGGGTGTCATGTTTTGGGGTCCCTTTTTAAGTATGATTCATAGGTGGCATATTACATCTGTGCTGAGTTTCATCCGTTACTCAAGAAGTGAACCATTCTTGTGTAAATCACTCCTTTACCTATTTTCGAGAGGGATATATATATATATATATTGTTTAATTAACTTTATATATTCACAGCCAAGTGGTACAGCTCAAAAAGAATGGTTTAGTTATCTTATTTTTAAAACTGGTCCAAGAAAACAAGGTACGAGTGTCACATCATATCATCAACATATTCCTTTATATTTTATTTTTAAAAAACGGTTCAATCCTCAGAAATTTTCAGCCTTGGTGCAGCCTCGCAAGGAAAGTAGTCTAGTTCTTTTTATGGGACAAAAATCTGAGGTCTATAGGTGCGGCTGTTGATGTGCACATTAATAAACACTTGAAAGCAGGAGATTGATGAAGAATACCGGTAGTTGAAAATTCTCTTATGTCACACTGCATGCCTTGGCACATGCCAACTTCAATGACCTGGTTGGTACAGAAAAGTAGGATATTAAACCCAATTTGATTTTGATAATAAGCAATGATATTGTATATTGATTGATTTATGTATGTATTAATTTATTACTTGTAGGTATTGTTTGGCCTAGAATTATACAACAAGTAAAGAAACCAGCACGTCACACTCACTGTCACTTGTGTTGTGCTGATGGGACGTTACGACATGTCGTCATCTCAGATGCTAAACATGGAAAGTATGTTGTCTTCTTATTACATTTATTTATTTAGTAAAATTGGATATTGCTTACTCAGTGTGAAAGACGCCTCCTTGCATACAAACTTGTGTAATTTCTTATATTTTGTCTAGTGACTTGATTGTAGGAAGGGTGACCCTATTTCCAACTTGTAAAATTTGTCATTTTTCAAGTTACTAAAAATATCAAAGCTTAAACATGCATTATTCAAGAGCTAAATCTGCCTAGTGCAGGTCTTTATTTGGGCATGAAATGTTTTCTAAAGTATTAATTAGACATTAATTAACTGATCCAGGCCTTAATCAACTTTGGATGGCATCAGATTGCTCCGATATTAAACAGATTAAAACGTTTCAGCTGTAAATCAAATATGGCGCGGCTATACGCTTCGAGTCGTAGCTTTGATCAACCAGGACCGTGGTTAAAATTATTGCACAGGTCGGTCAAATCTTTAAGGGGGGTGGCTCCAATTCAATGAGAAAATATTTGTTTTTTAAATTGCACTGTCAACTGTTAAAGCTAATGCTCTGAAATTTTTAGGACTTTATCATTATCACACAAGTTTTTACAAAATTTGCATTTCGGAACCTGGATCACGCCCATTTCCCATAATCCAGGATGGCCACCCCATGCCGTTGAGGAAAAGCGTAAAAAAAAAACTGCTTGATAAAATATAGATTGTTATATATCCTAGTAAAGCTAAAACACCAAGGTACATAATTATCTATATTTGAATGTCATAAGCAGTTGTAGAAACAAGTAATTAAAATAATTGTCAAATTTATTTAATATTTTCTCATTGAATTGGAGCCACCCCCCTTAAATGCCTATTTCTTCGCTTGCAATAGAGTAATTTGAATGAAATTTTCAAATTATTCATTTTACATCATATTCTTTCGAACTAGTATAGCAAGAATGGCTAGTTCTTATCTATATCTTGAATAATGTAACTTTAAGTAAATTCTTGCAACTTCTTTTTCTGACCTTTAATTTCAAAGTCAAAAGTAAATTTAAGCAGTGGTCAAAAAAGTCCCCAGTAGGAAATAGTTCAATAATAGGCTACCATTCCCTTTAATAAAACCAGACTTCCACAAAATAATTCTTAGTAATCTGTTATGTAGAATGACCTATTCTAAGTAGGCTATGTGGTTACTGTTTAAATAATTGATTTAAGTCCCTCACTGTTTTCACAGAGAGAGAGAGATGGGTTTTAACGTCCACTCATTGTTCTCACAACTGCTAGCCATTCGATTAACAAAACCAAGCTCTCTTTACCTCATTCAAGCCTCACAGGTTTTTTTCAGGGAATCCAGTATTTTTCTAGTAAGATTAAATCTACTGGGTACTTTCAATATATACAAAATATACCATACTTTTATAGGAAATAACCACCCCATAAATACTTCCGAGAATGCATCTTTAAACTAAATAAGGAACACAAATAATAGACAAATCAAGACCATCAGTTGAATTGATTTTAAATTCTAGATACTCCTAATTAGCATTTTGAGGCAAGTGTGTTGAACAACAGGATAAATCTGATTGTTTAACCCTTTGACATCTGAGCCCCTAAATGTTTTGCTGCCTGTACCCGTAGTTTCTGTGACAGTTGTTGCCAAGAGTCCTAGACATAAACAAATCATGGCCACTTGGGGCACTACAATGTTGGTTTATCTCCAATTTTCCATGTTGCGGTGTCTTGTCATCAAAAGTTGAACATTCAACATCTGGACATAAACAGAGTCTAAATATGGCTGCCCAAAGTTCAAAGTCATCTTCTTATGCTGTTTTCAAAGTATGCAACAAGCGCTGCCTTTGATGCTAAATAAGTAACATTATTTAGAGTATAAGGTTCTAATTAGAAATCATGAATATTCATAACTGATTATTTGATCTAATTACTATTTTCTTTTTTCATTCAGAGGTTTGTACAAATGTTCCCGTTATTCACAGTGGGGAGATCAGCTACCAGCCATAATAGTGCCACAATCAGATGAAAGTGACGAAAAATCGCAACAGAGCAATACAGAGACGCAAATATCTAGTGAAAATATAGACAATGATAATTTAATATCTACTCTCGAACATGTGGTTTTGACTTCATCAGAACAATCAAGTGATGAGCTTTCTGAACAAAAAGACAGCCATGTCGAAACTAATCAAAGTGTAAGGACTAATGATGAACAAAATGAAAGTAGAGGCGAGCAATATGAAAGTAGAGGCGTACCAGATTACAATCTGACTAATTCTTGAGAGTTGTGATATATGACATTAGTTTAGAAGTATTGAGTGACTACACCTAATAATATGAACTACAATATACAAGTGACAATATAGAGGAATAGCTAGAAGTGCATGTTAACAAACAGTAGAGTGATTAGATACATGTATTCCCAGTTCAATCATCACTCAGAACAATTAAGTGGCATTCATTAACTGGATGAGAACAACACATGAAACAATTATATGGAATAATTACTTGAAGGGTTTATATCAGCGATGTTTCAACTAGGGTTCTTTGCAGGATAAAGAAGGGAGAACCCTTGTTGAAACGTCGCTGAAATAAATCCTTCAAGAACTTGTATTCCATATAATTGTGTCATGTGTTAATTGAAATATAGTCAAAATATAGCAATTTTAATGCTGGGAAATTGATTTTTATCCTGTTTGGAAATGCATAATTTCTTATGGCTGTATAACTGTGTGACATGCTTAATGAGAGCATGAGTTCCAATATGGGTGGCTGATTATTATAAAAATACCAAAGAAGCTGATTTATAATTAAAGTTTAATATCAAATTATATATTTATTAATCTGTACCTGATATACATTAATTACATACTATAACAAAACAATTATCAATTAAATATCACAGTCAAAAAACTCTTTTAAAATGTCTGGAGTATACCTTTAAAATTATTTTTGATCATTCTTTATAACAATTTTTTTAAGTATTTTATAATTGATGATAAAATATTCTATAAGAAGATCGCTAGTATAAATATTTGGTTATTTGTTATAATGTTATAGATTAAAACTCGTGCTGTGTATTGTGGCCAAAAATCGTATTACAATGGATATTGCAAAATCTGGTTAAAGCCCAATATGAATGTATTGATTTTTATTGATAGCCCTAATTAAAACGAAATTACGATTTACACCAGTATAGAATTAAAACAATAAAATATAAATATGTAAAGTTTGAAGCAAGATTTATTTATGTTTTAGATTTTTTGTATACTAGAAAAAGAGAACAGTCCAGTAAATATTATATTTGTGCGGCTATTTTTATGTTCAAAGTTATTACCCGTTTGGTTGACCCAATTGGCACATAAGTAGTAAAAATAGGATTCTATTGTTCATTGAGAATAACATAAAAATCATAATACCCTTCAATGATTGCAAGATTTGTCTATATTACCTATATTATGCTTCTATAGTTTCAAATGATTCGGGTCCTGTCATACGATAATTGATTTTTTTATAACCTGGTAAATTTTTCACACGTTTTTCATGAACCATATCGTATAAAACTTGAACACCTGGTGGTATAGGTTCTAAGTTAGCCATTTTAGCAAGCTGATTGTTATATTCCCATTGTCTTGTCGCCATAGTGTGTGCATGACGTAGTGGCAAACCTTGTGACAGACGCAGTTCAAGATCTTTTTCGGTATCTTTATCCATTTCTTCTTTGGACGGCAGAGTAAAGGAACCATCGAGAGATGATAAGAAAAACTGAACTTGCACGTTAAATTGGGGAAACGGACAAATTGTTTTACACAATCCAATAAAACAAAGAGATGGGAATTCTGTGTGGATTAAATGTTTATATAGCGGGGTGATTCTCTCGTCTTTATCCACTGATAAATGACATTGTTCCGTTAAAAATGGAAAGGAATAATGGTATCCTGTACACAGCAAGATGACGTCAATGTCTAGAATATCTCCTGATGTTAGAACAACCGTTTTACCCTCTACCCTCTCTATACCTCGACATTGTTGTGACTTATTGTGACTGAGAAATACCTGAAATACATAACATAGAGATTAGAGATGTAAATATTATTATTATAATATTCGACCAGGAACTTGGCCTTAAGTGCTACTTATCTTGTTGTCGCATTTCAAAAAAATCCAATGTCTCTGTCAATTCAACTACGTTTGACAGGAAACTAGGTTTAAACAGTAATTATATAACATATAATTATATACAATACATAATAAATTATATGGATTCAGGACAAGCTATAAAGCTCCAAACTTTATATTCTTGTTCCTTGGACAATTGTGCATCACCTGACAATTTCAAAATGGCTGGGACAACATCATACTGGTTCCTGGTCAGTAGTATACTTGTTTTTAAAATTGTCATTTTTACGAAAGAACAATATTATATTCAATCAGATGTTGATTTAACCTGTTTCTTGCTGATTTCTACATGTAATTTCTACTGCTTTCACAAAATTTTGAAACATGGGCGTAGCAAAAGTATAGAAATGACAAAATAGACAAAACCAAATTTGTCAAAATCAAAATTGAAAAAGTTTATTGATTGGTCAGTAAATGTGTGCTCAGTAATGGATGTAGTAGATTGGTTGAAACCTTTCAAATATTTATTAATCATACCTACCATTTTAGCTGTTGAAGATATCTCTATGGCGATATCTTGACCTGATGCACCAGCACCCAAACACACAACCCTTTTATTTCTCATAGTTTCAGCATCACGATATAAATGACTGTGTATTATCTCCCCTTTAAAACCTTCAAGTCCAGGAATGGTTGGCATTATTGGCACAGAATAATGACTGCAATGAAAATTTAAAAAACAAAAATATACATCTGTAATTGAGAGACAGTGGAAGAGAAAGAGAGGGATCTTTATCGGTTGGAGGAAATTGGACAAACTTCGCAGATTTAGTAGGCGACTCAACTCCTTGACATTCACAATTGTGGGATCAAACTCATGATTGCAAATGTAACCCCTCGGTTGATAGACAAAATTGCCACTAAATACATTAGTTGGCTTACATGGAGTAACAGGATAACCTACTCTAATGGAGTTCCATGTTGTTGAGGGTTTTGAAACTCTGCAAGTTATAAAATAATAAAATGCATCTTTATCTAACTTGTTTTCTCTGTTCCATATTTTAACATGCTTACAAAGTCAACTTACCCATTACATACAATAACAGCATCAAATTCTTCTGTTTGAGATTTATTAACATCAGTTAAAGTATGATAAGTTATCTCCCATGACAACTTACTCTCACATTTCTTAGGTATAAGCTGAACAACATGTGTCCTAAACTGAAAACAGAACAATCAATTATTCCACAATCAATCACTTACACAATTCGGTCATTTAATCCAAGCAGTCAAAGGGGAGGGGGTCTACAGAGCAAACTCCTACCGAGGGTAGCGAGCCCAATTTGTTGACATATTCTTGTCATTATTCACAGAAATGAATCACAGCAAAGTCAACTAAAAGGTGCATTTTATTGAATATTTATTTCTAATTTATATATTCAGGCAATTCGGGTATGGGTTTGTGGTGCAGCTATGATTTCCCCCTGATGATTGAAAACACCTAATATCGCCAACAAATATATGGAAAGACAGCTGAGCAGTGCAAGCCAAATAAATTTATTTTTTGAAGTGTGATAATTACAAATATACTTTTTATGTTAATATTTTTATGTTTAAAGTCTCTGAAAAATCATTAAGAATTCTGAACTTTGAATCTCTAAAAGTTATATAAGTCAAAAAATGGGTATATTCCTTCAGTATTGACAAAGATGTGATGAATTGAAAATCTGTCAAGTTTTGGAATTCATTGCAGACGTCAAGTCATCTAAGGTTTTCTCTGAAATCTTTAAATGAGCTTCTTTTTATTTGACTGAATGCACTTCTGGAGATTATTGAAAATCAGAAAGTACCTTTATAAATGGATATAAATTAAAATGTTTCGTGTAGTCTTCTAGATATTTTAATACATCTTCATGTCGAACAAATGACGGCAAGTTTTTATCAAATGGAAAATCAGGAAATGCCATTACTTCTTTTGGAAGATTTGTTCTAAAAATAAAGTTATAAAAAAAAAAAACACTAAAGTAAAATTACCACAATTTCAGTTTAAAGTTTGAAATAAGAAGGTTTTGATGACACAGGCAATAACTCTGCATACCACCAAATTTGTTCTCACAGGTCTTAATATCTTGGATAATAACTCCAAAAATAATTAATTTAAATGCCATAAATGGGCAACTTTTATACATTTTATCCTTATAGTCGGGGTCCTCTGGTTTCCTCCAAATGCTAAAGAGCCCTATGTACAAGTAAATTGTTGAAATAAAATTATACCATATTGTGTAAGTCCTGAAAGACCTAGTTTGTGATGAGTGGAGACATTTAACTCGCATTTCTAACTAACCGTAAATTTTTATACATGCTAGAATGGATGGGCAGTCCATATTCATCTTGTCCTTTTTTATCTGTGTAAATCCATGTACCCCCTACTCGATCACCTTGTTCAAATCCTACCACTTGAAATATTTTAGGTTTGGCTACAAGATGTCTTACAGCACATAACCCGGCTGCTCCTGCGCCAATTACTGCTACCCTCATTTCTAATACTGAAACATAAATATTATGAGTGTATGATTTAGTAGATTTTCACTCATTTTTTTGGGGGGGGGGGGGACCCATTTAAAAATATAAACTGTATCAACATTTAACCTCCATGCTTCATATAACCATGTTTATTTTTAGGCACCCACATTTATTTATAAGTAGGAATTAGGCTATTCATTGGGTCGTAAGACCGATGAACCATATTGAAATTTTGATTGACACTCATTGAGATAGTAGATTAGAGTGTTAGAAGAATTATTATCAAATTTCAAATTGAGGGATGAATTATGACCTACATGTATGTTTCTTGCAAATGTAACAATGTTAGACTTGTCCCTACTTGTTCATCAAAACTGTTAGTAGGCTATTTATTCCTGGTCACAATTCTTTCAATTCACAATTTGAAGCATCCCTTTTTTAAGATGCCAATTGATTCAAGATGTCCATTAAAGACAGTCTTTATACATGTAGGCTATAGAACTATGATTTAGACCGCAGGAATCTCACCTTCTTTCTATAGGCATACTATACACTGCATGTCGTACCAGACGCAGACAATATATTGTACCGGTGTCACAGTTTCTGTTGGTCGCTGGTGTGTGTTGGTTCCTGGCGCATGCGCAGTTGTAGGAGTCATCTCACACTGTTATAGACACAGTGTGTGTTGACTCCCCGTGATAGGATGACCCCTACGATTTTCTTACGGTCAGATCGGTTTCTACTATTATCTACCAATATATTGTATTACTACTGACAGTAGCCAAGGATGTTGAGTTTCTATTGTTTGTTTATTTCATTTAAAAGGAGAAATACAAATTAACGATCTTATTAAAATTGAAAAATTCCCGTCCACATGCAGAAACAGAAAAAATAATTGCCCCTTGGTATAAACGCAGAATTTGGGTTTTGGAATGATTTCTGACTTTCTTTTGTTCCATTTCGGTAATTCCAGGTTTGTGGCTTTGTGTCGTTAAGTATAATTCTATTCTTTCTATCTTTTCACGGAACTGCTGAAATCGAATCTCTCTTTCACTTATAACATCTGCCATGATGATCGATCAATTGGTACTAATACTTTACTATAATTACTACGAATGCGATAGTCAATAGCAAATGAGGAAATAAGAAATTCCATTCTCTTATAGTACCTGTGATAAATGAAGCCACGAGAATATCAAAGGCCTTAATCTGCCTTTGGAGGTGAATTAATTGACAATTTCAAGCCAATCATCAATGTGTATGGTTTCCAATTCCACTGATTGTACGCGTGTAACAACTAATCACTAAAACAACGGCAACAAATCACGAACGATAGAACAATTAATCTCAAGCCAATTAACTTAAATCCGTTGATCGTGTAACTACTGATCACTATAAAAACAGCTAATCACGATAACAAGTATGTTTATTAATGACAAAACTCTAACTAAGAACAAAACACTTTTTCCTGAAGTGATCAGTTATTTGAGTTATGAGGAACCATCTCACAACGGCGGAAGTGGATGAAGCTGTGTTGTCCGTGTTGCTAACACAAACATCCGTCTCAGACATGCGCAAGTGCCCAGGAACCAACACACACCAGCGACCAACAGAAACTGTGACACCGGGTATAGGCCTATCGGTTATATTACCGGGCATATATATTTATGCATACGCATGTCGATATATTGTCTGGTACGACATGTGTATGCATATAATATAACCGATAGAAGGTCAGATTCCTGTGTTTATTATAAACAGAGCCACAATATAAATCTGTTCCTAATCTAAAGTGATCAATCCTAGGCTAGCTATCCCAGTCCTGCTTGTAAATTCTCAACTCGCCCTGACAGATGACACGATTCAAGTAATTGCATTAATTGATACATTTTAGATATCCTAATATCTTACTTCAAAAAACAGTAGCTGCTGAACCTAATTTACTTATGCAGACTTTTTCACGTCTCTGACAAAATTAATTTATACAACTTTACAATGGGCATTCAATGTTATCATTGATATTGTACATTGCTTCAGAACAATAATAGAGCCAACTATAATGCATATAATCTATCAAGCATCTTGCAATATTAATTGTAAAAATATTACTATCCAACAATTATTTATTTTAATATTAGTGAACTATAATTTGATAAACAAATAGATAATATTTTAAGAATATCAATTTTCGCCAAAGACTTAACAATGACCTAGTTTTAGGTGTGAACAAAATACTATTTTTCAAGATGTCAGCGCCTATTAAAATGCTTCGTTGTTGATGATTTGGGTTTTATGAAATTATGTTTACTACATCAACTAGTGTATCATGAGAAAGTATTGAGACATACATTTAATTAAAATGTTTAAGCTCATCAACGGGTACTCCCAAAATTGGGAGAATGCATCCGTAATTATTGTAAGTTATTTGGTATTTTGTCTGCTAGCCAGGAGGTCGAGTGTTCTAATAATGATCTAATCGATCCCCACATTCGGCATTAGATTAGCCGAGAAAATTTATCTCGATTTTCCGTCGTGGTTTTCCCTTGTCAGTCATGCGGAATAGAGGACCTGACAAGGTCAGCTGTATGTCTAGTCATTCGTATGGTACGAAAAAACGACGTCCTGTGTACAAGTAAAATATCCCTTGGCAGTTGGAATTCGATATAAGAGAGTAGGCCATATTCCATAATAATAGTGCCACTGCCCTGCCCTGCCCTACCCTGGCAAAATTTCCCTCATAGCACACTGTATGGCGTTTGCCCGTCTTCCATTAGCCCAGCAGGATAAGTAGCCTAATTGTTTGTATTCTCGTGCTTGTTCACTTGTTTCAAAATAATACCTCACAGAATAAATAGAAATGAAGCAGCAGTTCTGATCACTTGTAGAGGGAGAAAGATATGGGGTTTAACATCCACTCAACACAAACTAGGTCATATCCGGAGGAACATATGGCGCAATTTTATTCCCATAATTAATTAATTTGCTTGCGTGTAGGGTGTTGGGAGGAAATCAGAGTAACCCGAGAAAACCGTGAGGCTGCACAGACTGCCTCAAATTAATCTGATTTTATATTAAGATAATATTATTATTATAACCTATATCTAGACTATTCATACAAGGTAGGCCTACATACAGTTTACTTGCTCTAATTAATATCAGCATTTTATATTAAACATGGATGGCGAAAATCCAGTGTATGCACCAAACGTAACGCATTGGGTGATTTTCCCTGTTCCTTTAGCAATGGACCATTTCTTTACTTTTAACTTCCAATGAATAAATTATAAAGAATCGTGTTTTCAGTAGGCCTACAGGGGCTACAGGCTACATGTGTGATATTTCTGGCTCTTATTTTGATGATTGTTAGTCAAATAGGTAGGGCCTGGGTTCCATTGTTCTGCTCTTTTTCCAAATCTTTGATGGTCCAAAGATTTTAGAGAACTTAAATAAGATCTGTACAAATATGACATGTTTATGAAATGGTGTGGGGTCATTTTTATAACTACTATTTTATTATTTTAGCCATGTGTATCTGTTGGAAATGTTGGTCAGTTAGCGGTAGATTTAATTATATCTACCTTAGATCTACAGAAAGTAGGCTATATTTATCACAGTGCTATATTACCTATAGTTGGTAATGATCCTTATCATAAACTTCCCAGTAATCAATGCAGTTTAACCACAGGGTGTGAAGGTCAGTATTATTGGAATTTATTATAAAACAAGTTAACTATAATTTACAGAAATGAATATCAGCTACTGAACAGATATCTTTGAGTGGCATTTAGCCACAGGAATAACATTATTAGTACACAGTTTTTATGGGAGACAACACAATCACTACCAGTAGTTTAATTCTTAAAGGGGATCACGGTGGCTAAGTGGATAAGGCACTGGTTCGCTAGCCTGGAGTTCGGGTATTCGATCCCTGCATTGGCCGAGAATGTTCATCTGAATTTTCCGGCGTGATTTCCTCTTGTCAGTGATGCAGAAGGAGGGCCTGATAAGGACAGCTGCCTAGTCGTTCGGATGGGACGAAAACTGAGGTCCAATGTAAACATTGGAGTGCCATAAAAGATGCCTTGGCAGTTGGAATTTGATATAAGAGTAGGCGGTACCGCTACTGCCAGGGCAAAAATTTCACAAATAGCACACTGTATGGCGTATGCCAGTCTTCCATTAGCCCAGGTTAGGTGCATAATAGTAGAGGTTAAACCCCATTTCATTCATTCATTCATTTATTCTTCAATATATATGGAATTCTTAGTGGAACCATTTAGCATTGTGCTTGATAATGATAAGAGGATACTTGTCTTGCTTTTAGAATAAAACTAGTAATTGTTCCCAATAAAAACTGTGTTCTATTACTGAACAGAAAACAATTTTGATAGGATATAAATCACTGGTTTTATTCTAACAACCTTTCGAGAAGTCGCCTCTTGATAGTAATAAAACAAAATCTAAAAAACCCAAACAATGTGTGTGTATCAAGCTGATTCATCTAATAATGCGGTTACATTTTATTTTCAGTTTTTTCAAATAAATCATCAACAGTTGTTGTAGTGCAACAAAGAGCACCCATTGTAAAGGTATGGGTTATCATTTCTTTTATAACATGTTTCTTTAAGATTTTCATCCTATGGTTGCACTCTGCATATATAACTATGTACAATAGGTCTCTACCCTGAATGGCCACCATATTAAAAATTAGTACAGTATTATATAGTGTAATTTGATTTTAATCCGTTTTAGATGATTCATACACACATTGACTAAATGAATATCTTTGATTTAATTAAAGCCTTGATTTAGAATTTAAAATATTGGACAATTAGCTTTCTGTCTGTTCTCAATCAGAGCTAATTGCAGACAGACGGCATCATTTCGTACACATGTAACCTCATTGTGCCTCAAGAAAATTTACGTATACACTCTGTTACGACAGAATTTTCGGCAGATCATACATATACTTACGAGGGTAAAGGCAACAGTCATTAATTTCATATAATGAGCCATCACTGAACAAATAAAACTCACTGACAAACAAGTTGTCCAATAAAATCACATTTACCTAAACCTACTAGATGTATACTTGTAAGCTATGGTTGCTGCAATGCACAACATAAATTTTAAATATGGCTACTAAATGGCTAATTATAAGAGTCTGACTATAATCCATTCACAGTATCCCTAGTGGTATCAATATGTTCTACTTCAATAACCTCAGGGTCATCCACAGGGTTTTCATGAATTCAAATTATCTGCCCTTGATTGTAGCTTGTTTTGAATTTTGAACCTGTTTTTTGATTTTTCTGTACATTCTTATGAATGATCGTGCATGGGGTTCTTTTTTTAGGGTAAAAAAGAAATATTCTCTACTTGGCTGTCAGACTGGATAAAAGAGAGTAAATTAAAACAAGTTATTATATTAACCAGCAGTTTTGCACATGAAAGAATTGATCAACAGATCTATGGGTAAGTATTTGGTCAAACCGGTTCACAGAACATGATTGTGTTCTTACCCTGGGTGCTGCGGTGGTTCAGTGAGTAAGACACTGACTTGTTATCAAAGTCTCAGGTTCACTCTCGGTATCGGGCATTAAAAAGGCCCTTGAGATTTACCAGAGTGGTTTCCTCTTGTCAGTGGTGCAGGACAGAGATCATGGCGAGGACAATGTCTAGTCTTTCAGATGGTACGAAAATCCTAGACCCTGTGGACACATTGGCATGCACATAAAAGAACCCTTAACAGTTGGAATTCAAAATAAAAGCAGACTGTAGAGCCAAAATTTCCTTCAAAGCTCACTTCATGACATATGCCTGTCTTTATTAGTCTATCTGACCAGCTTATGAAATATGTAAGGTATCAGATTATGTTGCTAAGATGTGAGACTTACAAAAATTGTTTTTCAGACCACAATTACGTATTGTTATGTCATCATCAATGGAAGAACAAAATAGTGAAAAGTTTTTACAAAAATTAAAATGGTTGGCATTAGAAAAGCGCTCCTGTGTGTCTCCATATGAAATGGAGAATTCTGATTCAAACAAAGATATGATATATTTACCTGGAAGTGGAATAGCTAAACATATATTTAAGAAATGGTATGAATTATTCATCCTTTATTCATCCCTAAAACAATCCACCTCAATCTTTACCCTATAAGCTATGGTAGTGCATCTTCAATAAAAGGCTAAATCTTGCTTTAACAAGGAACATCTTATCAAGCCCTTCACATAATACCCCAAATACTTCAGCACTAAGTTTGATTGGGTATAAGCCCAGCTTGTGAGCCTATCAGATTCCTTGGTCGTCTCGAATACAAAGTCTAACACTTTCAAGCTAAAATGTCTACCTGCTATGATCGAGTTGCAAAGTTCAAGGTTCATCCAATGTTAAGGTTTCTGTAGGGCTCACTATGTCACGATCTCTGATTGGATGCTACATTACATGTGTCTGCAGATAACATAGCTATAATTACGGGGATAGTGAAGTAAACCAGCAACGGCCAGATGTTGTAAAACTCGCATTCCTTGCTTCAGGAACATGATGGTAGTGTGGGTTGCTGGTCGGACTGATTGTCTTCAAAATTGACAGAAAGTTCTTGGTGTCCATCGGTCCATTTACATGTTTCAAATCTGGCATGCTGCCCTCTAATATGGCTTTAATTGGTTGCTTCCATATATAGTTTAAAATATCGGGAGAACTTGATAGACAGGAATTTAGAGCCCTGTCCAGGGTTTTGAATCTTGGTGTGGACTGTGGGTGGGGAGAGAACTAGGGTTTTTTTTCAAGCTCGGCCAAAAGTCTGTGAGGCTGACAGATAGAGTGTACCTATCCCTTTCTTATGAGACAGTGTGCACGCAAAAGAACCCTTGACTGTTTGAAATCGCAAGTAACAGAAGAAATAAAAATAAACATATGTTCATCTCATAATTACCAAAGTATTGTGTTGGTGAGACATAAACAATAAGTGCACACAAACAGAATCCATATGGATTCATATGCAGGGCCGTTTTTATGTGTAGGAAGTGGTTAGGTCAGGAAGTAGTAACATAAGATCAGAAAGACTGAGGCGTCTCATATCTTGAAGATAATTAGAATTAAGTTGGTGTCCTGACCAAAGTCTCATTGGATTAGAAAATAAGATCCCTGGATGTGTAATAATATAGTATTCAAACAATGCAGACTTACAACTCTACAAAATACATAAAATAGATCATTAGGTACGTTCAATTAAAATACTGAATCTAGTTTCAGTGACTAATTTCAACTGCATAATGTTTTCTGTTTCAGTAAAGAGTTACCAGTTTTAATTATGTCTTTGTTTTGTGCTGAAGGTGATAATATACCGGAAGCTGTTTCATTATCAAATCATCTCAACACTTGGCTTCAATTAGTTGACCCACAGGTATGATCATCATATACCATTATATTTTAAATACAGCTGATCTTTCTTATGTACAAGCTAGGCAAATAAACAAATTGCAGTTTATTTCTAAAACCAATTATCAGTATTTATGATATAAATAAGCATATTGAATGAAAAAAAACAAACCCCAGACTTGAATGCTCTGTTAAGACCTGTACCAAATTTGAAATCCTGTTCTTTTGCATTACTTTAACAATGTATCACAGAGAATCAGACATTGACAGGAGACTAGGCTAAAATATTCAATTTTATTTTGTTGGAAAACAAATTGATATGTGGTCAAAGGGGAGATAATATGGGATTAGGGTCATTGGACTGAGTTATCTCCCTTCAGCTATAATTTTTTTTCTTTCAGGTGGATAAATCTGGTTCACCGTTACCATATGCTTGGAAAATACCTGAATCATGGAAACTTATTTATGGAAGTGGATTCGATCAGACTTTATTTCATTAACAATTTGTGATAAAGGATTTTGTATAAAAAGTTGATGGTTCATTACAGATAGTCTTGTAATATTTTTTATTTTATTAAAATCTTATGATAAAGAGAATTTAGATATTAATCCATTTCTGATCATATATGAATTATGGGTATTGTTACCGCCATTGTCATCTCTCTATAAAGGTGCTTTGCGTTACTAATGGTAAGTAAAATAGACTATCCAGGGACCTTGGAGTAAAAAATATGTTGCTGGACAGGCCTAGTTGGTGAAGTATGACTTGTTTTAAGACCCAGTCAGTCAGCTATTGAGGTTATCTATATGGTACTGTCATGGAATTGCCGTTTTAAAATTTTCTCAATCATCTTTAGCGCAGAATACAGATTGACATGTCAATTGGTTATTTTTGATTGTAATGCAATTTAAATGATGAAAATGAAAAGGGGATTTAATGTCTAATGAAGATATTCATATGCCATACAGTGTGCTAGGAGGGAAATTTTGCTCCGACAGTGGCACTACGGGTGTCAAGGGATCTTTTACGTGCATGCAGGGATCGGACATCCGTCTTCCAGGCGTCTTACACTTAACCACCGGGACCCCCTGATGAAAAGAGCAATAGGAAGGTTTTTACTGTCTTAATAATAATAAAAATAATCGCGTCATTTTACAAGGGTAGGAAATTAGGCCTGAGGACTTTTTCCAATTTGGCCCTTGGCACAGATCGTGCGAATGATTTCGATCATTACTGCAGGAAGAAACCGAAGGGGGAAACCTGCCTGATCGGATGGGAGACCGAATATCCCTCTCACTTACAACGATAAAGTTCTTGCCCTGAGCTGGGATTGAACCCTCGTTGCATTGGTGAGAAGCTGCCTCTCTATAGCCACAAGGGTACCTGGCAACGAAATATGGTATTCCTGAAAGGTTTTAATATCACATTTTATTCTTCAGTATTCTTTAGAAGCATTATACAAAATACTAAAAACTGATCAGTGACAACACAGAATTAATTAAAATTTTAAAGTGGGTATATGCAAAAGAGAGAAAAATGGGGTTTAACATCCACTCGACACAAACTAGGTCATTTTGGGACTAACGCATGGTTTTCAATTTTATTTCAATAATTCGCTTGCAAGTAGGGGTCTTTAGCAGTGGAAAGAAACCTAAGTGCCCGGAGAAAACCCATGGGGTTGAGAAGGCGCCCCTATCTTCATGTCACATATGCAACTCTAGACCACTAGGCCATCCCAACCCCCCCATATGCAAAAGACTACAGATAGATTCATATATCCGGTGGTATACAGAAATGAAATAGGTTTAACATTCTACTGTTCTGCCCTTGTATACAGAACTGCATTATTTTTTACCATTTGAATGTCCAATAAAAGACAACACATGTTTAATTTTTGTTTATCAATATAATTATGTGTATTCAGCAGTTATAACAATATTAAAATAATGCTGACTTGACTGTTTCAGCAGACAATATTACAAGTCAAATATGCAATTATAAGTAGTAAAGTGATGATGATATAATGTAATAGCACTTGTAATAAAAACATGAAACTAAAATGATGATGTTATATGTCAAATTACATGAAAATCGAATATTAATCAATATCCTTTAAAAATCTAAATTTACTTCCAATATGAATTTAAGACAAAGATTTTTGAAAATTTGACAGTTTTGTCGACTGAGAACAAACTGGTTCTATCTACATTTTGTACAGGTTAAAATATCTGATAATTTGATGTAGTTCATTTCAATCATATATGCACCCATCTCAATTAAATTATTTCAAAGTCAACACCACATTGAAATATCAGTAGTTTTAACTGCTAATAATCAATCGGACGCATGACTTTCTTAGATAAGAATTAAAGATAAGCTATAATATTTATGTCCTGTGTATTGTTTCTATCCAGACTTTTTGAAGCAACATCATTGTCCTAATGTGACCTATCATTGTTCGAATACTTAAAACTGTAATATCAACCCAAAGTCAAAAATAGCTTTTAGTTTTAGAGGACAATGGTTGGACATGACAAAAAAAATCACACGAAGTAAAAGTACAGAAAGAAATGGATATATCCAATATTAGGCAAACATAGGAACACTACAGTATAATGCGTGAATTAACTATTTAAACTTGTCTTTAAATCAATGTTTGCAAAGACCTAATAATATCTAATATATTATTATAGTGAAACTTAATTCTATTTAAATATATTACATATTATATACAAGTTAATTTAAAAAGTCAAGACATCGTTTTTCAAGATTAACAAACTATAAAACACATTTCAAACACAAGTTCTGTTTTGTTTTTATTATTTGGTTAGATTCACAACTCTAAACAATTACTGTTTTGTTACTAAATAGAGTTTGTAACTAGGCTTGATAAAGACTGGAGAAACATAGTCGAAACATTACCCAGTAACGAACAGTAGTTATTATAGTCCATAGAATTGTGTACTGTGTATTTCCAGTTCCATTACTAAATAGATGCCAGTGAAAACATTTACAGTTCAGTAAAGTAATGGAAGCATTGGGCATTTTTCAAACAAAATGTATGTGATATACAAAATATATTTGTGTTTAATATTGATATAATGAATATATAACCCCATTATAACCTATATTCTCTAATTAATCATTTTATGAACAAGCAATTTAAAATATCTATATTATGTACATACATTAAATAGTGAGAAAGATAGAAGAGAGAAAACTAGAGTAAAAGGATTTTAAATTTTCCTGGCTTTACAATATTTACAATAATTAAATTTCGAACACTGTCAGTATAGTTGATGGAATAGCTTATTCATAATGTCAGCTAAATATTGACATTTTCTACAGAAGTACCATATAAACAATTTTATGCAGTATTTTCCAAATTCAGCTGGAAGAGACATAAACAGGTCACCTAGACAAGGCCAGGATTTAATAAGAACTCAAAATATGAGCACAATTAAAAGTATGAAGCGATAATAGATAATTATGGTTAAGCACCAACACCTACAATCTGATTAAAGAAAACATTGAAATTTAGTTTTTTCAGAATTTTGATGGCGTCGCTTAACTCTTATTCATAAATATCATTTAGGAGAACAATGTGATCAATGATGTGTGTAGCTAATCTGCTCTGCTTTCTCTCTAAATTGCATTTTATGACTAACATGGCATTCACTCAACTTTATTAAGCACCAGGAAACAGGGGAATACCCACCAGACGACCATAAAATGTACTGCTTGTCACATAAAAGAACAGGATTCAAACAAAGACCACTTGAATTGATGACAGACAACTCTACTGCTCTAATGAACAGTCATTTTGTTTAATATATTTGATCACATAATATTCATCAAGAAAAATTGGCGTGCAGAATTACATTAATTTCTGTTATGTTATTACGAAGTGAAATAGAATGTGTTATTTAATCAGACTGTGACCCCTATATAATATATTAATTCTCAGTCAATAATAAAATTAAAATATTTACTGATAATGAAATCACTTTCAGATTTTAAATCGATCTGTAAACATAGGTGATTCTGGGCGTGTCAATGGTCTGTTACTTGGTTGAACTTGAACAGGTGCAAAATGTCTAACAGGATTAGCTTTATGAACAGTTTCACTACGTAATTTGGCCTTTTCGGCTTCATATGCTAGTTTTTCGTCATGTTCTCTCTGTCGTCTTGAGGCTTCCATTTCAGCTTCTTTGTGTTTAATATGATTATCAAAACTTTCTCTGTTAGCTGCTCTACGTTCGGTATTTAGTTCAAACTCGGATACATCTAAAATATAGATTATTCAATAAAGTACATATAACAAAATATATCAGGACTATTTACTTCTGTTCAGTAAAAATATCTCAACTATAAACAATCCATTATGTTCACCAAACAGCACCACCTAATATAAATCTAAAAGCACCGTCAACTAATCCTATATAGTGAGTTTTTTAATGCACTTAAAGTTCCAATGACAATATTTGTCCCTATAACCAATCCCATGGAAGAAGGGCATACATCATACAGTGTGCTATGAGTGAAATTTTTTCCGGGCAGCGGCGCTACAGCCTACTCTTATATTAAATTCCAACAGCCAAGGGATCTTTTATGTGCACGCCAATGTGTACACGGGACCACGGTTTTAGTCCCATCCGAACAACTAGACATCTGTCCTTGTCAGACCCTCTGTTCTGCATCACTGACAAGGGGAAACCACGCTGAAAAATCGAGATAAACTTTCTCGACCAATGCAGGGATCGAACATCCGACCTCCAGGCTAGCAAGCCAGCGCCTCACCCACTTAGCCATGTGATCCCCCCGATCCCATCAAGTTCATATACATTATTTTAAGATCTTTGTTTCTTTTAAAAAGTATAATATGTTCATAAAATTTAAATTTAGGCACATAAAAACTTGTGAAAGGCTGAAGAAATTTTTTGTATTAATTGGCTAAAATTAAGTACCTGTTAGAGGTTTTGTTGATTTTTTTGGTATAAATGGTTCCTGATATATAACTGTAACTGGTTTAGCCTTGAATGGAACCATCATATCCTCTTCAAACTGTAAAGGAAAATAATATTTTACTATTATGAATGATTAAGCATATCTTAAATTTCTGCTGGGGGTGGGTCTAATAACGCATGAACTAAAGATCATTGTTTGCCACTTGCCACTAACAAATGATCAATTGAAGAGCTATCATGATTGGAGAACATGTAAAGTAAATTGTATCCCGAGTGCATTAATGACCGATACTCAATTTTGTCCTATAAAGTGTATATTACTCCAGCGTTAGATTAATTAAGGACGAATATGAGTTGAGTTATTGTTGAGAGTTTGATGATAGACTGTACATAAAAATCCACATATAAAATCAAATATTAGAGATTAAAAACAACATATATACTGACCCTACTACCACTGCTGCTAGATGTATCTTCTGCTCTACGGGAACTTCTAAAATCAATTTCAAATTCAAATGGTACTGGCTCAGTGAGTTCTTTAGGGTTTTTAGGTGGAATACCAACAGGTTCTTCTAAATCTGGCATAGGTTGAGCATGAAACTCTCTAGCCTAGAATACAATAGCAAAGAATTAATAACTTTTAAAATCAGACCAAAATGAATTTAAATTATCAACTTTCAGTTTACATGATCAGATATTAATGAGAGTGAAATATGAAGATAATACAAATTAAGTGATGTCTCTTATATCAGATGCTCAAAAGCCTAATAAAAACTTCAGCAGGGAGTTGTAGAATAGGACTAAAAGGCCAGGAAGAGGCAATGCTACGTTCTTGACATCTACATTTTAAAATATGCAAATTTTTCTGTACCTTTGTCGTGTACCTACATTGCAAAAATTTGAAACTCTCAGACTTTAGTTAAGAATTTACTCAAAATTGTTCACCTTATTCAAACTAGGAGATAGCCCTTTATAAAACTTTTGTTGTTTTAATGCAACATATGTCAATAAGAAACTATGTGCAAAGTTTTGTGTTTCTGGATCAAAGATACTGCTCATTAACGGTGATTGAAAGTTGAGTAAATTCTTAACTTAAGTCTGATAGCGTACACTGTTATCTTGTCCAAAATACATACAGAGATAGGATTTTCTAGATTTTGACATTGTAAGTTTAATCTCTTACTTATCCAATGTTTCTTGTATAATAAGCTTATTTATCCAATGTTTCTTGTATAATAAGCTTATTTATCTTATGTATTTCTATTTTTAAATTTTTTTTGGGATAAGTAAACTAGGATACCCTTTTTGTTTTCTCATTCCAATATTAACAGTCTGTTAGATGTTAATTTAACAACAGTGCTAATATAAAAGGGCTTGGAGATATTTCGATATAAAACCATCAGACTGCCTTCAGAATAATATTAAAAAAATAAATTGTGATTTATTGTGGTTTTGATGTTTTATCTGGATGAAATTTGGCCTAAATATTGATTAAATGTCTTTCTTTTGACATTATTTACCATATTTTATTGTTAATGATAAATAAATAGCGATAAATAATGTTGTAAACTCCTGCATGTTCATTTCACAAAGTTCACAATATATGTTTTTTTGGATTTATCGCCAAGCTCTAAGTGCTAATAAAATAACAACATGAAATATGATTTCACCTTTCTCTCTTCATCGAATATTTTACGTCTCTTGGCATCTTTTCTCTCCAACATTTGACGAGTGTGCTCCTCAAAGGAGAATGGCTCAGGGATGGTGCGTTTGTGAGTTAGTTTTGGATTAAACGGAACTCCATTGTGAGGTACTGGACGTGAACGAAGAACACGGAAGGCCTCCTGTTTGAGCAAGTGGGTGAAAAAATGGAACAAGAATTATAAACATTGTGCACAAATAAAACCATGTGAAATGCGAAGTGAACGATAACTGAATGAATCTGTTTTTGTCTGCTGGTCCAGTGCTGTAAACAAATATTAGTATTAAAATAATAAGTTGTTAGTAAAACAATTGGGTGATTATAAAATCAGAGTGAATTTGTCTTTGTCTTGCTGCCAGGACGACATGATCTGACCTTCTGCTCCTCTTCCATAACTTGTTGCATTTTAGCCTCTTTTTTAATATCTCTCTCTTTATCCCTTGAATCAAAGCTGAATGGTGCAATGACTGTTATTTTGCGTACTACTTTAGGTTGAAAGGGAATGCCATAATGTGGAACAGATCGAGCTTTATTTGACGTATTATGCTGAAAATTACCATATAAATAAATACAAAAGTAGAAGAGAAGACAAAAAAATAATTTTATTAGTCTGGAAATGGCTCTGCTTCCTGGCTCAATATTCAATTGATTTCATTTTAAGATCTGATTTTAATAATCATTAAGGTATTTTCCTCAATTCAGTATTAAATTGAGAACAGGTTTGGAACCTAAGCTAAAGCCTGCCCATACCTATTCCCCTTTGTTGCTAGGTAGAAGGGTTTGTGTGATAATGATACATATACATGTCTGCTTTTTTGTAGCCTGCTGTCTCCACAAGGGCACATTATAATGTTTAACAAACAGAAGTTTCAATTTACCAAATACATGTTATTGTCTATCAAGAGTAATATTGCAAAGAAAACCATTGTTTTAGGGTACAGACCTTTTCATCTGATGGTTCAACAGGCAACCGAACTCTATTCTTCAGAGCAAATGCTGGAGACTGGGGAACCGTTGCAGCTTTTTCTTTAGCTGGTTTCACACCCTATTCAGAAAAATAAACAACAAATTTTCAGTTTAATATTAAATTTACCAAAAGTCCACTAAAGATCGCAGGCTAGTGATGCAATCGAGAGTTGATTATGGTCTGGATAGGTTAATTAATGTCTAATAATAATTTAGATAACATTTCAGGCCTAAAGAAAGACCTGCCAAAGACAGATTTAGCTCTTGCATAATGTATATGTCGACTCTAATGCTGCAATGGAGTGTATTATTAGTTCAGATATTAATTCTTTTCAAAATATTAACTACTGTCAACACAAGGTACAACTTTATGGATACACAATCACTGTGCTTTATTTGATGTAGACCCGAATTTTCGTCATCGAATCGTTGCATAGAAAAAACTCAGAAATTGTGCATCCATAAAATTGTACCTTGTTTTAATATGTTCAATTACTAAATACCAATCAAAAAAGTTAATAATTTCTTACCGTAACACCTTCTAATATTTTAGGATTAACTGGCTTAGCTTGAAATACAACTTTCTCTTCTTTTGTTCTTGATGTATCTTTGTCTTTCGAGCGGTTATCGCTACTTAAATGGAAAGCTTTGGGCTCTGTTGTTGGTTTTTTAGCTACTTCCTTCAGACCAGTTGTATGTTCTAATATCTTTTGATTAACAGGATGTGCATGGAACTGATTTCTGAGAAAGTAAAAAAACAAAACAAAACATGAGACATTCTCAGTGAAATTCTTTCCAACATTACTTCTAAAGAATTATAATGCAGTCTTTAAATGGGCACTACAGATGGATAAATTTCAGGACTAACTATAAACAAATATCTTACTTTTGCATCTCTTCAAATTCTCTCTCTTCTAGTTCATCTCTGCTAGGTGCCTTAACTGCACGGGTACGCATGGTACTCTGAAAGTTGGGTGTATGTGGTATCGTTAATTTTGTAGTTTTTGGAGATTTTGAACGTAATCTTTTGAGACCTGGAAAATAATAAATTACATTTCAATACTTATCCTGAGCATATTTTAAAAAGAGTTGGCTATATTATAACATGTATTAGGGAAATTTAACAAATTGCATAGGATGTCAATCTTCTATACTGTAGATTTCCATCTGTCGTGGATTTTTTACATTATAATCCAACAAGTAGATGGGTAGACCTTGATTTTTTTACATTTTGCACTATACTCACTGAACCACCATGGTTTTCAGGCTTTTTTTAAGTATGATTTTGATGTAACAAGCTCTAGGACGAAAATGAAATAAAATTTAACGACCTACTGTTATGCTTTGACTGGGATAATAAAGATGGCCTGGGCACTATGGCCTACTCGTATATAAAATTCCAAGTGTCAAGAGATCTTTAACGTGCATGCCAATGTAAACACAGGACCTTGGTTTTACAACCATCTGAACAATATCATTATCAGGCCCACCATTCTGTACAATTGACAAGGGGAAACCACGTCAGAAAATCTTGATGAACTTTTTCGACCAATGCAGTGACCTCCCAGCTAGCGAGCCAGCATCTTCCCCAATTAGCCACTACAAGATCAAGGATGCAACAAAGATGTGTTTTCATATTTGATATGCCATTTTACCTTTACATCTTTCTATTGGTCTGGAATGGAATCTATCTGGAGTTCCATTTTGGAAATTTATAATACGTTCTGCCATTGATTCGAATTTGTCCATCTGTTTATTTTTGTTATCCTCTTTTGACTAAAGAAATAAATATAAATAAATTCATAGCTTGAAAAATACAGAACCTCAACATAGTAAGGTTGCAACGATACTGAAAAAAAATATCACGATATCTCACGATATTGTTAAAAAAAATTATCGCGATATCATGGATTATCGTTTGGAGAAAATTATCGCGATAATTAGAATTATTGTGCTTCAAAAAATTATTATCGTGATAATTACTGATGTAAAACTGAGATAACTTGTGGTGTATAAATAGATTAATGTATCTAGTATATTAATTATTATCTGTTTGGTATTTAGCGTCAATCAATGTGCAAAATAGAAAAGAGCCTGTTTGTATCTATGGGCACTACTTGTTGATATTTTATTTTTTCTCCATTTTTCGAGTATTTCGAACGGATTTTACATTAATTATGATCTAAAATTTAGATATCGCGATATTTTTTTTAATTATCGTGATATATCGTGATAAGGCGATATTTGAGATTTCAGACGATAACGATATCGTCTAACCTAATTATCGCGATATATCACCATCCCCGGGTTATCGCTGCCACCTTACAACATAGGCAGAAGAGTATGGGTACATTTCCATTGGTGTTATGTATCTCTGTTGTCATTCATATTTTTAGTCAATTTGTTTGTTAGAGAGAGAAATGGGGTTTAACGTCACCTCGACACAAACTAGGTCATTCTTTGACTAACATAATAAAAATGGTTGAATTTTATTTCAATAATTCGCTTGCGCATAGGGGTCTTTAGCAGACGTGCAAACTAGAGGACCTGTAGAAAACCCATGAGGTTGGACAGGCGGCCCTACTCCTTGCCACGTACAACCAGGGATTTGAAACCATGCCAGTTAACTCAATGACAGGCTTTATGATACAGCACACACATGCTGACAATTTGGCCATCCAACCCCCCAACAGAGACAAATCTACTTTATAATACACAGACTGAATTTATCGAAAATTAAGTACCACTGGCACTTCCAGAACTATAGCTATTAGTATTAACAGTAAAAACTTACAGATGAACTAGAAGAAATCTTTTCTTTAACAGCATTGAAGAACCCTTTTATTCTACTTTCACTTTTTGGTTGTGTTTTTGTACTGTCTTCACTAGGTCCTTTCATGGCACCAATACAACCAGTGGCTTTCAATTTTTTCAACGATAAATCTGATTGTTTCCGTTTCTCTACCAAATCTTTTCTGAATTTTTCTATCTCTTCTAAAGCTTGTTCTTCTGAATTTTTAACTACTCTTGTAGCACCAACACTTGTATGTTTACGTCTGTGGAATAAAGTCAAATATTTAAAATTGTTCTTAATGTTTTTTGTATATCTCTTTATACTCCAGAGGTACGTGGCTGGCAATTGGCCTTGTAGGCAACTGTACTTGCCGGAACATGTCTGCATGCAATTATCTCCCTCCTGGAGAGGTACATTAGTATCTAATCTAAACCAATATTTGTGACTGTCGTTTGTCAGTTTAAGGTTGGCAGCTACAATAGGGCTACCCAGAAGAATCATTATTATCTTGACCCAAAGTATCAACCAATGAAATTGATTAGCTCTGTTTAGCTTCAGCTCGAAATATTAATCATTGAAACGAGTCAAGGCATTCACCTTATAAACATCTAAATTAAAAGCAGAGTTATGTTTCAAAGTCTTGAACAATCAAATTGCTTTTCGCTCCTTAGCCTAAGCAGAAAATTCTCACCATTAAACTTAGTCAAGGTAATGATATAATGAATAAATATTCAGAGTTTCATCATTTTAACTTAATTTTTAACCAAAGTTATCGTGCCCCAAAGCATCAACCAATCAGATTGCTTATCTCTGCTTACCGTTACCCTAACTAGACAATGTTCATCATCAATCCCCATCAAGGCATTCTCCTAATGAACGCCTAAACCAACACAAGTTTGAACATTCTAAGTCAAATTCAAACCATTAAAAGGAAAGTTATTGTGTTCCAAAATCTCGACCAATCAAACTGCTTATCACTCAGCTTACCCTCATTATCGAACTTAGTCAAGGTATTGATGAAAGTAAAGTTATCGTGTCCCAAATTATCAACCAATCAAATTGCTTTTCTCTGCTCACCCTAAGAAGAAAACTTTCATCTTTGAACTCCATCAAGGCATTCACATAATAGATACAAAGCGCCAAGTGTGAACATTCTAACTCAATTAGAATAAGAGTTATTGTTTTCAAAAGTCTAGACCAATCAAATTGCTTATTGCCCTGCTTACCCTGAGCAGAAAAATATCAATTTATCGAACTTAGCCAAGGTATTGATGTAAGTAGTCTTAGTCTTACTTAATTAGAACTAAAGTTATCAAATTTCTTATCTCTGTTCTTTAAATTAGAAATGCTCATCTTTTAACTCTACACCAAGACAGACAGACGGACTAACAGACAGATGGACGACCCATTTTAATAATTCCCCACTTCTAGCCAGTTTTTCTTTCAATTTTTTATATTAAGCAATCATAATCAGCTAATACTTACTTCATAAATGAAGGAGTAGTAGGGAACGTTAATGTTTTTTTCTGGGAAGCTGGTTGACTCTCCGGCATGGGTTTTTCAACAGATAATCCACGTGTTCTCAATGTTCTACTTGGTGCTCCATCACAAGAGCCTGGTCTTTTTGAACGTAATGATGAAGACCTCTTTAACATTGTACTAGACTCTACTTTACGTAATGTTTTCTTTCCATCAACAACATTTTGACCTACATGCAAGTTAGTCATAGAACTACCTTTGGTCATCTTAGGTTTACAGATCTCAGTTACTGGAGGTGACACCATTGGTAAGGCTTCCATTGGTAAGGCTTTCATTGGTTTATTCTTTAACCTTGGAGATTGGCGTGGTGGTGCTGATTTTAGAACACGCCTGAAATGGGTCAGATAAATACATACATGATTACATCAAATATAGGCTGACCTTCATTTAATGTATAGAACAATTGAATTTGTGTATACTAATCGGACTTTGCTTCAACAGATGAAATCAAATCTTGATCGAAGCAATACAAATTCCACAATAATATATCTGAAAGTATGTTTGCTCCTTACAGAGCAACGTTTTCAATGCTCAT
This sequence comes from Patella pellucida, assembly GCA_917208275.1. NCBI lineage: Eukaryota > Metazoa > Mollusca > Gastropoda > Patellidae > Patella > Patella pellucida. The sequence goes on from OU795039.1 coordinate 68,453,049, forward strand.
TACAAAAACTAGAGCTGACAGAAAATATCTACATTGCTGATAACGGTCGCTAAAGCATTTTGAAGATGGATAAATGATACAATTATAAGCTGTCACTTGTGAGAAGTAAACCATTAGATTTCCCAAATCACAGTATTCTTGAGCTATCTCAGTATTGAATTAATTTAAACAGACAAGTCATCAACACACATTTTGTTTTCCTATCATTTATATTTGGCTTTCTATGTACTATTAAAATGTAACATAATCAATTTGAGTTCATTTTAGCCTGGAAACTGTTGAAAATTTGTTACTTTCCAAACAATGCAAATGACACAAACAGGCTAATATAATTAAGACACCCTATGCTTATGGAAAATAGCTACATGTAACTAGTGTGTTTTTCCGGTGACGTTTTGAAGAATATTCTCTTAACGCGATGATTAGCTTGAAATGTTGTCTTAACAATTAGCTTAAAATGTTGTCTTACTAATTTTACTCTATCTTGTTAATGTTACTAAATCAATGCCATTTAAATTTAAAGATAAGAATGTATTTATCCATAACATTTAATTTACACATACAAGAAAACATTAGCGTTTTAGCATACTTACTGTGGCATTTTAGAAGTTGTTTTTTCAGCATTGTTGGTCTTCTTTTTGTTCCATTCAGATGGTAATAATATATTTGGGGGTCTTTTACTCTGTCCTTTACATGGTTCAATAATTTCATCTTTAAAAACAAGAGGTAATTTAAATTTAACATTAACATTTTTAATATTTTTGTTTTAGGAAACCTAGAGTAATTAGATTCTCCAAAATGAAATGGTATTAAACGTCCTACTATTCTGCTCTTACAGGGCTAATTCCAACTGTCAAGGGATCTTTTACGCGCATGCCAATGTGTACATGCCCTCCATCATGTACCACAAAAAAGGGGAACCATGCTGGAAAATCCTGATGAACTATCTTGGTTGACACAGCGTTTTAATCAATTAGCCAGTGTGGGTCCCTAGTCGATGCTCCTAATTTCTGCTAAATTGACAATGATAGCAATGCAATAATTTAGGTCACTGAGTATTTTTATGTATGGTACATTGTACAGTGTCAGTAGTTTACAATATATCTGATTAAAATACAGATTCATACGTTGTTTTTTTAAAAATATTTTCGATGGCCTCAAATACATGAAGATCTGACTGGATGTAGTGGGAGATAGCATCAGGGGTCATACAACAAGCGGCTTTTGACTCAATGATGTCAGACATTTGATTAAACAATCAGCATTGATGGTTCAGGGTACATGTATAATTTGGAAATATAACTTTTGTTTTGTCTTTGCTGCGACTGTCCACCCAGTTTCATTCACTGCACACTAAGAACTCGCAATTTCATTGGCTAATCCTGCACATTAACCAGAATGCAGGTTACATGTACTACATATAACAACTCTTCCAGACAAGTGAAACAAAATTTTGAACTACATGTATAAAATACAAAACAAAATAGGATCTCCGTTTCAATCAGATTGCTTAGACAAAGAGGCTTGGGTTCTCTTTTGGGGGTTTAAAAAAGCATGTTCAATCAAAATATGTTTCAAGTGATTTGACTAGACCGGTACCCAAAAAGAATACAATAGTTAAAATATGATAAATGTGACCATTCAAAATCATATACATAAATTATGTAGTTTATTAATTTAAATGATTTTAACACCTCATTTTTCTGCACAGTTTAATGACAGAGTTCAATTTTGGTATTATTTTCATGAAAAAAGTAATATTGCTGACTCTTTCTTTATATTATCAGTTATTTAATAATACGATTTCAGCTCTTATAAAATAATAGATCTAGATTAGTTAACTAATCCTAACAAAGAGTATAAAAATTTCTCCAAAATTAGCATGACCTCTCCAAAAACACATTAAATTCACTCTTGTCACCTGCACATCTGTCACAAAAATATGAATACTTTTAAGCACATAAAAAGCAGGTCAGTTACCTATTTCATGGTGCTGCAGTGGCTTAGTGAGTATGATGCGGTTCATTAATCACTACCAAGAGGTTTGAGGTTCAATCACAGTGTTGCCTGAGAAAGTTAATCAGGTCTTTTTAGCATGGTATCCACTATCCCCTTGTCTTAGGTGCAAGACACTGTCTATCCATTAGAATGGAATGGAAACCTGGGCTCATACATGTGTACATTTTGGCATAAAGAATGTATGAATAAAATACTATAGGTTTTAATGACCTACTTTTCTTTAGTCTACCAGGCTAAGGAAGATAGTACATAAGAAAAATACCTTGGCAGTCGAACTAGGATGAAGAGTAGGACTCAAAACCAGCTGCCCGTATGTAGTATGTTACTAGTATGCTCGTCTTTACTAGACGAGTAGGTGCATAGCCAGATAAGTAGAACATTTAACATATAAAGTAATAATAGTAATGTAATAGTTTTTAACTTTAAAATATATTACCACTTGCACTGTCTTCAGACTGATTTGGTTTTGTATTTTCTTTTTTATCTTCATTTTCATTCAATTCTAATTCACCCAAATTTTTTCCATCTTCACTTACATGATCTGGAAAATAAGACAGACATTCAGCAAGATCTCCAGACACCTTTGACATTTATAATACAATTAATATAATAAAAGTTATAAGCTTATGTAAGCTGAACTATTGAGTAAGCTTATTATATTATTATTAGTTACCGATATCTTAATTGTTTCAAATCACAACTTTTCTCAATTATTTCCCAAATGTATGCCTTTACTATAACTATATAAGATAAGGCATAGATTTGGGCAACAATGAACAATTTAGAAAAGTTATAGGCGAAGGTGTGTGTGGCTGATTGGTTAACATGTACACACTGGATCATAAGGTCTGTCATTGCAGGTCATTTCATTCAATGACCGGTTCACCCCAGGCTGTTTCTTCAAGTCATTAAGCTAATTTGGTGATTCGCACAAATATTTAGACTTGTAGATGTCAAATTCTAAATGAAACTGTTTCATATATTACGTCAATTACGATATTCATAAAATATGGATCCAAATAAAATTGGGCTTAATGGTCGTTGGATGAAATGACCTGCTCCCAAAAGTTAAAATAATGATTAACCTACATGTATAACTTACGAACTTGCATGGAATTTTACAACTCTCTGTTAAAGTGTAAATTTAGTGTAAATTAAAACAAAATTTAGCATAAAGAATGGCATATTATCAAATATTGATATAAATTATTTATTGTCTTGCTTCTTGGTTTAGTTGATTTGGTAAATCATCCTACCCGTATTTGCTGAAGAGGGGGGGGGGGGCTATTTTTATTTACATCATCATGAAGAGTTGAACTGCTAACACTAAGTAGGCTACCGGTACTAGCCTATGATGATGCTGCATAATCCATGATGGTTGAACTGAGTGGAAGCTTGTCTGTCGAGTCTGGGATTGATCTACATGTACATAGTACATGTAGGCCTAATAGATTGAATTAATTATAACGTAGTGGATATTTGACAGGATCCGGTTTCACATTTTTATGACTATTTTACCGTGAATTCTGTTTGACATGCGCAGTTCTCTGATCCGTGGACATGCGCAGTTGATATATTCCACAAGAACGGTAACTTCGTCTTTCAAGTTTGGCGCAGAACCACTGACAGTCTTAGTACTTAAAATAAAAACCAAAATCCACAAAATGAGCCCTTGACCGAAATAGAATAATATTCTAAATCCTTTCTACAATTTACATTTATTATTTTATTTTATTTTCAAACTAATTCTCTTGGTTCTACCGTAGAAATCCAAGTATGGCTATTTCGTCCTATACATGTATAAGAAACAGAGAAAGTAGTAATGTTAGACAAAGAACAAAATTCAACGAATGGTGGTTTGGGTTAGGGTTAGGTTTTGGGGTAGGGTCATGGGTTAGGGTTAGGCATCATTGCCAAAGCGAAAACTGCTGAAAACAGCGAAGTCCAAGGATCAGAGAACTGCGCATGTCAAACGGAATTCACGGTAAAATAGTCATATAAATGTGAAACCGGATCCGGTCAAATATCCACTGCGTAATTATAATCAGAAAGTTGAGAAAGATTAGCCTCTTGAGTAGACATGTTCTGGTCGTCTTGCCATTTACAGTATTTATCATTTTTATGGGGCCTAGTCTAGACTGACTAAGACTCAACAATATTATTAGAAGCTACCTAACCTACATATGACTATGATGAGTAGGCCTACAGACAGTACTTGTGTAGGCCCATTCTCCACGCAAGTCTTGCTATCCAGCATTTGACTCTGCCATCTGCTCTCATACTATAAGATTTGACCCGGAGGTCATTGATCATGTGATTTACTACTTGGTTAAAAATGGCGCCTGTCATCGAAATGTTTGGCGTTATAAACATTTTATAATTTGTTAGTGAATTCGAAATGTTTATCCCGCAAAGCGATTTTTATTATATTATATTTCAAACATATATCGAGAGTTCTTTGATTTGGATTAACTAGACATTTCTAAATTAATTGTTGGGCCTGTCGATCGCGTAGTACTGATAAACATATTATTATATTCAGAAATTAGCACAGCAACATGCGCAGTTCTTATTTCCGACCATTTCACCCGTAATCGTACGCAAAAGAGTTCCCTGTAATATCTGTATATTGTTATTTTGAAATTGTGACCCCATTTCTATTTCAATATGGAAAGAGTATTAAATATATTATCATTTAATTGTTTTAAATCGTATTGTTTATCATTGTATATCTTCACCAAGAATCTTGGTGGCGTAGTCAATTGAGCCGACAGCAGAGATTAGTGTGGAGTGCAACGGAAGACAACTCTGTTTGGGAGATTGGTGTAGGCCTACATGATAGGCCTAATTTTAAATATGTATATTTAATAATTTATGTCGATCAACACTGGTTGAATCTACTAGAACTAGAAACGTAGTCACACTGATGGGTTAATAAATAAGATAATAAAAAGACACGCCTTGATGGAATAATATAATAATATAATAAACAACTTGAGTGAACCGAGTTAACCTCAAGATCTGAAACTCAAAAGAAACTTGACACCCCAAAAGGCAAAAAACGCGCAATGACGCGTACTTTCCATTTTTCGGCCTCTAAGTCTAATCTTTGGAATTCCTTACCTCTTCAAATAAAACAAGATTCATCAACATTTACTTTTAAAAGATATTTAAATAAATTTGTAAAAGAAAAGTAGATTAACCATGTATATTATATATACCGTAGCTGCATTTTTTATATCATATCTTAATTATCTTACTTATTATTACATTTTTTGGGGGGAGGGTGAGGGTTTGAGCAATAGATTGTGTATAATACAGCTGCATGCTATATTTTATAATTTGTACTACATTATTTGTGTTACTTTTGTTTTGGGGAAGGAGGTAGAGTAGAGTGAGGGGCAGGGGGTGGGCAGAAGTAGATTGTGTATTTCATAATGACTAATTACTTTATCTTGGTCACTGGTGTTTTTGCTTTGGGGGGGGGGGGGGGGGTCTATATGACTCATGGAGTATATTTGTTTAGTATTTGCATGTTACTATATATCTATGTATATTATTGTAGTGTAGGAGGAACCCCCTGAAAATTAGTACACTTGTGCTAAGGGGACTATCCTCATTAAATAAAGTTATTATTATTATTATTATTAACAACAAGAACAAGTTTCAAAATTTAAAGAATTGACATTTTTCTGATCCTCACCAAACCACTTATCCGCGTCGTCGTCAATTGGTTGTGGTGCTTCAAAATCAACGTACTGGGGTGCATTGAAACTCCAGTCGATACCTTCCATCATAAAAGTTGCCACAAAACTTGAATTCTAGTTCAGTTATTGTCTTTAAAAGCGCACAATGCATACCATGAAACACCTCTACAAAAATTTGAGCTGCCCGCAATTTTACTTTCAGCCAATCAAATTGCGAGAAGTTAGGCACGTGATATTTCGCCGGAACTATTATAAAATTTCTCATACTGTTTTCGTTCATACAACTACATATAAATGTTATTAGAATCTATGAATAATTTTAGAAGTTTATATCTGTTAGCATTGTTGACGTATAACGCACAGGATAAAAACTAGATTTTTAAAGTAAAATTTTTGTGCGAAGAAATGTTTACTTCCGATAGAAAGGTGAAGGTCATTAAAAATCAGGTGGCGTAATTTTGTTCTGTTGTTTAATATTAGATCTATATTAGTTAGTTTGTAATGTATTGATCCAAATTTTGTTATTTTATCAGTTTTTTCCTCAGGAGTATAGATCTATATAAATAGAGGGATTTTAAACATTTATTTCTCTATAAAATACCTCAGTCAGTGATAAACATATAATCATTATTTATATAATAATAACAAAAACATCACGTTCACAGACACAGTTTAACCTCATTCACATTGTCGTGACTGTGCAAATGTGATATACAGTCTTATACAGTTTTAATCAAGCCATTCGAAGCAGGGGCAAAAACAACAGCCAGACAAAAGCATTGTCACTTTCTGACTCGCCCACAAAAATACATGTGAATAATATTGAATAAGATTATATTGAAATTTAATCCAACACTATAAATAGTATATATTCTAAAAACTATGGCAAATCCAAGCAAAAACTATACAATCCTAAAGTGATTACATGTCATTTTCGGTCCTGCGTCATTTCAGACTTGACGTTTCAGACTCTGGTAGGTGACATTTCACCCTTGGGTAGGAGACGCTTCGGTATAAGTTGAAAGATACATGTGTAGGGTTGAACACAACCGTCAAATCAATTTATAAATAAGCCCAAAAAAGGTTTTTAAAAATAACAAGTCAAATCAAAACCGAACCTTCATACGGAGTCAGAAATGACGTGGGACCGAAATGTCGTGCATCCTCTAAAAAGTACATGTAAGGTATATTTGCACAATTTTGTTTTTTATAAACAGTATTCATTCAGAAAACTGAAACGGATTAGGGAACGGGACAAAGCCTATATCACCCCTCTTCAAATTTGCACAAATTGGAAGTTATAACATTTAATATCCCAGCCATGACTCACCAATTTGTCTAAAATTCTGCTTACTATAGTATCTAATTTAAAAAGTCAAAAATGCCTCTTGATTTGATTTAAATTAGCTAATTTCAACAGTTTGTGGCTAAATTACGTATAATAGACTGAGTATGGTGATATATGCCTAATTATCATAAAATCAAATTATCTCATTATATCCATGATTTCTAAAAATGAGTTTACATGGTAGAAAAGGGCTCCATTTGTAGCTAAAAAACAAACAATTCAGATCAATGCAAAAAAAAGGGAGATTAATTTTGTTCTAATGTTTTATAGAAAGACATTGATTTTTGTTGGTGATGTTATTGAAATAGTGTAGAAATACTAGAAATAATTACTTACATAACGCAACAGTCTTTCAAGTAAATCCATAATTATTCCTGAATAATAAGATTTATTTGTGGATTTGTCTGTTTCCATTATTAATGCTGGTTCTTGTAATATAAAGTATTAATCTAGTGATGGAGAAAAACTTCAGTTTCTGCTATGATAGTTACAAAATAGATGATGAAAAGGAACATGTTGAAATATCAGTCAAATTAACCACAAATCATGTTAAAATTGTTTGAAAATAAAAAGCATCCAATGGTTCAGAGTGTTGATTATGGACTTGGCATGTGAATAAATGTATAATTAATGATTTATATAACCTTTGAGACAAAACGAAAGAACTGCATTAGGCAGATTTAGCTCTTACATAATATAATTTAAAAATGAAATGTTTTAATTGGCTCAGTGCTAAAATATATGCTCATATTTTAGTTTAATTATGTTTTTGTTAATATCTTAACTGGTATTTAATTTTTTAAGTAGAAATTGTGTTGTTACTAACAATGAGTTCAACTGGTGTTGGGTAAAACTAATATTGAGAAGGCTGTAGCTAACTTAAAAGAGTCTAAAAGTAGTAAAAGAGACAAATAACAGATTATGGGCAAGGGCATAGAATGTTGATAACTGACTCTTCTTGTTCCTTTTATTTTTAAAGGTAGATTATAAAAATAGACATGGAGAGCCTTACTGTGAAAGATGGGCAGAAAGTTCTTGTGTTATGGGGTGGTCAACAGCCATCAGCAAATGTCACAGGTGTTATAAATAATTTGACAAAACAGGTTGGGGAAACTGGTAAAATACAACTAGAACACATTGACAGATTAGCATTAGGTAAATACTGAGAAGATACATTGTCCTAATTGACACTATAGCATTCTAAGTTTAATTTTGGTTTAACATTTTTGACTTGCCAGCCTGGAGGTCGGGTGTTATAACCCTGCATTGGCCGAGAAAGTTCATCCAGATTTTATGGCGTGGTTCTCCCTTGTCAGTGATACAGGACAGAGGGCCCGACAAGGACAGCTGTCTAATCGTTTGGATGGAATGAAAAAAACGAGGTCCTGTGTACACATGGCATGCACGTAAAAGATCCCCTGGCAGTTGGAACCCAATATAAGAGTAGTCCGTAGCGCCTCTGCCCGGGCAAAAATTTCCCTCATAGAACACTGTATCGCGTATGCCCGTCTTCAATTAGCCCAGGTTAGGTGCAGAAGAGTAGTACGTTAAACCCCATTTCATTTCATTACTGTCAAATTATAACGATTTTCAATAATTACTTGATAGATTGTTCCCCTTGATCCTTTATTAATGCTGTGTAAATACTTTAGTCTCCATAAAAGAACCGCAATGCAACAACCTTTATGAAATTCTCAGGCTATGTTCTGTAGGTGGGCCTTACTTGTGTTATTTTAATTTGGCTACCTATCTTTATGATCATCAGCCTCTTAAGATTTACCCGCAGAACATATACGTCAGGCAAAGAAGTCTTCATGGCAGGGTTATGTCTCAAGAATCAATTCCCGTACCACATCAAAATCGGTATGGGATAGGATTCGTAGGATTAAAGGTAAAAGTAGTGCATTATCAGTTAACCATCTCAATGTTGATAATACCACCTTAACAACAATTCCTGATATTGCTAATTCTCTGGCCAGTACATTTTCATTCAATTCATCATCCAATTTCTCCTCTGATGCCTTTCGGGGCATTAAGAATCAACAGGAGAAAAAGAGACTTAATTTCAAGTCCCGTAATGATGAATGTTATAATGATCGTTTTTCCATTGCAGAGCTCCTTGATTCGTTAAAGCGAGCTCGGGACACTGCAACTGGTCCAGATGAAATACACTACCAAATTTTAAAACATCTACCTTATCCAACACTTATAATTTTACTTGATCTTTTTAACCGGATTTGGATTGATGGGAATTTTCCTCCTTCGTGGCATGAAGCCACAATAATTCCCATCCCAAAACCGGGTAAAGATCATACGAATCCAACCAACTATCGTCCGATCGCTTTAACAAGCTGTATTTGCCAAACCATGGAGAGATTGATTAATCGAAGGCTTGTTTGGTACCTTGAGTCCAACAACCTTATTACTAACCTCCAATGTGGATTTCGGTCCCAAAGGAGCACTCTTGATCATCTCGTTCGATTTGAAACGTTCGTCAGGGATGCTTTCATCCAGAAGCAACATTTAGTTGCAATATTTTTTGATCTGGAGAAAGCATATGATACCACGTGGAAACATGGTATCATGCGCGACCTCCATAACCTCGGCCTACGAGGTCGCTTACCTATCTTCATTAAAAATTTCCTCGAAGATAGGTCATTTAAGGTACGACTGGGATCAATCTTCTCTGACCCATTTCCTCAAGAAATGGGGGTTCCTCAGGGAAGTATTTTATCTCCTACACTTTTTGCTATAAAAATTAATACGATCCCAGGTACAAACGGGGCTCTCTATGTTGATGACTTTCAGATGTGCTATGGTTCAACAGACATGCGGATAATCGAACGTAAGTTGCAGCTTTGTTTGAATTCACTTCAACAATGGGCAACCGAAAATGGATTTCGTTTTTCGAAGTCCAAGACTGTCTGCATGCATTTCTGTCAGAAAAGAGGTTTGCATCCTGATCCAGAACTTTTCTTGGATGGCAACCGCCTTCCAGTTGTGGATGAAACCAAATTTCTGGGGCTGATATTTGATAAGAAATTATCATTTATCCCCCATATTAAAAACCTAAAAAAGAAATGTCTGAAAGCCCTCAACATATTGAGAGTCCTATCAAATACTGACTGGGGAGCAGACCGTAAGGTCTTGCTCCGATTATTACGAGCATTAATAAGATCTAAACTGGATTATGGGTGTATTGTGTATGGGTCGGCCCGCGAGTCTTATCTCAAAGAGCTCGACACCATACACAACCAGGGACTTAGAATCAGCTTAGGAGCATTTCGTACATCTCCAGTGGACAGTTTATACGTCGAGGCGCATGAGCCCTCATTGCACAACAGACGTGATAAACTGGCCCTGCAGTATGCTACGAAAATTGCATCACTTCCAAACCATATTTCATTTAACACCATATTTAGACCTCTTCACGAACATTTGTATCTTGTGAAGACTGGTATCAGCCTTGACGGTATTGCGAATACCCCTTTCTTTGAGACTCCACCGTGGGCTGTATCTCCCCCAAAGATCGATTTCGATCTTACTAAACATAAAAAGAGAGATACAAGTTCGACGGTTTTCCAATCTCTCTTTCGAGAGCTAAGGTCTAAATATGGTGATTATATTCCCATTTATACAGATGGTTCGAAAGATGGTGATCGGGTAGCTTCGGCTACCGTGACACCATCCGAGACCATTTCTGTCCGCCTCCCACCTGCTGCTTCTATTTTTACAGCTGAGCTCCAGGCTATTCTCCAAGCCTTGGAGTTCATTCAGTCCTCATCAGTTGTAAAACACATTATCTTCTCTGATTCTTTGTCCTCATTACAAGCTATTAATAACAAATTAATAGCAGATATTTATTGTCTGCTATTGTCCAATGAGTTTTTCAACAAGGACATTGTCCTTTGTTGGCTCCCCAGTCATATGGATATAAAAGGGAATGATCGAGCAGACTCGGCTGCCAAGTCTGCTTTAGATCTTCCAATAACCGATTTTTTAACATCATTTAAGGATTTTAAATCCATTATTAATAATTTCATATATCATCGATGGCAACGGTCTTGGGATCTTGCAGGCACAAACAAACTTCATCACATCAAGCCTCTCTTAGGAGACTGGCCAAGCTCCTATAGAACCAACAGGAGAGATGAAGTTGTTTTGTGTCGCTCTCGCATAGGTCATACTTTTTTAACACATATTTTCATCTTAAAGCGAGAGCCTCAACCAGAATGTGAACACTGTCATGTTCCTTTGACAGTTAAGCACATTTTGATTGAGTGCAAGTATCTCAAGGATATTAGATTAAATCATTTCCGTTGCCAGTCACTACAACATTTGTTTGCCCAACCGGGTCTATATTGTAATTTACTAGACTTTTTAAAAGAGACAGGATTTTATCATAAATTTTAATTGTATATATTATCATTTCATTTTTGTATTATAAATATTTATATGCATAAAACGATTTATTTTACTTTTATTTAAGTTACTACTGTGATATTGTTTTTATTTATGCATATAATAGTTTCTGTGATATAATTTAACCTGTCTCAGAAAATCATTTGTTTGGCGCAATATGGCCCGGTTGGTGCTGACGTGCCATAAAATCACATTTCATTTCAATTCATTTCATTTCTTAAGATTTAGCTGCCACAGTGTATATTATTACCACACCTTTAATAATGTATTTGTATATATAATTTGTTATATATTTCAGCTCCTCATTCAGATTCAAGTTTTGATCTTGTAGTGTCTGGTGTGCTTGAACCAGGAGTTATCTATCACAGCATTGATAACTTAGCTGTAATGTGTCGAGTTTTATGTCCTGGTGGTAAAATATATCTAAGAGAAATAATTAATAAAACAGAAACAACAGAACAATTAAAAACAAGTGACAGTTTAGTATCAGAGATAAAACTTTCAGGATTTGTTAATATTTCACAGGTAAATTTTTATACATCCTCTAGGCCTGGGTTGAATTCACCTCCCAAGGGGGGAATGGCTTGCGTCCAGGGGGTGAATGACCACACTCCCAGTAACTTCAAAAATGGTCTTAGAAGGCTATTTCCAGAGTTTTGCCGTTCGTTACAACATACCTTTGTGAATCTGGATCAATCACCAAGAACAAATTTGGCACTGAACTGGAAACAACATATTTTCATTAAAATATAAATTTAGTGATTATTGAATCTCAACTTCGATCCGTATTCATTCCGTATTCAATGTCAATGTGGTCAGGAGTGCAGGCCCGTGCAAGGATCCACAGTACATGGCTTCTATACAAAAAGGCCATTTTCAAGTTCCTGGAAGAGTAACTGAAATGGCTGCAAATCACGTTTCCAGGCTCCAATTTCTAGAAAAATTCTTTGGGGGGGGGGGAACACCCCAGACCCCCCTCGACGGGCTTTGTGCCTTGGTATATAATTTAATTTCATTAATACCTTGACTGAGTTCAATAATGCGCTTTTTCTACTCAGGGTAAGCAGAGCGATAAGCAATATGATTGGCCGAGACTTTGGAACATAATAACTCTCCTTCTAATTGAGCTAGGATATTCAAACTTGATGTAGGTGTTTATTAGGTCAATACCTTGATGGAGTTCGAAGATGGACATTTTTTGTTAAGGGTAAGCAGAGATAAGCAATTTGATTGGTTGATGCTTTGGGACGCAATAACTTTAGTTGTAATTAAGTGAGAGTGATGAAACTTCGTATATAGTTTTATTTCATCATTACCTCGACTAAGTTTAATAATGAACATTTTCTGTTGAGGGTAAGCAGAGCGATAAGCAACTGATAGGTCTAGACTTTGAAACACAAAAATTCTCCTTCTAATTAAGGTAGAATGTTCAAACTAGGTGTAGGCGTACATTAGGTGAATGCCTTGATGGAGTTCGATGATGAACAATGTCTGATTCTATCTGGTAGAGAGTGATGAAACTTAGTGTATAGTTTGATTGCTCAATACTTTTGAAAAAAATAAATGTGCGATTAATTAATATGTGTCATCTATTTATTTTGGGATTTCGGCGGGGGACATCAGCCTCACTGTTGGCTTGTTTGCACTGAAGCAAATAAAAGACAGCAAATGCTATCAAAATAGACCAATAAGGGTTGAATTTTCATAAAAGACCACGCCCTCTCCCCAAAATTTTTTTAGCTCGCAAAAGATTATTTCTACCACTCAGCTAATCCTGGCTACATCCCTGCTATATACCTGCCACATTTTCAAGTGTGTTCGTAGGTCTAGGCTCCGCAGTCAGTAACCTCCTCAGAACTCTGGGGGTAAATGGGTTGGTTGAGAATTCATTTAGGAATGAGTGGTGAGAAAAGGTTGAGAAACGTGACTCTAGGCATTGGGTTTCCAACAGCTGTGCTACAGTCTACCCTTATATTCCAACTAAAAGTGAACTTTTTATATACACACCATCTTGTACACAGGACCTTTTTTTGTCCAATTCGAACGACAGTACATTCTATGATAATAATATTTTCAGCCTTCTCCAATCCAGCTTAGTGATGATGATAAATCTGTTCTTTCAAAATTAAATAACTGTGGTAACATTGATTTAGTTCAAATAGAAGGCAGTAAACCAAATTATGAAATTGGTTCATCAACTCAGTTAAAACTCAACTTTACAAAGAAAACAAATGGTAATTTTGTTGATTTTATTTATACTATACTACCTTTTTGCACCAACTGGGCTAATGAAGACAGTTTACTCCTATTTCGAATTTTAACTCATCTAGACTACACTAATTCATTACAAACTGGAACAACTGACTCAGATATACATAGACTGCAGGTTGCACAGCATAATTTTGTTGAGATTATGTGGAGCTCGAAAAAGGGAACACACCACACCCTATATGAAAGATCTTAATTGGCTACGAGTAAACTCCTGCATCTCTTTTAATATACTTTGCAACATATATAAATCTCTATACCTCTATACTCCGATTCCAAATCAGTCTACCTGAAAGCACTCATTGACAGAACACCCCTTTCTATCCCATAATTTAACAAACACGTTGGCAATTCTCATATCCCTGTCATTCTGCCAAACTCTGGAACAATCTTACTATAACCATTAGACAATCATATTCGTATGATATATTTAAAACATAAACTGAGAACTCATCGTTTCATACAGTGTTGTTATCATCAGTCTTTTGTTACGTAAACATTTTGATACTTAATGTAGTGCTATATAAATGAAAGCATAATAATAATAATAACTGTCTAGGGTTCTTTTATATGCACGGAAATGTATACCTGTGACTTTGATTTTCCATCCCATCCAAACAACAAGACACTGTCCTTACCAGGTCCTCCATCATTCACCATTGACATGGGGAAACTACATCGCTCAACTCCAGGACCTCCTGATTAACAAGCCAGCGTTTCACTGAGGCACAGCGACTCCCTGCATTATAGACGATATTAAAGTCTTTGAATATTCAGTGTCTTGTTATAATACTGGTGTAGTAGTTCTGGGTTTTACCATAAATAAAAGAAATATAAATAAATATTGTTACTTATATCATTATCTATTTTCACCACCCAAAAACCAAAATATTGCGATTCTCATTTCATTAGGATTTTTATGATGCATTTAAACAGGTTATATAGAATAATTCCCAGTGAACCATACTAATTTGATTTCTATATCTTTTATTGTCCAGCTAAAGCAGCAGTTGATCCAAATGTAGCCAAGGTATGGACATTATCATCAGATGATGTTGATGATGGAGATGTTGAACTTGTTGATTCTGATACTTTACTTGATGAAGAAGATTTAAAAAAACCAGATCCGGACTCTCTCAAAGGTAACTTACATAAATGTATACAATGTTTTACATAGCAAAGGACAACGACAACAACTCTGGTACAAAAAGGTCCGTAGTAGCTGGAAGCTAGTGACAGGACGACATCTAAACTGATATCTCAGCGATGCACAAGGGGTCTAGGGAAAAGTAGAAATCTGTAGAATAGTAGACCCTCAAACCAGTAGCAATAGATGAAGTCCTTGGTAGTTTTGAAGTTGGACTTCATCTATTGCTACTGGTTTGAGGGGCTACTATTCTACACAATGTTTTACATACTTAATGGCTCATTCAAGATATGTTTACTTATTTTTATAAAATCTGATACCATTTCTGATTTATTAGGACTGTTAACCTTTGTCCAAACACAGAGCTCATGTTGTCAATCACCATTTTTCCCAATATCTATAAAAATATAAGTTGATTGTCACTTCCATATATAGCTTGTCAAAGGATCACTGCTTTTGGAAAAGGGTGTCCAGGTCCTTAGAAATTGAAATCAAAATAATTTTGTTCATATTAAATTGAATTTTATTGCATTTTGAAATGTGTAGACAGGTAATTGTCAGATTGCATTGTTTGTCTGAAGAAACAATGACTCATCCTCACTGAAAATAATTAAAATGACTAGACTTCACTCTTAGAAAATAAAAGTATCAAATTTTTCACCCTAAATCTGCCCCTGATCCCACAAGTCTTCCGTAGTTTAAGGTATTTTAGTAGTAATTTTTTCACCTATTTTAAGCAAATTGTGGTACAAGGAAGAAAGCCTGTAAAGATTGTACTTGTGGTTTAGCAGAAGAATTAGAAGCAGACAACCCCAAAAAATCATCAGCACCAACATCTGCATGTGGAAGTGTAAGCATGTTATATTTGAAATTTAAAGTACCACTGATCTAGTTGACATTGTGTCACAGTGGCTCAGTGAGTAAGACACTGGCTAACTAACCAAGAGGTCTTAGGTTCGTTTTTTTGTGTTGGCAGAGAAGTTCCGACCTGAGGACCAGGCAAGGACAGTGTCTAGTCATTTTGATGGGACAGGGGAAAAAATTAGGCTCTGTGTACACATTGAGAACGCATAACTGTTTGAATTCAAAATATTAGTAGGTTGTAGATCCGCTGTAAGGGCAAAATTTCCATCATAGCACACTGTATAAGATGTTAAACTCAATTTTATTTCTAGTTGACATTGTACTTTGCCTTGATATCTTAAATTCAATATTTTAAAGGTTTATTAAATGTTGGTTATAATTCACATGTAAATTGTAATATGTCTATCATCTATTTTCAGTGTTATCTTGGTGATGCATTCCGATGTTCTAGTTGTCCATATCTCGGTATGCCAGCATTTAAACCAGGTGAAAAGGTATCATTAAGTCAGAGACAGCTGAAAGCAGATGCGTAACATATTAAATACTCCATATTTTATCAGGATAGAAGTTAAGTGCTGGATGAAAATCAAAAATCAAAATGTGCATTATTGGAATAAAAATGTTAAAGGCATACTTAAGTGACCTATTATGTTATGAAACAGATTATGTAGACAAGAAATTAATGCATCATAAAATTGGTATCAAGCGAAAAGGGGATGTTGTATTGTATGTGTAAAAAAATATGGGAAACACAGTGACTGAATGGGTATGAATCATTGTTGAGATTTCAAATTTTTTCTTATCAGGCATTTTACCAAAAATAAAGGGCCATAACTCTTATCGTTATTTAAGCAGGGGATTTAAGACCACAATTAAAAAATCATGTCTCTACAAAATAATCAAATTCGTACGTAATAAAAAAATAGGTGCACCTCGTAATTTTTCATATGTAATTCCCATACGGTATTCAAATTTTATATCAGTAATATCGATAGAATGGAAGCATGCCGACTATTGTGGACCCATTTCCATTTCAAATGGATCTGGCGCATTAACCATAAATGGCTTGACAACTTTTGCATTTGCAGTAAATTTCTAGTTTGCATTTATTACTTGTTTTCTAATATTTATCCAGAATATATTTTGTAAATGAATACCAAATTATTTATTGGTGTTAATATAAAACTTGTGAAATCTTTTTGAAACGTCACATTGAAAAAAGAGAGAGAGAGGGAGAACTGGGGTTTGACGTCCACTAAACACAACTAGGTCATTTCGAGACTAACATATGGTTTAATTATATTTCAATAATTTACTTGCTCATAGGGGTCCTTAGGCGGAGGAAACCCACAAGGTTGAAAAGGCGCCTCTATCAAATCAGTACGCTCACACCAGGGCTTGAAACCACAGCCGCAAGTCAGCCAGCTAGAGGTCAAAGTGCGACACTCTAGACCACTAGGCCATCCCAACCCTCCACAGTGAAATAAACCATAGAAATTATTATCATTTCCACGAATAATGTTATATTTACTAAATGGTTTCAAATCCGAGTTTCACATGGCAATGTCCTCTGTCCAGCCTCGTGGGTTTTCTCCTGGTACAACGGATTCCTCCCACTGCTAAAGCCCCACACGCAAGTGAATTATTTAAATAAAATTGAACCATGTGTTAGTCTCGAAATGACCTAGTTTGTGTTGAGTGGATGTTAAACCCTTAATTCTCTCTCTCTCTCCCCAGTTACTAACTGATTATAATAACCACAATCTGAGTGTTGTTTAATGGTAGAGTGCAAGACATTAAGTAATATTATCTATATATTACACAACATCTTGCACAAGACCATTCAACAACTTAAAATACAAACACTATTTAGAACGTACATTTCAATGAAAAATTTCACGAGGGTTCAATAGTATAAATGTACGCTTGGCACTTTGCCCAGTCAGTTTAAGTGTGGTTTAATGGTGGAGGGCAAGACATTAAGTAATATATTGCAACAACAAGAGGACCGTAGGTCCGAGTGTTTTTACAATATATTACGCAATGTCTAAGCCAGAGACGATTAAACTACTTAAAATACAGACACTTGGTCACACTCAGCACGTGCGTTTACAATGAAAAACGGCATGCCAGTATAATATTGAAATAATGTACTATTGGCAAGTTGCCCGTACATTATTTGAAATAATGGTACGCCAACATCAAATACGGCATGCCAGTATAATATTGAAATAATGTACTATTGGCAAGTTGCCCGTACATTATTTGAAATAATGGTACGCCAACATCAAAGGATGACGTCACATCTGTATTTTAATTATGTCATATTGTATAAAGTAAAGTTTTATTTGATAAATTATATAAAAAAGAAGATTGAATGTTTTAAAATGGTGAAAGTTCATTCCTGTATGTAAATCATGGATTCTAGATATTAAAGGTATCTAAAAAATTAATTTTGTTTGATTTAAACATATTCTTATGGCTGCCAATTAATTTTGGATGGCTGAATGGTTAACGTGTGCACACTGCATCATAAAGTCCGTCATTGAGTCAACTGGCTTGGTTTACAATTCCTCAGGTTGTACGTGACAAGGAGTAGAGTCGTCTGTCCAACCTCGTGGGTTTTCTCCGGTTTCCTCCCACTGCTAAAGACCCCTATCAGCAAGCGAGTCCCAATGCTCAATTTCTCTCTCTCTTACAGTGTAGATCATTCACAAGATCATGGATTGATTGACAGGGGCAACAACAATATACATCCAAGAAACCTGTTGTTTGTAACATTAGTTATAACTTGTTCGGTCTCCATTCCTTCCTTTATAGATTTATTTAACTTCACCCTCATACATATGTTCATGATTACACACAAGCTGCTCATTAACCATTGATACAACAGGTAGCAGTTATCGGTAATCATTTTTATTGGTCTGTCTAGTTTACATACTGACTAATAACAGTAGTCAATAAGTCTACGTCAATCAAATAGGCATGGATGAAGATTTGCTGAAATCTTTATTTCATTTCACAGCTTACGACACTTCAAGAACTTTATAATAAAAGACCACCATTATTTCTGTCTTGTGAACTCATTGAATTAAATATAGATTATAACTGCTCTAGGATAAATATCAATCATTCATAAATATTGCTAGTGATTAATCAATATTCACTTGAGGATTAGGTTGGTAAGTACTGGTAATAAGTACAAGCATCCAAGGAGATTTTTATATGCCAACTTTAAGCGTGCGTGTATTAGGTTGTCACCTATGTATGTCCGTCCAACAACAATTGACTCATCAACGCAATACAGGCAGCGTTTTTTGACATTTTTAAAAATTGGGTGAAAGAAGTAGGGTTTCGGTTATTAATTTTCAGTGCTTCGCGACTGATTGTTTCTGAGATATCCCCCTTTTCTAAAAGCCTTGTCAACATTTAGGAAACTACAGTTTTTAATGAAAAGGATGAACACTGTTGATTTTCAGCAATCTAGGATTAAAAATTTCTGTTACAGACATATACTGTGTGTCCAAATTAGCTTGTGAACACAATATACTGTACATTAAATTTCTGTTGAGTGGATTTCTACATTTTGCTTGGTTATCATTAAATGTGTGATCACATGGGATCAGAAACAACCAATTAGTGAGGCATTGGGCCAGCTATGGGGTACTGAAACAACTCACCAATTACAATTCTTTTTTCATGCTGATAGAATAACAATAATTTTTAATAATTTAATAATCATTAAAGTTAGATTTAATAAATTCATATACAGGAATTCAATCAATCAATCATATAATAGTATATAGATTCACTTGTTAAAACTTTCCATTGGTCATTAGTTTCTGGATAAACTCTATTTCAATAAACATTGAATATTTTATTTGCAAAATAAGTATGTCCCAATGAGCAGGGTCCCAGAGTAGCACTTGAACTTTTTGGAAAAGCCATTTGGAACATTAACCTCCCCTTATTCACACACATACTCTTCAGTTGTTTATTTTATTCAAAATATGACAAATACCCAGATGCTAATGACAAATGAAAAAAATAGTGATAAATAGTGATAAAGCTTTGTAGGGAAAATCAAAAACAATTTGAAGTAGATTACACATAGATATAAGAAATAGTTTATAGAACGGTAACAATGATTATGGGAACTGTTATAAAAAGAATTGTGGCAAATTAATTAAAGCACTTAACTTGTGGATTTCTAGAACAATGAAAAATAAAAAGGAATATAAAAAGAGTTCATACATGTAGGGGGTATTTTTTGGCTTGGAAAAAAAGTTACATAATATACAATATAAGAAATAGAGAATATAGGTCTCAAATATGTAAATTCAATTAAGTAATATAAGTGTATGGAGGCCAATTTGGTTTACGTGATACAAATGAATTTCAAAACTAATTAATTTCCTTTTAAAAATCTTAACCTTCAAAATATTAATTTTAAAAGTGGAATTAAAACAACAAACTTCTAAAGTTTACAAAAAAAGGCATATCCAATAACAAAGCAATACAAAATTATGTAAGTTTTTGCATAATACAAGTTAATAACAAAAAAATATTAAAGATGCATTTATGTAAGATTAAGATAAAGAGCTGGTCATTTAAAAACAGCTAATGAAAAATGAATATTAAAAATTTCAGTCAAATTACTTCTTCTGGGAAAGTTATGAGTGTTTGAAGTTTTGACAATATTGTAATTAGTCTTGATTGTCAAGTATCATTGCTTACAAAGTCAAGATTTGGCCATTTTAAAGTTAAACTATTCTGGCCCCCAAAGTCAAAGTGACGTAACATCACAAAAAACAAACCGAGAAAATCAACTTTTAAACTTCACAAAAACCGAGGGACAATATGACGTAAGATACTGAAATCACTTCCGGGAAAGTCAAGGTCAACATTTGGTCAAGTGCAAAACGACGTAACCAACAATACAGCGTTTTCCCGTTGTCTGCCGTTAGCATTGTACAATTTACAACGGTATGTTGCTTGGAGATTTTACATTAAAGCGAAACGATACATTAATCTACCTTTGTCAGATGATAGAAAAGTGTTTGGAATAGCGTTATGTGTAATAAAGCGGGAATATGCAAATTTGGTAGATACGTCACGTTGACTTTGAGGGGGCAGTATTATATGGCGTGGATGTTCTAATTCATTAAATATCTCCAGCATTCAATGCTCTAGAGAGTTGATTATGGGTTTGTCATGTGTCTAAAATCAAAATTTATATACTTTTTGAAACCAGAAAAAACATTTGCGACTGACAGATTTAGCTCTTGCAAAATCTTTGACATTATAAAGACAAGAAAGTGTTGTGCAGGTTGAAAGTTTCAAAAGTACGATACACAAATAAGAAAATAATACTTTATGCAACTGGCATTACAAATCTGTTTAGCACATATATTTAAAACTTTTGATTCAATAACAAGTAAAAAAAAAACAGAATTTATTCAAAAAAGAGAACACTGTTTAAAAGTAAAGTAAACAGTATAATTATAAGAAATAGCACTAAGATATTAAAGTTAAAAAGAGCTTAACAGTTATTAAATACGAAGGGATATATTAAATGCACAACCAAGTTGAGGTGAACAAGTATATAAAAACAATGATATACATATTTATAAGTAAAATATAGAAAGTGGAATAATAATGAAGCATTGTCTTTAATCCATATAGATTTATATATATCTGTGACTGTTTGTTTATCGGTCTGTTTCGGGGTAGGTGGTCATACTAGGCCTGCTAGGGAGTAACATAGGACTGGTGGCATTAAACTGCTACTTTCGCTTCCAAGTTATACTAATGTCGGTTCAGAGTTTAACCCGAAGTAAACCCCCAGTATAATAATGAATATTATTATTTTATCCCTTCTTCAAGACATTTACCTACATGTATGCATTGGAACAATTCCCTTTACCCCACCTCATCCTTTGTCTGTCAACAAACCCGACTAATGAAAGGATTTCCCCCTATTCTATCACTTGTAAATGTTCACAACTTCACACACTAAATCTATATGGAATAAAGATTCACTTTAATTACAATAATGTCTGATAGCACTATAGTTCAATGCATTATTTGCCCTTATTGGCCAGTTCATACGCCATTTCATAATATTTACTAAATTTAGCCGTATGATCCAATGGTAGATATATGTAAGGACTCATATTGAAGGCTTCCTTGATACCATATTTATGAACACTTGATAAATGACATCGACTAAGATGATAACGATATGAACCTTTAGAAACAAATTGACGACTGCATGCAGCGCATTTATAATCCCGCTGTTCCCCTTCACTGACCGGACTAGCTCTCTCCTCATTGGATGACATGCCATCTGTACCTACATCCACGTCTAAACCCCCATTCGTATCATCTTGATCCTCATCATCGGAAAAATTTGGTTTTAGCGAGAGATTCAATGGTAGCGCCATTTCTGGAATACCAGGAAGATAAGGGATGTCAAAATGCTGTGAAAGAACTTTAGGAATATCAGTTCTGGTAAGCAGACGCTGTAAGCTGTCTAGAGGATGCTCACTTGTCATTGGTTGACTATAAACAAAGGAACTTAAGGAATCTAAAGCTGAACTATCCACCTTCTTAGCAGACGTTGCTTCTTCTTCTATATTAAGATATTTATCAATGATAGAGTTATTCAACTCTGGGGAAGGGTTCCGAGAGTTGTTACCCCTTTCAGAAGTTTCTGATTCTGGTGTTAGTGGCCGAGGTTTTTTTTCCAATTTGACTTTTGTTTGTTCCTCTTTTTCACTTGTATCATTTTTTGATTTATATGAAGTCTGACTATTCTTCTTTCTGTGGTTAAAATGGTGAACAATAGGTGTGCCATTTTTATGTTGACCATTTTGATCACCTTTCTGATGAAGTGCGTGGTATAAATGTTTATACTTAGAATATTTATTTGGGCTTTCTTCTCTATGAGATGTTGATTCGCGTTTTAAATATTGTGAAGATGGTTTATGAACATTACTAGGCACCGGAATACAGTTTTGGTTTCGAAAGTCAAACTTGGAAGTGAAACTGTTTTGAATAAAGGATTCCATAGCTTTAAGAGCTGAATTAGATTCTGGTATTCTAGCATTGGGGTCTAAGATGTCCATCTGGATGGAAGTTTCAATATTGTGAATTTTTTCCTCAGACTCTGATGAAGCATCAAATGGAGTTGC
This sequence comes from Patella pellucida, assembly GCA_917208275.1. Taxonomy (NCBI): domain Eukaryota; kingdom Metazoa; phylum Mollusca; class Gastropoda; family Patellidae; genus Patella; species Patella pellucida. The sequence goes on from OU795039.1 coordinate 68,476,020, forward strand.
TCCCCTTGAATCACAATCTTCTACTGGTTCTGTCTTAATTTTGACACCCTGTAACATGGCTTCTTTTCTTTCCTCATTTTCTACATTCAAACTATTAGCTTTTAATTTGTTTTCATTTAAGGTACAGTTCATATCTTTTTTTCCTTCGGAAGAGGATTTTTTGTTTAATTCTTTCGGTAGCATGCTTTTCTTCCCTGTCTCATGATTCATAGAATGTTCACCATTGACAATAAATGTTTTTTCTTCTTTTTCATCTCTCCTTTGTTTCCGTGGAGAAAAAGCTTCTAGAATTCTAGACTTTAAATGTTGTGATACATGAACTTTTGTTGGAGCGATTTCTTTTTTGGGACTAGGGATAGGTGAGATTTTATCATTAATATCGGAAAACATTGAGGGAGGCGGGGGAGAAGAAGAATTCTCACAATCAGATTTATTAATTGAAGTCTCCTCCATTAATAACTTGTTCTTTAATGCACCAATAACAGAAGACTTTTGACGTATGCAAGCTCTCACATGATCAACAAAATGTTTCATTTCAATTTTTTTACCACAATTTTCACATGTTATGGAATTGTCCAAATGCACAGATAATTCAGAATCCTCATCATCTAATATTCCATTTGGTAACGGCAGACATTTTCTTTTCATATCTATAAGCGAAACCATGGCATTATTGCCATCATCACTATGGTAACGCTTCCGCCGGTTACGTAAAGTAAATTCAGAATAGTTCTGTGCACGAAGGATTTGTTTTTTATGATGTCCTGATTGTACCATATGATTGGCTAGTGCTTCCATATCTACGAATGCTTCTTGACAAACTTTACATTTAAACACACATTCACGTTCTAGTTCCTTTTCACAATATGCTGAACATTTATGCGACCTTCGACCATGATCGGCGCTAACTATTTTGGTATAGTGTTGAGTCTTCATCATGTGAACAGTCAACATCGGTAACGATTGAAACGATTCTCCGCACTGCATACATCTCAAAATTCTACGTGTTTGTTCCGATTCCTGATTCAGCCACATATCTTGGCCACGGACAAGTTTTGGATAATCAAGTAGCGTGGCTGCCTTACAGTTGGCTGGCGTGTGACCCGTATCCTGTATATGTGAACTTAAAGCTTGAAGTGTCGTGTAGGTTTTCTGACACGAACACCGATGTGTTGTGTATTTATTTCCAGATCTCCGTACATCTTCCTCATAGACATGATGACTCTCTAACTTTTTAGCCGGTGGTGCCACTACTAGTGGTGGTTTCTCCTTTTTGATAAATTGTGGTTTCAAATTTGATTTGATTTGAGATGGGAGTGGTGGATGTGTTGCGGTCAAGTATGCATGCTTTGACGATTTTCCCTGAAGAATGGTCGGCTGAAGCGGAACTATGTTACTTGGCTTTCGGGGAGGCTCAATATTAAAATCACCACCAAATCGTAACTGTAAACTTTTAAGACTAGATGAGATGGTTCCTGAATGACCGTTCTCTATGTGAATCGCAGACTTAATGGGTTTTTCTTTGGAGCGAGTTGAAAGATCCAAGGGTTGATCTTCCACTACTAGGTCTTCTCCGTCAAATTTCTTATAGTTATTGTTGATTGGAGAGTTATCTCGTACATATTTTTCAGGAGATGAATTTCTTTCGAGTCTCCTATCTAGTTTGTTATCTTCAGGAGAATTTAAATTTGGTGTGTCATCATTGTCGATAGTGGATTTCTGTTGATGTGGTATGGTCATGGTATCTGGTTCAAGTTTGGGATTTGAGTTAATGATCTTTGGAATGTCTTCATGGATTTCTGGAGGTGATAAACTCTGATTTCCGTCATCCGAGTTATCTGTATCGATGGCTTCTTCGTCCAAGTCTTCTGAATTGTCTCCACCTGACTCTGGTCCAGATGTCTGTGGTAGTGTGGAGAGGTCTTCAGTTGAACCTGGAAAAATAAAAAAATGAAACTATTACACCTTTTATATCTTTAATCATAAAATCTTTCTGGTAACTTAAGTCTATGATAATGTCAACTATCAAACAAATGCTGCCAGGCAGTGAAAAATATGCCCACCAAAAACATCAGTTATAAACCCACTGAGATATTGTAGGATTCTTCCTTTCAATAGGATGAATAGATATCAATTTCTGAAATTGCAAACTAAAAATTCTTACAAAGATGTGGATAACTCAAGTACGTACACATTTGTCACTATAGCATCAGTAATCCTATGGCTTCATACATGTATCTGGTATTTTTTGTGTTTGTATACCCTTCTATATTCAGCAGCTTTTTGATATGCTTTTTCTCATTAGTGAGTCGTAATTCAGATATTCCACAAGTGTCAACAAGATTCCGTTACAAAGGGGCATAAATCTGGAGGTGATTTTTCATTTCAATGCAATAGATGATAACCCTGCCATATCCATTTCAATAAGATAAATAGATTGTGCCTCTATTGCACTAACATGAAATGTCTATGTCAAACATAAGGGACAAATGGATAATGTGAGTGTAAAAAAAATTATACCATAGCTATATACCCATTATGTAAATGCAGCAAGTCCAAGGGAAAACATGGTTGAATCAAGCCCATTTTCCATTTGCGCATGCAATTTTGCAGGTTACATGGAAACGATCCCATTTTATTTGTATCAGATTAACTTCTTCAACAGCGAAAACACATACATGGAAAACAGACCTTTGTCATTGTTACTACCATTAACACAATTTTTTTAAAACATATTTCAAATTGAATTTTAAACTTTGTACATAAATGATAATTTTTTTTATATTTTTTTTTTTGGTGGGGGGGGGGGAGATTTTGTTCTATTTATCCATAAAACTCATATTTTATGACCATTTGCAATTCGCCAAACATCGATATTTCTATTCTCTGGGATGTTCTACTCGCAAGTTAAAATAATTTCCTACAAAATAAATGAATATTTTTTCAGATAAATTCCTGTTCAATGTTTTACACATTTCTATTATATTATACTACTACATGTAGTAGTTAGTAATTTCATTTTAAATTCAAACAAAAACCATTTAAATTATTACAAATGTACTAGTTGTGTAAGACATTTATCTAGCGAGCTTACACAAATCCATAAACTTTGTTTAAAAATATCAGTCTGGCAGACAGAAATTGAATAATTTGACAATTATATCTTAGAGAACATGCATGACACAATTATCCAGTCATCTTCTATTAACATCATAACCAGATAATAGTCATGTCAAAATGTTAGTTAAGGAAGTGACATGACGCCTCCTGACACATCTAATCTCTTACTCCCAACAAAATAATCTAAGGAAACAATAATATCTCATCATTCTAAACAAAAAACCAAATATTGGCACTGGTTTCCTTTAACAGATTTATATTTTGATACCTGACCGTCAAAGATCATCACACTGATGTCTTTATTATCCAGACTCTTGACAGGCCACATTAAATACCATCTTTATTTCACTTTAAATTTCATAAATCATAATTCAATCACAGCTTGCGGCCATTTAGACGCTATTTAGATCATTGGTAGATTTTTGATAACGGCCATAAAAATAATTTCTAATATTTCATTCCAACAAACTGTAGCCTCTACATAGCATTTTAATTTTAATCCAATTTTCTCCACAGATGCAGACAAGGGCAACAACTGCATTTCTATTCCTGTTTTTTGGATATGATTAAAGCACAATGCTTACTGATATAACAAATGAATTGAAATGAAATAAGAGTTTAACATCCTACTGTTCTGCTGCTACTGGGTTAATTAAGACAGACATACATCATGCAGAGTACTATGTCTATGAGGGAAATTTCGCTCGTACAGCTACAGCCTTTGCTTATATCGAAATACAACTATCAATGGTTCTTTTAAGTACATAGCAATATATACAAGGGACCCAATAAAACCCTGGAACATTTAAAGCCATTTGTATTTATCAGGCAATGTCAAACTTGTGTATCGCTTGCATACTAAAAGGTATCCAAATTGATTATTTAATATTTAATTAAGAAAAAAAAAGGAAGATAATTTTTCGACTTGGATTCAATCAGATTTAAAAAGAGGATCATCATGTTTATATCATCTTAAATTGATCATATTTTTGTGAAATGGGGTTTAACGTCCTATTGTTCTGCTCCAACGGGGCTAATGAAGACAGGCATATGCCATACAGTATGCTATTAGGAAAATTTTCCCTTCATAGCGGCATTACAACCCATTAGATATAAAATTCCAAAGTTATCCTTTTCAGGCACGCTAGTGTGTACCCATGACCTCACTCTTTCGTCACATCAAACCTACTGTATGTTGTCCCTTGACAGGCCCTTTGTCCTAGCTGCACCACTCACAAGAAGCGGGAACCATTCAGAAAATCTGGATGAACTTTATCGGCCAACACGGGACCACCAGGTTACGTACTGAGCCACCGCAGCTATCTTTTTAAACCCGGAATCAAACCACTTTTGTACTTTTATTCCTTTTACAGATTAACTTTCACAGTATTGTAGTTTACAAGGTATCTAAAATTTCCCTAAATGTCAATCAACAGTTTGAAGGGCGGTTTTCTTCAAGTAAAAGTTAAAACAGAGATAGGGAGAAATGGGGTTTAACATCCACTTGACACAAACACGGTCATTTCAGGACTAACATATGACACAATTTTAATCTTTTTTGCATGTAAGGTCTTCGTCTTCCTTTACCAGTGGGAGAAATGAAATGAAATAGGGTTTAACATCCTACTGTTCTGCCCAAAACTGGGTTTATGAAGCCTGGTATACGCCAAACAGTGTGTCATGAGCGAAATTTTTCCCGGCCTACTCTTATATCGAATTCCAACTGTCAAGGAATCTTTTAAGTGCACACTAATGTGTACACAGGGCCTTGGTTTTTCATCCTCTCCAAACGACTAGACAGCTGTCCTTGCCCTGCATCACTGACAAGGGGGAATCACGGCAGAAAATCTTGATGAACTTACTCGGCAAATGAAGGGATCAAACACTCGACCTCCAGGCTAGAGAGCCAGTGTCTCACCCAGTTAGCTATCCTGATCCCCTACCAAGTACCAGTGGGAGAAACCAGAGGATGCAGGAACAAAATGAAAATGGGCAGATGAAAATACTCCTCACCAGTCGTAAAATACAAGCATGGGATCGGAACCCAACGAAAGACCCAATCACACTTGTCTAAAAACACCTCCAAATTCAAATACACAGATTTTTAAATTGAGTTATCTAATGTTTTTAAAAATATTTATAATCTTTTAGTAGCTATAATGATAGTAAGCCAAATATATCTTTATAATACGGTTACCGTTAGTTATTATACTTTCTTTCATGTCTATATTGCTGTATAATATATATATATATAAAGGAAGAGAAATAACAAACTATCTATTTTATTATCTCCCAACATGTTTTCTATATTCACTGACAAAACACGCTGTCAGAATAAATAACTGGTATAAGTATTGACAGTGACAACTGATGTAATTTAGACGGACAGCTTGATAACTGTTGCCATATTTTTACACATTATGCACCATTATCTTATCCCTCCGTTTATTTTTTTTTACCAGAATATATGTTAGAAATGTGTACAAACAACACATAATAAAAAACAATAATGTTTCACTGTTGTATTAATGTACATCTCTGTGTAACATAATGTTGTATGGAGGATTTGTAGTAAGCTAGATGAATAAATCATAAGTATTATGTTTCACTTATGACGAGAGGAAAGAAATGGGGTTTAGCATCTACTCAACACAAACTCGTTTATTTCCAGACTAACATATATTACAAATTTATTTCAATAATTAGCTTGTGCATATTGAGTCCGGGAGACCCGGTTAAAACGCGTACTGTTGGGAAGGTGATCCTAATCCTTGTCACGAACAAGAGAGAGACACAAATGGGGTTTAACGTCAACTCAACACAAACTAGGTCATTTTGGCAATAACATAAGGTTCAATTTTATTTCAATAATTTGCTTCAACCTAGGGGTCTTTAGCTGTGGGAGGAAACAAGAGGAACCGGAGAAAACCCACGAGGTTGGACAGTTGTCATGTAGAAGCTTGGGATCGTATTCTAGAAATCTATTGATAATGCTGGTCATTATATGTACAAGATGTATTCCTGACGACCCCATTCAAATTTCAAAATCTGACTTACTTACAACTTACTGCAGCTATTGAATGTAAACGATTGAAAATTCGTGTTACTCATTGTTTCGATGCCTAATAGCTCCACACTCAGCCTGGTACCACATATTAATTGAGAAGACAGTTTTTTCCATAGCCGGTAATTTCTAATAATCTTAAGGATTCCAGTTTTGTTTTGATATTATAACATTGTAAGTAAATCTTCAAACCTTTTACAAATCCTGAATTCCTCCAGAAAAAAAAATGTCTTGATTTTTTCCTGATCTAATCTTAACATTGCCACATCAGCTCTTACAATTTTTCTCAATTTATCAAATACAGTCACAACGTAAATAATTAATCATAATACATTCAACAGTAAAATTCTATTTATCCACAAACCTGCATCCATCAAAATGTCTTCACTGAAATGTTTTGTCACCTTAAGTTCCGCTAATCTAATAGTAAGTGCAGGAAGACTGCATTAGACACAACAGCAGATACCCAGAAAGCTACTAGACAATATACAAACCAAACAATAACATAAACAGTTTACTTACACATGAGGAGAACTGTCACATTAAAATAGACGATTGACGTCATTTACAGTTTTCAAACAATGTCTAATTTTTACAGCTCTAATTTACCCAAATTGATTATCTAACATTTAACTAAGAAAACAAGATCAAAATATCATAGTTGGTAGATAATCTCCTGGCTTGATTCCATCGGATTAAAAAGAGGCCCATCAAAATATTCTACCCAAAACTTTTAGGTGACGTTGGAGTGCCTTACCGAGGATGTCAAATGTTGCGAAATTTTTTTAATTCATCATTATATATTTGGAAATACTTAATGAAATTTAACCATTTTTAAACTGATATTCCTTATAGAGCTTAACCTAGGAGAAAATCCCTTGCTTAACCTAGGACAAAATCCATCTAATGATGACCAACAGCTTTAAAACAGGTTAAAATCATCTCAATTTGATAATCCAAATTCTACCATAAGGTAGAGACACATGTTACATAATTTACCTTTACAAAATATAGCTTCTCTTTCCTTGATGTTTACAGAACAAAATGTTTTACTGATAGTTCCATTTTCCAAATCATGGAAACATTTTCCATTCCAAGAATAATCCGTGGAGTGCTTATATTAATATTATTATAAAGATTCAAATTTAAAGAATAACATAAAAAGAAGAAATTCTTACCACACTGTCAGCCAGATGTGTAGGCGATAAAACTTTTGAAATTAATCTGCCGTCATGAGAAATTAATTTAAAAGAAAACTTTTACCTAACTGACCCCAGGTAGGATGATAGGACAGATGGTTAAACAGGTATGCTAGTAAAGTCTTCCAACATTATGACATGTCACATAAAACGGCAGGTAAAAACACCTGTATATGTCACTGTCACCACACTTGTGTCACTTGTCAATCAACCTGTCATACCTTGTTAGTAGGGTCGTTTTTCAGCGGCTTACCCTGATAAACTATAAGTGAACAAAACAAAGGTGAGAGAAGTCAGGGCCAAAGAAACATGGAAGTAATAACATATATATCTTAAAACATAAACATTACATTATTCATATAACCACAAGCAAGACCTGTGAATACTAAAGGGACAGACTCTTCTTAAGCAAATAGCCTGCAAATACTTAAGAAACAAGCTCGTTTTTTTATTTAATTTACATGTTGCATCTTACTTCTATTAATTTATTATTTTTTTTCAATTAATGATTAAATTTAAAGATATATTCCTTCAACAGGGGTGTTTGCAGTAAGTATATAACTACTGATCGGATTTAAAGAGATATTTCCTCAACAGGTGTGATTGTAAATATATAAATATACATGTATAATAATTGATTGGAAAAAATACCTTTAAAAAAAATTGTCCAATTTGCATTTTTCGGAAAACATGAAATTTGTCACTGCTTATTTATCACACATAAATGCAGACATATTGATTTTTTAACATTTAATTAAGAAAATAAAATCAAAATATCATTGATAGATAATCTCCCGACTTGGATTCAATCGGATTAAAAACAGACTCATCAATTACATTTTGCAAAGCATAAAGATGGCTGTATCGGTGACCGCTGTATCATCATGAGGTCATCTGACAATAAATATAGGGTGAATTTCAGTCCATGATATCTTTGTAAATATTGCACACGAATTGAACAACTTTTGGACTGATATTGCTTTTTATACATTTTGCAGAGGATTCCTATATCGCTTAAGGAGGTTTGATGGCTGAGTGGTTAGTGCATGTGTGTTGTATCATAAGGTCACATGGTTTCGATTCCCCTGTTATACGTGACAAGGAGGAGGGTTGTCTGTCCAGCCTCATGGGTTTTCTCCTGGTCTTCCAGTTTCCTCCCACTACTCAAGACCCCTTACACTCAAGCGAATTATTAATTAAAATAGAAGCATGTTTGTCCCGAAATGACCTAGTTGGTGTCGAGTGGACATTAAACCCCACTTATGTCCCTCTCTATATAGCCCAAATCATGCTCATCAACTTTGATGACCTACAGTTTTGTACCAACCAAACTAATGGATGGGTATTACAGAAAATATTAGATCTTTGGAGATATATCAAGCAAAGGATTTTGGACCATTAGCCACCATTATGTAGTATACTTACTAGACGATGAATGGATGGCCGCTGTCATTACTAGGCAACAGTCCAATTTTCTTTCATTTATTGTGGATTTATTTGAGGAATTTAACTTAACTAATCCCTACAAAAAATAAACCCTTCAGATGAAAATATATTTCATTACAGGGTCTAGTAATAAACCGTTCAGACGCTTATTTTTAAACCAGTTTTAAGACAGCATCGTGTTGCGTTCACATGTACTATAAGCGAAACCAGTTTAACTGTTCTGACCTCTTCGGTTGGAAGTCAAGAGTGAACTACGCATGGGTAGCTTCTTATTCTTTATTTGGCTCTTGCATGCTTTCGATAACATTGGCACTGTCTGACTCCCATATTTTTACGGGAATGTAACTTACTGTGTACTGCCCATGCTCAAAGCAAGCTGGAGTTGGGGTTCAAAAGCCTTCTCGAACAAGGGTTGCGAGCTGGGGTTTTAAACTGGTTTATTTGTCCCACATGTTTGTTTAGAAGACAAAGTTAAAATGATTTAACAATCCCTAGGGTTTTAAAAACAGTTCGACTTGAGCGTCTGAACGGCTATAAAAACGTGGCGATTATAAACTTGTTAAAACGGGCTATAACATTTGTTTTTACAAAGATCTCTATTTCTCAAATTTAGTATTTTAAATTAGATGGCAACCATGATGCATTTAAAGGAGTTAAAAACTCTTTTATTTGAGTCAAAATACAGTGTCTTATTTTGACCTTCATGGAGCAAGATCTAAATTTTGCCAGGAAAGATCAAAATTTGCCCTACAGCGTAACAGAAAATTAGTTGTATTACAACACTGGCTTTATCTAAAAGAGTAAAAAGCTTGCATGAAGTATCAGAATATGTGCTGGGTGGATTCTAGAGTTCAGATGACCGTGACCACACCTTTGAATGTTCTGTAAGCGTTCTGTTATAACCTTGTGTCCATGTATTCCAATCTATCCAGTTGGAATTCTGTACCAGTATATTAGTGCAAGGCAAATTAATGTAGCTCAGCTCAAAATCATATAATTAATACAACACCGTGCCATTATTTTGATTTGTTCAGTAGCCAGTACACGTAAAAGTTTGATGTTCATATTAAAAAAGAAGCAATCAGCAGTTTTATAATTCTTTTTTAGATTGCTATTTAATTAATTAACATAAAATCGATTTAATTTACATAATTTTAATGATAATCACCCAAATCTATTCACAAAATCTATTCCTACATTAGATACTGAAAAGTCAAACAAATTTTTTCCATGTAAAAAGGATATTACGTAGAAAATACAAAGAAAAAAAGTGAACAGATTTTGATTTATTATCAACTATGAAAGAAAGGAAGCATTAATCATGATATTTATATAATATATTTTATCATTTTTCATTTAATTTTTTTTAAAATACTGTCTCAGTCCCATATAACTGTACATTAATCATTTACATGACAGACAATGTACATAGAAATTCCCAATTCCCTATGATTAATGACTTTATGATAAAATAATATGTAGATAAATTTATGCATACATGTATGTACATAAAGGAATAATATCAACATCATCACTAATTACATATACAAACTATCTCATGACCTAAAATAACCTAATAATGTTTCTTCTTATCGTTTCTTCGATGACCCTAACTGACCTCACCTTTACTGACCCCCCCACCCTCTGTTAGAAGTGTGATTGATAACTACATTGTGGCTGTACATAGAAATGAAATAAATCATTCTATAAAAACATGAAGCTTTTACTTTAATCCACCTTCTCCTTGGGACTCTCCCTGTGCTTGCTGTGACGAGTGGCTCGAAATTTAGATATAATTTACTGTGATTTGTTTTCACCAAATGACAGGGCTTTTAAATCATCTTTAAACAAGACACATTACTGGTTTGTCAAGAAAATGAAAACCTTATAAATTTTCTTGTAAAGTGACAGTGTGGTGGAGAATTTTGTACATCACAAAAGTCTTTATTTTGCATTTTTGTTGTCCGAGTTCCTTTTAGGAGTAAAGTTTTACATGTGAAGAATTTTAGAATTATATTATATAATAGTTGAAAACATAGTTGAACTTTCATTACCCATATCTGCTACTCTTTTTCATCAAAGTGAGCAAAAATATATAAGTAACACCCAGTTACAAATATCAGTAACACCCAGTTACAAATATCAGTAACACCCAGTTACAAATATCAGTAACACCCAGTTATAAATTCTGAAGAGTATTTATTAGTATGATTGCAGGATTGGTAGAAAATTGAGATCTTTCATCTCAGGTTCGGACAATGTTCATTCACACTTATGATCCACAACTCCTGACTCGCTTCGAAAGACAATCAGACTTTAATTCAATATTATACCATAGTTAATAAATTGTCTAAAATAATTTGAACTATCAAAATCCCAGCCTGCATGCCATATTTATCGTTCAATATAAACAGAGTGTCAATAGATTTATGGCAGTTTTTTTCATTCTAATAATCTGATTAAATGATTCTGTCTAAATTGGCAATACATGGTATTTATCCTTCCGATTTATGTATAATAATAAGTTTCTATATGTGGGCCTTGCCAAATACTAACATTATTATAAACTTTGTGATTAATGTGATGGATGGTCGTCTGTCAGATTCCTTGATTAGAGTTATCTTCCTTGATTTATAACATTAAGAAAACAATAAAAGTTGGCCGATTATCTTTATCGTTGTTTATCATGGAATTTATTGTTTTAATTCGACTGGAGTATAATTATCAGAAGAAATATATCGTCTTTATTTATGTTCCTCTTTCTCATTTCTTATATTCTTCCTCGCAGGTTAGTCTACAGGGAATTCTTGATACTGACGGCACCGTCATCAAAAACAACTTTAAGATGGCAGTAAAAATGACAAATGTTTTAGATGTTATGGCAAACAATAATTTGTGTATTTTATCTCCACTTGTCTGCTGAATTTTGACAGGAACTAATCGCATCTCATGTGTGTCTTCAGACTCTTTGGATTTCTGTCACCATTTAAATTCAGAAAAACTGGCATTTAACTAAATCTTGACATTTCTTGCCTTGAAATTTAGAACAAAAAGAAACAGATTTATTTCTTAAAATATTTTTTTATCTTTTAAAGACATGACAACTGAACGGACCGATATTTAGAACTTTTCACAGAGGATTTCTCTTACTGCTTCCAATAAATCAAAAGCAATTACTGATCCTTATACTTTCCTTTCCCTACTACAAAAAAATTCAACCTCTTTAAAAACCATTATTCCTTTTATTAGATGCTTAAGTTAAACTAACCTGGCTTAAAAACACTGAGGTTATTAAACTAAATTGTAGGCGTGAACAGCCTATAAATTGCATTCAAAGAAAGTACTTTGTTATTATGTCTTAAAATTTCCTATTTTTACCTTATTTGGAAAGTTCTAATATTATCTTGTATTGATACTTGTTATTTGAAAATCAACAATATGTCATCCATCTAATAATTCACAATAATAATATATGTCTCCACATCTGAATAGTTATCATATACCACCCATCTTAAATGTTATTATATCTTACGTTTCCCAAAAATTGTAATACATAATCTAACTGAAAAGTTACAAATGTCACTCATCTTAATAGTTACCATGTACCACCTATTAAAGTAGTTACAATATTCCAACCATTTGAGGAATTACATAATGCCAACCACCTGAAGAATAACAATGCTACCTATATCTAAGTAAATACAAAAGGCCATCCAAGTAACTGTTTAATCACAAACTGCCAACCATATCAGCCAATTACAGTATGCCACCCATCTAAGTAATTACAATATGCCATCCACCTGAGTAATTACAATATGCCATCCATTGGAATAATTACAATATGCCACCCATCTAAGTAACTACAATATGCCATCCATCCGAATAATTACAATATGCCATCCATCCGAGTAATTACAATATGCCATCCATCTGAGTAATTACAATATGCCATCCATCCGAATAATTACAATATGCCATCCATCCGAATAATTACAATATGCCATCGATCTGAGTAATTACAATATGCCATCCATCCGAATAATTACAATATGTCATCCATCGGAGTAATTACAATATACTATCCATCCGAATAATTACAATATGCCATCCATCTGAGTAATTACAATATGCCAACCAACTGATAGTTACAACATATGCTATCAATTTGGACAGTTGCAATATACCACCAATTAGAAAATTTATATCACATCACATTATTTTGACAATTTATTGTATGCATTTACAGTCATGAATAACTGACAGACATCGAAAAATGCAATATTTAAAAGACACATTCAATTGAGACTAGATTATTTTTTTTATTTTAATGTTGAAAGCCCTACCATATGGAATCATTATGTTTGTACGACTTATATGAACTTGACATTTTGATTGTAATGCATTTGAGTATCATTAAAAATGAATTCTAAATTTAGCTTTTATTTTAAAACCACCTTGCATGGAAGAGCCTTTTATCCCGGAATCAGTAACATGATACAGTTAATAAATTATCAAGTCTCATATTAAAACATGATTTATGATAATATCCCTGTCAAAGCCATCGTGTATTAGATCATAATTTCTCCCATTTCTGGTGACACTTCTCTTTGCTTCCTATTTTAAACATCCCTCAACCAATCCTCATCAAAACTGACAGTTTCCATGACAACTGGAGAACAGGAATCCATCAGTGTCAGTTATTTTTCTTATCAGAGTAAATTTGTGTTTGGTGCCATGAGTGATTCCCTGTCTAATACTACTTGATTGCCAGCATACAATACATATACATCATATGATCATATTTCTCAGATAATTCAAACAATGATTTCTTTTTATGTATTCCAAACAGCAAGATAAAAATTCTATTTACACATTCTGTTCGGGATAAAATATAAACTAGCCATTTCTATAAAAATCAAAGTTAGTATGACATATCAGGTTTTTAAATAAAAAATAATAATTTGATAGATTTAATTTATCTCTTGTGAATTTAGGTCAATGATCATTTATCAAGTCAGATCAAACCATATCGTATATTTTGAATCTTTATATCAGTTTGAATCTGCATGTTCGAGATTAACCTACTGGTACTGGAAAGGTATATATGGCTTCTACTTGACAAATTTGAAACTTTTAATGTAAGTGCAGCCATATGCTGATTACACTATTTTCCCTGATTACACTATTATGCCTACATGTTTACCGTTTTTCAGGACTTTGAATTTTGTCTAATGGTCTGGATTGTTCGTACTTGGTTTTATTTTATTATCTACATACAAATAAACAGAAATAAATATGACAAACCTGCAGACAAGATTAAGAAACGAAGATTGTAAGCAATAAACAACAAAAATTTAATCAAATCAAGTGATTTGTACTTTAATCAAAGGCACACCTGAAGACAATTAAGTACGCATTATCAAATTAATAAAGTAAGTGACATAAAGTCAACATCATTTGTACTGATATTACTGACATTCTCAAATCCTACTCCTCCTTTTCCTAATCACCAGCTTGCAAGTGACATAAAACCAAGGTGGGTCAGTGATTAGGACACTGGCTCACTTCAAACCGAGAGAACATGGACGTGGATTAAGGGGGGTGAGAGGTGACTCGTCGGAAGGGGGTGACAAGTATGTCTCTGTCTCCCCTCGCCCATGATTTTGGCAGCCAGGAGAGATTTTCAGGTTCATATCCCCATGAATGTCCCTTTCTGAAGTGATCTTCACGATATCTTCCTTCTTAATTGTAGGTAGTCAATTTTTCCATAGTTATAGCTTTCATTGAAATAACACTGGTACAGTAAACTGTTCGTAGACCTAATTATTATTTTGGTTTGTTCGTCTCCCCTCTAAAAGTGTTGACAAATCCACGCCCTGCAAGAGTGAATGAATGAATGAAATGGGGTTTAACGTCCTACTGTTATACACCCTGCAAGAGGAGCAAGGGGATGATCACTGTATTCGGCAAACATATTCCTCAGGATTTTAATGTTTGATTTTCCACGTCACGGCAAAAATTATCTACTTGTTAGGATGCTATGAAAAAGCCAGGTCCCTTGTATACCATTGGCAGTATTTTAATGATCCCTCTGCAGCTATAAATCGAAATAAAAAGTTGGCTGAAGTGTTGCTGTCCAGGCAAAATGTCTTTCAGTGTGCACTGTATTGTGTACATGTTTGTCCGTTTTAATAACAGAGTCAATGTAGGGAAGTAAGATGTTATTATTATTTGTGCACTTTACAAAGTGACCATATCATCATTTAAAACAAAACACAAAAAATTATGTGCAGGTTAAAAGTTGTACATACATAATCAGTTAAAAGCTTATTGAAATAAATGTGTGTTTTTTGTTTTTTTTTTAAAGAATATAGAGATGTGTAACATCTTAAACTAAAAGGAAGATTGCTAGATGGACGTTTCCACCAGTGGACATATTTTATGGACATTTCAGCAAGTCGCCATTTTTTAAGTGACATTTAGCAATTTCAACCATGGAATAAGGCACCCCTCACTGACAATGTCCTGCACTGATTCAGGCTTTGTCAGGTACAAAACCACTGGTGTCCGTCATTTTGTCCGGCACTGATTTGTCTTTTTTATTGATACATGTCCAGCACTAAGTTGGTACAACTAAAACTGTTATTTCCAGGTCTGATAGCAGTTAATTTATCATCACTAGAGATAAGTTGAATTTATGAATTTTTAAGCTTGAATCCAACAGGGACTCAGTTTAAATGCATTTCTCTGTCAATAATTTTTATGACATAAAAAATTACTTACAATATAATTAATTGAGAAATCTATATTATATTATTTTATATTTCACGAGGGAAACTCACATGTGCAATTCTATTGAAACTGGCATCCATCAACAACTGTTGCAATAATGATTTGCATCATTCAAGAGGCCTATTTTTCACAATCCATATAAGTTTCATGCAGCATAATTATCGGAAATCTCTGACAACCAATAGGATTCTTCGTCACATGACCTTAAACACTGTGTATAATTTTAAAGTGAATCGGATATTAACTTTAGCCTCTAGAGCGTCCACAAGATTTTTGGAAGTGATTAAGGGCCATAACTCTGACAGTAATTAACGGAAATAGCTGAATATCAATACACCTCTCCATCTCATGATCTTAACCATCGGATATTAACTTTAGCCTCTAGAGCGTCCACAAGCAATTATGGACGTGACCCCATTTCAATGCGGGCGTATAAAAACAAAACAAGTTATTCAGATGACATTTGCTGTAGAAACATTCACAAGTTTCTACAAAGTGAGCAACAAGGCTGTTCGTTTGTTTTACAAAATGAAACAAGGACAAAAACTCTAATATCGAAGCAATTTACAGAAGTGCATGAAATTCTATAGGATTCTTTATTTCAGCAATTTCACCAGTTTGAATAATACATATAAATATTTAAACAGATTGGATAACTTTTGTCGTTAGAAGATTTTAAAGCGTCTGACAGATTTGATGTTGACTGCAATCAGTATATTCATAGGTCGTAACTCAAAAAGTTGAGTTTCAAGTCGCTGCATCTGGAGTCCAAGTCAAGTCTCAATTTGATGACTTTAGTACTGAGTCGAATCATGTTGTGTTGAGCCCTAAGTTTTCACAAACCCCAAATCAATTAGCCAGTTCAAATGAGTTAGAAATTTATGGCCAGTAATAGTTACACTCCCCCATCACAACTAGAGTCTGTAGCTCTTTCATATCAAGACGTGTCACAGTTGAGTCGCAATTTAATATTCAAAGTAAAATCTGGAGTCAGGTCTTTGATCCAACTTAAAGTCAGGCTTGAGTCTGAATTGCAGGACTTAAGTTCCCACCACTGGTAGTCTGTAGCGGAATCGACAAATAATACTTGTCATAACTTAAAATTCATTGTACGGGCAATTAATACTGCAATATTTTCATTTCAAAATAAAATTATTTCAAATTCTAACATAAATAAAGAAGTTCTTATTAATACCTTTTTGGCGATAAACAATTTACAGCTTCCAACAAAAGAAATTCCCTAAATAATTTATATTATAAGCTCATGTTCGCAAATAACTATTATTTATGATGTTTTCTTATAAAATAAAAAAAAAATCTCTGAAAATTACAATTATTCATCTGTACGTAAAAATAGCAAACCTTATATTATTAACAATTTACTGAGGGCAAAACAAAGAAATGGAAAAAAAATCAAATGAATGAAGGAGATTGGCTATTTGTTATTTTGAAATATTACACTGGGCGTATTTATTGTCTTTTTTCGCAGTGCAATCAATCCATTAATACATCCCACCAATCATTTAAACGAGCAAAAAGTGCAAGAAGATTTGGTGTTGTAATGTGCAAGAAGATGATGATGGCTATAATAATTTAGCTACATCTGTTTACGACCAATAGTCAGGCGATACAATCAGAGGGCGACATTTTTCACCCAGCTAAAAAAACTAATCAGACATCTATAAATCATGTGATATATAGTCAATACAGACAAGTTAAATACAGTAAAAAAAACCCAGATTTTTTTTGTTGAAACCAATAATTTAAAAATTAAATGAAGTATAGATCTCTCTTTACATACATATCTTATGTAGAGACCTAGGAATTCTGGCATCATGCCCTTCCCTCTATGACT
Organism: Patella pellucida; assembly: GCA_917208275.1. Classification (NCBI taxonomy): domain Eukaryota; kingdom Metazoa; phylum Mollusca; class Gastropoda; family Patellidae; genus Patella; species Patella pellucida. Next base: position 68,493,496 of record OU795039.1, read on the forward strand.
ATCAATGGTAAAGGATCCTCTTCCATTTGCCCTTCTCACAGACACCCACGCAAGCCTTTGTAATTTAAGAAATTACAAGCCTTTTCGACATCTTTTTGAGTTTGATCAAGAGAGCATTATATTGATAACAGTATACAAACGATCAAGTTCTGTCTTTGAGAGGCATTTAGCAATTGACATAACATAATAAACACAATAACATAATATCTAACATAATTATATATACTATTTTAATTAAAGCAACATTTTGTTGAGGGTGTAATTGAAGGAACCCAGAGTTTGAGTAAGTCTATCTAATCAGTCCATTGTCACATTATGTGAATGAAAAGTAACATCTTTCATACTGTAAATTATCAATGGAGCATGATAACAAACAATCAATAGCCATAACTTTAGATTAATTATCAGAATAGCTGTAATTGTTATTTATTGCAATAATCAAAACAAAGAACATTAAGTAGGGACATAACTGGTGAAGTAAATTATGAAAATTGTTGAAATTTAGTAGGATGGCTTGGTTCGCTATTTAAGTCCATGCATATCAATTACAAGCGAAACAGATGATCAATGTTATCATTAGACTGATCACAAGGAGAAAGAGAGAGAGAAATGGGGTTTAATGTCCATTCGACAAAAACTAGGCCATTTTGGGACTAACATATTTTTCAATAAATTTGCTTGCATGTAGGGTCTTTATCAGTGGGGGGAAACTGGAGGACCTGGAGAAAACCCATCAGGTTGGACAGGCGACCCTACTCCTTTTCACATACAACCAGGGATTCAAAACGTCAGTTGACTCAATGAAAGGCTTTATGATACAGCACGCATATGCCAACTATTTGGCCATCCAATCCCCCTTGATCACAAGGACAATACTACTAGATGTAATAGAAATTTTGGGAATTGTCAATCTCATGCTGATCAGATGATAACTGTTGTCGCTAGAAACAAGGGTCATAACCAGGCCTAGAAATAATGATTTTAGATGTACCGGACAAAATGTCAGGCACTATATATAATAATATAGTTTCTGACATGTTCAACTTAGTGCTGGATGGACATGTATTAATAATAATAAAAGAGACAAATCAGTGCATGACAAATTCTGAATTTATGCCTGACATTGTCAGTGAAAGGTGCCTAATTTCCAGGCATGAACTTAACAATTGAAATAATAAATCAACACTGAGAGGTTTCTGCATTTCACAAATTTTAACAATACAAATAAATTTCAAACAAATTGGACAATAAAAATTGTTGCTACAGTATTCAGAAGATTTTACAAGATCAATTACAAGGTCCATAACTCTGTAAGTAATAAAGCTAATTGCTAAAACTCAATATGATTGTGTTTTTAGGTAATCCCAAGAACGAATATAAATTTCAAGCCCACTGGATAACTTTAGACACTGAGCTTTCACATGATTTTACAAAATGATTAAGGGCCATAAATAATGGAAATTCTTGGAATTCCAGAGGCTTCTTCCTTTCACTTTTCACTAAAGTGTTAATATGCATAGATTGGGTGACAAGTTTTCTTGTTGATGCTTACACAATCGCATAAATTCAATAGGATTCTTTATCTCAGTAATGTAAACAACATAAATTTTAAAAAAAACAGACAATAAATGTGTTTACAGGAAATAATGGACCTCGAATGGCGTTGGTGTATAAATATCAAAATAATGTTTCATATGTACCATACAAAATTTAAAACATATAAAATATAGTTTTTAACATCTGGTGTTTATAAAGTGTTATCTATATCCTATTTAATAATCTAACAATTCATTTACAATTCAAAATAATTGACACGAGTCACTACCTGTCAATTATACTTCAAATTGCCCTCAGCCATAAAAATTGTTTTTCTAGTGAGTAAAAAGGATATTATTAAATAGATCAGATATTAATATACTCGATTAAAGGCAATTCACAGATCAACTGTAATAGTATCGCGAGATAAAAATAGCCAAATTGTTAATTTACATCAGAATGAAACGGGTAAATGTATTCCTTTGTTTTCAAGTATCTATTTTTAATCAATTGTCACATTTTAATATCTACTCTGATTTTGAATTGGCTATTATAAATGGCTGCAATCAGTGACAGGGATGAATTGATTGCTTACTCTTTCTAAAAGAGTAGGGTTGCCTGTCCAACCTCGAGGGTTTCCTCCCACTGCTTAAGACCCCTACGCGCAAGCGAATTACTGAAATAAAATTTAAAAAACATATGTAAGTACCGAAATGACCTAGTTTGTGTCGAGTGGAGGTTAAACCAAATTTCTCTCTCTCTCTTTCTAAAAGAAATGATACCACTTTTCAATTACCTGGAAAATTCACAAAGGTAACATATTTCTTTGGCATAATGATTCCCTTGCAAACTACAATTCCGTTCAGTATCTAAAAACATATGACGAACTGAAAATCGTAAAATATTTGGTATTCTATGCTGCATGCTGATGATATAAACAAGCCAGTGGAACATGCAAGTATTCTGTAAAATCTATTGATGTGCCCTCTTAATTAAACTTTATATAATTCATAATACAGGTACATTTCATTGGTGTTTAGCTATTGTTTAAAGACGGCCTATTGACATGTGGACTCTACTGGGGTAACTAAACTTGGGCTACTGAATTTTCAAGGCAAAAACCTTTGTTTCCCAAAAAGCAAAGTGGTGAGAGAGAGAAATGGGGTTTAACGTCCACTCAACACAACTAGGTCATTTTGGGACCAACATATGGTTTAATTTTATTTCAAAACTTTGTATGCGTGTAGGTGTTTTTAGCAGTGGGAGGAAACTGGAGTGCCCAGAGAGAGGAAACCCACGAGGTTGAGAAGGCGCCCCTATCTCCATGCCACATATGCTCGCACCAGGGCTCGAAACCACAGCCACAAGCCAGAGGTGCCCGGCCAGCTAGAGGTCGAAGCAAATCACTAGGCCATCCCGACCCTCCCCCTTCGCAAAGTGGTGAAAGATGTCATTCACTTGACTTATCCAAAAACTCATATTCTTTTTTTTTCTTTTTATAAACTCATCTTTTTAACTGACTTCAAACAATCAATCTAACATGAGGGTTTTTTTTATTTGAAATAATAAATGTATTAGATAAAATTTTATTTTTTTAATTATTGACATTTAAAAGTGAGGTATTTTTATTTTGTTATAAATGTAATATAATCAAATAGTGAATGTGATATCTGGCAGGTATGTAAATAAGAAATGTCAAAACAGATTTTGTAATAAATACCAAATGTTTAGACATGTATTAACTGATAAGCAGCTCATCTAAATTAATCGTAATCTGTAAATTGCCTGTTTCCGTAAGACATAAAGAACTCAATGAAGGGAGGTAATTATACACCCTCAACATTCGTGCCTTTTGAAATTTTCTAAATGATGTAAAATTGTCAGACGTGAAGAACATGATAAGTTAAACCTTACCCAACAGTTATGTTTTAAAGACTAAGTTTTGTTAATGATGTATGGGGCTTTATCATGCCAACCTTATCATATAATGAAAACAAATGTTCTTTTGCCTCTTCAAATTGGCCATCATGGATATTTTACGAGAGTATGCAAACCGAGGCCAGACAGTCGGATGGCAAGAGATATGAGATGGAATTCAAAACAAAGAAATAAATCAATTTCAATAAATGACAGACACCCATAAAAAACTTGAAAGACTGATCAAAATGTCACCATTTAATGATCCGCCATTTTGTTTCCTGATCCATGGATGGATTTATGTGTAAAATAATTTTTTAATATTTTCATCTCGAGACCTATAAATCTGGAAACATCACCTGTCAGCTACATGGGGTAGCCAATTTATTATAATAGCATCTGAACTTGTGAGAGGGGAAAATCTGCCTTTTTTTTCTCTCTTGTTTAATTTACGTGTTTTTTCAAGATTAAAGCATAACAATAAATATATTAAAGATGGCAGATGCAATATGTAAGAGCCAAATCTGCCTAGTGCACATCTTTTGTTGGGCTTCAAATCTTATCTAAATTATTATATAGACCTTTTCTACATGCCAAGCCTATAATCAACTCTATAGAACATCCAATAGCCAAAATCTAAATTTAACAATTATAAATGGATAATCAAGATTTAGACTCTATTGTCAAGTACCATTGCTACGATAATAATCAATCTATCTTACATGTCCAAACAGCCCTAATTTCACCAAGATTATAGAAATTTGAATGAAATATTCAACATATACATATTTCATTATCTATTTTTGAACTAAAAAACCTTACACACGAGTGGAAAAGAGGGACGGAAGAGTCCCCATAACAGTGCAAGCAAGTTTGGATCTCAGTGAACTATATAGCAGCAAGAGCAGCCAGTTTCATAATCTAAATCTTTCATAATGCATCATCAGTAAATCAATCTGAGCTCTTATTATTTTAAATTCCATGTTATATTTGGGCTCAACAATAAATATACCGGTATGGATTTTGATGTATTATAGTTGCTTATATGCCTAGGACTGTACAACAAAGTGGATGCTTATGGCTGGCCCTCTGACCCATTTGCTGGATTTCATGATATAAATATACTTCAATGTTCATTGCTTGCAGTGTCTGTGTAGTTTGTGTCTTGTGGGTTTTATCGTGTGCAGTACCATCCCGTCCAAAGGCAAAACCTAGTAACTCACTTTTTTCTTATTTTGAGAAAAACAGAGGAAAACGTAATAAATGAATTTTAAATTCCAGCTCATGAATTTATTTCAATATTGAGTTACTAGGTTTTGCTGAGGTATACTAGACAAATGAAGGAGAGAGAGAAGTGGGGTTTAACATCCACTCGACACAAACTAGGTCATTTAGGACTAACAAATGACGGAAGTTGCTAGGTTGTTTCATGGGTGTAACTGCTTACAAAATCAAAAGATTGAAACAACTCGTACAACAACAGGAAGCACTTACCCTAGTTACAACAAATTTGGTCCTAACTCAATTTTGATAAAAAAGTGAGTTACTAGGTTTTGCCTTTTTACGGGAGTGCAGTCCTCCTGCATTTACTATTAAAGTCATGCAGACAGCAGGTTGTATATAAACAAACAATTTGGAATTGTGATAGGCCAAAATTCTAATTAAAGCCGAATAAATTGCGGTGACCAAGATGTACAGTAAGGTATGTAACAATGTGTTGTTTCTGATAAGTACAAAACACACCCCTTCTTACACACGTCAATCTGCATTCTATCAAATTAAATTAAGGAGAGTTTTTACATGGCAGATTTATTAGTTGAGTATCATTGCAGGTCTTCTTATCAAGTCTGCCTAAATACCAAGCATTAATCAACTTCACCTAGGCCTATATATATATACATGTATACATGTTGTAAGACCTATATATGTCCTATGCCATCATATTTGTGCATTATCTTTCTGCTAAAACTGCTTATCATATTTTTGTTGTTAATGCTAACATTGATAACAAGATGTCTGAAATATTCATCGTAAGTCTACTAACCATCCCAATAACTCTTGTGGAATTGCCTAATCTTAACAATACTTCAAATTCTTTTTAATCAACTTTAAAAACATATTTTATACAAATTTCAGTTTATGAAAAATTTGTTTTAAGTATATTAAATTAAAAAAGTTTAAAATGGGAGGTAAAGAGAATTTTGCCTGAACAGTATTTTCACCTCTCTTCGTCGAACCAAGTGTCAAAGAGTTCTTTTACATGCACATCCATGTGTTCTCCAACAGACCTAAGTTTTTTGCATCCTATCCATATGACAAAGCACATATTCCTTAGCAGGCCCTGCAGGTACAATTTGAGTTTTGGGAATTTAATAGATATACAGAACCAAGTATAAAATTCACTAATTAAAAGTCTAATTCTTGCAGTTTGTGTCAGATGAGTAGATAGAGGGACATTTTCTTAATCTTTGAACAAGAGATATGGCATGATTTTATTTCAAGACTAAATTAAGGAATATTCCTTTTGAAGTTTCTTTTAAAAGATAACACAAGAAAATCTGAAATATCCAGTCCTATCTATCACTTTGGACTAAAAACTTTTACTTCAACAGCTGAATGTTCAGGCAAGATTAAACTAGACATTTAACTAGTGATTTATGACCTATATAATAATACCTGGATAATCAAACATCAATCAATGCCAAGCACAGTCTGGAAAGGTTTAGGATGGATCGACTAGGCTTACAGAAACTTCATTTTTTACTTTTTTCAATCCCTGTCTTTTTACCAACTTTTAAACATCCTGTAAGTGGACAGACACGGGTAGACACAAGGAATAAAGTCATTATCATTCCATTTTCTAACATTCTCTTCTGTATTATTAATACTGAGCAGTCAACAGCTAATGTTACAAATTCTGACAAAGAGTCAAAATCCTTTTAAAATCTAAGTAAACTTTATGACTGATCAAAGTCAAAATTCTGGCAAGTTGAAAAATTCACAAGGGATCATTCTAAGATTTTGTCTACGATATCTACCTAGGTGAATGTGGACATTAAACTCCAGATACGAACAACGATTCTAAGATTTAGAACTAAAATGTCTCTGCTTCTATTCCCTAACTGGGCTGAAACAAGACATACAATACACTTTACTGCTTAAAAAGATAGCCAGGAGGAATGTCCAGACAACATTTTATTCGAAAAAAAACTTTGATGTTGAACAAATTTGATATTTCAGCAAAGGGGGATGACACCAAAAATCAGTTTGAGTATTACCAAATTAAGATTCCGGTGTTGGCCGAGAAATTTTCATCTGTTTGTGGAGACCTTGGAAGTGGATTTATCAGGTTATGGGTTACTGAACTGAGATTCCGGTGGTTAGTTAAGAAAGTTCCTCTCGATTTTCAGCCTGGTGTTCCCTTACTATTTGCAGGACCTGACCATGAAAACTGTCTAGTTGTTGGACATGACAATAAAACAAGCGGAAGTTAAAGGAAGAGAAGACAAAAACACCACTGTGTGGGCAAAATTTTCCTTCTTAGCCTATCCCTATTCCGATACAAATCTGAATAAAAATATTGTTTTTAATAAAAAAAAAAATAATCACCATTTCACTTAATTTTTCTAATTCATTACAAAAATCACAAAACAAACCAAGAATATACTGATAACATACACTGGACAAACTAAGTAATTTTGTCATTAATTTGCTTGTGTGTAGGTGTCCTTAGCAGTGGGTGGAAACCAGAGGACCCAGTGAAAACCCACATGGTTGAGCAGATGAAAGGTGTCAGGGTCAGTAACAGGCAATTCACTAGCTCAAAAACAAGAATAGTTTATTGAATACCTTTGTTTTATTGTTTTAAAATTTTCTTCAGGACTGCCATCAAAATGCAACAATCAACAACTCAAACATACATATGGTTTAATAAATTCTTTCTTTATAATAAGTAGTGATTATTGTTTATTATTAATCTTAAATAATATTTGATTGTGTTGTGTTTTCATACATAACCCTCATCATATAACTAACAAGCTATCACCTAGTCTCAAATCAATCTGTTGTCTTGACAACCAGGTGTAAATCACAACTAATGTTTGACAACCTGACTAAGAGTGGCACATCAATCATTTCCCTTGACAGGTCATGTGATATCACCAATCTCAAAGCTAAAAGTTTTTAAAAAAATACAGAATATATTCAACACAAATATTGTTAGGCGTGTGATGATATCAACAAACATTACAAATACTCTTTAGATTTAATTAAAATGATCACGACATTTACACATTCTCCACTGGGAGGATTAAGATTAATGAAATACAAATGAGTTCATTAAAAGTTACATCCGTAAAATATAGATTTCCAGTGATCAAATATGTAAGAGCCATGCAGTCTTATACTTAAAAATTATTTAAAATTTATAAAGTTTCATTTCAATATGACAAATTTAATTTAATGCGAATTTAAGTGTAAAATATCGAGCATTTGAATGATGTAGATTTACAGTTTAAAAATTTTTTATACATATTTTACTGTATGCACATTATAGTTTATTTTTATAATGTTATTAAATTCATAAAAGAGTTATGGCCCTTTAATAATATGTAATTTTGTGAGTTAAAACATTTCAACTTTTCAAGATATAATAAAACAAAACTATGTCAGACTTTTTTTTAAAAGTTTTTTTATTCTTCTTTTTTTGTATGATCATTTACACTTGAAAGTTTCATCTTTATACTAAAGTATTCCATGATTTTTTGCACTTTACTTATCAAACAGAAAATTGAGTCTTTAAAATGTTTTGAATACACCATCCCAAACCTATAAATAAGTCATGGCCAACATAAATTTTTGTGCAGCATATTTTTCTGAATTATAATATGTACATATATATGAGTTTTATATGATATAGATAGACTGATCTTGTGGGAAATCGGCTCAAATCGTATGCCAAATTCACCGTCAGGCTTTAGATCTCTGAGGCAAAAAACTGTCACAGCAAGATTCTAGTTTTCGTCAGTAGGAGTGTTTTTTGAGGTGAAGACATTCCCTGGATGATCAACTTTTTACAATTTGCCATCCCAACACATCAAACTACATTTCTGTTATTGTCATTTGATTGATATGGTAAACTTACACACAGATAAATTCGAATCATCATAATTGATTTTACAGATTAGAAAGGTATTTTGGGAAATCTTCTTGACATGTATCAGAGAGCTAACGTCATATTCAAACGACAGCTACCCTAAGTTTCTTATTATCAGTGCTTGACAGCAGAAATACATTTGATCGTTAAGAAGACAGGAAAAATATTTGCTTTTGATATATGAATTGTACAAATGCCAAAATACATTTTAATTCCCTCACATGTATCTAGTTACTATTATATATTCAATGATATCGGGAAAAAATATATCCTAAAATAAAGAGGGCACCATTTTTATAGGTAACTAGATTTTCTCGAATAAATTTCCAATAACCACATATTATTATACAGCCAGATATTAACTGACGGCTTCATGTGTGCTTTAGGTCAGAAGGTATGGTATTGAGTCATGTGATGTGGTTTCTATGTCATCCAACCTGCTGGGATGTCTCTCCTCCTCTCACCCTTTCTTCTCTATCTCTACGGGGATCACTTGGTTAAGTGGGTGAGGCACTGGCTCGCTATCCTGGAGGTCGAGTGTTCGATCCCTGCATTGTCCGAGAATGTTTATCTCGATTTTCCCCTTGTCAATGATGCAGAATGGAGGGTCTGACCTGACAAGGACATCTATCTAGTCATTTGGTTGGGACGAAAAACCGAGGTCCCTTGTACACATTGGCAGTTGGAATTTGATATAAGAGTAGGCTGTAGCATTGCTGCCCGGGCACAATTTCCCTCATAGCAAACTGTATGACGTATGCCCGTCTTTCATTAGCCCAGGTTAGGTGCATAACAGTACTAGGACGTACTACTACTACACAAAGAAATTCTAAGGCTAGTAAACCTTTTTCTGTATGAAGAACCATCAACTCCCTGAAAACATGTTTATTTGACAAATAGATAATATGCATTGTTTTTCTTAATAATACTGTTATCATTCATTGTTTACAGTATTATATCCAATAGGTTGTTTTTTTATGAAACAAAATACAAATCCTAGTTTTATAATGTTCAGACATGTTTTGAATGTCACATGTCAAGCAAATAAATCACAAGGACTTTATACAAACTACCTCTTGTTGGTGACAATTCAAGCAGAACTTTTGACAGCTCTCTCCATCAAATCCCATAAATCTCCACAAAAAATACATTTGGCTAAATGATTTTCCTTAATGTACAGGCATAAAATTTGATAATAAATCAAGCATGTATATATGAATCTGGTTAGATTTATTTAGACTCCATTGTACCCTTTACAAATACTAGTGCAGAAATACTTTCCTATAATCCTTCCTAGAGCAGGAACTTGGGCCCAAGGGAGAGAGAAATGGGGTTTTAATGTCCACTCGACACAAACTACCATATTTTTCCAGACTAACATGGTTCAATTCTATTTCTATAATTTGCTTACGCATGCAGGTCTGTAGCAGTGGCAGGAAACTGAATCAAGAGAAAATCCATGAGGTTGGACAAGCAACCTACTCCTTGTTACATACAAGTAGGGGAATTTTGGCCCCAAGCAATATAGGCCTACTCAGTATTATTATTCTTCTGGAGGGCGACACCTCTTCCAAGAATTTAAGCCTTCGTCAATTTTAGTACGGTCGATATGATACTTAGCATGTAGCCTATTAACTTGAACAACTGTACGTCGACTGACAAGACTTCAATTGTTGATATGACATAAAAATTCTAGGATGGCGGTTGTGACATTATGCTAGGTTTATCTTTTTGTAAAGCATGATGCAATCAACATTGGCCTAATAAAAATACTCCTAAGTGGGTAAGACACTGGCTCGCAAGACTGTAGGTCACCAATATTCGATCCCAGCATTGGCTAGTCCAGCGCTCACGCTGTCGATCGCCATTTCCGCCAATTGCGATAAAAATATAATCTTGGCGATAAAATATTCAATCTGGCGGATTTTTTGGCGATAACTTTTTCCTACTTGGCGATTCTTTTTTACCTTTGGCAATAATTTTTTCTTGTCATAATGACACAAAGTTTTGATTTCCACGCTGTATAAACCTGTTGGTTCATTGACAGTGAGTCAATTAAAAATTAATTAGGTATCTATAGACCTATCTTTTGTCTCTTGATCAATCCCCGATTAGTGTTGATAAGTATATACAGTAAGAGTAGTAATAAACTAATTAAGAGACAAAAGATTTGATTATTTGTTTTCAATACGAATCAGCGTTTTTTTTTTATGGTTTCTATTATTCAAAATGGCGGACACGGTGAACAATACTCGGTCGATTCGTTTGGATTATTAGATTATGACTGCTGTTTAATATATTTCTCACTAAAGTTGCCGGTATCGTTAATAAATGAAACCAGATATGTTGTTACAGTTTATAAATGCGTATATAATCTTGAGGTTGTCGAAAGTCAGGTATTATCAAATCATATGCCATGGGTCGTAAACGAAAGATTGAACTTCAATTTCAACGTCCGTTAGAAGATTGTCAGATTTTTTAGTATTCCATCACCAACATTTTGATGGCATATAGTCGGATGTATTATCATATTTTGAATGGGGTTTATGTTTTTAAGTAAATAAATCAAAAAGCTTAGAAATGTTGACGTATATTTCGATTGGAATGACCGATAGCACGTGCTAGCTACATTCGAGTGCAATTATTTAGCAGTTGGTGTCAATCGCTCGTTGTATTAGAGCGACGTTAACTAGTAAACTACGTAAAATCTTAAGGGCATTTAGAAAAGGTAGATATTTCAGAGATGAACGGAAAAGCAAAGAAGAATATTGTAAATTGTAAAATGTGTATGTATTTTTGTAGAAAAAAAAAGTTATAAAAATTACTGAATTTTTTAAAAAAAAATTTGGCGGAAGAAATATATAGCTAAAAAATTAAAAAGAGAAATTGGTGGGAAAAAAATGGAACCCAGAGTGAGCACTGGGCTAGTCTATTGGATGGTACGAGAAACCGAGGTCCCCTGTATACATTCGTGTGCACCTAAAAGATCCCTTGGCAGTTGGAATTTAATAAAAGAGTAGATTATAGTGCCCAGTTGGAGCTTAATGGTAGGACGTTAAACCCGTTTTCATTTCATTTTATTGTTGTCCCAAAAGGAGTGATGGACAGACAGACGGACAAACCCATTTCAATATTGTCTTGCTTTTTTCGAAAAGGTGGGCAATAACACAGAAAGGCCTAGACTAGAAAGATTATTTCCTTATTACCCCACATCAGATACTGGAAAGCAGACAGAGGGGGTGGGGGAGGATATCAATATGCGTTAAACCAAATTCAAATGCATGCATGCAAAAAAATGCCAAATATTAATTTCCGTTCAGTCAAATATTTATTTGTATTTTTGATCATTTGATTTATAACAATGAACAAATCATATTTTGGAATTATTTTGAATAAACACTAGTTGTAATACGAAATTAAGACAACAATAGTATTTTAATCTCATCGTTTAACCATAACAAATGTATATTGTCCAGTATGGCTGTAAGTTATAAAGATTTAACAGTATAACTCATTATAATGTTATAGAGGGGAGTTAATCTCACTGAGTGTTCTGGGAATGAATTATGGGGGCGACTAACCAATCCCACCCATAAATCACGTCTCCAAGAGATTAGGGATATCACAACAGACTGATTTACACAACAGATCTGTTTCATTTCACAGCAAATCACTCAAGTTTTCCTTCAACTTCTTTGTCCTTTTTCTAATAATACATTGTCAAGTTCCTAGGTGGATTGTCTTACATGTAAAGTTTGACTTGCAGACAAAGATCATACACTGCACATCCCCTATCATTATCACAATAACGATACAATTCTAATGATAACAAAATTCAAACAATTCTAATATTGTAAATCCTAATTAAAATGGCTAACACATATTTTTATACAGCAGGTTGTGTTTATAATTATTTTCTTATCATTCTGTTCATGCAATGGAATCGCACTATGCCTGTTCCACAATCCTATTCAGATTCAAATCTGAATTTAAAAAATTGGTCCCTGTTACAACACAAAACTTGTCACTTGATAAAACACAAGGGAAAACTGTTTAATACTAATTTCTTCCCCAAATAGATTATTTTAATCTAAAAATAGACACTGATCAGGGGATTTCTTACTTAATCTATTTGAAACTCAAGATTCAGTTTTCTTACAAAAAAAAACAAAATCATTAGGCAACACAATTCAATACAAATGCAGCACAAAACATTGGCTTGAGATTGTAGTATTTTTCTTTTTTAACGCATTGTTGGCTGGGTATTATATAAATATTGAAACCAGAAATCTCAGATTTAAAGTGGTTACAGAACCTACTTTGACTGCCTCTAGATAGAAAAAACGGTGCTTTGAAAATCTGAAATTTGTGCTTTGAAAAAAATGTTGTGTTGTTCTAAGTCTATCTGTGAAAGTCCTGTACAAAGTCAATGGTTTCCATTTATTTTGCTACATATGTAACATAGTCCCCTTCGAGGTGTGCATACATTTGTTTGGATGCCAGTCAGGAAGAAATTTGCTTCATCCACCCAAAACGGCTAGTTCCTTTTTCATCTTTGCAAACAGGTAGACGTCCGACGGTTACAAAACTGGCGATACAATTATCAGGATCTGCTTCAAAACCACACAGATTGTCACAGAACATTTCTGATCCACAGTCAAGAGCTTTGGCACCCATCTTGCAGAAACATTTGCGCTCAACCCTCTCACAAGTTATGAGCTTTACATCTCTTAAGACATTCAAAAAGATCTGGACATAAATAATAGCCTCTACAATGGCCACAAGTTTACATAATAAGGTGTTATAACTCTGAAAGTTAGTATTGAAAATCATTTGGTGGCCTACTTTAAATGAACAAACAACCAATATAACTTTCTGAAATATAAGTTAATAATTGAAGTCAATAAAATTGTAATAAAATTTCATATCGCAGGGGGGTAACTCTGAAAGTGATTGTTGAAAAACACTGAAAATCAATAGGAAATTAAATGAGGTATAGCATTCTTATTTTTAGAATGAAAATAATTACGCTCCTTAGCTTCAATGACAGACAATACATTTGACAGCAATACATGTATATAATATTATCAAAATGTGGTAGTAAATTATAAGACAATTTTCCAAAATTTATCAATCGAGATAATTTTAATCATGTTTTAGTAATCCAACATTACAAGTACATGTACATAGCGTAACTGATGATATTCCTTAATATTGTCCTAGTAAACCTTAAACTATTTTCGTCATTTGTAATGTCAAACAATCTTTTTATGTACATCAACAAAAGTTTGAAAGACAGAATTGCCCGGATGGTGATCCTCCTGACCTATCTTTTGTTCCAGACTATCTTTAAACAGAGGTCAGAGAACATCCATCTCCTGCTGTCTCTAAAACTATACAACTGTATACAATAGAAGATAGCTCACATAAATCTACCATTAATATTGAATTCCCTGGATAACAAGAAATAGATCTACATCATTATTATTTGTAGCTATTTGATTGATGGCACCTGTCCAGATTGTCCAATGATGGATCTACACGTTTATATTCCAGCAACCTCCCAACCTGCCACACCAGTTACTATCCATCTTTAAATGACAAATAACACACCATTCTGCGGAACTACATCTGTGATACCATTTTGCTTATGTCTGGAAACCGGACAGCAACTTATCGTTCAAAGAGATACATGTAATACACAATAAATATGAATTGGTCAAAACCTTTTAAGTTTACTCACTTTAAGAAGATTGCCAGTTCCATCATTTAATTTCAATATTTTTTTCTTAACATGCAAAGCTCAATAAGAAATCATTAATATATATGACAGACAACATAGCAGATATGAAGACATGTTGCCAGACAATAATACATGGCCGCAGGAGATATATTGTCTGAACAGTCCACAAGACAAAATCTTTAGATGGCATAATATCATTGCTGAAATACAATAGGATTCTTCATTTCACTAATTTGTATAATGCCCTTTATCATGCAACATTGACAAGCTGGAGAACAGGGATCAAACCCTAGACCGGATTGTCCAGAGCCTTACTGATTGCCCATTATCATGCAACACTGACAAGGAGAAACCAAGCAAGAGAGCCTTACTCATTGAGCCACTTTGTCTCCACATTAGGACGCCTGACGCTTGTCCAATCCCGTGACTTTTCTCCATGTCCTCTGGTTTCCTCCCAATGCTAAAGACCCCTTCAGGCAAGCGAATTATTGAAATAAAATTAAACCATATGGCAGTCTCAAAATGACCTAGTTTTTGTCGAGCGGACGGTAAACCCCATTTCTCTCTCTCTCTCTATTTCCAGTAATGGCAAACAAGTTTTGATGTAATTGTAAAAATGTTTTTATAAATTTAAATCTGTTAAGAGCAAACGACACAATTCTAGAGGGAAACAAGGGTTCATTAAATTATCTCAAAAGGCAACCGAGTTAAACTTCAGAAAGGAAAGTGACAGATAAATAGAAAAATCAATGAACGAATCAACTGCCATATACCGGACTGATTCGTGCCAGCTGGATGATACAAGCAGTGTATGCTCTTGTTCACTCTTTCTAGAATCATGATACTCCATTTATAACTTGAGTTTATCAAATAGTTAGCATATGCTAAGTTCACATAGTTTTGACCCAATGATTAAAGGAGCTAAATCGCTAACATTTGGGATCCAGAAATTGACAAAAGTGGGTCGAAACTCATATAATAGGCCTACTGTAATATGAATGTATATAAACTGATTTACATTAAATGCTTTCCGTTTTACTCCAATTTCAAATCAGTTCTGTTCGGCGAAACAAGCCATTCAGTCTCAACCCAGTGCATTTTTTTTAGCGCCTGGTTATTCCAGTCCACAAATGCAGTGTGATACAGTGCAATGTGTCTAGCCTCGTCCCTTGAGTCTCTCAATAAAACTAGGACCGGAGCGCAATATGGTACACGATTCGTGTACCAATGTTAGAAAAATTATTTTATCTTAAATATCGGATATCAGAAGCTCATCTTTTCCTGGTAAGTTTACATCATCAATGTTGATTAAAATTGACCAATAATTCGTGTTTTCGATGTCGAAGATTTTGGAGGATTTTGAGTTACGGACTTAGGTCCTTTAAATAAGAACCTGCAACACTGCACACTATTTAATAATAATAATAATAATTTATTTCTTATATAGCGCATTACACAGAAGTTTCAACGTGCTTTACATATAAACACATGCTACATTTTGATAGATATTTCTGACAAGTAACACTGCAAACAGGTACTTTGTGTCTTTCTAATGTAATAAATGTCCAGATCCATTTACAATGAAAGAAAAAAATAAGATGATAAATGTCCTGGCCGGGAGTCAGCAAGATCTCTATCAATTTTAAGATATGTATCCAAGACTAAATTTTTGTCACTGATTGATTATCCAGTCATTGACCTGCCAACCATTCTTACAGATTAGTCTTTTTTCTAAGTTGTTATAAAATCTTCATAATATTTTTAACAGATTATCCCACGACATTAATTAATAATAGATTTCAGATTTCAGTTGAACAAATCATAGAAATTGATCTTTATTGTTAATTCAATAATTGTTCAAAGTAAAATAAAATAAAACCAAGTACGAACAATCCAAACCATTAGACAAAATTTGAAGTCATAAAAAAAATGTTTAGGCAAAATAGTGTATATGGACTTCACTGTGTACAAAATACACGACAAACAGTGGTAACAGCTGTTCGGAAGAGTAAGCTATTTTCAAAGATATTTTGAGGGAATCAAATGAAAGGAGTAAGAGTTCAAGTTAAAAACCATTTTGACACTTTTGTGCCTGTAGTAAGCCTGGGGAGCAACTGTGGTAAGATTCTGTCTTGCTATAATTAGGAATTTTAGCCTTGTGTTTACTCCTGTTGTTTGTCTTGAAAGTTTCTTAGTATTTTACAGCATGGATTCCCCCCTTGTCAATGCTGCAGAGAGGAGGGACAAAAAGCCCAATGTCCTGTGTACACATTGTGGCGTGCATGTAAAAGATCCCTCGACATTATCCCAGTTTTTGCAGAAAAGTAGGGCGTAAAACCACATTTCATTTCTAATAGACCAATGACTATCCGATTGTATTAGTATTTTAATCCGATTTTCTCAAACTGAAGTTCGTTTAAAAATCAGTGTTGTTGGAAGTCAAATTTAAGAGGATTCAAAATTCACAGATGTCTGAGCTGCCAGTGAGCAGAAATCTATTTCCTCAAAAGTATAAAGATTGAACAGCCTAGAATTGGCGTTAACAAAATATCAAAAGGTTTTTATGCAAAAAGTGATAGATGATTTTATCAGGAAACATTTTTATTTAGATTATGGTAATCTTCACCCATAGTTTTCATAATAAATAGAAATGGTGTAAAGGGTTTTAAATGTGTTTATGCTGCTACTTTGATAGATTTCTGTCCGTTTTAAACTGAACAGACCTGGGTATTATCCCTCCGACAACTTCTTCGATTGTCAGTTATTTGATTGCGTCTGCCAGTGATATCATGTGACAAGCTAAGTGATAAAACAATCTGTTATTTTCATCGTTATAGAAAATCTCCATCATTTTTCCTCCATGAATTAATTAATTGGTTTATCTGTGTGTCTGCCATTTGTACTAAGCTCAAGTAAATTCAATTATTTCTGGATTTCCTATTTTCTGTTTTTTTATGCAGAAGTCAAGTTCATACAAAAACCTCATATATGACCATAGATTTTCATTATTTCAAATTGAATCGGGACACCGGATCTTTAGTTTAAAATATTGTTTTAAGAATTGTAATGTTACTTCAAACAAATTTAAGACCCAAATTCAATCTTCACACCAGTTATGTTCACCAAACAATAAGTAACTTCAAGGCATTGTAAAAATGTAAAGCTAGCTTGCCAGGAAATGAAACATAAGCACCAGCTTAGCCCAGCTATTTTTGTTTGTTGCACATGTGAATAGTCAACAGATCTTTGTTTCTAGCCAATTAACCATGTGCCAACGTTGGTGGTATTTCTATTGCACGATTGAGGGTTAATATGAATAATAATTACATTCAACAATCGTTTATTTGGATGATCAAACAGAACCCACAGTGCATCATACTCAATGGTTACGATTACAGGTACTGGCAGGCAAGACAACTGGGACTATTCTGTAATTTATGAAGACCTAGGAAAATTATTGTTGAACCAGTTTGGTTATTTCTATCACTACTTGTATACTATGTCCTATTGCTCATTCTGACTCCACGTAGCTGATGATATGCAGAAGTCATTAAAGCCACTACGGCACTAGTCATTAAAGTCATTTGCATATTTCAGACAATTTTTCACAGCTTAATTAATCCCAGGTAAATGTATGATAACTGAAAATTTAATTAGGAAAACAAAATGAAAATATGAAGAGTACATAATCATCCGGCTTGGATTAAATTAGGTACCTCCTTGATGTTTAATCTAGTTACTATTAAAAACATAAACTATGGGTCATGCTAAATGAGGACCTATTTCCATATATAATTAACTCTTGACGAGGTCAAAGTAGCTAAATTGGTTTGGTGACTGGCGTGTGGCACATGTGAACATTACATGTATATACCTTTCAGTGTCCAGGGGTCCCCAGCAGACATTAATATCTGAATATGTTAGGTTACATAATAAATGTTTCTGTTCTTGGATATTGGTATCTGACTAAAGTGTTCTGGGCTGCTGATCTAAATCAATTAACATGTCAAATTCTTACATGTGGCAGTATCAAATTCTTACATGTGGCAGTATCAAATTCTTACATGTGGCAGTATCAAATATGTTCAACAATGGCAAAGCAGAGAAGTTCGATGGAGAATATCACAATAACTAATGGAACTTAATATGAGAGCAAATATTTTGTAAAGACAAAGACTAGTATTTTATTTTGGATTGAATATTTGTTCCTTATACATTAAATTTAATTGCTTTGTATATTTGTTTTCAATTTGTATAGATGTAGTATGGGTTGTTGGCAGGGGCTTGTTTCACGAAATTTTAACTAACATAAAATCCAAATTTTAGTATCGCTAATTTGATTGGATAATTATCAGATTGATTTTAATTTTTAGCCAATCAAAATTGAAGTATCTACTAAAATTGTGATTTTATCTTTAGTCAAGATTTCGAGAACCAGGACCCTGTTATTGTTATAAAAATAAATATTATAATCTACTTTTTAATGTGGTTGTTCTCATTATGTCTCACTTTAATCCCATATAAATTTTTCCTTTCATCATCTTTTTGATTCTGGTTAATATCAGAGAGAGAGAGAAATGGGGTTTAGAGTCCACTCAACCTGGTTAATAAATAGAGACATAATAAATAGAGAACATATATTCTCCTATACAAAATCCTGAAATGACATTTGGGTTTTTTTTTCAAGTAATATTTCATTTTTAGTTTGGGAAAGAGCTCAAACAAACAACATCTGTGAATAGAAATTTATTACCCAACCAAACAATTTTAACAAAGACCATCACATTAATTCAACCTGACCCAATTTTATCTGCCATCTTTTGCAAATCACATCATCACCTTGCCTGTCATTAATCTGTCAAACTGTCAAATAATTTCGCTCTTTTTGAATGACATGTGTCAATTTACAACCAGGCCTAGCTAGTAATAATACATTGTATGGTAGCTAAGGAGGAAAGGAATATAAAACTACATATATACAACAAGGTATTTTCAAATTCAAGAAAAATAAAACAGATTTCAACATCATATGTTTTCATTTGTTAAATGAATACTTGAAAATTTGATATTAGAAATGTAAGAATCAACCAAGACAACAAATTTCCCCCCCAAAAATCAAGTTGAATTTGTAAACGATGATTTTCAATGTACATGTACAAACTGTATGATTTAATGATAATTCAAAATGATTATGTATTTATTCATTATTTTTCCCTTTTATTTCTGAAATTGAAAGAAGTCCCCAACAATTTATGTACAATAAATATACTGTTTGAAATAGGGTTTAATGTCCACTTGACACAAACTAGGTCATTTTGGGACTAACACATGGTTCAATATTTTATTTAAACAATTTGCTTGTGTGTAGGGGTCTTTAGCAGTGGGAGGAAACCAGAGGACCCAGAGGACCCTACTTCATGTTACGTTCAACCGGGAGATAAAACCATGCCCCCAAATCAAAATAATAGTTTCAGGTCATTAAATAAATCTTTTTTAAGATTATCAGATTTGTCATCTTCATTTCTTGAAAACCAAACTTTGCTTGATGTAGCATCTGCTTCAACCTAGGGTGATATCACATTAAACAAGTCACATTTAAATAAAACAATAGCCAACAAATTTAACCAGTCATTAAAGTTACATTTAAAAGAAAATAAATTAGTAAACAAATTTAACCAGTAATTGAAGTTACATTTAAATAAAACAATAGCCAACAAATTTAACCAGTAATTGAAGTTACATTTAAAAGAAAATAAATATAACCAGTAATTGAAGTCTCATTTAAATAAAACAATAGCCAACAAATTTAACCAGTAATTGAAGTTACATTTAAAAGAAAATAAATATAACCAGTAACTGGGATGCATTAGAAAACAAAAGCCAACAAATCTAAACCTGTTCCAGTAATTAAGTCACAGTTAAAAGAAAACAATAACAAACTATTCATAATTGACTCATTATTGACTCATAATTGATATAAGAAGTTAAAGTCATTGCATGTCAAGAAAACACGAGATCCATAACAAATCTACTCAAGCATGAAATTAGAGAATAGATTTACGACATACCTGATTAAAGGTGTAAACATGTTTGATGACATGACATGGATCACTTATTAACTCGTCAAATGTAATGATAATTAATAAAGCTATTGTTACCTGGAGGTCTATATGTCAATGATACTGCGCGTTTACCAGGTAAGCTATTAGCTTAGGTGTAAACTGATTGATTAAGCGTAACAAGGAGTTGGTTTCACAGGTGATTTCACAGGTGATAGGTGTAAAGACCTTAAGATGGGGATGAAGATGTTATCACTCAGGTGTGAAAGCTTGAGGAAATATTTTAATTAGCAAAGCAGTCAATCATGAAATAAATGAGCCGCAAACTTCAAATCTTGTGAACTGAGTGAAATCTTAAAGGATAAACTATTTTCTTAATGGCTTTAAACAATACATTAGAAAAGCATATTTTAAATATTTTTTTCAAATTAACATGTACTGGTAATCATCAAAATATCAAACATTGATCTATTTAATACCTTGTGTACAAGCTTTTGTTAAACAGAAAGAGTAAGAAATGGGGTTTAATATCTACTCAAAACAAACTACTTCATTTGATTGACCCGAGGTTGGACAGGTTTGGTTTAGTACCATCTTCAATAGAAGGCTTGATCTCGCTTTAACTACGTACATCTTATCAAAGCCCTTTAAGTAATACTCTGCATATTTCGGCACTGAGTTTTGATTGGGTATAAGTCCAGCTTGTGATTCAATCAGATTCCTTTGTTGTCACGAATACCAAGTCTCACGCTTTCAAGCTAAAATATCTACCTGTGGTGATAATCGAGTTGCAAAGTTCAAGGTTCGTCTAATGTTAACGTTTCCGTGGGGTTCGCTATGCCACAATCCCTGATTGGATGCTACTGTTAACGGGTTTTCAGATAACATACCTATTAGTCCCAGAATTGTGAAGTAAACCAGCGATCAGGAACATGGTTTAGTAAATGGTTTCGATTCCACAGTTGTATGTGACAAGTGGTAAGGGCTCCTGTCAAACCTTCTGGGTTTTGTACGTGCCCCTCCAGCTTCCTCTCCGGCTAAGACCACAACCGATACTGAATCAAAAGTATACCATATATATTACCCAAGTCCCAAAACAACGAGCTTTGTGTAGACTAAACGTTCCACCCCCACCCCCCGTTTCTGTCTGGCTCTACTATCTTTTGCATAATCTATTGTTAAATTCCTACAAAATAATGGAGGTTCTATAGTCTATAGGCTTCTGCCTGTTCTCCAACCCAGTTTCTGTGAATAAATATTGTTTAGAAATATAACCTTTAACCTATAAAGTAAAGTTTGTATCTCCTCAACAAACAGGGTAATTTGTTTCACATATTTTGAAAACATGAAAACAATCTAATCTGAACACTTCTCAATTAACATGAAAGTCTTTAACTGTCAAATCACATCACATCAAAAATGACTTTGTACCCAATGACTGTCGCCTAAGATGACAAACAACTGGATCTTTTCTGATTTTGAAATAGAGCACCACGGTTGTAAAACATTTATATGATTAAGATCAACTGTCTTTTTAAAGATCATTCCGAATATCAAAGACACATTTCACAGTTTATTAAATACAAATTGAAACTTTGAGGGCAGATTTTTTATTCAATGCTTCATTTGAACATCAAATTACGCGGATGGAAAAACTTAGAATGTGATGTTACATTCTTCAATAGTAAACACATGCTGGTTATTTTATTTCTGTAAATTCATTAGCTGACGTGTAGAATTTAGGTCAATCACTTTAGCTCTACCTTGACTGACAGGTGTCTCTCACATTTAATCTTTAAAGGAAATTAAAGCAAATTTATTATAGATTTTCTATTTGGTCTTTAATGTTTGAATAGTAAAAAGTTGACTTGAGAAACTTGGGTTTGGGGAAGTAATTGTGATTTAATCAGCAATGTACAAAACACTTTATATAGCTGTCAATCAACATGGCATTCTGTGCACATGAAACAATTCAATGATTAGGCAACACTTATTCAAAGATGTCTTAATGGATGTACAATTGTTGTCAGTTGCCAAAGCAATCTCCTATCTTTATTGTCACATTAATTTTCATCTTGATCAAAATAGACAATTTAAAAGTGGGGAAAAAATTAAATTGAATCCAACATCATGAGAACCCGTTCAATATGTGTTCAATACGTTTATTTTTCTTTTTTCATTGACATTTGGGATATGTTTCTTGCTTGTCATTGAATTTCTTGCTTGTCATTGAGGTGGGACAATTAAAGAAGAAGTAACGTGGGTTTTCTCTGGGTCCCTCCCACTGCTAAAGACCCCTACACTCAAGCAAATTATTGAAATATAATTAAACCATATAATGTTAGTCCTGTAATGACCTAGTTTATGTCGAGTGGACGTTAAACTCCATTTCTCTCTCCCACTCGTAACACGAAAAAACTACATTGCAAACACTGGTGATCAACGAAACCTTGGCAGCTGTATTTTAATAAAAGAAGCTAAAAACTTACATATTGAAAGAAGAACATTGTTTATGTCATGCTGTTGTCTGTGTGTGTATGTCTTGCTGTTGTTTGTGTGTGTATGTCTTGCTTTTGTCTGTGCGCATATGTCTTGCTGTTGTCTGTGTCTGTATGTCTTGGTGCTGTCTGTGGGTTTGTTTTACTTTACTTTTGTCCGTGTGTTGTCTCACCATTGTCTGTGTATGTTTTGGTGTTGTCTATATGTGTATAATATTATTTTATATTTTTTATAGAGTGTAGTCAACCAAAAACATAATATATATCAAAATGTTTAACAGAGATGAAGAATCATGTTTATTGGATATATATAGAGAGAGAGATGGGATTTAACTCCACTCGATACAAACTAGGCTATTTCGGGAGCAACATATGGTTGCAATTTTTTTTCAATAATTTGCTAGCACATAGGGGTGTTTATCAGTGGGGGAAACCGGAAGACACGGAACAAAAACCAAAGGTTGGTGAGGGGAACTTACTCCTTGTCACGTACAAGCGGGGAATCGAAACCACCCCACTTGACTCAATGATAGACCTTATGATCTTAACCAATTGGCCACCCACCTCTCCTTAACGATCTAATATGCACAAAACCAATTCAATAAATACAAAGAAAACATGAGAATATTCAGCAATGCCACTCAATGATACTTCTAATGTAAGCATGCCATTAAATAAGTTCAACCACAATTTACCCATACCAAAAACCATCTGCATAATGAAACAAAAGTTACAGCTGTCTAAGTGAATGATTTACTCAATCTTATCTATAGAAAGAGATTAAATAAAGGCCTAATAACAGAGAAAGCCAGCAGTGATGTGTAGATTTTTACAGACATTGTTACAAGTTCACCTTAGATCAGTATAAATCATGTCTCGAGTCTGTATAAATCATGCCAGAGTAATGAGTTATCTGACAATCGGCTCACTTTTCTCATAAAATATGAGTGATAAATTTAGCAAGTTAGATCACCCCCTAAGGGTCTCTTTTAGTTGCTGTGTACTAATCACCTGATCATTTTCGCAGATTTTTAATTATACTATTATCGTAAACAATACAGGTTGGCTTTTAAACATAAAATTCATCAATCTATCGAAAGAAGAAAAAAATATTAATGGGTGTTAGAAATTCGAAATTTCACCATTGTTGAAGTCTTAACATAAGACTAACGATCAAGCCATTTTCATCATGTTCCATATCAATGCAGCGTATACAGGCTGTTTGTCAAAACTTTACTGATGCAATCTTTTTGAGACTAATAAGTAACTTTTTAAAGACTATTTCAACTACTCTGTCATTGCTTAAAGACAATTGGTGAAATGGGGATTAATGTCCTACATTTAAAGACATTTGATGAGAGGGGGTTTAACATCCTACTTCTGAAAGACATTTGAGAAATGTCATTTTCTTCTGCATCACCCTTATAAAGGATTTTGAAGACCACAGAGCAAATTCATGATCCCTATATATTTTTCTATACCAATTATGGGCATAAAGAATTCATAGAACTATCAAAAGGCACCAGAATTAAAATATAGTAGAATCCAAGTGGTATTGGCAGATGTTTAATATTTTCTCTAGTTGTCTTACAGGTTACTTTATGTTTGTTTTTTAGAAGAAACCAGTATTCGTCCACAGGAAGAGAAGACATGACAGTAAGAAGAAAAATATTTGAAGTCAGAATATAGAAAAGATAATAGAATGGCAATAATAGATGTAAGGCAAGCAGCTGGACCCCGGAGACTGCTAGCTAAATACTAGTCTGTCATTTAAACTAATTTATCTTGACCATTAATCCATTATTTCACATGCTCACATAAATCTTATCTGTAATTCTCTCCTCCCCACCCCTGGGTCACATGACGAGAAATCTATACTGACATTGTTCAGTCAGGCTGTCTGCTTCACAGAAAAAACTTTCTGTCTCTTTCAATATCACACTCCATTTGTTATAAGCTGATATATTCACTACTGACTGACTGCCACTGTCATGTCACTGCCATTAGTCGCTTCAAGGAAAGCTCCTTTTCCATTTCATGCTTAAGTTGGGAAAATTTCATAAATTCTTAAATGTTTTTTTCTTCAAAATTATATAATTTCACTTACGATATCATTTGTCCCGGCAATCCTGAAAGTTGTGTCATATTGTTTCTTTTGTCGGTAATGAAATATTAATAATATGCTAAAATGTGATTAGGAGTAACAACCTATTAAAGGGACAATAACACTCTTGCTGGCTTGACAGGTACAGAATTTTTTAGCCTTATTCTAACTACAAGATGTTTAAGTGTCCTACCTGTTATGTAAATTATCCATTACAACCTATCTAACTTGTCCAGAGGGTTCCAAAATATGTTTAAATCCAAGTTGCATTTGAAAGTGCTTACGTAAGGCTTTTCAAACCATGTTACGGCATGTAGTTGAATTTGTCCAATTTTTAAAATTAGGTGTGTTAAGATGAAATTTGTATCATTTTTTAATTGAAATATTGTAAAATAGTACAATTTGTTGATCAGAATAAAGATAGGAACATATTATTCAGTTACAACAAGAGTGTTATTGGGGCTTTAAGTAATTATCAGAAATCATTAGAATTTGTTTGACTCATATTCTGCCCTATGCCATCAGCAAATGTCTATGAAGCAATCAAGAGCCATAACTATGGCAGTAATTATAAGAAATCTTTGAAAATCAATAGGATTCTTCATCCAATGACCTTAAACACATTGTGTCTAAATTTAAAGTCATCGAATAAATACTTTGGCCTGCAGAGCATCTGTATGATTTGTTGAGGTAATCAAGGAACGTAACTCTAGCAGTACTTATCGGAAATCTTTTAAAATCAACAGGCGTCTTTATCTAAACATTGGACCAATAATATTGAAGAGGTCTGGTACCACAAGACATTCACAATGGCAACTTGGTCCCCTGAATCCGAGAAAATCATAATTGATATATTATGAGCCTGAGGTAGTTATTTTTATAAAATTTAAACAACAGACATTCACTTAAACTTTATGCAAGAGCTAAATCTGCCGATTTCACAGGTCTTTCTGTAGGCCTAAAATTTTATTTAAATTATTAATTAGACATTAATTAAATTATCCAGACCATAATGAACTCTCGACGTCAACACTAGCCTTCAATATTGACTGGATTAGAATGGAAAGAATGTATGTAGCTGATAAACAAATTGTGTATATTGAAATAAAAAAGAGAAATTTAACCCAAACCACCAGTAAGTTGCAGACAACTATCAGGATGACTTTACAAAGAGTGGCAGACTTTTAGAACTCTGATCTATTAATTACCATGTTATGGCAGACAACCCTACTCCTTCTCACATAGAAACTTGGGTTTGAAACCACGCCACTCGAACCAATCATTGTAGACCTCAGAATCTAAAGTGTACACATTACACCATTCGCCCCCCCCCCCCCCCCGATAATCATCAGGATGACTTTACACTGGGTGATCTATTAATTACCATA
The DNA here is from genome assembly GCA_917208275.1 of Patella pellucida. Lineage (NCBI taxonomy): Eukaryota > Metazoa > Mollusca > Gastropoda > Patellidae > Patella > Patella pellucida. Next base: position 68,519,896 of record OU795039.1, read on the forward strand.
TGTTATGTAAATCTATTACTGCTTTTTCCTTTGATACTTGAAGTAAACTGTATATGTATGTATTAATAGTTAGTGCAGGGGGACTGCGCCACATATGATTTACAAAAAGGACAAATACAACGACAAGACATCATACTCCGAAACAGCAAACGAAACAAACAATAAAACAACAATTCAAAAAAGAGTGAATGGATCCGGGGGCTAGCCGTAAGCGTCCACTGCGCTGTACAGTCCCGGGTCTGAAGCAACTCAGACTTCACTCAAGATTGAACATATTGACTCGTACAAGAAAAACGCACAAACAACCCAACACAATGAAGCAAAGAAAATGTAGACCGCCTCGGGAGGCAGTCGTCTGCTAACTGAATGGTGTGACGTAAATACGTCGTAATGTTATCAATGACGTCAATAGAATTTCTTAACAAAAAGGGCGATAATCAAGATTTAATAATGCTAAAAGCTATGAGTTTAAACAACCAATTAGAATTTTTAAGTTGTATAATTGCACAAAACATAATACTAAATACCCCATACAAGCAATGCAAAACAGGAATGTAGAAGAAAGCATACAATGTAAGTGTATTTATGAAGTAATAAAATAATAATAATAATAATAATAATAATAATATAATAACAATAAGGGCAATAATCCAAACATGGCTACGTAACTATACAAATTAAACTAAATTAAATTGGATAATTATCCAATATGTACTCGGTTATATACTCATAAGAAATGTTAAACTTGGTATATTGATGAAACGGAAGTTTCAAAATTTCTTTAAATATGCGTAACTGTGTACCACCTTTGGCAGTGCATTTAAAAAACAGGGATTTTATTCGGGAAAGAAACAGTTCTTTGTTGTTACATACGGTCAAAAATCGTAATGCCTGTGAATAGAAAACATTATATAGTGTTGTATCTGGTATGTTACTATAAATTGACGGATATTTTACTACTTCAAAACCGAATTTGTCCGTTTTGTCGAAAATACCAACATTAAATCTATTGTTAATGATATTGATGTCCAGGTCAAGAACAGATGCAATTTGGGTGCCGGAATTTTCTTTATTTAATATTAGTTCCGGGGGATATATTTCACTTTTATATTTATTGAAATTTCCATTATCATTGATGGGTGTTATGTCATCAATGTAACGGAAGGTGTAGTTGAGACTTTTAGCTACTTTGTAATCTGTTTTTCTTTTATGGTCCTGAAAATAGAATTCATATTTATGTAAATGTGCATTTGCCATAAATGGGGCGGGGTCAGTTCGCATTGGTAAACCAATAGTTTGCTGTATTATCTGATCCCCAACCTCAAATATGGCATTGTCAATGAGAAAATGTATTATGTTTTGAAATTTTTCTTTATCAAAAATTACAGTTTCGGCATTGCGAGGTTTTATAATCCATCTAGCATCTTGAGAGTAAATGGCCATCCTTGCATAGACAGTGGTGCCAAGGCCTACTATTTATTCTAAATTCAACCGGTAATGTGTTCTTTTATGCACACATCAACGTTTACAAGTGACCTTGGCTTCTTGTCCCATCTGAGCAACTAGACACTGTTCTTTGCCAGATCCAGCAAAACTGACATGGTGAAACCACACCCTTTCTTTTAAGTTACAGCATTGTTCTTTGTGATGCAATCTTCCTGTACTTACTATTAAGCAGAAATAATATTCAGCACTACCAGTGCTCCCAACATCAAATCGATCAATTGATAATTATTGTTTCCAGGTCGAAACCAGTCGTAAAGGAGATTAAGCCTAGACTAAATTAGGAATGATCCAAATATAGTGGGATTGTTCATTAAATCAGAAGGAAGACCAAAATTACAGCTTATTCACTGTTTAAAAGTCATTTCTAAACATATTACACAATGTTAATAATCGAAGAAATGTGCTAAGCTGAGTTTTGATCAATTTAATTCTTGTGATCATACACTTTAGTATTACAGTAATTAAATTAGCTGCACATCAAGTATAAAAACTGTTCAATTTGACTATGGTATATTTAATTATTTGGGATTGAACACAGGTGAAAAATCTGTCATTGCTTTCTGCTTTTGAATGAATTTTCAATAATTATGTGAAACTTGGTGAGATGGGTTTTGTTATTTCATATTCAAGATAATAACTGACAGAGTTAATGCCCTTGCCTCAGAAATCTTATTCGAAAGACTACAAGAATGCTTTTGACGGAATTAAATGAAATTTGCAGTGGTTTACTGTTAGATCAAGGGTATTTACCTGATTGGAAATAATCAAAATCAGAAACCAAACTGAACAGAATTGCATAAAGCTAAGCCTTTTTAATGGTATTTTACAGAATTAATGCCCTTATACTAGAATAATACAACATTTTCGTGTTTTGAATTGGTGAGTCTATTTTCATTTTGTTTATGACTAGTCTAGCACAGTGGACACTTAAACTCAGCTTTTGGAGTTTACGGGCTGACATTTTATTCAGATGCACTTGTCAAAAGGTAAGGCTTTATATTAATTTATCTCATTATTAATTATTTTACAAAATACAATTTATATACAAAATACATTTAACAGTATGATAATCTATATTACTATTATACGTGAGTCGTGCATGTCAGTAAATTTAGTCGTGCATGTCAGTAAATTTAGTAGTTTATCTCACTTTTAATCCATTACCATTGGGACCAATTGATGTATTGTTTAGATATACAGACTGACTACCTTTTTTGAACCCCTGAAATATGTTGGTTGTGTTAACTTCCAACACTTATTAAATGTTTGATGTGATAATGTGAGAATGAATACAAAGTGATACTGTAGGCCTTTAATTAGGCCTTTATAAATATTTTTAACACTTTGGATTATTGAATGACTTGTCTATGATATCACCCTAGGTGGAAGTGGACGTTAAATCCAAGTAACGAATGAAGGATGGGTTATTGAAGAACAGAACAGACATATCATCAATGTATATTGATCTTCATAATAAACACATTTAAAAATTGTATATTATAAATGATATCCTACATGTATATCTACTGTTAGTTACTGAGAAATACACATTGTATATTGCATATTTATATGTGTATATTTTACTGAGAAATACACATTACACAAATCATTGATGTATATTGATCTTTATAATAAACTCTTTCAAACATTGCATAATGCATGTTATAGAGTATATATGTATATTTATTGTGTGCTTTACCCAGCAGACAAATCATTGATATGTATATTGATCTTTAGAATAAACACTTAAAAACCTTTGTATATATTATAATACAGAGTATAGATTAAAGGAGCTAAATCGCTAACATTTGGGATCCAGAAATTGACAAAAGTGGGTCGAAACTCATATAATACTGTTATATGAATGTATATAAACTGATTTACATTAAATGCTTTCCGTTTTACTCCAATTTCAAATCAGTTATGTTCGGCGAAACAAGCCATTCAATCTCAACCCAGTGCATTTTTTTTAGCACCTAGTTATTCCAGTCCACATATGCAGTGTGATACAGTGCAATGTGTCTAGCCTCGTCCCTCGAGTCTCTCAATAAAACTAGGACCGGAGCGCAATATGGTACACGATTCGTGTACCAATGTTAGAAAAATTATTTTATCTTAAATATCGGATATCAGAAGCTCATCTTTTCCTGGTAAGTTTACATCATCAATGTTGATTTAAATTGACCAATAATTCCTGTTTTCGATGTCGAAGATTTTGCAGGATTTTGAGTTACGGACTTAGGTCTTTTAAATTGAACATTTAGAATATAGCAATCAGGAATTTATAAGTAAAGCCAAAAATAAAATTAAAAATTCATGGGAAAACCGTCTAAAACAAGAAAATACTCATCGCTATCAAATAGACAGCAATCTTGTCGACAAGGTTTATATCAATCATCCCTCAATCAAAATATGCAAATTAATCACTAGACTTAAAATTATAAACGTAATTAAAGACTTCACCTATACACCAATTAAATGCCCATGTGGACAAATCGCAACAACATCACACCTACTAATCAACTGCAATCAGTTGAACCAGAACGACAACAAATGGTTAATAAACTGACAGAGAGGGGGAAAACTCTCTCTCTGAAATCCCTTCTTTCTCCATCACCTGATGACAGATACTGGACTTCTCAGCTTATCTGGGACTTCATTGAAAACATAGGAATGAACAAACATATGTAATAAATAAAACTAATCAACCACATCACACTAAGTAGAAAAAAAAAAAAATTACATTTAAAATAAAAACTAACGAAATTTCCACACAACGTAGGATGGCTGAGTAAAAACGTCCTCACGAAGGCAGCCCAGCCATCCTACACATAATTCCAAAACAAATCTAAATAATTAAAAACACTTAAAAATAAAACACATGTAATAAATAAAAAAAATCAACCACATCGCACTAAGTAGGGTGAAATCGTAAAAACGTCCCCAGCGAGGGAAGCGCAAATCACCCTAACTAAACAAACAAATTACATTAAAATAAAACTAACAAACTTGTCACACGAATAAATATTATATTATAGATACTATTATTGATACATATGTCATAAATGCAAAGCCTCCCCTTTAAATTTTCTCTTAAATACCTTTACTATTACTATTATTCTTACATCATTATTCTTTTATTATTATTATTATTCTTATCACTATTATTTTATTACTATTATTATTATTCTTTTTTCTTTATTATTATTATTATTTTTGCCACCACCCCCCCGCCCCGCCCCGCCCCAGAAGCCTTACTAGATGAAATAAACCACAAAAAACACCATAAGCCCAGATACTCTCTTTTCTCTCTCTCTCTTTTCAGGTGCTGGATTCTTCCTTCAGAGAACCAACAACAAAAGGAATGAATTATAGAAGTAAAGATGAATCAACACCACCATACCGGACAACAAACCCAAATGGAAGGAAGAATGGACCAGGACTTATACTCACCAACAAGCCCCAAGGAAGAGTTGCACCGCCCTGCCATTCAACCGGACAGAACGACCAGACCGACCAAATTGACCGGAAATGTACATAATATGTTTATATGTTTTGTCCACCTTCATGTCTGTTTTGTCAAATGTCTATGTAAATGTTTGTACACGTCCATGTCTGTCTTGTCATATGTTGTGTCTGTGATTGTCCCAACTTACACCTCATTAAATTCCGCACCTTATTATATCATGTTTTGTTTGTACATATATATAAAAAATTATCCTTATTATTCCACTAAACACACTGTAAATATTATCACCATATATGTATAAAATGTAATTGTCTGCGATATCACTTCGGTGGAAGCGGATGTAAAATAAAGCTATTTCACATAGATTAAAGGACCTAAGTCTGTTACTCAAAATCCTCCAAAATCTTCAACATCGAAAACACGAATTATTGGTCAATTTAAATCAACATTGATGATGTAAACTTACCGGGAAAAGATCAGCTTATATCCTATATTTAAGATAAAATATTTTTTTAAACATTGGTACACGAATCGTGTCCATAATGCGCTTCAGCCCCAGTTGTATTGAGAGACTCAAGGGACAAGGCTAGACACATTGCACCAAACCAAACGGAGTTATGTAGACTGGAATATATAGACGCTTTTTAAATGTGCACTTAATTGCGATTGCTGCCTTTTTTTCGCAGAACATAACTGATTTGAAATTGAAGTAAAAATGGAAACCATTAAATGTAAATCAGTTTATTAAATATATATTCATATCACAGTATTATATGTGTTGCGACCCACTTTTGTGAATTTCTAGGTCACAAATGTTAGCGATTTAGCTGCTTTATGGGATTGTCCTTTGCAAACTACAAGTGAAAGTTTAATCTCAAACATGAATATGATATATGATAATTAATTGTTAAAAAATGAATCAGAGTTAATCTTAATAATTTTTAAAAAATCAATCAGAGTTAATCTTAATAATTTTTAAAAAAAGTGATGTGATTTATGAATAAATTATATTATTTAGCTATTAGTTAGGGTTTAATCTTGGACAAATTCTACTAATGCTTTGATGACTATCATCCTATGATCTTTATCGGTAAATAAAATTAAGCAACAAAGGTGAGGCAATGCATGCTTACCAGTGTAACACTTTTCAATTAAGCGATCTGTTTCTGACACCCATGTAAAAAGAACACATTGTTTTTATTGACTTTTCATAGGACTGACTGTATTTTTTTCATGCTTAAGATCTTCTTTAAGTCCAAACAACCGACTTGAAGGTGTTTTACATCGTTGACAAATTATCGCAGCTTCTACAGATTTCTAGTTATTTGACAGTGATATCTGAACCAACAAGTAAAGTTTTTGTTTTGAATTACCCTTATTATGCATTAAATAAGGCCAGGGTTAAAAAAAAATTCAGTTTGCCCAAGCCTGACTCATGATGATTAAGTATGGGTTGGTAGGTAGGCAAACTCTTTTTTTTTGGGGGGGGGGGAACAGACTTTGACGATAAAAAACAAGATTTTACAAAAATCATGTGTCGAGTTTAGTTTTACTATGTATAGACATGACAGTGACTGTTCAATCTCTCGACTGATTATTTTAATTATGGCCTAACATAACATGAAGAAAGAGGCTCCTCCCCAGCAGTGATATGACAAATATGGTCCACTCTAACTAATAATCACCTTTAAAAACTCTTATTCCAATTTGTATTTCAGACTAAATTTATATGGCTCATTAAATTAATGTTTATCATGTAGACTAGTGTACATGAAATAACTTTTAACAAATTACAAAGATAAATCCTGAACACAGACCTAGATATAAACCAACTTTCTGCATATGAATGCTAAATTGAAAGCGTTTTAGAAGAAGTGGACATATTCACTTATCCCATGGTCAATTAAACATAGGGAGCTAACAAGTATGTCACATTAAAGATTTTTATTCGCCATATTTAAGAACCAGAGTGAGATAAGCACGGTTTAACACCCATCCGACACTACAGGTTAAAATATGATATAATTCCAATTATTCAATTGTTAGTAGGGAGCTTTAGCAGACAATCCCTACATCTTATCATGCACAAGCTTGCGATCTTAAGCATTGCATTTCACTTAATAACAGACTCCATGATCTAAAGTGCACTCATTATAGCAGTTGACTACCTTTCGTTAGAACCGGTACTAAGAAACAATGTGACAATTAACCGAACAGCAAACCCCAGTTACTGGTATTAAACACAAATTCGAAGTCTGGATAGTGGATATCTTTATGGGGCATGGAAGCCAACCTAAGGCAGTGAGTGCATACTACAGGTATTCATCAACATTATAATGCTTCATGTATATAAAGATGACCGTGACCAGAGAGCATTTTAAACCAGGAACTGTGGGAAAGAACACCCAAAAAACTATAGATGAATCCATTAAAGAATGCCAGTGACCATAGATTGGACATACCTTACGCCACCTGGATTCAAGCCTTAACAGTGGACATCCAGTGATAACCTAGAACAAACCTGGACACTGAATTAACAAGCATTGGCATTTGGTGTGGAAGAAGGTATTCTTGGACCATAAACTATGAAAATATACTGTGAACACAGCATGTTCTACTGCGAAACTGAAACAACTAAACAAGAAGAGATTTTGTACTGACTAAGGCCTGTATAGTCATCCAAAATAGACCTGTCTCCAATGCTATCTTTTGCTGTGCTGTAGATAATTTATCAAGTTCCCAAAATTGCGAAACCTTGAAAACTATAACACCTGACTAATGAAATGTATTAATAAGAATTACCCGTAAATGATATTCTGGTAATTAACAATGTATCTACAACAAAAGAAAGTATACTTTCATATTTACACCTTTGGGAATTCAAAGATGCATTGGCAACGCAAGGGAGGGAAATGAGCAAAATTTTATTAAATCTAGAATTATTAGTCCCCCGAATTTGAGTGAATGAAATTAAATTTTAGTTTAATGTCCTACTATAATGCACCTAACCTGGGCTAATGGAAGACGGGCATAGGCCATACAGTGTGCAATGAGGGAAATTTTGTCCGGACAGCAGCGCTACTGCCTACTCTAATATTGAATTCTATCTGCTAAGGGATCTTTTACGTGCACTCCAATGTGTACACAGGACCTCGGTTTTTTTACCCAACCGAGCGACTAGGCAGCTGTCCTTGTCAGGCCCTCCTTCTGCATCACTGAGAATGTTATTTGACTAAAAGAATGCACAATAGTGTTATTTTAACTTGATTTTGGATGATTCCATAATGCTTACATCAATAAATATGTGATAAGATCACTGAATAAAAATTCTTCAAACAAGATAAATTTTGACTGTGATATATGATAAAAATATTAATATTAATATATTATATCCATTTAAGGTATTCTGTTGCAGTCCCGATAAAAAAAAGTAAAATAAAACCCATACTCTTAACTGCCAGAGAATTTTCTTCATTAAGTATTATTTATGGCTTCTCAGTCTGACAAGTATGAAAAATAAATGACGTTATTTGTGTTGTCTATTGGCTGATAACAGAAATCATCAATCACAAGGCAATTATAGCTCTCTTATTACCCAACAACATAAATTCACATCTGAAAGCTTTTCTAACAATTCTGACATCATGCTACCTTCAATACAGTAAGGTCACTATTAACCCCATTGCATTGAAAAAGAAAACATTATAATTTTTTTGTGGGTGTTTTGTTTATTAAGTCTGTGGGAATAAATGGAGAGTTACACTTGTTGGATAAATGTTACTTTGTAAAAGATATATAGATAGAGGCTAGGCTATCATATTAAGCCATGCAAGACTTGCCTAATATATCCTCACTACCTGTCAAAACGGAGACACACTTCTTTGTTTGTAGTGTTGAACAAATACATTTACAATAAAAGCTTGGAATGATTGATGGTCGGTCCAATTGATCGCATGGCGCCGTAAAGACTGGCTGACAAGTGATTGACATTCAGCTATGAACGACTTGATTGATGCTCCAAAAATAAATAGCAGATGTCTCTCTGCTACTTCTCAAAGCCCTCGATGCCAGACTAACAACCAGTTCGATTCCTTACCACTCGATAAACTAGACAGACACGCATACCCAACTACCAACGTATATTAAAGCAACATATAAAGCTAAAGTTTTCTATCATTAATGTAACGTAATCCATTCAAGGTAGATCAATGCGGTATGTGTTGACAAACACTGAACGATTTGACTGACAGCCTTTGACACTCGGCGCTCATAATGCTTCGCTCCCATAGCAGACGACACACAACGCTTCAAGATGAAAACACAAACACTACTTACAATTCAGCCGTTTCGGATAGTTCTGTTTTCTTCTTGTCATCTTTACTCCCTTCTGTCAGTGGATTTCATTAGATCTGTTTTGAGTGAACATTTGAAAGAAGCGCACGTTTGTCTCGCGCGACCAGATGCTTCCCACCTCTACCTCCACCATAACCCGGATTTCATTCCCGCAAAGGTTATCTCAGGACAAAAGCTGTACACATGCGCAGAAAACGGGCACCTGTTTCCGTTATAAACTACGGTAGGTAAATTTATCAGAATTTTAGCATTGTGCATTCTAGATGTTGTCAACAGTAGGATTTTCTAGGGCTACCTACACCAATATTAAAATACTACATAATTTCAAAATGATATATTTACCAACTAATCATGCTATTTGCAAATACTGATTTTGGAAGAAACACGCCAGTTGTGTACGGAACCACCACCATAACATAAAAAATCAAAATGGCGACGCGTGTATTGCCGGACTGAAATTTGACCTACTAAGAATGTTCGACATGTCATTGTTTAAAACAAGTAAATAAAAAGTTACAGAAATTTTTTTTTCCCAGTGTCATATTTGAGTGAAATTAGGGCATGACATGTAATAATAAATATTAATATAATAGAATTCTTTAATTTAATCTCAAGATTCATCATTAAAATAAATGAAATATAATTTAGGTAGATCTAGGCCTAAATTATTATTTATTGCAATATTATTTTTTTATGAGTCTAAAGGCTGGGAAAGGACAAACACAAATATATTGGTGCTAGGCAGGTAATTCCTTTGCCAACTTGGTGCAACACTTGACTACGTTTTTGCCCGAGTTAAGTGTCAGTTCAATGTTTAGCCATTTAATTGCTTTAATTTCTTTGGTTGCCTGGAACTATATAAAAATAAATTTACCAATGAAATGCTATTTTACTGTGCCAGGAAATTTTGAAAACCTCGATGTTGCTGATACCAAAGGACTGTAAAGGTTTATGAATTTGATCAGTTTCTGTTGTGATATGTCCACAGCGAAAGCTGACATTGAATAAATCTAGTTACACACCAGTTCGAACACAATAACTGCACATGACATCATCGATCAGAGTATATTCTACTTTCCTTTCGACAGAAGTCGCCATTGACTTACTATTAAATACGTTTTTTTTTTAAATACATCCGGAACCTGTTGGGTTTCTGAGTCACCTGCCTCATATTTAATTAAATAGGTAATATTTATTTCTTCCCAAAACAAAATGGTCATGTCGTTTAGTTATTATATATTTGATTTTGTTATTATCAGATTACTTGTCATCATCGCACCAATGTTATTCTGCAAGAACTAGAGCCTATATGGAACTGGTATAAAACTTAAGTCAGCATAGCAAGGGAAATAACTCCATTCAACATCCAGTAAGTTTGTTTTCTGACACATCTGTGTCTTTTTTTAACGAATTTCTTAAACAAATTTACTTTCAGTTTGGGCTTATGATGAATTTACAGTGCATGATCATAGCCAGAGAGACAGAGAGAGAGAAATGAGGTTTAACGTCCACTCAACACAACTAGGTCGTTTCGGGACTAACATATAGTTTAATTTTATATCAATAATTCGCTTGCGCATAGGGGTCTTTAGCAGTGGGAGGAAACTGGAGTGCCCGGAGGAAACCCACGAGGTTGAGATCATAGCCAGAAATTGCTCGTTAACAGAGCTATGGTGGCTCTATGAGTAAGATGCTGGCTAGTTCGCCCCAGTCTTGGCCAAGACGGTTCATCAGGATTTTCGGGGTTGGTTTCTCCTAATCAGTGTTGTAGGACAAAGGGCCTCACAAAGATAGCGGTGTAGTCATTCAGATGGTATGGAAAACCATGGTCCCGTGTACAAATTGGCGTACACATAAAAGATCCCTTGACAGTTGGAATTCGATATAAGAGTAGGTCATAGCACACTTCATGGTATATGCCTGTCTTCATTACTGGTACCCCAGTTGGAGTAGAACAGTAGGACATTAAACCCCATTTCATTTCTCATTAACAGTGCAGCACCTGAACTTCATTTATTGGACAGTAGCATTGCATCAATTATAAATATTGAGTGATTAACAATACTGCCTGAAATTAGATTTTATTAGATTTAGATGCAATATTTTACTTTATTCGGTCTTCTATAAAGCTCTTGACCTCCTTAAAACTGTCAACTTATATCTCGTGAGCATGTGTTAAAATTTTGGATATAACTCGGTTTGGTCTGTAATACAGGTTTAGCTCAAAATTCACACTTTTGAGACCTGAATTAGCCGAATATATGGATAGTTCAATTTAATGGATAGTTCATTTGGTTTTCAATTAATTTCCAATTATTTAGTTCCCAGACTGTATGAAAAGCTGTCACTCAGTCGAAGTTTTTATGAATTACAAATACAATTTGTTTCTTTGTAGAAATGGAAGATAATGACACACATCTGTGTTTGGTTTGTCAAGAAAAGATAGTTGGTTTGATGAATTACGTTGCCCACAAACAGACGAAATGTGTCAACAAGAACCAGAAACCAGTCAACAACTCCAATTACAATATTTCTACACCAAGCAACTCCAACTCCAGCACATTTGAAACTTTACCAGAAACTGACGAATCAAATAAAGACAAGTTGCCTCTAATGTCATGCATTCCTGATGTAACAATAGATTTACAACAATTAACTGAAAAAGACTCCAAATTACCAAGACCCAACGACGAACCAATTTCTGACATTGTTTTAGAAAACTTGCAGGTACATGTTAGTGAACCATATTCTCTTCTTTCTAATTTATCACACGAAGCTGGTTGTTCTCATCTAGATGTGAACAGTTCTGGACTGACAGCGACAACACCTAATTCCAATATGTCTGATCATGCTGTAGCTACATCTGATGCTGATATTTCATTAGATATAAATCAGTTGAACAAATTTATAAACGAAGACTTTAATCAAGTAACATCCCAATCTCTTGAAACCAACTCAGTGACATCTCCATCGACAGATGCCTTCTTCCGGTCGCTAGAACTACAGAGCAGAAAATCTCCACGTAAAATGAAGTCCTCAGGAAATAATATAGACAGCAAGAATCTGTACAGTAACTTAGAAAGCCTGTCCATAACCAATTTTTTGAATAACCTAGATTTCAGTAGTGATGAAGATTTGACAAATTTTCCATCTGGTGATGATTTGGATGATTCTGATTGGGAGGAATCCAGCATACGTCATCCACCCAGATCTCATACCGGTGGCAAATGGAAGCCTGGTGAATACCCTGGCACAAGATCGCGAAGAAGTAGTGGTAAGAAAATGCCTGGTGGTAAATGGAAACCTGGTATGCTGGCTAAAACTAACAAAGATGACAAAAAAAAGAAATTGGCATCCCAAACTGTCAATAAAACATATAAATGTGAAGCGTGTGATATAACATTCGACAAGGGCGTGAAGTATTCTGCGCATTTTGGCTCACGCTCACACAAGGAAAATGCTGCAGTTCTTAAACGAGCCCAAGAAGAAAACGAAGAAATTGGCGATCATACTATAGAGATAGATTCAGCCATTGCAGGTGAACATGAGGAGCAGATGGATGTAGAAAAATCAACAAACACAGCAATTATTTCTGAAATGGAAAGTAAAGAAAAGGATAGCTCTGAAACCAAAGATCAAGACGAAAAATCAGTCAAGCCAACCAAAGAATCCAAAGATTCTGTTTCCAAAGACAAAGAAGAGATTGAGAAAATACAAGAAACAAATCCTACCAAACTACAAAGCCTACACATCTGTACAGTTTGTGATAAAAAGTTCAAACGAAAATATGAAATAGTTCAACATTTAATGACCCGATTTCATAAAAATCGTGCTATTAACCATCCCGATGCGTTGGCCATGATTCTCAACTACGAAAATTATGTTATTAAACTGTCTGCATTTCAATGTGGTATTTGTCAGTTTTATTTTAATAGACATTCAGATCTTATTAATCACATGGCAACAAGAGAACATCAAGAAAAATGTGATGAATGTATTGGTGAATTGATGTGTCTTTTATGCGGCACCGCCTTTGAGAATTCGCAGCAATTGAAATTCCATGTTGAAAGTTCAAAGCATCTCAAAGAAATTCGAAGTGCTCAGAACTCGAAAATCTGTGTAATTAAAGAGGTTGTGGACTTAAATTGTAAATATTGCGGAGCTAAGCAAGCAAGTGTCAATCGCCTGAAAAAGCACATCGATGTACGTCATAAAGATGGGAAAATGACAACACCATTGAGAAGAACCAAGGGAGGTAATCGTCCAGTATGCCCTCAGTGTAATTATGTGGCACCATATTTATCAGCTCTCAATGTCCACATCAAGAGAATTCACACGACAGAGAGACCTTATAGTTGTGAACCATGCAAGAAGAAATTTGTTGAAAAATATTCGTATGAAAAACATTTAAAAACTCTACTTCATCAACGCAAAGCTAAACTGATCGGCAGTGGAGATAAAGTTTTTGTGTCCTGGTCAGAAGAAACAGATATTTGTGTTACAAAAACAGAGCCAAGATCAAAACGTCAAAATCGTTGTGAAAAATGTGATTTCAAGGGAGAGAAGTATGAAGATCTACGTGTTCATTGCTTAAAAGAACACAAAGATGAAGTGACACTATGTAAAATGTGCGATGTTATATTTCTGTCTGTTAAAGCATACCGAGTTCACTGTTCCGGCAAAACACATCAGATAAACCTTGGTCTCTCTAGCGAACCAAATGCAGAAGGTACAGCAGAGGAGGTCTTTGAGTGTCCAAAATGCTTGAAGAAATTTTCTGATCAGAAATGGATGAATTTACACATTGAGTTTATACACAATCATGTCTCTTCTGAAGAAGCGCTCCAAAAACTTCACAAAGAAGAAACAAAAGTTAATAAACTATATGGCGAGCACTTAAATCAGATCATCAACTTGCCATTAGATGCATCGGTTTCTTGTCCAGAATGTGGAAAATTCGTCCAACATGAACGGATTGTTGAACATCTTCGTCTGCACACCAACGAGAAACCGTTCATTTGTAATCTGTGTAACCGTGGATTTATTGGTCGTCTGTCTCTTCGGAGACATTTGATGGTTCACGTTGGGTTGACGGAGAATACATGTAATATCTGTAACCGTGAATTTAAACGTTTCAATTCATATAAAGTACACATGGAACTTCATAAGAGTCGGGAGAGTCATATCTGTTCTTTCTGTGGACAGACGTTCCCCCTTTTAAAACAGCTAACACATCATATGAAGAGACATGGGGAACGCGTTCATAAATGTCCTATCAAATCATGCACATGGAGCTTTGTATTACGAAATGAACTTAGCATGCATATGTTAACGCATACTGGGGAAAAGAAGTATTTGTGCGACTCATGTGGCTTTGCTGCTGCAACCAAATCCCGACTTCAGCGCCACTCGAAGACACATACTGGTGAACGTGAATTCCATTGTGATTACTGTACATATAAGGCTGGTAACAGAACCCATCTGAAGAGACACATGCGAATTCATATTGGTGCCAAACCCTTCCAGTGTCCATATTGTTCTTACACATGCAACACTCATGAGAACATTCGTAAACATATTACTAAAACAAAGAAACATGAAGGTATGCCAATCTATCCCTGCACATTCTGTAAATATGGTACCAACTCGACCAAGGAATTTCGAGCACATTTAATCACAACCCATCCTGAATCTGTGGCATTGGATGGTTTGGATAAATTGGCAGAATATTCAGGTCTTTATAAAAGAGCAGAAGATCCATCAAAACCAATTGAGGGCATGCAAATTCTTCCATCAAAAGAACGACATGGCACTCGGCATCCCAAAACCGTTGAAATGCAGATCCCCTCCCTGGTGAGAAAAAAACTGTCAGCCTCTTTATCTAGTCATGCTGAGGAAACTGAGACATCGCCAGAGAGGACACAGAAAGCTCCACATTCTTGGTCTGAATCCAACTCTTATGACATAAAAACTAATTGGGATGAGACCACTTGTAATATACCAACAGTTGCCTATCAAACAGAAGTTTCTGATCAAAAGATGTATCATGTTATGGGGCCATCCTCGGCTAATTTTTCAAATTTAACCCCTGTCAGTAACTATGATATTCTGAATGTTGTTATATTAGAACATAATAATCAATTTTCACAGAACTAACAATAATTTGACAGTTGAAAAAGGGGAATTATTGAAGAGTAGATAAAAAAAAAGCTGACAGTTCTGGCTATGATGATGGTTAAAAAATAGATAACGTAAAGAGAATATGCTGAACCAAGATATTGGCGATTGAATTTTAGGCCTAGCCACTATTATCATTACTAAAATTGGTACAATAAAATTTCAGTCAAATTGCTCCATTCTGAACCGAGATATTTGCGATTGAATTTTAGGCCTAGCCACATTCATCATTACTTAAGTTGGTACGATAAAATGCAAAGTCTTAATTATCCATTTTGACATTAAAATCTTGATCACAAAATGTAATTCAAATTGAGTACATATTGCAGGCTAGCGATGGCATTGAGATTAGATTATGGTCTGCATAACGTCTAATTAATAATTTAGATAAAATTTTATGGCCTAAAGAAAGATCTGCATTAAGCAGGTTTAGCTCTTACATAATGAATGTTAAAACCGTAAAGTTATTAAACAAAACAAAACTAGAATCATTATATTGGATATCAGTCACCAGTTTATTATACATAGGCATAAATGTTATTATTGTAATCAGGTGCAACTAAAGTTATTATGTGCATTAATACATATTATTACAACATTATCCTCTGATCCAGTATTGTAAAGGGTAATGTGGTGAGATTATGGCCGGATTAACCATGGGGAGGGGGGGCACAGGCCCCAGGGCCCCCCACAAAATTCTCAGTTAGGTCCAGCTCCCTCCTTTGGAATTGCATTCATTTCATAGCACTCGCATGGATTGGTCCACTGAAATAACACCAGAATGCGCTAATTTTGTGGACAAATTTTTCTTTTTTTCTGGAGGAGGTACTTCCTGGAATGCCAGGAAATTGCGTTTCCTACCTCCAATTGCGGCTTTGGGTCTTCGGCACTCGCGGCCGGTGATCAGAGGCCATCCACTTGTTCCAGGCCCAAGGGCCCCCCCCACCAGCGTTGGGTGAGATAGTGCAGGTATACTCTGACCAGAATCAACCTCATTATTTGGCTCCTCTGTGCTAGAGATGATGTTCTGTGACTTTTATTTTTTTTATATTTCAATATTAGAATTAAATATGGCTCTTTATGTTGTTGGAAAAGGCTAGGACATTTTGGATGTTTTGATTTGGGGCAACTAGCTAGTGTTGCACTGGTGTTATAGATATAAAATTGTATAAAATCGATTAGGGTGAGAGTTCTGTCCCTTAATGTGCTTTTTTTTATTGTTAAGATTTTAATGTTTATTTTAAACAATCATGTGTTACAACATACTTACTTGTATATTATAATATTATTAAACTCTTGATTATTCATTTGTATATAATTCAGCTCTTCTCCCTTGCAATGAGTTTAATGAGGTCTAAGGTCACAATTCTATGGAATACAATTATTACTTATTAATGAGTGATGATTTTACTAGGTTTCTCTATGATCTTTAAGAGGCATTTAGTAACTGGATAGAGCAATAAACTATAACTCTAGTCTTTATCAGGAATTTACATGTATCCTGATTTTGAGTATCTCATTATATTCATATTTTATCATTACAAAAGTGCACGGTACATCAGGTGGTCCAGGAAAAGAAAAATGTGTACATCATTCAGGCCCGTAGCCAGGAAGTTGTTTTGGGGGGGCAAAGATGTTTTCGGGAGGGCCAACTAGCATGGGCATCTGCATGAGCATGAATTTTGCGGTAAAGGCCAATTTTCTTGTGATATTGGGGGGGCAAGACCCCCCGTGCCACCCCCTGGCTACGGGCCTGACATCATTTAAGGTGAAATAATTCAGTAACTTCATTCCAAATAGCAGGTCAACGTAGTACAAGACCAACTAGCACCCCCCCCCCTCCCAACGCATGTGACTACAATAGTTGTAACAATGTCAATATGTGCAATGTTATTAAATATACAAGTAAACAACTTGTTGTGATTTGTAATTATATATATATATATATACATATGTGTGTGTAAAACATTAAAATTATTAACTGATTACAGCAAATAAAAAAGTGGTGGCACTACTTGAATTTCAAAGTAATTCACTTCTAATAATTGTAAGTATGAAAATGAAATTCCCCATTTCCATGGTAAAAATACCAGTGGCTGTCATTCAAGATTCACCCACATTTTGCAAGAGATGGATCGAGAACAAGATAAACCAAAAGCAATTTCCGTACTATCGTTGGCATGAATATTGACAGAAACCAAGATCTTTGGGTTATAAACATGTATTTCAAGTTGCATCAAAATCGGATCAAAATTGTGTCCTGTAGAGGGTCCACAACCTTGATATACCATACACTTACACTATTTGCGTAGAGGGACCACAATCAGGGGCCATAATCCATGAAGTTATGGTCTGTTGGATGCCAATATCGAAAGGTGGACAACAATATTCGTCCACGTGCGTAAAAATGTTGGCGTATAAAAATATAAGATTCCCCAAAACTGACGATTGTCCATATTTTAGTTGTCTGAACAATTCCAGAAGTTAGTAATTTTGAAGACTGTATAATTTTGAATGTTTATTCCAGGTTAAATTAATGTACTTAAATTTATACTTAATTAATTAAACAAAATGTTAACAGTAGATAATTGGATTTAGTCATATTAAAATATTTTATCAGGTTGTGCAGGCTTATTGATTATCTGCGGAGGATGCCACTGAACGTGTTGGCTTGATTTGATCATATCGATTTTACCACATCCTGTTCATATCGCAGTGCCAGATATAGGGGAGGCAAAGTGGGACAAATTCCCGGGCCCCCCCACAAAACTCTTGTCATACTAATATTTTATCCAGGGTATAGCTATCTAGTACGTGGGCTGAGGGGCAAGGATTGTGGCCCTGAGCACTAAGGGATATTGGGGGTCCTGGGATATTGGGGGTCCTGGGACTGGTAGGTTACCTACCGTAGGTACCAACATATTTTCGGGGGGGGGGGGGAGGGAGAGAGATCGGTTTTGGCCCTAAAATTAACTAAATTACATAATTTAGAGGTTCTACCAATCAATAGGACTCCACCCCACGATGTGATTGCTGGGGCCAAAGCAGTCCCGGGAAATTAACGTAATCTTAGTGTAGTAAATCAGTCACCTAAAATAATTTCACTTAATTCCTGGAAGGAAAACACCCCAGGCACTCGTACGAACAATTCGAAATGGGGCCCCCACACAGCTGGTATGTCCCCGGCCCCCCACAAGGTTAATCCGGCCCTGTCATATCGTCTTGACCACATCCACTTTATATCGTCTTTTGACCATATCCTGTTCATAATGTCTGCAGTGTAATCTCAAAGTTGACAAATTTTCACAGAATAAAAAGAGGATCCCCCACAATGTTGTAGTTGTCTCCCTTTAAATACACAAATAAGATCTCCCCTCCAAAAATTGGCTTCAAGTAAGTCTACCTTTCCTGTCAACTTCAGTTCGTGGACTGTCATTGTAAGCTGCTGATTTTCATTTGACAGATTTTGAATCCTGTACAAACTACAATATTGTGAAAGTTGAACACCATTGGAAAATGACTTCATTCCTTTCAGTATTTACAAAGATATTTTTGGATAAAAATCGTTTAACTGGCCCTCAATCTGATTAAATCCCAGACAGGATGTTATCTAGGCTAGTTTTCTTTTCTTAATAAATTCGGTAATAATCAAATTAGCCTTGGGAAAAGCTTTAAAAACTAGCAAACTGATCCGCAGTAAATATTCACTAGGTTGTTTTTACATTGTCCCCTGTGTAACAGTTTGATATATTATTAGAAATTGTCAGAATAATGAAAATGATGACCAGCAGCATACATCTTTAAGTATCAAAATCATACGATTTAATTTGTTAACCATGATCGTACTGTGTCATATTCCTGATAGCACAATCGTACTGAGATATTCCTGATTGCATAAAAATACTGTCATATTCCTGATTGCATAATCGTACTGTCATATACCTGATCGCATAATCGTACTGTCATATTCATAATCGCATAATCATACTGTCATATTCTTGATCGCATAACCATACTGTCATATTCTTGATCGCATAACCATACTGTCATATTCATGATTGCATAGTCATACTGTCATATCCTGATCGCATAATCGTACTGTGTCTTATTCATGATCGAATGGTCATACTGTCATATTCCTGATCGCATAATCGTACTGTCATATTCATGATCGCATAATCTTACTGTGTCATATTCATGATCGCATAGTCATACTGTCATATTCATGATCGCATAATTGTACTGTCATATTCATTTGACATATAAGTTGTTATTTCTTGTCAACTGTATGAGTTGAGCACAAAATTAAAAACGCAAATGTGATTTTAATTTAAAGTAAATTAGATTTCAGTTTCAGAGCTGGGAACTGGCATTCTATAAGGCTATCTATATTTTTATAAAATGAATCATCAACTGAAAAATAACACTTATTACCATTTCTGATATACATGACTACATGTTTTATATATAGAAAAGAATATCTTGTTTATCAAACAGATTTACCGGTAATCTTCCTACACAGAATTCAAAATAGAGCCAATGGCATTAATTTGTTACCTCACAGTCTGGCAAATTTGCAGTACATTTCACAGAAATACAAGCCAACAGTGAGGCTGATGTCCCCCGCAGAAATCCCAAAATAAATACCGGTAGATGACACATATTATTTAATTGCACATTTATTTTTTTTAAAAGTATTGAGCAATCAAACTATTAAAAGTATCAAACTATACACTAAGTATCATCACTCTCTATCAGATTGAATCGGACAATGTTCATCATCGAACTCCATCAAGGCATTCACCTACACCTAGTTCGAACATTCTACCTTAATTAGAAGGAGAATCATTGTGTTCCAAAGTCTAGACCTATCAAATTGCTTATCGCTCTGCTTACCCTCAGCAGAAAATGTTCATTATTAAACTTTTTGATGAAATGAAACTATATACCAAGTTTCATCACTCTCACTTAATTACAACTAAAGTTATTGCATCCCAAAGCATCAACCAATCAAATTGCTTATCTCTGCTTACCCTAAATAGAAAATGCTCGTCTTCGAACTCCATCAAGGTATTGACCTAATAAACATCTACATCAAGTTTGAATATCCTAGCTCAATTAGAAGGAAAGTTATTCTGTTCCAAAGTCTCGGGCAATCAAATTACTTATCGCTCTGCTTACCCCGAGCAGAAAATGCGCATTATTGAACTTAGTCAAGGTATTGATGAAATGAAACTATATACCAAGTTTCATCACTCTAACTTAATTACAACTCAAGTTATCGCGTCCCAAAGCATCAACCAATCAAATTGCTTATCTCTGCTTACCCTAAGCGGTAAATGCTCATCTTCGAATTTCATCAAGGTATTGACCTACTTAACACCTACACCAAGTTTGAATAACCTAGCTCAATTAGCAGGAGAGTTAAAAAGGTTCCAAAGTCTCGGCCAATCAAATTGCTTATCGCTCTGCTTACCCTGAGCAGAAAATGCTCATTATCGAAATTAGTCAAGGTATTGATGAAATAAAACTATATACCAAGTTTCATCACTCTCACTTAATTACAACTTAAGTTATCGTGTCCCAAAGCATCAACCAATCAAATTGCTTATCTCTGCTTACTCTAAGCGAAAAAATGCTTATCTTCGAACTCGATCAAGGTAATGACCTAATAAACACCTACACCAAGTTTGAATATTCTAGCTCAATTAGAAAAAGAGTTATTGTGTCCAAAAAAGTGTGACAGACGGACTGACAGACGGACGGACGGACGGACGGACGAACGAACCCATTTTAATAGTCCCCTGCTTTCTTCGAAAGGCGGGGGACAAAAATGTCCTAGTAAGAAATGTCTATTACTTTGTTAATTTTTTTAGATGGCAGTATCAATGGTTGGCATCAAAAAGGACGTTCTAACCAAATATTTGTCATTTATTAAGCAATGTATGCTTAATCTCTTTACAGAGAGGAAGAGAGAGAAGTGGGATTTAAACGTCATTAAAGCGGCGGACACACTAGCCGAATCCATCGGCGTCGAGATTCGCCTTGTGGTGTCCACTGTCATTCAGCCTCATGATTCGCCTGAATCAAACAGGTTTGATATATTCGCCCGAATTATATTTGTCTGGTGTGTCCACATTGCCGAAGCATGTAAAATTCATTAGCCAATCACCAATCATATCCAGAAGTTGTGATTGTTTGAAGACATAGATGCTGCCTATTTTTAATCATGTGACATGAAAGATGATATAATAGACTGGTAAATCGGGCGAAGCATTCGGCTGGTGTGTTCACCTATTCCGCTGAAACCAAATGATTCTGCTAATGTGTCCCCTGCGCTTAAGGGACTCGCATATGGTTCAATTTCATTTCAACAATGAAGGTGGGCATAACACCATACAGTGTGCTATGAGGGAAATTATGACCGGACAGCGACTCTACGACCTACTTTTATATGGAATTCAAACTGCCAAGGGTTCTTTTACATGCACGCCAATGTGTACACATGACCTCAGTGTTTTGTCCAATCCAAACAACTAGACAGCTGTCCTTGTCACTGACAAAGGGAAACATTGCTGGAAAATCTGATAAATAGGTCATTAAACTCCATTTCATTCATTCATTAACATCTTTTATTGGACTATTATAATTCTTGTTCAAAATTTACTCATGCAAAATTTATTTTATACTTCAAATAAAAAATGCCTATTTATATGGAATTTTAGACAGAGGCCAGATATATAGTATGATTCTGTGGGGGTGGGGGGAGGGTTATGAAATATGAAAGCTTCTTGGGTTGGACTCCGCAGAAGAAAAAATTATAAAAAATTAAATCCCTTTATTTTACATGATTTACGTGACAGTAATAATTTTTAAATGTGCCTGCAAATCTTTTTTTTTAAAGAAAATGTGCCTGCGCACGCCATGTGCATGTGCACGGAAATATCGATGCCTTGCTCTCAGAGTACAGTATGAAATCCAAGCGTTTGATAAATCTTAATCTTTTATAGTAGGTCAACAAATAGCTTAATCAGGTGCTTAATCACAGTTAAAATTACACAATCAAAGACAAACAAGTCTCTACACCTGAGCCTTCTCAAGGAATTATATTTTACAACCAGTCTATTTCATAAAACCAAATAACATTTTGGTCAGTTATATAATGCTTCGTATTTGTCGACTTCAATATTTCAATGCCAACATAGTTGTATCAATGGTTGCCATCCAGAAGGAAGTCCTAACCAAATATTTGTCATTTATTAAACTATGTATGCTTAATCTCTTTACAGAGAGAAAGAGAGAAAAGTGGGATTTAAAAGTTATTTAGGGACTAGCATATGTTCAATTTTATTTCAATAATTTGCTTGCATGTGTGTGTTTTCAGAAGTGGGAGAGCCCGGTAAATAAAACATGAGGTTGGTCAGTCTACCCTACTCCTTGTCACATACAAGCTGGGAATGGAAACAACTTCCCTGGATTCAACGATGGGCCTTATTAAGTGCACATTAGACCATTAGGCCATAATATGATACCAGATACACATGTATATAAATACTGTATATGTGTTAATTGCGTCGATCGAATGACTTCAAATTGAGTTTATAATCAAGGTCTAGTACATTAAGATACCATGGCCACATCTTGTTTATATCGTCTGTTGAGAATGCCACCAATGTTTGAACCTTGACTATAGAAGTTTCTTCACTGTTGTAATCAATGTTTCTTAATTAATCAAAAATCCATACAACATGATATCACTGTGGAATCCACCCACACACATTCCCAAGGTTACAATACCTCGGATTTAAACAATATCACCAAATAATTTGGCTAACATTTGTTTTTGTTTTACAATGCTAAGTTCAAACGATTTTGTTCACAGAAATTGCAGTTTACATCATCCAAGGATATCACAGTCTCCATTATCCAAGTTGGAGTAGAACAGAAGGACGTTAAACCCCCATTTCATTTCCGTTGACAACCAAACATTTTACTACCACTTTTCAATTTTTAAATTGTCTACTTTATCCAGGCTTAAATCTCTTAGCAGCTAATTCTTTTTCCTAAAAAAAAACAATAGATAATAAATAAAATAAAAAAATGATCTAAGCTGAAGAAGACATTATACCCCCATAGACATATTTCATGTAAAACAAGCCAACAGTGAAGCTGATGTCCCCCGCTGAAATCCCGAAATAAATAGATGACATATATTAATTAATCGCACATTTATTTTTTTCAAAAGTATCGAGCAATCAAACTATACACTTAGTTTCATCACTCTTTATCAGACAGAATCAAGGTTATCTTATCCCAAAGCATTAACTAATGAAATTGCTTAGCTTTAGCTCGAAATGTTAATCATTGAACTCAGTCAAGACATTCACCTAATGAACAACTTCATCAAGTTTAAACATTCTACCTCAATTAAAAGTGGAGTTGTTATGTTCCAAAGTCTTGACCAATCAAATTGCTTATCGCTCTGCTTACTCTGAGCAGAAAATGCTCATTATTGAACTTAGTCCAGGTGTCGATGTAATGAAACTATACACCAAGTTTCATCACTCTGACATAATTAGAACTAAAGTCATTGTGTCCCAAAGCATCAACCAATCAGAATGCTTATCTCTGCTTACACCGAGCAAAAAATGCTCATTATCGAACTAAGTCAAGGTATTGATGTAATGAAACTATACACCAAGTTGAAACAATCTCACATAATTAGAACTAAAGTTATTGCGTCTCAAAGCATCAACTAATCAAATTGCTTATTTCTACTTACCCTAAGCAGAAAATGCTCATCTTTGAACTCCATCAAGGCATCAATCTAATAAACACCTAGACCAAGTATGAACATTCTAGCTCAATTAGAAAGACAATAATGTGTCCCAAAAAGACAGACGGACGGACAGCCTTTTATTCATAAAGATGAATTTACAAAAAGCTTGTTCATTTACTAGACGATCTCATGTTAGATTCTAGATTTGACATAATTACAATCTAAATATACATTTATATATATTATCGTATTTGTATTGTATATATTGTAAGATATGTAATTTTGAATAAATCAATGAAGAATATAAATATAAACACTAACTGTTCCAAACTGATAAAAGTGTGGTGCTAATTCAAATAACCATTCAGGTTTAATAACGGTCAGATCACGCATAAAATATTTAGATGTCTGTACAACTTCATTAAACACCACCCTGAAAA
This sequence comes from Patella pellucida, assembly GCA_917208275.1. Classification (NCBI taxonomy): domain Eukaryota; kingdom Metazoa; phylum Mollusca; class Gastropoda; family Patellidae; genus Patella; species Patella pellucida. The sequence goes on from OU795039.1 coordinate 68,544,620, forward strand.
AAACAACAGATTGAACACAGTAATCTATATGGAGAGCAATGTTCACTAAGACACTGGCTTGCAAACCAGGAGGTATTTCATTCACTCTAGTGTTCACCCAACAAAATCTATCAGTGGTACGTGACCGAGTGTCTAGCCATTCTGATAGGACAAAAAAAAAAAGGCCCTATGTACAGATTGCCATGCACGTAAAAAAACAGTTGGTATTCAAAATAAGAGAAGTTTGTAGTGTTGCTGTCTGCGTAAAATCTAATTTTTTCCTGGATAGATCCACTCTAAAGTTAATTATTTAACATTTTAATTTAAAAAAAAATCACCAATTATATATGACCTCTGGGCTTTATTTGAATCAATCAGAATGAGGCCAATTCTAACATTTTACCTAACATCTATTATAGGTTGCGCTGGATGATCTTCACCATGTCCTATATCACCTGCAGTGGATGCCGAATGTTGACCAATTTTCAATTTGGACCGATATAAATTTTAGAGATTTTACTTTCAAAATACTGTGTCTGTAGTTTGCACAGGATTCAAAATCACTCAAATAATGAACAGATTATGATAACCAAGCCTTTTATCATTCATATTAATCATGAACATCCAAAATTAAGACTGTTCTGATTTCAATAATTCTAGTTTTTTTCTGTCGTCAATGGTCCATCATACTGCATATGATTACATGACTGTGGAAAATTAAAAGTTCTTAATCCAGGAAACACATCCTGGATTGAAAATTCCGACAGTCTTGAATAGTATGCAGAAAAGTAGGAAGGGAAATCGAATTGGGTTTAACTAACGCCATACAGTGTCTTATGACGGAAATTTTGCCCGGACAGCGGCGCTACAGCCTACTCTTATATCAAATTCCAATTGTCTAGGGATCTTTTACCATTTGACATGGGACCTCTTTTTTGTCCCATCTGAATGACTAGACAGCTGTCCTGCACCACTGACCAGAAAAGTAGGACATTGAACTCCATTTCATTCACTAATTCATAATTTTTATTGTTAATCTTGTTAATATTTATACATGCAACATTTAATGTTTTTTCAAATTAAAAAATGCCTATTTGTCCCTATAACCTTGTATGGCATTTTAGGCAGAGCTCTCAGTAATTAATATTATGGAAAATTTGGTCAAGCGTTTTATAAATCTTAATCTTTTATATAAGGCCAACAAATAGCTTAATCAGGTGCTTAATCACAGTTAAAATTACACAATCAAAGAAAAACAAGTCTCTACACCTGAGCCTTCTCAAGGAATTATATTTTACAACCAGTCTATTTTATAAAACCAAATAACATTTTGATTAGTTATATAATGCTTCGTATTTGTCGACTTCAATATTTCAATGTCAACATCACACAGTCATCAACCATTTAATGTCTTTGGCAAATTTGATACTTCACATATACCGGTACATTAAAACTTTTAGATCTTGCTTCGCCATTAATAAAAATACTGATTTAGAACTTCTCAATTCCGCAGTATGTCTTGATCTAAGAAGATTAACTCATAAGTCGCGTGGCTTATAAACTCAGTAGGAAAACAAGATAAGGACAAAGACGATTTTATTTTTGTATTTCTCAGTATCTATCTGTAACTGTTTTAAAACTAAAATTGAAAATACCGGTAAAGCATTTTTCGTTTTTTTTGATAAATCCATATGTTTGTTCTTCAATATACAATTTAGAATCATGCATCATGGAATAAAGATAGGTTTCCAATGAAACATACGCCCACAGAGGCTAAATCATCGAAAGTGGTCGACAAGGGTTGTCACATACTTATTCTTTTGTAGCTAATTGTGGGCATATGTATGACATACAGAACAGATTATAATTTTTAAAGTTTGAGGGTTCAATGAGATCTACAAACTGAAACAAGGGTGTTAACAATGGAAGTGATTTACAGAAATTGTTGAAATTTGACAGGCTTTTTCATTTTACTAATTTATATAATGACAATTATTTTTGTCATTTAAACATTCACAAGGTTCAAAAAAGTAAAACAAGAGTCATAACTCCAAGGGTCGAAGGTCGATAACTGACTTACAAACTGGATTCTTTGGATGTGTAAGAAGTTATATGAGTGAATGAAAATGGACGGATAAGAGAGAGACACAAGTTTATCACAATCACAGGCCCTTTATCACACAAAATAATTTGATCAATTCGTCTATAACAGGTATCAATACATTATTTGACCGTCATGTATTGTTGTTTAATCAGCAGACTGGGGAGTGGGTGTGGCCGTGTGGGTCAACAACCTGAATATAGCCAGTGTGTACCTCATTATTTACAATGTATACAAATCAGATCATTCCAATGTCAGGTTTTTGAAATACAATTTTAAGGAATATGGATTGGTATATGGATAAATGTATTTAAAGTTTATTTGCTGATTTCAGGTTTTCAACACTTTTTAATACGCCAACATGTAGGCTAAAAAATTGTGGTCATGAGACAAAGAACGCTATTGATTTTGAACGATTTCCGATATTGATTTCCAGACTCATGGCCCTTGATATTTAATATTTTGAGTACTCAACGTCGGTATAGACCAGAATTAGAAGCCAAACAAGTTTGCCAATTACTTTTAGCGTGCTGTAAATGGTTTCTTTACCGCCAAGGGGGTCAGATGGCCGAATGGTGAATTGTATCATAAGGTCCATCACTGAGTCAACTGGACCTGGTACCACACAGGCATATAGGGGGCCTGAGAAGAAATTTTAGAATAAAAAGATTTTTTTTCTACTAAGTCTAACATCTAGTGGAACTCTTGTGGTGGAATACACCCCAGACCCAAATTACTCCATGAATATTATTCTAATACGAAATTTTTGTGGAATGTATTTATTTGCAGAAACCCAATATCTTGTGGAAGGTATTTTACAAAATTACAATTATTTAAAACATGGCCAAACAGAAATTTATCCTATTGAAAAAATATTTATTTATTGTTTTAACTACATGTATTTATTCTTTTTAATTAACACAGTGTTTCTTGTCATTTCTACAGTGCAAGCACAAAAATGCATTGTCTGTTTTGACAATCACCTGGTTAGTATGTTGGGGTGTTTATCTATATGAACACCTAATTTTCCTCAAATTATCACCTGTAAATTTGTTGAAACAACGCATAACAGGTTGATTAGTAAGTTGAACACCCAAGTCAGAACAAACGGTCCAGTGTGTAAGTAGAGTGCTAACAAGAAATTGTGGAGGATGGATGTACAGCAACGACGGAAATATACAGCCACATTTCCATATGAGCATATTAAGAGGTATATATTATTGTCTAAAATATCATGGTTCAAAATCTTTTATTTCCATTACAATTATTTTTATATCTGGAAGTTGCCTTTAGTCTTCATACAACTAGAATTATTGACATAGTTGGGTTTTTTTTCACAGTTCAGTTTTTTCACACATTCATATGAACATATTTAACCAGCTCACTGTTATCTCATTGGTCAGGTATTTAAAATGTAATAACTGAACTTGTATTTGATTGATTTGAAATAAATATACACGTTCCTAGTCTAATTCTCGTATATCTAATTAGCCTACTTTAAACTGTGGAAGGATATAATGCATAATGAGGGCACTGACCGTGGAGACAGGGAAGGTCGTCATTTCCTTGCAGCTGTAGCCATTCCAAGAGCTATTTAGCTGATATTGGGTCTGAGAAAAGGTACTTTCAGTAGTAAAAGAAAGTAAGCTGGCACTGCCAGGCAGGATACGCCCACATTTTCGAGAGATGTTTAGAGAACAAGCAAAACCGAAAGTGATTTTTTCCTACAATCAAAGGCTATAATTCATTAAATTACAATTTGATATGCACAAATATCGAAAAGAATCAAGATTTTTAGGTTATAAACATGCATTTCAAGTTTCATCAAAATCGAATTAAAATTGTGACCTATACTGGGTCCACAACCTTGATATACCATATTTTTACACTATTAGCGTACAAACGGCGACCATTTTGTCTGGCAATTATGGTCCGATTTCCCTGACATTCAAACTCAACCTTCCGTATGGTGTAACGGTGATAATAGAGTCAAGCATTTTTTTTAAATCGGTTAATAGTCGTTACCTCTAGAGGGACCATAGGCGATTTTTTGGACAATCAGGGGCCATAATTCAGGAAGTTATGATCTGATATGTGAAAATAACGAAAGGAACCAAGATCTTAGGGTTATAACCATGCATTTCTAGTTTCATCAAAATTGAATCAAAATTGTGACCTATACTGGGTCCACACAACCTTGATATACCATTTTATAACAGTATTCGCATACACGCAGCGGCCATTTTGTATGGCAATTTTGGTCCAATTTTTCCAAAATTCGAACTCAACCTTCCTTAGGGTGTAACAGTGATATAATCAAACGATTTTTTAAATCGGATAATTATTGTAACATCCAGAGGGCCCACAAGCTAAACCAAGACGATTTTGCGTATAATCAGGGGCCATAATTCAGAATGTTACGATCCGATATGCGCAAATATCGACAGGAACCAAGATCTCTGGGCTATAACCATGCATTTTAAGTTTCATCAAAATCGGATTAAAATTGTGACCTCTACAGGGTCCACAACCTTGATATACCATTTTTTAACAGTATTCGTGTACGAACGAACGGTGGCCATTTTGTATGGTAATTTTGGTCCGATTTTTCCGAAATTTAAACTCAACCTACCTTAGGGTGTAACGGTGATATAGGGTGTAACGTTTTTTTTAAATCAGATAATAATTGTGACCTCCAGAGGTACCACGAGCTAAAATAGGTGATTTTTCGGACAATCACGGGCCATAATTCAGGAAATTACATTCCGATAGGCGCAAATATCGAAAGGAACCAAGATCTTTGGGTTATAAACATGCATGTAAAGTTTCATCAAAATCGGTTCAAAATTGTGACCTCTATAGGGTCCACAAGCTAAAAATGTGATTTTTCGTTCAATCAGGGGCCATAATCCATGAAGTTTTGATCCGATACATGCCAATATCGAAAGCAGCCGAGATCTTTTGGGGATAAACCTATATTTCAAGTTTCGTCAACATTGGACAAGAATTGTGACCTGTAGAGAGTCCACAAATAATTGTGGACGGACGGACGTCCAGACGGACAGGGGCGACGACATAATACGTCCACATGAAAATGTGGGCGTATAAAAAGGGCACTGTCTGAAATTAGGGGGGGGGGGGGCCATGCACCCCATTGTGCCCCCCCTGGATCCGTCTCTGTGGTCTATTGACTCAGATGCAAAATTATTGCCCCCAGCACACAGTTTAAAATGAAATGTATCAAAATTGTATCTTTACCATTTTGGAGGAATTTCTGGGTAAAGTACAGAAGTTGGATGAATATGTAAAGTTTGGTCATCACGAACTGTTCGATATTCACCAGTGTAATGCAACTTTGCAGCATTAGCAAAAAATCCAGCAGTAATACAGCGTCTAATATTTTCAACATTTTCTGAAAAAAATAAAAATAACACTTTAAAAAATGCCTACCTAGTGCAAATAAATACTATTCTAATCCAAAAACTGTGAATGTACAGATGAGTTGGGAGAGAGGTGGGGGGGGGATGCAGTCCCAACCAATTCCCAATACATTTCACACAAAAGTGTAGTTAAAAAACCTATAGAAAAGTAAATATCTTTAGACGCAATATTACACTGTAAAATAACAAATATCTTTGGCAAGTGTGCAATATGAGGGGAAATTATTTCAACTTACACTTCCATTCTCAACTATATGCATGCCAATGTGTACACAGGTGGATCTTGTTTTTTGTCCCATCCAAATGACAAGACACATTTGCCTGGTTTGTCCTGCATGGACCGCCCTGACAAATGATAATTTGATTTGAATAAGATAAAAGAAATGACAATGACAACAACAAAATTGCATTGAGATGACCTTGTCTTAAGAGATATCTAAAACCATTTATATAAGTAAGGTGATTGAGTATCTCTTAATTCTTACCTTCAAAAACAAAACAAAACAAATCAAAACAATATCATGATTAATTCAAAGAAACCCCAAATTAAAAATGTCAGACTCTTCCTTATTTTGTATTTCATATATCTTGTAACAATTGTTCTTCAATATATTTCGTTAACATTGTTATATGAGGCAAAAAACACAAGATGTAGCAATGGAAACTGTAACTTAATCTTTATTAATTCCTTTGCTTGCATCCGATTACACAATTTGCCATATCTCTTGTCAGGTTTATAAACAAATAGAGTGATTTGTTACCAGTTTATAATAAAATGAACACAATGTAATGTACATTTTATGTGCTCTGTAAAGTCTGATTTGAATAATTCTTATCTCACTATTACGGTAGAGAAAGTTGATGACAACTGTTACACGAATCTTTGAAATTAGTAATAACATGCCTATTGAAATTAACACCCTATTTTCCTGCCTCATCTGGGTTAAAGAAGATGGGTTATTTTGCCCGGTCAGCGGTGCTTACAGCCAACTCTTACATGTATATCAAATTCCAACTGTTAAGGGTTTTTTTTATGTGAATGTCAATATGTCCCACCAAGATGAACAATAACACTGTCCATGTCAATCCCTCTGTTCTGCAACAGTGACAAGTGGAAACCACCATGGAAATAACCCTTGGAGTATTATTGAAATAACCCTTGGAGTATTAATATGGAAAAGTAAACCAGAAACTGCCAGACAGGATACGCCAACATTTTGCAAGAGATGCATAGCGAACAAGCTAAAAACAAAACGATTTTTTGTACAATCAGGGGTCATAATCGAGAAAGTTATTGTCTGAAATGCACAAATATCAAAAGGGGCTCAGGTTGTTGTAAAATAAAGATATGTTTTATCTTACGTTTCATCAAAATTTGATAAAAATTGTGACCCCCTAGAGGGTCCATATACACAATTTGCATACAAAGAGCGGCCAAATTGGGATGGCTGATAGTTATAAACGCAGTACAGTCAAATAATTTTAGAAATTTAAATATCATTCACCATATATTGATGTTCGATAGGGCATATTCCTGATCAGACGTTTGGTAAATAGCATAGGACATGTTCGGCATATACAGGCGAAATGGAATCCATGGTCTATATAGCCTTTACTTCCTCCTTGGTAGCATACATTGTGACTTGTGACCATTTGTCAGATATAGCATTATTATTATTTTTACTGTTTTGTTATTGTAAGTACTGATAATTACTGTTATGGTTTCTTGTCATTATTAATTAATTTGGACAAGATGGATATTTATCATTAACTTGAAAACGTGACCTGTATGTGTTACAAAACGTCGTTATTAAATAATAGAGAAGTAGTTATATCCATATATTCCTTGTGTTGTGGGGGGTTGGGATGGCATAGTGGTCTAGAGTGCCACGCTTTGACCTCTAGCTGGCCAGCCACCTCTGGCTTGCGAATGATTTCGAGCCCTGGTGTGAGCGTATGTTACCTCCGGGCACTCCGGTTTCCTCACACTGCTAAAGGGTCTACGTGCAAGCGAATTATTGAAATAAAAAATTAAACCATATGTTAGTCCCGAAATGGCCTAGTTGAGTTGAGTGGACAATAAACCCCATTTCTCTCTCTCTCTCCATTGTAGTCCGGACGTCAAATGCCAAATTATCACTGAACCCACTTTTGCCTGATATAGAATGTTTCTCAGTGGATTACTGTTGGGTAGGGTCCCCTTAATTTTTCTCAGGTGGGTGTGGTCGTGTCACCCTTGGGGAAAATTAAATATTCAAGATGGCGACCAAAAGTAGTGGGAAAATACAAAAATAAATCATTGTTCACCATCCTAGGTTGTGTAATATTTCGTTTTATATGTTTTGAGGGTCGCTCAACACTAAATATGGCATTTTTTAACATCCGACCAATATAATAAAAATGGCGGCCAAAAAGGCGACGGGGGGGTACAAGAATTTCATATTTCGCCCTTCTAACTCGAAATCGGACATATTTTCAACATAAGACCCATCATGAAGGCGGAAAGTAGAAGAAAAAAAAAGTTCACACAGCTGGATTTATGATAAATCATTCCAGAAATTTCAATTTTAGCTAAAACTATAAGTAACAAAAAGATACGGTATGTAAATCATATGATTGATAAAAGCATTTTTAATATTAATGAACCACACTGTGTCATCTTCATCATCTTCCCCGTCTTCATCGTCACTGTCCTCTGTTCTAATCTCAACTGAGACGGAATTGAAGCATTTGTATGAATTGGAACAGGAACAAAAATCAAAACATGATAATTCTGACTTTTTACAGCCACAACAGCCGCTTTGACATAGCGGCTCGGATTGAAACCCGCATTTTATAACTTTTATCTGAACATCAGGTACCATCTGGTACCAATCTAAGCACTAGCGATTTTTTGTTCCTGTTCAAATTCATACAAATAACAAAGGGGATACGGTATTGATCCACGTGTGAGAAAATAAAAACATTAGCAAATGATATTTAATCCTGTGTATTGAGTTTAATATTGCAACTGCGCTGTGCACAAAGTCCAGCAGAACTATGGCTGAACCAGAAAATTGTGTAAAAAGGTTTTGTATAACTGATTTTAGTAGCCATTCTAAAAGAGGACACCCATGGCTGCTAAAATGTGACTTATAGTTTTAGCTAAAATTGAAACTTCTGGAATGATTTATCATAAATCAAGATGCGTGAACATTTTTTTCTCTATTTCTCGCCTTCATGATTGGTATTATGTTAAAAACATGTCCGAATTCGAGTTAGTAGGGCAAAATATGAAATTCTTGTACCTCATCCGCCATTTTGGGAGGCCATTTTATTTATATTGGTCTAAAAATATGCCCGGTTTAGTGTTCAGCGACCCCAAAAACATATAAAACGATCTATTACACGAACTAGGACGGTGAAAAATGACCACACCCACCCTGGAAAAATCAAGGGGACCCTACCCAACAATAATCCATCGAAAACATTATATATCAAACAAAAGTGGGTCCTCAGCCCTGGCGTCCGGACTATATTGTGTTGTGTTTTGTTATGAACATTTGTCAATGATCTATAATAAGTTATTACTGCTTTTAGAGATAATCTATACAGAAATTGATTCCTACCCTACCTTGTTTACCCAAGAGTTAATTAAACTTTTGAAGACGTTATCATCAAACATAAATTATCAACAACAAACTTATCTTTAGTTATTAATAAATATGTTATTATCGATAATGAAATTGCTGGAATCATTCATCAAAATGGCTTTGAAAAGATAGAAACATTCTAGTCCTGAGGAGTTAATTAAAGATTTTCTGACCTCCAGATATTAAAGATATCCATGACTATAATTATACTACAAATCCTTATTGAAGAATATCTCGGAACCAAATTAAAGCAATTAATTCTGTCTGGATCAAAATTCAATACCGAAAAGAACTGAATTAGTTTCAGTGATTTTGAACATCCCATTTAGTATTATGAACTGTACATCGAACAAAACGAAATTTGAACTCAACCTTCATTACGGTGTAATGGTGATATAATCAAACTTTGTTTAAATTGAATAATAATTGTGACCTCCAGAGGGACCACAAGCTAAAATAGGCGATTTTGCGTATAATCAGGGGGAACAATTCAAGCATTTCACATACTCAGGGTTAATGAATGTTCCTGACACAACAGCTGGCTGTTGCTGGTTTACTTCACAATTCCCAAATTTATATTTACATTATCTGCAGACACATGAACAGTAGTATCCTATCAGAGAGTGTGACATAGGGAACCACACAGAAGCCTTGACATTGGACGAACCTTGAATAAGCCAAAATATTTCAGTTTGCAATGGATTCAAAATTCAAAATCCGACAAATGATTTAACTATAACAGTAGCAAAAATTACCATCAATATTCTGTAAAAAAAAAAAAGACAACAGAAAGTCGGAAGAAAATGCCATGACCTTGTAGCAATTCCAAGAATCTCACAGATCAAACTAATGCCATTACCAATTTACTGAGTGCTATTTATGGTTAAAATATGTAAATAACGACTTATAAATGGCAGCCACCATCAAATCTGCATACGTAATGATGATTATCCTATATGACAGTCTTCTACGAAAAATGACCAGATTCTAAATCATACGAAATCATTTATAATAACTAGTCTCTTTTAGCCTTCAAACTCTATGAAACTCAATTGAAGAATAGTCATAATAATTCTGATAAACCCCGCCATTTGATTCAAAGACAGTAAGTCTGTATGATCTACAGTGCTAGAGTGTTTTTAAGTAGTTAGTATGTCCATTTAATCTCCCGTATATGTTTCAGATAGAGGAAAATGTGTATTACATGATAAAATGACAGGACTATAATTATTATTAACAGCTGGTGATCCAGTCCATTCAGAAATATTTGATCACCCTACAATAGAGGAATATGTTCTTTAGTTTAGATCATTATAACACTCTATCAATATATAGACATTCACCCATAAAGTCTCCAGTCAATAACTCACTTGTTGACTTTAATGTTGTTTTTATGACTTATTTTAAGGTTTTATTTATAGCTAGCTGTTTCCAGATCATTTAACAAATTCAAACCAATTAAATCATTTCAGTATTTCAAACCAAAAATCTAGTTTTATAAAATGAGAGACTACAGTTATTAAACAGCTGTCTGCCATTTAAAATCTCTGTCATATATTGATTTTAGTAAAAAAAGAAATATTTGATCATAAAAACTAAATAGATACCATCACACCATCATACCTGGTTCACTGCATTTTGTTCAATATGGATACTAAAATTCTAAATGTATTATATCAAAAAATATCGAATATAAATTGAATTGTAGCTATGTCACAAGGAATTGAAATGGGGTTTAACGTCCTACTGTTCTGCTCCGAACTGGGCTAATGAAGACAGGCTACAGTGTGGTAAGAGACAATACTGCCTACTCGTATATCGTATTTCAACTGTCAAGGGATCTCTTATGTGATTGTGCATGTCAATGTGTACATGGGACCTCATTTTTTGTCCTATCCTATCGACTATACAGCTGTCCTTGTAAGATCCACCGTCCGGCATAACTGACAAGGGGGAACCACGCATGTCACAAGAAAGTCTAAAGTCTAATTGTGTCATTTTAGCACAATATTTGAATATCAATCCCTTCCAAACTACAATATTGTGAAAGATGAAGAATCTATAATATGAATAGTTGGTCGCAAAATGGTTCTCAATTCCCTTCAGTATTTACAAAGATATATTCCACAATCAATTGTGGACGGAGGGACGGACAGGGGCAACGTCATAATACGTCCACATGAAAATGTGGGCGTATAAAAAACAGTTTACAAACCAGTAGTTTTGCATGACTTTAATTTAACTTTTTTTATTATTATTACTTCTCGTTATTTGTCTGAAATGTTTCGTTCTGTTATATAAATTATCAATTATTGAATTTATACTTGGCAATTTAATTCACAATAACTCGTCTACGAAAGAACCATTCTGAATAAAACGCTTGACCCAACATATACAGTGCACTCTGTAACATCTGACCTCTGATCACTCTGGCACTCTGTCACATCCGTGGCCATTTTCATTTCCCAATTCTGACCTCTGTATGTTCCGCATTACGACATCAATCAGCTGTCCCGTCATACGATGTCCATTGAATCGACACCTTATAATCTGGCCTTCAATAATTGGGTGTGAAGCAAACACTTACCGATCAATTATTGGGAGATTAAAACTGGATGGGTGTGAAGCAAGTCAAGCAACAAAAGATTAACAAGCAATCACCAATCAATTTTCTTGTTAGCGAGGGTTTGTGTTGATTACTTTGATAATCTCTTGGAAATATTCGTTGTGCATATCGATTGAACCTAAATAACCTATAAGTTTGGTCACCCTACGGATCTCTTCGAACCGTGTAACAAAGACCTGGGAAATTCAGTCCTGTCACAGTTCTGTCGGTCCTAGCGACGGAGGTGGTGTGAGTAGAAATGTGATGTAATTAAACACAACAATATTTATAAATCTAGTCGACGCATGCGTTGTAGCCCGAAGTACCCATTTTCACTCGATTGTTACTATTTTTTGGGATTGAGAAAATTCAATTCCGTAACGTTAAATTGAGTTCGCCCATTTCATCAAAGAACACGTGATAGCAAAGACAAGAGTGAAACCAACTGAAGACTTGACCTATTGAAAATGCCTACGCATGTTAAATTAAATTAAAATTAATTTAATAATTATCATTTTAAAGGGAATAACATTCCGGTGATTCGAAGCTACATTATAATAATACTTCCAGTTTTCCAAGTTAAAATATGTCCGGTTTTGAGAAATCTGGGTATTCCGACACTCTGCCTAATCCAACATATTGTAACGATCCCATACGATGTCGTATATATAAAATTCTGGTCTTCATCAATATAATTATATAATTTGTTGTTAATAAAAACGCGTTTAGATTAATTTGGATTTCTCTTTTTTAGATTAACTCCTAACATTGTCCGATGGGAGTTACTTTCCTTTGCAATAAACGATTTATGGGATTTGTCGATATAAATAGCACAATCATCAAAGGCAGATAACTTGAAAGGGTGTCTCCCCTATAGATTAACCCAGGGGTTAGTGAAGTAGAATGGAATGAAACCACTGGGGATACCGAGGATGTGATCTCTGCTGCTCGCTATATTATTATTATGCAATAAGCCTACTGACATTTTCTTGTGGCCTACTTTAAATCTGACTGAATCCAAGCCGGGAGGTCAGCTACTGTAAGTTTTTGTTTTTTAATTAAATATTTCATATCAGCATGGCGGGCTAGTCATCCTATGGGTTAAGTTCCAGCTTTCATACAAACAGCGACTAATTGAACTTTTCCAATACATTTTATATTTCTCAGCTTGTATCAAATGCCAGTCTGCACATATTATGAGAGTACTCCATTGGGACATGATTAATGGCCGTTTGTACTGGCAGACAGCCCTGACAAGTAAAATTATCTAGTCTTTCAGATAGTACAAAAAACTGACGTCCTGTGACAGTTTGAATTTGAAATAAGAGCAGACCGTAGTCCCACTGTCCGGGGCTAATTTCCCTCATAACACAGCATGGTACATGACCGTCTTTATTTCAGAGCAGGACATTGAACTGGACCCCATTTCATTTCAATTCTATTTTTATGTTCACTTAAATCATCTCCCACTCATGGTCATTAGTTAATCCAGCTTAAATATAGGCCTACAGGTGGAGAAGAAATCCATTGTATTTATTAAGAGGCTTTTTACTTTAAGCTTGAAATTAATGTACCCATATTTACACACAGATTGGAAAATTGTATATGACAATATAGTACAGGAAACAGATATATACAGAGGCAGTTCCAGAGGGGGGGGGGCCAAAACCGACTCTGCTCAGATACATAAAAAAATTGTTAAACAACACTTTATCTTTATTATCAGATGATGGGATTTGATTGGCATTCACAGCGCGAAATAATGATATCACAATTAATGCTTTACATCAATGAAATAGAATCACAATGTGATCCTATCAATTCGTCATAAAAATTGACATCAAACTGGATGTAGGATCTCTCTTTTTCAAAAGCTCAATGTGTATGTATGCCTATTTAATTTATATTAAAGACGATGATGGCATCATGAGTCTGGCAAACACCCTCCAACAAAAATTCCTTGATCGGCCATAGATATGGTACATTCATTATATATCTATGGATAAATTGCTGTAATATACTCTAAATTAACTTATATGAATAAGTAACAGTATACAAAATTATAAAATCTTAATATAGCTAATCTTGGAAATATCAATTAACTGAGATTCTTCAGGAAGCAGGAACTTTTTTTTCAGATAAATTAATGATAATGTTGGGCAATTGTTTTTTAATAACAATAAATCAACCTCATTTTGTATCCTTCACCTCCATTTTATTCGTGAGCGTAATTGGTGTGGTTTTTGATCAATCAATGTTTAGTTTTCTCAGTTAATTCATTTATTTTCTCGAGTCACAAATTACAGTTAATCAAGATTACATCCGATAGCCATATTAACTTATATTTGTCTATGACTTTCGTGTAAATAACCAGAAACTTGAGTTGACAGACCTCTCAGTGAAGCAAAATCAATTTTATTGGCTGCAGCAACCTGTCAAAAGCCATTCAAGGAGTGTCCCTTTATGAATGGCTCTGTTTCTCATTGGTCAACTTTAGGAATTAAGCAAGCATATGTAGAACTAGATACTATTGACATATTGTAAAAATAACACAATATGCTATGGTGAATGATCTATAAACATCAGTTGCTTTGTATATCTTAATCAATTGATTTAAATATTGTGTGTTTATTTACTAGCCGTTCAGGCATCGATATAGAATCTAACTGCAATATACTTTGCAAAGGTAAGCAAAATCCTTTTTATGAAATACCAATATCTTTATTGAACAAAGCATGAACAAAATGTGCCAAAAACTATGAAGTTTGACCAGGTTGCTCAAAGGTAAATTTTCTATATTTTCCTGCTAGCTATAGCTAATATGTTGGGGGGGTTATTTCGATTTCAATACAATTTAGCATGTTCTTCCTTTTCCTAGAACATCCACAGATTTATTTATTTTTTACTTCTTCTTTTCTTAATAATTCAATCTTTGGTAGGATTTCTGCATTATCTTTATTTTAAAAAGTTCAATTATTTATTCATTCTGTATTTTTGTTGTAATTTATTAAATTCAATTTAAAAAGCCATTAAGCTGCATGTTGGTTTAATTAAGCACCAAGAAGTTGCAGTCAAACTGACTCTATATTCTGCGCTCTGGAAAATGATTGTTATAAAATGAATTGATATGGTTGATCGCCGTCGCGTATGAAAGGTCATTCTCCTGTGAGTAACAATAAACTGTAGTCATTTACATCGAAACACACTAACATAATTACAAATCAATTTGTAGATTTCCAAAACATGTCACAAGTTACAGGAGCTAAGTCGTTAACATTATGGACCTAGAAATTGACACAAATGGGTAGCAATGCATATAATAACGTAATATGAATGTGTATACCTGATTTCCATTCAATTGTTTCCGTTTTTACTCTAATTTAAAAAAAAGTTATGTTTTTTAATATGCGAGGTATCCCAATTGATGGGCAATTGCTAGCATCTGGTTAATCCAGTCTACGCAGGAAGTATTGTTTGCGCATGCTCCCCACTTCACATAATGATGAGGCCATGGACCACGCACAATACTTCTTTACTAAAAAAATTTGTGTAGAATCCGCGTCCAGGATATGAACAATCGCATTGACTTGTGGGATATTTTATCGTCATTCTCCTCGTGCCTTATTACAATTGATACTGAGACGCACTACGGTTTATTTTATCTTAAATATCGGATATCAGAAACACATTTTTTCTCATTAAGTTTACATCATCAATGTGGATTTAAATTGACCAATAATTTTTGTTTTTGATGTCGACTTATTATTGGTCAATAGTAATAAACTGATAATGACTTATTGGGTCAGTCTGATATAATAGTACCAATCAAGCCTGGAAATAAGGCACGTGTCACTGACAATGTCAGGCACAGATTCAGGCTTTGTTAAGCACAAAACCTCTGGTGCCTGTCATTTTGTTGGCAGAGATTTGTCATTTTTGTTGATATTTATAATACATGTCTGGCGCTAAGTTGAAAATGTCAGGTACTACTTCATTAGAGCCTGACATTTTGTCAGATACATCTAAAACCGTTATTTCCAGGCTTGGTACCAATACTATCACAACAACGTAAAGAGCCCAACCATCTTTGCATGGAGTTAAAACATACTATATCACTATCAGAGTCATTTACAAAACTTAGTGAATCTACCTCACCTAATTTCAGGTACAGTAATTTGAACATTTCTTTTTTCTCATAAAAATTTAAAACAAAAAAACTTTTGTCTAAAATTACTAGCCATAACAAAAGCGTCAAATAAAAAGTGTTATCTGATGTTCTAGAAAGAGTAAGTACTCTACATTTGTCACTACTTATAATCTGGATAGGGAAATGTAGAGATACTTCCAGTTCATCTCCCATGGGTTTCAGTTGATAAATAATCAGTCCGCTTATCTCCCATGGGTCTCCCTTGAGAAATAAACATTTGCATCTCTATATCTGGATGAGTGAGGATATATCAAAAGTTGGGAGACATCACAATAAATCTTTAAACATGTTTATTAATATAGATGTTTATTGTCTATGAATCTAACCAAACAGGTTGATAAATCTACGGAATAAAAGAAAATAAATATTTCTTTGATTCTTGTATCACTTGACGGTTATCAGGGTTTCTTAACTCTTAAATGACCCAGAGGTTTGACGTCATAACATCATAAAAACCCACGTCATAATGGTCAATAATATTAAAATATATATATATGCTAGACTCTTCATGTAAATTGATGAAATACGGGTAAATCTAAATTTAATGCCATTTTCATGAATTTTATACCGGTACAAAATCTTAATTTAGTCATTTCATGCAACATTCATGCATATAATGTTACTTTTTCTATTCTTTGTCCGGCTGGTGTGAACTAAAAATCATTCATTATGAATCCCTTTTAATTTAAGATTATTTAAGTCATCAAAATTTGACGATTAAGCCTACTTCTATCCCGTTGGAAAGCAAAACTATAAATGTCACCCCCCCCCCCCCCCACTACAAAACCAGTCATAAAAAAATTGGCTGAGTTATGGCCATCTGAAGTTTCAATAGCTGCGGTGCATTCAAATACAAAATAATGAGAAATTTGCATTTTAAAACTGCCAAAGATAAATCCCATAGTAACACATATAACTATTGCATAAATCGAAATGAAAGTTTGTGAATATAATAATGTGTGGTGTACCAACATTTGTACAAAATTTTATCAACATATTCCTTTTGTAACCTATTTTTTTTCTGAAATTTACCTTAAATCCATATTTCTTTGAATTGGCTTTGTTATGGCCATGACTACAACAAAGGCCTGGTTTCACATTTTAAATATGATTTTTGCCACAAAAGATCATTTTGCACATCTTAATTTGTTTTGTTTTTATGTGATAATATTTCTCGGGTCAGACAGATTAACTTAGATTTGTGTTTGATATCTGAGAACTATAAAATACTGATTTTGACTGGTTACCATGGCATCTTTTTTCTAATATAAAGGTAGTTTTAATTATTTTGCACATATTAATTTGTCTTG
This sequence comes from Patella pellucida, assembly GCA_917208275.1. NCBI lineage: Eukaryota > Metazoa > Mollusca > Gastropoda > Patellidae > Patella > Patella pellucida. The sequence goes on from OU795039.1 coordinate 68,561,894, forward strand.
TTTTTTATGTGATGATGTTTCTTTGGTCAGACAGATTAACTTAGATTTGTGTTTGATATCTGAGAACTATAAACAACTGATTTTGGCTTGTTACCATGGCATTATTTTTCTTAAAAAGTCATTTTAATCATATTCAAAAGTGAAAAACGAGCGAAACCTTGACTGACGTAACTCATATTAGGTAACTAGCAATATAATTATGCCGTTTTTATGGTTCTTTTTTTATTCACAGCCTCCACAAAATACCTTTTTTATGCAATTTTTTATTATATTTTCACAAAAACAATGGATTTAATGAAAAATAGATGTTTTTCTGAAGCGTATTGTGCAAACAAAATTTTTTGGTAGTTTTGACCCATATAGTGAATTTTGCCGTGTATAAAGAAATAGAGCCGTATGACATGTGACTGGTTTTGTGCCAGGGAGTCATAAATATCAACACCACCAATAAAATCTGAATCACTGTCATTCAATAAGGATTGTAATCCGTCATTAAATGAACGATGTCATATAGGCCTAGACATAACACCGTTTTATTATAGTTTTTTTTAGAAGAAACAGTAAGTTTTTAACTGTCAAAATGTCAAAGAGGAAGGGAACTAATCCTCATTACGCTAGGAAAAAGAGAGAGCGAGAAATGGGGTTTAACATCCACTCGACACAAACTAGTTCATTTTGGGACTAACGCATGGTTTTAAATTTTTATTTCAATAATTCGCTTGCGCATAGGGGTCTTTAGCAGTGGCAGGAAACCAGAGTGCCCGCTAGGAAAGATGCATTCGACAAACTGGTTTTGTTGACAAAAGTCGCAGTGGGTACTTAACAGTAATATTTTCTTGTAAATTAAGGTATTATATAGTACATGATTGTAAAATATCGCTCTCGCTTATAACTGGTTTTCTTCTCTTAAAAAAAGCAAATGGGTAAAAGCCTCCCCCACCAGAGCAGGGACTAAGCTAAAAAGGTGAATAAACTGGAATAAATAAAAAAAGACTTTTGATATCAACATTTTCTCTGTAAATTCTACATATTGCCTTTCAATCATCACTGAGTTACATTTTAAAACCTATTACATTACTCCGAAAATGAGAGAGAGAGAGAGAAACAAGATAAAACCTCCACTAGACACAAACCGGGTCATTTCTGGACAAGCATGTGGTTCAATTTTATTTTAATAATTTGCTTGCACGCAGCGGTCTTTAGCGGTGAGAGGAATCTTGAGGACCTGGAAAAAATCCACTGGGATTGACAAGGGACGCTATTCCTTGTCACAGTTAATCGAAACCAATTGACTCACTTGATTCAATGACAGTTCAGTTTGATCTTAAGCAGCCACCTACCCTAATCCTCTGAAAATAAGACAGGAACACTGTGTGGTGTGATGTCATCAAAACAATAATCTGGAATTTGATATGCCGATTTCCTCCAATATAATGTAATAGTCTGAGTTTTGAAAAGATGTGTCATAGATTGTTTATCATCGTTACAATGGTATTTGATATTCAAGATTACGCCTCTATTCCCCATTTTTAAATTAAATAATTACATAGATGTGATGGTCAATAGAGTTGATTGTAGGCCCAAGTCATGTGAATGAATGTCTAAAGGATATATAGTTTATATAACACTTGAAGCCAAAAAAAAGATTTAGCTGTTGCAAGTCAAATTGTTTCAGCAAGTAAGTCGTTGCTAACCAGGATGTTGCAGGTTCGAGAAGCTTCTCAGGATCATTCAATATGGTTGGGTTTGCCCCTTGCAAGTATGGTGCAGAATGGAAAGCTTGGCAAAGAACAACATTAAACGGTATTCAATCGAGCGAAATGAAAAAAAAATGAGGTCCTCTTAAAGAACGGCCAATTACAAAATACATAGTTAATGCCAATATTTATAAGCATAGTTTGTGCAGAACAGTAGGACATTAAAACCAATTTCATTTCATTTTCAATATAAAGCTACACAGATGAGAAAAATTGAATTAAATCTACTATTTGTTTAGACTAACTATACATTCAAATCAAACTGTTGTGGTATAAATGGCTTTTTTATTGTTTGGAATGAAGACGGATCAGAAAAAAAGAGCTCTAATAACAGATAATAAACACTATCTGACAAGACTAATTGATGTATAGATTTCTACTAACAAAAATCAATAGTTCATTGAAACTGGATACTTAATCTTCATTAAATAAATTATGTACTGTAAGTTAATTAAGAATCTGGAAATGTCTTTTATCGACTTCAATTTCAATTTATAACCCAAGTGGACTTCTTGACTTAAGTTAAAAACCAAATTGTATATAATTGACAGAGTCAATATTCTTGAAAATCATTCCGCTGTTATACTTGAACAATAGCGACACCATACAAAGAACGCAAATCAATGGTTCCATGAAGACAGGATATTTCCATGAGAACAAATTAGAATAGATTATTCCAAATTGTAATTTAAGTAGTATTCCCCAAGTAGAGTAGTTTTAATCCAAGACGTCTTGCGATCGTTTACCCTCTTTCCACAGGTTACATTAATAATCCTTTTATCGGATATATATACACATGTTCGTTGCTTGGGGAATATTACATATATAAGAGATAAGGTGGCTATGAAATCCTGGTTATCCCGAATGTCAGTGACTAGTTTCTTTCGTATTGAACTCTTCAGACTGATTGGACTTGTGTGTTGGGCGTTTTTATTTACACGTATGCTATTCCACCGGGGTTTCCTTGGTTACTAAATGGTGGTGTTGCCCCCTTGGCAGGGTTTGCGAATTTGTTACAGGGGTTGGTAGGTCGCTTACCGGGGTTGTACAGAGGTTTGACAAATTGGCGGGGTTCCGAATATGTTACCTCTTACCGGGGTTGTACTTATCATTTAGATTGAAGTGCTAGTGTCCATAATTTTGCTAACTAGGATGCCTTGGGTTGGTTTGTAACAATGAAAGGATAGTATATAGACAAGGGTGTTGATGTAACACCCGTGGGAGGGGTATAAGGCTAATTATAAATCCAAAGTTGGAACACTTAGGGGTAGAGCTATGTAAAACAAAAATAAAAATGGTTGGAGTGCCCAAGATTCCAAAAAGTAGTAAGGTTTTAGAATGAAATAAATCTTGAAATACCGTTATTTGAAATTTACATTTGTACCATATTTGGCGCACATACTACAATCAGACGAAATAAAATTTGCATACTATAGTATTTTTGCGCAAACAGAATACTGAAGATTTGAAGGAAATGACTTGATCCCTTCTGGATTTGATGTCTGACTCCAAATGATAGAATTATGGCCATCATTTAAAAACAAATTATCTGTGAATAATATAAATAAAAACGCCCAGCACATGGGACCAATCAGTCCGAAAAGTTCAATACGAACAAAACTAGTCACTGACATTCGGGAGAACCAAGTTCTCATGGTCACCTTATGTCTTATAATTTTATTACTTCATTTCTTATTTTTCCTAAATATAATAGCCAATGATTAGGAGTACTTGTTTTCTTGACGTGTTTTTGTGCTCTATTTCGTATTCAAATGTGTATATGTATGACGTTATTCATAAATGGCTTATCATTAAGTCTTATATAGTCACTACTTTTGTTGGGATATACTGTATTAATTATGCTATATTTAAAACATCTAAGAAACTTTCATATATTTTGTTAATATTATCATTTAATCAGCAGTTAATAATTCATTATTTAAACCTTTATAATCAGCAACCAACAATTAGCAAAGTTTTAATTACTAGCAATAGATGTGTATTTATACCAAAACATGAGGTAGGATGTAAGAATACATATAATAAGGCATGTTGATTGGTCCGTTTGAGAGACCAAATATCATTAGTTTTAATCGTGACTGTCGTTAAGTAATATTTTACGATCACATGTAAAACTCACATGTAAAACCGGAACCATCAGAACAGTATTTACAATAACAATTCCAAGTTGTAATTAAAATATAATTATACCAGAGTACAATTAATTAGTATTCCCCAAGCAACCACCTTAACAACAAGAGTAGTTTTAATCCAAGACACGTTGCGATCGTTTTCCCCACTATCAACAGGTTACAATAATAATCCTTTTATTAGATATATATATACAAGTTTGTTGCTTGGGGAATATTACATATACTTTTTTATGTTTTAATTTGATCCCTAAGTGTTTGCAGTGTACCAGAAATTCTTCCACCCATTAATTCGTCAATGTCTTGGTTTTTACAAAAGATGTTATAACATCCTCTATATTAATTATTCTTTAAATTTTTGGGTTTGCTTGAATTGCTTATAGGTGCCGGGTTGTGCAACTAGCATATTCCAAAAGGAGCCTTTAACTTTTAAAAAATTCACATTACCGGTAACAACTTTTGAGTTCTCTTTTGACTCAAATTTTTATGTTTCTGTTTTCTTGTGAAATTTTCCTGCTGTAAAGATGGGGCCTGTTTGAAGAAATTTTAACTAAGATCAAATTCAAATTTTAATAATTTGATTGGATAATATTAGATTGATTTTAGTGCTTATCAAATCAAAATTGAAGTATGTACTAAACTTTGGATTTGATCTTTAGTTAAAATTTTGTGAAACAGGGCCCTGGACTTTCGCCTTGTCATCTGTCTTATTCAATGACATTGTTCTCTCTACTCAGTGCATGTGTGCTTGTGCACATTCATTTTGCAGCGAATGCAAATCAAATTAATATGCAAAGAAATTTTAGGAAATAAAACAGAATAAATTTTGAAATAATTTGAAATTTACATTTGTACAATATTTTGCGCACATACTACTGTCAGACAAATAAAATTTGCATACTATAATATTTTTGCGCACAAAATACTAAAGATTTGAAGGAAATGACTGACTCCAAATGCTAGAATTATGTCCATTATTTAAAAACAAGTTATCTGTGAATAACTTTAGATTACCATTTATTTATATCATTCACAGCTGTTACATAATTTATGAACAAATAATCCCTTATATTCATTTCAAATATCATTTTCCCCTGAATCAATTGTTAAAATGTGTTTCATCCTTCAATGCGTTATTAATACAGAAAATATGTTGAACGTCCAGAAGAGTCAAATAAACAAGACTTCATTTTTGTTTCCATAATACCATATCCACAGCACCAAAAGAAATGGATGTTAACAATGTCATTTCTTAATGGAATGAAATGAAATGGGGTTTAACGTCCTACTGTTTTGCTCTGATCTGGAATTATGAAGATGTCCAGAAGAGTCAAATAAACAACATTTCATTTTTGATCCATAATCCCAAATCCTCAGCACCAAAAATAATGGATGTTAACAATGTCATTTATCAATGATCAAGACGAAACATGATTTTATCAACATACAAAACTATTACACAATATTACATAATATTAATAATAATATATTCAACAAAGAATAAGAAATAAATTCATATTTGCAAACTTTAGTTGGGTTTTAAAATGGAACACATCATTAATTAGATTATGGATTCAATCAGAGATATTTAGTTTGGGGTCAGGTACGATGATACTGATTTTAATTTCACACTACAGGATCACTACAGGATACCATATTTATTTCGGGGTACAACAGTACTGATTATAACCTCATAGTCACACACATAATAGTTTGGGTACAACTGCACTGATCAAACCTCATAGTCACACATATAACATTGGGGTACAACAGTACTGATTATAACCTCATAGTCACACACATAATAGTTGGGGTACAACTGTACTGATTATAACCTCATAGTTACACACATAATAGTTTGGGTACAACTGTACTGATCAAACCTCCTAGTCACACATATAACATTGGGGTACAACAGTACTGATTATAACCTCAAAGTCACACACATAATAGTTGGGGTACAACTGTACTGATCAAACCTCATAGTCACACACATAATAGTTTGGGTACAACTGTACTGATCAAACCTCATAGTCACACATATAACATTGGGGTACAACAGTACTGATTATAACCTCATAGTCACACACATATTACTTATTAGTTGGGGTACAACTGTACTGATTATAACCTCATAGTCACACACATAATAGTTGGAGTACAACAGTACTGATTATAACCTCATAGTTACACACATAATAGTTGGGGTACAACTGTACTGATTATAACCTCATAGTCCTACATATAATAGTTGGGGTACAACTGAACTGATCAAACCTCATAGTCCCACACATAATAGTTGTGGATCAACAATATTGATTTTAAGACAAGTTTTGACCCTGAACATGTACGTGACAAACAGTATGGTAGCCTGTACAACATCATGTGGTTCTTCTGGGTCCATTGCTTTCCTCCCTCTGCTAAAAACAACATGTTAGTCCCAAAATTACCTGGTTTGAATTGAGTAGGCTATACTTTAACAGAGCTAAATCGCTATCATCTGGGACCTAGAAATTCACAAAAGTGGGTCGCAACGCATATAATACTGTAATATGAATGTATATAAACTGATTTACATTTTATGGTTTCTGGTTTTACTCCAATTTCGAATCAGTTATGTTCGACGAAATACGCCAGCATTCGCAATCAAGTGCACATTTATAACGTTTTTTTATTCAAGTCTACATTACTACGTTTTGTTTGATGCAGTGTGTTTAGCCTCGTCCCCCAATACAACTGGGGCTGAAGCGCATTATGGTACACGACTCGTGTACCAATGTTAAAAAAATTATTTTATCTTAAATATTAGATTTTAGAAACTCATCATCAATGTTGATTTAAATTGACCAATAATTCGCGTTTTCAATGTCGAAAATTTTGGAGGATTTTGAGTTACGGACTTAGGTCCTTTAAGCACCATTTATCTTTACTTAATATAAAAGTAACTGTTGTTTAGGACAATATGAACCCGGTTTAACAATACAAAAGTTTTGTTCATGCATACAAATTGAAATGACTGTCTATATGTATATAGTGGCCGAGTTCTGTTATTGTTAATAATGATCTAGGAGAAATCTATAAATGGATGAATACACACATCGTTAACAGAAAAACAACTTAAGTGTTTTCATGAATTTTAATAAGGAAGTTAACGGAAGTAACACATAATGATTTCTTATCTACATAAAACAATGAAAGCTTTGTAATTTTCAAAGGAACAAAAACCCCAGGGGTTATGAAAAGAATTCTTTAAAAGGTGTGGGCAAAAGGTTTCTGTCCGGTTGGAACTTCCTTTATATTACACACTTGTGTATGCGTGTCTTTATTAGCATCGACGGAGCAGAATAGTAGGACATTGAACCCAATTTCGCTTCATTTCATTACATGTAATATACACCCACACTTCAATACTTGTATATATTATTATATAAAAAGCAGTATGCACCCACATTTCAATACTTGCATGATATAATGAGCATTTGTCACCCACATTTGAACACCTACGTATAAAAATTGTAACAATGATTTTAACAAGGTATGAATGAATCATCCAGTATATATATATATATATATTGAATCGTATATTAAACAAATGGTGTAATAATTATTGATATTAACTAGAAGAAATTTGTTTTTCATTAACAGTCAAAGGAAGCTTCATGTAACATATTGTTGTTATGCTTGAACTGTTAATTAACAAATTCATTAACTTATATTTACCGATGCCAACATGTTATTCTTAATTTCGGAGCAAAACACTGGCTAGATATAGTCTGGAGGATTTTCTGGCGTGGTTTCCCCTTGTCAGTGGTGCAGGATGTCTATTCTTGGGTATCTTACATGAAAGATCCCTTGAAAATTGGAATACGATATAATAGTAGGCCATAGCGCAGTTGTCAAGGCAAAATTTCCCTCTGTATGGCATATGCCATGGTTGTCTTCAGAGTTCATTAGCTCCGTTGAAGCAGAAAAGTACCACGTTAAATACCATTTTATTTCATTTATTCCTATTTACAAATTCCTTGGTAACATATTTGTGAAATGACCTATTGCAAACATACAAATTTGTCATTTTGATATAACATTAGTGCTAAGATCCCAATCGAATGCAGAAACAAAATCATCGTAAGTATTTTTTATACATATTTCCATTGAACAAATAAATTAAAATTGGATTTAACAGGGTGGGAGGTGTTCTTATGGTCATGAAAACTTCTCGAGTTCGACACATTGGTTCAGTGTAAAAGGTGCTGGTGAGATGAACTGGAGGCCTGGGTTTGATCCCAATGGCTTGTCATTCAGATGGGACAACAAACTGAGGTCCTGTGCACACATTAGTGCACAATAAAAACCTTAATGGAGAACTTGAAATAAGAGTAGACCATTAGGTCGCTGTTCAGGTAAAATTTCTTTAAAGCACACAGCATGGTGTATGTCAGTTTTCATTAGTCCACTGATCAGAAAAGTAGGAAATTAAACCCCCATTTCATTTCATGTTATTAGTCCAAGTTGGCGCAGAGAAGTCGGATGTTATATTTCATTTTATTTGATTGGCTAACCCTCAAAGACAGTATCCATTATGTATACATGTATCTTGTTTAAGATTTCATGATAAAAGAAATGAAATGAAATGGGGTTTAATGTCCTACTGTTCTGGTCCTAAACTGGGCTAATGGAGATGGGTATAAGCCATACAGTGTGCTATGAGGGAAATTTTTGCGCAGGCAGTGGCACTACAGCCTACTCTTATCTCAAATTACAACTGATAAGATATCTTTTACGTGCACGCTGACGTGTACACGGGACCTCAGTTTTTCATCCCATCCTAATGACTAGACAGCTGTCCTTGTCACGACCTCTGTCCTGCATCACTGACAAGGGGAAAACATGCTGGAAAATCTGGATGAGCTTTCTCTGCCAATGCAGGGATCGCACACCTGACCTCCAGACCTAGCAAGTCAGCATCTTACCAACTAAGCCACATGATCCCTTCATGTATGAGTGATATCCCAGGTGGTAATTACCGTTAATGAACAACCTATCCTTTCAACAATAGACTTCAATTAATAGTTATATTCAACACAAACACATTGATTAAGTATATCAGTGAATATTTGTTTAAAAACAACACCCACTGTGATCAGTAGAAGACCTTGATAAAAGACGCCCAACATTCTTCACCATACTAAATGGGATGAACTTCCTTCTGAACCTGAACCCTCAAGTTCCCCCTTAAATAACCTCTGCTGTTTGTCTTATGACAGATTTCATTGTCTAAATGTTAAATTAGATCTTACTGTCATTAATATCTTCACCTGCTAAGCAGACCTCATAATTAATCTTGCAATATGTCAATAAATTATTTATGCAGTTCCAATTAATCACTAATAAGAGAAGGCCATTAAGGCATTAACTGGTATTTGGACAATAACTGATAGATCCATAGACCTACTTAATTAAAGAACTGATATCCTGACATTTCAGCCTTTTATATAAATTCACTCCTCACTGATTCAGACACTGCATCATCGCAGCAGTTCATGTCAGTCCAATTCAGTAACTGACAACTAAGGCCAGTTAGATGCGTTTCAATTCAGCCCAACGATTATTTGATCCTCAGAAGCATGAGGTTCTTCGGGTAGTTAACTTGATAGTTTTTAATAAACACATATCTTTATGCAATCTAATTATATTTAATTACTCTCAGAACCTGTGCTTCAGTCGTCATTTAATAAATTGACATTTTCACACGAACAATATTGTGTTTTTTATTTGTTTAAAGATTGTCTTCCAGGGCAGAGAGCACAAAAAAGTATTAAGGAATTACAGAGCCTGAGGTCAAACACTACATAGGGGAGCATGACTATCATTATAATCTTGAGGCTTAATGCTTGGGAGGCTGACAGAGAATGTAATTAGATCATGTGCAGCACTGAAGCCAAATCCCTGAATTAAGCTTCTACCATATACACATTTTGAAATTTGTGAAGTGTAAAGAATTTAAATGTATTGACATATACATTTTCCTTCATCATTTTAGGATAAACGTTGATCTATTTGATTGAAATTTAGAACAGCGTTAAAATTTACCAGTTAGGTGAAAATTGAGTTTTACAGAAATTATCCCATATATATTTCAATTTTATATTCACAAAAATGTATTCACTATGTATGACCACCTTTAAATGTTAGGGTAAAATACAAATTCTTTAGTCCCAATATCCTGGATGGGTCTCTGTTTGGCATATTTTGGGGCGGAATATATAGTCCAACAATTATTAGATAGACAGTGACTTTCTTATCATTGAAAATTCTTGTATACATCTAAGTTTTTATTTATCATGTCTTTTATCTCTATGATTTGATGCCATTTTAACACCGACATATGATGACTTTGTATTATTTTAATATTTAGTCATATTGGATTGAGGAACACAAACAACTTTTTGTGACATTCATTTTTGAGCTGTTTGATGATATCAATATTTAAGAATTTCTAAACATAGTAAAATTTGTAGGGGGACATGAATTGCTTCGGTAATAATCTCAGAATGCAATGTAAGTAACAGTCCTTTTGTAAATGAAATGAAATATGGGGTTTAACAATTCTGAAAAAATGATCCAACCAGGTATGCGGGTGTATTTTATATGGCTGGTTCCGTTGAACAGCACGTGTAGCATGAGTTACATGAAAATCATGGAGAACACATTACAATCCCATAAGTCAGGTTGCATTTTTAAGAACATTTCCTGGGCTCAATTCTGCGTTAGAGAAGGAGTCATATTGCTCAGGTAATAATGGAGATGTGGTTACAAGTATACAGTAAAAATATTTAGCAAGTTTTATGCAATGCTTCTATTCAGAGTGACAGACCAGCCAGACATTTCTCTTGCTGCTTATAATTAGTACACTATTACTTAACAGTTTTTTATATAAACGTGATAGATACTATAATGAACAGGACACAATATTATTCCCTAAGATCAGCTTACGCAAATTGGTTTCATTGTAGCAAATAAAAAATTTCTTGGTAAACAATGAAACCAATTTGCGTAAGCTGATCTTAGGGAATTAATGAAGCCATTGACTGACTTTAATATCGTGTCCTGTTCATTAGTATCTATTACGTTTATATATAGAACAGTTATGTAATAGTATATTAAGCAGCAAAAGAAATGTCAGGTTGGTATGTTACTCTGAATAGACTCATTGCATAAAACTTGCCAAATGTTTTTATTATATGTTTGTCACCACATCTCCAACTTTACCTGAGTAATAAAGCGCTTTCCCAAACACAGAATTGAACTAAGAAAATGTTCTCAAAAAAAACAACCTGAGGTAATGTGTTCTCCATGATTCTCATGTTGCACGTGCTGTTAACCAGGACCAGCCCTATAAAATGCACCCACCATACCTGGTTTAAACATTCACACTACAACGTCAACAGCATGCAACGACTCATGACAGCTCAGGAACCCGATGCTTGGAAGATTTTACAATGGCCACACTGCCCAAGCCGTAGCCAACCACTTTCAGGTCAATGTTCGGACCATCTACAGACTTCAGCAACGGATTCGGGCCACCAACACCACCGGATGATCGCCCTTGAACTGGTTACCACAACGGTTATCACAAGGCGACAAGATCTCCATGTTGTGCGACAGCACTTGCAGGATCCCTTCACACAGGAATCTGAGACAGCACGTCAGACAGTGGGAACACACAGAAGACCCATCAGTACCAATACAGTGCGCCGACGTCTCACTAGAGAGAACATCTATTGCCATCGACAAGAACATAGTGCGCAGACGTCTTACTAGAGAGAACATCTATTGTCATCGACATGAACGTAGTCTATAGTTTGCCCAACAACACCAGAACTGTTCTGTTCACAGATGAGAGTAGGTATTGCGTATCAACTGCAGATGGCAGGACTAGAATATGACATTATTCTAAAAGGGGTACAAATAGGCCTGAACCAGAGAGTGGGTCCTGTGATGTTCCAAAATCAAGGTACAGGGAGGGAAGGTGGCATCACAGCAGTGTGCTACATCGAACAATCTCTCAGACCCCAAAATGACCAGCCCTTAGTCGGGACTTAAACCCGATTAAACATCTTTGGGATGAAATTCAGAGGAGACTTAATAAGGTGTTTCTGAGAGTGGTTCCAGGTGCCAATGACGTTCATCAATCGTCTGGTTCACTCCATGTACAGATACTGCACTGCTGTTATTAACACTTGCGGTGAACAAAATACTGTTCACAAAAAATTGCTTGAATCCATTTAGTAATTAGTGTTTTAGATTGAGTTGATTAGAGTGCCTCTATGATTTTGAAATCACACGGACGTTTGATTTGCTGTTTAGTATATATTAACTTTCTATTGAACACTACGTGCTAATGAAACCTGAATTAGAGTTTGTTAGTATTTGTTTTGTATTGGTCCTGTGTATGTAACAACAAAAATATCAAGAATATTTCATCGGGTTATTCAAAAGCTGGTGTATTATATGTCACTATATCGGATAACTTGATAAAATGTCTAAGGATGCGTCTTTGATAACAACAACACATACCATGATGGACAAGGAAATGTCATCTTGGAATTGTGACATCATATAAAAAATCAAGGTCAGTCAATCGATGCACAATTGTTCAAGGAACAATCATGCCAAGTTTCATGTTGATCATAAAACAATTGGTGACACCTTAAGCTTTTATGAAGAGCATTGTGCCAAAGAAGAACAATAAGAAGTTGATGACCAGTTCATGGTCCATAAGGTATAATGTACCATGTCCAATGGGTATAAGTTACATTTTCTCAAAAAACATCCGTTTCTCTTTTTTTTAGCGATTTAACCCTTTTTGCAAATTGGCATTGAGAAAAGGTGGTTCAGAGAGTAAGACATTGTCTCACTAACCTGGAGGTCGCACAATCAATCCCGTCGTTGGCTGATTAAGTATTTCAGGATTTTCAGCTTGGTTTATCCCTATCATTGTTGCCAAGAAAGGAACATTATCTAGCTGTCTTGTAGGGTAGAAAAACAGGTTCTGTGTATGGGTAATGTTGGTGTGCACGTAAAAGAACACTTGACATTTAGAATTTTAAATTTGAGTAGGCCGTGGTCAACGACGGATTAACCATGGCGGGGGCCTGGAACATGTTGGGGGCCCCTGATTTAGCACAATCCATGCGAGTGCTATGAAATGATGGCTTTTCTAGAGGAGGGGATGGACGTGGGGGGGCCTGGTGCCTGTGCCCCATGATTAATCTGGCTATGGCCGTGGTGAAAATTTCTATCATAGTACACTATATGGTGGGTGTATGCCCATCTTTATTAGTTTGGACCGTCTTCATTATCCCAGTAGGAGCAGAACAGTAGGAAGTTAAACCTCATTTCATTTCATTACTCTGGATAGTGCAGAACAGTATGACTTTTAACCTGATTTCGTTTCATTTCTTTCTACAAGAGTACAAATAAAATAGTAGAAAGTCATATGTTTTAGAAAACTACGAACATATGCACTTTAGTGAATTCATCTCCAACAGTATGTGACAAACCCATGTACTCAGGAGTCGTTATTAGCCATGAAGAATATCAATTGATGATATATACATAATACATACACAGTCTTCAATCGGGGGGTTGGATGGACAAACGGTTAGCAAGTGCATGCAGTATCATAAAGCCGGTCTTCAATCACGCCAGAGAAGCTTCGATATTTTTCATACATGCATATGTCAAGACGGATTGAAGACAATAATTATTCTTTCTCACCGACATAATAAATTTTAGTAAAAATAAATCAAGCTGTCATTTCTTGGCACTGAGTGATGATTTAATGGCTTGTGTCGCAAAAATATTCCTGTTTTTCACTTCCCTGAATAGAAACCCATGAGAGTATTCCATTTGAGATGTCAAAGAATCAAAATAAATTTAAAAATCGCACACACAACAAAAATACATTTAAATTGTTGAGCAAAAAGTAAATTTAAAAATCACACACACAATAAAAATACATTTAAATTGTCGAGCCAAAAGTAAATTTAAAAATCATATAAGCTATGATTACATTTAAAATTACAATCTTATTTTAAACAAAAATAACCCAGTCTGACATTTTTAAACTACTATTTTATCTAAAATCAATATAATTTATTTCTGCATTTTAGAGTTTCTGAATGTCGTTCATAATATCCTATTTAAAGAGTTGTTCTAACTTTCAATAAATAAATAAATGTTATAATCATACAAAAAATACAAACCATCATAGCTTCAGCTGTGAACAACAAAAAACGTTGCCTTTATAAGTATAACCCCTGCTGTTACTAATATGCATCGAACAAACAAATATAACAATATTTAAAACATGGATATGACGTCACCCTTTGATGTTTTTAACCTGTATATAAGAGAATGTACGCTTTTCTTAAACAATCGTCTATCATTTATAAAACTGTCCATTATTTATGGTGCTTTGTTTTAAGTCTGATAATTCAGCTATTATCCATCACATTAAACATTAAACATTAAAGTATTTATATAGCGCCTAAACACCAAATTAATGGTTCCAATGGCGCATGTTTGATTAAGAGATCCACCAATTATCCAAAGTGTAATTGAAACAAATAAGTTTTGAGTCTTTGATTGACTATGTCAATTGATTCGGAGTTCTTCAGGTTGCTGTTAGATGAGATTGAATTCCATAATTTAGGTAAAGAGAATTTGAAGGATCGCCTACTCATTTGAAGGTTGGATTTCGGGATGACAAGAAGGTTTTTATTTTCTGAGCGGAGAGATCGACAATAATGTTGCTTTGACATTAATTCTCTTATGTAATCTAGACCCAAATCATGTAATGCTTTATAAGTCAACAGAATAATTTTGTATTCAATACGGGCTCTAATTGGCAGCCAGTGGAGTTCACACAAAACGGGAGTGATGTGGTCTATACAAAGTTAATTATCTACAGTCATGATGTCTTAATCAGTCTTACTAATTGTTTACAAGTAAACCGCAACTATTTTATATAATAAATGGCTTACATTAGATTATTTATACAAACAACTGAATACTGCGATTTGAGAATCACTATAAAAACTTTTGTTTTGATATTAGAAACAATGTCAGATTTACCATTAGGAAATTTGTGCTCGAGGAACTGGTAATTACCATATGGCTTGGTTCTCAATAAGGTGCAAAAGTTGACTTGATGATCTCACAAAGGCTGATATCAGATCAGACTATCTTTTTGAATTATTTTCAATTCACAAAATTATTTTACTAAATCTGTACAATATTTATGTAAAATAATGTCACAATGTATATTGAGTACAAAAAGAACCCTGGGCAAAATGTCCTCATAGTTTACTGAATGCCGTTATGCCCATCTTCATTGGCTCAGTTGGTGCAGGAAAGGAAAGGGGGACATTACACCAGTTTCATTTCATTAACATCTCATTTGTACTTGAAGACAATAATAGAATGAATACTTTATGCTATATGTGTATAAACCAGTGATTGTTTTCAATATAAATTGTGTTGCATTTTTTATTTTTTTTATTTACTCACATCTTTATGGAATACGAACAAAAAATTCCAAGTAATATTTTAATGACAAAAACCTAGCAAATTATTAGCTTGGTCTTGTCTACTTATCTGAAGCTTTGTGTATTAATTTTGAAAGATACAATTAGTGATGGTCCGATATGGCACCTGTCCGTGTTACCGATATCAGATATTGACAGCAACATATATTGGCCGATACAGATAAATTACCGATAGTGGTGGAGAGAAACACTATCACACATTTTTTAAAAAATGCCTCGAATGGCACGATGATCATCGTAGATATTTGTCTTTATTAGTCGAGAAACACATGGT
The DNA here is from genome assembly GCA_917208275.1 of Patella pellucida. NCBI lineage: Eukaryota > Metazoa > Mollusca > Gastropoda > Patellidae > Patella > Patella pellucida. The sequence goes on from OU795039.1 coordinate 68,577,687, forward strand.
ACTATTATACCACGGAAATCAAACACGAACACTGTCTTTTTGAAGTAGTAAAATCATTCACAAATGGCTCAATATTATGCTATATCTGGGACAGGGACTCTCCCTTTAACAGCTAAATTCTTTCAGTTTATGTATCATTTCAAAGGTAATTTAAAGTAGGTCGGTAGAGCAAGGAAAATACAAATGGCATTCCTTGAAATGAGATACTGTAGTCTTTGTGGGGTTTTTATTCCCTTTCCAGGGGGTTGGGATGGTCTAGTGGTCTAGTGGTCTAGAGTGCTACGCTTAGGCCTCTAGCTGGCCGACCACCTCTGGCTTGCGGCTGTGGTTTCGAGCCCTTGTGTGAGCGTATGTGGCATGGAGATAGGGCCGCCTTCTCAACCTCGTGGGTTTCCTTCGGGCACTCCAGTTTCCTCCAACTGCTAAAGACCCAGGCTACGCGCAAGCAAATTATTGAAATAAAATTTAAATAATCCCATATGTTAGTCCCGGAATGACCTAGTTGTGTGGAGTAGACGTTACACCCCATTTCTCTCTCTTATTCCCTTTCCAACAACAATATAGTGATCAAAGTTTAATCTTTATGATTATCAGATCAAATTGAAAATGAAGTTATTTCCAAATTACAGTTCTTCAAGGAGAATTGGTTGTGACTAGAGGAAGTGTCTGTTAATCGTATCAATGCTGTATTTATCTTATTAATCAAGACATATTTAGTTTGAAAATTTGAGGGGGGGGGGGCGGATATTTTATCCATATTGTTAAAAGACTTATAAAAAGCAGACAACATTCAAAAAATATAATAATGAAGTCTATTTTGTAATTAAATTTCATCAATAAGAAATCCGCCCAATGAGTAACAAATCTCTTCTTCTTACTTTCAGGTCGTTCAAGATGTTATAACCAAAGAATCAGAAAATACAGCATCATCAGAAATCAAGATGAATTCTACAGAGGACTATGTTGCCGATCATATCGAGAGCATCTGTTATAATTATCTCGGACCAACTATTTGTATTTTAGGAATTCTTGGTAATGTTCTTAACCTCTTAATTTTAACGGAGCGGTCTTTAAAGGAGTCCCCCTATTCATATCTCACTGCAATGGCTGTAACAGATCTATGCGCTCTATTCCAGGCACTTCTCTTTATGCTGTTCTCAAAAAATAATCCCACCAGTTATTACTGGAAGTTTTACGACGCTCACATCTTTTATCCAGTCATCAACATTTGTACAAATTCAAGTGTCTGGTTGATAGTGCTATTAACAGTGGAACGATTTTTATTTGTACGCTTCCCATTCTGGGGTAAAGTTAATTTAAATCGAAAAGGATCTCATATAAAGATTGCTCTTGTTATGGTTATTATGGTGATCATAAACATTCCACGATTCCTGACTTTTACGGTTATATATCTACCAGAAAAAAACACATACACTCTCCATTCACGACCTTTCCGACACAGCAATGTAAATTATGCCATCAGTTGGTTTTACAGTACAGTCATCAATTTCATTCCACTGTTTGTTCTGTGTATATCAAACATTTATCTATTAGTTGCTGTCCATCAAGCTAGATCACACCGTAAACTTCTCACCAATCAGAATAATAACAAATCTACTTGGCATCGAGATCAAATGCGACTGACAATTACCCTCATCAGTATTGTCTTTCTCTTCATAGCATGCATCCTGCCAAATGCCTTTTCTGATCGACCAGTGGCCCACGCTTTGTTTGGGAAAGAGGGGGAAACTATAAAAGACTTTGGTAGCAATTCCAGATCATATCGAATCCTTCAAGTACTGACCAACTTTTTACTTTGGTGTAATCTGTCATTAAATTTTGTTCTCTATTGTGCTTTTAACACCAAGTTTGTTCAAGTATTTAAAAAGATGTTGAATCGCTGGGCCAAGAAAATCCACGAAAGAACTGAGGCGATGACATCTATACAAGCTGGTGAAATGACCTCATCGGAACTGAGCCTTGGTCACCGCCAGACACATCTGTCTCTAACGCGGACCACATGATGTGAGGAAGAACGAGAAGCTGAACAGAACAACTGTATGATGATGACAAATCTGAGCTGTGTTAGACATAGTGACACTCATCAAGATATTGGGAAAGCATGTTCTGATTATTTTTCTTGTTCGAAATAAATTTTAGAAAAGTGACCAACCAATATAGTGTGGATTTGGACTTTCAACCACATCAAATGACACAAAAGTAGAGGACATAATTAATTCAAATGGACAAACTGAGTGAATGACAACTTATATTTTGAACTGATATAGTTCTGAAATGAAAAGTACCTTTAAACCAAAAGTGCTTTTCCGTGCATCAGATAAAGGTCTTATAACCCAAATAAAATAATCTAAAAGTGCTATTCAGATTACGCTTATGAATATTATTATAAAAACCTACATATTCAAGGATAAAAAAAAAGACAAACAAGGACAATGCTAGCCCCATTAAATACCAACAAATAGCATGCATTGAAGCTATAATAATGCCAAAACTATTTAAAATCGCACAAAAAGACCTGACATGTATTGCATTCACAAACTTTAAGAAGTTGAATTTAAAATGGCGAGGACACATGTGATGCCAATATATACTTCCACACTTAATGTGGGTGCATAAAACAAGATTGGTAGACATTTCATAAAACCAAAATGGTCAGTGATAATATGTGTGTAGAATATATAACATTTAAACTCAACTTTATGGATAGATCGAAGGATATCCATCATCTCATTTTAAACATTATGAAAAGCTGTGATTCCCATAACAACCCAGCTTCATAATAGTACTTTCAACCCTTTTAATAGTACATTTAGTAAATGTACAAGGCACAGTGCCTTCTCTGACAATTCATGTACAGAAACTGGAGAGATTTGTGAGATTTAATCCAGCCAGATACCTGTATGTGTTGCTAAAAATCAATATGAAACATCCACATAACTAGAGTGTAGATATTTTATTGGCTTTATAATCACCAAATTTACGACCAATGGGATGTTTGAGAGTTTCTGTCAAGCTGTGGTTGAAAACAACCATAGATATGAATTTATCGTATCTTATACTTTTACGTAAATTTAATATATTTATAAACAATGTTGGTATCTATTTACCTATCTACCTCAACTCTTCATCAAAATATAATCAATTTAACTAGAACAAGTTCAGTTTTATTCATACTAATATTATAGATTCCACAATATCCTAAATCATATTCACAAAAACTGCATAAATATCTATACAGGTAAGGCCATGCCAATTTAATTTTCAATTCTTTGGGGGTTTTGATATATAAATACCATAGCCACTTGAAATCACATGATAGATGTTTAGGTTAAAATTTCGAAACTATAAAATTTGACACCCAGTACTTTTGATTTGTAGTCTTTCTTCTGAAGAAAAAAGAAGAACATTTTTAACATGTTCCCAGATAACAGAAAATTGAATTGTCAGGGCCTTACCTCAAAGTGGTGAAATTTTTAGAACTGACCTAAAATATCATATTTCTAGTTTCAAAATACTCTTTCGTAAATACTGCATTCATGATAACAATTAAAATTATTAAGATGTATATCAATATAATATTAAGTACTTTATTGGTTTGCATTGCTGTACGTCGAACACAGCATTTTTTGGTTTAGGTTTATCTCAAATGGAAGTTGAATAACAATTAGTGCTGTGTATGGCATCCTAAAGTGCGTATTCTTACACAATATAAGAAATAATGTCCAAAGGCCATTTATTGAGTTGTGAGAAATAGCAGCTGTCCTAAAAGCCTGTGGAGGTAAAATAAACAATATTGTATAAGAGATTACTACTTTAACTGCATGATACAATTACGTTTTTTTCAATTTTCACAACACACCTCATGTATGTATTAAGACTTAAGAGATTTTGAATAATTAAGGCAAATACAGCTTCCAATTTGAACAACTTTTATATTAAGGTCCAGCACATGTATAACAAGCCAACAGTGAGGCTGATGTCATCTGCTGAAATCCCAAATTAAATAGATAACACAGTAATTAATCAAACCATTTATTTTTTTCAAAAAGTATCGAGCAATCAAACTTTACATTAAGTGTCATCACTCTCTATCCGATATAATCAAGATTATCTTGTCAGAAAGCACCGACCAATGAAATTGATTAGCTGTGTTTAGCGAGGACAAAATACAGTATGGTTATTGTCAATACATAATCAGGCATTAGATCTAATATTGAAAGGATCAAGATCTCAGACAAACATTTACAAGACGCTTATAGCAATGGAATATATGTATAAAATTATTTCTAAAAATAATATTATTGGAATACTATATAGGTCACCTTAAACTATTTGAAAGATAGAAGCCTGTTTGTCCAAACAGTCCATAAAGGTTTTTAAATTTTACGACACTCATATTGTTTTTTTAAATGTCTTAAGCTTGAGACCATTAAACAACTTACATTTAGAATACAGAAACTTGCATGTACTTTGCAATGAAATATACCACTCGATCAGGTCCAAAATTTTAAATACTCTCATTATTTGAAATAATGATATGCCAACATGAAAGGATGAAGCCACATCTGTATTGAAATATTTTATTCAAAACACTTTTCAAAGTTTCTATTGATCAGCTAGAGCATTAAAGGTTGATTTTTCTAGCTTATGATCTATACAGCAATTGTTGTAAATTAATAAGACTTCTTTGTTAATTAACATAAACATTGGGATGATAACTTTAAGAATCGAGGCACCTAGATGTCTTCATGACAATACAGATCACGTTTTAATGTAGGTCTATAAAAATTAAAGTTTATTTAATCTTAGGGAGACTAAAGAGATCTATTGAAAACAAGTTACTGTTTGACAAGAAACCTTGTACAGTTGTATAAATCTTAAAATAACCCAAAATATTATTAAAATCAAGTAGGCGCTTGTTTCATTTACCCCATTCAGTTCAAGGCAAACTATAATTATTATTCATATTAATGTATTAATAAATCAACTAAGGGAATAATACACAGCCAGATATAAAGCTAGCTTATGCAAAATATTAATTTTGTGCACAGCTTGTCCCCATGGCTCATGCCCAAATCAATTTTTAAACCTAGTTTTTAATTATTTTTGTCCCTCGCCTTTCGAATGTTTAAACTTGATGTAGATGTTCATTAGGTGAATGTCTTCAATGATTAACATTTCAAGCTGAAGCTAAGCAGAGCTAATCAATTTCATTGGTCAATGCTTTCTGACAAGATAATCTTAATTCTATCTGATAGAGAGTGATGAAACTTAGTTTGATTGCTCGATACTTTTGAAAAATAAAATGTGCGATTAATTATAATGTGCCATCTATGTATTTTGGGATTTCGGCGGGGGACACCAACCTCACAGTTGGCTATTTTTTTTTAATATTGAGTTTATAATTCTTTTCAAATGTCTATTGTTCATTATATACTTTTAGAAATACTTATAAATTATAACAATATTAAGATGTTAACTTTGTACATACTTTGTACATAAGAAGAATTTGGACTTGTAACCAAATTTTTTTTTCAATGAAGTATACTATAATGATATATATATATATATGTTTATATTATCGTATATTGTGATATGTAAGTAATGTTGTGATAAATTGTTGTAAATGAAAATGACTATATGTATATATTTATATTATAAGAGATAAGGTGGCTATGAAGATGTTGATATCCCGAATGTCAGTGACTAGTTTTGTTTGTATTGAACTCTTCACACTGATTGGACTCACATGCTTGGCGTTTTTATTTATACTATTCCAAAACTGCGGTGGGGTTTCCATGGTTACTAAATGGCAAGGTTACCGGGGCTGGCCCCTTGGTAGGGTTTACAAGTTTGTTACTGGGGTCGCTAGCTCGCTTACTGGGTTGTACAGAGGTTTGACGGGGTTCCCAATTTGTTACTGGGGTCGCTAGCTCGCTTACTGGGGTTGTACTGATCGCTAGCTCGCTTACCGGGGTTGTACTGATCGTTTAGATTGAAGTGCTAGTGTCCATAATTTTGCTAACTAGGATGCCTTGGGTTGGTTTGTAACAATGAAAGGATAGTATATAGACAAGGGTGTTGATGTAAAACCTGTGGGAGGGGTATAAGGCTAAATATAAATCCAAAGTTAGAACACTCAGGGGTAGAGCATTGTAAAACAAAAATAAAAATGGTTGGAGTGCCACTAGGGCGCCATGTTGAATCACACAGTATTTAACGGTCTAAAACCTAACTATTTTATGGAATCAATGACAAATCTAAATTTGGGGATTCCAATCGTTTTTATTTTTGTTATATATTTATATTATTGATTATTTATTTATTTATTCTGCTTGTTAACTTGTTACACTGATCATATATAATATATATATATACAGCTTTAATCATAATATTATATTCTCCTCATTAAATTGATGTATATATACAAACACAAACTACGCTGTCAAGTTAAAGCTTCTGATCAGCATTTGCATGTTAATTAATTCATGCTTAAACGTATGAAAATGAACATTTAATAAGAATGTTAGATTTAGATCATGAGCTCAAATATAGATAATTACTTTATTCTGAGCCAAGTTATCACTTTGTGAAGCTTTGCGAATTCTGGTAACCAGGACATTGGTATATTTGAGATTTAACCTTGCTTTCCCTTTTAAATTAAATTTTTAAATGACGAACTGTTCAAATCTAGTTAAAATCTTGAGTATCCAATATCATCGAGAGTTGATTATGGTATTGATAAGTTAATTAATGTCTAATTAATAATTTAGATAACAAGTTAGGCAGATTTAGCTCTTGCTTAATGTTTGTTTTTTTCAAAAGTAAATTCATGATAAACAAGTTTTCTTTTTCATGTAATATCTTAAATTTGGATGGGCATGGTGCCATACAGTTTTGAGAGATGGCCGAAAGGTTAGCGTGTTGTATCATAAGGTCTGTCATTTAGTCCACTGGCATGATTTTGTTCACCTGGACGTACGTAGTGACCTACGTAGGGTCACCTGTACGACTTTGCGGGTTTTCTCCAGGTGCTCTGGTTTTCTTCCATTGATAAAGACCCCTACGTGCAAATGCATTATTGAAATAAAATTGATGTTAGTCTTAAATGACTTAGTTTGTGTTGGGTGGATGTTAAAACTAATTTTTCTCTCTCTCTCTCTCACAATTTTTTAATTAATTAGAATGAAAATCTCAGTTTGGATCATCACATCTCTATTTATAGAGAGGCCACATTAATCAATCTCTTGGAACCTCATTCATCTTATTCAACTTGCTGGATTTCAAAACAATATATTATTTTTAAAATCGTATATTATTAGTACCGTATATCAAGGAATTTCTATATTGTCATCAATTAGTTGAACTAACAATGTGTTTAATAATTGGCCATGACCAAAATTATTTATAGTATCAAAAAAGACCAAGAGTTCAATTAATATGTTCAAAAAGTCACCAAAGATACTTTACTATCCAAATAAAACTTATGTCAGAAATAGAAGTGACTTTATTTTCAAATTTACAAAATCAGAAAATGAGAAATAAAAATAACTAGTATTACAGTAATAGATCTTAATATATTTTAACACATAAACAAATTACTACTTGTAACATCTCTGAGATGGTTCAATTTGATTTCAATAATTTGCCTATTTTCATAACCAGATGAGATATTATATATAAGTAGAGAAAGCAGTAACTGTTCTTGCTATAATACCTTAAAAATAGACAATGAAACTGAACAAATTGAAAACTTTGGTCATTTTTCTTTCTTCAGAGTGAAATGAATGGCTAAATTATCGGGTTTCAGAAAATGGAGGCCATTAAATTTGTATTATACTTTCAATGCAAATAAGCCGCTCATATATAAGAATAAGAAGTTGTCTATAACTAGTGAAGCATTTTCGGGAACATTTCGGCTCTTACAATTTTTTATTAATCCACTCATTATCCACACCATCCGGTGATCAAGAGAGTTGATTAGTGGCATGTCATGTGAGTTAATCTCTTAAAAGAATCCATATCACATTTGAAGCCAGAAGATTGTCCTAGAATGACAGATTGAAGTATAGCATAAAACTTCTTGAACCATATAAAACTGTCTCCGTTTCCATAATTCGAAACAGGATAAGATAATTACCAAGGAGTGTGGGGAATCAGTGTTACAACATAAGGGATGTATAGTTGTAAGGTGGGTGGGTCTCATACTGTTGTTCATTTAATCAGGAAACTCTGGTACTTAAAGATGCATTATGTAAGATTTAGATTTCAAGAGCTGTTAAACATGCTATAATTGTTCAAAAATAGATAATGAAACATGAAAATATTAAAAATTACTTATTTGTTCACAATAATAGTCTTGATTTTCCAATAGCAGTGTTATGATAATAAACAGTCTCAAGTATCCATTTTTAAATTATATTATTAGTGATTATGTTTCAATCAATGGAAAATTATGATCTAGAGTCATGTGAATAAGTGTCTAATTAATAATTTATACAACATTTGTTGCCAAAAGAACGACCTGCAAATGGCAGATTTAGTTCTTACATAAAAATATATGTAGCTATATGTGACATAATGCAAATACCAATTATATCCAGAGATAAGTCAAGCATTATAACTTAATGAAGGTGTTAAGTCATGTTTCATATACTATAATCTTTTCATTTCCTAGGGGATCACGGTGGCTAAGTGGATAAGGCGCTGGTTCGCTAGCCTGGAGGTCGGGCGTTCGATCCCTGCATTAGCCGAGAAGTTCATCTCGATTTTCTGGCGTGATTTCCCCTTGTCAGTGATGCAGAAGGAGGGCCTGACAAGGACAGCTGCCTAGTTGTTCGGATGGGACAAAAAACCGAGGTCCTGTGTACACATTTGCGTGCACGTAAAAGAACCCTTGGCAGTTGGAATTCAGTTGCTGCCCGGGCAAAATTTCCCTCATAGCACACTGTATGGCGTATGCCCGTCTTCAATTAGCCCAGGTTAAGTGCTTAAGCGTAGGGTGTTAAGCCCCATTTCCTTCATTGGTTTCAATTATTTAATTTACTTATAGACCAGATATAAAATTTTAAATAACATGGAAATGATACTTTTCATTTTATATTAAAAGAAAGAAGAGAAGATTTGAAATTTGTTAGAATGGTGGTCAGATTTGAAATTTCACCGGATTATCACCATTGTCAAGGTTTAAATCCACACATTAAAATTACATCTACAGTACCAACAAACTTTTAACATCACCGGAAAAACATCATAAATTTTTAAATAATGCAAGTAATTATGTCAACATGTCCTTTCAATAAGTATTACATGATCCCAAATGTAAATGTTATCTGCAACATGTAAATTTCAACTTAAGGAAAGAACATGTTGACATAATGACTTGCATTATTTAAAAAAAAATTAAGCTTTTCTGGTACCTTTAATTATAATAAAATCAGTCAGGATACTACTACGCATTAACTTTGTTTTAAAATCAATAAATGTCTATTATCTATTATAAAGTTATTCTATTTGAATTTCAATATTTCATTCGTCAAAATAAAATCCATTATGCATAATAACATTAATATTGTGTTAATAAATCCTAGTTTCAGATCATTTAAACAATAGACAATATGTACCAGATATCACAATTCAATCAAATGATATCCATTTCGTCGCCACAAAATTAACCATTACATATAATGTATTATTCAGATCAGATGAGAATAACTCATATATTATTTCTGCTTTTAAAGGGACCATTCCGATTTCAACAGAGTCTTAGAAATAAAAATCTGTGTGAAATTAAAGCGCCAAAATGATGTATTTACATATGTACAATGTCTCAAAATTTCAGCTCAAAAATATTGAGTCATTTGGACGTGAGCGTCAAAACCAGTTATCCGGACTCATAACCCTTTTAAGATTTTGAGTCAATTTTTTCATTGGTTTTCGTTCTTTTAGATGTGTTAACTGTATACAGTGCATGAGCCACTTCCTGTATTTGATAACGAAAGGTAAATTACACCTACTTGTTATTTTTATAAATTTTACCATATAATACAGCTTGGAACACTGGTCTCCATTTCTAGATTGAAGACGGATAGTATAAATTGTTTGAAAACATGTCACCTTTATTGAGTTTATTGCTTGGCCCTAAGGTAGAGGATTTTAAGGGCTTTTAACACAAAATTAAGCAGTTTTATTCTTCCAAATATAATCGTGATTGGCCCTTTAATAGCAAGAATATAAGAATTGAGTTGCAAAATGAAATGCCAAAACTTTCTGAGCTGGTAATGCTTTTCTCAAATTTCAGGTAAAGGAAATTACTGCTACATCAGTTACCATTTAACATATTAAGAGTTGTTAGACAAGCAGTTTTTTTAAGGGTGGATTTAAAATGTTAATGGGTCAGAGAGTCTGTAAAAAATTGAAAGGCAAATCTGAATTTTGATATTATTTTTTGAAAAATTCTGGACTTTTGATAGGAACAGACAATCCCAGAAAATCTGAATTAAAAAATCTGAAAATCTTGTGGATCGCTTATAGGAAATATGGATGAATGACAATATATTCCCCCGTGTATTGATAAACAGGATAGTATAATCTTTATGAATACAATATATGGAAAAAATACATTAATTTCCTGACAGTACCCCCTGATGACCATTTAAATTACAATAGAATAACTAGTAATAGTCCATTTACCTATATTGATAAAGCGGTATAATATACTGTCAATTATACGTTATTCTCAGCAAGTGATTGTCAATTGTTTTATTTTCTGATACACCAGCTAATTGTGAAGCTCAATTTGGAATCATCAATAATATCAAATAAATCATATAATGCCTTTGCGACAATTTGTAAAATGATATCTGATCATATGTCAAATATTGACAGGAAATTAAACAGACAAGAATGGCAACATTGTGAAATATTGGTTTTGAAAAGTTACGATTTTCATTTGAGTAGGTGTATATAAAGATGTATAGAGAGATGAATATAAAAAGTCAAATTGTTATTTATGTTGATATATAACATCTAAAAATATGACTTCTTGATCTTTACTCAAATAATTCCATTTCCCTCTTTGCTAGTTTGCTATGCAGTCATTTGGAATTTTGTAAGGTCAATAAAAATTTTAATTGACTTTTTTCAATGGACTGGGGTTAACTACCCCCTATTGTGTAATTAATTTGACGAAGTGACGAAGAACTATGTACTATCTTCAAAGAATAGGTTGAGGAAAATACCTCCAAAGCGTTATATTACGCCCTATACACAGTGAGTGGCAGTTGTCCAGGATGTTATATAACTACCTATGCCCTATGCACTTAACAGGTTAAATCTCAATACAATATTTCAGACATTTTGAGACAATATTTTATGGATGTGTGCAATATGATATAAGAAAACTTTATTGTGCTTCCTTTTAAGATAAATTATGCAAGAGCTAAATCTGATTATTGCAAGTCTTAATTTAGGCTTCAGATGTTATGGAAATTACAAATTAGATCTTTATTCAAACAACAAGCTCAAAATCAACTCTGTAGACCCACGGATGGCTCGGCTACAGCTTGGATTTAAATAGGATTTCACTGATTGATTTAATCAAATTTGGTGCTCTGTGATGTTATTATTAACTGTTATGTTTACATCATCAGTTAGATCAAGGCTAAATGATAGAGTGTACTAAGCAAGGCCGCTGTTAAGCGATATTCCACATGTCATTGAAAACTTTACTTGTTAATCGAGATTATGTAGGTGGAGTTAACGCCTGTAAATCAAACAATCGGCCAAGGTGAAGACATATTTGGCCCCAATTTCTAGTCAAATATTACAAGCTAATACTTTGGTAAGAATAAAGTAATTTGACTAAATTTTCAATATATTCTTCTTTCCTTCATCATCTACTTTTGAACTGTTATAGCAAGAATGGCCAACTCTCTATAAAAAAATCTCCCATAATGTGTACATGGTTGGGATTCTGTTCTTTGTCCAATACTTTCCTTGTCAGTCAAGTAGGTGCTACCCCTGACAATATGCCAGAGATGACAATTTGAAAATGGTATTCGTGCCTGGATATTCTATTTTAAGAAATCAGTTCCCTGATTTTAGGACCTCTCAATATAGTTTTAAGTGTTCTCCTCACTAAACAAATGAAATAGGGTTAAACATCCTACTGTTCTGTTCAGACTGGGCTATAGTGTGCTATGAAGGAAATTTTGCCAGGGCCGTGGTACTATGGCTAACTCTTCTATTGAATTCCAACTGCCAAGGGTTCTTTTACATGCATGCCAATGTATACACAGGACCTCTGTTTTTTGTCCCATCCAAACAACTAGACAGCTGTTTATGTCAGGCCCTCCGTCCTGCACCACTAACAAGGGGAAACCACATCAGAAAATCCTGATAGACTTTCTCGACCAAAGCAGGAATCAAACAAGCCACCTCCTCACTTAAGAAGTCCATGGGCTAGCTGCATCTTTTTTATAATTACATATAATTTGAATCGTATTTAATAATTATTTCATTTAACCTCAACTCACTCCTCACCCAAATACCTTACAGGAAATATTTCAAGTCATGACCAAGTTTTTGTGTTAATATATACATCAATTTAAATATTTTAATTCATAATGATCGAGTTTCCTTTTAAGTTGTATATCAATTTAAATATTTTCATTAAAATGTAGTTTTAGTGACTCATATGTTACAATCTGTTACTAAATTCAATAAATATTTGTGCATGTACATTAGTAATATTTTTGTCGTTTTATTTAATGAATTAAAGTGCAATGAACTTAGTATATTGTATTATGTGTGTGTGTGAGTCACTAACTAACAGTCTACCTATTTCCTTCAAAATTTAATTTTAAAGCAATTATTAACCTTATTGTATTAAAATATAGCGTAAACTCGATCAAGTCCTTCCGATATTTTGGACAAGACTTTAGAATCTGTTGATTAACATTGTGTGTATATCAAATTTTGTGCCTGGTAAATACGAGCTAATGACAGGGTTATTACTTCAGAATTTTCCCTGTCAGACAGCCAGTTCATCACATAATTTGTTCATTCCAGACATTTTAAAAACAAAAATATATCATTTTTATACAAATAGAAACTGTAGGTTTTACAATATTTATTGTGCTTTAAAATTAAAGACATGTGAATAAACTAATAGGTAAAATCTCCAGCCTGTTAAAGGGACAATAACACTCTGGTTGGCTTGACAGGTCCAGAAAAAAATTAGCCTTATTCTAACTACGAGATGTTTAAGTGTCCTACCTGTTGTGTAAATTATCCAACACATTCTATTTTACTTGTCCAGAGGGCTCGAAAATATGTTTAAATCCAAGTTACATTTGAAAGTGTTTACGTAAGGCCTTTCAAATCATACAGTTGAATTTTTCTAATTTTTTTTAATTCGGTGTGTTCAGATGAAATTTTTATCACCAATTAATTAGAATATTGTAAAAGAGTACAATTTGTTGACCAGAATATTGATTGGGACATATTATTTAGTTACAACAAGAGTGGTATTGGGGCTTTAATTTCACTGTCAGCCAAGACTGATAAATAGGACCAAAACAATATCCTTGAGGATGTTAGGAAAAAGCATACAGTAAGAATAAACTGGACAAATCTGAAATTGCTCCAAATTTTTATATTACAACAACCAAATTCCAACACCCCATCTGTCGATCATTGGTCGGGGATTGAATACAAAATAAGCTTTCTTCCTACATCAAAGAAAAAACACCAAAAAATGCTAAGACGAGTTTCGATTGGTTTTGCTTATACATAATACATTTGAGTTTTTATAAAATGACTTAAATTTCATGATGTTAACCAACAATTTACTGAGGATCAGCTGACCTTAAGCAGAAGATGAGGCATGTAGAATATGATTTTATAATGAAATGTAATTGATACCCTTAAATACATTCATCTATATTGATTATTTCTGTCAAAAAACTACAAAAAAAAACACCTCAAGACATTGCATTTTAAATTCATCCATTTTTTTATATGGCACTCAATTATACCAAAAAAAACCCAAGTAGGCTTATTTTGTGTTTGGTTGATATATAGTTATGGATTTGATATTGTTTTAATTAAATATTACTCTTTTATATAAAACAGGCTTTGTAAATGTATTTCATGTCATAAATATTGTTTTGCTGGTTTCTCCATGCAATTCTGAATCATATTGTTAAGTTTCTTGTTGTCAATAAAATATTTTCACGGAATGTTTATTTTAATTTTTTTTTGAAATAGTCCTAGGATTGACTTTGAATCTAAAAGATAATGCAGTACGGTAGGCACTCTTTCTGCCCCAATCATAACATTGTAGGTGTTGGGGTAGGGAATTTAGGAGACTGGTAACTTGTTGTCTGTGGCACTGAGTTTATCTTAACCATTTTAGTGTTTGGTGTCTGCAACCCTATTTTGAGACATGTACCATCTGCTTACACTAGGGATGATCCAAGTGCATGGGTGTGGATTAAAGGGGAGGACGAATAGGTCTTTGTCCCCCCCATGATTTTGATCGCCAGGACAGATTTTCAGGTTTATATCCACATGAATGTCCCATTCTGAAAGCTATCTAACCACTGCCTTGGGTATTACCACAGTAATTGATCTTCATGATATCCTCCTCCTTAATTATAGGTAGTCAATTTTACCATATGTCATCATATTACCCCTAGTTACAGCTTTCATTGAAATAACACTGGTACATTTGGATGGGAAGTCATCATCGTATGGTGGCATTTAACCCACGGTTATTATCCTACACCCAGTAGCAATCAGGATATGCTTACTCTCATTGACAACTTTCCCACTGAGTGATCAAGATCAACATGCCAGATTTAAAAAAAACAACTTAGCTGTCATTTCTTAAATTTGTCGAAAACTATTGACCGTATTTCTGTAAAACATGACTCCCGCAGTGTAATAATGAGTCTCATTAAAGACAATTGATGCTAGATAATAATAAACCAAAAATAATTTCCTGTAATTATTCAGCATTACAAAAAGTTCTTAGAAAAAGACCAACCATGATCATCATCTATGTCGGTATTACCTTTGAGAACAATGAAACTCTAATACTGTGTTGTCATGTACAAATTCACGTGCAAAATATTTGATTAAATCCATATATAAAACCAAATCAAACATGCTTAGTCCTTTTAATCGGGAATTAATTATGTGATGAAAGTTATTAATTGGGGATCTTACAGTATTAATACATATATATTACAAATGAGGTTATTAATTTGGGATCTTACAGTATTAATACATGTATATTACACCTGAGCTTAATAGTACCTGATTAAACATGAAACGTGCAATAAGCCTGGGAAAGTTAGAATAATTTGTTATCTGTTAATCATACTAATTATCAAATATGCATATTAATTTAGAAATTCAAAAGCCTGTACTAGCAATAATGATCATCATTAATCGCTCATAACATCAAGTACTACTATAAACAACACTATTTTGGTTACATACCAATTTTAATTCTTAAAAGAATTAAATATACATTATGCAAGAGCTAAATCTGTCTATTGTTAGTATTTATAGATGCTATAGAAATTATTAATTAGACCTTTTTTTATATAACAAGCTCAAAATCAACTCTGTAGATCGTCGGATGGTTTGAATACAGCTTGGATTTAAAACAGTCGTCCATTTAAAATTAAATCAAGAAATGGCTGACCATGCCACCAATTACCATTACTTGGTGAAGTCACTACCGAAAACTGGTGATTATTATTATTATTATTATTATTATTAAAACATTTATATAGCGCTAATTCCACCAACGGTGTTCAGAAGCGCTTTACAATCATATACCAGTAAAACAGAAAATATATAAAACAACTAAAAGACTACAAAAAGATGCAATATAATAAAATAATATATATCTAAATAAAAGCCTTTTTAAAAAAGTAAGTTTTAAGAGCACATTTAAAAGATTGTACTGAAGGGCTAGAACGAATATCAGTATCAGAACCAGATGGTTTTAAATCATTCCACAGGTTTGGGGCTAGAAATGAAAACGATCTTTCACCATATGTAACCATTCTAGCTGATCTTGGTTTGAGACGATAAACGTCATTTGAACTACGGAGACTGCGAGCATTTGTTTGTTTTTCAATTAGATGACATAAATAAGATGGGGTGATGAAAGGTCTGCCAAGCGAGGGTACCATTGCCATTGAGAATGTTACTTGATAACCAAAACCTTGTATCAGTCTATACCAGAAGATTCTTTCTTGTGACACAATGAGCAATCTCACCAAGAATAGATACTTTCAAGAAAAATCAGAGAGAGAGAAAGAGAAAAATGGGGTTTAACGTCCACTCCACACAAACTGGGTCATTTCGGGACTAACATATGGTTTAATTTTATTTTAATACTTCCCTTGCACGTAGCGGTCTGGAGCAGTGGTAGGAAACCAGAGGACCCTACTCCTTGTCATGTACAACTGGAGATTTGAAACCATGTCAGTTGACTCATTGACAGGCTTTATGATACAGCCCGCACATGCTAACCATTCAACCATCCAACCCTCGCTCAAGTAGATGAAGTCAGACAGTCCAACCATTCAGTTTGGTTGGTGATTCACTTGCATTTCATATACAAAATAAAGTCGACAGTCGACACTCCTTTTATTTGCAGGCATGTTGTTTAAAACCAGCAGCTGCCAGTCAGGATATGCCCACATTTTGCAAGAGATGGATAGAGAACAAGCTAAAAACAAAAATGATTTTTTGTACTGCAGGGGCCATAATCAAAAAAGTTATAGTCTGAAATGAGCAAATATCAAAAGGGACTGAGATTTTTGGAATATAAAGATGTGTTTTAGTTTCATTAAAATTGGATAAAATTTGTGACCTCTGGAGGGTCCATAACCTTTGAATTACATACTTATATACAATTTGCATGTATAAAAAGAGTGGCCATTTTGTCGGTCAGTTTCATTTCGATTTTACGGAAATTCCAATTCAACCTTCATTATGGTGGAATTGTGACATATCTAAACGTTTTTTAAAATCAAAACAAAAATTGTGACTTCTAGAGAATCCACAAGCCAAAAATGCAAATTTTCGACAAATCACGGGCCATAATTTAGGAATTTACGATCTGATATGCACGAATATCGACAGGATCCAAGTTCTTTGCGTTCTATACATGCATTTCAAGTTTCATCAAAATTGGGACCTCTAGAGTGTCCACAAGCTAAAAGAGGCCATAATCCATTAAGTTACCGTATGATACATGCCAATATGGAAAGGAACCTAGATCTTGGGACGATAAACCTATATTTTAAAAATGTGGCGTTGAAAAAAACAATTTAAATATAAGCTAACAACATTTTGTCTGACACAATATCTCAAGATAAAAATTAAACACACCGGCAAAAAAAGAATTCTATTAGTTTTAAAGAAAAAAAACAAAGTTAATGAATTTCTTTTAAGAGACATCAACATTCAAATCAAATTAAAATGATGCTAGATAAGTGTAGAAAAAATTGGTATAATAGGTTGTCATTTGATATCTTTATAAGAAAATTGACTTTGTCTGGACACTTTGTCAGAAGAATCTGAAGTCTATCAATAAATGTGTATTTATCCAAACAAAGATCAGAGAATACTGACTGTTCCTCTCTGATTAAAGCTTTTAAAGCCCCAATACCACTCTTGTTGTAACTGAATAATATGCCCCAATCTTTATTCTGGTAAACAAATTGTACTATTTTACAATATTCCAATAAATTGATGATGCAAATTTCATCTTAACACACCGAATTTAAAAAAATGGAAAAATTCAACTACATGCATATGGTAACAACATGGTTTGAAAAGCTTTACGTAAACACTTTCAAATGCAACTTGGATTTAAACATATTTTCGAACCCTCTGGACAAGTAAAATAGGATGTAATGGATAATTTACACAAAAGGTAGGACACTTAAACATTTAGTAGTTAGAATAAGGCTATTTTTTTTCTGGACCTGTCAAGCCAGCAAGAGTGGTATTGTCCCTTTAACACAGTAACCTATATATATTGATATTTCATTAAAAGGAGCTAAATTTTTATTCTTTAATATTAAATTGTTTATTTTGTTTTAACTATTGAATATCAAAAGCCCATCCTTTCACTGTAAGATAACAACATCAAAGTTGATTTAAATTGACTGATAAGTATTCACAATGTCGAAGACTGTGGATAATATTGAGTTAAAGACTTGCCTACATTTAATAGATTTTTAAAAATCTGCAAAATTTTAAGAGAAAATTGTAATCATCAATTTTCAGAATTTGCAAATCCCAATTTTGTAAAACCTGCATCTACTGTAGCTGCAAAAATTCTTAAAACTTTCATTTCTTCCTGGTTCCACAATGCGTGGCACCTAAGTAACTTTCTTCAACACAAAACCACATTTCATTAAAATGTTTCAAGTGGTACACATTTGCATCTGGTTATCAGGACTGGTTAAGATGAGATGCAAAGTAAATGGTCTGTGTTGTGGTCTTACACCACACGGTAGATTAAGGAGTGGTAGGAGTACACTGCCTCATGTAAGTCTATAAATATTAGCATCAGGGATCTATGTGCAATGAATGTAGAGAATTAAATTATTTCTAGATCCTTTCATCAGGACCATTTTGGTTCATTTCTTGTTTGTCTAGAATTGGTGAAAATTGCATTTTTGCATGTTTTTTGAAAATATCTGTAGGTTAACTAAAGTCCTTAGGAATATTTCTTGGCATAAAAGATATTTCCAATACAGTTTTATTTGACCTAGAAATACAGATCACTCAGGTGAGCCCATTTCTGCAGTTTTATAAGATAGTTGTTTGGATCTTTAAAGATACATTATGGGAGATTAGATAACGAGTTGGCAGTTCTTACTATAATACTAGATAATGTAAAGGCAATTAGCTGAAAATTTCAGTCAATTTGATCCACTATGAAGCGATCAACTATCATAATTAATAAAGTCAGTACGCCAAAAATCATAGTCTCAATTATCCATTTAATCATTAAATCGAGAAGGAAAGTTAGGCAGTAAATCGGATCATAAGACAACAATTATAGCAAGCTATAATGGAGGGTTGATTATGGTCTAAATAATTAATAGTTTATATAACATTTCAGGCCTAAAGAAAGACCTATAATAGGCAGATTTAGCTCTTGCATTCAGCATAATGTATGTTTAATATAAATTTTGAGAATCAATTGGAGTGGGAAAAATAGAGTAGAAGTACATGGGAAATTTGATATGGTCTGTATTCATTAGGGGGGTTGGAATGGCCTATTGGTCTAGAGTGCCGTGTTTCGACCTCTAGTTGGCCGGCCACCTCTGGCTTGCGGCTGTGGTTTCATGCCCTGGTGTGAGCGTATGTGGCATGGAGATAGGGGCGCCTTCTCAACCTCGTGGGTTTCCTCTGGGCACTCCGGTTTCCTCCCACAGCTAAAGACCCCTACGCGCAAGCAAATCATTGAAATATAAAATTAAACTATATGTTAGTCTTGCAATGACCTAGTTGTGTTGAGTGGACGTTAAACCCCATTTCTCCCTCTCTCTCTCTGTATTCATTAAAAAAAAATCTGAAACCATGAAGAGTTATCTCCCTTAAACTCACTGAAATCAACATCTGTTAGCCTTCTTTAACTCTTTCATCATAAGAGCGCCTGAAATGGCCAGTAACGCCTTAATAGACGCTCGATGAAACTTGGTAATTTTCCATTCCTAACCAGACATATAGCCTCTGAAATGTACTGTAAACTAATTAGTATTCAAAATGGCCTCCATGACTATTTTTTTATAAAAGAGTTTTGATGAATTTTTTTATAAAAGAGTTTTGATAAAAAAAAATTTTGAAGGCTTTTTGTTGAAATTTTGAATGGCTTCTTCGGTTTTAGATGATGACTTCAAGAAATTTGATTCAAAATGAATTTGAATTGTAGAAAAAAGAAGTGATAAATGACCGAGAATTGGTTGACAATTTTGAAGACGAAAGTGACATTGAATTTGAACAAAACTACAAAACTTGTTAAAGAAATGTAATACAATTCTTCCGAAGGCTCTACAAGCGAAAATGATGGATTTGAAGAGAATATTTTGAATATGGACGATCTCAAATGGAGAGAGAGAGAAATGGGGTTTAATGTCCACTCAACAGAAATTGGGTTAGGGGTCTGCAGCAGTGGGAGGAAACCGGAGGATCCGGAGAAAACCCACAAGGTTGGACCCTACACCTTGTCACGTACAACCGAGGATTTGAAACCACACCAGTTGACTCAATGACAGGCTTATGATACAGCATGCATGTGCTAACCATTCGGCTATCCAATCCCCTCAAAATATCAGAAGGTTTTTTCTTATGCCACAAGGAGGAATCTCACCTACTATAATCAAATTTTTTAGAAAAATCTTAGGAAATAATTTTGTCCATCAAAAATTTTGTCATGTTTTTGGGTTCACAATATTTTCTTTTTTAAAACACAAATGAGCAAATAACTTGACCATAAAGTAAATATCGTTCATGGCATTCAAATTTTATGATCAGAAAATTTTGAAATTTGAAAATCAGTAGGTTTCTTCTATATATCATAGGGGGATTGGGTGGCCGAATGTTTCAATGTATGCATGTTAGTTCACAGGGTCTGTCAAGTAGTGGGGTTTCAATTTGCCCCTGAATTATTGGAATAAAATTGAAACATATGTTAGTCTTGAAAAGACCATATACTGTAATGTAGAGTGTAATATGTGTGTAGTGGCAATATACATCCACATATTCTATGTTTGCAGCCATTTAGCCCTTTTCCAGCACTATAGCTTTTAAAGGACCATCTGTTCAGGCAAATACATAAGTATCCCCAATGATATCTGTGGCGTCCACTACTGATAGCCAAACACTAGAAACAATTATCGATCGCTACAATTTTAACACTGTATGCCTAAGTGATATCATCATCTTTTTAAACTATTTTGAAAAAAGTTTGTTGCTCCATGTGTTGCTCTTATTGTTGAAGAGTGTTCCAAAAACTATATTCAACCTGTTTGTACTGGTCGATTTGATACAAGCACTTCGGGCAGGTCATCATTAGCCGTTGGAGTAAAAAAAAATGTACCGGTAATCATTCAATTAGATAGTTGGTGCCAGTATCACAGCAAGCCCTTCAAGCAAACAATACTCAAAAAGTGCTCACTATCATGAAAATCAAAATCAAAAGTTTTAACATTTCATTAATCTATCAAAGAAAAAAATTAGAAATGACACATTGGAAGTCAAATTGCTTGATTGAGGGAAATGAAGTCTGTGGCATTTCCTTCCCAAAACACATCTCCCAATAGGCGTATATATCAGTATGTTTCAACATGTACATTATTTGTCATTCTTTTGTCATCTGAATAGCTGGATAATCTTGTTAGCCTATGAACTACAATCAATTGAAACATTACATACAACAACTCTCATCACGGTTCCTTCCTTGGCGTCAATATTATATTTTCACCGCCACTGTTACATTCCTTATGAGCAACTAAAATCATTACAATACAATGAGCAAGACATTTTTTTGCATGCCAACCGAGATCCAATTTTTGATTGTTAGTACAAATTCTCTTCTGAATACTTTAGACATGCTAATATATCATCTGATCTTTCTAAAATAAATATGTTTTATTCACTAATATGACAAAAAGAAGTCTATTAAACCTTAGCAATTCTGATAACAACTCCCAGAATCTATGTCCTTGATCACTTTGAAGAATCTTGAGGAAAATCTCAATTCAGATTTGAGAAAGGTATGTAGCATCATTTTAATTTCTAGTGCTATGCCTGTTGTTTACTTAGCAGAATTTTTTGAACATTCTAGCAATCAAAGTTATCATCAAATTGGCAAGTAATTTTCACATCGGTGCAATAAAGAACCCTGTTGAATTTCAACAAAAGCCATCACCTGATCTACATAACAATAAATCTATGTTCAATGTTTGAGTTATTGTGTCAAACCTCGTGGGTTTTCCCTGGATTCTCCGGTTTCCTCCCACTGCTAAATACCCCTAAGCCTACTTTGTGTCAAGTGGACGTTAAACCCCATTTCTCTCACAGTTATTGTGAAGAATAACAATAATGATATTTCTGAAATTTTCTCTTTCGTTATTGCCCTTGACAATGATAAACTCTTGTTACTCACCAATAACATCTTATACATTATAGTATACAGATTTTGATTTATCTAAAGATTCATAAAACTCTTAGTCATCAAGTAATTTACATTTTCAATTACAGTACTAGAATAATCTTTTAGTTATGTCTTCCTTCTACAGATGTTTAATTGCTACTTTTATAATTTATAGTCACTAAAACTATTTGATATTAAATATTTATTGGAAATAAAATCACATTTAGCAATAAATGTTTATATTACAGATGTTAGTCAGTATATAAACCTAATATCAAACTCGTTTGCACCCACGTACAACCAGGGATTCGAAACCACGCCAATTGACTAAATGACAGGCTTTATGATACAGCGTGCATGAGCTAAGCTAATAATTCGACCATCCCACCCCAGGGAGCAGTATAGATTGATGGAAGTTTGTAAATAGTACTAAATAGTTAACAGAACAGAACTATTTTTGGATTGTTTTGATATTAAGAGATTAAAATTTCACAATCTTGTAGTTGGCATGGGATTCTATGGCAATCAAAATCATGCAGAGTGTCTTTAATAAACAAGTATTTTGACAAACACAAACATAGAACTTGTCAAGCTTCCCCTCATACGCCATCGGCAACAATTCCATTCATACCAGCTTCAAAATCTAGCTGAATGTGATGTAACAAAATTATGCCCACACAGAAAATTTGATTAAAAGTCGAAACATGATCAAGGAAAAACTCTAGTCTACAACCGACAAGTTCTGAATTTTAATGATGTTCTTTCTTTTGCCTCAATGAACAATCATAACAAAATATTAAAAACTTCCATTAAGAAACAAAATGAAATGGGGTTTAACGTCCTACTGTTCTGCTCCGAAATGGGCTAATGAAGACGGGCATATGCAAAACAGTGTGCTATGAGTGAAATTTAGCCAGGACAGCAGCACTACGTCCTAGTTTTATATCGAATTCCAATTGTCAAGGGATTTTTTAAATGCATATGGCAATATGTACATGGGACGACAATTTTTTAAACCAGACGACTAGACAGCTGTCAGTCCTTCCATCCTGCATCACTGACAAGGGGGAACCACGTTGGAAAATCTGGACGAACTTAATCATGTATCATGTTCAAAAGATGTAAACGTAAAAATGTAAAGGGTGAAATAACTCGAAAATATGAATTTCAAAAGAGTTTGTTCTTATGTCTCAATGACCAACCTGGTTCCACTAGATGATCTAGCCAAACATGAGAGACCATCTTTACTGATTCTAAATGATACAAGTTAAGAGTTCTCTGACCTAATGTCCAAGAGTTAGATATCAATCACAATAAAATTCATTTCAACTTAATGATCTTGGTATGAGATTAAGACCAGAGATAACAATTAAACAGATTTTAATCAGCATTAACTCTTTTTTTTTGCTCCACACAGGAGAATAACCAAAGTTCTCTGAACTCAATGTGATTAATAATATATATAATGTTATATATATGTGAATGAGATCAAAAGAAAACGCAAAAAAGGCAATCCTGAGAATGAATTGACCATGTTCTAATGAATTAAATTTCTTATTTTTTCTATGGCTTGAAAACCTCTGCTCACGAAGGAGAAGCATCCATCACTTTTTTTATATCGTGCATAAGAGAAATATAACCTAGATGGAACATTATATGCGTCGCGAACATTATTTTATTACAGTTTTATTCCTAGCTATCAAGTCTGATCTTTTTTGTATGTTCATATGGATGTAGCCATATAGTCTTCCCCACTGCCTGTCTGTTGGTCTATCCATCATCCACAATTTCTCACAGACACTGTAAAGATACCATTGTCCAACTCACTGTTTAATTGAAGATGTATTATACAAGAGTTAAATCTGGCTCCAATTGTTATATAAATTATTATTTAGACACTAATTTATTCACATGACCAGCCCATAATCAATTCTCTAGATGATCAAATGGCCGAGAAAATAATGGATTAAAGGATCTATGACATATAATCAGCTAACGTTAAAATAGACATAACTCAATAAAAGGAATGACATTCAAGACTTCGTTCATCATCATGGCAATGATACTTGACAATCGGCTATTTCTTGACAAACTTCAAACACTGATAACTTCATTGATAACGTAAGTACTGTAATATTTTTGAAATATAATAGCAAAAACAGTTAGTTCTTTATCTAAATCTTGTAAAATGCAGACATTTATTGTTAAAGTAAGTTTTTGAGATGATGTTTCGAGATTATCAATGATTTATATAGGTCTAACAAATAAGACATTTACATGTATATAGTGGCGAGTTATAGCCATACCAGATGTATCTCATACACCTTCTAGTTTCATTATTTAGCCAACTCTACAGACAACTGACAATGTGCGGCTGTTCCCTTTATATAGTCTGATGAAGTCGAAATTGGACCGGGGTGCATATTTCACCAGTCGCTGCTAGATCAGTTTGAGGTAAATAAATGTGTCCTGTTAATAAATGTGAAACCTATAGTTTAAATTATCATTTGTCTTGTTGCTGTCGTTAATGGATGTTTTGATACAATAAAATCTTATCTTATCTTATCTTATTCTGTGAACAGGTATCCGGCTTAAGATTTGCCATTATGGAAATGCTTTTTTGCATATAGACTCTTTTAGACATTTTACAGCAAATACCTTTCTATTCAACTTCCTAACACCTAATGAAGCCTGATAGTATATTCATTAATATACCAATATATTAAATTAACTTTATTTTTTAAATAATTTTAATTTCTTGAACTTTATTTATTGAATAATTTTAATTTCTTGAACTTTATTTTTTAAATGATTTTAATTTCTTGAATTTTATTTTTTAAATAATTTTAATTTCTTGTACTTTATTTTTTAAATGATTTTAATTTCTTGTACTTTATTTTTTAAATAATTTAAATTTCTTGTACTTTATTTTTTAAATAATTTAAATTTCTTGTACTTTATTTTTTTAAATAATTTTAATTTCTTGAACTTTATTTTTTGAATAATTTTAATTTCTTGAACTGTTGAAATTCTTTATCTCTAACTAAATGTCGAGATCCAGAAACTACAATCATGAGTAATATTGCAGGGGCGAGATGAATCATGATTTCAGTCTTTGACATTTTCAAAAAAAAAAAACAACCATTAATCATATTATTGACCCAAAAATGAATATATACTGACTGGTACATGATAATTATTTATAATCTTCAGATGATCATAGCCCTAGGAAAAAATGACTTGATGACCTATTATAATTATGTTTACTTCCTGTATCAAGTGTGTTTTTGTTTTGAATCCTACAATCAAGAGTCAGTATTACTATTATAGTTCATAATCAATTCTCTGACAATCTACAATCTTCTCTTCACTAAAAAAGAGCTCCATGAACGGCCATGAACTGTTTTTTAAATTTCAATAATAAAAACAATCTCCTTAATCACTGTATGTTTACCCCGCTCCCCCCCTCACCCTACCATCCTGGTTCCAGAAAGTAGTTCTGTAAAAAAAATTAAAGGAATCCAGAAATGTGACATAGACTCGTTCATCAAGTACAAAATCCTCATAAATAAATGTTACTGACAATCAATTGATATTGGTTAATCATACATTCCTATTAACACCACCATGAGAAAAATGTAGTGCCATATTAATCCTTTGACAAAATAAAAACACAAAATACACCCCATCCCCATCCAATCAGATTTTTGGTAAAGAATGGTCTAAGAATCAGAAGATTTTTTACAAATATTAATAAAAATATTTACATTTACATAGCAGATACGTGAAGTGGTCAAATGCTGCTACCAAGACATAGTTTTGCCCCTGACGTTAGAAAAAACGAACCGTCTATTACTCTCAATCCTATAATATGATATCACAAAGACAGCCATGCAAAGTGTGGAATACGATCAAGCAGTCGCTTTGTCTCAACTGTAGCTTTGTTATGGTTGCTTTCACTGATCTATTGTTCGTTTCTTTTTTTTAATATTTTCGATGGCCTACACTACATGAAGATCTGACCAGTTGTACTGGAAGGTCGCATCAGGGGTTGTACAAGCTTCTTTTGTCCCTACGATATCAAACGTTGAATAATCAATCAGTGTTGATGTTTCTAGTGGTTAACCAACAATCTGATTAAAACACAAATCCAATTTCGTTTCGATATTTCAAATTTTCGATTTTAATTGTCTTAATTACACTTGGATCTGGAAGGGTTGTAATTTAACTGAGGGGTCAGCAATCAAATGGTCTGTCGAATTGAGCGGATGACCTTTTTTTGCGCGGAACTGTGGGTAGACATTAGCAGCAATAGAAATCAAAACAAAGCAAAAGTCAATAAAAAATACATGGCGGTCGCTAATTGGTTAAGCGAATGATTGACGTAATCTAGTCAAATGTCATTTGCTTGGTACCTGACGTCATAGAACGTGAACTCCCACTATAACTTGTTAGATCTACATGTAGTGTAGGCCATAGAAATTATAAAAAAATAAACGAAATATAGGTCTATATTTTAATTAATTGTTACGTGCATAGCACGCCAAGAAGTTGTTTTATTGGCTAAACCCTGTTAATTAATGAAACAGTATAATACATTGTATTTAAAGGGACAATAACACTCTTGCTGGCTTGACAGGTCCAGAAAAAAAATTAGCCTTATTCTAACTACAAGATGTTTAAGTGTCCTTCCTGTTGTGTAAATTATCCATTACAACCTATCTTACTTGTCCAGAGGGTTCGAAAACATGTTTAAATCCAAGTTGCATTTGAAGTGCTTACATAAGGCTTTTCAAACCATGTTATGGCATTTAGTTGAATTTTTCCAATTTTTAAAATTAGGTGTGTTAAGATGAAATTTGTATCATTTTTTAATTGAAATATTGTAAAATTGTACAAATTGTTGACCAGAATAAAGATTGGAACATATTATTCAGTTACAACAAGAGAGGTATTGGGGCTTTAAATTATCTAAGACCTGATAACCAATATTCTCAAATTGTTCATTATTTTTTCTTCAGATAAATTGTTGAAGCCAAGTGTATGACGCAGAATCTCAATTATCTGTAATCCTGTTAATTGCCAGTAATTGGGTTATAACAAACTGATTGATCATTTCTTCTTGTAGTGGGAGTAGTAACATGAACATGTCGTTAACGGTGTACTTTCATTTATTGGCTTAAAGTGCCTACCAAGGTGTCACTAACTGTAGTCAGCGTAGTGCAGCATATCCAAAATTTGGCATGTATTAGTACCAACATATAATATTAATCAGCAAGGTTTGATGTCTAAAGAACAAGAGTAACTAACTTCGACATAGTTTGATCAGATTATTAGCACCCAATGATAGTTCATGTTATATTTCATCCAAATCTTGTTATATATGACATAGCAATTTACTCACAATTGAATTTTAACCAGTGTTTACTTTTGGCTCACAAAATAACTGAATTGAGTGCAATTTAATATCATTATCAAAATTTGATACCACTATCCCCAAAGGGGATGTGACAGGGGGCTTCTTATGGTGGGGCTTTCTTTTGGGTTTAAATCAACAAACAGCTATCCATTCTGTTTTGGTATTCAAATGTACTGTGAAAGACAGCATTTGAAGACATCAATGATATTACATCTTAACTGCTATTAATTAAAAGATCATGAAAGAATTAAATATTGTTGTCAATTTGCGATTACTATGAGCTCCTTGTTGTTTGTGCATCTTCTGATCAAGACGGACAAATTAAAAATTTACCTTTAAAAGCAATCTAAATATGAATGGAAAGTATTACAGTACCCATGGATATATTTATATACCGGAACAACTGGCAAGGAAACCACAACAAAAAGGACTTAACAATTGTTTGAATGATCTTCAGATTTTTCAGATGTATCAATAACAGGCGTACCTCCATATTAATTTATTAACTGTAACAGTAACAATATTCCATAGATACGGGAATGAGAGAGAGAGAGAAATGGGGTTTAACGTCTACTCGAACTTAGTCATATTGGGACTAACGTATGGTTTTCAATTTTTATTTCAAAAATTTGCTTGCGCGTAGGGGTCTTTAGCAGTGGGAGGAAACAGGAGTGCCCGGAGGAAACCCACAAGGTTGAGAAGGCGCCCCTATCTCCATGTCACATACGCTCACACTAGGGTTCGAAACCACAGCTGCAAGCCAGAGGTGACCAGTCAGCTAGAGGTTGAAGCGCAGCACTCTAGACCACTAGGCCATTCCAACGAAAGGACTGAATTACTTTCTTCTACAAACTATACAATGTGTCATTGGATTTATCACTGTTAATAAAATAGTGCTGAATTTTATTGGCCTTTATATAAATGAAATTATAAAAATCCCTAAGCATTTGTTATGAGTTTAATAAAGCGTTGACCATTCTTGCTACCATAGTGTAAGATTAGATGATAAAAAAACAAAATATTGAAAAAAAATATTGAAAATTTCAGTCAAATTACATTATTCTGAAAGGAGTTGTCACTGTTGGAAGTTTGGACTAGAAATAGGCATCAACTGTGTCGCACCATCTACGAGAATTGCTGATCGTTTGATTGAAAGACATATTTTGGATTATACTTAAGTAACATTCTCAATGGCTAGGGTACTCTCGCTTAGTCTGTGACCAAAGATAAACATTTGATTTAGTTTTAAATGGACGACTGTTTTAAATCCAAGTTCTATCCAAGCCATCCAAGGATCTACAGAGTTGATTTTGAGCTTGTCATATAAAAAAAGGTCTAATTAATAATTTCTATAGAATCTGAAGCCTTAAAAAAGACTTATAATAAGTTATAATAGGCAGATTTAGCTCTTGCATAATGTATGTTTAATGTTCATAAGACCAAGAAGCTGTTTAATTTTCGGATAAGTGGAACAGTTAAATTCATGATATTGCATGTAATATATAATAAATGTTAGCATCGAGCAGAAATAGGTGAAAAATAACAAATTCTAATGACTTCTGATAATTACTTTATGGGTTATTACGCTTTCATTACCAACAAAAGAAAATATATGTGACAAGTGACAACCCTTGTGGACTGCTTGAACGACATAGCTGCTGTAGGTGTATGCTTCATTGTCTGGCAACCTATCTTTAGAAAATGTGCTACAATGTAAGCATTCAAAGGCAAATTAGAGAAAAATCCTTCAATAGACTTTAGACAAGGGTAAGCTTTTCCATATAAATATTAATCTTCTACACAAGTTCTTCATAAAGGTCAATTATATAGAATAATGATAGAAAACAGCTCAAAATAACCTATCTATCAAAATTTTTCACATCACGTTTAATTCTATGGCTCCATATTTGTATTTATAGCCTAGATTAGCATAGAATTTTCCTAATGTTTGAAAATGTTTATCTCATAAATACTGTCCCATTCTTTATTAAAAAGTCGGCTAAGTAAATATCACTTTTTGTGAGCAAGCTCAAAGAATTTCTTCAAAGAAAACACTTATCTTTAAATTCCCCCATCGTCATTAGCCTAGTTTAGGAGCAGAACAGTAGGACTTAAATCTCGTTCATTTTATTTATTTCTAAAACCCTAATTCAAAAGAATCACATCAAAAGGTCAAAACTACAGATAAATAAGCACTATTTCTTACAATAATTTAGTCCCGAAATGACCTAGTTGTGTTGAGTGGACGTCAAATCCCATTTCTCTCTCTCTCTCTCTTACAATAATTATTATGGAGATTATCAAATACATAAAATCAAGATGGATGACTCACGCATCAATAAGTTCAGGGATGAGTGGTATCAGATGCTCTGGACAGAGTAGACATATCAGATTTCATTAATGAAGTAAGTCATTCATGATGCAGATTTATATTTAATCACAGACAAGCATCACTAAACAATTTCAATCACATTAACAAGAATTTTATAATTAATATAGAATAAAGTTTTTCTAAATATTAAAATGACTTTTTATAAGACACTGAAAACTGATTAATGTTCATAACTCATTTAGTAATTATCAGAAATCATTAGACTTTGTTTGGCTTCTAATTTTGTCCGATGCTAACACTTATTATATAAAACATGTAATATCATGAATGTAGCTGTTCCAGTTATCCGAAATCGTTGAAACTCAAATGGCCTCTCCGGTTTCATGAGAATAAACACTGTGTATACAGGCAATCCGATGATAATCTTGGTGTCTAGAGGGTCCACAGGGTTTTTCAAAGTGATAAAGGGTTATACAATAATTTTCATTTATAATAATGTCTTCTGATTTAAAAAGATTTTGCAGTTGTAATGTATGTATTTCCTCACATTTTCCTGTCATAGCCCCTTTAAGAACATGTCTTACACTTTTACATCTAATGAAATTCATCATCAAATCTGGAAGTAGGTGGACAGACAAATAGATTGGATCTATTACAGCTATTTCGCAAATTCTTATATTTAAATGAGCTGACAATTCTCCAGTGATGATGTTGACCTATTGTTGGAAATTATTGAAGACAAGTATAAGACAAACCCATAATGGATTACAAGATAACAGATGAGGATTTTATGTATATATTGGCAAATGTATTCTAAATTTTCGTGCTAATGGACGCAATCAGCGTTTTTTTTTTCTATTACTTCAGAAAAAAACACGTTTTTTTTTATGTTAACATAAAATCTAGTCATCAACTCCTTAACCTAGTATAAATATTCTTCAAGGCCATAAACCAGGGATCTTAATTCGGCTGATTATAAAACAATGGAATCATCTCAATTACAAACATTTAGAAAGTCAATCAACTTGACAACTACAATCCTTAAGTCATACCGTGTGAGAATCGGTCAAATGGTCAATGATCTGAGTAATTAACACTTTATGACGGGTAGTTTTGTAAATATACAAACTTGTTGATTATCGATAACAGGTTCAGTAAGTTGCCTTTGTGCTGAATGAAGACGATCCTACCAATAAGCACACTTTACCGTAATTTTGATAACATTGTATGCTAGCTGATAATTCACAACATGATCAGTATGTGGCTGACTGATATCCAAGATTATTTTCTAAAATCACAGAAATCTTTAGGTGTAATTCACAGGGTGATATATCCATCTGAATGCTTTCTATTATTAGCTACTTATAATAATGACCGGTTAACTTATAATACACAATCAACAACTTTTATCACGACTCCATTTTAAAATTTGTACACAGCAAATATGGAATTTTTAAATGACATAACAAAAACTTACTATCATTCCTCTGCCAATCTATCAGTTTTATTCGATTTATTACTATATATTATAAGGGTCCATGTCATTGAGGCATGCCTACTACATAATAGTGAAAATGGTTTAATTTAAAAATCTATGATGCTCTTGATGAATTAGTTATAAATGTAAGTGTAAAATACCTTATAAAGAAGATAAACAGTGTTAATTGATACCATGAACTATTCAACGAATAAACAAAGACAGTCATTTATTCAGGAACATTATTCACATGAACTTGATGCCAGTAATTGAATTAAATATGAATAATTTGAGAAGGTGTAGCTACTTTATCGTTATTAGGTTTAACCTACTAAGAATCAAGACATTCTAAATAACAGACTAACAAGAATTATATTTGTGGAAGTCTTACTATATTAAAGTGAATGGGATCTGAATTATCCTATTTCCTACAGTGACTTCTTTTGACCTAATTCTGGCCTGTTTGTTTTAAAATGGATTAAAAACTCTTGCTATAAACTTTTCATTCCCCATAAATAATTTTGTTACCACAGACCTAATAAGTTGTTCTCTGTTTAATATCAGTTTAAATAGAAATTCTCATTTATTTTACGCAACCAATATATTATTCCATATGTTGCTCAAGGCTGGGGGAGGGGCTGTTGCGCACTTGCGGTCAGGGATCATGAAAGTTTCAGTACAGTACAGTGCAATAAGATGACATAGCATGGCACAGCACAACCAGCAATTCATAGTATATAATGTATAATGTATGAATGATGTAAAATAAATATTTAAAAAAAAGAAAAAGAAAACGTTTAGAAATAAGGGAGGGGCGGGGTTGGGCGCCCCTCTAGAATAGTCTAGCTGGAACACTGCATTAAAAGCATTAAATGACAAGACACCACACGAATTATGTCTGATTATGAAACAAAATCTTACTGTTCTGCTCCTACTGGGATATTAAAGACGGTGCCTGATTATGTCTGAGACAGATGCCATATGTGTTATAATGCAACAAGACTATCAATATTGCCCCATCTTGAAAGATCAAAGGGGTTCCAAATTGTCTTTTAAAGTAAAAGAACTTATTTTAACTTACTTGATGAACTTTTCAGAAAGAATTGATCGTAACAGCAAATTCAGTACTTTGAGACTAAGATACCGATTTTTTTTTTCATTTGTATAGATCATTGCGCAATGCAAGAAAAAAAATTTTTTTGGAGGTGTACCGTAACAGCTAATGATTTAAAGGGCCCATCCAATTTTTTAAGAGTCTCAGAAATAAAAGAATGTGTACATGTTTATATGCAAATTAAGAGCCCAAATCTGAAGAAATGGTGTGTTTACCATGTCCCAAAATTGCATCTCAAAATAGTACGTCAAAACTGCATATCCGGACATGTAACCCTTTAAGATTTTTGGTCAATTCGTTTGTTAGGTGACCTGATAATATATTATCGTTCCTTTAGCGGTATATGCAGTGCATGAACCACAAGCTGTACCTACACCTTTTTTTTTAGATAATAAACGTCTGATTTTATCCAGACAGTGGTCTCATTTTCCAGGTGCAGACTGATGGGTTTATGTTTTTGATACATATTACTATATTGAGTTAATTGCTCAGATTTTAAGGACAAAACTAAGCAGTTTTATTCTACAAAAATTAATCGGGATTGGCCCTTTAAAAACTGTTTTACATTTGTTCAAAATATGCCACCAGGCCTTAAGGGTCCATTCTATTGAATTGTCAATCAGCACAGCGGTAATATTGAAACTACTTGACCAGTTTACATAAATGAAATGAAGTTTAAATGTCCTACAGTAACTTGGCTAATTGGAGGGTCACAAACAAGGAAGTAATATTTATAATAGAAGGAATAAATGAGATCATTATCCGGATTCAAACTGGAAGTGAGTTAATTTATCTTACTACAATCAGGGGCCATAATCCATGAAGTTTCGATCAAATACATGCCAATATCAAAAGCAACCATGACTTTTTTTAGATAAACCTATATTTCAAGTGTCGTCAAAATCGGATAAGAAATTTTGACCTGTAGAGAGTCCACAAACAGTTGTAGGCGTATAAAATTTGCTTTAATTACAAACAACATCTATTTGATTAGCCAGCCTTTAGAATCACAACAACACTTTTAAAAATCAATGTAATGGGTGGAAAATGTCAACACCAAAATGATAGCTGACTGACTTACTTTAATGAATGAGAAGGGAACTTTCCGGCAATTGTCTCTGAAATTAGTTTGAAATGCGGTAATTTGGCTTGATATCATCGCCTCTAGCTGGGGGAAAAAAGGTCATTTAAAGTGCTCATAAGACGACAAACTGAAACTCGGCGTAGTGATGGACAGTGGTTATTATATGCACATTACGGAAAGTTAACATCAATCTGATTAAAAATAAATCAGCTATCTTCACTCAAAGTCGCAAATATAGACCTCCCGTAAAAACGACTTGGCCAATTATCGAAAACACTCTTAATCCCCTCGGTCCCTAGTGACGTCACAGTGTACAAATGCATATTCGGAATGTTTATTCCTTAATTACCTATATACAGCCGGCGTGTGTATTCATTAACGCCTGACTGGTTCCTTAATCCCCTAATTAAATAAAACAACTGACTACGGAATAATCTGTTTTTTTTAATTTAGAATTTGTTTTATAAAGCCGATTGCTGTAGCATTGTCTTTTTAATCAGAATAAGCCGACCGTAAACTTACAATTGGCTTCTGATTGAAACACGATAGGTGTAGAATTAGTGTAGCCGGCGCTACGGACATCTATGTAGCCAATTGAAATAATTAATTGTCGGCATTTAAGAAACGAAATGGTTTTAAGTAGTAATCATATAAATAAATCATTAACACGTGTTATTGGTCATTCTATCATACACCGAGAGAATGGAAGCAGAATATTTAGAGTTATCCTATAGCAGAAGTTCTTTTAGCTCTGGCAATGTATCGGATACAGATACGTCGCGAGAAATGATAACTATAGCGCCATATATTATGTTTGAGCCGTATCTATCTGACTGTGGCTCCATAGAGGATGGCGATGTAGATGATACCGGATCTAATAATGAAAACCATCCGATTGTTGCGAGACTAGATTCATTGATTTCATTAAATTATCTATTTACAGCTTTTATAAATAAATTGATTTCATTAAATTATCTTTTTAGCTGTAAATAAATTGATTTCATTAAATTATCTATTTACAGCTTTTATAAATAAAAGAATTGATATTACATGTACACAGCCTGCCCTATAGTAGTAATTTACACACAAAGGATATTTAAACTAAAATTGCTTCAGCATTCCACAAAATTTACATCCGTTATAATCGAGAGCCGTTTTCGTTCAGTTTGGGTTTCAATAACAGAATTACCTCGTGATATAATCGTATATGTCCATGATACAACACCTCAAAGAAGACTTGCTGTGTTCTATTTTTAGGTTCAAATAATCCGACCATATCAGAAAGCATGCATTTGCACCTTGCACGGTGAAATAATCGTATATACGACCCATGAGATGCCATGATATAACTGTCATCAAAGGGAAGCGTGCATGCACCAATTGGGATGTGTTCTATTTTTAGGCTCAAATAACCAGACCATATCAGAAAATGTGCACGAATAATAATAAATGACTAACGATTTTTTTTATATGTAACGAATAATAAATTACGTTTTGCATTTTGCAATTCTAAATTAATTCAATGTTTTTAAGCGCTTTAACAATCAGATTCACCAATCAATTGTCGTCAATAATCTTAACTCGCTGAGCAGAATGGGTTCGATAATCAACACCAGATTTAAAAAAAAGGCAGGTTATCGTTTATTATTTCAATTGGGAATTTAATTGGCATTTATTTAATTAGGTGATTGGCGGTTGTTGAGACCGCGATTAACACTGCTAGTTCTCCTTTGTTTTGTTTATCTGCGAGTATAAAACTTGCCAAAATGTATTGTTGAAAATTTGTGCATATTTAGTAATACTTTGTTGTTTTTCTTTTATCAAATAGTTAACGAACTTGATTGACCTTCCACTTACCAGTGGCTTGTTCGCACCAATTTATCTACGACAAGCATGTCGTCAAGGTGTAGCTCACTGATTATTAACAATTTGTAGGGGCTTGTAAAAAAAAAAGATTGCATGTCGTGTAAATATTTATTTTGTTTTTGTGTAGGTCATCAGCATATTATTCGTTTTAAATAAATATTTTATAATTTCATGAGAAACGATGGTTATCAAAGAACCGTAAGTGCAACTAATGTTTTATCGTTTGGTTGAGCCTTTTACTAACCACGTGGTTCTTGATTTTTTCTTTCGTGTTTTGAATATATATATATTTCCCAAACGTCGTATACCAGAGTCCCAAACTTCGTATATCCGAGACCCAAACGACAGATATCAACTCTCGCGTCATCTTTTTTTTACTACTCCATAACAATTAATGGTGTGTTAATTTCATAATAAACAATGAAGTTTATTCGACAATAAGTACAACTCGGTTAATTAACTGCTTCTATAATAACAAGTGGGATGAAACAGCCCGATAGCAAATCAGGTGTGGGATGAAACAGCCCGGGGTGAACCAGTCGTGGGATAAAACGACCCGCATCCGCCAATCCGTAATTAAATTGTTGACAAACGCAATCCACTCTTTCCGTAATATTTCGTCTTTGGGAAATTTATGAAACGTCGGTACATTATTCCCCTTTTCTCTGCTGGAATTTCCACAACTCTCAATAATACAACGATAATTCGGCATCGTGAAATACACTCGGAAATATTATAGTAACAAATAAAATCTATTACAATTCAAGACGAGAAAGGTCTGCGTTTGAAAATGCTTTGAATTATATAGTGATGTGTAGCTTACATAATTACGAGCTAATGATTACCGACAATACACACTTGTTAACTGTTGGTATGTTGATACAGTGATATATTATACAGGCAGTGATATATTGGATAGATAATGTGTATAGTATGTGTAGTGCCTGTGACGTCATCAGCCAATCAACCGGATTAAGGTCGTTCATGAAAATTTGAAAACCGTTTTTGGCTGTCCCATACTAAAACGTAAATAGCTCAGTTAATTTTAATCAGATTGATTTGAACTTTCCGTAATATGGATTAAGTAATCATTGTTTATTATAATATGTAATAGAACATTATGATCTTATGTGCACTTTAAAATCATATACTAATTGTGGTGACAGGATCCTGGTTATTTCATTCAAAATGTAAAATTCTATTTCTGTGGTAAACAAGGTTGTGGTCAACAGAAAAACTGAATAAAAAAAAGATAGTGTTGAAACATGTCTCTAATTTTAACCTTATAATTCATATCTATCACTCTATCGTCGGTTTAACACAAACTAGGTAATTTTGGGACTAACATATGGTGCATGTACCCTTTAACAGTGGGAGGCAACCAGTGTAACTGGTTAAATCTCACTAGGTTGGGTAGGCAACTCCAAGAAATTCCCTCTCTCCCTCTCTCTGGTGTATAACAAGCTCAAATCAAATTATGGAGAGGAGAGAGAGAGAGAGAGAGAGAAAGAGAGAAAAGGGCTTTAACATCCACTCAACATAACTAGGTCATTTCGGGACTAACATATGGTTTAATTTTATTTCAATAATTTGCTTACGCGTAGGGGTCTTTAACAGTGGGAGGCAACCAGAGTACCTGGAAAAATCTCACTAGGTAGGCAACTCCAAGGAATTCTCTCTCTCCCTCGCTCTTTTGTATAACAAACTCAAATCAAATTATGGACCTAATCTCTGGAT
This sequence comes from Patella pellucida, assembly GCA_917208275.1. Classification (NCBI taxonomy): domain Eukaryota; kingdom Metazoa; phylum Mollusca; class Gastropoda; family Patellidae; genus Patella; species Patella pellucida. The sequence continues at coordinate 68,614,941 of OU795039.1, forward strand.
CTTACGAAAATCTGGGTGTCTGATGTGCGATTAATGTAAAACACTTGTAATTCCTTGAATATTTATCATGAATTCTTGACTTCAATAGGAGATTCATCAATATTCACTGACATCATGATAATCGACTCAACAGTTCAAGCTCAAACAATACTGGAAAAATCAGAATATCATGGCCATAAAAAATCTATATCTTAATTGGACAATCCCTAGGTATGCTCTTGAATGTAAAAAAATCCAATAATAATATGGTGCTGAGCATGATTAAACATTTACTTGCTCTCTGAACTTCTAGTAAGAGACATGTGAACAATAATGACCAATCAATCACAGGAATAAAAGTAGAAGTCAACATGTCAATAGTATTTTGATTGTTTTAGAAATGTCCGATATCGAAGAAACGTGCAGTTGCTTATTCAGAAAGATACAGAAAATTGGAAAATCACTACCAGTACCAACCAGTATTTCCAAGTTAATAAAGCTGTTCAGCTTATAATTGATGTTGTCACGTCAACTAACTTTGAGGAAGCAGATATACCAAAGGGAAAATTACATCGATTTAGCAGATTTTGTGTGTATGCTAAACCAATTAGGATTTGTTAAATTGAACACAGGCAAGTCACCTAAGATCCTTACATTAAGCAAACAAAATATTTATAACTAGACCTGTGATGCATTAATGACAGGTTTCACCGGTGCCACGTTATCCTTGAACTGACGTCACCATATCAATGGAAACAAATAACAGATTTCCAAATGAGCATTGCTGTAAAATGGACGCAGAATTAACCAATAAATCCAGCAATATCTGTTCCATTAAGCGGCAATTGATGGTGCCGAGTGAGGTTAGCAGCATATTTGGTTTCGCATGGTGCCAAAATTTGCCTAGGACTCATGCTACTTAATTTGATGCCACATGTGGGGGTGGAGCGTAACTAAGAAGAGTTATTCACCTGGTGCCCTGGTCCAGTTCATCTACGGACCAGGCCAAATTCACCTTGGGTCCAATTCCTATGGCCTAAAACATTCACAGGGTCATGCTGGTTAATTTTATAGCAAATGTGGGGATGGATCACTGCAACAAAGCGTGATGGGCAAACATATACACATACATCTTTGATTTTATTTATATTCGTTTCTCTATCTGTAAAAGAATTTCTTCATTTGCCTCTAATTGTACTTTTTCCACATTAGCACAGGATTCCAAAAGTCAGAGGAGATATTAAACATCTAAATTTACTGCAACTTATCCCTAAAGTGCCGCCCAACTATCTTTAAACAATTCAGACTTATAAGCCCTATAAGTAGCTTATGTGAGTTTTAGGTTCTCACCAGCCCCTATAGAGTTGATAAATATGAATAATATTCAGCAAAAAATCACAATAAGTTAAAAATGTCTCAATTTCACCTTGAATGTATGGTACCTAACAGACCAATTCATTTAATTCTATTAAATCTGCAATAAGCAGAACCAATGCAAAATGTCTAGCAATAACCAGAACCAATGCAAATTATGTAGCAAATGTGAATTGAAATCCATCGAACAGGGAATATGCAAATCAAACCTTAAATCACAGGATCGATTTTCTTCCAATTTGGCCTACGGACACCTGACAATATGAACCTTAAGAGTAATTGTATGAATTTGTAACCATTTAACATAATTATTTTGCCATTCAAAGCATATAATTGTCCCGGTTACTAAACATGTGCAATAGTGAACTCAATCTGTGTTAAAAAATCCATACAGGATTTGGACCTGTACAGTATTATGTTCACAAACTAGGGAGACGATTTTAGAATGATTTTGGTTTACTTTGAAATCACTCAATCACCTTAAAGTGAAGTATGACATGTCATCAAAACAGCTCCTGCTAAAATAGATTTTTTTGGTAGTTTTGAGTTGATTAGGGACCAAACTATCCAAAAATGTTGGGGTTCAAATTTTCCAAACCCTTGATCCCTATGGGAGGGGCATTTTTTGAAATCAGACATGGCTATCTCCGCCAATAATGGTTGGATTTTCATGATTTGAAGTACATTCTCGTGTTTTTTCATCTATGATACATTTAAAATTTTAATTGGAAATAGTTTTCATTGACTTCCAGTGGTGAATTTTTGAAATCGGACACCTCTGAACGAGGACATGACTATCTCCGGCAATAATCTTGGGATTTTCGTGATCTGAAATTCATTGTCATGTTTTTTTTTCATGCTGACCCAATCTATAATACACTTAAAGCGTTTGGAAGTAGTTTTCATTGACTTCTGGTTGGGCATACCGATTTCTGGTGTCAAACTCTGATTAATTTCAGCCAAAAATCTTTGGATTTTCGTGATGATCTGAGGTTCATTCTGTTGGGTTTTTTTTTATCATGCCGATGCAATCTATGATACACTTAAAGGGAATGGAACTAGTTTCCATTGACTTCCGGTGGGAAATACCACTTTCCGGTGTCGAACTCGGATTTATGTCAGCCAACTATAATACACTTAAAGCGAATGGAAGTAGTTTTTATGAACTTTGATGTCAAACTTTGATCGGTTTCAGTATACAGAAATCTATCACACAGTAGCACTTTTTGTGGCTTCTGAAGCATGGTAAATCTTTTGTGCAGTAACTTTTGGCCTTTTGGGTCATTGGAATGTTCTGTCATGAGATTCAAGACCAATCTGGTAAAGTAAACAAGTTTGATATCAAAACAAAAAGAAATCATAAGAAGCCAGATGTCTTTGGAAATAAAAATGCAATCCACTACCTCATCCTTGTCTCCTTGCACACGTCTGATCATATCAAAACCCTGTGCAGCCCTTTTAACAACCATTTTCTGTTAGTTCAGTTAAAGCGCGAGGGTCAGGGAGAGTAAGTTTCTGCACAGGAACATTTATGCTACTTTGTTCAATGGCAGGACAGTTCGGAGTTCGGAGATCTGGTCACATACGGCTTGTTACACACGGCGGTGTAATTCACCAATTCAGTAATAATCACGCCTTCGGAAAGTTCTTAAAACAGTATAAGCAACAGATGCAAGTTTTTGATAAGGTATGAGTGTGTCATCCTATTCATGTGTGACAAAATACTTCCTCAACAGTATTCAACCAGCATGGGGAATGTCTCTTGTAGGTTAATAATAATAATAATAATAATAAATAATCTGCTTTATTATAGCTGTACATTGTACATCCACAAATATGTGCTCAAAGCGCCTCACAGTTTAGGGAGTTTCTGCATTAAAATAAACAAAACAGTTCTATGTACAATTACTATATTTCTTTAAAGCTACGTTTCATCAATGATTCTCTTGTCACTATCACACACAACAATGTACAGCCATAGCAATAAATGATGAGAACTTTGAGGGGCGTAGCTGTGGCACTGGTTGAGCCTTTGCTCCTTCAACAGCATATACTAGCCGGTTTGATACAGTAAAGGCTACACCTGAGAAACTCTTACAACTTGCATCTGTAGCTGGGCATGTGTTTGGTCACGTGCAGCTGATGCCCTCACAATTTTTACGGACCTTGTCTCTCGGGTCCTTTTGGTATCCGCGGTAATCTCAGGTTTGTAACTGAGAAGGCTGCAAAATACAAAGATCTAGAGATAGATGTGATGGAGCGAGTGTGTGTCATTGGAAGTCATAAGTATCAAGGTCAAGGAATTAGAGAGATTTTTCTGCTAAGTCCATTAAACCTACTAGCGTATTGTTCAGTTCAGAAAACTTTGGAAGGACAGTTGCTTCCACTGACTTGTGCTGCATTGTTGCCCCATATTACAGGAACAAAGTACACCACAATACGCGACAAGTCGTAGATCCTCACATGACAATTCCGATAATGACGTAGTATGATGTATTCAATTCATTCTTCATTAAACGGTAATAGATTTTATTTTTAATTAAAAATACCTTGGCGGTACTGCAGAATCTGTATGAGCAGCCACTCTTATTCAGCGACATCTCTTTGTAAGCGGTCACGATAAATTCCCCCAGTAAAAATTCTATTGTTTCATCTCTTTATTCAACGGTCACTCCTCTAAAGCGGCCTGCGGTCACTATTTTACTAATAAATTCAACAAAACATCCCTCATTCAACGGCCATTGTTGAGTGAGATCTCATTGTGTCGTTCTTTGTAACACCTTCGCTCAACCCTTGAGTAGTAGTTAGTAGTTAATTAACTGGACCCCCACTGATCAGGTAAAAAGAAATGTAAAAATAACAGTCGACCCAGGATTATCTGTTAATTAATCTTTTATTTTATTAAACGACTAACCTATTTATTGTTTTCACGCGTAACTACACATTATTTGATACTGATTGAATAAAATAAAAGTACCGAGTTTTGTCACGATCATCTAGTATCTCTTTTCCATTGCCGCTTTGTTGTTAAACAGACGTTTTAGCGCCTCCTATAATAAAACATACAGAGTTGCACCCCCTGCAAATCGGTGATAAAATGAGCGACGAGTTATTGTTCGTGTGCTTTTTGATAAAATAAAAGTGGACCCCCACTGATCAGGTAAAAAGAAATGTAAAAATAACAGTCGACCCAGGATTATTTGTTAATTAATCTTTTATTTTATTAAACGACTAACCTATTTAATGTTTTCACGCGTAACTACACATTATTTGATACTGATTGAATAAAATAAAAGTACCGAGTTTTGTCACGATCATCTAGTATCTCTTTTCCATTGCCGCTTTGTTGTTAAACAGACGTTTTAGCGCCTCCTATAATAAAACATACATATTTGCACCCCCTGCAAATCGGTGATAAAATGAGCGACGAGTTATTGTTCGTGTGCTTTTTGATAAAATAAAATTAATTCATCGATTTTCTTCACAATAATGGATGTAAATTATCAAATGTGTCACAATGGTAGACAGAAGTATCGAAGGTTGGTACAATACGACAAGTTTACAGAAGTTATGTCCAAGATTTAAGTAAAGAATTTTGTTTCCACAGCAAGATTCAACGACGGACAAATTTACCGATGCAGTGTTGATGTTCATCTCCAAAGTGTAATATTTAATTTATGCCAGCACAAAAAGATTTTATTAAAAGGCCACTCCCATAAGTAGTTTCAGTTCAACAACAAGATTCAGCGACGGTCATATTTACCGTGATTTTATTAAAAGGCCACTCCCGTAAAGAATTTTTGTTCAGCAGCAAGATTCAGCGACGATAAAATTTACCAAGATTTTATTAAGAGGCCACTCCCGTTAAGCGGTCAGTCGTAAAAATTCCCTTGGGTGGCTGCTTAATGCAGATTCTACTGTCTATTGATTTTGGCTCGGGTAGCCAATAGCCTTGGTGGCTTATTAATTTTGGCTTAGGTAGCTAATAGCCTTGGTGGCTTATGGTTATAGATACCTTGGTGGTATTCATCTTTTTTTAAATAGGAAAGTTAAATTATTACTAGTAAATTTTAGTGGAGAAATCCTTTGGTTAATGTTATTTGCAGGAGTTGTGGATCGAAGCAATTGAATAATTAAGAGAAATTGAATACACAACAGACTACTAAGTGTCTTATGTCATGTGTGTGTAAATTGTGTACACACTTGATTGTGGATAAGTAGGTCAGCGCACATGTTTGTATTGACTATCGTCAGCCATGATCGGGGGTTTAAACAAGTGAGTTGTGACAATGTGGCGTCATCACTTAGTCCCATTTTTCGCATTTGTTTGTTGTTTAGATGATGGGTGTAACGATTTTTATGTTTCTAGATAGGATCTTTCTTACCACTGACCCATGGGCCACTGATGCCTTTAGTGGATTTCTTATTCACGTGGGTCAGGGGTGGGGGAGTTCTGTCTCATTGTGTGATTTGATCTGGTTTAGTTCTAGTATTTTCAAATGTTTTATCGCATAAAATTCAATATCACTTCAGGGAAAGAATTTACAGTATCGTGTTTATTTGTACCAGAATTGGAGAGAATATGTACTAACAATCTTACTTTGATTTCAGTCCGAACTGAACCGGAGTGGTTTACACTGGGGACAGTTCTCCTTCATCACCTGACAGCTGAACAAGTGTTACTTAACAAAGATTATATTAGTTATGTTTATAAAATTTTAATTATTCTTGATTTATTTGCGATGAAAAAAAGAAATTTTTGTGAGGTTTTAATATTTTTATTTTGAGTATTGGGAAAAGAGGGTAATGATATGCTGGCCTAATGTGTTTGAAGGGGGTTCGGGAGATAGAATATGTTATCGCATTATTGCTCCCCAATACTTAATACTTCTGAAAGCTGGAGAAATTGACATGCTGAGAATTGGTGTAGATCCCCACGTAATATTTCCAATGATTACGTAGTATGATATATTCAATTCATTCTTCATTAAGACAGCGAGGGCGGTAGTCAGTAGTACTGGTGGACATGAGATAGGCACACTATGTCCCTCATTTTGGTCGATTTTTTCCCACCCAATCCCAACTACGGTCTTTCGGTTGTGTTGATCCTCTTGCATTCAGATTTATTGTATTATTGCTCCCCCATACTTAATGGAAGCTGGAGGAATTGACATGCTGAGGATTGGTGTACATAACCACTTCCCTCAAACTTCGTGCCATTTAAGGTCAGCTGCTGGCAGTTGGACAAGAGCATTTATGTTCCTGTACCGAATCTTGATCTGCCTGCCCATCGTGCAGTAATTGAACTCACAAAATGTGGTTGTAAAACAGGCTGCGCAGGGCATTGTAGTTGCCACAAAAATGGTCTGCCTTATATTTCTGCACATGTTTAAATAGGGACCATATACCAATATGACGACGAGGATGATGAATAACTGTTAAGAATCTTTTTGTTTTTGATATTAAACTTGTTTACATGCTACAATTGCCAAAGTGCCTTGAATCTCACGACAGAACATCCCAGTCACCCAAAAGTGACCACATTTACCATTTAACAATGCTTCAAAAGCCACAATAAGTGTTAGGCTGAGACACAAGAAAGTGGTATTCTCCTCCGCAATTAAATGAAAACTACTTCATTTTGCTTTAAGTGTATCACAGATGGGATCGGCATGATGACAAAACCCCAGAATGAACTTCAGATTATAACAATCCAACCATTGTTGGCAGAGATAGCCATGGACTTGGTCGGATGGGTCTATATGATGAAAAAAACACGACAATGAACTTCAGATCACAAAAATCCAAATATTATTGGGGGAGATAGCCATTTCCTTGTTCAGAAGTGTCTCATTTTCAAAAATTCCACACATGAAGTCAATGAATACTACTTCCATTTGCTTTAAACGTATCATAGATGGGGTCAACATGATGAAAAATCATGAGAATGAACTTCAAATCATAAGAATCCAACCATTATTGCCTTGTCCTCATTCAGAGGGGTCTCGATTTTAAAAATGCCCCTCCCAGAGGAGTCAAGGGGTCGGAAAATTTGAACCCCAACATTTTTGAATGGCTTGGTCAAACATCAAACCAAAAAAAAAAAAAAAACAATTTTAGCATACAAATCCTACAGGATGACATGTCATATCACACTATTAAGTGTGGTTTAATGGTCGAGAGCGAGACATTAAGTAATATACAGTAACAACAAGAGAACCATGAGGTCCGAGTGTTTTTACAATATATTACGCAATGTCTTAAGCTTGAGACCTTTATATGACTTAAAATACACACTCCGCATGTGCGTTTACAGTGAAATACGTCATGCCAGTCTAATATTTTATAAGGTAAGCAAGTTGCCCGTACAATTACTTGAAATAATGGCAGGCCAACATCAAAGGGTGACGTCACATCTGTATTTTAAGTACAGTTACTAATACTGTATTTCAATATATCATATTTTCATGTCAACACCTCTATACTCAGTATATCTGTTATTCATGCATTGAGTTTGAGGTAAATGTGTAAACTAGATTAAAATTTTCAATTTTCTTGTTTGTAAATATATATATTATTTGTCGTATTCCTTTATCTTTATAAACATGTTCATATTGTATGCTGTCCTTAATGGATGTTTTGATACAAAAAAATCTTATCTTATCTTATCTTAATGACCAACAATAAGACTACATTAAGTTAATAACATACATGGAGATGGCATTAGTATTAGAGTACCAGCTAGTAGGTACATATATATATATATATAAATACTATTATTGTAGTCTGGATTAATGTTATTGTCCTCCAAACCATAATTTATTAGACAACTGTTGGCTAGTTAGTGCCTGTGATAATCAACTTCCATGCCGGCCTGGAAGTAATCAACTAGCACCTGACATTTTTAATTTTGGGTTGGGCATGGATGGTCATGTATTAGAAATATCAACAAAAATAAGGAAAATAGACAAATTTGTGAATAACAAAATGACAGGTAGAAGAGAATTCTGACCAGGCCTGAATCTGTTTCTGACAATGTCTGCGACAGGCAGTTTATTTGAAGGCTTCAACTAAAATTCTACCAATCAAACTGACCGTGATGATGAACGTGTTCCAAGCAGGCCCTGATCCAGCATTTTGTCGAGGGGGGGGGGGGGGTGGGCATGCATTGGAGCAAAGGGTAATCATCAGAGTGCAGAATGCATTAGTGGTTTAGATAACCAGTCTAAATGGGGCCGATGAGGGGGGGGGCACATGGTCCCCTGGGCTCCCCTGAATCCGCACCTGCCAAGTTTTGTTAAAAGGAATGGTTGTGTGATTATGAAAGCATATTCTAAGTTTTACCCAGTGACTACAAAAAAAGTTTTAGCTCTTAAAAGGATCAGTCAATCAGATTGCAATCGGTAAATTAAATATCCATGGATAGCATTGGTGTTTGTACTTATGTTTGTAATTTGGACTCCAGAAAAAAAAAGGTTCCGATCTTCATAATAATAATGATGTGAAAGTAAATATTTAGATCTCTGGAATAGTATTCTGTGAAAACAGTCTTTTAGAATATGTAGATGAGAATAATAATACTTTTGAATCAGAAATAAGTCTAAAGGACAAAATTACAGCTCGGAAAAAAGTGGCATATATATGAATTTGTAAATTTGACCAGCTGTTTATAAATCAATTATAACCTAACTGGATTGTTGGTGTTATCAGCTTTAGCATGCAGATAAATTGCAGCTATATATAATAGCTGTAACTAGGCATTGTATCATCTGTTACGTGACCAGACTGATTAAAAATAAGCCATAATCTGTGTTACATTTTTTTCTTCTAAACAATATTTTATTGCATATCAGGATTAGGAAACAGGCAAAGCCTATATAATCCCTCTGTGTTACAACTAAATAATAATTTGTAAAAATGACATGCTCTACTGTGTTACAACTAAATATCATGTAAAAATGACATGCTCTAATAATAAAAAGAATAAAATCAGATACCAAAACAGTACAAAGACACAGAATTCTAGAATATTCCAGGCAAATACAGAATTTCTTTCCATGTAGCCTTATCAAAGAGTATATTGCGTTTTTGTTTTATTTTTAGAACACTGAACTCAAGGTAGCATCTCGCCTACATTCATTGTTTTAACTATTGTTTTCAAGACCTTAATTTTGGTAAATTTAAATAAATAAAATATTTATTGTGGTATTGAGGCTTGAAATCCCTATCCATCGAATAGTTCCTTAAAATTTCTCTTTAGAATGTAGACAACTTTAGATCCCACAAAAAAATGAAAATAATCAAAAATGGCCGACAGTTAAAAATTTGAAATGGAAGCAATCATGTGAGGTATAGAATCAAAGACATTTTTTAAAAATTTTAATGCTATAATTTCTCTTTAGAATGTAGACAACTTAGATCCCACAAAAAAAATGAAAATAATCAAAAATGGCTGACAGTCAAAAATTTGAAATGGAAGCAATCATGCGAGGTATAGAATTGAATACATTTTTTAAAAATTTTAATCCTTTAATTTTTTGTAAAATAAACAGTAATTGATTCTGGAATTATTTCCTGTGAAACTCACCAAATGGATCAAATGAAATTCAGTAGAGCAGTCATGATTATAATAAATGAGTGGGATAATCTGATCTTAAAAGAATAGCCCACTGTTAGAAATAATCACTCATATGATAGTAATTTAAGTATAATTGTGTGTGCTAGCACATAAAAACCCTCAAAGATATAATTATTGATAGTGGCTGTAGTTAACACAAGTGCAGCCTATTCTCGGACTATATATATATTCTTCCAGATTACGGTACTCTAAAAGTACATGTATAACTATTGAGTTATCGCAAGATGACACTATTCTCTCTATATATATATATTATATTCATCCTGATAACAGTATATCAACAGATAAAAAGGTCTAAATCTTTGTATTTACATATCTGTTTTCTATCTCAAACCATTAATCTAATATTTTTTTCATGTTCTCTGATCAGTGAATCAGCTGATCATGCTGATAACATCCCTTGTTTAATATGCGTTTCCGTTGAGTATTTACAAATCGATGGCCAGCTTAAAAGATTTGTACAATCAATATATCCCACTAAAATTGTTGGTTAAAACTACATGTTTTTAGTACCCAAGATCAATAAAGACAGATATATTGTCCAAATTTGTCAAACAGTAGTTGCTGATTATATACGACTCCTTAGGCCACAATGATTTGATTTTCGAATCTCCGAGAACACCTGTAAAATATTTTCTCTTACGATATTTCTTTTGGGAAAAGGCTTATTGAACCAGCGGTTGCGAGGCCATAATCAATTATGGTCTGAAATGCGCAAATATTGAAATGTATATACATTTTGACTTATAGAGGGTCCACAACCTTGGTATTACATACTTTTACACTATTTAGTACAAAAGAGGCAATAATTACAGGCAATTAGGGTCAGATTTTTATGAAATTCGAACTCAACTTTTAATGAAGTGTAGCGGTTATATATTTAAGCGTTTAAATAAACTGAAAACAAATTGTGACTTCTAGCGAGTCCACAAGCTAAAATCGCGATTTTTCAAACAATCAGGGGCCATAATCCAGAAAGTTACATTTAGATATGCATGATTATGGCAAGGAACCAAGATCTTTGTTTTATAAAGTCTCATTAAAATCCGTCCAAGATCTTTGTGATATAAAGTTTCATCAAAATCGCATTAAAATTGTGACCTCTAGAGGGTCCACAACCTTGATATACCATATATTTTCACTATTTGCGTACGAGGGGAGGCCATATTGTTCCGTTTTGATCTAATTCAAACTTAATCGTTATCAAGGTTTAACATTTATTTTAAATCAGATAATAATTATTACCTCTAGTGGGACCACAGGCTAAAAATGTTATTTTTCGTACAATCAAAGGTCATAATTCAGGATATGCGCAAATATCGAAAGGAACCAATTTCTTTGGGTTATAAACATTTCAAGTTTCATCAAAATCAGATTAAAATTCGGACCTCTAGAGTATGCACAAGCTAATAATGTGATATATCATACAATCAGGGCCTTAATCCACGAATTTTTGATCCGAGACATGCCAATATCGAAAGGAACAAGATCTTTTGAAGATCAACCTATATTCCAAGTTTCATCAAAATCAGATAAGAATTTTGACCTGTTGAGTGTCCACAAACAAATTGTGGATGGACAGACACAAACAAATTGTGGATGGACAGACAGATGGACAGAGGCGACGACAATATACGTCTACATGTAAATTAGAATAGACATACATTCAGTGTGGTTTAATGGTCAAGACATGAATTAATATATTAATACTTCACAAGAACATTAAACAACCTAAAATACAGACACTGACAGGCATATGCTTGTCAATGAAATTGTCACACGAGTCCAATATTTCAACTAGTTAAAATAATGTACAATTTGAAATAATGGTAAGCTAACATGAAAGGATGATGTCACATCTGTATCTTAAATAGATATACTATGCACATCTGAGCATTATACACCCTTTTTTATTTATTTATTTATTTCACATTTATTTGTACATTAATGTACACTTTTTCTTTTTTTTTTACAATATTAACAAAATACTTAAATATATTTTCTAAACGCATAATTAAGTAATTATTTCATTAAGGTCTTTTTTATGTGAGTAAATTTTGTGTGACTCACGCATATTTATCATATGGACAATTTGACCAGCTCTTTTGAAATCAGACTGATTTACATTGGTATTATCCCATTTATTTATAAGGTTTAAAAGTTTATATTATATAAATTGTAAATAGAGACATTGTTACAGACATAACTAGTATTGGACGAGCTTACATGTAAGACATGACAGGCACATATTTTAATACATTTATTGTTATTTTAAATTGAACTAATAAACTGTTTTATAAATCGTTTATGAAGCTAAGCTTCTATAGAATAATCCTGACAATTTAATGGATTAAGGACATTGTGTGTACGACATGGAATATCCCACAGTCTACGAATGCACTTACGCCAAGTACAGTAAAATCTTTCAATGGACCTATCTGAGATATCCTACAGCTGTCAACCATACGCATACAGTGGCAGACAATACATGTAACTTATACTTTACATTTGAATGTACATGTTTGAAGTGAGTATTTACAACATTAAAACTGGTTATGAAGTTTTTAACACCTTTTTGAATTACCTGCCTTCTTGTTTCTGATTGTAATGAATTACCTAGATGTAATTCTGTATCTACAATATTAATAATTTTACCATTAAAATATACATCTTTAATGATGTCTTTATTGTTTTTATTGTGATTAAACACTACAAGCTTAGACTTGTCTGGATTAAATTTAACATCGTATTCATTTGCTAAGTCAGTGCACAGGTTTAGTTATTGGACCAGAGTCAGTCTAGATGGAGAAGCAAGTATTACGTCATCTGCCTAAGCCAAAGCGCCAACATAGGCATGGCTGGGCTGTAGGAATTGGCTGTATCATGTACAGTGAAAGCATGCTTAACGACTAACTCAGTATTGCAGGCAACTAACTATTCAGGATTACAACTATACAGCAAGTTCCATCACTCTCACTTTATTAGAACCAAAATTATTGTGTCCAAAAGCATCAACCAATCAAATTGCTTATCACTGTTACCCTAAGCAGAAAAGGCTCATCTTCAAACTCCATCAAGGCATTCGCCTAATGAACGCCTACACCAAATGTGAACATTCTAACTCTATTAACGAATGTAGTCAAGGCATTGATGTAATGAAATTCTACACCATGTTTCATCATCCTCACTTAATTAGAGCTAAAGTTATCGTGTCCCAAAGCATCAACCAATCAAATTGCTTATCTTTGCTTGCCCCTAGTACAAAATGCTAATTTCAAACTCCATCAAGGCATTCAACTAATAAACACCTACACAAAGTTTGAACATTCTACATCAATTAGAATGAGAGTTATTGCTTCCAAAAAATGCGATCTTCAAAAGGCGCGGAACAAATATTGTTCATAAAAAATACATATTAATTTGAGAATGATAATATTATTAATATTAATGACATATTCTCTATATTTTTTTTAAAAACAAAGGAAGAACCCTGTACAACTGTCAAACCCACACAGTCTTGTAACAACAGAATCATAGAAAATTTTCTTTTTGCGTAGGAGTAATTGAACAATGTCATCCCAAAAGAAATTTGTACATCATATTAACAGATTTTTAAATAAAAAAATACTTTATACTTGCCATCTAGCCATACAAATAGATTAAAAATAAGTTTGAACAAAATCCTAAGGTTTATTATTGTTTATTGCAGATGAATGGTAACAATGCTACCTACAAATCACGTGCCAATTCTTCAAAAAACACAGAAAATAACATTAACGATGACAAAAATCTTATCAAAAGAAAAAGAAAAGAGCTGAAATAATTAATATCATAATATGCCAATAATAATCTTTAAGAACTAATCCCATTAAACACTGCTTTAAAGGAAGCAAATTCTGTTCCAAATTGCGACTGGTCAAAAGTACGGTTAACAATCAATAGCTAACTGTTACGCTTTAAACAAAGCTCCAAATTGAAGCAAATATGTTTACATAACGTTACGTCATGACTCACGATTTTATTATTCCCAATTAATCCCATGCATAGCAGAATATTGCAGAAAACTAATTGCATGACACACCAGGCTATCAACACATAAACCATGTAAACTATACTGTATGGAGGCTTTCACTGTTTTAATTACCTTAAAATCACTGTCAAAAATTCTAGGGAAGACCCCAGATTAAACGAAGGTCTGTCAATGTTGCTGTACTTGGGAAAGATTTGATTGAAAGGGAAGAATAGACACACTCCCCAAAAGATCATGAATCAGAAACCAATCGAGCAATGGCCAGAGATGGAAGTATCTTGCCATTGCTTCAGGAATATGCCTTCAATGAAAACCCATCCACTAAGTGCAATAAACAATCTGAACCAGTAGGGTATATGATTACATGGAGACATAATCTTTTATTCTATGTATAATAAGTAAGTTAAAGTCTGATAATAATGGGTAATAGAGGATAATGGTTGTCTACTAGCAGACGCCAATTTATTCTGATTTTACAGCATGAATGAATAAAGTATGACCAGGCATATAGATGTAGAGATGAGTAAGACAGAGGCAATTATCTGGGGTCCACAAACAAATTCATCCACGTAAAAATTGATCATTTCCAAATATCATTCTTATTCACGGCAGCATTATAAGATGTAATAAAATAAGTCAAACGTCATTGGTTAGAAAAAAGAATTAAAGTTACAGATTTTCCAATTAATTTAGATATCATTCCATGTGGAAATAATACTTTTGAGTTTTATGATTTTTGAAGTCACGTTTTCACTTTTCAGGGATGGTGTAGTGCATAAAGTGCTAAGAAGTGGTGCCTACAAGTCATATGTATGGGATGATCAACTTGAAGCACCTGTAGGTGAAACACCACTAACTGGGCAAAATTCTCCTCTGTATTGTTGCACATGTGAGCAAATATTAGTGTTCATGTGTTGACAAGTGGCTAAACTTCATTTCCCTCTTTTGCTTTTAAAAGACTTTAAACCAATATTTTCATAATCCTAGTTTAAATTTTCTTCAATGGATTTTTTATGTAAGCCAGGCTTGTATCAAGGGAAAAATTTCAAAAAAGCGAAATATCAATCATTAAGCACATTACCTTGGCCTTAAAGGCTAATGCATCAATCTAGGATGGTAAGGGACAAAGTAAGAGTAAGAATAACTTCCAAAAAGATAGTTAGCCTTGCAAATGCCACCCAGCAGCTTGGTCTTGTGGTCTTTAGTAAGACTTTTTATCTCACCCAGCCCTTCAACTTTTGTTGATTCATAATCCAACAAGCTATCCTATTTATTACTTGAATAATTATGATGTCCTCAAATCCTGTAATGACTGCAAAGGTTAGTAACCTTTTAACTTTGTCTAGACAACAGTGGAATTTAAAATTTTCACTTATCTTTACCTATATTACATTAAAGTTCCGTTAATTTTCTATCTATTAGAGTAACTTCCGACAATGAAACAAGAACTGAGATTGACAGAAAATAGGCCAATCTTTAAATTCTATATGGGTTCTATACGAAACTAAAATCTTTTTTATTTTTTAAATTTCCTTTTTTATATTTCCATAACAATTTTTAGATAATTTTTTTTGTTAGTTTCTGATTGTAAGGCAAAATGATAAAAATCATAAAGATAGTAAGCTGGCACTGCCAGGCAGGATACGCCCACATTTTCGAGAGATGGTTAGAGAACAAGCAAAATCGAAAGTGATTTTTCCTACAATCAAAGGCTATAATTCATTAAATTACAATTTGATAAGCGCAAATATCGAAAAGAATCAAGATCTTTAGGTTATAAACATGCATTTCAAGTTTCATCAAAATCAAATTAAAATTGTGACCTATACTGGGTCCACAACCTTGTTATCCCTTTTTTAACGTATTCGCGTACGAACGGCGGCCATTTTGTATGGTAATTTTGGTCCGATTTTTCCGAAATTTGAAATTAACCTTCCTTAGGGTGTAACTGTGATATAATCAAACGATTTTTTAAATCGGTTAATTATTGTAACCTCCAGAGGGACCACAAGCTAAACCAAGACGATTTTGCGTATAATCAGGGGCCATAATTCAGGAAGTTACGATCCGATATGCACAAATATTGAAAGGAACCAAGATATTTAGGTTATAACCATGATTTTTAAAGTTTCATCAAAATCGAATTAAAATTGTGACCTTCACAGGATCTACAGCCTTGATATACCATTTTTTAACAGTATTTGCGTACGAACGGCAGCCATTTTGTATGGCAATTTTGTTCCGAATTTTGCCGAAATTCGGACTCAACCTTTCTTAGGGTGTAACGGTGATATAATCAAACGATTTTTTAAATCAGATAATAATTGTGACCTCCAGAGGGACAACAAGCTAAACAAAGACGATTTTGCGTATAATCAGGGGCCGTAATTCAGGAAGTTACGATCAGATATGCGCAAATATCAAAAGGAACCAAGATCTTTGGGTTATAACCGTGCATTTCAAGTTTCATCAAAATTGAATTAAAATTGTGATCTCTACAGGGTCCACAACCTTGATATACCATTTTTTAACAGTATTCGCGTACACGCGGCGGCCATTTTGTATGGCAATTTTGTTCCGAATTTTACCGAAATTCGAAGGCAACCTTCCTTAGGATCTAACGGTGATATAATCAAACGATTTTTTAAATCGGATAATAATTGTGACCTCCAGAGGGACCACAAGCTAAACCAAGACGATTTTGCGTATAATCAGGGGCCATAATTCAGTAAGTTACGATCCGATATGCGCAAATATTGAAAGGAACCAAGATCTTTGGGTTATAACCATGTATATTAAGTTTCATCAAAATCGAATTAAAATTTTGACCTCTACAGGATCCACAACCTTGATATACCATTTTATAACAGTATTTGCATACGAATGGCGGCCATTTAGTATGGCAATTTTGGTCCCATTTTTCTGAAATTCAAACTCAACCTTCCTTAGGGTGTAACGGTGATATAATCAAACGATTTTTTAAATCGGATAATTAAAGTAACCTCCAGAGGGACCACAGGCTAAACCAAGACGATTTTGCGTATAATCAGGGGCCATAATTCAGGAAGTTACGATCCGATATGCGCAAATATCGAAAGGAACCAAGATCTTTGGGTTATAACCATGCATTTCAAGTTTCATCAAAATCGAATTAAAATTGTGATCTCTACAGGGTCCACAACCTTGATATACCATTTTTTAACAGTATTTGCGTACGAACGGCGGCCATTTTGTATGGTAATTTTGGTCCGATTTTTCCGAAATTTGAACTCAACCTTCCTTAGGGTGTAACGGTGACATAATCGAACGGTTTTTCAAATCGGATAATAATTGTAACCTCCAGAGGTACCACGAGCTAAAATAGGTGAATTTTCGGACAATCAGGGGCCATAATTCAGGAATTTACGTTCCGATAGGTGCAAATATCGAAAGGAACCAAGATCTTTGGGTTATAAACATGCATATAAAGTTTCATCAAAATCGGTTCAAAATTGTGACCTCTATAGGGTCCACAAGCTAAAAACGTGATTTTTCGTACAATCAGGGGCCATAATCCATGAAGTTTTGATCCGATACATGCCAATATCGAAAGCAGCCGAGATATTTTGGGGATAAACCTATATTTTAAGTTTCGTCAAAATCGTACAAGAATTGTGACCTGTAGAGAGTCCACAAACAATTGTGGACGGACGGACGGACGTCCGGACGGACGGACGGACAGGGGCGACGACATAATACGTCCACATGAAAATGTGGGCGTATAATAAAAGAAATTGATTTAAGATTAAATTGGCATTCTCAATTTTAATGGAATAGGATATGAGTTCAGTCCAAGAGTAACCATTCCGAAGTTTTTGATGAAAATCGCTCAGAAACTGAATTGTGCGAAGTGAGTATGTGTACGGTAATGTAGTTTTGTCAAAAAACCTTACAGCCTGGAACTACCTATACTGAAAGTGGCCCTTAAATGCATGTAGATACCATCTCTACCCTAATACCAACTACAGTAAATGTCGCATAAGTCGGAATCATATAAGTTTGATCTTCGCTGGACTCGGATAAAATCGTTTGAACTCTTTTATCCTGTACATTTTTCTTATTAAATTTTTGTGCTTAAGTTGTATCTTTGCTTAACTTAGATTAAAAGTTTCAGTTCATTTGATCCAATTACAGCTTTTTTCCTTCGCTTAAGTTGGATCGGCAGTATTTTCAGAATTTGAATAAGTCAGATTAGTCTCAATGGTCCCAAACACGGTTAGCTATTCCATGCACAGAGCCCCAAAATACTTTCCCCTATCATATTGACTCAAATCAGCCTATTTGACTTGACGTAGTAATAAAATTTTAATGGAATATTCGAAACTCTCTGTCTGCTGTACGTGACACTTTCTGGAAAATTTAAAACATTTTTCAAAGATAGAAACAAAACAGAAGTTATCTACTCGCACCAAAACGTAAGATATCTACCCGCATATACGAACAAAAACTTGAAATGGGCCTTTGAATGAATTATTATCCGGCTCTTCAAGTTTATTTCCAATCGAGCTATGATTGAATTTTGGTCATCAGCTAACTCGGCTCTTTGCTGAACTCGGATAAAAATTGGTCAGTCCACTTAGATCCGACTAATGTGAAGTTTACTGTATTCTTTGGAATATCAGAGATCAGGAGAAATCATTCTGTGGCATCTTTAGCAAAACTCTCGAATTCAATATAGTGACCATCTTTAATCCAATAGTAGGGTGCCCCACCATAAATAAATATCTCCAAATATTTCCAAATATTTGACAATAACTCAACAATATTAAACGACCATGTTGTACTTAATAAGCTAATGACCATTTACTCATATAAATACTAGACTGAAAACTGGTTCTAAGTGTCGTCCATAACATCCAGCACTTTTGAGTAAAAGATAGGTTACATGCCCTTGTTTTGACATTAGTCTTGCTTAACCAGTCTTGCTTAACCAGTCTACCGACCATTCTACGTTTGATTGACAGGTCAGGATAATCAAGACTACATTTTTAAGAAATATTACAGAAAGCTGGAACAAGAAATTGAATTTAGAAATTAGGCGTTTGTCAACTCAACACCTGTTTTAAGAAACTTGTAAAAGTAAATTGAAACTGCTGATAGTATCATGTTCCGGCCTAACCAAAGTGTTTCAGAGATATTATTTCTACTAAACCAAACGATAGCACTCCTAATAACAATACAGTTAATAATAAAGCAATTCAAAAAGTAAAACGTAATGTAATTTCTAAAGCTGCTATAATAACAAAGAAGCTAAATTTTACTGCTATTCCAAATCGTCAACAATAGATTTTTTAAGACTCTAATAGCTAAAAGATTTGTACAAAATTTCACGTGCCATGACTATTTATAGTCCCATCGATCCTCCGCTGACCTATTATCATAGTTCGAGACACAACCACTGAAGCGTGCACATTGGCCGTGTCGAGACCAACTTTATGTAGAGTACATGTGGCACCCTACCAATAGCAACTATTCCTGAACTTAAGTCTGTCAAACAAAAATTGTACTCTTACCTGTTTTTAATCTATGTTTTTAAAGGACTGAGTACTACTGTCTACACCATTGTAAATAATAAACGGATTTCTTCAATTATGAACAAACTAGTTAACTTGGTTATTATAAACTTACCTGTGTGTTTGAAATCAACTCCCATTAAATAAAATTCATTGCACAACTAATTATCACAACCATGAAAACACATACTCTTGGCTAAGAAAAATATCAACATAGAAGCTAAGTTACGTCACACACGGGAGAAACCATTTCGTAAATAGGGGTAATAGCATAGGAAATCCAAATGCTTCACGACAATTCAATTTGGTTTAAGAATGTTGTCGCCCCTCTTTACGAAATGGTTTCTCCTGTGCGTGACAAAACTAAGCTTCCATATTCAAACACACAGGTAAGTTTATAATAACCAAAGTTAACTAGTTTGTTCATAATCGAAGAAATCCGTTTATTATTTACCATGGCGTAGACAGTAGATTAAAGTTCCAGTTTGATTCCTGCAATGGCCGAGAAAATTCACCCAGATGCAGGACGGAGGACAAGGACAGCTGTCTAGTCATTCAGATGGGTCGGAAACCCGAGTCCTGTGTACACATTGTCAAGCACGTAAATGATCCCTTAACAGTTGGAATTCGATATAAGAGTAGGCCCTAGTGCTGCTGTTCGGGCAAAATTTCCCTCATAGCACACTGTATCACGTATGCCTGTCTTCATTAGCCCTGTTTATAGCAGAACAGTGGGACGTTAAACCCATTCCATTTCATTTAAAGTTTGAAAATTTGATCTGAAAGTGTCTAATATTCCTTCTATGTAATATATTACTGACCTCCACAGGATATCAAAGGTATTTTAAAATTCATTAACATTCTTTTCAACTGTTTCCTTATTTCTACAGCCCGACACAGTCCTTTGTAATTCAAGTAATATTCATGGCACCATCTGGAATTCTTACCAAACTATTAAAAGAGCAATTAAAGAAATCAATAAGTAATCACATTTTATTTCTAAATTAACAAAAGATATAGAAAACTTCAATCTTATTAAAACACAGATCCTATTTCATTTCGTTTTCAATAGTTCAAAATTTCGTTTTACTTGTCTTCAATACACTAGGGCCTGGAAGAATTCTTATATTACCGGCGTTTTGGTTGAAGTGAGGGATTAGCGACATCTTGCAAGAGATGGATAGAGAACAAGGTAAAACAAGCCAACAGTGAGGCTGATGTCCCCCGCCGAAATCCCAAAATAAATAGATGACACATATTAATTAATCGCATATTTATTTTTTTCAAAAGTATTGAGCAATCAAACTATACACTAAGTTTCATCACTCTCTACCAGATAGAATCAGACATTGTTCATCATCGAACTCCATCAAGGCATTCACCTAATGTACGTCTACACCTAGTTTGAACATTCTACCTTAATTAGAAGGAGAATTTTTGTGTTTCAAAGTCTAGACCTATCAGTTGCTTATCGCTCTGCTTACCCTCAACAGAAAATGTTCATTATTGAACTTAGTCAAGGTATCGATGAAATAAAACTATATACCAAGTTTCATCATTCTCACTTAATTACAACTCAAGTGATGGCGTCCCAAAGCATCAACCAATCTAATTGCTTATCTCTGCTTACTCTAAGCTGTAAATGCTCATCTTCGAACTCCATCAAGGTATTGACCTAATAAACACCTACATCAAGTTTGAATATCCTAGCTCAATTTGAAGGAGAGTTATTATGTTCCAAAGTCTCGGCCAATCAAATTGCTTATCCCCCTGCTAACCCTGAGCAGAAAATGCGCATTATTGAACTCAGTGAAGGTATTGATGAAATGAAACTATATACCAAGTTTCATCACTCTAACTTAATTACAACTCAAGTTATCGCGTCCCAAAGCATCAACCAATCAAATTGCTTGTCTCTGCTTACCCTAAGCGGTAAATGCTCATCTTCGAATTTCATCACGGTATTGACCTAATAAACACCTACACCAAGTTTGAATATCCTAGCTCAATTAAAAGGAGAGTTATTATGTTTCAAAGTCTCAGCCAATCAAATTGCTTATCGCTCTGCTTACCCTGAGCAGAAAATGCTCATTATCGAACTTAGTCAAGGTATTGATGAAATAAAACTATATACCAAGTTTCATCACCCTCACTTAATTGCAACTTAAGTTATCGTGTCCCAAAGCATCAACCAATCAAATTGCTTATCTCTGCTTACCCTAAGCGGAAAATGCTCATCTTCGAACTCCATCAAGGTAATGACCTAATAAACACCTACACCAAGTTTGAACATTCTAGCTCAATTAGAAAGAGAGTTATTGTGTCCCAAAAAGTGTGACAGACAGACAGACAGACAGACAGACAGACAGGCAGACAGACGGACGAACCCATTTTAATAGTCCCCTGCTTTCTTCGAAAGGCGGGGGACAAAAAAAAGCGATTTGCACAAATATTGAATGGAACCAAGATCTAAAGTTTCATCTAGGGGCTTCACAACCATGTTATGCCATATTTTAAAAGTAATTTGTGTACAAGAAACAGCCATTTTGCTGGGCAGATTTTTGTCTGATTTTCACGAAATTCGAATTCAACCATGATTAAGTTGTTATGGTGATATAATCAAATGTTTTTGTAAATTCGATCTTATTTACGACCACTAGGGGAATCACAAGCTCACAGTGCGATTTTTGTACAATTGGGGGCAATAATTCAGGAAGTACGATCCGATATGGGCAAATATCAAAAGGAACCAAGATCATTGGGTAATAAGCATGCATTTCAAGTTGCATCAAACTTAGGTGAAAACTGTGACCTGTAGAGTGTCCACAAGCTAATAACATGATTTTCTTTACAATCAGGGACAATAATCCCTTTGGGAGATGGACCTATATTTCCAGTTTCGTCAAAAATTGAGACCTGTAGACTGTCCACAAACAAATCCTTTACATTAAATTATTAAGTAGCGTTTGTGTTTTAACTCATTGACCCCTAGAGCTTATTATGTTAATTACTGCTTAATCTCCTAAGCCAATTAATCAGACTATAGCCCATATCCCTTGTGTTAATTAAAGGATTATCCATTAATCTCACCTATTGCAGATAACACAAAACAAAACAAAAACTATTACTCCAATCAAAAAATGTTTATATTACCAAATTTTAAAATAAAAATACCAAATATCAACAAAGTTATTCTTTATTATAAAACAAAGAACTATGTAAAATAAATAATAGGCTTTGTTTATGAATTATAAAGTTATATTTTAATGCTCCATGCATCAAACAGTAAGCACAATTTTTTAGCCCACAAAAAGTCTTTTGGATTAGCACTGTAAATAAAGTTATTGATCGCGAGTTTCTGCAGCAGTTGCGTCCCTCCAATTTTTTTTTCGAACCTCTCAATCTCATTGTTGAATTTCTCAGCCTGATATCTATTGGTATCGTCGGTCACCAATGCGAACAATTTCAGTCCAAAAAATCAAAATCATTCTTACGTGTTAATATGTCTGTTGGCCCTGGCTTCGGACATAAAAATGATTGCCATATAACGCAATTCGGTGTATTAAACATTCCAAATAAAATCGAGACGATTATCCGCCATTTTAGTTCAATTTGTAATTAGCTATTTGGTAGCCGTCTTGTTCCTCACTCGAATTGTCAGTCAATTTGTTGTCCAGGATACTATTATTGCTAATTTCTACGTCTAATATATTTTCCGGTAATAAAATCATTCAAAGTCCGAGTCGGAATCACTTTCCATAACGAAGAAATTATTAAAAAACAAAGCGTACAAATATTTACTACCACTCAAAATGGCGACCTCTAAAAATAATTTTCTCAGAGTTCATGACCTTAACCCCCAAAATCCGGTGTTGTGTTGTAAATATTACGACTTCAATAAAGTTGAAAAATTAAATTATATTTCTATTGGCTAATTTACTTTTGGAAAGTGAATCAATTTTTCATAAACTTTATTGCTCAATAAAACGGGGCATCAATTTTGTTAACGTGAGTTTACAACCTAACACCTTGTTGTGTCCTACTACCTAGACATTTTATGACCCCAATCATTTGTTGAAACTATTGTTTTTTATGGGATTACAACTTTTGGGAAATCAAACAGCTTTTGTATATAACTTTTATTTATAACAGTATATGGCGATCAGCCGTCCAAAATGGCGACCTATATGAACAGAATTTTCACGTGAACTCGCTACCTTAAAGCACCTAAACCGTTGTTGTAACATGTACAGTTTTTGATTCCAATCATTAGTTTAAACTACATGTTTACTAGATAATGGCTTTTTGAAAGTCAAACGGCTTTTGTTTATAACTTTATTGATCAATAAAAAAGTACAATAAAGATGACGACACCTGGGGTCGAGAGGGAGTCTGACTAAACACTAGTCAGTGACAAGTGGCGTAGGTCGGTGGAACTACGTAGCAAATTATGACGACACTTGGCGAGAGTAAGACCGAATGAATTAATACATTCAAAATCACAGCCATCTGATGACCTAGAGAGTTGATCATGGGTTTGTAAGGTAAATAAATGCTAAAAAGCTAGAAAATAGACCTGTAATGGGCAGATTTAGCTCTTACATATTACTTCAGTTGCTATCATAAGTAAAGCATACCTTTAGAAAAGCCTCATAAACATTAATGAAAGAAATATGATCGCCTTCCTCTACTGAAAACTTTCTTCTAGCTTTATCCTGTAAAACATATTTATCACCAGTAATCAAATTTGAATTCCAATCAACAAGATCTATTTTTCGTTTCATTTTTTATATTTTTGATGGCTTATACTACATGTAGATAATCAAAACCAAGTACAAGTACACGAGGAAATGGTGTATGACGTCAAAGCAGCAATCTCAGAACTCTGACCACATGATATTATATGATTATTCTACCTAAATTTAACAGCAGAATTATTATATCCCAAAAAGTGTAACAAATGAACCCATTTTGAAGGAGAGAGAGAATTGGGCTTTAACGTCCACTCTATACAAATAGGTAATTTCAGGACTAACATATGGTTCCATTTCATTTCCATAATTCGCTTGCGTGTAGGGCGCCGTAGGGGTCTTTAGCAGTGGGAGGAAAAAGGAGGACCCAGAGAAAATGCAATAGGTTGGACAAGCAACCCTACTCCTCCTCACGTACAACCAGGGAATCAAAACCATGCCAGATGACTCAATGACAGGCTTTATGATACAGCGCACATGCTTTACCACTCGACCATCCAACCCCCCACCAAAACACAAACTTTATGATCTGATCTGAAGTACCCAAGTTAAACCACTCGCCCACAAGAAATGACGTGACAATTATACTCAGTATCCCCCCCCCCCAACTAAATTGTAACCTCGCAGCATTATTGTGTAAATGACATTAATAATTCTATACTCCATTTGAGACCTAACATCTGCTAAAAGACATTGCCCTATTTATATTTCACATCTGCTAGACTTTCTCCCACCTACTACATTATACGAAATGAAATGGTGTTTAAAGTCCTACAGTTCTACACCAACCAGGCTTACGAAGTCGGGCATGTATACACTATATGGCCTACTCTTATTTCAAACGGTTCCTTAACCTGTATACATGACTTGATAGACATGGTTTCTTGCAGGCTCGTGATCATCCTGCATCACTGATAAATTAAACCTGGTTACTGACTGAGCCACAGTGGCACATGATAAACTGTTACCCACTTGTATTATCATGATTTATCACCTGACTCGAACCAGATTTTATCTGAGCTGCACCCCCCCAAAAAGCTGTATATTTAAATCAAGACTAGAATTTCTTACTGCTTTTATTTTTTGAGAAGAAGGTGTAACAAAGACATTTTGTATTTGTGTCATTGCTGTCAAAGTCAACGCCTCCTCTGAACATTCATAATCTCCTGCAAAAAAAAAAAAAAAAATTTGTGAAGAGGGAGAAAGACAAATTGGGTTCAATGTCCATTCAACTCAAACAAGATCAATGTGGGACTAACATATGGTTTGATTTTATTTCAATAATTCACTTGCATCTATATGGGTCTCAAGCAGTAGGAGGTAATGGGGGGGGGGGACTCGGAGAAAATCCACCAGGTTGGACAGGAGACCCAAGTCCTTGTAACATACATGTGTGGGATAAATATCATACTACTTGACAGACCTTATGATCTAAAGCCTATGTGTTAAACCATTCAGCAACCCCACCCTCTAAACTCTGTAAAGATTCATGAAGAAGGTTCTGACAACTTTTAATTTACAAGAGAGATTTAAAGATACTTTCCCAGAAAAGTATTTATCCGGTGGTTATTTCCAATATGTCAAATTTGGTATATATGGAAAGTATAGACACCAAATCTTACTAGAAAAATATTGGATTACCCAAAAATTGTCAGGGTATCACTACTAACTGACAACCTGTCTTTTGTCTGCCAGCTTATTGTGTGCCAGCTTAAATGAGGGAGCATTTGTTATTTCTTGATCAAAAGGTTGGGCGGTTTTGGGAACATTGAGGGGTGTCAATGTACAAAAGACTCTGCAATTAAACAGCTGATAAAGAAGATGACAAAAATAATTAACAATTACTCAGACCTCAATACATTCTGCAAAATAGACCCTCCAACAGTGAAGTTAAGTTGACAGACATTGTATCTAACAGTTTATTTATAGCTATAGGTATCCCCGACGAATACAAACTTTTGATAGATTGGTTACTTTGAATATGCTTTCCATCCAAATATATCATTAAATCACAGAACTTGTATCCGGGAATGTATCTTTAACCCAGAATATAAAATCAAGAACATAGAAGCTGATGTTTGCTTTAAACGGAAGTTGTAAGATTAGAACAGCTAAATCACATTACTAATAATACTTCTATTGTTATATTAGCCATTACATATACCAAACTCAATATGTCCTATAATTACATGGCTTCATTGTTTTCATAAATGGGATTAAAGACAGGGTTGTATACAATTACAAATTACAGAGACATTTTTGCTATACATAATTACCAGAAACAAGAAGCATTTTAGCAAACATTGGTGGGAGAGGAAATTCAGCCATATGCTGTCCTAATGGTGTTGTAAGATTACCATTGTCATCTAAAGCTGAAATTTTAATAGAAATGGACACATATAAATATATATCCAAAATTACCATTTTGACCATTTATTATTATTACTAAACACCGGAAAACAACCGGCAAACCCTTGAAAACAACTGAAAAACTACCGGAAAAACAATAAATACCAAAAAACACCCTAAATAGGTGACACTGGAAAAACCTAACCCTATCCCTAACCCTAATCCATTGCTGGTTATCTGGAAAACACCGAAAAAACCTAACCCAAAGCCTAAGCCCCCACACACAGAGAATCAGGGCATCAGGCTCCGGATTACCTATTTTGGATGTTTTCCGTATTTAGGATGTTTTCCGTATTTAGTGTGTTTTCTGGTATTTAGTGTTTTTCCAGTATTTCTAGGTATTTAGTATAAAATGGTGTTTTCTGGTTGTTTTCCGGTATATAGTGTTGCTGCTAAAAAGCTTAGAAACACTTGGCACCATAATTTCAGTCAACATTTTACTACAAGGTTTAAAAGTAGGTTGTCCGGCAACAAATTAAAGTTGTTAATCAAGGTCAATAACTCTTAAAATGATTATCATAAATATGCTTCATTGTCTCAAATAATAAATTTAAAATCTGTTCTGGGACATTAGTATCACCAAACTATTTCCTTGATCAAGGGAAATAACTATGCATCTAATTATTGGAATATAAATTTAAAGTCAGTTGAATGATAACTGTAGACCTTAGGACGTCCACAAGGATGAACAGACATGAGTGAGGACAATAAACAACCATATTTAAATATGTGTGTATGTAAACTTATTATTGATTTATTATCACATTGAATTGTTGTTCATTCTAGGCCATTCTAAATAATTTAACACTACAAATCTTTTTTTTTCTTTCCAAGTACATTCTCAGACAATTGTTACATACTTTACAGATCAAAGAAAATGGTAAAAGTACTCGGAATACTCAGCAATCAAAACAACTGAAGTATTTTTGAAATGACGGAAACAAGAAAATTCCTGAGCGTAAGATTTCTATATAATTATTGTAGGACAAATGTGCTGGAAGGGAACTATTAATGAAAACAGTTGAAAATGTACTGAAAATATTACTAGGTCAATTTATATCTACCCCCTAGAGCAAACAGCAGTTCTAATCCTCTTACTAAATTCTGAGCTGGTGGAGGCTGAAGATTAAGAAAAAAAATAAGACTTTATTTAGGATATAAAATCTTCAACTGTGTTTAAAAAATCTATAGCGTCATTTCTTTTATATAACATTATATTTTCAAATTTCATCCAAAAAAAAGGTAGGTTGCCAGGGAACAAAACATATGCCCACAGCAGCCACATCGTTCGAGCTGTAAACACAGCAAAATCTCTAGAATGTAAAATATCAATGCAGATATTCAATAGGATTCTTTGTTTCACTATCCTAAATATTGCACAGCAATTTCATATAGATTGAATGATAACTTTCATTGTTAGAGAATTCACAAAGTTCCACTAAGTAGAAAAAAATATTTAAAAGAAATTGTTAAAATTAGTTCAGCTTCTTTTCTTTGTTTTACAAACTTAAAAAATACATATAATTTTATACAAGGGCCATAACTCTTTAACAATATTTAACCACATTTCCATGCGGCCATATAAAAATAAATGCTACACAATTATTCTATGTGCAAAATATTTTCTTTTAAAAGCGGTATTGCTAGAAATCTAAATCTGCCTTGTAGCAGGGTGTTTTTCTGGCTTTCAATATTTTCATTTTGAAAATTATCCAATTTTGAACTATTATATCATAACGACTCTTTAAGTAAAAGTTGAAATTGTTTGAAATTTACTCGAAGCCATACTCCTCCTCATTGGAATATCTATGACAATATAATTTATCATAGTATAAGAGTTAATACATATAATATATATACTTCATATGAAGCTGAAAAAGGAAACAAGCAGCCAAAATGTCTAGTCGTTTATCAACGTTATTGTTGTGATAATTAAAAGTACTTTTTAAGGAATACAGAATCTGTAACTCCCACAAGATCTTTATCATTCAAATATGACAATAAGACAAAATTTCGGACATCAATCTGTGGACTTCCTAAAATGGGAGGTTAAATAAAACTATAATAAATACTCTACTGGAGAAGTGGTATCAGGAGTTCAAGTAGAGTAAGCAAATGTGTAATTATTAATTTACTCAATAGGCACCAAAACTTAATGGGTATTCAATTGTTTAAGTGCTACTTTTTAACAGACTCAATAAAGCTGTGACACGATTTATTGAATACACATTAATTGGTTCTGGTGATGTTTTAACAAGGCTTCATACTTCTATATTTAGAATTTTATTCCATGTTTATCTAGATTCAGAATTTTATTCCATGTGTATCTAGATTTATACATCATAATTTAATCCATGTGTATCTAGATTTATACGTTAGAAACATAATTTTGAAATAATTTTCCCCTAAAAATCAAAGATACAAAAACTTTGTAAAAGATGTGAAATGACCACAACTAGAATATATATTCGATGTGACAAAATAATTAACAAAAATTCAATAAGATTCCTCGCCTCACTAATGTTAACAACATCACCATGTTCACAAGTAACTGTATACAACGGACTGAAGTGACAATAATATACAACCACATCTCTATATGGGCATATAAAAACCAATTGACAATGTATTTAAACACTTACAGAAATTATATGTAATGAAAGTCTTACCGACACAAAGTTAAACCTAACGATATTAGCGATACCAAGAGCTTTTAACTTTAACACAACAGGTGCCATATCAGAACACTGCATTTCTGGTACTGCTGTAGTTGCAAGTGCATCAAAATCTATTTCTAAAAAATTAACATACTTTACTTTAGAATTTACATTATATAATCATCCATTGCTTTCATTGGGTACAATGACTCTGTATTGCATAGATTGATTTCACTATAACTTTATTTGGAGAGAGAGAAATGGGGTTTAACGTCCACTCGACACAAACCTCGGTCATTTTAGGACTAACATATGGTTTAATTATTTCAAAAATTCACTTGCGCGTAGGGGTCTTTAGCTGTGGGAGGAAACGAAAGGACCCAGAGAAAACCCCTGAGGTTGGACAGGCGACCCTACTCCTTGTCACGTACAACCGAAGGATTCGTAACCACGCCAGATGACTAAAGTACAGGCTTTATGATACAGCACGCACATGCTAACCATTTCCCCATCCAACACCCCCTGTTTGGAACAATTCCTGTTTTTATTATTGGACTTTACGGCCTCTTGCAACTAGGGTGATACTGCAGACAGGCGACTCCTAGAAACCATGCCAGGAAAAGCCAGTCTTGAATTAACAGCTAGTCTAGCTGAAGGTGAAAATGTAAGAGAAGAGCGAATAGGAAATCTATCGTCTCCATTTGCTTGGATAAAGGTGCAATCACGATCATTGGAGAGATGGCCTTCAGGTGCAGTCAGACCCGCATTGTCACCCTCGCTGTGTTTGGAACTACTCTTGACCCATACTTTATTCCAAAATCTGATTTATAAATATGAAATAATCCATTCAAGTTCTCAGTGAATGTAGATAAACCAGAAATATTTACATTAAAGATCAATTTACAACGTAAACTTTAAAGATGCATTATGTAAGAGCTCACAATCTGCCCAATGAAGGTCTTTTTGTTTAACATTTATTTTACATGACAAGCCCATAATCAACTCTCTGGGCCATAAGATGGATCCAGTTTTAAATAGATCAGAATCTGACGTTCATTTAAGAGTTTAACAATAAAAAAGATTATGGAGATGAAGTCTTGATTGTCAAGTACCATTGCTAAGATAATAAACAATTTTGTCAACACTTGAAACACTCTTAAATGAGCTTTGGCATCTGATTATTCCAGTCTACACTGGTAGTATTATCCTGTGTGGTATATTTAGCCTCATTCATTGTGTTGATTTTTTACAAATGGCGCTCGAAATCATTCTGGCACAATTCTTGTGAAATTTTTTAATTATGTCTAAAATATTGGATATCAGAAACTCATCTTTTCACAATATGGTAACAAAAACAATGTGGTTTTAAATGATATTGAGTTAGCAAGTTGCCTCCTTTAAAGGGACAATAACACTCTTGCTGACTTGACAGGTCCAGAAAAAAAATTAGCCAACTACCTAGATGTTTAAGTGTCCTACCTGTTGTGTAAATTATCCATTACATCCTACTTTACTTGTCCAGAGAATTTGAAAATATGTTTAAATCCTATATTTGGATTTTTCCAGTTTTTTCAATTAGGTGTGTTAAGATGAAATTTGTATCACCAATTAATTGAAATATTGTAAAATAGTACAATTTGTTGATCAGAATAAAGTTTGGGACATTATTTGGGTACAACAAGAATGGAATCGGGGCTTTAAAGTAATTTCATATGTTTTGTTACATGAAATATATGAACCTATCAAATTTGAATTTTCTGTTGTACAATTTAAATTTTTTTAAAAACGATACTATTTCAAGACACGTTCCCTCATGAAGGCATCCTTTGCATATATATTAAAGATAGAACGGTGGAGAAGATCTGTTTCTTACATTTCATATTTATTTATTTACTTATACATTTTTTTACTTCTTTGTGTATTTATTTATTTATTCAAAGTTGTGTAAATTATCCATTAATGACATCCTATTTTACTCATCCAGAGGGTTCGAAAATATGTTTAAATTCAAGTTGCATTTGAAAGTGTTTACGTAGAGCTTTTAAACCATGTACCGGTAGTTGAATTTTTCCAATTTTTTAAATTTGGTGTGTTAAGAGGAAATTTGTATCATCAATTTATTGGAATATTGTAAAATAGTATAATTTGTTGACCAGAATAATGATTGGGGCATATTATTCAGTTACAACAAGAGTGGTATTGGGGCTTTAAAGGATTTAACTGAAATTTTTAATATATTCATTTTTATTATCCCTTTTGAACTATCCTGATGTGATTTTAGGCACCTGTATAAAGACGATAAGCTTTTCCTGCTCTGACACGACCTGCTCTTCCTGCTCTCTGATTTGCTGAAGCTTGAGATACTGGTACGATAACTAAAGATTCTACAAAAGGAAAGAAATATGAGAAAATTATATGAGCGAGATAGAATTGGAAATTTATTGTGATTAAACACCATCTAACACTGTAACCCAGGTATTGTTTAATCTTGTTTAATAAGCACTAATTTCTTTAACCTTCGTTTAATATCAAATGTGTTTAAAAATTTGTAAATATCATCAAAATTCATTTAATTTGTACTTGTGTCCAGTTTAAAGCTGATTGTTCAATTTTGATAATGAGTGTCATCCAATTTACAAGTGTTTAATTTCTCAATCACTGTTAAAAAATGCAACTCAACTGACAATTGATATATATTGATCAATTTTTTACCAGTGATCCAGAAATTAAACACTTGTAAATTGGACACACATAATCAAAATGAATCAGTCAGCTTAAACTGAATGCCAATACAATGTAGATGATTTGGGGTGATTTTAAATGATTTTTACAAATTTATAAACAAAGACATGATATTAAACAAAGGTGAAAGAGAGAGAAAGAGAGAGAGAGAGAGAGAGAAATGGGGTTTCACATCCACCCAACACAAACTAGGTCATTTCGGGACTAACATATGGTTTCATTTTATTACAATAATTCGTTTGCGCCTAGGGGTCTTTAGCAGTGGGAGGAAACCGGAGGACTCAGAAGGTGAAAGAAATTAGTGCTAGATACACAAGATTAAAAAATACCAGGTTTATATTGATGTATTTGATGTTATAAGCTTTCAGGGGCTTTAATTCTTACACATCTGGTGAGGTTATTATCTCATGTCACATCTCAATTAATATTTAATGGTTACCATTAGTATGAAGATAAAACATTTACCATTTTTCTTAAACATGACAGCACTACACAACACATGCTTAACTACTTAAAATTAACACAGACAAATGAAATGGGGTTTAACATCCTACCATTCTGCTTCTAACCTGGGCTAATGAAGACAGGCATATGCCATACAGTATGCTATGAGGGAAATTTTGCATAGACAGTTGAGCTATGGCTTACTCTTATATCGAATTCCAACTGCTAAGGGATCTTTTTATGTGCAGGGCAATGTATATCGGTTTTTCATCCCATCCGAACAGCTAGGCATCTGTCCTTGTCAGGCCCTTCATCCTGCATCACTGACAAGGGGGAAATCATGCCGAAAAATCGATGAACTTTCTCGGCCAATGCAGGATCGAACACCTGACCTCAAGGCTAGCGAGCCAGTGTCTTACCCACTTAGTCACGTGATCGCCCTAGACAAAGATCTATTGTTCAGACTTTGAATGGGCCCTAAAAAAAATATGAAATTGTAGCTTTAAGAAATGGAAGGAAACCTCATAACCAAGATTAAGCCCATAAGTTCAGACAGACAAGGCTAATATGGAATCACAGTAATACACTCAGAATTACATATTACAAACTTATGACTCATGAGTAACAATTTAGACCATTTATGTTATCTCTCGCATCAGTTAAATATGTTCTGTTATATTCTACAAATCATTTAAATATTTGACAAGGAACTCACCTAAACCAGTTTTAGGATTATATGCTTTTATTTTCACAAACCCAGAATCGACAACTATAAAATAAAACTAAATATTATCTACATAAAGAATTATATTTATCCATTAATTCAAACTTTACTTTGTAAAAGTTTCTTTTATTAACTAAATATTATTAGGAATTTAAATCTAGTTAACGAATTACCCAGGTTTTTTGACAAAACTATACAGATTGACATTAATACACGTTAGAAACAGTGATGTTGCAAAATATGTGCAATCCTCCTGCATTTACTATTAGAGTAGAGTTTTAGCCCTTCGTACTGCAGAATGTTCTCGTTGTCGGGCTTTGCTCCTGTTTGCTCACTACATTTATTATTTTAGCGTTTTCCGAGTTTCTGTCCGGATTATCGCCCTTATTGTTAAAATTATTTGACGTTTTAACACCTGACGTCAACTGGCTGACTATCGCCATTGAAAAGACGACCACTTACAATATCGGTCGAATTTTTTTGTTACGTCTTTTTTGTAAATCATTTTAGTGAAGCCTGTACCAAAACAGGCCCAGGACTGTACAGCGCAGTGGACACTTACGGCTGGCCCCCGGATCCATTCACTAGATTTGATAATTGTTTAGTTTTTTGCAATGTCTTTATCTTGTACAAAATTTTGTTTTAGTTTTGCGTGTAGTGCAGTCCTCCTGCATTGACTAAAACTTCTGGCTTGTGATGCTGCCTGAAATATTTATTTTTTTTAACGCCAATGCTACACAATATTATAAGAAAGAGTTAACTACATTTAAAATAATAGTGAAGATTATAATTTATAAAGAAATTCACACTTTATACAAAGCTGACAGTTACATCAAATGAATTTTGTTTCGATTGGTCTGAGATATTCATTTAAAAGTAGAGAGAAGGTAACAAAGAATTCTCACTGTATACAATGCCATTAATTGTAATAGATGTTTCAGCAATATTTGTAGCAACAACCACTTTTCTTGTATTCTGAGGTGTTCTGCTAAAAACTCTCATCTAATTTTAAATTAAAAAGAAATCTAATTTCAGGTATAGATATTATAACAGATAAAGTAAATTAATAGTATGAAGGCCTTTAAAAAAAATATAAGATTAAGCACCAGTTTAAATCAGGGTTCAATTAAAGTGGTATCACATCCCAAAAGCTATTCAAATCGTGGTAAAAGCGATAGAATTATTTTATTCATTAGCCAAAAATTGCATTCAAACTTATGGAGTGTGATTTATTATATTTAGGATGAAAATAGTTCATTTGGATAAAAGTATCACGACTAATTCAATTAATAAATCGGTAAATTGGAGAAAACAATACCACCGGTAAAAAAAACCCATCTTGTCTTAAGGCAAATTACTGCAGGTTGGTATTAAAAAATAGTCCCGCTAGTCCAAATTATCCGATATGCAATTAAGCTCAGTTACCAAAGTTTTGTCAGTTTGGTTATTTAAGACTACCATGAGGGCGTGCTAAGATAAAGTGGTGTCGTCTGTTAGCTCGAAAAGACAAACAAATGGAATAAAATTAGCCACAGTACATTTAATAATCGCGTCATTTTACAAGGGTAGCAAATTAGGCCTGAGGCCTTTTTCCAATTTGGCCCTTGGCACAGATCGTGCGAATGATTTCGATCATTACTGCAGGAAGAAACCGAAGAACTCGGGGGAAACCTGCCTGACCGGACAGGAGACCGAATTTGTTGATACAAAATATGATTAAGATCATACATGGTTAAACTATGAATTTGAAACGGCCGGTATTGTAAATAAAGTTCCCTACAAACTTTGTGCTAAGTATGAACATAAAATAACCTGCTCAAGAAATTTCAGTAGGGCATTCAAATTTTCAGAACTTAAATGTGCATTTTCAGCGATGGGCCACATCAAAACAGATTGGTGCAACAAATTATCTGAAGCTATTATACTCTTGAGAATTTAATGCGAATTAAGTTAGAGGGGTCGATCAATAGCTGCAGAATTTAATGTAATGAATAATAAAACAAGACTAAAGATTATAATATTGTTTATTTATCAAAATTGTGCATTTTTGTGATATGTATGGTTTACTGCTCCTCGAATCTGAGCAAATGCTATTCAAATTTTGAATTGATTAGCCAAAATGTGAATCTGTCACGAAAATTTGCTACTCATTGGTTTTAGACTAAATTGAACCCTGGTATAAATGTTGCACTTCTTACTCTTTAGACTTTCATCTTATTTCTAGTAATTATTATAATAGAAAATTTATTTACTCTTTCATGTGTTTTAGAGAAATATTACAAATCTCGATACTTAATAAATATCTATGTGTAGCTAAATAAAGATCAATATCATAGAAAACAAGCCAACAGTGAGGCTGATGTCCCCCGCCGAAATCCCAAAATAAATAGATGACACATATTAATTAATTGCACTTTTTTTTTTTCAAAAGTATTGAGCAATCAAACTATACATTAAATATCATCACTCTCTATCAGATAGAATCAGACAATGTTCATCATCGAACTCCATCAAGGCATTCACCCTACACCTAGTTCGAACATTCTACCTTGTTATCGTGTCCCAAAGCATCAACCAATCAAATTGCTTATCTCTGCTTACCCTAAGCGGAAAATGCTCATCTTCGAACTCGACCAAGGTAATGACCTAATAAACACCTACATCAAGTTTGAATATATTCTAGCTCAATTAGAAAAGGAGACAGACAGACAGACGGACGGACGAGCCATTTTAATAGTCCCCTGCTTTCTTTGAAAGGCGGGGGACAAAAAATCATTTACATGATATTTATCTTATGAAATAAATACTGACATCAACACAATAGAGACTGCCAAATACAGTTGAACAAAATTTTTCTTTCAACATCATGTCAACATTAATTCCGTTCTACTCCACTATACCCTGGGGGCTGGGGGAGACATGTTTTCAAGTTATCTGCCCTTGATGATTGTGCTATTTTTATATCAACCAATCCCATAAAATGTTATTTGAAAAGGAAGTTGGCAAAAGGAAGTAACTCACATCGAATGTTATGAGTTGGCCTATTCTAAATGCGTAATTATTAACAACAGTTTATATATTAGGTTAATGAACACCAGACGTTCATTTAATAATGTAGAGTCATTAGTTTTATCGAGAATCTATGGTCATTCCCGGGATTTTATGTCATTGTGATATTGTAGACAGGTTATTGACAATTCGGTCATTTGTATTTAACGTCTACTTATTGAAAATTTGTTCGTTCGTATCTGTGGTTTAACGTCCACTTCCACCTAGGGTGATATCGTAGATGGTATGTCAGGGGTTTAACGTCCACTTCCACCTAGATATCG
Organism: Patella pellucida; assembly: GCA_917208275.1. NCBI lineage: Eukaryota > Metazoa > Mollusca > Gastropoda > Patellidae > Patella > Patella pellucida. The sequence goes on from OU795039.1 coordinate 68,651,573, forward strand.
TACACAAATGGTCAAGTATAAGTTCAATAATAATAAACATAACAGAATGACATATTTAAGACAAAGAACGAATAGTAATAATAATAACAAAAGTAAAACATATAGATGTTATACATATTTGAAATCAACAACACATAATACAGTTTTTGATAATTAGATTAAAAATAAATAAATAATAAATATATACATTATTTACATAAATCATTCAGTAAATGGACATGAATATGGTTATCTATCCTTATAAAAACGAAGGCGAAACGATTGGTTTGTAAACTGTTTTCTGATTGGTTTGTAGACTGTAGCTACATTCTAGGTCAGGGCAGATAATTTGAAATCATGGAAACCCTATGGATTAACCAAGGGTATAGTGGAGTAGAACGGAATGAGTACACTGGGTAACCGAGGATGGTCAACATTTAAAATGCTTTCAATAATTATTATTTGAAACTTCTTTCTTTACATACAGCAACAGTTTATCCAAAATGAAATTGAAAACTTGGATGTTGACCAAATTTGATAAGGCTTCTATATTATGCCTGCAATAAATCTGATCTTTATCATGTTCCCAAGATTATTGGGACGCATACAATGATACAATGTCACTGGAATAGAAAGCCCTACAATGCTGAATATTGTAACAAGATTATTGGGACGCATACAATGATACAATGTCACTGGAATAGAAAGTCCTACAATGCTGAATATTGTAACAAGCTTAAGAGTGAACCTCATGCTTCGATTGGTCAATTAGACACTGTCTATTGGACAATAACACCCCTCTAAATGCCAAACAGGAAGTGTTTATCTCCTAAATCAATAGGGGGAGGGGGGCTGTTCCAGAATGAAAGATCTGAGAAAGCCAAACATCAATAGAGTTTGTTCTCTCCATTAATGGTTGCCCATTCGTTGGAGGGACTCCAGGGACTACAGAATGGAAAGTTACAGAGTACATTTACAAGTCAATTATTGACGAGTGGACAAACGCGTCAACAAATTACGTCTGCACTGAAATATGCACATAAGTAATATCTTTAAAGATGATTACCATATCACTGATAATGTTTATTCAACTAGATATTATATTCTGATTTTTTGAGTAGATCGAGGCATTTGTCATCTAAGCTTCAACTACAGGGATACTTGCGAACTAGACTTATTAAAGCCTTTAAAAAGTTTTATGGTCGTCATATTGACTTGATCGGTAAATATAACATGTCTCTCTCGACTATTATTCTAGACATATTTAATTGACGGGTATACTATCTCCCTGATTATATATGTGTACTACATCGTTAACACTGTTCATCATGTGCATTTTGCATACCGATAGTTCATTGGTCTATCACGCTATTTTACCGAGATTTCGCCTAATAGATTGGATGCAGCTATGGCGGGTGTGGCGCGCCAGGCAGGGTAAGCTTACTCTTCCTAGGACACCTGTTACCACTGTTCGTCGTGTATTTTGTACACGGTGAACAGTCCATATGCTGATTACACTATTTTGCGTTTTTACACATTTTTGCCTATAATGTTTTTAGGACTTCGAATTTTGTCTAATGGTTTGGATTGTTCGTACTTGGTTTTATTTTATTATATATATATATATATATAGGGTAATCTTTATAAATTTAGAATGACGTCATGTCAGGGAAATGTTTGTGGTGAATTTAAGCTGATATTGGAAATAGAATATCAGGATCATTGTGACATGATATTATCCCCTTCGATATAAAGTGGATTTTCTTGTCAAATTGACTGTTCTAGCTATCATACATAATTATTGTGATTGAAAGGACAATATTGGTGCCAGTCATTATCACATAATATGTGGTAATGACTGGCACCAATATTGTCCTTTCATTAATCACAATAATTATCACATATAATGTGATAGAGCGGGTTAAACACATTCCAAATATACTTTTAACTTTAACGCAGAGAGAATTGCTACGATAGCTGAGTAATACACGCTACCCGAATCAGCAGTTACATAGCAAAAAGGAAAACACGAGCGACTACTCTATATAACTGACTGAAGCAACAAGTGATAACAGACTCACAGCTAAATTTCTGCTCACTAATAATTCCTTCGAAGACCAACAGTTGTTATATGAGACTTTAAGAGGATATCTGAGCGACTACTCTATATAACTGACTGAAGCAACAAGTGATAACAGACTCACAGCTAAATTTCTGCTCACTAATAATTCCTTCGAAGACCAACAGTTGTTATATGAGACTTTAAGAGGATATCTGACAATTCAATAAAGTAATTGAATATCATAATAGATAAGATGTTATCAATCATCGCTTCAGTCAGTTATATAGAGCAGTCGCTCATGTTTTCCTTTTCGCTACTTCACTGCTAATTCGGGTAGCGTGTATTACTCAGCTATCGTAGCAATGATCTTTCTGTTAAAAGTATATTTGGAATGTGTTTAACCAGCTCTATCACATATGTGTTAATGACTGGCACCAATATTGTCCTTTGAGCCAGAAGAGAACAAAAGTCACAGATTAAGATAAAAGGATAATTTTCTATAATAACCTGTTCCGAAGCTGGTAAACTACCATACATGGGTAATATCTGTAACTTTTGTTTATCTATCGTCAATTTTCTAGCTTCTTCTCTAAAATAAAGCATACGATTTATAAACATTTAAATTTAAAGTCCTATCAAATAGATATAATGATTAACACATGATTAAATTTAATAATCTACAGCAATATCTCCTTAGAGATTTTTCAAAGTGATCAAGAGCCATAATTAGTGGAGCATAACAATAGGTTTTCACCATGAAATCTTGAACTATTAAAAAAGAAACGACATAGGATCTATGTTTTGATCTGATGAATTAGACAAGATATGTATTTATTCCTAGAAATTCACTCTTGGGATTTGACTGATGTCTTCTTTACTATAAGATGATGAGATATAGATACCTAGGATGAATGTTAAACATGTAATTTGATTATTACAGTTCACTTGTAGTAATTTCTGAGTTCGCAAACCCATGGAAACTTTTAGAAGTCAGTATAGTTCCTAGCTTTAAAATCTTTAATGGGGAAATACGGATGAATCCTGCTTGGCTAATGTTAAACTCACAAATACAGAAGTAAATGCTTGCATAATTACAATAATAACTAGACCTGCAAGCAGCACTGAATCGACTTTCAGGAATCAGACAGGAAGTATGTCATAAAATAGCCCATCCCTCAAGCTACAAAACGATACTTTAACTGTTTTGATTCAGTGACACCTGGCTGAGAAATGTCGATTTTTGCAAGAGTACCAATTTTTTACTGTATTTCCTTTTTTTAATTTTTTTTGGGTGTTTTTTTCCCAAATATCTGAAATTTTTTGACTACATCTCGATTTTGGATTATTGTCAGATAGTTTTAACAAGTTGTTTGGATACATATCTTTCTGTACCAGAAATGTCAGAAACATCTATTCAGTAGTTGTTTGTAAAAAAGATAAATAAAATAACTTTTTTTTAAAGATTGAGGCCATTTTTTGACACCTTAAATTATTTCAAACCTTTCCTTTTGGATTCACGCCACAGACCACAGATAGTACTCTGAGCAAAAAAAGTTTTAAAAAAATCTCAGAAGTCGTTTTCGAGAAAAAGGCGTCTCAAAAGGCTCCAAAAACGGAAAATACTAGATTTTCGGCATAACATAATTTATTTACTAACCATCGAAATCATACAATTGAGAAGTGATATGATAGTCCATTAATGGGGCCATCTAAAGATACTTTATTTATTTTGGGCCGGTAATATCTGACGGAGAAATCCAGCTTTTTGCAAGAACGCCATTTTTTAATCCCTTTTTCTTCATTTTTTGAATACTTCCGGTATGGTGATTATTATCGAGATAGTTTTAAATAACCGGTTTAGGCAATTAAATAGCGACAGAGTTCTGTAATGATATATTACAATATATGATCACTGATCAGATAAAATGCCCCTGAGAAATCCTATGTTTAAAAGTGCCAAAAATGTCAAAATATCAAAAATTAAATTTCAATAACTGAATACATATTATACATTTTTGGATTCAACATTAGATCAGATATCTAAATATCATAAAGTTTTTTGAAAATCAGTAAAAATAAAAAAATAAAAAATAGAGTATTTTCCAAAATTTCACGATTTAACCCTTCCTGAGCTAACCACTTCTATCCATAGAGGGCTATGCAAATATTGAGTAAAAATCAAGCTTTAGACCCTGTTGTGAAAAAACATGCGAACCTTGAATATTAATGTGACAACTGTAAAATTGCAGACGTTTATCCATTATATATCACTTATGATATTTGCAAATTTTTAGTTTAGATTTTATGGTTACCATGGTTACCAATGGGTTTCAAAATGGCTGCCATTTTATTGTCATAAATGAAATATTGGATATATTCATGCCATTAAAGTTTTCAAGATGTGCAGGAATAAAGCTATATTGATTTTTAGCATGATATATATGTCTTTTGTAAGAATAGTATAGGTTTTGGGGGGAAAGTCACTAAATTGTGATAATGTATTTTTTCTAAAAATAATAAAACGAAAACGAGCAGTATTGACATTTTTGCGGTAGATAGGCCTACCACAAATATAAAAATCATCAAAAACGAGTTTTTAATAACATTAAAATAAACATAAAATAAATATTTCGAAAAATAACAATAATATATACCAAAATATTCACATAAAGATTGCCATGGTAACCAATTTGACCAAATCACATACGTCTATATGGCAGCGATCCACGTGTTGTTGTGAGTGCGTGCGCAACTGTATAAAAGCAGACGAAAATTTTTCGCCGGTCTTCCTTTTTTGGTACTTTATTTTGTGACAAACATCCGAATTTCCATCAAAAGAACAGCCCCAATTATAGTATAATCACTACCCGAATCCAAAATAGACGTGACGTCATCGGTATCGGAATTCACGGCTAAATTCAGCCGAAGTCTTTTTGTTGTGAAGGACGCCATTCCTCGGCTATTCTGACTATTGATGGTTGTTCCGTCAATAGAGGAACCCCCCTCGTAATAAAAACTTGTGTTATACACCATCTAAGATTAAAACCATGCTTTTACAGGGGAGTAAACCAGGTTAAATAAACTTCCCGACTATAGTCGGGTCCCGCTCTGACAGACAATAAAATTATCCCGACTATTGTCGGGATTAGCTCAGGAAGGGTTAAAGAACATTTTTAATAATTTAATGATTTTTCAACTTTTTTCAAAGATTTGGGGCATTTTATGACACCTTAAATTATTTAAAACCTTTTCCTTTTGGATTAACGCCACAGAACACCGGTAGGACTTTGAGTAAAAAAAGATTTAAAAAATTGCAGGAGTCGTTTTCGAGAAAAAGGCGTCTCAAAAGGCTCCAATACTAGATTTTCGTCGTAAAATAATTTATTTACTAAACATCGAAATTGTACCATTGAGATGCCATATGATAGTCCCTTAATGGGGCCATCCAAAGACATTTTATTTCTTTTGGGCCGGTAATACCTGACGGAGAAATCCAGCTTTTTGCAAGAACGCCAATTTTTTTTCTTTTTTTTAATACTTCCGGTATGGAGATTATGGTAAGGATAGTTTTATAACCAGTTTGGGCAATTAAATAGCGAAAGAGTTCTGTAATAATACATTACAATATATGATCAGATAAAATGCCCCTGAGAAATCCTATGTTTAAAAGCGCCAAAAATGCAAAAATGTCAAAATATTGAAAATTAAATTTTAATATCTAAATACATATTATACATTATTGGAATCGATATTAGATCAGATATCTAAATATCACAAAGTTTTTTGAAAATCAGTAAAAATGAAAAAATAATGGAGTATTTTCCCCAATTTCACGATTTTTCGACTTTTTTCGATTTTCAGTTCGTTATTTGACCTATTACGAATATTTCAAAGTCTAAACCTACTGTTTCATACACAAGACTACCAAAAGGTCTCTTGATAGAGAACGTTGAAGAAAAATCGCAGAAGCAGTTTTCGAGATACAGGCGTTCAAAAACGCTCCAAATCAGAATATACTTGATTTTCAGCATGCCATATTTTACTTGCTGTTCATTGTATCTGTAAGAATTGGATATCATATGATACTGCAATTCTCGGGCAACCCAACGATATCTTAATCGTTTTAATCCGTTGATATCGCACTGAGAATTCATGTTTTTCCCAAAAGGGTTCATTTTTTGCGTTTTTTTCAAAATATCGGCCATTATTTCGACTACTTCCGGTTTATAGATGTTTGTCGAAATAGCTTTATACGTTAGTTTTGAACTATAACTTCACGTTCCAGAAGTTCAAGAAACGTCGATTCGGCCGTAAAACGAAACTCGAGCTCACAAAATGGGCAGAAAATTCGAAAAAAATCGAAAAAATAAAGGGTGATAACTCGGAATGAAACTTATATTTCTGGAATCGGATGGTCTTCAGGTATCCAAAAATGTAGGTTAAATTTTAAAATTTTGAAAAATGACAAAATTTGTGTCTTTCATTTTTTTTTTTCATTTTTTTGAACGATAAAAGTCCCATAGGAATTTTCGAAATTGAAAAATGTGAGATAGCCATTTCCTTGGGAAAGAATCAGGGTTTACAAAAATGTCATTTGTATGAAAATAGGTACAGAATTAATAAATCTACGGCTGTTTTTTGATTTTTTTACACCGTACGAAATTGGCCACTTCCGGTCCGGCAGAAGTTTTAAATATTGCCTATATGTTGCAAACACATGTTTTAATGATAGAAAATGAGGTTCTAGAACGGTATCTGTTACAGGCACTGAGAAATAGGGTCCCCAGAAAAAAAATAAATAATAATAAATAATAATAATAATAATTTTAGTAAAAACAATAGTCTTTCAGACGCAAGTCTGAAAGCCTAACAAGCCAACAGTTAAGGCTGATGTCCCTTGACGCAATCCCAAAACAAATAATTAATTGCACATTTATCTTTTGAAAAGTATTAAAGAGCACATAAGATCATAATTTTCTATTACATATTATAATAAACAATGATTACTAAATCCATATTACGGAAAGTTCAAATCAATCTGATTAAAATTAACTGAGCTATTTACGTTTTAGTATGGGACAGCCAAAAACGGTTTTCCAATTTTTATGAACGACCTTAATCCGGTTGATTGGCTGATGACGTCACAAGCACTACACATACTATACACATTATCTAACCAATATATCACTGCCTGTATAATATATCACTGTATCAACATACCAATAGTTAACAAGTGTGTATTGTCGGTAATCATTAGCTCGTAATTATGTAAGCTACACATCACTATATAATTCAAAGCATTTTCAAACGCAGACCTTTCTCGTCTTGAATAGTAATAGATTTTATTTGTTACTATAATATTTCCGAGTGTATTTCAAGATGCCGAATTATCGTTGTATTATTGAGAGTTGTGGAAATTCCAGCAGAGAAAAGGGGAATAATGTACCGACGTTTCATAAATTTCCCAAAGACGAAATATTACGGAAAGAGTGGATTGCGTTTGTCAACAATTTAATTACGGATTGGCGGATGCGGGTCGTTTCATCCCACGACCGGTTCACCCCGGGCTGTTTCATCCCACACCTGATTTTCTATCGGGCTGTTTCATCCCACTTGTTATTATAGAAGCAGTTAATTAACCGAGTTGTACTTATTGTCGAATAAACTTCATTGTTTATTATTAAATAAACACACCATTAATTGTTATGGAGTAGTAAAAAAAAACATGACGCGAGAGTTGATATCTGTCGTTTGGGTCTCGGATATACGAAGTTTGGGACTCTGGTATACGACGTTTGGGAAATATATATATATTCAAAACACGAAAGAAAAAATCAAGAACCACGTGGTTAGTAAAAGGCTCAACCAAACGATAAAACATTAGTTGCACTTACGGTTCTTTGATAATCATCGTTTCTCATGAAGTTATATAATATTTATTTAAAACGAATAATATGCTGATGACCTACACAAAAACAAAATAAATATTTACACGACATGCAATCTTTTTTTTTTACAAGCCCCTACAAATTGTTAATAGTCAGTGAGCTGCACCTTGACGACATGCTTATCGTAGATGTCGATACCAATCGATAAATTGGTGCGAACAAGCCACTGGTAAGTGGTAGGTCAATCAAGCTTGTTAACTATTTGATAAAAGAAAAACAATAAAGTATTACTAAATATGCACAAATTTTCAACAATACATTTTGGCAAGTTTTATACTCGCAGATAAAACAAAACAATTGAGATCTAGCCGTGTTAATCGCGGTCTCAACAACCGCCAATCACCTAATTAAATTAATGCCAATTAAATTCTCAATTGAAATAATAAACGATAACCTGCCTTTTTTTTAAATCTGGTGTTGATTATCGAACCCATTCTGCTCAGCGAGTTAAGATTATTGACGACAATTGATTGGTGAATCTGATTGTTAAAGCGCTTAAAAACATTGAATTAATTTAGAATTGCAAAATGCAAAACGTAATTTATTATTCGTTACATATAAAATAATCGTTAGTCATTTATTATTATTCGTGCACATTTTCTGATATGGTCTGGTTTTTTGAGCCTAAAAATAGAACACAGGAAGTCTCCAATTGGTGCATGCACGCTTCCCTTTGATGACAGTTATATCATGGCATCTCATGGGTCGTATATACGATTATTTCACCGTGAAAGGTGCAAATGCATGCTTTCTGATATGGTCGGATTATTTGAACCTAAAAATAGAACACACCAAGTCTTCTTTGAGGTGTTGTATCATGGACATATACGATTATATCACGAGGTTATTCTGTTATTGAAACCCAAACTGAACGAAAACGGCTCTCGATTATAACTGATGTAAATTTTGTGGAATGCTGAAGCAATTTTAGTTTAAATATCCTTTGTGTGTGAATTACTACTATAGGGCAGGCTGTGTACATGTAATATCAATTCTTTTATTTCTAAAAGCTGTAAATAGATAATTTAATGAAATCAATTTATTTCTAAAAGCTGTAAATAGATAATTTAATGAAATCAATGAATCTAGTCTCGCAACAATCGGATGGTTTTCATTATTAGATCCGGTATCATCTACATCGCCATCCTCTATGGAGCCACAGTCAGATAGATACGGCTCAAACATAATATATGGCGCTATAGTTATCATTTCTCGCGACGTATCTGTATCCGATACATTGCCAGAGCTAAAAGAACTACTGCTACAGGATAACTCTTAAATATTCTGCCTCCATTCTCTCGGTGTATGATAGAATGACCAATAACACGTGTTAATGATTTATTTATATGATTACTACTTAAAACCATTTCGTTTCTTAAATGCCGACAATTAATTATGTCAATTGGCTTCATAGATGTCCGTAGCGCCGGCTACACCAATTCTACACCAATCGTGTTTCAATCAGAAGCCAATTGTTAGTTTACGGTCGGCTTATTCTAATTAAAAAGACAATGCTACAGCAATCGGCTTTATAAAACAAATTCTAAATTAAAAAAAACAGACTATTCCGTAGTCATTTGTTTTATTTAATTAGGGGATTAAGGAACCAGTCAGGCGTTAATGAATACACACGCCGGCTGTATATAGGTAATTAAGGAATAAACATTACGAATATGCATTTGTACACTGTGACGTCACTAGGGACTGAGGGGATTAAGAGTGTTTTGGATAATTGGCCAAGTCGTTTTTACGGGGGGTCTATATTTGCGACTTTGAGTGAAGATAGCTGATTTATTTTTAATCAGATTGATGTTAACTTTCCGTAATGTGCATATAATAACCACTGTCCATCACTACGCCGAGTTTCAGTTTGTCGTCTTATGTGCACTTTAAGAAAATGTTCACGATCGAACTCAGTCAAGGTTTTGAAGTATGGTACCAAGTTTCATCACTCTCCATCAATTAGAATCAAATGTACATTGTACTTTGGCATTGACCAATGAAATTGCTTAGCTCTACTTAGCTTTAGTGGACAAAGTTAATCACTGAACACGACACTAAACTCTGTAGTTCACATGAACTGTATGAATATGTATAATCCTAAAATAAATTAAGTAAAATATTGTATTTAATGTGTCTAGCAAATAAAAAATGATGTACAGCAAGTACCTTTTTTGATCTCTTAATTAAATACCATCAATATTTTTGCTATTTTACAGTTATTTGATATTAATTTCATACTGTAATGCTTCCTGATGGTCAATACCCTGTATCTAGGTATATGTTGTTTGATCATGCATTTTTCACATTATTTTATCAAAGTAATCATAAGGTCATTGAATCATGGTATATATATATATACTGATAAAATAATATCAGGAATGGTTATTGTATTAGACACAATCGCCATATTTAACTGGTTATAAAAGACAGCATCATTTATCATCCCTTCTCCTATTTCAGTCAATAGTTAGAAAGATATAACAATATCATTCATTATCCATTTCCCTATTTCAGTAAATGAAAACACAGAAACATTTTAAAACTTTCACTACAGATGGGGGTATCTAAGGGTACTGCTCAACCAGTGTGTGTGTGTGTGGGGGGGGGATAATTTTAGGGCCTAAGTTTGAATTAGGGATAACATTTAAAATTGTTACATCTTTGGAACTTTGCTATGAAAAGTTCTAAGACAAATCTATGAATATCCATCGTGGTGCTAGCAAGTACACCATCTTATCCCGGGAAAATACAGGTATGGCTCAGATAAATATTACCCCCAACACTTCTACTTTGCTCCGGAGAGAGAGAAATGGGGTTTAATGTCCACTTGACACAAACTAGGTCATTTCGGGACCAACACATGGTTTAACTTTATTTCTATAATTTGTTTGGGTGTAGCAGTGGGAGGAAACCGGAGGACTCAGAAATAATCCACGAGGTTGGACAGGCGACCCTACTCCCCTTCACGTACAACCGAGGATTCGAAATCATGCCAGTTGACTCAATGACAGGCTGTATGATACAGCACACACATGCTAACCATCCAGTCATCCAACCCCCTGTTTGCGTAATAAACTATATTCCAAATTTGATTAATCAGAATTAGATCAGGTAAGTTTTAATAAGCTCTCAAAATAAAAGCCCTCTAATCTTGATCTTGGCAGATTGTTTTCATTGTTCTTGTGGTACCGGTACCCAAAATTTGGTTTCTTTACTCAAAAATTGCCACAGAGATTTGTTAGTGGTAAAACTGGTTGACTCAAATAATTTATCAAGTATTTGACTTGTTCATTACAATTTTCAGAATTTGCAGACCAAATTCAGCCATAAAATCATGTAAAATCTGTTTGGGAGAAAGAGAGATGGGGTTTAACATCTATTGACACAAATTAGGTCATTTCGAGACTAAGATATGGTTTAATTTTTATTTCAATAATTTGCTTGCATGTAGGGGTCTTTAGCAGTGGGAGCAAAACGGAGAAAACCAACAAGGTTGAACAGGCGACCCTACTCCTTGTCACATACAGCCAGGGAATCGAAACCACGCCAGTTGACTCTATGACAGTCCTCATGAAACAAAGTGCACACGCTTACCATTTTGCCACCCAACCCCCCTAAAATCTGTTAGAAAAACCTTGGAAGTAAGTGTTGAGTAATCATGCCTTATTTAATCCTGATATCATTATAACTATGTCGGCCTTTCATTTTGCCTATTGACAGCAAGTATGGAGATTTCTTGTATTGTAGTTTGCTAACTTCTTACTCTATTTATGATACACAAAAATCTCTGATGTCATTCCAGATATATCAATAATATCCTGCACTCTTGGATGATCAATTTCCTTCATCAGAATTATTCAATAATATGACAACATTGTTTAAAGTCAACACGCAAGGATGTCTATGGCACTCACTAGCGCCAGGCTGTCTGTTGATAATATCACCTAGTAACACCAATTTCTGACATGTCACACTTTAAACTTGGTATCATTTAATCGTGTGTATCTAGCACTCATTCTTTCACATTTGTTTAATATCAAATCTTTGTTTAAAAATTTGTGAAAACTGTTTTAAAATCACCATAAATTGTTTAATTTGTACTTGCGTCCAGTTTAAAGCTGACCATTCAATTGGGAATTTATTGTGATTGAACACCATCTAACACTGTCACCCAAGTATTGTTTAATCTTGTAAATTTAGCACTAATTTCTTTCACCTTTGTTTAATATCAAATCTTTGTTTAAAAATTTATAAATATCATCAAAAATAATCTAATTTGTACTTGTGTCCAGTTTAACGCTGACCGTTCAATTTCGATAATGGGTGTCCAATATACAAGTGTTTAATTTCTCAATCACTGTTTAAAAATAAACAACCCAATTGATTAATGATGTATAATGAACAGTGATCTAAAAATTAAGCACTTGTAAATTGGACACTTATTATCAAAATTAATCAGTCAGCTTTATGATAAAACAACATTGATGTCAGTACCCCCCTAAAGCGTTTGTGTTGGAAATGACATTGTCATGGGTTTAACTAAGAAACTGTAAACAGGCATATTCTTCATTTCTTCCCAAAATAATATTCTTCTGCTAGAGGTAAGAGGAGGTCAAGTGTATTTTTGGGGCCCCGAATCTATTACTATTGGATTTTCTATATCAAAAGAAGAATGACGTATATAAAGGGAAATAACTCTACTTACATTAACATATCAACAACTCTTTGTACTTCATCCTAGAATAATTTAAGAAATAATTTCAAACATTGTCAATATATCTTTTCAAACGTATTGTATGAATTTGTAAATGTTAGTGCTGGACGGTCTAAAAAGATATTTAGACAAATCTGTGGGCAATGGGATACTCATTGTTACACAGACATTGTAAACAATAAACAACCATAGATAAAACTAGAGCGTCCACATTTGCTTGTGGACGCCGGACCGCTGGATGGGGGCAACGACAATATACGACCATATTTCAATGTGGGCGTATAAAAATCAATTGAATGGACCTGGGGGCAAGATGTACAGTAAGCATCCTCTGCATTGTACAGTCCCTGACATGTAATGAAATATACAAATTAGCAATAAATATGAGAAAGACCATAGAGGCCATAGTCTGCCAGATGAAGTAAGATAACATGTGGTACGATAGCGGTCAAAAGAATTTACCCATAATAAGACCAATAATCTAGATATAATTTCAGAAAATGCTAAAAATGAACAAATTAGGAATAGAAATACAAAAGAAATGTTTATTTATCTTGATTACAGAAAGAGAAAGAGAAATGTGGTTAACGTCCACTCAACACAAATTAGGTCACTTCAGGACTAACACATGGTTTAGTTTTTTTTCAATAATTCGCTTGCTCATAGGGGTCTTTAGCAGTGGGAGGAAACCTGAAGACAGGTGACCCTACTCCTTGTCATGTACAATTGGTGAATCGAAACCACAACAGTTGACAGACATCTTGATATACCATGCACATGCTAACTATTCGGCCATCCAACAAACCCCCCAGAATAAAGTCAAATTACATGTGCCAAGTATTAAGTTTACTTAGAAAGCTATTTCAGGGATAGAAATTCGTCATTTTTTGCAAGAATCTAAGAGGATTCTCATACATGCAATCTTCCTGAATACTCTAAATCTTAATACTGTCTAAAATACAAAATTGTGTTTATTATGTTAATTTAAAACACCAAAATACAACAATGATAAAAATAAAACAATCAGTTGGAAATTTTGGGTAAACTTAAATAGTCTTAAAAGAAATATACAGAAAATGCCGTAGCCAAAATAAACTGATACGGCACCATGCCATTTCTTCATAACACAATTTGTAATCTTGTAATCTTTTGTCCATCGTGTAAGTCACGTAACTTGCAAATGTTTTTATTCATTCGTCCATGATAGACTAACAGTTCAATGATCACGCGACAACCATAACTGAAATTGCTATAAAATAAATTTCAGTACGACTAGGATATAGCCTTTAATATTTTAAAAATTAAGCCTCTGTCAGCACGTGTATAAAAAAAAATTAATATAACGGTAAAGGCTATTTAAACTGGTTTATTGCCCTGTATTTTGAAAATGCTTAGCTGTTTATGGTTAATCTTTTATTGTAAATATTATTTACCTGTCCTGTAAGAAAAACCAATACATCTCCAGGTTTTTCTATCAAATGGATTTTCATGACTGTTTCTACAGATGTCTTTAAATAATTTGGAACTGGACTGATAATAAACAATATAGATCTTTTACATTATACCAGAATGTAGTCGGTGACAACAAGTGTTGGCGCTGATGAACCTATGTGGGCCTCTCAGTGTAGCAGCATTATGGAAAGCTGACAGATTGTTATTCTGCACATCGGAATGTTGTGGTGCTATTACATGAGTTATTGTTGTGATCTGATGTATGTTCAGAATTGTAATTATAAGATTAAAGTGGCTATCTCAAAATAGATTTACAATCAAACATATAAAAATTGTACGTTTTTTTTTAATTTCGGTATATCAAACACAAATTATCACAGATTTCTAAAAGTATCTTTAGATGCTTTATATCTTATAAGGATTATAATAAGATTATATATGGTGTGATAGTCATATGTGCAGAATTTCTTGAAGATATTTGCCAATAAAGATTTGAGTTGAGGAAGATCATGGAGCACAAAAATGAAAAGATAGTAAGCTGGCACTGCCAGGCAGGATACGCCCACATTTTCGAGAGATGGTTAGAGAACAAGCAAAACCGAAAGTGATTTTTCCTACAATCAAAGGCTATAATTCATTAAATTACAATTTGATATGCGCAAATATCGAAAAGAATCAAGATCTTTAGGTTATAAACATGCATTTCAAGTTTCATCAAAATCGAATCAAAATTGTGACCTATACTGGGTCCACAACCTTGATATACCATATTTTAACACTATTAAGAGTACAAACGGCGGCCATTTTGTCTGGCAATTGTGGTCCGATTTCCCTGAAATTCTAACTCAACCTTCGGTATGGTGTAACGGTGATAGAGTCAAGCTTTTTTTCAATCGGATAATAATCATAACCTCCAGAGGGACCATAGGCGATTTTTCGGGCAATCAGGGGCCATAATTCAGAAAGCTACGATATGATATGCGCAAATAACGAAAGGGACCAAGATCTTTGGGTTATAACCATGCATTTTAAGTTTTATCAAAATTGAATCAAAATTGTGACCTATACTGAGTCCACAACCTTGATATACCTTTTTATAACAGTATTCACGTACATGCGGCGGCCATTTTGTTCCGAATTTTTCCGAAATTCAAACACAACCATCCTTAGGGTGTAACGGTTATATAATCAAACGATTTTTTAAATCGGATAATAATTGTGACCTCCAGAGGGACCACAAGCTAAACAAAGACGATTTTGCGTATAATCAGGGGCCATAATTCAGGAAGTTACAATCCGATATGCCCAAATATCGAAGGAACCAAGATCTTTGGGTTATAACCATACATTTCAAGTTTCATCAAAATCGAATTAAAATTGTGACCTCTACAGGGTCCACAACCTTGATATACCATATTTTAACAGTATTCGCGTACGAATGGCGGCCATTTTGTATGGCAATTTTGGTCCTATTTTACCGAAATTCGAACTCAACCTTTCTTAGGGTGTAACGGTGATATAATCAAACGATTTTTTAAATCGGATAATTATTGTAACCTCCAGAGGGACCACAAGCTAATTAAAGACGATTTTGCGTATAATTAGGGGCCATAATTCAGGAAGTTACGATCTGATATGCGCAAATATTGAAAGGAACCAAGATCTATGGGTTATAACCATGCATTTCAAGTTTCATCAAAATCAAATTAAAATTGTGATCCCTACAGGGTCCACAACCTGGATATACCATTTTTTAACAGTATTCGCGTACGAACGGCGGCCATTTTGTATGGTAATTTTGGTCCGATTTTTCCGAAATTTGAACTCAACCGTCCTTAGGGTGTAACGGTGATATAATCGAACGGTTTTGCAAATCGGATAATTGTGACCTCCAGAGGTACCACAAGCTAAAATAGGTGATTTTTCGGACAATCAGGGGCCATAATTCAGGAAATTACGTTCCGATAGGCGCAAATATCGAAAGGAACCAAGATCTTTGGGATATAAACATGCATGTCAAGTTTCATCAAAATCGGTTCAAAATTGTGACCTCTATAGGGTCCACAAGCTAAAAACGTGATTTTTCGTACAATCAGGGGCCATAATCCATGAAGTTTTGATCCGATACGTGCCAATATGGAAAGCAGCCGGGATCTTCGGGGGATAAACCTATATTTCAAGTTTCGTCGAAATCGGGTAAGAATTGTGACCTGTAGAGAGTCCACAAACAATTTTGGACGGACGGACGTCCGGACGGACGGACGTCCGGACGGACGGACAGGGGCGACGACATAATACGTCCACATGAAAATGTGGGCGTATAAAAAAGTACACTGGAATATTTATACGCAGTAATTCGCCTTGATAATTCAGAGGGGGTTTATTGTCAATTCGACCAAACTTTTCGACCAATCAGAATCGAGGAAATTTCTAATTTGTGCTACAATTTATAATAACATATAGTAGTAATACTAATTACTCAATAGAATATTGTATATCAACAGAATTATTTATAATAATCCATAGTATTAATAATACTTACTCAATAGAATATTGTATATCAACAGAACATTTATAATACTTACTCAATAGAATAATGTATATCAACAGAATAATTTATAATAACTTATTATAGTATTAATAATACTTACTCAATAGTATAATGCATAAAATAACACATAGCATTAATAATACTTACTCAATAGTATAATGTATATCTACAGGATATTCTCTACCTTCAATGGTTAAAATGGCTGCTGTATCATTCCTGTTAACAAAAATGTTGATTGTTATTAGGGCTATGCCTTGAAACAAAAACGTTTAAATAAAGGTGTTCGATCAAAATCAATATTTTTAATCATTTTAAGTTTTTCTGGCTTTTTCTATAATTCACTTGCTCTTTATTTTCAAAATATTTCAAAATGATACTTTACTTACTCAGGATTACTTGTTTCATTAGTATTAAAAAATTCTTGTATTTCCTACAAATAAACAAAACATATTACTCTAAGAAATAATTAAATAATAGCTACAGTATAGGACTAGTTGGCGGCAGAAATAATAGCTACAATAGTTGGGATTTTTACTACAGTATGCTTCCATTCGTATTTCTTGTAGCATATGGCAGACCAAGACTCATGCTGACATCACATAATGTTTTCTTCCTCGGGTTGTATTCCTGATTGTTTTCAATTTTGAGTGAAGTCTGTGTCACTTCAGACCCGGGACTGTACAGCGCAGTGGACAATTACGGCTAGCCCCCAGATCCATTTATTCTTTTTGAATTGTTTGTTTATTTGTTTCTGAGTATTATGTCTTGTCGATATATTTGTCTTTTGTGTAAATCAGGTGTTGCAGTCCCCTGCACTTACTAATAGAGAGAGAGAGAGAGAAATGGGCTTTAATGTCCACTTGACACAAACTAGGTCATTTCGAGACTAACATATGGTTTAATTTTGTTTCAATAATTTGTGCGCGTAGGGGTCTTTAGCAGTGGGAAGAAACCAAAGGACCCAGAGAAAAACCCTACTCCTTGCCACAAGCTACAATATAGGATTAGTAGGAAGTTAAAATGAATAACTCACCTCTGCATTAAGTGTTGCTGATGTAACAATCAATCTTAGATCTGGTCTTTTTTTCTGTATCTAGAGAAACAAGAATATAAATAATTTACTCATATTTAAATCCATGCTGAATAATATTTCCTTTTTTTATTTGGAGATGTGGTCATAGTTATCCCATAATACCATCTGTATACCGGTATCAAAGATTTTTCAATCGCTTAAAAACCATAATTTCATAATATGAAAACCAACCTTCCTTAACAATCCCATAATAACATCAGTATTTAAACCCACCTTCCTTAACAATCCCATAATATCATCAGTATTTAAACCTACCTTCCTTAACAATCTCATAATAACATTAATATTTAAACCCACCTTCCTTAACAATCCCATAATAACATCAATATTTAAACCCACCTTCCTTAACAATCCCATAATATCATCAGTATTTAAACCTACCTTCCTTAACAATCCCATAATAACATTAATATTTAAACCCACCTTCCTTAACAATCCCATAATAACATCAGTATTTAAACCTACCTTCCTTAACAATCCCATAATAACATCAGTATTTAAAGATCTTTCATGTGCTTCATCCAACATAATAATACTGTAAAAAATAAAACATTTCATAAGACAAAAAAACAAAACAGAAAAACAAAATGAGAAACAGTTGTCGCCCGATAGAAGATTAGTTCTTAAACCAGTGAGGGGGTGGTGTGTGGTCGAATGGTCTTATACACGTGCTCTAAATCATAAGGTCTATCATTGAGTCAAGTGGCATGGTTCTGAGCCCACACTTGTATGTGACAAGGAGTAGGGTTCATGGTTGTCTGTCCAATTTTGTGGGTTTTCTCAGGGTCAGTCAGAAACCCCTATTTGCAAGCAAATTATTGAAATAAACTTGAACCTAGTTTGTGTCGAGTGAACATTAAACCCTCTTTGACTCTCTCTCTCTAAAACCAAAAAAAAACAGTTCTCTTGTTGTCATGTTTATTAAATGAGTAAAGTATTGTAAATTTCTAACAACCTGAATTTTGACAGTAAAGGATCTTGCATGATCTCTCTGATTAACATCCCATCTGTTAAAAACTGAAAGTAGAAAATGTAGAATTCTTTTGGTTTTTAGAGTCTGACATATTCACTTAAAATATATCTGATTAAAACACAAATCCTTCGTTCGTTCGTTCATTTTATCTGGAGTTTAACGTCAACTTCCACCTAGGGTGATATCGTAGACAAGAGTTTCTAAGAAAACACAGATCCTATTTCGTTTGGATTTTTATAGTTCAAAAGTTTGTTTTACTTGTCTTCGCAACAATAGGATCTGGAAGAGTTGTTATATTACCCATGTTCTGGTTGAAGTGATGGATTTACCCAATGAAACAGTCTGTTACGGCAAGTTCTGGCTCGCGATACACGGAACTGTGGGTAAACCACTAGAAACTTCAACACTGATTGATTAATCAATGTCTGATATCATAAAGTATTAAAAAAAAAAAAAATGTAATATTGATCTGTATTTTAATCAGATTGACATAACATTTGAATACAACAATATATACATGTAGAATGGTTAATCAGCTTATCATATACAGTGGCATCCACCAGAAACTATACCAGATGTTGAATTAAATAAAAAAATGATATTCTAACAGGAGTAGTTATTGAATTCACTGGTTGTATAGTAAGTAGTTCTTTATAAAGTAATCAAGTATTTATTTGGAATGGTTGAAGATATAAGGACACCAACCTTCAGTCGAGTATTGGTCGGATCTGTACAATCGTCAAATCTTATTAAATATCCAACTTCTTCACCAAGTAAACAACCTCTTTCTTCTGCTATTCTTCTACATACCTTTCAAATAAATAGTGATATACCTCACTAATAATAGTCTCCATAGCATAACATTACAGAATAAAATATTTCAATTTCTAAATAAATTAGTAAAATATATGATGTTCCATTCAGTTCACTTCTTCAGAGTAGTGTTCATCAAAGCTGCAGGTTGTCACTTGCAAACTACAATATTGTGAGGATTAAATCAGCTAACAGAACATCAATTCCATTCAGTACTTGCAAAGATTAACTGAATAGGAAATTTTCAACATTTGACATTTTCTACAAAAGATACACACATGCCAACCCCACTTATTAATATTGGGTAAAATCCTTTGACAAGCCTCTTTTTTTAATTCAATTGAATCTAAGCCAGGATATTATCAACTGTTGATATTCTAGTTTTGTTTACATGTACTTATTTTAATATTAGCATGGATTAAGCTGTGAGAAATTATATATTGTCTGAAACATGCAAATAATGATTTGCAGATTTAAAGAATCACAATCAAACAAAAACTTACAGAAACAGCAGCCACTCTTCTTGGTTGTGTTACACCAATTATATGTCCTTCTTTTGCCCATCCAGCTTCCAACAGATACTGATAAAATAAGAGAGAGGGAAATGGGGTTTAATGTCCACTCATTACAAACTGGGCTATTTTGGGTCTCACATATGATTCAATTTTATTTCAATAATTCACTTTAGCACAGCAGTATTTAGTGGTGGGAGGAAATTGGCAGACCCAGAGAAAACCCAGTTGGACAAGAGGGGATGGAAACCATGACACTTGACTCTATTATGGTCTAAAACACACTTGTTAATCCATATGACCAAAACTAGTCTAATAGTTATAAGACAGTCTTGCGAAATACATGTGTCCTCTGATCTATATAGTATATATCTATGCATATTTATTATAAAGGAATGTAGCAGCTTTCAGCAATGTTTATCAACTCTTTCAATCTTAATTCATAAACAATTATACATGTAAGTAACCGTTTTAAATGATAATTATATAATTATGGAACCAGCGGCTGCCAGGCAGGATACGCCCACATTTTCGAGAGATGGATAGAGAACAAGCAAAACCGAAAGTGATTTTTCCTACAATCAAAGGCCATAATTCATTAAGTTACAATTTGATATGCGCAAATATCGAAAAGTATCAAGACCTCTACAGGGTCCACAACCTTGAAATACCATTTTTTAACAGTATTCGCGTACAAACAGCGGCCATTTTGTATTGTAATTTTGGTCCTATTTTACCGAAATTTGAACTCAACCTTCCTTAGCTTGTAACGGTGATATAATCAAATGATTTTTTAAATCGGATAATAATTGTGACCTCCAGAGAGACCACAAGCTAAACAAAGGCGATTTTCCGTATAATCAGGGGCATTAATTCAGGAAGTTATGATCCGATATGCGCAAATATTAAAAGGACCCAAGATCTTTGGGTAATATCCATGCAATTCAAGTTTCGTCAAAATCGAATTAAAATTGGGACCTCTACAGGGTCGACGAGCTTGATATGCCATTTTTCAACAGTATTCGCATACGAACGGCGGCCATTTTGTATGGTAATTTTGGTCCAATTTTTCCGAAATTCGAACTCCCCCTTCCTTAGGGTGTAACGGTGATATAATCAAACGATTTTTTAAATCGGATAATAATTGTGACCTCCAGAGGAACCACAAGCTAAACAAAGGCGATTTTGCGTATAATCAGGGGCCATAATTCAGGACGTTACGATCCGATATGCGCAAATATCAAAAGGAACCAAGATCTTTGGGTTATATCCATGCATTTCAAGTTTCATCAAAATCAAATTAAAATTGTGACCTCTACAGGGTCCACAACATTGAAATACCATTTTAAACAGTATTCGCGTACGATCGGCGGCCATTTTGTATGGCAATTTTGGTCCGATTTTTCCGAAATTCAAACTCAACCTTCTTAAGGGTGTAACGGTGATATAATCAAACGATTTTTTAAATCGGATAATAATTGTGACCTCCAGAGAGACCACAAGCTAAACAAAGGCGATTTTACGTATAATCAGGGGCATTAGTTCAGGAAGTTACGTTCCGATATGCGCAAATATCAAAAGGAACCAAGATCTTTGGGTTATAACCATGCATTTCAAGTTTCATCAAAATCAAATTAAAATTGTGACCTCTACAGGGTCCACAACCTTGATATACCACTTTTTAACTGTATTCGCGTACAAACGGCGGCCATTTTGTATGGCAATTTTGGTCCGATTTTCCCGAAATTTTGAACTGAACTTTCCTTAGGGTGTAACAGTGATATAATCGAACGGTTTTATAAATCGGATAATAATTGTCGGCTCAAGAGGGACCTCAAGCTAAAATAGGTGATTTTTCGGACAATCAGGGGCCATAATTCAGAAAATTACGTTCCGATAGGCGCAAATATCGAAAGGAACCAAGATCTTTGGGTTATAAACATGCATGTCAAGTTTCATCAGAAACGGTTCAAAATTGTGACCTCTATAGGGTCCACAAGCTCAAAACATGATTTTTCGTACAATCAGGGGCCATAACCCATGAAGTTTCGATCCTATACATGCCAATATCGAAAGCAGCCGAGATCTTTTGGGGATAAAGCTATATTTTAAGTTTCGTCTAAATCGGACAAGAATTGTGACCTGTAGAGGGTCCACAAACAATTGTGGACGGACGGACAGACGGACAGGGGCGACGACATAATACGTCCACATGAAAATGTGGGCGTATAAAAACATAAACAAAAGATAGTAAGCTGGCACTGCCAGGCAGGATACGCCCACATTTTCGAGAGATGGTTAGAGAACAAGCAAAATCGAAAGTGATTTTTCCTACAATCAAAGGCTATAATTCATTAAATTACAATTTGATTCGCGCAAATATTGAAAAGAATCAGGATCTTTAGGTTATAAACATGCATTTTAAGTTTCATCAAAATCGAATTAAAATTGTGACCTATACTGGGTCCACAACCTTGATATACCATATTTTAACACTATTAGCGTACAAACGGTGGCCATTTTGTCTGGCAATTATGGTCAGATTTCCCTGAAATTCAAACTCAACCTTCCGTAAGGTGTAACAGTGATAGAGTCAAGTTTTTTAAATCGGATAATAATCGTGACCACCAGAGGGACCGTAGGTGATTTTTCGGACAATCAGGGGCCATAAGTCAGGAAGTTATGATCTGATATGTGAAAATAACGAAAGGAACAGTATTCGCGTACAAACGGCAGCCATTTTATATGGCAATTTTGTTCCGAATTTTTCCGAAATTCGAACTCGACATTCCTTAGGGTATAACGGTGATATAATCAAACGATTTTTTAAATCAGATAATAATTGTGACCTCCAGAGGGACCACAAGCTAAACAAAGACGATTTTGCGTATAATCAGGGACCTATTTAGGAAGTTAGTTACGATCCGATATGCGCAAATATCGAAAGGAACCAAGATCTTTGGGTTATAACCGTGCATTTCAAGTTTCATCAAAATTGAATTAAAATTGTGATCTCTACAGGGTCCACAACCTTGATATACCATTTTTTAACAGTATTCGCGTACGAACGGCGGCCATTTTGTATAGTAATTTTGGACCGGTTTTTCCGAAATTTGAACTCAACCTTCCTAAGGGTATAACGGTGATATAATCAAACGATTTTTTAAATCGGTTAATTATTGTAACCTCCAGAGGGACCACAAGCTAAACCAAGACGATTTTGAGTATAATCAGGGGCCATAATTCAGGAAGTTACGATCCGATATGCGCAAATATTGAAAGGAACCAAGATCTTTGGGTTATAATCATGCGTTTTAAGTTTCATCAAAATCGAATTCAAATTTTGACCTGTACAGGATCTACAACCTTGATATACCATTATTTAACGGTATTTGCGTACGAATGGCGGCTATTTTGTATGACAATTTTGGTCCCATTTTTCTGAAATTCAAACTCAACCTTCCTTAGGGTGTAACGGTGATATAATCAGACGATTTTTTAAATCGGATAATTATTGTAACCTCCAGAGGGACCACAGGCTAAACCAAGACGATTTTGCGTATAATTAGGGGCCATAATTCAGGAAGTTACAATCCGATATGCGCAAATATCGAAAGGAACCAAGATCTTTGGGTTATAACCATGCATTTCAAGTTTCATCAAAATCGAATTAAAATTGTGATCTCTACAGGGTCCACAACCTTGATATACCATTTTTTAACAGTATTTGCGTACGAACGGCGGCCATTTTGTATGGTAATTTTGGTCCGATTTTTTCTAAATTTGAACTCAACCTTCCTTAGGGTGAAACGGTGATATAATCGAACGGTTTTTCAAATCGGATAATAATTGTAACCTCCAGAGGTACCACGAGCTAAAATAGGTGAATTTTCGGACAATCAGGGACCATAATTCAGGAATTTATGATCCGATAGGTGCAAATATTGAAAGGAACCAAGATCTTTGGGTTATAAACATGCATGTAAAGTTTCATCAAAATCGGTTCAAAATTGTGACCTCTATAGGGTCCACAAGCTAAAAACGTGATTTTTCGTACAATCAGGGGCCATAATCCATGAAGTTTTGATCCAATACATGCCAATATCGAAAGCAGCCGAGATCTTTTGGGAATAAACCTATATTTTAAGTTTCGTCAAAATCGGACAAGAATTGTGACCTGTAGAGAGTCCACAAACAATTGGGCGTGAAAATGTGGGCGTATAAAAACCCAAAATAATTATGTAATTTTAGAAAAATGAAACAAAATACAGCTTTACATAACCACTATCAACGATAATTATGTTTTGTAGAATTTTTTTCCAAAAAAGCCTTACTTAACGAATTTTGACAATTCTAGATAAAATAAAATAAAGCAGTACATAAAGATTTTAACCAATAATTATATAATTCTAGAATATTTCTCAAAATCATAAAGCAACACATACTGATCAGAATGTTATTAAGCATGGGCTACCTGGGGTATTTGAGTACTTTTCCCACATCCTGTTTCGCCAATAATAACAACAGTCTGATATTTCTCCACTAGATATTTTATATTATTACGATGCTGAAATATAAAATTATTGAACTTTAATTAGTTGGGGTAAAAATAGAGGCCATAATCATGTAATGAAGACTAATTTATTTCAAAAACTATTTACTTTGCAAAATAATGCTTTAAGAATTATAAGCTGGAGGTGGGCCACTTACCATAATATCTTAATGTTTAAAGTGTGTGCACAAGCAGCAAAGTGTGTTTAATATGTGCTCTTGGCATTCAGTTGACAACTGATAGATGTCTTACTTTTCTGCATCTATCAAGCTAATGAAGACGGGTATGTGCAATACTGTACATAGTGGTATAAGGGAATGTTTGTCTGTACATGGCAGTACAGCCTACTTTGATTTCAAACTGTAACTGTCAAGGATTATTTTACATGAACACCAGCATGTGCACAGGTCCTCGGTTCTTCAGAACATTTGAATGACTAGATACTGTTCCTTTCCAGACTCTACATCTTACATTCCTGACAAGTGGATATCAAGCCGGAATATCCAAAGGAAAACTCTCAGCCTAAACAAGGAGCTAACCTGAGACCTGCTTAGCGAGCCAGCACCTTCACTTAATCAGTAATGAACCACTGATAACCAAAGGGGTCCCACTTATACTCTTTTGAAACAAGTTTTTATGGAAGTTGTTATTATATACCTGAAACACTGGAAGTTTGAGTCTTTGTTGATCAATTGTCAAGTTATGTAAAGGATTATATACAACTGTGGTTGATTCTACATTATCTTCTGATTTTCTTTCTTCTTTCAGATGACTGCCTGGTTGATCAGCTCCTTAGTTAAAAATTCAATTCATTTTAAACATGTTTTTTTTAATTTAATTTGTGATTGAACTCAATATTCCTAAATTCTCAACAGGCTTTATTGAAAGAATCAGAATTATGCTAAGAAAAACTTTCAACTCTCTAAAGGTCAGTGCATGGCAATTTGCCTGGACAGCAGTGCCACAGCTTAATCTTTTTTCAAAATCCAACTGTCAAGGATTATTTTACATGGACGCCACAAAGTGTACACTGGACCTCAGATTTTTCTCTCATCCTAACGATTAGACACTTTCCGTCTGTCTTGCATAACTGACAAGGGAAAACCATGACAGAATATAACAAGAAACTTTCTCGGCCAACAACAGGTACAAACCTCCAGCAAGCCAGTGTTCCGCCCAGTGAGATTCCCAAGATGGCATGTCATGCAGTAGGTTAAGCTAAAGAAATTTGTTTGAACCACAACGCTATGCGGCTATGGGACAGGACAGGGCAAAACTCACACTGAAAAATCCTGAGAAACTTTCTTATTCTTGCCTAACACTGTATGAACCCAAGAGATACTGTGGCTTTCAGATGATAAAAACTCCTAGCTACACTGTTACGACTCTCCCAAGTCTAACAAAATGAACAGCCAGGGCCCGATTCTAGGGCTGGACGATATTCTCGATATCCCGATATATCGCGATGTCAAATTTTTTCATCGTCGACGATCTTTGGTCACCAAAAACATCGCGGTATAGCAATATATCGTTTTTTGCAGATTATCGTAAATACCGCTATATTTATTGACGATATATTGCTAATTATGTGCGAAATATGATATAATTTAAATCAATAAGAAGACATCGTCGATTATCTTTGTTGAAATGCATTTTTTGTCAAAAAAATAGTCCTACTAGGGGTTTCACGTCACGTGACTTTAGGTTGAAATCGGGCCAGCCAGCAGCTGAAATATAGCCCACTTCAATCTACGATTCTGAATTACTAATTGATGTAAATGCATTCCTAACAATTGTATTGCAATAGTTTAATATCAATCTCGATATCTGCAAAGATTCGGGCTAAAAAAGTATCGATATGATAGCGAAATTACCGTTTGTTTACAGGAGACGCTAGCGGGAAAATATCGCTCTGACGTCACGCGGCCGGATCTCCACTGACGGCATTGCTATGGCCCACTTCATTGGTGATTCCGATCGTTATTTTTCAGGGGATTTTCATATAGAACCAATCAAATGATAGATAACATTTTTGTGATTATCATTCTGAGTGAAACCTCGAGATCGGACAATTAGAGCCGTAGAAAATGGGATTTATCTGTTTTGATGACTGAAAATTGCTAAATTTCGACTAAATATATAAAAAAATTCGTGAGGTTTCATCGAGATTATAAATATTTGACATATTATCATTCAAATTATTATGATTTTAATAAATCTTAGCTGATAATAACGATCGGATTTCAGTTTTAAAATTAGTACTAGCGATTCTGAAGGGGAAATACCGCTTACGACGTCACTCAAATATGACTGAAAAGCACTTAGTTTGGTGCCGTGCTACGCATTGACGGTAAAGACAACATAAAACAATGATTTATACACATTTTTTAATAAAACATTACACACGTAAAAATATCGCGATATTTCAATATATCGTGAATATTTTTTCAAATATCGCGATATTTAAAATTGTCAATATCGTCCAGCCCTACCCGATTCCTAGAAAATTCTTAAGCACGTTCTTATGCTTAGATTTTAGTCGACTTTGCATTTAAGTAAACTTACCTTATTTTGTGTTCCCAGAAAATTCTTAAGAACGGACTTGTGCTTCGATTTTAAGTAGACTTCATTGTAAGCACAAGAACGTTATTATGCGTTCCAAGAAAAAACTTAAGCACAACTTCATTCTTAAACATAGCCAGTCTAAGCACATACTATAGGGCTTGCTTACCATTACCAACCTTAAGTCTAATTCTGCTTCAAAAAGATGGCTGACCGTAGAGTTATTGGACGGCATTTCTAACACCTTTTAATACCAAAGAGACAATTACAAGACAGTGAAAATTCTTCTCAAAAAGAAATTAAGAATGCTATAGAAAATTTTGCATGTAGGGTCTTATAGGCCTACCCTGAAACCAATTTATGTATATTTGCCAATTAGTAGCCTAAACAATAGGCTACAAACACACAGCTAGGCTAATTGGGCGCTCTCACAATTATTCAGTTAGTTTGTAGGCCTTTGTGTCTGCTTTTTTTAAAAATATATTTTGGCACATTTTATAATTATGTAGGCCTATACAGGGGACATGTCAATCAAAATCAACCACAATGAAGCAGACGACAAATTTATGACGTAATTCGCATACCAAAGTTATTTTATGACGTTAAAGAGCATTGTAGTCTCAGTGTGGTGTATGGTAAGCTTTACCAGTCACAATGTGCTTAGACTTGTACTTGACTTGTGCTTACGTGAGAATGGTCTTGAGAATTTTCTAGGGACGGTATTTTTATAAGATTCTTACGTAAGTAAAAGTGAAGTATGACTTTGTGCTTACTTTAAGAATTTTCTAGGAACCGGGCCCAGGTGAAAATGGCTTAGATTTCTTAAAATAAATATTTATTTTCTACTTTTAATTTAGCGTTTACCTGGTTTCCAAAATTTGACTTGAGTTTTACGACTCATTTTCAAACAAGATTAAGAAAATGACTGGAACTTGATATTCTACACGTTAATATAGTTTATTTCTTTTATCTTTATGCCACTCAACTGCTTTTTGTAGGAAGAATTCTAGATTGTTGACGTTCTCAACTCGTTTGTTTTCTTCGCGCTGCACATGCCACTTCCGGTTTGGTTAATTGGACATTACAGAAATTGACCTAGGATCGAACAATATAAAAAGCATTTATGTCCCCTTGACTACAACTCTAATTATCACAGAATATTGACAATCTTTTTCCCACAAAAAAACTCTGATTACTGCATGAAAATGATTTTCAAAAATAAAATCATATCATGTTGGAAGACTCTAGCCCCTCTTCCCCAAACAAACACCTATAAGCACAGGAAAAAATAATAATATGGATATCATCATGTTCCTGAAGCAATGACTGCAAGTTTTACAACATTTGACTGTGGCGTTGCTATTTTATTTCCCAATTCCCGAACTTATAACTATGTTATCTGCAGACACGTCAACAGTAGCATCAAATCAGAGATTGTGACAAAGCAAAACCAACGGAAACCTAAACATTGGACTTTGGAACTCGATTATCACAGGTAAACATTTTAGCTTGAAAGCGCGAGACTTGGTATTCCTTGGTATTCGCCACGACCAAGGAATGTGATTGGATCACAAGCTGGGCTTAGACCCAATCAAACTTAGTGCTAAAATATGCAGAGTGTTACCTGAAGGGCTTGATAAGATGTAAGATGTACGTAGTTAAAGCGAGATCAAGCCTTCTATGGAAGATGGGGTATCATATACATGGAGAGATATGATCTTTAAGCGATACTACAGTTACTTTAATAACGATATCTGACAGCGATACCATCGTTACTTTAGTTACATGAACATAAAGAAAGACTTGTAGGTTATATAATGACATTTTATTTTGATTTACATCTTTATTGATCAAATTACAATACATACATCACACTCTATAAATATAGTATACTTGTATTTATATCATTAACATGTATATTAATAAACACTCCTGTTCAGCAGTTTCCAATCCAATTGGCAAGCAAAGTCATACTCTGATTACAAAACTATGGAGAAAGACAGTTTATTTTTTTAGAGCAAAAGTACATCATGGTTGGCTTATATCATCTAATTAGTACAATTATATGTAACTGATCAGATATAATAATTGTGTAGCAATAATATTTTCAGTACGCTGGAAGTGAAAAAAAACAACTCAACCAGTCAAGCGTGTGGTAGATGAAATAGAACAAGCCGGATGTGCACACTGTGTTTGACAAGGCATCTACTGGATGTGGGCGTTGCCTGCCTATCATCTTATACCATTCATCGTTTGCCATGTTTGTTCTACAAATTAAAAACATGTATAGCGACTTTTTGCAGGCGTTATACTTTTTTTTTATTTAATTATTTCCACAGTTTTGTAATATCAGAGTTCAGCTTTATTCAAATTTACCCCCACCCCCCTCCTCCAACTAGTTCTAGGAGTCAATTAGTGAAATAACCAGAATTTGATTGTGTATTTTGATAATATCTTGATCAATTCTTTCATAATAGTAATATGCAATAAATAAATCTTATTCACTTAAAATTATACAGAAATATATAATTTAAATAAATATTAAATAATGTAACAAACAAATACATCTCAAAGTAGTATTAGGGGTTTTGAGGTGACTAATAAACAGACGATTTTAATTTTCAATTTATGATAATCAGATGAGTTGAAGGAACATTTAAATGATTTTATTTAAAATTAGTTCCACTTTTTTTTTCTTTGCGACATTAAAAGTACTTCTTTAAATCATTTATATACTAAGGTGATTTGCCATAATAAAGTTATTGTCATCAGCTTAGTAATGTTAAAGCATGAATGAAAAATTACAATGTATACTATTGCTAAAGATTGTTTACAAATATTTTTAATAAATAATTTTTAATTTTGATCCCAAAAAAATAGATTACAATACGATTACAGACGGCATATCATCGCTATCAAACAGTAAAATGATGACTATCCGATGCATCAACCATTTTAGGCAAATTTTGGCTGTCATTTTTAATTTCTGCCATCTTGGATTTGGATGTACATTCTGTGTTTGGACAAAATAAATAACAGTTAAATATTTAAGTTGGAAATTTCATAGACAAACCTGATTATATTTTACATCACATTCTCAGGCTAGTGCCAGAAAATATCACCAAATATTTTATATTGGAAAATATCACATATTCTATCTCAATATTCACAAAATACCCTGTACAAATATTTGTTGTTGTTCTGAATTTCTTTATTTTCTTTATAACAGATACATTAAAAGGTTAGGTCAATCTTCCATGTACATGTTTCCGCCGGCGAAAAAATTGATCTAATGCAAATGTAATGCCACCATTTGCATGTAAATGAGAAAAAAACGTTGCTCGATGAGTGACTTTCCTGCAGAGTTTTTCTCGCATTAAGTGTGCACATGTGTGAACTGCCAGGTGTTTACTTTCTGGCATATAAGCACAGGTTCTCATCCACTAAGTCAATCAACTGCTCTTGTTGCTGCAAACTCAGCTTGCGACTGAATGTAAACAATATCTGGCTCCATGTTGTACAGAGAAATCCTCACTTATGATGTCATTTACGTGGGATTCCCCAAACTTTTCAATGATTTTTCTGTACAAATGGGAAAACAAAAAGTTGCATACATGGAAACCAGGCCTTACACAATTTTCCAGTCTAAAAGTAGGTGATATTTGTATAAATCAGACTTGTTCCTCAAGTCGTAATCCAGAATGATCTCTAGAATAGTTCATAGATTTTTTAAGTTGATCATAACTCCAGTGTAGTTGCTCCACTTCATGTCGATGTCTATGTTGTTCTTCTTCCAGTTCTTTTAGTAAATGTTCATTTGTTTGAACCAGGGAACTGAAAGATAAAATAGTCAAAATACAAAAGAATGAAATGATAACATCTAGAATTAACTGACTTTTAAATTACCTCAACTAAACTACAGTTCACCTTTCAAAAAACCATATTAAACTCTTGATATGTCATTTGCATTCTTTCAAAAACATTGAACTTCCATGGCTTAATTCATGCTAAATATGTACTCATTTTGATCATATAGCATTTAATTTCAGAAAACAAAATAACAACGCCAGATAATTCCCCGGCTTGGAATCAATTGAATTTATTTAGGCCCATCAGGTGTTTCAGCTACCCCAAAAATTGACAGGGCTTGTTATATTTAAGCAACATACATCGATGAAATTTCAATTATCATAATTTTGTATGTTTATTAAACATTATTTATTATCTTTTGGTCTGACATTCCTGTTAGAGATTACATTTACACAATATTGTAGTTTGCAAGGGATTGCTAGAGCGCTATATGACACAACAAGCCTTTTATCTGACAACAATTTATTTTACCGTTTTTTGTTTTTATTTTACTTACGTATGGCTTTCTTGTAACATATTCGAGAGATCTTGTAACTGAGCATATTGTTTTAATCTGACTCGTAAACCTTCAACTTCATTCGTTAAAGCTTCATTCTGTCTTTGGAAATCTTCTATAATAAATAAATTAAATTGGCTTTACACTATTATTTATAATTTCACTATTCTATCTTTTTTGACAGCACCTGTAAAAGTGACATTGTTCACCTTTCGAAACTCAGGATACAATTTATACTGAAATGAGGAGGGTAGGATAGCCAAATGGTTAGCGTGTGCGTGCTGTAACATAAAGCCTGTCATTGGGTCAACTGGCGTGGTTTCAAATCTCTGGTTGTACGTGACAAGGAGTAGGGTCGCTTGTCCAGCCTTGTGGGTTTTCTCCAGGTCCTCCGGTTTTCTCCCATTGCTAAAGATTGAAATAAAATTACACCATATGTTAGTCCTGAAATGACCTAGTTTGTGTAGAGTGGACGGTAAACCCCATTTCTCTCCCTCTCTATACTGTAATGAAAATATTTGCCACAAACAGATCTTAGTTGCCATTTTATATACATAATGTTTACTAATAAGGTCAAATGGTTGGGGATCAGGCAGTAGTCATTAAGTAGGTGTTATGTCACTAAGGTGTTAAGATCATAATATACAGTCCATCAAGTGATATACACAACTATTGGTTAGGCTTGTATATTCAATTATAGTGATAATAATCACTCTTTAACACTAGAAGTGGTATCTTTTAAAGTTAGTTACACACCTCTTAATAAATGACTACTGTAAACTTCATAACTACTTTCTATTCATGCTAAACATTGATGATGACTTGTAAGATTTAATGGTAAAAGTTTCCATAAGTAAAAGTTTCTCAGTGATTTTAGAGATACAAATAAGATTAGTTCTCTAAATTTAAAATATTTGTTTAAACCAATACATTCAAACAATGCCCTTTATATCAATACAAGTACCACCATTCCATGGACCAGGAACTGATAATGCAGTCATCACAATTCACAACAAAAATCAAAGTCTTTCAATTGATGCACAACTGTCCAAGGAACAAGCATACCAAGTTTTATGTCCATCAGACATAAGTTTTTTTTTCAAAAACAAGATGATATTATCTGCGATATCACCTTCGTTTTTTTTTTCTAACAATATTTATTCAGTAAATATTTACATAATATAAATATAAAATATATAAATCTGGGATCTGAAAACAAGCCGGGGCTTATATAAATTCATCTCCCTTCGGTTGAAGCGAATGTTAAACAACAACAGCAAGATAAGAGAATTTGAGGAATATCAGCAGGTCTATGCATACCTATTTGATTTGATGAAACTCGTGATGATCCTCCACTACCATGGTAACCATTTTGTTCATACGTATTTAATTGTTTTTTTAATAAATTATTCTCATTTGAGAACGTGATAATTTGATCCTGCATTTCATCCTGTAGATAGAAACACAAATATAACATAATATGCCAATTTAGTCATCAACATTCTTGTATATTACAAACGAAGTCTAATTTATTTCCATAGAAACTTTAATGATTAAAACCATAAAGTTTCGAATTAGGAAAAGAAATGAAATGAAATAGGGTTTTGACGTCCTTCTCTTCTGACCTAACCTGGGCTTATGCAAGACAGGCATACGCCATACAGTGTTCTATGAGGGATA
Organism: Patella pellucida; assembly: GCA_917208275.1. Taxonomy (NCBI): domain Eukaryota; kingdom Metazoa; phylum Mollusca; class Gastropoda; family Patellidae; genus Patella; species Patella pellucida. Next base: position 68,684,833 of record OU795039.1, read on the forward strand.
TTACCTGGGCAGCGGGGGCGCTAAGGCCTACTCTTATATCAAATTCCAACTGCCAAGGAATCTTTTACGTGCACGCTAATGTGTACAGGGACCTCGGTTTTCCGTACCATCCAAACGAGTAGACAGCTGTCCTTGTCAGACTCTCCGTTCTGCACCACTGACAAGAGGAATCCATGCGGGAAAATCAAGATGAACTTTCTTTGCCAATGCAGGGATCGAAAACCTGACCTCCAGACTAGCGAGCCAGCGCCTTATCCACTATAACAGATCGGTGTGTGTACTAACAAAGTTTCCTGAAGATTTCTTAAAGAGTTTATCAAATATGCCAAAGAAAGAAAACCAGAAAAAAAGGAGCCTATTTTAACATCCCTCCCTTAAATTTGTTCGGTGCAGGACAAGTACTTTGTTAACGATGGAGTGTTTTTAATTTGTTCTACTTTATTTAATTTAAAGATATTTAATCAACTTACCAATTTTTTCTGAGAAAAGCGTAAACGTTCCCAAAGTTCAGTCTCCCCTTCAGAAGATAAACTTTTTAATTGTTTCTGATCAGCATTCTGCAATCTAAGTAACCTATTTTCTTCTTTTAACTGTGCCATTTGTTTTTGTGTGGTTTCTGGTATATTTTGATCAACCTTGGCACTGCTTAAATATTTCTCTACCAAGGGTAATGCTTGTTCTACAATCAGAAACAAATAAATTCTCATAATAATTCCCTCTGAACATTTAATACAGTAGCAGGTTAAACTTGATTCAATCAAGAACCGATCATTTTTGAGGCTTTTGTTTCAGATTTGCAATGAAATTGTATTATTAATATATCTAAATCTTTAGTACAAATAAGGCAAAATCCAGGTCATTTCTAGGACAACATATATGGCTATTCTTTTTTATACATGCAAAAAAAATCCAGCTCAATTATATTTTTGTACGTTAGTTATGTACGTACTACACCTTGATTTCCATATATATTCCTCAGATAGAAATCAAGACAGTTGCAGTGAATTCATTCATGACAACAGTCTGGAAATTTGAACTTGTAAATATATGAAACGAAATGGGGTTTAACATCCTAATTTTCTGCTAATGAAGACCAGCATATGTCATAAAGTGTGTTATGAGGGAAATTCTGTCTGGACAGCAACACTACATCCTACTCTATCTTGAATTCCAACTGTCCTTGTCAATGGTTCTTTTATGTGCATGCCAAAATGTACACAGAACCTTGTTTTTTTGTTCTATCCCAGCAACTAGACACTATCCTTCCTTGTCAAGAATTTATATAAATACACATCTATAACATTTAAATTATAACATAAGAGTATTTAATCGTAAAAAATTTAACCTTTGAACTTGGCATGTTTGTGTAAAGATCTGGATCCATTCCAATAACGATCCACCATATCCAAGAGTTTAAAGAGAAAACCTTTAACAACCTGGTTATTCTCTAAGTTTACTTTAACTGATTCTTCTTTTTCTGGTACCTGAGTTTGAGGCTCTACATTAAAATGTTTGGGTATTCCGAGTTCCTCTAATGTCTGTTCAATCTAAATGATCAAATTAAAACAATTTTACTGATATACAAAGATAAATAACAAGAGAGAGAGAGAGAGAGGAGGGTTTAACCTCCACTCAACACAAACTTGGTTATTCACAATTAACATATCATGATTCAATTTTAATTCAACAATTTTCTTGCATGTAGGGTCTTAAGCCACAGAGAGAAAACCTATGATGAAGTTAAACATGCACAAGCGGGGAATTGAAATCACACCACTTGATTTAATGACAGAACCAACCTCACAAAAAAAGAGAGAACAAAAATATTTTTATGCCTGTTACACTTTATGATATTCTACTGAAAACCTACATTCATTAATATATTGAATTAACTACAAATTTGCTGTTAATTTAATTGTTAAAAATTTAAATTTTATGCAATTTTTTACACCAACTGAAAAGTGATAATAATCAAAGTAAGAACCCTGGATATCTAATACCAAAACAAGTATTACACCTTACCTCATTATTTTTAGAAGGATAACTATTTGTTCGACGATGTCTGGTCCTACTCCCATTGACAACTTGACCGTCCTGATTATTGACAGGAGCTGACCATTTAGGTAGTTCTCGAAATTCGGGGTAAATTTCAGCATCATTGCCACAGTCCGTTTCAGGATTCCTTAATTCTGTTTGATTCTTAGAGGCTAAAGAAAAGATTCAGATTAAATGTTTATGTATTCACAATATTAAATCATTTTTTACAAGTAAAACAAGACTTGAATCGTATTGAAACAGGGTTTAATGAATGTCATGCCTTTCTGCACCGACTAGGCTAATGAAGACAGACATACACTGTGCCGTGTACTATGAGGAAATTTTTTTCCAAATAGCAGTGCTATGGTATACTCTTATTTCCACTGTCAAGAGTTCTTTAACTAGGGTTCGTACACTAAAATATGAATGAAATACCATGACTTTTCCATGAAATTCCAGGACCAAAAAGAGCATTTTCCAGGACCAAAATTAGAGCATTGAACTGTAGTTTGCCTATGCATGTTAACTTAGATCTCTTTTTTCTTTACTGTGCTTTTCTTTCGTATAAGTTTTACAAATTGAATAAATGGAATCAAATTTCAGAGATAGTGTGATTACTGGACAGAGGTGAAAATTTCATGACTTTCCATGATAAAATACTCATATTCCAGGTTTTCCAGGCCTGGAATTTTCATAGGTGGAATTCCATGACTTTCCAGGTTTTTCAGGAAGCGTACGAACCCTGTTTAACGTGCACGGCTCCAGGCCAACGTGTACACAGGACCTCGGTTTTACATCCCATTTAAATGACTAGACAGTGTTCCATGACCTGCTGGACAGAGAAGGAAGACACTGGTTATGAAATATGGTAGTTTATACCTGTATTAGGATTTGCTGTAAAGTAGCCATGACTTTTAAATTTAGTATAAGCATCCTCTTCATCATCAAACTTTGTTAAACCATCTTGTCTGAAATAATACATTAAAAACAAACCCTTTAAAAATATTAAATTAATAACAACATTTAATTAAAACTGTTTTTTATTTAAAATACTGTATAAACCCATATAAACAAGCGAACAGTAAGCATATGTTCCAAGCCTATATCCCAAAATAAATAGATTGAACATATTACCGGTAACTACTTGCACGATTATCTTTTTTTGAAACACTGAGTAATCAAATTAAATTGAAATGTGCTATGAGGGAAATGTTACTCGGACAGTGGTGCTATGGCCCACTCTTGTATCCAATTCCATCTGTCAAGGGTTCTTTTACCTGCACACCAATTTCCCATCTGAACGACTATACGTTGTCCCTTGTCAGGCCCACCATTCTGCGCCACTGACAGGGAGGATGAATTTTCTCAAGGCTCGACCAACACAGGGATCGAAACAGGACCCCCTGGTTACCTACTCACCTACTGAGCCACGGTTAGCAATTAAAAAACTTATGATTGTCAAGTTTATATTTCATCAATTATAGGGGGAGAAATTATGGTTAAAAGAGCATAAAAAACAATGTGTACCTTGAAACTGGTTTATTGGCTTCAGGAGAATCTAATAAAACAGACGGTGGAATATTGGGATATTTCTGACGCAGACGAATCATTGCCTCAGGTTCATTTGGATTCGATTTTGTGGACTGTAAATAAAAAGATTAAACTTCATAGCAAGAAGACGAAAAATATCATGAATCGTTACGCAAACAAATGAGTGTATTAAGTGCGAAAAACTGGACAAATTATCAACTAAAAGCAGGTTATTGTAGACTGAAGCTGTCTTCCTAACATTTCCTTTGGAAATAATGAAAGATGGGGTTTAACGTCAACTCATCACAAACAAGGGCATTTTAGGATTAACATATGGTACAATTTTATTTCAATAATTTGCTTACACGTAGGGGAGAAACCAGAGGACCCAGAGAAAACACAAGTTGGTGCTCACCTGTTTCATGTCTCGGTCTAACACATCTAATCTATCATTATCTTTATCAGCAAGTTTAGTTAAAGCTACAAAATAAAATTAATTTAGATTTTCTACATATTAGATTAATTTAATAAACTATGTGGAAAATATTCTTTCCCTGTTAATGGTCCAACACTCTGGAATGATCTTCCAAATATAATGTGGGAACTATCTACATTTACATAATCTAAATCTGTAGGTGCACTAGTGGTGTGATCGTAATCATACTTCATAGATATTATTATTACATGTAGATTAAAATATTAGATTAGGTCACCATATAAACAATGTTTGCATTAACATTGGAAGAATATCAAGAAACAAGAATCATTCACAATTAAAACATAGTGAATATTTAATTGATGGCTGTAGTAAGTGAATAAAAGTTGTAAGTAAATATTGTATTTGTTGGTTTTTAGTAAATACTGTATTTGTTGGTTTTAGTATATATTGTATTTTTTTTGGCTGTAGTAAGTAAATATTGCATTTTTTGGTTGTTTGTTGTAAGTAAATATTGTATCTGTTGGTTTTAGTAGATATTGTATTTTCTGTGGCTGTAGTAAGTAAATATTGTATTTTTTGTGGCTGTAATAAGTAAATATTGTATTTTTTGGTTGTTGTAAGTAAATATTGTATTTTTTGTGGTTGTTGTAAGTAAATATTGTATTGTATTGGTTGTCATACTTACAAGGAAGAGAATAGTCGGCTATCTTGGTATCTTTATTTCCAGAACCTGTTATAGGGCGTGGTTTACTTAAATCTCCATCATTACGTGATACAAGATCAATAACCGCTACATCATCATCATCTAAGACTGAAATACAATACAAACAACATTTCAAATATATCAAAAGAAGTATAACTACATAGGTCTTTAATACTATAAACATGGATAATAAAAATAGATGCATGGCATATACTGTTAATAAGAAAATTAGAAACCCTTCCATACATCTACTTAATTTGGGTCAAAAAGTAAACTTGTTCATCTCATTTGGGGGATCACGGTGGCTAAGTGGATAAGGCGCTGGTGCGCTGGTTCGCTAGCCTGGAGGTCGGGTGTTTGATCCCTGTATTGGCTGAGAAAGTTCATCTCGATTTTCCGGCGTGATTTCCCCTTGTCAGTGATGCAGAAGGAGGGCCTGACAAGGACAGTTGCCTAGTCGTTCGGATAGTACGAAAAACTGAGGTCCCGTGTACACATAGGAGTGCACGTAAAAGATCCCTTGGCAGTTGAAATTCGATATAAGAGTAGGCCGTAGCGGCGCTGCCCGGGCAAAAATTTAAATTCATAGCACACTGTATGGCTTATGCCCGTCTTCAATTAGCACAGGTTTGGTGCATAATAGTAGGACGTTAAATCCCATTTCATTCATTCATTCATTCATTCATCTCATTTGATTTTTTATATTGATTTTTTTTTTTAAAGAATGACCAAATACAACTATAACAATGCAGCCATCAAAAAACACTGGTTGTCTGGCAACAAAACATACACTCATCAGCAGCTAAGTTGACCAAATAGTTATGATTTAACAAATTTTAAAAGATGTGAATGTCAGACCGCTGAACAAAAATGATGACAATATATGACCACATAAAATCAAGGGTGTCACAAAAATATCTTCTATAGCATCTAACGTTGTGTTATTTCCTTAAAGAACAAAACTACTGGTACACAAATATAATTTCCCATGACTTTGTTTTTAACGACTACTCCTAAGTACTAGTGACTTGAATCCAATCAAATGGTTTTGGATTCCTCTCTTTCTATTTTTATTTGGATTTACATAAAATAAGGGCGTAAAAAAAACTATGAATAGTTTACCAGTAGAGCCCTTGGCAAGTTTATTTATTGCTACAACTCTTGGTAATGGCTGTCGTTCCTCAGGTTCATTATTAGATGGATGGTATGTCATTTCTGTAGCTTGACCTGTACTAAAGTGTGTTAAAGCTGCCTGACGTTCTCTATCTCTTACACCACGATCATCTAATTAAAACAAGAATAGCAAATAATGAATTGACATGAAATAGGGTTTAACGTCCTACTCTTCTGCACCAACTTGGCTTACTTCCAGGGTTCTTTTATGTGCAAACCAATGTGTTAAAGGTAACTGCAGTCTTAAGTCTCATCCAAAAAACTAGGCAACATTGTTGCCAGGTCCTCGGTGCTGCACCACAGGCAAGAGGGAAATATTGAAGAATTGATCTCGCGACATCTGGGTTGTGAAGCAGCCCAGTACCTTACTCGGGCTTGACTGGGCTCTCAAGATTAACTAAGGCATTATGCAAATCCACTTGAAAATCAAAATTACAAAAATTAATATAATTTTTTTTTTTTTTTTTTTTTCAAAATATATTTAAGAGTAGAAAATCAAATGTCAGATCTTTAAATTAATAAATAAAATTTAATCTTTACCATAAAAGATTTAATTTTTCTTTACAAATTTGTTAAGACAGTTTCATTCTAATTAAAATATTAACTAATTAAAAGGAGATTTACCTAGTTTTTGAAGATTTGGTAACATATGGATTAAATACAATCTATAATCAGGTTCGTTTCTAGTGACAGGATTTAAACGTAAATCTATATCCTTTAGATTAGCATTAAACTTTAATCGCTTCAGTTCTTCCATTGTACTAATACTGTTATAATATCTATAATTCGCTATAAGGATCATCAAAAAAATAATGTAATTTTAAATTAAGTCTTGACATATTTAAAATTAGCTCTTTCATATGAATTTTATAAACAAATCAGAGGGTATAACTTAAAAGTTAATTTTGTCTGTTATTAAAACTGGAATGCACTTGTGTAAGATATTTCATGAAAGGTGTACTCATATATATGTTATTTTGACAATAACATTACGTGTGAAACTCAAAGATAAAACGTCTGCATAGTAAATGTACAGTTTTAATTGAGAAGGATACAGATTTAATGTCTCCAAATATTTCAAATTCTCCATTCCCTGAAATTCAATAAAATATTCAACATTAAAGATGTATTATGTAAGATTTAGATAAAGAGCTAGTCTTTCTTCCTACCGGTATTATAATAGTTCAAAAACAGATAATGGAAAATGAATATATTGAAAATTTCATTCAAATTACTTAATTCTGAGCGAAGTTAAGACTGTTCGAAGATATAGTGTACATTTATTTTTTTATTGTAGAAAAGGTACGGTACTTGACTCTTGACACCCAAGGTTAACACGTCTTTTGTCTTTTTAATTTTTTAATTTTTAAATCTCGCAGATGTTTAAATCCATTTAAATCTCAGCCATCCGATGGTCTACCTACACAGTAGATTACAGGCTTGTCATCTTAACAAATCACTAAATAATAATTCATACAACATTTGAAGCCAAAAGAAAGACCTGCAATAGTCAGATTTTGCTCTTTTCTCACATTTCTTTACAAATAATGGTGTGTACATATCTGATAATATAACAAGGTAAATTTCGACAGATAATTAAACCGATGTCCCACTTTTCAAAATCAAATATTTCCGAAAAGTATGACACTTTCTTATACAGTATATTGTTTGTATTAAACCTTTACCTGCAACGATTCTAGGTTATTTCTTGACAAATCAAGATCTTTAAGACGAGAAAATTTACGTAAAGATTTTCCAAGGGACACAAATTTCTCATGATATGTTCCTGGTAATGCCAAGGTTTTAACATCCTCTGAAAAACATAAAAAAAATTATAGTAAAATTCATTATCCTATTCACAGCATGTCAGCCACTACGATTTGACTTTTTAATTAAACCTACATGCAAGGAGAGATTTCTGGACTAGACTCTAAAATCTGTCCAGTGCATACCATTAAAAATAGCTTTATTGGTCCCTCCTTTTCCAGGCTCATTTATTAAATTCCTGCTGTCAATTCAGCTTTTCCAGATAATTGTAACTACCGTAACTTCAGTTTACAAATAATTATTTTACGGTACGTATTAATCACAACAAATTAGTTTATTTAATATTTTATGTATGTATAATCAGAAAACATAATTTTATTTAGGCTGCATGGAAAGAAAATGGGTTTTTATATAAAGTCACATCAACAGTTGGTTCATTTATTGTGACCCATTGTAGAGGGCGCTTGCTTGCCAACATGGCAGTCTCAAGTTCGCTCCTGGTGTTAGCCGTGAAGGTTTCTCAGGATTTTCCGCTGTGGCTTCCCCTTGTCATTGGGGCAGAATGATGAGCCTGGCAAAGAACAGTGTTTAGTCATGATATCATTCAGAGGAGATAATAAATTAGGGTCCTGTGTACACATTCGCATGCACATAAAAGAACCCTTGACAATTGGTGACAAATAACTACATGTATGCCACTTTCAGAGATAAAAAAGATATATAGGCCCTAGTTCAGCCCTGAACGTCGGTCTCATTACACTTACCCTGACCATTCAGGGATTGTCCTATTCAATCAATGTCGAAAAAAATTTTGAAAACAGTCAATGTAACTGGACAACTTTTCACTGCTAAATGACGTGGTGTCAATCCCTGTGTAAGCCTGTACAATGTAACGCCTGTACATCTCGTTTCGTCTTGTATGACCGACATTCCTGAATGTGGACGTTGACCTGCAGTTAGAGTGTCATGGCGGGGAAATGTAACTTGATGGGAGGGGACGTATTTTTAACAGCGTGTTGTGTCGCTCGTACTGTCTATAGCTAAGTAAGCAAGGTCTTATTTTCTCACTAAGATGTCTGTTTACATTGTACAGGCACCCACATGGATTGACACCCCATCGTTTGGCAGTGAAAAGTTGCCCAGTAAAATTGACTGGGGTTCCAATTATTTTCGACATTGATTGAATGGGACAGTCCCTGAACGGTCAGGGTGAGTGTAATGAGACCGACATTCAGGGCTGAACTATATAGGCCCTAGCAACAGCCATCATATGTACACTGCATAGAAGTATCCTACATCACACATAAGAGTTAGAGTTGGCAAAAAATTAAAAAAGGTTGAGAACATCCAGCCAATACATTTATATTATTATGGAACATTACACAATTTTATTTTCATGTTTGCACAACAGGCGGATTGAATACAAAATCCCTGTATTACTACCATTTCAGCATATTATAAAGAGCACCATCCACAAAATGTGGTCTAGTTATTTTATACCGACCGTAGATTTAGTTTAGACTCAATTTTAATTTAGAGGTAGGGCCTAGACACTAGGCCTATCTATAAGCTTATACGGTAAATATAGCTAGGTACTAGTTAAGTTAAATTACCGTACTTTACTAGCCTACGATATTAATGAAATGAAATTCATAAAAAACATAACGTCATAATTTATAGTAAGAGACGTATGATTGCAACCCATCCCCACCACCTAATATAAATGGAATTACTGAAGCATCTGAGAAAAACCTATCAGATTAAACATGACTGAACATGAAAGTCTGGAGTGGTGACAGATGAACAGTTCTGAGTGACAGAAACACAATATCTTTTATTGTTGTATGCATATTTGAGATATAACGTTAAATGAATTATGCAGAATAATTCAGTGTTCGAAAGGCACGAAAAAAACAACAATATGGCATATTACCAAGATTTTCATGAGTTAAATTGACTCGATCTCGAATAATTTCTCCAGTCAAAGTCAGCGCCATGTTTTCAAACTACACTTAAACGTTATACCTGGAAACAAACACGGAACGAAACAACGTAACTAGGATTAATGAGCATGGGATTAGTCATAATCCTATGATTGGGTTAGTGATCGGGGAGACAATGTTTATCTTTCAATAAAATAATCTACTACAAGCCTAAACATGATACTTAATTATTTTTTTCTTGATATAAAATTTCGTTTAGTGTAATTGTCAATCGTAAATTTTTGTTAACCCGTTTCCATCATGGCCGATGAAAATAAAACAAATGTTGAAAATTCACAAAAGTCGACTGTAGAGTACCTACCAAAAGCTGAGGTTTGTATTTGTAGTTAGATCTTGTATCTCTTCGTTTCAAGGCACCTTTTCAGTTCGTAATTTGATAAAATAGTTGATGTAATTATCCATAAATTCGTCAAAAGTGGTGTTCATGGGCCAGGATTGTCAAAATAAATGTCATGATCATGATCGAACAATGAAATAAAATGTCAAATCTTGATCTGTAAGTTAATAACAAAGACATTTTGGATCTAGAATGGTTTCACTTTTATTTCAATGCGGATTAGTTAATTATTGAGCTGTGTATTGTACATTCCATCCTCCGACACTCACGAGATCTAAGTCCAGTGCGTCTGGGTAGGGGTTTCAGGTGACGTGACTTTAGTTGAAATCGGGACAACCAGCAGCTAAAATATAGCCCACTTCAATCTACGATTCTGAATTACTAATTGATGTAAATGCATTCCTAACACTTGTATTGCAATAGTTTAATATTAATCTCAATATATGCAAAGATTCAGGCTAAAAAAGTATCGAAATGTAAGCGAAATTACCGTTTGTTTACAGGAGACGCTAAGGGAAAATACGCGGTCGGTAAATTTCCATTGATGGCATTGTTACGACCCACTTCATTGGTGAATCCGATCGTTATTTTCCGGGGGATTTTCATATAGAACCAATCAAATGATAGATAACATTTTTGTGATTATTGTTGTCGCTGAAACCTCGTGATCGGACAATTAGAGCCGTAGAAAATGGGATTTATCTGTTTTGATGACTGAAAATTGCTAAATTTCGACTAAATATATAAAAAATTTCGTGAGGTTTCATCGAGATTATAATTATTTGACATATTATCATTCAAATTATTATGATTTTAATAAATCTTAGCTGATAATAACGATCGGATTTCAGTTTTAAAATTAGTACTAGCAATTCTGAAGGGGAAATACCGCTTACGACGTCACTCAAATATGACTGAAAAGCACTTATTTTGGTGCCATACCACGCATTGACTGGTATAGAGCATTTTGATTACATTTTTGACGTCAATCTCGGATTTTAAAATTCCATAACTTTGGATCTAATTAGAATATTTTGATGAAATAAAAATATTTGGGTAGCATTTTATGTATTTTTTCACAAAATATTTAAAAAAAATTTTTTTCTCTTTTTTGAAACTTTGACCTGAAACCCCTAGTCTGGGGCTCTCTGTGGTGAGCTTCGACACCATGCTAGTTTTTATCCGGTTTTTAACTTTTTATCACGCTTTTAACTTTTCGTTGTCATGTCGGCCATGCGCATTCCACTCTGTGTCAAAATGATCAACCATGATTGTGGACACTACCTGATAGAAGTAGTTCGAAGAAGAATTACAGGCAACTTTTTTGTAATCAAATGATTACAAAACCTGCTTAATGGAAGTCCTTTTTAGAACCATCTACTGTAGGTCTAGTAGTAATGTATAGTGGGATTCCATGTCAAGTTTACACATGGTTCTGACATGACCATTACAGATTTTGATATTTTTGGTGCGCAAGTTAACCATGACGAAAAAACGGGATGTGAAAAATTTAAGCACTATGTGTGTGGGGGTGTGTGTAGCCTTACCCTAGAGAACAATCGTATGTTCTCATATGTACATGTACTATGTAAGTTCGACAGCGTGTGTCGCTCAGTGTCGGCATATTGCCACAGCCGAAATCAGGCTCACTGAGTCGCTGTTATGAAGTCATATCGTGGTGATGATAAGGTTGTGTGCACTTGAATAACAGTGTAGCACCTGACTTGACTGGCTCCTAAAATCTGTTCCCACAGAGATCCCATTTTGATTTTTTGTGTGTACATTAATAATAGATGGGGCAATATTCACACAAAATATTGCCCAAATCGAATCTGCTTCTTACGGAGGCGCAGGATCAAAGGTCAAGGTTAAACAGATCTGCCTGGTTTCTGTTCGGTCAAGTTTGCTCTTTCTGTCATTAGAAAGATCTATGTTTTCTGAACAATTTAATTTCAATTTCATGTAAGTAGGATTACTAGGGGCGAAGTTATGGATTTTCAAAATTTGATGGTCAGTCTAAAAAGCATAAAGTTTGGGATGCCCCTGACAGAGTCCTATGGGGTCCCCAGTGCTAAAATTTTGCACATCATTTTTATACGCCCACATTAGAAATGTGGTCGGATATTGGCGTCGCCGAATCCGTACGTACGTACGTACGTCCGTCCGTCGTCCACAATTTCTTGTGAACGCTCTAGAGGCTAAAGTTTATTTCTAATTGACTTTAAATTCATACACAGTGTTTAAGGTCATGAGACGAAGAAGCCTATTGATTTTCATCGATTTCCGATAATTGCTGTCAGGGTTATGGCCCTTTATCACTTCAAAAAATCTTGTGAACGCTCTAGAGGCTAAAGTTAATATCCGATTGACTTTAGATTGATACACAGTGTTTAAGGTCATGAAACAAAGAAGCCTATTGATTTTCATCGATTTCCGATAATTCCTGTCAGAGTTATAGCCCTTGATCACTTTTAAAAATCTTGTGGTCGCTCTAGAGGCTAAAGGTAATATCCGATTGTCTTTAGATTTATACACAGTGTTTAAGGTCATGAAACAAAGAAGCCTATTGATTTTCATCGATTTCCAATAATTACCCTCAGAGTTATGGCCCTTGATCACTTCAAAAAACCTTGTGGACGCTCTAGAGGCTAAAGTTAATATCTGATTGACTTTAAATTTATACACAGTGTTGAAGGTCATGAGATGAACAGGCATATCGAGTTTCAATTAATTTTGATAACTTGTAAAGCTAAATCCAGAATATTAAATGTTTCGTATACTAAAGGTTAGCATGGAGGAGAACTTTATCAAAGCCAAACAAATTCAAATGATTTTCTGATAATTATATAATGAGTTGTTACTTTTAATCAGACTTAAGTGTATTATAGCGACAACTCTTGTTGACTGCCTGGACGATTTAGCTGCTGTGGGGGTATGTTTCGTTGCCTGGCAACCTATCTTTTTTTTTGTCATGGTTAACTTGCACACCAAAAATAATCAAAATCTGTAATGGTCATGTCAAAATCCCTCAAACTTTGTGAACACTTGATATGGAATGCCCCTATAGGCAAGTAAATGAAAAATTTACTATTTTACACATTCACAAATTTAAGTGATCAATAATGTCTCTAGACTCTGCCAGAATTAAGTTAAATACTAATTCATTAGTGCCGGACATTTTGTCGTGTACAACTTAAACCATTATTTCCAGGTCTTATATTCTTATATTTTTTTTTTTTATCAGCAAAATTTTATTCAGATTTGTACCTGAATAGGGATTGGGGAACAGGCATAGCCTATATTAAACCCCTCTCCCTATATTCTTATATGTTTTGTGGGGTTTTTTCTAGGCTGCTGTTACCGAGTTATATAATTTTAGAGATCATTATATTGAAAGACATGGTGTAGAAAAGGCAAGTCAGAAAGATGCAGATGTAAAGAAGAAATGTGAAGAAACAGTAAAATATCTTGATGAGATAAAAGGTATGCTGTGATATTTTTATTAAACTGAATATTTTTTTCAGTATAGCTTATTTAACCAGAATACGGATATCATTAATATTATTGTAGCTTTTTTAGAATTTTCCCCATGTGAATTGTATGTTGTGTATTCCTGAAAATAAATTTTATCATTGAATGAAGTAACTTGGATATGGTCTGAACTGTTTGTATAGATTAATTTGGCAATTAAAGTTAAATTGTTCATTATGATAATCTGTTTTGACTGTTTTTCAGATGATGTAAAGAACAAAGCTGTTTTATCGATGTTACGAGGCAAAGCATTAAATGTTGGGTCTGATTTTAACCAAGATGCACACGATGCACTGTCAAAAGCTGTGAAATTGGATCCAAAGCAGGTGGAGGGATGGAATCAGCTCGGGGAAAGTTTCTGGAAAAAAGGGGACATAACTGGTGCTAAAAATTGTTTTTCTGGTGCATTAGATCATGTAAGTGTTCATAATCAATCTGCAAAATATTGAACAGTAATAATATAACTGTTGTGAAGTATGAAGAGTTAAAGCCCCAAAACCACTCTTGTTGTAACAGAATAATATGTCCCAAACTTTATTCTGATAAACAAATTGTACTATTTTACAATATTCCAATTAATTGATGATACAAATTTCATCTTAACACACCTAATTGTTAAAATCGGAAAAAATTCAATTGTATGATTTGAAAGGCCTTACGTAAACACTTTCAAATGGATTTAAAACCCTCTGGACAAGTTAAATAGGATGTAATGGATAATTTACACAACAGGTAGGACACTTAAACATCTCGTTGTTAGAAGAAGGCTTTAAAAAATTCTGGGCCTGTCAAGCAAGCCAGAGTGTTACTGTCCCTTTAATAGGGTTATATTAATTTATTGAAAAAAGTCTTACTTGTTTTTTGCTACACTACGTTTTTTTTTAACCTAGTTGTTGGCAAAACTTTTGGTGTGGTGTTAAACAAGTAGAAACATATGATTGCAAAACGGGATTGAAGCAATGAACAGTAAATTAACATTTAAAATGTGGAATGTATTCTGTTAGTGTAACATAACATTACTATGAAAGTTTTGGCCTGGGGCCTGTTTCACAAATTTTTAACTAAGATAAAAATCCAAATTTTAGTGGTTTGATTGGATAATATCAGATTGATTTTAGTGCTTAGCCAATCAAAATTGAAGTATCTACTAAAATTTGGATTTTATCTTTAGTTAAAGCTAAAATTTTGTGAAACAGGCCCCTGGATTGTTTAAGGACTATTTGCAATTTTATTGATTTTCATAAAAAATATGTTACAGTCCAAGAATAAAGTGTCCTTAAGAAATTTATCAATGGTAATGAGGCAGATGCCTGGATCACCAGAAGAAAGAACAAAGCTAATTATTGACAGTGTAGAAAAAGCTAAGGAAGCAGTGCAATTAGATTTACAGGATGGTTTGTCTTGGAGTAAGTTTTATGTTGTTTGTTTGTTTTTTTAAAAAAAGAAAATTACCCTCCTTCTCATTGGAGTAACAATCATGCCAATTAACACAGCTTAGCTTTTAGCCATGTGTCTAAAAATATGCAGTAATCAGTGTCATAAATCCAAAGCAAAACAGCCATTTAAGCGGTGCTACTGCTTTTTTTTTCTAGGCCTATGTTAACTCCTCTTCAGCTGACTAAAAAATGACCATAAATTTAAATTGTTTAAATTTCCTGGGAATTGGCAATGTAAAGGTCTGTTGTACTCTTCTGTAGAACTAATGCATTTTATGTCTATTACTCTTGTTCTTTTAGGTATTTTGGGCAATGCTTATCTCTCCATGTTTTTTGCGGCTGGTCAGAAACCTAAAATATTAAAACAGTGTATGAGTGCATATCAACAAGCTGTAAGTTTATATTTTTACATGTCTAATTATAATAATTATTTGTATGCTCTAAATATATACATCCATTCTATTGCCATGTATGAATGTACAAAAATGAAATTAGTTGATACAATGAAATTAATGAAATGAGGTTTAGCATCCTAATTTTGTGCTATACAGCCTACTTATATCAAATTCCAATTTTAAAGGGTTTCATGTACATGCACATTAATGTAAACACTGTCCTTGGCAGGCTCCCGTCCTGCACCACTGACAATGGTTAACCACACTGGAAATTGCAAGTAACTTTCTTGACAAACAGTGAACCCAAGACCCCCTGGTTAGAGACCCAATGTCCTACTCAGTGAGTCAATACGACTCTTAGTCGAACAACTAGATACTCTCCTTATCAAGCCACCACAGTTTCTCGTTGATACAATATTGTTGTAATTATATATTGTTCTTTTGAAACTGGGGTGTTGGAGGGGAGATATTGATATTTACTGATGGTTTGTTAAGGAAATATGTTTATGTAACTTCAGGAAAAAGATACAGTAGCAAGCTCTAGTTCAGATTTACATCACAATCGAGGAAATGTAAGTTGTGTTCATGTTGTGAACAAATATGTGTTTATTTAAAATAATTATTTGATGTGAACTTTGAATTTGAAAGCTAATACCAGTAGAATATATAAAAATGCCTTCCTACATACAAACTTTCATTTGTGATTTGATGATTTGGATTAAAAACATATTCAAAAGTTTGCTCCAAATCCCTCTCAAAACATTTTTATCGGAAGAGAACTACCCCAAGCTGTAAAAAATCTATATTAAGCAGTCTCATTTGTCAGTTGACTTGATTGCAGGAGGGTCCATTTTAAGGTTATATTTGTACCATAAATATCAAAGCCTATTTAAATTCTAGGATTATCATCTGCCAAATCTGCAGTATGTTAAATATTTCTCTCACTGTACTCACAAACGCAAGCCATTCGATCAACAAAACCAAATACCCTACGTCATTCAAGTAGATCAGAAGCAGACAGGTTGTCAGACATAGATCCATAACATGTGTCACATGGGAGTTTTTTTAGGGAATTCAGTATTTTGCTAGTAAGATTGAGTATCTGTACTTTCAAATTGAATGTATACCAAATTTTCCATAAAAATAAATATGTAAGTGGGAATGCATCTTTAAGCTTGGGATTTTGTAGTATCACTAAGATTCGTCCATAATCAAGTTTATCTAGAAAAGATTTATCTACTAACGAGTCATTTTAAAATGTTTTTCTTTTCTTTAGGCATATAAATACCAAGAAGATTACCAGTTAGCATTAGAAGAATTTACTCACGCTAGTCAGTTAGATCCAAGTTGGTCAGAACCCAGAGATCGGGAAAAACAACTTATTTCATATTTAAATAAAGTCTCAGAATTAAAAGATTCAAAGGTAAAAAAATATATATAGATACCGTTTATGCATTTTAGGTAAACTGCCCTCCCAATACTGAGTCTTGCCCCCCCAATATCACAAGAAAATTGGCCTTTACCGCAAAATTCATGCAGATGCCCATGCTAGTTGTCCCTCCCGAAAACATCTTTGCCCCCCCAAAAACAAATTCCTGGCTACGGGCCTGCATTGAACTTGTTGGATCTACATGTAGTGTAGGCCATTTAAAGTATTAAAAAAATGAAACGAAATGTAGATCTGTATTTTAATTAGATTGCAAAAAGTACAAAAAGTGGTTTTGTTTGACATAATCAAGTGTAACATATTCACATAACAATCTGGTATTCACAAATTATTATTGCATTAGTAGGAATTCACATACATTGTACATAATCTATCTGGTATTCACACGTTTATCAGTACAAGAATTCACATAATACACATATATTCACATATAGCTTTACTTTTACATTATATTCGTTTGTTTATAGGGCAGAATGAAAGGTAAAAAGTTACAAACTATGATCAATCACATCAATGAGAAAGATTTAGGACCATACAGTGGTGGAAATTACACTGGACCAAAAGGAGATTCAGTCACATTAAAACCTGTTAAATTAAAACAACTTAAAGCAGAATGTAATTCCGAAGTTGTAGTTGTGGGAAAAGTTGTCTGTTCTGTTATGTCTGAAGATTCTGTTCCTTTGTAAGTATTAAACTGGGAGGATTATTTTACCTTATTTATTGAAATTGTGAGCACCAGTCTGCAAAATAGTACATTATTTTGCATGAGCATTTGTTCAACTCCTTGTAAATTTGTGTACCTTAGCAGTCTCTGGATTGGCTCCTCTGTCCACAATGAAATAGTTATTTTTAAGATGAAGCCACAAGATGCTTATACTTCTATTGTCTGATTCAAAGACTGTTTAGTGCTGTACTTATTTACAGCTCTTGTCTTGTTAAATTCACCATATGTTTTGTGTTGGGAGCAATATAGCCCGGTTGGAGCTGACGTGCCATAAAACTCCATTCAATTTCATTTCATTTATCTACAGCTCTTGGATTATTGCTGGCATTTATATGCACATGGAAAGAAACAACATAGCATCATTTTCAGATGGCTAAAAAATAAATTGTATTTTAAATTTGAAATTTGGCACAATGAATAATTATAGTATGATAGATATAGAATCAGACTTATATCACATAATAGTACAAATAGAAATGAAATTTACGGCACCATTGAGGATAATGAAGATGGGCATATGCCATCCAGTGTCCCATAACTGTAAGTTTGCCGAAACGGACATTGATCTATGGCCAGCCCTTATTTTTCATTCTCACTGTTTTTGTAATTTTAACTGTATACACTGGACCTCTTTTTTCCTGTCCCATCCAAACAACTTAATACTTTTCTGTCGTGTAGAATGGTGAAGGGAAACCAGATCAAACCTGTGACATCTTGGTGAGTTAGCCAGCATCATACTTTCTGAACCTCTGTGGCTCCAGACAAATAGAACTTTGCTTAATGACATTTTATTTGTTTAATTTCAGTACATTTTGTATGGTAGATTCTGAAGGTACATGTTATCCTGTTAATGTATATAATATAGCACCAGGTCGAGGTATGAAGATAGGTGATACCGTAGCTATACCAGAACCATATTTACAACCTATTCATGTTAATCATAAACATATAGTAAGTATCTAGTCATTGGGATGGGACAAAAAAGGCACTGTGGTTCATGTTAATCATAAACATATAGTAAGTATCTAGTCATTGGGATGGGACAAAAAAAGGCACTGAGGTTCTTTGAAATGAGGTTTAACATCCTACTTTTCTGCACTGACTGGGATAATAAAGATGGGCATATACCATACAGTTTGCTGTGAGAGAAATTTTGTCTTGAAGACAGCATACTCTAATTCAAATTCTAATTCTCAAAGGTTATTTTATGTGTGGGGGGTAGATGGCTGAATGGTTAGCACGTGTGCGCTGTACCACAAAGCTTTTCCAGGGTGATAAGAAGTAGGGTCGCCTGCGCAAGCGAAATTTTGAAATAAAATTAAACCATATGTCAGTCCCGAAAATACCTAGTTTGTGTTGAGTAGACGTTAACCACCATTCCTTTCTCTTTTGCATGCATAGTGATGTGTACACAGGAGCCAAAATTGTTTTGTTCCGTAAGGGCTGAACATCGTCTACTTGAATGTTCATATTAAACATTTTCTACTGAACACTTGATATATTTAAAAAATGGCAAATCTAGACATTTCTTCAGTTTGCGCATACAGAAAATTTTACTATTTATGAGCGATATTTTTGTTTAAGCATGAATTAAAAAATATTATTAGAGCATATTGAATTTGGACAGAATAAATTTCCCAAATTAAAAACTTACTTAATTTAATAATTGTTTTTTATTTGTCTCTTTTCAGGAAATCTCATTTGAAAGTATTCGTGTTGATTCTCCTATGGTGCTAGTTGTTAATGGTAAGAAAGTTGGGATTGATAAACAAGCACCAACTGTTCTCGCTGTTAATACATATCATGAATAATCTCCTCTCATCTATTTTATATACTCATGTAGTTCGTCATTTAAACTGTGATAAAATTTTCTATTTATTTCATTAATTTAGTTTTAACTTTTTATTTGCTATGTGGGTGGGGGGGGGGGGTGGATGCTGTATCATAAAGCCTTCCATTGAGTCAACTGGCTTGGTTTTGAATCCCCGATTGTCTATGGCAAGGAGTCGGGTCGTCTGTATGTTTTCTCCGGGTCCTCCGGTTTCCTCCCACTGCTAAACACCCCTACACGCAATTGAATTATTAAAACAAAATGAAACCATGTCCCTAAATGACCTAGTTTGTGTCGAGTGGATGTTAAACCCCATTTCTCTCTCTCTTATTTGCCATGGCTTACCCTCAAAATGCTTCCTGGATTAAAGCAATAGTTGCACATTTTCTAAGAACTGGATAGAGCAATATGGTTTCCCCTTGTCAGTGGTGCAGGATGGAGGGCCTGGAAACGACAGCTGTCTAATCATTTGGATGGGACAGAAAACCAAGGTTCCATGTTCAAATTGGAGTGCATGTAAAAGATTCCTTGACAGTTAAAATTTGATAATAAAGTAGCCCATATATAGTGCTGCTGCCCGGTCAAAATTTCCCTTATAGCAAACTGTATGGCGTATGCCCATCTTCATTAGTCCAGTCAGGAGCAAAACAGTAGGATGTTAAACCCCATTTCGTTACATTTCGGATAGAGTAATAAACTTGAACAGGCACTTGTGGAAGAATAATTGCTTAATTCATTTGTCAAAATGTCACCCAAATAAATTAAGTAATTGTTGTAAAATATTTCGGGAGTTTGATGGTCGATTGGTTAGCACCTGCGTGGTGTATAATAAAGCCTGTCATTGTATGTGACAAGGAGTAGGATCGCCTGTCCAGCATGGTGGGTTTTCTCCAGGTCCTCTGGTTTCCTCCCACTGCTAAAACCCCTATGTGCAAGCGAATTATTAAAATAAAATCAAACCATATGTTAGTCCTGAAATGACCTAGTTCGTGTCGAGTGGACAATAAACGCCATTTCTCTCTCTCTCTCAAAAATATTTAAAGGGCTAAATATTAATAAACAAAAAAATCCCATTGTGTGGAGGGCGTGGGAAAAAAAATAGTGTCATATTCAGTGATTCAGATGTTATATGATATTACGTGTGTCGGATACAGAACTTCAAGTCATCATGTAGGTGGGAGATATTTTAAATTGACTTGTAGTCTATAGCACCTTTCTATCTATACACAATCCCAACATCTATTATTTATATAGGCCCATAAAAAGATAACCTCTCGCATTCATACTATTTCAATTATTATCTGATTCTATGGCTTCTTCTACAACCTCCGTTTATAATGATTCATCTTGACTTTATATGTCATTAGTTACAGCTAACTTATCACACCTGGGCAGACGAACAAACTAACACGTGACATCAATCTCAAACGACTTTTTAAAGATGAATGCTAGGAAATTCTTTATTTCTCTTTACACAAGCAGATAAATTCATTGCCCATTCTATATGAAGATAATAGTAATAGTCGCGTTGTCAAAAAGCGCACTTGTTATTGAAATTTCGTTGCTAGGATTAGCGGACGAGATGTGACTCGGGATCCTGAGAAAATTGTCGTGATGAATGGGGAACACCAATCGCATCTTTTCTTAAACGAACTGCAAAGAGTCGAGAAAAGAATCAGAGGTCGCTGGGGATGCCTGATCGGAATTTAAAGGGTCGATTTTGATATGAAAGATGAATTGACAGGGATATCAAGAGGTTGTTGGGTGTTTTTGGGTTTTATTTGGATGGCTCTTGACAGTGGCGGGGTTTTGAATCTTTTGAACTTTTATATAATGGGCGTTCTGATTTACAAGCAAAGGTGTATATTAGAAACTGTTCGATTGTCATGTAAAAATAGTCGAGTATGCATTTATTATATGATTTCAAAAGTTATTGTTCATTTCCTGTTGCCTTGAAAGAGATGTAAACTTAAATAAATCGTATTACGTGATGGGTTGAAAAGGAGATGTGAAGAAAAGGCACCTTTAAAAATAAAATTCAAATGTTCATAGATATGTTTAGGCATCTTGTGTATTGGAATCAAGAATAGAAAGGGCCTTTTAAAATATTCTCCAGAAATAGTATTAGCTCAGAGACTGAATTAGGCAGAAACAATAATTCAGACTGTCATTTAATCCAGACTTTACGCTAATCTGAATTCATATTTTGTTCTTCATTTTTTTGTAATGCGCATAGTTAAAAACACAAAACTAAATCTCCCAAATAACAGCAGGGCTTGTATGATAACTATAATTATTTATTTTTTGAAGGGTCTTTCATTTATTATCAAAATAACTCAGTTAATCATAGTATTATTATCATTAGAGAACTTCCTTCTAAGATCATAATCTTAAATCTTCATCTGGTTTCTGGGGATTTTTATAAAAGTAAATTTAAAGTGAACCATCCCCGGGGTCAGGTTTATATGAAGAGATATCCTAGGCTAATATCGTATTAGGCCCTTCGTCCCAATCTCCCAACCCCACGGTTAAAGGAAGGTGAAAATGTGTTTTAAAGAAAAGCCGAGATGGTGACGGATGTTTTAAGGCTGAAGAAAGACGTGACTGTCAAAAATATGATACACCTTTACTTGGCCAGAGGATGGGAGCCCTCTGATCGTGGGTCCGATCGACTCGGGAATTTTGCACGTATTTTACTCCTGTCGGTGTTT
Organism: Patella pellucida; assembly: GCA_917208275.1. NCBI lineage: Eukaryota > Metazoa > Mollusca > Gastropoda > Patellidae > Patella > Patella pellucida. Next base: position 68,706,897 of record OU795039.1, read on the forward strand.
TCATGACGGAGGCCCTGTCAAGCATAGCATTTAGTCGTTCGGATAGGACGTTAAAGTGAGGTCCGAGTACAGTTGGAATAGCGATACTGTCCGGAAAAACTTTCTCTCGTAGCACATTGTATGGATCAGCCGGAGCAGAACGGTAGTCTATAGTAAATCCGACACTGGCCAATCCCCGGTTGTACGTGGCAAGGAGTAGGGTTGCCTGTCCAACCTCGTGGGTTTTCTCCGGTTACTACGGTTTCCTCCCACTGCTAAAGACCCCTACGCGCAAGCGAATTATTGAAATAAAATTAAAACCATATTATTATGTTAGTCTTGAAATTACCTAGTTTGTATCGAGTGGACGTTAACCCCTATTTCTCTCGTTCTCTCTCCGACACTGGTCATCCATATCTGTCTGCCATTATCCACAATCATAATATGGACTATTGAAAGATTGTAAATTTATAGAAACCAATTTACTGTGTAGAGTCAGGATTTCCTTTACAGAACGAATAATGTGTTTTTATCATTAGAATTTCACCAAGAAATTAGCATATTTGGTCTTTAGATTGTTGTTTTTATTTGGAGGGGGCGGGGTAGGGGGTCAGATACTTTCCGTTTTGACATAGAAAACTGAAAGAAAACTTTTCTTGAAAATTAACAGACGTTGATCCTGTCAAAAACATACACTTCATAGTTGACGTTTCCATGAAAAATCGTATAGGACAAAAACTTGAGTACACTGTGTGGCATTTGCCCGTTGTCATTTGCCCAGTCAGGGCAGAAAAGTAGGATCATTGAATGCAACGCTAACGAAATAAGATGAGTGGGGTCGTTAACCGTTTAAATTATTCCAACTAAACTTCCAATATTATTATTCCTTTTGGATTACCGCCTTAGAGATCATTGCTTTAATCCTGGTGTTAATAAAAGACAAATATTTTCCTTGGAGGAAAGATGATTTTTATTGAATAGTATTATTTTTTTTATTTTTTATTAGCTAACCTTTATGTTTGCATTACAAATTGTTTATTTCATAATTTAATTTATAACGTTTTTACTTTGAATCGAATTAATATTTCCCAAGAATATCCGCAGAGGAAATGCTTATTATGCGCTAATAATGATTATTAGTGAAATTATTTGTGTAGCCCAAACTTAATCTCGAGGAAAAAAAAACAGTTTATACAAATATTTTTTTTTTAATTTCTGTACTAACCCTTTATCACCTAACGACCCCTGCGAGCAAGCGAATAATTGAAATAAAATGATACCATTAAGTATAGAAAAGACCCAGTAAGTGTTGTTTCATTTAAACGCTCTAGAATAAAGGTTTAACATAAATGTAGAGTTTAAGAGACGATACATAGTTGAAAGTTCCTGTATTAAAAAAAAACCCAAATAGCCATCTTGGTGTGTCTTGCGCAAAAAAAGTCATAATGATGTAATACAACGTTGATTTTGTAAGAATATAACACAAAATGCTTAAACCTCTGCTACGCACCTGCAGCACACAGGGTGCCATAATGTATTCTACACAATGACCGTCATCGAGATGCAGCCATTAATAATTATTATTTTACAATCTTTATAGGAAGAAAAACATATCGAGAGATTCATTTTTCTAAACACATTTATTATATTAAAGGACACACTACTTAGAGAGGTGATATGATCAATATGATACAAGGCAAGAGGTTCAAACTGCGAATCGGATTAAAACTTGATGGGTGTGATTGGTATATAATGGCTATATTGTGGGATGCATTGATGGATGAGTTAGCACACAGAATAACCCTTTCTTATACTTGTCAATAGAATCATCCCAAACACTTAAAACCTTCTCTGTGTTTAGTTTGTTTGTTTGATTTGGTTGCTCGGTGGTAGATCATAGTAAATTTTCTGCCGATCATTTCATTTCTATATGATAAATTGACTATGAATAGAGAGTATATCTATAGGAGAAGACATTCTAACCGGTTCAATGGATCTCTAGTGATTTCTGAAGCTTTAAATTAAAAGTTGTATTTCTTGACATTAGTCATTAATATGTTAATAGTCTTTCTTAATTGTATGGAAAGGATAAGCTACAAGGACATCATTGTGTCGTCCTTGACGGAATCCCAGACAAGTGGATAGTTTATTTAGTGCAATTCAATTATATTAAAAGAGAATATTATTTTTTTGACAATTTTGGATGGCAGTCCAACCTGCCAAAATTTTCATGTCCAATAACTGACAGATTGTTCACAGTGACTGGTATAGTTTTTAATGGGGTTCCTTCAGGTACGGAATGGTAGACAGGAGCCCTCGAGTCTGATCCGTAAGTCCCTGATCCCTCACTCCACTTTATTGACATGAGAATTTGTAAAGGATGCTTCCATAATTTATGAGACCAATTTTTTCTAGACCTAGAAGGCAAATTTCTAGGTGAGAAAATAACAGACCTGTCCTTATATTACCAATTGTCCGTAGTGGTCTTTAGCTGCATGGCTGGAATAAAGATTTACAGTGTGAATTCGTATATGAATCGTATTCAAAGGATAAATGCGTGCTGTTGATCAGCCACCAAGAAGATAGTTATCCCGCTCATATCATGAACCTTCTGATGAAGACTAAGAATAAACTAATATCTAAACATGTCTCCGATTTACTGTGTGTTTTCATGTATACATCTCCAAATCTCTTGAAAAGTACCATTATAATTTAATATATTAAATGACATAATAGGTAGGCCTACTGAACTAGAAAGCTAACGAGAAACCACTTTTAAGGTCAATTTTAAACCAAGCGATTTTTGTCCACAATAAAACACATGTTTATAAATATATCTAGTGATGTTTCATCAAGTTCTGAGAAATTCATCAATCAAATCGACACAAAGCTTTTCGCGCCAATCTTATCCCCCCCCCCCCTCCACATACGCACACCAGCAACCACTCTCCCCACAAATCAAATCAATTGTCCAGTGGGCAGTCCTAGAAATTTATGTTTTATTAATATATAGCATGATCATCATTTATGTCAACATAATCACATTTTACCCCATTTATAGACATTGGACCCCCCTCCCCCCCCCCCCCTCAAACGCCTGATAACCACCCAGATTCGGAATCTAAGCAAAAACGGGTTTTTAAAAACTTGGTCTCATAAATTCACAGCTCAGTGGCGATTCCCCCCGTTCAGCCACCGGACTATAATGTAAACTTGAAAATGTAAGGGTTGGTGGAAGCAAAAATATTTGACGCAATATTTTTACTGCTAAACGTATCTTACTTTTCATTGGAATAACGTCCCTTTAATTCTGCTGAATTTTTGTTCAATTTGCATCATTGGCTATCAGATCTGAGTGAAATGCTGGTCTGCCATTAATTACTTCCAATAATCAGTCCAACCGTAAAAGTAATACAGACAACAGCAAACGGTGGGGTCCAATATAATTAAAATACAGATCTATATTTTGAAGTATAAAACATTAAACGAAAGGGGTCTGTATTTTAGTCAGATACGATGTGGCAAAAAAGTTTTGCCCTCTTGGGTACACAAAGCCGGAGAAGGTACCATCACTGGTGCTAAATTATATTTACGTTATACGTGCACCGCATGTCCTATTATGATGCACGATTTGTCATATTTTTAGATGTATGTATTCAGATAACTTTAATCTAATGCAACCCGCATAAATAGTATTTTTTCCCAGCTCAGTTCAAAGTACGAAAGAGAAAAGGCGAAGCACTTAACTGTTTAAATAATAAAGATAACGAAAGGAGAAGTTAGTTGGATTTTCTTTCTCTTCTGTTTTATCAGTTATCAAGGTGTTTAAGTGATGGCTTGGTGGCTGGCGAGAAGCTTACGGACCTAAAGTGGGTGGGGGCCATTTTAAGTCGCCCTCGAGTACCTTTTAACACTCGAAACGTGTACTTAACCACGTGATAACCATGTTTAAACAGATAACACACGATTTCCATGATGATAAGATAGACATCAAATATTTTATATCATAATTTTCAAATTTTCTATATAAACATAGACTTTTCGGGGTAGCACCACCTTGCCCCCAACCGCCCGGTGTTCTAACATGTCGCTGTGTTCTTTAGATCAAAGGGTCTGTCACTTGCTCAAATGGCGTGATTTCGATCCTAAGCCTGAATATGGTTATCGGTCTATACTAAATGTATGGGTTTTCTCAATTTCTCCCGGACACTAAAAACCTATACACAAGGCACTTACTGAAATAAAGATGTACCATGACATTGCTGAAATAAGTCTCATTTTCTCTATGTATATTGCTAGCATCACTCAACAAAAATGCTTATGGCAACCTTGTCGAATAAAACGTACTATAAATTTGATGCAACTGTCGGACAAATAATGATGATGCAGATGATGATTCTGTTGCTTCTGATAATTCTGCTGCTGCTGTTGATGATACTGATGGTTCTGCTAAAAATTCTGCTGCTGTTTCTGATGGTGATAAGGATGTTTCTGGTAGTGATGCTGCTGCTGATGCATCTGAAAATGATGCTGCCGATGATGATGACGCCGGGTGCAGATGATGGTTGGTGGGGTTGACGCTGATGATTCTCATGAAATTTACTAAGAATCGACACGTCGAACATCCTCTCCGATGAAAATGTGGATGGCCATATGTTCTTTTATAAGGATGTCCGTGGTTGTTTAAAAAAGATATTTGCCATTGTATAAAGTATTGGTTGATGCAGCTTTTTTCTAATGTATGACCGTAATTATACGATGCTGATCAAAGTTAGATGATGGTGTGCCATTGTCACGCGGAACTTTTTATGACGAGGATGATAATGATGGTGGTGCTAATCATGGTCTTAAGGTTTCGATCTTGTTCTACACGTCGACATAGGTACGTATTGTGGATATTGACTACATAAATATGAGATAAGATACAGTCACGTAACTTTATATCGTTATTGTAAATAGTAGCTAGACAGATTATATGGTTGACTGCCATTACAATTCATAACGTATAATCCGGTTATATCGAATGCAGACGATGAGTTGAATCATGATGTTGAACAGGGCGGGAAAAAAGAGAGCTGGGCTTATATTCGATGAGGGGAAGGTGGGATTAACATCGTGTCACACGGTACAGATCAACACACGATGAAACATGTCCGATATCAGGTGTTAGCCTATACGAGGACAACTAATTGATTGTGAACTATAATTATTGGTTGCTATAGATTTGATGATAGTGCAGATTAACCTATCTTTTAATTGATGACGATAGCGATTCGGTTGCTAGGAGGAACCCCTGAACCTCTTTAACAGATCATCTTTCCATTTTTTTATCCTCTTTTCTTATGATGAAGATTTGATTAAATCTTGAATATCACTAAGAAGATATATACAATAAATCAAACCTCAAACGGAAACCAAATGAATGTAATTTAAAAAAGAAGTAGCTGGTATATTGGCACATAAATAAAATTGTAAATATGATAACATACTGTCAAGTTTTATGGGCAATCACATTGTTTACCTTTCCTAATGGAATTCAATCATTTACGTCATCGTCTGGATTGCTTGCATTATGGGATTTCAAATTACAGCAGTAAAGCAGAGGCTAAATCTATTCGTTAAGGCCTGCAAGATGTTCGTCAAGGTCGCTGAGATGTAAATAAGGTTAGGGTACGTAGTTGTTGGTGGGGTCGTAGGTTAGGGGTTCGAGTAAGCATTGGGGCTAGGGTTAGGGTTGGGGTTGGGGTCGTGAATAGCGCTATCGACCAAACTTGAAGTTGGTCTCATCAATTGGATTTAACCGTGAGGAAAAGGCGGGATTAAGGAAACGGGTTTCCTGATAGTGAGGATTAGAAGAATGACTGTTTTTGACTAACGAGCAAACTAAACTCGAAAATGGCTCGCTTGTAACATCCCCAGTTTGGGAAAAGTGCATTCCCTCTCCCGTCCCGTCCATTTTTTGTTTTGTAGCATTTGGCTCAATGCAAAACATGTTGATTCTTTCAAAAACGTCAGGTACCACTACTTATATCGACAAAGCTAACATTTTTTTAAAAAAAAAGAAATATTGTATTCAAATATTTACAAAAAGTGGATGTGTCATTTACAATAAATAAACCCACCATGTCTTCCACAAAGCTAACAGTTTATGACAAAAGTGATGAGACCTACATATTAGTAGGGTATACAAGGCCAATATTTGCACAGATAATTTAATGTATTTCCCACAACCTCAACTACATAAAGTCATAAAATACGAGGTGAATATTAGCCCTATATAAAACATCTTCTATAGATGTCTGTGTCAACATCTCCCTTATCACCAGATAAAAGTCATTTTAACAGCCCACTTGAAATGGTCCCCCATTTATTGGTTTTTCTTTTGAAATGTCATAAGCTTATACTAACTACATGCTTAATGTCGGCTACAGCCGTTAGCTTTGCTTTTTCAAACATTGTTGATTGAACAATGAACATTGCCCTCATCAATTAATTTTTGGGGTTATTGATATATCTGGGTGTGGTCCACAATCTTTAATATACATCGCAATAATATATTGTATACGTGATTTTATGTATTTGGTAAAGTACGTGTAATACTACATACTTTTTAAAAAAAACTAAAAGTGCAGTATTGGAAAATCATAGATGTTTCTAAACCCTATTTTTTCGGGTGGTGGTGGGGGTGATGGAGTATTGTTGGATGACTGAACTTTTAACTATTCCATCCGATGTAGTCGGGCTTGAAATTATGCAAATTCTAGAATGGCCGTTTTCATCGAGTATTATATGATAATAGCATTCGTGATTCGATGTCTCCGAATCTTACAGTGTATTCCAATTTTTTACAAATTTGGTTGACAATAATGCTATAAGTGCCTTGTATAGTACACTGTATACATGCAGACAAATGAAGTGTAAGCTGTTGAAGGGGTGTCTTTTAATTCCAAATCGAGTTCAGTCCGATTAAAACACATATCCTATATCGTTTCGTTTTTATAGTTCGAAATTTACTTGTCTTTAATACAGTAGGATCTGGAAGAGTTGTTATCATTTGACGTGTTCTGGATAAAGTGAGGTTTTAGCTAATGAAACGGTCTGTTACGGCGAGTTCTTGGCTATTTGATGCACGGAACTGTGGGTAAACCACTAGACACGTCAACGTTGATTGATCAATCAATATCTGACGTCATGGTGTCAAAAGCCTCTCTTTGACCCCTGACATGAACTCCCACTATAACTTGTCAGATCGTCATGTACATGTAGTGTAGGCCATCGAAAGTATATAAAAAATGAAACGAAATATAGATCTGTATTCTAATCAGATTGAAACAAGTTGTACCTTAACATAGGTTGTTGTATAGTCTACCAAATATGCCCGGTGTTCAACGAACATAATTCGGGTTTAATTGTATTTCTCTTCATTTGTCTATTTGATAAAGTATTCATCAAGTTCTGAATTTTGATAAGGTTCGTACAAGACATCAATTGCTAGATTTAAACCGTTAAAGAGGCATTGTCAGTCTACTAACAGTTTAATGACCTTAAACTCATTTTATCATTATCAAAAGTCCATGCACTGACCCACTTAGTGCAAGGCATGTTTCATAAGAGTTCGTTAAACTCTTTGTGCACCACTAAAGATCCACGCATGAAATGTAATGATGTTTACAAACTTATTGTAAATAATATTTTTATGCGGGATGTCTGAATACGATTTGTGAACGGGTTCTGCCAAATTAATCATAATCTGATCTGAACATGTCCGATGTCCGATTTGGCTGCATAACGTTCAATCGTAAACAAATTCTCACAAACCAGTGAATACTCTAATGTCTGTAACTTCGTTTGATCTTTCTGAAATGTTAAAAAGATGCCATAGAGAGATTAAAATAACTTTGTAATGCAAATATAGAAACCCAATTGGGTGAATCCATATTTTCCCCGCCAACCGGACTTGGGACACGGTGAAATCATTAGTGTTATATGTGTCAAGAAAACAGTATAATGATAAGTAAACGTGCACTCATTGTTGCACAAAAAAAAAACAAACTTGGGTTAAATAATGAATCATGCCTATTCACCAGGATTAGTTTTATTGCATATTCTTTAAAGGTGAATACACGTACTAATACCATGGACCTTATACCACATTTTATTATAAAGTCCATGATAATACTCAGTCTTGCTAAATTGCATTATTGTTCGACCTTTAGTGGCTTCATCAAAGTTTGTATGATATTGCATTGTAACTTGACATATCTTGTAAGCTGAGTCAAACATAGTATACAATATAAACATGTAGGCGTGACGACATCTTGGTTTGAGCTCTATTTAACCAGACAAAGAGTATTTTATTTCATTCATACGCTCAATTATTCAATTCAATTTTCTTATTAATAACCTGTATTTTTTAGGGGGCTAAAGGAACTAGTATTATGGTATTTAAGATAAAAGTCGACTTTCTTCCACAAGATAAATCATATTCAAACACGATCGCTAGCTTGTAGCAGACGTTAAAACGACAATCGACGCCTGCTGAGATTTATTTAATGGAAATAAAACCCACGTGTGAATGAAGCATTATTTTTCTATTTAATTATATGGAGTCGATTACCTTATTAGAGGCTGGTAATTTCCCCCATGCGGTGTTTATAGATGATCACTCATCCTTGATATAAGTTCATAATTCTATTGAGAATTACCTCCTTGATGGTGGTGTCACTTATCAAGTTATCATATCGCCGCCTATTGTTAATCAAAGTACCGTTACCTGTACGAGCAGATTATCAATATAATAGATGGTGGTACAGAAAAAAACTCTACTTACTAATATAGATATCTATATGATAATCGTTTAATCTGTAATTAACCTTAATTATATATTATATTATATTATATACCAAATGCAAAATAATTGCCAACGGGCAAATTTTTAGTTGCTAATGACACTGAGTTTTTTTCTATAGCTCAGAAAAGCCCAGGTTAACAGAACGAACGAAAAAAAAAAGACACTACTTCTTCATTATCAAATATCCATTCGCCTGTATATAGATATTCAATTTAAAAAATGATAACTATATGTGGTGGTTGAACTACATTTATCTTGGTAAAGCCAGGGCTTGTATTAATGTTTCTTATGTTAAATTCAAAAGCACACAGTGTGTTTGATAGTATACGGTACCATATCTCTAACCTGTTACATTTAAGCCTTAGGCCAGACAAATTTGACAAGGAGTAGGGTTGCCTATCCAACCTCGTGGATTTTCATGGGTTTTCATCGAGTCTCCCGTTTACTAACTGTGATATTGATTCTATTTACGCATATAATGTTTTTTCTGTAATACAATAATTTAGCCTGTCTCGTAATATTCACCATGTGTCTAGCGCAATATAGCCCGGTTGGAGCTGGCGTGCCATAAAACCATATTTCATTTCATTTCGCCCCCCCCCCCCCCGGTTTCATCTCATTGCCTAAGACCATACGTTATTTTCCTTCTTCTGCCAAATACCATACGTTAGTCGCGAAATGACCTAGTAGGTAGTAGACGTTAAACTCGGTCTTTCGCCTAAATTTTTCTTGTCTTCGTTGCACTGTTCAAAAGCTTTTAGTTCTTAATTTGTAAGTTTTGAAATTTTAAACCTGATTCAAGTGGCTGTATTTTTATGAAAACATCGAAGAACTGAAAGTTAAACTATGACCAAATAACTGTTATGTGTTTTGTTTTGTTTATCGGAGTAAATTTTATCTGTCATATTCATCAACAAATTGAACACTATCTTTGTGTTGTGACTTGTCAAGATTAACATATTGCGGTTTATGGAAGCTTTTTATAAATTCACAATGCAAATGGTATTATTGTGTAGTATTGATGAGTCTTCCATCTTGGAATGTTATTAATACAACATCACAGGTTATTTATCATATTTTTATTGGCATATAAAAGAGGTTAGACAATAGAGAGTCGTTCACCATCCCGACTGCAGGGATATTAATCAATATGGTGAACAGCTGTTACGATTATACCTGATAGAACGATCTGATTTAATTACTTTAACAAAGTCTTTTACCTTTAAATATTACCTGACACAAGACCTGATTTCTTTGGAAAACTTTTTTTTACCTTTCATTATTCCTTAATGATAATCTGGTGTAAATTTTAACAAACCATTTTACATTTAAATATTCCCTGATCTGATATAATTAATTTAAGTCTTAAGCTTATTTAATTATATTTCTTTGGGAAACTTGTTACCTTTTAATATTACCTGATAGAAAGATCTGATTTTTTTTACTTTAACTGAAGGTCTTTTATCTTTAAATATTACTGATTGAAAGATCTGATTTACTTACTATAACTGAAGGTCTTTTATGTTTAAATATAACCTGATTGAAAGATCTGATTTACTTACTATAACTGAAGGTCTTTTGTCTTTAAATATTACTGATTGAAGGATCTGATTTACTTACTTGAACTGAAGGTCTTTTATCTTTAAATATTACTGATCGAAGGATCTGATTTACTTACTTTAACTGAAGGTCTTCTATCTGTAAATATTACCTGAGAGAAAGATCTGATTTAATTTTTTAACAAGGTCGTTTACCATTAAATATTACCCGACAGAAAGATCTGATTTACTTACCTTCACCTGGTGTAAATTTAAACAAACTATTTCACTTTTAAACAATACCTGATCTAATTCAATTACTTTAACCATAGAACTATACAATTATATTATGACCTAACAAAGTAGTTTACCATCAACTATATTGCCTGACAGAAATAGGCCCTACTTCATCTAAAACCTACAATATATTACCTGATGTGATTATTTTCACAAACTATTTTACTTTTAAACTTTACCTAATAGATAATAACAATGCCTGAACTATTACCTTTCAGAATACCTGATTTGAAATATTCTTCTTTGAAAGAATCTTTTTTATCATGAACTATTATCTGACAGAAGCCCTGATTAAAACATACACGATTATGCAAGAGGTAAATCTGCCTATTGCAGGTCTTTCTTTAGGCCTGAAATGTTATATAAACTATTAGACATTAATTAACTTATCCAGACTATATAATCAACTGTCGATGTCATCGCTATGGCCTATGATATGTACTGTGCTGGGATCCGATTTGCTGCTCAACTTTCATTCATGATTTAATCGTGAAATGGATAACCGAAACTTTGCTTTTATCGTACCGACGCTAGTAATGATGATCGAGGCTAGGCCGAAAATTCAATCGATATATTCTCGATTCAGAGATTATCTAGTCTTTAGCTATTATAGTGGGTACTGGCAGCTCTTTATCTAATCTCCCATAATGTATATTTAATTACTTTATCAAAACTTTTTACCTTTAAAGGGACAATAACACTCTGGCTGGCTTGACAGGTCCAGAATTTTTTTTTAGCCTTATTCTAACTACGAGATGTTCAAGTGTCCTACCTGTTGTGTAAATTATCCATTACCGTACATCCTATTTAAGGATTCTAAAATATGTTTAAATCCAAGTTACATTTGAAAGTGTTCACGTAAGGCCTTTCATTATTGTACATTTTTTTTCAATTAGGTGTGTTAAGATGAAATTTGTATCATCAATTTGTTGATCAGAATAAAGTTTGGGACATATTATTCAGTTACAACAAGAGTGGTATTGGGGCTTTAACTACTATTACGTGTCTGAATACCTGGTTTAATTACTTTATAAAAAAGTTTTACCTTTAACTATTATCAGACAGAGCACATTCAATTATTTTTCTTTCGAAAACATGTTTACCTTTCATGAATGAAATGGGGTTTAACGCCCCACTTCTCTATACCGACTTAACCAATAACGATAGTTATACCACATGTCGTATGCATATGAGTGAAATTTTGTCCGGACAGCGACCTACTCTTTTTATTCGAATTCTGCTGCCAAGGGTTCTTTTACACGACTCTTCTTCATTAGCCCAGTCGGTATAGAAACGAAGGACGTTAAACCCCATTTCATATTTTTTACACTTGACCTCGGGATTTCAGTCCCATCCGAACGACTAGATACTGTTCCTTATCAAGCCCTCCGCCCTGCACCACTTACAAAGGGAATCCACACGGTAAAACCCGATGAACTTTCTCGGCTAACTATTTTTTTACTTTTAACTATTACCTGATAACAAAATATTAGATAATAGAAGATGTGTTACAATTATATAAACAAAATGAGGAGTTAACGCATATATTGAACAATATATTTGAATAAATTTAATCAAGTCTGTGTTCCTTGATTTTTCCTTGATTATAACGCTAATGATAAATGAAATACGTGTTGATGTTTGTAATCGCAGTGCTTCGTCCTTGGTATTTTGTGAATGTTGTTTTTCGGCGTGGTGTCTAGTCGTGCGGATGGGGCGAAAAACCAAGGTCCCGTATTGACGTGCACGTAAAGACCTCGTGGCATTTGGAATTTGATATAAGGATAGGCCGCTGACTGGGCAACAATTTCCTCATAGCACACGTCTTAATTAGCCCAGAAGAGGTGGGGGTGCGCTGTATCATAAAGCCTGTCATTGAGTCAACTTGCGTGGTTTCGAATCCCGGTCGTACGTGACAGGGAGTAGGGGCGCTTGTCCAACCTCGTGGGTTTTCACCTGGTTCCCCGGTTTCCTCCCACTGTTAAAAACCCCTACGTGCAAACGAATTATTGAAATAAAAAAATTAAACCATATTAGACCCGAAATGACCTAGTTTGTGTGGAGTGGACGTTAAACCATATTTCTTTCTTTCTCTCTCTCCTCTCTCTCTCTCTCTCTCTCTTCCTCTCTCTCTCATTAGCCCAGTCGGCGCAGCAATGTGCGAGGTTAAACCTCATTTCATTTGGTGAATGCTGATCCAATAAATGTAATTAGACTTGAGACTGGTTGACGGAAGGAGTGAAAATTTTAATTTCGGTGACCTACTCTCTCGTTTGGCGACCTTTTACAATTGATAGAAGTTGTGATGTGGGATACCTGTGTGGGAACTTAACAGAATTATGTTGAAGATATCTTCTTCTAGTTGCTGGTACCATAGATAAGACTATAGACTGAAGTAGGTTGCTGTGACAGTTACCCTGTATCTCATCATTATCTATAAAATATCTACCAATATAGATAAACATCTGACAAAATTCCAACTTTGAAATGATGGGATGGTAAGGGGACGAATTGTCAATTCTAATCCTTAGAATAAACACCTTTCAAGTAATAACAAATTCAAAGATAGACGCCTAGGTGGGGAGCAACGTCCATGCGACACAAATTATAGATCATTTCGGAACTTGTACTAAAATTATTTTTCTATTATTCCAGTCGGGTTCTTTAGGAGTAAAAAAAAAGCTGGAGAACCCAAAGAAAAAACCCAGTCACGTACAAAAGCACTACATCGTAACCACGGCACTTGACTCTATGACAGAATGTTTTATACTAATCGAAAAGTACCCCCCCCCCCAAAAAAAACCTCTAATAAAATGTCCCCATTTTTCTAAAGACGTCATTGCTTCATGTCAAAATATCAGTGTCGCCCTGCATACTGTAACTGCTTTGTTCAGTTGTAGGAATTTTAAAATCCATTTGTTTTTATATTAAGAATCATCTTACAAAAAATAAATATTTCTGGTATTCACTTAGATTATGTCCCCCCCCCCCCCAAGAAAATGTCGCCCCCGTGTATATGCCCCTCCCGCTCCCTCACACCCCATGTGGGCTCTGTGAGCAAACATTTTGCTTCCCATATGTAGTTGTATTATATCAGAGACCCGGATGATTCCGAGAAAGCAAACTTCGATTATGCACAGATAAATTCTTGTAATGATGCCAAGTTTAATTCAACCGTATCTCCCTGTTCCACGTAATCATCTACGTGCAAATTAGCAACAGGAATATAAATCACATATATTATGTGGTTATTCACCTATTGCAATGTATTATCATTTCCTTATTAAACAAGATCAGTTTAAATATCGATTAGCCTAATTCTATATAATATACACCAATTTTTTTCATCGTTTGAAAATCTTCTTTCTATTTCTCTACATGTATTCACTAAATAAACTAAGATATGCGACTGACCGCAGAAATAATTGATTTATCTATCTTTTGACATCAATTGAATAAAAGGTGTGGACGATATACCTATGTGTTTGTGGGGATATTTTTTTTATCTATGTGTGGTGTATGTAATGTTTCATTGATACACGTTGAAAGCCTATTATCCTCCAAGTCATATAGTAATCGGCAATATGTGTTTTGTTGTCATCCAGCTCCTGTGAATAACGGTATATTTATACCTACAGCTGATGAATGCTTATATCGACAGACGTTATTATTCACGTATATCCTGAACACCGTTTTATTACATATAAATTATAGTCTATATAGTAGCAGATACACTGTCTCGAATAGTTAGACACTTTATCTATATCACAGTGTCTATATTATTCATTATGAATTTCACGGGGATATTGTTTTCCTTACTTCATCATGGGTCTATGGGCCCAAATGCGTTTTATATACGGTATCAAAATTTTGACTGCGACAAACCTTTTCAATTATTTGCGAACACAGATTTGCGATTATAAACATATTCGTTATGATTAGTGTTCTGATACAAAAGTAGCACAGGGCCGATGTCGTGATAAAAAACTATACACACATATAATTAATCTTAACAGTACCAAATAAGAAAATGTGTGTCTTGGATATAAACATAGTGTCTCTAAAGAAGATAAAACTCGATTCGTGTCAAATTAACCACTGCTTCAGAGTTCAGACTGTGTAACGGCTTAATACGACAGTCAAAAAAATTAAATAATCCCCGTCTGGTTACCCGAGACTATCAGACTTTTCAATCGATATAAATTGTTACGAATCCTAAAGAATGAAAGAAGGTTCTATATTGGATCTTTATGCATTATTGGGACCTATAGGATCTTTTGGCAAACATCCAGTTAATTTTGATACGATGCTCTCCATAACTAAAGAGGTGATGCCCTTAATCCATCAATATCAATGCAGGCCTATACGCGTATAGGTGTAGTATACAATTATATTATAATTTTGAATAGGGTTCACAATACTAAGAATTACTAAAGACTGCTTTGTGGCTCTACAGCCTACACCTGCGTTTTCAAGGCATACTTATGTTTATGACAACAGATAGGCCTAAAATAACAACACAAACCATACTAAAACAAAAATGATAAAATTTTCGTGTATTAAAATCAATTATTTCTTTCTTGAATACGGGATATTTTTATTTAATATTCAGTAAGAAGAGGAATTAAGAAATATGGTTATTAATTAATATTTAAAAAAACACCACCCGAAACCTAAAACCACGCCCAGTCCCTGCATGTAGTTGAAACATACTGTACGGTCATCATCAATTTTTAATCTTAAAAACCAACACTTTACTTATATGCAAGGTTTAAAAGCTTTAATAGTTCTTAAACTGATTGGCTACCAAAGTAACGTTTAGAGTAACGATAAGAGATATTTTAGAGGGATAAATAATGACAGAAAGAAGTCGGGGTTTAAACTGGTAGAAGTTCTAAATTAATATGCATATTCAGAATTAAGTTTAATAAGGCTGAATGATGACAATAAATTACTCTATCTTGCACCCCCTCCATTCCCAACAAAATAAAATAATGGTACTGATCATATTTAATAAATAGTGTAGGCTGTTCAAGAGTCCTTCAAAACAAGATGGTTGTTGGACTTGACTCGAGATTAAAATTCGAATTCTAATTTTGTCTGGTCAGAACAGGAATTGTCGACACGAGATTAAAATTCTAGAAATTTAAACATGTCGGGTTTTTTTTTTATCCTGCATCCTCATACAAACTCGTCACATAATATTTCAAAGGTAGCGTATAGATGATTCAAATAATGTAACCAAATTATATTATGAATCGTTCAACCGTTTTATCGCAATAAAAGATAACGGTAGTTTTTACTCAATACAATACAAAAAAAAAATGGCGTATCAAAAGACATCAGGAAATATTGTTTTTCAATACATAACCATCGACGCGCATTCATCGCTTAGTGTGAATAATGTTCAACCTAATCTATTGTTGTCATTTTTCGAATGAAGTACAAAATAACTACCAAGAAGATCGCATTTTCAGTTACTAAACTTTGTCATCCCGATCGGATTCTTCTCCTAAACTAGGATGAAAATGCATGCTGGGAGATAAAGAAGCTGATTGCGCATGCTCCAGTCAGGTGTCAGTTTTGGCGACGGAGGTTGCAGGGGACAGTTTGGCATCATGTCCCGGCGAAAACAAGCCAACCCAAGGCCCATTCAAGGTAAGTGTTTAATAAAATTAGCATCACTTTAAATTATTTAGTCTTATATCACTCCATCTCGGTAATAATTGCCACAGGTATGTTTTTGCGCTTGGTGACATCGTCAAGCAAGGATGGATTGGCAGTGAGCATTTTGTCGGCTGCTACGCAAGCATCGAGAGAAGTTCAGACTTGTAGCTATGAAAACAAGCGACAAGTGTTAATGAAATAAAGATGTCTTTCAGACAACATTTGGTTATATTTGGCGAATCATTACATCTGGTTTAGATTAGTTTAGTAGGAGAGTTAGAGGGGAAATAGAAAGTAGAAATAATAGAGCCATAGAAAAAAATATAGGCCCAATTCTCAAAAAAGCCCGTCAAAGTGCGTTATTCTTCCTCATTGACACCGCGAAAATAACGGCTTGATGACAATATTTTTATTTGGTTATTTTATTGAGTTTGTAATATGAAACACCTTTATTTGATATAAACTATCAGGTATATCACTTCGTGTGTATTAGAGATGTAGTAATTCACCTATAAAGCCCTAATAAGAGATTAGCGTTACAGCGCTTGAAGAAATGAATGTTTATCGATAAGATTTGGCCCGATGCCAAACATTGCTGATTTGACAAAAGGTTTGATCTTGGCTTATGTATTGAGAGAAGTTGTTGGGGAATCCATTATCCATAAACATAGATGCACTTTATAATATGGTAATTGGCATGACTTATATTTATCTGTTGACATAGATACAAAATCATTTCTTACCAAGTAGCCTAATATTTTGGTAAAACTGATTAGTTGGTGGGGGGAGACTGGTATATTTTGTAAATCTGTCTTATGAGGGAGTGACTGTAAACAATAATACTGATTTACAAATTTGTAAATCATATATATTTATATATTGAATCCATTATTATGTATACTTTGTTTTGATCAGAAGTTATAACTTTATTGCCCTGTGAATATATTTATAAAAGTGGTGTATTTCATTTGTTTACAATTAGTATTAGCAGAAAATGCTAATAAAAAATAACCTTATCACCAAAAACAATACAATTCAACTGACTAACTATTTATAGGAAAACTAACAGCAGTAGCTCATATAATTCTTAGACCTGATGATGCATCTAGTATTATATCAACATTTATTAAAAACTGTCTGTTTTAAGTTTAAATTTTGCGAAGGTTGACAATCATGTCTAGGCCTACAATGGTTGACTATAAAATAACAGTCGTATATTACATATAATGAAGTTGCTACCAGAAAAAAAAAGGATTAGATGCTGTAATATATTTATACATCGCAGCTTCTTGTCTGTATAAAAGTAAAATGCCTAAAGGCATTGTAAACAATATATCAAGCTGTTTTATTGATACACACTGTAATGGATGAATGAGCTTTTAAGATGTTCTTTCTTTTGAAACCTGTTGTTTTTGACACTTAATAACAGTATCTAGCTAATTTAATGATGGGTTAGTACTTGTCATTATTATTGCTAATTAAGCTGGATTGTCAATTACAACACTAACTTTGACAGATTTTCCTTCAGTCCGCTCTCTCTGACTCATTTAGTCATTCAGCGTTATCAGACATTATCTGTCATTATATAGTTAGTTTGTGTTTCCTTATTATATCAGTTGATGATTGATTATTTTTCATCACTGTGATCATCATCAATAATATTAGAGTTATTTCCAATATAAATATACAATAAATAATTAGGTATTAAGTGGATTCAGAAAACAATGATATCATATTTCACAGGTTTGGTGAGCAGGCCCGTATTTAGCGGGGGGGCAAGGGGGGCAGCTGCCCCCCCTGGGAAAAATCGGCGCCCCGACTCGAAAAAGAAGGCGCCCCTAATGGGCGCCGAAGGCGCCCTTTCCATTGAACACAACACGAGGCCATCGATTTATATGCCCATATCAGTATGGGCGCCCCATAAAGCCGAGTGACAGGGCGCCCAACCAATGTCACTTGGTTTTATGGGAGCGTCATCAATCATGTCGTTATATATGAGGCGCCCCTCAAATGGTGGGGCGCCTCACAATGACTCACACGATGAACATCACAACTTGGTGGGGCGTCAAAACGGTGTGATCTGTGTGCACCTTATCCCAGAGGACCTTCCATAATGACATGATTGATGGGGCGCCTTATTATGACAATATATGATTGTTTGGCCGCACATAATGCATAATGCCTTTATCCATTGCGAGAAAAATATAATGGGCGCCCTTTCTATTGGACGCAATACGAAGCCAGTGACTAACGAGTTCATATTCAGTATGGGCGCCCTTTAAAGCCGAGTGACTTTGGTTAGGCGCCTACTACTAGATTGATGGGACCGCTAACCAATGTCACTCCTATTCATGTCGTCATATGAGGCACCCCACCACCCAAATGATTGTTTGGCCACACATAATGCATAATGCCTTTATCCATTGCGAGAAAAATGTAATGGGCGCCCTTTCTATTGGACGCAAAACGAAGCCAGCGACTAACGAGTCCATATTCAGTATGGGCGCCCTTTAAAGCCTAGTGACTAACCAATGTCACTGCTATTCGTGTCGCTATGTGAGGCGCCCCACCACCAAATGATGAGGCGCCTCATAATGAATTACACGATTAACACCTAACTTGAGGGGGTGTCCAAAACTGTGTGAGCTGTGGTGTGTTACTTATCCCAGAGGGGCGCCAATAATGACATGATTGGTGGGGCGCATTATAATGACAATGTATGTTTGTCGGTTCGCACATAATAAATAATGTCAAGCGAGAATGGTTGGGCGCTCACGACTTGGTCAATGGGGCGCCCAATACAGCATGATTGGGCGCCCCTTGAAGGGCTTGTGTTATATGCGCCCGTTATACAGCGCAACCCCCGCATGATCATGGGAAACAATTCATTTTATCTTGTGTTTTTAGACCTGAAGTCGCTTCCTATTGCTCAGCTAGTATCATAGGTCAGCAGGGGCTGTTTATGGTCTGCCACTCGAATTATTAGCGAATCTCAACAGTTATTAATATTTCACTGGCATCCTTCGTATATTAGCGAATTCATTACCAAAATTATTCTAGATATTGAACTCGTTTAAGGTACACACCGTACTTGTTGCCGTTTATAGCGCATTAGACAATAGATCTGACAGGGTTGCGCTCGATCTTTTTCAAAGGTGTCAGATACTGCCACAAACCTGGGCGCCTTGTTTCAAGTATAGATTCAGCGCGCCCCCTTTTCCGGATTTGAAGCGTCCCTTTCGTATTAGTATTTTAGATATTATAAAACTTACTTTAGACTAGAACCCAGTATTTTAGGGAATTTTTAGAATTTGCGTTTTTTTCTGCCCAGAATCTGTCGTTAAGTGTAAAGTAGCAGGAATTAAACTTTTTATTACTGTCAAGTATATAACGGTTCCCGATACATACAGCATCGATATTGTTTAACGTGCGATACTAAACAGTGTTAAGACATGCTCCCGAAAAAGAAGTCGGGCAGTGTGGCGGCAGATATCTACAATGACGTTATATAAACGACCACATACCGACGCCCGAAGAAATCCACTATAAGACAGCCAACTGGAGATTGTAGGAAATTTTCAGGTTAAATTCCCGATGGTGATGAGATTGATTCAAGCCCGCGCCAGGAGTGATAATCTTCAAAATTCAAACAAGTCGCACTGTAACCCTATTCAAAATATTTTGTTTTCTCATAAATTAATAAAGGTACGCTGAAGTCGTATTCCTTCCTTCAAATTTTTTAATGATCATTAAAATTTCTGACATTTTCATGGTTCCTCGGGTGCAAACCATATTTTCTAAACTTTTCGGGCGCCTGGGGGGAATAGACCCTTCTCCGTGGACCGTCAACTGTAGGTACACCGGCGCCCCCAGAAGCCCCATCGGCGCCCCAAGCAGCCCTTGCCCCCCTAACATTTTTGGGCTAGATACGGGCCTGGGTGAGTGCAGGTAAAAATGTCATGGTCATTGCTGATAAAAGATGAATCCATTTTATGAAATTATGCATTAGGCCAATCAAAATTAATTACTTCTCTCATCATTGCATATCTCGATTTTGGTACATATCTAAATAATTTTGTTTGTATTATATATATATATATATATATTCCTTTTAAAAATATCCTTTGACATTCTAAGACTTGTCTAATAAATGGTAATTACACTTACATGTACTTAAAACATTGTCATCATGCAAAAGTAGCATATGTTTTACAAGATGCATGCAATGAAGTGTCACATTCTTGAATTTTTCCCCAGATTCTATTAGTTTACCTTTGATGTGTATGGAAAAAACAATATATATTCACTGTGTGCCCAATCTTTTTCAAAATTAGTGAGGAGAAGAATGTAATTAATTTTAATTGGCCTTAATACCCAGAGGACCTGCTACTAATAATGCATGGCATGTATTTGGACTATTCAAATAGTTGAACATGTCATTTGATATGCTTATTTTCTGTTGTATTTGGTCTTTCAATTAGAACCATAGTTTGCTCATCCAGATGATATTACACAGTATTAAGTATAATAATATCAACTGTTTAATCATGATGATGTATTCTGTGAATCAGGAACTTGAATAACAAACTATTATTACACATAACTTCAAGTGTGAATAGAGCTAAAACATCCGGGGAAATAAATAACTATTTAAATAATACATCTTCTGCAATTACATGTAGATAAAGTAAATTAAACTGGTTTTTAAAGAGACTTCTATTTTATTTCGGAAACTATTATCAGTTTTGGATGAATCATTTATTATGATCACAAGTTAATCTGAGCAAAATCTTAAGACTAGGCCCAAGCTTAAAGATGTAATCTGTCTTTTAACCAACAAAAAATGTTAATCCATATTAATACATGAGGCTATCAAGTTTTAAACATAATCACTACTGTCAGTCTCTTTAATTATGTAACCCTAAAATTATTTTTTTTCGCTTAAAGAATTCCATATTGATCCATCTGATTTAATCCATATTAATACAAGTACATGCTATAAAGTTTTAAACAGAATCATTTCTCTCTTTAATTACATAACCCAAAATTATTATCCCCCCCCCCCCCCCCCCCCCCCGAAGAATTACATATTTTTCCATCTGAGTAAACCGATGACTTGTTAATTTGTCTACACACTATAGACTTCATTGCATCCTTTGTAAACAATTGTTTGTTTACACATGAGTGAATGTATATCTTTAAGCATCTACAAACAAACTACCAACAAGAATTTTGTTAATCTACGATTCAACTTTAATCACCCATAAATAAAGTTATCCCCTTAATTAGCTGTAAAGGTGGATTATGGATGCAGAGAAGCTTAGATAGTTTATTGTATATGAAGAGTCAAGAGCCTGACACCTGCTGTGTCCTGCTGTGAGCTAGTGCTTAATAAATACTGAATAATTGTAATCCTATTAAAATAACTCCTCTAACCACACAATTGACCTACCAGGCGGAACCATAGTGTTCAATTGTTTGAGAATTCATCCCTAGAGTTCAAATGCTACAACAAGTGATTACTCAAGATGGACAGTGGTCAATCATCCCTTCAATAAATAACCCAAGTCTTTATTGAAATCGGTACCTGTGGAGGCCTAGAGTCAAGCTATTACAACATCTTATTTGTAAACTCTAAGTACTAATGTAAACATTTAATATGTACATCTCTTCCAGGTGACCTTTCACCTTTACCTGTCATTACCTGTGTGTAGACATGTATGTTTCATCATTAATTCTCATCAGATAATAATCAAACAAAAATCCAATCTATTTTAGTTGTTATAAATAGAAAATGGAAACAATTAGATACCCTGCATGTAGATTTATTGATGAGGAGACAAAGAGAGAAACAAATTGATTTATTTTGAATAAATATTTTATTTAACTCTGTGATGTGTTTTTATTGCAACAAATTGACAGGAAATTGAAAATGAAAACAAATGAATAAAATAGAATGATAAATTGTAATTTTGAAAGCTGATGAGAGTGCAGAATTACTTAATATTATCAGGGCAGATTTTAAATTGGTTTTGTCTAGTTGAGAGGAAATAGTCCCTTTCATAAAGTTAGAATTAAAGGTGATGTGCTCATGTTTTTCCCCAAGAACATAATATAAGAATCATTTATCCTTATTCTCCAAACAAAGAATTACAAATATTAATTATCAGAGATGCTGTCTTGGACAAAAATTTCTTAATACAAACATGCCATTTCTACAACCTCTCTCAATATAAATCCACTTTAAAGCATTTGTAAATTTCCTTAGAACTAAGTTGGTAAATAAATGTTATCAAATCCATTATATAAAGTATTTTGTATTGCCGACCATCTTGATTACTTCACACCATTGATTGATTGAATAAAATGAAAGAGATACATGTCAATTGTCATGGGTACTTTCAAGATGTTGAGCAAGAAAAGACGATAATTAAATTTATCTACGTCAATATTGAGTACCACCAGGTGTAAAGTCAGGTGAAGTCAATATTGGTGCTTAATTTCTTTTGTTCGGTTTAAAGGATGATAAACAAGTTATCAACGAGAGCTGATGTATTAAAGGAAAGTTATTGTCAGAGATAATGTTCGAAGATTGGTCGTCTATCTCGCACAGAATCAAGAGATGTTTATCATCACTTTCTCTCTGTGTTTGTTTCACCTGGAATTCTCCCACAACTTTAATTACAAGCTAATTGCTTTGATTCATGATAAAAAGGCTATTAATTTACCTGTTGAATACAGGTCTCCACACATAGATTCATCTAATGAATACATGTTAACAACTTTGTTTAAGCATCTAAGTTTCCCAGAGTTATCTCGTTAATTGTCTAGCAGGAACCATTATCTATAAATCTGACACCATCGTATAATATTAAGTGTTGAGTAACTTGTGTGTATACATGTATCTTAGAATAGACATGACACAAAGAATGAATCATTCTTTTAATGCTTCAATTTTTCTATGAAAGAACCAAATTGATATAAGAAAAGTTTATGATCAGTTACCCACCTTTCTATGTGCATATAAATATTCTTAACCGAAACTTTCAAATATTTTACCGATACTTGTAAATATTTTACTTTATATATACATGTATATAATATATAAGTAATTATTTGGGATATCACCTAGGTGGAATTGGACGTTAAATAAAGCTACTTCACACACACACACTCAGAGTTCCCCACTCGTCATCATTATCTAGAAAAAAAATGCAATTGGCGTTTAGCTTGGAACTGCAGAAACTGAAAAAGCAAAGATACATGTATCAGTCAAAGATTTTAATTGATATTGTAAAGCTTTGTAAAGAGGAAAATATTAAAGATTACATTGGCTATATAAAGTCTTTTCCATAATTTCCTCATTGAATATAGGGAATTTGGGTAGGCCGATACTCAGAAGATAAAATGGAGAACTCAAACTTGTAATTTATATGATATCTTATAGAAATGGTGTGTTTCACATGGATGTAGGAAGTTTTAACAACTGATCCTGTCTGGTGAAACTAAAACAACAACCTTTTTTTTTCTTCTCCTATTGTACTATTTTAATACATTTTCATATGAAAATAGCGAAGAGTTCTTCGTATGATGTGATGCAAAACAGATGGAGAAATGTGTTGACTTTAGTTCTAGAGTAAGTCAAACTAAAGTGATGACCTAGCTTATTAATCTCACTTAAGAGTTGAGTTGGATGAAGTTGAAGTAGATAATATTGATCAAATATTTAATATATACAATAAGGCTGTATGTACAACCAGGGAGAATAAAGTAGTTTTGTTTTGGGGGTGGTCTCTTTTGTAAAGTAGGTAGAGGATGGTTTAGTTGTCAAGGTAAAACTTGATCAATTGATGAAAGTCACCTCGAGATTAGAGTGGATGCTTTGGGTACACACACACACCCTCTCTCTATTTAGATATATATATGCACATGTAGATATGGTGTATTTGTATATTTATATTTTAAATTAGTGATAAAAGAATGTTTAAAAATGATATAATCATAATTGTGCAATTTACCTACACTATGTTGCAATGTAAATTATTGTTTTCTGAAAGGTAGCTGTATTTGTACATGTCTGCATTTGTATCCTGTTTGGCCAACAGCCCAGCCCAGAGTGCTTGGTCATACCTCTTTTCATCATGAGTTTGTCAACTTCTTCGGAACGACTTGACATTTGGTTAGGCCAATGGCATCTAATACTGACAAATTTACACAATTTTGATGTTTTTTCCTAAATCTTCAGATGAGTTTCAATAAATACAGTTTGGTGTCTTGCGGTCTTCAATTAGCCCAGGCTAGGTGCAGAAGCGTAGGACGTTAAACCCCATTTCATTTGCTTTGATCGTGAATATTTGGGTTCATTAAAAAGAAGTTGATCACCCTTGTAGCGATAGGGCAGAATTCTTTGAAGCTGCAAATTTATACATATTCACTTAATTTTGAATTCTGCTCAGACTGGATTTCTAACAAGTTTTCTGAAATGTTTAAGGTTCAAATTTATATTTTGCAAATCTTTGATCACTTAATAAATTTAAGCTAAATGTGACAGGGGCGTGTCATGTCCAGGAATTTGAGCAGAATTTGATAAAATCAGAAGTTTTGAATGTGGAAAAATAGAAATATGCTCTGTGCGAGCAAACGGGTGGAAGATGATGCTTGGGTACTTTGATTGACCAGGTCAGGGTTACATTAAAAAGGCAAATTTAGATGTTTTTTAGAATTATATCATTTACTAACCATTCCTAGTCTGATGATAAAAATAAAGATATCAAATTCTACTTCATCAATTAAATTATAAAGCAATTATCAAAGCTGAACTGGAAGCTTCTGTTGGTCATAAATGGCTTTGAAGTCAATTGTATATTTATTAGCTAAATCATTCTAATATTTCTTGATTGTGAAATGGTACTCTTCAGCTTTTCTGTATTAATGTGCACAGATTGTGTGACAGGTATGTTTATAGCACAGCTCGGCTTTGAGTCTGTTAATGTTGATTCTAAGCGGTTAATGTGAATACATAATTTGTATTGAATGAGATCAGTGAGTGAAGAGAAATTAAAGAGTTTGGAAGGGATGTTAGAGATTTCTATATTATAAGTTGAAGTGATTGTTAAACACAGAATAGTAAAATCAATTACCGACAATCTGTTACCAACATCTCCCCACAATAATTTATCAATACTTCATCTCTTCTCCTCTCAGTTTTATTACTCGTATTATAAATAACAGTTCACTGGATGCAAACAGTTTCTTCATGATATTTCAAACTTATTATTGATTACAAGACTTAAGACAGGTTGGGGGGCGTACGTCATTCTCTTGATTGTGTCGAGTTTATGATATGTGTAATAACGCACAGTTTAATAGTGTAGGCCATATTGAATAGAAGTCAAGTATAAGTTGTTATTATCCTCTTAATGCGAGTATTTCAAATTTCCCATCCATATGGCTCTGTTGATCTTAGATGATATAAAATTCTTGTATCAATTTGTTAAGCCTGCACGTTTTATTAGTGATGTCCCCGCACCACCCTATTGATAAGATCGTTAATTGGCTACTTTTGTCATCCTATAAACAAACGAGGTCCAGCACCCAGGTAATTTATATTTGAGCCTTGATAGTTTTATTAATATGATTTATAACCAGGTATGACGATAATGATGGGGTGAGGTTTGTTTAGTTTACTTCTTCATTTATTTGTCTGTATGTTTGGATATGATATAAAGAGACTTCCATAACTTGTATTAAAAGATGTCAAAATGATAAAAAAAAGTTATAGATGAAGCACTGAGATAGAAAAGATTGATCAGTGGTTTAGGTTAACCACACCCATCTTATATAATAAATTATGATAGAGACTAGAAAGTTTCTGTTCCTTTTAAGATAGTTTTTGTTATAACAAAAATATATATTTATACCGAAGGGGGGGGGGATAAATAGTTCATAGTGTACATTAAACATGCAAATTAATGAAAAAAATGTAGTCAATTTCAGTATCCGCCATTTAAATATACGACGAATAGCAAACTCAAAACAGACCGATCTGTGAAATCCTTTGAATCGATTGTTTTTAATCTGAAACCACATTCAAATCGAAATTCAACATTTCATTTGTTGTCCCTAATTTAAATCTGCCTTGCAAGTACATGTATAGTGCTACTTTCGGGTGAAGTAAAAAAAAAAGTTATTTTTGTCCCATTTTGAATTGCTATGGGTTTTTTTATAATCCAATAATCAACATGTCAACATCTTTGATGTGTTATCGACCTACAAGGAAAATTATTTCATCCTTGCATGTTATTACTCTTAAAGATGGAACATGGTTGACAATGAATGTCGATGAATACTAATCGATAAGGGATAACGTTATTTATAGAATTTGTGGAGACATACAATATATTGTGATGTCTTGTAATCACCTCACTGACTCAATCAAAAGCAAAGTCTTTATTCTTTTCAATCAGAGATCAGGCACACACTCCCATATTCTTTGGCTTTATATTTAACTCAGGTAAAATGAGATACTGTAATTAGTGCTATCAGCATCCAAAGCAATCAATCACAGTTTTATTGTGCGCGATAATCACTTTTAGATAGAACTGCCTTGTGAAAAGCTCACATCAATTTCTCGCCAGGGTGTAGAAGAATGGTGTGAAAATCCCTCCTGTGATTAATTCACTGGGATAAACAAGCTTTCATCACTTTATTGGCAATTAATTGGAAGACTGATTACCTTAATTGACACCTAATTAACTTTGTTATGAATGAGTTAAAGATGCTGTCTGGTTGGACGTAAAATCATTACCTGGTTACTATAGGTAAACATGTTCTTGACTACCCGGATACTTAAATTTTAAAGGTGCACAGTTTTCTCGGCCTTCCTCCACTCCATAACTACAAACCCATTCCACACCGGCCTTTGGATGTAAATTTTTTTTTTTACAACCAGAATATTTGTTTATCTTTCATATGTTGTTATTTGGTGATTTAAATTTTTTTTATTGAAATTTGTTAAATCTGAATTTTTTTCCTAGTTTCTCAAAAACGAAAAAAGACAAAGGAAGTAATTTATTGTTATTTTAATAATAATAATAATAATCTCGTCATTTTACAAGGGTAGCAAATTAGGCCTGAGGCCTATTTTCAATTTGGCCCTTGGCACAGATTGTGCGAATGATTTCGATCATTACTGCAGGAAGAAACCGAAGAACTCGGGGGAAACCTGCCTGATCGGACGGGAGACCGAATTTTGTCAAATTGTAATTTGGTTTTATAAAGGAAAGAAGAGTAATGCAAATCAATTTTGGGCTGAAAATGCTCAGCAGAGTCCAACTTGGTTTAATTAAACAATATCTTATTTCAAATACAACATTAGAATATATACAGTACTGATATAATGGATTTGAAAACCAACTTAAACACACCTATATAAACTCATCACCAAATTATTTATGGACTTTGAACTAAAATCAGAATTATTTTCCAGTATATACATGTAATGTCATTGTACAAGTATATTTGTTATTATAGATGTATATTTGTTATTGTAGATGTATATTTCTTGTCTGTGATTAAATCAACAAAGAGATGTCACCTATCAGTCAATGTTAGAGCCTGAGATATCATTCAGTCGTTGAAATCATTTAATCCATATAAAATATCAACCTATTGCACACATCTATCTGAATCCTCGGTTGTACGTGACAAGTAGTAGTGTTGCCTGTGCAACCTCGTGGGTTTTCTACTCTCCTCTGGTTTTCTCCAACTGCTAAAGACCCCACGTGCTAGCGAATTATTAAAATAAAATTAAACCATATGTTAGTCCTGAAATGACCTAGTTTGTGTCAAGTAGACGTTAAACCAAGTAAATATGAGTGAGGAATGTCTATAAAATGAGAAATCTACAGTTCTGCACATTGATGTTCTTATACGGCTATTGTTGTTTCGTGATGCGTATCTGATCAGCGTAGTAGTAAATTGCTTGACGTTAGTCTTCAGGTAAATGATGACAATTGAATCTGGTCTAGGCATGTTCCGAGGTTTTTAGAACTTGATCCACTGAACAACAGAGATATTTGATAACATATATTTCTCTACATCCTTCTACCACATACAGTGACGTACACTATTTATTAATTTAAACAAATGATACCTATATATTATTATTAGAATGTAATATTTCTTATGAGACATGCATACAATATGTTGATAAATAACCATGCTGTCATATTACGTCATGTAGATTATCATGTAGGCTTTAAGTATCTATTTCAATTGTTTTAAAAAAAAATCCTGGTTATTTGTTAGTATGTAGATATTTAATAAATATTTGATTAAAACACAAGTGTACTGGTGGATTAAAAATAATGTTGTCCTTTATATCTTACAAGTTCAAAGAAGAAAATTTCTTTGAAAACAGGAACACACCTCACCCGCCTTCAAATCCTAATTCTTATTTGGGGGTTTTCTAGTAACATATTATCAAAGGCTAATACACAATATACAAGATCCAAAATAAATTAATTTAATGGTATATTATGTTCCTTAGTTCCTAGATTAGTTCCTACAAGCATGATAGACAATGGTCATCTGTTTGACTCTGAAAGACCTGTTTTAATCTGAAAGTGAGGATATTTGTAATAAACAGGAAAAATAAAATTATAGACTGATATTGTATATGTGTTAGACAACAAATATATTTTTCCTGGTAGTATGTAGATTTAAACTGAATTTCTCCGGAAGCATCTCATAAAATATTTTTTCCCTGATAGTTTGAAATACATGTTGACTGTTAAGGAACTTTACTTTTTATTCCCAAATAATTTATTTCTTATTCTATCATTTAAAATAATATTATTTAACATGAAAAGGAGATGAGTGTTCGGAATATAATAAATGGTTTTGAAAGGGAGCAGGTTCAAATTGTACTTACCAGTATTGTTAAGATCCACTACAAAAACAACAATTATTATATAATTGTGAACTTATTTCAGCCATTTACATCATGATCTTTGAACATTTGTAAGATATATTTGTAAAAAAATAAATTACAATTTGTAAAGCATTTTTAAAAGCTTTTCCATTAGCAAGTCAATATTAACAATTTAAGTTACCCGTATAATTCACATATAAATGTCATGGCAAATATTAGGAGTAAAGGTTATGTGCATAGAGGCCTATTCAATTACAATATTTTAATACAGAAAAGATATTTAATAGAATACTACTTTGTATTTTAGTTTGATTTGTTTTCAAGATAAATTGTGAGATACTGGATACATTTTGAGGAGCTGCAGCGATTAAGTCGGTGGATAGGAAATTAAAATATTGAGGTTCAATTCTCAGCTTGATTTGAGCACTATTCCCTCAGGATTTTGTCACGGGTAATGATGCCTTATTGCATAGGATGGCTGACAAGTGTACGAATAAAAGCAAGGCATTAAAAAAAAGTATGCAGAAATATGCAATATACAAATTACCCGCATTTTAATCTGCGTTATATAAAATTGCAAAATGCTAGTATCAAAATAACAAAAATACGTTTTGGACAAAATTAATCATAACCTCCCATTCCTTGCTTGGTTATATGTTTTATTTTTTTATATACCAGTAATATATGTACTCATCAAAGCAAAGGTACTTAATGTACCCCAAGCTTAAGTTTAATAAATGTACCCCAAACTAATCCAATAAAAGAGATAAATCCTTCAATCAGGAATGAAATTAAATCCAGATAATTTTGTTCTATTTATATTGTGATAAGAATTTTAAAAACATCCCGAGATTGGGGGATATATTTGATGTAGCGTACTCGTATTAGTTGGTCTAATTTGACTCTGATCTGAAGCGATATCAGGGGGGCTTTGTGTGTTTATTAAAGTTTTGAGAGGTGTACAAACTTGCTTCTCTCTTAAACAATCGTGTTTAGAAAACCTACGTGAGCAGTCTCCATGGTACTGGCTGGCAAGCTGTCAAACGCGAGACCCAAAACTTGTCTATTGATGATGAGGATTGGATCTGAAGAGGCAGGTTTATTGGCCTTAACAAAAGAGTTATTCAAACCTTAGTGGAGTAACGGTTTCTACTTCAATAAGTCACCACCGATCAAGGATATCGAGGCCAAACATAATAATTTATGCCTTTTATTAGACCAATACACTAATAGATATATTTACACAAAATATGTCCTATAACTCGATCTAGAGTAGTTGTAACCAGCAACAATATCCAATTCATCCCAGATTTTAATTGGCTCGTTGATGATCGAACAGGTGTTTATATTTAGAGTAAAGAATTCTTTTTTATCTGTTGAATTTATTTGATACATTTGTTTTTTGTTGTAAACTGCAAATTAAAGGATTTACTTGTTATATGTAACTTGTAGTCTTTGAAGCAGAAAACATGTTTGGTCACAAGCAACGGGACATACCGATATTTCTAGTTTCGGCATCTAATTGTTTGTTTTCTTCATTCAAGTTGAGATATATATTGGACATTTTTTTGTTAAAAATCAGAATTCAGAATTATTTGCAGGAATTAAATTCAAAATTTCTAAAACCATAAGTTTGTAGGAGATGAAAGATGGATAGAATAAGTTTGTGATAGTATAAAAAAAAAACCATTGTGGCCTCAATAATATCGAGATAGATAGATGTATTATTATATATGTTGATGTTGATCAGACATGTAAGAGCTTGTAGATAGATATTATTTTTATCAATCTATGGTTGAGGTAATACACAGTTAGTATAAGAGATTTACATTATAGAGATGTCATTATTTACAGTCAATATGTTACCTGGTGGTCGTCCATCTATTCAATTTACTGTTGTATTACTTATATAATACCATTAGAATAGTAGCAAACATTATTCTTTAGTAACAAGTTCAACAACAGCCACACTACAGGAGAGCTATACACAAAACCTATTAGTTTGAATTGATTGATACATTTACTAAATTTTTAGCTTTTTGTCATGAGGGATTCTGAATTGAACAGAATTTCACCGAAAATAAATTATCTTCAAAAATGATCTTTTATTTTATTTGAATTGAATTTTCACCGAGAATTTGAGTTTTAAAATATTTATGAAAATTATTGAATTGAAATGGGGTTTAATGTCCTACTTTTTGGGGCTATCCGTACTAATGCAGTGTGATGTGGGGAAATTTTGCCCAGACAGCAGCGCTACGGTCTATTCTTAATTAAATTTAGGAATCTTGGTTTTTGTTCCCATTCGAATGACTAACTAATAACTAATGTTTAAGGTAAGTGCATAGTAGATATACATACAGGTTATTAAATTTTTTATAATACAGGAATCATTTTTTTCTGGAATCACTATGTAAAATTCACCATACATGTATGTCTGGTTTGAATATAGATGTTAAGCCTATTGTTTTTTGTAACAGTATTATGTTATAAATATAAGTTATATTTAAATAAATAAGAGTACATATAGAAGTGTTTGATGATGTTGTTGTTGCTAAATGCCTGGAGGGAAGATCATAGATATTTATCTTTTTTATTTATCATCTATCTGCATCAATCATACCTTTTTACTTTCTTTACCAAACGATCAGAAATGAACATCATCTTGGCCTCCGGCTTTCAAATAGGTGATACATAACCTTAAATATATTGGTTATATTGATGATATAGTCCGTCTCACTGAATTAAACAGTGCATTAGTGACGTCATTGGCAGAACCAGAAGTAGCAATTGTCAACTGGAATAGGAAGAAACAGGACTGGGTAGAAACAGGACTAACAGTTAATATAAATTAAATAAACAAATATGGCCACGTTATTAAAAATATTTCAATTGTTAAGCTGGAGACAACATTTTGAAAGATCTAGTTAGTATTGTTGAGGTGACAAATCTATTCTTTAATAAAGGGTAGTGACTGATTAGGGGCACTAAGTATTTTCTAAAAGCCGACCCAAGTAAATGTCTTTATTATCTATCTTTTATTAGAATAGAGGAACCATCTTCTTTAAGTCGTATCTTTCTCACTGCAAATTAAAAGTAATCGAAAAAGGTGTTTGAGGTATCTCGCAAATCAGAGCACTGTCAGAAACATTTTGAGGATGAAGTCGTTGACCGTGCATCAGATCTAATGTTCTGGTATGATTATAAACCAGTTGTCTTGATAATTATGACATAACCAACACTCCATTTAATTAAGACTGTAGCTTATTTTCAGTGAACATATCAGACAAACAATTTTTCTGTCTTGTTTTGTAATGTTAGCTCTCTTCCACTTTGTTCAATATTCAGAAATGCAAGACATCTTAGGTTGGGTGATCTGACGTAAGTTAAAATATATTTTTGTACAAATTCATTTTGTATGACATTTGACCAATAAGTGTTTTATATTTTCAGTTTTTGAAGGAAAGAATGGGACAGAGGAAGACAGTACTAAAAACACAGACCTGGAACAGAAAGAAGACGAGGTAAACAAAAATTGAACAACAATAACTTAATACTCAAATAAAAATAAAAAAATTTCAAGGAAGTAAATTATGTATAGATTTCATTAAAACTGATCAATTTGGATATTTTGACAAATTTTGTATTAACGGTCATTTAACATTTATGTGAGAATATTCTCTTCATAGCTAGATTGAGCTCACATCAGATTAGGATGGTATTTAAGAAAGTTGTGGGATGACCCGTGAATGTTCTGTTATGCGTTTGGAGCTATAAGGCTGGTAGCGAGGCAGCGCTTAAGTTTTAATTGTATCAACAGTATACATGATGAGTTCAGACATAAGCTGTCTGACCTCCTAATAGTATCATCCTGTGAAGTTAGGAGCCACATCGGCAATTGTCCCAGACTTCTTATTGCCAGCCCGTGCATGTATAGACCATCCCTAGATCGGAGTAAGGGTGGCAATGTGGGTCGTTAAGCACAGACTTGCCATCATCCCTGCAGTCCTGATTGGATTATTATATTTATCACTTTTACCATGGAGCAATAACCAGGTGGGGGGTGTGTGTGTGTGCGTAAGAACGAATGAACAAACGAACGAACACATGGCATCACACTTTGAAAGATATACTTTAAAATTTTTCAAAGATAAGTCCTAAAACTTTTTCTATATATGGGTAGGTCCGGGTTGTATAAATTGTTTATTTGTACATTTAGATAAAGGTAAGGTTAAACCCTCAATTCAAATAACCAGGTAGTAGCTATTCATGTCCAATCACATAAAACTCAGCATTATTAAACTGAAGGAAGAAATCTATAACGACCGATTGAATGATTCATTGGATGACGATAAAAATAACGGAAAACTGAATTGTTGTAGCCATTGCCTGGTATCTTTTGTCCCACTTGAGGAAAGTTTAAGGGATGAATTTTTATTACGTCAAGTTCGTGGTATTGTTTAACTTGGGCTGTTTTATGACAACAGAATAAATTTTATTATGCATTCTCAAGTGATGACTACAAAACATGAAAAGAGATAATAATTTATGCGGAGGATAAAATGATATTGATATTGATTCTAGACAAGATTTATTGGGCTTAAGGACAAAGTTCAGCTTACTCTATGTGATGTATTCAACAAAAATATCAATATATCCAAGGTGCTTTAATTATTTCATATAAACGGTTTCTTTGATACATCGTGTAGGCATGGTAATACGCTAACTTTCTTGCCACCGTGAAATTAACTGGATGACTTTATCGTGCTTTAACAGCGTGATGAGTTTTAAAAGCATGCTGATGAGAAAAGGAAATTAAATTGTTGTGGTTTATTGATAAATTCACTCAATAACAATATCATCAGATTTCTCCCTTTTGTTTATCTGTCCACTGATTTGAATTAATTTAATAAGTTATTGGAAAATGCAAGTCGGGTTAAGGAGATGGATTTCAATCATTGATTATTTTGCATTTTCACTCTCCACATCCATATTAATTTATATTATTTCATCTTGATTCATATTTTCTTTTTGTTTTTTATGAATTTTGATTAAGTCAAGTTGTTGTTTCAGTTATTGTTTTGCATTAGCTTGATTTATAGTCAAGTATTCAATATTTGATCATTTTCAAATGTACAATACACTTAAAGCTCCAATAACACTCTTGTTGTAACTGAATAATATGTACCAATCATTATTCTGGTCAACAATTTGTATTATTTCACAATATTCCAATTAATTGATGATACAAATTTCATCTTAATTCACCAAATTTAAAAAATTTGAAAAATTCAACTTAATGACTACATGGGTTGAAAAGCTTTACTTAAACACTTTCAAATTCAACTTAGATTTAATCATATTTTCGAACCCTCTGGACATGTTAAATAGGATGTAATGGATAATTTACACAACAGGTAGGACACTTAAACATCTAGTAGTTCGAATAAGGCTAATTTTTTTTCTAGACCTGTCAAGCCAGCAAAAGTGTTATTGTCCCTTTAAATGCGCATAAATAAATGGTTAATTTACATGCGTATCTTTGGATTCCGTTAATCTAGACTCACCAATTTATCGCTCGAATCAGGGTTAGTGTGAATAACAGCTGAATTAACAATGACTTGGAATTTATAGTGGCCAAACCAGAACACTGAGTTATCTGCGATATCAATATGGCGTAAAATTGCTTGTTAAATGAAATGAAATGGAGTTAAACATCCTGCTTTTGAAATTTCTTGTCAAAAAAAACATTATGCGACATTTAGAAAAGAAAAAGCCTTTTTTGCTATAAAAGTTCAAAAATAGATATTGAAAAAGGAATATATTAAAAATTTCATTCAAGTTACTTTATTCTGAGCAAAGTTATTGTCTAGAGAGTTGATTTTAGACTCGTCATGTTAATAAATGTCTAAATAAAACTTTATGGAACATTTGAAGCCATAAGAAAGATCTGAATAGACATAGTTAGCTATTACATAATGCGTCTTTAAAAACTGAATATTTTAGTTAATGTCATGATAGATTATCCCTACCATCAGACCTCCAGAATATTTTGTAATCTTTTTTCTCTATTTCCTGTCTCATCATTTTCATATGACTCAATATTATTGATTTTGTTGTTAAATCAACACCTGGGACTATGAAATTTATATAAAAACGTTGTTCTGGCTCGTACACAGCTTGTACACAGATAATGATGAGTTGGTTTTTACACTATAGATGAAGTCACTCCAGCCTCTAAACGTGGATGTCAACTTACCAACCCAGTTTCACTCCAGCTTATCGGTACAGTCTAATTCAAATAGTGAAGATGGTATGTCTAGAGTTGCCTCCCCTGGTGATAATCCATCATCATTACTTACCTCACCATCTACTCCGTCCAGTAGTCCTACCTTAGATCAACCACTACTAAATAAACTTAAAGATGCCAGCAAGGTAATGTATTCATCTTCAAATTAATTGATTTCGGGAAACAGACTATTACAAATGTAGTTTAATTCCATTCCATGTCCATTCTAGACAATGTTTTTTTACTAGGTCTTGCCGCAAATATTGAAATATACATTTAACTGACAGGGCTGCATTGTTGATATGTTTTCCCAGTCACTTATTGCAATAAAAGCCGCCAATGAGTAAAGAGGCCTGTTGACTTTTCTATTTGATTTTTTTATTAACATAGTATTATTGTCCCGGTAAAAGTATTTATTTGTATTTGATTATGTTTTTTGCAGATTTTGCCAATAGCAGGAAGAGATGGGCGATCGACTTACATCTGTCCAATGTGCCAAGAACATTTATCCTCAAACCATGATCTCACTGTTCATATTAGAATGCACAATGCAGGAAACCAAATGAGTCAAAATAATACCTGTACAATTTGTAATAAAATACTGAGTTCTCAGAGTTCACTTGATAGACACATGTTGGTGCATTCAGGTAAGTGTCTTTAAAATCAATTCTTATTCAAATATTTATCTTTCTTTTAACCTAATTCAAAATGTAATTAATTAATAGTAGCCCAAAATTGTAATTATTATTAACCATTTAGGTGCCAGGCTAAAAGTTGTAAATGGTGTAAAATTATCAAACCTTGTCATAATATCATGATACACATGTATATTGACACATAGTTTATTAGATATTATATACATGTAATGTACAGGATAGACATTTCATTAGTCAATATTTACTTGTTGAGGATGAACATGCATCAATCAATTATAAGTGATCAGGACAATTTGGGAATAGATGTCAGAAGTAACACAGAGAGAGAAATGGGGTTTAATGTCCACTCGACACAAACTAGGTCTTTTCGGGGCTAACACGTGGTTCATTTTTTATTTCAATAATTCGCTTAGGCGGAGGGGTCTTGTTGAGCTGTAGGATGAAACTTGAGGACCTGAAGAAAACCCCCAAGATTGAACCGGCCACCCTACTCCTTTTCACGTACACCTGGGGCAGTTGACTCAATGATGCGCCTTATAATGCAGCATACGCATGCTAACAATTCAGCCAAGTAACAGACGATTAAATAATAGATCTCCTCTCTTTCTTGTTTTCTTAAATGCTGTTGTGTTTAAAATATTTATTTCCTTTTCATATTTCAGGAGAGAGGCCTTTTAAATGTAAGATCTGTGCCATGACATTCACCACAAATGGCAATATGCATCGCCATTCCAGAATTCATCAGAAAAATGGTACGGGTGTAGGCTCCCCACGGACCCACAAACGCTCGAATTCAAAATCTGCCTGGAAGGAAAAAATGTTTTCTAGCTCCACAGATGAAACAGACTTAGATGAGGCAATGGGAAAACATATTCCGGAAAAACAAGAAGAATCATCAGTTTTAACGAAGTCTGCACCAGCAAATCTTGATTGGACAAGAGATGCTCAGAAACCATCACCACTTCATAAAAACAAAATTATGCCTGGTTATATGCCAAGACCAATATGGCCTCCGTACCCACCCTACATGCCTTTAATGAGACCGCCATTTCCTATTTATCCAGATTTGTCTGTAAGTTTCTAATAAAATAAAAACTATATTCTGGGCGGAAGCTTCATATACATGAATGTTTAAAAGTATTTCTTACTATCTTGAGAACTACAGAGTTAGTCGAGGAGAGGAAGAGGGCGGGGGAGGGGGAGTCATTTGCATCAAATAACTTTGGTTAGAGCGTAAGCTGATAAGTGACAAGGAGTTGAGTAGCCTGCCCTAACCTGTGGTTTTTTTTCTGGGTTCTCCTGTTTCATCCAACTGCTAAAGTCCCCCTTAATATTTTAACCCGAAATGACTTAAAAGTCGACCCTATCCCATATTACTATACATGTACATATATATCATAAATATTTATGTTACCATTGATCTGACCATATCATCATGTGACAGCTTGCCTTCCAACAGCTTTACAACACATCCCTGTATCAGAAGACAACAAGTTAGTTCAAGTTACATGCTCTTATACTATATTTGATTATTGTAACTTTATCAATTATATATATATTTTACAGATGAGTTTTTCTCCATATAGTCAACAACTACCATGTCCCTTGTGTAGTAAACGTGTTCTTCTTGTGGATTATATGACTCACTTGAAAACGGAACACAATCACGAGAACCCTTTCCTCAATACGCCACTAGGTAAAACCACTGATAAACCAAGTAAAGATGACTTTAGTAATGAGGAACCAATAAAAGAAGAGAAGGAAGAGACGGAAGAGACTGGGGGATCACCATTATCATCTCCAACTCCCTCACCAACACCATCACAATCATCATCTCCATCGCCATCCCCCAAATCAACCAAGAGTGGATTTGAAGATATTGACTTCATCGATTTCACAACTCCTAAATTTCCTCTAGTTGCCAAGACTTGGTGTGAACAGCATGAAAGAAATGCAGGAAACACTCAGCAGGAATTTATTTGTAAAGAATGTGGGAAGGCGTTCCCATGTAACAGTGCACTGATGCTCCACACCGATTCTCATCTGGAAAGTAGATCCCACGAGGCATCAGAAATACAATCTGATGATGTTCTACAACAAAAACTTGGTGAAGAGAACAAGAACTCATTCCTTTCTATGTTGGATCTCAAACCTAAGGAATCTGAGATTGATGATGATGATGATGAAAAAGATTCTGTCAAAATTGAAAAAATGGATGAGCAATCGCAAAACTCGCCTGCTGTCACGCCAACTAAAGAAACATCAGAAATCAACCAACCACAGACTGCCATCAATTATTTTAAAGGTCTATTCCCCTTTAATGTAAGTAATATGCCGTTTGGCGCCCACAGAAGTATGTTGCATGCCGATTCACCACTAGCTGTAAGCACAAGTCCCGCCTCCTCTATTTTGTCGGGTGACGGTACAGGAAGTTGTGGTGATGTGCATGATGGGAAGGCTACTGGTTTGTTATGTAAATTTTGT
Source organism: Patella pellucida (assembly GCA_917208275.1). Lineage (NCBI taxonomy): Eukaryota > Metazoa > Mollusca > Gastropoda > Patellidae > Patella > Patella pellucida. Next base: position 68,745,592 of record OU795039.1, read on the forward strand.
GAAATGGTGTTTCCTAATCAGAAAACACTTAATGGTGAGTTTGTTTGATTAGTAATAGAATAAACTAATTTTAATTTCAAGCATGTCCTGCATGTCAAATAATTCTTATTTTGAAATACCTGCATGAAGGAGGTAAAATATTTTGTAGAAATTTCAAAAAGGATATGGGAAGGAAATTGCTTGTTCAGCTTGGGAATTAATGTTTAATGCTCGGTAGTCAGTAATAAGATTTGATGTTTTAAGGGAAACCAAATAGTGTTTTGTATTGTAAAGTATCTGTTGCACATTATTGTGAGGCATGATAAATGCACGCTTAGTATTTTTGCATCTTTTGTCATGGTTTTAAATACCAATCAGGTTTGATGTTGATGAATAAATAATGCATGATATTAATACAAGAATTTCACAATGTTTATTATGTCTATATTTTATTACAGCACATAAAAGAATCCACATGGGTTTATCACCATATCAATGTAGTATGTGTAATTACTCTAGTGCTGATAAGAGCACACTCATTCGTCATTTTAGAACACATAACGGAGAACGACCATTTCAGTGTATTATCTGTGATTATGCTTTTACTACCAAGGCTAATTGTGAGAGACATGTTAGGTAAGATATTAATCCATTTGACTTTCACTAACTCTTTTACTTCTGAGTCCACCACAGCAAAAACATCAACTCCTGCTGTTTTAACTAAATTGTAAAGAAATTTAAATGTGCCATGTCGGAGCGCTTCGACTGACAAATGTTAAGGTTGCTTGTACCCTGAAGCCTGACGTTTTTGGGCTAGCATTCAATAATAAAACAGTACATGTATTGTACTGTGCAACGAGATAGGTTTACATATTTTTAATATGGATATTATCATTTGGTCGTAGATTATTTAAACTAGTAATTATCCAAATAATGTGACGTAAATTTCTACAGCAAAATATTGACAATTTTAGTTTTCTAATAAATGGTTGACTTATTCTTTATGCTACTATCTTTATTCATTCATTCAGGAAGAAGCATGGTAAGACCGAGAAACAGGAAATTGAGAAGTCGATTGGTTATAATAAATACACAACATCAGAACGTCAACGTAACCAAATTAATTCATTCCATTCACCAGACACAGTGTGTAAATATTGTGGTGAAGATTTTAAATTTTTCCGAGCCTTAAAACATCATCTTCGCTCTCACAGTAGCTGTCGACTCAAACCATTTCTGTGTCAAAAATGCCAGGTAAATTTTTTGAAAAAATTCCAGAAGAACATAACCAGTGTTGTTTTACAAGATAGCTTTTTATGCAGCAAAACACAAGTTAAATTATTTCTTGCAGCAGAATTGTAGCCCACATACTGTATTCTAGAAACAGACACATTCTAGAAAGAGGAATTACGTCATGTGACAGGCCATGTGATTTATTATAACGAATTTGTGTCATTGTATAAACCAGCCTTATTTACATAAGCTCCCAATAGCAAATCTGGCCCAAAGTTCACAAAGCATTCTCAGACCGAGGTTTAGAATTTACTGAAGATTGTTGGCATTATTTTAACTATAATATAGCCCCTTATAAAACTTTTAATTTATCAAATACAACTATAGACAACGATGTGCAAAGTTTTGTGTTTCTAGATCAAAGATACTTCTCATAAACAGTAATTGAAAGTTGAGTAAATCCTTAGTCTGAGAATACTTTAGGAACTCGGTGCCATGTCTCAATCCAATAAGCCTTTCAGATGCTTATTTAAACCAGTTTCAGTGTTTCTAAGCCAGGGGAATACAGTGTTCACATGTACAATATGCCATCACAGATTAACTATTTTGACTTAGTCAAAGAAAAGTCAGTGTTGATTAGTCATGGGCACATGTTGTCATTTTCCAGGAAGTTCAGTTACTGCATTTGCCAAAAGCTAACTAGAGCACACCAAAGATAGCCAAGATAAGCCAACATTTAAATAAAATTTCTCAAAGACTTTCCGCGAACTAGAGTTTTAAAACTGCTTAATTTTCAATGCTTTCGAATTAAGACAAAGTTTAATTGGAGCAACTGAACGGCATATATTTATATGTTGGTCATTGGGTGAACAGAAAACAGAACTATCCCTTATGCATTCCACATACAGATAATTCTTAATATTTTTATCTTTTTCTTTTTGATGTAATTAGGTTGGATTTTCTACAAAGGCTAATTGTGTGAGACATATTCAGAAACAACATACAGAAGTTGACCAGTCTGATATAGAACAATTGATACAAGTTAACGAGCTCACGACAGCTATGGATGTAGATTCAGACAGTTCCCAATCAGATAATAATAATCTCTTTCCACAAAATCATTTTGTGAAAGGTAAGTTCAAAAGTTTATATCATCAGTTTCTCTGTATTTGAAAAATGTACAATAACATAAAATGAAATGAAATGGGTTTTAACATCCTACTTTTCTATATCGACTGGGAAAATGAAAACAGGCTTACACCATACAGTGTGCTATGAGTGACACAGCGCTACAGCCTTCCATTATTCGAATTTCCATTGATCAAGGGTTCTTTTAATGAAGTCTGTCAAATGACGTAGTTTGTGTGGATGTCAAATCTCCAATTCTCTATCTTTCTCTTCTGAATTCTGCCTCTGTCTTTCAGCAATTCTCGTTTAAATAATATTTAGTTGAAGAAATATTACTAATCTGATTTACATATTTCTTCTCTAGCACCACCTCCAGCTTCCCCTACAACTCACCCAGCATTCAACACTGGTTTTACTCCTTTGATTGGTCAGAATCTTCTGAAACATGAGATAAGCAGAAGTGAAGCACCATTAGATTTTAGTGTGAAGCGTGAAGATAATGGTTTCAATATGTCACGTGTATGTCATGATACCTCGGATATTAATGACAATGAACCCATGGACTTATCTGTAAAGAGAGAATATGGAACACCTGAGGAAAAGAAGGTAATTGATTCGCTTTCTTTCTGATTTGAATTGATGGGAGATAACTCTGAAGTACTCCAATATATTAAATGTAATGGGGTTTAACATCCTACTGTTCTGCTCCTAAACTAGGCTAATGAAGACGGGCATAAAGCATGCAGTGTGCATTGATGGAAATTTTGCCGGGCAGCTGAACTATGGCCTACTCTTATATCAACTTACAACTGCCACGGGACCGTGGTTCTTCGTCCCATCAGAATGACTAGACAGCTATACTTGTCAGGCCTTCCGCCTTGCATCACTGACAAGGGGAAATCCCACCGGAAATTCCAATAACTAATACAGGGTAGGAGACTTATGAAAGGTAGCAATGGCACACAATGTATGGAGGATATGACAAAATTTAAAAAATATAAATCGTTAGTTAATTATCGGTACTAGATATTATGATGTTAATTATATCAATACTCCATAACAATTATATAAATTCAGAATTAAGTTTATTTTCTGAAAACATATAGCTAAGGTAATTAAGAGCTTTTTTTTTATTTCCAGCTAAAACAAACGGAAATCTCACCAATACATCATTATCAGTGTCCATATTGCTTGCGATCTTTTGCTGTTCGTTCGGAACTCAGTCTTCATGTTCAACAAGTACACGATATCACACCAGAGAAAGATACTAATAATAACCGCAAGTGGTTGCAAGAAACATCGACACCTAGAAAATTACCTATAATGCCCTATCCCATCCATCCAGCTTTTGCTAAATACAGTCCATATCCAAATCAGGCTATTAGTGCACTGTTTAGTCCAGGTTAGTATCTTATACAAACTTTTTTTCTCTTGTCATTTATCAAACTAAATTACTAAACTATAGGCGTTTTTATCGACCACTGATTAGCCAAAGTGATTTGCATACAATCAAATTTTCATCTTTATTGTCCGTCTTATTCAAATTGGTTACCCTAATCAACAAATTTATCAACACCGATTTTCGAAGCGTCAAATAGCTGAATCACTTATGGGTGCGATTTGACGATTTGATCGGGTAATCACATGTTTTTTTCAACTGTGTCCAGCCACAATAATTGTTTACAGCTAATTGGAGCATTCAACGAACTCGCAAAAGTACTTTGAAATCGGCTATACTGTCACATGACAGCTCCACTAAATTTAAATCCATTTGGCAAGTCGATAAAAAAGCCTTATAATGGATTAAAGTGTAATCAGTTGAAAATATGAATATTTGTGTCATTCTAGAATTTTTATTAGGAAAAATAATTGATGAAAATAGTAAGTTAAAAATAAAATAAAAGTTTAAAACTCTTCATACGCTGGTCAATTTGACATTAAAATAATGTTATTTGTTTTTACTGTGAGGGTGGTTGGGGATTGCCCAAATGACCCAAGTTTTAGTCGAGTGGACAGTAAACCACATTTCTCTGTCTTTTTACTGTAAGGGAATTTGTTCATCTGTGTTTCCAAGAAGTAGATAACACCCTATGGAAATTGGGTTTAACATTCGATGGATGGAAATGAAATTGTTAAAATGAAATACTAAAAATTAAATTTGAAATGATTAAGAATGTCATGAATTATTGTTTAGCCTACTTGGATCCAACACCATTGTAAGTATTGGTTAATAAACATAGACACCTATTGTTATGTTTTAAGTTCCATTCCAAGAATGTTGTTTTCTGTTTATTTTATAGATAATTCTTATAATTTACACCCTCTTTTATTTAAAATCTTTATTTGGCTTTTGTTTAAGAATTGTAAATTGTATTTGATGTTTAATATTATGCATGAAACCACCTGCTATTTTTGTTTTTTTTACGGATGTTTTCAGTTTTATGTTTATGACTCTTTTCTTTAAGATTTATGCATGGATTACCATTTGTTTTAATTCATTTCATTACTTTATTGATAATTTAATTTGACTACGTGTAAAGAGAAATATTACCAAGAGGACATTATATTGTTTACCAAAGTCAAATTATACATGCAGTAGTCATTCGGTCTTTTTATTCGAAATGTCAAACATACATATGTCTTAATTTAGTAGTCACCTTACATATGCCTCCACAGACTGAACCGAGACTAAATGCTACAATGCACCACTAACCAGCGCTATAATTACTTTAATGTAAAGGAAATGAGTGGCAATGCACATGCAAATTAATTTGCTCAAATAAATTCTGGAAAGACATACTTTATTGACCATTAGCTTGTTTGAAAAGTAAGAAGTAACTTACAACTAAAAATGATAACTTAGTCCAGCAGTGTAGAGTGGCAAATTTATCAAATGTAACAGAGAGAAAATATCAGATTAAAAACACAAACTGTGTTTCATACTTTAATTACAGCTCAATCTTGTGGTGTAAAATATTTGTTATGTTAGGATTAGTCAAATCCCCATAGTTTTACCCCAGAGAATTAAGTGTTGTCGTTAACCTATAATTCTTGTTTGGTGTATATTTGCAGGTTTTGATATGAATTCTGATCTTGCCCCTGTAAATAGAATGTTGACTGCTGCTCACTCTCAAAATTTCAAGTCTTTTTTAAACCAGTCTAGAGAAAATGAATTGAGTAATCATACATTAGGTAGTAATGTTGATGATGAAGATAATGATATAGATAATATAGGATGTGATTCCGATGTTTACTCTGATGGTGAAGATAACTCTCTAGAAAAGGTAAATAAATGAAATGAAATGGGGTTTAACGCCCTACTATTTTGCTCCTACTGGGCTATTGAAGACGGGCATTTGTCATACAGTGTGCTATGAGAGAAATTTTGCCTGGGCAGCGGCACTATGGCATACTCTTTATGTCAAATTCAAACTGCCGAGGGATCTTTTGCGGTCTTGCCAAAAAGGTAAATTAGATAACAAGTCTGAGTGTATTACAGACCAGGAACCGAGGGATGACGTCATCACAGCCGTCTTTGAATTGTCATGTATCAAAATTCAATGTCTTATTAATCAATGCACAATCGTCCATGGAACTAGCGTGCCTAGTTTCATGTCGATCGTAATTGAATTGGCAGAGCTTTAGACTTTTTAAAAAGTGTCACCCCGATGAAGAGTTATACAACAACAAGATGAATAGCTTAAAGTTTAACTCAATCTCTGATAACTATTTGGAATAATAACCTACTAAAAAAGTGATGCTTTAGTCAAAACATGAATTGAATAAATTGATATTTCATACTTTTACATTTCAGATTGAAAATGCAAATATCAATGCAACACCAAGACCAGATAACTCTAATGATGTTAAAACAAAGTCGTTAGAGTTACCCGACACTGGTGTAAAGAAGAAACGTAATTCATATGCTGATTCTCCACATAAATTAAATTGTCCATATTGTCCCAGATCTTTCCCGTGGGTCAGTTCTTTAAACAGACATCTTCTAACACATACAGGTAAATATATATATCCTTTATCTTTATATCTATTGGCATTAAAACTTTTAAAATAAATCATTTCTAATAGTGCTATCAACAAGAAATTTCAGGAATTGTTCAAAGAGCCAAAAATATAAGTTGCCAGATAATACCTTTTTGATTCTGGCTGAATCATGATCTCATATGGTTTTGTTGATTAAAATTATTATTGAAATTTCCAGGTCAGAAGCCATTCAAGTGTTCTCGATGTCCTGTGACATTCTCGACCAAATCAAACCGGGAACGCCATCTTATACGTAAACATGGTGTTAATATGTTAGATCCAGCTTCACGTTTGACAATGGACAGGCCTTATAAATGTCATCTATGTGTCTTCAGTTCATTCGCCACTAAGAGTAAGTACAAATTAATACACATCAAGGGGAAAGAGTATTTTTAACCTTGCAAAATTCTCTTTGAATTTTGAAATTGACATATGATCGAACTTCAAATTGCTTAAAGTATTATCTTCTGTCAAAATGAACAGATCCTGGTTCAAGATTAGCGAGTAGAAAATCCATCCATGTGTAATTGTCCAAGGAATAGTCCTACCATGTTTCTTATTAATCATTCGTACTTCATTTAGCAGTGCCTTTATCTTTTCGAAGCGCGTCGCCCCCAAGAACATCAACGACAAGAACAAGATGAGTAGCTCTTGGGGACGAAAATCTGGTCTAAACATACCTGTGATGTTGCTTAGATTATACAATCTATATTTGAAATATATTAAATGATTTATTTTGACAGGTAATTTATTAAAGCACTATTCTGATCGTCATCCTGAAAGTCCTGTACCAGAAAGATTATCTAGATGTGATATTAGTGATATGGAAACACAACAATCACACTTAGATGATACATTGAATGATAACATGATAATTAATGATGATTGTAAAATATCAGATGATGAAACCGAGGAGGTGAGATTAACAATTCTTTATCAAACTTTTATTTCAGTTCAAATTATCCCAAAAAGAGTCAAAACGTGCCAATTTGTCACGTAATGGCAAATGTAAATGTCCAAGTGTTATGGATGTTCATTGTCCTTTTTCTGTCTTCCTGATGTGGTTTTCAATTCATAGCTCTTGTTTAAGGTTTGGTTTCTTCAGACGATAAGGTCTCATTGAATCAAGTTGCAGTTTCGTCCTACTCCTATACATGACAAGGATAACGGTCACCTGCCTAACCTCGTGGGTTTTATCTGGGTCCCAAAAGGATCTAGTTTGTATTTAGTGAACAGTAAAACCCTTTTCTCTCGTTATCTAGCTCTAGTCTGGACAAATGAGTTTTTGAATTTTGGTAGATTGTAACAATTTTGTCAATAACATCAATTGTTTTCCAAAAGAAATGAAAATATTGAAATAAAATAATTATTATTTTACAGCAAACAAGTAATGATCTAGAACCTGATTCTGTGTTCCCAGAAGATAAAGATGATGTTATTGTTATCAGTCCAAGATTAGAGGAACATACAACCAAGGAGGCACCATTGTCCGATGATGACGATGTTAACAACAACATAGATCCGTATGTTTTTAGTGGATCAGCTGAGAAACATATTAATCCTGAACGTGACAACTACAATGTTGATAAAATTACAAACTGTTGGAAATGTTCGGAAGAATTTGTCTCCAGAAAGCTGTTGGTACGTCATCTAAAGGAGCACAACATCGACTTACCTTATAAATGTTATCTTTGTGATGCGTCTTTTGATGTGAGAATAGAATGTTTAAGACACAAGGAAAAGAACCATGCTAGCGATTGGTCAATATTACATGAAAAGAATGGTGTAAAGAATATTGATGAGTTTTCAAGCCAGATTGACAATATGGTGTCCAAAAGTAGTGCTTTAGATTTTGATGATGAAAGTAAAGATATGTCTTTAAATATGGCGATAGAATCATCACGAGCAGATGTTTTAACAGCTGATTATTTTCAACGTAAAGTTTATTGTTCTCTCTGTCCTAAACGATTCTGGTCTTTACAAGATCTACGTCGTCACATGAGATCTCATACAGGTAATTATCATTACACATTATATTCATTTTAACTAAATTAGATACTTTAAATATATCCTTTAAATAGTAGTGCAAGACAGATTTGAAGTTGTAATGATAGGTTGTTTATTCATTGTAATGTTTTAATGATTACCATTTAATGATTTGATCACATGGTTTTGATTTCCATTTGTATATTGCAAGGAGTAGGGTCAACTGTCCAATCTCGTGGGTTTTATCTGGGTCCTCTGATTTTTTGTCACTTCTAAACACAACTACCCGCAAGCAAATTAATGAAATTAAATAAAATTGAACCATAAGTTAGCCTCGAAATGACCTAGCTTAAACCCCTCTCTCTCTCTCTCTCCCTCAATTATAAAGGTGGGTGGTGTAACTTATTACCTCTCATTTCAACTTAAAATCCAGTGACATCCAAGGGAATATCTGTAAAAATATATATTGTATAATATTTCACCATGAGATGAGAGTAGTAAGTTACAACCACGTCTTTACTCTATAATATGTCTATATATGTTTCAGGTGAGAGACCATTTGAATGCGATATATGTCATAAACGATTTACGTTAAAACATAGTATGATGAGACATAGACGTAAACATGGTAATAATAATAATGGTCTAGATTCTACTCTAGATGATACAGATAATTATTATACTGATGAACCACCAAGTATGTTTTCATTATCATTTCTTTTTCATCTCTCAATTCCATCGATTATATTTGAAACTTAGGCCACACTAATTAATTTTCTGATCTTAAATGTTCCCTTGTAAAAAGATTTCTTTTTATTCTTTGATAAATAAACTTATTTAAAAATGATGGTACTTGGCTGTGCTGTTCAAAAGATTTTAGTTCAAAATATTTAAGTTTTGAAATTTAAAACAAAACATCTTTTACATGATTAATGGAGCCTTATGATGTGTTAATGATTATTGAATCTTTACTAGTCTGAGATACAAGCTTAATGAGTTCCTATATCTAAATTTTCTTTGAATGGCATTTAGTAACTGGGTAGATAAATTAGCTTGAAAACGTTGAGAGAATACTCTTCGAAACGTCGCCTAAATAAATCAGTAGCTGTTTTCCATAAGTATGTGTTAGTTTATTTATATCTAAACTGTTAATTGAATGGTTTAAACAAAATAGTCATGGCTATTGTTAATAAACTTTCCCCTTGTCAATATTATGTATTTAACAAATTTTCTTTCTTTACAGGTGGATCCTTTTATTCACCTCGTGCACCAGTATCTGTAACCATGCCTCAAGTTCTACCTTTTAAACAGAATATAGATAATGTTATTACCAAATGTAAACTTAATGTAAGTATAAACTTATTATAGACAACACCTATTGAATCAGGGGCCTGTTTCACAAAATTTAAACTAACATTAAATCCAAATTTTTATAATTTGATTGGATATTATTAGATTAAGTTAAAATTTTGAGAAACAGGGTCCAGATTGATAGGGTTTATTGACAGTATTATTAGACTTGAATTACATGATAACAAACTGATTCACCGTGGTATAGAAAGGGGGTGTGGCTGTCTTGAGTAGTCTACCATGTGTGCTGTATATCAGAATGTCTGTCATATAGTCAAGTAGTGTGGTTTTGATCAAAAGCTTCTATGTGACAAGGAGTAGCATCGTCTACCACTTGCCCAACACCATGTTTTTTCTCCACGTTCTTCAGTTTCCTCCCACTGCTAAAGGACCCCTAAACACAACAGAATTAATGAAATAAGATTGTGCCATATGTTAGTCCAGACATGACTGAATGTTAAACTCCATGTCTCTTTTTCTATCCTGGATAGATTGTTAATTATGAGATAACATCCAAGGATGATGTCTGGGCCTTCATTTAGAAAATATGAAATATAATTCTTTTATAATTAATTATACCAATTGTATTTTCCAGACTTCGGATGATAATCAAAGTGAAGAAGGGGAATGTCCGGACATTTTACAAAACCTGCTAGGCGTTGACACCACAGCTCTTAACACCATGTTGGATCTCAAAAACTCATTAGATTCCACTACACAGTTACTTGGTATGGCCGATAAAAGTTAACTGTTTGCCTTTTAGATAGAAACGGTCGTTTTTATAAGAGAATCAGCATATTTTTTACACATTTACAGAGAATAAAAGAAAACACATCATTATATTATCATATATCATCATGCAATATATTTATTTTACTTAGTGTTAATTACAATACATTGTATTAATGATTTTGTCTCTTAAGAAATTGTGATTCACTATGCTAAGTATTAATTTAATTTTTTTAAATTTATTAAATAGATTTGATAAAATATGAAATGTGGAAGATTATTAAATTAATTAAAATGAACTATTAGCTATTATTCATAATTTAATTAAACTCTATATTTATTATAAATATTATTTTATTTATTTATACTGTAGTATTAATATTTAAATACTAAACATAGGGCACCATCTTCTAAAAAGATATAGATTAAGATTTTTTTTAAATAGCCCAGTAACTATGCAAATTCTTACAAAGATAATTACTTAATTATTCAGATATTATTATCAATTAGATCTGTATATTTCTAACCGAATAACTCAAAGATGTAGATCTTTTTTTTTTTTTGAATGTCGATTTTTTAGTATTTATTTTGCTGTAGACGCCATTCAGATGTATTAATTAAAACAGCATTATTATTTATATATGTAAATAAAAACAATTTTATATATTTCTATCACTAGAAGCATATCTATCCTTTCAGTAGAATTGCGTCCAGAATTGTAATAATTATGCAAATATGTCTAAATATGGTGTTAAATAATTTAATTTATGTTAATTTATGCATGGTATTTATGATATAGCAGATCTATGTAATATTTTGTAGGTCTGTTTAATATAACTGCTGAGATATATATAATATATATTAAATATGTTGTGTACTGCTGTGACTCTTATACCACTTGATTTTTTTATTATTAAAGTATTAAATTTGATTCTTATTTATTTTACTATAAATATTTTTTTGTGCTTGAGAATTTCTACTGTAATTATATTAAAGCTGTCTGTCTCATTCTCTTTTAAAGTCATAATTTTATTTGTTTTTTTATAGTCATTTTCAATCATATATATTATAGAGAGATATCAGTTGTAAATAATTTTATATAATTTTTAATAATTTATTATTTGTGTGTATATAGTATAGACTATAAATTATATAAAGAGTTGATTTTTTCATTTTATGTACATAAATACAAATCTATAATTTTTCATTATATTTTTAAATTTGGGTTGAAATTTCATTTTGTTATTCCTGTTCAAAATGATTTTGATTTTGTTTTTCTCAATCATCAAGTAAAACAAACGTTTGTATATTCTTCGTTAACTTACATTTGTCCTTGTCTTCTGTTCTGTTTTAATTCTTTTCTCATTTTAAATATTTTCTAAAGTAGTATTAAATACATTGCCTATTTGTATGGGGTTAGGAATCATATTATTTTGATATTATATTACTACTTTAGAGATAAAATATCAAATCATATAATACAGATAACTCTATGGACATCTTTCTCGAAGTTTATTAACTGCAACATTTCAATGAGACGGCTCTAATTTTTATCAAGCAGTGATTTGATAATGCTGAGAGTACCTTACAGTTAATAAATTTAGTGAAGGATATCCATAAAGTTGTCTGTATTAATATAATGCTTTCATTAAAAGCCTTTTTTAAGATATATCAGATCATCTTTGATCTTATTATTACTCCTTTAGAGAAAAGATATTAAATCATATTATCTTGGATCTTATCAAAGATAAAACCGTATGTAATATTTCATATCATATCAGATTATGTTTGGTTGTTATATTATCACTTTTTAAAAAAAAACTAATTCGACTTTACTAAAAGATTTGTCGTAAAATGTGATGTAAATATTTTTGTAAACAATACTAACATTAATAATTTTATTGGAATATAAAGGAAAAATATTATAACTGATAATTAATAAAAATCATAATACGAGGCCTTGTCTAACAACTTTATATGCATTAATATTGCCTCTTGTTAAAATTTGTTTTCTTAACATCCGTCCAGATATGAAAGAAGCATTTTACCATTTTTGACCTCGTTGAACCATCCATTTGTTATTTCCGAAAATGCTTGATGTAATAAGTCATTATATATTAAAGTATTGTATGTATATCAAGTTATATATGTATAGTATTAAATTATTTATAACAATTATTTATTGATATAAAGTAAATTTTATCAAGCAGCTAAACAATGGATCACCTTAATAAATTGTGGTTGTGTAACTTGTATAAATAGAATTGTTAATTTAAAAGTGACACCTAGGTGTTTGCATATTTTCTAACATAGCTTACATTAGAATTTATTTCAAGTATTTATTCATAGAGTATTTGAGTATTTTTTCAATATATATATGTAGAAAAAGAGAGTTATAGATTTCAGTATTTTCATGTGACTCTAGATTATCTTAAATATCCTGGGGCCTGTTTCACAAAATTTTACCTAAAATAAAATCCAAATTTAGTAATTTGATTGAATTATATTAGATTGATTTTATTGCTTAGCCAATCAAAATTGAAGTATCTACTAAAATTTGGATTTTATCTATAGTTAAGATTTCGAGAAACAGGGTCCAGTATTCTAATTATGTTATCTATGAAGTCTAAAATTTAGTATTTGGAAATAATCTGGTATGTTGAAATATATATTTGTTCAATAGAAGCATTAAAATTCAACAAGATATGAATTTCTTCAATATTATTATGAAATAAGCTTAGTGGTATATATCTTTTGATAGAAGTTTAGTGCAATCAGCATTACATAATGTATAAACATAGATTTATGAAACTATCAATTAGTTAAAATATGTGATTAGTTACAGCATTATATCCTATATTATTTATTTTATAATAAATAGACACTGGGATTAGATCAGCATTTTTTTAATTCTTATGTTTATTATATAGTAATGAAAGTATTATTTATTTTTTAAACCAAAATTATTCAAGTTTTGGAATTAAATGTCAAAAACTATATGAACAGCATTATCATTTATGGGAAAGAAAGGATCTATAAATTTTAAGGAATCTTATTTTCATGATTTGTTTACATGAACCGGTATTATTTATTTTTAACCACATCTCATTTTAGATTAACATATTTATTTTGTCTTCCCTCTCCCCTATTCTACAGCATTTAAAAATAAGATTTTTGAAGTGTAATGATTGATATATAGTTTTAATTTGTTCGCTTGGTACAAGGTAAGGAACTATCAAAGATATCAATATTTCTGGCGTCCTAACAAATGACCTCTGGAACTGGGCTGAACAACACCACAGATAGATCATGATAATTTAAATGTCGGTTATTTAAAGATACATTATGTAATATTTAGATAAAGAGCTGGTTGTTCTTGCCATAATAGTTCATAAATAAGATAATGCAAAATTGATATATTGAAAATTTTATTCAAATTACTCTATAGCGAGCAAAAATATTTGACTTTGATGGTTTGACAAGATTTGTGCGTTAATTGTAACTACGGTACTGATTGTTCAAACCTAAGTCTGGCTTTCCATTTTTAAATTAAATCAAAATATGGCTGAACTGTTCTTATGGATATAATATTGGGGATATCCGATGGCATCGATAGTTGATTATGGTCTTGTCAGGTAAATAAATGTCTAATTAATAGTTCAGATAACATTACGGGCCTAAAGAAAGACCTGGGTGGTGTCAGATCTATCCGTAAGTTATTCAATTGCAATGGTCCCTTAATAACATTGTGCTGAACCAGTTAGAACTAGATATTAACCAATTAAAAACTACATGTCTTCCCAACCTATTCAACAGCCATTCTTCATATTATTGACTTCTCCTATTTATGAATTTAAATATTTTTACTGCTTTATAAATGAATTAAGGAAACGTTCAACCAAACAGCATTGATTAAACAGGGTTAAAATCCATTCCAGAATTCTGGATAATTGTTATCTATATCATATATTTATAGAGATAGAATTATTTATGTGTATTATTTATTTTTCTGTCCTTTTTGTGAAATGTTGCTTTATCTTTTGGTTTTAAATATGCTTGTCAGTGAATAAAAGACAATTTTAGCGATAATATTGCTTTCATTTAAATGAGCTTTGTTTAAAGAGAACGAGATTTTTACAAATCACAAGTCTTGCTAATATGATAGAAATTGAGTTTATTAACATAGATAATATCAATTAATGTGGAATTTTGTGGCCGCGGTCTATCTTCATGAGGTTTGAGGGTAAAATGTATAAGATTATCACGGTTTAACCATAGTATAACCAGAGTACCCAAATTGTAGAAAATGTTCATGAATTCTCACTGGTTAAACCAATTTAAGAAATGAACCAAATCTCTACGACCTCTACAGAGAATATAGAATTCCGCCACAAGCAAATTAACCACAGTGAATTTGTCCCCCAATTCTATCAAAATTCGTGCGACCCACCACGGGCATGAAACCGTAAACACACCTTACCACGTGTTCAAATATACTAAAAATTCATAAAGCCCATCGTACCACGGGCATGAAACCGTGAGCACACCATACCACGGGTATAACACTGAGTGCACACCGTACCACGTGCACACAGCATAATTAAAACAGCCCACCGTACCACGGGCATGAAAACGTGAGCACACCAACCACGTGCTCAACAATACGTACATAAAGCCAACCATACCACAGGCATAACACCGTGCGTGCACACCATACCACGTGCACGCAGCGTATGAACATAAGTTTTAGACAGCCCACCGAAACGTCAACACGATTTAAAATTACCAACCTGCTGTTTAATCTTCTTTGAGATCGACAGCCGCATTATATTCTACAGAGGTGGGGTGGACTGTAAAAGTATTTATAGCCTGTATGAAACTTGCAATCAAGCGATCATTGCCAGAATTCGTCAAGTGAATACCATCGCCTCGAAAAAGGTGTGGAGTGAAACGTGTGATACTGTGAGATATAATATGACCAGGGGGGGTATTAACTACGGCTCTACGGCCTTCACGATTAATCCTCTTTCGTTTAATGTCCAAAGCTCTAAGAGCATGATTTACCTCTTCCTCACTTAAATTGCAAGTTTTATCGTTAACTCCCCGCCACATGAACCGAGGGAGTATATCCGACCATATTAAAGAAGTTTGAGGGAATATCTCCCTCAAGTAAGCCACATTCTTTGCTATTGAATTGTTCAAATCAAAAATAGACTTATCAGTTAAATCGTTCCCTCCTAAATGTATTATAAGCATATTAGGAGGTCGCTTAGCTTTTAGCATCATAAACTGTATGTTGGGTAATAGCCCAGCCCAGACCCCACCTCTTTCTCCCTTCATCTGCCATGTTTCCTGCAGCACACCAGTAGCTTCGGCTCTGTGTTTAGCCCAGGAAATAATGGAACTTCCCACAAACCAAACAGTTTTACATGTATCTACAATTATAAATATGGCGCGTTATACCTACAATATACATTGCAATTACAAGCAAATATAATTTTTATACGCGCTGGATTTCCACCTGCCCATTCTCATGATATCCTCCTCCTTGTAACCGCATTTAGCAAGATCCGTTGCCCTACCTATCCTAAATGAATGCGATTTGAATCGACATGATGGATGATCCAAAGATTTAGTTGCTTTGAATAGAATTGCACAAAATTGACTTCTAGTTAATGGTTTCTGATCAGCGTGAGAAAAGTAATATTGAGCTTCTTGAGATCTCATTCGACCAAAAGAGATGATAGCTCTAACGGGGCACGTAGAGTGATTCAACGCTGGTATACGTAAAGTAGTCGGTGGCCCTGACTGATTGGTTTTTGATGATGTTATTTTGATCAGCAAACTACGTTTACTACCAATTCCCTCGATAGTGACATCGCCTTGACAAAGAGGGCGATCAGCATATGTCGGATCGGAATACACCAACTCGCCAATACGCATTAAACCATAATAAGCCAACTTAAATGCAGATTCATACAAAGTTGCCTCAAAGGAATTATAACAAATAGAAGGTAAAATCGAACAAATAGCTCCTAAAATATTTAGTGTTAATGGTGCCCTTATATCCTTAGTGACTCGTTGTCTTCTATAACCAACTAAAATCTTTTTAACCAAAAAATGTGATGTGTAATCATTAAAGTTCTGAATTTTGTTGAAAAAACTGATAGCCGACAAGTAAGACGTAATTGTTGCCGGAGCATAACCCTGATGGAAGCATGAGGAGATATAACATATTAAATCCTGCAATGACGCCTCAGACAATGAGTTTTCTTTACGGAATTTATTAAAATGTGTGATAGCTTGCACATATAGTATTCTGGTGTTAGGAGCTAAGCTTGATTCAAGTAACTTTAATGTGGTTCGCTGAATATCCGGAAAACATGGTTGGGTACTGGACTGGGTTCTAGCTGTGCGTCTGGTGCCAACACACGAAATCGATCCATCTGAAAACGAGAGAGACTGTCTGCAATACCGTTATGAATGCCATCAACGTGCTCAGCTCTGATGATTATGTTATTTGAAAAACAAATTAGTGTTATTTCGCGCACAAGTTTCATAACATGTTCGGATTTTGATGTCATGGAATTGAGAATTTGTACAACTGCTTTGTTATCCGAGTGGAAAAGAATCTTTTTATTTCTAAAATTAGGAGTCCAAATGAAAAATGATACAAAAATTGGGAATAATTCAAGTAGCGTTATGTCATCTAACAGACCAATCGCTTCCCACGTTCGTGGCCATGCAATGTTAAACCACTGTCTGTTAAAGTATGCACCACAACCTAAATCTTTCTGTGCCGAACTATCCGTAAATAGGTGCAATTGTGCGGCCGTCGACCAAAAACGATCATGAAATAAGGAAATACAATTATAACCCGACAAGAACGTTTGCCACATCCTTAGATCGAATGTGATGATGAGGCTTTGATAATCCGCATGTCGAGTCGATCAATCTCCGACAAAATGGACGGCCAGGGACAATTACTCGACACACAAAATTAAGCGAGCCTATCAACGACTGCACCTGTTTAAGAGTGCACTTGTTACACCTTAGCATTGATTCGATTTTTTCCAAAATATCATGAATCTTATCATGAGGAATGCTTAGTGTCATATTAAGCGTATCAATATGGATGCCCAAAAAAGTTAAAGTTGATACCGGACCAACAGTTTTTTCCTCGGCAATCGGAACACCTAAACTTGTAAGACACTCCTTGAAAGTGTTCATCAATAATGTGCACTCATTAGAATGTGGAGAACCCCCAAACATAAAGTCGTCAAGATAATGTAGCAATTGATCACTGCCAGCTTCGGAACGAACACAATATTCTAAAAATCTAGCAAATTTTTCAAATGTTGAACAAATTATAGAACAACCAAATGGCATACATTTGTCAAAATAATACAAATTGTTAAAAGTAAAACCTAGCTGATCAAAATCTTGCCTACGAACTGGAAGTAGTCTAAATGCACTTTTAATGTCCGATTTACCCAAAAGACAACCCCTCCCTAATGATCGCACCATGCCTATTGCTTTATCGAAAGGCGTATATTTTACAGAAGCCATTTCCGGGCTAATAAAATCATTAACTGACTGACCAGCTGGATACGAAAGATGCTGAATCAGACGAAATTGACCAGCTTCCTTTTTTGGGACTAAACCAATGGGCGATAATCTTAAAGTGGGAATAGGTCGCTCACTAAAAGGCCCCTCAATTCTCCCGGCAGCTAACTCAGCTTTTATTTTTTCCTGAACCACATCAGGATTTTCTAAAGCTGATTTCAAATTCTTAACATCTGAAGGTTCACGTGGCCCAGTATAATTGAGCGGAAAACCATCAGAAAACCCCTGCAATATTTCCCCCGCCTCTAGTCTATTCGGATAATTATTTAACTTAAACCGCAGATGGTCAATGTTGATTGGAGACTTAGCAAGTGAAAAAGAAAAACAACTGGGATTATCTAACGAATCCACAGAACTTTGAAACAAGTTATAACAAGACCTTGAACGAACGAAACCACCAGAAGAACTAATATCTGGACGACTTTCCCCTACGAAATGAACCCCGCTGAAAACCCCTATTTGCTGTTTGATTGAATTGTTTATTTGTTGACCTGGGATCCTGAAAATCAAATCCAGTTCCACGATTATCAACAGCTGTGGTTTGCTTCATACAACTGCTCCTACCATGACCATGGAACCCGCAATTCCCACAATAGTGTTGATATTTACATGGATTATATGAACAATAACCCAGTTTATTAAAATCAAAACAGAGAAAAGGTTTATTGCTTTCTTTCTGTTTATAGCTAATTTGTGCACCGAACTCCGAATGATTCTTTGGCCTAGTTACCATGAGGCGCATCCAGAGATCTGGGTTTATTCTTGACCAAGACTCACAAGTATGACTTTGTTGCCTCAATCGAAATTGCTCATCGTACGAGCGCCACGCCGCAACAGGATACCTCGTGGAAGCTTCTCTTATTACTGACATAGGCCTATACTGCAATAACTCCCCAATTCTTTCAGGAAATTTCTCCCAATAAATTCTGGCAAAAATTATGAACGCATTTGTCCATCGATCAATGTCCAAAATCTTCTCCGTAGGCTTCGGCTTAGTTACAATGGCTCCTTTTTCTAAGTGAAGGACCGTTGTCAAGTTATCTTGATACTCAGTGCCAACCTTGAGTAAATGTGCTAAATTTATGTATTGACACGACCAAATTTTATTCCTTATCGCAATGGGTACCGGTACGTGTAAATAGAGCGAATCGTCCGCCGCAGATATTACACGTGGCGACTCTTCCAACAACTTTAGCCTGCTCTGACTCGGTTCGTATTGGACAGTCATTAGACAAGTCAATAATCCTAGGATTATTAGGCCTAGCAACATAATGGTAATTGTCATTGTTTAGAACGGAAAGGCCCTGTTTTTGGTTCCCCTGTTTTTGAGTTGGAGCAAGATTTGACTGACTCTGTGCCTGGTAATTAGGCCTAGGCCCATTTGCGTTTGAGGCTACAGTACTCGCAGTGTCAGTGGCGCATTGATTCTGAAAGAAATTTGTTGGTCTTAATGCCTGCTCAAAATCTACAAAACCGTACTCACCCGGAGTTTGTTGTGTCTCATTGTTTGTCAGTCTCCAGTGGCTTGATAACCAGAACAGGATGGCAATTCTTGTTGCACGTCCGTAGGCCTATCACCGGACTCTAAGGCATCTTCGGGGAGCGGAGGGCATAGTTGTACATATTCAATATCTACTGATGACTTGGCCTTAGACGGTCTGCCGACATGCCTTTTTCCTTTCTTCGATATTTTCCCGGTATTCATCTGCTTATCTCGCAAAGCAGGCCTCTTTGACATATTGAAAATTAGAGATTTATGTCGGATGGCTTCAAACATTGAAACAATAGACGATTAAATTGCGATAGAAAATTGATAAAAATTGATGCGTTAAATTAAGCGAAATTTTGGCGGTGTCTTCTTAAAATCGATTGGAGTGAAAGTGAGGCTGGGCGGAAGTCGTCTGTATTTCGTCACAGTCAACGCGTGAACTACGTCATTTATTTACCAAATACGGTCATGCCACGTGACGTGCTATTGTCCCGCATATTTCTATGTCCAAATATAGTAAATCCGACGGTATAATCACGTGATCGATCACGTGACCAAACGGAATCCCGTTCCTAAAATAAACACAACTATGGGCTAAACCATAGTTGATATTATGTTCGATGCTGTGTTGCTGTGTGAGCAAAATGAAGTTACTTCTGTGGAGCGAAGGAAATGTTTTTTTTTATTAATCCTGACAAAGTAATTCTGCTATGTGCCATGTTATGTGGAATTGAGCAATGTTAAGACACTGTACAATAATACAAATTTTTCAAACTCTTTCCTGAGCAATTAAATTTAGACATCTAGAAGCTGTCAATTAAATTATTAATGGATTTTGCTCTTAGATGTATCAATACTTGTATTGTCAAAAGGGGATCACATGGCTAAGTGGGTAAGATGCTGGCCCACTAGCTTTGAGGTTTGGTGTTTGATCCCTGAATTGGCCAAGAAAGTCTATCGTGACTTTCCGGCGTGGTTTACCCCTTGTCAGTGATGCAGGATGGAGGGCCTGACAAGGACAGCTGTCTAAGTCATTTGGATTGTACAAAAAACAGAGGTTCCTTGCACGTAAAAGATCCCTTGGCAGTTGGAATTTGATATAGGAGTAGGCTGTAGCGCTACCGGGCAAAATTTACCTCATAGCACACTGTATGGCATAGATCCATCATAATTATCCAAGTTTAGGAGCAAAACAGCAGGCGGTAACCCCCATTTCATTTCTGTATTGGTATAAAAACTCAAGCCTGTAATTAATGTCTGTAAGAGAGCAGCAAGCCAGTAAACAAAAAAAATCTAAATAAGTGTTGTTGTTTTTTTCCGGCTAGGTTTATTCTCTATTTGACACAGGTATTTAAGCGTCTAATGGTTACTATTTAAGTTGTAAATAACAATGGTAGTGTACCCTTCTGAAAATGGAAATACTGAATTTAACTCGAATATTAGAAATTTAATACCACTCGAATAAATAAAAAAATTTCCTCTTAATGCTGACAATGAAATTGGGTTAACATCCTACTTTTCTGCACTATCTGGGCTATTCAGGACCAGCGTACAACATGCAGTGTGTAATGCCGGAAAACTATGCCCAGACATCCGAGCTTCTTCCTACTCTTTTTGCGTTCCGGCTGCCAAGGGATATTTTACATAGACACCGGACCCCTGTTTTCTGTGCCCTCTGAACGACTACACTACATCACTGATCAGGAGGGACCACACTGGAAAATGTCACAAGAACTTTGACTACTGCTGTTATGGGGCATGGATAAAGTAGGGCCATGAAGGGTAAGCTCAATGCCCGATGGTTGGTTCAGAAGCTTCTAATTTTACAGAAATGCAACTGAGTGACACAGAATTATATCCTGTTATAATTCTTTTGGTCTCTACAACTGGGTAACTGTGAGTAGAATGGTTCAGCTGTCATTGTCAGTTGATGTATTTTCTTATTCAATCAGTGCATGTGGTGTAGCTGGGAATTTACATTTTTACATGATTGTCACTATTTTGGGGATTGAGGGAATGGAATTCAATAACACCAAATAAAGGAGATACTCAATATCCTGGAATAGAATTCTCTCAATCTAAAAAAATAGTGACAATTGAATGAAAAGGGGAATTTGGGACTGCACCACATGCACCACCTGAATAAGAAAATATTTCAACCCACAATAGCAGCTGAAACTTATTCGTTATGTTTAATTATGTCACGATTCTACATACCACCTCCGCTGTCAAGACTGACATGACTGAATTCTGTGTATTTAAATTATTAAAGATTATCATCAAATTATTACGACTACATTAAAATTGCTTTATTCATTGTCAACTAACAAAACTTTATCACATAACTTTAACAATTCTATATTTAATTGTATAATTCCTAATTATATATCTTGATAATATGAATATAAAATATATATACAATTATCACAACAATGTTAAAATTTGATAAACAGATGATTTATCTTAATATAGTTTTAAGTTAGCTTTAAAACAACAATTCAAATAAATTCAGATGATGCCCATGGATGTGTTTTCTATCAACTATATAAGATTACCACTTACAAAAATAGGATTTCTAAAAGTTATTTTGTTTAATCACAATATTTCTCTATTTTACTGTATAACAATACATCATTCAAAGGCTTGTTTCTACGATATCTTCCTTCATCATAATCCTTCAAATCTACAAAGACAAAATTATATAGTTAAGGCAAAATGCAATTCCAGATCAGCATTAGGTAACTGAATAATCAAATTCAAATTTTGTATCGAAAGCCTTTATAGATTTGTATGTAACTCATAAATTCATCTTGAAAATAGCTGAGATATTCGAAAGAATTTGGAAAGTTGTAATACATCGTAAGTCCCTGTTGTAAACAAAAAGAAATAAATTTGTACATTTCTTTTCACCTTTGCGCATTGAGGAAATAAAGCCAACTTGGCTAAGATTTTTCTTTTTTAAATATGCTGGAAACCCAAATTTGCTAAAGAAAGAGCAATGTTTTTGGGACTTACATATGCTTCAATTTTATTCAATAATTCACTTGCACATAGGTTTTTAGCAATTGGAGGAAACAGGAGGACCCAAAGAAAAATGCAAGGGGAAACAACTAGGCACACTTTTCTTGTTAACAATGAAGACGCCATTGCCAGGTTATATACATGTAGCAGGAAATACAACTTATTTACCTTTTTGCTTCAGTTTTAGCTATTTCTTCAAGTTCTGTTAATGACGGGGCACGACCCATCCAATGTAAAACTCGTAAATACAGTCTACCAACAGCCATAAAAAACCTCATTTTAATACTTTCACTTTGTATTTTAATATCATAAAGACAACTATCCCACCATGAACTCAACAAGGCCGTTAATCCTAGTTTCTGGTTTACTCCTAGATGGGTTCCTTTTATTGCACTAAAATAGTAATTATCACAATAAGTTAAAACCTGAAATATTGAAGATGATAAAAAATTCTAGTGGACAATGAATGCATCCAACTACATTAAAACAATATACAACATGAATCACAAATGTTGATGTAAATCCAGCTGAAGAGTCTAGTGGCAACTGGCAATGGTACTTCTGGAAAGTGTAAGATATTGCTTCATGAGATATCCTACTTTTCTGCACCTACAGGACTAATGCAGACGGATGTATGCCATACAGAATGCTATAAGGGGAAATATTACCAAGACAGCTACGCTACAACCTCGGTTTTTCATCCCATGCCATCCAAACCGTTAACAAAATTCTATCCTTGTCAGGCCCTCGATCATGCATCACTGACAATGGAGAAACCACGCTGGAGAATCCGGGGGAATTTTCTCAACCAACACCGGGATCGAACCTAATACTTTCTGATTAGTTAGCCAGAGCCTTCAGCACTGTTTTTTGAATGAGTTCGCAATAAATTTCCATACCTTCTAGCCATGATACCATATCTATCAACTGTATTATTATGTTCTCTAGTAATAGCACGAACTGTATTTAAATTTCTACAAAATAAAATCAAAAATTCTTTCATTCCACATCATACATCTTTTGGGTATCAAAATTAACCATAAAAATTCAGTGTCAAGTGCTACTTTAATTATAAAATAAAAAATGTTGCTTTTAGTCTTTTTTAAAATTCTATAAGTAATATGAAATATTTGAGATATTTTAAAGGATAAGGTATAAGCGGAGGTGTTGGTCAAAATATCATGCGAAGGTGGCAGGTCAAATATTCACAAATGTGGGTAAACAAAGCAAGTTTTTAAAACACTATAAACAAATGCTTTGGAAATGTTACAATACCATGTGGCTGGATTTGTTTAAAATGGCCTCCAATGGCAGGGAACTTTGAATTTTATACAAAAATCTAAATTGTTCCAACTTTTACCAGCTTATAAGATATAACTTATGAATAACTTTAATTTGACTCAGTTTTCTTCAGAAAAACTGAATTGAATAATTGAAAAAAGTTTCTTGTACTGATCATAAATATTATTCAGAAAAAGATATGCTACATGTACCTAACTTGTAGTTGAAGTATATTAAAAGGAATGGAAGTTTATTCCCTGAAGCCAACAATGATTTCTGGTGCCTAATTCTGATGTCTTTTAATCATAACCCAGACTAAAGTGTGTGACAAGCAGAATTTTTGGGAAAAAGCCTTCCTGGTTTCGACACAAAGGAGAAAAAATAAATAGACCAATCAATTGTAGGTAGGTAAAGCAGGTTATATAGATATATCAAAATTCAAAGGTTGAATAAACAAACCTTATAATTAGAAGCATAGTTCTTGGCATACATTGTAAAACTTTCATGATTTTATCAAAATGATGTTGAGCTTGACTCTTCATATAAGCAATATCTGCTGGAGTCAGTCTATTAGCTATACGCAATGTTTGTCTTGTTAAAGGCCTCTGTACGATAATTTCACCAAATACCTTGTAGTCTACAAAATATATTCAACCACAAAACTTGAAAATTAAGTCACAGAAATGCGTGTTTTTTAAAAAACGAAAACTAGTAAAAGATTAAATATTTTCAAAAAACGAAAACTAGTAAAAGATTAAATATTTTCAAAAAACGGAAACTAGTAAAAGATTAAATATTTTCATGCATGTTCCATATATTTAAGGAAATTGCAAGTAGCTAAAATAAGAAGCAATAAAAGCTAAATTAAACAAAAAAATCAAATCTGTCTCCAACATTCTAATACTAGTCTTACACTGATAATATTCTTATCTCAAATTTGTTCAAACTTAAAAATGGCAGTTTTCTTTTAGGAGGAGTTATTTTTATATGTGGTACACTACCGTACACATGACTGAAATATGGTCCATGTTATGATTCAACTACTGGATATGATACCATATACACCTACTGTCAGCAAAATAAACTGCTACTATAATTATATACATAGGTAAAAGAAACTGCTACTATATATAGATAAAGTAGAAGGAAAGACACCTCTCCATACCATTACTAGAACCAATAACTATATCCTAATAATATATACAGAATTACTTTAACTTTGGCGTATTCCCAATTGAAATTACCACCATCATAAAATCAACCGCCACCATTACCCCTCAGAAACCTGACCAAACCACCTGTGTAAAATTTAAAACACTGCTCTCTTATTCTTCTTAAAACAAATCTGTTATCATTATTTTAAAAATAATGAGTATATTAAAATTTTATTATTGTTGAAACTAAGATTAAGAACGTTATTTCAAACACACACTGGTCCTTGATATTCTGATAAATTCTTGTTAAGGATGCTTCAGCTAATTCGGTCTGCATCTAGGTGTAAAATGTTAACTATTGGTAGTCAAAGACTGAAAATTTTAGAAATGAAAGTAGCACTTGACACTGTTATAATAATAAACATTTAACAACAATCTTAAAAATCTACCCATACTTTATTTTTTCTGTCTTGTAGTCCTTTTTATTATTTTAAATTTAACAAATAACGGATCTGAAAAGAGTTCTTCAGATAGTAATTTAGCTGAATAAAAAACCAAATATTGATACCATGGGGTAAAAGACTATCTTGCGGTTGGTGTACATGTTGGCTAGCCATAAATATGGGGGAGTGAATTTAATAGTTTGGTGAATTTCAGATGGCAATGTTAGGAATGATTGACTTTAATACATCTGTTTATGGTGAATGGTCTAAAAGTCTTGAATATTGGGCCCTTAAACACATTTTATTTACAAAATTTTTAACAACTAGAGATTTATGCATTAGTTATCTTCAAATAGTGTCCAATATTTCATTAAATCTACCGGTAATTTACTGTTGGTCACCTTCTGGTGAAGTAATTTCTGTGTATTATCATACCTAAAAATAAATATAAGAGCAGTTGGCATAGTTTTCATAACTTCTAAAACCCTGAAGTGTATAACCTCAAATTCTTCCTTCATAGCTGCTTTCTGTTCTGGGCTCAAATTTTTCCATTCTTTTCTTGTAAATGGTTTAGTACGGAATAAACGCTTAGTTTTCAATTTTACCGGCCCTTGTTTCACCATGATGGCAAAAATATGAAAATCTATAGATAAAGAGAAGGGCATGAGAATAAGTTGTAAAATAACATTCTAAACTAGAAAGATCTAATTATATTACTTTTAGACTGTAATACACTCACGATATGTTTTACTGTAAAGCTCTTGAGATAAGTTTTAGGCTGTTATACACTTAAGATAAGTTTTAGATTGTAATACACTTAAGATAAGTTTTAGATTGTTATACACTTAAGATAAGTTTTAGATTGTAATACATATAAAATAACTTTTAGACTGTAATACACTTAAGATAAGTTTTAGACTGTAATACACTTGAGATAAGTTTTACTGTAATACACTTGAGATACGTTTTCAACTGTTATACACTTAAGATAAGTTTTAGATTGTAATACACTTGAGATAAGTTTTAGACAGTAATACATATAAGATAACTTTTAGATTGTAATACACTTAAGACAAGTTTTAGACTGTAATACACTTGAGATATGTTTTAGACTGTAATACACTTGAGATAAGTTTTAGATTGTAATACACTTGAGATAAGTTTTAGACTGTAATACACTTGAGATACGTTTTAGACTGTAATACACTTAAGATAAGTTTTAGACTGTGAATCACTTGAGACAAGTTTTAGACTGTAATACACTCGAGATAAGACTTTAATACACTTAAGATATGTTTTAGATTGTAATACACTTGAGATAAGTTTTAGATTGTAATACACTTGAGATACGTTTTAGACAGTAAAACACTTAAGATAATTTTTAGACTGTAATACAATTCAGATCCTTTTTAGACTTTGATGCACTTGATATGGTAATACACTTGAGATCACCTTAAGGCTGTAATGCACTTAAGATCATCTTAAGACTGTATTGAACTTAACAGTAAAAAAAATCTTGACAGATTAGAACCCACAAGGATACGTTTAAACGTAAATGATCCATGCTATACATAATGAACAAAAAAACTATTGTCTGGATGTCTCCTTGAAACAATGTAAATAGTAGGAGAGAGAGGGAGAAATGGGATTTAACGTCAACTCGACACAAACTAGGTCATTTTGAAACTAACATATGGTTTAATTTTATTTCAATAATTCACTTGCAGATAGGGGTCTTTAGCAGTGGGAGTAAAACGGAGGACCAGGAGAAAACCCACAAGATTGACAGGTGACCCTACTCCTTGTCGCGTACAACCGGGAATTTCGAAACCACAGCAGTTGACTCAATGACAGGCTTTATGATACGCATGCCCATGCTTACCACTCGGCCATCCAACCCCCCGGTATATAGTAGGAAGAAGAATTTAAGTTTTAAACTTAACTTTACATTTAAATCCCAGGCAAATAAAAAAACCCTTAAAAATAGAAGCTATACGAGACGATATAACTTTTAAAATAAGATAAATAAAAGTGATAACAACTTACCGTCGACACCCAGCTCATGTGAGAAATGTTCCATCTTTACTTCATCATTTAATACAATAGCTTTATACATATGACTTAGATTATGTCTATCTTTTGGTGATAAACGATCATATAATCCATGATCTAATAAAACTAACTCAGCTTTTCCATCTTTTCCTGGACGAATAAATACTGAAACAAGATAAATAGATCATTTGAAAAATTTCTTGACACATTTTGCTCTGTAGGTGTAGTTTGTCTGATTATCGTTTGATGGTATGGATTAAAATACAATTATTGTAAAACCATATGAAGTGAGATCAACCATGTCTATTCATTCTTTAGTCGCTAAGGGGATGCTCGATTGAATGTTCCAGAATTGAATTCTATCAAACCCAAAAATAGAGACAATTGAGTGAAAAGGGGTATTTTGGGCTACAAAGCATGCATCGACTGATTTAGAACACATCTCAACCTACCATGCAACTGAAACATATTCATTGTGTTTAATTACATCACGACTCTACTCACACCACCGTCCTTGTTGTTGGGAATGGCAGAACTGAATTCTGTGTCACTCAATTGCAATTCTGTCAATTCGAGACATTCTCGATTGAAAATCGAGAAACCCTTAAGTCAATAAATTATATAATTGGAGATAACTCCAAAAGACTTCCAATAACTGATAATAAAAGGATGCAATGGCACGCAATGTATGGAGAATATGAAAAGATATAATTACTATTCAGGGCTGACCGAAGCAATTCTTGATTGGGGTGACTTCCATCGTAGGTCCTCATAGGCGAGGGGCACCAATAACCTGGAGAAAAGAGTAGGCCTACTTGCTGCCAAATTTTTGGAGGGGCTAAAGCACCCCCTAGCCACGCCAGCCCCCCTAGCCACGCCAGCCCTGCTATACGACACAAAACTAACACAATTATATGGGATGCCATGCTCGAGTATAATAAACAAATGATTGTTATTCCAGTGTTAGTTTTGTTATGATTCCAAGCGCTAAATAATTATATGATTTTATCTGATTTCTTGTTGCCTGGATACTATTAATAGTCAACATATAAAAATCATGTGACTTACTGTTGCCAGGATGTGGATCAGCATGTACAAAGCCTGACAGAAATATTTGATCAGAAAAACATCGCACTAATTTAAAATCTATCTGAAGATACAGAAAAAGGAACATAGAATAGTGGGGGTGGGTAATGGACAATACCAAATTAACAGAAATAATACCGGAGATTTTCTTCAAGGAATTATATATACATCAGCAAGTGTCATTAGATTTGACTTACTTGTTGAAACTATTTCACCAAGGGTTTTATTTGGAACTACTGCCCTTTCAGAAATTCTGACTACACAAATATGTACATTTAAGATATAATTTGTAACCATAGTGTAAGTGACAGTGTGTATCAAAGACAAATAATCATAGACCCCCTCCCCTACCCCATATAAATCATACAAAATATACTTACATCTTTCAACGATAATCCCATAGATTTTATAGCTTGTTGATTGCTGATTTTAACCCCATCTATATATTCTGTTGTTAGTACTCTCTGTAATTTATAAAAAATCAATTTAATGAGACCAAAATTCATGGATAATCATTTCAAGACCAAGCTTTTTATATGCTCATCCTTTTATCTCTTAACATTCTACAGGCTACTTGTACATCACTTTAGGCTGTTTTTTTCAAAGTTGCTAGGATTGTTCAGTATGTCTGAATTATATTGACCAACCTTAATGAAATTCAAATTCGCACATTGGATTTTTCGCATAGTAAATGCCCAACTTAGAAAAATTCTAGAATCAATATTTTTTTAGACATTTATTTTTCTAGTTTGCTTGGATTATTCTGCAAATCAAATACAGGACCCCTACTCAGTTGCCATAGGAGAGAAACCTTGTAAAGGCTCTTTGACTTAAGGGTTTTAGACCCATTTATTTTAAACTTACAGTCAGTGTTTGGTTAATTAAACATGCATTATGCAAGAGCTAAATCTGCCTATTGCAGGTCTTTCTTTGGGCCTGAAATGTTTTCTAAAGTATTAATTAGACATTAATTAACTGATCAAGGCCTTAATCAACTCTGGATGACATCAGATTTCTCTGATATTAAACAGATTAAAACTGTCCAGCAATACATTGATGTAATCAATATGGTGGACCAAGACAGTTTGAGACTGAGATTTGATCAACCAGGACCGTGCTTGAAATTATTGCACAAGTCTGTCAAACCTTCAAACCTAATATCTTCACTTGCAATAGAGAAATTTGAATACATTTTTCAAATTATTCATTTACATCACCTACTTTCGCACTATTATAGCAAGAATGGCTAGTTCTCTATCTATATCTTACATAATGCCCCTTTAATAATAAGAAACAGGAATCACTCTATCCAAATTCAGACTATGAATGAATCAATCAAATGGGGTTTAACATCCTACGCTTCTGCACCTAACCTGGGCTAATTTAAGACAGGAATTCAGACCTTGAATTTTATGAGTCAAAATTTTACAAAATAATATTTCAAACCTGCCAGCATCGTTGAGCTGGTAAAAAAATGAAACCTTTTCGACATTACTAGTAAGTCGATCATCAATATTAGGAATATTTATAACTGTATTAAAACATTTTTTTCCCCCCGATCACCAATTTGTTTGGGCAGTGGCCAATGATGAAAAAAAATAAAATTGCTGTCAGATCAAATGAAATGAAATGGGTTAAATGTCCTACTGTTCTGCTCTAAACTTGGATAATGAAGATGGGCATAAGCCAAACAGTGTGCTATGAGGGAAATTTTGCCCAGACAGCGGAGCTACAGCCTACTCTTATATCAAATTCCAACTGTCAAGGGATCTTTAACGTACAAGCTAATGTGGCTAACGGGACCTCTCTTTACCATCCCATCCGAACGACTAGACACTTGTCTATGTCAGGCCATCCGTCCTATAGCTATTAGATCAAGACCTAGCTAATGTTATATAAGTTAAAGTGTAGAAAACTAACCTTTGTTGTTTTATTCCAATGAACTTTAGGAACATAAATATATGATAAATGTTTTAAATCTCTTTCACACATTTCACCATTTTTTCCTTCACTTTCAAAGTCTAATTCTTCAGCTAATGTATTTTTTAAATCCTGAAATGAAGGTATGCCTATTTAGTTTTCTTTAACTCTTATTTTTAAATTTTTTATCTTCTATTCCAGTAGACAGCTGTTTCTTTGCAATAATTTCAGCCAGGGTCTTTTCTTGTCACTTGCCTATCAGTTTCTGGATGGAAGCGCTCCAAACTACCTGTGCGATCTCTTAAAATTTTACATCCCATCTAGACAGTTTCAGTCACTTAATCAGAAAAAAATCAGTGTTCCTCAGTGGAAGTTAAAGTCATTCGATGTTCGCTCTTTCAAAGTCGCTGCGTCTACTAAGTGTGAATAAACTACACTGAAGTCCTACACTTAATACATTCAAATCTGACTTGAAAATTTATCTGTTTAAATTATATTATTAGATACTTGTGTATTATGTGCCATGAGCACGTTTTGTGGATATAGCACCTAATGAATGGGCATATTATTATTATTATTATTATTATTAACTTGGCATAATCAATATATGGCTGTAGCGTAATATTATTAACCCAGGAATGGAATTTAATACCTCATCAACATAATACTCTGTTCCGTACGCTAATTTTTATTTCTAAAGCCCTGACTGCTCTACCCATAAAAACATCTCAATATCATTACAATGTATGTCAAAAAACTTTTAATATCTTAACCTGCATTATTTAAGAGCTATATCTACCTATTCCAGGTCTTATATTGGCTTCAAATGTCATATAAATTATTAATTTAACATATATTCACATGATAAGCACGTAATCAACTCTTTGGAACATCTGATGGTTCAAGATATTGAATGGATAAGTACACTCTTGACATCTAATTATTTGATGTTAAAATTCATACGGTAATCAAGTATTGTTTTATTATCATAGCAGTGGTGATCTAATTGAATGTATTACTTAAAACTATTTTTGAACTATTACTGACCTGAAAATAATTACCTAAAAGTATCATTTAGTACAAATTTGTTGAAATAACCAGACTTGGTTTTGTATTTTCATACTATGAAGATCTGTACATACCTTAAGTACCCAGGAGAAACCAAACTTTGGGTGAATCCATTCCACTAATCGTAATAAAATTTCACAAGTTTTGATATCACCTGAAAATCTATCTCTTAAATCTATATACTGTACCTAAAATACAACATTTAAATTTCATTAAGAGTTTAAAGTTTAAACATGAAAAGGCTTTAAGATTTCTACATATATTTCAACTGGATATAACAATTACTAAAAGTTGAATTCAAGCAATCTCAATCAGCTAGTGATACCAAACTACAAGTTTTGGACAGAGATAATTTGCTGTTGGAAACCGCCGGAAGATGGAATTCACCCCTAGTTCAAATTCGTCCTAGTTCAACTTCGTTTTATGATATTTTCAAATCCTGCAACAAATCACATCTTTGCAAAAACTTAGTAAAGATTCAAAGAACTATGAGGCAATATAAATTAAATTAAATAGATATGCAGGGATTATTAACATTTACAGAAAGCAGAGATAAATAATAACAAGAAAATTCGGTCAGACTTTGACTAAACCAAAATTTAATATTTTTTTATATGATATTTTGTTTTATCCTTGGAAAATTTTATCTAGCAGCAGCTGAATTCCAATTGTGTGAGTTTTTTGCATGGGTTTTTCATTCCACCCCTGTTTTGTTAGAAATATTAACACAACACGTACCTTTACTGCTACCCTGTCACCTTCAAATGTTACTGCCCTATGTACTTGAGCTAGACTTGCTGCTGCTATAGGCTGGGATTCAAATTCTTTAAATACCTCTAATGGTAACTTTCCGAAATCTTCTAAAAACAAGGCTTCAACCTAAAATATATATACACAGAAAATAGAAATACAAATTAAGTGAAAAATAAATTGATAGTCTTAGGTGACATTTATTGGGCCCCAACTATTTCCCCCCCACATACATAACAGCATTGAGTTGTTATATGAATACATGTTATACCAATACCGGTAATACACATATGCTGCATACCGGTACATTCGAATAATTTGTTTTTAATTAAACAGTGACCCTACTGTATCTTATATATATACATAGAGAGAGAAATGGGGTTTAACATCCACTCGACACAAACTAGGTCATTTTTGGACTAACATATGGTTTGATTTTATATTGATAATTCGCTTGTGTGTTGGGGTCTTTAGCAATGGGAGGAAACCGGAGGACCAGGAGAAAACCCACAAGGCTGGAAACCAGGCCAGTTGACTCAATGACAGGCTTTATGATACAGTGCTCATGTGCTAACCATTCGACCATTCCCCCCCCCCCCCTATATCTTATATACTCTGTTGACTCACCTCATGGGGTCCTCTAATTAAAGCTCTATCTTGCAGCTGTACTAGCGTATTGATATATTCTCGAGGTAGAATGTGATTTAATGACACTAATCCTTGTCCTAGTTTTATATACAACCCGCCATTCTTCAAACAACCGTTCAGAATACGATCTGCTGCCCGTTGATGACAGCCCTTAATAGCTTGTTCATATTCTTCACTTTCTTCTTGTAAATTATAAAGATTCCATTTATAATCTAATGATATTATCGAACCTATTCTAAATGATCTGAAAAAGAGTTTATCTTTAATATTATTTTCTCTATTGAATAAATGCACTATACAGTTAATATTCAATCTCAGATAAATCAAGATTAAATTTTTTCTGTATACTAATGAAATACAGGTTGCATATACATATAGTTTTTTACATGTAGAAACATGTAGGTGTCTTGTCAATCATTTAGATGATTGTTTTGATTCTTTAGGGAGAGGATTTCGGAGAGTGGGTAATACTGGAACAAATTGTCCAAATAATGTATATTCATTAATGGTTATTTCTTTATGGAAACCGCGGTGGCTGAGAGGTTAAGTTAAGACACTGGTTCGCGAGCCTAGGTGTCACGGGTTCCATCCATGCTTTGGCTGAGAAATGTTCATCAGGATTTTCTGATGTGATTTCCCCTTGTTAGTGGTGCAGGATGGAGGGCCTGAAAGCGATCTAGTCGTTCAGATGGGATGAAAAATCGAGGACACGCGTACACACTAAGGTGGTAGCGATAACCCGGGGATGGCGATATATCGCGATAATTAGGTCAGACAATATCGTTATCGTCTGTAATCTCAAATATCGCCTTATCACGATATATCACGATAATTTTAAAAAAATATTGTGATATTTAAATTTTAGATCATAATTCACATAAAATCTGTTCAAAATACTTGAAAAATGGAGAAGAAATAAAATATTAACAAGTAGATAGATGAATGGGTTCTTTTCTATGACTGACACTAGGCCGCCCTGCGTTTCAAGTAGGCTATATTTCAGTATTTCACTGAATAATAATTTAGTATTAATCATAATTACACACAATATTTACTCAAACGACAAGGACGTGGCAACATGCAAATCGTGTCAAAAGAAACCAAAACGCCTGGCGGAAATACGTCAAACCTTTGGCATCATTTACGAACAAATCACCCAAACACCTTTAGAGAAACCAAAGCATCACTATTAACCAAACAAGGCACTCCGATTACCCCGAAAAACCAACCAGGCATTCTTGATAATATTTAAGATACATTAATCTATTTATACACCACAAGTTATCTCAATTATTACGATAATAATTTTTTGAGGCACGATAATTCTAAATATCGCGATAATTTTCTCCAAACGATAAACCATGATATCGCGATAATTTATTTTAACAATATCGTGAGATATCGTGATACTTTTTTTCAGTATCGTTGCAACCTTAGTACACACTGATTTGAACGTAAAAGATCTCTTACAGTTGGAACTTGATATAAAAGTAGGCCATAGTGCCGCTGCCCGTCTTCATGAGCCCAGTCAGAACAGTAGAATGTTAAACCCCATTTCATTTCATTTTTTTCTTTAAAACATTATTATTATAATCTATTAATTCAATTCTTTGTATGGAGTTTTTCTTTCTATAATTATCAGTGCCTCAAAAGCATGCAGCATAAATATATAATTATATCATACCTGAAAAATCTTCGAAATCCTCCAATTGCTACCCGTATCTTTCGTCTCTCCTGTTCGTTTAAATTTAAATAATATAATCCACTAGCAGCACTTGCAATTACTGTCAAAGCACCAAAACGTTTCAACCATTTTCTCTTCATTTTAGTTGAATTTAATTTGGAAGATATATTCAATCTACTACCTCTAAAACCTTTACTATTATTGAGAACTTGACTTTTGAATAATTGTTTTGTTTCGTTGCTTCTAGACAAATGAAATACGTTTAAAATCGAGGAATACGTTCTCGCATAAAGGTGATTTGGCGTAATGAATGTCTTGATAGTCCTATCCACAGATGGCCCATGATGACAAAATATATTCTTTGACAAACTGTGAAAGGCTTTATAGCCCTTTGGACTGTAACCAGAGGTCATAGTCATAGCCATTTTGATTCTTTAACTTTTAGAATAAACACTAGATTTCAAGTGATTGAATGGGAGATATTCTTTATCCCTTGAAACCATTTTATCTGATCATCATTTCACTGAAATAGATAAAATAATACATTTTTTAAATCAGAAACCAGAATGATAAATTTTTAATAGAATTTAAATTAGCCATTTACAATTGTCCCCATTATTTAAAATCTGTTTTCTTTCTCTTTATAATAATACAAGTCTCTGCTTGGGCTTGGGTAGTGAGCTGTTATTTTTACCACTACATGTACATGTAATTCTAGCCTTTCTGATATGTGAAGAACTGCACAAAAAGTGGGTGTGTTCATAGGCTTCTGCAGATATTTTTTCAATTAAGCATAGTCAAACTAATAATAATACTATGACCAGAGAAGCATCATGGACCATACTATATACCGAAAAACTACCAGAAAACACAGGAAAGTACCATTTTATTTTGTGTTCGATCCCTGCATTGGCTGAGAAAGTTCATCTCGATTTTCCGGCGTGATTTCCCCTTGTCAATGATGCAGATGGAGGGCCTGACAAGGACAGCTGCCTAGTTGTTCGATGGTACGAAAAACCGAGGTCCTGTGTACACATTGGAGTGCACGTAAAAGATCCTTTGGCAGTTGGAATTCGATATAAGAGTAGGCTGTAGCGCCGCTGCCCAGGAAAAATTTCCCTCATGGTCATAGCACACTGTGGCGTATGCCCGTCTTCCATTAGCCCAGGCTAGGTGCATAATAGTAGGACGTTAAACCCCATTTCATTCATTCATTCCATTGTTATACTGAATACAGGAAAACACTGGCAAACAAACAAAATACCGGAAAACACCCTAAATAGGTAACCCGGGGCCTGGTCCTCTGGAAAACACTGGAAAAACCTAACCCTGACCCCCCACTGGTCCTCTAGAAAACACAGGATAACCTACATGTAACCCTAACCCCCCGCACACAGAGGGCAAGGCTCTGGATTACCGATTTAGCATGTTTTCCGGTATATTTAGTGTTTTTGTGGGGTTTTCTGGTATTCCGGTGGGGAAGTCAAAAGGTCGTATCTGGCATATTTTGCAAAATTCACTTTTTTGTTTCTTTAGAATGAGGATTTTCTTGAGCATCTTTTCATCTAGTTGTGGTACCGGTATTTCTAAGCTAATAAAAAGAGTTTTTATAGATATTGTTTCAAAATGTTGTATATGGGATGTACCAAAAAAAAAAAAAAAAATTAAGAGTGAAAATGTATTTTTAAAAAAAAAAATCAACTTTATGTCTAACCAAAGTATTACAATCAAACGAAATATATAGCCAGTATGAGTATTATTTTATAGTTAAATATGTATTAATATAGAAATTATTGTTGAGCGTCTACTGTGTGAATTCTATGAAATTGAAGCAGGTAAAGGTGAATATTTTCCTGAGATATGTCTTTGTTGTTTCAAATTGCAAATAACTAGCTTTCACTTTTATTTCAGCACTAAATGTTTAGTTTGATACGTGCGGAGAGTTACATATTGTTTAAATGGCTGCACATACAATGTACACTTTGTACAGAAATATTTAAGAAAAGCTTCAGAAATACAACATTTTCACTCATTTTGACGTGAGAGTTTTATTAGACATTTTGATTTTTTGGTTCTCTTGTTGGACAATTTCGCAAAATCCACATACGACCTTTTGACTCCCCACCGACAATAATTTTCTGGTGCTAACCAATCCCCTCACAACACATATGCTACATGTACTTTCAAATTATGAATATTGCTCCTATACTGATTATAAATCTCATTCTGTGCACTACCCAGGGTATAAACTCTGTAGTAATATATCCTATTTGTTACACCATTTATATAATCAATGTCAATCATTTATATAATATTAATATATAATTGACTTTCAGTAGGCTATTCACATTCCGATTCGTGACATTCATATCCCTTGCCTTTGCCGTTAATTATTACCAACCACACTAGCTTACACGTTCGCTCTGTGATTGTAAATATCATATCATAATATACCATTCATTCATTATTTCGATTTTCTTGAAAATGCTTGAAGACCTTTCAGATTTCTAATCTGGAGAGTTCAAGTTAAGCAGATAACTCCGTAACCTCCGTAATAATCATTTGGATGCAAACCACTAAATATTCCCCGTTTTTATATAGTACCGTATTTCCTCTAATAAGCGCCGGGTCTCCAATAGGCGCCGGGCCTCTAATAAGCGCCGGGGGGTCAAGGGGTGCTGAAAAAATAAGCGCCGGGCCTCCAATAAACGCCGGGTCTCTAAAAAGCGCCGGGTCTCTAATAAGCGCATGAAGACCCTGTCACCCTACAATTGAAATTATCATTGAAGATGCACATGAAATAGACATTAGATTGCTTTTGATCAAATGCCGTAATTCAAAAGATTCTCCGGCCCAATGTCCATGGTAAATGACGGCTTTACCCTAAATTCAATTTGCTATTAAAGAAATAAGCGCCGGGCCTCCAAAGAGCGCCGGGCCTCTAATAAGCGCCGGGGGGTCAAGGGGTGCTGAAAAAATAAGCGCCCGGGCGCTTATTAGAGGAAATACGGTAAGTAACTACGGACAATAGTTAATACAGAACAGAAAATAGATATTGTAAAAAATAAACAAATATCAAATTCGTTTTGTCCCTTTCCTCGAATCGACATTTTCGCTGGACTGAACACTCGTAATTTACAGACAGAGGAACAAAACACAAGCAAAGTTTGTATGTTGAGCATTGGAATTTTTAGATACACAAATTTGATATAGCATACAAGTAAATCTGTAAAAAAAAAAACTTACCAAATTTTAACATTTTAAGGTAAGATTTGTTTATCTTCAAAAGCCCTTTTAACGCTAAAGATCGACGACAACCACGGAAAACCTTTTAACTAACACAGAGCTGTTATTGGACGACCCTGAATAGTTTTTCTGCCACATCAAACTACAATTAAGCATTTAATCCAACCCGACATGAAGCTTCCACTTTCCAGGCATTTTAAATTGACGTCTAGTTACGCTAAATAACAGCCAGCCAGGATACGGGATTATACTCCCTGTCGATATGTCCCCCTGCAGCGTTTCTTAGTAACTCTTACAGACCTGTTTTTCACTGCTATTAAAAATTTTGTTTCCATTTAAAAAGTTAGGGGTGAAAGCACTGAAAGCCCAGTAGGTCATTTCTGGATTATCAAATGGTATAACTTTATATCCATAATTCACTTAAGGGTGTGGCCGGTATGGGTCTTTAGCAGTGGGACGAAGCTGGTCTTGTTTCAAAGAAATAACACAATTTGAATTGTTATTTCACTCGACATAAACTTGGTCATTTCGGGACTAACATAATAATATGGTTTTATTTTGTTTCAATAAGACGCTAGCGCGTAGGGGCCTTTAGCAGTAGGAGGAACCGGGGAAAACTCACGTAAAACCGGGGATTCGAAACAACACATTAAAGAGCGCATACCTGGAACGGGGCAAGTTGTTATTTAGAGCAAACCGGTTAATGCGGCAAGACAATAACTAAAACTAACACAAATTAATTTAATACATAAAATTATTTGTGGAATGAAACTTTCAAATACACATACATTGCGCCTTCTATAGTCTTTTTTTCGTGGGTGATTTTGGTTTAACAAAAAACCCAGAAATAGTCTAGTTTATTCCAATGCAGCATGCCACCTCTGGCTTGCGGCGGTGGTTTATAGCCCTGGTGTGAGCGTTTGTGGCATGGAGATATGGGCGCCTTCTCAACCTCGTGGGTTTCCTCCGGGCACT
Organism: Patella pellucida; assembly: GCA_917208275.1. Lineage (NCBI taxonomy): Eukaryota > Metazoa > Mollusca > Gastropoda > Patellidae > Patella > Patella pellucida. The sequence continues at coordinate 68,784,481 of OU795039.1, forward strand.
CCGGTTTCCTCCCACTTCTAAAGACCCTACGCGCAAGCGAATTATTGAAATAAAATTAAAACCATATGATAGTCCCGAAATGACCTAGTTGTGTTGACGTTAAACCCCATTTCTCTCTCTCTCTCTCTCTCTCTCTCTCTCTCTCCGGTGCAGCATTTTTCATGAGCACTTGATTTATGCTTTGTTATTTCATTTTTCTTCATTTATATTCGAACCAAATAATATTATGTGATCATTTAATAATAGTTTGATAAAGCAGTTACAACCCATTCTGGACCCGGGGTCGGTTAGTCTCGGTCACCCAGAACCCCCTAGTCTTCAACGTACGGAGGGTCTGGGTCGGTTCTCAATTGTTGACGAAGTTTACTGGATAATCTACCCCATAAAAAACCAAACTCCCGGTCACGCATGGGCAATGGAACCTATTGGTTAAAGTCTCGGTAAGTTATAGATCTTATGAAGCCGGGCCGATTTTGCTATATTCTATTGGCTAAAATCTAGGTTAGTGCTAGATCTTGTGAAGCCGGGCCGATTTTGCTAGATTTTATAAAGCGAGGTTGGAATGTATCCCACAATTCACTGGGCGCATCTATTATTAGAAACAAAATAGATACGTCGGAAGAAGCATGAATTGCGATGAAAAATTATAATTATGAGAAGCCATACGTCAGATTCATGATGAGAGGAAATTACTATTTCAATTAAAACCTTTACAAACAAAATTTTAAAGATTGTCATTGTTGACAAGCGAGTTGTTTTGATAGATTCAGTACGTGGTAACTTAAAAGACTGGATAATCCAGACAATGACCGACTTTCCGTCAAATTCTGAGGACCCATCCAGACTAATATTCGTAGAATATTTGTTTGGATGATAGAGACTAGGGGTCGGTGTGCGAATGGTTAGCGCGTGCTCATGGCATGGCATTGTTTAAATTTTCTCCGGGAGGGTGAGGGCCCCATAATTGATTGGTTGTTTTGAATTCGGGTCAGCCAGGTAGGCTATATTGGACTAAATTGAAGTTGCTGTCTCCACAGGCTGGAATAGCAGGAAAACGCGTTTGTGGCAGTTAAATTTTCAAAATTTTCTCCCAACGGTCCCATCTTCGTAGTCTGTAAACGGTGATTGGAATTCGAGTCATCCGTCGTAATAAGACTATAATAGACCACTTAGAAGTTGCTTTGTTCACAGGCTTAAATAGCAGAAAAACGTGTTTTCGGCCGTCATATATTCCAAATTTTTCTTTTGGGGGGGGGGGGTGTCTTCATACAAGAAAGACCGGCTCTGGTGTTTGTAAACCCGAATTCTGCCCCTCCCCCAACTGTCATAGAGCTCCATGGTCAGTAAATGGGGCCGCTCCGACATGGTAGCGCGGGCCGATTCCCGGCCCCAATCCGCCCCTGAATCGATGTCCCGCGTACACATTGGCGTGTAACGGTTCTAACTTGAAATATTGAGCGCCATATCCGGGCAAAATTTGCACCATAGTACAATACTTAGCGTATGTCTGTTTTCATTAGTACAGAGGGTGTAGAAAGGTCAGACGTTAAACCCCATTTCAATTTCATTTCAGTATGGAGAGTCGGCATCAACAGTTGCCTGAGAGCCGGTCGTTTCATTAAAGACTCACAGTTTATTTCATAACGGAAGTAATAACAGGCTTTATTAATTGTGCTTTTATTATGATTGTGGAAATACAAGACAATGAAACAGTGTAGCTATGATTAAGTGTATTTTGGTCCGCCACGCGAGTACACAGTTACAAATAATAAGTTAGTTTTAGTCATGCTCGGGTGGTGTAAACTGAACACTTACATTCTGATGATTATTACACTGAAAAGGGGGTCGACTGTGGGTATGGTAGGTACGGGGCCACTAAAGAAATGAATGCTTTCACTTAGTTTGATGGTCATTTTATTTAGATAAGGGAATTTTAGTCTTGTTTTTAATGAATTAGTAAGATTGACATCAATCTGATTAAAACACAGATCCTTTTTATAGTTTCACTTGTATTTACTACACTAGGATCTGGAAGAGTTGTTACCATTGACGTGTTCTAAAGCGTACTGTTACGGCGAGCTTTGGGCGTGTTTTGCACGGAACTGTGGGTAATCCACTAGTCACAACAATGCTGATTGGTTAATCAAATTCTGACGTCATGGGGCCAAAAGCCGCTGGTATGACCTCTGACGTGACCTCTGACAACAACCGGCCACATATTTATGTCGTGTAGACCATCGAAAAATGCGAGGTGGTAGATATTTGTGGCGGTTTCCTACTTTCAGGAGCTGTACACGAATGGACCAAGATATTTCGTCTCACCCGGGTGACTAGATGACTATGCACAATTTCATTGTCAGCCCCGTAGCGGCCACCCTTGTCAAAAAAATGTTGTTCTCAGTCACCACCGAGAGTTCCGTGCCATAACCTCTCGACTAAGAATAATCCGTTTTCCCTAAAGACCCAGATGGAATGGCATATAGTGTGATCTGCAACTATTCCAGAGACCACTGAGCCATAATTATTAACGAATCAGCAACCATCGAGAAAAATACGCAAATAATTGATTCCTTTTTATTACCTATAAAGAAGTAAGAAAGCAGGTATTGTTATACACAATTAAAGCAACTTTTAATAAATCTTCATATGTATATTCTTTAGCATATATAAAAGGTTGGGTATCTTCACAATTGCAGGATTGCAAGATCGCACGCGAGAATGACTTTAAACAGTTCGACGAAAGTTCATTCACGATCAGATCGCACCGTGCGGTGTTGACAGGAACATCTTAGGACTCTTTGGCGAATTTGTATATTAAGCAACTATGGTCTGTGAATTATCAAAAAGGGAGTAAAACGTTTAAGAAATTAAAATCGACTCAAAATAAGATGATATTAAAGCTACTATTTTTCCTCTGTGGTTTAAATGTAATTCTATGCACGATAGACACAAAATACAGCACAGGTCAGACCTGTGAAGAACCAGGGCCCGTTTCTAACGTTTACCGAAAATGGGATGGCGGATACGAAAATTCTACCACAACTTATCAATGTTTTTTTGGCTACGATCTTTTGAAAGGAAATCTTACGAGGACCTGCCTAAATGGATCTTATTCGGGAAGTCCACCAAATTGTGTTCTAGATTGTGGAAAACCTCGGGACATGTACGCCGTAACCCAAACATTCAGCTCTACTTCTGCCGGGAGTAGAGTGGTAAACACCTGCTGGGATAATCATACTCAGGTGGATGACACTATGATTATCCATTGTAATTCGTATATGCAAAGGTGGTCAGTAGAACCGGCTAGATGTAAATCTTCAAATAATCTACTTGTTCTAGATCCCAACACGGAATGTTTTTATGCTAATTCTAGTTTCGAAGAACAGTCCGTCGTCTTCGATGTATCCACAGAAACTAAATTTTATCAAATAACTGACATTAAATTCCGCCTCAAAGAAGATCTTAAAATTCTGCCCGATAACATTACTATAACTGTTCGTCAAAATGGTGGATCATGGACACATCCAAATTGTGCTCTCTTGGAACAATCAGATTTCATAAATGGAAGCCTCCAAATTAATTGTTCAGCAATGGCTATCGGACAATCGGTTGCCTTTATCCCAAGGTATGGGAACATATCCTCCAGTTTTGGTATTTGCGACATAGAGATTTTCGGGAGATTACACAAAGTGGATTGCAGCCGCCCCGATTTTTTTCATGGAGCCAAACCAATTTACTCTAAAACCGCTTTTCAGAGTAAAGCAGATTATGTATGCGAAAAAGGATTTTACACATTACATAAGGGATCGACAGCAAGGTGTTTGTTTTTCAATACGTGGAGCTCTGATAACATTAAATGCAGCAATGAGGCCAACATCGCAGCTGGGAGGACCGTGATTGATTTAGAAAAACAAATTGTTTACGAACTAGTAACTGACGACTTGGACGATACTTGCGCAAGTATAACTAAAGGACAACTGAGGGTGGATTTCCAAAATGAATGCTTTGAATTTCGGGAAATTGTTATATACATTACTAAAGGCTTATTTCGTCTGTGGCGCCAGTTGTCAGTCCACGTCAACGCCAACGATGGAAGAACGCATCCTTGCTACAGTAATCCATACGAGTTTTACTGGTATTCCATACGCTCCTACACCTGTCAGACATACCCGGTTGGATCCTCCGTTACCATAAACGTGGACTCTGAAGTAGATGTCTGTGAGATTCGAGCCTTTGGTTACCGATATACAGAACATAAAACGCGCGAATGTCTTAGATCTGAAAAGGGCCCGGAGTATAACGGCTTCCAGCGCCATACTTTATCTGGTAAAACCTGCGCCAATTGGGATATTCCTGGAAACACCTGGTTTAAAAAGTTAGATTTTTTTCCAGATGCTACCCTGGCAGATGCATGCAACTATTGCAGGAATCCAAACGGGATGAAAAAACGACCATGGTGTTTCACCAGCGAAGATGCAAAGTCATGGGAATACTGTCCAGTAGTAAGTTGCACAAGCGTTTGCCCCCTCAGAGAGGACGGTTTCGACTACGTTGGAAAACTGTCTAACACGGTTAGTGGAAAACTCTGCCAAAATTGGGCTAGTATTACTGATGGAAGTGGTCAGATTTCGAGATCCGCCTTTCCAGATAAAGACGATAACCACAATTCTTGTCGGAATCCTGGAGTTAGTCAAAGTGGTCCGTGGTGTTACACGAATTTGACATCTCTCAATTACGAGAAATGTAAAATGCCAATTTGCCCCCTTGCTCCACTACAAGACCGGTTGGAATATACCGAATATTCCGAAAATGTTGTTATCAGTTTTGAGGAATGTTTTATGTGGAGTTCTATGGACCCTCTGAAGGTTAAACGGTACACAAAGGTTGGATTTACCACCGATTATATTGTGAACTTATGTGAAATATGGCAACACAATATAACGATGTTCTGTTCTCAAGAAAATTTATCTGAACTTCTATGGAGGTATGTCTTTATACATTGCTATGATGATGAATCGTCGACCTCTTCCCCAGAAAGTAGCACCGCCAATGATGTTTCCACTACTCATTTCAGTGATGAACTCATTACATCTGAAGAAATTGAGATGCCTGCTATTCCATCGGCATTTTTGTCAATCAGGAACACTTCAACCAAGAAACCATCTTGTGGATGCCTATCGGAAGTGACTAATATCAAACGAATTGAGATCGTGAGAGAACGGATTATCAACATCACCATGGAGTTGACGGTTCCGAAAGCAACGCTGTCGTCCACGATTCGAAAACGAAAAAGTGCAGAAGATGATCGACCATCTGTTTCTTACCTCGGATATGTTGCCATGACGATAATGGCACTGTCAGGATCTATATTCGTCATACCCGACCTTTTACACCTTGTATTATATGTAAAGGTCAATTATTTTCGAAAAGACGATCTGGTTTAGAGGTTCGAGCCTCCCATGTATTAATGGTCTGTAAGATGATCAATTTAGATCAGGCTTTTTTTTCATTACGATAACTAAATTATATGGGCAATGTTCGTTAATGGCTATATGTTTATCAGCCACGAATTCTGAAAGGGTCTTAGGGGATGCATTTTGAACAGTTATGTATGTGCAGCTTGATGGAACAATAGAGAGGGGTCGACCATCCCCATCCGACGTTGAATGTATCCACCAACCAGTCCACCATTTGTCAATCGGTCAACAAGAACTCAACTGGCAAACTTGAGTTAATTTTTTGTCTGGTGTACTTTTTTGACTTCAAGCTGTTTAAATGTTAGTTATTTCAATAACGTAAATTGTAGCCGATACAGTTTACGTAACTTGAAGTAACTATTTAAATTTATAAAAAGTATTGCTTTTGTCCAATTGGTGACTTACAAATCTCTGTGCAACACTCCATACTATAACCTTAATCAGAATTTTGAAATATTTCGTCTTCACGATATGTATAGAACTACAGAAATTATGGGATCCGAAGGACTTATACAACACTACCCGGCAACTGTAAACAATATTTTGGATTTGTGTTATTGCTTCCAGGGTCGATTCTATACCAATTTTAGTACGTTCAACATGAATTGGCATGCTTGTGTCTTTGGTTCCGATGACGTCAAAATCGGTTCCTGATCCATAAAGCCATGCTAGTAGTCTCTTCACGACTCAACTGTCAGATTCAAACTACATTGATGTCGAGCTGAATTGAAATTTGACGGAAAGAGCTGACTATATGCTAAGGTCTGTCATACAGTCAAGTGGCGTTTTTTACGATTCCCCACTTGACTGGCCAACCTCGGCGTATACTTTTGTTTCCTCCCAAGCGAATTAATGTTAGTCGTAGAATGACTTGATTGTGACAAATTGCCACAAAATCCGATTTCTCTCCCTCTAACAGGCCCGTAACCAGGAAGTTGTTTTTGGGGGGGCAAAGATGTTTTCGGGAGGGCCAACTAGCATGGGCATCTGCATGAATTTTGCCGTAAAGGCCAATTTTCTTGTGATATTGGGGGGGGGGGGGCAAGACTCAGTATTGGGAGGGCAGTTGCCCCCCCCCCTGGCTACGGGCCTGCCCTCTAAACCAACTACAGCAATTACACAGTGCTCCCCACCCCCGGATCCATTCACCTGATTTGATAATTGTTTAGTTTTTGAAATGTCTATTTTCTGTCTTGTCGGCAGGTTTATCTTGTAGATTTTTTTTGGTTTGTTTTGCTAGTAGTGCTGTCCTCCTACATTTACTATTAGACAGTCCTTCCTATACCCAGTATTTAGAAGACACAACGCAGCCAAGGACTGAAAACAAAGACTACAATAACCAGCGGCTGCCAGGCAGGATACGCCCACATACAAGAGTTGGATAGAGAACAAGCTAAAAAGAAAGTGATTTTTTCTACAATCAAGGACAATAACTCATGAAGTTACAAATCGATATGCGCATATATTGAATGGAACCAAGATCTTTGAATGGGTTATGAACATGCATTTCAAGGTACTTCAAAATCCGATTAAAATTATGACCTCTACAGGGTTCACAACCTTGATAAACCATATTTTTACACAATATTCGCATACAAGTGGCGGCCATTTTGTCCGGCAGTTGTGGTCCGATTTCACAAAATTCAAACTCAACCTTCATTACAATGTAACGATGATATAATCAAATGTTTTTTAAATCGGATAATAATTGTGATCGCAAGAGGGACCGCAAGCTAAAAATGGTGATTTTTTCGTAAAATCAGAGGTCATACTTCAGGAAGTAATGATCCGATATGTGCAAATATTGAAAGGAGCCAAGATCTTTGGGTTATAAACATTCATTTGAACTTTCATCAAAATCGTTTCAAACTTGTGACATCTACAGTGTTCACAAGCTAAACGAGAGATGGATAGAGAACAAGGTAAACCGAAAGTGATTTTCCTACAATCAAAGGCTATAATTCATTAAATTACAATTTGATATGCGCAAATATCGAAAAGAATCAAGATCTTCAGGTTATAAACATGCATTTCAAGTTTTTCAACAAAATCGAATCAAAATTGTGACCTACACTGGGTCCACAAATTGATATACCATATTTTAACACTATTAGCGTACAAACGGTGGCCATTTTGTCTGGCAATTATGGTCCGATTTCCCTGAAATTCAAACAACCTTCCGTTTGGTGTAACGTTGATAGAGTCAAGCATTTTTTTAAATCGGATAATAATCGTGGCCTTCGGATGAACCATAGGCGATTTTTTGGACAATCAGGGGCCATAATTCAGGAAGTTACAATCCGATATGCGCAAATATCAAAAGGAACCAAGATCTTTGGGTTATAACCATGCATTTCAAGTTTCATTAAAATCGAATTAAAATTGTGACCTCTACATGGTCCACAACCTTGATATACCATTTTTTAACAGTATTCGTGTATGAATGGCAGCCATTTTGTATGGCAATTTTGGTCCAATTTTTCCAAAATTCAAACTCAACCTTCCTTAGGGTGTAACGGTGATATAATCAAACGATTTTTTAAATCGGATAATTATTGTAACCTCCAGATGGACCACAAGCTAAACCAAGGTGATTTTGCGTATAATCAGGGGCCATAATTCAGGAAGTTACGATCCGATATGCGCAAATATCGAAAGGAACCAAGATCTTTGGGTTATAACCATGCATTTCAAGTTTCATCAAAATCGAATTAACATTGTGATCTCTACAGGGTCCACAACCTTGATATACCACTTTTTAACAGTATTCGCGTACGAACGGCGGCCATTTTGTATGGTAATTTTAGTCCGATTTTTCCGAAATTTGAACTCAACCCTCCTTAGGGTGTAACGGTGACATAATCAAACGGTTTTACAAATCGGATAATATTTTTGACTTCATGAGGTACCACGAGCTAAAATAGGTGATTTTACGGACAATCAGGGGCCATAATTCAGGAAATTACGTTCCGATAGGCGCAAATATCGAAAGGAACCAAGATCTTTGGTTTATAACCATGCATTTCAAGTTTCATTAAAATCGAATTAAAATTGTGACCTCTACAGGGTCCACAACCTTGATATACCATTTTTTAACCGTATTCACGTACGAATGGCGGCCATTTTGTATGTCAATTTTGGTCCAATTTTTCCGAAATTCGAACTCAACCTTCCTTAGGGTGTAACGGTGATATAATCAAACGATTTTTTAAATCGGATAATTATTATTACCTCCAGAGGGACCACAAGCTAACCCAAGGTGATTTTGCGTATAATCAGGGGCCATAATTCAGGAAGTTACGATCCGATATGCGCAAATATTGTAAGGAACCAAGATCTTTGGGTTATAACCATGCATTTCAAGTTTCATCAAAATCGAATTAAAATTGTGATCTCTACAGGGTCCACAACCTTGATATACCATTTTTTAACAGTATTCGCGTACGAACGGCGGCCATTTTGTATGGTAATTTTGGTCCGATTTTTCCGAAATTTGAACTCAACCCTCCTTAGGGTGTAACGGTGATATAATCGAACGGTTTTACAAATCAGATAATAATTTTGACCTCCAGAGGTACCACGAGCTAAAAAAGGTGATTTTTCGGACAGTCAGGGGCCATAATTCAAGAAATTACGTTTCGATAAGTGCAAATATCGAAAGGAACCAAGATCTTTGGGTTATAAACATGCATGTCAAGTTTCATCAAAATCGGTTCAAAATTGTGACCTCTATAGGGTCCACAAGCTAAAAACGTGATTTTTCGTACAATCAGGGGCCATAATCCATGAAGTTTTGATCCGATACATGCCAATATCGAAAGCAGCCGAGATCTTTTGGGGATAAACCTATATTTTAAGTTTCGTTAAAATCCGACAAGAATTGTGACCTGTAGAGAGTCCACAAACAATTGTGGACGGACGTCCGGACGGACGGACGGACGGACGGACGTCCGGACGGACAGGGGCGACGACATAATACGTCCACATGAAAATGTGGGCGTATAAAAATAAATCTATATGACTATTTCCTGTCATTTAATTAAGTAGCATAGGAATAATTCTAAAGCACAGGATTTAAAAAAAAGAACAATTGCTCTGGGTGAATCTATCCAAAACAATGCAATAATAATGATGAACACAACAAATAGATATTCATCAGCCAAATATAGAGATAATACTGAAATCGATAGCATGAGACAGTAACTATATTATTACCAGTTGTATTTAAACATGGGGAAGTGGGTGGCTGAGTGGTCTTACGTGTGCGCTTTAGATCATAAGGTCCATCACTGAATCAAATGGGGTTTTTCGATGCCAAGGTTGTACGTGACAAGGAGTAGGGTCGCCTGTCCACCCTTGTAGGTTTTCTCTTGTTTCCTCCCACTGCTAAAGACCCCTATGCACAAGCATATTATTAAAACAAAATTGTACCATTTCTGTTTCTCTCTCTTATTTAAACAGTAAACACATAAATCTTTAGTTAGTTATTTTACTATTGATACCCTTTTGTTCATTTTGTATATTACATTTTTGATTTCTAATGAGTATTTCCCATATACAATTGAAGACATGAAAAATTATCAAAATTAAAAGGACTGGTTCTTCTTTTCTGCATTTTAAAGTGATAGAAGATATATTCTAATGACAATACTGTGTCGGGCCATATTTGATATCAAATATGCCCCAAAGCCTACAGTCAGGTATTTATATTATATTGCATTGCACATATATATTTATTAATAAAATGATATTTCTTGCAAATTTCTTTGAAATGGTCATGTTTAGTACAAGACTATTGAAGCAGACCTATAGTATAGTCTCACTTTAAGAATTTTTTTCTAATTTACAACCCTTGTAATGAAAATATCTGAAAATCTGTAAATCTTTAATTTAATTTAACACATATACCGCGAGTCTAACAAACTAACAATAAAACTTCAGTTTAGCAATATCAACAATGTTTTATGGCTGGTTTACTTAAACAAATGATTTCTCACTTTACAATACATACAGGTGACTAAAAAAATATTTAATTTAAATTAAATTTATCTTCATTCTTAAAATCTAAAGAGATCCAAATTCAAATATGACATGATAGAATTATTTGGCAATTGGAATAACATCAAATTCTAAACGGTTTTATATACATATAAAGTTAATGATCTGTCATTATATAGACAACATTTTGACACAGCAACAGATTCAAAATGACAGCTGAGCCTTGGAATAAGTACATGTAAGTGGCTGTGAATTATAAACAACAAGCTAGACATAAAAACATATCTAAGAAAAGACAATAATAAATTAAAAGGTTAACAAACACATTCTCTCTTAACATCCTGGTACAGAACACTGCAGTTAAAATATTGGTCAAAAATAGTTCATTTGGTTTTTAAATTCTTTAAAGTTTTAAATATACCAGTAGTGTTTTCAAGATTGTTCTCTTAAAGTATATTTTATAATAGGATTTTTGGGGGTGTGTATCATAGTAGAATAGTCAATTTCGGGGAAATAGTTATCCACTAATTCAAACTTGTACTTTCGCAACATAACAGACCACAGAGTCTTAATCTGGACGTAGGCAAATGATTCACCTATACATCGATGACGTCCAGCTCCAAAAGGCACATATGCAAATTTTTCACTGTTAGCTACATCAGGATCAAGAAAACGATCAGGATTATAAGTGGTAGCATCTTCCCAAGTATCTTCTAATCGCTGATTTGTTGTAGGAGAAACACATATCTGATGCCCAGCTGGTATGGTATAACCAGCAACGTTCTGTGGACTGCGACACATTCTCATCATCGTCATAATTGGAGGTCGAAGTCTCAATGATTCCTTTAAACATCTGTCAAGTAACTGGCAATCTTTCAAATCCTGGTAACTTATGTTATCGATATCGCCTTCACATATCTTCATCTGCTCTTCATATAATTTCTGTTGAATATCTTGATGTTTAGATATGAAGAACCCCATCCAGGCACTGGTTGTAGAAGATGTGTGTTGACCAGCAAGAAGAAGGCCTATCAACATGCCTGAAATCTCATCATCTGTTAGAGGTCGGCCATCTTTGTACGTTGATGTGATCAAAGTCTGTAACATATCCTCTTCTGCATTCCCATTTTTTCGTCGATTTTCAATAACTTCATGAAAGATCTTCTTCATCTCCAAATGTGCTCTGTCCCGTTTTCTAAAACTTGGTAATGGAAGCCAACCAGGTAGCAACCAGGCTAGATGAGTGAATCCTCCATCAAGATCTTCATAAAGTTGGGCAACACTTTCATCTAATCGGGATCTGATTTCTTTACCATGAAGACATCGACTAGCTGTTAAGATAATCAGTTCAGAGAAAGCTTTAAACAGATTGGCTTGTCCTCGTCGTTCCCAACGCTCAAAGTAACTATTGGTTTCCTCAATTATCTTGGGAATATGTTCTTTGAAATGGGCAATGTTTAGACCAGACTTTAACATTTTCTTCTGTTCCAAAAATAAAGAATTTGGGCAATCATAGGCTACACCCTTACCAAATACTGGAGTTGTTAAACGACTATAAACATCTTCTGCATTCAAATCTTCATTCTTGCTATTGAAGAAAAGGGCAGCAGACTCGGAACCAATTAAGTATGTGAAAGTTTTGCCAACCATAGTAAAAGTAAAGACTGGACCATAATTTTTATATGCTGCTAACAGATAATCTATTGGACTTTCATTAAACTTGATGGCTTCCCCAAGGAAGGGAATTGAAGACGGAATCTGTGGTGGAAGGTTCTCTACTTTCGGTTGATTATTCCAAATCTTTCTATGAACAAGAAAAGCGCACATTATTACAGCAATAGTTACTAAAACGAGAGTGCTTGCATCTTGAATACTATTTAGAACACTTCCTAAAATAGTTTCTCGTAAATACGCCAACATCTTGAAATATCTTGAGTCTGAATTATTCACTAAATAAAACAATTAATCAATCACAATAGTCCACTCATTGATCATACGACATCACGTTATCGCTTGAGCCGAACAACCACTACAGGATATAGTTACGTTGAATAATATAGTCCTCAAGATTAAAAAGATGTCTTCAAAAATATAAGTTTGATAGAAATAGTTATTTATATGTATTTTTTAAATAATATTTTTGCTAGTCTCTCAGGAGATGAAAATGTAAATATACTACCAAACTTTAATGACTTAATTTTTGCACGCGCATATTCATCCGCAGCAGACGAATTGTTTGTACTTCTCGGGTTGTCTATTTTCTTTTCCAGAGTTGGCCCACGAATCCTAAGCATAAAACGGGTACTGTTATGAACAACAAGTGTTTGAAAAATGATTAATTAATTCCAAACTCAACGGTTAAACTAATATATTCACAGATAATATCAAGATTGTTCAATTCAGCAAACAGCCGAGTCGCGATGTAGACTTTAACATCCAAGCTTTTGAAGCTTTTGTATTGACTAATAAAGACTGGATAGACTGAAACTACTATGGTATAAGTCGATGCCGCACAAGTTTGATTGGCCGAGACACATGGCCCGATATCCGCGAGTCTGTAGATTATCAACGGGTGTCATAATGTTTAGATCTACCTGTCGTGCATATTCCTGAAGCAACGGCCCGAGAAATTCCTCTCTGGCCATTGCTGGATTCGCTTCGGATTCTTGACATTTAAGTAAATGTGCCATTCTTCTCGTTCAATCAAATCTACTACTTACGTACAGTAACATGACATTCCGTCGTTTAATTTTGGGTCTTCCTTAATATTTTGGACAAAGATTTAAGTTATTAAAAACGTTGAAAGTCTGTTTGTTACCATACCGTAGTGTTTACTTTAAGTCAATACCGATAGTCTCGTTTGTCACGCAATTAGTTTTGCTGCAATATCTTGCTATGCGCTGGTTAATATAGCATAAAAAAACCATGCAGCCATGACGTAACGTTACGTAAACACAGTTGTCCTAATTAAACGTCTTGTTTTAAAGGTAATACCTTTGTAACGAATTCAGTGATTGGTCAGTAATAGGACCACTGGCCAGTCATAATTAGTGACAATAATACCCACTCAGTCCAGCAGGGAGTAGTCAGATTAGCTCTAATCAAACGGAACCCTGCGAGGAGGATGCCTGTCGTGTGTCATGTACATGAAGACATTTTGTATCTACTTCAAAGTCTTTGCTAAATTACAATACATAAATAATCGCTTGAACTTTTTTTTATGCCCGTTTTATTACACCCCCACCCCCAATAAATACCTAATGTTACGATTGAGTTCAACAAGGGTTCTATAATAATTTCTCGGGTACGGTATGTCAACCGAGGGTTGTTGGGCGGGGGACGCCCTCTTGGTCTTATTAACATAGTGTGATCGTAATCTGTTCTTCAAGAATATGGAAGTTTCTGTGTCCTAAGAAAAATGTCTGGTCTTGATTTTAACATTGTTATCGCACAAAAATGAATTCTCGTTTAAAATAAAAAGACAATTCGGTAGATTTATTCATTTAAAACTTTTTAATAATTATTTCTGCCGCCATGCATATAATATCAACTGGCTTATAGGAAAACTCTGTTCGCATAGCTTTTCCTTCTTTCGCCGAATGGTTAACGCGTGCGCGTTGTATCATAAGGTCTGCCGTTGAGTCAGCTGGCGTTATTTCGACTCCCCAGTGATACGTGACAAGGACTAGGGTCGTCTGTCCAACCTCGTGGTGTTTCTCCGGGTCATCCCACTGCTGAAGACCTCTACGCGCAAGCGAATTAGTCCTACTGAAATACAATAAAAAAAAACATAATATGTAAGTTCCGAAATGACCCAGTTTGTGTTTAGCGGACGTTTACGCCCCATTTCCCCCATTCTCTCCTTTCCACCGGGTTTGAGTATAAAAAATATGTTGAGATTTAAATTTATAGACAGTATACAATAACCCTTTCATAAAATATAGAAGCCACGTTGGCTCAGTGAGTGAACCACTGCCTAGCTAAGCAGAACCAGGATATCTCGGGTTTGCTCCCGGTATTGCCAGAGGAAATTCCTCGGGGATCTTGCGGCGTGGCTTCCCCTTGTCAATGAAATACGCGTACGGCTTAGATGAATGTTAGAGGGGCAGAACCTGTATTTCCCGAAAAACTACGGGTTACAAACGGCCAGCAGCCCGCCCCCTCACAGATTCTTCATTAGCCCATTTCATTAACTTAATGACTTAACTTTATTTCTGTCGATTCCTGTGTTGTTTGTTTGTTTTTGCTTTGTAAGAAATGTCCATTTTCTAATGACCCGACTGTTATATTTTATGTCAATAAAAGGTTCAACTGTAATTACCACCTGTTGATTTTCGGCTAGTAATTAGTACAAATTCTTCTTTACGTATATATTTATAACTAACCTATGTCACGACTAAGATGGACACTGTTGCGCATTTCATCCTTGTATCATTGTTTGTAACTTTAACATGCTCTGCAAGTTTACCAGGTAGGATATTTGAACTTTTGTTTAATAAAACATTTTAAAATGTAGGCCTATGTATACAAATAGTTCCTTTCGTATAGCAATTGTAAATTTAATAAATGACACCCAATATTGATTGGCAAGGTACATTATTTTGCATTTCAGGATAATGCATTCAATTTTTCATATATTTTTGATCGGCGCCCCAGCGAATAGCTGATCACCCAATTTAAATCCGTTCTGTGAGACAGCCATGCAGGTAAAATTGTGCTGCTTAAAAAGGCTGCAGATTATTCAAAACTGCCTGTATTGGAAAGTCAACTGATGCTCTCATTGATGACGTTTATACAGATTAAGTGTATTAACGAGTCAGGGACCACTCATTATTAGGTTTACCCATGAATATAGTTCACTTAAATTACATGAGCTTGAATTGTATTAGAACTCAACTCACTAATTAATACAGGTGACCAATATTCACAGTGTGATTATTTCTCGTCATAACGATATCCATGTGTAGTAAATCAATCCGAAGACATTTCGAAAGCTGGATCAAACCTATTTAGTGGCTTCCTTTGGCAAGTTCTTAGGAAATACTTGTTAAAATGAATTAAAACTAAAAAGTTATGCTCCCCAAGTTACCTACCTAATAAGTTGTATCCTCTAGTTTGCGTCTTTTGTTCTTGGTCCTTAATACCGACCAAAATTTGTTCCGTTTAATCTGGCGAGTCGGCGATCTGGGCATGAACAGATGGATGCGCTGTCCGCTAATCGTCCTTGCATTGTTACACAGATATTACAAGGAAAAAGAAATCCAAGACTTCCAAAGAAGACGAGCCCGCATCAACAGATCCCCATCAGCAAAATAAATATATAATCGTCCAGTTACGAATTTTATTTTTTACAACGAATTATATATTCATTACAACGAATTATATATTCATTACAACAGATTATATATTCTTTACAACGAATTATATATTCTTTACAACGAATTATATATCCCTTATAACGAATTATATATCCCTTATAACGAATTATACATTCCTTATAACGAATTATATATTCTTTACAACGAATTATATTCTTTAAATGATTATTCATTTTTACATAATAACATATATTATTAACTCTCTGTATTCTAGATAATCGCATTAAACGAGTGGCTTACTGTTCAAAGGGGTGTAAGTATAGACTATCTGATACTTTGGCCCATAAGGTTATATTTGATTAGATTTATATATTTACTGTTGTGTAATATTGCCATTCCTGGTTTTGTAAATTATTCAGAGGGCGGGGGGACGGTATGACCCTTTAAAGACGCATTATGTAAGAGTTGAAACTGGCTATTGCAGATGGCCTATACTTGCGAAAAAATATTGGTACTTTTACGGTTTGTTTGTAATTAGTTAGATACCTACTTTCCATTAATAACAAACAGACGTAAGTATATGTAAAGACATTTCAATGAAATATTAAAATGTATCGAACGGACCATTTACAATACTAATTAGCCCAATCCAAACGGCCAATGCGTCAGTTTTTTAATGTCTTGTCACCCCATGGCAAAATGGGATAATAAAAATGTATAAATATTTTAAGGGATAAACAAATTTGAAGATAATTTTATTATGCATGGCTGGCTTTGTAATGATTAATATCAGATTTTGTTGTGCCATTTTTGCCCATCTTTATAGAACAATGCGTGTATCTAGTGAATGTAAACATTTGTATACTTTTTCTAGTCTATGTATTGTTTTGTCCTCCAACAACACCACCACCGCCGCCTTCAGAGAGCAGTATATATTGTAACGACCCAGGTACGTCATTTTGATTTATTGCTCTCAGATAACACTGTTATTTAAAAGAGAGAGAAATGGGGTTGGGATTTAACGTCCACTCGACACAAACTAAGTCATTTTGGGACTAACAAGGTTTAATTTTAGTTCAAAAATTCGCTTGCGCGTAGGACGAAACCGGAGGACCCGGAGAAAACCCACGAGGTTGGACAGATGATTCAAAACCACGCCAGTTGACTCAATGGCCTTCAGCCATCAAACCTCCGAGATTTTAAAAGCAACGAGCCCAGATGAAATACTGTTTACCGGGTCAGGGTCGTTAATATATTTTTGCAGTTACGAGTCTACATTAATTCTTAAATTGCCCCCTTTGTAGTTAATTAAAGTGACTATATTTTGTTTTGGACAGTACTGTGTGTTTTGTGTGGAACATGTGGCACGGATGAAACGACGACGCTTATACCCGACACTACGACCATGACGATGACCACAACTACAGCGACAGAAGAAGTAACAACAACTGGAGTTGAATCCACTACATCAGCGATGATAATCACCACGTCCAGCGCAGACGATATTACATCCGCAGTGGAAACAACTACCTCAGCAGCAATGGAAACAACATCATCAGTAACAGAAACTACTACGCCAGCAGACGAAGAGACAACTTCAACAGCAGGAGATGAAACTACCACAACTACTGCCCCGTAAATAAAGCATTTCAAATACTAAAGAAGCATACTTTATAATCAAGTTTAATTGTTTCATATTTGCTTGTCTAACCGTCCAAGAAGCTGATTCTTTAGACCACACCAAGAACCACAGTTCCTGTCACGATTAAGGTTCATAAGTCGAAGATACGCTTCTTCATTAGCCCCGTCGGTTCAGAAAAGCAGGATATTAAGCCCCGTTTCACCATTTCAACATTTTGAAAAAGTCCTCGTGATTCACTGGGTATTAATTGGATATTTTATTTGAGAGATTTGTTTCGCCACTTCCGTCTTTATTATTTTTCTCTTAAACTTGTCTAGCGAGTTTATGACACTGTCAGCACAATCAATATGTCCGATCTCTTTATATATTCAATAAGGATAATATTCTGGTATATAGTTCCTAATATAACAATGAACACATTGTCACATATGAACGGTTTAATTAATACACACGAGACAGAATACTGGTTTGGTAAAAACATATTATATACTATAGACAAGCCATTGTCCGTCGAGAGGGGTATAGAGATAGCGACCAACACAAAGTATAATAGAGTCCCCCGACAAAACCCCCCCACGACGTTGGGGAATCATCTGAGCATGAATGTTAACGTCCAGTCGAGGTTCGAACTGTCAAATGTTTTAAAAGTTGTTTCTCGAAATCCTCTGCTCTTCCATGGGGGGTTGGATGGCCGAATAGTTAGCACGTGCTGTATCATAAAGCCTGTCATTAAGTCAACTGGTGTGGTCTCGAATCCCCGGTTGTACGTGACAAGGTGCAGGTTCGACTTCCAACCTCGTGGGTTTTCTCCGGGTTCTCCTGCCCCCCCCCCTGCTAAAGACCCCTTCGCGCAACCATATGTTAGTCCCGAAATGCCCCAGTTCGTGTCGCGTGGACGTTAAACCCCATTTCTCTCGCGCTCTCTCTGCTCTTTCGTGGATCAACGTGTCAAATAAAATAGTGTTTTACATACTTTAATTCAATTTAAAATTATTTAATATATACATATAAAATAAATAAGACTAACGAGGACGACATTATAATCAGATCTGAACATTAAAGGATGGTTTGGAATAGGGGGAGGAGGTGGGGGGTATTTCTTGAAATGTTTTATAAGTTTGAAACACCCGTTGCAATTGCACAAAATTATCACTGCGGTGGAAATAAATACACAAAACTATAAAAGACTCGAGTGGGTTCCAGAAATATTCCTTTGTATCAAGTTCATAATTGCCGAAGTCCGTTAATTGCTCTGTGTTCGAAAAACAAAGCTGATTAGCTGACCGCTTCATTTGGCCATTTGAGTTGTTTTACAAGCCCGCCTTTTGGTCGTGAATATCCTCCATATTTCTCCAGGGCCATGTCTCGGTTTCCAGATCGCCATCCAACCATTTGGGACGTAGTTTTAGGAAATGGTCTTGGTGATGGTTTTACGTGAACATACTCCTCAATGGGTGTCACGGGTTTAATTTGAACCATTGACCTCAGTTCTTGTTTGACATCGGACTTCTTTTTGTCTTGCAGATGAGGGAAGTCATCTTTAACTAACTAAAAGAAACAGGCATGTAATGAGGCTTTAATCATTTCTCTTAATTCAGTTTTTGAACCAAAAGAGACCCGATTAGGTTAGGGTTAATTAAGTGTCACTCTCCAAAAACCCTCGTTCGGTGCACACACACACACACACATACACACATAGATACACAAAATACCTTATTGCCAATGTCCCAGCCCCCCCCCCCACCATGCTCTGGAACAGTGAAATTCAAGCGTTATGGATTCAGACCGAAAATCACCCCAAGCGAAGAACAGGACCCGGTTTCTCGAAATCTTAACTAAAAAGATAAAAAACAAATTTTAGTAGATACTACCATTTGATTGGCTAAGCACTAAAGTCAATCTAATATCATCCAATCAAATTACTTAAATTTGGATTTTATCTTAGTTAAAATTTTGTGAAACAGGCCCCAGGTAGTTAGGGGATTGTTAACCCGCCACGAAATCCCACATTCGAGTAACCATTTAGAACTTTATGAACTGGCCTTCGGACAACACAACCTTGCTCAACAAAACAGACAAATATATTCTTTACTAAGAGTATAATATAGTATATTTCGAAAGCCACAAAGTTTAAAACCGAAAAATACAATGGATCCAGTTAGATTACTGCAGGGTGTAACCTTTAACGGATTGAACCGTACGAAAGTCGATCTTATTATTGTCCAGTTGACAAAGATTGAAAGGTCGTTAAGTTGGTTTGATATGATCAAATAGCCTTGTCACTTAAACTGATTGATCAATATATAATCCGATCGACAAAATACCAGAATAATTGACCTCCAGGTAGTAATGAAAATAGAATGGGGTTTAATGTCCCACTTTTCTGCACCGAATTGGCTAATGCAGATTGTAATACGCCATATGGTGTCCAACAGGAAGTTTTCGACCAAAGACCAGCATTTATGTCTACTCTTTAATAGTCGAGTTCCAAATGTCAAAGTTTCTTTTACGTGCACGCTAACGTGTGCACGTTGTTTCGTGCAATGCAAGCAAATAAAAGCTGGAGGGGGGGGGGGGGGGCATGCCAGGCTCTTCGTCCTGCACCACGGACAAGATACAACTATACGCTGCAAAATCACGAGAAATTTTCTCGTCCAACACCCTCTAGATCATGGTCTTGGCAAGAGTCGTGTATAATTTCTAATTAGTTTCCAGCCCTGAATGAATCGGTTATGACTCCCATAAACAAACATTTCATAGTGTTCATGATTATCAATAGTCAAACAGAAGACAAGGCCAGTGGCGTATATGCCTATGGAGTAGCTGTGGTGCTAGTGGGCAAAACATGTTAAAATGACATGTATATTAAAACAGTTATGTGTGGGGTTCGAACCTAAATACAGTTGTAGAATATGTCTTATAAAGATAAATGGACGTCCTAAATGGGGGTTGATGTCTAGACACTTTGACTAGAAAGTAAAGAGAGAGAGAGAGAAATGGGGTTTCACGTCCACTCGACACAAACAAGGTTATTTCGGGACTAACATAATATGGTTTAATTTTATTTCAATAATTCGCTTTCGGAGGACCCGGACAAACCCCACGAGGTTGGCAAGCGATCCTACTCCTTGTCACGTACAACTGAGGATCCGAAACCACGCCAGTTGACTCAATGACAGGCTTTATGATACAGTACGCACATGCTAACCATTCGCCCCCCCCAGGGCCGGATTAACCATGGGGCACCATGGGGCACAGGCCCCAGGGCCCCCCACATTAGGGGGCCCCCCACAAAAAATCTCAGTTGCGTCCAGCCACCTCCTCTAGAATTGCCATCATTTCATAGCACTCGCATTTATCACCAGGGCCGGAATAACCATGGGGCACAGGCCCCTTGGCCCCCATATTAGGGGGCCCCCACAAAAAATCTCAGTTGCGTCCAGCCCCCTCCTCTAGAAATGCCAACATTTAATAGTACTCGCATGGATTGGTCCACTGAAATAACGCCAGAATGCGCTAATTTTATGGCAGAATTTTATTTATTTTTTTTACTTCTAAATGGCTGCACACAAGTGCCTGAAATGCCAGGAAATCATGTTTCCGGCCTCAAATTTCTGAAAATTTTCCGAAAAATAAGGCGCTCCGTCCAAAACTTTTTGACAACCTTTCAATTATAAAATAATACACTTGGATTATGATTATATAGTGATGCTCCTAAGGCACTGATGAGTCGGTCGGTTTTAATTGCGCCTACACCTGATCCAAACTTTCTTTTATCTCTGATGTGGAAGCTATTTGGCGCCACCACAGGCGCGGACCCGAAGTGCGGACACCAAAAGCAAACGCCTCTCACGAAAAAATCTGCCGCCATACAAAATACAAAAATGCCACTCAGATATCACCCCAATGGCAGAGGGAGGACCCCGGACAAGGGTGCCGCCCCATAGACGAAGCGCCTCTCCTATCACTTCTTTCTGGGTCGGCGTCTGATCCACCACATGACATTAAAGGGTTCGTTCACTTGACAGGTCCTTGGTGGTCTTTGGGGACGCCACCAAATTACATGATAAGAGATTTTCGTTCTGGTCGCCCTATCCACATCGCCTTAAGCCGATTTTCCACTTTGCGAATTTATTCGCCCGAAGCAAATTTTTTCGAGTACAGGCATGCGCAATATAATTTCAGACGGCCTGAAATTATACTGCGCATGCCTGAAATTATACTGCGCATGCCTGTACTCGAAAAAATTCGATTCGCGCGAATAAATTCGCCTAGTGGAAAATCGGCTTAATAGTGTTTCGGACTAGTTCTAGTTTAAGAGGATAAGGATTTTCTCAAAATGAGAAATATTGCTTCCGAAATTGATACACGGGAGCGAAGTGGGTAGAAAACGCGTTTCAAAATTTTCGGGGTGGGGGGAGGGTTTCCAGACCCCCACTCCCACGTACACACACGCACCGTTCTTCACTCAGTAACTCGGGCATTATATTGGCGTCCCCAACATTCTGCTGCACCCCAACATTTACAATCCTACATACGGTCCTGCCCAAGACCCCCTTATGTGGGTTCGCGACTTCGGCACTCGCGGTCGGTGATCAGGGGCCCCCCACATGTTCCAGGCCCCAGGGCCCCAACCATGGTTAATCCGGCGTTGGCCCCCCCCCCGAAAGTAAAGAAGTATAATAATACATGCAGTACAATGAAAACACTCACATCTTCGTATTTGTTATTTAAAAAGTCCCAATTATCTGGCCAGTTTTTAGCAGCTATCATTTCTCCCGTCACATGATCCTTCCTGCAATAAAAAAAATAATACAACTTTATTATTCAAATCTTAAGGAACGACCAGAATCTTAAAAATCTCCTTCATTAAAAAAAATATTGGGGTTATTACAATTCATAACAATACCCATTCTTGAAACATTATTATTTAAAAATTGACAATTTAAACAAAGAAAGCCGATATGAAAAACTCCCTAATCATTTTGGCACCGTGTAAATAAAGTTAACCCCCGTCGTCATGTTCGTAGTAATCGAAATAAATAGAAGTATTGTATACAAAAGATTTAACAGTCTATATCCTATACATTTGATCAAATGTACATGATTGTTGTTGCGTTTCTTTAAAACTTATTAAATTCTCATTTATTTGTTCAATACATACCATATCTGATCCTGGGCCACATAATTGCAATTTCTTAATGCTTTCGTTGTTGGGTTGGCTGCTCCGGTCGCCATTATGAAACAATCACTGTTGTTTATAAACGAGAGATAGCATTTACACCGACCTAGCCGAGGGGAATTATGACAGCTTTTGTCAAGTAGATATATACCTATTAGGGGCGTGGCAATGTGGGTTTTGTGCTACCATGGTGACAAGGACGCTCAGTGGGCTATTTATTTATCTGGTTTACATGTATTAGGTTAAAATGAATTATATCCCTTTGTAATCTATATACACCTGTCAGATTGTAATAAAAGCGGCTTATACATGTAATAACCATCATTTCTATTGAATTTAATAAGCTCACGATTTGCAATTCAAGGGAGAGAATCTCCTAGAAAAAAATTTTAAAATATATTTGAAATATAAAAAAAGGACAAAAGCAAACCTAGGTCCTAGACTTACCAATTAAATAAAAAAACAATGCAGGGTTTAATAGAGTAATTTTCAACAGTAGGCCTATATACCTTCTCTTGAAAAAATATGTATGCGGGTGGGTTGGTGGGTAATATCTAGGCTGTATTCGGTGGGGGGGGGGGGGGTCATTAGTCAATGGCATTATGTTCACGTATTAAATTTTAGTTGTGTTTGTATTTGTATTCTGATTTCTGTCTATTAAGGGTGTCTAGATGCAATAAAATCTTATATGTTATCTTGTTCTACCCCAAAACTTACCTTTCAAACTCGAAATGGTCTCTTTGAAGGCGCTTCTCGGAGTAGGATAATATTCTGTCAGCCTAGTTATGCAAATATTCTTATTTACATTTTACATGATTTTGTCAAACGAGTAATCACATCAATATGAATTGAAATTGAAAGCCTTTGAACGAGATTAAAAACAGTATATCTTTGGAGAACGTCTGCAGGACAGCGGCGCCGCCGAGAAGGACTAAAACATGGTTGTCTCCCCTGCATTATTTGTCACAACGACAGCTCTCCAGAAATACAGGCCCGGGACTGTACAGCGCAGTGGACGCTTACGGCTGGCCACCGCATCCATTCACTTGATTTGATAATTGTTTGGTATTTGCAATGTCTATTTTTTTGTCTTGTCCGCAGGTTTATCTTGTAGATTTTTTTTGGTTTGTTTTGCGTGTAGTGCAGTCCTCCTACATTTACTATTACGAGTTTACGACACTTAACCGCTCTCGATTGAACAATACTATGGTTTAACGTTCTACCAGAGGCGGATCCAGGGGGGGGGGGGGGGTTCCTAGGTGCCCCCCCCCCTAAATTCCTAATAAAACAGTATAAAAAATAGATATGCGCCACAAATTACCACTGACACCTCGATTTTTTCAAAAATTTCTCAGGGGACCCCCTTACTGGATTTCCTGGATCCGCCTCTGCCAAGGCCCTTGCCCCCTGACTGCTTTATAACAGCTCCAAATTGTATGCCCCCCCCCCCTCCTTGTTTTTAAAACTGTATCGTAACATGCTTATTTATGGTACAATATTTTTAGATCTAATTTTTGCAAGTGTGACACATATTGTGAATAAATAATGAAAAGTCTTCTTTGGAATACACACCGTTAATGCCATGAATTCATTCTATGCCTATCGTGTGTCTACCAGATAAGAATAAATGGTGGGTATGCTAATTGTAGGCTTTGGGGAGGTTCGGGAATATCCGGAGTTCACAATGACAGCTAGGGTTCATCTTTTCTGGTTCCAATGTTTCACACACAACTTTAAATAAAAATGTAGTTTGTAACACACTAGCAAGGTTTTTAGAAAAGGGGTGGGCCGGAACACTGACTATCGACATGGTTCGTCTTCTCATGAACCCAACTCTTCAAACCTTGAATCACTGTCCAAAGTTCTAGGGAAGTCCCAGATTAAACGAAGGGTTGGTCTGGCATATTGCTGCACTTGGGATAGATTTGATTGAACAGGAGGAATATGGGATGAGTTCGAATTTGGTACGCAACAGACCTTACATGCTAGAGCCTCTGCTTTTTCGCAAAATATGAAATATGAACGAATTTTGTAGACTCTCCATTCTGATGAAACTTAAGAAATATGTTAATGATCAACAGATCTTGAATGAGAGTCTAAACCTTACTGATTTTACCTCATCCCCATAAATTTGTTGCAAAATGTGCAGGGCGTATCTAGCAATCGCTTGTTTCAATTGATAACAGTGAATTATTGTCATAGATACAACTTAAGAATTTGCTCTCTTTACAACATTGAGTAGTGGGATTAACTCTATAATCACACGAAACACTGCGAGGAGTATGAACTCATCCTTGAACTTTTTATCCTTAACAAGTTTCTAAGTTTCACCACTCTAATCGGACAAAAATTGTCGCCCCAGGAATGTCCACAAACTTCATTCATATTTCACATTTTGTGCGAAAGGCAAGAGCCAATTCGCGCGAAAATTGAATCCACCCAAGAACAATGGATACTCGTATCAAGTTTCATCTAAATCGGATAGAAATTGTGACCTCTAGATGGTCCACAACCCGGGCATGACCATGTTCCTGAAGCAACGTCCTCGATGATATATTTGAACGGTTTTGAAAATAAGATAAAATTGTGACGGATAGATTCAACAGGCTACAAATGTGATATTTCGTACAATCAGGGGTCAGAATTCAGAAAGGTCCAATACGCGCCAAAAGAACTTAGACCTTTGGGATAAAAATTCGAAATTCTGGGTATTACATGCGTTTAAGGGGAGGGGCCATTTTGTTGGGTAGTCTCGTAATTATGGTGTAACAATGATATGTGTTATAGTTTTATTGCTCTATCCAGTTACTAAATGCCTCTTAAAGG
Organism: Patella pellucida; assembly: GCA_917208275.1. NCBI lineage: Eukaryota > Metazoa > Mollusca > Gastropoda > Patellidae > Patella > Patella pellucida. The sequence goes on from OU795039.1 coordinate 68,809,924, forward strand.
GCCAATCCCGATAACTTTTTGGGGAATAAAACTGCTTAATTTTGTGTTAAAATCATTTAAAACCCATTATTCAAGGCCGATCAACTAACCCGATATTTGTGATACGCTTGTAAATAACTTAAACCTGACAGTCTGCATCTGGAAATGGAGACCTTTGTTTCATACAGTATCTGGATAAAACCAGACTTGTTTCTATAAAAATAATATGTAGGTAAAATTTACTATTTGTTATCAAGTACAGTACATGGGTAATTCACTGTATAGACCTCTCAAGAAACGTAAACCGATTATAAGGTCACCAAATGAAAAAAAATGACCATCAATATTAAAAGGGTTACGTGTCCGGATAAGCAATTTTGGCGTTCACGTCCAAATGACTCAATATTTTGAGTTGAAATTTTGAGACAAGGTATATACACCATTCCCCTATATTTTGGCGTTTTATTTTCATACATTCTCAGACTTTTATTTTTGAGCCTCTGTATAATACGGGTCTGTCCCTTTAAAGATTAACAATGATTTTGTTGAACGGTTTTTACAATTAAATAAAAACTGTGACCCTAGAGGGTCCACAAGCTAAAAATGTGTTTGTTCGTACAATCTGGGGCCATAATACAGGAAGTGACGATTTTAAATGCGCCAATATCGACAGAAACCGAGATCGTTCGGATATATCCATTGTAGGTTTTAGCCACATCAGATAAAAATTGCGACCACTAGAATGTCCACAACCTTGGTATTATTGTGCATTATCAAGTTCAGCATCACAGGAAACTACCGTCGTGAAATTTTATTAGCCACATATCACACAGAAAGCTTTTCTGGCGGCCTATAGACCATCGCCAAAGTTCATAGGATGGTAGCCCCCCAACCCCAACCCCACCAAGAATTGCCTTTACCCGCACTGATTTGTCTTAAACATTTAATCATGACAGGGATGTTATAACTTTAATAAATCTGTTATTATTTACCTATTAAAGTGTCGGCGTTTTTTATTGTCAATAAAATTGTTATCTTTAGTTATACAAGTATAAATTATTTAAATGCTGAGTATTTTTCTGATCTCGATCAACATGTCTACCATAGATATAGTTAAATCCATAGTTAGATTGTAAAATTTCTTTAAGGGGACTTGTTTTACGAGATATTCTAAATCTTCTGTATAGTAAACCGGTTAATTCTTTTCAAACTATATCTTCAATCTCTTCTTTACAATTTTCTTTTTTTCCCGATTTCATCAGCCTTTAAAATTGATGGAAATTAGTTTATGTGTTTTGTAGAACTTTGCACGCCAAAACACGAATCCGCCAAAACGTGGCTAAGTGGGCAAGACGCTGGCTCGCTAGCATGTAGGTCGGGTGTTCGATCCCTACATTGGCCGAGAAAAGTCATCCAGATTTTCTAATCGTTTGGATGATCCGAAAAACCAAGGTCCACTGTACACATTTGCGTGTAAGTGTAGGCCGTAGTGCCGCTGCCCGGGCAAAATTTCCCTCGTGGCACACTATATGGCGTATGCCCGTCTTCAGTAGCCCAGTTTAGGAGCAGAACAGTAGGACGTTAAACTCCATTTCATTTTTTTTCATCTTAAGGCGCTTGGACTTTTCGTTCTTCCTGTAATTCTGCACAAGCAGCATTGGAGATCTGTTCCGACATTTCATCGGTTAACAAAATTTAAAAAAGAAGAATAAAATGGGAAATAAATTTATAATATAGTATACAAAATGAACACGTAATCATAGAAATAATGCCAATATTATAGTTCCAGGACGACTTTGATTATAGTTTTTTTCCATATATTTAAAGCGAGAATTTCATATTTTCTAAGGAAGTAAAAACATAATTATTTCTATGTCTTTTGCTCAATAGGTTATCAACTCACTATTATACGACCATGGGTATTCTTTTCAACCCTTAAAAATCATTGACACGGGAAATAATAACATAATTACCTCCCTTGTTTTCCTTTTGCCTCATTACATTAGCCATCTTCAAACGTTGGAATTTGAAGTTGAAAATTATATTTTTGCCAAATTCTTAATGGGATTAATAGAATTATTCTTTAACAAGGTTGGCCTGTTTATAGATACCACCTTTTTAAGGCTTTATTTTAATAAATTTTAAACATATAACTTATGTGAAATTGTAGCTTTATTACTTTATAACTTTAACTTCAAAGAATGATATCAATATTATTAATGATAACTTTTCGCTGCTACATTATTTCTTCTCTTATACACACCTTCATTATTCTAAATCTTATATTGTAAATATTCAGAATAAGGTAAAATATAATACAAACATTTATTTTACCACATAATACAATTAACATTTTCCCTAAGTCTGCAATAAATTGGATCAAAAATATAAATAAAAGTTTGAAATATATAACATGTGGTATTAACAACTTACCTGCCAGTTAAAGTCATAATTTTTCTAATAAAATGCAGGAAATGGGCAAGTTTTTAGCTAGATAGAATAATAAACACGGCTTATTTCTCTAGAATGGTTGTAGCTATGACGTCGTGTCATTATGTCGTCACAGTGGACCTAGTCACCGTTATCCAGTTAATATTTCTGCTTGGTAAAACTGCTGGCAGAGACTGGTTAATCGAATGTTACTGACGTTATCTAAAGCCCTGTATACGGCTTTGCCCTTATCGTGATTTCCAATGTTTCGGTCTTCATTCACAGACTTTCATAACTATCATGTTTTATAATAAGCGCCCGTGAAAATAATAATAGAAAAAGCATGCACATTATGTTTCTGCACGAGTATATCATACTACAATTTTAATATTCTACAAACTCGTCAATACTAGAAGAATAAATATTTTCTAACTCAAGGGAACAGTCCTTAGTTCTGCTAATCGATGGCCTCTAATACTTGATGATCTGACCAGTTGTAGTGGGAGGTCGCGCCAGGAGTGATACGAACGGTATTTCACCGTATGACGTTGGTCATGTGATTTACCAATCAGCGTTGATGTTTCTACTAGGCTAACCACAGTTCCATGCTTTACAAGCCATGATTTCGTTACAACAGACCGTTTCATTGGCTAATCCCTCACATCAACGAGAACGCAGCTGATATAACAACTCCTCCAGTTACTAGTGTAGTAGGGGATCACGGTGGCTAAGTGGATAAGGCGCTGGTTCGCTAGCCTGAAGGTCGGGTGTTCGACCCCTGCATTGACCGAGAAAGTTCATCTCGATTTTCCGGCGTGATTTCCCCTTGTCAGTGATGCAGAAGGAGGGCCTGACAATGACAGCTGCCTAGTCGCTCGGATGGGACGAAAAACCGAGGTCCCGTGTACACATTTGCGTGCACACAAAAGATCCCTTTACAGTTACAATTCAGTTACTGCCCGGGCAAAATTTCCCTCATAGCACACTGTATGGCGTATGCCCGTCTTCGATTAGCCCAGGTTAGGTGCATTATAGTAGGACGTTAAACCCCATTTCATTCATTCACTAGGGTAGTAAAGACAAGTAAAACGAAATTTTGAACTACAAAAAATTAAATGAAATATGATTTATGTTTTAATCACAATGCGTACGGAATTGATTGTCACAAATCACTAGATATAAAGAATGATTACAGTGTAGCCCTATTGTGATTTTTTTTTCATGTTATAGTAATGGTTTTAAAATATGTTTCCAATTGTTATGTATAATACACGGTCGTAAACTTTTTGATCTTCTAGTACTTCTAGTGGGTTGCGGCTTTAATATTTTAACCGTGATTTATTTTTCAGCGTCCTTGATCAATATTCAAAAGTGAACAAACGGACTATGGAACATGATGATAGTGCAATGTAGTTCATTATAGTTATTTAATTAAACAATTCGGTCAATATCATTATGACAAGTTTTGGCCACTCAATGTGTGAGATCATACACAAATAAAATTTATTTAAACAGAGTAGATATACAGTAGTCTAAACATTATTCCAATCGAACATTCTAAATTTATATTTTAGCACGGCAGCAGGCTGCAGGAGTGTGCAAACTTAGTAATCGTTTTTTTTCTTTCGGCGATTGCTTATGGAAAACGACGCGCTGCTTACTAGATCGCTTTCAGACTTGGCGTTAGGAGATATTCGGCTAATTAAGTAATTAATTAGGATACACCTTATCCTTATTAGTGTCTTGCATCTCTAAATTGGCAAGTTTTCCGAAAATTATATGGAAGGATAAAAGTTAAATAACACACCTACCTAACCAACGAAGTCGACAGAAGGCTGATTTTTCTATGTCATCATGCAAAAAGTGCACAAGCCCGAAGATCCCAAGAATTACTGCTAAAAGGACAATAAGCAGAAATGGATACAGCACATCTCTTTCCATCAGCAACCGTCGATAAAAACAAACTCTACCTAATCAATTGCAAGGTCTCCTACCGGACAATTACGTCTGTAAGGTTTTGAAATTTGATAGGCACCCACCAACATCGAGGTCAAGATATTCTTAAACTATATATATTTATGTATATATAAGTTACGGTCTGAATAACACATTTAAGATTGAAATAATGAAAACTTTCGTTTAATTTCGATAGCTGTAACTGAATTCATTAATATTCACGATTCAATAAATTTTCATTAAGCGTTTTGGAGTTCAGTATGCTTAGTTCCTGCGTGAGTTTTTAAAAAAAAAACAAAAAAACTTTAATTGGGCTGTGTGAATTCTTACCTCCAAACATCAAAATTGGTTTAAATGCTATATATTTATAGTTATACGAGACGTGCTTTTTATGATTGATCTGGTTTTGATTTTAAATGTGGCTAGTTATGTTGCTAGCTCGCTAGCTTGGAGGTCGGCTGTTCGAACCTTGCAGTTACCGAGAAAGTTCATCCAGTGATGCAGGGCGGAGGGGCCTGGCAAGAATAGCTGTATAGTTGTTCCGATAGGCCGAAAAACCGAGGTACCGTTGGCGTGCACATAAAGATCCCTTGATAGTTAAAATTCGATATAAGAGTAAAAGTAGACCGTATTGCCACTGTCCGGGCAAAATTTCCCTCATTGCACACTGTATGAAGTATACCTGTCTTCATTAGCCGAACTAACAGTAGGACGTTGAACCCATTTCATTTTATTTCATTTTGATTTTAAATACACTTAACTCCATGATTGTTCCATTATACATAGCCGATTACCAGACGACGCTTAACATCAAAGAATGAGATAAAAGCCTGGCCTTCTATTTGATATTATTATGGTTCATATAGATTGATAACTATATTTGAGACATATTTTGACGGGAGGTGATAAGTGTGACCTTCAAAGAGATTTCAATCCATTGTCCACTTAGACTAGTCTTAGCAGGCTTAATTATAAACATTTTTTTTTCCATTTTTTTTGTTGTCTTCTTTTATATTCCTAATATAACTCTCGGTCAAACTAAACCTTTAATTTGCTCATATTGAAACACACGACCTATAGTTGGTTGTTAGTCTTTTCGCCTTAGACGTTTTTTTTGGGGGGGGGGGGGTTGTTAATAAATACAAGTAAATGTGAGCCAGAAAAACGGGATTTCGGAGCAATTGGAGAATCCGAAAGCCATTAACACAAGCATCTGTAAAGAAAATATCCTCACGAATACATTGTCCCGCGCTTTCCAACTGAAACGTCTTACTGTGATAATCGAGTTTCAGAATTCAAGGTTTGTTCAATGTCAACGTTGCTGGAACTTTCCGATTTTCGGCTATGATTATGCTATTTATGACCCACTTTACATTTTAGCCCAAACCTTTTTAATTTACCCTTTGTTCATCCATTGTGCTATTAAGGTTACTTTTCCTTAGGTTTCCGTCAGTTTTTCAACACGAATTTATTCCTTTATGTGTTTATATCACGTGCCTGTGGTAAAGGGAGATAACTACCTAAACGTTTAAGAATTTCAGACTAATCTAACAACGGCTAGATATTGTAAAACTCACAGTTCTTGCTTTGGGAACATGTTGCCAAATGGGATTGGGGAGGAATTTCGAACATAAGCATCTACAAAGACATTACGAAAAGGGTGAAGGGGAAATCTAGGCCGATGCAAGGTTCGAAGGGATACTTTAAATTCAAGTTACAAACAGTTTAAAACCCATAGAAACATAGTAACGTTCAGATTTTTTGTTAAGCTGATACTATTTATATAGAGATGGCTTCTTCGCCCGTGACAGTCGCCTCTGCAGTCCGCAACTACGAATATATCCGATTGCACAGATTAGGGAGAGAGTACTGATGACGTACATTCACGAGGCCGAAGGAAGATGTGAGGGGAGCAAACACCGATAATAGGGAAGATGCTTTGAGCGATAAAAGAAGCGAAACCCAATGCGTGGAATAGCGACCAAGACCAAATCAAAATGAAACACCCTAATCCAGGAAAAGTATGGATTTAAAAGGGACAATGACACTCTTGCTGGCTTGACAGGTCCAGAAAAAAAGCCTTATTCTAACTACTAGATCTTTAAGTGTCCTACCTGCTGTGTAAATTATCCATTACATCCTTTTTGAATTGTCCAGAAGGTTCGAAAATATTTTAAAATCGAAGTTGAGTAGGCTTTTCAAACCATGTAGTTGAATTTTTTAAAATTCGGTGTGTTAAGATGAAATTTGTATCATCAATTAATTGGAATATTGTAAAATAGTACAATTTGTTGACCAGAATAATGATTGTGACATATTATTCAGTCACAACAAGAGTGTGACTGGGTCTTAAAAGGGACAACACTCTTGTGGTGACTGAATGGTCGCTCCAGAAAATAAATAATAGCCTTATTCTAAGTACTAGATGTTTAAGTGTCCTACATGTTGTGTAAATAATCCATTTTACTTGAATTTTTCCATTTGTTTTAAAATTAGGTGTGTTAAGATGAAATTTGTATCGCCAATTAATTGGAATATTGTAAAATAGTACAATTTGTTGGCCAGAATGAAGATTGGGACATATTATTCAGTTACAATAAGAGTGTTATTGTCCCTTTCAAGAGATAAAAAGGATGAAAATAAAGCTCAAAGGGACAGAAAGCATAAAAGAACAGGTTGTGAGTATGATATGGTATATGATATATGGGAGGGGGGGGGGGGCATCGGGACGTCACGCGATAGATAAATTCTTAGATCTTAAGAAGAATAAGCTTGAAACAAGAAACAAAATAGTTTAACTCGAAAACCTAATATGGAGGAAGATCAGCCTCAGCACCACACCACAGAGCATGATGATGGGTATGGTAAGGACAACGTCTTCCCAGTTTTACTAATACATGTCACATTCTTCACGGTAGTCAGGATCAACATGTATGTTGTATGACTCGTAAGTACCACCAGTACATCCTCGATTGGTCATAATCAAGGCGTAAATACGACATTTTGACCGTTACCGCCTACTGTTATTTCGAATTGCAAATGTAAAGGGTTCTTTTTCGCTCAATGTGTACACAGGGCCTCCATTTTCGTCGATCTGGACGACTAAACCGCCGCAAACCGATCAGATCTTTATACAGTGAAGGCCATAGAACGTATATAGTTAATATCTTCATGTTATCAGATTGGAAGTACATGTAAGTCAAACCTGGAGGGATATAATAGAACTTCATCATCTGTTTAACAGAAACTAGTATATTTTAAATACACGAAGCAAATGTATTTAAACATATGCTTCATGTATTGTACAATAATCATATGATAATAACAAAGTTGTTCATGCATGGTATCTATCCGTTTGCATCATTTTAAACTTCATAAAAACACGGTAAAGATAGGCTTCAGATATCCAATATTGAAGACAAAATAAGTATTTAACCATTAGTACACGAATCGTGTATCGTAATGTGTTTCAATCCCATTTGTAACAAGGAAATCGAAGAACGAGGCTAAACAAATTCCGCAAGTCATGTCGAACGGCGACCGCATATTCTATCTGGAGAGCATGTGCAATTAATACTATGCGGACTGGAATAAAGAGACGCTAAAGATTGCCATTCGATAGAGAATTCTGGTGTATTAATTAATGTAAAACAGTTTGTATACATTCATACATTATTATATGCGTCGGTTGCGACCCATTTGTGTCAATTTCTAGGTCCCAAATATTAGCGATTGAGCTCCTTTAAACCAATTGAACACAGTGAACAACGCTGTTAAACTCTGTCATTCTTTCCATATTATCGATTTGAAACTGTTTTTGATTTGTCTCTTTAAGATAGCTGTTGCGGTTTCTAGTTTTAAAAAAATAAGAACGTACAATAAAATTGCATTGTTAATTCATTAATTAATTAATGTCTTCATTATTAAAATAACAAAGATATATAGATTAATTATGTGCGTCCTACAAAAACGCACAAACTATTTTATAAATATTGATCACTTTGTCTGTTTTGTTTCCATCTTTTCTTTGTTTTTTAACCCCAGATTAGAACAATAACAGGGCTAACTATCTTTTAAATTGCATAAATGTTTGGACTTTGACCTAATCATCCAATAACCAGGCCACATTCTGTCTTTATCTCCGATATTTAGTTGATCAGTCGACCTTGGCATCCCATGATTATTTAAGATCCAGACAGAGCCGGATTATGCCTTTTAGAGGCCCTAAGCACTAAAGAATTTGGTCATTCAAAATATAAAATTGAGGGTCAAGTTATGATTAATTTACATGATTTTTTGGGGGGAAATAGAGCTCATACCTACAAACATTTATAGAGAGGTTTAAGCATAAAAAACAAAAAAATTATTTCAACCGGGGCACTATTGATGTCTGAGTTGTCTGATCAACTCGAATTATTTCATTAAACACTGAGCCACCATTGAAAATTCGGCTATGGACATGTATGTGGTGCCCCCGTCCCTTGGTGCCGTAGGCACGTGCTTATTTTGCTTAAAGGGTAACCCAGCCCTGGATCCAGAGATGTAGTCCTCGGATCTAGGTATATAGGAGAGTCAATCTAAATACAATTTATTCTGTACTTTTATTTAATAATGAAATATATTTTCTCTTATTTAAAAGTGCTGGTCCAGTTTATAGTTACTTTTACATTTATTTTTTATCCGGCCACATAGAAATATGGGTATGTAGCCGTCGTCCGTCATCCACGATTCCTTGTGAACAATCTACAGACATCTTATCATTTGGTTGTTTTGGAATTGATATATGTTGTTTACATTAGCGAGAAGAAGAATCCTATTTAATTTCAATAATGTATGTTAATTTCTTCAATTGTCGAACCTTGTGAACGCTCTAACAAAAGTTATCATTCAATTTATATGAAATTCATATGCATCATTTAGATTATTAAAACAAAGAAGCATGTTTCAGCAATTACCGTTCATGACGTCTAGAGTTATGGCCCTTGTTTCACTTTGTTTAACCTTGTAGATGCTCTAACAACAAAGATTATCATCCGATCTGTAAGATATTTATATCCATCATCTAAATTAGTGAAACGGAGAACCCTATTGAATTTCCGTTAATTTCTTCCTCAGTTTTGGCCCTTGTTTCACTTTGGCGAATCCTATGATTATGAAACCCCAAATGACGAAAGTTACCCTCTGATAGTAATCTGAATGCAATATATATCGATGCTCGAAATTGATGAACACGAGAAAGGAGAGCCTTTAAAATGTCCACAACAGCCCGCCATAAACAGGTAAGCGATACATTCACTAAGATAGGGATTTTATAGTGAACAGTACAAGAATTATACTTCCAGAAAATGATAAAAAATCTTGCTCTACGAAGCACCATAGCCTACCCCTTCACAACTACACCCATTCCGCCTATTACATGATGCCAGACGCTTGAATTAAACTGGATTTAAAATGTCGGCGGTAGTTGAGCCAGCTAAACTTCGTCGTCTGGATCAGGTTAAAGAGACCCACCCACTACTTTCTTCAAAAGGAACTTGTTTCTGTCTGCTCATCAGGAAGTCTCAATAGGTGAGCTTACAATTCATTGCATTTTGTGGGAATTGGCGGTTGTCAGTATAGTTCCCTGGGAACTGTCATATTACGGAACTAGGTTTCCAGCGTGATTAACTATGTCCCCTGACCGTGGTTGTCCTCTCGGCAAACCTCAGCATATTCAAGTACTAGGGAACCGGAATCCGCCGAGGTTAGCCGAGTGCGTGGTTGTCAGAGCAATTAAGCCGGGTTCGTTGATAACTCCTAGTCTCGGTCACCCAGAACCCCCTAGTCTTCAACGTACGGAGGGTCTGGGTCGGTTCTCAATTGTTGACGAAGTTTACTGGATAATCTACCCCATAAAAAACCAAACTCCCGGTCACGCATGGGCAATGTAACCTATTGGTTAAAGTCTCGGTAAGTTATAGATCTTATGAAGCCGGGCCGATTTTGCTATATTCTATTGGCTAAAATCTAGGTTAGTGCTAGATCTTGTGAAGCCGGGCTGATTTTGCTAGATTTTATAAAGCGAGGTTGGAATGTATCCCACAATTCACTGGGCGCATCTATTATTAGAAACAAAATAGATACGTCGGAAGAAGCATGAATTGCGATGAAAAATTATAATTATGAGAAGCCATACGTCAGATTCATGATGAGAGGAAATTACTATTTCAATTAAAACCTTTACAAACAAAATTTTAAAGATTGTCATTGTTGACAAGCGAGTTGTTTTGATAGATTCAGTACGTGGTAACTTAAAAGACTGGATAATCCAGACAATGACCGACTTTCCGTCAAATTCTGAGGACCCATCCAGACTAATATTCGTAGAATATTTGTTTGGATGATAGAGACTAGATAACTCCTGGCTTTAAAACACCGGCGTTATGAATCTGGCTTGTACAATGTACATTGCCGTTTAAGCGGATCCGCCACTTGGCAATCAATGTCTGCTGATAATTAATTAAAAATCAAGATCATATTAATATGACATATGAATATTTCCCCGAGCAAGGCAAACAAGTGTAACTCAACATATGTCTGGGGAAGAAATTAATTATACTTATCACTTTCACAAATAAACATGCTGTATATATGGTATACGTTTTCCATTTGTCCACTGTCGTAGTTTATTTTATGGCCAGATGGTTTCAACATTCGTTGGCGAGAAAATGTAAATTTCACATGTACGTTTACAGGAATACATAGTTTGCTCGTTGCATATACAATATGTATAAATAGTAGTTAGGAACTGTTAGACAGATAATAATTGTGATTAGAAAAACACATTGCATTAATAATTGTTGGTTTATAATATCAAGTCGGCAATGAGAATAACAAACGTCTGAACCTCATCATAAATTTTAAAGTACACAAATGCAAGGAGTATATATTATGTACATTGCATATGAAAAGTGATTCAGCTCGTGCATAAAAGCAGCTATTCAACGGTATAGCTAAAGTCCTATTCTTATTGAAATATTAATTAAGGCTACAATTTCATATTTTTAAGTAATATTTTTTAAATTCATTAAAATAAACCCTTAAAATAGATGGTATCCATAAATAGTCCTACCTTGTTAAAGAATAATCCTATTAATCCTATAATTTTCACTATTGCCTGCTGAGAAATTGGCAAAAATATCATTTACAACTTCAAATTCCAACGTTTCAATATAGCTTATGCATGGAGTGAATGGGAAAACAAGGGAGGTACTTGTGTTATTATTTCCTGTGTCAATGATTTTTAAGGGTCAGAAATAATGCCCATGGTCGTATAATAGTGAGTTGATAGCCTATTGAGCAAAAGACAACTAATTGTGTTTTGACTTTCTTAGAAAATATGAAATTCTCGCTTTAAGAATATGTATCATGCTTAATACAGATTTTGAAAAAATAAATCAATACCCTACACGCATTGGAGCAAGTGTCAGATAATATAAGTCTAAAGGGTCATTATGGGAGATTAGATAAAGAGCTGGCAGGTCTCACTATGACTATAATAGTTAAAAACAAGATAATGTAAAGGGAATTTGCTGATAATTTCAGCCAAATTGATGTTCTCTGAACCGAGACATTAACTTATAATTGAATTTTTTTAGGATTAGCCTTGATCATCATTACTAAAGTCGGATTATGAGTTGTTTATGGTCTGGGTGAGTTAATTAATGTCTAATTAATAGTTTCGGGCCTAAAGAAAGACCTATAGGCAGACTTAGCTCTTGAATAATGTATGTTTAATATTTTTCAGCAATCATGGGGAAGTGTTTAATACGTTAACCTGGTTTAAGCCCACAAGCTCTCTTACCTGTCACCGAGAATTAAGGCTTTATTTAATCTTAAATCTGGGGATTTGTCAGCATGTGTATGACAACTTAAACTATAATGGTTCTTAACTGATTTGTTTTGTAATTTTTCGAATTTGATGTGAAGCAATGGGACAATATGAAGAGGAACCCTAATGATTTTCCTTGTTCTCCGTCCATCTCGGGCAAAATATGGGCGTATCTGGCATAGCAATCGCATGTGTATTCTGCTGTAAAAATTATAACTATCGGAAATTTCACATTAAAATGGGAAAAATGAAATGTGTTGATAATACGAGAAGATGTCTATCTTAAATACCATTTAAAAATATCAAGTATATTGATATATCTATTTTAATTTCTTATTCATTCATTCATTCAAATATTCTCTAATAAAATAATTGAACCCCATTCCAAGTACTACTCCCAGGGTCATGTTAAGCTTGCATGACCCCTTGGTGAAAATGTCAAAGAGACCTTTGCATCAACAGTGTTAGAAAGATGGCATATTTTGTTTATTGTCGGTCACTCGCCACATACCATTTGTATGCTAGTATGGTAGATAAGGGTATTTGGCACAAATATAATATGCTACAAGCAGCTTTTTAGAATTAATTCCGGGAGGCCCCCCTTGCTGCAGTGCCGGATTAAGAAGTATGAGGGCCCTGGCACGCGTTTGTTAAATGAGGACCCCGCCCCAATGAACACCCTCTAAATAATAAATTCATATCGGAATCGAATTATACAAAGAACATTGGTTATGTTTGATTAGAATACACAATGTAGATTAAAAATAAAATCTGAAATCAATGAACGCTCGATGGTTAACAATGTATATGAAATAATAAATCCAGATTAATTATGCCTTTAGTGCACTAATAAATGAATCAAATCAATCATATCCGATTAGTCCAATTCCTGGGTAAAGTCACCTTCAGTCATATAGCGGAGCCCATATAGTTGATTTAATTCGTTTCAAATAAAAACATTATCATACAAGGCAGCGCAAATACAATTTTAAACCAAAAAAATATTAGATAACATACAAAAAGCGCTTATAAAATAAATACATTTTGTTAAATACATTTTTAATGAATTTAAGAGTGGGTGTATTATGTCATCACCAATGTCCGTCGGGACGATCGTCAACAATTAGTTTGTTAACTCGATAGAGGCTACAGTTTTTCGATACTGAGTTATCCATGGCAACAGATTTTAAGAGATTGTTTTTTAAATTTGTTTTGAAGAGTAGGCCGTTGGGGTCATGAGAGAGCGAATCCTTTCGATTTTTTGCGCCCCGTAAGTGTCCGTTCTGGAGTTATAGCTCTTGCCCGAAAACCCTTAACGTTAACATTTATAAACTTAAAAGCGAATCATTTAACAAAACAACAAATGAAACGATTAACATATAGACGCTAGAGATTGTCATTCGACTGAGACTTCTGGCATATTTTGCCGAACAAAACTGATTTTTAATTAAATTGTAGAGTGAAACAATTGAATGTAAATAAGTTTTATATACATTTATATTAAATTGTTATATGCGTTGCGACCCATTGTGTCAATTTCTAGGTTCGAAATGCTAACGATTTAGCAGCTCCTTTTTTAGTCATTTCATATAGTTAGTTACATGAAATATGAACCTATTAAATTTCAATTTTCTGTTGTACAATTTACATTTTTTAAAAAAACGATACTATTTCAAGACACGTTCCCTCATGAAGGCATCCATTGCATATTATGTTAAAAATAAAACGGCGGAGAAAATCTGTTTCTTACATTTCATATTTATTTATTTATTTACTTATTTATTTATTTATTTCTTTGTGTATTTATTTATTTATTCAAAGTTTACGAGTGTGCATAAATAATAATGTACTTATAAAATAATATTAATGCACACAATAATGTACTCATAAAATATTATTTTTGGACATTTGTGATTTATATAAACAAAAGGAATGTTGTGTAATTATTTCAAGGTTCTGACCGCATTCAAATATGGAAAAAACATCATGACGAGAGACCCCAAAAACGTGATTTAGTTGCACGTGTAGTAAATAAATCTAAATAACCCGACGTCCCTAGTCTACAGCCGCGATAGTATAAGATCACACTGACCTACCCTGGAGGCTAAATATGACGTCATTTTTTGATCCCGAGAGCGCGTGCCATGGTATGTTTTCATAATATCGGGTAGCATAATCTGCATTCAAGGGTCTTAATTATATATGCAGATAGCGTATAAATACATTGTCGGATTTGTATTTTAATGAATAAATTAATCACGTTTACAATTCAGTCTCATTCTTCAAAATCGTTACAAACATTAGTTATTGGAGAATAGAAAAAAAAAACATCACTGTGACCTGAACCCTGTTTCTCGAGATATTAACTAAAGAGATAAAATCCAAATTTTAGTAGATACTTAAATAACGATTGACCAAGCACTAAAATCGATCTAATGTTATCGAATCAAATTACTAAAATTTGGATTTTATCTTAGTTAAAATTTCGCGAAACAGGCGCCTGAACACGCGATATTATAATAGGCCTATATTTTTATAACTTCACTTTGGTCCCAGTGACAATTTTCTGATGAGAGATATAAACACGGGGTAATATAGGCCTAACTGTAATTTAAAGTTACAATTTCATATTTTTAAGTTCTATTTTTAGAATTTATTAAGATAAAGCCCTAAAAAGGTGGTATCTATAAACAGTCCTTCGTTGTTAAAGATTAATCCTATTAATCCTAAAATTCACTATTGCCAGATGAGAAATTGGCAAAATTATCCTTTGTAAATTTAAATTCAAACGTTTGAAGATAGTTATTCCATGGTTTGGAATAGGAAAACAAGGGGGTAATCAGGCGCGGATCCAGGGGGGGGGGGCATGCCCCCTCCCTCAGCCCCGGCGAGACTGTAATTTTTGTTTTTTAATTGATGATATAAACATGATTTTCGCATTGTCTATGCCCAGGCAATGCGTCAAGGCTCTGGGGATTACACCAAACCACTGATTACCATTAGTTACAATGGGGAACATCTCACTGTGCCCCCTGCTATTGTTCTCATGGGGGGATTAGTCAAGCTAGGGGATTATCGAATACAATGGTGTTAAAGGTATAGTCTATTTTTAAAAACTACTAGCATTAAACTAATTAACAACTTTATTCACAAGTCGTTTAGCAAAATCGCCAATGGGTGCTATTGGGTTTCGTGTTTTTTACTCTGTACTTTATGCCCCAAATTAACTAAATTTTGACCGCCTTGAGAATTAGGAATAAACTGTACGTGAACTTGGGCCATTTTAAAAGATATAATGTAATTGAGGTGACACCTATCCTTATATAATGATAGTGAGTTTCTAATCAAAAATTTGATTGATTTATGATTACTATCTGAATAGAAGGTAGGTGAATAATATTTAAGATACTCGTTAATCGATGACACGTGAACTTTACTTATATATTGTATTCATCAAAATAATTAAATCTTAACTAGATGAACAGTACTTATAAGGATACAGTCTATAATCCTTTGTTTACTTAAGTTTTCACACCACTAGCCCATAATAACGGTTGATTAGGGGGCACAGTGAGATTAAACCTTACAATGTATGCCCCCCCCCCCCCTCGAAAAAATCCTGGATCCGGGCCTGGGTAATTGTGAGGTATTGTGTTATTATTTCCGGTGTAATCGAGTTTTAAGTTTGAGAATAAAACTTTATAGTGAGTTGACAACCTATTGAGCAAAAGCCATAGAAATAATTATGTTTTGACTTTCTTAGAAAATATGGAATTCTCGCTTTAATCGATTGTAGGCCTACTGCCAAAATTAATAATCAATGTGTTAAAAAATAATAATCTGTGTTTATTAAATTTTGGATGTATTTTCTTAAAAGAAGTTATCTATGTTCAAAAACATAATTTTATTAAAATAAATATTACATGATATAAACTGTTTGTTTTTTTCTATTCCGGTGATTATTTTTGTTTACAATAATATACGTTTAAAATACAACCAAAAAAACGTTGGCCTAATAGGTTTTATGCTGACTGTCAACATGTATCTGTCTATGACATTTAAATCAAACTAAAATAATTCCATCTTATACGTCAACGTATATGTGGTCGGGTTTCTTTTTAAATAATAATTTACAACAAGGTAATTGGATGGATAGATTCAAAGACATTATTTTTTAAACCAAAGGCATCATCATCATCGCGAAAGTAGTTGATTCCACCAAAACAAATATCTGTAAATGATATTTGGTAAAGCCGCTGATTGTCTGTCGTGTTGTGAAAGTTTGATCTATTAAATGGCATTATTAACGATCTGTATTTATAAAGGAAGTTGAAAAGAACATTTCGCATCATTCGCCATCATTTGCAGACGACGTAAACAAGTTAGCGCCATCTATAAATACTGAGTAAAATCTTTTAATGGATCTCTTTTTAACCCGATTGAATCCATAACGTCATATTATTTACCCTTAAAATATCGACATACCCAAAATTTGAATCATTTCATAAAAAATATGAATAAGTGAAAATTTAATAAAAACGGCCGTACTGCCGACACGTTTGTCAACTTCACCTAAATCCATAATTTGGTCATTTTTTAATGTAATCGTTTAAAATTTGGATATGATATGCATATATAACATTTCCCTTTCGGTCACTATTTCAAGACTGTGGGAGCTATAAATATACCCCCCCCCCCCCCGTCCCGAGTTTTGCAAATTTTATATTGCGTGATTTGTTCCTTCAGGGGTAACTTCTTATTTTTTATTCAAAAGTATGTTATGACATGGGCAATTAAGTGATAGAACCGATTTACCCATCAATAAGCAAACTTGTAGACTATTAAAAGTCATTTATAACCATTACATATAATGCTATTAAAATGTACAGAATTTTTTTTATATTTGAACTGTTTTAAAGGAACTAAACACCCAGCACGAGGGCTATATCTATATATAATTATTACGCAATGTCTATCACGAGACCATTAAACAACTTAAAATACTGACACTATCCAACACGTGTATTTCAATGAATACAACACGCGTGTAGTATAAATAAGCTTGGAACATTGTTCGTATTACTACTTGAAAAAATGGTACGTCCATCAAAGGATGACGTCACATCTGTATTTTAAGACACAATAACCACTCAAAAATCAGTACATAAGTTCGGCTGAATTACAAACAACATATTAATAACCAAAAAGCGTATATAGAAGAGCCTCAAAAGACTTAGTTCACCGAACATATTAGATTAGAAACTACAATATTGTTTTAAAAAAACTGAATATAAATGACTTCATATACATGTACAGTCATATTACATTAAAGGAGCTAAATCACTAAAATCTGAGACCTAGAAATTCACAAAGGTGGGTCGCAACGCAAATAATACTGTAATATGAATGTATAACTGATTTACATTCAATGGTTTCCATTTTTACTCAAATTTCAAATCAGTTTTGTTCGACTAAATAAGCCAGCAGTCGCAATCAAGTGCACATTTATAGCGTCTAATTATTCCAGTCTGCATAACTCCGTTTGGTTTGGTGCAGTGTGACTAGCCTCGTCCCCCGAGTCTCTCAATACAACTGGGGCTGAAGCGCATTCTGGTACCAATGTTAAAAAAAATAATTTATCTTCGATATCGGATTTTAGAAGCTCATCTTTTCACGGTAAGTTTACATCATCAATGTTGATTTAAATTGACCAATAATTTTGAGTTACGGACTTGGGTCCTTTAATATGTTCTTTTAGACACATTTTCGTGTATTTTAAGGTTCCAAGGAATAGAGCTATATGCTCTTTGATATTTCAATATAATAATGAAATTTACATTATTTATTTAAAAAAAAACTTATTGTAATTTCTAATATGCGAAATGTGCGAATAGTCCAACTTGAACGACAGTCGTGTGTTTCTGTTACACCTGTGTTTAAATTATTATTTTGCTGACTGTCAATGACAATATTGAGCAAGAGATTTAGTTCCTTCAACTAAAAGTGAGGGTTATTTTCATTTAAACAAATATGTTATCAATCTAATGGTAATTCATAAACTCTACAGGGGGGGGGGGGAGTGCCGGACTGGTGGGCCGAAGGCCCACTTGCCATACCTGTGACAAGGCCCACGAGCAAATGGCAGGCGAACCCCGCTTAAGAGCGCCTAAGGCGCGAGTGCTCGAGGGAGGTCTGGGGGGGGGTCTCCCCCCAGAAATTTTGAAAAATAGACAGCCGCAAACCCATTTTCCAAGCACCTCAGGCCAGAGCAGCGGATGGAGATATATGGTGACCTGCGAGCTTTTTAATCACACATCCTCGAATACGAATAGAGAAATCAAATTTGTAATAGTCAAGAATTCACAGAATTTGTCATATTCAACAGTACAGATAGTATGATAGATATTCACTATTCAGAAAATTAGTATGATAGATATTCACTATTCAAGGGTAAAGAATCCTTATCCTATCTTTCAATTAAATATTGCTTGATACTAACCAATAATATGGCAAACCATCTTGAGGTTAAACTCATGAATTTATGCATAATTTCACCGGGTGGTAGAATTTGTTTCTTCCAACGAAATCTATCTTTCTGCTTTTCTTTCCTTTCCTTTCCCTGTTTCCTCTCCTCCCCTCTTTTACTACCTTTTCTTTTTCTTTTATTTACTTTTTCTTTTTTTCTTTGAGGCTTAGGTCCACTGGGGGGGGGGGGGTCTGACAAGGAGTATGGTTGCCCGTCCAATCTCTTGGGGCTTCTCCAATATATAGAAATAAAATTGAACCATATGTTAGCCCCGTAAAGACCTGGATTGTGTCGAATTGACGTTTAATTCCATTTCTCTTAAACTACACTGGTGGAATTGTTGATTTCTGGTCCAGGCAATATGAGGGCTTGGCAAGAAACAAGGTACAAAACACACGGGCGTGTACGTGAAGGAACCATTGGGAGTTGGTATGCGAAATAATTGTAGGCCGTAGCGCCGTTGTCCTAGAAAAATTTGTCTTATAGCACACAACACCCGTCATTAGCCTCGGTGCAAGATAGGACGTTAAATCCCATTACTATCCAGTTTATCATATATACACGACAATGTTTTGATTTATTTTGTTTTTCTGCACATTCTATGTTTGTCATAAAATGAAGGATTATTAATATCTATGCGAATGCAATACAACTTTACTTGTTTGCCGTAGTTCAAAAACGGCAAGAACAGAAAAACAACTATCCAAATTTCTATTTTAAAGTAGCCAAGTCTGCAACTCAGTGTCATCTAAAATCTTCGACATTTAAATCAACATCAATGTTGTGATCTTACCGGTAAAATATGGACTTCTGATATCCAATATATAAGACAAAATAAACACTTCACCATTGGTACACGAATCGCGCGTACCATAATGCGTTTCAGTGCCATTTGTAACAAGGGACTCGAAGAATGAGGCTAGATATATCCCACAAGTCATGCCAAACCTTGATGCCATATTCTTTTCTTGAGAGCATGCGCAATATATTAAATACTATATCGGTGTAGCCTAGAATAACAAAATTCTATAGATTGCTATTTGATTGAGACTAATGCTGTTTTTCGCCAAACATAACTGATTTGAAATTGGAGTAAAAACGGAAACAAATGAATGTAAATCAGTTTATATACATTCATATTATTATATGCGTTGCGACCCATTTGTGTTAATTTCTAGGTCCTAAATATTAGCGATTAGCTCCTTTAAAATAGCTGCCAATTTCTGTTATCCTTTAACTTTATTATAAAAACATAAAATATATTCAATATTATGTTTTACTTATACGAGAATTGAAAACCCAATCTTTCTGTAGGAAAGTGAATAATACTCGATCCCCGGGAACAAATTTCCCAAAAACTTAAAGAAGCATTTTGTAAGATTTAGATAAAGATCGTGTCGTTCTTGCTATAATAGTTTAAAAGTAGATACGGAATATGCATAAATTGAAAATTTCAGACCCATTACTACATTCTGAGGGAAGTTATGAGTAATTGAAGTTTGACAAGAAAGTCTCGATTATCTATTTTATTGAAAAATTATTAATTGACTAGGGGGCTTTAATCCATTCTATATCAAAGCCATCCGATAGGCAAGATAGCTGATTATGAGCTTGTCACGTGTCTAAATAATAATCAAGCGAGTAACATTTGAAGCTGGACCTGAAATAGGGAGATTTAGGTCTTACATAATCCATCAGTAATATATATCTGCAATTTAAAATATTAGTAGTCGAGTTTATTGTCTCTATTGATGCTTATTGGCTTTACTTTCCCAGCGAAAAGAAAATTTTAAATTTGTTCACTTTAGACACTTTGTCAATTGTACTTTGATTTTGTTAGTCGACCCGTTTCAACCAGTATTATCATCTACTAGTATTTAAATCTATAGTCCATCTTTCGTTTAGGATAGTTTGACTAGATTCTAAAATAAAACTAATAGTCCGTTTTCGCGAGCCTTCACTTCAGAGAGTCCGAAATTTTTTGCCCTTGATCTGACCATGAAACAATAATTTCGCACGTAGAGTCAACGCCAAGTTCCAAAATTGCCCCAATGATAAACGCGAATCTTCAAACCTTTTCCAATTTTATTTTGCTGAAAGGAAACTACACATGAATACGATCAGGGCGAATGTAGTTGGAGACATTTTAATATCCGTCTAGTTGAAAAGTTGAGATGAATTATATGACGGCAAAAATCATACAGAAACTGAAAGCTCGTATAACGAGCAATTTAATTTAAAGCGAGAATTTCATATTTTCTAAGAAAGTCAAAACATATTTTTATGATTTTTGCTCGATAGGTTGTCAACTTACTATTATTTGAGATCATATGTGTTTTTCTCACACTTAAAACTCATTTACACCGGAAATAATAACAAAATCCCCCCCCCCCCCCAATTACCTCCCTTGTTTTCCTATTCCCCACCATGGAATAGCTGTCTTCAAACGTTTGAATTTAAAGTTGAACAATATATTTTTGCTAATTCTTCAACTGGCAATATTAATTATAGGATGATTCTTTAACATGGTAGGACTGTTTATAGATACCATCTTTATTTTAATACATTTTAAGAATATAATTTAAATATGAAATTGTAACTTTAAGTATACAAAGATAATTTCTCAACAATGAGGTTCAAAAGTTCAAAACATTACACAGACGTCCTTATTTTCTACACCGACTGCACTAAATTAAAACTGACAAGGATTTTTTTTTGTCTGCACGCCCCTTTCAGTGTCAAGGCGAAAAATCCTGAGGAACTTTCTCGGTCAACACTGGGAGCGAGTCTTGCTCACTGAACCACCGCGTTTCCTTACTGTTCATTGCGGGTATTCAATCAAACATGTACATCCAGAACTTCCTTTTCTTACTGGAAGGAAGTTTCACGTGAATTTGATCAGTGTTAATGTGACTGGAGACGATATGAAATAAATGATTAATACCTGTCTAGTCGAAACTTTTGAGTAGGATTAATATATGACGGTAAAAAACACAGACGCCATGAGCTCGTATATCAAAGTATAATATAATTAATACATCGCTATATCCGATATACATAATTATTATACCGGTGTTGACCTTCTCGACCCGTAGTATAGTACATTTTGATAAAACTAACCATAAATATAAAGTAGATTGGGAGACTTCCAAACTTCTCATTTCCGAATATAAACAACCGTATGCCCCCCCCCCCTTCACCGAAAATACAGCAACTTAAAAGAATTAATAAAATAAATAAAAATCACACAAAAACGACAACAGGGAACAAACAAAAAAAAACCCAACCCAAAACAAGGACATTCAACATGATATGGGATTAGTTTAACGTCCCAAAACAGAAATAACCACACGATCAAACCATCACCCCACAAAGACATTAAAAAATACTCCCCAAAACAACAGCGAAATGAAAGCACATTACCCCCCCCCCCCCCAAAATAAAAACAACAAAAAAACCAACAACAAACAACTAAACACCCCCCCCCCCAAAAAAAAAAAAAAAACCCCAAAAAACCCCCCAACAAAACAACAACAATAAATAAAATAGTTAAAACAAAACAAAACAATAAAACCAAAACAATCCAAATCATGATTTTGGAGAATTCGGGAATCACAAGTACGTTTCTACTTGCAGACCATACTCCTCGCGGTGTTCCGTTTGACTAGCTCGAGCACTGGGGGATTTCTCGGGCCATTGCTTCAGGAATATTCTTGCAGACAAGTCTCGTCTATCTCAAATTATTTCTGCGACTTGGTGACCCAGACTAGGACACCTGCAAATTCTGACGTCATAATGAACGATGACGTCAGGCGTCGATTAAAAATAGAAAATAACATTTTACCGTTATTGTCACACAAGGAAACAAATTCTCAACGGAACTCATTAAAAGGGCAACGTTTTCATATGGCTTATTGAACTTAAAAAATAAAATAAAATGGGATCGGTTGGAATTTCTAATAAATATTAGGCCCATATAGTACGGATATTGTTTTCTGAATGGGTAGCATGGGGGATCACGGTTGCTAAGTGGATAAGGCGCTGGTTGGCTAGCTTGGAAGTTGGAGGTCGGGTGTTCGATCCCTGCATTGACCGAGAAAGTTCATCTCGATTTTCCGACGTGATTTCCCCTTGTCAGTGATGCAGAAGGAGGGCCTGATAAGAACAGCTGCCTAGTCGTTCGGATGGGACAAAAAACCAAGGTCCCGTGCAGGTAAAAGATCCCTTGGCAGTTGGAATTCGATATAAGAGTAGGTCGTAGCGCCGCTGCCCGGGCAAAATTTCCCTCTTGCACACTGTATGGCGTATGCCCGTCTTTAATTAGCTCAGGTTAAGTGCATAACAGTAGGACGTTAAACCCCATTTCATTCATTCATTATTAGAGACATGACATCACATCTAGACAAAACATTACCGTTAAGAATTGATACTCGTATTAAACTATGTCAAAACGACATTGCAGCCCTATATAATAATAGAAATATTAATGCTTTATTACACAACTGCATGTTATGCACGAGTATGGTAAAGCATACAGTACAAAACAAAGTACAATAGAATAATAAACATCAAAGAACATAGAAAAGGGTTTACAGAGGTTTCTAAAAGTATTAATATAGGTTTCTAAAAGTATATTCAATTATATTAATAATGCTTGTGAGGTATATATTAGGCCTTATAAAGCGAATGGTAATTAATATCTATTTTTAAACATTTCATATACGAAAGTTGCAACATATAATATCATAATTCAATATGATCCATCGTTTATTCAGCAGGTGCAGCCTTACTTAATGTGTGTAACGGAAGTTTGTAATTATAACGAAGTATTTCATTATAGATCTTTTATCTGAAAATGTACAGATATGACACATGACTTCTCGAACCACACATTTTTTGTTATTTGTTTGAAGATAATCAAGCAATGGACACGTCAATTTTATATCGGTGCGGCCCATTTTCATGAATTCTGCTTCTGTGTTATTTGGCTACAGACAGACATGGGCGGGGCTTAACGGCACGTGACCGGCTGGAACCCTTAGATGCGCAGACGGATTATCGCGCATTGCATATACTTGGCCATGGCGGACACTGAAGTGTATATGGTATGGTGAAGTAAAATATCGCATATATGACCGCCAAAGCAAAGTCTGGCAATTTATGCAAGTTGCCCAGCTATTGGGAGATATACCGGCTGCATCGACATGCTATTTTGTTTTGGATTGTTTGGTAAGTAAAACTCATTTTTAGCAGAGCACCGTCCCCGACATGACTTTTTTAACTTCACTTCCGGAATAGTTACATAGTAAACTTACACCTTAGACTTCCTTTGAATGTCAGTTAAAAAAATTAATTAATTTTTTATTTTATTTTCAGCCTTATTACTGTATAATACAGTTGTTGCTAATGGTAACTATACTTTCATTTAAACACTTAAATAATACATGTCAATGTCGTTTTTTACTTGAATTACTGATAAACCTAAACCCCCATCCCCTCTTCTCACTCAGTCTGCTGTTGAACAGAGAAGTCTTGGTACCCGGTAGGCCAATTCATGTCTGCACCATTTAACTGCAAGGTGCATTATATAACTACTACATGGAGCTAAATGCCATGCTGACATAATAACATACACTTTGCATTAAATACGACTTTGTGCAAGCACACAATTTTGAAGTAGACCTAGTATAGAATGGCAAATAAATATACTTTGACAAAACATACACACTTTTTTTAATTTAATAAGCATTTGAATCATCTGCAATGTCTTTGTAGACATGATCCTACAGTATAGAAGATAGGTCATGACCCAGTGAATATGTGTGAAATGTGTAATCCTGATGTCATGTTATCAAGGGTCAAGCAATATTAATTCTCCCAAATTATATTAGTAAACTATAAATGTAACCTTTGAAGAATCATGCATCATGCATTACTCACATTAACTGAATACCCAGTTGAATGAATTATGGTTTTGAATGAATAAGGAATTCATTTGATCTGCACTTAAAAATTCATTTGACATTTGAAATTTGAATTAATATTAACTGGTAACATTTCATACATGATGAGAAATGTTGAAAAAATTAAAAGGGCAACAAGTCAGTTGATTGATAAATATCTCAAAGTTCAAAATTATGTATTATTTTAACTGTAAAAACTATTATCATCATCTTCATACAGCCAGTGCTGCTATTTAGTAAAGTTTAACGACCTATGCATCAAAAGCAAACATGGATACTAAACTCACATAAATTTATGCTGCAACAAAACTTGCTATATGTAAGCCTACATGTCAAGAAAACTGAAGCGCTTTTAAATGGTTTCCAGAGGATGTAACTCTACAATATATAGATGATGTTTAACGTCTGTGTTAAAGGGACAATAACACTCTTGCTGGCTTGACAGGTCCAGAAAAAAAAATAAGCCTTATTCTAACTACAAGATGTTTAAGTGTCCTACCTGTTGTGTAAATTATCCATTACAACCTATCTTACTTGTCCAGAGGGTTCAAAAATATGTTTAAATCCAAGTTGCATTTGAAAGTGCTTACGTAAGGCTTTTCAAACCATGTTACGGCATGTAGTTGAATTTTTCCAATTTTTAAAATTAGGTGTGTTAAGATGAAATTTGTATCATTTTTTAATTGAAATATTGTAAAATAGTACAAATTGTTGACCAGAATAAAGATTGGAACATATTATTCAGTTACAACAAGAGTGGTATTGGGGCTTTAAGGGTTTCAGGGTTGCTCAGTATGTAAGAAGTTGGCTAGCTCTCCAGGAATTCCTGTGTTCAAACACTGCTTTTGTTGAGAAAGTTCATCAGGATTTTCAGGGGTCGTCGTCCTTGTTGTGTAGGAAACAGGGCTTGGCAAGGGACAGCATAGTCGTTTGGATGAAACAAAAAACTGAGGTCCCATGTACACATTGGCATTGGCGAGCACATAAAAGAACCCCTAACAGTTGGAATTAAAAATAAGAGTAGACCTATCACTGCTGTCTGGGCAAAATTTTCCGTATGACTCACAGGACACTGCATGGCATATGTCTGTTGTCATTTGGCCATTTGGTGCAGAAAAGTAAGACATTGAACCCCATTTCGTTTCACGTTCAATTAATATTGCATCGTTTGGTTTTTAGACATTGATGAATGACCAGAGGCGGATAATTGCGTCGTCAGCTGGTGCATCGATGAATAACAACAGTACTTCATAAAGTACAAAAGAGATTGGATGACTTTTATTTTGGAAAAAAAAAGCATTATGATTGCTTTGTTATATAATTAAGATACGTAAAGATCAGAAATCAGTACTAATACTACTAATAGTAACTAATATAATTTAAGCTTCAAATAAATAATTTTGGAGCAGTATGTTTTTATTAGGTGTATTTTTGATTGTGTACCAGTCTTTAAACTCAGTCATTGAAATTAATTCTGAATTGTGGTCACTTGAAAGATAAAATGAAGGTAGAATAAACACATAACAATGATACATGTACATATTATTTGTACAAATTACAATTCATGTATTATATATATCATATAACTGTCTAGACAGTATCAGTAGACATTAAACATTTTTGTTTGTTTGTTTATATAACCAGTAAGAATAATTATATCAGTTACTTCACATGCAGACAATGAATATTACACAATCTAGTGATCTACTCAAGAAATGGAGGTGTGGTCTTGTAGTCCTTAGGTCATTAACCCTAACGGCTAGTCAAGAACACTTTGACCTGCCCCATTTCTTCCTCCACAGTCAACTGCTGATAAATGTACATGCAATTCCTAATAGTGGCAATATACACACAATCACTAGTGTGTATAGATTTCCACTATTAAGATTTCAACCGAATCTGACTTTTTTTAGAAAGAAATACAAATACATTTATCATATATACATGTATACTCGTAAACAATAAGAAATTGTTTGAGAATAGTGGTAATGAGATTGACTGCAGCGTTCAAAGTAGTTTGGATTCATTCACCCTTTGAGCTGTTTCCGTGTACTGGTACATGTAGTCGAGTTATTTGTCAAAAATGGGTTGTTTTTGTTGTATAACCTTGCTGAGTCCACCAACCTTTGAACTGTAGGAAGTGCTGTATGACCAGACTAATTGTACATTACACAGTTATTGTCCTTCCTTAACCCTGTAATGCCCACACCATGAACCGAGTTTTGGAAAATTATGATACTTTGGATTATTGAAGGTTTACATGTAGTAAAAAATATCCCAGGGTAAAATTTAGGATCGGGTGACATTGACCTTGATTTTCAATGTGTATCATATATGATACAGTGGGCTAATCACAACAAAAAAAATTCTAAACCAACATAAAATTTCGTAACAAAACATTGTTTTTTTGAATTAACAAAGAATTTATCATATTGTTTGTCATTTCATTACAATATTTTATAATTTTAAAACAAATGCATAACATAAATAGAAAAATCGCAATAACAAAAAATCACACCAAAAAGCCAAATTTTGATAAAAAAATTCATTTAATTGGTTGTGGTCTAAAACAGGTTAATACACACATATAATTGATATAAATACACAAATAGCTGAATTTCAAGACATTTCTGGCACTCTTTTAACACATGATAAGAACAATGCCCACATTTCTATATATCAATAAAGTATGCCTCAGACCCATTGTATCATATCTGATACACTCAATTTCGACATTGATTTTCAGAAAATATATTGTTTATTTTTAAATTTGAATTAGACTAGTAAAAATATATATTTTCTGGCAACAAATAGCATATAAGTAAAAGTAGATTTACTAACGATGTATTTTTTTTAATTGGAATCATTACATAGGTTTTATTGACATTTCCGAAAGTGTAGAGTTGGTCCCAGGCACTTGAGGCCAGGGTCCTGAAAGTTGTACAGTTGCACCCGGTGACCGACTTTTATTTAACGGGGAATAAATAATAATTATATTATTACATTAAATAATTAAAATACTCGATAGGGATTATAATAATATGCATATCATGTAGGTGTGCATATCTGATACGCTGGGTATTAAAGGGTTAATAACAGACAATGTCTGAACAATTTTCACATCAAATGTCAAATTATGATTGAAATATTTATGTGAGTTGTGGAATCTAAATTATCACAATATTATCATTTTGCAATTTGTGAATGTACCAAAATTGAAAATATTGTTGAGATAATGATATGTTTTGTCTAGGTTCCGAACAATTATGTTAATGTTTTGTCTCTTTTGTGTATCGTTTTTTTATCTCGACTATATTTGTTTATATGTACGCATTGGGTTTGATACAATGTATTTGGTGAACATACAGCAAATAACTGATCGCATAGGTAACAAAATTAAAAAAAACATAATCTATTCGTTCAAGCCAGACTCAGCAATAGGTAAACAACTAATAACTACAGCCTTAAGTTTCATTAAAGAATTGTACATTTCTATGAAAGAATTCCTGAAATTTTTGCGCGTGTAATGTCTTTTAATTTTAGACAAGTATAGCATGTGCACGAGTAATGACTCGCACCTCTCTGTTTTATGTTTAAAATAAAAATTGATACCAAACGGTTAATAGCTACAGGTATTCGAATAACAAAAAGTCCTACTCGTAGGAACACTGAGCATTTGGGTGTTTACACATATACATGTAATTTCAAATATTGGAACACAATACACATAAGAATATTGGTTAGAAAGTAGTTGGGGAAGGGCTACCAGTGCTTTTGTAAATGCAAAACTGTTTGTCAGGTTGGTAAATGGCACCTGACAAAATGTTGACATTTTGAACTTTGTGCTGGGTATATGTAATAATAAAATCATTAAAACATAAAAAAAGAAAAAAAACACTCGTTGTTGTTTGTATGTTAGAGGAGAGTTGAAAAAGCCTCCCCTAAATCAACAAACTGAAAAATTGCTCCCCTAAAAAAGCTCTCACAGTTTCGTTATAAAAGAGTGATTAGAAATTAAGGAGAGAGATTAGTTGTGTGTATGGGGAATGGTTCTGAAGGTTAATAACTGCATGTAATGGGTTATTCCTGTTTTCATAAATGACAAAAACAATTCCATGACATTCTAAAGGAGATCATTTTTAAATGGAGGGAGAAAAACCCTCCCTTGGGTCGACATTCATGTGTTTGACAGGCGTTCAAGTACGATCGCTTAAAAAACAATGACTGAAAAATTTTGCCAGGCAAAAAGGTGCCTAAGAAATCTATATGACAGATACCTTAAGTCTAGGCTTGTCCCTTTCAAGATTTGTTCTAAAACTTGTAACAACCTAGTTGATACATTATTCAGCACAAATATTTCTTGTTTGTATTTAGGGATCAAGGGGATGATGTTATATTTCAGTCTACTATACCCATTTGATAAAACATTGTCAGGTAAACATACATGTATATCAGACAGTCCCTTGGTTAATTGCTTCTAAGTTCTAGCAAGTTCATATTATTGACTATATGGTATATGGAATTATGTTTCTTGTATTGTATACTCAAAATTCAACACTGTAATTAGGGCTGTCAAAAAATAGTGCTATATCGATACAGTGCAATACAACCGTCTTTGATACACTGAATCATACATTTTTGCAGTATCGGATCTGTTGGACAAATGTCCTGGCTCCTCCACATTTAAGGACCCCCCTACAATATTGGGCATACAGTACTAATATTTTATCCCGGATGTCACTAAAATAAAGTCTGTTTAACATACTCAAATACTCAAACGGACAACAGATTCTAAAGGTCAATGAAATCTCTGCCTAAATTGTCTCACATGCACTGAAATTAATCTTAATTTTTAAAAAAAAAACCTGGAGGAAAACGACCAATGCACTCAAGGGGGTGGGGTACATACTAGTACGATTCGCTATCAGTACGACAATTTGAACAAAGAACAATAGGGCCCCCGCACAGTTGGTATGTCCCGGGCCCCCCCCACAAGGGTAATCCAACACTTATTTTAGTTGTATTATTTTTTTCTACTGTTATTTTATATTCAAATTTAGCTAGTCTGTTTATAAATACTTCATAATCAGTCATATTTTTTAGGCTTTGCAGTTAAAAACAATAATATTGGTCAAAAATAAAACTGTGCTTTGTAATAAACTCTGAATTTATCGAAGTACATGTATTGCAATATATTGCAATGCGATTTTTGGCCGCAATACACAGCCCTACCTGTAATCTTATTCTCTGAATAATGGTCATCTTTGATCGACATTGTACATGTATGTTACATGAAATAAGAGTAAATCTGACTTTCTGTACTAGTACTACATGTAGATTGTTTTATAATGTATGTTATGTATATTACATGTAGAATTGTATATAGTTAAACATGTCCACAGTATGATGATGACAGTGTGTGGTATTATTATTATACCCGTATGTTGTAATAATGTTTAACATTAAGTTTTTATTTCACCACAGCCGTAAATACTTAAGATCTTATACATATAAGTACATATCTTATATTATTTACTGTATGCAAATTGAGCTTTAGTTGGATATAAATCTAATCTTATTGATTCTTAATTACTTCTTTGTGAACTAAATTTAAATGTGTTACTCGGTCAGAGATCACATTTCATTTTGACTGGATATACAAATGCGGGATCGTAAATTTGTTATTTGTTCAGATTTCACTTTGTTTTTAACATTTGAAAACAATAACTTAGTTAATTTTTGTATTTTAATCATTTTTTTAATATCATTTTTTAAAACAGAACAGCTGTGAATTTAGCTATCATAATAAAGTATTGATCAAAAAACAATGTTATTAAGTGCATAGATTTCAAAATTCCAACCCTTTTTAACTAGCGGATCCAATGGTTATTTTGTGAATCTTGTATATTTACGCTGTTCAATCAGATTTCCCATATTAATCCTAACTTTGGCCATCTTGATAGTGATTTAGAATAATTAGATATAACATGTGGTTGTCTACATCACCACATAACAAGATGATCACCATTGCTTTTCATGTAATCTGATATAAGCTATACAAATTCTTTGTCTGAATACCAATAATTTCATTTGGAACTTTGTTTACTTTTTTTTTTCCATGGATCCTCTTTCCCCTTTTCCCCAATCGAGCCCTTTGAATTTAACCCACCTCTCCTAATGTTTTCACAGGCCCCATGTTGTAAAAAGGGAAAATGGGTTTTAACGTTGACTCAACACAAACAAGGTCATTTCATAACTACCACTAACATATGGTTAAATTTATTTCAATAATTTGCTTGTGCGTAGGTCTTATAGCATTGTGAGGAAATCGGGGGGCTCCCCAGAAAACCCATGAGTTTGGATATGTCTCCTCACATATTGTCATCTACACATGGAAATTGAAACTACGCCCATTGACTAAATCACAGACCTTACGATCAAAACGCTTATTTTAAACCATTCAACCAACCAATCTGGTAGGGAAACTCCAGTTTAATGTACAATATGATCCATATTTTAAATTAATCTCTGTGAAGGTAGGGTTATGATTATTATTACTAGTAGATTTTATAGGCGATTTATTACCAGGTTAATATTGTACTTGATGACTGTCTGTACCGGTGTAAGTTAGGTTGTGAGTGCCATAAGATAAGCACTTAATGTACATATATGTCATGTACTGTACTTAGAGAAGTTTTGAACACATGATAATATGAACCTTTGCAGTGTAATCTTATTAAACGGCAACATGCAATTCCGTACTCAAAATATTCCTTTTTGTTCTAATGATATTACAGACTTGTCTGACGGCTATCCCCGTCTTAATTAGACCAGTCGGTGCAGAAATGTACAAGTAAGACGTTAAATCCAATTTCATTTCTGACAACGATTAAGGGTCATTTTCAAATTAATCAAATGTTTCAACACCAACAATAATATTGTATCAAAAATGGACAATAAATTTCAAAGAAATAATTCTGTTTTATGTCAAGGTAAACTTAACTGAGAATTAAGCCTAAGAAGGAGCGTGTGAAAAAAGCACTCAATACCTTGGCTGTTTTACTTTAATATTTCTAATATCAAAATATCGTAAAAAATGCATTGTCACTTACTGCTAGAGAATAAATGTCATTCATTTAATATGATATATTTAAATTACCCTAGACTTACCTAATAATATAAATGTCAAGCCTCCGTAAAAAATGTAAAAAACAACTTCATATGCATGACTTGTAATGAACCTTAAAACATCTGTATTTCATAGTCCATACAAGATAGCATAAGGGCAGGCAGTTGCTGCAATAGAAATCAACCTCTGTTTTTGGTCGGTCTAGAAAAAAGTATATTATCACCAAAGAATATCCAAGTCAGAAATCTGTGTCAAAATGAGCCAAATTCGCCATAATACAATATGTCCATTCAAGAAGTTTGGGCGTGAAAATTCAAATTTTACCAAATTGCGGATCAGGGTTTGGTGTCAAAATATACGTTTTTGAAGTAGCTTAATTCCCAATTAAAGATTGAAGATTAATGGTACTCCTTCCTTAGACCTAATACAATGACATTCATCCAGTATCAACTAAATTTCATTTGAAATGTCACCCAACTCACTGTGTTAGCAGCTTTGCTGGGTATGTCAACTAGGGCCACTCTCGGGGGGGGGAATTTAGTTCCAAAACGATTGAAATGTTCAGATGCAAATGGATACAATATCGCCTGTTTGTCAGATATGTAGTGAACCATTTGATAATGAACAGCCCACCGTCATTCCGAAAATAACGGGTATTGGAGGCTTTAAAGAGGCGGCTAAGCTGAGAAATTATGGTCCTGATTTGTCTATCATTCATCCAATATTGTACAATGTTGTAAAGCTATTGAAGTGGAGGTTCCATCAAGGTCTAGACCAGTGATTCTAAACCAGTGTTCTGAGGTAAACAGGTGCGACGCGAGTCTTCCTGGAAATTTTTAACGTCACACTTAGAAAAACCAATTGAATATTCGCTGGTGTCGACTGGTAAGATCGTAGCTGTATTTTTCTTTATTTAGTCATTCTATGTGTCTATGACTAGTCTGTGTCTATGTTGTGTGTCGTTTATGAATTTTTATTTTGAAAAATTTAAATATTTTTGATTAATATTTAGCCAGGTGTGCCGTTTTTTTTTTCATGTGTTCCAAGGAGAACCACTGATTTAGATAGTCTGTGGTGTTAAAATTCATTTTTGCGATCCGATGTCTTTTACATTGTCTGTAGGAACGATTTGTAGACGGTTCATTACCGCAGATATAATTGGTGACCACCGTTACAAGAGTAAACAGTAGAAATCACAACAGCTATTTTTTGAACATGCCAAGAGATCACAAATGACGACTGGACATTAATTTTAAGAGAAAACCAACGAGGTTGGACAGACAACCCTGCTCCTTGTTACATGTAGGTACCGGTGAATTGAAACCATGTCAGTTGACTCAATGACAGACCTTATGATACAGCACACATGCTAAACATTTGGCCATCCAATGCTTTATATAGCATCTAGCAATAACTCATGAACTAAGTCATAACTATAGAATATGACTAGACACCAAGATTTGTTCTGTTCTAAATTCTCTGCCATAGAAATTTTTTGTCCACTCCTTATTAAACTTAGTCATGGCTAGGGATCTTAATCGGCTTATTATTGCCGGCCTCCAATACCTGTTATCTTTCCGTTATTTTCGGAATGGCGTTGGTCAGTTCATTATCAAATGGTTGACTGCATATAGGGATCAATCTGTGTCTTGGATCATTTGAATAATTTTGTGAAATAAATTTGCTGTGTGCTACAATAGGTTTTGACTATCTTGACTCGATTTTCGAGGTTGATGATAGAAATCAGACATGCCCAGGACACTGCGTTCACCATGCCTGCTATGCTGCTTCTGCAGTGAGCAGTGGTCGGCCAGAGAGTCGAAATGAAATTAAGTTGATGCTTGAAAAATACCATCGGAAAAGATTTGAGGCAGACCCGAGTCCTCCGACTTCCCTAATTAATGGGATTTTCTCTTATTTTTACCCAGAAGAACTAATTAATTACAAAGATGAGAAGAAGTGTCGAAATTAGAATTGGCTACATGTACCTCCAAAATATGGTCATTTTGTAATTCGGGTTTTCCATCCAAAATTGACTGCCATCTGGAATTTTTTTCAAATATTGACTGCAGTATAACTAATCACCAAAATGTGTATGGAAATGGTTTCAGCTACCCCGAAAGGATATATTTCCCCGAACTACTAAGGAGCCCTACGCGGAAGCGAATTATTATAATAAAATTCAACCATGTGTGAGGCTCGAAATGACCTAGTTTGTGTGAAGTGGACATTAAACGCCATCTCTCTCTCTCTCCCATTTATAGCTGGTTTGGTACAGGTAAAGTTTCATGTCTAGAGCTTTTAAGTTCAGTAGGATTTTTTTTTCAAATTTAAATTACACTTGGAATGTTGAATAATGGCTAGATGTTTTGTAATACATTAAAGCGTTCTGTGAAATATAGGAAGGCCTATATCTGACGTTAAGTTTCTAATGTGTATCATAGTTAAAAAAATATGTCTGCTACATTTATTAAAAGCACATCAGTTTTACAATATACAATAATGCACACCTTGCTGTAATTACCTGCAAAATAATTACTGCCAACATCTTCACATTTATTTTCATTTGCTAGAAATAACAATTTGTCTTTTAAATTAGGCTTACTTTGATAGACAAAACATATTTTTAGGTAATATTTCTACCTCCAGTTGCTTTCCATGTGTTACTATTTATAGCTTAAAGAGTTTGCTTATTCATTCCTGGCATACTTGACCCCATTCCTCACCTTTGCCCTCATTTGCCCTCCCATTTTTACAAGCTGTGGGCATTTTTCGATGATTATCATTTTATGAGGTTGGAGTTTGAAAATCTGGATTGTTTTTACATTATGATAAAACAATAGTAGGTGGTTATAATTCATGTGTAATGAATGTTTCAGTGCATTCTTGAATTATACAGAATAGTGTGTCTGGAATTCTTTTGTTGAAATAAAAATCCATTCACAGAATATATGTAGAAAGCCTTATTTGTTTGTTAACTTCAATGACTACTGTATTTGTGGTTACAATTTATATGTCTACAAGTTTTGTCAGACAATTTTTGAAGAGACCTCTTTTGACACATGATAGTTGACTGTATAGATGACTAAAATGATGCCAGTCTGGGTAAACAAGTCTAATTAAGTAGTAAAGAAGGGGAGATAATTAGTAAACGAAGCGTAATCTTGAACGTCTAGACATAATGAAAGGATAATGGTATTACTGGTGCTTATTGATTGAGTGAGGTCAGCAAATAGAGTTTTTTTGACCAACTTCTTGACTAGACTAGTATCAATATGTACTTAGTTACCAAAGCTTTACATATTGAATTCCTCCTTCCGTTTAAGTCAAAATCATGTGTCTGTAAATCTGTATGTCCATAAATTATTGTTTTGTAATTTTAATTATTGGGCCAAACCGTCTGCTAAAATTCATCTACTGTGTCCAGAGTCCAAAGGCTGAATTTGTATTCACCCGCATAATTTGCTTGAATCAAATATATTTTGTCTGAATTTCATTTGGCGCGCTTGTATTGACCTATTGTGTCCTTTTCGTTGAAGCTTTGCCGATTGTAGAATTCATTGGCCAATTACCACTGATAAGCCTTTGGCTTGTTTCGGTATCCTGTGATAAATATTGTTTTAAAAAAAAAATGTCCAGAGATCACATGATTGTTTGAAGACAAAATGGCGACCATCACGGCATCATAACCACTTATATTTCCCTCAACCAATTCTCGAATGTGATTGTTAAAAAAACTGTGTGTCTCGGCGACAGATTCCGGTTTTCGCCCAGCCACTCTTATTCTCAAACCTCTTTCTACGTAATTTTTAAAAAATGTCGCACCGCTGCAGCTAATTTTCTTGTTTTCGCAAAGAAATTTGTCTAGCGTGTCCGCTGCTATAGATAGCAATGTAGATCTTGTTGCATATATATATATCAGTCTAATCTTTAGTCTGGTTAATGGATATTGAACGAGACCAAGTGCATAAATTATAAACGAGCAGAATTGAAAATAGAATTTGTAATTATGTGAGAGTGGAAACCACATCCATTTATTAATTATATATATCCCAAATATCTGGCATATATATATATTTCATGAGAAATGTTATTTTCGGTGAGTGTGGCCTTTAAATTTATTATCTTATTTGTTCTGATCTTTAAATTTTAGAAAAAAATATATGTAAGCCTTTTGTCTGCATTTTTCAACTACTTATTGCTAAGTAATGATATTATTGTTTGACTATGAAAAAGTGTTATATATTGATAATCTACTGTCTAGACTGGTAATTAAGAATTAATTGGTTTTTGTTAGCATTGATTTTCCCCTCTTTTATTTTAAACCAGCCAGTCTAACAATACTGTCTGATTTGAGAGATAGAAAATAGATTTTATTATATAAGCTTACTGGTATGGATATTTGTAGCCATTTTTGAAAAAAATCCACAACATTTAATTGCTTTAGTAGAAAGGTTCTATATGGTAATAACTAACTTGAATCGGCATTAACTGAGAATAAACTATTATAATTTTCTTTTAAATTATGGTCTAAGTGTTATTTAATTTTCTCAACAGTCCCCTGCAATTACAGGTGCAAACGATCACTTTTATCAACATACATGTACCGTAATCAACTG
The DNA here is from genome assembly GCA_917208275.1 of Patella pellucida. NCBI lineage: Eukaryota > Metazoa > Mollusca > Gastropoda > Patellidae > Patella > Patella pellucida. The sequence goes on from OU795039.1 coordinate 68,846,396, forward strand.
AAGCTTTCACTAATATTGTCCAGGCATTTTCATTTGCAGTCAAAAATAAGAAGGCGGGGCTAAATCTGTTGTATTTAGTACATAATTCCCATAGATCTATAAATATTTTACGATTACTATATTTTTCTACAATAAAATACAGCTGGAAAGCAATATTGGTGCATGTAGGTCCTAATAGTACTAGGGGCAGTTGGTTAAGTTCCATGGTGAGAATTATCTGCTTAGGCAAATGAGTGATAAGCAAGTTGATTGGTCAAGACTTTTGAACATAACAACTTTTAATTGAGGAAGAATGTTCAAACTTGATGTTCATTAAGTGAATGTCTTGACTCAGTTCAATGATTAACATTTTGAGATAAAGCTAAGCAGAACTAATCAATTTCCTTGGTCAATGCTTTGGATCAAGATCATCTTGATTCTATCTGATATAGAATGATGAATCAAACTTAGTGTAAATTTTGATTGATTCTTTTGAAAAAAATAACTGTGCAATTAATTAATATGTGTCATCTATTTAATTTGGCATTTTGGCGGGGGACATCGTCATAAGCCTCATTGTTGGCTTGTTTAATTAATGAGCTTGGAGAAATCAATCTGTCAATGATTTACATGTACCTAGATGTAGTCTTTCTGTACCCAGAGCCATTGGTTAGTGCTTTAAGGTGCATATAACACATTAAATATACACATATGCTTTATCTAAAACATTGAATATTTATAGTTTTTTTCACCTTGGTTGTAAATAAGTGGTGTATAGTTTACATACGTAGAAGAAAGTTGTTATACGCCATGTCTGGATTCCTCCATATTTAATAGCTATTGATCTGTAGAATTCACAGTGACACAACAAGTAATGCATAGAAGTGAAACGAAACTCTGAACATTTCTTATTTTAACAATTGCTTTAGGTCATACAGACTGGAACAAAATGACCTGAACCAAGTCAACTTTAATACAATGACAATATGACTGATCATGTTGTTCCAGATTGAACAGGATCTGTTGAAACAATCAAACAAGTAGAGCAAAGATCTGTTAGTAATACGTACCGTAGAAACAGAAGTGACATCAGGTGTTTCTTGTATAGGGAGACGGCAAACCACAAAGTAATTGAATTTTCAACATAATCTTGTAGAGAAATGATATCAGGTGTTTTAGCAAGAGTAAACATACCATAAACCTTCTTTGTGCAGGAAACAAACAAATGCTTGGAGTGTGGGGGTGGGGGAGAGTGTTTGCCTTGGTCTAGTGGTTTAACATATCTGAAATACATATCTTCATGTTGAGTAGATATGTACACACCTGAGACACAAGTTTGAATTGTTGTGCAATCTAACTGCATTCATTACATGCAGTATCATTTATACAAGTTCAGTATCCATGCAATGAATAAAAACACGCTCTATGTTAAGTTGGTATTTTATATTGACTTTTCAATTATTTATTTCAAGTGTTCAGCCCACTCCCAAGTTATTATCATGACCAAGTTAATACTTTAACACAAGTATTGTAATATAATAGTTATTTTGTAATCTGTATTTTATTTGATAAAATGTCACTGATTTATTTATTAATGTTTTTCTTGAAATTGTTAAACTGAGTTCTTATAACAAGATACATATTACAGATAGCCTAGTTACACTGTTCACACACACACATAATTTGACATTTGTTTCCAGAGAACTTTTAAAACTGATCATGAATAGGCACACGTCACGATCGTCTCAAGAGTGCATGCCGTTCTGTGAGTAAATTACGTTGATCATGTGACTTGTTTTAGATGACAAATCGCCAAAATCGTAAGATTGCTGTTGTAGCTGGCTATTTATTTGATAAAAATAAAGTGCAGAATACCTAGAAGGACTAGTTTGGCTTATAACAATGGTTCGCCCAACAATATACGCTGGACATGTTCCCCCCCCCCCCCCCCACACTTTACTTCACATGACCAATCCATAAATGGAAAAATGAATAATAGAGAAACTTGTAGACTGGCCCAACCATGCCCAATTGACTACCATTCACTTTGTTTGGACGGCTCACATATTTTATCAGACGTAGCTGATTAGAAATTAAAGTATTGATTTAATTGAATGTGAACGTATTTATATATTAGTATGCATTTGCTTTTCTACCCATTTACAACAGTATTTTATTTTGAAAAGAATATTCTCTTTAAACAACTCCCACTCTTAACCAATATACCTGGGGCTATACATGTATGTATAAAGCTCTTTACTGGTTTTTCACCCAAACTGTGTTGCTATTCTGAATAGCACAATTAAAATTTGATTTATGCATTAAATCGACTAAGAATGACAGTATGTCTAGTGTACATTATTAACTAAATAAGTAGACCAAGCATTATAGTATTGAGTCTATGTATTGTAAATATATGAGCGATTAATAGTATTCAGTTTCATTTAAAAACTAAATTGACAACCTATTAATTACAATGTCTATCAAATTAAACAACTGGATACATATATTATTGATAATTATTGACAGAAGACTTATTATTAGACTTTCATTAGTCAAAATTACAGAAACTTTACAATTGATAATGTATAGACAGTTATATGAGTCTATGTAGAGAGGGAGAGAGCAATATATTTTAGCTCAAACTATATATTTCACTGTCTATCTAAATGCCTATCAAAGAAGTTATCTACTCTATGTTATCTATCACCTATAGATCTACAAATATAGCTTTATGTAGGTCAGACTGACCTGTCAGACAAGTCATATGTAGGTCAATCTGTCTGTAGCCTGCTGCTATGACACTGGCTAGAGGCCAGCATTGACCACAGGCTGACCTTACATGCCCTTTCAACTTTTAATAGGTCAGTTTAGATTAATCTCTCATGTGTTGGTTGTTGTTATAAATAGCCAATTGATAACAATATGATGAATTGGATCTACATTATAAATAAATTGTTAGTCTAAGAAGATAACCTGTTTGTTTATTAGAGATAAGGCATCATAAATCATGGACATATTTCTATATGGATAAATTAACTGATGTAAATTTATACTAATAGCAATTAACCAAGATTACTTCCTTCATTTTTAAAAAAAAATATTTAATAGCTGGTTCAGGTATTATGTTCTATAAATGTAGATATTTATGTATTTGGAAGTGTTTGTGGAAGCAGTCTACAACGGAAATGAAGACATTTATTCTGTAAAATTAGCAGTAAAATGACATAAAAAATTGTATTATAGACAAAATATAAGGAAAACATTAAAAGAGTCCTAAAGAACAAGATTTTTTTTTGCGGAAGCAGTCTAGAGCGAGAAATGAAGAAATTCATTCTGTAAAATAAGCAGATAAATGACATAAAAAATTTGTATTCCAATGAACAAGAAAATTATTTGTTTTCCAAAGTATTGTTAAAAATCAAGGAGTATATTGTCATCAGCATAAAGTGACCTGTGAACATGATAGGCTTTACTCATGTGCAGTTTCTATTGGCTCATCAGCAAGCAATGGTGACAATTCGGAAATCCCCCAAAATGGAAGATATTATTTTGATACATGTCTTAATTTTAAAAAAAAAACCTAATTTTATCTAGTACTGGGGAATTTTTTGAAAAATCCCCAGGTTTTTATAAATATTAGATCCAGTATGAAAACTCCCCTTTTTATATTTTTCTAACAAATTAGAATATAGTTATTTCAAATTGTGTGAATACTATATCCATTGATTTTGAATTTAAACATGTTTTGTCAATTATTTCTATTCATAATCTATACTATTACTAATATTTGCAACTGTCGTTTGCCTGTTAAGGGTAGTCCTGAGGCTGAAATTTGGTGTATAGGGGTAGCTCTGACCAGGGGGGATTTTCCCGTTGAATTTCCCCTTGTCAGTGATGCAAAAGGAGGGCCTGACAAGGACAGCTGCCTAGTCGTTCGGATGGGACGAAAAACCAAGGTCCCGTGTACACATTGGCGTGCACGTTAAAGAACCCTTGGCAGTTGGAATTCAGTTGCTGCCCGGGCAAAATTTCCCTCATAGCACACTGTATGGCGTATGCCCGTCTTCAATTAGCCCAGGTTAGGTGCTTAAGCGTAGGACGTTAAACCCCATTTCATTCATCCATTCATTCTGACCAGGGGGTAATTAATATAGGTTACATGTAGTTAGCGTTGGCATACCAATTCTGGATAAGGAGGTACAGACACATCTTGGACAGCACCAGGTTATCCGCTAGTTAACTATAACAATAAATAGTTCATTACAAATTCTTGTCTTCATATAAGTGGGTTTAGTGCAGCTATAAGTAGATGTTAAACATTTCCTTTCATTCACACTACAAAGTAATTTACAGAAAACCCTTTTTTCTTGGAAGCCATTCAAAGTTCTCCTAAAACTGTCTCATTAGGATGGCATGAATCACTTGCCTGTGAGAAAAACTGAAATTATTCAAAGATATTCTAAAATTCTCCCAAATGGGGATGGTATGCCTGTGACTGAGGGGGAAAAAAGATTCATTGGAAATTTGGAATGGAGAGGAATTTTAAAATTACATGTCACTACTGTTATCGTGCAAATGTTGTTGCCAAATATACCATTCAATTAAGGATTTAATTATACTAATTGAGATTTGTTTACCAGTAGATTCTGTATAAAACATGTTTCTTACATGTAGGTTTGTATCTCTTGTCTTTGATTGTATTATATAGAATGGTTTGACAGATAATATATCTTGAATAAGAAAACACGAAGTGTCACACTGACCCTAAGTTATTCCATCTTCTCCAGAGACACGGTCACCTCGACATCTGTAACTCAAGATTTAACATTTATTATGGGACAGGCTTGTCAATTAATTGTGGACATCTATTTTTACTTCCCTAATTAAAGATTAGAGCTTTTATCTTGGTTTAGTAATGGTATTTATCAAACTAAGTAATTGAATGAAAATAGGAAAGTATTAAGGAAAGGTTTGTACACTGTTTATTATCGTGTGAAAGGGTTTAAGGTATTTTTTAGGAGACAGGAGAAAGTAAAAAGCTTTTTGTGGAGAGATCAAAGTTCTAAACAGAGTTTTGTCTATTTCATTGAGACTCTGATTAGAAAAACTTTGTTTTGTTGATCTGCTTAGTACTCAAATGATAGAAAGTAAATTCAAAGAACAATCACTATAAACAAATTATTTAATTTTATTCACCAATTGATTAATGAAAATGGTTAATGTCTGACAAATACCCTTTTTTTTTTTTTTTGAATTCTGAGCAAAGAATTGACATTATGTTATGTTATGCCATATTTGATCGAAATTAATCCAAATAAATCCAAAATCAAAGATTCCAAGTCACTTAAAGGAGCTAAATCGCTAACATTTGGGACCTAGAAATTGATAAAAGTGGGTCGCAACCTTTGCAATATGAATGTATATAAACTGATTTACATTCAATGGTTTCTGTTTTTACTTCAATTTCAAATCAATTATGTTCGGCGAAATAAGCCAGTAATCACAATCGAATGCAAATTTCTAGCATCTGGTTATTGCAGTCTACATGCGCCGTTTGATTTGGTGTGATATGTCAAGCCTTGTCCCTCGAGTCTCTTAATAAAACTGGGGCTGAAGCGCATTATGGTACATGATTCATGCTCATTGCCCATTAATTCGTGTTTTCGATGTCAGAGATTTGGGAGGATTTTGAGTTACAGACTTAAGTCCTTTAACATGAAATTAAACCGGATCAAGATTCCATCTATGTCAAGCATCGCTAAATTTTACAAGATAATATTGTATTGCCATTGCATGTGTATTTACAAATAAAAGAAACAAAGTACATGTACTCCTAACACTTCTCACAAAGACTCTCTTCGTAATGCTCAGTAAGATGTCTAGAATTTAACTAAACTATAATTAAATTCCCGCTTGTCCATTTATATATAATGGCTAATGGCTATCCAATGTCAGTTGATACTACTTTTATACAAACCTGTCTGTGCTCTCCACAAGGGCTGGTGGTGCTGGGTTGCTGACCGCACTTTACATTGTAAGATTTACAATTGAGTCAAGTGGCTTGGTTTTGATTCCCTACTTGTATGTGACAAGAAGGAGGGTCACCTGTCAAAGCTCATGGGTTTTTCCCGGGTTCTCCCACTGGTAAAGACCTCCAGTTTGTGTTGACTATATAGGCCGCATCTCTTTGCTTTCATCATGACATTGTACCACAGAAATCACTATAAATGGTGGCAACTAATCTTATATAGTCCTTCTGCCTCTCATTGACAACAAATGTACTTTTAAAGGAGAAATACCAGATATATTTAAGTGAAGAAAATCTGGTTATTTCTCTAATAGTACTCAGTCCAGACAAGGAACCATATTGCTAAATTTGTATAAATGGATTATTTAAGACCAGACGAGATGGCCCCATAAAGTGATGTGATCTTGATCCAGGACAAGTTAACTCCAGTTCAAATCTTAAAAGTGTAAATTATTTCAGTACATGTACACTAGCTTTTGGTAGTCATCTTAACTGTATTACATGTACCTGCCAGGCTGGCTAGCTTAATTGAAGTTTTCTGTTAGAGTTCCACACATAGCTGTGCTGAGAATGTCAGGGTTTTAGAACCCTTTATTCTAGTCATAGCCGGTGGCTATCTGAAATAGCAATCTAATAAATATTTATTTTGTTTCGTCTCTATAGTTATGTACCCACTGGCTTAGTAATTAAGTCGATGACTTACAAACCTGGAGGTCCTAGGTGGGATCAAGGTTTTGGCCCAGAAAGATCCTCAGGTTTTTCCTGCGTAGTTTTCCCATGTCACTGCCAGCAGTGCAGCACGGAAGACCTGGCTAAGAACACTTTCAAGTGTTTCGGATGAGATGAAAAACCGAGGTCCAATGAATACGTTAATCATTGCATTCCTTTATAGTTCTGACTTTCTATATTGTCCTCTAGGAGACTCTGATGCGATACTGTATATCTTGTCGTTATAATTGTCATATTGTTATAATTTTATGTACCCGGTACTTGTTTATATTGTATGCTGTCCTCAATGGATGTTTCAATGCAATAGAATTGGATCTTATCTTGCAATGATTACATAAGATCTAATTTAAAATATATTCATAATGGTCGCTGTCCAGTGTATTTCTAAATAGATCAGAATTCAAGGTTCCAGCTTCATTGAATAGGTGCATTGTCATTAGCTGTTTGTACAGTAAGAACATGACCATGAGTTCGGTAATATAAAACAATGAACGTGTAACAAAAGAAAATGAAAAATTAATTAAAAAAAATCAGATTTGAATCAGATTGAAGTAAACCTATTCTAACAACGCAATTTCTTAAGCTGAAATATAAATGGGCTATTTTTTCCTATCTTGCCTTTGATTTATGAACTTAAACTTTTTTTTTTTGAAAACCTGATGAGTACCGTAAAAACTCTGACTTCTCCTTTTAGTTACGTAGAGTGTACTACATAAGAGAAAAGAAATGAAATACATAATTGATGACCATCATAAATACGTGTATACATGTAGAAAATTTTTCTTGATACGTGGAAATGCCCATTTCTAATTTCAATGAACAATGCTTGTGGGAGACAGATATATATATATATATATATATATATATATTTATTTTAATCTCAATCAAGATTAATATAGGTTTTATTTTAGAGATTATCTATAATCTTTGTGTGTAAGAAAAAGAAATATTTTGAAGTTCATGAGGCATAGACAAAGTCCAGGAATATGTAGGTAATACAACAAGGTTGATATCTGCCCTGTGGACATAGCCAAAATTTTCAACTGATCTAACTTGGACTGACCATAGACAGTAGATGAAATTACTCATCTTACTTCTTGTGGAAACAGAAATCTAACCTACCATGATTTTAATGTCTTATTATCTCGAACTGTTTCTAGAGGCTAAAGAGAGAGTTTACATCAGATTTCACAGAGCTAGGATATGCGAGATGATTTGTTTGTTATACTTTATTTTGTAGGTAACATGCCAAAGGATTTTCCAAAAACAGTATTATTTATAAAGGCAAACAATTCATGGTTGTCTTGGTTTTCCATTTTGTTGTAGTTTTAATGATCATAAATAATGATGCTGTTTTTAAATTTGCATAATAATTTACTCGTCTTAGGTTACCGTTTCTTTTTTTCCATTTTCTTCTCACTGTTGCTTAAAACATGTTTGTATTGATCTGAATGTTGTAGCCACAAATGACCGATTCCGGTTACACGTTGACTATTGTAGAAAATGATGACGTAAGATTTATTTATATCACTCTCTGTTAGCATTACTTCAGCATGCACGACAGATCTCAAATCTCAAAACCGAGCAAAATCCCAATTTTGTCAATTTCAGCTATTTTTCTCAATTATGTTTCTTCTGTCTGTCGAACAAATGAATCAAAATCCTGATTTCAATACGGAATCGATAAGGGAGAGGAGAACGGATTGTCATTGAAGAAGCTACTTGTGAGGTTACAGTGCTCCAGACAAGCTTGGAGGAATCCTGTTATTGTCCAACTCTATCCTACAGTACTGAGTCAGATAGATACGGTCATGACAAATTGTACAATTTCCACATCCTGCCGGGGCTTTTCATTCAGTGGTAAAATTAATAATGCTATTTGGGTAGAAGTACTGATGGATATATTACTATCTCCTGGTTCATCCTAGTGCCTTTTTGCAATACGAATTTAAAAAATAAAAAGAAAGATGAAAAACGACAAACATGGAGATAATATGTGATCATCTACTTCTATTCATTGATTAATTATACTTTAAAAGTTGATGATAGCTGAAGGTACAGAGACGATAGGGGGTTTGTAAGGGAATCAATAATCCTGTCTACAGTTTGAATACCCAGTTCCCAAAAACATAATATACATGTAGACAGGATTCATATTCATTATTTTATTAAACATTGTTAGCTTGATTATACTAATTATTTTTCAGACATATTCATTATTTATTTGATAAAAAAGATAAATAATGTCTCAAGTGTAAGGAATTATCTCAAATGAGGTTTGGAATAAAAAGATAATTTCATTAAATTTTGGTATGATTGTATTTTAGCTTGAAATAAAAGTGCTACGAGAATTTATAGACACACATACATGTACTCTACGTCTGTTTTGATAGAACATAAAAGCAGGTCCCATGTTCAGATTGATAGTATATGGCCCTGAACAAGAACCCTTGTCTGTTTAAGTTTCGGGAAAAGTAGGTGAAAACACCCAATTGAGCAAAATTCTTCCCCTGCTACTACACATATTACTGAAATTTCACAGCTTATACTTTACATGTATACTATCTTCGAATAATTGATTATGAAAACTGCAAGAGATTCTTTTAAATTATGTACAGAAACAGAAAAATACCTTGTTTAGTTCTGTTAGTACATTTACATTCCACCTAATACCAGGTATCTCTATGGCGAGACCATCTTTACTTTAACGTTAAATTTTCGTACAGTAATAAGAATTATAATAAACTAACACATACTTATGGAAAAACAGCTACTGATTTATTTAGGCGACGTTTCGAAGAGTATTCTCTCAACGTTTTCAAGCTGTTAGTTTATTTATCTACCCAGTTACTAAATGCCATTCAAAGAATAAGAATTATAATGTTCAGCTGCCATTATTTACTAACTTGTTAATTAATTGAGATCGGTAATCACTTCAAGCCCAATTTTTTTGTTAAGAATTTTGAGCAATGAATTGACACAATCATCTTTTTGGTCAAATTTGACAACTAATTTGTGACGCTTAGCTATATGGTGTATAGCACCGAACCCCATTTAATGTAAAATACCAACACAAAATGCCTTGGATAGAAATGGTGTCCAGAGCCACCATACACACAATAAAATCACATCTTTATATTTATTGCACTTCTTTTTACAAGCACGTCAAGATAAGGAAAAGTAAATAACTCTTGGAAACCATTTATCAGAAATTGGTGATTTTTTTCCTAAGGCTGAGTAAGATGTCTAGACTAAAGCACAATTACTTGTACTGAAAAAGTACTGTTTGTCATAATTTAGCCCCATTTGAGCAAGTGTGCCATGAAACTTATTTTTTTTTTCTTTCTGTGAATAAGATACTTTTATTTCGTATTAGATGTCCCTTCAGTATAGTTTATGAAAAACACTTCTTCCCCTTCAGCACAATAAATAATTTATTTATTTGTGTAGGACATTTCTACCATTGCTATATACTTGACTTCATCAGGATTCATTATATGGTTGTGATGGGTATTTTTAGTAACATGATGTAATGTAGTCAGAGATGTTTAATGATTCCGTTATTGATCATGTCTAGACGTTCGTGTTTTTTTCCAATAAAATATTAAAAAAATCAGAAGAGAAGTTCTGGACGATAATTATCTTCTTAGTACGAGGTGACCAGACAAAAAAGAAATTCCGTTGACCTCAAAAATAAAATCTGCCAGATAGATTGAGTTATTGGTTGAAGCCACGTGTATAAAATTCATTAGAGTTAGAAGGATGGGAAATGTAGGAAGAGTCTTGTATGTGTTTTAATCTGTTGTTTTTATGTCATTGATTTTCATTCCTAGATTTAACAGACTTTGACCAATTATCTGTTTATTGTAGTCTGTGATGTACGAAACCTAAAACCAATTGAAATAAATAAAATTTTGATAGTTGAAGTATAAATGCATTTACATTTTCCCCAGTTTTTTTATGATGATGAATACCGTTTGAAAAAATATATTGATGAGATTTTTTTCTTCTTGAAAATAATCATACGGAAGTATAGTAGTTTCAATAATCAATATTGAGACTTTATTTTAAGCAGCTGTATCAGTCCAAATAAGAAAAATGGTTTATTACCAGTACTTAATTAGTTATTCTGTTGCCATTTTTATGTTTTAAATGTGAACAGTTTTACTGATTTGGCTTGGAGGTGGAAGTTTGAAGGCAATAAATAAATCAAATATAACTCCCTCTCCTATAATTCGGACAGCTATTTCTATCTGTTGAAACAGGTATCGCTATGGGGGAGAATTTATTATGATGTCTGTAATAGTCTGTATTATGGCAAGATTTTGTGGATAGAAATCCCTGTATTTTCCATGTTGTAGTCTTAATAAAATTATTGGTGTATGGAGAAGAAGATATTTCATTATTAGATTTATTTTACATGCGTAATATAATTATTATAGTCGTATTGTCTGGGTGAATGTTTTTAAGCGTAATGCGTTCCTGGTTGCCACATCTTAACTATCAGACAAATATCTTCTTTTGTTCACGTTGTCAGCATGTATTTTTTGGGATGTATAACTTGATTTTAGTTGTAGGATGTTGTAGATCACATGTATAAACAGACTTTAAAAGGCTGTGTTAGGGAAATATAGAACATGTGCTGGATAGAACAAATGATACAGGAAGATATAGATATACCTTCCAATAAAAAATATACAATTAGAATTTGAATTTGAAAAGGCAGAAAATATTTAATAAAAACACCATTCAAAACCTATAAAATATTAATTATGTATTTTAACTGATAAAATAACAAATAATCTATACTGGTAAACAACTAGTTCTTTATTAATGTCTTACTTAATGATTTATATAAAATTTAAGGCTCTTACATTATAATGTGTCAACCAGTATATTAATTTTGATTTTTAGTGTGTTACGTGTATGGTCAAAAAGTTTATATTTGACATCCGGGCTCGAAATTTGTAATTTTTTTGCAAGAATCAAAGAGGATTCTCAAAATAATGCAATCTGCGCAAATCATCCAAATCTTAATTAATAATACTGTCTAAAAACAAAAATGTGGTTATTGTGTTAATCTAAAACACCAATATACAACAATTTCAAAGTCTGAAAATTCAATTGTTAACTGCAAGTAGTATTATAATAAAGGAATATAGATTATGTCCACACAAACGAACCTGAAAAAAACCACCCCAAGTAACAACCTTGACAGTGACCTAATAGAATTGGAATGACAGGCTAACGGAGAGTTGGAAGTTCACATAGCTTACAATCAATGAAAGAATTAAATATAAACCCCGTTTACTTAATATTTTTGTAGTGTAAACGGGTCAAACATAAGCGTGCCGTACTGAGTACCGTGCCGTTCTGGACTGCATGTGCGAAACAAACCTTGACTCGTTTTTCCCTCATACTTGACAGTTCTGTCATCAGTTCTGTCAAAATGGCTGCTCAAACTAAATCAACCTTCAAAATTGTTTGCATCTGGGTAATATATAGGGACTGTAATTAACTTTTCTGTGAAGAGTTCCATATTTGGCGTGCTTGGCACGGTTCTGAGACTGGTAATTTTAGAGTAATGTAAACGGGTCAATTTCTTGAAATGTATCGCGGCCTGGTACCGTTTCCCAATACGGTGCGCTTATTGCGGCCAAGTGTAAACGGGGCTATAGTATGCAGTTTTAATTTAAATTTTAATAGTCACAGTCGATTATTCAATGTTCAGTGATCAGGAATTAAATGGGTGGCAATTAATATTTATTTGAGAAGATAGGAAGTCAAAAGTCATTTGTTAAAATTTTCTTATTCAATTGCATCTTCCGGTCATAACCGTGTTACCAATAATTATCTGGTGTATCTGAAAAACTGTTTACAGTTGCCCGTCTTTATTAGCTCATTCGGAGCAGAACAGTTTTTTACAGTTGTTCAGCTTAGACCAATTTGTATTACATCTTCCCTGCCAGCTATATGCATCCCTGTCTTGGTAATGTTATTATATATTATGGTCATGCTAAGTTGGCTGGCAACCCATGTTTTCCTAATTTGTAACAATATTGTCATTGAGATGGTAAAATTCTATTTTAAATGGTGATTTTAGTAATGAGTGTAATCCATATTGTGCATTTCCTGTTAGCAGGTTAATCTGTCCTAACTCAATACAGATATCTTTTACAGTGTAGGCATGGCTAGAAGTTGGAACACCTTGGCTATTTGATATTATGTAGTTATGTCTACATCTTTGTTACAGTTTTGTCTAGCAGGCGAATATCAGTGATACCAGTGAAAACAAGCAGACCTATCCTACATGTATAGGCCTACTGCTGATAGAGAAAAAAAAACTGAGGACATATGTTTTACATGTTGCAGTTCGAATTAGGGAAATTTATTTCATTTAGTCATCTTTTATAATGTCAAACACCCAGCTGTCTCACCAGCAACCAACAGATCTGTAAATGTTTCATGCACTGAAAAAAACCTGAAAAGTGAACCATAAGAGATAATGGGGGATATAGGAATACAACTGTACGCTTGCGTGGATAACTTTTTATACACATTGCTAGGTTATGTTTTTGCAAACATTTTCTGCACAAATTGTTAGCCTGTGTAAATTGCATTGACTATTTTTTCAACACATGGAATAATATAAGATCTAGTGATCATGATTTTTATCAGATTTTAAAAAAAACCCGTTAAAATATACCTCACCGATATACCAAAACAACAGTCCAGTAAGTTCAAATTCTGGAAAATTAGATCAAAACTGTCCATCAAAATACTGCTCCCTGTACGCAAAAAGTGTATGTAATACCAAAGTTGTGGACCATCTAGAGATCACAAGTTTTATCCAATTTTGATAAAACTTAAAATATATGTTTATATCCCAAAGACCAATCCTTATTTTCAACAAGTTTTGGTCAAATTTTTAAAATATCAGGTAGATGGGTCCCCCTGGTCAACAGGGCTCCCTGCTTAAGCACAATGATAAATCGAACACTGCATTGTTTTTTTACATTCCTTAAATTGGCTGCTCACTATTACAAAAATAAATAAAACCAAGTACGAACAATCCAAACAATAAGATAAAAATCGAAGTCCTAAAAAAACGGTATAGGCAAAATATTGTAATCTTGCAAAATAGTGTAAACTACAGTCAAAAAGACCAATTTGTACTTTTGTTTTGATGAAATTAAATTAAAGACATCACAAAATATCCAAAGAAATAAAAGCTGGAGGTGACTTGTTCATTTCCTGTAAAATTTTTACATTCTTTAATAGAATACATGTAAGTACACAACTACACATGTATCTGAGCTCTTTAGGCAACATTTATTGAAAATAAGTTGAACCAGCTGATTAGAAATTCTTCGTTCTAAGAGTTCATTCGTAGCTTGTCTCCTAATTAAGTCTTGCATCCCACTCACTGTAAAAGTGTAGAGTTTTGTCTAATATCATACATCCTGATAAAGATTGCATTAAAACATCATAATATCTACAAATATTTTCACAAAACTTGGTTCAGCTATGCCAATTATTCTAAAAATAGAATTAAAATTATAGGAAGAATGGTGCAAACCTCATAAAATCTGCTACATGTGCTTTTATTTAGAATTCACTAGAATTCAGTATATCTGAAAAAGGATGTCTTGGGTCATCAAAGGTGAGATGAAAAACACAGTGGAAGGTTTCCATATTCTAGAAACTTTGGGAAAATTAAAGTACATGTATGATTAAATATTTTTTATATCCTGGTGTTGCAATCCTGGTATTGGCTGAGAAGAACATTCAGTTTCTGTCAAGCCCATTCTACCAGCCAGAATACCTACAGAATATGCAAGGCTTTGTGGTTTTGTTTTGTTTTGATGGGGAAAATCTTAACTGATAATTTAGCAGTATACAGTCATACAATATTAAGGAGACTCTGTGTGATCTGGTTGTTCACAATTGAAGATGCTAGTTCAATAAATAGACTGGTGCCAACTGCCATGGTCTTTGATCATTTGATTTTTTTTTCAAATAAATCCATTTTTAGCAGATTTTCTTAACAAATTTTATAATGTTTATCGCAATATATGTCAATTTTAGTGTTCTGCTATAAAAATATGCAAAGATGGTATGAAACGGTACTTTTTGCCTTTTTGCACTAGCATCCTTAATTATTTTAACATTTGACGTGTCTTTGTTTAACCCTTGACTGATAAAAGGAATCCTATATGTCCCCAATCCAGTTACTCAGGAAAAGGAGGAATCCTATATTCTCCAGTCAGTTACTGGTGATAAGGAGGAATCCTGTATTATCCATTCAGTTACTGGTGATAGGAGGCCAGTCAGTTATTGGTGATAAAGAGGATCCTATATTATCCATTCAGTTACTGGTAATAAGGAGGAATCCTCTATTCTTCAATCAGTTACTAGTGATAATTAACTCTTAACTGACCCAAGGCGACATTTGTCGACAACTATAACGTTACCGTTTAGTACCCAAGGCGACTTTTGTCGACAAAACATGTTAGCCGAATGCAACGTTCCTAGCGTAATGAGAGTTATTTCCCTTATTAACAGACGTCTTTATCTCATTTGTTTACTTCCTGTTTGACATTTTGACAGTTAAAAATCTTACGGTTTCTCCTTGAAAATTATAATAAAACGGTGATACGTCTAGACCTCTACGGCAACGTTCTAATGACGGATTACCATCCTTATTGAATGACAGTGATTCAGATTGTATCTGTGGTGTAGATTTTCATCGTTTTGCGTAAGGCCTAGAGTAGAACGTGATAATTAAAATACAAAAAGGCTAGGCTAAGTTAATCAACAAATTTCAATTACGGTAATTAAATAAGCTTAAATTAAAAGATTCGATGATGAATGATTTTTAGTTCACAACAGCCGAACAGAAAAATAGAAATAACCATTATACACATGAAGTTTGCATGAAATATCTAATTAAATTTTTTGTATAAAATTTATATTTATGAAAATGGGCTTAAATTTAAATTATTTCATTCATTTACATAAAGGGTCTATCTTCAGTTTTTTTTTAATAATATGACTTGAAAATGATATGTATATTTTACTACTATTGACCATTATGACGTGGGTTTTTATGACGTTATGACGTCAAACCTCTGGGTCGTTTAAGAGTTAAGGAGGAATCCTATATTATCCAGTCAGTTACTAGTGATAGGAGGCCAGTCAGTTATTGGTGATAAGGAGGAATCCTACATGTATATTATCCAGTCAGTTACTGGTGATAAGGAGGCAGTCAGTTATTAGTGGTAAGGAGGCAGTCAGTTATTAGTGGTAAGGAGGCAGTCAGTTATTGGTGATAAGGAGGAATCCTATATTCTTCAGTCAGTTGATAAGGAGGAACCTACATGTAACAGAATATATAAGTAAACCATTCTATTCTCCTGTAATGTATATTTCTGGTTACTTTATATATATTTGAAATATGTTTATATTGAGTATACCATACCATCCTGTTGACAGAACTGTTTTATATAAAACATGTCTCTATTTTAACTTGACTACATGCGTAAACACCAGCTACATCTAGGCAGGAAATTTTTATTCACCTGTTTTAAAAAAACAGAACATTTTAACAGGTTCTGCTTCACTTCCTTTAAGTTATATATAGCTGGCTTGACATCAAACAGAGGCTGACATGATATATACTACATGTCAAAGGTCAGCGTATAGTGTCTTGACAGAAAGCAGAACAGGTATATAACATTAACAGACAGTTTGATAGTTATCTGTCTTTTTACAGAAAAATGGAATAAATTCATACCAAAAAAACGAACTTGATTTGCAATCTTTTAACATATGCATTATGAAAAGAGATTTTGAGATGAAATTGAAAATAGATCCTGTTGGGTGGTACATGTAATAATAATATTAAAGGTGTATGTCCTGGTGCAGTTTTCATTGTTTATGAAATTACCTGTTGGCTGTATTTCATTTTTGTTAAAATATCTGTAGTTTGTCTCATTCATGACCTGGTTTTCTGGTTCATTTAATGTTGCGTGTGGTTCCATCATCTGATATTCAGTTTATTTTTATCAGATTTTTTTTTAACTTTTAATTAGATTATATTAAAATTAACTCGTCAGTGATTTAACAAATATTTTGGGGTGATGAAGAAAAAAGAAAATTGGCATAAAATCAGTTAAGGAGCAAAAAGATATTTTCTTTAGGGATGAATTTTTTTTGTTGTGTTCAGGAAGTGGCTAGACATGTAAATTATTACATTTTTAGCAACAAATTAAAGCTAATGCAGTAAACCAAGTTTATGTTTCACAAATGTTCCATCTTTTTCCGTCTCTGTAACCAAAACTTGCAAAGATTGATAGGTTATGTGTCTCTTATTTCCATAAAAAAAAAAAATTTTTTTTGTCTTTTCCCATTACGCGTACAAAACGAAAATAGAATATAGTAAAAGTATTTTTTTATGCAAATGATGTATATGTTAAAAACTTATTTTGAAATTAAAGCTGTTCTTTTCCAAAAAGTCAAGTCATTGATTTAAATAGGCTAAAAGAAAACTGATCTGCTAAAACTTTTAGAATATCTACAAAGTAACTGTCAACATTTCTTGAAAAGTTTTTCCGATGTCTATATAACGGTGTTAGCAAGACATATAATAATTGCATTAGATTTTTGCACCATTTTAGCCTACCTTAAGTAGCCTTTGATAAAAACTGTATAAGTTCGTTCGTAATACCTACATTAATATATACATATATATATATTTCCACTCATGAATAATGACGAGAAGGTATTTAAAGATCACTAAAAATAAAAGTGTCTCCTCACTCCCCAATCATACTCAATTCTCAGTGCTGGTAAAGTACATGTGAAGCCAAAAACAGACTTACAGTGTTTTTTCACTAAACTAATCGAGCGAATATTAAATTTAATTCAAATTGTAACTGATATTTTGAACAGAATGGGTGTAATAATAAAAAAAAACCAAGTACGAACAATCCAAACCATTAGACGAAATTCGAAGTCCTAAAAAAAAAGTATAGGCAAAATAGTGGAATCAGGCAAATAACTGTAATTCTAAAATTGCACTAAAGCATTTCAGTTACCCTTAATACCATAAGTCAACTGGAGAAATGTGAAATAAATTGCAAAAAAATTTGATTTACCAGAAAGGTTTTTTTCCACAATTAAAAAATGTCACGACAATTTTGCTCTAACCCAAAGATTTATTCAGACATACGGTAAGCTATGTTTTATGAAGAGTTTTCTCCATGTGATCTGTTTTTAAGGCTATCCTAAATTGGTGATGTAAGTCTGTAATGGCTTGAATATCAATAGGATAAATCTGAAGACATTGATTTAAGATCAGTACTGTCAAAAGAACTTACATTCTTTGGTTAAATACCCACATTAAGTTATTGTCTGTGTCATCAACCGTCCTTGGCCAGTTCACCAGTTCACAAGATAGCGATTCTTGGTGAATAATACAGAAACCTGTAGAATATAACTAATTTTAATCAAGTTCTTCATTTAATTTTTATTTTATGGAGGTTGTGTTTAACCTTTTTGCTGTAACCATTTAGCAGAAGGCTAGTAGTTATCACCAAGTATTAAGAGTGCATTTGGCAGTGAATTCATCATTTCAATTTTTGCCTGATTGCAGTGATGAAGTTCAGAAATTCACATATTGATTAAAAAATAAATATGAATGGTGTGTCAAAAAAAAAAAAAAAAAAAAATTAGAAATACTAATGGAAGTGGGTTAGTGATGTTTGAAATAAGTTTTAATGTATTGAACATGTGTTAATATTATCATGTTATAGTTTACATGTATAACTACAAGATACACAGTATAGATAAAGATGTTTGTGGTTTCACAATTTTAATTTGACATTGAAGCGTCTAGACTAGATAAATATAATCCCTTATCTAGCCACATGATTAATTTAAGACCTCCCCTAGGTCATTTAAATAGTACAAGCAATCAACATATTAAATTCTTATCAAGTCTAGTATTTACAGCCTCCCTATTTAGTCAATATATATATATATTACACATTATACACATCTTTATGCTGTGCAACTTGCCTGAAAATTACACATTCATGAATTGACCTCTCAAGGGAGGTAAGTCAAGTAAGTGCCCAAGACCAGTCGAATTGAAGTTATTGAGTGAAAAGCCAGGTCAGATGCAAAATATGTAATAATAAAAAATTAACTACCTTTAAAAAAAAAATACATGGAAATTAATTTGTATATTCACATTTAAAACAATTGAGCAAAAAATTGTTAAAATAATCGGTATGATTATTTCATTGAATTACATGAGTACAAGCTGAGTAGTTCTTTAATGACAAACTATAAATCTTAAAGTGACAATTTTATGTCATTTATATTATTCTAACCAGTTTAAGATATGTATTTGGCTAAATATATTTTGAACTTGTAATAATATCACTTTTAAGTAGAAATACATCAGTGCCCAGACTATTCGAATGCATGTTTCATGTTTTATCTTTAGGCCTTATTAAACAAATTAATCTGCTTCTCTGCCCAAAACTGTCTGGCTGTTCCTTGTACGCAAATAGTGTAAAAGTATACAATGCCAAGGTTGTAGACCCTCTAGAGGTCAGAACTTTTATCCACATATGATTATATCCCAGAGATCACGGTTCCTTTCAATATCCACGAATATCGGACTGTACATGTATCTTCCTGCATTATAGCCCCCGATTGTATGAAATATCGTTTTTTTTAATGGCTTGTTTTCTGTTCACCGCTTCCAAAATGTGGAGATATCATGCATGGCAATTGCTTCTTAATATATTTATAGTAATTTCTCGTCAGTTGAAATATGTGGTTTGTTTAATCTACATGTTTATCATTTTGCGTTGTTTGTGGATCAGCCACTTTTACTTACTTGTGGATAATATTTTGCTTTGTTCATTACAAATGGCACTTGTGACCATAGAGAACCTGATTTCAGGAAACTTGTGTTCATTGCTTTAAATCTTGGATATCACGAGCCTATATATTCATGGTATCAAATTGATTGAAATGGACCAATATTAATTGAAGACTAATTATTATTTTTAATTTTGAATATTATGTATAATTTTGAGTTATCTATCCTTAAGTAATAAACTCAGTTATTAAGTACACTTACATTATTCTTATTGACAATCATAAATAACACTGTAGAAACATCAGTTGATATAACACAATTTTTTGCTGCTCATAAATGAATTATAATCTTGTAAGTAGCAGTAGGGTGTTAAACCACATTTCATCTCATACCCATACCCATAATACCGGCAGATATTGGTTATTATGGCGGGTGTGGCTTGCCAGCAGGGTAAGCTTACTCTTCCAGACACCTTTTACCACTGTTTGTCGTGTATTTTGTACACGGTGAACAGTCCATGTGCTGATTACACTATTTTGCCAGATAACACTATTTTGCCAGATTACACTATTTTGCCTATACCGTTTTATTTAGGACTTAGATGTCTAATGGTTTGGATTGTTCGTACTTGTTTTTTATATTATTTTTAATACATGTATTTAGAATTTTTAAAAATTATTATGAAAGCCAATTGCTATTCTGCATAACCCTTTACAACTTAATTAGTACATGTAAATATTGACTAGCCCAGTGTATGTCTAAATTCTGTTCCTTGAACTGGCGCAAGCTGCCCACGATATGTTAAAAGCTTTCCGACCATTTACTAGTATGTGCAGGCACGACAGCTGTGCATGTTAAGGAGTGGTGCCAGTTTGTGCCAGTCTGAGGCTAATGGGTTGATAAACTTTGATGAGATATATGGACAGAGAATCTTGAATTTTGTGTTAAGTCATTATAGTTGTAGTTGTCAGGTTATCTTTTTGCAAAATAAAAATGGAAAAATTAAATCAAACTTCTTTTGAAGGAGTATCCAACAACACAGAAATATTTTTTGTTATGCCCTTACATTCTTCTACCAATGTCATTCACCTTAAAGTATTATTTCTTTTTTGACACTTGAGATTCCCACAATAAATTATAATATTCTTTAAGTGGCATTTAGTAACTGGGTCGATAAATAAACTATACATACATAATTGTACTTTAGAACATTGGCCATCGGATTATTGGACCAAGTTTAATTGACAAGACCATGACATGTTTTATTGAGATTTTTTTGATAAAAATGTCAGTTGACATGCATATTGAACTAGCCATGTCTGGGTTATAAATAACAGTGTTCAACAGATGCATTATATTACTGAACTTCCTTCAAGGTTTCGTATTTCAGATTGATGTGAATGACTTCTCTAGATATAGAACACTGGAGATCTGTTTTCTGTAAAGTGCCTATTCAAATTCAAAAATAATTATTAAATTTCTCATTGTATCAGATTGTATTTCTCATTTTGCTAGAAGTTCAGTTTAGAACTTGCAGTGTATTACATAAGTGGCAAGCTGGTTATCGCTGTTTGGGCTGCTTACATGTGACTATGATAAGCGTTCTGTTAACAATATTTTTACTTTAACTCAAAGTTTATAATATAGCCAAGATATGCTTTAAGATATGGATCACATATTATACACATACACGTACATGTAGGATGGTTTCCATGCATGTACTGATATATAATTATTATTCGATGTCTGCAAGCTGTGGTTGCCTTATAATTGCAAACACCTTGTTTCCCGATGGCCTTTTTGATCCGACACATTATCATTAGGAATAACTTCTATATATATTTTTCAATCTGTGGATTTCTACAGAACATAATATGCAAGCAATGACACTAAAGAGTTACAGAACTTATGAAAGCCTGTCTTTCATGCACATAATAATATCAGTCCACTGTTCTGTTTATGGTTGTTGTTCTTATTGTACATAAACCATAATATTATAACCCAATTCTCTAGATTTAAATCAGGATGCAATTATTTCCATCAGATATTTAGCATGTACCGGTAGGTCAAGCTTTTAAAATCAGACATAATTTGTAATACATTGGACATGTTTCCATACTTGTACATTTATTTAAATTGCTTTATCATTCTAAAATATAACATATCATTTTTAACTTGGAGCAGAACTGTAGGACATTCAACCTCATTTCATTTCATTTTGAACTCCTAAAAATCTGTAATCTCGGTTTCCTTTCCTAAAATTCCTAAACTTAAAATGAGATTTTTGCTAATATAAATAGATTGATATTAAGATACATGCATGTACTTTACGTATTCTGCACACAGAGAACTATCTGCTTTGAGAATAGATCTCCACCCTGAGTGGCAGCCATATTGAAAAGTTAGTGAACTATCATGTTACTGCGTTTCTGATTGATGTTTTGCATCTTTCATACACACAAAAACTAAATAAACACTTTTAATTTCATTAAATATGAAAATGGAAGTGGAATTATGCTTTTCATAATTCACGATGTAGACATTTAGATAAAGGTCAACCAGCTTTGTGTTTGTTCTTAAGCAAAGCTAATTGTAGACACACAGCCAAGTTGTACTTAACATGCTGATTTATAGTAGTTCCATTTTACGAAGAAATAAATCCTTAAGGATTGAGTTTTCAGAATTGATGTTTCTTTCTTATGAAGTAGGTTAATATTTCAAACATAAAAAAAACCTTGTTTACGTAAGCTTTTGAAGACTTCAGTATTTCCTTGTTTGATTTGGCATTTTTGGATTAAATTGAACCTTTATGTAGGAAGGAAACAGACTAAATGTTAATAGAAAAACATGAAATGGACTCATTTCAACTGTGCTTAATTATACTTACAGATGATGAAATATAAATACATGCTTTATATATATATACAGTGAAAATTGATTAAAATTACAGATCAAAACTTGATTAGTTCTGTAAAATTAAATGGGGTTATTAGCTTTCTACTTTTCTACACAAACATGGCTAAGGAAAGTGGATATACTTGTATGCCCAGCAGTGTGCACTCTTCATTGAATTCCAGCTGTCAAAGGTTCTTTAACGTGCACACCACTGTACACAGACCTTGTTTTTGTTCAATTCTAGACCTGTACAATACTGATTCTGAGGCATCTCAATCACCTTAAACTTTCCGTTTGAGGGGGGGCAGGGGAACTAAAAAACCCATCCCCACAGCAGGCAGCAGGTACCAACTGTTTTGATTGCCTGAGGTTGGCATCTATATGTTTGACTGATAACCGCTAAAAAAAAATCACTTTGTTGAAATATTGTGTTCACTAGACATTAAATCTCATTCCATGCCAAGAACTTCAGTCTGATATCAGTACCTACATAATCATCATATTTTCTTGTCTTATGTATACTCTAAATATAATTGAGTTGAGCCTTAAATTACTGGTTTCCCAAAAATAAATTGTAATGAAATGAAATGGGGTTTAACGTCCTACTGTTATGCACCTAACCTGGGCTAATGGAAGGCAGGTAAGTAAGCAGGGCTTGTCTGGGATTACTGGTTTCCAAAAAACCGATTGTAAAAACATGTATATGATGACATTGTTCAGTTCTTTATAATGATGTCTGGCATAATCATATTATTATTTTAATTGTCAAAGATCTTGAAAAATATATTAAAATAATTATTATATTGAAGTTGATGAACAAAAATTGCGTGTAATTTATTTCAGACATTCTTTATTTGAGAAAATACTAAGATAAATTTTGGACATTGTTTGATAAGATTATATTAACAACAGATATTAGTTGTGTTTATAATTCAACATACAGTAATTAAATTTGTATCATTATTTCTTTTGTGTTCAAATTCCAGAGTTATACCAATCGACATGAGAACTAAATGTTTATCTCAAATATAACATCAATTGGTAGACAGCGGTTTCCATTTTTCAATTAATAATCAATTAGGTTACTTAGTACATGATCTGCCAATATTCATGGTAATCAAGCTAGATATGAAAACAGTTTTGGTTTGATGTTCACTACACTATATTAACAATATAAAATCGCTGTTGATTTATTTATTGAAAATTGATGTTTCAAAAAGCATTATTAAGAAAAAAAAAGATTTTGATATCCAATTTTAGAATTTGATTAGAAATATGAAAAAAAAGTATCACAAAAATTATTTCGTCAATTGTGTAATATCTATTGCTCCAGCTGTGCTGTGGACATTTAACAGTTTACAATAAAAAAAAATACCTAATGTACATTGTGTCAAAGCTGTCTGTTGCTTTTCTTATTTATGTTTTTTGGGCCTTGATTTGCCATTTGATGATATAGGATAATTACAGACACAAGTTTTTAATATTCACAAACCCATGATATTTGTTAAATGTTTTTATATAATGTGTCTAAATCCTTCTGTTGTTTCTAAACGTATATTAAAGGATCTAATTCGCTAATGGGTCGCAAAGCATATGATAATGTAATATAAATGTATATGAAGTGATTTACATTCTTTTATACTGTAATTTATAATTAGTTATGTTTGGCAAAGTATGCCAGAAATCTCAATGGAATGGATATTTCTAGTGTCGGGTTATTCAAGTCAACATCGAAAGTATTTATTGTGCATGCTCTCCAGATAAGATTTCGAGTCTTGTTGTTCAAGTCCCTTGCTACAAATGGCAGTGAAACGCATTATGGTACACGATTTTTGTACCAACAGTAAAATGTTTATTTTGTCTTAAATATTTGATATCAGAAGCCGATCTTTTTCCGGTAAGATCACAACATCAATGTTGATTTAATTTGACAAATAATTTGCGTATTCGATGTCGCGGAATATGGATGATATTTAGTTAGGGACTTCGCTACTTTAACATTAAATAAATAAACTACTTTTAAGTGGCATTAGACTATAAGAAATGTAGATTATAAATGTCAGAAATTGATATTGATTTTCAATTATTTTTTTGCATCCTTCAGCTGGTGTGTAAGTGACCTATTGGCCTGTCTGGTGCAATGAGCAATGTTGTAAGCCCTTCATGTGACCATTCTGAGTTTGTAATGTTGTAACAGTATTTGAAATTTGACATATTTGGTATTCAAATGACAGCAATTAAAAAAAAAAAAAATACAAATTTCTGATAAAAAGTTAAAAAATAACTGTATATGCTAAGTCCCACCTATTTTCCCTGTGAAATAGTGAAGTTGCAAAAAAAATATAAATATAATCTGAAGAAAAACATTAGTATTTCACATAAACTGTGCAATGTAAAAACTGAAAAATACATGTATTATGAAAAAAAACCTGTTAAATAAAATGAAAAATGGTATTAATTCATTCTATCTATGGCATGAAGTCAGAGACAAAAAAAAATGTCTATGCTGTAATTAATTGTATGGACACTTGGTGAACTATAAGTTTTAGTACTAAAGGTGGTTGGGTGCATATAGCAGATGTAATATAGTCTTATGTCTGTCTAGGGTTAGTAGGTATACATTTCTACAACCAAGAATTGATTACCGGTTAGCTGTAGTTCTAACTTATTAAATGTCTTAGATTTTTTTTGATGAAAGATCAATCAGCTACATAAACACAGGAATATTTAATATGTTACTCATTTAAAATAGAATTGAGTGCAACACAGAATATGTACAAGAATATTTCTAAAGGAAAATGAAAGTATGGGTGTGTGAAAGTAAAGATTACGTAATTCATATAAAATAGAATTATTGAGCAAACAAAATGAACCGCAATATCTGTATATTACTGGGGGGTTGGATGGCTGAATGGTAAGCATGCGCGCTGTATCATAAAGCCTGTCAGTGAGTCAACTACTAGCGTGGTTTCGAATCTCTGGTTGTACGTGGCAAGGAGTAGGGTTGCCTGTCCAACCTTGTGGGTTTTCTCCGGGTCCTCCTGTTTCCTCCCACTGCTAAAGACTCCTACGCACAAGCGAATTTTTGAAATAAAATTAAACCACATGTTAGTCACAAAATGACATAGTTTGTGTTCGATGGAAGTTAAACCCCATTTCTCTCTCTCTCTCTGTAAATTACTAGAGCTCAACTTCTTTGAATCACAGTAAGCAGTAGCAAACCTTATTAGTTATTGCAGTAAAAGATTACAAGATGGCAAACACAGTTTTATTTTTTAACTTAATAGTAAGTGCAGGAGGACTGCACTACACGCAAAACAAATATAGAGAAGAGATTTATGTATTGTGTTGTGCATCACAAAGTCTTGGATCACCCTGGGCATCACTCTAGGTTTGATAGATTTAGATCAAATAAAATAAAATGGGGTTTCACATTATTCTTGATTAAAGGGCCAATCTCGTTTATATTTTGGAGAATAAAACTGCCTAATTTTCTGTGAAAAGGTCTCAAAACGTCTATCTTAGAGCCCGACACCTAAATACATGTATAATACTGTCTGTATACACCTGGGGCCTGTGTCACAAAATTTTTAACTACATGTAAGATAAAATCTAAATTTTAGTAATTTGATTGGATAATATTAGATTGAATTTAGTGCTAAGCCAATCAAAATTGAAGTATCTGCTAAAATTTAGATTTTATCTTTAGTTAAGAATTTGAGAAACAGGACCCTGACTTTTATTTTAGAAAAATCAAGTACTGAAAAGATCATGAAAGAAATGTCAATAGGTTATCAAGTCACCCAACGAAAAACTCGACTGAAAATCTTAAAAGCGTTTTTCACATCCCAACTGCTTAATATTTTGAGCAGAAATTTTGGACAAAGTAAATAATACACCATTCCTCTATATTTTGGCGTTTAAATTTAATGCGTACACAGACTCTGTCAAAATCGTGCTGGTCCCTTTAAGATAAAAATGAAGTATTGTATTGTGTTGATCAATAAGATTAGATTTTTGTTATCAAAGATTAGTCAGCTTGTTTATTATTTTTAGTCAACATTGGAACACAATATCTTCACTCGTTTTATTATTAACCATACTATTCATCAATGGTAAATAATCATCCAGCTTAACAAAGCAGATTACCACTGAATTGTTGTTTTTTTAAAACCCAAATGAAAGATGTTGTATAATTTAAGTTTAAGAGCAAATTGAAAATCGAAGGTTTGAATAAAATAAAAACCAAGTACGAACAATCCAAACTATAAGACAGAAATCAAAGTCCTAAATAGTCTTATCATGTGAGTCTTGTACAGCCTTATCTTTTGGTATTGCAATGTTCCGTGAGACCAGAACTGGAAATTTGGTACATGTATATCTCAACATACAACAAAGGTCCATTCTTCTCTAGCCATGACAACAAATATATTGTAACATTTAGTTGAACAATCTTAGCTATGGTTGTAAGGGGAAGTTACCCAACTTTTTATCTAAAAATACACCCCAACATTTTGTCCCAAAAATGCTAATTTTAAATAAAACAAAATGTAGATATATTCATAACCCAGATACACTGTAGGTCTATAATAATGAAATGAAAAAATTAAGTCTGGAAAAATATTCTGAACTAAAAAACAATAACTACTGCACTTTATTTTATTTAATACTGTAAAAAAAAAAAAAGAAGCAAAATGGCTGTTGGTGTGATTATCAAATTCTGAAAACCAACCACAATCACTCAAACGATAACTGTTCTTTTTTATCCGCAGATACATTGTTCGCAAAAATTAAGGAGATTCAGACAATTTGAAAATTATATATTTGAAAAAATCAACAAAAAAAAATTGTCACTCATTATAAAATTGTGATTTATCGACTTTCAGAATTTATTTCACAATACCGGTATATTGTTTAGTTGAATATATCTATATACCAGTATGTTGTTACAGACCTGATCTTGTGTTAGGGACAGAGCTTTGCCCAAACAGCATTCAGTTCTCAAAAGATCCTGTTATTTACAGATAAAATTTTGATTTTGTTATCCATAACAATAAGTTGGATCTCTAAAGAAAATATTGTTTGAAAAATGGTCCAGTTTCCGTTTGGTATTTGCAAAGATATTATAAATTGAAAATTTGTCAACTTTCATTATCTTGTGCAGATGATATAAATTGGATATGATCAAAAACATGCTAATTCGCTATTATCATTTAATCTGATTTAATCTGATTTAATCCAAACAGAGAGATTATCTACTCTTAATATTTTGATTTTGTTTTCTTAATTAAATATTGAATAATAAATTGATTAAATCTTAGTGTGGATGAGCTGTGATTAATTAGATATTGTCCAAAAAAATAAAATTGAGAATCTTGTTAAAAACACTCACTAAATATTCATAGTAAACCAGCTTTAAAAAAAATCGTCCCACATATCCCAATTCTGAATATTAAATCCAAGTGTTGTTGATTGAAAATGAGTTAAAAATGTAATAATAAACTTGTATTTATACTGAAAATAAACAGGACAGTTTCGGATTATGTCGAATATTGCGGATTGGGAAATAAATTATCATAATATATCCAGAATTATGTCTGAAAGAGACAAGAAACCTAGACAAGAAGATTGAACCTGATATCATTTTATGCAATTCGTTGCCTTACATATATCTGTCCCATTATATTAAACCTTCATGTAATATACAAACACTAGCGTAAGATGCATGGTACGTAATAAAATTATGGTTTTATGGCGGATATCTGAGATTAGCACACCACTATCCTAGATACATACATGTATACATTAGCCTATGTCGGATACACATAGACATGCAATTCTTATTGCGAGTCAGGTCGCTCTGACACGGACATGTTATGGACTAAAGTGCACATGTATAATATATAATAAGATAGATTGCATAATGTCTGTAATTTATGCAGACTAATTTTGCGTGTGGGTGAAATTATAGGCCACTTGTTGATTTATTGAAGTGATTCAATTCTGACCAGATGAATGATAGAGTAGGCCCTACATTGGTAAATAAAGAAAATCGTGTCTTTTAAATTTTTTTTTTTTTTAAGTTATGTAATGTATTCAACATTCGTACAGACAGATTATAATAGTTACTGTGCACGTATTTCTTTGTATTTTTGATATGAAGAATTTGATTTATGCACTTATGCGTGAAGTCATCAGCATGACTAAGTGATTCTTGAGGTAAATTATGATGTGCCATTGTTATCATGAAATGTTGTCCTATAGATTAACCGCCAATCATCAAAGTATTTTTTTTTGATAATTACATGTTCCTTCAACACACTTGTTATTTATCGAGAAGAATCTTTTTATTTCCCTTTCCTAATATATTCAGTTAGGTAGGATCCTCAGGAGACAGAGGTTATGCTGGGGAAAGAAAGACTGAAGAAAATAACCGGAGAATAAAAAAATATGAGACAGGCAGGCCGATGTTTTTTTGTCAAGGGATTTTTGTCGTTCTTTACAAACACAACCAAAATCGAGGACTTGGTCTTGCTTAAAAACAACTATTTTACATGTACGCAAAATGAGCATATCCCAGCATTTCTGTAAAAAAATTGATATCATGTTCTTTTATGGGAAAAAAACCCCAACCCTACCCTGGATAAATAACCTGTTATAGGTTTAAAGAGGAATATAAGTCCAAATTCCCCAATATCCAAAGCTGTTCCTGACTTTCAGACCGCAAGTTATTCCGGACATAAAATATACCCCAAAGATCAAAGAGATTTTAGGTTTATGATTCTGGATAAACTGGGTATAAATTTAGCAACCTTGATTCCTATTGAACTCTTACGTATTTATCTTTGAATATTTTTATATACCCACATTGGAATGTGGTCGTAGGTTGTCTTCACCCCTGTAGAAAGTGCTAAATCAATATCCAAATCTTGTCAATATCCAATTGACTTTAAATTGATAATCAGTATTAAAGGTCATATGACGACAAAGAAGTGTTTTGTTTTCAACAATTTCTATTAATACCTGCCAGAGTTATGACCCTTGATTACTTTGAAAAGTCATGTGTACACTCTAGAAACCATAGTTACCATCCCATTGACTTTTATTCTTTGTGTTTATATTCATGAGAGAAAGATGCTTATTTTCAACAATTTTCGATAGCTTGAACAACTGTATTCATCATATAACCATACATGCTTCGTATAATAAAGGTTAGCATGAGAAGAAATTCTAATGATTTCTGATAATTACTGGGTAATCGGTTGTAAACGCTTGCATTGCAGACAAAAGAATGAATATGCGACAACCCTTGTGAACTGCTTAGATGACTTAGTTGCTGTGGACATGTTTCATTGCCGGGCAACCTGTCTTTCTATTTCTATGTGAAATTAATAGAGAAGGTCAACAAGATAATATTAGGACAACCTGTACAGACAGTTATTTAATATGAATAGAATGAAATATGTAATGATAACATATATAAATCATAAATAGATGTATTATTATGTTGTCAGTGAACATTGCTCTATTTTTTTTTTAAAAAGAAACATTGTCTACAGTAATTACACTGCTTCTACCTGCTGTCAACTCATTTTAATATGGCAATTTCCCAATACATGTATACTGTATTAACTATTACTTACACGAGAAGAAAGCTATATATTAATTCTGTGTGAAAGAAGAATGCCATGTTACAAGCTTGTAGTACATGTAGGTATTGATAGATAAATTGATAAAAGTGATGCTATGTTGAAAGATAGATATAGTTTAATCATAAATAGACTTGAGATAGGGAGAGCTTGTTGATTCATTGTCTAGACACTTGATAAAGATAATTTACTCTTTCTTCATCATCTCTTGTCTGCCATTCTTATTCCCATTTACAAACTTATTACACTCTCACACACAATATTAAATATGGCTCATTATTATAATTCAGAGTTCAGACTCGGTCATATAGAAACTTTGTCTACCAGAATTCCCTTGAAATATAAATGTTGATGCAGAATTATGTCTGTGTACTTTGGTCAATAAGGTAAAGTTCTTTCAGGTGCTTGAGATGTAGCAAGTTAAAGGAACTAAACCTCTAACTAAGTATCAGCTCTTATATTCCGGCCATGTCCAACTGTCCTAAATTGTCTGACCAGGAATATGCCTAATCGGACATCAAGACATGGTGGATAATATTCAGAATTCCAAAATTAATATTGTGTACTGAGTGTAAATCTACGACTCAACCCAATTATGGTTGATAATTGGCTGGATTGATTAAGTATTTACCGTCTATACACCTACATGTACCTTGATTAACTACTTAATCTCCCTTGATTGACTGACTTAGTCCTTTGTCGGACAATTCATCAATCAAATCCTGAACAGAAGTCATTTTTTCTGCTTTGTCGGACTAAGTATCCATGTAATAAGAGTGATAAACTTAATCTACGTGATTATGGTAAGTTGGAGTTCCACCATTGTCAGACATCTAGAAACTAGTCATATATGTTGAATATTCTATTATATACGTTAACTCGTCACACACACACGGTTATAATACAATAAACGGAAACAAAAGTAGAAATCTCACAAAGCCAAGTTAAAATTATGAGTGATGTCTGAGAAAATATTATATTTTAATGCATATTCTCAGGTTTATGATAATATCATGAATGGGGTTTTGTTTTTGAAAAGAAATAAACAAGCTGAAAAATGTTGACAAAAATTCTGAATTCGATTGTAGTGCAAGTAGTTAATGAATTTACACGATTGTTGATAAATGATAGCGCGTGCAATCAGTCGAGGATGATGTCTGCCTGGTATCCCAACACTGCTTAGTATTATCCAGAATATTCAAAATTAAAAACATGAATTAGTATGACATGTCAATATGACATGTCGGACATGATCATGCATGTACATTAAAAATATCCCAACATTCAGCATCTTCTGCAGATGTTGTAAGTCAGTGCCATCTGTTATTGTTTGGCCCATTTTTAATCCGCTTAAATCTTTACAGAGTGATTGTCTATTTTCTTAGTTAATTGGTAAATAATGAATTTTGTGTACAGTTTAGTGTGAATTTATCTGTAAAAAATAAGATATTTCTCCTAAAAAAATAACTGACGACCAGCAGCTTTAAACTGACAGATAAGTATTGAATTGAGATTTAAATTGTCGTGGGTCTGTTGAAATATGACTATTATTATAGGTTATTTTAAATGTCTGGAAATCTAATAAACAGATTGGGAAATAAATCATCAGATATAGTTACAGTTTATACTTTTCATGGTCTAGTCAGAATGTGCCAGTTGTATAAATATGCAAATATATACAAATTAGCGCTGTTATTAAACTGAATGCATAAAAGATGGCCAAAATCTATCTGTAAAACACAGTGCATCAGACAGTAATTTTGTGGCTTTGATTTTAGTATTCATGAGAACAAAAAAATATAGGATGCTGATTTCATCTGTCAGTTTTACTTTGATTCTTTGATCTGATGGTTGGCTGTAATAGAGTTCATTGTACAACGGAAGTCCTTTCCTAGATTAAAAGTCTTTTGAATTAGATTATCAATGTCCTTCCTGTCTACTGTACAAATTATTTTAATTTTGATCATTACATGTTCAGGGTTTGACTGTCTCATTTGCATGTAATCCTATTAAAATTATGAACTATTCATACATGTACTCTCAGATTTTACGTCCCTCCGTCTGTTTTCGTTTCCGGAGCATATCTCATAAACCGTTCAAGATATCTTTCTGAAACTTTGCACACACATCAACCTATTACAATAGTTGTGCCATTTGCTATTTAGGAATTTCTGGGATTTATATTTTTTGTGTTTCCATGGAAACAAATTTTACTTAGTTTTTGGTGTATAATTTTGTTTCCGGAGCATATCCCATAAACCGTTCAAGATATCATTTTGAAACTTTGTACAGATATCTACCTATTACAGTAGTTGTGATTTTTGTTTTTTAGGAATTTCGGGGATTTATATTTTCTGTGTTTCCATGGAAACAAATTTGACTAAGTTTTTGGTGTACAATTTTGTTTCTGGAGCTTATCTCATAAACCGTTCAAGATATCTTTCTGAATCTTTGCACACACATCAACCTATTACAAGAATTGTGCCTTTTGCTATGAAGAAATTTACCGGATTTATATTTTTTGTGTTTCCATGGAAACAAATTTGACTTAGTTTTTGGTGTAAAATTTTGTTTCCGGAACATTACTCATAAACCGTTCAAGATACCTTTTTGAAACTTTGTACAGATATCTACCCATCACAGTAGTTGTGCCTTTTGCTACTTACGAATTTCTGGGATTTCTGGGATTTATAGTGTTTGTGTTTGCATGGAAACTAATTTGACTTAGTTTTTGGTGTATAATTTTGTTTCCGGAGCAGATTTCATAAACCGTTCAAGATATCTATTTGAAACTTTGTACAGACAGTAGTTGTGCCTTTTGCTATTTAGGAATTTCTTGGATTTATATTTTTTGTGTTTCCATGGAAACAAATTTGACTTAGTGTTTGGTGTACAATTTTGTTTACAATTTTGTTTCCAGAGCGTATCTCATAAACCGTTCAAGATATCTTTCTGAAACTTTGCACACACATCAACCTATTACAGTAGTTGTGCCTTTTGCTATTTAGGAATTCCTGGGATTTATAGTTTTTGTGTTTATTATCTGTTCAAGAAATCTTTTTGAAACTTTGTACAAACATTAACCTATTATATATAGTATTTTATTTTCTGATTTATAAGTTTATTGTTTAACATACAGCAGCTGATTGAGGTAGGAAAAGGTTGTTGTGCAAACTTTACTTTGAGTAGCGACACTGCCTTGTCGAACTATTATGATCAGAGTATGAAATTCTGTGAATAATATTCCATGTGTCGGAATATGAGATTTGTCTAAAGATTTAGACTGTGGCAAAAACTGATGGTGCAACCCCTACATGCTCTGCTAAACAGGGCAATACGTTTAGGACCAGTTACAGTGTTTGCAAAATCTGATACATTTTTATATTGATTACCAATAGCATAAACAAGTTATTTTTCCATATTTTTTCCAAACATGTGCAAGGGCGCGGGATGTTGATGACTCGTCATCTTTTTATTATTATTATTAAGCCAGTTACTGAAATTTGGAATGACCTGGTTTGTGTCCATTGGGCACTAACCCTAATTTACTGTTGTATAACTGGAGGTGAGACCAGCTTTATGTCTTTGTCCACTTTGTTCCACATTCTCTTTAAGGAACAGCATTTTCTAAAAAAAAATATATCTTGAAACCTAACAATGAATGGAAGTTGAGCCATTGATCTAAAATATTATCCTGTCTCTTTAACCTAAATGTTCTTTTTTTTAGAAATAAAATATTCAAATGAGGAGAAAGACATACATGTAACTGAGTGTGTTTGCAAATTGCATTATAAAACCTAGATTGTAACATGATTCATGTAAATAACTATATAACTAGGTGGGGCTACTTCAAATCATATGATAATGGACACATGCATGTGCATAATTAAATTATCTAAACCACATCTGCTCAATCTAATATTACAGATATTGAAACGTACCTAGCATATGAAAATAGATGTGACTCCACCTACTCATTCAGTTTGAAGTGACACAGACATCTAATTACAGGGGAAATTTCCAGTTATTTTTCAGGGAAAATTGGTTACTTAGGGGTGATGATTTTCCGTTTCAGAAAATAGCAAATTCTGTTTTAAGTGTTTTGAATTCCGTTATTTTCCTTTTCAGAGCTTACCATATTCCGTTTTTTTTCTAGATAAAATGTTTTTTGTTGGGAATAAGTGAATAAAACATCTTGAAATTCCTTTTAATTTTATTACAAAGTGGATCATTTTAAACCAATGATTACAAATGTTAAATTGTGAATTACCGTATTTCCTCTAATAAGCGCCCGGGCGCTTATTTTTTCAGCACCCCTTGACCCCCCGGCGCTTATTAGAGGCCCGGCGCTCTTTGGAGCCCCGGCAGTTATTTCTTTAATAGCAAATTGAATTTAGGGTAAAGCCGTCATTTACCATGGACATTGGGCCGGATAATCTTTTGAATTACGGCATTTGATCAAGAGACCCGGCACTTATTAGAGACCCGGCGCTTATTGGAGGCCCGGCGCTTATTTTTTCAGCACCCCTTGACCCCCCGGCGCTTATTAGAGGCCCGGCGCTTATTAGAGGAAATACGGTACTTGTAATGTTCAATGACTAGTTATTCTTTAAACCGGTTTCCCGAACTAAATAACAGAAAATTACACCTTGTGAGCTCGTTTCATCTATTTAGCAGACAAAGCCATTTTTCTCAGCTGCTGGTTGTAGTCACGATTTATCCAGACAAACTTTGTAGTCAGGACTCTATAAAAGTTAAATGTGCCTGCGCACACACTTTAAAATGGGCCTGCAGAGTCATACTCAAAAGGAGAGTATTCAATTACCAGGTATATAGTATGATTGGGGGTGGGGGCTTACGATAATAATAAAGATAATGTTTGATGTGCATATTGTTGTTGTTTGGGGTTGATATAAATATAGAACAGATGCTTATCGGCAAATTCTGTTTTGAGTGCCCAATTCCGCGATTTTTTCGCAGAAAATCATCACCCCTATTCCTATTGGTTTGAATCTTTTATTCTTGTCCAAAACTACTATTTGAACCTCTGTAATATGGTTTGACAGAAATAAAACTTTCAGTTGGTCATTGGAGAATTGTGAGACCAGTTTCTTGACATAGGGCCTATCGTCTACCTACAGCCTAGCTAAAACTGAGACCCATGCTTTTTTTTTCCCCCAGTCGGTAATAAAATTTGTAGATTTCAAGCTTTTAAACTAACAAAGTTTACAAAAAGTAATAAAGTGAAAGTTATAAGGCCACTTATATTTTGAACTGTTTTGACGATTATTGCTAAATTACTAAATATTTTAAGCTGAAACTGCAAATTTACATGTAAGCGTTGGATTTGAATACTTATGAACTTTTCTTCACAGCGACAGTAGAGAAAATTTGGATTTCTTCTTTTAGAACATTTTAAAATATGAAATGTTCTGTATATTGAAGAATACACCATGTAGGTTTTTTGTTGATTGTTTTTCTGGATTATTTAGAAAGATGATCGAACACTGTAGATACTCTGTGTGTATGTGTAGATATTTTGCAAATACTAAAAATACAATTTCAAATTCTTCAGTTTCTTTCCTTTTTCTATAATCGTTATTAGAAACTGTGATTGTGGGCCATCATTCCGAAAATTTGCTAGACATATAATTATTTCAAGACTATTTACAATGTCAGGTAACGAAAGGAATTTCACTGAAATGTAACTGGGAATGTAATTTCTTCTGTGGAAATTAATTGTCTCGTCACTTCATTGTTAAATGTCTGTATTGTAATATCCCGACTGACAAACGCACACAGTACATAAGAACTCCCCCAAAAAAGTTTCTCTGACCTGAAGAAGAGAAAGCTTTCTCACTTTTGCGATTCTACTGTTTGTAGAGAAATCAATACGGGCAGACGGTATGATAATGTAAGGTGATGTAGTAGGTTCTAATCATAAATCTATTATTCTACTTTGTTTCAATCAATTCAAGAGAGCAATCTTACATGATCAACGTGTGTGTGTCTGATCACTAGCAAAAATTAATAAATTTCTATGAATAATAACATTTATCCCTGTTCCTTTCCCCAACAGTTTATCTTTTAATTGTACAGTATAATAAAATTGAGAAAATCCCTTTGCCTTTGTAAGTTTTTTGGTGTTTAACAATGCCAGCAATAACACAATATTCCAAAGATATACAAGGGATTTTCTAGAATATATACATCCATTGCCCATTGCGATATCTTCACTCTATCGAAAGGACTGATAATGTGACATAGATTATGTAACTTATAAGCATGCTAGCAAAACAGTAGGACGTTAAACCCCCATTTCATTTCATTTATAAGCATTCTCCTCCTCTTTTTTGGTCATAAAAAATTACAGGTATAAATATGATTTTTAATGACCCAAAAGGAAGAGGGGGCATGATTACATAACTTTACTTCAAATGAAAAAGGTTTTATGAATTGTTAATAATGTAGTTCAAAGTTGTTCATTGGGTTGGAGTGACCTACTAGTAGGACTGCAACGATACGCTAACCTCACGATATGATATCACAGTATATTTTCTTTCAAAATTTACTTAAAAAATAAAACCAAAGACACAATATTTAATGGCAAAATGTCACATTATTAGCAACAGCTTTTCCATCCGTCAGTTTTTAATCCAAAATGTTCTCATATATTGAATTGTGATTTGCTGGAGGTGATTGAACTACAGGGGGACATAACTCTGCATGATAGTTGAGTATCGGAAAAAAATGAACGGTTAAAAAAATCTGTACCTTGAACTGAACTGTGGCAACTCACAGTATATCTTTGCAGCCCTACCTGCCAGCTCTTAATCCAATATAATTTGTTTGGTTTGGATCTAAGTCAGTTTGGATAAGGGTCTGAATTGCACACCCAAAATATGTATATAAATATACAATACCTTGTCGAAACCATATTATAATATATGTAATGGTATTTCGATATGCTAGTCAGAGCTAACCGCTAAAAACTTATACTGACAAGAAATGTTATGTTACCTTCACCCCTGTTTCTGCTTCACTACCCTTAATCTACACGTAATTAAAAATAGAGGCTATATTTGTCTTTTCTTGTGAACACCTGACAGACTAGATTAATCATTCAATCTATTTAACATTTATGTATGTCAACATGAGTGAGACCAAAGAAGTCTATTGAATTTCAGGCCTTGATCACTTTGTGAATCCTGTGAACATAGGTGGTTGCAATGCTGGACCAATGTCCCGTGTCTGGGTGTCGAAAGAAACCAAGAAAAACATTGATTTTCCATGTTTGGCTTTATTTTGGAAGGGTGGCACTCGAAGGGCTTTCAAGAACAGTACATGTATGTCCTATCAAAATCAGAGGTCCTGTGTACAAAGTGGTATCAATGCCAAAACAAAATCCCATGCTAAAAAAACTTTTAGTTCTATTATCCACAACAATTATTCACAGAGTAAGGCGCTGACTTGCTAACCAGGCTGTCCAGGGTTCAAGAACATTGTTGTGAACATAAAATCATTCTTGACAGATCGAACTAGAAATAAAGAGTAAGTCGTAAGTAGCGCTGTGTCCTGTACAGAATTTCTCTCACATTCCAAGGAGGGTCGGTGGCCCAATGGTTAGCAAGTGCGGGCTGTATCATTGAGTCAACTGGCGTGATTTCAAATCCCCGGTTGTACGTGACAAGGAGTAGGGCTGCCTGTCAAACCTCATGGGTTTTCTCCGGTTTCCTCCAACTGCTAAAGACCCCTTACGCACCAGTGAATTATTGAAATTAAACCCCCCAAAAAACATGTGTTCATCCTGAAATTACCAAGGTTGTGTTGAGTGGGCGTTAAATCCCATTTCTCTATCTCCCACATTCCGAGGTATTTTCCACATCTACATTGGCTCAGTTGGTACTGAAAAGTGGGACATTAAAGGACCTTAGTCCGTAACTCAAAATCCTCCAAAATCGTCGACATCGAAAACTCGAATTATTGGTCAATTTAAATCAACATTGCTGATGTAAACTTACCGGGAAAAGATGAGCTTCTGATATCCGATATTTAAGATAAAATATTTTTTTAACATTGGTACACGAATCGTGTACCATAATGCGCTTCAGCTCCAGTTGTATTGAAAGACTCGAGGGACGAGGCTAGACACATTGCAATAAGTCAGACGGAGTTAGTAGACTCGAATAACTAGACGCTCGACTTTTGCACATGATTGACATTGCTGGCTTATTTCGCCAAACATAACTGATTTAAAATTGGAGTAAACACGGAAACCATTGAATGTAAATCAGTTTATATACATTCATAATACAGTATTATATGCGTTGCGAACCACTTTTATGAATTTCTAGGCCCCAAATGTTAGCGATTTAGCTCCTTTAAACCCAATTTAGATTATGTCAGTTTAATCCATTAAATTATGATGTGCTACTGAAGGTCGGCTAGTCTACA
Organism: Patella pellucida; assembly: GCA_917208275.1. Taxonomy (NCBI): domain Eukaryota; kingdom Metazoa; phylum Mollusca; class Gastropoda; family Patellidae; genus Patella; species Patella pellucida. The sequence goes on from OU795039.1 coordinate 68,885,031, forward strand.
GTTTAAGATCCTAATAGGTTTTCATATGCAGAACTTGGGGCATGTGGTGTAGTATTTGGTCGAATTTGTCCCAAGATAGTTTAATACATGTACCTTGTAGTGTGATACAGTTATTGACAGTGTACATAAAGTTAGCTACAGTTATTACAGACTTGCTTAAAATCTTCCCCACCTTTTTACACTCAAACATACAAAAAGTGTCATAGTCTCAAAATGTAGGGTTGAAGAGACCATAGTGGTTTAAGTCTATTCATTTTGTAATAAAGTTTGTGTATTCTAATTGTATGTATATGTACATGTATATATGTAGCCTTCTCTACTATAACACACACACACACACTCAGCCTACTCATTCACCAGGTCACGTTGTTCTCTCAACACTAGTCTAGACCGTGTGTGTATGTAATGTAATGATTTTTGCCTGGTGCAGTTACTTGACCAACCGTTTACATTGAGTAAGGTAGGCGTTGTATTAGATCCCGTGTATTTCCAGCTAGCTCTGTTCTCTCCACTCTTCTCTCACCAGATTACCAATGTATTATCAAGAAAATAGTCTAGTTTTCAACACATGAGTACTGTTTTCAACACCCTCAGACGAATATTTTAGTTGTTGCAGTTGTAGGCCAACAGATCCAGTGAAATAGACTTAAAAGATTTGTGAGTTGAAGTTAGCTGTGTGTTTTACCGTGAACTTGATATGTTTGGTATTTTACGGAGTGTGAAAATACTATATACTGAATACAGTCAAACTCCAGCCACTTGAAACTCTAATTTATTGTTATTACGCATTTATCAAATGGACTGGTACATGTAAGCCATAACAACAGCAGATGCATGAGAGTATAATTACCATAGATGCATATATATATATATAATAACAATAATAGAAGTTTACAACTAGTAAGAAACAAGACTCCAGCTCTGAACATCCGAAATATTTGGATTTTCTTGTAATTTCTCTTAGATGACTGCGTCTGGATGTAACATGTGTGAAGAAAGCCATTTATATATCCGGTTATCGTGACCAGAAAGTGTAGTGTAACTATGATGATATAAAATTGTTTTAAAAGTAATTGTCTGAATTAACACCATACTGATGTAGTTCAAGTCTATAACATAATACACTAAGGTTAGATTTCTCATACCAAAATTTGGATTCAATTCGGTTTTGCTACATATAGATAGACAGACAGACAGTCCTCGATGAATGAAATGTGAACTCTCCATAAAACTGTATTATTTAAAAATCTGGCTATTGACATATGAGAAATTAAGTTTGAAGAATATCTGTGTGAATCCACCTCAGTTTTAAAGTAATATTTTAGTTTCTAGATCCTTTATTCATTCTGTCAACAGAGGGAAAGCTTTAGTACAAATCTTGCTTATTAGGAAAATTCTGATTCATCATTGCCTTCGTCTATTGTCTTTATTATTGAATTGTTATAGAGGAGTTAAAAAAAATAGCCAACAAGTTTTTGTAACTTTTGCAGTGAATTTATTTAATCAGATTAATGTGTCTGTTATTCTTATTGTCACGCTTTAGAACAGTGGAGAAAATTCAAAGAAAATAACAAATTGTGCGTGTCAGAATTACAAAAACAACTGCGTCTTCCTTTCTGATGTAGATGCTTTCAAGTTATTGCAAACAAAATAATTATAGAATTTTTTTTTCCCCCTGTCTGAGTTATCTTCCGGGAGAAGAAAAGATGTTTTCAACTTTCATGTGTATTACAAATGTCTGAAGAATGGTGACCAGCAGCGAGAGATAATAGCCACCAGTAAGAAAAGTAAATGTGTCTGAGTGTTTAGGAGATTTTAAAGAGAAAACTATATTCATGAAGTTAATTGTGTATCTGTAGATGTAAGAAATTTCCTGGTGTTACGAGACATGATAGTAGAGAAAAGGAATGAAATTAATTCAACTTCTGGTGACAACTTTTAATTGTTGTTTTGTTTTAACGTTTACATCTATGATACTACCTATAAAAGGTAAGTTATTCAATCATTGTTGTTGCAATATATTTTAGTCTATGGCTGTAGGGGTTGTTGTTGAATACAGGTTTAAAGGTCAAATTTTTGCAGCAGGGTCAAGGTCACCCAATGCAAAAATTTAAACCTGTTTGGGATTGTCCCTTGTGTTTATTATGGTTAGTTGGGTTGGTTGGATTGATTAAGACAAAGGAGACAGGATTAAAATACAAGTAAATTTTGTAGGTATTGGCTGTCTATATTGTATGCACAAGGCAGGGTATGCATCTTTTTTTCTAATATGTTTTATACATGTAGCTGGTACATGTAGTTTGTCATTATTTATTCAATATGTGTTTCCCATTCGGAAACAACTGGATTTGTCCCGTTGTAATTTAGGACAACATCTATTGATCAATGAGAGAACAGAAAAATACAACATTCGATACTTTTCTGTTACTGCATGTCCTGACAAGATGCGCAACTACCACTACTGTAATCACTGGAGCGCAAGAAAAACATGTATGTCAGGTGATCAAATATACCAAACTGGGGAAAAAGCAGGGCGGATCAAAAACACATATTTTCATTGACAATGTAAAGGTATCCGGCTTCTTTGTTGAACATTTTGTGAGTGAGAAAATGGCCATTGATCTGGAACTATCTGTTTACAATTATGTTTTCATTAATTGCATAAACCACCAGTCTATAAAATCACATTAACTTTATAAATTTTTTTTACCGAGTACCGGTAGTTGTTCTTTTGCATTCGATGGCAGTGGGTCCCCATCAGCATGAACATTCTTACTTTGATCAAGAAAAAGATATTCCTGTGTTTAGCTGTTGAGTAGAATATTTGTTCAACCCTACATCGTTGACCCCAATCCCCTGTAAAGTTTAGACTTTTCGTCTTCACAGACATAATGTGAACACCTCTCTGGGGATTTTATGCAACATATATCAAATTTGAAAGGAAAGTCTGGTGACATGATCATTAGGATTTTCTGGGTCATGTCGATGTTTAATTTTCAAAAGTTAAATTTGAGCACCCACAAAAAATTCCCTTCATATAAATAAACCTTGTCCTTTATATGAAATGGAGTCCTGGAATTCACCCAAAAATATTATTATGGAGAATGGTGATATCAGAATCTAAACAAACTGTTTGCATTAGTTCATTGAACCTAGTGAGTTTTTGTGTGCACAGTTTGTAATTGTTTATGGGATTACAGTTTAAAATAAACCAGAAAGGAAATTATATAAACAATTTTTAAGGGGGAAAAGGGAAGAGAAAACTAATGTCTGCTTTAGCATTATACATGTAATAACATTTATTTCTGTAAAAGGGAAGTTGTATTGAGATGCTCACGATGAGGCCATTTCATGTGTTGCTATTGGTTTGGGTGGTGCAGATTAGACTATTGGTTTGGGGTGGTGCAGATTAGGCTGTTCCATTTGTCTGTGAAGGTTCTGGTGGTGCTTATGGACTTGTATGGCAGAGATTGTTAGATGTGGTCAAATTATTCATCCTTTAGCTCCACACATGGACATGTTAATTATGCTTGCAAAATGATAGAATATCTACTCCAAATATGTCTGAATTCTAATTTCTATTTTTTGAAAATGACCATAAAAATAAATATACTCAATGAAAACACACTACTGATTTGAATGGAGTTGCTGGCGAGACATTATCAATTTGGAATTTTAGCATGATTGTAGGATGAAGATTACCATATAACAACCCACGATTACCATATAACAACTTGACTTTGCAGTGAGAATAATCCTAATTCATTGACAGCATTGAGTCAGAATTGGGCCAATGTAAGGCTGTCACATCTGTCTGGGACGCACATTGTAAGTCTGTCTAATACGCAGCCTGGCATAGCTTTGTCAGCAACAAACAGGGTTTATAGCGCTGATTAATCCCATGTGGCTCCTGCACAGTGGCAAGGGAAGCTGGCAGAATGCAATCCTTCAGATTTTGCCAGGTAAATGTGCTAGTGTTGTTGAGGCCTTGGCTTATCTCTTGTACACCAAGTCTTTTGGAAACAATCAGACTTTCTCCGATGATAGTGAATTTGCATCCAAACTTTCAAAGGATGGCTCAGATACCCATCCCCTCATAAAGAAAGGCTGTGGCACATTCCTGGTGTTCACACGTTAAACATTGGCATTTCCTAGTTTCTTTCACTAAGTTCTGGAAATGGACTGAAATCCAGTTCACAATAACATTTTTCTCTTGCAGTGCCTTAATTCATGTTTTTAACGTTTGGTCACTGAGATCTATATAATTTCAATCGTCCACAACACATTAATTACATCCTAAGGAACTATTAGCTCTCATCATAAGTAGCTGATGTGGTGGTGGCATCTTGTGTAAAAAAACAAAACGTGTGTTGAATGACTTTTCAGTTAAGTTACAATTACAGAGGTAGGCACAATCACATGTTGCATACTATGATTAGGATTATCTTTCATGGATTTCTTCTCACTAGTAATTGACTACCTATAATTACGAGATTATCAATATTTTAAATCCATATCGATTATCGATCATCAAAAACGATTAGCGGCAATATTACTATTTTTTGCCAGCCGTATGAAGTGCATTTACAGGATGAGGAAAACATCATTCTATCGTGTTATCAGTGTAATCTGATGTTACAAAGATTAAAGTGTATCTTCACAAACAGCCATATAAAATTGACCTCAATACACCAGAGTTGCAATAGCTTTTTTAGGTTTGTGCAAAGTAACCCAGATAAATAAACAATTTGCTACTTTCAATTTGTCTGTTAATACATAAGAAGCAAAACTTTCAATGAGATGATTAGAAATGTGATATTTTTGTCAATTTGTTTTTGAAATAAAATGTGATGTTTTTTGTCTGATTGCAAAGACACCACAGAGTTTTTGTGCCTGTCAAAACCTGAATCTGTGCCTGACATTGTCAGTGACAGGTGCCTTATTTCCAGGCTTTCTTATAGAAGGATTTTTTAAGAATTAGATAAAGAGTTGATCGTTCTTGCTATAATACTAATAGTTCAAAAAAAGATAATGCCAAATGAATAAACATGTATTGAAAATTTGATTGTTGAAGGTTTGACAAGATGTGTGCACTGATTGTAACCAACCGTATTAGTTGTCCGATGCTTAGCCTCGCTTCACCATTTTAAAATCAAATCATTCAATGGCAGAACCATTTTAATCTACTTAAAATGGGACCCATCCGATGGCATCAATAGGTTATTATGGTCTTGTCATGTTAATAAATGTCTAAATAATAGTTTTGATAACATGTAAAGCCTAAAGCAAGACCTTTAGGCAGATTTAGCTTTTGCATACATGTAATTCCTGTTTAATCTTGTATATCACAATTAACCCGGATGTCTGATATAGGTACTACTGGCATGTCTTCTCAAACAATATCTTATAACATGACAGAATTAATTTGATACTCTTTAAAGCAAATGTTCAGTCTGATTAAAACACAGCTAATGTTTCGTTGCTGTTTTTTTTAATCATTTAGATGTTTTAAAAATTCTTGACCGCTTTAGGTGTGGGATTTATTATCCTGTTCAGACGCTTATTTTTAAACCAGTTCATAGTCACCAGGGCTTTTAAGACAGCAACGTGTTGCGTTCACACGTACTATAAGTTAAACCAGTTTAAATATTCTGACCTCTACGGTGGGAGCTAGCTGGATCTGGGGCTTTTAAACCAACCCCTTCAGACGGCCAAGTTTAACCAATTTAAAAAAAAATCCTTCTTGAAGTAAGGATGTAAACGGTCACTCGGTTGACCGGTTACGGTTAAGTTCGGCAAGCTGACCGGTTCGATATTCCCCTGACCGTTACTCGTTCTATATTAAAAAAAATGTCAGTGTATATCGACTAGTAGTAAATTAGCATTACCCCACGCCCTCTACTACTCTTGTGCATATTACACGTTGATACAAAACTTTTCCGGTAATAATACGGCCGTATTCACTGATAGAAAACGTAGTACTAAAATCATGCCGTGAACAAATCCTTCCTCTGGTACATGGGCAAATGGTATAATCTTTTCGTCGTTTCTTATTGCGTTGTATCTTCGGGCTGGATAATCTTGACTACAGGACACTACAGGTTGACTATTCACTGCTGGTATTGCGTATGAAAATGAAAGTAATGCCGTGAGCGCGAATAAATGGAATACATGGATTATAACACTGCATATTGAGGTTGAGGTAGGGGGCCGTAGAATATTCCTATATTTATAACGGGTCGAACACTTATAATATTTAAGCAATTTTCCGATGTGTCACACAACGGCATGTGATACCTGCGCGAGTGACGACCACGTGGTAGCATACCATATTGTACTACCTCCGGTTGAGGGAGAGTAGAGAGAGAGAGAGATCGAGTGTTTAAAATGTTTAAATACGGATCTTAATACGAAATTCCAGTCACCGTGTCATACATCACTGGAAAGTATGTTTCTATCGCTCTTTGTATCTATCAGTTATTTCCTGGCACATTCTTGATTACGTACTTTAGAAGAGAAAAATGCTCGTCGTTTGCGAAAGAAATAGGTCGCTGTCCAACAGTAACCTAATTACTCAAAATAGACTATACTTTCAGTTTATCTTATTTGTCGAAGGCACAGATAAGCTGTACCTATCACGTGATTTCATTGCAGTCACGGTTGTCCAGCTAATTTCTTATAGTTGGCTAGCTTGAATCTGCTTATCGTTGGGCCGTTAGCTACAGAATTCTTATCGTTGGCCAGCTTATCGTTAGCCAGTTTGATCTCGGCGGTTAACCGGTTTCGGTCGGTTTTTTGCCCATCAGTTAACCGGTTCAAATTTTTTTGACCCGTTACATCCTTATCTTGAAGACAGGTAGGTTGCGAGCCCCACATGTGCGTTCAGACGCTTAAGTTAAACTGGTTTAACAATCCCCAGGGTTTATACTTCAACTCAACTTAAGCGTCTGAACAGGCTATAGGACTATGCTTTTGAGTATTAGAAAATGAAACATATTCTTTGATGCAGTTCAGGTTGCTATGTAGGCCTATAAGCTAGTTAGAAACTCTGGACTATAAACAAATTCAAGGAGTAGGGTTGCCTGTCCAACCTCGTGGGTTTTCTCCGGTTTCTCCGGGTTCCTCCCACTGCTAAAGACCCCTAGCTACGTGCAAGCAAATTATTGAAATAAAATTAAACCATATGTTAGTCTTGAAATGACCTAGTTTGTGTCGAGTGGACATTAAAACCCCATTTCCAAACAAAAGTAATGACATGTACATGTGTAAGTATGTAGCTATCTATGTTAGGAAGAAAGTCAGCAAACAGGTCCTTTAACTAGCTTAATAATAAAAGTACATGCTTGGCAGGATTACAGTCAGCACAGGAATTGTACCTGACAAACCCTAAACAATGTTGGAGACAGGTACCCTAATTCCAGGTTTACATAGAAGGTATTAGTGGTCCTCTCCATTGTAATGACAAAGGTTTATGTTCCAAATGCATTACCATTCTTAATACTACAAAGTTCAAAGCACCAATCCGTTTTGTAAATTGTTATTGCCAATTACATTTTGGGTAGACTTTGATAAGGTCTGGAAACTTTATACCTAGAGCTATTAGTTTATAAATCAGACATCTGAAGGTCAGATGAACTTTATTCTGACAGTCTGTCTTGATATCAATCATATTTAGTATCTAACCACTGGCAAATTGATATTTCAATACATACACTGATCACAGATTGATTAATGTTTTTATCTCTTTTTGACCAGATGATTCTACCTAATTCAGTTTACATTGTTAATGAAAAATGTTTTTGACATTAGAATCAAACGTGAGGTTTTACGAATATTTGTTGCACTTGCAGAGACAATATCTCGTTGACGTGTTATTGAGTTTGTGTAAAAGTTGTGTTATTATGAAGTGTGCATGAAATTACATTACTGTGCATTGTGTGCAGCTAGTGACGTAGAAGTTTAGCATAATCAGCCTTGAATAATTAAATTGTGCCCTGACATTGGGTTATTTTAAAGGGACAATAACACTCTTGCTGGCTTGATAGGTCAAGAAAAAAAAATAGCCTTATTCTAACTACTAGATGTTTAAGTGTCCCACCTGTTGTGTAAATTATCCATTACAACCTATCTTACTTGTCCAGAGGGTTCAAAAATATGTTTAAATCCAAGTTGCATTTGAAAGTGTTTACGTAAAGCTTTTCAAACCATGTTACGGCATGTAGTTGAATTTTTCCAATTTTTAAAACTAGGTGTGTTGAGATGAAATTTGTTTCATTTATTAATTGAAACATTGTAAAGTAGTACAATTTGTTGACCAGAATAAAGATTGGAACATATTATTCAGTTCCAACAAGAGTGGTATTGGGGCTTTAAAATATAATCTGGACACCACCTTTTATTAATCTGGGTTTTTAAAGAGATACGCTTATAATAGGATTATCTGATCTATGCCACATGTTTATATTATCATATTAAAATCTAATGTGTATGATGCAACTGGAAGTGAAAAACATTAGCTACAAATATGACATGAATATACATGTATGTGAATAAAATAAGTTGATTATCATGATGACATGTGTTAAAAGAGTGTTGTATGATGAAACTATTGAGAGAAATCAATAGTTATAATATATGTAAAATGAAGAGTTTATTTGCAACCTATTTCAGATTACCAACTAGTATTTACAGTTTTCTATAAAAAAACAGATATTTGAAACTCTTTTTAAACTGTATTTAATTTATAGGTTTCAAATTTATAAAAGACACTTAGAATTCAATAGTTTTAATGAGATGATATAAGATTTAGTTAAATAAGTGATTTTTATACGCCCACATTGAAATGAAAGCGATTTCCGATAATTACTGCCAGAGCTACGACCCTTGATCACTACTCAAAAAATCTTGTGGACTCTCTAGAGGCCAAAGTGAATATCCGATTGACTTTAAATTTAGTATATTTAGTACAAGTATATTGATTTTCAATGAATTTTATTAACTAACGTTAGCATGGAGAATAAACTTTACCAAAGCCATATAAATTCTAGTGTTTTTTCTGATAATCATTTAATGAGTTGTTACCCTTAATCAGATTTTAGTGTATTATAAATGTTTCATTACCGAAAAAAGTAAAAATATGGGACAACTCTGAAGGCCCGAACGATTTAGCTGCTGTGGGCGTATATTTTGTTGCCTGGCAACTTTCCTTTTAGTATCGTGTCAGGACAAATTTCCCTCATAGCACACTGATACATGTAGGTCTGGTTATTGCAGAAAAGTAGGGTACTAATTAAACCCCATTTCACTCAGTTCTAATGTTAAACTAAAACCACAATGTATTGAAGTAGTAGCTATATGTAAAAAGGTTTGTGGTTGTGGTTACATGTCAGATTGAAAAGATATATATCCACACCTACATTAACCACAAGTACATACAGTAAATCTTGATCAATGGAAATCACATAATACAAAATAACCACATAGACAAGCATACTTCTGTGGTCACCGTGTACTCACATGACTGCACAGGATTACATAAAGATAATCCCGATAGACAGAAGATAACCATTGTTACACATAAACATTCCTTGCAGATTTGATTTTTTTTTTTTTAAAAAAACCCTGATAAATTTGAATTTTGAAATATACATAACTTATTTGAAATTTACGCAATTTATTTGAAATTTACTTAACTTATTTGAAATTTATGTAACTTATTTGAGATTTACGTAACTTATTGTTGAATCAATGTCAATAGCATTTCTGCTATGTACTATAATAGTTAAAAATTTGTTCGGAGAATTTGCTGAAAATTTCAAATCGATCCACTTTGAACCGGAATCTTAGCTTTTGATATTTAGGCCTTGATCACCATTACTAAAGTCGGTACAATAAAAATCCAGAAAAAGCTATGACATTGAGAGTTAAAGATACATTATGTAAGATTTAGATAAAGAATTAGCCATTCTTTCTATAATAGTTCAAAAGAAGATGATGTATAATGAATAATTTGAAAATTACATTCAAATTACTCTATTTCAAGCAAAGATATTAGCCTTTAAAGGTTTGACAGGCGGTGTGCAATAATTACAACCTAGGTACTGGTTGATCAAAGCTAAGTCTCAGACCTCCATATTTGATTAAATCAAAGTATTGCTGAACCGGTTTAATCTGTTTAATATTGGAGAAATCTGATGCCAAAAAAAGACCTGCAATAGGCAGACTTAGCTCTTGCATAATGTATGTTTTATGGTGTTGATAAGAAATGTCTTAATTAATAATTTAGATAACATTTCGGGCCTAAAGTAAAACCTGCAATAGTGCCAATAGGCAGATTTTGCTCTTGCATAATGTATAGTTAATACGTCTGCAGATTTTTAAAATTTAGAAGTACAGGTTTGTTGTCCAGATGGTCTCCATACATGTATAGCTATTTAAAATAAAACATTATCATATTGCTTTTTACAGAATTAAACTGAATATTATAAAGTTCTGTGAAGGTACCTAACTAGGACTATGAATACATGGTTCTATTTCAAGTTTGTTGTGTATAAATAAAGTAATATTTTTTATTTTTTGATATTTTATTCATCATTGCATTATTTAGTTATCCGGTTTGTCAACATCACTCTCTAGATGTCACAAGTGATGACATGGAAATTAAGCAAGCAAAAATAAATAGTTTGAAGCTCTCTGTGTATTTGATGATTAAATTTCAATCAGTTCTCTTTTTAGACTTCCAAGCCTATTCTTATTTTGAATAAAATAATGTCTAATCTTATCGTAAGTTACTTTGAAAAAAATCAAGATAGCAACATTTATGCAGTTTAGTTTTATGATCACATTGATATAACAGCTATATAGTAGTATCATTATAAAATAATATGCTTGTGATAATGTTGAAGAAATTTATTTGGTTCAGTACACAGGGCAGCATATAGACTCGAAAAGTAATGATTAAATTTAAAAGGAGATGATGCTGTATGGAGAATGATCATTTTCATCAATCTTGATGTCATCTTAATAGCTGCAAGAAATATAGACAATCATTGTTGAAATATCACGATCTGTGTGGTACAGACAGTATATTGGGAATGGATAAGACCGTTTATAAGTAGATAATTTCCTCAAGGAACAGGGAAATAATAGCATGATTTCGATTTATTTTTAAGTCCATGTATATAGAAGAAAACAGGACATTTTTACCAGACGTAATGACATGGCCATGCATGAATAAGCCGGTCACAGTGTTCCGTACATATAGTCCTACACACAGACATAATTTCAAGTAATTTATTCAGCTTGACTTATATTATTAAATATGTATGACATGAGGTTAGAAATTATTAGAACTTATTCTTTGTTGTATTCTATAGGTCTGGAATTTGTTGTTATAAAATGTAACTTAGTAGCTATACATGCTTTCATTTAAATTTATACCAACAAGGGGAGCCCAGTCATAAGTTCATGTAGATCAGGTTTTGAATATTTGATATGAACGATGAGGCTGTTGTTAACATGGCGATCTCCATTAAAAGCATAAAAAAGATATTTTGGTTTGTATTGAAGTTTATTTTGTGTATTAATGTCATTGGTGTGGTAAAACAGAGTACACAGTTATTGATTATACATTTCAACCATGGCACTTTATTTCAAACATAGAAAGTAATAAAATATTGGGATGAAAGTTTTGAAGCATCAGAAGGTTGATCATTTGAATAATGATAATCACTACATGTGTGTGTGGATGTGTGCGATAAATTACACGATACATGATCAATAGATATCAAAAGATGGGAATACATAAAGTTTGATAACTTCATAGAAACCTCACTGTGCTAGGAAAGGTTAGAAAATGTACTGCATGAACCTGCAGTCTGAACGTATAGCATGGTCGGTCACACATCAATATCGAGTTATATAAATATTCTATTAAATAAAATAAAAAATCTTCCAGAATGATTATTCTGATCGAGTTAAGATTTCCTTCGTGACTTTCAACTGTGCGTGTTATACCCTTTGATTTCCAATTTAGCGTGAAGTTTACTGTGACCGTTTCAAAGTAATACAATAGTGTTTTACTGCTTAATGGATTATTGTTATCATTTTATTTTGTCTAATTAAATAAGGAAACACTTTATCTTTTGTGTTGCGCATGGGTTGATTTGATTATTTGATGCAATTAATAATTCTAAGCAAAGTAATGGAGGTAAAGAATTATAGCATTTTGAAATGAACTGGTGATAAAAGTCTAACTATAATAGTGCTGAATTTATGGTTTACTGCTTGATTCTTTATTCTCTATCGATTTTTATTTTTTTGTAAAATTCACGTTGAGTGTAAATCCAATATCAAACACAAAACTCTGCTTTATAAATGGTGATTTATGTTTAGTTAAGTCCAATAATTCTACATAAAACGTCCATGATGGTGTTTATTATATTTAGTTTAGTGTACACAATAAACAGTTATAATAAATTGAGTATGGTTTTAGCTATTTTTGATCAGAGAGAGAAAAAAAACTGTTTTAATTATTCATTATAGAGAACAATTGATTTTGAGTTTATTTTATGTTTGATTTCAAATGTTGCGGAATATGATTGATATACTATCTTTAGGCTATTATCATGTTAATCCATAAATCATTCATTTAACTTGTTAGATTTTGTTCGTCAAGGTGAATAAAACACACGACTCATTAACTTTGACCTCACACAATCTCATCATTTCCATATCTAGGTCAGAACAGTTTGATCTGAAAGTGATAAATGGAAATTGGAATGCACCGGCTCTATCAATAATTACAGGCGAAAGTTTCTGTCGATTTTTATTAAAACTTGTAGCTATCTGTGTGTATGTCAAAGTTAGAAAGTTAATGTGACAACAAACTAGACGATCCATCAAAGTTTTGAAAATAAACAATTATTGGACATCTGCCGATAATTAATAGGCAAACCTGCATGAATAATGGGCTGTTCGTATGGAAGAATTTCACAATTTGAATTATCAGATAATTCGAATTCATAATGAAGTAATTTCTAGACCAATATTTGATGGTAAGCTAATTTCTGTTTGAATAATGCACTTTTAAACTACTGCACTACATTAACATAGGCATAATGTCAAGACACATTGTGGAGAGTTGCATGATTAACACAAATTTAGACACAATGGTGTAATTAAACATGACCAGTTCGTAATGTCATGAAGTCTAGACAGAATGTCACTACTACTATGACTAGACGCAGTACCCTTTATCATTATACATTGTCTTTAAGTTCATGTTGATTTCTCATAATGGATGCAACTTCCTTTTTCAAGTATACTCTCCTTAACATACTTATTCTAAAAGTACTAAAGTCTATAAAGCTTTATATGAAGAGATATTAATTTTGTGAAAAAGAAAAATTTGGTTCCAATTTGTGATAATGGTTTGACTCGAACTGTCTATGTTATACATGTACAAATGAAGCAAGCTGTACCATTACTTAAAATGGAAATTCTATAAGTATCGTCTGAGACTAATTGTCTCTGACTCAAGAGTCTTGAACGCCAGGCCAGGGCAGACAGTAGTTGACATTAAAAAAAAGACATTATAAGTAGGAAGGATTTTAGTAATTCAGATTGTCTGCGATTTTGGGGGGTTTAGGTTTTTAAGTAGGAGTCGAAATGTCAGTAATAAAATTGTATTTTTAGAATATTTGAAATTTGATTTCTTTGCTTTGATATGTGGTCTTTGTGTTGAAGTGTCTGGCAAAGCCTGGCATTTAGAAGTTTACATTCTTCAAAATATCAGTTGATTCATCTCAAGTCTGCATTCAGGACTGGTACTTAATATACTCTGATTTCATCAGATTAAAATTTGGTTTGGTTTTTGAATTGTATATCCTAATATGAAGTTTATTCAAAGTTGCTTTGTTAAATGAGAATACTGGTTTTGTTACACACAAACCAACAATAGATAGCTAATCTTGGGTTTAATCTTGGGTTTAATTGAAGAAATTAATTTCAGGGAATTGTATGTAACATGGGTCTGTCAATCTGTAGGTCATGATAATTGAAATATTACCCAATATCAACCATGTAATAAGCTTTATATTAAAAATAAATCGCATGATTACACAGTGATTCATTTCGTAGACATCTTAATGCAGACAGCATGAAGTTTCATGGGACTGTAATTACAGATTATAGTTTAAATATCAAGAATAAATTTAATGTCATAATGAAGTATTGGGTGATTTGATATGATCGTGACTTGATTTCACTCTATTTTTTTTTTGTTAAAACTTATGTTTATTTCATTTTATTCAGGAAAAGTTTTCCAACTTGTCAGTTATTTTTATTGAAACACAATGAAGAGTTAAAACTGAACTAGACAATAACAAAGACTGACATCTGACATTCAGTGGGATAGGAGGGGGAATTTTTTTCATACAATGATGTTTCAGTCTTTTTTAAAAGCAGGGAACTATTCGTCTGTCTGTCTGTCCATCACATTTTTTGGGAACTATTAAAATGAGTTCATCTGTCTGTCTGTCTGTCTATCTGTTGTTCACACTTTATGGGAACTATTAAAATGGGTTCGTCTGTCTGTCTGTCTGTACATCACACTTTTTGGGAACTATTAAAATGGGTTCGTCTGTCTGTCTGTACATCACACTTTTTGGGAACTATTAAAATGTGTTCGTCTGTCTGTCTGTCCATCACACTTTTTTGGACACAATAACTCTCTTTCTTATTGAGCTAGAATGTTCAAACTTGGTGTAGGTGTTTATAAGGTCGATGCCCTGATGGAGGTCGAAGATGAGCATTTTCTACTTAGGGTAAAAACAGAAATAAGCAATTTGATTGGTTGATCCTTTCGGACACGATAACTTTGGGTTCATGATAACTTTGGTTATGATAAAGTGATAGTGATAAAATTCCTAATATAGATTCATTATATCATTAGCTTGACTAAATTGATGGTGAGAATTTTCTGCTTAGGCTAAGATGCGACAAGCAATTTGAGTGGTCAAGACTGTGGAACTTTACAAATCTGCTTTTAATGGGGGTAGAATATTTAAACTTAATGTAGATGTTCATTAGGTGAATGTCTTGTAGCTAAACAATTTCATTGGTCGATGCTTTTGGACAAGATAACTTTGATTGCATCTGATAGAGAGTGTAGGTGTGATGAAACTTAGATTTGATTGCTTGATACTTTTGAAAAAAAAAAAATTGCGATTTGTCATCTATTTATTTTTGGATTTCGGTGGGGGACATCAGCCTCACTGTTGGGTTGTTTCATAAAATTTCAACTGTCAATGGTTCTTTTTACTTGCACGCCAATATGTACACGGGAGCTCTGTTTTTTGCTTGAGCTGCACCCGAAGACTACACGCTGTTCATTTCAGTCCTTGCAAGGGCCTCCACTACGAAAAATCCAGCAGAACATTCTCAGCCAACACTGAGAGTAAACCTTAAAACCCTTGGTTTGTGATCCAGCCCATTACTCACTTAGCAAATGTGGAACCTAGAAGTCATGGAACAAACGATGCAGTTGTGACATATGTAACCAATGAAAATCTGCATTTTCAAAATTTGAATATTTAATTTCCTTTTTTTTCCTGTCCAATGTTGATGATGTTTTTTTAATAGAAGTTTATTGATTTGCCGAACATTGATTTTGTTTTTTTTTCTTTCCAGCCGATTGCAGTTTTACTTTCTCCAACAAAACCGGTGAAATCAAAGCTCTTTCTATGGAACTAGAGAAAAAAGGACATTTAAGAAGTTGTCGTTATGAAATAGATGCTCCAGAAAAATATCAAATTAGATTAAACTTTACACAAATCTCTGGGTTTATTGTTTCGAATAATACCCGTAATTCCTGTCTGCCAGAAGTGGAGATTAAAGATATGATGCACGGTCATGAAGTGAACTCAGAAACAGTTTGTTGGCAGAAAAATAATTCATATGCCCCACAAGTCTTTCGTTCAAACACAAATTCGTTAAGAATAATATTTACATGGAAGAAAGGACATAAGAGTGGCTTTCACATATTTTATCATTTTTTTCCTAAAAATAGTAAGTAAAATTTATTTAATATATTTTACTCAATCATTGGGCAAAGCTTTATTTAAAAAAAACCCCCAAGAGATCATTGTATAATAGGAGAATCTGACCCCCAATTCACAAAACATTGTCAGACTTAAGTTAAGACTTTAATCAAAATTGTTTTGCCCTATTTTAAATATAGACCTTTATAAAACTTTTGTTGTTTTAATGTATCAAATACCCCAATAAGAAACTATGTGCAAAGTTTTGTGTTTTTGGATCAAAGATATTTCTCATAAACAGTGATTGAAAGTTGAGTAAATTATTAACGATAGCTTGGTTCCTTAACTTTATTTCCTTGTTCTGCAGTAAATACAACTCCAAAGACCATTTGTAATAAACCTAACACACTTGCCAGACTTAAAGATAAGACCTAGATGTTGAAAGTTGGCAGCATTTCTTTTTTTCCTGCCTTTCGAAGGAAGTAGGGGACTATTAAGATGGGTTCCTTAATCTGTCTGTTTCTCTGTCCGTCAGTATTTCTGTCTGTAACACTGCATTTAATTGAGATAAAATGTAAAAACTTGTAGGTGTTCATTAGATTAATTTCTGCACTGATTTCAATCATGAGCATTTTGTGCTTAAGCTAAGCAGAGATGATATATTGAGAAAGTTCCTGAATGCAATAATCAGAGATATGCGATTTGATTGATTGAGACAATTGAGAGTTAGGAATTTGATGATGAACATTTTCTGCTTAACCTAAATAAATAAGCAATCTGATTTGTCAATGCAAGTCATGAAACTTGTGGTATAATTTCATTACTTTACTTTCTGTGGGACACAATAACTCTGCTTTTAATTGAGACAGAATCAGCCTCATTGTTGGTTAGTTTACCCAGTGGTTAGGGAATTTTTCACTCAAACTGATTATATACTTGTTGGTGATCTACTTTTGAACTGTGTCAGTTTAGGACTGGGTTAAAATAGATTACTTTGATTGAATAGAGAAAAAAGGTGTGATATGTCATACGTCTAGACACTACATCCTAATCTGTGTTATTCTACCATGATAGATTCCACTTTATAATGATTATATATTCTTTTAATATCCCTACATCAACTAGTTGAGTCAATTTTGTACACTATTACCAGAATGAATTAGTACCTTGTTGTGTTTCTAATTGTCTCAATGCGCTAATTCTTAACATTACACGGATAAGGTTACATAGGTCTAAACTATAAACCCAAACTTGATACTTTTACCCTTTTAAACTTTTATAACCCCCACATACCCCCACACCTGCTCTCGCCACAAATATTTTTGAGTGATCAAATGGTATTATTGCTTGATGAAGACTAGAGGGTCTTCTGATGCATTTTCTCCAACACATAACAAGTGATTTGCTCTGGCCCCGAGTTCACGAAACATTTTCAGACTTAAATGAAGAATTTACTCAAAATTGTTCGCCTTATGTTAATTAAATTGTAGTCCTTTATAAAACTTTTGTTGTTTTAATGTATCAAATACATCAATAAGAAACTACATGTATGTGCATAGTTATGTTTCTTGATCAAAGATATTTCTCTTAAACCGTGATTGAAAGTTGAGTAAATTCTTAACTTAACTCTGAGAATGCTTTGTGAACTCGGGGGGGGGGGGGGCTGGTTAAAAAGTAGGATCTTGTTCTGAAGGTACGGGTAGATATTCCATGCTAATGCAGTGATTCCTTAATTCATGGTGTGTTGGTTCTCACAAGATATCACAGAATGCGAAAACTTTAACCGTGCATTTGTGTGTTCGTAACAAGTGACATATATTTGCATCGCTACCAAAACAGACATTTATTTTATCTTGTAGCACGCTAATGGTAGTCGAAACCTATTTTGGGCTTGTAATTTGCTTTGTGTAGTATCAAACAATCAATGTGAACAAGAATTTAGTTTTTCTAAATGCCATTGTGCAACTCGTTTAATGACATTATTAATGTATGTTTTAAATACTTTAGGGTTACATGATAAAACTTATAATGCAATATCATTAAATATACAAGAGTTGTGAAATGTCATTGTGAAATATCAATGTCTTACCTACATATTATTTTATTATCCCGCGCCGAACTAAGTAAGGGAGGGATTTTGAAACAAGGTTCGTCAGTCCGTCCGATTTCGTTTCCGGAGCATATCTCATAAACTCTTAAAGATATCTTTCTGAAACTTTGCATACCCATCAACCTATTACAATAGTTGTGCCTTTTGCTATTTAGGAATTTCTGGGATATATATCTTTTGTGTTTCCATGGAAACAAATTTGACTTAAATTTTACAATTTTGTTTCCGGGGCATATCTCATAAACTGTTCAAGATATTTTTCTGAAACTTTGCACACACATCAACCAATTACAGTAGTTGTGCCTTTTGCTATTTAGGAATTTCTTGGATTTATATTTTTTGTGTTTCCATGGAAACAGATTTTACTTAGTTTTTGGTGTATAATTTTGTTTCCGGAACATATCTCATAAACTGTTCAAGATATTTTTCTGAAACTTTGCACACACATCAACCAATTACAGTAGTTGTGCCTTTTGCTATTTAGGAATATCTTGGATTTATATTTTTTGTGTTTACATGGAAACAGATTTTACTTAGTTTTTGGTGTATAATTTTGTTTCCGGAGCATATTTCATAAACTGTTCAAGATATCTTTTTGAAACTTTGTACAGATATCTACCGATTACAGTAGTCGTGCCTTTTGTTATTTAGGAATTTCTGGGATTCAAGTTTTTGTGTTTCCGTGGAAACCAATTTGACTTTGTTTACGGAGCATTTCTCATAAACCGTTCTAGATTTTTTTTGAGACTTGGTACAGACATCTACATTACCCATTACAGTAGTTGTGCCTTTTGTTATTTAGGAATTTCTTGGAATATATTTTTTGTGGAAAACAAATTTGACTTAGTTTTTGGTGTACAATTTTGTTTCCGGAGTAGATCTCATTAACCGTTCAAGATATCTTTCTGAAACGTAGCACACACATCAACCGATTACAGTAGTTGTGCCTTTTGCTATTTAGGAATTTCTGGGTTTTTTAGTTTTTGTGTTTCCATGGAAACAAATTTGACTTAGTTTTTGGTGTATAATTTTGTTTCCAGAGCATATGTTATAAACCATTCAAGATATCTTTTTGAAACTTTGTACAGACATATACCCATTACAGTAGTTGTACCTTTTGCTATTTAGGAATTTCTGGGATTGATATTTTGTCTGTTTCCATGGAAACAAATTTGACTTAGTTTTTGGTGTACAATTTTGTTTCCAGGTCATATCTTCTTGGCACTAATTTTGAATTTCTCAGATTTGATCATTTTATGTGTTTCCATAGAAACACATTTGACTGTTCAAAAACCTTTAAAATAATTTTACATTCATCAACCCATCATTTTATTTTCTGAAATCCAGTCTTCCGTCCTGATTTTGTTTCTGGAGCATATTATTTTATTATCTGTTCAAGAAATCTTTTTAAAACTTTGTACAGACATTAACCTCATATATAGGGTATTTTATTTTCTGATTTTTAAGTTTATTGTTTAACATACAGCAGCTGATTGAGGTTGTTGTGCAAACCTTACAGGGAGTAGCGACCCTGCCTCACTGTACTACTATGATCAGAGTATGAAATTCTGTGAATAATATTCCATGTGACGGAATATGAGATTTGTCTAAAGATTTAGACTCTGGCCACAACTGATGGTGCAACCCCTACATGCTCTGCTACACAGGGCAAAACTTAAGAACCTGTAACACTGTTCGCGAAATCTGATAATTTTTATATTGATTACCAATAGCAAGCATAAACAAGTTATTTTTTCCAAACATGTGCAGGGGTGCGGGGTGTTGATGACTAGTCATCTTGTTTGTAATTTAAACTAGGTTAGACAAATGAGGTATTATGATATAGCCGGTGTATCAGGGGCTACATGAACTAAATGTTTACATAAAGTGGGCCAGAGATATATAAAAATTTTAAAAACAAAACCAAACATCCTTGAACTTTATTGAATTATAAAAACAAAGTCAAACTTCCTTGACACGGGTATCTTGTTTAGACTGGTTTTCAAATTCCCAAAATATAGTATTGAACACAACGTTCTCTTGTATCACAAACAATATGTGGCGCAGTCCCCCTGCACTATTAGATATCTATGACATAAAAGTACAGTGTCAGAGTTTTTTTGAAACCGAATAAACAGTAATAAATGATTCCACCTTAGTTTCTAAGAATTTACAACACATCAATTTGTTAAAATTTGTTTGACGTCTACATTTAAACCCTTGGTGGGCCGGATTTGACCTGCGGGCCGAATGTTTGACACTCCTTTGATATACATGTACTGATTGGAATATCAAATGTGCTGTAATAGGTGAACTGCAATAAATCTGAAATGTCATTCTGAAATATCAATGTCCTACTCCTACATACTATTATATATTTATTTTCGAAGACATTATCATCATGTCATCAAAAGGAATCTGACAAATCTTCAGAATCTAATTGCTGTCAATTTGTTTGAAGACCCATTTGTCCTAGTTAAGATAGTGAACAGCATGTATTTTTATACATGGACATATATTGTTGTTCAAGTTTTTTTTGTGGACACTCTACAGGTTCCATTTTTTTGCCGATTTTGACAACACTTAAAATATAGGTTTATATCCCAAAGATTTTGGTTGGCATGTATTAAACCATAAGTTCACTGATACACACTATCTATTGAGAACTTGTTGCATGATAAAATAGTGAAGCACAACAGTGCTTGAAATTTGGATTTCTACTATGGCACCAAATATCAGAAAAAGCCATAGCTAAAATGAGCTGACAAGACACCACTGCATTTCTTCATATTTAATTAACTTGTATTGTTATAGATATCCATCATCAAAAAAATTCAATTTATTATTGACAAACAGCATGTACACTGGTTTTCACTGTCAGGGTACTACTGCATTTCTTCATTTTTAATTAACACATATTGTTATAGATATCCATCATCAAAAAAATTCAATTTTTTTATTGACAAACAGCATGTACCCTGATATTCAATGTCATTTTATCTAGCACTAATTACCAGATTTACAGAGTTTTGTTGGGGTATTTATCAAGTTATAGGAATTTATTAAACTTTTTCCCTTTGTATTCCTGACACCATAACTAAAATCGCTTCATTAAGTTCCCCACGGCTGTGCCATAGCCTTCTACAAAGGACACAATATAGTGAGCATGTGTATGAAATACTAATTTATTGCTGAATTATTGACCTAATTCCAAGTCCAACGTGCCTCAATGACTGTACAATATGGACAGATTGTGACCTATGCATTTCAGTGTCTTCTATCTATGGAAAAGGAATAAAATTTTATACACCCACATGGAAATGTGGTTGAATATTGCCATTGCCTCTGTCAGTCTATTCCGTCTGTTATTTATGCATTATTTAGACCATTAAATCAAAGAAGCCTTTTGAATTTAACCAATTTCCATTAATTACTTCTAGAGTTAAATCCCTTGTTTCACTACAGTATCGACATTGTGGTTGTGTATCAGCAATTCATTTTCTTCCAACATGCCAATTTTCGGCTAATTACCGATTATGAAACTGATAATCGAAACATTACTTGTTCAAATATACATGTATCACCGTTACACTCCAATGACAGTTGCCTTTGATTGTTGTGAAACTTGAACTGAAACTACCTGACAAAATGGCTGCTCTTGGTACACAAAAAGCGTAAAATTATGTAATTCCAAAGTTGTGGACTTACTTGAGATCACAATTTTTATCCCATTTTGATAAAATTTAAAATATAGTTTAAATCCTGAAGATCTCGATTCCTGACGATATTTGTGCCAGGGGTGTACAAAAATAAATAAAATTTGAACCCACTAGCCCAGGGCTAGTAGTCTATTGTCAGTTACTAGCCTGGCTTTAATTTCCGCTAGTCCGTAGCTGGACAAGGTACAAGCTTTCAAATGACCACTCCCCTTTTATGCATATCGTGTTTAAAGCATATAATACCAAGGTTGTGGATCCTCTAGAGGTTACAATTTTAGCCGAATTTGGTGACATTAAAAATATATGGTTACATCTGTTTGACCATAACATCCTGGATTATGTAATGGTCCTTTGTTGTATAAAAAAATTGTTTTTTTAGTTTGTCCTCTGTCCTTCTCTTGCAAAATGTGGGCATATCTTATATAGCAACAGCTTGTTTTTATTCCATTTATTCTTTTAGATTGTGACACAGGTTCCAGATCGGACATAAAGTGTTCTAAAAAGGAACTTCCTTCCTCCACAGGTAATTTATTATTTCAATACTCATAACATATTTATTTCTTGACTTGTTGTAGCTAATTCATGTAATATTTGGTTTACAAGGTGGTGAAGAAGTTTATTGAATTTTAACAATATTTCATATTTATTACCAAAGATGTTGCCCTTGATTACGACATGTCCAGAGGGAACATATTTTGTTCTGATTCGTTCATCAAAATATCATCAAACAAATGTGTGAAACACTGCCATCTAAAGCTAAACATACCTCTATACATCTAAATGGACATAAATCTTGTCTCAGAGATCTTAGACCTAGTTTCTTTTTACTTTTAATGTGTTTTGAGATGTAGGTCATTCTGTGCACTACATCTGATCTCTGCTTCTTTAATTGGTGGAAAAAAGGTTATAAACAATCGGATTAGTCAATTATCATTGGAAAACTGATAATTTATATAATGTGAGGCTGGTATAACATCATGTATGCTTTAGTTGCCTGTCAATCATCTAAATATATTGTATATAATGTGTACATTTTTTTGTTGGTGTTTGCCCATTCCAGGAGTAAAGTGTCTTATACCTGAGGATACTATCAGTCTACTACAGTATTTCTCTGTATAATAGTACAACCTGAGTGTGTTACTTATTTCACCTATGTGATGTTCTCAGATGAGAAGGGTTGTTCTTTCATGTTTTGCTTTTTTCTTCGGTTTCCAATATTTATTGAGATGCATTTGAAAGTTTTAGAATCTGGCGAATAGTTTAGCACATTATAGAATATGTGTCTTTAATCTAGTATGAATAGGTTTTTTGTATCTGTATTGAATTAAGTCGCACCATTGGGTTTTGTGAAAGTGTAGATGATACAGATGGTGTAGTGTATCAATTAATGAAGAACCTGACATAGTTGTCCAATTTAATTCATAAAAAAATGGGACGTCTGGAACTGGAAGTGGTTTTATTCCATAGCAACACAACTTTTACTTTTTAATGAAGGACAAACTGACTTATGAGTCATTTGAATCCAGACATAAAAAATTGCATTTTATTCTTCCCTCCTATTTTTGCCATCATAGTGTCACATGGGACAAAGGCTTATCATCCTCTCTAACAGGCTAGACTTGTTGTCTTTGATGGTTTGTCCCTATAGATATTGAATTGTACAGTGTAAAAGATTTTAGCCCATCCATATCTTTCTGTAAGCTTTGTCTATCAAGATAAAACATGTTAGAAATAATCTATTTTAATGTGATAACAAGTGAAGTTGGAAGACTCCACGCACACGTAATGGATAAAATGCATAGGGTGCTTGGATAGTTTTCATATTAATGGAACATATGGCCGCAGTGAAACATTTGGAGTGTAGGAATTAAATACTCTTTAAAGGTCATCCATAAAGGTAGTATTCTTCTCTTTGCTCTCTTTTTACACATAGAATGTTTACAGTCCACAGTCCTTACTCTTTTTATTATTGGGGTCATGGTGGCTAGGTAAGACGCGGGTTCGCTAGCTTGGAGGTCGGATGTTTTTATCCCTGCATTGGCCGAGAAAATTCATTGAGATTTTCGGGCGTGGTTCACCCTTGTTGGTGATTCAGGAATAAGGACCTGACAAGGACAGCTGTTTTTCTGATGGGACAAAAACTGAGATCCTGTGTACACATTGACGTGCACGTAAAAGATCCCTTGACAGTTAGAAATTGATATGAGTAGGCTGTAGTGCCGCTGTCCGGGCAAAATTTCCTTCATAGCACATTGTATGGCATATGCCTGTCTTCATTAACCCAGTTTAGAGCAGAACAGTATGACATTAAACCAATTTCATAGGCAATCCTTTTAATTTTTTGTGATCCGTGCTTGCAAAATGAGTCGGAATGGCAACGTCTAATGATGAGCTACAGACAAACTAGTGAAAATATTGATTTTGATCAAAATTGTAATTTTACAATAACAATATAATATTTTAAAACACCTTTATTTTTCTGTTTCGTAAGGGTTCTGAATTCATAAATCTTTTCTTTTTTATTAAAATTCTAAGCTAAATTAGCTATATTTCTCCGCTGGTAGCAGGACAAATGGTTAATCCTCTTTCGTGATAATTGCCATCCTTGTAAAGGGGTGAATCTCCAGTACATAAATATGAACAATGTATTACTGGGGTCTTTAATTTTTAACGAACACTGACAAGTTTTAAAACCTGTACAATACATAAACAAACTCTGCGTGTTTTTATGAAGTCAATGCATTTTGTTTGCTGATTGGTCCTGATACCCTGTCAGGTGCATTGTGGTATCATGGCTGCCTTCAGACTCCAGCTGACGATAAAGATTTTATTTAGACGATAATGTTTTGGGTACAAGTGGCAGAAAAAACCCTTAAAATTCTGATGATATATACTGTAGAGACTTATTAAAACTATGTGGTGGCTTACTCAACTAACTGTAAATCTGGCAGTAGCGGATTATCAGTGAGGCTGATGAGGCTGCAGACTCAGGCCCAAAGATTTTGTAAAAAAAAAATGTTTTAGACTTTTCTGATATGGGGGTAGGAGTGGGGTTTAGGCCCAACGGGAATCAACATAACATAGGCCCTGACCTGAAATAAATTAGGCCCACGCCATTTTAAATAGGCCCTCCAGCAACTGCCGCCTCAGGCCTTGTTGGAGCTTAATCCGCCACTGAAATTCAGATTGTGTCATTGCGTAATCCTAATTAATCGTCACAGATTAATGATTAGTTGATTGATATTTATAAAAGGCTGTCCACTTAGCATTATTTAGTCTGAATAATTAATCCAATCTGTGATTATTTTATATTTCGTTTGTCTAAAATAAGCACCTAGATGAAAATAAACCAAATGGCTAATAATTTTCTTTTCGGGGGGTGGGGGGGAATTTATATTCTAATGGCAGAATTCTGTTTACTGTGGCTTCATATGACATTAAAATATTCAAGAATGGTTAATTGGATATTATTCTTTCAAATTTTATTATCACAATGGGTTGGAAATGTTATTTCTTTCTTTATACTGCTGCCCAAATGTATGAAAGTAAACGTAAGCATCACTTGGAAATGATATTGAAATTTCTATCCTTTTATCAGGGATTCATATTCTGATACCGTTACCGTACTTGAAAATAACAATAGACCTATTGTACACTTAAAAAACCTTATTTAAATTCAGTTGTGTGACAAAGTTAACAGAACATACATGTACAGCTGTGGCGGCTTCTTGAAGATCAAGAAACTAAACTTGATTACCTGATCAACAATCTTAATCTCCTGACCACTAATTATATAAGGTGCTAATTATATCTGATGATATTAACACAAGTTTATTCTCACCAAAGTTAAAATATACACAATATATATATCTTACTGATGTATGTACAATTCTCATTTGTTCTAAATTATAAGTGAATATGTCGCATGTTTTGTTACGAAAAGAGTGCATTGCGCGAAATTTTCCAGTTGACAGGAATGGCCGGGTTGCTATGTGATTTTTTAAAAACATACCAACATCTTTAACTTGTTTTTTCTCTATTAACTTACTTTCTTGACTTCGGCAGAGCCTCGGAGTCGGTTTTTTTTTACTTTATCGACTTGTGTTAAAATTTTTTTTATTAAAAAAGACTCGTAGGAGATTCTCTATATCTTGCTGTGTTTTATGACTATGATTACAACTTTTACATTCATTTGTATTCGTTGAAACATGTGCCATCTTTGATTTGTCTAAAAGTGGGACTTGGGCGCAATATTTTTTTCAGGGCTGTCAAGCCATAAAAACGTTGCAGAAATAGATTTATTTGAAATTTAACTCGTCTACAGACTAATGCCCCACTAACAAGATAATAGCCTCTAAGGAGGTGGTATTCATGATCAAAGTTTTTCATTAAGCTGATAAATTTTAACAAATGTCTAGACCAGATACTAGATAATTTTCTAAAACAGGAAATTACATTTTTTGTCCCAATCCATAGGGGATACAATTGTCTCATGTGGAAATTTGTTAGATATTTTTTTCTTGTCAATTATTCATCAAAAAAATAAAGTCTTATAGATTGTTATGATCTCAGAGTTTTTACATGTTTATGAATTTTAATGTGTTTTTAATTATTTCACGGTGTCTAGATATTCAGAAAAACTTGTTATTTAAATAACTAATATACAGTGACTGTAAAAAAACAACTCACAGTGCAAAAATGTATTAACTTTTGTTCTCGCCAACAGCTCACAGTGCAAAAATGTATTAACTTTTGTTCTTGCCAAAAGTACTGTACACACAAGTGGTTAACTGTATATATGTACCTGATTTCATTTCTTTATACCGTTTTACCCCAAAATGCTATACCATTTAGGGGATAAAAATTTGGAAAAACATACAATTCCAAAGTCAGAACCTGACTACCAGACCTGGAAATAATAATTTTAATTGCAGCTGACATAATGTCACACTACAAACCTAGTACCTGACATTTTGCTCGACATCTTTTATAAATTAAAAGCACTTATATGGATATACTACTTCTGAATATACATGTATTAACATGCTACGTTTCAATACACATACAGGTATAGTTATCAACCAAATATCTGTATGTGTATTGAAACGTAGCATGTTAATATAATCAGAAGTAGTATATCCATATGAGAGTTATTAATTTGTGAAATCTATTTCTATATGTCTTATATGGATTATCTTTTATATATATCAATAAAAACATTAGAAATAGACAGAGAAGCTGTGTGACTGGAGCTGCATTTATACCTGACAATATCTGTGACAGGTGCCTTACTTTCCGCCATGCCTATTACTGAAAGGAATATTCAGTTCAGTATCTTCTTACATCAGGATATTTTACAACTAGCATACTGATACCATGACTGCATGTCCAGTAATATACTTACATACTGATGTTTTTATGTAAAAAATGAAATTTATGTAATTTAATGATAAAATCGTTTACTGTCTTAAGTGGTTTGAAGATATATTTTAAAATTTATTTTTAATGAATTTTATACCTGCTGAGATTTATATAATTAGACTTTGATATTTCCTTAAGATGTAAGTATAGAATACTTGAAAGAGTAGACTGTAGAGAGTTCTCCTTGAAATATAAATCTTAACTTACATTTGATATAGAATATGGTTACTGTTTATAGAATGTTGTGATTTTTTTTGTTCAAATTTCTAAGAACGTTGGTTGAATTGTTGAATGTCTATCTAAATGTTTTCAAAAGTATTAATTAGACATTAATAATTAACTGATCCTTAATCAACTCTCGAGGGCATTAGATTTCTCCGATATTAAACAGATTAAAACAATTCAGCGATACTTTGATTTAATCAAATATGGCGGACCCAGACGGATTGAGACTTGGCTTCGAACGTGGTTGAAATTATTGCACACGTCTGTCAAACATACAAAGGCCAATATCTTCGCTTGCAATAGAGTAATTTGAGTGAAGTTTTCAAATTATTCATTATACATCATCTACTTTTGAACTATTATAGCAAGAATGGCTAGTTCGTTATCTAAATCTTACATAATGTATCTTTAATTATACATTTATTAACAAATCAAGACCATAATCAACTCTTGATGCAATCGGATACTCAAGATTTGAACTAGAAGAGAACAGGGAAGCAAGGCTAAGACGCGAATATACCAGTGTCCTGGTTACCACTACACACACATCTTGTTAATTGGGCACATTATGAAGTTTTATCTTTTATCATCTATTTTTGAATTACTATAGCAAGAATGACAAGCTCTTTATTAAACTGCAAAATCTGGATGAACTTTCTCGGCCAATGCAGGGATTGAAAACCCAACCTCCAGGCTAGCGCGCCTTACGCACTGTGATCCCCTGTAATATATCGCTCAGACACTTATTTTTAAATCAGTTTAAATTTACTTGGTTTTTAAGACCGGATCATGTTCACACATACTATAAGCCAAACTAGTTTAACTCTGACCTCTTTGGTCAGAGGTTAGAGTTTACTATGTATGGTTAGCTTCATATTCTTTATTCGGTTATATCGCAGGCTTTTGATAACATTGGCACTGCCTGATTCTGATACTTTCCCGTTATCATTGATACAGGATGTAGGGCCAGACAAGTCATTTGAAGGGGACAGAAAACTGAGGTCCTGTGTACACATTGGGGTGCAGTAAAAAATCCCTTGACAGTAGGAATTTGAGATAAGAGTAGGCTCTAGTGCCGCTGTCTGGCGTATGCCCGTCTCAATTAACCCAATTCGGAGCTGAAAAGTTGGATGTTGAACCCCATTTCATTGGATGAAAACCCCCCCAAAAAACGATCATTTTTCTGCACACGCCCCAGAAGCTGTATTCACTTTAACATGTATGTCACAGACAGTATACTTAGAGCTCATAAAATATGTATAAAAGAAAATATATGAAAATCTCATTTCATTACTCTGTTGAATGATGCTTAAATTTGTAGTGAAATAACAGTGCAATTAGTATGCATAAGAAGTACCTAAACCAACATGTTGAAAAAAAACATGGTGAAATTTATGATGTATGTATAAATGGTGTTTAACTTTCATCTTACATTTTTTGATGAAGTAAAACCTGATTTTATTTTGTGTTTTTGATGACCAAATGTGTTGGTTACATTTGTCTGGGTCAAATCATGATGATGTGGTCGAATTTCGTGCTTACTTTGAGACAACATGTTTTTTTCAATACATTAGATTTAATAAGTTTAACTGATTATACGGAACTTATCTAAGCCTTAATTCAGTCAAGATATAATTACATTTATCTATGTGCTTGGATTTTCGTATTAGCCGACAAAAATGTAGTCTCCACACAATTCTTGCGAACAGAGCAGGCACTCTGCACTTTTAATATACATGCAAGTTGCATCGATTATCTGCAGTTTTCATTATTATGCAGTTTGAAATTACTTTTGAAAAGATAAAGTAGGTAAATCCTTTATATATTTAGAATACATGTACATAGTTCCACATCAACATTGTGACACACCTACATCTCCCCCAACATTTCTTCTCTCTAGGCATCTATCATTTTCTAGATCTTACTGTGTGACCATTGCATGGTCTGGGTCGTCTGCCTCCCTGCTTGCCTGCTTGCTTGCTTGCTTAGTTCACCTGTTTCTACTAGTTTAATGTCAACATGATCTTGGCAACTATCCAAAATCTTAAATTATCAAAATGGCTGACACTCGTGTCTGCTTTGGCACAGGGTATTTGGAGGATCTGTTGAGGTGAAGGCAAACCAAGGTTAAATTGTACTGAAATGTGGATGTCAGGGGAACACAGTGGGTAAATCTATATCAGTTATTATTCGTAGTGGAATGAGACGTGATTCAATGTTGACTGTTAATTGTATTTTATCTTCGTGTCTGACTGAAGCTCTTTTTTGTCCGCTGGAAGATTAATATGAGCTATATTGAACACAGTGTCTGGGGCAAGACATAAATTATTGTTATTTGGTTTTGAGGTTCCATATGGGTGAAACTGTCTGCCGGTTTACTACAGTAATAGACATAGGTATTTTAGGTAGGGTAATTTACTGTACATATTTAGTCTACATACATGTATGTTCATTTTGTATGGTGGTGTCAGTTATTGTTATAAGTAAGTAAGTATATTTGAACTGTTACTTTATCTATGTAGTTATGATCCTGATGTCGGAGAATGTTGAACAATGTAATTTATATAGACTCTTATATTTTTTTTTAAATGTCTGATCTCTTGACACACATGAACATGTTTTGGGTGTTTTCTTTCACAAAGAAATGAACTTAGAGGAACTGTATTGTAATTCTGTTTTATTTTTGTGTGAAGTATTTAATTTGGAAGGTTAGTTTTAAAATACACAGTGAATATCTAATGTACAGCATAGAAATGGAGAAAGAGGGCAACTTAATTACTGCCTGATACCATAAATCATCTTCTGAGGTCGAGATCTAGATATGATTTGCCAAAGTTATTTAATTTAATAAAATGTGTAGACCTCTTTCCTTTCACCATATACATGTAATTTTTTATGAGTAGTTTAAATAAATGAATTAAACATACATTATGCAAGAGAAAAATCTGCCAGTATGTCTTTCTTTAGGCCTTAAATGTTATAAAACTATTTATTAGACATTAATTAACTTATCCAGACCGTAATCAGCTCTTCACGTCAAAGCTAGCCTGCGATATTTGTTGGATTATAATCTGATTTGCTGCAAAACTTTCCTTCGTGATTAACGATTTAATGGATAATCGAGTATTAGTTTTGTCTTACCGACTTCAGTAATGATGATATAGCTAAGCGGAACTTTCAACCGCTTAGTTCTCGGTTCATAGTGGATCAATTTGACTGAAATTTTCAGCAAATTGCCCTTACATTATGTAGATTTTAACTATTATAGTGAGAACTGCCAACTTGTAATCTAATCTTAATGTATCTTTAAATATTAGAAAAGTAAAAAATAAATATATATATATCCCTAAGAGAGGAATTTGAATGAAATGTATACTATATGCCACATGTTAACAACTGTTAATGTAGAGAGGTTAAGATTGTTTTTAACTTGTTGAAGTAATCATACTTATGTTATGAGTTGGTGTTAGATTTCCAGCATGTAGCACTCTATTCATGAACTATAGGAAGGAATACTGACATGGATGCACTCAAGTAATGTATGTAGTCCTGATAGGTTTGCAACTTTTTAAACAAAGAAGTGTTAAAATGAAGGGTGGTTTTAATGGGGAAGAGGTCGTCTGGGGGGGAAGTGCCAAATTTCCTCCAAATTATTGTGAAGATTTTCAGATGTGCCTACTGAGATAAAATAGGTGGGCATTTGGGTTTAATGTTTGTAAGTTCAATCAGGCCATAATTATGCAGAAAAGGGATATATTTGTTTTAATGAAGTGAGGCTAAACTTATTACTTTGGTGCACCAACTGGGCTAATGAAGACAAAAATAGAAATTGTGAGGTATTGAGTACTGATTTAAATGAGAAGAGATCGATATTTATCACAAGTTATCGTTTTCATGCCCTTTAACACCCATCTCATTTTGTGGTTTATTGTTTGCGTCTAAATCCCTTCCTTCCAAACTATCCCCCAGCAAAAATTGCCCCCCCCCCCTCTCTCTCTCTCTCTATATATCAGATTATTTGGATTTTCTGCGAAACTTGCAATGCTGGATTGTTTCTGACCAGTAAGTATATCACACAATCTCGAACCAGAAAAACTTTGGAGAAAGAAATTTCTCTGGTGACACTGGGTAGCCATTTTCCTGGAAGTGACGAATCACACGACAGTCACGTGACATGTGTTTATTTTAAGTGTCTGGATGACCAAATCACTTAAAAATATACACACCCGTAGAAAAATAGATCTTTACGAAAACTTAAATTTTTACATTTAGGATCCACTTTTGTTATGTCATCGAGTTGACTTTGACTCAAGAATCATTTCACAACAAACAAAACGACGATCCGACATCTTGTTTTCGAGAAAAAGACCAAAAAAAAGACTGACCAATCAGAGGTTAGAATGGGCGGGGCTCACCTGTAAAAAAATTCAAAGATAATGGACGGTCTTTGGCCCCAGAGGCCTCCGGCCCCGCGGCTGACTCTGGGAACAAGATTGTATATCACATAGAAGCTTTGTTATATTATATACCTACAAGTAAAACTGTATCAGCACTGAAAGGCCTTTGTAACAGTAGATGTATTTTATATAATTGTCCAGAATGTAGACTAAAATATCTTGCATGATAAGTAATTATGATTTATAGCTATTAGAACCCGGTTGAATCGGGCCTTCATGTATATAAAATCATGCGGGAGCCATAAAAAGCTCCTGCCAATTTCAAAAATGAGAAACAGCTCCCGTAAAAAAAACTCTTCATTATTATTAAGGAGAGCCAAATTGTATTTATGTTTTAATCTTGTTTAAAATGTTGTGAATATGTTTGGTGAATATGGTAGCATCAGAATTATTATCATGGAAACTGGTAGCTCAAATGTGTCCAGTTTAAAAATAAACAAAAACTGAAAGTAGTTTAATAATCTCAATATTAAGGAGAGCTATTTAGCTAATTTGCAGGAGTCTTTAATGACTCCTGCGAAGGAAGGTTAAGGTGCTTCCAGGGGAGCAGGAGCGAAAGCTCCCCTTAAATGTGAAGGCCTGTGGAATTATTACAGCACCTTCATTACCTTATCAGTGTTGAGTGTGGGTGGATACACACTGTTTGCCTAATGATCCTCTAATTATGTATAGTACTGATTCAACATATTTACATTGTCTGAGGGTTGTGTGGTCAAGTGGTCTAACATGTGCACTTTAGATCATAAGGTCTGTTATTGTGTGATTTTGACCCCAAGCTTGTACATGATTTTCTGTGTCCTTCTAGTAGTGCCTAGATGATGGTATTGAATCTAGTCATTACATTTTTTTTGTTATGGCCATGTAATGTGTAATGGAAGATTTCAAAAGTAATATGTGATGGAAATGTAATTAATTACATTCCCAAAATAATGTAATGGTCAATTACATTTCAATTATTTTTAAATTACATTTTCTAGCACATTTCAATATTTCCAACAATGACAATCTTGAAATGAAGAGGCTCCTACTATACTGCTTAAGGCCAATACAGGCAAGAAAACTATTGAATTAAAACTGTACAGAAATGACCTAGTTTGTGTCAAATGGATGTTAAATCCGATCTATATCTCTCGCACATTGTATACTTCAGATAAATAGCTAAAAGTTCTCAAAATATTTATAAAAATATCTGAAACAGAATGTCTGGAGCCTTTTGTTACATAAATAAAGAAACCTATTTTTACGTATTGATTTGTCTAGAAATATATAAACAATAATCATAGCTCGTTTACGCAAAGTACTGTCGGTCTACATTTTCACAAAATATGTTTATAATTATCTCACATGAAACAATGTTTCAGTATTAGTCAATTTGGCAAATAGATATTTTAAGTCTGATACCTATTTTTTCTCATTAATATTTACGGTTTTATGTTCTTGTCGTATGGATATCAATTCACATAAACATTAGTATTCTTAGTTTGAACATTAATGTCCAATAAGGGGGATCACATAGCTAAGTTGGTAAGACCCTGGCTCGCTAGTCTGGAGGTCGGGTGATAGATTTTCCGGCATGGTTTCCCCTTGTCAGTGATACAGAACGGAGGACCTGACAAGGACAGCTGCCTAGTCGATTGGATGGTACAAAAAAAAGGTCCTGTGTACACATTGGCCTGCACGTAAAAGATCCCTTGGCAGGTGGAATTCGATATAAGAGTAGGCCGTAGCGCCGCTGCCCGGGCAAAAAATTCACTCATAACACACTATATGGCGTACGCCTGCTTCAATTAGCCCAGATTAGGTGCAGCAGAGGAGGACGATAAACCCCATTTCATTTCTCATTCCTCGTTTGAACATACATTTATGACCAATAGGAGGATCACATAGCTAAGGGTATACGATCCCTGCATTGGCCGAGAAAGTTCATCCAGATTGTTTCGATGTGGTTTCCCCATGTCAGTGATGCAGGACGGAGGTCCTGACCAGTACAGCTTTCTAGGCATTCGGATGGGCAAAAAATACAAGGTCCAGTGTACACATTGGCGTGTACATTAAAGATCCCTTGGCAGTTGGATTGGATATAAGAGTAGACCATAGCCTACTGTATGGTGTATGTCTGTCTTCATTAGTCCAGGTTAGGTGCAGACGTTAAACCGCATTTCATTTGATTTATGTCTAATAAAAGTCGTGAAGAAACCAATTTAGTTATATTTATAATACAGTATAATGTTATAGTTTATTATGGTTAAAAGCTTGAATGGTTATTATATTGAGTTTACTGTAGCTATTTCTGGCATTTGTTTAGACCTCATTCTAATTTATGCAGGACAATTTTACAATTTTTATATTTGAAGAATATGAGATATTATTACCTCTGTTTAACATTTCTGTTAATAAGTGCAGGAGGACTGCACCACACACAATTACAAAACCCACAGACTATCAAAAAGGATTTATGTTGACGACCGTTTATAATTCCATTGTTACTGAAGAAAATATATTCAACTATTATGTAATTATTACATTTGACTAGATTTAGGGTCTCTGATCATCATCTTATCAAGCCCTTCCCCCTTGTCAGTGATACAGAATGGAGCACCTGACAAGGACAGCTGCCTAATCGTTTGGATGTAATTATTACATTTGACTAGATGTAATAATGTCTTATCATCTTCAATAGAAGGCTTGATCTTTCTTTACATCTTATCTTATCAAGCCCTTCAGGAACATTGGGTCTGATCAGATGGGATCAAATAGTTAGTAAAACACGTGTATTTGCTTCAATTTCTTCATGACTAACAAATTTGATCAAATTTTATTTTCAGGATCATTCGATTTTGTGAAGATTATTGTGATAGTGGTTTGTACCGCCATATTTATTGCATTAGGCGTAATTTTTTGCCTAGTGATGAGAACTCAGTGTAAGATGGTATCTAGGGCCTGGCAACGACACAGCTCAAGAGAAGATCAGCTTCGCCCCCAGTC
This sequence comes from Patella pellucida, assembly GCA_917208275.1. Lineage (NCBI taxonomy): Eukaryota > Metazoa > Mollusca > Gastropoda > Patellidae > Patella > Patella pellucida. The sequence continues at coordinate 68,919,988 of OU795039.1, forward strand.
TCAGAGTTCAGAGGTAAAGTACATACATTCACTATTAAATCTAAGATTCCGTAAAGTAGAAAATTATGACATGCACCAAATTATGGCAAGAATTGTATCTGACCACATATATTTTGCCTTGGAAGTCTGATCGAATCATAACCAGTGTAATGTTTTTGCTCAATAAGATGGAGTCATATATGAGGTATTGAATTGTTTATAATTGTTTAATTTTCTTGCTTCAAGAAGAAGATAGTATTGGCATTGCATTGATCTGGTTTTCTGCACATCTACCTAAAAAATATATCCTGAATATCCTCTCCCTGTTACTTGGCATTGATGGGGGGGTTGGATGGCCGAATGGTTAGCATGTGCATGCTGTATCATAAAGCATGTCATTGAGTCAACTGGCATGGTTTCGAATCCCTGGTTGTATGTGACAAGGAATAAGTTCGCCTGTCCAACCACGTGGGTTTTCTTCGGGTCCTCTGGTTTCCTCCCACTGCTAAATCGCCTGTCCAACCACGTGGGTTTTCTCCGGGTCCTCTGGTTTCCTCTCACTGCTAAAGACCCCTACGTTTACTTGAGAATTATTAAAATAAAATTGAAAACCATGTTAGTCCTGAAATGACCTAGTTTGTTGAGTGAACGTTAAACCCCATTTCTCTCTCTTTGAAATTGAAAGCATCGACATATTATTAATGCAGAAATGCTTTTTTATTTTAGGGATTTATTTCCACACCATCATCTCGTGAACAGTTAGAGCAGCAGGAGGCGTTGTTGCGTGATCGTTATGTCCAGATATCTTCTACACAGAGAGACGGAGAACTAGGATATCCCCCACAAATACCCATTTCCCGTGATGGGGAAGAAGGGTATGCAGAAAGTCAAAAACAGTTAGCAAATCAACGTAATTTAGAAAATACAGACTTACAGCAATATTTCCGACCCCCGCCTAATCGAACTATTTTTGATCGTAAACAAACCCCTCCCCCGTATCCCTACACCTCTGCTACTTCGTTAGACACATCCTGTGGTAAACCATCTAATGGTTATTCGTCAGTGATACGCTGTAACAGTATATCTATAAATAGTGCTAAATCAGACTCGTCACACCGATCTAATTCACATTCTCGGACTTCTTCTATCTCTGCACCTATGTCTCCTGCTAGGCATCTTCAACGTGACTCTAACAGTTCCCCACGACTTTATTCTGGGGCAACTCGCCATTCACCCCCAGATTTGGCCAATCCAGAGAATGTATATAATAATAATAATAAACAGCTGGATGTATGATACCAAACTATGGCTTTATAAATGTGTTCTAGTGATATGAAACTGTGGCTCAGAAAATATCTGAGTATAATATTGCAGTGACAACAAGGTGGTAAAATGGATGTGAAACTAGGGCTGTTCAAAGCCTGATTATAATGTGATGCGAAACTAAGGCTGGATGTATACATGTGTTTTAGATTGTGATAAAAAGTGTTCTTTACAAGAAAACCCCCCAGCAGTTACTATGTTAGACAAATTATATCTGTGTTCTTGGTCTTTGTGAGCTCTAATCCTCTCTGTGCAGATAATTTAGTGTGGAAACCAAATGATAGAATTACACAACATTAATTATGATTTTAAACAGCAGATGATAGCTCTGTAATATGTTATTTTTGACCTTGACCCCCATTGCTTGACCTCTGCTCAACCTGTGTTGCTATGGTAACCAGCATTTGTATTATTTTGTGAATAAAACAGAGACTGGTGCCTGGTAATGAGATAAGCATTTCATTAACAACCGAAAGAAACCTTTGTTACACTGCAGATAGATGTGAGAAACAAGAACCGATGTTGATAATAAATGGTACTATTAGTAGTTTTTTTTATAAAACTATCACAATTCAAAGTGCTTCACATAAGTTAACGTTCCAGATAAAATAGGGCATTGGTTTAAAAAACAGATTGCTGCATCTGATTAACATCTGTGAATAATAAACTTTTCAATACAATATTGATCAAAATATATACAAACAAATCTTTTAAAGATTTTCCTTTTTTTTGAAGAAAAAAGACTTTTCAAATTAGATTTTAACAATTGTTTCTTTCTGAGTGTTATGATTCTTAACTTTAATTGATATCAGTAAATGGTCTAACTGCAAGAAAGGGACATAATATATTAATTACTACTAGAGATACATGTATGATAAATGTGTGACACTTTAAGGTATGCATGGTTGTGATGTTAAATGTGGAGTGTGTGTGTACGTGCAATTTAATTATTGGACTATATATATATGAATATATATCTATATTATGCGAATGTGTGTAGAAATGTTCAAATGGTACAAGAAATCAAAGAACCAGTCATCTTTAGTTACGATGCATATTTGTGATGAAGAGAGTTGAAATACGAGAATATCATCATGGTTTACATTTAAAATATAGATCTTTCATAGATATAGAACATTATACTACAAAACAAGAAATTAATGCCTCATGAAATTAATGTCACCTTCAGTTTATATTGTTAGTACAGGATCCTGTTTCACGAAATTTTAACTAATATAAAATCCCAATTTTAGTAAGTTGATTGGATAATATTAGATTGATTTTAATGCTTAGCCAATCAAAATGGAAGCATCTACTAAAATTTGGATTTTATCTTTATTTAAGTTTTCGAGAAAACTGTTCGTATTTCTAAACTGATGTGCATATTAAAGTATTAGTATGATTAAAAATGCTGATTGTGACTTTCATAAATAATTGCTATTTTAAGTTAAGACAACCCTTGTAAATGATTGGATAATATTAGATTGATTTTAATGCTTAGCCAATCAAAATGGAAGCATCTACTAAAATTTGGATTTTATCTTTATTTAAGTTTTCGAGAAAACTGTTCGTATTTCTAAACTGATGTGCATATTAAAGTATTAGTATGATTAAAAATGCTGATTGTGACTTTCATAAATAATTGCTATTTTAAGTTAAGACAACCCTTGTAAATGATTGTTTTTAGCTAGTTGGCTATGTGCAACTTAAACTATAGAATTGGCAGGAGTCGAAAGATTGTGTCTGGTATATTTTGCGAAATTCACTTTTTTGCTTCTTCAAAATGAGAATTTCCTACACATCATTTCATTTAGTTGTTTTATTTTTCTGAGCCAATAAAAAGAGGTTTTATAGATATTGTGTGAAATCTATGAAATTGAAGCAGGGAAAGGTTAATTTATTCACGAGGTACAAGTACATCTTTGCCATATAGAATGGCAAAAAAAAAGTTTTCACTCCTTATTTCTGCACTAGATGTTAAGCCCGATATGTGAGGTTAGCTAAATACTGTTTTAAAAGCTACACATACATATTTTACAAAAATGTCGAGGAAAATCTTTAGAAATACATCATTTTTTATATATTTTCACAGGACCTTTCTCTATGACATTTTGATTCTTGGCGTCATTGCAATTTTTTGCAATCATAAACAATTTCGCAATACTCAGATACAACCTTTTGACTCTTCACCGATGATTTGCATTTATAGGACAATATGTTATATTACACAGCTTGATCCTTTCTAGACTGTACTGAACTTGATTGTTTCAATTTAGAAAGAAAAATCAAAATATCAATGGTAAATATTCAATAATCTCTAGACTTGGAATCCGTCAGATTAAAGCTATCAAGTTGATATTGTCTTCAAAATGTTCACACGTTTTTTTTATTTCTTTGACAAAATTCAAATTCATGATATTGTAGCTTGCAAGGAATGGAAAATCACTGAAATAATGATCAGAGGCTGGATTTTGATACAAAGGACACTGATTATTTATTTTTTAAAAAAATAGAAGAAATTAGTTGCCATTAATTTTTTTTTTTAGCCCACATTTTCATTTGAATGTTCGTTGTTGTCGTCGCTGTCAGTCTGTCCACATTGTGTTTGTGGAAACTCTACAGGGTCACAATTTTTTTTCTGATTTTGATGAAACTTGAAAAATAGGTTTATATTCCAAAGATCTTGGATCCTTTTGAGATTGGCATGTATCGTTCTAGATATAGTTTGTGTCGGACTTTAACTAGATGGATTATGGACCCTGTGTTTACCTTGTGGACCATCTAGATTTCAATTTTTTTTTATCTGATTTAAAAAAAACCGGTCAATTAAAGCACTGTTACACCATAATGACCTCTCCCTGTACACAAATATCTCGGTTCCTTTTGATATTGACGCATGTTGGACAGTCACATGCAGGATTATGACCACTACTTGTATGCTTTTTTTCAAGCTTGTTCTCTATCCATCTCTTGCAAAATGTGGACGTATCTTGCATGGCAACTGTTTGTTTTATTTTGAAGGATGTTATGTTGGATGATAGCACTGACTAGGATAATGCTTTATGTTATGTTACGGAAAAGAAATGAATATTGATCTTGATACATTATTTTCTTGCGGGCATTAATTTCTTTTTTTTTAAAAGTATTAATACATATAGTTTAGTTGTACTTGTTTGGAGGCCTATTTTTATACTAAATACAAATGCATTATAATGTGGTATGTGTTGTGCAAATTGCCAAAATATATATGCACCAGTACTGTAAAGTGAAATATTGTGTCCATTCACAAAGATTAAGAATAGTATTTTAAAATATTACTCTGGAATTTAAGATCCTGATATTATGAGATATCGAATAACACTTCTGTTATTTTGCAGTTCTTGTTCCAAAAGGGAAAAAAGCTTTGGCCAATTTATAAGCAATTAAGTCAATTGATGCCAGCTTGATGTCACATTTTCTCAGTGGTTGAGAAATTCTTTTGTTCTGTTCTGGAATGATTGAGGTTCCCCAGTAGTCATACATGAGTTAATTTGATTCAAATGACTAAGATTAATCCCTTAAGAGAATTGATTTTAAAAAATTGGTCTGGGTTTTTAGTCCACAGTTTACTGGTAATCACTTTAATATTGTACAGGAAAATAAATCTTTACTTTTTGACACTTTTTGGTATCAACAAACACTCCCAGGTCCAAGTTCTTAATGTAACTTCTGAAATATTTGGTGGCATTGCAAACTTGCGAAGTCTCTTGTGGAAATCCTGCAAGTCTTAAGAAATATGGACAAACACAGAGGTGTTTAGAAATCTCACAAAATTCAAGCCATCACAGACTTGACGAAACTTAATTATAATGATGCACAAAAAAATTCTTGTTAAACAGTCGCAGCTAGCCAAGATGGTTGCCTGTGAGTACCGAAACAAATAATAATGGTGCCAGAAAAAATTTGGGCATGAACATCAGTGACTACTGAAGGGTGGTGCTAGTGCTAGACACTGTTTATTACAAGGATTTGAAATGTTTAAAATTTCAATCCATTAGTCAATTTAAAGAAACTATGATTCCTACAAGATTGATGAAACAAATAATGATCAATGTCAGAAAAATGTTGCCCAAAGCAGAGTGACTCAAGGCAAAATGATTTAATCCAATATCAATTCAATACAAATTTTTGGTATATTATATAAAAGTCAGTAGATGTCAGGGAAACTTTTATCTATGAAATTTATTCATTATTATTACTTTATGAAGAATACACTAGTGCTATATTTAAACAAAAAGTGCTTCTTAATACAACCAAAACATCTTACCAATTCTAGTCAAACAGATAACAAGGTCATCTAAATCCAAAGAAAACTATCCATAGAATTATTTTATTTAGATAATACATGCAGTACACAATAGGTATTGATTGAAACATTGTAATAATATATTAACTAAACGGCTAGACGAAAAGTAATTGTTTATGTCTCGGAATTCTCTTATGGGATTCTTCAAAACATCTGTGGGTCCTGTAGACTTTATAAGTGTATCAGTAAATAATTGGTGATAAAATTAACTTGTTGTATTACTGGGGGGGGGGGTCACTAATGCCACATTATACAGATATCAAACATTGGGGGGGGGGGGCAATTATTCCATTTTCAAAACTTATTATTATCTCATATTTTCATGTGGACTTATAATGTTGTCCTGATGTCTGTCTGTCCACTCTAAACAGGTCACAATTTTAATCCTTGAAATATAGGTTTATCTCTCAAAGATCTTGGTTTGACTTTAGCATGTATTGGATTGTAACATAACCCGAAGATATCATTTCCGACCTGCATTATGGTCCCTGGTTTTACAAAAAATGTACAAATATATCCCAAATTATCTCCATTCATTTAAGTTATTGCGCATATAAGCCCCCTTATCGCTTTAATAGCTTGACCTCTGTCAATCTCTTGCAAAATGTGGGCATATCTTGCATAGCAACAGCTTGCCGATTAAAATTGTACTCATGACTTCTAATACAGAATTATAGACTAAAAGTAATTCGATCTGTTATTTTAAAATATGACTGTTGTCAAGGCTCATAATTTGCATGTGCAGAAGTAATGCTTGCTCACTGAATCTAATCTAAAGACTGTTGTTTGCCACAAGATTTGTGCCAGTTCAGTTCTATTCTGAAATCAAATTTTCGGTCTAAATAATTTACAATTATTACATAAGGCAATAGTTTTTTGTTTTACTACATTATGTTTATGCTATCTGAATACTGCATAGGTAGTTTATGTTATGGGCCTTCAAACATCTACAAATGTAAAATGGAATGGAAATATTAATTAATTTTAGAATGGTTATAACCAGGCTAATGATGTTTCATATCAATTCTTCTATATTATAAATTGGTTATCAGCGCACAATTATTACATCATTATTTTATTGTTTGTATGTATGTCATTACTTACATGTATTTGTGTTTCAATGAGCAGAATATTTGCAGTTTGGGGAAAAAGGTCATTAATTTGGGCAATGCATTTGGATTTTCTTTGCAAGTGAATTACCCTATCAAATTCAAATGTTAGAAAATGAAAGGTTATTTCCGAAAAAAAATGCATCTCTTTGAGAAAGAATTTGCAAAGATAAGAAAAATTGGTATATGTAACTGTATTTATATTTTTAAACTACATTGTAGACCTGGAGGTTTATTATTAAAGAATTTGGAATGAATCTGAATGAATTTTAGAATATATTATAAAAAATGAATGTAGGGCCTAGCCCAGGTACAGACAAAAAAGCAGAAATAATGCACTTTTTTTTGATTTTTTAAATGAATTACCATGAAATGGTAATGTGATAGTGATGTCCCTTTGTTAGATCTTTTGTTATGTATGGTATAAATGTATCTGTTCATCAGTTGTCAGATTTAAATAAATTTTACAAAATTAGAAAAAAAAGTACAAGAAAAATGTAGGTTGTTTGTTACTTGAAATTTGTTGTTTTGAAAGATTATTAATAAGAATAATTATCTCAAATCATGTCAGGAAATTGTATATTTATATTTTTTCAGAATTGTTTTGAAAGATTCTTATGAAAAATTATTAATACACTGTGAAGAACGTTTTTTTTTTTTTTTAATTTAATAAGAATCCTGATATATCTGTATATGAATATATATGAATCTATAATTGTGTGAATGAGTGCTTGGCAAATATCAGAAGTTAATAATAATTGTGAGAAATAAATTACAAAACTGAGTGAAAAGTTACAAAAAATTAGAGGGAAAAATTCTCTCTCAATCTATATTGTTTTTTTTTCTGCTCCAATATCTGTGTTGTGAGCTGTTAGATAAAATAAAATATATGAAATTTTAATGTAGTTATTTTTCTCCCCGTCCAATATTTCTTCTGGCCTGTATGCATATACCACAATGCTTTTAGACTAGAGGACAGCATCAGATCAGAGACCATTCCTAACCAAGGAGCCATGTTGACTAAGTGTATAAGACGTTGGCTCACTAGCCTGAAGGTCTCGTGTTCTAGCCCTGCATTGGCCGAGAAGTTCATCAGGTTTTTGTGGCGTGGTTTTCTCTTGTCAGTGGTGCAGGAAGGAGGGCCTGGCAAGGACAACTGTCTAGTCATTTGGATGGGATAAAAAAAAAACGAGGTTGCCAAGCGCGTAAAAGATCCTTGGCAGTTGGAATTTGATATAAAGAGTAGGTCATAGTGCCGCTGCCCGGGCAAGATATCCCTCATAGCAAACTTTATGGCATATGTTCGTCTTCATTAGCCGAGTCAGAGCACAGACTAGTAGGACATTAAACCCCATTTTATTTATTTCCGAAAGAAACGATTATGCATGTTGAGTGAGACAAAGAAATTTTGGCCTAAATCAATATCTGCATTTTTAAGCCAAAATTATTGGGACATTTGGGCAATTGTATAAATTTGTGCTGTATAGCCCTGAGACAGAAGCAAGGACAAGCTCTGCGTCATGGTTTTGAGTTTTTGTGCCCCCTCGCAAATGGCAATAAAGCCCATATACTGTGGATCATATATGCTACAAATCGACTCTAGAAAGTTCAACACAGCCCAATATTACCCAAGGCACTGGAGGGACCCCCCTGCACACACATAAATATTGTTTTTTGAGGGTCGGGCGGGATCTTGGTTCCCATGCAAAATAATGTGTCACCATGCCCCTGCTGTAGCCATACAACTGTACTAGATCTACAGCATATTACTTGTAAAGCAATGGCCCGAGAAATTAACGAAACACTGCGAGGAGTAGGCCTATGACTGTTACTGTACTGAGAAAGACCCAAGTATGTTCCTAGTGATATTATTTATTCATTTATAGTTTTATGGCCTACGTGCAATTATGTGGGCTTTGGATTTCAAACCTTTTCAACTATTTTTATTTTACAAGAAATGTGACACTTTACTTATTTTCTTCAAATGACTGAGTTCTCATAAATAAAAAAAAGATTTCAGTTGCCCTGATAATATTCAGTGATAAAATCTTGCAAAAAGCAAAAAAATGTGCTGATATCATTGCAGATAAAATTAATGCAGCTGCGAATTGCAAAACACCTTTTATGTGTTATACACTAGGGACCGGCTATCATTCAGATTTGATGAAAAAAAGGTAAGAAACTGATCTTACCATCTAGAATCTAATAGGCCTACACATATTTTTATAGATTGTAATCCAGAGAGTATTAAATACTATCAAGATTCATCACAAACTGCCCAGTTTGTGCTACCGTTTAGTTTGACATCAGTTGTTAATGAAACTAAATGGTCATAAACTGGATGACCAATATCAAAACTACACTAAATGGTCATAAACTAGGAAGACCAAAATGCCGGATCTAGGGGAGGCAAAGTGGGACAAATGTGGGACAAATGTCCCGCCCCCCCCCCACAATTCTGGGTCACGGACGGAGCTAACCAGTAACTGGGGCGAGGATTGGGGCCCTGGGCAGTAAGGGCTATTGGGGGCCCCGGGATTGGTAGGTACCAATAGATTTCCGGGGGGGAGGGGGGACAGAGATCGGTTAGGCCCTAAAATTACATAACTTAGAGGTTCTACCAATCAATCGGTCCTAACCAGTTCCGGGGACCCCATCCCGCGATAAGATTGTTGGGGCCCAACCAGTCCCAGGAAATTAACAGACAACGGAGTTTAATGTTTTATGTCACCTAAAATAATTTCACTAAAATAAAGTCAATGAAAACATCATGAGCGATAGGGTATGTTTAAAATACTCAAACTGTCAACAAATTCAAAACTTCAAAGAAATCGCTGTTTAAATTGTCTAAGATGCACTGAAATTAATCCAAATTTTTAAAAAATCCTGGAGGAAATCAACCCAGGCACTCAAGGGGGCGAAGTATATACTAGTACGATCCGCGGTCAGTACGTACAATTTGAACAATCAACATTTGGGGCCACCCACTGTTGGCATGTCCCGGGCCCCCCACAAGGTTAATCCGGCCCTGAAGACCAATATCAAAACTAAATGGTGTTTATTAAACTAAGACGTTTTTAGATGAATCTTGATGGTATTTAACACTTTCAGGATAGCAATCTATAAACTGAATATGTGTATTAGATTCTAGATGGTTAGATCAGTTTCTTACCTTTTTTCATCAAATCTGAATGATACCCAGTTCCTGGTGATAGTAATAGCATACATTCATTCATTCGTCATTGAGAGGGAAGTCATATTATATTATAAGGGAGGTTACTCTAGCTTTTAACCTTATATTCTGCCAGTATTGACTTGATTTGCCACTTTGCTCAGTTACAACTTTCCACCCAATTTTCGTTAATCGGAATGCTGCCATCAAAGACAGTAACGCAACTGGCAATGTCTTGCTCCAATGCTGGTATCAGGTTGAACATGGAAATTATGAGATGCACATCACATTTGAAGTAGCATATTAGGTAACATGTAACTAACTGGTGGTCCTACAAGCCTGGAAATAAAGCTATCAGCCCCGTCATTTTGTTCGGCATCGATTTGGCTTTTTTTGTGTTTTGTTGATATTTATAATACCCTATGTCAACACAAGGTACAATTTTATGGATACACAAGTACTGAGTTTTATACTTAGCAACATTTCAAGAGGATACTTTCGTCTTTATCGAGCAAATGAAAATACCCTTTACCCTATTTGGGAATATTCAATGGAGTATACCCAACATGTCTGGAATGCAAATAACTCTTTTCGTTCACTTTGATTTATATAATGAGAGTGATAGAGAGAGAGATGGGGTTTAACGTCCACCCGACACCAACTAGGTCATTTCAGGACTAACATGGTTTTCAATTTTATTTTAATAATTCTCTTCTGCGTAGAGGTCTTTAGCAGTGTGAGAAAACCAGAGGACACGAAGAAAACCCACATGGTTGGACAGGCAACCCTACTCCTTGCCACGCACAACCGGGTATTCAAAACCATGCCAGTTGACTCAAATACAGACTTTATGATACAGCAAGCGCACACTAACAATTCGGCCATCCAACCCCCCAGATTTATATAATGACAGCTGTCCATAATGATGAGTGAACACTTGATATCACTTCTCATTACTTCATGTAGGAAGTTCACACAGATAATAATAGATTCTCTTTTCATTTATCATGAAATTGATGTTTATTTATGTGGGTAGTTCACACAGTTAATATTTGATTCTGTTTTGATTTGTCATGACATAAGATGTTTAATTTATCTTTTATACATAAAAAACACAATCAAATTTATCAAATATTTTTATTATGTACCAAATTTTTTCTGTTTCAGTGTTGCAGGCAGGTTATTTAAGATTGCGAGAGGAGTTCGTTCCACAATCAACATCCAATCATCTTCTAATAATTCTGCATACACTAAAAACTGAAAATAAAAAAGCACAAAACAAATCTACATTGTAATTTAAAAGTAAATATAGATATATCTCAAAATAAAAAACTACAACACAAGCTTCCTTTTAATTGATATACAAAGAGCATCAATGATGCCCTCAGAAGTCGCAGTGTGAAGTTTTTTTTGTAGGAATACAAGTTCTGATTAAAACTGATTATCGAGAGATAAGACACAAACTTGGTCTTATAGGGACTAACATATGGTTCAATTTTTTTTCAATAATTTGCTTGCGCATACGGGTCTTTCGCAGTGGGACTAAACTGGATGACCAATAGAAACCAATCACAAACAAGCTAATTTTGAAAGATCTTATGTTCTAAGGTGTATGTGTGATACCACTTGACCAACTTATAAAATACTTAAATCACTAAAAGCCATTGAAACAGTTTATTATAATATTAATATCAGTTTTTATACGATCTGCTTGAAATATCAACTGGTATAGGCTGTTCAGATTAGTGAAAGAAAGAAAACTATTGAAATCTGTAAATTACATCCTTAAGTTATGGCCCTTGTCAAGTATGGTAAATGGTCTAGAGACAAGTTATGTAATATGTACTTACATTGTATTTTTTACACTGGTGAAATGCATCTTCTTTTTTGGGTTTGTACCATTTATCAAATATTCTTTTTTTCTTTTCTGGCATGGTCTGAAAGTAAATTATAGATTTTATCAATAATATTTGAAAAAAAATCATAACAAGACGATCCATTAACTTACATTCTGCTTGGTCTATATCATATATTACACTTACCACAAGAAACCATATCAATAATAGCCTGGCTTGTTTTTGTATCCTATTCTTTATATCTTTCAACTGACCAATACTATCGAAATAAATACTGTTTAAACCATGACAAGCTTAGGATGGCTGGGATATTAGGTGGATTTGGATTGGTTCATCCAGACAATTACACAGCCAAGACTGTGTTTATGTTTATCATTGTTGCAAAGACAACCGAGAGTATGCTATTCTTGTCAAAATTTTAAAAATGTATAACTTGCTCAGAATAATATAATTTGACTGAAATTTCAATATATTCATTTTTCATTATCTATTCTAATATATTCATTTTCCTTATCTATTTTTAAACTATTAAAGCGAGGATGTAATTTCATTTTCTATAATTAAACTACTATAGCAAGTACAACCAGCTCTTATCTAAATCTTACATACACATCTTTAAATCCCATAACATATATGAAACTTGTTATTTAGCATGTATTATTTACCTTTGATTTATCTACAATAACAAAAGCCATATTATCCTGTAGAACAAGATGGTCATTGTTCCTGGGGTCAAAGGTTATTCTACAAACTTTATTCTGTCTTTTAAACCATTGGTTTGGAAAGCGACGACTTTCTCTTCGGCTCCAAGTCGTATATTCTTTCTTGTCGACATCAAATTCAAATATCTGAAACATTTAATACATGATTTAATACATGATTTTATACACAAACATAGGCAACACCAGATTACTGAAATGTGGGCGTATAAAAATGTTTTAATTTTTTTATTGAATTTTGAATTTTCTAATCAACTTGTGTCCTATTTTTCTGTATCAACCAGGTTAATGGAGAGGTCAAGTGTTTGCCCCATCTTAAATAGAAGGCTTGATCTTGCGTTAACTACATACATCCTATCAAGCCATTCACGCAACACTCTGCATATTTCAACACAAAGTTTGATTGGGTATAAGCCCAGCTTGTCATCCTATCAGCTAAAATGTCCACCTGTGATAATCGAGTTTCAAAATTCAAGGTTTGTCCAATGTCAAGGTTTCCGTCGGGGTCGCTATGTCACAATCTCTGAATGGATGCTAACATTGACGTGTCTGCAGATAACGTAGCTATAAGTTCAGGAATTGTGAAGCAAACCAGAAACGGCCAGATGTTGTAAAACTCACAGTTGTTGCTTCAGGAACATGAGTGTGCCCCGATGTTTCCGTTTGTTTAATGATAACTGCATACCAAAAGCTAATTTAAATGTGAAACAAAGAAAAGATGGACAGAAAGACACAAGATAATAAACTGTTACATATCACGACGATAAGCAGTGTTTTAAATTAAACTAACCATATTATTAGAGTAAGCTATGACTAAATCTTCTCCTGATGGTGAAAAACGTAATGTTCGAGGTGGATGATCATATTTTGGCAAATTACATTCAATCTGAAATTAAACAGAAAAAATAAACAATTCTTAAGCAGGGCTAATGTTGACTTTGCAACTGACTGCAACTAGTGCTTATGTCGATTTTATCAGCAATTGAGGACAACTGGGAGAAACTGAATTCGGAGCGCTTATGTCAACTCGGAACTGATTACGACCACACTTAACACCTGACTGTTAATTTATTCATCATGTGATCAACAAAATGACGAATAACTTAGAAGTAGCAACCCAAAGGCATGGTAAGTCATGCTACAATTATTTTAATACATGTATAGTATTGTCGACATCATCAACATTTGAATAGCTGGTGTCTACGTTCGCTTCCATTTGCCTTTTTATAAAGTCACATGACACATCTCTCTAATCGCTTGATGTTATTTCCATGGAAACGAGTTGACTCCAGTTGCAAGAACGCTCATGTCGACTGCAGCTATTTGCGGCTAGTTGCAACCAGTTGCAGAAAGTTGAACATGTGCAACTGACTGCAACTAGTTGTCAGAGGCGCACAGTTGCTCCCAGTTGCAAGGACGACATAAGCCCCCCTTTACAGTTGAAAGTCAATATAAGAGTAGGCTGTAGTGCTGCTGCCTGACCATTTTCATTAGCCCGGTTGGAGTAGAACAGTAGGACGTTAAACACCAATGTGTATGCAGGGCCTCAGTTTTTCTTGCCATCTGAACAATGGGCCATAATAAAATACAGGAACTGGTCCCATGTGACCTCATTGTAAACTGCACCGCATTGTTTTCCTATACATTCAATATGAACTGCTGTGTTGATAAACGTTAGTTTTTGTCGTTTATATGGAATTTAATCCCTATAAGTCGAAACTTGGTCCTTTTACAATCGATAAGGTCACATGGAACTGCCTTTTAACTTGCGACATCTGGTGGGAATTCCTCCAGCAAGGATGCCTATTAGACATGGTTCCTTGCCAGGTGACAAGTTGAGAAATCATGCCCGATCATCTAGAGGAACTTTTTCAGCCAACAGAGGGAACGAACCTGATATAAACAATAATATCATTTCTCACAACCAGTACAAATAAGTATAAATAATAAATGAACTCACTCTGTTATTTGTGATGTTTAATATAGATATAGTATGATCACCACTAACTACAGCTATACTATTACCAGTTGGACTCATCGTTAACATAGTAATACCGTCAGCAAAAACTACAATAAATATATATCACAATTAATATTAAACAACCAACATGACAGAATAACATTGAAGCTAGAGTTTAACATCAAACACAATTAAAAGAACCTTTGAATTCTAAATTAAGTTATGACTATTTATAGAATACAGGATTTTGAACCATCATCTTGAGTTGTCTCACAGATTTACTCTTGTTTGTGCTAAGGAGAGAGAAATAGGGTTTAACATCCACTCGACACAAACTTGCACGTAGTGGTCTCTAGCAATGGGAGGAAACCGGAGGACCCGGAGAAAACCCAAGAGGTTGGACAGGCAACCCTACTCCTTGTCACGTACAACTAAGGATTTGAAACCACGCCAGTTCACTCAATGACAGGCTTTGTGATACAGCACTTGCACACTAAACATTCAGCCATCCAACTTCCCCAGGCACTCCATCTGGCATCATTGACAATGGGAAATTGTGGCAGAAAATTCTGTTTGCCTTAGATGTACATGTGTATATGTTGAAATACTGTTCCCCATTTGTAGAGTTGGATAAGTAAAAGAGATAACTTGTTTACTTTTACCGTTAAATGTGTTAGCAACATGAGCTCTATCTTCATTTATTTCTGTCAACTGAAGGTAACCGGATGCTGTAGCTGTGACTATAAAACGACCGTCTGGGGTAAATTCTAAATGATGAATAGGTACACGGAGATCCTCTCTTGCCATTGTTATTTTACATAATTCTACCTTTGGGGTGTAGTCTTCCTCATCCTGAAAATAATAAATAATTTAAACTTCTTAAGATCTATATCACAATGTCTGAAAGAGAGAGAGAGAGAGTCATTTTGGGACTCACATATGGTTTTATTTTATTTCGATAATTCACTTGTACGTAGGGGTCTTAAGCAGTGGGGGGAAACCGGAGGACCCGGAGAAAACCAACCAGACAGGACAGGTGACTCAACTTCTTGTCACAAACAACCAGAGAATCGTAACCACGCCAGTTGCCTCAATGACAGACCTTATGATACAGCGCACACGTGCTAACCATTCAGCCATCCACCCCCCTTTCAATAAGGCAGCATTTAAAAAAATTGAAACTGTTTCATTATTTACAGCACGTAAATATTTTACAGGAATTAGAAATTCCAGAAATGCGTTGTAATCTTGTTTAGCAGTACGTAGTTCTAGCAATATGGATCTCAATTTAGAGTGTATATTTCAGAATTTAATTCCCGGGACTGTACAGTGCAGTGGACGCTTAAGGCTGGCCCCCCGGATCCATTCACTTTATTTGATATTTGTTTACCTTTTGCAATGACTATTTTCTGTCTTGTCCGCAGGTTTATCTTGTAGATTTGTTTTGCGTGTAATGCGGTCCTCCTGCACTTAATATTAGAAAGAACCCCAGCCTATACTGCCCAAAGACCGCAACACTTTCTTGTTTAATTGAACGCAACATCCTACTTGATGCACTGTTTGATCACAATCCATAATAGTTAACAATTGAGCCAAATCCCTCTGTAATGACTTGCTGAGAAATCTAAATGACAATTATCTTTAATACGTACCACAGAAAGTCGATATATACGTAAATTATGTTCATCACAATAAGCTATATGGTCCCCATTATTAGATATACCACAACATAGTATAGTAGCTTTTCCTTTAGATTTTAACTGTAATAATTTGACAGGATTAGATCGTAATGGTAATATCTCTCCATCTTTCTCTGTAAACACATAAAAAAATAATTAGTCAAAAAATATAAAAATAACAACTTATCCACTTTTTATTCAGCTGAAGCAATCAATTCTTTAAAATGGTTAAATATTCAATAATCAGGTTGATTATACATTATATAAGATCTAAATCTGCTTATTGCAGGGTCTTATTTTGGCTTTAAATGTTATATGATTATTATTTAGACATTTATTCAAATGACAAGCCTATAATCAACTCAATAAGTCATTGGATAGTCGAGATTTAAATGGATTAGTAGAACACCTGTGAGATTTAACAATTTAACGATAAAATGTACAATAGAAACCTTGTTGCTATGATAATAAATAATCTTTGCGACACCTTGTCAATAATTTAAAAAATTCATAACTTTACACAGAATAAAGTCAAATGTAAATTTGGGTTGAAAGTCCTACTGTTCTGCTCCAACTGGGCTAATGAAGATTGGCTATTAGGGAATTTTTGCCCTGGCAGTGATACTATGGCCTCCTCTTATATCGTAATCGAATCCAACTGTCAAGGGATAATTTACATGCACACACAGTTTTTCAAACAATTCGAAGAACTAGACAGTTGTTTTCCTCAGGCCCTCCGTTCAACACCACTGACAAGTGGAAATCACACGGGAAAATCCTGATGAACTTTCTTGGTTATTTAGTGACCATGGCTCCTCAGAATAAAGTCATTTGCATGAAATAATCAATATATTCCGTTTTCATTATCTATTTTTGAGCTGTTATACAAGAAAGGCGAGCTCTTCTAAATATTACATAGCCCTTCCTTTTATGGGGCATTAGGTAAGATTAACTAAAGAACTGACAGTTCTCGCTATAATTGTTAAAAAAAAGATAATGAAAACAGAATATGCTGAAAATACTAAGCTAGCAACAATCGGCATTACTAACGTTTGTGCGATAATTATCTATTTTTGTGTTAAATTATCCACACAAAGAGAATTCAAATCCACTATATATTGCATGCTAATAATGGAATCAAGAGTTGATTATGGTTTGGATAAGATATTTAGATAACATTTTAGGCCTAAAGAAAGACCTACAATAGGCATGGTAGATTTGATATTTTTCTGAAACATATAAATAAGGCACAGATACTTTAATAAAATATAAAATAAATAACATGATTTTACCTGAAGTATAATTAGTATGTCCTAATTTCCAAACTTCTAAATAATCTGTATATCTTAACATGACCATTTTCTTTTCTTTGGCAACATGAACTATATTCTGAAAAATCAATTTAAAACTATGAGCACACGAAGCAGGTCAATAAGTATGGAATGACTTTTGACCTCACATTGACACTTTACCAGTATCATTTCCATTGTAATCTTTGTCTGATGTGTATATTGTTCAACCTGTGGTATGTGAGCCATTTGTTTTGATATTGTCTCACCTGTGGTATATATGAGCTATTTGTTTAGATAGTGTCTCACCTGTGGTATATGAGCTATTTGTTTTGATATTGTCTCACCTGTGGTATATGAGCTATTCGTTTTGATATTGTCTCACGTATGGTAATTGAGCTATTTATAAAGATATTGTCTCACCTGTGGTATATGAGCTATTCATATAGATATTGTCTCACCTGTGGTATATGAGCTATTCATATAGATATTGTCTCACCTGTGGTATATGAGCTATTCATATAGATATTGTCTCACCTGTGGTATATGAGCTATTCGTTTTGATATTGTCTCACCTGTGGTATATATGAGCTATTTATTTAGATATTGTCTCACCTGTGGTATATGAGCTATTCATATAGATATTGTCTCACCTGTGGTATATGAGCTATTCATATAGATATTGTCTCACCTGTGGTATATGAGCTATTCGTTTTGATATTGTCTCACCTGTGGTATATATGAGCTATTTATTTAGATATTGTCTCACCTGTGGTATATGAGCTATTCGTTTTGATATTGTCTCACCTGTGGTATATGAGCTATTCATATAGATATTGTCTCACCTGTGGTATATGAGCTATTCGTTTAGATATTGTCTCATCCCGTCTTCTCTGTGTTAAACATAGATTTGTTCCTATACCTGACAAAATAGAAGGACAAAGTTTAGTAAAAAGTTCTATTAGCTATTACAATTAATTTCAAAAGTCATATGTGGAATTTATTCAACAAAGCTTTTAATATTATAAAGAAAGCTGGCATTTTTTTTATATATTATTCATTATCCAATATCAAAATAATTTCATGCCCAACTAGAAATACCAATCATTTTGACTTTAATAAAGACCCTAGCTGTGATGTCATCTGGATAACTCTCAGTCACTGCTTATAAACAAAACCTGTGTCCTCTTATTATTTTTACATTAGATATATAATTGGAACGTAACACAGTGACATGGGATAACAATCACTGGTTTATTTATACACAAAAACGATGTTTCGATAAGTATCCTCTTACCGTTATCAAGCAGGTGCTAAATACCACAAAAGGATTATAAATTGGAAACTGCTGAATTTTTTCTTCAAACATACATTATGCAAGAGGTAAATCTGCCTATTTTAGGTCTTGCTAGCCTGCGATATCTGTTGGATTATAATCCGATTTTCTGCAAAACTTTCCTTCTTGATTAAACGATTTATGGATAATCTAGACTATGATATTTTTCCTACTGACTTAAGTAATGATGACCAAGGCTATGCAGAATTTTCGAGCGCTTATTTATCGGTTCATAGTGGATCATTCTGACTGAAATTTTCAGGAAATTGCCTTTACATTATCTAGCCTTTAACCATTATAGTGAGAACTTCCAACTCTTTAACTAATCTCCCAAAATGTATCTTTAATAATACAAATATAACAACAGCTGCTTATTAATAAAATAAACTGATAAAATAGATTGAATGTTATTAAATACAATGGGATATGAAATGAATCTCAGACAATAGTAATTTACAATCTCATAGAAATCATATTAGTCTGTAAATGAAGCTGACCGTCAAATGTCATAGTATTAATAATATGAGCTTACACTATAGATAATAGATAATCTTTCAGTCTAGACATATTTTTATAAACTTGATACAATGTCCAAATATGATTCATCTTGATTATGTCAATAAGGTCATCTTATTATTTGAGGACTTGACAGGATAGAATTCGAAAAGATTATTATTACAGTTGCATTAACATCTGAAACATTTTACACTTCTAATACTGAAGAAGTCAATATATATTTTACTGATTGGGTACCCAGATAGGTATAGCCTACCTTTAAAACTTTTTTAAAAATTATAGGGTGTCCTTTAAGGTTACAGGACAATATTGGTGTCAGACATTATCACATATGTGATAGAACTGGTTCAACACGTTCCAAATATAATTTTAATTTAACACAGAGATCATTGCTACGATAGATGAGTAATACTTCATTGAAATGTCAGATATCCTCATACAGTCGCATATAACAACCATTGGTCTTCGAAGGAATTATTAGTGAGCAGAAATCCGGCTGTGTATCCGTTATCATTAGTCACTTCAGTCAGTTATATAGAGGGGTAACTTGTGTTTTCCTTTGGCGTTCGTCACTTCCGATTCATGACACCTGTATTTAAAGCTCACAAGTTGGATCACTCAACCCCACAATCTGGTAGTATAAATGAGACGTACCTGCTGATACTATATAGTTAGGAAGAAAACAAACAGCTCTAACATCATGTTTATGTATATTCTGTGTTGTAGATTGAACCCAATGTTGATTACCAAGACCACTCTTAGTTGTTACAAACTCAAATCCTACTAACAATGGATCTACACCAGATGAAAACACACAATCTTCTTCCTACAAAAATATCAATATTAAAATAAGTGAAAACACATGCAATCTTCTTACTACAACAATATCAGTATTAAAATAAGTGAAAACACACAATCTCCTTCCTAGAAAAATATCAGTATTAAAATAAGTGAAAACACATGCAGTTTTCTTCCTACAAAAAAAATCTAGTATTAAAATAACTGAAAGACAAACTCTTCTTCCTACAAAAATATCTACTATAAGCATTTAAAATACAACAATATTATACACAAAAAGCGCGTAGGGGTAGGGGTCTTTAGCAGAGGGAGGAAACCAGAGGACACGGAAGAAAACCCAAAAGGTTGGAAGGCAATCTTACTCATTGTCAAGTACAACCAGGGATTCGAAACAAAGCCAGTACACATGTACTAAATTCGGCCATCCAACCCCCTGACATAAGATACCAGGAGTGACACTCACCTCATTTATTGATAAAGTTAAAACGTCTGCTTTATGACTGGAGAAAGTCTACAAAAGTAATAAAGAGCCCATATTAAAATATACACAGACAAGAGTACCATTACATATCCTTTCAATAAACAACCTTTTTTAAATGGAGAAACAATTTGCTTGTATGTAGAGGGGTCTTTTGAAGTTGGAGGAAACCAGAGGTTGTGGAAAAAATTATTTACAATTTTTTCTATAATCATTTTACGTATTAATGCCACAATGGAAAAAGATCTAAATAAATTGATCTTCATTCAATATGACATATTCTAGAACATCTGGTACCATTTAATGCATACAAAGAGAAATAGGGTTTAATGTCCACTCGACACAAACTAGTTCATTTCAGGACTTGCATATGGCATAATTGTATTTCATTAAGGGTCTTTTAGCAGTTGACGAAAACCCTTCCCCTAGTCACTTACAAGCTTAGAATTACTAAAGAATCTTCTGTTTACAGTGATCATACTATTCAAGTACATATTATCATAAAAGACAATTATTTACCTTTATCAATGTTCCTTGTCTGCCATTCCAAAAACATGTTTTACCTCTTGAATCTCCACTGATTATAGTCATATTACTGTTAAAATATAGATATATATCAAGGTAAGTACATATCAATTATAGAGTTTGGTTAGACAAAAATATTAATAATAGCATCATTTGAATTAAATTATGCTCTGGATCGTAACACAACTATATAAATGACATGGAAACATCTTGCTTTTCTACATCATCCAGGCTAATAAAGACAACAAATCATTAATATGCCATTAGTGCTGGGTATTACTACTGCAGTCACGATGCGGTACATATAATATTGCAATTCAGGCAATACGATAGGATTCGTATCACGATTCATAACCAGGTCAATATTTATCAAGAAAACAACAGGATAAATGAATACTTGATATTTTTAGTGGATCAAAACAATTTAAGTGTGAATAATGTGTGCCTTGAATAATTAAGAGGGAAAATAAAAGTAACTGGTTACTAAGTGAAAATCGATTCAGCGTCTTGCGATTTAATTAATACACTAATCATGATAAGGTGAATCGCAATACATCGATTCATAGAAATGATGCCAGCAATGCCATGTAATATTAACATAAGGAAAATCTTTCTAAACAGCAGTATTCTGCCTAATTATTTTAAAAGATTCTTTTAATATCAACTGGTTTTTGTTGATACCATTTTGAGGTAGCATTTGCAATTACTAGTATTTGTTTGTTTGAGTGTTTGTAGAGCTAAATGTGCTCTTGTACCAGGGGTGATAAAGCAGACAATTACAAGCATACAGCTTTTACCATTATTCTGGTTCCATATTTACATGGGAAGAATAATATACAAGTAGCTGAATATAAAATAATCCAAATAAAAACCTTGTTATTGCTAAACACCATACAATAGTTTCCTGATTTTCTTGTTGATGACCTAGAGTTAACCTCTGTATAGCTTGACCTGATTTAACACTCCATAATCTGATATTATCAACCCCTCCCGTTACTATAACACCTTCCTGTGTATGCCATGCTATTGATAATATACGACCTGTAGGAAACAAAAATAACACCATCATCATTCTGTAGACAGGATTTGTTCTTGTGTTCCTGAATAAATTACTATCTTAACTAAAAAAATATTTGGTCCCTGTAGAAAACATAAAAATGTCATTGCAACACTAGTCTGAGGATGACAAGAATTAGGGTATAGAGACTACTGAACACTGTGATGTGCCTGTGTATTCCTATGTAACATATGTACTATCTTGAATAAAATGTTTTAATTTGGTAACTTAATCAAAGTTCTAACAATTGTTATTTGGTTTCCAAATTACTGTCCATACAGTCCTAGACAATTGTAATTTGGTAACTAAATCTTAGTCGACACAGTCCTAAACAATTGTAATTTGGTAACTAAATAATAGTCTACACAGTCCTAAGCAATTATAATTTGGTAACTAAATCATAGTCTAATGTCCTAAACAATTATAATTTGGTAACTAAATCATAGTCTAACGTCCTAAACAATTATAATTTGGTATCTGAATAATTGATAACCATCATCCAATGACATTTGACAACAATCATTAATAATTACTGGAAAACAACCATTTAATTAAGTATTTGATGCAATATCCCCCAAGTTTTGTTTAAATAGGGTTTAACGTGCTAATTTTCTGCCCCGACTGGGTATTGTTTAGAAGACTTTCACTGATGTGACATCATCATTGGAAAGCTGTTTTTGATAATTGATTCTGACGTCAGTAAAAACTGTAATAAATACCTTCTTGTTTTCCAAATGACTGTAAATATTTCAATTGACCCATCTCAATATCAAACAAAACAACACAGCCATCTTCTGTTCCAGCCTATAAAAAGATCATTCATTTACATTACAACTGCTGATAGTCAATTGTATATTTTGGACAATGTCTTTTTTTCTCACAGCTTTATGTCTCTGATCGTCTTGAGAGGGATTACAAATTAAACCATTTTTGGACTGATAATCCTTTTAGAGATTCAATTTTCACAATATTGTAGTTGCCAAGGGATCCATGATCTCTCAAATGACAAACAGCGCCTTAAAATAATTTTTATAAAAGAGAGAGAGAAATGGGGCTTAAGGTCCACTCAGCATAAACAAGGTCATTTCGGGACTAAAATATTCATAAATTTTATTTCAATAACTTGTGGGTGCATATAGGAGGAAACTAGTGAACCCAGAGAAAGCCCATGAGCTTGAACAGGCGACCCTATGCCTTGTCATGTACAAGTGGGGAATCGAAAATCACACTACTTGACTCAATGACATCTTTTGATCTAACGTTCACATGCTAAATCAATCTGCCACCCAACCCCCTATAAAGATTAAACAAATATTCAATGTATAATCCATAAACCAATTGGTTTTATGTATACAGTGCACTCTGTCATATCCGATTTCTTATCACTCCGGATCTCTGTTGCATCCGACACCATTTTCATGTCCCGATTTATTTCATTAGTTCAGCCAAAAAACCTCTGTCACATTCTACCTCTGTACGTTCTGGATTACGACATCAATCAGCCGCCCCGTCATACGTTTTCCTATGATTCGACACCGTATAATCCGGCCTTCATTCGGTGGGTATGAAGCAAACTCACTGATCAATCATTGGTGAGATTAAAACTGGATGGGTGTATGTGAAGCCATCAAAGACAGACAAGCAATCACCAATCAATTATCTATGAGATTAAAACTCACTAGCGCCGGTCTGTGTTGATTACTATGATAATTTTAATCCCTTGTACGGCAGTTGTGACATATACTCAAGAATATCCACAAATATTCTCACTGGTTTTGAGAAACTTGGTATACAGACACTGTGTGATCCGACATACTGTAACGATCCCGTACGATGTTTGATGTGACAGAGTCCACTGTATATGTTTAAGAGCAAAATTTTCTGCCCTAGTCTAGTCAACATTATTTAAGATATATGAGACAATTTATTTCATTTGGTAGAGTGTATGTTTATAGGGAAGAATTTTGTCAAAGCAGCCACAGCAACTGACACATGGAATATTTTTTATTAAACTTACAGCTAATCTTGTACCAGTGAAATTTTTGGTTAAACACCAAATAGCTCCAGCATTACAAGGCTCGGAAGTCTGAAAATTATAAATAACAATTACATAAATAAATTATATTCAACCTAGTGGATCCAAAATAACATACATTACAGAATATGTGATTATTGCAAGGAATACAAGATGCATACAGCAGGGCTTTAACATTTCTACACTAGTCTACAGGAACGATGTTAAATATGGACTTATAGAGAGAGAGAGAGACAGGCCACCCTACTCCTTGTCATGTATAACCAGGGAATCGAAACCACACCAGTTGACTCAATGACAGACCCTACGATACATAATAATAATAATAATCTTGTCATTTTACAAGGGTAGCAAATTAAGCATGAGGCTTGTTTTCAATTTGGCCCTTTGCACAGATCGTGCGAATGATTTCGATCATTACTGCAGGAAGAAACCGAAGAACTCAGGGGAAACCTGTCTGATCCAGTGTGTACATGCTAACCATTCGACCACAAAGAATTTGATTTTCATGATATAATTCAGATTGGAAGACATTATTTTCAAAACAATAATTAATTTCATCTTGTATACCTTAGGTTCTAAAGTAAGCAAATCATGTTCTGTCACATCGCCTCCTAGTCCAGCAGTAAAGAGTCGTTTCCCTTGCCATACAATAGCTTCCACAGACTGTTCACTTCTACCAGAAATTACCTAGAAAATACAAATGATTCAAATTTAGTGTAATTAAAGGTTACATGTACAGTATCTTACTTTAAAACTAACAATTAGACAGATTTTCCAAATATCTGGGGCGCACAAAATGTTTTATGGGTCCATGTTAAAAAAAACAGGGTCTGCAACAACAGATAGCCAAATAAAATTCAATATGAAATGGTTGGTACTGAGACAAAGAATTTGAACACATGCACAGATTTCGTAGTTTTAATATAAATGCGACTTGATAATGGGAGTCTAATGGACCTTTCCAAATTCAATTGGAAATGTTTGTGAGGGTTGCCGACTTTCTTAAATATTCTTTCATATGGTCTTTTTTTTGTAAGACATGTGTACACATACACACAAAATCTGAATTATTTTTAACAAACAAAATAGGAAATGTAAATATTTCAACCTTTTCTTGAAGCCAGTCTGATTCAGGCAACCATATTTCAATACTTCCATCAGACCTGTAAATTTTTTATCAAAATATACAAAATTTAAAATGCAAGAAAATGAACAATGCCTTTAGTCATCCCTAGAATTAATATGCTATCTTGAATCTCATAGGACAATATATCTTATTTTTCAGATTCTCCATACCAAGTGAGTTCCTAATAAGTTGTAGAAGGGGGACAATTCTGAAACCACACCTTTAGTTGGCCACTTACTCACAGGAAACAACCTTTGGCTCTTGTCATTGACACATTTTAAAAAAATATTGTGTTATCATTTGTTCACTTTAAATATTATGTTGGGGATAACTTCAACTTTTTTAGTATGGTCGAACCACCCATGGTCAGATAAAGAAAAAAAAAGGGGAACTTGAACTTGGTTATATTGAGGTTATATTAGCCAGTCAGTGCATACTACCAGTATAATGTACTAGAAAAGTTTGTTATTTTAAATATTTAAAGGAATCTTTTGTAATTCGTTGTTATATTCACTGACTTACAATACAAATTAGTGCCCAACCAAGAGCATATTCAATACAAACTAATTACCTTGAAACAGCTAACTGTTTATTTTTCTTCTCATATGCCAAACAGTGTATAGGCTTAGGCTGGTATTCAAAAAATCTAACATGATGAACACGGAATTCACCCATCTCCTTTAATAAATATAAAAGAAATTTAATTCATCAAAAAAAGAAGGGCTTGAAATATATTTTTTGTCAAGGGGTGAATGAAGATTTCAGTAGAGGATATTCAACACCTAGAAATGGTTCCACTACTGATGTCTTCCGCCCACTTCAGACTCAGTAGTGGTTTGTCGTACAGAGTTCCTAGGCGCAAGTTTTTTTTAGTCAAACGACTACAAAAAAGTTTCTGACATATAGCTCCCTTAATTTACACATTAACTGACCCAAAACAGTACTGCACACAAGCTTAACATATAAATCAATTCCAATTGAAATACAGGTGGAGCCTTACCGCATAATTATATGATTTGATGAAACCCAACCGCTATTCGGAATTTTTTCTCACGAACAGTTGTGGGACTCATAGCCGCTTGTGTCATACGTCATACAATATACATCGCTATGCATATATATGTAGAACGCATTAGAACAAAGAAAAACTGTTCAGTAACTATTTTAGTGATCCAGTCTTCACTATTTGTCATAGAATTACCAAACTGTAATGGTATGTGTTGACAATTTTGCATTTGAGCCTATTTGAACTTAGATAAAGGGTCTTAGACTGTACCAATTTTATCGTTAATCACAGTTCAACGTTAAAAGTATTTTAACTAATTCAACACCTAGTTATAAAGTACGGTAATAAGGAACTACATACAAGTAAACATAATTTTGTAAATATGTAGCCTACTGTTGTAACAAATGACGGGCCATACTATATACTGGAAAACAACCGGAAAACAGCATTTTATACTGAATACTGGGAAACACCGGAAAAACACTAAATACCGGAAAGCGCCCTAAGTAATAAATACCGGAAAACACCCTTAATATGTAACCCAGAGCCTAACCCTAACCCGTTTCCACCACCCTAAACCTAAACCTTACCCTAACCTGTTCCCACCACCCTAACCCTAAACCTTACCCTAGACACTGTATTTTGACATACCCTTTGTCCTGTACTACATGTACCGACAGAGAGAGAAACCACACTGCAAAATTTAGGGGGAGTTTCTTGACCAACCCAAGGATCAGGGTATATAATCATAGTATTGGGAGGAATATGGCCGATAACTCGACACCACGACATATTTTTAGGGTGTTTTCCGGTATTTAGTGTGTTTTCCAGTATTTTTTGGTATTCACTATTCAGTATTAAATGGTGTTTGCGGTTGTTTTCCGGTATATAGTATTGCTGCAAATGACAATCTACTTCAATTCGAATTTATTAGTAATTAGTGTTTCATTATTTCATTTATTAATACTATTTATATATAATAACTATACATGTATATATTAGAATAGATAGATCATATAGAGATGTATGGACAATATAATACATGTATGATCATAATCATCATCCATCATGTGCTTGGCTATATTTATAGACGATTCTGACCTCTTTACATATATAGACATAATCAATTTAGAAAATTTCATTTAACTGCAAAAGTCAGTTCCTTTATAGAACCGAACAGAATTTGACTGTGCAATGCAGACCACCAGTACCACGGCACCGGTCAAGCTGAGTCTTAATTTTAAGAGTCCCTTGCTTGACGGCTTGAGTATTATTGAAATTCCGCATGGCTATATTTGTTTCGGTGAATCTGCAATTAAAAATGACGAGGTTCAGTCGTGAGACATTTATCCATACCTTTAATTAAAAATCTCTCGATTTCTTGCAAAATAAAATTGGCTGTAAACAAAATTATTAACAAAACGTAAGTATTTTCCCTCACATGTTTACTTCCATGGGCGCAGACATATTTCCTTACCGTGCTGAATGCATTCGTCTGATCTCATTGGTCACTAGAAAATCATCCAATCGGGATAGCAAGCGGAGATTTGGCGGGTGTAAGTCATGTATTGATGTCAACAAACAAGACAAAACGGTGTTTGAAACATTAAACATGGTCCAACTTTATGTACAGATGTAAGTTTACATTTTAACGATTGTTTAAACGTTTAATATCAGCGAGTAAAATATACCGAACTTCACACAGGCACAGAATGCGTACTAAACTATAAACTTTATCCAGTCATCTCCAGCGGAACGGTAAATCGCAGTTATCTCCCTTCACTTTCTTTGGTCATTTTACCATGCATTTATTTGACCGTAAACAGTGCCCAAGAAATTAAATGTTTTTTTTTTAAAAAACGTTAATAATGCGCATTTCAGGCATTGGGCTATGGGATAATTTTTTTGCCCGGACATCGGCACCATGGCCCATTTTGTTTTCGAATTTCAACTACCAAGTCACGGACAAGTGCGTTTTTATTACGTCCACCAACTAGACTTGTTTTAATGTTTTACTCTTTAGGTTTCCTTACATTCACTCACGGAACCACTGGGGCTCCACGAAGGCAGTGGCGGATCCATTGGGGATGGCGGACTAGTCACACCCCCTGAGAGATTTAAAGTTTTTTTTTATTTCTTTGGGAACTATTGCCCAGAAGATAGCCTACCTCAGATCTGAGATTAGATGGCACAAAATAGTTTTAACCCCCTCAGACACCCTACGCCCCTCCCCCTTCTAGTGCTCCCACATTTGCTCGACCGCGCTCCGCCACTGACCTCTTTTAGTTACCCCCTTGGAATAAATCCTGGACCCGCATCTGGAAGTCCACAGTGCCTACATAAAAACAGGACTGACACCTTACTGCCTTATGGAAGAGTAGATCTAAGCGCATACCCCCCCCCCCCATTTCTTTTTTTTAAATAAATAGGGAAAAGTCAAAATAGAATACTATGAGAGGGTTATAACGTCCTGTCGACATAACTAGATCATTTCGAGACTAACACATGGTTCAATTTTATTTCAATAATTCGCTTGCGTAGGCGTCTGTAGCAGTGGGAGGAAATCGGAAGACGCGGAGAAAACCCACGAGTCTGGACAGGCGATTGTGCGCTACTCCTTGTCACGTACATCAGCGGTATAGAAACCCCGCCAGTTGAATCAATCAATGAGTCAATGACAGACCTCATGATAGGCATACAGTGTGCACGTGTTAACTGTTCGCCCCCCCCCCCCATCCCGGAAATATACTATGAGTAGTATGATACGTCTTGTTATATAAATGACCTATAAGAAACCCCTGAAAGATCAACAAAACCTGGACATATGAAGTAGGTCGTTGTTGGAAATGTTTTTTTTTATGGTTTCTTTGTTCTATAGTTACGGTAAACCAATAGTATGTGTAGGCTATTGCCGCAATCTGAAAAGTATATTTTTGAATTCTACCAGCTCAAATAAATGACATATTTTATTATATAATTAGATCTTATAAAACTACACGTACCGCGTACCGGTATATTAAAGGACCGAAGTCCGTAACTCAAAATCCTCCAAAATCTTCGACATCGAAATCACGAATTATTGATCAATTTAAATCAACATTGATGATGTAAACTTACCGGGAAAAGATGAGCTTCTAATATCCGATATTTAAGATAAATTTTTTTTTTTTAACATTGGTACACGAATCGTGTACCATAATGCGCTTCAGCGCCAGTTGTATGGAGAGACTCGAGGGACGAGGCTAGACACATTGCATCAAACTAAACGTAGTTATGTAGACTGGAATAACTAGACACCAGAAATGTGCACTTGGTTGAAATTGCTCGCCGAACATAACTTATTTGAAATTGGAGTAAAAACGAAAACCATTGAATGTAAATCAGTTTATATACATTAACATTACAGTATTGTATGCGTTGCGACCCACTTTTGTGAATTTCAAGGTTCCAAATGCTAGCGATTTAGCTCCTTTAAAACTGCGTGTCAAAACATTATTAGCCGCGGTGTTGGTTAATTAAATTGTTGAATTCAGCACGAACATCAGAACAGTCAGAAAGGAAATGCCATAGATTAAGTGTTACCAATTTCCATTCCTTTGTATACTACTAGCCCACACAACCCACGTGTCACCCACCTTTCCTTCCACGAAACCCTGTCAAGTTAATGTGGTATTAGACATAAGTCCGAAGAGGCGTTATGATCTACATGATGCAGGATAATAGGACTTTAACCCCCATTTCATTTTATTTGGTTACAACCTACAGACATTTTGATATGAGCATTTGACTGCAATCCTCCCCGCAGGCGAGGGCCTACGTTTATTCAAGACAGGTTACTTCATTAATGCTTCAATTTGTATACATGTACAGTAATAGATCTCTGAGACAAAAACTTATATATATGTTAAACGTTACCTATAATTTCATTAAAATCAGGACTTGTCAGTAATCCTCCCAGGTTTGATGGTAGGAGGCGTGGGCCTAAATCATACGTTTATTCCAGACATACATCTGATCTCTTTGCATCTGTAATAAGGGAAACTAATGGGTTTGCGAGGCAAAAATTATATCTTTTGGTGTTTGAGTTCATTTCTGAAGTATTAGCACTTGACAATGATCTGCCCAGGGTAACATAGACTGACCACCCACGTATAGCAAGAAGTAATTTCTAAAAGTATATTATGTATAATATCATATTATATACTGTAATAATGTCTGCTTCATTATCTTTTAGACCGGGTGACCGCGAAAACTGCCCCGAGTGGGCCATAATTGATCTTCAAGGTGAACTAGAAACAAGAAACCCAGTTCCGTTAAGTGGCAAGTTCATTGGTGATCTTCATTTTACTAAAAAGGTAATGAAATTTAAAACATTGCACGGTCTGTTTTCAAGCTGTTACCATGGTTA
This sequence comes from Patella pellucida, assembly GCA_917208275.1. Classification (NCBI taxonomy): domain Eukaryota; kingdom Metazoa; phylum Mollusca; class Gastropoda; family Patellidae; genus Patella; species Patella pellucida. Next base: position 68,950,707 of record OU795039.1, read on the forward strand.
TATAGATGATGATAACACGGCACCAAATACAATGGTGTGGAGGTGCTTTGTAGATGGTTTTGATCGTGTCGTAGTCATGATATTGATGATTATGAAATAACAAGTTTTCAAAGCAGAACATTCAGAAATGAAATGGGGTTTAACGTCCTACTGTTCTGCTCCGAACAGGGCTAATGAAGACAGACACGCCAATATGAACACGGGTTGTTTGTCCCCCCATCTGCACTCCGCTCTGCAACACTGACGAGGGGGACCCACGCCGGAAAATCAAGACGAATTTTCACGGCCAATGCAGGGATCGAACACCCGAGTTCCAGGCTAGCGATTCAGTGTCTTACACACTTAGTCACCGTGCCCCCTCCCCCTTCTCCCGAACATTCAGTTAGCCAAGGCAACAAGCCACGTCGCTGCATGGGAAAATTTAATATTGCATAAGTTCCGCATTCCGGTTTAAACTGGATGGTGTCTGCTATATATATATGATAATCTGTTATTTGACATTTATAAAACGTCACTCGTGTCACTGTCCGTAAAACAAGGAAAACTTATCAATGTTCCGAGTCCATGGTGATTCTATAAATTGTTTGAAATACACGGAATACATAACACTAGTTTACATATAAACCCAGCACGTCACTTCCGAAATTAACAGACTGACATTTTAAATCGTCGTACGTAATATTTATATAAATAAAGTTGAACGACCGTCCGCATTTATAAGCTATCCTATCAATTCTAAAGATAGCATTTTTATGGATTCTTGAAAACCTGTTTTTAATAATTTCCTCTTTTTTTTTTTGCAGGATGCTCCAATTTTTATTATTGGTCATCACATTCTTTACGGTAAAATTGTTGAGCTAGAGAAACCATATGCCGTCTTAAAAAAATGCCAAGCCGAACCAGAAAACCAGGAGGCCATGGAAACCGACGTTGAGCCAAGTAAAAATCATTATGAAGTTGAAGCATTGATTAGAAAGAAAATATTATTCAAAACTCGACCCAAGCCTATCATTGCTAATGTTCCAAAGAAATTATGATATTTTAACAGAAATGGTTGACACACCTTAGTGACTGTTCCCAGAACTTGGTGCATTCGACACTCCAAACGAGAAGAGAATCGAACGTTAAGCTGTGCTGCTAATTTACCGCTTCGCCGTTTTCGACCTTGTCATCCATTGAAAGACACGTGAGGCGTAGGTGTTGATAAGAAAAATAATAATTTGTTTTTGCTTTCTGAAATTCTTTTCAGTGACATTATTACTCGCATGTTTTTTTTAATACTAAAGAGACCACAGTTGGAATTAATATCTACTACATAACGGCTTTACATGGCGTGGACTGATTTCTAAGAGAATTGTTCAGACAAGAGACCAAGACGTGAAAGACGTGATGTGTATTATGCAAGGGCACGTTTTATTTAGGTGCCAGACAAATCACTCAAACACGTCAATTAGAGATACATGTACTTAGATAAATCAATGACTAATAGGCTTACTGGAACTTAACACTGGAATAATATAATAAATTTCTCTAGAATATGTATATAAATAATTTAAATCAAGCCCGCCTGGGACAAAGTTTAGGTCAGCATGACTAGAGTGTTTTTTTATACGCCAATCTCTCATCTACATGGGACTTGTCATTGAGTCAACTGGCGTGGTTTCGAATATCTGGTTGTACGTGACAAGGAGTAGGGTCGCCTGTACAACTTCGTCGGCTTTCTCCGGGTCCTCCGGTTTCCTCCCACTGCTAACCATATGTTAGTCCCGAAATGACCTAGTTTGTGTGAGTGGACGTTAAATCCTCCCTCTCTCTCTCTCCCCTCTTTCTCTCCCCCTCTCTGTACATATTGTCGCCCAAGTTAGAGGACGTTAAACCCGACGCACACTGTTGATCATGGGCCTGTCACAAATGCATCCCAGACTTGAGCCCCAATTTGCAGGTGACAAGGAGTTAAATCATGCCAAGCATGACGTTTGCTTCTGTTTGCTCCCACTTTTAAACATAAGGAAACTATTCTATATAAATGTTAGTTCCGAAATGACTTGATTAGTCATATGAATTTAAACTATCGCTCGCCTCCTCCCTCCCTCCACCACCCTCTTCTCGAACTGACCCCTTGTTTTCGCCCTCATTTTGCCCTTCCATATGACTACATACGACCTAGTTTGTGTGAGTGGACGTTAAATCCTCCCTCTCTCTCTCTCCCCTCTTTCTCTCCCCCTCTCTGTACATATTGTCGCCCAAGTTAGAGGACGTTAAACCCGACGCACACTGTTGATCATGGGCCTGTCACAAATGCATCCCAGACTTGAGCCCCAATTTGCAGGTGACAAGGAGTTAAATCATGCCAAGCATGACGTTTGCTTCTGTTTGCTCCCACTTTTAAACACAAGGAAACTATTCAATATAAATGTTAGTTCCGAAATGACTTGATTAGTCATATGAATTTAAACTATCGCTCGCCTCCTCCCTCCCTCCACCACCCTCTTCTCGAACTGACCCCTTGTTTTCGCCCTCATTTTGCCCTTCCATATGACTACACCATTTAACTGTAAAATGAAATTAAATTGGGCTTAACATCCTACTTTTCCGAATCGACTTGGCTAATAAAGATTGGTGGATGTACGTCATAGAGTGTGCTTTGAGGGAAATTTTGCTCAGAAAACGGGACGACGGCCTACTTTTATTTCGAATTCCTAAGCCGACGTGTATTTTTGTCCGTTGTCGGGCCCTCCGTCGAACTACATCAATTGTTTAATATATATTACTTCGGTACTCTTATGTATGATTGATATTTTATTTTATTGGAACTTCATCAAATGAAGCCTTGTATGATGAAATTTAATCCTTACGTAGGATTTCATGATTTATCTGTATTGGGTAAATATCATTCACACTAGAATTTATAGGACGATTCATTTCTAGCCGGAGTAAATTATTCTGTGTGTTATCAAATTGCATGAAACGTTCCAAAGTGTAATACAATGTGTTCTGCATAAAATATAATGTGATCGCTTGTCCATCCGCCCGTCTTGATTTTCTCCTAGACATCTCGTTTCCTCCCACTGCTAATTAAAGACACCTACTCGCAAGCGAATTTTTATATAGTAGTCCCGACATTACCTAGTTTTGCCGAGTGGATGTTAAACTCCCTCTCTCTCTCTCTCTCTCTCTCCCCCCCTCTCTCTCTCTCCCCCTCTCTCTCTCTCTCCACCCGCCCTCCTTACCACCGCCCCCCATCTGTCCTTCCACAATTTCTAGTGCACAATTCTGGGTCTACATTTTTCATCCAATGCTGATTCAAATGGCTATATGACTTTACGCCTACTAGATCTCGCATGAGTTCGAATGTAAAAGCGATCCATGATTTCTCCCCAGAGTTATTGCTCTTGATTTAGTCAATGCGTTTCCGATTTTCCTGAAACATGGTATCATAAGCTACGTCTACACTAGCAGCATTCACCGTCTACACTAGCCTTTTAAATGCCGTTTTTTTCCTAAAACGCGGGTTTTTCAATTTCTCAATCGTAAAACCCGGCTTTATTAAAATCTGGCAATAATTGAGGGATTTTTGAGAATGAAAAAACCGGCAATGTTATGTGTGTAGACGGTAAAACCCGGGTTTTATCGGGTACCCGGATGTCATCCTTCCCGAACTTCCGTACATTAATAACATTGGCATTGCTTCCGGTTCTAAGATCATAGCCACGAAGGATGTTAGTCGGCGGATATACGATCGTAATCGTCTTGCACGTCGTTTTCTCGCCCTCTTCCGAAAGTCTGTCAGCGATCTGCTATACTCCATAAGCTGGATATATAACTGAACCAAAGTAATCATTATTATTATATTATCTCTGCAAAATTGACTGAAGCCGATGCCGTAATAAATAAACCGAAAGTTCCACAAATAACGAAGGTCGGTGTTCATTGTCTTTTACCGTTACAAAACTTCAGTCAGTGTAGACGCTACACTTGAAAAAGCCGGCTTTTACTAGCCTGGTGAAGACGAAGCTATAACGTATATGCGTGAAATCTCGACCGATTTCGAAGTTATTGATAGAACACTTCCAGTAAAATCCATTTGTCATCTGATTTTAATGATTACGAACGGAGATTAATCGTGGAGTAATTGTCCCCAACTTTGTGTGAAATATTACAGAAATATCTAGTGAAAGCATTGAGGTCCACAGTTTTCATCCAATTTAAATAAATCTGGCTGTATGGCTCTATATCTACAGGATCTTAATTACTCGCCGACTTGAATTGTTTAAAATCTGATGAAAACCTTATTGATGAAACCCTACATCGTTTGTCGTTGCCAAGGATAAAACCTTTTTGTTATTCGGTATATTTACCAAAGTCTGGCCATCGTCCAATATAAAAAGTTCTAACTAGCTCTGATAGAATAAACTAACTTCCTGTAATCCCAATTATACCAAGTACATCTGTTGAGAGATGGGTGGTTGGTGGCTCGCTAGCCTGAAAGTACCGAGGGATAGCCCACCGCACAAACTGTCTGGCAGTGGTCATTAATGATTCATGTGGTGGTACTGAACATGTCCAACATGTGGTACTGTTCATGTATTAGCTTGATAACGTTGAGAGAATACTCTTCGAAACGTCGCTCAAATAAATAAGTATGTGTTAGTTTTATTGCTCTATCCAGTTACTAAATGCCTCTTAAAGATTATGTCCAACACTGTTTTAGGTGGTACAGATTTCAGCTAATCTGGCAATTACATGGGTAGCCAACAATACTTGAAAATGAACGGTACACCGCTGTACAATTTTCATGTGGTACACCTTTCGAGCTAATCTAGCCTAGTTCGGAGGCGTGGCGTTTTGGGCATGGAATACTACACCCACTATCAGATACCGGACAAACTTACTTTCTGATGATACCAGATATACATGCATTAACCATATAGAAGAAAAATTAATACACCTTTCAGCTAGGTTAACGCCCAAGGCTCATGGTCTTTTTACTCCCACTACTAAAGACCACTACGCGCATGGAATTATTGAAGTAAATTTGAATCATATGTTGGTCCCGAAATGACCTAGTTTGTTTCGAGTGGACGTTAAACCTCATTTCCCTCGCTCTCTGTTGAGAGATACACCACTAAATGTCCTAATTCCAGTACTTAATACAAGTTGAATAGAGTTGTGCTGGGTTTTAGTCCTACACCTCCCTGGATCTTTTTATGGCCGACTAATTGACGGTGGTCAGCTTTACTTGCCAACTTTAGAATTACGTTGAATTCACGTGGGATATTATTTGTCTAGACGATCGCTTTATAAACCATAAACTTTGATTTTCGGGAAAGCTTAGAAGAAGACGTCACGAGACAACACATAAACACAATCTTTAATATCCCCAGAGGATGGTCGATTATTGCAACTGTTCATCCCCTTCCTGGCTTCCTCCAAACTCTGGGGGGTTGGATGGTCGAATGGTTAGCACGTGCGTGCTGTATCATAAAGCCTGGCATTGAATCAACTGGCGTGGTATCTAATCCCCGGTTGTACATGACAGGTAGTAGGATCGCCTGTCCAGCCTCGTGGGTTTTCTCCGGGTCCCCCGGTTTCCTCCCACTGCAAGCGAATTATTGAAATAACATTTAAAACCATATGTTAGTCCCAAAGTGACCTAGTTTGTGGCGATTGGACGTCAATTCCCATTCTCTCTCCCTCTCTAGGAAAACAAATGAGATTGAAAGCCCTACTTAAAACCAATGCATCATAAAACATACGAATTCAATGTTAATTTAGTAATACGCTTTGAAAAGATATTTTACTCACAGTACAGTGACGTACAAGGGCTTGGAGATGCCACGGTCAAGGCCTTGATTGTATCCCCCCCCCCTCCTCCAAGACTCGCGTATACGGACTTGTACTGTACTAAGAAATGTTAGAGAAAAAAAAGATATTTTAGATATTATGTAAAAATCTGAAATAAATTCTTTATCAAGTAGGACATCTGGTACAACGAAGTTAACGTCGATAATTTAAATGGACACCCCACTAAGAATTGTAGAAAAAAAATATATTTTAGATATTATGTAAAAATATGAAATAGATTCTTTATCAAGTAGGACATCTGGTACAACGAAGTTAACGTCGATAATTTAAATGGACATCCATCCAAAGACAAAAACAGTTGTCAGCTGCATAAAATGCGTCCATATCACGCTTGTACCGACTATCTGGTGGCGGGGCGCCTAATCAATGTGATTATATGACCTGAACAGCAACAACAATGTACATCATGGAAAAGGAAAGGAAACGCATCACATCTGAATTTACATCACATTCCTGGAACGGCATGGTTTATAGTAAGAATCTCGACACAGACATCTCTTATACATAATAATAATGGATTGCCCGACAGTTGTGTCGAGTATTAAAAAAACCAAAGTGTTAGCCATGGAAATCTGACTCGTCGTAACATACTTCTTTTGGATGGGAACTATATAGATTAGCCCCAACGCCCTATCCATCGCCGATTGCTAAGATGTGGCTGATTATGTAAATATAATGGTGAGATGCTAATTGTACGCCTGTTGGGGAGGTTCGGAAATTTCCGGAGTCCAAAGTGGTCGCTTTATATAAATGAGTTTTTTTGGGAATACTAACCCGTACTCTAATCCTAAGCCTTATAGGGGAGGTAAAAGGTAAATTAGAACCAAGTTCAGTCTTCTAATAAGGGTTAGGATTAGTATTCTTCCAAATACTCAATAATATAAAGCGGCGATTTTGGACTCCAGAAACACCCGAACCTGCCCCACGGCCTACAATTAGCATCTCCCAATATAGTGTTTAAAGAGATAACTGTAATATGTGGTAAAGAAGTGCATTCAAAAGAACACAATATTTATTTCATTGTAGACCTTTAATCGGAGGGTCAGTAGCAACCACGAAAGATGGGTGGGTGGAGGGAGCAACGTAAACCAGACACAACGAGAGATGGGGATTGGGGAAATAACGTCCACTTGACACAAAGTGTGTAATTGCGCGTATGGGTCGTTAGCAGTAGGTGGTCTCGGGGGGGGGGGGGCGTACTCTTTGTCACGTACATGCTTAGGATGGAATCCCGCCACTAGACTCATTGACTGGCCTTATCTAATTCGCGCGCATTGCACCCCCCCCCCCCCTTCATTTTTTGTGTAACATACTATCTTATTATCTAAATCTTGTGGCACAGTTTATCGCAGGTAAGTTTAACATCGAAAGATTTGATCGGATTTAATAATAATGCAACGTATCGCATCTTGAGAAGATAACGGCAAATTGATCAGATTACAGCATTGGGCGGATATGAGAATTATTGTATGAAATCAGATACGGCAATTAATCTGATTTTTATTTTAAAAAAGAAACACAATCACACGACCAAAAATAAATAAAGTTGTTATTATTTAGCATCATATTTATTGATTAATGTTATTTATCGTTAAAAATCATGACATAGAGATAATAGAGTTTTGTTAGAATTTGTAATAGTATATTCCATTTAAATACTTTCCATTAATACATGTTTTTCAACCGACTTTATACTGATTCTCAACAGATTGTCGTACATACACATTCAACCCGGTAGCTCAGTAAGTACACTTAAGGCTCCGCTAACTTGGAGGTTCCGTTTTCGATCGGCGTGGCCCCCTACCCCTTATCAGTGGTGCAGAACGGAAGGCACGAAAACCAGGGATCCCGTGTTCACATTGGCGGCACATAAAAGAACACTTGAGAGTTGGAGAGAGAGAGAGAGAGAGAGAAATTGGGTTTAACGTCCACTCATTTGAACATTTCCAACGTGTGCTGAATGCGTCCAATAGTATACATGGAACAATTCGTATAATACATTTTGATGGTAATATAACATCAATCCCCAAATATTTGTACATTCAGCACTGAAAATATATTTCGTTGGTTGGAACAATCACTGTGTTTCGCTATCAGTGGTCGACCGTGGGCGTCCCAAATAAACAAATATTTGGGGTTTGATGTTATATTACCATCAAAATGTATTATACACATTGTTCCATTCATACTACCGTGCTGTAGGCTACCATAAGGCCTGTCATTGAGTAAACTGGCGTGGTTTCGAATCCCCGATTGTACGTGACAAGGAGTGGGGTCGCATGTCCGGCCTCGTGGGTTTTCTCCGGGTTCTCCGGTTTCATCCCCTGCTAAAGCCCCCCTACGCACAAACGAATTATCGAAATAAAATTAAACCATATGTTAGTCCCGAAATGACATAGTATGTATCGAGTGGAAGTTAAACCCAATATCTCTCCCCCCTCCCCCTCTCTCTCCCCCTCTCTCTCTCATTCATACTTGTTCCATAATCTACGACCAGAGACTGTCAAAGATTAGTAACTATACTTGTTACCTTAAACTGTGTTTAAGGTAACAATTGGTACAGTCTAAGACCCCTTACGCAAGTTGAAATAGGTTCAAACGCACAATTGTCAACACATATCATTACAGTTTGTATTAAAATAAGTAATTCCATCACAAATAGTGAAGACTGCACCATTAAAAGAGTTACCCAACAGTTTTTCTCTGCACAGCGCTGTTTATGTTGTAGGCCTAATGACGTATTACGCAACTTTCGGCCATGACGGTCGGCCAGTTGAAATTTCGCGTAGGAGATGGGTTTCATCAAATCATATAATTATGCGGTAAGGCCTCACCTTTATTTCAAGAAGAATTGATTTATTATATGTTAAGCTGCGTGCAGTAGTGCTTTGGGTCAGTTCATTTGTAAATTAAGCGAGCTATAGGCTAGTAAACTTTTTGTAGTCATTTGATTAAAAAACTTGCGCAAAGGAACTCTGTAGGAAAAACCACTACTGCGACTGGAGTAAGACGGAAGACAGCAGTAGTGGAACCATTTCTAGTCAAAGATGTGCACGAAAAGCGGTGGTACTTGCCTATGCCTGACGCCTTCGCTCATTAGACAAATATGTAAGGAGATCACTACTTGATAACATATCCGCTTGTTATTGACTCGAGTGACGTAAAGAGCGCTTAATATGTTTTGATCGAATGGCTAGTGGTTGTGTGACCACTTAAACTTACATCAGACCGCATGATTAAGCGATGAAAAATAAGGGATAAACCAAAATGATACCTAGATATTTGTTGGAAATGGACAGCAAATAACGATAGATACAAGCTGTAATTGGATCACCCCACCCCTATCAAGCCACATGGCTCCTTAAAATATACTTTCACGGTTTGTGGTGGTTTCTTGCGGTTTAAATGTTTAGGTAGATAAATTAGTAACAATTTGTGGTAAGACATACTAAAGTTTTAAAATCTGACTGAACAGTAAATACATTATTTGTAAAATATGCCAACGGATAAGCGAGCTGGAAGAGTTTGCGATTTTATGTTGTTGTATTGCCGTTGCCCCTTCCGCTCGTTGTTAACACTTATAGACTGGAGGCTCAGTGCGGGAGGGTGTCCATCAAATGGGCACAAAACCAGGCCCAACTTTTCTAGAGTAAAATTTTGCGTAGAATACGATGCCGGATGGTAACCAGTCCGCCGTTTGGGCGTTTCCCAGATATTCGGGTTCAAAGGTCAAGTGAGCTTATTTGCACTGAAAGTGAATGCGCAGCCATTTATTATCATGCAAACAAGCTGAAATTGATCGAAAGTAATCACCCTTAAAGTAGCTAAGTCTCTAACTCAATATCATCCAAAATCGTCGACATTGAAAACACGATATTTTTTTTCTATTCAAATCGGCATTGGTATTGTGATCTTACCTGAAAAAGATGGACTTCCGATATCCAATATTTAAGACAAAATAATCGTGTACCATAATGCGTTTCAGCGCCATTTCTAACAAAGTGCTCAAAGAACTGGGCTAGACATATCCCACAAGTCATGTCAAACGGTGATGCCATATACTTATTTGGAGAACATGCGCAATTAAATACTATCGGTGTTGACTGGAATAACCAGACGATAGAAACTGACTTTCGGTTGAGTCTTCTGGCGTATTTCGTCAAACATAACACAGTAAAATGGAAACAATTGAATGTTAAACAGTTTATATAAATTCATATTACATTATTACATGTGTTGCCACCCATTTGTGCCAATTTCTAGGTACAGAATATTAGCGATTTAGCTCCTTTAAGGTGACGAATTATAGTATATGCGATATCACTTCGGCGGACGCGGACGTTAAATAAATCTTTTTCACACCAGGCCCGAATCCAGGATTTTTGTGCCAATTTCTAGGTCCAGAATATTAGCGATTTAGCTCCTTTAAGGTGACGAATTATAGTATATGCGATATCACTTCGGCGGACGCGGACGTTAAATAAATCTATTTCACACCAGGCCTGAATCCAGGATTTTTTCGAGGGGGGGGGGGGCATACATTGTAATAAATGGTAATCATTAGAGTGCCGCATGTATTAGTGGTTTGGTGTAGTCCCCAGAGCCTTCGTCGCATTGCCAGGGCAGAGACAATGCAAAAATCAGTTTATATCATCAATTAGAAAGCGGATGCACCAGTCTCGCTGGGGCTGAGGGGGTGGGGGCAGTAGCGGATTTTCATTGAGGCTGATGAGGCTGCAGCCTCAGTCCCAAAGATTTTGTAAGAAAAGAAATTTTTCAATTTGTCTTATACGATTAAAAACGCATAGACAATGAATGTTAGGGGGTGTGGTTTAGGCCCAACGGGAACCACCATAGGCCCTGACCCGAAATTAATTAGGCCCACGCCATTTTAAACAGGCCCTTATAGTCCTTCCAGCAACTGCCGCCTCGGGCCTTGGTGGAGCTAAATCCGCCACTGGGGGGGTGGACTCGCCCCCCCTGCCCACCCCCACCCCCTGGATCCGCGCCTGCACACACAGTATCTTATATCGTTGCACACGTGAATGTATAAACTGACTATATATTTTTTACCGCACATTGTCAACGATTTAAGCCGATAGCTTAATGAATACTTTGCGTTCCTAGGAAAAAATAATGATGTATCGTGTACCAGGGATTTAATGAGCTACTTTGTTATTTTGAGGTGTATAACATAGAATTACATCGTTGATTTGTACTAATTATTTCTAGACTTGTGTATTTATTTTATATCCACTTATTTGTGTGTAACAAGTAATTATCAGCCAGTTTAAATTGTAAACATAACAACCACCAAGGGGGTTGGGGGTGGATGGTCGAGTGGCTAGCACGTGCGTGCAGTATCGTAAAGCCTGTCATGTAGTCAACTAGTGTTGTGGCTTCGAATCCCCGGTTGTATGTGACAAGGAGTAGGGTCGCCTGTCCAGTCTGGTGGGTTTTCCCCGAGTCCACCGGTTTCCTCTTGTGTCGAGTGGACGTTAAACCCAATTTCTGTGTATGATTAAAGTGCATTATTGATGACCCATGTTTTGAGATATGTAAACAATAAGTTCTTGTGCACTTCAAACTTATCTTAGTACACGTATTCTTGTTTGTACAGTTGAATTAAACATACATTATGCAAGAGCTAAATCTGCCTATTGCAGTTCTTTCTTTAGGCCTGAATGTTATATAAACTATTAATTAAACATTTACATGTATTAAAAAAGCAAGACCATAATCAACTCTCGATGGCATGGGGTACTGGATTCGCCATTTAAAAATTTAATTTAAAAATGGGAAAGCGAGGCTAAGTCTCTAATATACCAGTTCCCTGGTTACCACGATGCACACACCTTGTCAAAACTACAAACAGTGATAACTTGGCTCAGAATAAGGTAAATTGAATATTTTCATTTTACATTATATATCATAACAAGAATGGTCAGCTTTATATAAATCTTACATAATGTATCTTTAAAAGAGGATAAAAAATGAGTGTTTAGCTCCCACTCAAGACAAATTTAGGTCTTTTTGGGACTAACATATTGTAAACCATATTCACCAATTACTATAAAGTCCAGGGAAGCGGAGAACCGGAAGAAAACACAAGAGTTTGGGCAAACGATGCTAATGTCACGTGCAAGCCTAGGATCCAAATCGCAACACGTAGATCCATGTTTTTTTTAACTTTTAGATCATGGTAGGACGTTAGAATCAATTTCTCTTAATATCGTTAGTCATTTTCTGCTACTTGAGTGCATCACACTAATTAACAGTGACATTATAATTTGAGATTCTGTTTTGGTTGAGTTGAGAACTGAATTTATAAATAAATGATGTTAATCAACCGAGCTGATATAATGGTTAATGATTAATTCCATCAGTTGACCACACCAATTTATTTTTTTGTTTTTCAAGGTCTTGAGAAATAAATATACGCTTGAATTACGTGAAACATGTTTTTTTTAAAAACAAAACCCAAATGGTCAAAACATAAAAATTGTGCACTAAAACACAGTAGTTTTATTTTTAAATAAGCCATTCCCGAAGAAATAAGAAGGGAACATTTTACAGGTGTCCCCGAAAAACATAAAATCATACTGTTGTGGCCTTAAACGTAAAATAAATAATAATCTAGTGAATTGACGCGAACAAATAGGTAATTATACAATTCTGTAAGGCAACAGATTACTTAATACATTTTCTCAGTTTTGTAACTTGAACCAATTAAGATTTAAACACAAATTGCCATGGGGCGTCTTTATTTATAGACATTTGTGTCATCTCACTAAATGTATGATTTGGGAGGATTGTAACACAATAATAAAGCCGACAGGATGTCTCTAAAGGCTAATGTACTGTTCTGAACTTAATTACAAACACCAGTTCGTTCTCCGCATAATTCAATTCCAGACAAGTCTGTCATGAAATAGGTACTAAATCATGGCATCTCAGTGGGACACTGAAGTTGTGAAAACTATAACCAGGAAATTATCTCTTTTATTAGATATTTCGCCTATAGAATTGTTCTTTCGTTATGTAGATTTGTTCTCATTAGACTGTCATTACATGGGGGTAAACTGATGACCTATAGTGCAGTAAATTGATGACTACAGCGAGTAACAGAGAGGGATGCGTTTAACGTCCATTTGACATAAACTAGGTCATTTTGGAATTTTACTTGCGCGTATGGGTCTTTTGCAGTGGGAGGAACCGGAGGACCCTGGGTCCGCCTCCCCCACCCTGCTAACGATCAGGTCAATGGTGGGACTCAACAGGATTCAATAAATAAAGCAAGGCCAATCGTTTATGATTCTCCAGGGCGACTATTTCGAGCTATGCCAACAGCAGTAACGTTACACTTCACCTTTATCTGTGGCTTTTGTACTTACAAAATTGCTTCAGAAAGACAACAGTCACTCAACATAATGCCAACTACTATGTCTCTATTCTGTATGAGGAATATTTACAACACTGAAATGGGTAGCCTAAGCCTTCATTGACGATTTTACAGTTTCAAGGAGGTTATTATAATGCAAAGCTGATAGACATGAAAACGGTTTGCTCCAAATGCTATTAACTGTTATGTAAGTTGGTAACTGTAGCCGACAACTATTGCTTGATCAGATGTTACTGTTAACCGCAGAATTCGATATTCAGTGGACATTTGACCCATCGCCCTTTGTTTGCTTTTTGTTTTTGCTCGGATATATCTGTCCTTGGAACACCGAAGTCTGTGGTTTGGAGGATAGATTGCAAGTCCGTCGTTTGAAGCATAGAATGTACGTTGGTTGTATTGTTGGTTGTAATTATTCTGTGGACACTTGACCCATCGTCCGTGGGATTGTCAGTGGGATGAACTATTGACAATTTATGTTAAATAGCAATTAATTTAATAAATTGATTGGATATCTGTAATCATTCTTGCTATCAAGTGACGGATATGAGTTACAACAATAGCTGTATCAATTTAGTATAATATCACGTTGGTCAGAATGATTAATGTTGACCTAACTAACACACTGAACATGACTGGTTCTATAGACACAGTAAAGGTGTCGAATGGAATATCTACTACTTATTTTCTTACGTGAGTGTGGGTAATTAATTTGCTAAACTAATTAATACAGTATAACCTTTTTTTATCGATATTTCTTCTTTGAATAACATGTTTTGTACAATATCCAAGGCGTGAACTAGTTAAGAAAACATGTGTTATTCCTTATTTTCTAGCCTGGAGATCCCATGACCGAGAAAGCTCATTGTCCCCCCCCCCTTGTCAGAGGTGCAGGATGAGGTCCTAGCAAGGGACAACATGTGGTCGTTCAGATGGGACGAAAAAACGAGGTCCACGACGTAAAAGAACCAGTGGCAGGCAGAATTCGACATAAGAGTCGGCCGTAGCGCTGCTGTACGACAAAAATTCCTCCATAACACACTACATAACGTTTGCTTGTCTTCATTAGGCCAGTCAGAGCAGAACAGTTAAATCCCATTTTCATTTCATTTTCCAGATATACTGTGGGACACGAAAACACAAAACTAGCGCGGAATTGAGAACCATGCAGTGTTTCCATCATGTAAAAAGAAGTAACAAAATCTGATAAAATCTGCCATATGATATGGTAATTTCCCCTATAAACATGTCAAAAATTCATAAATAACGATGCGAAATGCTTTCTTTGCGTGACTGTTATCTTTCTGAAGCAATTTTTTTAAGTACAAAAACCACGGACAAAGGTGCAGTTTAACGATGCTGCTGTTGGCATAGCCCGAAATAGTCGCCCAGGAAAATCAGAAATGGCTGGCTTTGCTTTATTCATTGCATCCTGTTGAATCACCCCGTCAGCTTGGTGCCTCCTTAAGAATACTGAAATGAAATGAAGTGGGATTTAACGTCATACTATTCTGCTCCATTGAGCTAATGATGATGGGAATGTGCCACACAGTGCGCTATAATCGATAATTTATCCCTACAGCGGTACTACATTTTACACTTATATCGAATTCCATCTGCCAAGGGTTGTTTTACGTGTATACTAATGTGTACATGCGACTTCTGTGTTTCGTCTTATCCGAACGACTATACACGGCTTGTCAGGACCTCTAGCTGTTATGCACCACTGACAAGGTGGACGGTGCCGGAAAACCAGATGAACTTTCTCGGCCAACACCGGATTCGAACACCGGACCTCCAGGTTAGCGAGCTACCGCTACTACCTTAAGATTACCGAATATCATAATATAATACATCGTCGATAAAATGTCGGAACGCCACATTATAGTTGAATCCACCAATACCAACACAAGGTCAAAGCTGTATTAAGATTTTGTAGGTCCTTGGTCTACCGGTTCTGTGAGGTTCACCAGAAATATTTCATGAATCTAGGGCATTTTTAGATTTTTATTTCTGTAGTATATTTACTAAAAAAAGATACCCAGTATAACTAAGAATCATTTTTAAATTGATTAAATGGAATATCTGTACATTGATTTAGCATTTACAAATGAAATAACCTGCTGGTTGAGGACCCTGGAGGTAAAAGATCTAATTACTTATATATTTGTGAAGTACACCGGATTCTCTTAAGACACATAAGTCATCAGATATATGTCATGACATAATAGGCCAATCGAATCTGTCACCCCGCCTCTTCACAATTTTATTCGATGTCCCAGGGCAACTATTCGCATTCATGATCACAATATAGAGGACTTGTTCTTACTGAGAGTGTGTAACGGAAGTTACTCATACTAGATAAAAGGGGAAGGAATTAAGGAGTAGTTCGACCATCCTGAGACTATGATCATATGCCATTCTAGGAAGGACATCCGCGTTTCCGAATACTCGTTTTTCAATTATGACAAGCCAACATTTACACAGGTGAACTTTTGGATTTTCGCACCCGAACAACTTTTTGTCAGCCGCATATAAGTAAGAAGGAGTAGGTTTTGTACAATGAACCCTGGAATTCATACCCAGTACCCTACTTACTCAATTATTGCCACCCTGAAACGAATGGTACAAGCCATTCCCAGTTTGAAGTGTTATTATACTTTACAATGAAATCCTGCAACAACATCAATGCCAACACGGTGATAATTTCCGTTGATGGTCCTGGCACATCGACAAATGTGTTTCTAGTTATTTTATTATTTTTAAAATTAAAAAATTAAATATCGATTTATTGAATACAAGTTCAACATAACTACATTCCGCCTACCAACTTACACATTTTCTTTTCAATCATCGAGAATCTTCACACCCGACTGCAATTTGTCAGGTGAGCAGGCGAGACTATCAAAAAAAGTGGGCATACTTGTTAGAGTGTAACAAGCAAACCCGAGGTCTGCCATGTTTACATATTGGTATGCCAGAGAAAGAGAGAGAGAGAGAGAGAGAGAGAGATGGGAGAGATGGGAGAGAGAAAGAGAGATGGGATTTAACGTCCACTCGGTTCATTTCGGGACTAACATAAGGTTTCATTTTATTCCAATAATTCGCTTGCGCTTAGGGGCCTTTAACAGTAGGAGGAAACCGGAGGACCCGGAGAAAACCCACGAAGCTGGACAGGCGACCCTACTCCTTGACACGTACAACCGGGGAATCAAAACCACGCCAGTTTGCTCAATGACAGACTTTATGATACAGCGCGCATACGCTTTTTTTCAAACATTTTTATTCAAAGTATAAGATTAACATATTAACAAGTGTAAAGGCTATAACAGATACAGGGAACTAAACTTAGTTACAATCTATTATTTACATGTTCTTTTTTAATAAACAGGGGATCTATATTTTTAATCAAAGTCGATGTTGTCTATAATGCCATTATATAGAAAAAACCTAACCAGTTGGCCGTCGGTTATTTGCGTGCGTCACGATTTGAGAGAATGCATTAAAACCCCAATACCACTCTTATTATAACTGAATAATATGTTCCAATCTTTATTCTGGTCAACAATTTGTACTATTTTACAATATTTCAATTAAAAAATGATACAAATTTCATCTTAACACATCTAATTTTAAAAATTGGAAAAATTCAACTACATGCCGTAACATGGTTTGAAAAGCCTCACGTAAGCACTTTCAAATGCAACTTGGATTTAAACATATTTTCGAACCCTCTGGACAAGTAAGATAGGTTGTAATGGATAATTTACACAACAGGTAGGACACTTAAACATCTTGTATTTAGAATAAGGCTGTCAAGCCAGCACGAGTGTTATTGTCCCTTTAAGACTTCGCCGAGAAGCATTCATAATGTCTAACTTTATGCTTGCCGACAGTTTTGAAATGTTTTTGTTAAAGGTTTGTTTTACTCACAGTTACCGCATAGGGACAATAACACTCTTGCTGGCTTGCCAGTCCAAAACATAAATAATAGTACTAGATGTTTAAAGGGACAATAACAAAAATTAGCCTGATTCTAACTACTAGATGTTTAAGTGTCCTACCTGTTGTGTAAATTATCCATTACATCTTATTTTACTTGTCCAGAGGGTTCGAAAATGTTTTAAAATCTAAGTGTTATATTTGAAAAGGTTTACGTAAAGCTTTTCAAACCATTTAGTTGAATTTTCCAATTTTTTAAATTAGGTGTGTTAACATGAAATTTGTATCATCATTAATTGGAATATTGTAAAATAGTACAATTTGTTGAGCAGAATAAGGATTGGGACATATTATTCAGTTACAACGAGAGTGTTATTGGACCTTTAAGTGTCCTACCTATTGTGTAAATTATCCATTAAATCCCATTTTACTTGCCCATAGGGTTCGAAAAAATATTTTTAAAATCCAAGTTTCATTTGAAAAGGTTAGTTGAATTTTTCCAATTTTTTAAAATTAGGTGTGTCAAGATGAAATTTGTATTATCAATTAAATGGAATATTGTAAAATAGTACAATTTTTTGACCAGAGTAAAGATTGGTTACAACAAAAGTGGTATTGAGCTTTTAACATCATACCAATGAAAAATCAAATAAGTACTTTCAGAAAAACGTGTTTGAGGCTAAACAGTACAACCCCCCCCCCCCCAAAAAAAAACAACAAAAAACACTTAACAAATTAATATTAGAATGAACCCCTCGCAGGTTAATAATTGAATGACGGTACCTAGTCGAGGGTCCATTTTACCACACTTCTTCATATCCGTACAAAGCAGGTTGTATTACAGCCTTAACAGCCTCAGGTGTTATAGCTATGAACTACACAAGAAAACAATACTTTTCTGCTAATATCATTTTATAAGATAACGTGTTTTTAATTTTCTTTATTATCTTCAGACTAACAGTATATCTTCTAGAACAGAACTTAGAATTAATTTCACAAAGATTAGAAACTGTCGAAACAGCATACCTTAAGACAGAAGCTTTATTGTCTGTCAAAACACACTCAACAGTAAATGAATAAATCCCTATCTTTACCAACATTTGATGAGTAGAAAGGAAACACTTGAAATGATTCCAAAGAACCTGAAAGTCTTGGCGAGTGCGGTTTGTGTAAATCATTATTTCTATTTCTAACAATTAAATTCTTTATAACACATGGGGACGTTAATCGATTAATCGCCACCGGTTGGTTTTTGGGGTATCAATTCAATCCTAGGAAACCCGAAATCTAAACGTTCTGTTGATTTAAATGAAGTTCCTGATTATTTCCAGGAATGTGGTGTTTGTACAGTTAAACGTTGAATAAACACAGACTGACGTAGACCAATGTCTTTGTACAGATACACAGATTCTATAGTTTCACATTAATCGCAAATCAATCTATTTGTCAACTAACGATACCTCTAAAGAAAGAATGTTCGGGCAATGTCCTCTAAAGAAAAGTCTGTATCTTGTCAAGTATAAGCAGGTGATTATTTCAGAACAATAACCAGGATTAGGAAAGGTCGTTAATGGATTCTCAGAGGTGATTGAACTGGCAGATATTGACATATCCTCAGTTGGACGAAATTCATCATCCATTAGAATTAGACATAATGTTCAAACTGTGCAACCTCGAACTTTTTAAAAATAAAAATGTATGGAAAATCTTTATTTTTAATGAAAAGATATTGGGTTTAACGTTAATGGATTCCCAGAGGTGACTGAACTGGTAGTTATTGACATATCCTCAGTTGGACGAAATTCATCATCCATTAGAATTAGACACAATGTTCAAACTGTGAAACCTCGAACTTTTTAAAAATAAAAATGTATGGAAAATCTTTATTTATAATGAAAAGATATTGGGTTTAACGTTAATGGATTCCCAGAGGTGATGGAACTGGCAGTTATTGACATTTTTCCTCAAATGGACGAATTCGTCACCTATGGGACACAATGTTTAAACTGTGCAACCTCAAACTTTTTTAAAAATGAAAATGTATGTAAAATCTTCATTTATAAAGAAATTACATGGGGTTTAACGCCTGATCTTTTTGCATTAACCAGGGAATTATGACTGTGTTCTTTTTATAACTTTGTATAAGATGAAGGCCCTGTATACAGTTCATAAGCATTTATGTCATACTGACTTGATAGCTCAACTTACATTAAAAAGGAAATAATTTTATCCGTGTAGACATGTATACCTCAAACGCCTTTATTTATATTTATATTACTTCACCCCCCTCCCCCCAAAAATGTTCTAGAATTTATTTACAGCAGTTAAAAAGTTAATTTTGCGAGCTCATTTAGCCGCATAAATGTCATTCCTCTAAGTGATATTAGCGGTGCAGGTTACTGGAATTCAGGTTACTGCGAGCTCATTAATCAGCATAGATGTCTTCCCTCTCAATGTTATTAGCTGCCCAGCGAATATTCACTGCCGATCAGAGTGCAACCCGGTTGCTAAAGACAGCAGCGTTTCTGTCTCATCTTCTTTGAATCCCCTGATATTTACTTCGAACCAATAGACACAGATTGAAATTTATTGAAGTGAAAAATAGCGTGGCAAATGGTTGTGTTAAATCACTTAAAATGGGCTCATAGATGAATCTGCTACAATGCCGATACAGGCTTTCTTGTTGATTTAAATGTCGGGAGCAATAAGGGTGTTAGACTGATTTGTTTTGTTGCCTTTTTGCAGTTAAAGTACATATAAGTTTTTGACGTTAACAAATGCCTAAATAACAGTTTATATAACATTTGAAGCCACTATGAAGTGATGCAATGCAAATAGGAAGATTATCTCTTACATAGTGAATCTTCAATTTTAATTTCACTCTTTGAATATATGCCCTACCCGACATTTGAAAGAATTGGTGATCCTTGGAAAAGCTTAGGGTGATCTATTTCCTTCGAACATCACCAATTATTTTATGCATCGCAACGACATTTCAGTTACACATATTGTGCAGAACCTGACATTTGTTTTGGCCTTGGACGAGTAGTACCAATCTGATCAGCAGTAAATATTAGGTGTGAATTAATTAACTCTCAATATTATCATTTTTTCTTCTGTAAATTAAATTCTAAAACATTTTTTGAATTATTAAGAAAGTCTGGGTAAATAAAATATTCTTATACCGTGTATATGTGTACATAAAATTGTAAGCGAAGTTGCAAAATTAGTAAAAGACACCAATTCTGTGAGAACCGGTTTGTGTTACTATCTCCTGTGTAAATTATGCACGTGAACTTAAAGGTCAGTCATCTTGCACAGATTTAAAAGACGGCTTTGCCACTACCGTTATGAAATAGCTCGGGGTAGAATCATGAGCCGGGAATGGTAGTGGAATGCTACCAGGCCTTATGCAATTCCCAACCGAGCTGCTCTTACTTATACCCTAGTGTAGCAACCAACCCCTAACATACAATCAGAGAGTCAGAAACATATATATATATATATACATATTATATTGACCGGACATCTCTTCTGAAGAATGGGGGTTGAAGCGAGTGGTGTAACGTGTGTGCCTTTAGGTAACAATGTCTGTTATTGGCGAGGTTAAGATTTCAAACTTGGACGCGACAAGGAGTAGTGTCGCCTTTCCAACCTCGTGTGTTTTTGTCGAGTGAACATTAACCCCCATTTCTCCCCTCCCTGTCTCCCCCCCCCTCTCTCTCATGTGCCGAATACAATACTGGACAACTAAACATGTTATATTCTTTAATAAAAAAATTAACTTGCGACGCGTTTAAAACATATTGAATAAAGTGAGCATAATATAGGGAATGCTCGATTGACAGACCAGAACGTCCTGAATTGACAGAATTGCAATCGAGTGATGCGGAATTCAGTCCGGTCACAGTTCTGCTAGTCCCGACTACGGAGGTGGTGTCAGTAGAATCGTGACGCATTTTAAGTAACAAATATTTTTTTATGCAGTCACCACATGCGTTGTCCTCCAAAATTCTCCTTTTTACTCGATTGACACTTTTTTTCGGAATTGAGAGAATTTAATTCCGTAACGTTCAATCGAGTACGCCCATAGTGTCGTGCATGTGCAGATCAATCTAATATGATCACTGACCGGTCAAGCATCTGATTAAACCAAGGACAAACACCTACAGTGATTGACTTAACACACGTTATCAGCTGATCACTTAGATCACCCATAGTATAATAACCTAACAATCAATTGTTAGCAGCACGCGCATATAGTTCCTCGTGGCGATCAGAACGTAGTATTCCCGCCACGCGCCGCCTAGTACACGCACAATATGTGGCAGTACAAGAACTGAGAGAAGTTATTGGAAATGTTTAACAGAAACACCACTTTCTTTACTTGACTGTAAATTTCGTTGATTTCCGTCGAGATCTAACTTCAATTTACGGAAAAAAGAAACATTAATGGAATATTTTACATGTAGGTTTCATTATGATGGCACATGTATTAACCAGCCGTGACGTAATCTGGAGTTCGGTAACATCAAAGTAATACACAGCTTCACGTTTTGATTTGAATGGATAATCGTTAAGATTGCAGTTTTGACACATTGATCAGCAAATTATCAAAACAGTTTCAACAGTCTAACACAACAATAGGGATATTCCTAAATATTCTCCAAATTTACATATTGAGGTAAGTGTCATAAATACTTCTTTAAAGTAGCTAAGTCTCAAACTTATTATCATCCAATGTCTTTGAATGTATATGAACTGATTATGAAATAGCCTAAATTGTCTCGTTTGTCAATTACCATTGCCAAGATAATACACGAAATCTCAATTTCCATTTCTTCAAATCCTTCTCCGTAAGAAATGAAATGAAATGGGGTTTAACGTTCTAGTCCAACTGGTCGGGAATACGTCATACAGTGTGTTAGAAGAGATATTTTGCCCAGACAGCAGCGCCACCGTCTGCTCTTATATTGAATTCCAACTGTCAAGGGATCTTTTATGTGTACATCAATGTGTCTACTAGATCTCGGGTTTTCCGACCCACTCGATCGACTACGTTTTCCCTTGCTAAGCCCACTGTCCTGCACCATTGACAAGGGGGGGGGGGGCACACCGGAAAATCCCGATGAACATGCTCGGCCAATGCAGGGATCGAACACGGGACCTCCAGGTTAGCGAGCCAATAGGCATATTGAACCCTTACATAATGCCTCTTTGAGGAGAATGCGGATCGCTGCGGTCCGAGAAAACGTGTCCTAATAATATTGCATGCTAGCTTCAGAATAATCCACGTCGTATAAATTGGAAGAAAATATTACTGTATTTGAAATTAGTTCATTAACTCATGGCCTGTGGCTAATTGAATTCGGGGCAAAACCGGCAATGCTTGATTGAGGATAAATTAACGGCAGCTGGAAACTGTTACTGCAAAGTTTTTATACAAAGTTCTCGAATTTGAGAGCCTCTAAAAGTATGCATTGTTTTAAACTTTCTTGTATTAAAATGCAGAATCTTATTTAAAATATTAACCTCATTTTGAAGTTTTCACAAACTTTTCATGAATTTGAGCACTTTAACGTAAATATGTTTGCAGTTGATTTATTAAATTTTAGAAGGTTACTAAAAATATCGATAATTCGAGCACTCTAACGCATACATGTTTGCAGTTCGTTTATTAATTTTTTGAATATTGCTTAAACTTTTAACCGTATTTTGAAATGTTAGTGCACAGCGCAAAATAGTATATATGCAATTAAAATCTTTCATTAAATATGAGAGTATGTACTTAGATTTCATCAAATTGTAATAAGCTTATGGAGTCTGGTACCAATTTGAAATGAAATAAAATTGTAAAAGTTGTTATGCGTAACAGAAAATATTATCATTCAGTCAAAGCTGGCATACGAAACATACGCTGCCTGTCCACAATTACAGTTCTTTGATTGAGAACAGACAGGAAGCTAGTTGATCGACATTTTAATTCCTATACCTGGACGATTTCAGTCGAAAACACGAAGTTTACTCAGAGAACTTTGAAAAGTATTTAATCCGCTTTCATTTTCATATTTAGTCCTGTAAAAAAAGTTCATAATGTTATATAAAGCATTAATTTTTTTTAATATGGCCGCCATTCTGGACAAAGATCTATTCTCAAAGTAGATAATGTCAAGTTGGCGGAAGTAACCTTAACTGGATTTTTACTTTAGTAGATAATGACTTAGTAGATAATGAGGTTTTTTTTTGTAATCCAATTAAAGAGTGATCTTTTTTTCGATTTTAATGTTGGTTGGCATTCATTACCTAAAGATAAGCTACTTCTTTTGGCTTTGAAGTCTGAATTTAGTTATATGATTGAGTAAAAATTATTTTCAAACCAAAATATCTCTTCAAAAGCTAAATAAAAGGGCAAACTGCGAGCGTTTTTAAATAAACTCCATCAGTAATTAAAAAAATTAAAATTGTCAGGACGTTTATCTACAGATAGTGGCAGTATATTATCGTCTTATCGTTCTAGAACACCTGGTAACATTTACTTGAGAAGGTCAGATAAGCTAATACGACAGTCATTTACTTTGTAAAAGTAAAGATCTGACATGTGTTAGTCTCCTAACGAATTGCTTTGTCTTGAATAGGTTTAACACTAAATAGTTTATATTATTTTTATTTCAATAACTCGCTGTATCATCAGCAGTTAACCAGAGGCTCTGACAATCTGATTAAAAAACAGATCATATTTCGTTTAGGAATCACGTGCCTAAGTGGGTGTTCGATCCCTGCATGGGCTGAGAAAGTTCATTCAGATTTTCCGGCGTGGTTTCCCCTTGTCAGGGATGCAGGACGGAGGGCCTGACAAGAACATGTTTCTATTAGTTCGGATGGGACGAAAAACCGAGGTCCCATGTACACATTGGCGTGCACTTAAAAGATCCCTTTAAAGTTGGAATTCGATGTAAGAGTAGACCGTAGCACCGCTGCTCGGGCAACATTTCCCTCATAGCACACTGTATGGCGTATGCCCGTCTTCATTAGCCCAGGTTAGGAGCAGAACAGTAGGACGTTAAACCCCATTTCATTGCATTTCCTTTTTCGTTTCGCTTTTTATAATTCAAAATTTCGTTTCACTGGTCTTTACTACACTAGGATCGGGAAGATATGGTTATATTACCGGCGTTCTGGATGATGTGAGGGATTAGCCGATCAAACGATCTGTTACGGCGAGTTTTTTGGCGCGAGGTGCAAGGAACTGGGGATAAACCACTAGAAACGTCAACTCTGATTGGTTAATCAATGTATGATGTCATAAGGTCAAAAGCCGCTCGTATGACACCTCACACGACCTTCCACTACAACTGATGAAATCTTCGTGTAGTGTAGGCCATCGAAAGTTTAAAAAAACGAAACGAAATAAAGATCTGTATTCTAATCAGATTATGGACTCTGATTACTGCTTATGAATTGCGAATCTTGACAAACATACTGCAAATCACATTGGTTCTGCGTTGACGTTCGGATGTTACAGTCGTTAAAGAAGATAACTATTTATACGACTATTTAGAGGGGCATTAGGTAAAATTAGATAAATAGTTGACAGTTCTCGCTATAATAGTTAAAGAAAATATAGATAATGATAAGAGAATACATTGTCATGTGTGTTGAACATTTCAGTAATATTACTCGGAGCCTAATTATCGATTGACTTTGATATTTTAACGGTAAATCATCAACCGCAAAACTAAGTAGTAAAGTCATTCACCCGATAGGATAGTGCGTGATTATGGTCTTGCTAATTAATGTCTAATTAATAATTCATTTATTATTTAAGGCCCAAAGAAAGACATGCAATAGGCAGATTTAGCTCTTGAAAAATGACGGTTTTATTGTACAGTGCATATAGAGGTTAAAAGTTTACAATAATTCAGTTGTTTTGCACAGTTTTTGGAGATTTTGTATTTGAATAGTATGTAATGCTAGAAGGTATAAATCGTTTGCGTGCTTATGTATAATGCATACAACTTGTTTGTGTGAAAGACAATAAAATGCCAAGGATTCATTTTAAGTACGATACTCGTCGATAGGAAGAAAGCCACCTAAGCTGTTTAAAACTACCGTACTTGGTTTGATGATTTCGCTCGTGATTAATCAAATAATTTGTAAGATAAACACTCAATCGACACAGTAAACTGGAAGTGTGCCAAGGAGTAGCTTCGAGCATATAACTTTAACGAGAATGAAAATAAAAACATAGAGTTCAACGTGCTACCTTTCTGCACCAGCCGGGTAAATGAAAACTGAAGGGATTTTGACCTGATGAAGACGGACATACACCATACAGTGTGCTATAAAGTACAGCGCAGAGCCCTACTTTTATTTTGAATTTAGACTGTCAAAAGTTCTTTTACATGCATACCAACG
Source organism: Patella pellucida (assembly GCA_917208275.1). Lineage (NCBI taxonomy): Eukaryota > Metazoa > Mollusca > Gastropoda > Patellidae > Patella > Patella pellucida. The sequence goes on from OU795039.1 coordinate 68,976,328, forward strand.
TGTATACGACACGTCGGCGTGGCGTCCCATCCGAACGACTACACGCCGTCCGTGGCCAATCCCCCCTTTCCCGCATCACTGAGATTTAAAGAGCTCATACAGATATCGATAATCGATCATACAGTTATCAATATACAATAAAATAAGCAATCAGGGGTCTTAATCGGAATGATTGATGGCGAAATATTTAAGGCGCCATGGAAGATTTATCTTTGGGGAGGTTTGGGTTTTGAGATGTGAACTGCTTAAGTAGTCCCAAACGCGCATGATCTGCACTTGACGGCATTGTCCCACGTCATCTATTATATTTTTGCAATGCAGGGGCAGTTTGAGTTCAGCAGTGGGACAGTAACGTACGATGTTAACGTATTATAAGTCAAATTATGTTTGGAATATCCTATAGCGATTCAAGTTTGTTTAATAGACATGGACGCATTGCATATCTCAATGAAAACATAAGACACATTCAAAATGTCAAAGTTTGATGCAAAGTACCAAAATGTACCTGCATGTAAAGATGGCCCTGCCATAGTTCAATATCTTTGTCAGTTTGTGACAAGTTGTATCATGTTACGGAAAGAACTAAGGGTGATTAACATTAGTGAATTTATCTAAAGTTAAAAGATCAATAACACAAATCATTTTATATAAATTATACAATTTTGCAGTTATATTATCGTTCTGGTAAATCCTAAAGACCGCCCCAAACTCACAAAGCATTCCCGGACTTAAATTTGAGAATTTAATCAACTTTCAATTACTGTTTCATCCAGAAACACAAAACCTTGCACATATATAGTTGCGTATATGTGTATTTGATACATTAATTAAATCAACAACAGTTTTAGAAAGGGCTATTTTTAAGTTAAAATAAGGCCGATAACTATGAGTAAATTCTTTCTGAGAATGCTAATTGAACTCGGGGTCAGCACTTCATCTCCCCAAAATGGCCAATGTCTACCCCAGCCTAACCGAAACCGAGAATAATAACCACATGACCATTGTTATGTTTGTCTTAAAAGAACGTTCCTCTGGTGTAACCCTACCTTTAATATACCAAGCTCCGTGCAGAAAATCACGTGGATAATTTAGATTATTATTAGATCAAAAAAGTATCAGCCATTTCTTCTAAGAACGATTATTTAACCTGTGACATTTGTTTTCTTCGATTCACGTGTACATTGATCGTGTAGGCAACACAAGTTAGATGACATCCTTGAGACAGACTTTAACGGCAAAAGCCTTTCAATTTAACCGTCTATATCAACATCACTTAGGCAATTCATATTCAAAGGTCATGATGTTCAAGGCATGTTATTTTTGACGCCCAGAACAGGAAGAACCATAGCCATAATCTATCAATCGGACATGTTCCCATCAAGGTGGTTTTCACGTCTGTCATGAAAGAAGTTCTACACAATTTAAAGAATCACCACCGTCTGTGCTCGTGATGTACAATTTCCTCGGTGTTTTACTGATTCGCCATTTCAGCATTGCAAAACACGTTAATAATCACTTTATCTAGTACCACACAAAATGATTTAAACCTCCACAAGAATCTAAAACTGGTGATTGAAACTCTTAGACACTCTTTCCTCTTTCGGGAGGGATGAAAAACTGATCTCGTGTACAAATTGAGTTCAATACCAGTGTTGGTCTAAAACGTCCCATGGGGTTTCCTATGGTCAGTGATACTGAACAAAGAACCGCTTCAAGTGGTTCGTATTGAACGAAAACGGATGTCCCGCGTACAGATTTGTATGTAGGTAAAGGAACACTTGACAGTTGGAATTCGAAATTAGACTAGTCCGTAACGTTGCTGACCGAGCAAAATTTCCTTCCTCGTTATTTAAGGCACGAGCCTGTCTTCATTAGCCCAGTCTGTGCAGAACAGTAGGACAATAAACCCCATTATAAACGAGAGTCCATTGTAAGCCTGGAAGCTCCAGCATGATTTAAACCCTCATAAAATATCAAAAGTACGTACGGCTGAAGTCTTCTTTCTCTGTAAAACAGGCGATTGAAACTCTTAGACACTCTTTTCTCTAATGATGCCCATTAATCTTATCGAACTAGAGTCATTACTTTACTCCCAAACACACAGACAGGCAGCATAAGTTTGGGATGCCCCGAACATAGAAATATAGAAACAATTCTTATGGAAATGTGGATGTATCTTTTAATGTCCTTGTCAACGTTTCAATCAATGTCCCTCTAAAATAAATTAACATATAGTATGAGAAGATTAGTTTGGTAATGACATAAATTTGTATCTCTGATTTATTTTATATAAAATATTCACTTCTATAACATATGTATGTTCTCTTTCCAACTAAATAGGCATTATGTAAGTTGTAGATAAAGTGCTTCCTGTTCTTGCTATAATAGTTCAAAACAGATATTGAATAGCGAAATTATAAATGTCTTAAATTTAAGTAAGAAATAGCCTAAATTATGCGACGATAGTCAACATTGTCAGTTCAAAAATACCTACCCCTGAGAATTCGGTTAGCTGAGACCATTATATTATGTTCTAAGAATGGGAAAACAAATCTAGCTATAAACCAATGAATGGCCAGATGTTATAAATGGAAATATTACCAAACATATTATCTGTGACATCACCACGTTAAAAGTACCAGGAGCTTTAGTCTATTGAGATTTTACGGCAGACTGAACATAAAAAAACGCGGAGAGATATTGTTGAATGCCAAATATATTCTAATTTTAAAACTGAGAAAGAATACGATCGCAACATATGGCCCATATAGATTGGCATGAGTCCAACTTGACAAATATCTGAATATGTTAGGGGCGCATTCTCAACGTTTCCTCCGGGCACTCCGGTTTCCTCCCACTGCTAAAAACTCCTACGCGCAAGCGAATTATTAAAAAATAGAATTAAACCATATGTTCGTCCCGAAATGACCTAGTTGTGTTGAGTGGACGTTAAACCCCATTTCTCTCTGTGAATATGTTACTCATTATTGTTCTGAATACTACTCGAATATCGCGAATGGGTTGAATTGACTGACTCTATCTTATGGTGAATATTTATCATGTAACTTTACTGTAGCTAATGCTTATAGAACTGCGGAGGAGTGGGTAAGTTGGGGAGCGACCATACACATGCGCTTTAGAGCACATGGTAGGTCATTGCATACAATTGACGTGCCATGTACGTGGGCTGCATTCTCCCCACTGCTAATGACCGTTACACGCAATCTAACAATTTCAATAAAATTGCATCATATGTTAGTCCCGCGATGACCTAGTTTGTGTCGAGTACATGTTAAATCCCATTTGTCCACAACTTAGGTCCGTTTCACGAATTGTACGACGCCAAGTTACGCATGCGTAAGTTCAATAGACCAATAAACGCTCGAATAATGGATACTTAAGTCTTGCTGGTGCTTTGTGTAACCCGACCCAAACCAGGAACTCATTGTTAGACTAATTGATTATTCAAATCACGAACTGGAAAATACCAATGTGTTTACCCAGAATGACACATTTGACATCTTGGGAAGACAACAGTTTTTGACAAGGACGTGGCGCAGTAATTAAGTCCGTACTCGAATACTAAATACCGGTTTTACTATTCGTCTGATTACTTATATTAACATCTTATAGACTGTTCAAACTCAATTACTGTCGCCCTAAAGACTTAATAAATCTGATAACGGAACCAAATATGACAGTTATATGATGAGGTATTAGAAATATGAGAGAGTCCACGTCATAATAATGTCTTGATATCAGAGCTTGTATCAGAGTCGGGCCATTGTCTAGCTCGAATGATAATTACAAAGAGAGAGAAACGAGGTTTAAGATCCATTCGACACAAAGAAAGTGATTTCGGCACCCAACCCATATGGTTCTTTTTTGTTTAAATAATTCGCTTTAACAGTAAGTCGCTAAACCCCATTTCATATCATGTTATTTGCATTTGGAGGAAAACGGGAGAAACAGAGAAAACCCACGAGTTCAGACAGCCGACACTGTGCAAAGTACAATTTGTGATCGAAACCAAGCCACTTGACCCAATGACAGACATTATGATCTAAAGCGCACACGTCACCACCCCACACATGGACCTTTGTGTTTTAATGTATGTACTTATATTATGGATTTTAAAATTAAAACCATATGTCAGTCCCGAAATGACTTAGTTTGTGTCGAGTGGACGTTAAACTCCACGCCCCCCCCTTTCTCTCGTTAGGGCGCAATGCTATCTGCCTGCAAATTATCATAGACACTAATTTAAAAAAAAAACAAAAAAAAAACCCGTTTGCATGTGTGATCGGAACTCGGCCGGTTCACATCAAAATATTCACTGTCTTCTAAAATAGATTTCATGGCGAATGGGTTTCCTTAATGTTCTGCAGAAAGTTAATTGTACTTGCAAATGACCTGGGATATGCGAATCACAGATAACTGATATCTACAGACCCCCCTTCAATTTATTGAATTTATTTGACATTAGATTCAATGTAATTACAATCTTCTTCAATAAAAATACCAACCAGGCAGATTAAAACAGATCCAATTCGTGCACTATTTGGTTATGTACATTTATTGACATGCCAATCTCAATTAAAGGAAATTTCACAAAAAAATAACCCTTTCAAGAACTGAAATAAATCCAACAAATAAAGAATGTTTTTGTGTTTTTTTGTCAATCTTAATTCACAAATTAAACAAATATTTATCGTTACTAGCGTCAAATTTAATATAGGCTATGCCTGTTCCCCAATCCCTATTCAGATACAAATCTGAATAAAAAATATTGCTTATAAAAAAAAAAAAATCCCCCCCCCCCCCAAAAAAAAAAAAAAATCTGTACCCAATATGTCCGACTAGTAACAATATAATTCCACACACTTTCCCATCAACATTTTGCTGATTTTATATGCATATTATCATTTATATATAATTAAAAACTGTTTCATGTCTACCAAGTGGAACCTACATAAAATTCACTACACCCAGACTTAGACCTAATGTATAATTATTAGGCTAGATTAGAAATGACCACAGAGAACGCTTTCAGGATTGGGTGATGTCTGTTTTTTCATAGAACTACAATACTAGTTCTATGTTTTTTTTAATGTTAATTCTCTCTCGTCCCTTAGATCGCCTCTAACCTTTTCCAATTTTTTGTTAGTTAGAACGCTTTCTGCCACAGATGGAGCAACATGGTTTATCCTAAAGTTATTCCAGCTGGAAGTAGAGACAAGTACACATGCAACGTAACCTCACAACTCTTGCATATTTCCGCCCAAAAATCATGAATATTCACCAAAACATGGCAGAAAATGTATTTTCAAACCCTTTTTTGATTCTACACCAAAAAGTCAACAAAGATCGCCATGTAAAAGGGGGAAAATGGAAAGGGAGTGAAAGACTAAAAATAACCCTCGCCCTTGTTTCGCATAATTTGTTGAGCTGTGTCCGTATAATGTACTATCTATCATTAGCGTTTCCGTGATTTTGTTTTGTATTTACCTAAACAAAATATTTATCTGTAGGCGAGAAAAGATAAGAGCTTAATTGTAGTTTAATGTTTTCTAATGGTGAACAGTAGTCATTTCATTTGATATGACCAAGTATTGATTTAAAGGACTACCCAAGTATTGTATTTGAGACCTGTACATTATGTCTTGGTTGACCAAATGAGGCTTTATCTGAAAAAAAACGTTCTCATCATCCAAATCGATTAATGTTTCCAAATAAAACATCATGAAATTAAAGTAGCTAAATCTCTAACTCAATATCATACAAAATCTTCAACCTTAAAAACACCGATTATTTGTCAATTTTAATCAACATTGATACTGTGATCTTACCGAAAAAATGGGCTTCTGAAGTCCAACATTTAAGACAAAATAAACATTTTACCATTGGTACACGAATCGTGTACCATAATTCGTTACAGCCCCAGTTCTAGCAAGAGACTCGGGGATCGAGGCTAGACACATTGCACCAAATCAAACAGCGTCTGAGAGTGGAATAACCAGATGCTATAAATTTGAGTTCGATTGAGACTGCTGACTTAATTCGTGGAACATCACTGATTTGAAGTTAGGGTAAAAACGCAAACCATTGAATGTAAATCAATTTATATACATTCATATTACAGTACTATATGCATTGCGACCCACTTCTGTCAATTTCTAGGTCCTAAATATTGGCGATTTAGCTCCTTTAAAGTTTACAAGCACAGTATAATGTAACATGTTTTGAATGATAGCACCAGACATGGTTATCAGAAAGAAATTTATATCACATCAACTGTGTTCTGGTTTCAGATTAGATTAAATTCTAATAATAGGTATAGAACCTGCAGTCTACGCCGATATTTCACTCCTATCGTCCATGTTTTTGAAAGACTGTTAATCTTCATTGCATCACAATGTTGGGTTTATTTCCTGCAATTGCACGAATTATCATGAAATTTATGCCTTTAACCCGGTCTCAATCTTTGAATGATGAGGATACCAAAACTTATTTTATACTGGGATAGGGATTTGGTAAAATTTAAATTCAAAACCTTGATGTATGCATTTGTCAATTGTATGCATGTAGGCGTAGGGGCCTATATTTTCCTATTTTCTTGCCGAGAAGTGTACTGAGGTCGTCATTACGTTTTATTGCAATAACTCATATATTCCTAAGTACAAGATATTTTGTGTTTTTGCAATACTTGGGCTTTGTTACGTCCTTAGAGACGACAGGAAGTATAAGTTGACGATGTTTACACCATAGATCGTATGTTTACATAATGCCGTAATTGTGCGCTCCATAATAGTGAGATCCATAATAGTGAGATTGTTATCAGTTTTGTTTTTCTGAAATCCTTATTGGGATGAATATAAATGTAACCGAGCGTGATTTACGGAAAATACAAAAAAATACCACGGCTTAATCCACGCTTATGTCATCGTCAATCCCGCTTTAACCCCTTATCAAGCCAAGTCAAATTTGTTTCCATGGAAACACAAAAACTATAAATCCCAGAAATTCCCGAACGCTCGCTCATCTGACCGATCACCCACCATTTTCGGATTCCTGAGGAAAAATGCTTCTAGAAAAGTCAACTCCCGCTTTTTGCCCACCTTTTGGATAATATCCCCCTTCTCCCCCTGGTCTAAAAGGAGCCCCCTTTGAATACTTCTTGTATGCACTTAGATAATTTGCCGCCCCCGACAAGTGTCGCCCGCAGATATGCCCCCACCTCCACCCAACAGTTTTTAGGACTAACATATATACATATTAGTGTTTTAACCTATTGTTGATCGCAGGACATTCTTATATCGCTTAAATCACACTCAGAATTTAACGGACTGTCCCTTTAACCAATCAAACAAAATAAAACAGCGTTTTTTGTATCAACGGCGAAATGAAGGAGAAATTGATTGAGATTTTTTACATTCCCTAACAAAAAAACCAACATAAAAACAGGAAAAAAAGTTAATGAAAATGCTAAGAATAGTTTTACGACAATACCACCCCAGAAGAATACACATTTCTGAGTTTATTATGATTTCAAAATAACTAATAAGTTAAAGATAAACACAAGTCTATTCCATAACAAAACTATATTGAAATGCATCTATTTTTGCTAGGCATACATCAGCACTTTTATGGAGAAGCAGATTTAAAGATGCATTATGTAAGAGCTAAATTTTCCTAATGTAGATCTGGCGTTTGTCCTTAAATGATATATAATTTATAAATAAGACATTCATTCACATCTTGCCATAATATCACATTTAATGTATTGGACGTTAAATCAGTAATACACAACAACCAAGCCCTTCATCAACTTTCTAGATATCGAAGGGTTATGATTTTCCACGGACTTTAACATAATGGCCGGTTAATATTAATAATTTATTTTAAAAATGGATAACTCAAATGGCCATAACTCTACTCAAGATAAAGTAATTTGACTGAAATTTTGCAGATATTCATTTTTCATTATCACTTCTTTAACTAGAACAGTCAGACCTGTCAGCTCTTGATCTGAATCTTACATAATGTACCTTTAAAGTTGATTTCATGTTTAAGACTTATTAAATGGTTGCCATACATATTGGTCATACATATGTTTTTCCATTTTTAATTAAAGAAAATTACTTCCCTCTTCAGGACATTCACCAATATAATATGTAGTGCACCCTGCTTAAGGCGCGTATTTTCGATTCCCCGCTTGTATGTGACAAGGAGTAGAGTCACATGTTCGAGCTTGTGGATAACAAAGCGTTCAGTCAGGCGCATGTACAAGTGGCATGTTGTGACGAACCTAAAGCAAAACAAAATGAAAATGGTATGTGTTGTGTGTCAATTAATCTTACAAAGCTGGCCCCATCACTGCTCAAATTAATATATTATGTTACCCCTAATTCATTAATTTTGTCTTATCTGAATCAAAGGTGTTTAGCACCTAACATATAGACATCTCCGGAAGCCAACGTAGCTTATATAACCGTTCTGAAAACAGCTAGGAACCAGGCAAATTTAAATATGTTCAAAATCCCCGCCGTTGCCTTCAGCGCCTAATAATAGCAGTTTCCTTTCTTTAAAAGAATACGGGTTTAACAGACGCACTGGTTTGTCTTGTAGATTCTTAAACAAGGAATATAACAGGAATCGGTAGTGTTCGTCAATCTCCACTGTTAATGACACAACCGGTATTTTAATAGAAATGTAATTGATTGCTTTTAGCGATAGCGTGCAAACCCACAGGCTATCTAGACATAGTCACGTTACCTATAAAGCTTAGTGTTATATTTTACCATTCTTCTATAGGCTTTATAGGATTATATACATTTAGACCTTATCATTCAGTTCTTTGAATGCTCGCGTCCGAAGCTTAACAGTGGCCATCATATATATACCACCCAGGCCCAAACGATTATTTTTTAAAAGCAGTTCAAAATCGCCGGGTTTTTAAGACAGCATCGTGTCACGTTCACACGTAATATAAGCCAAACTAGTTTAACTTTACTGACCTCTTCGGTCGGATGTTAGAGTTAACTACGCATGGGTATATTTATGTTCTTTATTCGTTTATCGCACACCTTCGATAACGCTGGCACTGCCTGACCCACTCGGTACCCTACATTTTGGGACTTTTTTTGTAAAAGCGGCACGTTTTCCTGTTAAAGTAAATCGGCAGTTGACTAGCCGCATCGCAAATGTATGGTCGTAGGTACATATCACTTACTATCATACATCCGAGTCTAGATGTAGGTTACGGAGGGTACCGGAATCTGTCGAGGTTTGCCGAATGTGCCTGACCCCGACATTTCCCAAGGCATGTAACTTACTTGGTACTGCGCATGCTCGAAGCGAGCTGAAGCCAAGGGTTATAAGCCAACCCGTTCAGGCGGCCAAGATTAAACAGTTTAAATAAAAAGGATTCACGAAGACAGGTTGCTAGTTGGGTTTTTTAACTGCTTTTTTTGCCCCACATAGGCGTTCAGGCGACCAAGTTACACTGGTTTAACGATCCCCGGGATTTTTTAAACCAGTTCAACTTAAGCGTCTGAACGGGCTATTGGTCTGAAAGGTAAAGGCTAGGAAGTACAGCGTACTGCGCATGCTCGAAGCGAGCTGAAGCTGTTTTTTTTTTTAAAGCAAACCCGTTCAGACGGCTGAGATGAACCAGTCTAAAAAAAGGCCTTCTCGAAGACAGGTCGTGAGATAAATGGGGTTAAACGTCCACTCGACACAAACTAGGTCATTTCGGGACTAACATATGGTTTAATTTTATTTCAATAAATCGCTTGCGCGTAGGGTTCTTTAGCAGTAGGAGGAAACCGGAGGACCCGAAGAAAATCCACGAGGCTGCACAGGAGACCCCATTCCTTGTCACGTACAACCGGGGATTCGAAACCACGCGAATTGATTCAATGACAGGACTATTTATGATGTGGACGCACCTATTAAGTTAGTGTGCCTAAACGTCATAAGGTAGATCAATAATTTAAAATCAAAGAAAGTATACATTAATTATTCATCGTATCAAAGGTTAAGGGGTAGGAGGGGGGGGGGAACGAACGGACTTGCGAAGCTCGACGAACCCACTCACGAGTAGGGAGTCCGTGTGGTGGGTATTTGGGACCACCCAAAGACATTTTTGAAAAAAATAGACTGTCGGAAAAGCTGTCTGACAATATTCCGGCACTGATTGTAGAGATAAATAGATCCGATCAGATACCGCCTGTCGCAGGATCACTAGTTTATCCGACCATAGAGGGAAGTGACAAACGGACGGAATGAGTGAATCAAAGTGAATAAATATTTTCGCCACAATATTTTATGAAATAAACTTCCAAAATGCAGCCTGAAAGTATTTCAGATACTGGTAGTCGAGATAAATAGAGATGGCCAGATAATGTTCGTCGCAAAATCACCAGCTTATCCGAAAAAAGAGAGATGGGTCAGACGAACGGATTGAGTGTATCAAGTGAATGCATATTCACGCAGCGTTGAACCTATACCCAAAAAACTTTGAGGATCATAAAAAGCACCTTTTCACGTGATTCACATGTTATTGTTTATACTTTGTGATACGTTTCGGTAATCAATACCATCTACGGTGATTAAATCTCACATCACTACTCAGTCAGAGAGTGCTTTCTTACAAGCTCATCCTGCTGTAAACCTACTATAATTTATTTTGAAATTATTTTCTAAAATTATTGGGCGAGGGGGGGGGGGGCAATCGAAGGGCAGTCCAGATTAATGGCACCGCCACTGTCTGTCTCAGTCTATTAACTTAACTTGCCTTACGAACTTGCAGCATAGATCTTGGAAAAACCCTCTGTGTAACAACTGCATTGACAAAATTATCTCCACCCTTAAAACTTACTATGGTACTTACTTTTCTTGAGTTATATCGTCTTGAAAGGGGCTAATTCCTACAGATGTTGTAGACATTTCCCCGAGGCCTGTTCTTTTCCTTGTCTGTATCAGAACTAAAAAACAAAATCAGTTGTAATAATTAGTACTGTCATGTATTAAAGTGACAATAACATTACCAGTGTGTTAATGATGACAGTGTCTGGCAGCTTACCAACAGCTTCGAAAAATGATTGTGACAAATATATATGGACATAGAAAATGAGGTGTAGTGGTAATGGATATAATGCTAAGTGAATGAAACAATAATGTCATTGAATAATTGTTATTACTAGTTAAATAAAATATTAAAAATTCATATAAAAGTTCAGTTGTGTTCGTGTTTTTTAATATAATCCTCGCTTTGTAACGACCTACATAATTTTGGGATGAAACCCTCCAGGGTGATATACATGTACCATACCGGTAATTGCCAAAAAAAAAAATAGTTGCAGAAACGTATGTTGCTGTACAAATATTACCTGCCATGAATGGATGATAGTTCTGAAACATGCAGTGCTCCAGCCTTTCCTTTGCTGGGTGTACTAGTGCTTGTGGAGGGCACACAAATTCCACTATAGCTGAAAAAATAAATACATGCATCTGTCATTCATCAGAAAATTGTCTGGTTATTATGGATAACTTACAATAATTTAATTTAAATTTAGGTTACTTATAAACATAGATCATGAGATATTCAAATTAAGAGTCACAACTTTCGTTGTTTGTGTTGAGTCCCAAATGACGCCAGTCAAGTCCCAAACAGAGTCCCAAATGTCGTTATGTCAAGTCCCAAACCGAGTCCCAAATGTCGTTATGTCAAGTCCCGAGTCCCAAATGACATAATACCCTAGTTAGATTAGAGAACAGTAGCTAAGTCTCTAACCCAATATCACCTTGATATTGTAATTTGACCGGGAAAAGATGGGCTCCTGACATCCAATACTTTAAAAGACATACTAGACATATTCAACAAGTCAGGACAGAGAAAGAGAAATGGGGTTTAACGTCCACTCAACATAACTAGGTCATTTCGGGACTAACATTGGTTTAATTTTAATTGAATAATTCGCTTGTACGTAGGAGTCTTTAGTAGTGGGAGGAAACTTGAGAGCCCTGAGGAAACCCACGAGGTTGAGAAGGCGCCCTTATCTCCATGTTACATACGCTCCCACCAGGGTCGAAACCACAGCCGCAAGCCAGAGGTGGCCGGCGAGCTAGAGGTCGAAGCGTGCCACTCTTAGACCACTAGGCCATCCCAACAAGTCAGGACGGTGACCCCATATTCTTACATGGAGAGTCTGTGTAATAAAAAATGATCGGCAGACACCAGTAAATTGCCATTCGATTGGAATTTACAGTAAAAACAAAAATGATTATTATGCATTGCAACCATTTGTGTCAATTTCTAGGTCGCAAATATTTTGGAAATAAAGAAAAGAAATAGAAACAATATATTTCACCTCTTTGTAGTTTGTTATAAAGACATTACAATAAACAGTAATATTTTTCAAAACGTTTCTCCATGGAAAATAGTAAGAAAATTTTAATAAGAATAGGTTGAATATACCCAGTAAACGAAGTGACGTAAACTTTACGTAAAGTTTACGTAAAAATGGTCAGTCAGTTTACCATCATTTTGCTCGTTATCTTAACGTAAAGTTTACGTCATGAAATGACGTTAAACTAACGTAAAGTTTACGTCATTTTTACGTAAAGTTTACGTCATTTTCTGACGTAAATCTAACGTAAAGTTTACGTCATTTTCTGACGTAAATCTAACGTAAATTTTGCGTAAAGTTTACGTCATTTACGTTAGATTTACGTCAGAAAATGACGTAAACTTTACGTTAGATTTACGTAAAAATGGTCAGTCAGTTTACCATCATTTTGCTCGTTATTTTAACGATAATTTTACGTCAGGAAATGACGTTAAACTAACGTAAAGTTTACATCATTTTTACGTTACATTTACGTCATTTTCTGACGTAAATCTAACGTAAAGTTTACGTCATTTTCTGACGTAAATCTAACGTAAATTTTGCGTAAAGTTTACGTCACTTACGTTAGATTTACATCAGAAAATGGCGTAAACTTTATGTTAGATTAACGTCATTTCCTGACGTAAACTTAACGTTAAAGATGAGCAAAATGATTGTAAACTGACTGACCATATTAACGTGAATCTGACGTAAATATAACTTTATCTTTTGACGTTCATCGGAACCAATTTACGTGACTCTGTCATTCAGATGGTACGAAAACCCAATAACATAACAATTTTGATGGAAATATAACCATTTAAATGTTATACAATAATCCAATAGCTAAAAGATATACACTCAATAGTGTTTTCAAATCCCTTCCCACTCAACAAACTTTGGCACTTAACACATGGATCAATTTTAATTCGGGGATCAAGGTGGCTAAGTGGATAAGGCGCTGGTTCGCTAGCCTGGAGGTCGAGTGTTCGATCCCTGCATTGGCCGAGAAAGTTCAACTCGATTTTCAGACGTGATTTCCCCTTGTCAGTGATGCAGAAGGAGGGCCTGACAGCTGTCTAGTCGTTCGGATGGGACGAAAAACCGAGGTCCCGTGCACACATTGGAGTGCACGTGAAAGATCCCTTGGCAGTTGGAATTCGATATAAGAGTAGGCCGTAGCACCGCTGCCCGGGCAAAATTTCCCTCATAGCACACTGTATGGCGTATGCCCGTCTTCAATTAGCTCAGGTTAAGTGCATAACAGTAGGACGTTAAACCCCATTTCATTCATTCATTCATTCAATTTTAATTCAGAAGGACCTGGAAAAAAACAGACGACCCTACTCCTTGTCAGGTAGAACCAGGGAATTGAAACCATGCCAGTTGACTCAATGCCACCCTTATGATGTAACTCACACATACTAAAAATGTGGGTATTCCTATTTCAAACTCAATTACAACAAACACTAGTTAATAAACGATCTACATTTTATTTAGAAAATAGATATAAAAAATATATTTTAAAATATAACAGTACGCATACATATACATAAAATGGTGGTAATTGAAAAAATGGTTACAAAAAAGTCTATATAGCACTATTAAAAAGAAATATTTATTTTTTTTACATTATGAAAATAGAAAAGACAACATATATATATACAAGAACTGTGATCGAAATGAAATAGGGTTTAACATCCTGGGCTAATTAAGACAGGCATATACAGTGTGCTATGCAGGAAATTTTGCACTGCTAAGGGATCTTTTACGCCATGCACTGTGCTTTGAGGGATATTTCCCGGGCAGCAGCCATACGCCCTACTCTTATATTGAATTCCAACTGCCAAGGGATCTTTTACGTGCACGCCAATGTGTACACAAGACCTCAGTTTTTTTCATTCCATCTGACCGACTAGACAGCTGTCAGACCCTCCATCCTGCATAACTGACAAGGGGAAACCATGCCGGAAAATACGGATAAACTTTCACAGCCAATGCAGGGATCGAACACTCGACCTCCAGACTGGCAAGCGTCTTACCCATGTGATCCGTCGATTGGTTAACGCATTGTGATACATTGTGGTTTTGATAATTTAATCCACATGTTAGTAACAAAATAACCTAGCGTGAGTCGAATTGAAGGTAAACCTCATTTCTCTATTTACCAATAACCATTCAGAATTTTAAATGTTATTGCAACCAAATGTCACAAAACAGCACAATTTACATAATTACAACAAAATATACTACAAGTACATGTATCTATACTTTATTTTAAAAGATAAATATATAATGTAATAGAATAGAATACAAAGCAGACATTTGTAACAGTTTATTCACAGCATTAACTTGGTGACAATTTAGGAAACCGCTATTCAAGAAAGCTACACCAATATTACATAACCAATCTAATTTTAACACAGAACTTTGCTATGGTTGATCCATCACAAAAATTTGAAGTACAGGTATTTGTAAGGGACCCAAAGGGTTATTGTTAACTGGTTGCAGTAGAGAGCAATATCAGGATATCTCATTGAAACAAAACTGTTTAAATAAGAATAATTGACTGTCATAAGATCACACATTAACTATTTTAGCCATGCTACTGATGAATTTTTGTGCTACCATAGATACATATATATTTATATCAATACATTTTTAAGAAGTCTATTTCTGATACATGTGCTTTTGATCATGAGGTCTGTCACTGAATTTAATGGAATGGTTTTGATCCGAAGTCTGTATGTGACAAGTAGTAGTGTTGTCTGGCTTCCATATACAAAGCCCTTATAAAACTTTTTTATTACTTCTTTGACATTACTGCCACCAATGGTGCTCAAATATAGGATCTGTAAAAAAAAAGTAAAACTTTATACTAAAAAAAACAAATGAATTTGGGTTTAACGTCCTATTGTTTAGCTCTGACTAGGCTAATAAAAATAAAAATACACCATACAGTGTGCTATGAGCAAGATTGATGTCAAATGGTCATGGGGTCTTTTATTGCATGTAAATGTTTACACAGGACATTATTTATTGCCCCCCCCCCCCCCCGAATGACTATACTATACCCAGCAAAGAAATATTCCATCAAAGGTAGATTTAGATTATGGCCTTTTATAGCCAACCTACCGCGGATCTTTATGAAATTGGGTTCAACATCATACTGTTCTGCCCCGACTGGGCTAATGAAGACAGACAAATGTCATAAAGTGTGCTATGACAGAAATTTTGCCCAGGCCGTTGTGCTACTGTCTACACTTATACTGATTTCCAACATGCATGCCAATTTGAACAATAGTATAGATCTCAGTTTTTGTCCCATCCGAACATTTTTGGCCACCGCAGGGATCGAACATGGGATCTCCATATTAGCGAGCCAACATCTTACTCAGACACCTTGGCTCTTGATTTTTAATGCGTACTACATGTACATTGTTCCCTTACTGCCATATGGGACAAGCAAATTTATGAATTTATCAAGCTATTGCTTTATTTGGCAGATAGGTAATCCAGTTGACTCAATGACAGGCTTTATGATACAGCGTGCATGTGATAACCATTCGTCCATCCACCCCACCTCCATGCAGGGCCCTTTAACAACATAGGAAAAGGTACGAATCAATTTGAGGTACGAAGTGAGGTACAAATGAACTAAGAATGAAACAGCCAGATGACGAAACACGGACCGTGTGCTGGTTGCAATTAATAATAATAATAATAATAATAGTGAGTTTTTATATAGCGCACATATCCATTAAAATTAATGCTCAAGGCGCATTTAGCTCTCCACTTATCACAAGTTATAAAAATGTTAACAACTAATAAGCAGCCGAAAAAAGATGAGTCTTTAATTGCTTCTTAAAACAGCTAAGCGATTGTGAATTCTTGAAGGTCAAGGGTAATGAATTCCATAGGTTTGGTACAGTGTGTGAGAAGCATCTTTGACCAAATGTCTTAAGCCTATAGTTGGGTATCACCAGACGTAGTTCATGTTGGGACCGAAGATGTCTTTGAGGGACATAGTCAATTAGCATTGAAGACAAGTAGTCTGGTGCTTCACCTCTCTGGCATTTGTAGGCTATGCACAGAAGTTTGAATTTAATTCTGCTTTCCACTGGAAGCCAATGTAAATCCTTTAGCAGTGGTGTGATGTGGCAATTTCAATTAGATTGGCACACAATTCTAGCCGCGGTATTTTGATAAGCTGTAGTTTATGGATCAGGCTGTTGTTTATGCCAAACAGAAGGCTATTGCAATAGTCGAGTCTTGACAAAATTAATATTCCATTTCAAGAAAAAACATTAGCATTGATCGGTCAATCAAGCTCGTTATACTTTTCGATAAAAGAAAACAATGATGTATTACTAATTATACACAAGTTTTCAACCATATTTTATTGTCAAATAAAACAAAGGACAACAGGCACTGACAGGCAATGTTAATCACAGTCTCAACAATCGCTGATCAATTTAATAAATCTAAAGACAACTATCCGTTTCAACTAAAACAAACAGCTGTTACTATATACATGTATATCTCATACACTTTCAACAGTCTTTTAATTATTCATCATAGTTTGTATCGTTGCCAAACTGAATCCGAAAAGTTGTCCTACTGAACTGAGTCCGAATCGTTGTCTATGTTGAGTCCGAAATGACGGGGTACCGAAATGTCATGGAACTCAATATTATGCATCATTAATTGGCAAAAATATAAGTAGAAAGTTAAACAAAAAACACCCCCCCCCCCCCAAATGAAAGAATCTTGGCGTATTCAACACCAGGCTAATTCAACACCAGAAAAATCGGCGTATTCAAGACCAGTAGATGTATATATTGTTATTTTGTATTTTAAACGTCAAATCAAATCCGATGTCCTTGAGTACGTCAAGAACCAATGGATATCAAACCGAATGTTTAGTGCGAAGAGTTGGTCCGTGTTTATGCGCCCCGTTCGCCAAAAAAGACGTTGAGGGTTGGCATAACGGAATCAACTCTCGACTGAACACTAAGGGACCGGTTCCATTTTATTTATTACTTCTTTTATATTATGTAAATATTGTCTTCGAATATGAAATATTTCAACCGTTGTTTGTATTATGACTATTTAAGGTAAAGGAGCTAAATCGCTAACATTTGGGATCTAGAAACTGGCAAAAGTGGGCCGCACCGCATATAATACTGTAATATGAATGTATAAAAACTGATTTACATTAAATGGTTTCTGTTTTTACTCCAATTTCAAATCAGTTATGTTCGGCGAAATAAGCCATTCAGCCTCAATCCAGTGCAAATTTTTAGCACCTGGTTATTCCAGTCTACATATGCCGTGTGATACAGTGCAATGTGTCTAACCTCGTCCCTCGAGTCTCTCAATACAACCAGGGCTGACCTGAACGCATTATGTTAGAAAAATTATTTTATCTTAAATATCGGATATCAGGAGCTCATCTTTTCCCGTAAGTTTACATCATCAATGTCGATTTAAATTGACCAATAGTTTGTGTTTTCGATGTCAAAGATTTTCGAGGATTTTGAGTTACGGACTTAGGTCCTTTAATCCTGCTTTTGTCTTATAATATACTGGTCTTGAATACGCCAATTTTACTGGTGTTGATTTGCCTGGTGTTAAATACGCCTGATAGTATACCAAATGAAATACCCCTACAAATGTTTAGAAAATACTTGCTATACTATAATTAGCATAGCCTGTAATTTAGCAGTAGGGCCTACATGTGTGATAGAACTTATACCTGCTCTGACTATTAATATTTGTTTGATAATTTTGCCATTTTTAAAATTAGTGACTTTAAAATCGCGATTTTTTTACAGAATTTTTGAACCAGTATTACTTTCGAATAAAGCAGTCTTAATTGTTCATAAATCGTACGGTTTACGGACAATGTATACTGCATAATGTGCAAACAAAATTACTGGTTAAGCCAATTTAAAATACGAATTTTACGTAACAAAATTTTCCATGGCCCGCTGCGAGGATTTTTTTCCGAATAGTTTTTGTCAACAGTAGATCTGTCTGTATGCTTTCGGCGGATGTTCGTACAAAAAAGGGCACTTACCTTCAATTTTACTAAGCTGAACTTCAAATCGTGTATGAAATAACTTTTTTTAACTTATAAAACATAACATAACAGGATATATTTTTCATAATTATGAACGAAGCCGCCATTTTTAATTCCCATAATTCCATAGGTTCCGGTTAATACCAGACAGCACCGGTTAAATCATCACACAAAAAATATATTTAATAAATAATTAAAGCGATGTAGATAAATAACAACACTAAACATAACTTTAAAATATAAAAAAAATGTAATATCGATAGAAATAATATAATATATACCGATCTACAGTGTAAATAAAAGTCCCGACCTTGACCTTGCCCCACACGAATAATTGACTGGTGTAAATTTGTTAAAAGGATTATGAGATCGGGGAATTTTAATTTTTAGAGAGAGGTCTTTGATCGAGACGTTTGCCCTACCGTCAATATTTTCATAAGCTTTATTCTAATAGTAATATGGCATGGTTTTACAACTTCTCGACTGATAAATCGAGAAATAACTGGCTCAAATTCGATTCGGTTCTTTAACTTGACATGCCAAAAAATATAGTCAAAATGTGTTTTGGATTGAATTTGATTGCAAATTACACTGCACCCATATTATTATACAAGACCCATCTCCAATAAACTTGATAAGCTTTGTTTTTACAACTTATAATAAGTTATATATATTTAATACAAAGAAAGACAAGTTTAACAATTTTAAAATCAGATACAAATTGCAAGATATCTAAATCTTTAAATTAAACTAAATGTTGTATTCCGATAAGTTTCATTTTAAGAACAAATTATATTTTCATATATATATGTAAAGATTTAAAGCAAGCTTTTAATCAACTCATCTTATATTTTTGACCCCGATACAAATTACAAATACCAAAACAATGTATGATGATTTTTGTTTGAAATGGTGAAATTAGCAAAGTGAACAATTTAATAATAAAATATAATTCATAATTGGCATAGATGTATGGATTACATGTCATTTCGGTCCTGCGTTATTTCGGACCCAGTCTGGCGTCTTTTCAGACTCAGACTGCCAACGTTTCAGACGCTACTCAAAAATATTTTGGATGTAAGATTTTTTGTGCAGTGCAAAAAAAAAAATTATTACATTATTAAAGTACTGTTACATAATTTGGGGGGGGGGGATTTTTTTTTTCATGCAATAATCCATATTTTTTTCATCAATTTGGAGGGAATTGAAATTATATAATAATGGGGTTTAACCTCCGCTCGACCGAAACTTGAATTTACATATGATTCAATATTTTTTAAATAATTCACTTGTGCTAGGGTTCTTTAGTAGTAAGAGGGAATCAGAGGAGTTAGAGAAACAATGTGGCTATTCTTACAACGAGACGTAAGAATTATTGATAGACCATTTTTACGACATGGTAAATGTTCCAGTAGCGCATACATAAGTTACCAAATTTGGACTTGTCCATCAATAATTCTTACGCCTCATCGTTTGGAATAGCCACAGCATTAGAGAAAACCCATGAGGTTGGACAGGTGAATTTGTGCTCCATGTGATGTACAAAATGAAATGGGGTTTAATGTCCTACCGTTCTGTTCCGACTTAGCTAATGAAGATGTTCATTTGACAGGAATATTGTCTGGACAGTGACTGTACTTACAGGCAAAAGGAATGTTTTACATGCACGCCAATAGGTACACAATCCGAACGACTATGTACGGTTTCGGATTTAACCTCATTTTCTGAAGGAGCTGGTTTTGCCAGATCCTACACCACTAACAAGGGGAACTTTCTCGACCAACACCGGGATTGAACCCCTCATTTGCTAGCCATTTTGTTTCGGTGACTCAGTAACAAAATGGCTAGCAAATGAGGGGTTAAATCTCGGCGTTGGTCGAGAAAGTTCCCCTTGTTAGTGTCGTAGGATCTGGCAAAACCAGTGTCTAGTCATTCGAATAGGACAAAAAACCAATATCTTGTGCTCACATTGCATGTACACGTAAAATAACCCTTGAGAGTTGGAATTCGAAATGAGAATATGTCATTCATTTATTCATTTTTCTCTTTGTGTGTCACCTACAGACCACGATTCTTTAAGGAGCTAAATCTCTATTCTTGGGCACTTAGAAATGCATACAAATGGGTAGCAAGGCAAGTAAAAATATAACATGAATGTATATAAACTGAATTACATTCAATCATTTACGTTTTTACAGTAACTTCTAATCAGTTATGTTCGGCGAAATACATGTATGCGAAACGTCCAAATTGAATAGGCGTCTGATTATTCCAGCCTACAACAATAGTATTCTCCTGTGGGTTATGTTTAGGCTTGTTCATTGAGTCGCTTCATTACAAAGGACACACAAAATCTTTCCTGCAACCACACCCAATTTGATGTTTACAAACCCATTTCTTCTTTGTGTGTATGTGCCCCTCTCTTCTGCACCTAACCCGGGCTAATTGAAGACGGGCATACACCATACAGTGTTGTATAAGGGAAATTTTTGCCTGGGCAGCAACTAAATTCCAACTGCCAAGGGATCTTTTACGTGCACGCCAATGTGTACACAGGACATCGGTTTTTCATCCCATCCGAACGACTAGGCAGCTGTCCTTGTCAGGCCCTCCGTCTGTATCACTGACAAGAGAAACCACGCCGGAAAATCAACATGAACTTTCTCGGACAATGCAGGGATCAAACATCCGAACTCCAGGTTTAGCGTCTGAATTGATTGTCTCGGAACTTGGTAAACTTATTGCTTAAGCAACTATTGATTTTGATGCATGATTCGCCCCCCTTGGACGATACCACACCCACTTTTTTGTTAAAATCTTGTCTGTATTAACCGATTTTGTTCCATTTCGACATGGTCCGCCAAGGTTGTACCTATTTATATTGGTCTATGTCCAATCCCACAAAGAAGTGGGCCATGTCCAATTTTTTGTCTCTAATCTGCAGACTGCAAATCTGAATGGATCATCTTGTTTTACGTTATATTTACTAATGTTATATTTACGTTAGAAAACTTACGTTAGATTTACGTTAAAAAACTAACGTTATATTTACGTTAGAAAACTAACGTTAGATTTACGTTAAAAAACTAACGTTAGATTTACGTTAGAAAACTAACGTTAGATTTACGTTAGAAAACTAACGTTAGATTTACGTTAGAAAACTAACGTTAGATTTACGTTAGTCGTAAATCTAACGGTTAGAAACCAGACATAAAATCTACGTTAGATTAACGTTAGAATTATCACCATGGATCATCTTGTTTTACGTTATATTTACTAATGTTATATTTACGTTAGAAAACTAACGTTATATTTACGTTAGAAAACTAACGTTATATTTACGTTAGGAAACTAGCGTTAGATTTACGTTAGAAAACTAACGTTAGATTTACGTTAGAAAACTAACGTTAGATTTACGTTAGAAAACTAACGTTAGATTTACGTTAGAAAACTAACCATAAACTAACGGTTAGAAACCTGACGTAAAATTTACGTTAGATTAACGTTAGAATTATCACCAATAATACATATTTAATTTTTATGACTGAATTCCCTCTATTTATCAATTGTTATAATGTGCACGCACTGGTATGGTTATTTAATCCAGAAGTATTGAAGCGAAAAAAATTGGTTATATAACCGTCATAAAATTTACGTTAGATTTACGTCATTTTCTGACGTAAAAGTAACCATAACCATTCTGACGTAAAAGTAACGTAAATTTAACCATACAATTTTACCATTATTGGACGCTAACCTAAATCTAACCATAATGACGTAAAAGTAACGTAAATCTAACGATCCATGTTAACTGGGTAGATTCCCATGATGATAATATTTGTTTGGCAAATTTAGGCCTACCTGTCCAATAACAGCTTTGCCATTTCTTGATGAGTCTCTACTTTCAGTTTATCCTTCTGTTCCCAAGTTCACGTTTGTTATAGATCTTCTCAGCCTAAACTTTCTCTGATATTCCGCTTGCCTGCGCTTCTTGGCCGAATCGGTAACTACTGTCTTTCTAAGCATGGTGATCTTTCTACTACTGGTACTACTAATTTACTTTCTCAATAATTACACGTAAATATTACTAAAGACATCATAAATGATAAATAAACATCCGACCACGAGAGGACTCAAAGCTTGTCGATCGAAGAAGGAAAAATTCACACTGTCACTAGTCGAATTCGAGAACACAGTAGCTGATTGACACCTCCATTCAGGCAGATTAAACCTCAGACGGACTGTCTAGAATGTTATTAATCAGTTTGAATGAATTGTGTGCTAATCCAAGTCATATTAATCCCCATTTCTTTTCACATTCTCGCCCATATTTGTATTTATTTATTTACGACACACGACAAAAAGAAGAAGAACGAGGGATTCCCTGCTCATGACATCATGGAAAGCTATTCTTAGAACAGGAAGTCAACTAATCTCAAGGGAGATAACTCCCTTGGCACAAATTGTGACAAATGGCGACAATAAAATTCAAATTCGGTTACGTAACCGAATGCAATGTGATTTGGACTTTAAAAATACTTTCGAGCACCCTGGACGAGTAAAATTGGATTTAATGGATAATTATAGCATCAGGTAAGGCACTAACTCATCTAGTACTTAGAATAAGGCTATTTTTATATTTTCTTTAGCTGTCAAGCCAGCGAGAGTGTTATTGTCCCTTTAAAGCAATTCTCTTTACGCCACCTTCAAAGTCATTGCCCCTTAAAGTTTCAATAGTTCAAATAAAATATCAAAGTTTCAAAGCAAATACAATTTTTTCAAATACCAACTCTCGAATAAAATATTTACAAAAAATATAAACTTTCAAACAAAAAACACACACTTTCAAAACAAAATATCAACTGTTTCATAATTCAGAGATTCGCTTCGTTTGCATTAAGACCTCAAGAACTCTTGTTATTCTAAATAATCTGTTTCTTCTTATCAGTTCCTGCATTTTAATTAAAGTTTCACATATATATTGGACTTCTTTAACTAGCACCAGACAAGATGAATGTAGATTAGCTAATATTAAATAACATCTCAAGTAAAAAGCGGCAATACTTATATAAAGAAGAAATGCTTGTCGTGAAACAAAAGATAAGAATGAAATCAAAGAAGCTAAATAGATTTGTCAACGCCAACGTGTCTGATAGCAATGCTCTATGGGGCGGTGAGTTTCGACTACATGGAGATTTAAACTTTTGAAAAAAATGGGGTTTAACGTCCTAAAGTTCTACACCAACCTGTCTAAGTACGAATTCCAACTGTCAATAAGGATTGTTTTACGTGTATTTCTACGTGTACACGGGACCTCGGGTTTTCAACGTTTCCGTACTACACGCTGTTCTTTGCCGACCGTCCGTTCTGCAGCAATAGCAAGGGAAAATCACACCGGAAATCTCAACATGGGACCCGGTTTCTATTTCATAATATTGGGTAGTATTAGGTAGTATTGGGTTATTATTGGCTTGATTTGGGTGATGTAGAGAGGCAAATGGAACAGCCAGACATCGGTAATCACACGAAGTACATTTTCCACGATATATCTCACTAATTTAAAAAAAAAATATAAAGTAATATGCTCATTTGGTGTAGTATTGGGTAGAACGTAGTGATATTCGGGTAGTATTGGATAAATCGTCCCGCCGCATTGAACTCGTACAACTAGCTACGTACCAATGGTAATAGCTTAGGGAAGTCGGCATCGGTAATGTTTTTTTTAAAAATAAGTGTTGTTATTGGGTGAAATTATAACATCACATTTGCAAGATTTAGACGACATGTTGACCCGATGGTCTGCGAATAAATCAAACAAATCTATTTATGATAAGCAAAACTAATCAACCAGGAAATTGATCAAATCATCCCCACGGCAACGTAGACAGGTTGATGAAAGAGTTTTTAAATTAACGGCATATCATGGATCTTACATAATGTTGTTTCATATCTGTAACTTCACAGGTTGGAATAAATTATCTCAAGTTCCTCAAATCTATGCACAATTTATACGATAAATCTTTAACTGAATGAATATGGTAACTTTCTCATATCGAATAAAATTCAAAGTATCGCATCTTTCCCTTACATACTTTGATGGACTTGATAAATTAACATGTTAGTTTGGAGAAGATGAACGAGATCGATTAAGGAAATGCACCAGACAGTCAACCTCATTCCGTCAAATGTTTGATGGCTATTGACTTCATAATGGTTCGAGGGATAAGCCCTTTTGTCTCCTTGATTTTTCTGATTCGGTTGTTATTCACAATGTGCACAAACATTTCATATCTGATTACCTTTTATGACACACTCTTCAAAAGCTGGGTCATTATTTATCTTCCATTCCAAGAGAAGCTTCCTAGTATTTATTCAAAGTTGTTAACAACCCACTAGACCTACAACTAAGTGTTGTTTTGGACACAATTTCAAACATACCAGTCACAGAAAGATTCATATTTAGAAATATCGATCATTTTATAGTTTTGATTAATGTACAAAATTATCTTTCGGGTATAGAAATACACAATACTGCAATAAAACACCCCAAAACGTCATCAGAATATCTTATAAGTTATAATTTAGGTATAAGGCGAATGGAAGATCGATGAGTGTGATTATATAATAAGTATGATAGATTTGTAAAATAATTGTCGTTTTAATCTTATTTTGGTTACACTTAACCAGTATAATAGAGAAAAGCGCTTGCATTCTACAAATTTTAATTCTGGTTAGATTTCGCCTCGGTATTATTTGATATATAAAGACTTGGCAACTTTAAAGCGAGAATTTCATACTTTCTTAGAAAGTCAAAACATAATTATTTATATGATTTTTATCCCAATAGGTTATCAACTCACTATTATAGACCATAAGCATTATTTCACACACTTAAAAATCATTGACACAGGAAATAATAACACAATTACTTTCCTTGTCCCCCCCCCCCCAATGAAATAGCTATCTTCAAACGTTTGAATTTGAAGTTGAAAATGATATTTTTGCCAATTTCCCAACTGGCAATAGTGAATTATAGGATTAATAGGATTATTCTTTAACAAGGTAGGACCGTGTATCAATACCATCTATTTAAGGCTTTTTTAAAATAAATTAAAAAAAATACAACTTAAAAAGTTTGAAATTGTAGCTTTAATGAGAAAAATAAGATGGCTTACGTTATTTTAGCTCTAGTAGTGTAGAAAACAAATCGAAGAAGTTTAGATAATTTCGTGTGTTTGTTGAATTTTCTCTGTATACATTTTATATTGTATTTTAAAACGAAAAACGAAACGAATATATTTTTAGCGTGTTGAAAGTCAAATAAAAATGTAAAGGTCACATAGATATATTTACAAATGTAATTTGCCTGTTTGAACAAGATGGCACCATTCTCAGCTGTTGTTGAGAGATTAGAAAGCTGAATAAAGATCTACCATCAGTTGCTAATGTCCATTTTATGGAGATCTATTCACGATTATTTAAAAATCAATAGTAAATTCGCTGTTACCCTACAGATGCTGGCAGATGAAAAACAACTTGGAGAATTAACACAACTGGAAATAACATTTGGATTTTTGAAATGTCAACCACTCAAGATTTTGTCAATAACAGATTTCTTAAGTGCTTTAAGTCCCAATTGCTGAGGTAAACAACAAATGTAAAACTATAAAAGCAGTAACCATGGTCGTGGTGTGGAGGTTGGCGGTGGCGGGCGGGGTATCAGTTCTCAGCTGTTCCCAGACACACAGCTTGTTTACTCGGACCCGGTCCCGTGTACATGTTGACGTACACATGAAAAAAATGCGCTTGACAGTTGAAATTTAAAAAAAGAGTAGGGCACCGTGCCGTAGTCCAGGCAAAAGCCCGCCCAGCTTCATTAACCTAACCCGTGGAAAACAGTAGGGCATTAAACTCATGTCATTTACTCGAAAGTTAGCACAATACTGTCTGGTATAGGGTTACCACTGTCAAAAGCATTTAACAGTTGCTTCTGATATGTTCCCTTAAACTACGATTAATTATGATCTTGGTGGCCCCAGGGCGTATTCCTATTGTTCATTTTAACAGATTGATACGTAGTCAATATCAATCACTGAATTATAATCTAGATATTCCAGAACCAGACTGCAATGTACCCCTAAAGGGATATACAGCCTGCTACTGACAATCTGTCGTCTGTTCTCTGGAATATATATTTTTTTATATTATAGAAATGTGGTAAGGTATACGACCGAGTCGCCTGACATTTCATCGTAAACACAATCTGATTAAAACACAGATCCTATTCGTTCCGTTTTCATAGTTCAAAATATCATTGCCTACACTAGGATCTGGAAGAGTTGTTATCATTGACGTGTTCTAAATGATGTGAGGGATTAGCCAATGAAACGGTCGGTTACGGTGAGCTAAGGCGTGTTTTGCACGAAACTGCGGGTAACATCAATGTTGATTGGTTTATCAAATGTCTGACGTTATAGGGTCAAAAGCAGTTCGTATGACCTCTAATGCGACCTACCATTACAACTGGTCAGATCTTCAAGTAGTGTAGCCATCGAAAGTATAAAAATATAGAGCTGTATTTAATCAGATTGAACGTAAACACTAAAAATATAGAATATGTATTTTAAAAAGCTATATGTATTTACATATTCTATATTTTTAGAATACCCGACTACCGATTTTTCATGTCTTTTATAGCTTTCTTCTTTTAAAGGTATAGGAATTTAAGATTTTTTTTTGTCTGGAAAACGGAGATATCATATTTTTTTTCGGATGGATGTGAAATATAATGATCTGCTATAACATATATATTATAAGCTATTTTATGCGTGATTATATACTGTGTTAAACATTAGTGTGTCTGTCTGTAGCAGGTTGACCACGTATATCTTCTATTTCAACGCACAATCTGTGCCTCCCTTATAGAATTTTCGTTTATTCTTCTGGTCAGATTATGTGAATGTATAGCAAAGCTCAAATATATATGCGCCTAAGAGAAATTTATTGTGAATATAAAAATATTTAAGCATTTGAGTTAGTGTTCAATGGCTCGTAAGGGAATGAAAATGTTTCGACAGCCATCCTACTGATAGCCATAAACTGCAAGTAACTACAGAAATAGCTCTGTCCAGCAGTGTAGAGAGAGATAAATCAAAGGAACTGACAATATACAGACTTGGGACTATCGAAATTACGAACCATTCTGCTTGCAAGTGTGCCCCAATGTCATATATTTAAAGCTGAATTGTATTTGCATTTGGCTTCTACACACTTGCAAACCTTTGGTCAATATGGTGTTGGACTTTGGAGTTGAAATGTTGGTCAATATGTTACCGATAAGTTGACAGCATGTACATACATTAAGGTCTCAGTATTATAAAGATAAGAGTCACATAATAAATAATATAATTGACGCCTATTAATGGCTTTATATATTCTATGATCATAATTTCTTGTGGACGACTCGGTATAAAAGCTTTGTAAATAGAGTTTCCAATCGGTTTCTAGATATTAGACGTTTTCTGACAGAACTCTTCGCTGTTGTTAGTATTGTTTTATTATCACATTTAACGTTGCTTACCACAAACGCCACCCTTTGATATATTTCGATTCATGTATTCAATTAGTTATTCAAACAAAATAATTGACATTAACCGCAACAACCCGATTGATTCACATTTCTGGTATAGTTATTATATTTCAATATCACGGGGACTTGAATTCGCCAGATGGTGTCAGATGTTGAGATTACATAAATGCCATTATATTATAATTTTATCATCGGAGTATTACCATATCTGTTTAAATTGCCTTAGTTTTCTTTATCTGAAATACATGTTTGGTTTGGTCTCAAAGTTGGAATTCGGTTCTAAAGGTACAGTGTACACTTACTATTTCTAGTAACGTTATGCAAGTTACAATTTATCTCGACTCCAGTACCCTACAGCTAGACTCGACTGTATGGCGAAGTCCGCCATTGGAACTACTTTCAAGTTCTCGGGTTATCAACAGCGTCACCCAGGACGACGCAAGGACAACTTTGCAACGGAAAATCCTATACACCCTTCGAATGATGCAATTTTGAGAACTTTTTTCTGAAAGCGGAACGATTTCCTAATAATTAAACCGGTGCCCCACAGCAACTTATCGTCATACAACCGAGGCTAGATATAGAGGAGCAGAATATGTCGAGGTTTGACGTGCGCGATTTATCTAGGCGTCTCTCATGGCTTCCAAAGTTTGCATTTTAGACAAAATTAGGCAGCTGACAGTGGGGGTTTCACGTACCAATTCTTGCTTTCACGCTCTTATGTATGTGTATCAAACGTGTTGTAGGCATACAGTATGGTTTATATACATGTATTTATCTTAATTTAGATTTCATACTGATTGTGTAGTTGTGTACACACAAAGTAAAAAAGAACCCCTCGTCATGACTACAATGTACTGCTTCCAGACAGGTAAACAATTTACTATTCCCACGATTTGTTTAATTATTTAATAAATCAATAATGTGCATTGTTAAACTCTGTGTTTTTACTTACAGGTTGATGGAGTTAAAATCAATATTAGAATATCATTTTCTCTACCAAACCTGAGGATTTGAAGATATATAGAGGTTGAACAATACATTGGAGATTTTAAAGAAAAATCCTAGTAATGTCACGTCCTTAATAAATACACAAGATGATATTGTGTTATTAATGGGTCAACTATCTTAAAGATATGGGATCTTCGTTCTATCTCCGGGTTGTGTATATGATTTGTTGTGGGTTCTTGGTATGGGGCTACCCACCAGAGATCTTTAATAAATCTTATGAATATATTCAGTGTGGGGACATCAACATAGGCGCCGTTTTATCTATACATATATCGGAAGATAACCGAAATTGCGGTCAAAGCATTCCTTTATTTCCGGCAATAGAATACGTACAAGCCGTTATCTTTGCTATCAACGAAATTAACAACCGGACCGATATCTTACCTAATGTTACTTTGGGAACTGTTATTTTGGATGACTGTCTTATGCCATCAATGGTGTTAGCGAGAGCAATGCAGTTTATGCCAGACCTTCACGATTTCCAAAATCATTGCCCGAGCCCGCCATGCTTCAATCGCACCAACGAGACAGTACCGAGATTCTATGACGTTGTAAGCGTCATAGGATCGTACACGAGTTCTTTAAGTATAGTTTTAGCCAATGTGTTAGCGTTATTCAAGATTCCCCAGATTAGTCACACATCCACGAGTGATCTTTTGAGTGATAAGAAACGCTTTCCCTATTTTCTGAGAATGGTTCCACCGGATAAGAACCAAGTGAAAGTTATCGTGGACCTGTTGCATTTCTTTAATTGGAAATATGTCTCCGTCATATATTCGGAAGGAAGCTATGGACAGGAAAGCGAAAGGCAACTCATAAAACAATTTCGGGAACTAGATATTTGTGTTGCTCAATCAATAGAAATACGAAATTCTATGGGCAATTCTCAGTATGACAGTGTCATTGATTCATTAAGAAAATACAAAGGTGCTCGTGCAGTAGTTCTGTACGCAGATAGTGTACATGCAGCTTCTGTTATAAAAGCGGCAAAACGTAAAAACGCATTTCGTGAATTCTTGTGGACCGGAAGTGACGCATTAAGCTTGATTTTAGATGATGATTCAGAATATTGTAATTCCAGCTTGGGTTCTCTCAGTGTTCGTCCATTTTCTGCAAATGTCCCAAGATTTTCTAAGTATATGAAATCTTTACGCGAAACAGGCTTATTTCATGAGAAACATCGAGTTGAGAAGGACGTTCAGGCCTGGTTGCCATACAACGTCACATCCGGAAAATTTACCGAACCAGAAATGGAGAAAAGTGGTTTGCATCAAATCGCAGAGGATGATAATTATGTTCCAATATTTGCGGCGTCGTATGTGATTGATGCAGTGTATGCGTTTGCGTATGCCTTACATGATTATATAAACACGAACTGTGGTGAATTAAAAGGTAAAGCAGTAAGACAGTGTATTCAGGGAGAAGGCCTCTTAAATGCCTTAAAGGAAGTCACATTTAACAGTTCCATCGGTGAGATATCATTTGACCAAAATGGTGACGTAGTTGGTAAATATGAAATACGTCAGTGTCAAATGGTCGAAGGTACTCCGCGTCATGAACAGGTTGGTATGTGGGATATGAAAACACATGCACTGTCTATTGACAAGGATAAATTAAAATGGTCAGAATTTAAGAAAAGTAGTACTGGTAATCATTCAAATAATGATCATTCCATTCCAGAATCGGTGTGTGCAGAACCTTGCGTCAGCGGTCAAATATATTCCTTTTCGCGAGAAACATGTTGCTGGAAATGTGTATCTTGTAAAAACAACGAAATAACGTCTGTTAATTCTACACACTGTGATACATGTGAGAATTTATTTTGGCCGGATGAACGTACGCGTAGCCGGTGTGTAGAAATAGTTCCCAGTTACGTCACTTTGGCAGACTTAATAGCGTGTTCTGTTTGTATATGTGCCATATTAGGACTTTTTGTTGCCCTTTTTGTGGTCATGTTATTCCATACTTATAGACATGAGAGAATTATTCGATCATCAAGTCGCGAATTGAGCCAAGTGATGCTAGTGGGTATTTCTGTGGCATTCATGTTGGTGTTCAGTTTTTTGAGTGTACCAAACAGTGTGTCATGCTATCTAAATCACGTAGGCTTTAGTCTCACCTTCACGTTTGTGTATGCACCGCTTTTGGTAAAGACAAATCGGATTTACAGAATCTTCAGGGCGGGAAGAAAAACAACCGCACTTCCCAAATGTACCAGCCCTACATCACAAGTTGCCATAGTCACGGGGATTATTTTTATTCAGGTTAGTATGAGGGATGTAATCCCCATTTTTAATGATTAAAACAGGAAGCTATAAGAAGAACTAAGACCCCTTCTAGACAGCCTTCCGTTGACGTGTATACAGTAACTCACGCAGAAATCACTTTTTATTAAATAAAATATCGATAAGATTTGATTTGTCTCAGGGACAAACTTGGTATTCGAGTTTTGTCTATTATACTTTGAGCGATATATGCTTGCTCACACCCGAGGGCAACATCTCGATTTAAACATTACATTTATACTAAATTAACCAGCGGATGCCAGGCAGGATACGCCCACATACAAGAGTCTGATAGAGAACAAGCTAAATAGAAAGTGATTTTTCCTACAATCAAGGGCCATA
Organism: Patella pellucida; assembly: GCA_917208275.1. Taxonomy (NCBI): domain Eukaryota; kingdom Metazoa; phylum Mollusca; class Gastropoda; family Patellidae; genus Patella; species Patella pellucida. Next base: position 69,008,032 of record OU795039.1, read on the forward strand.
TATTTCATGAGAGTTACAACTCAATATGCAAAAATATGGACTGGAAACAAGAACGTTGGGTTATAAATTGTGACTTCTACAGAGTCCACAACCTTAATATGCCATATTTTTTACACTATTCGCGTACAAGTAGCGACCATTTTGTTCGACAGTTTTGGTCCGATTTTCACGAAATTCGAACCCAACCTTTATTACGGTGTAACGGTGATAACATAAAGTGTATTTTTAAATTGGCATAATAATTGTGACCTCCAGAGGGACTTCAAGCTAAAAATGGCGATTTTCGTGTAATCAGGGGCCATACTTCAGGAGGTTACTATCTGGTATGCGCAAATATGGAAAGGAAATCAAAATCGGTTCAAACTTGTTACCTCTTCGACAATATACGCCCACATGCAAATGTATAAAATATTTTACTAACGCCTGACTTACACAATGTAAAATGGAAATTAAAACCGTATTATTTATGTTACAAAAGCCAACCAACCTTTACGTGTACACAAACTCGGCTATAAGAATTATGGCCGCCTTGTTTACATACACAATTCAGTCTACGGTATCACCCTAGGTGGATCGAGGATAGCCGGAGTCTCGTATATAAATTAGTAGACATTTAATGGTTGTTATGAGATTGAATTTTTGAACCAGATTGAAACCAGCCGCCTTGTTTACATACACAATTAGGTCTGCGATATCACCCTAGGTGGAAGTTGACGTTAAGACCTACACAATATCCTGGTAGATCAAGGATAGCCGTAATTTCGTATATAAATTAGTAGAGATTTAATCGTTGTTAAATGAGATCGAATTTTTGGACCAGATTGGAACTTCCATTATTTTATAAATGAATTCTATAAAAACACACCCATCAATCTGTAATAGGAGAATCCCTCTGCTGTTAATATGGCATTGAATAATTATGTTTTAACATATTGCCAACCGTTACGTGGGTTTCAGCAACATAAATCCTAACAAGATAACAGGAAATTGGGATATTAAAATTAATATAATCGCAGAAAACCTGAAACTCGAATCCAGTTTATATTTTAAATAATGCTTTTACGTTTTTAATAATTTGATTTAAGTACATATTAGACAATATGACTTCTATACAATGTGTAAATCTAATATTTATCGAAAGATAATAATTAATATATATAATGCCATCATTAATTAAAAGAGCACAAATTCTAGCAAAAGTCTTACACAATGCGGTATTGATAGTTTGCTGAAAGTTTCGCTCGACTACACACCCCTTTCGCCCATATCCACGAAACCTGATAAAAATATAGACCCGTCTCCGTTTTGTGCTTTGGATCATACAACAAGAACTTATTTTCTTGCCGAGTACCTAACTTGAAATGAATAGTAGTTTATGTCAGTTATTGACGCAGTCTATCATTTCGATCGATTTTTACCAGTAGTTAGCCATATTGTTATCGGATTGCGACCATTTGTCTGAGATTAATGGACAATTTGTCCATGTGTTAACCAATAACGTAGATTGGGATTGGACTTAATTACTTATCATGTTCAATTTGATCATGTCAAAATAAGTCTTTGATAATACTGACTTATGTCAATAAAAATCTGTTTTTAGAATTAGATTTGACGCATGACGTACTTTAGTTGTCTTAAAGAGGATTATATTTTCCGGTGGACGAGAGCAGCTTCAGATGATATCAATTCCGTTTATCATTTCCTGTTATGGTTGGCCTATCTATCTTATTGGTACCAAAGTCAGGAAGGAAATACTAGACGTCGGGATTGGGTAAAATAATAGTCAACGGAGATTTACAATTGTTAGCACTCAGGGGGATACTATTACAATGTCTACGACGTAGAAAGTGATCTCATTAAGTTTTCGTATTTTAGAAATTCTTATAAAATGAGATAGGTTGACAGATAACAGTTCCTTAAGATTTACAATGGTAAACAGTGGGATACTGTTGTAATTTAGACGATATTGGAAGGGATCTGATTTTCGTATCAGATTTTTTTTCTTATTTTGGAATTTCTCCACGGAATTAAGTAGGTTGACAAATTAGAGTTGTTGTTTTCTATTTCTGCGTTGCTTGGCAAGATTTATTGTAACTTCCTTTCCGACATATATCGATATTTTACCCAGCAGTTAGTGAACTAGATTTTTAACCACGTGGTTAGTGTGGTTTATTAAAGTACATGGTAAATTTAGATATTGCATGAACAGATTAATAGCAAATCTCTACCTAGGGAGGTAAAAACATGTTCTGTGTCCTAAAACAAGGACAGTCATACCACATCATCCAATTTAAACGCCTAACTTACAAAAATCGCCGAAATCTTAAAGGCATGGTTTTCTAGGTCAATGCTTATTTACAAATTGAAATCCAAAATTGAACAAATTATGGACGCTTTTCCAATTTGACTTGAAACGTTTTTTCTTAACTACTAAACCATTTAGCACCCACTTTCACCTTAGGACCAACGTAAAAGTTAATGTAGCATACCCATAAAATAATTTAAAAAAAAAGAGCCGTTTATTAATTTCCATGGTCTACAATTGGTCGTTTTGTAATTCATATTGGTATTTAAAGCAATTGAGTTTATTACATTTTATATATAGGTTGATGGACGGTCGACAGGTTTTCAGCAAATCTGGCAAAGGTCTATTCTTGTAGCTTTGAACCATTTTCCCTAAGATGCCTCGCCATTCCTGTTACAGGAAACTCTAACTTTGTTGTGATTAAACTAGTGGTATTATAGTAGTAGTTGTAGCTGCTGATTTAACAGTCTACTCCGCTGGCTTTGAAATTCTTTTTCGGTAGATTATTCAGGCATCACTCTAGACTGCATGGGAATATGGCTATGGATCCTTTATAAATACACGCAAATGACACGATAGTAGAACTAATTATTGTGATGATAGCCGGATGTCCTTTAATACGAAACACCATTACTGTGTTTTAGCATTATTGATGTTGATAAAGGCCAGATTGTGATGTTGAGATGCCAGATTGGTTGTCCAGACCAACACAGCAAAGTTTTATTTCCTAATTAAAAGATACAACCTTCCCTTATATTCGTAGAGAAAAAACCATAAAAGCTTAATAATCTTCGCCCGATCTCCTCCCACTGCCAAATGCCCCTACGCGCTAGCGAATTATTGAAATAAAATTGAACTATATGTTAGTCCTCAGATTATCTAATTGTGTCGAGTGGGCGCTAAAACCTCAATTATCTATATTTTTTGAATATTAGCAAAAATGAGAACGTCCCTTTAAAAATCAATCTACAAAAATTATTTAAAGTATGATTGAATTGTGGGCTGCTCGCATAACATGCTAAAACGACATGAATTATTTCCTGTTGATTTATAACTCGGCAAATGATCGGACGAAGACTGGTGAAAATAGAGGCGTTTACTGCTACACCATTCTTCAAGGGAGGGATTTGGCGCAACGGTTAGAGAGTAGGATTTGTAACCTAGCGGTTGCAGGTTCGAGACCCGAATTGTGCGCCGAGTTCTTGTGTCCTTGAAAAAGACACTTCATCCCTGCATTCCACTCTACCCAGCTGTAAATGGGTACCGGTAGGATGGTGTATTTGACACAAAAAACTGTTGCGCTCCTTGAAACTTCAAGTTGAAGCTGCATATGTTGGAGCTCTTTCTATGAGTTGTAAAGGGAGGTAATCAGGCTTACCTGAATCCTAGAGACCGGGATAGTAATTGTGTAGCGCTTTGAGCATAAACTTGGTTTGTGGATATAGCGCATTATAAATGTACATATTATTATATTATTATTATTATCTCCACCCCCAACAGAATTACATGTAAACCAGACTATTTCATAGATGAGGTTTAGTACACCTTAATAAGAACGGCGAATTGGTCTAATGCCCCAACTTTAGATCATAAGTCATGTGGCGTGGTTTCGATTCCGTGCGCGTGTGTAACAAGGAGTGGGGTTGCATACACAATCTAATGTATTTTCTCCGGGTTGTCCGCTTTCCTCTTACTGCCAAAGGACCTCTACGCGTATTCGCATTATAATTATTGAATTGTTTTAACGTGTGTTAGTTCCGAAAATAAATTGTTTGTTGAGTGGACGTTACCGGGTGGTTGGGATGGCCTAGTTTGTCTAAAGTGCCACGCTTCAACCTCTAGCTGGCCGGTCACCTCTTGTTTTCGGCTGTGGTTTCGATCCCAGGGTGAGCGTATGTGACATGGAGATAATGGCGCCTTCTCAACCTCGTGGGTATTTTCATGGCACTCCGTGTTCTTCCCACTGCTAAAACCCCCATGCGCAAACGAATTATTGAAATAAAAAATTGAAAATAAAAACAAACGTTAGTCCCAAAGTGACCTAGTATGTCTCTCTCTCTCTCTGACTGGACGTTACCGTCCCTCGCTTTTTCTTGTAATTGAAAATGTTATACACACATATATTAACTACACTAGCGGCAGTTTTTGAACTGATCGCGCCTGCGATTTCAGTATATGTCAAGGTATCAGGTTAACTATTTGCTAGAACGAATGTGACATAGTATTTTAAATTTATATTTTGTTTAATTTAATCTTGTAGAAAATGTTTTCATGAACCAAAGATACAATCATGGAATAGCTTTTCAATTGGATAAAAAACAATGCTAGATGGAACTTGAAATTTTGTTTTCTTGTTTATTAGTTTATTTGAACATTTCTCTTATTTATGATGTGTAAGAAGGTGTCAGTAGTGTTAGTTTGATTGTTCGGTTCCCATGTGGGCAATACTGGCGTGCTAACATTTCTGAATTCTATACCTCCCACTGGTTCATTGATGTATTGTTTTAATTACTTACAGAATAACAAACATATATAACACATTTATAAGATGAAAAATGTATCGGTAGTAATTAAATACAACGGTTTCCTTAAATAGTTTTGAAGATTAACAATACATGAACATCACGCAAAACAAACTCGATTTCTAATTGACGTTTATGCATTATTTTAAATAGCTACAATATTTGTAGGCATGATAATTCTTATTCACGGCTACAATTGATAAACTATTCGAGGCTTTGAGCAAGTAAAATTAGGTTCAATTGCCAATTGTTTTTATCACAAATGTTACAAATAGTGAAGAGTGGAACACTGAAAACTTAATCTTATCTTACCGAACATTTTTCTGTATTTTCGAGTGACAAGAAATTATTGAAATCTCGCGATTCTGGGTCGACCGCCATTTTAAAACGAACAGAAGGTTGGGTTTAATCAATGATATAATTAAAGTTACATTACTCAAGATATAGATAAGAACTAGCCATTCTTGCTATAATAGTTCGAAAGGAGGTGATGTAAAATGAATAATTTGAAAATTTCATTCAAAGTACTCTATTGCAAGCGAAGATATTGGCTTTTGAAATTTGGCCGACGTGTGCAATAATTTCAACCACGGTTCTGGTTGATCAAAGCTAAGACTCGAAGCGTCTGGGACCGCCATATTTGATTTATCACTGAAACGTTTTAATCTGTTTAATATCGGAACAATCTGATGCCATCCAACGTTGATTAAGGCCTGGATCAGTTAATTAATGTCTAATTAATACTTTAGAAAACATTTCATGCCCAAATAAAGACCTGCACTAGGCAGATTTAGCTCTTGAATAATGCATGTTTAAACGGTTAGGTTTCAACGTTATTTTAATGGGAATCGATTTATTATAGAATGTATTGTTAAGGTATGTACAATACAGTTTGGGGTCAGTGTAAATGGAAATTAAGGGAGTTATAGGCCAGTAACTATAGGCCAGTAACTACCCAACTTGCCCAAAGGAACGCCTCAGGACGTTCCACTACTGTGGCTTGAGCAAGACGGAAGACATCAGTAGTGGAACCATTGCTAAATTTTGAAGTGCAAAAAGCAGTATATGTTTATTATGTGGCTCACATTATTGAAAAATAGCAGTTGTACCAATGTTCCACCGGTAGTCTGTAACATTATCGACCCCCTTTTAATAATTACAAGTAAAAAGCCTGGAAACGAGCTAATATTTCTCGGGAACCCCTTGTCAGAAGTGTGATGATGGCCAAAGAAGAGGACCTATAAAAAGCTGTATGTTATTTTAAAAGTTATCTCACAGTCTACATTATGTTTGATTTGGGAATTACATAATGACAAAATGGCACAAGGAATGTTCATAAATATCACTGTTCAAGCAAAAACCCACGTCTTTGGTTAAAAGCTCAATTATCAGATGATACCACTCAACTCGTAAAAGCTATGCAGTTTATGACCACGACTGTCTATACAACCCGGGGAAACACACAGACTCGCTAATGGTGTGGGGCGGGGGAACCGCCATCAGAGCTGTGAATTTATGAGACCAAGTTTTTGTAGACCAGTATTTTAATGCGTAGATTCCGAATGTGGGAAGGGATCAGGCGTTTGAAGGTGCGTATTCGAGATATTTGAGGTCTAACGTCGACATTTGTGGAAAAATGTTACATAAATGATGACCATGTTATATATTAATAAAACATAAACGTCTAGGACTGATCATAAATAAATGGGTGTTGATGATGCCAATGGACAACTGCTTTGAGTGGTGACAAGGTTGTATGGGAGGTTGCAGGTGTGCGTGTGTGGAATGGGGATGAGGTGGAGGATTGGCTGGAGATACGTTCACGACTTCGATTTAAATAATGATTTTCTGAGAGCTTGATGAAAAATCTCTAAATATATGTATCATGATCCCATTGTATGGGGATGGGTGCCGGAGTGGACAGAAATCATTTGGTTTATATGACCTTAAAAGTGGCTTCTCGTTCGTTTTTCTTTGTTTGGTGCCCATCGTGTCATTCAAAATATTAAGTTATAATGATAATTTGCAAGAGATCTTGAAATGCAGTTCAAAACCACAGTAAATAAGACACATGTTTAGATATTAGTTTATTAGTAGTCTAAATATCCCAGTCATGCATTGCAGGGTCATCATGTTCGATCATTGGTTTTGCTGTGTTTAATGTGAAGCAAAAGATCAGTACTGCAAGGTGGAAATTAAGAAAGGACTGTTTCTTCCCCCCATGTTTTTTTTTACTGATGTAAGTCGCCCTTCGCGATATTTTCTACCTTCGTTCGTCTCATTATCGATGTACTTTTAGATCATTTTTTGCGAGGAAAAATAATTTGGATGTCTACTTCCCCCGAGCAAGGATACAAAATACAATTGATAAGCTATTTTGGTATCCTCGTGGTTTGTTTTAAGTCCTAGGATATTGTCGACACTTTCAATGCTAATCTTGACATATTTTTGGATCCAATTAAATTTAGTATGGAAAGTATGGAGAATATCTCGGCCTAAAAGCTTTTAGTGGTAATCACTATCTGTCTTTCTTTGTCAAGATAATTCCAACTTTCAAATAATTTTTTAAAGATAAACAAATGATGTTTCTGATGACGTAATTGGTGGTTTAGAAAAAATTGTTTATACCATGAACGGAGAAATGCGACTTACATTAATAGATGACAATAGTAGACAGGATTACTGGAGGAATTTTAATCATGATGAAAAATAATAACCCTTTCTGTCTTTTTTTTACATCTTGTCTGAGTAGTCTTCTGCTGCAGATTAAACGCATGAAATTATATTGCAACAATACGGAGACATGCTGCAAAACCAATGATCTAACAAGATGACCCAGGGGTGGGTGCGCGGCTGGTATGAAGATTAAAGATGTGGATGCGTATCTGAAGCATACCCAAAGGATAAATGCGTGCTGTTGATCAGCCACCAAGAAGATAGTTATCCCGCTCATATCATGAACTTTGACTTTGAATCTTCTGATGAAGACTTGGTATAAACTAATATCTAAAACATGTCTTTGATGCACTGTCCATACCTCCTGCAAAGTATTATTATAATATCTAAATGACGAAATTGGTACTGTACGAGAAAGCTAACGGGAAGCCACTTTTTGAACCAAGTAATTTCTGTCCACAAAACTTTATGTTTTATTAATATATAACATGATCATCATTGGACCCACATCTCCAAAATCGGGATATACGAAAAAAAAACCCACGGTATAGAAAAATGTGTTCTCATAAATTCAAAGCTCGGCTGGCGACCCCCCGCCGGACTATAACCTGGAGGTCCCGTGTTCTATCAATTTGTTGACAGAGACGGTTGGGATTTTCAGATGATGTTCCTCCTTGTCAGTGACGAGAAATGACCGAGGTCCCGTGTACATTAGCATGGCCGTAAAAACACCCTTGACTGTTGGAATTCGGTGATATATAATAGGCAGTATATAGTTCGCTGTCTGGGCAAAAGCTCCCTCATATCCGTTTGCATATCAGGGCAGAATAGTAGTACGTTAAACCCCATGCCATTTCCTTAGACTTGGCTGTTTAGATACAATGTTTGAAAGTGACCAGAACAGGGATATTACCGTAGTTTATTTACATTCACCTGTTATATATCAATATCATATCTTACTTCACCTGAACACATCATATCAACATCTGGTATTTAAATATTCCTTTGAAATAGACATCACTCATTAAACACATGGCAGGTAAAACTAAATTTATATTTGTATACTTGAGTCGTGGTTTCGTTTTTACAAATAAAAACATGTGATTAATTCCGGCGAAGCACTTACCTGTTCTGAAGTATGTGAGGGTTTTTGTTTGGAATTCAAGAGTATGAAGAACTTGAAAATTTGTATTCTTTTACTTGAATCTGGTTAAAAACCAATTTATATCTTTGGTGCAATCGGGTCATTGGTTCGTTTGTTTTAAAGCCAACCATATAATAAAATCCGACAAAGAACGGGATTTTCGGATGATTCCTCTTGTCATTGGTGCTGGACGAAGTGCTAGTGGTTCGGATGGGACGGAAACCGTGGTTCCGCATACACATTGGTGTCAACGTAAAAGAAACATTGACAATTGGTATTAGAAATGAAAGCAGACTTTAGCGACGGTGTTCTGGCAAATTTCTCTCACATTACACGGCATAACCGCTATCAGTAGCCTGATTGGAGCAGAAACGTTAAACGTTAAAATGCATTTCATCTCATTTCCGGTTGAAGCAGTTTATAATTAGAAACCACTTTAAATAAATGAACTTAATATTTTTATGCACATGTGTTGATGAACTTGACGCTTGTGATAAATGCCCGCGGGTGCGTTTTTTAAGACTTTAAAAATAGTTATATTGCATGAGGTAAAGCAATACACCATTATAGATAACGCTGAACTGCGATGTTCTTTATTTGCATTAAATGATGGCATAGATAAATCATACTTGAGACTTGAGAATTTCAACTGCACGGTATAAAGTTTAAACAGATTTTGAAATAATTGAGTGCAACACAATTTCTAATCAGCATACTGATTAGTTTCTATTATTTTGTTTATATCTGGATGTCTTGGAAGTGTTACCAGAACATTGTCCACATGTTGAACCTGGTATCCGGCACTACAAGTTCTTGGTTTAACCATGGTCCGTATATTGGTTTAACCATAACTCATTTACCCGGTTCGTGCAGAAAGGTAGGACATCCAACCCCGTGATTTAAAGATGCATTCGTGCTATACTAGTTCAAAATAGAAGGACTGGAGCAGATATTAGGGCGTTCAATCATATTTCATGTACAGATTCATTTTCAAATATTTGAGAAAGAGCTAGTCGTTCTTGTTATTATAGATAAGGAAACATGTATATATTGAACATTTCTGTAATATCGCGTTACGACTGTTTGGCGTTTTGGCAAAACAGTCGTGGTCGTCAAGTCTGTGATTATTCATTTAAACGTTTAATTCAGGTGCGTAAATGTGTGGGGATGTGGAGAGGGGGGGGGGCATGAAAAAACCCCAGCCGGTCTCCAAAAAAGTGTAGTCATTGCTCTCGGTCTCAAAGTTATGCATCCGCAACTAAATGAATTAACAAATAATGTCAAAATAGAACCATTCGTTTAAAACATATTTGCACCATATTCTAATCCTATAGTTAACTAGTTCGCCCCCCCCCCCCTCCACTCTATGAGACAATGTTTTTAAGAAATAGTTATAGGTTACTAGGTTAGACAAGGTAGTCAATATGATTTACATGATCACTTACATATTATATACTAAAGTGTATATACAGAACACACCTGTGTGTCAGATAGTATATACATATGTACATACTATAACAATATAGACACCTATATATAATCTACTATGTTTACGTCTATAACAAATAAATAACTGACTGTCTATCCAACATCAAAGGTAACTAAACCACAATCAGTTAAATCCATTATATGTTTAGTTTCGGAAAGATATTCGGCGAGACGTATCTTTTAAAACTACTAACTGTATAACCAACCAACTTGTACTTTGAGATCAGAGTATCAAAGCAGTTTGTGTATTCCATCATCAAAATTAAAACAGTTCGGATATAGAAGCTTTAGTAATGCAGCACTAAAACTGTGAAACAATTTACCTAAAAATATTCGCGATGGCAAAACGCTTACAAGTTTCAAGTCCCAGTTGAAAACTCATTTGTTCAAACAACCTTATGGTGACTAAACAGCCATGCCATATATGTAGTTCATTGCTCTTTGAGCATGCTTGCGGATGGATTGGGTGCTCAAGAAATTGACATTTATTATTATTATTACTGACAGACTATCGCCATTGAAGAGACGACCACTGTCAAAATTGGTCGCATTATTTTTGTTACGTCCCTTTTTGTAAATCATTTTAGTGAAGCCTGTACCACAACAGACCCGGGACTGTACAGCGCAGTGGACGCTTACGGCTGGCCCCCGGATCCATTCACTTGATTTGATAATCGTTATTATTTGCAATATCTTTTTTTGTCTTGTCCGCAGGTTTATCTTGTATATTTTTGTTTTGCGTGTAGTGCAGTCCTCCCGCACTTACTATTGGGTTGAACTGCGACGTAGACTACATGTAGGCCAATTCGGAACTAACATACGGTTCCATTTTATTTCAATAATCCGCTTGCCCGTAGGAGTATTTAGCAGTGGGCAGAAACAGGAGCTAGGATCCGAAGAAAATCCACGAGCTTGAATAGGCGACCCTACTCCGTGTCACGTACAGGCTTGGAATCGAAACTATGCCAATTAACCCAATGCCATCCCCCAGCCATTCACCGCAAGAAAAATAATAATGAGTGTTCAGCAATAGATTTATTTTTCACGCAAGTAAGGAATTACAATCTTAAAAAGAGTTGTCAACAATGCTTTTGTCAGAATTTCAAGATGGATCCACTATTCCGATCTACGAGTTCTGTTTTTCTGGAAAAAAAATCTGCATGTTGTATAGTCTGTAAGTTCGCGTGTTAAATGACGTTCGCCTCATGGATTTAATTGGATGCCGAGGGCGCTGTTTTTTTTTGATATTTATAAAGGCAATATCTGAAGAATGTCAACATGGTCCTCTGTATTCTCTAATGACTTGTCATTTCATCATGTTCCTTCCTTGTTCGTTACCATAACCGTACATTAACTACGACGCAAATTTTTTTTTGTCCAATTAAGCACCATTTAGTTTCAACCATAAATCCACCAGGGAATATAGGCCTATACGCTGTAGAGATCTAATGGCAGCTTTTTGGGGGGGTTATACAAACACTATAGAACACATAAAATGAAATGAAATGGGGTTTAACGTCCTGCTGTTCTGTCGCGAACTGGGATAATGATGACGGGTATACGCCATACAGTGTGCTATGAGGGAAATGTTCCCAGGACAGCGGCAATACGACCTACTCTTAGTTCCAACTGTTAAGGGATCTCTTACGTGCACACTATAGAACACGCTTTAGTACCAACTTCATATATATAATTCGCCCCTTGGTGCAGATTGCTACAAACCGTAAATATATGGTACCACTTCCGGCATGATAGTCCGAATTCGCCCATTCAACGAATATCTTAATTGAGGGTTATTTGGCGGGAGTATCAAAGAGGCAGACGCATACTGTTGTTTATAGATTTCTTCCAAAGAACATATGAAAAGGAGGGGGGAGAGGTCAAAGAGATCCGAGACATACGAATTTTGATGGATTGGATCCCCATGACCATTAGAAATGGGAAACTGGCCTTTTGCCAACTGTTTATGAAATATTTATAGTTTTTAACTATGGTGGATAGACATGGACCCTTGAACTATTTTATAAACCACTGTGATCGCAGTTGGAATTCGATATAAGAGTAGGTCGTAGCGCCACTGCCCGAGCAAAATTTCCCTCATAGCACACTGTATGACATATGCCCGTCTTCCATTAGCCTTGGTTAGGTACATACCAGTAGGACGTTAAACCCCATTTCTTTTCATTTAATCCAACAAGATCTTAATAACACAACTGTATAGTTAAAAGTATCATGCAACAGTGGTCGCACAATAATAGCTCCCGGCGCCCATGTAACCACCCAATAATGCAAATTGAATTCTACATTACTCATTTCGTTAATGCACCCATATTACCAGTACTACATAAGAGATTTATAGCATCACAGGCTGACACATACCCAGTCCCTAAGTTTAGGTTTTCAATCAATTGTGACATGGCTACTTGTCCATAATAGAGTAGGTCTAATGGCACATCGCTCCTTTATTTACACACGATTGTGACTGATAGTAACATTCTTAACACTTCACGCACAACATTGTCTACTTTGAGAATAGATCTCGGCCCTAATTGACCGCCATATTGAAAAATGCAGTTCTAATCAGTGTTACATCTGTTAAGACACAAATACTAAATAAAATATGTGTTAATGTATATATGTTACAGTCAATGTGTAAAATCACTCAATCTGTAGATTGACTGGAATTTTTAGTCATTCTGTAGATTGACTGATTCACTCAGTCAATCTAGACTGACTAAAAACATCAGTCAATGTACAGATTGACTGGAAATTTAGGCGGATTTCTAGACAGATTGACTAAAATGAATTATTCTCTGTTTACATTATTGGTCAGGTTAATTGGTTTTGTTTATACACTGATCTTTATATATAAAATGAAGCAATTTTTGAAGAAATATGCCAATGTGACCCGCGATGCAGTAGAATTGTACAAGTCACTTTGTGTAGAATGCCAGAAGAAACATAAACGCATCACAACCAAAGGAGTAGTGGTTCAGCCCATTCTATCAAAAGACCTTCTTGCAGCATACTTAGCCCCATCACCAGAGAGAGAAGCTACTTGCCATGTAGAACATCAAGATATGAGTGAAGCTACTGGTACCATGCAACCTGATACAGCAGACCCTGAAGATTCAGAGCTAAGAGTGAATCAACAGAACATCAAGGTCCAGAGGAAAAGAGCAGTGGGTGGTCAGCTTTCACAAGCTGAACGCATGGTCAAACGTAGTCGATTAAAGCATGTCGCTGGCAATCCGGGTGATAATGTGACTATCCCTATTCCGTTAGTTGATCGTGGTAAGGGTGACCCTCGCAACATAATGGGTGTCATTGTAGGCAGGAACGAACGAGAATGATCTGTATCGTGTTGCTGTCAAGACTGGGATTCTTAAGGGACACTATAGCAGAACTCAGTTCGACCTGTGTACCAATAAACTGTTTAACATTGAGGACATGTCCAGGGATGTTTTAGTTGGTCTACGCCAGGCAGTACAGAGTGATTCTCGATGCGGTGGCCAGGGATATGCTAAAAGCAACTGTGCATTTGTGGTAAGCAATATCAGACCAACAGATGTAAATGTTTCAAGTCGGGTGTTAAATGCAACAGCAGGTGTCACTCCAGTACCACATGCCCAAACAAGAACTGAAGTCATCCATGATATGTCAAGCATCCCATTCACAACTGTAACTGAAACCATACCTGATATGTAAATAAAACTATGGACATCTACATAACTGTTTCTTTTGTTTTAATGTTTTTGACCCATTAGTGAGAATAATTCATTATAGTCAATCTGTTTAGACATCCGCCTAAATTTCCAGTCAATCTGAACATTGACTGATTTTCTTAGTCCATCTACAAAATGACTGAGTGATTAGTCAATCTACAGAATGACTAAAAATTCCAGTCAATCTACAGATTGACTGATTTTACACATTGACTGTAACATATACATGTATATGTAAACTAAATAAAGCTGCTCTCAGTATATAATATTTAAAAAACAACCCCAAATTTTTTAACTATTAACGATTCATAATATAAAAACTAATACATTTATCACATTCCGCCGAGTACTTTCGAGCGATGGGGTTTCTTCAGGGTGAATAATTAAGGAAGTGACGATACGTCGTCATCGCGACGTCAAAAGTTACAAGGGATAGTAACTTTTTGGTCCGTTTTTTTTCTATATACCGCCCATTGCAACCCTCATAAGTCATCATGTACACAACATGTTCAGACTTGCAGTTTATATTCTGGCTAGAATACCGAATTTCCGACCCTTCTATAATGTCCTCACACAAACCACACCTTATATCTCCACATTTGGCGACTTTCGGAATATTAGTAGTCTGCCTCTCTCGAAGCGTGATGATGTCAAAATCCCTCGTAGATTTGGCGGTTGTTTATATGAATGAATGAAATGGGGTTTAACGTCCTAACGTCCTAAACAGTGTGTTATGAGGGAAATTTTGCCCGGGCAGCAACTGAATTTCAACTGCCAAGGTTTTTTTTACGTGTACGTCCCATCCGAACGACTAGGCAGCTGTCCTTGTCAGGCCCTCCTTTTGCATCACTGACGAGGGGAAATCACGGCCAATGCAGGGATAGAACACCCGACCTCCAGGCTAGCGAAACAGCGCCTTATCCACTTAGCCACCGTGATCCCCCGGTTGTTTGTAACTACTTATCATTTTGCTTGAATACACTATTTTGCCTATAACGTTTTTAAGGACTTCGAATTCTGTCTTACGGTTTGGATTGTTCGTACTTTTTTTTTTATTTTATTTAGAATATTTTTCTAGAAGTAACTTCGAATGATCTATAACATTCATCGGTCTGATATAATTTGGATTGTAAGTCGATACAAATGTTACAGTGTTTTTCTCCAACTCATTTTGTTTGGGAGTTCTAAATGTGGTTTGATCTAGAGATAAAATTTTGGTGATTGCACCCTGTATCAGTTTTGATGAGTACTCCTGCTTTTTAAGATATACTCTAAGTTCCTCTAGTCTTTTTTTTTTCTATACAGAATTTGGAACTGTGATACAAACTCTTCTAGCAAGGTTATATGATATGTTCCTTTTTGTGTGAGATGGATGGCACGACTTAAAATTCAAGTATTGGTGGGTATCTGTACTTTTATAGTATAGGTCCGTTTCGATTTCACCGGATGGATGTAGATGGGTGGTAACATCTAAAAAGCTTAAATTATTCTTGTTTTTTTCCATCGTGAATCTAGGGAATTAAGAATAGCATGAAGATCTTCAAGATCGTTTTCTTCTCCATTACATATACATGTATGGTGAAACAGTCATCTATAGAACGTTTCCAGAATTCTTCAAAGTTTTCCGTAGTAGATGGTCCAAATAGATCACCAATTGATTTGTATAGTAGCGTCTCTAAATACCCAAGACTTAATGTTGCATAGGCTGGAGCCACCTTTGTATCCATCGCAACGCCTTTGATTTGGCAGTAGTAGGCTCCACCAAAGTAAAATATGTTGTTTGTGATGGCTAATTCCAATGCTTCGAGTATGAAGTTAATTGGAAATCTAGACGGAATGTCATCACTATAGTTGGAGATCAAATATCTGGTGGCCTTCATACCTAGAGATATGTCGATGTTGCTGTACAGGTTCACAACATCAAAACTAACAAGTGTATTACCCGGAAGCGTTTTACTTTAAAACGCAGTTCCGTCTCTTTTAGCTTTTAGCATGCTTAAAGATACATTTTGTAAGATTTAGATAAAGAGTTGACAGTTCTCACTATAAAAGTTGAAAACTAGATAATGTAAAGGTAATTCGTTAAAAATTTCAATCAAATTGGTCCTCTGTGAACTCAGATATCAGCTTTGTGCATTTCCGCCTAGCATCGTTCATCATTACTAAAATTAGTAAGTTAAAAAGCATATTCTCGATTATCCACTGTTTTGCTTTAATTATCAATGAGCGTTAACAATATTTATTCAGGTAACTGAAAGGATTGGGGAACAGGACAAGGCCTATATCACCCCTTGACACCGAGAGTTGATTATGGCCTGGGTTAATGTATAATTGATAATTTAGATAAGATTTCAGGCCTAAAGAAAGACATGCAAAAGGCAGATTTAGCTCTTTCATAATGCATGTTTAAGTATAATATCGACGAAATTGCTCAAACGTTGGGTTAGGCATTGTGGGAATGTTAAATCTTCCAGTTCCTCGATATAAATAACTTCAGAATTTTGATTTCTCACCCGTGTCTGCATTAGCTTACTTTTGTGTACTTTAGGTTACCCATAAAAAGTATGTTGTTTTGGATTGTGGATTGTGAGGTATCCTTTCTCTTTCTCTGTAAGATGACTTTGATATTTGTTCACAAATTGTTTGATTTTTCGTTTCACTCCTTGTTCTTTTTGACAATTTGTAGCATTGCAGTATTCTGAATCATTAAGCATTTTCAGAATGCCGTTGCGGGTATATATATCTAGAAATATTAGCACAACCAGTGGCGGATTAAGCTCCACCAAGGCCTGAGGCGGCAGTTGCTGGATTGCCTATTTAAAATGGCGATGGCCTAATTAATTTCGGGTCAGGGCCTATGTTGATTCCCGTTGGGCCTAAAACCCCGCCCCCTAACAATCATTGTCTATGTGTTTTTTTATCGTATCAGACAAGTCTAAAAAGAATATTTTAAAAATCTTTGGGCCTGAGGCTGCAGCCTCATTGATAATCCGCTACTGAGCACAACCGTAAAGCTGCACTACTTTGTTTCACGGTAAACGATGAAAAGATAAAAAGTATGCCGACACAAACTGATTTTATCACTGGTTTGATAAAATTTTAAAGTACTTTTCGTCCGTCTTGGGACTATTCATTGATAATGTCATTGTACAAAGATGGACAGTGTAGTATATTATACATATTTATATTTACATTGTAACACTGTGGTTTTAATTGGCTATATATATATATATGCTAAGTGTTTTCGACTAAAAAATCGTCAATGTAAGGAACTATAATGTCGATGAACCAGCCTTAGGCCTGTTCTCAAGCGGAGCTAATTGTAGACAGAAAACGTTTCGTATTCGTCAGTAGTAGGTTTCACCAGTTCGCTTTATTTTCCTTTCGGCGTACAAAAAAAAAGTTTGAGGGTCATGTAAGGTTACTTTTATTGATTTCACTCATCAAAGAATACCCCAGGGGGGCATAACCTCTTTAAATTTTTACAAAACAAAATGTCCGCTTGAAAAATATCAGTAAGCCGGTGGACATAACTCTTAAAGGTCAATGTTGCCGTCTACGAATATGAACGATAGTTTTTATGGGGAGTGGAATGCTTAGGAGAAAGTCAGCGGGCCCTATCCAGCAGCAGACATCGCTGTTGACTTAGAATCCGGAGTTATAACTCATCCGACATACTACAATTTTTCTGAAGTATACTCGGGTTCGGGAGCAAAAATGGAACCATGCCACGTACAAGACCACTAACCTTACAGTCAAACATGGATTCCAAATGTCGGACTAGCTATATATACTCGGCGTAAATCTATAGCCTACAAACCAAGCCTGAAATCGCCCTGTTTTCCCAAAGTGGTCACTGCGTGATACCTGAATGCAAGAATATCCCCGACTTTTATTCGCTATATTTTCGAGCTTAATAGATTGTAAAGCATAGCTAATGATAGTCGCCTTGGGATCTTATTTTATCAGATTGGAGACACATCTTCCAGGAATGCTTTATATGGCGAGACAAAGCATCATTAGGACCACTACACTCACGCGATTTATCTTGATTTGAGTTGGGTATACATAAAGTTGTTGAGCCGGGTTCATAAGCTGTAATTATTGAGAACATTGTAGGTATTAAAGGCTCAATCCACTCTTGTTGTAGCTGAATAATATGAGCCAATCTTTATTCTGGTCAACAAATTTTACTATTTTACAATATTCCAATTAATTGGTGATACAAAACTGATCTTAACACACCTAATTTAAAAATAAATTGGGAAAAATTCAACTAAATGATTTGAAAAGCCTAACGTAAACCTTTTCAAATGTGACTTTGATTTAAAAAAAATTCGAACCCCCTGAACATGTAACATAGGATGTCATAGATAATTTCAATCTAGTACTTAGAATAAGCCTATTATTTTTTTTCCGGAGCTGCCAAGCCAGCAAGAGTGTTATTGTCCCTTTAAAAAGGAGTAATGGCTCTCTTCTTCTGAACCTTAAAATAGACAAAAATGGGTCTGCGAATATTAATGCAAAATGAATGTATATAAAGTAATCTACATGTATATTCATTTTTCAAATCAATTATGTTCGGCCGTCTATTCTACGCGTTTTAAAATTATTATTTTATCGTTTGTGAATTAGCCATTACTAATTAGTAATTACATTGTACTTCCGCATTGTCTGCTTGTCTTAGTTTATTACAAATGTCGCGCGAAACTATAGAGTACACGACTTGTGTACTGATTTAAATTGTTTATTGTGTCTTAAATATTGGATATAAGGATTCCATATTTTTACGGCAGGATAGCAGCATCAATATTGATCAAAATGGACCAATATTAAATTCCAATTCGTGTGTTTAAATTCGAATATTATGGACAAGAGTGAGCGAGAGAAATGGGGTTTTAGAGATTTAGCACCTTTAAACGATTCAGATTTATCTCCACGCTTTGATTTTGTAGAGCATAAAAATCTTAAAATAGAAAATCGTCACGAGTCTGGTTATTTGTGGTTACTTTTAAATACTTAAACCATCGGATATGTTGATTCGTCTAGACACATTCAAAGTGTAAATCATTCACGATTCCAAAAGATCATGCACAAATCATTAAGAACTGTAAATTAACGCCCCTGGAAAGTCAATGTACAGCATGTGAGTGTTCAAAATATATTATCAATAAACATAGAAAGCGTAGGTGGACATGTTTTGGGTTTGTTTTCTAAGAATACAACACTTTGAAACACAGAAATAAAACCTGAAGATGGCATTAACGTCATAGAAGACATAAAAAATAGTATTGTCAGGATGGTACTTTTAGTAACAGTGAAGCTGTTCTTTTATTCATTGGTAAAAACGACAACAATTGATTGCATGCTCTTTTTTCGTATCGAAGTGTAGCATGATCAAAGCTTTAAATCTCAATGATTATCTAGCTATCAAAGCCAAAACTAAATGTCTAAAACACACGATTTCTTTGACGGTGTTCGTATTACGGTAAAACTGTTTTTCCACGACCTTGAAGGTTTGGCGATCTTAAATCTACCTTTCAATGACGTGAAGCAATTAGAGGTGGGGGTAATTCGACAGAACTCACGCATACCGTCATACAGCTGTATTAAATCATCAGATGTTAACCTTGAGAATTACCTCATATTTTGAAGCATAACAGATAGTAAGAAAGAACTCGGGCCAAAGTTCACAAAGCATTCTCAGACTTAAGTGGAGGATTTACTCAACTTTCGATCATTCTCTATGAGAAATATCTTTGATCCAGAAACACAAAACTTTGCACATAATATCTTATTGGTGTATTTGATATATTACAACAACACACGTTTAATAAAGGGCTATATTTTTGTTCGAATAAGGGGAACAATTTTGAGTAAATTCTCAACTTAAGTCTGAGGATGCTTTGTGAATACCGGGCCTGAACTGTAGTCTGTAGGGTCGATCACAGGAACACAAGGTTAGCGATGCAACGTGCCACCCACTTACCGACCTCTGCGCTCCCATAGGATGATTATGAGGCATCAATGTCTAGTACGTGTTCATGCTAATTGGTTTATTTAATATTTGTCTTCTATTTTCAGATACTCATTATTATATTGTCAACAACCATGTCACCACCAACAGTCAAGCTACGCATGCCGATTCGAACAGAGAAATTTGTGGAATTATATTGTGACATGCCATTAGCGGGTCTGTTGTCGTCATTATCGTTCAACCTATTTTTGGTAATGATCTGCACCTTTTATGCCTTCAAAACAAGGAAACTTCCGGATAACTATAACGAATCTCGTTATATCGCGTTCTGTGTGGATACTACGTTATTAGTGTGGATATCATTTGTTCCCACTTATTTCACGACATCACGGGCGTATTATAAAGTCATCATACTATCCTTAGCTTTAATTGTGAACAGTGTTGTTAGCCTAATGTGTTTATTCGTGCCAAAACTATACGCTCTATATCAACAAAAACATCAGAAGGCGAAAAGTCAAGACAAGTGTTACAACCCACTCAATATTCGCACCGAGACTACTCGTTTGGGCGTTGTCAATCGTTTCAATAATACCACTGACTTTCTGAAATCCAGATCTGTTAGTCAGCTCGTCGGTAGCCAAGAGAGCGCCACGTCCGTGGTTTCGAATTCAGGTACAATCCGAGAAACTAAAAGTGAATCTAAATTAAATGGCTCCACGGGTCAAGCTAACACGTCTTCAGCGGAGAATTCAGATTTAAGTGTCACATAGTTTTTGTTTCATTTGTTTCAGATTTACCGAAAACCTTTGTGGATATTAAATTTAAAATAATAATCAATGCCCCATTCATCTATTAAATCATACCATCATGTCATATATATATATATATATGTAAATAATAAATGTTATATAAATTAACAGAGTTGTTTTGAACCAACATGCATATGAGGATATTTTGAAAGTTTGTAAAACAAACTTTATAAGAGATTAGATCTTATAAAAAGTCAGAGTTGTCCGCCCTACAATTAACGTATTTGTCTGGGGGGTAGGGGGATGGGATGGCCTAGTGGTCTAGAGTGCCGCGCTTCGACCTCTTGCTGGCCGGTCACTTCTGGCTTGCGGCTGTAGTTTCGAGCCCTAGTGTGAGCGTATGTGACATGGAGATAGGGGCGCCTTCTCAACCTCGTGGGCTTCCTCCAGACACTCCGGTTTCCTCCCACTACTAAAGACCCCTACGCGCAAGCGAATTATTAAAATAAAATTTGAAAACCAAATGACATAGTTTGTGTCGAATGGACATTAAACCCCATAGTTTAAGTGAGTCAAGTGGCATTGTTTCGATTACCCGCGTTAGTCAAGAAAGTGTTAAGTAATTTTCCAGCTTGATTTCCACATGACATGGGTGTAAAATAGCGGGCCTGGCAATGGCAGTGTGTTGTAGTTTGGATGAAACGGAACATCAGCTGTTGGTTGAGACATGTCTGTGCATTTCAAGCAATATTGACCCCAGTCAGTGGGGCACAATAGAGGGACGGTGTCTTGTCGCCTGAGAGCCCATGTAGATGATAACGTCTACTTAAAGGGACAGTAACACTCTCGCTGGCTTGACAGGTCCAGAAATTTTTTTTAGCCTTATTCTAACTACAAGATGTTTAAGTGTTCTACCTGTTGTGTAAATTATCCATTACAACCTATCTTACTTGTCCAGAGGGTTCGAAAATATGTTTAAATCCAAGTTGCATTTGAAAGTGCTTACGTAAGGCTTTTCAAACCATGTTACGGGATGTAGTTGAATTTTTCCAATTTTTAAAATTAGGTGTGTTAAGATGAAATTTGTATCATTTTTCAATTGAAATATTGTAAAATAGTACAAATTGTTGACCAGAATAAAGATTGAAACATATTATTCAGTTACAACAAGAGTGGTATTGGGGCTTTAAAAGAACCCTTGATAGTTGGAATTCACAATAAGAGTCGGTCGTAGGGCCACCGTCCTGGCAAAAATGCCCTTCATAGCACATGTAGAGCGTTAAACCCCATTTTCAACTTTTTTACACTGAAGGATGGGTCCCTTTAAATAAGCTGATTACGTGGAATGGAAAAGGGAAGAAAGAAAGAAGCCATGTGGTATACAGAAGATATTAACCTATTTTATAAAAAAATTAATTATAAAAGTTCTATTCTGTGTTAATGTAATATAAATAGATCTAAATTAAATCACGTGTGTCACTATCAGGGTTAATAGAATCTTTTAAATTACTTGTGTAGAAATAATTATTTTTGGCTGTTGCTGGGTTTCTCCTCGCCCACCTTAGTATTGTGGTTTCTTTAATTAATAGTTACCTTGACTTTATTCTAGTCAGCAGAGAATGTTTTTTTAACGATATAAGAGGCATTATGTTTGAGCTAAATTTTGCATATAGCCAGTCTTTTTTCTGGCTTTAGATGCTATATAAATTCCTAAGGTACTTGACAATCGAGACAAGGTAGACTATTTCTTGCCAAACCATCATATTCGATCAGAATAAAGTCATTTAACTGAACTTTTGAATATAAATTTTTTTAATTATTTATAAAAAAATGTTTCTTTAATTTATACACAGTTTAAAGTTGAGCTCTGTCATAGAATGGATTCACACCACCAAAGATTCCTCTTATGGTAGATCCTGTACAAAACTCTCTGTCCCTCCCACCTCCATGATTTCAGAAACCCACCCAATACACTCGCATGAACTTAGTCTGAGGGACGAAAATGGAAATTATGCCTAGTCGTTAACCCATGTAAGTATTTGCATTTTGATGAGGCCACGGTGACTTAGTGGGTAAGACGCTGGCTCCCTAGTCTGGGAGCGGCTGTTTCATCCCTGCATTGACTAAGAACGTTCATCCAGATTTTCCGGCGTGGTTTCCCCTTGTCAGTGATACGGGACATTGGGGCCTGGCAAGGTTAGCTGCCCAGTCGTTCGGATGGGACGAGAAATTTAGGACCTGTGTACACATTGGCGTGCATGTAAAAGATCCCCTGGCAGTTGGAATTTGATATAAGAGTAGGCCGTATGGTGTATGCCCGCCTTCATTAGCCCAGCCAGGAGCAGAACGATAGGACGTTAAACTCCATTTCATTTTTATTTTTTGGCATTTGGAATTCGAAAAAACTATGTGAAAACACCGATGGCCACTGACATTGTTCAAGCTTTGAAAAATATGACTTTGAGAGAAGGTACATGTATATTTAAATATATGTTAATAAAAAAGTAAAATATGGAAAAAATATTCCAGTATTTTCTGTATTCTCTACACCATTTGTTTGCGATTCTTCAAATATTTTCCCAGCACAAATTAAGAAAGATTATTAAATCGCCTATTCCTTATAGATTTCAATTTTATTAGTAAAAGGATAGCATGGTTAAGAGGCATGATAAGGTGATAGGCGTGCATTCGGCAAACCTCGATAGATTCCGGTACCCTCCGTAACCCTACATCTGGACTTGGCTGTATGACAGTAATTGATATGTACCTACGACCATACATTTGCGATGCGGCTAGTTGAAAACCGATTTACTTTAACAGGAAAATGTGCCGCTTTTACAAAAAAGTCCCAAAATGGCGTCTTTTCTAGACATAATCTCTATTGGGGCATCCATTTTTTAGTTTGTTGATATAATCTCCATGGGGGCAGCCGTTTTTTTATCCGCGTCCTTTAAAATAGTTCCAAAATGGCGGAAATCGTCATACAGCCGAGTCTTGATGTAGGGTACCGGAATCTGTCGAGATTTGCCAAGTGGAAAGGCGTTGTGTATTATTACAAGTTTACTATGTATACCCTACTTCCAGACTCTATATCAAGATGTCCATTTTCTACCTAATACAAATTTGCTGTGATGGTAATATTGTTTCAGAAAATGTAAGGGCCGAACAAAGATAGGAAAATTGTCAATGAGAAAAGCGTATGGTGGGTTGAAACGACAGGTAGTAAATGGTTATCTCCCTTTAAATAGATAAAACAAATACATATTAAAACATTGACGCGTGAAAAGTAATGAAGGTTTAAAATGATCCTTCTATTGGAAGTGGGGGATCACGGTGGCTAAGTGGATAAGGCGCTGGTTCGCTAGCCTTGAGGTCGGGTGTTCGATCCCTGCATTGGCCGAGAAAGTTCATCTCGATTTCCCCTTGTCAGTGATGCAGAAGGAGGGCCTGACAAGGACATATACCAGATAAATACATATAGATAAGGCGCTGGTTCGCTAGCCTGCAGGTCGGGTGTTCGATCCCTTCATTGGCCGAAAAAGTTCATCTCGATTTTCCGGCGTGATTTCCCCTTGTCAGCGGTACAGGAGGAGGGTCAGACAAGGATAGCTGTATAGCGAGGTCCCGTGTACACATTGGAGTGCACGTAAAAGATGCCTTGGCAGCTGGAATTCGATATAAGTATAAGAGTAGGCCGTAGCACTGCTGCCCGGGAAAGAATTTCCTTCATAGCACACTGTATGACGTATGTCGTCTTCCATTAGCCCAGGTTAGGTGCATAATAGTAGGACGTTCAACCCCATTTCATTCATTTATTCTATTAAATGTCAAGAAATATGCATGATTAATGGTTTCGATCTAAAACTGCTTAATGTAGACTGAACAAATCATTCTAAACAAATGTTTATCATTCTATATTATCTCTGAAGTTCGAAGCCACCCACGGTCAGGCCCGAAGCCAGAAACCAAAATTTAGCCGACATAGGGGGGCGAGGAAGATAAATTTCCGATAAAAAAAATCAATGAACGAAGGTCAACGCCGACTGCCGTAAGCAGGAGGAGGGGGAGCACGAAAATTAGAAGCTGTGAGAGTGAATTTAGGCCTCTATATAGCCTAGGTAGAGATGCCATCCATGGACCCGAGCACACAACCTATAATATAACGTGACATGCTTACGTCTTTGAAGTATGATTGGCTATATTCAAAAGGTTTACGTAACTTTGTATAGCCCCCGGAATTATGGCTGTCTGATTTGAATAGTGAGTTTCTTGTTTACCAAGAAATGACATGCAGGTGGCGAATGTGTCGGAAAATTAAGAGTTTCCGTCCGACATTAACTATCTCTCGGCCGAATTTGAGAGGATATGTCGCATTAAAACTCTCTCCCGGCAAAAATGCGAGCATAGCTAACCAGCGATTTTTTTCCGACGAAGACAGAAAAAATCCGACAGGAACGGCCAAGGGGGGGGGGGGGGCACTAGCCTCGGGCCTGCCCACGGTGGCTAAATGGACAAGATGCTGGCCCCCTGCATTGGCCGAGAAAGTTCATCTAGATTTTCCGGCCGGGTTTCCCCTTGTCAGTGATGCAGGACGGAGGTCCTAAAAGGACAGCTATCTAGTCATTGGCGTACACGTAAAACCCCTTGGCAGTTGGAATTCGATATAAGAGTAAACCGCATAGCGCCGCTGCTGAGCCAAAATGGCCTTCATAGCACACTGTATAGTGTATGTCTGTTTACATTAGCCCTGTTCGAAGCAGAACAGTAGGACGATAAACCACATTTCATTTCATTTCATAGCAATTCTGTCGGGGCATACGCTTTAGAATTTGACTGGCGTTGATGGTACATTACGGTATTAAACATACATTATGCAAGAGCGTTCGAAGCAGAACAGTAGGACGATAAACCACATTTCATTTCATTTGATAGCAATTCTGTCGGGGCATACGCTTTAGAATTTGACTGGCGTTGACGGTACATTACGGTATTAATAAAAATACATTATGCAAGAGCTAAATCTGATTATTGCAAGTCTTTAATTAGGCTTTGGCTGTTATAGAAATTATAAATTAAATCTTTAGTTAAACAACAAGGCCAAAATCAACTCTGTAAATCCACGGGTGGCTCGGCTACAGCTTAATTTAAATAGGATTTCACTAACCGTTGCGTTGACGTCATACTACCGGAAATTTTTAGATCAAGGCTAGATGATAGCGTGTACAAAGCGAGGTCGCATGTCAGTCAATTTCATTAAAAGTTCAATCTATACAGCCTTGATATTTAGTTGTGGTTAAAATGAGAGTTTGGATGTCGGGTATTATACGCTCATTTGTCAAATACGTTTACAGACAATTGATAAACATCGCAGCAAACATCACTCCAGTCTAAAAAACATGTGACCATTTAAACCACTCCATGAAAGTCGTAGTTTGCTATGGATAATTAAATTTTCCTAGAACCAATGTAGAAATGCTTTGGGGGTTTAGAGTCATGTTGGGAGAGTTTTTGTATGAATGAAGAGAGTAAACTTGTTGCATGTTTTGTTGACTGATCTAACCGGTTCCATTCTTTTATTGCGGATGGTACAAATGAGTTGGAAGATTTTTTTGTTCTACACCTATATTCAGTTAAATCATTTATATTTCTAAAATTGTACCAATATGTTCTAGAGGGTGCAAAATATGTAGAAAGATAATTTGGTGTAGTGTTATTGAAATTTTATATACAAGGATAAGCTATGTCTTCGTCGACATTCTTTTAGAGGAATGAAACCGGTCTCCTTATAAAGAGAATCGTGGCTCATACCTTTAACCACTCCACATATTGTGCGTAGTGCGTTTAGTTGCAAGTGCTTAAGTTGATTTGTAAGTAGTTCCGAACACCCATCCCAAACGATATCCGCGTAGTCAACGAAATGAGGCAGAATGTAGGCGTTATAGATAGTCAGCAAGGATCTACGTTTTAAGCGATAGTTTGCTAGTTTTGATACTTTTTGCATACATTTCCTATTTGGACCTTATTATGAAACTTAAGGACTAAATGTTTGTGGGAAGAGACTTCATTTATTTGAACAGCATTAAAAATTAGTGGAGGCTTAATAATTTTCGTTCTAGTGCTGATAGACAAAGTTTTAGTTTTAGTTTTAAGGGGAATAAAGGTAACCAGCAAGGATTTAGCCCCGTCATTAATAATTTCGAGATAAGTATTAAAAGTATTGGCGCTTGCAATCGGGTCATCGATTTTTAGAAGGAGCGAGGTATCATCGGCAAACAATCTGACATTTGATTTAATATTCTCAACAATATCGTCAGCAGTCATCATCATATATGTAAATCTATATATTAAAGTAGATAAAGTACAAGTACTTCCCTGTTCACGGTAGATAAATGCATAAATAAATAAAACAATACGTCCAGGTAAAAAAATCTTCCACTTTACTTCATTATGACCTACATTAAATCATATAAGCTAGCTGTCTGCCAACTATAGGAGTCTTCAGATATTAATAATGTATACAAAATATTGCAACTATGATACTTATATATATACATTTTTAGAATAATAGATTTCCATGGCAGTGGATTATAAATAAAGAAATATCAGAGGTGGTGAGGTAAATCTATATACATGTACATATAAGAAGACAATACGAACATGTTGCAAAGAACACTATACTGCCAGTCCGCGACTAATTTCAAATCTGTATATCGGAATTAGGTGTAACAAAACTATTTCCTGGCTTCTCACGATAGTCTACACATTTGCTTAAATCTACATCGAAATACCATCACAATGTAAAATTTTCAAATTAATTTAACACATCAAATCTTATTATATGACTGTCGTAGACATATAAGCAATACGAACATAACTGATCGGGAAAAAAAAATATAAATCGACAATATCGGTGGTGAGTAACCTGATCAAATATTACTATTATGGAGCTACACCAATCTCAAATTAATCCCCATACTTTTAAAATAGTCCTTACGAGCCTTCTGTAGCATTGTGTTATGATCTCAATTACCTTTAAGGTAACTTCAAAAAAGTAAGCGCGAAGTTAAATCGTGTGTCGTTATTCGTTATTGGCGAATAATAAAAAAGGAAACAGAATTGGTTTCGGTATTTGGGATTCAAAAAATTGTTATATTTTCTTACAGAAATGAAATGAAATGGGGTTTAACGTCCTACTGTTCTGCTCCTAAACTGGGCTAATGAAGCTAGACATAGTGTGCTAGGAGTGAAATTTGCAATGGGATCTTTTAAGTGCACGGCTGCTGTCCTTGCCCGGCCCTCCATCCTGCATCACTGACAAGTGGAAACCACGCTGGAAAATCAGAATGAACTATCTCTTTACGTACACGGGATCTCTGTTTTCCTCCTGCTCCATTAGTCCCGAAATGACCTAGTTTGTGTCGAGTGGACGTTAAACCCCATTTCTTTCTCCTTCTGATCCGAATAGTATATTGGCCCTTACCACACCGGAAATATCTGGATGAATTTTCTCAGTTAACAAGGGATTTAGTTGGATTGTGTGTGCATATTTTCCTTGACCTCGAGTGTCTTATGGCCTGTTAATTTATATGGCCGGTCAAATTACTCGACATTTGTGCATTATACTTATAGTTCTTATGAAACGATCAATATGTCTTCAAAGTTATTTTACAATACTTAATAAGTTATTTTACAATACTTAATGCATTTGTAAATAATCGTTTAATACTTGAGACCAATTAACATAATATACTTGTGCATTTTGAAGTTTTGTGTAAATCAAACTATTCATTATAAATTTATCAATTTGGTAGTTACAGAATGGTCTCTGCAAACAAAACCTTTCTTAAACGGGGTATATAAAGATCAGAACTGTATCTATATCAACAGACAATAGTGGATGCTTTTTTGCGTAAGTATAAATTATCTTTAATATATACTTATACTGATCTTGTGTTTTTATAGATCAATACGAACGAAAACAAAAACGATCAAAAATGTGATCAAAATTTACCTAAATATAATTAAATATAAGTCACTTGATTGTTATTAAATAACAAATTTAACTGATCGTTTTAATTTTTACGGGAATTATGACCGATCTATGATATATTTAACTAAAAGTTACGTTAGTTTTGATCGTTTGGCTTAGGGCCGTATCGTCAATACCCCTTTAAGTTTCGCTGCACCCCTTCGATGCGGCTCTATTCAATCCTATTGAAATCAAGCCGGGAAATCACTTAGCGTTGCTATCTTGATTTTGTTTTTTTTATAACTAATTTGTGTACATTATAGCGTAGATTAATGAAATTTTCCGAAAAATGTGAATTGTCTTCCGTGGCTTTAAGGAGAGCATAAAATAAATGAATCACGATATTAATATATATAAATATCAATGAGAGTATGAAGTTAGCGGGAGTAAAAAGTGAATGCGAGTACAAACTTAATGAATGATTTTAACTTTATCACCCAATAATACATTCTACAGTAGATATCGCTTGTGTGGTAAATTTCATAATCTACTGCGATATCTCCTTGTATGAATTTGATAGATCAATCAAAAGGGAACTACTTTTTTTGTTTTCAAAGAACAGTTCATTTTTTTAAATTAAAAAGGAATTATTTTGACATATACAACTGGCGGTAGTTTTCTCTTTGATGTGCATAGCAGTTATATCTCATAACAACCTGTCATGACGACATCATAGGTTGATATTCTGTTCATATCAACCGCTGATGACGTCGTGACAGGTTGATATTTCATATCAACCGCTAATGACGTCATCTCAGGTCGATGTATTCGACTCATATTTTGACAATTAAAATTTATTATGGAACAGTTTGAAACATTCAAGACAGAAATAGACGACGTACTTATCAGCATATTTTAATCGGTTATCCATATCTTTCAGAATCTTCTTTCCGTCCACACACTCCTAGACTTGAAAGTATTTATCGCCCAAGATTTCCATTATATAAACTATTTTTGGGTACAGTCCATGCACTTCAATAAAACAGTCGGCCAAATCCTTCTGTCTATAAAACATAGCAAAAACCTTCAATCGTAGTTCACTGTCAGAATTATCGGGAAAGAATGTCTTTTGATCCAAATTTTCTTTAGGCTTTGGATAGATCCTCATCGATAGTTGCATTCAGGCCAATTCCATCGTCAGTATGTTGGCTAAAAGGGATTGATTACTCGTCTGCTTCGTATTACTATCCAGTTTGTTTTTGTTTGAAATTCAATTCTTCAAAATGGCGCTGTGTTTACAAAAATACCATCTCGTAATTGCACGTGATTAATTCGGTAATCTTCGTTATTTGACGGAAACTACCCAGCCGTTATCCAATCATTGTTGAATATTAATGGAAAAGTCCATTTAAATTTAAGGGTGGGCGTTGTATGTATAGGATATTAACCTACCTGAGGTTGCTATATTATATAACCCGCGGGCGCAGCCCAAGGGTGATATAAATATAGCAACTGAGGTATGATTGGTTAATATCTGACATATACAACGCCCACCCTTAAATTAAATGGACTCTTCCATTACAGGCCAACGACGATTGGGCTACCTACTCGGTACTTTCCGTCAAATAACGAATATTACCGAATTAATCACGTGCAATTACGTGGTTGTGTTTGTTTACAATTCGCCATTTTGAAGAATTGAATAGCAAAAGAAAAAAAAAATGGATAGGAATACGAAGTCAGACGAATAATCAACCCTTTTAGCAAACAAATTGGCGATGAAATTGATGAGGAATACGAAGTCAGACGAATAATCAACCCTTTTAGCAAACAAATTGGCGAAGAAATTGATGTGGATGCAACTATCGATGAGGATCTATTCAAACCTAAAGAAAATTTGGATCAAAAGGTGTAGTGTGTGGACGGAAAGATGATTCTGAAAGATATCTTAGACATGGTCGAGTATGGATAACCGATTTAAATATGCCGATAAGTACGCCGTTTATTTCTGTCTTGAATGTTACAAACTGTACCAAATACTTTTTAATTGTTACAAGAATAAAGATTTATTTCTGTGTTTTTTTTGTATTATTTCGATCATCATAGGTTGATAGGAGTCGAATACGTCGAATACATCGACCTGAGATGACGTCATTAGCGGTTGATATTTCATATCAACCTGTCACGACGTCATCAGCGGTTGATATGAACAGAAAATAAACCTATGATGACGTCATGACAGGTTGTTATGAGATATAACTGCTATGCACATCAAAGAGAAAACTACCACCAGTTGTATATATGTCAGATATAAACCTATCATACCTCAGCTGCTATATCATATAACTCTTGGGCTGCGCCCGCGGGTTATAAAATATAGCAACCTCGGGTAGGTTAATATCCTATACTTAATTGACCTAGATGGAAACACTAGGTCAATATAAAGGACTTTGCAATGGTTGAATTGCTGTCAAAAAATTTATGTATTAGTACGACTTAATGTATTTAGGCTCAGTAAAAGTGAAATCTATAGCAAAGAATTGTATTTATTCATTTCTGCATGTAAGAAGGGATTGGGTGATAAATAAAATCTCCTACTGATTTTTTTTTTGATTTAAAAAAGGACGAGTAGGAGATTCTCTATATCAATGCGAGCATAACATAAAATAATCTATGGCGTTGTTCTAGCTATTCAATAAATCAGTGTATGACGACCTTGAAATGAATATAATACACAATAGAGAGAAATGACGTTTAACGTTCATTCGACACAAACTAGGTCATTTCGGGACTAACACATGGTTCGGGTTTATTTCAATAATTCGCTTGTGCATGGGAATCTTTAGCAGTTGGAGGACACCGGCGTAATCGCAGAAAAACCACGAGGTTGAACAGGCGACCCTATCCCTTTTCACGCACAGCCAGGGCTAGGGAATCGAAACCATGCTAGTCAATGACAGACCTTTTGATACGGCGCCAGACAAAATATACTATTCTTTTTGAACACGTCTGGTACGAGAAAGCGACTAAATATTTTAAGAAAACTATAATGTAAACTTTAAACCCGAAGAATAATCACGATTTTCATCCTTATATCGAATTCCAACTGGCAAGGGCTCCTTTACGTGCACGCCCATGTGCACACAGAACCTCGGTATTTCGTCGCATCCGAATGGCCAAAGCAGTAATCAAACACGCGACCTCCAGGTTAGCGAGCCGACGTCTTACTCACCGAGCCAAAGTGGCTCCCAACATTTCTTTTAAAACCACAGAAAACACAAATTCTTGGTAGTGACCAATTTCGGCAAAGATTTATATATGTTTGGAATCGCTTTAAGAATTTCTATTCATGTAACACAATATGTTAGTCCAAATACGCCCCCCTCCCATCCACTCATTAAAATGTGTTGTCCTTTATTTTATATTCAGGTGATCGCAGAGATGATATTTTGGGTAATATTATTTGTTTTACAGAGCCTTGATGGTTCTGTGATTGGTAAGTTTAAATATGTCTATAATGAAATGAAATGAGGTTTGAAGTCCAACTGTTCTAGATCTGTCCCGACTGGGCTAATGAAGACGGGTTGAATATACATGCATCTATATATCTAAAGTTTAATTACGGTGTTAGGGTAGAAATTTCTTCAGAGTTGTCCTTCGTGAATTCTATTTGTCAGTGGTGAAAAACGAAAAACAGAGGTCCTGTACACATGCATAGTTCAAGTAAAAGAACGTTTTTGTCTGTCCAATCCTGCTAGATATAAGAATGAACTTGCTGCCGAAATGTTGCCACTCATCACCAAACGAAATGAAATTGAAGTCGTTATTCCAATGTAAAAACGAAAATGATATTAAGAATCTTTGTGTATTTATCAAAAAAGTTATGAAAATAAGGGAGTAATTACTATCAATATAACCAACATACATATTATATAATTGTATATTTTTCTGGAATGTGTGTTGTTTATTTTCCTTAATTTATATTGATTAATTATATGTTGTTTTTTTTGTGTTTTTTTTTTCGTTTTATACTGTATACATTTTGTAGCACTGGCTTTTGGCCACAAAGTACTTAAATAAAGAAAAGAGAACTTGGTCGTTCAAACAATTTCACTTTAATTGATTTATAGTTTGGGTGTGCCCCGGGAATACAAATTAGCACGGTCAGTTACGTGCGTGACAGTAAGATGTGAACGCGGATTAAAATTCTTTATGTGGTGATGGTAAATTTACTAAAATACTCACAATTTTATTCCAGAGACCATGTCTCTTTATTTAAGCTCGAAAAGCAGAAGTGTAGTGTTTTTTTTTACTGCCGAGATATCCTTCTTATAAGGCAATTGAATAATAAAAAAAAACGTTTACTTGACAAATGGGCAATAGTGATATGAATATTTAAAAATATTTTTTTTATTTGATTCCCGAATAACAAAACACGCCCTGTCTAGTTATTTGTTATGGACGTTCGAATAGCTAAAATGGTTGTTTTATGGCATAAGAATGAAAAGATGGTTTGTACTGCCGAGACATCCTCCTTATAAATCAATTAGTAGCCAAGGTGACCCAGTGAGTAAGACGTTGACTGTTTCTTGTTGGCCGAGACAGTTAATCGAGATTGTATGGCAAAGGACAACGTATAGTTATTTGAAAGGGACAAAAACCGAGGTACCGTGTTACCATGAGCGTGCAAAGAACATTGACAGCAGAGGAGGCCGCAGTGTCGCTGTCTGGGCAAAATGTCCCTCATAGCACACTGTGTGGTTTCGAATCCCAAGTAGTACGTGACAAGGAGAAGGGTCGCCTGTCCGACCTCCTGGGTTTTCTCTGAGTTCTTCGGTTTCCTCCCACTGCTAAAAGACCCCTACGTGCAAGCGAGTTATTGAAATAAAATTAAACCATATGTTAGTTTCGAAATGACCTAGCTTGTGTCTAGTGGATGTTAAACCCAATCCCCCCCCCCCTCTCTCTCTCTCTCTCTCTGGTGGCTCCTTCATATGACGTCTATATTATTTTATTTATCTAGCCAGTCCAAATATAACCGGAACTGCAAATTGTCTTAGCTTAATGGAATTCTATGCTGATGGTGTTCGATATACACATGCAAATGATAAATTCTGGCAGAGTAACTCACCCATCAACATACCGGGAAATACACAAGTTCTAACCATTAAATGTGATAATCCAGGGGGGCAGTGTGGCCTCAGAGTTATCTTAAGCAATGGAGTTAAAACTAATACAAGCTGGAAATGTTCAAATGAAGAGGAAGATGGTTGGAAGAATGTCAGGTAAGCTGAAATAACGATTGAAGTTACACGGACGTATGGTGGCCTCTAACAAGAGTTTCACCATCACTAAAGAAATTATCAAATAAACAATATATTTTTTAAAAAATCAACAAATTACTATTTTACTATTAATTCTTAAACTAAGCGACATCAAGCTTCGTGTTCACGAAGCATTTATAGACATTTATAGACACAAGATTTTACTAAAAATATAGCCCCCTGTAAAACTTTTGTTGTTTTAATGTATCAAATACATAAAAAGAAACTATGATTGGAATTTTAGTAAATTCTCAACTTAAGTCTGAGAATGCTTGTGAACTGGGGGCCAGAACTCACGACGGCTTGACTACAATCACGTCCGAATAAAAATCATGTTCGCTGTGTATGGGGGATGGTGTGGGGTTTGTGTGTGTGGGTGTGTGTGTGTGTGTGTGTGTGTGTGTGGGGGGGGTCACTGTTGTATGGCTAATGTTATGGTGGTCAATTCTATTACTGATACAGTGCTCACCTCGGAATAAAAGGGTGTCTGCTACCCTGTGTTTTAAAGAATAAAGTTAGTTATGGTAGTTTCAACGATAAAGACATCGATCAAGCGCCGCATCCTCACCTCTTAAACAAATGTCGTTCTTTTTTTTCTGCAGCTATATTCAAAATAAATTTATCCCACCAACGTTAAATCAAAACAAACAAAAAAGCGAACCACGGGCGTATGTATGATTGTAAACGCCTAGACTCGTTACTGTCGTAAAAGAGTCACACACAGTTTCGATAGACACGCATTTTTTGTAACCCCTTTTTACGAAATGATCTAGTCCAATGAGCGATGCAATTCGCTTCTATTTATTGAGGTGTAGAAATCCCTTTAAAATTTAGAACTGTTCAAATAGTAATTTCAATAACATTATTGTAGTTTTGACGACAGTGGCTGGAATGATGCTAAAATGTTACCCTTTGAAACTAATTGGATTTGGACGAATGAGAATCTATTCGATATTGATACCATCTACTGTAGAAAACCAATCAGTGGTAAGTATATATTCAAATATTAATCTTTTAACATAAACAGTGAAATATCTTATAACGTAAACAGTTTTAACTGCCTTATAACGCAAACAGCACATAATTTGAAAAATAAAAAGTACAACATCTTATACGTAAACATCACAATATAATTTAACGTAAATCGTACATTATCTAATAAAGTAAACAAAATAATATCTTATAACGTAAACAGTATAATATCCTATAACGTAGCTCGTACATCATAAAAGCACAATATGTTATAAACTAAGCATTTGATAACGCAAACCGCACACAACCTAAACAGTATTTTAAAACCTAAACAGTACAATATATTATGACGTGAACAGGGGCCGGTTGTTCAAAGCTAAGTTATTTTAACGATCCGTTTGAGTTTAACGGATCGGTATTTTGGTCACTTGTCGTTTGTTAACGGTACGTTAAATTTCTGTTGCTGGAAAGTCAATTTCATTATCCGTTAACTAACGGATCTATAAAAAGTAATCCAACAGAAGACTGTATGCTGATTGGCTGAATTTTAAATTTTTAAATTCAATGTACATGTATAACAACTTCACAGAAGTTAGTATTGACAAGAAACTGAAGACATTGGGATAACTAACTGTGCAATCTGTTGATTATTAAAAACAATAAATTACTACAGAAAACACTATAAAATACTTTATTTTTTTCTTTGGAAATTTTAGCATAAATCTGTGGGAAAAATTATGGAATTAGCACTACACAATGTTTGATGCCATTATTTTCTACAGCCCCCTAAAATTCTTCAGGATACTATAGAATTCCATTCTATAGAAAATGAAATAGCTACCCCCCCCCTATCGCCCAGCCCTCTAGAATGTTCTATAGAAAATCTAATGTATGACTTTATGCTACAGCCCATTAATCCCATCGTTAAACAGATAACGGAGCCTTACACCTCCGTTAAATATAACGGCAAGTTAACGACATGTTAAAGTAAACGGGGCTTCCAGCAACAACCTTTCTCCATGTTAACGGATCGTTAAAAGTTAATGGAGCTTTGAGCAACCTGCCCCAGTACAATATCTTTTAACGCAAACAGTGCAATATTTTATAACCTAAACATTGCAATATCGAATACGATTCGTGTGACGTCAACCATTGACGGTTGTACGTGACGAGGAGTAGGGTCGCCTTTCCAACCTCGTGGGTTTTCTCCGGCTCCTCCGGTTTCATCCCACTGCTAAAGACCCCTACGCGCAAGCTAATTATTGAAATAAAAATTAAACCATGTTAGTCCCAAAATGACCTAGTTTGTGTCGAGTTGACGTTAAACCGCTTTTTCTTTCGCTCACTCTGTCAACCATTGCTGTTGTTCTTAGTGTTTAACGCCCGCTTCAACCGAAAATGATATCGCAGACAAGTCTTAGTTGTCTTTATTTTTTTATATTAACGCAAGTGTATGGATCTTTCCTGTGGGAGGATACCGGAGTACCCGGACTAAACCCACGAGGTTAAGACGGAGCCCCTTTCGCTAAGCCACATAAGCCAGGGATCGAAACCACAGCCACAAGCCAGAGGAGACCGGCCAGCTAGAGGTGTTGTGACAATAGAGATTTTGAATTAATATTTTATTATGATTGAAGTATTTTTGGATTCAAAAGTTGACATAGAAAATCGAGTCTACATGATATGTAGGGCCTTTTGTGTTTTTCTGGAAGAAAGAGTTGGAAAGTTGAAAAACCCCACAATGTGCAGTTGGGAATTGTTTATTTTGATTGAATAGTATTTTTACATGTTTGAAATGTTAGAAAAAGCACCATAAGTTTCGAATAATAATGTGGTTGTCAAAAATTGTTTATTATAAAGTCACCAAATTCCAATACTAATCACTGCTTATTTCGGAGCCCGAGGTCGTTTTATTTGCCACATTTTGGAATAAAGAACGAGAATAAACCCGGTAAAGTAAGAATTGTATTTGATGCCGCAGCGGAGTACGGTGGTACATCATTAAATAAGCAATTATTGACTGGTCCGGATAGAACTAACAACTTAGTCGGAGTACTCTTGCGATTCCGTCAAGATAAAATAGCCCTTGCCACCGATGTTGAAAGTATGTTCCACCAGGTACGTGTTAGAAAGGAAGATCAAGATTCGCAAAGATTTCTGTGGTGGACACATGGATTTAATAAACCTCTAGATGAATACGTCATGACTGTTCACATCTTCGGAGCAGCTGACTCGCCCTGCTCAGCCAATTCTGCTTTATTGAGAACCGCGAAAGACAATGAGATTGAATTTGACACCGAAGCTGTGAAAACTATTGAAAATAACTTTTATGTTGACGATCTTCTGAAATCGTTTCCCACTCCGGAAGCGGCTATTGATATTAGACACCAAGTTGTTGAAATATGTAAAAAGGGAGGTTTCAAATTGACAAAATTTCTAAGTAACGACAGAAATGTTTTAGGAACTTTTCCTAGTGAACTAAGAGCAGATCCTACCCTTGATTTAGATTTTGAACAGTTGCCGAATTCCAGAGCACTTGGGCTTCAGTGGTCTGTTGAATTGGATACTCTGGGATTCAAAGTCATGAATTTAGACAAACCAAACACAATGAGAGGTGTGTTATCAACAATTTGTTCTGTGTTTGACCCTCTCAATATTGCTGCCCCTGTAATGATTCCTGCTAAACAGATCATGCAAGAACGCTGGCGTAAGAAGTGGTCGTGGGATCAAAAGTTAGAAGGAGAATTGCTTGCGAAATGGTTGAAGTGGAAAGGTAACCTCCAACTCTTGGGGAACGTAAAAGTTCAAAGAAGCCATTTCCTCAAAGACAGACATGAACAGGGTACAGTTGTTGAACTGCATCATTTTTGTGACGCCTCTGAAATATCCGTAGGTTGTGTGTCCTTTATGAGAATCGTTTACCCAAATGGTGAAATTAAATGTTCCTTTGTGATAGGTAAATCTAGAAATGCACCAATCAAATCAATCAGTATTCCTAGACTAGAATTACAGGGTGCTGTACTAGCCGCTAGGATACATAACAGTTTAATCCGTGAAATAGAAATCGATATTGACAGAACCTATTTCTGGACTGATTCGATGATAACTCTGAACTATATTAATAATGAAAATCGTCGTTTCCAGACCTTTGTTGGAAATAGAATAACCGAAATCCGTGAATTAACAGAACCCGACCAATGACACCACTGCCCTGGGAAGTTGAACCCTGCTGATGATGTGAGCAGAGGACTAACTTTTGAACAATTCAACTCTGACAGTCGTTGGATTAGAGGACCTCAATTTCTTTGGAAACCAAAAGATCAATGGCCGGATTCAAAGATTGATATTGTTCCGATTGAAATGTTAGAAGTGAAGAAGGAGATCAACGTGTTTTTTCTGAGCCAGAATCGTGTCTTTCTCAATTAATACACAGACATTCTAACTTGAATTCGTGTGTCAGAAATGTAGCTTGGATCGTGAAATTTATTGACTGGTTGAAAACAGATCCAACTAGCAGATCGAAAATCGAAAAACGAATTACAACCGAAGACTATGAATCTGCAACCAAGTGTATCATCCGAGAAGTTCAAATTCAGAATTTCTCAAATGAATTGACAAGTTTGAAATTAAACCAATGTGTGAGCAACTCGAGTAACATTGTCAGGCTAAAACCGTTATTAAATGATGGCATCATCCGTGTAAGTGACAGACTGACAAAAGCTCCTATATCATATGATGCGAAACATCCCATGATACTTCCGCGAAAACATCATGTAACGAATGCGATTATCCGACATTTCCATAAAGCAAATGGACATTGTGGACACGAGCAAGTGCTTTCGTTAATCCGAGAAAGGTTTGGGATTTTGAAATCAAGAATTGCCATCCGCAAAGTGATACAGGCCTGTATATTGTGTAGGAAACGTAATGCAATTCCTATGGTACAAGAAATGGCGAATCTTCCTAGTTATAGACTAACCCCGTTTGAAAACCCCTTTACTTATACTGGACTGGATTACTTCGGTCCTATGTATGTGAGGCGTAGTAGAAAGGTTGTAGAAAAACGCTGGGGTGCGTTATTTGTGTGCATGAACTCTCGTGCCATTCATTTGGAACTTGTGAAATCTCTAGATACTGACTATTTCTTATTAGCGTTGATGAGATTTATGAATCGTCGCGGACGTGTTA
The DNA here is from genome assembly GCA_917208275.1 of Patella pellucida. Taxonomy (NCBI): domain Eukaryota; kingdom Metazoa; phylum Mollusca; class Gastropoda; family Patellidae; genus Patella; species Patella pellucida. Next base: position 69,047,071 of record OU795039.1, read on the forward strand.
AACAGATTTCCTCGGACAATGGAAGTAACTGAAAATGAAATCCGCGAGTGCATCCAGAAACTGAACTCCGGCAAGGTAGAAAAATATCTTGTTGAGCGCAATTGTAAGTGGATTTTCCACACGCCCACTGCAGCCCATATGTCAGGAGTGTGGGAACGAATTGTAAAGAGTGTAAAACGCAGTTTGAAAGCGATTATCGGAAATGACACTATCAACGAAGAAGTGTTAACAACTGTTTTGACTGAAGCTGAAAGGATCGCAAAAAGCAGACCTTTAACGCGAAACCCATTGAGCCAAAATGACGACGACCCTTTAACTCCGAACCATTTCTTGAATGTGAAACCCAGTGATTATATTCCTCACGAAATTATTTGTGAAACTGATAAATTTAGCAAGAAAAGATGGCGCCAGTGCCAATTATTATCCAATCACTATTGGAATAGGTGGCTAAAGGAGTATATCCCCACTCTCCAAAATCGTAGCAAATGGTTAAAACCTAAGCGTAATTTGCGTATAGGCGATTTAGTATTACTGTGTGAAGACAATATTCCCAAGAACCAATGGCTTCTTGGCCGCGTAACTGATGTATTCCCTGGTAGTGACAATTTAGTTCGAAATGTTGAAGTTAAAACTAAGAATTCGGTTCTAAAAAGACCCATTCTTAAACTATGCTTATTAGTCCGGCGGCCGAAGCTGGGGACCCAAATTTTTTTAGATAAGTTTTTTTCTGGACGGTTTTATAAGGAATCGGAACCGCTGAATCCATTTTTCGCTACTGGATCACTGTCAGCCTGGAGGGTTTTGAGTAATTAGCGAATTACTAATTAAATAAAAAATTAAAATCCCCGTTCGTTTAAAATGACACATACATGTCGAAATATGCCGCTGTTTGTGATGTTTTTAAATAGAATAGGACCCCTGAGTCTATTCTAGATACTAGTTCACTATCATCCAGATTGTATTTCAAATAATCCAGCGGACGTTTACGAAAAAACAGGTGGACCCAAATTTTTCGAGACAAGTTTTTTTCGAGACGGTTGTATATGGAATCAGACCCGCTGAATCCATTTTTCGCTACATGATCACCGTCAGTCTGGAGGGAGGGTAAGCAAGCCGCTAATTACTAATTAAATAATTAAAGTTGTAGTTAATCCCAATGATTTACCATCCCCTAGATGTAGCAAAATTTATGAGGATGGGATTGAGGAAGATTTAAAGAATGAATTTGAATCAAACGATGGAAGCATATATATGTTTTCTATTCTTTTGGATATAGCTTTAACATACTCTCCCCACGCCTTGTTACTAGTACATTCATACAGCCTTTTGAAATAATATGTATTTTCAGCCATTTCGATGCAGAGTGCGTGGTGAGGGCTTCACAAAACTACAGCATTTATTGTGACCGCATAGGGACGAGGCTGTTCTGGTTTCGGCATGAAAATGATGACATTTCTTACAAGTCACCGCCGGTAGTCCCACGAGTAGGAGACTGGACTCCAAGCTCCAGTCGCTGGACTGACACACTAACATAAGTGGACACACCCTCTTCGTGTGATCGTTCTCCATAAGTGACATAAGTGGCGCATTTCCACAATGTTTATTACTCGTTCTGAATTATCCCTATGTTTATTGCAAAAGGGGGTGGTAAATCATTGGGATTAACTATTTAATTAGTAATTAGCGACTTGCTTACCCCCTCCAGACTGACAGGTATCATGTAGCGAAAAATAGATTCAGCGGGTCCGATTCCATATAAAACCGTCGAGAAACAAACTTATCTCGAAAAATGTGGGTTCCCCTGTTATTACGTAAACGGCCGCCGGATTATTTGAAATACAATCTGGCTGATAGTGAACTAGTATCTAAAACAGACTCAGGGGTCCTATTCTATAAATAACATTACAGACAGCGGCGTATTTCGACTTGTAGGTGTCATTTTAAACGAACGGGGATTTTAATTAGTTATCTAATTAGTAATTCGCTAATTACTCAAAACCCTCCAGGCTGACAGTGATCCAGTAGCGAAAAATGGATTGAGCGGGTCCGATTCCATATTAAACCGACCAGAAAAAAACTTATCTCGAAAAATTTGGGTCCCCCTGCTATTTCGTAAACGGCCGCCGGATTTTTTGAAATACAATCTGGCTAATAGTGAACTAGTATCTAAAACAGACTCAGGGGTTCTATTCTATAAATGACATTACAAACAGCGGCGTATTTCGTCTTGTACGTGTCATTTTAAACGAATTGGGATTTTAATTAGTTATTTAATTCGTAATTCGCTAATTAATCAAAACCCTCCAGGCTGACAGTGATCTAGTAGGGAAAAATGGATTCAGCGGGTCCGATCCCATATAAAACCGTCGAGAAAAAAAGTTATCTCGAAAAATTTGGGTCCCCCTGCTTTTTCGTAAACGGCCGCCGGACTATATTAGAAGCACATGACTGTGAAATTTAGACATATTCGTTTGAAATATTGAAGTGTTTGAAATGTTTGAAATATCCGAATTAAATTGGATACTGTTTGAATAGGTTTCTTGTAGCCTAACTATGCAACTATGTATTTGTATGTTTGCTAGGAATGTATTTGTAAATTTGAGGGAATTGATTGAAGGTTTGAAAGTAGCGTAGTGTTGTTGTTGGAAAGTGTTATGAACTATCTCCTTCTTGTCCCAATAGTTCATGGCGAGCGGTATGTTGTGACAATAGAGATTTTGAATTAATATTTTATTATGATTGAAGTATTTTTGGAATCAAAAGATGACATAGAAAGTCGAGTCTACATGATATGTAGGGCCTTTTGTGTTTTTCTGGAAGAAAGAGTTGGAAAGATGAAAAACCCCACAATGTGCAGTTGGGAATTGTTTATTTTGATTGAATAGTATTTTTACATGTTTGAAATGTTAGAAAAAGCACCATAAGTTTCGAATTATTTGCTGTTTACTCTCCGGTTGAATATTATTAACTATTTGTGTTTGAAGAACTCTCGTACTGCGAGCTGTATTGTTTGAAATATAGAAATATAGAAATAAACAGTGATTAATATTGGAATTTGGTGACTTTATAATAAACAATTTTTGACAACCACAAGAGGCCGAAGTAAGGCACTGGGTTGCTAAAATGAAAGTTTCATAACGGTTTCCAGTGTGGTTTGTCCTTGTCAGTGGTGCAGGGTGGTGGGAAACCTTACTCATTGTCACATATGCGATTTGGATTGAGGCCACTTTATCTTAAAGAGGCATTATGGAAAATTGGATAAAATGTTGCCGGTACCACAATAATAGTTAAATGCTAGATAAGGTAAAAGGGATATCCTGAATATCTCAGTCAAATTGCTCCACTTTGCGATTGAATTTTACGTCTAGTCTGGATCATCATTAGTAAAGTCGGTGCGTAAAGAAAACATAGTCTCGATTATCTATTTTTGGATTTAATCATGAATGAGCGTTGAGCAGCAGATCGGATTCAAATCCAGTGAAAATCCGACACATAAGATGGCATCCACGGTTGATTAAAGTTTTTTCATGTTAATAAATGTCTAATTAATAGTTTGCATAACATTTCAGGCCTGAAGTAAGCCTGCACTCTTGCATGATGTATGTTTAATAATTAGAGTATTATTATATTATATTTAATGATAGCCTCTGTGTCCCATTTCAGATACTGACACTTTCAAAGTAGGATTGCCACGATAATAAACGATGTCTATTTAATTAATCGTGTTATCAGCAATCTCCTTGAGTGACGCCATGCCATGCATTAATGGAAAAATAATAAGTGGGTTTTGTCTAATCCCCTCAATATGTTAGCTCTCCGATGAACTTATTTATTATCGGCTATTTATTTATTATATATTATACAACACGTGAAGCCAAAAATCACACCCGGCAAATTTAGATCTCGCGTAATGCTTCTGGAAACCAAATTGAAATACAGTTACTGGGTGTTAGTCAGTATTTGTTTCCGATACCACATACGAACGAACTACTATTCTGAGAATCTATAAATGATATGCTTTTAGCATGGGAGCTCCCAGACTAGGCCTGAACGGGAATTTAATACGTTACTGTCCCCGACGAATAAATGCGAAATTAAATGGGGTTTAACGCCCCACTGCTCTCCTCCAACTCGGTTATACAGTGTGCTCTGAGGGAAATTTTGCCCGGACAGCGGCAAACTGACTAGTGCACCCGGGATCTCGGTTTACGTACCATCCCAATGACCGTACAGCTTTCCTCGCCAGACTCACCATCTTACATCACTGACAAGGGGAACCACGCCGGAAATCCCACATTACATTCTCCGGGAGCGTAACCGCGACTCCAGGCTAGCGAGCCAGCGTTTAACCCACTTAGCCACCGTGGATCCACGAATAATAATGGCGCACTAAATTAACTAGTGGCTCCACGAATAATTGCGCACTAAATTAATTATGGACGGAATGCCCACTCCCTATCGAGCGAGGAGAAACAGATATGTTAGTATTTATTAATCTAAAATAATCCGTAGTTTAAATGGCTTCGTTACTATAAATATTGTTTAATACAATACACGCTTATTGAAACAAGCTGTGTAGTGAGGGACAACGAAACATTTATTTACTTAAAGATTGAATCCAGATACTAGATAAATACATAAACATGAAGTCATCGCTGTCAATATCAGACTGCCATGAGATATTTAATATAAAATATCTTAAAACGTAAATTTGAAATCAATCTCAGATTGACTTTACAAGCGTTATACTTAGGGTTTAATGTCCTACTTTTCGGCATTATGAAGACGCCCATAGACTAAGCCACGAATGTGACCCAAATCTTTAAAACGAAAAATAATTCTAAGGATTTTGATGCACAATAAGAAAATGATAATCGTTTAAGATAAGCGTTCAAATAATATACAAACATCCCATTTGTGAAGTAGAAGGCACACGAGCAGGTCTCTCTTGACTTATGTTAACAACGCGTTTATAGAGATGCTATTATATTTTGTGTAAAGAAGGGGACGGTTTCATGAAATTTTTTTTAATTAAGATTAAATCCAAATTTAAGTAATTTGATTGGGTAATATTAAATTGATTTTAGCGCTTAGCCAATCAAAATTGAAGTATCTACCAAAGTTTGGATTTTTATCTTTAGATAAGATTTCGAGAAACATGGCCTAGACTTGCACATACAACAACCTACACATCCTCATGGGGTATATTAATCGCTGGCGAAGGAGTTATTTTAAAAAAGAACGGACTTTGATCACCACCTTGAATAAGGTTACTCTAATTTGCTTTCTCATACATTTTCATATTGAGTCATTTTAAATTATTTTACACACCCCACATCGATGTTTCGAGACGTCTAGTTTGCCGAATCATAGATATTGTACCCAGGCCCATCGGAACCGGGGGTCGGGGCTGAAGGGGCTTCAGTTCTTCTATATTTTGAAAATCTTAGTCCTTTCGTTTCTTGTTGTTCTCTTTAACCATATCGCATGCGAATTGTAAGTTACCCGATTTTTTGGGACATAAACGTGTTATTTATATGCGCATGTGTCGTGGTAATAACTGCGATAAAACAATTTATAATTCAATATGAAGGTATACAATTTAATTTACAGTTGAAGTGAGATTAATTTCTATTTTGGAATATCGGCAGCGATCTATGTATAAATAAAACGTTAGTTATGGCGATGTGTTAGTTAAATGGCAAATGTGCATTATATATAGGGGACACCGTTGTTCAGTGGGTATTGTGTTGGCACGCTAACCTGGGGATTCCGCGATGGCCCCCTGTGTTGGCCGAGAAAGTTCATTCGGATTTTCAGGCGTGGAACACTTTGTCAGTGGTTCAGGCAAGGAACGGCGTATAGTCGTTTGGATGGACGAGAAATGAGGTATCGTATAACATTGGCGTGTACGTAAAAGAGCCCTTGGCATTTAAAATTCGATGTAAGAGTAGGCCATATCGCCGCTGTCCGGACAAAATTTCCGGTATTGCCTAGACCCGTCTTTATTAGTCCCATCGCAGCAAAAAAAAAGGAAGTTAAACCCAATTCCACCCCATTTTGCATTAGTGATAGACGTCGGTGTATAGGTCTCCCGTCAAAAGGCAAAACAAAGTAACTCACTTTTTTCTTTTTATCAAAACTGAGTTAGGACCAAATTGGTAGTTACTAGGGTATGTGCTGCCTGTTGATGTAAGCAGTTACACCCATGACACAACATAGCAGCTTTCTTCATTTGCCTAGAATACCACAGCAAAACCTTGTAACTCAATATTGAAATCTATGGATGAGCTTGGGTTTAATATTCATTCATTACATTTTTCTTTCTTTTCTCAAAATAAGAACAAAGTGAGTTACTAGGTTTGCCTTTTAACGGAAGTGAATCGTGTCAGTTTCACAATGTAACAAAACGGTTGCTTTAAAATAAAATAATGACTCGGCACATATATAAGCGTGTATATAAAGCTCATTAAATATGACTCGCACTACACGAACTACATTGACCAGAGCTATTTACCACGGGTGATAGATAGTTATCACAGGCAAAAAATGAAGATGTCTAGTTTGTGTTTACTAATTTGGACTTTATTATTCTCTTTTTACATAATTGGTGAAACAGTTGAAAGAACAGTTGTCTCTAATGTCGGAACAGTAATTGGGGAGGTTCGAACTATCACTATTGGACCAAATTCAGCTGATATAACTAAGTTTCTTGGCATACCGTATGCCGAACCACCCACAGGAAATAGAAGATATTCTAAACCAGTGAAGAAAGAGAAATTTAACAGTACATTTTCTGCCTTACAACTTGGCGCATCCTGTCCTCAGGCCAGCCCACTTTTCACACCAAATAAAATTGACGAAGACTGTTTATTTTTGAACATTTATACCCCTGCAACATCTAGCAGTGTGGCCAGATTTCCTACCATGGTCTGGATACATGGAGGTGGTTTCATTGTCGGTGATGGCAATTCCTTTGGTGGTGAAAAGTTAAGTGCTTACGGTCAGGTGGTCGTGGTGACTGTAAATTATCGTCTAGGACCTTTCGGATTTTTGAACACCGACGATGGCTCTGTAGACGCCAACAACGGCTTATGGGATCAGCATCTTGCACTTAAATGGGTTAAGGATAATATCGAAGACTTTAGTGGGGATTCCACAAAAATCACTGTCTTCGGACAATCAGCTGGCGCTACTGCTGTTATGCTCCAAGCCATATATCCCATGAACGCTGGGTTATTTCAACGAGCTATAGGAGAAAGTGCTGCTAATATTCCCACGTCTTTGATACCAAATCCGGCCGAAAAGGCAAAACAATATGCTGCAAAATTGCAATGCCCAGTAACTTCCATGCCCCAAATGGTCGAATGTCTGCGAAGCAAAACAAATGTGACTGAACTTGCTATGTTGTCTGATTTAACTTTGGCTCAAGGGGGAACGGATTGGAGCGCATCAATTGATGGTGACATTGTATCAAAAGACCGAATAGACGCCTTGAATCAACCAACTGGCGAAACAAATCTGATACCATTTAATAACATTGATCTTATAATGGGAACCAACGGCTATGAAGGATTTCTTGTTCTAACATTTCCATTATTTGCCAAACAGTATGCAACTTTGAACAATGAGACAACATCCATCGATGATATAAAAGAGATAACCAGAAATATCATCTCCTTCTTTGTAGGGGCTACGTATGGACAAGACCTGACCGAAAAGATCTTAGACACAATCATGTTTGAGTATACGAACTTTGACGAGCCAAACAATAGAGACCTACATATTAAACAATCGACCAATTTCTTAACGGACCTAAATTTCTACATACCGCTTCTCAATTCCTTACAGAATCATGTCCGCAGTAAAAACCAAACTAAAACATTTCAGTACGAGTTTGATGAACTGTACCCGTTTCAGCATAGAGATTCGTGGATAAAAGGAGCGGTGCACGGAGACGACGTCCCTTATGTCTTTGGTTTCACAAATGGACTGGAGGTATACTTCAATTTTACCAGTGAACAAGGTACCACACAATGGACTTTCTCATCAAGAATAATGGATTATTGGACAAATTTTGCGAAAACGGGGTAAGTAAAAAAAATAGTGTTTATTCATAGTCTAATAAGAAAAAATGAAATGAAATGGTGTTTAATGGCACGTCACCTCCAACCGGGCCATATTGCGCCATACATGAAATTTACGAGACAAATTAAAACAATATCACAGGGATGTATTTATATATGTAAATAAAAACAAATATCACAGAAAATATAATTAAAAATAAATAATAAAAACAAATATCACAGAAAATATAATTAAAAATAAATATCAATTCCTTTACATTTATAAATATCTAAAACGCAATATATGATAAAGGTATATCCGTTAGTGTCATTCTAAAATAAAGTAAATTTCATAGTTTAATATCAAAAGAGTCTATCGTTTACCCGTGCAACTAGACAAATAGAAACTGCTAGAAATAACCCACATACACTACATCGCCCGCAAATGATTACCACAATAGCTGTTGGGCGTTAATTCTTTAATCTTTATGTGTAAATATGAATATATCAAATATTGTTGATTGAGTATTCATTTTATTGTTTTGTTGTTTACTCACTTACTTATTTTACATATTCATATTAATTCTTTTATTTAGGAGAGAGGTCATATAGGCTGTGCCTGTTCCTCAATCCCTTTAAATATCTGAAAAAATATTTAAAAAAAAAAATAGATTGTGTGTAAACACTCTCCTCTATAATATTGTCTTTAAACGAAAACGACCTTTGTTCCGAGGATTGTTTCATCGGCTAGGTTCTTAAAGTATTTGAAAATGAATCCAATTAAATTTTAGAAAATTGTTTAGTAATGCGTTTTACGAACCCCATAATTAATGCATACTTATCTAGATAATTTTTCAATAAAATATGCTGCTAAAAAAATGTAGTAAAATAGGCGTGGCTAACAGGGCAAAGTGCGGCTATAACCGTTGAGATATAGTTACTATACAAGACCCAGTATTTGACTCATATGTAACTCATTTTTATGGGCTGTCTTTAGCCTACATGTATATAACATATCAAACTCAATTGATATGTATATTCTAAATGGCATATTTAACGCTATCCAGTCAAGAGCTTGTATCTTTATACTTTAGTTAGAACTTAAAATAGTCGAAATGGGACTAAAAGCATATTAATGTAACATGGGTATATAAAGAGAATTCCATTCAATTCTTAAATTATTTATTGTAATTTGTAATAAATTACATGTACCGTATTTCCTCGAATACAACCCCGGCCTCGATTACAACCCGGGCCTCGAATAGAGCCCGGAGGTAAGGGGTGTTAAAATAAATACAACCCGGGTCTCGAATAGAACCCGGGTCTCTAATATAATCCGGGTCTAACGTAAAAACTGAATACTCCCTCTCAAAATATAAATTAATTGATTGAATCTGTACAGGAAGTAGAATTGTCTCATGTCACACACACAGAGTGTAGCCATCGTATTTGCAAGACCGACCCTGACTGCTTGTTTTAATTGTCCAAAATGTCACTCCTATAGAAGATTTGAAGCATTAATTCGGGTCTGAAAAAATACAACCCGGCCTCGATTGTAACCCGGGCCTCGAATAGAACCCGGGGGTCGGGGGTGCTGAACGAAATAGAACCCCGGGGTTGTATTCGAGGAAATACGGTATGCTCGTCTGAGGCCTGCTTACTCCATTTTACACACTTTTAAATTATTAATTTGTTGTTTGTCAATCAGGCTTTTCTAATCAATTATGTCGACAGAGTACATGACGTCGTATCGCCAACTGATTAAAACATTTTTTTTACCGTGTTTAATTATTAGATATAAAGATTCCATATTTTTACGTTAAGACAACAACATCAATATTGATTGCAATTAATAGTCCAATATATTTCTTTTACGAATATTATGTTAAATATTTAGCGCGTGGGTTAGCTTCCTTAACCATCATAAGGCAAGCGATAAAACTGTCTGACGGAAATGTTATCTAAATTATTAAATAGACAATAATTAACTTATCCAGACCATAATCAACTCTCGATGTCATCCCTAGCCTAAATACATTACTGAATTTGAATCCGATTTGGTGCTCAACGCTGATATATGATTTTATCCAAAAATTGATAATCGAGACTAAGTTATTATCGTACCAACTTTAGTAATGATGATCGAGGCTAGGTCTAAATTTTCAGCAACTTCCCTTTATATCATCTATAGTTTTTAACTGATATAATGCGAACTGCCAGTTCTTTATCTAATCTCCCACAATGCTTTTTTTAAAATGCGATTGGAATGGAACCCATAAATATCCAAACCAACAGGAAACTAAAGTCCGAGTTACGCCCCTGGAAAATATAAAGCAACAACCATATCTTGCTTCCAAGGATTCTATCAGTCGACTAGAGTCTTGTCTTCATGAGATTCGAGGATTAATGACCAGAAATAGGCTAAAAATTAACTATGACAAATCTGAATTTATTGTCATATCATCAAAATCACAATCCAGTAAATTGTTTAAAGTAAATTCGATTCAGATCGGTGATTGCTCTATATCTCCCAAGAAGCAGGCTACAAATCTTGGCTATGTGACCGATAAATTTATGTCCCCAGTTCCCCAAATCAATAGTATGATACGGAAAATGCATTTTGAAATGAGAGCTATTTCGAGAATACGCTCTCATCTTAAAACTGACGCTTGTCAGAGTGCTGTTAGAGCATTAGTAACATCGCATATGGACTATGCAAATTCACTTCTATTGGGAGCACCAGAAACAGCTTTAAACAGACTACAAATAGCGTCTCATAACCAGAGGGGGTTGGGATGGTCTAGTGGTCTAGAGTGCCGCGCTTCGACCTCTAGCTAGCAGGTCACCTCTGGCTTGCGGCTGTGGTTTCGAGCCCTGGTGTGAGCGTATGTTATCTCCGAAATGACCTAGTTGTGTTGAGTGGACGTTAAACCCCATTTCCCCCTTTCTCTCATAACCAGAACACGAAAATTTAAATTACAGAAACTCCATTGGCTTCCAGTTCGAGCGAGAGTTAAATTTAAAGCTCCTGTGAATGTGTTTTAATCAATTTATTCTGACACTACAAGTAATCGTAGCATATTGAGGATCCCTAAATATAATAAGCGTTCTGGTGAATATGCTTTCACCGTCAGAGCAGCTAAAATGTGGAATGATCTCCCAAAAACTCTTCGAGGGTCCCCTTCCATCCAGAGCTTTAAGACTAACTTAAAAACATAATTATTTCAAACACGTAGGTGTAATGAAGCGCTATATAAATCGAATAATTATAATAATATACTTTTGAACTAAAATAAACGTTTATCATTCCAGATCTCCTACCAATCCTGACGACCGAACTTCGACTCTTGTTCAGTGGAAGGAATTCAACAATACCCAGAAAGAATATTTATATCTGACATCGAAGCTTATAGAACAACGAGATAATCTTTTTGCCCGACGTGTGGAATTTTGGACCAATTACTTACCTGCATATATTAAAAGAGTAACTGCGACACCAGATGCTACACCAGCCCAACCCTGCACGGGTCCCAAAAATGCATCCCCTAAAATATCGATAAATGCTAGTTGTATTACATTCTTGGTCGTAACCTTACTCTATTCTGTTTAAACTTTAATTTGTTTAATCTATCAATAGATGAACTTGACCATTCCTTACAACGGATGGAAATTAATTTTAGTAAAAGGTTGCTACGGTTTTTTTTTAAGCACGGCGAATGACACTTTATGCGAATACCAGCAACATATTAGAGAAAATTTATCTTTGGTTTATATATTTTGTTAATACCAGCACTATAGTTGCGTTTATTTATATTTAAACTTGTAACCTATTAGAGTTAATTTAATTTCGAAGTATATACCAGCAACATGTTAGTGTTTATTACTGTACGTAAGACATTTTGTTTCGAAAGATTTGACTATTTTTATATTAACAACGTTTATTTATTTTTTGTTTATATAGTATGGTAATACCAGCAAGCTGGGGACTTTTAAATTGGGTCTACCCGTCTGTCTGTCAGTCAATCCTTTTGGGACACAATAACTCTGCTTCTGATTGAGCTACAGTGTTCAAACTTGCTGTAGGTGTCTATTAGGTGGGTATTTTGATGGGGTTCAAAGATCTACTTACGGTTAGCTGTGATAAGTAATTTGATTGGTTGATGCAATGGTAATGAAAATTGGTGTATAGTTTCATTACATCAATATCTTGACTAAGTTCACGAATGAGCATTTTCTGCTAAGGCTAAGTAGATATAAGCAATTTGATTGATCATCACTTTGAAACATAACAATTAGGGTGTAGATGCTCATTAGGTCAATGATTAATATTTCCCATTAAAGCCAAGCAGAGCTAAGCACTTTGGGACAAGAAACTTTGATTGATCATCACTTTGAAACATAACAATTAGGGTGTAGATGCTCATTAGGTCGATGATTAATATTTCCCATTAAAGCCAAGCAGAGCTAAGCACTTTGGGACAAGAAACTTTGATTGAGGGCGATGAAACATAGTGTATAGTTTCACTACAAGGTACTTGAAAACCTTGACTGAAATTGATCGTGAACATTTTATGCTTAGACGAAGTATAGATATTCAGTTTAGTTGCTCAATAATGTGTATTTAATCAATATGTGTCATCTATTTATTTTGAGATTTCGGCGGGGGAAACCTGCCTCAATGTTGGCTTGTTTATTGTAGGTGTATATATTATGCGAATAACAACACCATGTTAAAGTTTATTTAGTTTTAACGTAATTATTATGTTCAAACCACACTTACTTATAAATTTTAATTGAAATTTTTATGTTCAAATAAAAATAGCAAAATGCATGTTTATTACATTTCTCTCACTCGCGAAGAGCACAACTGTAAAGCCCTATTAATAGATCAAAATGACGTCACAACTACAAGCATATACAATAAGAAGCGATAGACCTTATCTCGTTTGATTAACACGTGACTCAATACAAAACTGTGTCATGATTTCACAACAACGGTGACCCAATTTAACAGATAGTATAAATATACCGACCTCGACAAATATGCATAAAGTACACAAGGTAGGGGGCGTGGACTAGTGTGGCGTGCATGGGCGTGCATTTAAGGGGGGGGGGGGTCCCCTTTAAATCGGAAGAGGGGACGAATAGGTCTCTGCCCGCCCCCCTCCATGATTTTGATCGTCAGCACAGATTTTCAGGTTTATATCCACACGAATATCCCGCTCTAATGGCTATCAAACCACTGCCTTGGGTCTCGCTACAGTTAATTCATCTTCACGGTATCTTCCTTCTTAATTGTATAATTATTATTTTGGTTTGGAAATGACAGGTTCCAGGGTTCGTCCGCATCCCCCCCCCCAAAAAAAAACAAAGTTATGACGAATCCCCCCTTGTACGCTGTTAGTTAAAGGTATTATGATATTGACAATAGAAAGATAAAGGTATCGACCGCCATTGATAATAAGACTCGGTTGACGACCCAATTTAGTCCTCGCGTGGTTTAGAAACGGTGTGTGATAGCTACATAACCATGAATTTTGTTAAAAGCATTTTATGGATACAGGTTTCAACACTTATTGTTACCAGTCGAGCATATGACAGGACAGTTAACTCTAGTGTGGGTATAATTGTAGGCGATGTTCAAACTATTACTATTGGGCCATCCTCAGCGGCCATTACCACGTTTCTTGGTATACCGTATGCCGAGCCTCCGACAGGGAATCGGAGATTTAGAAAACCGGTAAAAAAAGAGAAATTTAACAACACCTTTTCTGCGTTGACGTTTGGGGCATCCTGTCCTCAATATTCGCCTTATTATACTCCTGATAAAATGGACGAGGATTGCTTATTTTTAAACATATATTCGCCCGATACAACTGGTAGTGACGCCAAAGTACCTGTTATGGTTTGGATCCATGGTGGAGGATTTAGAATAGGAGATGGAAAAGCTTACGGTGGAGAAAAATTAGCTGCTTATGGACAAGTAGTGGTAGTAACATTAAATTATCGTTTAGGGCCACTTGGGTTCTTAAACGTATTCGAAGATATTGTGGATGCAAACAATGGCCTGTGGGATCAACGAATGGCTATGCTGTGGGTGAAAGACAACATACTAAGTTTCGGCGGGGATCCAAATAACATCACACTGTTTGGCCAATCGTCAGGTGCAGCAGCTGTCATGTATCAAGCAACATATCCTGGTAATCAAGGTATAATACACAGAGCTATTGCTGAAAGCGGTTCTTGTAACGCGGAATGGGCCCTTATTTCAAAACCTGTCGATAAAGCTATTGAGTATGCCCGAAAATTCAATTGTCCTGTCACCACCAATATTGACATGGTCCGATGTTTAAGAAATCTTGATAATCTTACCTTAATTGCAAAGTGGTCTGATCTGAGTTCCCTTATCGGTGAGCAGGATTGGGGTCCATCCCTTGATGACGACATTGTAGACGTAAATAAATTAATTGCGTTGACGGATCCCACCAGTAAAACTAAGCTGTCGGAATTCAACAATTTGGATTTACTTATGGGCTTAAACGGATATGATGGTCAATCGTTCCTTACACCACCAGTCTTTGCAATGCAATATGCTATTTTGACCAACTCTACAACTTCTATCAATGAAATTAAAAGCGTTAATAGACATATAATATCGTACGTATTGGAAGAGAGGTATGGGTATAGTGTCGCCAACAAAATTCTTGATGCTGTAATGTTTGAGTATACAAACTTCGAGGAACCCACTAATAAAGATCTGCATATCAAACAATCAACGGATTTCATGACAGCTATAAATTTTCTATATCCAGCCGTTTTAGCCCTAGACAACCATGCCCATGGAAACACGAGGGCTAAAACCTACCAATACCAATTCGATGAACTTTTTCCATTTCAATATCGCGATTCTTGGATCAAAGGCGCTGTCCATTCGGATGAAACTCTTTATGTATTTGGCTTTCCTGAATCAATCGAAACATTTTACAATTATACCCAGTCAGGTAGTGCGTCACAATGGAATTTAGTTGCTAAAGTAATGGATTATTGGACAAATTTTGCCAAATCAGGGTAAGATAGTTTAAGTGTTATAAAATAAATATTACGGTGTGTAGATATTCTTTAGTAGGAACACGAGTAGTCGTTCACAAGTGGAGGGGGTAGGGTGTTAGGGGCTAATGTGTGCACTATAGAACACAAGCTATTATTCATGTATCTGACAAAGAGTAAGATCGCCCGACCTTTGTACGCAAGTAAAAAATTGTACCATATATGTTAGTCCCAGAGAAATGACCAAGTTATGTCGAGTGGCGGTGGGTGGATGGCCGAGTAGATAGCGTATGCGTGTTGTATTATAAAGTCTGCCATTGAGTCAATTGGCGTGGTTTCGATTCCCCGATTGTACGTGACAAAGAGTTGGGTCACCAGTCCAACCTCGTGGGCCCTCCGGTTTCCTCCCCCCAACAAGCGAATTATTGAAATAAAATTGAACCATATGTTAGTCCCGAAATGGCTTAGTTTGTGTCGAGTGGATTAAATATATATACCCCTCTTAATCAAATTGTGTAACTCTGTTGAGCTTACACAGAAGATGCATGTACTTAAAATTAACATTTAGTTGCATCTTCCTTTTTACCCCTCACCCCACTTTTAAGAATATTTCAGGGTCTGTGGATATGCTACCTTTCAATATCCAGTAATGAACATAGTTTCGTATTTTTAAATCTGCATTTAATTATATTTCAGTGATCCTAATGTACCGAGGTCACCCACGGTAGAATGGAATGAATATACCACCACCAACAGGGAATATTTATACATTGAATCTCAAAGAACACCCATGAAACACAATTTAGATGCCAAACATGTCGACTTTTGGATAAACTATCTTCCTGGGTATATCAAACGAGTTACGGAAACTGTTGTGAAAGATAACGAGAACTGTACAAGCTCATCTTGCAGAATTTCTATTGTCAGAGTTAACATAGTAATACCATTTGTATTAATATTATTTGTCTTTTTGTCACCTATGTAAGTATAGAAAACATGACTTTATTCCGTTTGATAAATATTATAATAAAGCTACTCTAACACATGTTTATTCAAAATAATCAACAGCACCTACATTTATTCACCAGTTGAGTTATACAAAGTTATATTTTAGGAGAATCCACTTGAAAATGTCAAAACGATTGATTGTGCCTTGCTGCCTCCACCAAGAAGAGTTCCATGCTTTAGCGTCTTGTCCTGGTTATGGGTTGACACCTATCGATTGTGGATCTAAGGTGGTTGGCAATCTCCACCAACCCATTTGGTTTAGCGGAGCTTCAATACCAGACAGTATATGTTCAAAAAGACAAATCGTGGAAGAATTCGACAATGCATTCCTTGACGATGAACTTGGACAGAAGACTTTGATTCTTATCCACAGGACATAAACTAGTCTCACTGATACTAAGAGCGTGTGACCGGGATACCCACACCACTGACTGAAAATGTCTGGGTCATTTTTATACGCCCACATTTTCATGTGGACGTATTATGTCGTCGCCCCTGTCCGTCCATCCACAATTGTTTGTGGACTCTCTACAGGTCACAATTCATGTCCCATTTTGACGAAACTTGAAATACAGGTTTATCCCCAAAAGATCTCGACTGTTCTCGATATTGGCATGTATTGGATCGAAACTTCACTTTTTTAGCTTGTGGACCCTATAAAGGTCACAATTTTGAACCGATTTTGATGAAACTTGACATGCATGTTTATAACTTGGTTCCTTTCGATATTTGCGCCTATCGGAACGTAATTTCCTGAATTATGGCCCCTGATTGTCCGAAAACTCACCTATTTTAGCTCGATGTCCATTCTCGAGGCGACAATTATTATACTATTTGAAAAACCGTTCGATTATATCGAATTTCGGGAAAATCGGACCAAAATTGACATACAAAATGTCCGCCGTTTGTACGCGAATACTGTTAAAAAAAGGTATATCAAGGTTGTGGACCGGTCACAATTTTAATTCGATTTTGATAAAACTTGAAATGCGTGGTTATGACCCAAAGATCTTGGTTCCTTTCGATATTTGCGCATATCGGATCGTAACTTTCTGAATTATGGCCCCTGATTATACGCAAAATCGCCTTTGTTTAGCTTGTGGTCTCTTTGGAGGTCACAATTATTATCCGATTTAAAAAATCGTTTGAATATATATCACCGTTACACCCTAAGAGAGGTTGAGTTGAAATTTCGGAAAAATCAGACCACAATTGCCATACAAAATGGCCACCGTTTGTACGCGAATACTGTTAAAAATTGGTATTTCAAGGTTGTCGACCCTGTAGAGGTCACAATTTTAATTTGATTTTGATGAAACTCGAAATGCATGGTTATAACCCAAATTGGTTCCTTTCTCGATATTTGCCCATATCGGATCGTAACTTCCTGAATTATGGCCCCTGATTATACGCAAAATAATAATAATAATAATAATCTCGTTATTTTACAAGGGTAACATATTAGGCCTGAGGCCTATTTTCAATTTGGTCCTTGGCACTGATCGTGCGAATGATTTCGATCATTACTGCAGGAAGAAACCGAAGAACTCGGGGGAAACCTGCCTGATCGGACGGGAGACCGAATATCCCTCTCACTTACAACCATAAATTTCATGCCCTGAGCTGGGATTGAACCCTCGTTGCATTGATGAGAAGCCGCCTCTCTATCTCCACGGCTATCCGACCAGCTCGCCTTTGTTTGGCCTGTGGTTTCTTTGGAGGTCACAATTTGTATCCGATTTGAAAAGAAACGTTTGATTATATCAGTGTTACACCCTAATGAAGGTTGAGTTCAAATTTCGGCAAAACGAAACAAAATTGCCATACAAAATGGCCTATTTTCAATTTGGTCCTTGGCACAGATGGTGCGAATGATTTCGATCATTACTGCAGGAAGAAACCGAAGAACTCGGGGGAAACCTGCCTGATCGGACGGGAGACCGAATATCCCTCTCACTTACAACCATAAATTTCATGCCCTGAGCTGGTATTGAACCCTCGTTGCATTGGTGAGAAGCCGCCTCTCTTTTTTTTTTTTTTTTTTTTAAATATATTTATTCATACAATATACAATATACAAAATACATAACTCTATTTTCATTCTACAAAAGTAATTTCACAGGATATGTACAGTTTAAAAGTTGGATATATAAATATACCCCACCCCACCCAGTCACACACGCAGTCACACACACGCAATCACACACTTTTCTACATACATTTGAAATAAAATCATATTTTTAAGTTGATATATTAGTACAAATATATCAATTTATTATTTCATTAAAAGCTACCTGTGATAAGTAATAATATAGTTATAAAGTCAATATGTGATTTGTGTTGGAAAGCGTCATTCGAAATTGTAAAGGTTTCGCTCTAAACCAAAAAGTAAAAACAAATCTATTTCAAATACTTTCGAACCCCTTTGACCTCAAGAGAGCGAAACCGAAAATTCTCGAGGCA
Source organism: Patella pellucida (assembly GCA_917208275.1). NCBI lineage: Eukaryota > Metazoa > Mollusca > Gastropoda > Patellidae > Patella > Patella pellucida. Next base: position 69,065,655 of record OU795039.1, read on the forward strand.
GGTTAGGGCGTCGAAGGATATCGTATAAACAAGTTTAAATGATTATAATATTAACATGTCATGTTTATCTGTACATCTATACATAACCTTTTACAATAAAGAACATAGTAATATATTTATAAATAAGTTATAATGGACCATTCGATTCCTTTTGTTTTTAGGGATTAAGGTGTAATTTAACTTCATTATTCTCAATACGTAATACATTAGATGTCTCGAACAGTTCTCTAAAGTGATTTTCTTTATAATGGAACAGAAGATATTGAAAATGAGATTCGATACATTTAATGAATAATATGAGTACATCTATTAATTTCCCAGTTTTTACAAACATATTTCGGCGCTTTATTATGGCTAAGCGAGCAAAAGAGAGTAGGAGAATAAGTATATTGTTCTTTTTACTCCCCTTAATATATTTGGTACCAAACAGAATAAGATGGTGAAACTCAGATAGGCTGAATCCTTTAGGATAAAAATCTATTAGACTAGATCTTAAATATTCACGAAATGTTATATTACTAGAACAGGTTAAGAACAAGTGGTTCATATCTTCAATTTGTCGTCTTTTACAGAGAGTACAAAATGGTTCATCTATAAGTCTATATTTATATAATTTCTCATTGGTGTATATAATATTATGTACAATTCTATAGTCATTTTCAATACATTCATTGCTTTTGAAATAACAGAAAATAGATACCCAAACATCTTTCCATACTATATTAAAGTGTAACTGAACCCAAAATAATTCACTAGTAGGTTTCTGATAGAATTTGTCTCTTAATATAGTATAAAAAGTTTTAGATTTACAATTTTCAACTGGCAGAGTTCTTTCTCCATAGGGGATACATAAATATATTTCGTTATGAATCACGTGGCTTTCGGTATCAATAATATTTAACCACGCTGAAGGTATAGACGAACAAATAATTTTAAAACATTTTTCAATTTTGTCATAATTAAAGTCTTCATCATCACAATCAAACAGATCTAGTATATGTGTTAAAGGGAGAATACCAGGTATTACACAATAACATATGTCAGCAATTTTTACAATCTTATGCAATATATAATAATCAAAATGTATAGTTTTACCATTATATAGAATATGTGGATTATCAAACAAAGGCTGGTTTAAAATATCGTTATATCGAGTAGGCATTACACGAGTGTCATTATTAATATTATTCCAGGCAATTAACAAAGCTCTATAAAAGCTGGGTATATTTTTAAGACCACCTTTAAAACATTTCATAGAAAATACTTCTATATCTAAATTCATTTCATAATATGATTTTAAAAAATAATTCAATAAATGTTTCCATACAGCATTATAAGAAATATCAATATATCTTCTTAGCCAGACGAGTCTAAAAGCATCTTGTCTTAAAATTATTTTTGGGATATTTAAGCCTCCTTGGGTATGAGTGCCAAGAATAGTGGAACTTTTTATTAAGTTTCTTTTACCAAACCACAAGAAATTCTTAATAGCTGATTCGATCTCATTGACAATGTAATCCGGTATGTTTAAGATTCTTAATGGATACCACAAAATTGACATACATAACATATTAATAACAATAGATTTTCCCATTAAAGTAAGGTGTCTTTGAGACCACATATTTAAAATATAAAATCTCTATCTCCACGGCTATCCGACCAGCTCGCCTTTGTTTAGCCTGTGGTTTCTTTGGAGGTCACAATTTGTATCCGATTTGAAAAGAAACGTTTGATTATATCAGTGTTACACCCTAATGAAGGTTGAGTTCAAATTTCGGCAAAACGAAACAAAATTGCCATACAAAATGGCCACCCATTGTACGCGAATACTGTTAAAAAATGGTATATCATGGATTGTGGACCCTGTCTAGGTCACAATTTTGATTCGATTTTGATGAAACTTGAAATGGATGGTTATAACCAAAAGATCTTGATTCTTTCGTTATTTGCGCATATCGGATCGTAACTTCCTGAATTATGGCCCCTGATTTTACGCAAAATCGCCTTTGTTTAGCTTGTGGTTTCTCTGGAGGTCACAATTATTATCTGATTTAAAAAATCGTTTGATTATAGCCCCGTACACCCTAATGAAGTTTGAGTTATAATTACGGCGAAACGGACCAAAATTGCCACACAAAAAGGCTGCCGTTTGTACTCGAATACTGTTAAAAAAATGATATATCATGGTTGTGGACCCTGTATAGTTTACAATTTTGATTCGATTATGGCCCCTGATTGTCCGAAAAAAAAACCTATGGTCGCTCTGGAGGTTACGATTATTATCCGATTAAAAAAAAACCGTTTGAATCTATCCCCGTTACACCCTACGGAAGGTTGAGTTCGAACTTCTAGAAAATCGGACCATAATTGCCAGACAAAATGGCCGCCGTCTGTACGGGAATAGTGTAAGAATATGGTATATTAAAGTTGTGGACCCTAAAGAGGTCACAATTTCAATTAGATTTTGATGAAACTTGAAATGCATGTTTTTAACCTAAAGATCTTGATTCTTTTCGATTTTTGCGCATATCAAATTGTTAATTAATGAATAATGGCCTTTGATTGTAGGAAACCAGCGGCTGCCAGGCAGGATACGCCCACATTTTCGGGAGATGGTTAGAGAACAAGCAAAACCGAAAGTGATTTTTCCTACAATCAAAGGCTATAATTCATTAAATTACAATTTGATATGCGCAAATATCGAAAAGAATCAAGATTTTTAGGTTATAAACATGCATTTCAAGTTTCATCAAAATCGAATCAAAATTTTGACCTATACTGGGTCCACAACCTTGATATACCATATTTTAACACTATTAGCGTACAAACGGCGGCCATTATGTCTGGCAATTATGGTCCGATTTCCCTGAAATTCAAACTCAACCTTCCGTATGGTGTAACGGTGATAGAGTCAAGCGTTTTTTTTTAAATCGGTTAATAATCGTGACCTCCAGAGGGACCATAGGCGATTTTTCGGACAATCAGGAGGCCATAATTCAGGAAGTTATGATCTGATATATGAAAATAACGAAAGGAACCAAGATCTTTGGGTTATAACCATGCATTTCAAGTTTCATCAAAATTGAATCAAAATTGTGACTTATACTGGGTCCACAACCTTGATATACCATTTTATAACAGTATTTGCGTACACACGGCGGCCATTTTGTATGGCAATTTTGTTCCGAATTTTCCGAAATTCGAACTCAACCTTCCTTAGGGTGTAACGTTGATATAATCAAACGATTTTTTAAATCGGATAATAATTGTGACCTCCAGAGGGACACAAGCTAAACGAAGATGATTTTGTGTATAATCAGGGGCCATAATTCAGGAAGTTACGATCCGATATGCGCAAATATCGAAAGGAACCAAGATCTTTGGGTTATAACCATACATTTCATCAAAATCGAATTAAAATTGTGACCTCTACAGGGTCCACAATCTTGATATACCATTTTTTAACAGTAATCGCGTACGAATGGCGGCCATTTTGTATGGCAATTTTGGTCCAATTTTTCCGAAATTCGAATTAAACCTTCCTTAGGGCGTAACGGTGATATAATCAAACGATTTTTTAAATCAAATAATAATTGTGACCTTCAGAGGAACCACAAGCTAAACGAAGGCGATTTTGCATATAATCAGGGGCCATAATTCAGAAAGTTACGATCCGATATGCGCAAATATCGAAAGGAACCAAGATCTTTGGGTTATAACCATGCCTTTTAAGTTTCATCAAAATCGAATTAAAATTTTGACCTCTACAGGGTCCACAACTTGAAATACCATTTTTTTAACAGTATTCGCGTACACGTGGCGGCCATTTTGTATGGCAATTTTGGTCCAATTTTTCCGAAATTCGAACCCAACCTTCCTTAGGGTGTAACGGTGATATAATCAAACGATTTTTTGAATCGGATAATTATTGTAATCTCCAAAGGGACCACAAGCTAAACCAAGACGATTTTGCGTATAATCAGGGGCCATAATTCAGAAAGTTACGATCCTATATGCGCAAATATCGAAAGGAACCAAGATCTTTGGGTTATAACCATGCATTTTAAGTTTCATCAAAATGGAATTAAAATTGTGACCTCTACAGGGTCCACAACCTTGATATACCATTTTTTAACAGTATTCGTGTACAAGCGGTGGCCATTTTGTATGGTAATTTTGGTCCGATTTTTCCGAAATTTGAACTCAACCTTCCTTAGGGTGTTACGGGTATATAATCGAACGGTTTTTTAAATCAGATAATAATTGTGACCTCCAGAGGTACCACAAGCTAAAATAGGTGATTTTTCGGACAATCAGGGGCCATAATTCAGGAAATTACGTTCCGATAGATGCAAATATCAAAAGGAACCAAGATCTTTGGGTTATAAACATGTATGTTAAGTTTCATCAAAATCGGTTCAAAATTGTGACCTCTATAGGGTCCACAAGCTAAAAATGTGATTTTTCGTACAATCAGGGGCCATAATCCATGAAGTTTTGATCCGATACATGCCAATATCGAAAGCAGCCGAGATCTTTTGGGGATAAACCTATATTTCAAGTTCCGTCAAAATCGGACAAGAATTGTGACCTGTAGAGAGTCCACAAACAATTGTGGACGGACGGACGGACATACGGACGGACGGACGGACGGACAGGGGCGACGACATAATACGTCCACATGAAAATGTGGGCGTATAAAAATCACTTTTGGTATTGCTTCTCGAAAATGTAGACGTATCCTGTCTGGCAGTGCCACCTTACTATCTTTAAGTGAAAGTATCAAAACATTAACCAGTGATTCGATAAGAAAGAAAGCCCCGGTTGTCATTATTGTTCGGAGGGGGGGGGGGCAATCAGGGACATCTTGCGGGTGTACACCACCCATTAACGTGCCTGGTAATGTTCCTTCAGTTAATGCGCTAATTTATCTAGATAATTTCTATGGGGGGTGGGGGAATTACTGACGTCTGGCGGCGGTCATTCATAATAAATGTGAATATGCTGAACTTTATGCAACAAATTATATGGGGTTAGTCAATAAGCTAGTCTAGCTTAGATATTTCAGTTGGGGGGTGTCTGGCAGGGGTATCCCACCGCCGAAAATGTCTGACGGTGGGAATTCTTGATACATGTGAATATACTGTACAGTTTGCAATAAGTTTCATGCGGTTAGTAAATAGCTACTCTAGCTTAGCTTTCGGGGTTGAGCTATTGAGGCGTCTGTCGGAGGTACCCCACCACTGAAAATGTCTGCCATCGGTCATTCTTGATACATGTGAATATGGTGAACATTTTGCAACAAATTTCATGCGGTTTGTAAATGAGCTAGTCAAGCTTAGCTTTTGGGGTCGGCCAATCAGGGGCGGCTGGCAGGTGTACCACACCACTAAAAGTGTCTGGCATCATTGATTCATGTGGATATTCTGAGCATTTTTCAACAAATTAGTAAATGAGCTACTCGAGCCTAGCTCTGGTGGTGCGGCTTAGGGGCGTCTCGCGGGGGTACCCCACCACTGAAAATGTCTTGCATCGTTATTTCGTGATACATGTGGTTATGCTTAACATTTTGCAAACCTTTCATGTAGTTAGTAAATTAGTTAGTCTAGCTTAGTTTTTGTGTCCAATTGTGTTGGCTCTCTTGACAACACCCACCACAGACGTTCATATCATGTGACAGTGACCCATAGGGAACCTAGTGACACATATAGAAATTGGGAAGCTTTGCCGCTAGCCCCCCCCCCCCCAGGTCTCCTTCTCTAATAGACCTTATCTCGTTTCAGTAACACGTGACTGAATACAAAACTGTGTCATGATTTCACAACAACAGTGACCCGATATTATAAAAATACCGACCTCGACAAACTAGAGTGGAGTGTATGGGCGTAGATTTGGGGGGATAGGTCTCTATCCCCCCATGATTGTAATCGTTAGTACATATTTTCAGGTTTATATCCACATGAATGTCCCGTCATGAAGGCTATTTAGGAGGTCAATTTTACCACATCGTCATCAGATTACCCCTAGTTTCCGCTTTCATTTAAATAACACTGTCAAACTGTTTCTAATTATTATTTTGGTTTGGTAATGACCAGGTTCCGGGGTTTTAGTTTTACCAAAAGTAATGACTAATTCACGTCCTTTGTGGAGTGCACCCGACGCGTGTCCCCTCTTTTAACCGGATACAGGTTTCAGGTGTTTTAATAAAACAAAGCTAGCATTATCTAGTCTCTTTATGTTGTTCATAATATCTCAAAGAAACAGTTCACACTTCCTCTACCTGAACTATTGTCTAAGATATCATTATTTTAGAACCGGAATCTTTTCTCAGATCACTGAAAATTGCATTTCTGGACATCCCGTAGTGAGCTTCGCGCCCTCGTCGTACACAGCTTTTGGATTTGTCGACCGTGCGGCCCCTTCTCCCAACATCCATTGTCTCTTATCCGCCCTTATACACTGAGAGCTAAGGGTATTTTGATAAAGATAAAGATAAAGGTATCGACCGCCTTTGATAAAATCGACTCGGTAAGCGACCGAATTTAGTCCTCGCGTGGTTTAGAAACGGTGTATGATAGCTACATAACCATGAATTTTGCTAAAAGCATTTTATGGATACAGGTTTTAACACTTATTGTTACCAGTCGAGCATATGAAAGGACAGTTAACTCTAATGTGGGTATAATTGTAGGCGATGTTCAAACTATTACTATTGGGCCATCTTCAGCGGCCATTACAACGTTTCTTGGTATACCGTATGCCGAGCCTCCGACAGGGAATCGGAGATTTAGAAAACCGGTAAAAAAAGAGAAATTTAACAACACCTTTTCTGCATTGACATTTGGTGCATCCTGTCTTCAATACTGGCCTTATTATACTCCTGATAAAATGGACGAGGATTGCTTATTTTTAAACATATATTCGCCCGATACAATTGGGAGTGCCGACAAAGTACCTGTTATGGTCTGGATCCACGGTGGAGGATTCATAATATTAGATGGGAAATTTTACGGTGGAGAAAAATTAGCTGCTTATGGACAAGTGGTGGTAGTAACATTAAATTATCGTTTAGGGCCACTTGGGTTCTTAAACGTATTCGAAGATATTGTTGATGCAAATAATGGCCTGTGGGATCAACGAATGGCTATGGTGTGGGTGAAAGACAACATACTAAGTTTCGGCGGGGATCCAAATAACATCACACTGTTTGGCCAATCGTCAGGTGGAGCATCTGTCATGTATCAAGCAACATATCCTGGTAATCAAGGTATAATACACAGAGCTATAGCTGAAAGCGGTTCTTATAACGCAGAATGGGCCCTTATCTCAAATCCTGTTGATAAAGCTCAAGCGTATGCCCGAAAATTCAATTGTCCTGTCACCACCAATATTGACATGGTCCGATGTTTAAGAAATCTTGATAATAGTACCTTAATTGCAAAGTGGTCTCATTTGAATTCCTCTATCGGTGAGCGGGATTGGGGTCCATCCCTTGATGACGACATTGTAGACGTAAAAAAAATAATTGCGTTGACGGATCCCACCAGTAAAACTAAGCTGTCGGAATTTAATAATTTGGATTTACTTATGGGTTTAAACGGATATGATGGTCAATCGACCCTTACACATCCAGCTTTTGCAATGCAATATGCTATTTTGACCAACTCTACAGCTTCCATCGATGAAATTAAAAGCGTTAATAGACATATAATATCGTACGTATTGGAAGAGAGGTATGGGTATAGTGTCGCCAACAAAATTCTTGATGCTGTAATGTTTGAGTATACAAACTTCGAGGAACCCACTAATAAAGATCTGCATATCAAACAATCAACGGATTTCATGACAGATATAAACTTTCTATATCCAACCGTTTTAGCTCTAGACAACCATGCCCATGAAAATACGGGGGCTAAAACCTACCAATACCAATTTGATGAACTATTCCCATTTCTACATAGCGATTCTTGGATTAAAGGCGCTGTCCACTCGGATGAAACTCTTTATGTATTTGGCTTGCCGGAATCAATCGAAACATTTTACAACTATACCCAATCAGGTAGTGCGTCACAATGGAATTTAGTTGCTACAGTAATGGATTATTGGACAAATTTTGCCAAATCGGGGTAAGATAGTTTTATAGTTTTAGTGGTATAAAATAAATAATACGATGTTTAGACATTCATAAGTAAATACATGAGTAGTCGTCCAAAACTAGCAGGGTTTGGCTAACGCGTGCCTATAAGCCATAATCTATTGTACATATATCTTACTAAGAGTACGATCGCCCGACTCGTGTACTCTGGAAAAATATTGTCTAAAATTGTACCATATGTTAGTCCCAGAAAAACCTATTTCTGTCGAACGATGGGAATGGCCGAGTAGATAGTGTTTGCGTGCTGTATTATAAGGTCTGTCATGGATTCAACTGGCGTGGTTTTGATTCCCCGGTTGTACGTGGCAAAGAGTTGGGTCGGCTTCCTTCCATTGCTAAATACCCCTACGCGCATGCGAATTATTAAAATATAATTGAGCAGTATGTTAGTCCCGAAATGACTTAGTTTGTGTCGAGTGGACGTCACACCCGATTTCTCTCTCTCTCTCTGTCGAGTGGTGTTAAATAAATATATCCCTTTCCCATCTTAATCAAAATGCGTAACTCTGTTTACCTTACACAGCTGATACACGTACTTAACACAACACTTCTTCGAGTTGCATCTTCCGCCCTCCCCCAACCCCGGGTCTGTGAATATGCTACCTTTCAATATCCGGTAATCTACATCGTTTCGTATTGTTAAATCTGCATTTAATTATATTTCAGTGATCCTAATGTACCGAGGTCACCCACGGTAGAATGGAATGAATATACCACCACGAACAGGGAATATTTATACATTGAATCTCAAAGAACAGCCATGAAACACAATTTGGATGCCAAACACGTTGACTTTTGGATAAACTATCTTCCTGGGTATATCAAACGAGTTACGGAAACTGTTGTGAAAGATAACGAGAACTGTACAAGCTCATCTTGCAGAATTTGTATCGTCAGAATTAACATAGTAATATCATCTGTAATAATATTATTTGTCTTTTTGTAACCTATGAAAGTATAGAATCATGATTTTATTCCCCTTGATAAATTTTATAATATCAGCTACGCTAACACATGTCTATTCAAATTAATCACCAATCTTTAAATGGCGATCACCCATCCGAAGTTCCGGAGTATTGATTATATGTTTAATAAGCGAATAAACGTCTAAAGTTCAAATTATTATTATAACATTTGAAGCCAAAATAAATAACCGCCATAGGCAGAATTAGCTCTTACATTATCCATCTTCAACTTAACATAAAAAAAATTCGGTATCTCAATTTGTCGTGAGAAAATTTGTAGTTAGAATTTAATCATTAAGATCAAAAGAAATATTTGCGATAAGCCCAACGACGTTTAAAATATAGAACGTTGAATTACGCTTGAGTTAAATGGTAACTTATGCTGTTGCAGGTCAACTCTAATTCTTCAAACTTTGCGTCCACTTTCATACAAGTTATGCATTCTTCACGCGTACAACTGTGTGATTTGATAATAGATTTGAACTAAAAACACATTCAAACTAATTTAGTTATCACATGTATGCTACACATGTATGATTTGATAATACATTTAGGCTAAAAAAAACATTCAAACTAATTTAGTTGGCAAAGGTATGCTTTAAATCCCCCTTAAAGTATTTTGATTGGGAGTCTATTTTAAGCATTCTTAATTGTCACGTGACTTGATTAAAGGTAAGGCCCATTCTTTAGCTCGTACAATTTTTGAATTTAGTGTGATCATCTCAAGGTCATTTGGCATCGGCTATGAGTTTAAAGTGAGGATCATCACTCTTTAAAACACACACGTGGGATTGTCTCTCAAACAATACTCATCGATAACTGACATAATGAATAACATGGTCATTTGGATGTTTGCGGCCATGCCCATTTACTGAAATCTCCTTTTATATCACACGAACGGCCTCGCCCATCAACCTAATATTTGGAGTGAGCCTTGATTTGACACGCACACGGGATAATCCCCCTTTTTTTTTATCAAACTATCTCCTAAACCATTGTTATACGATTTATATTTAACTAACCAGAATTATTTGCCATTTTAAAATATTCTTTCCAAGATTTTTTCAATGAAAGAATAAATTGTGTGTTTCCAGTTATTTGAGTAATCACTTGGTGTATTACGATTGTGCTATTCTTTACCTTACCCCTGTTCGTCGTTTACAGGGGGGTTGGGGTGGCTTAGTGGTCTGGAGTGCCGCGCTTCGACCTCTAGCTGGCCGGTCACCTCTAGCTTGCGGCTGTGGTTTTGAGCCTCAGTGTGAGCGTATGTGACATGGAGATAGGGGCGAATTATTGAAATAAAAAATTGAAAACCATACGTTAGTCCCAAAATAACCTACTTTGTGTCGAGTGGACGTTAAACCTCATTTTTCTCCATCTCTCGTCGTTTTTAAATTGGCTAAGTGCAAGGGAAGTAACTACGATCTTTGTTGTAAAAATATCGAGGTAAACAACTATTCCCAAATCTACATTATATAATGACCAACTTGCTTCATTTCGATCAGCCATTTTCGGAAATTACCCATAAAAAGTTTGAGCACAGTTTAAAGGACATCCTATGTAAATGTTTATGTTTTTCCGCCTTAAAACCACCAGTATTGCGTGAATTAGAATAATGGCTATTGCTGTATTTCCCCCGATCGTTGAACTTGCTGATTCGTTTAATACTCTTAATTTGTTAACTTCTTTCTTGAGTGAAATACAAACCCTTTCCGTGTTACATGTGTCAATCGAACAATTAGTCCTCTATTTGCTATAGGAACGGTTTCTGGTCGGTGAATGTCCTCTCACCGTTCCTACTAAGCTGCCATATGGAAATACTGCAACCCCACCTCTGTTCGAAGGCTATTTTGGATTCCTTACCTTCTCTCTTTTCACCGTGATTCTTCATTGTTCGCCAACAGGAATCATTTCTCGTCACATCGGACACAAATTTATAATAATTCAACACTTTTTCATATGGAAATACTGCAACCCCACCTCTGTTCGAAGGCTATTTTGGATTCCTTACCTTTTTTCTTTTCACCGTGATTCTTCATTGTTCGCCAACAGGAATCATTTCTCGTCACATCGGACACAAATTTATAATAATTCAACACTTTTTCACAACACTTTTTTTCAAGCAGAATTTTGCGATTCAGCTACGAACCCACAACCTCCGATCTCTGAAAACGTGAGTTCAATAATGGCGGTTAATGTTTTTGAAACGCACAATTATACTTGAAAATAGTGTTAGGTAATTCAAAATTAGTAATCTCATGCGTAAGGAACGTGGACACCCGCCCTCCTTGGTGCCTATATAAGTACACTGTGTTGAAATTCAGGGTAGCTTCCGTGCAGCTGGAAAATCAGCTAAGGTGTACCTGGCCACATTCCCGGAGGTCAGTACAAGATCATGCACTATCCTCTTTATAAAGAACATGCAAGGTTTAAGGTTCTTTAGGCATCATTTCGTATTCTCAGGAGGACGTTCCCACAGTCTCCCCGGCCGATCAACACCGCCGCAAAACTTTAGCTAGGGGATAGCTGTTTGAGTAGTTTCGTATATATTACCGATGTTGTAAAGGTAGTTAACCAACAAAGTGTTGTAAAGTTAATTGGTCATTGGAAATAGTTTTATATACAGCATGAAAGCTCTGATTAGTTAAGACCCCTTAATGTCACTGCCACATGCTCCCGTAGTGTTACAGCTATTCTATTGAATCCATTGACCCCCTAAAGTACATTTTAAAGTCTTAAAAATACACACCAGGGCATCTCCACGGATTGTGGCTGAATTCGCATCTTATAAACTAGGCAACAGCAATCTGACATTTTATTCGAGCTAAATCCGAGCTAGAGTTTCCAAACAAAAAGCTCATGGAAATCTGGAAATCACACCTCACTCTAGTAACAGGACAAAAACACATATCGTGTGACAGAAGGTACCATAAAGAGGAAGGGGTGGGGGTACATATAAGGACATACTCCCCACAGCAATATGGTCACAACAACAATATGATACAGCAATTAATACACTAGTGTCTAATAATATAAATCTAACAAACTTTCAAGTGAGATGGGACTTGTTCAGTGCAGAAGTTTAACGATAGTTGACTCATCTTAATAGAAGCAGCGACCACCTAACGGCTTTAACTTCCACATTGATCTTTACTGTCTAAATTGTAAAATACCAAGGCAAAAAGCAGTTTGTTCAAATCGACTATGGCCTGAATATGCAGATGTGGTTTTATCTGCTTGGAGATTAAATAATATGTATTATAAGAAATCCAAAATTAATAGAAACTAGCGCCAAAGCGATTAGTATAAATAATGCTCGGTCGAATATTTTGGCTATCTCTGGCCAGTGGTTACTGCAATTAGTTCTGGAATCAAGGTTATCACAACAAGCATAGCTAGTTGTTTCCAGATCTGATGATGAATTCACAGAATGTTTGTGATTTAATTCCGGGAAATGTTCTCTGACCAGAATCACTCTCAACCATGTCGGTATTGGGGTTTCTTTGGTTATGTTGTGAATGCAGAGGGTAGCTACATTACAGAGTAAACAAAGAAAGCTCATTCCAATCATTAATGCTACATAAATCACTGAAAAGAGAATAAGAAATAAAGCTCAGTAAATTATCTATGCATGAAGGGAAGTAATTATATCATAATTTACAAACCATGAAAGGCTGTACAAATCAACAGGTACAATAACTCACATATACTATTTCAAAAATTACACATATGCGTAGGGGTCTGAGGGTGGTGGGGGCTACAGCCCTATCTGATTCAGTGAGCCGTCCATTTTTCAGGTAGTGTATTTCCCTTTTTTTCCGGCACAACCCTCATGGCACGAGACCACATATCATAGAAATATAATGGTATGTTTGTTAAATTGAATTGCTCCTGGTTTAGGTCCTGAATACTATAATACTTAACACCTCACACAATGATTTAAATACAACAAGCATATTCGCAGATATGACATATGTTTAAGACCACAGACCACGATGCGTGTCTTTGGGCCGTAGGCTTCAGCCTGTCAAGTACAGTACCCTAATACACCTGAGAAATTCATCACTGACCAGACGCGTTCTAGTATAAATTGCATACTATGAACAATAGCTTAATAGTTTTAAGTCGCATTTAATTTGCTTTTAACACGGAACCTTTGAAAGTCCTCAAATATATAAATAATAGTATTTCACATTGACAGGATTTAACGACTGGATGCCGAGTCAAGAAGCCCCCTTACGAACATCATTTATGTCTAACTGTTCCAAGTGATCGGGTAGATGAATACATGAAGTTTCTTTAGAAATATCATACTAACCAAAATAAGAAATACTGTTAGCTGTCTTAGGTAACAAATCGTCAATAACACTCAAAAATACTGTAAGGGATAGCAACACCGTTATGGATACAGATAACTTTTCTCCACTCCGTGAGTCAACGAGAAAACTGATGATACACAAGGATGACATACCCACGAAAGGTCCAACAACATTTAAAAGGTATAGCGATGATTTTCGTTTCATTGTAAGGGTAAATTTTGATTCAGTTAGTTCATAACTTGGGTTGCTAAATACCGGATAGAAAGTCTGAGATACATTTATGTGTGTAATTGCAAAATCCCCATTAGGGGTTTCAAAGAGTGAATTGTCAAAGTTCGGAGCTTTTATGTTAATTTCCTGGTTTGTTGTCATCCAGGGCACGATTGTTATACTGCAAATCTGGGAATCGACTGGAAACAGAGACACGTCAACAACACAACTTGTACTTAATGAAAAAGTTGGTTCCCAATCAACTGCACCGGAATGATTTACATAAAGTCTTAAATCATCAGTTCCAAATTTCTCATAACCACGTATACTGAAAAACAAGCCAACAGTGAGATTGATGTTCCCCGCGGAAATATCAAAAAAAATAGATGACACATATTAATTAATTGCACATTTATCTTTTACAAATGTATCGGGGGTTTGAGATGGCCTAGTGGCCTAGAGTGCCGCGCTTCAACCTCAAGCTGGCCGGTCACCTCCAGTGTGAGCGTATGTGAAATTGATATAGGGGCGCCTTCTCAACCTCGTGGGTTTTCGCCGGACACTCCGGTTTCCTCCCACTGCTATAGACCCCTACGCAAGCGAATTATTGAAATAAAAATTGAAAACCAAACGTACCCCAAAATGTCATAGTTTGTGTCGAGTGGACGTTAAGCCCCAGTTCTCTCTCTCTCTCTCTCTTTACAAATGTATCAATCAATCGAACTGATAATCTTTATATAATCAAGGCATAACATGTTTACGGTAAACTAAGTACCTGATAGTGAAACTATACACTGCGTTGCATCACTCGCAATTAGTTATATTCAAAGTTATCTTCGGGAATCGTTAATCATTGAACTAAGTCAAGACATTCCGCCTCAATTAGGGGTCTTTTAGCATCTGAGGGACACGAAGAAAACCCACGAGGCTGGACAGGCAACCCGACTCCTTGTCACCGGCTTTATGATAGAGCTCGAAGGTGCTAACCATTCGGCCACCCAACCCCCTCGAACCTAGTCAAGGTATTGATATAACGTATCTATACTTCCATCGGTCTGATCCAATTAGAACGAAGGTTATCGTGTTCCAAAGTCTTGATGAATCCGATAGAAGTCTCTACTTTGCCTAAGCAGATAATGCCCAGCATCGAACGTTCGTGAGGTTTTGATGTAATGCAACTATGACAGGAGTTTCACCAATATCACTCAATTAGAATAAAAGTTCTCGAGCTCCAAAGTCTTGACGAATCAAATTGCTTACCCGCAGCCCAAAATGCTCATTATCGAACTTTAGCGATGGTATTGATGTGATAAAACTATACACCAAATCATATCACGCTTACTTAATTAGAACAAAAGTTATCGTGCCCTATAGCACCAGCCAATAAAATTGCTTATCTCTGCTTACCCTAGACATAAAACGTTCATCATCGAACCCAATCGCCTAATAAACACCTACACCGAGTTTGGGAATTCTAGAAAAGTGAGACACTGAGTTATTGTGTTCCCCAAAAAGAGTGACGGACCTACAGACGGGGGAACAATAAAACGAAAGATAGGGATTTACCATAATCCCATGCATGTTAATCAATTCGAATATTTACTTAAACAACCAAATTGATTTTAATTTAAATTATTTTCTAATGGGGATCACTATTCACTATTAATTACAGAAGATGACTAATGATAAACAATCCCATATTTTTTGTTGTTCATTGGTAATGTTTCTTCGTAAATATCAGTATATTTCCTTGTTCGTACTCGCAGTATATAAAAACTATTGATCAAAATCTGTTATTATAAGAAACGAAATTAACCCTTTTGATGCAGCTATGGCGTGTGTGGCGCCAGGCAGGGTAAGCTTACTATTCCGGACACCTATTACCACTGTTTGTCGTGTATCTTGTACACGATGAACAGTCCATATATGCTGATTACACTATTTTGCCTGATTACACTATTTTGCCTATACCGTTTTTTAAGGACTTCGAATTTTTTCTAATGGTTTGGATTGTTCGGAATTTGTTTTTTTTTATTTCAGTACCAAGTATACATACCAATTTGCAGCATATAAATCAGGGAACCATAATTCTTTTTGTTGAACAGTTATTTCGAGAATACCACCATAATCGTCGGGGTTCCACCTCAATAGCTCATCTATCCAAGACTAAAACAAATAAAAAAAAATATTACAATAAACCCAAAATGTTTATGTGGAATGCAACATATAGATATAGATAGACATGTCCAGGTTAATTAAGAAACCTACAATTTTATATAGATTGTGATTTTGTATCTGGGACAAATTTCGTTTACGTTGGGTCTATAAATTACAAGCAGTCACGTGAACTAATCATTATTGCGGATGCTGCTAAATAAAAAATGATACAAACTATGACGTAAAATCCCGTTGTTCTCAACACTTGTTCCCGTGTATCCTGAAAGAGAAAACATATACTCATACAGCACTATTTAGCTCTTTGGAATAAAAGGGGCGAGTCACTTCCTGTTGCTCACCTCTTGTTGTGTCTGTAATTGGGTGTTTCATCCGCGGAAATGTCCTGTCGGTGTTTTATATGTAGCCGTCCCTCATTCACTTGCTATTTGATTCTGACGGAGTGGGAGTGATAAAACATGGTTTAATAATTTAACTTTAATTACACAAATGCCGTGACTAAGTTCCGTTTTTTTCACTAAGTTGTATATTTTCATTACACAAATACATTGAATAAGTCCGATAATTAGCATTTGGGATTATGCTTTACACTGTGGACTTAGTCGCGGAAGAAAGCCTTTCATCAAAACTGTGACTAAGTTCCATTTGTGTTGCTAAGGTGTAAATGTTTTATTACACAAATAACTTGTCAAACCGAGGAGGAGGAGGATGACAATCAAAACCGAACGCTCTGAAACTTATTCGAAGGACAAATGTGTTTTTTCATTAGGGGATAGTTGAAGGTCGATCATGAATTCAATTTCGTAATTATTCAACTACTTGGTGATTTCCAAAGTCGTCTTAATGTGTTTCTTGGCGTCTGTGGGTGTGACTGAACCTACGGCCTGTCGGAGATTTTAAGATATTATGCGTGTTACATATCAGTTCACAAATCAATAAATCATAAGCACGGGTAGTAGTTATTTTTGTTAAGGTTACCGATTACATATAAGAATAATGATATCAAATTGTCTTTAGCACCCCTATTGTATTCTATAACCTTTAGAAGTCGCGTGTTGTATTGCCTAATATCATAAGTACGTGTCATAAACTTATGATAAAAAATAAGTAACAGCCAAAATATGAAACAGAGTTCAAGTGAGCAAATACACGTTTCCCGCAAAGGATATAAGTCCACTAACCCTAATCAGTTAACTCGAGAACCAAAACGACGGTCAAGCATTTGTATATTTTGTTACTTTTGTATATATAATGTTATAGCAATAGGGAGCAGGGATCGGGGTAGCACGTGCGCGTTGTATCATACGGTCTGTCATTGAGACAACTGGCCGTGTTTTTGATTCCCCTAATGTACGTTACAAAGAGTAAGGTCGCCTGTCCGACGTCGTGGGTTTTCTTCGGTCCTCCAACTGCAAGCGAATTATTAAAATAAAATTTAACCATATGTAAGTTCTGAAATGACCTAGTTTATGTCGAGTAGACGTTGCACTCCCTCTTCTTTCATTATCCTGGTTGGTGCATCATTTACAACCTTAAATTTGGTCAAAATTGACAAAGATAAATTTTGTAAACGACAATCTGATTCTATTATTCGATAAATGTATGACCTCTATCATATAAATACAGAGACCGACTTTCATGAATATGCGTATCACATGGTACCACCCAATGAAATATCAATACGACCTAGAAGGATGTTTGATAAAGACATAGAAGTAACTGGCTGCAACTTAGCTAGTTACATTCTTTCATTCGTACCCAACGAAACCAACCCTACGCGCTTCTATCGCATTCAACCTACTAATCCAAACTGGGTAATATTTACCTACCAGTCCAAGCAACCTTAATAGATACATCTTTATTTCAATATCTGTTCTTTCAGATTGATTTATCTTGGGGCGGATCATTGTAGAATAATTTGACTTCTTAAAGAGATCCTCTTTTAATCTATAAACGTCATGAATAGAATAACAATGAATACCTGTAATGATATATACACGTCATGAATAGAATAACAATGAATACCTGTAATGTAATGATATATAAACGTCATGAATAGAATAACAATGAGAACATGTAATGATATATAAACGTCATGAATAGAATAACAATGAGTACCTGTAATGATATATAAACGTCATGAAGTAACAAGTTTGAGAGTTTTTATACTAGATTATTACAGATACATTAATTACAAATATAAAGTAGAGTAATGTGTGTTTTTTTTTAACAATATTTTATTCAAATAAGATATATATTATACATACACTGACAAAAGTTAAGGATTCAAAAACAAGCCAAAGGCTTATATTAATTCGTAATGTGTGTTGTTGACCTTGCCTTTATAAAATGGAACAAGCCAAAGGTGAGGCTGATGTTCCCCGCCAAAATAAATAGATAACACATATCAGTTAATCACAATTTCAAAAGTATCAAGCAATGAAACTGAATATCAACTATACAGTGTCACCAGTCTCTATCATATAGAATCAAACTTATCTTGATCCAAAGCATCCACCAATGAAATCGCTTAGCTTTAGTTCGAAATGTTAATCATATACCAAGTTTGAACATTCTACCTCAAATAGAAGGGTAGTATTTGTGTTCCAAAGTCTTGAATAATCCAGATGCTTATCGCTCTGCTTACCCTCAGCAGAAAATGCTCATTATTGAACTCAGTATGGTTATAAAGAAACTATAAACCAAGTGTCATCACTCTTGCTTAATTAGAACTAAATTTATCATGTTCCAAGGGCATCAACCAATCAAATTGCTTATCTCGGCGTACCCTAAGCAGAAATAAATGTTTATTTTAGAACTCCGTCTAGCTCACTCAGAAGGAGAGTTATTGTCTTCGAAAGACAAGGGACAAATATAGATGGATGCTAGGGATTAGTGCTAAAGAACAAATATGTAAAATATTAGTTTTGGTATAAGTTTAATTATTCTGAAAACGCAAATTATTTTTTTTATGAAATATTATAAATAACAGGACATGAGGTTGAGGATAAAGAATGGAGAAATATGATGGCTTATACAATATTGTTATCTTTCATAGCATTGATTCTAATCTAAGTTCATACCTAAAAGTGTAGAAAGTATATGCTGTTTTTGTATACATAGGCTATACAACAGATATCATATTTGTGGACCAAATTAGGTAACAATCCCTGTCAAATGATGAATGTTGCCACTGTCTCACACCCATTCTATTTACAGCATAATGCTCGACATTTTAAAGTAGCTGACAATGTATAAAAACCTCGACAGACAATTATGAACCAGTTTCTCACAAACTATAAGAATGGTCGTTGGGTCCCAAAATACCCCTTGTATACGCACAAGGGAAAAGAATTTAAGTCATCATTCTTTTACGTAAACACCAGAGAAGGAATAGTCACAGACAAAAGAAAGACACCTATAACGTAGGGAGTGGGGGCTAGAATCAGAGACATACTAATATTATTAGTATGTATATATCTAGAATAGCCAGAGGCGCTTTGGATTCTTTAGATATCATGTAGATTCTTTAGACGACCATCACACCATGTTGTGTTTTACCTGTCTCTAGCCCTGGGTTCGAGAGAAAGATGTTAATTTTAAATATTACAATGTGTAACTGTTGTGACATAAAAACGTACATGTATATAACAACAAAAACCTATCGTTGTTCCTATTACTTGTTTGATTTCGGTATCGTAAGAAAACACAATGGTGAAAACCTTAAGAAGATATATACAACGGTAGCCAGTCCAAAGTCTCCTCCCCCATAAGACGACCAGGTCAAAAACAAAGATGTGTTGTCGGATACGAGGGCAATACATTACCACAAGCTAAAAGATAGTAAGCTGGCACTGCCAGGCAGGATACGCCCACATTTTCGAGAGATGGATAGAGAACAAGCAAAACCGATAGCGATTTTTCCTACAATCAAAAGCTATAATTCATTAAATTACAATTTGATATGTGCAAGGAACCATGATCTTTGGGTTATAACCATGCATTTCAAGTTTCATCAAAATTGAATCAAAATTGTGACCTATACTGGGTCCACAACCTTGTTATACCATTTTTTAACAGTATTCGCATACACACAGCGGCCATTTTGTATGGCAATTTTGTTCCGAAATTCGAACACAAACCTCCTTAGGGTGTAACGGTGATATAATCAAACGATTTTTTAAATCGGATAATAATTGTGACCTCCAGAGGGACCACAAGCTAAACAAAGACGATTTTGCGTATAATCAGGGGCAATAATTCAGGAAGTTACGATCCGATATGCGCAAATATCGAAAGGAACCAAGATCTTTTGGTTATAACCATGCATTTCAAGTTTCATCAAAATCGAATTAAAATTGTGACCTCTACAGGGTCCACAACCTTGATATACCATTTTTGAACAGTATTCGCATACGAATGGCGGCCATTTTGTATGGCAATTTTGGTCCAATTTTTCCGAAATTCGAACTCAGCCTTCCTTAGGGTGTAACGGTGATATAATCAAACGATTTTTTTAAATTGGATAATTATTGTAACCTCCAGAGAGACCACAAGCTAAACAAAGACGATTTTGCGTATAATCAGGGGCAATAATTCAGGAAGTTACGATCTGATATGCGCAAATATTGAAAAGAACCAAGATCTTTTGGTTATAACCATGCATTTCAAGTTTCATCAAAATCGAATCAAAATTGTGACCTCTACAGGGTCCACAACCTTGATATACCATTTTTGAACAGTATTCGCATACGAATGGCGGCCATTTTGTATGGCAATTTTGGTCCAGTTTTTCCGAAATTCGAACTCAGCCTTCCTTAGGGTGTAACGGTGATATAATCAAACGATTTTTTAAATTGGATAATTATTGTAACCTCCAGCATGACCACAAGCTAAACCAGGGGATTTTGCGTATAATCAAGGGCCATAATTCAGGAAGATACGATCCGATATGCGCAAATATCGAAAGGAACCAAGATCTTTGGGTTATAACCATGCATTCAAGTTTCATCAAAATCGAATTAAAATTGGGATCTCTACAGGGTCCAAAACCTTGATATACCATTTTTTATCAGTATATGCTTACGAAAGGCGGCCATTTTGTATGGTAATTTTGGTCCGATTTTTCCGAAATTTGAACTCAACCTTCCTTAGGGTGTACCGGAGATATAATCGAACGGTTTTTTAAATCGGATAATAATTGTGACCTTCAGAGGTACCACGAGCTAAAATATGTGATTTTTCGGACAATCAGGGGCCATAATTCAGGAAATTTCGTCCCAATAGGCGCAAATATCGAACGGAACCAAGATCTTTGGGTAATAAACATGCATGTCAAGTTTCATCAAAATCGGTTCAAAATTGTGACCTCTATAGGGTCCACAAGCCAAAAACGTGATTTTTCGTACAATCAGGGGCCATAATCCATGAAGTTTTGATCCGATACATGCCAATATCGAAAGCAGCCGAGATCTTTTGGAGATAAACCTATATTTTAAGTTTCGTCGAAATCCGACAAGAATTGTGACCTGTAGAGAGTCCACAAACAATTGTGGACGGACGTCCGGACGGACGGACAGACGGACAGGGGCGACGACATAATACGTCCACATGAAAATGTGGGCGTATAAAAAGGAGAACCAAGATCTGTGGGTTATAAACATACATTTCATGTTTCACCAAAATTGTGATCTCTAAGGGTCCACAAGCCATAATCCACGATGTTTCGATCTGAAACATACCAATATTGAACGCAAACGAGATCTTTTGGAGATAAACCTATATTTAAAGTTTCGTCAAAATCGGATAAGAATTGTGACCTGTAGAGTGTCCACTAACAATTGTGAACTGACCGACGGACGGACAGAGGCGACGACAATATTTGTCTACATGAACATATGGGCTTATAAAAAAATTCTCTTTTATTATCTAAAATTAATCTATTTTCGTCGATGGCGTCACTTGGTATCATTCCAAAGCTTTAGTTATTCATTTATCTTTGAACTAAATACCCTTCGGATAGTATATAGAGTTTAATACTGACAAATACGGATTTATACATACAGTAATTGTATAAAAACTAATGATTACCTGTAATAAGGTTATAAGGTCCACGAAAACCCCCCAGGCGAATATCGGTAATGTAATAGAACATACTTTTTATACGCCCATATTTTCATGTGGACGTATTATGTCGTCGCCCCCGTCCGTCCGTCCGTCCGTCCGTCCGGACGTCCGTCCACAATTGTTTGTGGACTCTCTACAGGTCACAATTCTTATCCGATTTTGACGAAACTTTAAATATAGGTTTATCCCCAAAAGATCTCGGCTGCTTTCGATATTGGCATGTATCGGATCAAAACTTCATGGATTATGGCCCCTGATTGTATGAAAAATCACGTTTTTAGCTTGTGGACCCTATAGAGGTCACAATTTTGAACCGATTTTGATGAAACTTGACATGCATGTTTATAACCCAAAGATCTTGGTTCCTTTCGATATTTGCGCCTATCGGAACGTAATTTCCTGAATTATGGCCCCTGATTGTCCGAAAAATCACCTATTTAAGCTTGTGGTACCTCTGGAGGTCACAATTATTATCTGATTTGCAAAAACGTTCGATTATATCACCGTTACACTCTAAGGAAGGTTGAGTTCAAATTTCGGAAAAATCGGACCAAAATTACCATACAAAATGGCCGTCGTTCGTACGCGAAAACTGTTAAAAAATGGTATATCAAGGTTGTGGACCCTGTAGAGATCACAATTTTATTTCGATTTTGTTGAAACTTGAAATGCATGGTTATAACCCAAAGATCTTGGTTCCTTTCAATATTTGCGCATATCAGATCGTAACTTCCTGAATTATGGCCCCTAATTATATGCAAAATCGCCTTGGTTTAGCTTGTGGTCCCTCTGGAGGTTACAATAATTATCCGATTTAAAAAATCGTTTGATTATATCACCGTTACACCCTAAGAAAGGTTGAGTTCGAATTTTGGTAAAATTGGACCACAATTGCCATACAAAATGGCCGCCATTTGTACGCGAATACTGTTAAAAAATGGTATATCAAGGTTGTGGACCCTGTAGAGGTCACAATTTTAATTCGATTTTGATTAAACTTGAAATGCGTGGTTAAAACCCAAAGATCTTGGTTCCTTTTGATATTTGCGCATATCAGATCGTAACTTTCTGAATAATGGCCCCTGATTATACGCAAAATCGCCTTCGTTTAGCTTGTAGTCCCTCCGGAGGTCACAATTATTATCTGATTTAAAAAAATCGTTTGATTATATCATCGTTATGCCCTAAGGAAGGTTGAGTTCAAATTTTGGAAAAATTGGAGCTAAATTGCTATACAAAATGGCCGCCATTTGTAAGCGAATACTGTTAAAAAATGGTATATCAAGGTTGTGGGCCCTGTAGAGGTCACAATTTTAATCGATTTTGATGAAACTTGAAATGCATGGTTGTAACCCAAAGATCTTGGTTCCTTTCGATATTTGGACATATCGGATCGTAAATTCCTGAATTATGGCCCCTGATTATATGCAAAATCGTCTTTGTTTAGCTTGTGGTCCCTCTGGAGGTCACAATTATTATCCGATTTAAAAAATCGTTTGATTATATCCACGTTACACCCTAAAGAAGGTTGACTTGGAATTTCGGAAAAATTCGGAACAAAATTGCCATACAAAATGGCCGCCGCATGTACGCGAATACTGTTATAAAATGGTATATCAAGGTTGTGGACCCAGTATAGGTCAAAATTTCGATTCAATTTTGATGAAACTTGAAATGCATGGTTATAACCCAAAGATCTTGGTTCCTTTCGTTATTTGCACATATCAGATCATAACTTCCTGAATTATGGCCCCTGATTGTCCAAAAAATCACCTACTGTCCCTCTGGAGGTCACGATTATTATCTGATTTAAAAAACCGCTTGACTCTATCACTGTTACACCATACGGAAGGTTGAGTTCAAATTTCGGAAAAATCGGACCAAAATTACCATACAAAATGGCCGCCGTTCGTACGCAAATACTGTTAAAAAATGATATATCAAGGTTGTGGACCCTGTAGAGATCACAATTTTAATTCGATTTTGATGAAACTTGAAATGCATGGTTATAACCCAAAGATCTTGGTTCCTTTTGATATTTGCGCATATCAAATTGTAATTTAATGAATTATAGCCTTTGATTGTAGGAAAAATCACTTTCAATTTTGCTTGTTCTCTAACCATCTCTCGAAAATGTGGGCGTATCCTGCCTGGCAGTGCCAGCTTACTATCTTTTCATCATTGCATGTCCCAAGTATATTTAATATTAAAGGAGCTAAATCGCTAATATTTTGGACCTAGAAATTGACAAAAAATGGGTCACAACGCATATAATAAAGTAATATGAATATGTATAAACTGATTTACATTCAATCGTTTCTGTTTTACTGTAATTTCTAATCAGTTATTTTCGACAAAATACACAAGGAGTCTCAATCGATTGGCAATCTCTAGCGTCTGGTTATTCCAGTCTCCACCGCCAATAATTATTGGCATGCTCTCTAGAAAATGATGACTTCATCGTTTGGCCAAACGATGAAGTCATCATTTTCTAGAGAGCATGCCAATAATTATTGGCGGTGGAGACTGGAATAACCATGACTTTTGGAATACCTAGAGCACCGTTCTTCGAGTCCCCCGTTGCAAATGGCATTGAAACGCAATTATGGTACACGATTCGTGTACCAATGGTGAAGGTTTATTTCGTCTTGAATATTGGTTTTCAGAAGCCCATCTTTTTCCGGTAAGATCACAACATCAATGTTGATTTAAATTAGCAAAAGATTGGTCAAAGAATTTGGATGATATTGACTTAGCTACTTTAAATTACAAAAAGATTATTCTACAAATTATTATTTGTATTTGGGCTGGCGATATCAGCCTCGCTGCTGGTCCGTGTCGCTTGATATTACACCGCCATGAGATAAGATGATTGTTATAACTTACGGGTAACACCAACACTGTTCTTTCAACATATCTAGTTCCAGGATATATTTCATTACTCTGTCAGCATCAACCTATTATGTCATCATGAGAGAAAAAGAATGCAAATTATCTGCCATGGCAATTTGAAATATATTTCAGTTCTCTATCAAAGTCGACAAGCTAAATGGGCCTATGAGAACAAATTTTCAGTCATACCACTAGTTTCCTAATATATATTCAAATGGTCTTTAATTCCTACGGGGGTTAAATGCCGAAATTATACAGACAGTAGCTCTAACGTATTGTATTTACTACACAGACCTAAAAGTGATCGTACTTTTGTAGACCTATTACATTTTGCTTCAATAATGATTCATCAGAATTGAGCACGACACAC
Source organism: Patella pellucida (assembly GCA_917208275.1). Lineage (NCBI taxonomy): Eukaryota > Metazoa > Mollusca > Gastropoda > Patellidae > Patella > Patella pellucida. The sequence goes on from OU795039.1 coordinate 69,090,867, forward strand.
TAATCGACGCAACTTTTGTCGATAAATAAATTATTACCAGGAAACAAAAAGAACGAAATTTGGAACAATCATGATGTGTAGTGCCATGCGTCGTTTGTCAGACGTGGAAAGTAGTTCAGCTCTGAACGTCGGTATCATTACACTCACTCTGACCGTTCAGGGATTGTCCAATTCAATCAATGTCGAAACAAAATTGGAGAACAGTCAATTTTGCTGGACATCTTTTCATTGCTAACCGACACCCGGGGTGTCCATACGTGTGAAAGTCTGTACAATGTAACGCCTGTACATTGCCATTCGTCTTGTATGACCGACATTCCTGAATATGGACGTTGACCTTCAGTTAGAGTGCCATGGCGGGGAAACGTAACTTGATAGGAGGGACGTTTTTTTAACAGCATGTTGTGTCGCTCATACTGTTTCTAGCGAAGTAAGCAGGGTCTTATTTTCTCACTAAGATGTTCGTTTAAATTGTACAGGCGCCCACACGGATTGACACCCCATCGCTTGGCAGTGAGAAGTTGCCCAGTAAAATTGACTAAGGGTTTCAATTATTTTCGACATTGATTGAATGGGACGGTCCCTGAACGCTCAGGGTGAGTGTAATGAGACCGACGTTCAGAGCCGACGTTCAGAGCTGAACTAACGTGGAAAGTAGCCTAGTACTAAAACATGTCGCCACATTCTACTTTGTGTATTTGAGTCTTACTATCTCAGTATCTTTACATTAGTTAAACATTGGTCTTACCAGGAATAACAATGCAATAGTTTAAATATTATATATAAAGTACTGGTTACACAACATACAAGTATAGATTATAATAGTGTCAATCTCTTAATCCCAATTCACCAAGACTGGCTAGTCTACTGTTAAATATTTCAACATCCCTCTCCGTCTGTAATCCCGCGGCTGTCTAACGAATGCTCATGGATATATTAGTCATGTAGCTTTGGGATTGGACCCTCAATTATTTAATTGGCTAAATAGGATATGATTAATTATAACCATTGGTTAATTAGCCAAATGACGTCGAAAACCACCAGTGGGATCTTACACATAAAGTGTGACACATATTTTGTTATTAACCTCGAATTTTAGTGCATATGAGACATGACTTCTATACAATGCGCGAAACTTATTATTTTAAGACATATTATTAAAAGAATACTATGAAATTAAAGGGTTATAACTTTTTTACCAATCTTACTACATATTATTATGTTATACAATATTTGCACTTCAGTTTTAACGACAATTGTATGGTCATGAACATTGGGGTATGTTTTCCGTTTGACAACTACCTACCCCCCAAAATCAAAAACGAATATAATATGCCACTGAATGTCCCGCCAGTGAAATGTGATACTGGTATTCGATCTGAAAAGGGTTCAAGTATAAGTGATCTATAGTTAGTTCGAAGGCATACACGGGATGGCTGAAGAGTTTTAAGCCAATCTTTGAAAAACCTGTACAAAATTAATGATTTCCATTTTTTTATTCTACATGTACATAGTCCCCTCGAGGCAGGGGCGCCGGAACCCGGGTATACAAATGGTACCCTGCCCTTTTTTGGGGGTATAAATGTATACCCAAGCCCTAATGATGAAAGTTTTAGAATCGTGTCTCTAAATCAACCGTCTCGTTCAAAAAACTTTTCGATATTCTTGATAAAGATTGGTGTAGTGAAAGTCAAATTAAAAATACAATTTATGGGATGAATTGCTCATGATACGAAAATTGTGAAAATTCAGGCTTTTGACTCTTTCATTATCATGTATTTTAAAAGGTTTTATGTGGAGATTTGGAATGGTAGAGTCTCTCTAAACAGCGTTCTCGGAATTGACAAATTTAAATAGTTTCTAGAGGCAGGACCCCCCCCCCCTCCCATTCTATCTTTAGGTACCCTGACTCCCGCGCCGTTCTGCCGCCCCTGCTTCGAGGTGCACGTACGTTTGGCAAAGATATTGCAGGACCTGGATGTCTTTCGGGAGGACAGTTTATTCAGCCATCTCGAAGAGTCCTCCACAGCTGACATAATGTCTTTATTATTGGGAAAATGACGACCGACTAGTCCCCTTTTCGTTTTTGAAAATAGGTCTCACCTATGGTTACAAATCGTGGAAAACAATTAGTAGGATCGGCTTCACAACGGCGCAGATTGTCACGGGACGTCAGGAATCTGACGCGTTTCTTATCCGCAGTCAAGAGCCTTGGCACCCATCTTGCAAAAACGTTGATCATTCCTAACTGATTGGCAATAATCTGCTCAACCCTCGCATGCTTGGTGCTAACAACATGAACAATATGTCGAGTTGTCTGTGGTTTCCTGTTAGTTGCAGTCCCGTATCTGTGATCCATTCAATGATTGTACTTTTGTTTGGCAAAATCATGTTGCAACCTAGTTGATCTATCCTTTTCAGACTTTGACTTTTTACCCTTCGTAGTTAAATTACATAGTTAAACGGAAAGTTTCGTTCGGGTATTACTCAACCATGACTAAGGGTAACGGTAAAATCAAATTGATAGAGCCCCCAAATCAACAACTTTGTGTCAGCTGTAACTTATCTGAAGGTAGACTTAGATGTTGTGCAAATTTGATAAAGATCTAGGATCCTTGAAGAAAAACAATCTCTATGGTTCATCGAATCTGATTTAAGTACATAATATCTATATTTTCGTTGTGTATGCATTTGATGGCCTACACTAGTCAAGACAAAATAAAACGAAACTTTGACCTAGAAAAAACGAAACGAAATAGGATCTGTACTTTAATCAGATTGCAGTGGTATATCATATTATGACCCCATCGCTTCCAACCATATTTGAAAAATATAATCTGTTAAAACCTATAACCTCGATTGCCTTTACACACTTTTCGGTACACATAGTCAGGGGCACTAATCAACGAAGTTACGGTCGCTAGATATTCGTAGGTGTTCGTCATCATTCATGGCCGTTCGTGAAATGTTGCGAATCTTAGGACTATGTAATTTAACTACTTGCTTCGTCAGCCAATTCTAACTCATCTGCTATGGGATAATTAGTACAAATTGATAGATTTATATTTATAACCAGTAGTAGTGGTGCGTAACTTGGGTGATTATCTGCTTCATTTACGGCCAGTTTTTATGAAAGCTAGATATCATGAAACGATTCATGAGATTGGATACAAATCCCAACGACGTGACTGATGATCATAAAACCCCTGATTGCCCAGTTTTCCCGTTGATTCTTCTTAGTTTCACAATGATAATACCATTTTCTCAAAGCAGGTATTAACCGACATTTTATATTTTTTTTTATTAATATTAATTTTAAATTTCCCCTAATCTTCATCTTTATATCACCAGTATACACGGGATTTACTAGTATATGTAATAAACGTCAGCTGTGAAATATGTAGGCCTATTCTTTTCCCTTAGTTATCGATTCTCCATTACTGCAACTTTTGTATTAGTAAATTGCCCGTAGCGAATTATTTCGTTGTCTACGATGATACGCACGCTATTTGCGAATAACTTAAAACGAAACGACTTTACATACCAAAATAATTAAGAATACCAGACATTAAAAGATACAAACTGAACAGCACGATACATTTTATCCAATCACAGATCTGTACTCACTTCATTTGGTACGCCATGTGGTGATACCTATACAGATCTGCCGCTGCTATATTGGATACCTAAACTACATAAAAATCCCTACAAGCAACGTTTTATAGCAGGTTCATCCCGTTGTTCCACAAAACCACTTTCAAAAGTATTGACATCTATCCTAACGGCAGTGAAAGAGGGTATTCAAAAATACTGCAACAAAATATACTCTCGTAGTGGTATTAATCAAATGTGGATCTTAAAAAATTCCAAAGAATTACTTGATGGTTTGCAATCTAGATCACTTGCTTCAGTCTCATCTATACAAACGTTTGACTTTTGTACCTTGTACACTAAAATTCCCCATAGTAAATTAAAAACTCGGTTGAAAGACATTATTCACAGTGTCTTTTCAACTAAATCGGGACATGCTAGATATAAATATTTAGTTGTGAATTATAATTCCACTTATTTTGTCAAGAACCATAGTGATTCAAAAAACAAATACACAGCCATCAAGATAATTCAGATGTTGGATTTTTTAATTGATAATATCTTTGTTGAATTTGGAGGGGAAATTTATCAGCAAGTGGTAGGTATCCCCATGGGTACCAACTGTGCACCTTTGCTTGCTGATTTGTTTCTCTATTCCTACGAAGCCGAGTGCATGCAGGCACTCGTAAAATCTAATAAACGTTTAGTTAGACATTTTAATTTCACTTATCGATATATCGATGATGTTCTATCACTGAATAATCCAAAATTCAGTGATTGTATAGAATTCATATATCCTGATGAGCTCGAAATTAAAAATACTACTGACAGTGACAATTGCGCTTCCTACTTGGATCTGCGTCTCGATTTTGACAATTGCCATAAACTAAGTGTTAAATTGTACGATAAACGTGATGACTTTGACTTTCCGATTGTTAACTTTCCATTTATTAGTAGTAACATTCCAATATCACCAGCTTATGGAGTGTTTGTGTCTCAGCTAATTCGTTACGCGAGAGCTTGTTCATTCTATTCTGATTTTTTGAGTAGATCGAGGCATTTGTCATCTAAGCTTCAACTACAGGGATACTTGCGAACTAGACTTATTAAAGCCTTTAAAAAGTTTTATGGTCGTCATATTGACTTGATCGGTAAATATAACATGTCTCTCTCGACTATTATTCTAGACATATTTAGTTGACGGGTATACTATCTACCTGATTATATATGTGTACTACATCGTTAACACTGTTCATCACGTGCTTTTTGCATACCGATAGTTCATTGGTCTATCACGCTATTTTACCGAGTTTTCGCTTAATAGATTGGATGCAGCTATGGCGGGTGTGGCGCGCCAGGGCGCGCCAGGCAGGGTAAGCTTACTCTTCCTAGGACACCTGTTACCACTGTTCGTCGTGTATTTTGTACACGGTGAACAGTCTATATGCTGATTACACTATTTTGCGTTTTTACACATTTTCGCCTATACCGTTTTTAGGACTTCGAATTTTGTCTAATGGTTTGGGTTGTTCGTACTTGGTTTTATTTTATTGAAACTTTATGGGAGCTTCACACCAATAGTGTTACAAGTCTGACACGTATGGCAAAGCTCAACCCACTTTATGACATATTTTATAATCTTACAGAAGTATTAGACGTAGGGGGTGTACTTTAGATTGTCATTTAAAGTCAAATTTACCAACAAAATTACTCTCTTCACTTAAAGCGACAGTCCCGAATAGAACAGAGCCTCAAAAATAAAAGTCTTGAGTACGTATGAAATTTAAACGCTAAAATATAGAAGACTGGTGTATATACTCTGACTCAAAATTTCAGCTCAAAATATTAAGTCGTTAGGACGTGAGCGTTAAAACAGTTTATCCTGACACGTAACCCTTTTAAGATTTCGGGTCAATTCTTTCGTTGGGTGACCCGATAATAGATTCCCGTTCCTTTAGAGGTCTACACGGTGAATGGTCCATGTGCTGTACTTGAAAACAAAAGGTAAATTTCACCGACACATTATTTTTATAAAATAAAACTCTGGTCTTATCAAATCACCGCATAATACAGTTTTGGACACCGGACTCCATTTTAAGATGAAGACTGTGGGTTTAAGTTGTTTGAAACGTATCACATATATTGAGTTAGTTGCTCGGCCCTAAGGTATGGGATCTTAATGGATTTTAACACAAATTAAAGAGTTTTATTCTCAAAAACATTATCGGGATTGACCCTTCAATAAACAACTAGCGATTTGAATCACTTGAATTATTTTGTCTATTTACATCCAAAACTTGGCAAGACTAATTGATCCTGAACATTATATCCAAGAACTCTTTATTTATTCACGAAGAGAAGTTTTTTTATACGTGTTCCAGATGGACAAAAAAATCAGATGGTGTGGGCGTAGTCTGAGACATTATTATGCCAAAATGAAAACCCCATTATGAATTATTTCTTGTTTGAAATTAAAATATCCTGTTTTCATCATTCTTTAGATATTAAACTTAGCTGGCGTTATGCTTCTTCATGCTTTGTAAACTCATTAACAACGCATAAGTTAAATGTGTATTAATGAATCGTGCAAGTTTATCAATAAATGTAATATTTACACATCAGAATACATTGTTAATAACAATGAAAACCCCATTATGAATTATTTCTTGTTTGAAATTAAAATATCCTGTTTTCATCATTCTTTAGATATTAAACTTAGTTGGCGTTATGCTTTTTTATGCTTTGTAAACTCATTAACAACTCATAAGTTTAATGTGTATTAATAAATCGTGCAAGTTTATCAATGAATGTAATATTTCCACCACAGAATACATTGTTAATAACAATGAAAACCCCATTATGAATTATTTCTTGTTTGAAATTAAAATATCCTGTTTTCATAATTCTTTAGATATTAAACTTAGTTGTCGTTATGCTTTTTTATGCTTTGTAAACTCATTAACAACTCATAAGTTTAATGTGAATTAATAAATCGTGCAAGTTTATCAATAAAAGTAATATTTCCACATTAGAATAATAATAGTTCCACCGTTTTCATTATTTCAGTTTCAGTGTATCCCCGTATTGTTCTAAAAATATAACATACCATCCCAATCAATCACATGACTTTGATTTACTATTTCAATTACAACCACTACAATATATATCGTTAAATTACAATTACTTTTAAAGACAAGATAAAATGTTAACGAACTTACCAGAAAGATAAGACAAAACGATGATCATACGCATCAACATTTCCTCTGATAAAGGTTATCTCCTATTATGCATACATCCTATCGTGCCGAGCCGTTTATAATCAGTGTTGTTAAAAGGCTTGAGGGTCTCCATTGACGCAATTACTCGTATTAGCAATGTGGTGAAATGGGTTTATTAATTGATATCTTTTAAAGCTAAACAATTTGGTTTTTAATAATTAATTGAGTGAAAAACAAAGCAGAGATTCTATTATCTTAATAACAATATAAGTACATGTTAACAAATAATACGTTGAAGCGATAACATGTTAAATTGTTAAATATAAAACTACTTAATAAAATGAAATCGATCGACTCAAAAGCTTTTATTATTTAGTTACTTTTATTACTTTCACATTATTGTGTATTAAATCCTATCTACGACTTAATCATAGGCGTACGGCCGCGTACGGGACCGAACTTGTTTGGTGGGCCAGCGTATTTTCCGACAAATGTATTTCCTTAGATTGCGTAGAGCCACGGATTTCAAATCTTCAATACTGATTTTATTACTGCTAAAACATTAGTTTTGAATTTTTTTATCGAATTGATATTAAATATCAGCAATAGAAAGTGTACACTGTACACTCATATCGTTAGAGTTATATTAAATATAAGCTGTGCATCCGCCCTGACAGCAAATTAAGTGTGGACTTCACTTCAATTCAATCTCTACAGTTTTGACAACAAGCAGTTTTTATACGCCCACATTTTCATGTGGACGTATTATGTCGTCGCCCCTGTCCGTCCGTCCCCTATTGTTTGTGGACCCTCTACACTCTACAGGTCACAATTCTTGTTCGATTTTGACGAAACTTGAATATAACTTTATCACCAAAAGATCTCGGCTGCTTTCGATATTGGCATGTATCGGATTGAAACTTCATGGATTATGGCCCCTGATGGTACGAAAAATCACGTTTTTAGCTTGTGGACCCTATAGAGGTCACAATTTTGAGCCAATTTTGATGAAACTTGACGTGCATGTTTATAATCCAAAGATCTTGGTTACTTTTGATATTTACGCCTATAGGAACGTAATTTCCTGAATTATGGCCCCCGATTGTCCGAAAAATCACCTATTTTAGCTTGTGGTCCTTCTGGAGGTAACAATTATTATCCGATTTAAAAAACCGTTCGATTATATCACCGTTACACCCTAAGGAAGGTTGAGTTCGAATTACGGTAAAATCAGATCAATATTGCCACACAAAATGGCCGCCGTTTGTACGCGAATACTGTTGAAAAATGGTATATCAAGGTGGTGGACCCTGTAGAGGTCACAATTTTAATTCGATTTTGATGAAACTTAAACTGCATGGTTATAACCCAAAGATCTTGGTTCCTTTCGATATTTGCTCATATCGGATCGTGACTTCCTGAATTATGGCCCCTAATTATACGCAAAATCGCCTTTGTTTAGCTTGTGGTCCCTTTGGAGGTCACAATTATTATCCGATTTGAAAAACCGTTCGATTATATCACCGTTACACACTATGGAAGGTTGTGTTTGAATTTCGGGCAAATCGGACCAAAATTGCCATACAAAATGGCCGACATTCGAACGCAAATACTGTTAAAAATGGTATGTCAAGGTTGTGGACCCTGTAGAGGTCACAATTTTAATTCGATTTTTATGAAACTTAAATGCATGGTTATAACCCACAGACCTTGATTCCTTTTGATATTTGCGCATATTGAATCGTAACTTCCTGAATTATGCCCCCCTGTTTATACGCAAAATCGCCTTTGTTTAGCTTGTGGTCCCTGTGGAGGTCACAATTATTATCCGATTTGAAAAAAAACCTGTTTGATTACGTCACCGTTACACCCTAAGGAAAGCTGAGTTCGAATTTCGGGAAAATCGGACCAAAATTGCCATACAAAATGGCCGCCATTTGTACGCGATTACTGTTAAAAAATGGTATCAAGGTTGTGGATCCTGTAAAGGTCACAATTTTAATTCGATTTTGATGAAACTTGAAATGCATGGTTATAACCCAAAGATATTGGTTCCTTTCGATATTTGCGCATATTGGATCTTAACTTCCTGAATTATGGTCCCTGATTGTCTGAAAAATGTCCTATGCTCCCTCTGGAGGTCACGATTAATATCCAATTTAAATAAAACGTTTGACTCTATCACCATTACACCCTACGGAAGGTTGAGTTTGAATTTCTAGAATATCGACCATAATTGCCAGACAAAATGGCCCCCGTTTGTACGCGAACAGTGTAAAAATATGGCATATTAAAATTGTGGGCCCTGTAGAGGTCACAATTGTAATTCGATTTTAATGAAACTTGAAATGCATGTTTATAACCTAAAGATCTTGATTCTTTTCGATATTTGCGCATATCAAATTGTAACTTAATGACTTATGGCCATCGACTGAAATTTTCAGTATATTCTGTTATAACTATCTTTATTTTAACTACTATAGCGAGCACCATCAGCACTTTATATATTCTTACTAAAAGCCCATTCAACATTTGATTAAAGGGACAATAACACTCTTGCTGGCTTGACAGGTTCCAAAAAATATGCTTAAATCCAAGTTGCATTTGAAAGTGTTTACGTAAAGCTTTTCAAACCATGTTACGGCATGTAGTTGATTTTTTTCAATTTTTATTATTAGGTTTGTTAAGATGAAATTTGTATTATTTATCAATTGGAATATTGTAAAATAGTACAATTTGTTGACCAGGGGCCTGTTTCACGAAATTTTAACTAAGATAAAATCCGATTTTAGTAATTCGATTGGATAGTATTAGATTGATTTTAGCGCTTAGCCAATCAGATTTGAGTATGTACTAAAATTTGGATTTTATCTTAAGTTAAAATTTCGTGAAACAGGCCCCAGAATAAAGATTGGGACATATTATTCAGCTACAACAAGAGTGCTATTGGGGCTTTAAGATAACAAAACTAAACTAAACTAGACCCGCTAGCAGAATTGTAGCGTATTTTAAAGACAGACGATAAAAAAGTAAAAATATTGGATCCATACAATACCTCCCTACCGCTAAAGTCTTGGTACAGTGTCATTGAGATCCTGGTTTGGTTTCGGCAATAAACCATACCTCCCTACCGCTTAAGTCTTGGTACAATGTCATTGAGATCCTTAATGGTACAGATCGCAGGGTCCGGCAATAAACAATCTTTGGATTAGACAATAAATCAATCCCGTGTTCACGTTGGCTTGCTCTATAAGATAACCGCTATCGGGAAATTCAATTTTCCTGGTTGAAGTTCATCTGGCAGAAAAGTTAATTTTCCAGATACGGAAGAATCTAGCACCGAATGATTTCAATTCCTGTTTGGTGGATTGGATGTATTGTCATTGATATACACATTGGATAATCCACATTATATTATTACATCACCAACGCATAGTACACATCGTGAAAATGAAAGATAGATAGAATAGAATGAAATGGCAGTGGGGAGAACCGGATAAAACCTAACCGGTTTTAATGAAAAGAGAATCGAAAATACGCCAGTTGATTAAATGTCAGACCTTATGACTAACTTAGACTACCCCCCGCCCGGACAAAAGAATCTATTCTTATTATTTATCGGGTGTTGGATGGCAGAATGGTTAGCACGTGTGTGCTGTGTCATAAAGCCTGCCATTGAGTCAACTGCTAAAGACCCCTAGGTACAAGCGAATTATTGAAAAAAATTGTTAGTCCCGAAATGACCTAGTTTGTGTCAAGTGGACGTTAAACTCAATTTCTCTCTCTCTATCTTAATATTTATACTCTATCACTTTCTCTTTATGAAAGGGGGCAAGTCCATTCCATTAAACCGACACAGCAGGGTTTGAAAATACATTTTCTGTCAGGTTTTGGTGAATATTCATGAGGTTTGAATGTAAGGTAGAAAATTGCATGTTTACTTGTGTCTACTTCCAGCTCATGTATCTTAAGATTTTTATATACCGTAATACTCAATATATGAACGACCATTTTAGTTTAAGTTTATTTACATCTAGTGCACAATATACCAAAAGAAGAATAAGTTAAGCGATTATTACTTATTTCACATTTGATGAGCGATGATGCAGCATCAGTAGAATCGTTATCCGGATTTTACTGTTTCGTAGCAGAAAAGAATGACGATAACGTTTTCTGATTACCCTCTAATATCCAAGTGAATTTAGTGCCAGAGGTGCTGTGACCATGCTTTCTCTCGCAATGCAATTTAAAGTGTTCTTTATCCGTTATCTGTTGGCAGGACGTACATTGTGTTTTGCCGCCGTGATCTTTCTTTCGGTTATTTGACTGTGACTCCATAGTAGATACGTTTCTTTCAATTTTCACGGCAGTACTGCAAAAAAACTTCAAATCTTCAATACTGATTTTATTACTGCTAAAACATTAGTTTTGAATTTTTTTTATAGAATTGATATTAAATATCACCAATAGAAAGTGTACACTCATATCATTTGAGTTATATTAAATATAAGCGGTACATCCGCCCTGACAGCAAATTAAGTGTGGACTTAACTTCAATTCAATCTCTACAGTTTTGACAACAAACAGTTTTAACACATTTTGACAATTTTCTCACCAAGTGTCCCTTGATTGTTTAAATACGGTACCGCTCACAACTAACTTGAAAAAAATGCGCGCGAGAATTTAATTCATAGAAATTGATTAGTTTAACTGATTAGTTTAACAAAGTCTTAGAAAATTCATGACTATATAAGACGATGGGCAAATTTTACAGTTATGTTCTACTGTAACCGAATCCATTAATCAATCGACGACACTTTTTATGTTCGAGACAGGAACACAGTACTCAAGAACTGAGAACGGCCATGTGTACGTGCTAGTTCTATTCAGATGGCGTACGTGTTCATTATTGATTGGACTGCTTTTTTCCGCTTCCATATTATTAAAAATATTCAAAAACCGACAGACGGCGCGACGCTTCCCGACAAGATATAGCCTTCCCCGACAAGGCCGTACCCATAGATATCCTATAAAGACTAGATAGGCCATAAAGCCAAGTGCGCATCATCAGGAACGTCAAAACGCGCCGCCATCTTGGAGGTTGTAGTTGTAAACAGGAAGTAGCGGCATAAGCGTATATTTCATGTATTTTGTTTTTTCGCAATGGTTTTAAAAGGACCCTAATATGCTATGCAATTAATTGTGCCAAGTACAAAAAGCCCCAGAATCGACCGGAAGGTGTCACATTTCACAAGTAAGTATATTATAAGCTATTATTAGCAGACAGAGAGAGAGTATTTCATTGAAGTAGGGACGCACGTTGAACACAATTAAACTATAATTTGTGTACAAACCACCTGCGGACAAGACACAACACTAACAGTCACAGAGACATTTATATTTATATATAAAATAAACATATCAAGAGAATGGACCCTTGGGCAAGCCGTTAGCGTCCACTGTGCTGTAAAGTCATGGGACTGTAATTTATTTATGTACCAGCCATATTCGAAAATCCTCCATTTGACAATTCAATCCATCACCATTGACTGTGATTGTTATTCAAATTGTTAGTATAAATGACTCATTTAATCATTCGCATTTTTTAATAAATAACGAAACGGTAAAGAATTGATGATCTTGACAGCTGTCACAATTGAAGGTGAACTTGATTTTCTTTTTTAATCGCAGGTTTCCAAGTGCTGAAAAAATCCAGATCTTCTGCGTGTATGGATTTACAACTCAGTAAGAGGATGAAGATGATTCTTTTGACCGAACTGGCCAAATAAACGCCTGAGAGAAGGAGGAGCATAAGCGTACAGGCTCCAGGGCTCTATAAAAAAAGATGCCTGCAGGGTCATTCTCAAAATGAGAGTATTCAATTGCCAGGTATATATAGTATGATTGTGGGTGGGAGGCTTACGAAAGGTTCTTTGGTTGGACTCGGCAGAAGACGATATTTAATACAATTTTTTAGTTCGGTACCTTTTTTATTAGGGTTTCTAAAATGTATTAATGTATTATACATTACTTTAATAATAAAGATTACGTTTGACGGCATAATGATTTGTTGTTGTTTGGGGTTGATATAAACATAGAATAGATGCCCACCGGCTTCAAACCAGTAGACATGGTACAAGGGCTAATCAGCGAAATGGATGTATGAGATGTGTTGTTGACGTTTGGGAAAGTAGACGAGGGGAAATGTGTAGGGAGTGATAGTTAGATGTATTATGAATGGTTAGAGTGGCTGTGGTGTTACGGTGAAATACTATGCCGCCACCGTAACACCACAGCTTTATGATTTGCTAGACACCAAGTTTCATCACTCTCACTTAATTAAGTTATCGTGCCCCGAAGCATGAACCAATCAAATTGCTTGCCTTTGATTACCCTAAGCTGAAAATGCTCATCTTCAAATTCAAACACTGACCTAATAAACACTCGCACTAAGTTTGAACATTCTAACTCAATTAGAATGGGAGTTATTCAGTTTCAAAGTCTCGACTAATCAAATTGCTTATCGCTCTGCTTACCCTGAGCAGAAAATGCTCATTATCTAACTTAATCAAGGTATTGATGTAATGCAACTATACACTAAGTTTCATCACTCTCACTTATCTCTGCTTACCCTAAGCAGAAAATGCTCATATCGAACTCCATCTAGACATTGACCCAATAAGCACCTACACCAAGTTTGAACATTCTAGCTCAATAAGAAGGAGAGTAATTGTGTCACAAAAAGTGTGACAGACAGACGAACCCACTTTAATAGTCCCCTGCTTTCTTCGAAAGGCCGGGGACAATAAGGCTTTTCCCCACCTCGGTTCTCAGGCTATTTTGGAACCCTTACCGTCTATTTTTCACCGTGATTCTTCTTTGGTTGCTAAAAGGAATCATTTCTTGACACATTCAACACAAATTTATAAAAATCGGATGTGGCAAGAACTGATTCCTTTTAGCGACCAAAGAAGAATCACGGTGAAAAATAGACGATCAGGATTCCAAAAATGCCTTAGAACTGAGCTACAGGAAAAGCCTTATTTTCATACTAGTTGTGAATAGGGGCTGATAGTAACGTAGTAGAGAGCAGAGCCGATACAATTTACGTTACTTGAAGTAACTTATATGGATGCAAAATGGCAGAATCTTTTACCAATTCCAATGGTCCATAAAGCTGTTACAGTCATCACTCAAACATGTGATAAGGTGAAGAACAGAAAGAGAGAGAGAGAGAGAGTTTAACGTCCACACATATTTCGGGACTAACATATGGTTTTAATTTTTTATTTAAATAATTCTCTTGCGCGTAGGGGTCTATAGCAGTGGGAGGAAACCTGAATGCCCGAAGGAAACCCACGAGGTTGAGAAGGCGCCCCTATCTCCATGCCACATACGCTCACACCAGTGCTCGAAACCACAGACACAAGCGAGAGGTAGTCGGCTAGCTAGAGGTCGAAGCGCGGCACCCTAGACCACCCCAACCACCTAAGGTGAAGAACAGCGAGTAAGTTGAATGTAATGGAATAAAATAGGGTTTAACGTCCTACTCCTAAACTTGGCTAATGAAGGCTGGCATACGCCATACAGTGTTCTACGAGGGTAATTTTCCCAGGGCACTTCGCTAAGGCCTCTTAAATCGATTTCGAACTGCCAAGGGATCTTTTACGTTCAGGTGAATGTGTTAACGAGACCTCGATTTTTCGCATCATCCGAAAGACTAGAAGCTGTCGTTGTGAGACCCTCCGTCCTGCATTATTGACAAGGGGAAACAGGTTAATGTGATTAACTGACAGAAATACTGACGTCTGGAACTATGGTATGAGATCTTCTGGGCTGACAACGAGTATTGGTTTTTTGGAGGGCAACAAGGGCTGTTGACCATGGAAAACACATATTTCGGGTTGTGCATCACACCACCCAAGGTTTAACCCAGATAAAAGATGGAGATATTAGATAGGCAGAAGATACAAGTGTATTCCGCCATCCTGAAGCTCCCAAATCAATCTCATCAAGTCGAACGGCGTCATTGAAGATCAGTGATGATTTCATGCAAGAGAAAGTCTCTAATAGTAAGTGCAGGGGGACTGCACCACATATGATTTACATAAAAGACAAACATAGCGACAAGACACCATACTCAAAAAACAACAACAAACAAACAATTAAAAAAAAGCGAATGGATCGGGGGGCTAGCCGTAAGCGTCCACTGCGCTGTACAGTCCCGGGCTTGTGGTGACACAGACTTCACTCAATTTGAAAATAACTGGGAATGCAACCCAAAGAAATAATTATATAGTGTCAGCATGAGTCATGATCTATTATATGTTGTAAGAATTACGAATGTAAGTATATTGTTGTATAAATTCCGCTACACAAGTAACCACATAGTTAAATGTATCAGAAGTAGGCCTAGTTCAAACTAAATCAAATCAATAAAAGGATTGAAGTATATTAAATGCATTTAGGACACACATTACAACCGTCACAGAAACAAAACTGATTACAAGAAGCAAAGGAATATAGACTATCTAGGGAGACAGCCGAGCCGTCTGCTGACTGAGTGGCCTGACGTGAATCTGCCGTAATAGTTGTTATGACGTCGTGGTTTAGAAGGTGCAATTTTCCGATAAAAAAGGGCGATAATCTAGATAAAATAAAGTTGAAATATAAAAAAAAAACTATTAGTTTTTAAGACCATGCAATTGTACAAACCATAGTATAATTATTATATAATGTCCCACGTAAGAAATGCAAAACAGGAATGCTAAAGAAATAGTAAGTTATTAGTGTAATCCTAAAGGCATAAAAATAAGGGCAATAATCCAGATAGGACTAGACATCTAGAAGCAATTTATATAGAGTCATTATCCAATATGTAGTCAGTAATATCGTTATAAGAAATGTCAAACTTATTATGTTGAAGAATATACTAAAATCGATTTCTAGCTGCCAAGGGATCTTTTACGTGCACGCCAATGTGTAAACAGGACTATGGTTTTTCGCCAAATCCGAATGACTAGACAGCTGTCTTCGCAAGACCCCCCCCCGTCCTGCAGTATATACAAGGGGAAATAATGTGATCAACTGACAGAAATACTGACGTCTAAAACGATGGTATGGGATCTTCTGGGCTGACAACGAGTATTGGTTTATTGGAGGGCAACTAGGGCAGTTGATCATGGAAAACGCCCATTTCGGGTTGTGCATCAAATCACCCAAGGTGTAATCCAGATAAAAGGTGGAGATATTAGTGAGGCAGAAGATACAAGTGTATTCTGCCATCTTGAAGCTACCAAGCCAATCTCATCAAGTCGAACGCAATTTTTGAAGATCAGTGATGATGATTGCATGGCAATAGAGAAAGTATATAAAAATATACTAAATTTTGTTATGGGTTTGTATTTCATAATCTGAAATTATGAACTCATAACTGCTATTTGTGCCAAACAAATTATTATATTCACAATTATTCCTTTTAATGTCAGCGAATTTAAATACATATAAAACAGCACAATTGTTGAAATATTGATGTGATAAATACAATTTTACTTCCTTGAGATAATTTAATGTTGATTGATATACTTCGATCATAGCTTGTTGAAGACGACTTTAACGTAGAAACGCAAGATAGTTGCCGTGATGTGTCAGTCCGTTACCAGATAAAACACTCACTTGTCACAAATTGTCGGACTGGTTGCAAACTATATGAGTTTTAATTTTCCCCAGAGCATTACTTCATATCATAGTTTCAAGAATTGTAGTCTCTTACATATCCGAAACCCAATAAATGAGGAGTTTTTGACTTGTAATTCAGTTACTATTAGGCTCACCTACACAGAAACTTCATCCATTCTTGCAACAAGTTAGTGGTCATTTGTTTAAAACAGATTCATGTATGTCTATATTACAGATTTGGCAAAAAATAGCCAAAAGTATAAATCTGTAAGCTGCTGTTTAAAACCAAATAGATCTAAATATAATTCCGATATCGTCGAATGACCCTCAAATAGCTCTAGATGTAATTCCGTTACCGTTGAATTGCCCAAGTGCTTCGATAACGGCATAACAAGCGAAATAGTAGGGTGACGCTAGCTCAAAATATTAACATATGGTTTGCATTGTTCGTACTTGGGTTTTATTTTATTATATAGTCGGTGCCCTAATCTCAAAATCATGCAAGATATTATTAGATGACATAACATGAGTTAGTCTCAGCTTCTGAGTCGGCACGTGATTTAGGTGTGAATGTGGACTCAGCGGGTACTATGAATTCTCACATCAGTAATAACTGTAAATTAGCGTCTTACTTACTGTGAAGGATCAGCAAAATTCGGAAATATTTGAACCAAGAACAAACTGAGAAATTAGTGCACGCATTTGTTTCTTCTAGGTAAGACTATTGCAATAGTCTCCTTTTCGGCCTTTATGACTACCAAATTCAAAACCGCAGCACATTCAGAACGCCGCAGCTCGGCTAGTTACCTTAAAAAAGTTAGGTCGTCATCCTGATATGACACCAGTTCTCAGAGAGCTTCACTGGCTCCAGGTTGAGTTGCGGATTAGGTTCAAGATTGTGTGTATCATCTTCAAACTGATCCACCGCAGTGAGTCTGCACCTAAGTACCTAGTAGAACTTATTTCTATACATGTGCCAAAGATACGTACAAAGAGTTGGGATGGTGTAAAACTGGACTATCCAGTTATCAAACCTAAGCAAAGCTTACGGAGATCGGGCCTTTACAGTTTTTGCTCCCAAGCTGTGGAACGAGTTCCCGACTGCCTTCAGGCAGATTTTTATTTTGAAAATTTTAAATCTAAGTTGAAAACACATTTTTTTAGACAATATTTTTTATTAAATTTCTATTTGTATCATATTTTTTTTTTATATTCTGGCCATAATTCTTTCAGATTTTATTATGTTACTATTTTATATTCTGTACAGCGGTTTGAGATTTTTTTTATGTAAATCACTTTATAAAAATGAATCATTATCATTATCATTATGCGAAGCAGTCGGATGGACATAGCTCAAAATTTTACAAATGACATAATCAAAATAATACCAGATATGGTTAGATAGGATCATAACATTAACGAGCCAACAGTGAGACAGATGTCCCCCACTGAAATCCCAAAATAAATAGATGACACACATTAACTAATTGCACATTTATTTATTTCGAAAGTGTCGAACAATCAAACTTATTATTAACTATTATATACTAAGTTTCATCACCCTTTTTCAGATAAAATAAAGATTATTCCAAAGCATCGGCCAATGAAATTGATTAGCCGTGCTTAGCTTCAGCTCGAAATCTTAATTATCGGCTGTCAAGGCATTCACCTAATGTACACCAAGGTTAAACATTTTACCTACATTAAAATCAGAGTCTTGACCATTCAAATTGTCTATCGCGCCTTAGCCTAAGTCGAAAATACTCACTATCGAACTTGATATAATGAATCAAGAGTTTCATGGCTTTCACTTCATTACAATCAAGTTATCATGCCCAATAGCACCAAACAATCAGATTGCTTATCTCTGCTTCCCGTATTCCACTTACTATTTTGAATTTGCTTAAATCCGAATGTTTGGATTCAAATTGTACTGATCCTGCACCCACTGAATGCAGGGTTATATCCATTGTTATTGCGACCAAGTCTGCTGATTACACTATTTTGCCAGATTACACTATTTTGCCTATACCGTTTTTTTAGGACTTCGAATTTTGTCTAATGGTTTGGATTGTTCGTACTTGGTTTTATTTTATTTATATCTAACACCACCAAAAGTTCTTTTCTAAAATTGAAATTTGCTAATAAACGCATTGATGCTATTTTTTTTTTTAAACAATATTTTATTCAGATACTGAAAAGGATTGGGGAACAGGCACAGCCTATATGACCTCTCTCCTAAATAAAATAATTAATGTGAAAATGTAAAATAAATAAGTGAGTAAACAAAAAAAACAATAAAATGATTGATGCTATCGGGTTAAGCCAAATATTACACCATAAGCAAGTCACAGCCCACATCCCTCCTTACTTCAAAACTGTTACTGTTCCTAGGATTTCTTACACGTATACTAAACCCATTGCATCCAAAATATTTTATTTCCCGAAGAGTCAATCAATCAAATTTCTTATCTCTGCTCATCTTAAAACCCCATCAAATCATTGACCTAATCAACACCTACGCCAATTAGCAAGAGAGTTATTGGTTCCCAAAAGTGTGACAGACGGACAGAACTATTTTAATACTTCCCTGCTCTATTCGAAATAGTCGGGGGACCATAGCTCCAAATATTACGAAGTGTACATATATACTGACGTAATCAGAAAAACAACAAGTAAATGGTATACAGAAACTAAAGCCATTGCTCCGTTATAACTGCTCTCGATACATGCCTCTGGTGTAATCTTTCCCGCCATTTTAAGATCAGTATCCCTGGTGATGCCTCTGTCACATTCAGGTATTACGGTTGTGTTTTGCAAACACGAACGTACGAATTCGACTTGCCTGTAAAATATATTTGTACATAATATGTATTTCAACAATGCGCATCATGTGAGTGTTTCACTGTAATGTTATAATGGTTAATTGAGGTCTGAAGCTTATTGATATTTCTTCTGTTTGAGTGATATGCCCATTGAGGGAATAACGATGTGCATCTTTTAATGATGTTTTCTTTATTGACACTGATGAAAATTTAGAAATAAAAGACACCCACAGTGGGATTTGACCCACAATACAGCAATGGCGTGTCGATTTGACGAAGGCAAATAATATAAGTATACATCTGGTTCTACACCGACAATTGGTTTTTCAACATGGACACGTCGCCCGATTCTCCGCATAAGTATTTGATACATGCATGTTATATATCTATATATATATATATATATTATTTCTTTTAGTTTTGTAACATGATATAATTTATGTGTATCTTACCGGCAATAGTAGTTTTGTTTGATTGTGTAAGTCTCCACATCGTTAGGTGGTGCTAGATTATGTTCTGCCATCTTTGCAGTTAAACAGTCGATAAGAAATTTATTTCCACACTTACCTGTAAAAAAACAAGCCAACAGTGAGGCTAATGTCCTCCGCCGAGACCCCCAAATAAAAAGATGACACATATTAATTAATTGCACATTTATTTTTTTCAAAAGTATTGAGCAATCAAACTATACACTAAGTATCATCACTCTCTATCAGATAGAATCAGACAAATAAATAGATGACACATATTTATTACGAAGTGACTATTGACACGACCGTCGTGTCTGCAGCGCCATAATCTGTAAGAGCACAATTATTTTTTTCACAAGAATCAAGCAATCAAACACTTAGTTTCATCACTCTCTATCAGATAGAATCAAGATAATCTTTGTCCCAAAAAAGCATCGACCAAAGAAATTGATTACCTCGGTTAGCTTTAGCTCGAAATGTTAATCATTTAACTCAGTCAAGACATTCACCTAATGAACGCCTCACCAAGTTTGAACATTCTACATCAATACGAAGGACAGTTATTGTGTTCCAAAGTCTCGACCAATCAAATTACTTACCCTCAGCAGAACATGCTCATTATCGAACTTAGTCAATGTATTGATGTAATGAAACTATACACCAAGTTTCACCACTCACCTAATTAGAACTAAAGTCATCGTGTCCCAAAGCCTCAACCAATCTAATTTTTTATAAGGGCACTGACCTTATAAACACCTACACCAAGTTTGGACGTTCCGGCTCAAACAGAAGGAGAGTTATTGTGTTCCATAGTTTTGACAAATCAAATTGCTTTCATAACTCGCATTAAATTGGAACTAAATGTATCGTGTCCCAAAGGCTGAACCAATCAAACTGCTTATCTCTGCTTACCCTAAGCAGAAAATGCGCATCTTCGAACTCCATAAAGGCAATGTCCTAATAAACACCTACATCAAGTTTAAATATTTTAGCTCAATTAGGAAGAGAGTTATTGTGTTTCAATAAGTCGGCCAATCGAATTGCTTAAAGCTCTGCTTTCCCTGAGCAGAAAATGCGCATTATCAAACTTAATCAAGGTATCGATGTATTAAAACTACATACCAAGTTTCATCGGTCTCACTTAATAATTAATTAGAACTAAAGTTATCGTGTCCCAAAGCCTTAGCCAATCAAACTGCTTATCTCTGCTTACCCTAGACAGAAAATGCTCATCTTTTAACTCCATCAAGGTATTGTTCTAATAAACCCCTACACGAAGTTTGAACATTCTAGCTCAATTAAGAAGAGAGTTATTGTGTCTCAAAAAGTGTGACAGACGGACGAACCCATTTTAATAGTCACCTGCTTTCTTCGAAAGGCGGGGGACAAAAAATGAATTTTTATACACCCATACCATGTGGACATTGTGTTCGCCCCTTTCCATCCATTGTATATTTGTGGGCACACTATAGCCCGATTTTGACGAAACTTGAAATACAGATCTCGGTTCCTTGCCAAATTGGGGCGCAACATCATGGATTGTTCCCTGATAGTACAACAAATCAGGTTTTTAGCTAGTGGTCACCTTTAGAGGTCACAATATATATATATATTTTTTATCCCACTTATAAAAAACGTTTGGAGTAGCTCATAAGTATCTAACTCAATAGCATCGGAAGTCTTACATGTTGAAAACACGAATTATTTGTCAATTCAAATCAACAGTGATGTTGTGATTTTACCGGGTAAAGGTAGGCCTCCGATATCCAATATTTAAGACAAAATAAAACATTTTACCAGTGGTACAAGGATCGTATACCATTGTGCGTTTCAGTGTCAAGAAAGAACGAGGCTAGACATAATCTACAACTCCTTAATCTGTTTCACCCGAGAATTACAAAAGTCTTCTAATATCTCTGTTAAAGATGACTGTCTTCAACATGTGCTATCACGTCACGCGGCGTCAATTGTAACGATATTCATTGTAGAGTACCCTCCCTTTAATTAACTGTATTTCTGTAAGTACCCGGATAGGGAATGACGTAAGTTAGAGAATAAAAGATGGCAGTTGTCAACTTGTTACTTGTCTTGTTTGCCTACAATTCTACTACGTAATAATGAATCATAAAACAAGAGGTAACGGAACATGGTGTCAGAAGTAATGTGAACATTCTGGACCAGCGTATACTATTAACGCAATGTGGTTACTGACTTTTAGAACGGGTGGCACGGCAACGCTGGATGACCGCATGGAAGAACCAGTTTTAACCGGATTTCCGACCACGTTTTTTCTGGATGCTTCTCTGCGCATCAGGAATTCTCAATGTCAACAAACAACTCTTCATCTCTGAAGTTTGGATTCGTCTCAGCGAACTTAGTCAAGAATCATCTCAGTGATTTGACCCTCTACTACTAGAACGTCTCAGCGTTTGTAAAGGTTAGATATCGTCTCTGCGATTGACCTACTGTCAACGATTGTCTCTGCATCGTTAAATCTCAAACTGTTGACATTTTGATTAAATCATCTCTGTGATTTAAAGGCCTTCAATTTAAACGATTGTCTCTGCATCGTGGAACTGTAATAAAATCATCTCTGTGATTTTACTAGACTATAGTACGTCTGTCTCTGCAACGTATTTAGGCCTACTCTACATTGCTTGACGTCTGTTTACAATGATGGAACTTATAGTGAAGTAACTCATCGACTATGAAAATTATTGTGCGTTTTAGTATACTGCTAACAGTCCTACTTGAATCTTGTAAAGAAAATCTACCTACTTTAAACATGGCTGACGGTGAAAGGAACTATCCTGTGCTGCATATACCGCTCAACTTACCTTTTCCCTCTAAACTTGACTTGAGTGGAAATCTGGCTGCTAACTGGAGAACTTTTAAACGGGTATGGACTAACTATGAAATAGCCAGTGGCCTGAATCAGAAGGAAATGGGTCAACGTACTGCTACCCTCCTCACCTGCTTAGGACCGGAAGCTCTCAACATCTACGATGGTTTGACTTTTGATGATGATAATCAAAGAAATAATGTAGATTCTATTGTTCAGAAGTTTGAAACTTTTTGTCTTGGTGAGAACAATGAAACTTACGAAAGATTTTGCTTCAATAAACGGGACCAATAATCTGACAATGTGGATACATAAGTCACTGTGCTACGCTCTCTAGCAAAAACTTGTAACTATGGTGCCCTGGAAGACCGTCTTATTCGCGATAGAATAGTTCTTGGAATAAAAGACCATCACACTCGTAAGAAACTTTTGCAAACTGCTAACTTAACGTTACGTAACACTTTTTGCAGAGCGAGTGAGACGACAGCTGTTCAAGTGAAAACATGGTTGGTGGTGAAGAAATAAAATATGTTAATAAATTATCTCGCGAAATGAAAGTAAACAGAAAACCTGGAAGAGCTCCTCCTTCTCTAAAGTCAAGTTCTCCTAGAATAGATTGTAAATTCTGTACTGCTCAACATCCTATGAGAAAAGAACTTTGTCCTGCATATGGAAAGTCTTGTGGTGTTTGTAAGAAACTTAATCATTTTGCTGCTAAATGCCCTAACAAGTCACTGAAGAGTCGTGGTTTTAAGAAAAAGCCCAAATACAACGTTAACTTCGTTGAAGGATCTGACTCGTCTGATAGTTGTGTTATGATGATTGACTCTGTAAACTCTGTTGAAAATTCGACAGGAAGTGGTGAGAATTCTATTTACCTGAAGCGTATCAATGCTGTTATGAAAGTTGCTGATGAACTGGTAGAATTTCAGCTTGACAGTGGATCAACCATTAATATACTTCCTCTCAAAGTATATGATACACGTTGTAGTAACTCTACACTTACTCCTACATCTACGACACTGTATATGTATAATCACCCGAAGGAAATTCCTATTGGTAAGAGCTCTATTAAACTTACCAACCCCAAGAATGGATACAGCTACAATTTGGACTTCCTGATAGTTGATGCTGAGGTAAAGCCTATACTTGGCTCGTGTGCTATACAGCGTATAGAACTGATAACGGTCAATGTTGAGAATTTCGAAGTCAATTCTACTTATTGGGTTGATGAACACTTACCTGCCTTAACTCTAGAAACCGTACATGCTGAATTTAACGATGTGTTTACCGGTGATGGTTGTTTTGATGGTAAACTTAGCCTTGAGTTAGATAAAGACATTAAGCCTGTACAAATTCGGACTCGGAAAGTTCCCGTAGCTCTGAAATCACAGGTTAAGTATGAGTTAGAAAGACTTGCTCAACGAGGCATAATTGAATCAGTCTCTACCCCTACTGATTGGATCTCATCAATGGTAGTCGTCGCTAAACCAAATGGAAAACTTCGTCTTTGTATAGACCCCAAACCACTCAATGTAGCCTTAAAGAGGAATCATTATCCTACGCCGACTATTGATGACCTGCTCCCAGAGTTGTCTAAAGCTAGAATTTTCTCGGTGGTAGGCTGATTACACTATTTTGCTTGAATACACTATTTTGTCTATAACGTTTTTAGGACTTCGAATTCTGTCTTTCGATTTGGATTGTTCGTACTTGGTTTTTATTTTATTTCTGGCATGTTGTATTGGACAAGGAAAGTAGTTACCTAACCACTTTTGGTACTCCTTGGGGAAGATTCCGATGGAAACGTCTCCCGTTCGGAATATCTGTAGCTCCTGAAGAATTTCAGCGAAGAGTGGATCTTGCTCTAGAAGGTCTACGAGGTGTTAAAGCAATACATGACGATATCATCATTTATGGTACGCGAAACTCTGATGAAGAAGCCTTTAGAGATCATGATCGTAACTTTATTGAATTGATGAAACGATGTCAACTTAAAGGTGTGAAGATAAATAAAGCCAAAGTAAAGTTTCATATGGATGAAGTAACTTATATGGGTCACGTGATTACTTCTCGTGGTCTGAAAGTGGATCCTACTAAAGTAAAAGCAATCCTAGATATGCCTCAACCGTCTAATAAAGCTGCAGTTCAACGTTTTTTGGGCATGGTAAACTATGTCCAAAAGTTTGTGCCTACTGTGTCACAAATCACTACTCCTCTTCGAGACCTGCTGAAGAATGAAACTCTGTTCCATTGGAATGACCACGTTCACGGCAAATCCTTTGAAACTCTTAAAAGGATTCTCTCCGAGGCTCCCGTGTTAAGCTACTTTGACACTACTAAATCAACTGTGCTCCAGTGTAATGCCTCCGAATCGGGGTTAGGCGCCTGTCTCCTGCAAGATGGACATCCGATCGTCTATGCCACATACTAAACAGACAGAAGTCAACGCAGTTGTTCTAGCTGTTGATACCAGATCGTCTATAGAAGTTGAAATAGAACAGATTAATATGTTACATCATTTACCTGTTACTGAGGAATCCTTGAGAAGAATTCAACAGTCTACTGAATCTGATGTTACGCTTACTAAGTTGAAAGAACTTATTCGTACAGGTTGGCCAGACAAGAAATACAGTTTACCTGAACCTGTTCAATTGTACTATACATTTAGAGATGAATTTGTCAGTACAAAATGGTGTTCTCTTCAAAGCTGATCGTGTTATAATACCATTTTCCCTTTGAGATTTTGCTACGTCTAGGATACATTCCAGTCATATTGGTATCCAAGGATGTTTAAGACGTGCTCGTGAAAGCGTCTATTGGCCTAATATGAATCGTGATATAGAGACATACATTAAAAAGGGTGATGTTTGTAACACTTTTCAACCTGATCAACAAAAAGAACCTATGATTAGTCATCAAATTCCTTCCCGACCGTGGCAATTTGTCGGAACAGATTTGTTTGAGTTCAATGAGAAGCCCTACCTCATTACTGTGGACTATTTTTCTAACTTTTTTGAGGTTGATCATCTCAAAGATAAAACCGTTAAAACAGTCATACCTAAGATGAAAGCTCACTTTGCGCGACATGGTTTGCCCGAACGTGTAATATCTGATAATGGACCGCCTTACAATAGTGCTGATTTTGTTAGATTCTCTAAAGAATATGAGTTTGATCATATTACCAGCTCTCCAACCTATCCAAAGTCCAACGGAAAAGCTGAAAATGCTGTGAAGACTGCAAAACAGATCATGCGTAAAGCCCTTGAAGATAAAGCTTACCTAGCACTCTTAGATTGGAGAAACACACCTAGTGAAGGTTTCAAATCGTCTCCCTGTCAACGTTTATATGGACGTCGTTGTAGAACACTTCTTCCTACTTGTACTTCATTACTTGAACCCAAGTTAGTTACTGATGTTAGGTCTAAGCTTGAAGAAAGGAAATCTCTACAGACTGCTTATCATGATAGTTCAAGTAAAGAACTCTGCTTATTGAAAACAGGGGATATTGTGCGGGTAAAACCTGCTGGTAGTGATAAACGATGGGTTAAAGCTCAATTTGAAAATCAAGTGGATGTTCGGTCGTATGATATTCGTACTGAAGATGGTAGAACTTACAGACGGAATCGTCATTTGCGTAAAACTAGTGATCTGCCGTGTGTGGAAAAACCCAATTTTCAGTATACATCTTCATATACTGTGCCTGAGACAGCGTGTGCGCGTTATCCTAATAGTTTGTCAGAAACTGGTAATTCCGATAGTATCGCGTTCACCTGTGAAATCTAAGAACTCGACTGTTAAACAAACTGAATGTGTTAGTCCCAAACCTACAACTAGAGTTAGTGGGAGAACAATTAAAAAACCTAATAACTTAAAAGATTACATTACAAATTGACATTTGTGTTGATATAAAGTTCTCTTTATCATTGTTTAAAATAAAGTGTTGTTTAAGTTTAAGTGACTGTAATTTAAAGCGAACTCTAAATGGTATTTCTTACAGTAATCTTTTAAATTGAAATGTTAATGTTCAATCTACTTAATAGCCTATTAGGTTATATCTCTTTCAGTTGTAGTATTAATGTTTTGTTTACATTACGTCTGAAAAGGGGGATGTAACGATATTCATTGTAGAGTACCCCCCCTTTAATTAACTGTATTTCTGTAAGTACCCGAATAGGGAATGACGTAAGTTGGAGAATAAAAGATGGCAGTTGTCAACTTGTTACTTGTCTTGTTTGCCTACAATTCTACTACGTAATAATGAATCATAAAACAAGAGGTAACGAAACATCAATTATTGGATCAATGGCGTGTGCACTGTTTATATAAGACGTAACTGGTTCGGGCAGAATGGTGACTTTTACTCTAAATAGGAAATATTTTTTACCTAGAAATACTTAAGCGTCTTTATTTATTTTCCTATTACATAAAAAAATGTTTTAGAATTTAATTTGTTGAAGGAAAAATGTTAATATTGGGGAATCGTTAAGTCGCATCTATGTCATATATGCGCTTTATAAATATACAATTATTTTTATTATTATCCTTATCAGTGACTTTAGCGGTCATATCTTATCTAGTTGGCATGCGCAGTAGACTGGAATAACCAGACCCTAGAAATTGAAATGTGGTTGAGACTCATGCCGTATTTCTCTGGACATATCTGATTTGAAATTAAGAGTCAAAACGGAAACAATTGAATGTACATCTGTTTATATACAATCAGGTAACATTATTATATTTAGCTCCTTTAAAGCGAGAATTTCAAATTTTCTAAGAAAGTCAAAACATATTTATTTATATGTCTTTTGCTCATTAGGTTATCAACTCACTATACGACCATTGGCATTATTTCCCACCCTTAAAAATCATTGACACAGCAAATAATAACACAAGTACCTCCCTTGTTTTCCTATTCACTCCATGCATTAGATATATTCAAACATTGGAATTTGAAATTGATATTTTTGTCAATTTCTCAGCTGGCAATAGTGAATTATAGGATTATTCTTTAACAAGGTAGGACTGTGTATAGATACCATCTATTTTAAAGCTTTATATTAATAAATTTTAAAAATATGAGATTGTAGCTTTAATTGCTCACCGGAAAAGTTTCATATTTATTTTTTTTTAAAAAATGCAAGTAATTATGTCAACATATGCTTTCCATTAGTATAACACGATTCCGAATGTCAATGTTACCTGCAACAGGTTAATTTCAACATTAGCTATTTCCGCCGTTCTCTGTGAGTAGTCTTACAATATCTTTCCGTCAATAAAACATTTTAGATCTGCTGTTCATATTCCAGCAGAAGAACACACAAAAATTGTTGGCGTATTTTGCATGACAACCGCTGGTATTGGTGGCATCAAGTTAAGATTTGAAACCTTCATTTTTTAAGGTACACGTATCACCAGTAAAGAGTCAACGTGCTATCTTGCTATTATAATCTACTTATGATCAACCGGATATACCATATATATGAAGAATAGATAGTCATTTTAACCCCCAAGAAAATCAATGCATAAAAATCTACTCGCTAATTCTATATTTGACCCAGATCAACGAGGTACAGCCACTCATACAACAAGCTACAATCATAAGAGTTCTCTCGGCTTATGGCGACACAGTATACTGATGACGATTATCGACTTGTTAGCTACTGCCCTGTAAATCAAAAACTTACAGTAGCCGGATATTTCTAATTGCTGGGCACAAATGTTAATAGTAAATCAACTCACCTGCACCGTCTTCGGTACACAGTAAATCTACAGCATACCTGTAATTGTTTGAACTGGCTACTAGCTTCTTAGTTTCGTCCGTACCACAGCCACGGTACACATCGACGAAACAACCTACTCGGTCCTTAAGTATATCTGTGTTATTTCTGAAAATACATTTGGCATGCATAAGCATAACTACAAATGGGTTGCAGGTCAGGGAGGTACGTGATCTGTATCACCAATACGCCGAAGGAAACATGCTAGAACAACAATTCAGGCTGATGCCCCCCCCCCCCCCGCTGACATCTGGCGGACGTTAAATAGGTGACACATACTAATTAATTGCACATTTATCTTTTATTTAAATATCTACTAATCAAACTGATTATCTATATAGTCTAAGCAAAAAATATTCACGATCCAAGTTAGTCAATGTGTAGAAGTACTAAGTTTAACCACCATGTCTTAAAATCAAAGACATCTTGTCCCAGAGCATCAACAAACGAGCTTGCTTTAGTGTTAAATGTAAATCACTGAGCTCAGTAAGAGATTAACATAGGTTTAAACATGATTAAAAGCAGAGTTATGTTCCAAAGTCGTGACCAATCAAATTGCTTATCGCCCAAGCCGAAAATTCCATCATTGGAACCAGAGATATTGCGTTCCATAGTCTCAACCAATCAAATTGCTTATTTGAAAATGCGCATGATTGAACCACAATAGACACCTATAACCAATTTTGACATAAAACCTTAAGTTGTGTTCCTTAGTCTCGACCAATTAGATTAAAGTCTCTACTTTGTCTAAGCAGAAAATGTTCAGCACCGAACTTCGAACTTAATCTCGACCAATCCAATTCCGTAAACATATTTGCATCACTCTTAATGTGATCAGAACTAAAGTTACCAACCATTTAAATTGCTTATTCTAAGCAGAAACGCTAATCTTTGAACTCCATCAAGGCATTCACCTAATAAATATCTACACCTAGATTGGCAATTTTAGCCCAATTAGGAGAGTTATTGTGTTAAAACAGTGTGACGGAGGGACAGACACATTTTAATAGTCCCAAGATTTCTTCGAAAAACGGACAAAAAAGGCTTATTGTGCATCAAATGCTTGTGTATACGGTTTTTAAAAACTACAGTCCCTACTATAGATATATAACAGAAAAATATTAGCAATGGAGTGCTTAAAATATATATTTTTGTTCGAATCGAATTTCAAAGTGTACAGAACAATTGGTGGAAGCCGCGTTAAATTTAAATCTGGTCAGAATGCTGAACAGATTAGGGTTTTCTGCAATTTATTATCCGTTAGTCCACGAGAAGAATGATAATTTCCCCATTACACATTGATTCGCAAAATGGCCAACAAAATTACAGCGAATAACAAATTCAAAAGAAGATCATGGACTATTCGATTGCGGGGAAAAATTGAATTCAATTCTTGGCGGAACAGCATAGTTTGGAGCTCAATATTGCCGTTAAATAAAAGGACACGTTAAAGTTAACAGGCGTCCAGCAACATACTTTCTCTCCGTTATGGAAAACGATTCGTTAACTCAATGATAAATCGTTATACGCTATCTGAGCTTTGAGTAACCGCTCCTTTACTTAAAGGAATAATAATTGTTTTCGTGAAATGGATCAACGGAAAAGTTGAAAATGTCAGTCAGTCCAGGTTTTACTTCACAAATGGTCCAAAATGGGCGATGTAGTTAATTCAACCACCAGGCCAACCAAGAACGCCGAAACAATGACAACTAGAAACACGTCTATTGATTATTGATCATTGATAAAACCATATCCGGTTTAACCATATTGACCATATACGTTTTTATTTTATTGTATTTTGAGAGTTCTCTGTACACTTGTATTCAGAGAAAAGACTGTATGAATTGTGATAACACAATTTTTATGGGAAAACAATCACTGGTTTTATTCTAAAAGCACAACGTTTCGACCAGTATCCTCTTTTCGTTATCAAGCACAACGACATTTAGTAAACTTGGTTTGATATATAAAACTATGAATTGTGGGTTAATTAGGATAAAGTAGAATACATAGAAAGGAAATCTTATTGGAAGTCAAAGATTTGTAATAACTTAAAAGTTACATTATTCAAGATATTGATAAAGAACTAGCCAATCTTGCTATAATAGTTCGAAAGTAGATGATGTAATATGAATAATTTGAAAATTCAATTCAAATTACTCTATTGCAAGCGACGATATTGGCATTTGAAAGTTTGGCAGACGTGTGCAATAATTTCAACCACGGTCCTGGTTGATCAAAGCTAAGTCTGGGTCCGCCATATTTGATTACATCAGCGTACCGTATCGCTGAAACGTTTTAATCTGTTTAATATCAGAGAAATCTGATGCCATGCAGAGTTAATTAAGGCCTGGATCAGTTAATTAATGTCTATTTAATGCTTTAGAAAACATTTCAGGCCCAAAGAAAGACCTGTTATAGGCATATTTAGCTCTTGAATAATGTAACTTTAAGAGAGATAAAGTTGGATTAGCGTCCAACGAACACAAACTAGGTCATATCGGGACGAACATAGTCCCTGCTCCTTGTGACGTACAAGCGGAGAATCGAAATCACGCCCCTTCATAACTTTGTGAATTTCATACATATTGCACATTTAATTTGAACTTAAAATACCATCGTAATTAAATCATAAAAATAATTGTAACCTTGAGGTTTGTACATTAAGGTATCTGTGCCAGACAATCAAACTCAACATTGCCTTGAAATAACTTATAATAGCTTTATATTTTATTTGTAACTATACTTTTTTAGACTTCTTATAGATCTGTGCTTATATTTATGCTTAACCCTTAAATACTTGTAAGTTCAAATCAATCTGATTTCGACATAGTTTGCAGAATATGGATGGCTAATTTGGGAATAAATTACACTTTGTACGTTCATTACAACATATTTTCGAAAAAAGCTTCTCATTCTTAATCCCGTCCTAAATATTTTATATTTTAACTGATTTTTACTAATAATCATTTTACTGTAAACATTCTTGAACGTTTGATGAAAAGGGTGCTATATAATACTACTACTAATAAAAGGTAACTTACGCCTACACCAGTCTTACAGTTTGGTCTGTATAATAGAACTCTTCGTCTCATTGTCATATTTGATCTAGTTATATTTGTGGTCAAGTTCAGGCCAATGGCTAACTTTATCGACAATCACCTCATTTAGAGGTAATACCGATTTGACTACTGTTGCTAAAATAACAAACCAAATTACCCAAACTCCTCAAATTGGATCAAAATCAGTTGCGAACTGAACTGCTGCCAAAGTCAAACGCCGGGTACAATCACTCTGGAACCACTTTTGCGATAAGGTGAAAACCCCGTGGATGGACCCAGAGGTGAGGTGATTAGAAAGGAAAGTTACCATACCGAGCTAAGTTTATCAATACATATCAGAAACATGATATATTTTTTTTTAATTTGAGTTTCTAAAATTCAAGACCTACCCGCAAAAGTAATTACTTCTACCGATAAATAAATTCTGTAGTTGTTCATAGGTGTTGAGTTCCATACTAGGATAGTACTCCGCTTGACATTTAGCTATGTCGGTCGCAAAATCTGTACAATGGTTGACATCAATCTGCCCATCAACAAGACAGCCTGAAAAAATACAGTGGACATCAACAATTCTCTGACTGTTGCGACTATGACCTAGTGTTAAATAACTATTGTCACGATCAAGTACCTATTCCGGACACCGATCTGGACTTCAAAGCACCGCTGAAAATAATCAGAATCTATTGACGATACAATGCATTTTAGACAACAACTAAAGTGACTTGGATCGCAAATGTTGTGATCTGTAAGGTACGACATGTGTCTTATCTAAGCACAATGTTGGTACCGGGTAAGATCTTCGAACCATCTCACAAAAATACCCACAAAACTCACCAGATAAAGCCAATGAAATTAATACCCCTGCAATCATCATCGTCGGTACTATTGTGCGGATTTAACTGTTCGTCTATGTATTTTGGCGTCGTCGTCACCAATTGGCGACCGGTAGTAGATCGCCGTGTATTTAAGCTTTTTTTGCCCCTTATCTGGCTACTGTTTTGGTTACAGCTCTGTTCTGTTGCAATATGTCTTAGTTACGCAGCTTTACACGTGTCAGTCGAATTCCTAGGTTGATGTATAGTATTTCAGATTTTGCAATATTTGTCCTCCCACCTTCCAAAAAACGCAGGGGGCTATTTAAATGGGTTCGTAAGCTGACCGTCAAACTTTTTGGGACAACAAAAACTCCCCTTCTAATTGAGCTAGAATGTTTAAACTTGGTGTATGTGTTTATTAGATTGATGCCTTGGTGGGTTTCAACTATGAACTTTCTTCCGTTTAGGGTAAGCAGAGATCAGCAATTTGATTCGTTGATGCTTTGGGACACGATAACTTTAGTTTTAATTACGCGAGAGTACACAACTTTGTGTATAGTTTCTTTACATTTTAAAAAAACCTTGACTAAGTTCGATATTGAGCATTTTCTGATCGGGGTAGGCTGAGCGATAAGCAAATTGATTGGCTGAGACTTTGGAATACATTAACTTTCTAGGTGTTTATTAGGTCAATGTCTTGATGGAGTTCAAAGATGAGCATTTTCTGCTAAGGGTAAGCAGAGATATTGGTATAGTTTTTTTCATCAATACCTTGACTAAGTTCGATAATGAGCATTACCTGCTCAGGGTAAGCAGAGCGATAAACAATTTAATTGGTAGAGACTTTGGAACAAAATAACTCTCCTAATTGAGGTAGAATGTTCAAACCTGGTGTATACATGTATTCGGTGAAAATCATTGTCTGTTTACTGTAAGCAGATATAAGAAATCTGATTGGTTGATGCTTTTGGACACGATAATGTTGGTTATAATTAAGTGAAAGTGATGAAACTCTGAATATAGTTTCACCATATTATTACCGTCACTACGTTCGATGATGCGAATTTTCTGCTTATAGGCAGAGTAGTCATAAGTAATTTGATTGGTCAAGGCTTTTCAACATAACTCTGCTTTCACCTGAGGTAAAATGTTTTAATTTGACGTCGATGTTCATTAGGTGAATATCTTGACTAAGTTCAATGATAACATTTCAAGCTAAAGCTAAGCTGAGATAAAAAAAAAATTCATTGGTCGATGCTCTGGGAAAAGATGACTTTGATTCTATCTGATAGAGTAGAGAGTACTAATCAGTTTGATACTTTTGAAAACAAAAGAGTAAATGTGCGATTAATTAATATGTGTCATCTATTTATTTTAGGATTTCGGCGGGGGACACCATCCTCATTGTTGGCTTGTTACAACATGTTTTGTTTCTATTAAAGGGCCAATCCCGATAACTTTTTGGGGAAACTGCTTAATTTTGTGTTAAAATCATTTAAAACCCATTATCTAAGGTCGATCAACTAACCCGATATTTGTGATACTCTTGTAAATAACTTAAACCTGACAGTCTGCATCTGGAAATGGAGACCTTCGATTATACAGTATCTGGATAAAACCAGACTTTTTTCTATAAAAAAAATATGTAGGTGAAATTTACCTTTTGTTATCAAGTACAGTACATGGGTCATTCACTGTATAGACCTCTCAAGAAAAATAAATCGATTATCAGGTCACCAAATGAAAAAAATGACCCGAAATCTTAAAAGGGTTACGTGTCCGGATAAGCAGTGTTGACGTTCACGTCCAAACGACTCAATATTTTCAGCTGAAATTTTCAGACAATGTAAATACACCATGCTTTTATATTTTGGTCCATAAATTTCACAAATACTCAGACTTTAATTTTTGAGACTCTGTTCTTATCGGAATTGTCCCTATAACA
The DNA here is from genome assembly GCA_917208275.1 of Patella pellucida. NCBI lineage: Eukaryota > Metazoa > Mollusca > Gastropoda > Patellidae > Patella > Patella pellucida. Next base: position 69,125,093 of record OU795039.1, read on the forward strand.
TCGTTGACCGTAGACACTACGGTGGATGTCGAAATCAGACAAGAAGATTAAAGAGGTATTTGCGTAGGGACAAGGGTGCGTGTTATCGGGTACGTGTTCTCATGTGGTCAAATAGGTTTGTTGCCTGCATTGTTATCGACAAGATGTAAGGTTGTTTTATGCGAGGGCATAGCTGCCAATATTAAACGCTCTGCTAAAATGTCTTTTCCTTTGACTTTATGTAAAAATACAATGTACAAAGTCCTAATACCAGTAATGATAAAGTCAAAATACCACTAAGGCAAAAGTTAAATGTAAACGTCAAATGTTAAGTATCAACTGGCAAATGTTTTGATTGAAAATGCTGATTTTTGACGTGTATACATTTTACATTTCTCTTATTACATTTTACATTGGCGCTCTGCCACATCTCATTTTCCCTTAACGCTTTCTGTATAGCATCTTTCGCAGAGCATCGACTCGATATGGATGTAAAACATCACGTGACATATTTACATATATGGAAACCTTGCACATCCTAAGCCAGCACACCGTAACGATATTCATCGCACAGTAACAGGAAATCAAGCTGGCACACTAAGAAATTAATTTAACGGCCGTGCGTAATCATGAATGTGCCTGGAATTTTTTTTAATTAAAGGGCCAATACCGATAATATTTTGGAGAATAAAACTGTTTTATTTTGTGTTAAAATCCTCTACGTCAGGGCCGAGCACCGAACTCAACATGTGACACGCTTTCAAACAACTTAAACCCGCGAGGCTTCATCTGGAAATAGAGAGACCGGTGTCCCAAGCTGTATTACGCGGTAGTGTATAATCCGAAGATCGAAGATCGCAGACCTGTATAATCCGAAGATCGCAGACCTCAACTATAATCCGCAGATCCCCTATACTATATTCCGCAGACCCCAACTATAATCCGCAGACCCCCTATACTATATTCCGCAGACCCCAACTATAATCCGCAGACCCCCTATACTATATTCCGCAGACCCCCTATACTTTATTCCGCAGACCCCAACTATAATCCGCAGACCCCCTATACTATATTCCGCAGACCCCAACTAAAATCCGCAGACCCCCTATACTATAATCCGCAGACCCCAACTATAATCCGCAGACCCCCTATACTATATTCCGCAGACCCCAACTATAATCCGCAGACCCCAACTATAATCCGCAGACCCCCTATACTATATTCCGCAGACCCCAACTATAATCCGCAGACCCCCTTTAAAGCTTCAATTTTTTTAATTTTTCACACTTTCAGAATTCCTAATACAATGTTGCAAGGTCACAGTAATTTGACTTTATGTCCAAAGCTTTGAATTCGATTGATCTTTGACTTCAAAGGACTGACTCGGCATTACTATAACGAAAATTTCATCAGATGGTTCATATATTGCCCTTATTCACTGGGCTATATAGAATATTAGCCCCTTTCACACACTCTGTCCATGTATTACATAAATTAAGGGGAGGCACTGCTCGACGAATATGAATTTTGCAAAAAATGACTTCTAATAGTGCTATCAACTTAAAATTTTCAGGAATTGTTCAAATGGTCAAAATATGGCTAACCAGCAATTTTGGGGAAATTTGCTATATTCGGTTACCATGGAAACGATAAAAATAATTTTTACTAGGGTGCCCTGCTTAAAAAAAAATCGTTCTCTAAAAGTATCGAAGATAGAGGCTTGGAACTTTTTCTAAAATGTTCCCATGACATTTCTCTGTGCAAGTATCTATATAGTGATGTTATTATGTCCTGACATATTTCTCTATGTCAACAAAAATTCAATTATGAAAATTTTTGCTTCACTGAGCCGACTTCAAATGTCAATTTACTACACTAAATATTCATTTAGAGTACTGAAAATCCTTATTTGCATGGAACAAACATTATAAAAGTATATGTGTAAGTTTCAGACATATCGGTTGTAAACTTTTAGAGAACGATTTTTTGTAAGGTTGTCGATTGATGATTTTTCACCTTTTGAGAAATTAAGACATAAAGTTGAACATTGTAATATTAGGTATTTAATGGGTCTATTCATTGCTATTACATATACCAGGGGCATATAGACTCTCTAACAAATAATTTTATCTTCTTTTGTCTTCTTTTTTAATTTTTTCACTATTCTGGCTTGCTTCGAATCTTTGGAGGCAGCCTTTTGCGCTCCAGACAACCGTCGTTTGTCCGCTTTTACCATGACAGATCGCGTTAAGATGCTCTGTGGGATTAGCAGGTCCTTACAAATTTCATTGAAAGTATTATTTTTACCTTCATTAAATTCTAACACTGCTAATCCCATTGATGTTTCCAGTGTGGATAAGCTCACAAATTGATTTTTTGAAATTTTTTGCCAAAGAACGCTATGGAAAGACTCATTTTGATTTTGTGTGGCTTTTTTTGAGCATCTCTTCAAAAATTCAGGATCTGTAAGGCGCCTGAAAAGTGGGACAATATATTTGCCAATTTCATTATCGAGTTCAGTTTCTAGCTGTCTCTTTGTTTTTTCAATATCGGGGTCTGTGCCATTTTTTACGGAGGCTTTGTACCAGCACCAATCACCACAATGTTTGTGCTGCACATTTAAAGGGGCTGGGGACTTGATAGAGTGAAATAATATTGCCCAGATAGCATTTTGCATATCTAATATACATGGATTGTTCACGATGGCATTCCTGAAGTAACTCTGCCATCTAAGAATTATGTTTTTTGTAAACTTGCCACGGCCACCCATCGATATTTCTGAGCTTGTTTTTGAGTCTTTGACTAGTTTTGACAGTCCAGTGTTCATACGTTTCTGAATATGATTAACGCATTCTTCTTTTGAAATGTTTACATCAGGGCCATACGGCTCAATCTCTAAGAGTTTTGTAAATGTTTTACTATCCCCGTCACCAACGAATGTGGTGTACCGAAATCCACCTATGTCCACAGATCTCTGCCATAATTTTGCAGCGATAGCTGGCTCCATATTTCCAGATGGCCCAGAAAAATTGATCTGACATTCTGACTGGTGTGATAATAGCCATGATTTTTGCTCTTCTCCAGTTAGGTGTTTACCAATGGACTCTCATTTAAAACAAAATTTAGAGCAAATATCATAGTCAATTATCAGACCAGTCAGATTGTCGATGACACAAGCCGCCCCATAGAGACTACTGTAACCTCCTCGATGCCATGTTCCATCAAATGTTACTGCGATATCAATTATATCATCGGCACTAGGCACTGAATCATCGGTGTTATCTAACTTATCAGTGTACGCAGTTTTAATAATTCTGTGAGCATCTGCTAAACAGGACGGAATTGTAACTTCAGTTATTCTATCGTGTATTTGATTAGAAATGTTACTAAATGTTTTATTATGTAGACTGCCATTGATATTCATTATTCCTAAAAGTTGATTGAATCCGGTGTTGCCTAAACCGATCTCCTTCACACCTAAAACTGCTCTGTGGTTTATTTCTAACGACAAACGTGTAGGCGTATCATCACTAACTGTAATTCGCGGGCTGCTTATTTCCGACCGAATAATATCATCAGCAGGACACATTGTACAATGTAGTTGTAGATCAACTGCGAGGCCAAGTCTCCTACCAATCTTAACTTTCACAGAGCCTGTATGTTTTTTATTGTTTGGGCAGCAAAAATAATGGCTTCAAATGTCCGTTGTTGATTCACTGGAACATATGATATACTTGTACAAAAAATGAAAATAAGGGGCCATGGTGGTTATAGAAAGGAACCACCAACCCCTATACACGGTCCTGTACAAGGTTGCTTATGAATGTTTGGGTCTGCGGATTCTAGTTGGGGTCTGCGGAATATAGTATAGGGGGTCTGCGGATTATAGTTGGGGTCTGCGGAATATAGTATAGGTGGTCTGCGGAATATAGTATAGGGGGTCTGCGGAATATAGTATAGGGGGTATGCGGATTATAGTTGGGGTCTGCGGAATATAGTATAGGGGGTCTGCGGATTATAGTTGGGGTCTGCGGAATATAGTATAGGGGGTCTGCGGATTATAGTTGGGGTCTGCGGAATATAGTATAGGGGGTCTGCGGATTATAGTTGGGGTCTGCGGAATATAGTATAGGGGGTCTGCGGATTATAGTTGGGGTCTGCGGAATATAGTATAGGGGGTCTGCGGATTATAGTTGAGGTCTGCGATCTTCGGATTATACAGGTCTGCGATCTTCGATCTTCGGATTATACACTACCGTATTACGCGGTGTATGGATAAAACCAGCCTTTTATTTTATAAAAAATGATGTGGAGGGGAAATGTTCCTTCGTTATCAAGTACAGCAAGGAACGGGAATCGATTATTCAGGTCACCCAACGCAAACATTGACTAGAAATCTTAAAAGGGTTACGTGTCCGGATAAGCACTTTTGACGTTGACGTCCAAACAACTCAATATTTTGAGCTGAAATTTTGAGACAAAGTAGATAGACCATTCCTCTATATTTTGGCGCTTAAATTGACTTTGATTTTTGAGACTCCGTCCATGTGTATGTGGCATGGAGATAGGGGCGCCTTCTCAACCTCGTGGGTTTCCCCCGGGCACTCCGGTTTCCTCCCACTGCTAAAGACCCCTACGCGCAAGCGAATTATTGAAATAAAATTAAACCATATGTTAGTCCCGAAATGACCTAGTTGTGTTGAGTGGCCGTTAAAACCCATTTCTCTCTCCCTCCCTTTAAACTGAAATAGACTTAAAAGAGCCATAGAAACATACTTTCCAACACGACAATTTGAATTTCGTATCAATACCCGTATTTTGGCATTTTTAAAACACTCTCCCACCCCTCTTTGTCTCTCTATCAACAGAGTTGAGGGCAGCCTACTTATATTCAGGGAATTATATGATCATATTCAGAAATTAAAAGCCCGGTTGAAAGAGATTCACAATGTCTTTTCGTCTAAATCGGATACTGCTAGATATCAATATTTAGTTGTAAATTATAATTCTACATATTTTGTTACGTATCACAGTGATTCAAAAAACAAATACACGGCCATCAAGATAATTCAGATGTTGGATTTACTAATTGATAACATCTTTGTTGAATTTGGAGGGGAAATATATCAGCAAGTGGTTGGCATCCCAAAAGCACCAACTGTGCATCTTTACTTGCTGATCTGTTTCTCTATTCGTACGAAGCCGAGTACATACAGATGCTCGTGCATGACCACAAATAAACAATCAGTCAGACTTTTTAATTTCACTTATCGATATATCGATGACGCTTTAGCCCTCAATAATCCTAAATTAAGTGATTATGTAGAATTCATATATCCTGATGAGCTCGAAATTAAAAATACCACTGACAGTGACAATTACGCTTCCTACTTGGATCTGCGTCTCGATTTTGACAATTGCCATAAACTGAGTGTTAAATTGTACGATAAACGGGATGACTTTGACTTTCCGATTGTTATCTTTCCATTTATTAGTAGTAACATTCCAATATCACCAGCTTATGGAGTGTTTGTGTCACAGCTAATTCGCTAGGCGACAGCTTGTACTAGGCGACAGCTTGTTCCTTTTATTCTGTTTTTTTTAAGTAGATCGAGGCATTTATCATCTAAGCTTCAACTACAAGAATACTGGCGCACTGAACTTTTTACAACCTTTAAAAAGTTTTATGGCCGTCATATTGATTTGATTGGTGAATATAACGTGTCTCTCTCGATAAATGTTCTAGATATATTTAATTGACACGTATATTATTACACCGGAGGCTCAGTGCGCGGGGGGGGGGGGTGTCCACCAAATGGGCACAAAACCCGACCCAACTTTTTTAGAGTAAAATTTTCCGTAGAATACCATGCCGACTGGTAATCAGTCCGCCGTTGGGTCGTTTTCGAGATATTCAGGGTCAAATGAGGTCATTTGCACTGATAGTGAATGCGCAACCGTTCCTATATCATGAAAACATGCTGAAAATGTAGAAAGTTATCACTCTTTCAAAAAAAAATGTCAACTTGCCAAATTCACCTTTAGTCTTTGTGACGCCGACGTTAATCTGTGACTGAAAAACACGTATCTGACCACGAGATTAACTGTTTGGATTTGTTTTTTGAATTTTCATGAATTTCTCCGGAATATAGACACTGATAAAACCAACGGATGCACAGTACATAATAGCTCACGGTATATAAACGTCGTATTGGTAAATGTTACTGGGGAAATGTTTGACTGCCTTTGTGACGCGGTCTGCAGGCTGGAATCCAACTGTGAAACCATTCCATATTTTTTTCGACAACTAGTATCATTATGTATATAGCATTCGTTGTAAAACTAATTCGGATAGATTTTGATTTTACAGTTTTTTACGTATTTTTTAAACAGGTGTTGAAGTGTTTTGGTTGTGTTATGCAAGATCTTTTTCGACGTTCCAAAGTAAAAGTTATGTCCTAAAACCACCTAAAGATACATTTTAAATGTCCCTATTATTGATAAGATCAGGTTTCGCTTTAGTTTTTATATTATATGCTGACATTTCATTGCTTTAAATCTTCCAAGGGCAAAATCGGAACATTTCCCCTTTTGAGGCGAATTTAGCAAGTTTACATTTTTATTGAAAGAGTGCTAACTTTCGATCATTTTCAGCATATATTCATGATACAAGAATTAGTGAGGGAGCTAGGTTCAGGTTGTTTCGAAAATCGCGTACAAAATTTCTACTATGCCAGATGTGTGGGCATCAGTGTCGGATACTTTGAACCTATATTCTTAAGTTGCGGGTCCCCTTCCCGTAGGGGTGAGGGGCCCTACAAAACGTCGAAATTTTGCGTTTTATTCGACTTTTGCGTACAACGATCAACTTTCGTGTATAAGTCGACCAACCCCAGATGTCACGAAGGGTCAGGGGTCTTCTTAAGTAATGTTTTTGGTGACATCTGGGGTTGGTCGACTTATACACGAAAGTTGATCGTTGTACGCAAAAGTCGAATAAAACGCAAAATTTCGACGTTTTGTAGGGCTTGGTTCCTTTAGACATTTGCGCATATCGGATCGTAACTTCCTGAATTATGGCCCCTGATTATACGTCGCCTTGGTTTAACTTGTGGTCCCTCTGGAGGTTACAATAATTATCCGATTTAAAAAAAAACGTTTGATTATATCACCGTTACACCCTAAGGAAGGTTGAGTTCAAATTACGGAAAAATTGGACCAAAATTGCCATACGAAATGGCGGCCATTATTATCTGATTTAAATAATCGTTTGGTTATTTTACTGTTACGCCCTAAAGAAGGTTAAATTTGAATTTTAATGTGGACGTATTATGTCGTCGCCCCTGTCCGTCCACAATTGTTTGTGGACTCTCTACAGGTCACAATTCATATCCGATTTTGATGAAACTTGACATGCATGTTTATAACCCAAAGATCTTGGTTCCTTTAGACATTTGCGCATATCGGATCGTAACTTCCTGAATTATGGCCCCTGATTATACGCAAAATCGCCTTGGTTTAACTTGTGGTCCCTCTGGAGGTTACAATAATTATCCGATTTAAAAAAAAACGTTTGATTATATCACCGTTACACCCTAAGGAAGGTTGAGTTCAAATTACGGAAAAATTGGGACCAAAATTGCCATACGAAATGGCGGCCATTATTATCTGATTTAAATAATCGTTTGGTTATTTCACTGTTACGCCCTAAAGAAGGTTGAGTTTGAATTCCGAAAAAGTTGGACCAAAACTGCCATACAAAATGGCCGCCATTGGTACGCGAATACTGTTAAAAAATGGTATATCAAGGTTGTGGGTAGAGGTCACAATTTGAATTCGATTTTAATGAAACTTGAAATGCATGGTTATAACTCAAAGATCTTGGTTCCTTTCGATATTTGCGCATATCGGATCGTAACTTCCTGGACTATGGCCCCTGACTATACGCAAAATCGCCTTGGTTTAGCTTGTGGTCCCTCTGGAGGTTACAATAATTATCAGATTTAATAAATCATTTGAATATCACCGTTACACCCTAAGTTACGTTCAGTTCAAATTTCGGAAAAATTGGACCAAAATTGTCATACAAAATGGCCGCCATTCGTACACGAATACTGTTAAAAAATGGTATATCAAAGTTGTGGACCCTGTAAAGGTCACAATTTTAATTCGATTTTGATGAAACTTGAAATGCATGGTTATATCCCAAAGATCTTGGTTCCTTTCGATATTTGCGCATATCGGATCGTAACTTTCTGTATTATGGCCCCTGATTATACGCAAAATCGCCTTCGTTTAGCTTGTGGCCCCTCTGGAGGTCACAATTATTATCTGATTTAAAAAATCGTTTGATCATTTCACTGTTACCCCCTAAAGAAGATTTATTTTGAATTTCGGAAAAATTGGACCAAAATTGCCCTACAAAAAAGCCGCCATTCGTACGCGAATACTGTTAAAAAATGGTATATCAAGGTTGTGGACCCTGTAGAGGTCACAATTTAAATTCGATTTTGTTGAAACTTGAAATGTATGGTCACCATATTATCCGATTTAAAAAATCATTTGATTATGTCACCGGTTGGAGGAAACCAGAGGACCCGGAGAAAACCAACGAGGTTTTACTCCTTGCCACGTACAACCGGGGATTCGAAATCACGCCAGTTGACTCAACGACAGGCTTTATGATATAGCGCGCACGTTCTAGACGTTCGCCCCCCCCCCACGATATTTAGTTATAATTTTGACTGAAATTTCAGCATATTCTGATTTGAATATCTATTTGTGAACTATTACAGCAACTACTTTCAGCTATTTATCTAAACCCCACATAATGCATCTTTAAACACAAATTTGAAATGATATTTTCTAGAATAATGATATACGATTGTATCAGAAAAGTATTTACCTTTTCACAAATTGAAATGAGCGCATGCTTTTCTCTAACATGGAACATGATATCTTCAATTCCGTATGGAGACTCGTACTCCCCTAGCCCCCGCCTCACAACCCTCGTAAACATGATGAAATAATTAAGAGCCATGCACATAATTTGATCGTTTGACAAGGTAAGAATTTCCTGCGGTAAATATCCTTATAGTTGGCTGGCTTATAGTGTGTCAGCTTTCCGTATATTTTAATAAGCCACGTGATATCATACATTTGCATATCGAGTTGATGCTCTGCGAAAGATGTTATGAAGAAAGCATGAAGGACAAATGAGATGTGGCAGAGCGCATATGTAAAATGTAATGAGAGAAATGTAAAATGTAGACAAGTCTAAAAACATGATGGCAATTAACATTTGACGTTTTAAAATTAACTTTGCCGTAGAGGTATTTTGACTTGATCTTTAATGAGAGAAATGTAAAATGTAGACAAGTCTAAAAACATATGGCAATTAACATTTGACGTTTTAAAGTTAACTTTGCCGTAGAGGTATTTTGACTTTATCATTACTGGTATTAGGACTTCGTATATTGTACTTTTTACATATAATTATTGGAAAACACATTTTAGCGGAGCATTTAATATTGGAAGCGATACCCTTCCATGTGTTTTATATATATTTAACATAGTGCACAATGTTTCAAAACAATGACACAAACTTTTTTATTCATAAATAATAATAATAAAAATCTCGTCATCTTACAAGTCTGAGGCTTATTTTCAATTTGGCCCTTGGCACAGATTGTGCGAATGATTTCGATCATTACTGCAGGAAGAAACCGAAGACCTCAGGGGAAAACTGCCTGATCGGACGGGAGACCGAATATCCCTCTAACTTACAACGATAAAGTTCTTGCCCTGAGCTGGGATTGAACCCTCGTTGCATTGGTGATAACTATTATAAAATTGTTTTTCAATCAGGAAATATGATTTATTTATAATGGAAATATTTTCGGTCTGACTTGAGTCTTATGTGACTGGACCACTTTTCTTTATCTTACATACGTGTGTGAAAGATTAGAGGAAGTACCAAAGCGGATGGTTCACGGAATATTGTCTTTGACTTTCATATCAATAATCGCTTTATTATACAAAATTATTAGCATAACCGCAAAGCTGCACTACTTTGTTTCACGGTAAATGATGAATAGATAAAAGGTATGCCGACACAAACTGATTTCAACACTGGTTTAATAACATTTTAACATTTTAAAGTACTTTTCCTCCGTCTTGGGACTATTCATAAATAATGCCATAACATATAGATGGACACTATAGTGTATTTATACATACATGTATTTACATAGTAACACCGTTGTTTTAACTGGCTATAGTTACCATTGTCTATGGTTACATAGTATATAGGTAACGAGCAGAAAACATGTATACACGCGTGTTAATCTGTTGCATATGGGTACGTGTGTTAATCTGTTGCATATAATCATATATATATTGATGATCGTTGTAATTGTTGCTACAAATCTACATTGTATCAGTTTTTGTTGTACCTTTATATTAAATGTTTATTGTTTAAACATGTTTTGAATAATATTAAATAAATTTATATAGTCTTAAAATTGTAATGGAGTAATCTTACCGACATAAATCGGTCGTCGAACAGTGACGTCACGGATGTGCGCCCATTAATTTCTTTCAAACGTTTTACCCATGTATTTAGCCCATGCATACACACCGCAAACGTATTTGGTACAGTTAGACAGCTGATAGTTCGCTTGTTGGCGATTTAAATTCACACGATCACAAGTGAGTCATACGTTACGAAGTGGTGAACATCAAAATGACCGCGGTGTCTATTGGCCGGGTTGGAATGAAAGAGTACGACGATAAGCCTTATTCTATTCGGTATTGGGGGTTGGTATGGCCTAGTGGTCTAGAGTTCCGAACTTCGACCTCTAGCTGGCCGGCCTTCTATGGCTTGCGGCTGTTGTTTCGAGCCCTGGTGTGAGCGTATGTGGCATGCAGATACGGGCGCCTTCTCAACCTCGTGGGTTTCCTCCGGGCACTCCGTTTTTTCCCCACTGCTAAAAGACCCCTACGCGCAAGTGAGTTATTGAAATAAAATTAAACCATGTTAATCCCGAAATCTCTCTTTCTTCGGTATTAAAATAACAGTTTAGATGCACGCAACCGAGATATCACGAAGACTGAATCAAATTGACCCTGTGCATACAAGAGCACTGTAACTTTGAACGTGTTTCATTATTTAGCCCGACAGTAATTTCCCTCAGTGCTATAAAGAACAGCTAGTGGCGGTATGGGACTTGTAAATGAACTGTAAATGAAACCAACAATTTGGAAAATTAGTGCTCTACACGGAGTTGGGTCTCGTTTACGCCTTCGTTGGTTTTCTCCGGGTCCTTCGGATCCCTCTCACTGTTGAAAAACCTTATGCACAAGCAAATTATTAAAATATAATTGAACCATAATTATGTTAGTCCCGAAATGACGTAGTTTGTGTCGAATGGACGTTATCTTACGGCCTTCTTCAACGGTTCTTTTACGTGCACACCAATGAGTATCATACTTATTAACCTGTCATGGCTCTTATGTTTTAAACAATATTTGCCAGTCTTTATGCACTCTCCTGATATATCACACGTGTTGTTTTACTGGGAAACGTTGATACTAAAAAAAACCCAAGTCCATGTTTAAGTTCAAGTGGTCCTACGTAGATGTATATGTTCTTCCGATTGCACATATATTACAGTTTGGCCTTTTAATATTACTAAATAAAATTAATTGTCAGTAGTATTGATTAAATCATACCCCCCACACCCACAGAGATATAATAATAGAAGAACAAGCGTCAACACATACATGGATTGTAAGGAAGATGGCATAATAATTGTTAATCGCTTTTCGTAATACAATAAACATTTACAAACATAATAATTTTCCAACATCTCTGGAATTTTTCATCCCAGTCGAAGTTTACAAAGTTGCCAATTTGCATGGTGGAGATGGCTACATGTCCGAGCAGACCACAGTTTTGTGATGTTATAGATTGCATGCCCCTGCGTATATATATTTGTCAAATTTGTTGTATTATAGTAGGTGTATTTGATTCTTTGGCCGAGTAAGTTCATCGGGATTTCCAAGCGTCGATTCCCCTTTTCAGTGGTACAGAACCGAGAGTCTGACAAAGACAGCTGTACAGATTGGCGTGAAAGTAAAAATACCCTGGCACTTGGAATTCGATATAAAAATGGGCCGTAGAGCCGCTCTCCGGACGAAATTTCTCTCATTTCGTATTCGATTCTGGGCCCCGTTTCACAAAAACTTAAATCTCCTTAAAATCATTGTAAACTAAAATTTCATTCTAACTTAGAATAGAAGCGTTTCACAAACCGATTTTAAGCATTGTAGCTAAAATCCACTAAAATAACATTGTAAGTTACAATTGTATCCTAACTTAAAATAGTGGCGTTTCACAAAACTATTTTAAGGACAATTTTAACTAAAATCAATTTTAACTTAGGATAGCTGTCACCCTCTCCTAACTTACAATCACGACATTAACAAACATTGATTAGGGCTACATTGTTTGATTTATAGCGACATACAGATATAATTGCATTTGGCACATAATTTTAACATACAATCATTCACAAAAACAATTTGCATTCAATTTCTTTTCATAGTATGGGATATATAGCTACGATCCACCCGTTTATTTTATTGTAATGCAATTTAAGCATTGGATGGCGCCCCATATTAGAACTACACACTAAAAGAAAATTTATATCCAATGTCATGGAAAGAAGAGCACTCTTATCTATAAAGAAAATATCTTCGTGTTTAATATGGCCAATTTCTTGGTATTAGAAGGCCTATAATACTAGACATGCCATATTATGTAGTATTTACTCATGTTTTTGGGGTTGTGATGATTTGTAAAAAGATAAATCAATAATCCCAAACGTGTCTATTCAAAAATATTATAGCCCTTTTTGAAATTAAATTTTAAAATCATCAATTTATTATTATTTCTTAATGAAGTTACATTAATAAAACAACCATAAATAAAAAAAATAGGCGTCAAAACTATTTTATTTTTGGGGAAAAATCATTTAATTGAGTAAGATAGATAGACTCTTTTGCATTTTCAAAGTATCATTAAAAGGGTCTATGAGAATGACATTTAAAATCTAGGCATCGGAACATTGGCTATTTGGCGTATTAATTTCAAAGTTGATAAATACTTTTAAACTACGACAAAACAATTGCAGCCTAGATTAGTTGTTTGAGTGACACATCAAAATATGTTTGTGAAATTCTCAATACTTTCTCTTGTCTTAAAAGTCGAGCAGTGGGTCTATTTGTGGACAAAACCTGTACGAATCAACCAGGGTAACTTATTTGAGACAGTAAACACACAATAATCACTAAATATATGGCCTCTTCAAACTTCCAGTCATTGAATATAGACATGTTCGTCCAGGCATCACAATCTTTACCCATCGAGATGTACGCATAAATCACATGTTTAATCACGACTTGAATAGATCTCCCGGACATATATGATATTTATAATTCTCCCTTGGGTTTATTTGTTGATTCCGGCATTTCGCAATCTTTACCCATCGAGGTGTACACTGTTAGAAGTAACTCTGTATTTTTACATATAAAATGACTGGCAGCAAAGTTGACAGTCAATTCGACTGTATTTTTACTAACACCTGTATTTTTACACTTATTCTGTGAGAATACCTGACAAAGTAAATTTACTGCTGCATGTAAAATAACTTGCAGTCAAGTAAAAGTACACGAGATTTAAACATGCAGCGAAAGTGAAAAATACAGGTGTTGGTAAAAATACAGCTAAATTAACTGGCAACTTTGCTGCCAGTCATTTTATATGTAAAAAAAAAGTGTTACATTTTAAATTGGAAACATATTTTTTATAAAGTCCACAATTTTATTTCACTGGTAGATTATTTTAACTTTTCAATAACACAAAAGCACTTCAAACATTTTAACCATGAATAAAAAAGAGAACGCTCCAAATAAAATAGTTTTAATTAAAAAAATTAACATAAAAAAGTATAATCCTTATTTAGGCCCACAAAATTGCGTTCAATAGAAACTAATATAAGCCTTCCTAAGCTTATTACGATTCTCCCATTGGCTGAAAATATTGCAGTATTTGTAAAACAAAATACATTATTAGAAACCAGTGGGTTATCATGAAAATCCAATACTTGCACTGGCAAGTAGCCATAGGCCTATCCCATGGTCTAACACAAAGTGATAGGAATTTGTGTGTGGCTTGGCAAAAATCGATACTAAATATTTTACTTTTAAATGGTACTAGGGTTTCTTTGCCACACCTAGCATTTGTTTGAAGCATTCCTTAATGAAATTGCAATATAAATGTTCCCCACACCAAATTAAAATTTCACAATCGAATTACTCAACTCCCCGATGGGTCATACTCATACTTATCTTATAGGCTAGTATGACACAATATCATTTGATATTGTATTTGATGAATTTAATATTGTATTTGAATATTTTAGTATTTTATGTTTAAAGTTGGAATGGGCGACCATTAATAATTAGTTTCATTGTTAATTACCTGCATTGTATAAACTTCTAAATCCCGCACGCCTTTTATCTGTATCAGTCGTAGACTTAATGACATAACATTATGGGGTTGTACATCTTACATCGACGTGTCTATCAGATACAATGAGTTGTTCAAAAAATGTATAGCCGGCTTGTCTTAAACAAGTATACTATGATATAAGATTTAGGTAACATTCATTAACGTATATTGTGTATAGATTAAGATCTGTGAATCCTTGTAGTTAGTTTTCTTTGTCTGAATTATAATGCTATTAATCATGACGAAGGCTAGCCGATACAAATAGGCCTGGTTCAAAGTCAGACAACAGATCAGACCAGAGACGAGACGAGGATTGGTTACTAGGGGTCTTTCCCAGCGTGGGATTCCAGATCCCACGAGATTCCACGATATGTAGTCCATTTAGTAGAGATGTTCCAATGTTTTGTATATATGTTATCCAGCACCTGTAAATATGTTATATGTTATTCTGTGTAAATATGTTCCAGTACAAGTATTAAAATCTTACGCCTCTTAACAATGAGTTATGTATATTATGTTACACTAGTAGTCTGTCGCCATTGTTGGGGTTGTATGGTTAGCGCGTGTGCGTTGTATCAAAAGGTCTGTAATTGAGTCGACTAACGTGGTTTAGAATCCACGGTTGTGCGTGACAAGGAGTAGTCTACGATTGCCTTCCAGCCTCGCGGGCTTTCGCCAGGTCCTCCCACTGCAGCTAAAGACCCCTAGTAGAGCCTACTCCGGTAGATTTTCGTGACCCTGCCATATTTACTATAAGTTGAACTTTCGGTCATTGTTATTGTTAAAAAACTAATAAATGACAAAAACACTAAAGTTTAGGTCATTGTTAAAAACATAATGGATATCAAAAACAATCTAACCATATAGGCCTATTATTGCCATAGTAGCCTACTAGACTATACCAGAAATTAGATTAACATATAGGAGGAAGGAAATGGAAATAATTTCCATAACGTCACTTGACCTACCAATGGCGCAGACGTGACGTTAGAAACTAATATTACATTAGGATAGGCCTACCGTATAAAAAGTCGACAGCGTGTTCACAAAACAAATCACTTTTTGATGAATTGAATGACACAATCACTTCCAAAGTTGTCACAAATATCAAAAGAATCATTCACTTGTTGAATTGTCCCTCTTGATGATAAGGATTGTCACGCCACGAATCCGACGTTAAAACGTGGTCGTTTAGAAATTTGCGACATAGTAAATCTTATAAAATTGTCATAGTTTTAGTACAAAGCAGTTTCTAGTTTGGAAGCAGACGTATATTCCTAAACTTCTATAACTGACACGAAAACATGAACAAGAATCAAGAAACAGGGTGTAAAATGATTTTTATTTCTTTGTTTTCATTTTACGACAACTGTATCGCATGCAATATTTGAGTTTACACAGCGATAACCTGTAAATTATCGAGATTACTTTTATTCCGTGTTAAAATACATACTTCCAGTTATATTACAATTTTACTGTATACTTTTTACAGTTAAACTGATAGTAAATTTTCTTATCGCGTGACTTCTATCTGCGCCCAACCATCGAGTGGTACTTAAAGTAACTGTTTTCAGTTAGCCTGCACAGTTTAATATTTTACTGGAAGGGAACCGTCAGTCGTCATTTTAATAGGTCTTATAAGATGTTTCTTCAGATTTTATTACTTATGGTTATTGGAGGTAAGTGCATGGCAACACTTTGAAATGTAACCCCTCGTGACGTTAAAAAATTAATTGTGAGCTGGGTTATTATTTTTTAGTATTTTTATTTTGACTTGGTATCAAGTAATTTCTCAGGAACATGAATATCCCAAAGTGAATCGTTTGAAATTTTAGATGTTGCCATTCTTGAAAGTTAGTTAATTTGACATCGCGTGTGAAGTTCTATCAAAGTTAAGATTACTCATGCAGTAAAATCAATTTTGTAAGATCTATATTTAAAAAAGAATAAGTCATAAAATATATTAGAGAGAGAGAGAGAGAGAGATATAGAGAGCGAGCAATATGGGGTTTAAAGTCCACTCGAAACAAAGTAGGTCATTTCGGGACTAACGTATGGTTTAATTTTATTTCATAAATTCGCAGTGGAAGGACATCGGTCGACCCGGAGATAACAACCCAGGAGGTTGGACAGGCGACTCTTCTCCTGGCCACGTACAACCGGGGATCCGAAACCGCGCCAGTTGACTCAATTACAGGCTTTATGATACAACGCGCGCACGCTAATCATTCAGCCCTCCCGGTTAATTAATAGTCCTAGGTCATTTCGGGACTAACGTATGGTATTTTAATACTTCGCTTGCGTGTAGCAGAAATCTTTGGAGCAATCCGGAGGACCCTGAGAAATCACAAGAGATTGGAAGGCGACCCTACTCCTTGTTACGTTCAAGCGGTGAATCGAAACCACGCCAATCGCAGACCTTGGGATTTCACTAAACCTTACAACCGTCAGTTTAAACGTAATTGTATTATCATAAAACACAACTACACATTGATTGCGACAATTAAATTTGTTAAAACTCAAATCAATATATTGATATATAAATATTATATGATATAAAGAATATTTAGAATATTAAAGATACATTAGTTACGAGTTTAATAAAGAGTTTGTCATTCTTGCTATAATAATTCAATTGTGAAGATGACATCAACCAGTTTTATGATACGCCCATCGTTGACCAGCAAATGAACATTGATCAGCCCGATCACCAGTCCTCGAATGGTGCATCAGTCATGTTAAACCAACAAACAGCTAAACCAACTACATCGTACATTTAGTCTAGGTAATAAACTTGGAATTCTACAAGATAAAGAAGATATTTGTAATATAACTAATCTTTGGTGTTCAATCTGGGATAGAGCTAAGGACACGTGGAACTCGAATTTGTGGAATGACAAGAATAAAGTAAATGGAAATAAATTAAGATCATATAGATTGTACAAAACCGAAATAGGCACTGAAAATTATGTGTGTAAAATTAGAAATAAATCTCATAGGAAAGTACTGTCCATGCTAAGATGTGGATCATTACAATTGAGAATAGAGACTGGTAGATATAAAAAAAACCCCGAAAAGGTATCTGAACGCATTTGTATTTACTGTGATAGAGGAGAAGTTGAGGACGAAGAACACTTTATTTTTAACTGTGATAAATACTCACCAATTAGAAACGACCTTTGTGCCAAAGCCTGTCATTATAACCCTGATTTTAATTATGTATCAAACCAACATAAGCTTTTAGTTTAATGACAAATGAACAGAATTTACCCTTTTTGCCTCTTGTATTTTTAACATGTTTGAATTGAGAAAGAGTTTGTTAGTGATGTGATATTTTAATCTTCTTAATTTGGTATTATTCGTGTTGTTTTATTCTTATTTATAATTTATTGATTATATTAATGTGATAATTTCAATCGTGTCTCATAAGTCGTCATCGGCTGGCATCTACTTTTCACTTTATGTTATTATATGTATCCATATTTTAAACCTTTGTATACATGTAGATGGTGACACGTTAATAAAATATATTGTATCTTATCTTTTTTTATCTGTACCCACAGCTCACCCCGTTAATATAGCTGAACTAAATCAAACAAGCCCCTTGTTACGATAACTGTCCTTGTTAGATCTAGGTTTATTTACTTCTACACCCATTCCAATATCAAATGAAAATGTTAAATAAGGTTGATTATAAACGGTTATACACGTAAATACTTAAAATCAACATGTTATGTGCGCCACTGAGCTTATAAATGTATTTTAAATAACAAAACTGCAAGCTATTTACATTACCCCCTCAAACTTTAGTCGCTTATAACTTGATTACTATAAATCAAAAATATTGTTTGACTTACCAAAATGACACGTCAACCTACAAAGATTTAATAATTATTCAGCATGAATGAAATGAAAGTAGTGTTGAATGAATGTAGTGTCGAATGGAAGATGATATAACAAACCCTACTATATCTTGACACACATATATCAATAAATACTAACCTACACCAAAACTTGAAATAATATAAAAAAATAATAATAATAATAATAATTTAACTGTTGGAGATATAAACTCATATCTCGATGTAATTATGAACTGGTCTGTGATTTTGATTGTAAATACTATTATGATGTTTTCTTTATTAATATGTAATATATTGTATATTTGTTTGTCACATTTTCGTTATTCCATCTATCTATTTTCTAGGAGTGTAAATTACATTGATTCCATATTTAATATAATCTTTAATAAGATGTCATATCACAGTATTTATATATACCCAAATATATACAAATATATGTCTGATTGTTCCGGCTTTACATGTGACGGTAAAACATTACTTAATGACACTCACGATTAAAACTAACAATATTTATCCTCTTAAACGGAACAATCAACATGCCTTATTTGTATTCTTACATACTATCTCGTGTTATGCTATCAATACACATCTATTGCTAGTAATTGAAACTTTACTAATTGTCGGTTGCATAGAACAAAACCCTGGTCCGTATAATACATTAAGTACAGGTAATATTTCCATTGTCCACAATAATGTATGTAGCTTATTGCCAAAATTAGATATAATTGAAGCTGAATTCCCCATCTATGATATAATATGTATTACCGAATCACATCTTGACAACACTATTAAAGATTCATTGATTTTACTGCCCGGCTATAAAAGTCCTGTTAGATTAGACAGAAACAGGCATGGGGGTGGGGTTGTTATTTATATTAAAAATAATCTACACTTCAAGGTTAGGCATGATCTCATAAACCCTGAATTGAACTACTTTTTATAGACATATTTACTGATTACACCAAATTCTTACTCGGGGTTATTTATAGACTCCCAAATACAAGGATTGCCGTTTGGGATACATTTTACGATACGTTATCTAATGCATTAGATAGTGGTTCCTTTTTCATTTTAACAGGGGATTTTAATATCAACACTTTGAGTAATTCATGTAATTGTGTTAAATTTAAAAAACTACTACAAAGATTAAATCTTGAAAATCTTATAAAAGAACCGACTTATTTCACAACGCTACCTGGTTCATGTATTGATCTTTTCATTACTAATAGGAAATCACATATATCGGATACTAATGTTAAAGCCCCTATATGTAGTACACATTCACCAATAACTTTATGTTTAAATATAAAAACATACAAAAACTAACATACAAAAGAACTATTAGGAATTATAAACTTGCTGATTACGAAGGCTTAAAAATAATGAATTATTAACTGCTGATTGGTCCAAAAATGTTTTTAATAGTGATAATATTAACAATATTTATGTAAGTTTTTTAGATGTTTTAAATAAAGCATTAATGCGCAGTATATCCCAACAAAAGTAGTGACTATAAGACCAAATGATAAACCATTTATGAATAACGACATACGTAAAAAAAATTCGAAAACGAAATAGAGCACACAAACGCGCCAATAAAACAAATACTCCTAATCATTGGCTATTTTTTAGGAAAATAAGAAATGAAGTAGTAACACTAGTTAGGGAAGCTAAAAATAATTTTAAAACAAATTAGAACAAATAAATAATAAAAACTTGCCTTCAAATAAATGGTGGAAAATAGCCAAATCTATTACAAATCTTGATAATCAAAAGGTACCCCCCCCCCCATTATTATTTGAGGATTGCGTTTACACACATCCACTTGATAAGGCAAATATTCTAAACTCTCATTTTGCCTCTATTTCAAAATTAAATGATGTACCTGACCTTCCATACTTTGCTTCTCGCAGTAACAACGAACTACAGAATGTTATTGTAAGCGAACAAGAAGTGAAAGACCAGTTACTGATTCTCAACTGTTCAAAGGCGTCTGGTCCAGATAATATTAGCCCAGCTATATTGAAACAGATAACTCCATCAATCACATTCCCTCTCACCAATTTTTTTAATCTTTCATTAGAACTCCAATTATTACCTGATATTTGGAAGACTTCACATATCATTGCAGCGTATAAAGGAAAGGGTGATCCGCAGTTACCTGACAACTATAGACCAATTTCATTAACATGCTCATAATGTAAAATACCAGAGAAAATCTTACTCAAAAATCTTTTTAATTTTATAAAAGAAAATAACCTGCTATATAAGTATCAGTCTGGTTTCAAACCTAATGATTCTACAGTGAATCATCTTCTAGAAATTTATGATGTTATAATAAGTAACCTTGATAGCGGAAAGCAAATTGGATTTATATTTTGTGATGTATCAAAGGCGTTTGATAAAGTTTGGCATATAGGTTTATTGTCTAAATTAAAACAATATGGAATCAATAAAAGATTATGTAAATGGATTGAACACTATTTAAGTAATAGAAAGCAATGTGTAGTTTTAGAAGGTTTCAAATCAAACTATTTGCATATTGATTCTGGCGTACCCCAGGGAAGCGTGCTTGGTCCCTTCCTATTTTTAATTTATTTAAATGATATCTCCGATAATATCACTAACAACATATGATTATTCGCTGATGATACTTCACTTTTTACAATTATTGATAATAATCCTCTAAGTGGCGCGAAATCTCTAACTGAAGATCTAAATATTATCTCATCGTGGGCTAAACAATGGTGCGTAACTTTTAACCCCAAGAAAACTAAAAATATTATTTTTACCAGGAAATCTACAATCCACCCAGACGTTATGTTTGAGAATACAAAAGTTGAAAACGTAACTACTCATTGTCATTTGGGATTAACATTTCAGTCTAATGCATTATGGTCAAAACACATTTCAAATATATACCAACAAGCTTGTGGTCGACTAAATATTTTACGTATACTGAAATATAAAAGTAATAGAATTTCGCTTAATAAAATAAATCTTGCTTTTATTCGTCCTATTTTAGAATATGCCGATATTGTATGGGATAACTGTTCAAAGAAAGATTGTGATCTTTTAGAAAATGTACAAATTGAAGCAGGTAGAATAATAACTGGCCTTAGAAGAAATTCCTCTATTAATAATTTATACAAAGAGCTTGGTTGGGAATCATTGTCTAATCGGAGAATAAAACATAAATTAATTTATCTAAATAAAATAAAGAACAACTGAAGTCCTACTTATCTGTCTGACGTTTTTAAAAAATGTGAGCCGTCAATATCAAATTATAATCTTCGTAGTGAAAATTTGAACCTCAATTTACCATTTTGTAAAACCAGCTCATATTATAATAGTTTTTTTCCCTGCACAATTAAACTTTGGAATAATTTACCAGAAGATATTAAAACCACACAAACACTTAGTAAATTTATATTGGGCCTCTCACGCGTGTATCCTATAATTAGACAACACTGTATTATAATACTGGAAATAGAAAAGAAAATATTATCCATTGCCAATTAAGACACAAAACTAGTAACTTAAATGACCACTTATTCTACCACTTTAATAGTGAAACAAAAGTATGCCCTATGTGTAATTCTGCGGATGAGGATAATAACCATTATTTTTTCATATGTCTTGCTGATTATGAAGGCTTAAAAATAATGAATTATTAACTGCTGATTGGTCCAAAAATGTTTTTAATAGTGATAATATTAACAATATTTATGTAAGTTTTTTAGATGTTTTAAATAAAGCATTAATGCAGTATATCCCAACAAAAGTAGTGACTATAAGACCAAATGATAAACCATTTAGGAGATAAACACTTCATGTTTTGCATTTAGAGGGGTGTTATTGTCCAATAGACATGTCCTGAGATCATTAGGACCCAAGACGCGTAGCGTCGCGGGTTCTAATGTAAAATCTCAGGACATGTCTATTGGACAATAACACTCCTCTAAATGCAAAACATGAAGTGTTTATCTACATTGTAACATGTTATTTACGATTTTAAAAGAAAATACTAAAACAGAGGGGTGTTATTGTCCAATAGATGGTGTCTAATTGACCAATCAAAATGCGAGGTTCACTCTTAGCATGTTACAATGTAAGCGAACAAGAAGTGAAAGACCAGTTACTGATTCTCAACTGTTCAAAGGCGTCTGGTCCAGATAATATTAGCCCAGCTATATTGAAACAGATAACTCCATCAATCACATTCCCTCTCACCAATTTTTTTAATCTTTCATTAGAACTCCAATTATTACCTGATATTTGGAAGACTTCACATATCATTGCAGCGTATAAAGGAAAGGGTGATCCGCAGTTACCTGACAACTATAGACCAATTTCATTAACATGCTCATAATGTAAAATACCAGAGAAAATCTTACTCAAAAATCTTTTTAATTTTATAAAAGAAAATAACCTGCTATATAAGTATCAGTCTGGTTTCAAACCTAATGATTCTACAGTGAATCAACTTCTAGAAATTTATGATGTTATAATAAGTAACCTTGATAGCGGAAAGCAAATTGGATTTATATTTTGTGATGTATCAAAGGCGTTTGATAAAGTTTGGCATATAGGTTTATTGTCTAAATTAAAACAATATGGAATGGATTGAACACTATTTAAGTAATAGAAAGCAATGTGTAGTTTTAGAAGGTTTCAAATCAAACTATTTGCATATTGATTCTGGCGTACCCCAGGGAGGCGTGCTTGGTCCCTTCCTATTTTTAATTTATTTAAATGATATCTCCGATAATATCACTAACAACATATGATTATTCGCCGATGATACTTCACTTTTTACAATTATTGATAATAATCCTCTAAGTGGCGCGAAATCTCTAACTGAAGATCTAAATATTATCTCATCGTGGGCTAAACAATGGTGCGTAACTTTTAACCCCAATAAAACTAAATATATTATTTTTACCAGGAAATCTACAATCCACCCAGACGTTATGTTTGAGAATACAAAAGTTGAAAACGTAACTACTCATTGTCATTTGGGATTGACATTTCAGTCTAATGCATTATGGTCAAAACACATTTCAAATATATACCAACAAGCTTGTGGTCGACTAAATATTTTACGTATACTGAAATATAAAAGTAATAGAATTTCGCTTAATATCATAAATCTTGCTTTTATTCGTCCTATTTTAGAATATGCCGATATTGTATGGGATAACTGTTCAAAGAATGATTCTGATCTTTTAGAAAGTGTACAAATTGAAGCAGGTAGAATAATAACTGGCCTTAGAAGAAATTCCTCTATTAATAATTTATACAAAGAGCTTGGTTGGGAATCATTGTCTAATCGGAGAATAAAACATAAATTAATTTATCTAAATAAAATAAAGAACAACTGAAGTCCTACTTATCTGTCTGACGTTTTTAAAAAATGTGAGCCGTCAATATCAAATTATAATCTTCGTAGCGAAAATTTGAACCTCAATTTACCATTTTGTAAAACCAGCTCATATTATAATAGTTTTTTTCCCTGCACAATTAAACTTTGGAATAATTTACCAGAAGATATTAAAACCACACAAACACTTAGTAAATTTATATTGGGCCTCTCACGTGTGTATCCTATAATTAGACAACACTTTATTATAATACTGGAAATAGAAAAGAAAATATTATCCATCGCCAATTAAGAAACAAAACTAGTAACTTAAATAACCACTTATTCTACCACTTTATTAGTGAAACAAAAGTATGCCCTATGTGTAATTCTGCGGATGAAGATAATAACCATTATTTTTTCATATGTCCAACATACTCTGTTCCAAGAACAATTCTCAAAAACAGTCTATACTACCTTAAACAAAATGTTACAATTGACCTAATTCTATATGGCAACCCTGCTCTTTCAGACAATACCAATTCTAACATTTTTGAAATAGTCCAAAAATACAGTAAAGACAGCAAGAGATTTTGACACTAATATTTAAAACTTATAATTACACTCCAAGAATTGTATATATGTTTGTTACTCGCTGCCTGTATATATGTCCACCATTGTTTTGTGAACATAAGATTTAATTATTTTATATGTTTGGAGAGAACTTATATAGGCCTTTGCCTGTTGTTCAATCCAATTCATCTTATTGAATAAAATATTGTTTAAACTAATAATTCAAAAATAGATGATAAAAAAAGAAAAAAATGAAAATTTTCTCATTCTGATCCAAATTATCACTCGTTTTAGTTTTGACAAGACGTGTGTATAGTGAAAACTCGGGTCCTGTTTTTTTCCAGACTTAGCCCCGCTTTTCCATTTTTGAATTAAATTTTTCAATAATCAACTATTCTAATCTATTTAAAACCTCCAATGCCATCGAGACGTGATTATGGTCTGGTTTTGGTTAATTTATAAATGTCTAATTAATAGAGATAACGTTTCAAGCCCAAAAAAAGACCTGCAATAGTCATATTTAGCTCTTGCATAATGTATATTTAAACAAATGAAAACTAAATCTCCCCTTCTCGGAAACTGAGTTTCATTTCTAATTTCGAAAAATAATAGCTCATAACTGGAATTTTATCGGGATTGGCCGTTTAAAACATCGTTCGAAACCTTATCTCAACCTCTCGACTTAAGCTGTGTTCACACTCCATGCGCATTCAATCGGTATTTACCGAAATTCGGGTTGGCTTTACCGGTTATAAAGCGGTGCTTCACATTACAGTTTATTTGTATTGAATTCAGGATGAAATGCTCAAAACTGAATGCGCAGACTATTTTCCAAGGACAGCGGCGCTACGGTCTACGCTTTTATCGAATTCCAACTATCAAGGGATTGTTTACGTCCACGTCAATGTGTACACGGTATCTCTGTCTTTCGTACCATCCAAACGACTAAACAGCTGTCCCGGTCAGGCCCTCCACCCTGTAACACTAACATGGGGACACCACACCGGAGAATCACGATGAACGTAGCCAGGGCTCACACTGGCTATCGATTTTTTCCTGCCAACATGGATGATAATATTTATATAAAGAAATGTTCATAGGTTTTTTGCGCCAATATCTAACAATTTTATGTCTCAGCTAGACTTATTATAAAACAATTATCGATATATACAATCAATATACACCTTTAGAAATCTGCCTTTACACAAAACATTAGCCCAGTTTGGATTTAATTAGATCAGATTTTGTTTTGGGGGACTTTAGCCTTTTTGAACATCGTCGTACTTTACTATATATTCAGTATTTATTTAAATCTCATCCAAGGATTGCGAATTTTCTATAAATTTATGTGTTGCGTGTACAATAGACCTATCGTTAGTTTCAGGTACCGTAAAGGTATCGGAATATAAACCCTGGTAGAATAGTATATATTTAAATTAGCATTGTAAGAGATGCTTATATGTTTTGATTTTATCTCATCCAAGGATTGCGAATTTTCTATAAATTTATGTGTTGCGTGTACAATAGACCTATTGTTAGTTTCAGGTACCGTAAAGGTATCGGAATATAAACCCTGATAGAATAGTATATATTTAAATTAGAATTGTAAGAGATGCTTATATGTTTTGATTTTATGTTTCGTTGCCTTACCACCTATCGTAAGCTGGTTATGTTACCGCAGCATTTGTTTCAGTGACGAAGGGCTACAGCTATGTGGGCTACATCTGTACATGCGCGCAAAGTTATCATTTTCGAAAAAAAAACTGTTGATCTGAATCAAGCGTGTCACACTCAAATCTTGCCTTCGAATAACCTGATTCGGAATAATTGCTTTGGGTTGAATTCGAAAAAATATATGGATTCGTTAATTCAGATTCAATTCGGTTTTTATCGAATTGGGTGTGACGCAAAAATCCGGAAAAAACCTGATTCTGAATTAAATTTAGATTAAACCACCAGTGTACAGTTAGGTAATGCATGACGTCCCTTACTATGCCCTCTGTGTGACATCAAAGCAGTGCTATAAATATACCTTGCACTTTTATATTTGGTGTCGAAATGTCAATGTAATGGGATAAGTCCGATATGGAAGAGGGAGTTGATTCCTAGTTATGTTACGAATTATCTTTAGATGACATAAATATTTGAGAAAATTGTCTTCCGACACGTTTGATTTCAAATATATTTGCATAAGGTTTATTTTTATGTACGTTTTAAATGTGGGCGTGTATTGCCGTCGCCAATGTCTGTGTGTATTTGTGTGTATGTAGCCTATAGGCAATAATTCGTCTTGCAACCTTATACCCTATGGATGATCACAAGGGGCAGAGAGTCACGCCGATTTGTTTATATTCGTTTGTCGTGTACTCGTCGCATGTCTAAACAGACCTTTTTTTTTAAATTTCCCATTCTATTCCATATACCCTAAGCCTCATCACTGTTGTGTTTAGTGTATACCGGATCCCCAGGGGCAGAACCACGCCTATTTACTAATTGCGTGTCTTTTTGCGCCTATTCCTTGTGACCTCTTTTCTTGTTATAATGAGCTGATGCTCAATCACGTAACATGACGTTCAGCAGTCAATGTATATTTCACTATGGTATCGGCATAAAGTGAAACCTCGCAAACATTGATTTCGCCCGGAGTGTTCTCTCCCTGTCAGTACGGGCGAATTAGAAATGCGAGGAACAACGGCGACGATAATGGGTCGGAACATTCTACCATTTCTAGTGACGAAGAATGATAAATAAATAGGCACTAAAAATTAAATACAACGTAGACACCTTCCCTTCTCTTATCACTACTATAAATATAATGAGTCCTCCAATTCCCGATGACTTTTCACTTTATTTCGGCCCTATTGGTGTTCACGCTTCATCGGAATAAGTATACCAGATACAAACTATGGTATTATATGCCCTATACTAGATACGAGAACGTTGCTGACAAACGGGTCACATCATAGGACCGTCCATTGATAGGGCCATCATCGACTCATTGAGTACTCGTCGTAGTAGGTCCTATCGGTATCGTTGAAAACAATTATATCACTATCAGGGCCGTATCTGGCGGGATTGCAAGGGGGGTACATTGCAACCCCAGAAAAAGGCAGCCCTAGAAATGGCGCCCCTCAAAAAAAAGGCGTACGAGACAGGGGGGGGGGGGGGATTTTCTGGCAATCCTACTTTTGGGGAAGACGGGTAAAGTGAAAAATTGTTTTTATTTCATCTACTTGGCAAAATATAATGCCCGAAATCTAATAAAACACTGATTTTACTTTTCTTCTAATTGAATACCACGAATTTATACTAAGTTGACTGGATTAAAACATTTTGTCTGGAGCCATTCAATTTTTCGGCCATTGATTATTATTTATGATTGCAGTTGAAACAGTCTGATGGTTGGAATTGATGTCGGCATATAGAGTGGGATTTCGGTTATAAAACTTTTAAGTTGCTTACACGGGCTAGAATAGCAGAAAATTGCGGTGGTTAAATTTTAAAAATTTTCTTCGAGATGGGCGAGGCCCCAATACCCCGCGACGATTGATTGGGTGGTTAGAATTTAGTTCAGCCCAGTTGCTGTGTTAGAAAAGAAGGCAGACGCGTTTTCGGTAGTTAAATGTTCACCAACGTCCATGGAGCTTCGATCACGAGTTGGAATAGCAGGATAACGCGTTTGCAGCCGTCAAATATTTCCAACTCGAGGAGTGCATGTAAGGTATGCAATCTCTTTCGCCTCTCGAAGAAGACCGGTGCCGCTGTCTGTAAACCCAAATTTTGTTAGGGCACATCGGATTCTGCCCACCTACCATCGAGCCCGTTTTTTTTAAATTCACGTAGAGTGGTATTTCGGTTCAAAACCATCAGAGTTGTTCAAAGGCTCGATTCCACTCTTGTTGTAACTGAATAATATGTCCCAATCTTTATTCTGGTCAACAGATTGTGCAATTTTACAATATTCCAATTATTAGATGAAACAAATGTCATCCTAACACACCTATTTTAAAAAATTGGAAACATTCAACTAAATGATTTGAAAAGCCTTCCGTAAACCTTATCAAATGCGACTTGGATTTAAAAATATTTTCAAACCCTCTGGACAAGTAAAATAGGGTGTAATGGATAATTTACACAGGAGGTAGGACACTTAAACATTTAGTACTTCGAATAATGCAATTAGTTTATTTCCGGGAGCTGTCATTCTAGCAAAAGTGTTATTGTCCGTAACTCACGGGCTGTAGAGAAGCAGAAAAGCGCATTTCACTTTATACCAATTACCAGATCAACAGATATAAACAGAACAAGGCTGTAAACAATCTGAACACATTACTCAAGTACTCCAACACCTTCATTGGCTACCAGTTTTATCAACGAATTAATGTTTAAGATGGGCGTTTTAACTTTTAATTGTGTAAATTACATGGCAGCTGTTTCCAACAATATCTTACGGAACTTTTAACCCCATATAAACCATATATTATGAACCTGCGCTCTGCTGATACAAACTTACTTCATGTTCCCACAGTAAGGACTAAACCCCGTGAACGGGCGTTTATTTACGCCTCTGCTAACGTATGTAATGAACTACCTAGTCATGTAAAAAGCTCTGTAGAAAGCAGGGGACTATTAAAATGGGTTTGTCCGTCTGTCACACTTTTTGGGACACAATAACTCTCTTTCCAATTGAGCTAGAATATTCAAACTTGGTGTAGGTGTTTATTAGGTCATTACCTTGATGAAGTTCGAAGATGAGCATTGTCCGCGTAGGGTAAGCAGAGATAAGCAATTTGATTGGTTGATGCTTTGGGACACGATAACTTAAGTTGTAATTAAGTGAGAGTGATGAAACTTGGTATATAGTTTTATTTTATCAATACCTTTACTAAATTCGATAATGATCATTTTCTGCTCAGGGAAAGCAGAGTGAAAAGCAATATGATTGGCCGAGACTTTGGAACATAATAACTCTCCTTCTTATATAGCTAGGATATTCGTGTTTATTAGGTCAAAACCTTGATGGAGTTCGAAGATGGGCATTTTCTGCTTAGGGTAAGCATAGATAAGCAATTTGATTGGTTGATGCTTTGGGACACAATAACTTTAGTTGTAATTAAGTGAGAGTGATGAAACTTGGTATATAGTTTTATTTCATCGAAACCTTGACTAAGTTCAATAATAAACATTTTCTGTTGAGGGTAAGCAGAGCGATAAGCAACTGATAGGTCTAGACTTTGAAACACAAAAATTCTCCTTCTAATTAAGGTAGAATGTTCAAACTAGGTGTAGGCGAACATTAGGTGAATGCCTTGATGGAGTTCGATGATGAACAATGTCTGATTCTATCTGGTAGAGAGTGATGAAATGTTTGATTGCTCAATACTTTTGAAAAAAATAAATGTTCGATTAATTGATATGTGTCATCTATTTATTTTGGGATTTCGGCGGGGGACATCAGCCTCACTGTTGGCTTGTTTTTTTAAATCTTAAAACCGAACTATGAATATGTTGACAATTTAATGTTTTAGAACTATTTTTGTTTCTACTTTGAATTATTATAATTGTGAAGAGCGCCATGGAGCAGCTGGTTAGCTGCAGCACTCAGTGCTATATAAATTTATTATTATCATTATTATTTACGGTGGTTGAATTTTTAAAATTTCCTCTGGAAGGGCGAGACCTCCATACTCCGAGACGATTGATTGGTTGTATGGAGGGGGGGGGGGGTCAGGTCAGCCACCAAACCAAAGGTAGTTTATATTGGACCGCATTGAATTTGCTGTATTTGCAGACTGAAATAGAAGGAAAACGCGTCACTTTGCAGCAATTAAAATTTCTCCCGGCATTAAAACTATTGATTGGTTGATTTGAATTAGGCTATATTTGACCAGTTCGAAGCGGCTGTATTCGATGGTTTAAATGGCAGGAAAAAGCTTAAATTTTCCCCAAAATTGTTTCTTGTGGTCCATACTGATCTTTCAAATTTAATCACAAGGAAGCACTTCGTTCGTGAACTTTGAATGTGCTACCCACATGTTTATATTAATTCGGCTTCCCGGAATGACCGCTTGTCGTTAACCCTCTTGGGTTTATTATATAAGACAATTCCAAATGGTCTTTTTTGCAAATTTTGAGTGCTTATGTTGGTTAGTCTCGCCATTTTAATTCTAAACCGGGTTTTGCGCATTTAAGGTTAACATTTTCACCTGGGATGCCATGTTAAAACTATGTAATAATAATGATTTATATTGATTTGTATCTTTGCTTATTAGGTTCTGCTGATTATGTACGATTTGATACCAGTTCGTGTGCAGACTTTTATTGGAGAACTAACAAATGTTATACAGATAATAATGTGACATTTAGGATTAATATACGAACACTGTTAGCCATACAAGGATTGTTCCTTCAAGATACAACTGAAATATGCGGGTATTTATTAATCAATAATAAAAATAGTTGTCAGTTGAAGGGATACTTCGTGTATTAACGAGTCGAAACCTTGGTGGCATAGTGTGTAACGGTGTAGGAATGAGGGCCTGGTAATGAACAACTTTTAACAGATCATTTGTAATGTCCTTCCTAATACATTGGTTTCATTACATCGGTACCTTAACTAAATTCGAAAATCAACATTTTCTGCCTTGGCTGTTTGTAAGTTGAGACCATCGCGCTAGGTTACTTTAATTCGTATTTAGTGAAAGTGGTGAACAGAAATGTCGTGTGTAGTTTTATTACATTATTAACTTGACTAACATTTCTTGTTATGGCTCAGTAGAGACATCGGGACACAATAACTCACCTTTTAATTACAATATGAAGGTGTATATTAGGTGAACGACTTGATATGCGCTCGACCATGCTCATTTGCAAGCAATTTGATTGGTTGGGACTTTGAAACCCGACAAATTTAGTTTCAATTGGGGATGAAACTTGAGATTTCTTATTTCAATACTTTACTTAGTTCCACGATGGGAATGTTTAAGTTTTTAAGTAACCGCTTGAGTTAAAACGCTTAAACTTGTAAATATTCACAATCTAATTAAAATACAGATCTATATTTCGTTTCGTTTTTTATACTTTCGATGGCATGGCTACATGTAGATCTGACAACTTATAGTGGGACGTCCTGTTCTATGACGTAGAAAACGACATTTTGACCCTTTAAGGTCAGTCATTCGATTAACCAATCAGAATCGTTGTTGCAAGTGGCTATGTTTTGTTTTCTACTTTTGCTTTGTTTGCAATTCTAGCGGAGCTCATGTCTACCCACAGTTCCGTGCATTAGAGGTCAAACCCCCGATTCGACAGACAATTTGATTGGCTGACCCCTCATTTCACGAGTTAAACAACAAACCTTCCAGATCCTAGAGTGTAGTAAAGACAAGTAAAACGAAATTTTAAACTGTAAAAAACGAAACGAAATTGGAACTGTGTTTTAATCAGATTTAGATATTCATTACATGCATATGAATATCGTAATTTATTGTCGTGAATAGATAACTTTGATTCTAACTTATGGGGAGTGGTGACATTAAGTGTAAAATTTCACAGCCAGGTACCTTAAAACCCATGCGTGCTTCGACTGCAATCGTGGTGATCCTAATAAGTCTTAAACACTATCGTCAGTCGCAGCAATCGTGTAGACTGTATCGAAACCTATTTGTTGAAGTAAAATGCGTTCTAATTACCCGTGTATACTTAAGAGCCTACACTATTGACGTGGCTTGAATAATTTAAACATCCGTGATGCATTTGTCTAGTCAAAGACCTCCGAAGTGCAAACGCCTTATTATATCTGCTTTACTTTGTAAAACGAATGTTTTTTTTATGGTAACGAATAGAATGGGTGTACATTCTGATTACTTAATTTCAGTTCATCGAAAGACGGCTATAAGAATGCCGTGGGTTGTTTCATTGACCTACTTAGAGGTTGCGTATCGGATAACGACAAGAAACTTGTAGCTTCTTCAAGTAATTATAAAGAAGCATATGATCTACTCTGTAGTGATGGACCTAGTAAGTTGAACTTTATCAGCAACATAATTATTTTAATATATCGATTAACATTGACAAGGAAAATGACATTATTTTATGTCAAAAGTCAGTTCTAGGTTGATTCAGAGAAACAGTAGCCATTTTGTATTGATACGAATTCAAATGCAACTGACAAAATAAGGTCAATAACGTATCCCTATGTGCAAAAGTTGGGAAACAAAGCAGACAAAATGACCAAGGCATGACTATTCTGATCCGTAGGACCAAATTTGGTGAAGTGGCACAATCCTAATATAGTCACGGGTTTCCAACTCACCAATCCCTTGTCACAGGCGGTTATAAAATAATATCTTCAAACAACTCAGCATCTGTACTCAAAAGTATCTAACACACCTTATATCTGACTATTTCGTCCAAACCTTGAATTGAAAATTGAGATATGTTTAATTTGCGGGAGGGATAATGTCATTTTTGTAGATAGATAAAATACATTTTTTGCATAAGAACTCTTGCACCCATGGACCAATTCTCAGAAATAGCGGAAGGCGGGGTCGGTGGGTTATTCAATAATCATTTTATAAATAATCAGATTACGTCGATATGGCTGTAATAGCCACTTGTTCAACGTACTGTTCTTCTTCTGTTTGGTGTTTAACGTCTGCCTCCACTTAAGTGATATCGCAGACAACCAACGTACTGTGTAATCCATGTTTTTAAATTGGTGATTGGTCTAATATCTTATTCATTTATCTTTAATCCTCATGGTGATTAACTTTTCAGCTGACAGAAACTGTGTTGGACATTACTTACGATTTTGTTTAAGCACCAAGTTGACTGATGCCGGCTTTAATCCGCTGGGACCAGTCATCAGCGACACTTACGACTCCAAGAAGAATCGGATGTGCAAGTAGGTGTTTATTATATGTTTGACCTTTATTCGTGGGCATGTAATATAGAAATAGAAGGCTGCTATGGAAGACCAAATGGGACAATATTCACTATTCTTGTTTCTACATTCCAGTTTGAACATTTTAGACACGAACGCAACATTCAAAACTAATAATTCTTGTTTCTACATTCTTATGTCAACATTTCATCCACAAAATCAACATTTCAAACAAAAAAAATGACTTTATGTTTCATTTTCGGCGTTTTATCGGTAACTTTTATTATCATTAAATATTAAAATTAAAAAATAATTTCTTAATTCTACACGACAAAGAAATCAATTCATTGGTTTCTGAAAGTATCTAAAACCAAAATCTGGAATTTGAACTCTTATGAAAATATTTTCTACGTTATAAAAAGTCTTGAAGTTAAAATGTTCAAACTGGAATGTAGAAACAAGAATCATGAATATTGTCCCATTTGGTCTTCATCAACATTATTACACCAGAGGGCTTTAAACCGAACACAATTTGGCGACCTATTCAGCTAGCGACCCATTCGACCGAACCAGCTGCATGGTACCTGGATCGTTTGCCCTGGCTCTTATATTAATTAAGTTAGGGCTATGGGGCACCGCCACAGGCACGGATGGGGGGGGGGGGGGAATGCCCCTCCTACAAAATCTGCCGCCCCATAAGTATGGCGCCCGTGAAAAAATCGACCAGATAAAATAAATAAAAAGCCACTGGGCGCTTAATAACTTGGTAACCCAATACTCCAACCCGCCTTTTAAAATGCTACATACGGCCCTGCGTGAGTGTGGTGACAGCAGACCGACACGCATCACAATAGTTATATCAGCAAGTTGATTGATTTATAGTATGCCGCTATGGTCAATCAAGGATAAATACGATTAGAATTTTAAGGATTTTTTTTTGCCAAGTCTAAAAAAGAATCGCCAGTACCCCATAACTTTATCGCCAAAGTTATCGCCAAGTAGAAAATTTAATCGCCACTCCCACGATTTTATCGCAAATTGCGACTTTGGCGACCGACAGTGTGAGCCCTGCAAAGCACGTGTGGTATCAAGACAAGAGGATCAGGAGTTGATGCTGCTGGGCAGGCCTCGGTGGGCCATGCTACGAGCCTACTGGTCGTCTACGAATTTGAGCACTCCTAACAAATCCGATGTAGCGCGATAGGGAGTGTGTAAACACTGTTTTGACATATTTTGCATGGTTAAACTAACAACATCAGTTACCAAGTCACTGAGCGCCCAGTGGCTTTATGGTCGATTTTTTTCACGGCGCCATATGGGGCGGTAGATTTTGTAAGAGGGGCATTTACCCCCCCCCCCCCCGGATCCGTGTCTGTGGTGGCACCCCATAGCCCCAACTTAAGTGATATAAGAACCAGAGCAAACGGACCAGGTACCATGCAGCTGGTTCGGTCGAATATGTCGCTAGCTGAATAGGTCGCCAAATTGTGTTCGATCTAACGCCCTCTGGTGTAATAATGTTGATGAAGACCAAATGGGACAATATTCATGATTCTTGTTTCTATATTCCAGTTTGAACATTTTAACTTCAAGACTTTTTAAAACGTAGAAAATAATTTCATAAGAGTTCAAATTCCAGATTTTGGTTTTAGATACTTTCAGAAACCAATGAATTGATTTCTTTGTCGTGTAGAATTAAGAAATTATTTTTTAATTTTAATATTTAATGATAATAAAAGTTACCGATAAAACGCCGAAAATGAAACATAAAGTCATTTTTTTTGTTTGAAATGTTGATTTTGTGGATGAAATGTTGACATAAGAATGTAGAAACAAGAATTATTAGTTTTGAATGTTGCGATCGTGTCTAAAATGTTCAAACTGGAATGTAGAAACAAGAATAGTGAATATTGTCCCATTTGGTCTTCCATAGGCTGCGTTGTAATAAAATATAGGGCTGTAAATGTTATTGTTACTCAAATATGCAAATGGCAATAGTATTATGTCAACTATGAGGCATCTTGAACATAGCGGAGTTACACGTGTGAGTATTATTGAGTCTTGAGTCTATGTGATGCGAGAGACGCTTATTAAAAGAATATGAAAATTCTCAAACATAATATTATATACACGACTTCAACCTAGCCATCTCATGTCCATGTAGGTATAAGTAGTCGATTGATATCTTGCATGGGGCAAGGCTGCTTTACTTGATCCACATACACAAACATATGATACCACGCCCCATACGATCTGATAATTTGGCGAAGTGTCTAATAATCAAGGTCAGGTCATACCAGAGAGCCACTCTACTACACTTATTTATCACTTGGTATTCATGTACATGTACAATGAATATTTGACTAAATTTTACGTTCAATGATATTAGTTTTATTTAAATTATCATTGTGCCATTGTAATAGTGTCTTAGTACATCTTGGATAGACTGCGACAAATAATACTTAGGTTTTTCTGTTAATAATTAAAAATAAAAACTGTTATCGTGAAAGTTATAAGTATAAATGACATGATAAGTATAAATTATATGCGTATTGTTACTTTCAATATTTGTGTTTCTATTTACAGACAGGCTGAATATTACTTGACCTGTGTAAACGCACAACCGGTGGAACAGACATGTAGAGCAGCCTCCATAGAAAAGGATGCCAAAATATTTGCCAAACTAGCACCTGAAGCTGAAGCATGTGGGGCTATGTCCATAATTTATACATCCCTACTTCTAGCCGCTTCTCTTTTTGTCGCTGTCTGTAATATCGTTGTATAATATCGTCCACAATCTGTTTCTATTCCTGTCTTATTGTAATTGTCTCTCTAACCACATTAAAGGGAAACTACCACTCTTGCTGGCTTGACAGGTCCAGAAAAAAATTAGCCTTACACTAACTACTAGATGTTTAAGTGTTCAGCGGGTTCGAAAATATGTTTAATCCAAGTTGCATTTAAAAGTGTTTACGTAAAGCTTTCAAACCATGTTGTTACCACGAAGTTGAATTTTTACATTTTTTAAATTCGATGTGAAATTTGTATCATTAATTAATTGGAATATTGTAAAATACTACAATTCGTTAACCAGAATAATGATTGGGATATATTATTCAGTTACAACAGGAGTGGTATTGGGGATTTAATTACATATTTTATCATTTGTAATTTTAGTACTTTTTTTTAAAAGTATTATATTATCTGTTATAATTAATAAGATGTACAGTATGCGTATGACCCGTTGACATTTTCAATACAATTGATTTGTTCAGAATTCATGATGATTTTAAATCGGATTACATTTCTGAACGGTTCATATTTGACCTATGTAAACGCATAAACTGTACGTGTAGCCGGTTGGTAGAGCAGCCTCCATAGGAAAGGATGTTAAGACAGTTACCAACCTAACACATGAAGCATAATTAAGAGGCTGTCGGTGCTACGTCCTTGAGTTAAACATCCCTACTTGTAGCCGCTTCTCCTTTTGTCACTCACTGTAATGCCATCGTTTATTATCGTCCAGTCTGTTTATTTTCTTGCCTTTTTGTTACTTTGTCTAACCACATCGCAGAACACGATGTACCTTGTCAAATGATAACATAATTGAAAATCGTTGCAGTATGTGTACACTCCGTTGACATTTTTTTTATTCGATTGATTGTTCAGATTACATGGTGATTTTACATCGTATTATATTTCGGAACTTGTTCAGTAAAGATGGGGATCCTACAGGTTATAGTAGTATTTCAAAGTTATCATTTTGTATTTTTATAGAGTATTATGTTATATGAGTATCATCCATAAATCGTGTAAATTGGCTAAACAACAGATGTGGGGATTTGTTTTTACTTCCTGGAATTCTTGTGCTAGTTAAAGGGAAGCAAATCAGATGTATTGCCTTCTCACCGAAACGGCATCAGTGTTCTGAATTTTGAATTTCAAAGACGCGCTTCCATATTTTAGCGCCTTTTCTGGATTATATTTAACAGTATTCCGTGACTTCTAGATCATAAATAATTCATCTGTGGGCTTAAGCTAAAAGCACTGTTATCGTTAGTCCGATACATACTCTTGGGCGGACCATCGAACACTGACTTTTTTTTCCATTTTTTATATTTTTCTAAATTATCCTTTATAATATATATATATATTGATGATCGTTGTAATTACGGCAGAGTTTGCTTCTGTTGCTACAAATCTACATTGTATCAGTTTTTGTTGTGCTTTTCTTTTTAATATTTATTGTTCAAAAACCTGTTTTAAATAATATTAATTAAATTTATGTAATTTTAAAATAATAGAGTAATCTTACCGACATAAATCGGTCGTCGAACAGTGTCGTCACGGATGTGCCCCCATTAATTCCTTTCAAACGTTTTACCCATGTGTTTTGCCCATGCTTTGTCACCGCAAACGTATTTGGTACAGTAAGAGAGCTGATAGTTCGCTTGTTGGCGATTTAAATTCACACGATCAAAAGTTATTCGGCAAACCTCGACAGATTCCGGTGCCCTGCATCTAGACTCGGCTGTATGATGAAGTCCGCCATTTTGGAACTATTTTAAAGGACCCGGATAAACATGGTTGCCCCCAGGAGATGGGTGCCAGTCAAGTCGTCCACAAACAAAGTCGTCCACAAGCAAAGTCGTCCACAACCGTTGGTGGAGTCGTCCACAAGGCATTGGTGATGTCGTCAACTATGGAAGACCAAATGGGACAATATTCATGATTCGTGTTTCTACCTTCCAGTTTGAACATTTTAGACACGAACGCAACATTCTAAACTAATGATTCTCGTTTCTACATTCCAGTTTGAACATTTTAGACACGAACGCAATATTCTAAACTAATGATTCTCGTTTCTACATTCTTATGTCAACACTTCATTCACAAAATCAACATTTTAAACAAAAAATTGACTTTATGTTTCATTTTCGCAGTTTTATATATCATTAAATATTAAAATTTTACACGACAAAGAAATCAATTCAATGGTTTCTGAAAGTGTCTAATAAAAAAAATCTGAAATTTGAACTCTTGTGAAAATATCTTCTACGTTTCAAAAAGTCTTGAAGTTAAAATCTTGAAATGAAAATGTCCAGAAAAATAATGAATTATCAACATTATTACACCAGAGGGCGCTAACCGAAATCAATTTGGCGACCTATTCGGCTAGCGACCTATTCGACAGATCCGGCTGGTAGGTAACCTGTTCGTTTGCAACCTATTCAGAATAAATTCAACAGTCGACCAAACTCATCTTTTTTTATCAATCAATCAAATTCGTTACGTCTATCAAATGAAAGTAGAATATATTATTATTTATCCATTCCTTTAGCTCAGAATAGCGATGTAATTTCACATTATCTTACAAAATTCTGGACATCCAACTAAATATATTCCGAACGGTATTTAATAGTAAGTGCAGGGGGACTGCACCACATATGATTTACACAAAAGACAAACATAGCGACAAGACACCATACTCAAAAAACAACAACAAACAAACAATTCAAAAAAAAAACAAAAAAAAGCAAAAAAAAAGCGAATGGATCCGGGGGCTAGCCGTAAGCGTCCACTGCGCTGTACAGACCCGGGCCTGTGGTGACACAGACTTCACTCAATTTGAAAACAACTGGGAATGCAACCCAAAGAAATAATTATATAGTGTCAGCATGAGTCGTGATCTATTATATGTTGTAAGAATTACGAATGTAAGTATATTGTTGTATAAATTCCGCTACACAAGTAACCACATAGTTAAATGTATCAGGAGTAGGCCTAGTTCAAACTAAATCAAATCAATAAAAGGATTGAAGTATATTAAATGCATTTAGGACACACATTACAGCCGTCACAGAAACAAAAACAAAACTGATTACAAGAAGCAAAGGAATATAGACTATCTAGGGAGACAGCCGAGCCGTCTGCTGACTGAGTGGCGTTAATCTAGATAAAATAAATAAGCTTTTTCCAAATATTATTAGTAAAAGTTGGCACA
Source organism: Patella pellucida (assembly GCA_917208275.1). Lineage (NCBI taxonomy): Eukaryota > Metazoa > Mollusca > Gastropoda > Patellidae > Patella > Patella pellucida. The sequence continues at coordinate 69,164,333 of OU795039.1, forward strand.
GTTATATTAAAGGGGTGCATTATCATCCTAAACATGGCCAATTTTGAAAATAAAAAGATTTAAAGGGAAAGACTGTTAATGTTAATATGCCGTGTCAAAATTCGGACCATCGTACAAAATTCTAATGATCCAACTAAATATATTCTAAAGGGTAATTGAACAAGCTTTCCAAATATTATTAGTAGAACAAGCTTTCCAAATATTATTAGTAGAAGTTGGCACAATCTTATTAAAGGGGCGCGCTTTCAATTTGAAAGTGAAAGAACAGTGATATTCCGAGTCAAAATTCGGATCATCGTACAAAATTCTGAGCATCCTGCTATATACATTCTGAAGGGTAATTAGACAAGCTTTCTAAATAATATTAGTAAAAGTTGACAAAATAATATTAAAGGGGCGCGCTCTCAACCTGAATATAGCCATTTTTTCAATATTCTAAATGTAAAGATAGGCCGGTATTTATTCGAAGTCGAAAGTCGGATTATCGTACAAAATTCTGAGCAACCAGCTATATATATTCTGAAAAGTAATTGAATAAGCTTTCCAAATATTATTAGTAAGAGTGGACACAATCAAACATAGCCAATTTTTCAATATTCTAAACGTAAATATAGGCCGGTACAAAATTCTGAGCATCCAGCTATATATATCCCGAAAGGTGATTAAACAAGATTTATTAAAGTGCTGTGAAACATTTGCGACGTTTAGGATGAGAGCGCATCCCTTTAACATGATTGTGCCAACTTTTACTAATATTATGTAGAAAGCTTATTTAATTACATGTACCTTTCAGAATATACATAGCCAGATGCTCAGAATTTTGTAGGAATCAGGATAATCCTAATTTGGACTTCGAAAAAAAAAGACAGGCCTATCTTTACATTTAGAATATTGAAAAATTGACTATGCCCAGGTTGAGGGCGCACCCCTTTAATATGATTGTGCCAACGTTTACTAATAATATTTGGAAAGCTTATTCAATTACCTTTTCGAATATATTTAGTTGGATCGTCAGAATTGTGTACGATGGTCCGAATTTTGACACGGCATATTAACATTAACATTAACAGTCTTTGCCTTTAAATCTTTTTATTTCAAAATTGACCATGTATAGGATGACAGTGCACCCCTTTAATATGATTGTGCCAACTTTTACTAATAATATTTGGGAAAGCTTATTTTAATACCGTTCGGAATATATTTAGTTGGATGTCCAGAATTTTGTAAGGTAATGCGAAAAAACATCGTTATTCTGAGCTAAAGGAATGGATAAATAATAATATATTCTACTTTCATTTGATAGACGTAACGTTGAATTTGATTGATTGATAAAAAAGATGAGTTTGGTCGACTGTTGAATTAATCTGAATAGGTTGCCAACGAACAGGTTACCTACCAGCTGGATCTGTCGAATAGGTCGCTAGCCGAATAGGTCGCCAAATTGTTTTCGGTTAGCGCCCTCTGGTGTAATAATGTTGATAATTCATTATTTTTCTGGACATTTTCATTTCAAGATTTTAACTTCAAGACTTTTTGAAACGTAGAAGATATTTTCACAAGAGTTCAAATTTCAGATTTTTTTTATTAGACACTTTCAGAAACCATTGAATTGATTTCTTTGTCGTGTAAAATCAAGAAATTATTTTATAATATTAATATTTAATGATATATAAAAGTTACCGATAAAACGGCGAAAATAAACATAAAGTCAATTTTTTGTTTAAAATGTTGATTTTGTGCATGAAGTGTTGACATAAGAATGTAGAAACAAGAATCATTAGTTTAGAATGTTGCGTTCGTGTCTAAAATGTTCAAACTGGAATGTAGAAACGAGAATCATTAGTTTAGAATGTTGCGTTCGTGTCTAAAATGTTCAAACTGGAATGTAGAAACACGAATCATGAATATTGTCCCATTTGGTCTTCTATAGTCAACAACTATTAGTGATGTCGTCCACAACTAAATTTGTTTATGAATTTGTTAATGAATTTGTTATTTATGGATCAAAACGATTTACTTTGTTGTTTATTTGCCGGGAGAAAGGGTGACCACGCAGAAAAAAAACTATACTAATTAAAAATACATCGTGTGGACGACTCCAAAAAACGTATTACAATATCCAGAAATTATTTACTTTGTTGTTTATTTACCGAGAGAAAGGGTGACCACGCAGAAAAACTATACTATTTACAAATATATTATGTGTCTAGAAATTATACTAAGTCGTGTGGACGACTCCACCAACGGGTGTGGACAGCTTAACCAGATTTTGGGACTTTTTTGTAAAAGCGGAACGTTTTCCTGTTAGAGAAAATCGGTGGTCGATAAGCCGCATCGCAAATGTATGGTCGTAGGTACATATCAATGACTATCATACATCCGAGTCTAGATGTAGGTTACGGAGAGTACCGGAATCTGTCGAGGTTTGCCGAATGGATCAAAAGTGAGTCATACGTTACGAAGTGGTGAACATCAAAATGACCACGGTGACTATTGGCCGGGTTGGAATGGAAGAGTACGACGATAAGCCTTATTCTATTCGGTATTGGGGGTTGGGATGGCCTAGTGGTCTAGAGTTCCGAACTTCGACCTCTAGCTGGCCGGCCTACTATGGCTTGTGGCTGTTGTTTCGAGCCCTGGTGTGAGCGAATGTGGCATGCAGATGGGGGCGCCTTCTCAACCTCGTGGGTTTCCTCCGGGCACTCCGGGTTTTCCCCACTGCTAAAAGACCCCTACGCGCAAGTGAGTTATTGAAGTAAAATTAAACCATATGTTAATCCCGAAATTACCCCACCTCTCTCTCTCTTCGGTATTAAAATAACAGTTTAGATGCAAGCAACCGAGATATCACGAAGACTGAATCAAATTGACCCTGTGCATACAAGAGCACTGTAACTTTGAACGTGTTTCATTATTTAGCCCGACAGTAATTTCCTTCAGTGCTATAAAAAACAGCTAGTGGCGGTATGGGAGTTGTAAATGCACTGTAAATGAAACCAACAATTTGTAAAATTAGTGCTCTACAGGGAGTTTGGTCTCGTTTACGCCTTCGTTGGTTTTCTCCAGGTCCTCCGGATTCCTTTCACTGTTAAAAAACCTTATGCACAAGCAAATTATTAAAATATAATTGAACCATATGTTAGTCCCGAAATGACGTAGTTTGTGTCGAATGGACGTTATCTTACGGCCTTCTTCAACGGTTCTTTTACGTGCACACCAATGAGTATCATACTCATTAACCTGTCATGGCTCTTATGTGTTAAACAATATTTGCCAGTCATTATGCACTCTCCTGATATATCACACGTGTTGTTTTAGTGGGAAACGTTGATACAAAAAAACCCCAAGTCCATGTGTAAGTTCAAGTGGGCCTACGTAGATGTATATGTTCTTCCGATTGCACATATATCACAGTTTGGCCTTTAAACATTACTGAATAAAATTAATTGTAAGTGGTATTGATTAAATTATACCCCCCCCCCCCACACACACATATATAATAATAGAAGAACAAGCCTCAACACAAATATGGATTGTAAGGAATGGTCAACACTGTGGAAGCCAAAAAACTTTCGTGTCAACGGTGTGCGTGGTCCAGCCTAGATTCATCCAGATTTTCCGGCGTGGTCTTTCCCTTATCAGTGAAGTATGGTGTTGATGGCTATATGTCCGAGCAGACCACGGTTTGGTGATGTTATACTGTGTATATATATTTGCCAAATTTGTTGTAGCATAGTAGGTGTATTCGATTATTTGGCGGAGAAAGTTCATCGGGATTTGCCAGCGTGGATTCCCCTTTTCGGTGGTGCAGGGCCAAGAGTCTGACAAAACAGCTGCCTAGTCGTTCGTCCCGTGTACAGATTGGCGTGCAAGTAAACAAACCTTGGCAATTTCTCTGATAGCACAAAATATTATGTCGTACACCCGCCTTCATTAGCCAAATCGGACGTTAAATCATATTTCATTTCGTATTCGATTCTGGTTATTATTCAGTCATTACGAAACTCTGATTAGGGGATATTATACTATTTACGTTACATTTGCCAGGGCAGTATCGTCATTGCCTACTCGCATTTTAAATTCCAAAGGATTATTTTAAGGATTTTTTTGCCATGGAAAATATATGAAATGGTCCAAACCTTTGCCTGGGTGGGTGGATTTAAAAATATACATCTACCTTCAAGCAAAAATGTACGAATAAATTGGAAAATGTTCCAAGTTGATGCAAAGAACAGGAAAGGGTTTTCGGCAGAGGTCTGGTCCAACTTCTGAAGCACGAAATAAAGTTACCCCCCTTTAACCGCTTAAATTAATTGCAGTAATTTCTTCTTGCAATCCGTACTTTCTTCTTAGTCTATATACGGTAAATTATGTTTAATATAAATATAGACCTACAAATGTTCGACTAAATTGGAAAATATGATAAATTGAGCCATAAACATGATAAAAGCTAATTTAGAAGCGCGATACCTGAAATAGATTTACCTCCCTTTAACCGGTTAAATTAATTTCTGGCAATATCTTCTTGTAAATATTTTTTTCATATCGTCTATAAGCGGTATATTATGTTTCCATAAAAATATAGACCTGCCGCTACGTCAAAATATACGAAAATATTACAAGTTTAGGCCAAAAACAGGAATTCAAATATCCATGGAAATAGGTAGGAAACTGCATTAGTGATATTTAAACATGCATTATTCAAGAGCTAAATCTGCCTAGTGCAGGTCTTTATTTGGGCATGAAATGTTTTCTAAAGTATTTATTAGACATTAATTAACTGATCCAGGCCTTAATCAACTTTGGATGGCATCACATTGCTCCGATATTAAACAGATTAAAACGTTTATGTGATAAATCAAATATGGCGGTCCTAGACGCTTCGAGTCTTAGCTTTGATCAACCAGGACCGTGGTTGAAATTATTGCACACGTCGGCCAAATTTTCAAATGCCAATATCTTCGCTTACAATAGAGTAATTTGAATGAAATTTTCAAATTATTCATTTTACATCACACACTTTCGAACTATTATAGCAAGAATGGCTATTTTTTTATCTATATCTTGAATAATGTAACTTTAAGAACCACTATCAACCATTTTAGGCCAAACTTCGGTGCTACTATAGGTGGGTTTCTAAAGAGCGCCCCTTAAGATGCCAGAAACAAACAAGCAGGCTAAAACATTCAATATTGGCGGATCAAAAAGGGGCAAAAATAATTATGCACTGAGACCGATGACCACGGCGAACTTCATGCGGCTCTAAATCGCTGAAGTCTAGCCAAATGGACTAAATGATGCTAAAACTGAAGTAAAGGATTGAACATTGCTAAAAAATTTGTCATTTGCTTTGCACAATATTGGGAGAAGCTCAAATGGAAAATTTTCCCAGGGTCATAATCATCTGAAAGTTACATTTAGGCTAGGGCCACCAATGATTGCTACGTCGTTACTAAGGTCACGAACTGGCGGTCGGGCTTTTGACCACTTAGAATCCGTCTCATGATAACGTCACGGAACTGAGAAAGGGAGGGAATAATAAAGCAATTCGATGGTGCTCAGTACAGGACCACAAACCCTATGCCTTTAGATGGCGCTGCGAATAGGACCACAAACCTTTACGAGTGGAAGGGAACAGAACGGTTACACTGCACCCACCCCCACCCCCCTCCGTCTTAATTGACCGTTTTATCTGAACGTTCTTTCTATTTCCAAACCACTTTCCCCACTTGTTCTCTCTGCTAGTCGTAGGGAGAAATCTTGTGACACTGCACACCTCTGATGATTCTCTTTACGGGCAAAAATATATTCTTATGGTGAACGAATGAATGAATGAAATGGGATTTAACGTCCTACTGTTCTGCACCTAACCTGGCCTAATGGAAGACGGGCATACGCCATACAGCGTGCTATGAGGGAAATTTTGCCCGGGCAGCGGCGCTACGGCCTTCTCTTATATCGAATTCCAACTGTCAAGGGATCTTTTACGTGCACTCAATGTCTACCCGGGACCTCGCTTTTTCGTCCAATCCGAACAGCTAAGCAGCTGTCCTTGTCAGGCCCTCCTTCTGCATCACTGACAATGGTGAACATTGATATGCAAAGCCAGAGTGTTGCTGCAGAATGTGTCTCTTCACCTGGAACTTTCTCTCGAACTTCATCCTAGTTTTTCAGATACCGCATTTGTATCTTCGCCCAGACACAATTCTGAAGTAATTACAAAGTAATCATTACAAATTGAATCGTTCCCCCCCCCCAAAAAAAATAAATAATTAAAAACCCCAAAAGAACCTGCCAATTTGAAATTTCTTTCACTAAAAACCAATTAGATTTCTATGTTGTCATTTTTTTTGGGGGGGGGGGCGCACCTGAGCACTTCTTTTACCTTTCGCAAGCCATACTGGTTGATTAATCCCTTCATAGCGTCTCATCTTATCGTGATAAACTACCTTACTAGAACTATTTGGTCGATCGTTGACCCGATAAGTTAAACCGAAGTCCAGTGTAAATATTGGTGTGTACGTAAAATATCCCTTGGCAGACAATTTCCCTCATAGCACGTACAACGTATGGCGCATGCCCGTCTTCATTAGCCTTATCGGTACAGCAAAGAAGGGATTTAAATCCAATTTCATTTCATGTTAGTCTAGAATATCAGTGAAAAGGTCAAAATACGTGGGTATAAGACTGAAAGGAATTCGAGGGTGGATATACGTGGTGATACTTTATACTTTCGGCATTAAAAATGTTTGGGTATAATAAAAACGAAACAATGAATTGATTAAGATTATTTTAAGTCACAAACGAACACTTGCAATATAGACTTTGACTTTATAGCTTTTTATGATTACATTATTTAAAACAGATTTTAGAGCATTGATCATTACATAGCAATAATTGCATATCATTGATATTATTTAAACAAGAACAATAACTATTAAATAGAAAAGATTACATAAAATCGTATTTATACTAGACGAATAAATATTAAATAGAAAAGTACGGACAATCTAAACCATTAGACAAAATAAAAAGTCCTAAAAAAAAACAACGGTATAGGCAAAATAGTATATGTAATCTCTCATAAAAAGTCTCTTCCAGCTGAAAAGTTTATCATCAGAATAAAGTTAAATTAACCAGATACCAGACCACGCATCAGTATCACAACATTGATTACTGAATGAATAAATGAATGAAACGGGTTTTAGAGTCCTACTGTTATGCACCTAACCTGGGCTAATGGAAGAATGGCATACGCCATACATTGTGCTATGAGGGAAATTGTGCCCGGGCAGTGGCGCTACGGCCTACTCTTATATCGAATTCCAACTGCCAAGGGATCTTTTACGTGCACTCCAAAGTGTACACGGGAACTCGGTTTTTCGTCCCATCCAAACGACTAGGCAGCTATCCTTGTCATGCACTCCTTCTGCATCACTGACAAGGGGAAATCACGACGGAAAATCGAGATGAACTTTCTCAGCCAATGCAGGGATCGAACACCCGACTTCCAGGCTAGCGAACCAGCGCCTTATCCACTTAGCCACCGTGACCCCCAACATTAATTACACGGTTGTAGCCATGTCAGTGTAATCTGAACATTTATAAATGATTGTTGAATCATAAATAGGCCTAACATGTTGTGATACTAAGACGATTATACATTTATATTGGCAATGAATCACTAACAGATTCCGCCTTCCGCTATTCTGATAATTTGTCAAAAATATCAGGCCGTCTGGCAGAGTACCGCAATGTTGAACGAGTGCCGATGTAACCATGGGTCCCAGCCTTCTTATGCAATATATGTCTTTTAGCCTTTTTTATCTACAAACATGGCAATATCCCTCCTACAAATTATATTATTCTTAATATAAATTAGACAAGCGCGTAACCCCGGCAGAAGTCTGGACGAAATAGCTAGGTATTATTTTTAATATTTTTACGTGTAGATGTTGAGTTGTCTGTAGATATTTTTCAAAATGAATGAAATGGGGTTTAACGTCCTACGCTTCTGCAACTAACCTGGACTAATTGAAGACGGGTGTAGATATTATAGTTTTTTTTACAAACTTATTTTTACTGTATCGGAAACTAAGTTCTTATATGACATATGATAGTGTTCAATTTAAGATTTGGAAGTATTTGACCAAGATAATGTCACACACAGTCTGACACAGCTCATATTGGCTGCTCTGTGTCACTTGTTTTGCACAGAGAAACGCATTTTTAAGTCTAAATCTGGCAGTTGAACTTCAATTCTTACCAACACAAAATTTATAATGTTTCGCCGACTCAACTCAGAATCACCCTTTACCATGAAGAATGTCAAAATAGAAATACGTGCTACTGATTAAGTTCAACTTACTAGGTCCATCACTACAGAGAAGATCATAGGCCTCTCTATAATTACTTGAAGAAGCTACCAGTGTCTTGTCGTTATCCGATACGCAACCTCTAAGTAGGTCAATGAAACAACCTACGGCATTCTTAAAGTTGTCTTTCGATGAACTGAAATTTATTAATCAGGGGACATGCAATAGTTTTTGAATGGTGGGGAAATCATATATTTTCATTACAGCGGTTCACAGGTTATTATAAAAAGTCACATTACAGAGTACAACATGTATATTCATAATAGTTATAGCTATCTTTAAAAAATATGGTTTCAAAGTACAACAGATGTAATGAGGCGTTTTCGCTTTGGAGGTCTTAATCTAGACAATTGCATCGTTTGAGTTAGTAATTTAAACATATACATACCGTATAAAGCCTATGTGTTTCACGTATCCCCCACCACAATTAAAGTGAATGAAATGATGTTTAACGCTGATGCTACTGAATATACGCGACGCAATGTGTTAGGGGCGGGGTGGGGGGATTAAGTGCACGCTATCTAGATTGTTAATTATAACAGGATAACTAAAAGATGTTCGTTATTAGGCCCCTTTTCGACACCACTATTCACTAAGCCATCATAGCCCCAGCAAATTAAAAACACGGAATATCCTCTCAACAGACAAAAAACCTTTTTTTAAAAAATTGATTAATAAATACCCGCATATTAGAGTTGTGTTTTGCAGGTACAGTCCTTGTATGTCTCCCAGAGTTCGTATATCATTCCTTACTGGCAGATTATTATCCGTATAACATTTGTCAATTCTGGAATCAAAGTCTGCACAAGAACTGGTATCCAGTTGTCCATTAACAGCATATCCTGAAAAGAAAAATGAAATGGGGTTTAACGTCCTACTGTTCTGCTCCTAACCTGAGCTAATGAAGACGGGCAGCAAACATACGAATATATATATATATATATATATATATATATACTTCTTTAAAACAATGTACGAGAGCAGGACACTATTGGCATCAAACGACAACCTCAGAACGAAATTTGATAATGTTCAATTCATTAAATCACAAAGACGGCCACCTAATCTGAAACGCCTCCTAACCAAAGCAAAATTCAATTCATCTATCACAATGACAGGCTTTCATGTATCTAAATGTTCGGACCTTCGATGTAAATGTTGCGACCATATTACGCCAAATAGCAAATATATTTTTCACAACTTTACGTTTAGTGTCAACGACAATATGAATTGTGACACAAAAAATTTCATATATGTCTTGACTTGCTTAGGCTGTCTAAAATTCTATATTGTAGAGACATCGTGTCATCTACGGGATAGAGTACGTAACCATCGACGGGATTGTAATATTGAAAATGGGCCCTTATTTGTAAATAGACATATCTTTAAATGTGCACAACACCTCCAAGTAAAATTTCAAATTTACCTTTTTATAAAATGAAAGTCGATGACACCACGAAAAGGAAATTAATGGAAAACCATTTTATTAAAAAATAGGTTCCTCGACTTAATAGTCAACAAGTAACAATTGGCCATTAGCTTCATTAATATTCTTCAATCAAGGATTATCTTCCACTCATTGTTCCTTAATTGAACCCATATTATACAGATTAACACCGAGTGTACGTATAGGATATTAACCTACCCGAGGTTGCTATATTATATAACCCGCGGGCGCAACCCAAGGGTGATATAAATATAGCAACTGAGGTATGATTGGTTAATATCTGACATATACAACGCCCACCCTTAAATTAAATGGACTCTTCCATTACAGGCCAACGACGATTGGGCTACCTATTCGGTACTTTCCGTCAAAAAACGAATATTACCGAATTAATAACGTGCAATTACGTGCTTGTTTTTGTTTAAAAATTCGCCATTTTGAAGAATTGAATAGCAAAAGAACCAAAAAAATGGACAGGAATACGAAGTCAGACGAATAATCAACCCCTTTAGTTAACAAATTGAATTGGAATTAATGTGGATGCAACTATCGATGAGGATCTATTCAAACCTAAAGAAAATTTGGATCAAAAGGCGTAGTGTGTGGACGGAAAGATGATTCTGAAAGATATCTTAGACATGGTCGAGTATGGATAACCGATTTAAATATGCCGATAAGTACGCCGTTTATTTCTGTTTTGAACGTTACAAACTGTACCATAATACTTTTTAATTGTTACAAGAATAAAAATTTATTTCTGTGTTTTTTGTATTATTCCGATCATCAGCGGTTGATAGGAGTCGAATACATCGACCTGAGATGACGTCATTAGCGGTTGATATTTCATATCAACCTGTCACGACGTCATCAGCGGTTGATATGAACAGAATATCAACCTATGATGACGTCATGACAGGTTGTTATGAGATATAACTGCTATGCACATCAAAGAGAAAACTACCGCCAGTTGTATATTTGTTTTATATTAGTTAAAGATATACTATGTAACTATAGCCAATTTAAACCACAGTGTTACTATGTAAATATAAATATGTACAAATTTACAATACTGCCCATCTATATGTTATGACATTATTAATGAATAGTCCCAAGACGGAAGGAAAAGTACTTTAAAATGTTAAAATGTTATTAAACCAGTGTTGAAATCAGTTTGTGTCGGCATACCTTTTATCTTTTCATCGTTTACCGTGAAACAAAGTAGTGCAGCTTTACGGCTGTACATTTTAAAGTACTTTTCGTCTGTATTGGGACTATTCATAAATAATGTCAAAAAATATAGATGGACAGTATAGTATATTTATACATATATATATAAATCATTAAGACGTGTTAATTGTCTCAAATACTTTTGTTATTTATTATCGAAAGAATATTCCTTACATACCTACCCTTTTTATTCATGACACATGTGTTTGGTAAGTAGATAAATATCAAAATTAAAATTATACATTCCAAGCCAAAATCAAAAATGAAACCAAGGTCCTTTTATCCTATCACTCATTAATCGAAGTTACACATTAATATTTATACAATAAACAAAGAAGTCCGATTAACTAATATTATAAACCTGTAATGGTACATAAGTTTGATCTTTGGGGTATATTCTATGCCCGGAATATTTTGAGGTCGGAAAGGCGGGGCAGCTTTGGATATAAACAGGGGAATTTGGGTTATTCTTCAGAAAGTTTTTCTTTAAACCTGTAACGGGTTATTCTTCCAGGGTAGAATTGTTTTTTACTTCAGTGAATTCTGGGATATTCTCATTTCTCGTACTTGTAATGGTTTACAAGCAAGATAAAAACATCGACTTCGGTTATGCTGGGTAGGGAAGCCTTCGGAAAAGAGCCTGACAGAAAAACCTCGGAATGCCGGCTTGGGTTTTTCTTTTTCTCGGGTTATTTTCTACAGTCTTTCTGTCCCCACCATAACCACAGTCTAGTGCTTTATCCTACACCTAGTGACTATTGTACCTACAGGTGAAGGAAATCTGACGGGTCTATTGTTACTCCAATTCAAGTATATAACGCCATTATCTAATTTCGCAATATAAAATTTCCACTCAAAAAGTTTTTCTAGGAAGGAGTTTAAAGAATGACCTTTATCTATTATGTCTCAAGGCCATATTCACGTCACAGTTCGCAGTAAGCTTTTGTATAAGTTGTTACGAAACTGGCTCGCTACCCTGGAGGTCGGGTGTTCGAAAGTTCATCCAAATTTTCCGGCGTGGTTTCCACTTGTCAGTGATGACCTGACAAAGACAGCTGTCTAGTCGTTCAGAAAGGACGCATATCCGAGATCCCTTGTACACATTGGCGTGCACGCAAATGATCCCTTGGCAGTACGAATTCGATATAAGAGTAGGTCGTAGCGCCGCTGACCGGGCAAAATATCCCTCATAGCACACTGTATTATCCAAGTTTAGGAGCAGAACAGTAGGACGTTAAACCCCATTTCATTTCCGTATATATCCGTTCAATTTGATTGCTGCTTTGCCAATAATGGCGTCAGAGAGACGATCAAGCTACGTACGACTGGTTGTGGGCTTAACTTGTTGTAACTGAATAATATGTCCCAATCATTATTCTGGTCAACAAATTGTATTATTTTACAATATTCCAATTTATTGATCATACAAATTTCATCTTAACGCACCAAATTTTTAAAAAAATTGGAAAAATTCAACTACATGGTTTGAAAAGCTTCACGTAAACCTTTTCAAATGTAACTTAGATTTAAAAATATTTTCGAACCACCTGGACAAGTAAAATAGGATGTAATGTATAATTTACACAACAGGTAGGACACTAAACATATAGTAGTTAGAATGTTGATGTAAGGGAGAGAGAGAGAGAGTTTAACGTTCACTCGACAAAAAGTATATCATATCGGAACTAACATAGTTCGTTTTTGTTTCAATAATTGTCTTGTGAATATGGGTTTTTAGCAGTGGTAGAACCCAGAGAATGCCCGCGGGGCTAGACGGGTGACCCTAGGCCTTGTCACGGACAAGTCAAGAATCGAAACTAAGCCGCTTTACTCCCCCACCTCATCATGTAAGGGCCAATTGTTCAGTTGTCCAATATGTTAGGGGGATGTTATTTTAGGCTGTGTATTTTAATTTTAAACATGCATTATTCAAGAGCTAAATCTGCCTAGTGCAGGTCTTTTTGGGGGCATGAAATGTTTTCTAAAGTATTAATTAGACATTAATTAACTGATCCAGGCCTTAATCAACTTTGGATGGCATCAGATTGCTCCGATATTAAACAGATTAAAACGTTTCAGTGATAAATCAAATATGGCGTGCCTAGACGCCTCGAGTCTTAGCTTTGATCAACCAGGACCGTGGTTGAAATTATTGCACAGGTCGGCCAAATCTTCAAATGCCAATACCTTCGCTTGCAAAAGAGAAATTTGAATGAAATTTTCAAATTATGCATTTTACATCATCTACTTTCGAACTAGTATAGCAAGAATGGCTAGTTCTTATCTATATCTTGAATAATGTAACTTTAATTAATTGCCACTATAACCTACCCAACCCACGTCATCAACAAACCGCATTGGGAACACTTAACATTTAAAATGAATAATTTGTTATAGATTTGTTTCACGTGAATCATGACTTATATAATTACAATTATTTCACTATTCCGGCTTCGGTGTAATATACTGTGTGATAAATATGATAATTTGTTTAAAGATGAATTGGGTAAGAGTAGATAAAGAGCGGGCATTTAAGAAAGCATTTCCATACTTAAGTTAAGGATTTACTCAAATTTCAATCAATGTTTATGAGGAATATCTTTGACCCAAAAACACACAAAACTTTGGAAATAATTTCTTATTTCTCTCTCTTTCGCTCTCTCTCTCGCTTATTCTAGGTTCCAAATATCACGATTCGCGCTACGATTGAAATCGTGGTTTTTATGATGGAGTAATCGTGATGATCCTATCAGGTCTTATATATTGAGATAAGTCTTGGTAGTCGTGTTGATAGTATCTACACGTATCCGAACGGATATACACCTACCGTATCGTGGACTCAATGGGGACAATGCTATCGTAACCGATTGCACGACGGGGGAAACTTAGCATTAGACTGAAATGAAATGGGGTTTAACGCTCTAGTATTCTGCTCCGAATTGGATTAATAGAGACGGTCATACGCCATACGCCCTCTCTAAAGGTATGGACAGACGAGCGTATTTTTACGCCCGATCGCGGCGATTGAAATACGCCCGCGATTTTTTACGGCCGATAACGAACGGGCACACGCAGCGATTTTCTCAAGAGCGTACGCTATCAAACTTCTCCAAGTTTTCAATATTTACAAGCCCTTTTCCCACCCCCTCGTCCGTTTTTTACCAGTCATAGCGATTTTCCAGCTATTTCTGTAATGGCACGGTCTTTAGCGACACCATCCCTTTATTCAGGCATTTTGATGTCAAAAAGACAAGGCCTTTCACACCAAAGAGTAACAAACTCTTCTTCTTTTATGAGACTCCACGATACAGTAGTGAAGGTAGCCATTTTGAGATCATGTGATATCAACGACGTCGATGATTGGTTTATATAAAGGAATCGCCCGACAAAATACGCTTTACGCGGGCAGACGAGCGAATTTAATCGGCGGCGTAAAATATTCGGCCGTAAATATCTAACATGCTAGATACGAGCGATTGATCGGGCGAATGGTTCGACGTACAGAATCGTCGTCGCTCTGAAGGGACACACGGACTTTCTTTTTTTGAGCGATTTTAAAAATCGTCGCGATCGGGCGAAAAAAAACGCTCTTCTGTCCCCCACTTTATATCGAGTTCCAACTGCCAAAGGATCTTTTATCTGTACGCCAATGTGTAGCATTAGACTAAATCCCAACCCAGACAATCGCACACTTGTCGGAACATAATTAGACATAATATTTGATCATTTAAACTGTTTTCCCAACAAACTTAAACAGCTTCATTCAAACAATCTAAACAAAACAATGCTTTTGAATTCTATACATCTTTTCAATTTTTAAGATTTAAAAACAATACAGTGGCCTAAAAGTGTTTTTAAGTCCTTTATTCAAAAATTAATTAATAAATTGCTAGTTCAACAACATTTTGTTATCGGTGATAGCGGATAAAAATCGTAACACATTCCCGGACAACACCAACGCTCAGAATGGCATAACAATTATTCTAAAAGCATCAATAATTTACTTTAATACTTTTTACCATTCTTTAAACCTGATCATATATGGGTTTTTTTTATTGTGATTAACTTTTTCCTTTTATTATTATACCTTTTCAAATGTTTATTCCGGAGTTGGTGTTTAGATTGTAAAATCCGAGTTGGTACTTACTACTTAAAGGGACAATAACACTCTTGCTGGCTCTTGACAGGTCCAGAATTTGTTTTAGCCTTATTCTACTTACGAGATGTTTAAATGTCCTACCTGTTGTGTAAATTATCCATTACAACCTATCTTACTTGTCAAGAGTGTTCAAAAATATGTTTAAATCCAAGTTGCATTTGAAAGTGCTTACGTAAGGCTTTTCAAACCATGTTACGGCATGTAGTTGAATTTTTCCAATTTTTAAAATTAGGTGTGTTAAGATGAAATTTGTATCATTTTTTAATTGAAATATTGTAAAATAGTACAAATTGTTGATCAGAATAAAGATTGGAACATATTATTCAGTTACAACAAGAGTGGTATTGGGGCTTTAAATTCCACATGTACACAACATGTCACAATTGATTCTACAACATGATGAGGGGCTACATGTCAAACTGTTGGTGCGCACTTACCTCCAATAGTGAAGAGTAGTACAGTCTGAAGAAACATCTTGTAAAGGCCACTTTTCATGAAGACTGACGCTTCCCTACGAGTAAAAGATAAAAACGCGCAGGTTACTCTGAAACGGTTGCTTTAAGTACCTTCCGAGGGTCGTGCCCAGACATAAGTCACATGAGGAGTTATGCCCATTTATGGCATTGTATTTATACTGAAAGTAATATTTCTACGAATCGAAGGGAACGGTTATCAGAAAAAATACGCCCATTTGACGTAGTTCAAGGAAGTTTCTGGCTGTTAGCCTTACAATTTATTGTGGTGATCTGAAGCGCATGTTCATAGCCCGGTCCGCGTCCTCAGTTTAGACGAACTTATCGCGCAGGTCTCAGTCATTGTTTATTGGTCACTGGGCGAGGAAGGCCGTTTCCCTCACGGTTGGTAATTACTAATTATTAAACTTGATTGTACATATTGTTAAGAACTCTGATAATGTTATTTTGTAGCTATGTTTCATTCTTATGTATATTGTAAATGTATTTTTATAAATCCGTCCTAACACGCGCTGTCGTCAGCCCGCTATCTATTGGCTGCACGTGTTTATGATTGACAGGAGTAGTAGGTGTGTCTTGTACCACGTGCTTACGTCACGTGATTTTGGGGTATATATTACCTTGTCCTTGCCCAATTCAGTAGGTGAGAGTTGAATAGTGATTAGCGGTGGTAAGAGAGACCTTTTCACTAACGAGTCTGACCCCGACTTATAGGGAGCGATTTATGGAGCCCTTTTAGGAGCGATACCGAGAGTCTGACCCCGACGTATAGGGAGCGAATTATAGAGCCCGTTAAGGAGCGTTTGAGAGAGCCCGATAAGGAGCGTTGAAGAGAGCCCGATTAAGAACAGGTTTAGAGCTGACGAGTGTTAGACGGAAATCATTATTTGTGTATTGAGGAACAATAAAGAGAGTTGCTGATTGATCCGGTGTTAGTCTTTCTGAGCCAGCTGCTTGGTTGGCTACTCCCACGTTTCTTCAGTAGTGAGCCCTCGACAGAATTGACGGATAGAGCCGGGCCCACTCTACCACAGTAATCCGCTCTATCCGGAGGTCTGGTTCACTACAGAAGTTTTCTGGTGGCTGGAGTGGGATACAGACAGACGACCCCGGATTCAGATTGGCAAACCCTGAGACGGCGCCAGATACAGATAGTCAGATCGGATGGAGCCAGATAGCCAGACCTCTCCGAGTTGTTTCAGAGCTGAATATCAACTTGTCTTTCCCGAGGAAGGAGCTGCTCATATTGGTGTTAACTCAACTGTAGAATCCACAGAAAAGCCAAGGAGGAAGAATGTACTTGAAAGGCTTCGCGATACGATCTCAAGACAAAGAGCAAAACCGATTAGTTCTGATGCGCAGAGCTTAATAAAGAATTTGTCGGAAGCCAGAGCCAAAACTGAAGAATCATTTGATGCTGGTTTTAGCGAACAGAAGAAAGAGCCAGTATATCAACAATCGGATATGTTGACTCCGAGGAACAGCTCTGAAGCTCCAGTGTGTGATAACTGGCGACTAGCAAGTAATTTTAGACCTTCCGCCAGAGCTGCGACTCCTGATGTCATGGGAAGTCCTGATTTAATGAGAAGTGAGAACCAATATTCTGAAATGGCGAATCTCAGTAAGAACGAGCGCAATTTTATTTCTGGACCGAGCCACAGTATAAGAGAATTTAATAACACCAAATGGAACGAACAAGATCAGAGAAAGCCTAATATGCCCAGAAGGAACATGATTACTCCTCAGCCATTTGATGGAACGAGCTCTATTATGGACTATCAGATTCATTTCGAGACCTGTGCTGAATTGAATGGATGGGATGAAACGGAAAAGGCTTTGTACTTGGCTGGAGTTTTAAAGGGAAGTGCACAATCTGTGTTGCCATCGATGCCGACGGAAGAACGAAGAAATTATAAAAGACTAATGGAAGCTCTCAGAAATAGATTTCTACCTCCAAACCAAACCCAGATGTACAGAGCAGAGCTTAGAGCAACACGCCGGAAAATGGGAGAGACTCTTCCAGAACTTGGCCAGGCGGTTAGAAGAAAAGTAAGCCTAGCGTATCCTACCGCTACTTTAGAGTTACAAGATGTGCTTGCACGAGATGCATTCTTTGATGCTTTCCAGGAGAATAGAGAATTGGTCTGGAGAATTCAGCAATCAAGACCATCGAACTTAGAGCAAGCTATCCAGGTTGCAGTGGAATTCGAAGCTTTTATGTATGCCAATAACCAAGTTCAACAACCAGGTCGTGCAAGAGCTGTTGAGAGTGAACCAGATACTGAGAGACTTTCGGTTGTGATGTGATTTGTGTTATTCGTGTACTTTCCTGATGGAACCCTAATGGTGGATGAACGTTGGAGATACCTGTGAAACTTCGTGAACTTTTGTTTATTTTTAGAGACGTTTTATTTTCGTATGGAAGTAACAGTCCAGTTGTTTCATTGTTTTATATATAGATGTATTTGATACTTTATGTGTTATTTCATAACTTTTGTAACTTTTGCTAATTTTATATAATGCGAGACGCATTAGGCGGAGGCGTGGGTTATGTGGTGATCTGAAGCGCATGTTCATAGCCCGGTCCGCGTCCTCAGTTTAGACGAACTTATCGCGCAGGTCTCAGTCATTGTTTATTGGTCACTGGGCGAGGAAGGCCGTTTCCCTCACGGTTGGTAATTACTAATTATTAAACTTGATTGTACATATTGTTAAGAACTCTGATAATGTTATTTTGTAGCTATGTTTCATTCTTATGTATATTGTAAATGTATTTTTATAAATCCGTCCTAACACGCGCTGTCGTCAGCCCGCTATCTATTGGCTGCACGTGTTTATGATTGACAGGAGTAGTAGGTGTGTCTTGTACCACGTGCTTACGTCACGTGATTTAGGGGTATATATTACCTTGTCCTTGCCCAATTCAGTAGGTGAGAGTTGAATAGTGATTAGCGGTGGTAAGAGAGACCTTTTCACTAACGAGTCTGACCCCGACTTATAGGGAGCGATTTATGGAGCCCTTTTAGGAGCGATACCGAGAGTCTGACCCCGACGTATAGGGAGCGAATTATAGAGCCCGTTAAGGAGCGTTTGAGAGAGCCCGATAAGGAGCGTTGAAGAGAGCCCGATTAAGAACAGGTTTAGAGCTGACGAGTGTTAGACGGAAATCATTATTTGTGTATTGAGGAACAATAAAGAGAGTTGCTGATTGATCCGGTGTTAGTCTTTCTGAGCCAGCTGCTTGGTTGGCTACTCCCACGTTTCTTCAGTAGTGAGCCCTCGACAGAATTGACGGATAGAGCCGGGCCCACTCTACCACAGTAATCCGCTCTATCCGGAGGTCTGGTTCACTACAATTATATATATATAAAATATAAGAAATGTAAAAGAAATCATGTATACGGGCATGAAATGACATGTTGAAGTAGGTACAGCCGGATGTTTCGACAAAGAGTTGTCATGGAAACGGTCACGCGTTTTCACGTATGTGTTTACGTAGGTGTTTCCTTTGTTAAGCACATATTGCATTATTTGGTGCAATAGCAACCTTCATGTTTGAAAAAGCAGGTAGTTAGCGTCCATCCAAGCACTGATTTGAACAAAAATCGGTACATATAAATTAAGAGTACCATAGTTGTATTGTCCCAATAGTACAGAAAAAAAAATCCTTTTTCTTTCATGTTCGTCATTCTATTTTCGTGTAATGTAATTGATTAACGAGAGAGAGAGAGAGAGAGAGAGAGAGAGAGAGAGAGAGAGAGAGAGAGAGAGAGAGAGAGAGAGAATTTAATGGGGTTTAACGTCCACTCAACACAACAAGGTCATTTCGGGACTAACATATGGTTCATTTTTTTTTCAATAATTCGCTTGCGCGTAGGGGTCTTTAGCAGTGAAAGGAAACCGGAGTGCCCGGAGGAAACCCACGAGGTTGAGAATGCGCCCCTATCTCCATGCCACATACGCTCACACCAGAGAGAATAATTTTTTTAATACACATGTGCAACGGCAAAAACACCATAAAATATATTATCAAAGTAGGGGGTCGGGGCTCTGTTGCATCCAAACCGACAATATCGACAAAATGGCCTCTCTTTGAATGCAAATTGAGCATACGTATGTAATACAAAGGTTAGGGACCCTCTAGAAGTCACAATTTGTATCAAATTTTGATGAAACCTACAACATGTATCTTTATACTCCAAAAATCCGAGTGCAGTAAGAGAGTAGGAATGAAATGGGATTAAACATCCTACAATTATGGACCTAACCTGGGCTAATGAAAGACGGGCATACGCCATACAGTGTGCTATGAGGGAGATTTTTGCCCGGGCAGCGGCGCTACGGCCTACTCTTATATCGAATTCCAACTGCCAAGGGATCTTTTACGTGCACTCTAATGTGTACACGGTACCTCGGTTTTTCGTCTCATCCGAACGACTAGGCAGCTTTCCTTGTCAGGCCCTCCTTCTGCATCACTGACAAGAGGAAATCACGCCGGAAAATCGAGATGAACTTGCAGGGATCGAACACCCGACCTCCAGGCTAGCGAACTTAGCCACCGTGACCCCCCGCAGTAATAGAGAGAGAGAGAGAGAGAGAGAGAGAGAGAGAGAGAGAGAGAGAGAAATGTGGTTTAACTTCCACTCGAGACAAACTAGGTAATTTCGGGACTAACATAAGGTTGTTTTTTTTATAATGTATTTCGAAAATTCGCTTGCGCGTAGGGGTATTTACAAGTGGAAGGAAACCGGAGGACCCGCGGAAAACCCACTAGGTTGGACAAGCGACCCTTCTCCTTGCCACGTACAACCGGAGATTCGAAACCACGCCAGACTTTATGATACAGGGCGCGCACGGTAGCCCCCCCCCCTACAGCGCACTAAGACAAGTAAAACGAAATTTTGAATTATAAAAACACGAAATAAGATCCCTGTTTTAATCAGATTACAACAGAAAGATATCCTGACGCCCTCGTAAATACTTTCTGGTCATTTAATACCTCCACCCCCGCTGTTCTATACTCTAGGTTCATTTTAACTGTGCATATGAAACTTATTATTTTTTGGCGTTTTATTAATTGTTTTTAAACTTATGTTCCCGGAATTATATTATTTTGCCGCGTTTTATTAATTGTTTTTTTAGTAAATACTTGTGTTCCCGGAATTATATTATATAGCTAAGAACAATGCTTATTAATTTAATTGTACATGGGATATTATGAACTGATTTATTTACTTTTGATATAGATCGCGGTTTCAGTAACGATTTGGTAACTGCTTTTTGAAAAAGTTAAATTTAAATAAGTTGAGTGTGCAATTAGTTGCAATTAATAGATTACGTGTAATTGAATGCCAACTCAATCATATATGCTTATAATGTGTAAGTAGATGTTGCACAAGACCATAGCAACTGAAATTCCAGCACACAGACATGTTCATTAAGGGAGTGTTGGTCTTGATGGAACGTGTTTTGTTAAATGTTATTCGGCGCTTTGAATGCCCATATCGATCTTTTAAGATCATAAATATTTCACATACCACACGAGAGGATAGGTAGAAAAGTAAGGTGCGGCCATTTCATTTCTTGGTGGTCATTAAAAGCAAAATGGTTGTCCAACAAATAAACCCAAGAGGAAATTATAATAAACATATAATATGCCCGTGAAATCTATTCAGGTCGTATTTCAATAGGTGATTTATGTGTCCATCTCATGACGGGTAAAGATTGTTAAGCGTGAAAGAACATGCTTCTCGTCTATATTAAATTTAGTAGAATTTTCGACGCCTTATGTTTAGTGTGTATTGTGTGTTTTTTTTTAAACCATGTTTTTATTCAGGTTGACTGAATGGGATTGGGGAACATATTGGGATTAGCCTATATACTGCATCTGGCCCAAAATAGACCAACCATTTGCATTATAATCTATGTATGTAATTAGTTGAACTAGAGGAGTAATAATGTGATCAGAAACAAGCCAATGATTATCTATATTGTCACGTCTTAATCCACGCTAATATTTACTGGAATGGATGATTTAACATTGCATTAAGTGATCAAATTAAAACATCCACGGTAGATTACAAGACTAGTTCCGATTCAATCGAATTAAAGAGAGGTCCATCATCTGATTTTATAGAAATGAAATGACATGGGTTTAACGTCCTACTGCTATGTACCTAACCTGGGCTAATGGAAGACGAACATACGCCATACAGTGTGCTATGAGGGGAATTTTGCCCGGGCAGCGGCGCTAAGGCCTACTCTTATATCGAATTCCATCTATCAAGGGATCTTTTACGTGCACTCCAATGTGTACACGGGACCTCGGTTTTTCGTCCCATCCGAACGACTAGGCAACTGTCCTAGTCAGGCCCTCCTTCTGCAACACTGACAAGGGGAAATCCCGACGAAAAATCGAGATGAACTTTCTCGGCCAATGCAGGGATCGAACACCCGAGAAAGTTCATCTCGATTTTGTTACATAGTTGTACAATGCCATATATTAATCATTAACATTTATAGTTGGGGGGGGGGCGGATATTTTTTTGTTTTCATTTCAAAATAATGCAAAGTACTGTTTTCAGTACCAAGTTGAAGGTAACGAATGGTCTATGGAACAATGTTGGTTCGAGGGTAAAGCAGTCAAATAAAAAATAACAAAATTGCCGCCAAATTCCAAGAAACTTTTCTATTATTGAACCTAGAATGATGATTTTTGTCTCTATACCTAGGTTTATATGTATGAGTAATCAAACCAAAATAACAAAATGGCCGCCAAAATCCAACATGGCTGCCAAGCTCCAGCTTTTTTCGCATTACAATTCATAACTTTTGTACTATTTTGGTCTCTATACCTATGCTTGTATGTATGAGTAATGAAAAAAAAAGCAAACATAACTGGGACATATCTTCTCTTATATCGAGTCCTTCTTCCAAGGAAATTCTTACACACTTAAGAAAATGACTAACAAATTAACCGATTCCCCTATATACATGTTAGTGCGGTACAAAGGGGAAGCAGCTTGCCGTCCTCTTCCGTCCACCCATGGTTAGTTGGGTTGTTGGTAGGCATCATGAACATGTTGATGGTGCTCATTTGGAAGACACTCCTTTTGAGGTGTTGATCAAACGCGTCACTAGTTGGAGGGAATTTACTCCACGCCCCTAGTCTCATGTGAGAACAACCCCAATCGGACGAGGTCAACACCATTGTCCTCGTCCGAGTACAGCCTACAGACAAAGTTTGTTGCCATTTCTTAGAGATGTTTGGATTGGATTGTCGACAATAGTTCCAAATTGCTCCAAAAGGGATGGCACTTCATGCATCAACGTGCAACATGGTCGCTTACTCTTTACTTAAAGAAAGAAGTACTGTCTGATCCAGTAGACATGGTGAAAGGGTTAATCAGCGAAATGGATGTTTGAGATGTGTTTTTTACGTTTGAGTAAGTAGACGAGGGGAAATGTGTAGGGAGTGATAGTTAGATGTATTATGAATGGTTAGAGTGGCTGTGATGTTACGGTGAAATACTATGCCGCCACCGTAACACCACAGCTTTATGATTTGTTAGACAGGAGTGATGTAATAAGTGCGACAATAATAAATAACATATTTCTGATTTTATTGTCGTCTTTTAACACTAGCACTGGTTGTACGCAATTTTGAAACTAGCTGACGAAGACAGCTCGGCGGCGATTGTTCGCCTCCGGACTGCTCTGTCAGTATCTAACAAACGCATTTAGTTCGCGTACAACTTTTAACGAGAGTTTTCGGTAATGAAACATGTATAATACACTAAAATATGATTATTAAAGTCAATCGGTTATTAACTGTAGCCTCTAGAGGGTCCACAAGATTTTTTGAAGTGATCAAGGGCCATAACTCTGACAGTAATTATCAGAAATTGCTGAAAATCAATGGGTTTCTTCGTCACATGACCTAAACACTGTGTATAAATTTAAAGTCAATCGGATATTAACTTTGGCCTCTAGAGCATTCACAAGAACTTACGAAGTGATCAAGGGCCATAACTCTGACAGAAATTATCGGAAATCGCTGAAAATCAATCGGCTTCTTAGTCTCATGACATTTAACACCGTTATTAACTTTAGACTCTGGAGCGTCCACAAGATTTTTTGAAGGGATAAAGGGCCATAACTCTGACAGTAATTATCGGAAATCACTGAAAATCAATAGGCTACTTCGTCGCATGACCTCAAACACTGTGTATAAATTCAATGTCAATCGGTTATTAACTTTAGCCTCTAGAGTATACACAAGAATTTTTGAAGTGATCAAGGGCCATAACTCTGACAGCAATTATCGGAAATCGCTGAAAATCAATAGGCGCTCTTCGTCTCATAACCTTAAACACTGTGTATAAATTTAAAGTCAATCGGATATTAACTTTGGCCTCTAGAGCATCCACAGGAATTTTTGAAGTGATCAAGGCCCATAACTCTGACAGTAATTATCTGAAATTGCTAAAAATCAATAGGTTTCTTCATCTTATGACCTTAAACACTGTGTATAAATTCAATGTCAATCGGTTATTAACTTTTGCCTCTAGAGTATACACAAGAATTTTTGAAGTGATCAAGGGCAATAACTCTGACAGCAATTATCGGAAATCGCTGAAAATCAATAGGCGCTCTTCGTCTTATAAACTTAAACACTGTGTATAAGTTTAAAGTCAATCGGTTATTAACTTTAGCCTCTAGAGTGTCCACAAGTTTTTTAAAAGTGATCAATGGCCATAATTTTGACAGCGATTATCGGAAATCGCTGAAAATCAAAAGGCTTCTTCGTCGCATGACCTTAAACACCGTGTATAAATTTAAAGTCAATTGGATATTAACTTTAGCCTCTGGAGCGTCCACAATGGACCGACGAACCGTCCTTACTACACTCGTCACTAGGCTTCCTATACATATTATAATATTCAATTTACACCCTTGTTAATTAACACACCTTATCTCGAGTCATAACCCGAATGTTATTTTTTTTATCAAGATCCGTAGGTATTTACCTTTTTTGCTAGATTTTTATACGGCAAACGTATGTTTTAACCTGACCTATTACTCAGTGACAAGCTTCCGCCGCAAAAAGAGTTCTCGCCTTTTATTATTAGTATCATGTGCGGCAGGTTAGCTTGCGTCTAAAATCACTGTTCTCTGTTCCAAAAAATACAATAGTAATTTTCTACCAGACAACCATGGTTCTATTTACCGAGACTAGATAATTGCTCTCGGTGTTATTATCGCTATGAATAAGTTCATACACTGTTGAGAAAATAATACCGTTGGTTTGCTTCAAATTGAGCGTGAATCAACTCTGTACTGAAAATTCTGCGCGTGATATATATGAACTGTCTTCAAACATTCGGTTTATAATTAGCGATACACAGGTACAGTGGCAAGTGTTCTACTTCACAGACTAATACCTCAAAAGTACCTACGCGCGAAATCCAAGATTTTGGTACATGTAAAACAAAAAAAAATAGTGCCGGTGCGCGTGCCAGTAATAGAAAAACTAGGAGTTCGCGCATAAAAAAATGCACGAACGTACCAGGCGCGACGTCATCCAGTGAATACGTGGAAAAGGGCCATGGCTTTGAACAACGTCGCCATGCCTAGGTTTGTGGCGATAGTGTTCAAGTATATCATTTTGGATTTCTTTCCCCGCTTGAGTTGGGCTATGGTTCAGATTCTGCAGCCGGATTCAGAGCCTCGATGCGATGGAAATTACGACAAGGTTTGTGTTTCCAGTATACACCACCACAAGTGATGAAGACTGAAGGGCGTGGAAGAGATATGCTAAGACACGCGTGCCAGCTTCCCTATGGTTGCATTGATCCATTGGTGGACTGTTTCCAAAATGGTAAACGTGATCATCTGCAGTGATGTAGACACTGTTGTCAGCTGTGAAATATTCTTTTGTTATTCGTTTTTGGACAGAATGAGAACAGTTCCAGAAGATGCTGCCAATATATGCGTTGTCGCTTTAAGTCGTGGCGAACACTTGGGCAGGTTTGTGCCAGTAAGTAAGTAAGTACCCCACAGTCAATCATTATGAAGTCGTAAACATCTGGCGCAAATAGCTCTTCATCGACAAACATTGTCCCCCTGATGCGCCGGGATTAACATATATACGATCTGTTGGTACTTGTGTACGAGGAGCCAGAATTTGAACGTTGGACTATGCTGTGAAGCTATCACAACCTAATCATTAAAAGCCATCTCGCTGCCACTGTCTTCGTTGGCTCGCTTCAGAAGGCTGTCAACTCTTGTACCAAGAAGTAACTGTTCTCCAGTTGCATGGTGCACATACTACTCCTGTCAAAAAAAGGATAACAGATGAACGTTCCAAAGATGAAAATAATGTCTACATCACAGTAGTTCATCAAGTCCACCGTGTTGGAAACAGTCCACTTATGATCAATACAACCACGAGGAAGCTGCCATGCGTGCCTTAGTACATTTGCTACACGCCCCCAATCTTCGTCACTTAGGATGGTGTATACTGGATACACATACCATTTCGTAATCCTTCTGAGTAATTTCAGGCTCTGAATGTGGCCACAAAGCGGGAAAGACAACCAAAATGATCTTTCTGAACACTATCGCCACAAAACCTGGGCACGACAACGTGCAAGGCTATGTTCCTTTTCCGCGCTTGGACTGAATCAGGTAGAATTTCGTCCTTACATTTCAAGGGTAAGCGCCCCTGTTGCACTCCATTCCAAACATCGCTAAGATTCAAAGAAATGACAACAAACTGTATCTGTAGGCTGTACTCAGACGATGAAAATGATGTTAACCTCGTCCGATTGAGGTTGTTCTCATAGAAGACTAGGGGCGTGAGGTGAATTCCCCCAACTAGTGACAGTTTGGATCAACACCTCAAAATGAGTGTCTTCCATGGGTGGAAGGAAAAGGACGGCAAGTAGCTTACCATTTGGACCCGTTGCCCATCACCAAGGATGCGTTCCAGCTGGATCTGAAGTGCCCTTGTCCAATTACATGCTCGTGGTGCAAATGCGTGAATACAAAGTTGACGTACACACGTCAGTGCAGGTGCACATGCGAGAAGTAGCTGTAGCTGGAATCATAGAACTGTATTTAGTTCTATGCTGGAATATAACAATTTCAAATACTAACATGCACATAGGGCCCTTGGTTAATTTGTTAGCCATTTTCTTCTTGAATGTTAGGTGGTTGGATAGCGTGACTGAAAATGCAGGATGGATTGTTTGAAATGCTTTGTTACATGATCAACTTGTGTTGATATTTTTTGATATCAAAAAAGACTTGTAGGAGATTCTCTATTAACAGACTTCCGACATTAATCAGTTAATCGGCTTAAGCTTATTGTTGACTGTTGTATTTCCTATTATAATAGATATTGATCTAAATGACAATAATTCGGTAGCTAGATAAAATAATATCGATTGGCGTTAACAAAAACACAAACCAAATGACTTGAACCTTTTGTATCCCAAGATTTTTTGTTAAATGTAAAAAAGATAATACCACGAGCTGCGTTTGTCAATTATACATTTTTTTGAAAGGTGATTTTTTTTGCAGACGCGTCTAAATGTGATTATCTCCATAAGCGTTTTGAGATTGCCTCTAGATACGATTACTATCATTCTAAATCTCGGTTTAAATCACCCATTAGCTCACTAGCTATGTATAAAAAAACAATTCCCGGAAAAGTTCCAATCAACTTAGCAACGATTAAAACCTTTAACTGGTATTCCACGCAGATCCTTCAGTGGTATTTAACCTAAATCTTTAAGTCGATAGAAAAGACTATCACATCTTATATACTAATCGGTCACACTTGGTATTATGAAAGTTTAAATTCTTATCATAACAATCTATAACAATATTGTTACATTTTTAATCCCTTTTAATCCCTAAACGCTGGATTACCACGAAGGCCCCCTTTAATCCTTTACGGTCAATAACTGCGCCTTCGTGGGAATAAAACCATCTCTAATATATACTAAACAGCAAAAAAACCCCAAAAAACAAAACAAAAACGTCAGTACGATTTCAAAATCAGAGAGGCACTTCAATTATAAATCGTGCTAGAAAACGATTTACAAGAAAGAATCAAAGCAATTTGTTGTTAACAGTATGATTAATTTATCACAATTCCAAGACATTACGAGAAGTTCAATAAGAAGCGCGTCGTCTGTGCATGGAGTTGACCATACGATTGATGAACGCCATTGGCACCTGGGACCACACTTTCAGAGAAGCCGCGTGCAATCCATCGACTGTGTTTGGTCTCGTCCCTGGTTTTCATCCCAAAGATGTTCAATGGGGTTTAAGTCCAAACTAAGGGCTGGTCAGTGCATAAGTCCCGAGTAACTCTGGTGGTGTTGTCAAGCTGGAAAACGTTATTTCGATGTGGTATGGCGTGGGGTCTGAGAGCTTGAACACCACACCACTCACTCTCTGGTTAATGCCTATTTCACCCCAAACCATTATGCTTGGACCTCCCCATGAGTCTTGTTCTATGACACATTGGTCATAATCACGCCAGCCACGCTGACGCAATATTCCGGTCCTGCCATCTACAGTTGATACGCAATACTGACTCTCATTTGTGAACAGAACAGTTCGCCATTGCCGGTGACACCAAATCTGGTGTTGTTGAGCAAACGGTAGACGTTCGCGTTGAGGACGAGGGGCGGTCTACGGCAATGTATCGGTACATTTCAACTGTCTGGTGTACTGTCCTAGATGCCTATGTGAAGGGCTTCTACACGCGCTGTCGCACACCATGGCGAACTTGCGGTAATCTTTGGTCTACCAGTTCAGGGCCGATCATCCGTGCTGTGGATGTGCATTTTATTGGACTGGTCCCAGTCAAGAGCACGTGCAGCATGAGTAACATGAAAATCATGGCTAACACATTACCATCTCAAAAATCAGGTTGCGTTTTTGAGAATGTTTCCTGGTTTCAATTATGTGTTTGGGAAGGAGCCTTATTGCTCATCTAAAGTGGGAGAAGTGGTCATAAATATACAATAAGAACAATTTGCAAGTTGTATACAATGCGCCTATTCAAATTTAGGATTACATATACACAATTAACGAACGTAGATAACCATAAAACAGTAAAGACAAAAATAGCTTATCATACTGTAAACTAATATTGAGTGGGCCGTCCACCATCGGTTACCAAATTACAATATTAATGATTTCAGGTATAATCAGTGTTAAAATAAATCTATTGAAATTTAAATAAGTAACTAAAACAACACATTGGACATTAAATGAATGAATGAAATAATAAACAAACGGATGAATAAATGCACAACTTATTTCCCTGTAGCATTATTATAATTGACAGTAATTGTCGTAGTTTCATTGGTTTCAACATTAACCAATAACAAAGCGTATCAGTGAAATCAATCTATAATATATTCCTTACTTCCTGAAACTCGTCTACAGTATTCATATATATATATATAACAGTGATATTCGAAGGTTCTAGAGCATTTAAGGACACTAGTTGATCAAGTCCTGGGGCGACGTTTACCAGAATTTACAAAAAATGTTTTCAGAACTTCGAATTCGTATTGCAGTTTTCATCATTGTATACCAGATGAACAATTTAAATTGTTTATGTCCCGATTATTGGCTGGGATTTAAGAATGTTTTAGAAAATGTGCTACCACATTCGGCAATTAAAATGATTTCGATAGATTCAAAAATGAGGTGTATCTTATCTTGTAAATTTGAACCACGCTGTGTAGCTTTCGCCTTTCATCAAGAAAGGAAGGAATGCCATCTTTATACCAGAAATGTTGAAGAACTAGGACGTGATCCTGACCCTGGAATGAAGGTTTTCTTGGTGTTGGCAGGTAAGGTATAACATTGTTTTCTTTGACAATCACAGTGTGTAATGGAAACATTCAACTGTGGTGGTTACATGTAAGTTATGAAATTGTTTTATTTGACGCTTACACTGTAATATGTAAACGTTCAGCTGTAGAGGTTACCGGGAAGTAATTACATTGCTTTCTTTGACGCTTGCACTGGGGTTTCTATAATGAAAATTTCATGTGGTGATTTAGTTGAATATATGCCTATTTTACTGTGGGTTCCATAATCCAAATTTCACATGGATTTGAAATAATTTGTCTACGGCAGCGGTTCTCTGAGACCAGGATGCACGACCATGGTCCCTATCCTGTTCTTGTGCTTCCACGGTTCGAATCTGGGTCAAGGTTCGTATCTCTGCACTATTTGATCACATACTGATGGCAGTACCTATTGAAACTCCTCTCTCCATTTGGTAAAGAAGCCCCTTCGTTTATTAAAGATTCAAAGGGCGTATGCGACAAACTACAGAACCAACCAAAAGATATACAGATTCTCTCGTACGATGTCATAGACCTTTTCACTAACATTCCTCGAGAAGAAGCCATTGAAGCACTGCGCCATAGATTAACCTCCGTAAAAGAACGCACTTGACACCAACCTCAGTACGGAAGACATCATCAACCAATGTCATTTTCAAGCAGAATGAAGACCCTGACCCACTCCTCAACCACCTCAACAACCAAAACAACAGAATAAAATTTACTATAGAAAAAGAACAACACCATCCCCTCCCGTTCCTGGATGTCCTAGTGAAGTGATCTGTAGATAAACTGAATACCCGTGTATATAGGGAGCCAACACACACCAACCAGTACATTAATTATAAGTCTAATCATCCACACATCATAATGAAAGCCACTATACCACTAGAGCGCAGAGCCGTAAACATCTGTGACGAAAATTCTATCAGATCTGAACTTGATCACATTGAAACCTCTCTAACAAATTTTAATAACTACCCCCGACAATTAGTGCATAAAATCATCAAGGCCACCACCAACCCTCAAACAGATATAAACAAACCAAAACCAGATAAACCACCAGTGAGAATAACAATACCATTTCAAGGCAAAATATCATACAAACTCAGAAGACTCTTAACCCCTACAGGCATCCAGGTAACATGTTCTAAAGGAAGGACCCCTAAATATCTCTTGAAGGCCAGTGGCAAACTAAACCCAACCCAACAACCAAATCCGAAAGAATGTGTTTATGAAATCACCTGCATATGTGACAGCAAATACGTGGGAGAAACAAGACAACCTTTGGATAAGAGAATTAGTCAGCATAAATCAAAACCCTCCACCACCAACTCTGCTGTGGCCCAACATATGCTATCCAACCCAGGACACAGAATTAAAACATATAAAACTTTGGCAGCCAATCTACCGATAGAGAAAACCCGTAAACTTATTGAAGCTTTACACATTAAAAGAAACAGCCCAGACCTCAACCGCGACACATGGATTTTCCTATCCAGTGCTTATGATGAACTTATTAAATAACAAAATATTTGTGTTTCTCCATAGTCACATTTTTATTAGTATTTATTTATCCTATTTTCTAACATTATTACCAAATTTATCTGTTAAATCCAACTTCAAACGAAACAATAAGAATTAGTTAGTTTAGTCCATTGTACATCCAATCACAAAGAGATCACAGCTATCACAAGTTAATTATCGTTATCTAAACTAACATGCTACATCATAACTGTAATGTATGTATATCCTTATTCTGTTGGTAGTATTGAACATATCATTATAGTTATTAATTGCTTAAATCCACTCATGGCTTCATTTAAGCTTAGTGTTAATTAGTTTGTTTTTAAACTCCTCTGATCTTGTTGTTGTAAGCCAAAACCGCCCCCGGTTTTCCAACCGCAAGTTATTCCGGGCATAGAATATACCCCACAGATCAAGGAGAGTTACCGTATTCGGTTTATAATATTACTTAAATTACAGATGGGAGCAATGTTGCCAGTCTAAAACCATCATCAACAAGCTCTGTTGATATTCTACAACCAATATCAGCAGCTTTAGATAACGACCCAAGTACCTGTTTTCAAACACAGAAAGAAGATTATCAACCCTGGTTCCTTGTTGATTTGATTGACACATTTCTTATTCGTTTTATACTGGTGTACAACGAGGATTTGTATCGTAAGTATAGATATTTGTAGATAACGAGATCTTGAGCAGGTTGCGGCTGGACCGGCAACATTATATGCCGGAAATCAACCGAAAAAAGGGAAAGCAACAGGAAAACACCATTTTATACTTAATACCGATAAACACTAAATACCGGATAACACACTACATACCGGAAAACATCCTAAATACGTAACCCGGGGCGTGGTCCTCTGCGTGAGGGGGTTTAGGATTAGGTATTTCCGGTGTTTTCCAGGGGACCAGCGAAAGATTACGGCTAGGAAGACCAGGCTCCTAGTTCCCTATTTAGGGTGTTTTCTGGTATTTGGTGTGTTATTCTGGTGTTTCCTGTATAAAATGGTGTGTTCTGGTTGTTTTCCTATTATTTCCGGTGTTTCCGGTATATAGTATATCCCGGCTGGACCAAGAAGGATCCTATGAGTTGTGTAGTTCGGGTCATGGCTGGACTGAGAAGGGAGCTGCGAGTATGGTAAGCTCGGGGTCTCGGCTGGAAAGTTATTTGTTAAGTTTCAATTAAAATTTGTGTTTGCTGATATGGAATAAAATGAAATGAGATTTAACACCCTACCCTGCAGCGACTGATTTAATGAAGAAAAGCATACGTCATGTGCTTTAAGGGACAATTGGCCCGGATAGCGATACTACAGCCTACTCGTAAATCAAATGCTAGCTTCTAAGGGTTCTTTTTCTGCACGTCAAGGTGTACACATATGCATTTAAGGTACAGCACATTGGGGTCGGCTGTTAAACAACACGTGTTTCTTTCTAGCTGAACGCCTCCACGATGTCAATTACGAAGTCTACGATTCTGATCCAACGGTAAACAACTCCCCAGAAGGTAATTGTTGTGCTTCAGTGGTTGATTACAATACAGGTAAAAACATCATCAGGTGTAACGATGGCGTTTATGGTAGATTTGTGAAGATTTCTATCGAAAAGTCAAATTTCTTAACTTTTTGTGGAGTGGAAATATACGGTATACCTGGTAAGTTTCTTTTATGTTGATATTTTGTACATTTTAGACCATTATTTTAGGTGGTGGGGTTTCTCGAACTCTAAGCTGAATAGGGGTATTTAGCAGTGAAAGGAAACCGGAGGGCCCATATAAAACCCACGAGGTTGGACAGGCGACCATATTATGAATATATTTAAACTGATTTACATTCAAACGTTTCTGCTTTTACTTTCCTTTTTTTTAAAACAATAGTAAATCAGAAAATTTTGGATTGGGGAACAGGTTTAGCCTATGGACCCCCTCTCCATAGTATACAAATACAATCGTTAAAATACAAAATAATAGTAATAAATATACAAGATAATTGAAATGTGATGGCTTCTTACATGGTATACACATTACACAGCCACAACAGAGTTTAAATTCAAAATTCATGACTTTAAAACCCCTTGGAGAAGTCGAGAAAATCATGGACTGCTCTGTTTTTTGTTGAAAAATATTTTGAGAACGAGCATCTGAATGTAATGAGCAAACTAACAGAAAGTGTTCAGAGTCTGCAAAAGAGTTACCGCAATCGCATGTAAGAATGTCAGAAATATGCCTTAACATTTAAATCACTGCAATAAAGTCGAATACGAGAATGGAGAATCGAATGTCAGTCTTTTGCGTCTTGTTTTTCAAGGCTGCATCAGTATAGTCTCGGTCACCCAGAACCCCCTAGTATTCAACGTACGGAGGGTCTGGGTCGGTTCTTAATTTTTGACGAAAATTACTGGATAATCTACCCAGTAGTTAGGATGCCTGTTTGGCTACGCTCGTGCGTGCATGCGCAGACGCATGCACGTGCATGCACGTGACCTTGCACGTGTTTGACCTTGATGACCCCTTGCACGTGTATGAACCCTTGCACGTGTTTGACCCCTTGCACGTGATCTTGCACGTGCATGACCCCTTGCAGAAAGAGAGGGCGCGCGCGGAATAAGAGAGAGAGAGAGAGAGAGAGAGGAGGGAAGAAGAGGGGAGAAGGAGAAGAGGGAAGGGGAATAACTCTTTTCCATTGATTAAGTTGGCCCTGAAAAGGGCCGTTTGGTCAGACTAGCAAGTGCGCGGTTTAGCAGGAGCATTTCGGCTTTTCTGTCAAATAGCTTGGTCGCTTCTGGCATTTGATAAGATGCTTGTATCGTCTATGGCATGTGTTCGACACATCTACCCCACACCAGAAGCAGACAAGGTAATCGGCATCTGGCCGATTACCCCTAAACAAAGGGTGATATCCCCCGCAAGTCGTACAAAATCTCTTATCGATAGAATCCATTTTGTTTGTGACTTCTTTTGGCTTAGACATTCCTATTTATAGCTCGGGACGGGACGAATCTAATGTGTTGGGGCGAAACCATTTTCCACCAATCAGAATAGCATGACGTCACATGACGTCACAAAAAATAGACACATAATATGTTGTCGACATTTTATTGAACTTGAACACATTTACAAAGCATATTATTGAACACAAAATTGAACTTGAACACAAAGGCATTGAACACAAAAAAAACATATTTACAGAGCAAAAAAGCATCGACACCGTTGTCCCTTCTTCTGGTCTGGTTGCAAATCGGGGAAATGATCCCTGGCCCATTGTTCGACTAGTATATCGTTTACACGATACACGCGACCGAAAACGGAGAGGGCGTGTGTGGAGGGCACGTGAAATCGATGACATAGATAATACAAACAATAATGTCCGCACACAACACTGTCGAGTCCTTGAATCCATCGGGGTTGGTAGTGGAGTTGTAGATCTCGGACGAAACGTCGAAAGGCTTCTCCGTAGACATCAGGGTGACAACCGTACGAATCGAAGAAGGTAACGTGATCTGGTCCTTCGCATACAAACACGGTCCAGTGTTTGCCGGGTTGGTCTTCGTCGTCCGTGTTGATGACGTAGGCTTTAGGGTACGAGGTCGGGCGTAGTATATCCAGATGATTACGAGCCCATACACCCCCGAAAACGTTACCAGGGAGATGTTTTTCTAAAGCCTGTGTCAATTGTTGATTGGAGAGAGCCTCACCAATCTGTGATGACTTGTCGGTTAGCGTCGATTTCCAAGACATTGTCGTATTCGGCAAACACAACAAGACTGAGGTGATTGGTCGGGGCCGCACCGAACTTGAGTTCCAAAGACAGGTTACCTGCCGCTTTGGGATGAAAGTAGTTACCATCGGCTCCGTGGTCGTTGGTCAAATCGAAACAATACAAGGTGTACCCATTGATATAGTCGTGGAAAGGGAGGTCCAGGTCTTCTCGGGTGTTTAAGACGGCCACCCTTTTCATCAAATCCAGGTAGGGATTGATGGCTTGTTGCTGGGGAAAGTTGACGTCGTATTCGTCTACAATTTCACCGTTCTTGGTCAATTTGATGTTTTCCAATTGATTGTGTTGGAATTCGAAGGGATTTCTGTTTTTTCTTCCATCGTAGGCCGTGTTACGTACCATACCCACGATTAATCTCTTTGGTAGGCTTTCGTTGACAAACAGATTGTCTAGGACGTGACTGGTGCGATTGTCGGGAATGACCATGTCGCGGACCACCACGCGCTTCAGGGGATACTTGGCGTTGGACGATTGAAGTTGCGTGGCCACCCGTGTATAGGTACTGGGAGCCAGAGTGACGAACGGGATATCCAGGTAGGCTTTGGTGAACTCGACTTTGTAGTCTTCTGCATCGTTGCCTTCACCGTACATCAGAAAAAATTTCGGGGATTGCTTTTCCAATTTCAACCGCAGGTCTACACCGTCAATCAAATACCGATCTTGTAAACACATATCCAAGTGTAGACGCGACTGCAATTCAAAGGTGCGACTGGCAGCGATGGTTTTCTGGCGTTGTTCCAATCCTTTGTTATTCGGAGCCTGTCGTCCACCAACCCCGGCGGTGGCGACGGATTTCGTGGAATTGAACTGTCCGGCCGTATCTTTTTCCCACAGAACTTGTTTCGACAGGTGGTCGTTCTTGGCTCCCTTACCGAAACTCAACAAATTCTCCAAGTAAGCCCGGTAGGGATAGGTGGGCAGAGAAGTGGTGACCAAAGTTTCGGCATCCTTTCCCAGGCGTAATTTGACGTCTTTAAACAATGAATGAAACAAGTTGTTAATGGGTGCGACTTGACTATCCGCATCCAGGTCTTCCCCGTCGTTCTTGGTCACCTTCAGGGCCACGTGTAGTGTCATGTTGGCCAGATTGATGAAATCGGTGGTGGCATTGGAAAT
Source organism: Patella pellucida (assembly GCA_917208275.1). Taxonomy (NCBI): domain Eukaryota; kingdom Metazoa; phylum Mollusca; class Gastropoda; family Patellidae; genus Patella; species Patella pellucida. The sequence goes on from OU795039.1 coordinate 69,200,313, forward strand.
ATAAAATTCGATGGGACCATCGTGGTTCAGGTCGGGTGTCAGTGGATACTTTCTAATGTGGGTCACCTTGTTTATGGCTGTCTGCGTGTCGGGTACACTGAACAAATCCTGCAATTCGTCTCGCGCGCAGGGACAGGAATCATTGCGCATTACCTGCGTAGCCATGGTCGAAGATATCTAGTTTACGTCGTTTGTGAGAGGTGACCTGTGGCTTCTTCTTCCTCTTCGGACGATGTGAAGTGGACGGGGTTCGTGAGGGGTCTTTTATAGGTTCCAGGTGGGCGACCACGTTCTTGAGTGTGTCGGACATCGTGTTTGACAACGCGGGGCGAAGCGTGTCCTGGGCGACTTTCTTCCAGTTCCATTTTTCACGACCACTGACGGCGTCGAGCACGCTTTGCCCCACTTTGGGTAACATTTGGGCCACATTCTTTTTCACGGCCTCTTTCCCGGCCGACCACAAGGTCTTCCCGACCGATTTGACGGCATTCAATAACCCCGACCATCGACCGGCACCCTGTGGTTGTCTCAGAATTCCCCCCTTGTACACTACCAGACCATTGCCAGCCCCTCGCTGTCTGAGCACTCCACCTTTGTACACTCGAATCATCATCGGCGGCGAAAATGAAGTTGGACCACCACCTTACCGTCGAGAAATGGCACGGCTTTCCCCATGCCGTTCCTTATATAGAGACCAATGGAGTTTAATCGACTGTACTTCAGAGGTAAGTAGTTAATCCTGGCGGGACGGTGATACAATCGTCGACTGGGAATCACGTCCAACAAAGTAGCCCTCACGTCGCCAACGATCTGGGGTTCGATAATGTCCGTGTAGATGTAAAACAGATCGAACTGGATTTGAAGATTTGGGGTGTGGTGGGCGTAGAAATACCGTAGACTTTGGCCATCTTCGCCGGTCATTTCGATTGACTGCAGGGAAATCATCAATTCGTTTCCAGTCCATCCCATCATGGACACGATGGGACCACACAGACGAAGTTCGATTTTCGGCAACACGTCCAACCAGAAAAGCGTCTGCACGTGATTGATCTTCAGATACACTCTATCGTTGGTGTTGTCTTTCTTGAAAGACACGAAGGAACCTCTTGATACGGCCCCTTGACGCATCAACTCTCGAGTTTCGTACTCGTTCTGCTGTTTCTTCTCTTCGTCGGTCATTTCCTTGTTATTGGGATCTAAGCGTTCGGGTTGATGGGCCAAATGATCGTAGATGGGAGTCAGGTTCCACAAATCATCCAGTCTAGTGTTCAGGACATCCAGGATGTGTCTCAGCGACTCGTAGTCGTCACTCTTGATGTGCGTTTCCATTTCGATCGATCCCTTGATCTCACCACCCTTTACACCTTTGAAACAATTTGACGGGTCGATCCTGTGGCGGTCCCGGCATATCTTTACTTCGGACGCCGTGCTCGAGGGCGACCAAGGATGAATGCGTAAGCCGAGCGTGTTGTCTCGTTGATCGATGTTTTGCCAATGGTCAGGTAACGTGATCATGGACAGACCCACTTCCCAATCCCGATGATCGACAAGAAGTGGCGGTTCCAGGTGGGTGTGATACGTGGAGACTTTGTTGTCGGGATACCACGACATGGAACTGTCACTAGGAAGTGTGAGGTAAAAGGGTCGGTCGTTGTTCATTATGTTTGGTTTTCAAGGTCGGTGAAGGTAACAGGTAACCCAAGGTACTGGAGAGTAAGGCCGTCCACAAGGTAGTCTGCGATCCGTCGGATTTGAAGGCCAACTGGGACAAAGAAATTCCCGCCACGACGTACACTAAAATCACTTGACAGAAAAAGACAATTTCCGCTTGTGGCACACGTTTTCCCAAGAGCGACCAATTGTGGGCACTCGCGGACGTAGACGTGATTTCGTCTTGCATGTTGACTGAGGTTGACGTCTCTCGCTCCTATTTATACGTTTTGGAGACTGGTCCTGTCGATCAACGAATTAAAACTCGCCGGATAGCCCAACCATTTCACCAAAACTTTGTCTTTTTTTCTTTCGAGTACTCTTTCGATGGGAAAGAGTTCATCGTCGTTGACTTGGACCGCTTGCAATTCTTCGGGATAGAAGGTGCCCTGTATGGGTTCACCTCTTTCGTCCAAAAGTTTGTAACCGGGACCGATATTGGGTGTAACGTTATGTTTCCAGAGTCCAGTTTGGCCAGTAACCTTTATCAAAAGCCCCATGTTTCGGTAAAGCCAAACGTACGGTCGTGCCGGTGTCCATGGTTTTCTTTTTCTTTTTGGTGGGACGTGGAGGTGTTGTCAACATCCATTCGTGTTCGGGACGAACGTCTTTGGGTGCCATGCCAATGGTACGATGTCGTCTAGCATTATAAGCCCGAACCAATTCGTCTAGCACATCGATGTACCGTTGTGTTTGTCGATGAGTAAAGTATCGCCACATGCGCTCTTTCAATGTCCGTTGAAATCGTTCCACCACACTGGCCTTGGTTTCGACGTTGTGTGTCACGAAGAAATGAATATTTTTCTTTTTCAGGTACGCTTGCATTTTTCGATTGAGGAATTCGGTACCTTTGTCCGTTTGAAGTCGTAGAGGTTGTCGACTTTGAAGGATTCGACGAAAAGCGTCCACCAAACTGTCCCCCGTCTTGTTTTTGAGAGGCAACACCCATGCGTACTTGGAAAATACATCGATGACGCACAGCAAAAACCTGTATCCCTCATTCTGTTGGGCCAAGGCCGACATATCGCTCAAGTCTGCTTGCCATTGGTGATCTATCCCGGCCACCACCGTGGGGGACCGAGAGAATTTCTTTTTCAGTGGTTTGTGCAAGGTGTACGCCCTTTGTTGTTTTAACCATGTCTTGACTTGGTCCAAAGCCACACCAGTAGCTTTGTGAAGACCCAGGGCTCCACCGAAAGCGGCCGGGTGATTCGGGTCGTAATACACTTTCTTCAGCTTTCGTTCCATGTTTCAATTGATTGTCATATGATCAGGCTATTTATAGTTTTTGCAAAGACAGCCATCTTCTGGTAGATGTACTAGGGGTATCCGTGCTGGAGATTTTCTTCTTTCTCGGACGTCGCGGCGGAGTCCGTGTGGGTGGCGTGGACAATACGTTCCATCGTTCTTGATTACCAATGGCTTCGCGCGGTACGTTCGTGGCCTTTAACTTTGCATCACGCCAAACCATCCCATGGGGGCCTGGGTATTCTTTCGCCGACGAACCAAATCGTTCACAATGTCAATGGCATTGGTACCTGGTATGGGTACGCCATTTCGAATCAATTCCAAGTTCTCATTCCACGACCAAGGTGTCTTTTCTTTCATGTGTTTCAACAAAAGGCGAGCTCGATGTTGATAGGCTCGGGGAACCGACTCCAGAATGGGTGTATCCGAAATTTCTTCTTTTGGCTCGGGTATGTTTTCGTCCGACAAGGGAATGACCTGTTTTCTTTTCTTTTGCATCGTTTGATAACGCTGTAACAACTGTCCGTACCGTTGCATTTTATTTTCGTCGCCCAGTGTTGGGTCGTTTAGCACGCGTTGCATGTCTTGGTGAACATTTTCGACGGCCTGCATGACTTTGACGGGTTTGACGTCGGTGGGTCCGTCGAAGGGCACCAGTTTCATTTTCTTGGCGAATTTCATCTTTTGGAAAAGACCGAAACAACCGGGTGAAGAATCCCCCTTTTTGTTGTTTCAGAAGTCGCCGACGGGTCTTCCAAGGTGTTTTAGACGTGCCCAAACGTCGTAACAAGGGGGCGTCCTTTTTCAAACGTTTGATTTCTTTGTTGGCCACAGGAACGTTGCCACGAATCAGGTTTCCAATACACTCACACACACCGTCGACGATGGGCTGGGTCTCGAGTAAAAGAGGACGGTCTTTCGGTGCAGTGTTCAATAGATACCGCAGTGTCTCCATGACTGAGCTCGGGGTCGTGCACCGGTTCCCTTTTTATACCTTTCTGTCCCACAGGTTATCCACCAAATAGTTTCTTGAACTCGGCAAACCCAGCGTTCGCTCTCTCGCTCCTTCTTGTCCAGGGATGTTTACCACCCTGTTGTCCTCCCAATAGTTTAGATACCAAGGGGGCTAATGCTGGAATGGCCATAGCGAGCAAGGCACCGATAGCACCGCCTTGTTGTTTGAGAAGCCTTTTTTTGACGTTGGGTGATGTTCGTGGATTAGTCAATTTGCGAAGCAATGCTCGATGTTGATTCAACTCTTTAGCACTCAGACCCTTTCCACGCTGAGCGGTCCGTCGAACGAATTTATTTCGTTTCTTGTTTCTTTCCTCTTGCAGCCTTTCCTTCCATCGCAGCAAGATACGAATCAACACACCCCCGAAAAATCCACGTCCTCCGGGTTTCATGATCAGAGAGAGTTTTTCGGCCGTCGGCATGTTTTTCTCCGTCAATTGGGTCAACACCTGGCGATTTCGTTCCACCCATTTCTTGTGTTGTGCATGCAGGGGTTGAATGTTATCATTCAGCAAATGGTTGGCCGCCAACTTGAACCACTGCAACAATCCAATACGCGCCCTGTCCGTATTCTTGGCCAGCTGTCCATAAGCCATATCGGGAGTCAGTTGTTGTAACTTGCGAATGAACGCCTTCAATCCTTTCATAGAACTCTTCTTTTCTCTTCGTGGTCTTCGAAAGATCGGCGAGGGAGACCGAGAAGGGGAACGTGGTGACATGGGTCGTGGGGGTGTGACTGGGAAGATAAAGCGTGGTGGTGTGAGCGGTAAGGGAGACATAGGACTCGTGGGTGGTGTCAACGAGGGGGGTAACCATTGGGTTCTGCTGGGGGCCCTCATGTTCGGACGAGTGCGCCTTCGTACCGTGGGACCACGAAGGTCCGGTGCCAAGGTCGGGAACGTCGCCCGGGGAAGGGTCGGAGGTGGGTGTTTCCGCTGCGTATTCTTCGTGCGAGCCATCGTGACAAACAGAATCAATTCGAGGTACAGGTCCCCCTTTTATACTTTTTGGACGTAGACGATGGGTGGTTCCTCTTCGGGTACAATGTTGCTTCTCAACCGCAGAGTCTCGGGTGTGTCGGGCTTCAAATCAACGAGTAAGTAACTGCGAGGGGTACTCGTCGCATCCTTGAAAGCTTCCTCCATATACTTGGTATGGGAAGGGTACATCTGACGGGACAACACACTAATTTGCGAGGCGTCTCGAGGGTTTTTGAACAAAACCAAGTAATGGGCATTCAGGCTGATGGTGCGCTGTTTCTTGTCAAACAAATTTTGCACAATGTAAATGACATTCGTGTCGTGGTGATGACTTTTTTTCGTAAACCACTGTTGCAATATCTCCGTGTCTTCCCCCATCAAATCATCCACGATTAAACATTGGGGCCCTTTGACTTGCCCCATCACGTCGTCAATATCCGTCAATCCTTTGACATAAGTGTATGGAAAGCGTTCGTAACTCTCTTGCCATTCCCCGTAGGCCCACACGGTGCGTTGGGGAGGGATGTCGAACAGAGACGCTTGGAGAAATGTCTGTACAAAGACCGTCTTGCCAACCCCCGTTGGACCGCTGACTAACATGGTAAAGGGGTGTTTGAACGCCACATCCATCTTGCATTGTCCCCCAATCCCCTTCTCCCCTGCCTTTTATACCTTCGCGCCCACCACAGAACAACAGACATGGAGTGAAATAAGAACAGATTTTATTTTACAAAAAATACAAAAAGAGCATTCAAAAATACATTCAATACAACATATAGTACAAAGGAAAAGAAAAAATATTAGTTAGCGCGTTCTCTCTTCAGGATCTCTTGTCTCAACCAGGGTACGTTTCTCAGGACACGAGGAATCCAATACACTTTTCCCAACAGCTTCTGCATCGTATCGTGAGGGTGCCAGTCTTCCACTTCAGCAAACGTGACGACAACGGGTACCCATTCGCTCATATCGAAACAGGGGGGATACGCCAAGACTTCGGTCATATCTCTCGGACCCGCATACTGGATGAATGCTCGGGCAAAACTTTCTGCTTCCTTCTCCGCCAACAAGATAACAGCCGGCTTCGGGGTTTCGTCAGCTTCACTCGTAGTTGGGGTAATAACTGGTGGACTGACAGGCTTCTGTTTTCTGTTTTTCTTTGTAGCGCCTGTAGAATTCGAACGCTTCTCCTGACCAGTATCAGTATCGCTGACTGCGGGTGTTGTCTCTGGGCATATCGACGTTGTTGTCGAACATGCGACTGGCAACGGCTTCAAAGTTGTTTTCTGTTTGGATTTCTTTTTCGCACTCGAGCAGGCCGTGACCAAGCTGTCCACAGTTGAGACATTTGTGGTTGTCGTCGGTGGGTCTCTTGATTCCGTAACACTTTCTTTTGACGTCTTCTTTTCTTTCTTCGTCACTTTTCGCTTTTTGGGCTTCGGCTCGTTGTCCACACTGGGGCGCCCAGTGTCCTGCTTTTCCACAGCGGTAACATTTTCCATAGGAACCATAAGCTGATCTGTCTTGTCTTGGTTGTGGATTTCGTTGCTGCTGTTGGGAACGAACAGGGCAGTCTCTATACCAGTGTCCGACATTGTTACAGGAGAAACAAACTTGACTAGCCATCGAGAGTAGAATGAAATTTTATTCTGAGACTTTGCTTCTTATACCCTTGGTTGTGACGTCACTCTCTTTTGATTGGTTCTTTCTTTTCCTTCGTTTCTATTGGTCCGTGTCTAGTCTATGATTTCCAGGCTTTCCACGTACTTTTGCACTTCTTCCCAATCAATGACAGCTTCACTCACGTGACAGGCCTCCAACAATGTCATCAGGTTGGCTCGATTACCATGTCTTTGTCGCCACTGGTTGAACACGGTGAAAATTTGCATGCGCGCGTTGTTAGGATGACTCATCTTGGCTTGACTGATCCGTGCTTCTCTGATTCCCAGATGTCTGCCAATACATTCCCAGCCTTCGCCCAGTTTACCGGACATGACGTTGATATCCATTTGATCCAGGAACCATCGTTTCTTTTTCTCTGGTAGCTCGTCCATCCACCGACGTATGGGATTCTCTTTGGGTTCGATGAACTCGTCTTTGCGTTTGATCAACACCGTCTTAAATCCCGGAACCACACTCCAAAACTTTTTCAAGGCTTCGTCCACGTCTTCCCGCCATTGTTGTTCGTCCTCCCACGTCTTGACTCGGTCGCGTGGGTTGTCCACCATACTGCCTAACACGCTATCGACGTCTTCTGGTTTCGGCTCGTCCAACCAGAGGTAGTGATTGTAATCGTCGACAGGGTGTGAGGCTCGGCCCGTTATGGAACACACACCCAATCCCAGACACGAATGGTATCTCTGACTGGGGTGATCGTACTTGCATCCAATACACTCCGCGTGATGCTTTTCCTCTATGATGGGTAGGTAACACTTGCAGACCCGAAAGTTGAGCCATCGTCGTCTTAGTGTCTCGATCAAATCTGTATTTTCTGTCGGTTCGTCTCCATCTCTGGTCGGTCGCCATCCTCCCGAGACACGAAAGTCAGTATCCATAGGGGTAAGTATTGATCGGTTGGCCATTGTCATTGAATTGAACTAAACGCTTGTCGTACACGATTTTATACTTTTTGTTCTCGGGGCGTGTCCAGAGACGTCGATCACGTGATCTAAAAATCTTAAACGGTTCTTCCTATTTCTGCTCATGTTGCAATCGGTATTGTACAATAAAAAAACAGACATAAAACTAACAACACTGATTCGAGTCTATTTTTTCTCGTGTATCAATCGGTATTCCAGGTTGCCCATATACGGTAGCAGGTCGTCCCAAGCGACGACGGCTCCACTCGCGAGACAGGCTTCTATCAACGTCACTAGATTGGCTCGCTTAATGTTTCCCTGCATTTCTTGTACCAACAGCCAACGGCCAGCTTCCTTGCCGTACATTCTTCGCCATTGGTTGAACATGTTAATGATTTGTTTCCGTGTGTCGTTTAGGTAAATCTTCTTGGCGTGACTAATATGCTCTTCACTGACCCCCAGCTGTCTGCCGAGAGATTCCCAACCTTCTATCACCATGTCAGAGATCTTTTCGATATCCATTTCATTCAGTTCCCAATATAACATTCTCCTCGATGACTGCTCCATCCATACGCGTATGGGGCACAGTCCATTTTTGCGTTTGATCACCGCCATCTTAAACCCAGGAACGATCTCCCAGTACTTTCTCAAGGCTTGCATGACATCTTCCTGCCATCGTCGTTCGTCTTCCCAGATCTTGACTCGTTTCCATGGGTCGTCCACCATACTGTCTAATACTTTATCGACGTCTTCTGATTTCGGCTCGTCCAACCAGAGGTAGTGACTGTAATCGTCAACAGGGTGCGAGGCTTGGCCCGTTATGGAAGACACACCTAGTCCTTGACACGCATGGTATCTCGGACTGGGGTGAGCCATACTGCAGCCGAAACACTCCTCGCGCTGACTTGTTTCTATTATTGGCAAATAACACTTGCTGACACGAAAGTTGAGCCATCGTTCTCTGAGTTTTTCGACCATACCCATATTCGTTGCTGCTGATTCACCATCTTATCTGTTTGGTCGCCACGTTCCTGACAAATGAAAGTCAGTATCCATAGGGGTAAGTGTTGATCGGTTGGCCATTGTCATTGAATTGAACTAAACGCTTGTCGTACACGATTTTATATTTTTTGTTCTCGGGGCGTGTCCAGAGACGTCGATCACGTGATCTCGAAATCTTAAACGGATTGGAGATGACAAGCGGTTCGTTTTGATTGACGTGTCGTACGCTCTCCTTCATGATGACGTAATTCAGTTGTTGGGAGGCACGATAATTCAAGGTGAATCCCCGGACTTTGCATACCGTTTTTCCATCGCTTTGCCTGTACGCATAATTCTTTGGTCCTCCGCTCACAAATTCCTTAATGGTGACGTTCTCGGGCAACTCGTTCTTCCACTGGCCTAAACTTGAACCTTCCGGGGGATTCCATGATTTAGGACTATATTGGTAGATGACGCTGTCCGTGTCAAAATAGCATACGCGCTCTCCCAACTTTTCCAAGACGGAATAGAGTTTCAAACGGGCCTGGGCCGTGACGAAGGCGGCGATAACCACATTGGTGATGGGACAGGGTGCGACATGTCCTTCTTTTTTCAACGTTTCCATCAAGACCATGTTGTCGTTGACTAACTGTACATCTCGCACGGTCTGGGTCACGTCCAACATTTTTTCAAAGAAGACGCTGGGCTCTGTGATATATTCTGTCTTGGGAAAGTTGTCTCGCTGTCCGAATTTCCCCCAAGCCGTGTTGAGCTGAAGTTTACTAAACGCCCGCATCCCTTTGTTTGGTTTTATCGATGCGGGATCCAGACGAATACCTTCGGTGTCGTATACGTCGTTCACGAAGCGGATCTTGTCTTCTTCGGTGTGACAGGTGTCGGGATAGCCGCTACTTTCCATCTTCTTCTTTAGGTAGTGATTAATGTACCCCGTAAACAGACCACCCGTTTTGGCCTCGGGATCGTAGGTGCTGAATTCTTTCCAGTGCCAGACTTCGTACACTTTTAATACGCGATATCCCAGGCTCACCGCTTTCTTCAGTTCCAGGGTGACAAATGTACCCACCCAGGCTCGCTGTTCGTCGGTGTGATCACAAGATTGGTATTCTGCAATCTCCCCTTCTTGCATGTGTTCGTCGACGCAGCTTCGACACAGGGCAAACACCAATTTCTGTTTTCGTCGAAACGGGAGCACCGGGTGGTACAGGCCACGAGGTGGTAACACGAAACACTGGATCAACCCTTCGTACTGCTGCCACTGGTCTTGATCGGGCTGTGTGACGATCGTGGGTTCCTTGATGGGAAAGGTACCGTACTTGCAGATGTAAGGGTACAGGGACACCACGTCGATGTAGCGCATCTCTTCGGCCGACTCGTTGACTAACAGTTGAATGGCATTCGTTCTTCCGCCAAAGAAAGCGTTGCGGGGCATCAGAGGTTCGGGAGCGGGCCATTGCTGATCTTCCAATCCAATCAGAAATTCGTCCATCTCGGGATCATGGCGTCGTTCTTCTTCCATCTCACACTCCCACATGACGCGAATGGTCTGCATACCGTACTGTTCCTGGAGTTGACGGTGACGTTCCTGGGTCTTCTGGTACAAGTCTCGCATACTGCGCGAGGGATCGTAGGGATGTTTATGTTGAACGTCTTGGACGGGACCCGGAAAACATTTGGGACAACCGTGAAAGGCACAGCCGTGAAACTCGTACACTGTACCCGTGGTCGTGTCCATACCATCTAAACTGTAAGGGCCGACTCGACATTCACTACCGTTGCGGGCGTGTCGAATGTTTGGTAGAGGGGTCTGGTTCCGGAAAGCGGCCATGGTCTGTCGATGCTGTTCCCATTCCAACCAACGAAGTGCTTTGTTGGACTGTTGTCGAGGCTGGAAGCGATGCCAGTCTTGACCCGATGTCGGCTCTTGCATCAGGGCTCGAGGAATGACGACGAGTGTGTCTTTCTCCAGGTAGTGTGTGCGTAGTACGCGACTGCAGGCGGAGGCCAGGGTCAGGCTCTTCTCAAAGGGGTCGATGCCCGTGTCCATGAGGAATATCTCGCAAAACACACCACAACACCGGCGCAAGACATCCACATCGCTCTTACAGTAGGTCAAAATTTCCTGGCGAAAATCAAAGACGTCGTGACTGTGTTGTTGGTACCACGCGTGAAACCTCTCTCGTTCCGACACACTCATGCCATCTGGATCGTAATCGGTGTTGGGAGGATAAGCGCCCACGTAATCTTCATTCTCCGGTCTGTTAAAGTGGTGAGGGAAATAACCTTTCTTCAATTCGTGCAGGTCGAAGGTTTTGGGCATGTCCCGTAAAGCCATTGGTAAAAAGTTGAGGGAATCGATGAATTTGACCGTACCGACAGTGATAGTCATCGCTTTCCCACCACTCATTATAACTTCAGGTTGCGCCACGGAATGTTTGTGCAGCGTCTGTAAAATCAGCAGTCCGTCGTAACCTTTAAAGTTGTGAGCCACGGCGATCACGGGACTCGATTCGTGACTGTCATTTTTCCGACCATCCACCACCGTACCGTGAGCAGCGAGTTGTAAAAACCATTTTCCCACATCGTCCAGTGTGTCTGGTCCTTTAAACACAATTTCCCGTTGGTGATTCCAGTACGTGTCACAGTGCTCGCAGGGTTCTTGGTTATCGATACAAAAGTGACAGCACACTTGCAGAACACATAAGTTGGGAATGTGTTCACCTGTATCTTGCTGGCATTCAAAGTCAAAGAAGACGAAACGGGTCAACGTTGTTCTCTGTTGTTTGTCGATTTGTGTCTTCCTGTCTCTATCCATGTCGATGGGTGATTTTAGCGGTTGAATGTAGCAAAACTGTTTTGCGGCCGTGTGCCACTCACGGCAGATGGAGCATTTGTATTCACCGCATCGATGTTCTTCTAAATTTCGCTTGGCTCCGATGACGTCCCATTCCTTCTGACATTTTTCGCATTTCTTCCACCGATGACATATACTGCCATTGGCTCTGGTACGGGTAGCGAGATGGTTATCGAAGCACTGTCGGCTCACAAACACACGATGACAACAGTAACACGTCTTTGTGTTGGGATCGGGTAGACAGGGAGGACCCACTTGACAGGTCTCACAAAAATACGACCTTTCCACAAAGGCGGGCATGGAAGTAATAACGTCATAATGTCTGCTGTGTAAATACAGGTTCAGCTGTTTTGGTGTTCCGGTGACGTGCTTTGTTCCTCGATAGATGGCCTTACCAAAGATGGCTTGAGAGAAAATGTTGAGTTGGTATCCTTGTCCTCCCAAATACTTGGCGTACAGTTCCCATGTTTCCATCCCCGTACAAGCTTCCTTGGTTCCACCGACGGCATCGATGAGTGTTTCTGTTTTCTTCGTCTGCCACGAATGGGGTCCTGTCCTCTGTAGTCTTTTCTTCTCCCTTTCCCATTCAGGTGTGTCCTGTTTGTTCGCATAGTGACGAGCGACGACAATGGCTCGCTGGAAACACAAGTCATCGGTATTCTTTATAGTGACGAGGCATTTCTTTTTCTTTAAGTACTCATCGAAATTGGCACTGTGTCTCTTCTTGACGTTTGTTCCGCTACCTCTACCATCGGGAGGGGACACGTGACAAATATTCATGGACATGCGTTGATCGAGTCGAAATTCCTCATTGCTCTGTAAGACGGCAGCCACTTTCTGTAAAACATCTTCGGCTTTTAACAGACGATACTCTCGAAACGGTAACCAAATAGGTGTTTTGAGTCCCGGGTGACTGATGGCAATTCGTACGTAGTCACTTTCGCTGGCGTTCAAAGTTCGGCGAATTTCCTCAATGATGGCCTCAACGGTGTTGTGTAGTTGCTGAGGCACATCAGCGGCTGGAACGTGGGACCAATCTTCCAAAAAGTCTATGTCTACACATAGCGACTCGGTTCTAAATAAGCGACTGTATCTTCTATCGACGGGGCGTAATGTAAAACTCATCTTTCTTCGTTCGGTGATAGCGTGAAAATGCCAGAACCGCTCCCGTCGCTCGCTTTTATTCCTGTCGTGACGACGAGTCCATTCATGGACTCGTCCGACACCCCACGTGATATAACGTTGCACATACGTTGTATAACGTTGCATTACATCTCTATTTAGTCTCCAACGTACACCCTACGTTGCATAACGTTGCATCACATCTATATTTAGCCTCCAACGTACACCCTACGTTGCATAACGTTGCATCACATCTATATTTAGCCTCCAACGTACACCCTACGATGCATAACGTTGCATAACGTTATCCTAAGCGCTGTAACGCCACTCTATAAATGGACTCGTCCGTGTGACGTCATATAAAATGGATTCGTCCTGACGGTTATAAAACAATACAACATTCATCTCTCATTGTCACAATGGCAAACGGTGCTCCGATCATTCGCCTCGGTGAAAATCCCAATGCGGACACACTGATGTATCTCAGGGGTGATACTCTTGTCATCATCACCTCAGACGATATCTTTGTCTTACCTGACGAGGTATTAAAAACACCTCCCAGGAAAAGACCCCCTCCCGAATTAGTGGATGCCATTAGACGAAACCGACATAAAGTACGGCGTACACTGGCATTCTAGTCTGACCAAACGGCCCTTTTCAGGGCCAACTTAATCAATGGAAAAGAGTTATTCCCCTTCCCTCTTCTCCTTCTCCCCTCTTCTTCCCTCCTCTCTCTCTCTCTCTTCTCTCTCTCTCTCTCTCTCTCTTCTTCCGCGCGCGCCCTCTCTTTCTGCAAGGGGTCATGCACGTGCAAGGGGTCAAACACGTGCAAGGGGTCATACACGTGCAAGGGGTCATCAAGGTCAAACACGTGCAAGGTCACGTGCATGCACGTGCATGCGTCTGCGCATGCACGCACGAGCGTAGCCAAACAGGCATCCTAACTACTTACCCCATAAAACCCCCAAACTCCCGGTTACGCATGGACAATGGAACCTTTTGGCTAAAGTCTCGGTACGTGATAGATATTATGAAGCCGGGCCGAATTTGCTAGATTCTATCATAGAACTAAGTGTATTTAGTTCTAGGATTCTATAAAGCGCGGCAGAAATATATCCCATATTTCACTTGGCACATCTATTATTGGAAACAAAATAGAGACGAGAAAATAGCATGAATCGCGATGAAAAATTAAGAAGATTATGAGAAGCCATACGTCTGATTCATGGCGAGAGAAAATTACCATTTCAATAAAAACCTTTACAAACAAAATTTTAGAGAGCGTCATTGTTGACAAGGGAGATGTTTTGATAGATTCAGTACGAGGTAACTTATGAGACTAGAAAATCCAGACAATGACCGACTTTTCGGCAAATTTTGAGCACCCATGTTTGGATGATAGAGACTAGCATCGGTAGTATTCCCTTGCGTGGTATGTTTAGCCTCGATCATTAAGCCGCTTCATTACAAATGGTGCTCAAAAGCAATCTCTAAATGAAATAAGCAATGAACATAATATATAATATCTTTCTCTAAACGGAGTCAACAATATACGTTAATTATTTATCTGAAACTTTGTTTTGATCAATGCAGCAAGTGACAAAGCTTGTGCTTCATTCCGGTTATCTACCCATAATATACTCTTCAAAACAGGTAGGGGAAACTTAGTACGGTACGTAATATCTTTCTCCCAAAGGATTCAATAAAATACGTTAATTACCAAACCGAAACTTTGTTTTGGTCAATGAAGCAAGTGACAAATATGTGCTTTGTTCTCATTGTCCATATCTAAATTTTATTTTAGTGAATGAACTGAGTAGCACCTGTAATCAAACTTATAAATGTAAGAAATTGGCAGGTAAGATCAGATGATATTTCAAAAACTGTTTACCTTTTATTTGCCCTGACTAGTGACATCGTATTGTCGTTTGGTAGGAAAGAAAAAAATATTTTGCAAGTAGGCCGTAGGGCTGTTGTCCGGACGTTAAACCCCATTCCATTTCATTTCATTTACTGGTTTTAATATTTGATATTGTCCGGCTAGCACTTAGGAGAACACTGTCATAAAACTCAACATTTTATTTGCGGAGTTAATATCTTTTTAACTGAAAAGTATTGAACGATCCTAAGGATTTGTGGTGGCTCAGTGTCCGGCTAGCACTTAGGAGGACACTATCGAAAAACTCAACATTTTATTTGCGGAGTTGATATCCTTTTCACTGAAAAGTATTGAACGATTCTAAGGATTTGCGGTGGCTCAGTGACTAAGACTTTTGTTCGCTGACCTGCATAGTGTGTTTGATACTTGTGTTTTCTACTTGGTTCCCTCGTGGTAGTGGTGCAGGGCACATCGTCTGACATAGACAACGTAAAATCGAAGAACCGAGATAACGTATATGTACGTACATCGTCTGTTGGAATCCGATATAATAGTTGGCCATAGCGCCACTGTCTAAGTATTGAAATGAAGTTAAACCTTGACAGTACCGAAATGGTCCCCCTTCAATCTCCCCCTCTCTCTCTCTCCTCCCTCTCTTTTTCCAAATGTCGTATTTCCCCTGCCCTTTACTTTTTGTGGTGTAGAGACATTCACCTTCTACAGACTACCGTCGCTATTTATCACTTTCAAATTATTTTGTTGCAGGGGGTGATAACATTGCTTTTGGAAAACCAACACACCAGAGCTCAACGCGTATTGCAGCTGAACCATCTAGTGAGGCCGTTGACGGAAACAAAGATGGCCACCTTATTGCGACAGGGAGTTGTCAATGCACGAATGGCGGTGACTACAATCCATGGTGGCAGGTGGATCTACAATGGATGTATGACATCACAAGTATAACTATATCTAACAGATATGATGATAAACCCCGTAAGTCACCATAGTAACATTCAAATCTCTCCCATTTGCAGTTGAATAAAACAAACATTCAAATCTCTCCCATTTGCAGTTGAAAAAATAAACTAATGCTTATTTGTTATAGCGGTATCAATTGTTATCACGATGTTAACCCCTTTGGGCATTTGTGATTTGTTTCCTGTAAACTGTATTATAAAATTTACCTAGCTGTCGCCGCTGCCGAGGCTAGGTCATGTAGGACTAACATAAGGGTCAATTTTATTAAAAAAAATCTTTAGAGTTTGGAGGAAATCAGAGGATCCTGAGAAAACTCACGAGGTTATAATAGCGACAAGCGATGACTCAATGACCGACCATGTGATCTATCGTGCACGTGTTAATCCATCCGGTCACCCTGACGCTCGTCGTAGTTGGTGTCGATATGTCTTACATGTAACCTTTGAAGAGATGGAAAGGTTCAAATTGGTGACGTACGAAAAATATCTATAGACAGTTTCATGCGGCGCACAGAGAGCATATACTTCATACTTCGAGAATAGACCTATATGCTAAATGGCCACCACCACATATAAGCTTACCGTTTTTTCTAATGCGGTTCCACTCCGTTTCCATCTGACATAAAAACAAAGACTATATACACATTTTCAATTTTATTACACAGAAACAGAATAAATAATTGAACAAATTCTAGATGTATACTTCTTTTTTCCTCTAAAATCGTCGATTTAGGACTTAAAATGTCGGTCAACTAGCTTAGTGCATGTTCTCAAGTGTGGTACGTGGGCCGATAATATAATAAATTATTTACATACTTTATAAATAATCACGTTGCTAGAGCGAATTTAAACCTATGTTTTGCGGTTGAAAGAAAGGTCGACTCCGTTAAAGATAAAACGAACCCCTTCAATCTGGAGTTGATGTTTGTATTTATTTCAGTTGTTGGTTTAAACATATTTTATTGCAAATAATTTACAAAGGGATTAGGACAATTTATAAAAGTTATGAACCTTCTTTCAGTTGTTGGTAAACGGTTCTCCGACGTGACCGTAATGGTGTACGATACAGATCCAACTGTCGGTAATCCAACTTCTAAGCTCTGTGTATATATCCCAGGAAGTTTTGGATGTACGGTAAGAACTGTCGAATGTGATGAGAAAACAGTAGGCAGGTTTATCTGGATAACCAAACCAACAGATTATCTCAATATGTGTGAAGTGGAGGTGACGGGTATAAAACAGTAACTGTTACAACCTGACTAATATAAACTGTTACAGCCAGAATGTAGTGCAACCTAAATATTGTCAACAAACATTAAATAATTTACTGGAGAGTGTAAAAAAAATTCAATACATGTACGAATGAGATGAAATTCAAATAAAACGATCTACACAAATGAGCAAATTGCTAACACCTCGATTGTATACTATTCAAAAAAAGTAGGGAATATTTGATTTTTTTAAGTGTTATTAAAGTCACTTAATGAAACTGACGAAGAAACAAATGACAAAATGAAATGAAGTTCACATTCATCGATTTATTCCAAATGATCGTTAGACTAAGTAAGACACAGACTGACCATTATAAGGATAAACTGATACCCGTGGTCAAACAGCAAAGTTTCCACAGCATCACAACAAAGTCAGTAAAGGGTAAATCCTCCTCTGTTTGCCAAACAAGCATTGATCCGACGTGACATACTCCTAATGCGACGTCTAATTTCATTTTGGTCCAGATTGTCACATTCCTGTTGCAACGCAGCAGCAAGTTCTTGGACATTGGCAGGACGTTGTTGACGTTGACGTAACCTCTGTCCAAGCATGTCCCAGACATGTTCGAAGGGGGAGAGGTCGGGACTAAGGTAATGTGGTGATGTTCTGTTGTTGGAGGTAACCTGTAATGATCCTGGCCCTGTGACATCTTGCGTTATCATCCTTGAAATTGAAACGGCGGCCATGACGTCGTGCGAACGGCACAACACGGACTGCCAAGATGTTGTCCCGGTAGTACTGGCCTGTAACACGCCCTGCAACAACATGTAAAGCCGTTCTTCCAGCAACAGTGATGCCTCCCCACACCATAACAGAACCACCCCCAAATCGATCATGTCTGATGGCGTTAACGTCTTGGAAGCGCTCGTTTCGACGACGCCACACCCTCCTACGTCTGTCCAAAAAATCAACAGTGATCCTTGACTCATCTGAAAACATCACATTGCTCCAGCGTCGATTATCCTAGTGTTGACGATCCCTACACCAACGACGTCTTGCCTGAATGTAATGATCTCTCAAACAAGGGATCACGCGAAGACGTCGGGCGCGAAGGTGACCCCTATGCAGTCGATTCCGAATCTGATTTGCTGTGATGACACGATTTCTCAAGGCCAATTTACGGATACATCGATCCTGAGCTTGAGTTGTCGCCCTTGGTCGACCTGAGCATGGTCTGTCCTGTACAGATTGTGTATCACGGTATCTGGACCATAGGCTACTTATGACAGACTGAGAAACATTCATCGTCCGCGCCACAACCGCCTGTGTTGTGCCGATCTGAAGCATGCAAAGGGCACGTAACCTTTCATTTTGGGTACGCCGACGCATATCAAAATTTGTTTTTTGGTCACTAAAACAGTTAAACTGATGTTTCCACCCTGGAATTCAATGCCAGAATGACTGTAACATTCAAAGTCAGAGTCGTGCAAATCTTGGGTTGGACCCCCATGATGATCCCAAGCATCACCTGCATTCCATGCGGTAGCTATTGGTGCGTTTGGGCGTCACATGTAACTGGAAATGTTTCTTCTATTAGGTTCTATAGAGACTTTTTTCGTAGTCATTTGCATATTTTAGTATTATGCCCCCAAAATCAAATATCCGCTACTTTTTTGAATAGTATATGTTCACAAATGTTGTGTATTTTAGACATGATGATGTAATTCTTAATAAGCCATAATATTTGAAATGTTTTAACATATGACACAATTATATATTTCTTTTTCATTTTTCTTGAGATGTTTCTATTATTGTTAGTGTGTGGGTTTTTTTTGAGTGAAGTCTGTATCCCTACAGGCCCGGGTCTGTATAACGCACTACACGCTCACAGCTAGCCCCTGGATCCATTCACTTAATGTAAGTTTGTTGTCCGTATCACCACAGGTCCGGGTCTGTACAACACACTGAATGCTTACGAATAGCCACTGGATCTACACACTTCATCTGATGTGCACGTTTGTTGTTAGTGGTGTCTGTATATTGTACCTTGTCCTTATATTTGTCTTGTGTGTGGTGTCCGCGGGGTTGCCTTATGTAGTTGTTTGTGTGTGGTGTATCCCCCGCCGTACTTACATTATAAAGATTAATTTCTCTTTAAATAATATAAACAATTTAGTTTTTTATATATTTGTTCTCTCTATACCTACAGTAGCTATTTTTTGCGTCGTTCTGTTTTGTCTGGATTATCCAGTGTTGCACACGCCGGTGTTGATTGCATCATGCTGTATTGCTTGCACCAATCGGTGTTGTTTGCATCATCCTTTGTTGCCTGTATCACCCAATGTTGCTTGTACCAGCCAGTGTTTCTTCTACCAGCAAAAGTTGCTTGTATCACCCAGTGTTGCCGGCACCAGTCGTTGGGTATTGCAATATTGCAGCAGCCCGTGTTGGTGTGGAATTGTGTCATAAAGGTGTGCGATCCAGCCTGTGCTGCTTGTGATTCAGGTTTTGGTTCGCAATTTATTATAGCCAAGTGACATTTGGAAGGTTGCCAAGGTCTTGGGATTGGATTGACATGACACTCAGTGCTGAATACGCACGTGCTTTGGGGCATCATGAGAATAGGACACCACAGTTTAAAATTGGTTAGGAAACTTCAGCAGTGTTTTTGTCTTGTCGTACTGTTACCTGTTTTGTCACAATTATTAATAAAGTGTATAAAATTTAAAAAAAACTTCACTATAATCAGGTGTTGGCTGTTGTTTCTTTATTATTGTTTAAATCCTACAGCACCTTGAGTTCGGGGTACCAAAATTTTGCTTAGGGCCCCCGTGGGTCTTATTCTCGGCTCAGGTTTATATTAAAAATGGCAGTGAGTCGGGCGTTTGATCATAAGGGTTGATCCACTGTGAGTTCGTTCAGTTCAGGCCCGTAGCCAGGGGGTGGCACGGGGGGCAACTGCCCTCCCAATACTGAGTCTTGCCCCCCCCCCCCAATATCACAAGAAAATTGGCCTTTACCGCAAAAAAATTCATGCAGATGCCCATGCTAGTTGGCCCTCCCGAAAACATCAGTGCCCCCCAAAAAACAACTTCCTGGCTACGGGCCTGGTTCAGTTTCCTTAGATTTTCTATCTTGTATGCGGTCTTTTTCATTGATGCACGATGAGGGGTTTGTTTTAGCCATTTGCATTGATGCTGGATGGTGGCTCTTGACAGGAGTCTGTAGTAGCCCTTTTCATTGATGCTGGACGGAGAGTCTGGACAGGAGTCTGTTATAGCCCTTTTCATTGATGCTGGTCTGAGACTCTGGACAGGAGTCTGTTATAGCCCTTTTCATTAATGCTGGTCTGAGACTGTGGACAGGAGTCTGTTATAGCCCTTTTCATTGATGCTGGGAGGAGGGTCTTGACGGGGAGTCTCCATTAGCCCTTTTCATTGATGCTGGTCGGTGGGTCTGAACAGGAGTCTGTAGTAGCCAGTTTCATTGATGCTGGACGATGGTTCTGGACAGGACAGGAGTCTGTATTAGCCCTTTTCATTGATGCTGGACGGAGAGTCTGGAAATGAGGTTTTATATACACGCTAGCGTGTACGTAAAATAGCCGTTGTTCATAGCCGGGGTTTAACGCTCTACTGTTCTGCACTGGCCGAGCTTTGATTGAAATTCAACTTAACGGAGCATATCATGAGGTAAAAGTATTGTCCACAGCGAGTGGACATTCGCGCGTTTAATTTCGTGAAAATTGCTATTGCTACGTACATTGAGATTTGCTGAAGAATATAACTCACCAAGAATCCCATTTTCTGGAGTCGCTTCCCTTGTTTTACTTTGATTTAAGTCTACATCCCTGCTAGTAGGGTGGCTAGCTGACCGTTGTTTCTAAACTTGCAGACAAAATCGGCAGTATGCCTAATAGAGTCACCATGATGGCCGATGATCAGAATTGGAATTCTTAAGGGTTTGGGCGCTGCGCGACCCCGATATCGCGGAAAAGTTCGTTTAATTCAAATTTTCACCGACAAGGTTAATCTTCGCTACACATATTCACGGTGCTAAATCAAACTTGAATAGTGTCTTTCAGATCAAAAATTCCACTAGCATCTGGTTTTAGCCCCCCCCCCCCCCGCCCCTTGTCGCCCGGGTACGTACAGTAATTTCAAATATGGCGGACAACTTTGAATCTTGATCCAGCTGATCGGGTATGGTCCCAAAGTAAATATAACACAAATTCAGAACAAAGAATCACCTGGGTTCCTACTCAAGAATCGGTTCTGGTGCAAGCTGAACACATACGATATCCCAGTAGAAAATCGATTTGTTTTAAGTATAGCGGACAAAACTCTTCTTTCAAAAATAGAGCATAATATCGTGGGAAATGTACTTCAGATGCGATACCGATGCCTGGCTGTTCCATTTGCCCCCCTATATAACCCACATCAACAAATAATAACCCATTACTACGAAATTGTACTATTATAAAATACAAACCTAATATCGTCAGTTAGCAGCAAATCAGTATAATAATTGCAACGAATATTCGATAATTTACAGAAAATTAAAATATTTTCGCAGTTATCCCCCTATGCAACCAAAAAATAGATTTTAGATTGCTACTCAAATTAATCATCTTGTTGGGTTTTGTATTTTGTTTCCAAGACGACGAAGTTACAATAAGGAAAAGTGGTTATTGTATATGCCCCTGCCACTGTTCATCACGTGCATTTTGCATACCGATAGTTCATTGGTCTATCACGCTATTTTACCGAGTTTTCGCTTAATAGATTGGATGCAGCTATGGCGGGTGTGGCGCGCCAGGCAGGGTAAGCTTACTCTTCCTAGGACACCTGTTACCACTGTTCGTCGTGTATTTTGTACACGGTGAACAGTCCATATGCTGATTACACTATTTTGCGTTTTTACACATTTTTGCCTATACCGTTTTTAGGACTTCGAATTTTGTCTAATGGTTTGGATTGTTCGTACTTGGTTTTATTTTATATCCTACAAATTACACATGAAAACATATCAATTTTAGATTGCTACTCAGATTAATCATCTTGTTGGGTTTTGTATTTTGTTTCCAAGACGACGAAGTTAAAATAAGGAAAACGGGTTATTATATATGCACCTGCCATAGTGTACAAATTGCACGTGAAAACATATCAACATATAACATTACAAACATTAAAATAAAAAGAGATTTAAAAGTGAATTAAAATAACTCTTATCAAAATTTCACTGGTTCTTCGAATATTGTCACTTACAAATTCTAAGTATTCTACGGTATATATCCACAAGTGCCGATGTCGCGGCGATGTCATTACCACCTAAATAATTAGATGCGGTCACCAGTTTCATGCCTCATTTGGAAATGTTTATATTTATTTTTTCATGTCAGCGTTTGAGTTATTGCATAGTATATACTTAATGGAGAAGGTCCCACAAGACGCACGACCGGTTGCCCGACCGACCGCCTTTAGCGCGGGGGACCCCTCGCTTAGCACCGTGCGATAGCCGACACCGCCCCGAATGCGACTGCTCTCGTGGTCCTCATCGGGTTGACAGTTAGGGATTCCCTATCAATATTGCCCAGTGCTTGCCACATGGGCGTTTTTCGCGTTATCCAGTATTTTTCAAGTAAGATTGGGGGTCTATACTTTCCATATATACCACATTTGCCATACTTTTATTGGAAATGACCACCCGATAAATACTTTGCTGGGAACCCATCTTTAAAGTTCCCCTAACAATTTTTCAAGATATATTTTTAAAATGTATTAAATAAAAGCCCCAAATAGATGGTATTTATAAACAGTCCTACCTTGTTAAAGAATAATCCTATTAATCCTATAATTCACTATTGCCAGTTTAGAAATTGGTAAAAATATCGATTTCAACTTCTTTTTTAAACGTTGAGATTCCTTGAGAAAATCGAGTTGTTTCGCACATAGAAATATAGACTGTTTAATGTTTTAAAAAAAGAAGAAACACAGGGGAGGTAATTGTGTTATTGTAAGACTATAAGTCAACCAGACATTATTGTCATTAACTGGCTAACCACAGACCTTGACGATCGAGACAACACACGACGTTGTTTTCCAGTGAAATGACATGATATTATTTCCAAGCAGCTCAGGGCGAGTAGAAAATATTCCAAATTTGTATGTAAATGATTTGTATGTGTTAGAACGATGCCTTAGATCGTTTAATAGTGAGTTGACAACTTATTTAGTAAAAGACATTCAAATAATTGTGTTTTGATTTCCTTGGAATAAATGAAATTTTCGCTTTAAACATAAACCAAAACGACAAATAATCGCCATGCAAAACGGGGAAAGGTGAAAGAAGTAGAAGGACTGCAATCAGAGGATTCTGAAAAGTGCAAGTGGGTATGAGAGATGGGAAAGTAACTTAAGATCTAATAGGTTCAGTCTTATTTTAATAATTCGCTTGTGCGTAGGGGTCTTTAGCAGCAGGTTGAATCAGAGGATCCGAAGAAAACCAACGAGGCCGGACAGGCGAACCTACTCCTGGTTAAGAACAACTGGGGAAAAAAAGACCTAATGATATCGTGCGCACGTGTTAACCATTCGCCACAACCCCCAATCCCCCCCCCCCCACACACACTTGACCAAGGACGTCTTTGCCGAGAAATATCATCCAGATTTTCCGGCAGCTGTTTTATTGGTCATACTTGTGTGTGGTGCTGTCCAGCATCTATTGTAGCACAAATCTGAAATTTCCTCGATTCCGATTGGTCGAAAAGTGTGGTCGAATGGACAATAAACCCCCTCTGTTTTAGCAAGGCGAATAACCGCGTATTGGTTTCGCGAACTATTTCTGTTCCTGCAACTGATTCAAAAAAATGGCTGTTGACTTTGTGCTTGGGAACTTTAATCTTGGTTCTTTTGATGAAATCTTCCCTGAACTAATGGATATATCACCACCCACACCAGGTAATATTGTAGAACATTTCTGAAACATAAAAAATAGACATTGTTCAAAAATAATGTAAATATCAGTTAATCAAATTTTCTCTAGTTGTATTGGGGAAAAGGACCTATTCATCATTCATGCACTGATGATATGACTCAGCAAAATTTTAGATTTTGATCATATGTAAACACTTTAAAACTATTTTGATAACACAGATCGTAACTTTATTAGACTCCCTACATATTTATCAGTAATAAAATACATATTTGTTTTTATTTCATTAGAAATCAACGTTAAAATAGCAGAGACCAATGTCGAAGCGTCCCATAGCAACCGCTTCAAGACAATGAATGAAGTAAATCTACAGAAATTAATTGAGGATACGCAGTCAAAAGCAACTAATAAAAACACAAGTTGGGGTGTTAAATTGTTTAAACGTAAGAAAAGGGAATATTGTTGATAATAACCGTAAATAAACTTAACTTTCAACATGAAAATGTCTGTTTTCAACTTCAAACGTAGTTCCTAGTTACTTCCCTTCTTCATTGAATGTCAACAAGTCTTGATTATCCAGGCGCTAAAATAAATACACTGACAGAACGCACATCTCCCATGTTATGTAGGCCTACGTATATTATCGCTTTCAACATCTGTTTTTATTGGCATTTTTTCTTCTTAAATTTCAGAATGGCTTTTTGAACGGAATTATTCCACCAGTTTTGAGTATTTGCCAACAACAGATCTCAATATAAAGCTTAGATTATTTTATGGTGAAGTTAGATCTGCTGAAGGAAAGGCTTATTCCAAATCTTCATTTGTAGGCCTTCGTGCTGCAATCCATCGCTATATACGTGCCCCACCATTTGAAAGGAATATAAATATTTTAAACGATAAAGAGTTCCATTCATCAAATAATGTCTTTGTGTCAGTCTTGAGAAAATTGAAAAAAGAAGGCCTCGACCACTCACAACACCACACACCAATATCTGACGCAGATTTGATAAAACTAAGGCATTATCTCCGCAATGCCACACCCTCAAATTTACTCAATAAAGTATGGTTTGATTTAACTCTTGGGTTGGCACTTAGAGGAAATGAAAACCAAAGACAGTTTAATAAAACCACTTTTAAAGTCGTAAATGATGAAACCGGTGAATTTATACAGCAGAATCAAACTTTTTTGACGAAAAACCACCGTGGCGATGTATCAGACACCGTCGAGTCTAAACGAAGAATTTATGCCACCGGTGGTCAATCATGTCCAGTTAAAACATTAAAATTATATTTATCGAAACTTAATCCAGATTGTGAAAGTTTGTTTCAGTACCCCAAAAAACATGTCAATTTTCAGGATAAAACTTGGTACACCGCAAAGCCACTGGGGGAAAACTCATTAAAATGTATGATGAAGAATATTTCAAAATTAGCCGAATTAAGTAAGGTATATACGAACCACTGTGTGAGGTCAACCGCTATTAATTTATTGTCATATGCTGGAGTGGAAGCACGTGAAATTTGTAAACTAACAGGGCATAAAAATGAACAAAGTTTAAGTTCGTATAATTACGATTCAAGTTCCAAGCAAAAGCACGAGTATTCGAATATTTTGCAAGGTTATAATGGGCCTAATCCAAAGTCTTCACCACACACGATAGTATCCCACGCATCTTTGCCAATTCCTTCCAACTCCAACACTTCCCAAAATTTCCAGTATCAATCACTCGGTGCAAACGCCAATGGAATGTTTTCAATTTCCAATTCTTCTGTTGTTGTAAACAATTATTTTAAATGAGCTAATTTTTCTTCCACGTTCTGACTTTTTCCATGCGGTCGTTTGCATCGAAGAGCCCATTTTGTAGGGTAGCCTAATAGTAATGAGAATCGGGAATCTCATTGCATAAATTACATCCATGATCCATGTACGTATATTATTATTTGTCTGTATATTATATTATTGAACATATGATATTTTCTTCCGTTATAATAACGTATCTTATTTAACTTATTGTTTGTTGTTTTTCCGTCTTTTAATCCCAACCGTTTGCCCTTCGACTTTGACAAGTGGAATAGTCATTTCCCGCAAATTGACGTGATTATCCAGACGCTCGAAAGACCAATGATTGCATGAAGTCGGGCGAAGAATGTTCGCTCGTGGCCTTTTAACGACTATTTAAAATGCCACTGAAAGCATTTGAAAAATAGTTCAACAGAAAAACTAAACTTATTTATGCTACAATATCGATAAACACGTTCCTGTTACGTATTTATCGGGGGTTTATTGTCCATTTAACCATGCTTGAATTATACATTAGAACAACTCGACGCTAACGCGTCTCGTGTTCTAATTATTCAAGCATGGTTAAATGGACAATAAACCCCCTCTAAATACGTAACAGGAAGTGTTTATCTCCTAATTAAGACATGGATGACTAGAGATACCAACAACGTTGCTTCCGATACAAACTCTATCGAGAAAGTTTGTTCCACCGGATGTGACGTGACAGATAAACTCGTTTTGTCAGGGTCATTTAATATTACGTCAACTGCTGTTGCAGTACATCTTGGACGACAGGCAACATACCAGAAAATGTTGCCAATTCTTCGCATTCAATGATTTGCTTAGTTAAAAGGCTTACCTTACCTGTAGTGAAGAACTACAAATTGTAAAAGAATATAAATTTCGGGTCTTTACTTCACTAGCAACTATAACTGGCACAAAACTATCCAATCACTTTGCATGTCTGTAAAAAAACCTTCTTACCGGATTATTGGCAAAAAGTTCATAATAATAATCGCGTCATTTTACAAGGGTAGCAAATTAGGCCTGAGGCCATTTTCCAATTTGGCCCTTGGTACAGATCGTGCGAATGATTTCGATCATTACTGCAGGAAGAAACCGAAGAACTCGGGCGGGGGGGAACCTGCCTGATCGGACGGGAGACCAAATATCCCTCTCACTTACAACGATAAATTTCTTGCCCTGAGCTGGAATTGAACCCTCGTTGCATTGGTGAGAAGCCGCCTTTTTTTTAATTTATTTAGATCAAGTTACAAACATTCAAATGTGTCATACAGTATAAAAAATAAAACATCATAAGACAATTAAATCACAGACTGAATATAAACGATATGACTATAAGTAAATAAAAAATAATTATTTAACAAGATTATTGTCTAATACAACAGACAATTATATCACAGACTGAAAATAAACGTTGTAACTAGGAAAGTAGATAAATAATAAATATATCACAATATTTTAACAAGGTTATTGTCTAATACAATCGAAGGGATAAAGGAGAAAAACTTTCCCTGAAATTCCATAGGTTTAGATTTAAAAAATGTTTGAACTTCTTCTAAAGCTAATTTTAAAATCCTTTTAAAAAGTTCTATTAAATTAACAGTCAAATTTCTATTCATCATTAAAATACGACGTCTATACACAGCTTGTCTCAAACAACTAAAAAGTAGATTTAACAGTTCATAAGCAACATCTTTTGACTGAACACCAAATAAAACCCAAGTCTGAAAATCTAACAAAGAAAAGCCATTATGAAAAACATCAACAAGTAAATCTTTAATATACAAATAAAAAACAGCTAATTCACCACACTCTAAAAATAAAAGAATTATACTTTCTGACTTAGATTTACATACAGGACATATATCATCATCAACTTTATGTATTTTAAATAATCTATCCTTTGTCCATAAAACGTTGTGAACTAACTTAAAATCGAGGTTAGTTAAATCAGGATTCTTAAATCTAATAAAAACACCCTTCCATACTTTCGGCCAATCTAAATTATAACCAAGTTTCTCCCAATAGTCATAACTAGTTGGAGGTCTATACACATTAGCTAATAAAACATTAAAACAAAACTTCGCAGTAAACGAATCAACTGAACAAACTGTGTCGTCATATGAAATAGCAGGTAAAATGTCTGAACTGTAATCACCACACGACGTCTTAATAATATCACACCATTCAACTGGGATACAACTAAGCAATAAATCATACAATGGTTCTAGCTTATCTACATTAAACTCAGGATTAAAATCTAATATCATATCTTTAATAGAATGCAAGGGTAAAAACCCAGGTTTAACAGAATATACAATGTCATAAATTTTAACAAAACCAGCTGCCTTAAAATCAAGAAACATAAGACTATTACCATTATGCAAGATATGGCAATTATCAAACAGTGGTTGATTTAAAATATCGTTTAAACTATCTATTTGTATATAATTAACACTTGAAATATCCTGCCAGGCATTAAGCAACGAACTATAAAACACCGGTAATTTGTTTAACTCTGTCTGTTTATAACTTATATGAAATAATTCATTTACAAATCCATAATTACAATACTTTTTTTTAAAAAAACAAGACATTGTATCTTTCCATACATATTGATTAGAATCATCATAAAAACGCTTCAGCCACTTCAAGCATAATGCTTTGCCCTTTAAAACAAGGTACGGAACTTTCAACCCCCCCTCAAATAAATTACCAATTAAAGTTGACAGTTTTATAAGCGGTCGTTTTTTGTACCATAAAAAGTTATTAATTATGACGGTTATCTCCCTTTCCGCCCATTTGGGAATAGGAACTACTGCTAAGGTATACCACAGCTTTGACATCATTAAAGATTGCACTAAGGTTACTTTTCCAATAAACGTTACATCACGTGTGAGCCAAAGATCACACAGCCGCCTTATACTTTGTACTTTGTCCCTCCAATTACGTTCTTCACACAGTTTTCGATCAGGCCCAATAAAAACACCGAGAATCTTAGTACAACCTTTAATGATTTTAACAGGCAAGTCCAAATCTACTATATTAATAGAAGCTGTACCAAATGGTAAAAGCTCAGATTTTTCCAAATTCATCTTGGCACCGGATGCCTTACAGTATATTAAAATAGTCTTAAAAACCGAGCGTACAGACTTAATATCAGGCATCGTAATGTTCGTGTCGTCAGCATGCTGATATATTAAAGAAACAGTTTGTGAATATTTAATTGGAATTCCTCTTACACCACTATCTTTAATCAATAAATTTAAAGGTTCTGCAGATAATACATATAACATGGCCGAGAGAGGACATCCCTGTCTCACAGATCGGGTTACGTTAAAAAAGGGTGATAAATGCCCATTACACTTAATACAACTTGAAACATTAAAATACAAAATCTTTATCCAGTTGATAAAATTATCACCAAACCCATAATAAGATAAAAGTTGAAATAAATAATCATGAGAAGTTCGGTCAAACGCCTTCTCAGAATCTAACTTAAGTAAAAAAGCATCAGTCTGCTCACTGTCACAATAGTCTATAATATCTCTTAAACTGGCCACATTATCAGCTATATCTCTGCCAGGTACACAACATGTTTGCTCTAAAGAAACAACCGAGCCAATTACATTTCTTAATCTATTAGATAAAACCCGTGCTAAAATCTTATAATCAGTATTCAGTAAACTAATCGGTCTCCAGTTTTTTTAAATCGTTTTTATCGCCACGATTCTTAAATAATAAGGTAAGCATACCACGCTTCATTGTGCGAGACATTTCATTCTGATTAAAAATAGATTTCACAATTTTAAAATATATAGGGCCTAAAACATCCCAAAAATAAGAGTAAAATTCGGGAGTTAGCCCATCTAAACCCGGAGATCGATTTTTATTTAAACATTTCAAAGCATTAGTTATCTCATCATAAGTAAAATCATTATCACATGACAATCTATCACCCTCAGTCAGAGTTGATTGAACTAAAGAAAAAAGCTTATTTTGTGCATCAACATCGACAGGTTCTTTAGTATAAAGTTTCTCATAAAAGGATGCACATTCATACAAATATCACCCGTATCAGTAATACAACCATCTGCGGTTTTAACTTGTTTTATCAATTTCGAAGCCTGCCTTTGCTTTTCTAAAGTCAGAAAGTATTTTGTATTCTTGTCACAATCTAGGGCCCATTTCATCTTGGATCGAACAATTGCCCCTTGGCAACGTGTTGTTTCAAAAGTATAAAGTTATTGCTCAATATCCTTAATTTTATCAACATTGTTATTTCTATTTTCCGCAATTTTACAATACTCTCTTTGTAAATCATTTTGAAGTTCCCAAAATCTCTTTTTGCCTATCTTAGCCTTAGAATAAATAATAGATAATGTTTTAAACTTATATTTAATATTATCCCACCACACTAATGGCTCACGTTCAAATAACTCACTATTGATTTCATTATTAATACAATTTCTAATAATATTTACATAATCATCGTCATTTAAAAGAGATTTATTATGTATCCATACACCAGGTCCCCTTTCACAATTGGAATAATCTAATATTAAAGAGACAATGGAATGATCACTAAAACTAGTTTTAGTTATAAATACATGTCGACAAAATGTAAGAAGATTTCTACTAACAAGAATATAATCTAACCGACTTGTTTTATAATTACCGTTAACTAAACATACACGAGTAAATTCCTTTTTAGTAGGATTTCTATAACGGTAAATGTCACATAAATTTGAAGAATTCTAGAATCTATTAAAAGCAATACTAGACGCTCTGCACGTGTCCATTCCATAACCCCTGTCTAAGCTAGGATCTAAAACATCATTAAAATCGCCTGCTATAATACAAGGTTGATTCATATCAATAAAAGTTCTAATATATTCAAAAAAATTAATTCTTTCTTTATACTCATTTGGGGCATATATGGAAATTATTGAAACAAGTTGTTCATCAATATTTAGATCTACTCTCACTATTCGGCCGTCATTATCTTTCTGTAAACACCACACATTCTTTTATATCATTTTTAACAATGATCGCCACACCCTTCCTCTTTGCAAAATGACAATTCGAAAAAAAGAGTTGACCATCCCATAATCGTTTCACCGAATCAACAAACGAGTCATCCCAAAATGTTTCCTGTAAACAAATAATGTCAGCATTCTCAAAAGTAGAAACTATATTTTTAAATTTATTAATATCTCTGAGGCCATTTACATTCAACGATACGACTTTAACCATTATAAACAAAAAGCTAAGAGTTTTTTTTAAAGAACAATTTATCTTAGTTGATACTACCGTGAACTTTTTTTGCCATGCCAGCAATCACTTCCATACCGTAATCTTTAATCACATTTTTAACCACTTTCATCTTTTCCCTTTATCTGTTACCGTTTTCTTCTCTTTATTACAACCCTTTAAAGCCGGCTTACGCCTACTACGCCTAATACCATCATTATTACTATGACTAGGTGTCTGACCTAATGCTGTCTCATCGTCATCAATATCTTCATATTCATTAATATCACCTTCAGGATTCATATTTTCTTCACCTTTATTAACATCAGATATTATTACATCAGTATTAAAATCACCCGGTTTAGCCGACTCTGTTATAACGCTGTCCTGAGTTGTACTACTCTCAATACTCATTTCCCTGACATCAGCCTGGTGAACCAACACACTGTGATTGTTACTTACATCACTGTTGTTATTGGTATCTGGTTTTTATAACACGCTCTTTTCCGAGTGTTGTTGATCAATTTTAGGTGTGTCGCAAATTTGTTCATCCAGTTTTTTGTCTGCTTGTACAAAACTGCCGCATTCACATTCGTCGCCACATTTATCACAAATCGCACATGGTATCCCTTTACAATTATATGACACATGACCAAAGCGTTTGCAAACTCTACATCGAACATCAGGGCAGTTAGTGATAATGTGATCTATTGAATAACATTTCCAACATACCCGTTGTTGATCAGAATGGATAACACGGAAACTCTGCATCCCTTCAACAGTTTCAAACTTCATAGCATATGGCAATGATCTAATGTGGGGTGGAAATTTACATCTCATAAATCTGGTTCCGTCGCAACACTTCGATCTCGCATAATACCTTCTGTTCACTTCTCCCATCACTTCAATTCCATGTCCGATTAATCTTGCTACAATATCACGATCTTCAATGTAACTAGGCAAGTTCATAAAGGAAACAACAACAGTAGTTTCACATAATCTATCACACAAATATTTATCATCACCAATGTTTAAACCTTCACATAGCAGCTTAGAATTTTCTTCGTTATTAACAAGTAAAACATGACCCTTCACCACAAACATTTTCTACGGCATCGATCAATTCTACAATATTTACTTTAGAAAAATTAGGAGTTCTTACTTTCACAACACACTCTTTCTTAAATGAGCGCTTTTCACCGCCATTCGTTGATGGTTGAACAGGGCGAGACAAAGACATATCTAAGTAGACTCACAAAGAGTCAGGGCCACAGGCCCGACTCTCACACAAGTTTAAAGTATATACAGTATCTATATAATTCTCACCCTATTGTGTGAACTATGATAACTAATAAACGGATTTCTTCGATTATGAACAAACTATTCAACTTTGGTTATCATAAACTGACCTGTGTGTTTGAAATCAACTCCGGTTAAATAAAATCCATTGCACAGTTAAATACCACAACTAATTAACTAGGTTCTCTCTTGAAAAATTGAGCTCGAGCTAACTTGACATCTAAAAATGGTGGGGAAACCCAAGGTGAAGGCTGTTACGTCACCGAACACAATTTGGCGACCTATTCGGCTAGCGAGCTATTCGACCAATCCAGCTGGCAACCTATTCATGGTTCAGACCTGTCAATCACCGTAAAGAGATTGACCAATCAGAGAGCCAGATTATATTGGCACCATCATGTTAAAGGGATGCGCTCTCATCCTAAACACAGCCAATTTTTCAAATTTAGAATATTAAAAAATGACAATGTTTAGAATGAGAGCGCATCCCTTTAATATGATTGTGCCAACTTTTACTAATAATTTTTGGAAAGCTTATTTAATCACCTTTTTGAATATATATAGCCGGGTGCTCTGAATTTTGTACGATGGTCCGAATTTTGACTCGGAACATTACCGTTCTTTACAATTAGAATATTGAAAAATTGGCTATGTTTAGGATGAGAGCGCACCCGTTTAATATGATTGTGCCAACTTTTACTAATAGTTTTTGGAAAGCTTATTTAATTACCTTTCAGATTATATATAGCTGGATGCTCAGAATTTTGTACGATGACCCGAATTTTGACTCGAAATATTACCGTATTTTCACTTTAAAAAATAACAATATATTCTACTTTTGTTTGATAAGACCGTACGATGGATTTTATTGGTTGATAAAAATAGATGAGTTTGTGCGATCTTTAATTATTCTGAATAGGTTACCAACGAATTCATGCTTCCGAGATTTGCAGATAAGCTCCGCGGAGCCACTTTGAAAATCATGGCCATCCAAATTTTGCTAAAAATGACATAAAATTTATGGGGGGGGGGGGTAGGATCGCTTTTTTGTGCATTATATTATATAAAAGAGCAACATCACATGTTAGAAAGGGCTTTTCTCGATCTAAAGCGGGTGTGTCCTATAGCTGGAGAAGGGCGTTTCCCTAAGCAAAAAGGGCGTGGCTAAAATTTTTTTTAGCTCCCCCCACTCTGCACCGGCTGGCGCCGCCGCTGAGCTCCGCCCCCTTAGATACTGTTACTATGTCCCACAAATTTGACCACATCAACCTGTTCAATATGGCGATCCAGCAGTCTGTACGGTAATGTTAAACCTCATACAAATGGTTTTAAATCCTAAATTATTACGAACTCTCACTAGTGTCAAAAACAAGCAGTCCTGCGTAGATAGTTTCGAGTATCACTGACAAGGTATTTTCCATGTGCCAAGCCTGGATTAATCAATCAATGGTTTAACAAAATGGAAAAACTAATAGTGTATTAATTTTGTTTAAGTGCTCAGAAGTCTAAGGGAGTCAATTTTCCAAATTTTCGGGGGAGGCTGTCTCGCACCTGCGATGTTCGCGCACACATACGGTGCTAGTTGGTTTGGCTTTGCCCGACATTGCCGCTCACGTCCAAATCCTTAGACGATGCTCTGGTTTTTGGACATGAAATTTTTTTTAAAGGGCAGTGAATGAATTAGGAGTTAGGAGTTACGTAACTAGGTATGGAGTTATGGCAGGCAGGGGCCGCGGGGGGGGGGGGGGCTACTGACAATAACTCACGCAATGTGGCCTGAAATGTTATCTAAATTATTTTTAGACATTAATTAACTTATCCAGACCATAATCAACTCTTGATGTCATCGCATACTGACTGGATCACGGTCTGTTGCTGCTGATTAAATCAAAAAGGGATATTCAAGACTATGTTTTTTTTATTCACCCAACTTTAGTAATAATGATCGAGGCTAGGCCTAAAATTCAATTGCTAAATTCTTGGTTCAGGGTGTATCAATTTGATTGAAATTGTCAGCAAAATCCCTTTACATTATCTAGTTTTTAACTATTATACTTAAGTTATAGTGAGAACGGCCAGTTCTTTATCTAATCTTCCATAATGTATATTTAATTATACTCTAACAGGGCCGGATTAACCTTGTGGGGGGGGGGGGTCGTACTGACCGCGGATCGTACCAGTATGTACTCCGCCCCTTGAGTGTCTGGGGTGTTTTCATCCAGGAAATTTGTTTTAAATTAGGATTAATTTCAGTGCATCTGAGACAATTTAGACAAGTCAAAATATATTCACTCTACTTACACCTTCGGCCCCAACAATCACATCGCAGGATGAGGTCCCCGGCACTGGTTAGGACCAGACGTAATAAATTTAATAACTGATATATAAAAGCTAGAGGTCGACTTGTTTTATTTATTTTATGATGGAACTTATGATAATTTTTTTGATGTTAAATCGATTTATCACCCAAACCCTTGCCCTGAATCCACCCATCGTGGTTATTTAGTCGCTTTTTTCGGCCCATAATCTTATATTTCCCCACATCAAATGTCATCTGAATTCCAGAAAATTCTATTTTTCCTATAAAAACCTTGAAATTAGCATGCGTAATCCAAAAATTGGAATTTTAAACGATAAAATACGCCCATCAACTTTTTAATCGTGCAATGTAATCAAACAGCTGTCACGGGTAGTCATTTGTCCAATATGGCGGCCGCTCTTGCCATAACGTCATTATGTAGTGACGACGTCGGGCCGATCTAGACTTTATAGGATATCTATGGTCTTAATTCGACAAAATATTAACTTTTTTTCCTCCGACAAATTAAATTGTAAAACATTTTTTTTAAGTATAAGAAACAATAAATAAAGGTGTTTTAAGTATATCTGGATAAAAAAATATTCCATATTTAGCGTAAATAGGTGCAGAAAATAGTGCGCGGAGGCGTAAAATGGGTAAAAGATATAATTCTGCCCGTACCAGTTCAAATTACTACTTTCAATGTAAACAAAGAACCAACAAAGCACGTGTAGTACGGTGTAGACATCAATTGACGTTTTCTTTTTAGTCTGTTTGCTTTTGAAACTTTTGGATTATTTTCCTGTTGTACTGAACACCGTTTATTATTAATGGATGATTCTTCATATTGGGTTTTAAAATTTAATCGACCGATTTTTCAATAAAAAAGATGTTGGTAAACATTAGGACGTCACATCACCCATAGAACTATAGCTGTCTGACCTTTCAAAGGTCAGTCAGTCAGTCATCTTGGACAAAGATAAAAGTCGGCTAGTCTTTAACTTTGTAAAACAAATTGATGAATAGGTTGCCAGCTGGATTGGTCGAAAAGCTCGCTAGCCGAATAGGTCGCCAAATTGTGTTCGGTGACGTAACAGCCTTATATCACCTTGGGTTTCCCCACCATTTTTAGATGTCAAGTTAGCTCGAGCTCAATTTTTCAAGAGAGAACCTAGTTAATTAGTTGTGGTATTTAACTGTGCAATGGATTTTATCTAACCGGAGTTGATTTCAAACACACAGGTCAGTTTATGATAACCAAAGTTGAATAATTTGTTCATAATCGATGAAATCCGTTTATTAGTTATCATAGTTCACACAATAGATAGTGTTAAATCCTCTAGAAAACATAGAATTATATCCAAAATAATCACCGATAAAAGTCGATTTGAAGAGCCGAAGTAAAACACGTCTTACTCATACAAATCACAAACCGGAAGTCCAAACCTTCTTACCGGATTATTGGCAAAAAGTTCATAATAATAATCGCGTCATTTTACAAGGGTAGCAAATTAGGCCTGAGGCCATTTTCCAATTTAGCCCTTGGTACAGATCGTGCGAATGATTTCGATCATTACTGCAGGAAGAAACCGAAGAACTCGGGGGGGAAACCTGCCTGATCGGACGGGAGACCAAATATCCCTCTCACTTACAACGATAAATTTCTTGCCCTGAGCTGGGATTGAACCCTCGTTGCATTGGTGAGAAGCCACCTCTTTTTTTTTTCTTGTAGAATATTTATTAACAGAATATAGATATACATTATAATATTTACAATATTTACAGTATTACATAATTTCCACACATTTAATTCATTTTTTGAAATATACACTAAAGGAAACACAGAGGCAAAGTATAATGCAGAAATATACAGAAATAAAAAAGTATTTTTGGTAATTTATAATATGTATAGTCTAAGAGTAGAGTATATATAAAAGATTAAAACATAAAACATAATATATACAATTAAAAGCATTGCCTGTGTTTTGTAGACCTATAGAACAATAGGGAGATACCGCTTTTAGGTAAATTTAGTGACATTGAGAAAAACTGGTTTTAAATACTAATTATAATTACAATATTTTAGTTAATGCAATATTTAGAGACTTTAGGTATAGATGAAAGTTATATAGAGTACAAGAATTGCATTAAGTAAATAAATTGTACATATTTACTTCTAAACAGTATTACAGTTGATTTTGGGAGTGTTTTGGATGTTAAGTACATATGGTCTATCTGTAAATATGCTTCAAATTTTTAAGTGTGGGCCATAATCTTTTAAAAGTTACTATATTTGGTGACTACAATAAATAATTAAGTAAGTTTGAGCAGGAAAATTAATTAAAAATTATAGTAGGCTGAGAAAATCTGGTGAAAAGGTTTGCAATGGCCATTTACAATGTTAATTTTTGGAGGTGGCTGGATAAGCAAGACTAAATAAGGTTGTATAGTTAATAGACCACTGGATAATAAGGACTTGTCACCTCTCTATCGCCACGGCTATCCGACCTGCTTGTATAGCCATGCTCTATATTGCATTTCCCCATTGAAAAACATATCAGGGTAAATGTTATGGATTTTATTAAATTAGATCATGCACGGCGTTACCTGCATCGGTTGTGAGCCAGCAGTAACGATAGCCTCGACACATGACCTTCACATGTAGGTACAGGGCCTATAAAGAACAATGCTGTTGTCAGTATGTGTTAAAATGTATTTGTAACGTGTTTAACAAGTTCTATCACATACGTTTCCTCCCACTACTAAAGTCTCCTACGCGCAAGTGATTTATTCAAATAAAATTAAACCATATAATAGTCCCGAAATTACCTATTTTGTGTCGAGTGGACGTTAAACGCGTATCTCTTTCTATGTATAAATAAAATAAAAACCAAGTACGAACAATCCAAACCGTAAAACGAAATTCGAAGTCCTTAAAAACGTTATAGGCAAAATAGTATATTCAAGCAAAATAGTGTAATCAGCAAATGGACTGCTCCCCGTGTACAAAATACACGACAAACAGTGGTAACAGGTGTCCGGAAGAGTAAGCTTACCCTGCCTGGCTAGCCACACCCGCCATAGCTGCATCCAAACTATTAGGCGAAATCTAGGTAAAATAGCGTGATTTGCCAATGAAATATCGGTATGCAAAATGCACGTAATGAACAGTGTTAACGATGAAGTCAACAGACATTATCAGGGAGATAGGATAATATGTGTCAATTAAATATATCCAGAATAATAGCTGAGAGAGACATATCATATTTACAAACTAAGTCAATATGTCGACCATAAAACTTTTTAAATGTTTTAATAAGTTTAGTGCGCAAGTATCCTTGTAGTTGAAGCTTAGATGACAAATGCATCGATCTACTTAAAAAATCAGAATAAAATGAACAAGCTCTCGCGTAACGAATTAGCTGAGACACAAACACTCCGTAAGCTGGTGATATTGGAATGTTACTACTAATATATGTAAAGTTAACAATCGGAAAGTCAAAGTCATCACGTTTATCGTACAATTTAATACTCAGTTTATGGCAATTGTCAAAATCGAGACGCAGATCCAAGTAGGAAGCGTATTTGTCACTGTCAGTGGTATTTTTAATTTCGAGCTCATCAGGATATATGAAATCTACATAATCACTAAATTTAGGATTATTAAGGGCTAAAACGTCATTGATATATCGATAAGTGAAATTAAAAAGTCTGACTGATCGTTTAGTTGTTTTTACGAGCATCTGTATGTATTCAGCTTCGTAGGAATAGAGAAACAGATCAGCAAGCAAAGGTGCACAGTTGGTGCCCATTGGGATGCCAACCACTTGCTGATATATTTCCCCTCCAAATTCAACAAAGTTGTTATCAATTAAAAAATCCAACATCTGAATTATCTTGATGGCAGTGTGTTTGTTTTTTGAATCACTGTGATACTTAACGAAATATGAAGAATTATAATTTACAACTAAATATTGATATCTAGCAGTACCCGATTTAGACGAAAAGACACTGTGAATAATGTCTTTCAACCGGGCTTTTAATTTACTATGGGGAATTTTTGTGTACAAAGTAGAAAAGTCAAACGTTTGAATAGATGAAACTGAAGCAAGGGATCTAGATTGCAAACCATCAAGTAATTCTTTGGATTTTTTTAATATCCACATTTGATTTATACCTCTTCGAGAGTATACTTTGTCACAGTATTTTTGAATACCTTCTTTAACAGCTGTTAGTATAGTTTATGTCGATTACTTGATCTTTTTCTTTGATTAGTGATGGTATTAGACCCATAGGAAAGAGAAAGCTGGTTTAGTTTGGATTTTGTCTTTAAAACATTCGCATGTAAGATTAAATTTTTGAAAGTGTTCCCACATCAAAAAACACATCCAACACATAAGTCACGAATCAAAGAAGTCTAGACATGTAACGAATATACTTTAGTGAAAATTAATCCTTCTTTCATTATTGATTCGTATGCCCTTGTAAAAGGTTCATTTGTATATACCTTTTATTTTGAGTCCAAAGCACAACAACATGAAACACAATAATATAATCCCTACACGGTCTTATACAAACAACGTAAATGTTATCTTATTCGAAATGGTTTGCAATAGCAATTGTTGTAAACTGAATTGTTTGTATATAAACTAGTGTCCAAAAGAAACGATGCCAACTTTCTTTCCAATTAATTTTTTTTCTGAGTGAAATTTTTAGTATAAAAACATGCCAGTTGGTATTGTACATCCCTAACACAGCATAGTCCATACAAATATCGGGAACATTGGATCACTTCAGGGAAAAAACGTAAATTTCGTGAAAGTGACAATTCCCTCTAGCATGCTCTGCACGTGCATAATTGTATAAAACGGCTGACCAGACAGGTTTATATCACAGCAACAAAATGAACACAAGATTTGCCACGTCTGACAGCCATCGGGGGAGAGAGAGCCGTTGGAATGGTTGAACAAGGAGCGTCACATGTCGACGTCGCCAGAAGGTTTGGCTGCGCACGCATCACTATCACTAGGTTGATGCAGCGGTTTCGTCTGACAGGTCATACGTCAGACAGTCCCAGGAGTGGAAGACCACGAGTAACCACGCCCCGTGAGAATCGTTACATCCGGTATTACACCTGAGGAACCGCATCGTAACATCGACATCCACGGCGGCTACAGCAATGGGACACAGGATCAGTCGACAGACCGTCTACGGGAGACTATGGCAGTATGGTATCCGGCAACGTCATCCCTACCGCGGACTCTACCTGACGCAAGTTCGACGTTGGCAACGGCGGGACTGGGCACGTGTTATGTTCTCTGACGAAGGAAGATTCCTCATGTTCCGAAACGATGGACGATAGCTTGTATACCGAAGAGTTGGTGAACGTTTGGCGCCTAACTGTGTCCTACAGGTCCGGCCATTTGGCGGTGGAGG
Source organism: Patella pellucida (assembly GCA_917208275.1). Lineage (NCBI taxonomy): Eukaryota > Metazoa > Mollusca > Gastropoda > Patellidae > Patella > Patella pellucida. The sequence goes on from OU795039.1 coordinate 69,239,911, forward strand.
GTTAATGGTTTGGGGTGGCATATGCGGTGACGTCAAAACAAGTCTTGTCGTAATTCGTGAAAACCTGAATGCACAGCGTTATCGTGATGAAATCCTACGACCTGTTTTGATGCCCTTTCTGCAGCAACAGCCTAGTGGAATCATATTCCAATATGAAAATGCGAGGGCACACACAGCAAGATTGACACAGAACTTCCTTGCCAACGCCAACGGACACGTTTTGCCATGGCCTGCATGTTCACCGGACTTGAATCCCATCGAGCACTTATGGGACCACCTCGATCGACAAATCCGACGTCGCCCTGTGCCTCCAGTCAACGTGCAGGACTTAGAACGATGTCTCCTCGAGGAATGGCAACAAATCACTCCCAACGTCATCAGAAGTTTGACGTCATTCGTCCGCAGGCGTGTTCTGGCATATATTGATGCTCACAGTGAAGATACCCGCTACTGACTAGACATAGTGTGTCATTTCATGTTGTTTCTCTGATCAGTATTCTACGAAATGTTTATTTCTCAACCCCACCGATCTTTAACGGCTTGTCATATTGATTGTAAAGATTTGATTCAACATATTTTGTGTACATATGTTGTGATGAAAGGATTGATTTCTCAAAAGAATAACACTAATCATAAACTTCCGCTTTGTTTAGTTTTTCTTTTCTGTCGTTGCAAACAGGTGGTATCGTTTCTTTTGGACACTAGTTTATTTCTAACTTAAAAATTATTCTTTTGGGTTTACATTTTATTTTCAAGGATAATGCACCGATCTTATAATAATACACTTTGTCATCAATTTAATCACATAGCTGGATAAACTCGTCCAACAAACTCGTCATAGTCACGGAAATAAGGCCATCAACTCGTAATAGTCACTGATATAAGGTCATCATTCCGGAGGAGTAGGTAAATAAAATGTAATAGCAGTATTATTTTACTAATGTTGATTTATTTATTAGCTGATATAAAACTTTCACGCTGTTATCAAAATCCTAAAAATGTATACTTCGGAACCGACGAACTACAAAATTATGAAATTCTCGTAAAACCTGTTATGAACTTCCTCCACGTAATTGTGGTGTGAGCACTCATCATGGATATAGTGGGTATTACCATGTAATATTTTGACTATACCAATATATTAATTACTTTACATGTTTGTATGGCGAAGGGTTCATAATCTCATGCCCATTAGAAAGTCTTAAACTCAAAAAGTAGACTAGAAACGATTTGAAAAATTATTTTATGTTAGTGACTTGTATCGACCGCAGCAAGATAATCCTCATAAAATTATGTAGCACAGTGGGCCTTCTGTCTGACGCGGAGAGCGGGAATTCTAAAAAGCGGTCGCCACATCCTACGTATCAGTCATGCATCTTGTCTTACAACATATTATTTTAGTAGCCTTGTGATCGCTTAAATAATTTGTCTCTAGCTGTCTTTGCTTCCCCTTCACGTTGTGTGTTGGCTTCTTCCTGGTTTCTTAAGGCGTAGGTCTTCTCATTTATAACACTGCAACAGTTCGTTTTTACATTTTATATAGCATAGCCGAATACATGTAACAAGCTTAGTACAGATTATATTACTGACTAAAGTCGTTCTTAAACATTATCCAGCCATACTCGATTTGGGCGAGTTTGCTGAACAGAAATTTCTACATCTTTCCCCTTCTCCAATCTGCTGACTGATCACTTCTCACAAATTTGATAGTTTTGTAGTTGTGCGTTTTTTGACATTCAATAATCTAATTGGTCAAATATCATGTAAATAAGTATAGAGATTGGTTAATTGAGTCAAAGGACGTTGAAACCCACCCGTATATGGTTACATGGAAATTTACTGGAGAAAATTCCCATGAGATATATGTTAACATGTTGTTGACATAGAACCAGTTTTGTTTTGGCTATATAACTCTTTTTATGTACCCATATATGCTAGTTTGATTTGAGTATTTTAAGTACATTTATTAATATGTTTGAATCTTAACTTAATACAATATAATGCCATCTTATTTCTCTATTCCTTGACTATAAATTTAAAAACAATGTCGCAACGAAAATATTGCTACACATAGACGTATTTGAATGTATGACATTTTAAGGAAAGGTTTAATGTTGAACTGCTTTTTATTTATCTATGTATCCATCTTGTAGTCAGGTGTAGCGCGCCATAATCAACCTTGCTGTAGTGTATGCATGTTTTATAACATGAAATGACTTTTAAATCTCTTTTTTTGTGATTCACCCCTATACTACGATTGTTTCACACTCGACTCGTCCATAGATCTGTATATATTTTCTCGTGAACCAGCTTTATTGATTTATGTTTTAAATGAATCATAAAAAACCCAGCCTAGTCGCAATTCTTTTATAACGTTACCGAAATGTAATATTCTTTCAACTTCGGGAAATAACCCGTTGAAACATAACGTTTGCATCTAGATGAATCGTCTTTTATTAGTCATATAGGACCACTTTTGGGAGCTTATCTTGGTTCAAAATATAGTATCACTGTATCCTTAACGATCATTGAGATTAGAAGGGAAGCTATTATTGAATGTACCTCCCTATGATTAAAAATCATTTGGATCCAGAACTTTTTGATACAGAACATCAATTGTTGGGAATAAACTTCCTGAAAATATCCGACAATGTGAATCTGTGTCAGTTGTTAAATCCAAAGTGAAAACTTGGTTATTTAGTCACTATCATTAACAATGGGGTTATGAGGAATTCTTGTATTTTCCTCCAACCAGATACCAAATTTCAAGAGGGAAAATTCCTACTTTGGGGATCCAGCCTGCCCTCTTCAGCCATGACTTATGACTCCACACAATGATTTGGGAAAAATGACCACTAATAAAAAAAACCATCCCCAAAACATATAATAAACAGCTGATTAGTTCTACGATAAAACGTGCCTTTGGGCACCTGAAAGGACGCTGCGTGTCCGTTTGTAACTCCTAGAACCATTACATCAAGATGTAGAATCACTAAAGTAACCGTACAATACTGTGAAATAGAAATACGATATTTATAATCGGAGAAAAGTGTCATTAAATAATTCTTCCGCCGACTAAACTTAACTGCAAATAGAACTTCGATCAAAATGCATTTGCTGCCATATTGAATAAGTGGATTATGGGAGACTTTCCGAAGTAATCGGCTCCTTCGGGTCGGTTACTACGGCCTGGCGCGAGTAAGCCGTTTAAATGGCGTTATCGGTAACCCGAACGTACTCGTGGGGGCTCGAGTAAGCGTGGCGCCAGTAATTAAACGCACCAAATAACACTTGCACTGGATACCCAGGGATACTTCCTGTGAGAGAAATGCTAACCTGCCCTGATACACTCATTAACATTTACATTCCTTTGACATTTACATGGACTGGGCATTTATTATACATTAAAAAGTTCATGCATGTTATTTTCTCTTTAATGTTGTTGTTTATAATTGTGAATTATATCAATATATGTCTCTAAAGACGTCTCTTCAACGGTGGAAGGTGTAACAGTAATATTGCATTGGCCAATTACTTGGTTCCAATTTCATAAGCACGAACTTTGCTCGTAAATCTATTGAGGGTATTTTGATAGATTAAACATGCATTATGCAAGAGCTAGATCTGCCTTTTGCATGTCTTTTTTAGGCCTGAAATATTATCTAAATTATCAATTATATATACATTAATTACCTTATCCAGACCATAATCAACTCTCCATGTCAAGGCTACCCTTCGATATCGACTGGATTGGGATCCCACATGCAGCTAACGCTCATTGATAATTAAATCAAAACGGTGGATAATCGAGACTATGCTTTTTAACATACTAATTTTAGTAATGATGAACGAGGCTAGACGGAAATGTACAAAGCTGATATCTCGGTTAATAGTGGATCAATGTGACTGAAATTTTTAACGAATTACCTTTACATTATCTTGTTTTTAACTATTGTAGTGAGAACTGTCAGCTCTCTGTTTAAATCTTACATAATGTATCTTTATATGACCAATAGATGAAACATTAGGCAAGAGCTAAATATGCCTATTACAAGTCTTTCTTTATGCCTGAAATCTTATCTAAATTATTAATTAGACATTAATTAACTTATCCAGACCATAATCAATTCTCGATGTCAACGCTAGCCTGCGATATTTACTTGATTAGGATCCGTTTTGCTAGTCAACTTTGATTCCTGATTTTAATCATAAAATGGATAAACGAGACGATATTTTTTGTATCGTATTGACTATCAATCGCCTAATTCTCGATTCAGATAGGATCAATCCGACTGAAATTCTCAGCAAATTCTCTTATTATCTAGTTTTAAACTAAAATAGTGAGCACTGTCAGTTCTTTATCTAATATCCCATAATGGATCTTTAGTAAACACGACGGTCATTTACCCGTTTCGTGGTCATAAACATATCGCATCATCTATTGTTGATGAAACTGCACCAACAGTGATGGAATGTATTTTGTTGACCGACGTAACAGCTGTATCAAACCAGACTAACTTATGACTAACAATTGCCTCACATTTTGAAGAATAGGTTTGGTCACGAAACGGTGAATTCAGAGAACCGGTAGTACTACACGCGTTGGGAATCGTACGTAACTAACGTTCGAAAATTAAATGGTCGAGTGTCTCTGGTGTTCAGGATAGCTGGGAATCTTTAAAGGGGCAATAACACCCTTGCTGGCTTGACAGGCCCAGAAAAAAATAGCCTTATTTTAACTACTAGATGTTTAAGTGTACTACCTGTTGTGTAAATTATCCATTTCCACCTATCTTACTTGTCTAGAGGGTTCGAAAATATGTTTAAATCCAAGTTGCATTCGAAAGTGTTTATGTAAAGCTTTTCAAACCATGTGACGGCATATAGTTGAATTTTTCCGATTTTTAAAATTAGCTATTTTAAGATGAAATTTGTATCATTTATTAATTGGAATATTGTAAAATAGTAAATTTTGTTGACCAGAATAAAGATTGGGACATATTATTCAGTTACAACAAGAGTGGTAGTGGGGCTTTAAATTTACATTACTGATATTTTTGTCAGTTTCAAGTTCAAAAGCTTACAGATGAAACATTGTAATATCAAGTTCAAAAGTAAATTGAACACTAATAACATATGTGAGAGGCTAACATCCATAAACTCCATTGATTGTCGTCAAATGTGTGTTTCTTCCTGGTTACCACCCCTTTTGATTCATAAAAAGCACATTTCAATATTGCCATAAAAGGGCATAACTGCTCGTGTGACTGCAGTCTGCGCACAGCCCGCATATGGTACTTAAAACAACTGTTTCGAAGGAACCTGCGCTTTTTAATATTTTACTCGAAGAGAAGCGCCAGTCTTCATGAAAGCAGCCTTTACAAGATGTTTCTTCAGATTGTACTACTATTGACTATTGGAGGTAAGTGCATACCAACACTTGAACATGTTCCATTAAGATATACAAATAATTGTGACTTGTTGTATACATAAATCAACTCGGATTTTACAATCTAAACTTCAAGCCCAAATAAATATGGACTCAATAATATTTCAAAACATTTTGATGTACAAAATACGCAATTCGAAGAAAGCTTGTGCAAAGTTTGCTTACTTGAACTAGAATATGTTTTATGCTTGTCAAATCAGCACTTTATTAATTAATTGTATGAATTACGGGTTCTAAAATACTTTACCGCCTCGTTTGATAAATGTTTAAAACAAGAAATTATGTTTAGACTCGTTCGTTCTTAGACGTTTACAGCCACTTCCACTAATGGTAATATCGCAGACAAGGGGATGCTTTTCTTGGCTGCTAATTTAGTCTAAACGATAGCTAGTAGGGTGACGTCATGGATATTGGTTTAAAGGAGCCACTCCTCTTTTATTTATGTGTACATTCTGTGAATCTTATGTTATATGTGAATACATTATGGGATATAATCCATGCTATTAAATTTGTATATACGCCCATAACTTGTTTGTGGACGTTCTACAGCAGGTCACAATTGTTGTCCGACTTGGACAGACGATCCTACTCCTTGTCACGTACAACGAATCTAATAAATATTTATTCACTAAAAAGGCATCATATGATTACACTATTTTGCCAGATTACACTATTTTGCCTATACCGTTTTTTAGGACTTTTGTCTAATGGTTTGGATTGTTCGTACTTGGTTTTATTTCATCGAGATAGTGAATGATTAACTTTTCCTTATTTAGATCTATAGCAAATATATAGTAAAATTATGGATTCTAATTAATTAATTCATATATAAATTATTAAGCTCGCTTTTGTTGGATACTAAAAATGCATGTTATTTTAGGGACAATCTTTAGCATTTCGCCCCGGATTTGTTGGGTACTGTATTTATATAGAACATGAATAAATGCGTCTATACTGTATGGAAGCCTATAACTACCATTCATAATTTCTACTTTTCGCCCCTTCAAAACACGAAAGTCAAAAAGTAGAAAGTCGAAAGTCGAAAAGTAGAAAGTCGAAAGTCGCCAAGACGGTATACACAAGCCAAAATCAACGCGAAAATAGGAAATTAAGAAAAATTTTTTTTCCTAATTTCTTATTTTCGACTTGCACTTTGGCTTGTATACCGTCTTGGCGACTTTCGACTTATTTTTGTATTTATTGATGTCAGTAAGAAGGCGAAAGTCGAAAATAGGAAATTAGAAAAGTTTCTTAATTTCCTATTTTCTACTTTTCGACTTTCGTAAGTCCCTGTAGTCTCTGCCTTACAGGTCACATTTGCATACGCACAATTCCCGTTAACAGAAATGTCTGTGTGATAGAGGCAATTATTTTATAGAGAGAAATGAGGTTTAACGTCCACTCAACACAACTGGGTCATTTCGGTACTAGCATATGGTTTTAATTTTATTTCAATGATTCGCTTGTGCGTAGGGTCTTTAGCAGTGGGAGGAAACCGGAGGGCCCGGAGGAAACCCACGAGGTTGAGAAGGCACCCCTATCACCCTGCCACATACGCTGACACCAGCCAGCTAGAGGTCGAAACGCGGCACTCTAGACCACTAGGCACTCTAGAACCCCCCCCCCCATTTATTTTATAATTAAATAATATCAATATCTTGCTCGATCTTAGATTGTATGTTTTATAATATTATTACTGACGGCTGCATGACATTTTCCGTAACATAAGGCTATACTATATATTACCATTATAAAATTCCCGTTGATAAAAGCTACTGTGTCATAGAGTCTATATAGTAATGATGGCGATTATTCTGGAAGGCAGAGACTACAAGCATTTCCGAGACAAAAGTCGAAAATAGGAAATTAAGAAACTTTCCTAATTTCCTATTTTCGACTTTCGCCTTCTTACTGACATCAATAAATACAAAAATATGACTAAGTCAAAAGTCGCCAAGACGGTATACAAGCCAAAATGCAAGTCGAAAATAAGAAATTTGGAAAAAAAATATTTCTTAAATTCCTATTTTCGCGTTGATTTTGGCTTGTATGCTGGCTTGGCGACTTTCTACTCTTCGACTTTTTACTTTTCGACTTTCGACTTTTCGACTTTCTACTTTACGACTTTCGTGTTTTGAAGGGGCGAAAAGTAGAAATTATGAATGGTAGTTATAGGCTTCCATAATATTGTGTTATATATTCATTGTTGCAGAAAAGTCAATGTCAATCCTTCTAATATTATCATCATTTCTTAAAAAATTACACGGTGTTTCAATTACAATATTAAAGGGACAATACCACTCTTGCTGGCTTGACAGGTCCAGAAATGAAAATAGCCTTATTCTAACTACTAGATGTATAAGTGTCCTACCTGTTGTGTAAATTATCCATTACATCCTATTTTAGTTGTCCAGAGGGTTCGAAAATATGTTTAAATCCAAGTTGCATTTGAAAGTGTTTACGTAAAGCTTCCAAACCTTTTTATTACCGTGTAGTTAAATTTTTCCAATTTTTTTTAAAATTCGGTGTGTTAAGATGAAATTTGTATCATCAATTAATTGGAATATTGTAAAATAGTACAATTCGTTGACCAGAATAATGATTGGGGCATATTATTGAGTTACAACACGAGTGGTATCGGGGCTTTAAATAAGTCGGTGCTACTTGGAACGCCTGACGAAGCGCCATTTCTATTGGAAAATAATTCTAATAAAATCGTTAGTAGTCGCACAACGTTTGACTTCATTATAAAGGATGCAATTATATCTCATAAAATTATAAAGTCAAAAGGGAGGATATACCTTTAAACAAAAAAGAATTGTGACTAATACTGTCAAAAGCTTATATTTTTTTACTTAGATAATTAAGAGGACGCCTTTTATTGTCTTTCAAGTTTGCCAGATTAAAGCAGATATACCTCCCCACTACTAATCACACATTTGACATCATTATTAAGACAACGAGTATATTTAATAAAACAAAGTTTAGGAGGACATAACTGTAAACAAACTGTGTGACTAATACTGTCAAACGCTTTTGTTTTTAAATCGATAGCTAAGAGGAAGTCCTTTATTTGTTCAATGTATCCAGATAAAAGCAATCATCTATTGTTCGTATATTCACTGTATATGTCCTGGTATAAAATCTGTCTGATTATGATGTATTTATAAATTTAAAATGTGTCTTAATCTTAAATTAAAAGAATTGAATTTTTAATTTTTTTACTTCTACATTAATCAATGTTATAGGTCACCGGTTAGATAGCAGAGATTTTTTTGTCTAATTCTGTGTTGTCTTTGTAACGGTAAAAGGTTGCCTGCTAATAAACTAATTAAAATAATTTAAAACGTAGTTTTTCATTATGTTCCAATTAATGTAAAGTCTACGTTTGCAGGGGATTTATTAATTTTGAAAGCTTTTATAACAGTTTTACACTCATTTTCATTTTGTTTGTCTTTTAACATTTGTCTTTAAAATTCGTTCAGTTTTCACACATCCTGCATTAGTAAGTGCAGGGGGCCAGTACAAAACATAATTTACACAAAAGCAAATATATGGACAAGACACCATACTCAGAAACCAGAAACAAACAATTAAAAAAGAGTGAATGTATCCGGACTTCACTGAAAATTAAAATTGAACAGGAATACAACCCAAGGAAAATATTGTGTAATGTCAGCATGAGTCATGGTCTGCCATATGCTACAAGAAATACCAATGTAAGCATATTGTAGTAAAATTCCCCTATACAAGTAACCACATCGGTTAAATGTATAAAAAAAAGTAGTTTAAAGGGACAGTCCCGAATTAAACAGAGTTTCAAAAATAAAAGTACGAGTGTATATACCCTGACTCAAAATTTCAGCTTAAAATATTGAGTCGTTTGGACGTGAGCGTTAAAACAGCTTATCCGGACACGTAACCCTTTTAAAATTTCGGGTCAAGTCTTTCGTTGGGTGACCCGATAATCGATTCCCGTTCCTTTAGAGGTCTACACGGTGAATGGTACATGTGCTGTACTTGATAACAAAAAGTAAATTTCACCGACACGTTATTTTTATATAAAAAAAAGTCTGGTTTTATCCAATCACCGCATAATACAGTATGGGACACCGGACTCTATTACCAGATAAAGACTGGCGGGTTAAAACTGTTGAAAACGTATCACATATATTGTGTTAGTTGCTCGGTCCTAAGGTAGGGTATTTTAAGTGATTTTAACACAAAAGTAAGCAGTTTTATTCTCAAAAACATTATCGGGATTGACCCTTTAAATCAATCAAGAAACGTTTCAGTATCCAGTGGAATATATTAAGGGAACATTTCGGAACTAACATATTTTTTTTTAAATAATTGGCTTGCGCATAGGGGTCTTAAGCAGTGGGGGGGGGGGTAACCGGAGGACCCGGAGATAACCAACGAGGTTGGACAGGCGATCCTACTCCTTGTCATGTACAACCAAAGAATAAACAACGCAAACAACTTTACACTTTGCTCTAGTTATTTTATTTTTCATTCGGAAACTGTGTTTAAAAAAAATGAAGTGTAAAAATGATTCATTTATCCGTGATGATGAGTGTTTTCGTTCAAAGCCCTTCCTGTTTCCGTGAGTTTGAGTAGATTGCTGATACTGAAGTGTAGCCTTCTCAATGCAGAATTGTCAACATGGGGCATAAAGCAAATTGAAATAGACCCCTGTTAGTATTATTTAATCGAAATTCAACAATGGCAGTCGAGATAGTAAAATAATCCCTAGCTATAACACGTTGAAAATAACAATAGGATGTTATAATGAAAAGGTTGCAGGACTAGAAATATAACACAAAGTCTTCAGACTGCTTTTGCTCCATGAATATTTGTCTCAGAATATACCATATTTCCTTGTGTGTTTTTACGTTAAAAAAATGAAATGAATTGGGGTTTAACGTCCTACTGTTCTGCTCCTAAACTGGACTAATGAAGACGGGCATACGCCATACAGTGTGCTATGAGAGACATTTACCCCGGGCAGCGGGGATCGAAGGTGTTTTACGTAGGTCTAGGCTAGGCTACAAAAGGCGATGAATTGCATGCCTCGCACATGGAATATGGCTCTAGGTTAAATGGGACAATGTTTTACAAGCCGTTTTACATCACATGCGTTGCAATTCCGAAGCATAACTTTTATCTTTGTGAAACACTTATTTGATAAACAGTTATCCCCAATTTTATATTGAAATATTATTTAACCATTTCGGTTATATACATCTTATATTGTTTTTGTGAAATTAAAAGATTGCTGTACATAATAATGGTACGTGTGTTCCGGAATAAAAAAAACCTTTTTTATATTCATTTATAACTTGAATATCAATATTTCTGTGAGTTGTTAACAGATATATCATGTTTTTATATTTTTTCATCAGAAATATACACATTCGTAAATTAATGATCCAATGATGAACTGATTGGACGATAATTTTTGATAAAAAAATAATCATTCTTTGTGTGTCCGTCTGTTGCTATATTTTGTCACGGATTATCCTTCTGATCATATGATCTCCTTTTTGTCTAATTTTAAGACTAATTATTTTAGTTAAGGCAGATCATTTCCATAAGCTATTTCGTACTTCAAAAAATTATAATTTAATTAAACAGTTCGTGTGTAATTTCTTTCCAATGCGAAATCTTAGAAGAGTTGACTGTATTGATATTCGTCATAAATTCAAGTACATACACTTCTAACCTAAGTATTTGATATAGTATCAAATAGTTCGTCAGGAATAGAAATAGCCAACTGTGAATCATTTGTCAATTTAGAGATATATTCAGGAAATTATTCAGGAAATGGACTTGAAACTCTTGACAGTTAGTATGCTTGACATGGCGAGAAGTTCTATCTCGATCAAGGACGTACATAACCAACGCATCACCCGTCAAGGACATACGTATGAAAATTAATTGGTGGCTAGCTTTTTTTCCGCACGTATACAGTGAATGGCCATTTTGTTCAGTAAATCCACGTGTTCAGAATGGGTTAAGAATAGAGACATTATCACAATTAATTAAGAAACGAATAAGTTTAACTAATTATTGACGATCTGTATTTAAAACGAAACAAATTGTAAAAATCTTAGCACTTTCTTACTTAAACAAAGATAATTTGATGAAGTTGATAGACCCCATTCCATTAAACTTGAATGGGCCAAAAATAAAATGTATTGCCAACATACTGGATCACGAAAACCCCTTGTTTTGTTTTTTATACTCCGGCCAAATTTGCCTCATAGCACCATGTACATGTATGACACCATTCTGTCTGAAAGCTAGGATCTGTGAACGAAACTGTCTCGTGACTCATCAGGGTGAAAAAATACATTTTTCTTGCCATTCTAAGTGTCAATAGTTCAATATTTTGGTGTTTAAAATTTATATTTTGTTCGCTTTAGTATCTTTTAAAAATACACTGTCGTTAGGCTGTTTAATCACTGTATGCTAACATTAAATGTAGTTTCCGTAACCTTTAAAAAGTGAAAATATCAACTTTAAATGTTTTGAATAAAATAAAACTAAGTACGAACAATCCAAACCATCAGACAAAATTCGAAGTCCTAAAAAAACGGAAAAGGCAAAATAGTGTAATATGGCAAAATAGTGTAATCAGCATATGGACTGTTCACCGCGTACAAAATACACGACAAACAGTGGTAACAGGTGTCCGGAAGAGTGAAGATCACATTTGTATTGTAAATTTACCTTAAGATAGAACCCCAAGGCTATGGCCCCAACAGATTCGTCATCTTGAACTTCAGAGCTGGTTAATGTCCTAACTTATAAACATGTGATTCGCGAATGCCATGATGCTACAGTATTTCAAACATTGATCAAAGGTGATTCTTCAAAACCAATAGCCATTTGCAAACAAACAGGTTTTTAGCGTCTTTTACGACATAACGAAACATGTCCCCTGTTTCTGAAAATTTGACAGAAACATATTTTTTTTTGTAATTTAGTCATAAGACCCTTATTTTTTTGTGATTCACCCCTCTACTACGATTGTTTTTGACTAACCGTGACACACTCGTCCATAGATCCGTAAATAATTTCTCGTGAACCAGCTTTACTGATCCATGTTTTAAATTAACCAGAAAAGGCAGCCCGATCGCAATCATTTAAAACGTTACCCAATTGTGATATTCTTTCAGCTTCCGGAAATAACCAGTTGACACATAACGCTTGCTTCTAGAGAAATCGTCATATAGGACCACGTTTGGGTGCTTATCTTAGTTCAAAATCTTGTATCAATGTATCCTAAACGATCATTACGATCAGAAGGGGAACTAGTATTGGACGCACCTGCCTATAATTTAAAATCATTTGGACCAGGACTTTTTGATACAGCGCAGCAAATGTTTGGCTAACAATTATCCGACAATATGTCACTTTTAAATCCAAAGTGAAAATTTGGTTTTTAGTCGCTATCAGTAACACTGCAAAGTGAAACATTTTCTAGCGCCTAGTGCATTTAATTGTTGCGCGATACATATATCATTATTAATAATTCCTCATTCGACCATCTGGCAGAGAGTATCATTGCCCATTTAATGATATCTTTAAATGGGCAGGATTAAACCAATGTAATAACAATGATATATATTAATTCATTGTTTTGCTTTTCAGATTATGCTGTTAATGGACAATTTGACATGAGTTCTTGTAAAGAGTTTCAGACCAAAACTAAAACATGTTATACAGATAATAATCTGTCAGATGGGAATATACGATCCATGACACAGATACAAGAATTGTTCCTTGAAGACACAACTACAACATGCGGGTATTTATTAATCAATATTAGAAATGTTTCTCTTGGTGGGTAATGGTGTATTAAATACATGTCCCCCACGGAAACACCAAAGCCTTTCAAGATATTTTTCAATTCAAACATAAATGTTGATTGGTTCTAGTGGAAACCACGGTTCCTCTTGGGACAAAGACTATAAAAGTGGACATCGTGGCACATTTCATCCATGCAAAGCAATTATATAATACACTGGACCTATGCAGAGAGAGAGAAGGGGGGGGGGGGGGTAGCGCCCACTCGACACAAACTAGGTCATTTCGGGAGTAACATTTGGTTTAATGTTACTAAAAAAAGTCGCCTTGCGCGTGGGGATCTTGAACATATACAATGCAAGTATCTTGTACAACACTTCCAAAGTGCAAATACCGCAATAAAGCTGTTGTACGTTGCAGGCCCGTAACCAGGAAGTTGGGGTTTTTTTTTTGGGGGGGGGGGCAAAGATGTTTTCGGGAGGGCCAACTAGCATGGGCATCTGCATGAATTTTGCGGTAAAGGCCAATATTCTTGTGATATTGGGGGGGGGGGGGGGGCAAGACGCAGTATTGGGAGAGTAGTTGCCCCCCCCCCCCTGGCTACGGGCCTGGTACGTTGTAAAACTTTCGATTGCTACTATACCGAAGATGCATGATATACCTTCTATTCAAAACTTATTGCAACTCCTCCTATTATCAATTTCAGTTCATCGAAAGACAACCTGAAGAATGCCGTAGGCTGTTCCATTGACGTACTTAGAGGATGTTTGTCGGATAACGAAAAGAAACTGGTCGCTTCTTCAAGTAATTATAAAGAAGCATTTGATATACTCTGCAGTGACGACGGAACCAGTAAGTTGATTTTTAACAGCAGCATATATTCATATTTTGATTAGCGATGGCAAGGCAAATGACGTTATACTAGAAGTAGGTTCAGGGTTGGTTCGGTATATAACAATTCAAATTCAAATGACACATTAAGATCAAATTTGTGGGACACGGCGGAGCAAATGACGTATGTATTTGTGAAACCAAAATGGCACTGGGACACTATCCTGTGTCACAGAAGTTTCTTAAATAATAATATCTACCAAAATGTCTACATTTTAAATATATTTAATACCCCAGAAGTCTTTCTTAGCTTTGTCCCCAAAACCTTGAACATAGCCACATCTACGTAACATAATTCTTGCAGGTGTATCACCATTCTTGTAGACAGATATAGATAAAATATATTTACTGCACACGAACGATAGAACCCATCGTTACCTTGTGGTAAAACTAACAGACGGTGTGAGATATTGACCAATTATCAGAGAAAGTGGAAGGCCGGCTAGGTGTGTGGTTTATTGTCAAGATGGATGTAGAATCCTTAAGCGGGGAGCACATCAGCTGAATCATTCGACCGAATCAATCGGCGCCGAATTCTATTCGGCCGTATGGGTGGACACACCAGCGCAATGCTTCGCCCGATTCACCAGTCGATTGCATCACGTTTCACGATGATTAAAAATCGCGGCGGCTAGTGTGTCCACCGCTTAGGAGGTCGATGCAAGACAAATTATTATCGACATGTACTGTGTAATGAATGTTTTTTTTAAAAAATTGGTCATTGCTCTTGTATCTAGTCAATGCAACTTTATTCTGGTGATAAACTTTTCAGCTGATAGAAGTTGTGCTGGACAACAGGTACAAACATGCGTCAACAGTAAATTGATTTCTGCCGGTCTGAACCCAACGGGACCATTCCCCAATAACACATACGTCGTCAAGAAGGATCATATGTGCAAGTATGTGATTATTATATTTCACCTCTATCTTTGTACATGTAATGTAGAAAATTAGTTATAATAAACATGGTGGAATAATTGGTAATTGATATCTCACTCGACCTGGTGGTCTTCAACGCTATCTTACCCATGTAGATATAACTAGTTGGTGGATACTGTGCACGAGACAGTACTGCTTACTTTATTCGCATATACTTACATCTGATACCCCCCCCCAATAGCTTCCATTTTACCATTGGCTTCAGGCATACGATCTGGTAAGTGTGTGCAGCGTCTAAAATCAAGGTCCGCTCATAATAATAATAATGTGAGTTTGTATTGAGCGCTCATTCCATTACGCAAAGTAATGTTCATGGCGCGTATTTGGCTCTCCACTATCAAACTGACAGCTATATCCAATCATGACAGCTGAAGCATATTTGTTACCTAACATACACGTCACAATTCTACTGACACTACCTCAGCCGTCGACACTGACAGAACTGTAATTTGCAATTACTTTCAATTTGGAACGTTCTGGAGGGTGAATCGAGCAATCCCCAAGACTACACTTGTCACGTGGTATTCATGAACGTTGACATCAGTGATATTGATTTTACTGCAATTATAATTGTGTCATTTTAGTAATAGTAATGGTGCCTTAAAGGATAGTCTCTGAAACATAATACAAATGCCAAGTTTGCTCTGTGAATAATTGAAAATACAAATTGTTATCGTAAAAGTGAAATCAAAAATTACATGATAAATTACATGCATATTGTTACTTTCAAAAATGTATTTTTTTATTTACAGGCAGGCTGAATATTATTTGACCTGTGTAAGCAACAAAACGGTTATGTCGGGTTGTGGACCAGCCTCCATAGAAAAGAATCGTCAAATAGTTACCAAGCTAGCACCCGAAGCCTGTGGGGCTATGTCCGTAATTTTTACATCCCTACTTTTAGCCGCTTCTCTTTTTGTAACTGTCTGTAATATCGTTTTATAATATCGTTCACAGTCGGTTTCTATTCTCGTCTTTTTGTTAATATCTCTCTAACCACGTTGATTACATATTTTATCATTTGTGATTTTAGTATGTTTAAAAAGTATTTCAATTATCTGTTGTATGCGTATGATCCATTGATATTTTCTATAGGATTGATTGTTCAGATTTCATGATGATTATAAATAAATCAGATTATAATTCTGAACCGTTCCAGTAAATTCATCAACCATTTTTTGAGGAGGGGTGGTTGGGATGACCTAATGGTCCAGAGTGCCGCGCTTCGACCTCTAGCTGGCCGGTCATCTCTGGCTTGCGGCTGTGGTTTCGAGCCCTGATGTGAGCCCTGGTGTGAGCGTTTGTGGCATGGAGAAAGGGGCCCCTTCTCAACCTCGTGGGTTTCCTCCGGGCGCTCCAGTTATGATACTATTTGATGTAATCTTTTCTTTTTAATGTTGTTCTAGTTTAAATAATATTTTATGAAATCTTTTCTATTTAATCTTGATTGTTCTAGTTGGAATATGAATTTATGTAATATGTCCTATTTAATATTTATTGTTCTAGTTTAAATAATATTTTATGTAATCTGTTCTATTTGATATCGTTTGTTCTAATTTAAATAATACTTCATGTAATCTTTTCTATTCAATTGTTCGTATTCTATAACCTGGATTAAATACTGTTTTTGTTATCTTATTTAGTTAAAATGTCAATGTATTACAGGAGTTTGTTTGTGACTTAATAATAAAGTAATCTTACAAATATGAATCGTTCCGTGGCTAAGTAGGCAAGACGCTGGCTCGCTAGTCTGGAGGTCGATTGTTCGATCCTTGCATTGGCCGAGAAAATTCATCTCGATTTTTCGGCGTAGTTTCCGTAAAGCAGAACGGAGGGCCTGACAAGGACAGCCGCCTAATCGTTCGGATAGGACGAAAAACCGAGGCCCCGTTTGCACATTGGCGTGCACGTGAAAGATCCCTCGGCAGTTGGAATTAGATATAAGAGTAGGCCGTAGCGCCGCTTCCCGGGCAAAATGTCCCTCATAGCACACTAAATGGGGTATACCCGTCTTCCATAAGCTCAGGTTAGGGGCATAACAGTAGGACGTTAAAACCCAATTTCATTTCATTTTTTCACCCAAATGTTTTATTGTCAACAGTACTATCATATCGAATGTCTGCCCATGTAGGCTATTTTGTCAATATATACTCACCGCAAACATATTTGATCAGACTGACATTTATCTAATGAAGGCGGTGATGTCTTTAATCCAGTAGCAGGATCACCATGATAAACTTGAGATACACAAGCTGGAACTAGAGACAAGAAAACATGCAATTTTAGACCCCACATTTCAACGTAACCAACCTCGCCGTTGTTTTGTGGTTGACGGCCCAGTAGTAATATTTGGCGAGCTATGTCCTATATAGGGGTGAAACTTCAGGTATCATCAACGAATAACTGCCAAAAAATATCAGTTTTTACTACCATGTCATGAAACATGTACAAAATTTACACGTAGCATCTTTTAAAATACTAATAATATTACACTTTGTTAAATAGCCAGAGTGGCAGGAAATATATTTTTAGAATCTGTGGACAATAATATGCAAACTGAAACAATGCAAATCAGTTGCATTGGTTGTAATTATTAGAGATTTATACTGAAACATGTACCCCTACCCCCTGAACATGCCACAGATTGAATCAAAGAAATCTGTCTAACACCTATATTTTACTTTCCCTGGCTAAAATACGTGCAATAAATAATTATGGTTAAAAATAGGCCTTAATGAATACAACAATTGCAATATTTAATCTATGATCATCCCTCGCTAACAAAAGGGTCCCAGAATACGCATATTTTACAAATTTGGGAATATTTCAATGTTTTTTACAACATCTCCAACCTCAGAGGCATCATACAAATTATTATTGCAATCATTGTGCTGAAGCAAAATGTCTGGACCTTTATATCAATGACTTGAAAAATAAGTATAAACAGTGGTTATGACAGGATTGACAACATAAAAGAGGGCTGGAAAGGGGCGACGTTAGCATTTATTGTTCTATATGCAACATAAATGCAACAAACAACACAAATCCTAGATGGGGTGTTCCCAATTTGCCGACAGGCTTTGATGTCATATTTTGCCGTTAATCCAGAGTTAATTCTAGAACAATGGTGTTTTAAACTAAAGTCCATATCTTGTTAAGGATAAAACTGCATCGATTTTACTAATTTTAACTTTTGTTAAATAACATTAAATAATTAACACATTTAAAAATAATTATATTGATTATACCAAATTTACACATTGATAAATAATATTAAATAATTAATACATATACAAATGAATTACAATTTACACATTTAACTTTTATTAAAATAGCATTATATAATTAGTAAATCAACGCCTTACCCCAAACAAGACGTATTCTGTTGTGTATGTTTTAATCATCATATATAATTAACTACAGTTTGTATTATTATATAAGATGGCCAGCAGTCTATAAATAACTATTTTACCCCCTCCATGGTTTTTCTCCGGAGGTATATTCTTTAACACCCCCCTCCCCCCGAAAGAAAAACAAAAAACAACTGCATATTATGTTTACATTTATTTTTTCATGACAACATTTAAGTTATTGCATATTTACTTTCATTATGAAATGAACGAAATTGCACATGTGTATTACAAATGTGTAATGCTCTACTCGTATATACAATCCACCTGACTTAACAATTAATTAACGGGTTATGAGTGTTGATCGGCTAATCGAGTTCTGGTTTATTTATGTTATCTCTCGATGGAACTGCTACCAAATAAAGTAACTGAGTGTCACGTAGGATTGACACAGACTATAATATTATTGTTCTTGCTTATTAAAATACGCCGGCTATGATTATCAATATGTCTATATACAGTGTTATCAATGTTAAATATATAGATAACGTTCATCAGTTGGCCATCTTATATAATAATACACACTGAAGTTAATTATATTTACTGATTAAAATATACATAACAAAATGTTAAATATATAGATAACGTTCATCAGTTGGCCATCTTATATAATAATACACACTGAAGTTAATTATATTTACTGATTAAAATATACATAACAAAATGTTAAATATATAGACAACGTTCATCAGTTGGCCATCTTATATAATAATACACACTGAAGTTAATTATATTTACTGATTAAAATATACATAACAAAATGTTAAATATATAGATAACGTTCATCAGTTGGCCATCTTATATAATAATACACACTGAAGTTAATTATATTTACTGATTAAAATATACATAACAAAATATTTATTTTTCTTTTTTAACTTCGTCGACTAGGGAATCAACCGCAAAGCAAAATAAAAGGATTAATCGGAATAGCAATCGAAAATCTATTTATCAGTTTTAAAGGGAGATAACTGCTCAAACATTTCGTTTTTCTGCAAATTAACAAATATTTGGTGCAGTAATTAACCTAATGTGGCGCTATTTGACAATATCAGGTTGTTACCTGATTATATTCGGTAGTATGTGATAATTGTTTTGCAGTATGAGGTTAGTTTTTGTTTGTTTTGGTTTATGTAGGGTGGCAAATGGAACAGCCAGAGACCGGTGTCGCATTTTTTTAAAGTACATTTCTCGCAGTGTAACTAATTTTTTTTGAAAAAAATCAATTTATATGCACATTTTGAATAATTATGTTGTAGTATTGGGTAGTATGTGGTGATATTGAGGTGATATTAGGGTGGTATTGGGTAGTATTGGGTAGTATTGTGAAAATCGTCCCGACGGATTAAGAGCTCATTAACTGAACTGAACTGAACAGAACTTTATTTACAACTCAGATCAAAAATATGATATATGAGCGATATGTTATTTACATTTTTACAAGATGCAGGCTTTAAATAGACTATAGTTTTAAGATCAATGCCGGCATTGTGTGAACACACCTCCTAGATACCACACCAGTTTTGTTCCAGGGTGTGGTCTCATTGTCCTGGCATATCTCGAGGTTCTAAGTTTGACTTTAAACAAACAAGGTTAGGAATCCTTGAAATGTACAAAATAATCATTTATTGAGGGAAAATAAATTTCCTAGCTATAATTTAATTGTCAACACCGGTGCAATTAAGTCTTTTAAAACACATTTATAAAAAGTGGTGGGGTGGGGCATGTATGGTGGCCTTTCAAAACGAAATGATGGAGTAAAACAATGTCTAGAAAGACTTGGATAGTGCTTCCTACATGCAGAAAATGCAAGAATTTAAAGTTTCAAAGAAAAAAAAACGCTTATTCTGGGTAAAATATTTGGTGTATAGCCTTTCTAATCGGAATGAAGGAGAAAAAATGTCTAGAAAGACAGGGGTATTGCTTCCTACACGAAGGAAATGCAAGAATCTAATGCTTCAAAGAAGACAAAGGTGCTTATTCTGGGTAAAATATTTGGTGAGATGTGTCCTAATGTTAATGAAGTAAAATCGAATAAAAGAGAGTTAGCTCCCCTGGATTAACCCATTTAAAACATTAAAATTGACTCCAAAAACTAATAAATTATTTCAGGCACATACATTATGACAAAGGCCTGGTGAGGCAAGTAAAACAGAATGTATCACAAACAGATAAATACCACTGCATGTAACATGTAATCCCATAAGGTGCTGAAGCGGTTGATAAACATTTAGGAATGTTAAAAATGTGGCGAAATGCAATTTCATTAAACATACATTATGCAAGAGCTAAATCTGCCTATTGCAGGTCTTTTGGTAGGCCTTAAATGTTATATGAATGTATTAATTAGTTATTAATTAATTTATCCAAACCTTAATCAACTCTCAATGCCATCTTATGTGTCGGATTTTCACTGGATTCGAATCCGATCTGCTGCTCAAGGCTTATTGGTGATAGTTGGTCGGATAGCCGTGGCGATAGAGAGGCGGCTTCTCACCAATGCATCGAGGGTTCAATCCCAGCTCAGGGCAAGAACTTTATCGTTGTAAGTGAGAGGGATATTCGGTCTCCCGTCCGATCAGGCAGGTTTCCCCCGAGTTCTTCGGTTTCTTCCTGCAGTAATGATCGAAATTATTCGCACAATCTGTGCCAAGGGCCAAATCGTTAACAGGCCTCAGACCTAATTTGCTATCCTTGTAAAATGACGAAATTATTATTAAATCTAGAACTGGATAATCGAGACTATTTTTTTTTCATCGTACCGACTTTAGTAATGATGAACTTAGTACTTAGAATTGGACTGAAATGTTCAAAATATTCTATTTGTGTTATATTTTTTTAAAAACTATTATAGTGAAAAGAGTCGGCCCTTTGTCTAATCGAGACTATATTTTTTTATCGTACGGACATTAGTAATGATGAACGGGGCTAGACTGAAAATTGTACTGAAATTTTCAAAATATTCTATTTGTATTATTTTTTAAAACTATTATAGCGAATAGAGTCACCTCTTTGTCTAATCTTTTACAATGCATGGGTTATGATCTTCTCGATAGAAACAGATTAATAAGTTCACATTTATGCACTCATAAAATCTATATTATCCAATAGTAAGAAAGCAACCCAAGACTTCAGAGGTACATGACGTCATCAGATGAGGGATCACGATGGCTAAGTGGGTAAGACACTGGCTCGCTAGCCTGGAGGTCGGGTGTTCGATCCCTGCAGTGGCCGAGATAGTTCATTCAGATTTAACGGCGTTGGTTCCCCCTTGTCAGTGATGTGGTATGGAGGGCCTAACAAGGACATCTGTCTAGTCATTCGAATTGGACGAAAAACCGAGGTCCCGTGTACACATTGGCGTGCACGTAAAAAGATTCCCTGGCAGTTGGAATTCCATTCGGCCATCAAACCCCCACTCCTCCAGTAAAAGAAACTTACAAAGAGACAAAACAAAACAGCATAATACGTATTTTCGTTATGTTATATATATTAAGAAAGAAATATGAAATATAGAACATTCAATACGGATTTACAACAATTTTTTTTAAATACAGAAAGATACAAATATATTCCTGTTAAAAATGAATCACAATAACTGTTCTGGAATGAAACACCGAGATCCCGTTACATACGATTTCCCGTAGGCAAAACAAGTGATACCAATTCCAGTCATAACACACTGCATGGCACAGGTCCATCACCACTAGCCAAGGAGTCCGGATACTGAGGATATTTAAACCCCTTTCATTCTCCGCCCTGGCCTTACGCTAGCACTTTCCCATTAGATGACGGCAGTTCACTTCCGTTTACGTTGTAAACAAAATTTAATGTTCCTAAAGTATTTAATGGTAGAAAATCACCGGTGAGTTTCCTGGCCATGATGCTTTGTGAACAATTTCTGATTTATTGTCTGGATCTATGGCCAATATTTTTCGTTGACTTGGTGACAGACAGCTTACTAAATCAGCGATTCCATTTCGACGTTTTTTTTCGTTTAAATCAAACACAATAGATAAATAATCTCCGTCCGTTTGTGAGAACTGTATATTCTGGGATCCATGTTTCCCTGGGGAACACTTTCTCAAGGTAGGTTTTTCTTTCCATAATCTACAAACTTCCTTGCACCCTTTAAAAAGCTGGTAAATCTTAAGTTGGAACGATTCATAGTCCACGTGTTCAAAAATATACGGGAGTCCCATTCTTCTATCCATATAAAATGGGACATTTTCGAAAAGTCGAGACATTTCCAAAAGAACTGCTGAATTCATATTGGCCATAAATACTACAAATGATTTCAAGGTAAAAGCTCTTCTTAATGTTTACTAGTCGGATAGTAATTGCACTTTGAAAACATGGATAGCGTCTGCCTTTTATATGGATATCAAATGAAGTTGTTATTAATATTAATATAATATAGCCCAAGTTTCACAGTTAATGTTGTGTATGACGCGGTTTGTGTATGGCGAATAACACCCAACCCGTCGAAGACACACTAGTACGTCAAGAAATACGATAACAACGAGAAGTTGTAATCAACATGAAAAGAGACATCAATATACACATATATATATATATATAAACTAAATTAAGGAAAGACACCGATTATTAATTTAACGGCTAGCGCTTTCTATTCGTACTGAACATCATCAGACCAATTTTATTCACGAAGAATTACTTAGAACAATAGACGCAACGTCATGGCGTTACTTTAAATATATCAAATACAACATAATAATGTTAACATATATCTACATTTAGTAATTTAACAAAAGAAAGATAATTATTTCATCTCTACTATATATATGACGCACAATCTATGAGCGATAGTCATAGGTGTGAAACATACGGCAGGATGTAGCGTGATTCAAAAAACCGTTGCGTGAAATATAACATAGGGTTTATCAACATCCTACTGTTCTTCTCCAAACTGGGCAAATGGAGACGGCATACGCCATACAGTGTGCTATGAGGGTAATTTCGTCCAGGCAGCGGCTCTACGGCCTATATTCTTCTATCAAATTCCAACGGCCAGGGGATCTTTTACCTTTACCAGTTGTCCTTGTCAGGATCTTCCTCTGCATCCCTGACAAGGGGGAACCGCCCCACCTCCAGACTAGCGAGCCAGCGTCTCACCCACTTAGCCACCGTGGCCCCTACTGAAGTCACATCAAATCGATGAAACAACAGCATCATACGAAGAAAGGGGAACATTCTGGGCAAACAATATAAATAAGAAATATTATAATGTTTTCCAAATTTTTAAACTTTTTTTTGTGATGGGTGTGGATATGTTACATTTATTTCCGCAAGATTTTTATTTAAATTCCATATTAATTAAAATCCTTCGGGTGATTTATTTAGTAATTATTATAAAAATTTGTAATTACAAAATAATTTTTTAATCTGATCTCCACTGCTGGGTTTGAGTTATTCCGTTTACAACCTGTGACATTGCTGACTGACTTTCTTTTATCGTTCGTTTGTGGGGAATGACGGCAGCCAACCGCAGGAATAAACTCAGTTTATAAACGGTAAACCTTTATTTGTGATTCTCTCAAAAAGGCGAACATCAAGAAGAAGGGACAATGCCACTTGATGATCGGGATTCACCTACCGCGTATTTTTGTAATTTTTTTTATTCTGCTGTAAAAATAGAACTACCAGAAAATTCTATGCGCTGATAATACGAGAAGGCGACTATTTTAAATGCCGATGTGTTTATCTTGTTTTGTTCATCCAATTCCTTAAAATACCATTTGTTGCAATTTTACACCAGATTACAACTTTTCCCGTTTGTGCCGTTCCGATGCCAAGGTTTCTTTTACGTGCACGCCTATGTGTACACGGGACCTCAGTTTTTCGTCCCACCCGAACGACTAGGCAGCTGTCCTTGTCAGGCCCTCCTTCTGGATCACTGACAAGGGGAAATCACGCCGGAAAATCGAGATGAACTTTCTCGGCCAATGCAAGGATCGAACACCCGAATTACAGGCTAGCGAACCAGTGCCTTATCCACTTAGTGTAATGCTTTAGGCTTTTAAATACATTTTGTTCTATACTATTTAGGCCTATAAATCCAGTTAAGTGGGTAAGTCGCTGGCTTGCTTGCCTGGAGGTCGGGTTTTTCGATCCCTGCATTTGGTCGAGAAATTTCATAAGATTTCCCGGTGTGGTTTCCCTCTGTCAGTGATGCAGGACAAAGGGCCTGACAATGATAGCTGTCTAGTCGTTCGGATGCGACAGAAACCGAGGTAACCTGTACACATTGGCGTGCACGTAAAATATTCCTTGGCAGTTGGATGTCGATATAGGAGTAGGGCGTAGCGCCACTGCCCGCGAAAATGTATCGTCTTCATCAGCTCAGTTTAGGAGCAGAACAGTAGGACGTTAAACGCCATTTCATTTCATTATTGGCCCGCTATACGAGCAAATATCGGTATTTGCTGAACGCCTTGAAAATGTGTAGGTCCACGACTCAGGTCGATCCCAATGTTGGCCGAGAAAGTTCTGTTGGAAATAAACTCTTTTTTCGCGCTTGCGCAAACCTGCGCAAATTATTATGCTCAACTTCCGGCGACTACCAGCGCGAAAAATCATAAATAAACTAAAATTGACAGTTCAGTTGAAAAAGGCACTTAAAAGAATAAAAAAAACCCACCTAAGTATTGCGGCATTTGCAAGGGCGTTTACCGTGGCGCAATAATCCACGGAAGGACCGTAAAACTACACCGATGTCCACAGGATAAACAGCTGAAGCGAGTCTGGGTACGACGGTGTAAAACTGTCATGAGAACTTTCCAGTGGACGTCACACAAGCATTTGTGTAGCTAACACTGTTTGGTTTTATGGGACCTAGCCCACAGTGTACACTGCCTGCTATATTTCCAACAGAAAGTGGTGTTGTAAAGACGTTTCCAACGTGTGTACGTACAATTTTATTATTATCATTTATAAAGACTATAGAATAGGCCTACATAGTATATTACATTGACCATTGTATTGATTGATTGATGGATCCATGAGTTTGATGTTTTACTACATGTATACTATTCACTAAACAATGGCAATCCCCATTGTATGCCTCGAGTATATAGATCGGGAATAACAGAAATTTTATAGAAGAAGGAAAGTTTTATATGCATGTCCTTCCACATGCCAGTACATGTCCAAATTAGAAAGTCAGGCCACTTTCGTTGTGATACTCCCATTTGTCCCTGAACTTGAAAATAATAGTTGTGTTGTTTTTTTTAAGTTTAACAGTTTTTCCTTCTAACTTACAGCAGAAGTTAGTGTCTGAGCAACATTCATTAGGCGTTTTCATCCTCCAGCGGAGTGAAGATGGACATTTAACCTCAAGGAATCCAGTGCTTTCGTCACAATGGGAACAATACCCAATTTCATCAGGACTTTCCCCAAGGTAGGGTGATTCTGATGAGATAATCAAGCCACTGTCCTTGACTATCAAGCCATGGTACTCTCTTCGAAACATTTAATGTACATTTTTTTGCGACCTTTTCATATGTTGTTCCATACTCGGTGTGAGAACTTCTGCAACTAGTGTACATCATATCTTTTAAAAGATTGTCTGGTGAAGTTTTTTCTCTTTTTGCACACATCTCCAAAATTGGACGATGTTAAACGCTCTTGCCTAGCAGTTTTCCATTAATTTTATAATCATGCAACTTAGAGAAAGAGAGAAATGGGGTTTAACGTCCACTCGACACAAACTAAGTCATTTCGGGACCAGCATATGGTCCCGAATAAATATCTAGAAACCTCCCCAATTCACTATATTTTATTATGTATGAATAAACATTTAAAATATGTTATTACTTAAGATACATATTTTGAAACGGAGACCTTATTAAGGTCAATTTATATAAAATATATTCATATTTTTTCGTGTGCTTCTTCAAGTTTGTGTATCTCAAAACTGTGGTGATCAACCCTATACAAATTTTAGTGCAAATACACGGCCATTGTTCCTGTCTGTAGCGAAAAGCATTCATCCCAACAATAATTTGGGGAAGTGTTGGGGGTGGACAAAGTGGGAAAAATTAACATTGAAGTCAGTGAAAATTAATGATAGTCTGCCTCCGGTATTTCACTAAATTAAAACGTAGTTACCCCCCTTTACGCGGGTCTTAAATTTTCCTATCTCTATTAATTTTCTTAATGTATTTTTAAATGTCTCGTCAACAGACAGTACTGGCGTTTTCGCGTAATCTTATTATTGTTTCACCTGTCAGACGTTTTTACGTGATCAGGCGGGACTCGGTTTTGCATCTCATTTGTTTCGTCTGACGGTTGGGAACCGGGTTTGAAATATCACGAGCTTCTTCTGGCCCCACACTGAAATTTAACCTGGTATATTCCAGGTACTGTATATTTATGTTTGTTCTTCTTTTTTTTAAACAAAATAGTTAATCCGTATCACCACTGTTATAATCGTGACACGTGGCAATACCAAGATGAGTACCAACTACGGAATGAGTGAATGAGACTGGGTTTTATCGTACTTCAGTTCCAGCCGGGCTATACTGCGCAAAACATAATTATGGAGAAAAATGAGACCGACTAAATAATACACCCCAATACAATCAAATTATAAGCATTAAAACAAATATCACAGACATTCATACATTTAAAAATGCGCATAACTATGCATATAAATATTTGAAATGAAATGAAATGGGATTTAACGTTCTAATGTTCTGATTCGACTGGGCTATTGAAGACGGGAATACGCCAAACTGTGTCTAGTGTTGGACATCTTTCCTGGACTGCGCCGTTACAGCCTGACAATGGATCTTTTACGTGCAAGACAATTTTTACAAGCGATCCCGATTGTTTCGCCCCATCCTAACGACTAGACAACTGACCTTGTCATGCCCTACGACATGCACCACTCGGCGAAAACTGGGAACGAACCCACAACCTCCAGACTGTTGAGCCATCATCTTACTCACTTAGCCAATGTGGCTCATAAAATGAAAATGATATACAGTCTATATGATATATAGTATATCCCAAGATAGGATCAAATGCAGACATTAACATTGGGTGTCTAAGGCTATCTGATTATACCCACAGGAGGTAGTTATACAATCAACAAATTGCTTTAAATTACGTTTTCTATAATTCAACTACTTTTTCTATAATTCAGCTACGTGTTCCATAATTCAGCTACGTTTTCTATAATTCAACTACGTTTTTTATAAGTCAACTACGCTTTCTATAATTCAACTAAGTTTTCTATAAGTCAGCCAAGTTTTCTGTAAGTCAACTACGTTTTCTAAACTGTAATACAATTAAATTGTCTGTGATCAGTTAAGTTTTGTATAATCAGGATTTCAAAAATGTTATAGATAACTCCGTGTCTTTCGTTCAAAAGTTTTAACTGTGAAATTCTGAACGTAGAGATTATTCCACAAAACGTGTTCGAAATTTACCGTTAAACTGAATTTCGACCTAAATGAACAATTCTGAACTTGTATATCCTAATATTCTCCATCCTCGGTGATTTCAAATTATCTGCCCTCGTCTCGATTGTAGATGAGGTCTACGAACCAATCCAAAAATTAGTTAATAAACCAGTCGTTTCGCCTTCAATTTTGTAAGGGTAGATAACAATATTCATGTTCATTCACTGAATGCTTTATTTAATAATGTATATATTTCTAATTTATTGGTATTTAATTGTATTATCAAAATATGTAGCATGTTTCGTTGATTTTAAATATGTATAATATCTATATGTCTTAGTTTTGTTATTATTATTACTATTCGTTGTTTGTCTGAAAAGTTTCATTCTGTTATGTTTATTATTATTGCACTTATACTTGGCAATAACTTGTCTACAAGATAAGGTGGACGTAAAACTCCGGGAACTAACTAACAACAAAACGCTCGGCTCTCTTCATTAATATAATTAGAATAATGTGGACGTCTCTCAATTCGGCTAACTCCCAACCCTGTCCGATGAGAGTTACTTCCCTTTGCCTACTTCCTTTGTAATTATCGATGTATGGGATTGGTCGATAAAGATAGCAAAATCATCATGGCCGGATAGTTTGAAAACGTGTCTCCCCAATAGATTAACCCAGGGGTTGGTGGAGTAGAATGAAACCACTGGGAATACCGAGGTGCCCCAAGTATATCCTGATGAACAATTTCATCGGTTTTTGAAGGACTCTGCAATTTATAGCATTCCCAAGCATTAATACATCTGAATGAAAACCGGGAAAAAAATTGGTAATTTTTTTAACGAAACAGTATTTCGAAATGAATGAAATGAAATGAAGTTTAGGGGATCACGGTGGCTAAGTGGATAAGGCGCTGGTTCGCTAGCCTGGAGGTTGAGTGTTCGATCCCTGCATTGGCCGAGAAAGTTCATCTCGATTTTCCGGCGTGATTTCCCCTTGTCAGTGATGCAGAAGGAGGGCCTGACAAGGACAGCTTCCTAGTCGTTCGGATGGGACGAAAAACCGAGGTCCCGTGTACAAATTGGAGTGCACGTAAAAGATCCCTTGGCAGTTGGAATTCGATATAAGAGTAGGCCGTAGCGCCGCTGCCCGGGCAAAATTTCCCTCATTGCACACTGTGGCGTATGCCC
This sequence comes from Patella pellucida, assembly GCA_917208275.1. NCBI lineage: Eukaryota > Metazoa > Mollusca > Gastropoda > Patellidae > Patella > Patella pellucida. The sequence continues at coordinate 69,269,033 of OU795039.1, forward strand.
GTCTTCAATTAGCCCAGGTACGGTGCTTAAGCGTAGGACGTTAAACCCCATTTCATTCATTCATTCAAATGAAGTTTAACGTTCCATTGTTCTGCGTCATACGCCATACAGTGTGCTATGAGGGGAATGTAGCCCTACGACACTACGGACTAGCATTGATCAATAGTCGATCGGATGGTTAGAAATCACAGGTGCCATGAACACGCTTAAGCACCTTTGACAGTTAGCATTCGACGAAGAGTGGGCAAATAAGTAGCTGCGCGTACGAAATGTCTTCATATAACACACTACATCGCGAATTTGTGTCTTATTTATTAAAGTTGGTACAGGAAGTTGAGACGATACACCACTCTTCATGTCCTTTTATTTTGCACGTGCGCGCTGTGTCATAAAGCCTGTCATTGAGTCAACTGGCGTGGTTTCGCATCCCCGGATGTACGTTGCAAGGAATAGGGTCGCCTGTCCAACCTTGTGGGTTTTCTCCGGTTACTCCGGTTTCCTCCCACTGCTAAAGACCCCTACGCACAAGCGAATTATTGAAATAAAATTAAACCATATGTTAGTCCCGAAATGACCTAGTTTGTATCGAATGGACGTTAAACCCCATTAATCCCCTCCCTCTCTCTCTTGCCCTATTTCGCTCTCTCTCGCTCTCTCTCTCTCCCTCTTTTATTTTGATAGTTTACGACGAGTTTTAAAATCGAATCCCGTACAGCAGGATGTTCGTATTCCGCCGATTGGTTATTTATATTCAACCTAAGCCTATGCTATGTCACTTCCCAAGAAGTTGTCAGACATCTCTGTTAACTACGGAGTGATACACATTCATTAGTATTCTCGGAAAGTTAAAGATACATCATACAAGAGATTAATCTGACTATTGCAACTCTCGGTTGCAAGGCTAGCCTGCGATATTTATTGGATTATGATCCGATGTGTTGCTCTACTTTCATTTATGATTTAATCATGACATAGATAATCGGAACTATATATGTTTTTAATCGTACTGACTTCAGTAATGATGATCTAGGCTAGGCCGAAATTTCAATCGCTTAATTCTTGTTTCATAGTCGATCAATTTGACTGAAACCTTCAGCAAATTGCCTTTACGTTATCTAATTTTTAACTATTATTTCGAACTGTCAGCTCTTTATCTAGATTTTAACTATTATATTGCGAACTACCAGCTTTTTATCTAATCTCCTATAATATATCTTAAACGAAGATTTTAGTCCCACGTAAAATACGATATTACCTTACCCAACATTTCAGTTATTCTAAAATCTCCATTTATTTGAAATACGGAAAGCTAAATCTATACGAAATTTTCGAAATGTACATATTATGTTTTATTTTATTCGTCACTTATATCTTTTTGTGATTTTAGGCAATTTCTACATTTTGCCGCAATAATCTGATTCTAATTTAATTTTAAATATAACTGTAAACAACATATATTTGATCCCAATTAGTTGAACTAATTTCCCGCTTGAAATATGTTTTGATCCCAATTAGTTGCATTAATTTCCTGTTGGAAATATATATATAAAACATACATTATTATTCTAGTTTTCTTAAATAAAATATTATCTAAAGAAAATATCCTCGTTGGTAATTCAACGATTATGATACGACTTAATTATCTCGAGCGCTCAAGATATATATTTTGTTGTTGTTGGGTTTTTTTTGGGGGGGGGGGGGTTGCATGTCCTTAATCTGCCACCATGAAAGAAAGTATTAATGTTCATATATAAAATATATAAAATATTGTTATCCAGATGAATGAGGTATTACTTATATCACCGTAATGCATTGTAACTATAGAGAATATTATATCCATGCTTAATATATGTGTGGATATAAATACACATAATATATTGATATCTTAGTTATTACTTAATATGACATTTTGTCTATTTTTATCGACCAATAACTATTAAAAAAATATTTAAACATATTTGAAGAAGACTAAGATTAACGGTATACTGTTCTCCGATAACTTCGCAAATGAAGACGGATGCGAATAGTAATCACTTATTATGCGGTAATATAGGTCAAAGACCAAACGTTATAATTTATTTAATAAGGGTTGATAATAAGTCTTATAAAATATGTCTTGGTAAGTTATAGTTTCAAGATATGTAAATCATATACTTATTTTAAAGTTGTTACTATATCTGATTAATTTCTATATTTGAAAAAATCTATACACATAATATTATTTTTTTTATATTTGAATTGTTTATGAATAGTCTGTCCTTTTATTCTCCGTGTAGCCTGATGGTATTTATTTATTTACTTATAAATACTCTTATAACATGGATTACATTACTGCAGTTTTTAACTTATTTATTTATTTATTTATTTAAAAAAGAACACCAAACAAGTCATTAATAACACAAACGAAATAAAAAGAAATGCACGATTTGCGAATTTTGCAATATAGCAGCAAATATATATGTACTTAAATGGAAAGCATGGCAAATACAAACATCAGTATTTAAATTATAGATGAATAAATACGAAAAAATAGCGTTGAAATTTCAATACAATTTGAAGGGATTGAGGAGCAGGCATAGATTATAATAAACTTTCAATATAATAGTAGCATGGTCATTTATTATGAAAGATATATATTTAAACTATATTTGTCATTTGTCACCGAAAACGTTTTATCTTACGTTGTGTTAACATAGGAACAAAAACATTATAAATGTATTTACCCCCTAGCACGTTATCATTGACTAAAATTGGTTAATTCACATATTTATTTTGATTGTGGGCTTCATCTTATCTGGTAATTAGTAACCTTAAAACTCAATATACGTTTTTGAGAGGCAGAGAGAGAGATAGAGATAGAGAGAGAGAGAGCGAGAGATAGGCGGGGGGGGTAACGTCCACGCGACACAAACTATGTCATATCGAGACTAACATATGGTTTAGTTTTATTTCAATAATTCGCTTGCTGTAGGGGTCTTGGGGGAAACCGGAGGACCCGGATAAAGTCGGCGAGGTTGGATTTGTGGGTCGTATAGCTGATCATGGTATGTGCGATGTAATTACATAACATTTAATGTCTTGAGAAATCTGTAGTTGGTTTTCATGAAGCGGATAATTCCAGCAATAAGTGTGTATGTGAAAAATTTCCGGCTAAGGTTCTTTATGGAAAGTTCCTACCAGGAAAAAAACAAAACAAAAATTTAGGATTTGTGGACAGTTTCCAAAACATGAAATATTAACTTAATTGACTGGGTCTGGTTTTAGAATTAGTTTTTTTAAATATTTTTTGAAAACACTAAAATATTATTGAATTTCCCTCGAAATGGCAACCAGGCTACGGATAATTTTTTAATATCAACCCTTTTTGCACATATGGGAACCCTCACGTGTGAAATATTCAGAACTTGGTAAAGAATTATCATACAGTTTGATGGGTACACCGAACAATCTACTTTCATGTTCTTTGTAGATAAAATATAGAAGTTGGAGATATTTATGGAAATCCATTCGAGTAGTTCTGTAGAAGATTACGACCCATATTAACGCTGTTAGCGTCACGTAAAGAACATAGATGACTGCAATTAACCGACAATTAAGTTGCCATTTTGCTTTGATGTTTCGCCACCGAGTTGGTCATAATAGCTTTAAACCTTATGTTTCACATCTACCACACTAAAGTTTCACCAAACTCCAGACGCAGAATGGAAGCGCTTTGAGTCCAAATAGTTTGATATTAACCAGAACACCTTCTTGAAATTAGTCTTCGTGTCTGGCAAATTTCTCCCAGCCCGAAGGACGTGTCAGAACGGCTACGACTAACTAGGTAATTTTCTTCATTTTTTATCACCCAAATCCGCTTCTGGCAGTCTAAACTGGGAAATGTAATGTTCGTCGGGCCTTGCTGTATTTCATTTTGTACGAGTGTTGTACATGATTGGAATGTTGATGATCATGTCACAATGAAATGTTTAGATTAGTCCAGTATTTCAATCTTCTTGCAGTCACTGATACCATACCACGGTTTTATCAGTTAAGACTCTAATTGAACATATCAATATATCATGACATTAAATACACACTGACATCTATACTGATATAATTTTTCTATACTTGGTCTATTTCCATACTTACATTTAATACGAAATTAAACTTGGCAATTTTCTCATGGCAATTGAGGGGGAACTTTCCCTGGCTAAAAGTCGACCAAATGGTTATTTTCATATTAATTGGAAGAGAAGACAAAATCAAGGACGATCACGCTTCTTAACCTATACGGTAACGAAATGAAATTAAATGAAATGGGGTTGATCCATCGCAAACCAATTAATTCAAAATCGCTTTTTTTTCATTATTAACGTTGATTATTTTAATTATTATTTGTCCGTTCACAATGATGACGCCATTCTTGCTATACTCTTCTTGGAGTACCTGTCTATTATATAGCATCTACATACAGATAGCTTATGATTAGGTGGATAGCAGATCGAAGAAGTAAAATGGGTGCGTCGTAATGCATACCATCCGTTCGAATTAATTAAACGTAGCTTATATGTCGCAACTATGGTTTGACAGAGCTGTCCCAATTTGTGCATACAATTGATTTCGAAAATATTGCAAATCGTAAATTACCGTTTATCCGACCAGCGAAAAAATCCAATGTACTAGTGCTTCTTTAAAAGCTAAGTAGAGCCGCATTACGTTATTAAACGCATTAAAACCGTGCTAAAATATTTTTTGACAGCATTTCGATGATTTTGTGGATTAGAGAATTATGTATGTTGACCTGCTTGATACTGGTAACTACTAATGCTAACATCAATTTATACAGACATGGTATCAAGTAATTTAAATCGAATTTGACATTCTTCACATGGTGCACATGTTTTCTTTAATAGCAGAATTTGTCTCAATTACTTGAATTGCGGTTCACGGAAAACTAACTAGACGTGCGATAATAACACTTCATAAATCTCTTCGTGTCAGAGGCAGAAAATTTCACTCGATGGCGATTTCCCACTGAGTCGAATAACTCTCTCTTGGTGATTACAGATAGTCCACGGTGAACCATCGCTGATCCACCTTAAGATAAACGTGATGTATAAGTGGTAGGTTCTTGTGAATCATTACCACCCAAATTGTTCAATCCTCAGACAGTCAACCTCTTCATTAGAAATTAACCTCCGTGTTTTCGTCTTGATTGACGAAATGCTGTATTCGGATGCTAAAGAATGATTTATTGCTTGACGTAGACAGAATGATAAATGTGTTATGCAGGAAAAAAAACAAACCGAAATTGAGAAATAGTTTTATTTTGTCAGCGATGTAATATTATACTTCGCAGATAAAGAGAAGAAATACACACACGGTGCCTTATTCCAAAATATTTGCGTATATCACTTTAATGGGTTTTTATTTCGATATTTAGTTCATCTTGTACAATTCTAACGGTAAAAACATTGGTCTCTATTATTTCGCAGTGTATTAAATTTCTTTATACGATATGTGTCGATAAATATGATTATTATTCAAAAAGTAATGGCAAAGGAACGTAACTGTTTTCCATTATACCATTTTACTTTATTAGGAATTGTTCATGCATACACTACTACAAATAATCCTCGGGAAAGATGGGTGTGGTCTTGTTTTAGTTTTGCCGATATTAATTTAATATAATCCATGTTAAGTACATTTTCAAATGAAACGTCAGTCGTAAATGAGAACGTCCATTATATTAGTAAATACAGGAGGGTCGGATAATAGGCAAACAAATCCGATAATACAAGCAAATGGACAAACTACACATACACTCATTCGGCAAACCTCGACAGATTCCGGTACCCTCCGTTACCCTACATCTAGACTCGGGTGTATGACAGTAAGTGATATGTACATACGACCATACATTTGCGATGCGGCTAGTCGACTACCGATTCACTTTAACAGGAAAACGTGCCGCTTTAACAAAAAAGTCCCCAAATGGCAGCCATATTTTAGTTTGTTGACATAATCTCCATGGGGGCAGCAATTTTTTATCCGGGTCCTTTAGAATAGTTCCAAAATGGCGGAATTCCTCATACATCCGGGTCTAGATGTAGGGTACCGGAATCTGTCGAGATTTGCCGAGTGCACAGACACTGTAAGATACAAAAACAATAAATATCAAACCAGGTGAATCAATCTGAGGGACAGCTGTAAGCTTCCACTGGGTTGTAAAATGTACAATTCTGACCTGTAATGATATACTGTTTGTTTGACCAAAAAATGATAAACAAAACAATGAATGATCTGCTAGATATAATACGACTGCTGGCCTAGACGGGGCCCGTCTCCTGAATAACGACAGCCCGCTGTTTCGTGTACATGCCGCGTACTGGATGTCTTATCAAGCAAGATCTGCATTGATGTCATGAATGAAATGGTCAATCAGATCCAAATACTCATCTATATTTCTATTCTATGCTTTAAATGGCCACCACAGTGAAGACAAGCAAAATGAAATTTTGAACTATAAAAACGAAACGAATTAGGTCTGTGTTTTACTCAGATTTTGAATGGAGAGGGGGGATATTTAGGACCCAATTTTAAGATATATCTATTGGCACCTGCTTGTCGATTATCAATGTATTCATTCGTTGTCTTAAAGGGACAATAACACTCTTGCTGGCATGACAGGTTTAGAAAAAAATAGCCTTATTCTAACTACTAGATGTTTAAGTGTCCTACCTGTTGTGTAAACTATCCATTATAACCTATCTTACTTGTCCAGTAGGTTCAAAAATATGTTTAAATCCAAGTTGCATTTGAAAGTGTTTAAAATTAGGTGTGTTATGATGAAATTTGTATCATTTATCAATTGGAATATTGTAAAATAGTACAATTTGTTGACCAGAATAAAGATTGGGACATATTATTCAGTTACAACAAGAGTGTTATTGGGGCTTTAAACAGATAACTTGTGGTATTGCACACTTATCTTCTCGTCACCCGTGTAAAAAATAACTTATTTGTTATTGTCTTATCATCTGAAATGGTCAAATACCTTCAAGTCTTAAATCCATACGCTATTCATTAGTTAATTTCCTGTAATTTTTGCTTCTTGCCTTCCTCTTTACCGCAATTTTGATGATTAACCCGAAGAACAAAGCTATTAAATTATATATATTGCATCACGTGACCGAATATCTGGTCTCTTATCTTATCAACTATCGCTTTTTTATTTTCGTACTTTATATTTAACTGTATTATTTTACCGCCATTTTTTCTAGCATAACATCTTTCCCGCCATTCCCACAGAGAACAGTCTCAAATATGACTTTGAAGAGAGTGCGCGAAGAGATTACTGAAAAACAGTTGAAACAAGTTGAAATAATATGATAGGTTTGTCTTCAAGACATGCACATGCAGAGATGGCACCAGTAATACAGATTGTCAATTTTGAAAATAAACTTCCAACGACCCTTTCGACACAACCCGCCGATAAAACGTTAGTGAGAGTAGAGGCTATTAATGACTATATAAACAAAGCAGGACAAAAAACCAGAGTTCCAAAACAGGTCTATCGAGAGGAAATTAGCTTTATCGTTAAATACGATCTACTTAATGATATGCAAAAGCTCTTCCCCACTGTTAATGTACCCAATAATATAGAGATTAAATGTACAATATATCTACGTGGGTCAATAAGGGTCGTGTTCGTTCAAGGAATATGATGTTATGGCCGTTTGGTACAAATCTATATCCGGGTTTCATTGATATGTTTTTATTCTGAAGACGTACTAATCTCAGTGTATTCCCCGCTAAGATATTTTGTATGTTATCATCTCATTGTAGCATTTTAAAGTTTAATAAAAATTATTTTATTGACCCAACAACGTCTTTGTTTTGCTTACATACTATTCTTAATTACTATTGTATTTCTGGTACTGGTAGTTTGTAGTTCAGCGTCTTATTACACACTTTGCAGGGTAAAAGCGGAGTAGAACAGTAGGCCGTTAAACTCCATTTCATTTCAGTTCATTTCAGGCTGAAAGTACATACTAGTAGGAATAGTCTTTGTTACCATTTCTACTTTCAATATGGTACTCCCAACAACGATTTAATGATATTTACCCACAGTACTGACGACGGCAATATGATTCACTTTCTGTCAATACGCTGTCGTCATTAGCCCAGTCGGAGCAAAACTGTAGGTCATTAAACCCTTTGCATTTCTTTCAAGAAAGAACAATACAGTTGCTTGTTCTGGTGGTGTTGAGTCTCGATAACGATCGATTACCTCCTTTTTAGAGTATTAGTAGGGTCAAAGTAATGAATAAAATGGCCCAACCTCGAAAAAATGCAAGAAAACGTTTTATGGTTATGTCCTGTAGTACATAGACTAGACAACAACATATCAAAAGTTTTCTGACATTAAGCTACCGCAAAGGGTCTTAACCCTTGTGGGTGCACGTTGTGAGAATCACATAGCAGGTAACAAGGGGTCCATATGGACCCCAGTAAAGTCATAATTCAAAGTTTTTACGCACAAATATATTTGAATTAACAGGCAGTGGGTTAGTTTTTATTTGCATTCATATTTGATAACTGAAAAACAACTAAATTATTGTACAAAAACATTTTGGTGACATTTGGAAAAGATTTAATAATTCTAACAAAATTTCTACTTTGTGTACGGTGGGATAAAGAGGTTCAATAGCAATTCACGCTTGATACACAAACCATTGAATATTTGGAATTCATCATTTAATTTTTCGTATTTGTAACATGCAGCTGTTAAAAGAGAGAATACTCTGGCATACGCAATATGGTATCAGGCAGAAACACATTAGCAAAATCCCTACTGTGAGTTGTAAGTTGGGATCCGATTATCGGACCCCTTGTTACCTTCAAGCGTTGGGCAAGATTTGCATGTAACAGAACTCTACATGTGGGAAGCCGATTGATACTGAACACTTCGCTACGTGTAAGAATGTATAGGAGCCAAAGTCACTAAATTTCAGAAAGCAGTACCCACTAGTTACTGCAAAGCACTATAAATCATGTGCATGGGGTCCACAGAGACCCCAACTTACACTCACTGTCTTGTCCGCCAAAATGGCCGCCAATTTTACAACAAATTATATTTTCACGAATGCTTAGAGATGAAATAAAGTATGTTCTTCACGACAAAACGACAAATGTTCTATTTTCTTTATGATTTTACAATCATTTAGGTAAAAGCAACATATGGACTACTGTTAGCAAGTGGAATAACATTTTTATTTCACTGATAAAACGCGGTATTCCACTACAGATCATAAAATAAAGATCTGTATTTTACTCAGATTGTCTTGTGGGTTATTTCATAAACTTTTTATATTAGACCAGGTTATTTGTGGGCGTATGGTTAAACACAGTAACTCATCCAGAGAAGAAGAAAAGGGCGGACAAGACAGTGAGTGTCAAGTGCGGTAGACCAAATGACCAGATGATATGAGGTCAGTATACTTAACCTTCCCCATTAGGAGATCATAGCGTGACCTCCTGTCACAGACATTAGAGGTCAAGTTGTATAAACTACGGTCTGTGAGAATAATTTCAATTGACTGATATTGACCACCTTTCATCTTACAACGATGGATCCGTATCCCATTGGGGATCACGGTGGCAAAGTAGGTAGGAGGGTGGCTCGCTAGCCTGGAGGTCGGGTGTTCGATCACTACATTAGCCGAGAAAATTCATCCAGATTTCCGGGCGTGGTTTCTCCTTTTAAGTGATAAAGGTGTTGGTCTGACATGGACTGGTGTCTAGTCGCACGGATGGTTCGGAAAAACGAGGTCCTATGTACACATTGACGTGCACGTTGAATCTCCATTGGAGGTTGGAATTCGATATAGGAGTAGGTCGTTGCGCCGCTGCCCGGGCAAAATTTCCCTCATGACACACTGTATGGCATATGTCCGTCTTAATTAGCCCAGTTAAGGTAATTAACAGCAAATCATCTTTTACCGCTCACCACGGATTTGATGCGAAATTTATTTTTAGTCTTTTTCTAGACCAAAACGTTGGTGTTGTTTTAGTGTTTATCGTCCGTTTCCGCTGAAGGTGGCATCGCAGACAAGTCTTATTTTTCATTTTTTTTTATCTTAGCGCATGCGTAGGGATCGAAGTGCGGCCCTCTAGACTATACCAACTCCCCAGACCAAAACGTCAACAAGAAAATCCCGCTGATTGGAAAGTTATGCGAACACGTAAAAAATAATCCAATTGCCTTCGACTGATATACCTTGGGCGTTCGCATCCAACCATGTTATCAAGGAAAAAAACTCATTCATTTTTAAATTTTTGTTTTCAAACGTTATTTATGATGTAATTTGTTTCTGTAGCAGGTTTCCAGATAAAATTGTAACGTAACAGATTATGTCAATTTTAACAGTTTCTAAAAGCTGCTAATATGGCGGTCATGTTTATGTGATAATATGACGTGTACATGCTCCATGTGACATTTTCTGGGCGAACTACGGAAAATTCATTCGTGTGAATGAAATTTCCAACATGGCGAATGATTGATAGGTTGACGTAGGAGATTATCTGCCCGATGGAAATATTCCAGCTTTCTTGATATCATATTAAATAACAAGAGTTTTTGGCATATTAACATCTTTTTTTAATGTCGATTCAAGGATATTTTCATGTCTAATTTATAAATATTGCAAGAGTAAACGAAATATGTTTTCTAATTATAAGAAATAATTCAAAATATTTTTAAAATGTATAGAATAGAACAAATCAAAAAGTATCACATGACTGTAAAAAAAGTTACTTGCGGGTTTATCTAGAACTGTACCATCAGAAAATACAGCGAAAATATTAAATTACTCACCTATACTTGCTCGATGTTATTCACATGTAAGGGTTTACATATCTACATAGAATGAACACTAAAGACAATATGAATGAATGAATGAATGGAACTTTATTGCATAAAAAACCTTACAAGGTTCTGTGCATATACAGATAAGACTATAATATACATGAAACAAACAAAGGATACATACATGTACATACATACTGTACATAGACATGAACGCATTGTAAATAAAAGCACTGAAACATTTCAAAATTTCTACATTTTTATTTATCATGAGTATTTTTAATTGTTGTAAAACATTCAATTTATAAAAATTTGGTTCCCGAAATAAAATTAATCTGAATAGTTATATTTTTTTTTCGCCATGTCGTTTGTACTCCGTTAGAAAATAAATTTCGTTCTTCTCTACCTCCTGGCATATACTACACAAACAATCTTTGTGTATTAATGAGTATTAACATTATGCATATAATGGACGCAGATGATTATTAAGTCTTCAAATTATAAATACTTTAATATAAATTAAAGATATTCGCGTTTTCTACAATTTTTCTAAATATTAAAATAATTTAAAATGACTTCGAATAAACTCTGTGTGCACTTTCAGGAGACTTTATTCTTGGAGTTTAGAGCTACACAAGAATCCTATTTTTAATATTATTATTTAGGTATGAATAAATGCCTTTTTTTATACAGTTATCGCACTGGAATGATTTTGGTTTTTTTCCAAAACCTTGTTTTAGTATTGTCTAAGATTTTTTTTGTGTATGAACATAGAAACCAAGATAGCATTTGACCTAGGTGTTTTCAATTCATTAAATCATCTAGAATTTTATTTAATAAACGCGTTTCCGCTCATATTTTGTGTTAATAACCAACTTATTTCCTTTTAGAAATTTGCCGTTTAATATGAATTTTTACTTTTTAATTTTGCGCACTCAAAATACATGTATGCAAGCCACTTACTAAAACCTTATAGCTAAAGAACTTTGAAATACAGCTATACTTCAAACCATTTCCTTGAACTTTTCCAGTGGTACTAATAAATGAGTTCATCTAGGTGGTCTCGCTCATTTGGCGCCAAATAAACAAACCAAGTAATTTCGCATCTCTCCACGGCCTTACGAGAATTTTCTAACCCATTCGTAGCCAATTGCGGATGTCGACAAAGCTTAAATAGTCCCATTTATTGTAATGGCGCACACGTGTTAAACGTTGTCTTAAGGAAATACCCACTAAACCCGATTAATCTCATTTATTTATATTCTTAATGTGATGCAATGGTCATAATTAGTATTAATTGATGTTTTAGTGAATTGTCTCCCTTTTATGTCTAAGGGTCGTAATGCTATCATCTTCGGCCACATTTAAGACACATCTGTTCAAGAAAGGTTTTACGTTTTAGTACAGTTCTCGGACTATATATATATTACACGATTTTTTTTTATTACATTTCAGAAAATGAACAACAAAATCAGAACACAGAAGTATCCCTGGAACACATTTCGTTTGTAACGTAAGTTTAAACACATGCTTAAGATTAATTGAAAGGGAGAATTGGGTTCATGGTGGTTCAACCTTGTCAGTGATACAGGGCGTAGGGCCAGGCAAGGGACAACGCGTAGTCGAATGAACACGTTGATGTGCACGTATAAAAGAAGGTCATAGTGCCGCTGTCCGGGAAACTTTTTCCTCGTGGCACACTGCATTGTGTATGCCCGTCGGTACAGAACAGTGGGACGTTTAACCTCATTTGATTTCATTCCAATTATTGACCGATATTTTAGTATCGGGTATGCTTTAAACCCTAGAGCCCAAATCCAAGAAAACATAGATTATCAATTTTATAACATTTCTCGGTAGAAAAAGCATTTTTTTAAGTTTTGGCAATCTGATTAAAACACAGATCCAATTTTGTTTCGGTTTTTTTATAGTTAAAATTTCGTTTTACTTGTTGCGAGGCCATCGAAAGTATAAAAAAGAAACGAAATATAGATCTGTATCTTAATTAGATTGAAGTTTTGGGGGATTTTTAAATATAGAATTATTATAGACTATTTTGTTAAACTTTGATTAGTTTTGAGATGTAATGCTCCTCCTCTATCGATGTTGAATAATTCTCGAAAAAAGAACCAACCCCACCTGACGTCTATTCACGTAATATTTTATCAAAAGGATTAATTAATTCAAGGGATGTACCTTTTCAATTACTTCCTGTCAACACGGTTTTCTTCGGGTGTGCTTCGCGGCTAATCTGGTGCTTCTCTGTTTCCAGACCAAAGAAGACCTGAAAGAAATCCATCAACATTCAAAGCCCACAGCTCGACCCCAAGCGGACAGGCACGTTTCATAAATTCCCCAAACAAAGTGGGCAAAGCTGATGATGAACTCCATATGGTGAATAAATGGTAGCCGACATGACAGAAATGCAAGCATTATTCTTGTACTATTATCATTCAGTAAAATAAATATAGCCATAATGAAATCAGGCTCACGAGAACATTTGGTGTACATGTTTCTGTGAAATAAAAGTGCACGATGGTCCTGGGGTTCTGTTTACAGACATTTTATAAAATTTTAAATTAGGAATTAAATCAACCCAAGAGAGAAATTTGAACAAATCAAAATGTATCTTCATATAGCGTTACCAAAAAAGAAATATCGATATTAATTAATCAGCTTTAATGAAACATTGAGTGTACATTTACTGTGGAATGAAATTGTTATTAAGATTTGAAATTTACACTAATTACATAACTCAGTGAAACAATCTGAAATTTGAACAGATGCCCACAAATGTATCTTCATATAGCGTTACCGAATAAGAAATATAGATATTAATTAACCAGGTTTGAGTGTACATTTTTTTTGGAATGAAATTGTTGTAAACATTTAATTTGACATTAATAACATAATTCCGTCGAAAAATCTGAAATTTGAACAGATGCCCACATAGTAAGAAATCTGACTGTTTTTCTGTACAGCGCCACTAAAACCAGAAAACACAACAATTTTTTTATATGTTATTCGCCACATTGTTTCACTCCCTTGTGTGTAGATAGATATCTGTTGGATTTAAGAAGTTTGTAAATTTTGTAGATAAAATCAAAATTTAAATAATCATTCAAATTTGTTTTTCGTCTACTTTTACTTGCGAGTAGATGTGGTGATACTGATATACTGAGAATTAATTTTCTGATAGTTAAAATAGAAAAACGAAACGGAAAATTATTATATCCACAGACAAAGATTGCCATTGTGTTAAACCGACAAAATGCTGATTGGATAAATGTGGTAACATTTTGACAACCTCTGCAAGTCATTACGCTACAGTTTCTCAACGGCGATTGAACTGATAAAGAAAGGGCCACACCAAATATCTGTATGATTGGACACAACTTCCTAGAAAATTTTATAAGCTCGTTATGACAAGTTGAGAGAGTACTGGAGGGCAAGAGCAAGCAGTACTTGATATAGGATCGCATCATAGATAGACTATTGGTTCCAGAATACACGTTATTTGATGGTCGGCGTGGATGCGATCTATTCCATTAACATACCGGAGTAATAAGCGACATGGGGATCGAGATACCTCTCATATGCATCAGATTAACTCGGTAACCTCTTCCATCTTATCTCGACGGCTAACTTTCCAACTCACTCACTGAAAATGGAGCTTGAAGACGCGTGAATTGAACGATTAACAGTGCGATTACTGTCCGATAAGCAAATACCGCCTGCGATTTGATAGTCATTTCTCTTAATGCCTCGAGAAATATAATTTGTAATGAGAACATAAGAACTACATGTCGGCTGCCTTATCATAATCGTCTGCTTTAGCCGTCTGCTAGGGATTTCCGGTAATGCGCGAGATGTTATCACATGATTCAAAGCGCCGTGGGTTGTAGATTGTCAGAAAACAAATTGGTTTGAATTGAAGAACCGTTTATATCGCAGTTTGATTTCGTTTTTTTCCAGAGACACACCGCTGCAGTAGTATAAAAACCGGCGGATGGACCGGGATGCAAACTTTATAACAGATCCAGGGTGTGGGAATGTAATAAATATATTCCGCAGATGTGCATGCGGGGTAAATGATTTTAATTCAGTCACTTTGAAATCCTTATTTAATTTCAATCAAACTTGACATACGCCAAATAAATTTGCAAAGAACCGACGAATAATATCTTAATTTATATATGTAATTTATCTTCCGGTTTTCAAGATGCAAAATGTAAAACCTGACAGATAGTGTTAAAGAAACATTCGTAAGCCTAATTAAAAAAATTCAGAAGTAAACCATACTATCATGTGTGTTAAAGTGTATCGACCATCTTAATTAAAGATACGTTATGGGAGATTGCAGTTCTCTCTATAAAAGGTAAAAACTAGAGAAATTGATCTGGACCCAGATTTTTCCTGTGCGATATTAAATATAGTCCCCATTATCAATTTCATGATTAAATTATAAATTAAATTTGAGCAGAAAATTTGATCCTAATCCAGTAAATATCGCAGGCTGGCGTTGGTATCGGGAGTTGATTATGGTCTGGAAAAGTTAATTAATGTATAATTAAACTGCACTTAATTGTATTGAAATGGGGTTTACCGTCGTACTGGTGAGCTTCGACTGGGCTACTGGAAAAGGGCATATGCCATACAGTGTGTTATGAGGGCAAGTTTGCCCGGACAGCAACGCTACAGCCTACTCTAATACCGAAATCAAAATTCCAAGGGATCTTTTAAGTGTACGCGAATGTGTACACAGGACCTCGGTTTTCCAACCATTCGAACGATTAGGCCCTCTGTCTTGTATTACTGACAAGTGGAAACCACGTCGGAAAATCCAGAAGAATCTTTCTCGGCTAACACCTGGATCGAATCCGTGATACGGCCTCTTGTAACGTAAAATCTTGGGATCAAAACCGCGCCCATTGACCCTATTGCAGACCTTATGATCTAAAGGTCCTGTGTTAGACTACCCGATCACCTCTTTGAAGTTAGAAAACAAATTATTGTATAAAAAGACCTCGGTATTTATTTTTATTTGTAGTGTGTACTAATTTCAACTGTGTATAAATATATCTCCTGAAAGATAGGTTGCCAGGCAACTAAACATACGCCCACAGCAGCTAAATCGTCCGGGCAATCAACAAGAGATGTCCCATTTTTACATTTTTCGGTAATGAAACATTTAAAATACACTAAAATCTGATTAAAAGTAACAACTCATTATGTAATTATCAGAAAATCATTCGAATTTGTTTGGCTTTGATAAAGATCTCCTCCATGCTGTTCAAATTATCAAAATTCATTGAAATCGACAGGCTTCTTCGTCTCATGACCTGAAACACTGTGTACAAATTTAAGTAAATTGGATATTAACTTTAGCCTCTAGAGCGACGACAAGAAATCGTGGACGCCAGACCGACTGACGGACCGACGGGGGCGACGGCAATATACGACCACATTTTAATTAGGTCATTCTGTAACGAAATATGATATAGTATGCAAAGCCAAGAGGCAACACTTTCCCTTACAGTACCCTTTTCGTTTACTTTTCTCTATATTGCAACTGCTAGGTGTTGTGTTTGGTTCACATTTCGGACTATTACGGATGGAATTCCTATCAGAATTTATGAAGAACATTTAATGGTTCTTTCTGGATCTCTGCTGTCAACCTTCAATATGGCCAATTCTCATTTGCGGAGCTCACATTTTGTTTGGTTGTATTTTTGTATTTGAAACATTGTGCATAATATTGTCCAATTCTATGAAATTTAGTACGATTATTTACACAGCTGTATAGATATCCGGGAAAAATTAATTCGATCACAGTTGTATTGTGAAAACTTACTTGAATCCATGACGACGGCTAAGATGGAAGAACATCTTTCAAATCATTTAAGACCTTCTCGTGCCAATTCAAAAACAATAATAGAATACATGAAAACGTCTTAGATAGAAGACCATAATCAAAACATTTTTTTAAAAGTCTTTGCACCGATGTAAAAATAAAAAAAACCCGATAATATAATTCACGAAGACATCTGGGATGGAAGACACCCTTTAAACAGTTTTAAGTCTTTCATATGTAGACTATCTAGCTATTTAAAACAGAGTTGGTCTGTTTCACTTATCGCGTGATATCTGTACAAGCTACTGGAGATATTAGAATAATTATCTATGATACTACCCTAATCGCCATACCACTTTCACACGCGTTTTTACCCAAAAATATTTAATACGCAAATGGTTATCATATTAAACAAAACAACTGTGATTGATAAATACCAATACGTTTTTTTATTTTGTAAATGATATTTAATACACTATGAATCCAAAATATTTAAATAATAATGTTATTCCAAATGTATAGTAGCCTAACATGTCATAATGAAACTAACCTAAAGGATCATTTTGTTACTTTGAAAGTCCTTAGACTTTTTAGGGTCAACAATTTTTTAAATTATGGGCAAATCACATCATCCGTTCAATATATCTTTATGTGTTAATAATATATCAACCTGTTGGGCCTTTTGAATAATATGTACTCTTTTACTGAAACACATTAGCTTGCCCAGATATCAAATAATAATTGACCTTTTAAAAATTAAAAACTGAACAGTGTATAAATCAAAACTGTCTGAATCCGAACTTGTTACTGGAATTATCTCCCCTTAGCATTTTAATAATTCCAAGAGAGGTCTACGTTTATTTGCCTATTTCTGATAAAACAATAGGTTTTTTTTACAGAAAGCAAACTTACAATATGGCGTATTCTAAACCCACTTACGTGTAATAGCCGAAGAATAACCCATGAAATATTAGTTCATACATTCCCAATGAAAAAATAACACTAAGTCTTGCAAATTATGTCAAACAACTGATTTTTTTCGGGTTTTTTTTCACTTCCAGTATTTCCTGATTTTTTTTGTGATTTCAAGTTTTGTTAGAGAAAAATACACGACATAATAATATGTCTGTTTAATGGTACACATAGATAACATATAAATAGATTTACTATTATTTTTTTAAGTATTTACATGAATAACATATGAATAGATTTATTTTTAATTTTGTCATTATTGACACGAACCAAGGATACGCGAAAAGTAACGGGGTCAGACCACCTACCTCAAGTTTGCAGAATAAACATTTGATAATTAGGATTGGTCCTTGTGTCCAAATTATGTTTTGAAAATATGCTTTGAGCACTTTGTTTTGCGTCGTTTTGTGGGTAGGATAACTCCGCAATATACCATCAAAATATTCTTAAAGGGCTAATGTTCCCTTTGAAAATAATATCATTAACATTTTTAAAGGAAAGATAATTTCGTGAAACGCGTTCGAAATTTAGAAATTGCCATCGTTCAATTAACAATATTTACAATTTCTAAATTGCCGCACTACTTGTATTAGTGTTTGTATCGTTCAGAAGATTTTACACGTCAGGGGATCTTTAATGTGTTATTAATGGTATTTTTCGTCTCATCCTCACAACATAATTAGATACATTTACCCAGCGTATATATTTAATTGAAATAAGAGAACAAATAAAAATTATAAAACAAAATCATTTATTTGCGAGAATATTAAATCCTAATTTTTAAATAAATAATAAAACAAAACATTAAATACTACGTTTGGTTAAATATATTAGCATATTGATAACAGGGGCCATGTTATACCATTAATGTCAAAATACTCCCGCCAAAAATATTGTTTATTGACTTCAATAAAAATATGATGTAGTAAGGAGAGGCTTCGTCAACAAGGAGGCATAACTATAATCTTATTAATCCGATTGGGATTCTCGTCTGGTCTTTAGATAAGTTTTACTAGGGTGTCAGAAAATTCCGATAAACACTGTAGCTTATCTGGCGCTAACAACTGGAGTGGGGCGGGTCGACGGACGAAAATTTGGGCGTATTTAAAATCATCTCAAAATCACGTTGAATACCAATGTGGTGTGATAAAATAAAAAAGCATATTTCCTTTCCTTTGTATTATTACATGGAAGCCAATCGCACTATCACATAAATAGTATTCTGCGCCGGGCTAGTTAATTGAAATCGATCTTACACATTACATATCAACGATCAGCAAATCATTACCTACGTAGTTTGCTCCACTTCCAGAGATGATCGAGCTGGAATCATCAAACCAATCGCTTGTCATCACGTCTGTTTCACGAGGAATCTTGCGTCATTGGTGGCCCTCTCTGAAGATACCGCCATTTTGTGGGTGTATGTTTGAAGTTGGGCCCCATTAGTTAGAATGTTTATTTGTATAAAGTATACTAATTCCTGATAATTATCCATCAACAGTGTTCTGTCTTCACCATGACACAGATCGTACCTACCAATTACAATTATCGTCTCGCTGTAATTAGAAATTAATTATGATAGCAACCATGTTTCAGTCATTTCAAATGACAGAGAATATGTTTTCTGAACTTAGAATTGCCACCATTTGCATAGTTTAGTTGTGGGTCTTAAAGGTTTTTCGTGCATGATTGTGTGTAATTCGTGATTTACAAAAAAAAATCTGTTCAGTGATTTTTTCTCTTGACAAATCAACAAATGTATTAATAGATTAATTATGATGCTTCGATGTTGAGAAAGTATTTTCTAAACTTTACCTTTTACATTCTTAGTTGTCGGTCCTACAAATCACCGACAAGAACCGACAATTGCTGGTTTTTTTGGCCAATATCGTCCAACGTACTGCAAACAATGGCCGAAATTAAAGATATGTTATGGAAAGGAAATTTATGTTATGGATATGCATAGTCTACTCATCATATTAAAGATTTCTTTTAAAAAAAATACAAACTTATGTGTTAGTAAAAGTTACAAAGAAACGCGTTTTTCGGAACTTGGCGGTGTGATAAGTAAAACCGTGTTTGTGAAATTTTCAATTATCCATACTTTTGTCCAATTTTTATGAAATCATATAAATTTTGTTTATGATGCATAGAATAATAATAACACATCTTTTCGTGACGGACACTTTTTGCAAATACTCTGGATGCTACTGACAACATAACGCTTTCAACGGTATCCATGTTTTTTTGTTGTTTTTGTTAGGGGTGGGGGGCATATCTATAACGCCGGCCTTTGTCAGTGATTAGAGACGAATCTTTGCTTTCGTTTTTAAAACCATTTCGTGTATTTTGTTGTGATTCATAACTTACTCTTGAGAAAAAAACCGAATCTACCCGGTATTTCAAAGTTTTAGTACAAAATGGATATTTTGAAAAATAATGGTATCTTCATCGGTAAAAAATGTTGTTTTACAGATTTTATAACCAATAAATCCATTAAAGCTCGTTTAACAAAAGTAGGCGTTGCCAAATACAATATAAATACTCTTCTCACTAAAGAACTGAAATCTGGCCTAAGGGACCATAAAACTCATTCTTCAGAATTTCTTAAATTCGCAAATGGAATGAAATGGGGTTTACGTCATACTTTTCTGTTCCGAACTGGGCTACTGAAGACGGGCATACGCCATACAGTGTGCTATGGTGAAAATTGTGCCCGGACAGTGGCGCTACGGCCTGCTTTTATATCGAATTCCAACTATCAATGGATTTTTGTACGTCCACGTCAATGTGCTAAAGCCCACTCTTATTTATATTAATTGCACACCAATATATTATTTATACACTCGATCTCGATTATTCTTCCATCCTTGCCAGACCCCCTGTCTTGCACCATCTTTAATTCGGTAATGGCGCTTTACCATACCATATAAAGTGCAATGGGTGGGGTTTGGAAGTTCGAATGTTCAAACGCGTGCGCATTAGATTGCACGGTCTGTCATTGAGTCTCGACCCAACACTTGTACGTGACAGACCTTGTGGGTTTTCTCCAGGTCCTGCGGTTTATTCCCACTGCTAAAGACCCCTACGCACAAGGGAATTATTGAAATGAAGTTGTACCATATGTTAGTCCCGAAATTACCAAGTGTGTAGAGTGAACATTGCCCCCCTCCCCCACTCAGCCCCGTGTTTTGAATGACGTAATAACCATTAAAAACCAACATCAGCTGATTATGATTATTGTAAACATGAAATGAACAGTCTAATCTATAGCCATTGATCCTCATCTGCTCTTTAATAAAAAACGTAGACCTAAACCACATTTACACCGAATGAACTTTATAATATCATAGTATATGCAAGAAATGATAAAACTCGTTTTCATCTATTAGGTTACGCTTTACTTCAAACGAAATGACATTTTACGGTACAGAGCAACGGCGTATTGTATAATATCCCCTACGGAAGGGCCTCTTTTTGAACACTCTTAATACTACCGCAAATAAAATGACAATATCCGAGATTTGAAGCGAGGAAGCGTCTTAATAAGAATGTGTATTATATCAATGAAGAATTGTTGCCAGATTCATCGACACATGTACATATGTTTTGTGTAGATTTGTACTCGGTGATCTCGGACTAAACGTCAATGCCAAACTCCACATTCAACCCAATCCTTGTGTTGTTTTATAAAATCTTGTTTATATTAAGCTGACGGGAAGAAATTCTAGGAAAATCAAAGCCTGAAACTTGGTTCATTCTTCTGTGGACGGAAACCTGAAAATAGAATAGGTGTGTGAATATATGGTGAAAAGCAAAACAATGGAAATTTAAGGAAATTGTTCATTTGTAAAATACATGTAAAAAATACACATATATCTTTCAATAGCAAAAAACACACATAGATTTTTTTTGATATAACTTCCGTTCTTTCTGTTTCGGATTTTGATTTTGCGTGTTTGGATTTTTATGTCGTGGTGTGGCCTAGATTAACTGAAAAGAACCAATTAACAGGGTAATCACTGCAAAACTTAGTCGAAATTAAAAGATTTGATTCCGAAAAATTGAAGAATATCTAATGGTCTGATAAATAGAGAAAATGTAATTTTTACGTCGACTATATTATGTACCAGTCCCAGGCAAATAGTTATGTTATTAGTTATGTGGGGGGTTGTGATGCCCTAGTGGTCTAGAGTGCCGTGCTTCGACCTCTAGCTGGGCGGTCACCTCTGGCTTGCGGCTGTTTCGAGCCCTAGTGTGAGCGTATGTGACATGGAGATAGGGGCGCCTTCTCAGCCTCGTGGGTTTCATACCCGCAAGCGAATTATTGAAATAAAATTGAAAACCATACGTTATTCCCAAAATGACCTAGTTTGTGTCGAGTGGACATTAAACCCCATTTCTCTCTCTCTCCCCCTCTGAGATGTCATTTCTGTACAACAGTCATAAGCTCTTCATCTGCCGTTGTCAATTTACTAGAAACCAGAAATATGGGATATTCTACCCAACGCAAGAGTGGGTGTAGTACACTCTACGTTGGCCCTATCGTTAGACCTAAGAGATATTTAACAGCCAACAAGCCATCAGGAGAGCGGTAGCCCAGCCTACAATTACCCATTTTCCAAACCTCAGTCATGAACTATATTCGACACTTAACAAGAGTGGAGGTAGTCCCCCTACCCATACCCTATCGGCAGTCATAAAGGATATTTAGTACCCAGCAAAGAAGGGGGGGGGGGTCCATCCTACCTGTGCCCTATTGCTAGAACCGCACAAAAGAGTATTCGACACCTAGTTGGGATGGGGGTAGTTCACCCTACCCGTACCCTATCGCTAGAACCCAGAGATAAAAGATATTCGATACTTAGCAAGAGTGGGGCAGTCCACCCTACTCGTACCCTATCGCTAGAATTTTGAGATTAAAGATATTCGACGCCTACCAACAATGAGGGTTGGACACTATCTTGCCCGTGCCAAATTACAAGGTTCGGGGTAGTACACCCAGCTGTGGTTAAATTGATACATCTACCACCACGCAAATTTCAATCCATTGAATGACTCCAGGTTTATTTTATCTCCAATCGCCTTCTTTCAACAGCCAAACATCAGAAATCTAGAAGCTATCCTAAAATATGTTTCATATTCCACGTGTTTCCAATGATTAAGTAAATGCTAAAGTTTACATAAATTTCCATCCCCGCCCATCCAACCTCCTGTAACATGCTAACTAATTAGAGAAATTTGTGTTAAACGTGCGGACAGAATATCAGGGAAGGTTGAAATATATTATTATTAATATCTATAAACGAACTCTTTCAAAGATAGTTGATTTATGGGGGGCTGTATTTATGTTGCGCCCCGGATTACGGTGTTTATGGGTGGTCTGTGAATAGTTCGCATTTGCATAGAGCCGCCTTTATACATATATTTTTAAAAAAACGAAGCAAGGAACTGAAAGACAACTAGCAGACTCGCTATAAATAACCCAGCGAATGGCACAGAATACAAAAAAAAAGAATTAAAACGAAAAGGACTACTTGGAAAAATATAATACAGCGTTAACACGTGAAGTTGAAGTGTGGTAGTCAGGAGAAAATTATATCAAATAGAACTGTAATTAGTAGTCAAGTGGTTCTTACAAGAAACCATCAACTTTAAAAGCTCTACATCTGCCAGTCTTTATAATGCCCTTATTGGCCGATACCAATGACTCGCACATTGCTCACAAAGGACATGTTATTCTTGTAGTTTGAGCGACCAAAACGAACATTTGTTTCTCATACAACAAAATGCATTCTTTTATTTCACAGTGTGTGATTTGAACTCATTGACGACCATTGTTTTATCCCCGGAGTCAACGTTTCTAGTGTGACATAATAATTATTTTATGTCAAATAAAGTAAACTATTGTTTAGAGAAATTGTTTCAAGATATACCTACATGAATGGTTATCGTATACACAGAGCAGCTTTAGGGTTTAAAAAAGTATAACACTTTGAATTTAGCTAATAATAAAATGGGGTATAGCGTCTGACTTTTCTATACCGACTACATACAGTTTGCACGGTGAACAGTCCATATGCTGATTACACTATTTTGCTAGATTACACTATTTTGCTAGATTCACTATTTTGCCTATACCGTTTTTTCAGGACTTCGAATTTTGTATAATGGTTTGGATTGTTCTTTTTGGTTTTTATTTTATAGCAACATCGCTCTTATGTCAATTTGCAACTGTCAAAGGTTCTTGTACGTACACGCGCCCATGTATATACAGGATCCCGGTTTTTCGACGCATCCATGCCAAATCATTTTCCTGCACAACCAAAAATGGAAACCACGCCTGAAAAAACGAGGACCTGTTCTCGGCCACGAGACTTCTGTTTACTCACCTTTAACTCTAGGCGTGGTTTGAGTGTTTTAAAATAGTAAGCATCACCCTTTCGCTGTCCCGCGCGGAACCAAATACGAGAGAGATAATGAAATGGGCTGGCTCCGTCTGTCCATCCATTTCAGTTTTGTTTCCTGGAGATATTTATTAAACAGTTCAAGAGATCTTTATAAAATTGTGTACACGTATCCACGTATTGTAGTGGTTGGGATCTTTATAAATTATGAATTTGT
Organism: Patella pellucida; assembly: GCA_917208275.1. NCBI lineage: Eukaryota > Metazoa > Mollusca > Gastropoda > Patellidae > Patella > Patella pellucida. Next base: position 69,293,335 of record OU795039.1, read on the forward strand.
GTTTTCTTGGAAACAAATTTGACTTAGCTCTTAGTATAGAAGGGCGTGGGACTTTGATGACTGACTCTTTTTTGATTTATTTGAGTTGAGTCATGGGACGCCAGTGGAGGGTGTAATTTATGGCATGTTAAACAGTATACCGAGTATCATTATCAGAGGGCGAGCGACGGAGAGAGAGGATGGGGGATTGGTTTCACGTCCTTTCAATACAGACTAGGTCATGTCGGGATTACCATGCGTATGGTTCAGTTTTATGTCAATAATTCGGATGCGAGTGTGGGTCTTGGGCAGTAGGGGGGAATGGAGGACCCGGAGAAAACCCACAAAGATCAAAAGGGGAATCGATCCAACGCCTTTTGATTCAATAACATATCTTATGATCTAAAGCGCATACCATAGACCAGTCGGCCACTCACCTCCGCTTCAGGATTTGAGTAGCCGAGAGACGTGTAAATACCTTTAGCTCATAAGGGAGTATTTGGTCTTGGATATCGAAAGCCGTTGGCAACATATAGCCGTGTATAATTCATAATTAACATAAATGATCCCTTGGAAGATAGAATTTAAAAAAAGAACACCCCTTTTCACATTGTAGATGTAAAAGCAGAAATGATAAACATACCATGTTAGTCCCAACACGACCTGAGTTGTGTTGAGACGTTAATGGCTTACTCAATGCTATTCCATGACATCCTTGTGTTCTAGCAAAACATGAGTTAAATACATGTAATAAATGAATGAAATGGGGTTTAACGTCCTACTGTTATGCACTTAACCTGAGCTAATTGAAGACGGGAAAATACATGTAAAGGTGATATACTGTAGGCAATAAAAACATTGCAAATACAATTCTTTTTTTTCCAATTCTAATATATACGGGAAATAAGTATAGAAAGGTATCTGGCAGTGTCTGGCTTTAATGCCAATATTAATGCTATTTAAATTTCACGACTATTCAAATATGAAAGCAGTTGACTATGAACGATATCATTTTAAGAATCATGTAACCCGTTTCAATGGTGGCCGCCAAAAACAAAGGTAATCTAATCGGGAGGCCCCACTGGGTTTGGAAATTCGAACCTGCAACTTCAACAAGTGCCACCTCGGGCCTTGCTCTTTATGGCCATGTATAAAAATTCAAATCAAAAGACGATATTATTAGAAATATTTTATGATATTCTGTATTACTATCAGACCGTCTATTACAGGAAATGTGAAAAAATGGTGAACTACTAGCATTTAACTTACAGCTCCCTAGATCTGGAGAGTCATAAGATATAATTTGAGATCCTTTTATCCCTGTTGTCTTTTACTTAAATCAACTCTTTGATATGCGAGACAGGAAATGGCAGATCAAAATAATACAGCATATAAAAATGCTGTTTGAAAAAAGAGCTCAAAATGAAGCATGTCTTGTGCTATGCACAAATTTCTTCAGTTTTGTTATTGACCATTTTTCTTTCCAGTCTTCAAAAACATTTCTGACGCCCAAACTTGCAGCCACGTGTTGTTTAAAGAGAACGGTAGCCGCCATGTAATTCGTGCACTCAGCACGCGGTATATTGCTAAATGCCACCGTGGTAGCGAGATCTGAAAACTATCTTCCAAGCATCTTTAGTTACTCTCTCACAGGCAATTAGACTCTAACAAATGGTCGGCATGAATGAAAGAAAAACATGAAGAATAATAGCAAGGGGCCAGATAAAAAGCCCGAGTGTCAATTTCGCTCATTAGAGAGTTCCGCGCCTCTCTTTTCCCAATGTTTATTCAATATATACAAAATCTCTTAAGTCCGCCTCGTAGAAGTCGAAGGAGCCAGAAATTGCCCAGCTTGCTACGAAACGGCACTTTATTTATTTCTTATAAAAGAAGATGACGGGTAGTTTTAACTTTTTTCGTCAAAATGCTAAATATCGAGGTTGTTTTAACAATAATGAAGATGTTGAACTTAGTAGGGTTAACCCTAACCCTAGTACTTGGTACCAGTACTGTCCCTGATACCATTTTAATTATTTAAACAGATGTTTGGGCGATTTTATAACATAGTAATTGATTGCAGTAAAATTGCTTCATTAAAGGGACAATATAGATATTTTAAGGGGCTAGACACAATAACAGGTAGCTCTTACCTAAAATTAAACTTGTCTAATGCATTATTGAAATCGATCAATCCTAACATAAGTTATGGATGTCTGAAAGTCACGTTATTATCCATGATTTCAACCAACATTAGCAATGTCTTCAGTCAACGACCAAAAGATAATGCATTTATGTGCATGATAACTGGGATTATACTAAACGCCAAGTAAAGACTTTCAGTCCAAACACACAAAAAAGTAGTCTAAAACATATTGATCTCGAACCTTTTAGATCAAAAACCTATTGGTCGGAAGGTTTTAAGCTCTACCAACACTAACGTAAATTATTGATGTCTCACGGTTGCATTAGTATCTATTGTTTGCATATCGCCTTCATTACTCTCTTTAAATAATCAGTCAATGTCGGATATATAATGAATTTCTACCCGTGGACATCGAGGTCAAGATGGTATCCATTTTTTAAGTAACTGTTTGTGGGATGAGAGGGGGGGGGGTGTTTAGCCTACTGAATGGCTGTCGCATTGTCCACTTGGGCTTCACAAAAATTTGTTTTAATGTTGGGAAGATCTTTTTGTGTAAAATGGGGATTCCGAGTTATGATGTTCTTAATCATATCAGGGAGGTAGATAAATTTAAGATCAAATTTCTTTTTAGTGCAGTGGTTTTACCCGTGAATTAATACTCATACAGGTAGTGATTCGAGAAGAATCTGTTTTACTCCAATTCAAAAAGGTTGTCTATTTTAGGAAATATTGGCTTTGATCATTTAAAGCCCCCCCCCCCTCCAAGCAAAAAAATCCCTTAGCGCAAGCGAATTACTGAAATAAGATTGAACCGTGTATCCCACTAAAAGCAAATCAAACGGATCTACTGAAATTGACAACTTTATTATTTTGAATTTAATTTTAGAAAATATTAGTTGAAAGCAATTAAAGTCTTTACACACCTAAAGTCTCCTACGCGTAAGGGAATTGTTGAAATAAAATTGAAGCGTGTGTCAGTCTCGAAATGACCTAGTTTGAGTCGAATGGGTGTTAAACCCTTTCTCTCTCTCTATCGCTCTCCCTCTCAACCTCCTGGGTTTCCTCCGGGTACTCCGGTTTCCTCCCACTGCTAAAGACCCCTATACGCAAGCGAAAAATTGAAATAAAAATTGAAAACCATACGTTAGTCCCAAAATGGCCTAGTTTGTGTCGAGTGGACATTAAACCCTCTCTCTCTATGGCTCTCTCTCTCTCTCCGAGTTGGCGAGAGTTGCCTTTCTTATCAGGGTCATTAGTTTATCTCGTGATCTCTTCACGGTTAATTATCTCATTAATTAGTTGAACAAATAGGCTTAACGACCATAAATAATAGAATTGTCAGGGATCAACCATTTGTCATTTCGTCACCTACATGACGGTAAATAAATTTACAAGAAGCCAGCCACAATTAACACAAATTTATGACTATTAATTGTTTTATTAATTATCCGTGGATTCCTTTCAAAGAACCAATACTTCGGGAGATGGGCAGAAGAAGCAGTTTGCGGATTGGGGAACTAAAATAGCTATAGTTCAGTTTGACTTTTGTCGTGAAATTAAAGTTTCTCTAGACTTTCCCGGTGGGTCTGACGGTGAATATCGCCTTGTTGTTCGGATACAAGAAAAACCGAGGTCCCATACACACCCTGTAAACATTACCCTCGTGGTAAAATATCTAGCGCATGCCCGTTTTGAGCCGTAACGTTGGACGTTATTGCTTTTTTCAGTATTGGCGGAATCAGCCCAAAGATTTGTGACATAAACGGCAGATTATGGAGGTATTCGAGGATTCCAAATTTACAATTGGTATACCCTTTTAGTAAGTTATTGTTATTTCTTTTGATTTGTATAATGTGCGTTTAACCAGTTTCCGTATGTGGCCACTTTTCAGAGTCCTTGTCCATATTTTGATTAGGGTCAACAATAGAATCTGATAGATACAGTAATGTTTGTAATTCAAATTGAGACAATCGCCATTTATCACGACTGAAATCCCGGTGGTGTAATGCCAATCGTGGCAACTTAACGGTTTCAGGTTTTACTGGAAGAAGAGTTAAAAATCTGCCACAGTTGTCAGGGTCAAACCTGACCTCCCCTGGGCTTTTAAGAAAACTCGAATCAGCCATAAAACTATGCCGAATCTGTGATGGCTAAACAGGAGATGTGTTTGGCTAGCTTGAACCAACAATTGTACAAACTGAAAGGTGTCGAATGAAGATTGGCCATGACAGCCATGGTTAATGAGTCGACGTATACCTTATCATCTTGTCTATCTAAGTAACGTGGCGATTAACTACTAATAGTAGATATTTGGAATGACTTGAGGTGTGTATTTAAGGTTATGTTTCTCGCTGCCATTACAAGTGGCAGATAAATTAATTAACTCCTTTTCCCCGAGCACGTGTTTCAGAGGGACACGCCACCATCTATAAATTTAAGTCACCAGTCTTTCGCTGACACCGAACGCGCTGAGATAAAATCAAATTGAAAATGATATGTTCACACGTTGGTGGGATTTTTTAATCAGGTTAAATTCTTGTCAAGGGTGCCACTCCCACTAAAATGAAACCGAATTTATAGTTCCCAGTGCAGAATAATTGGGAATGTGTACAATGGCCTACTGGTAGATTCATTACCCTGGAATTCATGCACGTGTAAGCTTTTTAACAATTAATATTATTCTGTAATCATGGAGATCAAAAGGGCGTTGTGGAATCAGTAAAATCCAATGTAATCTGAACATGGCGTGGAATTGATCGATTTCAACAACATTTAGGCCAAAATGTTTTTTAATGAAATGTCCTGTCTGAGGCTTGATATTTAGTCTTTATAGTGGCATATTGGAGCTTTGGGCCAACATGATTTTGTTTTGTAAATCATTTTATTCATTCTGTGTCTTCAAGACGTAAGACAGTTTTAAAGTATACTATATTTTCCCAACTAGCGACCTTCTAACTATATTAAAATCAGCAGATAATGAATGGTAATACATTCTCTATTTTTTATATAGAAAATTGATAAGCTAGTTTTTAAAATATTGTGTTAAATACTGTGCTCTTGTTATTTGTATTGGAAGGTTCATATCTAATTATCTTTAAGTCTTTAATTTCAGTTCAATTGAAAGTTAGTCTTTGAGATTTGGAACTCCATCGATTCAATTGTTACATAGTAAAAGTTACATATACCCTTCAATTCTGTTATATCACTTGGAAATATAATGAGCGTCGCTTATGAGCTCAATGAACCAGGACAAGGATCCATTTTACGTCATATAGCGATCGATGTTCGCAGTTCTCCCACACCCACACGACAAATAAATAACAGATATATTGTTGTTAATTATTCAGTCATAATTATTTTTTAAATAAACAAATACAATTCGATGTTCGCAGTTCTCCCGCACCCACACGACAAACACAAAATCGATAAGTAGTTAATTATCCAGTCATAATTATTTTTAAAAAAAATTAAATATGTCTTGCGTGCATTATGGTTTTGGGTCGTTACATCAGTATTAATCACTTTAATTCAGGACAAAAACATCATAATTGATTTTCCTTTTATCTTTTTAACGAAATTTTATCTAAAGACAATGAACAAATCTATAATCAAAAAATAAAATGATTATTGTCCAATTTTTTAAAAGAAAAGCAAGCGAACAAATTATAAAAAAAGTGAATTTATTTTTTGTTTTATGTACATATTTACATAAATTGGTGAAGGATATTTAATTATGGTATTACCATGACAACAAAAATAAACTAGATTCTATGGACGGTGGTGTAATATATATCTATATAGGAACTGAAACAATACATGAATATATAGTTAGTCTAGAAAAATATAGATATACAAACACGAAAATGTTAAATATCATTAGTTTTTATATAAAAAAAAAAACTTGCTCCGAGTAAGGACACAATTTGTTCATAAATCAATGCCTCTCTTGAGTATTTTTAAAAAAAATTATCAAAAGGCACAGTATGAAATATTCATTTAAAAAAATCATTTCTAAATAACTAATAATTACTTATGCAGCATGTTGTCAATAAATATTAATTTGTTCTTAAAGGCACTTGCATAATGCATAATTGTTCATCTTTGGCACATTTTCATTATTTTATTTCACGATAAAAAATCGATAATAGATTATCCACACTAATCGATTACAGCACTGATTTGTCCATCTCGTCTTTAACACACATATTCCCTCTCTAAATTCAAATCTTGTGCTTAAATCACAAGAAGACGTAATAAATAGTGGAGATCTTTACAATATATTCAATAAAATAATAACACATAAAAACATAGTCACATTGATCACATGGCACATTTTTCATAATAAGGCGTTGTATGCATCGTTGGTGCCATGGGGTTGGCACTGTAGGGAAAGTAAGGCTTTCGCTCACAACTTGAGGGTTGGCTGAACTGAGATGGTAAAGAAGGCACTCTCATACCTGAAACAAATTAAGACAAAGAGAATTGAATATATAAAACTAAGCCACCACAGGAAGTAAATTTATATTGTAATATATCTTTTGGAGTATATTTACAAAAGTACAAGGAGAATTGTTAGCTATGTGAATTTCCCATATGAGTAATGGCATCTAATCTTCTAGAAAAGGTATATGCTCCACACCCTATTCATTTAAAAGCATCTACTTCACATGCACATGCTTATTCATTCACAAGCGATCTTTTCGGTTACTGCTCATAGGTATTGCTCATATTAAACAAAGGTATGTCAAGAATCCTGAAACCATGCTTTAAATAATATGAAATTCTATGGGATAGATGCTACCTAAAACATTTGATTAAATATTTATTTCAATTGACATGTTAGTGTCTGTCTTTTTCTCCTTAAAAAAATAAGTACATTAAAGCATTGTTGGAAATTAAAAGCAATAACCAGACTAATGTCAATGCACTTTATAAATATGTATATCTTTTATTTTGAATATGTTATCGCATCTTTGAGATAAGGTTAAGACAATAACATAAATGTATATACATATTTGTACATTGCTATTGTATACGCTTTTATGTACACACTTAAAACAAAGAACAACCGCGACGGCGATGAAATTTCTCCAGGCTCCGTTTAATAAATATGTTGTTACACAAATAAACCAAGATATAAATTTGTCTTCGTATTTCAGTCTTTTACAAAATGCAATAATGATCACATAACTAGTAGCTATATAATTTTAGACCCTTGCAAAAACAGAAACACCCTGGCAACACAAATTTTATGAAGAAAATTGAAACAAAACCACCATGAATAAGCCAAAGGCTATCTCGAAGAAGATTTCTCAGGACGTATAGTTAATGGCAAAATGGAGTTAATTTTGTTGAAAGATGTCGAGGGGGTATTGGGGTTGTTTTGTAGTTTTAAATGGTAGGTGGTCTACCGAGACTTGAACACGTGTTTCAGCCAACAATACATCTGACACAAGCCCGGTAATATAACGCCTGAAGTTGAAGGAAGGAGGTATTTTAAGGATACCATGAATACCCAGTGAGTTACTAACACAGGACTGGCCAGGGAAAAAGATACAAATGTAAAAACACTAGCGCTGTTACAAGATATCCCTTTGAAGTATGTCCAACACTACCTGTAACGAATAACTCAAGGTGGAATCTATTCTCATTCGGTAATTGGAAACCCGAGAATTAACGTATTCTCTGAATCAAAGATCAAAATGTTCTCCTCCACAGCCGAATTCTCAGAATTTAACCAAATGCTTATCGTAGATTCATTATCGTCCCAGCCCTTGGAAGGATGTTATTGATTTGTGCAAAATATGGAAATAGAACATTCATTACAGTTTTAATAAAAAAAACCCGGATTTGGCCATTAATCACGTTCTGTAAACTTTCATGCATATTAACGATGAGCCAGTAATCGCATTTTAGGAAGGTATTCTCAACGTTCCAATATTAATTACATTTCGATATTTCAATTTATTGCATTTTAAGAACACATCTTCGACATTTCAATTAATTGCATTTTAGAACATAACTTGGATTCAAATAACTGCAATGTAAGAACGTAATTTCGAAGTACATGTAAACCATTAATATATATGTTCCAATAAAATATATGCTAAGAATATAACTTCGATATTCCATTTATATTTCAATTACATGCGTGTTAATAATGTAACTTCGATATACCCTGTAATTAAAATTTAAGAACATATCGTCCATCTTGCTAGTATCAGAGAAAACCTAATAGGTGGAACAGGCGACCCTACTACAAGCGGAGCATCGAAGCCACGCCACTTGAATAAATGACAGAACTTATCTAAAGCGCATGCATCAGACCATTCGGCCACCCAACCCTTGACTAACAAACAGTTTAAAAATCGTTATTTCTTTTTATTTGACTATCATTATTGGGTTTTTATTACAAGATATACAGTAAAACAGATCCTCATTAACAGTATACCCTTCTCTTTTGTTTTTTTTAAAACTTAAGATAATTTAGTATTTAACATCGCTAAACAAATGGGGGTCTTATCTACTATGATATAATGTGTTTTCTTATCATTTGATTAATAGCTCATTGAAAGTTTAAAGCATCTTAAATATTAAAACTTTACATTGGAGGGAGCATGCATTAATTGAAATACTAGAAACGGGCGTTTCTAGATAAAGTTGACGAATGAAAATGTACATGGAATCTTAATGCTGTTCGGTTCTTGAATTATTGTTATTTGGTCGACTTTATTTGTATTACATGAAAATACTTTTATTGACTTTCTCGTTTGAAAATAATTGTGTCGACTTTCTTGCTTATTGACTATTTTTAATTTATATCCCGAAGCGCCATTTAATTTTGAATAATAGTCATCACTTGCAAACTACAATATTGTGAAAGATGAATCTCTTATTTTAATATCAGTACACATTTGGTTATAAACACTAAGTATTTACAAAGATATGTGGAATTGATCTATGCTGCTCCCTGTGTAACAGGTAGGCAGGTGGGTAGGTCAGCGGTTTAACGTCCACTTCCACCTAGGGTGACATCGTAGACAATTTTTCCAAGGAAACTTATTAGAGGTGGCCATATGTAAGGCCTGGTCCGGCGTAATTGGGCCCTGTGTAACAAGCCAGCCCCCATCCGTATTTGCCTTGAAAATATTTTAATGGGTCTGTTTTTAATCTAATTGGATCCAAGCTGGTAGATTATCTAGCCTAGGTATTTTGATTTTGTTTCCTTTATTAAATATTAAAGATTCAGTCTGAGTACTGAAAAAGTTGATATTTAGTGACCAATGCAAAATGGCTCATGGGGAACTTTAAGTAAGTCTTTATACATTTGTATAACAGAACTCATTCATATGCAAATGTTCATTTTAAATATTCGGCAAACCCTTTCAAAAAAGGCCTACATGCAATAAGTAATAACCTAATGATTTATACAGCATAAAATGTGTTATCAGTACGGCGTTCACAGGTGATGCAGATGTTTGGTAATATCCATAGATCATCGTGCTGTAAATCATTCTATCAGAGAGCAATTAAGAACTCTAACAGATTTAATTTACGGTGATCATTTCTACCCGTCATTAGTGCGTTTAATTGTCAAGAACATACACGGTTTGACAACCTCGTGTAGGTTCATATGCACTATGTTGACATCACTGTGGTTGTGGTTGACTAATAAGATTGGTTTTGGATCAAAGGTTAACGTCAAGGTATATGCCTTTTATATGAGCCAACTCATGTTCGTTCACCTCAAAAGATATGATGGTTAATTTAAAAAATTACGCCTTTCATAATTTCTGTTCAGGAAACATAGGCGAAGTATATCAAAAGACGCCTAGTTTACACTGTCACGCTTGAATGTGAATAAAAACCATTATTCAGTGAATAATGAGCTGATTCGGTAACCTGGGAGTCCGTGATCCGCTCACGGTGTCGGCCCAGAACGTTCCACTTCATTTTTCAACAGAATAACAAGTCTGACATGGAACAGAGCCCATTCGTTCAAGTGGGACGCTAAACATAGGTCCCGTGTACACGTTGACGTACACGCAAAAGAACCCTTAGCAGTAGGGATTCGAATTAGGAGTAGGCTATCCGAGCAAATTTTGAAGAATTTTTGTACATTGAATTGTTTTGGTATATTTATATTATTGTTACTGACAGCTTACGATATGTACAATATGAAATTCGACGTTCAACATCGTGGATTTTTCTCCGGGATCTCCGGTTTCCTCCCACTGCTAAAGACCCCTACGCGCAAGCAAATTATTGGAATAAAATTAAACTATTATTTTAGTCATGAAATGACCAAGTTTGTGTCGAGTGGACGTTAAACCCCATTTCTCTATCTCTGTCCCGCCCTCTCTCTCTCTATCTCTCTGAAATTCGACGTTTACTCTGATGACAACTAGACCAGTGACTGGTGGTGACGATTGACCCTGGGCAACCGTGTACAAAACTTTTTTAAATTTCTGACTTTTAATCCGAAACTATCGTTCCAAAGTAACCACTGGTAGCCTGCACGAGGCAGTAACATGTGAAACCACATACAAAGCTTACAATTTATATTGTATGTTAATCAGTATACAATCAACGTCATCTGCTATTTCAGCATTGTTAATTTCCACAAGGAGTCAGAGTGAGTTTTGTGGTTCGTTCCAGCCGAAGATAACCGAATGCAATAAAGTCGGTGCCACAAGCCAAGTGTGTTAGAATTAGATAGCTCGTGTTACATTCATCCACTACCAATATAAGAAAGACTTGTAGTCAAGTAAGTAGATAAACATAAATCTATTACTCTGTCAATTCCATGCCAAGCCCAATCATGTACCGACATGCTTCCAGCTGATTTAAGTGGCGTTCACGCTTTTTTCAAATTTTCTCCAATTATGCTGTTGCTCAAATTACCTTTCCTTGTTTCACATTAGTTCCTGTATCAGCTTAATTACGATAGCGAAAACCTATTAACAAATTACCCCTCCAAGTAAATGGTATGAGGACCAGTAAGGACTTCAGAAAAAAGATGCATGGGCAGTCGTGTTAGACTAAACAGCGCAAGTAGAATTGGTGGGGCGCGGGTATTTTTAAAAGTGACTCGACACACGATGCTTAAAACCATTAATAGAAGATACCAAAAGCCTTTTTCTTAAGTCTAATCCTGTATCATGAATAATTTCATGCACATTTTGATTTTGTAATATCGCTGTTTCCACGTTGTAATGCGGTCATCGCGGTTTGACTAAATAGGATTTATTTTTTGTAAATTGGCAGGTGCCATTATGAATAACTTAGTTTTTATGATTTACATTACTTTATTTCAGCAGAATCTTAAATTGCCCTTGCAAAACTGTCTATTGAGACAGCATGGTTCAATAATAGTTCCTTATAAAATATGTTGGGTTATTTTTCCAGAAAATAATATACGTGTTTTGCTTTCAAATCTTTGTTTTTTCGATTTTAATCTTTCACAGAGGATGACTCCATGGCATTAGACTAACAGCTAATTCATATTGAAGTTGGGTTTGCCTAAAGTGAATGCAGAAAACATCTTGAGAGCAGTAGCCTACCGCCTACAGAGGATTCATTTCTTATTTCTCCTTTCTTCAGCAAGGAAAAATGTCCTTAAATCGCAGGAAACTCATTGGCACGTGTTTAGTTTTTTTGAAAACTTTTTTTCCTCCCTCAAGTACATACAGACATGCGGCAACATATCATTGCACGTGGTACATAAGATGACGTAATGCCGTGTCTTGTGTTGGAAACCACACACATAGAGAACATGGCGAGGCATGCCCGAATAATTACCCCCAGCATGTGGTGGCGTCCCCTGGGGAGCATCATTCTCACATACACTTATATTAACCCTCTAAAAATACCTCACACCCATTACACAAGAACCGTCTGAGTAACTATTATTTTAGCACTAGTTTGCTCTACATAAACTTTTCTGCTGAGATTCTGAATATTCTAATGGCGGAATAGAAAAGGGAGTTTTTTTCCCATGAAATAAATCTTTAACGTATTTCCACGCAATCAGAGTTTTTTTTAATGACATAACCATTTAGTCTGATGATGCACCTACTTCAAGTTGTCATGTCATATCCGTATATTCCTTCCTTTAAAGTTAATTTATGGTGGAAATTTACACAGGAAACCATTTTTTCGAGTGATATTAGAAATACATATATCCGTCTGCACAATTAAATAACATTTAAGTCATTAACTTCCACCTGCAGTATGAATGGCAGAGAAGCAAACGTTGGGAATGAATAGTAAATAAACGTAATTCACAAAAAATATGTGACAGAACTTAAAGATATTGGAATTGGGAAGAACGTGTGAAGCTAAATGTGTTTTATCAGTGATACACATCACATCTGATATAGCCATTATTACGGATAGTGGTATTTATATAGATCAAGGCAAGTCTAAATCTAGCTTCCTTGAGAGAGAGAGAGAGAGAGAGAGAGAGAGAGAGGGAGAGGGAGAGGGAGAGAGAGATGGGGTTTAACGTCGAATCAACACAACTAGGCCATTTCGGGACTAACATATGGTTTAATGTTTTATTTCAATAATTCGCTTGCGCGTAGGGGTTTGTATCAGTGGAGGAAAACCGGAGTGCCCGGAGGAAACCCACGAGGTTGAGAAGGTGCCCCTATCTCCATGCCCCATACAGCTTCCCTGAGAATCAATGACCATCGCATATAGTTGTCATTTAGAGACACACTGTTTCTTCTGGGCGATTTGCACACAGCAAAAAAGGATATCGTCTTACGTAATTCACATAGACTTAATGCATAATCTTGGCAATTTTTAAAGATTATTGCTGTATATACTACATACAAATAAATCACAGTGATATCTGGATTCAGAACTCATCTTCGGGCCATTATCAGAAAGTAACTCGATTCTGATAACGCTTCGAAATCTACAGTTCTATGCAACTTCACGATGCTTGATGTCATTCTAAAAACGGAGAGATATCAGCAAGACCTATGATCGAATGAATGTTATCAAATAAAAGATCAAAGTTGATACCACGTGCAGAAAAACAACAGTAAAAATACTTGAATATCTACCTATTACCTACGTGAAATTAAACAGGACCGGTGAATCTAAACAAGTGAAAAAAAATAGATATATGGCAAGAGACAGAATGAGATAGAGAAAATATTTTTTTCCTCCAGGATCAACAATATGCTGTAACATTATGTTATGTGGAATCATGTGCTTCCCATCTGTGCTTGATGCCACGAATACAAAAGACAGTTTCACCTGCAAAGCACGTGCATCAGACATACATGGGAAACCTACGTTTTTGAGACACGTGCAAGCGAAAAATTGAGCTCATTACAGACTCCACACAAGGTGGGCAGGTTCTTCTCATACCATTAATTAATTTAAAACACTAGTAAATCTGAGTTCCTTTATTTTCCATATTTAAAAGTTATGTTGAGATGCATGAAACCACAGGTGTCACCGTGGAACCCATGAATCATGCATTATATTGTTTTAACGTTCCCGATATCATATATGTTTTTTATCATGGCATTGTTGTAAGCAATAGCACCCAGAGGATGGGCGTTAACTCTTTTACACTTAATAGTTCTTATTTTCATAGGGAAATTTCAAAGAAATGTGTTAAATCGTTTATAGCCTAAGATTGTTCTTCAACTGTTTCTGCCTATTAGTAAAACAGTATAGAGATTATAATATGTAGAAACTTCTTTCCTTAGGATGGTGTTCAGAGAAAAGCCAGATTTGCGTCATTTAAAACATAAAGCTGGAGTTCTAGTTCTTTGGAATCAAAGGAAACGTAAAAAGATTGATGAAAACCAGTACCCCATTTAAAGTGATTATCTTATTAAAATAAAGCTTTGTAAAAAAAACAAAACACAAATATTCAACCCATCCTACCTATCAGCATGTACCGGAAATCGGTGGAATACTCTTAAAACGTAATATATACTATAGTGTAAGGTGTATATATATATAACAAAATCGTAATCGCAGTTAAATATAAAAAAACTTCTACATGTATATTGCGATTTGAAATACCATATTCTAATACATCACTATCGGTATATTCTTTGAATTCGTATATTCAAATAATCTGCTAGGCATATTGGTCAACCAAGGTGTTTCCGGCGAATAACGCGCGCGAATGCAAGGTAAGCCAAAACGCTTATTATTAAGTAAATGCAAATAAGGAATTGAATAACGCATTGGTCTCGAATTAGGCAGGCAATCTTTTGTGAATCAAATTTGGTTTAGTTTTAATCAGAACTCAGAAATCTCCAAAAGCACCATAAACTTTTTGATGTAAATTGTCGCTTTAAAATGTTAAACACGTTGAACTATTATGCCGAAAAACCCACACATAGATATAATATAAGTTCTCCGTTATTGTTAACCCTGAAGTCAACTACCAAACTACTCATGCCATTCTCATTTCCGTTAATGGTGGATTTTTATGATTTATGACATCTGTCAATAATTTGGGGAAGTCTGTATTGTATTTTGTGAGGGCTGTGTATGACAGGTCCTTTGTAAATCTGACATAAATGCTATTCAATCACTTTCAATTCTAAAACAAAGATGGCGTTCTTTAAAAAATATGGAACTAGAGTCTTTTATGTTTAGAATTGATTTTTACAGGAATTGTACCAGTCAACGCGATCTTTATTTGTTAAATGCTAAATTTTGACATATAAAATATTTAGTGGAAGGTTTCAAGTAGTAAACGTCACAATATATGGAGTCCGTTGTGACTATTCCACGCGTCTTTAAGCACCGCTGATATTTTCAAAACACACAGATCCGGTTTAATTTAATTAACACACTCAACAAACATCCCGAACTTCAAGAAATGTATAATGGCAACACTCGTGCATATAGGTCAATGCCCGAAATGACGTCATATTTGGGGTGTAATGGATTGTGAAATGCGTCTGATAAATTAAAAGATCCGGTCTTTATACAACTAATATCTTTTTCATTCAGACGGATCATGAATTGGTGTGTTTTCGACGGATATTGAAATTAACACAATTTTTGAGCGTTAATCACATTTATAACTTTTAAACCGGACCAAGCAAAATACGGACCTTTAATGAATTTGTATATTTTTTTAAAAAAAAAGTATCGCCCTGGAATATCGTAGACATTGGAACAGATGTAAAACTTAGACACGCTCAGCTGTCAATCAAAGTAAAGAAATAATACAATTCACAGTTTTCACCACAAATCCTCTCTATGCCTTATTAGCTAACTCACTTACAATAACCCTTGTGAGGTCTGTATTTGGTTTACATCAGAACACGTCGATATCGGCCAATCTAGTGTAACTTCCCTAGATAAATTGAAACCAGATTTTGATACTATTCACTACATACGAAAGACATTACCTATTTAACGTAATTCGAAAACTTGGACTGACAAATTGCCTAGATGTGCCCCGATATGTTTCAAGTGAGAAGCGTTTGTAAAATAGAAGACATTCTCGCTAACAAAGATTGCCAGTTATGTCGGTTAAGAAGCACGATGATACATTGCAGCATAGTACAGAACCATATGTATTTCATAACAACTTGATGAAGAGCCTCCATTTTGAGATATTTTTGCATTCATTCTATATATTTGATGTACAATATATTTGACCTTTGGCGTATGACCTATGTCTCTGTATTTGGAAAATATCTCGACCCATTGCTGTATCAATTAAATTGATGTATTTTATTTAATCGAGACTTGGAAAATTATTCTGTACACATATCCAATTTAGGTTAAATGAATCATAAATCAAAATTAATTTTTGAAATAAAGTTTTGAAATGGCTTGAACTCATTACAATCGGTGACGGACCTTGAATCTAGAAACAAATTAACGGATCTCGTCATTTCTAAGACATTCTCAAAAGTCTTTATAACCGGGCTACGCTCTAAAAATACCATACGGTCGTTTTCATCGTATATTTATTTAGATATTAAATTAAATTCGAAGTTTAAGTATCATGTTAGTAGGGCCTTTTTAGGTGTAAAATTTATATTTCTTTATTCGGCTAAGAGGCTGATACAATGTCCTCCATGCATCGTTGTATATTTTTCTTGGAATCCTACATTAATTTATTAAATCGACATTCGCTCAAATCTTCTATCGTATATTAATTGTTTTCTGGTTAAAACAAACATTTTGATATATTTTTACGCAACTTAATCCATGTTTTGTGAAATTGTTTGGTATTGCTAAGTTTAAGATCTATATCATAGATGTTCCATATTCAGGACATCTGTATCTTTATTGTCTTAGAACTTAAAACGCTGTTGAAGCAAACATTGAACTTTTGAAAGAGATTTGTATTCCCCCCACTGGATGTATATTACACGAACACCGGTGACATATCCGTTATGGAAACACCATTCAGATATTTCAAAATACGGCGACTGTTTATTTCTTTATGTCGGAACTGGCAACATATGAGAATGACATTTATGTGAAAAAAATGGTTTTGTAATGGAGCACGCGTCTTTACCTAAACAGCAAAATGTTGAAAATATTGTTTGTCACTTAAGAGATAATTTATTTACATTTTTGAACTTCCGCCACAATTGTTGATCATCTTTTAAGATAACGAGGTTTCAAGTTACAACCTTACAAGGTCAAAATATTCACACATTTGTACAAAAGTGCAATTTTATAAACAATTTGTTTTGACAAGAACTTCTACGTACACAGGCACAGATACATTTTTTGAGTAACCGAGAAGTGGAAATTAAAAGATGCAAATATACATGTATGTCGAAAATGCACACATTTCTTTTTTGTGGTTCAAATTCGGCAAAATATTCTGGTGCACAAGCACCAACTGAGGATGCGTGTACACGAGGAGCAGTCCATTTGTTGATTACACTATTTTGCTTGAATACACTATTTTGCCTATAACGTTTTTAGGACGTCGAATTCTGTCTTATGGTTTGGATTGTTCGTTCTTGGTTTTTATTTCTATTATAACTAGCAAGCTCCCTCTTCCCCAAAAATGGATCTCCCCGACTATGAGACTTTGCATACCCGTATGCAATACTTATAGTTAGTTTCTGAACTCCGAGTTAAATATTTGTCAAAAGAATAGAACGAATTGTGCCGGTCAGATGAAATACAAAGCCACACATATTGTTATATATCATGGGCCTTATAATACATACGAGAGGATCAACGTCATTCAATTAAAGTGGGTGTATAATTTACTAACCGAAAGCATTTTCTTTAAATTAAACTTTTTCTTTAACTTTTATAAATTTAAAACATTTTCTTGAACTTTAATTATTTTAAAAAATTCTATAAATTACATTTTCCATTTATAATTATACATTCATTCAATTATTTATTTATGCTTTTTTAAAATATTTTTTTGTGCTTGTTTTCTTTTCGGGGTGTTCGGGGGATACATTTTTTATGTATTTTAGTTTGTTTCAAGGGTTCCTAATCATCCCTTTATTACAATTTTGTTTGCTTATGAAATGACCAGGTAAAAAAATGGAGGACACACTATTTTAAACAGGCTCTATAATGAGTTTATTCTAATTTAAGTTTAATTTAGGGTGTATGTAAGACAACAGTAGAAGTCCCTGTTGTTATTCCCGTGGTTAATGTTAAGCAAAGTGACGCAATGTGCATCGAATGTCGTAATTTGCCATAGTTTCTCTCTAACGTTAGAATAACAGCCCTCTTGGATTTGAATCGGTAGGGGGCGCCCGTCTCGTTAACCAGCCATTAGTATCATGTGACGCCAGTGATTACAGGCCATTACGCAAGACAATAATTTCTTTGATGCAACAAGTCGGACACTGTGTAGATCGCTAATAGTTAGGATTGATGCTTCAGATTAGCTCTAATCGACGCTAACCGTCTCAAACCAACCCCCAACAATTTCTTAACCAAATTATTTAATCATTTCGGGCAATGATATGTACATATTTAATTAGGTGTATTTATACGAGAATTAATCATGTGAATGGAACCGAGTAAGTAATATGTATATAACAGCAATAATCATGATAGGGGGGGGGGGGGGATTTAATAAAAACATTTGACATGTACACCAGCCATAAGTATTATTAATATTTGATTGGGTCAAAAATAATTTGGACAAAATCTGTAATCAAGCGACGATATTGTTAATTGAAGTTTGATAACATGACAACAATACCTTTTGGTTTCCTTACCAATACTTAATTTAATTGTATTTCCGAGCAGCATAAATACATTTTTCTAATGTTATTCTCACCCTTTAAAGGATTGATTTTTCTCTATAAATTACTTTCGAAATATGTAAATAGACCCGTCACTCATATTTTATGTTAATAATCTCAGTTTTAAATAAAGTTCTTATCCCGAGTTAAATCAGTCTTAGTTACGAATTTACTCAACTTCCAATCCCTATTGATAAGAAATATTTTTGATTCAGAAAAAAACATCTTTACACAGTTTCGTATTGACGTATTTGATACTTTAAAACAACAGGAGTGTCATAAAGGGCTATATTTTACTTAAAATAAGACGAACAATAATTTGAGAATGCTTTGTGAACTTGGGGCCTGGTCCCGAGTTCAATCAGGCCTAGTTACGAATTTACTCAACTTCTAATCGCTATTGATGAGAAATATATTTGATCCAGAAAAAAACCAACTTTACACAGTTTCGTATTGATGTATTTGATACTTTAAAACAACAAGAGTTTCATAAAGGGCTTTATTTTAGTTAAAATAAGACGAACAATTTTGAGTATTCATGTATTCTTAACTTAAGTCTGAAAATGCTTTGCGAACTCGGGCCTCTTGTGTTCATGTTATCGAATAATATATGATGGCATTGCGGGTACTAATATTTTATAAGTCATATCATAGAACTATATATTGTTCTTCTATATAGCTTTAAATTACTAATTGTTTTCTTATTTTCGATATTTTAACTAAGTAATATTCTAGTATAATAGTACACTATCATGTTTCTATCGTGTAACTACTAGTATTTATTTATTTGTCATTTTTGAATTTAAACGATTTACCACAAATGTTGTGTTTCATAGGCATTAAATATCGGACATTTTACAGTTGCATTTTTTTAACTGTATTCCTATTCGTAAATGTGCAAGTGTGACGACACATAAATAAAACAATCAATCGTCTTCAATATGTAAATTCAAGGAAGACAAATATTAAATGTTTATCCGTTTTAACATATTATGAAAGCCGACTAAATTAGTAATTTTCATAATAATTTATTTTTTCATTATGAATTTAATAATATTAACTAAACGGAAATTGTTAAGTTTTAATCCGCTTTCGGGAATATCCATTATTATTTTTTCACAGGGAAATACAAGCTTATTATCGTTGTCTATACGTTTAATAGAGTGTGTTTACATTTATCGCTAACTATAAATTGTTTACAAATCCAACTCCTAGTGTATTCATTCTCAGTTTATTTCTTTTACTGGAGGGACAATAAATTCATCCTATCCCAGCAACATAATCTCAAATAAATAGAAGGTAGCGACTAAAGAGAAATTTCCCTACGTCAAAATAAACTTTTATTGATTTCAGTAAACGCTCTTCGCGCAAAATTTGTAAACTTTCGCGACCATGTCTGAAAAACTTGTAACCCTTATGAATAATATTTACGCATCTTATTTCCCTAGACATCACACTGTTATGCCGCGAGTAAACACAAAACATAAACTTACGAAACAAACCACGACTCGATGGGCTATATGCTACTGTGTTTACTACGCGGCATTTTGTTTAGATCTCGGTTATTAATATAGTAAACACACGATAGTAAACTGTATAAACTAAATAATTGACAACTACTTTATTTTATGAGATATTAGGGTTCGATTTACATTCAAAATAATCCACCCACGATTCCAAAATCGTAAATATACGGAAACTACATCCGTTAATATGTAGATAATGTACAGTATAAAACAGCGCAAGTCAAAAAATTTGCAACTCCATTAAGGGCAAAACATAATTTATATGGAAAACGATCTTGGTTTATATACATATATCTAGCACAACGTTTCGACAAGTATTCCCTTATCGTTTTCCAGCTAACCCAGTGAGTATTTTTCATGTGAATTGTGTTGGATTCTGTCGATGTGCTCAATCGCAAAATGCCACTCACGGATTACAAGTTAAAGGCTTTGTTTCGGAAGATATTAACTTTGCAATGGCTTATTCAACGCTAAAATGTATTCGAATTGACTATTTATTATATAAGTAAATAAATAAATATACCAGCGGTAAAAACATAGTTTATAAAGAGGTTCACCAATAGATCTCAATGACATTATTATATGTGGACCCAGGATGCCGAATGTTGACAAATTTTCAACGCACAATATATCTATGTGAAAATATTGAAGGGAAATTAACAATGTTTGGACTGATATTTTTTTTCGTGATTCAGTTTTCACAATATTGTAGTTTGCGGGAGATACGAATGAAATTGCATCCTTAGGAAATACATTGCAGATATTAAATATTGTATACCATATGTTTTACTGCAGTTTTAATTCTTGTAATGGATGTTAGATATGATGAGTTGGTATAGCTAACCAATTTGCATTGGAATGAAAATTCTCTGAGTTACTTTAATAAAAAATATTCAAAAACTAGTAAAAATTGCATGAATCCTTTCTTAACAAATTTACAAGAATAGATTATCAGAAGGGTATATATTTTTGGGGTTCTCTTTATTTTGCTGTTGTTTTTTGTTGTTCTTTTACAAAATAATAGTAAATTTTCTGTTCGATATAAACGTATCTCAGATTTCTATAACGGACCTTCTTTTAATATTGTTTACTCTTTAAATATGTTAATAAATTCAAGTTGTATCGTTCTGTCGTATAACGAGCACCACATACGTTTCGAGGTTTCCTTAGAAGACACATACATTTATTACTTTTGAAAGGGATCTATTCGATCAAAATACATACTTTCAAATTTCATAGCCACATTATATAAATTTATTATTTTTAGTTCGGCTTATCATATTATTATTAATACTTTTGTGGTCATGTAAAAAGATTACTCACTTGTTAAAAAATCTAAAAATCTAACAGAGATACTATTTTGTCAATTTGTACATTGCACCAAACTTAGAGAAATCTGAATTTTTTGTATCGAAAAACATTCAAACAATCACGTTAAACGCAGCCCTGAAACGTTTTAAAAGATAATTTTTGAATTTGATTACCTTTTGAAATTATTTTATTTATGTATATATACGCACACTTTCTATGAAGGTTGTTTTTTTACTGGTCTGGGATATTTGTTTTATTTTATAATTTATATGAATATATTTCTGGTATTTCCTTATTACGCACCACGACGCGTATAAATTCATAAAATGTTTTTTTAAAAATAATTGGCAGTGTTTCTGAGACTTTATATTATTTAACTACAAAAATACACACCCCCCAATCCGGAAAAAAAATTCAACAAAAGACCCAAAATAAATAAGTCGATGTTCGCGCCAAAAATTTGAAGTCCTACAAAATGTAAATTTAATATAAATATTATTAACATTTATCATTTTGTTTTTGTACTAGTATATCTATTTTATCGTTTTACTTTAAATACTATATAAGCCTTTCTTAGCTTTATTCTCAAAATTAATTCGTATTTCCTGTTTCATAAAACACCTTAAAATCATATTTAACGATTTGGATTAACAAATTCATTCGCAGGTTTAATTTGTATAAAATGCCATATATACAATTTTTTCATCTCTAAAGATATGTGATATTGTATGAATAGGGAATTTTGGCCCATGCAAATGAAATATAATTTGAAATTTTCATTTTGATTTAAACAATATTGTATTGATTGTAAAGTACAATAGGCAAATATACAAAGAATACAAGGATACGATAACAAGCTAAGCTTAAAAACACCGCTTTTCATTTTATCTGCGTGCATATATACACTATTGAATTATTTTACTCTCTATCTCTTGGATTGCATTTAAAACTGCCTTGTAAAACTACCATTTTTGTATTATTTTCGATTCAAATATATTTGTACTTTAGGTTCATCTAGATTTTATCTTTAACATAAATTCTATATTCTCTCTTTATCAAACACAACGTCGTCTATAAAGTTCTGATGCGTACACTGTGAAAATAGAATCTATGACATCAATTTCTACGTAAATCACTATAAGTTATTTGGTATATGTATAAATTCAAAAAAGGATATTGGTTAAATTTCTAATTTGTTTACGATACATATATCATTAATTTTATTCCCAAACAAACATTCTCTCTTCATTAAACTCTAGGTCATCTATAAGGTTCTAATGCGTACACTACGAAAATAGAATCTATGACATCAATTTCTACGTAAATCACTATTCGTTATTTGGTTTATGTAAACATCAAAAAAAAAGATATTGGTTAAATTTATAAATTGTTTACAACACCTCTATCATTCTCTCTTTATAAAACACAAAGTTTGAATGCGTTTACTGCGAAATAGAATCTATGACATATTAATTTCCACGTACATTACACTACGTTATTTGGTTTAATTATGTTGTATACATTCAAATACAAATATTGTTTAAATGTCTAATTACTTAGAATACATCTATTATTAGTTTTATTCCATTAAAACATTACACTACTGTAATTGCAAAATCACATAATACACCAGTTAAAATAGCATGCTTTACAATATTCTAAATAAAACATGTTTTCGGTCTACAAATTAATTGCATGTAGGAAAGGAACACCCAAGATTAATCAAGAGAAAATAAGATCCAGCATATTCTTTTCGGAAAACTTAATATAAACCCCGCTATAAATTTTAAACTTAAATCTAGATGAAAACCGTTGAAATAAAAATGGGTGAAATATCCCGTGTATCTTTTCTTATTTCCCCGTTAAAATTCCTCTGATAGAATACTATACGGCGTGTGAAAATATGTTAGATTTGATTTCAACGAGAGCTTCACTTTTCATCACATTTATATAGAGCGAAATCTAAGACGAAAACTCGGGTGGAAAACCCATGCGAAAGAAAACATAGCGTCAAGAAAGGAACAAAATGGTCATGACACAAACAAGTATATCTTTCTACCCAAAAATCTTGTAACAATTTAAGAAATTCACAGTCTTGAAATAGTTACGTGGAATCTATTATTGCAGTTGTTGTTTTTGTTCGTGTTAATTGCACGCGATCCGTGCCCCACGGGCAGCAAGAACACGCAACAACGACTAGAATTACGGCGTGACTACTGTTTCACACCAAGAAAAGACTATAGTTCTTTCTCAATTACAAGTCTACCCACTCCGGTCCTGTCAAAACTAACTTAATTTAACTTGACAACTGACAGAATTCAAGAATCATGATCCTGCAATCTGTAAACAATTTGTGAATGACGTAAACTAATCACTCATTAATTAACGAGACAAAATATTAATTCAGTAAAATGGAAATGTGTGACGTAGTTTTACGTGGCAGGTCATTAGATTCTTATTAACTACCAATCTCTTTTAAAACTGTAATTTTTCATTGCAAAAAATTAAAAGAAACACTCACAGATTTAACTTATTTATACGGGTAGCAAAAATGTAGATGTATATTAAAAAATATATACCCCCCCCCCTTTTTATATCATATTATTTTATAACCAAACATGTAAACAATATAGACAATTATAATTCGTTATAATTATCGAAGTATTGAATAAAGAGATTTATAATTTTGTTTTACAGTGTTTGTTATATATTGTCCAATTTTTTTCAATATTTTAAAATATTATTATAAATTATTTTTTTATTTGATTATGTTCTTTTTTAAAACAAGGCTATTTAAAATGAACGCATTTTACAAACACATAAATTGTAACCAGGGAGCCAGAAAAATAAAGTACATTCCTCCGTTCTAATTCTTAAATAATTATGCAACACAAACCATGCTAAAATTATTCACCACAAAAAGGATGTATAACAATGGATGTATAATTATTTCTACAATGCTAACAACTACTTACCAGCTAATGTCAAATCTACTGTATCGGTACTGGAGGCCGGGGGCATGCTGCCGTATGGGAGGGTATCGGTGTTGGATGGGGGTGACATACTGTGCATGGAACCAGTGCTACCTGTCGGACTGAGAGGCTGCTGCTTGACATAACGTTGATACTGCCACTGTGATGTGGCCATGGCATTAAGTTGATCTCTGTCGTACATGGACTGTGAAACACTCTGTGCCGGGGTATTTTGAGGCGCGGTCAGGTGTGAATAATCTGTATTCACACTCGACATGCTGGCCATGGCACAACTTGGTGCATAGCGGTTATTAAAATTACAACTATTAGGCATATGCTGTGTCATTGAATTGGGCATTATCATATTCGCCATATTGGCCATGTTGGTCATGTTCGATGTTTCGTATGGCTGACTACTGTTGGTATTACAGGACATATTCATAGGTGGCATGCCAGAATTTTGTGAATAAAAGTCATAATGTGAGCCCATCATAGGTGGCGTACTGTTCATACTCATTCCGTTCAACATCCCGAACGGTTTCATGGCTTGGCACTTTCTCCGGAACCCCCTTGGGCGACGTCTGAATGAACCCTCCTCGAACATGAACTCTGCAGCAGGGTCAATGGTCCAATAGTGACCTTTACCTGGCCGGCCAATTCCTTTAGGTAATTTTATAAAGCACTCGTTTAAAGACAAGTTATGGCGAACGGAATTCTTCCAGCCTTGGTAAGTGCCGCGGAAGAATGGAAACTTTTGTTGAAGATATTGATATATTTCGCTGAGGGTGCATCTTCTAGTTGGGTTGGCTTGAATAGCCATTACTATCAAAGCTATATATGAATACGGTGGCTTTTCCGATCGGCGTACTCCAACACCGGGTTTCTTGCCCATGGTTTTCTCACACGGGGAATCTGGGGAGGTGGTGGTGCTCGGACTCTCATCGCCACTGTCCGGATCATCATGGTGATCGTCTTTCATATCATGTTTACCATCCAAATCTGTCATTGGACCCATATCAGGTACACTGGTCAACATGGTCATATGTAAAGGCTTTCTGTCCATCTCGCAGTCCATCATTTTTAAGAGATTAATCGATTCGATAAAATATCCTTAAAATAACAAGAAGTACGTTTGGTTATACTGTTTGGTGTTTGTATTGCACAATCCCTTAGTGTGGTCCAACTCTGTCGCTATATCGTTTATATACACATCATTGTTCACACAAACACTAAGAGTTTCTTCCTCTGTATCCAAGTCATATACACACGTCCAACGAGCTCGAAATTCTTCCTCTCCCTCGTCTTACTAGCACCAAATGTCAAAACAGACCGAGAAGCGAACACCTTGGATAGATTTTAACCAAATGCTCAGACGCTGAAGCTCAAAAACAGAAACCAGTGTAAGTTCATTGAAACGTGGACGGTAATCCTGATTTGAATCTTGTTTCCAAACTAAGTGACCGATGAAAAAGTGGAACTGTCATTACATGATCAGAAACTATACGCACCATTTCAATGAAATTAGGCTTGAAACGAACCTCATCCAATAGTTGGGCTGCCTACTGGAATAATGTGGGCGGAGCGTGTTGGTGCCAATCACGTGTTGTGGCTAAATGACGGGAACGATTAAGACGATTGCCTAAGTAAGCGATGCCGGGGGTTCGGTGTTATTATTCCGTGACTTTGTGTTTGTACTTTATGCCTCCCTCGTAGAAAACTGTCTCGTATGTATTTGCTGTATTTCATTTCATCTCTGCTGGACATTGAAATCTGGACAGACTTAGATAAAGAATAGAATCAATAGGGATGAGCACACTACTCATCAGTAGATGATAATTCTTCCAATGCGAAGAATTTTAATTTTTTTAAATACTAAAACTCTAGAAATTTGAACGATAACTATAAATTAACCATCTTTAAACCATTATTGTGGTGTTATAAAAGAATAATACAAAAAAATAAATTTTGTATCTAAATTATTTTCTATTTATGTTTTCCTTCTTCTTTTATTGATCTTTTTTATTTTGTAAATATTTCAGATAACAGGTACATATTTTTGGTAAAAGATATTTCCCAATTACATGTATATATCAACTTCTGTCTTTCGTTTTGTATAAATTGTAAATTTGTATTTTTACCCATTTTAAGGGGAGAAAAGATGTGGACCGGGGGAGAGGAAGTCTTCCGCGAGTTCCGAGTTTAAGTCAAAAGCCTACTAGAATAATATTTTAAATATGATCTGTTACAAGCCCTAATTCTACCAGATTGGTTAAGGCCTAAATATTTGCTTGGTTCTTTTTATATTTTTTTGCAAACCGCATAAGTAGTATTCGTTAGTCTTTCCATAAGTCAATAAACAACTTGGACATCGATGTGAATAAATTTAAACTAATCGGACTGAAAAAAAGCCATCGTGTATTTTTCGCTTCGGATCCTTTCCCAGAGTTTTGTTGTGTTAATTTTGGAATATAGATATACGTTATTATAACTTAATTAGCTGAATTTAATACAAGATGGTACTATGGTGGTATCATGAAATCAGATAGCCAGAAAACGAGGTATAGCTCACTCGGATATTATAGAGATAGCATCTATGTTTACTGAGACTGGCGATTGGTGGAAGAAAGTAATCAAGAAGGAAAGGAACACCCTCCCTGGATTTATAGATGAGAGAGAAATTAGCGAGGAAATCCCCGCCTCCCACATCGTGTTTTCAACTTACACCAGATCGCCGAAAACCGATGCCAGCTTTTCCCTTCAATCGACATCCTATTTATTTATGTAGCTTCTGATCTGACAAATAATATCATATCCTTGTTGTTGGTGCGAGGTTAACTTCACCATTTTACGTCTCGTGTACCCTGTATGATGTTAAACCTTGGAACAATAAAAATAATACCGCTTCTAGAGAGGGGATAATTAAAATATAGAATGTACATCTCAATGTACATCTCAAGCTTCAGCTGTATATTGTTTGTATAATTTGTGGTTTGGTATAAGTTACACACTTATGCTTGGTTTTAATGGGAAACGAAAGAAATGGCGCTCAGTTGACCAAAGCTATTGATATTAAGTTGTTCACTCATGTATGAATTATAAATAAACATGGTGATAAACGCAACAGAGCCCACTCCCCCCGCTTCGAACAACGCGGAAAGCTGTGTTCATTCATCCATGTCATTAAAATAATTCAATACTTTAGTTGTGTGAAACCGCTCTGTGCACATGCTAAACTTAAACTGCCTGTCTATTGCTATGTTCACACCTAATGCGCTTTCAAAGCGCTTTCCGTAAAACGCCCTACGGAAGGCGCTTTCGTTACCACGGGTGGCGTCACACTACAAATTAAACCGCTTTCGATTCGCATTAAAACACGTCACACTCAATGCGCATTTACAGCTTTGCCCATGCGATAAAACGGAAGTACTGCACTGCGCAAGCGCTGTTCGATCTCAACGCGGTAATGCGCGTCAGTTATTTCGCTTCAGCCAATGCGCATTAGAAATGCGGTTTCGTTAAAGCGGCTTAGTTTTGGTTTAATGCGCATTGAGTGTGACGCGTTTTAGCGACTTAAGGCTTTAATGCGCATTCGATGCGCATTAAAAGGCTAGTGTGAACACAGCATAAAGTTAGATCCGCTTCGGAACGGACACTAAGCTAGTTGACCGACACTTTAAGTCCGAAATCGGCGATTTTAGTCTAAAATACTTACTTAGTATACCTCGAGAATTTTGAGAATCATTTATTCTTTTTCCATTTAATGGAATTGAATAGGTTTATTTAGTATTTGTGTGTTTGTCTGCTTTATTCTCGAAGTATGAAGTAGATGGACCTCTGTGTGCAGAATGCTCTGTACAGCGACGTATTAGGATATGAAAGCCCCATATCATTTTATCAATTACAATACTCAGACTTGAATGCAGGTGTCAAGTTTTTTTCCAGGATTTACAATGTTTTATATTTTAATCAGCAACTAGCTGCGTATAGGTTTTAGAATATCGTCTAATTTCATAAAGGTGTGTTTCTTTAAATGAAATTATGTTGGGTTTAACGTTCTATTTTCTGCTTCGTCTAGGCTAATGAAGACGGACAGTGGCGCTACGGCCTCCTTTTATTTAGAATTCAAACTAAAGTGCCAATCATAGAAAGAACACCTGATTCCATCTCTAAAATCTGTTATGTTACGTGTAGATAATATAAATCGACGATGTATTGTACTATAATAGACAGACATTATGTTTTCTGTGCATTAAGCACCTGATACCATCTCTAGTTTGGTACTTTCTTTGTAGAACACGATGTGCACACTACATAGGTATCACTTTATTTGGTTCACAGCATATGCACGAAAGGTATTAAAAAACATGTATTAATTCTAAAATGGCCTAGATTGTGTTCAGTGAACGCTACACCAAATTTCTCCCTAGCTCTCATAGCTAGCCGGATAGCCGTGGCGATAGAGAGGCGGCTTCTCACCAATGCAACGAGGGTGCAATCCCAGCTCAGGGCAAGAACTTTATCGTTGTAAGTAAGAGGGATATTCGGTCTCCCGCCCGATCAGGCAGGTTTCCCCCGAGTTCTTCGGTGTCTTCCTGCAGTAATAATCGAAATCATTCGCATGATCTGTGCAAAGGGCCAAATTGAAAATAGGCCTCAGGAATGGCGAGATTATTATTATTATTATTTGGTTCACTGCATATACACGAAAGGTATTCAAATAAAAATACAACATATATTGATTCTAAAATGGCTTAGCTTGTGTTCAGTGAACGCTAAACCAAATTTCCCCTTTCTCTCATTTGGCCCTCATCGACCCGTTCAATAGTACCATAAGACAAGAAGTATCTGAAAAAGGCGAAAACACAAATTTGGCTGTATCAAAATAGGTACTACATGTATATCAAAACTGAGAACCACATATATATGCACTGGTGTTCAAGAATCAAACAAAACCGGGCACCCAGACGAACCGCAAAATTGTCTGGCTATAGCTTGATACCACTTTGGTCGTTTAGTTTGCTTAATAAATTTCCATATTATTCCCTACGTCAAAACAGATGAATTATATAACAGATGAATTATTTAAGATTTAGATAAAGAGATGGCAGTTCTCGCTATAATAGTTTAAAAAATGATAATGAAATATAGATATTTTGAAAATTACTTTGATCATCTGAGCGAAGTTATGTCCGATTTTAGAAAAGAGCAATCTTGATTGTCATCGCTACCGTTGTTACGATAGTAAACTAAGTCTCGATTATCCATTATTTAATTAAATTATTAACTGACGATCGTGTTTCAATTAATTGAGAACCATGGGCCTCGGATGATCTATAGATTGATTATGGTGGTGGCATGTTAATAAATGTTTATTCAACAATTTATATATCATTTAAGGCCAAAAGAAAGAACTGTAATTGGTAGATTTAGCTCTTGCATAATGCATCCTTAATGTGTAAAAACGAAAAAAATAGTATGTAAATTAATGTTAAGGGGGTAATACCGATATTTGTTTAGGAATAAAACTGCTTAATTTTGTGTTAAAATCCCTTAAAATATTCGAGTCAAGGCCCGAGCAACTACTTCAGTATTTATGAAACGTAATCGATTATAAGGTCACCAAACTAAACAATTGACCCGAAATCTTAAAAGGGTTACGTGTCCGGATAAGCAATTTTGGCGTTCACGTCCAAACGACTCAATATTTTGAGTTGAGATTTTGAGACAAGGTAAATATACCATTCCCCTTTGTTTTGGCGTTTTATTTTCAAACATTCTCAGACTTTTATTTTTGAGCCCCTGTTTAATTCGGGATTGTCCCTTTAACGAATATGAAAAACAGATGTATGGGTATTTGTCCTTAAATCATAAATAATTTCAGACTTGAATTAAACGTTTTATTCGCTTTAAATTTATAGTGAAAATACTGTTCCAAACATATGATGTTGATTTATTCCAGATGTGAATTTTAATATTTTACACTCTTTCATTTTATATTAGATGATTTTCTAGCTCTTAGCTAAAAATTTAAAATAAAAATCTTAGTATTAACTTTCTTTTAAAGCATAAATAATAATGGGTACAATATGCGCAGGAATTAGCAAATAATAAAAACATACAACATGATGAAATAAAAAAAAACAAGTTATATTATTCATGTTTGAAGTTTCCCAGCACCCATTACTAACTAGTCTAGTACTCAAATTCTCCTTAAGATCATTAGAATTCCCATTAAATTTCTAAAGTTGATGCAGGGAAAATAAGTGACATATGTTTTGTCAATGTCCTGGCTAAATCTGCAGGAAATAGCGACAGGAAATGTGTTCTTTATAACGCTGATTGACGGCAGGTAGGCTGTAACTCGCGCTATTTTTACACGTGTGTCAAACGCGGGTCGTATTTCAGTATGGGTTCCACAACAATAGTGCGCCTGAAATTACTTACATGTATAGAGGGGTTAGGTTCGAGCATGTCACATACCACGGTGCAACTTTACGTTTAGGTCAATATTTGTAGAGAAGCATGACCATCGCGTTCTCTAGAACTACCAGGTGGTCATGCTTAGTTCGTTTTCCGTTTCTTACAAGCTTGTCGAGATTCTGGAAATTGAGCCGTTCCGTTAGTGGAAGTGACAGTGTGGTAGAATGCAGGTTGGGTAAAAGAACAAAGTAAAGACATGCGTACAGATCAATTAAAGCCAAAGATCCACGTCCTTTCAAATATTTGATAATGCATTCTGTGTAAGTATTATAATGAACAAAGGGGTATCCTATGTCGACTATGAAGTTAAACTGTGGGAAAAAAATATGGATTTTTAGTTCTATTCTTATTCTTTTCACTGGCGTGGGTTTTTATGAACCGAATGCATTTAAGTATCACTGAAATCATATTTCTTGATTAGAAAATCCAAATATATTGTAATATATATATCTACGATCGTTTAACATGTATTGTATTAGGTCTGCGGCGACGTTACAAAATGGCGTGCAAGTAATGCACGGGATAATTTAGCACCGCCATGCTCAGTGGTGCATGCTCATATTTTGAGTTTCCCTGGATATAACAAATATACTTTCAAATACAAATGCGTTTACAGTTACATTTTCTTTTTAAGAAAGTCAAACCATAATTTTGTCTATGTATTTGCCCAATAGGTTGTCAACTTACTATTATACGATCATAAGTTATCTTTCGCACACGTAAAACTCTTCACACCGGAAATAATAACCCAATTACCTCCAAATTTCTTCCCCATGGAATAGCTAAGGTATCTTCAAACGTTTGAATTTGAAGTGTTGAAAATGATATTTTTGACAATTTCTTAACTGACAATAGTGAATTCAAATTATATGATTAATAGGAATATTCTTTAACAAGGTAGGGCTGTTTAAAGATACCGTTTATTTTAGGGCTTTATTTTAATACATTTTAAAAATATAACTTAAAAATATGAAATTGTAACTTTAAAGGATCGAATAAATAACTCACTCGACCGATCATTTCGTTTATGGAATAATCATTTAGATACATTTAGTAACTGAAATATTGAAGCATAATAACTTATGAAGTTCTGCGAGGTTTTTCACGTCTTCAATAAGCCCAGGTTAGGTGCAGAAGCGTAGGACGTTAAACCCCATTCATTCTTTATAATCTTTGTCCTTGATTACCTGCATTAAATGATTAACTTAATATGTTCAGAAAATCGAATTCGGGTTTGAGGACAAATGCTGTCAGTAATAGACGTAATACATTTTATTTTTAATGGATCTGTTGAAACCAGAAGAACTAACTGTATCTTAAGGCCTGTTTAAAAAAAAGAAGTTTATTTTAACATTCACATTAGTATAATTTAGAATAATTCCAATTAAATTAGTTAATTTCAGCGCACGACACGGGTTTTCTTGAATTTGAAGTGTTCATATATCATTTTAATTCGAGGACGATAAGATATGGAAACCATTTTCAGAATAGTTGTATTATGATTACCATAAATTTATATAGCGCCCTTTTCATAAAAAATGTTCACGGACGCTCTACAATAATCGTATAATTGACTAATCAGTTATAATTTTAATTTTCCCGCCATATTATTTTGTTTTGTGTTGATGTCTTCTGTTGGTTTGACAAACGAGCTTCCAGTTTTAATATGTTTGTTAACCGGCGTGAGTGCAATTTTCACTATAATAGTTACAAACTATATAATTTACAGGGGATTTTCTGAAAATTTCAGTTAAATTGATTCACTCTATACCGATAATTTAGCGATTGAAGTTTCGGTCTAGCTTCGATCAATATTACTAAAGTCGCTACAATAAAACATAGTCTCGATTACCCATTTCATGATTAAATCATGAATGAAAGTTGAGCAGCAAATCGGATCCTAATCCAATAAATATCACAGACAAGCGATGACATCGATGGTTGATTATGGTATAGATAAGTTAATTAATGGCTAATTAATAATTTAGATAACAGTTCAGGCTTAAGAGGAACAATATCAACAGGCAGATTAAGCTCTTGTAAAATGTATGTTTAAATAACCAGCGCTTGCGAAAAAAGGCCATGGATCTCAAAAGTAACATTTTGAAAATGTAATCATATTATAGAAAACTGGCCGAATGATTGTCAGAATAAACTAATTTTACGTGAAAATGAAATGTTTACAGTGGCGCACCAAATGCATTTTCTTGAAATATTTCATATTTTGTGGAAGTCCTGTAGTAAGAAACTTCCAAGGGTTGAAAGAAAAAAAATAATTCAAATTCTTGTTGAATGCAGTATTACAATCAAAGATAAGAATTCGCAGAACCCAAGTATAGAATAAGGAATGGCCTCCGAATTGTGATATTTTAAAGCGCCACACAAAAATATCTTACGCAAATGTCATTAGTATTAACCAGTACCGTATTAAGGGTACTGTGGTTCGGACTATACTATATACCCGAAAACACCGGAAACACAGGAAAACACCGGAAAATAGCATTTTATACTGAATATCGGAAAACACCGGAAAACCCCGAAATACCGGAAAACATCCTAAATACCGGAAAACACCCTAAAAAGGTAACCCAGAGCCTGGTCTTCTTGGAAACACTGAAAAATCTAACCCTATCCCTAGTCCTAAACCCCCGCACTCAGAGAACCAGGCCCTGGGTTACCTATTTAGGATGTTTTCCTTTTTTAGAGTGTTTTCCGGTATTTAGGTTTTTTTTCGGTGTTTTCCGATATTTAGTATAAAATGATGGTTGTCGAAAGTTGTGCGGTGTTTTCCGGTTGTTTTCCGGTATATAGTGTTGTCGCTATAATCCTAAGACTGCTTACTAAAGAAGGACATAATCACTGCTAACTGCAGAGTGGACATTTGCGATGGCTTCGGCAATGATAAATTTTAACAATGGAGGAGGCTCTGAAGTTCGGTCTTTGACATCCCTGGCGATGTAGTTGTGTCAGATACCTAAGACTATTCAAGGTTTTGCTGATATCTTCAACAGTATATTTAGAAAAGCTCGTCGACCCTCAGCTGGATTCGAGTTCCGACATTTTTAAGGTCTTCAGGCTATGGGGTTTTAAGCATAATGGTTGTTAATCCGACAGTGGTATAAATAAAATGATATTAAGTGCAGTTTGAAAGATTTAAATCAGATTCAAATCAGAGAGAGATACAGAGAGACAGAGGGAGAGAGGGGTTTAACGCCCACTCGACATAAACTAGGTCATTTCGGGACTACCACATGGTTCAATCTGATAATTCGCTTGCGCGTAGGGATCTTTAGCAGTGGGAGGAAACCGGGGACCAAGAGGAAACCCATGAGGCTGGGCAGGCGACCATACTCCTTGTCACGTACAACCGGGGAATCGGAACCAAGCCAGTTGACTAAGCACGCATGTACAAATCACTCGGTCACCCAACACCCAAACGCCCGGTACGCAGAGCCACAATACAATAAAAATATCATTGATATACAATAGCTCCAAAGCATTTTTGATATTTCTACATTTTTGTTTAGGATCAACATTTTAAATCGTTGTATCTGTATCAATTTTTGGTAGACAATCAACTAACTCTGGTGATATTATGAAATTTTGATAACATACGTTGGCACTAGAAAAGTAGGTGACGATGACTTGGAGAGATAGAAAAAAGATGTTTGATTGTATTGCTATTTTGTATTTTAGAACTTTATAATATAAATATATAAATGTTGCTTGCGTCTTCTTTTAATTTCCAGGATCAAGAATAAATCCGATATTGTACTGAAAATATCCAAAGAGCAGAAGGAACTTTTTCAAGTCAAAGGAAATATTGGATAACATTTTCCTCAATATCACTCAAAATATATCCCTTTTGTATTTTAAATTTTACAAGACCGTGGATAAATCCAATTTTTACTGCAAATATCCAAAGACCATAATCATTTTTTTTCAAATCAAACGAACTCCTGATAACATTGTCCCAAAAACTAATGGGCTTGGAAAAATGTCTTACACTAATTCTATTGCTTTGTTCTTAAGATAAAAGTTGTTTAAATTATAGGACTAGTGATAACTTTAGTAGTGCACTGGACATATCTAAGGCCCAGAAGCTTCGTTTTCAAATTAAAGGAAACTTCTGATAACATTGTCCCCAAATTTTATGCACTGAAAGTAAAGTGTTTACAAAAAGTCGATAACATTTTTTAGTAGTTCTATTGCTTTGTTCTTATGGGTTTGTTTTAAAATGTCTTTTAATTCCAAGGACCAGAGATAGATCAGAATTGTGTTGCACATATCAAAAGACCATAACAACTATTTCAAATCTAAGGAAACTTCTCAGGGGTAGTGCTTACGATAAGTCAGTAAGGTTCGTTTTTTGGGTAATTCTAATGCTTTATTCTTATTAAAAACTTTCTTTAAATTCCAAGGACTAGGGACAACTCGGAGTTGTACTGGACGTATCCCAAAGACCAGAAGCGACGTTTTAAATAAAAGAAAGAAACTTCTGATAATATGGTCCCCCCACAGTGAACTTGTAAATATCAAAAGCAACTGTTTTCAAATCAAAGGAAACTTCTGATTACATAGTCCCAAATATTAATGGGTTTAGGGAAAAGTCCTTGGTAATTCTTTTACTTTGTCCTTATAAAAAATTTGGCTTCTTTAATTTGCCAGTGACTTTGTTATCAACTTTAAATCTTTGTGAAGATGACACTCCCATTTGTTATAATCGTTTAACTTCTCCCTTTCTTGAGTGACACCATGAGTGATGACATACATAATACATAAGTAGTGTGTACCCACGAGTTGTCGTATACCAGACCGTGTATTTAGTTGTAGATTTTTAACAGATTCTGATTAGAAAGTCAGATAAATTGCACCTGGTCATTGGTAATAGCCTGCCAACACCATAGTATATACATGGTGGGAACATTTTATCCCATCCTCGTTCATTTAAATTTACAACTTTAATATAGCAAAACACTTAGGTGGAAGCGGACGTTAAATAAAGCTATTTCACACATAGCAAAACATTCCTAATTAACATGAACCACTGTGTCTCGATGAGTAAGACACAGGCACCATAACCAGGAGAGCCCGGGTTTGGGGAGGGGGGGGGTCTAGAGTGTCACTCTTTGAGTTTAGCATTGGCTTACGACATGCGTATATTCGTGGTTTCGATCCCTGGTGTGAGCGTATACAAGGAGAAGTGGCCACCTTCGCAACCTCATAGGTTTACTCCAGGTACTTCATGTACTCCGGTTTCCTCCCACAATAGTTGACTGATATATTACCATCGGTTAAAGCGGAAGTTAAACACTAATATAAGAAGGTGAAAGTTCGATCCGCGATATTCCTTGGAATTTTCAAACTTGTATTTCCTATGTCTGGGGATGCAGGACACAGGGCCTCGGAACCGATTGGGCGACATACTCGGGCCTACCCGTGTACCTGTTGGCTAGCACGTAAAATAACCCTTGCCAATTTGAATTCCACGAAGCGTCGATGGAAACGTCGTTGTCCAGGCAGTATTTCCACTATAGCATACTAGATAGCTTAGGTTCGTATTTATTGACCCGGTTGATGTCGAAACGTAGCACAACATCTCTGCAATCGCTTAGGAGCATTGGGTGGGGGGAGGTAGGGGTATGGCCTATTGGTCTAGAGTGCCGCGTTTCGACCTCTAGCTGGCTGCGGTCACCTCTGGCTTGTGGCTGTGGTTTCGAGCTTTCGAGCCCTGGTTTGAGCGTATTTGGCATGGAGAAAGGGGCGCCTTCTCAACCTCGTGGGTTTTCTCCGGGCACTCCGGTTTCCTCCCACTGCTACGCGCAAGGAATTATTGAAATAAAATTAAAACCATATGTTAGTCCCGAAATGAACTAGTTGTGTTGATTGGACGTTAAACCCCATTTCTCTCCCTCTCTCTCTCTTAGGAGCTTTTGTATATCAATGATTTTATAATTGTATTGTGTCTCTGTGTACTGGGGGCTCGAATCTCTTACGAAAACCCCCATGATTTCCAGCGATCTCCGTCAAATTCCGGTCTGGTCTCAGATGACCTGTTCAAAAGAAGACAAAATAATGCGAGCGGCGATTAGACCCTCGCCCTCTTTTCGAGTATGATGATAGACAAAAACAAGTTTGAATCCGTTACGAACAACCTCGCGATTCCAGCGATCTCCGTTAAATTGCGGTCTGGCCTCAGATAAACTTTTCACAAAAAGACAAAAGAACGCGACCGGCGATTATACCCCCGACCCCTCCCCGGGTATGATGATAGCCCACGGGATTAAAACAGACAAATATTACGACGACATGTTAATATGGGGCTAATCGACTAACGGGATGCGTAAAGATTTCAGGCGGAAGTGGAAGGATTTATAATCATTTCTCAACTTGATAAACGTTTAAAAACACTGAAAAAAAAATAATTTGGATAAAATCTTATCAATTTGATTTATTCTGAAAGCATGTTTTAAATTTAAGAACCATTCACAGGCCCAATACACATCTGCAAGCGAACAACTCCAACTGCTTTTGGTATTACTACTCTTAATGGTTAATACACCATCGTGGAATAAACGCTAATACTGCAAGAATAGAACTCAAAAACAAGATTTGCCCATTTAGAAAAGAATAAAAAACTACAACAAGGGTTTGAATACGGTTGGTTTACCGCAACATGAACATTAGAATTGAAGATAAAAGAAAGAAAAAGAGCGAAACTCCCCGGACCCCGTACCAGATGGATGATATAGAACGTTCTAAATCTCATATATCCTGGGTTAAACCATTTTTCACGTAGCAAACCGTCCAGATGTAAGCAAGTGACGATCATAAGATGGCTTCCATCCTTGGTCTACCTCGTATATAACGGTAATTTGGCCACATTGTGCTTATTCTTCTACATATTTCATTGGCTAGGTGACTGTGAGAATAGCAGGCAAGTTTTTGACATCGACCACACACGTAACACTGCAGCTATTCGAAGGCCAAGTCTTATCTACTATATATTATATAGCTTACAAGTAGATAGCCTTTTCCACCGAAATCATGTTTCTTACAGAAACTGACTTATCAAACTTGTATAATGAGAAATCTTAAGGCACGCATCTCTATTTTTACCATGTTTTTTATCTATTGTGTTTAATTAATCAGCATCAGATGAAAAACCAACCACAGTTAGCCAATAAAACCGGTTAGTTGTTTCATGTACGTGTATTTTTTTGTCGACAAAAATGGATTCTAACAGTGGTTAGTTGTGTCCTATACGCGTATTTCTTTCAGAAAAAAACAGTAAACAAAATATATTTAACTGCATTCCAGAGAAATGGCGGTTTGTCATACTATTAAAGTTGGTTGAAACGAACACTTGTTGCCACCTCTCTTACATATCTAAAACCCTTTGGACAAGTTGGTCTGAAATAGATCAACCCCCCCCCCCCACATTCCATATCCAATAGAAAATATATGAGCAATACCCCCCCCCCCCCTTGAAAGTTAAGCTACACAAGTTCACAAGACCAATTCAAACAGGAGGAATGGAATTCAGTTTGTCGTGTCGTCAATACAATACTTTGGTCATTTTGAAACTAACATAAGATTCATTTGTTTCTATGGCTACGCGCATTACATTGTGAAAACGCGTGCACTCCGGTTCTAACAACTAGACAGCTTTTTTGTTTGTTTCGCCCTATACGCATCACCCCTGTCATCCCACGCAGGGATTCAAACCCAGGACAATCTCGTGTTCTTACCAATAGACTACTGGGGTCCACAAAGAGAGAGAGAGAGAGAGAGAGAGAGAGAGAGAGAGAGAGAGAGAGAGAGAGAGAGAGACGGGTTAAATCCACAAACTATGTTGTTTCCGGAATAACGTATGGTTCAATTTTTTTTCAATAATTCTCTTGCGCGTAGAGGTCATTAGCAGTTGGAGGAAACCGGGGAACACGAAAAGAATCCAAATGCAACCCCACTTGGCTTAATGACACACCTTATTACCCAACGCACACGCGTTAACCATTCGACCACCGAGAGGATATGCCTTCTAGAACACATGAAAACACTTCCCATATTGTAGAATGCTCACATAACAATGTATGTTGTATATTATTCAAAAATTTAACAAGAAGCTAAACATAAGAAGCACTGGTAATTCCATACAAATAAATAACAATGAATCCTAAATAAACAGTTTAAGTTTCATCATTTCTATAAGATAGTATATTATATGAAAATAAAACATATACCCTTAAAAAACCGCTTGACATGTTGCTTTATAAATAGTGTAATATACGTGAAAGGTTTCGAATAAATATTACATTTGTCAGAGGGGAATAATAAGTGGGGTGTTAAAAGGGGTGGTAGCGATACAAGAGGTCGATTTATTTCTTGTTAAAATAATATAGCCAGCAATTATAAAGCAACACATATATATATATATTTTTTAAAGATGGAACTTGTAATTTTCTGTGTAATGGTATATATCTTTGTTTCACCTTGTCGAACCCTCCCTCTTTATCATATCACAGAGCGTGTCTTATTCCGATAGCAAGACAGGCAAAGATGTGCGTTTCAACTTCCACATGCATTTCGCGACCCAGCATCAATTTTTTGTCAAAATTTTGACAATGCCCCCATAGAACGGTAATTTTTTCAAGTGGAACAATTTTCAGAAATATATTAAGACGTTGAAAAGCTTGACATATGGTATGCGATAGTTTAGATAAGACGTTCTCTGACACGCCATATCCGATTACTTAGGCTGCACGTACTGGAAAAAAAATTCATAATCCTTTATCAATAAATTGCTAGCCCATTTTACAGTCTTTCTGACACTTAACAAGTTAAATCGTTTAATTCAAGACAAATTACCATCTCTCTTAGTGATCACTTATACCTATTAGTAATTCATTCCCCGTGGCGGTTTCTCTGCAACACACATTTGTAGTCAATTTGCTTGGCGTCCGTTTATAAGAGCATGCTCGTCGGCATTGCATTAATGAAGCCGGATGGGCAATGAGCAGACCCGATTAGTACACTTCTGACAATAAAATATTACGAACACGCCTAAAAGACTGAAGTGCAGGTGGGCCAAGTGTTGGATTATATGTCAGAAGTCAGGACCGGCCATTTACTGCAACTTTTCTGTTCGAATCCCAGGTGCCTCCACTCGTGGCTGCCATATTTCTTGTTACTGGTGTTGACAGATCGGTGGAGTTAGAATTACCGCCCCGATTATCTGTTGATAGCACGGTAAACTGAACACAGGCTGGAATTTCTGCTTAACTCGTCATCGGGCTAAACGTCTTGTTTTACAGTTAGATTTAGACAAGAGAAAAAACTCAACACAATACCACACAATGCACAAAACACAAGACAACATTTCAATTAATTGTCTCTCCATTTGTCAAATAGAGTTTTTGCTTTAAAAAAAGGTGTGTGTGGTATTCAAATTATCGAATATTTCAAATGGATTACCTTTCATTCATGTAATCATCGCTGTAAGGATTGCTATTTTCATACGCTCAAAAAAACTGGCCGGTGTATATTGCCGTCAACTGCTTCAGTCCGTGGGAGCTGCGGTTGTTCAGTGAGTAAGACGTTTTCTCACTAACATGGAGTTCGATCACGGCGTTGGGCATGAAAGTTGGTCGTGAATTTCCAACGTGGTTTCCTCGTGTAAGTGGTGCAGAACGGAGGGGCTGACAGGGACAGCTGTCTAATCGTTCGTATATGGGACTAAAAACCGTGGACCCGTGTATACATTAACGTACACGTAAACCATCCATTGGCAGTTGGAAATCGATGTAAGAGCAGGCCGTAGTATCTATGCGGGGATATACAAATTTGTAAACCAATAACTAATTAAATGTGTTTCTATCGAAACACAACCATTCTTCTACGGAAAATTTCTGATTCCCAAAAGGCGCAACTACTATAATTAATGGCTTGTTGGTGTGTAAATCGTTTCATAAAGATATCTTGAACAGTTTATGATATATACACAGGAGTAAGATGGTAGATATTAACTAAAAAACTATAATCAAACTTGTACCCAAGAAATTCCTAATTAGTAATTATGCTCCGGGAACAACGCGGGAAAAAATACTATCGGGACTTAAAATTCTTTCGTTGTGTTGCCCCTGATACCAAATACTAAAACCCTTTAGAGTAAAGGGGGTCAAGGTGGCTAAGTGGGTAAGTCGCTGGCTCGCTTCGATCCCTGCATTGGCCGAGAACGTTCATCCAGATTTTCCGGCGTGGACCCCCCCCCCCCCCTTGTCAGTGATGCTGTACGGAGACGGGAGGGTCTGGTAAGGACAGCTGTCTAGTCGTTAAGACTTCGGAGCGGAACAGTAGAACGTTAAACCCCATTTCATTTCTTTAGAGTAGACACTTTTTATACGGGAATCGCTTGACTTGAAATAAATAGGTTTGCTGGTCGTTTAACGGAAATCGCTTGACTTGGAATGGGCTCTCTCGTTATGTTAGTTTTTATCGAATTTGTACTGTCCAGTGAAATATAATGGCATTAGTCTTTAAAGGCATTAAAACTTATAAATTCACAAATGCCATGTTACAAATAAAATAGAATTTGCCAGAGGACAATGTCAGATTAATTGCCGCATTATATGCTCCAAAAATGGATAGGGTGTATACATAAATGTACAACCCAGAGAGCTCTAGAAAATAATAAAACCAAATACGAAAAATCCAAACTTTCAGACAAAATTCGAAGTCCTAAAAAAAACGGTATAGGCAAAATAGTGTAATCAGGCAAAATAGTGTAATCAGTATATGAACTGTTTACCGTATAGAAAATACACAACAATAAGGCATAACAAGTGCCCGGAAGAGTAAGCCTATCCTGTCTGGCGCGCCACACCCACCGTAGCTGCATCCAAACTATTAGGCAAAATCTCGGTAAAATAACGTGATTAGCCAATGGACTATCGGTATGCAATATACAGTAAATCGTCTCCTGTTCCTCTCATTATGACCTACACAATAGTTAAATGAAAGATGGCGCGTCGTTAAATTTTCAAGAATTTACAAGTCCCTTTAACTGTCTGTGTATCTATAAACAGACAAATAGCCCGAAGAGAAGCACGGCTTGTTAGTAATCTGGAATATTTATATAATTACCACATCTTTTAGGGATTCGTTCACCTCTTCCCCCGATGTTTACTTTCTGTTATCTTTTGTCGCCTCGGATTTGCTACTGTTCATATCTAATTTAACAGCCCTAATAACGACAGCAAAAACATGATTGAACGACAACCTTGAATCCCAGATAGATTGCGAGGTTCGTCAATTATCGGAGGGGGTTGGGGTCCAAATGGGTTAACGCGTGCGCCCTTTAGATCATAATGTCTTTTTTTACGTATGCCAATGAGTCAAATGGTGCGGTTTTGTTTCCCCGCTTGTACATGAAAAGGAGTGGGGTCCATCTTTGTGTGTCTTTATCAGGTCCGCATGCATGCTTATCCCCCTACGCGCAAGCCAATATCCCAGTATACTCTCCCTGTGTCTCGCTCTGACTTTATGTCTCTCTCTCTCTCTTTCTTCAAAATATATGACTGGGTACTGCTTACTGTAATTATGTCACTGCTTTTACACGTAGTACTAATTAACTACATTTAAATTAAATACATGAAAATCGATAGGTTTAACGTTCCAATGTTCAGCCCCGACTTCGGAAGTAGAAGATACGCGATAACTGACAAATCATTCCACTTCAATGAAAATTATATACATGTACTACCAGGAAATGAAAAAATATCCCTAGTATTCCTATTTCGACCTTGCCCTAAATATAAGACCACATTAACTCAAATAAATATATAAAAGTAGGTATAAAATCGGGGGAGGCTAACATAAACTGAATGATACCAGGCATGTTTTAATAAACTGATAACTATAGTAGATTAATTTAAATATTATTCCAAACTTGTCATTGATTCTACACTAAAACAAACGGAGATATGTACTCGGAAGTTATTTAATGAATCAAAGTCTAATATTTTTACACATTCAAATAAAAAAACTGACGCCGTTATCTGATGTGTTGTGGGCATGTACAGATTAAACAAGATCAACTAGTTTAAATTTAGAAGATGGTATTGGAAAATTCAGATTAGGTGGTGTTCCGAATCTTTGACAGCTTCCGGTTCTTAACAACCTTAGATGTGGGTGTTTAAATTACGACCATTACCAGAGATAAATAGGTGCGATTCTCCCTTTTGGGAAGTCAAAAGGCTATCGTATCTTTTTGGGAGAAATCCGAATGATAAGTGAGCATGTACAAGACTGTGTAAATCGAACGGTTATCGCCACCATCTTGTCATGGCGGCTAACAGAGACATATATCTACCTGTCTTTTGTGACGTAGAAATGGATTTATCTCGGCTTGTTTATACGCTTAGCGGCCATGACTTGATGCAGATAAGACCCGCTTCCCATTAATTTTTTTCCGTAAAGGATTGTTTTT
The DNA here is from genome assembly GCA_917208275.1 of Patella pellucida. Taxonomy (NCBI): domain Eukaryota; kingdom Metazoa; phylum Mollusca; class Gastropoda; family Patellidae; genus Patella; species Patella pellucida. The sequence continues at coordinate 69,336,477 of OU795039.1, forward strand.
GTTTGTCTAATGATCTGCTTGTCCGATTTTGAATAAAATAAGATTATGGCAATCGGCAGTTCAAATTCCTGGGCTATACAGTTTCTTCAAGAAAAATACACAAAACTGTTCTATACGTATCAATTTAAAATGGCGATGTTATATCAGTCCAGTTCAGGAGAAACGAAACGATCGTACATCCTAGAAGAAACATTTCTGACTCAGTTTATAATGTTTCTTTTCGGTTCTTGATTCTGTTCTGTAATAATATCACTTTGCCTACACAAACAAATTATATATAATTTATTAGATAGGAACCAGATATTAATCCAACAAAGCTAACAATCCTTTCGAAACACTCTAATTTACGGTCAAGATGTTTGGCAAAATTATATATTATGTCAATTATTGCCAGATGATCAAATCATTTAGTAGTCGCCATTCGTTCGTTTTATATTAAGTAACAATTTCCTTTGTTTATTCGTATAATAAAATGGTTTGCAGTTCGTTGCAGCAAACGCCTACCAACAGTTTCGTCGTCCGCACTGTAATAAACTCTACATTTTTTTAATTAGCCATATGTACAGTATATGGTGAAACTATTCAGGTGTTAAGACAGCTGAGAGAGAGAGAGAGAGAGAGGGGGGGGGGCACCAGGTTGGACAGGCAATCTGATTAATACTGATCTATATTTCGTTTTTTTATACACTGCATGAATATCTGACAAATTGTACTCGAAGGCCGCATTAGGGATCGTACGAGCGGCTTTTGAGCCTATGATGTCATACATTGGTGAATCAATCAGCGTTGTCATTTCTTGTGGTTTACCCACAGCTCCATGCATGTCAAGAAGTCGCTGCAACAGACCGTTTCATTGGCCAATCCCTCACATCAACCAAAACACCGGTAATATAACAACTCCTCCAGACCCTAGTGTAGTATCGACTAGTAAAACAAAACTTTGAACGGTAAAAACGAAACGAAATAGAATATGTGTTGTGTCACGTACAAGCTGTGGATATAGCAACCAAAACCAAAACACTGATTTGGAAGAATGTCAGATCAACAGTAGATAGCAGAAATATAAGTATCCTGCACTAAATACTTTTTAACATTTTCATCTAGACTCTTTACATTGACCCTATTCATCCGTACGCACCCTGAAACAAATAGCAAATTGTTATTAATTTTATGTACTAATGTATGAAGTCAATTAAATCAGTATTTTAAAACTTCAAGAAATATTATTAAGTGTTCGGTCTATTAAAGATCCAGTATTGAAATGACTTTTTTTGAAATGTTGGCCAATATACTATGTACGTTCAAAGGATCGGGTGTTTGCTACAACTATAATCTGGCCCGGACAGCGGAAGCGGAGTTTGATGGTTCCTTTTATGCGCATTTCTCGGATCTTAGTCATATCTGCCTGAAATTAACGTAGCATCGCGTTATGGGCACCCGTCTTTATTAGACAAGTCGGAACAGAACATTTCGCTTTAAGGTCGCTGCATTTTACACATCTCTCACTAACGACGTGCAATTTTCATCTACAACAATGGCGGACGTATAATAAATCAATGGCCGTAATTTGATTAAAGACATACATTTATGGCCTAAACTCCATGAAATAAGTGTCATGTTGCCCAACGTGAAACCACATTGTAACCTTTTTCAGTTGCAAGTTGATCCGATCTTATGGCATTTCTGATTTGAGACACCGACCCCCTTTAACTTTCCTCTTTTTTTTACAATGTACAGATTACAATCTTTGCATTCCTTAAAAGAATGTTGATGTTTTTTTTTAACTTAGAGCCAGAGACATGTACCCTCTCCTCTGTTATTTTCCTTAGATTTATCTTTATTTTTCAGTCTATTTTGATGGTCGATTATATCTATTATCGCCCATTGTTAAGTAAGCTGGATGTCAAAGGGTTCGATTTATCTCGACCAAAGAGAGAAATTATTAAAATACCAGTTTTCATTCCTTGCAAAGTGTTTTTTTTCGGCGGGTCGAGGTTTGTCAGTACATGGTGGAAGATTTATTGTTGATTTTAACTTAAGAATTAGATGCGATCTTTTATTTTCTTAACTTTTACTAGTGAAACACTGTAGATTTGGTTATCAGTTAGCCACTATCGCAGATACAATGTTTGTTTGTCAGCTCCTTGGGCACTATCTTTTCTTCCTTTAAACGATATTTCGTCATTTATTCATCGCTTATATTGATTCCACCTAGATGTGGTAATATTAAATTTGAGTGGGTGAATAATAAATTGGTATAAAACAGAACCATTGCGTTAAATGCGATTTATTCCCAATCGCATCAATTTCAACACACATTATCAGATTTGCATAATCAGATTAGTGAAACCATTGTCAGCCTTCTGAACATGAGAGATGTATAAAATGAAATGGGTTTAAAGTCTTATTGTGCGTCAACCGTAATTCAACAATATCGTAAAACAACGTCTGAAACGGCGTGTTGAAGGAGTTTCGTTAGCTATATCATTAATACCATGGTGAATAAATGTTTTATTTTACTTCGTTACATTTTCTACAGCAATTTATACAGTGTGAACAGTTGTCCACTGTCCAGGCCTTGTCATTCTCGTATTATTCTCTTCGGGAACTCGAAAGATTAAACCGAATGGTGCAAACACATAAACAAAACGTGACACTTTTTTTCATTTTTTGGCACTTCAATTTAAAAAGAGGAGTTTTTTGTTTTATCATCTTGAGATATATCAGAGAATGACAGATCTACATTCATTTTCTCACCTACCGCAACCCAAAGCCAATCGGTTCACCATTACTTAATAACTTTGATCTGATAGAAGGCAAGAGCCGTAGAAAGAAGCGTTTAAGTAAGATAATTGAGTTTGGTCTTGTGTAGAATTGGCCCTCCAGCATTGAACATGAATTTCTGACACGGATATGTATGCTTAGAATTTGGGTGGTCTGTCATTATAAAGAGATAAACACTGTTTCTCTGCCTATCATTGCTTTACCAAGTCTCTTTACTTGCTATAAATTCTCCATTTAACTATGCTTTAATACAGAACTTAAAAATAACCTTTGTCAAAGGAATTTAATTGTTCTGCACCCAATATTAAATGTTATGTTACATGTTGGTTTTTGTAGGTTTTTTGTTTTTGACTTTTTTAATAAAAAGAAATCTGGATGAATTATTTTTTACTTTTGAATTACGAATCATTTCGTTGGAGTTCATATTGTACTTTTGACTTCATGTTAATTATTTAGTAATCAATGTAGAAGAAATATATACCAATTCTAGATTCCTTGCGATTAAAAAGTTTTAAAAGAATAGTTAAACTAGTTGCCCGTTTAATATACAAAATAATCGAATCGTGTCTAATTATCACACCCTGTTCAATGCAACTTGGCGATATGAACCCCGACTTATCAAAAACATCACAAATTTGACAGAGAAACATACAAGGTGTAGGCGAAAAAGACCTTCCGAACATTTTGACACTGTGTCCTGTGCATTTTTTAACCATGAGTACCTTTAGAAACCATTCTCGTGAGCCCGGAAAAAGCACACCAAGGAATTGTTAAGAGATTATGAAAAAGTCAAATTGTCTATGTTCATTATGTAGGATAAGAATCTTTTTATTTCTTTTCTATGCTCTATTGATTATTGGATGGCCGAATGGTTAGCACGCGCGCATAAGGTCTGTCTTTTAGTCAACTGGTGTCGTGTCGATTCCCGGATTTAACCTGACAAGGAGTAGGGGCGACTGAACAACCTCGTCAGTTTTCTCCAGGCCCTCCGGTTTCCTCCCACTGCTAAACCCCCTACGCGCAGTCACGAAATTACCTAGTTTGTGTCGGGTGGACGTTAAACCACCTCCCTCTCTCCATCTCTCTCTCTCTTCTCTCTCTCCCTCTCTCCCTGCGTCTTGTAATGCATGGCCGTTCTTGTAAAAATGTAATTTGTTATTAATTGAGGCGGGTACCGTTCACAAGAAATCTATGCTTACAAAACTGCTCACTACCTATCACTTCGGTTCGGCGAGGGGAGTTAATTGTCGTGTAAATACGGCCATCTTGTTTAATATTTGCTTACGAGGTTGATACATATCCAATTATTAAAACTTGTTATCCTAATTTCTGTTCGGTGAAAAAAGGAAATTGTCCAAATTGGACTGAGCATTGTCTTCTGGGAAATGTTGTTCTTTGTTCATTGCAAATGACGATTGAATCCATTATGTCCATAGAATGGTCCAATTTTGAATTGTAATTCGAGTTTTTAATTTCCAATATTATGGAGAATATAGTTTGGCTCCTTTAAGAAAATATGAAATGGATTGAGGAACAGGTTTATCCCATGGAACCACTCTACGATCAAATGACTGTAGTATTCATTTATAATTCACATATCTAAAATATGTTAGAATATTTCTTTTCGCCTGTTGATTGACGGCAACTCTAAGGTAACTGTAACATAATATTAAGAAAATTGTGCAACATTTTAGAAACTCCCTTTTTTAATAATAGTTAGGTTATTATGTTCAAAAAAGTTTTTTGGTATTCGAGATCACATCGTTTTAATTAAAACCTAATTCAAACATTTATGGGCTACTTAAAGATATATTATGGGAGATTAGATAACGAGTTGTTGGTTCTCACTATAATAGTTAAAACTAGATAATGCAAAGGCAATTTGCTGAACATTTTAGTCAAATTGATCCACTCAGTACCGAGAAATAAGCGATTGAAAGTTCCGCATAGCCTCGGTCATCAATACTAAAGTCGGTACGACAAAAATCATACTCTCGATTATCGATTTAATCGTTCAATCGAGAATGAAAGTTATGTAGCAAATTGGATCAGAATCCAACAAATATCGCTGGCTAGCGCTGACATCGAGAGTTGATTATGGTCTGGATACGGTAATTATTGTCTAATTAATAATTTAGATGACATTTTAAGCCTAAAGAAAGACCTACAATAGGCAGATTTAGCTCTTGCTTAATGTATGTTTAAGGCGCTGTGTAACCTTTGTTCCATTATTATTTCGTTTTGTTTCAAGGGGGGGGGGGTGTTTTTCGTGTTTTTTTTTAAAGACATTGGACATTAATTTCCCATAATATTGTCATTTTCATGGATATTGAATGTCATTTGTATCCATTAAAATAGTCTAACAAGTAACATTAAAAATCTTATTTATAAACTAAGAAGCGGTACTTCAGACGTTTGACACTTTAATGTACATTGTAATAGATCTTGAAAACTGAAAAGCAAATGAAAGAAAAGCTACGGGGGTCCCTTATTTTAACAAATTAATATTTTGTTTTCGCGAATTAACAATTTGTTATCGTGAATTAACATTTTCTTATACCAAAATAATTATATAAGCGTGGAATCGTACACGTAAAGGGCGAATTTAGCGAACAATACAATTTCTTCTTCAGACAATTTGTCCTAAATTAAATCAGAAGTGTATTTTTTTCGCAAATGAAATTATCTCCTCTTGCTACTTTATACAAACATAAATGAATTTTAGCTTCTGAAAAGTGGTATCAGATGTTCTAGAAAGAGAAGGCACGTCCTACTTCGTTCAGGATATCCGTCTTTATGTATCTAGCTCACTGAGCAAGTTTTGATCTATTTAACTATATGGATATGTAACTAAAAATATTTTAAATTTCGGAATAACCACAGAGCTGTAACCAGCGAGTGGGGGTTGGGATGCCTGGTAAATTAAGACAACTTGTCTGTGTCACTGTCGGTGCAAGCGGACGCTACACACTAATAGATAAAATATAATTAACCTTAGAACAGCGAAAGTGTTTTGGATAATTATGTTGTAAGGGGACGTTAAAAGCTAATAGGTTAGGTGTATAACAGTAGGACGTTAAAACCTTTTTATTTATAATAGGTAAACTATTAACCGTAGGACAGCGAATAACGAATAAATATCAGAGATTCAGTAAATAAATTTTACGTAAAATTCGGATTACGCGTCTCCATTAGAATGTATTTTTAATTAAGTTTACGCGGCATATTTACCAAACTTGTACAGTAGATAGGTTTGGAAGTTACTACTTAGTAAATTAAATCGAAATAAAATAACTGTGTTTAAAGTAGATTTCACTTCCTATATAAATGCCAATAAATCAAAATAAATAAAATAAACACCTGCTGTCAAAGTATACATAAAACAGGCAGGCAGAATATGTGTCGTCACGTTACCGGAAATGCTGCATACATAGTTGAAGTTAACATTCATGCTAATTGAATTTGCGTATTTTACTATTTATTACTCATACGAGTAAATATTGTTCATATATGATAGAAATGTATACAAATAAAAGGAAGAAGACCACCCATGCATATTTCATTGCTAAGAAATGGTTGTCACACTTCTTTCTTTTTTGTTTCTTTTTTTCTCTCTTTTACTTGATTATTGCTCTCTTTTTCTTAATTTTTTCTCCATTTTTTTTGATTTTTTGTTTGGACTCTTTTGCAATTGAACTTGGAAGAATAAAATTATGAAAGCGTAGATGACTCTAGGTGTTACAGTTTCGTATAAAACCTTTAAACTAATCATAAACATAAATAAAAAGATTATCAACTTCAAAGTCTTCTCTCTCAACAAATCATCTTGGTGTAAAATTAATGTGTGTGTGTGTGTGGGGGGGGGGGGCGATATCCTCCCTTCGAAGTCAAACAATCGACTTCTACCATGTGCATAAAGACTTTTTAATCATTTGATCAAGTGGATATAGATATTAGATTTGACGTTCAGACAACATAATTATTTTACTCATTTTTTGACTATAATCTTATTTCAACACTTTATTCATAGGCAACGACACACCCTTTCTTGCAACACGCCATGCAATATGAAGAAAATAAACAAAGTAAATAAACGTTTTACAATTATTTTAAAACATTATTATAGAAGAATTCCTGTTTCAACTCGTCATCTATCTGAGCTTCGGGGGCTGGATGGCCGAATGGATAGCACGTGCTGTATTATAAAGCCTGTCATTGAGTCAACTGGCGTGGTTTCGAATCCCCGGTTGTACGTGACAAGGAGAAGGGTCGCCTGTCCAACCTCGTGGTTTTTCTCCGGGTCCTCCGGTTTCCTGCCACTGCTAAAAACCCATATGCGCAAGCGAATAATTGAAATAAAATTAAACCATATGTTAGTCCCGAGATGACCTAGTTTGTGTCGAGTGGCATTAAACCCTATTTCTCTTTCTTTCTATCTGAGCGTATTCTCACATGACCATAAGGTGGTGTTTTGGGAACAGATTTAAAGCCAAATATAAAGCAACAAATTTTCCCCAAAAAATGCTTGATCGATCCTTTAAATACCTGGTAAAGGAAAACAGATAGCCATAAAAAATACTATAATTCTATTCTCATTTTATTGTATTATTACATCCATCAAGGACAGCATACAGAGTTTACCGTTTAAACAAAAGTTGATCACAAAGTTATAACACAATATCTGGGGTGATCAATTGTGGACGTACAATGTTATAAAAAAAACCTCCAAGGGCATCAAAAGAATGTCGGTGTAATAAATATCATTACAGAGCTGAATACAAGAATTACCTATACTGTAGTATAAAAGCTATGATTATCTCGATAATTATCTAAATCCGTAAGTATAAATGTAATTCTAAGCAAAATCATTGGTTAATAGGTAACTTTGATACAATTTCTTTAAGTCATAGCTAGAATATTATAATATGCACAGTATTTTACATATTTTTTGAAATTAGGTATCTTACAGATATGTTATGTAATATTCTTATTCGAGTAACAAAAATTTCAAATATCAAATACTAATTGATTTATTCTATATATCATATTTCGTGCATTTTATAAATCAAATTTCGCTTTACAAATATCATTAAAACCATGACAAAAAAACCCGAATAAAATCATCATTTGTATTCAAGGGAACTAAAGTTATAACAGAACATTTCTCATTATATTCAAAATTTAAAACACGAATTATAATTTAATATTTGTCTATTCCAATCAAAATTCATATAGTTATCTTGCCGTGACCTTCTATCCAATATTTAAGATACTGCACTAAACGTTTTAAAATCACTACACCAGTCGCGTAGGTCATGGTTTCGGACGCCATTTGTAATGAATGAAGAAAACAATATCATACTAGATAATGCAGAAGTAATTAGTAATAGATGATTCTCATACGAGAAAAAAATAACAAAAACACCAGTAGATTGGACTGAGCAGGCGTAAACGACTTCCGTTCAATTTGGACAGCTCACGTATTTCACAATTGATTAGAAATTACAATATTTGTTTTAATTAAATATATGCATTCACATTAAATACCCATTTTAATTTATTTCTGGGTTCCAATGAATAGTGTCATAAAATAAGTCCAAATTAAATTATACTTTTTATTTCAGACACCATTGTTTAAAGTCTGAAACGTACGCATACAGATTTCAGGGTCACTATAACACCAACAAAAGAATACAATATAAACACGACCAAAGAAAAAAGATCAACACATAAAGAAAACAAAGTTAACATACGATATAGTCAGACGAAAATTCACTGCAGAACAGTGGATTTATTTACGAAAGAACGAAAATATGGAGTAAGGGCGATAACTCCTATTTCTGATGGTCGTTTGAGGACTAGTAATTATTTGCCTATTTTTCATGATGGGGACTAAGACTTGTAATATTTGCCTATTTTTCATGATGTAGTGCGAGTTATTAATAGACAATTTTTCCCTTAATTTTTTTCTCCCCTCTTCCTGCATTTTTGGGCTGACTTTTTGGTCTAGAATAGGAGAAAAGGGATCAAGTTTGCAATTTTATAGCAGTTTTGGGTAATACTGGTGATATTACAGCGGAAGGATGGGGATGTAAAATGTCTTTCTGCGGAGCAATGAAATGTATCGGAAGTGAGATTTTCACCCCAGACAACTTCAAATCCCCGTAGCAAAAAATCTAAAAAATGACCCCCCTACAAGTGTATGGTGGGGAGATTGCCAAATGTGGTCCCCATTGTGCCTCAAAAGATTGGAACCAACAAAATGTTGAGCAAAAAGCTACAGCCTATGATGTTACACCCATTTAACATTGAAGTCTGTAGCTTTTTGCTCAACATTCCGTAGGTTCTAATCTTTATAGGCACAGGGGTACCACATTTGGCAATCTCCTCATCATAAACAGGAAATCGGTCTTCGTGATGCTACCCTTACGTGGTTTAAATCATACCTTACAAATCGAAACAAACTTGTAGGAGGTTGACTGTTTAGATTTTTTGCTACGGGGGTTTGAAGTTGAGTGTGGTGTAAATCTCACTTCCGACAAATGATCAGTATTACCCCAAATTGCTTAAAATTGCAAATTTGATCCCTTTTCTGCTATTCTAGACAAACAAGCAGTGTCGGATCTAGGGGAGGCAAAGTGGGACAAATGTCCCGGACCCCCACATTTATGGGGGCCCCAAAAAATTCTAGGTCATACTATTATTTTATCACATACGGAGCTAATCAGTACCTGGACTGAGGGGCGAGAATTGGGGCCCTGGGCAGTAAGGGCTATTGGGGGCCCCGGGACTGGTAGGGGGGGGGCAGAGATCGGTTAGGCCCTAGAATTAACTAAAATACATAACTTAGAGGTTCTACCAATCAATCGGTCCTAACCAGTTCCGGGGACCCCATCCCGCGATGTGATTGTGTGGGCCCAACCAGTCCCGGGAAATTAACAGACAACGGAGTTTAATGTCACCTAAAATAATGTAAAATAAACATTACATTACAGTCAACATTCTAAATACATTATAAAATGTATTCTGATGAATTTATTTGAAAGTGACCTACACAAAAACAAAAGTAAATATTTACATGACATGCACTCTTTGTTTACAAGCCCCTAGAAATTGTTAACGATGGTTTTAGTATGGACGTCATTGGCTGGTAATGTCTACCCAGATCATTTGATTGGCTGACCCCTCATTTCAAGCAGAACACGAGTAAAATAACAAGTGTTCAAGATCCAAGAGTAGAAAATACAGGTAAGAACGAAATTTTGAAATATAAAAACCGACACGAAATTGGATCTGTGTTTTAATCAGATTGTTGATATAAACAGAGTTTTTAATTTTGGAATTTGACCAATTATCAAGCCATTTAGTGTAAATACTCTTATTGCACCAATCTGTCCATAATATATTTAATGTATTGGACGTACATCTTCAAAGAACAACAACAATAACAGCATTACATATGAGGTAATTGGTACTGCTTGTGTTAATTGGTGTGTAACCACCATTTAAACCGTAACTATTTTCCTGTTACTTTTTACTTTACTTTAGTTAAATCTTTAACTCATACGACTTATCAGATACAATGTAATATAAAAAGTACAATAAATAAATATAATATAATATACATATATATATATATAGAGAGAGAGAGAGAGAGAGAGAAAATTAAAAAATGGCAAAAGAAAACTACATATTTTCAGTTAGTGCCTCCCCAACTTACGTTGCTCGTCAGACTTTTAATATTACCACTAATCAATAAATAATAGATACATAATATGACGTCATGACGTCATGGTTACAATATGAACAATACATGCAAGGGTGATAACTCAGTACATTTTAAACCGTTAATTAAAAACATATTCTCTCATTTAGAATTAAGTTTTGGATGGTATTTGTAAATAAAAAATTGTTCTTTGGCCTGTAAGAGGTCGTTATTCTTATTATTGAGCCTATATAATGGAAATATACTAAATTTGTCTGCACCACACCGTTCTAAATGTGGAATCATCCTGTATTTGGGTTGCAGTATGTGTTGTCTGTGAAGATTTACTCTCAGTCTCAGCATCATTTCAGTCTTCCCTATATAGGTACCCTTGCAACCCGGACATGTTATAAGGTATACAACAAAACTGGATTTGCAATTCATTGACTGTTTTACAATAATGTAGTGTCACTATTAACTTTAACATATGACCCCTCAATGATTACATCGCAAGTTTTACATCTTGGATCATTACATTTTGAAACTACTGGTGGTAATGAGGCGACCGATTCGAAATGTGATGATGTTAATAATCTAGCTAGATTAGACGGCTGTTTTAGACTATTAATTACGGTCATCCTTCTTAGGATTTTATCCATAGTTTGACTATTTTTAAGAATATGGGTGTAATTATCAATAATAGATTTTCCATACTCTTGGGTTGGGTTAAACGTAGTAACTAGAGCAACGTCACGTTTATCAGAGATCGCAGGTATTTTTGGTTGTCTTAAAAGATCTTGGTCCAGATCCAATGCTCTTTGATTGGCATTGTCTATTAGCTTTTCTGGATATCTTTGTTTTAGTAAAAATCCCTTTAACTTCTGCAATCTCTGATTTTTCATGTCATAATTTGAAACAATGGTACAAATGCGTCTAGCTAGGTTATATGGGATATTTCTTTTTGTATGAGACGGGTGACAAGAACTAAAATTCCGATGTGTATCTGTTGGCTTGTAAAAAATATCAGTTTCAATAGAGCCGTTAGGGTGAAGTATTAATTTCACATCGAGAAAATTTAGTGTTGTTTTACTCTGCTCAATTGTGAACTGAATACTGCCATCTAAATTGTTTAACATTTTATGGAGTTCAGAGATGATATCTAAAGACACTTTAAGGACCACAAAACAATATTATATATATACAGTTACTGTTAAGTATTGATATTGAGAAAGACCTAATATATATATTTCGTTTGTGGTCGGAAAGTGAAGGATATGAATAAAACATATTGAACTTAATTTAAAAACCAATACATCATAGTGAATACATGTAATGTATAAGAGTTTGACGATGTATTGCGTATACTAATTGTAAGGTATATTATGTTTAGAACCAATCCAAACTTTATATTAGAGTACCTGTCACTTCTACTTCACAGAGAGTTAAAAGCTCGGTAGGTTTTGTAACCCGTACCCATTGACCAATAACTACTACGTCACATTCAAAGGTTCTGAGTGTACAGCCAAATATTCCAGGTATAAATTTACACACAGTGAATTGTGTTGATGGTGATGGCGTGGTTTCAAAGACTAAGATACTCGTATCTGACAAACGATGTCCAGAAGCTGAAATTTAACAAAAAATAGTAGTACATGTATATATATTACTGAAATCAAACGTCGTTGGTCACTCTTAAATGACTAGACTTCTTTAATTAGGTACAAAAATAGTGGTCGATTGAAATAAATTTAATATGTTGCTTTGATTAGTGGGGTGGGCTTTGGTCTGCAATTAATATTGTTGGACCACAGATAGAGTCTACGTTGCAATTTGTCCAATTTTGTTTTCCACTATCCGGTGGGTTCTCTTTGCCTATTTTTTGTCAATGATTGTCCCGATAGAGATCGAGTTAGCTCCCTTTAAGTATTATACATCTCATAATGATAAGGAGGGAGGTTTTGGATGGTAGGCATTCATATATAATTAGTATGTCTCCCACAACAGGGTAGGCCCAATGTAGACTCGGTATGTTCATGTCATTTATAATTTATAATAGCAAAAATGCTTCATGATACAGTATTCGTTTTTTCGTGATGACAACACTAATTTAACTTCATGAGATACATTTATTGTTCTTCAAACATATCAAGTAGCAAATGTCCTGTAGTTAATGACTCCGTAATTAGCTTGTGTAGAGGGAGAATGTCCGTTCTTAACTCATAGACGCCATCGCCTTGACTGAACAATCTCCTTTGGATTCCTGATTATACTCCCCCTTCTAGACAAAGCATCTCACATGATTGCACATATGGCTATTGTATCATACTAGAGTACGCGTTCAGTATAGATTGCTTTACAAGACAAAGAACATTACATAAACTGATAAGCCATAAGTTTATATTATGGTTCTAATGAATGAATGTTTGAAATGGGGTTTAACGTCCTACTGTTATGCACTTAACCTGAGCTAATTGAAGACGGGCATACGCCATACAGTGTGCTATGAGGGAAATTTTGCCCGGGCAGCGGCGCTACGGCCTACTCTTATATCGAATTCCAACTGCCAAGGGATCTTTTACGTGCACTCTAATGTGTACACGGGACCTCGGTTTTTCGTCCCATCCGAACGACTGGGCAGCTGTCCTTGTCAGGCCCTCCTTCTGCATCACTGACAAGGGGAAATCACGCCGGAAAATCGAGGTGAACTTTCGCGGCCAATCCAGAGATCGAACACCCGACCTCCAGGCTATCGAACCAGCGCCTTATCCACTTAGCCACCGTGATCCCTGGTACTAATGAGTGCCATCTGATCAGCCATGGGCGCCAATAGCCGACATAAGGATATTTGACAAAAATCGGTGAATGCACAGAAATCCTATCACTAAGAAAAGGACTTTTTTTTTCAAAATAGCACACATCATGCTTTCGTTTACCAAATACATACGTCAGAATCCACCAAATGTCATTGGTGATTCATAATCTTCAGGAGGGGGGGGGGGTGTACTCCCTGTCGAACTCTTGGGGCGCGCACCCTGGACTCTCACAATTTATTTATTATACATAGATCCCATTGATGCAAACTTGCAATATTTCCAAAATAACCCCCTTAAACACATGAATATTGTTTTATACCCTTTAAACCCCAACAATGAGCTCATACAGCACAGCTAGTGTTATGTGTACTGTATAGGGGGCATCGGTGTTCACAATGTCAGTCATGTGACATGAAACAAAATGGTGGTAGTTAAAAAATGTATGTGCAGGAACTGTGTTGACATTTGTATTAGAATCATTCATTTTTAGTTTTTTATATACATTCTATGGGTTTAAATCCTTTCGTACATTGATTATTTTGTCTCACTCCGGCTTCCATACTTATGAGGAGATTTACGGCCCTTGTTCGCCATGTTTCTTTTTACAAAAGTCACCTGGTGTTGTGGATTTGCATAAGCTTGGCTGGAAGTGTAAAAAATGTGATGTTTTCCTGTGTCTTACACCAGGAGCCCAACCAAGAAATTGTTTTTTGACATATCACTCAAACTAAAATTATGCCAAATTAGTGTTTAATTTTGTTTTATGCTGTTATCATTTTTAGTCGTGCCAAATTATTCTTTTATTTTGATTACCACTGTTATAATTTAAGAATGTTACTATTATTCAAATTCTATTGATTGTTCTATCTGTAATAAATGTTTAGAGATGTTTATTTACTTTTTCATACTTGGTGTCAAATTTTGTAAGTTTGACGGTAAATCCCAATGTTGCTCACATGCAACATTTTGAAATTCAAGGTCAAAGAGGTCAAATCCTAAATTTTACTTCCGGGATGATTTACATGGTACTTAATTGTCATGTACACAGAAAATGAAATTTCTCCATCAATGCTTTCTTCGTCTGGGATCTGGAGGACCCCCACCCCCTTGATTATATTGTCAAAAGAAATTGTCCACGTTATTTTTCCCTTTCAAGACGTCCCTTGAAATTCTACACACATTTATATAGGTATCCGTCATACAACATTTACTGCAAATAACAGGATAACTCTATTTGAATAAATTTGATAATCAATTACATCATATTTGATCGAAATCCGCCAGACATCACAATCGAAAATGTCAACAGTTGTCTTAAGCTAAAAAGGGAACAATTTTATATAATCTGCTGTGTGGTCCCGAAACTATTGATTGGTTTGACCGGATATACATTTACATCGTTTCTATTGATTGCGAATATGTAATATTTACCTTGCTTATCGTCAACTCTGTTACTAATGGTAATACTTGTAATGTTATATGTATTCTGTAAATCCACTTGCCACCAGGGGTCATTGTCATTAACATCTGTAGACTGGCAATGGTCAATGTAAGTTCGCTGATCACCGTCATTAGCCAACCCGGGGAGCAATGCCGCATGCAGCGAACTCTGTGTTGATGGTTTATTAAGAGCAAGGTTGGGTCCATCTTTGAAAAGACATAAAATTACATACACTTTAACAATATAACGTTAAACCTGTCCAAATTTCCAGTTGGTTGTTCTCGGGGAACATGCTTCGAAACACATTTACAACCTTAACGTTCACATATCAAGCTAAGGATACCAATGAATGACATTACGGGTGTTGACAAGGGGACGTTAACAAGACGATCCGTTTGGAGCAGAACAGTGGGACATTAAAATTTGCATTTAATTTATCATGAAGGATAATCTGTATCGCGCTTTCAAACTTTGCCACACACATATCCCTAGAACAGAAAGTCCTAGATTGCTGATATGAACTCGGTTCATCCTTTCCGATTCCAATGCTTCGCATGCAATTTGAAAAGTAATATGGTTAGTCTCCCCACAAACCCAATGCTTTGCACCTTATTTGGGTTTTTTTTGTAAAAAAAACTGTATCGTCTAACATGTTATCAGAACATGGCGATAATGGTCCGAAATGGAATATCGCTGATGGCTGAATATCAATAGGAATCATCCTCCCGTGACCCCGATGACGCAAATCTAAAATGAAATCCATTAGAAACTGTGGCCTGTCACATTAAGGAGGTTTTCGGGAGGCTGTGCTAATACCAGAATGGACGGTCGAATGCTGGATATTAACACAATTCGTCCTCTCGTGACCCCAAATCGTTATACCTAAAATGAAAAATCTGTTAGCAACTCGAGTCTCATTTCGGAAAGGGTGAATAACTCAAGTTCGTCTTCACGCGTCCGGAATGCTTCATGACATCCGTCAAAATCTTGAGCCTATCTCCATCGCGGTAATAAAATAAATGCGGTGCCAGAATGGCAAGGGCAATAATTTATATGATAACTGTCTATATGATAATGATGTCTACTGTCACCTGGGTGCTGTTTACATAGATATACATAATATAAAACTGTTATAAGGTTGATTTACCCATACCTGGCAGTTGTTTACATCTGTAGGACTTGGATCCACAGTTACTAAAATTACTAACCCCAACTGTAATATAAACACATACACTATCATGTCAGACCAGAAATTATAAGATAGTTTAGCGTGGTTCAGATTCCCTGGTTGTACGTGAGTGTAACGGGGAGTAGGGTCGTCAGTCCAACCTTGGGTTTTTATCTCGATCCTCCGGTTTTCTCCCACTTCGAAAGACTCCTAGACACAAGCGAATTATTGAAATAAAATTGAACCATATGTTCGTCCAAATATGCCCTAGTTTGTGTTGAGTTTACGTAAACACTGTTCTCTCTTTCTGTTTAGTCCAATACTTAGCCATCAACAAACCGTCAAGTTCAAACATACATTTTGCAAGGGGTAAATCTGTATATTGCAAGTCTTCCTTTAGGCCTGAAATGTTATCTAAATTATTAATTATACATGTATAAACAAAACAAGACTCGGTGGCATGGGGTACTCGAGATATTAACTAGATTAGAACGGTTCGCCATTTTAAAATTCAATTTAAAAATGGGAAACTTAGGCCTACATCAAACAGTCAACAGTGCATGTCAATGTGTACACCGAACTTCAATTTGTCTTCACATCCAAACGACTAGGCTGACGCCGGAAAATCGGGATGAACTCCAAGCTACCGAGCAGGCGTCTTATCCCTTTACCTACTGTGTCCCCTAATGAATGAATGAACCAAGTTCTAGATTTATCGATTAGTAAGTTGGCATGCTTTACACTATTAACAATTCATATAAATGAGGAGACATCGGTCTGTTTACAACTTCTTGTTTTCCCCAAACAGTTGATTGCTGAACACACCGTTAATTACATGTTAAGATTTGATATAGATATGGATGTAAATGGGTTAGCCAGAAGACATATTACCCCTTTAAATTAAAAAAACCTAAGGATTCATACCTTCCTTGAGAGGCATTTAACAATTTATGATATAATACTAGAACACTTATTATGGATACAATCACTCGGTTTATTATACTGCAACGTTTCAACAAAGGGGGGGGGGGACTTCTATGAACAGATCCAGGGCAGCCCCCTGTCACCAGTGATATCTGAAATCTATATGCCAGCTTTTGAAGAATCAGCATTACACAATTCCGCTATCGAACCAATCTTCTGGGCTAGAAAAAATGATGATACGTTTGTCATACTGGAAGACCAAGGTTACCCAATCGATATGTTAAACCACCTTAACAGCCAGCATCCAAGTATCAACTTCACTATGGATGTCAATCCCATTCAACGACATGGTTTCATACCAAATAAGGAGAATTTTAAACCAGCATCCAGGGATTGGAATAAACTTCACCAAAGGGTCAAGCAGCAAGGACATCATAAAAGCGGATGGAAAGTTGAACCCAACCACACCCCACCAACCCGAAGGCTGTGTGTACCATATCCACTGCAGCTGCGGTGACTCCTACGTGGGAGAAACGCGAGTCCCTCTAAATAAACGGGTGGACAGACACAAACCTGCACCCTCCAACAGTGACTCGGCACCAGTCACCACAAAGTTAATTGGTCGAGGGTAAAAACCTACAGAATACAACAACATGACAAAAGAACGAGGAAAATGCATGAGGCCATCCAGATACGCCGACATACCCTGACACTCAATAGACACCGAGGCGTTTATCTTCCCAGAGCCTACGACCAGATCATTTAAGTTACGACCACCAACACAACCAATAATGTATTTATTATGACTGTTAACTTTTGTATTATTATATTTATCAAACTATATGTCACCAAATAACAAATTTTCCAGCAATTTAGACACCGCATATCTAAATTATTTGGAGTCAAAAAAACACCAAATATCTGAAATACTGTAACCATTTTTAATACTTTATTACCAAGCATATTATGATATGATTATAATGATTTAAATGTCACTCTTGAGTTAACCTAAGGGTCCTATATCACTACAAGACTTATATTCTTTGTCAACTGTCTATACAGCGCATTAATTAATGATATTGTTAATTGTACATATATTTCATCCATGATATGTTTCATTTGTACATTAGGTATTTGCTTGAAAACGACTTGTAAAATCCTGTTGAAAGGTTGCAAGTGCTTGTATCCATAATAAGTGTTCTAGTGCTAGATTCTACCTCTGTCTTGACTTGTACAGAATCTTCAATTCAAATATTTAACCTGCAGCTAAGCAGCTTTTGGTTGTGAACTTCAATACCGGCAATATACAATGTATTTTTTTTATCTTATTTCATCACAAACATGCAACTCTCTAGTTTAAAATTATCTTACAATAATACTTACACCAAACTCCATATACCTCAACTTCACAGAGGGTCAGCAAATTGGATTTCTGGATAGATATTTTCAAGAATCTGCCAGCTACGTTTTCATTGCATCGTATGATATTTTTGCCTGTATTGAAAGTCACTACTGATGCACAGCAATTTGGGACAGCCTCGTTGTCAACATCCGGGTTAGTTTGAAATAGTTCATAATTAACATCATGTAGTCTTTCAGCTGTAAATTATTATAACGGATCTAATGTCAACGCCATCTTTGATAACGCGATAATGCAACTTCAAAGGATTTATCAAATATGCACTATATTCAATTTTTAGATACAGAACCAGCCGTTCAAACATAACATTAGGCCTAAGATATATGACTGAGTGAAATGTCTAAAGTCCGTTACCACTGATTAAATGCAAGGACCAAAAGTTCGACTGATATCGATGCTATTTCAGTCGATATAATAGTTTTGATCGGTGAAATCAAATTTTAATGATTTAGCAGCGGTGGTTAAAATAGTATTTTAGTTTTTCAAGAAATCGCTGTTCAACCTCAGCAATTAGCCACGGAGTGTGATTTTGTTCTGAAATCATTTAATTATAGATAAGACGACAAGATCACATTTCAATAATTCAATGGAAAAATAAGTACCCTGGGGTCGACTTGGCTGTCTGAGGACAACACAGATCCTATTTCGTTTTGTTGTTTTTTTTTGGTTCAAAATTACGTTGATTATTTAATCAACGTCTGACTCCACAGGGTCCTATCAGTAAAACTGGTAAGATTTTCATGCAGTGAAGGCCATCGAAAGTTTAAAGATGCATTCCCGGGTACAAATTTTGTGATTTGACGATATATTTGGAGTAAATACATATTTAAAGTAACAAATCTATCAATTTTATAGCTGTAAATGAGCTGTTGTTAACGCAATGTCTGCCAACTTAACTTCGTTGTGGGAGGGTCCATATTTCAAAATGTATCTATCATTACTTACTTTACATTTACCATATTATTGAGGCCTAAATAAATTCTTAATTATTTATGTCAACTTCTTTTTACACCTTTTGATTGCAGAGTATTTTGTACGTTGACAACCCGCAAAGTTCCCAAAACCGCCTAACCATTTGAACAAGAAATAACAACTGCTCCCTGACCTAAACTAGCAGACAATAAGCCAGCAAATCCTGTCGGGTTGACAGTTAGTGATTCCCTGATAATATTGCCCAGCCCTTGCCCCATTGGCGATTTTCGCGTAATCTAGTATTTTTCTAGTAAATACCAAATTTGCCATACTTTTATTGGAAATAACCAGCCGATAAATACTTTGCTTGGAACCCATCTTTAAACAAATAAAACGAAATATAGATCTGTATTTTAATCAGATTGCGGAAAGTTTTAAACTCGATTCGAGGTCTTCGTCATTAAACTGGTACATATCCCTAGGACTCAATGGGGACATTGTTCACTTTCATTATTAATTTGTTCTTTTGAGTTTGAGACAGTCATTTATGTTTCACTTGAATTTTTGCGTCACTACTGAACATTGCAGATTTCGCACAGACGTTTTGACAATATCATTTTTTGTTGCTGGGACTATTGAGTAACAAATCACCGGGTTATTACTTACGATAATCATCGGCATTATAAACAACAACAAAGTTGATTTTATAAACATCTTCTAGGTCAACAATAAACCACGGATTGAAGTCTGTGGGGGATGTTTGAAAACAAACGGGCTGTAGACTATAATCCTGGGGTGTGATGTCTCCGTCTACTGCCTGCCCACTTGAACGTCCAGCTACAATACTACTGTTAAACGTGGGTTTACTCCTGGCCAGGTTTTCGCCCTCTAAATAAAAGATGAATATTTTGATTTGATATGTCACCAATGTTTATTAATACACTACATTGTATGATCATGTACTCATCAAATGTTGATAATCATAAAAAAATTGAAATGGTGTTTGACTTCCTATTGATCTGCTCTGACTTGGCTGATATAGACGGGCATACGACATACAGCTGGAGGAACATTGGGTAAGACACTGTGTCGTTAGGCTGGGGGTCGGGTGTTGATCCCAGCATTGGTCAAGGAAGTTATTAGTAATCACGATCTTCCAGCATGGTTTCCCATTGTCAGTGGTACAGGACAGAGGACCAGACAAGGACAGATGTCTAGTCGTTTATAGATTGGCATGCACGTAAACGATCCCTTGGTAGCTGGATTTCCATATAATAGTACATAATAATTATACACAATTATACCCAGGGTTGAAGCAAAAGGCGGTGGTATAGTCATATTTATTGAGTTTATTAAAACCTTAATTAGTAGGTATTGCACAACTAAAGAAGACAGAATCGTTATACTATGATATAATTTCATCCAGAGTTATGCTATTTAAAAACTTCAAGTATGTTAGGTAGAATGTTCAATAAACAAAAATATTTTAAGAAAAAATATCTTTTTTAAAATATATTTTGGAAGAAAATGTATTAATCTTCTCTAATAGTAAATGCAGGAGGACTGCACTACACGCAAAACAAAAACAAATTTTTTTACAAGATAAACCTGCGGACAAGACAGAAAACAGACATTGCAAAAACTAAACAATTATCAAATCTAGTGAATGGATCCGGGGGCCAGCCGTAAGCGTCCACTGCGCTGTACAGTGCCGGGCCTGTCTTGGTACAGGCTTCACTAAAATTATTTACATAAAAGACGTAACAGAAAAAATGCGACCGATCTTGTAAGTGGTCATCTCTTCAATGGCGATAGTCAGCCAATTGACGTCAGGTGTTAGAACGTCAAATAATTCCAACAATAAGGGCGATAATCCGGACAGAAACTCGGAGAACGCTAAATAAAATAAATGTAGTGAGCTAACAGGAGCAAAGCCCGACAACGAGAACATTCTGCAGTACGAAGGGCTAAAACTCTACTCTAATAGTAAATGCAGGAGGACTGCACTACGCGCAAAACAAAAACATTTTTTTTTACAAGATAAACATGCGGACAAGACAGAAAACAGACATTGCAAAAACTAAACAATTATCAAATCTAGTGAATGGATCCGGGGGCCAGCCGTAAGCGTCCACTGCGCTGTAAGACAGTGATTTCGCAAGAGGCATGGGAATTTCATAATTCAGTTAGGATTGGGAACCTATGGTACACTTTAAAAAAAAAACATGGCAAATTAATTATTTAAAAAAAAAAAATGTATTATTATAGTTTATAACCAATTGTGTGTATCATTTAATACTGACCTATGTATATAAAGTATAAAGATTAAAAAAATAAATACATAAATCTATATAGTGTTAAATATTATATTGAAATGTATATACAAATACATTTTTTTTCCTATATAAATGTGTTAGTTCGGTTATGTCTCCAATCGCTAAATGCCACTAAAAGATTATAGTCTTTGATATTTTTAAAATAAAAGTGAAAACTCAACACTCTTGATAATAGCCATTAATAGTAAGTGCAGGAGGACCGCACCACACGCAAAACAAAAAAAACCCTACAAGATAAACCTGCGGACAAGACAGAAAATAGACATTGCAAAAACAAATAATTATCAAATCAAGTGAATGGATCCAGGGGGCAGCCGTAAGCGTTCACTGCGCTGTACAGTCCCGGGTCTGTTATGGTACAGGCTTCACTAAAATGATTTACAAAAAAGACGTAAAAAAATTTAAAAAATATATAATACGACCAATCTCGACAGTGGTCGTCTATTCAATGGCGATAGTCTGCCAGTTGACGACAGGTGTTAGAACGTCAAAGAATTTTAACAATAAGACTTCATCACCGCACAGATTTGCAGTGCCAATTAAAATTATAAGCCATCAAATACACACGATTGACTTTAATGTATATTATCAACTGTTTTAGAATTTTAACATTAACTATGCCAATTTTTTGAGTTGTGTATACAATAGTAACTGTGCCAGAGGCTGTGGAAATCCGAAAAACAAGTTAATAGTTCATTTGTTTCACATTTTGCATCCTGGTTGCACGAACCGCGAGAATCGCACATTGCGCGTGGTGCTAAATTTGTAGACTACACTAATTTCTTTTTAGATTACAAAGTTAGAGAATACTACTTATATTACAAATGTGAGTTGAAAGCACCCGAAAATATGAAAAAATACTACGTCCATTACAATTGTGAGTTGAACGCACCCGAAAATATGAAAAAAAACTGAATTTATGATCTATCAGTACCCTAATTTCAAATGGCCATATCTCAGCAAGTTTTGACCCATAGAAGTAAAATGATGAATTTGTTAGCTTAAGACCATATACGATAACATAAATATTTTTTTTGGAGGGGATCATGTTCCCAACTTTCTGAATGATCGAAATTCTGTCATTGAAAGGAAAAGAATGGTCTCTATGGCTACTGTTCCATTAGAAATCACCGAGAAAAAAGCTGGTTCCCACAAAACAAGGTCCAGAGTAAATATGGTAACTATTCACCGAACTAGTAGGAAACGTGTAATAGTAATAATAATAATGTAATAAAACATACCGTTACATATAGTCTTACCCGTAGGAATCGTGTAATAGTAATAATAATAATAATGTATTAAAACACACCGTTACATATAGTCTTACCCGTAGGAGTCGTGTAAAAGTAATAATAATAATAATGTATTAAAATACACCGTTACATATAGTCTTACCCGTAGGACTCGTGTAAAAGTAATAATAATAATAATGTATTAAAAGACACCGTTACATATAGTCTTACCTGTAGGACTCGTGTAATAGTAATAATAATAATAATGTAATAAAACAGACCGTAAAGTCTTACCCGTAGGAATCGTGTAATAGTAATAATAATAATAATGTATCATAACATACCGTTACATATAGTCTTACCCGTAGGAATCGTGTAATAGTAATAATAATAATAATGTAATAAACATACCGTATAGTCTTACCCGTAGGAATCGTGTAATAATAATAATAATAATAATAATAATGTAATAAAACATACCGTATAGTCTTACCCGTAGGACTCGTGTAATAGTAATAATGATGTAATAAAACATACCGTATAGTCTTTCCCGTAGGACTCGTGTGATGGTAATAATAATAATAATGTAATAAAACATACCGTTACATATAGTCTTACCCGTAGGAATCGTGTAATAGTAATAATAATAATAATGTATTAAAAAAGACCGTTACACATAGTCTTACCCGTTATTATTAAAAAGACTTCATTTCCAACATCATCGACCCACGTCTCTGTTTCATTCAGATTTACATCAAAAAGTTGACATTCTTTTCTGTTTTTGTTGAATGTGAATGCCACGCATCTTGATTGATGTTCACAGTCAAGATTACATAAGAGTCGCTCATCAGTATTATACATTTTAAATGCAACTGCAGCCGTTTTATCTAATTGTATCAAACTGTAATGTACTTCATAACCATAGGTGTTTAAACTGTTTAATAAACTTGGCATCAAGTATATTAGATTAAGACAATAGAGTATATTCAATTTCAATACTTCCTTTGCCATGTTAACTACTCAAATCAATTGATAATCTGTCCTTGCTTCATGTAGTTCTCAGATCATTTGCCTTGCCATCTATTCCCTCGCAATTGATACACGAGCGCAACTCGTGGTGTGACGAACCAATGCTACCGTTTATATCGCGAATCAAAGTAACGCAAGATGTTAAGTAAAAAACCGTGGTTTTTCTATGGCTATACATTATGTATATTGTCTTAATCGATCTTACGTGGGCTGAAGCCTTCAATTATTCTCGGTTTCAATGAACTTTTCACGACAACAACTATTCATGTTTTATATATTAGGGAAGTAAAGGCAACCAGTTAACTAGACTATTGCCTAACAGTCTGAAGTTCAATACCACTAATGTAAGAACACATTCCGAGTCCCTTGCTATTTAATATATTCAATTTTTATCGTATACATGTCACAATTCTTAGTGGGTTATCTTCGCACTTGGTAAGGTTGGACGGCACCACTATTGATTTTTGTGCACGCCCTCCCCTTCCTTTTGGGCAGTGTCACACCCACTTTTTGTTATTTTTTTGTCTGTAAATAATCTTCAAGTTGAATCCAATTCGATCATGGCTGTTAAGAAACAGGTAGAAGAACTTTAAAAAGTTGTCAATGACTTACAAGGTAAAGTAAATATACACACGGTTCAGTTATATTCGGCAAACCTCGACAGATTCTACGCATCTTACTCTCGGCTGTATGATCATTTCCGCCATATTTGATCTGTTTTAATGGTTCCGAATGCAAAAAATGGCTGCCCCCATGCAGATTTCGGTGGAGAGTGAATTATATCAACAAGCGTCTCGTTTGGCATTGGGTTTTTGAACTTACCAGGGAATTTTATCAAACCAGCAGCCTTGAGACAATATCTCTGCTTTTAATTCGATAACTTTTTGATTTTACGGTTTCAACGAGTGACCTTAGATCGTGATTGTCCCACATTGTTTATAGTCTAAACAGACATTGATTTAATTTCAGACTACTGCAAACTACAGAACTGACTTTTAGGGATTAATGCACTACCAATTACATGTACATGTAGTTGATATGTCAATAACACTTAAAAAAAAGTAAAAATCAAAAATTATATTGGAATGTTCCCGCAAAATGGCTACCCTTCAAACAATGGCTACTCAGACACAATGTCAACATCGTTTCTCCGTCATTAAAGATCATAACCTCCCAATAAAGGTTGTTCCACGATTTCTACCGAAATAGACGACGTATGAGAATTGCGTAACAAACCGAATCGGGAGAGAGAGAGGGAGAGAGAGAGAGATGTGGTTTAACGTCCACTCAACACAACTAAGTCATTTTGGGCCTAACATATGGTTTAATTTTATTTCAATAATTTGTTTGGCGTTGGGGTCTTAAGCAGTGGGAGTAAACCGGAGTGCCCGGAGGAAAACCAGGACTCGAAACCACAACCGCAAGCCAGAGGTGGTCGGCCAGCTAGAGGTCGAAGCGCGGCACTCTAGACCACCAGCCCCCCCCCCTCCCCCCCTCACACACAATCTTTATCAACGTACAATCACACACAATATGTATTGCAATGCATAATGAAATACGGGTTACTTTATACAATTAAAATTATTTATAAACGTTTGTCGTTTAAACCATTCACTAAAACTACTACGTCTGTGCTAATTCTCCGGGGACTATAAATTATGTACAATGTTTTAATGGAACCAGTAATGGAGGCTATTACTTTGTTTGATTTTGATGCTTTAATTGGCACTATCATAAATACATGGCATGTGGTACTTTTTAAAATGAAGATCATGAAATATGAAACAGCTGCAATGACTAAGGAAGTAATAACCCGTGGTCTCAGTGCCATTTATTGTGTGCAGGACTATATAAAAATATATTTGTCTTTGTACTGTTGTACCTAAATATTGAGATTTCCAGTAGCACATAGCCGATCATTAATTCCAAATGGCGAAAGGAAATTCCTGAATGTTCGGACAATTATCAAAATATTACTAATTGATTTGACATGAAATAAGCCAGTTTTAGGTTTCCCTGTGTCGTTGAACGTAAAATTAACCCCAAATAAGAGATTATATAATGTAACATGGCTTAACGTCCTACTTTGTTGCTCCAGTCTAGCTTATGAAGATGGGAATGTTTCGAAGATTCTTGCCATGGGTTCATAGTTATAAAAAATTAACATAGTACTATAATGGATATTTTAGTGCTAGTTTTCACCAGAGCAGAATGTCCTATGGGAAGTAAAGTCTTGCTTGTCAGAGTATGAATAAAAAGTGGAAGTATTAGAACTTTCTGCTGTCATCGGAATAGTTTTATATCATTTCTTTCCCGTACTTAAAACAATAATTTAAGTGGAATGCAATCATGCGAACCTATAATACCACCAACCAATAGCTACCTAAACTACCAAAACGATGAAGGATAAACACTATTCTACAGAGAGAGAGAAATGGGGTTTAATTTTATTTCAATAATTCGCTTGAACGTAGGGGTCTTTAGCAGTGGTAGGAAACCGGAATTCCCGGAGGAAACTCACGAGATTAATAAGGCGCCCCTATCTCCATGTCACATACGTTCACACTAGGGCTCGAAACCACAGCCCTAGGTGACCGGCAAGCTAGAGGTCAAAGCGCGGCACTCTAGACCACTAGGCCATTCCAGCCCCCACTGTTCTACAGACCATCAGAACTTTAAGATACAGATGGGTTAACAAGAATACGTACTGTAATACGTACTGTAATACCACTAAACTAGAGATACAAGTAAGCAGTATTGTTAACCTATCTGTATCTGTATTTCTGATGGTTAGTTGAATAGTGTTTATCCATATTTAAGTAGTAGGGTACAGCTGTAGCTGTAAATTCTGGTTGTCAGTGGATAGCGTTTTCCATGTTTGTGTAGTAGGGGTGCATCTGAGGATCAGCAGAATGGTGTTTATCGGTGTTTTGGTAGAAAGGATGCACAATTCTGACACTGGGTCATATAGTGGGCAATAGGGTGCACAATGCTATAGTCCGATCCACAAGTTAACTGGCCGGAGTATAACTGGTAATATTGTACTGATTACACAAAATGGATATGCAGGTCTAGGAAAGGGGCTGATTTATTGTATGTGATGACGGATTAGAGTAATTAGTTTTTATATACAATTATTTATTTAAAGTTACATTATTCAAAATATAGATAAGAACTAGCCATTCTTGCTATAATAAGTAGGTGATGTAAAATGAATAATTTGAAAATTTCATTCAAAATACTCTTTTGTAAGCGAAGATATTGGCATTTGAAGATTTAGCCGACGTGTGCAATAATTTCAACCACGGTCCTGGTTGATCAAAGCTATTTGATTTACCACTGAAACGTTTAAATCTGTTTAATATCGGAGCAATCTGATGCCATCCAAAGTTGATTATGGCCTGGATCAGTTAATTAATGTCTAATTAACACGTTAGAAAACATTTTATGCCCAAATAAAGACTTGTACTAGGCAGATTTAGCTCTTGAATAATGCATGTTTAATTTTCACAACTATGGAATAAGGCATTAACTAAAATAAAATGGTTCAAACATTATACACAATGCGCACAATAATATCAAGACATGGGGAGACTATTGAACAGATGGTGAATAGATATTTTTGTCGACATACAATCAAATATTAAACATGCATTATGCAAGAACTAAATCTGCCTATTGCAGGTTTTCTTTGGGCCCGAAAAGTATTAATTAGAGATTAATTAAGTGGGCCAGGCTGGCATCAGATATATTCGATATTAAAGAGACCACAACGGTTCACAATACTTTGATTTAATCAATATGGCGGGCCCAGACGATTCGAGACTTGCTAAATCTGCCTATTGCAGGTTTTCTTTGGGCCCGAAATGTTTTCTAGAGTATTAATTAGAGATTAATAAAGTGAGTCTGGCCTTAATCAACTCTGGATGGCATCAGATTTCTGCGATATTAAAGAGACCAAAACGGTTCACAATACTTTGATTTAATCAATATGGTGGGCCCAGGCGGTTCGAGACTTAGCTTCGATCAACTAGGTCCGTGGTTGAAATTATTGCACACGTCTGTCATACCTTCAAAGGCCAATATCTTGGCTTACAATAGAGTAATTTGACTGAAATTTTCAAATTTGAAATTTTACATCATCATTTTTCGAACTATTATAGCAAGAACAGCTAGTTCTTATATATATCTTACATAACGCCCCTTGAATAGTAAACGAAAACAAAACCCACGCAACATTCATATTATATTTAACCATGGCCAATTTTGATTAAAATTCCGATATTAAACTTTAATGATTAAAAAACACATCCATTTCGGAACGACAAAACAAAAGATCGTAAATTAATAGTTTGTCCCCAAAAACGAAGATTGTTGCGACTTGTTAATCAATTTGGATCAGTGGCCAACATTTTTAGGATAAAAAAAGATCTTGTTTTGCAATTAAAGGGGAAGACCAACGATTTTGAACAAGGTTTGTATAAATTTTAAATTGTATTTAGAAACAATCCTCTTTGTAACACAAGCAAAAACCATTTTGGCAATCTTTTTAATTAAACCGAAAGTAATGTAATTGATTTAACACGCTCGTTTGTCTCTTTTGCAAGCAATCAAATTTGGCCTGTGAAATGGGGTATAACGTCCTACTGTTATGTCGGATTGAAACTTTCAATGTGTACACAGTACCTCGGTTTTTCGTCCCATCCGAAAAGATGTTAGTCCCGAAATGATCTAGTTGTGTTGAGTGGACTTTAAAACCCTATCTCTGTCTCTCTCACTCTCTCTGTCCCCACCCCTCTCTCTCTCTCTCTCTCTCTCTCTCTCCCCCTCTCTTAATAGACCAAATAAAGTACTGACCAGCACCTTTACTGTATTTTTGAAGGGATTGTATCGAACTGGGGTTTAAAAACTTGTAGGATTTCTTCATTGGACTCATGGGACGAATAGTTCGCTGCATGTACGTACATATTACTTGGTGCAGCTGATATGTTCAACACCTTAGCACGGACTGTTAAATTCCCCGATAGATATAAAGAGGGCCGGGGCAGCCGACAGAAACAAAACTACACATCATGAAAGATGAAAGACTATACTAGACTAAAATATATATTTCGTTATAATTTGCAGTCTGATTAACACATTAGAGAAGGGATCTTATACTCCGTTCATTACGTTACATTACACATTCAGCTTAATTTTATTTTCTAGACTGTTTTAATCTGACTTTCTGACTTGAGTTACTATAACGAGTCAGTTTTAATCTGAATGTCTGACCGGAGTTCGTCAGGTTTAATCCCTTGTTTGATTTGAAATTGTATTTTTTCAGCGTTATACCCTTTTTTATAAAGATTTACGATACGTTAGTGCGGACAAATCTAGTTTGTGTCGAGTTGATGTTAAACCCTCATTATCCATAACAAAGGCACACTATGATAAATATGGTAGGCATATTGTGATTATATGGGCATCGCAGGAAAATCGATAGGAAAATCGATAGGGCTCACATCTAATATTAACCTGAAACCTCTAGGTTAGCAAACCAACGCCTTACTCACTGAGCCCCCGTTAATTCGCGCCTTTCAATAATAAACCTAATTTAAAAGATAAAGCGGATTAAATGTTAAACATTTTATTTCCCAATTATATCTGAATGAACAGATCTCCATCCAGCATGTAGAGTCTTCTTCGAGGATTCCACGATGCTGGCCATATCAGGATGATTAGCCAGGTTTACATTTTCTTGCATGTCAAGTGAGTGATCATAAAGTTCTTGGCCTAACATTTGTGACATATCTGCTTGATAGACCGGATCCCCATTAAAATGAAACCATTCGGTGTAACGGTATTTATCCGTCCTTACCGTATATCCCATTGCATTGATCTCACGTTTATATGTTTGTGAGAAGGCTGCAGTTTTCCACTGTGTGGCCGGACTTTTTATTAAGGGGAGCATACTTTTCCCTTCCGCGCAGACAGTTACATCAGATGATTGTTCTGGGCAGAGAGGCACCTCAGGAAGTCCAGCTGCCTCGACTATAGTGGGAAACAGGTCAACAAACTCGACAAGTTGATTTGTTACAGTACCTTGATCAGTTATACCCGGAACACGGATCATCATTGGGGCGTGTAAAGCGTCTTCAAAATTTGTTGCCTTACCCCAAAGCCCATGTTCACCCAAGTTGTATCCATGATCCCCTATAAAAGTTATAATTGTATCATTCATCAAATTTAGCTTCCTTAATTCTGCCAAAACATCGCCGACCAAATCATCCATGTAAGAGACCGCACTAAAGTAGGCTCGTCTTAAATCTCTGACTATATTATCAGGAAGGGTAGTGTTTGCCTGGCCATTATAGGTTAAAGCACCTATATCATGGTATTCTCTAAGTTCCATCGCGTTATTCCAAGCCACGTGCGGCATATCTATCGGAGCGTAGGCATTGTCAGGAAGGTGGATTTCGGATAAAGGAAAATGTGTCAAATATTCCTGTGGGAAGATGAAGGGTAAATGAGGCTTAATGAAGCCCACGGCCAAAAAAAATGGTTGTCCACCCTTTGATAGTTCATTCAGAGACGTCTTAGCTTGGGCTGCGATTCTGTCATCGTGTAATGGTTCTTGAAGTCGTTCGTCATCAGAGACGGCTCTCCAACTAACATTATGTTCGGCCCCTCCTGGTCCGCCGGGTCCTCCTGGTCCGCCGGGTCCTCCTGGTCCGCCGGGTCCTCCTGGTCCGCCGGGTCCTCCTGGTCCGCCGGGTCCAACTTGTCTGTTGTGTTCGTGATGACCATCTTGTCCACCTGGTGCACCCCCAAGCCCTTCATAATATTCATCCCAAGATATAGGATCATTATTGTTAGACGCTGCCATGCCTGGATGAAATATTTTACCCATGCCCACACTCCTGTATCCATTGTTCTTAAAATACTGAGGCAGGGTTGTGAAGTTTCCTCCGACAGTACGGAAATAATGTTGAAGATCGTATACGTGGGTCGTGTCAGGTCTGCGACCCGTTAAGAAAGATGATCGACTCGGCGAACACAGACCAAACTGAACATAAGCTCTCTTGACCAACAAACTTCTACCAGCGAGATCATCGAGATGTGGTGTATGTGTCGGTCCAAGATTAAATTCCTTGTATCGGTCAAGCTGTGGTCTCAAATCATCAGATATTATAAATAAAACATTCTTCTTCACCCCTTGGACAACCAGTAACAAAGCAACAAATATTCCACCAAGAAACACACGCATGGTTATGACTGCCTAGCTGTCTTTCTGTTTGGTTAGCAACTGGCGAGATATATACCCATGCTCCACGCCTTATAGTTTGTCAGATAAGGAAACAAATTTAAAAAATGCTGCATGTGATAAGATATATAAATGGGGCTCGGTTCACGTGGAAAAAAAATGGAAGCTCGTCTATCGATGCGCAATTGTATAGGGAAATAACTACCAACTTCTGGGCGTTTCATCTGTGTCTTGATCGAGCCGCCACGAACAACAAGAAAAACAACAAAAAGGTAAGCCGCACTGGAGACGTGGGACCACATAGACTAAGATCATGACCACTGTAATATTTTGAGGTATTTGATGCGGCTAAATTTCAAGCGTGGACTTTTTAAGGAGAAATCCCCACTTTTACCAGCAATTTAATTAAGAACAGGACTATCCCAATTCCTTTATCGCTACTTATTGTTTACGCCGTGTGTGAATTACTGATTAGAAAAGGGGCCTCGAGAATTATTGTTTGAACGGCAAACGTTCACATTACAAGGCCCACATTGTAACATCATATCATAAATTGAAGTCCTTTAATCGATGGTCAATCGTCCAAGAAACACATATACCAAGTCTTATGTAGATTTTACTTGTATTGGGGGAGTTATAACACTTTTTCCAAGATCACCCCCACCCCTACACGCACACCAGAACAAAAACAGCAAGAAGAAGAACAACAATAGGAAAGTAGAACTTCAAACCCCATTGCATTTCATTTTACAACCAGATGAGTAGAGGCTGTGTCCAATTTCCTTGTCCAAACGAATCACGATTACCTTTGACCGTAGCCGTGTCCATATACTTGCCAAACCGTTAAGGATCAGCACGGTTATTAAGTCACTCATATATATTGGTTACGTAATTCTTTTAAGCAGGTTTAGTTGTTGTTTCCTAAATGATTTATACTTGGGTTTAAAAGGAACAGACATGGCTACTGCGCTGTTCCTCAGCAGTTGTACACATTTAAGGCCACTGATCGTTAATTGTACTCCGGTGGAGGGGGGGTGTCTTGAATGGGTAGGCTATGTATTACAAGGTCTGTCATTGAGTCAAAGGGGGGGGGGCGACTCCAACCATATCAAATCAATATTTGTATTGTAACATAATGTCCTTATCTCTATTGTTCTTTTATCTTGTTAATAAATATTCGTATCGGGTGGAATTACTTAAAAAATGATTCAAACGATGGGACACCGATGGATCTCAATATGAACTGTTAGATACTGAACTGCCCATCCGAATCACGAAGGGAATTGGTAAGCTAACAAATGGGTAAACTGACAAATGATGGGCGTATTGTCCAGCTCGTTGATGAATATCCATGTGGAATGTCGCAAAAATTACTACCATCCAATAATATTGTAGAGCTATGGATGTAGGGGCGTGTACCGGCGTCTAGAACGTCCATGGTGCCATAGTTTTTGAATAAATCATTGCGTTTTACATGGAAGGTTAGAAGCAGGCCGATTAGATAACAGAAAATTGCGGACAGCTGTTACAAGTACAAACAGTAAAACTCGTAACCAATATTTTGTGAAATGAATTCGCCACGTGCTTCAAAAGGCATGAACCTCCTAGTTCAGTTATTGACGTAAGAGTTCTTCCAGTCGACATGCTTGCTACGCTGCTGAGAGAGTCTAAATAAAACTAAAATGTAAAAAAACTTAATGTCATCGTATTAAGTGTAAGGCATTGAGAATCGTTAATCGCAAACCTAAATCCCTAATTGGATGTTCTCCTACATTAACACAGGGTTGAGTCGGGGACATTTAACATTTAATAACCAAATTATTATGAACACGGATTAGGCTAAACAGGCCGCCATCTTGAATGACCCCCCGCCCCCGCCCAATATTGACTCAGTGGTATCACTAATCACACTAATGTGTATGGACATGGATTCAACTACACCGAAAACGTATTTTTTGAAACAAGATCGACCATTTTGGATATTGGATAATTTGAGCTTTTTGGACACAGATTGCGGACTGAGACATTTTTGGTGATAATTTATGTCTATACTGACCATACACATCGTTCCACAATTTCATTTCAGCAACACTGCCCGCACGAATATAAATGTGACAAAGAAAGTCGTCTTTAATAATATTTGAGAGCAAATAGAAAAAAATAATACAGATAGCCGATAAAATTCGAATAAGGTGATTGCTACTCGAATGCTGCAAATAATACAGATATTCGATATTCGAATGTTGCAAAATTTTGATTTAATTAAATACTGTACGGAATTTAACCGTTTGCGGACTGATATTTTTTTTCTGAGTTTCAATTCCACAATATTTAAAAAAAAGGCCCACAGTTTCTAATCTTGTGAATTGTAGGTGTATAATTTATGTTACAAAAGCCCGTCTGTGACTAAGGCCCACATTTAGGACTTTAACCTTAGATAAACTATTTATATGTGTTGGTAATTGCTAAATCACTTGGTCCACATCTTTTAAATTCTTTTTATAGATAAGAGTTCATATACCTTGCTCATAGTCGATTAAAGATGCATTATGTAGGATTTAGATACTGACCTGGTCGTTCTTGCTAGACTTGTCAAAACAAAAAGAAGGCAAAATATAACGAAAAAATCAAATTACTTTATTCTAAGCGACGTTATGAGTGAATGAAGTTTTGACCATATTCTCGATTGTCAAGTAACATTAATACGATAATAAATAGGTCTCAACTATCTATTTCAAAGTTAAATTATTAAATTGAAAATGTGGTCTAATCCACTCATTCCACGGACCAGTTGTTTCGGAGAAGTGAAACGTTAAATCGCATTCCATTTCAGTTTTAAGGTAGATTCTATCAACCAGCGTTGTAGTTATGCTAAGAAATACACTTCTACAACAATTGATTAATTTTACTATTTTAACGGCATTTTGGAATGTACATGTCCTTTAAGCTAAATATTTAAGGAGACGAAGTAAATAAGCCTTTGGCCTGTTTTCGAATCCTTAATTTTTGTCAGTGTGTGTATAATATGTATCTTATGTGAATAAAATACTGTTTAAAGGGCCAATCCCGATAACTTTTTGGGGAATAAAACTGCTTAATTTTGTGTTAAAATCATTTAAAACCCATTATCTAAGGTCGATCAGCTAACCCGATATTTGTGATAGGCTTGTAAATAACTTAAACCTGACAGTCTGTATCTGGAAATGGAGGTCTTTGTATCATACAGTATCTGTAAAAAAACAGACTTTTTTCTATAAAAATAATATGTAGGTGAAATTTACCTTTGTTATCAAGTACAGTACATGGGTCATTCACTGTATAGACCTCTCAAGAAATGTAAATTGATTATCGATCAGGTCACTCAATAAAAAAAATTACCCGAAATCTTAAAAGGGTTACGTGTCCGGACAAAACGACTCAATATTTTCAGCTGAAATTTTCAGACAATGTCAATACACCATGCTTTTATGTTTTGGTCAATAAATTTCACAAATACTCGGACTTTAATTTTTGAGAGTCTGTTCTTATCGGGATTGTCCCTTTAAATCAAGCTAAATATTTAATATGTATTTAAAACAATATAAACCCCATATTAACTTCTTCAATTTTTAGATGTTAACGTTCTGATCATTTTTGAAGGCAACCCCCTGTTTCTCAGCTTGGTAAAAGGCAGAATAAGCCTCTTTCGATACTGATTTATACCCACCTTTTGCGAAACCCCCGAAGCGTAAAAAATGTTTTAAAATTATAGACTACTATACATTAAATATAAGAATTATGTATTTTAAACTACAATATCGTAACATTGAATATCGTTATACAAATTGGCGGGGTTTGTAATGGTTTAATATGTGCCCTTGAAACCATAAGGTCTGACATTGAGTCAGGTAGTGTGGATTCGATTCCCCACTTGTACGTGACAAGAAATATGATCGCGTGTCCAACCTCGTGCGTTTTCTAGATATCTTTTCCGGCGTGATTTCCCCTTGTTAGGATGGGACGAAAAACCGAGGTCCCGCGTGCACATTGACTGTTAGAATTCGATATAAGAGTAGGCCGTAGCGCCGCTACCTTGGCAACATTTCCCCTCATAGCACACTGTATGGCGTATACCCATCATCATTATCCTAGTTTAGGAACAGAACGGTAGGACGTTAAACCCCATTTCATTGCTTTTCATTTATATGTGTCTTTGGGATTGCTTCTACTGCAAAAAGTCCATACACGCAAGCTAATTATAGAAAAAGAAAAGAACCGTGAGTTAAGTACAAAAAATCCGACCGTATTAAAATGAATGGATACTAATATAAAATACTATTGCAAATTTTAAAAAAAATGACCACGAAGGGCACAACAAAACAAAACAACAACACTATAAGCATCAATAACAAGAGCAATGGAAATATCAATTGATTACAACTAAAACGATGGGGATGGTAGATCCTTTTATGGACACCTTGATTTTTTTTGTGGGGATACAATTTGCAAGTAGGGTACGGTACACATATATTTGCTAAACTATTGGACGATTTGGTCTACAAAGCTTGATAAAATATGTCAAGTTTTCCGTAGGTTTTACCCACCAGATTTTGTAGTAATAAGGAACCGGTCGACCATTCAACTATTTGATAGAAACCTGTGGAATCTAGAAATGCAGCCCATTGTGTACATTGGTAGTTACCTTCACCATCACTACTGGTGGTTTGTTGTATTGCTGTGTCAAGGACAAAGTAAGATGAATTAGAAATATGGACGTGTCTGATATCAACGGCTCGTCTTTTCAGGTCAAAATCTTCAATCACTATTCTTAAAGACTGAGCAGTGACGACCACGTTATACAGCTGAGATATGGTTCCAAAACTAATTTGTCCAACAGAGTTGAAGGAAAGAACCTTAACCCAGGATCGACTTTCTACAAACCACTGAACTTCGCCTGTCGTAACTGATGATGTAAATAATAAATCGGATTCCCACAAATAGCTGAATGAAAAGATGGACCCGTTAGATGCAACCGAGAATCGAATACGTTGGGCCCGTTTTGCTTGATATTCTGTTTGATTGAATATTTCGTTCATGACTCCCAAAATAACGCCTCCTTCAATCAAGATATCGTTAAGTGTAGATGCGACTCCATTGGCAATAGCTCGGACAGGTTTTCCATTTCGAATAGCAGCTTCCAGGTATTCTTTAGAACCAGATATAGCAATACCGGAGGAGGTATGTGAATAAGCTTCATGCCAACATGCATCGAGTATCCAATTTGTTTTATAGTTAATCTCGCCATCATACTCATATAGGTGATTCTTAATAGACCAAATAAAGAATTGACCAGCACCTTTACTATATTTTTGAATGGCTTCTCTCGCACTGGGGTTTGTAAACCTGTAGATGTATTCGAATCCACTAAACTCGTGGGACAAATAATCTGTTACATGGACGTGCAGATTACTTGAAGCAGATGTAATGTCCACTACCTTAGTGCGAACCGATAGATTTCCTGAAAAATAAAGATCGGCACCCTTTTCCAGTGTGGCAAGACAATTTTCTGATGAACCAAGTACAGCCGTGAAGTTATGTTCGCTTATCAAACACGGCGTAGTGTCATGAAAGCTAGAAGCGTACCATTCGAGAGTTCGCGGTGAATTTACTACGGTCTCAGTCAATGAGCTTAACTTAAGCTGCCACGTTGATATGTCTGCCGTTGAAAAAATGTCTTTCCTTTGCCTATACGGGGTTGAATTTAGATATACAAAAGTTTCAATTATGCGTGCGTAAACCTCTTCTGTATATTCAAAATATCCGCTATTATCTATGGAATACAAAGTCCTCTGTGGACCCTCGTGCACCATCACTTTGATGTTGCTTCCGTTTTTCACCGACTCTACAAGCAAGTTATGGTCTCCGAATGACATTTGCCCTGCCTGGTCTACAGAGAACATATTCGTCCAGGTACGACTATGGCAGTAATCTGAAAAGGTAGTTATTAATGTAGAAAATAAAAGAACAAAAACTCATTAATAAGGCATATACGATTGACCGAGATCTCTGTAGCATCTATTCCAAACATATCAAGAATAATCGGAAGACGATGGCAGTTTAAGAGTTTTCACGTATATGTTTTAGACTGGTCGTCCATTACGTTGATCGGATATGTATAACGATACCATTAAACTTTTTTGAGTGATGTGAAAAACATTTGTTTTTAAATTTGAAATGATAGTTACATTGTATCGTCAGTTTTGTTTTTATTGGATCCAGTATTGGGTAAGGTGTGTATAACTCACCAGGAGGTGTTAGTTCACATTTCAATCCTGTAAAACCACTTGGGCAGTGACACATTCCTGCATAGTAGGTTCCATCATTTAAACAGCCGTTATCCTGTAACATAGTATACAAAAGCAACAGTGTTTAAACAGGCATATGTTTTAAGTTAATTAAAAAAATAATATCTAAACATATCATATTATTTACTGTCGCATAACATTAACATGTACACAGCTACGGTTCTATGACATTTAAATGTTAAAATAGCTTCTGTCATATAACATTGATATTAAACGACTCCTGTTGTATGTTAATAATATTTAAACAGCTACTGTCATATAACATTAACATTTAAACAGCTACTGTTATATAATATAAACATTTAAACAGCTACGTGTAGGATATTAACCTACCCGAAGTTGATATGTTTAAGAAAACGCGGGCTTAGCCCAAGGGCTCTATAACATATCAATCTGAGGGAGAGTGGGTTTATATCTGACATATACAACGCCCACCCTTAAATTAAATGGACTATTACATTAAGGTCGACAACGATTGGATACCTTATCGGTAGTTTCCATCAAATAACGAACACTGTCGAATTAATCACGTGCAATGACGTGGTAATTGTTGTTTACACGTCGCCATTTTGAAGAATCGACTAGCGAGCAAAAGCAAAATGGATAGGAATACGAAGTCAGACGAATAATGATTCCCTTTTAGTCAACATATTGACGATGGAATTGAAGTGAATGCAACTCTCGATGAAGATATATTCCACCCTAAAGACAATTTGAATCAAAAGGCGTTCTTTCCGATAATTCTGACAGTCAGTGAACCATGATTGGAGGTTTTCACTAAGTTTAGAGAAGGATTTTACCGACTGTTTTAAGTGGGCTGTATCCAAAAATACTTTATAAAGGAACTCTTGGGCGATAAATACTTTCAAGTCTTGGAGTGTGTGGATGGAAGGAAAATAATTCTGAAAGATATCTTCGACATGGTGTGTGGATAACCGATTTAAATATGCCGATAAGTCCGCCGTCTATTTCAGCCCTGAATGTTTCAAACTGTCCATAACAATATTTAATTGTCAAAAGAATAAAAATGTTAAAATAGCTTCCATCATATAACATTGATATTAAAACGTCTACTGTTGTATGTAAATAATATTTAAACAGCTACTGTCATATAACATTAACATTTAGACAATTGCCATAAACTGAGTGTTAAATTGTACGATAAACGGGATGACTTTGACTTTCCGATTGTTAACTTTCCATTTATTAGTAGTAACATTCCAATTTCTCCAGCTTATGGAGTGTTTGTGTCTCAACTAATTCGTTACACGAGAATTGTTCCTTTTATTCTGATTTTTTAAGTAGATCGCGGCATTTGTTATCTAAGCTTCAACTACAAGGATACTTGCGCACTTAACTTATTAAAACCTTAAAAAAGTTTTATGAACGTCATATTGTTTTGATTAGTAAATATAACATGTCTCTCTCGGCTATTATTCCAGATATTTTTAATTGATACGTATACCGTTACTATCATCCTGATGATGTCTACTACATTGTTAAGACAGTTCATCACGTGCATTTTGCATACTATAGTTCATTGGCCAATCACGCTATTTGACCGACATTTCGCCTAAAAGATTGGATGCAGCTATGGCGGGTGTGGCCCCAGGCAGGAAAAGCTTACTCTTCCGGACACCTGTTACCCCTGCTTGTCGTGTATTTTGTACACGAGGAGCAGTCCATTTGCTGATTACACTATTTTGCTTGAATACACTGTTTAGCCTATAACGTTTTTAGCACTTCGAATTCTGTCTTATGGTTTGGATTGTTCGTACTTGGTTTTTATTTTATTATTACTGTCATATAATATTAACATTTAAACCGTTACTGTCATATAAACAGCTACTGTCATATAACATTAACATTTAAACAGCTACTGTCATATAATATCAACATTTAAACAGCTACTGTTATATAATATCAACATTTAAACAGCTTCGGTCATATACTATTTAAATTTAAACAGCTCTTGTCATATAGTATTAACATTTAAACAGCTACTGTCAGATAATATTAATAACACTGATATAAAAAATATCGACTGTCGTATAACATAAACATTAAAATATCTACTTCATATAATATTAATATTTAAACAACTACTGACGTATAACATAAATAACTAGCTTCACTGATCCTATAGGGTTTAAAAAATTCACATCGGTTTTGAAGAAAACCATTAAATATACTACAATCCACCCCAACCCCGGACCCTTTAAAGAAGCAAACAGTTAATATTATACAAATCAAAAAAAGGACGGTATACCGGTTAATTCTAATAGAAATTTGAGATCACTATGGCGTAATTAATAGCCACAAAAGGCACATATTTACGCACACGCCCGGTCGTATGAGAGAGAGGGAGGGAGTGGGAGAGAGAGAGGGGTAAATTGGGTTTAACGTCCACTAGAGAGAAACTAGGTCATTTCGTGACTAACATATGATTCAAATTATTTTAATAATTCGCTTGCGCGCAGTGGGCGGAAACCAGAGGGCCCGGAGAAACCCCAAGAGGTTGGACAAGCGATCCTACTCGTCATGTTCAACCGAGGAATCGAAACCACAACACTTAACTCAATGACAAACCTTATGATACAGCGCGCACGTTCTAACCATTCGGCCATCCAAGTCCGCTATACAAGAAAGAGTAGCAGACTAAACTAAATGCCCCCAAAACCAAATAGCAAATACTATACTTACCACCGCTAAAACAATACATCCAGTTTGTTCATATGATACCGCAGTGGAAAGAAATATGTTGCCCTCTACAAGATAGCATATGTTTCCGCAAAGGACGCCAAAATCACAATCCCAATCATTTAAACAT
Organism: Patella pellucida; assembly: GCA_917208275.1. NCBI lineage: Eukaryota > Metazoa > Mollusca > Gastropoda > Patellidae > Patella > Patella pellucida. The sequence continues at coordinate 69,376,661 of OU795039.1, forward strand.
TTTATATAGCACTCCACAAATACCATCCCCTTCACTGTTGATGAACTTTTTGTTGCATGAAAAGTGCCATGGGTATTCAAACCAGGAATTGCAGTTGGTATCATGGACATTTCACTGGTCTCGCAAAAACACAAAGACAGTCTGGTACAATCAAGAATCATCAGAAGTATTACTGTTAGCCAACTGTTAGCCATTTTGGGCCGACTGGTCTTAGCTGGTATATAACACACCTATTGGAATGAGCTTACAAAGTTGAAATTAAGCGATCTTTTATCGTTATTTTAATACAAGAAAATCAATCAATATTGGTTCAAAAGGAAATGAGCCAAAAATAGTGTGTTCTTTTATTCTCAATCCAGCCATATACAAGTTATTGGTCCTTGGTGGACGGTAAAGAAATAATGTTTAGAAAAGATATGGTCAATACTAAATTATTAATGTTAATTTACGATAGAGCAGATTGTGATATTGTCTTCGTGCTTCATAAAACACAATAGAATAATATATGTGTTGACAACTCTTTGCACAGCAGCCATCTCTTTAAAACAAGATAGCCACAGACAGCAGCTTCTTCGGTGTTGACAGTTCATTCAAAAATTTCCTCCAAACACACTGTATGGCACATGTCCGTCATCGATATCCCGGCTGGTGTAGAAAAGTAGGACGTTAGTCCCATTTAATTTGGGGGGTTGGGATGGCCTAGTGGTCTGGGAGTGCCGCGCTTCGACCTCTAGCTGGCCTCTGGCTTGCGGCTGTGGTTTCGAGCCCTGGTGTGAGAGTATGTGGCATGGAGATAGGGGCGCCTTCTCAACCTCGTGGGTTTCCTCCGGGCACTCCGGTTCCCTCCCACTGCTAAAGACCCCTACGCGCAATAGAATTATTGAAATAAAATTTTTAAAAAAATTATGTTAGTCCCGAAATGACCTAGTTGTGTTGAGTGGACGTTGAACTCTCTCCTTCTCTCTCACCCATTTAATTTCATGGAATATTGGCACATGTCTTTCGGGCATTATCCTGGTTAATGCAGGAAAGTAGCACGTTGAACCCCGTTTAATTTCGTGCTCTGTATAGATTAAACACAAAAACATAATATGACGTCAATGATTTTTAAAAGCCTTGACTTCACTTGTTTGACCTTCGAAAGTTCATTGTTTTAAACCTTAGGGCTGACGTACATTACATAATCCAAATTATCTATTGCATAGGCGTAGGAGCCAGGACGCGGGGTGTGGTGGAGCTGTTGTGGTGGTGATGGGTGGGTCTACATTTAATCGGGCAAAACAATTTTTTTCGGGAGATCATCTTTCATCAAGATTTAGCACTGGCTAAATTATGAAAAATAAAATTTGGTATATATTTATATATGGATTAAATGTGAACATTATTTCGCCCCGGAACAAGATTTGGCCGAAATGCGGGACTTTCTCTGACCACCGCGTCGGTTGGAGAAATTCAAAACCGGATTTCAAAGTTTCAGAAAATGACACAATTCTGATTTCTATTGAGAGTGTCTAGTTCTCAATCTCAAACTACAGTTCCCGAAGCTTCGCTCCGCTAGGCATTATTTGCATTCATTTTTCGAGATTTTTCGACGGTTAAATTGTTAATTGTGGTAAAGTTCTGTAGGGTCAGCGGGCGCTGTCGACTTATTTTTCAGACAAAAATTATACGCCCCCCCCCCATCCACAACAGGAAAATCGGCCCGTACGCCCATTATACAATGTATCCTTGATGATGCAAATGGCTGTTACATACAATCTTTTGATTTGTTATCAATATGTGTCGCTATTATATAGGTCAGAGTATATCGATTATATTCATATTAAAATGTATGAAATGAACATGCTGACAGTTTACAACAGCGTGTGGTTATATCTAGTTGTGTGTCCGTATGTAATAACACAGTATGTGTATACTATAGATGATACGCCTGGGGTTGGTAGAAGATTTGATGGTGTCGGGGGATTGAGCGGAGGGGGAGTATGTTTTTATTTTTACCTTTTTTGACCATAACCTGTGGACATGATATTTTTGTTATCAATCTTGTGGATATCGTGACATTATTTAGTGATATATATGTAGTTGTCTCCCCTGCCATAGCATCGGAAATAATAAGCTGTTAAACGTCACACTAACGAGCGTTAGCTTGCGTAGGTAGTACATAATGTTACACATACGCAACATTTACGTCAGATGGTGCCCTCGTTACATAACCTCTGCGTCGTCGTATTTAAGGGATTTTGACCGTCAGTTGCCACAAACGACACCGATGCAGTAGACCTACATTTATGTAACGCCTTACACTACCCCGATCTCAAACATAACACATTGATCCACGACTGGCTGCTTTGCTCCAACTGTGGTAATTAATAATAATATAATAATAATAATAATAATAATCACGTCATTTTACAAGGGTAGCAAATTAGGCCTGAGGCCTTTTTCCAATTTGGCCCTTGGCACAGATCGTGCGAATGATTTCGATCATTACTGCAGGAAGAAACCGAAGAACTCGGGGGAAACCTGCCTGATCGGACGGGAGACCGAACATACGCCATTACGCCATATATACAGTTGGCTAAAAGTTGAAAGTTTGACCGACAGAGGCAATTCCTACTGCCAAGGGTTTTTTTTACGCCCCATTCCAACGAATAGAGGTTGTCCATGGCCAGATCCTCCGTCCTGCACCTCTGACCACGTTTATTGTTTCGGATTGGCATGCACAGTTATCAAAGCCTGCGTGTGGAACACGAAATCAACAAATTGTATACGTATCCATGCATTGTGCATATAATCAACCATAAAATATTAGGCCGACTGTCTCTTTAATAACCCACATATCCTAAAGATCAGGAAGGGGATGTGTGTGTGTGTGTGGGTGTGTGTGTGGGTGTGTGTGTGTGTGTGCGTGCGTGCGTCCCGGGGGGGGGGGGGGCAGTTGTGGGTGAAATCAAGTGGGTTTATAGATGAGAAAGGGTCACACGAAAAATTCATCTATCGAAATACTTGGATATATAGTGATATGATGATCTACCCCTATCCAAAATCCCTATGATAGGTTCGACCTTCCCAATCCGCCTGATTAATGAACTCTCACATCACCCAACATGATTAGTTGTTACCATGAATATCCCGACATTAAAGTAATCAACACCCAGTAGTTTTATATACTGTATGTAAATATAATCTACTTATAAAATTGATACTCAAATTTTATTTTTGATATTTTAATAAGGTCATTGTCTTAGATTTGTTAATATAATTTTGGTCCAACGTATATATAAAACTATTTTGATCATTCATGTCTTAAAATATCCGTTACAGGCAACCAGTAAACTATTAGTGAATTATCCACAACAACAACGAGATGAAATACTTGATTATTTATTCAAGGTAAGTAGTATGCTAAACATAATAAACTGTATTTGAACAAAGAACAAAACAAGTTTCATCACTCTCACTTAATTAAAACTAAAGTTATCGTGTCTTAAAGCATCAACCGATCAAATTGCTTATCACTGCTTACCCTAAGCAGAAAATGATCATCTTCGAACACCATCAAGGCATTGACCTAATAAACACCTACACCAAGTTTGAATATTCTAGCTCAATTAGAAGTTAGGAAGCCATTGTGTCTCAAAAAGTGTGACGGACAGACGGACGGACCTAAGGACGGACAAACAGACGCAGAGACAGACGGACGAAACCATTTTTATAGTCCCCTGCTTTCTTCGAAAGGCGGGGACCATAAGCATGTTTGTACGACGTTTGTGAGGGACAATAAGCATGTTAGTACTACGTTTGTGATATGTCTTTTTATGCTATTCATAACCTATAAAACAAATCAGTTTTACGTTCGGATCACTGACCAGTTATCTTATTACAAAGATGCATGTTTAAATGTCTCTTGTATGGTATATTGACAGCTTTTATTCGGAATATTAAGAGTACGGATTACCCAGAGATTTATGGGCTGAAGTAATATGGAAATAAATCGGAACATTAAAATGAAGTCGAATTTTACAGAGTGTCGGAGTAATCATATGTCGGATGTGACAGAGTACACTGTATCAGCATTTCGGGGTAACCTTGTAGGTAATTGCTAATACATGTGTTATGAGGTGATCAATAGTCAGTAGTGATCCCCATTAAATAATTCGTTTGTGAATAGCATCGAATACTTGTGTTGATCGCCATTATAAATACTGCCTTTTACTCGACAACACAGACCCGTTCTAATCGTACTTCGAAATTCTGCACCAGGAACTGGCACCACGCGCTACTAATCTGGTTGTGCTCGTACTTTCGACACCTGACTCATAGTACGCTTGACCTGCCATTTAAAAATCTTTAAAAAAAACTCGCGTGTTCTCCATAGACTTTATTATGAATAACCGCTCATCTAGACTCGTTCAAAATTAAATCAATTAAACGATTGAAAAGTGGATTGCCTTGACTAAGCTGTAGGTGTTTTTAATATACAACGTACACTGTAAAAGATATCCATTTTTTATGTGGCCGATTTTCGTAGTTAAACACCTTTTTTTCTGTTAATTGATGGCTTTTTTTGAGAAATTGTGTTAAAAGTGTGTTTTTTTTCCTTCAAATTACGTGTTTTATATATTTCTATGGAATATTCAGTATTAAAAAGGAAATTTCCGTGAAATTTAAGGCTAAAATGTTTTATTCCCTTCTATAACGGACCAGAAAGTTCCGTAAAAACTGGGCCTCAAATGTTTTTTTTTTCATTTTATAATGGACTTAATTCTGTTATTTTACGGATAAACAGTCTAATGACCAGGAATTTACGGATTTTTTTCTGTTTGCAAATGCAACGATAAGTAAACGTATACATATATATAATCATTCCTTAAAATTTCATTTAACAGCATTCATTTCAATTTATTAACCATAATATGAAGAATCATATTTTGTAAAGTTTGGTATATTAATTGTCATTTTTATCGAAATTTCAATATTTATACGATCTATAAATGTGTATTGTAATCAAATTGTAAGTATTTTCATAAATTATGTGTAAAAATATGCTTCGACACTCCGTGAATATAGGTTATAATATCTGGTATAACCGATTGGCCAGTGTAAGCCGGGTTGTGTCTATTGCAGAATTAACGTACCTGCAAATTGATAGCACCGCAAACTTACGCCTGAAAGCCTTTAACCGGCCCAATCAAATTCAATGTTTTCTTTATCCCTTTCATGCTAAGGTAAGAAAAATTACTCGCATTTTTTTTCTGTATTTGAAAATGGAATTTATATTAATTGAAGGAATTTCTGTAAATTACAGGAAAATTTTCCTGGTAGGTTTTGTTTCCGGTATTTTTCTCCGTTTTTTCGCTGATATTTTGTTAGTAGAGACTTAATATAAGATATATATATTTCCATGGCCAAATATTTATATACTCATAGCTGTGATACAAAGTCCAATTGGTATATAAATCGATGATGAACTATGTAGATTTATGTTACCACATATAAATCACGATTAGACGAACACCTGGTTTTCCAGACATAATATTTACCTGTAACCACTGTTTGTCGTGTATCTAGTACAAGGTTAACAGTCCATATTCTGATTACACTATTTTGCCTTATTGCACTATTTTGCCAATACCGTTTTTTTAGGACTTCGAGTTTTGTCTAATATTTTGGATTGTTCGTATTTGGTTTTATTTTATATTATACTATGGTACGTAAAACGAAATCTGAATTACAAGGTTTCAAAATATAGTGCAAACAGTTCGGTTCACGATTACAAAATTTTCAATTAAACTAATTGCTTGATGTATAACAAGAACATGGCACAGATCAGGCCGGAGAATATGGCTATCAATTAGCCAGCGAAACCACGTGGAAGTAGCCTTATTTAAGTTGCCAGATTAGCTGTTTTATGTTACAAGACCAGAACTAAGTTACACAGGGGGACACAATTGTATGGAATAAAACATCACTTAACGACGCTTCGGCTAGGGGTCTCTAGTCTCTATAAACAAATGATACACATTATTACTGAGCAGAAATTAGCCCATGAATATGTGATAAAGACTGGCATCAATATTCTTTTTTAAACACACACACAGAAGCGTAGTCGATACGCATTGCTTGATACAAACTAGATATTCATATTCGAAACGTCGTTCAGTTATACATTTCCTGTTCAATCACTAAATGCCACTGATTCAATTCATATTAACTTCGAAATAAAACTGTGAAAGGTTAAAGAGGTTGAAAGAATATCCGACGACACCATTCTACTCTACTGTCATAGCTTTTTTAAAATGTATTTCAGCCAAATTTCGGTGCTTCCTTGCATATTCTTAAAGTGGAAATAGGCGGCGATGGTCAGAGCACAGGTAAGCGTTTGATTTAGGCTTCCTTCAAACAAAGATACTACAGCACCCCTACCCCAAATAATTGAAAATATGCGTTTATATTACTAAGCATTTAAAATGAGTTGTCCGATTCTCTTTAGAACTTTAAATATCTTTTGAATATTTCCCTAAGGAAACGTTGAAATCAATCTGTGCATGGGTGTTTGCATCTTTTACTGTACGATAAATTATCCCTAAACTAGATAATATTTCATTCTGTGGCATGTATCATTTTAAAGCGAAACATACAATGTACTCCAGTTCATATTGTTTTCTTGCAGATGGAACCGAAGCTTCCCACATGCACTATAGCTGGGATCTGAACTTTGAACGAGGTTATGAATGGTGGATGATGAAAGAAGCGAAAAAGGTCAAATAACTTTTATACGAAACTTTATTAAACAGGGAACCTAAGTACACACATCAAAATAACTTATAATAGGTTATGGGAACTTCTTTTTGCGGTCAGTGGTCATCATTCTCGGTATCCCGAATGCTATCGCGTCATTCTACTACACTAACCCCTGGGCCCATCCACATAGTTAAATTAAGTAACTGACATTAATTTATTACAACTAAGAATAATGTGGTGAACGTAAACAATGATGTTAAAACTGTTGTGTAAACTATTTTTGAGTGGTTCGTAGAATTAGGCTACAATCAAGGGCTGATGGACAAATGGGTCAGTGGAGTAGAACGGAAAAATACCACTGGGGACACCGAGAATGAGTGGTGATAGAATATTGTCAAAATAATATAAAAATGACTTCGAAGGAAGACAACCGTCATAGTATTGCCCTGAGCATATACTTGAAGGTCATGCTTTGCACGAGTTTCAATACAATTTAAAAACAATTGAAACGTTTATGCAAACGACATACGTACCCATATCTGAACTCATGTTGTGGAAGGCAGAGACTGTGGATAAGGGTAAGATTTTATTTCTTTGTGAACGCTGTAATCTTAATCGAACCCGCTAAATATATACGCCGTAGTTTTCGTTTTTATCTACAGAGAAATCCAGATATCAAATTATTCGGGTTGCCCTGGGCTTTTCCAGGATGGGTTGGTGGAGGAACACTAAGTCCCTACACATATCCGAAAGTGACGTCAACGTATGTGTGTGAATGGATTCTTGGCGCTAAAAGAGTCCATAATCTTACGATCGACTATGTCGGGGTATGTATTTCAAAGATTTTAACACGATTTAGAATTTCATTTTAAATATCTTCGTCTTCAAAAAGTACACATATACCAATAATGAAGTACGGCATCTGCATATTGGGCACTGACTCACTAACCCGAAATACCAGGGTTCGACCAAGCATTGACTAAGAGAGTTCCTCTGGACAGTTTGAATTCGATGAAGAATAGGCATACCGACGTTGTACGGGTATTTTGTTTTACATATCGTTGGAGGAATCATGCCCTCCAATTAAAAATGCACTTGTTTATTCGAATTACAATTGGAAATTCGTAACTTTGTAGGTCAGAACTTTTTCTTCTGGATTACTAGATAATTGATGTAATTGAAAATTTTGAGCGTACCCCTCCTGTGCATGGCATCTATTACTGTTCACAGCTAAATGAAGCTTCGATCTGGTTTTTATACACAGAAGCTATTTGATCTTTCTTTTCAATTTCAGATTTGGAATGAACGGAATTATAATATTACTTATATTATGGTAAGTATTTAAAGTATGAACGATCTAGAAATTCCTGTAATTAATAAATGTTTTTATTAGAAACAAAAGGGTTATGGCAATATGATATATTTCTCTTCAGACCTTAAGGAAGACATTAGATTCCTATGGGTTACAACATGTAGAAATCGAGGCAGCAGATGACGGTGTAGATAATTTAAAAATAGTTCACGACGTCCTAACAAATCCAGACCTAGCTCGTGCTGTTTCTATTATTGGGTTGGTATACACATTGATGAATCACAGAATACAATATACATGTACATGTATTTAAACAGAACAAAAATAAAGTTATTGAAGTGTCTCTCTGTCTTGTTCATTGAGACTTTAGAGTGCCTCCGAATGTATCTTTGAAATCACAGAATCCTCAAACTCCTTTCGTTTTATGATAACATCGCTTTAACCCCATTTAATCCGCTGTTAGATGGTGATTAGACTGCATCATTAGAGTTTAATGTCCACTTCCACCGAGGGTGGTGTCGCAGAGAAGTAACATAAGAGAGGATATATAATATCCCGTATTTTCAGATTCCACCAGCCAAGGACCCACATTGACATGTTGGCACTTGAGACCGGTAAACCAATATGGGCATCGGAAGACTACAGTCAACCACCAGATAATTACGGAGGGTCATGTTGGGCCAGGGTAAATTTAACGTTTCATGAAAGTTCAGATATAGGTCTTTATTCTGTGTTAAATGATATATAAAATTTTAAATTAATCAAAACTAAGGTTGTATATTGGTTTTATTCCTTCAAATTTTCAGACTATCAATCAAGATTATTCCAATGGATTTATCACTGCGTAAGTGTAATTGATTTATTATATAGATTTAAACATGTTTATTTGCGGATAATTATCTGCATCATCACTGATCGATTAACGACACCAAAGCACTTGTTTGCCTGGTATATAGTTTGTATTATTGAAAAGGTTATGTGTTACATTTGACTAATATACCGTATACCGATATGACGGTTCTATGTTCTATTTTTATTCCAGTCAGATAGCATGGTGTGTTATAAACAGTATGTATGATGGTTTAAACTATAATGATAACGGTTTAATGCGGGCAATAGAACCATGGAGTGGGTCTTATTATGTTGCTGCTCCAATTTGGGCTTCAGGTAAATCACAGACTACAAATTAAACAACTGCCAGCATAAATTCATTATAGGCAGTGGCTTTTGTAACGACAAGCCGTAAAGAGTCATAAAAATAGTCCCCAGGCTATTATTACGACGATATTTCAAACCCCTCAATCGGCGAAGTTAAAAACTGAATAGTCGTAAAAATAGTCCTAACCCCAACCCCAACCCTTTCCATCTCTTAATTGCTGCTTTAAAACCGTTGAAAATACTGCTACTTTTTCCAAAGCTGATTTTGGAGAGATTTGCAGCCATTTTGGAATTCGTTCTAAGCTTTGCTCAGACTCATCGGAACACTAGCCACTGTGTTTATTATATCTACCCTTTCTCTTGTGTAAACAGTAGTTCTGGCCCCGAGTTCACAAAGCATTCTCAGATTTAAGTTATGAATTTGCTCAAAATTGTTCGTCTTATTTTAAGTAAAATATAGCGCTTTATAAAGCCTTTGTTGTTTTAATATATCAAATACACCAATAAGAAACTATGCCCAAAGTTTTGTGTTTCCGGATCAAACATATTTCTCATAAACATTGATTGAAGGTTCAGTAAACTCTCAACTATTCCGATAATGCTTTGTGAACTTGGGGCCCTGTCTTTTATACTTGAAATATATTTGTATTACTGTTGTTCAAGACATGGCACCTCTGTCGACTATATCGACTTTCGATTTTAGTAGAAACCTATTGTACAGAATAGCTGTTTTTCAGCCCACACTACACAGTTTACCAAACCAGGATGGATGTATCTAAAGCATGGTTCGGGTGTTGGAAACTTTTCTAGAGGAGGTAGTTATGTAACATTTATGAGTCCAGATCAACAGGATTTTACAGTAGTTATTGAAACTGGGGTAGGTAACAGGGTTATGTTCCAAATATTCGTTGTATAGTTTAATAATAGTGTATAACAATGTTTAAATTCAATTGATTTGTGTTTGAATTATTTGTGTTTGAATTTATTTCAGACATTTAACCATTCCCATTGTCGTAAAGTCATCGAACCATTTACAGTAGAACCACAAGATGTGATATTACAGCTAAAGGGGACATTAGTGAGTAAGAAAACGATGTTTCTCTCTTGCAAAAATGTTATTGTTTCACACCCCTGATCTCGCTAGATTTAAAATATAGCAGGGTTTCCTTTTGGTTTGAATAATGAACACGGCCTTTCAAGTTTTAGATAAAGTTCAATCACATTTGACGGAATTCGAATATTGCTGCTGAACATATGGCCGTTTTTCTGAAAGACAATGTTTTTAACATTTGAGACTTACACCCTCGGAATTACTCATTTTATTTTAATTCTGCAGGCGGAAGTTGATCAGTTACAAGTGTGGTATACAAAACTAACGTTTGATGGATCCAATTCATCTATATTCCAAAAGAAATCACCATTTAAGGTATTTATTGGTGTAACTGGGTCAAATTTCAACATTGTCCGAAAATTAAATATCTCCAGAATTCGTACACCGCTATAGTGGGTATAAATTGCCCCCCCCCCCCCTCCCAAGAAAAATAAACTCAATTCAAAAATATGAGTTCCAGTGTTAATACTCGCAATACTGTGATAGATGGGGCGCGAAGAGGTGTATGAAAAAGCCCCACTCAAAAGTTTTTCACGCAACCATGGGACAAGACTAATTGTTGCAATTAGAATGACCACAGTTAGTGACTTGTGGATTGTCTGTTTTGATGTATGGCACATCTACTTTGTCAGATAAATAAATATAATGCAATTTGTTTGTTATCTCAAGGTTACTAATGGTGAAATACGTCTAAGTTTGGATATTGATGAAATCTGGACATTAACGACTATTACTTCTGGACAAAAAGGCCAACACAATCCCCCGCCGTCACCATCACCGTTCCCGTTACCTTATACAGATGACTTTGAAGGTAGAAAAACAATTCTGCGACGAATATTCACCAGGGCCTACTTTGTGCCATGAAATTATTGCCATTTACCTCATGTGGAGATTGTGTGTGTATAAATATCACGATGTAATATGCCAAAGTTACCTCTTCTCATCTGAGATAATGAGACAGCTTCCAATTTGCTGCTATATTTCTGATTCCACAATTTGAACAAGTCTTAATACTAAAATCTTTAGTTTATTAAAAACGACCTTCCAGTAAAGACCAGCGTGTCAATATTAAGCTAAATACTGACTTTTAGATTCGATCGATTGCAAGAGATTCTCTTTTTTCGCCTTAGGGTAGACTAATATATGCATAAATTATTTCATAATATCTTCCTTGACCAAATTTATTATTTATAATATTATTTATAATTACATTTTACAGTATACCCTATATATTCGGAAGCGTATAATTTGGTTGCCCAAGCTGGTTATTATGAGATAACTGATATTGGAGCTCCACAAAATAAAGTCATCCGCCAGATGTCGCTTGAGATGCCAGTTGTATGGGGTAATACCGACAGACTGGGGGTTACACTTGCTATGATCGGGAATACTAACTGGTAAGTATATAAATAATTGTTCCAGTTTGAAACATCGGTTTAAATCAAAGTTCAGTTAAAATGATTTTGCTGTCTTTTGAATGAATGAAATATTGTTTTATGGTACGTCAGCACCAACCGGGCCATATTGCGCCAAACATAATGAAATAAACCGAGACAAATTTGATAATATCACAACGATGTATTTATATATGTAAATAAAAACAAATATCACAAAAAAATATAATTAAAAAGAAATATATCAATAACACTACATATATAAATAATTAAAAAAACAATATACGATAAATATATACAATTAAAATTTGGAATAAAAGTTTGTCTCTTTTAAAAATGTTAGTATTTTACCATAAAGCTCCGGTTGAGCGAATAGCTGACGTGTTGATTGGCAACGATAATATTTAGATCTAATGTTCTTGAGATGCTTTCACTCAATCAAAATTTGCTTCACTGTCAAAGGAACATGACAGTGTTCACATTCTGGTTGAGGCTCTCGCTTTAAAATGAAAATATGTGTTAAAAAAGTATGACCTACGCGAGATCGACACAAGACATGTCTTTTGATTTTGTTCGTTGCAAATAGCCTAGTAGCTTGGATACCAATATTCCATACCTTAAAGTAACATTATTGATATGAATTTATACCAAGCAAGCGGCTGTCCCGCAAGAGATGAATCGGGAACAAGCTACAAAGGTAATTTTCCAACAATAAAGGGCTATAATTCAGGTTGTTACAGCCCGACATTCCACAATATCAAAAGGAACCAATTTTTGGGAATATTAACCTATATTTTAATTTAATCAGATTCGGATAACGATTGTGATCTCTTGGAGCCCACAATCTAAAAACGCGATTTTGTAATACAATCAGGGGCCATAATCCAGGAAGTTATTCTGAATCATAATAGATAATATAACAACATTTTTTGTTTGAGACATCCACAGAACCAGTGATTTCTCTGTATTTATGTTTTTGAACGATTGATATGATGTAAATCTTCGTAAATGGCACTCATCATTTTTGATTTTCTTAAGAGGTCGTTGTTTTCGCATTCCTGACATTGCCGGTTTGTTATTCCCGACCCATAAATCGCGTTTTATTCTGATATTGAGAACTGTTTATTACTAACATTGAATATTATTCAAGGACTGATATAAACATATCTGTTGATGCCCGTCCTGCTCCAGTAAATGGAACCAATGGTGTTTTTATTGCCTGTAGATTGAACAATCAGGGTTTACGAGGTGGCAAAAATGCTGGATTATATTTCTTCATTTTCCCAGCGGCTAAAACATTTGTAGTTTCTGGCGATGTCGGTGAGTATTGACGTTCGACATTTGTTTGCGAGTATCGAATCCGTATGCTTTCACATAATCCCACTCTAGGGAGTGTCCACTCGAAACATTGCGCTAAGAACTTAGTTTTGATACCCTAATCACTTTTTAACCGGGTGATTTATGACGATCTTCTTTGGACCCATACGCCAATGTATTGATTTGCAAGTATATATCTAGAAGATCTACATGCATTAATTCCGTTTGTGTATTGATTGACCACATACACTGTATATATTCTCGCACCAATAGTTGAATAGAGAGAAGCGCACATTTTTGATAGAATAATTTGTTCGAACCTTTCTTTTCTCGATTAAAATGTCGGATTCTTGAAGTTCCACATAACGAGCTTAAACTGTAAAAATGTTTGAGACTGGATAATAAATATAGATAGCTGGGGATATACTTTTGTATTTTTTCAGTCAGAAAAAACGTAATCTTACGCGGCAACCATGCCGGAATAACTGCTGAATGGAATCAACTCTCACTATCAGTAAAGGTAGATTCATCACATTTGTAGAAGCATTAGGTTGTCATGTCGCTAAAGATGCTGTTTGATATTGATGATTAAAAATTGACCCCGTCAAGAGTGAAATGTTAAACATAGATCAAAGATTTTGAATTCCCCTTTGAAACTTTTTAGTTAGATGATGCCGCGTGATCCTAGCGATAATTGACCCCGTTCAGATTAAAGATTTTGGATTCCTTTTGAATCTGTTCTCTACCACATTACATCTCTAAGTTGCATAGTTATAATAACATCCTCGATTTGTCGAAGCGACAACATATTGTCTTATGCTTGGTTTGATTATGAGAGAGAGAAATGAAGTTTAACGTCCACTCAACACAAACTAGATTATTTCGGGACTAACATATGGTTGTTTTTAAAAAAAAATATGTCAGTAATTCGCTTGCGCGTAGGGGTCTTTAGCAGTGGGAGGAAACCGGAGTATCCGGGGAAAACCCACGAGGTTGGACAGGTGACCCCCACCCGCGCCCGCTTTGATTATGAGATTTTACTAAAACACCCGTTCTATTCTACATCTACTGTCTGTAAAAGATTAGTATTATATTATATTTATAGGGAAGTGAAGCTGTAGGGAGTATTAACAGTATACAGGTATTCAACACAAAAATATCCGGCGGTACAGTTAAAGGTTTTGTCGGATTGGGAACAACTTCTTATAAACTGGCGGATTTTGACAATTTAAATATAAGTAGACCTTAAAATAATCAAATGTCAATTTATGATTCAATCAGTAATAAACAAACTTTGTTATTCATTGTTATCAATTAAAATAAAAATATCAGATAAATTTAAGAAATAAAAACAGATTTAATGTTATCCTTATAGGACATATAGAAATAGATTTCACTAAAAATTAACACACTTGTATGGATATACTACTTCTGAATTCTTTTAACATACCACTTCTGAATTGTATTAACATGTTAATAAAATTCAAAAGTAGTATATCCATACAAGTGTGTTTATTTTTAGATTTAATATTATTTATTCAATGTTATTAATCAAAATTTAGAAAATCAGATAAATTGATGATATAAAAATCAGATTTAATGTTATGTTTCATAATCGATTTTAATAATTTATCAGTTGTATTATCGATATCTTTTTATAAATAATGACAATAACATTGGTCTAAAATCAAATCCCGGTAGGATCCCATCGCCGATTAACACACGATTCATGATGAGATTGTTTTTTGCACTTTAGTCACAATCGTCGACATTATTAACCCTGAGTAAATTGAGTTTTTTTTACATTATTAACTTAGATAAAAAGACAACATATCTACTATTTTGTATTTGTTGCACGTAATTTTTATGAATAAACCAACCCTTCGCAGGTGACAGCAACAAACTGCTTTGTATCTTAACACATCTAAATTATATACATGTACATGTAATTTAAGAAAAAAGCTTTTATCAAAATAAAATCGGCTATTAGGTTGACCATATCCCCTGTAATAATACTAATATATACGAATAAAGTTGTTAAACCTCATAAGTGTTTAGTCTGATTTCTAAATGAAGCGATAAGGACTACATGTATACGGTTATTTGCGGGAACAACTATACAAACAGCCGAATTTTGGTTTGAATTAAAACGGTCAACTAGACACCCGTCCCTTCCAGCAAGTGGGCTATGAAAACTCCTACATCTAATTACCTACCAGCGACAGCATCTGAACCCATTACAAATACGTCTATGCCATACAGCTTGGACCATCCCGATCCGGAGTAGTTTTCCGCATGGATTATAATTTCACGGGCCCCTTACAGCCTGGTTTACACTTTCATGTTCCAATAAACTAAGATGATATCATACTATATAGACAAGCTACAGTCAGCTAATCTGATAAACATTTGAATGAAATAAGTTCATAAAACGCACAGATTTCCGAGGCTAAATCGATGAGAATAGTAAATTTACTGTTTGGACCAAAAGAAGTATAATTTGAATTCCGTTTGATTCTACGTGTAGATTTTTAACATATTTTCATCGATGACAGCCGGTTGCCATTTTTCCGCTATTTTTCGTATTTGACATAAGAGTAGGCCATAGTGTCGGTTCCACTGTCAGAGCAAAATTCCCCTATTAGCAAACTGTTTGGCATATGCCCGTCTCCATTATCCCAGTCGGACTTTAAAACCAAATTTCATTTAATTTCAATTCGTATTGGATAAATTTCGCAAATTTATGTACTTGGCCACCCCTTAGCATCTATTTTATTTAGATCAAACAGTTGGTGCACCCATTGAACGGATTACTATCATTCATTATCACCCAATAACATCTACAGTAGATATCGCTCGTGTGATAAATTTCATTACCTACCGCAATATCTTCTTAGGAGATATCGCTTTACATGAATTTGATTGTTCAATCAAAATGGAACTACGTACTTTTTTTTTTTTAAATAGTTCATTTTTTATGAAAGGTATTTGCAATGGTTGAATTGCTGTTAAAAAAATTGATGTATCACTACGCCATAATAATAATAATAATAATAATAATCTATTTATAAAGCGCTGAATATCCAACTAACTAGTTGCTCAAGTATTCAGGTTCAGTAAAAGTAAACTCTATAACAAAACATAATATTTATTTATTAATGCATAAAAAAGGGGATTTGGTGATGAATAAAATCTCCTACTCGTCTTTTTTACATTTTACATTATCTATATAACCTACATTTTTGTTTTATCCCTATCAAGGTCATTTTGTCAGCCCTTATCCCAAGGTTAGTGCAGAATTATACGGCTTAAAACCCCATTTCATTTTATATGCCATATTGATATAAATAAAATAAAATCAAGTACGAACAATCCAAATCATTAGACAAAATTCGAAGTCTGTAAAAGTATATCTGGCAATTCATAAAAGTACGGGGCCTATAACTACCATTCATAATTTCTACTGTTCACCCCTTCAAAACACGAAAGTCGAAAGTCGGAAATAAGAAATTAGGAAAAAATGTAAGGCACCAAGACGGTATACTAGCCAAAATCAACTCGAAAATAGGAAATTTAGAAATACCACAGCGATACTAGCGCCACTCGTTTTTTCCTAATTTCTTTTTTCGACTTGCATTTTGGCTTGTATACCGTCTTATTAGTCATATTAATTTTTGTAAACACGAAAGTCGAATAATAGGAAATTAGGATAAAATGATTTATTTCTTAATTTCCTATTTTTCGACATTCGTCTCGGAAGTTCTTGTAGTCTCTGCTTTCCAGGTCACAATATAGAGAACACGCGTTCGTCACTTCCGATTGTTGAAACAGTGATTACGCATCTATCGTAACAACAATGATGTCTGTGATAAAATAATATTTGGAACGTGTTTAACCAGCTCTGTCACATATGTAATAATGACTGGCACGAATAGTGTCCTTTAAGTAAAAATGTTTATTAGCAAGCATGTCTAATATCTTATATATCCCCCAAAAAGATCGAAATAGAATGGAAACGAATTTCAGATAATAAAGGTCTCAATTGAGGTATACAAGCCAAAACGTAAGTCGAAAATAAGAAGGGCGCTATTTTCGTTGTGTGTTATTTCTTAATTCCCTATGTTCGAGTTGATTTTGGCTTGTGCGTGTGTCGCCTTCTTACTGACATCAATAAATACAAAAATATTATGACTAAGTCGACAAGAGGGTATACAAGCCATAAGAAATAATAAATTAGGGAAAAAACAAGGGGCGCTGTGTGTTATTTCTTGTTTCCTATATTCAAGTTGATTTTGGCTTGTATAGCTTGTTGGTGCCTCACATTTTGTCGTAACATCTACTTTTCGACTTTCGTGTTTTGAAGGGGCGAAAGGTAGAAATTATGAATGGAGGTTATAGGCTTCCATAATTATCAGTGTACAGGTCTTTAACACAACAATACCAGCCGGTACCATCCAAGGGTTTGCTAGATTGGGAACACCTTCTTATAAACTGGCAGATTTTGATAATTTAAATATTTTAACAGACCATAAAGTTTTGACGCAGCTGATAAAATATTCATCTTAATTGTAGATAAAAGTTTATTAGTGCGGGGTACTTCATATAACCGATGTATAAACGCGGTATAACTGATGATAATTTATATCAGGATAAACTCCAGATTACGAAATAAAGCATTTGGTGATACTTTATATAATGATAAACTTCAGAATAACGGATGTATTTATATTTAATTGTAATTTATATATTGATAAACTCCAGAATATAATTATGTATTTAATAATAACTGATATATTTAATGATAATGTGTAGTTTAATGGTCGAGTGCGAGACATTAAGTAATATTTTGATAGTGTACGATACAGACACTATCCAGCACGTGCATTTTAACGAAATAAATCACCAAAGAGACAAGTAATGGAACATTATCCTTTCACAGAAAATCCAAACCAAAAAGCAAGAAACAAATTAAATTAAAATGAGTTACCGGAATACAACTTATTATATGCCATAATTTATATTTGTTGATTCACACCGACTTCATTTAAATAGGTCGATATTTATAAGACTGTCTGCAAATGATGTAAATAAAGTTGATCCAAACGCAGAACCTTTGCAGGATCCCTGGACCTATAGATTTAGACTTTTTCAAAACCTTTATAGTTTTCCCAGTTTCCGTGGGCGTTTTCATTACCTGTCAGATCTGTCATATTTAATACCATGCTATATAAATAAGTTCACAAGGGCAGCAAACAATTTATTATTAGAAGGTTATTCTTACTTTAAAGATTATATTAATGTGGCAGTTCAAATAACAACTCCCTGTTGATTTGTTTACTTTAACATCAATATCTATTTAATTGGCTCTAAAATCTGTTTGTCAATCATTTTCTCCTTTGATAAAACTATTATCTTTAAACATGATTTATAAATGATCCAGCCCTTAAAAATTAATAAAATCTTGCTAAGCCCCATATCCGTATCTCTCTATGTTTAAAGCCTACCCAATTCAATTATGAATGATTATCTCGTCGTACCCAATAATCTATAGACCCTACAATTCAATTGGTCAATCAAAAACATGCCTATATCCGACATACGTATATAAGACCGTTATCATCGAGACACCTAATGAAAGGGTGTCACCAAAATAAAAGATACAAAGTGTGACGTTATGGAGACAAAGTGTGACGTTATCGTTGAAATGAGGGCTACGCCAATACATGACTTTTGTCTGTTTTGTATCCTTAAAGATGCCTTATGTAAGATTGGGATAAAGAGCTAACCATTCTTGCTATAATGGTTCAAATATAGATAATGATTGGATACATTGACACACGGCAATGTCAAATTGTTCGTTTTTGGCGGTTACGACGACGATAGTGTCACATATCCATATTTGTATATTTAGAAAGATACAGAATGCATGCTGTTGAGGAAGAACGTACAAAAACCTACCCTTTTCCACAGCATTTTATATTCCATAAGGGGCATGCCGAATTCGTGGTGACGTTCAGATACTTCGTTTATGGTTTTCGGTCCTAAAGGACAATGACACTATAAAAGAATAAAAGCTGCTTACCTTAATCCTCTGTTGGGACCCTAGATGGTAAGTATACTTAAACGACTACCCTTATATAAACATGAAATGTAATGAGAATAACGTGTTATAAATATTGCAGTATTAAAAATTGGGTGTGCCGGAATGGACCTTACTCAACGTCAAAAGACGTATGAGTGAACTTCGATGGGCATAGGGTTGAAAAATCAACAACAAAAAAAGAATGACATGTTTTGTAATGCTATTACAGGAACTACACATGACACAATTCTATTGGATACAATTACGAAGGTGATCGTAAATTTTAATTTTATTCGAGTTGAGGGGGAAAAACCTTTATTAATGACATTGTTAATTGTTTACATAGTTGACAGATAAAAGGGTTCGTAAAAGTAAATCTGGGTTATAGCTGTATATTATGATAAGACTTTAATCAAATAAACGAGTTTCATTGACGTGTCTAGGGAAGGGAGAACTTAATATTTTTAGTCTTAAGTTTAAAGATTGTTATAAGAACAGCATGTTGGAAATATATAGATTTAATTCATATGGATTGTAATACTTAATGTTTTACGAAATGTTAAGAAAGTGATCAAAAGTGTTACGATCCCTTTGGTGCATTTAATCCGATCTGTTTATGAAACCGACTGTACTGTTTTCAGTTTATTTTCAACTGCCCACGGTAAGTAAATTTTAAAAAATACAACATAGCAAGGTACAGGTTTAAGACCAGTGATTGCACAATTGAAAGTATTGATATTTGAAAATTATAATGACCCAAAAATGGATTAATTCTAACTTAAGTTATGCACATGATATATATTATGTACAATTTGTTAAATATACATTAAATGCCATAAGCTGTTCGGCAACGATAGTTATATTTGCTTAAAGACACTATTGGTGTCCGTCATTATCACATATGTAAAAGAACTAATTCAACACGCTCCAAACATAATTTAAACAAAGAGATTATTGCTAGGATAGAGTAATACAGTTTTCCTGAATCGCAAGTGACGAACGCCA
Source organism: Patella pellucida (assembly GCA_917208275.1). Classification (NCBI taxonomy): domain Eukaryota; kingdom Metazoa; phylum Mollusca; class Gastropoda; family Patellidae; genus Patella; species Patella pellucida. The sequence continues at coordinate 69,396,784 of OU795039.1, forward strand.
AATGAACACTCGTCACTCCTATATATAACTGACTGAAGTTGCGAGTGATAACAGACACATGGGCGAATTTCGGCTCACTAATAATTCCTTCGAGGATCAAAAGTTGTTATGCATTACCTTGTTTTTATAACGTATAAAAGCGAATATCCTCTTACAGTCCAATGTAACCTTTGGTCTTCAAAGGAACTTTAAGTGAGCAGAAATTCGGCCGTTGAACTGTCTAGTATTGTAGATGGGACAAAAGATTCTGTGTACACATCGGCATGTATATAAAAGAATCATTCATAGTTGAAATTCGATGAAGAAATGCCACAATTTATTGGAAATGGCAGTCGTATCACTTTGCATAGCGTATGCTTATCTACAATAGTCCGATTGGTTCGGAAAAGTAGGAAGATTTATTGGAAATGGCAGTCGGAAAAGTAGGAAAATTTATTGGAAATGGCAGTCGTATCACTTTGCATAGCGTATGCTTATCTACAATAGTCCGATTGGTTCGGAAAAGTAGGAAAATTAAATGGAATGAAATTGGGTTTAACATCAAGCTGAGGTCTCGTGTATACATTGGTGTGAACGTAAAAGATCCCTTGTCAATTTGAATTCGGGGTGCCCTAATTACACACTCCATTAACCCAGTCGGAGAAGAAGAGTAGGACGTAAAACTCCATTTTATGTCATTTCGCTCTGCTCCGACTGGGCTAATGACGGACATACCATATACTTTACCCGGATAGCGGCGCTACGGCCTACTCTTATATTGCATTCCAACGCTCAGGGGTCTTTTACCCGACATCACGACAACCCGACATCACGACATTTTTACGTGATAATACGACATTTTTTAAGCAACATTGTTAATGTCGTGGTGTCGGGTGAAAATGTCGTAGTGTCGGATAAAAATGTCGTAATGTCAAGCCGTCAGGTTGTCGTGGTGTCGGGTTATAATGTCATGATGTCGGGTTGTCGCCTTATGAAGGGCGACACCACGACATGATACAAATCAGCCACCATACAAAACGACAATAAGAGCTAGCAATGTAAATAAAATGTAATTCAAATGTAAATGCACCAGACATGGTACTCGCACGTGGCAGTGAAACCGGAAGTTCACATAATTAATAATTTTGTGTCACTTGTATTTGTGTTTTCCAGATTCACTATTACCCATGATGGCAGATTGTATCAACGTAATAACCATGTTTCACCTTTGCATGTTCGCAAGTGTCATGTGTAAGTCATATATATTTATATATATATTTATCCAATGATATTAAACCTAGCGTTTAGTCCAAAATTCTCCTCCATGCAGACTCTGTTTCACCTTTGCATGTTCGCAAGTGTCATGTGTAAGTCATATATATTTATATATATATTTATCCAATGATATTAAACCTAGCGTTTAGTCCAAAATTCTCCTCCATGCAGACTCAGTTGAGATAAGTTTGTTGTCTGCTGAATTTTTGGCTTGAATGCAACATACTACATCTAATATCCCATAACAATTGTCACACAAGAATTGCACACACAAAGCGAATACCGGTGATTAAAGATAATCGAGTTTTCTATTGGGAAAGCTAGATCAACCCCAATATGATTTGGTATCGAATTCACTGACAGTGCACTAAATGAAGCACGGACTGCCCTAGCTAAATCCGTTATATGCTAGTCGTTATTTTCATTCGCTGTTTCATTATGCACTTTGTTTTTTGTGCACAGTAGATAGCTAATCCACCAAACGTTTTCATTATTTGCTTTATTAAAAAACGAGAAGATTCTTTGAATTCTAGAATGATTGCTATGCAACGTATATTAAAATCATTTTGCAGGTCATAATCCTAAAGAAAGTACGGCACAATTATTGAGATCATCGCCTCCTCAAGGCATACACGTAAAAGATGGAGTTGATGTAATAAATAAACGGAACTTTTTTCGATACTTTTTAAAGCGTGGACACAATTATCCACACCCGGGTGAGAATAGTGTAAATGGGCCTAGTAAAGGAAATACTAGTAGTAAAAGAAATACTAGTAGTAAAAGAAATACTAGCAGTAAAGGAAATACTAGTAGTAAAAGAAATACTAGTAGTAAAGGAAATGCTAGTAGTAAAGGAAATGGCGTTCTTTTGAACTCCAAGGGATTCTCTCGTTATGGACAAAATACTCATAAAAACAATAGTCCACCAAATCCGAGTTCAAAAAGGTTAAAAGACATTTATCCTTGGAAGTTTTATAAAGATATCCCCAGTAGCAAGGTTCATGATCCAATATCAGTACGTGGACACGGTGAAATTACTGATAATGTCATACATAAAAGTGAGTCCGGAGATGGATATGGTTTTCTTTTTGATACCCATACAGCTACAACAGAGTCGGCGGTTGGTAAATGTTCCGATTCTCCATCTGTGGTATTAAATACATCCATTGACTGTGACCATTCCACCATATCGAAAATTGACCTGTCTGATGACGAACTTGTTCAAGTTCTATCTGATAAAGGCGGAACTTACATCAAAGATTACATGGCAGTCAATCACGATGAAGCTAGAAATAATTTCAGGAACTTAATCACATTAACAGAGAGTTACGATGTGAGTACTAAAATTACCTTGATACTCTTGGCCTTTTTAAAGATTTATTTAAGCAATTTTGCACATTATCTTGTCGATATGTTTATGTCATGTGTTAATTATTCTACTAATACTCCTTAATCCTTGATCTATTAAAGGATGACAACTTCAAGCGACACCCGCGGGACTGGCAGTGGGATTATCAATTGACGAAGGCGAAGGTACTGGAAGCTTTAGATATCTCTCATATGCAGCTTGGGGCTTTCCGGCCCGGATCAATGCCAGTAGATCATTACGTTGCTAGTCATTGGTCACATTGGCAAGCAAAAACTACCAAAGTTAGTGCACCGCCAGAAGTTCCTAATTTTGTTTTTACTCAAGTAACGTCTGCTAAATATTTGGATTTAGACGACAGTGACACAACAAATACAAACAATACTACGGGTAGGTATATATTTTACCACTTATCTCATGATTGGTATGGGGGTGTTTGATGGCCGTATTTGTTGGCGTGCGCGCGCTGTATCATAAAGCCTGCCATTGAGTCGACTTACGTGGTTTCGGATTCCCGGTTGTACGTGGCAAGGAGTATGGTCGCCTGTCCGACCTCGTGGATTTTTCCCTATACGCGCAAGCGAATTATTGAAATAAAATTGAAAACATATGTTAGTCCCGAAATGACCTAGTTAGTATCGAGTGGACGTTAAACTCCATCCCCCCTCTCTCTCTCTTTCATGATTGGTATTGATTGTACAACGAGTGGGTTATGGTGTCCATGCGTTCATCTTCGTTAGGTGATCCACACGTAAAATAATATTTAACAGTTTTAAATCGATGAAGAATAGACGGAAACACTTTTGTCCCTCACTGCACACTTCATGGAGTATAGCCGTCTCCAGTAGCCTGATTCGTGGTGAGATGTGTTTCATCATGGTAACCTCTAAGGTGAATTTTCCTGTACATGTACTTTAAAGTACAAAGTCATATCTTAGTAAATTACTTAGGCTTCTCGGTAACCTCGAGATACCAATCCCAGTCTTCATATTGTTCCCCACGGTACATGTCTTGAGTTTTATGTTAAAGATAAGATTCTATGTTGCTTTTAGAACCTGATAGTACAATGGAATATTGTCAGAATCGAGGAGATGAATCGACGGATGGATATCTCCACATGTGTACAACGTGTGCCCATACTACCACTCTATCAGATGATAAGTTTCCCCGGGTTTTAAATGAAGTTGTTTGTCATGCTGTGGATAGTGGATGTCTCTTTGTTGGCGATACACGTAAGTTTTAATTCTTTTTGAAATCAATTGCTATGAATAGTCCCACGACGGACGAAAAAGTACTGTTAAAATGTTAAAATGTTTTAAAACCATGCAGTGTTGAAATCAGTTTGTCTCGGCATACCTTTATCTTTTCATCGTTTACCGTGAAACAAAATAGTGCAGCTTTACGGTTGTGCTAATATTTCTGGATATATATATATATATGCGTATACAATTTTATAAAAACCAATTATCCTTATTCTTTTCAGCACACGGTTCCTGTCGCCAGAATGTCTTTTATATGAATATGTTACGCAAACGAAAGGGCAAGTGTGTAATGGCGATCCATGATGGCACCAGTGTCTTAACGGATGAATGGGAACTGTATTCGCAGCCAATCAGAGTATCGTGTGAATGTCTTATAAATAAACGATCACCTGTTGCCAAGAACGTTAATCCTAACTAATTGTGATTAATTTCAGTCACGCGTGGGACAGTTGTAAGTTTATTTGGTTCAGATCAAACAATATTCAAATCCGTGAAACTAGACGGCAAGTGAATTGGTATAATCGATTCACCGCTCCACATGTGTAAATTATTGTTTGAAATGGTGAATAAATTGTGGATTTCATAATTATCAAATTATCAAATTCCAAACTTTATTTAGGAATTCTTACATTTCATGAAACTGTTTTTCATAAACTTTCCATGTTTTATGGGTTGTTTTTGTTTGAGACACTTAGTGTATTTACAAGGGCTACTCTTCAAACAATTGACAGAGTTTACGCGTGTTCTAGTGTGTGCTGGACAGTGAATTAACACTGATATAGTGTTATAATTCTAGTAACACCTTCAATTATTGTTGTTTTACTTGTGTTTTAATGTGTTCTGAAAAAAATATTGTGTTTTGAAAGAAACAACGTTTGATCGTTGTTTTATTTATGTTCTAGTGTGTCCTGAACAAAATAATGAATTAACACGTTTTTAGTTTTGAAAGAAACAATTTATTAACATTTATTCAGTTTGGATGGAGAAACAAATTTTGATCAGTGTTGTTTAGGATGTGATAATTAAATATATTAACAATTTTTAACCCATTTTGATTTACTTTATACATTGTGAAAATGCAGTCTCCTTTTCACCATCTGGACTTTAAATGTGACATGCCTAAGCGTTTGTCGGATATTTCTTCACTAATCCAGGACTAGATTTATTTGACACACCTGGAACCAGTATTTTTCGGAACATCTCGTTTCCAGATTTATTCCACAAATCTCGTTTCCATATTTATTCGACACATCTCGTGTACTGTTTAACGGACACATCTCGTGTAAGATTTAATGGACACGTCTCGCGCTACATTTATTAGACATATCTCGGACCCGATTTATTCAAAGAAACTTATATTTAAAAAAAAAATGCAAACAAAGAACTGGTAAAAGACTTTTGTATGTGGACAATTACTGTGTAATCGTGTCTTTTTTTGTAGCCTAACTATGTGTACATATCAGCAAAAATTTAAAAGATTACAGTCGGTGTACAAAATTGGTTATTGGAAGGAAACCCGGTGACCCAGAGATATCCCCAACTTGAGACAGGCGACCCTATGGGATTGATAGCACGTATTTTGACTAAATGACAGACCACTCGCCAACTCCTCTCCCCTATGAATTGTGCATTCATAGCTTAACCCTTGATTAAGAATTCGTCAAAATCAAAATACCAACGTTAGATAATGTCAATCAGATTTGAAAAGGGTCTATTAACAAAAGGGCGGTGGACTTAATTACAGATCGTTGTATATAGAATTAGAACATTTTTGAACTGATATTCCTATCATAGATTGTAGTTAGCAGTTGTTTCTATATCGCTAAAATGATGCATCACAACTTAATATCTGCTTAAAGTTTGATATATATGAATATTTGTGATTGTCGTTTGTTTGTTTTTCTGTCTCTCTGTCCAGCCAGCGTTAATGACTACAATGAGATTGTCCTGTGGCTGGGATTTGGTACCTCAAACCGAGGAGTAACATAATAATCGCGTCATTTTACAAGGGTAGCAAATTAGGCCTGAGGCCTTTTTCCAATTTGGCCCTTGGCAAAGATCGTGCGAATGATTTCAATCATTACTGCAGGAAGAAACCGAAGAACTCGGGGGAAACCTGCCTGATCGGACGGGAGACCGAATATCCCTCTCATAAGCTAGGTGGGGATGGCCTACGGCTTCTGGTTTCGGAAATATACCACTTACAATCCGCTACATCTGTGACGTTACACAAGCTGAACATGTCTAGGATAATGCTGTTTAAGTTGTTCAGATAACGTTTGAATCAAGACAACGCCCTCGGGTTTTTTCCATTAAGGGTGGTTGTGAAATAAATTGTGTATATATGTAGAAAATAAAGGCGTATCCTATAATTTATTAATGTACACACGGCACTATACATACAAAAATGTACACGAGTATCGTAATTTAAGACAGGCAAAGTCGGTTACGTAGATTATAGCGAATGGGTCACTTTTGGTCTTTAATACTTTTGTCACCAGGAATTGTATAGACATAAATACGACTATCAGTCAATACGGCCATGCCCAATTTGATTTTCAATCTTCGGGAAAACCGCTTAGGTCTTAAATTGATTATTTACGATTTTGACAAAAGGTGACAGTTCTCATTTGTTGTTACGATAAATAAACAAAGACTCGATTATCCACTTTTTAAATTGAATTAATACATGACAAGCGTGTTTAAATTTGTTGGAAATCAAAAGCATTCGATGATATAGAGAGCTGTGTATGGGCTTAAAATGTGATTAAATCTCTAATTAATAATTATGTTACATTTGAGGCCAAGTGAAAGATCTGCATTGGGCAGATTTAGCTCTTACATGCATGATGCATGTATAAGTTTTGAATTATTTTCATTTATTTATTTGAGTGGGTTATATATTGATCCAAACCCCGAAGAACTAAAAATAAAATTGGTTTGGCCTTACTGATTGGGAGAACGCTAGATCGGAGACGGTTTTGCACAAATGACGTAACATGTGGATTGTGCTGTGCGTTAGGGTTGGGGTAAGGGTTGGGCTTAGTCAAGGGTTAGCGCTAGCCCTGTTTACACCCCAAGACTTTGACAAAATCTGCAGGTCCTACCCTACCCCACAACAAAATTTACATATGACGTAATGGGTGCTCAAATGTTAAGAGCCGGCTCAGATCTAGACTTACCAAACACTGCTCAGATTCTATAGAAAGTTATAACGTAGTGATGTTGTATACTTTTCCATTTTAAACATTTACCCAAATGATGTTGATGATGGCACTCCATACTAAAAGTTCAAATACCGATATTAGAAAAAAATAATAATTTGATGATATAGACTTGATGCGTAGAAGCAGTGATAGGTTTTTAAAATTTGAAGACTTTTGTTTATCGCCCGTGTCAGGATTTTGTAGCGCGCAACTGCTCATTGCTGATTGATATTTTTCTGGGTTACAGATTTAAAAACAACATTTCTTATTATTCGGTGACGTCTAAATGTCCTTTATGAGGAGGGGAACCCCCATTTCAAGATGGTATCACTTTATCGGGTAGTCTTTTGATTGGCCACGTGCCTGCAAGTGGTCCAACGTCAGTGAAGAAAATGTCGTGGGTTCGACCCCAGACTTGTGTGCGACAATGAATAAAAATGTTGTCGCCTGTAAATGCTTTCGTGGCCTTCTTTTGGCTACCTGTTGATAATACTGACCTTCAATACAGGAAAATCCTCAACATAAGGAAGGTAACTGCTGTTATCTCTTCTCATTGACTCTATTACCCAACTCTTTTCGCAAGGTTGAAACATATTTATGTACGTGTTTCTGATACTTGAAGATAACATATCAAAATATAATAAAATATAGATTTTGCTGATATGCACATTTGATTGTAAAACTACTTCATATGTTTTCCAGCAAAATCTGCATTTTATCTTTCTGAAGTATACAATATAACCTGGGTAATAAATTTTATCTTCAGTATCACTATTGACAAAGACTTAATAACATGTGTTCTACATGTGTTCTAGTTTGAAAACGAGTGTGAATACACACTATAATTTGCATTATTTTTTTTATTAATCTTGGTGCAAAAGAGTATTCTACATATTATGCATAACCTTGGTGGGGGGCCCGGGACATACCAACTGTGCGGGGGCCCCTTTGATGTTTGTTTAAAATGTTCTTACTGACCGCGGGTTGTACTAGCATTCACTCCGCCCCCTTGAGTGCCTGGGTCGTTTTCCTCCAGGTTTTTTTTTTAAGATTAGAATTAATTTCAGTGCATCTGGGGCAATTTAGGCAGCGAATTCATTGACGTTTTGAATTCGTTGACAATTTTCATAATACCAAGGCAATGTATTTTTTGACGATACGCACGAAACTATCAACAGTTAAGAGAACTCAACAAATTTTTGAAATGAGCATTGGTCAAATCAAGACATAAAATCTCAAACAAAAGACAATGAGAAAAAAGACGTAAAATTTAGGCAGGAAACATGTTCAGATTATACATTTGTCTGAACTACTATACTATGATTACGTTAATTTCCTGGAACTGGTTGGGCCACTGCAATCACATCTAGGGATGGGGTCCCCGGAACTATTTAGGACCTATTGATTGGTATAGAACCTTTAAGTTATGTAATTTAGTTAATTTTAGGGCCTAACCTATATCTGGGTCCCCAATGTCCCTTACAGCCCAGGCCTCACTCCTCGCCCCCTCAGCCCAGGTACTGGTTGGCTCCGTCCGCGATAAAATATTTGTGTGCCCCAGTATTGTGGGGACCCCTAAATCTAAATTTGGGGTGCCCGGGACATTTGTCCATCTTTCCCCCCCCCCCTCCATAGATCCGGTACTACTGGTACTAGTTTTACACAAGTTATTTTGGGGTTATATTCCTTTTTGTTAGTTTTGATTTTGAATGAAGCCTGTATCACTACATGCTTGGGACTGTACAGCGCAATGGACGCTTACGACTAGCCCTCGGATCCATTCACTAAATCTGCGTATTGTTTCTTGTCCGTATATTTGTAATTTTGTGAATTTTGCGTAGCATCCACTATCACTATAGTCATTTTTGTTGCCAGTCATTAAAAATTGTTGCCAGTCATTAAACTTTAGAGCCATGACAACTGTCTGTAGTTTTCGCGGAAACACCCATACGATAATGGCTACCCAAATACATACACCCCCTCGCTCTACTCGTTAGACTGAAAACGTACACTCAATCCAATTTCAACATAGCATAAAATATGAACGAAAATTGTGTCCATCAGTTGCAAATAGTAGATTGCGATTTTAAAGTGCTTATCTATAAAAGCAGAAGTTAAAATGGTAAAAAAAGAAAAAAGGTTTAACGTCATACTGTTCTGTTCCGTTTGGGCTTTTGAAGACGAGCATACGCCATACAGTGTGCAATGAGGGAAGTGTTGCCCGGGCAGCGGCACTATGTACTACTCTTATTTAAAATCCCAACAGCGAAGGGATCGTTTACGTGCCCGCCAATGTATACACCGGGCATCGGTTTCTCGTCGCATCTGAACGACCAGACAGCTGTCTTTGTCAGGCCCCCCGTTCTGCACCACTGACAAGTGAAACCACGTCAGAAAATCCCGATGAACGGGGTCGAACACTCGACATCTAGGTTTTAACCACTAAACCACCGTGGCACAGCTTAAAAATAAAAAAAAAATAAAATAGACAGCGAAGTCAATTCCATTTCACCAATGGCGCCCGAACCGCACAACCTTGCATATTATTATATTAATCCAGTATGGAAGACATGTACGTATTAAAGAGGAAATTGAATGGAATGGGGTACAACGCAGGCCCGTAGCCAGGAAGTTGTTTTTGGGAGGGCAAAGATGTTTTCGGGAGGGCCAACTAGCATGGTATCTGCATGAATTTTGCGGTAAAGGCCAATTTTCTTGTGATATTGGGGGGGGGGGGCAAGACTCAGTATTGGGAGGGCAGTTGCCCCCCCCCCCGTGCCACCCCCTGGCTACGGGCCTGGTACAACGTCCTGCTGTTTTATCCCGACTGGGCTAATGGAGATGCACGGTGTGTGCTATATCGGATATCGCCGCTACGGCCTACTCTTATAGGGTTATTTCACGTGCATGCCAATGTATTGACGGGATCTCGGTTTTTTGCAAATTATACGTTGTCCCTTACCAGGCCCTCTGTCCGGCACAACTTGCAGGTGGGAACAAACCGGAATACTCCGATGTATTCCTCGGCCAAAACTGAGATCACACATGGGACTTCCAGGTAAGTAAGCAAACGTCTTATTCCTGAGCCACCCCTCCCTTATCCATATTAACAAATACAAACTAAATGAAGTGTGTTTGCTAGAATTTAAACATTTAATAAATTATCTTGACTTCTAAACATAGGTCTAATAAATATACAACTAACATTATGTACAGCCATGTTATTTATCAGTTGCTGTAGCCACGTTGTTCGAAATATTACATGTCATGGTTTGCAGTCCTTTATTTTACATAAATAAATACGACGATATTGTACATATTAGGAGATAAGTTTAAAACATTGTCCATATAGAATGAAAGGAACATTAATATGGAAGACGGTAATAAAATAATATCTTACGCACAAACTGATCAGACTACAATCGGGAAAAGTTTGCTTTGTCATAGCTGTGACGTCAACACTTCATGTAAATAGGTGGGCATAAATCATGCCGTGATTGTCAACCCCAAAAAGTTTTATAGCTTTTGATTATTAAAATACGTATTCTCATTTTATGTTGTTCTACTCGGAATATGTTACTCTTCCGCCTGAATTTTTTGGTGATTGGACATAAAGTAGCTCCGTAGGGGCCCTCGCGGTTTTGTACGAATTCGTGCGGATTCCCTTAGATACTTTTTAAATTATACATATTTATCGGTGAATATAAGTCTGGGCCCGATTCCTAGAAAATTCTTAAGCACGTTCTTATGCTAAGATTTTAGTCGACTTTGCATTTAAGTAAACTTACCTTATTTTGTGTTCCCAGAAAATTCTTAAGAACGGCCTTGTGCTTCGATTATAAGTAGACTTCATTGTAAGCACAAGAACGTTATTTATGCGTTCCAAGAAAAAACTTAAGCACAACTTCGTTCTTAAACATAGCCAGTCTAAGCACAAGTCCCAAGCAAGGTATAGGGCTTGCTTACCAACCTTAAGTCTGTTTCTGCTTCAAAAAGATGGCTGACCGTAGAGTTATTCGACGGCATTTCCGACACCTTTTGATACCAAAGAGACAATTACAAGACAGGGAAAATTCTTCTCAAAAAGAAATTAAGAATGCTATAGAAAATTTTGCATCTAGGGCCTTATAGGCCTACCCTGAAACCAATTTATGTATTTGCCAATTAGTAAACAATAGGGTACAAACACACAGGCTGATCAGGCGCTCTCACAATTATTCAGTTAGTTTGTAGGCCTAATGTGTCTGCGTTTTTTTTAAAATATATTTTGGCACATTTTATAATTATGTAGGCCTAATACAGGGGACAAAATCAACCACAATGAAGCAGACGACAAATTTATGACGTAATTCGCATACCAAAGTTATTTTATGACGTTAAAGAGCATCGTAGTCTCAGTGTATGGTAAGCTTTACCAGTCGCAATGTGCTTAGACTCTTACGTAAGTAAAAGTGAAGTATGACTTTGTGCTTACTTTAAGAATTTTCTAGGAACCGGGCCCTGGTCTTTCAATAGGATACAAACTGTAGAAAGTTACAGGGCAAATAAATAGACCCTTATTAGATATGAAATGAAATAAAATGAAATGGGGTTAACGCCCTACTGTTCTGCTCCAACTGGGTTGATGAAGACGGGGATTCCTACAAAAACCGGAGCCTCTATTCACTGAACCATAATTACAAATATGCATCCATTTTTCCAATTACCCGAGGGATCTCAACCACATTTGATTATATTCTAATATACTAATTCAAGTATTATCTATGATCTACACTGTTTGTATCTAAAGAACTGTCTATATCCAGACCATATTTCTTTCTAGCACGTTCAAATATATCATCGTCATCGTCATCCAAGTCTAGACTATCCAGACTGATATTTAGAGCATATTTGTCATGGCTTGATTTCCGACTGGGTGTCCGTGTCTTGGTATTTGGCTGATGTGTCTTTGAAGTATTTTCGTCATCTTCTGTAAATAAATATATATCAAATTTAAAAAATTTTTACAATTTTTTTTTTTTTTTTTACTTTACAAAGACCCAAATCAACATTTTAGTTTCAGATCTCAATAGTACTGTTTCTGATAATATTTGATGTTTCACGGCCTTAATCCAAGCTAAAATTGTTATCAAATTAACTTATTTTCAGTTAATGAACAAAACCAAAACATCAACGTTAGATATATTCTAAACTTGGATTTAGCCGGATTCAATCTGAATAAAACACCGATCCAATATCGTAATTACTTGTCTTTACTACACTTGGATCTAGAAGATTTGTTATTCAGCTCGTGTTACGCTTGAAATGAGGGATCAGCCAATCAAATGGTCTGTTCAATCGAGAGTTTGACCTTTTGGGTAGACATTACCAGCGATAAAAATCAAAACAAAGCAAAAGTAGATGGCTGTCGCTAATACTTTTTTGATCGAATGATTGACGTTATCGGGTCAAATGTCGCTTGCTTGGAACCTGACGTCATAGAACGTGAACTCCAACTATAACTTGTTAGATCTACGTGTAGTGTAGGCCATCGAAAGTGTAAAAAACGAAACGAAATATAGATCTGTATTTTAATTAGATTGAGCCCAATTTCAAACGATGCCAATCAAACGGTTTCAACCAATTTGAAGGATTAAACCAATAGGTGTCCATGGTAGAAACAGCGACGGGAGTCTCGTCTCGGTCAACGTAAAGGGGATCTTGTTCCGCATTGCCAATTTAACTGGATAATCAACCACATAAAATAAAAAACCACTGGTTACGCATGAGCAATGGAACTTTATGCACAACTAATTAGGATTACTAAATAGGTCTATGAGGGAAAAGGGAAAAATTATGAGTGTTGAGTTTCGAATATTCTCAAAAGTTGACAACCAATTCCAGACTATTATTAGTAAGTGAATGATAGAAACTATCGGGATTTTAAAGCTGTATTATACACTACACTAGGATGGACGTATTACTCCTGAATAACGACAAAAGAATCTGCAGAGATTGGTTTGGAATGTTTAAGCCGTGGACCCAACACAAATAAACTCACTTTGTTGATTGGATGATTTGATTTCTCTTTCTGCTTCTTTTATTACATCAGACACCATTTTCATTTTCTCTACCGTTTGACCTTTAACGAAAATTGTTTTGGACATTCAAATAAGCTTGAAATCTGCCTATATATAATGATAAGGCGAGAGATTCTAAAAATATGCAAAATAATGAAAGCTTACAGTAGGCAGTTCAACATTTTAGGCCACACACATTTTATATATATGCAAAATTAAACTCTGTGCACCTCCTGTGAATACAGGAAATGAATGGTTTCGCTATGATTTGCCTTTTAATGTGTTCCCGTCTTCATTAGCCTAGTGGGAGCAGAACAGTACGTAGTACGTTAAACCCCATATCATTTCATTTACCTGGCACCCCTCGTCTAGCCTAACTTTTTCGAAGTAATGGATCTGCCGAATGCTTATTTTATCAACTATAAGGTTAGTAAAACTAAGGTGCATAATGAAAATGTACATTTATCAACTTGAACGTACCATTTTTATCTTTCTCTGAAACCACAATTGTATCAATTCCTTCCATTTTTGGGATCTTTTCACGTTTGTAAACTGAAGAATTATTATAAGTCTTAAACATTTTTTCATATTTTTTCGCATTACGTTTTCTAAGTTCATCTTTGTTAACATTTTCAATTGGCTTCTGTTTCTTTCGTTTTAATTTGGCACCGTACTGAACGTCTTCATCGAGTTCCTCAGGCAATCCATACTCGTTTCTGTTCATGACCTCGTGCTCCACGTTTCGATTAGTTACGTACTGAGACCGGAAACGCCGCCATTGGTCTTTTTCAAACTTCCGTCTGAGATATGTCAATTGTTTTTGTTGTCTAATTTTTGATTCTTGTTTCTGTTTTTCTTTAAGTTTTAACATTTCGTTATGTTGTTTTATATATGCCAACTGTGCTTCTGAAAGTCTATCAATAATTTTGGCCTTTCTTCGCTTTTTGGTATCCGTGTTATTATAGGCCGTGTGCATTTTGATGTACGCCTGCGCTTCACGTCTTGTTAACATATATTCATTTTTATGTCCTGTAGAAAAAGACGACACCGGCGGAGAGGCAGTTACGGAGGGGATCACACCCGAGTTATCTCCCTTCTCAGAGGCAACCGATTTGTCAAAATTAAGTTTATTATTTCTCATATCCTGTTTTGTTAACCCGGTGTACGCAGTGAACACTTGATCCGATTGGTTAATATTCGGTTTAAAAGTGAGATCTTCTCTCTGTTTCGCTTTAGTTTCTACAACTTTTACTTCATTCGTCTTCGGGTCATTATCCCATTTCTGCTTAGACGTCCGTGTTTTTTGTCGATTTTTTTCCTTCTCTAAACTCAATCTAGTTAATAGATGGGTTTTTGTTTCTGTTTTTCTCTGGACCTTATCGTTCTTGCCCGTGCTCTCGTTACCACCTCTTGTTGGAGTCTTACTGTCATGCAACTTCCCTTCATCTTGTACAATCGGTGCCTTATTCTCCTTCTCGTTCGATTTGGCAGCATGGAAATGAAATTCATTTTTCTGTTGATTGGGCTTTTTTGATTCCGTAACAGGCGAATTCTGTTCAGCCTGTCGGTTATTCTTTTCGTGCTTTGGCAAAGGCTCTTCATGCCTGTAAAGATTACCATATCACACATAAATTATAGACGCAAGCGGTTGTCATATAAATAAAATGGGGTTTAACGTCCTACTGTTCTGCTCCGAAATGGGCTAAGGAAGACGGGGGTTGTCATAGAAGATAAGCTCGCATTATGCGAAAGATGGACGGAAAACTGTTAAAATCGACAGGACGCCTACTCTCATTCTCCCAATACTTTACATCGAATTTTGAAACTTAGGATATTTTGATCCTTAACATATAGATTAGGTCTCATCTGAATCGCGACCTGTACATATTTCACATTTTGCATAAAAGGCAGGATATATAAGCCTGTGTCAAGAACTTTAGTGTAGTTATTACAGGCTTCGTCACATCTTGCGTAAAGGAGAGGAGCCGTTTCAACGGGAAGTTTCAGCCCTATTTTCATGAAATTCGAACTCGTACGCAATTGTTGTGTAAAGAATGTATATTTGGACAGTATGTAATGAACGGTATGTAAAATGGAATAAAAATTAAGACGTCTAGAGGTTTCACAAGCTAAAAAAATCAAGGGCAATAATACATACAGTAACAGTCGAAAAACTGTCAAACTCGAACGCATACGAGATCGTTAGGATATAAACATATAGTTGGGGGGGGGGGGTTATATCGAAATGGGATGAAATATGGAACCCGTAGAATGTCAACAAACAAATGTGAACGGGTGTCCGGACATCAATTTGATAAATAAATGCTACTAACCTTACAAAATTTTCTTTAGATCTAGTATTAGCCCATGCCGTAGCAAATTTCCCATTCCTGTATAATACAGAAAAAAATAAAATACACAACAAGGCAAAAGTTAAAGATGCATTATGTAAGAGTTAATTTGCCAAGCCAATAATCAATCCTTAGGCCATCCGATTGTTGGGATATTGAATGGATATCCAAAACTTGTTTATTTTCAGAAATAGTACTTAACTTCAAACGATCATGACTTCGCTCGGAATAGTGTAATTGGACTGACATTTTCAATACATTCATTTTTCTTTTCTTTTTTTTTAAACCATTATAACAAGAATGGCAGCTCTTTATCCTACATCTATTTAAAGTTTATTTCTCTATCACTATTTCTTTCTCAAGGAGTCGGATGACCGCATAAATAGTAGTGTGTGCGCGCTGTATCAGGTCTGTCACTGAGTTAACTGGCATGGTTTTCGATTCCCCCGTCGTACGTGACAAGGAGTAGCGTCGCCTGTCCAACCTCGTGGGTTTCTCCGTAGAAAATTCTCCTTATCCTGAGTAATGAACCCTTGTAATCCTGTGGTGCTCACATTATTTTATCTTCTAACGAGGGCGTTTAACATGTGCGCTCTAGATCAGAAGGTCTGTCATTGAGTCAAATGGCTAGGTTTTGATTCCCTGCTTGTATGTGACAAGGGGTAGGGTCACCTGTCCAACCCCATAGCTTTTCTCTGCGTCCCCTGTTTTTCTCATTTTCTCATTGTCATTGATTTTACAATATCAGTGGACTGGGAGATTATAGATTGTACATTCATGTATCAATTCTTTTAATAAACATGATGTATCCTATAAGACATAGATATTGAAAACACAAGAAACATTCCGTCTTACCCAATATCTCGTTCTCTAGTCGTAATCCCCGCATAACCTGTAACATACACACAAAAATAATCTGTACTTTATACCCAAAAACATTATAACCTGTATGAAATGGGGTTACACGTCCAACTGTTCTGCAATAACCAAGCTAATAATGACGTGCATACGCAACACAGTGTGCTATGGGGGAAATTTGCCCCGTCAACGGTTTATCGACCAAATCGGGTGATGGTTACAATGGATTCCGTCAAATACTAATGTAATTTTATTTTTATTTCCCAATATTTTTTCAATACTACCGTTGAACCACTTTTTCAAAAGCAAACCTTCCTCTAAAACAGCTTTGTCCATTAAATATAGAGAGCAATTACGTTAATCAACGAACACCGGAAAGATGTCGTTATAAAATATATACCTGTGTGTTGAGGTTGTGCTTTAGGTGAACTCGTTTCTAATTCTTGGTTCACCAGGTTGTTAAGTTTTGGTAAAGGCGCTGTTCGTCCTTTTTTATTTGGGGCTGAATAAACTTGGCGATATCTTTGATCCCCTAAAAGGCAAAAATAATAGTTTATTTTATAACATGACCAAGCAAAATGTATGGATCATAGCTGCTGTGCACCGAATAAAAATATATTAGATAGATAAGATAACTGTACATTGTATTCCACAGTAGATATACTCTCGGTTAGAATGGGCTATGAGAGAGAGAGAGAGAGAGAGAGAGAAAAAGAGAGAGAGTGAGGGGGAAGGGGTAACGTCCAGTCAGTGGGGGTAAACCAGAGAACCTGGAGAAAACCCACAAGGCTGGAAAGGCGACCTTACTCCTTGTCAGGTACAACCGACCGGGGATCGAAACCACGCCAGTTGACTCAATGACAGATCTTATGATGCAGCTAACCATTCGGCCATCCACCCTCCGCCTGGGAAGAATTTCAATGGATGTCTTGCACACATTGATCGTGGGCATTTTCGATGAGTCTGCGTCTAGTTTGGACGACGAGTCAGCCATGACTTAGATGAGCTTACGAGTGTTTGCGGTTTGTTAAAACTGGGAACTCTGAATAATGTTTCACAGTTTGTTGACAATCAGCTCATAGCACTCGTGTGTTTATGGGAGTTTTAACGTTGTTTTTATACGCCCACATTTTCATGTGGACGTATTATGTCGTCGCCCCTGTCCGTCCGTCCGTCCGTCCGTCCGTCCGGTCATCCGTCCGTCCGGACGTCCGTCCGTACGCGAATACTGTTAAAAAATGGTATATCAAGGTTGTGGACCCTGTAGATATCACAATTTTAATTCGATTTTGATGAAACTTGAAATGCATGTTTATAACCCAAAGATCTTGGTTCCTTTCGATATTTGGGCATATCGGATTGTAACTTCCTGAAATATGGCCCCTGATTATACGCAAAATCGTCTTTAATGAGCTTGTGGTCACTCTTGAGGTTACAATAATTATCCGATTTAAAAAATCGTTTGATTATATCACCGTTACATCCTAAGGATGGTTGAGTTTGAATTTCGGAAAAATTCGGAAAAATTCGGAACAAAATTGCCATACAAAATGGCCGCAGCATGTACGCGAATACTGTTATAAAAAGGTATATCAAGGTTGTGGACTCAGTATAGGTCACAATTTTGATTCAATTTTGATAAAACTTAAAATGCATGGTTATAACCCAAAGATCTTGGTCCCTTTCGTTATTTGCGCATATCATATCGTAGGTCTTTCTGAATTATGGCCCCTGATTGCCCGAAAAATCACCTATGGTCCCTCTGGAGGTTATGATTATTATCCGATTGAAAAAAAGCTTGACTCTATCACCGTTACACCATACCGAAGGTTGAGTTTGAATTTCAGGGAAATCGGACCATAATTGCCAGACAAAATGGCCGCCGTTTGTACTCTAATAGTGTTAAAATATGGTATATCAAGGTTGTGGACGCAGTATAGTTCACAATTTTGATTCGATTTTGATGAAACTTGAAATGCATGTTTATAACCTAAAGATCTTGATTCTTTTCGATATTTGCGCATATCAAATTGTAATTTAATGAATTATAGCCTTTGATTGTAGGAAAAATCACTTTCGGTTTTGCTTGTTCTCTAACCATCTTTCGAAAATGTGGGCGTATCCTGCCTGGCAGTGCCAGCTTACTATCTTTTTCAGTTAATATTAAAGATACACCGAGGGTTGATTATGGTCTGGATAAGTTGATTAATGCCCAGTTAATAATTCAGATAACATTTCAGGAATATAAGAAAGACCTGAAATGGGCACACTTAGCTCTTGTAGTATGTGTGTTTAATTTTTGAATTACACAAATAATTATCCCACCTCCTTGACGGACAGGTCTTGACTTATTTTT
The DNA here is from genome assembly GCA_917208275.1 of Patella pellucida. Classification (NCBI taxonomy): domain Eukaryota; kingdom Metazoa; phylum Mollusca; class Gastropoda; family Patellidae; genus Patella; species Patella pellucida. The sequence goes on from OU795039.1 coordinate 69,415,496, forward strand.
CCCCTCTTCATTGTAGTTATCTGCCTTTAGTGAAGAACACCCATGCCGGTAGTTGGTAAGTCGAGGGCTTGTCATGAGCCCACCATTTTGTTTTGGTGTAGGTAGCCGTTGTTGTGGTAATGATCTGTTTTTTCTCAGTTCCCCATTTGTGACACTGAAATCAAAATATAGAAAATTATTTAGTTTATATATAAGAGCTTTTATAAAACAAAACAAAAGGTTCACCCGTTACGTCAAAACAAAATGTCGATTAGGCACGGAAAGCGTGTCACAATAGGTATTTGAAAGCACAAAACTGTAAAAGCGAAACACAATCTTACGAAAAGAAGCAAAACATCAGTAAACTATTTATAATGCAAATATAAATTCTACGAAATTAAGGATGCCAAAATCTATCTTGGGAGACCGAAGGGGGATCCCTTGCATTGAGCGATGAAGATGGGCATGTCAAGGGCTCTTTTACGTGCATGTCAATCTATACACGGGACCTGTTATTTTCACCTAGTCAAAGATATTAATAATCTGCCATGATGCCTATCCATTTTGACAACTGCATTTTTCACCAATAACGCATGTTCGAAAAATATCCTCAAATTAGTCTACTATTTCGTAATGCGATTATGTTCGGTTTCACGTCTTTAATACACGGACTGAATAAACTTTTAAGGAGTTATTAAATGGAAGGAGCGTATATATTTCTCAATATTCTCGAAGTATAATTAGTGTTTTCGACCTAAACCATAGTAGACGGAGAGATATAATTTCTGTTTGTCAAGTACCGAGAACAAATTGCAAAAGAATTTCTTTCACTGAAATCTAGTAAAGGGATGTCTTAAGGACTCCCAACTCAAAATTGTCCGCTGGAACCCTGTAGCGTTTTTCGTAATAAGCATAAATCCAAGATGGCCGCCAATTGGCCTTTTTGGCCTCCATATCTTGGAAACGGCTCATTTTTAGAAAATATAAATGTATATTATTAGATACAAAAGTGATACAAACAAATCGGAAACAATGGTGATCACGACGCCAGCAGGTCATGGTGTCACGTCATGACGGCATTGTGACGTAATGACGTCATATTGAAGTTTTTTGACGTTAAAACACGTAAAAGTCCGACAAGAACTTCGGCTAAACCTTGAAATTGTATACAATTTTGTTTATGATTGATTTTAGTAGCCTGTGGTGTCTTCTGTAGGAATCTGCCGGTCGTCATTTCAAATAATCGCCTATACCCCCCATACTATTTTGACTAGGATGATAATTTTGGTGGCTAACCGTATGTTTTGGGGGCCAATGAATACAGTGAAATCATTTATTAGGTTGTGGGGTAATTATCGTACTATAATAAATTCTATGGGGGATTATTTGAAACGGCCGCCATCTTGAATTTCTCAAAACGGGATACTAAAATCAATCCTTAAAAAAACTCTGTAGACAATTTCCAGGTTCACTCGAAATATTGGGTTTGACGACCGTACTAACTGCTTTGGTGCCGAATAAGCGGATTTTACGTGAGTTCTGATGTCTTAGATAACTTAGATAAGCACGCTGAGAACTAGTTTGTTTTTACAACAAAACACATACTTAAAGGGACAATAACACTCTTGCTGGCTTGACAGGTCTAGAAATATTTTTTAGCCTAATTCTAACTACAAGATGTTTTAGTGTCCTACCTGTTGTGTAAATTATCCATTACAACCTATCTTACTTGTCCAGAGGGTTCGAAAATATGTTTAAATCCAAGTTGCATTTGAAAGTGCTTACGTAAGGCTTTTCAAACCATTTTACAGCATGTAGTTGAATTTTTCCAATATGTTTAAATCCAAGTTGCATTTGAAAGTGCTTACGTAAGGCTTTTCAAACCATTTTACAGCATGTAGTTGAATTTTTCCAATTTTTAAAATTAGGTGTGTTAAGATAAAATTTGTATCATTTTTAATTGAAATATTGTAAAATAGTATAAATTGTTGACCAGAATAAAGATTGGAACATATTATTCAGTTACAACAAGAGTGGTATTGGGGCTTTAAGTTTGTTTTTGTGACTGACTGGACTGGAATTCAATCTGGTGAGTGAAAATATGTCTGCGCTGTACATGCACATGCCTTGCGCCACACCCGCCATAGCTGCATTCAAACTATTAGGAGAAATCTCGGTAAAATAGCGTGATTGGACAATGGACTATCGGTATGCAAACTGCACGTAATGAACAGTGTTAACGATGTAGTAGACAGACATTATCAGGGAGATAATTCAGTGAAAGAACATGATCGATATATCGATAACTGAAATTAAAATTTTCTGACTAATCGTTTATTTGATTTAACGAGTGCCTGTATGTAACCGGCTTCCTAGGAATAGAGACAGGAATCAACAAGCAAAGGTGCACAGTTGGTACCTACTCATGGGAATACCTACCCCTTGCGGATAAATTTCCCCTCCAAATTCAACAAAGATATTATCAATTAAAAAATCCAACAACCCAATTAGCTTGTTGGCGGTGAATTTATTTTTGGAATCACAATGGTTCTTAACAACTAAATAAATAGTGTCTTTTAACCGAGCGTTTAATTTACTATGGGGAATTTTAGTGTACATAGTAGAAAAGTCAAACGTTTGTATAGATGAGACTGAAGCAAGTGATCTAGATTGCAAACCATCAAGTAATTCTTTCGAATTGTTTAATATACACGTTTGGTTAAAACCACTAGGAGAGTATATTTTGTCACAGTATTTTTGAATATCATCTTTCACTGTCATTAGTATATTAATATGTCAATACTTTTGAAAGTGGTTTTGTGGAACAACGGAATGAATCTGCTATAAAACGTTGCTTGTACGGAGTTTTATGTAGTTTAGGTAACCAATATAACAACGGCAGATCTGTATAGGTATCTCCACATGGAGTGCCAAATGAAGAGAGTACAGATCTGTGATTGGATAGATTTAGGAATTCAAATGTCTGTCAACTAGCTGAGTTACTGTTCTTAAACATCGTAAATTTAACACAAGGTACAATTTTTTATGGATACACAATTACTGAGTTTAATACTAAGCGACGTTCCGACGAGGATACTCTCGTCCTTTTCAAGCAAATGATACAAATATTGAATCAAACTCATTAATTGCTGATCAATAAAAGTGTACCTTGTGTTAATATGTTCGATTACTAAATGCCAATCAAAGAAAAAATACGTCATCGTAATTATAAATTTAGTTTGCACTTGCGGTTATTGAACGCCATTATTTATAATAAGGCGATTCCCCAGAGTTTCTCCAATTGAAAAGCATCGATAATTGCAGAACATACTCTTGCATCGACTTAGAAATAAACACCAATACTTACTACATATAAAACCTAGAATAACCATCAGTGTGCATACACCGCGGTCCTGTTGTTTTAGCACTCATATTTTATATAGAATACCAAATTACAACTATTTATAATTAAAGTACCGATGTTTTGGGTAAAACAGAACTACTAGACATCCAAAGCCACCATGTTTCGATTGTACGTTGTTTCGGTCGATCACGAAAAATAAGTACTCGAATATGTAAATGAGTTAATATATGCATATAAACTTGTTGACTTAATGAACAATGCACAAACAAGAATAAAACACTTTAAAACAATCGGCAATTACACCAAAAACCCTGAGCACAGCGTATAAAACATTCAACTAAGAGCTTGTCTAAATAATAATATAAGTGTCTAGAAATGAATAGCCACACACATTAGTAATATTCCAGTCACATGGCAAAAGTTCTTAGTTTAAAATGTTACGGCTTTGGCCGCCAATAATATTATATCCACAGAATACATCCACTAGAAAGTATATCTCAAAAATAATTTGTCAGATTAACCTATTTTTTGTAAGTAGTGCCTTACGTGAGTCCAAAATATCTTAAAAAATAATTACTAATTGAAAACGTCACTCTATCAGCCAACAAATACAATCATATCCAACATGAAAATGGCACGTTGGCTGGAGAATGAGTCCAAACGAATGTGTCTCAAAATTAATTTGTCAGATTAAACTTTTTCTAAAAGCAATGACTGAGTATCTTCAAAAGATGTGTTCAGTTTAAACACGATCGAGGTAACACCATGAACACGTGTGTCCTTTCGTTCAAAATTATTAGAGGTAACACGATCACTATATCGGTCAACAATTAATGTTACATCCACAGAAAACAGAACTCGGGGTTGCGAAGAAATTTAAATGAAATTAATTTATCAGATTAATTTATTTCTGAAGTAAGTTTCGTTTAGTTCATACACATTCGAAGTAACACGAAGAGCATAAAAGAACACAGGGTCGTAGTCAATCGCCTATCATCTGTGGGAATGTCTCATTCAAGACGCTTCGTGAGAATCAGAACTTTCCTGAGTCGATCGTGTCAATCCTTGTATCAGATTAAGCTGTCTGAATATCTTTAAAGCTGTGCTACTCACTATAGTTATATTAGAAAGGGTTAACAAAAGATATTCTATGATATATGCGTAATATTAATACATATTATTAAAGATGGCGCATCTAGAGTCTTAAATTAAAAATAGTAACAAAATGGCGGATCCTAGCTAAAAGATAGACTTCCAAATATTAGAGTTTATTGCACGGGTGTAGGCAAACTTGTCAATGACCGAACTAAATAATAAAGGCGTTTCAGATGCATCCGCCGTTTATTTAAAGTTATAAAAATGTGCCCCTGTTGGTTACCTACCCCTACCCCATTGATTAGCATTGTTAAAATGCACCCGTTCTAATAGAGAGTACGTTCCCTAGGGCCCTTATCTGTATTACACTATATGTGGCATTGGTATGTAATAAAATGACCATGAGCCTTATGTTTAAACTTATAATTACAGGCAGGGGTTTTAAATAGACCAAACCTGTTCCCAAACCCATTGAGGTATCCTTTATAAAAAAAATTGTTTCTAAAAATATATAATTATATCAAAATTATATATTTATATGTTGTATTTGTCGTTTATAGGGTAAACTGTAATCATTTATATATACATAATGTATTATTTACTAATCTACGTTTGTATATTCATAACAATAATTATCAGTGAATAAACATATAATATGTAACACGTGTTTACATAGCGGACAAGCAGCGTTATCACATGTATACCCTTTAGTCTAAATTTAATTATGTGGGTGGTCAACACAGAATCACGTACGATTCCCCAAATCACACAAATCAGGCAAATAGAACCGAGGACACATGTTCTTACCTATATTGATGCTATAGATACTGATGTTAAAGATACATTATGCAAGAGCTAAATCTAATTACTGCAGGTCTTAGTTTAGGCTTAAGATGTTATAGAAATCATACATTAGATCTTTATTTAAACAAGCCCAAAATCAACTCTGTAGACAGGCGGATGGCTAGGCAACAGCTTGGATTTAAATGGGATTTCACTGATTAATTTAATCAAATATGGCGCACGGTGATGAGATTATTAACTGTTATGTTTACGTTATCAGTTAGATCGAGGCTAAATGATAGAGTGTGCTTAGCGATGCCGCTTTTTAGCGATATTCCGATGGCATTGAAAACTTTACTTGATAATCGAGATTATGCAGGTGGAGTTAACGCCTGTCAATCAAATGAGAGGCCATGGTGAAGACACATTTGGTCCCAATTTCTCTTCAAATATTATAACGCTAATAACTTTGTACAGAATAAAGTAATTTGACACTGAAATTTTCAATATATTATTGTTTTATCATCTTCTTTTGAATGGTCAACTCTCTAAAAATATCTCCCATAATGTATCTTTAAGAAGTCATTATCAGTGAACAAGAAGAGCCGAATATGGATGCAACTATTTACTCGCCTAAAACGCATTAAACCCAATTGCTCTCTTTCTCTTCTAAAGACCCTACGCGCAAGCGAATTGTTGAAATAAAATTAAACAATATGTTAGTCTCGAAATGACCTAGTTTGTATTGATTGGACGTTAAACCCAGTTGCTCTCTCTCTCTCTTATGTTATTGACTTTTACAGGGTCACATTTTCAGCGGAGAGTTAAAAGCTGAACATAAGTACATGTCCTATTAGTATCCGAGCTGATCGCTCACTGGTGACAATGTTAAGCGTGTAATTGAATAAAATGACAATTTGAAGTAAATAGGTAGATAGAGTCTTGGTATGGCTATATGCATGTATTGTACAACGAGATTGTTTTTTTTCCTTCTACAAATATTTTTTTCTTTTTAAATGGCCTTGGAAACATCGTTATCTGAACAAGAATCTTTCATCATCAATAATTTAGTCTTCAGAATTGATTAAATCAGATTTGTAGTCAAGCTAAACATTAAATAGTTACATCCCTGTCTACGCTGCCAGACAATTTACATAATTCAATAGCAATATGGACAGAACCTATCCTAAATAAGGTTATCGCCTCTTACAATCTTCCAGGAATGGCTGGGAGTGTTTTTTGCTCTATATAATATCAGATAACAATTAAAGTACCAACATTTCAGAATATGGGTTCAATATACCACATAATATCAATGGTACTGCATTTAAAGCACAATATTGATTTCACATAGCCATCTTGTGAAGGTGTACGTATATTCCATCTTGTGCACAAACCCCGCTACTTAGAGCTACATATTCGGGAAGATAGGTGGATTTGGATACCTGGACACAGAATACCCCTTAGCATTTAATTGTTTGATTGTTTTCACTCCGAAATTTTTAACAATATTATTGATTTTGAGACTTACCCCAGAAGTTGCCTCGCTATGAGGGGCAATAAACTAATCTGTTCCGTTCGACTTTCACATTCAGACATCTTGTACAAGGTTTATATCCAAATCCACAACCAATACATCCAAAAAACTACTTGACAATAGTTAGCACAATATTTATTATTTTAAATAACATCTTTAAGCTCAATAACAATTAAAACAATTAATATTTTAATATAAGCCGACCCGCTATTATAAATTATATAAGTAAAATACACACAGTAGTGTTAATGACAGGGATCTCATCAGTCTACTATGTTGATAACATTATACGTATCTCCTTTATTCTTTAGAGTGGATATAAACCAGAGGTATTTTTTAATATACGTATATATGTAAACAATGTTTACCTTGGTAACTAAGACAAAAACACAATATCTACACTATATACATGTACCTCACACATCAATTAAATATGTCATCGGTCTACCTTTATACCAGCCATTCAAATGAAAATACAAAAAAACTTGTATTCTATTATACACAAGTTGGTAAGTTTTCATTTGATTTCGAATAATTGGTGTATTTCTGGTCTATGTTTCAAAAATTGCCATTATCAAAATGTGTAGTAACCCTCATATATTTGTGTGAAACATTTCAGAGCGCAGGGGAGAGTTATAGAAGATTTATGTCTAACATTTCTCCGTTGTTAAATATTGTTATCTTTGTTACAGAAGATTTCTCCCAGAGTAGTACATTACTCTGCAATAGAAGATTTTTATCTCTGTAACAGAATATTTCTCTCAGAGTAGAACATTTCTCTGTTATCTATCTCTGTTACAGAAGATTTATGTCAGAGCACAACATTTCTCTTGTATAGAAGATTTCTGTCAAAGTAGAACAGGTCTTTGATATAGCGATTTCTCTCCGAGTAGAACACTTTTCTTTTATGGAAGATGTCTGTCAGAGTGAGCATGTTCCTTTTATGGAAGATGTCTGTCTCTGTTGTAAAAGATTTATCTCAGAGTATAACATGTCTCTGCCCTAGAAGATTTCTATCGTAGTAGAACACGTGTCTTTATAGAAGATTTGTCGCAGAGTAGAACAGGTCTCTATTATAGCGATGTCTTCCGGAGTAGAACACGTCTCTTTTATGGAAGATGCCTGTCAGAGTGAGCATGTTTCTTTTATGGAAGATGTCTGTCAGGGTAGAGCATGTTTCTTTTATAGAAGATTTGACTCAGAGTAGAACAGGTCTCTATTATAGTGATTTCTGTCAGAGTAGAACAGGTCTTTTTTATAGCAATTTCTCTCAGAGTAGAACACGTCTATTTTATAGAAGATGTCTGTCAGAGTAGGAAATGTCTCTGACATAGAAGATTTCTCTAATCTAAGAGTACTACATGTCTCTGTTGTAGAAGATTTCTCTCATAGTAGAACATGTTTCTGCCATAAAAGATTTCTGTTTGAGTAGAAGATTTCTCTCAGGGTAGAACATGTCTGTTATGGAATAGCATTTCTGCTATAGAAATGATGTGAGATGGGCTTTAATGAGCTAATGAAGACGTTTCATAAGAAGATTTCGATTATAGTAGAATTCCGATAGCTCGTATAACATTTATAATCTATTACACGCCGGTTTAGTTGTTAATGTATAATAATTTTTATATACATTAATAAATCATACCCATGGATCTTTTCGGTGAAATATGTCTGTCAATATGTTTTGTGGTCGATGCCGTACTGTTATAGCTTGTTTACGTGTAATTTTTAATAGACATAATATAGTGTATTTATAGATAAAAAGAAATCTAATCAAGCCTGTCATTGACCGGTCAATGTTATAAGGTATAAACATAGACTTCTTATATATATATATATATATATAGCTCTGAAGACGTCGTAAGGCCGAAAGATCTTGGCAAATATGTAATTGTAATTAAAATATAGTCTTTCCATCCAAATCTGATGTAAGTATAACCCATTCATTTTTAAAAACTGTCTAATTGAGTTACCTAGTTTAATTCGTCTGGTGTTAGTCATGGAAACATATTTATATCATTTTGGATTTCATATGCATATCTATGACATAATATCATTCCTAATCAGTCCTATTTTGTTGCAGCCTACTGCTTTAAGCGATATTGACAAAAAACAAACACTTTTGTCAGTTAAATGGGACTCAATGTGATGAAAGTCATGTATGTTGGGTACACGGACCGGGATGACCATACAACTACTCAACAATTACTGAATTTGACACGAGCAACGTTTGAACAATGATGTCATTGTCACAATCAAGAGAATCATTATTTAAATGTTATTCCTATTAAATTCATTGATTGTACTGCATAAAGTTTTGCGTTTTATTTTATATTCATTCAGGATGCCTAATATATAGTCAAACCAATAAATCTAGAAAATGCACTATTCTATTTCCACTTGTTGCCAAAACAGACAATATGAGAATTGTATTAAATCAGCCCTTTCCAATAACTTACTATAAAATCTCATTGACGAGACACAATACACGATTGTTATAAAGCACCGCCTTATTTTAGTAATCTGATACTAATCTCAAAATATTTCTTATCAATGAAAATAAAAATAAATCCCTGTGTTGTTTCTGTTATGATTAGTTTTCTAGTTTCAACATGTACACATATACCATGTGTTTATGTTTTGGGCGGTTGAAACCAGGGGCGACATCTATTGGTAAAAAAGGATATAACTAATAGATCAGATATCTCATTGGTCTTTATTTTATTCATCAAGTAATTTGAGATACAATTTAACTATAGTTAAACGGCCGTGTAAATATAGTCTAGTATTTTATTTCAACGTTCGATTTCGATCAGTATTTAGCAAACATCGTATACAACTGTAATTTATAATAATATATATTTAAGGGTTTTTGTTATAAAAGTATACGAGCTAATTTGTATTGCTGATGCGTGGGGAGAGAGAGCGAGAGAGAGAGAAAGAGAGAGAGAGAGATTGGGTGGATGAACCTTGAGTCAACTGACGTTGTTTCGATTCCCTAGTTGTACGTGAAAAGGACTAGGGTCGTCTGTCTAATACCGTGGGATTTCTCCAGATCCTACGGTTTCCTGCAACTGCTAAAGACCCCTACACACAAGCGAATTATTGAAATAAAATTAAACCATATGTTAGGCCCGAAATGACCTAGTTTGTATCGAGTGGACGTTATACTCCATTTCTCCCTCTCTCTGTACTTAAGAGTTATGTATAAATCTGCACAATATTACCTAAATGCGTTAGTTTTGTATAAATGCTTCCAATTATGAAAGAACAAATTTGCATAAAAGCTTTTTAGCGCACATGGCGCATGAGCAGGTTGAGAAAAAAAACATTGCCATCGCAATTTAAAGTCATACTTACCGGTTATTAATTGCGATATTTGGTAATTTAAAACCATCACTATGGTAACCACGACCATTAAACTTTTTTCCTTTACTCATAGTGTTTACAATTCCCTGTGGAATCCAATCAGAACAAATTTCACGGATGACACAAAATAGTTAAAGCACCTTTAAGTTCAAGCCTTATTCGTTACTGCAAATGTTCTGTTGATAAACGCCTCTTCGATCAGTTCAGTACCGGTTTATAGAAATGTTCCTCTGATAAACGATTATTCTATTCAAATTAGATGGCCAATTCATGACCATTAAAACGTCTTATTCATTATTGGAAATATTCCACTGATAAACGCGTCTTCCACCAAGTCATAGTCATTAAAATGTCTTATTCCTTATTGGACATATTCCACTGATAATAGCTTCTTAGACCAAGTCATCACCATTAAAACGTCCTATTCCTTGTTTGAAATATTCCGCTGATAAACGCTTCTTAGACCAAGTCCTATTCCTTATTGTATTGCCAATTTATAACCACATTCCATCGTTGTTCTTCGTCTGAACTCCAGTTATAAGAATATCCATATTCCGTTTGACATATTTGTTGATAAAAAACAAGGACACCATCTTTTCTAAATCACATGCCTGGTTTAAAATGTACGTTAGAACATTACGCTACTAGATTTATGATATTTTTTGTACATGCAAAAAAATGAGACAGTTCAATTGACACCGAGCAAACGGAACTGAGCTACGGATCTCAAAAACACAGATAAGCCATGTTTAATATTCATCAAGTAGCTACTTTATCAGGGTTTTTTTTATTTGATTTCTTAAAACATATTTAGTTATGTTAGGGGTTTAAGACTGGTTGCTATGTAAAGAGTACACTATATTGAATCTTTTCAAATAAAAGAGCTTTATTAAAGGTTAAATCTCGTATTGAACCAAGTCACACGATGTAGGAAAACACAATAAAACGTCCATTACACACCTAGCCACTGATATATGATCTTCATACGACATTTCTTCTTTCAGAAAACCCCCACAAAATTGTGAAATGATAAAACAACGATGAATACATCTTGACACGATACAGATATATTCAAATATTAGTTCTTATCTATGACATAAGTATGTAACAAAAGCCAAAGAACGTGTGGATTCATAAATACTGCACACCTACTAAAATATACTTGTAACCCGACGAAAGTTTTGTAAGATGTATTCATCAGACACAAAAAATTTTAAGAACCAAACTGCCATAATCTAAAATATAATACATATTATGTATGCACACATCGTATTAAGGAGATCCTGTCAGTTCTGCAAGCATATGTATGGAGACTGTGTGCGTTATACGTTGGTTTAGGCTAAAAATGTAGCTGTTTCTTATCCATTGACCGAAATATGTGCTTAATCCGTGAATCTCTCATTCTGAACTATCGTCGTACATTTTCACTTTTTAACAGATTAAAGGGCTTAGCGGCCATTAGCTAAAGATTAAGATCACTTTACAGTTCAACGTTAGCTTTTCTAAAACCAAGCCGAAATTAGAACCAAATTATACATCCTAAGAAATCACTGGGTAATTTTACTGCTCAAAGATATTTCCTTTTTCCAAGATACAGTCAAGATACTTGTACCTAATAACACACTCTTGACTTCCAAAGACAAAAACCAAATATATAACCCATAAAACTCAAAACAAGCTATTAGAAACACTACTAGTTCAATATTTACTCTAATGGATTGCTAAGGTACAGTTTATATCTATATACAAATATTATATTTCTTTGTGTACATATTGGAGTGAAATTCGAGTCCTTAATTCAATGTATTAGAAATATGTAAGAAGCCTTTTTTTAAAAAAAAATATCGGATCGATAAGGTTGATTGTTTTTCAAATCATATTGATAAATTGGCAAGTAATTTATGTTAGTACAGATTGTAAAGCAGGATTTTTTTCCCGACAACTAATTATTGCAACAATGAACGAAATAGGGTTTAACGTCCTACTGTTATGCACTTAGCCTGAGCTAATTGAAGACGGGCATACGCCATACAATGTGCTATGAGGGAAATTTTGCCCGGGCAGCGGCGCTACGTCCTATTCTTATGTCGAATTCCAACTGTCAAGGGTGCACTCCAATGTGTACACGGGACATCGGTTTTTCGTCACATCCGAACGGCTAGGCAGCTGTCCTTGTCAGGCCCTCCTTCAGAATCACTGACAAGGGGAAATCACGTCGGAAAATCGAGATTGCAACATGTAGGTGTGCTAAAATGTTACCGTATATTAATGTGCATGTTCTCTGACATTAGGTTAAAGATTCACGCCCGTTCTCCTTGAATCAAAAACTTCAAGAAATTAATAGGTAAAAAGTTTCTTGCTTTATAATCTTATCTTACTGCCAAAAATAATCAAATGTTTAGTAGAAATAGTTCGTAATTCACCATTTAGATAAAAATCCAATTTTATTGTTTTAATCTATATTGCTCCTATATTAAAATACCTTTATTTATATTTTATATTGAAATATAGTTATTTTATATTGAAATTTAGTTATTTTATATTGTAATATCGTTATTTCTAATTATATTCTAATATCGTTATTTAGATTGTATATTCTTATATCGTTATTTATATTTATATTCTAATATCGTTATTTAGACTTTGTATTCTTATATCGCATTTAGAGTTTATATTCTTATATCGTTATTTATATTTTATATTCTTATATCGTTATTTAGAGTTTATATTCTTATATCGTTATTTATTTTTTATATTGTAATATCGGTTTTTTTATATTTTATATTGTAATATCGTTATTTAGATTTTACATTCTTATATCATTTTTTAGATTTTATATTCAAATATCGTTATTTAGATTTTATATTCAAATAGCGTTATTTAGATTGTATATTCTTATATCATTATTTGGATTTATATTCAAATAAAGTTATTTAGATTTTATATTCAAATATCATTATTTAGATTGTTTTTAAGTAACTGGATAGAATATACAAATACGTGTTCTTATGAAAACAGCAACTAATTTAGTGAATTGATTTATCTAATTTTTCGAATATTGTTTATAGACTTTCACCCGTGGGAAGAAATAAATAATATGCTTAATGTTTTCAGTAGCTACCTACCACATTATATATTATAAATGTATGAAATTTATCTGCGAAAGCTGTTTTGCGAAAATTTTCCCACCATGATTATGATACCCTTTCTTAGATCTTTAATTTGATGTTTTGTTATATACGCATTAAGTTACATTTTTTTCATACTCATGTTACCAAACATTGGGTAATGTAAATACACCCCTGCATAATATATACTAGATCGAAGTACACCTTTGATGTAGATATTTATACTTCGATAACCTTATGAACTTAACAAATTAATCTATTGATGTGTTAAGATATCGTATCTTAGTATGTATATCTTACAAAATCATCATTTTTTTTTAATCTAAAAAATTGTTAATGGATACCTTTCGCCTCATGTCTATATCGCTATAGGCATTTAGGCCCCTATAGCTTTCTTATTTAAAGTTACATTAGTTTAGAGCTAAATTTTATTACTGCAAGTCTTAATTTAGGCTTCAGATGTTATAGAAATTATAAATTAGACATTAACTAACTTATTCAGACCATAATCAGCTCTCGATGGTTAGCCTAGACTGCGATATTTGTTGGATGTCCCATTTGCAAGAAAACTTTCCTTCGTGATTAAACAAATAAATGGATAATCGAGACTATTAGTTTCGCCTTACCGACTTCAGTAATGGTGATCGAGACTAACCAGGAACTTTCATTCGAATGGTTCACGGTTCATAGTAGATCAATTTGACTGAAATTTTCAGCAAATTGCCTTTACATTTGTAGTTTTTAACTATTATAATGAGAACTGCCAACTCGTTATCTCATCTTCCATAATGTATCTTTAAGATATGTAACTTTCAATATCAGGATATGAATAGAACTTTTAATCCAAATGAAATGAAATGTAATTTGATTTAACGCCATACTCTGTGCTATGAGGGAAATTTGCCTCGACAGCGGCACTATGGCCTACTCTTACACCGAATTCCAACTATGGGATCCTTTACATGCACGCCAATGTATACACGGAACCTCGGTTTTTCGTCGTATCCGTCATGTACTGCTATGGTACGCCTTAGAAACACAAAAGAAATTCACACGAACATTCATTTTTCTATGAAATTGCACATGCACTCGAAAAGCCCCAAAAAATTCACACGAACTTTCATTAAAAAAAACCCCTAATTTCCAATATGATATATTAGAATATGTCCATGAGTATGAATATATTAATAACCCACAACAATTGTTACACAACACTGATTATTCATAAATCTATTATAAAAATCATAACATCTATATTAACTGTCTCACCACCCGCAGTGTCACTGATATGCTGGTTACACCTTAACTTCAATAACATTTTCTAAGAGCGTTTTGTATGAAAATATAATAAAGATCTCCTACACATGTGGGTGTTTTTTGTTAATGGTATTGCATGTCCAGTCAGTAAAAGCAAGAGCTTAAAGTGACAGTCCGTATAAAGCTTTACGGGTGTGGAGAGCGACTACGACTGGTCCTAAATCTATTCGCTTGGGGGCGAGGGGGACACTGTGGCTAAGTAGGTAAGACGCTGGCTCCTTATCCTGGGGGTCGGGCGTTCGATCCCTGTAGTGGCCGAGAAAGTTCTTTCGGATTTTCCGGTGTGGTTTCCCGTGTCTGTTATGCAGCAGGGCGGACCTGACGAGGATAGCTTACTAGTCGTTGGGATGGGACGAAATAACCGAAGTCGTCTATACACACTGGCGTGCACGTAAAAGATCCTTGTCAGTTATACAGGACGGTGGGCCTGACGAGGATGGTTGTCTAGTCGTTTGGATGGGACGAAATAACCGAAGTCCTCTATACACATTGACGTGCACGTAAAAGGTCCCTCGATAATTCGAAATCGATATAAGCGTATGCCTGTTTTCATTAGCCCGGAACAGTGGATGATTAAACCCTATCTCATTTTGTTTGTGTGGCTTAAGTATGTTTTGTCCACAGATTTGTAATATATGTTTTGTTTTTGCGTATTGGTGTTATCCTATACACTTACAGGCTATATTAAATAGCCGAGTAAGATTTCTAAATTACTAATGTATATAAAGAGTTATTCTAAATTTCAAATGATTGTCTTTCACTCTATGTATAATGTTAATGCGTCTCAAGATGACGTACTAATTTGGTCGTCACATAGCTTTATTCCAAAGAGTGAAAAAGCAAACATTATATCGTTGGCAGAATATTCCAGGGTAGTAACGCCGTGCGGTAATTAAGTCAAATGCGTTTCATACTCTGACCATATTATCCAACCTTTATTGTAAAACCCGGTAAAACCTTGACGAAAAGAACAGCGAAAAATAGGATGCTCAACTAATATTCGACAAAACGAGAGAGAAAAATGGGATTTAACGTCCATTAGACACAAACTAGGTTATTTCGGGACTTACATATGGTTCAGTTTTAATTCAATAATTCGCTTGTACGTAGGGGTCTTAAGCAGTAGGGGGAGGGGGTAAGTGACCCGGGAAAACCCCACAAGACTGGACATGCAACCCTTATCCTTGTCACATACAACCGGGGATTCGAAACAACGCCAGTGGACTCAATGACAGACCTCACCATACAGCGCACACATGCTAACCATTCGGTCATCCCAAAACGAAATCAAAACGAACCCAGTCTATATTTGTAATATCGACTTTAAAACTAAGAAAATCAAAATAAATTAAAAATTAAGAGCAACATTTGAAATATAAAATTGGCTATCATGAATATATTTCTCAAGCGAGGAAAGCGCCACTTTAAATAAGTAGAATACAATAGATAAAAAGACCAAAAAAAAACAGAATTGAAGGAGACACAGTCGAGGAAATTTATTAAAGAACACAATGCTAGATTTATATCCAACTAGATTGATATTTGGGATTATAAATATTCGTGATACAATAACATCAATGCATAGACTACATTATTAGATTTTACTATAAGTAAATTTGATGATACGCTTCAATGATAACGGGACATGAGAATAGGTTAGTTCAGTCATGTATGAACTGGTTGTTGTTATTGTTGTTTTGTATATCTTGAAATTAACATCGATGTATATAATATCTTGTTTACTACTTGTATACAGAGAGAGAGAGAGAGCGATGGGGGGGGGGGGGTGACGTCCACTCAACACAAACCAGGTCATATCGGGGCCACCATATGGTTCAATTTCATTTCAATAATTCGCTTGCGCATAGGGGTCTTTGGCAATGGGAGGAAACCGGGGGACTCGGAGAAAACCCACGAGATTGGACAGGCTACCCAACTCCTAGCCACGTAAAACCGGGGATTAGAAACCACGTCAGTTGACTCATTGACAGGCTTTATGATACAGCACGCACACGGCTTTAAAACAGTAATTAACAGCTTCTTATCTCACACTGTGATAAACTAAAAATGGTCTGGAAGAAAACTTCAATTATTTTCTCCGTTGACGTCAAAGTTCTTCCATGTTTTACCAGCTGTAGCACATTCCAATGTTTTTATAAGACCCTAATCTGATTTTATATTAACATTATAATATTGTACTTGATAATCCCCTTGTGTCTCAACTATTTATCCCTTTGCTACTTGCCCCGAAATCATAAATAATAGTGTTCAAAATCTGGATGAATGTAAAACAAGATCAAAGGTCAACAAAAACGGGAAGGAAAGGAAAATTGAAATACAAAAAAATTGGGTGTAACGTCCTACTGTTCTGCTTCGAACCGGGCTAATGAAGACGGGCATACGCCATACAGTGTGCTATGAGGTAAATTTCGCCCGGCCAAAGTTCATCCAGATTTTCAGACGTGCCCCCTCCCAAGTCAGTGATGTAGGACGGAGGGCCTGACAAGGGCAGCTATCTAGTCGTTCGGATTGGCGTGCACGTAAAAGATTCCTAAACAGTTGGAATTCGATATAAGAGTAGGCCGTAGTGCCGCTGTCCGGGCAAAATGTACCTCATAGAACACTATATGGCGTATTCCCGTCTTCATTAGACCAGTTCGTAGCAGAACAGCAGCACGTTAAATCCCATTCCATTTTATTTAGAAGATAAAAACGTCCTGTTACGTATTTAGAGGGGGTTTATTGTTCATTTAACTATGCTTGAATCATTAGAACAGACAGGCGACCAGACTCCTTGATACGTACAACCGGGGATTCGAAACCACGCCAGTTCACTCAATAACAGGCTGTATGATACAGCGCGCACAGGAACGTTTTGATCGATATTGTAGCAAACATATTTTGAGATTTCCTTCGGAACTTTTTACACCCATATAAAAAAATCGTTATTTGGCCACAAATTGCGTTTATTTTTCAAAATATTTTCAATAGATTTAGACCGTCCCTCAAGTTGCTGGTAAATGGATTATGAAAGAAAATGTTATTAGGATATCGACAAAAAAATATTTTTAACGGTTGAAGATATTTAAAAGAACGGGAAATTAGTCTTACTGTGGTATTTAAAGCTGAACTCCAATTACAAAACTACAGAAATAATTAAATAAACATTTTACCGCCATACTTGTTTTTTTCAATTATCCGCTTCCTCAGTTTCATGTAAGTTTTCAGCCTTTATTATTAGACTGTTATCACAATGCTGTAGCCATTTCTTGTTCAAACAATTGCAGTTCGTACTTACATCCACAAAAATACCCTATGTTTTATGTATTTCAGAATTGTGTTTTCATAAAAGATGATATTTGAAAACGGTTTGATAGTTATATGTGCAGAATAGATAGTTAGCTGGCCGGTAACCTCTGGCTTGCGGCTGTGGTTTCGAGCCCTGGTGTGAACGTATGTATACATGTATATTCTTACCTGCTCTGACTTCTTGTTAGTGGCGGATGTTTTAATGAGGTATTAGGTCTGGTAATATTTGACGTAGTGGTGTGTGGTGTAGTGATATGAACTCTAATCACATGTAAACATTCTCCATTACAATCTTCTATAAAGCAACAGTTCATATGAATGGTTGTTGAACTATCTGAACTCTCACTGTCCATATCCATTTTTAATTGTAGGATTTGTAGGTTTTCTTCGAGATCAACTATGGCCCACCTTTAGATGTATAGGGCTTACAGAGCAAGAATTAAACACACGGATCCATTAAATATTATTTGTTTCGGCGTTTGCAGGTTAATGTAAAGAAAATATCACCAGATTAGGTCTTTACCAAATGTATCAATGGAAAAATGTACTTCCTTTGATAATGTAGTGTTCTCCAAAGATAAACTATCACAATTAATCCGAATCTGGTTTGTCTTTTCAGAGTCCCAGACCTGGTCCATATTTAGAGAGATTAGACATGGTTCATTATTCAATGCGCGGAACACACCTTCCTATCATCTATCAAACATCGCTAGTGTCTAAATATAAATGTGGAAGATTGGTTTGGTCTTAACCATTGATCAGTTTCAGTGAAAAAGTCAATATGTGCAAACCAATAGTTTATTTCGTGACGAAATCAAATTATACGAATTGAAAATAATAAGTAATTCATGGTTTATCAACACAGCAATGTATCCAAAACAATGGCTTTATCTCACAGAGACCGCAGTCAATTACAATCCGATAAAATCTTTATCCCAGACAATGAAACGAATAATTTAACAGTAACTAACACACACGTTTATTTCTAAAATGCATATAGCATAAACCAGGTTTATTAGTCGGTGAATACTATAAGAATTCTGTCTTTTTCCCACGTTGCGTCCCAAAGACTCGTGTGACGTGACTATCATCTGTGGGATAATCAAAAACCGTTAACAAAACGTCTAAGGCATAATACAAGGAGAAGGGTCTAGTCCTTGAGTCTTGTGACATTAAAGCCCCAATACCACCCTTGTTGTAACTGAATAATATGTTCCAATCTTTATTCTGGTCAACAATTTGTACTATTTTACAATATTTCAATTAAAAAACATGGCTTGAAAAGCTTTACGTAAGCACTTTCAAATGCAAGTTGGATTTAAACATATTTTCGAACCCCCTGGACTAGTAAGATAGGTTGTAATGGATAATTTACACCACATGTAGGACACTTTAACATCTTGTAGTTAGAATAAGGCTAAAACAAATTTCTGGACCTGTCAAGCCAGCAAGAGTGTTATTGTCCCTATAAATAAGTAACATACCGAAAACATTGTTCTCATGAATTGTAAGTACATAATTCAATCATTACATTACGATACAGA
Organism: Patella pellucida; assembly: GCA_917208275.1. Classification (NCBI taxonomy): domain Eukaryota; kingdom Metazoa; phylum Mollusca; class Gastropoda; family Patellidae; genus Patella; species Patella pellucida. Next base: position 69,434,921 of record OU795039.1, read on the forward strand.
TTTGTTTTTTTAAATTTGGTAATACAAACTAAATTACATTGCTAACCTATAGAATATCAAGATTGTTCAGCCGGGGAAGCCCGATTTTCAATTTTCAAAGTGTTTGACGAAATGCGTGACGTACAATATGATTAGGGGATAGCAGGTAGAAACGACATTGATCTCGGTTAACCACATTGTCAAGTCGACACAGGCAAATAGAATAAATCTATTATTTGGAACAATCTCAACTTGCCGTATTTCATCCTTGTAATTGTACCTACGTGCACCAGTCTTACTCCAGTAATAAATATATTAGGTCAATAAGTGGACAAAATGTGAACTTTCAAAAAAAGGAGGCATACACCGCTTTGTTTTCTACCAATGTTTAAAGTCTCTTCAATTTTTGGAGATTATATCAGTTATACATTCGCCGGGACACGACTCTTCATGGAAATCCAACCGTAAGTGGTTCTTTTATTTGCACGCCAATGCGTACACAGGTGGGCCTCGGTTTTACATCCCATTCCAACGGCTAGGCAACACGTTATTTTTATAACTATACAGGGATAGTCGATACAATAGAGCTATATGCCATAGAATATTATAACCATACAACGCCAGTCCATACGACGATATAACCGTACAACGACTATCCATACGACGTTATAACGATACAACGACAATCCATACGACGTTACAACGATACGACGACAATCCATACGACGTTATAACCATACAACGGCAATCCATATGACGTAATAGCGATTCAATTATAGTCCATACACGTTATAACCATACAACGACAATCCATACGACGTTATAAACATACAACGACAATCCATACGACGTTATAACCATACAACGACAATCCATACGACGTTATAACCATACAACGACAATCCATACGACGTTATAACCATACAACGACAATCCATATGACGTAATAGTGGTAATAGCGATACAACGATTGTCCATACGACGTTTGACTATACAATATCCCATACAACGTTACAATGATAGTTCACATAACTTTGAATCCACACAACATACCATACGTAGGTAAGTTCGTACACAAATACATTGGAAATAAATAATATGCTTAAATTTATTATCATCTAAATTTGAATTTTCCTAACCAAACACTGGTATAAGATTATCAACAATGGTTTCTACTGTGTTACCGTTACAATAATATATAAATATATGTATAGTTTTTTTTAGATGACCTCTAGTTTTAAGGTGTTAATATTGGATAGTGTTGTGTAGACTTATTAATCAATCATACTGACTATGGCTGTTGTAACATACACGGACTACTGTTATAATATTAAACTCTAACAGTTTTTCCCGAAGGGTTATTTATTAAATATATGTTATATTTGTATATTTTATTCACAGAAACACCTGTCCAAGACCCCTTTATAAAGAAATGTATCGTGAAAATTGTAGGTCGGCGGGATGATATTTGTTAGAGTTCCATGATGTGGGAAAGTCTAAATAAATCCTTATAGCGGAACCTAGTATAGGACGATATCCAATGTCTCGTCGATGCAATCAGTGTGATACTTTGATTATGTGTGAACAATCAGAGCAGCGCACTTTCGCAGCCTACTCTTTATGAATTCCAACTACCTGAGTTATTTTTACGTGCACACTAACGTAATTTTGTAACGGTAAATAAGCTGTTCTTGAATAAAAAAGGGATGGGTTAAAAAAAATTAACTGTACATATAATTTCGCACAGCAATGAATTTCTACTATTTATACATGATTGGGGGGGGGATCATAATGCCTGCCATTGAGTTAACTGGCGTGGTTTCGATACCTCGGTTATACGTGACAAGGAGTAGGGTCTCCTGTTCAACCTCATGGGGTTTCTCCGGGTCTTTCGGTTCCCTCCCACTGCTAAAGACCCCTACGCGCAAGCGAATCATTAAAATAAATATTCAGCCATAATTTCGTCAAAAAATGACCTAGTCTGTGTCGAGTGTTACTGTTAAACCCAAATTCTCTCTCTCTACATTTTATGTAGTTTGTTAACAAGGTAGGAAAGTCAGACGTCGTACTGGTGTAGTTGCTTCCCTTTAATAATTCTTATTGATGCTCTGCATTCTAGATCTTTTTAGATAAGTGTTAAGACTCTATCCTTTTCTCACAAATTCACAAATCGGCGAATTCTGGCGGCGGTTAAAATAAATGAGATAACGAAATGAATTGAAAGAACCGACAGATTTATTGAAAATACAAACTTCTATCTACACCTACTTACATCATCAAATAACGTGTGTATACAAATACATATATTTACTTACTTATATAGTTGGCACATAGATGAAATATATAATATTATACATGTTACACGTGGAAGACATGATTTTCGTTGTTTGAAACCTCGAACCTTGAGACAAATATATTCTCTTAATTTTGGCACATTTGGGAAGAAATACGAAGAACTTAATCAACGTTTAAAACTTATAAAATAATTTAAATATTCAATATCTTTGTGAATAGAAAACAACCTGAAGCTGCTTTCTTGGTAAGCATTGGCGACCTCTAGTTTTGATTCAAACAAGATAGGGGTTGTTTTTACCAAGTAGCCCTCCAAGTGTTTTTTTTTTTCACAAATATATTCAATTTTTATAAAGTAAATGATAATTAAAAAAATACGACAATATAACGCATTAAAACATTAGTGACAAAAATGCATGCAATAAAATAGTACATAGACAATAATATCAATATCATACATCCCTGGCAAGATTTGTGACCAAAATGGACGTTTAAAAGTTAAAAGGCACGTTCATGAGAGAAAAAAAACACTAGAATAAAAGCAATTCAAGCATAAGATATTTTGGCAGTGATATGGCAGTCTAAGTTAAAAGAGATACAGTACTTGGTATAACCTTCTTGACAAAAATATTGCTTTCCATTTGTATATACGACCGATGATAAACTCCCAGGCGAGGGTGCTATGGAGCGTGTATCCTGAAGAATGATAAATATAGTGGGGGTATGTCAAAGCCCAAACGGGACACGGGATAAATGACCTTGCTCAGAGAAAAGCAAACTACATGTACATTAGTGTTTAGATATATTGTTTGCATTTTTCTTTTATAACGATAAGTACCAAAGTTTTAAGTATTTGCCAAGAACGCTATTCCAAGCCCCGTCATTCTTTTTCTATAACACACAACAAAAATTATAATATACATCCACAGTGATTGATTACAGTATCATTATTATACAAATAGCACCATTTGAAATTTGTTCGATTACACATATAAATGTGAATCATTCGGGTTTGATACTACCTTATATGAGTATCAATTTATTGAGTTGAGCCCTTTAACATTAACTAATAATACTAAATAATATAGAGACAATTCGATTAAGGCTTATGTTAATACAAAAATATCACGATTCGAGAGATGCCGGATATCATTGTTACTCGGTGACATCTAATTTACTGGATTACTGAAACAGAATAAAGGCTGATTTTAAAAGAAAATAAATGATAAATAAGATTAATTATGACATCGTTATGATCAACCAGAAATCGTTACAAAATTGAATTTTGAACGTCGCCGTGCATTAGTAAAACCTAAAGAATGGTGTTCTGCAATCAGTTTATTCCAGTCTCTGGTTGAAATAGCAGTGGGTGAATGTGAGGTCAAATCATTGGTGACTTAATCTAAAACAACGTGTTTACGGTACCTCAAGATCTACAAAGGGGTGATATTGGTTTCGCCTGGCAAGGCACTGATGACCCTGTTCGATCACAAATAACAGATTGGCTGCGAGCAAAGAGAAAAGTCAGGGAATGTATTATGGACGAGCATATGGGGTACATGCTTCTCACAGTATTGGACGGGTGTTTATCAGGCGGACTTTTAGCAGAGCAGGTTGTGAGTTGTTCTTTACATTAGTATACCTCACTCATAAACACGGATGGCGATAACACTTCAAAAATGTTTAATATAACTATTCCATGTCGAGTATTTTTTTCTATTTCCATAATTCCCTGACAGACAGGGATGCATTAACACCAAGGAAAACGTCGAAGAATATATTTAATCATTAGCATCTACAATAACGATGGTAACATCAACCTTCATTGAGCGGCCAAACCAAGTGCGTTAGAGAACTAAGCCATCCATCCTTAAATAATAGACTTAAGAAAATACGTCACATACCTTATTTGGTTCTCTCAACAACTTTAACTCTGGCTTTTGACATATCTTTGTTATGTTTATTCTGTACAACACAGGTGTAATCTCCTTCATGACGTTTTCTCAAACCCTCAATCTGTAACCAACCTGTTACCTGATATCTACCTGGTCCACCTCGAGCAGCAGTTAAAGTAAACTCATCATCACCTACCAAAATACATACAAATGAAATGGGGGTTCTAACACGTACTGTTTTCAACATTCCGTGGCATCCTCGGCTTCCCTCATTTGTGTTTAAAATACATGTTCATCTTCCTATACACTGTATATGTGAGAATGGGGGATTGAAATAGGAGGGGCCTCATAAGCGCAATAGTCTAGGGTCTCTCTTAATCTAAGCAGGACACTGGTCTAATCTTATTCGATTTCCAACTGTTTGGGGACCGTTGAGTTGTTGCCCATGGTATACGCTGGACCTCCGAAAGACTACTGGGAAACCGGACTGGAATTCCCCGAGATGATCCAGCGCCAAAATAATGCAGAATAGTAACGAAATATAGTATTATCGAGTGGCATCCTTTCGGGCCGTTGAGGAGTTCTTCTTGGAGCAAGACTTTATTTATCAATTACAATGGGCGAATTAGGACGAGAAGTAAATATCGTTTTAATGGATTATTCTTTGAGGTCACACTTTTAAGAAACATCAGACAATTTGACTTGCCAACGACAATCATGTCAATTGTAACCAGCAAATAGAGGTAAAAATAATGATGCTACCCATGGAGGTCTAGGAATTAATTCCGTACTTATCTTCTGACAAATACATAAAGATTAGTATTATTAGTTTATTCGTTGCTCTTCAAGTATTTCCTGTACCTACCTGGCATACTGAAGGTTTCGCCATCAGCTCGGGTGTACAGCCATGCGATATGAGGTGTAGGATTACCAACAGCTTCACAGGACAAGATAACAGTTCCACTTGTTGAGTTCTTAGTGTAGACGGGGTGGGTGACGATCTTTGCTCCTGAAATATTCAATATTCAAAATTGCTAATTCAGTTTTCTATATAGTAGACAGCTTAAAATTTGAAAGTTTATATAATGACCCTCAGTTCAGATTGTAATACAACATCCCCTCCCCCCAGCTAGCTTCTAAACTCATCAAAACTCAATAGATTTTAAACTTTACTGTCCATGCACAATTATATCAGGCTTAATATTCAAGTTAGATTGTGTGAAATATTTGAGACAGCTTTGACAACCAATTGCCGAGATATAGACATTTTACGACTGGGAAAAGCTTTACTGTGTAACATAATTCGTGCTAGAATGATTCGAGACAGTACGTTACAACATGGTCAATATTATGAAATTAACACTGCAAACTGGCTGGATTTGTTACATTTTACTTCCATGTTGATACGACGGAATACTGGAATAACCCACGAATGCCCTATCAACTTGAAAATGTCGATTGTATCTGCTATAAACTATTATTTGACTAGAAAATTGTAGCTTGTTTAATATTGTATTAATATTCAATGTAATGTCACTTTTCACCCATAATAAATTTAAATTGGTAAGCTAATGGCTATGAATGACACCAGAAAGTAAAATTGTGGTTTAACTTCTAATGTTTCAAGACCGACTCAGACTTGTATAATCAAGACGGGGATACGCCACAGATACAATGTGCTAGGAGGAAAATTTTGCCCGGAAAGCGGTAATATGGTCTACTCTTATACGAATTCCTCCAATGTTAAGGTTTTTTTTACGTGCCCCTTTAAATTATTTGGTAACCCGATATGGTTTTCCTATTTTAGTTCCATAAATAGTTTACCAATTTATTTGGTGGATTACTAACTTCATTAGTATGCGAGCATGTGGTTTTACACTATAGTTGAGATGGGCTACGTGGTATTTATCATCAGTCTGGGAAACAGATGGCTTATTCCAGATCAGAGGTACTTCCCATAGTGCTGGCTATCTACACTCACTACTATATCTGTGGTACAAGTCTGAATTGACCACTTGTTTCAAATCAATCAAGGCCCTGTTTCTCGAAATCTTTTAACCAAAGATAAAATCCAAATGTTGTAAATACTTCAATATTGATTGGCTAAGTACTAAAATAAATCTAATCGGGGCGGAGCTTTTAAATTGGGGGAGGGAGGTTAACGGGATTGTTTGGAGGGGCTGATGATGTGGCCAGCTTGAACATTCCTAAGAAATAATTATTGTTGGCGAAATATATTGGGGGGGGGGGCACATTATCCAATCAAATTACTAAAATTTCGATTTAATCTTAGTTAAATTCCTTAAAACTGGCTCTAGACATGGCCCACCCACGATATCATCATTCGATTTATCAATAGACCTTGTGTTGAATTTGTTAATATCCAGAGTATAAGAGTATGCGGCAGATTACTGTAACCGAATGGGGTCTCGCTCCCCCGCGTTGGGCGAGAAATCGAGATTATGAAAAGGCGACAATAGGCTTCCATTATCCACTGTATTATACTTGAAAGTTTTGACATCAATTCGAAATATAATGTTATAAGAATATTTTGATATGTTCATTGCAAACTATTAAAATCACAAATTTTAGGGTACATTAAATTGTACACAGATTATACAGAGGATTAAATTTGTATTTACAGATAAATCTAAAAATATCGACACAGATTCTACGCTAAATTGTACACAGATTATACGGATTATAGATTTAACTTGTATGTACAGCCATTCAACTATCACCGCTCCTTATCTTTAGCATAAAGATATTTTTGTTCGCGATAAGTTGGGAGTACTACTGTGAATATTAAAATAACTAATGCAAATAAATTTATGTATAGATAAATACTATTTGTTGTTTGGGAATTTATTAATGACCTTTGTCGTTATTTATCTACAAGTATTATCTCTTGTTGTTATAGCAATGCTTACATTTCTTTGCCCCGTTGTCAATCAGTCTATATTTAGCTACATTACGTAATAACAGTATAATAAACAATTATGTATCACCGTGAGTTATGCCTTAACATATACTAATGGCTTACTACAGTTACAATATAGCGGCTATTAATAGTTTATGTATAACGTTTGTCTCCAGGAAATGAAATGAAATGGGGTTTAACGTCCTACTGTTCTGCTCTGATCTGGGCTAATACCGTGTGTTATGAGGAAACTCTTGCCCGGACAGCGACACTACGGCCCATTCTTATATCGAATTTAAACTGTCAAGGGATCTTTTACGTGCTCGCCAATGTGTACACGGGAACCTCGATGTTTCGTACCATCCGAACAACTAGACAGCTGTTTTTATCAGGCCCTCCGTCCTGCATCACTTACAATGGAGAACCACACCGGACATTTGACTCACAAGTTTATAAACTGGGCGTTTTGTTTTTAAGTTTAACAATAACATCAACTTCACTGGATCAATCGATATGATACAGATGAAAAAATGACTCGTTCTGCAAACAAATCTTTAATTCTTCTGAGAGTATTTTTGACTGCATGTTTGATGTATGACAAATTACTCTAATCGCTACTAGTATCTACTATAGAGAAATGTCCAGCTGGGATATTAATTGAACTCAGTCGCCGCTAATTAATTATCTAATTATAGTAACACTATCTATCTAGTTTAAGTGCAGATGATGCAGCCGGGTTGTCATAATATAGATACGTTTATATTGTTGCTAGATCAAAACATTAAATATAGTCAGTTATTATTTGAAGAAATTATTATTTGTTTATGTTGTTCTCAGATCGTATACTAGTTATCGCTTTAAGAATTGAAATTTTGAACAAAATAGGAATGACGTATTCAAAGTCCCAAATCTATGAATACATTTAAAGGATAAATATGGCACTGAAGTCCGATTTAGGCATGATCTAAACAACTTATGGCATGACAGTCTGAAATTGCTGCTGGAGAAAATTGGAACGAGTAATCTTACCATATTCTAAACTAACCATTTAGTCATAATTGCTCTCTAGCCGTACTTGCTTTTCATTTGTACAGCTTTTCATAGCTTGGGGTCTGACCACGTCTAATCCATCCCGAGTGACACTAACCAAACAGTTTTGATATATATCATTCATACCGAAACTATTCTACAGGAAGGTCATTTAAAATCCTTATAGTAGGCTATATCCAATATTTCAAATCATTATAGTAAATCCAGTATGTCAAACCCTTATAGTAAATCCAGTATTTCAACCCCTTACAGTAAATCCAACATTTAAAAGCCTAATAGTAAATCCAACATTTCAAGCCCCAATAGCAAATCCAACATTTCAAATCCTTATACTACTTCAACTTATAGTAAATCCAACATTTCAAACCCTTATAGAAATTTCAACATTTCAAACCCTTATAGAAATTTCAACATTTCAAACCTTATAGAAATTCCAACATTTCAAACCTTATAGACATTCCAACATTTCAAACCCTTATAGTAAAATCTAGGGATGAGTAATTCCTATTGCTCAGTTTCGTACATATAACCTACCTGGTTCACATGGTCCAACAAAAGCGACGGTGATATCTCCAGTTTGTCCTGATCTGACAGCATCCGCCATTAAACCGCACATGTTGTTGTAGGTAATATTGTTGGTCCCACAGATAATCTGGTCATGTTCACAGACACAAACTTGACCAAATTCTGTTTCTTCACAGCTGGTAAAATAAAAACAATATCAGTTAAAGATACAGTAAGAAAGATCTAGATGAAGGGCATGTTGGTCTTGATATAATTATTAAAATATAGATAATTGAAAAAGAATATTGAAACTTTGAGTCAAATTACTTGATTCTGAGCAAAGTTATAAGATATTCTCGATTGTCAAGTACTATTACTACGATGATAATAAAACAAGGCCTCCGTTATTTATTTTAACGTTTTAAAATTAGTAAATTCAACACCACGGCCATCGGATTGTTTAAATCTAGAGATTGTTTATGGGCTTGTCATGTGAATAAATGTCTAATTTGATATCTAACATAACATTTGGAGGCAAAAAAGGAAGACCGGCAATAGGCAGATTTAGTTTTTACATAATGCATTTTTAATCACTTCTTGTTTATACACATTAGACTATTATAAACATAACATGAAGCTTAACACATTTGTGCTTGATAACGACAAGAAGATACTTGTTGAAACGTTGTGCTATATGTATATAAACAGTTATTGTTATTTCCGTAAAAATTGTGTTGTGTTTTATTGTGCTCAATCGCTAAATGACACTTAGGGATAATATGAAGCTTGTATGATAATAATTTCTTACATTTTGATACACACTAGGCCTCTTACATATTATATAAAACTTTAAAAGCAAAATATTATAAATAATTTAATGTGATATTCGTGTAAATATATCCCAAAATTTGGGGTCGTTTTGCTTCAATGTATAAATCTGCCTATGTGCAAATGATATCAGAATATTCAAATATGTGCAGCAATATGAAGCCTGATAGCATCTTTCCTTGCATGACCCCACCAGCCAAGTGTACAGCTGTTACTTCCATAAATAACACACAGTTTAGCTTGGTTCGGAACTGTGAAATTGCGTATTTTTAAAAAAATTATCAACAAACATTCCCGCATAAATTGCAGCTAAACGCCGGTATCATATACATTAACTCAATTTCACCACCAGTATCTTTAATACAACATAATGTATGTCAACGTGTAGACTTTAGGAATACGGGGTCTATTTATAATTATTTAACTATATGACATAGGCCTACGATAAGTATTGTTTGTATGACTATGAACAGTAAACAAACTAGCCGAGTTGTCGGTGTTCTAATGTAAACATATACAGAAACAGTCTGGACATACTGCAGGTTAATTTCGACTACTCCCATAAAAAAAAATTAGTCTATATTTTCAACACATAAATTTTGAATTTTAGCAAAATTCCTTAACTGACGTGAACGCCAGGATATTATACAGAACAGTTTGGGAATACTGAAGGCTGATTTCGACTACTCTCATAAAATAATTACACTATATTTTCAACACATAAATTGTGAATAAAAGCAAAATTCCTTAACTGACGTGAACGCCAATCCTTAATGTTTTCTACTGTACATGTGTTTCTATTTGGCTTCTAACCCATCCTATGCACTAAATGCAGTATTTATGCCATTTTAATATAAATATTATTCATATTAAAGTGAATATGAAAGCTTTTAATAGAGAAAAATGTGCTATAACGATAAATACTAAAGTTTTTTAATGCAATGTTTTCCAGATGTCGTTTCCTTTCCTTTCCTTCACAACTGCTGATTTTAGTATAGCCTTTAAAATTTTACTTTCTATGGAAAAATGCAGGTCGAATGGCTGGCCATGTTGAAATAAGTTATCGCGTGTAGTAAAACAATAGATTCCACAACAATAGGTTTCACAACTTCAAATATAGGTACCTTGTACCTACGTTTTGTTTCAAGGACTAGATTCCACATCTGGTTTCTAGACATTTTACTACACACATGCTACGTGTAGAAATATGCACTTATACACGGTCTTCATTAGGAATTTATACAACACTCCAGAATTGTTGCCAAAAACTTAATTTATAAACCAATTTGGCTCTTGAAATTAACCTTTTACGGAATGTTTTTAAATGGAAATCCCCCCACACTTTTTGCGGATTCAAGAATTTCATACATTGTCGCTTTTGGTATCATAAAGAAATCATGCACCATTCAGGTTTTCGTCAAAACATTTAATCTTACATTTAAATTTTGAACAAATTAAATTCGGCGCTTCAAGTTCACTTTGATAAATATATACAGAATGCCTTCAAGTGGGAATTAGTTTTTCCTTTAATTGTTTATGCATCGTCGCTTTTGGTGCCAATTGAAACGCTCGGAATGTTTTATAAAATCAGTTATAAAATATAAACAAACCCGCCTTAAAGCTTGGTGCCAGTCTCGTGAGCCTTTTCTGTCAGTTAAAAGTAGGAAATAAAACGCCATTTTATAGGAGTGGTTCCGACTGCAGAATTCGAGACATTTTAATTTACCCAAAAATGAAGAAAGGCTTTATTTTAACAAAAATACGCCCGTTCTGAAAAAGTAACTTTGGGGGACTAAAGTCTGTATCGTGGGAAATAAATATAGGTCGGTCATTACACCTTGTTGTGTTATCTACAACAGGTCTATGTGACCTAGATTCTAATGTAACTGTACCAAATGTTTTAATAACCCGGATATCCGTATTGGATATCAACACAAAGAAATATAAATATAGCGTATACTATTATAATATTGTTGTATATATTTATTGTTACTTTTCAATGGTTGTAGATTCAATGGGGGCATAATGTACCATTTCCTCTCAGACTCAAGATGAAGAGATTAAGAATGCAAATGGAATCAAATAGGCCATTATCTATGATTATGAATCATATATTTTTTCCTAGATTACTTTTAAAATTATGCTTGTCAAAAGTATACCCCTATACTATGATCATTCATCCAATTTGAGAAAGTAAACTTTTAAAATAAATAGTTATTCCCAGTTTCATCCTCGTAAAAAGGCATTTCGTCTCTTTCTCTTGAGTATAAAACACCGATCCCCCACCAAAAAAAAGAAGTTGAAGGGATTAAACTTACCTTAATCCATCTCCACATTGTCCATTTTCAAAGGGCTGTTCTGGTAAATCACAAGTTTGACTTTCCATACGAGCACATACATCACAGCAGTCACACCCATCTTTAACAATTCCTGTTAGACATTCAGATCGGGAAAGTTGTGGACATAAGTCTTTTTTACATTCCTTGCATCTGGGGTTCGTTTTGGCGGCTCCGACGAACACAAGTGCCAAGGCACATACTAAAAACAAGCTCCTCATTTTAAATTCCAACTACCGTCAATTCTTGAGCAAAATTACTCCGTCTTAACTCTTCTACTCAGTTCTCGAAAATCCAAGATGGAGTCTATTTATCAGATTTAGCTGAAGTCAGTTCTGTATGAGAAGAAGACGTGGCCGATAAAAATAACTTCTGGTAATTTGATCTGAGATGCGGGCGAAGAGAAGAACCAAACCCAGTTCACCTATAAACATCTGTTTATCCAGACGTTTGAGATATCAAAGTAGACAAGGTATATAATATGATACCATATCACTGGACGTACTTGTCTAACATAACAGTGCAGGCGGTCTGTACCATAATTCGGAAATCAAGGGGGCGTTTGAAATATGTACCAAAGTATTTCCTGCCCTGTTATATGAATGAACTCTTCGGAAATACTTGCAATATATATACACACGCAACTCGTTGTGTCACCGTGCATATCAGTCATCGTGGGTAGAAGCGGACGTTAACACACGTGTTCCTACTTAACGTCAATTAAATTGAAATACAATAATTAATCCAAGTGCTTTAATTGTAGTGGATTAATCATAAGCTGGATTTTAAGTCTGAATCAGGGGCCTGGCTGTCTAATTAATACAGTATTCCTTAATTAAACCACGATGAGATCCCATGTTGTAATAAGACGAATAAAACTACATAAAATTTAAACAAAAAAAAGAAGAGTGTACCACCAACCATGTCCTGGTAGACTGCGAGGTTTACAAGGAAGAGAGACGGGACTTAGTGAGAATGATGGAGACCAATAACATACCATTCAACACTAAGAACCTACTCTTCCCTAGACCAGATCTGAAGCTACAAATCTTCGAAGAAATCCACACCCTAATGGACACAGTTGGACTATGTAAATTAGTGAAATAAGAAAGGGTCACGGCTGGAAAAATTCTCCATACAACGTAGGATGGTTGAGTAAAAACGTCCTCACGAAGGAAGCCCAACCATCCTATACATTTATTTTAATTTATTCATTTTACTTTATCTTTACTTTACTTTTACTTAAATTTATTTTATTTTTATTTATTACCTCAATTTATTTTTTTTATTTTTTCTACTTATTTTTTATGTTAACTTATTCATTTTTTTTTATACGACGTAGGGTGGGGAAGTAAAAACGTCCTCTCGAAGGAAGCCCAACCACTCTACAACTTTATTTTAATTGATTCATTTTACTTTATCTTTACTTTACTTTATTTTATTTTATTTTTATTTATTACCTTTAATTTAATTAACTAATAAATTTTATTTAATTCATTTTACTTTATCTTTACTTTACTTTTACTTTAATTTACTTTATTTTATTACCTTTAATTTATTTGACTACAACTTTATTATACTCTCTTTATTTATTTAATTCTATATTAGTTTAATTTACTACTAACATCTACTAAACTGGCGGGATAGTGGAGTAAGAGGGAGACATGATCAGACAGGCTCGGCATCTAAACACTATTCTGCCAAAACAAATACCAGTGGGATAGTGGAGGAAGGGGTGGCCACGAGAAGACAGGCCTGGTACCTAAACACAAATCCCACAGAGAAGACATCTACCAATCCAGAAGAAGAGATCATCTACCAACGATGTGTTTTTATTAAATAAAGGGAAGAACTACCCACTAAAACCTAATCCATGGCCTAAGGCCAAAATGGAAAGATTGCAAAATCATATTCTAAAAATCAGGAATCAGCTTCGGCTTTCCTATGTCTTGTCTGTGATATCACTTAAGTGGAAGCAGACGTTAAACACCAAAAAGAAGAAGAAGAAACAAAAAAAAACAAAAACAGTATCTCGAAGCATGTTTGATCAAACGGTTTCGTTCTGTTGTTAATCGGCTACCATAATTAGTAGTGCTTTGTTGAATCTATTAAGAAAGTAAAACAACCATTTTGATTAGGGGCTACTCTGACAAAAGTTACGGGTTTATAGGTTTTAGTATTGGAGTTTAATTATTTGAAGCTAGAAACTAGAATACTCGTCTAATCAGCCGACATGCTAAAGTCTGAAACTGAACTTATATAATATATTTAAACACAGTTTAAGTTTACTCAGCTAATGATTTTATAAGCATCAATGCACCACAAGTGGTCTCTATTATTGTTTGTGATAAAACTGTGATATTGACACTTTGTATATTCTTGTAAATAAACTATTAAAAAAAAGATCAAGGGGGCGTCAAAACCGATTGATGGCGAACATATTAGATAGAAAGAGAAATGGAGTTTAATGTCTACTCGAAAAAAATAGGTCATTTCGGGACTAACATGGTTCAATTTTAAAACCCTATAATATATCTTGGAAAAATCGTAATTCTACTTCTCTATTTGTTGATTGTTGAAATAGCTTTTTTTACGTCCGCTTCCACCGAGGCGATATGGTTTATATAGGTTTATGAGAAGTGAAGGCCGGTGATTTGCTATCCCAGCCTACAAGGAGGCTAGTCCATAAATATTTAAAGGGGCCCCCTTTGAATATTTCTGGTATGCACTAAGACAATTCCCCCATCAGCCTCCTCCCCTATGTGAGGGCCTGCAGATACACCGTTATATCACTAATGGTTCTGTTGATTTATCTGAATAGTATGATATAACTGGGGATTAAAGCCACAGAATTCTAGTGCAATGTGGACATAATGATAACAATCTGCCTTCAAATAAAAATCTCTGTTATGCTGGTTTTTATTTAAGTCTTTTATTATCAATGTTTTTAAAAATTGGGACACGGCTTTCAAATCTGGAAATATACATTATATATTTTTCGATTGAGAACCTCGGGATTATTAAAAAATATAATAAGTGAAATATCAGTTGACCCATTGAAAATGTTAAGAAGACATGTTGTAGCATTTCCAAACACAGCGTGAAACAAAGAATTATCGGACATAACAAAGGACATGGCCTCCTATTCGGTTTGGTGTCGTTTTGCAATGTGTAAAAGAAAATCGCAAAACAAGAAACATAGTTTGTTTTTCGTCTGAATTTAAACACTCGTGCAATTTTTAAAAAATATTGACATGTACTATCACGTGCGACTTTTAAATATGCAATAAAAGTAACAAAAGGCACATTATATACTTATATAAGTAAATTGACTTCCCGTGGAAATTCTTTAGTGATTCACATTTTCCGGTGTTTTTATACCACTGACATTTACAACAAAGAACTACTCTCTATGCAATAGATGAAATATCTATGCATACAGCAACTATATATCTACCTGCTTTTTCATATAAACTACTTGGGGCCTTGCAAATCGGGTCTGGCACAGTGAGGGACCCCTCTCGAAAGAGGGGAGTGGAGATGGGGGCCTGTTTTTTTAGAGTTTGTCGTAATGGTAATGTTCCATTCATAATTTTTTTTTCTAACAATATTTTTTTCAATATCAACATATTTTAAAGATACAATGTTAAGTTATGGGATCTGATGCATAAATAAATTTAACGTGTGGCAGTCTGTATGTATGCCCCCCCCCCCACACACACACACACATATATATCTCTCCTTCTCCCCCCTCGCCCCTCCCCCCCCCTCTCTCTCTCTCTCTTCGTCTACAGGTCATGAATCAACTAGGAAACCGTTAGGATAGTGTATTGCGGTATATATGTAACGGAACGGAACCGAGAAATCACGAAATAATATGAGAGAAAACACCTGTTCGCCATTAATATCACACAAGTTTAAAAACAACGGAAACTTGTGTTAGATGTATAATGGGCTACTTTATATGATATGTAACCAAACTGGACTTTTAGTAAACGCCAGAGGTGGAAGGGTGTATGTTTAGTTTCATACACATTCATTATACAAAATATAACCAACGACTGTCCTGGAACGGTTTGCCAAGCTGTGTGTGTGTGCGTGTGGAGGTGTGTGGGAGAAAGAGAGAGAGAGAGAGAGAGAGAGAGAGAGAGAGAGACTAGCAAATGGTTCCATTGTATTTCAATACTTCGTTAGCGTGTAAGGTATTTAGTAGTCGGAGAAAATCGGAGGACCCGGAGAGAACCAACATATTTGGACAGGTGACCATATTCCTTGACTCATTGACAGATCTTAGACATGGTGTTTAGAGATGTGCAGTGTCAGGTTGTTTTACCTATCCACAAGAACATGATTAAACATATAAACATTAATACATTTACAAAATCTTATAGATATCACTTACTCCCCCCCCCCCCTAGCTTCCCACATGTATCTGATAACCACCCAGAATGGAAATCTGTACAAATAACGGCTACAGAAATAAAAACTACTCTCAGATATATATTAAAATTGTACTTGTAGGCTCGCTAATTTGCCTACCCGTTGTTTATTGAACAGTTCAGTTCTATTCTTGAAGGCAAGAAGCAAACAAAATAGATAACTTTTTTAATAAAATAATTCCATATTATTGATTTTATATAAGTCAGGTTGTACATTTTCAAATAAATACTAATATTATTGGAAATGTTATCGCAATAAACTTCATAGATAATTCGCATATAAACACATGTATATATAAATGATAACATGTTATTCCGGTTACCATGGCAACACCTAAAACAAAACAACATTCTAACGAATACAAATGCTCACATTAAAGCGAAGTATCTTTCAATGTATATCAATCTGATTAAAATACACATCTATATTTGGTTTCGTTTTTTATACTTTTGAAGAGCTTGCAAGTTGTATTCGAAGGTCGTGTCATCGGTCGTACGAGTGGCTTTGACCTCATGACGTCATACATTGATTAATCAATCAGCGTTGACGTTTCTAGCGGTTTACCTACAGTTCCGTATATAGCATGTCAAGAAGTCGCTGTAACAGATTGTTTCATTGGCTAATCCCTCACTTCAACCAGAAAGCCGGTAACATAGCAACTCTTCCAGATCCCAGTGTTGTAAAGACAAGTAAAACGAAATTTTGAATTATAAAAAACGAAACGAAATGGAATCTGTGTTTTAATCAGATTGAATGTGTATGTTTGTATTGTAATTTTTAATTTTTGAATTCGATCCTATCATTTCACATTGCTGCAAAACATGATCAAAACATTATAATACATGATCAAAACTTTATAATTTTTAAATTGCAGCAATGTCTTATGACAGAATCGAAATCAAAACCTAAACAAGATTGATCCATAAAAAATAAAACGATGTAAGATACGATCAACCAGGTTGTAAATAATAATGTAATTTAAAGGGGTATTATCACTATAAAGATACTTTCTCACGAAAATATCTATCGGGTGATTATTTCTAATAAAAGTATGGAAAATTTGGTATAATATACTGGATTACACGAAAAACACCCATGGGGCAGGCACTTGGCAAAAATGTCATGGTATCCCTAACTGGCCACTCGACGGCTTATTGTTTGTAAGTTTGACTTTATAATGAACAAATAAAAACATATTCACATCACAGTGTGGTAGTAATTAGTAAAGGATGATTCAAAAACGACAACTTAACAATTTAAAAAAAGAACGTGTAGAATGCACTAAGCAATAAGCATTAATTAGAAATCACCTTTTTTTCAATTCTTGAATATAAATCACTTAACATATATTCATATTACATTCATATAGGTTCCAAAAAATAGAGCCATACGCCCTTCAAATAGTTTTTCAAACAATGTATCTTCCGAAACTAACTATAAGAGAACAAGCCCCTATTAATTAAAGTGTTCCACCGAGCTGAGCTTATGTTTTATCTTGTTTAAACGTACGCTAATCCAATTCACAAGCGACGTTTGTCACTGTTTGAAGTTTTATCACGATGTTTATTATCATGCAACACTACTTGCTAATCGAGACTCCGCCATCCCATTTTCTAGAGAGTTGATCATAAGCTTTTTCTTGTGATTAATGTCTAGATAATAAATTATATAACATATAAAGCCAAAAATACCCCCTGTAATAGGCAGATTTAGCTCTTACATCTTTAAAATATTGACATTTGAAATCAAAACCCCTAACAATCTATACCCCTAAACTCTTCTAGAACACCTAATACCACTCTCCGTTTACTTAGGCAAGACAAAGTTTTCTGATGAACCGATGCTACAAAATATACCAGCCTACGTTCACTGTAAATTGAAGGGGATACTTCCATATCACACATAAGTCACATTGAGTAAGTTTTGAGAAAGGTATGACATGGAAATGAACCAATCATATTATGCTGCTTCCTTTACACGTTAACTTTAATATGACTAAAATACAGATCTTTATTTTGTTTCTTTTTATATTTATTCGATGGTCTACACTACATGAAAATCTGACGTACGACATTGATTAATGAATTAGCGTGCATAACACGTCAAGAAGTTGCTTTAACAGACCGTTTCATTAACTAATCCCCAACTTCAACCAACACGTCGTGTATAGCAACTCTTCCAGATCCTAATGTAGTGAAGACAAGTAAAACGAAATTTCCAACTATAAAAAACGAAACGATCTGTGTTTTAATCAGATTGCTTTAACTGCGATTTTTTCCATCAACATACAACCCAGTTAAATAGCTGATACATCTAGACTACTGAAAGCTTTTCCCAGTGTTAAGTCTCGTTTTGGTAGATTACTTTCAGAATAAACGTTGAGTAAATCTCTCATTGAATTATGGTATGTCTTTTTATCTATGGAAATTTTATTGCCCTGAAAAACACGATTCAAAAATGTTCAGTCACCATTTTATGCACTGTTAATAAGTGTCAGTGTGACAATAGAGGGCCTGGCAAAGACAGTGTGTGCAGTCGTTCAGATGGGACTAAAATCCAACGTCCAACCTACTATAAATTTATTTCACTTCGGCAATAGGAAGCCTATATCTTGGGGGATTTTGGGGGTGGAAATATATAAGACCAAAAGGTAAGACCATAAGGGTTCTCTTTAGGGGTAACCAACCTCACCCTCCACGTCCCACCAATAAAGGAGAAAGATCCGGAAAAGATTAATATTTTTCATTTTTGATCGTATATTTTACAAATAATGGTACAATGGAACCAAAAGTAGCCTATCGAATGTTTAAATGTTGATACTGGGGTGATATTCCCTTTAGAGAGATTTAATTGTGCATTCCATAGGACTAAAAACCCTTAAAGGGAGACATTTTGTTTCTATTTATGGTAAACTATTATACTGACCAATGTGAAAACTTTGTATTCTCGGACATCATCCTCCGCATGGACAGCTAAAACCTTAGCCCCATCACTTCTTGAATCACGCACTAAATATGTTCCAACTGGTCCCTTTTTTAATATCCTAAAATATAATAATATAGATATCATGCGGGTGACCAACTCTTGCTTCAATATTCTAAAATATAGATAGCACATACAGGGCCCTGACAAGCATATGTGGCGCCCCAGATCTAAAGTTTCAGTGACGCACCCCGTCCATCCCCTGCATACTGTAACGGCTTTGTTCAGTGCCTGCGCTCAATGGACCTTTTATAATTAAATACATTTTAAGATACAATGTTTCACACTTTTAACACTTTATCTAAACAACTATTTATTAAATCAATTTATATGTAAATAATTTTATGTTTATTCACACTTAAGCTCTCCATTTGATCGAAAACCCCTCAAATATACCTTTGAACGCTTCTCAAAATGTACATATATGTACACTGTTTCAATGTTTTCAAGAGTCTTTAAAACCAAAATAACCAGTTTCATTTTTGACAATAATTTGAACATGAATACAAGGGAGATAACTGTAAAAGACTTACTTGGCTGCTTCTACCCTGTCACTACTAGGGAACAAATAATCCTTTTCCTTTAAAGGTGCCAATTTTGAAGATTTCTATAAGTAGAACACGAAGGAAAACATAATATAAAAGATAAAAATTACTTTTGATATTTGTTTTGCTTTAATGATTATATGTGCCAAATCGGCGAGTCAGGTAGAGATATTGTATAACACCTAGAACACACACTGAGAAGTCAGTGGATGGATCCCTCGATTCCTATCGCGTAGAAACATTATTTAAATGGGCTGATACAAGATTGAATGTGCCGATATAAACAGGCTTTGGCAATGTTTGTAATGCAATACTTTAATGAGACCTGCGTGTCCCCAAAGGAGAAAGCTGGAGGACCCAGAGAAAATCCATGAGGTTGGACAGGCGACCTTACTCCTTGTCACGTACAACGGGGGAATCGAAACCATGTAAGTTGACTCAATGACAGACCTTATGCACGCACGCGCTTACCATTCGGCCAGCCAAACCACCGATCTTTTGTGTTGAGCCAAAAAGGAGATTTTAAGTTGAAAACCTCTTGGCCCAATAACACAACTACAAAAACATAACAGCACTGCTTTCACTGAGTATTACATTCAAAATCACCCCAGTCCTACAAAACAACCGCCCAACTTACGCCATTAACTTTAGAATCTTTCGGTATTGAAGGAAGCTTTGGATTAGTTAGGTGTTTATCAGATGAAGGTGTCGGTAACGGCACCTTTTTCTTTACGGCAGAATTGTTCTGTGGTACAGCTGGCACTTTTGTCTTTACCGGTGAGTCGTTCTGATCTGGTGGTAGTAGAGGAGGTTTCTTTTTCGGCAGAGACACGTTCTGTGTTGAAGGCGTCAGTACTGGGGTTTTCTTTTTTGTAGCTGGAACATTCTTTGCTGGTGGCTGTAATGGTGTCTTTGGTTTCAGTGAAGAGCTTTTGGAATCTTTGGCGCTTTCCCTCATATCACTGGGCGTGGCTGTAATATAGCAGTGCTGTGGGATTATATGTGAGATCTATGGGGTAAATAACACTAACTCATTCCAGGAATGTTAATATTCTTATATGAAAAGCTGCTCATAATTATAGCTGCATACACATGTTCAGAAAACAATTTTGGAGGCATTCAAATGACCCAAAGAACCCATGTGGTTAGGGTTGGTTTCAAATACTTGCTGTTAAATTGATCCTCTTTGTTTCAGTTTCCGAGTCTCTTTATAAAACATTTGTTTTAAATTTCATTACGTATATCTACAACATCTGCTTTAGGCGGAGAGATTTAGGAGGCATTCAAATGACCCAAAGAACCCATGTGGTTAGGGTTGGTCTCAAATACTCGCCGTTAAATTGATCCTCTTTGTGTCAGTTTCTATTTATAAAACATATGTTTTAGATATCATTTCGTATATCTACAGTATTTTGTGTCATCTGCTACAGGCGGATAAATTTATGTTTTTTGCTTGCATACATACCCGGTGACCCAGTGGAGTAGTGCAAAACAAGTAAATGGAATGGAATGGGGCTTTACGTCAACACAAAGATTAGGTCCCAATTTTTATTTCAATGCGTATGTGTGCAGTGTGAGGTGGCAATTGTGGGCGGGGGCAGGTTACCGCCTACCTTTTAACTGAAAATGATTGTACACTGTAAGAAATTTTTCCATCCCATTCAATCGACTAGGCCCATGTTCCTTGACAGTCCCACATAACCCACCCTGACAACTGATAATTCGAATAAAAAGGAAAACAGATCCACGAATGGAACACTGGGATCGAAATTTGACATCAATTTGTATCATTAAACTGAAATAAAATGGAGTAACTTCCTACTGTTATGTTTTTGTAAAGAAAGGTTTCTCACTAAAAAATATAATCGCCATTTCCCAGGAGTAAAGCAATGGTGGATGTTGTGCACAAGGCATGGTATGCTTATAAAATTACCAGGTATCACCTTAATGGGTTCGATTACTAGTACAGCTTTCTTTAATCTAATTTGTATTTTTTTTCTTGCTCCGACCAAGTGTAACGTTTGTATTCTTGTCCCCGGATTATGTGTATCCCCATATATTATGTCTATCATCGGGGAGATTGGGAGGGGTTGGGGTATACATAAATCTGACACAAAAAACTTACGTGGCAATGGCATGAGGTTTCTTGGTACAACTAAATCTTCGGGTATTTTGTCATAACCTAAAATAATAATGCATGTGTTGTGATGCCAAAACCAAGTTTAAATCAAAAGATTAAAACTTTTCTGAAAAAAATGGAGATTATGTCGACAGACATGGAACGTGCAGTATGCTATATAGAGAATTTTGCAGACAGAGAATTCCAAATGCCAAGACTATTTCGTCACTGATGTTCGTATCATCCGAATTGCTCGTTTTGTTTTTAATGTCCAGGCGCCAGAAAAGAAAACTGAGGACTTTTTCGACCACAAACCGAACTAGAGAGTCATTTTCACGAATAAAATAAATATTAACAATTTTAAATAATTCTTATATTTGGTGTGGATCACCTGGTGAGTACCGCAAAAAAGCGCTTCTCTCTCCATTATTTTTCAATGTAGAGAGAACTAGACAAAGTGGGGTTTAACGTCCACTCGAAACAAATTAGGTCATTTCGGGACTAACATATGGTTAAACTTTATTTCAATAATTCGCTTGCGTGTTGAGGTCTTTAGCAGTTGGAGGATACCAGAAGACCCGGGGAAAATCCGCTAGGTTGGACCCTACTCCTTGCCACGTACGACCGGGGTTTCGAAACCACGCCAGTTGACTCGATGACAGGCTTTATGATACAGCGCGCATGCATTCAACCATCCAACCCCCCTTTCAATGTAGAACAGATGAGACAAATTTTCTTTTAAAAATATACAGCTATTTAGGACGGCACCTACCGGGAATACTTCGGGGGTAAATAACAGACATAACGACAACCCGCGAATTATCAATAAATCAACGACAACCGATTACAAAAGTGTTCGAACTATTATGAAATTGTTTTTGTTTATTAGAATTTTTTATTATTATTATTATTATAAAATTGTGTTTTTTTATTTTAATTTTGTATTATAACAGACAGAAAATGCGGCGGGTTCTCTCCCGCGAAGGAGAAAAACGAGGCAGGACCGCGAAGTCCACCTCGCCCCGCGCGCCGGTTAGGGACGGCCGAGAAATCGCCGGTCGGACCCGCAGCGTATCGCGCCCGACCGTGCCGCCTCCGAGATCCAACGACGAGCTTTTTAACCGCAGCAACTCCGATATAGGCTATTGGAGCTGGAATTACCGCGGCTGCTGGCACCAGGCTTGCCCTCCAATAGCTCCTCGCACACTCTTTTAAATTGCGCTCATTCCGCCCGCGGCGACCACGAAAGGGCCCCGCCACGTTATTTTTCGTCACTACCTCCCCGTGTCGGGATTGGGTAAGTTGCGCGCCTGCTGCCCTCCTTGGAGGTGGTAGCCGTTTCGCAGGCTCCCTCTCCGGAATCGAACCCTGATTCCCCGTTACCCGTCAACACCGTGGTAGGCAGGTCGCCGACCATCGCCAATTGATGGGACAGACACTTCATGGCAAAGTCGTCGGGGGCCCGGAAAGACCCCGCGATCGGCACAGTTATTCGGATTTCAACACTTGTCGCTTCGCCCCGTCGCTACTTTTGACGGTAGCTTCGCAGGCTAGGGCGATCTGGTACTGAGAATAAATGCCGTTTCCCCGCCTCCTCGAGAAACGAAAGGGGGGACCACGGTGCGTTGCATGTATTAGCTCTAGAATTACCACAGTTATCCATTAAACCGACCCGCTTTTCGCCAAGGAACCTTATCTGACTAATGAGCCGTTCGCAGTTTCGGCTCGCTCCCCGAAAGGAACAAGCCTGAACTTAGACTTGCATGGCTTAAGCTTTGAGACAAGCATATGATCACTGGCAGGATCAACCAGATAGCCTTGACGAGTTCGAGAGAGAACCACGAGTAAACGCCCCCAGTCGCAGACACCCGCCTCCTTTTGCCAAAGCTCCGCCATGGAACGAGCAACCGAAGAGCGGGGGCGAGCTGGGGGGCGACCGAGCGGGAGGACAGTAGCCAGGACTGAACCCCGCCGGCCTCGTTCGCTGCGCAATCCCAGACGAAGAGGAAGAGACCCGAAGACCGCTTCCCTCGCTAGGCGCACGGAAGAACCGAGGTTGTAGCCGAGACGGGCGACGAGACGACACGCGGGCAAGAGACGAACTCGAGCCCAGGTCGCACGGCGCCGCGAATCGGGATCTCTCCGCCAGTGGTGAAACCGGCGGAGATGGTAGTCGAGACTCGCTGATTTGAAAATCGGACGAGCCAGTCTGTCCCGCCGTGTAAGCGTACACCGGAACGTTTCGGGTCTGCCGGGCAGAGGAGGAGGCAGGCGAGAAATGAATCTGCGCCGCGCCCCGCACCCCGCCGACCACCGCGAGCTGTGACCGGGCGCCGGGGAGTATTCGTCCCCGGGTCGGCCTCGCTCCACCGTCTCCATCGAGTCTTGGATCGTGGGAAAAGAGTACGCGGTGACTGGACGAGAGTTCGAGCTAAACGATCCCCCGCCTTCCGACCGCTTCGCTGCCTTGCGATAGAGAGAACCGGGACGGAGAAGAGAGAGGAAGGAGCGCGCCGCGAGAGAACGGAGCGTGGCGCGGTATCGGGTGCCATCCTTCCCCTCGAGCAAGCGGCGCGAAAATTCTTTTATTATAAAAATTCTTTTATTATAAAAATTCTTTTATTATAAAAATTCTTTTATTATAAAAATTCTTTTATTATAAAAATTCTTTTATTATAAAAATTCTTTTATTATAAAAATTCTTTTATTATAAAAATTCTTTTATTATAAAAATTCTTTTATTATAAAAATTCTTTTATTATAAAAATTCTTTTATTATAAAAATTCTTTTATTATAAAAATTCTTTTATTATAAAAATTCTTTTATTATAAAAATTCTTTTATTATAAAAATTCTTTTATTATAAAAATTCTTTTATTATAAAAATTCTTTTATTATAAAAATTCTTTTATTATAAAAATTCTTTTTATTATAAATTTTTTTTTTATAACAAATAATTTTTTTATTATAAAATCGTTTTTTTTTTTATTGTAAATTGGTTTTTTTTTATATTATTAATAAATTTTCATTATTATTTCATTTTTTTTATTATAATATAAATTGTTTATATTATAAATATTTTTTTAAATTATAAATATTTTTTTAAATTATAAATATTTTTTTAAATTATAAATATTTTTTTAAATTATAAATATTTTTTTAAATTATAAATATTTTTTTAAATTATAAATATTTTTTTAAATTATAAATATTTTTTTAAATTATAAATATTTTTTTAAATTATAAATATTTTTTTAAATTATAAATATTTTTTTAAATTATAAATATTTTTTTAAATTATAAATATTTTTTTAAATTATAAATATTTTTTTAAATTATAAATATTTTTTTAAATTATAAATATTTTTTTAAATTATAAATATTTTTTTAAATTATAAATATTTTTTAAAATTATAAATATTTTTTTAAATTATAAATTTTTTTTTAAATTATAAATTTTATAAATAATTTTTTAAATTATAAATATTTTTTTAAATTATAAATATTTTTTTAAATTATAAATATTTTTTTAAATTATAAATATTTTTTTAAATTATAAATATTTTTTTAAATTATAAATATTTTTTTAAATTATAAATATTTTTTTAAATTATAAATATTTTTTTAAATTATAAATATTTTTTTATTATAAATTTTTTTTTATTATAAATTTTCTTTATTATAATTTTTTTTTAATATAATTTAAATTTTATATATTTTTTTTTATTATAAGGTTTTTTGATTAGGAAATTGAAAACTCACTACTGTCATCACTACTATACTCTTCGTTGTCGTCTTCGGCGCCACCAGCATCATCATAAAAGTCATCGCCTTGGCCATTTTCCTGTTCCGTTTGTCGTTCCTTTATTGGTTTTTGAAGGTAAACATACACGTCATTATCGGTCACAGAACCTCCCGAAGGCATTCTGTTAAACGAAACAAAGCAAGCCAAATAAAATCAGCATAATATAGGGGTTAACAAGTTTTAGGATGTAACATAAATTTTAAAAAACGTGTTTCAATCTAAACTGAACTGGATGGACAAATTATATAGTTTTGAAACTAATTTCATGTCTTTCGTATGCAATCGTACACCTGAAAGAGTCCAGACCGAAAGAGAGCAATGAAGTCTAACTTCCAATGGACACAAACTAGGTCATTTCGGGACTTACATATGATTTAATTTTAATTCAATAATTCGCTCGCGGGTAGAGGTCTTCAGTAGTGGGAAGAAACCGAAGGACCCGGAGAAAACCCATTGCTTAATAACAGGCCACGTCTACAGATTTATATTAAACTCTTAATTTGTAAGCAAGTGAAAAGGAATAAATATTGAGGGGGGGGGGTGAATGGTTAGTGTGCGCTCGCTGTATCACAAAGCTTGTAAGTAAGTGAATAGGAATAAATATTAACCAACCGCCCAGTGCATCATTTCAAAATGGCTACTTACGGATCTGGTTCCACATTGTTGGCTATGCACATTTCTTCTCTTAACTGTTTCATCCATTCCTTCAAAATAAAAATTAATGAATGAAATTGCAAGCAAATATGTTTTTTTTTACTTATTTCCAGTTACAGTTATTTGTTGTTGGTTTTATTCTAAAATGAAAGGGTTTTAATGCGCCCTTATTTTGTTCAACGAGTGATAATGAATGCGATAAGAAGTCATGCAGTGTGCTATGATGCTATGAGGGGAAATTTTGCCTGCAACTATTCATTATTTCAAATACCAATAGTCCAGATTTCTATTACGTCCACTTCAACGTGTACACGGGGCCTCTATTTCGTCCCATCGGAACGCCCAAACGCCGGTTCAGTTTGATAGAGTGAAACCAATTGGAACTGCCTCGGCCAACACCGAAAATGAACAGGCACGAGTAAGCGCGCTAGCGTCTCACTCAGTTTATTTACCACACAATTAAATCATAAAAGATACATTATGGGAGGTTTGCTAAAGAGCTGACAATTCTCAAAACATAATGTAAAGGGAATTTGCTGAAAATTTCAGTCAAATTGATCCACTCTGAACCGAGAGTTTTGGGCCTAGCCTCGATCATCTTTACTGAAGTACAACAAAACAAATTAGTCACGATTATCCACTTTTTGATTTAATCATAAATGAGTGTTAAGTAGTTGATATGATTTAATCCAGTAAATTTCACAGGCTAGCGATGCCACCGAGAGTTGATTATGGTGTAGATAAGTTATTTAACGTCTAATTAATAATTTATATAACATTTCAGGCCTAGAGGAAGACCTGTAATAGATTTAGCTCTTGCATAATGTATGTTTTTACCTTCCGTTCACTTTCTACAGAACACGAAAATTGATATTCCTTCATCTGTGGATATAATCCTTCTAATCTAAATATTAGTTCATCATTATCTGATCCCATCTTAAACAATCTGAAATATTCAAATCAAATTCATTTCAGCACGGTTTAAATGGATTAGAACACAAACGCTATGGACCGTGATGAAAAACGGTGGTCTTGAAACAAATTACTAGTTTGCAGTAACAAGCAATTAACTTTCTGTTTAAGCAAATGAAAACATACGAACTTCTATTAATGACTGTTTATACAATTTAATCGTGAAATTCAGATCACGGTAAAACACGCAAGAAGGATGTATTTACGATCATGTAAACGCACCATAGATCAATTCTCCCGAACACAAAGCAGTGATTCGATGGAATGCCATTGATGAAAATTATATTACAATGGCACCGGGGGGAGGGGGCGTGGTTTCGATTCCCGGGTTGTACGCGGCAACCTCGTTGGTTTTCTCAGGGTCCTCCGGTTTTCCCCTTCTGCTAAAGACTTACCCGCAAGTGAATTATTGAAATAAAATGAAACCATATGTAAGTCCCGAAATGACATAACCCCGTTCACCTCTCTCTTTCTCTCCGGTTGTACGTGCCAAGGAATAGGGTCGACTGTCGAACCTCATGGGTTTTCTCCCGGTACTTCGGTTTCCACTCGCTGCTAAAGACCCTTATGCGCGAGCGAATTATTGAAATAAAATTGAACCATACGTTAGTCAGTTTGTGTCGAGTTGACGTTAACCCCATTTCTCTTTTTTCCATCGGCACCAGGCTTATGCCACTTCCCATGCCTATGCTACTACCGTATTTCCTCTAATAAGCGCCCGGGCGCTTATTTTTTCAGCACCCCTTGACCCCCCGGCGCTTATTAGAGGCCCGGCGCTCTTTGGAGGCCCGGCGCTTATTTCTTTAATAGCAAATTGAATTTAGGGTAAAACCGTCATTTACCATGGACATTGGGCCGGAGAATCTTTTGAATTACGGCATTTGATCAAAAGCAATCTAATGTCTATTTCATGTGCATCTTCAATGATAATTTTCATTGTAGGGTGACAGGGTCTTCATGCGCTTATTAGAGACCCGGCGCTTATTAGAGACCCGGCGCTTATTGGAGGCCCGGCGCTTATTGTTTCAGCACCCCTTGACCCCCCGGCGCTTATTAGAGGCCCGGCGCTTTTTGGAGACCCGGCGCTTATTAGAGGAAATACGGTATATGCTATTTGATATCATCAAGGATACGCTTGACTTCATTACAAGTCGTGAACTCTCTGATAACTACGGTAAACTTTGGTGATTATTGTGAAGAACTTACTGATTATAACCGGCCAATGGAAAAGCCTTGTGAGGATTTTTCGATGATTCTTTATCATAAATATAAACACAACCTTGTGATATTATAACAAACCTCTTCCTCCCTAAAAAACATAAAATATAAATAATAAATTCACATTGTCTAAAATATAAATCAACCAAAACCATCCATATCCCTAGTCTGTTCTTAATTGAAAGAATCCGGAGACCGATTTCGATGTTTCACTTCTTAATGTACAAGTTAAGAAACTAATCTTTCTACTTCAAGCCATTTTTACAATGATATCGTGGACATGTTTATTAGAAATGAAATGAAATGGGATTTAACGTCCTGCTGTCCTGCTCCGAAGACGGACTATAAGTGGAATTTTGTCGGAAGAGCGGCGCTCCAGTCTACAAGGGATCTTTTAAGTGCACGCTGATGTGTGCATGGGACCCCCGGGTTTCCGTCCCATCCGAACAACTAGGTAGCTGTCCTTGTCAGGCCTTCCTTTCTGCATCACTGACAATGGGAAATCACGTCTTACCCATTAAACCAACATGACTCCCATGTATACTAGACCATCGTCTTGGGATGGCCTGCTGGTCTAAAGAGTGTCGCGCTTCGACCTTTAGCTGGCCTACCACCTCTGGCTTGTGGCTGTGGTTTCGTGCCCTGGTGTGAGCGTATGTGGCATGGAGATGGGGGCGCCGTCTCAACTTCGTGGGTTTCCTCCGGGCAGTCCGGTTTCCTCCCACTGCTAAAGACCCCTACGCTCAAGCAAATTATTGAAATAAAAATTGAAAACCATATGTTATTCCCAAAAAGACCTGCTTTGTGTCGAGTGGACGTTGAACCCCATTTCTCTCTCTCTGTCTTCCTGGTCTAAATATCTATTAGACTGTGGACATGTAGACTAGAGCATGGTCTCTTCCTGGTCTAAAACATTAGTCTATGGAGATGTAGACTAGAACATCGTCTCTTTCTGACAAAAATATTAATTGACTATTAAAGCCATCAGTATTAAATGTGTAGATGAGTTCTTGATTACGAGCTTTCAAGCCAAATAGAAGATAATACTCTATACTAATGGTAGAGACCAACAATTTCAACAAGGTTTCCATATATTATAAATATATTTTAAGAATTAATCACCCTTGTAACACGAGAAACAAGTTTCTGTAAATGTATTTAAAATTTATGGAAACCTTATTGAAAATCGTTGATCTTCGCCATATTATACATTGTATTAGCTTGAAAACGTTGAGAGAATACCTTTGGAAACGTCGCCTAAATAAATCAGTAGCTGTTTTCCATAAGTATGTGTTAGTTTATTTATCTACCCAGTTACTAAATGCAATTTAAAGAACATATGATACATGTTACCATATCTGGTTTACAAACATATTTTTACTTACATTTTTTGATATCATTAAAGATAGGTTTTTGTGGTAAGTTAAATCTTTCCACGAGTCGTTCCCGCCTTCCTCGTTTTGCTAAATATCCACTGTGTGAACATTCTGATATATTTAACAAAGCCTGAGCACCTTTAAATAAAAATCCAATGTGGTAATGTGTGGGTTTTTTTTAAATGAACTGAAATGGCGTTTAACTTTTTAGTTTGATGTACCAATTGGGCTAATGACGAAGGGAATCCCCCTTCCGTGTTAGTGTCATTGAACTAAGTGGCCTAGTGTCGAATTCCCACTTGATCGTAACTATGGCATGATGTCGCCTCTCCAACCTCGTGGGTTTTCTCTGGGTTCTCCGGTTACCCCCCACTGCTAAAGAACCCTACGCGCATGTGAATTATTAAAATAATAGCAGTGCTCTATTTGTCGGCTCTACTTACCAATGTTTCATTATTTGATTATATATTTGTAATCATCTTCTAACATAATCTTTTCCTCCATTATTTTATAATAGTACATAGCAGATCTGTTTATTGTGATTTTTATATTCCTTGTATGAGGAGAGTTATGATATAGGTTAGTTTTTATCCATTTGAAATAAGATATTGTTTTAAAAAAATGTTGTAAGTACTCGCTTATATTTCAGGTTTGTGTGGAATACTCAATGTCTTATATTTTGTTGTAAGTACTCATCTTTTTCGGGGGGGGGGGGGTAACGCTCCCTTTGTCTATTTATTGCAAGTACTCTCCAATATTAGTAAAATCTACTGCACTGTCCTCAATTTAGTTTAGGTACACAACAATATTTTCCTAGCGTGGGAGAGCGAAACTCACTGTCCTCAATTTATTGTAAGTACTCACCAATATTTTTCTGGGGTGTGTTTAAAACTCGCTGTCCCCTGTTAGTTGTAAGTGTGTGGTTCTCAGCCATCTTCAATCCGTGTTTGCCTCATAATGACACAGAAGTATACATCATCTATCAAATACAGACACAAATAGAATAATATATTTGAGATTGAGTGAAAATGTGTCGGATTATACTTCCCTAATAGTAATTCGGTTTCCCAAGCTTACATTCGTCAACACTATAAAATAGGCACAATATTGAAATGTATCTATTTTATTTCCTCAGTCATGTACGTCGAATAGACATTGACAAAACTTACCGCCGGGCATGTAGGCACATTTTCTCTCTAGATGACTTATGCAACTTTAAATTTAAGGAGACCGAGAGAGAAAGAGAGAGAGAGAGAGAGAGAAATTGGGTTTAACGTCCACTCGACATAAACTAGGTTATTTCGGCGCTAATATTGTTCGTTTTTATTTTAATAATTCACATACGCGTAGGTTTATTTAGCAGTGGGAGGAAACCGGAGAGCCCAGAGAAGACCCACGAGGTTGGAGAGGCGGAAATTCGACACCACGCCACTTAATTTAATGACATACCTTCTGATGCAACGCGCACGCGTTAGGCATCCGGCCATTAAACCGGCCGCCCTTGTTTTATGCTATAAGGGATAATAAAAGACGGGCATAAGCTATTCAGTTTGCAACGAGTAAATTTTGTTTCAGTCTACTCATGTTTCAATTTCCTATGTTCATGGGATATTTAAAGTGCTGTCAAATAATAGACGCGTGTACATGCCTAGTCCTTCGTCTAGTACCACTATGACATGGAGACACCTGACAGGAAAATCCGACAAAAACTTTCTAGTTCAACACCGAGCTACCGCGGTTCCCTAATTAAGCAGTTAAGAGGGTTAGGGTTAGGGGTTTGGCTTAGCCAATCATATGGTAAGTTTTATTTATCTGCCTGTCCAACCTCGTGGGTTTTCTTCGGGTCCTTCGGTTTCGTCCCACTGCTAAATACCTCTACGCACAAGCAAATTATTGATATAAAATTAAACCATATGTTAGTCCCGAAATGACCTAGTTTGAGTCGAATGGACGTTAAACCTCATCTCCCACTCCCTCCATCTCTATCTCTCTCTCCCTCTCTCTCTCTCTCCCTCTTCGTCTTTTATTTATCATGGTCATGTATACCAAATCTGGGTGAAGTTTTAGCCTGCTCTCTGAATGACGTCGCCAGTACAATGAAATAAACTGAATGAAACATGAATGAATAGTAGGCGATATGAAACTAGTCATTTGCATAACATATCTAGTATGCGGATTGGATAATGGAACTTCCTGAATATTGAACTAGTGTGTACAATTACACATTTACTGTTGAAGGCGTATTGAATAATTAAACTTCCTGAATAATGAACTGCTATGCATTTATTATTAGACGCAATGAATAGTCCTCAACAGGTTCTTACTATTTCTAGGACATCCGATATCATTCATTATTAGACGGAATGAGTAGTCCTCAACATGTTCTTACTATGTCTAGAAACATCCGATACCATTTATTATTAGACGCAATGAATAGTCCCCAACAGGTTCTTACTATTGCTAGAACACCCAATACCATATATCGCTTATCAACGATGTTCCTGTTAAAGATGCATTATGTAAGAGCACCATTAAAGGCCTTTCGTTTGGCCTCATATCTTATATAATTCATTAATTAGTCTGGCATGCTCCTTGTACATGGGACCATATTCTCCTGATATGAAGTCCATCGGGATTGGATAAGATCGTTAACAATGATTAACTTTCTTAGGATAATTGAACTTAGTTTAACGCCCTCTGCAGCGTACTATGAAGGAATATGTAAATTATTTAATAAATAATCACCTCTTTTTTGACTACTTTGTCAAACTGGTGCATGCCTCGTGGGGTCAAAACACGCTTCGTTTTTTTTTATTTTGAGAATAAATTTAAGATTTCAAATGCCTACCCAAATAAAGGGGACCTAAAACGTGGTATTCATTCTGAGAAGGGGTGCATAGATTGAGCAAGTCATTATAATCATTGAATCGTGTTCAGAAATAGTGACAATATAGGGGACTATTAGTATCCAATAAAAACTCCCTGCTTCTGTTTCATTTTTTTTGAATTTGTTTTTAAACTATATCTTTAAAAAAAGTATAATCACAGTAGTTAACATTTTTTGGACCACTCTGTATGAAAAAGTATAAATAATATTATTATTACACTGACAGATTTTCATGCATGAGCTCCTGACAACTCTGTATACGGCGTATACGGCGTATATACACACCCATTAGCTCATTTGGTGTAGAAAAGAGGTCCTCAGGGTCCATTTCATTTATTTACCTTGAAAATTTTATAATATGAATTTATCTGCTTAGATATCTTACAACAAGGAAGTTTCAATTCGGCATTTCATTATCTATGACCTCTATGTATAACCAGGTTTTTAAATGATTAAACAACTGCACGAATATATCCGCCAGTTTGAAACACATTCAACACATCTATATTTCTGGATCTATCGCATCTATTTACTATATCGAATTACGTGTGAAAATAATTGACAACTACGTCATCATCGCTTTGATCAGTGCTTGTTATATACACTCTCTATAATTGTGGCATCTTGTTTTGTTACTGTATATAATTTAATACTAGATGTTTTACATATATGGTATCACTTGCTTGATAAAGACGAGATTATCGTCGCCGAAACGTTGCATGTTAATAAACCAGTAATTGTTAATCAATAAATAGTGTTATTGTGTAAACTACACATACAGGTGTAGTGGACTGAAATCGACATTGATAACGAGTTATCTGTGCTAGAAGACTAGGCTGACATTCAT
This sequence comes from Patella pellucida, assembly GCA_917208275.1. Taxonomy (NCBI): domain Eukaryota; kingdom Metazoa; phylum Mollusca; class Gastropoda; family Patellidae; genus Patella; species Patella pellucida. Next base: position 69,468,570 of record OU795039.1, read on the forward strand.
AATACAATACCCCCATCACATATAAAACATCCTTTTAAATCAGAACAAATTGATACTCCTAATTGTTATAATTATACTATTTAATCTAACATACTTACTATAAAACGTATGAGTTCGACATCATATCATACACAAATATAATTTACTTCCTCTTTTCATATCTACACTATATAAGTATTTTTAGAGCTACGTATTATCCAGGTCACATTTTGTTGACAATATTCTTTTATGCGTGGTTGGCTTGTCTATAGTGACATACAGCAGTGAATGCATAGCGATTTCAATAATACAGCAACGTCCTCCTTATAAATTTTTGAGTCATTCAACCCCAAGCTTGTATGACAATGTCACGATATTAAATCCCATTTCCCCCTCCTTCCCACCTATTTAAATTTTTACTTTGATTGTTTGAACTATTCCGTTCACAGCCCCCCATAGATGATTTTTAAAACATATTATAATTTAGTTAATAAAATGGCTCATCCCAATTTCTAATCTAATATTATTTATTCTGGAATTTTTTACAATTTGATCAATAAAATTGCTAGACATGATTTTTTGAACTGTCGACATATTACTTTAGTTAATAAAATGGTTGGTCCCAATTTAAAACTAATATGATTTATGCTGGAATTTTATACAAACAAAATGGCTAGAAGATCGGCTTTATTATTAACAATTATTGGTATTCCATATTTTCAGTCAGCCGAAAACCTCAAGCTAGCCGTACTCTCAGAGTTGCCGAACTGCTGTTTTCTGGGGTTTCTAGCTTTTTCCAACACAAATGACGAAAACTCAGATAAATAGTTAAAATTGTACTTTTAAAAAAACGAATGCCCAAAACTGGCTAACGGTCACGGTCGAGCCGGCCGCCATATTAAAGTTACAGAAGAATATAGAACATATATACAAGCTTAGGTTTAAAATAATTATATAATAATATTTGATAAGATGTTAAATTGCACATTTGAAAGAGATGTTTAAATACAGAAGATGATATGGACATAACAAAAACGCGTGTTTTAACTATTATTACGTAATATATATCGTTGCAATAAATATAAGCTAAACAGTTAAAAGTTTATCAATGTTAATGTTACAATCACATATAATATAACACTGATGGAGTCTATTGTACTGGTGAGAAAGGCTGATTAACACATTTCTACTGATCTTAGTTGACATGCCACTGATTTAAACAACAAACGCTGGATTTCAACCACAGTTTGAACAGTGGGAGGAATCAGGGGACCCCGAGAAAACACACGAGGTTAGACATGCGACCCTACTCTTTTTTTCACTTAAAAGCGGATAATCGACACCACACCACTTGACTCAATGACAGACCTTATGATGCACCCCCCCCCCATCTCTTAGCACACATTATTAGAACGGCAAGTACATTGCCCGACCAGGCAATATTCAAAAACATCTCCAGACTGTGGCACAAATTGTAAGCTGATAATGTGTGCTGCCTGTGAATTGCCTACGCACTTGCGCTTAAGGGGTGTAAACAGTGGGCGGAACCGCAGGACCCAGAGAAAACACACGAGGTTATTTAGGCGACCATACTCATTTTCACGTACAAGCGGGTAATCGACACCACGCCACTTGACCCAATAAACAGACCTTATGATGCCTCCCCCCTAAGCACATAATTATGGGAATGGCAAGCACATTGCCCAACCAGGCAATATTGTCTGGTAGGGCATGGTATATGCATATTGCACCGATACATGTTTGCTGCCTAGTCGTTCGAATGGATGACACACACCGTGGTCCATATAAATACGTTTAAGCGGGGAAGATTAATTTTATGAAAATTGCACCCAAAAGTAGACTCGGGCTAGTCATTCAAGTTTTTAAAAACAAGAAACAATCCCATATCCATGTAGGCTATGTTTAAACGAGAAGCATTAGATAATCCGACATGACTTTTTAAATGTTGGTATATATAATTAAAAAGTAATTAAAACAGGTTGTATAAATTAATATCAAGAGTTAAGATACCGTCCCTCCTGCCCCTGGCGGTAATGAAATCTAACAACAGGAAGTTACTAATGATTGATGATCGACATGTAGGGTTATATGCGCATGCGCTATCCATCTATCGTGATTATTGACTTCATTAATTGAAAACCACGGATCGAAAGGTAACTATATTAAACTGTAAACTCCTAATTTTAAACTTATGAAATAAAATCCGAAATATTTTCCTGTCTTATTTCATAGAGATTCATATGTAGATTGTCGCGTATTTCTAATTTTATAACAATTTATTGCATGTCACGAATATAACATTCAGCTTATTTCATTAATGTAACGGTGAATGAATGATGCAAACAGATCAATGACAAGGGCACACAAGAGATGTTTCATGTATATGTTTGAGGGTTGTGGGGGAAGGGGAGGGGGGCGGTCGTGCCGAGTGGGCAAGTTTTTTGGGACCGGTTGGCCTGAGTCTTTTACACATTTAATCAAACCATAATGAGTCCCACAAATACATATTCTAAAGGATCATTTAAAAATTACAAAATTCTATACTTACTTACTAATTTTCGACCTGACAGAGGGTATTAATTGATTTTCTAAAGCCGATTGTTTGATGGCGCAGCCCGCTGCGAAAATATATTTGTGCGCCTCTGGCCACTAGTTGAGGGGAGGGGGCGAAACTCTGCCAAATAAGGTACGATCGACATGACAATTAGCATGATTATTCCTTGGTTACACGCCCGACTTCTCCATCAACTAGACGTCCTTTCCTGAAAAGAGGATAAAAGGCTGGAGAACCCCAAGGAACTTTCTGGACCAACACTGGCATCGATTCCTGGGACCTCGTGGTTATCGAGACAGCGGGGGGCTTGGGATGGCCTAGTGGTCTAGAGTGCCGCGCTTATACCTCTAGCTGCCAGGCAACCTCTGGCGTACGTCTGTGGTTTCGAGCCCTGGTGTGAGCGTAAGTGGCATGGAGATAGGGACGCCTTTTCAACCTCGTGGGTTTCCTACGGGCACTCCGGTTTCCTCCCACTGCTAAAGACCCCTACGCGCAAGCGAATTATTGAAATAAAATTAAACCATATGTTAGTCCCAAAATGACCTAGTTGTGTTGAGTGGACGTCAAACCCCATCTCTCTCTCTCTCTCTCTCTCTCTCTCTCTCTCTCTCTCTCTCTCTCTCTCTCTCTCTTTTGAGACAGCGCCATAAACACTGAGTCACCGTGGCTCCACTCCGTTAAATCACCAGGAATATCATTATACGTATTTCTATTTTCAGAAGTGGTATAATCTGTTTAAAATGGCCAGTGGGGGAATGTATTTATTTATTACAGCTGTTTTAATCACGTTATGTGTCATCTATTGCCAACAAATAGAAGATACACTAGCAGGTAATATATTAAAAACAATAAAATATACGCAATATTTTATTCAGATTTGTATCTGAATAGGGATTGGCATAGCCTATATTAAACCCCCTATAAGAAATAATCAATGTACACGTACAAGTATGATTTTAGTGAAAATATATTAAAAATGGGTGTTTATAGTTGTCTCTGGAACCGTCTGGTGATTTCAAATAACGAATGAATGAGTTTCAAATGTTTCAATCTCTGAAAAGGGAAATTGTCAGTTTCCTTTGAAGTCTTAAAGGCTAATTCCATTGCTAAAAGTAACACCGCGTCATTTGCCTTGTTCGCTATAAAAAAATTTATCATGGCTTCATCACTCTAATATGTACTCCGATTGATTATTTAATATTGAATTAAGAAAGCAAATAATAACCAAAGCTGGATTTAAAACAGACGTTATCCACTCTGTTCGCCCACATCAAATTGGCGTGTGCTTATGGCATAGCGAGCAACATAGATCTATGAATACTTAATTTAACATATTGCGACGACATCGTACTGAGTTGATTCTGTCACACAATTGCTGATATATTTACTACAACAAAAAGTCATGTTATCTTCGATTCCAGAGTAGTACACACTTGACATAATTATGCCTTATAGAATTCAGCGAAACCTCGTACATAATGTGCAGTAAACAAAACAGCAAATGATTTGAACTATAAGGATACATACATTTCAAAATGACAGCCAAGGATCATAACTGGTCTGACAACTATTTCGACGGGGCTTCATAAATTGGGGGTTACTTCCCTTGATTCGTAAATCATCAATCAATTCCGATATCCCCTTCAGGTGTGATGTACGTCATTCTCTGATATAATAAGTGCACCGCCATCGTTATGTTTCACCGAGTCTAATAAATGGGCGTGTTTTTTTTTTATCCGATTGAATCCGAAGCAGGTAGATTATCTAGCGTTGGTATTTTGTTTTTGTCTTTTTTCATTTCTTATTCAATTGCTGTAACAAATCTTGGATCATATTAGCGTCAGCAAGTTGATGTTTTCAGGAAAATGGAAAACACGCAAATGTTCTTTAAATTTGTGGCATATCTTGGCCTATAACATTTTGATCAAACCAGCACCCTTCAGACAATATCTCTACTCATCCTCTATACGTCTACAATAGACGCCATTTTGGGACTTATTTGTTAGCGGCACGTTTTCTTGTTAAGTTAACCGGTAGCCGCATCGCAAATGTACGGGCGTGGGTACATATCACTTACTGTCATACAGCCGAGGTTAGATGTAGGGTACCGGAATCTGCCGAAATTTGCCGAGTTTCGGACGACGATCTGATTGTAACCGAGCATGGCATAATCACCACCATCTTGGAATTATGACGTCATATCAAAACTGATTGTAAGTTAATGTATGCACAGATGTACACGGAACATGTTGTACGTACGCGGCCTTTGGTTTTTCCAAAGAACAGCAAAAATATTCGTGATATAAATTATGTCAGAATATTAATTAATGTTACGTTATATATTTGCAGATGACCATGAACCGTGCACAAAATATCTAGGTAAGGCCGAGTCCCGGTTTTCAAGTAGAAGAAAGATTACTTGGATCCCTGCCGTTCATCAAAACTCAACTATCACCGAAATCACCGTTAAAGAGCGTTCATCTGTTTATATCTGTTACCACGAATATGAAGACCCTAAAATAATCATCCAAAACTTCGGAACAAACGGAACACACTGGTACGTCAAGAAGGGCTGTTCCGGAACCTTTTGGATTACAGAATGTCACCCAGAGGCTGCCCAAGAACTTTAGAGACGAACATCAAGACATGCGATACGATTTGGAATAAGAGTGGTCCTTATGTTAACATATTACGAGACAGCTGCACGAAGATAATAGTTACACAACTGATATTATACACTGCTCTGTCTGTTATTGAAATGTCAATTTTTGATTAAAATGCATTGCAGACATTTATACTTCATTAAAGACTGGACAGTAATAAAATAAAAACCAAGTACGAACAATCCAAACCATAAGACAGAATCTGTCGATTTCACGCTTTATCTACCCCACAATTTATTATCTAGGCCATCGCTTGGTTCCGGTTTAAAGCCCATTAGAATTTAACGATACAATAGATATTATGTCAAAACTTCGAACAAAGAATTCGCACAGAATAAAGTAATTTGACTGACATTTTCAATATATTCATTTTTCATTATCTATTTCCACACTATTATAGAGAAAACTGCCAGCACTGTATCGAAATATTACATAATTCATCCTTTATCCACCACTTGGGAGCAGCAATTGGACAATCTCACTTTCCTTTATTTCCCCCTTTGAATGGCGATTTTTGTTGAATTTTCGGTGTAGATTAAAAGAAAGGGGTTTGAAAATACATTGTCTGCATGATTTTGAGGCGGAAGGATACACAAGTTGAGAGGTTGGCTAGGTTGAAATATATGGCCGAAAATGGCATACTTTCAGCTTGTGTATCGTAAGTCTTTCATGGTGAACTTCATACATGCTTTTGGGCAAGAGTTTGCGCTCCGTTTGTGGCAGAAAGCGTTCTGCCCAACGAAAATTTGGGGAAAAGTTATTATAGTCGGTCTAAGAGACGAGAATTAACATTAAAGTCATTTGGGAAACCTTAAGTGATCTGTGGCGTGGTTTCGAATCTCCGGTTGTACGTAACAATGAGTAGGGTCGCCTGTCCAGCCTCGTGGTTCCTCCGCTTTCCTCCCACTGCTAAAATTAAACCATATGTTAGTCCCGAAATAACCTGGTTTGTGTCGAGTGGACGTTAAATCCAATGTGTCTATCTCTACCCTCGGCTATAGGCTCATACCCACAGTTGAAATATGAAATCAAATTGTAATGTAATATATCCTAGTTTGTGTCGAGTGGACGTTACCTCACAACCCCACCCCCTCTCTCTTTATCATATATGTATAAGTATACATGTACTAGTGTACTAGTTGAGGCGTAAGTAACGAAGAACCATCGATAACGTTTTTTGCCAATGATGATATTAATAGTTTTGATTATCTCATAAATTCACCTCTTTGTATTATAATAGATGAAGATCACGCCCAAACTTATCATAACATATTATATAAATAGCATGGGACATAATATTTAGTCTAAAGTAAAGGCCCGCCTATAAGTCAAGTACCTTTGACTGAAAGGAAATGAAATCAAATGGAGTTTAGCGTCCTACTGGTCGGCCCCTATATCGGGGTAATAAAAAGGGGGAATACGCCCTACGGTGTGATATGATACACCATGACCTAAAGCGGTGGACACACTAGCCGAATGATTCGGCCGAATCGTTCGGCCGAATCAATCGGCGTCGAAATTCGCCTAGTGTGTCCACTGTCATTCGGCCGAATTTCTATTCGGCCGAATGATTCGCCCGAATCAAACATGTTTGATATATTCGGCCGAATATTTATTCGCCCGAATTATATTCGCCTGGTGTGTCCACTTCGCCGAAGCATTCGGCCGAATGTAGAATTCATTAGCCAATCAGCACTCCTATCGAGAAATCACGTGATTGTTTGTAGACATAGACGCCGCCGTTTTTAATCATGTGACGTGAAAAGTGATGCAATCGACTGGTGATTCGGCCGAAACATTCGGCTGGTGTGTCCACCCATTCGGCCGAATAAAATTCGGCGCCGATTGATTCGCCCGAACGATTCGGCCGAATCATTCGGCTAATGTGTCCACCGCTTTACTCTTTTAGAATTCCGGCTGCCAATGGATATTTTACGTGCACGCCAATGTATACACGAGACCTCGGTTTTTCGTCACATCCGAGGTACTAGACAGCTGTTCTTGCCAGGCCCTCCGTCCCGAACCACTGAAAGACGCCATACAGGTGACATATGAGGTTTCAATTTAGCTTTCAGATATTTGAATTAAAATTAATATACTGCTGAGATAGCTGAGTTACAGATTCAGTACTAACATTCCGTTGGTTATGGGGTTTGTTCATTTAAAATTGAAGTGAAACGTCTGTGTTAAATTCGACAAATCAAGGCCTATAGAGTTACCCCCCAACCCCACCCCCCGATGACACGGGGTTAAGAATTGGTCACCCGCAAGTGATTGAACATATAATTAAACGTAATGTGGATAATCGAGGCTTGTTTTTTCTATCGCACGGACTTAAGTACTTAAATTCAAAAGCTAATATCTCGGTTCAGAGCGGAGTAATTTAACTGAATGTTTTATCATATTCTATTTATGTTATCTACTTTTGATTGTTACAGCGAGAACGGTAAATTCTTTATATAATCTGCTATAATGCCCCTTTAAGGGGACTATAACATGGCTTGACAGCTCAAGAAAATAAACAATAACCTTATTCTAAGTACTAGATGTTTAAGTGTTCCTACCTATTGTGTAAATTATCAATTACATCCTATTTTACTTGCCCAGAGGGTTCGAAATTAATTTTTAAATCCCAGTCACATTTGAAAAGGTTAACGTTAGGCTTTACAAATCCTTTAGTTGAATTTTTTTCCAATTTTTAAAATTAGGTGTGTTAAGATGAAATATGTATCATCAATTAATTGTTGACCAGAATAAAGATTGGGACATATTATTCAGTTACAACAAGAGTGGTATTGGGCCTTTACAACATATATTACGAAAACAGATATATATGCGATTTAGTTATATATTAGAAATAAATGTACCGTAAAGGTTTGTGAATATGATATAAATATATATCGTAAAGATATTATGCGAATATGCACTTATTATATTTTTATGGATATAGAAATGATATGAAGGATAATGGTTTGTGATCCATATAATAACATAATTATGAAGGCGTGTATACAGTATACATATTTGAAAAAAAAAATGTTACTTTATAAAAAACACACAAAAAAACGATTAAAGGTATGCTTTCTATGATCACAAATATTTGTTTATTTTTTTGCAATGTCTATATTTTGTCTATATTCTACATAATAACTCAAGTCGAGGTTCTATTCTACATAATAATTTGTTAAGGCCAGTTCAATTTCGTCACGGTCGCTGGGATGTAAAAAGGGTTAGGGCACGTGATTGTTGGCGAAATAGTAGGTTAGCATCGGGGTTAGGCCCAGTATTAGGGTTAGGGCTGGGCTTGACACTAGTCGGGGATCACGGTGGCTAAGTGGATAAGGCTCGGGTTCGCTAGCCTATAGGTCGGGTGTTCGATCCCTGCATTGGCCGAGAAAGTTCATCTCGATTTTTCGACGTGATTTACCATTGTCAGTGATGCAGAAGGAAGGCCTAACAAGGACAGCTGCCTAGTCGTTTGGGTGGGACGAAAAACCGAGGTCCCGTGTACACATTGGAGTGCACGTAAAAGATCCCCTGGCAGTTGGATATAAGAGTAGGCCGTAGCGCCGCTGCCCGGGAAAATTTCCCTCATAGCACACTGTATGGCGTATGCCCGTCTTCAATTAGCTCAGGTTAAGTGCATAACAGTAGGACGTTAAACCCCATTTCATTCATTCATTAACACTAGTCATGTTTACATCTCGTGACCTTTGACCAAATTTGAAGTTTGACTTATTAAATAGATCTAAGCAGCTATTCATAGGTACGCCGAAATATCTGTGTATCTAATTACAAACTGTATTCTATGAATTTCGAGTGATAATCATTGTCATAGTTCTCCCGGGAACCTAATAAAACTATTAAGTTGCAATTATTGTCATTTAAGCCAACAAATGTGGGATCAAACGAAACCGCACACCACCTTAAGATCTAAAGTGTACGTACTTATACCTACCTATATTGAATAAAATATTGTTTAAAGATACATTATGGGTGATTAGATAAAGAGTTGGCAGTTCTCACTACACTAGTTAAAAACTAGACAATGTAAAGGTAATTTACTGAAAATTGCAGTCAAATTGATCATCTATGAACCGAGAATTAACCGATTGAAACTTACCTCTAGCCTCGATCATCATTACTAAAGTCAGTACGATAAAAAGTATAGACTCGATTATCCTTTTTTTGAGTCAATATCGTTGAGCGTTAAGCAGCATAAAGAATTATAATCCAGTCAATATCGAAGGCTAGCGTTGACCCCAATAGTTCTTTATGGTCTGGATAAGTTAATTAATGTCTAATTAATAATGTAGATAAATTTCAAGCGTAAACAAAAGACCTATTATAGGCATAATGCATGTTTAAACTATGTTTATAAAATGTACATTTATTTCGGACATTGAAGGGTTTTTATTATTATTGTTGAGTAAGTTCAGTTTAAATGTAATTCTTATGGCATATTGCACTTTAAATAGAGTCAGCGATATAAGCATGGGAAAAATAAACAAGTTTTTCATCAGCTAATAAAACTGTCTGTGGCCTAGAAGCTTAATAGGTGAGGTGGAAACGAGCTAGCTGCACACATTGACTTTTAAGGCGTTCAGAACACAGACGACTTTAACTTGGATATTATTTGCAAAATAACATTAAAGATACATTATGGGAGATTAGATAAAGATTTGGCAGTTCTCACTATAACAGTTAAAGGAGCTAAATCGCTAACATTTGGGACCTAAAAATTCACAAAAATGGTTCACAACGCAATTATAATACTGTAATATGAATGTATATAAACTGATTTACATTCAATGGTTTCCATTTTACTCCAATTTCAAATCAGTTATGTTTGGCGAAATAAGCCAGAAATGCAATCATGTGCAAAAGTCGAGCGTCTAATTATCCCAGTCTACATAACTCCGTTTGACTTGGTGCAATGTGTCTAGCCTCGTCCCTCGAGTCTCTCAATACAACTGGTGCTGAAGCGCATGTTAAAAAAAATATTTTATCTTAAATATCGGATATCAGAAGCTCATCTTTTCACGGTAAGTTTACATCATCAATGTTAATTTAAATTGACCAATAATTCGTGTTTTCTATGTCGGCGATTTTGAGTTACGGACTTTGGTCCTTTAAATTAGACTATTCACGTGTTCCACCAAACATGCGCTTCAGCCCCAGTTGTATTGAGAGACTCGCTAGATATAGAGAAAAGGGGTTTAACGACCACTCGACACAAACTAGGTTATTTCGGGACTAATATGTGGTTTAATTTTCTATTTCAAAAATTACAAGAAAGAGTAGACTCAAACCCAATTGTCAACGGATAATGAACTGGTAATTATATACCGTATATCAACCTCTGAATTAAAACAGAACTTTCAACCCTATTTCAACTATTAATTTTAAATAAAAGCTATATGCACGTAAAATAAACCTTTGCAGTTGGAATTCAATATATAATAGATAGACTCTGATGCCACTGCCCAGATAAAATTTTCCCTACAGCACACTTTACGACGTGATTTCCCCTTGTCAGTGATGCAGAAGGAGGGCCTGACAAGGACAGCTGCCTTTTCGTTCGGATGGGACGAAAAACCGAGGTCCCGTGTACACATTGGAGTGCACGTAAAAGATCCCTTGGCAGTAGGAATTTGATATAAGATAGGCCGTAGCGCCGCTGCCCGGGCAAAATTTCCCTCATAGCACACTGCATAGCGTATGCCCGTCTTCAATTAGCTCTGGTTAAGTGCATAACAGTAGGACGTTAAACCCCATTTCATTCATTTATTCCCACAGCACACTGCATGTTGTGTCAGACTCCATTAGCCATTCGGTGCATAAAAGTTACACCACACATTTCCCGTCTTCATTAGTCCAGTTTACGAGCAAAACAGTGGGACTTTAATCCACATTTCATGTCATATCATTTCATACCATTGAATACCCGGTACAAAAAACAGGGCGTTTGTTGTAACATAAGACAGTAAACAACAAAAAAATAGTAGTAACTGATTTCATTGCTATTGTTGATTATTTCTCGCTCTAACCTAGACTCGTCGATGTTTCCCCCTGTCTCTTGGGAAAATTGTTAAACCACAATAAAGTTGATATGCCCTCTATTGAATCTTGAGAGCTTGTAATTATACTATTAACCTCGCCTAACAATAGTCTATTTGGTTGAAAAATACATTATATCGTTGACTATATACACACATTTCTTGTCAACAAGGAAAATATTTCTGTCGTTTTATGTCTCACTGTTCTTCTCATATTGGGCTAATGAAGACGGGTATATGCCACGAGGTGTGCTTTATGAGGGACATTTTGTCATGATTAAGTTTCTCAATGGTTCTTTTACGTGCACGCCAATGTGTACACGGGACTTCGGTTTGTCGCCCAGTCCGAACGATTATACACTGTCCCTTGCCATCCACCAACAAAGCATCGATGCATGTTGCTCGCTATGTTATACGTTCGATTCGTTGCCATTTAGTTGCTGGCGAACAGGGGGGTTGGGATAGCCTAGTCGTCTATGGTGCCGCGCTTCGATCTCTAGCTGGCCGGTCACTTCTGGGTTGCAGCTGTGGTTTCGAGCCCTGGTGTGAGCGTATGTGGCATAGATATAGGGGTGCCTTCTCAACCTCGTGAGTTTCCTCCGGGCACTCCGGTTTCCTCCCACTGCTAAAGACCCCTATTGGAATAAAATTAAACCATGTGTTAGTCCCGAAATGACCTATTGGTGTTGAGTGGACGTTAAACCCCATTTCTCTCCCTCTCTCCCTCTCTCTCCCTCTCCCTCTCTGTGTGTATGTCAGTATGGTCGATATATAGATTTATTTGGCACAAAACTTATTACAACATAATGAACGGAATGATAAAATTATAAATAAAACATTTTTTAGAAATAATTTATGGGGTCGCTTTCATATTTGAGCTCTTGGCTACACACCCCTTTACATTGAACCTGAAGGATCTACCTTGTCGAAAATAATAGATGAACAGTGTAACTGAACTGTTAAATAAATATACGGTTCAAAAATTATAAATTATAAATGAAATGTTGCAGCGTGCACGGAATCATACGGTTCGCGTTATAATCGACTTTGATTGCGATTCCGACATTTTGTTCTGGGTAAAATTATTAGATGAATTAAATTTAAGCAAGATTAAGATTTTTCCTAAATTAAGAATATTTTGAATAAATTTGCCTCCGAGAATATTTTGGGACCGTATTATTAATAGAACGATAAATATTTCGTTTCTTGCGAAGCTTTGCAAAGAACACTCAAACGTTTTCTCGATGGCTTCTCTAAAACATTTTTCCGTTGATAACTATAGATAGAATTTTAAACAAATTTAACTGTAAAAGCAATTTTATCGACTGTTTTGTGGCCAGAAATAGTGCAAGAAGTGGGGGAAGTATGATCGCAGACGATATTATTTATCACAAGGTACAATTTTATGGATACACAATTGCTGAGTTTGATAATAATAAGCGACGTTTCGACGAGGATACCCTCGTCTTTATCAATCAAATGCCTATCAAAGAAATTTTTTTTTATATTATTTCAAAATGACCAGAATCTTCGTTAAATGCGTATCGCATATTTTATAGGTGTGATGTCACGGTCCACTAATGTCCTTTCATGGATATTATGAATATGCGTGTTTTAGAAAGTTAATGTTCGTCATAACCTCTGTTTTGGCTATACATAGATAAATATAAATACGCCCAGGTAAAAAAAATAAGCCACTTTATTTCATTATGATATACAACCAAATATATGTGTCAGTGTGTTAGCTGTTTAGTGTATATGGACGGTTGAACAATAACAACTAATAGCGACGTTCTGAATTGTGATACCGATCTCATAAGTAATAAAGACTTTTTTCTGACAAGCTATGTACTTTTATAAATAAATACGTGCATCCGTGGGAAATGCAGTGTAATCCCACATAATGGTCAAATCGAGTATACGACATTTGGTCACTAGTATTGGCGTTTTTGATCATTGTTATGGATATTCGTACACTAGGTATTGCTATTTTGATTATTGTTATAGTCTTTCAGTTTTTAGGTATTGACATTTTGATATTTTGACATGACAGTGAGTATTGTATTTTCATCATTGTTATGGAAAATGTATATAACATTAAAGGCGCTTAATCGCTAATATTTGGTACCTAAAAATCGGCACAAATAGGTCGCAACGCATATAATAGTGTAATATGAATGTATATAATCCGATTTGCATCAATCGTTTCTGTTTTTACTTTTATTTTAAAGGAGCTAAATCGCTAACATCTCGGACCTAGAAATTGACCTTAATGGGTCGCAGCGCATATAATAATATAATCTGATTGTATATAAATTGATTTACATTAAATTGTTTCCGTTTTTACTCTAATTTCAAATCAGTTATGTCCAGCGAAATACGGCAGGAGTCTTAACCAAAGAGGAAATTATAGTGTCTGGTTATTCCAGTCTACTGCGCATGCCCACCAGATAAGATATGGCCTCATAGTTTAACAGGAGTTGTTGAATTATGTCTAGCCTCGCTCTTTCTTGTCACTTGTTACAAGTGACGCTGAAACGCTCTGTTGTACACGATTCGTGTACCAATGGTAAACTGTTTATCTTGTTTAAATATTGGATATCAGAGGCCTACCGTTTCCAGGTAAGATCACAACATCAATGTTGATTTAAATTGACCAATAATTCGTGTTTTCCATGTCGAAGATTTTCGAGGATTTTCAGTTACGGACTTAGGTCCTTTAAATTAGATATTTCGGCGAAATACGCAAGAAGTCTCAGTTGAATGACAATCTCTAGAGTCTGGTTATTCCAGCCTACAGTATGTATTGCACACACTCCCTAGATAAGATTATGTCGTCACCGTTTGACATGACTTGTGGAATATGTCTAACCTCGTTATTCGAGTCCCTTGTTACAAATGGCGCCGAAACGCATTATGGTACATGATTCGTGTACCAATGGTAAAATGTTTATTTTATCTTAAATATTGGATATCAGAAGCTTATCTTTTCCCGATAAGATCACAACATCAATGTTGATTTAAATTTACAAATAATTTGTATTTTCAATGTCGAAGACTTTGAATGATATTGAGTTAGAGACGTATAGCTACTTTAAGCATTTTGATTACTACTATGGTCATTTGGAAAATAAAATGGCCTTTTTGATTACTTTTAGGTGCTACGGATTTTTTGGGGATGGGCTGGGGATGTGGCCACATATAAACACTACTTAGAAATCATTATTCATGGCGAAAATGGGGCGGGGGGCTAACTTGTTTTTTTGGGAGGTGTGGGGCGTAGATGCCTAATTACAGAGTCTTTTATTACCGTTATGCATTTCATTTAAGGCAAGTGCAATTGTTCAGTTATTTGTCTTTATTTCAATGTTGGCCGAGAAAGTTCCCCTGATTTTCATGAATGATTATTCCCTGTTAATAGTTCCAGCTTTCGTAAGGAAAAGCATCCAGTAGTTCACCTTCGGATGGGACAAATTTTCTGAGTGCAGGTATTAGACCCCCTTGCAATTGATTTCCCATTAGGTCGAAAAAGGAGTAGACCGTCTTCGTTAACCTGGCACTGCTAGATGCATAGTGAGTACTAATGATCTCCGGGTGCTTATTACCTGGCCTATGTATATCTTTTCATTCCATTTCATATTTGCTAAAGAAAAGTAGGGTGTTACCCCCCCCCCCCCGCTTTCTTTTTTTTTCATTTCATGTCTTCATTTGAAATAGAAGCAGGTCATATGAAATAGGCCGGTTGGTGCATGATACTGGGACGTTACCCCCCTTTTTATTTAATTTCTTTGAATGCATTTGTATATTTATATTTATGATTTGGTGACTTCGTTTAATCCTTATGACATATAGTATATAGGCAGACAAATAAATCATTGTACATCATTTAATAAGACATATTTCTTTACTATGACTAGAATTTATGAAAATCTATTTCAATTTACAAATTGCTGTGAAGCATGAAATTTGGGAGTGACTGGATTTTTTTAAACGCGATATCAGCATTGACTATTTCTGTTATGGGTTAAAAGGGGTTTGTGAGTGTTATACAATTACGTTAAAAAAAGATAGACTTTAATAACCCATAATATTTTACAGGTCAAAATTAAATAACACATCAACAAGGCCTGGATTAACCGGGGGGGGGGGGGTCTTGGCTACATCAGCTAGGGGCACCAATATTAAAGGGACCCCCAATTAGTTCTAATGAAAAATGTGTACCATATTTTTTTTTGTTCTTAGTGTTTAACGTCCACTCCCTGCGAAGGTGTTATCGCAACAATGTTGTCTTGTTTTCAATTTCATAATATTAGCACAAGCGCATGGGTCTTTCTTTTGTGAGAAAACCGAAGAATCCGGATAAAGCCCATGAGGTTGAGAAGGCGCCCCTACAACCAAGTTACATGCGCTCACACCTGGGTTCGAAACCACAACAGTAAGCGCAATACTCTAGACCAATAGGCCACCCAACCCCTTATCACATGTTGCAAAAAAGTTATTTCAAGTAAATCTATGGATATACCATACTGACATACAAATCGTGTCAGTCTGACGGACAATCATCCCTTTTTAAACTTTGATGTTTTAAGGGATCAGGCGATATTGGCAGCAAGGGGCTCCAATTCAACCTTAATCTGTCCCTGACATCAACTGACGTTTATTATGAACATTTTGGTCTGTGGGAACGGGTGGGTTGAGATGGAATTGGATATAAATTTGACAATTTCCAGCTCCCTGCGGATCCTGTATTTGAAGCAGCGATTAGCTGAATATTATCCACAGTAGGAAAATAGCTTCTTATCATATATATCTGACAAATTGTCATATTTGGAATTATTGAAATATTAGCCAAAAGACTTTCTAATAATAATAACGAATGTTTGATGTTTCTTTACATTCCGTCCAATAATCCGTCCTTCCAATTTTTAAAAAATAATAAAATATTTAATCACAGAAACTGGATTGGCGAACAAGCAGAAGCCTATACATATATTAAAACAAAATTACGGAAAAAGTAAATAATTTAGGTTATTGATCAATTCACCGTAAATGCATGTATTGTGTTTGCAAGGTCGTTCAGAGGCGGACCCAGGAAATCCTGTTAGGGGGGCCGTGGGGGTCAGTGGTGATTTGTGGCGCATATCTATTTTTTATACTGTTATTTACCCCCCCCCCCCCTGGATCCGCCTCTGAGGGCGTTATAAGTTTGTAGTTTAAATGGATGATATTCAAAAGATTATTGCATAAATTAGAGAGAGAGAGAGAGGGGAGAGAGAGAGAGAGAGGGGGGGGGTAACGTCCACTCGACACAAAGTTAATTTCGGGACTAACATATGGTTTAACTGAATTTCAAAAATTCGCTTGCGCGTAGAGATCTTTAGCAGTGGGAGGAAACCCGAGGACCCGGCGAAAACCCTACTTCTTGTCACTTTCAACCGGGGATTCGAAACCACGCCAGTTGACTCAATGACAGGCTTTTTGATACAGCGTGCACGTGTAACCATTCGGCCACCCAATCCTCCTAAACAGAAATGAGCAGGATATCATTTTTTATCTAGAAGATCGACTTGTAGGCCCTGTTATGAATATTGTGTTATTCTGGGATGCGTGAAAAGGAAAAAAGATGCGTAAAATATAAAAGAACTGAAAACAATAAATATACGGTATAAAAATTAAATCGATATTAATTAATACCGCATGGGGTTTTGATACAAACATTTAACATTTACAAACAAATCGATGGGTATTAAACACAATAAAATAATTGTATTTTGTTTTAAATATATGCAGATTAAAAATAGTTCACATGATTTTATTATCGGACTTCTTTTAAATTCTGTTCGATCCCTGCATTGGCCGAGAAAGTTCATCCAGATCTTCCGGCGTGATTCCCCCTTGCTAATAATGCAGCACAGAGGGACCGACAAGGACAGCTGTCAAGTCGTTCGGATGGGACGAAAAACCGAGGTCTCGTGTACAAGTTGGCTTGTACGTAAAAGATTCCTCGGTAGTTGGAATTTGATATAAGAGAAGGTCGTAGCGCCGCTGCCCGGGTCAAAATTTCCTTCGTAACACACTATATGGCTTATGCCCGTCATCGTTAGCCCAGTTTAGGAGCAGAACAGTAGGACGTTAAACCCCATTTCATTTCCTTTGGATTCGTTTAAATGAACACAGTCTGGTCTTTCTACCACACCCGGATCGTTAAATTAAATTATCGACAGCGAAGCTTCTAAAGTAATTGATTTTTTAAAAATTCCAATCTCTTTTTTTTTATTGAAATTTCTTTTTAAACCAATGCCATTACAATATTTAATTGTCTAATCATGGGTAGTCTGTGCCTCGTTCAACTTGAAAAATGGAATAATTTGTACTTATTCCCTTAAAGATGCCTTATTCAGAACTAAATCTGCTCATTTCAGTTGTTGAACATTGCTTAAACATTTATTAATATTATATGCCAAGCCCACAATCAACTCATTGGGTCTTCGGTGGCTCTGATTGGATTAGAACACCGCGTTTAACGAAAAAAGAAAATCGAGACCTAGATACACGCTACATTTTGTCAAAACTTCAAACACTCAGAACTTTACACAGAATAAAGTAATTTGATTACAATTTCCAAACCATTTATGTTTCATTATCTATTTTTGAACTGTGATAGCAAAAATGGTCAGGTTGTAAAAATATCTATAATTTTTAAAAACAGAATGAAATAAAATGAAGGTTTTAGAATTTTCCATTTCAACTTCAAACTACATTCAGTGGTGATCCCTTAACCCGTGGTTTGAAAAATTAATATTAAAATTATTCTAAGAGACAGAGTTAGTCCCGAAATGACCTTGTTGTGTTGAGTGGATGTTAAACCCCATTTATCTCTCTCTCTCTATCTCTCTATCTCTCTCTCCCTCTCTCTCTCTAAGAGACAGAGTGTAGGTAGTTTATACATATAAGCAAACTGTTCCATTCGTACTATCGTACCTGAGCGGCTTAATTAAGAAAGATGAACGGATTTCTTCGATTGATGTATTTTGAACATTACATTGAAAAAGTTGAGAATAGCACGAAGTGATTTTGGGTACAAAATTCTTCTAGAAGACCGAGTTTTCCCCACTTGAATGTTTAGCTTTCTCGTGTGACACACTGGTGTAATGTATGTTGGGTAATTAACTAATTTACTACAATCAATAAGTATATGTATATACACCGCCATACATATTAGACCTATAGAAATCGCAAAGAAACTCCGCCCGTTTCAATATAAAAGCGAATTTGAAGGGTCTATGTACGGTCAAATATCTTCAAAGTCGGCTGCGACTCAAACCCCATTTAAAAACGATTAATTTATTGTGTGAGCCTAAGAGGGATGTTTTGTATAAGATGTATGAATGAAGGTATGTTTAATGTTAGGTGTGTATCTTCAACTCTATAACTCTATAATATATTGTTTAGTAGTGGAAGTAAATATAACTAAGGTGTACAATTGTCCTACACCGAATTATAAAGCCATACAAGATATTAGACTCACGCCCTCTCACGTGACAACCTGCATTTATTAAGCAGTCATCAACGATATTGAATACAAACAGCCGACCCCAAGTTGGAAGTTCTAATTAAACGTCTTACGCGAGTGAACAAGTAGTTCTTTCTTGTTCCGCTCTCTCAGATATGTTAACTTTGGGCAGATATCCTCGAATTTTCTCCCCAACCGTTTTAATTCGGGATAACCGAAGACTTGAAAATCACTGGGATCTTGCAGAACCGTTGTCTTACGTTCACCGGAACGAGAGTCTTCGGTACCAGTTATTGTGTTCCTCTTGTCCAGCATGTGCGGAATTATCGGACCGAAGAACTCCCGAACATCCACTATCGTTAAAATCAACTACTCATCCACAGAGCTTTTCGTGGCATCAAGAACATCCTAATTCCAATAGTGTTGGTCATGACTCATCAGTAGCAGCAGCATCGTACCATCACCACCATGTTCATTATCCGGAACCTGAAGAAAAGTTGGTTAATAAAAGTAAAGTGTTTTTGTGTCCATATTGTTCAGTTACGTGTAGTAATCGTGGACAGTTACTTGGACATGTCCGGATACATACGGGTAAGTCGAGACACAGTTGCACAAATCACACAGATGGTTAGGTATCCGAAAAGAGACCATTATAATAGATACCTTTTTGAATTAACATGAACTTAACTTGGGAGTATGTAGCAGTCTCTTTGATCACGGGTTCGGGTTTGGGTAAGAAGTTCCTCTAGGTTTTCGGCTTGGTTTCATTTTATCGGTAGATGTCCTGTAGAAATTACGTGCGCGTAAAATAACCCTTGGCATGTGGATTCAGAAGATGGGCAGTCGGACATGCCCAGTTAGAGTATTGTTATTGTGTTATTGTGTTATTGTTAAACTGCCCCTATATATAGTCCTACGAATGGGACAATCAGACGAGTTTCCATTACGAAACTATGTTACATCGAGAAGAGAGGTCTTCCTGTCATGTTCCACACTTAGCCATATAAATATCGCATGCCAGCCTCGAAATAGACGTAACCCTAATTTATTATTTCCTAATTAACATATCGAAATGTGAGAGTAATTAAGATTTATAACGTTTAGGCTGTATATGAGGCAGAGTAATTCCTAACAGAAAATAAAGCTGGTCGTACTTTAAAACTGTATCCAATGATATCAAAGGGAAAAAAACTACATAAACTGAAATGAAAAACAAATAATCATAGAATACAAAAAAATGTAAAACAAAATAATCAAATAAAAAAAAATCTTTTGAAGAAATTCAAAAACTAATAATTTTAAGAAACATAAAAAAAAAAATTTAGAAACTTAAAAAAAATTTTTTTTAAGAAATTTATAAAATAATAATTTTAAGAAGCTTAAAAAATAATAATCTTTAGAAACTTAAAAAATAATAATTTTAGGAAATTTATAAAATAATAATTTTAAGAAACCTAAAAAATAATAATTTTAAGAAATTTATAAAAAATAATAAAAGGAAAATAAAATAAAATAATGGCGTGTAGCATCTATGACGTAGATTTATATCTAGCGTTGCTGTTTATTTTAAACTTTTTAATAACTACTGCATGATGTTGCATAAACTATGATTTTTTAAAGGAGCCATCATAGATAGCTCTCCCAGCGTTGATATAAGTTGGTATGACGCTGGTTCGCTAGCCTGGGGGTAGGGTGTTCGATCCCTACATTGGCCGAGAATAGGATGAAAACCCGAGGTCCCGTGTACACATTGGCGTGCACGTAAAATACCCCTTGGAAGTTGGAATTCAATATAATTGAAGGCCGTAACGCCGCTTCCCGGGCAAAATTTTCCTCAAAGCACTCTGTTTGACGTATGCCCGTCTTCATTAGCCCAGGTTAGGAGTGGAATAGTAGGACGTTAAACCCCATTTCATTTCATGGTCGAGAGTGAGACATTAAGGGGACAATAACGCTCTTGCTGACTTGACAGTTCCAGAAAAAAATAGCCTTATTCCAACTACTAGATGTTTGAATGTCCTACCTGTTGCGTAAATTATCCATTATATCATATTTTACTTGTCCAGAGGGTTCGAAAATATGTTTAAATCCAAGTTGTGTTAAGATGAAATTTGTTTCATCAATTAATTGGAATTTTGTAAAATAGTACAATTTGTTGACCAGAATAATGATTGGGGCATATTATTCAGTTACAACAAGAGTGGTATTGGGCTTTAACTAATATATTGACGTAGTTTATTATCTATGTCAATTGCTAAATGCCGCTCAAAGAAGATAGTCCCAAGCTGTTTCAATACATTACGCAATGTCTTGCTTAAAAAGTGGGATTAAAATACAGATGTGACGTCATCCTTTGACGTATCATTATTTCAAATAATGGTACGGAAAATGCACCGAGGGTACAGTATAATACTAGTTAAAATCTTGGACCTGTGCGACGTATTTTAAGTTATCTAATGGCCACGTGTTGTTTCAATATATTATGTAATGTCTCGCTCTCAACCATTAAACCACACTTACAGTACAGTATGGAAATCAGACGAAAAAGGTTTATACACCTTGTTTAGTTTATAATGATTGACCTGATAAACGGGATAATCATTCCGTACCAGTTATCCAGACATTTCCACGGCCGTTAGTTTGAAAATTAATCGCCATTTAACACGAAAATATTGAACTGAAAAAAATGTAACAATATCCTCCAAAACTGGCAATAAGAAAAAACAAGTATAAAACCTAATAGGTAATTAATAACCAAGCCTGAAAATGTCTCATTTTACTGATTTTTTTTTTCTGAATAGACGAGACAAATAAAAGAGTTTAAATTTCAGTTTAAGGCGTTTCTAAAAGAAATAATTCTTTTAATGTAATGGAGTCTGATAAGTCGGAGGGAGTGTTCAACGTCACAATAAAATTAGACATGCTATCGAGTAAAGGTGTATCGGTTTGACAATAAGAAAGACCTAATTCTGAACCACCTGCGTACTAACCATGACTCGTATGGTACATATATATTTATAAATAAGAAATTAAACTACATTCAAGCCAAACTTAAACTTTATCTCTATTTCATTAAACGCAAATATTTGATCTTTTTTACGAATCGTCAACAGAAATTAAGAAAAGCGTATTTTTATGAAAATTTAAAGATACTTTATGTAAGATTTAGATAAAGAACTGACCGGTCTTGCTATGATAATTCCAAAATAGATAATGCAATATGAAGATATTGAAAAATTAATTCAATTTAATGGAAGTTATCAATATTTGTAGTTTTGACAAGATGCGTGTGTTGCTTGCTTATAATCGCAACCACCTTGTTGATTATTCGAGTTTTCGCCTCGCTTTTCCAATTTTACGTTAAATCATTAAAACCCGAACCGTTCCAATTTACTTAAGATTGAAAGTTAATTATGTTCCTGCCACGTAAATAAATGTCTAATTAATAATATATAGAACCTTTAATCTCAAAGAAAGACCTGGACAAACTTAACTCTTGAATAGTACATCTTTAATTTTGAATCAGGGGACGTGACGTATATAGATCCAAGACGTCGTAATTTTCCTTATAGGGCTTTGTTTATGATTAGATCGTGACGTCACAGAAATGGCGTCACCGCTATGTATAGGTTGACGACAACAAATTGATTGAAATTTATGTTAAAACATAGCTATCAAATACTTTTCAAAAGAACATTCAATAGCATAAAAATTTTCGATTAATTTACCTCAAAATCTGTTAGGCATGTTACTATTTCCTGTTCTTCGTTAGTTACAGAAGCAGAGAGAGAAAGAGCGTGTGAGAGAGAGAAAGAGAGAGAGAGGAGAGAGTGAGAGAGGGAGAGAGAGATGGATTTAACGCCAACTCGACACAACTTAGGTTATTTCGGGACTAACACACGGTTCAATTTTTATTTCTATAATTCGCTTGCGCGTAGGGGTCTTTAGTAATGAAAGTAAACCGGTTGGACAGGCGACCCTACTCCTTGTCACGTACGACCGGAAATCGAAACCATACCAGTTCACTCAACGACAGACCTTATGATACAGCAAACACGTGCTCTCTATTCGGCCACCCAACCTCCCTTTACGATCATATTATAGTTATACTTTCCATTTTCGTCACACTGTTTCCATTTAGCGCGAAAACAAATTAAAGGCTAAACAATAGGCACGGCAAGAAAATCCCACAACTTTCTTTTTAATTATTCGGAGCCACGGTGGCTAGTTAAGTAAGACGTTTGCTCGTTAGCCTCAAGCTCCCATGTTCGATCCCTGCACTGGCCGAGAATGATCAGTGGATTTTTTCCGCCGTTGTTTACCCTTGTCAATGGTGCAGGACAGAGTTTCGAGCAATGGTCCGTGTACACATTAAAAGATCCCTTGGAAGTCGGAAGCCGATATAATAGTAGGCCGTGGCGCCGGTGTCCGGGCAAAATGTATGGAGTATGCCCGCCTAATAAGCCCAGTCGTAGCAGAACAATCGGACGTTTAACCCCATTTTTTTTCATTTCATTTCTTTTTAATTCGCCTCAATTATAGGCTTACATATTAACTGTAATAAATGTGTATTATTTGTAGGGGGGTGGTTGGCTGACTGGTTAGCGTGCGCGCGCTGTATCATAAAGCCTGTCATTGAGACAACTGGCGTGGTTTCAAATCCCTGGTTGTACGTCCAACCTCGTGGGTTTTCTCCTGGTCCTCCGGTTTCCCCCCGCTGCTAACTACCCCTACGCCCAAGGGAATTATTAAAATAAAATTAAACCATATGTTAGTCCCGAAATGACCTAGTTTGTGTCGAGTGGACGTTAAACCCCATCTCTCTCTCTCTCTCTCTCTTACTAAACCCATTCTATTAGTTTATCTCAGAAAATAAATATTTGGTTAATTGTTTTGGGTTGTCGAAAATTCTTAGATGATTCATTTTTATATCATGTTAATAATTTCTGAAAATGATGGTGGCCACTAATAACATTTTTACATCGCAGGCGAGAGATATTTCAATCCGCCAGACCATATAAAACGCAATATATTATTAAATTTGACGTTTGAAAGAAGAGTGCAGTCATGCTGGTTGATGTGAAAAGAATGCGATCATGATTTCACAATTCACCATTATCATCCTTTTTTGTAAAGAAAAAAAAGGCTGTTTAATAAAAGTGAACATGCTTCAAGTCCCGTCTATTATATGATGGAAATTTTTGTTTTTTTTAAAACAAAAAAGCGGCTACTCTTTAAAGATGCCCTATATAATAGTAAGTGCAGGGGGACTGCGCCACAAATGATTTACACAAAAGACAAATATAACGACAAGACATCATACTCAGAAACAACAAACAAACAAACAATTAAAAAAAGAGTGATATAGTTATCGCTATATATTTGAAGATGCATTATGTAAGATTTAGATAAAGAGCTATATACATGAAAGAGGAATTTTAGTCGTATTACTTCATTCTGAGCTAAGTATTATGACTGTTTGGATAATTGTGGGGTCTCGATTATCATTGCTACCACTGTTTCGATGGTCAACAAAGTCTCGATTATCCTGGGTTTTTTTTAAAAATTAAACAATTAACTGCAAATCTTTTTTAAATCCGCTGAAAATCAAGAGCATCCAATAACCTAGAGAGGTTGATTACGGTTTTGTCATTTTAATTAATGTCTAATTAATAATTTATGTATCATTTAAGGCCTAAAGAAGGGCCTAAATAATAGGCAAATTTAGCTCTTGAATAATGCCTCTCTAACTGTAAGTTGATCACGGTCTTGTCATTTAAGTTAATGTTTAATTAATAATTTATGTAACATTTAAGACCTAAAGAAGGGCCTAAAGGATAGGCAAATTTAGCTCTTGAATAATGCTTCTCTAACTATAAGCTGTAATTAGGATATATTTACTCTTTGTTGAACACCCTATACCACTTCACATAGATTTTAAAAGAACCCAGGACAGCTGGAATTCTTAGTACCGCTGTACCGGCAGGAATTCCCACAGAGCAGACGGTATTGCGAATACATTCGCTAAGTCGGAGAAGAACAGTAGAGCGTTAAACCCCATTTCTTTTCGACACTTTATGTAGCTTACATGTCAGTGAATTTTAGTTAGTGATCATGAAATCGAAACTAATTTAATTTATGGAAATATAAATATTTCTTTTGTTTTCTAGGAGAAAGACCATTCGTGTGTCAAGAGCCAGGGTGTAATAAAGCCTTCATACGAAATGAAGAGTTGACTCGGCATCGTAGAATCCATACTGGAGAACGTCCGTACAGATGCAATACATGTAGCAAGGCATTTACAAGAAAAGATCACCTCAATAAACACGTTAAAATACACGTGATAGACGATATACAACAGAGATAGTTTAAGACGACTTCATTTTCGTGTCAGAAAAAATGGAAAGTTTTTATATTTAACCAATTTTCATTTGACAAAAATCTATAGTTTCTGTGATACGGTCAAATGGATTATTGTATTCCATAGAATTGTTCCTGTGTATTTACAGTCCAATGCCATTGAAACAATTCAATTAAGATAAACATTGCTCATTACTGCTCGCTCACATTCTACCTTATGTAAATAGTATTTATTATAATCATATCCCAGACAGAATGCACACCAACTGTCTCATATAGGACTTCGAATTTTGTCTATTGGTTTGGATTGTTCGTACTTGGTTTTATTTTAATTCTACCTTATGTGCACATTATTTATTATAATTAGGTCGCACAGGCAATGCACACATTCTGTCCAAGTTTGTAAATTTTATTTATTATAATTCTGCCCTCAAGCAATGCATATACAAGCTGTATCATATTCTACCCGATGTACATTACTATTTATTACAATTATGCGCATTGTCAATGCACACAATCTGTCTTACAAGTAAAGCACACATGTAAATACCATTTATCATAATTATGCCTAGAAGCAACGCACATGGGCTGTCTCATATTTTGCTATTTATTATAATTATGCGCGCTGTCAATGCACACAATCTGTCTCACAGGCAATGCACACAATCTGTCTCACAAGCAATGTACACAATCTGTCTCACAAGCAATGTACACAGTCTGTCTCCCAAGCAATGCACACAATCTGTCTCCCAAGCAATGCACACAATCTTTCTCACAAGCAATGCACACAATCTGTCTCACAAGCAATGCACACAATCTGTCTCACAAGCAATACACACAGTCAGTCTCACAAGCAATACACACAATCTGTCTCACAAGCAATTCAAACAATCTGCCTCACAAGTAATGTACACAATCTGCCTCACAAGCAATGTACACAATCTGTCTCACAAGCAATGCACACAATCTGTCTCCCAAGCAATGCACACAATCTGTCTCACAAGCAATGTACACAGTCAGTCTCACAAGCAATACACACAGTCTGTCTCACAAGCAATGCACACAATCTGTCTCACAAGCAATTCAAACAATCTGCCTCACAAGTAATGTACACAATCTGTCTCACAAACAATGCACACAATCTGTCTCACAAGCAATGCACACAATCTGTCTCACAAGCAATGCACACAATCTGTCTCACAAACAATGCACACAATCTGTCTCACAAGCAATGCACACAATCTGTCTCACAAGCAATGCACACAATCTGACTCACTTTTCTTGTTTATACATCTACAGGTAATTATTGTAGCCTACGACACATATTTTTATTCCGCGTAGAATTTCAATATTTATTTCATTTATATGGAGCTCAATCTGTGAAATTACAATCCTGATATCTTCTTCGGACTTAACTGCGATTTAGACCATAAGGTCTGCAAATGAGTCAAGTGGTGTGGTGTGTACGTGACAAGGAATAGTGTCGCTGTTCAGCCTCGCGGGTTTTATGCGCCCCCCCCCCCACTGCTAGTCAATTAATGAAATTGGATCATATGTTAGTCCCAAAATGACATAGTTTGTGTAGTCACATCAAGCCAGTAATTATATTACGTATTTCTGTTCTTAACACCTACCTTATAATATTTTGAAAAAAATATATAATTTGCATCATTTATGATGCTCAAGAGAAATGTACATCTAGATTATTATTATTTTACTTTTATTTTATTCATTTATATTATGTTAACTATTGCCTAGTCATTGTATATGTTATAAAAGAGGGTAAAATGATAATATCAATTGAAGGAAGCAAATTAATATAAGCCTACTTGGCTTGTTTTTGTATCCTATTATTTATGCTTTTTTGTATAATATTCTCGAAATAAATACCGGGGTACTGTTTAAACCAATATCAATTGCAATCTGATTAAAAACACAGATTCTATTTCGTTTTGTTTTGTACAGTTCAGAATTTTACTTGTTTTACTATGCCAGTGCCACACTGCTCCACGGTTAGTCTTTAGGCTCAGTGCGGGGGGGGGGGGGTCCACCAAATGGGCACAAAACCAGACCCAAGTTGACATTTTAGCAAGTTGACATTTTTATTAAAAGAGTGATATAACTTTCGATCATTTTCAGCATATTTTCATGATATAAGTTTGGTAGCGCATTCACTTTCAGTGCAAATGACCTCATTTCACCTTTGACCCTCAATATTTCGAAAACGCCCCAACGGCGGACTGATTACCACTCGGCGTCGTATTCTACGCATAATTTTACTCTAGAAAAGTTGGGTCGGGTTTTGTGCCCATTTGGTGGACCCCCCCCCCTCCCTGCACCCCGCACCGAGCCTCCGGTCTATGTGAATAACGGAAACAGATTGTACTACACTGTAAAAAAAAAAGTGTGTAACGTTACTCTTTTTAAAGTGAAATCTTAATCCATATTTGGTGTAACTGGTGCTTTACACTAAGAAAGAGTGGCTTTAGACGATTTGGAGTGCAAACTTACTCCAATAGGGTGTAAACCCTTAGTTACACTATTTTGTGTAACAATATACACGATAAATTGTTTAAGTTTACACTTGCAAAAGTGAATCAGCTGCTACTAACGGTTAGCCTTTGGTCGGTGTTAAGTATACTGAAAATAAGTTTAATAAAACATAATTTGGGGTGTAATTTATTTCTAAAGGAGGGGCGAGTAACTAGAAACAAATAAAGCAGCAAATAGTGTAGCATGATACTGAACGTGGTGTATTCTTGTACACTTTTTGTAGTGAAACATTACGCTTATAATTTTAGCACGATGTAAGGTGTAACATTATATATTGCTAACTATATTTATTGTGTTAATTTACACCAAACGTAGTGTTTTCACATTTCGCTTCCTGGGATGTAATATAAGCACGATAAAAAGTGTAAAATTTCACTTAAAATCGTATAGATCATTACCCTGAGATCGGTGAATATTCATCCTTCTATTCGTGTATGTTTGTAACACTATTGCGAGTGTACCATATACCAAACGAAAGTGTTTAAGGTTCATATATATATTTACAGTGTTAATTTACACCAATGGTAGTGTATTCATACTATTATCTCCCTTTACTTAAATAGTTGAATTTGAATATATAGCATGCAATTATAATTAATATGCATATTCTGCGACGTACTTGACAGAACTAGATTATACTTCTGTATCTCAACTTTATCATAAATTACATTGTATCCATCTGTTAAATAATGTTGCATTTATATCGTTGACAATGTATACTTTGTTTACATAAGGCAAGTATACTTTATAATATTGCATGAAGAGGCAATGAAAACTCCAAATGATTGCAACTTGTCGAGACGGCCAGGCGAACGTGTTACCCAGCACTAGTACCCTGGGTCAGTTGTTCCCACTGGAATATCCGTTTTTAAGGTCTAAGATTGGTGTAAATACTAAATTCAGTATTTACACCAATAGTTCTTGGTAAATGCTCCTAGAACGCACAAACCTTAAACTCCTTGCAGTTTAAGAACAAATACAGGCTTTGGGGTGATTTTACCCGTAACTGAGAGTTTAGTAGTCATTCTAGTGGTGTAAGGGTACCCTTAAAGAAGTCAAAATTTGCACCGAACTGGGAGCATAACAGTCGCCCCAGTAGTGTAAGGTTATCCTTCATAGTTTACATGTTTACGCTGAACCAAGACTGCAACAGTCGCTCCCGTGTTGTAAGGTTACCTTATATGTTGTACATGTTTGCACCCGACTGAGAGCTTAGAAGTCGTTATAGTAGCGCAAGTGTAGCCCTAATCGTGTACGTTTTCACCACACCGGGAGCTTTGCATCACCTGTACCAGTGGGAAGTTACACCTAATGCTACTGAAGATGCGCCCCAAACGGTGTATATAACCACCACTCGAGTGTAATTATGTTGGTGTAACCTTACACCGAGCTCTCAGTTACACTTCAGTTACACCTTTTGTGGAGGCAGCAGGAGTTCACCCTAAATTGGTGTAATCTCTGAAATTATTTTTTACAGTGTAGTGTAGCCATCGAAAGTATAAAAAACGAAACGAAATATAATATAGATCTGTATTTTAATTAGATTGTAATTATTGATGATGTGTATACTATTGGGGGAAGAGACGTGGTAAAGAAGCCCCTGTAAACTTGTTAATGATAAATTGAAGATAACTACGACTTTATTTTGTAAATATGTCTTTTAATTTATGATAATAATCTTTTTTGAAAAAAATTAGATAAATTATATATCTTTTGATTAAATTATATTTTGTATCTATTGATTAAGGTATATTTTGTATTTTTTGATAATAAAATACGAATTGTGGTATTCAAGAAGACTCACCTGAACAAACTTGGGTTTTATGTTTGTTTGAATTCATGTCACTGAATTGCCTTAATAAAATGGAATGTTATTCAAATGATTGAAAATACGGTATTTTGTCAATTTCAGGTCAACATAATTTTTATAACCGAATTATATTTTACACGCTAGAAGATAGTCAATACTATGCAGTCAATAGAAATTATATTTAGCCCTCTGGTTATTATGTCTTTGAAGCCATCCATATATATGTTTATCACTCTCGCCATTCCGAATAGAAAGATTATCTCTATGGTTTGCGCCCGGACAATGAGATCTATTTGAGCTATTTATTAGACTAGGTCAAGCAGCCAATAAACGACACTTATAAAAAAAACGACGAAGTGTGTAAACAGAGTATTTAGAGAGACCATATTTGAGATGAAATTAAAAGATGAAATAATTAAATGGAGTACAGCAAACAAGAGTTATCCTTCACGTGTAGACTGAATCACCCGAGTGTTTGAAGGTTGACGTGGGACAAATACCCAAAAAGCGCATCTAAGAGGATAATTGTGAACTTGTAAAAATGAGAATATTTAATTAGTAAATATTCGGAAGCTCTTGCCCACAAGGTTATTCTAATAATATTAGGTGTAACTAAATATAGTATAATTAATAAACCCTTCATTTAGACGCGTAGCTCTGAAGAGTGATGGGCGTAACTAAATATATATTTGCTATTGGCAGTTTTAGATCTCTATAAGTACTGTCTCTGATGTTCAGATAAATAAGTGTGCCCACTTCGGGCAACTTCAGGCCAAGACAGATGCATTTATTACGATATATTCGTTTTCGCTTTTTCTTTTATTCCATTTAATTTTAAAGAGACAGCTGTGTAAGACAAGATACATTTATTAAATTGTTTAATTATATTTTCGTATTTCTTGTAACCGCCAATCCCTATTCAAATAGCCGGAAATCCAATGTGTCGTGTGCAAAATTATTTTACGGTGGTTTGTGTGTGTCTAATGTAACAAGAAACACAGGCCCGCTGGAGTACTCTTTTGCCCAGGTTATTGCGGCCCCTGGACCCTCGCCCACAGGGACCTAGAATCAAGAATTGCTTCTGTCGGCCCTGACACCCAAGTTATTACATTTCATTCCACATAGTACAGAAAATCAGATATTAATAGTATCATTAAAAATGTTTAAATATCACAAATTCCCCCCAATCGGATTAAAACAGAAATCTATATTTCGTTTCGTTTTTAATAGTTCAAAACTACGCTAGGTAGGCCATCGAAAGCATAAACAAACGAAATAAAGGTCTGTATTTTCATCAGATTGACATTCACTCGCTCTTATATTATTACCACCTAGATAATAATAACGAAATAAATCCGTATGAACATAATATAAAGGCTCACTTTCCAGAATATACGTATCTCCCGATCACTATAGATTGTTTGGTGAATATTCAAAAACCCGAACGTGTATCCGAAAATGTCGAAGTTTGCTGATCAGACAACAGCACCCCCGCCTCAATTACCCTATACCACAGGCGTACGAGCCAGGGGCAGGGGACAGAGGGGGAGGGGGGGCAGCTGTCCCTTTAATTTATAAGCTATCTGACTTTTCGGGCAGACGAACATTAACACTATTATTTCATTTAGTTTTATACTTTTCGTTTACCAAGAATTTATATTGACTATGGAATAACAAATGTTGTCTATATAGCCACATTACTTTGTGCGGCATCGGTTTTGTGCAGCTTCTACAGTCTCATTAGAATTCTTGTCGGTACAGAGTGGAATTTTGGTTACAATACCATTAAACAACTCTGCAGTTGCTCAAATCATGGGCTAGAATAGCAGAAAACGCATTTGCGGCGGTAAACTTTTCAAAATTTTCAATGGGAGTGCGAGGCCCGCATAACCCGTGCAATTGATTCCTTGTATGGGATTCAGGTCAGCCACCTAAGGTAATCTATATTGGACCACATTGAATTTGCTGTATTAAAGGGCTGTAATAGCAGGAAAATGCGTTTGCAGTCGTCAAATTTTCCACGAGGTTCTTGGAGTGGGGGTCTGTCTGTACACGGTAAGCTCCGGTCTCGTAGAAAATAGTATGCAAGCTGGCGAGAACTCAAAGGCATAGCGCAATATTTTCTGAAATTATTTCCTATTCTGGTCATAATTAAATGAAGAGAGATAGAGAGAGAGAGAGAGAGAGGTTTAACGTCCACTCGAAACAAACTAGGTCATTTCGGGACTAACATAATAATATGGTTTAATTTCAATAATACGCTTGCGAGTAGGGGTCTTTGGGAGTGGGGGGAAACCAGGAAAAAAACCACGATGTTGCATAATTGGGTTCAACGGTTGTCAATATATATATTCAGATGATGATACTACTGACACAGCTAAGGTGAACACCCTATTAATCTAATCTAGATCTTTACATTATAAGAGTTTGTCCTATACTTTTTTATTTATGGAACACTGTCAACATAAAGAATGTAAAACAGCATTTTGTTTTTGAATAGGTATTTTATATATATATATATAGTGAAGGTTGGGCGTAAAAAAAACTGCAACCTTTCAGAGTGTAGTTTCATTTAGGATAAATCATCCGTGAGCATAACTGTGACATTAGCCTGACACGACCTTCCCCACCCAAATCGCTGTTATATTTCCGTTTGAATTTTTAATTTCAAGCCTTTAGAGCTCGATAACAATCTGATTATAGAATATTTATGTATCGCTTGATCACAATCTCTGGGTTCATTATTGTGAAATGAATTAAATGGGGTTTAACGTTCTAATGTTCTGCTCCAATTGGGCTAATGAAGACGGGCATAAGCCATACATTGTGCCACGAGGAACCCTTTGTTCCGACAGCGACACTTCGACCTACTCTTAAGTCTATAGATATTGGCCACTGTGAGCCCCTGTGAGCCCTTCTATTCCGCACCACTGACAAACGGGACACGGGCTCGTAGAAAATTATTCAGCACTAGAATTGTTCGTAAAAAAGTTTTCTTGAAATTGTCCTTATTAAATAAAAAAACCAGGATTGATTTCCATTGAGAAGTAGTGCTATATATAAAAATAATACTTATGTTTCATACATTGGGTTACGTTTAACCCAACATTATAACTACAATGCCTTTTCAAATCGATCATGACTTTTTCTATTAAATATGTGTTATTTCCAATGTTTTGATACAAAATAAACAGTTCTCGATCACGCCCTTGAGGTGTACCGTCATTTATTTGTTTAGACTTCGAGTCGGCATAAAGCTTATTCAACTGGTCTTGTCAATGGTTCTTCAAACTGTTAACGCCCTTCTCTTACGTTTATAATTAACCATGCTGTCCTTCTGGTCTACATAATACAATATTCGTGTAATACGTTGGCGACCAAATCGCCATCTCAATAGATGACACTATTCATAACGACCCTACATTCATTACCATATTTAGTCATAAAATGTCCAATTAGTGATACGACAAGAGTAGCACCCAGTCGTTCGGAGAGAATTTGGGTTTAACGTCCACTCGATCCAAACTACGTCATTTCAGGACCAATATAGGGTTTAATTTTATTTCCATAATTCGCTTGCGTGTAGTCGTGTTTATATAGCAGTGGGGGAGACCGGAGGACCGGGAGAAAACCAACGAAGTTAGACGGGCACGCGCTAACCCCCCCCCCCCATCTCCCGAATGCCAGAAAGTAGGACGTAACATAATATACTACCCCTCATTTTGGGTATCAAATATAATACTAGTCGAAGCAGTAAAAAAATTCTATGAAAGTTTTAGAGTTGAGTAGGCCTAAGTCGTTGGCTGGCTAAACGACAGATCCCATGTTCGACCCCGTATTGTTGACCGAGACAGTTCGTCGTGATTTGATGGCGTGGTTCCCCCTTGTCAGTAGTGCAAGATGGAGGCCTCGCAAAGGGGTGCTCGTGAAAGAACGAGCGATAGTTGGAATCCTATATACGTGAAGGCTGTCGCACCTGTCCCAGTCATTGAACATTACATAGCTTGTGTTCTTTTTTTATTAAGGGAAATATTTTAAACTGAAAGTAATGTCGATACACAAGGCCTGTAATTTTAACGATTGGTTTACAGCAGTACAATAATAATAAAATACTGTAAACCAAAGAAGTAGAATGAATAATGAGGTGGAGGCCCCTTCATAATCCTTTACATGTATCTCGTTTTTCTTTTGATGGTCGCGTCATGCCTTTTTTTGATCTCCAAATGGTATATCTTTAAAGCTCTTTAAAAAAAAGCAGGGCTTTGAAAAGTAACCAGTATCCCAAACGATTGCTATCACGTCGTCAATTGTTTGGTTTTCTTTCGAACAAGTGATAATAAACGTATTTTTTTTTAACTAAAGGTAGGCCGTAGGCCGTAGGCGTAGGAGCCTACATGACTACTATCTAGAAAGCAAAATGGGTTATGGGCCCCTATTCTAAGGAACAGCGAGACCAAGAAGCTTAAAGCTCCTTGAGCGAGTAATACACGAACAAAATTCTACTCCATTCATTATTACCAACCGTGCAATTAACAGTCCAAATGACATGCAAATTTTCCAGACGACGGTAACAATTTAATTTGGTAAATCAAATTATGTCACTCGAGTACCCTAAAATGCACTACATGTTAAAACTGAATCATTATAGTTATCAAGATCTGAATGGTTAGTCGCGATTTTTGAAAAATTCGGCAGCGGGCAGATTTCATTAAGTAAACGATGCTAGCAAGATATAGAAATAAAGTCTAATTTTCGTTATCCCGTTGTTGACTTACAGGGCTAAGCCAGTTGCATACAACCCCGTTTTGAATGACTTACAACTACACACCCTAATATTTGCATGCATCTTGTGTATATTTTAGAATCTTTTTTAGATTTCTTTTGTTTGAGAATTAAAAACTATATATGTAGGCATACGTAATTATACAAGCTGGGGAGAGGAATAATCGATGGGGCACAAAATACAACTGTGGTTTAAACCCACAAAGTTTGGATGCAGATCACATTTGTAAATCGTCTCTCCTTTTTGCATTCCAATTAATGTTGATTTTTTGACCTAGAATGGTTGAAGATGGTTTGAATTAAGATTTTCTACGGATTTCGGTAAATATTAACGATTAGAGGCGGAGTGAAATTACAGATTTAACAGGTTGGTAACGATGATATGTAGGGCGAATTGTTACATATTTTTTAGCCTATAGGCCTACTACTTTACGTTTGTGAATCTCAAACTTTCGGTGGTCAATCTCATACAAATTTTGGTGCAAAGATATAAACATATGTTTGTCTGTCTGTAGTATGAATTTTGAGAAAAGTTGGAGCAGTGCAAATAAACAAAATTACCAGTCAGTGGGAGACCTAATGGTGGTCTGCATCCGTTGAAGTTAGTATAGTTACTTCCCTTTATCAATTTTCAATGCAAGAAATACTTTTAGTCGAAACAGAAAAGATAATTTTTTCTGAAAATTATTGCATTGTTGTTGATTTTCTGTCTAATTCAAACGAAAAATGGGATAGTCTAGCAATCTCTGACGTCAGAATTGTAAACATTGTACCTACTGAGGTAAAATTAGGTTTGTAGTACTTTGTCATTTGACATCCGATTGATTAACTGAACGACCCAACTTACGGGATTCCTGTCAGAATGTGGGGGGGGGGGGGGGGGGTGGTTGACAGAACGGTTAGCACGTGCGTTCTGTACTGTAATATAAACCTGTCATTGAGTCAACTGGCGTGGTTTTGAAGCTCCGGTTGTAAGTGACAAAGAGTAGGGTCGCCTGTCCAACCTCATGGGTTTTCTCCGGGTCCTCCGGTTTCCTCCCACTGCTAAATAGGGGAGACCGGGGCACATTGAACCAGTTTTTTCACATATAATAGTCACATACATTATATGATACATGATTGTCCTCCTTCCTTATCAAATGTTTTTATTAGAAGATCTCTTTACTTTATCGTAGTGGATATATAACCGTAAACGGTTTCCTATTTACTAACGTTATTGCACCGTAAATCGCAATGACGTATATATACATCGTGTGTGATTGGTTAAATAATAACTTCCGTTCGACGTGCGCAGTTGTGCGACACTTCCGTTCGACATGCGCAGTTGATATATTCCACAAGAACGGTAACTTCGTCTTTCAAGTTTGGCGCAGAAGCACGGTTTTACGGAAAAAAACGTAAACCACTGACCGTCTTGGTACTTAAATTAAAACCAAAACCCACAGAAATAGGCCCTTGACCGAAATAGAATAATTTTCTACAATTTATATTTATTATTTTATTTTCTTCTAAAACTAATTCTCTGGGTTCTACCGTAGAAATCCAAGTATGGCTATTTCGTCCTATATAAGAAACGGAGAAAGAAGAAAGGTTAGACAAAGAACGTATGGTGGTTATGGTAAGGGTTAGGGTAAGGGTTCGGGTTAGGTTTTGGGGTAGGGTCATGGGTTAGGGTTAGGGTTCGGGTTAGGCATCATTGCGAAAACTGCTGAAAACTGCTAAGTCCACGGATCGGAGAACTGCGCATGTCAAACGGAAGTTACGGCGATATAGTAAATAGAGTAAAGTGCCGTTTACGGTTGAATATCCACTGCCTTACTTTATTGTATTGTTTGAAGACATATAATAGTTGCTATTGTGTATCAGATTCCATTAAATTATTCTCTTACTTTTTTTGAAAAATCATATTTTATTTTTTAATTCACTTGGTTGGCCGTAATAGTTGGGGCAGGTTAAACCACATAACGGGGCACATTGAACAGTGGTAAAAATTCCATGTTTAACATAGATCTGGATTTGGATCACAAGCGTAGTCACTTGTTTCATAGTGATATAATAAATTTGCAAACAATCAGTGTTTAGTTAAGAACAAATAAATATCAACAGATTTGACAACGTTGCAATGATCTACACAAGCAGGAGTCCGGATTCCCTAGGCTCCTACAAATAGTCGTAAATTACACAGCAGTTTGGTGGGATCCCATTTAACTTTTGCAGTGAATCAAACCAAATTTGTCAAACCAAATTTATCCAATAACCTGTCTAAATTCTGACAGTCTGATTTGCTGATGAGCGACTCTAGACAGGGAGACCCATTATGACCCTGCATGTCACAGCCAATTGTTCGAACACTGCTCCCATGAAGTTTTAATTCCTTTTATATGGTATGCCTACGGAGTTGGATCAACTGATTTTTAACTCTATTGTTTTTATTTTAAAAGATATAACAAATTATCAAATGATATATAGACTATTATACACTAGGGTACGTACATTTAACCAGTGGTTCAACGTACCCCATTGACAGTTGATCAATTCAATCTGCCACATCAAAGTTTTATGATCAAAATTTAAAACAAATTCAACATTGATCAAGCCGTTGTTTATCTGGATTGTAGATTATATAGACATACAAAAATGTCCTAGGCTAAACAAATTATTAAATGATATGTCTATAATGCACCAGGGTACATTGAACCATGGTTTAAAGTACCCTATTGACTGTGGTTCAATCTGCCCCATCACAGTCTCATGATCAAGATTTAAAATAAAATCAATATCCCTCTATTTATCAGGCCCCCGTGTTTATCTGGATTGTAGATTAGACATATATGAACTGATTTTAGGTATAAGAATTTCCTACATTGACGGAGTTGTCTAGTATCATTTATAAAGGATATATCCATGGTGGTTCAATGTACCAGTATGCTCAATGTGCCCCGGTCTACCCTACCCCTACAAGTATGCACAATCAAATTATTGAAATGTGTAAACCTGATTTGCGTTCAATACTTCAATTGTTTCCTTTTCTACTCTAATTTCAAAAAAGTTATGTTCGGCGAAATACACGAGGTATCCTAATCGATGAGCGATTGTTAGCGTCTGGTTATGCAAGTCTAGATAATGGTGTATTGTTTGTCATGGACCCTGCACAGTACATGTACGGTTCTTCTTTATTACAAAATTTGTGTAGAATCCGCGTCTAGAATATATGAACAATCTCATTGACTTGTGGGATGGATATGTTAACAGTTAGACTCATTCTCCCATATCTGTGTACCAATGTTAAAACAATTATTTTATCTTAAATAATATTGGATATCAGAAGCTCATTTTTTTCTGGTAGGTTTACATCCTAAATGTTGATTTAAATTGACCAATAGTTCGTGTTTTCGTTGTCGAAGATTATGGAGGATTGTGAGTTACGGACTTAGACCCTTTAATTTTAAATAACTTGAATATAGGCTTATATTTCTTAAATTAAAATTATTGGTCAATTTACATCAACATTGATTTTGTGATCTTTCCGGGAAACAGTAGGCTTCTGATATCCAATATTAAAGACAAAATAAACAAGTGATAAGAAAAAACGAGGCTAGATTTATTCCAAAACTCTTGTCAAAAGGTGACGGCAGACATGTATCTTATCTGTAGACATGTGCAATAGATTGGAATAACCAGACACTAGAAATAGCCATGCGGTTGAGACTTCTGCCGTATTTCGCTGGACATATAACTGATTTGAAATTGAGTACAAGTATAAATGGAAACAATTGAATATAAATCAGTTTATTTTATATGTAGTCCTACAATCAGATTACATTATTATATGCGTTGCAACCCATTAGGGTCAATTTCTAGGTACCAGATATTAGCGATTTAGCTCCTTTAAACTATAATACAAGTACGGTACTTTAGTTCTTTCAGTCATGGTTTCTGATCAGATGTTGTCCTCATAGTCATAAGTCCCGTTTAGACTTGGCCGCGATAAGCATGCCGTTCTGGGCATTGAACCCTGTTGTGATTAATTTCAAGAATTGACCCGTTTACATTATTATAAAATAATAGGTCTCAGAACTGTGCCAAGCACACCAAATATGGAACTCTTCACAGAAAACTTAATTTCAGTCCCTATACAAATTACTCAGATGAAAACAATTACTGGTATGATGGTTGATTTAGTTTGAGCAGCGTGTTTGATTGAACTGTCAAAGTTTGCGGGGAAAAAAGTTCAAGGTTCGTTTCGCGCGTTC
The DNA here is from genome assembly GCA_917208275.1 of Patella pellucida. Lineage (NCBI taxonomy): Eukaryota > Metazoa > Mollusca > Gastropoda > Patellidae > Patella > Patella pellucida. The sequence goes on from OU795039.1 coordinate 69,507,117, forward strand.
ACAATTATCCGTACTAAAGCGGTGCTCAGGTCGGATAACATTTACTCTAAAAAAATGTAACAGAACCGTGCCTGGTACCGTCCAGTGACCCGTTTACACTACAAAAAACTTAACTGTGCAGTGCCAGGTATCGTTCCATTATTCATCCCTGTGAGCCAAGCTGCAGTACGAAAATACTGCTTTATCCCCTTCTCTCTTCTACGGCTATTTTGGAATCCTTACCATCTATTTTTACCGTAATTCTTCTTTCTCCAAAAGTAATCATTTACCCTCACCTCTGTTCTAAGCCTATTTTGACATCCTTACTATCTGTTTTTCACTATGTTTTTTCTTTGTTTGCCAAAAGGAATCATTTCTTGTCCCATGTGACACAAGATTAAAATAATTCAACAGATTTTGCAATTCAGCCACAAACCCACAACGCGAGCTCCTGTCGATTCAAACGCGAGTTCATAAACTAAGATATAATTTTTTTAAATTTTAATTCAAAAAGTATTCCCAAAAATTTAACTTTTCCAATTTGATTATCATTGAACAGTTCATTTATCAAAAAATGTTCTAAGTTAACCCTGGTTATTAGCCCCAGTTTTTGTTTATCATAGCATTAGTTAGCATTATTTTTAAAGGGCCAAAAATGTCCATTTTAACCTCAATGAAGGTGCTTTTTTAAAGATGTGTTTATTTCTGTTGCATTCTGTTGCAGAAGTCTTATAATTTGATATGATCATAAGAATCCCCAAAACCATTATGTAACATTTAACACCCATACATGTAGTTTAAAAAAAAATACATATTTTAAGATGGTTATTTCAATTTGTTTAACAGTGCATGTTGTAGCTTTATACATTGTACCAAGCCTTATCACTGCACTTTGAAAGAAAACCATAATTGAAATAATTTTTAGATATAAAAGTAAATCTCAGAAAAATGCACAAAGTAGCGCCAGTTTGGTATATGAAACAAAAACTTATGGAATCCTATAGTGTATATTATTTTTTTATTATGAGAGATAGCAAGAGGCAGAACGTTTTTGTGGGCAATACATGCCAAATGGATTTTAATCTTTGTTAGTCACAGGCTAAGACTTGGGCGATTAGACACTCTTCCTAAATGAACAAATACAAATATTTAAAACAAGATAATGTAATCCAACAGTGTATATTTTTTTTTATTCTGCAGATACATGTAGCAAGAGGCAGAATGTTTTTGTGGGCAATACATGCCAAATATGGGTTTTAATCTTTGTTAGTCCCAGGCTAAGACTTGAGCATGACGGGTAATAGATTATCATTACCTGGAAGAAATCCGGCCTGTAATTACAGATTTACCAGTTGGACTAATAACTCAGGTGTTTTTGAACCGTGGAAATGGTTGAGGAGTCGTGATACTGGCCTATTGAAGAACTCCGAGAGGAAAAGAATTTACCAGTCGCTGTATAGCTGTGTTAAACCTATTTCTTTGTGGAATCCACATGAAACACCAGATGGAAACAAACATGGTGCTGTTTTCAATTTTGATTTTTCTACTGATGGGTGAGGAAACATGCTTTTTCTTTCCGGCTCATACTTTTTAAAACAAGTAGAACAGGATTTGATTTTGACAAAATGAATGTTCAAATTGAATTTTATTCATTTATTCTATTTTGAAATTATTTAATTGTGTCGTGTGCTAGTGCTAGTGCTGTATATTGCCACTGCAGCCATGATACATACTGTACATGCGGGGGGTTAGATGGTCGAATGGTTAGTATGCCCGCTGTACCATAAAGCCCTTTACTGAGTCAACTGGCGTGGCAAGGAGTAGTATCGCCTGTCAAACCTTGTGGGTTTTCTCCGGTTTCCTCCAACTGTTAAAGACCCCTGCGCCTAAGCAAATTTTTGAAATAAAATTAAACCATCTGTTAGTCCCAAAATAACCTAGTTTGTGTCGATAAGACGTTAAACCCAATTTCTCTCTCTCTCTACTGTACATGCATTGTGATTGAGGTGCTACGTTACAATTCATACCCCAGTTCATATCCATTAACTGTAATGGAGAGAAAGATTGTTACTGAAAATAAAGGCCCCGAACATTCTGTGGTGCAGATTTTTCCTACAAATTTATGCTCATATATAAAAAGTATTCTATAGTGTTTTCTGTAGTAAATTTAATGGAAAGTTAACAAACAACACGTTACCAAGATATGTCCGTTAAAGTTAAACGGATCGTTAAAATAACTTAGTTTTGAGCAACCGACCCCAGGTCAATATTAACCAGGAAACAACTGGATGAATGAATATGATCCTGCCAATGTCCTAGAAATAAAGCTGTTTTATATCATGATATTGATGTGAATCAAGATAAGTTCCAGAACAATTTGAGAGTGTTTGTGTCATAGATAATGTAACATGATTAATTAAGAGTGACAGATTACTTACTGAAGCAACAGAGAAAAATGAAAATTGGTTAGAAAAAAATTGATTCGGCTTCTTACGATTTAATATGTGAATCCTGAGAAGATGAATCGTGATACATAAATTCAATGATATATCGTGCCAGGACTAATAAGTGTAATATATTTTTATTAACATTATATGGTAAGGCTTTTCAACGTTTCAGAACAATCCTGGTTGCAGCATGTCAACATAGAAGCTTCCTGATGTTTGATCCTTTCAGTGGAAAATTGATCACAGAAAAAACAGAAGCTCATGCAGATTGTGTTAACTGTGTTAGGTAATTAAATTGGCGTTTGTAATTGTTAAAAGGGAAATGTCTTTTAAAACGGGTATTGATAAGTGAAGTCAGAATAGTAGATGATAGGAAAATAACTGGTGTCGAGTCAGGGCATTGTGTAAAAATATAATATGGGACACAACTCCATTTAAACGTTTGGGTTATCTACTTTTTATTTTTAAATCTTAAGGATATGATACACTGAAGAGGTGGAAACAAGTCGCGGAACCTTGAGTCGACTCCTAAGTTTTCACAAAGCCCAGATCATGTTCATGTCGCCATTTCAACAAATAAATTAACAATTTAAGGCCAATATGGCAAGTCCTCAGTTGCGAGTTGTCAAGTCTCTAGTCACCATTAATCAATCTGATTAAAATACAGATCTATATTTTTTTTTTTTTTTTATACTTTCGATGGCCTACACTACATGCAGATTTAACAGGTTTTAGTCGGAGGTCATGTCAGAGGTTGTACGAGCAGCTTTTGACATTTCTAGTGGTTAACTCCCAAAGAACACACCATAACAGACTGTTCATTGGCTTATCCCCCACTCTAACCAGAACGTCGGTAATATAACATCTCTTCCAGATCCTGTAGTTAAACAAGTAAAAAGAAATTTTGAACTATAAAAATCAAATCGATTTAGGATCTGTGTTTTAATCAGATTGGCAATAAATATTTCAAATCAAGTTAAAGGATTCAAATTCACACCTTTGCTTCCCTGACAATTAAATGCTTTAAAGCGAAAATAATTTCATTTTTTTTTTAAGAAAATCAAAACATGATTATTTAAATGTCTTTTACTTTGTCAACTCACTATTATACGTTCATAGGCATCATTCTAATATTTAAAAATCATTCACATACAAATTTGAAATATTTTCTACTCTCCCTGCACTGCTTGGAAATAATATTATTTCATTTCACTGGAAAACAACGTCTACATAAGAAAAAGCGCTAAGCCTGTGTTGTCTCGATTGTCAAGGTCTGTGGTTAGCCAGTTTTTGATAATCATGTCTGGTCGACCGAGATAATAACACTGAAAATAATAACACAATTACCTCCCTTGTGTTTATATTCTCTGTGAACAGCGATCTCCTCAACGTTTGAATTAGAAGTTTAAATTGATATTTTTGCCACTTTCTCAACTGGCAATACTGAATTATAAGATTAATAGTATTGACTGTTCATAGATACCATCTAATTAAGGGTTTTATTTTAATACATTTTAAAAATATAACTTGAAAATTGGAACTTTAAGAAGTTACAAGCTTTTCAATATTGTTTTGGCCTTTTGTATGTTTATGATATACCATGAAACCCCTTTTGATGATTTTCAGGTTTTTGGATGGAAGACTTTTTGCTACCTGTTCTGACGACAGAACTGTAGCATTATGGGATTGTCGTTATTTAAAGACTAAGATAAGAAGTTTAGAAGGTCATACATACTGGGTTAAGAATATAGAATATGACAGTAAAAATGGTTTATTATTAACATCAGGATTTGATGGGAAAATATGTACCTGGAATATTAATAAGTAAGTTCACACACTGGTATTTAATAACTTTAAGAAAAGTATGTAATCCCCCATATTCCTGAAGCAACGAGGGGATCACGTGGCTAATTTGGGTAAGGTGCTGGCTCGCTCGCTAGCCTGGAGGTTGGGTGTTTGATCCCTGCATTGGCTGAGAAAGTTCATCTTGTCACTGATACAGACGAAGGGTCTGACAAGGATAGCTTCCTAGTCGTTCGGATGGGACGAAAAACCGAAGTCCCCTGTACACATTGGCTTGCACGTAAAAGATCCCTAGGCAGTTGGAATTCAGTTGCTGCCCAGGCAAAAACTTCTCTCATAGCACACTGTATGGCGTGTGTTTGTCTTCAATTAGACCAGGTTAGGTGCAGAAGCGTAGGATGATAAACCCCATTACTTTCTTCTTCTGAAGCAACGACTGCAAATTGAATAAGATCTGGCGTTTGCTTTTTTAATTCACAATTCCCAAACTTCTAACTACGCTATCTGCAGACACTTGAACAGTAGCATCCAATCAGAGATTGTGATATAGTGACCTCCATGGAAACCTTGACATTGAACGAACCTTAAACTTTGCAACTCGATTATCACAGGTAGAAATTTTAGCTTCAAAGCTAAAGACTTGGCATTCACGATGTCCAAGCAATTGGATAGGCTCACAGACTGGGTTTGTACCCAATCAAACTCAGTGCCGAAATATGCAGGGTATTTGTGAAGGGCTTGATAAGTTGTACGTAGTTAAAGCGAAATCAAGCCTTCTATTGTCAATATCCCCAGTGGCATTGTTCTATTCTACTCCACTAGCACCTAATTATAAGTCCATTCAGAGGGGAGACACTATTTAGTTTATCCTCCTTTGATAATCATCCTAAACTTCCACAAATAGAAAGCAAATGGTGAAGGGAAGTAACTCACATTTTGTTGTAAACTTTTTCAAAATAATTTAGGACATCTTTATTGTGTGCATGTCACTTCTTTGATATTAAAGCATACACATTTGAGCATACACGCTGCTGTATTGTGGTGAACGTAAACAATGACGCTAAGCTAACTACATCTATGTGAACTTTTTCTCGTTGGTTCCTGGTATTAACCTACATGTACATGTACATTTACATTGCAAATGAAATCAAGGGCAGATAAGATTTTTCAGCTTAATTTCCACTATCAGTGGTGTATGAGATAGAGGGCGTGGCAGCATTTATTTTATCAGATGGAATGGAATAATTAAGTACAGTATGCTTGGTGGCATGCACGTTAAAGAACCCACAATGAAGAATTGGAAAAAATACTGTCAGGGCAAAATCCCAGTATACCAAACTGTTTGATGTATGCCCATCTTAATTTGTCAGATCATCGTTGCAGAAAAAAAGTATTATATTAAACCAGTTATGTTTCATTGCCCTACTGAGTTCTACGTGGTGGGGGAGGGGATATGCTTGGATATGCCTATGCTCGGACAATTACCACACCCACCCCTGTAGTACACGCACAGATTGTGCCAACATGAATTAGCTCATTCATTCCTGTGTAATTGTTGACAGTGTTAATAAAATGTTTTTCGAAAATGGGGGGGTTGGATGGCAGAATGGTTAGCACGTGCGCACTGTATCATAAAGCCTGTCATTGAGTCAACTGGCGTGGTTTCAAAATACCTGGTTCTACATGACGAGGAGTAGGGTTACCTGTCCAACCTCATGGGTTTTCTCCCAGTCCTCTGGTTTTCTCCCACCGCTTAAGACCCCTACCTACAAGGGAATTATTGAAATAAAATTAAACCATAGGCTAATCTCAAATTGACCTTAAACCCCATTTCTATCTCTTTTTGTAAAAGATATATTTATGCTCTGATCTATTTTGTCTATTACCAGTTATTCAAGTCAAGAAGAAGTGTGTAATGAAGTATATTCGACAGTTGGTTTAATGAGGTCAAAACTAAGTCCAGATAACTCTAAACTCATCATATCAACATCCAGAGGTTATATGATAATTATACATGACCTTGACCTCGCAACCTTGGCGACAGATTTGCAAGGTTTCAAACCTCACATGTACAGATTAGCACAAAGAGATGAGACCAGCAACTCGGAACTTGTCGTCAAGTATAATTCAGTTTTCCATAGAAAAAGGAACCGAGTGGAATATATTTCCGATTTTCAGAAAGGTTTTGAGGCTGAAGTTGTTGCAAGTCTGCAGGTAAATGAGATGAATTCTTTAAAAGTCTGAAAGTACTTATGCGAACTAATTTATATGCGTTTATGTTTAGGCCATACAATAAAAATATTCTGGTTCTTGGACAATGCTTACCAAAAGTCTAATGCAGGAGGCGTGTTTATGTTTTTGTTTTGCCTAAAGATTACACTATAAACCTCAGAATGCCTCGTTCGGCATTTTTATCCAAACCAGGTAAAAAAAATGCCTCGTTATATACAGTTCCAAAACGAGGTATTTTAAAGTGTAAGGTTGTTTGTCTAACCTCGTCGGTTTTCTGTATGTCCTCCAGTTTCCTCCCACTGCCAACTCTACGCGCAAGCAAATTATTGAAATAAAATTAAACCATAATATGTTAGTCCTGCAATGACCTACATGTAGTTTGTGTCGTGTGGACGTTAAACCCCATTTCTCTCTCTCATTGCTTGATAAAGACGAAAGAACCCTTGTCGAAACGTTGCCAAATTAACCCTTTAAGTAACCTGTATTCCATATAATTATTGTGTCATGTGTTTTTCTCATCCAGTTACCAAATTCCACTTAAACAATCAATTATGATTGTCAATAAAATATATCAGGCTTGAGCACTTGATAAATGAGCCAATGGATTCATTAAAACATAGTTATAGATTCAGAGAAAGAAAACACCTTAGGAAACACCAGTTTCATATTCTGTTGTCCGAAAAAAATGGAAAAATTTATCTTTGGGAAAAAATATAATTTAAAATCCAAAAGCATTGTTCAAAAGCTTTAAGCCTTTAAATTTTAAACAAAAAATCTTCACATAAATCAAGTGGCTATGTATTTATTATGTTGGTGGGTTGGGTGATGAGTGAATGGTCTGGTGTGGTTTTGACTCCCTGTTTGTATGTGACAAGGCATACTTTAACCTGTTGGGTTTTCTCCAGGTCCTTCTCCCCCCCCCCCCCCCACTGATAAAGATCCCTACATACTTGTACAAGCAAATTATTGAAATAAAATTGAACTGAATGTTAATCCCAAATGGATCTAGTTTGTGTGTTATTCCCCATCTCGGTTTAGTCAGTTTAATCAAAGCCAAACTTCTCCATTGTGACTATTTTCTAGGTTCATCCACATGGATGGTGTATTGTGTCGAGAAATACTAGCGTTAATGATGATTCGGAAGTAAGTATTTTGGTTTACATTATATAACACTGAATTACAGTATGTAGGATACAAAACCAAGAATTAGTATATATGCTTATGTAGAGACATAAGAAAATGTTTGGTTAAGTTTCAAAATTTCTGTTACAGATCTATATTGTAATAACCAATTTTAGTTTTAGAGCTCAATATGATTATTGTATGTATGAAATACTTCAAAACCATACTTTTGCTCACTACTTATTTTTTTTTGCCAGTCTTTATTAGCCCAGTTGGAGCCATTTATTTAATTTTATGGCGCATTTTATTTAGATTATCGCCTTTGCCAGGCAGGATATGCCCACATTTTCGGGTCTGTGATCACAATGGCTTCACTCAAACTGACAAAAAAATGAATTACAAGAAAGACGTTATGGTCAGCTTTTGAATTGCGAGTCTGCCAGTTGACGTCATAAATTAGATGTCAAACAGTTTTAACAGCCGTTGGTTTCATTTTGAGTGAAGGCTGTGTGATAGCAGGCTTATGACTGGTCCCCAAATCCATTTACTTGATTTGATACTTCTTGTTTTACTTCTATCAATGTCTATGTATTATGTCTTGTCTGCAGGGATATCTTGTAGATTTTGTTTTGTGTCTATATATCGATTCTCCTGTACATGTACCTACTATTAGACATATTGTTAATTAAACAGACATTATTCAAGAGCTATATCTTCCTATTGCAGGTCTTTCTTTATACCTGAATGTTATGTACATTTTTAATTAGACATTAATTAACTCACCATGACCATAATCAACTCTTGATGCCATAGTATAGGCTAGGTTTTGATCAGATTTAAATTTGATCTGAGGGGCAAGTGTTGTTAATGATTAACTGTATATAATGGATAATTTTTGTATCATTGGTAGCAATGACAATTAAGGCTACAGTGTTATTGAAATTTGGTTCAGACTGAAGTAATTTTACTGAAATTTCAACATATTCCCTTTACATTATCTATTGTATTAACTATTATGGCAATAACTTAACTACCAGCTCTTTATTTAATCTTTAATCTTCCATAAGCCTGCTTTAATTTATGTATGTTTGTTATTATTTCAGTGGACGTGTGTACATGATATACAGTCAAGTGAATTTGATACGTGTGATTATGATGTGGACAATGAAACGACATCGGCAGCACCAAGCACTTCCTCAAATAATACTGTAGAGAAAACTCGAACTTATACTTCTACAACTAGTAATACTTGTGAGAGAACGCGACCTCATATTCCTACCAGAGTCAGACTGGATTTACTACAACCCCTTGTTGGCAGCTTACTACCAAATTTTATTCAAGTTCCTGCAGTGGATACTTCTGAATCTAGTGAAACCAACTCAGCAAATGAAGTCCCTGAAAGAGAAAACTCTGATGATGATGACGACGAAGAAGATGATGATGATGATGATGATGATGATGGCTATCATCAAAATTTACAGGAAGCTTTGTTAAATTTTCGTGAACGTTCTGGTCTGGTTAGTGAAGAAGTTGTCGAGTCAATGGATGATACAGATAGTTCTGATTCTATGCTTTCCGAGCCAAGACCAGGTAACTCTGCTGCATCAAGTCAGTGGCGTTTTAAGAACTTGTTTAAACACAACAAAGTTCCAAAATTACATGGAAACAAAGCAAGACTCATGTTCTATAAACTGGAACCTAATGTTGGGGAGGGGTTTATTAAAGAGTTGTGTTTCAGTCACGACGGACGATTAATATGTTCACCGTATAAAGATGGAGTGAGACTTTTGGCCTTTAATGAGAAGTGTGAGGAAGTTTGTGACTGTGTACCGAGTGAACCTACTAACTTACATGTTGTCCAATCCAGTCAATGTCACACAAGTTACGTCCTCGCCACCAAATTTTCTCCCATTCACTGTATGTATGTTTCCGGTTGTCTGAGTGGAAAAGTTTTCTTCCATCAGCCTGTTCTTTAATCTCAATAAATTATTTACAACCACTGGGGTTTTCTTTGCTATACAGGTTGTCCCCATTAAAGTTTCTCCGGCAGGTTTTAAAGTAGCTAACTCGAAATCAATATCAACAAACACAAATTATTTGTCAATTTAAATCAATATTGATGTTGTGATCTTACCGGGAAAGGATGGACCTCTGATATCCAATATTTAACCATTGGTACATGAATCGTGTACCAAATGCGTTTCAGTGCCATTTGTAACAAGGGACTCGAAGAACAAGCCTAGATATATTCCACAAGTCCTGTCAAACAGTGACCACATATTCTTATCTGGAGAGCATGTGCAATAAATACTATCGATGTAGACTGGAATAACCATACGATAGAGATTGGCATATTACATTATTGTACGCACATGTAAATTTCTAGGTGCCAAATATTAGCGATTTAGCTCCTTTAATAAGTAGTCAATCAGTACACACACGTCTGAAATAAAAATTGTATAAACAATCACCTCAGACAAACGCAATGCATCTGTCAATAATCGATAAAGGGAGAAAGTTTGAAAATTATAATAGAAATAACCCCCTGACAAGGGGAATAACTCTGATAACAAATAATATTAAAAATTCTGACCTGCAGAGCTACTATAAAGTTTTTACGTCAAGGGAAATAATTCATCAAACAATTGAAGTGTGATTCTGAATTTTGTGTCTATGAAGATATATCTGAAAACTGACTTCTGGAGAGATTACAAACTGGATGTAATGTCAGTGGCAATAACTCTAGCCTAACCCTGCGAAATTGAAACCTATGACGTTTTTTATTTCTGGAAATCATGCCCTTTTCTAAAATGCAAATCGGTTGAAAACCGTACAAAAATGGAGTGAGCACGGCAATATAAGTTTATTAATAATTAATCATTCAGGGGCGGTAACTGCTTTAACCCATAAACCGATACCCTGCATGAACATTAGCCAATAACTGTAGAGCCAGAACAAGAAATTACTTTCATGGGTGAACATGTTTTTGAAGGATAAAATTAGCTTACATGTTTCCACTAATGATATTGCTCAAAATCATTGCTTATTATTATTATTATTATTAAATCACAGATTTATGGATCTCAACCATTAGTCTCGGTCAACCAGAACCCCATAGTCTTCAACGTAGAATATTTGTTTGGATGATAGAGACTACTCAACCATGTAAATCGTCAATAAGTGTTTCAGACCACAACTTAAAATTTCTCCCACACAGCTAGTGAGGATATTTGTTGGCTAAAAGCTTTTCATGTCCATTCAGATGATAAGCTATGTTAACTCTCAAGATGGATGAGAACTTACATCAGATGTTCTATAAGGGGTAGGTGTACGGTCGCCTGTCTAACCTCGTGGGTTTTCACCGGGGCCTCCGGTTTCCTCCCACTGCTAAAAAAACCCACGCGCAAGCGAAATGAAATGAAGTTGAACCATAGGTTAGTTCCACAATGACATTGTGTCGAGTGGACGTTAAAACCAAAGGAGTAAGCACCCATAGCATTGTACATGACACAACTTCTATCCAAATAGAGACATTAAAGAATACGTTTATTGCTGTAATATAGGTCACAAAACAAAAATCATATAATAATAATTCTCAGTTATAGCATGGTCCAGAAAATTATCAGTTATATACAATTCACAGTTATATACAATTCACAGTTATATACAATTCTAAGATAAGATAAAATTGATCAATAAAGTAAACGTGTAAAATAACAAAAATACATAAGAATGTATTTACAAACACACGATACCTCACATTATTGTGCACGTATAAACAATCCCATGACAGTTGGAATTCGATATAAGAGTTGGCCATAGCACCACTATCCGGTATATTATTGAAATAAAATTGAACCGTGTGTTAGTCAAGAACAGGCCCGTAGCCGGGGGGGGGGGGGCACGGGGAGGCAACTGCCCTCCCAATACCAAGTCTTGCCCCCCCCCCCCCAATATCACAAGAAAATTGGCCTTTACCGCAAAATTCATGCAGATGCCCATGCTAGTTGGCCCTCCCGAAAACATCTTTGCCTCCCAAAAAACAACTTCCTGGCTACGGGCCTGGTCCCGAAATGTGTCGAGTAGATGTTACCCCCCCCCCCTCTCTCTCTCTCTTATTACACGCGATAGATCTCTGTGTTAAAATTATATTTGGAACGTTTTAACCAGTTCTATCGCATATGTGATAATGACCGATCGGTTTAACGACAGCATTTGTCAGTCGAAGTTTTCCCTTAGCCAAAATTCTTATACATGTAGAATAGCAGTCTAGTATTCTATAGAACATCCAAATCCTATACTTTTTTCTAAGATTTTAAGGTAAAATTTATATCGGAAAATAATATAAATAGATCTATTATAAGGTGTTTCTGTAGAAAATTATACAATTAATTATCTTTTGACTTTAATCAAGTTTAGTGAACAGACTGTGCAGTTGTCCCACTTCCATCAGTTTCTTGTTAATACTAACTTTATATGAACTTGTTATACATGTGCATTGAATTTAACAATTTAAAACCCAGCCAACGACCAAACAGTCTTCTCTTGGATTAACTTCAATCAGGCAGTTGGCTAACGGATAATGAAATTAAATTTCCAGCAATAGAAATTTAACAGGGGCCGGTTGCTCAATGCTCCGTTTTCTTTTAACGATCCATTAACTTTCACGGAGAGAAAGATTGTTACTGAAAATAAAGGCCCCGAACATTCTGTGGTGCAGATTTTTCCTACAGATTTGTGCTAATATTTCTAAAGGAAGAAATAAAGTATTTCATAGTGTTTACTGTATAGTAAATTTAACGCAAACAACACGTTACAGAGATATGACCGTTAGAGTTTAACGGATCGTTAAAATAACTTAATTTTGAGAAACCGACCCCAGATACATGTAGTTAACAAACTCTATCTAGTTTAACGGATCGCTACAATAATTGGCCCCTGGTATACAAAATGTACTAGCAGATGTTTTAAAGGACCCACCCCGTAATTAAAAATCCTCCAAAATCGTCCACATCGAAAACACGAAATACTGGTCAATTTAAATCAACATTGGTGATGTAAACTTACCGGGAAAAGATGAGCCTCTGATATCCGATATTTAAGATAAAAATATGTTTTTTAACATTGGTACACGAATCGTGTACCATAATGCGCTTCAATCCCAGTTGTATTGAGAGACTCGAGGGACGAGGCTAGACAAGTCAAACGGAGTTATGTAGACTGGAATAACTAGACACTAGACTTTTCACATGATTGACATTGCTGGCTTATTTCGCCAAACATAACTGATTTGAAATTGGAGTAAAAACGAAAACCATTGAATTTAAATCAATTTATATACATTTATATTACAGTATTATGTGCGTTGCGAACCACCTTTGCGAATTTCTAGGTCCCAAATGTTAGCGATTTAGCTCCTTTAAGCCGCATGTTTGTCAAAAGCGAAAGACTTTAAGTGTACGCACTTGGTACAAAAGATAATATTTGAAAGCACCGTTCTAAAAATCTGTATATTACGCAATGGCTAGCTTGAGACCATTAAACAACTTAAAATACAGACACTATCCAGCATTTGCATTTCAATGCAATACGTCACGCGTGTCCAATATTGCAACTAGTATAAATAATGTGCACTAAGCATATTGCCGTACGCCAACATCAAAGGATGACGTCACATCTATATTTAAAGTGTGGTTTAATGATCGACAGCGAGACATTAAGTAATATAACAACACGATGGACGGAGTTCCGAGTTGTTGTTTTAATATATTTCACACTGTTTTAAGCTAGAGGCCATTAAAGAACTTAAAATACAGACACTCGCACGTGTTTTGCAAAAAATACGTCACGCATGTTCAATATTTCAACTACATGTAGTATAGAGCATGCACGGTTGGCTCATTGACCGTACCATAATTTTTTTTTAAAAAGTACGCCAATAGGATGACGTCACACCTATATTTTCAATATGAATAATTGGACCACCAACTATAGATTAAATATGAATAATAAGACCACCATCTATAGATTAAATATGAATAATAAGACAACTATAGATAAAATATGAATAATTAGACCACCAACTTTTGATTAAATATGTATGGATTATATATTAATAATGAGAATTAGACCACCAACTATAGATTAAATATGAATAATTAGATCATCAACCATAGATTAAATATGAATAATTAGATCATCAACTACAGATTAAATATGAATTATTAGATCATCAACTACAGATTAAATATATTAATAATTAGAGCATCTATAGATTAAATATGAATAATTAGATCATCAACTATAGATTAAATATAAATAAATAGACCACCAATTATAGTTAAATAAATAACTGGTACACGCCCGAAATACCATTCTTCTACGTGTCTCTATGTAAGCATGAGCACCAAAAGAACAACTGTTGATAAACATGTTACTAATAGATACAGCCAGAAGAAAAAGACATCCAACGTCCTGGCGACATCTGTCCAAGATACAATTTGTACTGAATCTTCGGTATCGTCAACGCACTCCGTGCTGAATGGAGTTACCGCTGTCTTTTGGACGTTAACAATTTTCGAAGAACGGCGACACAGAAAAAAATTCATTACCTTTCCAATTCCTCTGGAAACCGGGATTGAATCTTCTTTGTGATGAAGTCGCAACACCAATGTCGTGATGATTACAGATATAGAGCTAAGTGCCACAAGAATCGTGAGATAAACGGCAAGCAATGAAATCTGAATTGATGTTTGAGGCATGTTCTCACTAATGATGGTCAGATAAACGACGTAAGCCAAAAGAATGGTGATAGTTAAGGACATCTTCTCTCCAGATTCTGCCGGCAACGCAAATACTAGGGTTCCCATGAATGACAAAAAGATAACTGGCAAAATAATATTCATGATGTAGAACGACCTACGACGTTTTAAAGCCAGTTCAAATTTCAGTATAGATTTGATGTCATCTTTCGTTTCTTTCATAGAAAGATCTACAAGCTCCCACTGTCCATTTGGCCCATACTCGGCTAATGCGTTCTTCTTGTCACCTGCTAGACTCAGCTTTATTTCATCGTAACTTGATACTAGCGGATTCAACTGAATTGTACAGACTTGAGTGTCGAACGGATAATATTTGATGCTTATATCACATGCAGTTTGGAATAGGATATTTGGGAACCAATAAACATCGCCGGTGTTGGTGAGACGAATCGGCATATCATCAAATCCTAACTCGGTGGTCTTCATCACCATATTTCCAATTACCACATCGGGTCTCCAGACTTTTTCCTGGGGTACAACCATGTCTTCCAATCCATTAAATCTAGTTTTATTCCAAGCCAAGAAAGTATCCTTCCAATTAAGACCCATGTAACCAAATGCCACCAGTGTTTGGTCTTTTTCCTGAACCTCGCTGATGGAAATCAGGGAGAAGGTTACTAATACCTCTAAAGCATCTGCATCGTTTTCAACAGGTCGGAGATGTGGACTGTATACACCGTCACGAAATATTTCAGTATATAAATTATAACGATCTTCTTTAGTGGCGGAACTGGCGCTTGATATTACCATACCAAATATCCAAAAAATGACCTGCAATTCGTGTAGCTGCATATTGTTCCTTATAAAAAAGGAACAAAGGCGTATGTTGTTGGACGCCAGACCCCAACGACAAAATGTCAACAGTTAGCTCTTCTGGTGTAGACGTTCTTAGTTCTTGGAAAACGTGACTCTATAAAAGTTATAGTTTAACGATAATGAAACCAATCCGTCGAAGTCTCCAAAATCGACACCAATGAATATCTGGTGGGTTGGAATTTTGTGCGCTTTATATATGGTTTAATGTTTTAAAAAACAACATGTTTTTATTCTCGTCTGAGGGAATATACTATGCATTATGCAAACAATAAAAGATCATCATATGTTCAACTGGGAATTAAAGACATATCTATTAGTCAATAAACGATATAAAATATTGATTCATATACATTGCTTGGGGTAGCTCATTGTTTTATAATAACAAAAAATCAGAATATTTATTTCAGTTCATTGTATCTTGCGCATGAGATGTGACATGCATAACCTAACTTAATTGACGCTGTGGGATTAAATAGACATTTGAACTAGATAAATTTAATTTTTGTGAGACCCCAGAGGAAAAATTCGTTCTGTATGACTACACATACCTACATTGTATTTTTTTCAAATTCAGTGATTTCTTTACAAACAGCCCGATGCCAAAAGGAATTGAAAACTATTCAGTAGCCATTCTTTATTATAAGCATTGTTCGATTTATATAGCGTTTACACATGAGTATTTCAAATCGCATTCACAACCAAACAGTTCAAAGACATTTGTGAACTAAATATGTTTTTGAGTTAGTCTTAAAGCAAAGGGAGAGAAAGAAAATATACATGTATATTTCTTGCACTGGATTCGTGTAACCAGTGTCGAAATACATGGCCAGCCGTGTTCGTATTTAGCGATCCCCGACATTCCGTTCGAGAATTATACCGCATTTACCGTGATACGACGCCAGAGAGTTATGTGCCCAGTGAGTGTCCTAGTAGAGAAATATAACAGTAGGCGATATGAAATTGGATAGGCCAATTATTATTAATAAATGACAGGAAAAATAATATAAGTTAAAACAATAATGTAACAAAAATAGACTGGAACACAAAAATACCACACTGGGAATGATTATGAATTTCCAGGAATTTCAGAGTGACGACAATGTCGGAATACGTACATACTTTTAAAAGCGGTGGATCGCCATCTACCCATTTGTTTAATACTATGGTCGTCCATACCCTTCAATGCGGCTGTTGTAGCTCCACCGATGCGTAAACTATGCCCTTTCTAATTTGCCCAATTATACCCCACCCCAACTTTAAACACGTTAGCAAATGCGTAGTAAAATAATATCGCGAGACTGGAGTACCATCTAAAAACTAGAATAAAGGTCCCTTGAAATTACCCCTGAGTGTGAGGTAAGCTAAAATTGCCTGCACATGGCACATACTTACATTGGTTCGGTTAAGTAAAACAAGGGGAACGGACTTCCCCGAACTGTGTTTGAAATGCTTTAGTGAGAGTTCAATAGTTTGTGTGTGGGTTATGTTGTCTAAAACAAATTTAACATCGTTGTAGATTGTGCGATGTAGTAGTGGTAGTAGATGTAAGTTATCCAGCACGGAGAAGAGCACGAAACATGGCTATGAGCATAATTCTTAAGAAAGCAGAAAAGTTACAAAATATCAGTGAGTCGATCAGGGTCGCCAATACATTGTGGTTTTAATTAACCATAACCCTGCATCCTCTTCTTAATTAGAAATGTGTCAAGTGGATCAGGATAATGTAACATTTCTGGGTAATAAGATATTGCTGACAAGTAGTCCTACCGTTGTGAAAGCAGTCCGCTATAAATAACATCAGGTGCTCCATGGTAACGAGTAGAAATTGGGACACTAGGAAACAAAATGACTATAGATCTGCTTAGAATTGTAGTATACCGTTTGAGAAGAGGGTGCCAAGGAGGACTGGACGAAAAAACTTGTGAAGGCGTTATAGGCTGTAGTTATCAACACAACGTTTGGTGTAAACACGATAGAGTCTTTAGCTGCGTTCACACTAGTGGTTTAATCTGAATTGAATTCAGAATAAAGTCTTAAGCTACGTTCACACTACATGCACATTGGATGCGAATTCCGGAGACCGGCCTCCGGAATTCGGATTGGTTTTTCCCGCATTAAAAGTGGTGCGTCACATTGCAGTTTATTCGGATTGAATTCACGTCATTGAGTACACGGAAAATCTGTCTTTCGTCCCATCTGAACGACTACAGCCATCAGGCCCCCCGCCTTGCAACAGCAACACTGGTATGGGAAACCACGCTAGAAAATCACGTTGACTGCGAATAAACCGTTCAGAATAATTGTTCCGGGTTGAATTCGGAAAAATATACGGATTCGTTAATTCAGATTCAGTTCGGTTTTTATCGAATTCAGTGTGGCGCCAAAGTCCGGAATAAGACTTTATTCTGAATTCAATGCAGGTTAAAGCCCAAGTGTGAACGCAGCTTAATTCCGGACTTTGGGGTCAAACTCAATTCGATTAAAACCAAACTGAATCTGAATCTGAATCAACGAAATCGTATATTTTTCCGAATTCAATCAGGAACAATTATTCCGAATCGAGTTATTCGCAGTCAAGATTTGAGTGTGACACGCTTGATTCAGATCAAACTGTTGACCGTTTAAGTCCAAATTTCGGTTTCCAAAGTGCTACAGCCAGTCGCTCGTGGCGAGGCACTGGCCTCCGGGGTTATGTATCTAGTTTTTAGATGGCTGGATTTAACAAATTGCAAATTATCTCGAACGTAGCCCTTGACACGTGAAGGTTCCCTCGCCAATCGCTTTCTTCCCAAAGTTCGCCATGATAAATTCCGTGCCAATAATTTTCTAAGACGATAACGAGGATTACGGGCCGGGCCAATATTCTGCAAATAAATAAAAATGAATATTACAAACAGAAATCAGTTGAGTCGTCACTGAAATAAATACTTCGGTAACATAACCAGCTGAAAGATAGGTTGTCAGGTATCGAAACACACGCCCAAGGGTTGTGGCATACCTTTCCTTTTGTCAGTTATGCAAACATTTACAACACACTAAATCTGATTACAAGCTATTCCCTTTACTACTAACATTTAATATCATGGGTCATAACTCATGGGCAGTAATTATCGTAAATCGTTCAAAATCAATTGACCTTAACACCGTGCACAAATCAGCTAATATTCAGGCACCGATTGTAGAGGTATATAGAGCTGATCAGATACCATCTGTCGTCTGATCACTAGTCCATCCGACTCCAAAGAGGAAAGTGTCAAATGAACTGACTTTCGAACCTCAACAAAGCCCCCGAAAATTTCAAAATATCTGGCACTATTTCAGGCACTGGTCGTCGAGATAAAACAAGCGTACCAGATACCGCCTGTCGCCAAATCACTAGTTTATCCGACCAGAGAGGAAAGTGACAAACCGACAGAGTGAGTGAATCAACTTGATTGAATATTTGCGCCACCATATTTTATTAAAAAAACTGCTGGAAATGCAGTCTGACAGTATTTCAGATACTGTACTGGTCGTCGAGATAAATAGAGCTGACCAGATACTGTTCGCCGCCAAATCACCAGCTTATCCGTAATATGTGTGAGATAATATAATCAAGGGGTGTAGCGTGTTATCTGCCATACACACCAAGGGGTAAAAACATAAACTGCATTAATTTGGCACCCCTAAATCTACAATAGACTGATCGATATCCACCTCATGAGATGATATGAAATCTTGAACCCGTCCCATCGGGATATGTGACCTGGAACGCGTCTGATTAAAATATGTGCATTGTGATCAATGCATCGGACGCCATGGCTGATGAATACTCAAAGTTTAGTGATATTTCGGATGACGAGCTTATTCAAGCTTCTCAAATTTATGAGAATGCAAACGATGGTGTTGGCCTACATGTTTCGGATTGCGAGAATGGTGTACTGGTTGAAGCAACACAAGAAGTCGAGTTCTTTCAAAGCTCGGGTTTGGATATCCAAGAATACCCTGAATCGGTGAGTTAGATTTATACGGCAGGTGATGACAAATTTGTTCAGTAGCTAGTTACAAGTAGAGATACCTTTATCTTTTGTAAAACGAGTATTTTGGAATGAATGAAATGGGGTTTAACGTCCTACTGTTATGCACTTAACCTGAGCTAATGGAAGACGGGGAGTATTTTGGTGAAACGCATAAATGAAAGGCAAATCAAGCTAAATATTGACGGGTGGAGAATGGAGGGGGCGGGGACTCGTATCTTGAAGGATAGTATTTAAGGTATAATAGCAGATTATGTACAAAAATTCCAATGAAAAACTGGTTTTCATAAAACTATTGGGGGACATACTACACTAATATCCATTATCCGTCCCTTATCCGATTTAGATAATTTATAAATGTTCTTTTCCTTTCAGGATCGATTCATTGTCGTTTCCGACGGAGAATTAGAAAACAGAGTGTGTGACGGAGTCCCCAAAAACGAAAATGGAGTATTGCACGAAACATGCGCCGCGTAGAATCTGTTGAGACTTGTGACAAATATACTAAAGTTTTGGATAAACTGGAAAAATATGAATAATGATATTTTAAATTATTGGTTGGGAAAATTTATCGTTGAAATGAGGAAAGAAAATGGTGAGGAATATCCCCCCCAAAATTCTGTTGTGTCTTGTCATGGGACTGCAGAGTTTTCTCCGTCTTGAAAACAAACCTGACATAATTTTTTTAGATGGGTCTGAGTATCAGCCGATTGGGCAAGTGATTGATGCAGAGACGAAGCGTATAAGTAGGAAGGGCATTGGGTCCACCACCAAAAAAGCGGCTGCATTTTCTGATGAGGAGATAGACAAGCTATGGCAAAGTAAACATATGGGGGATTATAATGCCAAAGTTTTAGTGAGAGCAATTCTTTGTTTTTAATTGGGTTGAATTTTGGACTTCGCGGAGGCCTGGAGCATCGGCATTTACGTTATCGCCCCTCTCAAATAACCTTACACGAGCCACAGGGCCAAAGTGCTTACTTGCAGTACACCGAGGATCACTCGAAAGGTGTTCAGGACGGCCTTAAACATAGAAGGGTTACAAAGAAAAGTGTTACCCATCACGGCAATCCACAAACTCCTGAAAGATGCCATGTCTGTATCTACAAAAGGTACATGAGTTTGTCGCCAACTACAAATAGAGACGATATTTTCTACCTACAATCACTTCGCACTTTAAAAATAGACCTATGGTACAGTCGCCAAGCTATAGGTGTAAACTCGCTTGCTAACTTTGTTAAGGAAATGTGCAAAAGTGCAGATACAGGAGGACATCACACTAATCATTCTTTATGTGGGACAACAGCAACGAAACCCTTTCAGCAAGGCGTCAACGAACAACTAATATTACCGTTCAGTTGAAGGTAAGAATCCTAGTTCTAACTGTATTTGTATCAATAACTACGGGCATAATAGCGGATAAAACATTTATCATACTAATTTTGATAACTCTATGTTGGTGCATGTATTCAAAAAGTAACAGTATTAGTCGCCAAATTTGTTTTCACACCTTTCAGTATGTGTTAACTATTTAAAATATAAATTGATTTTTCTTTTTGTCAAAACAGCACAAAGTGTTGAGCAACATTTTGAATGCTCGTCATCCAGGCCCTCAACATCTATTGATCATGGTGGATCGTGCACAGCGCTGTCCGAAACAGAGGAAATGTTTCCAGATGTTGTTTTCAACAATTGTACATTTAATATGAAATAAACAAATCCTATGTTTTCCCCTTGACACAAGTTAAAAACCGAGGAATATAGTGACATAGACGTCGAGGAAATTGCGAGGTTTTTATCGAGAAAGCACGAGGGATGCTATTCGAAAATCGAGCGGTAGCGAGATTTTTGGATAGCAGCCGGAGTTGACATTGGGCATCATCTTGAGGGGCAATATCGAGCCCATGGTGTGTATGACGGAGGTGTCAAACGAACGGATTGAGTGTATCAAGTGAATGCATATTGAGGATCGTAAAAAGCACTTTTCAAGTGATTCACACGTTATTGTTTATAGATTTTGTAATACGTTTCGGTAATCAATACCTTCTACAGTGATTAAATCTCGCATCCCTTCTCAGCCAGCGAGTGATTTCTTACAAGCCCACCCTGCTGTAAACCTACTATAAATTATTTTAAAACTATTTTCTTAAATTATTGGGGGTGACGACAATGTACGACCAAGTTTCAATGAGGACAAATAACAATCTAAATACAAAGATAAGTGTGTTTAGTTTAAAGCTGACCATTCACGGTCTAGACCTTGGGGGCGGGGCATGCAGGTAAGCTTAAGTCGTTTCGAGTCTAATGGAGTCTAGTCTCTAGCATGTCTTGCAGAGAGATGGATAAAAAGGACGACAAAATGTATTGCTTTACATTATTAATGTTTATGGCTGAAAGGATTTGGATTGTGAAATCGAGTTCCACGATGATTCAGTGAGTAAGAAGCTGGCACCTTAGTCTGGTGGTCGAGGGTTCGCATACGGTGTTGACCGAAAACGTTTATCGTGATTTCCCGGCGTGGTTTCCCCATGTCAGTGTTGCAGAGCGGAGGACAGCTGTCTCCTCGTTCGGATGGGACGAAAGACTGAGTTCCCGTATACACATTGACGTGGACGTACAAATACCCATTGATAGTTGGAATTCCATAAAAGCGTAGGCCGTAGCGCTCCTGCCCTGGGAAAATAGTCCATGTACGTCTTTATAAGCCCAGTCGGACTAGAACAGTAGGAAGTTTTACCCCATTTCATTACATTCCAATTATGAAATGTGTCTTCGCTAGTACAGAGTCAAGATTGAAATACATGTACATACTTATTGATGTATAGCAAACAACGCCAATAGAGTAATTATCCCAACTGGCATTTGATTTTGGTGGCAACGAAATCGTGTCCGGCGCTGATGGCAAAATGTCGAAGATGTAAGAACCGGCGTCGCTTGCCTCAGGAAATTAAACATAAGCAACATAAGATTACAAATACGAATGTCTGGCGCATCCATCTCGGATATGAATGACCCTCACTGTACATTCAATGTGACGCTTTTTATTCTAAATTCAATCCGAATAAACTGTAATGTGACGCATCGGTTTTAATCAGGGAAAACCCCATCCGAATTCCAGAGGCCAGTCTTTAGCTGCGTTCACACTAGGGCTTTAACCTGCATTGAATTCAGAATAAAGTCTAATTCCGGACTTTGGCGTCACACTCAATTCGATAAAAACCGAATTGAATCTGAATTATAGAATTCGTATATTTTTCCGAATTCAATCCGGAACAATTATTCTGAATCGAGTTATTCGCAGTCAAGATTTGAGTGTGACACGCTTGATTCCGATCAACAGTTTTACCAGGAACGATAGCTCTGCGTACATGTTCACTTCTACTTCCGTCTTATCGCGCAAAATCGTGTATTTAAAAAAAACCCAATGATATGGCAAACAACCGAGGGGCAGTTTGGGCCAATGTGGAGAGGCTTCTCCTTCTACAACTCTGGAGAGATGAGGATGTTGAGGCACAACTACAAACCTCCCATCGCAACCAGCCTGTATACACACAGAACAGCCGATCAGAGCCCCAACAAACTCAAAACCATGAAGCAGGACTGGGCAAAAAAACCCAAGAATCTCAACAAATCTGGCACCTCTGGCCGGAATAATATATCAGACGACGTAGAGTCGAATATATTGGACGAGGTATTGGCAACTAGACCAGTACCTACCCACGTTACGTTGTTGATACTATATTACAAACACAAATCAGCTGCACCCCTACATAGCTGTAGCCCTGCGATAACATAACCAGCTACGGCGTTTCTCAACCTGGGGTGAATTCCCCCCAAAGGAGGGAATGGCTTGCGTCCAGGAGGTGAATGACCACACTCCCAGTAACTTCAAAAATGGTCCTATGAGAGGTGAAGTTGGATTTCAAGAATCAGTTTTTCTCAATTTCAATTTCAATTGATGATTGTGCTCGGTCCAGGCAGCCTAGGCCTCGATCTTGCGATCCGCTCATCAGTGGTTGCCATGGTGATAGCTAGTTTACTTGGCTGTGTGAGTAGGAAACGGCGCAGGTGTCTATTGTCACCGAACTGGAAACAACGTATTTTCATTAAAATATAAATTTGTTGATTATTGAATCTCAACTTCGATTCGTATTCATTCCATATTCAATGTCAATGTGGTCAGGGCGTGCAGGCCCGTCCAAGGATTTGCGGTTCATGTCGGATGGCGTCTATAGAAAAAGGCCATTTTCGAGTTCCTCTGAAACGCCTTGAAGAGTGCCTGAAATGGCTGGAAATCACGTTTCCGGGCTCCGATTTCGAAAATATTTCCTGGGGGAGAACCTTCGATCCGTATTTATTCCATATTCAATGTCAATGTGGTCAGGGGGTGCAGGCCCGTCCAAGGATCCGCGGTTCATGTCTATAGTAAGGGTCTATAGAAAAGGGCCATTTTCGAGTTCCTCTGAAACGCCTGGAAGAGTGCCTGAAATGGCTGGAAATCACGTTTCCGGGCTCCGATTTCGAAAAAATTTCCTGGGGTTCGCGCCGCGGTCAGTAACCTCCTCAATACTCTGGGGGTAAATGGGTCGAGTGATAATTCATTTAGGGTTGAGCCGTGAGAAAAGGTTGAGAAACGTGGCTAAAAGATAGGTGGTCGGGTATATAACATACGCCCTCAGCAGCTAAGTCCTCTTAGCAGTCAACAAGGGTTGTGGCATACTTTTCCTTTTGTCAGTATTGCAGTATGACCTCAAATACTGTGCATATATTTCAAGTCAATCAGATATTAACATTAGCCTCTAGCGCGTCGGACGGGGGCGGCGACAATATACGACCACATAATTTCAATGGGGGCATTTAAAAATCCAAATACAAAGATAGGTGTGTTCAGCTGACCATTCACGGTGTAGATCCTGGGGACAGGGCATGAAGGTAAGATTTACTGGTTCAAGTCTAGTGGATTATGAAATGGGAGCTACGATGGTTCAGTGAGTAAGAAGCTGACTCCTAGTCTGCTGGTCGAGGGTTCGTTCGCTGTGTTGACCGAAAACATTCATGGTGATTTTCCAGCCTGGTTTCCCCATGCCAGTGTTGCTGTTGCAAGGCGGAGGGCCTGTAAGCTGTCTAGTCGCTCAGATGGGGCGAAATACAGATTTTCCGTGTACACAATGACGTTGGCATAAAAATAATCTCTGGATAGATGGAATTCGAGGCCGTTGCGTCGCTATCTTGGAAAAACGGTCTATAGCCGTCTTTATAAGCCTAGTCGTACCAGTCCACAAAGGCCCGACTCTCACAGATTATGCGTCGTGAGTTACACATTCTCTGATGACTGACACGTGATGACCTTTAAAATGGCCTACCACCCGACTAAATAAACCGAATCCTGTTGGCTACGTCAACGAGGCGCCGACTTAAGCCAGTCGTAGGTGCACGTATGTCGCTTGTGACTAGAGACCTCCAGTCGTTGGAATGAATGAATATAATGACATGGGGTTTAACGTCCTACAGTTCTGCACCTAACCTGGGCTAATAAAGACGGGCATATACCATACAGTGTTCTAAGGGGAAATTTTGCCCGGGCAGCGGCACTACGGTCTACTCTTATATCGAAGTCCTACTGCCAAGAAATCTTTTACGTGCACGCCAATATGTACACGGGACCTCGGTTTTTCGTCCCATCCAAACGATTAGACAGCTGTCCTTGTTAGGCCCTTAGAACAGTAGGAAGTTTATCCCCAATTCATTACATTTCAATTAAGTTGTGAAATACATGTACATACGTGTTGATGTATAGCCAACGCTACCAAAAGAAATCAATATCATTCGTATTTGATTTTGGTGCCAACAAAATCGTGCCCGGCGCTGCATGGCAAGGAAATTAAATATAAGCAACATAACATCACCGATTGTCTGGCGCATCGATCTTGGATATGAATGACCTTCACTGCGCATTCGGTGTGGCGCTTTTCATTCTGAATTAAATCTCAATAAACTGTAATGTGACGCACCACTTTTAATACGGGAAAAACCAATCCGAATTCCGGAGGCCGGTCTCCGGAATTCGCATCGAATGCGCATGTAGTGTGAACGTAGCTTTTGTAATTTGCATTGAACGCGCATGCAGTATGAACACAGCTTATATCAATGTATGTAACCCGCATTGAGTTCATAAAAGGATGAATCCTATCTTCAATCCGCGTTCTGTGATTTTTCATTACGGAGTTACCCCCCCCCCCCCATTGCTGAAAATCTTGTGAATGTGAAAAACAGCATTCGTCGAATTTCCGTTCCGGAGTTACCCCCCTCCCACCACCATGTCACCCCTTTTTTGCAAAAGGACTTCGGACGCGAAAGAAGCTACTTGAAATGGAATGAAATCAGATTTAACGTCCTGCCGTTCTGCTCCCAAACCGGGCTAATGAAGACGTTCACACGCCATACATTGTGCTATGAGGGAAATTGGATCTGTGTTTTAATCAGATTGAAATTAACGGTGTGAATCATGCACTCTGAGGACAAAGGCTTCAAAATTACAATGACTATTGATTTTACATCTAAACTTTAAGGTTTTAATAATGGCCCATTAAATTTAATATATATATATATTATAATACCAGAACACAGCAAGTTGTTTTCAAACAAAAACCGAGGCGCGGATCCAGCGGGGGCGGGCCCCTTCCTCAGCCCCAGTGAGACTGGTCATCACTGTTCAGACCAGCATCTGCAGCCAGCAATGAGATTCCCAGATTTTAGTTTCTGTGCGACGAATACCTTGGGGCCTACACCAAACGATTAATTCATGCGACACTCTGATCATTATCCTTTGCTCCAACATATGTCCCCCCCCCCATCGACAAAATCCTGGATCCGGGCCGGAAAAATAATGTTGCCTACAAATGAGAAGATATAAAATCTTAAAATAATCTGTTTACATTGATGTATACAACTAATGTTAACGAATGTATTGATGCGTGAGTTATTTAAAATCTCGCATTGTTCCATACCCGCAGGTAAAAGGTATTAAGATCAGCACCTTTTTGGATTTAAAGGAAGTAACGTCTGCGCAAATATGATATATGCGTGGCCTGGTAACACTAATATTCCAATGTACTCAGATATAAATCAGAAGGGATAGCGCATTTTTTCTCTTTTCTTTTCCCCATTGACCTTTTCAAAATTAATATTTTAAAATCGAGTTCTTTTACTAAATGCCATTTAAAGAATAAGCATATAGTAATTGGGCGTTAAGCGTACTAATATTCATACGCGGACTATGACGTGAGAATTGTGACCAATCAGAACGCAACCAAACATTATCTAAATAAAGAAATGGCATTTACCATATGCTATCTTTGGAAATATATAATTATACAGGGTGTGGTCATTTGTAGACCAAATTCCAAAAATAAATCCATATTGATAAAGTTTTAAGAACTATGATACATGCCTTGTGAATCTAGGGCCATGCGCATACCGAACGCGGATGTATTAAATACAGTATAGGAATAATTAGAGAATCATAACCTGAGCATAAACTAATTTGGGCATAAACTACGTATTAAATATGAATAAAGGGCGAATCAACTATAGATTACAGAATAATACAACTACATATATTATATGAACAACTATAGATTAAATATAAATACAACTATAGATTAAATATGACTAATTTGAGCATCAACTACAGATTAAATATGAATACAACTATAGATTGAATATGAACAATTAGAGCATCACAACTACAGATTAAATATGAATAATTTGAGCATAAACTACATATTAAATATGAATAATTGGAGTATTAGAGCATCATAGCTACAGATTAATATTATGAATAATTTGAGCATAAACTACATATCAAATATGAATAAACGGAGCATCAACTATAGATGAAATATGAATAATTGGTGCATCATATTAACATTAATAATTGGTTCATTAAAGCCCCAATACCACCCTTGTTGCAACTGAATAATATGTTCCAATCTTTATTCTGGTCAACAATTTGTACTATTTTACAATATTTCAATTAAAAAATGATACAAATTTCATCTAAACACACCTAATTTTAAAAATTGGAGAAATTCAACTACATGCCGTAACATGGTTTGAAAAGCCTTACGTAAGCACTTTTAAATGCAACTTATTTTCGAACCCTCTGGACAAGTACGATAGGTTGTAATGGACCTGTCAAGCCAGCAAGAGTGTTATTGTCCCTTTAACTATAGATTAAATATACAGATTATAAATATGAGAAATAAGAGTATCATCTATAGATAAATATGAATAATTGGAGCATCAGCTCTAGATTAAATATGAATAATCGGAGCATATTAAATATGAATAACACCAAACATCTGCCCCAACATTATTTTCACGCATCTATGTAAGCATAAGCAAAAAAATAACAAGTGTTGATAAGCTTGTTATCAATAGATACAGCCAGAAGAAAAAAACATCCAACGACCTGGCAACATCTTTCCAGGTCACATTATTATCAGGATCTTGAATAACGTCCCTGCTTTCTGAGCGGACTGGAGTTACCACCCTCTTTTGGACGTTAACAATATTCGAAGAATGGCGACGGCGACACAGAAAAAAATTGGTTATATTTCTTATTCCTTTGGAAACACGGATTGAATCTTCTTTGTGATGAAGCCGCAACACCAATGTCGTGATGATTACAGATATAGAGCTCAGTGCCACAAGAATCGTGAGATAAACGGCAAGCAATGAAATGTGAATCGATGTTTGAGGCATGCTCTCACCGATGATGGTCAGAAAAACGACGTAAGCCAACAGAATGGTGATAGTTAAGGACATCTTCTCTCCAGATTCTACCGGCAACGCGAATACTAAGTTTCCCATGAATGACAAAAACATAATTGGCAAAATAATATTCATGATGTAGAAGGACCTACGACGTTTTAAAGTCACATTAAATTTCAATATAGAATTATACTGATTGTTCGTTTCCTCAAAATAAAGATATACAAGCTCCCATTGTCCATTTGGCCCATACTCGGCGAAAGGGTTGTTGATAGCTGCAAGGGTTAGCTCTATTTCGGTAGTCTCTGATACCAGCGGATTCAACTGAATTGTACAGACTTGAGTGTCGAACGGATAATATCGCAGGTTTATATCACATGCTGTTTGGAATAGGATATTTGGGAACCACGCAACATGGCCGGTGTGGATTAGACGAATCGGCAGCTCATCAAATCCTAGCTTGGTGGTCTTCTCCACCATATTTCCAATTACCACATCTGGTCTCCAGACTGTGAACTGTGGTACAACCATTTCTGTCAACCCATTAAATCTAGTTGAATTCCAAGCCAAGAAAGAATCATTCCAAAAAAGACCCATGTAACCAAATGCCACCAGTGTTTGATCTTTTTCCTTCAGCTCGCTGATGGACACCAGGCTGAAGGATACCGCTACTTCTAAAGCATCTACATCGCTTTCGCCAGGCCGGATATTTGGATTATAAAAACTGTCATGAAATAGTTCAGTATATAAGTTATAACGATCTTCTTGTGTAGCGGATTCAACGCTTGGTATCACCATACAAACTATCCAATAAATCCTCTGGAACTTCAGTATATCCATGTTAAGGATAATTATTGCTGGCGTAGATGGTACTCAGGTGTCTGGTCGCTATATAACCCTAACAGTGGTAGTCTTGGATTTAGAAAACCAGCTATACGATTTCACTGTGGCGACACAAGTTCGATCGTCGCCGTCTCCTGCTTTCAGTGCCACAGAATATCCCCTGGCAAGGAATTTTTGTGCTCTTTATGTATAGTTTATTATTTTGATTCTCACTGAAGTATGAAGTAAACTGGCCATGTATTACGAAAATAATAAAGGCGAAAAGAAAGTAGAGTATATGAAATGTTTATCCATGCAGTTTGTAATGTTCCCTTGAGACAGCTCGTTGGTATACAATTAGTTAAGTTCTTTAAATCTTGCTCGTGACGTTTGATGTGATATTACATGGATAACATATTTACACGACCCAGTGGAATTTGCTATCGTTTTATTTCTTTTTATACACAATAGATATCATCGATCAGTTCTATATAATATGTACTGCTAATGTTCCAGTGAATAGTGATTGTTATATGTTGCTTGGTGGACTTAATGGATGTATTTTTGTATTCCATTTACTGTTTGGGCAACAGTTTTATATTAAGTCAGAGTGAATTAAATTGGTTAAGGATTAATCGAAACTTTCTGACGATAACTCCAGGAGTTATGCCCCTTGAGTTTAAACCTCCGTCAACACTCCAGAGATCACAGTAACTCCCAGATTTATGACACTTGATTGCGAAAGATCGCTCACTCCGCAGATGTTAACATTTTCGTTGGTAAATAAGTTATTCCCCTCGATTGCTACACCTTATCTCATGTTTGCGGGGTTGGATAGCCGAATTGTTAGCACGTGCGCACTTATCACAAAGCCTGTCATTGAGTCAACAGGCGTGGTTTCGAATCCCCGGTAGTGCGTGACAAGGAGTAGAATCGCCTGTCCAACCTCGTGGGTTTTCTCTGGTCCTCCGGTTTCCTGCCACTGATAAAGCCCCCCTACGCGCAAGCGAAATATTTTAATTAAATTAAACTATATGTGAGGCCCGAAATGACCTAGTTTGTGTGGAGTGGACGCTAAATCCCATTTCTCTATCTCGTATGTATGTGTTCCACGTGTCTTTGTTTTCAGCTATGCGCTACAAATTATCATTGACACAGGAGGGGAAGATGCAAATGCTGAAAACGGGTTTTTAATGATTTCTTGTTTCGTTTTCAGAGAATGTATACTAAGCAGTAAAAGAAACGTTATAATGGTATGTTAATGGAAAAAAACAACATAGATTTGCCTCAATGCCTACAAAATGTGACACTGCACGCACGTGGTACGGATGACTCGCTCCTTTTAAAAACAAATAAATGTCTATCTATGATGAGAGTTTCAGAAAAAAAGATTTCCAACCTAATTGTTTATAGACTGTCGGAATTGCAGAAGGTATTGATTACCGAAACATATCACAAATATTTTTGTCATTTTTTTTATTAAATTATTGGGGGGAGGGGGATTGCAAACATAGGGAAGAACAGATTTCTGGGAGGGCAAATGCCCCTCCCCCGGCCACAAGCAATGGGTGTCTATAGCTATGAAACATAATAATTTATATCATCCAAATAACAGATACAAAATAAGTTTCTATAGCCCAAAACGTTACACGATATATAGCCAATTAAGATATTTAATTAGTGCCGCTATCTGGAAAAGTGCTAATGACTTTCTTAATTTTTCTTTCTTTTATGATTCTCCAGAGTAAACGAGATGTGTATAATTAATATAATGAGTTCTTTGGAAAACAGCCTGTAATGACAAAATTCGAAACCATGCATAACATAACCGAGATTAAAGGCATATGTACACCAGTGAATATTTGTCAGAGATTTTTAAGAATACATACTTCGACTATGATTACAATGACTACACAATTACAGATTAAATACGAATAATAAGAACACCAACTAAAGATTATATACGAATAATTAGAGCATCGGCTACAGATTAAAAATATGAATAATTAGAGCATCGACTAAAGATTAAATACGAATATTTAGAGAACCAGCTACGGATTAAATATAAATAAATAGAGCATCAACTACAGATTAAATATGGATAATTAGAGCATCAGCTACATATTAATATAAATACAACTACAGATTGAATACAATCTGGTTAAAACACAGATCTGATTTCCTTTGGGGTTTTTTATAGTTCATTTTTTTGTACCTGTCTTCACAACACTGGGATGTGGAAGAGTTGTTATATAACCCGCGTTCTGGTTGAAGTGTGGGATTGGCCAATGAAACGGTCTGTTACGGCGAGTTCTTGGTGTGGGTAAACCACTAGTAACAACAACGCTGATTGATTAATGAATGTCTGAAGTCATAGGGTCAAAGGCTGCTCGCGCGACCCAAAATGCGACCGTCCACTACACCGGTCACATCTTCATATAATGTAGGCCATCGAAATTAAAAAAAAAAGAAAACGAAATATAGATCTGCAGTTTAATCAGATTTGATTAAACATGGATAATTGGAGCATTGGCTCATTGACTATAGATACAATTAGACCAACCACAGATTAAATATGAATAATTACAGCATCGACTACAGGTTAAATATGAATAATTAGATCATCAACTTAGATCATCAACTATAGATTAAATATGAATAATTCGTTCATCATGTATAGATTAAATATGAATAATTAGACCACCAACCATAGATTAAATATGAATAATTAGAGCATCGACTACAGATCAAATATGAGCATCGTCTACAGATTAAGTATGAATAAGTGGAGAACAAACTGTAAATCAAATATGAGCATTAAGTATGAATATACCAGCACACACCTGCCACATCGTTATTTTCGAATCTCTATGTAAGCATAAGCAAAAACACAACAATTGTTGATAAACCTGTTATCCATAGATACAGCCAGAAGAAAAACACATCCAACGATCTGGCTATATCTTTCCAGGCCACATTATCATCGAAATCTTGGGTCGAAATGTCGTGATGATTACAGATATAGAGCTGAGTGTCACAAGAATCGTGACATAAACCGCAAGCAATGAAATGTGAATCGATGTTTGAGGCATGTTCTCACTGATAAACGACGGTGATAGTTAAGGACATCTTCTCTCCAATTTCTGTCGGCAACGCAAATACTAAGTTTCCAATGATAGACAAAAAAGTAACTGGCAAAATAATATTCATGATGTAGAACGACGCTTTAAAGTCAGTTTGAATTTCAATATAAATTTATACTGATTGCATCCAAAATATTTAATTACAGAAACGGATTATCTGACATCAATGCAAAAGACTTATATAATAACCCTCTGTCATGTCCTTGCTCTACGTCGTCCATCCTTTACCCGCCAACTGGACATGTGGTCACTGGTGATTTTAACATAGTCCAGAATAATAAGTTACGTGAAATTTTGTCCAAAGGAACCGCAACCATTTTCATGGGATCAAAACTTCAAACTTATTATGGATGCCGTAGAGGACTACGCTAGATCATGGGACAAGAGGGAAGATGTTATCTCGGATACTGTCTCTGATTTGACTAAGTCGATCAGTCGTTTATTTAAACGAAGAATATACATGCAACGTTTGTCAGTTCACACTAGGCCTAAGTCTATTTTCAATGATGTTAGCATTGTTGAAAATCTTAATGCCTTGCATGACAATTATGTCATTGTTCCGGCTGACAAGGCGTCCAATAACACAGTGTTTATATGTAAACGACAATATTTTGACTGTCTGTTCAAAGAACTTAATTTCGGGAAACCAATTGACAGTGCTACATATAAACGATCTACTCTTAGTAAGAATGAAATTATATCCAATCACAAATCTGTACTCTATTCATTTGGTACTCCATGTGGAAACACCTATACAATTTGCCCTTGTTGTATTGGACACCTAAATTAAATAAAAAAATCCCTACAAGCAACATTTTATAGCAGCTTCATCCCGTTGTCCCACAAAACCACTTTCAAAGGTATTAACATCTATACTAACGGCTGTTTAAGAGGGTATTCAAAATTCCAAAGAATTACTTGATGGTTTGCAATCTACATCCCCTGCTTCAGTCTCATCTATTAAAACGTTTGACTTTCTACTTTGTACACTAAAATTAAAAGCCTGGTCGAAAGACATTATTCACAGTGTCTTTTCGTCTAAATTGGTTACTGCTAGATGTCAATATTTAGTTGTAAATTATAACTCTACATATTTCGTAAAGTATCACAGTGATTAAGAAACAAATACACGGCCATCAAGGTAATTCAGATGTTGGATTTTTTAATTGATAACATCTTTGTTGAATTTAGAGGGGAAATATATCAGCAAGTAGTACGAAGCCGTACGAATCCGAGTACATACAGATGCTCGTAAAAACAAATAAACGATCAGTATTTCACTTATCGTCGATATATCGATGACGTTTTAGCCCTTAATAATCCTAAATTTAGTGATTATGTAGAATTCATATATCCTGATGAGCGTTAAATTGTACGATAACACACATGCGATGAGATATTCATAGGGTTAAAAAAAGTTCACCGATTATTGTTTATATATTCTTGAAGGAGACATGGGTGGCTTCAAAAAATGGTATGAACAAAAAAATCGAATGAGCCCTTTAGCAACAGGGGGCACTGTTCAGCAATTTTTCTGATTTCTGATATCAACTCCCCGAAGGGTGGATTGGGCGGTAGTTACCCCGTGGTAAGACGATATCAGAAGATTTTCCCTAACTGAAAAACCGTAGGGTTGATATCAGAAACTTTCTGAGGGATACCCCCTGACTCCCGTTCACCTATAGCGTCATATGAGAGCTACAGCTAGGCATCCAGAATATCCAAATGTGCATAATAATAATAATAATCGCGCCATTTTAC
Organism: Patella pellucida; assembly: GCA_917208275.1. Lineage (NCBI taxonomy): Eukaryota > Metazoa > Mollusca > Gastropoda > Patellidae > Patella > Patella pellucida. The sequence continues at coordinate 69,540,854 of OU795039.1, forward strand.
AAGGGTAGCAAGTTAAGCCTGAGGCTTGTTTCCAATTTGGCCCTTGGCACAGATCGTGCGAATGATTTCGATCATTACTGCAGGAAGAAACCGAAGAACTCGTGGGAAACCTGCCTGATCGGGCATCATGGAATCTAAATAAGGTCACCAAAATTCGAGATTCCGATGAACAGTTATACGCCATACGTGGTGAGCATTATTTATAGGACTATGTTCTTTAGAATACGAGGGGTTGGGATGGCCTAGTGGCCTGAAGTGCCGCGCTTCGACCTCTAGCTGGCCGGTCACCTCTGGCTTGCGGCTGTGGTTTCGAGCCCTGGTGTGAGCGTATGCGGCATGGAGATAGGGGCGCTTTCTCCCACTGCTAAAGACCCCTACGCACAAGCGAATTATTGAAATAAAATTAAAAACCATATGTTAGTCCCGAAATGACCTAGCTGTGTTGAGTGGACGTTAAACCCCAGTTCTCTCTCTCTCTCTCTCTCTCTCTCTAGAATACTACCGATGTAGACTAGAATAACCAGACACCAAAGACGACCATTCAATTAGGACCCTTCGCGTATTTCTCCGAACATAACTGTTTAGAAGTACAGTTCAACAGTAATTATACAATGTAAATCAGTTTACATACATTCATATTACATTTTTATGGGTGGCAACTCATTTGTGTCCATTTCCAGGTGTCAAAGAATAGAGATTTAACTCGTTTAAACAATATTTTATTTCGTATCATGCAGTGTAAATGTCATAAAATATTGTAAATAATATTATAACAAGAAAATACATATTTATAGTAAACCATTAACGTAATGAAGGCTATATTTAGGCCTAAGAGACTGGAACTATTGAGACAAAAGATCTACATAAGCAGGGAACTTACGTATAGTGATTCAGTTCCAGTGTGAACGTAATGAAAGTTACATTTTGGTCTACTGGACTGGAACTATTTAAACAAAAAGAAAATTATTATCGATGAACATATCTGTAAACCCTATCTTAGTCCTTTCACAAGAAATTCAAAACAAAAGGACATGTATTAGACAATAATTAATTTACACACCGCTGGGATGGTATATTCTTTCATCTCCATTCAGCATATGAGGTCGTGTAATCATGAAGATTAGTCTTCAATACAATATTAATGACCCGATGCATAGCATTTATAAAAATTATTCCCTGGAAGAGAGATAGTGAGCAAGAGAGGGAGAGAGAGAGAGAGGGGGGGATTTAACGTCCACTCGACACACGATAGGTCATTTCGGGACTAATATATCGTTCATTTTTATTTCATTAATTCGCTTGCGCGATGGGGGTCTTTAGCAGTGGGAGAAAACTAGAGAACCTGGGGAAAACACACGGGGTTGGTCAGGCGACCCTACTCGTTGTCACGAACAAGCAGTGAACAGCTGTACAATCCCCGGTCTGTACTCGACCCGAATAATATTAAACTTACAGCAGATTTAGTTTTATACAAAACCATACATACATCAAATGCTTAAAGTGTTCATAAGAAGACACTATTTACTTCCGATGATGTATCGTTGAGTCTGGAGGAAGACAGGTTTAAAGTAATGGAATCCGAAGGGATAGAGTTTTCACAGTTTGCTGGCAAATCCCTTTCAGAATCTGAAATCTCTTTTTGGGCATTATTCACATTCTCTAACCATGCTTCAATCCTTTTAAACCGCTCTTCTTGAGTTAATGCAGGTTGGAGACCATCCAGTGAGTATTCGGATCGTCCCTTTGAATCTCGTTTTGGTAAACTAGAGTTATCCCCCCTTTGAACTGGGTGATTATATAGGTCTTCTTGAGATGCTGATCTTATAAGTGCATCCGCATTTGTAGCTACGCGAGTATTGTCTGTTTCAAAATTGAATCGAATGAGGCCTTTAGCTTTTCTTGGACGATTCTTTGATAAAAGATTAAAAAATGGTCTTGGGTGAGGTTTGATAATTGTTTCATTTTCCCGTTTAACATAAGATGATGTAAAAACATGTGGTTGTCCCAATCCTTTCGATCGAAGATATTCACATAATTTCTTGGGAGTCATTCGAACACAATGGCGTCTGTCTGTGTCCATTCTGTGGATGTTTTCGGATGAAGTAGTCTTCTGAGAAATAGTATCAACATCAGTTGGGAGTAGCCCGCTCTTACTTTTCTTTGGCGGAAGGTTAAGACTTAAGAAAGTTCTCTCTCGCATCTGGATTTTTGGGAAGGGTGAAGTGAATAGCTGGTTGTTATTGGTTGAGTCTAGTCGTAGACGTTCATAAAGTTCTTGGCATTTCTGTAACTGGAAATATAAATGTTATTATTATTATTTTAATTTAAGTTTTTAAATCAACTTTAGGCTATGTTTAGGGTTGTGTTATATACTCAATATAATGTAATAAAATTCTCGGATACCAAATTGTTTGTATATGTTTATTGTCATAATATGCTTTTACGAGGCGTACGTGTTTATCCCTTGATTATTTCTCGATAATATCAGTGTGGTTACAAACTAATTTTTGAAAATGATTTTTTTAATTTCTAGAAATTGTGGTATACAAGTACTAAAAAGTTCCTCTAGAAGCTGTGAACAGAGGAGGTCGAGAGGCGGTTCCAGGGCACCGTCTACAATCACACCAAAAATAAATGTCAAAACATTCGCAGATGATTGTTATTGATTTTGTTAGTAATTTTTGATGAATCTAAGGGGCAGTGGCGTAGCCAGGATTTTAGCGAAGGCGGTGGGGGCTTGGATGCCGTACGTTCGAGCAGCCGGAATGGGGTTAGAGGTTTGAAAAAAATTTGAGTCAATTTCTTGGCATTTGAGGCCATTGCTGGGAAAAAAATTCTCGTGAACGAACTGTGCAGCCCGCCTTTCCACTATGCCGCTCAATGCTAGGGGCGATTATTTGCCCCACAACTCCTTCTTAAATCCGCGCCTGATCAACAATGACATGTTTAGAAAGGAAAAAAACATTTTTGGGACTTCGACATTATGTCCCATTAAGTCTGCTATGTATGTATCAGTTCTTTCTTATACTCAGAAACGATTGCAAAGGGAACTAACCGTACAATACCAATCGCGGACTAATATACAATTACTTCTTTATTACATAGACTAAAAAGACGATAACCGTACAATCGAATTTGATGACCTTAGATTCCTCTTTAGTTTCATTCATCTCCAGCGATAAAGCATTCTAATTGGACGGGAATTGTCAAACGGTTTCAGACCATATGCACTATACAATATGACAGGTCATGAGGCTGGAGGCTATGAATGAATGAATGAATGGTGTGATGAATGAATCGCCATTTTGACGATCATAAAATGGCGTCCCATGATTATCGTGTTTGTATCACCGGGGGCCGTTTGCAGTGTAATAAGTTTAATATAAAAGGTCAGTCCATAGTAATAAATATTCATGAACCCTTGTTGTTGATTTAACCAAAGTAACAAAAACAAAAACAATCCCGGGGGTCTAATTAAAATTATTTTAATATTTTGTATATTTTTATAAACAAATGCATATACCGAGTAAACAAGTCTAGATTTTATCAGTATCCGCTGTGGTCAGTAATAAATTATTTGTTTTTGTTAGAAGACGTATTAATGTATTGGGTGATAAAATGCAGAATAGTCTGTAAATTTCAGATTTCGATAAATTAATTATCCATGGAAACCGCCTCTAATAAGTATTGCTGAGTATCGGTATCTATAGAATAGTATGAAATTTATATACCATAAAAAAATCCATGTGTCGACAGAATAATACAGACACCTGGAGATTAGTATCTAAAGAATAATGCATTTCTTTAAAATGTGAAATATAAATCACTAACTGATATGGGAGAGAGAGAGAGAGAGAGAGATACATGGGGTTTAACGTCCACTCGACACAAATTAGGTCATTTCGGGACTAACATATGGTTGTTGTTGTTTTTAAATTTCATTTCAATAATTAGCTTGCACGAAGGGGTCTGTAGCATTTGGCGGAAACCTGAGGACCCAGAGAAAACACACGAGGTTGGACAGGCGACCTTACTCCTTGTCATCTACAACCGGGGATTCTAAACCACGCCAGTTGACTCAATAAAAGGTTTTGTGATACAACGCTCATGTGCTAACCATTCGGCCACCCGATATGAGTTAAAGGGAGTGATACTTAAAGGATCCACCAGCACTGTTTCTTAAAAGGTACTACTGGGTCCTAAACTACTGAGGTAAGGAGTTGCTGGTTGGGAATTAGCATTTTCAACTTCCTGAATTTGACGTGTTAGACTTGTCTCTCAAGCCCGAAGGACTTTTCAGGCAAAGTTTAGTTGAAAATGGGTGTGTGGTATTATATTATATATACCATCAGTGGAAGTGTACGTTTAACGAAGTAAACAAAACACCCCTCTCTCGATACGTTCAGACAGATGCATTTACCTTTTGACGTTATTTAGAATTGCATATAGCTCAATATTTTATATGGCTTATAGCTTTTTTAAAAATTATTTTGTTTTGTGAGGCGAATCCTTGATCAAATTTTACATACATAAAGCTAATGTTGAGATATATTCGATTGTTTTTCATGTATCCACAAATTCACCCAAACATTCTCCAATATGAAACTTCTCGTTGTTAGAGTAGAAGCACAGGTTGTTACAATATTTTCCCCAAGACTTTGAAGTTTATAATCCAATTAGCCTCATAAAAACCCACTCCTGGCATACCCACTCTAATCGTGCCTTTATTATGTTACTAATTCCATATCTGGTCCATATCGAACAACGAACCAGCTCGTTGTTCGTTATTCGCTAATAACGAACAACGAATAACGAACAACGAGGTAACTTAAAGTCGCCATCAAACTTTGACTCATATAAATGTAGAGGTTTACCAACACAAACCAAAACAACCAAGTTCAATAATTTAATCACGTTTTTTTCCCCTTCAATTAAATCAGAAAAAAATTCTTGCATCGTTGAAATAATGAATTTATTATCACCTTTAAGTGCAATACTACAAGTATTGCAACCACTGGGGAATTAAAGTCCCATAAACTTCTTCTATTGTTTTATCTATCATTCAATAAACAGTCAAGCTGTGCCTATGGGGAACTTAAAGACGCTTTGCGTTAAGTGATCCACAACGCACTATTAGTTATGACGTCAATGATGACTGTGTTAGTGTCCACACGGATGAGTTAATTATCATGCATATCAATTTACCTGTCAAGCTTTTGTTTATCTTCTACTGTATTATTTACCTATCATTGAACTCGAAATAACATTGTTTTAATCTTTGTTCATTTATTTTCAATTAAAATGTATGAGTAATCAAGTATTAAGCGGATAACAAATTCCATCGACTCTTTTGTATTTGCAAAACAATGGAAACCGATACAAAACACAATTTAATACACCGAAACATACCTCGATTTTTTGTTTGGCGCCCCCAAACAGTTTTAACTGAAAGAAGAATTGGCAGCCCTATCCCAACCCACTTCTGTATTAATACTCTAATGTCTGAAGAGTCATTCCACGAGAAAACCATGCAAAATCATGCAGAATCGAGAAGGTGGGGGGTCGGCAGATCGAGTTCATCTCAGGGGTGTTTCATGGACACCCCCAGACTACTTCATAGCCAGAGGGGCCGATCTCAAAATTAAAGTTTTTGAGATACAGCATCTGGGTGATTTTTGGCCAATTTCGCCCATTTTCAGGTCATTTTTGGTCAATTTTTAGCCACCTATTGTGGCGAGTGTAGGGATTGGATGGAAATGGTGGTGATTGGGGATGTTAGTGGGGGTCTTCCTGTGCCCCAGGGTGAATACCATAAAGTCGCATCTATCTTCTGGCTGTAATGGTCAGCAAATTTGTAACATATAGCGAAAAAACCGGAAAATATGCACCTGCGTAGATTCGCTTTATTTTCTATGATGCGGGGGAAGGTCCAAATATCGAAATGGTTTTATGCACAGCTTGATACCCTCTATCGATATAAAAAATAAAATCTCTGTCACCTCTCTTCCATCAATACGAAATCGCAAGTCAAAGTTGGTGAATTTTCCCTATTGTAAATCTCAGATTCTCTACGAAATGGCTTACTACTTTCATTCAGGCTAAGCTAGCTTTACTCGTTTCTTCACCAAATCATTCATGTATATTGGATTAGCCCTTAGTAATAATCATTATTTGATTATTTACGTATATTCGAGATCTAGTGCCTCGTATACTATCTAACAATCCGTCATTATACATTGCAAATATAAATGTTATCGAAACAACAGTTACATGTATGGTTTCTTATTTGCACACCTCATTGACCGTTTAACACCTCATAGTTCTTTAGATAAGTAATAAATTATGGCTTCAGTTCACTGTAACTACTTAGGACTTGTTATCATCGCTCCCGTAAAAAGACAAAACCTAGTAACTCACTTGTTTTTATCAAAATTGAGTTACGACCAAATTTGTAGTTACTAGGGTGTGTCCTTCCTGTTGTTGTACTAGATCTTCCAATCTTTGATTTTGTAAGCAGTTACACCCAAGCCACAACCGTGCAACTTTCTTCATTTTCCTAGTATGCCACATAGGTTTTTCTTTGTTTTCTCAAAATAAGAAAAACGTGAGTTACTAGGTTTTGCCTTTTGACGGGAGATAACTTTGAGTTTATTAGTGCTTGTTATATATAATGTCCAAATTTATGGCTTCTTTTTACTGTATATAAATACTTGATGGACACAGTTGGACTAAGTAGATTAGTGAAAAAAGAAAGGGTCAAAGCTAGACAAATTCTCCATACGAAGGAAGCCCAACCATCCTACACATTTATTTTTATCTTTTTATTTTTTCTACTGATTTATATCTTAACTTATTTATTTATACGACGTAGGGTGGCTGAGTAAAACATCCTCTCGAAGGAAGCCCAACCACCCTACAACTGTATTTTAATCTATTCATTTTACTTCATCTTTACTTTACTTTTACTTTAATTTACTTTATTTTTATTTATTACCTTTAATTTTTTTAACTAATAAAGTTTTAATACAGCGTAGGATGGCTAAGCTAAAACGTCCTCACGAAGGAAGCCCAACCATCCTACAAATGTATTATACTCTCTTTATTTATTTAATTTTATATTAGTTTAATTTATTACTAACATCTACTAAACTGGCGGGATAGTGGAGTAAGAGGGAGTCATGATCAGACGGGCTCGGTATCTAAACACTATTCTGCCAAAAACAAATACCAGTGGGATAGTGGAGTAAGGGGAGGCCACGGGAAGACAGGCCTGGAACCGAAACACAAATCCCACAAAGATGACATCTACCAACCCAGAAGCAGAAGAGATCATCTACCAAACGATATGTTTTTATTAAATAAAGGGAAGAACTTCCCACTAAAACCTTATCCATGGCCTAAGGCCAAAATGGAAAGATTGCAAAATCATATTCTAAAAATCAGGAAGCAGCTTCGGCTCTCCTATGTCTTGTCTGTGATATCACTTAAGTGGAAGCAGAAGTTAAACACCAAACGAACGAAGGGAGAAGCTATTGTTAACTGCAAAAAAACATGCAAAGGGCTCTAGACAAATTCATGTCATGGGCAAACGACTGGGGATTTAAAGTCCCAGAGAAGAAAACGGTCGGTATGCTTGTGAGCAGGGATAGTGGGAGAAGCAGAATGACTCTGTGTATGAACGGGAAAACCACCGAGTTTAAAGACCAAACCAAGTTCCATGGAGAAGAAGAAGAAGAAGTTCCATGGCGTTATCTTTGACCGAAGGCTGACCTGGAAACCGCACATCAACTTGACTGTAGATAGATGCTCCAAAATCCTAAACTTAATGAGAAAAATAACGGGTAGCATGTGGGGTGCCAATAGAGTAAAGTAAGCTTGAGACCATACAATACAAAGATATGTGTATTGCGACTAGCGTAGGGCTTGGGACTAGGAGATAGGCATTACTACAGGAAGCCGGGGAGGTGCCCCTATCCCTAAGTAGAAAAGAACTAGCACCAAGGTATTGGGCTAAGATCTCGCAACTGGGCGAAAGATCCCATACTTTTGTCAGTCTACAAAAAAACATGATATGTGAGAGATCCTAGAAAGAAAAGCTTCGGCCAAGGTATAAGGGAAATAATCCGACAAGAAAACCGACAAGAAACACAACCCCACTGCTGCACATGCTTTCTCTCTAGAACACCTGGAAGACAACTGGCCGTCTGATTACTTGGACCATGTGTACACGGATGGCTCACGCAACCATGAAAGCGGCACCAGCTCGTTTGGAATATACCTGCCAAACGGGGAACAGGGATAAAAGCAGGAAACTGCCCAATAACTGCTCGGTGTACACCGCAGAGCTTGTGGCCATTCGTGACGCTATGTCATGAATCTCCCATCAAAAGACTAGTAAATTCGTCGTTCCAAGCGACTCTCTAAGCAGTCTTATTTCAATCCAAAATGAACACTCGGACTAAAGACCAGAAGTCATTTTGGAAATCGGGCAGCTGTACCAGAGAAGGGAAGCAAATTAGAGCTCGTGTGGATTCCATCACATGTCAACATTAGAGGAAACGAGGAGGCAGATCGACTCGCCAACGAAGGTCTCAAGGACACAGCACCACTCCGCACCATAGACTACAGCACCACGGAAATCTACAGTATGGTTAAAAAAACAGGTCAATTCATTCTGGGAATTGAAATTTGTTGAACTTGACAATACAGATTCCGGCTACACGAAAACGGCGATCAATCACCCTAGTAGATACATATGCAGACTTGTATCGAAACTAAGGGTGAAAGAGCGGCTGTGAGACTACAAACGCCAAGTCATCGTCTGTGAGTGCGGAGAAGAATGTACCACCAACCATGTCCTGGTAGACTGCGAAGATAACAAGGAGGAGAGAAGGGAACTAGTGAGAATGATGGAGACTAACAACATACCATTCAACACCAAGACCTTACTCTTCTCGAAACCAGATCTGAAACTGCTAATCTTCGAACAAATCCATGCCCTTATGGACACAGTTGGACTAAGTAGAATAGTGAAGTAAGAGGGGGTCACAGTTAGACGGGCACGGCATCTAAACACTAAACTACATGGGGGATTTATACCAAACTGGCAGGATAATGGAGTAAGGGAGAGTCACAATCAGACGGACTCGGCATCTAAACACTATTCCGCCATCAAATAGACATCAAACCTACAGAGTGGGATACTGGAATAAGGGGGGTCACGATAAGACGGGCCTGGCACCTAAACACAAATCCCACAAAGATGACATCTACCACATTAGCAGGAGTGGAGTAATTGGGAGTTACAGTCAGACGGACTCAACACCTAAACACTATTCCACAAAAGAAACAGATACCAAACCCATAGAGTGGGATTGTGGAGTAAGGGGAGGTCTCGATAAGACATCTACCAATCCAGAAGCAGAGGAAAAAATCTACCAAACGATATGGTTTTTATTAAATAAAGGGAAGAACTTCCTACAAAACCCAATCCATGGCCTAAGGCCGAAAATGGAAAGATTCGCAAAATCATATTTTAAAAACAGGAAGCAGCTTCGACTCTCCTATTTCTTGATGACAAACCCTAAGTAATTACAGTGAACTGAAGCCATAATTAATTACTTATCTAAAGAACTATGAGGTGTTAAACGGTCAATGAGGTGTGCAATAAGAAACCATAACTGTTGTTTCGATAACATTTATATTTGCAATGTATAATGACGGATTGTTAGATAGTATACGAGGCACTAGATCTCGAATATACGTAAATAATCAAATAATGATTAATACTAAGGGCTAATCCAATATACATGAATGATTTGGTGAAGAAACGAGTAAAGCTAGCTTAGCTTGAATGAAAGTAGTAAGCCATTTCGTAGAGAATCAGAGATTTACAATAGGGAAAATTCACCAACTTTGACTTGCGATTTCGTATTGATGGAAGAGAGGTGACAGAGATTTTATGTTTTATATCGATAGAGGGTATCAAGCTGTGCATAAAACCATTTCGATATTTGGACCTACCCCCGCATATTTACCGGTTTTTTCGCTATATGTTACACTTTTGCTGAGCATTACACCCAGAAGATAGATGTGACTTTATGGTATTCACACTGGGGCACAGGAAGACCCCCACTAACATCCCCAATCACCACCATTTCCATCCAATCCCTACACTCGCCACAATAGGTGGCTAAAAATTGACCAAAAATGACCTAAAAATGGGCGAAATTGGCCAAAAATCACCCGGATGCTGTATCTCAGTAACGGTGAATTTCTGAGATCAGCCCTTCTGGCTGTTAAGTAGTCTGGATGAGTCCACAAAATCCCCACAAGATGAACTCGATCTGCCGACCCCCACCTTCTCACCTTCTGCATGGTTTTCTCGTGGAATGACTCTGAAGCATTATCTTGACGAGGCAGTAAACTCTAATTCCATCTCCGTTCTTCGAGTTGGTGAAAGATAACTCGGTTAACTCGATATCCCGGGACATTACGTAAAAGGAGATGGTAACAATCAAGCCATCTGGGACTTTAAAATGCTTACACACCAACATTAACACATGGGACAATATCGGAACTTAGACATTTGCGTTACAGAAATGTTCCCTAAATTAAAGCGATGTTATTTTAATCTTTCGTCCAGTAAAGTGCAAATGGAAAATGCTCATATTTTACTGAAATGCATGTGTAAATTCAGATTTGGCCATTTCAAGGGTTGCGTTTAAACATTTAGCTTTCCCAGCGTATATTTTAACTGTATACATGTAGCTCGTACAGTCGAGTGCTGGCGCAGCGTCTAACAATGATGTCTTGGGCTCCCGTTGTTGGCCAATTTTCGGTCGAGGTTTTTTGTTTGTCACTGCTGTAGGACGGAATGGAACGTAAAACCGAGGCCCTAATAACACACGGCATTGTATATGTCGTCTTCGTTAGCCCAGTCGCTACCCGGTGCAAAAACGTTTCACGTTAAATCTGATTTCATTTCACTTCACACATGGCCAAGTTAAATAAAGTACACTTACTACTTTATATCCAGATTTTGATCAACTTTGATCAAAGCAAAACTTTCGTCATATGTTAAATCCGCTTCGGGAAAACATACGTAAATGACTTTAAACGGTGACGTCCAGAGGATGGGATCAAGGCGTAACTTATTCAAAGGATCCCGGATCTTTTGATCAAAATTACAATATTTTGTGAATTTAATGAATAGTAAATAAGCTATTTTGTTCTCTGACATTTGCGTCTTTAATAACTTGCATCCGCAAAAACCGAGCTTTCAAGATGTATATCTTTGTACCGGGAAAAGATTTATATAATGACGCAGATGATATTGATTTTTATCGTAACAATGTAGATGAGAAACACCTGAATATGTAATTTACTTTAAAATGTTTAATATCGCTATCCATTGTCTGGGATCTTAGGACACAAACTAGGTCATTTCAGGACTAACACATGGTTCAATTTTATTTCAATAATTCGCTTAGGTGTCTTTAGAAGTGGGACGAAACCGAGGGGCCCAGAGAAAACCCACGAGATTGGACAGACAATTCTGCTGCTTGTTGACCAAATGACAGACCTTATGATACAGCGCGCACGTACTTAACATTCGGCCACCCCCCCCCCCGATCTTTTAAGATAAGTGTGCGAAATGTTATGAAAAAAATGTTTTACATTTTCCAGATGAAAATTCTCAGCAATCCTTGTTTTATTTATGGGAATGCGGTTTGGTTTAGCTACTGCTCTAACATTAAGTATAGTCTATTTCGTTCGCTGGCAACTCAATATCGCAGATACTTCTTCAGTATCAGTCACACAAAAGGTTGCCCTTTTTAGATTAAATAAATTTCACAGACCATTTTTTTGTGACTATAATATCGTTTGAAAAAAAACGCAGACAAATTTATACATGAGAAATATTGGAATTATTCTAAAAAATATATAAAATCGATTACAATCCAATAAATACTCCCCTTTTGTCACGAAATGAATAAATAACATATATTAATGGCTATACCACAATAAAAAAAACTAGATCGATAGCAATTTGTATTAAAGCCTCAATACCACTCTTGAGGTAACTGAATAATATGTCCCAATCTTTATTCTGGTCAACAATTTGTACTTTTCTATAATATTCCAATTAATAAATGATACAAATTTCATCTTAAAACATCTAATTTTAAAAAAATTGGAAAAATTCAACTACATGCCGTAACATGGTTTGAAAAGCTTTACGTAAACACTTTCAAATTCAACTTGGATTTAAACATATTTTCGAACCCTCTGGACAAGTGAGATAGATTGTAATGGATAATTTACACAACAGGTAGGACACTTAAACATCTTGTCGTTAGAATAAGGCTATTTTATTTTTACTTGACCTGTCAAGCCAGCAAGATCATTATTGTCCCTTTAATAGATGGGATCAAAATTTACCTACTGGACAAATATTTCTATGGATTTTAAAAGTACCACAAAAAAGTACCACAGCTGTCTCCTTTTTATCGACGCTTAAATATTAGTATTTCGGTTGTGGTATAGATCTGAAATTTTTGTCTGCCTGAATTCTATCCTAGTTTTTGGTTTGTAAGTCAGTCAAAGAGACGACAATCTTAAATTAGTGGTTTCTGGAAAGCGAAATGAAGTAAAATGGGGCTTAGTGTATAATTATGTTTCAATCGGGCGACTGGAGACAGGCGTCATTAAGGTATACATACTTTCAATGAATGGCATACATAAGACTTCGTTTTTTCGTCCCATCTGAACGCCTAAACGCTTTCCTTGTCAAATCATTGATCAAACATTATTTTACTTCTAAAGAATCCACATTGATAAGTCATTGTTCTAGAATATATGTTTCTATTTGCTGTAAACATTACTAAGTAAAACAAAAACAAACTCTAGTCATATATCCTTTAGAGGAATAAATCTGTTTTTGTATTAGAATTTTATTATTCCCTTGTTAGTTTCATGACATTAATGAGTAATGGGTGCCATTCAATTTAATCATTGGCGTGTACACCAGTAAAACAACAAACATTTTAAAAACTTGTTATCCTAAATGAATAGGTACAATAAGTTCAAATGAATAATAAACAGGATGAATTATGTCAAAAAACAATGGGCGGTATGGCCTGGTGGTCTAGAGGGCCGCGCTTCGACCTCTAGCTCGACCTCTGGCTTGCGGCTGTGGTTTCGAACCCTAGTGTAAACGTATGTGACATGGAGATAGGGGCGCCTTCTCAACCTTATTGAGTCAACTGGCGTGGTTTCGAATCCACGGTTGTACTTGACAAGGGATAGGATCGCCTGTCCAACCTCGTGGGTTTTCTTCGGGTCCTCCATTTTCCTCCAACTGCTAAAGACCCCTACGCACAAGCGAATTGTTGAAATACAATTAAAACCATATGTTAGTCCCAAAATGATCTAGTTTGTGTCGAGTGGACGTTAAACCCCATTTCTCTCTCTCTCTCTACTACTACTTATAGTAATATATAGATATTAATCATTAGTATAAGATCTGTTCGTAGAATATAAAAAAATAATTATATCATCAAAAGGTAGATATTGAACACTATATATACTATCAATTATTATGAAGTTGAATAATAACTATTCACTAATTCATATTCTAACATATTCTGATTCAATAGTCAAAGAATCAAATTACCGTTACAAACGAGTAACCCTTACCCTAATTCGTGACATGAAAGAAAAGAGTTTATAATTAAGTGTCGTTGACACCTAATAAAGTCAGTATGTTAGTGAAGGGTATATTATTATTGAAACAGTAACTATAATATTAGAGTAATATATACATAGCCTTTAGTGAATAACTTTATTAAAAGTCCACATAGAGCCCATTAGATGTATAAAATACCTTTAAGCCATTCCATTTATAAATATTACATGTAATCATATAGATGTCTACGTAGGTTAAATGGGTTTAACATGTAATCATTTAGATCTTTACGTATTTTGAATGAGTTTAATGGGTACTCGTAATGTCAAGTTTGAATTGCCTAGTCTGTTAGGGCTATTCTATACCATCAATATTTCAAATGCTCCAATACAGAATGGATTTAAAACTTTCTAATGGAAGGAGAAAGGGAAATAAAACTTGCCTCGTGAGAATTGATATTTATATAATCGAAAAAACTTCTGAAAGGGGAAGTGTCAGTTGAAATTTATGTGAAGTTGTATTTAATTTAAAAGGGTTGGGGTACTCGTGCGCTGTAATCCCGAGAGCTTGGGATGGAGGGGGTAGGGTGGATGGCCGAATGGCTAGCACGTGCGCGCTGTATTATAAGGTCTGCCATTAAGTCAACTGGCGTGGTTTCGATTCCTCGGTTGTACGTGGCAAGAAGTAGGATCGCCTGTCCAACCTCGTGGGTCTTCTCCGGGGCCTCCGGTTTCGTCCCGCTACGAAAGACGTCTACGCGCAGGCGAATTATTGAAATAAAATTGAACCACGTGTTAGTCTCCAAATGACCTAGTTTGTGTCGAGTTTTCCTCTCTCTCCGTTAAAGAGCTGAACCATCTAGACACTATTGTAGTTAGAGGTTAATACCAAGTCAACTGGTAGTATAACTCGCGAATTGTTTGTTGAAGTTTAAATCATTTGAATCAATCTAATCTACACGAATATACCGACTTAGAAGCTATAATCACTATACAAGGTGAAACAACCCTTGAAGGGGTAACTTAGTGGATTATACATTAGTTTATTTATATCCCCGTAAGTTTATTAAGCGATAGGCTAGAGTTTACCTTAAACACTCAAACTATTTTAATCAAATCGTTTATTAAACGATAGGTAAAGTAGAGTTTACCTTAAACACTCCAACTATTTTTAACAAATAGTATTAGCGCACCTTTTTTTTACCACTTTCTATCAGTGTTTACTCTAAAAGTTAAGCATGTTTAAACAATTAGACATGGCCATAAACAGCGGATTACATGGACAGGTTTTATAGACTTTTTTTGACCTAAAAATTAGGACCCTTCAGAGCGGTAAAAGTAAAAAAAAATCGGTCTGGTGAAATGAAGTTAAATAGATATTTTAAAGAGGTATTACTAATTGCACCAAGAAAATAAATGTACATGTAACTGATTTTGTATAATAATAAATAACGACTTCTTTAATATCATTTACAAATGAGAGAGAGAGAGAGAGAGAGAGAGAGAGAAATGGGGTTTAACATATGGTTTAATTCTATTTCAATAATTCGCTTGTGCGTAGGCGTCCTTAGCAGTGGGAGGAAAACCACCAGGTTGAGAAGGCGCCCCTATCTCCATGCCACATACGCTCACACCAGGGCTCGAAACCACAGCCGCAAGCCAGAGGTGACCGGACAGCTAGAGGCCAAAGCGCGGCCCTCTAGACCCCTATTTGCAAATGAAGCACTGACTTAATACCAATATAGCTAATGAAGCACTGGAATAATGCAATCCAAAAATTGAAATTTGAAACGTGAATATCGTAGCGAAATGAACATGTCCCATGTAAGTGTATTGTCTAGTGCGCAATAGACAGAGGTCCACAGACGTAAAATATTTATAGAATTTGTTGGTTGTTTTTGTTATTTTAAAATATGGAAATCTGAATGTACCCAGATACAGTCACGAACGGCGATCTGACTTTTGAAACCTGAATAGATTATCTCTCGAATACATTGCGTATGATCTTCATTTAGATGGTCGAACAGTCGGAAAAATTGATCTTTAACTAACAGATATCTGTAGCATAGATTTATCACGCCATTCGTCCGTTCTCGTGGTTTTTTTTCTGGGTCCTCCGGTTTCCCCCACTCGTAAAGACACCTACGCCCAAACGAACTATTGAAATAAAATTAAAGCTATATTATGTTAGTCTCGAAACGAACTAATTTGTGTCGAGTGGACGTTAAATCTCATTGCTCTCTCTTTCGCTAACGCCATTTGTGTAACAATGTGAACATTAACGTAAGGTATCAAGGAGAGATATATGCGTGACAATATTCATGATATTGTGAAAGCGAAATCTCTAACAGTAATTTATGAGTTAAAAAAATATGTTAAATTCCGTTCAGCATTTACAAAGATATGACGAATTGAAACGTCCGTCGATCTATGCTTCTCCCTTTGTAACAAGACGCCGCCATGCTATTTAGCTGGGACCAAACTGGTAGGCCTGTTTTAAATCCGGTTGGTATTTTGATTTTTTTTTAATTAAACGTTAATACTCAAACTGTGTACATATTACCATGGATTAAGCCGTGAGAAGTTTGTTATTTCCCGAAAAATGCAAAGCAAGCAGCAGTACTTTCAGAGTGAATTGAGCAGGGAATATAATTTACCTGTCTAAAGTATGTGTTTATTTGAGGGGTTTTGAGTTTCGCTGGCTTTTTCTTTGGTCTCCCTCCAAATGTCCATGGTCTCTGTCCTTCTAGTGTCATTGTTGTCATTCTGTAAATAGAAAAATTTGAAAACTAACATACAATGATAAACTCTGAATTCAATTATTTCCTTTTAGTCCTACTCAAACCCCATGCCTTGGTTAAATCCAACCAGGTAAAGAAATTACGTTTATCTGCCACCAACAGCTATTAACAACTACTATAATCAAAAAATTAACTAAGATATTTGATGATATTTGATGATATGAATGAAATATCGTTAACGTCCTATTGTTCAGCTCCGACTAGGCTAGTAAAGATTAGTATACACCATAGAGTGTAAAATGGAAATGAAATGGGGTTTAACATCCCACTGGTCGTTCCTAAACTGGGCTAATTTTGCCCGGACAGCAGCTCTACGATCTACTCCCTCTGCTAAAGACCCCCACACGCAAGCGAATTACTGAAATAAAATTGAACCATATGTTAGTTCGGAAATGACCTAATTTGTGTCAAATGGACGTTAACCCCCATGTCTTTACCCCCCTCCCTCTCTCTCTCTTTCTGATTAATTATACGGAAAAATAAAAAGGGTTACTCTGTCCGTGGTGATATACAATGTCTCCATAGAGATTAAAAATCAAATAATACGATAGAGTTACCTGTAAGTGGTTAAGCACGTTGTTGGAGATCGAGTACCCTCTAAATTAGTATATACATATATCCAAATAAACTTTTAAATGATCTTAAAACCTATATCAGAAAAAAACCCGGGTCACTTTACATATACATTACGTACAGTATCTGTTCATTCGGCAAACCTCGACAGATTCCGGTGCCCTACATCTAGACTCGGCTGTATGATGAAGTCCGCCATTTTGGAACTATTTTAAAGGACCCGGATAAACATGGTTGCCCCCAGGAGATGGGTGCCAGTCAAGTCGTCCACAAGCGAAGTCGTCCACAACCGTTATGAATTTGTTAATGAATTTGTTATTTATGGAATAAAACGATTTACTTTGTTGTTTATTTGCCGGGAGAATTAAAGGGTGACCACGCAGAAAAAAACTATACTAATTAAAAATACATCGCGTGGACGACTCCAAAAAACGTATTACAATATCCAGAAATTATTTACTTTGTTGTTTATTTACCGAGAGAAAGGGTGACCACGCAGAAAAACTATATTATTTACACATACATTATGTGTCCAGAAATTATACTAAGTCGTGTGGACGACTCCACCAACGGGTGCGGACAGCTTAACCACATTTTGGGACTTTTTTGTAAAAGCGGAACGTTTTCCTGTTGAGTAAATCGGTAGTCGACAAGCCGCATTGCAAATGTATGGTCGTAGGTACATATCAATGACTATCATACATCCGAGTCTAGATGTAGGTCACGGAGAGTACCGGAATCTGTCGAGGTTTGCCGAATGAGTATCTGTTATTACAATACTTTAAGACACATTTATCCAGTAAACTGTAGACTTTATTATCATAACAACCAGCCTTTATTGATTCATAAAATTACACCATATTTTATGGTTTATTTATTTGAAAAGTGGACCCTTAAATCAGAACGAGATCGTATCGATCAGCATCGATAAACAAACGCACTTTGTCAATGTCAGAAATAAATGTATTCAATAAGACCTTTCGTTATAAAAACCCGTTGGTAGTTGAATAGGTAAAACAGGTAAATTGTGATTTGATTCGATTGTTTAATCGATAAATTATAAAATCAATCCATGAAATCAAAAATAACATAATAAGCTAAATTATAAAAAGAAAATATCCTGTGCGGATTTCAGAAGCTGTTCGTCAACTCTTTTAAACAACTCAGGGAGAGAGAGAGAGAGAGAGAGAGAGAGAGAGAGAGAGAGAGAGAGAGAGAGAAACTCGACACAAACCAGGTCATTTCAGGACTAATATATGGTTTACTTGTATTTCAACAATTCGCTTGCACCGAGGGTTCTTTAGCAGTGGGAGGGAACCCGAGGTCCCGAAGAAAACCCACGGGGTTGGACAGGCGACCCTACTCCTTGTCACGTACAGCGGGTGATTCAAACAACTCTTGGACTATATACTCTTGCTAAATGATAATGGACAGAGAGTGTTATCTAGTTACCATGTGAAGAATTTTCAATATGTGACCTGGGGGTCACGGTGGCTAAGTGGGTAAGACGCTGGCTCTATATCCTGGCGGTCGGGTGTTCAATCCCTACATTGGACGAGAAAGTTTATCCAGATTTTCCGGCGTTGTTCCCCTTTGCCATAGATGCAGGACGGGGAGTCTGACAAGTACGAAAAACCAAGGTACCGTTTACACATTGGCGCGCACGTAGAATATCCCTTGACAGTTGGAATCGATAGGCTATAAGAGTAGGCCATATTGCCCATATCCTGACACGATTTCCCTCATACACTGTATGGCGTATGCCCGTCTTCATTTGCCCAGTTCGGAGCAGAACAGTAGGTCATTAAACTCCGTTTCATTTCATTTCAATATGTGAGTTCATTTTAAGATGTAGGTTATATCCTTTAATTATTTAATTGATGGTAAACGGAAACAGCGATGCAAGTAAACTATAAATAAAACAAACACCATTTTGTTTCACTTTTCTACTTGCTTACCAATAACCGAATAAACTAAACTAATAACTAAATCTAGTTAAATCCATTTGCTTTATCTATAAGCCACACTGCGTTAACTGGCAAATAATTTACTTCATATATATATAAATATTAACTCTTCACAAACAAATATAATCGCTATCCCAGAGAATTTCCGTTTCATTTAATTATCCAGTGTGTGTGTTTAAACTCTTAAACCTAGGAATGTTTATATACCTAATACCCCTGTAAACAAACCAAACACTACCTTATACTCTTATCTTTAAAGCGACGCCCAAGGTTTGAAAATATTTGATAAATAGTAAGATTTTATTTCATATGGTTGCAACTTACATCTAAAAGCGACAAATAGAGAAAGATTGAGAGTAATGGAGAGAGAGAGAGAGAAAGAGAGAGAGAGAGAGGGGAGGGTTTAGTGACCACTAGACACAAACTATGTCATTTCGAGACTAACATATGGTACCATTATAATTCCAATAAATCGCTTACGCGTAGGGGTCCCGGCGGGAGGACCGGAAGAAAACCCACGAGGTCGGACAGGCGATCCTACTCCTTGTCAAGTACAACCGGGGAATCGATTCAATCGAAACCTTGCCAGTTGGCTCAATGACAGACGTTAATTTAGTTTAAACAATATTTTATTCACCAAGCTGAATTGGATTGAACAACAGGCAAATCCACATGCTAACCATTCACCCATCCTCTCCCCACACACACATCTAAGATTTAACGTTATAATATTTCTGAAGTTTTTCATATCAAAGAATCCGAATAACTGACTTATACAAACCTAGTTAGATGGATATCAGCGACAGAGATATACGCTAAAGAGAAATCTACACAGTCCAGTGTATCTAGAATTCCATGCACTAAACACTTCTTCTAAGTGTCCCTCTTAAAACTGTGTGTTTAACACAGGTGTGTCTTTCTAATAAAATATACGTGCATTTGAAGAATGTGTAAGATATCATAGCGCCCTAGAAACTGTTTTCTTCAGTATTAACGCGCTTTATAAATAACGATATCATTAAAATTATATAGATCTTTACTTATTAAAACTTAGTATCTCTAAAAAAGTGAAAAAAAAACCATAACTTAATATATCCAGGCCTCCACTGTTTATGACATTTGGCTAACAAGAAATGAGCTAAGCGGAAAAAAAGATCAAATTCAAATTCCACACCCATTTTCGCGGTTTCAGAATAACAATACTGGACCATTAAATTGACCAACATAGTTGTACAATATAAATATTGTTTACATGCATATCATATATTGTTTATTTCATTTAGTTTCCTGTAATTCACCCACTGAAAAATCGTTGTATTTTTAAAACTGATACTTTTTACTAGGTCCTAAAGCATGGTGGAATATACACATTTAAAAAACACGTAGATTTTATGAGAAAAAAAACCCCTGAAATGGTTGTCAAAGAAAATAAATCATAAACTTGTCTAAGAAAGTTTCATTTATTTTGGGCTGTAGTAATAAATGTAAATGTAAAATTTGAACTCACCTTTAAAGATATATCCATAAATTATAAAACTTTTTATCATCGATAGCGGTAAGTATGGGTCCTTGTACAATATAGCTCTTGGTTATAGTTGTATATCTATACTTTGTATGTAACTGATGATGACAGGTGTGCGCTGTATATATATATATATATATTATTTACTAACTGTTCAAGGGGTGTATGCAAACGCAATCTGTTTAACCAATTTTGCTAAGGGACATAACTCCATTTAGCTTCAAAATAGCTTCATAGACTCGGACGAGATTTGCGTCCACTCGACAAAAGCCAAGTCATTTAGGGACTTACATGTAACTGTATTTCATTAATTCGCTTCATCAATAGGAGACACCGACAGCACTCGGTGACATACCTTATGATTTAAAACGAATGTATTTTAATTGGTATTAAATGGAGTTATATCTAATTGATTTAATCAAATATTTATACATTCTTCTCATTTGAAAGATTCAATATAATGATGTAGGTGACATTCAGTTTATTTTTTTGATAACTTGATTAGGATTGATCTCGCCATGAATTACATTGTTAAGGAATGCCATGGGGTTTAACGTCACGGAGGCCACCCGTGCGACTACCACTGTCCCGGGGGTCACGGTGGCTAAGTGAGTAAGACGCTGGCTCGCAAGTCTAGAGGGCGGGTGTACGATCCCTGCATTGGCGAGAAGTTCATCCAGATTTTCCGACGTAATTTCCCCTAGTTATTGACGCAGGACGAAGGGCCTGTCTAGTCGTTCGGATGTTACAAAAAACCGAGGTCCCGTGTACATATTGGCGTGTACGTAAAATATCCCTTGCCGCTGTCCGGGCAAAACTTCTCCCAAAGTACACTGTCTTTCGTATGCCTGTCTTCATTAGCCCATTAAAAGCATTCACCACTGCCCATTTCTGCCCCGAAGAACTATCTATTTCGAGAATTGGTCTCTTTCCGAATTGCCGCCATATCAAAAATATAATCAACTCTTTTGTAATGCGGTTCTTAACTAATCAACATCTTTCACCATACACACAAAGCCTAAATAAACTGTTCCAGTTTTATAATACGGGGGCGGAATAAATAAGTTTTCAAAATTATCGAGTATAATTAGTGTTTTCGATAAAAATCGTTGATTTAGGAATAAAAATGTTGACCAACTACCTTAACGTCTGCTTAGTATGCCGATGTCCCTTATATGCACGTTTAACAAGTCTAAGAAATTACATTTATATCAAATATCCAGACAAGTCAATATTATATTTATATACTTAGAACTACTTGCACTGAGTTTATCGAACCTTTCCAGTAACACTAAATTGGTTCTAAAATATGGAAGACCAAACAGCTCTTTATTCAGTGTTCTTAATTCTTATTTCTTAATTCATAGTCCTTAATTCTTATATCTTCATTTGTTGTCGTATTTCGACATTTGTAGGCCAAAATCAACATTTGTAGACTAAAACCAACATTTGTATCTTAAAATCAATATTTTAAAATTGTATCTTTATTCGATTTGATTTTATTATAAAATGAAAATTAAATTTCTTATAGAAATATAAAAAAAAATACATTTACATTTTCATTTCATCAAAATTACATTTACATTTCATCAAAATTACATTTACATTTCATCAAAAACATACAACTACAAACCAATCTTGAACAAATCTCCAAATACAAATCTTGCAAAACATTTCTCGAAAAACATTTCTTGAAATACATTTCTCGAAAAACATTTCTTGAAATACATTTCTTGAAATACATTTCTCGAAATACATTTCTCGAAAAACATTTCTTGAAATACATTTCTCGAAAAACATTTCTTGAAACGCTCGTGGTGGGCTGATAAAGTTGAAGCCATTGACGTCGTATTATGACGTCAATGGTTGAAACAGACTTTTAAGATGACCTTGACACAGCAAGATTGTCTTCCGACTTGTTGGTACACGCAGATGCCACTGTTGTCACTAGGCCCTACAGGCCTTCCAGGCCTTACAATTACAAAGAAAATGTAAATAAGATCTATCTTAGAAATGAGCAAAACTGGATACTTACATGTATAAATCTTTAATTTAATATTAATATTGAAATTAAAATTACATTAGGTACGGTACAGACTATAGTCTAGATCTGTTGATAATTCAATTATCGGTTATCTAAATATGAGAGGCCAGAGGGCGAAAATAAGTAGTGTTCCCAGTTCATTATCTGAGTGATATCATAAAAAATATCATAAGGATTAGGGTAGGCTATGCCATAGGAAATCATACAGAGAGAGAGAGAAATGGTGTTTAACTTGAATATTCACACCACACCAGGGGCCGCCGAGTGTGCCCGATTTCGGGGGGGGGGGGGGGGGCTACTGACCATACCCCCCCCCCCGAACCTTTTTTCGCTTTTTTGAGCTTTTGGCGACATTTTATTTTCACTATTTAAAATTATTGCCGGGGCTAAAGCCCCCCCCCTAGCCCCCCCGGCTCCGCGGCCCCTGCTCCACACGTCATTTCGAAACTATATATAACATTCGCCCTAAATTAACATAGGCTACAGCGTTCGATAGTCAAATGTCCAAGCTTTTATTAAATCATATATCTACAGTTCTACAACAATGAATCAATATCCATATCTATATCATTGGATAGGCCAGAAAAGGGATCCTTTTGCTGATCGTAAGTCACTAGAAAATTATTCATAATCGTAGTCTATTGTTATGTTCCCCTTGCCTTAGGTCATTGTGATATGTCAGTTGTAGGCTATTCCATGTGTCAGGCACAAAAAACGATAGTTAGGCCTACATTCACTATTCACAGTTCATACATTGTGCTTCGGTCGGATATATTTCAGATATACACAATTGATTATGTCAGGCGCGGTCCGGCAAGCTGTAAAAAAAATTGTACAGACAATAATAAATGAATGAAATGGGCTTTAACGTCCTACTGTTATGCACTTAACCTGAGCTAATTGAAGACGGGCATACGCCATACAGTGTGCTATGAGGGTAATTTTGCCTGGACAGCGGCGCTACATCCTACTCTTATATCGAATTCCAACTGCCAAGGGATCTTTTACGTGTACTCCAATGTGTACACGGGACCTCGGTTTTTTGTCCCATCCGAACGACTAGGCAGCTGTCCTTGTCAGGCCCTCCTTCTGCATCACAGACAAGGGGAAATCACGTCGGAAAATCGAGATGAACTTTCTCGGCCATTGCAGGGATCGAACACCCGACCTCCAGGCTAACGAACCAGCGCCTTATCAACTTAGCCACCGTGATCCCCCTGTACCGACAATAAACACTGAAAATAGAGTGGGAGTTGAGTTTAATATTTGAAGATTTGAAGATCAGATGCCAGTAAATCAGATATATGGAGTCTTGTCCTAAAAAATATTATTGGGGAGGACCCCCAGCCCCCTCGCAGTTGCTTCGCACCTGGGGTGCTCATTAGTCGGGCTTCGCCCTCAAAGTAGGCTACGCCCCCCCCCCCCTTTCGTAATATCCTGGATCCGCCCCTGTAGTCCCCTGGCTGGGATTACTGCGCAAAATGGCCATTCACTGTTTACGTGCGAAGAAAAAGCCAGCTACCATTTAATTTTCGTCACGTTAGTTACGTTCGGTCGGAAGACAATCTTGTTGTGTCAAGGTCATCTCTAAAGTCTGTTTCAACTATTATGATGTCAATGGCTTCAACTTTGTCAGCCAACCACGAGCGTTCCGCTTGCATGCATTTTGAGAAATGTATTTCAAGAAATGTTTTTCGAGAAATGTTTTTCGAGAAATGTATTTCAAGAAATGTATTTCAAGAAATGTTTTCGAGAAATGTATTTCAAGAAATGTTTTTCGAGAAATGTATTTCAAGAAATGTATTTCAAGAAATGTATTTCAAGAAATGTATTTCAAGAAATGTATTTCAAGAAATGTTTTTCGAGAAATGTATTTTAAGAAATGTTTTGCAAGATTTGTTCAAGATTGGTTTGTAGTTGTATGTTTTTGATGAAATGTAAATGTAATTTTGATGAAATGTAAATGTAATTTTGATGAAATGTAAATGTAATTTTGATGAAATGTAAATGTAATTTTGATGAAATGTAAATGTAATTTTGATGAAATGTAAATGTAATTTTGATGAAATGTAAATGTAATTTTGATAAAATGTAAATGTATTGTTTTTATATTTCTATAAGAAATTTAATTTTCATTTTATAATAAAATCAAATCGAATAAAGATACAATTTAAAAATATTGATTTTAAGATACAAATGTTGGTTTTAGTCTACAAATGTCGAAATACGACAACAAATGAAGAAATAAGATAGAAGGACTACGAATTAAGAAATAAGAACTAAGAACACTGAATAAAGTGCTGTTTGGTCTTCCATACTAAAATGCTGATAGGTTTATTTAAAGAGTGGGAGTATTAAATGAAGGTATGATGCTAAATTTATTCTGACCTTTTGTGTGTCTATATTATGATTCTTTTTATTATTTTGGGGAAAAACTTCGATTGTTTGTCTGCCAATATAAATGCTTTCTCTCACTCTATCTGATAGTGTAAGGGGAACAACTCTAACACACATCTGAGTTAAACGTATTATTTCAATGCACAGGGCCCTGTTTCACAAAAACTTAAATCTCCTTAAAATCATTGTAAACTAAAATTTCATCCTAACTTACAATAGAAGCGTTTCACAAAACGATTTTAAGCATTGTAGCTAAAATCCACTAAAATAATATTGCAAGTTACAATTGTATCCTAACTTAAAATAGTGGCGTTTCACAAAACTATTTTAAGGACAATTTTAACTAAAATCGATTGTAACTTAGGATAGCTGTCACCCTCTCCTAACTTAAAATCACTACATTAAGAAACATTGATTAGAGCTACATTGTTTGATCTATTGTGACATACAGATATAATTGGCACATAATTTTCATTCAATTTCTTTTCATAGCATGGGATATACAGCTACTGTTCATCCGTTTATTTTATTGTAAGGTAATCTAAGCATTTGGATGGCGCCCCATATTAGAACTCCAAGAAAAAAAAACCACCCAAAACTCCAGTAAACACACACTAAAAGAACATTTATATCCAATGTCATGGAAAGAAGAGCACTCTTATCTATAAAGAAAATATCTTCGTGTTTAATATAGCAAATTTCTTTGTATTAGAAGGCCTAAAGGCCTATAATACTAGACATGCCATATGTAGTATTTACTCATGTTTTTGGGGCTATGATGATTTGTAAAAAGATAAATCAATAATCTAGAATGTGTTCATTCAAAAATGTAATAGGCCTATTTGAAATAAAATTTTAATATCATAAATTTATTATTATTTCTTAATGAAGTTACGTTAATAAAACAACATCAATTAAAAAAAAATAGGCGCCAAAGCTATTTTATCTTGGGAAAAAATCATTTAATTAAGTAAGATAGATAGACTCTTCTGTCTTTTCAAAGTATCATTGAAAGGGTCTATGAGAATGACATTTCAAATCTAGGCATCGGAACATTGGCTTTTTGGCGTATTTATTTAATTTCAATATTAATATACTTTTAAAGTACGACAAAAAATTGCAGCCTAGATTAGTCTTTTGAGTGACGAATATCATAATTTGTTTGTGAAAATTCTCAATAGTTTCTCTTTTCCAAATTATAAAACTGCGAAATTCAAGCGCTAAAGTTTATCGATACACATTATTTCCACTGAAGCCTGCGAGGAAATCAAATGCCAAGTTCAAGGTCAACCCACCAATACATTTCGAAACTAATAATACGCAATAAACTAATTTATTTCATCTCTCTACGACTTTCTGACCATGTGCAAACATTTCTACAACATATAAAACTCTCCCTATTGATAATGTAACCGTTAATTCAGTCTGTCAACAGTTTTCAGTTTCTAAGCGTATTTGCTTTCACCGTTAGTGCCCAAAGCGGAAATCTGCACTGCGCGGGCGCAAGCGATTTTAACTAAAATCTATTAAAATTGCATTTTAAGTTACAATCGATCTTCGTGAAACGCATAAAATTTAAAATCTCATTTTGATTTTAGTTAAAATCGATTTTAAGGATTTTAGTTTAAGTTTTCGTGAAACAGGGCCCTGGGATACGTAAGTACCACTAAACTTGACTATTAAAGATACTCATTTTAAAAATAAATAAAAATAGATTCGTTATTCCACATCCGGGTAATCGACAGCGTTTATTTCGTACGAAACGCTCTCGTTACCCTCTCAAGAGTCAGACAAACCTACAGTAAGTGTTGAAATATGTTTAATTGAATATGTCGATGAAGGTTCAAAATCAAATAATCTCGTCCTTATCAGCCGTACTATAATACAATAGCTCGACGGCAAAGCAAAGTAGTGTTGTCCCGCAAAGTTATAAAAAGACCAAGATGGTCAATGTGCCAAAACCTTAAATTGGTATCTAGAATCGACAATATGTCCGTCAATATCCCAAACATTGGCCAACAAGAGAGCTAAGGTTTTAAGTACTTTTAATGCTCTACTTTAATCTCAACACGCCCACATATCTAAAACAGATACATAAATAAAACCACAATCAAAACAACAATCATACAATTCTTTGTAGTTAAACTATGTTCCAAATTTGGAATTACACATTTGTGACCTTGAACCCTTACACTTAATTGGTTGATGATAAAATATCGTCTGCTCACGAAAATTTGTCATTTTGAAATCTATGGTAAAATGATTAATGCAATCCCCTATGCATTTTATATCTAATGCCGATGTTTCAGATTTGGTATCGTCTAGAAAATTGTGGCAGTATAAATTCCCATGCGTCTTGAATTGAAATTTTTCCTCCAATCCTAAATTGCCAAGGGCACAAACAGTCGTATTGTCGTTAGCACACACATTTTTACAGCACACTTCATTGTCCAGGACTCGCACACTGACAACAGATTCATAAGCACATTTCGCACAAAATCTAAAATTGTGTTTTAACGTCGTTAAATGATTGTCATTTCCTGTATATATATGACCAAGTTGATATAACGTCACTTCCGGCGGACCACGACAATTGATGTGTAATGTGTTACCAACGGAACGCGACCCATTAAAATAGATCAGTTGATCTGGTGACGTAATAGGTGGTTCTGACGGACAGAAGGCTAACACGTTTACTGTCACACTACCGGATGGAAACGGATTAGAGATTTGGGGCATGGGACAAAGTCTATTTCTAACTGACCGATCCAATAATAGGAAGAAAGGGGAATGCGCATGACTGTATGGATTATGACCAGTTTGTAAAGCCGAACACATTAAAACTAACGACGACAACAGGCTGACGCAACTTTCAAACAAAATGTCTACAAGTTGGTCGAAATGACGATTACCGACACCGTTAATCTGTCTTGAGATATTGTAGCATACTTGTTTAAAAGCTATCTCCATGGGAACAACAGAACATACTTTCATAAAATATTTTGTAGCCATACTGCATGTGGAATCATCATTGGGTCCTTTTGGCAACGGGATATAAAAATTTGACATGGAGTCGGAATCGGCACTTTGTTGAAAACAGTCGTCTGGTAGTGCCGGCCACAGTAATGCTGGAATGATCAAATGTGAGTTGCCACCTAAGGAAATCTTCCCCTCCAAGAACGCTCCGTTATATGCGTTCTTGCTACCACATTTCGACACATGTAACGGTAAATAAGATATGCATTGTTTTTTCATTAAACTTCGCGAAAAATCGTCATCATTTCCCTTCCCGCAAAGTGATTTAAAAATAATCTGGAACAAGGGCGCGTAATCTAACAATTTCACCGTGAATATGAAGGATTTGGCATCAAGACCAGTGAGCTGTGAAGACAAATATATTTTAAAGTCTATGCTGGTCAAATCTCGTGACCATTCATAATTTACCTGAGCGCCGTTACTAAGCAACACATACGCCATGTTATTTTGATCGCCGAATCTGATACGAGTCTTCTCATTTTTAAAATTGCTTAATGTCAACCAATTTATTTCAAAATTATTCGAAGCAAAACCCTTTAATCCGTACGCCTTGAGAACTGTACCGTTGCTGAAAACCGCCTCGAAAACGCGACTATCCTTCAAATGTAGATAAGACCTGAAACTCCTTACGAACACGGAACTCCTCGGCAAAACAGGCTTCATATTAACATGAGTTTGCAGAAAATTTGTCTCTTCGCTCTTCTTTCTTTTGGTTTCATTAAGGTAAAATCCCAATAAGAGACATATGACCAATATCAGCAGAATGACCAAGAAAATGACGATGGCACGAAATAATTTATGTTTCCTCTTCATAACAATTCTTGTTGGCATAAATCGTAATTCTTTTCGAACTCTCCTCCCATCCTCTTGTGATATTAACTGTCCGTTCATACTTTCTGACGTGCCATTAGCCTTTAAACCATAGTTTACCACTTCCTGCTCTTCATCACGAAGAGGAGTGAGTTCGAATTCCGTCATCATCTGAAAAGAATAACAAAAACTTTATGGCAGAATATACGTTTTAACAGTTCACGTACTATAGCTCCTAGTTTATCGAACATGGTAAACAGCCTTGTTCGACCCCACAAGGCGGTTGTATTGGAATTTCTAAATAATCACATCAGCCCTTGCGGTTAAGGGTAAAGCGTGATCCAGATGTTGACATTATTTTTCAACGATTGGTTTATGTAATACTTTCAGTATTATTTTTGGTTCAACCTCAGTAATATTTCAACATTGGCTCTACCAGTAGGCCTGATATCTGAAAGGATGACAGATACTAACTTCACAAAACACACAACAGTTAATTACATCGAGATGTAGACATTTAATATTGAGCTATATCCATTGTTATAACACACTACCTATGGGACCACTATTTACACATACTGTATGGTCTTATTTTATTCTAAATTAGTATATTATCATTTTATTTGTTCTATCCCTGTACTGGCTGAGATAGTTCATCCGGATTTCCGGCGTGGTTCCCCCTTGTCAGTGGTACAGAGGACCTGGCGTGGCACAACGCATAGTCGTTAGTATTGGACACCAATTGAGGTCTCGTGTACAAATTCGCGTGCACGTAAAATACCCTATGGCAGTTCGAATTCGATATAAGAATAGGCCGTATTGCCACTGTCGGGACTCAACTTCCTCATAGCACACTAAATGGTGAATGTCCGTCCTCATGAGGCCATCCGCGGAGTAGCACAATAGGGCGTTAAACACTCCTTTTCATTTCATTTCATTTTCATATTATCATTTCATTTGACATCATGACAAATTTTTTACCTTGAATTCTACACCAAGTATCACCTATAATTTTGAGGTTGGCCTAGTTCTACATGACATTCACGGCTATCCATCTGAAAAATAGACAGGGAATAATTACGTATTAGTAATTTAAACATGCATTATTCAAGAGCTAAATCTGCCTAGTGCAGGTCTTTATTTGGGCATGAAATGTTTTCTAAAGTATTAATTAGACATTAATTAACTGATCCAGGCCTTAATCAACTTTGGATGGCATGAGATTTGTCCGATATTAAACAGATTAAAACGTCTCAGTGATAAATTAAATATGGCGCGCCCAGACGCTTCGAGTCTAAGCTTTGATCAACCAGGACCGTGGTTGAAATTTTTGCACAGGTCGGCCAAATCTTCAAATGCCAATATCTCCGCTTGCAATAGAGTAATTTGAATGAAATTTTCAAATTATTCATTTTACACCATCTACTTTCGAACTATTATAGCAAGAGTGGCTAGTTCTTATATATATCTTGAATAATGTAATTTTAATAACGTATAATTATGTTAAGGGTGTCTGCAGTTGCAGGACTTGCGCTCTGCTTTTAAAATTGATTTCTTGCACTATTGTGTGGCGCGGTTCTCCGATAACCGCTATTTACATATAACTCTTCTAAAATGGGATTCATGGTGGCCCTATAATAGTAGGAGTAGTAGTAGTAGTAACAGTAATAGTAGTAGTTGTTGTAAAAGTTGTAAAAATAAAAATAAAACTACTAACACCCGGCCCA
Source organism: Patella pellucida (assembly GCA_917208275.1). Classification (NCBI taxonomy): domain Eukaryota; kingdom Metazoa; phylum Mollusca; class Gastropoda; family Patellidae; genus Patella; species Patella pellucida. Next base: position 69,571,420 of record OU795039.1, read on the forward strand.
GTGGTCCGATATGTTACTATCTAACATACACAAATTAATGTCTGATATAAGAATTTATATGAAACGGATTAGTAACTTGGACATTTACAATTTTTACAATTGTTTCAATGGCATTTAGTAATTGGACTGGAGTATACAGGTCACAATTCTACGGAAGTCGAAACGTCGCTCAGTTATAAGCAGTAATTGTATTTCATAGAATTGTGACCGGTATAATAATTACAATTACAATGTCTATTCGAGCTCTAGAAATTCCTTCCCATATCAATTGAACAGTTTGTTTCTAGGCCTCAGGTAAGAGCAAGTCAGACATTTAGACAAGTAGACTGTTGATGGGGTATATTAATTTGTCATTATCTAGCATTTGTGAGAATTGTAAATTAGACATCGCTTCATTAACTCAGTATTGTCGCAAATCGCTGTATAGTTTAAAATAAAATGTAGGTTCCGAATTCGATCTTGCTATTGGCCCAAATACTATTCTAGATTGGTTACCCATTGGCAATGACGCATAACGGAATGCCTGGCAAGGGACGTGTGCCTAGTTGTTCGGTGTCACAAAAACGCGAGTCCTATCCGTGTACACGTTGCATGCACGTAAAATAACAGTTGAAGAAGAACGGGTGGAAACGACACTGTCCTGCAAAAGGTTTGACGGAACCTCTGGGCCTGCTTGATTTTTCCGGCGATAGGCGAGCCGGTTTGCAAACGGCGTACGTTGGTTTGTAAACGGCGTACGCCGGTATCAGAGCAAATCAAGTGACCCGGCTGATAAAAAATTTGGCTTGGGATAATATTATAATATTAAATTGATTACATGACATATTTTAATAAAAAAAAACAGTATTCATGAAAGAATGGCTATAAGTAAGTGACCGCAAAATAAGCAGAAATTTATTAGTAGTAGTATTACCCACAAAAATAACGAGAATTGTATCTCGTTGACATGTTCACCATCTTGTGCCGGTGATCGCCGCTGTCGACAAACCGGCGCATTCGGTGTACGCCGCTGCCGAACTTGTGTAGCCTTCCGGCTAAATCAAGTGACTTCGCCGGTATTATTGCCGAACTATGGTCAGCCGGTATGCGCCGGTATGGATAAATCAAGCAGGCCCATATACACATTGAGTTGTCAGGACATTAAATCTTGTAATTCACTCCGCACAACAAGGATCCCGTGAGAGGTAATTGTTTTTGCAACCACACAATTCCATTGCTTAAATAAACATAAACGTTTGAAATTCCCCCCTTTCTGTGGCCGTTTATTGCACATAAAACTGAAGATAATCAATAAAAAGGCAGCTTTTGATATCTTGGTTTTAGTGATAATGATGTTAATATGCAGCTAATTATCACCATAATCGATATCTTTGGCATTAGTATGCCAGGGCTGAACTTCCGATTCTCTATAGACATGCTGTAATAGGCAGACTATAAGAAATACCACATATTATTAGATCTCAATATCGCTTACTTATTCAATGGTTGTTCTATTCAGTCATCGACAGCAATTTGCCCCATTTAGTGCTATTTCTAATGAACACGCGCATACGACATTCAGTGATATGAGAAAATTTTTGACCGGACAGCGGTGCCAAGGTCCACTCTTAAATCGAATTACATCTGTCAAGGGATCTTTTACGTGCACGCCAATGTCTACGCCAATGATCCCAATTTTTCGCCACATCCCCGCTACAAGGGGAATTTTTTCCCCCATAGCAGCAAGAAACGAAATATGGTTTAACGTCCTGCTACTCTGCCCCAACTGGGATAATGAAGACGGGCAAAAGCCATACAGTGTGCTATTAGGGATAGTTTGCCCGGGCAGCGGCACTATGACCTACCCTTATATGTATTTCTAATTGCCAATGGGTCTTTTACGTGCACGCCAATGTATTCCAGGGACCTCGGTTTTAATTCCCATTTGAACGACTGCACCACTGACAAGTGGAAACCACGTCGGAAAATCCAGGGATCGAACACGCGACCTCCAGGCTAGCGAGCCAGTGTGTCACCCACTTAGCCATCGTGGCCCCCGTTATGCTTACATCTTTGTTGACTAAAATCTCAAAATCATTTCACAGAAAAGTAATTATTACGTACAGTGACCAATATTTGTATCGTTTTAAAAGAAATGTGGATATGCAGAAATGAATTACGTTGGTCGTTAGTATGTCGAATTCCAATTCAGACAGTGCTACGTTAAACATTTAAAACAAACACAATTTAAGGATCAAGCAGAACTAAGTCATCTTAAAGAGAGTGGAAAATATAAATAGGAATTAGGAATTAAGCCCGCTGTATTGTCGAAAATGAATTAAAATTGCGGTATACTAAGGACCAGGAACTGACCATGTTTTTGGTGAAATTCAAATATCCAATTCAACACATCGATGCAAAATTGTTCAAAGAAAAAGCATACCAATTTCCATGTCGATAGTACGGATCAAGATGAGTAGCGGTTAGCAACCAGTTCCTAACCCCACAAAATACCAAGAGTATATTATTAGGAATAGTTTTGGGAGGTTGTTCTTGCTTGTGCGTAGTAGACACAAAATCACACGTCTCTCGATTCTAATGGTGACACGACATAATATCACTTCAGACTTTGGCATTTATTCCAGCAATAGTTTGACTTTTATACTGAGAATAACCGATGAAATATTTGCCCGAAGCTAACCAGACATAGATGAATCGAGCTAAGATAATTGATTGAAATAAATAGACAGTTTGTTGGGGTATAATTGGGTTTAAGGAAACGTCTTCTCATTTCGTGTCAATAATTTGATCAACACTGAAGGTCCTAATAGAAACCAGACTACAATAACCACGAGTTAATCGGAAACCTAGAGGATCACCAATGAAAATGATTACATTTTGGATCTGTACTCAAGGGTAATACTAATAGAACATGGAATGCGAGAGAGAGAGAGAGGGGGAGAGAGAGAGAGCGCGAGATAAACGTCCACTCGACACAAACAAGTTCATTTTGGGACTAACGTATGGTTTTCAATTTTTATTTCAATAATTCGCTTGCGCGTAGGGGTCTTTAGCAGTGGGAGGAAACTGGAGGGTCCGGAGAAAACCCACGAGGTTGAGAAGGCGCCCCTATCTCCACATACGCTCTCACTAGGGCTCGAAACCGCAAGCCAGAGGTGACCGGTTAGCTAGAGGTCGAAGCGCGGTACTCTTGACCACTAGGCCATCCCAACCCCCAAACACGGAATGCAGTTAGTGGACAACAACGTGTCTAATATAACTTTAGATATTGTGAGCTAAACTTATAAATTGACACAATATTTATAAATAATAATAATAAGGATTCTTATATTGCGCTAAACTAGTGTCTACCCTAAGCGCTAAAAAAAACCTAAGTTTATCTGTAAGAACTGTCAAACAGATAGGTCTTTAAACGTGATTTAAATGTTGTTAGTGACGGATCAGATTTGAAAGACACGGGTAGAAAATTCCACTAATGTGCAGCTGCAACTTCCAAGGGCTAGAATCCAAATGATTTCAATTTCCATGTAGGCACAACTAGGTTAAGTTGGGACTGAGATCTAAGATTTCTTGGTGGCTGGTAAAGTCTGAAAATATCCTTACCATCAAACCCAGGGTAAATTCGATCCAGAGGAGTTATCTCGTTACTAATAATAAGGTATCGCAAACTAAAAGGATATATATATATATATATCGTGATAAAATAAGGAGAGAGAGAGAGAGAGAGAGGGAGGGAAACTGGGTTTAACGTCCACTCAACATATGGACTAACATATGGTTAAATTCTATTTCAATTATTCGCTTGCGCGTAGGAGTCTTTAGCAGTGGAAGGGACCCGGACAGGCGACCCTAATCCCTGTCACGTACAACCGGGGATTCGAAACCACGCCAGTTGAATCATTGACAGGCTTTATGATACAGCGCGCACGTGCTAACCATTCGCCCCCCCCCGCCCCCGATAAAATAAGGAAGCTATAAGATCTATGTAAGTAGTTCAATAAGTAACTTAACATTATTTACCTTATTAATCTATACAATCATACGGTTAATTGATTGCGGTTAACATAAGATGATTACAACAGTCAAAGGCAATTTCATTCGCCATTAGAAACAAACATGGCATTGGTTTAGAGTATTAAATAATTTAATAAACGACCATAAATCACGAACGTTGTATAAAATGACATAATATTTAATCTCAGTCCAGACACGGCCATTTAATTTCTGTATAAGAAATATCCAGTACATGACTGGAATACAGATTGGTATAAATGGGCATGTACAAAGCATTATAGCTGACGTCGAAGATACATTGAGAATAGAAGATTGTACACGGTTTCTGTATACTAGCATTACGATTTTAATTTAATAAAGAGAGAGATGTATTGTTCTTAACGAATTAACTACTTAAAGAAGGGAAATGAAAGGGTATTTAACGGAAATTGTGTACTTCTCTGTGCTAATGAAGACCAGACAGTCTTATGTAGTGTGCAACGAGGAAAATTTGCACAGATAGCGGTGCGAGGGAGAGAGAAATGGGATTTAAGTTTAACGTCCACTCGACACGAATACGGTAATTTCGGGACTAACATATGGTTAAAAAAATATATTTCAATAATTCGCTTGAGCATAGGGGTCTATTAGAAGTGGGAGGAAATCTGAAGCCCGGAGAAAACCGACGAGGTAGGACAGGCGACCCCACTGCTTGTCACCTACAACCAGGGATTCAATGCTAAGATCTACATGTGTTTCGTCCTATCCAAATGACAAGACAAGTTTCCTCGCCAGGCCCTCCGTCCTGTGCAAGGACTAGCTGACCAGGCCCTCCGCCCTGCGCAAATACAAAGGGAACCAGACAGATCGGGGAACTTGTCTGCGCTATCACCTCGGTGGAACCGGGCGTTAAATAAAGAATTTTGCACAATTGAGGAACTTTCTCAGCCAAAAACCATGATGGAGCCAAGGACCATCATTCATACTTACCGAATGACGCTATAGATCCATTATTACTTTTAACAAGAAAAACTATTATTCAGCATGATCTTAGATTCATATAATTATCGAAAGTCCGACCTATCCAAAGCACGTTGCACAAGTTTCAACTGAGATATGAGCGTGGGCGTCACAAGTTATGCTTGATGCACAGCTAATGCACATTTTAATGAATTCACTTATGGTTTTCTTTTTTTTTCTTTCCCGTATATTTCCTGGTTTGAGATCAGACCTGACCTTTTATGCAGGATGCCTATTATATAAGTTGAAGAATGCCTGCGGTTTAGCATTCAATGCCCTTTACCGCCACGTCTTCGACCCATATAAAGTAATATAATACTTTGCATCGAGTTGAAAAACTGGAGTGTGGTCTTTCGGTGTGCCTGAACAGCACGAGATTAATGAATCAAGACTTCTGCTAATTAAATGGTAATTTTAAATCTGTCTTTTTAATTATCTAAAGACATCTGTGGTTGTATGGCTGTCAATTAATGTTGTGTCAATGATTTGTTGAAGGCAGTCAGACCAATGACCACAATACGCGAATCAAGCAATGGAAGACGGGGCATCTAATATGTTCAGTTAACTCTGGAATATGATATACAGAATGGAACCCGAAAGGATATATTTTCCCACTTTGAATACAAATTGGAATTTTGCTTGTTTTCTTAAACTATTTTACCCATTTAACTCAAGAACAATTATCCCAAGTCTCTAACAAAACAGACGTGGTTTCCACATGTCTGTGTTGCAGGACGAGGGTACTGTGTACACATTGACGTACAATTAAAAGAACCTCTGACATTCGGAATTCGAAATAAGAGAAGACCGCTTCGTCGCTATGGGAGAAAACTCCTCTGATAATGATGTAATGTAGATGCAAATAAGGTAGGACGTTAAACCCATTGCATACCATTTCTAACATCACAAACAAAATCGCAAATCCAGTGGAAATAGACAGAAACATAGCAAAATCACGATAGGTAACTATTTACTCAATTGCCAATTTAAAAGAACATTTTGGCATTGGAAGTCGACACACTTCTATTGTCAATAGTTTGCATTAAGCGGGAGCTATCACTGGTCTATCTTCCTTTAAATCTACGTTCCGCAAAAAAGAATTAAGAATAAAAAGAAACGACAAATTACTTTATAGATAAGATCAAAAATCATTTCTTTTTATAAATAATTTATTTTGAATAGATATCTTTTATATAAAAAAAAATCCTTCTTATATGAAATCCATTAATTTTATTGAAAGATAAGCTCACAATTTTTTTTTTTAAATAATTTCTAACATATCAATTTTTTCCTATATGAAATACTTCCTAGAATTTAAAAAAAAAAAAAATTCTGGAATTAAAAAAAAAGAAATGAAAGACAACAAATCACTTCAGTGAAGCTCATAAATGTTTTTTTTTTTCAAATAATTTATTTTAAATCAATTTCTCCTAAATTAAAAAAATGTCTTCTTCTGAAAGAGTTGGAAATGGAAACAGAAGACGTAAAATAACTTTTTTTGATAATTTATTTCAAATGAATTTAACGTCTATTAATTTTATTTCGAGAAATATCAACATATTAACTGGTAAAGTCATGATGAAACTGAATATTGACAGTCGTGATCTTTCCAATTCAGATCAATCTATTTTCTATAGTTAAGATGGGGGTCGCCGTTGCTACGTTGTTAATTCCGAATGTCAAAGATTCAAATTGGGTTGAGGTCCTGTTTATAAATTAGCCGGGAACCTAAAAGATCCACTGGCAAATGGAATTCGAAGAAGATTAGGCGGGACAGTCAGTGCCCGGTACAAATAAAAATCACCATATAATAGACGCAAAATAATCGTATATTTAGACCCACAATGATAATATGACCATATTATGTTAGAATCCTAGTAACCGGTTAGACTCAAAATGGCAAATGACGCAAAAATGACCGCATGTTAGACTAATAATGGCCGCATGTTAGACTCATGATAACCATGTTAGACTCATGTTGACCGTATGTTAGGCTTATAATGACCGTATATTAGGCTTATAATGACCGTATATTAGGCTTATAATGACCGTATATTAGGCTTATAATGACCGTATGTTAGGCTCATAATGACCTATGTTAGGCTCATAATGACCATATTTTAGGCTCACAATGACCATATGTTAGACCCATGTTGACCGTATGTTAGGCTCATAATAACAATATGTTAGGCTCAATATGGCCGCATGTTAGACTCATGATGACCGTATGTTAGGCTCATAATAACAATATGTTGGGCTCATAATGACCGTGTGTTAAGCTCCATATGGCCGCATGTTACTGAAGGACAGAACAAATAGGGTCTATGCAGGACCCCTTCCTTATAAGCGAGGTTGGTACATAGACGTAGGATTTATTGTACGGAGTTGTAAATTATATGACTTGACACGATTATCTACTCAATTTTATGTTCAACTGGTGATGTATATGCGGGCTAATCGATTAATGGATCGGGTTATAACGAGACTAGTTCTATAATGGCAAAATAAAACGTGCCAAAGAGAAAACCCATGCAGTTATACAAGTCGGACCAAGAATAAAATCGATAATATTTAACCTAGAAAAACAGCATAATATAATTTTATTTGTTTAACAAGTATATTATTTCATTATTTCATACACAGCCTTTAATAGATATAAATCTTTAAATTGAAAATTGCCAGGCCATGGCGATGATATTAATTATCTTGCATTCGACAAGCAAAAATCTTTTTCCCAAAGGAACACAGCTGGCACCTCAATTCCATTTCCACTATCAAGAATATTCATTTTACAATAGATATCATTATTTTAATTGACAAATTGATTTAAGAGGTTTGACATTAAAAACATAACGAAACTCTTTATGGAAAACAACTCTAAAAATATTTACTGAAACGTTGTGCCATTTGTATAGTAAACAATTATATTCCATATACACGTAAATGCTTTAAACGGGTGATCTATATAACGGTAAATATCGATAAAATTTATATACAGGCCAACAGTAGAGATGATTTAATTTGCTGAAATGTCATTTATTTAGTTTTTGGACTGGAAATACACCTGACACAGTTATATAGAATATATTAAATGTTTGCTGAACTGCGCTTCGACTAGGATTTAACAACCGTTATCAAGCAGGGTTGGCTGAGCTTGTACACCTATTAACATAGAAAAGAGAAACTAACATACGAACCAACTGTAGTATAAACCGCCAACACCGCGAAAGTGACACAAATTACTGAACTGACACAATAACGTAGCTAAACAATAAAAACAATTTGTACATTTATACCACGCACGGTTAGATCTAATTGATAAGACCAACTTCAGGGTTGGTACCTAGGCCTTATCCCTACTCTAACCCTGGACCTAGCCCAAATCCCTATCCTAACCCTCGACCTTGCCCCAATCCCTACCATAACCCTGGACCTAGCCCTAATCCCCACCCTAACCCCAGACTTAGCCCTGATCCCTACCATAACCCTGGACCTAGCCCTATTCTCTACCCTAACCCTCGACCTTGCCTTAATCCCTACCATAACCCTGGACCTAGCCCTAATCCCCACCCTAACCCCAGACTTAGCCCTGATCCCTACCATAACCCTGGACCTAGCCCTAATGCTTACCCTAACTTACAATCTCGCCAACAACCCCGTTCTCTAACCTTATTTACATCTGAGCGACCTTGACGAAAAATTAGTTGGCCTTAACAAATAGATCTAGCCCACCAGACACAGTTCCATACTAGTATGCATGACTATAATTATAAGGCATTATACAGTAAAAGAACCATAGACAGCTAAATACGCTGCTACATGTACGGATTAATACAAGTAGTTCCTTTGTTATTGGGGGGGGGGGGGTAGCATATGCGTGCTGTAAGCCTGTCATTGAGTCAACTGGTATCGTTTCGAATCTCCGGTTGTACGTGACAAGGAGTAGGATCGCCTGTCCAGCCTCGTGGCTTTTCTCCGAATCCTACGCGTAAGCGAATTATTGTAATATAATTAAACCATATGTTAGTCCCATAATAACCTAGTTTGTGTAGAGTTGACGTTAAACCACATCTCTCTCTCTCTCTCACCCTCTCTCTCTCTGTGTTATTGAATCCTTATTTATATTGTATAGCTTACCTGGACATTAATACAAGTCCTCCGTTTGTTATCGAATCCTTATTTATCATGTATTTAGGTCTACACGAATAACATGTAAACATGAATAAATCATTGTTTTAATCAATACAAGTCACATGGAACAACACCCATTATAAAATATTGTGAATAATAACAAGGGAATAAAGCATTAGAGCAGAAACTAAAATACTGAACTGCCTAGTGACGAATCTGTAATTCTGGATCACTCATTTATCCACGATGCTGATATGTATTTACTGGTGTGGGTGTCGGTGTTCATATACGTACCTTGGATTCAGTAATTATGGATCCTCCACGTTGATAAGGGATGCATTTATTGGTGTGTGTGTGTGTGTGTGGGGGGGGTCATAAACATGCTTAATATTATTAAGTGCCATTTAGTTACCCAGTGTCTCGTACGCGCGTGTCTATACTAACCAAATGATCCCGAGTCTGATCATTTTGCTGACCAAGAATTTGCCTCAGGATTTTCTAGCCTTTTAGAGTCCATTCGGTCAGGTGGGACACAAAATCAGGCGATGTGGACACATTGCATGTACATAAATGAACCGTTGGCAGATGGATTTCGACGAAGAGTATTTAGATAGAAACGCAGTTGTCGGGTCACCCCTACCCCCAAAGTACACTCCACTCCACAGCTTACCCAGCATGTACGCTATGTATGAATACAAATATGTCTGCTGCAAATTTATCTTTCCTTGTACACGTGTTTAATTATCTAGAGATATAAATATATTGGTTGTAATTTAGATTGTAAATTGCGTGTTAATCAGAATATGTTGCCAGTCAGACCAACCTCATCAAATATTTAATTAGTGGAAAGGTCAAAATAAACAACACCTGATATGGCTTAACAATACATTACAAATATAAGCCTTTACATGCTGTACTTGAATGGTTAGCGGAGAGAGAGAGAGAAACGAGGTTTAACGTCCACTCAACACAGGTCATTTTGGGAATAACATATGGTTTTTAAAATTGTATTACAATAATTCGCTTGCGCGTATGGGCCTTAGGCAGTCGGAGGAAACCGAAGAACCCGGAGAAAACCCACGAGGTTGGACAGACGACCTTACTCCTTGTCACGTACAACCGGGGATTTGAAAGCACGCCAGTTGACTTAATGATAGTCTTTATAATACAGCACATACGTGCTAACCATTCTGCCCCCCCCCCCCGTTTGGTTAGCACTTGTGCTCCGTGTTATAAGGTCTGTCAATGAGTCAACTGGCATGGTTTCGATTCCTCGGTTGTACGTGACAAGGAGTAGGGTCGCCTACCCATACATGGTTTTTTGTGGGTCCCTCCTACTGATAAAGACCCCTACGCGCAATACATTTGAACCATAATGTTAGTCCCGAAATGACCTAGTTTGTATCGAGTGGGCGTTAAACCCATCTCTCTGGCAGGTCGCATGTCTTTTCCACCAATCAAACATAATACAATTTCTGTCAACTTAACTGAGCTATGTCCCTTGCTAACTAAACAGTATCGAGATGGTGTGACAAAGTAATACATACATAGAACTTTTCTAGATTTTACATTATATTATATTGGACATTTTCAACTATAAACAACTTCTGCTAATGTGTTCAATATGTTATTTACGGGCAACACACAAATGACCTCTCTTAGTTTTGACAATACGCACGATCTCATTAAATATCTTAATTATCCATATGTTATTTATAATCTACACATGTTCTATGTGTTGAACACTCAGCAGAACTTCGCGACTTAAAATGGAAATACGAGGTGTGGTTATAGAAACTATAATCTCAATTCCAAATAAGTTAATCTGTCATGTATCATTATTTTCAATTACTGTATGCTTTATAAAGCCAGAATTAACTGACAGTAAGTCAGACTTGAATAGAGCTCCTTCCGACCTATGTCTATTCTATGTTCTCAATAAAGATCTACCAACTATGCTGATAGTCTCTTATCTGTAGTGTAACATGTCTGTGTTGCAGGACGAGGGTACTGTGTACACATTGACGTACAATTAAAAGAACCTCTGACATTCGGAATTCGAAATAAGAGAAGACCGCTTCGTCGCTATGGGAGAAAACTCCTCTGATAATGATGTAATGTAGATGCAAATAAGGTAGGACGTTAAACCCATTGCATACCATTTCTAACATCACAAACAAAATCGCAAATCCAGTGGAAATAGACAGAAACATAGCAAAATCACGATAGGTAACTATTTACTCAATTGCCAATTTAAAAGAACATTTTGGCATTGGAAGTCGACACACTTCTATTGTCAATAGTTTGCATTAAGCGGGAGCTATCACTGGTCTATCTTCCTTTAAATCTACGTTCCGCAAAAAAGAATTAAGAATAAAAAGAAACGACAAATTACTTTATAGATAAGATCAAAAATCATTTCTTTTTATAAATAATTTATTTTGAATAGATATCTTTTATATAAAAAAAAATCCTTCTTATATGAAATCCATTAATTTTATTGAAAGATAAGCTCACAATTTTTTTTTTTAAATAATTTCTAACATATCAATTTTTTCCTATATGAAATACTTCCTAGAATTTAAAAAAAAAAAAAATTCTGGAATTAAAAAAAAAGAAATGAAAGACAACAAATCACTTCAGTGAAGCTCATAAATGTTTTTTTTTTTCAAATAATTTATTTTAAATCAATTTCTCCTAAATTAAAAAAATGTCTTCTTCTGAAAGAGTTGGAAATGGAAACAGAAGACGTAAAATAACTTTTTTTGATAATTTATTTCAAATGAATTTAACGTCTATTAATTTTATTTCGAGAAATATCAACATATTAACTGGTAAAGTCATGATGAAACTGAATATTGACAGTCGTGATCTTTCCAATTCAGATCAATCTATTTTCTATAGTTAAGATGGGGGTCGCCGTTGCTACGTTGTTAATTCCGAATGTCAAAGATTCAAATTGGGTTGAGGTCCTGTTTATAAATTAGCCGGGAACCTAAAAGATCCACTGGCAAATGGAATTCGAAGAAGATTAGGCGGGACAGTCAGTGCCCGGTACAAATAAAAATCACCATATAATAGACGCAAAATAATCGTATATTTAGACCCACAATGATAATATGACCATATTATGTTAGAATCCTAGTAACCGGTTAGACTCAAAATGGCAAATGACGCAAAAATGACCGCATGTTAGACTAATAATGGCCGCATGTTAGACTCATGATAACCATGTTAGACTCATGTTGACCGTATGTTAGGCTTATAATGACCGTATATTAGGCTTATAATGACCGTATATTAGGCTTATAATGACCGTATATTAGGCTTATAATGACCGTATGTTAGGCTCATAATGACCTATGTTAGGCTCATAATGACCATATTTTAGGCTCACAATGACCATATGTTAGACCCATGTTGACCGTATGTTAGGCTCATAATAACAATATGTTAGGCTCAATATGGCCGCATGTTAGACTCATGATGACCGTATGTTAGGCTCATAATAACAATATGTTGGGCTCATAATGACCGTGTGTTAAGCTCCATATGGCCGCATGTTACTGAAGGACAGAACAAATAGGGTCTATGCAGGACCCCTTCCTTATAAGCGAGGTTGGTACATAGACGTAGGATTTATTGTACGGAGTTGTAAATTATATGACTTGACACGATTATCTACTCAATTTTATGTTCAACTGGTGATGTATATGCGGGCTAATCGATTAATGGATCGGGTTATAACGAGACTAGTTCTATAATGGCAAAATAAAACGTGCCAAAGAGAAAACCCATGCAGTTATACAAGTCGGACCAAGAATAAAATCGATAATATTTAACCTAGAAAAACAGCATAATATAATTTTATTTGTTTAACAAGTATATTATTTCATTATTTCATACACAGCCTTTAATAGATATAAATCTTTAAATTGAAAATTGCCAGGCCATGGCGATGATATTAATTATCTTGCATTCGACAAGCAAAAATCTTTTTCCCAAAGGAACACAGCTGGCACCTCAATTCCATTTCCACTATCAAGAATATTCATTTTACAATAGATATCATTATTTTAATTGACAAATTGATTTAAGAGGTTTGACATTAAAAACATAACGAAACTCTTTATGGAAAACAACTCTAAAAATATTTACTGAAACGTTGTGCCATTTGTATAGTAAACAATTATATTCCATATACACGTAAATGCTTTAAACGGGTGATCTATATAACGGTAAATATCGATAAAATTTATATACAGGCCAACAGTAGAGATGATTTAATTTGCTGAAATGTCATTTATTTAGTTTTTGGACTGGAAATACACCTGACACAGTTATATAGAATATATTAAATGTTTGCTGAACTGCGCTTCGACTAGGATTTAACAACCGTTATCAAGCAGGGTTGGCTGAGCTTGTACACCTATTAACATAGAAAAGAGAAACTAACATACGAACCAACTGTAGTATAAACCGCCAACACCGCGAAAGTGACACAAATTACTGAACTGACACAATAACGTAGCTAAACAATAAAAACAATTTGTACATTTATACCACGCACGGTTAGATCTAATTGATAAGACCAACTTCAGGGTTGGTACCTAGGCCTTATCCCTACTCTAACCCTGGACCTAGCCCAAATCCCTATCCTAACCCTCGACCTTGCCCCAATCCCTACCATAACCCTGGACCTAGCCCTAATCCCCACCCTAACCCCAGACTTAGCCCTGATCCCTACCATAACCCTGGACCTAGCCCTATTCTCTACCCTAACCCTCGACCTTGCCTTAATCCCTACCATAACCCTGGACCTAGCCCTAATCCCCACCCTAACCCCAGACTTAGCCCTGATCCCTACCATAACCCTGGACCTAGCCCTAATGCTTACCCTAACTTACAATCTCGCCAACAACCCCGTTCTCTAACCTTATTTACATCTGAGCGACCTTGACGAAAAATTAGTTGGCCTTAACAAATAGATCTAGCCCACCAGACACAGTTCCATACTAGTATGCATGACTATAATTATAAGGCATTATACAGTAAAAGAACCATAGACAGCTAAATACGCTGCTACATGTACGGATTAATACAAGTAGTTCCTTTGTTATGGGGGGGGGGGGGGGGTAGCATATGCGTGCTGTAAGCCTGTCATTGAGTCAACTGGTATCGTTTCGAATCTCCGGTTGTACGTGACAAGGAGTAGGATCGCCTGTCCAGCCTCGTGGCTTTTCTCCGAATCCTACGCGTAAGCGAATTATTGTAATATAATTAAACCATATGTTAGTCCCATAATAACCTAGTTTGTGTAGAGTTGACGTTAAACCACATCTCTCTCTCTCTCTCACCCTCTCTCTCTCTGTGTTATTGAATCCTTATTTATATTGTATAGCTTACCTGGACATTAATACAAGTCCTCCGTTTGTTATCGAATCCTTATTTATCATGTATTTAGGTCTACACGAATAACATGTAAACATGAATAAATCATTGTTTTAATCAATACAAGTCACATGGAACAACACCCATTATAAAATATTGTGAATAATAACAAGGGAATAAAGCATTAGAGCAGAAACTAAAATACTGAACTGCCTAGTGACGAATCTGTAATTCTGGATCACTCATTTATCCACGATGCTGATATGTATTTACTGGTGTGGGTGTCGGTGTTCATATACGTACCTTGGATTCAGTAATTATGGATCCTCCACGTTGATAAGGGATGCATTTATTGGTGTGTGTGTGTGTGTGTGGGGGGGGGTCATAAACATGCTTAATATTATTAAGTGCCATTTAGTTACCCAGTGTCTCGTACGCGCGTGTCTATACTAACCAAATGATCCCGAGTCTGATCATTTTGCTGACCAAGAATTTGCCTCAGGATTTTCTAGCCTTTTAGAGTCCATTCGGTCAGGTGGGACACAAAATCAGGCGATGTGGACACATTGCATGTACATAAATGAACCGTTGGCAGATGGATTTCGACGAAGAGTATTTAGATAGAAACGCAGTTGTCGGGTCACCCCTACCCCCAAAGTACACTCCACTCCACAGCTTACCCAGCATGTACGCTATGTATGAATACAAATATGTCTGCTGCAAATTTATCTTTCCTTGTACACGTGTTTAATTATCTAGAGATATAAATATATTGGTTGTAATTTAGATTGTAAATTGCGTGTTAATCAGAATATGTTGCCAGTCAGACCAACCTCATCAAATATTTAATTAGTGGAAAGGTCAAAATAAACAACACCTGATATGGCTTAACAATACATTACAAATATAAGCCTTTACATGCTGTACTTGAATGGTTAGCGGAGAGAGAGAGAGAAACGAGGTTTAACGTCCACTCAACACAGGTCATTTTGGGAATAACATATGGTTTTTAAAATTGTATTACAATAATTCGCTTGCGCGTATGGGCCTTAGGCAGTCGGAGGAAACCGAAGAACCCGGAGAAAACCCACGAGGTTGGACAGACGACCTTACTCCTTGTCACGTACAACCGGGGATTTGAAAGCACGCCAGTTGACTTAATGATAGTCTTTATAATACAGCACATACGTGCTAACCATTCTGCCCCCCCCCCCGTTTGGTTAGCACTTGTGCTCCGTGTTATAAGGTCTGTCAATGAGTCAACTGGCATGGTTTCGATTCCTCGGTTGTACGTGACAAGGAGTAGGGTCGCCTACCCATACATGGTTTTTTGTGGGTCCCTCCTACTGATAAAGACCCCTACGCGCAATACATTTGAACCATAATGTTAGTCCCGAAATGACCTAGTTTGTATCGAGTGGGCGTTAAACCCATCTCTCTGGCAGGTCGCATGTCTTTTCCACCAATCAAACATAATACAATTTCTGTCAACTTAACTGAGCTATGTCCCTTGCTAACTAAACAGTATCGAGATGGTGTGACAAAGTAATACATACATAGAACTTTTCTAGATTTTACATTATATTATATTGGACATTTTCAACTATAAACAACTTCTGCTAATGTGTTCAATATGTTATTTACGGGCAACACACAAATGACCTCTCTTAGTTTTGACAATACGCACGATCTCATTAAATATCTTAATTATCCATATGTTATTTATAATCTACACATGTTCTATGTGTTGAACACTCAGCAGAACTTCGCGACTTAAAATGGAAATACGAGGTGTGGTTATAGAAACTATAATCTCAATTCCAAATAAGTTAATCTGTCATGTATCATTATTTTCAATTACTGTATGCTTTATAAAGCCAGAATTAACTGACAGTAAGTCAGACTTGAATAGAGCTCCTTCCGACCTATGTCTATTCTATGTTCTCAATAAAGATCTACCAACTATGCTGATAGTCTCTTATCTGTAGTGTAACAGATAATAGAAATGGTGCTCGTGATCCAGTGAACCGGACACAGCGTGAACCAGTTCCAGTAATGGCGGCCGCACATGTAAACTTGGATGTGAATCGCCATAACAGCGGGACGTCGTTCCAGATGATCATGGGCCACTGATTGAAGACAGAAGAATGGTATCTCTAACTTCTGAATGGGATCCCGGAGGAAAACCTTTGAAAAAGACGAAGTTTCCGGACGTTTTCTAAGGTAGGTACATTATTTCCTAATAATTTGACCATGGAAAGCCAAACAGACCAAGGGATAATTTTAATCAATTTTTAAGGTTAGGGATATGCTAAATATAAGGGTTTAAAAGAACGTCAAAAAATAATTTAGTTAGGGAATACGTAAGGAAAAAAGTTAAGTTTTAAAACAAATGGACGATCGCAAGGTAATCATAATATAATAGCAATGAAGAGGCGTGTGTCACACGTTAGATGTGGGGTTTTGGGCGATTTCCACATCTAGCCAGTGTCACAAAGAACTGCAAAATGCTATCAAAGTAGTAGATGTAATACGTTGTTCAGTGACTGAGAGTTAGGTTTAGACTAATTGTCTATAGGAATAAATACGAATCGTAAAATTGAAAAGGTAAAACTAAGCTAAAAGAAATAAATTATGTCTCCGAACTATAAATCTAGAAGATTGTAATAATGTAATGTTGTGTTATATATGTCCAATTAATGTATATGTGTTTAACTGGGTATTTTCCGGTATGGATCTGTGTAAAATTTATGTTTATGGGTAAAGGAATATGCCCAAGGGAAATTTGAACCTGACTGGCCCTTTGTAAATTCGCGAGTAGCGTGTGGGTCGGTATTAGGGTTTACATAATGGTTTAAAGTGAATCAGGGTGCATTGCAATATATAGCGAATAGCTTATGCAATATAACTGTTTCTGGATTATTCGTGTAGTTTTGTTTTGTTTGAAAAGTATAAATTTGTGTTAAAAACGTGAAAATATACCATGGTAAAATGGGTTATTTAAATTTTATTTTTGGATGTGCGATGATATAGCATGACGTATAAATTTTGAATTTCCTCATCTATCATGCGTAGCGTATACGTAAAACCATACTAAGGTATTGGGAACCTATTTGTAAATTGTTGTTTGTTATAATTATGTGTTTATAGGGAATATAATACATTCAGTTCTTGAAATCAATACTGATCACATTTGTTTGAAGACATGAATTAACAATAAGATTTATAATGTTAACAGGGAGATCTATATGGAAATTTGCAAACGGGACGTGTCTGTCTTATCTGATCTCAGTGTGTTAATTAGCACACATGCTGCTACCAGCTTGGGTTATACAAGCAGGTTCGTATACGCCATGTTAAAAGGTGTACCTTTCTATCCTATACCCTCCGTGTTAACTGTTGGTGTATAGCGTTACACAGTAATCCGATACGGTTAAGATAATTAATTAAAGATGATTTGTTAATTATGAGATAAAACTGTTCACTGTCAGTAAGTAAGGAAAATACTAATGAGGTTGGATATTCTTAATTACTGTAGGTGATGAGTACTAATTAATGCTAATAGTTGTTATTAAGGGGACAAATTGAGTTGTATTTGTTAATAGTTTATTCAATTAAAAGTAACTCGAATTAAGGATTAATACAGGTGTATTTCTACTAAAGAAAATACAATTTTAATGTTAAGTAAACTTAAAGGAAAGCATATGATTAAGTTAGATATAATCGTATCAAATTAATTTTAAAATAAGTGATATAAATTAAGGGTAATGTAATTGTAATAATTGGTCTAATTGGGTACGCACAGGTCATTTTAAAGGGATTTATTGTACCATATCTTAACGTGAAACAACAACGAACATCACACGGGAATTCCAGAATGAATCTGAAGTGAAGATTGCAGCAGTGTTTACCATCATCCAATTAGCTGTGCAAGAATCAGAACTGTGAATAGTCCATCTAATTTGGAAGTGTTAAAATCAGTGAACATATTGACATTGAAACAGTGTTTTTTTTTGTGTTTTTTTAAATGTGTTTTATAGTATAACCACATAGTCATTTTTTAAATCGTATTGTAGCCTGTATATCCGTGTATTTATATTGTAGAATCTTAATTGCCACATTTAGGGCTTTACATATATATTGTATTGTATTTAATGTATGTTAGATAACAACGCTTAAAAAGATTGGTGTCGGCTGAGACCGAGGACGAGAATACGCTCCATGGAACAGATGATTCCACATCAACATTAAGACATAATCAAATGACATTAACTTTGTCATCATTTAGTCAAGAAGAATGGCAGAATTTAATGGTGAAGCGAGAGGTGTAGACCCAATAAATGGTATTGTTCTACATGAATTCTAGAACCACTGTTGCTCCAGTGAAATATAAATCGCGGGGTTTTCTTTTTCATTATATACTCAGTACTTTTTATATTGTGTTAGATGTCTTAATCGTGTGTGCTGTTTTATTCCGTGTGTAATATACTTTTATTAATGTGGTATCCTGAGTACTCTTTTTACATCGTGTTAGCTGTCGTATAACATATGTACTGTTATTATATCATGTTTGCTGTGTTATATCGCGTGTGCTCTTCCTAATTCGTGTGTAATGTAATTTTATTGTGTGAAACATCAATGTATACAGATGAAGACACATGTCCCACATGTGAGAATTGTGTTTGTTATGTCCTTTTGGTAAATAACTCGTGGGTGATGAAGGAATGTGACAAAGTAATACATACATAGAACTTTTCTAGATTTTACATTATATTATATTGGACATTTTCAACTATAAACAACTTCTGCTAATGTGTTCAATATGTTATTTACGGGCAACACACAAATGACCTCTCTTAGTTTTGACAATACGCACGATCTCATTAAATATCTTAATTATCCATATGTTATTTATAATCTACACATGTTCTATGTGTTGAACACTCAGCAGAACTTCGCGACTTAAAATGGAAATACGAGGTGTGGTTATAGAAACTATAATCTCAATTCCAAATAAGTTAATCTGTCATGTATCATTATTTTCAATTACTGTATGCTTTATAAAGCCAGAATTAACTGACAGTAAGTCAGACTTGAATAGAGCTCCTTCCGACCTATGTCTATTCTATGTTCTCAATAAAGATCTACCAACTATGCTGATAGTCTCTTATCTGTAGTGTAACAATGGGTAGTATGAAATACGGTTCAAGCTATAGTCGAAATTTTCATAATACCTTTTTTCAAACAACGCAATATAAATGGCAAAATTAACGTAATATTATGAACATTACAAGAGTTACCTCATAATTTTACCCCAGGGATCGTACTTTATTAATACACATTAATCTGGAGATAATATTTAGTTGATTTAAACGTATTAACTAACAGACATTGCCGCCTTGTTGTCATTACGTCACAGAATATATCGCAGTATTCCTGATCCCCCACATGACGTATGTCAGATATTAGTACGTGATATGATTAATAACCACTAGAGTGTTCAAACGGCTTACCCATATCTTTCCTTGATGAACACTATGGGTCACATCACGCGAGATAATTTTTATTGAGAGAAGAACTAATTATCGTTGAAGGAATCTTCATTTCCTACTAGATTATGGTTCCTGTTCGTATAATGATATGTTTTGGAATGGCTATTTGGTATCAGAGAACGAACTATTCAACTGAGTCATGAGTAGCATGTTGACTATATAATTAAGAGAAGGGGGTTATAATAACATATATACGTATTATATGTATTTCCTTAATCATATTTGAAAATTAAATATTGCCAGGATAATCGCAGCTATGTAACTACCCGGAGATACTAAACCCAATCGGTTGGTAAAGGGTGCACTGTAAAGTTGATATCGTTGACTATGCACCAAAAAAATACACTACATGAATATCTGACCATTTGTACTGGGGGTCGCGTCAGGGGTCATACCAGTGGCCTTTGACCCTTTGACGTCAGACATTGATTAATCAATCAGCGTTGACGTTTTTACCTACAGTTCCGTGTAGAGCACATCAAGAACTCTCCTAACTGACCGTCTCATTGGCCAATCCCTCACACCAACTTGAACGCCTGTTACATAAAAACTCTTCCAGATTTTAGTGTTGTGAAGACAAGTAAAACAAAATTTTGAACTATAATAAAAAACGAAATGAAATAGGATCTGTATTTTAATTAGATTGAGGGAGAGAGAGAGAGAGAGAGAGAGAGAGAGAGAGAGAGAGAGAGAGAGAGAAATTGGGCTTGACGTCCGCTCGACACAAACTATGTCATTTAGGGACTAACACATGGTTTAAGTTAACTTTAAGTTCACTTCAACAATTCGCTTGCGCGTAGGTATCTTTAGCAGTCGGAGGAAAGCAGAGGACCCGGGGAAACCCCACGAGGCTAGACAGGCGACCTTACTCCTTGTCACGTACAACCGTGGATTTGAAATCACGCCAGTTGACTCAATGACATGCTTTATGACACAGCGCGCACGCGCTAGCCGTCCCCCCCCCCCTTTAATCAGATTGAGATGCACAGTTTGTTTGGCATATTTATTATGTTTGTCTTCAACTGTACCATCTTTCTCGTGCCACATCACGATTCTATCAGGCCACACAATCGACTGAGACAATTATATTATAAGAGTGAGAATAAGGTTAGCAGTGTCAGTGGCTATAATTAGTATTGATGAGTGTACAATGGCTGTAAATTCTATGAATTATTCATATCATTAGTCTGAGATAGTACTACGGGCTCCTGGACACATTAGTTAATATAATAAAGAGATAACTTGGAGAATAAATAAACATACACTGGCCACAATCAAATCCTCATCCACACAAAAGATGATTTGTTAAACCCTGCACCAGGGTTTCGTATGTCAGAAAACATCAAATATTGTCACTTGCAATCAGGTCCTACTAGTCACCGACTAAAACCGACAAGAGCTTTGTTTTGGTCAATAGCGTCAAACGTATTACAGAAAGTGACCTACAAGAAAACATATGTTATAGATGGGCATATTCCACACACCATTCTAAAAATTCATAAAATATTTACAAAATTATGATTAATTAACGACCCAGGGCGTAATTTTGTAAGTATGTATATTGCGCCATAAGTATTACAAAAAGGAAAGATATGTTAAAGATGGGCACATTGTACACATCATTTCCAAAATATAAAAAAAATTAGTAAAACAGTGTTAAAGTGTAATTTCTAAAACAAATGTCAATCAAATTACTTATATCCGTCCAAGTGTGAATATTATCTACGGTTGATATTTCGATTCCTTAATTAAACAGGCATTATGAAAGATTAAGATGAATAGCTGAACGTTCTTAGGTCTAACATACTGTCTGTTTAAATCTTTAATAATCAATGGACGAAGTCGGTATTGTAATGTGTGGGTTGGTCTGACTATTCATAAACAAATGAAACCGTCCATCAGAACCTTGAGGCCATTATTTCGTTATATCAACAATTTTCCTAGGAGACTCTTACTCGCGTTGAATTATCTGAATGGCTGAGATAATATTTCACAAGAATACAAACCGACGACTTGATTTTTATTGGCTTTTAGTTTCCAAACTAAAAACTGCATTTTATGTCTGATAACAATGTCTAAAAGCTTTGCCGTTTGAACTGAAATTCCCAGACAAGGTAAATTAGAGTACTCTACATTTTGGCTGTTAATTTACATATCCTATCTAATTTAGGACAGCACCGTTCAATAATCAATGGACAACGGCAATTCTCATCGACTGAAACAATATACATGTAGATTGTCTGAAAGTAGAAACTGGCCACTTTGTAAGACAGCATCCGTCAAATAACAAGAGAAGTACGAGCGGCCCCCAGCAGCCCCACCTCTAGATCATTCCTGATGTAAACTAATCCTAGCCAGCTTAATTATTCATTAAATTTTCTATTCGTTTCGGTATAACGTTTTAGTTCCTAAATGTCGGACTAGCGATGTGAATTCTGGAGTGACAGCTTACTATACGTGAGATATATATGTCACCGAGACTCTTGGTGTTGTCATTGATCACTTAAACCATGCATCTCCACCTCTTATCCATTGTCTGCGATATCACTACGGTGGAAGCGGAATTTAAATTCTCAGTCGTTGTAAGCGGCTGTATTTCCATTACATCTGATTATAAATTTGAATGTATATCGTGCTGACTGGAAAGCAGTTCATCTTTTGTACGACCGAGATATCACTTCTGATGGCTTTTATGATGTTCATAAACAACAATTTAAATAATCAGGAGACAATTCGTGACGGAAGCCTAGATACATAAGTAGCCCTCTGTTTTATTCCGTTGCCATGGTAATGCGACAAGAATTGAGACCTATAGACATGCCATTATGATTAATTCCAACATTTGATTTCATTTAAATAATTGATAAGTAAGAAAACCACGTTTTGTTTTTCTTAGTCAGAATTGATTAATCCAAAAAATATGGTGACTGGGTAAGAGTGTATGGGAACTTCTCAAATGAAGATAGCTAGTATAATGTCAACCGTTCTGAGGTTGATTGTTAATCAATCATTTGAGAATATTTCAGCTGCAAAGCTTTGACAGTGGCCACTCTTGTCTGGATTTATATAGGCTGGTACGATCGACAATAATTCCTGATTAAATCTAGAAACTCGTGATATTTAATATATGCCAGAACATAAAATACTCTCGTCGTCCTTGGTCTACATGGAATGAAATTGAATGGGGTTTAACGTCCTACTGTTCTGCTCCTAAACTGGGCTAATGAAGACGAGCATACCCAATACAGTGTGCTTTGTGGGAAATTTTGTCTGGGCAGCGGCGCTACGACTTACTCTTATATCGAATTCCAAGGGATATTTTACGTGCACTCCAATGTGTACAGGGGACCTCGATTTTTCGTCCCATCCGAACGGCTAGACAGCTGTCCTTGTCAGGCCGCCCTCCGTCTTGCATCACTGACAAGGGGAACCCATGGCGGAAAATATGGATGAACTTTCTCGGCCAATGCATGGATCGAACACCCTACCCCCAGGCTAGCTAGCCAGCGTCTTACCCACTTCGTCCTTGATCTACTTACTTTCAAACCATATTGGTATCCATACAGGACTAAATAGTCATAGAAAACATCCCTACAGGACTAAACAGTCGTCGAAAACACAATTATCTACACTTTTATTTTAACATATTGACGGCAAACTAAAAGGTTGTTAGATGACATTTACCGAGTAGTCGTTAAAACTTGTTTTACCGATTTTTACACAATAGCCAATTGATTAGCGTACAGAAAGTTATTAAATGAACACCCATGAATGGTTCTTACTTTACGTTTAATCTCTTTTGACAATCAGACAAATTAGTTCAAAAACAAATGTTTTATTAAAACAAGCTCCAGTACACACAAATACCAGTATTGATTTCTGATTTTTTATAAATTTATTATGGGGTTTGTTTTAATGTTGAAACGATCGTTTGATTAGCAACAAATCAATATTCGTTTAGAACACTGGCATGTCTATTTCTATTAGTTTCTCATCATGTGAACAATTTAGAGAGTTGCTGAATTCCAGAACAATTTTCTGAAACAGCAGTAGCCGCTTAAATATACTGTGTCAGAATCCTTGGGTTTAAAAATGCTTAAAGTGTTTTTCATTACTTTGACCTTTAAATTTGTCTGATATTCCTTGCTTTATTGCCCAGAAACATAATAAAAAACATCAAATTCCAAAAATTTCTGATAATTTTCTGGCAATAAAACTGTTTAACCGATCAATACATTTGCCCCAAACGTTACTTCGTTGTGCTCACTGGGGGTTTGGTATAAAATATGAAACGACCAGCCTTTACCTATACATCATACAATTAAAGACGCCATGTGTCAAGACAAAGTCAGAAACCCTGGGTTTAAAAATGCTTAACATGTCTTTTCATTTCTTTGGCCTTTACATTTGTCTAAAATTAGTTGCTATA
Organism: Patella pellucida; assembly: GCA_917208275.1. Taxonomy (NCBI): domain Eukaryota; kingdom Metazoa; phylum Mollusca; class Gastropoda; family Patellidae; genus Patella; species Patella pellucida. The sequence continues at coordinate 69,595,936 of OU795039.1, forward strand.
TTGCCCAGATGACAAAATAAAAACCAACAAATTCCACAGAACTCTGATAATTTTCTGGCAATAAAACTGTTCAACTGATCAATACATTTGCCTCAAACGTTACTTCGTTGTGCTCACTGGGGGTTTGGTATAAAATATGAAACGACCAGCCTTTACCTATACATCATACAATTAAAGACGCCATGTGTCAAGACAACGTCCATTATCTGTCTTTATTTGTAACAAAGATTGGCAATGGGGAGTATTCTTTACATGGTAAATTAGACAATAATAATTTATATATTCTCCAGGCGATACCAGGAAAATAAAGATGGCGGTTTAAATTAGGTGAGATTCAGAGGGCTATAACTTACATTAGGGTCAATCGATTGGAATTAAAAAAAATACCAATATTTGTTTCCGTAAAACTACATTATATTGTGTATGTGTAAAAGTTAATATCTACCGTTTATTCGAAAGTATTGGGCCGTTGACAGAAATTATTAACCAGGACAAATTTGCATCAAAGAAAGATTTTATATATACATGTATACAAGTCCTTATATTGAGTTGTTTAAATATTGGACTGGCAGACTGCATGTAAGTAATGTGAACGGAACGATTATTAGAGGTTTTTACTATCAGATGAATCGCACTTCAGAGTCACAACAACTAGCTCACGGTGTCATTAATATTTGGTAAACATGATGGACCGATAGGCTGCATGTAACGATTATTAGAGCTTGTTGCTATCCGATGAATCGCACTTAAAAGCGACAACATTTGCCTATCTCACGGTTTGATTAAAGCCTGGGCCCTGTTTCACAAAAACTTAAATCTCCTTAAAATCATTGTAAACTAAAATTTCATCCTAACTTACAATAGAAGCGTTTCACAAAACGATTTTAAGCATTGTAGCTAAAATCCACTAAAATAATATTGTAAGTTACAATTGTATCCTAACTTAAAATAGTGGCGTTTCACAAAACTATTTTAAGGACAATTTTAACTAAAATCGATTGTAACTTAGGATAGCTGTCACCCTCTCCTAACTTACAATCACGACATTAACAAACATTGATTAGAGCTACATTGTTTGATTTATTGCGACATACAGATATAATTGACACATAATTTTAACATACAATCATTCACAAAAACAATTTGCATTCAATTTCTTTTCATAGTATGGGATATACAGCTACGATCCACCCGTTTATTTTATTGTAAGGCAATTTAAGCATTGGATGGCGCCCCATATTAGAACTCCAAGAAAAACCCCACCCAAAACGCCAGTAAACTACACACTAAAAGAAAATTTATATCCAATGTCATGGAAAGAAGAGCCCTCCTATTTATAAAGAAAATATCTTCGTGTTTAATATGTCCAATTTCTTGGTATTAGAAGGCCTAAAGGCCTATTATACTAGACATGCCATAATATGTAGTATTTACTCATGTTTTTGGGGTTATGATGATTAGTATAAAGATAAATCAATAAACACAAATGTGTCTATTCAAAAATGTTATAGGTCTATTTGAAATTAAATTTTAATATCATAAATTTATTATAATTTCTTAATGAAGTTACGTTAATAAAACAACATCAATAAAAAAAATAGGCTCCAAAACTATTTTATCTTGGGAAAAACTCATTTAATTGAGTAAGATAGATAGACTCTTTTGCATTTTCAAAGTATCATTGAAAGGGTCTATTAGAATGACATTTATAATCTAGGCATCGGAACATTGCCTATTTGGCGTATTAATTTCAAAGTTGATAAATACTTTTAAACTACGACAAAAAAATTGAAGCCTAGATTAGTTGTTTGAGTGACACATATCAAAATATGTTTGTGAAAATTCTCAAAAGTTTCTCTTGTCCAAATTACTATAAAAATTCGAAATTCAAGCGCTTTTGTTTATCGATACACATTACTTCTATTGAAGCCTGCGAGGAAATCAAATGCCAAGTTCAAGGTCAACCCACCAATACATTTCGAAACTAATAATACGCAATTAACTCATTTATTTCATCTTTCTACGACTTTCTGACCATGTGCAGACATTTCTACAACGTATGAAACTCTCCCTATTGATAATGTAACAGTTAATTCAGTTTGTCAACAGTTTTCAGTTTCGAAGCGTATTTGCTTTCACCGTAAGTACCCGCAACGGAAATCTGCACTGCGCGGGCGCAAGCGATTTTAACTAAAATCTATTAAAATTGCATTTTAAGTTACAATCGATCTTCGTGAAACGCATAAAATTTAAAATCTCATTTTGATTTTAGTTAAAATCGATTTTAAGGATTTTAGTTTAAGTTTTCGTGAAACAGGGCCCAGGCTGACACTTGCACGACTTTTGGTCACGGTTTTGTCATGCCCATCAGTGTCCACAATGACACGAGCTGGCACGACGAGTTTACGCATAATTTGCGCATTGTCTACGCACTTCCCGCATTGGCACGACGAATCTGCGCATACCGGACGCTGTTGTGCCAATGGGTGCCACGCAAGTGTCAGCCTGGCTTAATATTTGGTAAACGTGAATGATGTGGATAATTAAAAACATTGTGATTGAAAAAGCTGAGATAATTGGTTGATGGTTATCAAGAAAATCGCTTGCTGCTAATAATGTCTGTCACGCCATATTTCCTATTTGATATTAATTTTGTAAAATCAGTCACGCAGTATATTGTTAAAGCAACAAAACACATACTTATGGAAAACAGCTACTACTTTTTTAAGGCGACGTTTAGTGGAGTATTCTCTCTACGGTATCAAGCTAATACAGTAAAACAGGTATGAGGCAAATTATATATAGACGGTTATGCTGTGGTATTTTGTCTAAATTTATTTGCCTCGTACCTATTTTACTGTATTAGCTTGATAACGTAGAGAGAATACTCCACGAAACGTCGCCTTAAATACACTAGTATCTGTTTTCCATAAGTATGTATTGTGTTGTTATTCTATCCAGTTACTAAATGCAACATATAAAGAACATGTTATTAAATGTTCATTATAATTAAAGTGTAAATCCAGACAAACATATTCCTACAAATACATGTAACAGCTCGTTCGGACTAAAATAATGTATTCACGTTGTTTTCGGACACTAATCTTGATATTGGTCTGGAAGATGGGGCATATCGTATTACTCATTTGTTACGAGGGGGGTTGGATGGCCGAATGGTTAGCACGTGCGTGCTGTATCATAAAGCCTGTCATTTAGTCAACTGACGGGGTTTCGAATTCCCGGTTGTACGTGGCAAGGAGTATGGTCCAACCTCGTGGGTTTTCCCCGGTTCCTCCGGTTTCCTCCCATCGCTAAAGACCCCTACGCACAAGCGAATTATTGAAATAAAATGAAACCATATGTTTGTCCAGAAATGCCCTAGTTTGTGTCGAGTGGTCGTTGTAAATATTCCCCCTTTGTATGTAACAGGGAGTAGGATCGCCTGTCAAACCTCGTGGGTTTTCTCCGGGCCCTCCGATTTCCTCAAAATACTAACCCGCAATGGCCTAGTTTGTGTCGAGTGGAAGTTAAACCCCATCTCTCTCTCTCTCTGTGTCTCTCTCTCTCTCGCTCTCATTTGTTTCGATTCATATATTCTGAACTCAGTTGATCAGTTCTTTTGGACGGATTTTCGTATAATTAACCACCTGAACTATTTACGGAGCAGTTTTAAAATCAAAGTCTTTAATCTATCGCCTTTTACTTTAGTTAAATATAAACAGTCCCAAAATAATCCAATAATACAAATCGTGTCAGAGGGAATTTGCGTTAAAAGCTTATCTGTCATCCAAAGTCTTTGAAGCAATTCTTTACATCTTTGAGGATTGCAGCAAATTGATCCGGTCTCTGACTCATGACTTCACCTTTTCATTAAAGTTTTTATAGATTTTCACCGCATGTGAATGAACCTTATTACTTAATCATGACATGTAATGGTTTAAAGATTCTTTTCTCGTTCTTAATGCCTCGTACGTTGCTGCGATGGAATTAAATGGACTGATACCTTTTAAAAACAATTTCTCGTCTAGATAGAAGTAAAGGGTCTAATTTATTGAACATTCTGATATCTCAGTTGATATTACTAATGTTGAAATCAGCTCATTGTTCTCTTTATCTGTGTAATCTATCCATCATATCTCGATAATTATCATGCTCATTTGGCACATCGGGTTACCAGATGCATATAAAGAAAGAGAATACAATATCCGAGCATGAGTATATGACAATTTGTCCAACAAACACCCTTCATTAATAAGAAACGAGAGAGAGAGATAGAGATAGAGAGTGAGTGAGAGTGTGAGTTCACGTTCAGTCGACATAAACTATGTCATTTCAAGACTAACATATGGCTCGATGTAATTTCTATAATTTGCGCGTTGGGGTCTTTAGCAGTGGAAGGAAACCGGAGGACCCGGAACAAATCCACAAGGTTGGACAGGCGACCCCACTCCTTGTCACGTACCAGCGGGCAATCGAAACCCTAGCCAGTTGAGTCAGTGACAGACCTTATGATACACCGCGTACGCGCTAACCATTCGGTAATCCAATCCCCTGAAACCAATTATTAATACAATCATTACAATATTAACAACCGTTATATAACCACAGTATGATAACAGCACCTTAGTTATATAAAGCATATATCGACAAATACCACAACATTAAAATATGTCGATTTATTACTATTTTTAATAGCCTCTCAGACAAGAATCGATAAACCATTTTTTCCTGACCTAAATAGCGAGCTGGAATTTAATCACAAACTATTTACCATGATTGGAAAAATCTTGATGGAGTTGTCCATAACAGATGGATTGAGAAGAAAATCGGGTGTGAAATTTGAGATTGAGCTAAATATTTATTTAAGCTCCAACTCGGATATAAAATTCCACATAACAGAGAGCTTTGACGTAATAGCAGCAATTTTAATGGAAGCCCAAATCCTTAAAAGCACATAAAATCCGTCACTTTTTAAACAACCACCACAAAATCCTTGAAAGGTTTATGTCCTTGCAGCTCAAGCAATCCATTACCAAAGCTGTCATCAAAAATCGAACACGATGTCAATTTAGAAGTTCTCTTGGAATGAAACCATGGATTAAAGGTGCCAAGTTAAAAAGCCCTGCTTTTTGTTTATGTGTTTTCTTAGCGTTTTATGGGTAAACTTTCGACTTTCCGTTTTCTTTTCTTAACTGTGTCTGAGCATCATTTGTCTATTTAATTTTTTATACCAGAATAACATGATAAATGCAAAGACATGGGACTTAACGTCTTACTTTTCTTCATCAACCATGGTAATGGAGACTGGAATTGCCCCATGCAATGCGCTATCAGGTAAACTTTGCGTACATTAATTTAGATTTCAAACTGTCAGATGATGTTTAAGTCCTGAAAATCGTATATACACAATCGCGGTGTTTCGTTTTATCCGAACGACTAGACACTGTTCTGTGCTAAGCTATCTGTACTGAAAACCACGAAAATCTTGTCACGTACAACCGGGGAATCTAAACCGCGCCAGTTGACTCAATGACAGACCTTATGACAGCGAGCACGTTCTAACCATTCGATTGTCATGGCTTACGTTTTTAGGATAATCCAAAATTGACATTAATACAGAATAGTCAAACCGGGTTTATTTTGGTCAATTTACCACGTGTACAAATAAAATTTATTATATCTCGGCCTAAATTGAAGGAGGGGTCTTTAGCTGTGGGAGGACCCTACTCCTTGTAACGTACAACCGGGGATTCGAAACCACGCCGGTTGACTGAATGACAGGCTTTATGATACAGCACGCACGACGCACGTGCTAACTATTCTGCCATCCAACCCCCTGAGTTCCTGTGACTATATGCACCTTTATATCCTTCTCAATAGAAGACTCCATCCGATTATGCGAAACCGAAACAAGCATACCTTGTGTTAATTGAACTAATCGACTAATCAATGCTAATAGAGAAATGAATCACTTCAGTACTTGGAATATTTAGAGTCACATGCTGTATAAAAAAGACAGGTAAGCCGATGGAAGGTGACGAGTCACTGTGACAGGAACATGAGAACATCGTAACACAATACAGCATGCACTTACCTTTTAAGGCTGCAGTCATTCCATTATTATTCACAGATAAGACGCAGCTCTTTATTTGCCTATATCGCTAGTATCAACTATGCAGTGGGTAGTGTAATAGAGAAACGCTCGGGGCATCTAGAAACAGGATCGATAGTAAAACCCGGTCGACGGAGAAGCATGGAGCCACGGATCGATAAGAACAAACAATGCAATACCAGAAGGATTCTGCTAGTGTGAAAATATCAATCCATCACATCATTCTGTTCATTTCCTGTCAGAATGAAACTAGGGTCGGTAACTACAGAACCATAGAACCTGCTTTTCAATCTCCGTCTTTTTTTATGAAGTGTTTTGTGTTATTTAATCATAAACACACAGAGTTGGATCAACGCATCTCTACTACTCATTCGGTTTTCTATGCCAGTCTTTAGCTTTATTGATAAGATTGCTGTAATATATAGAACCATCGAACCTGGGTTTTTTATCTGTTATATTTTCATGAACTCTTTACATTTCATCAGCCATCGATATATCAATGACATAATTGATTTACAGAACCACAGAGACCTCTATAACGTCAATTCCTATCAACTACTCTAAATTATTAGACTCATGTTTTTGAGCCTGCTTATATAAAAAAATATATCACTGACTTTATGGTGAGATAGGCTTGGGAAAGGTTTATCTGGCTTCTGCATTAGCCTAACAGAACCTGTTTGGCATCCCAACAAAGTTTTTTTATTATTATTTTCCCTAATAAATTTAGCAGTCTTTCTACATTTGGCAAATAACCTACTGATAAATTTTGTTATAAAAATGGTCAGAAAAGAGACCGGATTATTTCATGTTGTATCCACCATCCATCATCGTTTCAGGGGCGGAGTGGGCTGAAAGTTCATCTTCATATCCACTAAAATATATTTGTCTAAATCCGAGGAGAAAATTTGCGTTTTCTTATCTTTTTCTCCACTTCCCAGTCCGCATATGATGTGTTGTATCGATATTCGAAGTGCTTTATTATCGCTGTATTAAATCTGATCTGCCTACTAAATTTGTACCGGTGTCACGATATGTATCTGACTTGCCCCGACGCCTTGTGCCGGAGACTCGATTCCCAACTGTACTACTACTACTACCACCTGGTACTTTAACGTCTGCTTCCACAATAGTGATATCGCAGACGAGACCTAGTAGAGCCGAAACTACTCCCTGTTTTTAGAATTCTCAATTGTCATATCGTAACCATTTTATAGCCTAGAATTGATTTGTTGTCTCCATAAAAAAAACTGCTAGGATGTTATTCATTAACTTATTATATAAACATTTGAATTAGTTACATCATGGGTGAACAGTACTGTTATTACTTTACATTTATGTAACCGGCGTGGTTTCCCCATGACAAGGACAGCTGCCTAGTCGTTCGGGTAGGACGGAAAACCGAGGTCCCGTGTACACATTAGCGTGTACGTAAAATATTCCTTGGCAATCGGAATTCAGTTGCTGCCCGGACAAAATTTCCCCTCATAGAGCACACTATATGGCGTACTCCCGTCTTCAATTAGGTACAGAAGCGTAGGACGTTAAACCAGGCCCGATACAGAAACCTAAATTTAGCCGACATAGGGGGGCGAGGAAGATAAATTTCCGACAACAAAAAATCAATGAACGAATTTCATCGCCGACTGCCGTAAGCATGAGGAGGGGAGAGCACGAAAATTAGAAGCTGTGAGAGTGAATTGAGGCCTCTATGACATGCAGGTGGCGAATGTGTCGGAAAATTAAGGGTTTCCAGCCGACATTAACTATCTTTCGGCCGAATTTGAGAGGATATGTCGTACTAAAACTCTCTCCCGGTGAAAATGCGAGCATAGCTAACCAGCGATTTTTTTCCGGTGCAGACAGAAAAATTCCGACAGGAACAGCCATGGGGGGGGGGGGGGCAGCTCGCCCCCCACCCCCACTAGCCTCGGGCCTGCGTTAAACCCTATTGCATTCATTACATTTGTGCATGGGGTCCATGATTTGTGTAAGTGGTAAAACACTGGATGATTTACTTCTGAAATTCAATCAATACTATTAATAAAATCATATCCTTGTTTCAAACAGAAATCAGTTATATTACATAAGATGGGTTCTACACGCATAATGGTTGATTGTACCTCTAGGATGTATTATCATCACCCAATGTAACCATGTTCACATGATGATCAACAGATGGCTATTAACAAATAGAATGTCCGCCTTCAGCCCCATTAAGCACATTAGAAATTAGTTATAGTTATCTTTATAGTTGTGTAATGGCACGAAATAGGACCTAACGCCATACGTTTGTGCATAAACCAGGCTAATGAACGCGTGTATACATTATGCAATGCATTTTGGATGAAAGTTTGCCCACCCCACGGTCTATTCTTAAACTGTCAGTGGATCTTTTGCGTGGACGCCAACGTGTGCACGGGATCTCGCCTCATTCGAACGTAAGACGCTGCACCACTGACATGGCGGAACGTCGGGGAATCCTGAGGAAGCTTCTCTGTGGTATCGCGGCTCATCTTGTAATTAATGTAAATAGGAGTTATAACAAACAAACGTTTGGGTCATTATTAAATCGGTGCTAAATGTCAGGTTGATAACCAGTATAGTACCAGGAGGCGCCGTAACGATTAGTAGGTAAGACGCTGACTCGCTAGCGTAAAGGTCGGGTGTTCAATCTCTGCATTGGCTGAGAAGGTTCACCCAGATTTTCGGGCGTGGTTTTTTTATTGTTAGTGATAAAGGACGTGAAGGTCGGGTGTTCAATCCCCGCATTGGCTGAGAAAGTTCATCGAGATTTTCGGGCGTGGTTTTTCCTTGTCAGTGATGAAGGGCGGAGGACCATGTACGTTTACATTGGCGTGTACGTAAAAGACTGGGCCGTAGCGCCACTGCCCGGGCAAAACTTCCCTCATAGCCAAAGTTAGGAGCAGAGCAGTAGGACGTTAAATCCCATTTCATTTCATTTCAGAACAGTAGGAGGTTAAACCCGATGTCATATCATTTGTAACAGATTGGTCGCGTCTTTATTGACAGAAATTCCAGCTATTACAAAACCAAATCATGGATACATTCCAATTAAGATCTTGAATCGATCAAAACTGAAACTAGCAGTCTGTAAAGAATTAAATTGTAATAAAAGTGTATTTATGGCCGAGTTCTGATGTAATCAACTAAAATCAACACAAGTCTAGAGAAATGGACGTTTCCCGCGCTGATCACAGGATAACCAGGGTCATTAAATTGTTAAGTGCACACTGTTCTTTTCAAACGATCGGGACTGAAGCATCGATTGTGCTTGGTCGTAAACCATACTACATCCACAAGAATAGATCGAAGCAATTCCATACCATTTAAAAATCATTTCCGTCGGGGAATATCACTTTAAAAACAAAAAGCCAACAACACATGCTGTCGTGTTATACCAGTCGTTAAAGCAACATTACTAACTAGGAAATTAAATATCATTGCTTCATATTGGCGTCACAACCTTTTTTTGTAAATTCCATTTGTAATTACTCCCCCGTTGTACGTGCTAATGAGTAGGGTCGCCTGTCAAACCTGGGCCCCCCAACTGCTAACCCGAAATAACCTAGTTTGTGTCGGGTGGAAGTTAAACCCCATCTATATCTCTCCCTTCTCTCTCTTTCCCTCTCCTCCATCTGTAATTTGAAAGCTGGACAGCTCCTGGTTAGGTGGATAGGATGGTCGAATGGTAAGCACGTGCGCACTGTATCATAAGGTCTGCCATTGAGCCAACTGGCGTGGTTTCGATCCCCTGGTTGTGCGTGACAAGGAGTAGGGTCGCCCGTCCAACCTCGTGGGTTAAATCCAGATTCCTTCCACAACTAAAGACCCCTGCACGCAAGCGAATTATTGAAATCAAATGAAACCATATGCTAGTCCCGAACGAAATGACCTAGTTTGTATCGAGTCCCTCTTGCTCCGGGTTCACAGATGTTAAAATCCGATGGACCACTTCACGCATGAGAGGGGAAAATTAAAAAGAAAGAATCACTATAAGAGAATGAATTACGTTTGGTTACCAAAATAAGGAGAACTATGATTCGTAAATACCCAGTCGTATACCTAGACACTTACCAAATGAGGAACTTTTAAAAAAGAGTATTCATTGCATTATATAGAAGTATAAGTAAAATTGTTTTCTGTTCCAAAAACTCAATCCTGGTTGGGTTTATGCACTCTGTTGATATGCTAGCTACACATATTCCTGGAATATCGGCTATAAACCAGTCATATCAAAGCTGTAAAATATCAGTGAAGTTACACTGTAAACCAGATCAAAGAATCTGATATTCTAATGAAAGAGATCAATAGTAAAAGTCAATTTAGTAGAATACAGACCGTTAGACACGTGTGATGTACGTGAGGGTGGAGTAATGTATTGTGGCAGCAAAGCAAAGAAATGAAATGGGGTTTAACGTCCTACTGTCCTGCTCCGCACTGGACTAATGGAGACGGACATACGCAATACGGGCATCAATAAGATGAATAAAGAATACTGAACAAATTCACGCTTACTATGTAGGGAAACAACAGGTACATATTTCTGAGTGATATGTTCGTTTTGGGTATGACGTTGAGGGTACCTATTGAATCAAGAAAACAATCCCACACAAAGTTTATATCAATTTGCTAATCTATATATTATTTTCTTAACCACTGTATGTATCTTATTGAAAATTGTCAGATGTCTGAAACGCTGACACGCGCGTCCTGATTATATTTGTAAAGAAAATAGCTCTGCCATAAAATACAACAATAATGGACTACGATATCATAAAAGACTTAAAGGGTCACATACAAGTTTCAATATTTTGTTATCTTGTATAAAATAGACCAAGTTTCTTTGCTGAAACGCACGGGAGTCACGGATGCTCGCTAGCCGAAAAGTTCATCCAGATTTTCCGGTGTGATTCTCTCTTGTGAATGATGCAGGGCGGAGGGCCCGACCCGGACAGCTGTCTAGTCCTTCGGATGGGACGAAAAACACGGGGGGGGGCGTGTACATAATGGCGTGCTCGTAAAAGATCCCTTGGCAGTTGGGAGTCGACATACGAGTAGACCGTAGTGCCGCTGTCCGGGAAAAATGCCCCCATACCACCCTGCATGGTGTTTGTCCGTCTTCATTATCCCGGTTAAAAGAAGAACAGTAGGGGCGTTAAATCCCATTTCATTTCATTTTCGAACAGTTTCGCTAACATGAGATATTAATTTGTGCACACGTTTAAACATAAAATTCCTAGATATGTTTAGAGATATATAAGTAGTATATGCATATACAGCAGCTTTCAATAGATATATAAAATGCCCACCCCCCTCTCCAAAATCGCCTTGTCCCGACTCAGCCACTGCCACCAGCGTTTTATAGCCACATTAAAGGTTAAACGTCGTGTTCAGTAAAAACGATATAACATGGATAAAATTCACTAGGTTTATTAACTGGAACGTTTCAAGGAGGATACTCGCTTGCCAACGGCGCGAGTTTCCCCATTGTAACATTACAGTCAATAAACCCAGTGGATGTTATCCATAAAGCTGTCAGTTATTATTTATCTGAAATGTTCATGAAATCTAGCCGAGAACCAGATTATATATGTTGTTTAGCAATAATTGACAGACACAATAGAACGTCTTAAATAGAAAACTTGACTCGTATACACACACTATTAACAATGTCCGGAATACGGCAAGAGAATTCTGGAGTGAATATTGGCAGGATAATTTACTTTGTGATGTAAATATATCCATCTGCCCGATGCAATGTCCCTGTAACTACGTTCCTGAAAAATGTTGCCGTAACCCCCCCCCCTCCTGATTCTCGGTTGCTAGCAGATCGACGTACAAAACGTTTTGCTAAATACCCCATTATAATTAGAAATACTAGGAGGGTAATCAAAGCATCTTGTAGGTCTATCCATGGACATTCCGTCCCTACAGACCAGTTGATAATGTTTTAATGACTGTAAGAAACGCGAATTTACAGGATAAGAGTAAAAGCTTTTTCTAGCCTAACTGACACATTAGACTCCATGGCGCTTGGTAAAATTACATTTAACGTATACTAGCAGGTGGCTAGGGAAGTGATAATGGATTGTCATTCGTGATATGGTAACAGTTAGATATTATATTCAGGTCGATAACTTCCAATATAAAAACGAGGTCTTACTATCATAGACCGGAATAGAACGGAAGTGATAATGGATTGTCATTCGAGATGTAACAGTTCTGTATATTTAGGTCGATGTCTTCCAATATAAAAAGCTTTTTAACACTCATCTTAGAAAAATTAGCTAATTTAGCAGATCAGACCACGGACGAACGTCGCTTGAAATGGAAAAAGCTATAACCCACGGACTGTGAGTGTGTAACGGGAGTTGTTGATGACTTCCCCACTCATTTACTTTTCCATGAATTTTAATAATACAAATTAAATACTAAAAACTAATAAAGAGTGATGCTTATTGGAATGGCTTTCATCAATTCATTTATTTCGCATAAAATTGCCGATAATATCAATGAATGATCCACGACGCTGGATTCTAATATAATCATTCGTTGTCAGCCACATGTGTAAGGAAAAGCGTCCAATGTTTGGTTTTTAATACGAATCGTACTCTAACTGTTAATACTTATCGACACTAATCCGAAATTGATAATAAGACAAAAGATACCTCTATTATTGGTACCTAATTTATTCACAAGCACAATAGACTGTGGCCCCAGGCAAGGCAAGATAACTCTTCCAGACACCTGTTACCACTGTTTGTCGTGTACTTTGTACACGGTGAACAGTCTTTATGCTGATTACACTATTTTGCCTATGCCGTTTTTTAGGACTTCGAATTCTGTCTAATGGTTTGGATTGTTCGTACTTGGTCTTATTTTATTATTACTGTAACGTGTGTGCACGGCGTGGAAATCAAAGTTTTGTGGCAAGAAACATTTATCTCCACGATTAAAAAATAAAGGGCCTACACGAAAAGTAACCGCCAAAACTTTCGCCAGATTAAAATAATATTCTATCGCCAAAATTAGATTTTCTATCGCAATTGGCGAAATGGCGACCAACAGTGTCAGCGCCGAGTACGATACTAGCAGTTAAAGGGCAATAACTTCAAGGGATAAATCAAACCAGTTTCAAGAATCTACAGAAACTACAGAATACAGCAGCCAGAACCATATCACGAAACAAAAAAACATCATCGCACATAACACCTAATCTAAAATCTTTACATTGGCTCCTAATATTCCGACTTGCATCAACTTTAAAAAAGCGAAATCGCTAACATTTGGGACCTAGAAATTGACAAAAGTGGTTCGCAACGCATATTATGACATATTTTACATTCATATGGCTTTCTCCGGTATGAATGCGTGTAAGTCCTTTTAGACGTTGGCTAACAACAAAATATTTATCACAGTAATCACAAGTAAATGGTTTCTTGACAAAGTGAAAACGCTTGTGTTTGATCAAATGTCTACTGCGACGAAAACAATTGCCGCAAATTTCACATTGGAAAGGTTTTTCTCCTGTATGGGTCATCATATGTCCCGTTAGACAATGTTTGATTCGGAATGTTTTATAACAAACATTACATTTATATGATTTTCCTCCGGTATGGATTCTTACAGACTCTATAAGATTTGTAGGGGCGTTTAAAATTTTGCCACAATACTCATGTAGGTGTATCTTTAAACTTTGAATAACAGTGAACGATTTATTACAGATGTCATATTTGTGGGGCTTTTCGCCAGTATGGGTTATAATTTCAAATTGCAGATTTCGCATCACTGGGGAAATGATTTATTACACAAGTCACATTTAAAAGGTTTTTCAACAGTGTGCTTCCTGCGATGCTCACGTTAATGGCTGCTCTGAAGAAAGGTTTTGTCGCAAACTTCAGAACTATTTGGTATCTCACCAGTGTGGATTCTAATATCTTCGGGATTTGAAATGCCTTCACATCCAGCTATTTTGTTCGGTGAAGAGTTCGGTGTTTCAAGAGAATAGTCAACATTCGAACTTTGTATGTTTGCATCTGAAACTGTTATTTCACGAACTGGGATTCCTATATTTGAAATACATGTATTATCATTATTAACAGTGTTGTCAGGAGTTGAAATGTCAACATTTGAACATTGCATATTTGTATCTGCAACTGTTTTTTGACAAGCTGGAAATCCTATATTTGAAATACATATATTGACATTAGTAACAGAACAGTGTTGTCAGGAGTTGACAGGTCAACATTTGAACATTGTATAGTTGTATCTGCAACTAGTTTCTCAAGAGCAGAAATTCCAATATTTGAACTATAGGCATTAGTATCAGTGTCATCAGGAGTTGAAATCTCAACATCAGAACTTTTAGTGTCAGTAATAGGTTTTTCAAGTGTTGAAATATTCTTAAGTGAAATACACGTGCCAGTTGGGTTTCCTCGTGGAATGAATAGTTAGGTGTATCTATAAACTAATGGGGTCTTCAAAAGTTTCTACACAAAAACTACATTTATATGGTCTACCAACAAGATGGCTTCTCGTGTGTTGCTGTAACTCTTCATCCTGATCAAATACTATTTCACAGATATCACATTCGCTGACCTTAGCAGATGGCTGATGATTTCTGAATACATTACAGCTCTCAGTCAATGGTCTGTCAAATACATCTAGTGGTATAGAGTGTCGCGCTGCGGCTGTGGTTTCGAGCCCTGGTGTGAGCGTATGTGGCATGGAGATAGGGATGCCTTCTCAACCTCGTGGGTTTCCTCCGGGCACTCTGGTTCCCTCCCATGGCTAAAGACCCCTACGCGCAAGCGATTTATTAAATAAAACCATATGTTAGTCCCAAAATGACCCAGTTGTGTTGAGTGGACGTTAAACCCTATTTCACTCTCTCTCCCCAATGTGATGTATTCTATTGTCTTCTGGGATTGAACTCTTTCTACTTTCCAAATATACATATATCTTTTTTTTCTGATTTAGAAGTTTTACATTGTATTGGATTAATGATTACCTCAGCTGTTTTTCTCCTATATAGTACACATTTCTCGTTGCACATTGTGCACTGGTGTATTGGGTTCCATTATCTCAGTGTCTATTCTATTTGTTAACTTTGTAAAATTCTCGTAGTGTAAACGCTATCTGGTCTGAGCATGGTTTCAGTACGGAATACTGCGCATGTGCGAAACGAACCGTGACCTTTTTCCCCTGCAAACGTTCATAGTTCTGTCATCGGTACATCATAATTGTTTTCATCTGGGTAATTTTCATGATAGGGACTGAAATTAACTTTTCTCTGACGAGTTCTTCATTTGGCGTGTGGTTCCGATCGAGAAATTTCTTGATATTTGTCGCTGCTTGCGCCCAGATCGGCATGCTTAGCTACCGTCACTCCGTCTCAAAATGTGATTTCAATGTAATTCTGGAAGTTCTAACCAAGAGACATAACTCGTGTAGTACCGGTACCAGAAATCACCTTCCTCGAAATTGCATTTTGTTTAAGGGGGGGGGGGTGATACAAAAAGGCTACGATTTTAAATTAAAAGTGACGATAATTTGACATGCCATATTGTCAGGACTGTAGGCTTATTATAATACTAATACATGACTGCACGTAATATCAAATATCGATACTATACGATAGTATGATTTTTTTATAAACGAGTTTTCACAATTTTACTTCATTGATATCTGCTCTGATTTAATTTGGAGCCTTCATCTTTTCTTAATGACGCAATTGTTATATTTTAACATTTAAGGATTGAAAAGTAAATGTAAAGTAATATTACGCACACGTCGATATTATCTCAAATCCCTGGAACTCTTTAAAACAATAACTTCCGGTCCATCAAATGTAGATATGTGTTATTTGGACGAGGATCGACATTGGGTAATGTCTATGATTCAATCAATGCAAACGAGCTTAACGTATCACAATTCTTTTTGTCAATTCATCCATAGAAAGGATAACACAAAAAATCAATCCTACAAATATGACGTACTCACTCGCATTCAATATGATAGTATAAATGATGGAATGCGACCTAGTTGTAGTTGCCTCCCTTCAATTTGATACCGTGTCGACCATATAGACTATTAGATATTGGTATCGACCAATTCTAAGCATGTAACAGTA
Organism: Patella pellucida; assembly: GCA_917208275.1. Taxonomy (NCBI): domain Eukaryota; kingdom Metazoa; phylum Mollusca; class Gastropoda; family Patellidae; genus Patella; species Patella pellucida. Next base: position 69,612,204 of record OU795039.1, read on the forward strand.
TTGGTTCAACACATTCCAAAATATTATTTTAACATTCGTATTTTTTGCTATAGTTGGTCATGCGGCGGATGAGAATGTGAGCGAATATCTGTGTGAAATAAACTACTATAAAAGGAACTGTCTGTCACGAGATCAGATTTTTTTTTAAATTACCTTGCATTACCTTGTTTTGATTAATTATTATTTCGAGCAGAAATCCTCTGATAATATTCAAATATGTGTTACAGATTACCATAGATCCCTGTGCTATAACGTCTATCTAGGCCGGACATATTTTGTGTTCAATAATAATAACAATAATATATGCATTTATATCGCGACGAATGAATGAATGAAATGGGGTTTAACGTCCTACGCTTAAGCACCTAACCTGGGCTAATTGAAGACGGGCATACGCCATACAGTGTGCTATGAGGGAAATTTTTGCCCGGGCAGCGGCACTACGGCCTACTCTTATATCGAATTCCAACTGCCAAGGGATCTTTTACGTGCACTCCAATGTGTACACGGGACCTCGGTTTTTCGTCCCATCCGAACGACTAGGCAGCTTTCCTTGTCAGGCCCTCCATCTGCATCACTGACAAGGGGAAGTCAAGCCGGAAAATCGAGATGAACTTTCTCGGCCTATGCAAGGATCGAACACTCGACCTCCAGGCTAGCGAACAAGCGCCTTACCCACTTAGCCACCGTGATCCCCTATATCGCGACGACATTCACTACTGATAGTGCTCTGTGCGCTGGTTGTTAAATACTAAAAGCAGATTTGAAGAAGAAAAGTTTTCAATTTAGTTTTGAATATGGGGAAACTTGAAGATGATTTAATGTCAATAGGTAATTCATTCCATTTAGTGGCTGCAGCATATTGGAAGGATCGCATCTCATATGTCCTGGTGTCAAATTATGGAACTGTAAAAAGCATCAAATTTTGTGATAGAAAACGAAAATAAACTAAAAAAAGTAACCAAAAATTTTTTTATACCACAATGATCAGAACTTTCGGTCTTTTAAGAAAACATATCGGTACTGTCTAGGTAAAGAAATGATCGATTTGGTGTCATTTCTGATAATTGCTTTCATTTCTTTCTTCCATAAAAAAAAATAGTAACATACTCTTAAGTCTTTTTTGTAAATCATTTTAGTGAGGCCCGGGACCGTACAGCGCAATGGATGCTTACGGCTGGCCCCCGGATCCATTCTCTTGATTTGATTGGGTTTTTTTGCAATGTCTATTTTCTGACTTGTCCGCAGGTTTATCTTGTATTTTTTTAGGTTTTGCGTGTGGTGCGGTCCACCTGCACTTACTAGTAGAATAGGGGCATGTTTAAAAATAAGCGTGCGTGTTGACACAGAAGAAAAGAGATTGGAAAGTAGAACAAAAAGCTGTTTTCTTTGTTTTCAATCTAAATCGCAGTAAAAGTACAGTGCGCTCTGTCACATCAAACCTCTGATTATTCCTGCACTCTGTGACATCCGACACTATTTTCATGTCCCGATTTATTTTCTTATTACTTAAGCCCCAAAATCTCTGGGTAATTCGACCTCTGTACGTTCCATATTACGACATCAATCAGCCGTACCGTCATACGATTTCCACTGTACGGATAAATTGTATTTTCAAACTGTAAATAGCTAACACGCCTATTACACATGCTTCATGGCTTCATTCTCTGGTGTTCGTGCCCCAAAACGGATATACATTGCCGGTTCACCCAATCTTGGGTCCGACTCCTACGCAGATGTACATCTTTAAATAACGAAGAAAGTAAAAGTAGACCCCCACACACTTTAATACGACGTCGGAAGAAAGAGAAAGTTCTGTGTTACGCCATAAAAATCACTTTATTATTATTTTGTAATCTTGGGCCCGGCGCCTATGCCGATGTGCATCTTTAAATGACGAAGAAAGAAGATCCGCCCCCCAAAACATAGTTTGAAAAAAGAAAAGAAGAGAGAGAGAGAGAGAGAGAGGTTTAACGCCCACTCGACACAAACTAACTATAGTTTTATTTCCATAATTCACTTGCGCGGAAGGGTCGTTAGTAGTGGGAAGAAACTGGAGGACCCGGAGAAAACCCACGATGGACAGGTATAACCAGGGATTCGAAACCACGCCAGTTGACTCAATGATAGGCATTATGATGCTGCGCGCACGTAATAACCACTCGGCCATACAACCCCCCGAAAGAAAAGAAGAAGAATATCTCTGATAATCATTAAAATCACTATATTTAGTAATCTATTAGAATGATAGAAGACCGTCTACAGTTATTTATAGCTTCTTTATTGTCTATATATGCAATGTAAACAAAATGATTAATGCTAGTTTGACGTGAAGTAGCAAAAACAATTCGAAAGTCAATCTATTGTATGTACCGTTATATAAATATAAAAGCCTGAAACGTTTTACCAAGAGATAAGGAAAGGAAATGCTTGCTAATATGAACAACAAAACTGTATCAGCGTACTGATAAATGAATGAATTGGGTTTTAACGTCCTACTGTTATGCAACTGACCTGGGTTAATGAAAGACGTGCATACGCCATACAGTGTGCTATGAGGGAAAATTTGCCCGGCAGCGGCAGAACGGTCTTCTCTTATATATCGAATTCCAACGTGCACGCCAAAGTGTACGGGGCCTCGTTTTTTGTACCATCTGAACGACTAGACAGCTATCCTTCTCAGGCCCTCTGTTCTGCATCGAATACTCGACCTATAGCCTAGCGTCCCAGCGCCTTATCCACTTAGCAACCAGCGTACTGATACGGTTGTCTACTCAGAACAGGACAGTGAAATTTCATTTCGCAGTCAAACGAAATCCCCTCGCAACCCCAACCCAAACCAAACAAAACAAAGGAAAAACGAAAAAAAAAACAGAAAAAGACACAAGGAATTAAAGGCAATTTCGCCAGAATTTTACACAATACATTTGAGTGGGTTGGGGTTTGATTGACCGAAAATGTGAGTTTGCTATAGGCGGCAGTTTGATGGAGTCGATCGGTTATTTCATATATATACAACTGGTGGTAGTTTTTTTCTTTGATGCGAATAGCAGTTATATCTCATAACAACCTGTCATGACGTAATAATACGTTGATATATTCTTCATATCAACCGCTGATGACGTCACGACAGGTTGATATTTCATATCAACCGCTAATGACGTCATGTCAGGTCGATGTATTCGACTCATATCAACCGCTGATGATCAAAATAATACAAAAAACACAGAAATAAATTTTTATTATTTTGACAATTAAAAATTATTATGGAGCAGTTTGAAACATTCAAGACAGAAATAGACGACGTACTTATCAGCATATTTAAATCGGTTTTCCATATCTTTCAGAATCTTCTTTCCGTCCACACACTCCTAGACTTGAAAGTATTTATCGCCCAAGATTTCCATTATAAACTATTTCTGGGTACAGTCCATGCACTTAAATAAAACAGTCGGCCAAATCCTTCTGTCTTTAAAAGAAAGGCAAACGCCTTCAATCGTAGTTCACTGTCAGAATTATCGGGAAAGAATGTCTTTTGATCCAAATTTTCTTTAGGCTTTGGATAGATCCTCATCGATAGTTGCATTCACGCCAATTCCATCGTCAGTATAGTGGCTAAAAGGGATTGATTATTCGTCTGACTTTCCATTTTGTTTTTGTATGAAATTCAATTCTTCAAAATGGCGCTGTGTTTACAAAAATACCATCTCGTAAATGCACGTGATTAAATCGGTAATCTTCGTTATTTGACGGAAACTACCGAGCCGTTATCCAATCATTGTTGAATATTAATGGAAAAGTCCATTTAAATTTAAGGGTGGGCGTTGTATATGTCAGATATTAACCAATCATACCTCAGTTGCTATATTTATATCACCCTTGGGCTGCGCCCGCGGGTTATATAATATAGCACCCTCGGGTAGGTTAATATCCTATACATAACTTGGGTGAACATAAAGTTTTACATAATACGAAATTTTTAAGAGCCAAAATGATAGGTTATATTGGGAATACAAAATACACAACAAAATCCTTCGCAATTCCTCAAACCAAAGAACAGGGGAAGATATTATGGGGTTTAAAGATTACAGCGGTGTCAAAAATATTATACACCTTGGTCAGAGGTCCCCTAAATCCCGAGGCCCTAGGCTTCAGTCTGCCCATTCTATAGGTAAACCCAGCACTCGGTACACAGTAAATTACACCGTGTCAGAAATTGGAATGCCATTAGCGTTTCGAACAAATGATTCCTGTCGGCTACATGCTGTTTACTAATTGTTCTTTGTCTTAAACATAAATTCGATTTTCTCTTCTATTATTCTTGATTTGAATAAGCTCACGTTTTTTACGTGTGCGATTTTTAATTATTGATGATACTTAGAATGTCTCGAGAAGTAAAGATTGATTATTATAAAAGCTGTTAAATTAAGATTCTACTTTATCTATTGATTCAATCTAATGGATATCCGTTTCTCATCTCTCGATGTCCTAAAGTTACATGTTATACAGTACAAATGTGCAATGGTCTACAGTGACAAAACAAAAATGTTAGTTAGTGAAATAATAGTTTAGCACATCGTCACCATACGGTAGCGGATCGTTGTCAAATAGAGAGAGTTGCCTTTTAGAGCAATGTATAGTAAATTAGTAGGTTTAGAACATCGTCACCATTCTGTTGTATTATGGCATTTATAAGATCACTTTTCTACGGTAGCCGTTCATTGTTAAATGGCGAGAGTTGTCTTTTCGAGCGACATGCCGTGTGCTGATGTGTTATTAACATGTTAATCAGCGAATTGCTTTGTTAGAACACCGATTTTTAACAATCAACTGGTTTAGACCTACACCATAAAAGAGATACATAAATATCGCATGCGACTATAATGTCCATATGAACAAGTCAGTCTCAAATTGTCTAAATACCGACGCATACGGGCGTTTGTTTTTGCTTGTTGAATCAAGGTAGCTACCAAAATCACGACTATATTTGAGCGCAATTTGAAGAATCGGGGTAAGATATTGTCACTGGTGATCTTGTTATTATAGTAATTTAGCGAGATGGTTTTAAAATTCCCGAGGAAAATGAGCAATCGTTGGGTAGACGGCGTTGGTGTCTAAATGACCCGAATGTGTGTGAGCGTAAAAGCTATTTGCAGGCCGGGGTTCAGCGATTGGGGAACCGGGGTGTCTCATAGAGTAAGACGTTGGCTCGCTAACCTGGAGGTTCCCGTGTACACATTGGCGTGTACGTAAAATATCCATTGGTCGTTGGAATTATATTTAAGAAGCCAAACGTTTCCTTCATAGCAACTGTATGGCGTAGGCCTATGTCCAATCGGAGCGGCACAGCAAGAAGTTAAATCCTTTTGTTCGAAAGGCAAATGGCTTTCTAATTTCTGAAAAAATGACGTCGTCAATATATTACTACATAGAATTATGGTGTTATTTACTGTGTACCGAGTGTTGGGTTTACCTATAGACTGGACAGGCTGACGCCTAAGGCCTCGAGGTTTAAGGGCATGTGGCCAAGGTGAATAATATTTTTGACATCGCTATAATCTTTCAGTCACGGGTCCGTAACTAGCCCAAAATTGTTGGGGGGGGGGGGGGGGAGAGGCAAAGGCTTCTGAGGGCGCCGATGTACCTACACTTGCGAACGGTATTGTGGACACACGCCTCCCTTCGGTAGGGTGCTCTCCCTACGAGATCAATTTGGAAAATAGGGTTTGCACCTGAAAATGACGTACAATTTCAATATGAATTTGATATGAACATTATAAAAAGAATTTTTTTTTAGCCTTATTTAACTACAAGATGTTTAAGTGTCCTACCTGTTGTGTACATTCAAAATGGTCGCCTGACAGGCTGCACCTTAGTGAGCTCTCACTTTTTAGCAGTTTTTTTTAACTGCTTTGGAATTATTAGTGTTTTTCAAACTCTGTATATGTGTTAATAACAGTCTAAGGATTATATTGTGTTATTTTCAAGTCAATTTGGATCATATTTAACAATGTAGCAGATCTTCAATGTTTTGGATATTTGTTTCAAGTTTACTCTGGCTAGTATGGTCTATTTTTAGACCTTGTGTTATTGTTAGATTATCAACAGCTTAGTGTTGAGGTATTAAATCTACTCACTGGTAACAAGATTTGCATTAGGTCAGCAGAATCATGGGATGATCACTTACTCACGTCAACAACTTCTCAGTTACAATGTGCTCAGAAATAAACTTTCATTGAAAAAAAATTCTACACTCAAGAGCTTTGATATTCTTAAACGTTTCCGTGGAAATCGAGCTGGCCGACGAAAGAAAGTAAGAGTTCAAATCCCTTCAGACACAAGTGCAGACACTGGAAATTTAGTTCAGGTTCATCCCAAATCTACTTCAAAAAACTTAAAAGTTTCACTACTTAACAGTCAATCTTGTCGAAATAAAACTCTTGATTTAGCTGATTTGATAATTGAAGAACAGTTGGATATTTTGTTTCTCACGGAAACATGGTTAAAGCAACATGGCGATGAGGCCAATATTTCTGAATTAACGCAAAATGGTTATTCAATTTACAACATTCCAAGACCTAATCGTTCAGGCGGAGGAATAGCTATAATCTTTCACAGTTCTCTTAATGTTGAATTCTTGAAGCAGTTTGATACCTATCAAACTTTTGAGTCACTCAATCTGAAAGTCAGTGCAATAAATATATGTGTTCACGTAGTGTGTATTTACCGTCCACCGCCATCAAAAAAGAATAAAACAACAATTACTGATTTTCTTAATGAATTTGAGACCCTACTAACTAATCATAAAACAAATACAGTGTTTCTGGGAGACTTCAACATTCACTTTGATGACCCCAAAAATCTAGCTTCCAAAAAGACCATTAGATTGTTAAAGACTCATAGTTTAACACAACACATAATTACTTCAACTCATAAATCGGGCCATATTATTACTCCAGATGAAAATATTGAAGTATGTGACATACAAATATCTGACCACTTTCTCATTACCATGTTATGGAATATGGCAAAACCCAAATGTGAAGGTGTTCTTCAATTGTGCCGGAACTTAAAGAACATCAATAGAGAACAGTTTTTGAATGATCTCAAATCCTCTGATCTGATTTGTAACCCCCCTGATGACCCCAATGATCTAACCTAGTTATATAATGTGACTCTATCTGGTGTTCTGGACAAACATGCACCACTTGTCACAAGAAAAGTCGTCACTCGATCAGGTTCATCATGGTACAATGAGGAGATACATTTGGCGAAGAGAGAACGCAGACAAGCTGAAAGACAGTGGCGGAAATCTAACCTTGAGGTTCATCGTCAGATTTATATGTCTGCTCAAAACCATGCCAATCAGGTCATTCGAGCTGTAAAAGTCCGTTATTGTACAGCAAAACTAGCTATTTGTCATAATAATCCCGCCCAATACCATCACTTTTAGGCAAGAAATCCGTATCAAAATTGCCAGACTCGGATAACAACTTCCAACTTTCAAATAAATTCTCAGATTTTTTCATTGATAAAATTGTTCAAATTCGGAATCAACTTGACCAGAATTCTCAGACAGAAACTCTTATAAATATTGTAGAACCGGCGTGTGAATCATTATCACACTTTGATCCCTTTAGTGAAAATGATATCGAGAATATCATCAAATCATCAAAGAAAACCACATGTTCTTTAGACCCAGTTCCGACCAGACATCTGCTTGAATACTTGGATGTATTAATTCCCATAATGACGTCACTTATTAATTCTAGTTTGAGAACCGGAGTATTTCCTGACATACTGAAACAAGCTATCGTAAAGCCACTACTTAAAAAAGAATCACTTGATCCTAACGTGCTCAAAAACTATCGTCCAGTCTCAAACTTGTCCTTCTTATCGAAAATTGTTGAGAAAGCAGTTAATATTAGATTGCGTTCTTTCCTTTCAACACACGATCTCCTTGACAAGTTTCAGTCTGCATATCGACCAAACCACAGCACAGAAACTACACTTCTTAGGGTAGTAAACGATCTGCGATGTGCTGTTGATGATGGTAAAACAGCTTCTTTAATCCTCCTTGACCTATCAGCAGCTTTTGATACTGTTGATCATAAAATTCTTTTGAATCACCTCCACAGAAATTTTAATATATCCGGTACATCTCTAGCCTGGTTTTCATCATATCTGAGAAATAGAACCCAGTCTGTTCTGGTCAACAAAGAAAAATCAGATGACGTCACTTTGTCCTGTGGGGTGCCACAGGGATCAGTGCTTGGTCTTGTATTATTTGTATTTTACACTACACCCCTTGGTATCATTACTGACCAACATTGTATCCAACATTATTCCTACGCCGATGATACACAGCTAGTTGACGTTTTCAACCCCACTCAAATAAAAGAATCCTTAAATCGTACAGCAGCATGTTCGCAGTCTATTAAAGTTACATTATTCAAGATATAGATAAGAACTAGCCATTCTTGCTATAATAGTTCGAAAGTAGGTGATGTAAAATGAATAATTTGAAAATTTCATTCAAATTACTCTATTGTAAGCGAAGATATTAGCATTTGAAAATTTGGCCGACGTGTGCAATAATTTCAACCACGGTCCTGGTTGATCAAAGCTATGACTTGAACCGTCTAGAACCGCCATATTTGATTTATCACTTAAACGTTTTAATCTGTTTAATATCGGAGCAATGTGATACCATCTAAAGTTGATTAAGGCCTGGATCAGTTAATTAATGTCTAATGATTACTTTAGAAAACATTTCATGCCCAAATAAAGACCTGCACTAGGCAGATTTAGCTCTTGAATAATGCATGTTTAAGTCCTGGATGACAAACAACAGCCTAAAATTAAATGATGAAAAAACCGAAGCTATGTTAGTTGGAACCTCTAATAAATTACGGACAATAACAGAAAAGAATACAACAATTGGTAATTCAACGATCGATTTCTCTGTCAGTCTTAAAACCCTTGGGGTGTTCCTAGAGTCAACACTTTCTATGGAGACTCACGTTGACGAATTGTGTCGTATTTGTTACTATCACATACATTGCATCAGAAACATTCGCCACCTGATCACGACTGATGCTGCTAAAACACTAGTTCAGGCGCTAATACTGTCCCGTATTGACTATGCAAACAGTCTGCTCTTTGGACTCTCTCGAATGTTAACAAATAAATTACAGAAAATCCAGAACACCGCTGCCAGGATTGTAACAAGAACTTCAAAATATTCATCAATAACTTCAGTTTTAAAGTCTCTTCACTGGTTGCCTGTCGAATCCCGGATTCAGTATAAAGTTCTGTCATTAGTGTATCAATGTCAAAATAATCTTGCTCCATTATATTTGGCTGAACTTTTAACAGACTATAAACCCAAACGTGCGCTAAGGTCACATGGCAAAAATATACTTGCTGTTCCCAAAACAAAACTAAAACAATTTGGTGATAACAGTTTCAGTGCTGCTGCACCTTGCCTTTCGAATCGGTTACCAGTAAACATTAAAGAATCTCAGACTTTCACAATCTTTAAGTCACAACTAAAAACTCATTTGTTTAAACTATATTATCCAGATTAGAAACAGATTGTTTATGTGTGTTTTTAATAGTGAGAGACTCATGAATATGTTGCGCTTTGAGCATGCCTATATGGATGGATTATTAAGCGCATTACAAATATACATTATTATTATTATTATTATTGTGTAAATTATCCATTACAACCTATCTTACTTGTCCAGAGGGTTCGAAAATATGTTTAAATCCAAGTTGCATTTGAAAGTGCTTACGTAAGGCTTTTCAAACCATGTTACGGTATGTAGTTGAATTTTTCAATTTTTAAAATTAGGTGTTTTAAGATGAAATTATTTTTTAATTGAAATATTGTAAAATAGTACAAATTGTTGACCAGAATAAATATTGGAACATATTATTTAGTTACAACAAGAGTGGTATTGAGGCTTTAAGGAGCGCGACTTGTTTGAACTTTGAAGATTATCACGCCGTTTTGGGCAAACAATTCATTCGTGGACACCTAACAAATCTCACTCGGCATTGTGGGTGCACGGCCAATTATATCATGGGCGCCCGTGATGTCGCTGTTGGTGATCCACCAATTTCGACATTTTATTGGGCACTCCTACGGGATACCAATTTTGAATACAGTAGCATTTCTGTCAACTTAAAATGGGTAAAAATACATAATAACTTTTAACAGTGTTTATAGGTAAATAAGGCGCGCTGTTGCTCTTTTTGCAATTGTTCCCGCTCCCAGTGGCCGATGGGCACAAAACGTATACAAAAAAGGATACAGCGGGCGAGCAAACTTTCGGAGGTGGCTCCATCCGTTTTCATCCGCTCCAGAAATTGACGAAAACTTGCGAAAACAGAACGGAAAAAAACGAACGTGTGAAGAAAAGCGGGGATGTTAAATGGATGTTAATCGGAAGCCTAGCGGGTGAAAGTGGTTGGAAGTGAATGACAGCTCCAAAGGGGTTATCGGGGAGAATTTCGAAGCAGACATACTCTAAACAAACTCCAGACATCCTTCAATATACCAGATACAACCAATATACAAACGCGAGATGCATACGCTTACATCATTTCTATTTCCGTGCTACTAACGATGTATAGACGTTCCATGTACCTCAACTTTCCTCCCTCTTTCCGTTTTCAACTTGAGCGGATGTGAGTTGCGAGGATGCCCAGAGAATGCAGAGGGGATATTTTGAACGTTTAATGGATAATAACGGACATAGAACGTTTGGCGCTCTTATATGTCGCGCATGTACATCGTACACTGCAGAAAGTTCATCCGTTATAAACGTTTTGTGCAGCTTAAAAAGTTTTGCGCGGATGAAATCAAAGTGAGCGGATGCTCGATGGATAGAACGTATGAAACACGTATGCAGTGAATACATAACGGATGCATGGCGTGTTCAAACGGAGGGCACGTTTTTTCCCCGTTTTACACATCCGTAAGTGCAGTGGGACCGAGCCTTTAACGAGAAGTACAAATATGTAATTTTACCCGTTTTAAGTTGACAGAAATGTTGTCATTACTATGACTGCATTTTAACACTGCACTGCATGTTATTTATATTTCACAGTCTGTTATGTAGGTTTACTTCTAGCTATATACATCCAAAGTAAATTTACACATCTATTAACAGAGTGTACATGTACAATTAACGTGAAGTCGTTTTACATAAAATGGTAAAATAAAAATATTTTAGAAAACATGCTGTGTAATTTGATGTAATTGTAATTTATGTAATTATACTTCGTTACAAATGGAAATATTTATGCAAGTAAATTTACCACTCTAGTGTACATTTATATACATGTGACTTGCCGAGGTAAAATTGCTAAAGGGAATATGAAACAGAAACGTTTTGATGACCATCAACCGAGCATGTAAAATAACATATTTTAATCAATGGAAAAAGTAGATGGGATGCAACTGTCCAATAAAAATGTTCCACAGAACACAATGAATGGCACATGCCGTTAGTTGCATTCCGATTTCCAATAACTCATCTTTTCTAAGATAGATTGAACTGAATGCAGACAGAACAGCAAATAATATGTTGCACAAAATTCGATATGTGATCAAACGGGGGAACAATCGATTAAATCATTTCAGTTCAGAGATTGAATGGATACCTACGGGCAAAAATTATAATCTTAGTAATAACAACAGGTTTCCTAGAAACCATGTAAAGCTATTTTGTATATCTATTGTCTGTGTAGTTGGATAAAGAGATAATGTGATTATGAACACGATGTATAATAACGTATTTTACCTGTCTCTGGTACGAAGTAAATGACACTGTATTGACTGATAGAACCACGCTGATCAGCAGTGAATATTGCCTAGACTACTAATATCACTGAAAGGGAAGACATCGGTGCAGTTAATTAGCCCACAATATTCATTTTTTTCGTTCTGCAAATTAAATTATATAACATTGTTTTGAATAAATAAAGGCGAAAGGCACCATTCTGTCAAGCCCAAATTAGATTCGATTTCGAATGTAGGTTTAATATTCAATATTTCTAAACACTAGTAAAAAAAACCCGACAAGATAAACTTGCGGACAAGACAAAGTACATGGACATTTCAGGAAATAAACAAAAAAATTAATATCAAGTGAATGGATGCGGGGCCACTGATCTGTACAGTCCCGGGCCAATACTGATGCAGGTATCTTGAAGGTGGTAGTCAAGGATCTGGATCTAAAACTGTACATACATGTTTCGTCACCAAAATTGATTAGCGGATCATCCTGTACTGTTTCGGCACCAATCTGGATAATGAAGGTGGGTATACGTTTGCATTGACCGCGACTTTACGGGTTATCTTTTTCCCTCCCATCCGAGGAACTTTCTCGGCCAACACAGGAATCGGATCCGGGACTACCTGGTGAGTGAGTCGTAATACGCTTTTTAAACATAAATTATGCATAAGCTAAATATGCCTATTGCAGATCTTTCTTTTGAAATATTAAAGCAAGAACGGTCAGCTCTTTACCTAAACCTTACCGACTTCCCTAGTAAAAACACAACCGCCCTAAACGTTCATGGGCCAATTTATTCCAGATCAAATCAATAAGAAATTATAAATCAACTGAGCAACGGAAAACCCTTTCATCTACCCAGTGGACACCCATCTGGGTGTTATGATGGACTCGACTGGAACAATCGACACCCATATCACCAGCTTATGTAAGGCAGCGTCACACTCTATGTGGCGCATTGGGAGGATCAGGAAGTTTTTAGATCAAGCCAACAACGAGAAACAAATTCAAGCATGTGTATCATCAAGATTAGATTACTGCAATAACCTGTTCTACGGCAGTTATTGGTACCAATTTAAAAAGCTTCAACACATTCAGAATTCGGCTGCACGATTAGTAATAAGAAGGCCACTCCCTCGTGACACTGATATGAAGCCAATCTTACAGAAACTACACTGGTTACCAGTTGAGGCCCGTGTTGATTTTAAAGTTTTGTGTATCATTTTCAAGCTAATCAATAACTGTGGAACGCCCTAGTCTATCTTCTGGAACTTATTAATATTGATCAACCTGTTCGGAGTCTTCGCAGTGGTGATGGCACAAAACTTACTTACTAAATTGTCCGCCCTCAACCATCGCGAGCTTATGGGGATCGATCCTTTAGCATTTTTGCACCTAAAATATGGAACAGCTTACCATCTCCATGAGAAAAATTTACAATATGAATTCTTTTAAACGTGCTCTTAAAACCTATCTTTTTAGAAAATATTTATTGTGAAGTTTTACTTATTAGTTTATGTTACTATTTATAATTTTATATAGTTTTAAAGGTAAATCTTTAAAGTTTAATTTACATCTGCATACAGTGGTTTTGGACCTTGTTTCATTTATAAATTTTAATAGTATATATTTTTAAATCTCAATCTGTTGCAGTTATTTTTAACAATTCTATTGTAATTTTTTAAAGCTTAAAAGTCAAATTGTATGTATGTACAGCGGGTTGAGATTTTGTTTTAATGTAATCACTTTACCAAAAATAAATCATTATTATTATTATTATTATTATTATGATCTTACTTTAAAATTGTTGTTTTGTATTATATATGGTAAAAAATAACAGTAACCGGTTTGTTTGTCCCAAAATGACCCCGAGAAATTTCATCGGCGTGGTTTCCTCTTGTTAGTCGTTCGGATGGGACCAAAAACCGAGGTCCTGTGTATACATTGACCATTCTGCACATCTACTTCATACTTCGATGGCCACCATATCCAAAAAATAGTATATTATTTGTAATATGGTACTATACCGCTTAACATATGGCATACATGCAAAGACTTAATAAACATATTCAATTCCATTAAAATTGAAGCAGAATAAATACATTTCAAATATCTAAAAGTATACTTAGTGTTTTCGACTAAATTCGTCGAATTAGGACTTAAAATTTCGGCCAATTAGCTTAGTGTTTGTTCTCAAGAGGAGCTAACTTCAGACAAGCAGCCTAAATTTAGTATGCACATTAAAATGCGCGTACAAGACCCATTGACAGTTGGAATTCGATATAAGTGTATGTCATAGTATCGCTGTCCTTTTCATTAGCCCAGTCGGAGCAGAATAATAGGACGTTCAACCCCATTTCATTTCCCAAAATAACCGATATATTTTCGGGATTCATGTATGCGTGAGTCATATATACTAAACCATATTTATTTTGCTGTATAGTTGTGAACATAAACTGTACAACAGTTTACATGAACAGCTTAAAACGATTTCTCAAGCCGAGTAGCTAACGATCTTGATGTGGTTTTAGCTGAATATAGAATGTCATCGTTATCTATTGTTTTTCGAGTAAATAATCAAAATGTGACGCAATAGAATCTGTAATCGCAAAAGCATAAAACTATGGGGGTTGGATGGACGAATGTTTAGCAGGTGCGTGCTGTGTCGTAAAGACTGTCATTGAGTCAACTGGCAGGGTTTCAAATCCCCAGTTGTACGTGACAAGGAGTAGGGCGGCCTGTTTAACCTCCTGTTTCGTTCCACTGCTTAAGACCCGTACGCGCAAGCAAATTTTTGAAATAAAGTTTAACCATATTATGTAAGTCCTGAAATGACCTAGTGTGTGTCGAGTGGACGTCAAATCTTATATCTCTCTTTCTCTCTCCCTCTCTTTCTCTCATAAAACTATTATCTAACACGAATAATTTCTAAAAACTGTTTTCAAAACAAATTAAAACAGTGACGTGAATCGGATCATTAATTCTTTATAAAATCATTGGATAATATTAATGTTTGAACTAAAAACTGAATTCAGCTATAATACTATAAAAATATTCCAAATAACTATAGTTTAAAGATGCAGACATTGGTTTCATATAGTTCGATGCATGGCAGTCCAATAACTATCTCTCTGTCTCACAGAACAATTGTACCCTTACAATACGCCCTACATAAAAATAATTAAAATGTGGCCGCCTTTCTGCAACATTTCCTATATTGTAATTTTAACGATTTTACACTAACTAATGATAAATAAATTCAATGAAATAGACAAAGGTGTAACCGCAGGGATTATTAATTGAAAAGCTGAAATTTCAATTGTGATTGAAATCTACCTACAGTCATTCTGATTAAAACACTAGGATCTGGAAGACTTGTTATATAACTCGTATTCTGCTTGAAATGAGGGGTTAGCCAATCAAGTGGTCTGTCGAATCGGGGTAGACATTAGCAAATAAAGAAATCAAAATAAAGCAAAGCTTATAGCCACTTGCGACATCGATTCTGATTTGTTAATAGTAAATAGGGCCACATGTCGCTTATTTGGCACCTGGCGTGAACTACCACTATAACATGTTAGAACTACACTTAGTGTAGGTTACCGAAAGTATAAAAAACGAAACGAATAACTTTAGTTTAAAGATGCAGACATTGGTTTCATATAGTTCGAAGTATGGCAGTCTAATAACTATCTCTCTGTCTCACAGAACAACTGTACCCTTACAATACACCCTACATAACAATAATTAAAATGTGGCCGCCTTTCTGCAACATTTCTTATATTATTATTTTAACGATTTTACACTAACTAATGATAAATAAATTCAATGAAATAGACAAAGGTGTAATCGCAGGGATTATTAATTGAAAAGCTGAAATTTTAATTGTGATTGAAATCTACCTACCGTCATTCTGATTAAAACACTAGGATCTGGAAGACTTGTTATATAACTCGTGTTCTGCTTGAAATGAGGGGTTAGCCAATCAAGTGGTCTGTCAAATCGTGGGGTAGACATTAGCAGATAAAGAAATCAAAATAAGCAAAGCTTATAGCCACTTGCGACATCGATTCTGATTTGTTAATAGGGTCACATGTCGCTTATTTGGCTCCTGGCGTGAACTACCACTATAACATTTTAGAACTACACTTAGTGTAGGCCACCGAAAGTATAAAAAACGAAACTAAATATAGATGTGTTTTTTAAATAGATTGACCTACAATTAAATAGCGGTGAACAAATGTCCCGTGAGCTCCTTCACGGAAAAAGGAACCCGATCTTGAAAAAGGGAAGCTGATTTGTAAACTATCTTTAAATTGGCACGTGTCAATTAAAAACTATTGAACTCTTTAAGGTACATGTATATCAATTTTGCATGAAACATTGATACGTTTATAGAGATTGCGATTTATCGGGAAAAGAATCGATGTAATAAATCCATAAAGAATATTGAAATAAAAAGATTGTTAACATTTGTAGTTTTAAACGGGGTAGAACCGCAAGGGAGTCTTCCCATATCGCCGTCTCTTCAAAATTTGTAACGTCGACCGCGGCACTCTTTGATGTGTTAAAAACGGATTAAAAGCGTTAATGAGGCAGGGGCCAGTCATTATTAATATAGCTCACTTACATCGATTTTTAACAGAATTCAACTCACTCACTAATTAATAAAACGAATATATTTCACATAAATTACATGTACGCTTGTGATTGCTTTCATATAAATAGTGTTGTGTTTTTTTGAAAATAAAAAAAGGTCAAAATTTCAATAGAAATGAAATACGCCATACAGTGTGCCATGAGGGGAAATTTTGCCAGGACAGCGGCACTGCAGTCTACTCTTATATCGAATTCCACCCGTCAAGGGATCTTTTACCTTTTACGTGCACGACAATGTGTATACGGGACCTTGTGTTTTCGTCCCGTTCGAACGACTAGACAGCTCATAAAATATTTTGGGGAAGGGCTATGGAATTTTTGGGAGGGGTTGGGGATGTGGCCGACTATTACGCTCCCAAGAAATTATTAGAAGGCGGGCTAATTGAATGTGTTTTTTGGGGGGCGGGGGGGGGGGGGCTAAGGGCCACATAACACCCCCTTGGCTACTGGCCCGCTAGACAGCTCTCTTTCTCGGACCATAAGTCCAAATTCTAATAGTCTAGAGTAAGATAAACACTTGGGACACTAAATGTTAGTCTCAGATTGAACTGGATTTTTTTTGGACGTTTTCATTGAATCCTGCTTTCGTTATTGAATATGATTGTCAAATATTTAGTCACACAAAAATAATAGTGTGATTAACAAATAATAAAAATAAAATAGAAATAATTTCGATAACACCTGAACAACTTCAAAGAAATAACAATAACAATTCAAATTAATTAAAAATAATTTCGATAAAACCTGAAGAACTTCAAAGAAATAACAACAACAATTCAAATTAATTGCTTGTCGTGTGTCTCTTTAGCAAAAGAGCATTCGTTATGTAGTTCCACGATCCAACAATTTAAATTAATTGCTGATTTGTACTTCAAATAAAATAACAATCTTTAGTTCAACAACCGAGGGAAGTTAAAACGTATTTAAACAGAGATGTGGACCAAAACTCAATATATTTATATAAAACAAACGACATGCCCTTTTCCGAAAACAGTGACACATTCTGTGCTAGAATTTTAATTTGTAGCCAAGATAATGCAATATCGTTAAACATATTCGTTTCGAATATATCAAAGTTCTAGTTTGCCATAAAGGTTTGTTTTTGCTTTTAAAATTGCTGAAATTGTATATGTATATAATTTGTTTTCTGTGGCGACCGAATGTTCTGTATTCCCGAATGTGAGTATTTACTACGTACGGGTCTTCACCAAGTCTAAATCTAAAGGGCCAGGGACGCATGTGACATGTATTGTTTTATTTATGCTGTTTCCTCCTTAATCATTGGGTCTGGAAAATAAAAGAAAGTTGGACATCATAAATGGAGGTCGAACCCAATCGATATTCAGTGACCTTCCGCTCCGGAGCTACCCCCCGTTTGCCGTTAATCTTGTTAACGCTGTAATACAACGCCCTATTTTATATTTGTCTCCAAATTATCCCATTCCAGTATCTTTTATTCTTATATATCTGTTATTATTAGCTATCTGTTATTATTAGCTATCGGTTATTATTACATGTCCATATCTGTTATTATTATCTATCTGTTATTGTTATCTATCTGTAATTATTATATATCTGTTATTATTATATCTGTTATTAGTATCTATCTGTTGTTATTATCTATCTTTTATTAATATATATTTGTTATTATTTTATATTTGTTATTATTATATATTGTTATTATTATCTATCTGCTATTATTACCTATCTGTTATTATTATATATCTGTTATTATTATATATATCTTATTATCTACCTGTTATTATTATATATGTTATTATTATCTATCTGTTATTATTATATATGTTATTGTTATATCTGTTATTTTAAATCTGTTATTATTATCTATCTGTTATTATCTATGTTATTATTATATCTATGTTATTATTATCTATCTGTTATTATTATATATGTGTTATTATTATATATGTGTTATTATTATATATATGTTATTATCATATATCTGTTATTATTATATATATGTTATTATTATATATGTTATTATTATATATCTGTTATTATTATATATCTGTTATTATGAGCTATTTGTTATAATTATATCTGTTATTATTATCTATCCGTTATATATCTGTTATTATTATCTATCTGTTATTGTTATCAATGTTATTATTATATCTGTTATTATTATATATGTTATAATTATCTATCTGTTATTATTATCTATCTGTTATTATTATCTGTATGTTATTATAATCTATCTGTTATAGTTATATATATGTTATTATTATCTGTATGTTATTATAATCTATCTGTTATAGTTATATATATGTTATTATTATCTGTATGTTATTATAATCTATCTGTTATAGTTATATACATGTTATTATTATCTATCTGTTATTATTATCTATCTGTTATAATTATTTATCTGTTATAATTATCTATCTGCTATAATTATCTATCTGTTATTGTTATCTATTTGTTATAATTATCTATCTGTTATTATTATTATATATATGTTATTATTATATATATATGTGGTTATTATTATTTATCTGTTATTATCACTTTTAAGTCATACCTGTTATTATCAAATATATGTAATTATTAACTATTTGTTATTGGGATGTAGAAATGGGTGGACCATCTTCTTTAAGATATTTATTGGCTAACGCTACAAGACGTGACCTTTCGCGCACAATGCAAATACTTTCAAGCGATCAATAGACACTTTATGTTGACAATAAAAAACAAGTATCATTAGCTTTCAAAAGATGTTACTTTTTACTACAAGTGTCAGCTATTTCCAGAAACCACTTAATTCTTAACTCAACAATTTATCTATGACAGCATCTTGTGATGGCCGAGGTTTCGAACTTGAGGATATCATATAATTTTGTAAGTATTGCATTACATTACACGCAATGGGAAATTAAAGAGTTCCTAATTTACATTTTTTAAAACAACGACTTGCCAAAATAGTAATGATTAAAGTTGCAAATTCGATGAATCCAAGAAATTATTATAATATTTGACAAGAGAGAAGGTTGATGTGAACCAATGGCAAAAAATATATTCTAATTACATACTGTGTTGTAGTATAATGAAATAATCGTTGTAGATCATTTTAATTATTTATTACTTACTATGTTATGGTATTATTTCTGTGATGTATCTTGTTTATGGGCATTCTGTTTGTCTGGCGGTTACTATTAGGGGATTGGTTAATGGTTTAACACGTGCGCGTGATATCGTCTGGTCTGTCATTGAGTCAAGTGGCGTGGTTTCGATTCCAACGAGTAGGTCGCCTGACTAACCTCGTGGAATCTTATCTGGTCCTCAGTTTGCCACAGTTTTAAAAATATCACTACGCGGGAATGGCTATGGAATAAACTGAACCCTATGTGAAAGACATAAATAGATAGAACTCAAAATAACAGAGGAAATATCGCCTGTGAAATACTTACGCAGGGACACACTCTCGTGAACTATCTTATAACCCGAGCAGTATTCAATATCGACTTTTAGTAAGTGTAAATTCCCGGTCCGTATCACGTATCCGTATGGATTTTGCGCGTGGCATCATCTATGTGTGTGTATTTCTCATACGTGATACGGCACACGGATACGGCACCACGTATCGAACAGCTCTCATACGGAAAAGGTTGTCATATCTTTGCCCTCTTTTTGTCCTCTTTTTTTCAACTTTTAGACGCTTAAATGTTGTATCATTGCGTTTTTATGAATTTATGTGTATCCTAGAACCCGAGGTGTATATTTGATGTGAATTTAGCAATGCGAAAGCTGTAATGAAATTATTATTTTTCATGGGGTTTTCTCGAAATGTTCACACTTTTTTTGAGCTATGTGCTAAATTTAGGGAGGTGGGACTTTGCAAATCTGTAAATGATTCTAGTCTATGGTAAAGGGAAAAAAACTTTCCTAAATGTACATTAGTAAAACCAAAAATTGCTGTCGAGTCGAACATTTTTAATAGTTAAGATTCCACATTAAATAGTTTAGACACTTGACCAGTACTGATGATGATCTCGCTAGATATCTACTACCATCATGCTGTAACTAACCTCAGCCCAGCGATGAATAGGCACGCGACGAGACGGTGTGCCAATACCCTAAAACTACGTTGACACAACGTATTCAGTATACGATACGGATACGTGATACGGATGGAAAAAATCCCGCTTGCCAAAAGTCACTAATAAAAAATTTAAAAAATCATATGCTAGTCCCAAAATGACCTAGTTTGTGTCGAGTGGACGTTAACCCCATTCCTCTCTCACTAATGGTTCACGAGAGTGTATCCTTGCGAAAGTATTCCACGAGCAATATTTTTAGTGTTATATTTCTAAATCTTTGTTCAATTCCAGCTGTGTTTGGCGATTACTGTATCATTCTGTCATGGTAAGCCATTAAAATGTTTTTAAAAACAAAACTGTTGTATGATAATATTAGTTTTCGCCTTGTCAGGGGCGCAGAACGGAGGGCATGATAAGGACTGCTGTGTAGTCGTTCGAAAGGGAAAAAACTTGAGGCTCCATGTAGTACGTTATACTCTATTTTAATTCTAACTATAAAAAACACGTTTACGGTTATCCGACCTGTCCCATTATATATAGGAATGAATGAATGAAATGGGGTTTAACGTCCTACTATTATGCACCTAACCTGGGCTAATGGAAGACGGGCATACGCCATACAGTGAGCTATGATGGAAATTTTGCCCGAGCAGCGGCGTTATGGCCTACTATTATATCGAATTCCATCTGCCAAGGGATCTTTTACATGTACTTCAATGTGTACACGGGACACCGGTTTTCGTCCAATCCGAACGACTGGGCAGCTGTCCTTGTCAGGCCGTCTTTCTGCATCACTGACAAGGGGGAATCAAGCCGGTAAAAACGAGATGAACTTTCTCGGCCAATGCAGGGATCGAACACCCAACCTCCAGGCTAGCCGCGAACCAGCGCCTTATCCACTTAGCTACCGTGATCCCCTATTATATATAGGAAAACATCGCCGGTCTTATATATGGGTCATGCAGAAGCTTGGATTTATGCAGAAACTCACCACGCTGAAATTAAGGTATATACTACACTCCGAATCCCGTCTTCCATTAGCCCAGGTTAGGTGCATAATAGTAGGACGTTATTCCCCATTTCAATTCATTCATTCATACACTCCGAATTATTATGGCTTCCCGGGAAACGTAATAAGGAATTAAGCCAGTAATATTAGCAACTAAATAATAAACCCGAACGACTGTACTTGCCAGGTATTGATAAGAAACATCTATATAAATAAATATTATGTGGCTCTATAATATCTTTTTCAGGGTTAGAAATTGACCATTGGGGGAACCATTTTGTGGCCTCCTTCCTGCAAAACCGCTTTAGTAGAAACAATACAAACATTATTGTCATAACTGCACGAGAGAAAACAGATGCAGTTATCACATTTCACGAAACCGGCCAAATTACAAACGTGGCCTTGGATTCTGGGAAAACCAAAAATATAATATTACCTGCGTCGGCAACAGCCAAACCATTTCAGATAGTTCTTACCAAAAAAGCTGTGTCCGTCACATCTACTGCCAAGATATCTGTTTACGGGTTTGTTGAGAGTCCTCAGTTCTCTGATGATGGTTTCTTGGTTTTCCCTGTTGATGGTTTAGGAACAGAATATATCGCTGTAAATTATGACCTCGAATGTAAGTATACTTGGGGAGTTGGATGGTCGTATGGTTAGCCCGTGCGTGTTGTATCATAAAGCCTGTCATTTAGTCAAATGGCGTGGT
The DNA here is from genome assembly GCA_917208275.1 of Patella pellucida. Taxonomy (NCBI): domain Eukaryota; kingdom Metazoa; phylum Mollusca; class Gastropoda; family Patellidae; genus Patella; species Patella pellucida. The sequence goes on from OU795039.1 coordinate 69,634,449, forward strand.
TTCCTATCCCCGGATGTACGTGGCAAGGAGTAGGGTTACCTGTCCAGCCTCGTCGGTTTTCTCCGGGTCCTCCGGTTTCCTCCCACTGCTATGACCCCTACGCCCAAGTGAATAATTGAAATAAAATAAAACCATAATACAACCCACGGTTCGGGTGGCTTATTACCATGCGCTCAGAGTTCATCTGCAGGTCGTCGTTTGGTTAAAATAAATGAAAGCCAGCTGAATGCGAGCTGGAAAAAAGACACCAGAAGGCTACAAACCCATCATGACACACCCTCCTGTAGCCCCTGAAAGCGTTTTAAACTTTGTGAGATGTAAGTGCAAGTCGCTGAAAAATCAGTGCGGTACCATGATATGCAGCTGCAAGAAAAATGGTCTGAAATGCGTCAGCGCGTGTGGAGGCTGTCATGGTGAATCTTGCAGGAATTCTGAGGACGTTGACAAAGAAGATGACGATCAATGATCATTCTATGAAATCTGACTATATTGTCATTTACCTATAAACTTATTGTTTGTTTATATCAGTTTATTTTATTTGTAATTTATATTAATTCATTTATTGTGAATTATGATAAAATTCAAGAATGAGGTAAATTTTGGGCACCAATTTAATTGAGGTAACTTCGAGAATGAGGTAAATTTTTAAAATTTGGGCGCCATTTCGATTTATGACGTCACAGTGACGTCATAGGTCATTTTTGACGCCATTTTTGAATTCCTTGGTGTCGATTTCCCATAGGCTCCTAGTACATTATTAACCTCAAATATAAATATTAAGGGCGTTGGGCAGTCTAAAATGCACATGTTAAGGCTAGCACTGTAATTTTTGTGGATAAGATATGACGTTTTTTGTTATTTGGGGTGATAAACTACATATTAATCACCAAAAAAATACAAATTTTATTTACCAACTATGTTCCAAACTTAGCCCAAATGCATATTAAAAAGGGCTATCGATGACAACAGAAGTAAACTTTTCTCAATTATGCCTGCATATATTTTCATCAAATTTGACATGAACAATGCCTATGGCAAGTCCCAAAGAAACACTGATCAATTTTTGGCTATAGGTTGTGGTTTGTCTAGTATTCATGGAAACGCAAAAAAACGATGGGTTTTCTTGGAAATTCTATAAGTACAAGCTTAATAGATTTATCGATTATCCCCTCGGTAGATCAAAAGTAGAGATTATAAGCTACATTTCGACACCAAAACGTTAACAGATACCAACTCAAAGTATTTTAAAAGTGTTATTCATTATTTACCTGCAAACGAGATTTTGTGATTTTGGGTTAATTCTTTGAATACATCCACACCAAGTTTTTAAATACACCGATTCGGACGTATAAAGTAAATATCTACTTTAGGCACTAATCGGCCTCTCTAAAATCATTTTATACATTAAAAAATGACAGTCTTTGACCATCAAAAAAATAAATTCAGCCACGTTCCAATCGCGATAGACGGTAGATGGAATTCCTTCTGACGTCATACCTAGATAGGCGTGAATGATCCAGTGTCAAACTGCTACTGGACACGGCCATGATTATTTACAGTGGATGACGTGAACGGTGTATACGACGTCATAATTTATTCAAGAACTGATCTAGGTCGGGGAAAACCTTCTCATTTGCTATAAATAGTTTTTCTTTCTCGGCTTGTACCTCGATTGTTACACATCAAACGGTCGGACTGTTACGTGTCCTCTGGATTATTTTACATATGGAACACGTGTGCAAAGTCTGAAAAAGATTGATGTTGAAAAGTTAGTGCGTATCTTAGACTACTCAACGCCCTTAAGCAAGTTATCATAGCCATTAACGGATTTAAGGGCGATTTCGGGGGTCCAAACAAAAAAGCCCCCTAAAAAATTTCCCCAAAGCCGATCAAATTTTTCTGGAAGGCTACTCACCCTACTTGTTCATGTGAAATACTAATTGCTTGGGTAGGAATTTTTTCCCACTAAATATGTACCTCGACCAGGCTATTACTTAGCACGCGTCAATCACGAGCAAGAATTTACATATAGGGTAAAGAATAGTGAAAGTATGTGTATAGTATAAAATGACCTTTAAGATTAAAAACGGCATTTCACCCAAAATATAAGTTGGTTTAGGAATACTTGTATATGATAATTCCGTGTCAAAGTGATGCTTGTCGACTAGACCCATCCCTATGAGCTATTCTTGCTGTGAGTATTATGTACAAACTCTATAGTACAGGGGCATGCAGATAAGTAAATGTGCCAGGGTTCTTTAATTGAAACACAAAGAAGGTAATATCAACATTGTACTTAATGACCGTCTTCCTAGCACAGTTCTATATTTTGTATTTCCACAGCCCAGATAGCAGTAATAGCGATAGAAGATGACACCCATGTTACTATCAAGTTCAAGGGCGACAATAGGTGTGGTCAAGAGACAAACGATGATAATTTACCAGCTATAGTTATCACTGATGGACACATTTTTACTTTTCATATGAACCAACACGATGTGGTAAACATCCTTTGCGATAGCGACAGCAGTGGATCAAAAGTCATAGCCAACAAACAGGTAGCAGTTCTTAGCGGAAATACGTGTGCCAGAGTGCCATCAACGTCTCTATGTGATCATCTCAATGAAATGCTGCCACCTATATCTGAATTTGGTGTAGAGTTTGTAGTGCCATCACCATGCTGCCATGCGTATGCTGGATTGGTAAGGGTTGTAGCTGCCTTTGACTACACTGTGGTGACGATCGAAGGAAAAACAGTAACGCTACATTCACAAAATTACATTTCGAAAAATCTTACTGAAGATGAAAAAATGTGCATTACAAGCGACAAGGGCGTTCTGGTTGTTCTGTACATGACAGGCAAAGCTACTCAAGACCGTGATAGTGCTGAGAACCGGTATGGCGACCCGTTTATGATGGTAATACCCCCTACAAACAAATATACAACTGAGTATATTCTGGATACTGATGTATTAAATCCTAAGATCCACACGAAACAATATATAACAGTTATATCCAAAATATCCACCATAGGAGCTATTACACCTACTTTATCAGGTTATGAAGAAAAGTGTGGTTATGCTAGTATAACTTTACTGGTAAATGGAATAGTAAACTATTCGTCATCATCACCGTTTCTTCTTCTACAATATTCGTTTGGTTTGAAGGTTGGAAGCGGTTATCCTGGTGGCATGAAATTAACCAAATTTCAAGGTCAGTATTGTATGAGATAATTTCCTAATTTGGTATTCAATAGTATCTACTTGGTTATTCTTAGATGTATTGGACTTTTTGGGGTTTTTTGTAAACAATATTTATTCAGAAAACTGAGGGGATTGGGGAACAGGCAGGGCCTATATAAACCCCCCTCCCGGTTATTATAAATTACATAATATTACAGTATTTGAAAAACAAAGGAGGAAAACAAGAAAAGATAAAAGGAAATTATATGTACACATAACCCAATAGTAATATTTACATGTTAATACAAGTTTGAAATGTATTATACATCTTTTAAACTTTATAATGCATGGTAAGTTAAAGGAACAAATTCTAAACTTTATAATACACGGTAAGTTAAATTCTAAACTTTATAATACATGGTAAGTTAAATTCTAAACTTTATAATACACGGTAAGTTAAATTCTAAACTTTATAATACACGGTAAGTTAAATTCTAAACTTTATAATACACGGTAAGTTAAATTCTAAACTTTATAATACATGGTAAGTTAAATTCTAAACTTTATAATACACGGTAAGTTAAATTCTAAACTTTATAATACACGGTAAGTTAAATTCTAAACTTTATAATACATGGTAAGTTAAATTCTAAACTGTATAATACATGGTAAGTTAAAGGAAGAAATTCTAAACTTTATAATACATGGTAAGTTAAATTCTAAACTTTATAACGCATGGTAAAGTACAGGAAGTAATACTAAACTTTATAATGCATGGTAAGTTAAACTTTATAATACATGGTAAGTTAAACTCTCTACTTTATAACGCACGGTAAACTACAGGAAGTAATACTAAACTTATAATGCATGGTAAGTCAACGGTGGTAATTATAAATTTTATAATACATGGTCAGCCAACGGGGGTACATCTAATAAACGGTAAGTCAACGGATGTAATTTTAAACTTTATAATGCCTGGTAAATGATAGGGGCTTTTCTAAACTTTATAAGACATGATAAGCCACTGGAGGTAATTATACACGTTATCATACATAGTAAGTTGAAAAGGGTAATTCTAAAAGTTATTATACATAGTTTAAGGGGAAGAGGGTAATTCTAAACTATATGATGCATGGTGAGTTAAAGAAGGCAATTCTAAACGCTATCATACATAGTAAGGGAAAGGGAGTAACTTTATAACACATGGTAATTTTGGTGGATCTAAAATTTATAATCTAAGGGGTAAATTTATAAACTTAATAACAAATGGCAAAAGATGAAACTTGATAATGCACGGCAATGCAATGGGGTAATTATAATCTTTTTAATGCAGGATAAGGGGGTAAGCCGAAGGGAGTAATTGTAAACTTTATGTGAAAGGAGATACTGCTTAACTTTATAATACAGGGGAAGTCAAAGGGGATAATTCTAAACTGACACTTCTCGAATCATTTTATAGATTTTCGAGTTTTTAATCGTTCATTATAATTTCCCCGAGGATTTATTGACGATAAATCTTGTAGGCATACAACTACCCACCCCGCCCCATCCAGCTAAAAAAATTTACATATATTTTTGTATGCGCCCCAGAGCACGTATTAAATCACCATTAATTCGTCACATAGGTTCTACAAGAGATTGAATCAAATAAGCTGCCTTGATAAAACCGTAGAAGGTAAACAACCGCACAGTAACAATGTAGAAATATTTATTCCATAATTGGTAACTGATCCAAAAATAATGCTGAATGTGGATTTCTCTATATATTTCTTTGTTACAACATAACATGAATGAGTATTGGAAGTCATGCACCGATATTAACTAGCAGAGCGTGTACAAAAACATAATAAAGAGATATCAGGTTTTAAGTCGCGAGACTTATGACTTTAATCTCATATGAGACTCCAATTCACTCGATCACATAATATATATATATAAGGATGTAGGTGTTAAAAGTTACTTTATTAGTGGTAATGAAACTGTGAAAAAAACTTGTTTTTATCTGGCGATCTTTTAATGGCGACCCATTCATTAATAGAACAGAATTATACTAGAGGAAGGACACAGGCTTTTGATTTTAATAACATAGTTGCTATGCCTCCTGTAAATATTGACAGCAGATTATCCGAAGGAAAACTTGGATGGTGCTGTGTTCGGTATGTATATAATGAAATGAAATGTCCCACTCCATTTCTCCACCCAGGCTAATGAATACAAACATACGCCATGAGCGAAATTTTGACAGGGTTGGAGCATTACGGTCTATTTTTTATATCGAATTTCAACCATCAAGTGTTGTAAGGTTGCCCCTTACCCGGCTACCCGGTCTACACCAAAGGTGCAAACTGATCAGCAGTAATATTCACTGGGCCGCTACAATCACTGAGAGGGATGACGTATGCGTTGGTTAATGAGCTCGCAGAATCCCAATGACCTTTCTCGGCCAACGCAGGGATTAAACACGGGACCACCAGGTTAGCGAGCTAAAGTCATTCTTCGTGGTTTCCCCTTGTCAGTGATGCAAGATGGGAGGGGCAGTCTAGTCATTCGGGTGTCACGGAAAACCGAGGTCCCGTGTACATATTGGTGTGCACGTAAAATATCCCTTAACAGTTGGAATTCGATATTAGAGTAGGCCGTACGCCGATGCCCGAGCACAATTTCCCTCATAGCACACTGTATGCCGTATGCCCGTTGTCATTAGCCCCGGTTAGGAGTATAACAGTGGATTCCCTCAGTGTTGAGAAGAAGGGTATGCATACAGTAACGTACGTCCGGGGTTCGTATTGGGCAATTGTTTTCTACTGCATTGAACAGATTAATAGTGTCCTTACAGCATGTCTACAATAGCTGTTTATTTAGATAATGTACATTAAACACAGAAATATCGTTTTTTAAATAGAGCCGGTTTACTGTTCAATAATTATTATATATCAATATGAATTCATTGTGACTCAGTATGCCATGGCGGGTCACATATATCAATATGCACCCATATTACTTCATGAGTGAATATACAAATTGGACAGTAATGTTTTTGATTTCAAGCTAGTATTGTAATAATGATGTATACATTTAAGGAGTCCCACGCAATCTAATTAAAACAAAGATCTTATTTTGTTTCGTTTTTATAGTTCAAAATTTCGTTTTACTTGTCATTACTACACTGGCTAGTGGAAGAGTTGTTATCATTGACTTGTTCTGGATGATGTGTTGATTAGCCAATGGGACAGTCTGTTACGACAAGTTATTAGCCTTTTGATGCTCGGAACTCTGGGTAAACCAATAGAAACTTCAATGTCTGACGTCGTAGGGTCAAAAACTAATAACTGGTCAGATATTCATGTAATGTAGGCCATCGAAAGTATAAAAATAACGTAACGAAATATGGATCTGTATTTTAATCGGAGTTGGGTCTCTCGTCAATTGAAACTAACATAAAACATCCATTCCCCAATCTGTATAACAAAGTTTAAGTAAATGAATTTTAAGTTGGAATGGTATCTGATTCTAAATTCGAGGTGCAGCAGCAATATAACATTTTATCAATAACTTGTTTTAGTGATATATCCCTTCTTAGGATTCATCCATGTTTTCTGGGGTAGGGGTGGGGGTCTGTTTAAATTGACCAATCCTCTCCATAATTTAATCATTACCATAATTGACAATTACTGCTTATTACTGGGGGACGTTTAACTGGGTTTCATTAGGTTTTAACAAGCTTTTTGAGTAGTAATTAAGTAGTAATTGTATGCCATATAATTGTGTGTTATAGAATTTTGGACCATGTATTGTCATTTAGTTACTTATGAATTATAAGGAATTGACGAGACGATTATTACTAATATGATATAAATGGTATATTTTCCCAGCAATGGATACAGCAATAATAGATGACACAATAACGTCCAAACTGAACTTCCATGCCGAGTTTACCACGTCCTACACAACAACTGCACTGCCACTAAAAACAACACAGTCTGGAAAAACAACCCATGGGCTACAAACAACCGTGACAGAGACAGGGTACTTTTCAGACGAAATATATGTAATAAGCGAAACAACCCTAACAGACGAAAGGGCCGTTACCGACGGAACGACTGTAATAGACGAAACAACGCAGACATCCGTGATGGATAAAACAACCACTAGTGATAAAACTACTTTGATAGACGACAATATCCAGACAGGCGACACAACTGTTATATACCAAACTAATGTGGAAAGCCAAACAACTGCAACAGACGAAACAACTGTAATAGACGAAACAAATGTCACAAACATGACAACCCTGGCAGACGAAACAACTGTAATAGACGAAGCAGATGCAACGCAGAAATCAACTTTCACAGATGAGTCTACTGTTAAAGAAGAAACAACTACGACAGATGGCATGGCTGTTACACACGACACATTCATGACAACACCCACAGAAACATCTGCCGAAGGTGACGTAACGACAGATAGTCTACATTCTCAAAATCAAGCAACTGAAGATGGAATGGGACTTGAGTTAACATCGTTAATGAACACACAACAAAACAAAACAGAACCCATTGTTGAAATAACGACTGAAAACCAAATATTTCCAGAAACAACGGTGGCCGCGAACACGACACCAAAAATACAAAAAATAACAGAAACAAAACTCCCTGAGACTCCCTCGACAAACAAACCTGCACCTAAACGATGGTTGCGTCAGTGTGGTTGTCCTTGTGTCAAAAGGAAAAACCGTTTAACTATTGAAAATGCTCTAAAAATACCGAGAGAACTTATTGTTGAAAAACAGAATCTTTCCAAATCCAAACGAAAGAAAATTTCGGCGGAAAATACCGACAAATCCGAAGTAGATCTTGGGCAATTTTCAATCTTTATTTTCGTTGTTGTTACTTGTGTTATTATGTTTGCGGACATTTCAAACCTTTTAAGGACAACCTTGAAATGGTTCAAAGTTAGAGTTACCAATAATATTTCAACAAATAAAATAAAACCAAGTACGAACAATCCAAACCATTAGACACAATTCAAAGGACTAACAAAACGGTATAGGCAAACAAGTGTAATCAGCACATGGATTATTCACCGTGTACAAAATACGCGACAGGTGTTCGGAAGAGTAAGCTTACCCTGCCTAGCGCCACACCAGCCATAGCTGCATCCAAACTATTAGACGTATAATCTTGGTAAAGTAGCGTGATTGGTCAATGGACTATCAATGACAGCCTACACCGGTAGTATCCCCCCCCCCCAAAAAAAAAACTGTATAGGCAAAATGGTGTAATCATCAAATTATTGACTGTTCACCGTGTACAAAATACACGACAAACAGTGGTAACAGATGTCCGGAAGAGTACGCTTACCCTGCATGGCGCTACACCCTAGCATAATCGCGTAATTAAATGAGTCTTGTAAATGTGTTGTAGAGATGTGGTTTACGCCATGTCTGTCGTGCAACATGGAGGGCCTCACAAAGACGGTATCTAGTCGTTAGGATGAGACAAAAACATAGGTCCTGTGTAAATATTGTACATTTATGCCGGTAAGAAACTGCTGATTGTTAAAATCCGACCATGAAATGCAAACGGGGGAAAAAGGAAAAAAGATAGAATTGCTGAAACAGTATTTTCCATGTCTTAAAAATAGTTCTTTATATGTATATGCACCATAAAATTATAATTTGACTCAATTGTGTACAAAGAAAATCGTTATAAATGCGCTCAAATTTTACAGATCAACCCAAAAATTGTCGTTGAGATGTTGTCTTTCATCTGAGCCTAATTGAAAATTATGAACTTTAGTCCAGTAACGAGTGCGGGCGTTGTACATTATGTTGATATGCTACCCTGGCGTTACACACTTGTGTTCGTTTAATACCTGGAATTCTCATCTACGTATTTCTCTAAAGGCACGATCGTGCCTTTATCCACGACATGGGGGCTGCGAATTAGCTCTTTCGTCCTTCTATTCCTGCCATACGCTGGATTCGACTCTCAAACACGACATGAGTTCTGGTACGTTTCTAAGGAATGGGTTGTCTGTTATCTGAGCCTAACTTAAAGCGGAAGTTAACTCCACCAAGAAACGAATGTACAAGGAAGGCATGGTGAAGTGTCGCTCCATAATATGGGAAATATTGAGATCAGCTGAAAAGATCTGCTTCTACATAGAAAGGAGTTACCTCCCTTTGCATGATAGTTACAGAACAAGAGCAGAATTGCGATTTCTATGCACTAATGCAAAGACGATGAAATTTATTAACATGCAATTGTCAAAACATGGCAAGAACATTAAATGATATTCAAAATTTAAATGTTTATTAAAGGACAGATAAAAATGTGACGTTATATTCGTTCCATTCATTCTGTTTGTGTCTCTTTTAACATTTGATTCCCTGTTTTAACATAATCGAGTTCTAGAATAGTGATAACAACCTATTAATGCATATTAACTTCATTGGCAGCCGCCGTGGTTCAGTGAGCAAAGCTTTGGATCATTAAGGAGTCTTTGGTTTCGGCCCAGTGTTTGCCGAGAACGCACCTTTGGTGCAAAAGAACCCTTGAGCTTAACGTCCACGACACAAAGTCATTTCGGGATTAACATGGTTCAATTTTACTTCAGTAATACACTTGCGCACATGGGCCTTTAGCAGTGTTGGGGCGGGGCCTTATGACCAAGAGAAAACCACGAGGTTGGACGGGTTAGCCTACTCTTTATCACGTACAATCGGTAAATTAAAATCACGCCAGCTGAATCAATTACAGACTTTATGATTGATCGCCCCCGCCCAAACCAGGCAAAATTGCTTCCATAGAATACAGAATATCATATATGTCCGTCTATTTCATTTCATTCCTTTATACCTCCCGTTCCAGAGCCCCCCCCCCCCGTGAATTTCCAGTGTCGAGTCGTACTTGTGGGACAAAAATCTGAAATCACATGTACACGTTTGCGTGCATGCTTGTTCAGTGGGGAAACAGTTTAGGCCCAGTGCTTGTTTAGTTTAAAACTCGATACAAGTATATTCATAACGGTATTACAAAGCAAAGTCACGTGAATTATAACTCTAAAGACTACGCAATTCTGCGTTCGACTATATGAACGCGAGCTTTATCCCTTTGCCATAAACAACAAACATGTTACAAACTTGTAACCTATCCAGATTGTATTTCAGATCTGATTTGCATATTCTAAGCTCACTTTGTAATTTTCTTTTTCTTGTGTGTGGTATTTCAGCGAAATTTTAGTATGTCGGCTTCTGGAATTAAAGCATTGGTCGGTGTTGTGTACGAGGTAGGATAGGCTTTCTCTTTCTAAAACACTCCATACCACCTCTTATGCTAGAAGTGCCCGTACCAAGCTGATATTTGTTTTACTTTTGTATATAAACACATGTCTGATTTGCAGTAATTTAGCTAATTCTCGCGAAATATTTGTAAGCAGAGAAATATTAAAACCAGATAATGAACTGACTTTTTTTCTCTTTTCTCGAAACAGACAATGTTGTTATTAATTATAAGTTTCGAACAGATATCTTCTCACAGTCTAAAATAACAACTGTACGTCTGCAAAGGAATTGTCGGTGAGCTGAAAATTGGCCGTGTATCTATTATTGCTCCCACATTCTGTCAGGTATCTGGAGGCAGACCACCATTACATTTAACCATCTCGGTACCAACAACTCGTAGTTCGTCTATTTATAGCAATTCTCTCTCCGTCTCTTTTCTCCTATTTTGCGTGCCGATTTGTTAAGGTCTAGAATAGACAGAGGGGGTTTGAATTAATATTTTCTGCCAGGTTTTGGTAAATAAGAATGATTTTGAGGCAGAAGGATAACGGAGTTATCAGGTTTGTCTACGGTGATATGTACGGCAACTAGTTGCATGTTTTCAGTATGCTTCTTAAAGTTTGTGAATCTCATACAAATTGGAGTGCAAAGACATGGCCATTTTGGGAAAAGTTGGAGGTGGACAAAGAGGCCAGCATTCACATTGAAGTCAATGGGAAATTCAATGGTGGTCTGCATCCATATAATATATGGAAGCAGACTACCATTAATTTCCCCATTATTTTAAGGATAACTCATGTTTTATTTTGCTGGCGTCACTTCTAGGTTGATCAACGCCATAGAAATGATCTCTGTGTTAAAATTATAGTTGGAATGTGTTAAACCAGTACTATCGCATATGTAGTATTCGCTGACACCAATATTTTCCTTTAAATAATATGATTACGTGGCGGACTAGATTAGTTTGCACCTGTCTATGTATTCTCAGTATCTTCCTTGTTGAATTTTCAACATAAACAGAGGGGGGGGGGTATGATGTTTAACGTCCACTTGACACAAACTAGGTCATTGCGGGACTAACATATGGTTTAGTTTTATTTCAATAATTCGCTTGCGCGTATGGGTCTTTAGCAGTGGGAGGAAACCGGAGGACCCGCAGAAAACCCACGGGGTTGGACAGGTGACCCTTCACCTTGTCAAGTACAACTTAGGATTCGAAAACACGCGAGTCGACTCAATGACGGGCTTTGTGATACAGCGCGTGCACGCTAACCATTAAGCCACCCAACCCCCTCAACATAAACAAGTCTGTAACGTAATATTCTACTAGATATAGGTTGACCTTTCTACTGCATATCCTGTTATTTCTCAGATTACCATACAAACGCCGTTTTTAGGTACTCCATAATGATAGTCATATTTACCCAATCGTCAAATCTTCATGATTTAATACAACTAGAAACCCTTCCTGGTCTTAAGCACAATACTTCAAATCTTGTAGCTGAAAGAAATGCAATTTCTTGAATATTTTAAAATCGTTTTTTGTCGTGTTTGTTTTATTCAGATCTCGTAAATTAAAGAACTACCCGGGATTATTCACCAAGCTTTATCAATCTGCTGAATAATTTATGGCATGACAATTATAAAAGTAACGCTTTCTGTATCCTACGTAACTTGTGGACAAATCCTTTTGACTTTGATTCTTTAGGTACTTCTATACCATCAATCTGAATCTTCAACTTTCATTTATCTTGGGATCAGTGTCGGTCTGAATCCCAATCGATTCGGGGTTTTTTCTGTTTATAAATTGAGCCGTGTTATTTGCAGATTTGATATGTCTTCCAGTAGAATGTTTTATTAAGAACCACCAAATTTGCAAGAGATGGATAGAGAACAAACTTAACAAAGAACGATTTTTCGTACAATCAGAAGCCATAATCCAAGAAGTTATTGACTGAGAGGGGCTGAAATCTTTGGGATATAAAGACATAGTTAAGTTTCATTAAAATCGAATATTGTGACCTCTAGAGCAGTATAATTAAAATACAAATCTATATTTCGTTTCGCTTTCGATAACCTACACTACAAATCAGGGGTCGTACGAGCAGCTTTTGACACTATGACGTCAGCTATTGATTAATCAATCAGCGTTGACGTTTCTAGTGGCTAACACAAAGTTCCGTGCCTGGCACGCCAGGAACTCACCATATCAGACCGTTTCATTGGCTAATCCCTCACTTCAGCCAAAACGCCGGTATATAACAACTCTTTCCGATCCTAGTGTAGTAAAGACAAGTAAAATGAGATTTTGAACTAGCTAAAACGTGATTTGTCGTACATATAGGAGCCATCATCAATGAAACTACGACCCTATACATGCCGATATCGACAGGGACCGAGATCTATGGGAGAAAAACCTCTAGTTTTGTCAAAATCGGATAAAAATTGTCACCCGTGGTGTCCACTGACATAAGCGACGAACATATACATCCATATTTAAATGTGGGCGTATAAAATGATATTCGAATCCAACGGGGGCACTATAATTTGGCTTTTATAAAAAGAGCTGTATTATCTCCATATTGTAAATGTCTTTCAGTAGAATGTGTTTTTAATCGGACTGGATATGTTTGATATATGGATGTCTTTGTCGTATTCGACGTTTTTTATTCATTATCCAAAAGTTTAAAAATATATTTGACACGACAATTTATAGCTTCTGATAGCATGTTGTCCAAAAAAGCAGTAATCATCGTCAGTTCTCTTAGTATCTTTTAAAGGGTGAAATACGTTTGCAACTTGGTGCTTTTCTTTGGTAAAGATTTGTTCATGTATATCTACATCAAAGTGTCTATGAATAGCATACACTATTTACTATTAATATGTAACAGGCCTTGCCTGAGTAGAGCGAAGCGCGATACTTTAGAGCTTTGCTCTATATTATCAGATACAGTACATATTAGTGAATTGGTTAAAATATTGTTTATAACAAAAACAAATACAAAAATACGCTGACAACATGCATTTAAAGCCATGTTGCCCAGACAGTTGAGTGCCAGCCAAATTTAATAGGTTAGTTTACATGCAAGCCACTTTGCACACTGGTGGATCTTTGTTTTTCGTTTCAATCCGAATCACTATGTAACATTGCTGATATGGCGAGGCTTAAACATAAATCATATGATTCGAACCCGGAGCGCTGAATGCTCACAATAATATCAAAAATCCGATTGACTATCCAAAACTCTGGGAAATCCTTAATAGGTCACCGAGAATGGACAAATCGCAATCTGCATTGAAACTCCCCAGACGCAGATATGTGGTCACCAAATCTATACATTATGGATTATTGAACAAGCCCATTAATAAAATAATATTATTAGATGTCGAATAAACTAGCGAAAATTAAGACAGAGCGAAAGGTCTGTACTGTCTCTGGAATGGCCTGTCAACAGCATGATTGTACAGACATTAAAATTCAATTTCGATCGTTTTGTCATGAATCTTTGTCATAAAATTACAAAAAAACATCGCGTAAATCACACTGTGTGGGAAAAGGGATGACCTGGGACCTGGTTTGGCCATCTAAAACAAAAGCTGTTTTCTATTAATTTAATCAGTTTGGATAACATGAGATTTCTGAACTTCGATTATATCATTTACCAAATACGTGATAGAAAAATATATGTTACATAGTATTAAGCAGCTTTGGTGTATAACTGTGATTTAGTAGCAGAACAGTAGGACGTTAAACCCCATTTCATTTATAACTGTGAGTTGGAGACACAACTATTCACATCTTAATTAATCCTAGCAAAAATGGTGGCAACTGACCAAGGTTAAAACGTATAAGTAACTCTTCATATACCTATAAATGTCGTCTACTAATCAAGGTTGATCTTCTGCTGAATCCTGAGCAATCTAAGTAGTGTTTAGTTATCGCAGGTTTACATACATATCTCTTTATTAAATTGTAATTAATTACGTATGTATACAACTTGCTTTGGCTATAAATGGATCTTTGCATGACACCATCACTCGGGCTGTCTACGATATCACCCTTGGTGAAAGTGAATGGTCAACTCCAGAAACGAACGAACACCCCTCGCTACACTTACTTACCACACCTAAGATCTTTGCATTATGACAAAGCGGCCAAGGCCACACAAGGTCGGAATTCTTTATTTTCTTACATGTGGAGCCCCTCCTTTCGGTGAAATATACCTTTGGCGCTTCCACGCAAAGACACCGTGTCTTACCCAAATAAGCTGGACCAAGCCTATCCCCTGGAAAAATTTCTTGGAAACACTTATCTTCGATATCATCCCTGATGGAAGTGGACGTTAAACACCAGAAACGAACAAATACCATCGATTCAAATTGTGTTTTAAGATGACGACCGAGCTGCTCTTCTTACGACACCGATTTTAACACCGCGTTTTAAACAACCTGTGTTGGATACCTGCATTGGCCGAGACAGTTCATCTCGATTTTCCGGCGTGTTGTCCCCTTGTCATTGATGCAGACGGAGGGCCTGGCAAGTACAGCGGCCTAGTCGTTCGGATGGGACGAAAAACCGAGGTCCCGTGTACACATTGGCAAGCACGTAAAATATCTCTTGGAAGATGGAGTTCAGTTGCTGCCCGGGCAAAATTTCCCTCGGGGACAATACTGGCTCGTCAGTTCTATAATAGCCTTATTCAAAGTGCTAGATGTTTAAGTGTCCTACATGCAATATAAATTATCCGTTCCATCGCATTTTACTGATTGCGTGAAAACTACTCCCGGTTTCATGAACTCGGAATGAGGAAGCATCAAAGGGCATCTTGGCCCACGGAGAAGCCGGGTATCTTGTTAGTTGTATACTTAAAAAAGAGATCAACACCCTTCGTTTATCAATCAGGACGCCAGCACAAAGAAGTAAACTGTTTCTGTAAGTGGTGTATCCAGTACCCTGGGTATTACCTCGGATAGACACTTGTTATGGCCAAGCACATTGAGTAGCATGGTTATCAGCTAAATATTAGCTCAGCTAATATCCTCTGGGTTTTAGATAAACCACAGATGCCGTTTACATTGGGTGGAGATGGATATGGGTAGCATGGGCTGTACTGGTCATTTATTACTTTAGCTGAAAATAGATATATTTCAGTATTGCATAAGATAAATTGATCTGAAAGCCGGGCACGCATTGATTCTTATAAATTATAAACGAAATACAAAAGCCTGATGGTGGCCAGAAATATAAACAACATTTTAGAAGAATAATAACAGCTATTAACAGCCATATCTGTTTATTGTTTGCCTAAACGAGACTGAATTGGACCAAAATATTGAAGAACACCATCGAAAGTACTTGTCCGTCTGAATCCGAGAAAATTCATATTAAAGTGTGCGGCTATTGTTACGTCCACTTGTTCAGTATTTAATTAAAACAAATGGGGCTGTTTTGTAAAAATTGACTGTTCAGTGTTCACCGCCATTTTGAAATCATTAAAATTTTCTTTGAATTTATTGTTAAGCCGTGGTGTATTTGACCGACAGTATGTAGTTTATGTTTCTAATTCGCGGACAGCGAAGAATGAGCTACATAAACATGTATTCAGGTAGACTGTTTATCTGAACGAATCTGCACCCGGCTTAAAGGCTAGTCAAATTAGAAATCACAAAAGTACACTGAGAACTATGTGCACTTTACAATACCTGATGCCATAGTTGAAAATAAAAACAAATATTACATATTGATTTGCATACTTTTATTTCGCCAAAGGCTGTTTATGAATGCAGAAATAGATTTTATAGTATTGAACAAAATACTAAAATAACGATTTTGTGATAATCGACTGTCAGTTAATACCCAATTTTCCAGAAATATGTTTATCTGATCCTCACCGATTTTTTTAAAAATTACTTCTGCAAATTAGCTCACATGAATGATTGATGTTTTTTGTACTTTTGTATTTTGAAAACATTTTCGTCGACAAGTACATCAAATATCAAGCAAACACGGACCTCACATTCATAAAGGAATAGGATAGCACGTGCTTTACAAAAGACTCAATGCCTGGATTAGGTTCACAGCAGACTGGTGGGTGGAATTACTATTAACACATATCAGTGGATTGTCGAAACCTACGTGGAGTGGTGTGTGTGTGTTGAAGGACAACGATACTGGAAACAGCTTCCTAGCTCGACCATTGGTTACAACTTCACAAGCTGCAACAAACAATAGAATGATAATAATGTTGATTTGAACATAACCAAACGCCAATAGAATAGATCTTTATCACAGTCAAATACTGATTACATGATGTTACCAACCTTAAGTGACCAGGGTGGTCCAGTGCGTAGGACGAGTTCAATCCAAAAAGTTCATCGGATTTTTCCGACGTGGCTCAACTCTTGTCAGTGGTGCAAGATAGTGGTGTCTGGAAAGAGACGAAACACCGAATTTCGGCGTACACATTGGCATACATTTAAAGGAACCCTTGACAGTTCGAATTCGGTATACGAGTAAGCTGTAGTTTCGCTGTCCGGCAAAATTTCCCTCATAGCACACTGTATGACGTATGGCAGTCTTCATAAGACCAGTCGATGTAGAACAGTTTGACGTTAAACTCCGATTTTATTTCATTTAATTTCGCAATTTCAAGCAACTGGGTTTAAATGACACGCGGGTCGCGGTAACCATGACTTATCACAATGTGTACATAGTATTCTTGAGAAATTCAATAAAGTAAACAAAAAATGGTTTGTTTACAATGGTATAATCGAATATATCAGTATTTGAAAGGGTATTTGTGTAATTAAAGATTCATGATATTAAAGAAAGGAATTGTAAACTAAACAAGTTCATTAAATCAGGAATATATCATCTACAAATACCAGAATATTTGACTTATACGTACAAAGATGAAAGATTTGTCTTTTGTCTTAGCAAAGTACCGTGCTCACATTGGAATGCACGTTAAAATAAATTTGAATTAAAAGTAGGCTGTAGCGCCACAGTCTGGGCAACACTTACCTCGTAGTACACCGCCCGTCTTCATTAGCCGTTGGAATTCAGTTGTTGCCCGGGCAAAATTTCCCTCATAGCACATTGTATGGCGTATGCCCGTCTTCAATTAGCCCAGGTTAGGTGCAGAAGCGTAGGACGTTAAATCCCATTTCATTCATTCATTCCAAAGTATAGTCGTTCGGATGGCAGTAGATGTAGAATAGTAGGATGTCAAATCTACTACTATTCATCGAATTCTAACGGCAAAGGATTATTTTATGTTCGCGCTAATGTGTGGGGCGGGCTTTGGTTTATAATTGAGCTTAAAGGTGGTTTCTTGTTAGCATTTTCGTTCAGTACACATAGTTCGTCATTCAAAATATTAAATTATAATGGCACTTATCAATACATCTGGAAATGCGCATAAAAAACATTGTAAATCAGAGATATGTTTAGATATTAGTTTATTCTATGTCAAAATCAAAAATGCAAAATATGAGCGAGGTAAAGTATTTACTTTGTTGTTGACCAATAGCTCGCATATCCTTTGAATATGATTCATATAGCAATGTAAATACCACTACTTTCTTCTTGCGTCGCATACTGAGAGAGAGAAATAGGGTTTAACGTCCACTCGACACAACCTAGGATTTTCGGGACTAACATATGGTTTAATTTTATTTCAATAATTCGCTTGCGCGTAGGGGTTTCAGCAGTGGGGGGAAACTGGAGGTCCCGGGTTAAACCCACGAGGTTGGACAGGCGTCGATACTCCTTGTCACGTACAACCAAGGATTTGAAAGCACGCCAGTTGACTAAATGACCGGCTTTATGATACCATTCGGCCGTCCAACCCCCTAAATTGTATTAGAGCCTCCATTAATTAATTTTTTGATCTTATTAAGATTAGTATTGAAAGTGTCGTGTATATCTCAGCTTAGGCTATATACTTTCAGTGGTAATGACTATCTATCTTTCTGTTTCATGATAATTCCAACTGTCTAACATTATTTTTAAAGAGCGGGGAGAGACAAATGATGTTTCTTATGGCGTAATTGCTAGTTTAGAAAAAAATATGTGTACCTTGTACAGTGACAATAAAAAGAAGATCTTCTAGAGGAAATTTAATAGGGATAAGAAGCAAACCACTCTTTCACCATCTTGCCTGTGCAGTCTTTGCTGCACATTAAACGCAATAATTATGTTGCAACAATATGGAATGAATGAATGAATGGGGTTTAACGTCCTACGCTTAAGCATCTAACCTGGGCTAATTAAAGACGGGCTTACGCCATACAGTGTGTTATGATGGAAATTTTTAGACTGGGCAGCCGCGCTACGGTCTACTCTTATATCGAATTCCAACTGCCAAGGGATCTTTTACGTACACTCCAATTTGTACATGGGACCTCGGTTTTTCGTTCCATTAACGACTAGGCAGCTGTCCTTGTCAGACCCTCCTTCTGCATCACTGACAAGGGGAAATCACGCCGGAAAATCGAGATGAACTTTCTCGGCCAATGCAGGGATCGAACACTCGACCTCCAGGCTAGCGAACCAGCGCCTTATTCACTTAGCCACCGTGATCCCCGCAACAATTTGGAGACATGCTGGAAAACCTATGATCGAACAAGATGACCCTGCGATACAAGGCTGGGATGGAGATATCTACCACGGCCATATTATGAAGAACTATAAAAATAAACTAATATCTAAACATGTCTCTGATTTTCTGTGTTTTTATGTACATTTCCAGATATCTTGAATAGTACCATTATAATTTAATATTTTGAATAACTAAATTGGTACTCTTTTAAGGTCATTTTAAACCAAGGGATTTCTGTTCCCAAATAATCATTTTCCCCCCCCCCCCCCGATTTAAAAGTAATGTTTTTACCAAGCTCATCATTTAAATTAACGTTAACTTATTGCCCGCCAATCTCACCCAACCCCTTTTCCACACCCACTCTTGCTACACCCACCCACCTCTCCATAAATCAAAACAGTTGTCCAGGGACATCATATACACTTCTTTAGAGAAGGGCAGTCCTAGAAACTTATTTTTGATTAATATATAACATATATAATCATCAATTATGTCAACATAATCAATAAGGTATCAATAAAATACCTATCTTTTGTCGCTTGGTCAATCTAGGATTCGTGTTGATAAGTATATATAGTAAGAGTAGTAATAAACTAATTAAGAGACAAAATATTTAATTATTTGTTTTCAATACGATTCGGTGGCTTTTTTATGGTTTCTATATATTCAAATTGCGGACACGGTGAACAATACTAGGTCGATTCGTTTGTGAATATTGGATTATGACTGCTGTTTGATATATTTCTTACTAAAGTTGCCGGTATCGTCAATAAATGAAGCCATGTTGTTACAGTTTATAAATGCGTATATAATCTTAAGGTTGTCGAAAGTCAAGTATTATCAAATCATATGCCATGGGTCGTAAACGAAAGATTGAACAGAGGACTTCAACGACCATGAAGATTGTCAGATTTTTTTAGTATTCCACCACCAAAATGTTCCAAGACAACAGATGATACTGATGGGCCCCCAATATATTATAAATGGCCCCCTAAACGCCTGATCATCACCCAGATTCGGAATCTACGCAAACATTGGTCTAGAAAAACTTGGTCTTATAAATTCAAAGCGTGGGTGGCGATCCCCGCCCTTCAGCCACCGGACTAATATGGATTCAAACTATCAGTGTATGGCCCTAATAGACCACCGTACTTTCGATAAAAAAAACATGAAAAACCTTTCCACCGCGGTGTAAATATTTACTCCGCGGAGAAAATATTTACACCGCGGAGAAAATATTTGCACCGCGGAGAAAATATTTATACCGCGGAGAAAATATTCACACCGCGGAGAAAATATTCACACCGCGGAGAAAATATTTACACCGCGGTGGAAATGTTTTTCATGTTTTTTATATTAATCGCCGTTTTCACTTTGATTTCTCATATGCGGTAAATTTCAAGAAAAATGTATAAATCATTGTATGGCCCTAAAAGGCCACCGTACAAAATGAGGTTTAACTGTAATTTCACGCTTGAAACAACTCCCATTTTTAAATTTTAAATAGCTTTGCCAAACGGCAAGTTGGCGATAGAGATTCACACAAACCCTCGATAATAGAGTAAGTAAATACTGATAATTTTAAAGTCAGTTTGTTAACAAAATAATTCAGATATTTCTCTTCCAACTTTTCAATTGTATAAAATCCATGGATCAAAGAAAATGAATATTCACTCGTCGTTGGAATTTTTACAAATGAAATGGCAGCTACAATATCCGTCAGTGCATTTACAAAGAGACGAGGAATTGAGAATTATCTGAGGAGGATATGAACAGGAAGGAGCCAACTGTAAGCGTATATAGATCATTACCATGTGCCTCTTTTAATCCAACTAAATCCGCTGATGTTTTTTGTTTGTCGACTTTGGGTAAGCGGATTGAATGGTAAAAAAACACTAGACTGCAATTTACGGAAAGGCGTCAGGAAGTCAATGGACATTCGGCGGCAAGGAATTAAGCTTTACAGTGGCGAAAAAATAACTAAAATAATCAACAGAAATCAGAGAAATATCCAGATGTTAGTTAGCAAGAGCTGGAGCTAATAATTTCTCATCATCAATGGAATCGTCCCGACAAATAACAGGATACGCTTGGGGGCAGAACAACTTGCCACTGCCTGTTTGACATAAAAGCATGTTGTTTCTTTTAGAAAATGTTTCTCGTAAACTTTCTCAAAATAGAGCGAACAAGTCGCCATATTGTTGCGAACGTACATAATGAGGTTAAGAGTGGTTTGTAAACTGTGTTTTGATTTGTTCGTAGAATAAAGCAACAATCAATGACAGATAACTTAAAATACGTGAATACTACTTGGATGACGCCAGGGTACAGTTGAGAAGAACGGAATAATACTACTGGGGATAACAAGGATGCCATACCCTGGATTCAGGCACGGGGGAGAGATACAGTTATCCGCCATTGAACTATTTTTGGCGACCATTTGTAAGATTGTTGTGGTGAACCTAAACAAGGACTCTGAAAATTGGTATGCCAACTGTTGTTTTGATTGGTTCGTAGGACCAACCTACGATTAATGGGAGGTAATTATATTCGCGAAAACGCCATGAATAAAACGAGGGTACAGCGGGCTAAAACTTAAAGATACCACTGGCGACATACAACCACATAAAAAGTTGCTCGTATACAACCACATAAAAAGTTCAAAGTTACATTAGTTAAGAGCTAAATCTGCCTATAGCAGGTCTTTCTTTGGGCCTGAAATGTTTTCTAAAGTATTAATTAGGCATTAATTAACTGATCCAGGCCTTAATCAACTATGGATGATATCAGATTGCTCCGATATTAAACAGATTAAAACGTTTCAGTGATACTCTGGTTTAATCAAATATGGCGGACCCAGACGCTTCAAGTCTTAGCTTCGATCAACCAGGACCGTGGTTGAAATTATTGCACAAATCTGCCAATTCTTCAAACGCCAATATCTTCGCTTGCAATGGAGTAATTTGAATGAAATTTTCAAATTATTCATTTTACATCACCTACTTTCGAACTAATATAGCAAGAATGGCTAGTTCTTATATATATCTTGAATAATGTAACTTTAAATAAATGAAAATGCTTTGTAATTTGACCTTATTTCATGATTTCCTGTTTAACTCAAGTATATCCATTTTTTTCTCTGTTCTGTATATATTAATGTTGATGAGAAAATGAAAGAAATCGAGCAGCTATTCTACTTTCGGTTCCACTAATGATATTTTCAATTTTCCTCCCCAAACCTCATTCCATTATCTTATTGACAGTTGTAGGCAGGTGTTGTGAATCTAGAACATGGTGTACATTAGCACTGGGAATTAATGTAGGTCTACATGTCTGATGTTAACCTATTTCGCATGTAGCTCATCATTTACTTTGACATACCCATCATACGCCTGATGTCACGAGCAGAGTTGTATGTCGTGTTTTCCCTACGGTAGTTTGATGAGTCTGTCTAGCGAAGATTTAGTAGAAAGTCGCCAGGCTTTACCAGTCATGTGAAATTGTGTAATCATGACGGCCAGGGTTCAATCTTCCGCTGACATCCAATCAATGTCCACTAATCCCAGTTCTAACAAGATGGCGACTTGAATCAAAATGCAACGACTGGGCTAAACTGGATAATAACACACAGGTTTTTGGCTATATCAAATCGCACACAGGAGGTAATGACATACACTAGATTGGTGTATAGATTGAAACAAATGAAATCATTACAATCACGCGTGGCAGGGTAGATTGTCAAGGTCTTGGTTACGAATTTGCTGTTCTACTAAGAATTGCGTGAGAGAAAATGATTGACTACAAAATTCCGACAGAGAAACACTGATCCACACCCACAATCGAAATTGGTTAATATTGCTTCCCAATTTTTTTTTAAAATATAGTTTTCTAAAAAGTGAAACATAGTTAAAGAGGTAACATACCCAGCGATCACACTAGAATTAGGTCCGCGGTGTATTCCATGTAACGTACCTGAGAGAAAGATAGTCTCTCAATCACCTAAGGAAAACAATATTTTGATAGGAATATAGCGTGAACGAAGTATATACAATTCAGGATATAACCAGCAAATCTAGGGTTGAACTTTGCATAACACTTTGAAGCAGGAGTCTTGATTAAAACAGAGCAAATACTGCGTTAACGAAGAAAATACGATTAAATCTATATACTAAATCTAGAGTTGAAAGTCGAATAACATTAGATCATAAGGTCTGTCACAGGGGCAAGTGCTGTGATCCCGAACCTATACCGATTAGAGTCGGTTGGGCAATCTGTAGGATTTCGCTGGGTTCTGTTTCCCTCCGCTGCTGAAGACTCCTGCGCACATGCGAATTATTGAAAAAACAGTGCATATGTTGAGTACATAATATAACTTATGGTTCAATTTTTATTTCTATAATTGGCATATGCGTAGGAAACCCGAGAACCCGGCGAAAACCCACGAGGTTGGACGGCGATCCAGCCCCTTGTCACGTACAACCGGGGAATCGTATACAAAATATGTTGTAAAGTGCAACAATATAAATGAACAAAAAATCTGAATACCTATAATTATTAATATGGTTTCCAAAAACCAAAGCATGATCTGGTTTTGTAATCTACAATATTAAATATATAGCAACTGAATTGTCCACCGAAATGAATAACCGTGTTAACCACCAACTCTTGAATTATTCCGTAAAATAATAACAGTGATCTTTTGGATACAACAACCTAATAACAAATTACTGTTGGGTTTAAATTAGAGATGTCGATACCAACGGTTGTTTATTACCGTTAGATTCCTGGTACAAAAACATCAAGTTTGCACGTCTCTTTTAATATATAAACCCACATCTACGTTACGGATATTGTGTTTTTCTATTCTCGATATTGACCTTTCGTTAATGTGTAAATAATTTACAGTTTTTCTTAATTAAACGGTTAGTGATTTAAATAACAAAGATGAAAGAAGCCATGAAATTGAAACTTTTTTCTCAAAGTCAATAATTCAAACTGTTCTTTCAAATTACGAATTCTAGAGGTAACCGAAAATAATATATATCTTTTTAATTTACGGTTTTCATTTCCAATTAAAGTTTAATTTAAAAGCTGGAAGCTTCAAAGTGGTGGTGTTATGTACCCAAAATAAAAAAGTACTTTGAGCAACCATGCAACAAGGAAAAACATTGACAATTTTTGATAGCATGTCATCTTTTACAGCGGCTCATGGATCACTAACAGTGCATGATGACGAAAAGTAAAAATTATAAAGAAAGGAATTTGTTGTAACGTATTTCGGGCATGAACAGACTGCGAAGGCGGGCTGGAGCAAAACAAAGTACTAAGAGGGACCTTTTCCCATGATAGCTGCGTTTCCGTCTAGTTTTGATGTTTCGTCCCACTGAAAAACTAACAGCTTCTCATTTCTACACCATCCACCCTGCACCACTAACAAAAGGACCATAGGAAAAATCCAGACGAATGTTCGCCTAATTCAGGACCTCCAAGTTTATGAGCTAACGTCATACTTTCTGACCCATTAAATGGCTATAATTTTTATTTATTAATACACACATATATAAATCTTTTATTATACCAATGACAAAAAGGACTTCCGTTTATTTTCGATGTGTATACAGAAATTAGAGATGGGGTTGGTGTTAGTAGGTCTGCTGGGGTAGGTATCCCCCCCGTTTCTATTGTTATATGTTAGAAACATCTCTCGAGATCAATGCCGTTTACGCGTTCCCACTTCAATGTCTGACCAATTGTCGTATGTCTGTAACAATTTTGAAACCTCCAGAAGCTCTTTACTGAGAGTTCAGACGATGCCTTTGTCACGGTATTTAGAAGCCGCGAATAGAATTTGAGGATGTGCACCAATCCTCAGTATGTCAATTCCTCCAGCTTCCAGAAGTATTAAGTATTGGGGAGCAATAATGCGATAAATCTGAATGCAAGAGGATCAACACAACTAAAAGACCGTGGGTGGGATTGGGTGGGGAAAATCGGCTAAAACGAGGGACATAGTGTTCATATCTCATGTCCACCAGTACTACTGACGACCGCCCTTGCTGTCTTAATACAGAATGGCTTGAATACATCATACTACGTCATCACCGGAAATGTCACGTGAGGATCTGCACAAATCCTCAGTATGTCAATTCCTCTAGCTTCCAGAAGTATTAAGTTTTGGGGAGCAATGATGCGATAACATATTCTATCTTCCGAACCCCCTTCAAACACATTAGGCAAGCATATCATTACCCTCTATTCCCAATACTCAAAATAAAAATATTAAAACCTCGCAAAAATTTCTTTATTTCATCGCAAATAAATCAAAAATAATAATAATTATAAACATAAATAATTTAATCTTTGTTCAGCTGTCAGGTGATGGGGGAGCACTGTTCCCAGTGTAATCCACTCCGGTTCAGCTCTGGCGGAAATGAAAGTAAGATCGTTAGTGAATATTTTCTCCAATTCTGGTACACAGAAACACGATACTGTAATTCTTTCCCTGGAGTGATAATAAATTTCATGATATAAAACATTTGAAAATATTAGAACTAAACCAGACCAAATTACACACGGAGACAGAACTCCCCCACCCCTGACCAACGTGAAAAAGAAATCCACTAAAGGCATCAGTGGTAAGAAAGATCCTATCTAGAAACATACAAATCGTTACACCGATCATCTAAACAACAAAACTAATGCGAAAAATGGGACTAAGCGATCACGCCACATTGTCACAACATCATTCAATACAAACACGTGCGATGACCTACTTATCCACAATCAAGTGTGTACACAATTTACACACACATGGCATGAGACACTTAGTAGATCTACCACTGCTAGAAATAACATTCACCAATAAGTTTCTCCTCTAAAAATTACTAATTTTACTGCATAAATAATTTCACTTTCCTATTTAAAAAAGGTGAATACCACCAAAGTATTGGCTACCTAAGCCAAAATCAATGTGCCACCAAGGTTATTAGCTACCTAAGCCAAATTAAAAAGCCACCAAGGCAAACAATTAATAAGCCACCAAGGCAAAAATTAATAAGCCACCAAGGCTATTGGCTACCTAAGCCAAAAACAACATACCACCAAGGTAGATTTAAGTAAAAATAAAATCTATTACCGTTTAATGAAACAAGAACACGTCTGTCCACCTCGCTGCCTTAATAAAGAATGGCTTGAATACATCATACTACGTCATCACCGGAAATGTCACGTGAGGATCTATCGGATTATCCAATACTCGGATAGAAACAGGTTTCTGTTCCATGTCACTGATGAACGACTTAGATTGGACAGGGAGATAATGGCGACTATGCACCTCGGAATGCCGTGGGGTTAACCATTGACAATAAGTCTCGTCGGTAAACAATGTGCCCTTTTTTGCTCCAGGAGAGCCACCTTGACATGTTGAATGAGCTTGATAACACCACACTTAGAATGGTATTTGCTTCTTTCTGCCAATAGAAGTACCCGTGCGTTTCGTTCTTTGGCAATTTCCCTCATTAGAACATCATAATAACAAATGCCAAGTAAGTTGATTTGAGAATAATGGTTGTGTTTTTTTGGGTTCCACTTTCCTTTATTACCACGAGCTATTATTAGTTGCTAACACAAATCCATGGGAGTGCTTAACTATTTCAAGTGAATATAGCAGTGTGAATATAGCAGTGTTAAAGATATATTTAAATATATCAAGCTTTATAAAGCTGGATTAAATATTTATATGGTTCTTTTTTTAAACATAGGTTTTTCAAATATCCGTAATCAAAATCATAATTACGCTAATGACAATTTTGCAAAAGCATATCAAACGTAAATAACAATTACACAATCTGTTCAAATGTGACGTTCAAGAATCATAAGAAAAAGTCAAAAGCATTGTCTTTAAAGTTACATCGATGAGCTTAAAATAAAGAGTTAATATAGGGGCAATAACAAATATCTTCTCTTTAAACTTCGACAAAGATCATCCCAGCAGGTTTTGATGTTACTTTGCATTATATCTAATAACCGATCTTGTTTTTAAAGGCAACCCAGATCAAATGTACGAATCCTAAGTCAATAACATGTCGTGAATATTTCATTAGTCTATGTCTGAGTTATATTTATAATACCATTTATAACCCAGCCGATAAATCAAGCCACTATCTTTGTCATAAACTGAGGTAGGCTGACTTTCTTTTATTCACCAAGGAATTCGGACATGTTCTTTATTTACTTTGTTGATTTGATCTGTGAAAAGAGACTGGATGACATCCAACTATTTGTCTGTTGATAAACAGGAAGTTAATGGCCTTGTGGGAGCTTTTGAGGTACAAGTAAACATGACCTTATTCGCCATCTCACAAACGTCTTAAATAGCATAGCGCAAAGTGTGGGATTTTATAATCAATTAGAAGTCGAAAAAGGTTTTTGAGCTGATTTTTGCCGTGGCAAGGGAATTATACAATTTTTTTTTACCAATTTAGAAGTTTGAGCTGACGTTATGTTTGAATCCTAATTGGCTAAAAACATCATCAATCCCACGGGATTATATACACAGAAAGGACAATGAACTGGTCACGGTGGCTAAGTGGGTTGGATGCTGCCTCGTTAGCCTCGAGTTCGTGTTTTGAGAAAGTACATCCAGTTTTTCCGGCGTGGTTCCCCGTTGTCAGTGATGCAGGACCGAATGTCTGACAATCATAGCTATCTAGTCGTTCGAATTGGACAAAAACGAGGTTCCGTGTACACTTTGGAGTGCACGTAAAATATCCCTTGACAGTTCGAATTCGATATGAGAGTAGGTTGTAGTTTCGCTGTCTGGGCAAAATCCCCCCATAGCATACTTTATGACATATGCCCGTCTTCATTAGCGCAGTTCAGGGCGGAACAGTAGGACGTTAAACCCCATTTCATTTCATTTCGTTATGCAACAATTCCAAACTGTGCTTCATTTTTCGTCGTGATACAGGTACTTAAGATTTAATAATCATCACATTATTAATTAATTTTGAAGACTGAAAAATCAATAAAAAGATGTACGATATTAATGTTTAATTATTGAAACAGGAATATATATATATATATATATATATATATATATATATATATATTTCAACCAATTTCAAGAATTGCAAAGTCATAGTTACCTGGCATATCCGATTCCATAAACTGCGTTAATATGTTATCATGTAAAGCAGATGAAAGATGATCGACATTTTATAGATGTATGATTAGGATACTGCTCTATATATTTAAAATAGGTTAAAGTAGATAAAGTACATTTAAAATAAAAACACGACTCCTATAGGATTCTCTATGTATTGTGAATCCACTCATAAGGAAATCCAAACCAAATAAACAAGACATAAAAAAACTACCGAAGAACAACACTCGGATATCGGTGATCTTTGGTTTTCGATTAGTTCACGGTAAAGGTCCATTCATTATAATTAAGTGCTGCTAGAATTTCATTCATTTCAAACAAAATTAATTTACTGTCTGGATAATAAATAATTAATTAGTATTATTATTAGTTTTTTGTGTAGTTTTAACAACGCAACACCGGACTCAAAAGGTTAGTAGTACCACATATCAGCCTTACGCGAGCATAAAGTTATATCGTTGAAGAGAAATGCTGTAGATGTGTTCAATTGAAGGTTTGCATGCAACCTATAACCACTGGCCTCAAAAGTGTCCAGTATATTCGCAGGCGGGTTAATGTATCGTGATATTTGTTCAGAATTCTGCAGGGTTTCGTTTTTAGAAAATGTAGGCAGGTATTGCTGTAGATTCCGTGATTCAGACTATAATAAATTTAGGTAAAAAGATACCCATATGTTATAGGAATTATATAATGTTACGTAAATTACCGTTTTTCACAAACTTATCTTGAACTTTTCTTTTTAATCATGTTGGCAAATGTTGATAAATATGTATTATGTCATGTAGAATATATATGATTTGGGTTTGGTTGATGTTATAAGTGTACATCATTACACATACCTGCCAAAAACATACGGTAGAAAATATACTGTACCTACTTATAGCATCTGAACAAAAAGCATTTGCATAGATCATATTACAGTTTACTTAGTACTGTTATTAAAGCACAGCGAGTTGTTAAATAGTTTGATTAAAATACATAATTGTATTGCGCTTCGGTTATGTTGTGACAAGTAAAATGAATTTGGATTTAAAGCAACAATTTCATATTTTTATGTTCTAATTTTAAAATGTATTAAAATACAGCCTTAAAATAAATGGCATCCATAAACAGTCCTATTAATAATCCTAGCGGATAAATTGGCAAAGAAATCATTTTAACTTCAAATTTAAAAGTTTGAACATAGCTTTTCAATGGAAGGAATAGGAAAACCATGGAGGTAGTTGTGTTATTATTTCCTGTGTCAATGATTTTTAAGTGTGGGAAATAAGGCCCATGAACGTATAATAGTGAGTTGATAACCTATTGAGCAAAGGATATAGAAATAATTATGTTTTGACTTTCTTAGAAAATATGAAAATCTCGATTCAAACTCTTCCAACACAATGTTGAGAAATTTTATACCTTTAGTGCGATTTCGAACTGTCAAATGGTTTGACGGGTTGTCAACTGTATTCAGCGGAACCTCCGCTTTTCGTCCACTTCGAAAGAGTACTTTTCATGTGGATGTATACTATCGTCGGTCCTCCACAATTTGTTTGTGGTCACTCTACAAGTCATAATTCTTATCCGTTGTGACTAAGCTGTAACTAATGTATAGGTTTACCTCCATACGGTGTCGGTTCCTTTCGATATTTGCATGTATCGTCATGGATCGTGAACCCTGAATATACGATAAATCGTTTGACAACTGTTTGTTCGTGTTAGACGCCATGCCCCCCTGCACTATTATCTATAATATGAAACCACATTTTTTAAAACCAGTAAGATCTGCCTGGTGACAGATGAAGACCCCCCCCCCCCCCCCCCCACACACACACACCCGCACCCACACACCTATCCACCGCATTAAATTGAACCTGTAACTCCATTGGGTGGGCATTTGGATGGGCATTAATGAACCACGTTATTTTTAGAAACCTATTATTGTTTTCAATCCTCACGTAGCAGTAATATTATACAAGGCTGTGTATACATCCTTTATTGTCTCTTTGTATCATAGCCAAAAAGACTTGACATACTTTATAAAATCGAGTTTTTTCAAACGTAGAAATAATTTCAGAACGTAGACATTTTAAAACCTCAACACCACTCTTGTTGTTACTGAATAATATGTCCCAAACTTTATTCTGATCAACATATTGTACTATTTTACAATATTGCAATTAATTGATGATACACATTTCATCTTAACACACCTAATTGAAACAATTGGACAACTCAACTGTATGATTTGAAAGGCCTTACGTAAACACTTTTAAATGTAATTTGGATTTAAACATATTTAAGAACGCACTGGACGAGTAAAATAGGATGTAATGGATAATTTACACAACAGGTAGATCACTTAAACACCTCGTAGTTAGAATAAGCCTATTTTTTCTGGACCTGTCAAGCCAGCCAGAGTGTTATTGTCCCTTTAACAAGTACAAGGGATGAATCATAATTATTAACTTTCAGACGAACCCCTGTTTGTGCATTTCCGTTTCCACATTAGAATTATCGTTGTTAAAATCATGATCTTCCATAAGCCGGTAAGCTTTTGACGAGTTTTAAAGGGGGGGGGGGTGCTAGTGGTCTAGCGTATCGCGTATGTGTCTTGGAGATAGGGGTGCCTTCTCATACTCGTGGGTTTACTCCTGGTAATCAGGTATCCCTCCACAAAGGAACCATGCGCGTGCTCTAAGATAATAAAAATGAAAATAAGACAACTCTCGGTGGAAGCAGACGTTAAACACTAAGCATTACAACAGTTGAGCTTTAGATCGTGGGGTTTGTCACGGGGTTGTTTTCTTCGGTTGTGCCGACTTCCAACAACTGTATAAAATATAACCTCACTATATGCGGGCGTTAAAGACTAAGTACAACAACAGGTGAGCTTCAGATCAAAAGGTTTGTCGTTGAGTTATTTTTTACGGTTGGGCTGATTCCCCACAACGTATCAAATATACCCTAAGTACAACAACAGTTTGGCTTCCGTTCAAAAGGTTTGGTGAGGAGTTATTGTTTTCTCCGGCTGTGCTGATTTCCTCCAACTACAAAAAATATACCAATTAACAACCCCGAGAGGACCCGCAGCTTTTGTTAAGTGGCCATCAGTATCTCTATATAAAACAAGTATCAGGTGATGATAACACAAATATGAATATTATCATTCATAAAAAATCAAAACACGACAAACACAACAGTTTTACGGAGACTTTGTTTCTATATGCCATATTCTAAATTAAATTAAGACTACACAGTGAGATCAAGATCGGCTTATCGACTTGAGGTACGTCACAAAATGGCAACGTAAACAGTTTGACATTTTACAGCTTACGTCTTTCATTGTTTTATTGGCCCAAAGGACCGTCGTTGTCCAAGACAATCTGCAAATATGGCGGGTTCAAACGTTAATAGACTTCGATCATAACATTATTGGGTTATAATTACTCAGATAAAGTGGGAGAGATTTATTCCCAGCACTAGAAATAGCTAAAGGTTGTGGGATGATAATGTCATGTCGTCACCTAAAATAGATGTATAGAAAAACAAAATATCGACATTCAAAATCAATTAGAATTCCAAAACCAAATATAGCTTTGAAATAGCGGCTATATATAGAACACAGAACCTAAAACATGTAGATTTTCAATTAAAGTAAACGTACGACTGGCAGTCGGTAGGTAAGTAATCCATATAACACAATCAATTCTGTATTACGGTTATAAGCTTTAAAAGTAAAAATGTGATCGGAAAGAAAGTTCGGCAAAATGCGCTGGAAACGTATTGGCGATAACTGCTTGATATACAAATGTAACATTTTTAATCTTAAGGGGATTTCACTGACATACTGACATACGCCATACAGTGTGCTAAGAAATGCAATGGGTTTATGATTCTACTGTTCTGCTCCAACTAGGCTAACGGCGACGGGCATACGCCGTGCAGTGTGCTATGAGGGACATTCTGAAACACAGCTCATCTTATATCACATTCTAACTGCGATGGGTTCTATTACGTGCACGCTATTGTGTACACGGGACCTCGGTTTTCCTTCTATCCGAATCACTAGTATGCTACATCAGAGATGAAGAGACACACCAAAAATAAGTGTTTAAAACATAAACATAAAAAACCCGTATGTTTTCTACATAACGTTTGACATTTTAATCGTCTGGTATTATAAAGCAGGCGATCATTTACACAACAAAACAAAAATTACCAGGGGGAAACATATCAGTTAACAGATCAAAGTTGATCATTCCTTTTCGTTAAAGAGGAACTATTTCTAATGAGACATGAACGATGCATTAAAAAATGTTATGTAAGATTTATATAAAGAGCTTGGCATTCTGCTGTAGCAGTTCCAGTGATAATATAAGTTGCATAATTTGAAAATTTAATTTAAATTACTCTATTGCGAGCGAAGTTATTAGCCTCTGAAGGTTTGACAAGACATGTGTACTAATTGCAACCACCGTACTGGTTGTTCGAAGATAGTCTTACTTCTCCCAATCTGATTAAAACAGGCATCCTTTTTCGTTTCGTTTTTTATACTTTAAAATTTTGTTTTGATTTTCTGTACTGCACTGATCTGGAAGAGTTCTTATATAACCTGTGTTCTCGAAGGCGTGAGGGATTAGCCAATGGAACCATTTTTTACGGCGAATTCTTTGATTGCGACGCACGGAACTGTGGTTAGTTAAACCACTAGAAACGCCAACGCAGATTTATTAGACAGTGGCTGCCGTCATTGGATCAAAAGCCGTTCGTACGACCTCTGACCTGATCGTTAACTACAACCCGGCAGATCTTCATGTAGTGCAGGTCATCGAAAATATAAGAAAAAAACGAACGAACTATAAATCTGTATTTCAATCAGATTGCGCTCCTCCATTTTTAAATTAAATCAAAATGTGGCTAAACCGTTGTAATCTATTTAATATCGGGGATATTTGATGACATCGAGAGTTTATTATGATCTTGTCTAATTAAATGACTAATTAATAGTTTAAAGAAAGACCGGCATCAGGTAGATTCAACTCCTGCATAATGTATGGTAAAGTGACATGTGTTTGCTTATACTGTCGATTATGTGACACAAAATAGTTGTATCTATAATTAATAGACCTTGAATTCAATATGTGGTTAAATATTCTTTTAGCTAATTAACACAATAATGTTAAGCAAACCAGCTTAGTGATCAATTGGCGATTTGGTAATTTGATTTGTTGTATAAATTACAAATCCGTGTACAGAGGGTCATGCAGGTCTAAATATTAAGGTCAAATGCTGATTTCATCAAGGTAGTAAAATGTAAATAGGGATATGGCAAGTGATTATTGACGACGTTGTGGGCGTAGCCTTGTTAACAGCTCATGCCTGTGACCAAATCTGCAACTGGCCTTAATATTTTAATGTAACCGGATAGTTCGCTTATGATATACAATGTCCACACATATTTGTCCTTCCTTTTAAATTCTAGGTCGTTGTCCTGAGAATCTAACGTCACTGACTCTGAGGTTTGTTTGAAAGATTAAAAAATAATGTTTAATTTGTAATGCACAAAATACCGACGTGGGAGTTGTCGATAACTATTCTGATTCTTCCCATTATTAACAACGCTTTTAAAAAAACACATCTTCCTAATGTACAGAGATTCAAATACTTGAGAAACCCATTTTGGGCACACACACATCATTAAGTTTCTTTCAGATTGTTGTGACCTTTCAATATTTTTACGTCGATCAAACTTAAAATATTTGTCCAAAGCATTAAGTTTTTGTCAATTGTAATGATTTGCCTTCCATAAATCCCCGCAATGCATAAACTGGCTTGTTGAAGTGATGGTTAAATGAAAGTCGGCTTCAATTAAGCGCGAGTCCATACCATTTTTTGTTTTGGTCTCTATTGGATTCAAATTGACAAACGGTCCGTTAAGGATTTAACGAGTCGTAAAGTAAATATCTTGTTAAATTTCCCCTCGATCGTTGTTGATCTTTTGATTTAGTGAATTCAATAATCCAAGAATTCTGTACAGCGCCAAAAGAAGCTAATATGGACTCCCCGTTAACGGATTAATCATTACTGCCGTTAAGAGTTGTGAAGTGTTCATGTCTAGAATAAACCCTCCAGCAATTCGGTTAATTGGCCCCGATTCCAGCACGTGTTGCTACTACATGTGTGTAAAGCTAGTCATTTCTTAATATTGGTTTTTTCGATATAAAAGTAGGCTGTAGCGCCGCTGTCCGGGCAAAATTTTCCCCATTACACACTGCATTAGCCTAGTCGGTGGAAAAAAGCAAGACGATAAACTCAATTTTATTTCGTTTGTTTGTGGGACTTCACAAGGGTGATATCGTCTACATCATGGTCGATTTTAGATCCATCTAACATAAATATTAATAATAAAGTAGTGTCTGAAGTAAGACGTTAAGATTTATTTTATTCTGTTCGTGTGTAGGACCTACTGGGGCGTCAACACGATGGTCCATAAAATAGTGTCTGAAGTTTAAGAAAAGAAGATAAAATACTAAGTAACACAAAATCAAAACATATACCCTAATGATCGATATTAGCGTTTGGATGACTTGACCGCGGCATGTCAGGAATCTATCGATGTCTCATCAGCCACTGCTTCAAGATAATAAGGGTACATTGACCCCAAGATCCGTATGCTTAAATTGTATTCAGTCTTCTAACTGTGCATTTATTCGCCACGAATCCGGCAACGTTTTTCGTCCAAAAGAACAAATAACCGCCGATTATCTTCCTGTTGATTTGTTTCCAATTTACTTCTTTTTATCTGTTTCACTTATTTGCAAGTTCAGAAGCTTAATTTCACCTTTCCCTTCATCGTTTATTTGAAATAGGCTTAGACAAATTGCTAGAAGCTAAAAAGCAAGACACGTATAATTTATGTCATCAAAGAAAAAGTAGGCCCCGAAGTTCTATCGTATCGCTTGAAACATAAGGTTAATAATACCAGCCCTGATCCTTCATCAAACTAAAGGTTTGAAAATCATGGATTTAAAGTTCATAACATCAACAGAATCGCTGAGAGCTTGGGATAATCATACAATAAAAACTGAAAGCATGGTATTGAGATGGAAGTAAGCCGCGAGAAATGTCAGTCGATGATCCTCTTTTTAATCTGATAGGTGGTTCGAGTTCTTATAAAATCGATACAGAAGATTATAAGTGTGATCATAAGTAGAAGTGAAATCCTCTCATCTTTTAAATTGATATCTAGGCAACGATATGTTGAATGTGCAGTAGTTTTAAAGTTGGAAGACCCGGGCAAGCAAAGTGCACGGTTTCAGAACCGTGAAAACACATGGCACTTTGAAATAAATATAAAAGCCTATTTAATTAACCCCGACCCTGAACAAAATACCAAAACGATTTTCATTAAACATGCATTATAGCGAATTAGACATTAATTAACTTATCCAGACCATAATCAACTCGCGATACCATTGTTAACCTGTCATAGTTAGAGAATTTAAAAACATTTTTTGGGGATAGTTCAACGTTAAAATGGTTAATCGAGACTTTGTTTATTATCACACTAAGGTTAGTAATGACGATCGGGGCTAGCCTAAAATTGAATAACTAATATATCAGCTCAGGGTGAAGCAAGTTAACTGAAATTCTTTTTTTATTATCTAAAGCCTTTGCCAATCACAATGGATTATCGCGACTTTGTTTATTATCCTACAAACTAGTAATGACGATGGAGGCTAGCCTAAAATTGAATCTCTAATATCTCGGCTCAGGATGAAGCAATTTAACTGAACTTTTAAGCATATTCAATTTTCATTATCTATTATTATAGCGAGAACTGTCAGATTTTAATCTAATTGCACCCAATGTCCCTATAAATGTGTCGCAGATCTAAATAGTAATATTATATCAAGAAGGAACAGCTCCTTATCCAAGTCGTACACAATGCATCATTAATACAAGAAAAACGACATCCTTTTTACGCCAGGCTTTCAATGAATACACACAAAGGTGCAAGATTCCCGATGGTTAATTCAAAATTAATCCACTAAATACTCATATGAAAATGTGGTTATTATGGCAATTTAAGAGATCAAAACAAAACATAGACTCAATAATACTTCGCCATCGGGTATGGCTTGTAAATGCAAATTGAATAGTGTTGTGATTTTTTCCGTTTCACTTTATACGTTTTAATTAAACAGATCCACATGATGGATTACTCAAACATGATTATGTAATCAATCAATTGCCCCTAGGAGATGATATTATAGGCATCAATGGTCTGACTCCAAATCTGAACCGGTTTCTAGGAATTTTGCATTAAAGGGGAACTCCTTAGAAAATTTGTGAATCGGTATCTGATGTTTATATGGACTATCATTCCGTTTGAATTATGTGAAGGCAGATACATTAGGGAACCCGATTCGAGAACAGGTTTGGATCTTTTGTCAGTGTGAATGCATCGAGTGTCTATAAACTGGCTGACAGCATATTTTCATGATATATTGCAATGTCACCTATACTACATCGTTCCTATAAATGTAAAGACAAACATTGACCTCTACATACTACGTTCGGGTCATATCGGGTCATAGGATATTATTTCTTGTATATTGTATTTGTGAAGAGACAGGCGCGGAGAGCGCGAGACAACGAACCGATGCTTCCCCTACTTTGGATTTCCCCGCGATTAACACACAACCTGATCTCTGGCTATGTGGCGACGGGGGCTGGTAAATCATGTTCAATATACCCAAATCAATCAATTAAGAAATAGGACGATACCTTGGATGTCTGAGAAATGAAGAGGAAGATCTTGCTAGCTAAGAAATCAAAGAGAATCTATGTGTATGTACTGCACGATAAACAAGCAAATGAGAGCGCTGTCTCGGAACCCCCGGCCATTGCTTGAAAATAAGTATGGCACCAGAGATCGTGTTTTTGATTCGCCTTTGAACTCTCGTACAAAGATTTGCTTTAAACAGGGCAATTATGTGGGTTTACTACGATTAAAAATGAAATGACGTATTTCTGCTAATGGTAGAGGTCATTCATGGCATGCAGTTAACTACGAGTGACATTTTGCCCAGAAAGCGGCTTGTCTGCAAAGAAAATACACTGGCAGCGGCGTTTCTACCAACTCTTAATCGAATTTCAACAGTCAAATATTGCTGTATGTCATTATGTACAGGTCAACGAGAATACACCGGTGGACCCCGATTTGTCATCCTATTCGTAAGACTAGACCTTTTTCCTTGCAATGATTTCTGCTAAGGGAATGGAAATTCTCAATAATACTCCCTGAACCGCTAGATTTATATATCTTTATTGATCCTCCAAATATGAAGAGTATTACAATACATTGAATATAATGTATAGCACAGTTTAAGTTTATTTAGGCTGTACTATATTAACTGATTTCTGTTTTTAAGGTGGGAGTCGCGATGGCTAAGTGAATAAAACGATGAGTCAAAAACAATGAGGTATCGGCTTCGCTGCCTATGTTGTGAAGGATAGCGTCTAGTCCTCGGTTGGGATCAAAAGCCGAGATCCTGTGTTGACATTAGCCTGCACGTAAAGAACCATTGCCAGTTGGAATTCGAAATAAGAGTAGACCGTATAGAGTCGATAACTGGGAAAAATGTTCACAATAGCACGCCAACTGTGCATGTCAGTGCAAACAAGTAGAACGTTAAACCCAAATTCAATTCATTTCTGTTTTTTAGGCGATCTCTTTAAGTAGAAAGGTTGGGATGGAGCGTGGCTGATATTTTAACTGACAGATACACTCTCTTTATACGAGTGCTAAATGTCTTAACGATGTTTTGACAGCTTCTAAAACATACTATATTTGTTTGGTTTGGAATTAGAGTATCTTAGATAGTTTAGGGGAGTTTTCGGTGCCAAAACGTCTTCGTTTACATCAATAAACTTAACTACAATTGGGTATCAGACTCACCGAGCAATAATCTATACACGTATATTTAGATACATCTGTTCTTACCGCCATATAAAAGAGTTATATATAGTTCTTTTATTGCCTTTCCTAATGGAATACTTGGATCGTGAATGACAAAGAATCCGACACGGAAACTGCCATTGTACATAATTAACATGGTTTTCCTGGTTGTAATATCTAATAAAACGTGCTTACAACGTAAAAGGATTATTTTTTTTACACATGTCAGTGAACTTACATTTTCAAGTCGGTAGTTTATTCTAAGCAGTCTATGTTCATCTTGTAAACATAATAATGACATCACCGATTTACTTCCGTGTATCATGCGACAACAACAGCGTGTTTTAATGTCAAAGTTCAGTATATTGGAAGCTATAATTGTGCTGAAAATGTATATAAAATGGCAATGTATATAAAATGGTAATGATCGCAGAACAACCAAACAGGAGCGTGGCCAGTTATAGTAGCATCTGCTGCTGATCTTAATTTAAAAATCAGTTGTCTTCAATTTACGAGACAAGATGTCATAAATACCATATGCCTTTTCTAAATCTGGATTTCAACAATGTTCTTTATAATATTAGTACAGCAGAATATTCTAATATTTTTCGTCGGTTTACGAGACAATCGGTCATAAATACAAGATGACCATTCCAATGATACTAATTGTACATATTTAAAAGACCACACTATTAGTTTAGCGTTTTACGTTTGTTATGGCTAAATTTTGACCAAACGTTAGGACACTATACTAATTATACCAAATACCGAAGGGGTGCCAGCTGTTCTTAAAAACAGGAAGCATTTACCAACACATTCCCATGTTTGCAAAACAACTTTACACGCCCCTGAGTTTCGTAATAACTTTTTTACCGGAATCCACAAATAACTCGATGAAAATAAAACACCTGTTTCTGTACCCAGGAAGTCGGAGTAAAAATAATCTCATGTTCTCGGGGCGAGCCCCCCCCCCCCCCGTCGTGATTATGAAATGGCCGCAATGGCCTTCCATATTTTACCGAGTTATGTAATATGTCGTCACAAGGCAAAATGTCGTGATGCATTTGTACCACTAAAAAAAACCCAGTAATATTTGGGATTTTTTATTATTTATTGAATAAGTCAATATTCTCTTAAGATATTTCAGAAGTCGAGCTTCTAAGTTGGTTAACACATCGCAAATATCATATATAGCCGAGTTTTTTAACGGAGCTAAATCGCTAATATTTGGGACCTAGAAATTTACACAAATCTATCACAGCGCATATAATTATAATGTTACATGAATGTATACTAACTGATTCAATTTCAAGCATTCCTGTCTTTACTCTCATTTCAAATCATTTATGTTCGGCGAAATACGCCAGAAGCCTCAATCGAAAGTAAATCTCTAGCATAGTATTTATTGCGTATGCTCTCCAGATAAGAATATGCGTCACCGTATAGCCTCCTTCTACGTGTCCCTTGTTAAACATGGACATCAACGCATTATGGTACACGATTCGT
This sequence comes from Patella pellucida, assembly GCA_917208275.1. Taxonomy (NCBI): domain Eukaryota; kingdom Metazoa; phylum Mollusca; class Gastropoda; family Patellidae; genus Patella; species Patella pellucida. The sequence continues at coordinate 69,674,140 of OU795039.1, forward strand.
GTACCAATGGTAAATCTTTTATTTTGTCATAAATATTGGATATAAGAAGCCCATCTTTTCCCGGTAAGATCACAACATCAATGTAGATTTAAATTGACAAATAATTCGGGTTTTCAATGTTGAAGATTCTGGATCATATTGAGTTAGAGCTTCGGCTTCTATAAATTGCATTAACGCATCACAAAGTCATATCGTATAATATAGTAATTTTATAACCTGCTAACTAACAATTTAGTCATTTAATTTATATGTGAGAATTGTGAGAATTTAACGGAAGAGTTTTAAACGATACATGGATTACTGGAAGAGCAATAAGAAAACTTAATTTGTAGTGGAAACGGAATTAAAAGGTATAATTTTAACTGATTAAAGGCTGAATGTTTTTTTACCTAGAAAATATCACAGAACCGATATGACATGAAGGAAGTCTAATTTGCCTTTTCGATATTTTCATAATTTTTTAAGCAATGAAGTATGAAAGCTTGTCGGAGTCAATTGTGCAATAGATACAGTGATATTAATGAAGTAATAAAATAGTGTCATCTTTAAGATGATTTTACCACTGAAAAGACAGTTTATTGAATCAAAGCACTGTGCCGTATGTCGTTTGCACACGTTTGCTCTAAGATAATACTTTGTATTTATATCCTATTTCGCCTTAGTGGCCTTTATATCGACTTAGGGAGAGGGATTTAATATAGGCTATGCATGTTCCCCAATCCCTATTCAGATACAAACTGAATAAAATGTAGCTTGTCGATATTTTGCGAACTTGTAAACATATACAACCACAAAAAAAATTATGTTGGCAAAGCGTCGGAATAGCAATATGTTAACGCAAACGTTCGCAATTAAAACGAAGATACGAAATTCGACGCAACGCTTTAATGTAATTAACTGGGCTAACATTAACAATAATAATATTGAGACGTATTAAAAACTAATATCGTGAATTTATTGATGACATAGCGGAATGCACATCCATGTCGCAATTCGCGTTAAATTCAGTATATTGAAAACTGGCATAGGTTCCAGTTGGCAAAACAGATGAAACCAAGCAAAATATAAACAACCAACGTTCGTATTACGCAACGGTAATATACATCATCAAGGATATAATTATTAGATGCAATGTGTTTCGACATAATGGGATTATGAAATTAGAAATAATTACTATAATATTCGTCTTCTTTTCTAACGCAGTTATTCTAAACAATGTCTGTGAAACCACTGAAGGCTCTGACCTAACACTTTAGGCTAAAACTGGCACGTGTTGAATATCTGTTCACCAGAGGCAAATTTACTTTATTAGGCTGACTCGAATCTAGTTTAATTATATTACAATAATAACAACAACTATGGTTCCTCGGGATGATTAGTCACAGTCCAACAGTAGAACGACAAAGTCAAGTAGAAGAGTTTTTGCACAATGCATGTCGATTATTTTGCAACTGCTCAGTCCTTGAACTTCTTTGTTGATAATTTTACCTTGAAAGGTTGTCTCGAATCTCGATTAATTATATTCCAGTAATAACTACAGCTACGGTTCTAGGGGACTAATAATCCCATTTCACAATTAGACCGACAATTCAAGTAACACAGCATGCCAGTTGTTGTGCAACTCAACAGTCCTTGAACCGCGTTGTTGACAATAACGCCACTTTATGACATAACGGTGAAGAGTAGTTAAATTATCTGAGGTGTATTGTCAGTGAAATAACCCTATTTATCATCCAATAATACATTTGACAGAAGATATCGCTTGTGTGATAAATTACATAATCTAATGTGATATATACACAGTGGAGATATCGCTTTACATAAATTTGATTGGTCAATCAAAAAGGAACTACTTTCTTTTATTTTAAAGAAACCACTTAGTTTAAGTAAAGATAGACTTTAAAAAAAAAAGAAACTGCTTTTATTTAATTGATCTTGAAGGAAAAAACTGGGTCAGTATATAGGACTTTATAATAGCTAAACTGCTGTCAAAAAATGATGTATCACTACGCTGTAATGTAATTAGGTTCAGCAAAAGTGAAATCTATACAAAAGAATTATATTTATTTATTTGTGCATGTAAGAAAGGATTGGGTGATAAATAAAATCTCCAACTCGTGTTTTTATATCAAAAAACACTCGTAGAAGATTCTCTATCAATCTCCCTAACATCAAGAATAAAACACAGATCAAATGTCAGCGCCTTACGTATTTGACCACCCTGGCTCAGATTCTTACACATAACTATATCACCCCACAACTTCTACATTGTATCTTGAGAATATACATGCAAAACAAATATTTTGAATGATAGCTAAACGGGGTCACGGTGGTTAAGTGGGCAAGATGCTGGCTCGGTAGCCTGGAAGTCGGGTGTTCGATCAATGCATTGGCTGAGGGAGTTCATCCAGATATTCCGGCGTGGTTCCCCCTTGTCAGTGATACAGGACGAAAGACCTGTTTCGTCATTCGAGTGGAACGAAAAACCGAGGTCGCGTGTACACATTGGCGTACACGTAAAAGATCCCTTGACATTTAGAATTCGATATAAGACAAGGCCTTAGCGCCGCTGTCCGAGCAAAATTTCCCTCATAGCACACTGTATGTATGGCGTATGTCCGTCTACATTAGCCCAGGTGGGAGCAGAACAGTATAAAATCTCACTGCATTTCATTTCATAGCTGCATTGTATTATTCAATTTTAAAGATGGGTTCCCAGCAAAGTATTTATCGGGTGGTCATTTCCAATAAAAGTATGGCAAATGTGGTATATATAGAAAGTATAGACACCCAATCTTACTAGAAAAATACTGGATTACGCGAAAAACGCCAATGTGGCAAGCACTGGGCAATATTATCAGGGAATCCCTAACTGTCAACCCGACAGGTTTTGCTAGCTTATTGTCTGCTGGCTTAGGTCAGGGAGCAGTTGTTATCTTGCTCAAATGGTTAGGCGGTTTTGGGAACATTGAGGGTTTGTCAACGTACAAACGACTCTGCAATGAAACGACAAAAAAAGAAAATTAAGAATTTACTTAGGCCTCAATAAGTATGGTAAATGTACAGTAATTAATGATAGATACATTCTGAAAAATGGACCCTCCCACAATGAAGCTAAGTTGACAAACATTGCGTCTAACAACAGCTTACTTATAGCTATAGGTATCCACGGTGTAAACAAAGTTTTGAAAGGGAATTGAAGCAAATTTTTGATAAATTGGTAACTTTGAATATGGTTTTAGTACAAATATATCATCAAATCACAAAGTTTGTACCCGGGAATGCATCTTTAAGACCATGCAAAGCTAAATGTGTAAATACATTCCCTGTTTAACACTGAGCACCATGACCGCGCAAGCTATGATTTGAGACTAAACACAACCCATATAATCTTTCTTATAGATCAGGAATAATCAAAAGTATTCTTTATCTGAGATATTTACATAAGTGAATAAACTCCGAGGAAGCCATTTATATACCATCTTATCTGTATTTATTTGTCGGGTCTTTAAGGATGTTTCAATTACTATAGTCTATTGAATTTTCTTCTGTTAGGAGATAAAGATTACAACTATATATGAATTTATTTCTAAGAATGATATTAATCTGTGATTAAATCTCTTACTATCTTTACATTTTCCCTAATGTAATATGGTTTCACTAATTTTCGTTTTTCTTCATATTCTAAAAATAAGGCACAAAGTAAATAGTATGTTCCTTTGAATTCTCTTGCCATTATTCTTTTGAAGTAAATGGAATGAAATGAAATTGGGTTGAACGTCCTACTATTCTGGTCCGACTGGGCTAATGAAGACGGACATACGCAGTACAGTGTGCTATGAGAGCACTCTTATATTGAATTGCAACTGCCGAAGGATCTTTTACGTGTACGTCAATGTTTACACTGGAACTAGGTTTTCGTCCCACCCGTACGACTAGACAACTGCCCGGCTCTCCATCCTGCACCACTGTCAAGAGGAAACAACACAGGAAAATGAAAAGGGGTGTAATCAAGCAGCGCATGATACCCGTCGTCACTTGTTGACTGACAAGGAAGAAAACTGTGTCTTTGAGTCGGATTTCAGTAACGGGAGATAATACATGGAAATAAAGCCCCCATACCGGTTTACCAAAATGCTGTGTTGGTAGGAAGCTGCCATGTAACAACGGCCACTCGTTCGGATGGAACAAAGCACCGAGGTCGCGTGTATACGTAAAAAAAACATTGATAGTTGGAGTTGGGTGGTGTTGGGTTGGGTTTTGGGGGGGGGGGGGCGACGACGGGAAAACCGCAATCCGTTTGAAATTACTCTCATAATACACTGTGTGGTGTCCGTCTTTATTAGTCCCATCTGTTCTAGTGCTGATATGCAAAAAGTTGCAAAAATATGTCGCAATTAAGAGAATTGACAGTAATGATTATTTTATACTGTCGCGTCGCTGTTTCCAATATATTTTTAATGGGATTTATTAACAGAATACATGATGTGGAATAAGACAACACATTCAGGTAGACTGCAACTGTTTAAGCGCAACTTGGCGTGATTATATATATTGATTAAGCTTGGAGAATAATTAAATTGAGTTCTTAAATTAACACGACTGGAATAAAAATGCTGAATTGTCCCATAACATGACACAAATCGGCTTTAAAATATTCCAAAAAATCGATTGTATTATTCAGCTACAAGATTTGAAGTATTGTACTTAAGACCAGGAAGCGTTTCTCGTTTTATTAAATCATGAATATTTGACGATTGAGTAAATATGATTATAATTATGGAGTACTTTACAACGTAGTTTAAATGGTAATCTGAGAAATACCAGGATATGCAGTAGAAAGGTCAACCTATATCTAGTAGAGGATTACTTAAGAGACTTGTTTATATTGGAAACCCTATAAGGAAGATACCAAGAATACATAGACAGGTAAAAACTATGGTTCCAATCAATATAGAAAGTACATTATTCTTAACGCCTGCTACAGTTGTCCCATGTGATCACAAACGAATAACCTTCACTTTTAACAGCGTACCTTCTTTTTAATCATTTCATTTCATCAATCTGCTTATTTATAGTAGCTAATTCTCTAACCCATTGAATATAAATCAGTTTATATACATTCATAATATTACAGTATTATATTCGTTGCGACCCACTTGTGCCAGTTTCTAGGTCTCAAATGTTAGCGATTTAGCTAATTTAAATAATCTCCAAGAGAAGGAATATAAATATGTTTGCTTCCAACTATAGGACTTTCCTTTCACGTCGATTTGCCAAAGTACATATTAAAAAGAATCTCCGCGCTTGTCATATTTTATCCCTGGGACGTAAGCCTCTATTTGATTTAAATATGAATCTTGGGTTACTAATTATTCCTTGGATGGATCTATTTTTAGTTACAAATTGTATAAATTAGTTTGAATAATCGATTTATCTAGTGTTACGTCTTGTAATTTACTGATGACTTTTATCAGGAAATTAATTTTGAAATTTAAACCAAGAAAACTATCAAATAATTATTGAAAGCAACTTATATAAATTTGAATTAACAGAGTTTATATTAAAAGTGTAGTACTAGCAGGTGATCGAGAGTATGCGGGAATAATTTGGCAATTTCTAATTTGTTTCTAAATATATACCGTCTAATATTGTAACTTGTGGAATAATTATTTCACGAGAATTCCTTTTTAATTAATGGTTGGCGATGTATGACTTATCCACTCTAAAACCAAAACAGCAACGCTATATTATTCCCCGGCTTAGATTCAACGCGTTTAATACAACAAAATATAATCAAGTTAAATAACATGGTTCAATTTTTCTGAACATAATACGAGTTTCCCAAAAAACATATCCAGTCCGATTAATAAGACATTCTACTGTAAGACATTTACAATATGGAGATGATACAGCTCTATTTATAAACAGAAAACACAATGCATCAATTGGAATTCTGACCGACACTGATCCAAAGATAAATGAAAGTTGGAAAATCAGAATGATGGAATAGAAAGAAAACCAAAGACTCAAAGTCAAAAGGATTTGTCGACAAGTTGCGAAGGATACAGAAAGCGTTACTTTTATAATTGTCATGCCATAAACTAATCACCCGATTGATAAAGCTCGGAGCATAATCGATGGTGATTCCTACATTTACGAGATCTGAATAAAACAGTTTATTTGTCCTCCTTACGCAGAAAAACATCTACGAGAAACGGCTTTGAAATATTCAAGAAATTGCATATTTCTACAACAGGTTTCTTATATCATTGTACTCGAGACCAGGAAGGATTTCTCGTTTTATTAAATCTTGAATATTTGACGATTGAGTAAATATGATTATAATTATGAGGTACTTTACAGCGTCGTTTGTATGGTAATCTAAGAAATATCAGGATATGCAGTAGAAAGGTCAACCTGTATCTAGTAGAGGAATACTTAAGAGACTTATGTTGAAAGGAAGACAATGGTAATATATAGACAGGCAAACGTTAGTCTAGTTCACCAGTAAGTATATCATTGAAGCCGGATCCTTTGGGAGTCAATTGACATGTACGCAACTAAAACTTATTTTTAACGAACGCAACAGTTCCCCATGTAATCACACACGAATAGCTTACACATTTAACAGTTTACAGGCTTCTTGCACTCAGTTTCATCGATCTGCTTATTTAAATAATCTGCCGACTAGAGGAATATAAAAATGTTGGTGTAGGACACATTTCTTACGGGTATAATAAACGATCCCTTAAATGGATTTCAAGCGCCATACTGCAAATTATATTCACGACGATTTGCCCAAGTGCATAATAATAATAATAATATATTAATAAATGTTTATTTTTGACCACTCAATTCACCCATAAGGCAGCTTAAGTTATATTAAAAAAAATTCATTGCTAGTCACATTATATCCCTGGGGCAAACGCTTTAATTTGATTTCAATATGATCCATTGAAAATATTGCAGTTTTTAAGGGATCATATCGCGGTAAAATCACGTATGGACGTTTTAATAAAAAGGTGTGTCGATTGTTTAATAGTTGGTATTTTTAATTCATAGAATTATTCTGTGGATGTACCGAAATAAGATTTAATCATAAACATATTTCAAATAGGTAAAATCATTTAATTGAAAACATGTTTTAAATTATCCAAAAAGTAATATAACACTATAGCTGCAGACTTTTAAAATAAAAGTAGAATATCAAATTTTACATCCAGCTGGTAGGAAACAAGTTATTATGCTTTGGTAACTTTATCCAGAAAATTGCACTTCATACTCTAATAATTGGAAAATGAATGGGGCGTTTTTCATTCTATCAGTAAACATTAAACTGTTGTAGGTGTATGAAATAATATATATACTACAATAATAGCTAGTGTGGGTGTATACAATAATAGATATACTAATATGCACCTAGTGTGGGTGTATACAATAATAGATATACAAATATCCACCTGGTAAAATTGATCTGGAAACGATCAAAGCAAGAATAACTATTTCTTGTATTAAGGGGTTTTTTATTTATAAATTCCAAAATATTTTGGAACAAGTATGCCGTTGCTAGTATGATAAAATTGTTTGGATAATGCAATCATGGCCAGGTGTTTTTGTAATATCTTTTAATGTAGGTTACAATCCAGTCATAATAAACGAAGCTATGATAACGCCCTTTAGGTGTTCAATTAAACGTTCTGTGCACTTTAAGAGACTGGGCCAGTAGTTCAGGATGAGGAAACTAGTTACAAACTTAGCTGTGGGTAGTGATGAGGCTTCTTTAGTCTGTCTTGAACACCGGATACCTCTTCCCATTAGGCTAACTCCGACAGCCACGCCACTATTGCCGTACCTGATCTGCTGATTACAAGTATGATCATTAAAATCAGTAAATAAGTCGACTATTTGAGTTGTGGCTAGACGATAACTTGTTAAGTGTGTCAAGTGCCTGTCCACACTACTTACAGGAAAATCAGAACATCCAGGACTCCAAACGGAATTTAACTGTCATTTGAAATCCCTCTTAATAATGAGATCGATATACTAGAAGTGTAGAGATGTAGCAAATAATCACCGATATTAACAAACCATATAATTTTTGTGTTAATAGCTTCCAGAAGAAAGTTATGTCATAGATATTATGCATATTCTAGAAATCGTATCCAAAATTTAATGCTTAAAAAAAAATAATAACAGAATTATAAAATTTACATTCTGACAAAGAGGTGTAATTTTGATTTATTCGAGATAACTTGCATGCAATTCAAAACGCAAACAGTTTGCTTTTATTAATAAAACAAAAGTTGATTAAAACAGCTAAAAGCTAAAGTAATACCCCTCTATATATACTATTCCAAAAAAGTAGGGGATATTTGATTTTGGGGATATAATACTAAAATATGCAAACTACTACGAAAAAGGTCACTATAGAACCTAACAGAAGAAACATGTCCAGTTACATGTGACGCCCAAACGCACCAATAGCTGCCGCATGGAATGCAGGTGATGCTTGGGATCATCATAGGGGTCAAACCCAAGATTTGCACGACTCTGACTTTGAATGTTACAGTCATAGTGGCATTGAATTCCAGGGTGGAAACATCAGTTTAATTGTTTTAGTGACCAGAAAACAAATTTTGATATGCGTCGGCTCACCCAAAATGAAAGGTTACGTGCCCTTGGCTTGCTACACATCGGCACAACACAGGCGATTGTGGCGCGGACGACGAATGTTTCTCATTCTGTCATAAGCAAGCTATGGTCCAGATACCGTGATACACAATCTGTACAGGACAGACCACGCTCAGATCGACAACTCAAGCCCAGGGTCGATTTATCCGTACCTTGGCCTTGAGAAATCGTGTCATCACAGCAAATCAGATCAGCGCTAGTCTTCAAACAGAAGCGATTTTACATAAGCAGCAATGCTTGTTATTGTATCCATATATAGTATGCTGTATATATCTGACTCACTAATGAAATAAAATATTGTTTAAACCAAACAGACACTGGTGTGAGAGTGAGTGGCCAGACGATTCGGAATCGATTGCATAGGGTCACCTTCGCGCCCGACGTCCTCGCGTGATTCCTTGTTTGAGAGATCATCACATTCAGGCGAGACGTCGTTGGTGTAGGGATCGTCAACACTGGGATAATCGACTGTGGATCAATGTGATGTTTTCAGATGAGTCAAGGTTTACTGTTGATTTTTTGGACAGACGTCGGAGGGTGTGGCGTCGTCGAAACGAGCGCTTCCAAGACGTTAACGTCATCAGACATGATCGATTTGGGGGTGGTTCTGTTATGGTGTTGGGAGGCATCACTGTTGCTGGAAGAACGACTTTACATGTTGTTGCAGGGCGTGTTACTACCGGGACAACATCTTGGCAGTCCATGTTGTGCCGTTCGCACGACGTCATGGCCGCCGTTCCATCTTCCAGGATGACAACGCAAGATGTCACAGGGCCAGGATCGTTACAGGTTACCTCCAACAACAGAACATCACCACATTACCTTGGCCAGCACTGAGTCACGACCTCTCCCCCATCGAGCATGTCTGGGACATGCTTGGACAGAGGTTACGTCAACGTCAACAACGTCCTGCCAATGTCCAAGAACTTGCTGCTGCGTTGCAACAGGAATGGGACAATCTGGACCAAAATTACCTTAGACGTCTCATTAGGAGTATGTCACGTCGGATCAATGCTTGTTTGGCAAAGATTTACCCGTTACTGACTTTGTTGTGATGCTGTGGTAACTTTGCTGTTTGACTCCGGGTATCATTACTTAGTCTAACGATCATTTGGAATAAATCGATGAATGTAAACTTCGTTTTATTTTGTCATTTGTTTCTTCGTCAGTTTCATTAGGTGACTTTAATAACACATAAAAATTAAATATCCCCTACTTTTTTTGAATAGTATATTAGTAACATCCAACGTATAAATTGTAATAGAACATTGAAAAATATAAACATGGTTGTTTTCTTGTCTTTTTTTTAAAAAAAAACAAGGACTTGTGTAATTTAATAGTTTAATTCCTACGTTATTTTTCAAGCACTCCTTTTCTGGGGATGTACTTCATTTCAATAAAGCATGTATCAATGCAGTTCCGGAAGGTCGTTGCCGTTTACGATCGCCCTATAGATCTGTTCTTTTTAGTTGTAAGTTTTTGTATTATTAATAACTTAAGGCCCCTACGCACAAGCAAATTGTTGAAAAAAAATTGGAACCATGTTAGTCTCGAAATGACCAAGTTTGAGCTGTAGATCTCCTGCACTGTATACATGCACTCACTACACTAATTAAGTTCTAAATCAATCACGGTCTTGTGTAGATCGCGCCTCTTAAATCAATTACCCTATAAACCCCACCAGATAAAGCACAAAACATGTCGATTTAAATATCAGAAGAGAATAATAGAACATTAGTTAGTTAAACCCACTATATTCAATAAAAACAAATTCTTCTGATGTTGTCAGGCACCGACAATTATTGTTTTGCCATTGCTATCAAAAGACAATGCCTCAATTCAACACAGGTTAATTGCATAACTTTAATAGTATGTGACATTTAAAGGTGCAATCCACAAAAGTGTGCGTAGGGTAATTAATTCCAATACAAGTATTGCACATTTCGTACATATTATATGGAAACTAGAGACGAAATCCTTCTGGGGCACACACACGACAAAAATCTCAGGGGGTGATGTATTTCCGTGTGTAATGCGACATTTCCTATTATTCAATCTATACTGAATTCGAGCAGCACATATTCAACCGATTTCTGTGACTTACTAAAGCACAAGCAGTTTCCAATGTTCTGATAAAGTAAGCTTATCCTGTCTTGAGCACAACACCCACCCAACTATAATTACACGCGAACTAGGGATATATTAGCGGCCTTTGGCTTGAATGTTAGTATGACAGAGAGTACCGAATTCCGACCAAAAGTCACATCACCCCTTAACAACGTTGTGTGTATTACCTTCACTCAAACTAATGAAATATATAAAATCTATAAAATCACTCAACCTCGCTTGTCTGCGATATCACTTCGGCAGAAGCGGACGTAAAATTAAAACTAGGAAGCTGAAATTATACGCTTTGACAGTTTTCGGCATGCAGTTGAGTACGAATAAAGCAATTGACCAGCTGGGCAGTGCAGTTACTCAAGATGGTATAATCATGTATATAGTTCTCTTTAATATGAATCAGTCTACAATCTCAAACAGCAAGATTAGTTACACACACGAGTGTTATTATTTTTCACCGAAATACTAAATGGTCTTCAACCCAAGGAAGTGGAGTTCAATTAAAACAAAACTCGGTCGATTCAGTTTCTCAGAACTACTGCTAAAGTAAACAGTCGGCGGTCTCGTATTGATAAGAGAGACAAAAGACCACGTCTGAAGAATTTGAGCAACATGTCTTAGAAAAATAGCCAAATTACAAATCAGGAAACAAACCAGCTCTGTGCTGTTTAAACAGAAAAGGGATGTCGGTGATTGAAGGGACGAACGTCAACGAAAGGTTTCTGATGATGGCTCAATCTTAACCAAATATTTCTTTTTCTGTTGGCGGAGTTGACAGTTACTGTCTAAACGTGTTTTTATGATAGTTTTCTGGTATTAAAATGACACCGCTTCTACACAAGTTCCTTCACCAGACTGTGTAGTGCTGTTATATCAATACAGCCGCGTTTATTTAAGTAGAATTAGTAGAACAGTCAGTTATAAATCGAGTTAAATTCAGTATTTGAAATCAGTATCTGGCGACCTTCTAACACTTCTGTATTAACCTACATCTATTTACAAGTTTTAAAGGACACCATTGGTGTCAGTCAGCGTCAGATGTGTGATACAGCTGGTTAAACATGTTCCAAATATAATTTTATCACATGGATCATAGCCACGATAGATGTGTAACGACGATTGTCCTTTAACCAGTGTATGTAACGTACATGTGGTACTTTAAAATAAAAGCAGCGTAGACTCTTGTTATATTGAACATATCGGGAGAGAGAAGGGGGGGGGGCGTCCAATAGACACAAACCATGTCAATTAGGGTCACTAACATGTTTATCAAATTAATTCAATAATTTGCGCAGGGGTCTTTATCAATGTTTAGGCGGTCGAATGGTTTAACGTCCTAGATCATATTATTTGTATAATGCAACATTTTCTACATAATAAACGACTCTTAATTTACCATTCCACCAAGGTTGCTTCTTTATGGTTAAGAATTATCCATCGTAAATGAGAGGGAGATAAAAGTAACAAAATGGAAGCTATAAAAAACAGATTCTATCACGTTGCTGTAATTAATGGCAGTGTTTACATACGGTCACAAACTAATGGTTTTTGACAAGCACAAGCATCGCATCGGACAACATTCACTTTAAAAAACTTGTTTATGGGAGTTCTAGCCTTCAAGATAAATTCCATCATCTTCTCAGTTACAATATCTTCTGAACAAAGTCTATGGACAGATTCGATGCAGCACCAAAGGAAATAGAATGAAAATGTGATTTGACGTCCTGAAAATGTGGAGATTAGACCATGGTCGTCCATATCACCCGAACGACTATACACTTTCTAGACTAAAACCGGGATATGCTATAAATATGAAGTAGAAGAGAAGAGGGAGGAAAGGTTAGGGGGGGGGGGGGTGTCAAATAAAGCGGGGAATTATATTATTCTTGCATTAGTCTTTCTTTAATTATCAGCTATCAGAGAGGGGATGGGGTTTAACGTCTACTCGACACAATCTAGGTCATTTCGAGACTTACATATGGTTTAATTTTATTTCAATAATTGGCTTGCGCGTAGGGGTCTTTAGTGGTTGTGGGTAACCGGAAGACCGGGAGAAAACCCACGAGGTTGGAATCAGCTTTCAAGTTTTTAAAAAAAAATTTAAAATCCTAATTTATATATATGGCTTTATTTATCCACCAGTGATGGTGTCTTAAACAAGACATTAAATCTTTAAGAGTCATTCCACGAGAAAACCATGCAAAATCATGCAGAATCGAGAAGGTGGGGGGTTGGCAGATCGAGTTCATCTCAGGGGGGTTTTATGGACACCCCCAGACTACTTCATAGCCAGAAGGGCCGATCTCAAAATTAAACCGTTTTTTGAGATAAAGCATCCGGGTGATTTTTGGCCAATTTCGCCCATTTTCAGGTCATTTTTGGTCAATTTTTAGCCACCTATTGTGGCGAGTGTAGGGATTGGATGGAAATGGTGGTGATTGGGGATGTTAGTGGGGGTCTTCCTGTGCCCAAGGGTGAATACCATAAAGTCGCATCTATCTTCTGGCTGTAATGGTCAGCAAATTTGTAACATATAGCGAAAAAACCGGAAAATATGCACCTGCGTAGATTCGTTTTATTTTCTATGATGCCGGGGTAGGTCCAAATATCGAAATGGTTTTATGCACAGCTTGATACCCTCTATCGATATAAAAAATAAAATCTCTGTCACCTCTCTTCCATCAATACGAAATCGCAAGTCAAATTTGGTGAATTTTCCCTATTGTAAATCTCAGATTCTCTACGAAATGGCTTACTACTTTCATTCAGGCTAAGCTAGCTTTACTCGTTTCTTCACCAAATCATTCATGTATATTGGATTAGCCCTAAGTAATAATCATTATTTGATTATTTACGTATATTCGAGATCTAGTGCCTCGTATACTATCTAACAATCCGTCATTATACATTGCAAATATAAATGTTATCGAAACAACAGTTACATGTATGGTTTCTTATTTGCACACCTCATTGACCGTTTAACACCTCATAGTTCTTTAGATAAGTAATTAATTATGGCTTCAGTTCACTGTAACTACTTAGGACTTGTTATCATCGCTCCCGTAAAAAGACAAAACCTAGTAACTCACTTTTTTTTATATCAAAATTGAGTTACGACCAAATTTGTAGTTACTAGGGTGTGTCCTTCCTGTTGTTGTACTAGATCTTCCAATCTTTGATTTTGTAAGCAGTTACACCCAAGCCACAACCGTGCAACTTCCTTCATTTTCCTAGTATGCCACATAGGTTTTTCTTTGTTTTCTCAAAATAAGAAAAAAGTGAGTTACTAGGTTTTGCCTTTTGACGGGAGATAACTTTGAGTTTATTAGTGCTTGTTATATATAATGTCCAAATTTATGGCTTCTTTTTACTGTATATAAATACTTGATGGACACAGTTGGACTAAGTAGATTAGTGAAAAAAGAAAGGGTCAAAGCTAGACAAATTCTCCATACAACGTAGGATGGTTGAGTAAAAACGTCCTCACGAAGGAAGCCCAACCATCCTACACATTTATTTTTATCTTTTTATTTTTTCTACTTATTTATATCTTAACTTATTTATTTATACGACGTAGGGTGGCTGCGTAAAAACGTCCTCTCGAAGGAAGCCCAACCACCCTACAACTGTATTTTAATCTATTCATTTTACTTCATCTTTACTTTACTTTTACTTTAATTTACTTTCTTTTTATTTATTACCTTTAATTTTTTTAACTAATAAATTTTTATTACAGCGTAGGATGGCTAAGCTAAAACGTCCTCATGAAGGAAGCCCAACCATTATACTCTCTTTATTTATTTAATTTTATATTAGTTTAATTTATTACAAACATCTACTAAAATGGCGGAATAGTGGAGTAAGAGGGAGTCATGATCAGACGGGCTCGGTATCTAAACACTATTCTGCCAAAAACAAATACCAGTGGGATAGTGGAGTATGGGGAGGTCACGAGAAGACAGGCCTGGAACCGAAACACAAATCCCACAAAGATGACATCTACCAATCCAGAAGCAGAAGAGATCATCTACCAAACGATATGTTTTTATTAAATAAAGGGAAGAACCTCCCACTAAAACCTAATCCATGGCCTAAGGCCAAAATGGAAAGATTGCAAAATCATATTCTAAAAATCAGGAAGCAGCTTCGGCTCTCCTATGTCTTGTCTGTGATATCACTTAAGTGGAAGCAGACGTTAAACACCAAACGAGCGAAGGGAGAAGCTATTGTTAACTGCAAAGAACATGCAAAGGGCTCTAGACAAATTCATGACATGGGAAAACGACTGGGGATTTAAAGTCCCAGAGAAGAAAACGATCGGTATGCTTGTGAGCAGGGATAGTGGGAGAAGCAGAATGACTCTGTGTATGAACGGGAAAACCACCGAGTTTAAAGACCAAACCAAGTTCCATGGAGAAGAAGAAGAAGAAGAAGTTCCATGGCGTTATCTTTGACCGAAGGCTGACCTGGAAACCGCACATCAACTTGACTGTAGATAGATGCTCCAAAATCCTAAACTTAATGAGAAAAATAACGAGTAGCATGTGGGGTGCCAATAGAGTAAAGTAAGATTGACACCATACAATGAAAAGATCTGTGTATTGCGACTAGCGTAGGGCTTGGGACTAGGAGAAAGGCATTACTACAGGAAGCCGGGGAGGTGCCCCTATCCCTAAGAAGAAAAGAACTAGCACCAAGGTATTGGGCTAAGATCTCGCAACTGGGCGAAAGATCCCATACTTTTGTCAGTCTACAAAAAAACATGATATGTGAGAGATCCTAGAAAGAAAAGCTTCGGCCAAGGTATAAGGGAAATAATCAAGGAACGGCGACTAGGGGAGTGTGTGATAAATGCAATCCCTATACCGCCGGTCAATCTAGATCTACCACAGAAAACCGACAAGAAACACAACCCCACTGCTGCACATGCTTTCTCTCTAGAACACCTGGAAGACAACTGGCCGTCTCATTATACTTGGACCATGTGTACAAGGATGCCTCACGCAACCATGAAAGCGGCACCAGCTCGTTTGGAATATAACTGCCAAACGGGGAACAGGGATATAAGCAGGAAACTGCCCAATAACTGCTCGGTGTACACCGCAGAGCTTGTGGCCATTCGTGACGCTATGTCATGAATCTCCCATCAAAAGACTAGTAAGTTCGTCATTCCAAGCGACTGTCTAAGCAGTCTTATTTCAATCCAAAATGAACACTCGGACTAAAGACAAGAAGTCATTTTGGAAATCGGGCAGCTGTACCAGAGAAGGGAAGCAAATTAGAGCTCGTGTGGATTCCATCACATGTCAACATTAGAGGAAACGAGGAGGCAGATCGACTCGCCAACGAAGGTCTCAAGGACACAGCACCACTCCGCACCATAGACTACAGCACCACGGAAATCTACAGTATGGTTAAAAAAACAGGTCAATTCATTCTGGGAATTGAAATTTGTTGAACTTGACAATACAGATTCCGGCTACACGAAAACGGCGATCAATCACCCTAGAAGATACATATGCAGACTTGTATCGAAACTAAGGGTGAAAGAGCGGCTGTGTGACTACAAACGCCAAGTCATCGTCTGTGAGTGCGGAGAAGAATGTACCACCAACCATGTCCTGGTAGACTACGAGGATAACAAGAAGGAGAGAAGGGAACTAGTGAGAATGATGGAGACTAACAACATACCATGCAACACCAAACCTTACTCTTCTCGAAACCAGATCTTCGAACAAATCCACGCCCTTATGGACACAGTTGGACTAAGTAGAATAGTGAAGTAAGAGGGGGTCACAGTTAGACGGGCTCGGCATCTAAACACTAAACTACATAGGGGATTTATACCAAACTTGCAGGATAATTGAGTGAGTGAGAGTCACAATCAGACGGACTCGGCATCTAAACACTATTCCGCCATCAAATAGATATCAAACCTACAGAGTGGGATAGTGGAGTAAGGGGGGTCACGATGAGACGGGCCTGGCACCTAAACACAACTCCCACAAAGATGACATCTACCACATTAGCAGGAGTGGAGTAATTGGGAGTTACGGTCAGACGGACTCAACACCTAAACACTACTCCACAAAAGAAACAGATACCAAACCCATAGAGTGGGATTGTGGAGTAAGGGGAGGTCACGATAAGACATCTTTCAATCCAGAAGCAGAGGAAAACATCTACCAAACGATATGGTTTTTATTAAATAAAGGGAAGAACTTCCTACAAAACCCAATCCATGGCCTAAGGCCGAAAATGGATAGATTTGCAAAATCATATTCTAAAAACAGGAAGCAGCTTCGACTCTCCTATTTCTTGATGACAAACCCTAAGTAGTTACAGTGAACCGAAGCCATAATTAATTACTTATCTAAAGAACTATGAGGTGTTAAACGGTCAATGAGGTGTGCAATAAGAAACCATAACTGTTGTTTCGATAACATTTATATTTGCAATGTATAATGACGGATTGTTAGATAGTATACGAGGCACTAGATCTCGAATATACGTAAATAATCAATAATGATTAATACTAAGGGCTAATCCAATATACATGAATGATTTGGTGAAGAAACGAGTAAAGCTAGCTGTTGTTTCGATAACATTTATATTTGCAATGTATAATGACGGATTGTTAGATAGTATACGAGGCACTAGATCTCGAATATACGTAAATAATCAATAATGATTAATACTAAGGGCTAATCCAATATACATGAATGATTTGGTGAAGAAACGAGTAAAGCTAGCTTAGCTTGAATGAAAGTAGTAAGCCATTTCGTAGAGAATCAGAGATTTACAATAGGGAAAATTCACCAACTTTGACTTGCGATTTTGTATTGATGGAAGAGAGGTGACAGAGATTTTATTTTTTATATCGATAGAGGGTATCAAGCTGTGCATAAAACCATTTCGATATTTGGACCTACCCCCGCATCATAGAAAATAAAGCGAGTCTTCGCAGGTGCATATTTACCGTTTTTTTCGCTATATGTTACACTTTTGCTGAGCATTACACCCAGGAGATAGATGTGACTTTATGGTATTCACACTGGGGCACAGGAAGACCCCCACTAACATCCCCAATCACCACCATTTCCATCCAATCCCTACACTCGCCACAATAGGTGGCTAAAAATTGACCAAAAATGACCTAAAAATGGGCGAAATTGGCCAAAAATCACCCGGATGCTGTATCTCAGTAACGGTGAATTTCTGAGATCAGCCCTTCTGGCTGTGAAGTAGTCTGGATGAGTCCACAAAATCCCCACAAGATGAACTCGATCTGCCGACCCCCACCTTCTCACCTTCTGCATGGTTTTCTCGTGGAATGACTCTTAAGCTTTTTTATAACACCGGATACGTTTTACATCCCTGGGGTTTTCAGATAGAAAAAAAACTATACATAGGGTATTCTTGTGGTGTTTAGTTGTTGTACCTACCTGGTGTTTTATTAGATATAAACATGTACGTTACACATGTGTAGTACAATTGTTTAAAAACATAAAGGAACATTTTCTGGGACATTATGGATTCAGACGAAAAACGAAGTTTACGTGTATTATTTCAGATAAACGGCAAGTTGACTATGGTGAAAGTCAGCCGAATTAACATCAAACTTAAAATTCATAGTGGACAATATAGTTAATAAAACGTTTTATACGTGCCGTATTTTTTAATCACCAATCCGCACCAGTACTTCAGTAACCCCGGCACAGAACAAGTAGGCCTACATGGGTTTAGTCTGCGAAGTGAAAGTAAATCATTTCTGACAAACGAATTTATTGAAACGTTACATTTAAAGTACAAGCGTGCTCAATCCTGCCTCGTGACAACCTCTCTTTAATTAACAACTGTATGTCAAGGTGACTAGGAACATATGCAAAAGAACCGTCTTGTGTTGTATTAATTGTACTTTGGGGAATACTCGTTCTGTTTTAGTAATAAATCCTATATGTTATACACAGAAAATAAATAATTCATGGACGGGAAATTAACGTTGAGTGTAATTAAAGGGGAGTTACGGTTACGTGATTATTTACACCTATAAATTAGTAACAAACACTGTAACTGTGTCAGTTAAATCGTATCAATAAATAATTAGTTAAATCGTGACAGCTATAGTTTTATACCGCTACTGAATAATTATGGATTGATTAACTTAATATATATATACTTACCGATAGCTGAATGTTAGTAGAAGCCGACAGAAAGAGAGAGAGGGGGGGGGGTAATGTCTACTCGACACAAATTAGGTCATTTCGGGACTAATATACGGTTTTAATTTTATTTCAATAATTCGCTTGTGCGTAGGGGTCTTTAGCAGTGGTAGGAAACCTTAGGACCCGGAGCCTCCACTGTCCTCCAAATGATTCCAAATAGCACACCGTATTCTCTCCAAGAACCAGACAAACTTTCAAGTGTAAATAATTTAATTAAATCAACCTGTCCATAATATCATATTCATCGATTGAACGTTAATTCTGCAATGAACAACTGCTACAACGTAAGTAAAAGCCACCATTGTCCCCGAAGTAATAGCAGCACATCTTATTCTCTCAAAGAACCAGGTCATTAAAAGGGTTGACCATTTTTTTTAGGAGACAATGTATTCTGTATAAAGAAGCTGGTACCACATCAAAATCTGGTTTAAAGTTAATCTCTAAATGACCCATTAATTGAGTTTGTGTAACAATTGCATTACCAAGATAGCGAATCTACCTTTGCCTTTGACCTCGAAGTTACGTTCCTGCATGTAAAGACTCAGCTTCCGGTGGAGCAATTACAAGTAGTTTTATGAAATCTGTAGTAGTGAGAAATCGGCCAAGGTCATGTGCGCATTAAATGAAAGACATTACCTTGTATGACCTTATTAGCAATAGCTTAGCACAAATTAGAATACTGGAACACGATTCATTCATATAGGAAGAAATGTAGTTTCTTTTTACGACCTCAAAATAAAAATGTTACAAGTTTCACGTCTATTGGGTATTAACTGGATTGATTGATGATATTGTAATCGATATTATTGGAAACCTTTCTCATTGGGCTATTTTCGTTTATATCCTTGGGGATTAATTAGATACTGTACAAAAAGAAAGTCTTGGACGGAAATGGGTTGAATAGTAGAAATTGTAATGGGTATTAGAGGGATTGTATGTACATGTACATCGTGCAATATCCAACCGACGAGACTGATATTACGTCATAATTAATGCTAATTACAACAGAAATATGCTTAAAAGAGGGGATATAGCATCTTGAGGCTGGGGTACTTCTATTTATGGTTATTCAGCTATATAAAGGGAATGCCTTAGAACATCGACATCCTCGCAAACATAATTAGCTCAATGTCATCAATGTGATTGGAGAATTCCTTGAATCGTTCTAATTTTATTTTAAAACTTTAAAAATACCTTCATTGTCACAGCCACTCCCCTAATTATGTTTGAGCATCGACGGCATGTGTTTATATTTTGGACACCCAGCGGCCAAACGCCTTGATCATGTAAAATGAGCATCAATAATTCGTTCCTCTGATCTCTTGCTAATGTGATGTGTAGAAGCTAACTGTCGAATAGGTACTCGACATCCTTCATTATCGTGTCGAGAACATTATGAACTTCTTATTGGATTGTCACTTCACAAGGGCGGTCATACTGTGGTTTCGTGCTGATCCCACCCTTGTAAACTCAACAAACCACTGTTCAGCTACATTATACGAAGGATCATTTTACCTAACATTTGTGTCATCATGTCATCAAAAATCTTTGAAGTATACTATTTCAAATGTGTTTTCTCCATTTTGAGACACAATGGTAGGGTCATGCTGGTTGACTGCTATATGTAGGAAATTATAGAACGTGATTCGCCCTGGTCGACATTGACCCTATGCACGGAAGATACAGGATTATAGCACACTAAACCTTAAGGTTGTAATAATAATTTTACGGCTTGTTTACTTAGACGTTATTGGCAAATCTCATTACCGGCAACTGATATACAAAGTGATAAAAGTAAATCGAATGTCAGGATGAATTCAACCCAGTTAGTGTTTTACATCACAACACGATGTTTATATATGAGTCCAGTGTTACGATACAGTTTTAGTACTACGTGATAATTACCCTTCCTTTAAGTTTAATTTTAATTAATCAGACGTCGGCTCAGTTTTTTTCATGAACACACTCAGCCCTTGCCGGAAATAGATGAGTAATCTCCCATTGACATTAATAACCATAAAATCGGTGATAACGATACACGGCTCTTAATGGAATTGTTTTAAACCCGACGAGGGACATATTGCCCGGGCACCGGCGCTACCACCTACTCCTATATCGAATTCCAACTGCCAAGGATTCTTGTACGTGTACGGCAATGTGTACAAGGGATCTCGATTTTTCGTCCCCTCCGAACGATTAGACAGCTGCCCTTGTCGGGCCCTGTATCCTGCATCACTGACAAGGGGAAACCCCTCCGATTTTAACGTACAAATTAACTGTGGTTGAATGCATGACTAGACAGCTGCCCTTGTCAGGCCCTCCATCCTGCATCACTGACAAGAGGAAACACCTCCGAATTTTAACGTACAAATTAACTGTTGTAGAATGCATTTAACAGGTAATGTAGTTTTGTTTGATCTATCACAGGCCAGTGATTTTTTATATTCACATCAACCATTTCGATCTATACCCGAGCTTGTCCTGTCCATTTCCCCACTATTAAAATCGCATTTATGTTGTCAAAGATTCTGACTGAATTATTAGCTGTGATACAACGATCCAGTTTCTATATGTCAAGTCGACTCTTTTGCTCTATGACACAATTGATATTTGAGATGGGTACTTAATAAATGCAAATGAACTACTTTTTATAACAGTTTCTCTTCTCAGTCACTCAACAGTTTCCGTGGTTCTAAAAAAATGTTTTCTAAGAATCCATTAACTCTCAATTATCAGAACTGTCCAATGATAAAGAAACACAACTGTTGACGTAAATGTTGTTCTTAATCAAATTGTTTGGTGTTATTAAACGTATTAATAAAATGGTGTGTAATCTACAGGGTTATATTGCGCCAAACAAATGGTGCCTTATAACGGATAAGCATCAGCCGGGTTATATAACCCCAAACAAATGGTGCTGACAGTGATCGGCATAAATGGTGAAATGTATAAGACGTACATCCCAGGAAAAAAATATTTATATGTATACATAAGACCAAATATCACAGCTCCGATTATTCAAAATTAAAAGTCAACATATACTAATAAAAGGTTGTTTTTGCGCCTCTTTCTGTGGTTTTATACTCTGTCTTTCATATTTTACAGAACGGTTTTATATTTTTCAATATTATAAGAAGAATATAAAAGGAAACGAAAGAAAGAAATTTTTGAATTAGGTTGTAACAGAATAGAATATATTTTGAAATGACATCTGTCCTAACAAATAAAAACAAAAACTGCACAACTCATGGACGACTTCGGCAAGCTTTAATTCTGACAGCAGATACATTCACCGGGAGATAAATATCATAAGTTATATCAGGTGTTCATGATACGTAAGAATATACTGCTGAGAATTTGAAGCCCACTAAAAGAAATAAGGCATTGGGTTGTACCCTTGACAGATGTATGCGCGCTTTATCTGGAGGTCTCTGGTTTGAATGTGAAGTTGGCCGAGAAAATTACTAGGACGAGTAGTGTCTAGTCGGGTGGATGGGACGGACCCCCGGGGTCCTGGGTACAATGGCGGTTACGTAAAAAACTAAAATAAAAGCACAGGTCGTAGTGCACTATTTGGCGTATGCTCTTAGTCGTTGTCCTTGTCGGTGCAGAGCAGTATCAGACGTTAAACCCCATTTCATTTCACTTCATTTCTTGATAGACGTAAACATTTAGAAATAGTCGTATTAGAAGCCATCATAATTCTCTAACCTCGTAGGTTTTCTCCGGGTCCACCAGATTCCCCCCACTGCGAAAGACCCCTACGCGCAAGCGAATTATTTAAATGAAATTTAACCACAAGCTTCTTAGTCCCGAAATGACCTAGTTTGTGCCGAGTGGACGTTAAATCCTCTCTCTCTCTCTCCACCATAATTCAAGGACGTGATTAGATTTATTATTGTGTTTTAAGGATGTGATAAGATTTATTATAGTGTTTTAAGCTGTTCAGCTGTTGAACAATAATACCAATAATGTGTTAAAAATTCCACTTAGTAATGCCGTTAATCGCATTTCACGGTCATATCCAATGATTATGCTGAGCACCTGGGTATTTTTGTCGAATATTTTCTCATAATCAATCGGGAAGGAAAGGTTAATGGCGATAAACTGTGAAGTGGTCAATCGATCCCAGGTCCGGTACTGCTGAACCGAGATTTCTTGCTGTCATCTTTTATCACGACAGCATGCAACAGGTATAGATACTGACGACATAATCCCATAAAATCAATAAGTAATGGCAGCAAGCTAACTCAATACTGCCATACCGAGGGAGAGAGAGAGGGAGAGAGAGAGATAGAGGGGGTATTAACGTCCACAAGAGACAAATTAGGTTATTTCAGGACCAACATAGGGTACAATTTTATTTCAATAATTCGCTTGCACATAAGGGTCTTTAGCAGTGGGAAAACAGGGGAGACTCGGAGAAATTCCACAAGATTTTAGATAGGCTAACCTACTCCACAAGTATAAGCCTGGGATAGAAACCACGTCACGTGACCCAATGACATACCTTATTATCTAAAGCGCACGCCTTATACCACCTAGCCACCCAATCCCCGAACAATGATAAACTAATGACCCTCTTTGGACTCAGATAATTTACGAAGATCATGTTTCGCTCAGAGCTTCCTTTTCGGCCACGAGAATGTGGTTTGAGTTCCTTGGGCATACTTCTCTGGTTATTTACGGTAGGTTTTATAGACGTCAGTGACCTGAATCGACCTGATGACCTACTGCCATAATGTACTAATGTAATAAAGAAACCTACATATAACACCTGTACAGCATATTGAACACACCTGTCTCTATTAGTTCGTTTAGGTAGATAAGTATATATTTATTAAGACGTATATATACATAAATATATTTCCCTGTTCAACGTGTATTGTCAATATGGTATTCAAATTTCTTTGCCCTGAGTATAAAATTGCGTAGAACATTTTTCATCAAATTGATGAACTGTGTTTGATATTTGTTTTTTATGCCATGCATTCGTTTTGGAGAGAAAGGGGAAGATGGAGAAATGGGGTTTAGCAACCACTCGACGCATACTAGGTCATTTCGGGGCTAACATATGGTTCAATTGTATTTCAATATTGCGTAGCGATTTATTGGAGTGGGGGGAAACTGGGGAGCCGGGAGACAACTGATGAGGTTGGACAGGTGACCTTACTCCTTGTCACTTACAATCGGTGAGCTGAATCCACGCCAGTTGACTCAATTAATTTTGGACTATGAGATTATAAATGCTTTCCAAAAGAACAAATTGTATTCGCTATATCTACTAGCTATTTAAACTTATAGAATGGATTCCACTTAGATGAAATGGTACAGGGGCGTGTTTAGGTATTTGAGCCGCAGGGGTCCGAGACGCAGACAATATCAAGTTTGGCGCGAGGTTTGGTGTATCACCCGAGAATTTGATCAAATCATGAGGTAGATAAAAAAAAAATGCACTGCATGAACGGGGAGGTTCTGGACCGTCCGCCCCTCCCTCTGGTCACGTCCCTTTCATTAATTTATGCAACCCAAACTAAGGGCCGTATGTAGATTTTTAAAAGTGGGGGGTGCAGCAGAGTGGTGGGGCGCCAAAAAAATTGATCAATGCCTTAAGAGCATCACTGTGTATGTATTTTTTTATAGATGAAAGGTTGCTTTTTGGGGGGGACACCATTTCTCGGGGTGTTATATTTTTCTCTGCACCTCCGCAAGATACGGTCCTGCCAAAAAAGATATTTTGAAATGAACTAACTCATCAAATCTCGACATATCTGAAGACAAGCGTATAACGTTGTCAGTGAACAAGATATATTTTGACTCGAAGCTCATAAATGTATTCGATCTCATTTGTCTGGGAATTCGGATCCATAATTCTGAAATAAACGAATTAATCTGTTATCATGCTAGGTTTATTCGGTTTAATTCATGACCTCCGGGCTGATAAAAGTATGAATAACCATGAAAACATGGCTCCCAAGACACCACGTCTCGTAAAGGGCTTTATATTACTGTGTGGCACACTGTCATTCTAATTCTCTGACTCTTGGGATGGCTGATGGGGTTTTTATGTATAGTTACACAAAGAAGACGAGAAAGAGGAAGAAAAGTATATATTTATGAACTATTATTTATAATAAAAAATACATTAAAAGACAGTAATAAGACAAAATTTTGTCATAAAGAAGTGCTTAAATGGGTTTTGTATTGTTCGGAAAATGTCAAATTGCTTATGCCCAACCCAGACTAATATGTGCTAAAATTGATTATGTATAACATTAAATTTAAAAAAATGTTAAAGCTAAATGATCATCCGGATTGCTTTTAATCAGGTATAAAACAGGTTCATCGATTTATTTCACGGCGTGTAAAGATGGTGGTCGTTTTATTAAACAGGGGGTAGCGTAGATCGACGGAATTGGGCTGATATTCCTGTTAGAGATAGAGAGAGAGTAGAGAGAGGGAGAGAGAGATAGAAAGAGAGAGAAATGGGCTTTAACGTACACTCAACACAACTAGATCATTTTGGGAGGAAATCAGAGTTCCCGAAGGAAACCCACGAGGATGAGAAGGGGTCCCCATCTTCATGCCACATACGCTCACGCCAGGGCTCGAAACCAAGCCGCAAGCCAGAGGTGGCCGGCCAGCTAGAGGTCGAAGCGCGGCACTCTAGACCACTAGGCCATCCCAGCTCCCCAGAGAGATAGAGATAAAAGGGATTTAACGTCAATTCGACACACACACACTGGGTCGTTTCAGGACTATAACTTTGTTAAATTTTATTTCAACAATTCGCTTGCACGTACAACAGCGGAATAGAAACCACGTCAGTTGACTCAGGATAACAGGTTTTATGATACAGGACTCACGCGCTATCCATTCGGCCATCCAACCCCCCATCACGTTGTGACTATGTGGGACACTTTGACCTGGCAACTGCTCGTCGGTCTACTCTTCTTTCGATTTTGATTTCCAACTTTCAAGAGATATATAAAGTGCTGTCAGGCTAGACCTTGTGATACAGCGCACATGTGCTAACCATTCGGTCAACCAACCCACAATACTCATATTAGTGATTCACGATATTGTATATGCAGGCGGTTCTATAGCACCAAAATATCGCATAGTCTTTTTAAAATCGCAAGAATATCGAAAAAGATTGTTATGTATGGCAACATTTCACAGAAATAAGAAATCGTTTTATTCGTCACTCGCAATTAAGGAAAAAAATATAAAAATATAAATGTTCCGGTCTTATGAATAGAATTGTCATCAGGAATTGTCATATAATGATCGTCGTTCAGAACAAATACGTACTTTTAGTTCATGATATACTGGATAAATCCTGATATTTGGTTGTTTATTACACTCATTAATACTAATTGCTAACCATGTACACACATAAATTCAGATATGATAAACTAGATTTAAGACAGGACACTCTGAACTGATGTTGTTTTTCATCGACGATTAACAGCATAGTGTTAATTTTAGTACATCGGGGCATGTCGTTAAGTTTATAATGGCTTTGTTTTGAAAATGCTTGTGCAAATATCAATAGATCATATCACTTTGAAGTTTAACACGTTTTCACCGACAGATATGATATATCACGCTATGGAGAGAGAGAGAGAGAGAGAGGAGGGGGGGATTTAACGTCCACTCGACTCAAACTAGGGTCATTTGCGTGTAAGGGTTTTTAGCAATGGGAGGAAACCTGTGGACCGGATAAAACACACGAGGTTGAACAGGCGACCCTACTCCTTGTCAAGACAACTAGGGATTAGAAACCACACCAGTTGACTCAATAACAGGCTTTATGATACAGCACACACATGCTAACCATTCGGCCATCCAACCCCCCATCACGTTGTGGACTATGTGGGGCATTTTGACCTGGCAACTGCTCGTCGGTTTACTCTTGTTTCGATTTCGATTTCCAATTTTCAAGAGACCTATAAAGTGCTACCAGGCTAGACGTTTTTCCATCATCATACGCCAGGCTGTATAATTCCGAGGAACTATCTCGTCCAACAGCCAGGTCGAACCATGTTACACCACCCACCCAATCAACGGTTGTATTTATCTCAGATAAACATAATTAAAACTCTACAGACGAGAGAGAGAGATAGAGAGAGATGGGGGATAGATGAATCTGTCGGTGTTAAAATACTACCTAGAGGCTGTTGATTGTTGATAAGACGCGCCTGTTTTCTCGTTCTAAAACCTTCTATCACCTGTTAGACTATTCAGTATCTAATATAATCTCTAAACCACCGTTATGTCTCTTAGGTAAATTTTGTATCTTTGGCGGAATCAGTCGAACGGTTTTTGTTCTAGTCACTTTGCTTTGATGTGTTCATGAAAAATGAAAAAAAAGACCATTTTGGCAGACTATGTTGTAACAGTTGTGTTATATTTATCAGGAAATTAACGAAAAATACCTAACTATGGCTCTTCTAATTGGTTGCAAATAAGCGTGAAAATGAGACCACAGACCTAGAAAAACACATCTTTATTCCCCGGATCTCTTTATAACAATACTTTACATGTATTTTTACTAAGCCACGGTCTCGTACAAAATAGATTAATAATTACGAATCTGTCTATAGTAAAAAACACATGTAATTGTTACATCACCAGACATGCCTTATTTTCTGATGTTTTGGCTTGATCTAATTCTGATTGCTTAGGTTTCTGATTAAATATTGGAAAATGGGTTTCGGTGTACACAAAATTTAGCCATTATATAGCCGCCATATTACATGGAATTGGGTTAGTAAAACCCAATCAATCAGGTTTAATAGAAACGTAACTAACACGTGTTGTATTCTGTCATTTGCAGCTGTTGATAGATATATTTGTATATAGATATACATGTTTTACACCATCTACTTATTCTACGACCTTCACTTATTGTATTCTCTTGTGAACGCAAGGGTGACGTTTGTATCATATAGCTAGATCAGACCTCGGAACATTAAGAACAGGTTATTATATTTTAACAGGATATGATCATATGATCATGTTTAAAAGGATATGCTACATCCCCAGATATAATCATAAAATAAGCATATTTCAATAACAGAAATAGCATTCGGTATTTGGAAGTGGATAAACATGTTCTTTCTCAGTTATCAATCAATCTGAAGCCAGTTCTAAATCTGAATTCATATAAGTATTGCGGCAATCTGGTAATAATCCATTGAACTATCGAGGATGTCATCCTATCTATAAATAAAAATTATTGTCCGCCACAGTTCAGGGATTATAATCCAGTGGACTATGCCATCTGGAAAAGTCTCTGGAAAATGTTCATGACGCATACAATTGAGTCAAAATGGGTAGAAATAAGGTTTCATGAAATACAAAATTCAATTTCAGGTCGGTAAAAGCGCTTAGGGACAAACCAGAGGACTTTTTGACCGTTTGTTCATTTAAGCTGAGATGAGTGTGATGCGACTTCTCACTCTGGCAAAGGACAGTACGTGTTAACACTATTCGAGCAGTTGGTCTGAAACTTGTCGTGCACCACCACGATGTAAGACATGATAAACATGAAGGATATAGGTACAATACCTATGGAATGATTACACTTTAAAGATGCATTATCATAGTTCAAAAATATGTTAAAAAGGAAATATGTTAAAAATCACTTGAGTGTAGTCTCGATTGTCATTGCGATTATGTACAAAGTCTTGATTAATCAGTTATATAACATTTGAGGTCAAAGAATAGATTTCATTACGCAGATTTAGCTCTTAAAAAATGCATCATTAAATTATGTTCTCAATTTTGTCAGTAGAGACACTTGCTCGCTAACCGTGTTTTGGCCATCGGGGGTTTTCAGTGTGGATTCCATTTGTCAGTGGTGCAAAACGGAAGGCTTTAACAAGAGCATTCATCTAGTCGTTCGGATGGGACGAAAAACCGAGATCCCATATACACATTGTCATAAAAGATCCTTTGACGGTTGGAATTCGTTATAAGAGTAGGCCGTAGTGCCGCTGTCCGGGCACAATTTTCCTCATACAAAACTGTGTGGCGAATTATTCCCATCTTAATTATCCCAGTCGGAGCGGAACAGTAGGACGTAAAACCCCATTTCATTTCGATTTATATTTTCTTGGCCATACGATATAACCAAGTGATTGTAGTTCGGTATTTTAATATCTGTATCCTTACTGTCTTTAAGCTATATACCAGATACCGTGCACCATTAAGATAACCTATATAATTCTACTGGAAGGGTTTATCATTTAAAATGGAGAAATACATTTAATACTAATAAAATTGCCGTGAAATTATTATGTTTAAGATTATTACACATTATGTTGTAGAGTAAATGTGGGGAAACAGTCTGTTTAACGTTATATTTATGAATTTAACGATAAAACCTTTCGTGCAATATGTTCACAGAGCTAAGTTTCGTTTTGGTGGTATAAATATGTTAAATCTGTGAGTCACGGTCACAAGCCAGTCGCAAGTTCGATCTCGCTGCTAAAACCACTGTGCTTGTGCTTCTATTGGTCTCTAGGGTGTCATCTAACCAGAAGTCAATGTTTCACAAATACAAGTCGAGACTTCTCCAATCCACTTTGCTCTGTTTATGTTCCGCCACAGTGCCCTAAAGTATATAAAAGAGGTATAATTTGAACAATGATAGTTCACATATCCATGAGTTCATATGTACGAGATTTGGGTTTATTGAACCAACATGGAGGGTTCTAGCTGGTCAGTCACCTCTGTTTTGCGGTGGTGGTGGTGGCGCGATTCGATGTGTGAGTTTACTATTGGTAATCCCACTTAATATACGAAAATAGGACCACGTGTCTGCGACATCACCATCAGTGGAAGCAGATGTTAAACACAACACCAATTAAAAATATACATGATCGTTACAGTTCTAAAACAAAATATTGTATTTCGTTCCGTTAAATATGCTTTCCTCTCAAAGAAATTACTTATTATGATAAAACAATGTTTGTTAGTATATCATTTGAGATAGGGACCAATTACATCCGCCATTGTGAATATAATAAAGATGTATTTTTCAACGTTTTAGCTACAGTCCATTGGTAAATTAAACAGTTATTTATTACCACATAATGCTGAAATCATGTTGAACTCGATGACATTTTTAGTTTCAGACGTTCATTTTATTTAATCACGGAATCCCCGTAATCATAGTTTTAGTTTTCATTAATGAAACAGTTAATGTGATTAAAAGAAAATGTACAGCCGTCTATCCTATTATAGAGTCATATGGATAAAATGGTGAAATGCGTACAAGCACAGTTTTATCATCAATAAATTGAGATTATTATCTATTGATGAATGTTTTGAACTTGTATGTAAAGTAAGGTTAGTTAGACCAAAACCGGAGAGGGTACAGTGTGGGGGGCTCTTCATTCACCGTATTAGCCTCGCCATTTTCAACTGAATATCATTGGAGAAGTCAATAGACATCCACTTTTCGGTTTGTGTAAACGTCCTTTCATTAAATGATGCTAATTTTAGATATTATTATTCGGGGCCCCAATGGGATAATCACAACCCATTATCCTAGAAGACGACAAAAACACAAACCAAATGCTCAGCTTTATGCTCTAAATATGAAATTCGTTCTGTTTATACGCTCATATTTAATTTGAACGTAGATTGTCGTCACCTTCATCGATCTAAAATGTCTTGTGAACCTTCTGCATGTCCGAGTTCTTTACAGATATGTTTCATATTTGCAGGGATTGTTAAGTTAATCTTTGAAGATGATCACTATTAAATGTCCCGATCGCTAACTGCACAATCATTTTTGCGTTTCCTGCCACTTGTAAACGAGCCTTAAGTGCGCTACTTTCATTTTGGAAGCATACCATTTAAGCCTGTCACTTGTAAACGACCCTCAAGATCAAAAGAATTATTGAAATTAAAAAAAAACACGTTAGTCCCGAAGTGGCCTACTTAGTGTTCAAAGGGTGCCCCCCGCTCTGAAATACGTTCTCACAACTGACTAACCAATAATATTCCAACACAAAATAGTTTACAAGAGGACATCTATCGTATTCTGTATTCATAGAAATATGCTTTTACTAGACTGGACCTAGGAATATTCGACGACAGAATTACTTCACATGATTGACAAGGTAGACGAATTCATTAATTGAGATATATTCCGGTCATGATATATATATGCCGACATGTTACCATCTGCAAGTCAAAGGGGAATCTAATCAGAAATATCACAAAAAGTGGGTCGCAACACATATAATAATGTAATCTGATTGTATATGAACTGATTTACATTCAGTTATGACTCTAATTTCAAATCAGTTATGACTCTAATTTCAAATCAGTTATGTCCAGCAAAATACGGTATAAGTCTCACCCGAATAGACAATTCTAGCGTCTGGTTATTCCAGTCTATTGCGTCGCCGTTCGACATGAATAATTGTGGAATATGTCTAGCATCGTTCTTTCTGGGTACTTGTTACAAATGACGACGAAACGCACTATGGTACACGATTCGTGTACCAATGGTAATATTTTTATTTTGTCTTAAATATTAGATATTAGAAGCCTACCTTTTCCCGGTAAGATAATAACATCTAATGTTGATTTAAATTGACAAATAATTCGTGTTTTCAACGTGTAAGACTTTGGATGATGCTGATGAGTTAGAGACTTCGCTACTTTAAAGTGCGGTGATTTATTTAGTATTTATTTATTCGTTTATTCGAGCACGCTACTTTTACGAAACGCTCATAGCCTGACAAGTGTTGATTAGCGAAATCAACAAAATAAATCTAATTATTTACATCAAAGTACAGTTAAAAGCTGATAAGTTCACGAAAAGGTTGTAAATTACAAACACAGTATACAAGGGCTAAACCGAGATAAACGTTAACAAAAAATTAAAGGTTGTAAGAAAATATACAATCCTTTTGCATCTCCATACACTTTACTTTATCTCTCTCCTGGAATAATATGGTTAACCTTTTGAAGATAAGCTGACATCACGCCAAAGATTTAGCAAAAATCAGATCTACAATTCGTGATAATATATATACCGAACGTAGGAGATCTAAAAGCTTGTAAAAAATATATTTGTGTTTATAAAATGGTCTTGATTGAAATATGTCCTACTCACATTCTTGGTGTACTAAATGATGTAATAGAAAATATTTTTTTTCTCCAATGGAATGATTGCAATTATTTGAATGGAAGCGTGGGGTGGACTGAATGACTTTGCGATCTTAATAGAACATGTCCTTCCTCTTCCAGACAGATTACAATTATTGTCCGATAAACTAAAACGAACACATAAATATAATCATTGAATGGCATTCTACGATAGAAGCAATTTGATTGGTTGATGCTTTGGGATACGATAACTTTGATTCTTATTCGGTGAGAGTGTTGAAACATAGTTTAAAGTTTTGTTATATCATTGCATGTACCTTGACTAGGTTCGATAATAAACATTTTCTGCTTAGGGTAAAGACTTCAATCTCACTGGGCCATACTTTGAAACACAGTAACCCTCCTTCTAAATGCGATAGAATGTTCAAATTTGGTGTAGGTGGTTGTTTTTGGTGAATACCGTGACACTAACGGATAGGCAATTTGACTGTTTGGGACTATGGAACACGATAACTTTTATTCTAATTGGGTGAGAGTGATAAACTTCAGAGCGTAGATTAATTTATCATTTCTTGATTAAGTTCGGTGGTGAGAATTTTCTGCTTAGACTAAGTAGTGAGTTCTGACTGTGTTCAAGGATTAACATTTTTCGAGTTAAAGCTAAGCAGAGCTAAGCAATGTCATTAAAAGTCGATGCTTTGGGACAAGATCACATTGATTCTAACTGATAAAGAGTGATGAAACTTAGTGTACAGTTTGGCTGCCTGGACTGAGTTTGATTGTGGACATTTTCTGCTCAGAGAGGATAATTAATATGTGTCATTTATTTATGTGGGATTGCGGTGGGGAATATCAGCCTCGTTAATGGCTTGTTATCTAAAGAACTGTGTTGTCCTATAACACGTACACAGATTTATACATATTTTACGACAGTAGAAAGTAGGTCTAGACCCTTGACCCAGAGGATGGAGAAAGAAACTCTAATGTAACTAATAATATCTAAATCACTCCCACAGACCGAGAAATTAACATCAATTTGTTCAACTGTCTCTTCCGACCAACTTTCACTAGATTTTCGTCAGATGGAAGACGAAGGGATTTTATGTAATTAGGAAGAAAATACTCCTATAGGTTGTTAGAGGTTCAATCGATCTCGGCATTATTAAATGTCTGAGTCACACATTAAAGCTAAATAAACACCCTTTGTCGGAATATTATTTGATAAGAAAACACTATTTGAAATGATTTGATAAGATTATCAGTTGTCTTGCGTTCCACTAGAAGAACATGTCGATTTCTTCCTGTTCAGATTTTCATATCCAGTGAAGACTGACATTAGATTGTATCAACATATCTATAAGAAAACACATTCAATATAAGTAAAATAAAATATTATGACAGTTTTAATCAACTGGATGACAAAAAATAACCAATAATATTCCAACACAAAGTAGTTTACAAGAGGACATCTATCGTATTCTGTATTCATAGAAATATGCTTTTACTAGACTGGACCTAGGAATATTCGACGACAGAATTACTTGATTGACAAGGTAGACGAATTCATTAATTGAGATATATTCCGGTCATGATATGTTTATACCGACATGTTACCATCTGCAAGTCAAAGGGGAATCTAATCAGAAATATCACAACTGAAAGGAGCGTAAACGCTAATATTTGGAACCTTGAAACTGACCCAAATGGGTCGCAACACATATAATAATGTAGTCTGATTGTATATGAACTGATTTACATTAAGTTATGACATTAATTTAAAATCAGTTATGTCCAGCGAAATACTGCATTTGTAGCGTCTGGTGATTCCAGTCTATTGCGTCGCCGTTTGACATGAATAATTGTGAAATATGTCTAGCCTTGTTCTTTCTGGTCACTTGTTACAAATGACGATGAAACGCACTATGGTACACGATGTAGCAATGGTAAAATGTTTATTTTGTCTTAAATATTGGATATTATAAGCCTACCTTTTCCTGGTAAGATAACAACATCTAATTGACATATAATTCGTGTTTTCAACGTATAAGACTTTGGATGGTGCTGATGAGTTAGAGTTAGAGACTTAGCTACTTTAGAGTACGGTGATTAATTTAGTGTTTATTTATTCGTTTATTCGAGCACGCTACTTTTACGAAACGCTCATAGCCTGACAAGTGTTGATTAGCGAAATCAACAAAATAAATCTAATTATTTACATCAAAGTACAGTTAAAAGCTGATAATTACACGAACAGGTTGTAAATTACAAACACATTATACAAGGGCTAAACCGAGAACAACGTTAACAAAAAATTTAAAGGTTGTAAGAAAATATACAATCCTTTTGCATCTCCATACACTTTACTTTATCTCTCTCCTGGAATAATATGATTAACCTTTTGAAGATAAGCTGACATCACGCCAAAGATTTAGCAAAAATCAGATCTACTATTCGTGATAATATATATACCGAACGTAGGAGATCTAAAAGCTTGTAAAAAATATATTTGTGTTTATAAAATGGTCTTGATAGAAATATGCCCTACTCACATTCATGGTGTACTAAATGATGTAATAGAAAATATTTTTTTCCTCCAATAGAATGATTGCAATTATTCAAATGGAAGTGTGGGGTGGACTGAATGACTTTGCGATCTTAATAGAACATGTCCTTCCCCTCTCATACTGATTACAATTGTCCGATAAACTAAAATGAACACGGTAATATTATCTTTGAATGGCATTCTACGGTACAAGCAATTTGATTGGTTGATGCTTTGGGATACAATAACTTTGGTTCTAATTCGGTGAGAGTGTTGAAACATGGTGTAAAGTTTCGTTATATCAATTCCTGTGCCTTGACTAGGTTCGATAATAAACATTTTCTGCTTAGGGTAAAGACTTCAATCTCATTGGGCCATACTTTGAAAAACAGTAATCCTCCTTCAAATTGCGGTAGAATGTTCAAACTTGGTGTAGGTGTTTATCTGGTGAATGTCGTGACACTAAGAAATAGGCAATTTGATTGGTTAGGACTTTGGAACACGATAAATGTTGTTCTATTGGACGAGAGTGATAAACACCAGAGCGTAGATTCGTTTATCATTTCTTGATGACATCGCGTCTGTTACGTTCGTGCATTTTTTTTTTGCGCGAACTCTTAGTTTTTCTATTACTGGCACGCGCACGGGCACTATTTTTTTTGTTTTACATGTACCAAAATCTGGGATTTTGCGCGTAGGTACCTTTGAGGTATTAGGTCTGTTAAGCATAACACTTGCCACTGTACCTGTGCATCGCTAATTATACACCGAATGTTTGAAGACCGTTCATATTTATTACGCACATAATTTTCAGTACAGTGTTAATTTATGCTCAAATTGTTGCTAAGCAAATCAACGGGATTATTTTCTCAATATTGTATGAACTTATTCATAGCGATAATATCCTTACACCGAGAGAAAGTATCTAGTCTCGGTGAATAGAACTATGGTTGTCTGGTAGAAAATTACTTTTGTATTTTTTGGAACGGTAAACAGTGTTTTTAGAAGCAAACTAATCTGTCGCACATGACGAAGTCATTATACTAATAATAAAAAGGCGAGAACTCTTTTTGCAGCGGAGGCTTATCACTGAGTAATATGTCAAGGTTAAAACATACAGTACGGATAGCTGTGGCGATAGAGAGGCGGTTTCTCACCAATGCAACGAAGGTTCAATCCCAGCTCAAGGCAAGAACTTTATCGTGAGAGGGATATTCGGTCTCCCGTCCGATCAGGCAAGTTTCCCCCAAGTTCTTCGGTTTCTTCCCGCAGTAATGATCGAAATCATTCGCACGATCTGTGCCAAGGGCCAAATTGGAAAAAGGTCTCAGGCCTAATTTGCTACCCTTGTAAAATGACGCGATTGTTGTTGTTGTTGGAGGTTTAATGAAACACGATATTACCGTGTTTTTTATCGTGGAATTCCGTGAATTACCGAGTGAATATCGAGGGACATGATACGACTGACAGAGCAGCCCGGGGTCGAACAATCGCCGCCCGAGCTGTCTTCGTCAGCTAGTTTCAAAATGGCGTACAACCAGTGCAAGTCGGAAATCAGAAATATGTTATTTATTATTGTCGGAATTATTACATCACTCCTGTCTAACAAATCATAAAGCTGTGGTGTTACGGTGGCGGCATAGTATTTCACCGTAACACCACAGCCACTCTAACCATTCATAATACATCTAACTATCACTCCCTACACATTTCCCCTCGTCTACTTTCTCAAACGTCAACAACACATCTCATACATCCATTTCGCTGATTAACCCTTGTACCATGTCTACTGGATTAGGTTCGGTGGTGAGAATTTTCTGCTTAGACTAAGTAGCGAGTCCTGGGCCCGGTTCCTAGAAAATTCTTAAAGTAAGCACAAAGTCATACTTCACTTTTACTTACGTAAGAATCTTATAAAAATACTGTTCCTAGAAAATTCTCAAGACCATTCTTACGTAAGCACAGGTCAAGTACAAGTCTAAGCACATTGTGACTGGTAAAGCTTACCATACACTGAGACTACGATGCTCTTTAACGTCATAAAACAACTTTGGTATGCGAATTACGTCATAAATTTGTCGTCTGCTTCATTGTGGTTGATTTGGATGCGTTTGACATGTCCCCTATAGGGCCTACACATAATTATAAAATGTGCCAAACGATATAAAAACGCAAACACATACAAACTAACTGAATATTTGTGAGAGCGCCTGATCATAAAGTAGCCTGTGTGTTTGTAGCCTATTGTTTACTAATATGCAAATAAATGAATTGGTTTCAGGGTAGGCCTATAAGGCCCTAGATTCGAAATTTTCTATAGCATTCTTAATTTCTTGTGGAGAAGGATTTTCCCTGTCTTGTAATTGTCTTTTTGGTATCAAAAGGTGTCGG
The DNA here is from genome assembly GCA_917208275.1 of Patella pellucida. Classification (NCBI taxonomy): domain Eukaryota; kingdom Metazoa; phylum Mollusca; class Gastropoda; family Patellidae; genus Patella; species Patella pellucida. The sequence goes on from OU795039.1 coordinate 69,711,250, forward strand.
AAATGCCGTCGAATAAGTCTACGGTCAGCCATCTTTTTGAAGCAGAAACAGACTTAAGGTTGGTAAGCAAGCCCTATACCTTGCTTGGGAATTGTGCTTAGATTGGCTATGTTTAAGAACGAAGTTGTGCTTATTTTTTTTCTTGGAACGCATAATAACGTTCTTGTGCTTACAATGAAGTCTACTTAAAACCTAAGTACAAGGCCGTTCTTAAGAATTTTCTGGGAACACAAAATAAGGTGAGTTTACTTAAATGCAAAGTCGACTAAAATCTAAGCACAAGAACGTGCTTAAGAATTTTCTAGGAATCGGGCCCAGACTGTGTTCAACGATTAACATTTTTCGAGTTAAAGCTAAGCAGAGCTAAGCAATGTCATTATAAGTCGATGCTTTGGGACAAGATCACATTGATTCTAACTGATAAAGAGTGATGAAACTTAGTGTACAGTTTCGCTGCCTGGACTGAGTTTGATTGTGGACATTTTCTGCTTAGACATAAGTATAGAGAGGATAATTAATATGTATCATTTATTTATGTGGGATTGCGGTGATGGACATCAGTCTTGTTGTTGGCTTGTTATCCAAAGAACTGTGTTGTCACGTACACAGATTTATACATATTTTACGACAGCAGAAAGTAGGTCTAGACCCTTGACCCAGAGGATGGAGAAAGGAACTCTAATGTAACTAATAATATCTAAATCACTCCCACAGACCGAGAAATTAACATCTATTTATTCAACTGTCTCTTCCGACCAACTTTCACTAGATTTTCGTCAGATGGAAGACGAAGGGATTTTATGTAGTTATGAAGAAAATACTCCTATAGGTTGTTAGAGGTTCAATCGATCTCGGCATTATTAAATGTCTGAGTCACACATTAAAGCTAAATAAACACCCTTTGTCGGAATATTATTTGATAAGAAAACACTATTTGAAATGATTTGATAAGATTATCAGTTGTTTTGCGTTCCACTAGAAGAATATGTCGATTTCTTCCTGTTCAGATTTCCATATCCAGTGAAGACTGACATTAGATTGTATCAACATATCTATAAGAAACACATTCAATATAAGTAAAATAAAATATTATGGCAGTTTTAATCAACTGGATCACAAGAAATGTTATGTAATATTAAAATAATATCTTCAATGATGTGCACCAATCCTCAGCATGTCAATTCCTCCAGCTTCCAGAAGTATTAAGTATTGGGGAGCAATAATGCGATAAATCTGAATGCAAGACGATCAACACAAATGAAAGACCGTGGGTGGGATTGGGTGGGGAAAATCGACTAAAACGAGGGACATAGTGTTCATATCTCATGTCTACTAGTACTACTGACTACCTCCCTCGCTGTCTTAATAAAGAATGGCTTGGATACATCATACTACGTCATCACCGGAAATGTCACGTGAGGATCTGCACCAATCCTCAGCATGTCAATTCCTCCAGCTTCCAGAAGTATTAAGTATTGGGGAGCAATAATGCGATAACATTCCATCTCCCGAACCCACTTCAAACACATTAGGCCAGCATATCATTACCCTCTATTCCCAATACTCAAAATAAAAATATTAAAACCTCATAAAAATGTCTTTATTTCATCGCAAATAAATCGAAAAATAATAATTATAAACATAAATAATATAATCTTTGTTCAGCTGTCAGGTGGCGGGGGAGCACTGTCCCCAGTGTAATCCATATCGGTTCAGCTCTGGCGGTAATGAAAGTAAGATCGTTAGTGAATATTTTCTCCCAATTCTGCTACACATAAACACGATACTGTAAATTCTTTCCCTGAAGTGATAATAAATTTCATGATATAAAACATTTGAAAATATTAGAACTAAACCAGACCAAATTACACAAGGAGACAGAACTCCCCCACCCCTGACCCACGTGAATAAGAAATCCACTAAAGGCATCAGTGGCCCACGGGTCAGTGGCAAGAAAGATCCTATCTAGAAACATACAAATCGTCTTTGGACTCGGTTAATATTTACGCAGATCACATTTCGCTCAGAGCTTCCTTTTCGGCCACGAGAATGTGGTTTGAGTTCCTTGGGCATACTTCTCTGGATATTTACGGTAGGTTTAATAGGTGTCAGTGACCCGAATCAAGCCTATGACTGGATATAGAATTAACATTTAAAATGAACATTATCCCGTTAAAAACAAAATATTCAATTAAAACATGTTCTTCTGATGTTGTCAGGCACCGACAGATATTGTTTTGTCATTGCTATCAAAAGACACACGTTAGTTGCATGGACGACTTCGGCAAGCTTTAATTCTGACAGCAGGTACATTCACCACGAGATAAATATCATAAGTTATATTAGGTGTTCATGATACTGCTGAGATGTTGAAACCCAATACTTTTATTGCGATATACAAAAGAAATGAAGCATTGGGTTGTACCCTTGACAGATGGAGGCGCGCTTACCTGGAGGTCTCGAGGTACTTACCTTTTGTAGTTGGCCGATACAATTACTAAAAAGGGAAAGTTTCTGGTCGGCTAGATGAGACTGACATCCGAGGTCCCGGGTACAAAAAGAGAGATAGAGAGAGGGAGAGAGAGAGAGAATGGTGTTTAGCGTCCACTCGACACAAACTAGGTCATTTCCGGACTAACATGTTTTTTTTGTTTCAAATATTCGCTTGCGCGTAGGGGTCTTTAGTAGTAGGGGGGAACCGGATGACCCGGAGCACTGTTTGGCGTCTTCATGTCTTGATAGACGTAATATCTAGTAATAGTAGTATCAGAAGCCACCATAATTCTCCAATCTGGTAGGTTTTATCCAGGTCCTCCGGATTCCTCCCACTGCGAAAGACCCCTACGCGCAAGCGATTTATTTAAATGAAGTTAACAATATGCTACTTAGTCCCGAAATGACCTAGTTTGTCTCGAGTGGACGTTACCCCCCCCCCTCTCTCTCTCTCTCCACTAATTCAAGGACGTGATTAGATTTATTATTGTGTTTTAAGCTGTCCAGCTGCTGAACGATAATACCAATATTGTGTTGAAAATTCCACTTAGTAATGCGGTTAATCGTATTTCACGGTCAAGTTTGGGGGATTATATCCAATGATTATGCTGAGCACCTGGGTATTTTTGGCGAATATTTTCCTCAATCAATAGGGAAAGGAAAGGTTAATAGCGATAAAATGTGAAGTGGTCAATCGATCCCAGGTCCAGTACTGCTGAACCGAGATTTCTTGCTGTCATCTTTTATCACGACAGCATGCAACAGGTATAGATACTGACGACATAATCCCATAAAATCAATAAGTAATGGCAGCAAGCTAACTCAATACTGCCATACCGAGGGAGAGAGAGAGGGAGAGAGAGAGAGAGAGAGGGGGTATTAACGTCCACAAGAGACAAATTAGGTTATTTCAGGACCAACATAGGGTACAATTTTATTTCAATAATTCGCTTGCACATAAGGGTCTTTAGCAGTGGGAAAACAGGGGAGACTCGGAGAAATTCCACAAGATTTTGGATAGGCTAACCTACTCCACAAGTATAAGCCTGGGATAGAAACCACGCCACGTGACCCAATGACATACCTTATGATCTAAAGCGCACGCCGTATACCACCTAGACACTCAATCCCCGAACAATGATAAACTAATGACCCTCTTTGGACTCAGATAATTTACGAAGATCATGTTTCGCTCAGAGCTTCCTTTTCGGCCACGAGAATGTGGTTTGTGTTCCTTGGGCATACTTCTCTGGTTATTTACGGTAGGTTTAATAGACGTCAGTGACCTGAATCGACCTGATGACCTACTGCCATAATGTACTAATGTAATAAAGAAACCTACACATAACACCTGTACAGCATATTGAACACACCTGTCTCTATTAGTTCGTTTAGGTAGATAAGTATATATTTATTAAGACGTATATTATATACATAAATATATTTCCCTGTTCAACGTGTATTGTCAATATGGTATTCAAATTTCTTTGCCCTGAGTATAAAATTGCGTAGAACATTTTTCATCAAATTGATGAACTGTGTTTGATATTTGTTTTTTATGCCATGCATTCGTTTTGGAGAGAAAGGGGAAGATGGAGAAATGGGGTTTAGCAACCACTCGACGCATACTAGGTCATTTCGGGGCTAACATATAGTTCAATTGTATTTCAATATTGCGTAGCGATTTATTGGAGTGGGGTGAAACTGGGGAGCCGGGAGACAACTGATGAGGTTGGACAGGTGACCTTACTCCTTGTCACTTACAATCGGTGAGCTGAATCCACGCCAGTTGACTCAATTAATTTTGGACTATAAATGCTTTCCAAAAGAACAAATTGTATTCGCTATATCTACTAGCTCTTTAAACTTATAGAATGGATTCCACTTAGATAAAATGGTACAGGGGCGTGTTTAGGTATTTGAGCCGCAGGGGTCCGAGACGCAGACAATATCAAGTTTGGCGCGAGGTTTGGTGTATCACCCGAGAATTTGATCAAATCATGAGGTAGATAAAAAAAAAATGCACTGCATGTACGGGGAGGTTCTGGACCGTCCGCCCCTCCCTCTGGTCACGTCCCTTTCATTAATTTATGCAACCCAAACTAAGGGCCGTATGTAGATTTTTAAAAGTGGGGGGTGCAGCAGAGTGGTGGGGCGCCAAAAAATGATCAATGCCTTAAGAGCATCACTGTGTATGTATTTTTTTATAGATGAAAGGTTGCTTTTGGGGGGGGGGACGCCATTTCTCGGGGTGTTATATTTTTCTCTGCACCTCCGCAAGATACGGTCCTGCCAAAAAAGATATTTTGAAATGAACTCACTCATTAAATCTCGACATATCTGAAGACAAGCGTATAACGTTGTCAGTGAACAAGATATATTTTGACTCGAAGCTCATAAATGTATTCGATCTCATTTGTCTGGGAATTCGGATCCATAATTCTGAAATAAACGAATTAATCTGTTATCATGCTAGGTTTATTCAGTTTAATTCATGACCTCCGGGCTGATAAAAGTATGAATAACCATGAAAACATGGCTCCCAAGACACCACGTCTCGTAAAGGGCTTTATATTACTGTGTGGCACACTGTCATTCTAATTCTCTGACTCTTGGGATGGCTGATGGGGTTTTTATGTATAGTTACACAAAGAAGACGAGAAAGAGAAAGAAAAGTATATATTTATGAACTATTATTTATAATAAAAAATACATTAAAAGACAGTAATAAGACAAAATTTTGTCATAAAGAATTGCTTAAATGGGTTTTGTATTGTTCGGAAAATGTCAAATTGCTTATGCCCAACCCAGACTAATATGTGCTAAAATTGATTATGTATAACATTAAATTAAAAAAAATGTTAAAGCTAAATGATCATCCGGATTGCTTTTAATCAGGTATAAAACAGGTTCATCGATTTATTTCACGGCGTGTAAAGATGGTGGTCGTTTTATTAAACAGGGGGTAGCGTAGATCGACGGAATTGGGCTGATATTCCTGTTAGAGATAGAGAGAGAGTAGAGAGAGGGAGAGAGAGATAGAAAGAGAGAGAAATGGGCTTTAACGTACACTCAACACAACTAGATCATTTTGGGAGGAAATCAGAGTTCCCGAAGGAAACCCACGAGGATGAGAAGGGGTCCCCATCTTCATGCCACATACGCCCACGCCAGGGCTCGAAACCAAGCCGCAAGCCAGAGGTGGCCGGCCAGCTAGAGGTCGAAGCGCGGCACTCTAGACCACTAGGCCATCCCAGCTCCCCAGAGAGATAGAGATAAAAGGGATTTAACGTCAATTCGACACACACACACACTGGGTCGTTTCAGGACTATAACTTTGTTAAATTTTATTTCAACAATTCGCTTGCACGTACAACAGCGGAATAGAAACCACGTCAGTTGACTCAGGATAACAGGTTTTATGATACAGGACTGACGCGCTATCCATTCGGCCATCCAACCCCCCATCACGTTGTGACTATGTGGGATATATAAAGTGCTGTCAGGCTAGACCTTGTGATACAGCGCACATGTGCTAACCATTCGGTCAACCAACCCACAATACTCATATTAGTGATTCACGATATTGTATATGCAGGCGGTTCTATAGCACCAAAATATCGCATAGTCTTTTTAAAATCGCAAGAATATCGAAAATGATTGTTATGTATGGCAACATTTCACAGAAATAAGAAATCGTTTTATTCGTCACTCGCAATTAAGGAAAAAAATATAAAAATATAAATGTTCCGGTCTTATGAATAGAATTGTCATCAGGAATTGTCATATAATGATGGTCGTTCAGAACAAATACGTACTTTTAGTTCATGATATACTTGATAAATCCTGATATTTGGTTGTTTATTACACTCATTAATACTAATTGCTAACCATGTACACACATAAATTCAGATATGATAAACTAGATTTAAGACAGGACACTCTGAACTGATGTTGTTTTTCATCGACGATTAACAGCATAGTGTTAATTTTAGTTCATCGGGGCATGTCGTTAAGTTTATAATTGCTTTGTTTTGAAAATGCTTGTGCAAATATCAATAGATCATATCACTGAAGTTTAACACGTTTTCACCGACAGATATGATATATCACGCTATGGAGAGAGAGAGAGAGGGGAGTGGGGGATTTAACGTCCACTCGACTCAAAACTAGGGTCATTTGAATAATTTTATTTCAATAATTCGCTTGCGTGTAAGGGTTTTTAGCAATGGGAGGAAACCTGGGGACCGGATAAAACACACGAGGTTGAACAGGCGACCCTACTCCTTGTCAAGACCACTAGGGATTAGAAACCACACCAGTTGACTCAATAACAGGCTTTATGATACAGCACACACGTGCTAACCATTCGGCCATCCAACCCCCCATCACGTTGTGGACTATGTGGGACATTTTGACCTGGCAACTGCTCGTCGGTTTACTCTTGTTTCGATTTCGATTTCCAATTTTCAAGAGACCTATAAAGTGCTACCAGGCTAGACGTTTTTCCATCTTCATACGCCAGGCTGTTTAATTCCGAGGAACTATCTCGTCCAACAGCCAGGTCGAACCTTGTTACACCACCCACCCAATCAACGGTTGTATTTATCTCAGATAAACATAATTAAAACTCTACAGACGAGAGAGATAGAGAGAGAGAGAGAGAGAGAGAGATGGGGGGATAGATGAATCTGTCGGTGTTAAAATACTACCTAGAGGCTGTTGATTGTTGATAAGACGCGCCTGTTTTCTCGTTCTAAAACCTTCTATCACCTGTTACACTATTCAGTATCTGATATAATCTCTAAACCACCGTTATGTCTCTTAGGTAAATTTTGTATCTTTGGCGGAATCAGTCGAACGGTTATTGTTCTAGTCACTTTGCTTTGATGTGTTCATGAAAAAAAAGACCATTTTGGCAGACTATGTTGTAACAGTTGTGTTATATTTATCAGGAAATTAACGAAAAATACCTAACTATGGCTCTTCTAATTGGTTGCAAATAAGCGTGAAAATGAGACCACAGACCTAGAAAAACACATCTTTATTCCCCGGATCTCTTTATAACAATACTTTACATGTATTTTTACTAAGCCACGGTCTCGTACAAAATAGATTAATAATTACGAATCTGTCTATAGTAAAAAACACATGTAATTGTTACATCACCAGACATGCCTTATTTTCTGATGTTTTGGCTTGATCTAATTCTGATTGCTTAGGTTTCTGATTAAATATTGGAAAATGGGTTTCGGTGTACACAAAATTTAGCCATTATATAGCCGCCATATTACATGGAATTGGGTTAGTAAAACCCAATCAATCAGGTTTAATAGAAACGTAACTAGCACGTGTTGTATTCTGTCATTTGCAGCTGTTGATAGATATATTTGTATATAGATATACATGTTTTACACCATCTACTTATTCTACGACCTTCACTTATTGTATTCTCTTGTGAACGCAAGGGTGGCGTTTGTATCATATAGCTAGATCAGACCTCGGAACATTAAGAACAGGTTATTATATTTTAACAGGATATGATCATATGATCATGTTTAAAAGGATATGCTACATCCCCAGATATAATCATAAAATAAGCATATTTCAATAACAGAAATAGCATTCGGTATTTGGAAGTGGATAAACATGTTCTTTCTCAGTTATCAATCAATCTGAAGCCAGTTCTAAATCTGAATTCATATAAGTATTGCGGCAATCTGGTAATAATCCATTGAACTATCGAGGATGTCATCCTATCTATAAATAAAAATTATTGTCCGCCACAGTTCAGGGATTATAATCCAGTGGACTATGCCATCTGGAAAAGTCTCTGGAAAATGTTCATGACGCATACAATTGAGTCAAAATGGGTACAAATAAGGTTTCATGAAATACAAAATTCAATTTCAGGTCGGTAAAAGCGCTTAGGGACAAACCAGAGGACTTTTTGACCGTTTGTTCATTTAAGCTGAGATGAGTGTGATGCGACTTCTCACTCTGGCAAAGGACAGTACGTGTTAACACTATTCGAGCAGTTGGTAGAGCACGATGTAAGACATGATAAACATGAAGGATATAGGTACAATACCTATGGAATGATTACACTTTAAAGATGCATTATCATAGTTCAAAAATATGTTAAAAAGGAAATATGTTAAAAATCACTTGAGTGTAGTCTCGATTGTCATTGCGATTATGTACAAAGTCTTGATTAATCAGTTATATAACATTTGAGGTCAAAGAATAGATTTTATTACGCAGATTTAGCTCTTAAAAAATGCATCATTAAATTATGTTCTCAATTTTGTCAGTAGAGACACTTGCTCGCTAACCGTGTTTTGGCCATCGGGGGTTTTCAGTGTGGTTTCCATTTGTCAGTGGTGCAAAACGGAAGGCTTTAACAAGAGCATTCATCTAGTCGTTCGGATGAGACGAAAACCCGAGATCCCATATACACATTGTCATAAAAGATCCTTTGACGGTTGGAATTCGTTATAAGAGTAGGCCGTAGTGCCGCTGTCCGGGCACAATTTTCCTCATACAAAACTGTGTGGCGAATTATTCCCATCTAAATTATCCCAGTCGGAGCGGAACAGTAGGACGTAAAACCCCATTTCATTTCGATTTATATTTTCTTGGCCATACGATATAACCAAGTGATTGTGGTTCGGTATTTTAATATCTGTATCCTTACTGTCTTTAAGCTATATACCAGATACCGTGCACCATTAAGATAACCTATATAATTCTACTGGAAGGGTTTATCATTTAAAATGGAGAAATACATTTAATACTAATAAAATTGCCGTGAAATTATTATGTTTAAGATTATCACATTATGTTGTAGAGTAAATGTGGGGAAACAGTCTGTTTAACGTTATATTTATGAATTTAACGATAAAACCTTTCGTGCAATATGTTCACAGAGCTAAGTTTCGTTTTCGTGGTATAAATATGTTAAATCTGTGAGTCACGGTCACAAGTCAGTCGCGAGTTCGATCTCGCTGCTTAAACCACTGTGCTTGTGCTTCTATTGGTCTCTAGGGTGTCATCTAACCAGAAGTCAATGTTTCACAAATACAAGTCGAGACTTCTCCAATCCACTTTGCTCTCTTTATGTTCCGCCACAGTGCCCTAAAGTATATAAAAGAGGTATAATTTGAACAATGATAGTTCACATATCCATGAGTTCATATGTACGAGATTTGGGTTTATTGAACCAACATGGAGGGTTCTAGCTGGTCAGTCACCTCTGTTTTGCGGTGGTTGTGGTGGCGCGATTCGATGTGTGAGAGTGTGTGGGTTTACTATTGGTAATCCAGCTTCCGTCCACAGGAAAGATCCCACTTAATATACGAAAATAGGACCACGTGTCTGCGACATCACCATCAGTGGAAGCAGATGTTAAACACAACACCAATTAAAAATATACATTATCGTTACAGTTCTAAAACAAAATATTGTATTTTGTTCCGTTAAATATGCTTTCCTCTCAAAGAAATTACTTATTATGATAAACCCATGTTTGTTAGTATATCATTTGAGATAGGGACCAATTACATCCGCCATTGTGAATATAATAAAGATGTATTTTTCAACGTTTTAGCTACAGTCCATTGGTAAATTAAACAGTTATTTATTACCACATAATGCTGAAATCATGTTGAACTCGATGACATTTTTAGTTTCAGGCGTTCATTTTATTTAATCACGGAATCCCCGTAATCATAGTTTTAGTTTTCATTAATGAAACAGTTAATGTGATTAAAAGAAAATGTACAGCCGTCTATCCTATTATAGAGTCATATGGATAAAATGGTGAAATGCGTACAAGCACAGTTTTATCATCAATAAATTGAGATTATTATCTATTGATGAATGTTTTGAACTTGTATGTAAAGTAAGGTTAGTTAGACCAAAACCGGAGAGGGTACAGTGTGGGGGGCTCTTCATTCACCGTGTTAGCCTCGCCATTTTCAACTGAATATCATTGGAGAAGTCAATAGACATCCACTTTTCGGTTTGTGTAAACGTCCTTTCATTAAATGATGCTAATTTTAGATATTATTATTCGGGGCCCCAATGGGATAATCACAACCCATTATCCTAGAAGACGACAAAAACACAAACCCATTGCTCAGCTTTATGCTCTAAATATGAAATTCGTTCTTTTTATACGCTCATATTTAATTTGAACGTAGATTGTCGTCACCTTCATCGATCTAAAATGTCTTGTGAACCTTCTGCATGTCCGAGTTCTTTACAGATATGTTTCATATTTGCAGGGATTGTTAAGTTAATCTTTGAAGATGATCACTATTAAATGTCCCGATCGCTAACTGCACAATCATTTTTGCGTTTCCTGCCACTTGTAAACGAGCCTTAAGTGCGCTACTTTCATTTTGGAAGCATACCATTTAAGCCTGTCACTTGTAAACGACCCTCAAGATCAAAAGAATTATTGAAATTAAAAAAAAAAACACGTTAGTCCCGAAGTGGCCTACTTAGTGTTCAAAGGGTGTCCCCCGCTCTGAAATACGTTCTCACAACTGACTAACCAATAATATTCCAACACAAAATAGTTTACAAGAGGACATCTATCGTATTCTGTATTCATAGAAATATGCTTTTACTAGACTGGACCTAGGAATATTCGACGACAGAATTACTTCACATGATTGACAAGGTAGACGAATTCATTAATTGAGATATATTCCGGTCATGATATGTATATGCCGACATGTTACCATCTGCAAGTCAAAGGGGAATCTAATCAGAAATATCACAAAAAGTGGGTCGCAACACATATAATAATGTAATCTGATTGTATATGAACTGATTTACATTCAGTTATGACTCTAATTTCAAATCAGTTATGTCCAGCAAAATACGGTATAAGTCTCACCCGAATAGACAATTCTAGCGTCTGGTTATTCCTGTCTATTGCGTCGCCGTTCGACATGAATAATTGTGGAATATGTCTAGCATCGTTCTTTCTGGGTACTTGTTACAAATGACGACGAAACGCACTATGGTACACGATTCGTGTACCAATGGTAATATTTTTATTTTGTCTTAAATATTAGATATTAGAAGCCTACCTTTTCCCGGTAAGATAATAACATCTAATTTTGATTTAAATTGACAAATAATTCGTGTTTTCAACGTGTAAGACTTTGGATGATGCTGATGAGTTAGAGACTTCGCTACTTTAAAGTGCGGTGATTTATTTAGTGTTTATTTATTCGTTTATTCGAGCACGCTACTTTTACGAAACGCTCATAGCCTGACAAGTGTTGATTAGCGAAATCAACAAAATAAATCTAATTATTTACATCAAAGTACAGTTAAAAGCTGATAAGTTCACGAAAAGGTTGTAAATTACAAACACATTATACAAGGGCTAAACCGAGAACAACGTTAACAAAAAATTAAAGGTTGTAAGAAAATATACAATCCTTTTGCATCTTCGTACACTTTACTTTATCTCTCTTCTGGAATAATATGGTTAACCTTTTGAAGATAAGCTGACATCACGCCAAAGATTTAGCAAAAATCAGATCTACAATTCGTGATAATATATATACCGAACGTAGGAGATCTAAAAGCTTGTAAAAAAATTATTTGTGTTTATAAAATGGTCTTGATAGAAATATGTCCTACTCACATTCATGGTGTTCTAAATGATGTAATAGAAAATATTTTTTTCTCCAATGGAATGATTGCAATTATTTGAATGGAAGCGTGGGGTGGACTGAATGACTTTGCGATCTTAATAGACAATGTCCTTCCTCTGTAGCAATATAGACATGGGGACATTGTTTTAAGATTATAGACATTAAATGGGGAGATAGAATAGCTTTATGTTTCACCCATATTAGTATAATATCTGATGTGTACTGAGATCAACTTAGTGTTAATTGACATATTTATGTATAAAAAAGAGTGTAGAACTGACTCTATATGTAAACATAACTGGTTATATGGTCAACAACAGGTTAACAGATATTTCATGGGAATGATTGTTAGTGAATTTCCATTCTACCATATAAGGGTGGGTTGTTGACGTAATGGGCTTAATTGACCAATCTCTATACTTATTTATATCATATCTGACCAATTAGATAATTGAATGTCCAATATCCAACTGATACAAATTAAGGGTTCTCGTGGTAATTCGCCAGACAACATTTGGTTTCAGAAGGAGAGAGATGTGAGAGCTCCTATTAGTAAACTCGCCCAGCGAGTTTAGCTAGGGTTGAGAAGACTTAAGCTAGTATTTGACTGTAATTGTAATCTGTACTTTGCTTGTATGTATACCTATATATGCTACATAAAAGGTAAAAACGAACTCTTACATTGTTTTAACTGAGAAGACGAACGTCTTAAAAAATAAGGAACCAGTAAAAGTACACAACGTGAAAGGAGAAGAATAGAAGATCACAAGGCTAACAGAATTATGTAACAAGATGCACGAGTCTAACTTAGGATCTGGGGATCTCCAGGTCAGGCAGAAGACATCGTATTGTTACACCTCTTCCAGACAGATTACAATTATTGTCCGATAAACTAAAATGAACACATAAATATAATCATTGAATGGCATTCTACGATAGAAGCAATTTGATTGGTTGATGCTATGGGATACGATAACTTTGATTCTTATTCGGTGAGAGTGTTGAAACATAGTTTAAAGTTTTGTTATATCATTGCATGTACCTTGACTAGGTTCGATAATAAACATTTTCTGCTTAGGCTAAAGACTTCAATCTCACTGGGCCATACTTTGAAACACAGTAACCCTCCTTCTTAATGCGATAGAATGTTCAAATATGGTGTAGGTGGTTGTTTTTGGTGAATACCGTGACACTAACGGATAGGCAATTTGACTGTTTGGGACTATGGAACACGATAACTTTTATTTTAATTGGGTGAGAGTGATAAACTTCAGAGCGTAGATTAATTTATCATTTCTTGATTAAGTTCGGTGGTGAGAATTTTCTGCTTAGACTAAGTAGCGAGTTCTGACTGTGTTCAAGGATTAACATTTTTCGAGTTAAAGCTAAGCAGAGCTAAGCAATTTCATTAAAAGTCGATGCTTTGGGACAAGATCACATTGATTCTAACTGATAAAGAGTGATGAAACTAAGTGTACAGTTTGGCTGCCTGGACTGAGTTTGATTGTGGACATTTTCTGCTCAGAGAGGATAATTAATATGTGTCATTTATTTATGTGGGATTGCGGTGGGGAATATCAGCCTCGTTGATGGCTTGTTATCTAAAGAACTGTGTTGTCCTATAACACGTACACAGATTTATACATATTTTACGACAGTAGAAAGTAGGTCTAGACCCTTGACCCAGAGGATGGAGAAAGAAACTCTAATGTAACTAATAATATCTAAATCACTCCCACAGACCGAGAAATTAACATCAATTTGTTCAACTGTCTCTTCCGACCAACTTTCACTAGATTTTCGTCAGATGGAAGACGAAGGGATTTTATGTAATTAGGAAGAAAATACTCCTATAGGTTGTTAGAGGTTCAATCGACCTCGGCATTTTTAAATGTCTGAGTCACACATTAAAGCTAAATAAACACCCTTTGTCGGAATATTATTTGATAAGAAAACACTATTTGAAATGATTTGATAAGATTATCAGTTGTCTTGCGTTCCACTAGAAGAACATGTCGATTTCTTCCTGTTCAGATTTTCATATCCAGTGAAGACTGACATTAGATTGTATCAACATATCTATAAGAAAACACATTCAATATAAGTAAAATAAAATATTATGACAGTTTTAATCAACTGGATGACAAAAAATAACCAATAATATTCCAACACAAAGTAGTTTACAAGAGGACATCTATCGTATTCTGTATTCATAGAAATATGCTTTTACTAGACTGGACCTAGGAATATTCGACGACAGAATTACTTGATTGACAAGGTAGACGAATTCATTAATTGAGATATATTCCGGTCATGATATGTATATACCGACATGTTACCATCTGCAAGTCAAAGGGGAATCTAATCAGAAATATCACAACTTAAAGGAGCGTAAACGCTAACATTTGGAACCTTGAAACTGACCCAAATGGGTCGCAACACATATAATAATGTAGTCTGATTGTATATGAACTGATTTACATTAAGTTATGACATTAATTTAAAATCAGTTATGTCCAGCGAAATACTGCATTTGTAGCGTCTGGTGATTCCAGTCTATTGCGTAGCCGTTTGACATGAATAATTGTGAAATATGTCTAGCCTTGTTCTTGTTTGTTAGAAAAAATCAGATCTACAATTCGTGATAATATATATACCGAACGTAGGAGATCTAAAAGCTTGTAAAAAATATATTTGTGTTTATAAAATGGTCTTGATAGAAATATGCCCTACTCACATTCATGGTGTACTAAATGATGTAATAGAAAATATTTTTATCCTCCAATAGAATGATTGCAATTATTCAAATGGAAGTGTGGGGTGGACTGAATGACTTTGCGATCTTAATAGAACATGTCCTTCCCCTCTCATACTGATTACAATTGTCCGATAAACTAAAATGAACACGGTAATATTATCTTTGAATGGCATTCTACGGTACAAGCAATTTGATTGGTTGATGCTTTGGGATACAATAACTTTGGTTCTAATTCGGTGAGAGTGTTGAAACATGGTGTAAAGTTTCGTTATATCAACTCCTGTGCCTTGACTAGGTTCGATAATAAACATTTTCTGCTTAGGGTAAAGACTTCAATCTCATTGGGCCATACTTTGAAAAACAGTAACCCTCCTTCAAATTGCGGTAGAATGTTCAAACTTGGTGTAGGTGTTTATCTGGTGAATGTCGTGACACTAAGAAATAGGCAATTTGATTGGTTAGGACTTTGGAACACGATAAATGTTGTTCTATTGGACGAGAGTGATAAACACCAGAGCGTAGATTCGTTTATCATTTCTTGATGACATCGCGTCTGTTACGTTCGTGCATTTTTTTTGCGCGAACTCTTAGTTTTTCTATTACTGGCACGCGCACGGGCACTATTTTTTTTGTTTTACATGTACCAAAATCTGGGATTTTGCGCGTAGGTACTTTTGAGGTATTAGGTCTGTTAAGCATAACACTTGCCACTGTACCTGTGCATCGCTAATTATACACCGAATGTTTGAAGACCGTTCATATTTATTACGCACATAATTTTCAGTACAGTGTTAATTTATGCTCAAATTGTTGCTAAGCAAATCAACGGGATTATTTTCTCAACATTGTATGAACTTATTCATAGCGATAATATCCTTACATCGAGAGAAAGTATCTAGTCTCGGTGAATAGAACTATGGTTGTCAGGTAGAAAATTACTTTTGTATTTTTTGGAACGGTAAACAGTGTTTTTAGAAGCAATCTAACCTGCCGCACATGACGAAGTCATTATACTAATAATAAAAAGGCGAGAACTCTTTTTGCAGCGGAGGCTTATCACTGAGTAATATGTCAAGGTTAAAACATACAGTACGGATAGCTGTGGCGATAGAGAGGCGGCTTCTCACCAATGCAACGAAGGTTCAATCCCAGCTCAAGGCAAGAACTTTATCGTGAGAGGGATATTCGGTCTCCCGTCCGATCAGGCAAGTTTCCCCCAAGTTCTTCGGTTTCTTCCCGCAGTAATGATCGAAATCATTCGCACGATCTGTGCCAAGGGCCAAATTGGAAAAAGGTCTCAGGCCTAATTTGCTACCCTTGTAAAATGACGCGATTGTTGTTGTTGTTGGAGGTTTAATGAAACACGATATTACCGTGTTTTTTATCGTGGAATTCCGTGAATTACCGAGTGAATATCGAGGGACATGATACGACTGACAGAGCAGCCCGGGGTCGAACAATCGCCGCCCGAGCTGTCTTCGTCAGCTAGTTTCAAAAAGGCGTACAACCAGTGCAAGTCGGAAATCAGAAATATGTTATTTATTATTGTCGGAATTATTACATCACTCCTGTCTAACAAATCATAAAGCTGTGGTGTTACGGTGGCGGCATAGTATTTCACCGTAACACCACAGCCACTCTAACCATTCATAATACATCTAACTATCACTCCCTACACATTTCCCCTCGTCTACTTTCTCAAACGTCAACAACACATCTGATACATCCATTTCGCTGATTAACCCTTGTACCATGTCTACTGGATTAGGTTCGGTGGTGAGAATTTTCTGCTTAGACTAAGTAGCGAGTCCTGGGCCCGGTTCCTAGAAAATTCTTAAAGTAAGCACAAAGTCATACTTCACTTTTACTTACGTAAGAATCTTATAAAAATACTGTTCCTAGAAAATTCTCAAGACCATTCTTACGTAAGCACAGGTCAAGTACAAGTCTAAGCACATTGTGACTGGTAAAGCTTACCATACACTGAGACTACGATGCTCTTTAACGTCATAAAACAACTTTGGTATGCGAATTACGTCATAAATTTGTCGTCTGCTTCATTGTGGTTGATTTGGATGCGTTTGACATGTCCCCTATAGGGCCTACACATAATTATAAAATGTGCCAAACGATATAAAAACGCAAACACATACAAACTAACTGAATATTTGTGAGAGCGCCTGATCATAAAGTAGCCTGTGTGTTTGTAGCCTATTGTTTACTAATATGCAAATAAATGAATTGGTTTCAGGGTAGGCCTATAAGGCCCTAGATTCGAAATTTTCTATAGCATTCTTAATTTCTTGTGGAGAAGGATTTTCCCTGCCTTGTAATTGTCTCTTTGGTATCAAAAGGTGTCGGAAATGCCGTCGAATAAGTCTACGGTCAGCCATCTTTTTGAAGCAGAAACAGACTTAAGGTTGGTAAGCAAGCCCTATACCTTGCTTGGGAATTGTGCTTAGATTGGCTATGTTTAAGAACGAAGTTGTGCTTATTTTTTTTCTTGGAACGCATAATAACGTTCTTGTGCTTACAATGAAGTCTACTTAAAACCTAAGTACAAGGCCGTTCTTAAGAATTTTCTGGGAACACAAAATAAGGTGAGTTTACTTAAATGCAAAGTCGACTAAAATCTAAGCACAAGAACATGCTTAAGAATTTTCTAGGAATCGGGCCCAGACTGTGTTCAACGATTAACATTTTTCGAGTTAAAGCTAAGCAGAGCTAAGCAATGTCATTATAAGTCGATGCTTTGGGACAAGATCACATTGATTCTTACTGATAAAGAGTGATGAAACTTAGTGTACAGTTTCGCTGCCTGGACTGAGTTTGATTGTGGACATTTTCTGCTTAGACATAAGTATAGAGAGGATAATTAATATGTATCATTTATTTATGTGGGATTGCGGTGATGGACATCAGTCTCGTTGTTGGCTTGTTATCCAAAGAACTGTGTTGTCACGTACACAGATTTATACATATTTTACGACAGCAGAAAGTAGGTCTAGACCCTTGACCCAGAGGGTGGAGAAAGGAACTCTAATGTAACTAATAATATCTAAATCACTCCCACAGACCGAGAAATTAACATCTATTTATTCAACTGTCTCTTCCGACCAACTTTCACTAGATTTTCGTCAGATGGAAGACGAAGGGATTTTATGTAGTTAGGAAGAAAATACTCCTATAGGTTGTTAGAGGTTCAATCGATCTCGGCATTATTAAATGTCTGAGTCACACATTAAAGCTAAATAAACACCCTTTGTCGGAATATTATTTGATAAGAAAACACTATTTGAAATGATTTGATAAGATTATCAGTTGTTTTGCGTTCCACTAGAAGAATATGTCGATTTCTTCCTGTTCAGATTTCCATATCCAGTGAAGACTGACATTAGATTGTATCAACATATCTATAAGAAAACACATTCAATATAAGTAAAATAAAATATTATGGCAGTTTTAATCAACTGGATCACAAAAAATGTTATTTAATATTACAATAATATCTTCAATGATGTGATAACATCGTTAAATGTCATAATTTGATAACAATAAGGGCCTAATTGTATTTCTTACAAGACGAGTGAACGCCCTAGTTGTTAGACATAGATTGGAAACATATTATGAACTCCCGAAAGCAAATCAGCTTGAATGATATTCTGCCAGTTGGTCTTCCATCTCTTCCCATCCCTCACCATGGATATCTCTTGATCTTGTCTACCCCGGTATCCCAAAATCCCCCCCTTGCGTCGGATCCGAATGATTATACGTTGTTCCTAACTGCCAGGCCGGGACTAAACACGGGAACTCCGGGTTAGCGAGCTAATGGCTCCTATCACCCAAAGACTTTACAAAATATCACGATTTGACAACACTCGCTATGTAGATCGCATTAAGTCAAGAAATGTAATACCCTTTACCAATTATCATTTGACGAATTCACATTACCCTACTTTCACCGAGAAAGGTTAAATATATCAAGCATATAAAAACAAATACTTAACAAAAATTATTGATGTCAAAATCCCACCAAAGAAAAATGTATTTATCAATAAATTAAAAGCCCACGGTGTCCGTTTCTTTTATGTGTGCCTTATGTTTTGTGGGCGTTTGAAAAATGAACCCCGTAAAACTGGACACATCTATCACATCTTGATATTTTAACGTCTTTTTTTCTTTTACAAATACATGAACAGACCAGATTTTTTTCCTAACAAATAGGGGGACACTTGAGATTTGTCAATTAAAGGTTAATACGACAATATAAACATCGTGGACTGTAAAGAGTGAATTTAATGACACATCCCATGTGGTAATGATGTTAAAGGCACTCTTGTAGTCGTATAGAGATGTAGCTGACATGGATCAAATTTATCATTACAATTATCCGAATGAAAGCGTAGGATGGAATATTTGATGCAAAAAGGCTATTTTTTTTAAAAGAAAATGTTTCTCCTCTCCGAAATATAATGTTAGAATAGCATTCTGTGACAGAACATAATATAACACAACACACCAGTTATATGAATAACAATCACTATATTATTATATACACACGACGTTCCTACGAAATGTCACTGGTTTTATAAATAGTAGGCTTGATGATAACGACCATTGTATATAATATAGCTATTGTCCGCCCGTCCGTCTGTCGATGATTAGCATGTTCTGCTTAGGAGAACATAATATGTATTATATTAACGATTATTAGTATGACAAAACAGTAAAACATATTATGTTTTTGTGTACATGTAAAATATATAAAATAAGGCAATAAAATTTAAAAGCATAACAAACTTTTAATATGTGTTAAGATCAATAAACAATTTTGACTTATTATTGATAACAAATGGTGCATAAAGGAATTTGGGTATGAGTAAGTTTACACAAAATATTCAGAATTTGGTGATACAATCGTTTATATTGGAACTGTCTAGCAGGTCTATTAAATCCACTAGAAATTCATAGGAATGAACGCTTAGGCGGTCGGTCATTATTATCAGTAGAAACAACTTCAGACATAGGAAGGGATGTGTAATCGGTGTGTTCAAATAGTTATTCCCACCCTAATCCAATGTTTCGCCGATAACTAAGAATATGAACAAACATTCTTTTCGAAATCATTCGGAGAGATGCAAGAATTTTTTTTAATTTGTCCAACTCTATTCCGAGATTCAATTCTGTACACTCTATTGCAGTTGGAATTTGTATTAAACGTTGTATCAATGACTATATTTCACACAATAGATAAATGCCTAGATGACTCTTGAAAATAAGATTAATAAATTCAGCGAAAATTCACACAGACTATTCCTCTGTGCGTCTGTCATTGAAGAACAATTTCTGAATCGTAATATACGACAGCAAGGTGTGAATCCTGCTTTAGGATACCATAATGTGACGTAACTTGAATCACCCATAGTGACTTTGATATGAAGGCGCAAACACATGTTAAAAAACTTAATGTTATGCTGACAATGATCGGCATCAATCGGGATTTACTGCACCAAACAAATAGTGGAATGTATAAGATGTACAGAACTAAATATTTGTATACATAAAACCAAATATCACAGTTCCGATTATTTAAAAGTAAAAGTCAACATAAGATATAGTTTGAAAATGGCATCTGTCCTAACCAATAAATACAAAAACTACACAACTCATGGACGACTTCGGCGAGCTTTAATTCTGACAGCAGGTACATTCACCACGAGATAAATATCATAAGTTATATTAGGTGTTCATGATACTGCTGAGATGTTGAAACCCAATACTTTTATTGCGATATATAAAAGAAATGAAGCATTGGGTTGTACCCTTGACATATGGAGGCGCGCTTACCTTGAGGTCTCGAGGTACTTACCTTTTGTAGTTGGCCGATACAATTACTAAAAAGGGAAAGTTTCTGGTCGGCTAGATGAGACTGACATCCGAGGTCCCGGGTACAAAAAGTGAGAGAGAGAGAGAGGGAGAGAGAGAGAGAATGGGGTTTAGCGTCCACTCGACACAAACTAGGTCATTTCCGGACTAACATGTTTTTTTTGTTTCAAATATTCGCTTGCGCGTAGGGGTCTTTAGTAGTAGGGGGAAACCGGATGACCCGGAGCACTGTTTGGCGTCTTCATGTCTTGATAGACGTAATATCTAGTAATAGTAGTATCAGAAGCCACCATAATTCTCCAATCTCGTAGGTTTTATCCAGGTCCTCCGGATTCCTCCCACTGCGAAAGACCCCTACGCGCCACCGATTTATTTAAATGAAGTTAAACAATATGCTACTTAGTCCCGAAATGACCTAGTTTGTCTCGAGTGGACGTTACCCCCCCCCCCCTCTCTCTCTCTCTCTCTCTCTCTCTCTCCACTAATTCAAGGACGGGATTAGATTTATTATTGTGTTATAAGCTGTCCAGCTGTTGAACGATAATACCAATATTGTGTTGAAAATTCCACTTAGTAATGCGGTTAATCGTATTTCACGGTCAAGTTTGGGGGATTATATCCAATGATTATGCTGAGCACCTAGGTATTTTTGGCGAATATTTTCCTCAATCAATAGGGAAAGAAAAGGTTAATAGCGATAAAATGTGAAGTGGTCAATCGATCCCAGGTCCAGTACTGCTGAACCGAGATTTGTTGCTGTCATCTTATATCACGACAGCGTACAACAGGTATAGATACTGACAACATAATCCCACAAAATCAATAAGTAATGGCAACAAGCTAACTCAATACTGCCATACCGAGGGAGAGAGAGAGAGAGAGAGGGAGGGGGTATTAACGTCTACAAGAGACAAATTAGGTTATTTTAGGACCAACATAGGGTACAATTTTATTTCAATAGGGTCTTTAGCAGTGGGGAAACAGGGGAGACTCGGAGCAATTCCACAAGATTTTGGATAGGCGAACCTACTTCTCAAGTGTAAGTCTGGGATAGGAAACACGTCACGTGACCCAATGACATACCTTATGATCTAAAGCGCGCGCCTTATACCACCTAGCCACCCAATCCCCGAACAATGATAAACTAATGACCCTCTTTGGACTCGGTTAATATTTACGCAGATCACATTTCGCTCAGAGCTTCCTTTTCGGCCACGAGAATGTGGTTTGAGTTCCTTGGGCATACTTCTCTGGATATTTACGGTAGGTTTAATAGGTGTCAGTGACCCGAATCAAGCCTGTGACTGGATATAGAATTAACATTTAAAATGAACATTATCCCGTTAAAAACAAAATATTCAATTAAAACATATTCTTCTGATGTTGTCAGGCACCGACATATATTGTTTTGTCATTGCTATCAAAAGACACACGTTAGTTGCATGTGACATTTTAAAGATGCAATCCACAAAAGTATGTATAGGGTGGTTAATTCCAATGAAAGTATGGCACATTTGGTTTACATGGAAACTAGAGACTTAATCCTTCTGGAAATAGTCTGGATTCCCCGACAAACACCCATGGGGCACACATACGACAAAAATCCAAGCAGATTATGTCCGTGTGTTGCCTACTTGAATTCTGTAGGGGCGCGTCGTTTAGCTATAAAAAGGCTGGAGGTTTTGGGAACAGTGAGGAGCTTAAACGTACTGCAGATATTGCGATTAAACGACGTCGGCAGGAAATAACCCATGGATCAACACAGGTCTCTGTATTTATGGTAAATGGACAGTGAGTAATGACATATTGTAAAAGCTGATAATTGACCCTATAGGAACAATTAGAGAAGGAGCTGGCAGTTCTCGCTATAATAGTTGTTAAATAGAAAATGAAAATTGAATATGCTGAAAAGTTTTCAGTCTAATTGCTTTATTCTGAGCTAAGATTAGAGATTTCATTAATAGTTGGTACGATAATAAACAAAGTCTGTATAATCCATGGTGATTGTAAAAGGCACAAAGATAATGAAAAAGAGTATGCTGGAAATTTCAGTCAAATTGCTTCACCCCGAGCTGAGATATTAGTGATTCAATTTTAGACTAGCTTCGATCGTCATTGCTAATCTTGGTGTGATAATAAACAAAGTCTAGATTACCGCTTTTAACGTTGAACTATCCCCTAAAAATGTTTTCAAAACTACTAAATATGACAGGTTAACAACGGTATCGCGAGTTGATTATGGTCTAATTTATGTTTAATTATTAATTTGTATAACATTTCAGGTCTAAAGAAAGACCTGCAATAAACAGATTTAGCTCTAATGCATGTTTAATGTTGATCATTTTGAGTATTTTGTTCAGGGTCGGGGTTAATTAAAAGTGCCATGCCCTTTCACGGTTCTGAAACCATGCACTTTTTTCCCCGGGTCTTCCAACTTTAAAACGACTGTCACATTCAACATATCATTGCCGAGATATCAATTTAAAAGATAAGAGGATTTCACTTCTGCTTATGATCACACTTATAATCTTCTGTGTCGATTTTATAAGAACTCGAACCAACTATCAGATTAAAGAGAGGATCATCGACTGACATTTCTCGCGGCTTACTTCCATCCCAATACCATGCTTTCAGTTTTTATTTTATGATTATCCCAAGCTCTCAGCGATTCTGTTGATGTTATGAACTTTAAATCCATGATTTTCAAACCTTTAGTTTGATGAAGGATCAGGACTGGTATTATTAACCTTATGTTTCAAGCGATACGATAGAACTTTGGGGCCTACTTTTTCTTTGATGACATATTAAACGTGTCTTGCTTCTAGCTTCTAGCAATTTGTCTAAGTCGAAGCATAATTCAAATAAACGATGAAGGGAAAGGTGAAATTAAGCTTCTGAACTTGCAAATAAGTGAAACAGATAAAAAGAAGTAAATTGGAAACAAATCAGCAGAAAGAAAATCGGCGGTTATTTGTTCTTTTGGACCAAAAAAGTTGCCGGATTCGTGGCGAATAAATGAACAGTTAGAAGATTGAATACAATTTAAGCATACGGATCTTGGGGTCAAGGTACCCTTATTATCTTGAAGCAGCGGCTGATGAGACATCGATAGATTGCTGACATGCCGCGGTCAAGTCTTCCAAACGCTAATATCGATCATTAGGGTAAATGTTACTTAGTGTTTTATCTTATACTTAGACCCCATTTTATTTCTTTAACTTCAGACACTATTTTATTATTAATATTTATGTTAGATGGACCCAAAATCGGCCATGGTGTTCACGATATCACCCTCGTAAAGTCCTACAAACAAACGAAATAAAGGGAGTGTGCAATGGGGTAAATTTTGCCCGGACAGCGGCGCTACGGCCTACTTTTATATCGAATAAACTAATATTAAGAAATGACTAGCTTTACACACATGTAGAAGCAGCACGTGCTGGAATCGGGGCTATACAGAATTCTTGGATTATTGAATTCACTAAATCAAAAGATCAACAACGATCGCGGGGAAATTTAACAAGATATTTACTTTACGACTCGTTAAATCCTTAACGGACCGTTTGTCAATTTGAATCCAATAGAGACCAAAACAAAAAATGGTATGGACTCGCGCTTAATTGAAGCCGACTTTCATTTAACCACCACTTCAACAAGTTAGTATATGCGTTGCAGCGATTTATGGAAGGCAAATCATTACAATGGACAAAAACTTGATGCTTTGGACAAATATTTTGATCGACCTAAAAAATATTGGAAGGTCACAACAATCTGAAAGAAACTTTAATATGTTTATGTCCAAAATGGGTTTCTGAAGTATTTGAATCCCTGTACATTAGGAAGATGTAGGGAAAAGAAATAGATGTGGACATTACAAGTCATAAGCGAACAATCTGGAAAAATATTAGCCTCCGCACACGGTTAGATCAAAATATTAAGGCCAGCTGCAGATTTCGTCACGAGCTGTAAACAAGACTACGCCCTCAACCTCGTCAACAATCACATTTTACAACCTTGACGAAATCCGCATTTGGCCTTATTTTTTAGACCTGGCCTTCTGTACACGGATATGTAATTTATACAACGAATCACATTTCCTATTCGCCAATTGATCACTAAGCTGGACGCGCGATCTTTTTAAATTTAGGTAAATCTTGTCAGTTTGATTAACACTATTGTGTTTAGTAGCTTATATAATATTTAACCACATATTGAATTTCAGGTCAATTATAGATAAAACTAATTCGGTGTCACATAAATCGACAGTATAAGCAAACACATGTCACTTTACCATACATTATGCAAGAGCTAAATCTACCTGATGCAGGTCTTTCTTTAAACTATTAATTAGTCATTTATTAGACAAGATCATTATCAACTCTCGATGCCATCGAATATCCCCGATATTAAATATATTACAACGGTTTAGCCACATTTTGATTTAATTTAAAAATGAAGGAGCGCAATCTGATTGAAATACAGATTTATAGTTCGTTTCGTTTTTTTCTTATATTTTCGATGACCTGCACTACATGAAGATCTGCCGGGTTGTAGTTAACGATTAGGTCAGAGGTCGTACAAACGGCTTTTGATCCAATGACGTCAGCCACTGTCTAATAAATCTGCGTTGGCGTTTCTAGTGGTTTAACTAACCACAGTTCCGTGCGTCGCACTCCAGGAGTTCGCCGTAAAAAATAGTTCCATTGGCTAATCTCTCACGCCTTCGAGAACGCAGGTTATATAAGAACTCGTCCAGGTCAGTGTGGTACAGAAAATTAAAACACAATTTTAAACTATAAAAAACGAAACGAAAAAGGATGCGTGTTTTAATCAGATTGGAAGAAGTGAGACTATCTTCGAACAACCAGTACGGTGGTTGTAATTAATGCACACGTCTTGTCAAACCTCCTAAGGCTAATTATCTTCGCTTAGAATAGAGTAATTTAAATTACATTTTCAAATTATTCATTTTGCATTATCTATATTGGATCTACTACAGCAAGAATGGCAAGCTCTTTATGTAAATCTTATATAATATATATTTTTAATGCATCGAAAGGAGCATTTAATCGTTCGTGTCCCATTAGAAATAGTTCCACTACTCGTGACTTCCATCTTGCTTCCTTGCCTTCAGTCACGGGTGATTCTGAGGACTTTCTTTAAGAAAGTTTATAGTTAACAATGGGCAGGACTGTGTAACGCGATACCTGGTGACAATTCATCGCAAATCGTATATAAAAACACGGCTAAGACAATGTAGAACGTTTTACCATCGGGAAAAACTGATCGGTCTCTCTTTTAATGACCCTCTCTTCACTATGATAGAATAACTGGTTTCAATTCAAACTATTTAAATTGATCTAAGCCTTAATTAATGTACCAATTTTAGTTTTGGACAAGACAAGGCACCGTTGCAATATTACATGTAGTAAACATACCGTAGTTTATTCTGATCCAAAACGTGGGTGGTGGTTGTGTGTGTGTGGTCTGTCATTGAGTCAATTATTTCCAAACATAAGAAAAATGACCCTTTAACGCATAAAGAAGTTCGACGTTTTTGTATTTGATATTCGTACAATTCGAATTTTACAAAGCATGTTTATTGTGCATTTACAAGGCATCTTTCCTTCAAATTTTATGTTATAAACATTTAATTTTGATTGATGGACGCTTCCACAGGGAACGCCCACGTTCCAATATCATACTATATATTCACTCGTTTTTCTACGAAAAGAAATGACTAATTTTGATCTGTTAACTGATATGTTTTCCCCTGTTAATAATTTTTGTTTTGTTTTGTAAATGATCGCCTGCTTTATAATGCCAGAAGATTAAAAGTCAAACGTTATGTAGAAAACATACGGGTTTTTTTCAAGGCAAGTTTAAAAACGATCTAAACCTATATATCATCGTGTTTTTAATATTGGCTTATCATCACACCTCTTTATATTAATGTTTTAAACACTTATTTTCGGTGTGTCTCGTCATCTCTCATATAGCTGTTATGACGCTCTCCATTATAAAATATAGATTTCAGATTTACCCTGAAAGAAAATTGATGTCTTTCTATATCGAAATCTGGCTAACACAGGACTAGCATATGCCCAACAATATTATAAGGATTGATTAGTGATAATTGAGTTATCTTTCCGTTCTAGGGAGAGGGGTATCACATAGGCTAAGCCTGACCCCCAATCCCATTCAGACAACCTGAATAAAACTATTGTTTTAAAAAAAATCTTTCTGCTTCAATATGAAATATTATCAACGAACTGCAGGAAAGACTTATTGGTGGTTAGCTTGTCTCACTAAATCATGGTACACGTTATAAAGTTTATTTAACATTAGGTGGGATTGCTCATTGGGACATACTAGTGATTCGGATAGGACGAATACTAATAGAACCCATCGCAGTTCGAATGTGAAATAAGATGGAGCAGTGTTTCAGAATGCCCCTCATAGCACACTGCATGGTGTATGCCCGTCGCCAAAAGCCTAGTCGGAGCAGAACAGTAGAACCATAAATGTATGGCGTATGCCAGTCTTCATTAGCCTAGTCAGAGCAGAATAATATAGGACCTTAAACCCATAGCATCTCATTGGGTCATAAGGTGAAATCCCCTTAAGATTAAAAATGTTACATTCGTATATAAAGCAGTTATCGCCAATACGTTTACAGCGCATTTTGCCGAACTTTCTTTCCGATCAAACTTTTACTTTTAAAGCTTATAACCGTAATACAGAATTGATTGTGTTACATGGTTTATTTACCTATCGACTGCCAGTCGTACTTTTACTTTAATTGAAAATCTACATGTTTTAGGTTCTGTTTCTATATACAGCCGCTATTTCAAAGCTGTATTTGGTTTTGGAATTCTAATTGATTTTGAATGTCGATATTTTGTTTTTCTATACATCTATTTTAGGTGACGACATGACATTATCATCCCACAACCTTTAGCTATTTCTAGTGCTGGGAATAAATCTCTCCCACTTCATCTGAGTAATTATAATCCAATAATGTTATGATCGAAGTCTATTAACGTTTAAACCCGCCATATTTGCAGATTGTCTTGGACAACGACGGTCCTTTGGGCCAATAAAACAATGAAAGACGTAAGCTGTAAAATGTCAAACTGTTTACGTTGCCATTTTGTGACGTACCCTCAAGTCGATAAGCCAATCTTGATCTCACTGTGTAGTCTAAATTTAATTTAGAATATAGCATATAGAAACAAAGTCTCCGTAAAACTGTTGTGTTTGTCGTGTTTTGATTATTTATAAATGATAATATTCATATTTGTGTTATCACCAGCTGATACTTTATATAGAGATACTCATGGCCACTTAACAAAAGCTGTGGGTCCTCTCGGGGCTGTTAATTGGTATATTTTTGCAGTTCGAGGAAATCGACACAACCGGAGAAAACAATAACTCCTCAACAAACCTTTTGAACGGAAGCCAACCTGTTGTTGTACTTAGGGTATATTGTATACGTTGTGGGAATTCAGCACAACCGGAAAACATAACTCCACGACAAACCTTTTGATCTGAGGCTCACCTGTTGTTGTACTTAGTCTTTAACGCCCGCTTCTACTGAGGTTATATTTTATACAGTTGTTTGAAATCAGCACAACCGGAGAAAAAAAAAACCGTGACAAACCCCACGATCTAAAAAGCTCAACTGTTGTAATCCTTAGTGTTTAACGTCTGCTTCAACCGCGAGTTGTCTTATTTTCATTTTTATTATCTTAGAGCACGCGCATGGTTCCTTTGTGGAGGGATACCTGATTACCAGGAGTAAACCCACGAGTATGAGAAGGCACCCCTATCTCCAAGCCACATACGCCCATAACTGAGATCAAAAACCAAGTCAGAGTGAGGTGTCGAAGCGCGAGACTGACCACTAACGCCACCATTTTAAAACTCGTCAAAAGCTTACCGGCTTTATGGAAGGCCGTGATTTTTAAAAACGACCATCCTGGTGTGGAAACGGAAATGCACAAACAGAGGTTCGTCTGACAGTTAATAATTATGATTTATCCCTTGTACTTGTTAAAGGGACAATAACACTCTGGCTGGCTTGACAGGTCCAGAAAAAATAGCCTTATTCTAACAACGAGATGTTTAAGTGTCCTACCTGTTGTGTAAATTATCCATTACATCCTATTTTACTTGTCCAGAGCGCTCGAAAATATGTTTAAATCCAAATTACATTTAAAAGTGTTTACGTAAGGCCTTTCAAATCATACAGTTGAATTTTCCAATTGATTGTTTCAATTAGGTGTGTTAAGATGAAATGTGTATTTGTAAAGTAGTACAATTTGTTGATCAGAATAAAGTTTGGGACATATTATTCCAGTGGTATTATGGCTTTAACATGTCTTCGTCCTGAAATTATTTCTACGTTTTCAAAATTTAGATTTTATAAAGTATGTTAAGTTTTTGATCTCCAGAACACAGAGACAATAAAGGAAGTGTACATAGCCTTGTATAATAGCACAGCTACATTTATGTCCACCCAAATAACGTGATGCATAATATTAAGTTTTTTAGCTATGATACAAAGGGACAATAAAGGAAGTATACACAGCCAATAGGTTTCTAAAAAAAAAGTGGTGCATAAATGCCCACCCAAGGAGTTACAGGTTCAATTCAATGCGGTGGTTATGTGTGCAGTGTGTTGGGGGTTGTGGGTGTGTGTGTCTTAATCTGTAACCAGGCGGATCTTACTGGTTTAAAAAAAATGTGGTTTCATATTATAGATAATAGTGCAGGGGGGCATGGCGTCTAACACGAACCATCAGTTGTCATACGATTTATCGTATATTTAGGATCCACGATCCATGACGATACATGCAAATATGCAAACCGACAACGTGTGGAGATCAACCTGTTGAGTGACCACAAACAAATTGTGGAGGGCCGACGATAGTATACGTCTACATGAAAATTACTCTATCAAACCTTTTGACAGTTCGAAATCGCACTAAGGGTATAAAATTACTCAACATGTCTTGGAAGACGTTTAATCGAGATTTTCATATTTTCTAAGAAAGTCAAAACATAATTATTTCTATATCTTTTGCTCAATAGGTTATCAACTCACTATTATACGATCATGGGCCTTATTTCCCACCCTTAAAAATCATTGACACAGCAAATAAAAACACAATTACCCCCATTGTTTTCCTATTCCTTCCATGGAAAAGCTATATTCAAACTTTTGAATTTGAAGTTAAAAATGATATTTTTGCCAATTTATCCGCTGGCAATAATGAATTATAGGATTAATAGATTATTAATAGGACTGTTTATGGATGCCATTTTATTTTAAGGCTGTATTTTAATACATTTCAAAAATAGAACATAAAAATATGAAATTGTAGCTTTAAATCCAAATTCATTTTACTTGTCACAACATAACCGAAGCGCATTACAAATATGTATTTCAATCAGACTATTTAACTCGCTGTGCTTTAATAACAGTACTAAGTAAACTGTAATATGATCTATGCCAATGCTTTTTGTTTAGATGCTATAAGTAGGTACAGTATATTTTCTACCGTATGTTTTTGGCAGGAATGTGTAATGATGTACGTAATGATGCACACTTATAACATCAACCAAACCCAAATCATATATATTCTACATGACATAATACATATTTATCAACATTTGCCAACATGATTAAAAAGAAAATTTCAAGATAAGTTTGTGAAAAACGGTAATTTACGTAATATTATATAATTCCTATAACATATGGGTATCTTTTTACCTAAATTTATTATATTCTGAATCACAGAATCTACAGCAATACCTGACTACATTTTCTAAAAACGAAACCCTGCAGAATTCTGAACAAATATCACGATACATTAACCCGCCTGCGAATATACTGGACACTTCTGAGGCCCGTGGTTATAGGTTGCATGCAAACCTTCAATTGAACACATCTACAGCATTTCTCTTCAACAATATAACTTTATGCTCGCGTAAGGCTGATATGTGGTACTACTAACCTTTTGAGTCCGGTGTTGCGTTGTTAAAACTACCCAAAAAACTAATAATACTACTAATTAATTATTTATTATCCAGACACTAAATTAATTTTGTTTGAAATGAATGAAATTTTAGCACCACTTAATTATAATGAATGGACCTTTACCGTGAACTAATCGAAAACCAAAGATCTCCGATATCCGAGTCTTGTTCTTCGGTGGTTTTTTATGTCTTGTTTATTTGGTTTGGATTTCTGTATGAGTGGATTCACAATACATAGAGAATCCTATAGGAGTCGTTTTTGATAGCATATAAACACTGGCCAAAAAGAGAGAGAGAGAGTAACGTTCATTCGACACAAACTTGGTCATTTCTGGACTAACACACGGTTTAATGTTATTTCAATACTTCGCTTGCGCGTATGGGTCTTTAGCAGTGGGTGAAACCGGAGAAAACCCACGAGATTGGACAGGCAACCCACTCCCTGCTACCAAAAACCAGGCCATTGGACTCAATGACTCTGAATACGTATATTTTAATAATTCGCTTGCGCGTAGGGGTCTTTAGCAGGGGGAGGAAACCGGAGAAAACCCTCGACGTTGTACAGGCGACCCTACTCCTTGCTACCTACAACCAGACCAGTTGACTCAATGACTGGAGCACCCACACCCACCCCTCTCGTCTATAAAGGAACGACAATTAAGAGATTCGTTTTTGTCTTCACATAATTCTTAAACTAAAAACAGCAAACAGATGGAAATGATTCAGGACTATTTCGACTGTCCCCATAAAGGGGATTGGCGATCACCCCGATTTCTCAAAGATCCAATATAAGTTTAAATAGGCATTACGCACGAGAAAAATATGTCTTTTTTCGGTCTTTTTTCTGGCTTCAAATGTTATATAAATTATATCAAGACATTTATTCACCAATAATCAACCCTCTACTAGACCATGGACTGGCTCAGATATTGAATAGATTAGACAATTTTCCGATATCGTCAATAAACAATGATATGGGCGTCACGGAATCTGCCGATTGCTGGACTGTAGATCCAGACTTTATTTATTATCGTGGCAATGACGCCATCGATAATATGAATTGGCAATCGGAATAACTTTGGCTGTTTCTTGTCAAAACTTCAGACATTGATATCCTCGGGCTCATAATAAAGTAAGTTGACTGAAATTTTCAATGCAATAATTTGAACTAATATACCAAGAGCGCCTAGCTCTTTATAAATTATACACATCTAACATATTCCTTTACTTCATTTTAACTTATTAGGCGAATTTTATTTTAAATGAACTTTATCTACTTTAACCTAATTAAAATATATAGAGCAGTATTCTAATCATACATCTTTAAAATGTCGATCATCTTTCATCTGCTTCACGTGATTACATATTAACCCAGTTTATGGAATCGGATTTGCCAGGTAACTATGACTTTGCAATTCTGTTTGATTAAAATATATATATATATATATTCCTATTTCAATAACTAAACATTAAAATCGCACATCTTGTTATTGATTTTACAGTCTTCAAAATTAATTAATAATGTGATGAAATAGGAAGCACAGTTTGGAATTAATGCATGAAATGAAATGAAATGGGGTTTAACTTCCTACTTTTCCGCTCCGAACTGGGCTAATGAAGACGGGCATACGTCATACAGTATGCTGTGGGGGAATTGTGCCCAGACAGCGAAACTACAGCCTACTCTTTATTGAATTTCAACTGCCAATGTGTACACGGAACCTCGTTTTTTTGGACAATCCGAACGACTAGATAGCTATGATTGTCAGACGTCCGTCCTGCATCACTGACAACGGGGCACCACGCCGGTAAATCTGGATGTACTTTCTCAAAACACGAACTCAAGGCTAGCGAGGCAGCATCCAACGCACTTAGTCACCGTGGCCAGTTCATTGTCCTTTCTATGTATATGATCCCGTGGGCTTGATGATGTTTTTAGCCAATTAGGATCCAAAGATAACGTCAACTCCAAACTCTAAATTGGTAAAAAGCAAATTGTATAATTCCCTTGCCACGGCAAAAATCAGCTCAAAAACCTATTTCGACTTCTAATTGATTATAAAATTCCAAACTTTGCGTTTGGCTATTTAAGACGTTTGTGAGATGGTGAACAAGGTCGTGTTTACTTGTACCTCAAAAGCTCCCACAAGGCCATTAACTTCCTGTTTATCAACAGACAAATAGTTGGATGTCATCCAGTCTCTTTTCACCGATCAAATCAACAAAGTAAATAAAGAACATGTCCGAATTCCTTCGTGAATAAAAGAAAGTCAGCCTACCTCAGTTTATGACAAAGATAGTGGCTTGATTTATCGGCTGGGCTATAAATGGAATTATAAATATAACTCAGACATAGACTAATGAAATATTCACGACATGTTATTGACTTGGGATTCGTACATTTGATCTGGGTTGCCTTTAAAAACAAGATCGGTTATTAGATATAATGCAAAGTAACATCAAAACCTGCTGGGATGATCTTTGTCGAAGTTTAAAGAGAAGATATTTGTTATTGCCCCTATATTAACTATTTATTTTAAGCTCATCGATGTAACTTTAAAGACAATGTTTTTGACTTTTTCTTATGATTCTTGAACGTCACATTTGAACAGATTGTGTAATTGTTATTTACGTTTGATATGCTTGTGCAAAGTTGCCAGCAGCGTTATTTTGATTTTGTTTACGGATATTTGGAGAAAACCTATGTTTAAGAAAAGAACCTCAAAAAAATGTAATCCAGCTTTATAAAGCTTGATATATTTAAATATATCTTTAACACTGCTATATTCACACTGCTATATTCACTTGAAATAGTTAAGCACTCCCATGGATTTGTGTTAGCAACTAATAATAGCTCGTGGTAATAAAGGAAAGTGGAACCCAAAAAAACACAACCATTATTCTCAAATCAACTTACTTGGCAATTGTTATTATGATGTTCTAATGAGGGAAATTACCACAGAACAAACGCATAGGTACTGCTATTGGCAGGAGCAAATATCATTGCAAGTGTGTCGCTATCAAGCTCATTCAACATGTCAAGGTTGCTCTCCTGGAGCAAAAAAGGGCACATTATGTACCGACATGACTTATGAATTATTATGATTAACTCCACTGCATTCCGAGGGGAATAGTCGTCATTATCTCCCTGTCCAATCTAAGTCGTTCATCAGTGACATGGAACAGAAACCTGTTTCTATCCGAGTATGGGATAATCCGACACACCCTCAAATTCCAGTCGCTCGCCTTCTAAATACCGTGACACAGGTTTTCTCTGATCTCTCAGTAAGGAGCTTTTGGAGTTAAATTGTGCTAGTTCCAGGCGGTGTTTTAAAATTGTGACAGGCATACGACAATTGGTCAGACATTGATGTGAGAACGCGCAAACGGCGTTGATCCCGAGAGGTGTTTCTATTATAAAACAATAGAGACAGGGGGATACCCACCCCAGCAGACCTACCAACACTCACCCAAACCCTAATTTCAGTATACGCATCGAAAATGAACGAAAGTCCTTTAAGTCATTAGTATAATAAAATGATCTATATACTGTGTGTGTGTATTATTAAATAAAAATTATAGCCTTCTAATGGGTCAGAAAGAATGACGTTAGCTCATACACTGGGGGGTCCTGAATTAGGCGAACATTCGTCTGGATTTCCTCTATGGTCCCTTTGTTAGTGGTGCAGGGTGGGTGGTGTAGAAATGAGAAGCTGTTAGTCTTTCAGTGGGAAGAAACATCGAAACTAGTCGGAAACGCAGCTATCATGGGAAAAGGTCCCTCTCAGTACTTTGTTTTGCTCATGTCCGCCTTCGCAGTCCGTTCATGCCCGAAATACGTTACAACAAATTTCATTTCTTTATAATTTTTACTTTCGTCATCAGTGTTAGTGATCCATGAGCCGCTGTAAAAGATGACATGCTATCAAAAATTGTCAATGTTTTTCCTTGTTGCATGGTTGATCAAAGTACTTTTTTTTTGAGTACATAACACCACCACTTTGAAGCTTCCAGCTTTAAAATTAATCTTTAATTGGAAATGAAAACCGTAAATTAAAAAAATATATATATTATTTGCGGTTACCTCTAGAATTCGTAATTTGAAAGAACAG
Organism: Patella pellucida; assembly: GCA_917208275.1. Lineage (NCBI taxonomy): Eukaryota > Metazoa > Mollusca > Gastropoda > Patellidae > Patella > Patella pellucida. The sequence goes on from OU795039.1 coordinate 69,746,223, forward strand.
TTTGAATTATTCACTTTGAGAAAAAAGTTTCAATTTCATGGCTTCTTTCATCTTTGTTATTTAAATCACTAACCGTTTAATTAAGAAAAACTGTAAATTATTTACACATAAACAAAAGGTCAATATCGAGAATAGAAAAACACAATATCCGTAACTTAGGCCAGAACTAAAGGCGCTCTAATTGAAGATGTGGGTTTATGTATTAAAAGAGACGTTCAAACTTGATGTTTTTGTACCAGGAATCTAACGGTAATAAACAACCGTGGGTATAGACATCTCTAATTTAAAGCCAACAGTAATTTGTTATTAGGTTGTTGTATCCAAAAGGTCACTGTTATTATTTTACGGAATAATTCAAGGGTTGATGATTAACACGGGTATTCATTTCGGTGAACAATTCAGTTGCTATATATTTAATATTGTAGATTACAAACCCGGGTCATGCTTTGGTTTTGGAAACCATATCAATATAATTATAGGTATTCAGATTTCTTGTTCATTTATATTGTTGCACTTTAAAACATATCTTGTATACGATATCCTGGTTGTACGTGACAAGGGACTGGATCGCCGTCCAACCTCGTGGGTTTTCGCCGGGTCCTCGGGTTTCCTACGCATATGCCAATTATAGAAATAGCGGAAGGAAACAGAACCCAGCGAAATCCTACAGATTGTCAAACCGACCCTACTCCTGGTTCGGGATCACAGCATTTGCCCCTGTGACAGATCTTATGATCTAATGGTATTCGAAGTTCAACTCTAGATTTAGTGGTTATAATTTGAATCGTGTTTTCTTCTTTCACGCTGTATTTGCCCTGTTTTAAGCAGACCTTTGCTTCAAAGTGTTATTCACAGTTCAAGAATGATATTAATCTGTGATTAAATGTCTTAATATCTTTACATTTCCCTAATGCAATATGGATTCACTTATTTTCGTTTTTCTTCATAATCTAAAAATAATATGTTCCTTTGAATTCTCTTGCTATTATTTTTTTTAAGTAAACGAAACGAAATTGGGTTGAACGTCCTACTGTTCTGCTCCGACTGGGCTAATGAAGACGGACATACGCGAAAAGTGTGTTGTGAGGGCAATTTTACTCGGATAGCGGGGCTGTAGCCTACTCTTATATCGAATTCTAACTGCCGAGGGAACGTTTACGTGTACGTCAATGTGTACACTGGACTGTTTTCCATCCTGCACCACTGGCAAGAGGAAACCACACAGGAAAACGGAAGGGGGTGTACTCAAGCAGCGCATGATACCCGTCGTCACTAGCTGACTGACAAGGACGAAAACTGTGGCTTTGAGTCGGATTTAACCGGAGATAAATGTAATACATGGTAATAAAGCCACCAGACCGGTTTATCAAAATGCCGTGTTCGTAGGAAGCTGAATACAACGGCGACCACTCGTTCGGATGAAACGAAGCACCGATGTCGCGTACGTAAACTAACCTTTGATATTTGGGTGGGTTTTTTTTGGAAGGGGCGGGGGTGCCGACGACGGAAACACCGCAGTCAGTGCATAATTACTCTCATAGTTATTGTGTGGTGTCTGTCTTTTTAGTCTCGCCTGTTCTAGTGCTGATACCCGCAGAGTTGCAAAAATATGTCGCAATTAAAGCCCCAATACCACTCTTGTTGTAACTGAAAAATATGTCCCAATCTTTATTCTGGTCAACAATTTGTACTATTCTAAAATATTTCAATTAATAAATGATACGAATTTCATCTTAACACACCTAATTTTAAAATGGAAAAAATTCAACTACATGCCGTAACATGGTTTGAAAAGCCTTACGTAAACACTTTCAAATACAACTTGGATTTAAACATATTTTCGAGCCCTCTGGACAAGTAAGATGGCTAATTTACACAACAGGTAGAACACTTAAACATCTTGTGGTTAGAATAAGTCTAAAACAAATTTCTGGACCTGTGAAGCCAGCAAGAGTGTTATTGTCCCTTTAAGATAATTGACAGTAATGATAATTATTTTATAGTATTGCGTCGCTGTTTCCAATATCTTTTTAATGGATTTCATTAACAAAATACATAATGTTGAATACGACAACACATTCAGGTAGACTTTAACTTGTTTAGCGCCACGTGGCGTGATTAGATATATTGATAAAGCTTGGAGAATAATTAAATTGAGTTCTTAAATTAACACGATTGGAATGAAAATGTTGAATTGTCCCATAACAAGACACAAAGCGGCTTTAAAATATTCCAAAAAATCGATTGTATTATTCAGCTACAAGATTTGAAGTATTGTACTTAAGACCAGGAAGCGTTTCTCGTTTAGTTAAATCATGAATATTTGACGATTGAGTAAATATGATTATAATTATAGAGTACTTTACAACGTAGTTTAAATGGTAATCTGAGAAATACCAGGATATGCAGTAGAAAGGTCAACCTTCATCTAGTAGAGTATTGCGTTACAGACTTGTTTATGTTGAAAACTCAACACGGAAGTTACTGAGAATACATAGACAGGTAAAAACAATGGTTCCAGTCAATATAGCAAGAACATTATTCTTTTACGCCAGCTACAGTTGTCCCATGTGATCACAAACGAATAACTTTCACTTTTAGCAGTGTACCTTCTCTTTAATTATTTCACTTCTTCAATCTGCTTATTTAAAGTAGCTAATTCTCTAACTCAATATCATCCCAAATCGTCAACATTCAGGTCATTGCAAGCGCCATATTGCTGATTATATTCACGTCAATATGCCAAAGTACATATTAAAAAGAATCTCCGCGCTTGTCATATTTTATCCATGGGACGTAAGCCTTTGTTTGATTTTAATAAAATCTTTGGACAATAATTATTCCTTGGATGGATCTATTTTTAGTTACAAATTGTATGAATTAATTTGAATAATCGATTTATCTAGTGTTACGTCTTGTAATTTACTGATGACTTTTATTAGGAAATTAATTTTGAAATTTAAACCAAGAAAATTTAAAATAATTATTGATAGCAACTTATATAAATTTAAATTAACAGAGTTAATATTAAAAGTGTAGTAATAGCAGGTGATCGAGAGTTTGCGGGAATAATTTGGCAATTTCTAATTTGTTTCTAAATATATACCGTATAATTTCTAACTTGTGGAATAATTATTTCACGAGAATGCTATTTTAAGTAATGGTTGGCGATGTATGACTTATCCACTCTAAAATCAAAACAGCAACGCTATATTATGCCCCGGCTTAGATTCAACGCGTTTAATACAACAAAATATAATCAAGTTAAATAACATGGTTTAATTTTTCTGAACAAAATTCGAGTTTCCCAAAAAACATATTCAGTCAGATTAATAACACATTCTACTGAAAGACATTTACAATATGGAGATAATACAGCTCTATTTATAAACAGAAAACACAATGCATCAATTGGAATACTGACCGACACTGATCCAAAGATAAATGAAAGTTGGAAAATCAGAATGATGGAATAGAAAGAAAACCAAAGACTCAAAGTCAAAAGGATTTGTCGACAAGTTGCGAAGGATACAGAAAGCGTTACTTTTATAATTGTCATGCCATAAACTAATCACCCGATTGATAAAGCTCGGAGCATAATCGATGGTGATTCCTACATTTACGAGATCTGAATAAAACAGTTTATTTGTCCTCCATATTACGCAGAAAAACATCTACGAGAAACGGCTTTGAAATATTCAAGAAATTGCATATTTCTACAGCAGGTTTCTTATATTATTGTACTTGAGACCAGGAAGAATTTCTCGTTTTATTAAATAATGAATATTTGACGATTGAGTAAATATGATTATAATTATGAGGTACTTTACAGCGTCGTTTGTATGGTAATCTGAGAAATACCAGGCTATGCAGTAGAAAGGTCAACCTGTATCTAGTAGAGGATTACTAAGAGACTTATGTTGAAATGAAGACAATGGTAATATATAGACAGGCAAACGTTAGTCTAGTTCACCAGTAAGTATATCATTGAAGCCGGATCCTTTGGGAGTCAATTGACATGTACGCAACTAAAACTTTTTTTTAACGAACGCAACAGTTCCCCATGTAATCACACACGAATAGCTTACACATTTAACAGTTTACAGGCTTCTTGCACTCAGTTTCATCGATCTGCTTATTTTAAATAATCTGCCGACAAAAGGAATATAAAAATGTTGGTGTAGGACACATTTCTTAAGGGTATAATAAACGATGCTTCCCTTAAGAGGATTTCAAGCGCCATACTGCAAATTATATTCACGACGATTTGCCTAAGTGCATAATAATAATAATAATATATTAATAAATGTTCATTTTTGACCACTAAATACACCCATAGGGCAGCTTAAGTGATATTTAAATAAAATTTCATCGCTAGTCACATTTTATCCCTGTGGCAAACGCTTTAATTTGATTTTAATATGATCCATTGAAAATATTGCAGTTTTTAAGGGATCATATCGCGCTAAAATCACGTATGGACGTTTTAATAAAAAGGTTTGTCGATTGTTTAATAGTTGGTATTTTTAATTCATAGAATTATTCTGTGGATGTACCGAAATAAGATTTAATCATAAACATATTTCAAATAGGTAAAATCATTTAATTGAAAACATGTTTTAAATTATCCAAAAAGTAATATAACACTATAGCTGCAGACATTTAAAATAATTGTAAAATACCAAATTTTACATCCAGCTGGTAGGAAATAAGTTATTATGCTTTGGTAACATTTTCCAGAAAATTGCACTTCATACTCTAATAATTGGAAATATGAATGGGACGTTTTTTATTCTATCAGTAAACATTAAACTGTTGTAGGTGTATGAAATAGTATATATACTAATATCCGTCTGGTGTGGGTGTATAAAAAAATAGATATACTAATATCCACCTGGTAAAAATGATCTGGAAACGATCAAAGCAAGAATAACTATTTCTTGTATTAAAGGTTTTTTTATTTATAAATTCCAATGTTTTGGAACAAATATGCCGTTGCTAGTATGATAAAATTATTTGGATAATGCAATCATGGCCAGTTGTTTTTGTAATATTTTTTTAATGTAGGTTGCAATCCAGTCATAATAAACGAAGCTATGGTAACGCCCTTCAGGTGTTCCAGTAAAAGTTCTGTGCACTGTAAGAGATTGGGCCAGTAGTTCAGGATGATGACACTAGTTACAAACTTAGCTGTGAGTAGTGATGAGGCATACCTCTTCCCATTAGGCTAATTCCGACAGCCAAATCACTATTGTCGTACCCGATCTGTTGATTACAAGTATGATCATTGAAATCAGTAAATAAGTCGACTATTTGAGTTGTTGCTACACGTCAAGTGGTGCCAGTCCACACTACTTGATTACCCGGTAACATTACAGCAAAATCAGAACACCCAAGAATCCAATCGGAATTTAACTAATTTTAATCCCTGTTAATGGGATCGACATACTGGAAGTGTAGTGATTTGTATTATAAATAACTTACAATAAATCAATCAAAGCCTTGTGTAGTACGCGTTTATTTAATCAATTATCAAATAAACACCACCGGATATAGCACAAAACATGTCGAATTAAATATCAGAACAGAATAAACATTTAAAATAGAAAATTATTTACTTAAATACATTATATTCAATTAAAACATAGTGTTCTGATGTTGTCAGGCACCGACAAATATTGTTTTGCCGTTGCTATCAAAAGACAATGCCTCAAATCACCACAAGTTAATTGCGCAAAGTTAATTGAACGTGACATTTAAAGATGCAATCCACAAAAGTATGTGTGGGGTAATTAAGTCCAATAAATGTATGGCAGATTTGGTATATATGGAAACTAGGAACGAAATCCTTCTGGGGCACACCCACGACAAAAATCTAAGGGGATGATGTATGTCCGTGTGTTGTCTGCTTAAATGTTGTAGGGGTGTGTCGTTTAGTTTATACAAATGGCTGGTTGTTGTGGCAACGATGAGGAGCTTAGACTTACTGCATATTTTGCGATTAAACGACGGAAAAGACGTCGGCAGAAAATATCCCAAGGTTCCACACGGACCTCAGTATTTATGGTAAATGGACAGCGAGTAATGACAGATTGTACAATCTGATAATTGACCCTATCTTTCAATTATATTGTATTGAGATAAAGTAGTTAGAATATGTTTTTGGTCCAAATGTATCAACCAGATCTCAAAGTGTGTACGCGAGAAGGCATCTTAAAAATGAATTAGACTATATGCACAACAACAGTACCTTGACTTTACCAGATGAACGTATCAGAGTGACCGGGGTTCTCATTGAAAAGTAGTACCAGGTTTATGACGCCATTCACACCCAAAACGGCATTTCCTATTATTCGATCTACACTGAATCCGAGCAACACATATTTAACCTACTTCTGTGACTTACCAAACGAAAAGCAGTTTCTAATGTTCTGATAATAGTAAGTTTAGCCTGACTTGAGCACAACCCCCACCCAACTATAATTACACCCGAACTAGGGATATAATAACGGCCTTTGGCTTGAATGTTAGTATGATAGAGAGTACCGAATTCCGACCAAAAGTCACATCACCCCTTAACAACGTTGTGTGTATTACCTGCACTCAAACTAATGGAATATATAAAATCTATATAATCACTCAACCTCGCTTGTCTGCGATAACACTTCGGCGGAAGCGGACGTAAAATTAAAACTAGGAAGCTGAAATTATACGTTTTTCGGTATGCGGTTGAGTACGAATAAAGCAATTGACCAGCTGGGCAGTGCAGTTACTCAAGATGGTATAATCATGTATATAGTTCTCTTAAATATGAATCAGTCTACAATCTCAAACAGCAAGATTAGTTACACACAGACACTAGTGTTATTATTTTTCACCGAAATACTAAATGGTCTTCAACCCAAGGAAGTGGAGATCAATTAAAACAAAACTCGGTCGATTCAGTTTCTCAGAACTACTGCTAAAGCAAACAGTCGGCGGTCTTGTATTGATAAGAGAGACAAAAGACCACGTCTGAAGAATTTGAGCAACATGTCTTAGAAAAAAAGCCAAGTTACAAATCAGGAAACAAACCAACTCTGTGTTGTTTAAACAGAAAAGGGATGTCGGTGATTGAAGGGACGAACGTCAACGAAAGGTTTCTGATGATGGCTCAATCTTAACTAAATATTTCTTTTTCTGTTGGCGGAGTTGACAGTTACTGTCTAAACGTGTTTTTATGATAGTTTTCTGGTATTAAAATGACACCGCTTCTACACAAGTTCCTTCATCAGACTGTGTAGTGCTGTTATATCAATACAGCCGCGTTTATTTAAGTAGAATTAGTAGAACAGTCAGTTATAAATCGAGTTAAATTCAGTATTTGAAATCAGTATCTTGCGACCTTTTAGCACTTCTGTATTAACCTACATCTATTTACAAGTTTTAAAGGACACCATTGGTGTCAGTTAGCGTCAGATATGTGATACAGCTGGTTAAACATGTTCCAAATATAATTTTATCACATGGACCATAGCCACGATAGATGTGTAACGACGATTGTCCTTTAATCATTGACCTGGTACCTACCTTACATGTGATACTTAATAACAAAAGCAGCGTTGACTCTTTGTTATACTGGACATATCGGGAGAGAGAAAGAGAGAGAGAGGGGGGGGGGGGTAACGTCCAATAAGCACAAACCATGTCATTTTTAGGACTAAAATATGGTTCAATTTATTTCAATAATTCGCTTGCGCGCAGGGGTCTTTATCAATGTTTGGGCGGCCTAATGGTTTGATGCGTGCACCGAGGTTTAGCGTCCTGGATTATATTATTTGTATAATGCAACATTTTCTACATACTAAACGACTCTTAATTTACCATTCTATGTGTGTTTTTTTACGCTTTCCACCAAGGTTGCTTCTTTATGGTTAAGAATTATCCATCGTAAATGAGAGGGAGATAAAAGTAACAAAATTGAAGCTATAAAAAACAGATTCTATCACGTTGCTGTAATTAATGGCAGTGTTTACATACGGCCACAAACTAATGGTTTTTGACAAGCACAAGCATCGCATCGGACAACATTCACTTTAAAAAAACTTTTTTATGGGAGTTATGGCCTTCAAGTTAAATTCCATCATCTTCTCAGTTACAATATCTTCTGAACAGAGTCTATGGACAGATTCTTTTTTTTTTCTAAACAATATTTTTTTTATTGAATATTAGGCTTAGGAAACGGGCAAAGCCTGAATGAAGATGTGATTTGACGTCCTTCATTCTGTGTATACCCAATGTATACACTATGTAGTTCGATACTCTGCAGTGGGATAGTAATCCAATTGCCAGAGAATCTTTCACGTGCACGTTAATGTGTACATTGGACTTAGGTCATTCATACAATCCGAACGACTTTACACTTTCTAGACTAAAACGGGATATGCTATAAATATGAAGCAGAAGAAGAGAGGGCGGAAAGGTTGGGGGGAGGTGTCAAATAAAGCGGGGAATTATATTATTCTTGCATTAGTCGTTCTTTAATCATCAGCTATCAGAGAAGGGGATGGGGTTTTACGTCTTCTCGGCACAAACTAGGTCATTTCGAGACTAACATATGGTTTAATTCTATTTCAATAATTGGCTTGCGCGTAGGGGTCTTTACGAGACATTAAATCTTTAAGCTTTTGATAACACCGGATACGTTTTACATCCCTGGGGTTTTCAGATAGAAAAAAACTATACATAGCGTATTCTTCTGGTGTTTAGTTGTTGTACCTACCTGGTGTTTTATTAGATATAAACATGTACGTTACACATGTGTAGTACAATTGTTTAAAAACATAAAGGAACATTTTCTGGGACGTTATGGATGCAGACGAAAAACAAAGTTTACGTGTTGTATTTCAGATAAACGGCGAGTTGACTATGATGAAAGTTAGCTGAATTAAAATTCATGGTGGACCAAGTAGTTAATATAACGTTTTATACGTGCCGTATTTTTTAATCACCAATCCGCACCAGTACTTCAGTAACCCCGGCAGAGAACAAGTAAGCCTACATGGGTTTAGTCTGCGAAGTGAAAGTAAATCATTTCTGACAAACGAATTTATTGAAACGTTATATTTAAAGTACAAGCGTGCTCAATCCTGCCTCGTGACAACCTCTCTTTAATTAACAACTGTAGGTCAAGGTGACTAGGAACATATGCAAAAGAACCGTCTTGTGTTGTATTAATTGTACTTTGGGGAATACTCGTTCTGTTTTAGTAATAAATCCTATATGTTATGTACAGAAATATAAATAATTCATGGAAGGGAAATTAACGTGTAATAGTTGACCTTGAGTGTAATTAAAGGGGAGTTACGGTTACGAGATTAATTACACCTATAAATTAGTAACAAACACCGTAACTGTGTCAGTTAATTCGTATCAATAATTAATTAAATCGTGACAGCTATAGTTTTATAAAGCTACTGATTAATTATGGATTGATTAACTTAATATATATACATACCGATAGCTAAATGTTAGTAGAAGCCGATAGAGAGAGAGAGAGAGCGAGCGAGAGAGAGAGATATGTGGCTTAATGTTAATAGAAGCTGATAGATAGACAGAGAAAGAAAGAGAGAGAGAAATGGGGTTTAATGTCCACGCGACACAAATTATGTCATTTCGGGACTAATATACGGTTTTAATTTTATTTTAATAATTCGCTTGCGCGTAAGGGTCTTTAGCAGTGGTCGGAAACCGGAGGACCCGGAGCCTCTATTGTCCAAAAAGCACACCGTATTCGTTCAAAGAACCAGACCATTAAAAGGGTTTAACTATTTCTTTCTGGAGACAATGTGTTCGTTATCCTGGTACCACATCATAATCTGGTTTTAAATTAATCTCTAAGAATTACCAAGATACCAAATCTACCCTTGGCCTTTGACCTCGAAGTTACGTTCCTACATGTTAAGACTCAGCTTCCGGCGTAGCAATTACAAGAAGTTTCACGACTGTAGTAGCGAGAAATCGGCCAAGGTCATGTGTGCTTTAAATGAAAGACAATAACATTTTATGACCTCATTAGCAATAGCTTAGATCAAATTTGAATACTGAAACACGTTTCATACATTATAGGAAGAAATGTAGTTTCTTTTTTACGACCTCAAAAAAAAATGTTACAAGTTTCACGTCTATTTGGGTATTAACTGCATAGATTTATTGATGACATTGTAATCTATATTATTGGAAACCTTTCTCATCGGGCTATATTCGTTTATATCCTTGGGGATTAATTAGATACTGTACAAAAAGAAAGTCTGGGACGGAAATGGGTTGAATAGTAGAAATTGTAATGGGTATTAGAGGGATTGTCTGACATGTACATCGTGCAATATCCAACCGACGAGACTGATATTACGTCATGATTAATGCTAATTACAACAGAAATATGCTTAAAAGAGGGGATATAGCATCTTGAGACTGGGGTACTTCTATTTATGGTTATTCAGCTATATAAAGGGAATGCCTTAGAACATCGACATCCTCGCAAACATAATTAGCTCAATGTCATCAATGTTATTGGAGAATTCCTTTAATCGTTCTAATTTAATTTTAAAACTTTAAAAATACCTTCATTGTCACAGCCACTCTCCTAATTATGTTTGAGCATCGACGGCATGTGTTTATATTTAATTGGCATGATGCATTCTACCCCAACATTAATTTCAGATTACATATATGAGTTTTAAGAAGTTGTGAGATGCTAGATCTGGAGAATGGGTGGGTTGGGGGAGGATCTTGAGCTTTGCCCAGGAGCAGTCAGGCACCTTTGCGATGTTTACCTCGGCGCTTTTCATTGATTAAATCCCACGCCCTTTGCATTTCATCTGTAGTAATATGCACCATTTGTGAAATGAGGTTTAAGTTCCTAAACTTGTGCCATTTATGGTGGTACCCTTCTTTAGATAATCTATTATATGTTAACGTCCTCTAAAACCCCCAGAAACGTAGGCCATTACCTTGCCACTGGAAAACTTTTAATTTGTGTCTCTTGGTATCAATAGAGAGGTTTCGCACCAGTACGTATACAGTTAGTGAGACGGATACGTCATCAATCTGTGTGTTCTTGTGACGTCACAGCCACTTTCCTTATCCGTAATGCGTACTTAAGGACGGTTAGTCGGGTCACTGCACGTGGTAGAAACTAATTTGTGATCTTAGTGGAACGGATATGTCATCAGTTTGTGTGTTCTTGTGACGTCACAGCAAGTTTTCATATCTGCTAATCGTACAGACGGACGGCTAGTCAGCTTACTACACGTGGTCGAAAAACGAGTAAGTAATCTTCAATTTTTTCATAATTTTGATTATAAACAAACTATTTCATGAATTACAAATCGACTATGTCAATACCATGTAGTCCACAGAATTAATGATTATTTGTGTTTTGAACAGCAAACACCTGCCCAAAAGGCGCTTTGAAGAGACCCCTATACTAGGACAAAAATTTTCGATTATTAATTTTTTAATTTTTTTTTTATAGAAATGGCGATGGCAACAGCAGCAAAAAAGCCGACACGCTTTTATCGTACAATGGATATTAACCTGTTAAAAGAAGTATTAGCACAGTGGTCACCTGTCCAAATTAATCTACAGGTTTTGAACGTGCAAATTGTTCTCATTCCAAACTTCCGCCTATAGTTGTTGTTGCACGTGCTTTTTTCTGCTGTTAAGAAAGCGGCCTGTGTGTCACTTACCATTTTGTGTAAAACCGTTCTCTTAGCAAGAGCGAGCAGTCCCGCCATAGAAGTAACTATTTTACGGAATTCTTACTTATGTTGTATATCTGATTTTAAGTGTAACGCATTCAAGCGACCACCATACTGTCCTATTTTCGCAGACGAATCTCTCGAGAAGTTTGCAATACCAATCCTCTTTAATAAATATTTATCAATCTAAATAAATCCACGGACTGATCATCGCTGATATTATCCATATATAAATCGACATCTGGATCGTATGTTACAAGGTCTTTGCGTCGTGTATCAGCATTTTCCAATTGATGAAGAATCATGTTTTCGTCGTCATTCTCGATCGCCATAATGATTCATTAAAGCCCCCCCCCCCCTTTTGACTAGACATACACGAACGACAGATATCCGCTATACGTTAAAAATGCGAAACCTGCAATAGCCGTCTAACCGTTAACGGATAGCTATGTGTAACCGTACTTGTTTACGTGCAGGTGCGAAATGTCTCTAATATGTCCCAAGAAAGCAAGTAGACCCCCCCCCCCCGGACAGTTCTCGCGAAATGTTGAATCAATTAACCCTTCTTTGAACGTTTTGGTGTTTTGTCAATAATTTGGACATTCAGCGGACAAACGCTTTGTTCATGTAAAATGAGCATAACTAATTCGTTCCTCTGATCTCTTGCTAATTGGACGTGTAGTAGCTAACTATCTGACATGTACTCGATGTCCTTCATTATCGTGTCGAGAACATTATGAACTTTATATTGGATTGCCACTTCACAAGGGCGGTCATACTGTGGCTCCGTGCTGATCCAACCCTTGTAAACTCAACACACCACTATTCAGCTATATCATACGAAGGACCATTTTACCTAACATTTGTGTCATCATGACATCCTAAGTCTTTGAAGTATACTATTTCAAATGTGTTTTCTCAATTTTCACAGACAATGACAGGGTCATGCTGGTTGACTGCTATATGTGTAAATTTAAAGAACATTAATTCGTGTTTTGCATGTCAAGCGCATGCTGAGATAATATCCTAGCAACATGAGCATACAGATTGATGGTCCGTTAATGGTTTGACCGGAAACTGCCCCTCGTATGTATCTCGTTAAATTCATCATACTTAGTATAGGGTGATTCGCCCTGCCCCGTTAACAAAGGTCTCGACAATTTACCGAAATGATTAGTCGAGATAGACCCTATGCACGGAAGATACAGGATTATAGCACACCAAACCTTAAGGTTGTAATACTAGTTTTATGGCTTGTTTACTTAGACGTTATTGGCAAAACTAATTACCGGCAACTAATATACAAAGTGATAAAAGTTAATCGATTGTCAGGATGAATTCAACCCAGTTAGTGTTTTACATGACAACACTATGTTTATATATGAGTCCAGTGTTACGATACAGTTTTAGTACTACTTGATAATTACCCCTCATTTAAGTTAAATTAATTTTAATTAATCAGACGTCGGCTCAGCTTTTCTCATGAACACACTCAGTCCTTGTCGGAAATAGATGAGTAATCTCCTATTGACATTAATAACCATAAAATCGGTGAACACGATACACGGCTTTTAATGGAATTGTTTAAAACCCGATGAGGAACATATTGCCCGGGCAGCGGTGCCACCACCTACTCCTATATCGTATTCCAACTGTCAAGGGATCTTGTACGTTTAGGTAATGTGTACAAGGGACCTCGATTTTCGTCCCCCTCCGAACGACTAGACAGCTGCCCTTGTCAGGCCCTCCATCCTGCATCACTGACAAGTGAAAACCCCGCTGAATTTAACGTCGAATTAACTGTGGTAGAACGCATTTAACGGGTAATGTCATAGATTTTTCTGTAGTTTTGTTTGATCAATCACAGGCCAATGGCTCTTTATGTTCACATCAAACATTTCAATCTATACCAGAGCTTGTCCTGTCAATTTCCACACTATTAAAATCGCATAGATGTTGTCAAAGATACTGACTGAATTATTAGCTGTGATACAACGATCCAGTTTCTATATGTCAAGTCGACTCTTTTGCTCTATGACACAATTGAGATGAGTACTTAATAAATGAAAATGTGCTTCTTTTTATAAGCGTTTCTCTTCTCAGTCATTTAACAGGTTAACCCGACAAAAGGATTCCGTGCTTTAAAAAAATATGTTTTATAAGAATCCATTAACTCTCAATTATCAGAACCGTCCAATGACAAAGAAACACAACTGTTGACGTAAATGTTGTTCTTAATCAAATTGCTTGGTGTTATTAAACGTTTTATTAAAATCTACAGGGGCCAGTTGCTCAAAGCTCCGTTATCTTTTAACGATCCGTTAACTTTAACCGAGAGAAAGATTGTTGCTGGAAATAAAGCCCCCGAACATTCTGTGGTGGAAAGTATTCTATAGTGTTTTCTATAGTAAATTTAACGCAAACAACACGTCACCAAGACATGTCCGTTAAGAGTTTAATGGGTCGTTAATATAACTTAGTTTTGAGCAACCGACCCCAGGGCTATGATGGCCAAACGAATGGTGCCTTATGACTTATAAGCATCAGTCGTGTTATATAACCCCAAACAAATGGTGCTGACAATGATCGGCATCCACCGGGATTTACTGCACCAAACAAATGGTGGAATGTATAAGACGTACTGGATTACATCCCAAGAACTAAATATTTATATATATACATCAAACCAAATATCACAGTTCCGATTATTTAAAATTAAAAGTCAACATAAGATATAGTTTGAAAATGGCATCTGTCCTAACCAATAAAAACAAAAACTACACAACTCATGGACGACTTCGGCAAGCTTTAATTCTGACAGCAGATACATTCACCAGGAGATAAATTTCATAAGTTTTATAAGATGTTCATAAAAGGTAAGAATATACTGCTGAGATGTTGAAACCCAATTACGATATATAAAAGAAATGAAGCATTGGGTTGTACTCTTGACAGATGGAGGCGCGCTTACCTGGAGGTCTCGAGTACTTACCTTTTGTAGTTGGCCGAGACAATTATTAAAAAGGGAAAGTTTCTGGTCGGCTAGACGAGACTGACATCCGAGGTCCCGGGTACAAAGAGAGAGAGAGGGGGAGAGAAAGAGAAATGGGGTTTAGCTTACACCCGACACAAACTAGGTCATTTCCGGACTAATATGGGTTTTTTTATTTCAATTATTCGCTTGCGCGTAGGGGTCTTTAGTAGTAGGGGGAAACCGGATGACCAGGAGCACTGTTTGGCGTCTTCATTTCTTGATAGACGTAATATCTAGTAATAGTAGTATCAGAAGCCACCATAATTCTCCAATCTCGTAGGTTTTATCCAGGTCCTCCGGATTCCTCCCACTGCGAAAGACTCCTACGCGCAAGCGAATTATTTAAATGAACTTAAACAATATGCTAGTTAGTCCCGAAAGGACCTAGTTTGTGTCGAGTGGACGTTAAACCCCATTCCCCCCTTCTCTCTCTCTCTCCACCATAATTCAAGGACGGGATTAGATTTATTATTGTGTTATAAGCTGTCCAGCTGTTGAACGATAATACCAATATTGTGTTGAAAATTCCACTTAGAAATGCGGTTAATCGTATTTCACGGTCATGTTTGGGGGATTATATCCAATGATTATGCTGAGCACCTGGGTATTTTTGGCGAATATTTCCCCTAATCAATAGGGAAAGGAAAGGTTAATTGCGATAAAATGTGAAGTGTTCAATCGATCCCAGGTCCAGTACTGCTGAACCGAGATTTCTTGCTGCCATCTTATATCACGACAGGATGCAACAGGTATAGATACTCACGACATAATCCCACAAAATCAATAAGTAATGGCAGCAAGCTAACTCAATACTGCCATACCGATGGAGAGAGAGAGGGAGAGAGAGAGGGGGGGGGGTATTAACGTCCAAAAGAGCCAAATTAGGTTAATTTAGGACCAACATAGGGTACAATTTTATTTCAATAATTCACTTGCACATAAGGGTATTTAGCAGTGGGGAAACAGGGGAGACTCGGAGCAATTCCACAAGATTTTGGATAGGCTAACCTACTTCTCAAGTGTAAGTCTGGGATAGGAAACACGTCACGTGACCCAATGACATACCTTATTATCTAAAGCGCGCGCCTTCTACCACCTAGCCACCGAATCCCCGAACAATGATAAACTAATGACCCTCTTTGAACTTGGATAATTTACGAAGATCATATTTCGCTCAGAGCTTCCTTTTCGGCCACGAGAATGTGGTTTGAGTTCCTTGGGCATACTTCTCTGGTTATTTACGGTAGGTTTAATAGATGTCAGTGACCTGAATCGACCTGATGACCTACTGCCATAATGTACTAATGTAATAAAGAAACCTACATATAACACCTGTACAGCATATTGAACACACCTGTCTCTATTAGTTCGTTTAGGTAGATAAGTATATATTTATTAAGACGTATATATACATAAATATACTTCCCTGTTCAACGTGTATTTACCTTAAAATCCAAATTCATTGTACTGGGTGTAATTCACTTGATTTGATAATTGTTTAGTTCTTGCAATTTCTATTTTCTGTCTTGTCCGCAGGTTTATCTTGTAGATTTTTTTGATTTTTTTGTTTGTTTGTTGTTTTTTTTTGCGTGTAGTGCAGTCCTCATGCATTTACTAGTAGAACATTTTTCATTAAATTGATGAACTGTATTTGATATTATTTTTCTATTACATTCATTCGTTTTTGAGTGAGAGAGAAAAAGAAAGGGGGGGGGGGTAGCGCCTACTCAATTTTATTTCAAAAATTCGCTTCTGCGTAGCGGTCTTTTGGAATCGGAGGAAAGCAGGGAGCCGGGATGAAACCCACAAGATTGGACAGGCGACCCTACTCCATGTCACTTATAATCGTATAATCGGCGAACCGAAAACGCACCAGTTGACTCAATTAATTTTGGACTATGAGATTATAAATGCTTTCCAAAAGAACAAATTGTATTCGCTATATCTACTATCTCTTTTAACTAATAGAATGGATTCAACTTAGATGATATGGTACAGAGGCGTGTTTCGGAATTTGAGCCGCATGGGTCCGAGACGCAGACAATATCAAGTTTGGCACGATGTTTGGTGAATTACCCGACAATTTGATCAAATGAAAAGCGCCGAGACAAGATTCCTCTCCATTTTAATGCAAACACGTATATAATTAGAGTGGAGTCGGGCAATGCTTCGGACGTTTGTTTGTTCGACGTTATGTCATAGCATGAGGTAGATAAAAAAATGCCCTGCACGAACGGTGAAGTTCTGGACCGTCCCCCCCCCCTTATGGTCACATCCCTGTCATTAATATATGCAACCAAAAAACAGGGCCGTATGTAGGATTTTAAAAGTGGGGGTGCAGCAGAGTGGTAGGGCGCCAAAATAATGTCCCAAGTTACTCATTAAAAAGACCGCCTGATCAATGCCTTAAGAGCATCACTGTGTGATCATAATCAAATGTATTTTTTTATAATTGAAAGCTTGCTTTTTTGGGGGGCGCCATTTTAGGGTTGTTATATTTTTCTCTGCACCTCCGCAAGATACGGTCCTGCCAAAAAATTTATTTTGACATGAACCGACTCATTAAATCTCGGCGGGTAGATATATCTGAAGACAAGCGTATAACGTTGTCAGTGAACAAGATATATTTTGACTCGAAGCTCATAAATGTATTCGATCTCATTTGTCTGGGAATTCGGATCCATAATTCTGAAATAAACGAATTAATCTGTTATCATGCTAGGTTTATTCAGTTTAATTCATGACCTACGGGCTGATAAAAGTATGAATAACCATGAAAACATGGCTCCCAAGACACCACGTCTCGTAAAAGGCTTTATATTACTGTGTGGCACACTGTCATTCTAATTCTCTCACTCTTGGGATGGCTGATGCGGTTTTTATGTATAGTTACACAAAGAAGACGAGAAATGAACTATTATTTATAATAAAAAATACATTAAAAGACAGTAATAAGACAAAATTTGTCATAAAGAAGTGCTTAAATGGGTTTTGTATTTTTCGGAAAATGTCAAATTGCTTATGCCCAACCCAGACTAATATGTGCTAACATTGATTATGTATAACATTAAATTTAAAAAAATGTTAAAGCTAAATGATCATCCGAGTTGTTTTTAATCAGGTATAAAACAGGTTCATCGATTTATTTCACGGCGTGTAAAGATGGTGGTCGTTTTATTAAACAGGGGGTAGCGTAGATCGACGGAATTTCAATTTGTCATGTTTATGTAAATACTGAACAAAACTGAAACATGTTTGGGCTGATATTCATGTTAGAGAGAGAGAGAGAGAGAGAGATAGAAAGAGAGAGAAATTGGCTTTAACGTCCACTCAACACAACTAGATCATTTTGAGAAGAAATCGGAGTGCCCGGAGGAAACCCACGAGGTTGAGAAGGCGTCCCTATCTCCATGCCACATCACTCACACCAGGGCTCGAAACCACAGCCGCATGCCAGAGGTGGCTAGCGCGGCACTCTAGACCACTAGGCCATCCCAGCCCCCAAGAGAGATAGAGATAAAAGGGGTTTAACGTCAATTCGACACACACTGGGTCGTTTCAGGACTATAACTTCGTTAAATTTTATTTCAACAATTCGCTTGCACGTACAACAGCGGAATAAAAACCATGCCAGTTGACTCAGGATAACAGGTTTTATGATACAGGACGCACGCGCTACCCATTCGGCCATCCAACCTCCCATCACGTTGTGGACTATGTGGGTCATTTTGACCTGGCAATTGCTCGTCGGTCTACTCGTTTCGATTTTGATTTCCAACTGCTGTCAGGCTAGACCTTATGGCACAGCGCACATGTGCTAACCATTCGGTCATCCAACCCATAATATTCCTATTAGTGATTCAAGATATTGTATATGCAGGCGGTCCAATATAACCCAAAAATCGCATAGTCTTTAAGGCGCAAGACTATCGAAAATGATTGTTATGTATGGCAACATTTCACAGAAATAAGAAATCATTTTAAACGTCACTGGCGATTCAGGAAAATAAATATAGAAATATAAATGTTCCGGTCTTATGAATAGAATTGTCATCAGGAAGTGTCATAATTATAATGATCGTCGTTCAGAAGAAATACGCACTTTTATTTAGTTCATGATATACTGGATAAATCCAGATATTTGGTTGTTTATTGCACTCATTAATACTAATTGTTAACCATGTACACACATAAATTCAGATATGATAAACTAGATTTAAGACAGGACACTCTGAACTGATGTTGTTATTCATCGACGATTAACAGCATAGTGTTAATTTTAGTACATCAGGGCATGTCGTTAAGTTGATAATTGCCTTGTTTTGCAAATGCTTGTGCAAATATCAATAGATCCTATCACTTTGATGTTTAACACGTTTTCACCGACCGAAATGATTGAGAGAGAGAGAGAAATGGGATGGGATTTAACGTCCACCCGACACAAACTAGGTCATTTCAATAATTTTATTCCAATAATTCGCTTCTGCGTAAGGGTCTTTAGCAACGGGAGGAAACCGGGGGATCGGATAAAACACACGAGGTTGAACAGACGACCCTACATCTTGTCAAGACAACTGGAGATTCGCAACCACACCAGTTGACTCAAAAACAGTCTTTTTGATACAGCACACACGTGCTAACCATTCGGCCATCCAACCCCCCATCACGGTTTGGACTATGTGGGACATTTTGACCTGGCAACTGCCCGTCGGTTTACTCTTGTTTCGATTTCGATATCCAATTTTCAAGAGGCCTATAAAGTGCTGTCAGGCTAGACGTTTTTCAATCATCCTACGTCAGGCTGTATAATTCCGAGGAACTATCTCGTCCAACAGCCGGGTCGAACCTTGTTACTCCACCCTCCCAATCAACCGTTGTATTTATCTCAGATAAACATAATTAAAACTCTACAGACGAGGGAGAGAGAGAGAGAGAGAGAGCGAGAGAGGTGGGGGATAGATGAATCTGTCGGTGTTAAATACTACCTAGAGGCTGTTGATTGTTGATAAGACGCGCCAGTTTTCTCGTTCTAAAACCTTCTATCACCTGTTAGACTATTCAGTCTCTGATATAATCTCTAAACCACCGTTATGTCTCTTAGGTAAATTTTGTATCTTTGGCGGAATCAGTCGAACGGTTATTGTTCTAGTCACTTTGCTTTGATGTGTTCATGAAAAAGAAGACCATTTTGGCAGACTATGTTGTAACAGTTGTGTTATATTTATCAGGAAATTAACGAAAAATACCTAATTATGGCTCCTCTAATTGGTTGAAAATAAGCGTGAAAATGAGACCACAGACCTAGAAAAACACATCTTTTATAACAATACCTTACATGTATTTTTACTAAGCCACGGTCTCGTACAAAATAGATTAATAATGTACGAAACTGTCTATGTAATTGTTACAGCACCAGACATGCCTTATTTTCTGATGTACCATGATATGCAGCTGCACAGTGACGTCATAGGTCATTTTTGACGCCATTTTTGAATTCCTTGGTATCGATTTCCCATAGGCTCCTAGGACATTATAAGCCCCAAATATGAATATTAAGCGAGTTATCATAGCCATTAACGGATTTTAGGGCGATTTCGGGGGTCCAAACAAAAATTCCCCAAGGCCGATCAACGGGGAAAATTTTTCGGGAAGGCTACTTGTTGATATGAAATAATCGCGTGGGTAGGAATTTTTTCCCACTAATGCGAGATTTGAGGATAGCTCGACCAGGCTATTATGTACAAAGTCTTGATTAATCAGTTATGTAACATTTGAGGTCAAACAATAGATATCCATTGCGCAGATTTAGATCTTAAATAATGCATCATTAAATGATGTTCTCTATCATTTTTTCAGTAGCAACGCTTGCTCACTAACCGGGAATTGGCCAGCGTGGTTTCCTTTTTTCAGTGGTGCAGAACGGAGGGATTTAAAAAGACATCAATCTAATCGTTCGAGATCCCATGTGCACATTGTAAATATCCCTTGACGATTGGAATTCGTTATAAGAGTGGGAAGTAGTGCTGCTGTCCGGGCATTTTTCCCTCTTACTTACACAGTCGGAGCGGAACAGTAGGACGTTAAACCCTACTTCATTTTTTCTAGGCCATCTGATATAACCAATTGATTGTAATTCGGCATTTTAATATCTGTATTTCTACTGTCTTTAAGCTGATACCAACAAATTATTTCAGATACCGTGCACCATTAAGATAACCTATATAATTCTACTGGAAGGGTTTATCATTTAAAATGGAGAAATACATTTAATACTAATAAAATTGCCGTGAAATTATTATGTTTCAGATTATCACATTATGTTGTTGGGTTAATGTGGGGAAACAGTCTGCTTAACGTTATATTTATGAATTTAATGATAAAACCTTTCGTGCAAGATGTTCACGGAGCGTTTCGTTTTGGTGGTATAAATATGTTAAAACTGTGAGTCACGGTCACAAGCCAGTCGCAAGTTCGATCTCGCTGCTAAAACCACTGTGCTTGTGCTTCTATAGGTCTCGGGGGTGTCATCTAACCAGTAGTCAATGTTTCACAAATACAAGTCGAGACTTCCAATCCACTTTGCTCTGTTTATGTTCCGTCACAATACCCTAAAGTATATAAAAGAGGTTATAATTTGAACAATGATAGTTCACATATCCATGAGTTCATATGTACTAGATTTGGGTTTATTGAACCAACATGGAGGATTCTAGCTGGTCAGTCACCTCTGTTTTGCGGTGGTTGTGGTGGCGCTATTTGATGCGTGAGAGTGTGTGGGTTTACTATTGGTACTCCAGCTTCCGTCCACAGGAAAGATCCCAATGAATATACGCCATCACCATCAGTGGAAGCAGATGTTAAACACAACAACAATTAAAAATACCAATGATCGTGACAGTACTCAAACAAAATATTGTATTTCGTTCCATTTAATATGCTTTCGTCTTAAAGAAATTACTTACTATGTATATCATTTGAGATAGGGACCAATTAACATCCGCCATTGTGAATATAATAAAGATTTATTTTTCAACGTTTTTGCTACAGTCCATTGGTAAATTAAACAATTATTTATTACCACATAATGCTGAAATCATGTTGTACTCGATGATATTTTTAGTTTCAGACGTTCATTTTATTTAATCACGGAATCCCCGTAATCATAGTTTTAGTTTTCATTAATGAAACAGTTAATGTGATTAAATGAAAATGTACAGCCGTCTACCCTATTATAGAGTCATATGGATAAAATGGTGAAATGCCTACAAGCACGTTTTATCATCAATAAATTGGGATTATTATCTAGGTAAAAAAGTCACAGGAAAAAAAATCACAGGGAAAAAAGTCACAGTAAAAAAGTCACAAATTTGCTTAGGTAAAAAAAAACACAGGAAAAATGGGATGGATTTGGCACCGCTGACACGATCCCTGCACAGATTTCGTAGCTGTGTCTGCATCTTTACAAATTTCTTTTTGACCTTTCTGACGGGTCGATTGCCGATGGCATCCTGGGCGACGACAGTCTGGACTGTGGCTGATTCCTTCTGGAACCACTCTCCAGATGGATGGATGGTGTTGGCCGACAAGATTGTAGAACATGTTGTTCCATCCCCCGCAGATGTTGTTGGTACAGGGGGCGAACCACTCTCCAGATGGATGGATGGTGTTGGCCGACAAGATTGTAGAACATGTTGTTCCATCCCCCGCAGATGTTGTTGGTACAGGGGGCACTGTTCATGGTTGCGTCATGTACGTTCCAAACTTCAGGAGGGAACATTGGGGGAGGGCCTTGTAGTGGGGTACTAGTCCTAGTGTCTGGACATGTCGCCAGGTTGACTGTGTCAGGTGGTAGAAGCATCCTTTGGCTGCCACGTCTCTACCAAACACGATAAGCAAAGAGCGCAAAATACTGTCTTTGAAATCAGTCACGATCGTTTCTACAAACATCTCATGGCCAAGTTCTTCACACTTATCAACAATATAAATTGTGACTTTTTTACCTGTGACTTTTTTACCTGTGACTTTTTTTCTTGTGACTTTTTTTCCTGTGACTTTTTTTCCTAGATTCTGTAAAGTAAGGTTAGTTAGACCAAAAGCAGAGAGGGTACGGTGTGGAGTGGCTCTTCAATCACCGTAATAGCCTCGCAATTTTCAACTGAATATCATTGGGGATCAATAGACATCCACTTTTAGGTTTGTGTAAACGTCCTTTCATTAAATGATGCTAATTTTAGATATTATTTGGAATTTCTTTTCTTTTTAAACGCGTTCGGGGCCCCAATGGGATAATCACAAACCCATTATCCTAGAAGACGACAAAAACACAAACCCATTGCTCAGCGTTATGCTCTAAATACGAAAACCGTTTTTTTTATACGCCCATATTTAATTTGAACGTAGATTGTCGTCACCTTCATCGGTCTAAAATGTCTTGTGAACATTCTGCATGTCCGAGTTCTTTACAGATATGTTTCATATTTGCAGGGATTGTTAAGTTAATCTTTGAAGATGATCACTATTAAATGTCCCGATCGCTAACTGCACAATCATTTTTGCGTTTCCTGCCACTTGTAAACGAGCCTTAAGTGCGCTACTTTCATTTTGGAAGCATGACTTTTAAGCCTGTCACTTGTAAACGACCCTCAAGATCAAAAGAATTATTGAAAAAAAACACATTAGTCCCGAAGTGGCCTACTTAGTGTTCAAAGGGTGTCCCCCGCTCTGAAATACGTTCTCAAACTGACTAACCAATAATATTCCAACACAAAATAGTTTACAAGAGGACATCTATCGTATTCTGTATTCATAGAAATATGCTTTTACTAGACTGGACCTAGGAATATTCGACGACAGAATTACTTCACGTGATTGACAAGGTAGACGAATTCATTAATTGAGATATATTTCGGTCATGATATGTATATGCCGACATGTTACCATCTGCAAGTAAAAGGGGAGTCTAATCAGAAATATCACGACTTAAAGGAGCTAAATCGCTAATATTTGGAACCTTGAAATTAACACAAATTGGTCGCAACACCTATAATAATGTAATCTGATTGTATATGAACTGATTTACATTCAGTTATGACTCTAATTTCAAATCAGTTATGTCCAGCAAAATACGGCATAAGTCTCAACCGAATAGACAATTCTAGCGTCTGGTTATTCCAGTCTATTGTGTCGCCGTTCGACATGAACAATTGTGGAATATGTCTAGCATCGTTCTTTCTGGGTATTTGTTACAAATGACGACAAAACGCACTATGGTGCACGATTCGTGTACCAATGGTAATATTTGTATTTTGTCTTAATTATTAGATATTAGAAGCCTACCTTTTCCCGGTAAGATAATAACATCTAATGTTGATTTAAATTGACAAATAATTCGTGTTTTCAACGTGTAAAACTTTGGATGATGCTGATGAGTTAGATACTGTAAAGTGCGATGATTCACTTAGTGTTTATTTATTCGTTAATTCGAGCATGCTACTTTTACGAAACGCTCATAGTCTGACAAGTGTTGATTAGCGAAATCAACAAAATAAATCTAATTATTTACACCTAAAAGCTGATAAGCACATGAACAGGTTGTAAATTACAAACACATTATACAGGGGCTAAACCGAGAACAACGGTAACAAAAAATTAAAGGTTGTAAGAAAATATACAATCCTTTTGCATCTCCATACACTTTACTTTATCTCTCTCCTGGAATAATAAGGTTAACCTTTTGACGATAAGCTGACATCACGCCAAAGATTTAGCAAAAATCAGATCTACAATTCGTGATAATATACCGAACGTAGGAGATCTAAAAGCTTGTAAAAAAAATATTTGTGTTTATAAAATGGTCTTGATAGAAATATGTCCTACTCACAATCATGGTGGACTGAATGATGTAATAGAAAAATATTCTTTTCCTCCAATAGAATGTTTGAAATTTTTTGAATGGAAGCGTGGGGTGGACTGAATGACTTTGCGATTACAATTATCCGATAAACTAAAATGAACACGGAAATTTTATCTTTGAATGGCATTCTACGATAGAAGAAATTTGATTGGATGATGCTTCGGGATACGATAACTTTGGTTCTAATTCGGTGAGAGTGTTGAAACATAGTTTAATGTTTTGTTATTCATGTACCTTGACTAGGTTCGATAATAAACATTTTCTGCTTAGGGTAAAGACTTAAATCTCATTGGGCCATACTTTGAAACACAGTAACCCTCCTTCTAATTGCGGTAGAATGTTCAAACTTGTGTAGGTGTTTATTTGGCGAATGCCGTGACACTAAGAGATAGGCAATTTGACTGTTTGGGACTATGGAACACGATAACTTTTATTCTAATTGGGCGAGAGTGATATACATCAGAGCGTAGATTAATTTATCATTTCTTGATTAAGTTCGGTGGTGAGAATTTTCTGCTTAGACTAAGTAGCGAGTTCTGACTGTGTTCAACGATTAACATTTTTCGAGTTAAAGCTAAGCAGAGCTAAGCAATTTCATTATAAGTCGATGCTTTGGGACAAGATCACATTGATTCTAACTGATAAAGAGTAATGAAACTTAGTGTACAGTTTCGCTGCCTGGACTGAGTTTGATTGTGGACAATTTCTGCTTAGACATAAGTATAGAGAGGATAATTAATATGTATCATTTATTTATGTGGGATTGCGTTGGGGGACTTCAGTCTCGTTGTTGGCTTGTTATCCATAGAACTGTGTTGTGCTATAACACGTACACAGATTTATACATATTTTACGACAACAGAAAATAGGTCTAGACCCTTGACCCCGAGGACGGAGAAAGGAACTCTAATGTAACTAATAATATCTTAATCACTCCCACAGACCGAGAAATTAACATCAATTTGTTCAACTGTCTCTTCCGACCAACTTTCACTAGATTTTCGTCAGATGGAAGACGAAGGGGTTTTATGTAATTAGGAAGAAAATACTCCTATAGGTTGTTAGAGGTTCAATCGATCTCGGCATTATTAAATGTCTGAGTCACACATTAAAGCTAAATAAACACCCTTTGTCGGAATATTATTTGATAAGAAAACACTATTTGAAATGATTTGATCAGATTATCAGTTGTTTTGCGTTCCACTAGAAGAATATGTCGATTTCTTCCTGTTCAGATTTTCATATCCAGTGAAGACTGACATTAGATTGTATCAACATATCTATAAGAAAACACATTCAATATAAGTAAAATAAAATAGTATGGCAGTTTTAATCAACTGGATCACAAGAAATGTTATGTAATAAAATAATATCTTCAATGATGTGATAACACCGTTTAATGTCATAATTTGATAACAATAAGGGCCAAATTGTATTTCTCCCGAAAGCAAATCATCTTGAATGATATTCTGTCAGTTGGTCTTCCATCTCTCACCATGGAGATCTCTGATCTTGTCTTATCATTCGACGATCTGTGCCAAGGGCCAAATTGGAAAAAAGCCTCAGGCCTAATTTGCTACCTTTGTAAAATGACGCGATTATTATTATTACCCCGGCATCCCTAAATCCCCCCTCCCTTTTCGTCCGATCCGAATGATTATACGTTGTCCCTAACTGCCAGGCCGGGATCAAACACGGGAACTCCAGGTTAGCGAGCCAATGGCTCCCACCACCCAAAGACTTTACAAAATATCACGATTTGACAACACTCGCTGTAATACCATTTCTCAATTATCATTTGACGAATTCACATTACCCTACTTTCACCGAGAAAGGTTAAAGGGACAATAACACTCTTGCTGGCTTGACAGGTCCAGAAAAAAAAATTAGCCTTATTCTAACTACAAGATGTTTAAGTGTCCCACCTGTTGTGTAAATTATCAACTACAACCTATCTTACTTGTCCAGAGGGTTCGAAAATATGTTTAAATCCAAGTTACATTTGAAAGTGCTTACGTTAGGCTTTTCAAACCATGTTACGGCATGTAGTTGTATTTTTCCAATTTTTAAAATTAGGTTTGTTAAGATGAAATTTGTATAATTTTTTAATTGAAATATTGTAAAATATTACAAATTGTTGACCAGAATAAAGATTAGAACATATTATTCAGTTACAACAAGAGTGGTATTGGGGCTTTAAATATATCAAGCATGTAAAAACAAATACTTAACACGAATTATTGATGTCAAAATCCCACCAAAGAAAAATGTATTTATCAATAAATTAAAAGCCCACGGTGTCGTGTTCTTTTATGTGTGCCTTATGTTTTGTGGGCGTTTGAAAAAGGAACCCCGTAAAACTGGACACATCTATCACATCTTGATATTTTAACGTCTTTTATTCTTATAAAAATACATGAACAGACCAGATTTTTTTTCTAATAAATAGGGGTACACTTGAAATTTGTCAATTAAAGGTTAATACGACAATATAAACATCGTGGACTGTAAAGAGTGAATTTAATGACACATCCCATGTGGTAATGATGTTAAAGGCACTCTTGTAGTCTATTAAGAGATGTAGCTGACATGGATCAAATTTATCATTACAATTATCCGAATGAAAGCGTGGGATGGAATAAATGATGCAAAAAGGCTATTTTTTTTATTAGAAAATGTTTCTCCTCTCGGAAATATAATGTTAGAATAGCTTTCTGTGACAGAACATAATATAACACAACACAACAGTTATATGGATAACAATCACTATATTATTATATACACACGACGTTCCTACGAAAATGTCTGTCGATGATTAGCGTGTTCTGCTTAGGAGAACATAATAATATGTATCATATTCACGATTATTAGTATGACAAAACAGTAAAACATATTATGCTTTAGTGTACATGTAAAATATATAAATCCAGTAGACATGGCACAAGGGTTAATCAGGGAAATGGATGCATGAGATGTGTTGTTGACGTTTGGGAAAGTAGACGAGGGGAAATGTGTAGGGAGTGATAGTTAGATGTATTATGAATGGTTAGAGTGGCTGTGGTGTTACGGTGAAATACTATGCCGCCACCGTAACACCACAGCTTTATGATTTGTTAGACAGGAGTGATGTAATAAGTCCGACAATAATAAATAACATATTTCTGATTTTATTGTCGTCTTTTCCCACTTGCACTGGTTGTACGCCATTTTGAAACTAGCTGACGAAGACAGCTCGGGCGGCGATTGTTCGAATCCGGGCTGCTCTGTCAGTCGTATCATGTCACTCAATATTCACGCGATAATTCACGGAATTCCACGATAAAAAACATCAAACCACCGCGATGCGTGTACTGTATGTTTTAACCTTGACCTATTACTCACTGATAAGCTTCCGCTGCAAAAGGAGTTCTTGCCTTTTTATTAGTAGTATAATGACTTCGTCATGTGCGGCAGGTTAGTTTGCTTCTAAAAACACTGTTTACCGTTCCAAAAAGTAATTTTCTACCAGACAACCATGGTTCTATTCACCGAGACTAGACACTTTCTCTCGGTGTAAGGATATTATCGCTATGAAATGAGTTCATACACTGTTGCGAAAATAATTCCGTTGGTTTGCTTAGTAACAATTTGAGCATGAATCAACACTGTACTGAAAATAAAGTGCGTAATAAATATGAACGGTCTTCAAACATTCGGTTTATAATTAGCGATACACAGGTACAGTGGCAAGTGTTATGCTAAACAAACCTAATACCGCAAAAGTACCTACGCGCGAAATCCCAGATTTTGGTACATGTAAAACAAAACAAAATAGTGCCCGTGCGTGTGCCAGTAATAGAAAAACTAAGAGTTCGCGCATAAAAAATGCACGAACGTACCAGGCGCGATGTCATCAAGGCAATAAAATTTAAAAGCATAAAAAACTTTTTATATGTGTTAAGATCAATAAACAATTTTGACTTATTATTGATAACAAATGGTGCATAGAGGAATTTGGGTATGAGTAAGTTTACACAAAATATTCAGAATTTGGTGATACAATCGTTTATATAGGAACTGTCTAGCAGGTATATTAAATCCAATAGAAATTCATAGAAATGACGTTTAGGCGGTCGATCATTATTATCAGTAGAAACAACTTCAGACGTACGAAGCGATGTGTAATCGGTGTGTTCAAATAGTTATTCCCACCCTAATCCAATGTTTCACCGATAACTAAGAATATGAACAAACATTCTATTCGAAATCATTCGGAGAGGGGCAATAATTTTTTTATATTTGTCCAACTCTATTCCGAGATTCAATTCTTTACACTCTATTGCAGCTGGAATTCGTATTAAACGTTTTATCAATGAATATATTTCACACAATAGTTGAATGCCTAGATGACTCTTAAAAATAAGATTAATAAATTCAGCGAAATTTCACACAGACTATTCCTCTGTACGTCTGTCATTGAAGAACGATTTCTGAATCATAATATACATGTATGCTTTCCTTGACTGACAGCAAGGTGGAAATCCTGCTTTAGGATAATATAATGTGACGTAACTTGAATCATCCATGGTGACTTTGATATGAAGACGCAGACACATGTTAAAAAACTTGAAGTTATCAATGAAAGCCCACGTCAATGTCCTATGCTACGTGCCGCACTTACTTTCCTGTTGAAAGCATGGCGTTGGTCGCCGGTGTTCCGCTACCTATTTTATTATAGCTTACAACAGATGTAAGATCCGTGCAAAGACAACATCACTGGATGCCAATCCGTCATTTCTCTCTCTCTCCCCCTGGTTCATTAGCAGGACATACAAGATCCGTGCAAGAAGAGCATCACTAATTGCCAATCCGTTACACAATAACATATACAATAAAATAAAAACCAAGTCCGAACAATCAAAACCATTAGACAGAATTCGAAGTCCTAAAAACGTTATAGGCAAAAAAGTGTATTCAAGCAAAATAATGTAATCAGCAAATGGACTGCTCCTCGTGTACAAAAATACACGACAAGCCGTGGTAACAGGTGTCCGGAAGAGTAAGCTTACCCTGCCTGGCGCCCACACCCGCCATCCAAACTTTTAGGCGAAATGTCGGTAAAATAGTGTGATTGGCCTATGAACTATTATCGGCATGTAAAATGCACGCGACACTATAAACCTCAGAATGCCTCGTTCGGCATTTTTGTCCAAACGAGGTAAAACAAAATGCCTCGCTTTCTGCAGTTCCAAAATGTTTTTTTTTTAAATTGCCCTGTTTTGGAACGAGGTTTTTTGTTCAGAACGAGGCTATTTCTCTGATTATAATATAGAGTTTGAACTGGATTTATTTTAATTTTTACAAATACGCTGATAGCAAATAGCGCTAATAACTATCTTGAAAAAAAAAACACGTTTAGTAAACGAGGCGTGTTTACAAAGCCTCGTTCTGAACAAAATACCTCGTTCCAAGACAGGGCAAGTTAAAAAAAACTCGTTTTAGAACTGCAGAAAACGAGGCATTTTTTTTTACCTCGTTTGGACAGAAATGCCGAACTAGGCATTTTGAGGTTTATAGTGCGATGAAGTGTTTGAACGATGTAGTAGACATTATCAGGGATATAGTAAAAGTATACGTGTCTGTTGTAACCTATCTGAAGTTATATTCTTGTCTATACACACGTATGATCCCTAATTATTGTAGGTACCAACAGCTTTTCGGTTATAAACCTCTGAGATATAACCACAGCAATTATTAAAGGTATTAATCACGTAGTGTTACAATTGCAAGTTCGCTCGAATCGTTTAAAGGAAATATTAAAACGTATGTATGTAATATATATATATACATGATGCTGACGGAGGGCACGTGGTTAGGAGGTTTGGGCGATTCCTTCGCCCCACCGAGGGGTGGGTAGGGTCCGACTTCGGGACAATTAAATTTTAAAACATATGGTTGTTACTTTGGGTTTGTCCTGGCTCCGAGGACACTCACTTGGATCCGCCACAAACGCTCTCAAATAACTAGTATCTACACGGTATATAAAGTTGGTGCCATGAGCACGCATTTGTTAATGGAACCGGCGTGATATAAATATACAATATATTATTATTTTATTATAACCTTACAGACTAATGATGTATTCTCTTTGTTCATGCCGGCGTCCGTTTTTCTCTTGTAAAAGAGAATATTTCGTGTGTTATCATATACTAGTAGTATTATCTGTTTTTGGGCATACCATTGTAGATTTAATAAAACAAAGTAAATCAGCGATAGTCCCATCAGACATCAACGGCGTCTTTATCAAAGGAGACAGTTCTTCTCCTCTATTATTACTGTGGGCCGTACATTAGTTATTTGACAATCTGATCAATTGTTTGGGGCACTGGGTTCATTAATTGGAGATTTTTTAAAGATTGGTGCATTAATTGAGCCATAGAACAAAGCAGCACCAGGTCTAGGTAATCGAGACTCAACACAGATTGTTTTGTACTAAATATACTAGAAGAAAAAGTAATCTACACAAAATAATATATGCATATAAATTTTCTTACTAAATTATTGCAAAGATGCCCGCCCACGAATAAACTGTGACATGCGTAATGATATATTCAAACTATTTTATCTATCAAAAGTTTGTTTCAAATCTGGCTCAAAACATTTTAATCTCCACAAGCTGCAAACATCTATATAAAGCACCCTTTTTATTTTGTCACCTGAATAGACAGAAGAAAGATCAGTTTTTATTTGTCGAAACTTGTTGTCCTTTACCACATAATCATCTGTCGAGGTCTACACTGTACCAATAAAACCAAGCTAAAAAATAATATCTAAAGAACACTTTTCGGCAGAAGGTTTTGTTAGATTTAAATATAAAAACCTGTATTATTGGACTTCGGCCGCGACGTGTCTTTCATATAATATATTTATTTTATTTTATCTTGCTATATTGTTATTACAAGAGTGATATAGATTTGGTTCTTACTAAATTATACCAAATACGAGCTCCTATAATTTACATTGTTTAAACATAGCTTACTGCGTATAAACTGTGTGATTTCATGATATATGTGGACTAAAACCTATTCAAACCTATTTACCCATCACAGGTGTACTTGAAATAACCCTTCAAAACATTTTATTGGGAAGGACAGTATCCCAATCTATTTTAAGCTATCATGTTTGTCACATGACTTGATGGGGGCTCGCTCTACATGTACCATAAATATATAAGTAAGGGGGTTGATGACCGAATGGATAGCACGTGCGTGCTGTATCATAAAACCTGTCATTGAGTCAACTGGTGTGGTTTAGAATCCCCGGCTGCACGTGACAATGAGTAGGGTCGCCTGTCCAACCTCGATGGGGTTTTTTCCGGGTCCTCCCTCCGGTTTCTTCTAACTACTAAAGACCTCTACGCGCAAGCGAATTATTGAAATCAAATTAAACCATGTGTTAGCCCCGAAACGACTTAGTTCGTGTCGAGTGGAGGTTAATTTCCATTTCTCTCTCTCTCTCTAAATGTAAGTAATTATTAGATTAACCTCTGCTAATTTCGTTTTCCATAGGTTAATCGCTGAATCTACTAGGCGTTTAATTCTTCCGATGTTCTCACAACTGTTAGCCATTAGATCAACACTTGAGATGGATGGCTGTCAGTTAGGGACATCTTGGCATAAGTGTCTTTTTCAGGCAACTCAGTATTTTGTTGGTACGATTTGGTGTCTCAACTATCCATATATTATACCAAAATCGCCATACATTTATTGAAGGAAATAACCTATTATAAAAAAAAAAACGATGGCACTGTGATCAGACAAAAATAGAAAACGTAGGAAGGAAATAACAGTCCATTAATCAATTTTGTGCTAGCTTGAAAACAATTATTTTTACCGGTACAGCTGAACTTTTCAATGGAGACACACTTTTTTTATACATTTTAATATGTATAACACGCTGCTCAAATTATTTATCTTCATAAAGGACATATATTATATTATATCTATCATCTGTCATACTTGGTTTTCATTTATTGTCCCACTGGGAACTATCTAGGCCATGTGGAATTTTAAAAAAATATCCCGATGGTTTTACATGAATCGCGACATCCCCGGAAGCTTCCACGGGCTCACCAAGTTCCATAGGTAGTATACATCGTTGATACTACCATAGCCTGGTAGATAAGTCACCGGTACGGTTTCAATCGACCTCCATCCCTTCGTTGTAACGCCTAAATAATTTTGGAAATTTAAAACAAAAACCAACCAAGTTTAACCAGTCTTTAAATCACAGTCATTTTCAAGCTAAAGGGGTTAAATTATTAAATGAATCCAGAAAAAGCGACCAATGTAAAAAAAAATCATTATAACGACCAGTTTTCGTGTGCCAAGACATGGCGTAACCTTCTAAAAAGAAAAACAACTTTGATGCGACAGTGTTACCTCTAATCGCCTCCGGCCCAGAAAGCACGCCGTGTCTGTCTTTTAGAAAATCTGAAAACATCCCGTCAGATCTTCAATAGACATGATAGAAGGGGTTATTACCATAAAATGAGGGAATGTACTCAAGTTGACAGACAAACAGAATCGTCAGACGGATCGAATTTTTCAACATTACTAATAGATTATAAAAAAGATTTTTAAAGGAAGGTCATTGTAACCCGTTTGTAATGACGTCTCTTCTATGGAATTAAGCAATGAAGTATTTTTTAATGCGCTTCGGACTGTTCGAGCTTTTTGTGTACAAAAGCGGATAAGCATCGTGAATTATTGATAACCAGAAAGTACAACTTAGCCCGGGGGAGTATAAATCTGTTAAGGTTCTAATTGTTATATTACCGTTGGTTTATGGTAGATTATTAACTAAAACAATGTATTTGTTCAAACTCGGCCATAGGAACGACAGCAAATATGTAACCTATGTTATGTTAAGAATCAGTTTGTAATAAAGGGTTATTTTACTACCAACCAGCAATGCTAAAAATAGCTTATGAAATTGAATTCAAAAAAGATATTATTGACTAATCTTTGATTTAATACATAATATTGATTAATTAGAACGGTACCATCCCAGAGGGGCGCATTCTCAATGGCTACCAGTGTTTGTCAAATATGAAATTGCTGTTCAGTAAACTTGAATCGAATTAGTGCTGTTTACATGTCTTTTCTGCACCACATTAATCCGCGATATCGGAAAACACCAGTAGAGTCATCTTCAAGGAAATGTCAGTAGCGTCATCTTCAAGGAAAACGCCAGTAGAGTCATCTTCAGTGTCCACCAATGTCAAATCTTAATTTACTCCTGCAGCACAGTGGAACACAGAGTTATTTTAATTCGTTTCAAATGAAATAATATTGTTAAAGCACAATAACACCATTATTCAAATCAAAATATATCAATAAAATACAAATATTTTATAAATTAAACAAATTTAAATGAGTATATTTTATGTAATTTCGTATAATCCGTTACTGACCACCTCCATAGAGATCTCAACTTACGCCATCGAAAAGTTATATAAATGATAAGCACCAGAAGTAGACATTGACAAATTAAACAAATTGCATTGAGTATATTTTATGTAATTTCGTATAATCCGTTACTGACCACCTCCATAGAGATCTCAAATTACGCCATCGAAAAGTTCTATAAATGATACGAACCGGAAGTAAAGAGTTACAATAGTCAGACAACTTTAACCTTTTTACGTGAGATACATTAAAGAAGGACAATCTCTGTGATTAAGATCAAGTAAGTGGGATAATTTGATGTGATAATTTGATTAGGAGTGAAATGACCTTTAGATAATTTAGCACAATTCAACGCCGTCTTCCTGGACGACTATTAAAAAAGAGCTACAAAAAGACAACAAAAAATCAGTTTCTGTTATGTTGTTAATCGGATGCTTTGATTGAAGGAATCTAAGTCAACTAATTACAAATGATTTTATTATTTTTGTTATTACAGAAAATTATCTCATACTGTCTGATCTAAGGTAAAAAAATAAACGGATTTCTTCGATTATGAACAAACTTTTTAACTTTGGTTATTATAAAATTACCTGTGTGTTTGAAATCAACTCCGGTTAAAAAAATCCATTGCAGTTAAATACCACAACTAATTAACTAGGTTCTCTCTTGAAAAATTGAACTCGAACTAACTTGACTTATCAAAATGGAGGGGGAACCCAAAATGAAGTCTGTTTATGACTCAACAATAACTCAACAATTGGGTGATTCCACTTGTAATAACAGTTCCGCGCCATTATATGTCATTTCCGCGCCTATATGCCAAAAAGACTTTTTTTTAACCTCGTCTTGTATCGCAGACCATTTTGTTATGCATGCGGTTCTTACAAAAGGATATAAAATAATCTTTACGTAGCGGTAGGGTGCCCGCGATTCAAGCCTGGCCCAGGGCTCCTCCGCTCTGTATAAGCTAAGCTTTACCGTGTACACGTAACCATGGAAATGAATAAGAATATTACCATGTCATCGTTACTGATACAAATCAAGAACAACAAACAGTACATATAATCACATACAACTAAAAAGATGAATTCTTGGTGTCAGTGATCAACCACATACAAATTTTATACAGATCACAATCCTATGGAATTCAATTACTGCTTTTAACTGAGTGACATTTCGACTAGGCTTCTCTAGACATTGTCAGCGATCAAGCCTAGTCGAGACGTCGCTCAGTTATAAGCAGTAATTGTATTCCATAATTTTGACCTGTATACTCCCGTTCAATTACTTAATGCCATTGACACAATTCGCATACAAATATATAGAAAAGTACATGTTTTCCTGTTGTGTTTTTTCAATAACTTTATATAACGTCCGCTTCAACCGAAGTGATATCGCCGAAAATTATCCTGCTGTCGATGGGGAGACGTTTATGTGATGGAGGTTTATAAAATGACATTCGGGAAATCACATTTCCAGATTAGTTAAAGGAGACAGGACGTCCCCTATTAGACCTAAAACTAATAACGTCTTGTACTTTTAATAAGATGGCATGAAAGGACCAGACTAACTTTATCGACAATATAATTTTACTAATAAATTAAGAGACACTTAAAATTTGTCAAATAAAGGTTAATGGGACTAGATAGACTCCAAGTTCACTTAAGAATGGATTTAATGACATATTCCATGGCATTAATGTGAACGACAGTCTTTCAGACCTTTGTAAGAAAACGACATGAAAGGCGTAATCAGGAAAATAAAGTTGACAGCAGTCACAAAGGTTAAAATCCATTAATAGGGCATTGACTGGTTTAGAATGAATGAAATGGGGTTAAAATCTGTTTTTTCTGCTCTAACCGGGATAATAATGACGCGTGGATATTCCACACAGTGTGCTAAGAGGCAAAAACTACGCGAACAGTAATTGAATTCTAAATGTTAAGGGTTCCTTTATGTGAACGATATACACGGTACTTCATATTCCCTTCCCATTTCGAACTATAAATCTTATTGTAGCAACTTTAGTTATATGGATTGTAGAGTGTAGAGACTTTTGGCAAGCGGATTTTTTTCCATCCGTATCGCGTTTCGGCAATGTAGTATTATAGTTTTGTCAGATTTTCGCGCCGTATACGTATGGGTAGCTGAACTTAGCTTAGTTCCGTTACAGCATGGTGGCTGTTATCTACCAAGATTAGGCCTACCATCAGTACTTGTCAAGCGCCTAACCCACAAATAACTGATGGGAGTAAAGTCGCTCGACAGCTGCTAAGCATTTAAAAATATAATAATGTGATTTGACGGCAATTTTTGATTTCACTAATGTATCATCTCAGAAAGTTTATACCGCCTTACCCATAGAATCGTATCATTTACAGATTTTCAACGCCCCACCTCACTACTTTTAGCCTGAAGAACAGCCAACATTCTGAAAAATATGACATTTCCGGGAAGAGCTCATCAAAAATATTGATTAAATCCCCATTCCATTATGGTTTAATAGGATACACATAGTTTCATATAAACGCAATGGCACTACATTTCAGGGTCTAGTAGCAGATATAAAAATACGACGATTTACACTGACCTTTTCCGCATGAAAGCTATCTGATACGTGTTGCCGTATCACGTATGAGAAATACAAACACATTGATGGCGTCACACGCAAAGTCGATATGTATACGTGATATCAGGTAGGAATTTACGTTTGCCATAAGTCTATACTAATATACGTAACATTTATGTATCGACTGGTCTTTCACACAAGTTTATTATATCTCGATTTCTTCAATGAAACTGGAGATGGGTGGGTGGCTGTTTGACCTAATGTGCAATCTGTAGATCTGCAGGTATGTTATGTGTTAACTATGCATCCAACGCTTGTGCATGTCAAAGAGCACGGGTTCTTTCTCTCTTAATATATACAATATAACACTAGAAGCCATTGAACCCCCTTAAGAGTGTGCACGGTATTTAGAAGGCTTGTGTTGACATTAAAGCCGTGATACACCAGATTGCGGAATTGTTGCTTCCATCATATATAACGCCCTTTATACGATCAATTTAATGTATTACCGTGGATCATGCCTTTACAATTAATCTTAGAATTATAAAGTTATATGCAAAATTAAAGGCTGAATGTGTCATTTATCGCTACCGAAACCTTGTGCAAATATTGAGAAAGCCTAATCTGTAATCTGTAATATTTATATCAGAATCTGCCTTTATCAGGTCTTTTTTTAATGGCGTTTGTTTTATTTCTTTTATAAAACAATTATTAATTTATACCCAATGCTATCAGCAATAGGAGACGTACCTGATAACCCTGTGTTAACACATAGAACTTCCACTATTCCCAATACTGGAGGCTAATTAGATTATTCTTAATGACCATGGCTGGATAGACCGCAGAAAACCACGAGGACATTGGAATATTTGATCATGCAGATTCACCGTAACTCTAAAATTGTACAATGAGATGCTGATTAATATGGTATGTCGTATAAGGAATTATGTATTGAGTTGGAAACATAAATTTTATTCAGTGAAATGACATACTGATTGTTCGAAATATATCTCACTGGGTCTTTCGTTTTAACCCATATGACGTTCAGTAAATTGGACAAATGTTCGTTTTAGATTGATTCAACTTTTAACAATATTCTAGTTTGCAAGGGATTACCAATCACCGAAATGACATCAGATACTTCGTTTAAACTTGATACACTACATAAACTGCTACCCCCACCCCTAACGGCATTTTGATAGGATTGTATATGCCCCTGGTTTCTTATATATACAAACGTTTATATTGAATTTAATTATCCAGTGCACATGCAAATACTCAGGCAATGCAGTATTCAACCCCAACCGGAATTATGAGCACCAGACCAATCAGTGGATACAGATCGAATACTTTATACATAGTACACTCTAATACAGTTCTTGACTAGACAATACCTATTGAATTTTGCCAGGCTGTGTTTCAAAATGATAGAATATTTCATAATGGGGTGACAAGGTTTTATGTCTTATGTCAAGCCAGGCTTTAGTCGCATGTTCACCTTCTCGGTTAAAATAAATTAGATATAAACTATTACCATTAAAGACATATTTAAAGTGGGTGAATTGTTTAAGATTAATAAAGGGTTTCCAAGATGAGAGATATTGAAAACGATAACAAGGCATTAATCTCCATGCGTTTTTCTGCAAAACATCCATCATTCAAAAAGCAATAATTTATCA
The DNA here is from genome assembly GCA_917208275.1 of Patella pellucida. Lineage (NCBI taxonomy): Eukaryota > Metazoa > Mollusca > Gastropoda > Patellidae > Patella > Patella pellucida. Next base: position 69,784,608 of record OU795039.1, read on the forward strand.
TAACAGACTTATTGTTTCTTCTCAATTCACCCGTCATCCTCTTCAGAAAAGAGATTATTACGTTTCGTACCACAATATTAGCATTGTTTTTTTATTGGAATAAAAACACATCGAGAACTTAATGAAATATAATAAAAAAGCTACAGACCCATCAAACATCCTCATTTCTTATCAAAGCAGACAGTTGTTCATCTCCTTTATTGTTTTTTAAATGGTATTCTAGCGGCCAAAACGTCATTTAAAATCTGATAAATAGCTGTTTATTTTAGTTAGGTCGCTTCAGACGTATTGACAGCAACTATGTTTATTAACGTCTGAAAATAAGGTGGAGCATTAATTATTTCAAATTACGTTAACCCAGCCCAAAAACTTGTTACATCTAAATAGCTACACCTGTTTATACCTATAATACTGCTTGTGATATAGTTCCAAACGATATACTAATAAAACTGATTGTGGTTTCATTTCATCTGGTGTATTATAAAAAAAATACAGGTACAATATAATGATACGACAATCTTTAAATTATCACGTTATCATAACTTTGAGGTAATTTACATATCGCTGGTTGGGGACCTAATAACAACGCCCGCCGCCATTGCAACCAAGCCACCAAAGCTCGGCTCTTGAAGGGCTAATCCCGATATTTGTTTTGGGAATGAAACTGCTTAATTTTGTGTTAAAATCCCTGAAAATACTCGAGTCAAAGGCCGAGTAACTACTTCAGTATTTATGATTCGTTTTCAAACGACTTAAATCCGTCAGTCTTCATCTGGAATTTGAGACCGGTGTCCCAAGGTGTATTTTGTGGTATATAATTGAAATTTGCCTTTCTCTATCAAGTACGGCACATGGGTTATTCACTGCATAACCCTCTCAAGTAAGCGTAATCGGTTATAAGGTCACCCAACGAAACAATTGACCAGAAATCTTAAAAGGGTTATGTTACCGGATAAGCAGTTTTGGCGTTCACGTCCAAACGACTCAATATTTTGAGTTCAAATTTTGAGACAAGGTAAATACACCATTTCCCTATATTTTGGCGTTTTATTTATATACATTCTCGGACATGTTTTTGAGCCTCTCTTTAATTCAGGATCGTCCCTTTAATGGTGTTTAGCCATGATCAAGTGATACCAAACCAAATATAAACATAAGTAATTAATTATACACCATGACCAGAAGACATATGAACATATGTCAGCAAGGTATCCTGAGGGTACGTACTGACCTTCGTCGGTTGTCACAGTTTATATTATGATTATTGAAGATTCTGAATTGTAATTATATTTACATGTGACTAATTATATCTCCATGACTGTCTTGTAGGTCGAATGGTTAACACGTGCGCGTTGTATCATACAGTTTGTCATGAAGTGGTGTTGCTTCGATCTCCCAACTGTACGTGAGAATGAGAAGGGTTTTATCCGGATTTTATTCGGGTCTTCTGGTTTCCACCCACTGCTAAATACCTCTACCGTTGTTCGGAAAAAAGTAATTTGATTCACATTTTTAATTTTGATTGACTAAATTTTCATTATCTATTTGTTAACAATTATGAAACGAATGGCCAGCAATTTCTTTAAATCTCACATTGTACCTCTATAAGCAATGCCTAATGCTTTGGTAAATTCCCATTTGCAATAAAAGCGTAACCAATAAACGTGCGCTTGCTGAGTTTCCCTTTATAACGAATCACTCTATTTCTGAAATGTATATCCTGCTGGAAATTTAACGCGGAATGAAGTACTTTAAAGTGCCATTTTCATGAATGTAGCACAAAAGAAAGCGAAATGATATTGGGAACCCTTTACTCCTGTTTCAGAAACACGTAGAAACATAACCGATTCAAACTAAGTGAAGAAAAGACAAGACAATATCCTAATACATCTAATGTTGAATTAGTAAATTTCAAAGAATGGCGTCCACCGTGTGCAGAACACACTTTGTTAGATTTGATCGACTAATAAGCAATAGTCTACGGATGTACCAGGCTTTCAGTGCCAATCATGTGTATTTACGAGTGCCCGGAGGTTCGTTATTAAATTTAGCCCGATGACATGACAAGGTTAGAGAACGGTGTTATTAGATCTAATGAACAGCTAATCCACCGGCAATTCTATTAGAATGCATTGATTACGTTGGCCTCAATCAGGTTCTACTGTGTACTATATAAGACATAGCAAGATTTAACGATGTTCAAAAGAACTATATTATACAATGTGAATAATGCCATCATAGTTTAGAAGCTTTACATAATAATTAATTGCACTACAATGACGGCAAAAGTAATGCAACAAACTGGATTTACTCTTCTATAACATTTCTTAAAGAAACATATTGAACTGATAATTAAGATCGCAATAAAAAAATATAAAGCCATCCATACCTGTCATCAAATTAAATAATAAAAGAATAATATTACACCTGACAATTCAAACCATGGAGTACGTCAAGAGCATTATCGACGTCTTCAAATATGATTAGCTTACACAGTTTTCTTAATGCACGACCAACATAATGTGTTTTTTGGGAAGAGATTTGTTTTCACCTTCATGTAATTTGTTAGTTCTTACAATTTCAAATCTTGGAACAGCCACATCCCCAGGGGTGTACTGTACCAAATTAATATACCGTCTACCTCCAAGTCATAATTCCCTTTACGGCGGGAGCAAGTGGATAAGTACGTTCGTGCAAACATCATGGGCTCGTAGATAGTTTGGAGTAGATGTCCATAAACGATTCCGTTGCCGAAGCATTTGATGCAGATCTACGGCATGCGTTAAAGTCAAATATAGGCTATCCTAAAACAAACAATACATCAAGTTATGTAAACAAAACGTATCAATCGATCAATCCAAACTTCACATAGTACTATTGATTTGGGAGTCATGGCACATGGCGGGTCAGCGGGTAAGACCTTGCCTCGCTAACCTCGAGCTTCTGTGTATGATCCCTGTGTTGACCAAGAAAGTTCATCATTGGCGTGCATGTAAAACGACCGTGGGGAGTTTGAATTCGATATACGCATAGGCCGTAGCGCTTCGGACCTTTAGAGGCCGCGGCTCTCAAAGGCGTCACCTGCTTATGTGAATACCATATAAAGTGTAGAAGGTTTGAAAGAATTGTTCTAAACATTGACTTACTGCAATACATATTTTTTTACAGTCGATCATGAGAAGACATAGGGTCTCACTAAAGCTTAGCTCAAAAATCACAATGAAGTCAATGAATAATGATTTCTGCGAAACATGAATCTAGAATTATTCTAGATTGTTGGCATATAAAAAGACTGACGTCTACGGGTGCATGATAAACTGCGCAAGTGGCAGACTATTGATGTAATTGATGATTGGAAACGAGATAAATCCAGAACTGTACGTTAAAGATTAAAGCTGCAATGTCTCATACTTTCTTTCGACAATGAACCACAGAGGGATTTTAATATAGATACGCGTGTAAACCCTCTTGTCTGTGATACTAATTACATGAACAAAATCTATTGAATCAAGGTTATTCTAATCCCTGATTAATTGTAGACTTGTGATGCATTGCGGTGAAGTAGGTAAGACGTATCAAGGGGTGTCTTTAATGTAAACATTCGCGACCCACCAGCGCACGACCAGCTTGAAGTCCCACGAACTAATTTCTACAGAAATCGAATACGTGGGCCAAAATTTAGTGTTTTTTTTCCCGAATTACCGAAATTTATACTTTTCCATGTTTTTTAGTTGTAATTAAATGGCAATATTGATGGCGCTTTTAAAATTGTTTGTATTGCAGCTTTTACAACCTTTCACGTGGAGGTTATGTTGTTCATGGAAAATGATAAAAGTAGTGCATGTGTCTCTTAGCCTCTTTTTGTGTTAGGAAACGAAGAACACCGTACTTCGCACTTCTATTTTTCCTTGAAACTTCTGACATATTTGGAAATGAAAATAAGAAGGGTCAATCTGTGTTTATATCTTGCTTACGAATTTGTAGAACACTAAATAGTTAATGATAGGATACTCTATCATGTTCGCAACCTTTTAAAAGTAAGTAGGGTTAATCTCGGAATAGTCCTATTGCTTCTCGCCATTTTTGAAAATAAAATATGTTAAAGCACAGTTTTAGGACAAGGCCGGGTAACTCCGCAACATAATGTCACATCTTCTTAGAATCCCATCTCTTTAACTCAAATATGAAAAAAGTCGGTGGCCATGGGTATCGCGTTAACAAGTCTTCGAGAGGTCACACGGAAAGCTAAATCTTAAAACATCCGTCACAATCTCCAGCTTCTATTACAAAGACAGGGATAGATCCGCTCTGGGTTTTGAAATTTGAAAATATGTCATAAACGCGCATTAAACATAAATTGTGATATCAGGAGGACAAGGGCAGTAACCCCAAACGGAAAATTGGAGAACGATGCCACATACCAATTTTGAAAAATATCCCTAGTCTGGATCTCGTTTGACAAGACAATGTCCTTTCGGAATGCCATGAGGAAAATGGATAACTTTTAAACAATATAGAACGTTGGCGATCCCACTAAGTTGGACAGACGACCCTACTCCTTTTCACGCTTAAACGGTGATTCGTTAAACCACCAGACCCCCTCCCCACCCCTAGATTATACAAGGTGAATCGGGACATTGAATCTAGGAGTAGCAAATCGCTGTAATCCAACAATGAATCGGCACATCAGATGGCCAATTTTGCTGATATCATATAGCCGAATTTGCTGCTATCCGATAGCCAAATTTGCTGCTTTCAGATCGTTCATAAGTTTCTACAAAATAGGCATACACATATCATGTTTTATGTTGTAAATTTAGTTTCTCTACAAATTGATCAACAGCAATAATACCGTAAGTTGTCGCCATCTTTATTTGTCGTTGACCAATATGATGAGTATGTTTTAAATTCGATCGACTCCAAGCCTGGGCAATAAATGTGAGTATGTATTAGCGTGAATTAAGCCGGGTGGTATTTCCGAAAAATACCATGCAGTGGATTTTACCTCGGGGCTTAAAAAGGGCGATCCCTGGGTGTACGTGACAACGTGCAGGGTCCCCTGTCCAACCTCGTGGGTTTTCATCGGGTCTTTAGGATTCCTCCTACTGCTAAAGACCCTTACGCGCAAGCGAATTATTGAAATAAAATTAAACAATATGTTAGTCCAGAAATTGCCTAATTTTTATCGAGTGGACTTTAAACCCCATTTCTCTCCCTCTATTTAAAGAAGGCGATGAATTAGCAAATGCTCTTCGTTTCTGTCCCTTGAGACATGTGGGTGGCCAGACTGTCTTAAAAAATAAATATATTTGCATACTGAATCTCAACGACTTATCTTTGATGTCAACTCACATTTCCGGCAGACATCCGGTGGTCATCAAGTGAAATTGGTCAGACAGGTAACATGAGAATTAAAGTTATTAGCCTATATTTCACAATTACCGGTATATTAAGAAGGAGGAGAAAATCTTTAGCTCTAAATGATATCTTCCGTTAACTTCACTTCCTTTCTATAAATTTTAGTCTGATTGGGTTCCTGATTTCAGAAAGCATTTTAATATCTATCAAATTAAATATTATAGGTAAAATCGAACAGTATCAATCTCCTGCACCCAGTGATGTGTTAAGGTTTTTTTTCTCTTCTTAAAGTCGGTGATCGTCGGACATTACACTATAAAATGAGAAAGAGAGAGGTAGATCGGGTTTAACGTCCATGAGACGTAACCATGGTCGCTAATATATGCACTATGTAAGAGCTATATCTGCCCATTTCCGGCTTTTCGTTAGGCCTGGTGTAATCTAAATTATTAAGTATACGATATTTAGCGCATTGAAATACAATTCATGAAGGATAATTAAACGCACAAATAAATAAACGAGACATTGCTTTTTATCGTACCGGCTTCAGTAGGCTAGACTAAAATTCAAAGCTATATCTCGGTTCGGAGTTGAGCAATTTGACTGAAATTTTCACCATATTCTATTAAGTTGCCTATTTGTAATTATTATAGGTAGAACTGTCAACGCGTTCTCTAATCTCTCATAATGCCCTTCAACAATTTAATGACTGTAATTGCTATGAATAATAGGTTATATTGCGTTAGCATACGGTTTTCTGCAAAGAAGCGGGGCTGCATAAGATAATCACTAACTTTTAATAGCAATCAAGAACATGGTTTTCATTCTACAATCTTTTAAAGGGTCAATCCCGATAATGTTTTTGAGAATAAAACTGTTTAATTTTGTGTTAAATCCATTAAGATCCCCTACCTTAGGGCCGAGCAACTATCTCAATATATGTGATACGTTTTCAAACAAATTAAACCCACATTCTTCATCTTGACGAGTCCGTTTGTCCCAAACTGTATTATGCGGTGATTTGATAAAACCAGAGTTTTATTTTATAAAAATATTGTGTCGGTTAAATTTACCTTTTGTTATCAAGTACAGCACATGGAACATTCATCGTGTAGACCCCTAAAGCAACGGGAATCGATTATCGGGTCACCAAACGAAAGAATTGACCCGAAACCTTAAAAGGGTTACGTGTCCGGATAAGCTGTTTTAACGCTCACGTCCAAACGACTCAATATTTTGAGCTGAAATTTTGAGTCAGACTATATACGCCAGTCTTCTATATTTTGGCGTTTCAATTTCATACATACTTGAACCTTTATTTTTGAGGCTATGTTCTATTCGCGACTGTCCCTTTAAGAGTACAAAAATTATCGAAGTGAAAACGATGATATATATATTGAATAATTTATGTGGTCTTTATTGGACGCACGTTCATGAAGTTATACCTTATAAGCGATTACATATAAATATGTCAATTGTTGTGTTTTGGTAAAGTAAACAATTTGCCTTGAATTTATCAAGAACATCTAGGCATACTTTTACGACTGATTAATCCTCATTTGTTACTATATTCCATTTATAATTTATGTGTTTATACCATGTCTCGAGAATTGGACGCTAGACTTTATTAGCGAACAAAACAATATCAGATTTTAACGGCAGATAATCTCTCAAAATGTTATTTTTTTGAAGATTATGTGACGAACGGTATATCTCTAGGTCATTCGTTAATGGTCGCCCTCGCTTTCGCTAGTTTTGTAGATTTCAGTGGTGCGTCCCAAAATCGGTGCTTGATTGGGGGCGGAGCATGTTATTTCCGATCCATCGCCACTTGAATCTGTCAGTCTAGAAACTTTCATAAAACTGCTGGAAATTGGAAAATACCTTCATACTCCTTATCAATACCAATGCCACCTATCGATTCAAAACTAAAATTGATATTTTTATCTGTCGGCGATTTTGTACATGGTTTATTCACAATTAAGATGTTTTTCTCCAACACCAATACTTAAAAAAAGGAAGCCTACCGGAAGAATGATTTAGCCGAGATCTGCCTTTAGGTATCGTCTGGTAAAGTTGAATTACATACATACAAAATATGAAATTATCTGCACTTAAATTCAAGCATGTCTTTGAATTAGCAAGGCCACGTTAAAATAAATATGTCCTTAAAGTATCCTAAACTGTCTGGTGGAGCTTTACAGTGAAAGTTAGTTTGACCTGGACACTGTAGAAGAACGAATAAGAACAATTTCCGATATCAAAGCCTTTCAAATATTCATTTGTTTGGTTGGCTTGCAAATCGATTAAAAAAATGTAAAAACGACAACATTAAAAAGTTGCTTGAAACTAGCGCAATTGGCATAGTTGAATGGTTGACATGCTCAAGTTATCTAGGTTAATTTAATATCTTATTTAAATAATATGCAGATTGAAACACATGCTTCGTCATATTTTAGGCTAATACGTATTGATCTCGATATTTAAAAGCACGATACATACTGCCAAATTGAACATACATTATGCAAGAGCTAAATCTGCCTGTTACAGGTCTTTATTTAGGCCTTAAATCTTATCTAAATTAATAATTATACATTAAATAACTTATCCAGACCATAATCAACTCTCGATGTCAAGGCTAGCCTTCGAATCGACTGGGTTATAATCATATATGCTGCTAACGCTCATTGTTAATTAAATCAAAACAATGGATAATCGAGACTGTGCTTTTTATAGACGAGGCTAGGTGGACATTTCCAAATTCCCTTTACATTATCTAGTTTTTAACTATTATAGCGAGAACTGCCAGCTTCTTATCTAATATCCCATATTGTATCTTTAAAGTATTTGTTTACAATTATAGGCTTATAGTTTTGATCGCCAGGAGTCTACTTATATGAAGCATAACATATTTATGAATCAAGTTTATTCTCTTGGTATGATAGCGGGATGCGGTTAAATGCCAACGAAACTTTTGGTGCAGTGATGGCACCAGACTTTAAGAATATGCTGGTCGACATTTACCACTACTAATAGCTAAAATGGATGGCTTTAAGTAGTCCATAACTCAATATTATCCCAAATCTTCCAAATTAAACACGCGATTTATTTTGCAATTTAAATCAGTATTGGTGTTGTGATCTTACCTTAACGTTGGGCTTCTGATATCCAATATTTAAGACAAAAGAAACATTTTTACCATTGGTAGACGAATCGTTTACCATAATGCGTTTCAGCGCAATTTGTAACAAAGTTCTCAAAGAATGAGGCTAGACATATTCCACAGGTCATGTCAAACGGTTATGCCATATATTTTTTTTTTGGAGGGGAGCATGTGCAATAAATACTATCAGTGTTGACTGGAATAACTAGACGATAGCAACTGGCTTTCGGATGAGACAGCTGGCGTATTTCGCCGAACATAATAACTCACGACAATTCACAGTAAAACGGAAACGGTTGAATGTAAAACAGTGTATATACATTCACATTACATTAATATATGTGTTACGATCAAGTTGTGCCAAGTTCCACGTCCAAAATATATGCGATTAAGCTCCTTTAAACTTGGAGTGTGTGAATTGAGCACAGGTGCCCTCTACAAGTCGTTCGGCAATTGTACTGAAGCACATGTACTAAAAGACACGGTAGTGTAGCGTGTTAGCCTTCAGCTCTATGGAACAATGTCCCATGAAGCAGGCATTCTCTTCTCCGTGTAACATTTTATGTATTTAAGTGCATGGGATCTTCTCTATTACGTCATTCATACTGGGTCAATACACGCAAAACCAATAACATGGAAAAGGAATCATTTATGTGGGATAGAGCTGATTGTAACATCGAACGTCATGAAATAGAAGTTCATAGATTCACCTTTGTGAAGGAAGAAAAATATGCCTCCACAATGGTCAATGTTTACAAGGTTCTTCTATCTGTGTTCTATTATTCCGTGTTCGTACATGATACCTGCTCAAGGACTCTACGCGCAAGCCATTATTGAATTTAAATGCAACAATATCTCTCAGTTTATATGAACTAGCTCTCTCTTAAGCAAGGTCGTTTACATTTTCAGTGAATTAAACTCCTGAACCTGCAGGAGACAATTATTTCAAAGATATCAAGTCGCCTGGTTAACTTCTGGGCTTATCTACAGTTGCTAACAGCACAAGGTCGATACCGTAATGATTTGTGAGCTGAAACATGTCTTAATAAGACGTGGGCATGTCTGAAGGGTATCAATACGGTGACAACAGTTCGGCATTGAACCTTAAATAAAATATATGTGATCATGAATAATGTTGACAATTACATTATTATTATTTATGATGTATGCGGTTATCTGTCGCATGTAGGTCACATGACCGTAAATTGACGTCACATATCAATAAATTAATGGTTTCAGATCACATACGCACTATAAATTCAGTGATGAGTGGTGATAGCCAAATAATCTGCAATCAACACATCTGGAATTTGTAAAATTCAATTTCAGAAAGTAAATTTGCTAGTAATTCACACTTTTAACAAGGAACAAAATAAACATTTTGAAATATGTTGACAGATTCTAGATTAAATTGAAACGAATGAATGAAATATGGTTTAACGTCCTACTATTATGAACCTCACCTGGGCTAATGGAATTGAAACACCACCACCACTCGTCATTTTGTTGAGCAACTCTAAAACGGAAAAAAAAAACAATAACAACATTAAAGGGCAATTTTACATTTCTGAAAGTGTTTGAGTTGACGTAACTAGACTGTGTGTGTATCATCCTTTCCTATCTTCGGAGGATGTCCCTGTCGGTATATATAGAAAATGTTTCAGCTGGTTTAATGGACAGGTAAGACATGCTGGAAATGATCGTCTGTTTTAAATAGACGGAGCGCTTTTCGCCAATTTTATTTGGTGATAACCATTCTCTTTATAAAAAGCCTAAATTTTACATAACATGTTTAGCAAGAAGGAGCTGTACCGAAAGCTACAATTTCAACCTAAAACAGTCTAACAGAAAGAACATTGTGGATTAAACTTAAATCAGGTGCCATACAAAATTACGCCTTAACTAACATATAGCTTGGAAATTCTTAACGCCAATTTATTCTGTGGGATATTACTATATGGTAAAATTCGACGATTAATCATGTAAAAAAAAGCTGACAGTTCTGGATATAAAAAGGGGAATATGTTTAAAATTTAGGAAAAAATTCTTCATTCTGAGCTGAGTTAATGCCAGTGTAGTCACGTTTGCCATTGCTACGATAATAATTCTTGGTGAACGATTTTAATTAAATCATTAACCGTTATTAATCTACAGCACCCGATGGCACCGAGAGTTGGTATAGTATTGGCAAGTTAATAAACGTCTAATTAATACAATATTAAATGCCTAAAGAAAAGCCTGCAATAGGCGGATTTAATTCTTGAATAAAGCTCCTTTGATTGGAACACCAACAAACCAGTTCCGTCTAGCTGAAATCTACGACCATTGTCGTTTTACTGCATGTTAATAAAGTTATTGCAACATGTTATAAGAACTATTAGATTTTCGCGTGTAAAAAAAACCTCTTTAAAATTGGAAATCGAAGAAGAGTAGGTTGAAACGATGACGTTTTTCTCCCGGAGCGTAGGTTTTTGTTTTTAAATATATATTTTTCTTTCCATGACTGCACTTATCTGGAGTAAATTAGATCATTGTTACATATCTTGTAGACAATCAACCAATAGTAATTTAATTACATGTTTTAATTTGTTTCAAATGACATTAAAAACCGAATGACTGGTAATATTCAATAGCTAATTCATCGGGGGTGGGGTTTTTTGGTTTGTCGTGATGATGTAGTGGATTGCACTGCATCTGTAATGATTATTGAACCCGATGGGAATATGGGTAAACAAACAGGCAGACCTTGAACTCCGTAAAATTGATTTGTAGGGCTTTACTTGTTGAAAACAATTTAACAGGATAAGAAGCGGAAACAAAACTGACAATTACAGATTGCAAATTAGGATTTAACAAGATTTACCATGTGTGAAAAAGAAGGTCGTTTGTCTAACACCTTAAATACAACATTCACTAATTTAGTTTTATTGGTTACTAGCGTAACAGAGATCTTAACACATGATTACCGCCAAGTGTATTCGTAAGAATTCTTACTTCTCAAAAAACACCTTGAATACATTCACTAATTTAGTCTCATTGGTTACTAGCGCAACAGTGATCTTAACGCATGATTACCGCTAAGTGTAATCGTAAGAATTCTTACTTCTCAAACGAATTTCTAACAACTAAAGTATGAAAACAACTGAAGAAAAGAAACAGGTGAAATATAGCGCAAATCCAATTCGTGAGATGTTTTGTTTTTAATGCTAAAGGTAACATAATTACATACAAAATCTTTGTAAATGGTTCAAAGACAAGTTCCGTCCATTTTTAACATCGATATATGCATTCGGCAAACCTCGACAGATTCCGGTGCCCTACATCTAGACTCGGCTGTATGATAAAGTCCGCCATTTTGGAACTGTTTCAAAGGACCCGGATAAACAATGGCTGCCCCCATGGCCATGGACATTATATCAACAAACTAAAAATGGCTGCCCCCATAGAGATTATATCTAGAAAAGACGCCATTTTGGGACTATTTTGTTAAAGCGGCACGTTTTCCTGTTAAAGTAAATCGGTAGTTGACTAGCCGCGACGCAAATGTATGGTCGTTGGTACATATCAATTACTATCATACATCCGAGTCTAGATGTAGGTCACGGAGAGTACCGGAATCTGAGATATAGGTTACGGAGAGTACCGGAATCTGTCAAGGTTTGCCGAATGCGAGCTATGGTATCTCATAACAAGGCGTCGCCATCTTTTATCGGTAGCGGACAATCGTAATCCGTTTGAACCGAAGTCAGGAGATTATCTAGCGTTGGCATTTGGATTTTGTTTTCCTTAATTAAATGTTAAATATTCAATCTCAGTACACATTTAGTGTGTATTATTAGGTCGTGGGAGATTTGTTATTTTAGCGAATATTAAATATAACTGAGTTGTATTTATAGTCATGACAACTCTTTTATTTGGAAAGTACGTACAGTTTATTCTTAGACGGGCTTTTAGTAATTGAACCTATTAACACAAGGTACAATGTTATGGATACACACATTACTGCGTTTATTACTAAGCAAGGTTTCGACGAGGATAACCACGAGAGTGTCTTCGTCGAAACGTCGCTTAGTATTAAACGCTTAATATGAAACTCAGAAACGTCGTTTAGTATTAAAATTAGCAATTTCGTATCGCTAAAATTGTACCTTGTATTAAAATACGTACAGTTTTTGTATGTTCTTAAAAGTAGTCTGATATAAAATGGGATTTCTGCACCCGTTTGCGCCAGCTGAGATAATGAACACGGATATATTTTCAGCAGTGTTACGAGGATAATTTGACAGAACGACGACATAATGGTTCTGTTACAAGGACATCAATGTGAATACGGGTCCTCCGTTCTTCGTATACTCCACTCAATAAATATTGTAGTTCTTGACCAGTATTTATTGTGCAAAATTGTAGATAAAAAAAACCACCAGCAAAATGATATGAACTTTATTAAAAAAAAGAAAAATATAGAAATATGTCAGAAGGAACTCTTTTCCCTGTGTATTTAACTGTTAGACAACACGTTGTTTTATACCTTCTGACAGGAGGGAAACTTGGTCTCACCGCACAAGGTCATCATTATATATCGAGTTTGTTTTAATGGTATTAGCTGACCGGTATGATCTGCAGTTAAGAAACGGTCACGATGCTAACCTTCACATAGGTTATATATATACCCTGTCAATAACGTGTCGGATTGATTAAGTCTGTAGCCAATATCATATACATGTATTATTATTAAAAACATGTGGGGTTCCGTGCATCTATTTATACGTATAGAATATTGTCTAAATTTGATAAAAGGTACTTGACCCCAATATCCCTTAAACTATGCAAATGGCCTTGAAGAATAAGAGCATTATTTTAAATCCAGACAATAATAAAAATAGAATAGGAAACAACACGGGATTATTGACGCATTGGTTGGTGGTTCTCTTCTTCTTCTAATTACGCTATTTAGTATCATGTCGTCTTAGTGCACTAGCCTTTTATATGTTTGTAAAGAAGAAAAGGCTGATCAGCGCAACATTTCGGGTGGATTAAACCCAAGATCAAGGTGGATTATACCTCATCCACCCAGTATCAGGTACAGGAAACATAATTATCAGCATAGTGTTAATAATCCACGTTAATCACCCAACTAGGGATACTAATACTAAATGTAGATTTACAATTTATACTACATGAGAACACACCTTTTAGCGATTCAAAGTCTAATAGCAAATTCCATTTTAACAACCGGAATATGGGATTGCATAGAATTAATTTGATTCCCGAAACGGTAACAAGCTTATCATCTTCTTGGTGCAATTTCAAACGTGAACAACTCATGCCTTACTGCGTCTTATTCATTTCGTGTTTCCTTTTAAGATAAATCGATGCCAAAATCGGAACTTGTTTAAAAGAAAAATTATCTCAAATTAAAATAATTAAGATTTAATTAGTATTTATAACCTTGCCTGCAAACAAAATATTCTTAGGGTAGGTTTAGTAGTCCATTATAAAGGAAATTACGGGTGTCGGTGGCAAATTGCAGCACTTTATAATATGTATTACTGCTAATGGTTTCTTAATTGCAATCTTGGATTAATTTAGGTTTAAAAAAAAACACGTTAGTGCCTACTAATTAACTATTGAAAAATAAACCTGTATATTCCGTGCACATTCCATACTAAGCGTTAACTAATTGCGGCCATTTTGCATCTAGCGTGACGGTTATTGGGATAATATTTTTAGGTATTCCCGATTACGAACTAAGTGTAATTAAGGACAAACAAAACAACCAGAGACTATAAACATATCTATATTACAAACGAATTGTGTATATCTCTGGCAAGGTAAGATTTATTTACAGTCTTTATTGCCAAGTGCCTTGGAGGTTTTTTGTCGGGTCGTGTTTTTGGTTAATTATAACTCGTACGTTCTAACATAGACATTGTCATAACATATCACGCTACAGAAACACTTGTCGTGACGTCAATCTAATAAGATGGATACTATAAATAGATACATTTTAAGAGAGGAACATTATATGAGTGATCTGACATTAGGTTAAAAAATGCACCTGTTGAAGGCGGCATAAACTTTGCTTCTTATGAACTAATTACATACAATTACGTTAGTAGATAAGAGGCAATATATACTATATCCTACTTCAGAAAGAGTATTCCACCGTATATGTTCCAAGGACTCTTAAGTCTAAACGTATTTCGACTAAATATTCGTGACAAAGAGGAATAAATGAGAATAGTTCACACATTGATCAGTACAATAGCTGTGTAGTATTTGTTTGTACTCTTCAAATAAAATTTTCGATCAGGGTTTTTGTACTTAATAGAATATAGCCGATGGAATTTTCAGAAATTCCAGCAACATCGTAACACATTTTTGATTTTATAAATGTGTCGATCAAAATTTGGATTTGCCTTGCCTCAAATCACCATCATTTCTAGCATGGTTCAATTTTATTCCAATAATTCGTTTGTGAGGGAGCCGGTGACCCTGTGAAAACCCACGATGTTGGACAGGCGACCCCGCTCCTTGCCATGGATCGAAACCACGCCACTTAACCCAATGTCAGGCCTTATGATCTAAAACGTTAGACCCTTCGGCAACCCAACCATCATAACATACCCCAAAAAACGCTGTAATAATTACAAAAAAAATAAAATAGTTGTCAGTATTAATAATTTTGTGAACATTGGTAAATACCACGACTCTGTCGAGTTAGCACGAGTAGGATAATGGCATATATCAGGGTTGTAACTTTCGCGATACCCCACCCCTTCATCAAGAAATAAAATAAAAATGGTCTGTGGTAATCTATTTAATCCTATACGTGAACAAAGGAGGGGGGGGGTACTCCTAGACCACCGGATACAATTTCGCCTGGATCAAAACTATTCACACATGGTTTATTTGTGCTGACACACTGTGACAATCCAATTCGTTCAATTTATACCCATTAACCCAGTCGGAGTTTAACCCCATTTCATTTCATTTATACCCATTACGGCTGTTTCAACACTATTAGTAAGTGCAGGAGGACCGCACTGCACGCAAAACAAAAATATACAAAATAAACCTGCTGACAAAAAAGACATGAAATAAAATAAGACATTGAAAAAAAAATCTTCGATTATGACAGAATGACCATAGCAACCATTATTGCCAGACCAACCTTCAAATGAAATGTACTTATTATCTTCCAAATAAACCACTAACTTTGTTTTTTGTGTGTTTCAAAAAACCAATGGTTGAATTTCATTGTTGATGACACACAAGAGCAAATCATGAAGGTTTTCTAGAATAAAGTTTTGAGGTGTATAATTGTTGGCCACTGCAAACAGAATCTAGTTCCAAGAAGGGGGTTGGGATGGCCTAGTGGTCTAGAGTTTCGCGCTTCGACCTCTAGCTGTGGTTTCGAGCCCTGGTGTGAGCGCATGTGGCATGGAGATAGGGGCGCCTTCTCAACATCGTGGGTTTCTTCGGGGTACTCCGGTTTCTTCCCACTGCTAAATACCCCTACGCGCAAGCGAATTATTGAAATAAAATTAAAACCATATGTTAGTCCAGAAATGACACAGTTGTGTTGAGTGGATTTGAAACCCCATCTCTCTCTCTCTCTCGTTCCAAGAAAATATTCATTCTCAGTGAGTCGCCTAAGAAATTTAGAGGACTGTTATACTTATTCGACGCCTCTTTTGTACCACCACTTTTCGACCAATCAGGACGGGCTACAATATCAAACGTTATCATGTGGATTCAGTGGTGTTCCACTGCCGCGAAAGTTGCGTTTCTCGTGTAAACTGGGTTTCTGAATATACAATTGGAGTTATGTTTTTTGTTAGGGCTTGATAAGGTCAATATAAAGTAATAAAAATAGAATAGAAAGAAAACACGGAATGATTGACATATTGATTGGTACTCATCTCCGTCTAATTACTCTATTTAGTGGTACTCTTCTTCTTCTAATTACTCTATTTAGTGTCATGTCGTCTTTGTGCACTAGCCTTTTATATGTTTGTAAAGGAGTAAAGGCTGATCAGTGCAATATTTCAGGTGGATTTAACCTAAGAGATCAAGGTGGATTATTCCTCATTCATCCAGTATTTGGTACAGGAAACATAATTATCACCATGGTGTTAATAATCCACGTTAAGAACCAAACTATGGATAGAATACTAAATGTAGATTTACAATTTATACTACACGAGAACACACCTTTAAGCGATTCAAAGTCGAATGACAAATTCCATTTTAAAAACCGGAATATGGGATTGCATAGAATTAATTTGATTACCGAAACGGTAACAAGCTTATCATATTCTTGGTGCAATTTCAAACGTGAACAACTCATTCCTTACTGCGTCTAATTGATTTCATGTTTCCTTTTTAAGATAAATCGATGGCAAAATCGGAACTTGTTTAAAAGAAAAATTATCTCAAATTAAAATAATTAAGATATAATTAGTATTTATAACCTTGCCTGCAAACAAAATATTCTTAGGGTAGGTTTAGTAGTCCATTATAAAGGAAATTACGGGTGTCGATGGCAAATTGCAGCACTTTAAAATATGTATTACTGCTAATGGTTTCTTAATTGCAATCTTGGATTAATTTAGGTTTAAAAAAAACCACGTTAGTGCCTACTAATTAACTATTGAAAAATAAACCTGTATATTCCGTGCACATTCCATACTAAGCGTTAACTAATTGCGGCCATTTTGCATCTAGCGTGACGGTTATTGGGATAATATTTTTAGGTATTCCCGATTACGAACTAAGTGTATTTAAGGACAAACAAAACAACTAGAGGGCTATAAACATATACATTAAAAACGAATTGTGTATATCTCTGGCAAGGTAAGATTTATTTACAGTCTTTATTGCCAAGTGCCTTGGAGGTTTTTTGTCGGGTCGTGTTTTTGGTTAATTATAACTCGTACGTTCTAAAATAGACATTGTCATAACATATCACCCTACAGATACAGCTGTCGTGACGTCAATCTAATAAGATGGATACTATAAAAAGATACATTTTAAGAGAGGAACATTTATCTGAGTGATCTGGCATTAGGTTAAAAATTACACCTGTTGAAGGCGGCATAAACTTTGCTTCTTATGAACTAATTACATACAATTACGTTAGTAGATAAGAAGAAATATATACTATATCCTACTTCAGAAAAGAGTATGCCACCATAAACGCTCCAAGACGCGCTCACGTCTAAACGTATTTAAACCCAATATGTTCGTGACAGAGAGGAATAAATGAGAATAGTTTACACATTTTTCAGTACAACCTGTGTAGTAGGCCTATTTGTCTTTGATCTTTAAATCATAGAATATAGCCGATGGAATTTCAGAAATTAAAAAAAAAACTGCAACATCGAAACACATTTTTGATTTATAAATCTTTCGATCAATTTTTGAACTTGCGTTTCCTCAACTCACCATCGTTTCTGGTTAACTTTTATATCAAAAATTTGCTTGCGAGGGAACCGGGGCCTGTTGGACAGGCGATCCTACTCCTTGCCATAAGGGTTCGAAACCACGCTACTTAACCCATTGTCAGACCTTATGATCTAAAGCGTTAGATCATTCGGTAACTGAACCATCATAATCCAACCATGATACAATCAGTATTATTTTTTAATTCAAAATCCTAATTTCTTATTTCTGATAATAGCTTAAGCCTTATTTTACATTTCTTATCCAATGGCCTGTTACGGCACAATATCTAGTCGTTCGGGTAGGACAAACACCGAGGTCCCGTGACAGTTGCAATTTGAAATAAGGAACAATATCTAGTCGTTAGGATAGGAAAAACACCGTTCATGTGCACGTAAAATAACTCTTGGCAGTTGCAATTTGAAATAAGGAGCTGTCAAGGTAAAATTCCCTTATAGTACATAGCATCATTAATTAGCCCAGTTGGTCTAGAAAAGTAAGACGTTAAACTCAATTTCATTACATGCTTCCAGTACATAAAACGAAGCAATAATGTAGACATGTATAACATGAATTTTATTGGACAGATGGATGAAAGGTCAAGGCAAAAAAATATAGCTCTAAATCTGATATCTATCGAAACCTCACAGTGCAAATACAACTTCCTCATCGAATTGATTATTTTTAAAGATGATAGAATCTAAATTTAGATAAATCTTTTTATGTTGCACAATAAATTATCGCCTCCAGCAGTCTCTAGAGATAAAAGGGGACTTATTGATAGGAAAATGAAAAAACGGCGTTACAATATTAAGTATCGCACCTTGAGTGGATATTAGTGTTAAACATTATTTACAAAATGGCAACAATAATCTCTTTGTCAATATTATCCCATAAGCACCCATTCCAGCATATTGACTTGTACCACGCAGAAGCCATATTGTCATGAAGTAAAGGAAATCAATTTCAGATGCACTTCTGGTGTTAATAAATGAGATTGCCCCCGCGCCTGGTTTTTTAAACGTTCACTTTAGTTCTGTTCAACACAATTGCTCAGGGGTTCAAGTATAGGGATACAGGGTTGTTATAAGGATATAGCAATGTTATAGGTATACAGAATCCATACAGAAATGCAATAAGGATACATAATTGTTATAAGGATACATAATTCATATACAGAAATGTTATAAGGATACAGAATTGGTATACAGAATTGTTATAAGGATACATAATTGTTATACGGAAGTTATGCTTAAGGAGTTCAATTCTCAGGACACAAACATTGTATAAGGAAGTTATTTCAGTACCCTTTCAATAGCATAGCCGTATGAAAATATATTCCCGATTTCCAAATACATGTACATATTATGGAATAAATTAAACAATTTTGAATCTAAAATTTTATTATTTTTACCTCGTGGATTTTGTTCAACAATATAACAATATTAACAAAATATAGTAGCCACTGCAATTGGACCCCATAGATGCGAAAAAGACAAATTAGTGTAGTAGTTCGTTGCGTTTACCAAACCAAAAGTAGCATATCAACGTACAACCGGTCTCCCCGACGACGCCCACACTTGAAGTTCTCCCTCAGGGGCTTGTCAATGTGTTAACAATTCACTGTTGTCTCTATATCATAAGTAGTAATTGAAATTGGTGTCAAAAAATACATTTTATCTGAGAAAATAGGTTAGTTCTATGTGACAGCGTGCAATCTACTTAAAAAGAAACCGAAGTAGAAAACCAATAATAGATTAACTTGTTATTCACGATAGTTCAAAAAAAAAAATACCAGAAAAGAAATCCTTTGAATTTTTCAAAAATATAATCGATAGAAGACCAACGATCGTTAAGTGCAAGTATATTGACAAAGCCATGACTGGAATAAACAATGGAATAAAATGATTTATTTCTTCTAATATAGACATAAACAAAAGCTTATAAATATAAGGTTACAGAATGGAAAGTTACAACAATTGATCCTTTTTTTTCAAATATAGAAGCAAATCAAAAAGTGACAAATTGACCCCTTTGTTCTATACAAAGTTATAAATTAACCTGTTTCTCAATTATATACACAATAAACAGCTAAAATTGACCCAGTTTCTTCTAATACAGAAACAAAACATTTACAAATTGACCCCTTTCTTCTATAAAAACGAAATACAAAGTTAAAAATTAACCTTATTGTCTATTATATACACAATAAATAACTAAAATTGACCCAGTTTCTTCTAATATAGAAACAAAATGTTACAAATTGACCTCGTATAGAAATAAAATAAAAGGTTATAAATTAACCTATTATTTACACCATAAAAAGCTAAACTTGGCCCAGTTTATTCTAATACAGAAACAAAACATTTACAAATTGACCCCTTTCTTCTATACAAATTATAAATTAACCTGTTTCTCAATTATTTAAACAATAAACAGCTAAAATTGACTCAGTTTCTTCTAAAATGGAAACAAAACATTTACAAAGTGACCCCATTTCTTCTGATATACAAACAAATTGTTACAAATTGACCCCGTAAACGAGCAAACTGTTACAAATTGACCCCATTTCTTATGATATACAAACAAAAGCAAGCAGCTACAAATTGTTATATACTTTCAGTTATTGTTTCATGAATTATGGCTGACGGAATAGCTGTCTTAGAATGAGGACAATTAGAGAGAGAGAGAGAGGGTGATACGTGCTTTGAGTCATGCGTAGAATGATTGAAAGTATAATAATACAGTGCGAAACAATTGACAACATGGCAAACTTATTATTCACAATAAAAGATTCACCAAACAAAAAACGCGATGACATTTTCAGAACTGACGGAAATTATTTGGAGTAGATTTATAGTTCTTATGTAATTAATCTTGGGTTGAAAAGGAGCCATATTCCCAAATAAAGGGTATGTTCGAGCATGTGTAACATCAATCGTTTTGACCGTAGACTGAAAGTTTTAGCGGAATCATAAAAAATAATTATCAGCGAGATATGGAGTTTGAAACAATATTGAGAGATTCGTACAGCCAAAAAAACGCCAAAAGAAAATAGCTCCTGCGTCTTGAGTCAGTTGTAGCAGTTCACGTCCCACTGTATTCGTTTCGTTCATGCAAGTGCTTTTTAAGCTTTGCCGTGGTTTCCCCTTTGGCGGTGGTGCTGGAAGGGTGGCCTCACAAGAATCAAAGTTTAGTTGGAATTCCAAATCTTCAGCTGGAAATAGTTTGGTTCTAATTCGGATTAAATTCAAGTAATAGGAGAATTTT
This sequence comes from Patella pellucida, assembly GCA_917208275.1. NCBI lineage: Eukaryota > Metazoa > Mollusca > Gastropoda > Patellidae > Patella > Patella pellucida. The sequence goes on from OU795039.1 coordinate 69,805,846, forward strand.
TTTTATTTTACGGAATTTATCATATCGATCGAAATACAATTATTAAAACCGTATTTCCACAAATCAAATAAAAAATTTACTCCTATGTATTCTGTCGCTTGTTTTAATTTTTAAGATTCAAGGACTTCATGTTTTCGAATAACTCATTTTTATGTTAAGCAATCAAAAAATAAAATGTATTAACTCGTAAACATGTCTTTAGATACAATTACCAACATTTTCTTTTATTTCAGCACTTTTTTGTTTATTAGATTTAACTTCACACGACCATCTTTATCTGTTGGAATCGATAAGAATGACACAATTTTTACACCCGGTTAACATTCCAACAAACTATCTTATTCATTATACATTGCAGGTTTTATGGAAACCTTACGGCACTTATCTCTCACCCAAGTGAGTTTTCTAATGAAGCAATTTCAGGCAGCTTTATAGATCGTTTAATTGCATCAAGTCGGGAACATGATTTAATGGCCGCAGACGGGTCAACAGCCTTCTATATGTAGGCCGTTTATAGTTTAACCAACCTGTTTACTGTGGTACGTTATATTATAGTGTGGGTTGGGATGGCCTAGTGGTCCAGAGTGCCGCGATTCGCCCTCTAGCTGGCCGGCCACCTCTTGCTTGCGGCTGCGGTTTCGGGCCGTGGTTTGAGCGTATGTGGCATGGAGATTGGGGCGCCTTCTCAACCTCGTGGGTTTCCTCCGGGCACTCCGGTTTCCTTCTACTGCTAAAGACCCCTACGCGCAAGCGAATTATTGAAATAAAATTAAAACCATACCTTAGTCCCGAAATGACTTAGTTGTGCTGACTGGACGTTAAACCCCATTTCTCTCTCTCTCTCTATTACATGTATAGTGAATATTTGTTAAGGTCGAATGAATGATTGAAATGGAGTCTTATGGGCACGTGAGCTCGAATTGGGCTATATTGCGCCAAATAAAATAGGCATAGAAATGTAATGAAATGAAACGGGGCTTAACGTCCTACTGTTCTACTCCTAACCTGGGCTAATGAAGACGGACATACGCCATAAAGTGTGCTATGAAGCAAATTTTGCCCGGGCAGCGGCGCTACGTCCTACTCTGATATCGAATTCCAACTGCCAAGGGATCTTTAACGTGCACGCCAAGGGATCTTTAACGTGCACGCCAATGTGTACACGGGACCTCGGTTTTTTGCCCATCCAAACGTCTAGACAGCCGTCCTGTCTCCCTGACAAGGGGAAACCACGTCGGAAAATCTGGATGATCTTTCGCGGCCAATGCAAGGATGGAACACCCGACATTTTCGATTTCATTTGATTTTAAATGGCGATTATCTTGTCTTATGACAATTAGTTTTCGTTTAAAATGTGAAACTATCAAGGAACTAAAATCAATAAATAGGCAAACTGCTGTTTAATAATAGGAAACAAATATTTACTAATATAGAGCTCGAAATAACCCATCAGATCTATCCAATGCAGAACATTTTTTCCAGTCTATATTTAAGAGGTTTACTAACTTTAGTTTTAGTAAGGCATCAGAGTAGACCGTAGTGCCAATGTCGGAGTAACATCCCCCCCCCATAGCACACTGTATGACGTATGCTCGTCTTCAGTAGCCCAGTTCGGAGCAGAACAGTAAGACGTTAAACCTCATTTAATTTGAGCTCTCTGCCGACCAAATATTGTCATTTTCAGGGGCAGAGAATTCAAGCTCATAAATTATGGTACCTCTTCTAAATCATCCGGTATTGAACACCATGAATAGAATATATAATATGCATATTTTATGAAATTAACAGATAATGCTGGAAAACATAAACACAGCAATGACTCTTCAGCTCCGACTGGGCTAACGAAGAGGGGATACACTATACAGTGTGTTATTGGGTCATTTTGTTAGGACAGCGGCGCTACGATCTACTCTTAAATTATATCGAATTCCAACTGCCAAGGTCTCGTTCACGTGAACACCAATGTGTACACAGGACCTCGGTTTTTCGTCTCATCCGAAAGACCAAACACTAGGTTTTGCACCACCCACAAGGGGGAACCACGCCAGAAATAAAAATCGTAAAGTGTCAAAACTCATTTCGAATAATATGAAGTGAAGCACGTATCATAGGAGACTCCGGGTTGATCGATTGATGCAAAAGGCTTGATTTGTGTTCACAATATGCTTTTAACATTTTAACAAAAGGGCGAAATATTTTTAATATTGTACTATTAGATCTAGTTAATAACGGGACATGTTAATATTTATTATTAAGACTAGGAATTTCAGAGAAGATAATTAATTAAACCTGAACTCTTGTCCCAATTAGGTATAATCTAATTAAAATACAGATCTATATTTCCTTTCGTTTTTTATACTTTCGATGGCCTAAAAGTACATACAGATCTGAGCAGTTGTACTGGAAAATTGCGTCAGGGGTCACATGAGTGGCTTTTGGCCCTATGATGTCACAAATTAATTAAATAATCAGCGTTATATTTTCTAGGGTTTACCCACAGTTCCGTGCAGAACACGCCAAGAACTCGCCGTACACATACCGTTTCATTGACTGATTCCTAACAACATCTACATGTAGAACACTCTTCCAGATTCTAGTGTTATAAAGACACGAAATTCGTTGTAAAACGAAATTTGAACTTTAAAAAAAAACGAAACGAAATATCTGTGTTTTAATCGGATTGGATTAGGTGTAGGTAGAGATGGATTTCCGATAGAGGTAGTATATTAATATATATGCCTGCACTTTCTAGATTGGAATTACAAAAAGCCCAGTGCTTTACTTTGTGCATTATCAAATTAAATCTGTTACATTCTGTGTGCAAATAACTCACAATCCTGATACTGTTATTGATGTCTCATTTATCTGCATTACACGCCCGAACCATACCATGTCGTATATTATAGAACCCCTTTAAACCGATCACAGCCAGCACTGTAATAACTGTTTATATCTTAAAGTCAATTGAGAAAATATAATTGGTGAAAGTTAATACCATGTGCCACAACTAATATATGAATAATCTTTATCGATCGTTATACGCATTCTTTAAATCCCAACGTGGGCTGAAATATAACTCTTAAGAATGTTAATGCAATGAAATGGGATTTAACTTTCTACTGTCCTGTTTTAGTATAACAATCCATATCATCATTCATTGTAAACGTGTAATTAGTTTTTCCTCGGATGCATCGCTGAGATCCAAACTGGCTTGCACTAATATGGTGACTCTTCTGTCCCTCTTTTCCGGTCGTGTGTGAGTTTTTTTCCTCATCTTCATGGGATTATTTAGTATTATAAAGGCTGAATTTGGTTTCGATAATCATATTATGTTGACAACATTGTGGGAAGTAACACTTAGAAGCAATCTCGGGCATGCCTTAACATCACCCTTCGTAAATTTATCTCTGGAAGCCGAGATTGACTGAGAAGTAGAAAACGTAACATTACTAGCAACTTGACATTTAGTTCCAGGAAGTATATTTTAAGGCTAGCTTGTTGATGTTTAGTGTTGATTAATTCCATGCTATAACATTATTTTTTTAAGATTATCATTAGAAAGGAGAACAATCGTAGTAGCATACATGTACATGTAGATATATTTTTTTCTCTTGACGTTCTTAATGTTTATGTACACCGTGCTTTCTCTATCCGTATGTTAATTACCCTTATTTATGTATATAGTTCAGGTTTAGGCGTCTAATGTCGAATTATACATTCCGAAACTAGCCGCCAAGTCAACCATAATATTACTCAATGATCATCGGCTGTTCCAATAGACAGGGGTCAGTTTTGGGGAGGAGGGCTTTGTGATACCTCATCCTTTTCTTCCAAGAATCATAATCGACTAGTACTTACTCTTTACATCCGATTGAACTTCGTAGGAGAAAACCACGGAATCCTCCATGTCAATAAACATTTCCATATTTGTATTCAGATTGCACGCTGTTGAAGACATTGGCATGGCATCAAACCCTATTGATATGAAATTACCTTGTCTACTAAACTATGTAATCTTTGAAGATGATGAGTCTGATATTTTGTGAGGTGTATCAAACCAAAATTTCACATTACTTTCACTGTATGAAGTATCCATGCTTTGTATTTTGAATGTTTTATAGCTAGGGTTATTCAGCAAGCACAACAGTTGGGATTAAGACCTTAAGTTGGAATTCGATATAAGAGTAGTCAGAAGCAGCGCTTCCCGGGGCAGAATAGTAGGACGTTAAACTTCATTTCATTTCATGTGGAAGGTTTATTCCTCGAGGGAACAAATTGAAAGGAAAAGGATGTGGTTTTAAAAAAATGACCAACAGTTATAAAAGAAAAACCGTCTTAAACATGATCACGGGCTTATGTTCGATCCTTAACCCTCTAGCAATATGCGTTTACACACCAGAATGAAGCTGTGAATTACTTGGAATCAGTAGTTTTCAAAGAAATTGTAACTCGCTGGGTATGTTCGATTTCTCAGCAGGACGCCCTTCTCAACCTCGGATTTCGACAGAATTACACGCAAAATTAATGAACACTACTCTCAATTATGGCTGTAATTCTGTGTGTTGTGATTGCCCCGTGGAGTTTACTGTAGGATATGTATAATTATATACGCTGATCTGCTAACTAACCACTTGTGGGAACACCTGCAAACTAATAACACCTGTGACCTTAATGATCTCAAATGACTCCCAGGAGCAATGTAGATGTCTGTCAATTACAAAACGGTATCAATTGCTACTTATATAAACGGATAATATGGGTTTATTTTGATATTCCATAGTATCTGATTATTTTCCCTGAATCTAATATGGCTATTACAATAATCATTACCGTGTCAAAATTTGTTAAATTAATATTAAAGCAACTAAATGGCTTATATTTGGGATCTATAAATTGACACAAATTGGTCGCAATGCATATAAAAATGTAACATGAATATATCTATATATATCAACTGGTTCACATTTAATCATTTCCGTTTAGACTCCTAATTTCAAATCAGTAATCGTAATCTCTAGCGTCTGGTTATTCCAGTCTACATCGAAAGTATCTCTCGATAAAGAATATGCCGTCACCGCTTAACACCACTTGTGTAATATGTCTAGCCTCGTTCTTCGAGGTAATTGTTACAAATGGCACTGAAACACATTATGTTACACGATTCTCGTGCCAGTGGTAAAATGTTTGTTTTGTCTTAAATATTGAATATCAGCAGCTCTGACTTTTTAATGTTGATTCAAATTGACAAATAATTCGTTTTTTTCTAATTTCGAAGACTTTGTGTTGAACTGAGTTAAAGGCTTGGCTGCTTTAATATTCATGTATATTGTTACGTCACTAATAACAATATCAGAAATAACCATACCCAGTCAGCAGAAGTCATACACAACGTCAATTACTGCCAGCATAAATAACGTAATAACTAAATGCATTAAAATTGAGCCATCAATTGGGTGACACACATTCCGATGTCAAGTGGCTGAAAAATCCCCGGGAACATGTAATGTTAGAATCGTCTAACAAAACGCTTTACCTTAATCACTAAATAGATAGCCTATATTACCTCAAAATCTTCCAAAATCTTCGACATCGAAAACACGAATTTTTGGCAATTTAAATCAACATTGATGTTGTGATCTTACCTGGAATCGGTAGGCCTCCGATAACCAATATTTAAAACAATATCAATATTTTACCATTGGTACACGAATCGTGTATCGTAGTGCGTTCTAGCGTCACTCTTAACAAGTGACCAGAAAAAACGAGGCTAGACATATTCCACAACTCCTGTCAAACGGCGAGGCCATATCCTATGTGATGGACATGCGCAGTAGATTGGAATAACCAGACACAAGAAATGTCTATATGGTTGAGACTCATGCGGTTTTCGCTTAAGATAACTGATTTGAAATTAGAGCCAAACGGACGCAATGCAATGTAAATCATTTAAATACAATCAGATTATATTATTATATGCGTTGCGACACATTAGGGTCAATTTCTAGGTCCCAAATTTTAGCGATTTAGCTCCTTTAATAACATTACAACTTATACAAGTAGGCGCCCAGGGTTTGATTAACTAATCAATCGATTCTTAGAGACAACGTACATTGAACTAATCATTAATCAAAAAGAGTAAAGTAAACATTTATAAAGACAAAACAAATCCATTTTTGATCGGAAGTAATGAATACGGTGACAAGGTAAGACCAATCAATTAATTATGCCTGTACCTAACACCACCCAATGCCTGTTGCATGACTTCCCTACGAATCCTTGTGGTTTCTAGTCGTAGCCGGTATTGTGCATCCGGGGCTTGTGCCGCCGACACACACTGGTGACTTTCCAATGAGAAGCTTATTCTACAATTTATTGACAAAACTCCTACTAACCTTGTTAATCTTTCAAAATTACAGATCGATATCCATTCATCATGCATAGTATTCGCTTTGAAGTAAACTTATGAGGTCACATTATGTCATATAATCAAAGTCTATTCTGGAAGTAAATCAGACAAAGACAAGGGCCTTTAATTGCCAAGAAATTTGTTCTTAACGGAGCTCATAAAATATTATATTGGGTACGTACTGTATAATCTATTTTGATCAAAAGAATAATAGAAGAGGACTAAGAATGGATTCAAAGAAGCCATTGTATTTGTTTTAAGTATCTTACTGTTTCTAAATGTAGGACGTGGATCAAGTAACTGATGCTACTTCATGTCGGCTTATTGGGCCAAAATAAACAAAGCACGTGCTCATTTTATAATAACAAATATTTGTGACATTACTTTAATATGCCAATTAAACCTTAGTTCCTGAGGATAAGAAGTAGACATTCCCACATTTCTAGGAAAATTATGTTTCATAATTATTTAATACCAATTTGTTATCCCAAAATATCAAGTACCAGCATCTCACAGTGAAGTTCTGGTAATATTGCTTAACATAACTCATCCATAGTTTAATGTATAGATGTTAAGGTTCTCCCATCATCAAACTAATAACACATCATATGGGGGGGAGGGGGCGGTGGATCAATTGAATAGGCTCATTAACCAGGCGTCGTGCGATGGAGAAAGGGTGAGAAATGGGTTTTAACGTCCACTCGACACAAACTAGGTCATTTCGGGACTAACGTATGGTTTTCAATTTTTATTTCAATAATTCGCTCGCGCGTAAGGGTCTTTAGCAGTTGGAGGAAACCGGAGTGCCCGGAGGAAACCCACGAGGTTGAGAAGGCGCCCATATCTCCATGTCACTTACGCTCACACTAGGGCTCGAAACCACAGCCGCAAGCCAGAGGTGACCGGCCAGCTAGAGGTCGAAGCGCGGCACTCTAGACCACTAGGCCACCCCCCCCCCCCGTCGTGCGATGGAAACCTGTGTTAACCTAGGAAGCAAGTCGGGATTTTCCAGTCATAGTGGAGGGGGTTAATGCAGAATAAAACCCCAATTTCATTTAATTTTATTCCAACGGATCATACTGCGAAGTAATTTTGTCTTTATAAAAAAGGATAAAAAAAATAATAAAAGATAACAAAAAAAAGCAATCCAGATGACATGATGTACAGAGAACGGAATCAGCTTGAACGCCAAGTGATTAGGCTAATTCCGTTTGTACATAAAAATGAACAACAAAGTACTGAAAAATGTATGTATTTACTCACTGATGGGGAGGTTGGGATGGCCTAGTGGTCTAGAGTGCTGCGCTTGGCCGATCACCTCAATGAAGTTAGTCATACTATACTTTAGTTCAAGCCCTGTTTACATTAGCCAACGGCCACTCTAGACTTTAGTTCACATTAGTAAATGATAATTTCTCTCTTTCTCTCACTTACTGATGGGTCATGCATTAAAAAAATAACTCGATAAATGGTTCAAAAATACGTATACACCGACAGTTGCTCAGTGATACAAAAATATATATCTAGTGAAATTAATATCATCGGAGTTATTTGACTCGAGGCCTCGCGCACATACTTAACACCAATAATTGTCTGGAAAGTTTTAAAAGTATTTCATATGCAAAGGGACACGATTCATTAGGTTTACACTTTCACCAGTTCAAATAAAATAGATGTTAGGAGATGAAATTCATCAAATAGTGGTCGTTGCACGAGTAGCTCAAAACACTCGTTATTACGTTTATTGGTTAGGTTTCAGATCGGTAATCAGCCAGATATAATAGACAGTTAGCGTTTGATCTCGGTGCTGGTCCAGATTTTCCAATGAAATCCTGAGCTACGGTATAAACGATAGTGTGCGCATACAAGAACCCCTGGCAGTTCTATTTAATGAAGATCAATCGGAAAGGCCGCTGTCTGAGCAAACATTTCGGCCACTATGCATTGGCCTTCTTTGCATAAACCACCATGTTATATTTATATATAACAGATATAGAGCTACTTATAATACCTTCCATAAATCATCCGAGAATCGCTAAGAGGGGAATGGGTACTACTCAAATACCCCAAATAAATATTCCTGACAATAACGTTCTGTCGTTAAGCGATGCAGTCAGTTTCCCTTAAAAATGGATGTTCGCCAGTTTGTCTTAGAGCATTGACACCGGATATATCTATTTAATATTTTAAAACACCGACCGACTGAAATATATTACTTCAATTAAAAAGAGGTAAATGGGGTTTAACGTTCACTCGACACAAGCCAGTTCATTTCGGGACTAACACACTTTTCAAACTTATATCAATAATTCGTTTTGAGTGTATAGGGGTCTTTCGCAATGGCAGGAAACCAGATGACCCAGAGAATGCCCACGAGGTTGAACAGACGACCCTACTCCTTGTCACATACAACCGGGGAATCAAAACCACGCCACTTGACTTAAAGTCGTTCCACATAGAAAATGTATGTTCAATCGCCTGATTGTCCTTTTAAAAGGAGAACTGAAAAGGGAAGTATCTTTATTGCGTGTTGTGTCGTCCACCAATAACCTTTGACTGCATTTCCAAATGTTCTCAAAGCTAATGGAATCAAAAGGTCATTGTAGTCTTTATTGTTCTTTCAAATGCTGAAGGGTTGTATGGTTAATATTATACAGATCATGAACGTTAATAATCCAATGTAACACCCATAAATTGGAACCTGTAGACATTTTGAAACTAAATCTCACCGTCAACAATAGAATGATCTATTTCATCTTCGGCTTGTAATTTCGGATGAGAGAAATTAATCATACTGGTGTAAAAATAGATATTAAAGTTTGAAAATAGCATGCGATCAATCATATCTGAGGCAGCTTATTTTTTTTAATTTAACGGAGATTGGTTGGGTATCGCAGATTCAGCATAATGTATGCTGTCATATTTTACGAAAGCTTAATATGGCATCTATAAGAACATAGTGTTCAGAGAGAGCAACGCAAAAATAATTAACATGATGTCAAACGTTTTCACAAAGTTCCTTTAAAAGGACAATGGCACTCTTGGTGACTTGACAGCTCCAGAAAAAAATAATACCCTTATTCTAAGTACTAGCTGTTTCAGTGTCCGTAAATTATTCATTACATTGTACATGTCCAGAGGGTTCAAAAATATGTTTACATCCATGTCACATTTTGAAAAGGTTTACGTTAGGCATTTCAAATCGTTTAGTTGAATTTTTCCAATTTGTTTAATTAGGTGTGTTAAGATGGAATTTGTATCATCAATTATTTGGAATATTGTAAAATAGTACAATTTATTGAGCAGAATAAAGGTTGAGCATATTATTCAGTTACAACAAGAGTGGTATTAACGCTTTAATGTGTTTTGTGAGCTTTCCCCCAATATAAATCTTAAGTATATTTTAATTAACAAATTTCTTATTACTAGTAATTTGAAAGTCAATATCAGAAACAGTAAATACAGAGTCAAACTTATTTTCATGTAGTGTATTTTGTATTATTGAACTTGCGCTCTATATATAACTATAGTTTACTTTTAAAGCCCCAATACCACTCTTGTTGTAACTAAATAATAATATACAACTGGTGGTAGTTTTTGTCTTTGATGTGAATAGCAGTTATATCTCATAACAACCTGTCATGACGTCATAATAGGTTGATATATTCTTCATATCAACCGCTGATGACGTCACGACAGGTTGATATTTCATAACAACCGCTAATGACGTCATGTCAGGTCGATGTATTCGACTCATATCAACCGCTGATGATCAAAATAATACAACAAAATAAATTTTTATTATTTTGACAATTAAAAATTATTATGGAACAGTTTGAAACATTCAAGACAGAAATAGACGACGTACTTATCAGCATATTTAAATCGGTTATCCATATCTTTCAATATCTTCTTTCCGTCCACACACTCCTAGACTCCTAGAAAGTATTTATCGCCCAAGATTTTCATTATAAACTATTTTGTGGTACAGTCCATGCACTTAAATAAAACAGTCGGCCAAATCCTTTTGTCTATAAAACATGAAAAGCCCGCAATCGTAGTTCACTGTCAGAATTATCGGGAAAGAATGTCTTTTGATCCAAATTTTCTTTAGGCTTTGGATAGATCCTCATCGATAGTTCCATCGTCAGTATGTTGGCTAAAAGGGATTGATTATTCGTCTGACTTCGTATTACTTTCCATTTTGTTTTTGTATGAAATTCAATTCTTCAAAATGGCGCTGTGTTTACAAAAACACCATCTCGTAATTGCACGTGACTAACTCGGTAATCTTCGTTATTTGACGGAAACTACCGAGCCGTTATCCAATCATTGTTGAATATTAATGGAAAAGTCCATTTAAATTTAAGGGTGGGCGTTGTATATGTCAGATATTAACCAATCATACCTCAGTTGCTATATTTATATCACCCTTGGGCTGCGCCCGCGGGTTATATAATATAGCTACCTCAGGTAGGTTAATATCCTATACATATACAACTGGCGGTAGTTTTCTCTTTGATGTGCATAGCAGTTATATCTCATAACAACCTGCCATGACGTCATCATAGGTTGATATTCTGTTCATATCAACCGCTGATGACGTCGTGACAGGTTGATATGAAATATCAACCGCTAATGACGTCATCTCAGGTCGATGTATTCGACTCCTATCAACCACTAATATCCTATACATATACAACTAGCGGTAGTTTTCTCTTTGATGTGCATAGCAGTTATATCTCATAACAACCTGCCATGACGTCATCATAGGTTGATATTCTGTTCATATCAACCGCTGATGACGTCGTGACAGGTTGATATGAAATATCAACCGCTAATGACGTCATCTCAGGTCGATGTATTCGACTCCTATCAACCACTGATGATCGAAATAATATAAAAAAACACAGAAATAAATTTTTATTCTTGTAACAATTAAAAAAGTATTATGGTACAGTTTGTAACATTCAAGACAGAAATAAACGGCGTACTTATCGGCATATTTAAATCGGTTATCCATACTCGACCATGTCTAAGATATCTTTCAGAATCATCTTTCCGTCCACACACTACACTTTTGATCCAAATTTTCTTTAGATTTTAATAGATCCTTATCGATAGTCGCATCCACATCAATTCCATCGCCAATTTGTTTGCTAAAGGGGTTGATTATTCGTCTGACTTCGTACTCCTATCCATTTTTTTTTGTTCATTTGCTTTTTAATTCTTCAAAATGGCGAATTGTAAACAAACACAACCACGTAATTTCACGTGATAAATTCGGTAATATTCGTTATTTGACGGAAAGTACCGAGTAGGTAGCCCAATCGTCGTTGGCCTGTAATGGAAGAGTCCATTTAATTTAAGGGTGGGCGTTGTATATGTCAGATATTAACCAATCATACCTCAGTTGCTATATTTATATCACCCTTGGGCTGCGCCCGCGGGTTATATAATATAGCACCCTCGGGTAGGTTAATATCCTATACATATCTTCCAATCTTTAATGTGGTCAACAATTTGTACTATTGTACAATATTTCAATTAAAAAATAATTCAAATTCCATCTTAACACACCTAATTTTAAAAATTGGAAAAATTCAACTACATGCCGTAACATGGTTTGAAAAGCCTTACGTAAGCACTTTCAAATGCAACTTGGATTTAAACATATTTTCGAATCCTCTGGACAAGTATGATAGGTTGCAATGGATAATTTACACAACAGTTATGACACTTAAACATCTTGTAGTTAGAATAAGGCTAACTTCTATTTGGATTAACAATGGAGTTAACAGTGTTATGACTTGGATGTGAAGTGTGGTATGATCACCTACTCACGAAAACAACTTTTTAATTTAAAGAGACACTCTGAACTTTCAACAAAGACATTTAATTTTGAAATATTTAAAGAATTTAATCTTCTGAGACCATTTAGAGGCACCAGGGGTGGTAAATCAAAAAATTCTAATAATAAAAGACCACCTAAAAATCTAGTCTCTTCTCGATGTTCCGCAACAGAGTCAGCAGCTGCTGATGGTAAATCTTTAAAAGTTTTTCTTCTAAATAGTCAGTCATGCCGTAACAAAACACTAGACTTGGTAGATTTAATTCTAGATGAGGGACTGGATGTTTTGTTTCTGACAGAAACCTGGTTAAAGGAATCTGGAGACAATGCTAAAATTTCCGAGCTAACACCGAAAGGTTATGATCTCCATCATAAACCTAGACTAAACCGCACAGGTGGTGGTCTGGCTGTAATCTTTAAACATACTCTTAAACTTGAACTCTTTGATAACACTTCCTGGGACTATCGTGGTTTTGAATCACTTCATGTAAAGATCAGCTCATATAATACATCGGTTCATGTTGTGTGTCTTTATCGACCGCCTCTTTCGAAGAAAAATACTGTCTCCGTTACTGATACACTTGAAGATTTTGACAACCTTTTCAGCAGTCATAGGAAGGAAAATACCGTATTTCTAGGTGATTTTAACATCCACTATGATGATGCATCAAATACAACAGCAATTAAATTCAGAAAACTTCTGCATGTGTACAGTCTTGCCCAACATGTCGCTACTCCTACACATAAATTAGGTCAGGTTTTGGACCTAGTAATTTCACCTAATACCTGTAACTTAATCAGCGATGTAAAAGTGCTTGATATACAAATATGTGACCACTTTCTTATTATCATGAGGTGGAATATGACTAAGCCCAGAAAAAACCGCATGCACAATGTGTGTCGTAACTTTAAGGCCATTGAAAGATCTGTATTCATTAGTGACCTAAAATCCTCAGACTTACTAAAGGAACCCCCACAGGATGTTAAAGAACTATGTGATCTTTACAACAAGACGCTGGTTGAGCTTCTGGATAAACATGCCCCAGCAGTCAAGAAAGAGATCATTATAAGACCAGGTACAAAATGGTATAATGATGACGTTAAGAACGCTAAGTTACAACGCAGGGTAGCAGAACGACAATGGCGCAAATCCAACCTGGAGGTTCACCGCACCATCTATAAATCAAATCGAAACAATGTTAGCAAAACCTTAAGGAATGCTAAAGCCATTTATTGTATGGACAAAATTTCTGCCATTGGCAATGACTCGAAGAAATTTCATCAATTTATGCAAACTATACTAGGTGATCAGTCAAACTCAAAACTTCCTGATTCAACTAGTGATTCTGAGTTAGCAAATGACTTTTCTAATTTCTTCATCTCTACGATTGAACAAATAAGAAGTCAGTTGGACAATCTTTCTGCTCAAACTCAGTCTGTGTTTACAGATAAGTCAAGATGGGAGCCGTTGACTGAATTTCATCCATTTGCTGAGGAAGAAATCCGAAAGTTAGTCTTGACGTCAAAGAAAACAACGTGTCCATTGGATCCCATTCCGTCTACCATTGTTTGTGACTACTTGGATACGCTTCTGCCTGTCATAACCTCAATAATAAATTATAGCTTGCAAAGCGGAATATTTCCTGAAATCTTCAAGCAGGCCATTGTGCATCCATTACTTAAAAAAGAAACACTTGATCGAAATGTACTTAAAAACTTTCGCCCCGTCTCAAATCTCTCGTTTCTCTCAAAACTTCTAGAAAAAGCTGTCAACGTTAGATTGCGTACATACATATCAAATAACAATCTTTGGGATAAATTTCAATCAGCGTATCGTTCCGGGCATAGTACAGAAACTACCGTGCTGAGAGTTGTAAATGATCTGAGACGTTCAGTTGACAGTGGTGATATATCAGTACTCACTCTGTTGGACCTTTCGGCTGCTTTTGACACCGTCGATCACCGGATCCTTGCTGATCGGCTCCAATATGAATTCAGTATCACTGGAACAGCTCATAATTGGTTGATGTCATACTTACAAGATCGTCAACAGACAGTATTAATAAATAATGTTCAATCTTTGCCTGTCCGTCTTACTTGTGGTGTGCCTCAAGGATCAGTACTCGGTCCGATACTGTTTCTGCTATACTGTCATAATTTAGCAGGTATTATCGACAAACATGACATCGATCACCATTCCTATGCTGACGATACTCAGCTTGTCTCATCTTTCAAGCCTGAGGAAGTAACCAAGGCTCTGAGTTCTGTGACTGATTGTTCCCAGGATATTAAGAATTGGATGGCCTCAAATAAACTCAAATTGAATGATGATAAAACTGAGGCTATCTTATTTGGAACAAATAGACGCCTTCAGAACATATCCCAAACAAATGTTAAAATTGGAGACTCGGTTATTCAGTTAGCTAGTGCTGTGAAGGATCTTGGTGTTTATCTTGAGCCTTGTTTGTCATTTGAACTCCATGTTGATAAGCTGCGTCAGACCTGTTACTTTCATTTGCGACGCATCAGTGATATTCGACATCTCATCACGACTGATGCCGCCAAATCTCTAGTACAGTCATTAGTTCTGTCAAGACTAGACTACTGTAACAGTTTGTTGTCTGGGATTAATCAATCAAGTCTCTATAAACTACAAAAAATACAGAATACAGCAGCTAGAATCATATCACGAACCAAAACATCATGTCACATAACACCTGTTCTAAAATCCCTACATTGGCTCCCTATTCCAGCTCGCGTCAACTTTAAGGTCCTGTGCCTCACATACCAGTGTCTACAAAATCTTGCACCCAGCTATCTATCAGAACTTCTAACAGTTAATCAACCAAATCGATCCTTGAGATCCTATTACCAGAATACTCTCGTCGTTCCACATTCAAAACTGAAACATTTTGGTGACAGAAGTTTTAGTGTAGTTGCACCTAAATTGTGGAATAATTTACCACTGAATATCCGAAACAGTGAATCTTTGATTACTTTCAAATCACAGCTAAAGACTCATTTGTTTAGAGAATACTACGAGAATTAAACTTTCTATTCACTGTTTATGTAAATATTGACTCATTGCGCTTTGAGCATGCTTTTGGATGGATTTGGCGCTATATAAATTTACATTATTATTATTATTATTATTATATTTTTTCTGGACCTGTCAAGCCAGCAAGAGTGATAATGTCCCTTTAATTGGCTATTAGATTATTCCTAGTGCTAGTTGCAAAGTCAAAATACCATTTAAAATGATCATGTTTAAAGGAGCTACATCGCTAACATTTTGGAGCTAGAAATTCACAAAAGTGGGTCGCAACGCATATAATACTGTAATAATGAATGTATATTTAAATTGATTTACATTAAATGGTATCCGTTTTTACTCCATTTTCAAATCAGTTCTGTTCGGTGAAATAAGCCAGCAATCTCAATCAAGTGCAAATTTCTAGCGTCTAGTTATTCCAGTCTACATAACTCCGTTTGATTTAGAACGATGTGTAGCCTCGCCTTCGAGTCTATCAATACAACTGGGGATGAAGCGCATCGTGTACCAATGTTAAAAAAAATATTTTATGTAAAATATCGGATATCAGAAGCTCATCTTTTACCGGCAAGTTTACATCATCAATGTTGATTTAAATTGACCAATAATTAGTGTTTTCGATGTCGACGATTTGGGGAATTTCTGAGTTACTGACTTAGGTCCTTTAATATACTTCATACTAACAGAATACCCAGCTTCGTCCGGTGCCAAAAGTGGAAGGCCTAAAACGTTCATGTTGTCCTGCTGGTTCATTTCAACTGGCATATGGGTTGGTGGAGCGCGGCTATACGAAAATACGGTAAATACCACTCTCCCCCACCTATGTTCTCAGGCTATTTTGGAACTGCGATTCTTTATTTTTCGCAAAAGAATCATTTCTCAACCTACCTGACACAAATTTATAAAGAATTGACACTACTTTCAACTATAATTTAGCGATTAAATAAACGTGCGGTCGTAATATCTGATCAGTTCAAACGTATCTTGTGTATGTTTAAATCGCAAAATCCTACATGAAATAGCATTGAATTATTATAATTGTGTGTCAGCTGTGACCAGAAATGATTCTTTTGACAACAAAGAATGAATGAAATGGGGTTTAACGTCCTACTATTATGCACCTAATTGACAACAAAGAATAATCACAGCGAGGAATAGTCGATAAGGATTCCAAAATAGCCTTGATACACTGATGTTTACACCCTGGAATTCAATGCCACAATGACTGTAACATTCAAAGTCAGAGTCGTGCAAATCTTGGGTTGGACCCCCCATGCTGATCCCAAGCATTGGTGCGTTTGGGCGTCACAATCATGTTACTGGAAATGTTTCTTCTGTTAGGTTCTATAGTGACCTTTTCGTAGTCATTTGCATATTTTAGTAGTATGCCCCCCTATTCAAATATCCTCTACTTTTTTTGAATAGTATATTTCATTCTAACAGAATACCCCGCTTCGCCCGGTTTCGAAATTCGATGGCCTAAAACGATCACGTGGTCCTGCTGGTTCATTTCAAACTGCATATGTGTTGGTGGAGCTCGGCTATATGAAAATACGGTAAATACCACTCTCCCCCACCTCATTTCCCAGGCTATTTAGGAACTGCGATTCTTTATTTTTCGCAAAAGAATCATTCCTCAAAATATCTGACACAAATTCATAAAGAATTGACACTACTTTCAACTATAATTTAGCGATTAAATAAACATGCGGTCTACGCATGTTCGAATCTCGTAATGTCTGATGAGTATAAACGTATTTTGTGTATGTTTTAATCGCAAAATCCTACATGAAATAGCATTGAATTATTATAAATGTGTGTCAGCTGTGACCAGAAATGATTCTTTTGACAACAAAGAATAATCACAGCGAGGAATAGTCGATAAGGATTCCAAAATAACCTTGATAGGCGGTATTGTTATAGTGCAGCTATATAGAAAGAATAGGAAATGTCAGCGATCATCGTCCGATCATAGTCAGTTCCTAAAGGGACTACTTTGATACCACATTATGTGGGGGTTGCGCTCGGCGACGAAGCGTGATGGGCGAAAGTACATATACATACCCACACTTTGATGTTATTGAGCTGTCTTTGTCTATGCAACGCTACGTCTTTTATCGTCTTATTAACCATTATCGTATTACTTGTTATACAAAGCGATTACATTAAGGCGATTATTACAAAACAAAATGGTGTGAAAATTGCTCAATTCCATAAATATATATTTCTATGCATGTATATTTATGGAAATGAGCAAGTATTAAAATTAATAAAACAATGCGTAAATGAATATTCTTAATCTGATTTAAATATTTGTTTATCTCCGGAACTGGGCATTATACTAAGCTGGATGTAAAGAATATCATGGTATCTATTTTTATATCAAACATATAAAGGTGTACGTGGTAAAAATATCCATTGTTCAATATTCAATATTATATTTATCATTCCGTTCACTAGACAAAAGATTAAATTAATTTAAATAGTATCGTATTTCAAATAAGCCGAGATTCGATGATGGAAGCCATCTCGGTGTCGTTAGGATTGAACGAAATCCGAGATCGCGTTTTAGCAGCACAATTGGGGTCTCATGCAGGGCGAATGACATTCATTATTGACCCGGTACGACATTAAACCCTATTTCACTTCCATTATTCAAAATGTAACTCCTTGAAAGCCTTAATTCTGCCCCTGGATTGTGATCTCTCTACCTCTTTCTATTCGCTATGCCTCTTGCCTGTACTCCTTCAAAAAACACCCCAAAACACATCTTTTCCAAACGCACTCTAAATGATTCAAGTACACTACTCTTGCTTTTTAACATTTGTTTTTATGGCGTATTATATGTTTATGTCATCACATATGTTTTTATTATTTGTTTCATTTCATATTACATGTATATGTTTTTATTTCATTTATGATTTTAATTCATATAATTTCTGCACCTTTGGGTCATTCGGTTCTGCCCTGTGCTGTAAGAATTGACGACCAAAGTACATAGATGTTAATCTGATTTAACGTTTAATAATTTCCGTTTTTGCTCTAATTTCAAATCAATAATCGTAATCTCTAGCGTCTTGTTATTCCAGTCTACATCAATAGTATCTATTGCATATGCTCTCCAGATAAAAAAAATATGCCGTTACCGCTTAACACCACGTGCGGAATATGTCTTCGAGGTAATTGTTACAAATAGCACTGAAACGCATCAGTTTACACGATTCGTGTGCCAGTGGTAAAATGTTTGTTTTGTCTTAAATATTGAATATCAGAAACTCTGACTTTTTAATGTTGAATCAAATTGACAAATAATTCCTTTTTTTTCTAATTTTGAAGACTATGTGTTGAACTGAGTTAAAGATTGGCTGCTTTAATCTGAAAAAAAGTAGAGAGGTCAATCTAATTTTCATGTATATTGTTACATCACTAATAACAATATCAGAAATAACCACACCCAGTCAGCAGAAATCATACAAAGCGTCAATTACTGCCAGCACTAATAACGTAATAGCTAAATGCATTAAAGTTGAGCCATCAATTGGGTGACACACATTCCTATGTCAAGTGGCTGAAAAATCCCCGGGAACATGTAATGTTAGAATTGCCTATCGCAACGCTTTACCTTAATCACTAAATGAATAGCCTATATTACTAACAAGCACATGCCCTTAATTAGAACTTATAGACAATTGACGTCCTCAACTTCTGGTACTTCTGCCCGGGTCTTAACACAATTTACCAGTAGGCGCCCAGGGTTTGATTAACTAATCAATCGATTGTAAGAGACAACGTACATTGAACTAATCATTAATCAAAAAGAGTAAAATAAACATTTATAAAGACAAAACAAAACCATTTTTGATCGGAAGTAATGAATACGGTGACACGGTAATACCAATCAATTAACTACCTAACACCACCCAAGGCCTGTTGCATGACTTCCCTACGATTCTTTGTGGTTCCTACTCGTAGCCAGCATTGTATTCCCCGGGAATTGTGCTACCGACACACACTGGTGACTTTCTAAAGAGAAGCTTATTCTACAATGTATTGGCAAAACTCCTACTAACATTGTTAGTCATTCAAAATTACAGATCGATATCCATTCATCATGCATAGTATTCGCTTTGAAGTAAACTTTGAGGTCACGTTATGTCATATAATCAAAATCCATTCTGGAAGTAAATCAGACAAAGACAAGGGCCTTTGATTGCCAAGAAATCCTTTCTTAACGGAGCTCATAAAATATTATATTGGGTACGTACTGTATAATCTACTTTGATCAAAAGAATAATAGAAGAAGTCTTAGAATGGATTCAAAGAAGCCATTGTATTTGTTTTAAGTATCTAACCGTTTCTAAATATATGACTTGGATCAAGTAACTGATTCTACTTCATGTCGGCTTATTGGGCCAAAATAAACAAAGCACGTGCTCATACTATAATAACAAAATATTTGTGACATTACTTTAAGATGCCAATAAAACCTTAGTTTTTGAGGATGAGAAGTAGACATGCACACATTTCTAGGAAAATTATGTTTCATAATTATTTAATACCAATTTGTTATCCAAAAATATCATATCAAGTTCCAGCATCTCACAGTGAAGTTCTGGTAATATTGCTTAACATAATTCATCCATAGTTTAATGTATAGATGTTAAGGTTCTCCACATCATCAAACTAATAACACATCATAGGGGGGGGGGGGGGTCAATTGAATAGGCTCATTAACCAGGCGTCGTGCGATGAAGAGAGGGTGAGAAATGGGGTTTAACGTCCACTCGACACAAACTAGGTCATTTTAGGACTAACGTATGGTTTTCAATTTTTATTTCAATAATTCGCTTGCGTGTAGGGGTCTTTAGCAGTTGGCGGAAACCGGAGTGCCTGGAGGAAACCCACGAGGTTGAGAAGGCACCCCTTTCTCCATGTCACATACGCTCATACTAGGGCTCGAAACCACAGCCGCAAGCCAGAGGTAACCGGCCAGCTAGAGGTCGAAGCGCGGCACTCTAGACCACTAGGCCATCCAAACTCCCGTCGTGCGATGGAAACATGTGTTAACCTAGGAAGCAAGTCGGGATTTTCCAGTCATAGTGGAGGGGGTCTGTGCAGAATAAAACCCCATTTTCATTAAATTTTATTCCAACGGATCATACTGCGAAGTAATTTTGTCTTTATAATAAAAGATAAAATATTATTAAAGATAACAAAAAATAGCAATCCAGATGACATGATTTACAGATAACGGAATCAGGTTGAATTCTAAGAGATTAGGCTAATTCCGTTTGTACATAAATACAAGCAACACAGTACTGCAGTAGATGAAGAAATGTATGTATTTACTCACTGATGGGGAGGTTGGGATGGCGTAGTGGTCTAAAGTACCTCGCTTCGACCTCTAGCTGGCCGGTCACCTCAATGAAGTTAGTCATACTATACTTTAGTTCAAGATCTGTTTACATTAGTCAACGGCCATTCTAGACTTTAGTTCACATTAGTCAATGATAATTTCTCTCTCTCACTCACTGATGGGTCATGCATTAAAAAAATAACGCGATAAATGGTCCAAAAATTCGTGTCCACCGACAGTTGCTCAGTGATACAAAAATTTATATCTAGTGAAATTAATATCATTGGAGTTATTGGACTCGAGGCCGCGCGCACATACTTATCACCATTAATTGTCTGGAAAGTTTTGGCGTGCTTTAGAAATATTTCATATTCAAAGGGACACAATTCATTAGGTTTACACTTTCACCAGTTCGAATAAAATAGATGTTAGGAGATGAAATTTAGCAAATAGTGGTCGTTGCACGAGAAGTTCAAAACACTCGTTATTGCGTTTATTGGATAGGTTTTAGATGGGTAATCAGCCAGATGTAATAGACAGTTAACGTTTGATCTCGGTGCTGGTCCAGATTTCCAATGTGGCTGCTCTTTGTCAGCGGTGCAAGACGGACGGCCTGAAGTGTTGGTTAGATGGGATGAAATCCCGAGGTACGTTGTACACGATGGTGTGCGCATGCAAGAACCCCTAGCAGTTTGATTTTATGAAGATAAATCGGAAAGGCGGCTGTATGGGCAAACATACGCATTAGCCTTCTTTGCATCAACCACCATGTTATATAATCTTTAAGTGGCATTTAGCGATTGGGAAACACATTAACAGAACACAGTTTTTATGGGAATCAATCACTGGTTTATTCACAAAGCACGACGTTTCGACAAGTATCCTCTTATCGTTATCAAGCACAATGACATTTAGTAAACTTTGGACAAATATATAGGAGTTGCATGGTGAAGCCATTTACATAGATTAAATAACAAAACAATAAGGGTAAAAGATTAAACAAAACAATTAAGCAGAAAATGTTATATTTATATATAAAAGATATAGAGCTACTTATAATACCTTCCATAAATCATCCGCTAAGAGAGGAATGAGTACTACTCAAATACCCCAAATAAATATTCCTGACAATAACGTTCTGTCTTTAAGCGACGCAGTCGGTTTCCCTTAAAAATGGATGTTCGCCGGATTGTCACAGAGCATTGACACCGGAAATATCTTTTTAATAATTTAAAACACCGACCAACTTAAATATATTACATGTACTTCAATTAAAAAGAGGTAAATGAGGTTTAACGTTCACTCGACACAAGCCAGTTCATTTCATGACTAACACACTCTTCAAACTTATTTCAATTTCGTATAGGGGTCTTTCGCAGTGGAAGGAAACAGGATGATCACGAGAAAGCCCACGAGGTTGGACAGGCGAACCTACTCCTTGTCACATACAACCGGGGAATCGAAACCACGTCAGATGACTCAAAGACAGAGCCTATGGTGCGAGACACACGCGCTAACCACCCCATCCCGACCCTAGTCGTTCCAAATAGAAAATGTATGTTCAGTCGCCCGATTGTCTTTTTAAAAAGAGAACTAGAACAGGTAGTATCTTAAAAAATGTTTTAAAAAATACTTCCATAAAAGGGTCTATTCCGATAATATTTTGAGGAATACAACAGCTTAATTTTGTGATAAAATCCCTTAACATCATCTACCTTAGGGCCGAGCAACTTACTCAAACAACTTAAACCCGCCGGTCTTCATCTGGAAATGGAGACCGGTGTCCTAAGCTGTATTATGTGGTGTCTGATTAAAACCAGATTTTATTTTATAAAAATAATGTGTAGGTGAAATTTACCTTTTGTTATCAAGTACAGCACATGGGTAATTAACTGTATATACTTCTAAAAGAACGGGGGTCGATTATCAGGTCACCCAACAAAAAAAATTACCTGAAATCTTAAAAGGGTTACGTGTACGGATAAGCAGTTTTGACGTTCACGTCCAAACGACTCTTGAGCTGAAATTTTGAGACAAGGTTAATACACCAATCCTCTATATTATGGCGTTTAAATTTCATACGTACTCGGACTTTATTTTTGAAACCCTGTTTGAATCGGGATATTCCCTTTAAATTGAATTTGTATCCGTTGGGATATGACTTTTTCGTGTGTTTTGTCGTCGACCATTAACTTTTAACTGCATTTCCAAATGTTCTTAGAGCTAATGAAAGCAAAAAGTTATTGTATTCTTTATTGTTCTTTCAAATGCTGAAGGGTTGTATGGTTTATATTATACACATCATGAACATTAATAATCCAATGTAACACCCATCAATTGGAAACTGTAGACATTATGAAACCAAATCTCACCGTCAACAATAAAATGATCTATTTCATCTTCGGCTCCAGTTTGTAATTTTGGATGAGAGAATTTAATCATACTGGTGTAAAAATAGATATTGAAGTTCGAAAATAGCATGCGATCAATCATATCTGAGGCAGCTTATTTTTTTTTAATTTAACCGAGATTCAGCATAAAGTATGTTGTCATAATTTACGAAGGCTTAATATAGTATCTATAAGAACATATTATTCAGTGAGAGCAACTCAAAAATAATTAACATGAGGTCAAACGTTTTACAAAGTTCGTTTAAAGGGACAATGGCACTCTTGCTGGCTTGACAGCTCCAGAAAATACATAATACCCTTAGTCTAAGTACTAGCTCTTAACAGTGTCCGTAAATTATTCATTACATCCCATTTTACTTGTCCAGAGGATTCGAAAATATGTTTAAATCCATGTCACATTTGAACAGATTTACGTTAAGCATTTCAAATCATTTACTTGAATTTTTCCAATTTGTTTAATTAGGTGTGTTAAGATGAAATTTGTATCAACAATTAATTGGAATATTGTAAAATAGTACCATTTGTTGAGCAGAATAAAGGTTGAGGCATATTATTCAGTTACAACAAGAGTGGTATTGAGCCTTTAATGTGTTTTGTATCTGTGAACTTTCTCTCAATATAACTCTTAAGTATATTTTAATTAACAAATTTCTTATTACTAGTAATTTGAAAGTCAATCTCAGAAACAGTTAATACAGGGTCAAACTTATTTTCATGTAGTGTATTTTGTATCATTGATCTTGCGCTCTATATATTACCATAAATTACTTTTAATTAGCTATTAGGTTATTGCTAGTACTAGTTGCTAAGTCAAAATACCATTTAAAATGATCATGTTTAAAGTTCCCCTGACAAATATTCAAGTTATATTTTTAAAATGTATTAAAATAAAGCCCTAAAATATATGGTATCTATAAACAGTCATACCTCGTTAAAGAATAATCCTATTAATCCTATAATTCACTATTGCCAGTTGAGAAATTGGCAAAAATATCATTTTGAATTTCGAATCTCAACGTTGAGAAGATCTCTGTTTTAAAAACGATTACTGGTCTCTATATAAGGCAAGAGTGACACAAGGAAAGTAATTGTGTTATTTTTTCCATTGTTAAATAAGTTATTAGCACAGTATGACGTATGCCGGGTTGGGGATAGCTTTTAAGGGTCGGTCAACCAGACATCATTATCATTAACTGGCTAACCACAGTACTTGACGATCGAGACAACAAACACCTGCTTAGCGGGTTGATGCTATATTGCATCCATTTAAAACACAAAAAGGCTGTCAATCATTCTGGGCTAGTGGCTAGTATGACGCATGTCACTTTGCTTTGGCAACAAAATAGTGTTAACCTACTTCCTTATGTAGACGTTGTTTTCCAGTGAAATGAAATGATATTAATACCAAGCAGGTCAGGCCGAGTAGAAAATATTTCATTTCTTTTATATGAATGTTTTTTAAGTGTTAGAATGATGCCTATGATCGTATAATTCTGAGTTGACAACCTATTTAGTACAAGACATTCAAATAATGTTTGAATTTTCTTAGAATAAATGAAATTTTCGCTATAAAGGAGCTAAATCGCTAACATTTTGGACCTAGAAATTCACAAAGGTGGTTTGCAACGCATATAATACTGTAATATGAATGCATATATACTGATTTACATTCAATGGTTTCCGTTTTTACTCCAATTTCAAATCAGTTATGTTCGGCTAAATAAGCCAGCAATCCCAATCGAGTGCAAATTTCTATCGTTTTGGTCTTCCAGTCTACATAACTCCGTTTGATTTGGTACAAGTTGTCTAGCATTGCCCCTCGAGTCTCCCAATACAACCGGGGTTGAAGCGCATCGTGTACCAATGTTAAAAAAAATATTTTACGTTAAATATCGGATATCAGAAGCTCATCTTTTCCCGGTAAGTTTACATAATCAATGTTAATTTAAATTGACCAATAATTAGTGTTTACGATGTCAAAGATTTTAGAGGAGTTTGAATTACGGAATTAGGTCCTAATATATACTATTCAAAAAAAGTAGGGGATATTTGATTTTTAAGTGTTATTAAAGTCACCTAATGAAACAGACGAAGAAACAAATGACAAAATGAAATGAAGCTCATATCGATTTATTCCAAATGATCGTTAGACTAAGTAAGGCACAGACTGGCCATTATAAGGGCAAAATGATACCCGGGGTCAAACAGCAAAGTTACCACAGCATCACAACAAAGTAAGTAACGGATAAATCCTGCTCTGTTTGCCAAACAAGCATTGATCCGACGTGACATACTCCTAATGAGACGTCTAAGGTCATTTTGGTCCAGATTGTCCCATTCCTGTTGCAACGCAGCAGCAGGTTCTTGGACATTGGTAGGACGTTGCTGACGTTGACGTTACCTCTGTCGATGGGGGAGAGGTCGGGACTCAGTGCTGGCCAAGGTAATGTGGTGATGTTCTGTTGTTGGAGGTAGCCTGTAACGATCCTGGTCCTGCGACATCTTGCGTTGTCATCCTGGAAGTTGAAACGGCGGCCATGATGTCGTGCGAACGGCCAACATGGACTGCCAAGATGTTGTCCCAGTAGTACAGGCCTGTAACACGCCCTGCAACAACATGTAAAGCCGTTCTTCCAGCAACAGTGATGCCTCCCCACACCATAACAGAACCACTCCCAAATCGATCATGTCTGATGACGTTAACGTCTTGGAAGCGCTCGTTTCGACGACACCACATCCTCCTACGTCTGTCCAAAAAATCAACAGTGAACCTTGACTCATCTGAAAACATCACATGGCTCCAGCGTCGATTATCCCAGTGTTGACGATCCCTATACCAACGACGTCTTGCCTGAATGTGATGACCTCTCAAACAAGGGATCACGCGAGGACGTCGGGTGCGAAGGTGACCCCTATGCAGTCGATTCCGAATCGTCTGTCCACTTACTTTCACACCAGTGTCTGTTTGTTTGAAGACGAGCGCTGATCTGATTTGCTGTGATGACACGATTTCTCAAGGCCAAGGTACGGAAAAATCGATCCTGGGCTTGAGTTGTCGTCCTTGGTCAACCTGAGCGTGGTTTGTCCTGTACAAATTGTGTATCACGGTATCTGGACCATAGCCTGCTTATGACAGACTGAGAAACATTCACCGTCCGCGCCACAACTGCCTGTGCTGTGCCGATCTGTAGCATGCCAAGGGTACATAACCTTTCATTTTGGGTAAGCCGACGCATATCAAAATTTGTTTTCTGGTCACTAAAACAATTACACTGATGTTTACACCCTGGAATTCAATGCCACAATGACTGTAACATTCAAAGTCAGAGTCGTGCAAATCTTGGGTTGGACCCCCCATGCTTATCCCAAGCATTGGTGCGTTTGGGCGTCACATGTTACTGGAAATGTTTCTTCTGTTAGGTTCTATAGTGACCTTTTCGTAGTCATTTGCATATTTTAGTAGTATGCCCCCCTATTCAAATATCCTCTACTTTTTTTGAATAGTATATTTCATTCTAACAGAATACCCGGCTTCGCCCGGTTTCGAAATTCGATGGCCTAAAACGATCACGTGGTCCTGCTGGTTCATTTCAAACTGCATATGTGTTGGTGGAGTTCGGCTATATGAAAATACGGTAAATACCACTCTCCCCCACCTCATTTCCCAGGCTATTTAGGAACTGCGATTCTTTATTTTTCGCAAAAGAATCATTTCTCAACATATCTGACACAAATTCATAAAGAATTGACACTACTTTCAACTACAATTTAGCGATTAAATAAACATGCGGTCTACGCATGTTCGAATCTCGTAATGTCTGATCAGTTCAAACGTATTTTGTGTATGTTTTAATCGCAAAATCCTACATGAAATAGCATTGAATTATTATAAATGTGTGTCAGCTGTGACCAGAAATGATTCTTTTGACAACAAAGAATAATCACAGCGAGGAATAGTCGATAAGGATTCCAAAATAGCCTTGATAGGCGGTATTGTTATAGTGCAGCTATATAGAAAGAATAGGAAATGTCAGCGATCATCGTCCGATCATAGACCGTTCCCAAAGGGACTACTTTGATACCACATGTGGGGGTGGCGCTCGGCGACGAAGCGTGATGGGCGAAAGTACATATACATACCCACACTTTGATTTTATTGAGCTTTCCTTGTCTATGTAACGCTACGTTTTTTATCGTCTTATTAACCATTATCTTATTACTTCTTATATAAAGCGATTACATTAAGGCGATTATTACAAAACAAAATGGTGTGAAAATTGCTCAATTCCATAAATATATTTTTCTATGCATGTATATCTATGGAAATGAGCAAGTATTAAAATTAATAGAACAATGCGTAAATGAATATTCTTAATCAGATTTAAATATTTTTTTTGTCTCCGGAAATGGCATTATACTAAGCTGGGTGTAAAGAATATCATGGTATCTATTGTTATATCAAACAAAAGCTGTACGTGGTAAAATTATCTATTGTTCAATATTCAATATCATATTTATCATTCCGTTCACAAGACAACAGATTAATTTAATTTAAATGATATCCTTATTCAAATAAGCCGAGATTCGATGATGGAAGCCATCTCGGTGTCGTTAGGGTTGAACGAAATCCCAGATCGCGTTTTAGCAGCACAATTGGGGTCTCATACATGGCGAATGACATTCGTTGCTGACCCGGTACGACATTAAACCCTATTTCATTTCCATTATTCAAAATGTAACCCCTTGAAAGCCTTTTTCCGGAACCTTAGAAATCCGGAAACCTCTGATTTCGGAAATAAAATGGTGTTTAGCGTTCTACCTTTCTGCACTCCATTTGGGTCATTCGGTTCTGCTCTGTGCTGTAAGAATTGACGACCAAAGTACATAGATGTTAATCTGATTCAACGTTTGGTTCGCTGGCAATACAAAACGGTCACATGCAGTCATACGCTGTTTTAGACATTAAACTGCCACTCATATCCACTACTCCGTAAAAAAGCGTAAATATATAGTGCCACCTAGAAAGAAATTCAGTCGAAATATTGACAATGGTGAACAGCCCGGACAATTTTTATAGGAACCCAAACCTGCGTGATTGATGTGGCTCAACCGCATGTTTAAACATTAATTTAATCAACCAAAAAACACCGAGTGATTTTCGTAGTTCGCTAGAAAATTATTTCTTCCAAATTAAGTAAGAGTTGAAAACAATTGTCTCGCTTTTGAACATCATGTTTTAGACACGGGTCAGAACACAAGTTTTAATGTATTGAAAGCTTTTCTGTTTGTCTGATTTCCAATTAATAAATGTTTTGGATGAAAAAATTCCTTGACATGCCAGAAGAGACCACTATTTTTAAAGTCATTATTTATTTTTATACAACTGGCAACACACAGATACCAAATGCCATAAAATGAGATATTAATATTTTTGGATGGGTCTAAGTTTAACTATGTTTGTCTGTACAACGTCAATTCATTCATATTCTGTTAATGAACGCTGACGGGATAGGTTGCTGTTCAGAAACCTGTGCCTCGTCAGGTCTGCTTCTACCCTGCTTTCAGCAGGCAGTATGCTTGTTAAATTTTGACCTTGTCAATCCCAGGAGAGACTTCATGAATAATTGTATTAAATACACACTCGACGAAATGGCTAGCTGCGAAATAAATACGTAAAATCTTTACGGTATAATCACAGTGTTGTCATATCTGGTTTTCTGCTGTCTATCCAGTCATGGTACTTGTCATTAAGAACAATTTCATTAGCCTTGAAATATTAGAAGTTATATGTGTTGACACAACTTGATCAGGTACGTTCATATTAATGATAACACTGGGTATAAATAAATAATTGTTTTAGAATAGAAATAAAAAAAGCCATTAAAAAGTCCAACCGTTTGACTGAATATGAATGAATCGTTTGACTGAATATGAATCTATTTCATTTGTGAATATTCAATATCCTATAAATAGATTTGTAATTTTTAAAAGATAAAAAATAAACTGTTCAAAAGGAAGATCGTTGTTTCACGGCAATATAATTTATTTGCAATTTTCAACAAAAAAAAAATTTGAATCTTAAAAATACATAAAATGGGTTCAGAATAAATAAATAGTAAATGGTTTTACTTAGGGGAATTTATTTAGAAAATGGTGCAAGGGGAATTTATTTAGAAAATGGTGCAAGGGGAATTTATTTAGAAAATGGTGCAAAGAACAAAGTGCCAAAGATGAACTGAAATTACATTTATAATATAAATATTGGTAATTGTAACGTCTCCACTCCTAAATATGGACGTCCACTAATTGTTTCAGGACACTCTTCAGGTCAAAATACTTATCCGATAGCAGACTCTTTCAATATTGGTATGTATCTGATAGTAACTTCATGGAACCTGGCCCCAGATTAGCTTCACAATTTTTATGTGTATATCCCAAAGATCTTGGTTCCTTTTGATATTGACGCATGTAATATCGTGGATAATGGTCGCTTATTTTAATTTACTTTAGCCTGTTCTCTGCCTATATCTTGCACAATGTGGGCGTATCTTGCATGCCAACCGCTTGTTTTAAGATACATGTTCAATCTGTGACGAGGAGGCAGTCACGATTGTTCATTAGCTCGGTTGGTGAAGAAAAGCAGAACGTCGAAACTAATTTCATATTTTCAATGTTTCACTGATGTCCCGCACGAACTTCTTGACCTAATTACCATCACACAAGCATAGCGTGTTACAAGCTGTATATATGGCGTAACTAATAAACGTTATTAATATTATTTGTTAAATGGGTGGACATGAGACAAAGTAGACTAAACCTGGTATCAATTTCTATTTGATGTCATCCCAAGGGTGATCAAAACACCTTTTACATAACTATAAACTGTGTAAGATGTGGCAGTTGTCGTTAAGATAGTTAAATAAAATAATGAAAATACATTACGTTGAAAATTTCAATCAACCTACTACATTCGGAGCGGAGTTATCGCCCGTTTAAAATGGATAATCGAGATTTTCTTTATCGTAACAACGATAACAATGACAATCAAGAGTCAAGTAATTTAACTGAAATTTCAGCATGTTCAGCAAGTTGTTATTATTATTATAACAAGAACTGTAAGCTATATCGATTCTTCCATAATCCCGTTTTAATGATTATTATATAAGGCAAAACGAAAGACCTGCATTAGGTAGATTGAGCTTTTGAATAATACATGGGTAAATATCTCTTTTGGTGATTCTACTGGTGGAAGTTTTGTCAACAAAACCTAAATCCAACCTTTCGCCTCATATAGTAAAGGGTGTCGTCCATGTGACCTGGAAACCTTACAGTATCTAGAACAGAGTACCCGATGCCACGTTATGTCACGGAAAGTAAATTTGACTTTTGAATTTATGTTAACGGTTAGAATAGTTAGAGCATTGCCAAATTTGTTTGGCGTGACATAATCCACGTCTGTGTCGCTGGTATAAAAATTACGAACTCCGTTTTTAACAACAATGACTATAAATAATACCATTGTCATTATCTCATCAATTCTGACAGTCTGAATAAAAAATCACGGGTAGAAGATAATAATTGATCGAAGGTATTTTATATAAACGGAATAAATATGACTGGCGACGGCATCACTGAGATTGTAGTAAATATCTTCGATAAGGATATCATATCAAACGGTTTGTATCTATCAAAGATTTTATAGTTCGCAGTTATAAACATCGGGTTCGGGCAATATCCTATTCTTTATTATCAGACATCCATAAAGAATGGAGCCAACGTGTGTCAGTCATTATCGTGTCTCACATACCTTGTGCTATTTTTAAAATAATTACTTTTTTGCAGTGGCCAATACTATTCAATATTCGTTTTCCATTATAACATGTATCTCGTGCCAACATTTCCACATTACCAATAGACTGTCGTTTCATAACTAATGATATGTTTAAAAACACAAGCAATGGTTTTGGCTGTCATTGACTGTACGTGAAATTATGTTTTTCACTATCAAAACATTCTTTCTCGATGTCTGTTTTTGTTGTTATTAGCATTCTTTGTTTGTTCTTAATTAGTAACCGAATATAAATAGGTATACCGAAGCATGCCATTATGTAGTATATTTACTTTGTCTGTCATAGATATACTGATTCAGATGGACGAGATTCATTTTAAAACCTGCTTCGGTTAGTAAAATAATGATCAAAGTGACATTATTATGGATGTTAAGTCTCTAAATATTCGTTCCAAAATAACGAGGACGCTACACACTATTTCATTTCCATTTCAGTTTATATACAAAGATGGAATGAATTGAGAATTTCGCAACATGTGTCATCCACTGCACACGATATAAACAAGTAAACGCCAATGTTCTAAAAACAGCCTATAAATCTATAAATCTATCTATCTATCTATCAATCCGCCGTACGTAAATGACATGATATCTGCCCCGAAATGGCAAATGAAGACGGGTACACGCCACGCAGTGTGCTATGAAGGAAATATTGCCCGGACAGAGGCGCTACTGCCTGCTCTTAACCGCAGCAATCTTTTACGTGGAGGCCAATGTGTACACGGGACCTGGATTTCTTGTGCCATCCGTACGACTTGACAACTGTCTTTGCCAGGTCTCTCGCCCTGCAGCACTGGGAGGTGAAAGGGAAAATTAAATCCGATTACTGGATGAACTTATATGTGCTTAATTTTATCCGATTGATTACATTCCGGGGATATTTTTGATATTTTTTTTAATTAAAGGGCTAATCCCGATATTTTTTGGGGGAAAAAAAATGCTTAATTTTGTGTTAAAATCCCTTAAAATATTCGAGTCAAGGACCGAGAAACTACTTCAGTATTTATGATACGTTTTCAAACGACTTAAATCCGTCAGTCTTCATCTGGAATTTGAGACCGGTGTCCCAAGGTGTATTTTGTGGTATCTGGATAAAATAAAAATAATGTGTAGTTGAAATTTGCCTTCTTTATCAAGTATGGCACATGGGTTATTCACTGCATAACCCTCTCAAGTAACCGTAATCGGTTATAAGTTCACCCAACGAAACAATTGACCCGAAATCTTAAACGGTTACTTGTCCGGATAAGCAGTTTTGGCGTTCACGTCCAAACGACTCAATATTTTGAGTTGAAATTTTGAGACAAGGTAAATACACTATTCCCCTATATTTTGGCGTTTTATTTTCATACATTCTCAGACTCTTTTTGAGCCTCTTGTTTAATTCGGGATTGTCCCTTTAAATGTTAAATAAAGAATATGAGTATATTTATCGTGGACTAAGCCGTGCAAAACCGATATTGTCCGACGCCAAACAAAATTGTTACGTTCTTTTATTACATTTGTCGCCTGTCCAACCTCATGGGTTTTCTCCGGGTCCCCCGGTTTATCCCTATCGGCTTATCCCCACTACTTCTCTCTCTCGCTTTACTATATTTCTCAAGTGGGCCATTTATTTTCATTCTGATAACTATCACGAAATAGTCACCACTAATTTATTTTATATGCTTGTAAGAATGCATGAGCAATAGTTGATGGTCGTGTCAGTAATAAATATCATGGTCGACATCGCTATGGTGTCCTTGTTTGTGTCCAGGTTTTATTCTTGTTTCTGAGACTGTCGTCTAAAATGTTTTTAGGAACTGGGAACATAATTAGACCACGACGTACGTTTAGATTTTAGTTGAATACCACTAAAACTATTGAAAATCTGAAATCGTATTTCTTGGAGGAAACTTCTTTTGTAGGCACAGAAAACTCAAGTTTTCAGATAGCATATTGTACAAAGACCACTGTGTGAGCTCTTTAAGGGTCGACTCTACAGTTAGTAATCCCCAAAAGTCAACTAAAAAGAATAAATTAAAGATCCCTTTGCTATTAATACCAACTAGATGGTGCCGACATTTGCATTATTCAAACGACATCCTTATCCTCGTCAGGAATACCCTGTGCTTGTGTGTGGAATTTGGCTGAGATCAGGCCACTTCGGCGAGATTTCAGACAAACACCACTCTTTATTTCGTCTGGTAAGATTTTAAAATGCGCTTAAGACAGTATTAAGTCACGTTAAGTTTATTCTACCTCCGTCTCTACATACATTCTTTTATTAGCTCTTAACCAACTCACAGTCAATCAATTGCTCTACAAGTGTCCTGGATGTTACCAACTCAATAATTGGCTACATTCATTATTAATTTGTCTGCGACTGTATGATCAGTGTTGAGTCTAATGTACACAAGATGCTCAATCCGTGGTAAAAATCTTTGCCATTTAAAATT
Organism: Patella pellucida; assembly: GCA_917208275.1. NCBI lineage: Eukaryota > Metazoa > Mollusca > Gastropoda > Patellidae > Patella > Patella pellucida. The sequence goes on from OU795039.1 coordinate 69,839,209, forward strand.
ATCTCCGGAAGAATGATGGTGATGTATCGTATTTTGTTCACATCCCACTCGTCGTTGTTTGAGATTAAACAGGCATACGAAACTACGAGAATAGCAATATTTTTTTATTGTGACCTTTAGAGAATCAGCCTTTGCACATAATTCAGATCATGTAGTTCAATATCCTTAACCCAGATTATCAGCTTTGTACATAATTTAGATCATATAGTTCAATATCCTTGGCCCAGATTATCGGCTTTGAATAACATGCAGTTATCGCTGTAAGAGCCACGGTGGGTAAGGGGGTAGGATGCTGGATCGGTAGTCTAGACGTAGCGTGTTCGATCCCTGCATTGGCCAAGAGGTGATTTTTGTCGTGCCTTTCCCTAGTCAATGTTCGATCCGTGCATTGGCCAAGAGGTGATTTTCTGACTTGCTTTATCCTTATCTATGTTGCAGGTCGGAAGGTCTGACAGGTACAACTGTCTAGTCGTTCAGATAGGACGAAAACCAAGGCCCCGTGTACACATTGGCGTGCACATAAAAGGTTCCTTGGCAGTTAGAATGCGATATGCGTAGGTCATAGTACCCGGGCAAATTGTACCTCAGCACACTATATGACGTATGCCTATATTCATAAGCCCAGTCGGAGCAGAACAGTAGGCTCCATTTTATTGCCACGGACTGGCTTATCAACATAATAGTAATTTGGAGACAAACTTTTCGATTATGTCATATCTATGATGTTGCGTATGTAATTCGGTGCGCTTTATTTTGACCAGTAGTCGTTCGAATGGGACGAAAACAGGTCCCATTTACACTGGTGTGCACCTTGAAAGTTGGAATTCGAAATAATTAAGGGCGCTGTCTAGGCAAAATTACACTCATAGCACAGTGTATGGGGTATGTCCGTTTTCGTGAGCGCAGTCGGTGCCGAACAGTATAAAGTGTAAACCCCATTTCATTTTATTTTGTCCAGATAACATAGATTTAGACTACTCTTCGAATTATAACTGCAATTTGATTGTTTATTTGTCCTACCAATTTGGGCACCGTATCTTATGTTTTCGACGCATTTTCTTTATCTTATGTCTTCAAGAAACTTTCTCTATTATAAGTCCCGCATTGGGAGCTATCGGTCATGGAAAATCTCGGTTTATCTCGTGTCTTTTCCAAAGTTGACTTGAAAAAATATCTTGGTAAATAGTTAAAGTCTTCTTGATCTATTCCGCACCGAGGTCTCCCGAATGAACTAATGATATTTAACAGACGTATTAAGCAAACTATTTCCTGTCTTTTGAGCTTTGCTCTTTTGTTAATAGAGGATAGAAAAATAACCCTTAACATTATGTTATTAGATAAGTTGAACCTCTTGCACCCTTGAGACCTACCATTGAATAAGATTGTGTTCATCAGATTATTGTCAAGAGAACAAAGGAAGTGAGGGCGGATGTCCAGGGGAATGAACCTTCGCCTTATTTCATTAATACAGTAATGTGTCTGGAGCTAAACCCCATTAACAAAAAAAAATACTTTTAGCTAGTTATAGTAAAACCTAAAATGGAGTTTCTTCTGTATTAGATGAATGAAGATGGCGTGCTTTGTGATATAAAATCATGGGGTATATAATCGTTACTTTTGATTTTTAATTACCATTTCGACTCTGGGGATTACACACGATATTTATAAAAGTACAGATCACCTATATGTAGTAGATCGTTACTCTGAAGAACCAAATATCGATCATTGGTAACAGTATATCATCGCTAACAACCTTAACGATGGGTCTGTAAATGAATATCACCTAAAACGATTATTTTGTTTGGACAGTAATAATTTGTCTTTGTATATATTTTATTAATATTTAAGTTCAGTAGTACACGCGCTCTTCATATGGTCATATCATCTTCTGCATTTAAAGTAGCTAAGTCTTCAGCTCAATATCACCCAAGGACTTCGATATTGAAAACACGCATTATTTGTCAACTTAATCAATAGTGATGTTGTGATCTTATTGGGAAAAGATAGGCTTCTGATATCGTACACAGTAAACATTTACCATTGGTAAACGAATCATGTACCATAATGCGTTTCAGTGTTATTTGTAACCGGGACTCAGGAGAATGGGGCTAGACATATTCCACAGGTCATGGCAAACGGTGACGCCGTATTATGGGCAATAAATATTATCGGTATAGACTGGAATAACCAAACGCTATGGCGTATTCTGTAGAACATAACTAGTAAAAACATATGCGTTGTGATCCGCTTGTAGCAATTTCTAGATTCCACATTTTAGCGATATACCTCCTTAAGTCACATGTTTCTTGCGTGCAATTCAATTCAAATATATAATCATTTTAATACTAAACTGGTGATCGGCTCGTCCTGGCGATGCCTATCTCTCGTTAATGTAACCGTTATCCAGAACCCTCAGAATGCAACACTACGGCAGTGTTATTCTTGAGCGATTGTGTGGAAATAAAGGGTCCAACTGTAGGTGTAGATCAAAATAGGCTAACGCCAGTAAACGGTTTTACCTTTCGAGTAAAATAATTTACAAGAAGACGACCTAACTAAATAAGAATAAGCATTTCTAAAACTGACTTTGAAAAGCACGCATAAAAAAACCCAAACAAAATGCGAGTAGAAAAAAATCCAAAATATATTTGGAAATATTTACAAGAAGACAGCCTAACCAAATAAGATTAAACATATCAATAAATTACCAAATAAGGGCACGCGAAAAAAAACCCAACCAAACTAAATAAGGAAAAAAAACATAAACCAAATAGATAGATAAGGTCAATAAAAACATAATCAATCACCCCACCCCCCACCCCACCCCCAAAAGAAAACACATCAATATGCCCATATAACAAAAAGCGGAAAAATAACCTTCAACCAAATAAGTAAAAGTGGAGAAAAATAAAATATAACCAAATAATCATAAAAGTTGACAAAATCATAATCAGTTAAGAAAAAGTGAAAACGAAGCATACGCAGACGTGAAAAACAAAACCGTAACCAAATCAGCAAAAGCGAAATAAGAAAAAGCAACGACAGCAATTTCAAGATTGAATATAAACTGTTTCAGTGTCATGTTAATATGTAATAAGAAAGATAAAAAAAAATTGTATCTTTATGTCAATCCATAATACTAAATCTTTCACTCGTAATATACATTCTACACACAGAAATCAATCTACTTCATACTTCCAGAATGGATCTCTGCCCTAAATGGCCGCCATATCCAAAAAATAATTTATTGTTTTGTAATGCGGTTCTACTCCATGTCAAATCTGTCATACACACATTGACCAAAAAACATATTCATTTTTTTTTTAAATGAAAGCAAAATAAATACATAACAAAATTCTTGGAGAATATTTAGTGTCTTCGTCGATTTAGGACTTAAAGTTTAGTAGGTGTTATTATATAGTCCTATTATAAAACCTATACACACGCCTATACCATGTGACTTTTAATTCTAAAACACTATTAAAACATCTATCATAATCTTTGACAGTTAATTGAATCCACAAAATTAAAAGTATCGAAGTTCTTATTTGCTTTATGAGAAAACTCAGATACAACCAGAAAAAAATACATAAATCATTATTTCTTTGAGATATAGTTCTTTAAAGGATTTCATTTCATCAACGTGGCACGATAAAACGAGATTCGTTTTATAAACTTCTAATCTAGTAGGGTCGATGGCCATGAGTTCAAATTTTTACATTTTATATTTTTTGTAGTATATAATTAAACATGCATCATGCAAGAGAAAAATCTGCCTATTGCAGGTCTTTTTTAAGGTACGAAATGATATCTAAATTATTAATAAGACATTATTTTATCCAGACCATAATCAACTCTTGATGCTAACGCAAGTCTGTGATACTTACTGGTTTAGGATCCCACTTGCTGCTGAACTTTCATTCATAATTTAATAATGAAATGGATAATCGAGACTATGTTTCTATCGCACAGACTTTAGTAAGTTATGATGATCGAGAGTAGGCCGAAAATTCAATCGCTGATATCTGGGTTCAGAGAGGATCAATTTGATTGAAACTTTCAGAAAATTCCCTTTACATTATCTAGCTTTTAACTATTATAGTGCGAACTGCCAGCTCTTTATCCAATCGCCTATAATGTATCTTAAATGGTGCTGGCAATAAGGAAGGAACAATAAAATACATAACTTCTTCAATTTCATTTTTTATAACACGATATTATTTGATTCATTTCGTAATTTTCTAATCTAGTACGTAAGATGACTATGAAATTTTGACATTTTATATTTTCTTAATAGATAATGATAATAATAATGCTAACAATAGCATTGGGGGAAAAGTAGTAAACTATCAGGAGCGGATCTAGGAATTGTTGCAGGATGGGGGTTTGTCAGGAAATTTGCCATCGTCGTCTCTAAATTGGCTTTTTAAAGAGATACATCATTTTTTCTAAATGATGTAGGATTACATTGTGATTTAATTTCATAGATGCAAGGCATTATTTTTTTTGTAACCGAGCAGGGTGGGGTTAACAACCACCCCCTTCCCTCTGGATCCGCCCCTGACTATTTTAATTTGAACTCATCTATTTTTTTGTTTACGTTCCATGTTCTTGATGGATGCAGAATCTTGACACTTACTACAAATCATGTTAACTATAAACATATGTAGGTAATATTTTATATCTAGTAAAGATATCTATATACGTCATGTGGATAGATGCATGATAAGTAAAAACCGATCTATTGTCGATATATAGTATGTATTCCAACTATTTACCACCCGCCTGTACAGTGGCAAGTGCCAAGTGTTTGGACCGGGTAAACCAAGAACCTAAACATCTCGACAAAGCTTTGATATATGTGATATTACCGAGTGTAGAGTCACTCACAGTTTGAATCGCATTATGTAGATAAGTTTAATATCATTTAATATCATTGCCAATGTCGAACGCGCAATGTCTTCTCTTGTATTACATTGATATTTGCACATGCACTATATAATTACAGTGGACTCTGTCACATCCGATGTCTGATCACTCCGGATTTCTGTGATATCCGACATGATTTTCATGTCACGGTGTATTTCCTTATTACTTCAGCCCCCCCCCCCCCAAAAAAAAAAAAATCTGATAAGTCCGAATTCTGTCAGTTCCGGATTTCGACAACAATCAGCCGCCCCGTCATTTTAATGTCCTTTGAATCGACACCGTACAAGGTTTTACTTATTCTATATGTAAAGTTAATAGTGTGACGAAAGAAGAGAGTTGAAAATGTCTCCAAAATTCCAACAATCTCCTGGAGTATTTTGGATATCCAGTTTTAACTCCATATTTCACCTTTTCGACCATCCGATATTCAATAGCTGCGACATAAAAAAAAGACGAAGACGAGGGTATCCTGTCGAACTTATTGGACGTATCGCTTAAAGATACGTTCCCGCGTACAAAACTGGGTGATTGGATGGTATATTTGGACTAAAAACATATTCAAACTAATTAATTGATCATAATTTTGCTTCAAATCCTTCTCAAAACATTGTAATTGCCACGGAAAACCCTGCTGTCAAAATCGACCAAAAGATACAAGGGCTTAATATGCATGGACTTTTTACTTTGTGTGTTAACTAATTTAAACATAAACGGTCATCTGAATTGTATGTTTTAGCAACTTTTCAACCCATACAGAGTAAATAATTTAATTAAATCAATCAACATGTTCATAATATCAGATATAATGTATTGGACGCTAAATATTTATTAATAAACAACAAAACAACAAGGTCATGTTTGTGTAACGTGACTTGCCTCTTTCGGTATCTATAGCAACATCTATCATAGTCTTTGACAGTTAATTGAATCTACAAAATTAAAAGTACATGTATTGAAGTTCTTATTTGCTTTATGATAAACTCAAAAACACAGTTATATGAGACCGCAAACTTTAATTAATTATATATCAGCACGAGGTTTCTTTTGTATCCACAGGACATGTACATTTTCCGATGATGGCATCCTACCCTCGATAAATCAGTAAAAAAAGGTTTGTATTTATTGTAAACATTATCACAGAGCTTCAACGAATCAGTTAAATTTACTAGACTATATTATTATCTTAGACTGATTCGATTTTCATCCAGAATCTTATTTAATTTTCCCTTTAGACTCGGGTTATACGGTGTAAAATAATTCACCATTGCGAACACAAACGTTTTCTGAAACCACGTGGACGTCTGCAACGGCAAGTGAAAATTACACGTAGAGACAGAATCTGGATTCAGATATAATATTGTCAAATATCTATACCTGAAATAAGAAAATATGTGAAGGTAAATTCCGAATTTCATTACACTAAATTCGTACGGTATATTTTAAGTTATTCTGCAACAAAATCCGAGATCAAACGATCCTAAGAGCGGTCAATTTTCAAATTAAAGGAAATGAAATGAAAGTAGGGGTTCGAAGTCCTACTGGGCTAGTTAAGACGGGCATACGCCATACACCGTGCTATGAGGGAAACAGTGCCAGGGATATTTTACGTGCATGACGATGTGTACAATGTACCTCGGCATTTCGTCCTATCCAAATGACTAGACAGCTGGCTTTTTCGGTCCCTCTGTCCTGCACCACTGACAAAGAGAAACCACGTTGGAAAATCTCGATAAACCTTCTCGGCCAACACCGGGATCGAACCCGTGCTATCTAGGCTAGCGAGCCATCGTCCTACTCAATTAGCCACCGTGCCCCCCTCTTGTATAACATTACATAATTTGTCATATTCAGACCACTGACTATGTTTTATTATTTATATGTTTCCAGTTTCTAATTAAATTACAATCTTGGTGGTAACGAACTTAAATAGATAATGCATGATTTGGTTTTATGGCCTAATGTACATCATGAAATAGAAGAGGGGGATAGGAAAACAAGTCGTAATTATGCTTTTATATATCCGCTATTCTTCATTTAACGATACACCAGGGGTTTCATAAATGATCAGATACTGCATGTATCCTTTTAATTCGGGACGTAATATGATTATTTGAACATTAAATAGCTTACAACAGTTCTCAAACAGCAGGTCAATATACCCTTCCTTTTTTATAACCAAGCATACTTACAGATCAGTGAAGAATTTGACAAATTCTAATATTTTATAAACAAAGGGTAAAGTAAACCATATGGGTAATAGGGGGTTGGGTGTTGCATAAATACGCCATTTTGCAAGTCGCACACATACGCGTATCAAAAAAAGATAATATTTACAGAGCATAGTAATACGGCGCATATACGCGATCATAATGTGAAAAATTATTGTCTTCTCCCTTTAAAAAGTTTTCGTTCGGATTAAAACTACCAATTCTCTCCCGATAGATTTCAAGTTACACCCACGACATTTCCTGGTCTATAATAGTATTGAGTATTCCCAACTTCTTCATCTTATTAACCACAAAGATCCCGACATGTCAGACTCATCAGAAAAAATATGGCATAAATTATTAAATAGACATTTATTGACAAACATGACAAGCCTATATTCAACTCTCTAAGTTATCGGATGACAGAGAGTGATTGAAACCTCAAGGACAATTTATGAACTATTATAGCTAGAACGACCAGCTCTTTATCTAAATCTTAAATAATGCATCTTTAACTACTAATTTAAACACTTCCCCAAAAAACAATTCTGTATCCCAGAGGAATTTGTCACATATACTTTAATATCACATTACAGTACAAATCAACCCTCCTCGTCAGTCTTCTATTTCTGTATTTAAAGCAATGAATTCTCTTGTAGACTGGAAAGTAAACGATAAATTATGCATTTTCTTTGTCGCATCGTTGATTTTTACCGACGTGGTTACTCTACGGAACCAGACATAATCCATCGCAACGTACATCAAAGAAAAACGCGTGTTACGATCATGACATTAGAACATCAGCGGCCTTCTCTATTCAATCATAATACAGCTTGGATATGGTAACTGAAGTGATTAGTATTTGAAGTTCTTACTAAACCGTGTTGCCAGGCAGCAAACCATGCGTCAATAGCAGCTAGGTCGTCTGATCAGAACATAAAGGTTGTCGCGTTGTGAATCTTTAGGTAAATAAAATGATAATCGATATTCTTACAGACAAACCAGATAGGACATGCTAGCAGATGTTGTCACAGACAAACCAGATAGGACATGCTAGCGGATGTTGTCACAGACAAACCAGATAGGACATGATAGCGAATGTTGTCACAGACAAACCAGATAGGACATGATAGCGGATGTTGTCACAGACAAACCAGATAGGACATGATAGCGGATGTTGTCACAGACAAACCAAATAGGAAATGGTAACTGGTGTTCTAACAGACAAACCAGAGAGACAAACCACATATGAATGGTTACTAGACAGGTGCTCTCAAAGACAAATCAGATAGAAAATGGTAACATGTGTTCTCGTAGAAAATTTAAATAGGAAATGGCCTACTCTTATATCGAATTCCAACTGCCAAGGGATCTTTTAAATGTACGCTAATGTATACACGGATAATCCCGATGAACATTCTCGGTCGGCAACACCGGGGTGGAACACGCGACCTTCAGGCTAGCGGTATAGGGCCTTACCCGCTCGACTACGGTTGCTCTCAAATTACAAAAGACCAGTACATGGAGATGTGGTACTTAGGATATATTTGTTCTGTTAAAATGTTTCCTCAAGGATATGATTTGTCTGTATTTAAATATCTACATAATTGTAGTTCTAGTGACAGGAGCAATAATCTTGAATATTGGTGGATATTTCCTCTGACTGATTCGGAGAAAAATGAAGAACCATAGAAAAGTATCAGTGATAACTATTCAAAATCAATACACGATGCTAAATTTCGAATGTAGCTTTCCTTTTTATAAGTCGTAAAACAATTCAAGTATGGTTTTTAAAAACCTTCAAAACTCTGGCCTTTGTCGCGTAGACACGTTTTTTGCGACAGGGGCAATGACTCTGTTTAAAACTGGTATGCGACTCTAATGGGGTTTAAAGTCCATTCGATACAAACTAGGTTTTTTCGGGACTAACATATGGTTCAATTTTATTTCAATAATTCGCTAACACATGGAGGTCTTATGCAGTGGGTGGACACCGTGAGACCAGGAGAAACCCAACGAGGCTGGAAGGTGACAATATTCCTTGTCACGTACAACCTGGGACTTGAAACCGTGCCAGTTGACTCAATGACAGACTTTATGATACAGCGCACGCGTGGTAACCATTCGGTCGTCCACGCCCCGTACTCTGAGTTGAATTTAAACAATTTTTTGCGTAGAAGTTAGAATGCACAGGCACGTTGTATTCCGATGACTTTAATCTTCGAGTCCCCCCGCCTCAAAAATCATAAATATTCACCAAACCCTGATCAAAGATGTAAATTCAAATACTTCTTCAAGACCAAAACGTAAACAGAAATTATCATTCAAAAATAAATCAGGGAAAAACAAGTACTTCTACATTGCAATTTTGTTACGTACGTATCCCACCCTATCTAATGAGAGTCTATCTGTAGTACTTTCCATGTAAGAATGACATAAGATATAATTGCCCCAAGAATAAAATATTAAACATATATCAATACATGATTAATTGTCTCTCTTCTAATTAAAGCTGTAAATCAAATTACATTTCCATATTCGACGCTTTAGACCAGATTATACAATTATGGTCTGTATAGAATATTCCTGGGACATTGTTTTACTAAATGTTATTCAACAATAGCGATTTCCTCACCAAGAAAATATTTATTGGTTAATTTAAAGAAATTTAAACAGTTGATGCAGTAGTTTAAAGGAGCTAAGTCTCTATATTTTCCATAATATTCGAAATTAAAAACATGAATTATTATTCAATATTGATCAATATCAAACAATATTGATGTTGTTATCTTGCCGTGAAACTATGATCTTAATATCAATATTCAAGACACAATTAACTTTTTATAATCAGTACACAAGTCGTGTATCCTATTGTTTCGGATGTCATTTTGTAATGAACAAAGAAAACATATCCCACAACTCAGTGTGGAAGTAATTCGTAAAGGGTGATTCACAAACGACAAAATAATCTAAAAACGTGTAGAACGCACTCAGCAGGCGTAAACGACTGCCGTTCAATTTGAACTGTTCACGTAGTTCACCGAATGTCAATGATTAGAATGGCAATATCCTTTTCGAAAATTGAATATAATCAACATTACATACATTCATATTACATTAATATGTTATTTTCGAACCATCTTTCGTCTCTTTCAAGGTTCCATAAAATAGAGCAATGCGTCCTTTAAACAATGATTTATTCAAAAAACTGAAATGAGTGGAACAACAGACAAAGTTACAAGTTATTTCAATGTTCCGTAAAACCGAGCCATGCGGCCTTTAAACAATATTTTATTCAATAAACTGAATTGGGTTGAACAACAGACACATGCCTATATAAGTTCTCTTCACGTGTATGCACGCTTTATATTAATTAAAATTCCATTTTGCTTTTTTTTAAGGAATGGTTGTTGTGTTTGTGTTCTTCGGAATTCTTGTCGATATTATTAATTGAAATTAACATACTGTGAAATTCACAGTGGTATATAAATACAACAATGACATGTCTTATCGATAAAGTTATAGCAGTTATAAAGGTTTGTATGTCAGATATTGATATTCTGTCAATAATTCGGATGACACAAAAAACGAGCTTCCGGGTTCACGTTGGCGTGCACGTAACAAAAGCATGGACAGTTTGACGTTTGTAAAGCAGGTATTGATATGCTGTCAATAATTCGGATGAGACAAAAATAGACGAGGTTCCGGGTTCACGTTGGCGTGAACGTAAGAGAAGGATGGACAGTTGGAAGTAGAAATAGTCCAGGCCATAGTTTCCTGATAGCACACTGTATGGGGTATGCTGGTCTTAATTATCCCATTCATTGCAGAACAGTAGAGCGTTAAATTCCCATTTCATTTCATTGCCAATAGAGAGCAATGGTGTCTCTCTAAAAAGGATGTACCGGATTCGATTCCGGTTTGGCCGAGATTTTCCAGCGTAGATTTCCCTTGTCAGTGGTGATGGACAGATGCTAGACCAAGAACAGCATCTAGACTTCTGGATTGGACAGAAAGAAGTGTTGGTGTGTACGTAAAAGAACCATTAGCAGTTGGAATTCAATTGCAATCTGAGCAAAATTTTCCCCACATCAGACTTTATTACGTTTTCCCAGTTGGTGCAGAAAAGCAGGGCGTCAATTTCCATTGCAATTTATGTCCAGCATCAATATGTTCTGAGGAAATATACAACGAATTGGTTAATATGTAGGTTCTCAAAAGTAAACTCTTTTCTAAATATTGATGCCAGTAGGAAAATGCATTTAACCGTCTACAAGCCCCCTACACCACCACCCACCACGAAATGAAATGGGCTTTAACATCCTACTTTGCTGTTAAGCACACAAGCCCAAACTCACATCCAGAAACATCAAATAAGATCAACACCCACGTGCCTGCACATTTAGAATGAATGACCCTGAAATCTGTCAGAAAAACTAGTAACATATACAATATATATACATTGCCGTCAAAATATAAGTAAAAGTGACACGAGATAGGTACGATATGTACATCCTCCCATTATCTATATACCCTGACCTTCACCGAACCAATGACCTCTATCTTATATAGGTACGATACCACTGCAGATTTCACAGTTTTTTATCTTTAGGCAGGTACAATGCGATACTTGACTTACGTGGATTGCCAGGTAAACATCCAATAATAAATAGAGCTGATAAAGTGGACTAGACAGGTACGGTATTGTATTCCATGACTGGTTTCTGATCGATGCAAGGCTTTAACCTGCCAACAGAGATCCATTCAACGAATAAAATAGGGTTTAACGTCCTACTGTTCTGCATCAACTGGAATAATGAAGAATGGTTATTGGGGGACTTCCAACTGTCAAGGATTATTTTACGTGCACACCAATTTAGAGAGAGAGAGATGGGGTTTAGCGTCCACTGTACACAAACCAGGTTAATTCGGGACAAACATATGGTTTAATTTTATTAAACTCTTGAGCGTAGGGGTCTTAAGCAGTCGGAGGACTCGGAGAGAACCCAGGGGGTTGAACAGGCGACCCTACTCATTATCACGGCACACCAATTTATACACGGGACCTCACTTTCGTACCATCCGAACAACTAAAAGTTGTGTCTTGCCAGGCTAACCGCCCTGCACCACTGACACGCGAGAAAATCCGAAGAACTTTCTCAGTAAACACAGGGATCGAACACGGTACCAAGGTTTACTGAGTCAATGTCTTGTTCACTGAGCCACGTAATACAAAGTTTAAATTGTTCATCGTTCTTCGTTCCACGATGAAGTGATTCTCTCTGTTCAATGATGGTTAATTTGCGTTGCGATCGTCGCGCTTTGTGAACTTAATGGTGAATTTCTCTGTCTGAAACAATATCTTCATTAACCTGATTTCAAATAGTATTGATTGTCAATTATTGAATGGACCCATTACCAAGGCAGATTGTGGGACGATGCTTGCTTAACTCAAAATCTGGTACATCACCTGGGTCAGGCGGTATTGGCATCGATTTTTTCAAATCTTGTCCAGAAAAGATTTGTCCCCATTTTCACAACTTTATTTAATGAACTGTTTATTTCTATAGTATCTTTCCACAATCATGGTCAAAAGCAATTATCATAAAAAGGAGCCAAACCCGACGCAAACAATTATAGGGTATATCCTTGTTTGACTGAATGGGTAGGTGTGTACATCTGTGCTAAACAGCAGACTAGAGGTTTGGTCGGAATACCAAAACAAATATAAAGAAGCACAGGTAGGGTACCGTAGTGGGTATTCGACAATCGACCACATATTCACTTTGCGGGGCTTAACACAGAAGTAGGCCTACTTATCCAAAGAACGTGGTAGAATGTATAATCTCGACGTTGATTTTTCAAAGGCAATCGACCTTTTGAATAGGGAGAAATTCGTGGATCTCGTGTTTGCTAAAGGTGATAAAATTCATCATGTTTTGAAAAATCTGTACAAATCGGTCTCGTCTTGTGTAAAACTGGGGCGAGAAATAACTTTGTCCAATCCTGTTCTGGTTAATTATACCTAAATTCGATTGTTTGAGATCGGAACACAATAGTGGTATTTTCACAATTCAGGCGACTCAGGACATCTTGTTTTTGAGATCGGAACACAAAAGTGGCATTATCACAATTCATGAGACTCAGGACTTCTTGTGATTGATGTATGCTGACGATATTGCGATTCCAGCGGATACTGTTGGAACTCTGCAGTCTAAAATTAATACACTCGATAAATTCTGTGATAGTTTCGGTCTCAAAGTAAATCTGTCGAAGACAAAAATTGTTGTTTTGAGAAACGAATGAATGTGTACATTATTATTTTTTATCTGGGCCTCGTTTTCTCATCTCGACTAAATTGGAGCAAAAGCATTTCTAATCTTGCGCTAAAGGCTGAAAAGGTGTTGCTTCCAATTAAAGGTCTAGTCAGGAATGTAGGTCGCCCATATTTGAAAAACATCCTTCAAGATATTTGACTATATAATAAGACCGATATAATTGTACGGATATGAGCGTGTTCAAACCAATTTCTGTAAACCAATGCAAAAATAAGGATTGTTTTTTAAACTGCTACAATAAGGATAATTGTCTTGTCTTGTTTTCTTTTTAAATGTATCATATTCTATTCAACATATTATTATTATTAGCAATAATAAATATCTAATCTTATGGAATGTTTCCCAGGAGCTACATGTATATTAAAGTTTTGACTAATAGCGCATTGATCAACTAAGCATGATTATGAGGGAATATCAGTACAGGTACACCAGAGAGGATCGTTTATTAATGTTACAATGGGCAAGTTCCTGATATTTATACGATAATGGTTTCCCATCACGGCATCGCGTTAAATAAATTATTATTGTTCGATGTATACATGTATACCACTTCATTATGCAGGAGTGTTTCTAAGCGCATTCACAATAAAACATGTCAAAGTTTTGAAATAAAAGCTCTGGGGGCAAAAAGGAACCTTGAATATGTTTTGAAAGATTATTCCAAGCCGCCCCCCCCCCCTCCCCATGGCGATTCCTGTCAGAATTCTTCTGTCTGCGCCGGGAAAAAATCGCTGGTTAGCATGCTCGCTTTTTCGCCGGGAGAGAGTTTTAGTACGACATATCCTCTCAAATTTGGCCGAGAGATAGTTAATGTCGGCTGGAAACTCTTAATTTCCGACACTTTCGCTACCTGCATGTCACGGAGGCCTATATTCACTCTCACAGCTTCTAATGTTCGTGCTCTCCCCTCCTTCTGCTTACACGGCAGTCGGCGATGACCTTTCGTTCATTGATTGTTTGTTGTCGGAAATGTATCTCCCTCGCCCCCCTATGTCGGCTAAATTTTGGTTTCTGGCTTCGGGCCTGCCTGAGCTATTATTTTAAAGACAATTGTACAAATATGTATCAATATGGGACACATCAGAGAAAGTGGGCAAAGCTAGTAGTTTAAATTTCTAAAATGCGTCACTACAGTAATACGGATTGGCTGCGATATCAGCCTCCGTGGAAGCGGATGTGAAGCCTCACGCATAAACGAAAAAATAAACGAGCAGTACCAAAAAGCAGACACTAGGGCAAACTCATCACATTCTCAATTTCCCGTCATATTATTATTTCATTTTTAATATTTGATTGAAATAAAAGAAAGTTATATTAAACAAAATCAAATTTTGGTTCTTAATATTTGATTTCTTTCTTAATATTTGATTGGAATAAATGAAAGTCCTATTAAACAAAATCAAATTTCCATTCTTAATATTCGATTGTAATAAAAAAAAAATGGTATATTATAGAAAATCAAAATTGCCCTGCCAGATAGACGCTATGGAAATTTGCATGAGTTCAACAACGAGGGGAATTATTCAATTATCAAAGAGTTCGCCATGTTAACGCTGACGACATCAAAGAAATAAATGCGCTTACACATCAATCAGTGTGGAATTAAAAGCACATATATTTCATTTAAAATCATAGAAATTCCCGCTGGTAGAACCCCAAGGAATAATGCATCTTTAAACTAGATGTAATAAGTTTCTTTGTCCGATTCTCTGAAAATATATATTAAAATAAGTAGAAAGGAAGCGATTACAACTGACATTTTAATTCTGGCACCATCAGGGGTGTGAATAAGAACAGTAGGCCTCAAGGTACGATTCGAAGAACATTTGAAAGACAGACTGGCTATTTCAAGCAAGTTAGCAATAGGCAGTCGATGTGCTAACCCCACTAATCGCATCATATCGACTGGTGGTTACCAAGAAGCGCTGGCGAACAGAAGCTTCAAGAGAAAGGAAAGCGAGTGTAGTACGAAGGAAACACGACCAGAGCTATATATAAGCTCGCTACTTGTCGATATATATACACAAAGTAAAAGAGAATATTGTGACAGCTACACCTATGCTACAAGGAATTGACGGTTCCTGCTAGACGTAAAGCGATACTTGTTAAGATTCTATCAACAGTTCTGTGAACGGCATATGTGACAATTTTTGTCAAGTTTTTTCTACACAGAGACAGTTTTAACGTTTCTAGTTTTTATCAATCTGTATATATTGAACATTTGTAAAGGGCACGGATCTTATGAATGATTCAACAGTTTTGGAATATATAAACTTTATTGACTGTGTCGTTCCGGCTATTATTGTAGATAGCCATAAATAAAAACTACACTAGTTTCGTATCGATTCACTCACTTTATTCAATTGTCACACACATGTACATTTGATGTAAACGGAATATTGCTGCAATTGGATTTCATGGATTTAATGTAAAATAAGGTAAGTAATAAAATAAAATTTAGATAAACCTCTTTTTTATACATTCGAATATTGGGTTGTGGATTGGTTCTGCAGGAACCCGTCGTATATTCGTATAAATTGATACCCATCCTGATGTCATTCAAACGATCCATAGTGGCATTTTTTGTATTAACTTAATATGTTTAACCGTATTACAAACAGCATTCATTACTTCTTCAAGAATTAAAATGGTGCCTTTGTGTTGAAAGTTTTAAACATATTTTAAAACAGACTACATTGTTTAAGAGCTCATTTGTCAGACGTTTATCCTGTTAAAAAAGTTTAGATTAGACAGAACAGAGAAGTGTATATCTTTGGATGTAATTTATAATGAATAACAAGTGCGCGTAAAGGGTATTATGGGGTGCAGATGTGTAAATTAAGCGAGGTTACGTGTTTGTTTATATCGTTTGTAAAGTGTTTTTGCAAATGATATTAAAACATGGGGTTTGCGATAACAAGAACGACGAGAACAGATGAAAGAAGCTTTCAGAATATTTAAATTTATTTCATTTAGAACATCGTCGTCATTTGTCGATGTAGAACAGTAGGACTAAACCCCATTATTTTCATTTTATAACGACATAAGATCATAAAACTATAAACCCTCTTTGGAGAATGTGACAATAGTCAGGTGGCTTTATGAATTCAAGAAAAGCTTTGTTAGTCCCATAAATGTTCAGTCTTCCCCGTGGGGTAGGGTCGTTAATCATCAATCACACAATTGAAATACATTATTATGGCCATCGGATATAAACATATTGTATTAAATCTATAAAAAGGCATACTCTCTTTATTCAAAATATATGTATGTATATAAGGGTTATGAGGAAAACACACATGCACGCGCCGTAACATGATTTTCATTGTTCTTCTGGAATGCATTGCTGTGTCAGCATGCCTTCGGTCTAAAACGGGAACAGAAGAATGTTTGATCGCTATCTTTCATGTAAGACAACGGTTGGCCCCACTTTCTTATTTGGGTACTCTATGGGTTCGCCTGTAATACATTGATAAATTAGACAATCTGGAAATTGCAAAATCTATTGAAAGGTATCTTATAAAAATCGTCATATATTAGGAATTAAAATGTTCATGGCGCATTACAAACACCGCACGACATTGATGAACCACGCAGATAAAGATTAAATGCATCACCTATATGCTATCACTAACACGATTGGGCCGGAAACGTACTTAAACAATATAAGTTCTGTCTTAGATATACGGTATAGAGTTATAGTATAATACAGGGTATACTGTATGATGTGGTGTGCCTCAAAAGTTGAACGTGAAATGTACAACCCTGTATTTATTATGGTTTAATAAAACCGGATATCTTGTTATGGTAGAAGAGGAGAAATAACACATGGTTGTGTTTCAAGTTTTCAAACAGAATAATTTAGCTGCGTCTTAAACCCTTTACAGTTCGAACCAGTGCCGATATTGGTGTTCAAATAATCGGAGCTGAAAACAAAACAAAACACGACTAAACATTAAATTTAATTGGATTTAAAGCGCCATATTGTTGTAAAACTAAGCGATTTCGTCAAGTCACTTAATGCGGAAAGGCATTGGATAACAATTTCTGTATCATGACAAATATTTAACCGATATACGGAATGACAATAAGAAAGGCATTGGATAATAATTACTGTTCACATGACAAATATTTTAACCGATATGTGTCACTGAAACCCTATAAATTTTACTTCTTGTGTCGTCTCTTACTAGATTTATGTCCTTACGCATTCTTTATTTCTGTTACTTACAACTTCCGGCTTTCTCTCGCAAATGTTTCTAATTATGATATGAACCTGTCCAGGCTTGCGAATATACAATGTATTCTGCCAAATTATTATTTTTTATGAACACTACTCTTTGGAATTCGTTTTAATGTATTCGTTTTAATGTATTTGTTATTGGGTCGGAATAATGCCTGGTATATAAACCTCAGACTATCTCTTTAACACTTCAACACTAACAACTGCTGAGTTATGTTGATCATTAAAACACTAAGCTCCGGAAAGGCCACGGGGCAACTGGCGAACAGATTTATTAGGTTTCAGCTATATAAAATTAAATGGATTCCGATATCTCTGTCGTATACCGCCAGCATGTTGTGTGTTTGTTTTGGGGTTATTTTTGTTTTAAGCAAGCAGTTAAATATCACAAAGAATAGATTTTACAAGAGGTTTTGTTTTTGTTTACGATGATTTTCAAATAATCTATTTAACCCAGATAAAGGTATAGACCTGTATTGGGCCTTGTTATTTTCAATTCATACCAGAGAAATTAAGCAATATTATGATTACTTATTTTGAATTGTTATGTATGTAATGGCTTCCGCCTTCCACGTTGCTCTGTTTACAAAATATACGACAATTCTCAGCTAAGCCACTTTTGGGAATGCTCGAAATAATGATACTTTTATCTCTTTTCAAGGCTAACATTGCCACACCTGATTAAATGATATTATTGTCTACGGCTTCCTCCACATGGCATCGAATTTCCCATTGTGTATTTCTCTTTGAATCTATAAGCTTCTGCTAAAAATCCATTAGACATCCATTAAACCGATGGCGTTACTCTACATCACGTAGTGTGTGGGCTTTTTTCGATTTCTTATATTATTTTGTTGTCTGTGTTCAGTGATGATATTTTACAATAATACCTCTGTAGTTTTTCTTAATCAGTGTTA
The DNA here is from genome assembly GCA_917208275.1 of Patella pellucida. Lineage (NCBI taxonomy): Eukaryota > Metazoa > Mollusca > Gastropoda > Patellidae > Patella > Patella pellucida. Next base: position 69,857,843 of record OU795039.1, read on the forward strand.
TCTCTTTTTGTATATCATTTCTAACTTTTTTAGTCAAAAAGCTCCACAAAAATATGATATTTCTTGTGTACCAATGTCATAAACATAGATCATATCGCTACAACAATAAAAAAGACGATATCTTATGTGGTATCCGATTTATATTACGAACAAGTACACAAAGTCCCGAAGGCGTAAATTTATATCACAAATGTAATTTTATAGTGTAAATATGTATCAAAGTTCCTAATCTAAAAATATAATTATTCAAACATGGACTATTAAAGGAGCTAAATCGCTAACATTTGGGACCTATAAATTGACAAAAGTGGATCGCAACGCACATAATAATGTAATATGAATGTATATCAACTGATTTACATTCAATGGTTTCCGTTTTTACTCTAATTTCAAATCAGTTATGTTCGGCGAAATAAGCCAGCTGTCTCAGTCAAGTGCAATTTTTTAGGGTCTGATTATTCCAGTCTACATACGCCGATTGATTTGGTGCAATGTGTCTAGTCTCGTCCCTCGAATATCCTGTTACAACTGGGACTGAAGCGCATTATGGTACACGATCCGTGTACCAATGGTAAAATGTTTATTTTGTCTGAAATATTGGATATCAGAAGCCCATCTTTTTCCGGTAAGATCAAAACATCAATGTTGATTGTTTTCAATATTGAAGATTTTGGATGATATTGGGCTAGAGACTTTGCTCCTTTAAATACAGCATCTTGTTAAACGTCATAATTAATATTGATTTCAATCGATATAAGTTGGATGATATTGTGCATTTCGATCTATAACATGGTTTCATTTGTCTGTAAGTGCCTCTTAAAACTTTAATATGTAGGCCTATATGTATGTAGGTAGGTATTAGCCAGTTCGTCTTTATGGATTCTTTTTTACATTTACCAATAAGAAGGTTGGTTCTTGATGATGGTGTACTCTTTCGCTACTTCCTTCATTTTATTTGTATTCCAGGGGGTTATATATAGATAATTTTATATATATAACAATATGTATATAGCGAACCATAATCGATTATCGATCTGTTACAGAAACAGGATCATAAAAATACTATAATATCCTGGAGGTTTGCTGTTAATATGTGTTTCTCTATCGGATTATGGTTGGTTTATCGATATATCTTGTAGCTATGCTTTTGATAAGATCACATGGATCACTATTGTATTCTTTATATTTCGATTTTTATCGATCATCGATAATTTGGAGCGGATATGATCAGATCTTCCTTGAACTCTACGTATCGAATAATATGTTTTTGTTTTATGTATGTCGTTTACAGAGATCAATAAATCGCTATCCAGAGAAACATTTCATGTGCAGCAATATATTATAGTCGGCAGGCTACTTTAGTTGTTGAATCCGAGATATTACCATTATTCATTTATATTTTGAAATGATATATATAACACATTTTAAACAATTATTACAATCACGGACCAAACTGTATTAAGTAACGCTTAAGTCTGACTATTGAAGATCTATCTTTTGGTCTCGTATGTTATATAAATTATTAACTCGTATGGTTGTCATCGTAATAACGTAATAACGGAAGCAATGAAAATCGCATATTCCTGAAGCAATGGCTCCCGGAATCTTAAATAGTGTTGATTTTTCAAACTAATGCGTCCTTAGTAAGAAGAAATATATTTGAGGACATTCATTAATATTTTTTTTCTATTCTGTAGTCATAAAATCGATATAGAAATGGACGAATTATTCATAAAGAATATATTTATAACGCTTTAAGTCACGTGTCAATTGTGTTCTCTAATGGCACATTGAAAACAAAATATTGGGCATTCTTTTTTTTATTCAGACATATTGACAAAACGCTAACAGGACTTTTAACCTATTGACTGTAGCTACCTTCTAATTATGTCTTTGGGTTGGCTTTTTCTATGTCACGGATTAAAAGTCGTGCACAGGCCCCGAGTTGAACATGAACAAGAAATACTGCCGTGATTCCGAAAATGTATCATGCGCGTTTTCTTCTGATGTCCTACAACAGCCAGATTTGGAACACACGCTTGCCAGGCTTCAAAACAATAAACATGAGCAGTTTGACTATCAAAGTGTATATAATACGACTAAAGAAAGGAAAATCTGTTTGTTAGAATGTGAACACGATTTCTTTGACATGTATCACCTGTGTGAGAATTTCATTTGAGACCCATTGGGGTTGTGTATTAGAACCATCTGAATATGAACAGAAGGACGTTGAACTGAATTCTCCAAAAATACATTCTTTTTTTTAATATAATGAAATTGGGTTCAACGCCCTACTGTTCTGCTACGACTGGGCTTATGAAGGCGTCATGTTTTTTGTTTTTTTTAAAAAAACATCTTTGACCCATTGCATGGTGTAGACCGAAAAGCATGTTTTATGTTTTGTTCTCTTGGCTAAATATGTCGCAAAAGTATTTTGCCAATAATGGTAAACAGTCTGCTGGACCTGCCTTCCTTTATACATAGGCGTCTAGACATACTAATGCATATAAGGCATGGGGATAATTATTACATACATTAGTATAATACTGGTATAAAGTTATCCTTATATCTTTTTAAATGACTATTGAGCCAATCTTGTAGATGAATTATCTTAGTTGCATGTTTTCAAACATGAGGAATTGACATAATATAAACCATCTTCTCTATTTATTTTTACTAATATGTTTGCTTTGATATATACAATTTCTAATTCCGTCTGCACTGGAGATCTACGTACAAAAACTTTTTAAAAAAAACATGAAATAATTGCGCACAAACTAATTACTAATTTTTTACGCACTCCAGCAAAGCTGGATGCAGGGTGGCGTAATTGAAAAATTAAGTGTATGGTAATGCAAAACGTAAAAACAAAACTGAACATGATTTTTTGGTAGTTCCAGGCAATAGTGTTCCACTCCGCTTACTAAATCTTTAAGCCAATTTCCTGAAACCTTTGAAACTTGATTGAATTTTATAAACTTTTAAAGATATATATTTTGTTACAAAATAGGGAAAAAACTAATTCAAAACAAACGACTTTCAATCTTTAAGCTAATTTACCGAAACCCTGAAAACTACTATAGCAGTTTAAAATCACTTATTTTTCAATATAGAGAAACTAACTAATGCAAAAAGGGGGCGTGATTAACCCAGAAAAATATGCTTTTAGCTGTAACGATCGCGTACATGTTGAACCTGTGAGTTAATTCCCTATATCTTTAAAAGACATAGTCCCAATCTCTTATTTTCTTGTTCAACTCTGTGAACATGCAGCTTACGAAATGTCAAGATTCAGTTAAAGACAGATTTCCAGGCGTTAAGCAGACACATAACGTTCTCATTTTAACAGCACCGGTGCTAAAAATACCCCACGATTAGAAAACAGTTTACCGTTTCTGACATTTTATACGATGATATTTTTTTATCGGGAGGAGGTGTAGTATGTAACGTAATATGACTTATCCTCCCCAAAACAGATGTACATATACATATTTCATTCATATATACTATATCCCACCGTTGGCTCTTGTATCCACAAATACACAATGACTCACCTGACCTTCAGATGTTACGATTATTACAATATTTCTCATGTCTACAACTATATTATTTTGAGACATGGTATAAAAAAAACAATGGGAGGCAAGGCGTTGCTATAGAACTCAAATAAACGAGAAATACTTTGGTAGAAACTTTTATTCCATACAGTTTTAGTCCCGAAATAATATTGTTGAAGCGATCTAAAAGGGTGTCTTAGATTTAAATTAAATTCGAATTGTTGATTTGAACAATTAATTATCACATATATTTTGAGACGTTGATACAGAACTCGAGTAAACGAGAAATTAAATACGCAGCCATCTAGATGGTACACATATACCTCGAAAGTGAGAACTATATTGTATTATTATGCAATTATTTAAACACATTCGGGTGCATAACATAGAACTGACCGGCTTGTACGAAATAGGAAGAATACTTATTATTACTTTATTTATCTAACACACACTTTAGAAGCCAATGTAAACTTCAAATGGCCATAATTAAAGTTAAAATTGATCGATTTAAATTATTTTTGAACCAAAATATTAATAAACATATTATTGTTAAAACTGATCGATTGAAATCGAAGTTAAAAGTTGATCGATTTGAACTATTTTCGAATCCAAATATTGTAAAATAAAACAGTACGCCTGTGATTCTTTGGTCTTAAAGGGGCCAAATCGCTAACATTTGGGACCTAGAAATTGTCAAAAGTGGGTCGCAACGCATATAATGCTGGCATATGAATGTATATAAACTGATTTACATTAAATGGTTTCCGTTTTTCCCCAATTTCAAATCAGTTACGTTGGGCGAAATAAGCCATGCAGTCTCAATCTTGTGCAAATTTCTATAGCGCCTGGTTATTCCAGTCAACATACGCCGTGTGGTATGTTGCAATATGTCTAGCCTCGCTCCTTAAGTCTCTTTTTAAAACTGGGGCTGAAGCATACTATGGTACACGACTCGTGTACCAATGTTAAAAAGATTATTTTATCTAAAACATAGGATATCAGAAGCTTATTTTTCCCCTGTAAGTTTACATCATCAATGTTGATTTAAAATGGCCAAAAATTCGTGTTTTCGATGTTAAAGATTTTAGAGGATTTTGAGTTACGGACTTAGGTCCTTTAATATTTATTTAATGTACAACTGTGGTAATCTATCTGTAAGCGGCAACAAGTCTTTGGAAGCCATAATAATTGGGCGTCATAAACCAGTCTTTATTTTAAACGTTTATTTAATATTCCCTTTAAAACGATAACAGTTTATGCGGTGGACATACTAGCCGAATCATGCAGCCGAATCAATCGCCACCGATATTCGCCCAGTGTGTCCGGGTTGTCGACGCGTTCGTCGGAATTTTATAATTCATTAGCATAATTGTTTGAAGACATGGTCGCTGCCATGTTTAATCACGTTGCGTGAAATGGATGCAATCGAATGATGATTTGGGCGGAGATTCGCCCAATGTGTCCAACGCTTGAAGCTGTGAACGGTACTTTAAAAAAAAAACTTAAAAATATGAAATTGTAACTTTAATAACAATATTGACATAATAGAGGTTACAACTTTTCGTTTGTAATACAAATCCAGTTTTTGATAAACCGTTTCAGATGGCTGAGAATAAAAAAAGGCAACCTACACGTCTTAAATCAAACCTATCAGATTGACTCATCATATATTTATGTATATTTCAACATATGTTTCGCATGTGTAAACCATTCATCCATCTCACAATAATTCCTTGTGCCGGCTGTCAGATTTTTGAAAGATAAATTCTTGTATAATTTTAATCGCTTTTCTGTTTGTTTAAATTTATCTAGTAAATAAAACACACTTTCTACGCGTGTATTTAAGCCGGGAGTGTCACATATTATCTGATAAAAATATGGTTCCGCCTTCTTTATTTCGAAGCAAATCCCAAAAGGAGCATCATTTTAAAATCTTGCATAACATGTTCATTGTTTTAGACACCGGACTATACCGTCAGGGTTGTTTCTATTTATAATATCTCATATTTTAATAGAAATAAGTACACGTTACAATAGCCTCCCACGGGTTCTATAACGTACCAACCTCGGGTAGGTTAATATCCTATACATATCTCCTTTTTATATCACTTTAAGATATTTCGGACTCCATAAACCGTAACTAGGTAACGTCTTACCGCGGGGCTATGTTTAGTCTAAGCAAATCTCTTGTCAATGCGCGTTCAATATCAATCGCTATTATGTGTAAAGAGGTCTTAATGTTTCCTTACAACGCGTTGGCGGCCAATATAACCCGACCGCCACATAGAACACCTTGACCTCTAACAACATTCTTTGATCATCTGGATAACAGTAGCGCCCCCTGTGGGGCAATTCCACCGCGCGTGGGGAAGTAAGAAAACACGTCGATGTTGAAAAATAAAGAAATTTCACATTTTAATCCATTTATCGGAGATTATTAAAATATAAAAATGTGGACCAGACATTCTCGTAGGCAATTTTATTATCTTTAAATCTGATTATTTGGAAATTATTCAAGTCTGTGGACCACTTCTGCTTATAGATTAGTGATGTTTTACCAATTAAGATGGCGGCATAGCGCATGCTCTGATTAAACAGATGATATAGTGCAACTTTCTCGGATCAGTATGATTGACTTATTAGATTATGTTTATATCACCAACCTACATCAAACCCCTCAGCACGCGAAGAAACGTAAATAAATGATGATCAGACATTACTAAAACATGTTAAGATTTTATGGTGATTGTGGAACGGAGACTTTTATTCGTTGGTTTATTGTTTTAATCGACCAGCGAGCCTTAACTACCAGGAATAACGGGACGCCTGGACTAGTTTTTAAGGCACCCAAGCGTTCCACGTCAAAACCATTTTTTATACGAGAAACCCAGATCCTGTACAGAAATTTACAGAAACCCAGATCATGTACATGACCTGGGTTTCTCAACATTTATGGCTATTAACACGAGACACAGAAGGGCATAATATGATAGGTTTAAGTCACATTATTTGACGAAGATGGGTGCTCTGTAATTCCGTTACATATGCTAAGAAAAATATGCTACATTAGTACCGGCACTACAAACGACAAAATCGATAAAAATCAACCTACTGACCAGACAAAATACAATGACATTGCAGGAAACATACTCAAGTCAAATACTAAAGCACACGGTACTTTTACTTTTAAGAAGTCAGATTTAGATCATATTGGCCGTTTGTCATAAACATAACATATTAGTCCCACAGTGACACAGAAAGTGTTGAGTGAACGATTTTCCAGCCTCTGTATATCATGCTCATCATTATACATATATACATGTATTTATTCTGAAATATAGATCAAATCTTGATATTAAAATAACCGCACCGGTAACGATTAGATAATGTATTTATAATGAGGGTAATTATGTATAAATTATCTGACTCTTTGCTAGGTTTTTGCTCAATTTCAGTTTGCGAAATATAATTGAAAAGTAGTATTTCGTCACTTAGGCGTGGGATCCGCCTTGGTTCAGTGAGTAGGGCATTGGCTAAATAACCAGGTGTCGGCCGATAAATTCTCTCGATTTCCGCTTGTCTGTGGTGCTGGACTTATAGCCTCGCAATGAACACCGTCTAGTCCTTCCAATGCCACGAAAAATCGAGGTACCTACAAAATCCTTGACAGTCGGAATTTGAAATAAGAGTAGGTCTTACCCCCCCTTCTCTCCTTAGTAAGTTGGTACGCCTACCTTTGGTCTGCTAGCATAGTACATGTGTTACATATATCGATGATTCCTGGCGAATTCCCTTTAAGCAAAAAATTTAATTTCCTAAATCTGTTTTAAATTGTATTTACGTTCGCAGGTTAACCACCTTCTTGGGTTTAAACAGGTGTTTTTAACATGCACACGTTTTTCATTCCTATTTTATAAAGAAATTAAGCAAAATTACAGGTTTTCTCAAAGAATCAGTAAAAATTAACTTAGATTTAATTGCCAAAATCGCTAGAACATTAATTACTACAAACATAATGTCCTAAATTATTCACAGTTGCATTACATGAAAAAGCTATCATGTTTAGTGTAGCACCAATTTAACATAGCACCAATTTTGTTTGTTTGAAATTCAAATATAACGAATGATAAATTGATAAATAATTAACTCGATAATAACGATGCATTTTGGGTAAGAAACAATCGATCCTAATCTCTTTATAAATACAATAAAATTGATTATCGATCTGATTAAAGACCATATCCTATTTCGTGTCGTTTTTTTATGGTTCATAATTTCGTCTTCACCAAGCAGAGAGAACGCCAGATCGAAGACAGTCCTAAGTATTTTATGACGTCATATGGGGATTATGGGTTAGGGTAACAGTTAGACTTGGCCCAGGGTTAGGGTCCTAACCCTTACCCTAACCCTTATCTTAACCCTAAATCATAATATAACGTCATGCAATGCTAAGGGCCGTCTTCGATATAGCGTTCTCCGGCCAAGCAGACCACTGAAACTATAAATCTGTCTTTTAATCATTTGGATTGACATTAATTAGAATAACAATCGTAGAAAATGTAGCAATATTGGACACATGCAGTTCGAGTCCATATCACCGAGACCTCCAGCCTTATAAGGTCGTAAACGAAGTAGGGTATAAGTCTACCTACTTCAGTCGAGGGATGTTCATTGTATTGATTTGGCTTCTATCTGTAGTTGCTTTTTTAGTATCTGATCTGAGAGGCCGATCATGTCAGTTAGCATACTCTTATCACAATGTGACCTCGATTGTGGAGCTTAATTGATTTCTTATATCATTTTCTCTCGATGAATGTTGACCATTGATTTGGTGATCTAATTATCCGTAGTGAATTGTGTCGCCCATTTAATAGATTTTATTCGAGTCACTGCGCGAGTAAAAAGGCGGGCTATCGTCTGAAATGGTGCTTTAAATTAAAATTCAAACCACACTGCGTCTTGGCTATCAGATAATAATTAAGAAGATATATTAAATCGATAACTGACACGTTACAATTATCGATTTGATTGATCGGTGGGAAATATCGGATGAGGCAGTGATTGAGTAAGATATTGAATGCAATGTGGCCACGGATACTAAGATGTCTGATACCTAATGGCTGTTCGATATACACGAAGGTCAATCATGAAACAAACGTGTCTATAACGATTTTCCTGTCAAGATCGCCAATAAAGGTCGACGAAAATGTGGGTTATTTAAGAATTTAAGAGAAACGATGTGTGAAAAATAACAATATAAAATGAAAATCTTGCAATTAGGTCTGCTGCGTAAAAGATAAAATGTGTATTAGACCTAGGTCTAAGGTCATGGGTCTGTGTTTGATTTCGGTGTTCGCCCATGCAGTAGGGTCTCCGGGACTTACCAGAGTGGTTTCCCCTTGTTAGAGATGCAGCACACGGGGCATTCATTGGAAAGGCGTCCGTTCGTTCGGCTAGGTGTCTTGCAGGTAAAATAACAAATGAATTTGTAATTTAATTGCTGTCGGGTCAAAATGTCCCTCATATCACACTACTGCATGGCAAAGAGCCTTTTCGTACAGACTAGTAGACGGTTTAACGCCGTTTCGTGCATTCATTCACTATCACTAATTACTTTTATCAGTCGATTCTGTATTAGTACCACACCCACGCGATTGATTAAAGGTTGTCATATTCATACTGTCAATGTGATCGACAATTAATTGTATTTCATAGAATTGCTCTCGGTGTACGTCCAGTTCAATTACTCAATGCCATTGAAACAATGTGCTACACAGAGTGCAAAAGGAATATTTTTTCGGTACCACGGTGGCTATACCCAACTTATTGATATGTTCTATGGTATTGACATTTTATTCCGAATTGTTATCTTATGTGTATCCCGGTGTCATGTTCGATCCCTGCATCCCAAAACGTTCATCGGTATTCTTTTTCGCTTGCCAGTACAGCAGGATGGAGGGCCTGGCAAGAACAATTGTCTAGTCATTCGGAAAGGCCCAAACACCGTGGTCCAGTATATACATCGGCAGCTGGAATTCGATGTAAATAAGAGTAGGCAATAGTGCCGCTGCCCAGGCAAAATGTCACTCATAGAATACTGTATGGCATATGTTCGTCTTCATTAGCCCACTCGGGGCCGAATAGTAAGACGTTAACCCCATTTTATTTTATTTTATTTCTCCGGTGTCATTCAGTGTAATGTTGATGATGTCCCTTTAATATAGTTTTTTTTAACAGTATTTGTACGAGGCTTTTAGAAAATTTACAGAAATTACGCGTAATTGGATGTCAGTTTGTAACTAAATATGAATGGCAAAATGATAAAAGGGACATTCAAGATGTTGCCCGGAGACATCTCTTTTGAAGACTTTCATATGATCTAATTCGTGTCTGGTTAAGCATTAAAAGCGAGAAATTTGGGTCAAAAAGAATTTCTTTGTGTACACTTTGTTGTGACGGATTGTGCACCATGTACCTTTAGTCATCGACGTAGTCTGTGGCGCTTGATTAAATTACACAAAACTAATAGAGGCTGAAAGTGTCTTAAAATCTAGAGTTTAAAGTTTGTTAAACGTGCGTTATCAATCAGTCTGTTCAGTAATATACTGTATTAAGTATCATATATTATCAAATGGATTGAATGGATTGGTAATGCTTTCTAAAGTCTTGTCTCGATATACGATCGTTTTAGCCGCGAGGAACCGCAACGAAGTGAAACTAGGTTAAACGTCCTCCGTTACTGCACTGATTTGGTTCCTGAAGACGATCATGAGTGATGTGATGGACATTTGTCCCGGGTAGCGGCGTGTCCGACTATTCGTCACGGAATTCCTGATGTGAATGTTTTTTCGTCTCATCTTATCCGAAGCAGCTGCACAATGCAGTGACAAGGAGAACCCATAGGTCCGACGCTCCCAAGGAATATTCTCTGCCTATACTGGGTACTCCTGCTTAACGAGCCAGCGCCATACCCACAGAGGAATCCTGGCTCAGACGATAGAAGTTTCAGCAATTTCACTTAAATTGGAACAGTGAATATTTATCTTTGCATTTATATAATGTCAATTGATGAGCTGTCTTAGACTAGGAACTGTTCCCTAGCTGCCACGCATCTTGTTATTCTTCTTTGGGACGACGCTCTTCGAGAAATCCTTAAGTCTCTATTTTGACATGACGTCGCAATTCCAAAGCGGGGACGACGACATGTTCAGTTTCTGGTCAATAATGGCAGCTGAAAGTATCGCATCCTAGAACCCTATGAATAGATCTTCAAACCGTTTATACGTACAATACAATTGTTTGCTGTTCAACGTTAAAGAAACGTGGGCGAAATAGGCTCTCCATCTGAAGTTCGTCATAAAAGACTGGCCATCCCTGAAATGTGTTCATCACTTCCTTTTGCGGGGTCTAATCTCTAACTCACCATCTGCATTCGTCTCTTTGAATATGTCACAAACAGAAGTGAATGAATTATATAAAGATATGAAATACAAAGATTTAGAATATAGCTTACCGTATTTCCCCGAATACAACCCCGGATTTCTATTGCGCTCAGCACCCCGACCCCCGGGTTCTCTTCGAGGCCCGGGTTATAATCGAGGCCGGGTTATATTTTTTCAGAACCAAAATTTATGCTTCAAAATCTTCTATAGGAGTGGCATTTTGGACAAGTAAAACAAGCAGACAAGGTCGGTATTGCAAATACGAAGGCTAAACTCTCTGTGCGTGACATGAGAAAATTCTACTTCCTGTGCAGGGGTCACCAATTAATTTATATTTTGACGAAGTATTCAGTTTTTACCTTTGACCCGGGTTGTATTAGAGACCCGGGTTCTATTCGGACCCGGGTTGTATTTATCTCAACACCCCCTTACCCCCGGGTTCTATTCGCGACCCGGTTGTAATCGAGGCCGGGGTTGTATTCGAGGAAATGCGGTAAATGTCGTTTTGATTCTCGTTACTGTACGGTCAGTGACCTCACTAAAGACGTTGACGTGAATATATAGTTAAATAGTTAATTAAAGCTGATCTTTGGTAATATAAAATTTAAATTAAATTAAAGAACCACCCGAGACCTTATTCTAAATAAGAGAATAATTAAATTAATTAAAATACACAACGCTGTAGGATAGGATAGTTGTAGTCTGTATCTAAGAAATAACCACCCTTGCCTGTATACTAATGTAATATACATATATGAATTTATCTATATGTTTGTTGTTTAACGTCTGCTTCAACTTAGGTGATATCGCAGTTATGAATTTAGAAACTTTTAAATATATATATACAGTAGTGTAGTTATATTGTCTCTCTTTATTGTCATAGTTTCAGGAACTTGAGAATCGATTTAACACTCCCTTAGGACTGAAAACAATGTTGATATTATTAGTATTATTGCCATGTTGTCTGACGGAAGTTTAAAAGAAAATTCTATATAATGAGTTTCCATTGGTTTCAATTTCTTTGTTGACAGTTTATTGTGAAAATAGCTGTCACTTTATAGTCTGCGTATCATCATTATACAGTTGCTCTTTGTAATGTTAAAGTGTTAATGTTTTGAAGGACAAAAGAACACCCACGACATGTAACCAATTTCAATAGCTTTTGCTTCTGAAGTTCATTTTGAACGCCCTCTGACAGCTGATGCCAATTATCTTTCATTTTGGATGTTGAGAGAGAGGGAGGGAGATAGAGAGATAGATAGAGAGAGAGCGATACATGAGGATGAACGTCCCCAAACTAGATCATTTCGGGACTAACACCTATTTTATTACAATATTTCACAGCGCGTATGGGTCACTTACAGCGAGTTAACTCAATAACAGACCTTATGACACAACGCGCACCTGCAAACCATTCGACCCCCCCCCCCCCCTCAATGGATGTTGTATAGCCATTGTAATTAAATTTTTAAAAAGCAGTCTAATCTTAACCGTAGTCATAGTCAACCCAGAATAAACAGCTTTGAATTTATGAGCGATACGTCTTCATTAGCCCAGTTGAAGCATTCGCCCCACTACTACGGCCGCCATAATGGTCTTAAAGGCCCAATAACAATCTTGTTGTAGCTGAATAATATGTACCAATCGCTATTCTGGTCAACAAATTTCATCTTAACACACTTAAGTTAAAAATTGGAAAATGTCAACTGCATGATTTGAAAGGCCTTACGTAAACACTTCCAAATGAAACTTGGATTTAAACATATTTTCGAACGCTCTGGACAAGTAAAATAGGATGTAATGGATAATTTACACAACAGGTAGGACACTTAAACATCTAGTAGTTAGAATAAGGCTAATTTTCTGGACCTGTCAAGCCAGCAAGAGTGTTATTGTCCCTTTAAAGTCAGGACCATGGCACTGGACCAGTGAAGTGTGTCCTATAACTGTTATGAGCTAAACCCGCTGGGTACAATATTGATGATATATTAGTGACTGGGCATGTTTACTGGACTATAAAACGGAATAAGCCTGTACCCATTAAATATATATACATGTCTTTTATCTCCAACATAAATCGATAATTAAACTGATCTAGTTCTAGCAACTCCAATCGTAATGAAAAATTTTAAATTTTTTTTACCCTCGTAGATTGTTTAATGACTTGACCGGGGATTGTTCAGTCCTCAACCTTAACTTATGTTACAAGGCATAGGGTCGCCTGTCCAGTCTCGTGGGTTTCTCTGGGTGCTCCGGGTCCTCCAGGTTCCTCTCGCTGCTAACAGACCCTATGCGCAAGCGAATTATTGAAATAAAACTGAGCGATATATTGGTGACCTAGTTTGTGCCGAGTAGGCGTTTACCCTCCCTCTCTCTCTCTCGATCGAAATCTTAACGGAGAATAACCTAATTTCTGCGTTAACCCTTCTGCCTATACGCGTTCGTAATTAAAGTACGAAAGTTAAATAGAAGCTAGCTTTTTCACTCCATTGCAGGTAAGATGGATCTGTCCCTCAGACTGCACTAAAACTAAATTCCAAACACGCCGAAAAGTACCGACATTAATTTTAACGAGGTATGGTTATATTACCATGAATCTATACTGGAGATTAACAGTGTTATCTAATTGGTGTATATTGTTCACTTAGCCTGTCAATCACGTTCATTTGAAAGTCAAATAATCCGACAGGGCAATCAAGAGCTACTTGTAAGTAGTGATTGCATAAAATAACCATAAAACCCGATGTGACATCTTTGATAATACAAATTAGGATATAGTGGATTAAAGAAATGGCTTGACCTAATTGTGACTAAACCGTATTACCCCGAATGTGAGGGATCACGTGGCTAAGTAGGTGAGACGCTGGCTCGCTAGTCTGGAGGTCGGTTGTTCGATCCCTGCATTGGCCAAGAAAGATTATCCAGATTTTCAGGCGTGGTTTCCCCTTGTCAGTGATGCAGGGTGGGGTGACGCTGTCCGGACAAAATTTCCCTCATAATACACTGTATGGTGTATGCCCACAAGTGACAAACGTACACTCGTTGGACCGAGACGAAAAAGCGATGTCCCGTGTACACATTGAAGTGCACGCAAATGAGCAGTTACAAATTGGAATTCGAATTAACAGTAGACCGTAATTGTGCTGTCCGAGCCTGATTTTTATCCATTCGCCTAGTCGGTTCAGAACAGTAGGACATTAAACCCCATTTAAGGTTATTTTTGCATCACCATAAGGCAGGGACCAAGTGTCAGATAGACTGTTACAAATAGTTAAATAATGAAGGGTTATGAATTAGAATATCTCTCCAGCATGAATGGAACCAAATATTGACAGACTCTGGTTGCTAGGGAAGTATAAGTGGTTCTTCTTTAGTTTGTGTTTGGTTTCACTTTATCAAAAGTGACTTGGTCAATATCTTGATCGAGTATAAAGAAAGTGAAAGTTATTAAAATAGCGCAAATCAATGTAATAACGCAACATGGCGGCGCATGTTGACTCTATAAACAATTTGTGGGAAGAAATGGCCCGTTGCGTTTGCGCGGACTCACAGGCTGTGTCACTAAGAATTGTTCGATGCGGTTAGTTCTGTACAGTGGCGCAAGACTGGCGTTGCAAAGGACATCGTTTATTGGTGCGGAAACGGAGGTCCTGTGCATGCAAGTTCGAAGAAGAATGGACGGGATATTTCCCTCAAAGCACATATTTTATATATAAACAATATTTCTTCAGAACCTGGGGGGAATGGGGAACAGGCCTATATAAACCCCTCTCCCGGTTACAATAAATTGCATTACATTACAAAATAAATTCCATGGTGTATGGCCGTCTTCTTTAACCCCCGTTGGTGAAGAAAGGTATGACGTTAAACACCAATGCATTTCATTTTGTGTTAAAAGTAAACCATCTGAAAATCCAACAGCAGATCTGGTTGTGTTTATTTGCTTAGAGGTAGGGGGTGTCCAATGCTTAAATACTGATAGCTCAGCATTGTTGTTATTTACTTGGCGGGTAGGGGGCATCCAATGCTTAAAGACTGATAGTTCATCATCTGTCAACAGTCAAAGCTAACAGAAATACGATACACTTTAACATATCGACCCCATAGTGTGATGGTTTACCTTATAGCCCGTTCAGACGCGCAAGTTAAACTAGTTTAACTCTATCCGGCGATAGTTAATTCAGCAATTTTCGTCGTCTGAACGCATATGTGGAGATTTTTATCTGGTTTAAAATATCCACCTCCGTAGGTGAATTGAATTCACCTTTTTTTTATCTGGTTTAACTTTCGGCGTCTGAACGGGTAGGATTAAAATATCCGGATATTTTCCCTCTGGACATGCGCAGTGCTTAGTAAATAACCATCTTAGACAAATGGCGGCTATCAGTGTTCATGCGCGTTAACCTCTGACGCTTGACCGACGAGGTCAGGAACATGGTTAGGAATGTTAATCCAGTATAGTGCCAGTATCTTAAAACACGTATGAACGCAAAAATCGCCGGATAAAAATCGCCGGATAAGTTATAAGCGTCTGAACGGGGTATTAGATTATTATGAAGAGTGATTTCAGAGAACGACAAAGCGTATGAATATAAATAGCGCGATGAATTGAACTGACAAATGGCAAGCAGCCTAGTCGAAACCTTTTTCATAAATAAAAGCAGCTCTGTCTGTTAACATCGATAAGCTGTATGAAATAAGCTATTCATCAACGAGTATTTACTTAATGTCAACAAACCTCGCTATTTACATTAAGTCATAATATATTATCATTGATCATGCAAGGCGAGCTATTATAACCCTTTTCATTCAGTGTATTCATTATTAAATCATCACGGGATCCATATCATTATTCTATCTCATTAATCAAACGGGATGAAAAAAAAACGCATAAAAGTCATTTTTTAATCATTCTTGCTCATTTATAGATTTCTATTCTATTTTAATCCTTTTAGATCTGTCTCTTTTTATGTATGTTCAATTAGCGAAATGCACTACTTTTTAAACGCCGAACGATGGCCTTTTGCTCTGTGAAAAGTTGAATGAACTCTATTTCTACACTGTGACACAACAATAGACGTATAATTGGAACAAGAAAACTGAAGAGGCAAGTGAAGCACTTTTGGTATTAAGTGGACTGCGCTGTTTCCGTAGGAAGCGAACAGCAAGATCAGTAACCTATGAAGTGAATTGTTTCCCCCACGCAAAGTCTTTGTCTGGTGACTAAAACTACCAACCACGTAGTTCTTTGTGAGAGAGTTCGTGCGAACTTTATTAGCAGCCATTAGTCATATAAATCATTGCATAGCAGAGGTTTTAAGATTTATGACGATAATTTGAAATCTGTACATTCACTCAGCATTAATCAATATGGAACAAACCAAATAAACGTGAAGACTTAAAGCAATATATTTTTATTTGAAATACTATATAAAACATAAAAGTTCCATATTCACAGCTCTTCACGTTTGTAATTGCCGTTTGTTAATAAGGGTTATCCCTGAACCTGTTGGTATCCGTGACCCGGTTGCTGACGTTCTATCTCGATTCGACCAATTCTTTTAAGGAAGTGGTGGGTGTCGCGAATGTTTACATCATATCATCTGTTACCATTTCCTATTGGTTTTTCTGTGAGCACACCAGCTATCATTTCCTATTGGTTTTTCTGTGAGCACACCAGCTATCATTTCCTATTGGTTTGTCTGTGAGAACACAAGTTACTACTGCATTTCCTATTTGGTTTTTATGCGAGAACACCAATTACCATTTCCTATATAGTTTGTCTGCGAGAACACTGAATACTATTCCCTATTAGGTCTTTGAGAACTGCGAACACGCACTACTATGTCATTTTAGGTTTTTTTTTCTTATAGGATATTCTGAATAACGATTGCAACATCTTTTAAAATTATTTCTCGAGTCACCGCTATTTTATTCAGTTAATAAATTTCGTCAACGCTCCTCTGATATTATACAGCATATTTTCTATCTGGTCTGTCTACGAGAACAGTGAATACTGCCTCCTATTGGGTGTGTCTGTGAGAACACCTACTACTATGTCACATTAGGTTTGTTACTAATACCATATTCTGAATAACAATTACAACATGTTTTGATAAAGACTTCTAGAGTCACTACCCTTTTATTCTGTTATTGAATTTCGTCAACGTTCCTATGATGTTATACAGCATAACTTTTTTTTCGTTCGTATGAGACAAAAAACCGAGGTCCCGTGTACACATTGAAGTGCACGTAAAAGATCCCTTGGCAGTTGGAATTCGATATAAGAGTAGGCCGTAGCGCCGCTGCCCGGGAAAAATTTCCCTCATAGCACACGTCTTCCATTAGCCCAGGTTATGTGCATAATAGTAGGACGTTAAACCCCATATCATTCATTCATCCATACCTAAAAATTCACAACGCGATAACTTTCATGTTCTGGTCAGACGACTTAGCTGCTATTGGCGCATGTTTTGTTGCCCCCCCCTGCCCATACGGTTTACTTTACCCGTGTTTATAAAATAACATAATTTGTTAAATTCTTCACTGCTCTGTAAGTATGCTTGGTTATTAAAAAGAAAGAGTATATTGACCTGCTGTTTAAGTCCGTTATGAACTGTTGATGTTCAAATAATCATATTACGTCCTGAATTAAAAGGATACATGCAGTATCTGATCATTTATGAAACCCCTGGTGTATCCTTAAATGAAGAATAGCGGATATATAAAAACATAATTACGACTTGTATCCCTATCCTCTTCTTCTATTTCATGATGTACATTAGGCCATAAAACCAAATCATGCATTATCTATTTCAGTTCGTTACCGCCAAGATTGTAATTAAATTAGAAACTGGAAACATATAAATAATAAAACATAGTCAGTAGCCTGAATATGACAAATTATGTAATGTTATACAAGAGAGGGCCACGGTAGTTAAATGAGTAGGACGTTAGGGATCCCTAGCCTTAAGGTCGCGAGTGCGATCCCAGTTCATCGACCGCGAAAGTTTCCACTTGGCTGTGGTGCAGGACAGCTGTCTAGTCATTTGGATAGGACGAAAACGAAAAACCGAGATCCCGTGTACACATTAGCATGCACGTACAAGATTCCCTGGTAGTTAGAATTCAATATACAAGTGGGCACATTGTATGGTTTTATGTGCGTCTTCATTATCCTAGTCAGAACAGAACAGTTCTTTGTCTTGTATAATACTGCCTCATACATTAACACGTACGCACACAAGTTAAAAGAAGTATGTTTAGGCGCCAGAACCGTCATGCATGGTAAGTAGTGTTTCTACTTCACAGTACACAAAATCAAAAATCATATATTTTCAAACAGCAACACGCACATGACTCATGTCAATACTCTCTCTCTCTCTCTCTCTCTCTCGCCTGCCCAACCCCATAGGTTTTCTCCGGGTCCTCCGGTTTCCTCCTACTGCTAAATACCCCTACGCGCAAGCGAGTTATTGAAATAAAATTAAACCATATGTTAGTCTCGAAATGACCTAGTGTTTGTCGAGTGGACGTTAAATCCCCCTCTCTCTCTCCCCTCTCTCTCTCTCTCTCTCCATCTCTCTCTCCACCCCTCGTTAAAACACAAACATATCCTTCACCTTTGACTAAGACGATCAAACGTTGCCTTACTTCTGAAATGAATATCAAATATTTTTTGTATTGCCTTTAAAACTAAAAATATAACAATCAATGTAATTGTTTTTTAAAAATCAAAATCTATTATAGTAATGTCAAACAAGCGTCTCCGTGTACAACAATAGAATTTCATTCTATTTCTTGTAAATAATTTACATTACTTCATTGATTATTGATCCTTGAAAAAATGTAACATATATTGTTTTTCTAAATAGGAAAACCGAACAAAATGTCTACAATGTTCACAATCGATTATAGTTAAAGCGGTGGCGGTGGTCTAGCGAAAAGGGGTCTGAATCTGACGGATCGGATTATACGAAAATTATCCACAATCATTCCATTCAAAAACAAAGATTTAGAATTATAAATTGATCCCGATTCTGGCTGAATGTTCAGCGCTATAAAAAACGATTATTATAATATTATTATTCTAAATATAATTTCGCGCCCGACATCAAAATCTATACGTAATAAGCGTTATCTATACTCCATCACCCCCCCCCCCGGCACCCCTGCTATAATTCACGTGTATTTGATATGCATTTGTATACGTTTGTCGTTTACGTATGTGTATAATCTATCATGTCCACGGGTTTGTCTTGTGTGATTGTTTGTGTCTGGTGTGGTCCTCCTGTACTATTGTATTGTACGTGACATTATCAGAGAGTTCAAATGAAACTGTGACAAGCAAGAAAACAAACCAATTACAAGCTATGATAAAGATAGGTACGTGCTCTGGGATATATAATTTAATATGATTGGCTGTAAATCGATGTATATTACACAAAGTAAAGTAGAGTACCGATGAAATTGTAGGAGACTACTGTAGAGCAAGGTTTTTAAAACTTGTTGGACTTTTGTCTGTGAATGGTTCCATGAGTTTAATACAAAGTTTGATGAAGTTGACATTGGCACATCAGCGTCAACCGGTGGTTTTATTCCGCTGGGGTATAAGGGTTAAATTGATGCAATATATAAGTGCAACAAACGATTGTTAGATATAAGTTACGCTTTCCTAAATCAAACACGTTCAGAACTCCTATATTGCATCCAGTTCAGTTTAATAGAAGATGCAGGTATGTTACCTTATACGTAATCTCTATTGGTGAGAGAGAGGGGACAGAGAGAGAGAGAGAGAGAGAGAGAGAGAGAGAGATAGAGAGAAATTGGGTTTAACGTCCACTCGACACCAACTAGATTGGGACTAACATATGTTTTAATTTTATTTCAATAATTCGTTTGCGCATAGGGTCTGTAACAGTGGAAGGAAACCGGAAGACCCTTTTTCTTGCCACGTACAATCGGGGATCTCTATACGACGCTGCTAGGAGTTTGCAAGCACTCCTTTTGGGGAAATGCGGATAGATTTGTTTTGTATTCAGGGCATTCTCCACCCAAGCATTTTAAACTTGAAACCGCCGTGTTTTCCAATTATAGGCGATTGTACAGGGCAACCGGTTTGGTGGCATGGTTCATTTAATGCATTGTCAGGGATTTTGTTACCTAGCCTACCCAACCCGCGAGGCCGCCTGGCCCTATCAAAAGAACACCCAGTCACTCCGCGTTCACCATTGATTACCGGAACTTCTTGACAACTGAGTTAGATTCTGTGTATATCTCTTTTTTATATAGAAACTATTTTATAACAGCCGAGAATTGATTAATCACGTGTCCCCTTGTTTTTTCATTGTCTACACGAAACACAGCTATCAATTCTTGGTCATGTATTAATATATTCTATTTAAATTACAAATCGGATACAGAAAAACTCCAAACAAAAATTGAATCTCGTTAAAGGGCCATTTATACTCCGCGCGAACCCAAGGGCAGACGTAAGTGCACATCACCGTGAACATTCTAAACATCTGAGACACGCTACCTGCGGAGAAGTTATCTCAGACACATTCAATCGACATGTTTTCATATCACGTGGTCTATACGTCGCAGGTCATGAGGTCAACACACTAACAATAACAATCATGGCTTCAATCTTCCTTGTATTTCTTTTGTAATATCCATGGGAGAATTTGAAAAATCAGGCTCTTGCCATAACATTTCGGTAACACAGCTTCACGGTCGTGACCTTCATAAAAAGAATGTAATCCCTCCACTTGTTTTTCCTTCAAATTTAAGTTTGTAACTCTTAACTTCGACTTTGAAAATGTATAGCGTCCCGAAACTTTTCGCTCATGGGCGCTGACATCTTGGAATTATTTTGTGCGTCGGTCGGGTCTATATCAGATATACACAATCAATTATTTTAATGTTTTTAGCGTGGGGATTGACTAATAGTTAATTTATTTCAGTTTTAAACAAAAATTTAAATCTGTATAGCAATTTTAACAAAATAGCCAAATTCTGGCTGGGATTACTGCGCAAAATGGCCAGCCAGTGTGTACGTGCGAAAAAAAAGCCAGCTACGTCATAAATTTCTACACGTTAGTTACGTTTGTACCGTGAATTGATCATGTATGCCCTTTGAACCCACACTCTGAATTGCTAATGAAAATCATTCGCGCGAACTGTTTCAAAATTTCGATTTGGAAGCAAGCAACCTTTACGATTTTTCCTCGAGCAATAATTTTACAGCCGTGTTCGCTGTCACGTTAACGCTCATGTTCATATTCAACTGCTCTTAAAAATCA
Source organism: Patella pellucida (assembly GCA_917208275.1). NCBI lineage: Eukaryota > Metazoa > Mollusca > Gastropoda > Patellidae > Patella > Patella pellucida. Next base: position 69,879,146 of record OU795039.1, read on the forward strand.
ATTCGAATGTGTCATTTGCCTAAGGAAAGTAATTACATTATGAAATAGAAATTACGCATTTATGAAATATCGATATATGTCGACATATCGCAACATCAATCATGAGATGTTAATATGACGCATTTGCATAATGTAGGAATAGATTTCAGGTCACGACAACCGTAAAATAAAAACCTTATTTTTAAACAAACAAACGTCATTTTATTGGTTTCACGGTTTGATTGCGTTTAGTAGAAGCAAACCTATTACGTGTCCTTTGTTTAGTAATGTATTTCGTGACTGCACGTCATCATACCATGTTCAGTTTTAGACCCAAGTACAAAGAGGTTGTTTTAAGAATACAATTTGTCAGAATTTAATGAACACGCAGAGTTATCCACCGCACCACCCACACATCGGTTACAAGTTTTAATTGCCGCCCAATGTGTATTGAATTGAATTGAATTTAAACCAAGACGTAGCTATATATAGTCTATCGACATTGCCTTAGTCTTGAGGTTTTAACACTTGAGTGTTTTTTGTCTGTAAGCTTATTATGTCATTTATGTAATATCTAGCTCGCGATCCATCGCACGTGCTACTACGGGCAGTCTACGGGGGAAATTTGAGTAACCCCGTGTGTGATACTTACGTGTCATTTGCGTATGTTCGACAACGTAGACGATCGCAGACTGGCCGCAGATACTTTTGTTCCTGCACATACAAAGTTTTTACTCGGTTGCTTGCGGTTGCTCTGCGAACTACCGAACCTTACGACCCATGCGTGTCAAACCACGTACGGGGGCTGGACTAAAAGGGACAATAACGCTCTTGTTGGCTTGACAGGTCCAAAAAAATATAGCCTTATCCTAACGGTGCGCGAAAAAAAAGTCACAGGAAAAAAAGTCACAGTAAAAAAGTCACAAATTTGCCTAGGTAAAAAAGTCACAGGAAAAAAAGTCACAGGAAAAAAAGTCACAGTAAAAAAGTCACAAATTTGCTTAGGTAAAAAAAAACACAGGAAAAATGGGATGGATTCGGCACCACTGACACGATCCCTGCACATATTTCGTAGCTGTGTCTGCATCTTTACAAGTTTCTTTTTGACCTTTCTGATGGATGGATGGTGTTGGCCGACAAGATTGTAGAACTTGTTGTTCCATCCCCCGCAGATGTTGTTGGTACAGGGGGCACTGTTCATGGTTGCGTCATGTACGTTCCAAACTTCAGGAGGGAACATTGGGGGGGGGGGGGGGGGGTCTTCTCATGGAGAGGGTTAGGCCTTGTAGTGGGGTACTAGTCCTAGTGTCTGGACATGTCGCCAGGTTGACTGTGTCAGGTGGTAGAAGCATCCTTTGGCTGCCACATCTCTACCAAACACGACAAGCAAAGAGCGCAAAAAAATGTCTTTGAAAACAGTCACGATCGTTTCTACAAACATCTCATGGCCAAGTTCTTCACACTTATCAACAATATAAATTGTGACTTTTTTACCTGTGACTTTTTTACCTGTGACTTTTTTTCCTGTGACTTTTTTTCTGTGACTTTTTTACTGTGACTTTTTTTCCTGTGACTTTTTTTCCTAGATTCATCCTAACTACCAGATGTTTAAGTGTCCTACCTGTTGTGGAGATTATCCATTACATGCTATTTAACTTGTCCAGAGGGCTCGAAAACGTGTTTAAATCCAAGTTGCACTTGAACGTGTTTACGTAAAGCTTTTCAAATCATGTAGTTGAATTTTTCCAATTTTTGAAATTCGGTGTGTTAAGATAAAATTTATATCATCAATTATTGGAATATTGTAAAATAGTACAATTTGGTGACCAGAACAAGAGTGGTATTCGGGCTTTAACTTATTAAGTTTAAACCATTTATGTACATTGCTTTTAGGAAGCCGATTTATATAAGCTATTGGCTTGTTTCGACATACTGTTAAATAAAACTATGCAAATATATGTATATTGATGTTAGAGAGAGAACCGGGGTTTAAGGTCCACTCGACAGGAGCTAGGTCATTTCGGGACTAATACATGATTCAATTTTATTTCAACAATTCGCTTTTGCGTATGTGTCTTTAGCAGTGGGAGGAAACCGAAGAACCCGTAAAAAAACCACAAGGATTGACAAGCGACCCTACTCCTTATCACGCTCAACCGGGGAATTAATCCTACGCCAGTTGACCATGTAATAGACCTACCTTATGATACAACACGCGCGTGCTAACCATTACAAAAGTTATCTACAAGCTATGTTAAAGATATGCACATTTTACACATCACATCCAAATTTAAAATGATTTCAAATATAAAAATTTACAGAGAGAGAGAAATGGGGTTTAACGTCCACTCGACACAAACCAGGTCATATCGGGACTAACACATGATTCAATTGCGCGCATGGGCCTGTAGCAGTGGGGGGAAACCGAAGAACCCGGAGTAAACCCACGAGGATTGAAAAGTGACCGTACTCCTTATCACGCCCCAACGGGGAATAAAAACCACGCCAGTTGACTAAATTACAGACCTTATGCCACAGCAAACACGTGCTAACGATTCGGCCATTCAACATCCCTATAGATGTTAAGAGATGTTAGGTGTGGAAAACAGAAAGAGAGAGAGGGGGGGGAGAAAAATGGGGTTTAAAGTCCAATCAACATAACTAGGTCATTTCGGGACTAACATGGTTAAATTTTATTTCAATAATTCGCTTGCGCGTAGGGGTCTTAAGCAGTGGGAGGAAACCGGAGTGCCCGGAAAAAACCCACGAGGTTGAGAAGGCCGCCCCTATCTCCATACCACATACGCTCACACCAGGGCTCGAATATAAAGCCGCAAGCCAGAGATGGCCGGCCAGCTAGAGGTCGAAGCGCGGCACTCTAGACCACCAGGCCATCCCAAACCCCAATGTTAAGATATGGTAGGTGTGGAATACGTTACTAATTAAACAATAGATCACAGTTATTGAATTTATATTATAAATCATGCTTAAACAACCTGCCACTCAATAGATTAGATTATTAAATAAAAGAAATAACCTGTCAACATCGCGGGCGTTGTGAATGTCACATTGATGCATTGCACGCCATGATTGAACGCTGTACTCTCATTCGGCAAACCTCGACAGATTCTACGCATCTAATCTCGGCTGTGTATGACCATTTCCGCCATATCTGAACTATTTTAAAGGTTACGAATGAAAAACGTCTGCCCCGATGGAGATTGCTGTGGGGAGTGTATTATATCAACAAACAACACGTTTGACATTGGATTTTGGGAATTACCATGGATATTTATCCAACCAGCAGCCTTGAGATAATATCTCTGCTCATTTAGGTATATACACTCTACAAAAGACGCAATTTGGGTCTTTTTTGTAAAAACGAAAGGATTTCCCGTTAAAAGTAAACCGGTAGCCTCATCGCAAATGTATGTCGTAGGTACATATAACTTACTGTCATACAGTCGAGATTAGCTGTAGAGTACCGGAATCTGTCGAGATTTGCCGAATGGCTGTACTCTCTGGTGTGTCTTTCATGAGAGCCATGCACGGTGACTTATGTGTAAGAAGCTAGCTCGCTAAACCGGAGTTCCCGTGTTTAATCCTGGTGACGGTCAAAACCGTTCTTTTGGATTGTCGGGCGTGGTTCAGGAAGAGGGTCCTGACAAGAACCGAGGTATAGTCGTGATCGGATAGAATAAAAACATGAGGCCCCGCGTCCACATTGGCTTGTAAGAGAGCCCTTGGCAATTCGAAATAAGAGTACACCGCAATACCGCTATCAGGTCAAAACGCTACTCATTGGAAACTTTATATCCGTCTTCATTAACACAGTCGCTGCAGAAGCGTATAACGTTAAAACCATTTCATTGCATGTTTCTTTATTGCAATCATTTTGTTGTTATAAAAATTTAATGACGGTGCTGGGTTTTTTCTTTATTACGCAATAGCATGATATTGCTTACTCAATAAATAATCGTTGATCGGCGGAGAAGACCTCTAACATACAGGCGATAATTATAGTAAAATTAACGACCCAGGGGTCGTGTTGTTTACGTCAGTTTATGTTATTATCATTTTATGAAGTATACAAAAACAAGAGACGTCACTAAATACAATCTTTCGAAAGCATTGCGTATCACGCGTGGGTCTCTTAAAGGTAGATTTTGAGTCATGACTGAAAAAGATACCCTATTATTCTCATTACAGTTTATTGTTGAAATTAAACAGTATGTTTAAGACTATTTTATTGGCATCGTAACTGGCGAAAAAATAAATCCTTTTCGTGCTTCACAGGAACTACAAGCATGCAGTTATTGAAATGTGTTATCAGTTGTGACCCTTTTTTATATTTTATTATTGTGTTTACTGATTTTTAATGGAGATGCAGAATTCATATAGCCCAGGTTTTGTCATAAAGATGTTTATAGAGTTTCTAAGGTAATTGCGTCAACGGGATAGATAGTTATCTGTTCACAGAACATAAAATGTGAATATATTTCGCCCTAGGACGCGAATAATTCATTTACATCAACATAAATGATATATTTGATATGGCATTAGCTGACATGACCCTATGGAAAGAATATTAGAAAATGATATGAAAATAAGTAGTTGTCCATAATTTTGATATACTATCATCATGGAAGGTTGTCCACACAGGTAGGGCCGTTTACTTTATGAATGAGTGAATGAAATTGGGTTTAACGTCCTACTATTATGCTCCTAACAAGGGCTAATGGAAGACGGGCATACGCCATACAGTGTGCTATGTGGGACATTTTTCCCGGGCAGCGGCGCTACGGCCTACTCTTGAACGACTAGGCAGCTGTCCTTGCCTGGCCCTCCTTCTGCGTCACTGACAAGGGGAAATCACTCCGGAAAATCTAGATGAACTTTCTCGGCCAATCATTTTCTTTATACTAGTTTCTCACTGTCGTACGATGTGTTACGATGTCCCTATTGAGTCCACGATCTCGCACTTGTAGATACGTACGGATGCGTTTCGATACGATCAACACGATTGCTTCGACTCGCCTCAATATATGATAAGACATCATCAAGAAACCAGGATACTAATCGTAGCGCGAGCCGTAATAGTGGGAGCTTACTAAAAGTATATGATTTTGGCGTAATGCATACTATTAGTATGTGCAGGGGGGGGGGGGGCTTTGATACTTCAAAATTGAAATATCATATCGACCTTATTGCATTATATGGATAATTTGTCATGTAAATTGGGGGGTTTCGTAATATGCATAATTTGTCATGTAAATTGGGGGGTTGGGATGGCCTAGTGGTCTAGAGTGCCGCGCATCGACCTCTTGCTGGCCGGTCACCTCTGGCTTGCGGCTGTGGTTTCGAGCCCTGGTGTGAGCGTATTTGGCATGGAGATAGGGGCGCCTTCTCAACCTCGTTGGTTTCCTCCGGGTACTCCAGTTTAATCCCACTGCTAAAGACCCCTACGCGCAAGCGGATTATTGAAATTAAATTAAAAATCATATGTTAGTCCCGAAATGACCTAGTTGTGTTGAGTGGACGTTAAACCCCATTTTTCTCTCTCTCTCTCTCTCTCTCTCTCTCTCTCGCTATGTAAGTTAATATACTCGGCTTCATTACTCAGTTCTAAGACGTTGTAACCGGAAAGCCACACCCTGTTCAATACAATCATTTGGTATCGAGTTTTAAGAATCGCTTCAATACAGATCTGCGCCATTTTATTTGTCCACTAGACTTGTATATTGACAACTATCTACAAGATTAAGGAGTGAGCTTGTTATGTTTTCCTTTAATTTATGATTAAAGGTATTCAAGGTATACAATTTCTTTGTTATTATCGACTATCGCTACTATATCAACGACAATAGGGCAGGATAGTGCCGAGGAAATATACCCATTTTTTGGGCAAAACAGTAATTTTGAAATGAGAAAAACGTTTCCAGTATTAGTCGGAATAACTTGTCAGATCAGTCTAGTTTTATATTTAACTGTTACATTCGTTTCGTTCGTTCGTTCGTAGGGCTAAGCTTCCGTTTCCGCCGATGGCGATATCGCACACAGACTTTGTCATTCGGAATTCCTCGCTCTTAACGACATAATCACCCAGGACAATTTACACAAGATTCTGTTGGTATTGCCTACACTCACTATCCATGTAGATATTCAACTGCAATTAGTATAATTATTCACACAAATAATGCCTCAAGCTAATCCGAAATGTGTTGTCAGTCTACTTTAGTTTAATTGGACGACGTTCAAATTTAAGTAATTCTCAAAATGAATATGAGTTAATGTTTTATGGCCCTGGGCCCAATTTTAACTCGTTATGAATTTAACAGATGACCGGTTATTGCCCATAAATAAAGACATATCTCCAGCTGTTATTTATTACTGCCATGTTCATTTCATGACATTGAATAGGTTTTCAAAAAAAAACCAGTTCATCATGTAGTTTTCGTCATTTCGTGACATCAAATTAGTTTTAATCGCTATTCCAGCATAAGCATTTAAAAAAAATAGTTTAACGTCATTTCAGCTTTAACGTGTCATAAAAACACTAATTGTAAAACGAAACAAATCAATCGAATAATGGGCATTTGCCAAGAAGTGTTCTGCAACCAAAATTAATATGATAGCAACCGTAAACAATTTAATAAATTGTTTGATTTTCTGTTTGTCCTGTTACTGTCCTTTCGCAAAAAGCAAGTACTTCGTTTCGTTTGTTGTTTTTTTTAATCTTCCAATTAAATTCCATCAACGGCCAGACTTTTATTTAAGAGCAATGAATTTTTGTTTCGGGGGAAATTGAACTTTGATATTTTAACTCATTGGTCGCTGTATATTAGAAGATTTTGTAGCTAGACTTTGGTATTAAGGATCGTATACTATGAAATAGGCTTTCTCTATTCAGTCGAGAACTGGCGTTAGTTGTTCTCCATTCGCCATGTCGCTAATAGTGCTATAATATTCTGAATAATTCCACAATAAGCTGAACATAGTTTAAATAGACTATATATTCTCTACCAGTTCAATAATACCAGACAACTGTAAAGTTTAAGGTTGAATAGAACTAGTATCTGACATGTAATTTTACATTAAATTAATTCCAAATTCTTACTGTAAAGGCTCCGGTCAATATAGATTATTAACAATCAATCGGGTAGTTAATATTCTATTGTTTACGTTATTGAAGATTTTCAAAGTTATTATTCATTTTAGATGTTCAAAGTCATTATTCCTTTAAGGTGTACGAAGTCATTATCCCTTTAAGATGTACCTCATTATCCCTTTAAGATGTACCTCATCATTCCTTTAAGATGTACTTCATTATTCCTTTAAGATGTACATCATTTTTCCTTTAAGATTTACATCATTTTTCCTTTAAGATGTACATCGTTAAACATCATTATTCCTTTAAGATGTACATCATTATTCCTTTAAGATGTACATCATTATTCCTTTAAGATGTACTTCATTATTCCTTTAAGATGTACAAAGTCATTATTCGTTGTATGTGTATATCATTATTCCTTTAAGAGGTACAAATTCTACTAAAATTTGTCATCTTTCACCAACGGCTTCTTTAACTTGACCTAACCCCGTAATTAGTGTACAGCTATTTTTATGACAAAAGTCACGATCTCAATTTCTCGTTGTTTAATTTAAATTCAGTAACCATCTGTGATTCCCTTTCTATTAGAATCTAGAATAGTGGTTTCGTCATGCCGTGGACATATTTAACCCTTGCAAATAGGATTATTTTCCTTTTGGAACCACAGTGGGTTTGTGGGTTGTGGGTTAGTTCATTTACCAGGATGCTGATGTTGACCGAGAAACCTCCTCGGAATTTCAAAGTACATGTACCCTTGTCGGTGGTGCAGGACGAAAGGTCCGACAAGGGAAAAGGTCCGATGGTTCAGACTGGAAGAAAACTATATTCCGTGTATATACCAGACGGGTCCGTTTACCCTTATCGGTGGAGGACTCGGCAAGGGCAAAAGTGCAATCGTTCAGACTGGAAGAAAACTCTTGTACCGTGTATACCAGACGGTTGGAAATTGATTAAGAGTAGGTCACAGCGCGAGTCTATAATAGGGTTATTTTGAATAAGATATCATATTAAATTAATTACATTAATTTAATAATGAGAGTAGTAATAAGATCTCTGCATGTACAAGTGTGTCATTTGAATACGGATTCAGGTCAACGAGACACATCAAAGATAGAAAATAATAGATATAGAACGACGCCTCCAATAAAAACACCGATAAACAAAGGAATACGGTTAATACTATATTAACAATTATGGAAATTTAATCAGATACCAATTTGTCTCAATTGTTCAAAGTAAGCTTTAAAGGTTTCGATGTCATATTAAATATACACGCGACGTTCTATCGTTGATCTGATGGAGTTAGTGGAAAAAATTGTTTATTTTACCCACTAAATGGTGTATTTATTGAATGAAAGTCTCGTTTAATCAACAATAATAGATCATTTACAAGGGTTTATAGTCTGTATATCAATATTCATGAATACATCTTTTCAAAATTACTTTCTATTTTTAGCGATATAATATGTAGTCAAGTACTACCATTGCGGCGATCAAAAGCATTTAACAGTCTGATGCGGACATTATTCGATGTTTATTGGACTGTACCAAGTTGTATAGTAGTGAAACAGTTTGTATTTGCTCTTCTGTCAGAGAGAGAGACAGAGAAAAATGGGGTTTAACGTCCACTCGACACAAACTAGGTCATTCGGGACTAACATATTATTTAATTTTATTTCAATAATTCGCTTGCGCGTAGGGGTCTTTAGCAATGGGAGCAAAGCGAAGAACCAGGGGTAAACCAACGAGGTTGGACAGGCGACCCTAATCCTTGTCACATACAACCGGGGATTCGAAACCACGGCAGTTGACTCAATGACAGGCTTCGTGATACAGCACACACACCCCCCTCATCTGTCAGAGTACAGAAACCGCTTTAAGGAAGAACTAGCAAAACGTTGAGTTTCTTTGACTACAATTGATCTTAAATGTCCGTTTATAAAATGTATACTTTACGTTGAATGTACATAAGTCTGGGATTCACGTGTATACGCAGGGGGGGGGGAGCTAAGAGAAATTGGGTTTAACGTCCACTCGGCATTATTTATGGGGCTACACGAAACCACACCACTCTCAGAAATAGAAATTCGATACCCCCAACCAATACGCAGGGACGGGGGTGCGGTGGAGCTGGACAAACGATTAATCATATAGGTTACTCTTTGGATAGCCTCTGAAAAGCGTCGCCATCGATTAGGAGAAATGGAAAGTTTATAAAATTAAAAAAAACCTGGTATACTCCAATTAACTAATTTAAAATGCGGGACGGAGGGCCTGACAAGGAAAGCTGTCTAGTCGTTCGGATGTGACGAAAAACCGAGGTCCCGTGTCCACATTTGCGTGCACGTTAAAGATCTCTTGACAGTTGGAATTTGATATAAGAGTAGGGCGTAGCGCCGCTGCCCGGGCTAAATTTCCATTATAGCACACTGTATGGCGTATGCCTGTCTTCATTAGCCCAGTTTACGATCAAAACGGCATGGCGTTAAACCCCATTTCATTTTATTTCAATAATTTAAGAAGGCTGAAGTTTTTTCTTTACGAGCACATCGTTAATTCTGACCAATATAGATAGCTAACAGAAGTAAGTAATAAGAGAATATGGGTAGCAGGTGTGTCATTAGGATGAAAAGCTAGGGTGTGGCAACATGTATAACTATACATTCCTGATATAATAACACAATAAAAAAAGTATAGTTCTAAATTACATATCTTAATAGCCTTGGGTTTTCTCTTATATAAATATAAATATAGCATGATTTCATTATTAGCCTTTGATTTGTCTTCAGGAAATATAAAATAACATAATTATTTCTTTAATGAGAAGAATGAAACTCTAGCCGGTGATGTTATTGCTGTTCTTCGAGAGCATGTTATTATTAAATAGGGTATCGGGGTCTTATATTGGATATTATATAGGCCTACTTCAAGCGCAGCAAAAATAAATTACAAAAGACTGACTGTAGAGCAAAGCGATTGTTTTTGGTATTTCGAACAAGCAGTTCACCGCCCACCGGGGGGTTGGGATGGTCTAGTGGTCTAGAGTGCCGCGCTTCGACCTCTAGCTGGCCGGTCACCTCTGGCTTACGGCTGTGGTTTCGAGGCCTGGTGTGAGCGTATGTGGCATGGGGATAGGGGCGCCTTCTCAACCTTGAGGGTTTCCTCCGGGCACTCCGGTTTACTCCCGCTGCTAAAGACCCCCACGCGCAAGCGAATTATTGAAATAAAATTAAACCATATGTTAGTCCCGAAATGACCTAGTTGTGTTGAGTGGACGTTTAACCCCATTTCGCTCTCTCTCTCTCTCTCTCTCTCTCTCTCTCTCTCTCTCTCTCTCTCTCTCTCCCCGTCCACCTCCATCTGTGGAGTATTAATAAGTAACTGATGAGCACACATATTTTTACGTTCAAGTAATAACTTGCCATTACATAAAATAGTGATTTCCTCCCTTATATACAAGTTAATCTTGTGATATTTCTTCGGATCTCTCGGTTCCCTCCCCACTGCTAAAGAACCCTTCGCGCAGTCGAATAATTGAAATAAATTTTAACCATATGTTAGTTCCCAAAATGACCTAGTTTATGTCGAGTAGACGTTCAACCCATGGCCCGTTCTATCCAAACAAATTGTGAAAGGTAAATGACGAATATCAGTCTAAAATGGCTTAATTCCTATCAGTATTTACAAAGATATTATAAATTGAAAACTTCACTAAATTCGGCTTCCTCTGAGCAGAGGGTAGCTGGAACCCAAACCACCATCTGGATCCGTCCCTGAATTTCCCTAATTAATGTTTAAAGGACCTAAGTCCGTAACTCAAAATTCTTCAAAATCTTCGACATCAAAAACACGAATCATTGATCAAATTAAATCAACATTGATGATGTAAACTTACTGGGAAAAGATGAGCTTCTGATATCCAATATTTAAGATAAAAGATATTTTTGTAACATTGGTACACGAGCCGTGTACCATAATGCGCTTCATCCCCAGTTGTATTGAGGGACTCGAGGGACGAGGCTAGACACATTGCGTTGTATCAAGCAGCAAAATGTAGTCTGTAATAACCAGGCGCTATAAATGTGCACAAGATTGAGATCGCACGGTTTATTTCGCTAAACATAACTGATTTGAAATTGGAGTAAAAATGGAAATTATTGAATGTAAATCAGTTCATATACATTCATATTACAGCATTATATGCGTTGCGACTCACTTTTGTCAATTTCTAGGACCCAAATGTTAGCGATTTAGCTCCTTTAAGATATGAACAATTGCATACCTTCACTATCTTATTAAACTAGTGCGGTGAGTGAAAAGCTGTGGTGATTAGATTTTTACACCATGAAAACAACACCAAGAACATACAATGTAAATAAAAACACATTTATCACGGGAGTTATTCCTTTGATGATTCCTAATGTTTAATTTGTTTCCAAGTTCGGCACCTGAAGATCTATCAGTCACTGGGTTTTTTTGCTAACCAATTCCCACTTTGGTTTAACCTTTACAACACGCCACTTTCTTCATGATGTAATTACATTTCTGTGATTATTGCATTTCTTAATTCGATTACCAACGCGAATAACACGATTACGTATTTGGCTGCATACATCAGTAATGAGGAATGATTGCCGCCAGTCATGGAACTTGCAGGAATGGGTTTTCTGCTGTTTTTAAGTGTCAAAATATTATTTCTAGTTTTATATAGTTAATTAGTACCACGACACGTCACTGCTTTATATCAAAAAACTTTTTTTCATTTACTCTTTTTGCAAAATAACCGATTCTCCTTGGAATCGACCTGTGATTTCAGGACAATGGGATTTTCCCCACCACCTCTCTTTTTTGCACCTAATAGTTCAATGTTCGAGGACGAGTGCATAAGTATTTACTCGCGTGCCAAATGAAACATTCTTGGCTGTTTCAGATGCATTTGCGAACATATGATAATGTCATTAGTGCAGTTGTTAGTGTCTAAATGTAGCTTGTTTCATGGTGTTACATAGCCCATCGGGCTTATCATATATATATACCTACTACAAAAATATATCACTTATATCTACAGCATGCTGTTGTAAGTTCTGGTGAAAAGAGGCGTGTTTGATTGCACTAGCTTTCGCGAATTCCCTATTTCATTAATTAATTATTTACATTGCACGATGGACTCGCAAGTGGACGAAGAGTGGGGGGGGGGGAGACCTCAACCATAAAAAGTTACCAAAACCCCGGTTCTCTTCTGTGGTATTCATTACATGATACCAATAGAACCATGGACCCCTTAATTGCATTTAAAGTTCAGCTAAAATATGTCATGTTTGAAGATGCGTTTACCATAGTTCAATTGTAACATTAAAAAAAGTGCAATATAATCTTGTGTTTTAGTATTATCGATCTATATAAATAATTGAAATGAAATGAAATTGGGTTTAACGTCCTACTGTTATGCACCTAACCTGGGCTAATGAAAGACGGGCATACGCCATGCTGTGTGCAATGAGGAAAATTTGCCCGGACAGTGGCGTTACGCCCTACTCTTATATCGAATTCCAACTGCCAAGCAATCTTTTACGTGCACACCACTATGTACACGAGACCTCTGTTTTTCGTACCATCCGAACGACTAACTATATAAATAAGGAATTATTATTACACGCATGGTGATACACACAACAACAACTGTTATCTAAAAAAAACAATATAAGACGAGATTTCATCACCGACGTTGTATTCTTGTTGTACATAAAAATGTTCTCTTTGTGATTTATAACATGACGAGGAAGACCAATAGCTGCAAAAATTGTGAAAATGAATCAAATTTTACTTTTAAAAAATCTGTTTAGAGAACGTAAACATGGGTGTTATGATGTATTTTCGAGATGAATAATAATATAATATGTAAAGATTCAATCATAATTTCTGTGGAAATTGTTCCGCCTCCGCTCTAGTGTACAACGCCTCTTATCGCCAAATGACTATATGTCTTCAACGAAGTCTTCTTACACGCAAAATTTAAAATAGATTATCACGACGACTCTTGCTACATAGGTGGATTGGTTGTCTTGTGTGAGGATGTTACAAGGCTTCCAGAGTTTACTATGGATTCTGTTATTACAGCTGACTCGATTAGAAATGATATATTATCATAGTAGGTAAGCCGTGTGGGTTTTCTCTATCACGCAAAATTAAATGGGATTTACATTGGATTGAATATCAGAAAATACAGAATGTAGAATTCCGTTCATTGAACCATTAGATATGTGAATTTCAGTGGTGTGCACAGATCAGGTAGTCACTTTATTAGATTTAATTTCATTATTTCATATTTTTATTCTGAGTTAAAATTGATAAAAAAAAATCGGAATTTTGAATGTGTCACTTTATATTCTTCTTACAGTCTAATGATTTCCAATGGCGTGTTAAGATAAGGTAGTAACTTGGTTAAATGTGGTTTCATTCTTTCACATTTGAGCGATCGGATGGAACACTATCAGAATATAGAATTCGTTATGTTGTTATATGTTATAGAACCCCTCCCATTGCACCATTAAATGCCATTTGTAATGGCGTGTTCAGATAAGGTAATAATTTTATTAGATTCGGTTTCATTTATGGCTGATATATTTAAAAGATATGAGAAAACGCCCGGCAAATATTGTAAACTATTTAAACTTATTACATGATTTATAGCATGGAGTAGCTGGAAGAATGTATCTAGTGTTTCAGAAACAACTAGTGTGTATGTATAAAGCGTACATCTTGAGCAATTATTTTGTAAAACGCGTATGTTGAATGATCGTTAATAGTATACGAAATCCCCACTCCTCTAAAATGGTTAGATTTCTATATAGTGTTTTTTAAAAAGAAAACAATATGTTTCAATGACAATATTTTTATAAAATAAACAAAACGAACTCAGAACAAGAACTTACATTAACATACATAAATCACAGTTTTTAATATTTCACTGCTAGGTCGAATCGTTGAAATAAAATTAAACTATATGTTAGTCCCGAAAATAATAGTTTGTGTCGAGTAAATTTTAAAAACCATTTATCAAAAAAAAGACAAACAACCACAGAACATAATAGTTTGTGTCGAGTAAATTTTAAAAACCATTTATCAAAAAAAGACAAAACAACCACAGAACACGTATTAATGATATTGTTTCTTCTATTTTCCACTTTTTGAAACAAAACTGTATAATATGTAAGTCCCGGAATAGCTTCTGTCGAGTGGACGTCCTCCCCCCCTCTCCATTTCAACCTTTATCTCTTCTATCAAAAAATAAAATCACAACAAATACTTTAAACTAGTGTAATATATTTGTTTTCCAATATGAATTCAGTGACATAAAGTACACTTAAATCAGATCCACTAAGTCATGTCAAGATTAGGAATACGATAAATGTTATTTGATTTAACCGAGGTGTTTAGATTGAGACCACAACTCAATCAGTACCATCATATAATTATTTAGGGTTTCTAGTAATTGTATTTACTATAGTGTATGGTACAGTTGGGTTCAGTTTATGTTGAACGATCTAAATATAGCTACCAGAAAAAAAGCAATTACAAAATATTTGTAAATTATGTTACTTGCATTTAGCATTGATTAAGTGCGTTGGACGTTTTTGTTAATTTGATTTGAAAAAACATGCACTTGAGAGAACTAGATAATTACTCACGCGAAATGTCATTTGTTAGAACTTAAGTTTATGGTCATGCAAACAACATCGTTCAGATTTCTATGTTTTGTACTTCACATAATTTACATCATTATTAAAGCAGACTAAAAAAAATACTCTTACATGAACAAATTACTTGTCAAGATAAATACACCGACATCAATTTGATGTGGACGTGGATGCACGAATATAACACGTTTATGTTTAGTTTTGATGGAAATTTGGATGGAAAATGAAATATGGGGATTAACGTTCCACTATTCACTACCGACTGGGCCAATGACGATGAGTCAATGAAATAGGATTTCAAGTTCTACTGTTCTGCTCCGGGATTGAAAATGGATGTATGTACAAATACAGCTTTTAAAGCGGGAATTTCAAGTTTTCTAAGAAAGTGAAAACATAATTAATTCTATGTCTTTTTCTCAATAGTTTATCTACTCACTAAATTTATACGAGGGTGGGCATTATTTCCCACCCTAAAAAATCTATGACACAGGAAATAACAATACAATTATTTTTTCCCCTGTTTTGTTATTGGCAACATTTGGCAGCCATTTTTCAACGTCGAAATTTGAAGTTGAAAATGATATTTTTGTCAATTTCTCAGCTGGCAATAGTGGATTATAGGATGAACAGGATTATTCTGTAACAGGGTAGGATATTTATGGCTACCATCTATTCTAAGGCTTTATTTTAATAAAATTTTAAAAATATAACTGAAACATTTGAAATTGCAACTTTACTATATACTGTCTGATTTGTAATTCATGTGAATGAGCAAGACTGTGTTTTGTTATCCGTTGTATGGAGACTGTAGAAGAGTCATTATTTATCGTTATCAAGTTATTTTTTTAAATCCAATATCGGATGGACATAACGTATATGAAAAATAGTTTTGCTTTTTTAATATTGGTGTGTCGGCCATTATTACATATGTGACAGAAATGGTTAAACACATTCCAAATATAATTCTAACAGACGTCGTTGCTACGGTAGATGTGTAACGAACATTTGAAGAAACGGGAAGTAACGCAAAAAATGACAAACACGTATTATCCTTCGCGTGCAGTTTTTAACCAGTTCTATCACATATTGTAATAATGGCTGACACCAACACTGTCCTTTAAGACAAAGGCCAATACATTAATAGTATACTTTGAACTTTCTGAACGTAATTTAAAACTCTTTGATAACCTACAAATATACATGTAGTTGATTAAACAAAAGTAAACGTTATATCCTGAAACATTCTATTTTCATTCGCTTTCAAAGAATCTATAAATAGTTGATTCTCCATTAGGCACTAATCTCAATGAACAGGCAAATTTTATATTTTCCTACATACATACAACTGCGGACATACTGTGATATTGTATAATCCAATGCTGGAGATAATAATTGAGATGTTATTTTTGTTTAGTTGTGGATATCCCGTTGATAATTGCATTTAATTAAGATATGCATTTGGCAATCTTATATTCTGAGCGGTAGTATGGACAGTGCCAGTCAACGCCTCCAAATGTACATTGGTTATTAAAAAGCAGTATTGATTTATATGTCAGTAAACCCCCGTGTTAATTATTTGTAGAGCTTTTTTCCTAATTAAAAAACCACAAGAAACATAATATCCGATGCAATCTATGGAAAGATAAACAACTTTCTTTATTCAGTTTCCAATTTTCACAGCACGTCAAAGACGTCATTTCAGATCATCCTAGTAGACTAGGATGCTCAGTTAGAAAGCTGGCCCAGACACTCGTTGATGTATATATATATATATGTCCGGGTTAGCGAGTTTTCTATATGGATAGGTTCCGGTTTGATTTTAAGTCGGAAATTAAGGCCATATGCCTCGAAGAAACAGGTTTCACAACTGCCAAACAGGTGAGATACACTTGCGTGAGGCGTTGTCGTCCCCACTTTTAAGAAAATTGCTATTGCCTTGTCTATTTAATATTAAAGAATTCCGAAATTTCTATAGATTTAATTTAGTTTTAACAAACAATTGTTCCAGGTTAATTCATAACCTCGGTTTCCATGATCCCAAACTAAAATTTAGTTATATTTTTCATGATTGATCTGTGATAATTGGTACCGTAGTTATGACAGGGTATGCTTTATCTTCGAAAACGGTTGATGCCTATTCTTTTAACTGGCATCACATTCCAACTTTGAATTCTATAACCGTGAGATTAAACGCATGTAGTTTTAATCTGAATAGTGCCAGCAGAAATTTAAGAAGAGCATAGAGGACTTTGACTGTGGTTTGTTGAGAACAAAGTCAATGAACTTATGTCAAAATCGTTTAACATCTATGTTTTAGAGTTTTAGAAATAACTTTGAAGAATTCACGCATGGTCATGATGAAAAAATATGGTTCTTAATTATCAAGATGTGAAGGCTACGTTGTTTTCTTCCAAACTATTTTCTGATATGTAAGGAAGGCATTCTAGCAAGACATACTATGGAACTGTTCCAAGAGAAATAGACAACCTGGATATAAAAAAAGCGACGAGCAGTGCCTAATTGGTTTTATTTGGTGATGTATTTCATCATAGCGCATCATGATTTATATGTTCTAACGAAAGATTTCATGTCGTTTCCGTTCAACTATCGTTTCTTTTTCTTGGTTTTTAAAGTCGTTAAACAGCAAAAGTGTTGCTTATCTACTATATTCACCATGATGGAATTTATATAAAAGGTGGTGAAGTGTTTAAATGAAATGGGGTTTAGCGTACTATTTTTTTTACTCCAACTGGGCTAATGGATGAGGATATACGCCATACAGTGTACTATGCGGGATGCGGGAAATTTTGGCCCGGCAGTGGCGCTTCTGTCTACTCTTACGTGCATGTCAATGTATTAGTAAAAAAAATTAAATTAAATGGTGTTTAACGTATTTTTGTATAGCTCCAACTGGGCTAATGAAGACGGCGATACGTCATACAGTGTACTATGCGGGAAAGTTTGCCCGGACAGTGGCGCTACGGTCTACTCCTACGTGCATGCCAATGTATTAGTCTCAAAAATTAAATGAAATGGGGTTTGTGGTGTTGCTCCAACTGGGCTAATAAAGAAGGGGATATGTAATACACTGTAGTATGAGGGAAGTTTTGCCCAGACAGTGGCGCTACCGTCTACTCTTACGTGCATGCCAATGTATTAGTCTAAAAAATTAAATTAAATCAGGTTTAGCGTATTTTGGTATAGCTCCAACTGGGCTAATGAAGAAGGCGATACGCCATACAGTGTGCTTAGCGGTAAAATTTGCCCGGGCAGCGGCGCTACGGACTACTCTCACGTGCATGCCAATGTATTAGTCTAAAAAATTAAATCAATGGGGTTTGGCGCATTTTTGTATAGCTCCAACTGGGATAATGAAGAAGGCGATGTGTCATACTATATACTATGTGGGAAAGTTTGCCCGGGCAGTGGCGCTATGGTCTACTCCTACGTGCATGCCAATGCATCAGTCTCAAATATTAAATGAAATGGGGTTTTGTGGTGTTGCTCCAACTGGGCTAATGAAGAAGGGGATATACAGTGTAGTATGAGGGAAATTTTACCGGCGTTACGGCCTACTCGCAGGTGAATACCAACGTGTTAAACGGACCTGGGTTTTCAATTCATCCGAGATTATACTTTGTCGCCTGCCATGCCTCTCTGTCCTGCACCACTGACAATGGGGATCCACGCTGGAAAATTCCCAATGACCGTTCTCGGCTAAGGCAGGGATAGAATACGGGGCCTCCAGGTTCGCGAGGTAACGTCCTTCTCACGGTGACACCGTGTCTCCCTAGTAGTCGAATTCTGGTTGTTAATAAAGGGGGTTGTTTTAAGCTTATTAGCATATTTTTTTTATCTAGACAATGTCCGCATGTAATGATAACAGCCGTTACAATCGTCGACCAACGCCACGTCGTGTGTCCCTAACACCTAAAGCATTATCCTTTGATGCGATGATAATTCGAGTCAGCAGACTTTCTCTAATCAATTTACTCGGTTCGCAACTTTACAAGGTGGGTCTAATGTAGAAAGTAGGGACCAATTTAAAAGGTTTACGTGTCCGGATAAGCAGTTTTGGCGTTCACGTCCAAACGACTCAATATTTTGAGTTGAAATTTTTAGACAAGGTATATACACTATTCCCCTATATTTTGGTGTTTTATTTTCAAATATTCTCAGACTTTTATTTTTGAGCCCCTGTATAATACGGGACTGTCCCTTTAAATTAAGGAATGAAAATGGAGAAATTGTCTCGAAACCAGGAGTTACCTGAACCCGCTATAGCGAAACGAGGTACAATAGATCTAACAAGGAATATGGTGCGACAAATCAAATGAACTGGAGTTTAAAGTCCTATTGTTTTGCTCCTAACCTGGGCTAATTAATACGAGCATACACCATACAGTGTGCTACGAGGTAAATTTTGACTGGGCAGCGGCGCTACGGCCTACTCTTATATCGAATTCCAACTGCCAAGGGATCATTTACTTGCACGCCAATTTGTACAAGGGATCTGGTTGAATTTTCTCCAGGAAAGCGAGCATGATGCGACAACAGTGCGGACAGTAAGCACTTTTCCAATCTCACCCCGATATATTTGTGCGTGTTCAGAGTATCGAAAAGCGCCTTGCTAAATTAGAATTTAAAGTGGATACCATGACTACAAAGGTAACAGGCTACGTTCAACTCTTGTGGTGGATTTAATTAAAACCAATGTTCATCATTTGTATTTTAAGAACATCATTCAATTGTACTCAAATTCATTATCTTAATTTAATGAAGAAACTAAAACATAAATAACAAAGGTATGTAATCTCACGGTGGCTAAGTGGATAAGGCGCTGGTTCGCTAGCCTGGAGGTCGAGTGTTCGATCCCTGCATTGGCCGAGAAAGTTCATCTCGATTTTCCGGCGTGATTTCCACTTGTCAGTGATGCAGAAGGAGGGCCTGACAAGGACAGCTGCCTAGTCGTTCGGATGGGACGAAAAACCGAGGTCCCGTGTACAATTTCGAGTGCACGTAAAAGATCCCTTGGCAGTTGGAATTCGATATAAGAGTAGGCCGTAGTGCCGCTGCCCGGGCAAAATTTCCCTCATAGCACACTGTTGGCGTATGCCCGTCTTCAATTGGCCCAGGTTAGGTGCTTAAGCGTAGGACGTTAAACCCCATTTCATTCATTCACTCACGGATAAGATGCTATCCGATTAAAACGAAGCCCGTTAAAACAATGTTTACCCAAAATAGGTTTATATCGTCTGCAAACAATTATGATTGTTGTTAAAATACTAATGCTATGTTCACACCTAATGCGCTTTCAAACCGCTTTCCGTAAAACGCCCTACAGAAGGCGCTTTCGTTACCACGGGTGGCGTCACACTACAAATTAAACCGCTTTCGATTCGCATTAAAACACGTCACACTCAATGCGCATTAACAGTGTGCGACATCTATATCAATGGAACTATCAGATGGGGTAATTGTGATGCGCGTCAGTTATATCGCTTCAGCCAATGCGCATTAGAAATGCGGTTTCGCTAAAGCGGCTTATTTTTGGTTTAATGCGCATTGAGTGTGGCGAGTTTTAGCGACTTAAGGCTTTAATGCGCATTTAATGCGCATTCGATGCGCATTAAAAGGCTATATAGTGTGAACACAGCATTAAAATACTAAACGGAATTGAACTGCAACACGAGTTCGTCTTATGGGATACTCGAGACTATAATTTGTTATCGGATTCTAGATATAACTCCCAAATATACTAGTAATATAACGCTAATGGCATATTTTAATACCACGGTATAGAAAAACAAATTCATACGATGCGTATGACTACATAAGAAATCTTCAGATTGTTGCATTTTGATAAAAACATTCGGGCAAAAAAGTGTTTCCGAAATCAGTTTTATGAAGTGTAGTTCTAGGCGAATTAAGCATTAATTTGACATGAATTGCTTTACCAATCCCATCAAACTTAACCCGCGGACAAGGTATAACCAATTACCCGGAATTATTTACGATAATGAATGCATAGCACGAAATATTAATTTTCAGACAGAGATGCTCTCTATGGTGCCTCGCATGATGAAATCATTAGAGATTCTCTATGGACTATATTAAGTCAAAGCATGTTTATATTCAAATTCTATAATGAATTTAAAATTAAATTTAAAGTCTAATTTTGTCAATATTCTATTCATAGAGATGGCTGATAGGTAGGTGCGTGCACAACCATTGAATCATGGCATGTTTCTTTATTTAATAATAATAATCGCGTCATTTTACAAGGGTAACAAATTAGGCCTGAGGCCTTTTTCCAATTTGGCCCTTGGCACAGATCGTGCGAATGATTTCGATCATTACTGCAGGAAGAAACCGAAGAACTCGGGGGAAACCTGCCTGATCGGACGGGAGACCGAATATCCCTCTCACTTACAACGATAAAGTTCTTGCTGGGATTGAACCCTCGTTGCATCGGTGAGAAGACCCCATTTCTATCGCCACGGCTATCCGACCAGAACCCCATGTGTTTCATTTCATAAATGTAATTCTGGAAGAAAAAATGATTAAAGGCCCAATAACACTCTTGTTGTAACTGAATAATATGTCCCAATCATTATTCTGGCCAACAAATTGTATTCCAAATAATTGATGATACAAATTTCATCTTAACACATCGAATTTAAAAAATTGGAAGAATTCAACTAAATGGTTTGAATAGCGTTACGTAAACCTTTTCAACTGTAACTTAGATTTAAACATATTTTCGAACCCGCTGGACAAGTAAAATAGGATGTAATGGATAACTAACACAACAGGAAGGACACTTCAACATCTAGTAGTTTGAATAAGGCTATTTTTTCTGCACCTGTTATTGTCCCTTTAACAGAACAAGCCACTATGAATTAATGAGAATGGTTCTTTTTGCTTAATGTTAGCGACTTTCCATACTTTAATATATTAAATATTCTGAAGTGTAATCAAATTACATTTTTTATATGAAGTCCGTCCTTAAATGAGAAGTGGTGTCATATGTTCTGGAAAGAGTAATATTACCCTGTCTCGTGTACTTCTATGCTAATTATCAGTGTCGTTATTGAAATTGTGTAGTTTTCAAGTTGTAACCTTGAAATCGACATTAAAACCAAAATAGCATATTAAAGAGCATATTAAAGAGGAATGTCGTCGAGAGAGAAATAAAATGAAATGAAATCGGGTTTAACGACCTACATCTCTGCACCAACTGGGTGAATGGAGCAAGGGGATATACTATGCAGTGTGCTATGTAGACCCATTTCTTAGGAGATAGGTTAAGATCTATTTGATAAGGTCAACTACAAGGTTGGGCAAATGTCACGAGATGTAAACAGTGCTAGGAGTAATCCAACCCCAAACCAAAACCCTGGACCTAGTCCCAAGGCTTACCCTAACCCAGCCCTACAATCTCGTCAAGAATCACGTGCCCTATCCTTATTAACATCTCTACGGTCGTGACGAAAATTGGACTGACCTTAACAAATAGATTTAGCCTAGGTTTTATGTCTACTTTTCATGGAAACCCTATACTTTCAATAGCTTTTTTACGTAGATTAAGCACAAGACACAGGGTTTCTGTTCACTCGTCTTGGGAATCATATTGTCAATGAGGGAGCTACAGTGGCTCAGTGGGTAAGACGCTGTGTTCAATCCCTGCATTGGCCACGAAAGTTCATCGGGATTTTCCGAAATGGTTTTCCCTTGACAGCTGTCAAATCGTTCGGATGGGATGAAACACCGAGGTGCCGTGTACACATTGGCGTGCACGTAAAAGATCCCTTTCAATTGGAATGCGATATAATAGTAGACCATAGTGCCGTAGACCGAGCAAAATTTCCATCATAGCACATTGTGTCTGTAGGCGTATGTCTGTCTTCATTAGCCCAACCATGAGCAGAACAATGAGACGTCACACCGCATTTTATTTCAATTCCTATTGTCAATGGCTCTTTTACGTGGACGTCTCGGGTCAGTCTAACCTGATATACCATATATCTACTATAACAAAGATATATATTCGCTTTGAAATAAACACGATAGAAAGGTAATGACAAAGAATGTACAGAACATTTTGAAATCGATCAGAGCTTATTTCAGTGGCGCAATCCCTGCCAATTCGCTATAAATAGCATTCATTAAAAATATTTTTTGTAATTATGCTGCGAATGAATATAAATTAACTAAGGTATGGACCGAAGAACAATTTTTATGGTGCCTTTTCGTTCATCATGTTTTAATGAATGGATAGACAACAAAACAGACTCGACATAACCAGATGACATAATGGGAATCGGTTTAAAGTTTACAGGAATAGAAAGTTACACGTACTCTTAGAATCGATATCTTTATTTCAAATCACCAGTTTGTAATAGCCGATCTAACTACGTGTGGAACTAACAAGCTAATATCGCTGGGGTGTAAAACTGACATTAAAGATTTTTCTAAAGCTTAAATCTTTAAAACCACAATTCTTGTCGCAGGATCTCAACAAAAATCGATACCGCATTGTTTCCATAATATTTTTTATTACAAACGCCATTGTTTCTTTTCATTATTTATAACAATTTTCTTCTTGTTATTTCAGGTGTACATTAGTGCTGGCTGTAAAGATCTGTTCAGATTGTTAGGCTTTCGACTCTTGGGGAAGACGAAACATCTTTGTAATTTAAGGACTTTGAACGAAGATGGAATTACTTGCTTCAGAAGAACATTTTTATCAGTGATTGCCGCGTGGTATTCCTATTTTGAGACAGTTTTATTCATTTCTTAAAATCTGATAATTTACCAAAATGTCCAATTTGTCGTGCGATGTTATTCTCGCGGATAAAGCAGGACCACCGCCGTTTTATTCCGCTGCCGTTCGATATGTCATCGGTGCAATTTTAATGTTCGTTCCCATAACGACAATAGTCGGTAATGGCATTGTGATCACCGCTTTTGCGACGCACAGAAGACTAAGGAACATTACTAATTCGTTTGTGGTGTCGTTAGCCATAGCGGATATAGGTGTCGCTGTTTTTGTTATGCCTTTTTCCATTTATCAACAGTTGAATAACAAGGCATGGGCACTCGGATACAGTATGTGTATAGTCGTGACAAGTTTTGATGTGATGTTATGTACTATTTCTATATTCCACCTTTCCTGTTTGGCCATAGACCGTTACTTAGCAATATGCCGGCCATTTTTACACGAACGTATGACAAAAAGAATTGTGATGATGATGTTGATCACGTGTTGGGTATTTCCCGTCACTATCTCATTCATTCCCATTATGAATGAATGGAATCTCGTTGGTATAGAGGATTACTATAAGTGTTTATTTCCGGACGGGGCTCAGATGTGCGTATTCGTCGTCAATATTGCGTTCGCCATCGTGTGTTCAGCTGTAGCTTTCTACGTTCCTGTCGTATTCATGATCATTTGTAATATTAAAATATACATGGCCGCGAGACGTCAGGCAATGCAGATCCGAAGTTTGGATGTCGTCGGACACAGTAAGGGAAAGGGAAAATTCAAACAGGAAACTAAAGCAGCGAAGACATTGGGAATTATTATGGGGTGCTTTAGCGTGTGTTGGTTTCCGTTTTTTATATTCAACATTATTGACCCTTTAATTGGATACAAAATTCCATATAACATTTGGATTGTTGCCCTTTGGTTGGGATACATCAATTCCATGATGAACCCATTCCTTTACTATTACTTTAACCGCAGTTTTAAGGCGGCGTTTAAAAGGATTTTCAGATGCCGCATCTGTAAGGGATTTAGCGAATACGAAGATGACTATGTTTCGGGTGTTACGACAGGGTCCGAATGACAGAAGACAAAACCATTAAACGTTACGTAAGTTGTGATTGAAATGTAACGAACTGACACTGTAACTATAAGTTACAGCCATGAAAGCAATACACGCACAAAATCGGCTAATGCGCCTTGTTCGGAGAAGTTATTGATTATGTAAACTTAAAAAAGTTATTTCGTTTGTGATTGAATAACTTTGCTTGTTGCTCAAGACGAACTATATGTGATAAGAAAGTGACGTGTCATCTTTCTGTGTGGTACGTAGAACGCAGAGCAGACTGAACAGAAACTTAACGACTGCTCGACTGAACAGCGTTTACTTACAAGATACTAGCCTTGTTCCATCTTTGTGTTGCGGAAACTCGTAATAAATTATGGTGGGTCATGTAAATAAGAAATGGATTGCCAGAATTGTGTGCAATTAACTGTACATCTAATGACTGTTTTTTTCTGTGGCTGAAAGTGGAATTTGGCGAAAATGGAAAGACAATCGGAAATACAGAGTTCTGATAAACAATTACGATCTCTCAGCTACGTTATATAAGAGTAGTGATGATAAAACCACAAGTGTCAACAAGGGGAGATAATTTGTATATTTATTTAAAATAAGTTTGTACAAATTCGCGTAAATTACTATTATTGTTTGTTATCTCGAGAATATTAATTATAATTTATTATTTTATAAATTGACTTTGTATGTTCGACATCACAGGTGTTTAGCCTTTAGTAGCCACCTTTACCTGACCCATACCCTGAAATCCCTCTAAATTATCTCGCGCCAAATACGATCTGTAGATGGCAGTTATTTCTGTATTAAGACACAACAGAGGTCTACTGAGTAAATGCAAATGATAAACAAATCAACGAAAACGAAAGACAACCCGAAAGAATTTGATTGATGTTCAAGATTGCAAAAAACAAATTATTTTGGTTCCATTGCTAATTGGACCATCTCCAAAATGCATAATTAAACGTGACCCGCTTGTTCCTTGTACAATTCGATATGTTGTCACTATTCCATAGTATTTGTTTTAACACATATAGGCTACATGTATAACTTACACTGGCTTTTGATCCATTCATTCTAATAAAACAACTCAGACTTAACAATAATACTCTTATTAATGCGAAGTTTATAAAATGGGTATATTACCCTTTAAACGTCCCGTTGTTATCATTTGTACAAATTGTTAACCCATCCCCTCAGTCTCAGTGTACATTTCTATGAACATTCATCATAAACCACTGTCCATCATCTAATTCATTGAAAATAAACTCAACTTTGTTATCGTAACACGTTTTTCTTGTGCTTTGAGCCGTTTTGAGGGTATGGCGTTGGCTTACAAACCAGAGGTTCTCGCGTTTGATCCCGATGTTTACAATGTCAGTGGTACAGAACGTTGATCCTGGCAAAGGGAACGCGTCCGGTTGTTTGGTGTACGTGTTAGCCTGGACGTGTAACACAACACTTTAAACATATGAAGAAATGCCACTATTCGGTCTATCCCCCTCCCCAACACCATAGGTGCAGAAAAGTCAGAAGTTAAACCCTTTCGATTTTATTTAAAGCTGGATTGCTTATAAAGTTGCGAGCTCCCATTATGCCCTAATATATCTCCAAAATTGTTAAGCCGAAAACCATCATGAAGCATGTGCAAATATTTAGAGAATGGCATAAGAATAGCTTTCGGGGCCATATGGAGTTTCTCTCATTTTCAGCCACACCCAATTAAATGATTGATTTGAATATCAACCTCACGTGACACTTGCGAAGATGGTTCCAGTTACAATTCAATTGCTCTTTAAATACGGAGTCGGGCTATAGTAAACTTCTCCCATTGATATGAATGTTAAATCCATGACATTTCTTGGTCAATAAATTTTTTAGCATTCAAGAAGATCCCAACATCTTCATTAAAATAGTGAAGGGGGTTGACAGGTTCGATTAGTTACTAGGCCGAGTCAAAGTAATCTATAGACAGTGACGTCATTTTAGAAGGCGGTCATCTTTATTCCTGTATGTTTATATACTGATCCTTCAGCCTCAAAATCATGAATATTCACATCTTTAGACAAAATAGACAACGAATATATCAATGCAAAGAGGGGGAAACAGAGAGAGGGATAAAGAGGGGGTCTATAAATCGAGTCCATACAGAACAAACCAGACGGTAGTTTGCAAATAGCGGACATGGAAATAGCGACCTTTTCTCGCCTATACATGTCTCCGATAATTTAAAGGTGTCTTGAAGCCCGGGGGGGGGGGGTAGGATGGCTCTAGCTGGCCGGTCTCCTCTGGCTTTCGGCTTTCGTCTCAATCCCTGGTCTCACGTATGTGGCTTTGAGATAGGAGCACCTTCTCAACCTTGTGGGTTTACTCCGGGTACTCCGGTTTCCTTATACAAGAAAGACCCCTGCCCGTGTGCTAAGATAAAAAAATAAAGAAAAATCAGACCTGTCTTCGATATCTCCTTCGGTTGAAGCGGACGTTAAACACAAAGAACAACAACAACCTGATCAATGAGATCTTGATTGTTGTAACCATTTAAATTTATTTCACTAGCTGAGATCACCCACACCTTAGGGTTATTATACATATAAAGCGCAATAGATATATGAAACCGTGTGGACAAACGACTATTGATCTAGACTACTGCTTTAGAACGATAGAGAGATTGTAGGCGACTGTATTTGATATTAAAAAGATCATGTTATTCCTAATACGTAATCATCAATGAATCTGATAATATCAAGTCTGGCCTGTCTGCTAATTCCCGTTACGTAGCTAACGAAGACGGTCTGAATCTGATAATATCAAATCTTGTCTGCTGGTACCTTCTTATCATACATTTTAAACTCGATACTATGCAATTCTATGCAGTTAACCCTGTCTAACAAGACGATATGGTAATACCAAGATTTACTGGTCGACCGTTGTCTGTTGTTCTCTTGCGTAACAATTTCTTCTTTTAAATGTCATTGGTGTACCGTTTCCTTTTTCTTGCATGCTCTCCTTTCTGATAAGACATGTTCAACGTAACAATCCACTTAACACAGTAAATCAATTGCCACTATCAACCGTGTCTTTTTAAAAAAAAGATCAATGAAAAGCACCAACCTGTTTTAGACACTGGATCGCGAGTTCCATGTTCACAACCGATGATGGCCTAGAAAGTTCACCGTAATTTTCCGGTGGGGTTCCCCTCGTCTAATTTTCTGGACCGAGGGATTGGTAATTATAGTCGCTCGTATGTGACCAAAAATGAGGTCCAATATGCGCATTGGTGTGCATGTAAAGAATCATTAGCAGTTGGAATTCAATACAAGAGTAGGCGTAGCGCTGCCCTCCTGGCAAAAAATTCCCAGAAGAAAACTGTATGTCGCATGCCCGTTTTCATTAGCCCCGTCGGCACAGAACCCCATTTTATTGGATTTTATTTCTATCAATAAGATTATCGAATTATACAAGCCTCCACTTTACTAGGAACTCTTATTCTGAAATCACAAACATTTTTTTTACAGTGAGTGAAGTTATCAAGAGATAATAAACTATGTCTAAATTAATATGCAAATTCCATTTTTGATCAAAGATAAATTGTTCTGACTTGCATAGACCTAATGCCACTGTAGCAAGCTATAACGATTTAAGAAGAACAGATTTTGTGCAGAACCTTAAGGCATTAGACGGTGGTGTAATGACTTGAATAAGTGAGAACAAATGAAATGGCGAAATGGAAACAGTATCAAGTGAGATGGAAGAGGGATTTGTTTATTACTTAGTATAATTGGGAAATACGGGGGCGTTACTAGCTGACACGAATGGCACAGCTTAGCAAGAGACAGAGATAGAAAGATGGGATTTAACGTCCACTTGACACAAACCCAGTCATTTCGGGACTAACATATGGTTCAATTTAATGCAATAATTCGCTTGCGCGTAGGAGTCTTTACCAGTGGGAGGAAACCGGAAGACCCGGAGAAAACCCATGGGGTTGGACAGGTGGCCCTACTTCTTGCCTCGTACAGGCTTTATGATACAACACGCATGTGCTAACCATTCGACCATCCAACCTGAAGACCAATCAGATAATCCGGTTGATGGGAGCGAATGCCAAGTCCCTGTCGCTTTATAGGTAAACGGGGGGGGGGGGTGGGGGGGGGTGGGATGGCCTAGTTGTCTAGAGTGCCGCGCTTCGACCTCTAGCTGGCCGGCAACCTCTGGCTTGCGGCTGTGGTTTGAGCGTATGTGACATGATGATAGGGGCGCCTTCTCAACCTCTTGGGTTTCCCCCTGACACTCCGGTTTCCTCCCACTGCTAAAGACCTCTACGCGCAAGCGAATTATCTAAATAAAATTAAACCATATGTTAGTCCCGAAATGACCTAGTTTTGTTGAGTGGACGTTTAACCCAATTTCAGCAAAAGCTATTTTTCGGGTAGGCCTAATAAGAAAAAAAGACGTCGCTCAAACTGATAAATTTAGCATTAAATGTTGCAAAGGGGGGGGGGGGATAATAATAGGGTGAACCGTTTCTAATGCGGGAGAGGTCGTTGATATCTCTAATGATAACTTAATAGTAAGTGCAGGAGGACGGCACTACACGCAAAACGAAAAATCTACAAGATAAACCTCGAACAAGAGAGAAAACAGACATTTTAAAAAAAAGGTACCCACGAATATCAAATAAATGGATCCGCGGGCGAGCCATAAGCGTCCACTGCGCTGTACAGTCCCGGGTCTTTTATGGTACAGGTTGCACTAAGAATGATTTACAAAAAAGGCGTAACGGAAATAATGCGACCAATCTTGACAGTAGCCGTCTCTTCAATGGCGAAAAACCGGATATTATCTCGGAAAACGCTCAACTAAAAAGGTTTAGTTAGCAAACAGGAACAAAACCCGACAACGGGGACATTCTGCAGCACCAAGAGCTAAAACTCTACTCTAATAATAGTAAGTGCAGAAAGGGTGTTAGCAATTTTTTCTTCGTATATCTGAGGTTTAATTATCTTCGTAGAAACCAGTATATTGTACAATGTACATATCTGCGTCACATGACATACTTTTGTTATCAATGAAATCGTGAGTTCATTGATATTTTATATACATATTTCTAGACATGTTCATTTCCGGAAGCTATGACAGTAAAAACAAAAAGCTCGAAGGTTGCTTTGACATTTCACAATTTATTTCAAGTGCTTGAAATCATGACTTCAAACATATTAACACACATATATATATATTTTTATTCAGATATAATAACACAAACGTAAAGCTTCACTACTTTTTTTTAAGGTAAAATATAAACTGTTTTAATAACATTTAAACATTTTGAAGTACTTTTCTTCGGTCTTCGGAATATTCATAAATAATTTCATTGTATAAAGATGGACGGTATAGTATATTTATACACATCTTCAACATTTTGCTTTATACATCTCGAAGACAGAAGGTGGCCTTCCTGTTCGAAACAAACAGAACACGAACTATCAATTCTAGCAAACCTAAGAAGCACAGGAGAGTCCGGAAATAGCAATACAGATATAGGATTTGATCCAATAATAGGAGGTGAAACCAATTCTAGATGCGACTAGCTATCGGCTGTAAACATGTTTTGGATATTTTAGGGTTTTAGAAGCGGAGAACGCTAGATCGCGGACGGTCCTGCGCATTGTATACCGCCATATGTCGATTTAGGGTTAAGATAAGGGTTAGGGTTAGGGCTAGGACCTGCAGATTTTGCCACAGCCCGAGATATGGACACTGCTAGCCCTAATCCTAACCCTGGACCACGCCTAACCCTAACCCATATTCTATATTTGACGTCATAAAATGAGCAGGACCGTCTCCGATTTAGCGTTCTCCTTTAGAAGCTTCACAGCGACGGGGGAAACACTTCAATGGGTATTAGGTATGTTAAGGTCAAGTGCTGACGGTTCTTGATGTAATAGTTTTAATAATGAAAACAAGGAACAACATAGTCGTTCGAATTTGATGAAAACCCAAAGTCCCGTGTACATTTTGGCGTGGACGTAAAAACTCCTCTTGACAGTTGAAATTAGAATAGGCCGTAGTGCCGATGTCCGGGCATCCTTCTCCTCCCCTATTAGTATACGTTATTATCCCGATCGGAGCAGAACAATAGGACGTTAAACCCATTTAATTTGATTTTCTTTCTATATATGTTTTTTAAATCTATTTTAGACCATTTACAATTTTAGAACATAAACAATTTTACAGCTATTCAGCGAATAATCAGATTAAAGATTCCAAAATACGTATAATACTGATTAAACACATATTTTATAAGATACGATAATCTGGGTTTAGTAGGGGATTAATGAAGCCATATCGGTAATATTAAACCAGTAATCCGCATTCCTGGAACAAGAGATCAAAACAGAACGGGCGGGGATTGGTCCTTTAATTCTATGCCCCTTAAAAAAAATTCCGACACATCCTCTAACTTTAATTAAATCCAACAGAGAAATTAATCCGGCTTTATTATAATAATCCTAAAGCAATTTTGTATATCATCAATTTATTTCACACTCCACGTCTTTTTTATTAATAAAGTGTATTACGGCTTAATCAACTCCGCGATCTTTTATATAGCATGAACGGAATCTGGCATGACTGAGCGAGAAAGGCAAAGCAAACGAGAATACAACACAATATGACAAACGCTAACATTAATCAGTTGTTTCATGTTCAAAGAGCATTTTTAAAATTGTTCACCGGTCTTCATCCATTAATTCCTCCAGTTTCTTTTGTTTAACGTGTCTATTTACATAGTTCCTACAACCTTTTATGGTCTATTCCATTGAGCTAAACAAAGGAGACGGATGAATGAAACAGAAAAAAAAAGAAAATAACAAACCAACTCGTTCAACTCACAATATATTGATTATACTGAAAAAATTCAAGGTGTGGTTTCTCCACTCATATTACCCATTATATTTAAAGTAGCTACGTCTTTAACTCATGATCAGTGTCATTCACAGCCATTGAAAACACAAATTATTTGTCAATTTAAAACCAACATTGATTGACGTTGTGATTTTGCCGCGAAAAGATAGGTTTATGATATCCATTATCCAATATTAAGACAAAATAAACATTTTACCATTGGTACACGAATCGTGTACGCAAATGCGTTTGTAAAAAGGGACTCGAAGATATTCCACAAGTCATGTCAAATGGTGACGTAATATTCTTATCTGGAGAGCTTGCGCCATACATACCACCCTGGAAAAAAATGCGTTAGAGATTGTCATTCGCGTAATTCGCTGAACATTACGGATTTGAAATTCGAGCAAAAATTGGAAACGATTGAATGTAAATCAGTTTATATATTACATTATTAAATGCGTTGCGATCCATTTTGTGTCGGTTTATAGATTCCAAATATTAGCGATTTATAGCTCCTTTTATCTACATGACAACGGCTTTATCATTTCAAAAATATTTCAATACGTTTACCATCTTGCAGAGCCAAGTTAGTGGTTTATGGGGTTGGATGACAGGCGCTACAAATGAGTACCTTTAGTGTTTCAATGTGCCCACCCCTTGCATTTTTTTGGTCTTCTCAATCACGTGTCCGCGTGTTAAAGAATAAATGAAGTGCAGAAGGACCGGACTCGCAATCAAAAAACGACGAAAACATATCAAATCAAGTGAATGAATCCGGAGGAGGATTAGCGAAAAGTACTTAGAATATTAAAGAATTGTATAACACCTTTCAAAGACCAACTATCGATTTTCATGTAGAAAACTGTCATATTTTATTTATCTTTAACAATATGTATTATGTATGTTTAACCTAGATTCGAGATGTTTTGAAGAGGATTAGATCGATACTGTGACCTGAATTGGTTTTTGTCCTCACTTATTTGAAGACAGGTTATTATTGTTCAATAATTTCTAAATCTGGACGCGTTGTTTAAGTAGCAGTTTGATAACTTTCAAAAAACTCTTTCTGTGTTGCTTAATGCTGGGTTTTAGTATTATATGAAGATATGGGTAAAGTCATATCTGTTGTTCAAATGTTTGGACGCCAGAACATAATATGACATATATTTCTACAGTAGACGCCATTTTAAATACAGAAACCCAAAGCCTTTCTCCAATGGCGGCCATTTTAATTCACATTTAATGAATCGGCGCAGTGTTACCTGTATCCCTTTGTTGAGTCACGTACATCTGATATTAATAAATTTTAAATTGTATAATAAAAACGGAATTATTTATTAGTTTCAGGAAGTGATAAAATCTCCAATTTTTAAAGGGAATCAAAAATAAGTTGAATATTTTTATCCGAAAAGCAGAATTAATAAATGATCTCAACTTTTTAATTTTAATTTTAAAATAAAGTGGGAATTAGTCTCAAATTATACATTCTTATCATACAGCGGGAATTAAAAAAAGAATTACTAAATAGTTTTAACTTCTTTTTTCCGATCTCTGCCTCAAACTGTCCAGGCGATATTGGACAAGTATGGAAGCCTATAACTAACATTAGTAATTTCTACTTTTCGCCCCTTGAGAACGCGAAAAGTAGAAGTTACAAAAAACGTGAGGAAATTAAGTAATTAACATATCGCGATAATAGCAAAATATCCCACGCCCTATCCCAACTACAACCACCGTTTGTACTTTGCTACTTGCATTCTGACATGTGTAGTGAGATCTTGATTGAAAGGGGAAGACCAGCGATTTTCAATAAGGTTTCCATAAATAATAAATATATATTTAAAAATAATCCCTCCTATAACATATGCAAAAATAAATTTGTAAGCGAGAAATTAATTTTGATTAATATCGGAAGTGACGTAGTTGGTCCGACACGCTTACTGATCACTATAGTAAACATACAAATTTGGAGTAAGTTTAGCGCTGTATTTTGTGACCGTTTCGCAATTTAACCAACGTGTCTAATTGTTTACATCATGTGATAGCTAGCACCTGACAGATATTAACCGAACAGAAACTGGCTACCTATTCGGCTAGCGACCCATTCGACCGATCCAGCTGGCAACCTGTTCGTTGGCAACCTATTCAGAATAAATTTAGCAGGCGCCCAAACTCATCTATTTTTATCAACCAATAAAATCCAACGTAACGTCTATCAAACTTTTACTAATAATATTTGGAAAACTTATTTAATCACCTTTAAGAATATATATAGCTGGATTCTTGGAGTTTTGTACGATGATCCGAATTTGGACTTAAGAACAAAATACAGGTCTATCTTTACATTTAGAATATTGAAAAATTGGCTATGTTTAGAATGAGGGCGCACCCCTTTAATTATGATTGTGCCAACTTTCAATTATAATATTTCGAACGCTTATTCAATCAGCTTTCGGAATATATTTAGTTGGAGGTCTAGAATTTTGTAAGATAATGCGAAATTACATCTATATTCTAAGCCAATGGAATGGATAAATAATAATATTTATATTCTACTTTCATTTGATGGACGTTACATATTGGTTGATAAAAATAGATGAGTTTGGCCGACTGCTGAATTTATTCTGAATAGGTTGCCAACGAGCAGGTTGCCAGCTGGATCGGTCGAATGGGTCGCTAGCCGAATAGGTCGCCAATTTATGTTCGGTTAATATCTGTCACGTGCTA
Source organism: Patella pellucida (assembly GCA_917208275.1). Lineage (NCBI taxonomy): Eukaryota > Metazoa > Mollusca > Gastropoda > Patellidae > Patella > Patella pellucida. Next base: position 69,913,408 of record OU795039.1, read on the forward strand.
GCTATCACATGATGTAAACAATTAGACACGTGGCTTAAATTGTGTCACTGTGTCCAGTTTAGAAACTTAATTTACACAAACGCATGGAATATTAAACCTTCAAAACACCGAAAGTTCATGTGCTTAATATCCTAATAAAGATTACCTTTCATCAGATTTTCTGCCAAACGGCGAAACGATCACAAAATACAGCGCTAAACTTACTCCAAATTGGTATGTTTACTATAGTGATCAGTAAGCGTGTCGGACCAACTACGTCACTTCCGATATTAATAAAAATTAATTTCTCGCTTACAATTTTTTTTGCATATGTTATAGGAGGGATTATTTTTAAATATATATTTATTATTTATGGAAACCTTATTGAAAATCGTTGGTCTTCCCCTTTAAACTTGTCGTTATTTTTAGTGTTCGACTTTCGCATTCTGAAGGGTCGAACAGTAGATATTACGAATGGTCGTGATAGGCTTCCATAAAACAGGTATTTTGGTTGCACAGAATAAGAAAGTAGTGTTTGTCAATAGAACTCTTCCACGCGATGTTGACGCATTACATTACCAATCAATATATATGAATAATCAATGATAATTGACGATTAGTCTTAATGTACAAAGCTTTCTATGGTCTACTAATTGCTTGAGGATTGCCACGGGCATTTGCTTGAATAACGCGTTTCTATCAGAACGTCTTTTACAATATTCATTTATCACTTCCCCAAATTGACTTACACTTGGCGCTATTCTGGCTACTAAATCGTTCTATTATTCATGATATTAACGAAGAGCGCACGTGGAAATAGTCTTCAACTCTAAAATTGGGTTACTGGTATGATTGGATGATTATCTTTATCGTTTTTCTATGTAGATATTGATACTTGAAGTGGTATTAAGGTCAATGACATATTGAACGTTACAGGCCTCTGAACAGCTTGAGATGCTGTATATACATGTAGTAGTATGTAGGCGGTGGTTTCTACTTTATGGATACCAGAAAGAAAGTGTTGTCGTAATAATATATTCTACAACTACGCCGTTTTTGTAGGAAAAATGAGCGAGTCACTTTGTAAAATATCCACTGCGAAGCACTTTTAAAGGCTGGGAGTCGCAGTGGCCCAGTGAGTAAGACGTATGCCCGAGGTCCTGTGTTGGATCTCTGTGTTGGTCGAGAAAGTTCATCGGAAATATTCCAGCGTGGTTGCTCCTTTTACCAGTGATACGAAAAGTCTAGCCCTTGTGAACACATTGGCGTGCACGTAAATAACTCTTGACAATTGGAATTTGAAATAAAGAGTAGACAGCAGTGACGCTGCCAAGGAAAATATGCCTTATAGCACATATAGCGTATGTCCGTGTTTATTCGTCCAGTCGGGCCTGACCATGGTAAGGCGTTAAACCACATTTATTTTCTATAAAAGGCTCAAATGCGCAGTTTCTTCAATTATATTCCTTTCAAATAAAATGATACAAACTATCTGTTCGTGACACAAGGGACAATTTTATGGATAAACAATTACCGAGTTTTATACTAAGCGACGTTTCGACGAGGATTCTTTCGTCTTGATTGTACCTTATGTTATTATGTTCAATTAATAAAGATATATGTTCGTGCTTTGTTAGTTCCATTATTTCTGGTTTCTCTCCCATTCCTTAGAAAATAGACCCCGGGTTCAATCTGTATGTTAACCCCCTCTGAATAGTGCCAATTTTCTCACAGTTTACATTGAGATATATGTAGCGTCGTATGGTTTATTGAGAAGAATGGCCCTCACTTGACGCCACCGAAACTACAGATTAAAACTAGTAATTATTTGCCTAGTTTTCATGGTACGAATGTAGTGCGAGTTATTAATAGAGAATTTTTCCCCTAATTTTTTTCTCCCCTCTTCTTGCATTTTAGGGTTGACTTTATGGTCTAGAATAGGAAAAAGGGATCTAATTTGCAATTTTATAGCAGTTTTGGGTAATTCTGGGGATATAACAGCGGAGGGATGGGGGTGTAAAGTGTCTTTCTGCGGAGCAATCAAATGTATCGGAAGTGAGATTTTCACCCCAGTCAACTTTAAATCCCCGTAGCAAAAAATCTAAACCGTCAACCCTCTACAAGTTTATGATAAGAAGATTGCCAAATGTGATCCCCATTGTGCCCAAAAAGATTGGAACCAACGGAATGTTGAGAAAAAAAGCTACAGCCTGTGATGGGCAAATAATTAGAAGTCAATGGGCAAATAATTACTAGTCTGAGACCATGTTCAGATATTCGGCCGCGGATGGTTTCCCTTTTAGGAATAATTGACTTTTAAACTACAGTAGTAGTAGTCTAAAGGTTCCACCATATGAAATCATCGCGCACTTTTTTACTACACGATGTCCCTAGAGATCTACATGTCTTCAGAATTGCGTAATTTGTTATTCAGAGAATTTTGATTGATAAGCTCTTATTATTTAATCGTAATATTCATGTAGATGCTAATTGTTTATTAATGTCCCAGTGGTCTCATGGATGGAAAATTTAAAACAATAACAGTTTTTGTTATGGTTTGTTACATACAGATAGTGCAATTCAAAATATCAATATTTCTTTTTAATTTGTTTGTAACGCAATGCTTTAATACTTTACTGAGACTTTCAGAATGGAACATGGGAAAGGGTTCAGTTACATCAAATAAAGCTTGCCAATCTGTCCTTGTTTATAAAAGATAGGGGGGGGGGGGAGCGCGCGCAATAGAGAGAGAGAGAGAGAGAGAGAGAGTTTTAACGTCCACTCGACACAATCTATGTCATTTAGGGACTAACATAATTTTATTTCAATAATTCGCTTGCGCTTCGTGGTCTTTAACAGTGGGTTGAAACCGGGGGTCCCACGAGATTCGGCAAGCGACCCTACTCCTTGTCACGTACAACCGGATATTGAAACCCAGTCAGCTTACTCAATGCCAACCCTTATGATACAGCGCGCCCACGCTCACCATTCGGCCATCCACCCCCCCCCCTCTTTTATAAAAGCCCCTGCATGTACATTATGTGTAATATTACAAACTTCAGTAAAAATAATTATTTTTTCAATTATCGAAACCAAGAATACTGTTAAAAAGAAATCCACTGCTGTATTAATATGGTCGTGTTTCCTATTGATATTGGGAGGCGCTAAATTCCCCAGTGGGATTCTTTGCGCATGTCAATAAAATTACAATATGATTAAAACCCAGATCCTATTCCGTTTCGTTTTACTTGTCTTTATTACTGTAGGCCATCGAAAGTATAGAAAAACAAAACGAATATAGATCTGTATTTTAATTATAGTGATAAATTTACTTTCATAGACCAAATATTTCAGTATTGCTCTATAATGGTATCTTTAATTATTGATTATAACATTTAAATCCTTCGTTTTGGTATGTTCTTAATGATTGTCTATTACAATGTATTTGGAGAGGACAACGGTAAGTTTTCGTAATTTTTGTCCCGATTCGTTTGTACTTTATTTATGTTCTAGTACAATAAACTATGTTTAAACCTATGCAGGGATCGAACATCCGTCCCCCAGGCTAGCGAGCCAGCGTCCTACCTACTCAGCCACCGCGATCCCGCATATACAGGTTTAAGCGAGACGCCTTTTTCAGACTTCTCGGAGAAAACTCAGTAAATATTTCTCAAAGGTATAAACAATACCCCCTTTACACATACTTCTAAAGGGGCAAGAATTCTTCAAGGATCGTATTATAATACTCTCTTTTTATTTACAAAGCTGATGTTTTATAATAACCAAGGGTTAAAACGCCTGTTGCTAGCGTTAAAAGTATATCATACAATTCAAAATAATATTCATAATTATTCCGTAGATTTCAGTGATTTTATGTCATATCAGTCTAGTACATATCTCGATTAGTCTTCTACTTTTTTTAGGGGTTTAACGCCCACTTCCACCTAGGGTGATATCGGAGAGAATTTGTCGTAGTGTGCTACGAAGACAATTTACCATGCAGAATAGCGACGTTTCCGTCTCTTCTTGTTAGGGTTTCCTTACATTCACGCCAATGTATACGAGGTACCCAAGTTGTGAGTCCTATCTAAACCATTAGACAATGTTCCTTGCCAAGTTCTCCGCTCTAAAACGTTACGCTGAGCAACACCGGGTTCAAACGCAATATGCACTTAAAAATACAGATATGGTTTAAAAGTAATTAAAGATATATAAATATGCATATGTTTTCGCAAACATCCATTTTTTTTCTCTTTGATGATAAAATAATAAACTTCCACACAGATGAGATGCACCCGAGACGCTTAGGGATAGTAGGTCGGATACGGTTTGAAGCTACTGTATGTGACCAATTATTTAACGGCCATATTTGTTTTGTTTCAATTCTCTTTCAAGTCACTTACTACTCTCACTGGTATTATAAAATACTTCAATGATCAATGCATATCTGTTGAAGAGGTTATGCGTCCCTAGCGGATGTAAGATATTACTAAAATTAAAAAAAGTGTTTGCCCAGATAGAAATGGTCATGCTTACTCGGGTCTTGCCCCCAAGAGGACGAGAGCACATAGTTCATTTCTATAGACTATGTTCATCGCATACAACAAAGTATAATTATACCAACTCAATCTTCATTTTGTAAGTAATTGCAACCTATAATAAATATTAAAAATGGCGAATGGCAGAATTCTGAATGATGGAGACTAGTCCGTTAGGCTCACTGATCGCTATGTTATTTGGGGGTTTGGGATGGCCTAGTGGTCTAGAGTGTCGCGCTTCGACCTCTAGCTGGTCGGTCACCTCTGGCTTGCGGTCGTGGTTTCGAGCCCTGGTGTGAGCGTATGTGGCATGGAGATTAAAGCCATATGTTTGCCCCGAAATGACTTAGTTGTGTTGAGTGGACCCCATCTCTCTCTCTCCCTTTCTCTTTCTCCCTCTCTCTATGTTAGTTATAGAGATCAGTGGTTAGCCATCGCTGTACTCGCCAAACTATCACGGCTCCGATTGCAACCACAGTGCGTGTTAACTATTGGATTCTATTGTTGTTGTACAGACAAGTACGCCAATATTCTGAGTGGTTGGTCCAAGTTTAAATCAGATAATACATAGTAAACAAAACAAACGTGGCCGCATTCCGGTCTTAAAGTCATGCCAAGTTCCATTGCATGTTAACATTCGCCCATTAATAACCTCTACACGTGTTCAGGTCTGGCAGCATGAATAAAGGTACACCGTCGTTGATTTATGTTACATACTTACATATATAAATATAAGTTACTAATAAACAGTCTAGCCTCCCCCTGTTTGAAGGCTACACTGATTTACGGGACTGATACAAGCAAATTTATAACATGTATGTAATTGTTCACAGGCGAGTCAGCGCTTTTGTTTATTTTTCCTTCATATTTTTTATTTAGAGTTATCCCCTCCTGTATTACACGATCTTAGCTCTGTAAACATTACACATCTAGATAAAGATTTAAATACAAATATATTCAACGAGGTGCGTGACTCATTAATTCTTTACGTCTCAAAATTCCGCTAGAACGTGCAAATTTGAGATTCTTGGGGAATTTTACCGGGATAACCGTCGCCTGAATCTTAATAATCATTAACGTTAATTTTTCTGGCATGGTAGCGTTCCAATATCTGGGCCCCTTTACCATTCATATTGCGTTTGGGCTAGGGAACTCATTTGCGGTTTCTCGAGTTGGCGTTCGTCGACCAGTTTTACAGGTTCTATGGTTGTGTATGGATGGTATCCAGATTTCCCGGCATGGTTTCCCCTTGGCAGTGATGCAGAGCGGAGTGAATGACAAAGACAGCTAGCCGTCTAGTTGATCGGAAGGAACGGAAAACTGAGATCCCGTGTACAAATTGGCGTGCACGTAAAAGATCCCTTGGCAGTCGAAATTCGATACAAGAGTAGGTCGTAGCGCCGCTGCCCGGGCAAAATTTCCCTCATAGCACTATGTATGGCGTATGACCGTCTTCATTAGCCCAGTTTAGGAGTAGTGTCTATCATCCAAACAAATATTCTACGAATATTAGTCTGGATGGGTCCTCAAAATTTGACGGAAAGTAGGTCATTGTCTGGATTGTCCAGTATTTTAAGTTACCACGTACTGAATCTATCAAATCATCTCGCTTGTCAACAATGACACTCTCTAAAATTTTGTTTGTAAAGGTTTTAATTGAAATGGTAAATTTATATCGTCATGAATAAGACGTATGGCTTCTCACAATCTTCTTAATTCTTCTTTGCAATTCATGCTTTTTCCAACGTCTTCATTCTGTTTCTAATAATAGGTGTGCCAAGTGAATTGTGGGATATATTTCAACCTCGCTTTGTGAAATCTAGCAAATTCGGCCCGGCTTCATAAGATCTAGCACTTACCGAGACATTAGCCAATATAATTTTAGCAAAATCGGCCCGGCTTCATAAGATCTATCACTTACCGAGACTTTATAGTCAATAGGTTCCATTGCCCATGCGTAACCGGGAGTTTGGTTTTTTATGGGGTAGATTATCCAGTAAATTTCGTCAAAAATTGAGAACCGACCCAGACCCTCCGTACGTTGAAGACTAGGGGGTTCTTGGTGACCGAGACTAGTTTAGGAGCAGAGCTGTAGGACGTTAAACCCTTTTTCATAATATGAGGATATTGTCGTATAATTAGAAACGCCGATGTAAAACGTTTAACAAATTCCTTTACCGAAACGAAAGAGAGAGAGAGAGAGAGAAATGGGGTTTAACGTCCACTCGACACAAACTAGGTCTTTTCGGAACTAACATATGGCTACATTTTATTTCAATAATTCGCTTGCGCGTTAACACCCTCTGAAACAAAAGCATTTACAAACTAGAGTTTCGCCGTCAATCAGTTGATGAATTTTACCTTTAAACAAAACGAACTTTTCGACATTTTTGTTGCCAGTACAATGAACGAGGGTGTATGTGATGATATATTTTATTGCCCGCTCGTACAGTTTTCCTTGCCAACAGCAGTTAGAAGGTATAGAATTACTAGCGACTGTTCTGATGAGGTTTTTTTTGTTATATGTTTTCCCTTTTGTTTATGTATGCAAGATTATATAGCATGTCTATATTATTTATATATACTGGTGCTATATTTAGCTATGTAATCAGTTTAGCATGAAGGATTCTCCTTAATTTACTATAAAAATAAGTTTTTCTCTCTTTAGAAACGTTTTTTAACGCATTTTCATAATGTTTTACATTAAGGAATTCTTTTACCAATGAGTTAGCTGCTGAAACCTCTATTTCATGTGGAGGCAAGTGTCATGCACGATGCAGGCGCAGGTATGCTGATAACTATTATTTATTGGCCAAGAAAGTGTCCAGTCTGTTCCCCTTTTTCTTTACGTTGCGTCAAATCAGTCCAAGAATTATGTTGAGAATTAATATACAAGATACGTTACAAAAAAGACTAATGAGTCTGGCCCCTGTAATAGTATCATTTACCAATTTCATTAAAGATGCATTATGGAAGCGCTAACTCTGCCTATGGATAATCGAGACTTTGTTTATTATCGTAACAACGATAGCAATGAAAACCGAAACTATTATTCAAACAGTCACAACTTCGCTCAGACTGAAGTAATTTGTTTGAAAATATTAATATATTCCCTTTTGGTTATCTATTTTTTAAACCATTACAGCGAAAACTGCTTAAGAATGCATCTTGGAGTTATAATTAGACGTCAGATGCAGATATATAAGTTATACTGTATAGCAGTCACTTTCAGATGCAGGTATAAAGTATACTATTTATCATTTACCATCACGTTAGACACATTTGCTGTCATAAATTGTAGGAACTTGCAAATACTTTTACTCTTAAACAATATAGTGAGTTTGTATTTTAATTTGAGTGGGCATAAAATATGTCAATTACTTTCAGAATCGACAACATTACAAGACTAATTGAGCAAGCCACTGGTGAGGCCATTAACCCAGAAGCTTTGTCTACATCACATGGTTGATTATCGACAGGATGAAATTGCAGACTAAGAGGAAGTAAATTGACATCCACACATTCATTTTTACCAGAAACTCTTTGATTATCCGAACGGGAGGCATGGTGGTGCTTGTTCACTCGCCAGGAGATCTCGGAAACGATTCCAGTTTGGGTCGAGAAATTTCATCGGGATTTTCAACCTGGTTTCCTCTTGTCAGTGCTCCAGGTCAGATGCGTTGTTACGAAAAGCGTCTAATGTTAATCGAATGATACAAAGAGCGAGGTCGCGTGTATACCGTTGGTAACACGTTAAGGAAATGAAATGAAATGGGGTTTAACGTCATGGGCTAATGGAAGACGGGCATACGCCATACAGTGTGCTATGAGGAAAATTTTGCCCGGGCAGCGACGCTACTGCCTACTCTTAAAGCGTATTCCAACTGCCAAGGGATCTTATACATGCACGCCAATGTGTACACGGGACCTCGGTTTTTTGTCCCATCCGAACGACTAGATAGCTGTTCTTGTCAGGCCCTCCGTTCTGCACCACTGACAAGGGGAACCCCACACGTTAAAGAACCCCTAGCAGGTGAACATCCGGCCATAAAACACTATATGCTCGTATTCATTAGTTTTAGTGGTACAGTAAAACCATAAACCTTATTTTTGCTCATATATTCTGGACAATGATTGGTGTTATATTTGCTCAATTGGCGGAGCAAACATACGACATTTAATTTCGTATCGGTGGAAAAGACTCGTGGAACAGAAAATAACCTGTTCGTGTCACTTCTGTCAACGATTTACGATCGGGTTCAATATATATTATTAATTAATAGTAAAGAATACGCTGGTGGGTGGATTGTTTAGTGGGTGTATTGTTTGCTCATCAAACAACTTTCTCTTGTCGTTTTATTTTTCATAACTTCATTATCGTGTTATGTTGAAGTACACCACTTAAGAGAATATTATACCGATGTGTGTGATAGATATCGTAGAACACAGTACCGAAATACCTATTCAGGCGGACATGCACCGTGTAGTGCTATATGAGCGAAATACTTTGTACATAATTTATATGAGACTGCCGCTTATTACCGTGGCAATAGTCCTAGACAATTTATGTCATTTCGTCCAACATTAATTTTATAACTTTGCTAGTTGTTTTGTCCCAACCGAACGATTAATCGTCTGTTCCCCATCCTGCACCACTGACTTCAGGGCAAACCACCAAAGCCACCACAACTCACTCCATTTCTGAAAGAGAGAGAGATATGGGGTTCAGCGCACAATCGACAAAAACTAGGTAATTTTGAGATTAATACATGGTTTAGTTTTATTTCAATAATTCGCATGCGCGTAGGGGTCTCTAGCAGGGTGAGGGGGAAACAGGAGGACCTGGTGAAAAACCTCGAGGCTGGTTAGGCGTCCCTACTCCTTACTACGTACAGCCGAGGGATCGACAACACGCCAATTGACTCAATGACCGACCTTATGATACGCACTTAACATTCTGCCATCCAACTCCCCATTTGTCTTTGGACTGATGGGGGTTGGGATGGCCTAGTGGTCTAGAGTGCCGCGCTTCGACCTCTAGCTGGCCGGTCACCTTTAGCTTGTGGCTGTGGTTTCAATCCCTGGTGTGAGCGTGTGTGGCATGGAGATAGGGGCGCCTTCTCAACCTCGTGGATTTCCCCGGGCACTCCGGTTTCCTCCCACTGAAATAAAAAAATGAAACCCTATGTTAGTCCCGAAATGACCTAGTTGTGTTGAGTGGACGTTATACCCCATTTCTCTCACCTTTCTTTTTGAAAGCCAACATTATTTATTATAAGTTTGAAGAATAGCGCATAATGACCTGGTGATCAAGGCGAACGTCTAAAACAGGTTTTCGTTTATCTTTTTTTAAAGACACGGTTGATAGTGGCAATTGATTTACTGTGTTAAGTGATTAGTTACGTTGAACATGTCTTATCAAAAATGAGAGCATGCCAGAACAAGGAAACGGTACACCAATGCCATTTAAAAGAAGAAAATTGTTACGCAAGAGAAAAGACAGCGGTCGATCAGTAAATCTTGTTATTACCATATCGTCTTGTTAGACAGGGTTAACTGCATAGAATTGCATAGTATCGAGTTTAAAATGTATGATAAGAAGGTACCAGCAGACAAGATTTGATAACTATTCATATCATCTTCATGGGTTGGATAATTGGAATGCGCAAAGTCAGATAATTGTGATATATTCAGATTGATACCATCTTCAAAAAGCCACTTGAAAGGATTAAAATTGATTACATTGTCCTGTCTAGCATACTGCAATAGTGACAAGGTATATCAGGCGCCATATTGTTTGGACTCAGTGAAGATATTCTGCCCTAGAAATTATCTCACTCTACATGTAACAATCTCCTTCCGTTTTATTGCAGACTAGATTTTATTTAATTATATAACCCTCAATGTCACTAAATTAATCATTTCATAGCGTTTTTTTTTTAACAAATCCAATTTGAAGAGATAGAAATATTTGAATACTAACATCGTTTGGGCCGGAAGACATCGTGTTAGGGGAAGCTCTTAGTTCTGATTGTTTAATAAAAATATAGTTTTCATTAGTGACAGTCTAGATCACACAGTTCCTTCTTTAAACTATTCTTTGTATCAGATTAGGCAAGGGACTGGGTAATCAAACAAACGGGGGTTACCGTAACCCAGTATCCGGGTCACATCCGGTCCAAGGATGCTAGTATGTACAAAGCAACAGCGCGTCAAGTTTTATTTGTGATTCATATAGCTGTTAAACGAATAATTTAATTATATTGGGAGTTGCATAAAGATTCAATAAATATTTTTCGACAATAAAAGGGGTGGAGGGTGTCACTAGTAGTGAATATTGTGAAATGATCGAGGATGAAAAATCTTCACCCGGTCAAAACAAAATGGCGCGTTATATACCCTGTCCCTATTGTAGTATGCTACACAAGATAATGAAAGATCAAGATCAGCTGTCTGTATCGTACGTAACTAACGTGACGAAAATTAAATGGTAGCTGGCTTTTTTTTTCGCACGTATACAGTGAATGGCCATTTTGCTCAGTACAGTAATCCCAGCCAGAATTTGGCTATTTTTTTAAAATTGCGTTAAAGATTTACATTTTTGTTTAGAACTGAAAAAAATTAACTTTTAGTTAATTACCACGCTAAAACATTAGCAGAATTGATTGTGTATATGTGAAATAGAATCGACCAAAGCACAAAATAGTGCCAAAAGGGCGGCCCCCGCATGTGTTAAATCTCCGTTAAAACTTGCTAATTCTGTTTAAATCCTATTTTCTTCCGGGGATTTATTATTCAATCTCGAGATGTGTTCGCGTTATTGCACAGACAACCCTGATACGAGGCAGGTTTTCTGTTCGTCGAAGTCATTTTACTTTAGTTTGTTTGTTTGAAAGCTGAGTTCTGTGCGTTGACCTCGCCACCTGTGACGTTGGGATAACGTCATGGATATCATGGCTGTTTACTGTGTCAGAGTCGCTTCAATGCAAGTAGGGCGAGTCTGTCGTTCATGTTGCTTTCTGTGTATGTTTGTAAGTCGGCTAATGTTTTTTTGCGGTAAAATTTCCACTACATCACTCTGTACGGCATAATAATGGCCGATAAGCCCGGGCCGTAAAATTCCCGTTCTTTCCATTTGAAATATACCATTTGATATGTATATACAAATGATGTGTATACGCTAGGTCTATAAATATAGCTAGTAATACGGGATGCAATGTCGAAAAGAAATCTAGACCATTCCTTAAATTCTCGTATTGTTTTCAATATAACGAAAACATGCTTGACTGTAAACAATAAATATGTGCAGACAAGTTGACTGGCTTGTATCATTCTTGTCACAATGTAAGTGAACGTATATACATGTACCTATAAATGATGGGGGCGGTGGATGACCGTGCCTACTTCTTGTTCTGTGGTCGTTAAACTTGTTGAAATAAAGATAGATCATATATTATATTTGTTTATCTCGAAATTGCTCCCTCTCTCCCTCGCTATCTCTCTATATATCTCTCTCCCTCTCCCACTCTATCTATATCTCTCTCTTTCTCCCTGTGACGGAGGACCTGACAAGGACAGCTGTCTAGTCGTGCGATTGGGCCAAATATCGAGGTCCCGTGTACTCATTGGCTTGAACATCCCTTGACATTTGAAATTGATATAAGAGTAGGCCGTAGCGCCCGAAAACATTTCCTTCATAGAACACTGTATGGTACGACTTCATAAGCCCATCCGGAGCAGAACAGTAGGACGTTAACAAACCTTATTTCAGAGAGATACCATTCAAGGGATATAACTCTTACAACGAAACGGATGAAGACCAGTCTTATTTGCCTCACTGATATCTATGTTAATTCTGGTCTCCAACTTTTTTTCCCATAATTTTTCGGTCGGTCGAACGTCGTGTCTTAAATGTAGATTCTGTATGAGATACACAAACTTGAAGTAGTATATTAAAAACATTTAACTATTTCCGTCGTAAATAAAACCGTAACCAACCTCTCAACTCTGTTATTCTTCCAGCTCTAAATCATGAATATGTACAACAAACCTTAAATTATAGACCAATAAATCTACAATATGACCATGCAAAGGCGGAGGAGGCGGGGGGGGGGGGGGGCAGCCATAAATACACAAATGACCGAGATGATTGGTGAATTGTAATTGTGGCATTGTGTCCTATATATGGCTTCATAATTCATAAATCGGCAAAATACTCTTTAAAGTTACGTGCTGTTTTGTAAACAGTGCTACAGCTCAGGGTTACATTTCCAATAAGCCGAATTGCTGCAGGCTATCTTACAACCCCTATTGTAATAAATGTAATAATTGTAATAAAATTTCAATTAACCCCTATTGTAACATCAACCCCTATTGTAATAAATGTAATAATTATTAAAAAAATTTACTTATCACCTATTGTAACATCAACCCCTATTGTAATAATTGTAATACATATATATTACCATACAATAAATTCGACATCTAAATCAAAAAGTATATAAAATTTGATAACCATTTGAATACCAATATTTAGAAGTAATGGCTTCTGTTTACACTGCATTGAATATTATGAAACACCACCACCGAAAACATGATTAAAAGCCGTTAAGGAGTTTGGAGAAATTATTTAAATGGAATGTCAACCCCTATTGCAATCGAAGATATTTAAGTAAACGGAAAGTATGATCTCTGAAAGATCGGTCGTCTGGGGATTTTTTATCATCTTTTCCGTATGTATATCGGATAAAATAATTCTCCTTGTAGCATTTTTTATACGCCCACATTTTCATTCGGACGTATTATGTCGTCGCCCCTGTCCGCCCGTCCGTCCGTCCACAATTGTTTGTGGACTCTCTACAGGTCACAATTCTTACCTGATTTTGACGAAACTTGAAATATAGGTTTATCCCCGAAAGATCTCGGCTGCTTTCGATAATGGCATGTATCTGATCAAAACTTCATGGACTATGGCCCCTGATTGTACGAAAAATCATTTTTTTAGCTTGTGGACCCTATAGAGGTCACAATTTTGAACCGATTTTGATGAAACTTTACATTCATGTTTATAACCCTAAGATCTTGGTTCCTTTCGATATTGGCGCCTATCGGAACGTAATTTCCTGAATTATTGCCCCTGATTGTCCGAAAAATCACCTATTTTAGCTTGTGGTACCTCTGGAGGTCACAATTATTATCCGATTTTAAAAACCGTTCGAATATATCACCGTTACACCCTAAGGAAGGTCGAGTTCAAATTTTGAAACGATCGGGCCAAAATTACCATACAAAATGGCCGCCGTTCGTACGCGAATACTGTTAAAAAATGGTATATCAAGGTTGTGGACCCTGTAGAGGTCACAATTTTAATTCAATTTTGATGAAACTTGAAATGCATGGTTATAACCCATAGATCTTGATTCCTTTCGATATTTGCGCATATCGGATCGTAACTTCCTGAATTATGGCCCCTGATTATACGCAAAATCGCCTTTGTTTAGCTTGTGGTCCATCTGGAGGTCACAATTATTATCCGATTTAAAAACCGTTCGAATATATCACCGTTACACCCTAAGGAAGGTCGAGTTCAAATTTTCTGAAAAATCGAGTCAAAATTACCATACAAAATGGCCGCTGTTCGTACGCGAATACTGTTAAAAAATGGTATATCAAGGTTATGGACCCTGTAGAGGTCACAATTTTAAATCGATTTTGATGAAACTTGAAATGCTTATTTATACAAGATCTTGGTTCCTTTCGAAATTTGCGCATATCGGATCGTAACGTCCTGAATTATGGCCCCTGATTATACGCAAATCGCCTTTGTTTAGCTTGTGGTTCCTCTAAAGGTCACAATTATTATCCGATTTAAAAAATCGTTTGATCATATCCCCGTTACTCCCTAAGGTAGGGTGATTTCGAATTTCGGAAAAATTGGACCAAAATTACCATACAAAATGGCCGCCGTTCGTATGCGAATACTGTTGAAAAATGGTATATCAAGCTCGTCGACTCTGTAGTGGTCCCAATTTTAATTCGATTTTGACGAAACTTGACATGCATGGATATTACCCAAAGATCTTTGGTCCTTTTGATATTTGCGCATATCGGATCGTAACTTCCTGAATTAATGCCCCTGATTATACGCAAAATCGCCTTTGTTTAGCTTGTGGTCCCTCCGGAGGTCACAATTATTATCTGATTTAAAAAATCGTTTGATTATATCACCGTTACACCCTAAAGAAGGTTGAGTTTGAATTTCGGAAAAATCGGACCAAAATTGCCATACAAAATGGCCGCCGATCGTACGCGAATACTGTTTAAAATGGTATATCAATGTTGTGGACCCTGTAGAGGTCACTTAATTTGATGTTGATGAAACTTGAAATGCATGGATATAACCCAAAGATCTTGGTTCCTTTCGATATTTGCGCATATCGGATTGTAACTTCCTGAATAAAGGCCCCTGATTATACACAAAATCGCCTTTGTTTAGCTTGTGGTTCCTCTAGAGGTCACAATTATTATCCGATTTAAAAAATCGTTTGATTATATCACTGTTACACCCTTATGAAGGGTGAGTTCGAATTTCGGAAAAATTGGACCAAAATTACCATACAAAATGGCCGCCGTTCGTATGCGAATACTGTTGAAAAATGGTATATCAAGGTCGTCGACCCTGTAGAAGTCCCAATTTTAATTCGATTTTGACGAAACTTGAAATGCATGGATATGACCCAAAGATCTTGGGTCCTTTTGATATTTGCACATATCGGATCGTAACTTCCTGAATTAATGCCCCTGATTATACGCAAAATTTCCTTTGTTTAGCTTGTGGTTTCTCTGGAGGTCACAATTATTATCCGATTTAAAAAATCGTTTGATTATATCACCGTTACAAGCTAAGGAAGGTTGATTTCAAATTTCGGGAAAATAGGACCAAAATTACAATACAAAATGGCTGCTGTTTGTACGCGAATACTGTTAAAAAATGGTATTTCAAGGTTGTGGACCCTGTAGAGGTCACAATTTTAATTTCGATTTTGATGAAACTTAAATTGCGTGTTTATAACCTAAATATCTTGATACTTTTCGATATTTGCGCATATCAAATTGTAACTTAATGAATTATGGCCTTTGATTGTAGGAAAAATCACTTTCGGTTTTGCTTGTTCTCTATCCATCTCTCGAAAATGTGGGCGTATCCTGCCTGGCAGCCGCTGGTTAAAATCTTTCTCTACACTTAGACACATTTATTACAATAGAAGTTGATATTACAATCGGGGTGACACGACATTACCCCTATTGTAATACAATTTCTGTCAACCCCTATTGTAATAAATATGTTTGTAATGCCAATAAAATCGTCACCTAACTGTAAAAGTCTATGGATTTTCATCACCATTAGCGTATCAATATATAAGGTAATAATGGTATGCCTTTATACTGTATAGAATATTATGAAACAAAACCATCGAAAAATGTGTCTAAGTGTAGAGAAATATGGAAGACCAAATGGGACAATATTCATGATTCTTGTTTCTACATTCCAGTTTGAACATTTTAGACATGAACTCAACATTCTAAACTAATGATTCTTGTTTCTACATTCCAGTTTGAACATTTTAGACATGAACTCAACATTCTAAACTAATGATTCTTGTTTCTACATTCTTATGTCAACATTTCATGCACAAAATCATCATTTTAAACAACAAAAAAATGACTTTTTCGGCGTTTTATCGATAACTTCTATATATCATTAAATATTAGAATTAAAAAATAATTTCTTAATTCTACACGACAAAGAAATCAATTCATTGGTTTCTGAAAGTATCTAAAACCAAAATCTGGAATTTGAACTCTTATGAAAATATTTTCTACGTTTTAAAAAGTCTTGAAGTTAAAATGTTCAAACTGGAATGTAGAAACAAGAATCATGAATATTGTCCCATTTGGTCTACATCAACATTATTACACCAGAGGGCGCTAGATCGAACACAATTTGGCGACCTATTCAGCTAGCGACCTATTCGACCGAACCAGCTGCATGGTACCTGGTCCGTTTGCCCTGGTTCTTATATCACTTAAGTTGGGGCTATGGGGTGCCACCACAGGCACGGATCCGGGGGGGGGGGGGTAAATGCCCCTCTTACAAAGTCTACCGCCCCATATGGCGCCGTGAAAAAATCGACCATATAAAAAAATAAAGCCACTGGGCGCTCAGTGACTTGGTAACTGATGTTGTTAGTTTAACCATTTAAAATATGTCAAAACAGTGTTTACACACTCCCTATCGCGCTACATCGGATTTGTTAGGAGTGCTCAAATTGGTAGACGACCAGTAGGCTCGTAGCATGGCCCACCGGGGCCTGCCCAGCAGCATCAACCCCCGATCCTCTTGTCTTGATGCCATACGTGCTTTGTATATAACTATTGTGATGCGTGTCGGTCTAATGTCACCACACTCACGCAGGGCCGTGTGTAGCATTTTAAAAGTGCGGGTTGGAGTATTGGGTTACCAAGTTATTGAGCGCCCAGTGGCTTTATATTTATTTTATCTGGTCGATTTTTTCACGGGCGCCATACTTATGGGGCGGCAGATTTTGTAGAGGGACATCCCCCCCCCATCCGTGCCTGTGGCGGTGCCCCATAGCCCCAACTTAATTAATATAAGAGCCAGGGCAAACGATCCAGGTACCATGCAGCTGGTTCGGTCGAATGGGTCGCTAGCTGAATAGGTCGCCAAATTGTGTTCGGTCTAGCGCCCTCTGGTGTAATAATGTTGATGAAGACCAAATGGGACAATATTCATGATTCTTGTTTCTACATTCCAGTTTGAACATTTTAACTTCAAGACTTTTTAAAACGTAGAAAATATTTTCATAAGAGTTCAAATTCCAGATTTTGGTTTTAGATACTTTCAAAAACCAATGAATTGATTTCTTTGTCGCGTAGAATTAAGAAATTATTTTTTAATTTTAATATTTAATGATAATAAAAGTTACCGATAAAACGCCAAAAAATGAAACATAAAGTCATTTTTTTGGTTTGAAATGTTGATTTTGTGGATGAAATGTTGACATAAGAATGTAGAAACAAGAATTATTAGTTTTGAATGTTGCGTTCATGTCTAAAATGTTCAAACTGGAATGTAGAAACAAGAATCGTGAATATTGTCCCATTTGGTCTTCCATAGAGAAAGATTTTTAAAAATGCTACAAGGAGAATTATTTTATCCGATATGCATACGGAAAACATGACAAAAGTCCCCAGACGACCGATCTTTCAGAGATTATACTTTACGTTTATTTAAATATCATTGATTGCAATAGAGGTTGGACATTTTATATTAATAATTTCTCCAAACTCCTTCAAGGCTTTTAGTCATGTTTTCGGCTGTGGTGTTTCATAATATTCAATGCAGTGTAAACATATGCCATTACTTCTAGATATTAATATTCAGATGAATATCAAATTTCATAGACTTTTTGATTTAGATGTCGAATTTATTGTATGGTAATATACATTAATTACAATTATTACAATAGGGGTTGATGTTACAATAGAGGTTAAGTAAAATTTTATTACAATTATTACAATAGGGGTTGTAACAAGGCTATGATATAAAGAAGTTTAATGTCCATGGAAGTTAAAAGGGCTTATAGTACTTACAGAAAATTAAAAAGATTGATGAAAACAAACACAAGCAAATATAACAATACATGTACACTGTAGTATTTTTTTGAAGAAAAAAACAATAGCCATGCAAAGCGTGGAATACGTCTAAACAGCATATTTAAATTGTCTCCACTTCAGCTTTATCCCAAATGAAAACTTAGTTATTAAGCAAATTAGAACGAAAACTCACAGAACGCTTAACATCGACAAGATTCATCCTCTCATGACCCCAAAGCTTGAATGAGACCCGTATTAAGGTTTTCAGTAAAGACGGTGGATGGGAGGGGGGAGGGGTATAACTCGAAGAAGCGTATTGCAGCGCTGAAAAACGACAGGCTTGATCTTCTCCTGACCCAAATACTTTGCACACAATTTGAAAGAATCCGTTAAAAAATACGGACTCTATCGAATTCACAACATTTAGGAAAAGGGAGAACGATGCGGTACGATAAGCCGCGGAATGCTTACAACAATATGATTCATCGATTAACGGCCACAATGTGTCACACTAAATTTCAAAAACATCCGTTAAAAACTACAGCCTCGATCGCGTTCACAATGTTTTGGGAAAAGGGGGATAACTTCGGAACGAAAAATCGCGGAACGCTGAAAATCACTAGAATTCATCTCCGTTAACAGCTACGGTTTTCGACAAAGGAGGGGGGGATACTCCTGAAAGTCAAAAACTGTAGATTCTATCGCGTTCACAAGCCAATTATTGACGGATCGATGGGCATTAAATTGTGACGACATAATGCGCCCAGACGTATAATTATCTGTAGTTAGACAGAATTTTAGCATTGAAATGATGCCTTATTTACTATCATCTAATATCGGGGGGGATGGCCTAGTGGTCTAGACCTCTAGCTGGTCGGCCACCTCTTGCTTTCGGCTGTGGTTTCGAGCCCTGATGTGAGCGTATGTGGCATGGAGAAAGGGGCGACTTTCAACCTCGTGGGTTTCCTCCGGGCACTCCGGTTTCCTCCCACTGCTAAAGACCCCTACGCGCAAGCGAATTATTGAAATAAAATTAAAACCATATGTTAGTCCCGAAATGACCTAGTTGTGTTGAGTGGACGTTAAACCCGATTTTTCTCTCTCTCTCTGTCATCTAATATCAATTGTAACCTTAAACTGCCTAATGTGAATTAAAGTGTTTATATTAAGATGTTGGTTACGGCGAATATGACACCTGTTACACGTGATGTGTAATATGCGTTAAATATGTGAAATATGGTACATGGAATTTGAATTGGTTATAACATGTTGTACATTAAAGAAAACATTTGAAATACATAAAATTGAAAATTAACAAAAATGAATCTCACATATATAAAGGCCTCGCTGTAAATGTTCAATGAAAAATAATTATAATCAGCACTGATCTTTTATGTTTTTCTTGGGGAGTTCAATGAGTTCGTCAGCTCTTCCAGGGCCTCATTAATATACAAATTTGAAAAGAAAACACGGTAAAAACGAGATGAAATGAAATGGGATTTAACGTCCCAATTTTCTGCACCGACTGGGATACTGAAGACGTGTAGTCAAACAGCTATTACAAATGGGATTGTTGTTAAATGCAAGGTTGAAAACAAAATACAGGAATTGCTAATAAATCACAGGATTCGTGCACATATTGATAAACTAAGAATTCGTATTGCGTACATGTATATAATAATAAACCATGGATTAGAAAATTTAATAAACCATATAGTAAAAAACCATAATTACGGAAAGTCGTTCGTATAGTAATAATCCATGAATTCGTATATATATATATAGTAATAAACATTGCATTCGTACACATAGTAATAAACCATGAACTTGTACATTTAATAAACCATATAATAATAAATCATATATTCGTACACATAGTAATAGGCCATGAATTCGTATAGATAGAAATAAACAATGTATTCGCACACATAGTAATGCACCATGAAGTCGTACACATAATATTAATAAACCATGCATCCGTACACTAACAATAAACCATGAATTCGTGCACACAGTGATAATCCATGAATTCGACACATGTAAATCCCAGAATTTGTTCATGTATATAGTAATAAACCATGAATTCGTACATATACATAGCAATAAATAAGATACGAGGCTGTCAATGTCTGTATCCTGCTTAAAGAATCAAAATAAATAATACTGTAAGGGAATATTCTCCTTACCTTATCATCCACTGTTCTGGTTATTGTTTTTTTCAAATTTGCGCATCTGTAAATATATTGATTAAATTTAAAGGTCTGGAATATCTGTGTACACGTTAAAAAGATAACGAATAAACGGTATTTACAAAAATCTACAAAAGGTCAGTATTTACAAATATCTACCCAAGGGCTGTATTTTCGAAAATCAACGTGATGATTGATATTCTCAAAGGGAGATTTTTCCTAAGCCTTCTTTTCATCGAATTCCAGACGTCAAGGGTTCTTTTACACGCCTGTCATCTAGTACAATGATCGAACTGGGGTTTTTATCCATCCATTGTCCTTCTCATTCCCTATGCTTTATACCACTGATAAACCGAAACCACGTTTCGGGCAGCATTCGGGTTGAAACCGGGACCCCTTGGTTAGTGTGCCTGCGCCTTTCTCACTGAGCCGTGGCGACTCCTGAAATAGATTTTGCAGTTATAATATGAGATTACCTATTTTTTGAATGACTGTCTGAGCTTTTTGATTTCTGTTCTGAAATCATTTTTATTTAATGAATTTTATTCGTTACTCGTTTAAGCCTTCTTTATTTCGAAAGCAGACTCACCTCGTCATGACGAAGACGTAAAATATCATTTAATTTCATAAAGTGCCAATATTAATTTGAATATATTTTCTGTATAATTTCATTGTTTTGGACCCCTAGGCCAAATAGAAAGGTTTCAGTGGCTCTTGACATACCTCTGTAAACAAGCTTTATCCTCCCGTCGTTTAACATTGTCATAATCATTACAGATGTGTTTTATAGTCCAAAATACGCGAACAGAACCGTTGGGAAATTAATTGCACTATGTATTCAAGCTTTACTATAATATATTATATTCCTGATAGATAGTAAAGCACGGCACCAATAATCAAATGAAAGATACATGTCAGATTACCAAAGTTTCAGGCTACTACTGTAGGTAATAAACGGTACATATACTAGGTATATGTGAAAGATTATAAAATGTGTCGGCGGGTTTGGTGCGGTGCCATTATTAAGTGTCAATTGCAGACGTTTAGGCCATACAGAAGTATTAGCATAATATACAATGTATATAAAAAGTATTATAACCAAAATACAAAGCTGTCCAGAATTATAAAATTTGATCACTGTTAACGTTTGTGTATGAATATGTAAAATTCAAATTATACTGGCAAGTTGACGATCGAAATATAATTTACCTAGTCGTTCAGACGGGACGAAAAACCAAAGTCCCGTGTACACATTGGCGTGCAAGTAAAAGATCACCTGGCAGTTGGAATTCAGTTGCTGTCCGGGCAAAGTTTCCCTCATAGCACACTGTATGGCATATACCCGTCTTCAATTAGCCCAGGTTAGGTGTAGAAGCGAAGGACATTAAACCCCATTCCAGTCATTCATTTGAAATAAGAAAAAGTAAGTATAACAACCTGTGATTTTTCAATTGATAAAATTAAAAATTCAACGATCCTTCATCACCTAGCTATCACAAAATACATTAATCTATTAATGGTATAACTTGCTTAACTAGTTTACAGTTAAATATTAATCGTTTTATGTTCTGACATTGCAGTTCTTCGCTTCTTATCTTCTCAAACCTAATAATTTTCTAAACTGACTTATGTTTACTGCTGTATTAAGAACTGCATAAAGTCATAAAAGCTGTCCAAATGGTATATATACTTGTAGTAAGCAGTGCGAATACACAGTTGTAAATATTATTAAAGGGACAATAACACTCTTGCTTGCTTGACAGCTCCAGAAAATAAAAAATAGCCTTATTCTAAGTATGTGGCCTACCTGTTGCGCAAAGTATCCATTACATCATATTTTAATTAGGTGTGTTAAGATGAATTTGTATCATGAATGAATTGAAATAGTGTAAAATAGTACAATTTGTTGACCAGAGTAAAGATTGGGCCAACATATTCAGTTACAACGAGAGTGGTATTGGGCCTTTAAACGAAGGTCATTTATACAATGAGACTGTACAATAATATAATGTAAATACTTAATTCTAACGAGTATAATAGGAATATATCTAGTCTATTCAGGGAAGTGTTAAGACCCATTTCATCATTATAATGCACCGCAACAACTGTATCAATAAAAATAAAATCTATTTGCAAATGTTGAATAGTCAATAATATTTTAAAAGCTGGCCCAAAAGCACGGCGGTATAGAATTGAAGCATTAAACTTCAATTTATAATCATTGAGACCATTTAACACTTAAGTAGAAATGAAAATGAGGTTTAACGTCCTACTGTTCTGTTCCGACCGGGCTTATGAAGACGCGATTGAGTAGAAATGATAGCCACTCGGGGGTCACTATCGATGAAGTGATTCTATTTTCCTCACAGTTTAACTTTATTGAGAACAAAAAGGTTAAAGTAGTGATTATTACATTACTGTGTTTACTGCTTTACATGGACTGGTTGCATTTATTCACAGTGTAAACAAACTAATAGAGTTAAACCGGCGCCATGTCATATTATTTAATACGCTTTAAGGGAGGTAACTCTAGGATGAATAAGCTCGCAATGTGGATTAGAACTAGTAATTATTTTCCCATTGATTTTAATGTTAAATGGCTGTAACATCACGGGCTCACTCTGCAAATCTCGATAGATACCTGTACCCTACATCTAGACTAGGCTGTATGACAGTAAGTGGTATGTAGCTACGCCCATACATTTGCGATGCGGCTACCGATTTACTTTAAACAGGAAAACGTGTCGCTTTTACAAAAAAGTCCCAAATTGCGTCTTTTGCCGAATGTTCAAGGACGTGCGCGCTGTATCATTGGGGAATCCCGAATAACGAGCCAGCACGGTATTTGGGATTCAGGGTTCGGAATACAACAGGTGATTGCTGACGATGACTGCCCCGTGCGTGCGAACAATCCAGCCAACACCCTATTCGCTCGACAAACGCTCGTCTCCTTGTTAGTCAGTCAACCAACGTTCACTCACCCTTACGGTCGGGGGTAGAAAGAGAGATTAGTGGCGAATCCCGAATAACGTGCCAACTTCACGTTGCTTATTTTTTACAGTGTATGTTGAACAGCTATTTTACACACCAAAACTATATATAATCCATCTATGTTACAACTGGAGGGAGCCACGACGCCAAAACGGCTAAGTGGTTCGTTAGCCTTAAGATCGCAGGTATAACGATCCCTGCATTGGCCGAGCATGTTAATCGGGATTTTCCTACGTGGATTCTCCTTGCCAGTACAACAGGATGGGGGAGGTCTGACAAGGACAGATGTCTAGTCGCTCGGAAAAACCGGCGTGCACGTAAAAGATGCCTTGGGAGTTAAATTATATATAAGTGTAGACCATAGTGCCGTTGCCCGTGTCAAATTTCCCTCATAGCACACTGTATGGTATATACCTGTCTTCATTATCCAAGTCGGAGTAGAACAGTAGGACGTTAAACCCCTTTTCATTTCCTTTCGTTATATTACAATCTCGGTATATCTGCCCTGTCTTTGAGGCGTTCCTGTGAATTTCTTGTTAAATGTAACGGGGCCACGGTGGATAAGTGAGTAAACGCTCGCTCGCTAGCCGGGGGTAACTGGTTCACTTTCGGTGTTGCCAAAAAAAGTACATCAGAGTATTTCGGCGTGGTTTCCCCTTGTCAGTGGTGCAGAACGAGGGGGGGGGGGGGCGATTAAGACTAGTCGTTCGGATTGGACGGAAAAACGAGGTCCTTTGTACATCAGTGTACACGCAATAAAATCCCTTCAGGTGGAATTATATATAAAAGTAGACCGTAGGGTCGTTGTCAGGGCACAGTTTCCCTTTAAGCTTCTTATAGCCCAGTCGGATGTACAACTCGATTCATTGCATTTCGTTGTCCAATCGGCATTGCTCGATAAATTCCGGTAATTTCCGGCTAAGGGAATAACGCAGAAATTAGGTTATTTCCCATTAAGATTCTGCACTGGATAATCTACGAGTGATGGATCTATTTGATGCAACTCACTAAATAATCAATAGTTCAATGAGCTGCCGTATATTTTCTTTATTACGATTGTATTTGGTTGAGATGGGTAAGTTATCGACTTGTTTCTACTCCGGTAAATATGTCGAGATGAATGAGGCTTAAAGGCCCAATACCACTCTTGTTGTAACTGAATAATATGTCCCAATCTTTATTCTGGTCAACAAATTGTACTATTTTAACAAAATTCTAATTAATTGATGATACAAATTCCATCTTAACACACCTAATTTAAAAAAAATGGAAAATTCAACTAAATGATTTGAAAAGCCTACCGTAAACCTTTTCCAATGTGACTTGGATTTGAAATATTTTCGAACTCTCTGCGCAAGTGAAATATGATGTATGGATAATTTACAACTCGAGATTAACATATGGTTCAGGTTTGATTTCAATCATTCACTTTCACTTAAA
Source organism: Patella pellucida (assembly GCA_917208275.1). NCBI lineage: Eukaryota > Metazoa > Mollusca > Gastropoda > Patellidae > Patella > Patella pellucida. Next base: position 69,938,222 of record OU795039.1, read on the forward strand.
CTATGGGGAAAAACCCGGAGAAAACCAACGAGGTTGGTCAGCCGATCCTACTTCTTGTCACGTAGAAGTGGGGAATCGTCTAAATGACAGACCTAATGATCTAAACCATTCGACAACCATCCGCGTCACGTACAAGCGGGGAATCGACATGCCTTGCGACTTAACTCAATGGCCGACATAATGATCTAAACCCCCAATGGATTCCCAACGTGTTGTTTACATGGGATCTTGGTTTTTGTCCCATTCGCACAACTACATAGAAAATCCCTCGGTACCTAACCATGTCATGAATACTAATGTTGGGGAGAACAAATTTTGTGAAGAGAGAAATAAATGTTTGATTATTTGTCAAATATTGCATGCCGTAAGGACATTGTGAAATAATGTTCAAAATAGAATTTTTAATTCATATAAACACAAATCCCATTAGATCTTCCGATTTTACTGTTCTTTAACAAAGAATAATTAGTGGCCATTTTTCCATGCCAGGATCACGTTATTGTATAGGATAAATGCCACAAATGGACATGCCACGTTGATTAGCGGAGATAAATTGTAAAACCAATAGTAGAGACATCCATACTCGCTATACGAATTAATTAACATGAAGCTCGCCTCTATAACATACAGAGAAGAAATCGATAAACACCTCCGCCTTTTAGATATTCCACCCGCCATTGATGTTGCTGAATGCGATGCTGTAATCTCGATTTCAAAATCATAGCCTTATTTTTCAAGAATCAACACACGGTTCTTGTCTAAGGTGGAAATTATTTTAGTGAAATAAATGAAAAACATCAAAGCTTCTTTTTACTCTGTAACCTAGACAACGCACGAGACGAGACGACGCATGCGCTGTGGAAGGATATTGAATTTTAGAGTGTAGTTAATTGTAATATATTTAGTGTGCCGTTATTGGAGTTCTATCGTACGTTTTCTGGTTTTAAAATGGCAGAGAGATGAAATAAGAAGATTTGCTTAAAATCGGAGACCACACACAATGTTTGAGATAATATGATATAGGTAAGAAAGAGTCTTTTATGGAATCATATATACATAGGCATATTCTTATCTCTGGTCGATAATATAGTACCAAGCATGTTTCTACAGCTTTAGCTTTCTTAATTTATTTATGCTTTGGTCTACACCTTGAGCTATTAATAGTAAACTCTGCAGAATATATGATTATCATAGCATATAAGTAAAACGTACTAATAGGTACAAAATCAGAATATAGTGTAGGAATAATAAATTCTGTTTTTTATTCCGATACTAACATATCAATGTCTATTTTATTACATCAATATCGGCCCACATATTAAGTTGGATATTGGCTTTATTTCCCTGTGTAAACAAACATATGAATGATTTATTATTGGCATCTCAAACCATGATATATATATTATAAACTCTTTGTAAATATTGATATTCTGAATATAAAATATTTATATATTAACTGTCGTGAACGTATGAATGGTGTTACTGATATTGCTTTACGTTCATGTTATTCCCGTCCTTACAATTCCTTCTTTACAAAACGGGAGGGCCTGACAAGGGCAGCTAACTAGTCGTCCGGATGGGACGAAAAGCCGAGAAACCCATGTACACATTGGCGTGCATGTAAAAGATCCCTTGGCAGTTGGAATGCAGTTGCTGCCCGGGCAAAATTCCTCTCATAGCCCACTGTACAGGGCGTATGGCTGTCTTCAATTAGCCCAGGTTAGGTGCAGAAGCGTAGGACGTCAAATCCCATTTCATTCATTCATTCATTCATTCATTCATTCATTCTTTTCAAAATGTGTCCAACCTCAATCCAACTGTGAATCCAGAGCCCGGTTTATATCAGATCTCCACATCACGACCTCATCCGTGTTGAATAGTTATTATATACTTGTCACATTGCCCATTAATCTTTTATATAAACGGACGTTAAAAGGTCACGTATGTAGTAATACAAGCGTTAAATGTTAATAATTTTAATAATACATACGTTTGTTTAGATTTTATCTGATAACCGTCTGTAGATATTTATCAAAAATGTAATTTATAATTATTCCGCCCTGGTAAAATAGTGACGGTAATTAACTACTCACGTGCCATTTAAGCCTGCTGATAAAATAGATCGTCATTGACTCAGGTGGTGTGGTTCGATCGCATGCTAGTGCGTGACAAGGAGTAGGGTCGACTGTCAAACTCCGTGGTTAATCTCTTGATATTTCAGTTTTCTGCAGCTGCTAAAACCTCTTCCCACAGAAGAAGAGAGACAGAGAGAGAGAGAAACAGAGAGAGAGAGAAACAGAGAGAGATTAACGTCCACTCCACACAAATTAGGGCATTTCGGGACTAACACATGGTTCAATTTTATTTCAACAATTCGCTTCCGAGTACAGGTCTTTAGCAGTGGGAGGAAACTGGGGAAGAAAACCCATGACAGGCGACCATACCCGAAATTATGCCAGTTGACTCGACAGACCTAATGACGCAATTCATACGCGCTAAATCATTCCACCCTCACCCCCGCATACTCGCAAGAGAACTTTTGAAATAAAAAGATGTCCTATGTTAGTTCCAAACTGACCCAATTTGTTGACGTTACACCCCCTGTCTCTGTCATTGGTTAAAATTCATGTTACCCCCGAAGCCCCCCTCCCCCCTCTCTCACAACCCCACTCCCTCTCTCTCTCTCTCTCTCGCCCTCTCTCTCTCCCCCCTCTCTCTCTCGTTATTATAATAAGCTTATTTATATCTACCAATAATTATTCACCCCTGGTTACAAATCGATTGGAGTACATGGTGTATGTTACCATGTAAGTTTGTGTATAGGTGAATTTGTAAAATATAATAACCGGTACGTACAGGTTAATATAAAAAAAAACTATATTGTTCATTTTACAATCAGTATTCAGTCCTGACTAATAATATTACCCTTCAACCGTAATTTAGATAAAAAAAAAAATATTGTCATATGCTACCACTCATGTGCACTCCAATGTGTACACGGGACATCGGTTTTTCGTCCCATCCGAATGACTATAGTACTTTAAAACCTGTTTTTTAACCCGTTTAAATCTCCGCTGTCCGATATTCTGGGGAGTTGATTATATATACTCTTGTACTGTTAATAAATGTCTAAATAATAGTTCATATGACATTAATTTGAAGCCCAAATAAAGATATGCAACCGGCGGATTTAGCTCTTACATAATGTACCTTTAACTACACACATGTGGAATTGTTGCCACATAATAATGTAAAGGAATTCTATAAAGAATGCCGACATTTTTGTATCAATTAGCTCAAAGTAATATATGGTGGTTTATTATTTCACAATTTTAGGAGACGTCGCTTTGGAACACGTCATAGCCTTTTTGCGCGTCATATTTTCGAAATAAATAGATTTTATTTATAGATTTATTTTCTTAAGACACTTAATCATAATTATAAATCTTCAGGGTTTTTTTTATAATATAATCAATACGACTATTGATATGTTTATAGGTCGATTCCACAGTGGTCGAAACAGAACACCATAGTAGTTTGGAGGCTCAGTGCGGGGGGGTGTCCACCAAATGGGCACAAAACAAGACCCAACTTTTCTGTAGAATACGATGCCGAGTGGTAATCAGTCCGCCGTTTGGGCGTTTTCGAGATATTCGGGGTCAAAGGTCAAATGAGGTCATTTGCGCTGAAAGTGAATGCGCAACCATTCTTGTATCATGAAAATATGCTGAAAATGATCGAAAGTTATCACTCTTTCAATAAAAATGTAAACTTGCTAAGTTCGGTTTTAGACTTTTTGACGCCGGAGGTCAAAAGGTGAAATGTTCCGATTTTGCCCTTGGAAGATTTAAAGCTATGAAATGTCCGCATAAAATATAAAAACTAAAGCGAAACCTGGTCTTATTAATAATAGGGACATTTAATATGTATCTTTAGGTGGTCTTAGAACATAACTTTTACTTTGGAACGTGGAAAAAGATCTTGCATAACAGAACCAAAACATTTCAAAACCTGTTTAAAAAATACGTAAAACTTTCAAATCAAAATCTCTCCGAATTAGTTTTACAACGAATGCTATACATAATGATACTAGTTGTCGGAAAAAAAACATGGAATAGTTTCAAAGTTTGATTCTAACCTGCAGGCCGCGTCACAAAGGCTGTTAAACATTTCCCCAGTAACATTTACCAATACGACGTTTATATATCGTGAACTATAATGTACAATGCACCCGTTGGTTTTATCTGTGTCTATATTCCGGCGAAATTTATGAAAACTCAAAAAAAAATTGAAAACATTTAATCTCGTGGTCAGGTACGTGTTTTCCATACACAGATTAACGTCGGTTTTCTCAGATTGGGATACCTGGATATCCACGCGGCCTGCAGGCTGAAACCTAACCATGAAATTATTCAATTGTTTTTCGGACAACTAGTTTTCTTATATATAACGATCAATGTTAAACTAAATCGGGGAGATTTTGTTTTGACATTTTTTGAGTAATTTTGAAACAGGTTTCGAAATCTGTTGGTTCTGTTATTTAAGATCCTTTTTGACGTTCCAAAGTAAATGTACGGTGCTAAGACCACATAAATATAAGTTTTAAATGTTCCTACTATTAATTAGAATAGGTTTCGCTTTAGTTTTTATATTTTACGCCTACCTGCCAATTTCCAAAAATAATATTTATTAAGTTGTTCCTGTTTAATTCATATTTCTAGATCCCAAGGTCTGTCATTGTGAGGGGGATAAGGCGCTGGAGGTCGGGTGTTCGATCCCTGCATTGACCGAGAAAGTTCATCTCGATTTTCCGACGTGATTCCCCCTTGTCAGTGATACAGAAGGGGGGCCTGACAAGGACAACTGTCTAGTCGTTCGGATGGGACGACAAACCGAGGTCCCGTGTACACATTGGAGTGCACGTAAAAGATCCCTTGGCAGTTGGAATTCGATATAAGAGTAGGCCGTAGCGCCGCTGCCCGGGCAAAATTTCCCTCATAGCACACTGTATGGCGTTTGCCCGTCTTCAATTAGCTCAGGTTAAGTGCATAACAGTAGGATGTTAAACCCCATTTCATTCATTCATTCTGTCATTGTGAGATATGTTTGAAGGATAATAAATGAATGAACTGGAGTTTAACGTCCTACTGTTCCAACAGGGTACTCGTTAGTGAGACAACGCCTTGCTCAATGCGCTATATCATAAAGCCTGCCATTGAGTCAACTGGCATGTTTCCGAATCCCAGGCTGTAAGTGACAAGGTATAGGGTCGCCTCTCAAACCTCGTGGGTTTTCCCCGGGTCCTTCGGTTTCCTTCCACTGCTAAAGACCCCTACGCCCAAGCGAATTTAAAAATAAAATTAAACCATATTTGTTTAGTCAAGAAATGACCTAGTCTGTGTCTAGTGGACGATAAACACATTTCACTGGGTCACCCTGTATCCATGAAGCGAAATACAAGTTGGATTTAAAAAGGAGATAAAAAGATAGCAATCGTTTTGCGATCAAATTAAGATAACTAACGGATGTAAAGGATATTTTTCTGAGAATTAACGAGTTGTGTCAACCTATCTAACTGTGTGTCTCTAATGTTGACTAGTTGTGTCATCCTATCTAACTGTGTGTCTCTAATGTTGACTAGTTGTGTCATCCTATCTAACGGTATGTTTTTAAATGTTGACTAGTTGTGTCAACCTATCTAACGGTATGTCTCTAAATGTTGACTAGTTGTGTCATCCTATCTAACGGTATGTTCCTAAATGTTAACTAGTTGTGTCAACCTATCTAACGGTATGTCTCTAAATGTTGACTAGTTGTGTCAACCTATCTAAGGGTATGTTTCTAATGTTGACTAGTTGTGTCAACCTATCTAACTGTATGTCTTTAAATGTTGACTAGTTGTGTCAACCTATCTAACGGTATGTCTCTAAATGTTGACTAATGTGTCAATCTATCTAAGGGTATGTTTCTAATGTTGACTAGTTGTGTCAACCTATCTAACTGTATGTCTTTAAATGTTGACTAGTTGTGTCAACCTATCTAACGGTATGTCTCTAAATGTTGACTAATGTGTCAATCTATATCTAACGGTATGTCTCTAAATGTTGACTAGTTGTGTCAACCTATCTAAGGGTATGTTTCTAATGTTGACTAGTTGTGTCAACCTATCTAACTGTATGTCTCTGAATGTTGACTAGTTGTGTCAACCTATCTAACGGTATGTCTCTAAATGTTGACTAGTTGTGTCAACCTATCTAACTGTATGTCTCTGAATGTTGACTTGTTGTGTCAACCTATCTAACGGTATGTCTCTAAATGTTGACTAGTTGTGTCAACCTATCTAACGGTATGTCTCTAAATGTTGACCAGTTGTGTCAATCTATATCTAAAGGTATGTCTCTGAAAGCTGACTAATTCTGTCAACCTATGTATTATCTAACTTTATATCCCTGAAAGGTGATTAATTGTGTCAACAGCATTTCTCTGAAACCATTGATATTTGCTTTTTTTACTGCTAATTACTAGCGGTACATGTATATATATAAAAATTAACTGTTGTGTCAATTGATCTAACGGCATGTCTCTAAAAGCTGACCGGTGCTGTCAACCCATATAACTGAATATTCTTGGTAGGTGATTAGTTGTGTCAACGTATCTAGCTTTATATCTCTGAAAGTTGATTTGTTGTGTCAACGTATCTAACTGTATGTCTCTGAAACTCTAGAACCATTGACATTTACATGTTTTACTACTAATTTCTCAAAACGTGAGCTCTCTTGGTGTGTCGTAATGATTTTCACAATACTAGCTAATTTCATCAGTGTTGAATACACGTCGGGGCGATAACGAAGTCCTCGTTCGATCGATATCTTATTTTAGTTCTAGTAACGGTCGATCGCCATGACATTCTCGAATTGTCGGCGGCCATTTTAACCTCGTATCGTCTTCCTATTCATAGTTGTTTATCACCAGTGTCAATCAGCGCATTCCATTTCCAAACTCTTTTGATATTTTCTCTCTGTGTTTATGCTTACTATCTTTCTTTGGTATCATAAACAGGATTGCATCTGTAATTACCAATATGTGGTTCCTCCTGTTTATATGTACACACTTGGTACAAGGCTTCACTGTGGTGATATTGCTCCAATAATACACACTTACTACAACCGCGATATAATTACATCTCACTTGCGGTATTGGAGTAATATTAGTTGCTGGCATCTTTTCAGGCTTCTGTTCGTATTTTTCTATTAATTCTGTCAATAATTGTAAATATACGTTATCTTAAAGATGCGTGTCAAGAAAGTAGCGGAATTGGGCATATAACCAAGGCAGCACAATACCTCCATTGATTTTGACACTAACACATGTTAATGTCTATAGTGACATATACGCAGATAAGGGAAATATTTTACGCGGGCAGCAACTTTCCCAATGTTTAAATTACTAAGGGATCTTTCACGTGTGCTACCTGTTTGTCCATCATCAGAGTACTTCTCTACTGATACCGCAGGCTCTTATCGGGGATCTACTAGCCGCGAATCCAGCATTCTTACCCGGAATTACAAGACCTAAAACCTTTCTTTATTCAGTGGAATTGAATTATTAATAAAGATAATTAGATTTGTTTGAGACACTGACCGATGGTCGTAAGCCCCACGGTGGTGGTTTGGCTTGTATGGGGGGGGATATACAGTTATGGATTAACCATTAATCAAAATACGCACGTGAGAACCTTACGGAGAAAGATCTGTTTTTGTTGCAGAGCCAGACGTTGCAGCTGAACCAGAAACCTCGGTTCAACCAGTGAGAAGTAGAAAACATACACAAAGAATGTATTTTACAGTTTAGTACTGTTTTCATTGTGCGTAGTATATTATGATTTTCCAATGGTTGGCGTCGGTACAGGTCTTTCTCTCTTGTCGGTAGAGTCTGGCAAGGACAGTGTCTAGTCGTGTACACATTGGTGTGCAGGTTAAAGAACCATTTTTCGTTGGAATTCGAAATAAGAGTTCACCGTTTAGCCGTTGTCCAGGTTACAATGTCCCTCATAGCGCATAAAATGGCGTATTTCCATCTGCATTACTCACTCGGTGCTGAATTTCATTTTTTGTCTAAAGATCGTTCTGCAGTCCTGGGAATATATATAAATATCAATCACAATCAGAATAAGGAAATGTCATATGAAATGTTAACGTGGACAATTTATATGATTAACCAGTCAAATTATTCAAATTATAGGATTGATGAAATCGGATTATTGCTGCTTAGCTCTACGATAAAGCAATTATTTAAAGAGACGTCTGACATTTTGTAAATGTCGTTTATCTTACATGTGAGCGTATTTATGCTATATAAGCTTTGTGTTCTAGAAGTTATAGGCTTTGTGTTCTAGAAGTTTTTTAGTCTGATAGTTTGACGTTTTTTATGTTGATTAGTTTTTTATGCTGTATTTATATCAATAATTAGTTTAATAATATCTGTTTTGTCATAACGATCTACATTACTGGTGAGAAGTGCTTTTTAAATTGAGTGTTAAATATTTATTTAAAGATGCTTTATTTAAGATTAGGAGAGAGAGGAAGAAAGGGAGAGAGAGGTTTTTACGTCCACTCGAAACAAATTAAGTCATTTCGTGACTAACATATGGTTCAATTTTTATTTCAATAATCCGCTTGCGCGTAGGGGTGTTAGCAGTGGGAGGGAACCGGAGGACCCGGAGAAAACACACGACGTTGGATAGGGGACCTTATTCCTTGTCACACACAACCGGGAAATCGAAACCACTCTTATTGACTCAATTACAGACCTTATGATATAGCGCACACGCTAACCATTCAGCCTTAAATACAGAAATACTATACGCTAAAAGATATACTGCTGAACGCCTTTTATTCCCAACAGCTTTCAACACGCACGATTTTGTATGGACAAATTACTATTAAGCTCTGTGCCATGAACCCAATAGATTTCAACACGACACATAATAACAAAGAAAAACAAATTGCCGTAGAGACAAGCTATAACAATATCTTATCCTGTCGAGTAACACATCTGTTAATATGTACTGAATATATAATATGTACAGTACCTATATTATTATAAATAAACTATTGTTAGATTTATTGATTAGAACTGATAATGCGAACATTATTAATAGAAAAACATCGAATCAATTATATAGAACAGTTTTTTTTATATTCTTGATTGATTTTTGTAAACTGTAGATACATATATATATTTATATAATGCTTACACATACCATAACACTCGATTCGGTTTCTTGTTTGAGGAGTTCGTCCAGTACTTTTCTTTTGTATGGTAACGAATACGTGTTACTGTGTGTGAATTATAATATACACTATCGTGTTACGGTGTGTGAAATATAATATATACTATTGTGTTACTGTATGTGAATAACAATATACCACCCTGTTAGTTTGTGTGATTTATAATATACACCATCGGGCTACTGTGTGTGAATTAAAATATAATACCACCGTATTATTGTGTGTGAATTATGATATTCACAACCGTGTTAGTTTGTGTAAATTATAATATATACTACTGTGTTACTGTGTGAATTATAATATACCACCCTATTAGTTTGTTTGATTTATAATATATACAGCCCTATCTTGTTTCGGCGTGTGAATTATAATATAATACCGCGTTAGTATGACGGTTGGATTATAATATACACCATCGGGCTACTGTGTGTGCATATAATTTATACCACCGTATTACTGTGTGTGAATTATAATATAACACCGCGTTAATATGACGGTTGGATTATAATATACACCATCGGGCTACTGTGTGTGAATTATAATATATACCACCGTTTTACTGTGTGTAAATTATAATTTAACACCGCGTTAATATGTGTAAATTATACACCATAGTGTTTGTATGTGTGAGTTATAATATACCACCATGTTAGTATGTGTAAATTATGATACATGTATATACTATCGTGTTATAAAATATAATACATGTACCGTTATAATATAAAATGTACTGTCGTGTTACTGTGTGTGAATTATAATATATCACCATGTTAGTATGTGTGAATAATATACCACCATGTTAGTATGTGTGAATTATAATATACCACCGTGTTAGTATGTGTTAATTATGATATAGCACCGTGTTAGTATGTGTGAATTATAATATAGCACCGTGTTAGTATGTGTGAATTATAACATACCACCGTGTTAGTATGTGTGAATTATAATATACACCACCGTGTTAGTATGTGTGAATTATAATATACCACCGCGTTAATATGTGTGAATTATACACCATAGTGTTTGTGTGTGTGAGTTATAATATACCACCATGTTAGTATGTGTAAATTATGATACGTGTATATACTATCGTGTTACTGTGTGTGAATTAAAATATAATACATGTACCGTTATAATATAAAATGTACTGTCGTGTTACCGTGTGTGAATTATAATATACCACCGTGTTAGTATGTGTGAATTATAATATACCACCATGTTAGTATGTGTGATTTATAACATACCACCGTGTTAGTATGTGTGAATTATAACATACCACCGTGTTAGTATGTGTGAATTATAACATACCACCGTGTTAGTATGTGTTAATATTGTACGATACCATCGTTTTATGTATAAATTATACAATAATAACTTGACAACATTGCTTTCTAATAAACAGCATGTGCGTAGGCCGTTAAAAAGATCGAATATAAATCGCTGCCTGATAATCTACAAAATTGTAGTATATAACCCACATGTATATCCTTTCCTTAGACAAATACAAGCTGTTTTGGGTTGGTACAATACAGAAAACATATGTCTACAGGTCAGATAACATAAAGAATATATCCTATTGATTCTTTGTAGGCGATATTTAAGTGACATTGGCTAGGGATACTATCTGTAATCTACTATGTTTAGAACATCATTCATATATTGATCATGGTCATGTTCTATTATCTTTTTCATCCGTCCACGTTTTATTAGAACATGTATTATTGTTAAAGAAAATGGAATCTAATGGAAGTAACATTGTACCAAGATCTACTCGAAACACCCACTAGAAACTAGAGTCTGTACAACAAAACTCTTACGTCAGTAACGTTACTCGAGTTGAATTTCTGACAGATTGTCACTGCTGTCTATATGCACGTTTTAAGAGAGACAGAAATGTGGATTAACGTCCACTCGACACAAACTAGGTCATTTTGGAACTAACGTATGGTTTAAAATTTTTAATTCAATAATTCGCTTGCGCGTTAGGGTCTTTAGCAGTAGGAGGAAACCGGAGTGCCCGGTGGAAACCCACGAGGTTCAGAAGGCGCACATATCTTATACGCTCACACTAGGGCTCGAAACCACAGCCACAAGCCAGAGGTGACCGGACAGAGGTGACCGAACTAGGCCATCCCAACCCCCTGCACGTTTTAATCATTACCCTTAAACTAAAAAAAAAAGGTTGATTCTAAATATAAAGTCCTAACATGTAAATAAGGAGTATACTAATATGCTCATATAGGGAGCCACGATGTTTCAGTGGGTAAAACAATAAAAACCACTATTGAAAATACAGGGGGACTCTCTCGATTAGTGAGCCAGCCCCTTGATCAATGTTCCTCTGTAGCTCCGATTGCATTCCTAAAATCAGTAACTATGAACTGAAAGGAAATAATAGCAATTTCGGTGTTAATCCTTCTACTGTTTCTAAGGCTATAATAGTTGGTAACAGTTAATTAACATTCATTTGATATCTACAATTATAATACATCTATATTACGTCATTATAGCTGCCATTTATTATCAACTCTATTACTTATATAACGCAAGTCATTAACACATTATCGGGGAGGATTGTCGACGTTAATCATATGAGTTTTCGGAAGCGAGGGAGGGACGGGGGGGGGGGCGGGGTAACAAGTAAACGAAATAGTCGCTAGTCCCCTAAATCACTCTATAAAAACCTTTATATATTACACAAGTTATCGTAGAGGGTTGGAGGCGGGGGAGTTTACAGGCAAGCGAATTTGTCGTTAGCCCCCAAATTACCTAGTCGGAGTTGATACAAGGATGTTAATTGACTATGGAAATAGAAAATTTATCGGGATTTTCCGGCGTGGTTTTCCCTGGACGGGCAAAATGTCCATCATAGGACACTGAATGGCATGTACACGTCTTCATTATCCAGTATAGGAGAAAAGTTGGACGTTAAACCCCAATTCATTTCATCTGTATACAAATACGAGTAGATTTTACTTCCCATTTGTAGCATGCTGTTATCATTTCATGCATGTCAATCAAACATCTCACCAATAGATATAGACTGCCAATCACCACAACCGATATAATAGAAATAGCTGTAGTGGTTATAAGTTCGGGTGTACATAGGTTAAGTATAACGTCATTGTCTGGAACTCATGCTACGTTTGATCCATGTGGTATTTACTATAATGGCGAGTTACGGAATTGACAGTACTGGACCACAACACGATATAATGTCTAACGTAGCTACGAGAATGTAGCTCAACACATTGAAATGGGGAGGGGGGCATTTACCAGACAATTTCATATTCTCTGTACATCTCGCAACCATGACGAAATCCGCAGGTGGCCTTCATATTTAGACCGGACTCTTTTGACCCTAACGTGTAAACTTCGCCTCGGGTTTACGTTCCTTTCGAATGATTACCTGTTCTCGCAGACTCCTATTTGCACTAATGACAAGGTTAACAACGGGATCGAACCCTAGACCTCCTGTTTAGTAGGCCAACGTCATGCTCACTGAGCCACCGTAGTTAGTATACAAAATACCAATATTTAATTTGGGAGAGGTTGGGGAGGTTCGGGTGTTTCCAAAATGGCCGCTTTATGCTTTATATAAATGAGAATGTTTGGAAAAATTAACCCCAATCCTTACCCTAACCCGTTTTAGAAGACTGAACTTAGGTCTGATTTATCTTTTACACCTTTTAAAAGGGTTGGGGTTCGGGTTAGTATTCCCCAAAATACTAAATTGTATAAAGCGGCCATTTTGGACTCAGGATATTTCTGAACCTCCCCAACCGGCCTACAATTATTATTAGCATTTCTTATTTATTACAGGTAACTCTAAGTGATGAGTGACAGGATGCATTATTTAATACATCTTGTTTAAAACTAATATTGCCGATCAATGTCATTTACATAACTTATTTTTCAGACTGCAGGTTCATTACACTTTGTCGGTCGATAACCTTATGCCTTTGTATAGCATGATGGACTCACATTAGAAATAATTATTATTACATTTTCCTTCTCTGTAAATAAGTGAACTGCACAGCTCAAGTAAATAATCACCCACGGTGTTATTGTTAAGTACTAAAGCACTGGAAGGCGATCTGACTTCTGAATGGGCAGTTAGATCGGAGAAAAGCACGAGTCCATTTGGCCCCCGTTCCCGCATTTTCAACACACAAAACTTCTTCTAATTTGTTTAGAATGTTTAAACTTTGTGTTGGTGTTCAATGGGTGCATGTCTTTCCTGAATTCGATGGCAAGCATCCTCCGATGCTGTAGAACACGATAAATGCGAGTCCAATTGAGTGAGTTTGATGAATCATTTGCACGTAGTCTTATTACATCAACACATACATATTTGTAAAATATAAATAAACATTTTCTGTTCAGGTAATGCAGCTTCCTAAACAATTTGAAAAGATGAATTGGGAAGCCATTAATGGACGTCTTCTATGTTTTGTGGGATTAAGACCCGGACAACTGTCCCACTATCGTGTCCTTTGTCTGAATTTCAAAAGAATTCCACATGTTTACGGGGAGCTACTTCGTATACAAATTTTTAAAAAAAATCCAAGTAAATGTTTTTTTTAATTTTTTATAAGCAATGTTTTATTCAATTTGTACATGAATAGGGATTGGGGAACATGAATATCCTAAATTAATCCCCCTCTCCCTACAAATTCCCAGTAAACGAAGTTTATCGTCTTTCGATATTAAATATGTTTAAATATTTGTATTTTATATGTTTTAGGTACCAGAATGTCTGAGTTAACAGTTTATCAATTAACATTAATACCATTTATCCTGGCACTATTCAACTTCATCTTGCCAGTCAAAGGTAATCTTATTTTCCTTTAATTTTCATTAATTTTCATTAAATTTACACATTCGATATTCACTGCTCAATCTTATTTTCTATTATTTTTCCTTAATTTTCCTTAAATTTTTAACTGACAATATTCAATATCACTGTTCAGTCTTTTTTTTCTTTTATTACTTTCATTAATTTCAATATATTGTCATTAATTTTAATATGTCTAGGACAACTACCGACGAGACAATTGTCGACGAGGACAACTCTCCCGTAAAAAGGCAAAACCTAGTAACTCACTTTTTTTTAATCAAAATTGAGTTATTACCAATTTTGTAGTTACTAGGGTATGTGCTTCCTGTTTTTGTACTAGTTATTTCAATCTTTTGATTTTGTAAGAAGTTACACCCATGACACAACCTAGCAACTTCCTTCATTTGTTAGTCCTGAAACGACCTATAGCTAGTTTGTGTCAAGTGGACATTAAACCCCATTTCTCCCTCTCTCTCTCTTTCATTTTCCAGCCTAATATACCACCGCAAAACCTAGTAACTCAATAGTAAAATCAATGGATGAGCTGGGGTTTAATATTCATTCGTTACGTTTTCCCTTGTTTTCTTTAAATAACAAAAAAGTGAGTTACTAGGTTTTGCCGTTAGACGGTAGAACTGCCGTCCATGCTATCATATATATATTATATATTTTTTTAAATGATAGTTTAAAACTGTTTATTTTATTGCCAGTGATTGTATTTGTTCTTTCTAGTAGTATACTTTATTAAATGATAAATGAGGCATTAGTTATTAAAACATAACTATTAATTGCATTCATAACAAAACACAACACAAGGTATATATTGATATAACCAGTTCTCTGTGATTTCAAGAAACATAATGCAAAGGACATTTGTAAAAATTCTCAGTCAAATTGATCCACTATAAACCAAGATATTAGCTTTAGAAATTACGGCATAGCCCCGATCATCATTACTAAAGACAGTACGATAAAAATCAATGTCTCGATTATCCATTGTTTTGATTTTATTATCAATGAGCGTTAAACAGCATGTATGATTCTAATAGGCAAATTTAGCTCTTGCATAATACATGTTTAATAACGACGTTTCGTAACACATACAGGTCACGTTTTCAAGTAAATGATAAATATCCATACAGTCAGCTTATTTATACATATTTTTAGCTTACACCAAATTGCCAATGATTTCATTGATTTTTTTAGTATAGTTTATTAATTGATGGATGAGCACAAAACATGTAATCTTGTGAAAACATAACTTAACAGTACAGAGATTGTAGAGTCTGTACTGTACTAAACATTGTCCGTAATTTCAATAGTCGCCATGTATTGGACTAATTACGTGATATTGCTGCACACACTATTCAACTGTGATAACTATGTGTCAGTGACATTCGGCAAACCTCGACAGATTCCGGTGCCCTACATCTAGACTCGGTTGTATGATGAAGTCCGCCATTTTGGAACTATTTTAAAGGACCCGGATAAACATGGTTGCCCCCAGAAGATGGGTGCCAGTCAAGTCGTCCACAAGCGAAGTCTTCCACAACCGTTGGTGGAGTCGTCAACAAGGAATTGGTGATGTCGTCAACAACTATTAGTGATGTCGTCCACAACTAAATATGTTTATGAATTTGTTAATGAATTTGTTATTTATGGAATAAAACGATTTACTTTGTTGTTTATTTGCCGGGAGAAAGGGTGACCACGCAGAAAAACTATACTATTTACAAATACATTATGTGTCCAGAAATGTGGATGTGGACAGCTTAACCATTTTTTGGGACTCTTTTGTAAAAGCGGAACGTTTCCCTGTTAGAGTAAATCGGTAGTCGATAAGCCGCATCGCAAATGTATGGTCGTAGGTACATATCAATGACTATCATACATCCGAGTCTAGATGTAGGTTACGGAGAGTACCAGAATCTGTCGAGGTTTGCCGAATGGTGTCAGTGAGTGCTAGTATAGATCGTCAGCTAATCACAGTGCTGTTCTAGACAATGTGTTACGTAATCTGAACTTGTGTGTCAATATTATTAAGGATGTATAACGGACATAACTACAGAAATACAAGTGATATCATCGGCAGTTGTCTACCGACAGGTGTCCCGGCGACGTTTGACCAGCTCCCAATTTTCATAACATTTACAACTGACAACATTCTGTATCACTGTTCAATCTATGAACGTGATTAAATCATAGTTGATCTTTTACATTTCTGGTTGGTTATACTTGTGCATTATCTAAGAATAATTTGGCATTTCCAGGTTGATTACAGTGGGTGGGGTCGGGGGGGAGTTAAAGCAAGGTTCTAACTAATTATCACACCCAGCCGAAATTCTTGATTGAAAAATGTGATAATGTCCTACGTTTCTGCAACTAAGACGCAAATAAAGACGGACATTGTGCTATGAAGACGGACATACGCCATGCAGTGTGCCATGAAGACGGACAAACGCCCTGCAGTGTGCTATGAAGACATAATTGCCCTGGCTGTGGTGCTGATGGCATACACGATCCCTTATTTCTGCACCACTGGCAAGGGGAAAACGAGGTAGAAAAACTTACTAAGCCAACTCCGATTTAATGACCGAACGCCATTCTTTCTGAACCATACCACAGCGGGTTCAATTTAATACATTGGACTCATTCCACCACCCCTGTACCTCGGAATAACAGCCCCAAACATCTGTTAGCCACTAAGGATCAAAATATACGCAAATAAACTGTTGTAAAAAACTTAGCCTCATAATTTTCGCAGGGTGTGGCGACCCCCCCCCCCCAAACACACCAACACCCTTCAGTCACTGGACTATAGCTGAACAATCGTGCCCTTAGCAGTTTTGAAGTTATAAATATGAAATAGATATCGATTGATCAATGTGATTCATTAGAGGAATATTGATTTGTACCTGTCACTTTATAAACAAAAACAACACCACAGTCAGTATAATATATAACAATATTATCATATAGGTATCTTCATCAGATATATAACCACACCCTAACAGTGTCGTAAAGCTATCTCCAACAGACTTTAACAATTTCTGACTAATCAAATATAAATAAAACTCAATTTTGAAACAATGTCTGGTTGCGTCGTTTCAAGTGTCAGTTTAACTTTATTTATAGCTTTTGAAGGAAATTACTTAATAAACAAACTCGAATCAGTTGTCAATATTTTTGCGCATGTTTTCAAGATTTATTATTTCCGTTCTTGCATGTTTCTAGTTTGCTATATCAAAATAACACGAAGAGTTGAGAAAATGTCACGAAGGACTTGGTCAATACATTGGGGTCATATGAGGACGAAACCATTGCCATTCAGCGCTCCGGTACAACCACCCTCTACCAATTCATTCCGTAAATGGCCTACTATGTACCGAACACCTTGGTTATGCGTGTGTTCTTGTGTTTAACGTCCGCTTCCACCGAAGGTGATGTCACAGAGAAGTCTTATTTTTCATTTTTATAATCTTAGCGCGCAGGGGTCTTTCATATGGGAGGATACTGGAGTACCCGGGGGAAACCCATGAGGTTGGGAAGGCGCCCCTATCTCCATGCCACATACCATCACACCGGGAACCGGAGCCACAGACACACGCCTGAGGTTATCGGCCAGCTAGGGGTCGAAGCGTTGCACTCTAGACCACTAGGCCATACCAACCCCCCTTGTTAATGCGATGGAGGAAATAGTTTATCTACAGTATATTCAGCTTTATGTTGGACATTTTGCCCATACAGCGCCGTTTCCTTCTACTCTTCCTCAAATTAAAACTGTCCCAGGAACAGAATAAGGTTGAATCTTTTTTTCTAAACGTGGATGACGTACATCACAAAACAAACTGTATGAGTAGAGTTGTGAAATTGCAACCAGCAACGTCAAAGATTTTATTAATAGTAAAAATAGATTCTAAATGTGACACTGTGTGACTGGAGAGAAGGAATAATACTTCCTCTTACGTCTTAATGAGCCTTCATTTTAACCATTAGTTGTGTGTTGATGGATTAGACCGCTAGCCCACTACGCATTCAAAATATTGTGCAACAAGGAAAACCATATATGGAACTTTAATAACTCGAGAAACGTCAAATAGGATGAACCACGATTTATTATATACGAAAATAGATTATTCCATTGGATATGGGTCTTTAGTAAGTACAGAAACGTAGGATGTATTTAACGACAATGAAACATACCAAAATAGGTTATACGACCAGATTTGTGTATATTATGTCGAACCTTACCATAGTCCTCTCTCAATTGGGGGGGGGGGGGTGGCCGAATGCTGTACAATGACGCGTGTCATTGAGTCATCTGGCATGGGTTTCTAATCCCCGGTTGTACGTGACAAGGAGTAGGGTCGCCTGTCCAGCCTCGTGGGTATTCTCCGGATCCTCGGGTTATCCCCCTCTGCTAAAGATCCCTACGCGCAAGCGAATTATTGAAATAAAATTAAACGATATGTTGGTCCCGAATTGACATAGTTGGATCAAAATGATTTTAATGGAACACTGTATTGCGTATGTCAGTCTTCATTAGAATAGCCTAATGGGAGCAGAACAGTTGGGGGTTTATCTCATATCATTTCATTTTCGCTATGTTCTGTAACAAGGATTTCCAGACGCCGGAGAAAGTATCTGATATGGAACAGCATCTATGTATGCGGAAAGCCGAAGTCCAGTATACGTAAACGAAGCACTGGTAGCTTGAATTTTCGGAAGAGTAGGCGGGAACACCAGTGTCTGGGCAAAGGTTCCCGACAAAAAAAATGATCTTCATTATCCGCTTGTACCGAAATGTAGGACGTTTAAAATGCCATTTATTTTTATTGCACTTTATACTAAGCTGGTATTACTCAGTTGGGAATAATCCTTAACTCGATTCACTGTGCCTGTTTATTTCTGTTTGGCTTTAGCCATGAAATCAAATAATTCGTACTACGAAATTGTGAGTGATGAAAATTAATTATTCATTCACAAATGTGTGCGAAACACCACGGTTTAATCAATTATGTTTATTTATCCCCCGGTGGTGAGGTAAGACAGTGAGCATTTATAGGAATAAATCTGCCATTACTCTATGTACATAATCTAAACCAATTCCGGTTAAATCGTCAATAGTCATGCAACGATAATCGATTTTGACTTCTGGCTGGCAAATCAATACTACTTACTGGCACGTAATGTTTATAAATTATTCGATCATTACAGAGTGACTCGGATCTCTCCTGGTTTGGATTAGGTTATATAAAGTATCTCTTGCTGGAGATCTCCCCATTTGTAGCTTTTCGTACTCAATGTTTATTAGAAATCTGGCCTTGAGTTCACAAAGCATTCTCAGCCTTAATTCTCACTCTTTATGAGAAATAGCGTTGATGCAGACACGCAAATTTTTGCACATAGTTTCTTATTCATGTATTCGATATATTTAAACAACAAAAGTTTTATAAAGGGCTATATTTTAGTAAGAATAAGGTAAACAAATTTCAGTAAATTCTTAACTAAAGTCCGAGAATGCTTTGTGAACTCAGGGCCTGGCCGTTAGTCTGGTGTCATATAGTAACTGTGACCATGGCTATAAGGTGACCCCGACTGGAAAAAAAATATTGATGATCATAGTACTATTTTTTTTATATATATATACATAAAAATTCTACCCCCCCCCCTTAATCATGAACAAATGTCCCTTTATACTGTATAATAAGAAATTGTCTTTTTCCGCTGGCTATTGACCATTGTTTAATACACAATAATGTTGTTCCGGGCGTTTGACATGTTGTTGGAGATGCTTCAGTGTCATTGGAGTTATGTGCTCTTGTTTGGCAAATATTACTACTAAACACACCTTCACCGACTGATTGATGAGGGGGGGGGGGGTAGATTATCAGGACTATCTATACAGGAAGCAGTATATACTACAGCGAGATAATTATCTAATTCCGAAGATCTGGAGTTAGGCAACTCCCCAAATGTTGTAAAACTGCGTCTTTCCCTTTTCCTTCTTCTTGTTTGGAGTACAATTTACTGCCACATTTTGTATCCCAGATTGTGTATATACATGTACATCCATATGATTTATACACTGAACTAATCGACTTGTAGCTGCATCCCATTCATCCCATTTGTTGTTTTATACCCTTTGTAACTTTTCTACATCCAGAGTATTGGAGTAAAGTTTGCAGCCACATCCAAATTCAATAATTTCTGTATATTGTACACACAGTCTGTTGGAATCTCATTCACCCCCTTGTGTTTTATACATTTATAAACCAACTGTCTTTGATTAGGGGGGTTGGATGGCCGAATGGGTAGCACGTGCGTGATGTTTCAAAATGACCTAGTTGTGTTGAGTGGACGTTAAACCCCATTTCTCTCTCTCTCGTTTCATACGGTCTGTCATTGAGTCAACCTGGCGTGGTTTCGATTCCCGGGTTGTACGCCTATCCAACCTTGTTGATTTTCTCCGGGTCCCCTGGTTTTCTCCCACTGCTAAAGACCCCTACGCGCAAGCAAATTATTGAAATAAAATTAAACCATATGGAAGTCCCGATATGACCTAGTATGTGTTGAGTGGACGTTAAACCCTCCCTCTCTCTCTCTCTCATCTCTCTCTTTTTCTTTCTCCCCTCTCCCTCTCTCCCTCGTATTTGAGTAAAGCTTGCAACAAATAACAAATCATTATTATTATATTTTAGGTGAAGCAATAGGATGTTTTGCCTGTACGTCGATTAATCATGATAATCCTGACTGTGAAGATAAGTTTAATAATACAGGAGGTTTTTATAGAGAGGATTGTTTGGCCTCTAGAAGGGGTAGATTAGGATTATTTCCGGGTACACAATGCATCAAAATGATAGCTGAAGATGGTAAGAACAACGGGTTAATACCAAATCTTATTAATGTATGTGAAGATTACCTTGCAGTAAAGGGCATCGTTTAAGCCATCAATGTGCACAGACGCATAAATGCGTTCTGTCCACCCGCCCTCATTAATATCATTCATACCATAAATATCATTCATACCATAAATATCATTCATACCATAAATATCATTCATACCATAAATATCAACCATACCATAAATATCATTCATACCATAAATATCATTCATACCATAAATATCATTCATACCATAAATATCTTTCATACCATAAATATCATTCATACCATAAATATCATTAATATCATTCATACCCCCCCCCCCCCCATTTATATCATCCATACCACCCCCACAATAATATCATTCATACCACCTCCACATTAATATCATTCATACCACGCCCACATTAATATCATCCATACCATTAATATCATATATTCTATGATCTAATAAATAGCATTCTACCATTCTTACAGATGTTGACCTTACAATTATCTCATAATTACGGGTTAACGATATGAATAAAAAGGTCTAATTGTGTCGTAATTTAAAGATAATTGTGTTGTACTTACGAGCTATTTACTCATAATTGTGAGATATACAGAATGTTTGGGGCTTTTATGTGATTGACACCAATAGTTTTCCGTAGATTTGATAAATACATCAATGAGGAAAGCGTGACGATTTTAAAGGACCTAAGTCCGTAACTCAAAATCCTCAAAAATCGTCGACATCGAAAACAAGAATTATTGGTCAATTTAAATCAACGTTGATGATGTAAACTTGCCGGGAAAAGATGAGCTTCTGATATCCGATATTTAAGATGGAACCATTGAATGTAAATCAGTTTATATACATTCATATTACAGTATTATATGCGTTGCGACCCACTTTTGTCAATTTCTAGGTCCCAAATGTTAGCGATTTAGCCCCTTTAAATAGTCAGGCGCGGATCCAGGATGGGGGGTACGTCAGCCTCGGCGAGACTGGTCATCATTGATGATATCAGCACCTGTAGCCAACAACGTATACAATAGCTTTTGGAATGAGGTCGCGACGAAGACTTTGGGAAATACACCAAACCAATAATGCAGGCGGCACTCTAATGATAACCCATTGCTCCAATGCATGATCACCACCCCCACCCCATCCCCCTCTCGACAAAATCCGGGATTTGGGCCTGACCGTGTTGGATCATAAGTTGTAAATAACATTTATTACTTTCACGCCCCTGTTGCGTTAAATGGTATTAATGAATGGTATTAACTCGTAATTAGATTGGTTGCCTATTTTTAACATCCATTTTCTTTTATTTATCTTACAGAGGCCTCTGGATTTTCAATGATTGTCAGGAATTGTGTTTCGGACAATGGTGGTACAAACTCTGAGACCGAAATTGGACGAATTGGACATTGTGGTTGGATGCGAGTGATTAAATACGACGGAAGGAGAATGAGGGGTTGTATCGTCACCTGTGATACTGATGGCTGTAACCATGCAGCTTCGGACTATTCTTCAGCCTCTTTCACTTGTTTATCTTTGGTGGCTTTATGGACTTATAAACTGATCGTACTTAATGAGTAATGAATAGCCCTGGAATGATGAAGAAATATTTATATCCTAATATTGAATTGTCCTAACGTTACACCAGAAGACACATCGTGATTTGGAGTTTTAATTTTGAAAAGGTGTTGATTAGCCAACACCCAATTGCTCATAGTGTGTGTCCGTGACTATTTTGTGATAATAAAAGGAAAAGGAACGCGCCATATTGTGTAGGGTATACACAAAAGGGTGTGCGCATGCATGAAGCCATTTATATTTGTGTTCTGTTTTATCAAATATGTCACCGGCAGTTCTATCTACACCACTTTCTAAACAAGTTCAAGGGGAGATTTAATTGTAATATCAAACCTTCACAAACTTCTATATTCTGTTATTTGATGTTTAGTAACAATATCTTAAATCGTCTCATTATTAAGCGTTACTAGATTTCAAAAGCCTTTAAAATTTCAAATTTCGCCAAGATACGGCTTCTGGTTATGAATGGATATCATTTGAAAATATTTAATCAGTTACATCGTTCATTGTAAATTTTATGAATACGTCCATGTCTAATTTTGGCTTCCTGTTTATGAATTAATATTAAAGTCAATAATAGTCTAGTAAACTATGATGGAGTATTATTTTGTTTCCACACTGCATTAGTTAATTCGAATAAGAGTTCAAATTACGCCAAGGAAAGTAAAATTTATACGATTTAATTTACCGGGTGAAATGTTTTACGTCATATATTTTACACCCGTAGATAAAACAAAACCGATTGTGATAAAATCTTTACGTTCGTAGAATCAAACCGATTGAGTTTTAAAACCGGTTGAGATATGTTCGTAGTAATCTGATTAAACACAGATCATATTTCGTTTCGTTTTTTTTTTATAGTTAAAAATTTTGCTTTACTTATCTTTACTACACTAGGACCGGGAAAGGTTGTTATATTATCAGCGTTCTGGTTGAACTGACGTATTAACCAATTGAATGAAACGTCAACGCCGATTGATTAATAAATGTCTGACGTCATATGTTCAAAAGCCGCTCGTACGACCCTTGACGCGACCGTTCAGTACAACCAGTCAGATCTTCGTGTAGTGTAGGCCATCTAAAGTATAAAAAACGAAACGAAATATGGATCTGTAGTTTAATCAGATTGTGCTCGTAGATCATTTCCATTGATATAAAAACCTCTACGTCCGTAAATCAAATCAATTAAGATAAACCCCTTATCAAATCAATAGAGATAAAATATTTACGTCGGTACATTAAGATAAAAACCAATTTTGTCTTGTCTTGGCCTTGTAACTTTAATTAGGATTAACTAATGTACATGTACGCGCCATATTAGACGATGTCATTTTGGTATACAATATTTTATTGTATAATAATTAAACATACATATGTGTAATATATATATATAGATGATATCAGTTTTTCTATCTAAGATATATATGTATAGTTAAATGTATGATATCATAATAACCATCACGGACAAGAAATCCAACTAATTTCAATTCATTTATCTGTTCAATTATTTTGTAATAATTATTATTCTCTAAGTGTGTGTAGATGTACATATAGAAATATATATAAATGTCTCAATTCTTAAAATGGGACTTACAATGTATGGCCTACTTTGATCCCGAAAGGACATCACATGTAAATCAGGAGTCTTTTTGACGACCGCTGTCTTTTTATTGGCCAAATACTAAGATTTTAATTCCCAGCCAATGAAAATACTGAATTCTAAACATTTTTGTAGTTTAGTATTCGCGTGAATAGGGTCCCATGTTCTAAATCATTATGCTCTCCTTAATTCGTACATAGGACTAATTATTTGGACTACTAGTTAGAATCCATTATATTTTACCCCCTTACTCGTATGTGAATCATTATCAGTGCAGTGTGTTTGATAAAATATTAAATATGTGTTCTATCTGTTGGGAATAATGGGATGTGTTGTTTGACCGCAAATTGATATTTGTATTCCATTCACTTCTTTCTTCAAATGTTTTACCGTAAATTGATGTTTTCGTCAATCCACTTCTTTCTGCGGGAAGAATGGAACGGGATTGTATTCTGTATGCACTATCAATTAAGTGTACTTTTTGAATGACAAATGGCCACACGAAAATTATGAATAATTATATTAACGTCTGGCGTTGTGGCTCGTTTATTTCAAGGGAGATTACTTGTTGTAACAACGCAGGTTTGTTTTACACCTGTGTGAAGTAGTTGGCGTATTTTAGGGGAGATGGGTTTGTTGTTCGGTGTCGTAAAGCACCCAAAAAGAAGTGATAATAATTCAAAACCTTAAAAAAAACCGCCAAAGCAATTATTATTGTCCAATTATAAAAGCCAAGTTAGGGTTTATCTATCTTTACGCAGAAACTAGTTATAAACTGGATAAGTATCGGAGATACCCTCCGTAACCCTACATCTAGACTCGGATGTATGACAGTAAGTGATATGTACCTACGACCATACATTTGCGATGCGGCTAGTCGACTACCAATTTACTTTAATAGGAAAACTTGCCGCTTTTACAAAAGTCCCAAAATGGCAGCCATTGTTTTAGTTTGTTGATATAATCCACATAGGGGCAGCCATTTTTTATCCGGGTCCTTTAAAATAGTTCCAAAATGGCGGAATTCGTCATACATCCGAGTCTAGATGTAGGGTACCGGAGTCTGTCGAGACTTGCCGAGTGAAACGCTACATGAAGATCAATATTTTGGAATTATAAATAAATTTAGCCACTATAAGTTATTATTGAATTTATAAAGTTCTTTAAGACCATCGTTATTCGGGAATTGTAAATTAATTTTTACTACTAGAATTTACAAAGTTGATTAAGACGATCAATATTTGGGAATTAAAACTAATTTGACTACTAGAATTTATCATTGAATTTATATAAAGTTACTTAAGACTGTCAATATTCGGGAATTATAAACTAATTCAACCAATAGAAGTTATTTTTGAATATATAGAGTTATATGAGAATTGTAATGTAATTGACTACCAGCATTTATAGAGTTATTTACGACGATCAGTATTTAGGAATTATAAACTAATTTGACTACTAGAATGTATTATTGAATTTAAAAAGTTATATTAGACATTATTATTTGGGAATTATAAACTAATTCGATTACTCGAATTTATTATTAAATTTATAAAGTTATTGAGGAATTTGTTGTAAATTATTATTTGTTAAGATATGCTGTATAATATTACTATATAGGCTTAAGTAGAACTTTAAATATTAAATAAACCCCCCTTTTTTATGTTGTTCGTGATCATTGTAATTTTAAAACCATGATGTATTACAATAATATGTTAATAAACTTGTTACTCTATTTACCAATTAATGGAATCCTAATTTTGTTTTTTTTGCATTTTTAGGCCCGATTCCAATTTGCCAAAAATGTTTTTAACCCCCCCACCACCGAATTCCTTAGTATTAGTATTATTGCCCCATTCAAAAGTTATGATTTCGATAATAAGAAGTATCCGTGGTACTTTAGTAAGACGTTGGCTCGGTATCCTGGGGGTCTAGTGATGTAGGGTTGAGGGCCCTGGCAAGGATCAATTTGTATAGTCGCTGGAGTGGTACGGAAACACGAGGCTCCTTGCACACATTGGTGTACACGTAAAGTAACCATTGACGGTTATGTGTTCTATTCCGGGTCGGGTTTAAAGGTACAGTTCCGAATTGGACAGAGTCTCAAAAATAAAAGTCCGAGTACGTATGGAATTTAAACGCCAAAATATAGAAGAATAGTGTATATACCCTGCCTCAAAATTATGACAAATGTCTGGTTTGCAAAAAAAATATTGATTTTAAGATACCAATATTAATTCTATTGTACAAATGTCTAAATGCGACAACAAATGAAGAAATAAGAATTAAGGACCATGAGTTAAGAGCTAAGAATTAAGAACACTAAATAAAGAGCTGTTTGGTCTTCCATAGACAATTGACGATTGTCTGTAGTTGTTCTGTGCCTAACGTGGGTTTATATCTTAATGAATCAACCTGGCATGATTTGAAAAGGAAAGCCGCGCAGGGAAACGAAAGCGGACTTGAAGAGGGGAACGCTGGCTCAAGCGAGGACAGTCTGTTCTGGCCGTCCTACGCTTGATCACCGGTAAAAGCCGATACGGATGCTTCGCCCTTTTTGGTTCACCTTGAGCGATCGTTCTCCTTTGCGGTTCTCGGTTTCATATTCCCTGTCCCCTCGAGCAAGTCGACTGACAGATTGCCACACGGGATATTTGCGTATTTCAGACCACAATTTTCCCTGATCTTACAAAGAAAGATTGCCAGACAACGAAACATACGCCCACAGCAGCTGAATCGTCCGGGCAGTAAATCGTATATATTAACTTTAGTCTCTAAAGTGTCCACACACAATTATGGACGCCGGACGGACGGACGGGGGTGACGACAATGTACGACCGTTTTTGTTTTTAGCTTGTTCTTTGTCCATCTCTTGCAAAATGCGGGCGTATCCTGCCTGGAAGCCACTGCCATGGGTTCAATTAAATCATCAGATGGGTGTACCGTTATAGTCATCTTGAATGATGTCTAATAAATAGCTTTTATAACATTTAGGACCTAAAAAAAGACCTGCAACAGTCAGATTCAGCCACGATGTTGTGGCTAATTCAGACTCACATTACACATATTCGGCTTTTAAAACGTGGATAACTTCCAACTCTTCTCTTCACAGGTGTAGTTCCTTCTACTGAGGGTAACGCTAGAAACAGTAAAGAACCTACGCGTATTTAATCATATCAGGGACCTTTCGCATCGGTTAGAATACGAATACGAAAATCAAAACGTCACCGATTGGTGTGTATTTGTGACGTCAATCCGTAGTGAGTGTTCGGCCAATGAGAAACGTTATGCGTATGGAGCTGGATTTACGTAGGTATGCAAACGGATATGTTTCTTGTCTCATATATTGAATATCTCCACCATTTTTGAGGCCTTGTGTATATTGTTGATTGTGTAGAGTTGGTAGAATGTGTGTACAAGCAACATTCTCCGTGATTTGTTGTACATTTGCCAAAAAGTCGATTTAAAAATTTTCCCAGACCAAGAATTTCATGGAGTGGGAATAAACGCCATCTAGCTATTATCATTCGTCGGATTGCGAAAGCGCGTGTTAGAGGATACGAAAACGTAGACGAACATATTCGTTTTTCGTATTCGTTTTCGTACCGATGCGAAAGGTTCCTATCATCTATACTTGAAACACAATTTATGTATGTCCCTTCCATGCTTCTGTACAATCGAAATATTAATTCGTTCAAACGAGATAATTGAGTCGTTCAAACGAGAAAATTGAGTCGTTCAAACGAGATATTAATTCGTTCAAACGAGATACCAATTCGTTCAAACGAGATACTAATTCGTTCAAACGAGATACTAATTCGTTCAAACGAGATACTAATTCGTTCAAACGAGATACTCATTCGTTCAAACGAAATTAATGAAAATAATTGTTTGGTACTAATGGGCCTTCGTAGTAATACTATTCACACATGCTTGTGTAGAAGTGTTGATTTTCTTCGTTGTTTATAATACCAATGGAAACAATTCATCTTGGTTAGATAGCCACTATTTTATTAAATAGTTCATAGTTTTCCGTTACACAAAGCAACTAAGTATAAATAAAATGTATAAACATAATTTATGTAACATATCTATTTAAAACTTACGGAAGCCTCCTGGTGCCACGATAAAAAATTTGTTTAGCGTAATTGTGACATTTGATCTCCTAATTAGGACTTTTTTATCTCCTAATTAGGACTTTTTATCTCCTAATTAGGACTTTTTATCTCCTAATTAGGAATTTTTATCTCCTAGTTAGGACTTTCTATCTCCTTATTAGGATTTTTAATCTCCTAATTTGGACTTTTAATCTCCTAATTTGGACTTTTAATCTCCTAATTAGGACTTTTAATCTCCTAAGTCGGACTTTTTATCTCCTATTTAAGTGGTATAATCGTGGATGAATTTTTTGCTTGGGACTGGGTTATAAAGACATTCTCAATAGTCTTGCAAAGCCGTATGGTGTAGTGATATTTATGCACACACTCAAACGGTGCTTGAAAAGGCTTGGATTGTTTCGATTTTAACCAGGCGGTCATGGGTTCGATCCCCGATCGGGAAAAGATCAACGGGATTTTCCAATCCGGCTTATCTTGTCATTGGCACAGACCCTAGGGGCTGGCAAGGATTAGCACCTAGTCGTTCGGATGATACGAAAAACTGAGGTCTCGTGTGCTGAATCAGGTCGCACGTTAAAGATCCCAGACAGTTGGGAATCGATGAAGAGTAGGCGAGTTATCGCCGGCTGTCCTGGCAAAATTCCCCCCATTGCACCCTGCATGGCGTTGCCCGTCTTCATTTCATTTCATTTACTACTACCATATACAGCTATAAACAACATTTACTTCTATCATATACTGCTATAAACAACACTTACTACTACCATATATTGCTATAAACAACACTTACTTCTATCATATACTGCTATAAACAAGACTTACTACTACCATATACTGCTATAAACAGCACTTACTACTATCATATACTGCTATAAACAACACTTACTACTACCATATACTGCTATAAACAACACTTACTACTATCATATACTGCTATAAACAACATAGCAGTATATGATAGTAATCAGTGTTGTTTATAGCAGTATATGATAGTAGTAAGTGTCGTTTATAGCAGTATATGATAGTAGTAAGTGTTGTTTATAGCAGTATATTATGGTAGTAGTAGGTGCTGTTTATAGCAGTATATGGTAGTAGTAAGTGTTGTTTATAGCAGTAAATTGTAGTAGTAAGTGCTGTTTATAGCAGTATATGGTAGTAGTAAGTGTTGTTTATAGCAGTATATGGTAGTAGTAAGTGTTGTTTATAGCAGTATATGGTAGTAATAAGTATTGTTTATAGCAGTATATGATAGTAGTAAGTGTTGTTTATAGCAGTATATGGTAGTAGTAAATGAAATTAAATGGGGTTTAACGTCCTACTTTTATGCACCTATTCAATTGGCTAATGAAGACGGGCAACGC
Source organism: Patella pellucida (assembly GCA_917208275.1). Taxonomy (NCBI): domain Eukaryota; kingdom Metazoa; phylum Mollusca; class Gastropoda; family Patellidae; genus Patella; species Patella pellucida. Next base: position 69,967,898 of record OU795039.1, read on the forward strand.
CATGCAGGGTGAAATTTTGCTAGGACAGCCGGCGATAACTCTCCTACTCTTCATCGATTCCCAACTGTCTGGGATCTTTAACGTGCGCCCTGTTTCAGCACGCAGGATCTCGGTTTTTCGTCCCATCCGAACGACTAGGTGCTAATCCTTTGCCAGCCCCTCTGGTCTGCACCACTGATGAGAGGAAGCCGGATTGGAAAACTCCGTTGATCTTGTTCTGACCGGGGATCGAACCCACGACCTCCTGGTTAAAATCGAAACAATCCAAGCCTTTTCAAGCACCGTATGAGTGTACGCATACATATCACTACACCATTCGTCTTTAAAAGACTATTGAGAATGTCTTTATAACCTAGTCCTAAGCAAAAATAGACTCTTATAATTTCATCCATGATTATACCACTTAATTAGGAGATAAAAAGTCCTAATTAGGTGATAAAAAGTCATAATTAGGAGATAAAAAGTCCTAACTAGGAGATAAAAAGTCCTAATTAGGAGATAAAAAGTCCTAATTAGGAGATAAAAAGTCACAATTACGCTAAAAAAAAAAATCATCGTGGCACCAGGAGGCTTCCGTAAAAACTAAACATCCAAATATATGTAGCGACAGATTTAATGCAAAGTTTTAAAAGATTAATTAGTTTGAATATATCATTAAACTCCCAGTTGGTACGCGGGAAGTTATCTTTAATCCCAGTTAACATAACATTGTGTTTGATTATTAAACATGTTAATACTACCAACTTTAGATAATCTCCCGGCTTGTATTGTATTCACGAGGTCAGTCAATTTGAGTAACGATAAAAAAAAACTTTGTCACATAGTGCGATGGAGAGGCAAAGAGCGATGGAATTGTTGACTGGTATTCCTATTAGCATCATCTTTCACAATTGTCTGCGAATAAAACATTTATGGGGTCTGACTGATTTTCTTACAAGCATCATCTTTCACAATAGTCTGCGAATAAAACATTCATGGGGCCTTGAAGATCATTTTCTACATAACAATAGAAATGTATAGGCTCTGTAATGACATCAGTAGTATTGTAAAACAAGGATCAACCCGTTAAGAAAGTCTTCTATTTAATTATAAATGTGTGTACTTTGCAATGAAATCAATATTGTTATATTCTTAAAAAGAAATTCTCAAGGTTATCATTAATGCTCCTTTCTCCACTGGATTAAATATTTAACTGTTGTGATGCCAATACCATTTTCGATATATTTTCTCCCCGGAGACAGTAGATAAACATACAACCATGACATACTCAAATTGTTTTACGTAGAGTGTTGACCAAGAAAGTCATGTAGTACATTGCCAGGATGAGATCTAGCTTTGTTCTTGCAACAATTTAGCATCTTGTTCTGATTGTTATATAATATTCCAATAGTTAGACATGTCATGCCAATGCAACCAGGGCACCAGATTCATTTTCGTAAGTTTTTGCTTAATTTGCTCCTGCTAAAAATATATAACCATATAGTTATAAACTGTAAATCTTTTACATATTTTCAATATGGTTGTCGGTGTGTTTTCGGATTTGCTCTTTGTTTCTGTGTCGCATGGATTAGAATATAAGTAATATGTCCAGATATTTATTCATTCAATTATTCATTCACTCATGAATCCATTCATTTTATTTTCAGACTGCGTGGCTGCTTCTACATCTGAGTGTCTGTAAGGGTAGGTTTGATGTGCTTTGTTAAAATTTGGCTTGTGCTTGGGTGGAATCATTTGCTGATCTAAAAGCTGAGAATAGGGAGGACGGGAGGGGACGACGGTTCCAAACCTATGGCGCCATCCACAATCCCACCGCAAAATGAATGTCAACAAAATACTAGCCATCGCACTGAGCGTCCAGGTAGTACATAGGTCACATTGCCTGTTGATCGTCGATCGTTTGATTCAAGTTCACATAAAGTTCATGTATATGATTGTTATTGACCATAACATTGTAAAACGTGAGGCGGGGGTCTCCCCTGAGAACAGTTTGAAAACTTTAGTCAATATTCGAGGTCTTGGTATAGGAGCAAATTCTGGTGAACGACAGGAACAGAAATTGGAGTCAATCGGACAGAATCACGAGATTTGTCTGTCAATTTTTCAGACAGCAACACATATGAGAATTTTAATGTTTTTGACTAGGTGTGGGGGAAATGAAAAACGAAACAGTTTTTTTTTGGCAAGTGGGAAGAAACGTTATTAGGGTAAAATTCTTCCACCACACATTTTACGTGTAACCCAAAAAAATAGACACATGTACATAAGATGAGAACATATCACTGCTTCCATTGAGATTCCTTATTATATCGCGTGCTTTAGCTTAAGTCAAACTTTATAGCAATTTAAGTATTAAAGTTATAAATACAATTGAAATCTGAACTAAAATTCATGTACGGTGTTGGGAAATGCGTGCGCTTTACACCATCAGGTCTCGTTGAGTCCAGTGCCGTGGTGTAGATTTCAGGTTTCTAGAGTCATCGGAGTTCCCCCACTACTACAGAAATTAAAAAAAACAAACGGTATGTCAGTCTGTTTTTTCTCCCTTTTAGGTGTTGACATTGATCACTGGGGAACACATTTTGTGCTGTCATTTCTAAGAAATTATGGAGTAGAACCAAACGTTAATAATGTCATCATAACAGCAAGAGAAGCATCGGATGTGACAGTAACATTTCACGAAATTAATCAGACAACGGAATTGACAATTGCTGCTGGAGAATCTAAGAGTGTCAGTTATGGTACCATTGCTAGCGCCACACCGTATCTTGAAGTCTTACCAAGGAAGGGTATATCTGTTGAAGCATCGGCCAAGGTATCTGTTTATGGGTTTACAGACGGTGTCAGGTCGGATGATGGTTTTTTAGGATTACCAGTTCCATCATTAGGAACAATGTATTTGGCTGTCAATGTAGACACCGGCAGGCGTAAGTAATACTTTGGCTCTCAGAAAGTACTCACCTTTTCCCTTTTACGTCTGTTATTGTCGTAAACTCCCTTCTCGGGTGGTACTCATAATTTTGTTCTTCGTCTTGTTCTTGGGGGCGACGCTCTTTGTAAAAAATCGTATAGGGCTCCGCCAATTCAAGTATGATCTATTACCTGCTGGTTTCCTGGACAATTATTGTGTGTCGATTTGGTATAATGATGTCACGATTTCAAGATGTCTGCGATGTCGTCGAGCTCAATCCCTAGTCCATAGTGCGCTCGTGTTTGTTGTTTCCACGCGCCCAATGGGTTATAACCAAAGCGAACTGAAATGTATCATTTATGTTTCCATTCAATTTCAGCCCAGATTGTTGTTGTAGGCGTAGAAGATGGTACGACAGTGAAAATCAAGTTGCCAAGTCTAAACTATTGCTATTTATCGGCTTCACCTGGATGGTTTAAGGTTGAAACCAACTATACATTTGTATACACATTAAATGCCTACGATGTTATTAATATATATTGCTTCAGCGACACATCCGGTTCGATTATAAAATCAGACAAACCAGTAGCAGTTCTCAGCGGAAATAAGTGTGTTGATTTACCGTCAGCAGCATATTGTGATCATATGGTAGAAATGCTTCCGCCTACATCGGAACTTGGAACTAAGTTTGTTATAGCAGCACCGATTGGTCAAGATTATCCCAGCATGTTAAGAGTTGTTGCATTAAATAATGGCACAATTTTAAACATAAAATCACAAAGTTTTACATTAGATTCAAGCGAGTATAAAACAGTTCAGTTAACTGATGCCGATAAAGTATGTGTTAGTAGCAACGAGCCGATTCTTGTAGCAATGTACATGACAGGTACGGACAATTCGTCTGTATCAGAATATATGGGAGATGCCGCCATGATGATCATAACTCCGACCAATAAATACGCCAAACACTACACACTAAATGTAGCAATGAGTTCATCGTATTCCAATTATGCGGTAATTATTTCTGACAAAGCCACAAGATCGTATATTGTACCACAAATCACCAGTTTCGAGGATATCTGTGATATGGTGTTTCATATACTCCCAGTTAGTGATATCGTGGATTACAAATCCCGTTTTTCATTTTTTCTTCTTTCCTACGGCTTTGGTAGCCGAGAAGGTTATGGCTACCCAGGAGGCATGAAATTGACTGATTTTTCAGGTAAGTTCTTTTATCTGATTACCAGTCAACCTGTTTCCTGTTATCTATCATTGCTTACATTTGTTATCTATCATTGCTTACATTTTTTTCCTGTTATCTATCATTGCTTACATTTTTTTCATGTTATCTATCATTGCTTACATTTGTTTCCTGTTATCTATCATTGCTTACATTTGTTATCTATCATTGCTTGCATTTGTTTCATGTTATCTATCATTGCTTACATTTGTTTCCTGTTATCTATCATTGCTTACATTTGCAAGGTCTATAGACTATTTGTTTAGAATGTACCCCATGTCATATCTTCTGTCCTGTTACGGCAGGTACAGGACAGGGTGTAGTCTTCAAAAACCTCAAGGAGTTTTCTCAGCCAACAATGGGATCTAGGAATCTAGTTGATAGTACGAAAAAACAACGTTCCTTGAATGCGACTGGTCCATGGCAGCACGTTAAAGATTCAGGGAAATTGGATATGCACAGATGAGTAGATTTAATCGCCTCTGTCCGGTCAATATTCCGTTACAGCACACTGCGTGAGGCTTTCGCATCACCATTTCTTTCCTTTAGCGCAAAACATGAAGGCGTCCAGGGTCACTCCATTGTATTTACCTATGTATGAATATTCAAATCTAAATTGTTATTGATTTATTTGTTAGGACTCGAAGAATGTGCTTCACGACCATGTCAAAACAACGGATGGTGTTTAGAAGTAGGAATGTCCTATAGATGTCGCTGTTTGCCTGGATATACGGGTGATAACTGCGAAATAGGTATTCTCATAAAATTGCTCAATGTAAAATAGGTGAATCCAAGAACCCATGATATTTCTACCGAGTTTAAACATTTCAATCTGAACAATAAGGACGAAACGAGATTGAGGTCCAATTATTCTCATGACTCAGATGGATAAGATTTATAATTGGCTATTAAATATTTTTATATATTTTCTTACATTGCCATCCAATTATCTTGTTTGTGTATTGTTTAGAATTTACAACAACCGGTGCACAGCAAGACAGGGACCCGACTACACAACAAGACAGCACCACAACGATGACAACTCAGCAGGATGAGACAACTACTCAGCATGGTGAGCTAACTACTGAACGGAAGTGGATAACAACTCAACAAGATGAAATAACAACTCAGCAAGAAGGGATAACAAATCAGCAAGATGAGATAACAACTCAGCAAGATGAGCTAACAACTCAACAAGATGAGATAACCACTCAACAAGATGAGATAACAACTCAGCAAGATGAGATAACAACTCAGCAAGATGAGATAACAACTCAGCAAGATGAGATAACAACTCAGCAATATGAGATAACAACTCAGCAAAATGAGATAACAACTCAGCTACAGGAGATAATAACTCTACAACACGGAGAAACAACAGAAGCGCAATCGGGCGTGACACCGATTGTTAAACAACCAATAACTAACAAATCACATGTTTTTAAACCTATTGGATTAACGCCACCTTGTCTTGGCGCCAATTGTCAGTGTCCATGTCCCTGCAGGAAATCGACATCGGTTCTCATAGATAGAATAGCTTATGCTGAGAAAAATAAAAGGGAACTGAAAATAGACAAAAAAATTATGTCCAAGAGTGTTCGACTTAAAAGGACAGCCGATAATTTAAAAGCATCTGAGTCTACATTGGGTGCATTATCTTTTAGTTTAGTAGTTACATTGTGTTCTTTGATTATTTTATTAGATGTTCCGATCTCTCGTATTAGCACCTGCATTGTTTCGAAGTTTTCGGAAAAAAACAATGAAGAGCACGACTATCCTATTATTAGTAATAGAAAAATATATACTTCAGAAATCTAGAACGAATCAAATAAAAAAATAATTAGTAACTTCATTTCCTCGAGGAAGGTCTGTAAATAAAGCAGCCATAAACGTTGGAAATCAAACTTGTATTATATATACAATAGTACTATAGACGATTTACTAATCAAGAACTTAACTATAATTATTCACGGATTGGATAGTTATACATATCAATGTGTCACATACATTATGTATTTACGCTGTATTTATACTTGACTGCTTTTCGCATACGTCAATTCAGTGTGTAACATACGCATATTAAATATTCAATGAAGGTGTGGCTACCAACCCAAGAAGAACTGTTCCCATTGATATTTTAAACAATGTAGAAAACTAACATTTCTAAGTGGGCATAAGTTATGTATGAAGGCTATTCCACACTGGTCATGTCGAACAAAATAATTCTTTTACTGTTGAGTATATAACTTGCAGTTGACCTAGAAAGTTCTTCGGTGTGCTATTATGACAGGGTGTGAAAGGGCTCCCAGTCGTTCGGATGAGTCGTAAAACCTAGTTTGGAATTTAAAAACGAGTTGTTAGAAATGACGCTCTCTAGGTGAAATTTTCCTCGTAGCACCCGACTTGGAGTATGTCCGGGATGACACGTGGGATGTAGAACCCCATTTTATTCAAGTTACAGTCCAAAAAACAATATCTCCAAGAAGAAAAGGGGTCAATCATCGTGTTTTCATCACCAGTACCCCCACAATTGTTGCACCACCCAATTCGTCAGCTTACAGAATATGTGTCTTGACATTTTGGGCAAGGTTCGAAGTATGCCATATACAGGTATATTATAGCAATGTCAAGTTATTGACATGAATGTCAAAACTAAGTTAAATAAAAAACATAGTACGATTTTCCTTTTCAAATCATGCCTGGTTATTTAATAAAATATATGCCGATATTTCAATCCCAGGGGCCTTCGTCGTGTTTATATCCACAGCGCTCTTTTCATTATGTTTATGTTGCATTAAAACTAAGTTTTTCCTTTTTAAATCATGCCAGGTTAATTTATTAAAATATATGAAGATATTTCCAACCCAGGGGTCTTCATCATGTTTATATTAACAGCGCTCTTTTCATTATGTTTATGTTTTATTAATGTAAGATGGTTACGCACAAACAACTACAGACATTCTTGATTGGTTTTTGTAATTTCATTAATCGGTAAACACCTTAACAAGCTTCTTTAATCTTTGTATTTTATATATTTTCAGATACATAGAGAATCTCCTACCAGTCTTTTTTGATATCAAAATATATCAACACAAGTTGAGTTAATGTAAAAAAAAAACAAGGCTCCGTCGGGTTTGTTTTTACTTTATCAACGAGTGTTGATATTTTATGATATCGAAAAAGACGAGTAGCTAGGAGATTATATTTATCACCCAATTCCTTTTTACATGCAGAAATAATTAAATATAATTCTTTGCTATAAATTTGCTATGAATACATCATGGCGTAGTGATACATCATTTTTTTGACAGCAATTCAACCATTGAAATGTCCTTTATATTGACCCAGTGTGTCCATCAAGGTCAATTAAATAAAATAGTTCCTTTTTAATAAGAAAGAAGTTACTTTGAAAATAAATAAAAATAGTTCCTTTTGATTGACCAATCAAATTCATTAAAAAGCGATATCACCTAAGGAGATATCGCAGTAGATTATGAAATTTACCAAACAAGCGATATCTACCGTTGAATGTATTATTGGGTGACACATAGGATTAACATTTGAAAAAACAATTGTATATAGTTATCATGAAGATTATTGCTTTTTCTAGTCAGTATATAGCCAAATCTAAATATGGTTCTATTTCTATTACATTTCACTGATTACTTTCAAGGACCATTTTTTTATTTGGCTGTGGTCTTTACGGTTTTTCCAGACTTCATCTTCAGGTTTAGTTGGCCGTAAAAACCTCCCTGACTTGCTGACAGATTCGTACACCTAAAGAGTCTGTATTATGACTGAACGCTCAACCTCAACATTGAAATAATGTGAACAATACTTTGTGTTTGGAATTCGACATTTTCCTCACCCAGTCAAGGAACAGCCAACAAGAGTTATACAGATACATTAAATTAGCTTGTTCAATACTTGTGTTCCCATTTGACTTGTTACAGTTCTTGTGCACTTTTATTGTTATTTAGGTGCTGACGTTTCTTTAAAATAAACTAGAGTTTATTCATTTTTTTAAACTCTATTATGACAGCCTATATGTGCATTACCTAACGTATTTGACCCCAAAACTTTATTTTCATCTGTAGTATGATATTTATAATGACCTTGAAGAATCAAATTATAAAACCAACTATTGCCTAATAAGCTCCCAATGAAATAAAGTCACCATTAACGACTTCCATAGTGAAATACCTAAATGTAACAAAGGTATCACTTTAATTGTCTATTTGGCTGTGTGTTTAGGATCCTGGCTTTCGAAGATGTATATCTTTACAGATTAGAAATGACAAAGTTTGTTTATTTTTCGTAAAAATGTTTATCTTAATCCTGTACAACTACCTTCATCTTGGTTGTACATGTTCGCTGACATACAAATGACAAGAGTCGACTCTAGCTCTTAAACCCTGCAGGGATTGAACACGTGGCTTGCATATCCCCCACCGCACACACACTATCTGAGATAAATGAGGATTTTTAGTTTGCCATACGCCCAGATCCAAACATGACGGAAGGGATGGATGGGATGGGGATTGATTGTTCAAATAGTAACGGCAACGGTTCATAAATCATAATGAAATTTAATAATTGGGGAGTTTTTCCCCATATCATTGGAACAGTTTTAAAGTGTAATTACAACTTGCCACTAGATTTTAGCCAGACATCGCTGTGTCCGCCGTCTTATTATCAAAATGAAATGGTGTTTAACGTCCTCCTTTTCTGCACCGACTGGGATAATAACGACGGAGAGTTTGCCAAGTAGAACAATTTGACCGCTCAGTCGGGTTACTTTACAGGGGACTATGTATTATCGTCTCACCATAATGACTAAATGTTTTTCATTGCTAGGGCGGCAGGAACTTTTGACCGCCCTGCGGTGTTACTTTACGTGCACACCAATGTGAACAAGGAACTTGGCATGGCCTCCGCCAAACACCACTTACAAAGGGGTACCACGACGGAACATTTCTGTAAACTTCTCGACCGACACAGGGATCGAACATGGGACCTCCAGGCTCCAGGTTACCGAGTCAACTTACTATTGACTGAAATACCGCGGATCCCTCTTATTATTGAATTCATAACATTTGTTTAAATCGGGGCAATAACAATACCATTTTGACCTCCGGTGTGGGTTTTTTTACATTTTGGACAAATTGGAATTGGAATCAGGTATGAAAACGCAAAAAGAACAAAATTACGATTCCATTTAATTGGTAAATAGAGTAACAAGTTTATTAAGATTTTATTGTAATACATCATGGTTTTAAAATTACAATTATCACGAACAACATCAAAAAGGAGGTTCTCATTCAGCCTATATAGTTATATTTATTATACAGCATATCTTAATAAATAATAATTTAAAACAAATTCTCATATAAAGTTATAAAGTCAATAATAAATTACAACAAAAGCCAATATATCGTTATAAATACAATAATAAATTACAAAACAATCCAATATAACTTTATAAATACTTATCAAATTAGTTTATAATTATCAAATACTGATGTCTCGTCAAATTAGTTTATAATTCCAAAATACTGATGTCTTCAATAACTTAATACAGTAGTGAAATTAAACATACATTATGCAACAGATACATTTGCCTATTACAGGACTGTGTTTATGCCTTAAATGTTATATAAACTATTAATTAGACATTTATTAACATAAAAAGACCTTAATCAACTTTCGATGTCATTTTAAGTGTCGGATTTCACTTGATTCACTTGCCCAATGCTCATCACTTTAGTAATGATGACCTATGCTTGGCCGAAAAATTAATTGCGAATATCTCGGTTCAGACTGGATCAATTTGACTGAAAGTTTGAGCATATTCCCTTTACATTATCTAAGTTTACAGAGAGAACTGTCAGGTCGTTATCTAATCATATACAACTGGTGGTAGTTTTCTCTTTGATGTGCATAGCAGTTATATCTCATAACAACCTGTCATGACGTCATCATAGGTTGATATTCTGTTCATATCAACCGCTGATGACGTCGTGACAGGTTGATATGAAATATCAACCGCTAATGACGTCATCTCAGGCCGATGTATTCGACTCCTATCAACCGCTGATGATCGAAATAATACAAAAAACACAGAAACAAATTTTTATTCTTGTAACACTTAAAAAGTATTATGGTTCAGTTTGTAACATTCAAGACAGAAATAAACGGCGTACTTATCGGCATATTTAAATCGGTTATCCATACTCGACCATGTCTGAGATATCTTTCAGAATCATCTTTCCGTCCACACACTACGCCTTTTGATCCAAATTTTCTTAAGGTTTGAATAGATCCTCATCGATAGTTGCATCAACATCAATTCCATCGTCAATTTGTTTGCTAAAGGGGTTGATTATTCGTCTGACTTCGTATTCCTATCCATTTTTTTTGTTCTTTTGCTATTCAATTCTTCAAAATGGCGAATTGTAAACAAAAACAACCACGTAATTGCACGTGATTAATTCGGTAATATTCGTCATTTGACGGAAAGTACTGAGTAGGTAGCCCAATCGTCGTTGGCCTGTAATGGAAGAGTCCATTTAATTTAAGGGTGGGCGTTGTATATGTCAGATATTAACCAATCATACCTCAGTTGCTATATTTATATCACCCTTGGGCTGCGCCCGCGGGTTATATAATATAGCAACCTCAGGTAGGTTAATATCCTATACTTTCATAATGTATCTTTATTTTACAATTCCCATATTTTATCGATAGACGTAAATAACTTTATAAATTCAATAATAACTTCTAGTGGTTTTAATTAGTTTATTATTCCCAAATATTGATCAATATGTACTAGTCAGCGTTGTCTCCGTTACTTATCCATTTTTGAACAAAGAGCACTGAAGATCCCATTTAAGGGCAAGGTAAAGTGACACCATTTTGTTACAACACCTGAAATGATGAAAAAATTATTTCAAAAACCAGATCAGTGGCCCTTGGATACAAAAGTCTAAAATAAAATATAGTACTCACAGACAATTTTTTTTACAAGCACTGGTCCTTTAAACTCATCCTGTGATCACTGAGGCGTAAATTTATGTTGAAAATATCACAAATTGTCCAACAAACGCGGTTACACCTCCAAGAATTATTTCAAATTTCTGACCTAACTCATACCACTTAACTACTGCCCCATGGTGTGTAGAACAACCGTCAAGACTCGCTTTTTCATTTAACCTCTCTCAATTAATGTATTACCAATTTCATTACGTATGCCATACACTAGCATGTGCTATAGCCATTTTGTTTATTTCTGTCCGGCTTCGTCTCCAGTGACCCTCTGTTGACATATCTCAAGAGTACGTAAAATCGAGTGGATGATCGAACCTCCTGATGGATTCAAAATCGAGGGAAATCAATTATTTACATACCTATATAATATTTAAAGCCCAAACCATTTCATTTCTTTCTCGATCACGCATTCAATACATTCCATATCTTTGAAGATAGTGCAAATAACCTTCACCTTCTTTAGGAATTACTACGCGTAAAATTATGTTTCGGTTTAGTTTTATAATTTACCGTAATTTGTGTCATATTCTTTGCCATTCTGTTAAACATATATCAGTTAGTGTATGTTGCGTAAATTATAAGATTTGACGAAGTGTAACTTATTTAATTTGAATTAGCCGTGCCGTACTATTGTCGTTCGCTGCAGATTTTCCGGAAGGTGTCATTAGGCCTCAAAATGTCCACAATTGACAAATTTGTTAAAAACTTTATTTTGTGAATATTGACAGTGTAATACTTTGTAACGATAAAATTTGAAATGTGTTCCGGCATCAAGTAGCATTGATGTTGTTTGTGATCAATATATCGATCTCTGGAAATGTTGATTTTTTTCTAGAAGATGAGACGAACTGTCAAAACAGTTGTTACACGAGGTTGCGTTGTCAAGTGGTTTAAAAGACTTTTATGAATGTTATTTTTCGTATTGGTAAGTACAGATGGAATTATTGTATTAGAACATATATTGTGGTGGTATCCATCGCGAAAAAAAAATTGTTTAATGGGTTATTTTCTATTTTGTTTGCGAGTATGGAACACCGAAGGAAGCACGTGCTACACAAGGCAGTAAGCTTATTCATTTATTTGCTTAATCTCTGACGATACGGTTCGAAATTAAAGCCTTCTTTGACTATATTATATATTTTCAAAGCTATATTTTGTTGCAATTTATTTAATATCTTCATTATTATACCGAAATTATTTTATGTCTTATTGTATTTAAGTAAGACCTTATTTGTTCAATCTTTATTATATTTATTGTAAACATTATAATCATTATTACCGGTAATCATTATTACCGGTAATCATTATTATAATAATTATAATTATTTGATAATTATATATAATTTATAAATTAGATCTATTCTTCTTATTATTACCGTATATATTTTGACTCCTTTATTACAGGTTTATTTTCTATAAACTTTTTAGTCATATAACTTTATCTACTTTAATATATAATATATCTAGTGAACTCATATTCTATTTTAAATGAGTTTAAATTCATTAAAAAAATATTTAAAAAAGGATACATCACCTCCAGATGGACAGAGGAAATTAACGCCTGTCATCCTTTCTGATAGCAAAGGTAGATATTTGGAGGACCAAATTTCAACCCCCTTTCAACGCGAAATTGTTTGGAGATACCGAGGAGGAAGAACCACCAGACAGGGGGTTGATTGGCTGAAGGACAATATCAGGCGTGAGATAAGAGACCTGGGAGACATCTGGCTTTACGTCTGGCTTGGAACCTGTGACCTAACATTCAAAACTAAATCAGGTTGTATCAGTTTAACATCCACGGATGACAGTATTCTTGAGGACCTTTTACAACTTTATAAACAAATAACAGACATCCTCAACGAATATCCTGGATGTAAACTGACCTTTTTGGAGACACCAGTGTATTCCATAAAGTCCTGGAATTCAAGGAAAACACATAAAGACCCATCACAGTTTGACGGCCAAGACCTTCAATTACAAACTCAGGTCTTGGCTTTAAATAAACAAATCCGAGCTCTGAACGACTCTAACACCCATCGTTCACCTCAGTTTTCTTTGAATCTCTACAGGACTTCAAAATACAAAGCTAAACGTGGGGTAGTGTCAAAGACAAGAGTCTACTACAACTTTGGTTTATACAAAGATGGAATTCATCCTTGTCCTTTACTTGCCGAGGCTTGGTTGAAATCTATCTGTGAGCAAGTTAAAAAGGATTGCTGGTAGATCCAACCACCAACACTGCCACAATTTTTCTTGCTAGGGCTTGATTTGTGCATCTCCGGGCAGACCAAGTCTGAGAAAGAATTGTTTGTTAAAGTCAGTTGAGGAATGACCTCGCTATACTACTAAACATTGTTTCTTTGATTTTGCCTTGCTCGTCATTGGTCAAGTCTCTAGTAGCATCTGAAGCACTATAACCACTACCATTAAGAAGAAACAGATTTTCTTGCTAGGGCTTGATTTGTGCATCTCCGGGCAGACACTGTCATAGAAATAATTGTTTTTTAAAGTCAGTTGAGGAATGACCTCGCTATACTACTAAACATTGTTTCTTTGATTTTGCCTTGCTCGTCATTGGTCAAGTCTCTAGTAGTAGTAGCGTCTGAAGCACTATCACCACTACCACCGAAAAGATCATATTTTCTTGCTAGGGCTTGATTTGTGCATCTTCGGGCAGACAAAGTCTGAGAAATAATTGTTTGTTAAAGTCAGTTGAGGAATGACCTCGCTATACTACTAAACATTGTTTCTTTGATTTTGCCTTGCTCGTCATTGGTCAAGTCTCTAGTAGCATCTGAAGCACTATAACCACTACCATTAAGAAGAAAGATTGCTAGGGCTTGATTTGTGCATCTCCGGGCAGACACTGTCATAGAAATAATTGTTTTTTAAAGTCAGTTGAGGAATGACCTCGCTATACTACTAAACATTGTTTCTGTGATTTTGCCTTGCTCGTCATTGGTCAAGTCTCTAGTAACTTCATAGCCATTTCAAGATGGGTGTCTCCAGAAAGAGAGCCAGACGTAATTTCAACAAAGCCTTTGGCATGTATGCTTTCAAAAATCGTAAATTTCCAATTAAAATAAAAGTCAAGTTATCACCTTTGCTCAATCAAACAAAAAGGAATACATCATACACTGTCTCCACGAAAGGCGATGTCTTGCGGTTAAAGTTCAAAAAAATATGTCAACCTACCCTGGATGGTTACAGAATTATAAATCTTGACCAGCTGCAAAACCATGTCTCTGAGATAACAACACACTCTGCATTATGCTACCGGGCACAAATATGTGCCCTCAATGGCAGACCTGTTGTTAAACTTGCCACAGAGAGCAAACGCCAAGGTTTAGCATCTATAATAGAAGTTCAGTGCCAGGGTTGTGGAGACATATTTAAATTAAACACCTCACCAAAAACATCCACCTCGGAGAACCGAAACCGTTATGACATCAATCTTCGGGCTGTATGGGGAAGTATGGTTACAGGAAGCGGATTGGCCCATTTGTCGGAATGCCTGGGAACTATGGGAATTCCTACCATGTCACAACCTACCTTTTCTGCCATAGAGAGCGAGATTGGACAGTGGTGGTGTGATATCCTGAAAAAAGACATGTTGAGAGCAGGGGCTGAAGAAAAAAGGCTTGCCATGGAAAGAAACGATTACCACCAGGGTGTTCCAGCAATTACTGTTGTTTGTGATGGAGGGTGGAGTAAAAGAAGCCACAAGCACACCTATAATGCACTTGGTGGAGTAGGCATTGTCATCGGTTTGGCAACACGAAAACTTCTTCACATAGGTGTCCGCAACAAATTCTGTTACATCTGTGCCACGGCTGAAGGTCAACAAAGAGATCCAGTGGACCATGAATGCTTCAAAAATTGGGAAGAGTCGAGCCAAGGTATGGAAGCAGATGTAATAGTGGAAGCATTTTCTAAAGCAGAACATGATCACGGTGTTCGTTATATGCGTCTCATCGCTGATGGTGATAGTTCTGTGTTTGCCCGCATCCAAGAAACTGTTCCAGTGTGGGGACCCTATGTGACTAAACTGGAGTGTGCCAACCATGCCTGTAAGTGTCTTCGGAGCAATTTGGAAAAACTTGTTGATAGAAAAACTCAGTATAAAGGTAAGGGAAAACTGACCCAAGCTGTTCGTGTACGTCTGGTATCTGCTGTGCGTTGTGCAATAAGGATGCGGTCAGAAGACTTGGATCGCCAGTCAGCAGCAAGAAAATTGGCTCATGATATCCAAAACTCTGTATTTCATGTATTTGGTCAACATGATAATTGCTCAGAGTTCTGTAAAAGAATGTCAAAAGACCAACAACCACCAACTTTGATGAGTACAGATAGCCAATGTCATGAAACAGAAGAGAACCAACTGGTGGTCCAAGTTCTTAATAACCAACATGCGTTCTGGACAGATGGATCCTCCTTGTTATCACAAGATCAGTCTCGGATAGCAGTATCAGGAACAACCCTTACCTCTATTGAGAAAGAAATCATTGATGATGTTAGACCAATTCTACAACGAGTAGCATCAAAATCATCCAGGCTTCTTGGGAATTTTACAACCAATCTTGCTGAAGCGTGGATGAATGTGAGAGCTAAGTTTGACGGTGGTAAATTCTTTAACAGATGTCAAAGAGGCTCGTGGCATGCAAGATGCTATGGTGGAGCGCTCCGGCAAAATCTAGGTGTGGCTTGGTCTCCTACTGTGTGGAAAACAGTGACCAATACAGATCCAACAACTGCATTCACTGTATTATATGATGCTAGAGAAAAAAAAATCCAGCAGACTAGGATGCTAGCAGCAAGACCTGTGCAAAAAGCAAGAAGATGGAAAAAAAAATGCAAAGAAACAGAGTTAGTGCTTCTCAAAAGGCTCAGCAGGAATATGGACCAACAGCTATTGATGTGGTTCCTGATGTTAGTCCAGATGACTTGAATTCAAAAATGACTGCTTTTGTACAGAGCCATTTGAACATTGGTGCTGAAGTGAAAAAGACCATTGAGGAAAACACACATGCTCAATCTCGGTCTGATTTGTGGCAAAGTGAGAGGAGGAAAAGACTGACCTCCTCAAACTTTGGGGATATTATAAAACGCACCACCCATATCCCAATTCAGCCCATGATAAAACGGCTTCTGTACGGAAATTTCCAAGGCAACAAATTCACATCTGTAGGACTTGCATCAGAGGCTGCCACAATAGTTGAATACAAAGCCCTCAAATGCTCACAAGCTGATCCTGTTCTCGTTGAGCCTAAAGGCTTATGCATTGATGACAACAACCCATTTCTCGCTGCTAGCACCGATGGTCTTATAACATCAGCTACAGATGGACAAGGCCTACTGGAGGTTAAGAATTTGCTGCAAACTAAAAAACTTACCTTTACAGAAGCTGCCAAATCTGTTCCAAATTTCTGTCTAGCTGTTGTTAATGGAAAACTACAACTGAAGACAAGCCATAAATTTTTTTTTCAGGTTCAAGGACAACTGAACATTTTTAATCTAAATTGGGCTGATTTTGTAGTACGTGCTACCAATCCACGCCAACTACATGTTCAGCGTGTCCATCGAGATGAAAATTTATGGCAAACATCTATGCTTCCAAAACTTAAAGCATTTTATTTTAAATGTCTTTTGCCAGAATTAGCTGTTCCTAGACATGGAAAGAGTCCTGGAATTCGTGAACCTGGCAACTGGGTACATGCTTTTCTTTTTCATATACCGTAACTCCAATAAACATTTATTAACATAAATTTCAGATAATGTATAAGGTTATAATTATTTATGTTTGAAATTGAAATAAAACTACAAAGGTTTCCAATTTTATACAAATATAACTGATATTTATTTGTATTTCAGTTTTCTTCTTCAAATCGAAACCAGTCAAAAGCACATACCAGTACAAATATTTCACAGCGATCTGTACTCTCCGATTCATCAATACCATCAACATCCAATACCACTACTGTATTGCCAAGATGGTCATCATCAAATCGTGTCACACATCCACTTTTAGTTGGACGTCGGATTTCACACAAGTGGTTTGTTGATGAAGCTTCTGGTAAGTTATGATGTACATTGTTTATATTAAATGCAGGAGTTTTGTTGCTGTCCAGTTAAAGTTGCAGACACAATGGACAAATAGTTTAGCATGTCTGTATTTTTGTATTCCAACTTTTTAGTCATACTATTTAAATTGTGTTCCATGGGATTGCATGCTTACTTTTATCAAATACCCCATATTAATTCATATGACATGCCCCCAAATTTTGGTAATTGCATATGATTTCTTTTAGACATAGCCAAGTGGTATAATGGGACAGTACTCCAACTTGTTCGTGGTGTTGATGGTCATAAAGGAGCTGTATATAACGTACAGTATGATTCAGAGGATCATGCTTTTGAAGTGGACCATTTGGTTGAAGATTTGGAAGAGAAATCAGTGACATTTATAGGCCTAGATGTGTAGTCAGTTGTGGTTAGAGGAAGTAATATCATCTTATAATACAATTTCCACACGTAAGGTCTCTTATCTCCAAAGTACATCATTGTCTCTACTCTGTCCATCGTGATAACTATCTGTGAGTATCCTTTCAATAGGCCATTTACTGTATCAGGGTGTCCGGATTTTATTAATTTCAAATTTATTTTAAGTGAGGTATGACATTAAAATACCATTCAGTATAAGAAAAGTACAAAAGGTCTTTGATTGATGTCAAATACAGTTGTATGGAAACAAGTACTGTTTATTATTACTGAATGATCTTTCAACTAGGATTTACTGCCATGTATAATGCAATTAGTGATGCCCATTCTGTCAGAAACATGCCATCTCCAATATGTATCCAAGAATGACTCAGTTCCATTTATCATTTACAAAGATATGTCGAATTGAAATTTCTTTGATCTCTAGAGGCTGCTCGCTCTGTAATACATGTAATCACTGTGGATAATTATTGAGTCAAGGTCAAGAGATTATCCTGCGTATCTTAATTTTGATTTCTTAATTAAATTTGAAATAATCAATGTAAATACATATTAGCTTGGATTAAACCTTGTTAAATTAGACAACTTATTACATTGATACCTCTTTAATTTACTATATTTTGAGAAATCATATCAAATTGTTTTCGTGCCAAGATGGCACTAATTATTTCACGCCAGTGATTGGTAATATAAATTCCTTTTGTTTTACAAATTTATAATAAAAGTTAGGATGGTGAGGGGTAGGTGTTACGGTCCTTTCCACTTGATACAAACTATAAGATTTCTGGACTAACCTAATATGGTAAAATTACAGTTCCATAATTCATTTGTGTTTGTGTGTAAGGGTTTTTAGTATTGGGAGGAAAGCAAAGGTAGTAAACAGTAATTGTATTCCATGAAATTGTGACAATTATTAAATGGAATAATTTATCATTTGTAAATATGATTGTATGGATATATTTGTATTCAAAGCTCCTCAGTTTGGTACTAAGACGTACAGTGTTAATTATTTTAAATTATTAAATTGCAATGATACATATTGTGTCATTTTGTCTGTCAGTCAACTGAAGAATATCCCAGATGAAAGGGACAAGGTGTCCCATGTCTGTTAGTCACATGTAACTGGTCTTATAATCTTATGGCCGAATGGTGAGCATGTGCACACTTTATTGTATGATCTGTCATTAAGACGATTCCCTGGTTGTACGTGACAAGTAGAAGGGTAGCCTAGCCACCTGTGTGGGTTTTCTCCGGGTCATCCGGTTTCCACCCACTGCTAAATCCCCCTTTGTGTAAAAACCTTATTGAAATGAAATTGAACCATGTTAATCCCAAAATGACCTAGTTTGTGTCAAGTGGAGAATAAACCTCATTTCTCTCCCTCTCTCTTCATATTATGTTGTACAATATAGTAACTACTCCCTGAATGAAATATCTGAAAGCTTGAACACAAGTATATTTAAACAAATGCTTACTGCCACTTATTAAAATGGTAATTGACATACAAAACAAAATTCGATCAAGTTCTAAAAATTGAAATATAATTCTATTTGCAATTGACCTTAGTGGCTTTAGAGTTCACCATTTCGGGGCTTTATTGGACATTTGTCATGTTCTCAATTTAGACAGTATGGTCAGTTTCAAAATTAACTGAACTTATGTTAAAGCTGTTGCTCTATTAGTAAGTGCAGGAGGACCGCACTACACGCCAAACAATAATATGCAAGATAAACCCCGGACAAGACAGAAAATAGACATTGCAAAAAATAAATAATTAGCAAATCAAGTGAATGGATCCGCTGTTGCTGGTGTTGGTGTTATATGAAGTTAAATTTTTGTCCCCCGCCTTTCGAAGAAAACAGGGGACTATTAAAATGGGTTCGTCCGCCCGTCTGTCCGTCCGTCTGTCACACTTTTTGGACACAATATCTATAACTCTTTTTCTAATTGAGCTAGAATATTCAAACTTGATGTAGATGTTTATTAGGTCAATACCTGGATAGAGTTTGAAGACGAGCATTTTCTATTTAGGGTAAGTAGAGATAAGAAATTTGATTGGTTGATGCTTTGGGATGCAATAACTTTAGTTGTAATTAAGTGAGAGTGATAAAACTTGGTATATAGTTTTATTCCATCAAAAAGTTTAATAATGAACATTTCCTGCTGAGGGTAAGCAGAGCGATAAGCAATTTGATAGGTCTAGACTTTGGAACACAATAATTCTCCTTCTAATTAAGGTAGAATGTTCGAACTAGGTGTAGGTGAATGCCTTGATGGAGTTCGATGATGGACCTTGTCTGATTCTATCTGATAGAGAGTGATGATACTTAGTGTATAGTTTGATTGCTCAATACTTTTGAAAAAAATAAATGTGGAATTAATAAATATGTGTCATCTATTTATTTTGGGATTTCGGCGGGGGACATCAGCCTCACTGTTGGCTTGTTTAAAAATGATTACACGTAATTGAGAAAAACTAAATTTACATCGTTGATGCCTGCGTGTATACATATATTGAGGGAATATATGTGATTAGTAGGCACAAATATTTGGATCTCATCAGCATCACTATTCAGCAACATCTTCCAATTTTCATTTGTGTAGTTTATGGGGCCCTTACACGTTCAATAATTCTGTCAATATTATTGATTCAATATGTTGACTCAATAGATTGACTCAATAATATTTAACATGTGTGGGCTATATTGATGTAAAATATTTACAAAATTGACAATATTTTACATTAATATAGCCCACACATGTTCAATATTATTGAGTAAATATATTGAGTCAATAATATTGACATAATTATTGAACGTGTAAGGGCCCCATTATGAATGTAAGATTTGTAAATATTTGTGTTTTGTGTAAATGGAAATGTTAAACTGTTTCTAAATTTCATATGTACAATTTATCAACATACACATCAGCCTTGGTATCCAAAGTGGTATCATTATGTTCCATTCCATTATACATTGGGTTCATCCATGGGGTATTCAAATTATCTGCCCTTGGCTTCGTAGTTTGATTCTAAAAATCAGTCCAAAAACAGTTTGCAATCCAGTCTTAGCTTCACTGTTTGTGTTATTCAATAAATTTTATATATAAAAAAGAGATGCACACAAATATATCCTAAAATATCTTTGGATGGAAAATATTGTTCATGTCAGTTTGTATGTATTGTATTGATTGGTCTTTAAACACAGCATTATGATCAGGGATAATATATTTGAATGTGTTTCCCCCATGGATGAAGCAGGGTATTGTGTAGTATAACTGAATGTTGCCACTGGATGTGTAAAAATGAAAAATAACAGAAAATCAAATTGGTGTGGTAAAAGTGAGGTGAGGAGACATATCAAAGATATGTGAAACTTATGAATGTTATCTAATTTGTCAGAATGTTTCATTATATCTTCATTTATAAGGTAACCGTGACACCCTGAATACATGTGTAAATCAAACCGATTAAAACTGAACAATTGTTTTTCTTGAGCTGAAATGATAGACTCCAACAAGAAAAAGTGTTTTAATCTATTTGCTTCAATTATTTGAAAAAGTGTTTCTCTATGCCCCCCCGTGCATTTTCTGTAGTACAGGTACATGTTGTTTTGAGCAAATATGCTGAACAATTAATTTTCCTTGAACCGACTATAAAGATTGAAAGGAAATGGCATATTATGTGTTTAATTCATTGTGTTCTAAGTGATGCATTTGGGCAAACAAACATATACAGTAACGCTTAAGCAAGGAATTATTATGAACGAAAATAGCATATAATATTATGTGTTTAATTTATTGTGTTCTAAGTGATGCATTTGGGCGAACAAACATATACAGTAACGCTTCAGCAAGGAATTATTATGAACGAAAATAGCATATAATATTATGTGTTTAATTTATTGTGTTCTAAGTGATGCATTTGGGCGAACAAACATATACAGTAACGCTTCAGCAAGGAATTATTATGAACGAAAATAGCATATAATATTATGTGTTTAATTTATTGTGTTCTAAGTGATGCATTTGGGCAAACAAACATATACAGTAACGCTTAAGCAAGGAATTATTATGAACGAAAATAGCATATAATATTATGTGTTTAATTTATTGTGTTCTAAGTGATGCATTTGGGCGAACAAACATATACAGTAATGCTTCAGCAAGGAATTATTATGAACGAAAATAGCATATAATATTATGTGTTTAATTTATTGTGTTCTAAGTGATGCATTTGGGCAAACAAACATATACAGTAACGCTTAAGCAAGGAATTATTATGAACGAAAATAGCATATAATATTATGTGTTTAATTTATTGTGTTCTAAGTGATGCATTTGGGCGAACAAACATATACAGTAACGCTTCAGCAAGGAATTATTATGAACGAAAATAGCATATAATATTATGTGTTTAATTTATTATGTTTTCAGTGTTGAATTTCAGCAAACAAGTCTATAACTTCATAGCAAGGAATTATCAACGAGAATAACATATTACATGTTTAGTACATCATGTTTTAAGTGTTGCATTTGAGCAACAAAACATACAAAGTGTTTCTGAAGAGTGTGAGAATCATGAATCATAACATTGTATTATGTGTTTAATACATCTGTGATCTTCACCAAAAGAAAAACAGAACTTTATGTGGTCGATATAGGTTTCAAAAGTATTCTTAAAACTAGAAAAGTACTTATTATGAGAACATTAGTTAAGGTAGACGTGTGTTTTGATTTTATAAATACAAACTAAAAAACAAAGCATTGTGGTTTAAAAATCCTGTAAAACTCATTCTTATCAGTAACAAATTACAGAAATGGAAAAGTTATTCAGTAATATTATGGTGGATTGGACTTTAAAATGGTCCTTGCAATCAAATAAGGACCATATGGGGAAAAAGCTGCTAAATGTAGCTATGTGTGACTTTAAAATCCGGGGAAACTTGTTGTAGTCGGTAACTAATTACAACAGTGGAGAAGTTTTTCTGTAATATAATGGTGGATGTGTTGCTTTAATCTTGTGTACTTCTCCAGACATGCAGCATTGCTAAATTTGAGGCATTTGCAAAGAAAATGACTTTAAAATGGTCCGTGGAATCAAATGAGGCCCATATGGGAATAAAAGCTAAAAAAACTCATGAATCCTATTCATACATATACCAATATGGGACTTTAAAAGCCGGGGAAACTTGTTGTAGTCGGTAACTAATTACAACAGTGGAGAAGTTTTTCTGTAATATAATGGTGGATGTGTTGCTTTAATCTTGTGTACTTCTCCAGACATGCAGCATTGCTAAATTTGAGGCATTCGCAAAGAAAATGACTTTAAAATGGTCCTTGCAATCAAATAAGGCCCATATGGGGAAAAAGCTGCTAAATGTAGCTATGTGTGACTTTAAAATCCTGTAAAACTCGCTGTAATCGGTAACAAATTAGAGAAGTGGAAAAGTTTTTCAGTAATATTATGGTGGATTTGACTTTAAAATGGTCCTTGCAATCAAATAAGGCCCATATGGGGAAAAAGCTGCTAAATGTAGCTATGTGTGACTTTAAAATCGTGTAAAACTTGCTGTAATCGGTAAAAAAATTAGAGAAGTGGAAAAGTTATTCAGTAATATTATGGTGTATTTGACTTTAAAATGGTCTGTGGAATCAAATGAGGCCCATATGGGAATAAAAGCTAAAAAAACTCATGAATCCTATTCATACATATACCAATATGGGACTTTAAAAGCCGGGGAAACTTGTTGTAGTCAGTAACTAATTACAACAGTGGAAAAGTTATTCTGTAATATAATGGTGGATGTGTTGCTTTAATCTTGTGTACTTCTCCAGACATGCAGCATTGCTAAATTTGAGGCATTCGCAAAGAAAATGACTTTAAAATGGTCGTTGCAATCAAATAAGGCCCATATGGGGAAAAAGCTGCTAAATGTAGCTATGTGTGACTTTAAAATCCTGTAAAACTCGCTGTAATCGGTAACAAATTAGAGAAGTGGAAAAGTTATTTAGTAATATTATGGTGGATTTGACTTTAAAATGGTCCTTGCAATCAAATAAGGCCCATATGGGGAAAAAGCTGCTAAATGTAGCTATGTGTGACTTTAAAATCCTGTAAAACTCGCTGTAATCGGTAACAAATTAGAGAAGTGGAAAAGTTATTCAGTAATATTATGGTGGATTTGACTTTAAAATGGTCCTTGCAATCAAATAAGGCCCATATGGGGAAAAAGCTGCTAAATGTAGCTATGTGTGACTTTAAAATCCTGTAAAACTCGCTGTAATCGGTAACAAATTAGAGAAGTGGAAAAGTTATTCAGTAATATTATGGTGGATTGGACTTTAAAATGGTCCTTGCAATCAAAAAAGGCCCATATGGGGAAAAAGCTGCTAAATGTAGCTATGTGTGACTTTAAAATCGTGTAAAACTTGCTGTAATCGGTAACAAATTAGAGAAGTGGAAAAGTTATTCAGTAATATTATGCTGGATGTGTTGCTTTAATCTTGTATTCTGTTCCAGATATGCAGCATTGAAAATATTAAAGCATTCAGAAGGCAAATGACTTGAAAATAATTTTTGATATTGACTGTTTGATGTAAAATCCCCCTGTACAAAGGAATGATGTAAGGACAATGGTAGCTGTCCTTCTTAAAACCAAATAGCATACCTAAAGCAACAGTGGCATCCATGCAAATCCAAATCATTCACTATCAAGACAGAAAAATAACATTTTTGGCAAAGTGATGAGTGTTGTGCACGGGCAGGGTATGCTCACTCTTTCTAGAACACCAGATATCACTATTACACAAACTATGTTGGAGAGTTTACAGATTTACCTTGTACCAGTAGTGTACAATTAACCATTTTTGAATGGATATGGTTCATCCATATGCAATTATATACTTCAGTGAAGAAAACCACAAATAAATCATTCTCTTTAATGTAGCAACGGGTGCCGTGCACATACCAGAGGTCTCTAGAACACCTGATACCACTTTCCATTGGAAAGTTGCACATTAATTTGAATAATTTAGACATGATGTTTTGAAGTACATGTACATTTAGGTATCTGTACATGTATATCAATGTTTCATCATATAATATGGGAACATATATATATGTGTTGGATTGAGAAATTGAATGGAAAAATATATTTTTGTATTTTTCAGAAATGAGGGAATACTTGTCTAATGCCAAGAATTAATATATGGTTTGGGATTTGATTAATTAAATAACAGGTGGGTATAGCAAATAATTATAAATAATGAGAATTATGCTTTTTGAATCTTTATATTTACATAGATGGATTGCTTGTTCAGTACACATAAACATGTGTGATTATGGTGGAACTTAAACTTTAACAGACATACATATACATGTAGAGCCCTGCATTCATTTTATTAAAAAAGAATTAGGGACGTGTTATTATTATGATTGATTTGATATCACCTCAGAAATATGAAGGCCATGTGTTACATTAGGTCAAACTAGTAGCTGCTTGTAACTCATATCATATAGTGGGTGCAATGTCATAGCAATTGCTGTTCATTGTGTCACAAGTGGTACACCATACATCTGCAGTTAAAGTAGTCCTTGAAACAAAATGGCTGTTTGTTTACAAAATTTTTAACAACTTTGTGAACCTAGAACTAAGTTTTGATAAATATTTTTCAGATTTCAAGTCTTGATGGTTGGAGTTTGTTTATCTGGGCAACTTTTAGCTGGATTAATTTTCCAGTATTCTGTTTCATAAAGCCTGTAGCTGCGCAGCCCTGACTTAGGAATTTTCTACATTATTTGGTAAATATTTTATTTCAAAGACGTTTTTAAAAAATTTTATCCATTTTTTATTGTTCTATAACATCTCAGGCACATATAGATACCAACATTTAGGCATTTATACTACTTTAAATGCCTTTTTGAAAAACCTCCATTTCAGGTGTTGTGACAAAATGGTGTCACTTTACCTTGCCCTTAATACTCAGATAAACACTAACCTGGCTTTCCAGATTGGACGATAATAATTTCTGTGGTGGTTTTATATTAAGGTGTTGAATTAATATCATTAATAATTTCAATTAACTTCTTTCTCAGAGCTTTATGACACTGAACAACAAACCTATCCCCGAAAAATACGCAAATTACGTAAACAAATGTAAAAAAACTTCTGTGAGGTGTTACAACAAGTATTAGGGTAATCTCCCTTGAAACAAACACACCACACCTCAATTCTCCAATATAGTCCAAACAGAATACAATCCCACTTAATTCTTCCCACATTATGAAGTGGTCTGACTACAGATATCAATTTATGGTCAAACACAACCAAATTACCGCCCACTCGACACAAACTAGATCATTTCGGAACTAACATGTTGTTTAATTTTATTGCAATAATTCGCTTGCACGTAGTAGTCTTTAGAAGTGGGGGGATCGGAGGACCCTGGGAAAACACACGAGGCTGGACAGGCGCCACTAATCCTTGCCACGTACAACCGGGAATTCGTAACCACGCCAGTTGGTTCAATGACAGGCTTTATGGTATAGCACGCATGTGCTAACCATTCGGCCATCCAAACCCCCCGGCAGATAGAAATGTATCGACTAAACATATCAATATGTATTGAATGCTATGGGTTTTTTTGTTTTAAATGTTATGCTAATTTGTATGTTTTTGTAAAATAAATTCTGTTCTTAGTTCACTGTTGTTCTGTGGTTGGCTGTAAGGTATAAAAGGTGGGGGGAAGAGAATTTGTGAGTTGTCAAGCGATATCACTTTGAATGAAGCGGACGTAAAATACCACACTTCACACAGAGATTTTGGGAGAACAGTGCCATATTGGTAAGCGATCCAACTGGTGTTTGAGAGACAGTTCTTTACAGAAATTTCTCCAGACGTCCCTGTTAGACATCGCTCCCCAGTGTATCGTGGGCCTACGGGGAATAGCAAGGGACTTACGATCACTTTCCGTACACTTACGTCAAAGGTTTGACAGACCATGGCGATGTAAAGATAAAGTCAAAGGTCCAGAAGTCTTGGTAGTGGCCGATTGGATGAGAGAAGACACGGAGATATTGCAAAATTACTGGCCATCAACACGATACGAGTGTCATTTACATTGCGCAAAACAAAACTTGTTCGACAAGCAACAAAAGCGTACCATCAGCCTGAATTTCAATTACTCTGTCTTGTTTAAAAATACCCGAGACGCCTCCGAAATTGGTGCGTTGTCCCGACAGATGTACCACTCACGCTCCAAGTATATACAGGAAGCTTATGCCGATGCGACGAGTACCCCTTGTAGTTATTTACTCATTGATTTGCAGCTCGACACATCCGAAGCTTTGCGATTGAGATCCAACATTTTACCCCAAGATGAATTGCTCATCGTCTACGTCCAAAACGCTGTTACCGGACCTTCGCGATCTAACGGTATGAAAGAAAAGGAAAGTTTTATGAAAGGACGAAGTCCTCCATTCTCAAGTTACAACATTTGACTTTCGATATAGCTTATCGACAGTTGGTCAAAAATACAGGCAGGGGACGTATTGGAGTGTTGCAGTGGTTCAAGTTGGTGGCCATCCTCTTGTTGAATGGTAACATCCTACCACCTGTTGAATGGTAACATCCAACCACTGCACCGCCAGTTGTTCCGGTCCTTTCCGAAAGAGGAATGTCGCCAAGAAAATGAACATTGTGCACTTCGACGATCCCACCGGCGTTAAACCCATCGAAGTCAGACACAGTTCGAGATCAACTGCTGCAGGTCGTCGAGCATGTTCACAAAAACATGAGCACTCGAATCATCGTCGGCTTCGGAATGAAGTTTGACCACCATCTTACCGGTGCGAAATGGCAGGGTTTTCCCATTCCGTTCCTTACATAGAGACCAATGTACTTAGTCATGAATCCTGTCGGAGGATGATACAATCGTCGACTCGAAATCACGTCCAACAAGGTAACCTTCACGGCGCCAACGATGTGAGGTTCATTGATGTCCCAGTACAGGTAAATAGACCGTACTGGATTTGATATTTTGGGCGTGGTCGGTCTAGAAAGGCAGGAAACTTTGACCATCATTGCCGGTTATAGCTGCAGAGAAATCAACTAAAAACAAAGAACTACTGAATTCTTAAGATATTTTTAGTTTTGTATTCGAGTGAATAGGACCCCGTGTTCTAAATCATTATGTTTCCCCGAATTCGTACATTGGAGTAATTATTTTGACTACTAGTTAGGAACCATTTTATTTAAACCCCTTACCCGTTTTTTTATTTATTATGCCGTGTTTGATAAAATATTGATATGTTTAGTCGATACAATTCTATCTGCCGGGTGAATTGGGATGTATTTGACAATAAATTGATATCTGTAGTCGACTCACTTGTATCTGTAAGACTAAGTAGATTTTGTTTGACAATAAATTTATGTTTTAGTCAATCCACTTCTCTCTGTGGGAAGAATTAAGCGGGGTCGCAATCTGTATGGAATATGAACAAAAATCAAATCAAATCTGAATAATTATTTTGAAGTGGCTGGGGCTATTTTCCACATGTGGTAAGACAATCCGGAGACTATTTGCCACATGTGACAAGTCTCGGTATCGTAATTATCAACAAATTTCAATGAAACTTACATATCACGATAACATTAATAATATCTAAGAGTAGGCAACATTTCCACTACTTCCGGTTCTGGAGATATCAGGTGGCACGGCTACAGACCACAATTATCAACTAATTTCAATAAAACTTACAGATTATAATTACATTAATAATATTTCAAACTAGTTAAAATGTCGGCCACTTCCGGTTAGCGGTTTCGGAGATATCAGGTTACCACACATTTGATGTGACACGGCTACAGACCACAACTATTAACCGATTTCAACGAAATTTGCAGATCACGATAATAATATCTCAAACTAGTTAAAATTTCGACCACTTCAGGTTAGTTGTTTCCGCGATATCCGGTTACCACACATTTCAGGCTTAATTTGCTACCCTTGTAAAATGACGAGATTATTACTATTATTATTATTATATGGCACTGTATGGTGTTGTTGCTTGTTAATTTCAAGGGAGATTACTCTAATACTTGTACAGAGGTTTTTACAGTATTTAACTTAACTGGCGTATTTTTGGGGGATAGGTTTGTTGTTCAGTGTCGTAAAGCTCGGAGAAAGAAGTTAATTGAAATTATTAATGTTATTAATTCAAAACCTTAATATAAAACCACCAAAGAAATTATTATCGTCCAATCTGAAAAGTCAGGTTAGTGTTTGTCTGAGTATTAAATGGGATCTTCAGTGTTCTTTGTTTATAAATGGATGAGTAACGGAGACAACGCTGACTAGTACATGTTGATCAATATTTGGGAATAATAAACCACTAGAAGTTGTAATTGAATTTATAATGTTATTTAAGACTATCGATATATGAAAGGTCAGATAATGAGCTGACAGTTCTCACTAATATAGTTAAAAATAGATATTGTAAAGGGAATGTGCTAAAATTGTTCCAGTTTGAGATATTCAGATCAGCAGATCGGATTCAAATCCAGTGCAATCCAACACAAAAGATGACATCGAAGATTGATTAAGGGTTTTTCATGTTAATAAATGTCAAATTAATAGTTTATATAACATTTCAGACCTAAACAAATAGGAAGATTTAGCTGTTGCATAATGTTTGTATAATTTGACTACTGCGCTAGAGTTTATCAAGTTATTGAAGACATTAGTATTTGGGAATTATACACTAATTTTATATTACTAGAATATATTATTGAATTTATATAAGAACTTGTTGTAAATTATTATTTGTTAAGATTTGCTGTATAATATTACTATATATGCTTAATTAGAACTTTGAATTTAAAAAAAAAAATTTATGTTGTCCTTGATCATTGTAATTTTAAAACCATGATGTATTACAATAAAATGTTAATAAACTTTTTACTCTATTTACCAATTTAATGGAATCGTAATTTTGTTCTTTTTGCATTTTCATACCTGATTCGAATTCCAATTTGTCCAAAATAAAAAACAAAAGACACCAGAGGCCACATTTATAGTACCCCTTTGCTACATTAGCACCGCGTTGTGAGTGGTGGTGGGCAATAGGCCCTGACAATGAACAACAATAAGTCGTTGTGGTCGGACGAAAACACGAAGCCCCATGTACACATTGGACTACACGTAAAGTAACACCGCTGAGCGGCCAAAAGTTCCTGCCGCCCTAGCAATAAAAAACTTCTAGTCATTTGGGTGGGACGAAAATACGAAGTACCCTGTAAAGTAGCTCTACTGAGCGGTGAAAATGTCCTACATAGCACACTTTCCGTCGTTATTTTCCCAGTCGGTGCAGAACGTAGGACGTTAAACATCATTTCATTTTGATAATAAGACGGCGGACACAACGATGTCTGGCTAAAATCGAGTAGCAAGTTGTGATCACGCTTTAACACTGTTCCGATTATATTTGAACAATCAATCCCCATCCCATCCCAAAATCCTTTTTTTATCTTTGATAGTGTGTGTACGGTGGGCGGGATATGCAAGCAATGTGTTTTATTCCGGGTTGGGTTTAAGAGATAGAGTCGATTCTGTCATTTGTATGTCTGCGAAGATGTATCACCGTGATGAAGGTAGTTGTACAGGATTAAAAAAAACATTTTCACGAAACTGCTACACTGAATTATCCAGGTAATCCGCTAGACCACGCGTCTTTGGTGACTCCTTTAGTGATACATTTTCTTTAATTACACCTTTTCTTTTAAAATAGACTAAACTTTGTCACTACTAATCTGTAAAGATATTCCTCCTCGAAAGGATCTTTAACTCTCAGCCAAATAGACAATTAAAGTGATATTGTTGTTATTTAGGTATTTCACCATGGAGGTTGTTAATGGTAACTTTATGTCACTGGGAGCTTTTTGGGCAATAGTTGGTTTTATATTTTGATTTTTCCAGGTCATTATAAGTATCACAGTTACTGACGAAAATAAGGTTTGGAGGTCAAATTACTCAAATACGTTAGGTAATGCACTTTTCGACTCTCCTGTGGATAATGCTGCTAAAATCCCTGTGGAAGAAACAATACTACTAAGGTGTGGACCGATTATGTTCAGATAATTAATTAAATTACGCAAAAAACAATCAAGAGTGTCTGTATTTGTTGGTGCGTAACCACGTTACATTCATAAACCATAAACATAATGAAAAGAGCGCTGTGGATATAAACATGACGAAGGCCCCTGGGATGGAAATATCTGCATAGATTTTAATAAATTAACCTGGCATGATTTGAAAAGAAAAACTTAGTTTTAATGCTGCATTTTGGACATTCATATCCACAACTTGTCATTGCTATATTATACCTGTTAGAAGGCCCATATGGCGTGCTTCGGATCTTATCCAGAATGTCAAGACATATATTTTCTGTAACCTGACG
Organism: Patella pellucida; assembly: GCA_917208275.1. Taxonomy (NCBI): domain Eukaryota; kingdom Metazoa; phylum Mollusca; class Gastropoda; family Patellidae; genus Patella; species Patella pellucida. The sequence continues at coordinate 69,999,050 of OU795039.1, forward strand.
AATTGGGTAGTGCAACAATTTTGCGGGTACTAGTGATGAAAAACGTAACATGATGATCGATCCCTTTTCTTTTTGGATATATTGTTTGTGGACTGTGACTGGAATTAAATGAGGTTCTACTTCCTACTTGTCATCCCGGGCTAATAACTACCGACATACTCCACGCCTAGGTGGCCGCATTTCCAACAACTCGTTTTCGAATTCTAAAAGTCCAACAAAAGAGTAAATCGGGGAAAATTGGTTTTACGAACCAACCCGTGAGATTGTAAGCCCTTTCATGGCAGATTCTCCACCCTGTTATAATATTGCACTTCGGCGCTCTCTCGGTCAACTTCAAACTAAATACCCAACACCAAGCACACAGTAAAAGAATTAATTTGTTCGACATGAACAGTTTGTAATAGCTATATTACATTACTTAGAAATGTTGGTTTTCTACATTGTTTAAAATATCAATGGAAACAGTTCTTCTTGGGTTAATAGCCATTCTTTTATTGAATATTTAATAGCTGTCTGTTACACAATGAATTGACATATGAGAAAAGCAGCCAAGTATAAATTAAAACATAATAATATAAAACATATCGATATATATAACATATCCTAATATACGTATCTCATATTAAAGGACCTAAATCCGTTACTCAAAATCCTCCAAAATCTTCCGACATCGAAATCACGAATTATTGAACCAATTTAAATCAACACTGATGATGTTAACTTACCGGGAAAAGATGAGCTTATGATATCCGATATAAAAGATAAAATATTTTTTTAACATTGGTACACGAATAGTCTTTCATAATGCGCCTCTGACCCAGTTGTATTGAGTGACTCGAGGGAGGAGGCTAGCTAGACACATTGCATCAAACGGAGTTATGTAGACTGGAATAACTAGACGCTAGAAATTTGCACTTGATTGAAATTGCTGGCTTATTTCGCCGAACATAACTGATTTAAAATTGGAGTAAAAACGTATACGATTTAATGGAAATCAGTTTATATACATTCCGATTACAGTATTATATAAGTTGCGACCCAATTTTGTGAAATTCTAGGTCCCAAATGTTAGCGATTTAGCTCCTTTAATACGTGAACTATTATATCGAATCATCCATATCCGAGAATGATTTTAGTTCCCTTCTTGATTAGTAAATCGTCTACAGTTCTATAGTAAATAAATACAAGTTTGATTTCCAAAGTTTATGAGGAAATGAAGTTTATAAATTATTTATTTATCTTTTTCACTCTAGGTTTCGGAGGTATATATTTTTCTCATAGTAATAATAGGATAGTCATGTTCTTCATTATTATTTTCCGAAAACGCGGAAACAATGCAGGTGCTAATACGAGAGATCGGAACATCTAATAAAATAATCAAAGAACACAAAGTGGCTACTAAACTAAAAGATAATGTACCCAACATCGACTCAGATGCTTTTAAATTATCGGCTGTCCTTTTAAGTCGAACACTCTTGGACATGATATTTTTGTCTACTTTCAGTTCCCTTTGAGTCTCCTTAGAAAAAGCTATCCCATCTATGAGCACTGATGTCAATTTCCTGCAGGGACATGGGCACTGACAATTGGCGCCAAGACAAGGTGGTGTTAATCCAATAGGTTTAAATACATGCGATTTGTTAGTTATTGGTTGTTGAACCATCGATGTTCCGCCCGATTGTTCTATTGTTGTTGTATCGCCCTGCTGTGGAGTTGTTATCTCATCTTGCTGAGTTATCTCATCTTGCTGAGTTATTATCTCATCCTGCTGAGTTATTATCTCATCCTGTTGAGTTGTTATTACATCCTTTTGAGTAGTTATCTCACCATACTGAGTTGTTATCTCATCTTGCTGAGTTATTATCTCATCTTGTGAAGTTGTTGTCTCATCCTGCCGAGTTGTTATCTCTTCCTGCCGAGTTGTTATCTCATCCTGCTGAGTAGTTAGCATTTCCTGCTGGGTTGTAACCTGGTCTTGCTGTGTAGTCATGTCCCCGTCTTGCTGTGTAGTTACTACTGCCACGGTTGTTGTTAATTCTAAATAATACACAAAAAGATAATTTGAGGGATATATATATAGAGAAAAAGGCAGTAAGTGTGGGGGGGGGGCATCTTATGTTTAATAACCAAATATAAGTTATATTATTAATTTGCCCCATGAGAATAAATGGTCATCGATCTAGTATCTATAATCCAAGTTATTTTTCAGATTTAAATGTTGTAACACAGTGGAAATATCAAGGGTTTCCAACGATTTAGCTTTATGGGTTCCTTCCTGTTTTCAACTATTTCAAAGTTAGCACTTTTATAATAATACCTATTTCGCAGTTATCACCCGCATATCCGGGTAAACAGCGACATCTATAGGATATTCCTACTTCTAAACACCATCCGTTGTTTTTACATGGTTGTGAAGCACATTCTTCGAGTCCTAACAATAAATTAATAACAGTTTAGATATGACCATTTGGACACACGTAAATTTCAAACGAAAATCTCAAACATCTGAAACATCATATTCATCTCGAGATAAACGTAAATACTCATGAGATACGATAAACAACGTTTGCTTTTGCAGGAGTGATAAAATGAAATGGCTTTGGACGCCTTCTTGTTTTGCACCAACGAAAATAAATGGTGATGCGAAATTGACAGGGGCGCGTGGGTGAACTCATCTCTCCATATCCAATTGCCCGAAAACTTTAACGTGCTATTATGGGCCAGCCGCATTCACGGAACCTAGTCTTTTTTGTCGACTAGATTCCATTGTTGGCGGGGGAGGGGGGGTCGGGATGACCTAGTGGTCTAGCTGGCCGGTCACCTCTGGCTTGCGGCTGTGGTTTCGAGCCCTAGTGTGAGCGTGTGTGACATGGAGATAGGGGCGCCTTCTCAACCTCGTGGGTTTCCTCCGGGCACTCCGGTTTCCTCCCACTGCTAAAGACCCCTACGTGCAAGCGAATTATTGAAATACAAATTAAAAACCATACGTTAGTCCCAAAATTACCTAGTTTGTGTCTAGTGGACGTTAAACCCCTTTTTTCTCTCTCTCTCTCTCCATTGTTGGCTGAGAAAACTCCTTGTGGTTTTTAAGACTACACCCTGCCCCTGTCGTTACAGGAGTACAGGACAGACGATATGACAGGGGGGATATTCTAAAAACAAAAAACCTAGAGACCTCGCAAATGCAAGCAATGATAGACAACAGGAAACAAATATAAGCAATGATAGATAACATGATAGACAACAGGAAACAAATGTAAGCAATGATAGATAACAGGAAACAAATGTAAGCAATGATAGATAACATGATAGATAACAGGAAACAAATGATAGATAACAGGAAACAGGTTAACTGTTAATCAGATAAAAGAACTTACCTGAAAAATCAGTCAATTTCATGCCTCCTGGGTAGCCATAACCTTCTCGGCTACCAAAGCCGTAGGAAAGAAGAAAAAATGAAAAACGGGATTTGTAATCGACCATATCACTAACTGGGAGTATGTGAAACGTCATATCACAGATATCCTCAAAACTGGTGATTTGTGGTACAATATACGATCTTGTGGTTTTGTCAGAAATAATTACCGCATAATTGGAATACGATGAACTCAGTGCTACATTTAGTGTGTAGTGTTTGGCGTATCTATTGGTCGGGGGTATGATCATCATGGCGGCATCTCCTATATAGTCTGATACAGACGAATCGTGTCTACCTGTCATGTACATTGCTACAAGAACCGGCTCGTTGCTACTAACACATACTTTATCGGCATCAGTTAACTGAACTGTTTTATACTCGCTTGAATCTAATGTAAAACTTTGTGAATTTATGTTTATAATTGTCCCATTATTTAATGCAACAACTCTTAACATGGCAGGATAATCTTGACCAATCGGAGCTGCTATAACAAACTTAGTTCCAAGTTCAGATGTAGGTGGAAGCATTTCTACCATATGGTCACAATATGACGTGGACGGTAAATCAACACACAGATTGCCGCTGAGGACTGCTACTGGCTTGTCTGATTTTATAATCGAACCGGAAGTGTCGCTGGAGCAATATATATTAATAACATCGTGGGTATTTAATGTGTATACAAACGTATAGCTGGTTTCAACCTTAAACCATCCAGATGAAGCCGATAAATAGCAATAGTTTAGACTTGGCAACTTGATTTTTACTGTCGTACCATCTTCTACGCCTACAACAACAATCTGGGCTGAAATTAAATCGAAAATTAAACGTAATTCTGGAGAAATGAGGCGATATAGAAAACAAAACGCAGCGATCTTCTGTACCATCTTAAGAATGATACATTTTCATTTTAGCTCACTTTAGTTCTTATAACTTATTGTGCGCGTGGAAACAACAAGCACGAGCGCACTATATAATGGACTCGAGATTGAGCTGGACGCCATCGGAGATATCTTTAAACTGTGACATCATTATACCAAATCGACACACAGTTGTCCAAGAAACCAGCAGCATGCTAAATGTCATTTCGATCCTACTTAGACATTTTTTAAAGAGCAAGGAGGAAGAAAAAAATGAGTACCACGGGAGAAGGGAATATGCGACAATAACAGACGGATAGGAAAACAGTCAGTACTTTCTGAGAGCCTAATTATTACTTACGCCTGCCAGTGTCCATATTGACAGCTAAATACATTATTCCTAATGATGGAACTGGTAATGCTAAATAACCATCATCCGTTCTGCTACCGTCTGTAAACCCATAAACAGATACCTTGGCCGATGCTTCAACAGATATACCCTTCCTTGGTAAGACTTCAAGATACGGCGATGCACTAGCAATGGTACCATAACTGACCCTCTTTGATTCTCCAGCAGCAATTGTCAGTTCCGTTGTCTGATTAATTTCGTGAAATGTTACTGTCACATCCGATGCTTCTCTTGCTGTTATGGTGACATAATTGACGGTTGTGCCAAAATTTCTTAGAAATGACAGCACAAAATGTGTTCCCCAGTGATCAATGTCAACACCTAAAAGGGAGAAAAGGAAGACTAACATACCGTTTATTTTTTTAATTTCTGTAGTAGCGGGGGTACTCCGATATTACTCTAGAAACCCGAGAAGAACATTCCAAACCTATGCATTAGTAGAGTACAACAAACAGTGTTGTAACTTCCCAGTTTGAAATCATATACTACCCAGGCGAAGATTTAAGTGAATCGCCCAGTTAGTGCCACTGGTGAGTGCTTCGTGTGCCGGGCGCCTGTTCAAATGCTATGTCAACAGCCGGAATTGACAGACAGGCCTTGAGATTCTGAACACATTTCGTATCCTGACTTTCACGACATTGACTAAAATTATTAGGTATAGTCAAAAACAATTAAAAACTCATATACTACGCTGTCTGAAATTTTTACGCGCCTATTAGCGCTTACGAAACAGGTTAAATGAACAGGCAAATCTCGAGATCCTGTTCCATTGACTCCAATTTTTGGTCATCTCGTTCACAAGAATTTGCTCCCATAACATGACCTGAAATGCCAGGATATTGACTCATTTTTTAACAAATTTCTTAGAGGATACTCCCGCTTCAGGTTTTTCAATGTTATGGCTAATAACAATCATACATGAACTTTATGTCAACTTGAATCAAACAGCTTTCCGGCGAGATACCGATCGACGAATAACTGGCATTGCGACCTTTTTTGTACTTGGATGCTCAGTGTTATAGCTAATATTTTGTTGACATTCGTTTTGCGGTGGGATTGTGGATAGCGCCATAGGTTTGGAGCCATCGTCCCCTCCCTCCCTCTCCATTCTCAGCTTCTAGATCCGCAACTGATTCCACCCAAAATTTTAACAAAGCACATCAAACCTACCCTTACAGACACTTAGATGTAGAAGCAGCCACGCAGTCTGAAAATAAAATGAATGAATGCATGACTGACTGAATGAATGAATATCTGGACATATTGCTTAAATTCTAATGCATGTGAAACAGAAACACAGATCTTTTTGAGCAGTTTTATAAAATAGTTTTACAAGAAAGACTCAGAAAACACATCGACAACCGTATTGACAATATGTAACAGATTTACAGTTTATAACTATTTTGTTATATTTGTGTTATATATTTTCAGTTAAAGCAAAGCAAAAACTTACCAAAATGAATCTGGTGCCCTGGTTGCATTGGCATGACATGTCTAACTATTGGAATATTAAATAACAATCAGAACAAAGATGTTAAATTGTAGCAAGAACAAAGCTAAATCTCATCCAAGCAATGTACTACATGACTTTCTTGGTCAATACTCTACGTAAAACAATTTGAGTATGTCATGGTTGTATGTTTATCTACTGTCTCCGGGGAGAAAATATATCGAAAATATTATTGAAATCACAACCGTAAAAGTTCAATCCAATGGAGAAAGGAGCATTATTGATAACCCTAATCATTTCTTTTTTAAGAATGTGACAATATTGATTTCATTGCATAGCCCACGCATTGTTATTATTAAATAGAAAACTTTCTTTTACAATACTGATGGATGTCATTTTACAAAGCCTGTACACTCTTTTTGTAATGTAGACCATCTTCAAAACACCATGAATGTTTTATTCGCAGACTATTGTAAAAGATTAAGCTGGTATGGATATAAGTCATAAATTGGTTAAATTCCGTTCAGCATTTACACTGATACGACGAAATGACCATTCCATCGCTCTATGCCTCTCCATCGCTCTATGTGACAAGTTTGTTTACCGTGATCCAAATTGACTGGCCTCGTGAATACAGTACAAGCCTGGCGAATATATAAAGTTGGTGGTATTAAAATGTTTAATAATCAAACAAAATATGTTAACAGGGATTAAAGATAACTTCCCGCGTACCAACTGGGAGTTTAAAGGGCTAATCCCGATAATATTTTGGAGAATAAAACTGCTTACTTTTGTGTTAAAACCTATTAAAATCCTGTACCTTAGGGCCGAGCAACTTATTCAATATTTGTGATATGTTTTCAAACAACGTATACCCGTCAGTCTTCATCTGGAAATGGATAACGGTGTCCAAAGCTGTAGTGTGCGGTGTTTGGATAAAACCAGACCTTAATTTTATAAAAACAATGTGTGGGTGAAATGTCCCTTTCGTTATCAAGTGCAGCACATGGGTCATACACTGTATAGACCTGTAAAGAAACGGCAATAGATTATCGGGTCACCCACGCAAAAATTGACCAGAAATCTTAAAAGGGTTACGTGTCCGGATAAGCATTTTTGACGTTCACGTCCAAACAACTCAAAATTTGGAGCTGAAATTTTGAGGCAAGGTAAATACACCACTCCTCATTATTTCGGCGCTTAAATTTTATACGAACGCGGACTTTAATTTTTTAGAATCTGTTGATATCGGGACAGTCCCTTTAATGATACATGTATATGCAAACTAATTAATCTATCAAACATTTGCCTCAAATCCGTCTTAAAACAGTTTTTTTTTAGATTATAACTGGCTTTTTTTATACGAATATTATCCGTCCAAACATCGCCTTACAAGATTAATGTCCGATATTACATAATAATTTGGAAGTACTTTCGAAATGGGCCTTTATAAACGAAGCACTGACAATATAAGCACAAAGGTGTGAATGAGGTGGGGTTTGACGTCCTACATTCTGCACAAACCGGTCGAATGAATACTGACAATAAGAACACACCTTGAAGGACAGGCACAGTTATCATTAACAATAGATAATTATAAAATATGTTTCGTTGTTAGCTACTGTATTTATTTAGTAAGGTGTATGGGCATGATATAGTTTGTTATATAGTCTTAAGCGTGCATAAGGGACACTAAATTATACATAGGTTTGGCCTTAAACCCCATCGATTGCCCCGGAACATTGTGAGCCGTGCTATTATTATGGAAGTGTACAACATACATTATTAATATCATATAGGTGTCAGGAGAGCTGAATCTTTTTTTGATATTAACAAATGACAAAGTGGATGACCTATCATTGATTTTAGTGGAGAACAAAATACAACGTCTCGTATATACATTATAACTAAATGTACAAATAATTGAAACTAATATAACTTGTTGACCTTTGTGTTAATACATCGAGAGTCCCCTTCCTGGTTTCATAGTAGACCTATAGTCTAGAATAGAATAGACACGCCCGGTTCATTCACGGTCTAAAAATCAAAAATAAAACACATTGGTCTAAATATTATTAAAATCGACCAATCCTAACGTCAGTAATGATCATCTAATGTTCCCTTTACTTTTTGTTGTTTTATTTAAAAATATCATTTATATGTCTTAGGTCAGGGGTTGGATGGTCGAATGGTTAGCGCTGTATAACAAGGTCTGCCATTGAGTCAAGGGTGACATAAGCTAGGCTTTACGAATACCTCGTTTCTACCCACTTACATCGAGGAAGTTTCTTGCGCATCGGGGCTTTCATGTAAATGTTTTTCTTTCAAATAGTCAATCTTTTTTAAAGGATTTCACATTTCACGAATAGTTGTAACAATGTACGCTAATGTAAATATCTTCACCTAATCGACACACACACGTAATTGTTTTGTATGTAATTAAACATGGATAAGGGATACTAGTACAGGAGCTTACTACTGCCGAATTGCTACTTTCTGGGGGTTGTAGCTTATTGCAACACTTACGACGAAAACTCAGATAAATAGTAAAATTTTACTTTTAATAACGAGTGTCCAAAACTGGTTAACGGTCACAATAACGAGATAGGTATCGCTAGGGCGAGCCGGTAACCAAGACTAAAGTTACAATAGAATACAGAACATATATACAAGCTTAGGATTAAAATAATTATATAATAATATTTGATATAATGTTAAATTGCAAATAGGAAACAGATGTTTAAATACAGAAGAAGATATGGACATAGCAAAATTGCGTGTTAACTATAATTACGTAATATATATCTTAACATTAAGTATAAACTCAAACAGTTAAACCACTTAAAAGATTCGTGAGATATCAATTCGGACATTGGTCAATTACTACTTTAACAAACAATTATATCATAACATATATACAAAGATACGCTACAACACTACTATACAATATTGATGTTCATATGATAGCTGTTTGAGCCAAATAAATGTGAACGTTTTTGTGGATTGGCAAGTCTTCTTAAGAAGTGACAAATCGTTTCCCTAACGTACATTATTGGCATATAATAGTTGAATACATGAAAATACAAATTTACTGTTTACTAACAAGATTTTATAATAAGTGTTAAATCCTTTAATAAACCATTCATATCTTCTTTTCATAATCCAGTCGGATATTTATCTTAAGGCGTTGCTTGTGTGTTTTTCAAGTTAAGCTTTTATCCCTTTTAACCAAATTCTATGTACCCTTTCAAAGAATATTTAGCAAATAAACGCAGAAGAATTACATCTATTAACTACAACTCGTTCATTCTATTTTGTTGACCCTATTTTACAAGCCAGGTAGCAGAGGGTAAACTCTTCATTGATTAGTGTAGATTCTATTTAATGTTATCAATTTACTTTACGTATGTTCGATGATATAATTTTCTGTAGAACTTAAATAGATCTTTGGTTTTACAGTTTTTTTGTAACGATGTTATTTTTAGCTGTTATAATCTGCATCTCCTCAGTATCTGCACAAAATCGTAAGTATCGATTCATATGATTAGAGGTGTCTTTGGTAATGCTAGGTTCACACTGTCGTGCGATGCGTTACAGTGGGGTTGTCCCTTATAAGTTCCTGGTTCGTTTCGCGTAGCCGTATCGATATTGCGTGTGTGACGTCACCAATGCGTGTGTATTTCCCATACGCGATACGGCACACAGATACGTCAGCACGTATCGAACAGCGCTCATGCGGAAAATATCAGTATAACATCGTCGTCTTTTTCCCGTGTTTTTGGCTACTTTTAGACGTTGAAATGTTGTGCCGTGTTTATGAATCCATGTGTATCCTAGAACACGAAGGTGTATATTTGATGTGATTTTAACTTTTAACTATGATAAAGACTGGAATTTAATCACTACTTTTGGTGAGCTTTTTGCGGAATGTTCATATTTGTCCCATTTGTATCTGTGTCTGCATGCTGGCTGATCTACGCTCTAAATTTAGGGAGGTAGGACATTGCAAATCTGTAAAGGTGTATAACCTTTCTGAAATGATACATTAGTGAAACCAAAAATTGCTGTTGAGTCGAAGTCGAAGATTTTTGATAAGATTCGACACTAAAAATTTTACTCCCTTCAGGAATGTGTAGGCTAAGAACTTGGCTAGCACTGTTGTTGATCTTGGTAAATAACTGACATCGTGCTGTAATACAATACATCTCAGCTAAACTGCCCATACGTAGGCGACGCGAAAATTTGCCAAAACTCTAATACTACATTAACGCAACGTATCAAATGACGATACGGATACGTGATACGGATAGGAAAATTCTCCTGGCCAAAGCGGTTACGTCAGAGAGGTTTTAATTATCGTGATTCATAATGATTGATAAGTTCTAGAAACATAATGACATAACCAGCACCAAAACCAGCTAAAACATATAACATATGAAACACATTTTCTGTGTATTTAAAAGTCCGTAGAGGGTATTTCCATTTGTCCGATATCCAGTATAACTCAATTTTCATTAATTATCAATTTCAGTGTGTGAGATATACTTTGTTGGACTGCAAGGAAAGTGCTTACAATCATGTTCCGGGTATGGAGAACCAAAGAATGATCTTGGACTTTATGGGTGTTTATTTAATTATGGATATATATGTTGCGTTAAAACAGCAGGTACTGTATTAGTTGTCTGTTAAAAAAATACCTGTTATGATTATCCCAAACATTTTATCGCCAAGATAACCGAAATTCTTAAACGGGCAAACTTGGTTAATACATGGAGGGTCAGGGGTGCGAAATAATGTCATGATCGGAGGGGTGAGAAATAATGTCATTGGCGGGTTGGAAAATAATGTCATAATGGGAAGGGTGAGAAATAATGTCATTTGGAGGTTAGAGAGATAATGGCATGGTTGGTGAGAGAGATAATGTCATAGGAGGTTAGAGAGATAATGTCATTTGGAGGTTACAGAGATAATGGCATGGGAGGTGTGAGAAATAATTACATGGGAGGTTAGAGATATAATGTCATTTGAGGTGTGAGAAATATTGTCATTTGAGGTGTGAGGAATAATTTCATGGGAGGTTAGAGATATAATGTCATGGGGGGGGGGGGAATAATGGCATGGGAGTTGTGAGAAATAATGTCATGGTTAGAGATAATGTCATGGGAGATTAGGGAAATAATTTTAATTTCATGGGACTCCAATGAAAAATGTTGATTCTACATGCTCTTGACTTTGAATTATATACGTGTGTCGTATATTCTGTCCATGCAACTGTGGAGACTGATAGACGTATAACAAATAACGTGGCAAGGTATTATAGACCTGGACGCCAATTGAAGAGTCCACATTGCTAATTCATCTTAGTATAAGATTGTGAATGCTAATAATAAACAGTAAGTTTAAATGGTAAGAAATGTAGGACGATGTAGGAATCTATTAAGTCGTGTTGACTTTTCAGAACCGACCACAACAACAACAACTACTACTACTACTACTACTACTACTACCACAGCTGCTATAACAACGAAACAACCAACTGAAATACCTTGCGGTGAAAGATCAAATCCTAATGCCGAACTTGGTAGAATTCTTGGAGGATTTCAAACATCTCCATGTGATTGGCCATGGATGGTTTCTATTCGTGGGAAGATCTCAACAACTACTTCTGAAACAGTTCCTTATTGTAGTGGAGTCCTGATTGATAATATGTGGGTTGTTACCACCGCATACTGTGCCTTAATGTGAGTAAATGATCAGAATATCCCTTCTAAGTGTGTAAATGATAAACAACATATTCACTACAATATAGTCGAACATTAAGAATTATTGTAGTTTAAGCATGCCTGGTCATCCCAGGACGTTTTATTTATCGTTGTTTGGTTTGATGGGTGGATTTTATTATGGATTGGTGTTTTGTGTGGATATTGTATGGGGGGTCTCGCCTAGAATAGATCCCTTACCCGCAAATACGTCCGTGGTCCAGTGTATACCATTGGCCTCGACTTCGAGATCTGGAGATCTGTGATGGTTGTTTATGTTTTTTTATTTAAAGGGCCAATCCCGATAACTTTTTGGGGAATAAAATTGTTTAATTGTGTGTTAAAATCATTTAAAACCCATTATCTAAGGCCGATCAACTAACCCGACATTTGTGATACGCTCGAAATAACTTAAACCTGACAATCTGCATCTGGAAATGGAGACCTTTGTATTATACATTATCTTGATAAAACTAGACTTTTTTCTATAAAAATAATATGTTGGCGAAATTAACCTTTTGTTATCAAGTACAGTACATGGGTCATTCACTGTGTAGACCTCTTAAGAAACGTAAATCGATTATCAGGTCACCCAATGAAAAAAATGACCCGAAATCTTAAAAGGGTTACGTGTCCGGATAAGCAGTGTCGACGTTCACATCCAAACGACTCAATATTTTCAGCTGAAATTTCCAGACAATGTAAATACACCATGCTTTTATATTTCGGTCCATAAATTTCACAAATACTCGGACTTTAATTATTGAGACTCTGTTCTTATCGGGATTGTCCCTTTAATTACACAATTACACAGCAATATAAATGTTTGTTACCGAAAAACGGAAATACAATATTCGAAAAATGAATGAACGGGTCATCGAATTTGATGGGAGGGGTGGGTAGGAGTGGCTACGTTAAGGAAGACGTTAAGCCCCATTTCATATAATATTCTCAATCTAAAAGCAACTCAATAGTGCTGAAATCGAAGTCTCACCTCTAAGCTAATATTTCCGAAACTGACTATGAAATGTTCAGATATTTTTTTCTTTACATTCCAGTTCTATTACATCATGTCCCGGTGTTTTAATTGTTTCGGGGTTGTTTTGGGGGGGTTTTGTTGGGGTTTTTTTATATTCTTTTGCGATTTTTTTTAAAAATAGATCATTATTTCAAACCCCTGCCGGTGGCGCATTTTACAATCCAGCTCTATTACTTCATCATGCCCCGGTGTTTTAATTGTTTTGGGTTGGGTTTTTTGTGTTTTTGGTTGTTTTGTTTTATTCTTTTGAGATTTGTTTTTAAATAGATCATCATTTCAAACCCCTGAAGGTGGGGAATCGACAGACAGTTTATCTGTGGTTGTTGGGGAATATAATACTGATGTGCCTGATATTGTGTCTGATAATCCCATAGAAACAACATTCAAGGTCTCCAGTATAATCATCCATGAAAACTATTACAAAACTAACCCGGCACTGTTTACCGTCAATGATGTGTTTAATAATACACTGGATAAGGAATGTAAGTTGTTGTTACTTTCACGATTATCTCCCTTCCAATAACCCCAGTTGAGGGGAAAACACAGCTTGCATAGGAGTCTCTCAAGACATTTTTTTGTAGCCAAAACGAATCAAGGTTTCAAATATTGCCACTGCTGGTTGCTTTCTGGTGTTATGGGTTTACAAAAAAATAATATTTATATCGTGGGGCGTGAGGATTGTCCGGTAGCGTATGCTATGTAGAAGCTGGAATTGCACAGAACCAGGGCTTTCACAATTATAGTAGACCTACAACAGCAGCTATGGCAATTGCGTGCAAAAAGCGTAGAAAACCACAGCACTATTGTAGATTAAATCTCTTCTTTATCCAGTAAATTTCAATATATTGTGTGAAGACCGACTTTTTAAGATATGAGAGGTGGTTTATATTGTATGTATAGATAAGCAAGACATATCGAATATTTCGAGAAATAAAAATTTTCATTCTAATTTTAGCATATAACATTGCCCTACTGAAATTGGAGAGACCAGCCACTTTTGGACAATGTGTACGGAAAGTTTGTCTTCCATCTTTCGAAACGACGTGTTCAATTACGAAGACTTGTATGATAGCTGGGTGGGGTGTGAATAAAAACACTGTATTCCTACCACTAGACGAAGGTATGTGACTCCGAACGTACATTGTTCCCTAAATTCCCACGACTTTTAATTTTTAAACTATAAATTGTATATTCCAAACGTATTTTTTTTATAGATTTATACCACCCCGTAAAATATGTTGTCAAAATAAGTCTTTATAACGCGCTATTAATCGGCACTTTTATTAAGAAAATAATATGAAATGGGGGGTTTAACGTCCGACTGCTCTGCTCCTATTTGGAAAAAGTAAAATAAACAGAAATAGAAGTAAAACTAAGCTTAATTTAATTGATTTCCAGATGTTCCTCGAATTCTACAAGAAGCTGAAGTGGAACTGGTAAAATCAGAAGTAATACAGCTGTTTAAAACATTTATCGATACAACTACAGTTAAACCATTGACAACTTATGCTCGTTTTACACAATCAGCCGGTAATACATGCACGGTATGTAGATAGGGAGATTAGGTGAAGGGGACAGCCATTAAGTAACTGTTACTAATGATATAATAATTACTTTTAAAAAGCACACGGTCTAATCTATGGGACCTTAAAAATGATAAAGCATTAAACGACAACATTCATTTTTTTATTAAAGAAAATAAGCGACTAGTTCAAATTGAAATGCAGTCGATTGTGCCTGCTTAGTAAAGGTGCTTGTATCTCATGCTGGACGAATTTAGGGTAGGGTATTGAAATAGGCTCCGTCTGTTAGTCCCGATTTCTTTTCCGGAACATATCTCATAAACCATTTAAGATTGTATTTGCATGGAAACAAAGTTGACTTAGGCTTTGGTGCACAATTTTGTTTCCAGAGCATATCTTATAAACCATTCCGGATGTCGTCATGAAACTTTGTAGACACATTAACGTAGTATTGCATCTGTGCCTTTTGATAATTGGGAAATTCTCAGATTTAATCAATTTTGTGTTTCCATGGGAACAAATTTCTCCTTTGGATGATTTTTGAATTTTAACTACACATTTGACTAAGTTTTTTTTAATATAATTATTATTATAGTATACCACAGGAACTATTCAAGATGCCTTTGTAACACTTTTACAGTCATCAACTTATAATTTTTATTTCTGATGACCGTCGCACTTCCGTCCCGATTTCGTTTCCGGGGCATATTTTAATTATCTGTTCAAGAAGTCATTTTAAAACTTTGTACAAAAATCAACCGATTATATTATTTTATTTTCTGATGTTTAAGCTTATTGTTTAACATACAGCAACTGATTGGGGTAGACAAAGGTTGTTGTGCATACCTTACAGTGGACAGCGGCCCTGCCTTGTTGAGATACTCTAATTAGTGTATGAACCTTCTGACTAGTTTCTCCTTGTGCCTTCCAAAAACAAGTGCTAGGTCGCAGAATGGTGATGACTAGTCATCGTGTTGATTATTACTCCCGCATTGTCTTCTGTAATGTGTGGTTTCTTTGTTCATTACAAATTGCACCCAAAATCATTGCGTCCCAGATATTGGATACTACCAATGTTGATTGAAATGGATTAATACCGAATCCTAATTCCTTTTTTTTAATTTCTAATAATATGTATAATCACATTTGATTTTCATGTATCTATCATGTATTAAAAGGCCAATCTTGGCTATATTTTGGACATTAAATTCGCCCAATTTTGTGTTAAGAGCACGTGACATGTTTTAAAATAATTTTAACCTTTATTATACGGTATCTGGATAAAAAGTGGGTCATGCACTGTAAAAGAAAAACTTGACCGGAAATGTAAGAGGTTTTGACTTCACGTCCAAACGACTCAATATTTTGAGCTTAATTTTTTTTACAAGGTGACTACACCATTCCTCTATATTGTAGCGCTTTTTTTTGTCTGAACCCCTAATTAAATCGGGATGATCCCTTTAATAATACTCTAACGTATTGCGCGGTAGGCTCGCTTTGCCTAATTGACAAAATAGCCTAATTGAATTTTGGACACCTAGGCCTATATTTGTCACCTTTATTCGCCCCCAAATTTCATCCTAGCTTAAATTGTCACAAAAAAAAGAAAATGTAAAGGCCATTGGATTATTAGATTCTAATTAATGTTATGTATTTCTATAGAATGACAACGGAGGGATGGTAGTTTGCAGAAATTCAGAAGGCAGATGGGAATTAGAAGGTATTATAAATGTGCCATATGTAAGAGGATGTGACGTCAGCGACCATTTCCTAGTAACCGACGTATCTGCGGCTTATAACTGGATCCAAGACACAATTAACTCACCCTAAATATAATTGTACTAACGTTTGTAATAAATACATTCTAATTTTTAAACTGGAGTTTTAAATTAATGGGGGAAACAAACGAAGATGCTTGGCTTGGTGTATATCGGGATGAAATAAATACCTTTTTTCTGTGTATTAATGTAGTAGACACAAAATAGTACACAGGGTAAATGGCAACAATTCTGCTGATGTTATAGACGCAATACAACATGACGTCACAAGTAGAACTATACTGGGCGTGGCCTTAATGGTCGGTCATATTATCCATCTATAAAGCGGTAAAGACTTCATGACGAGTTGATTTATAATAAAATTATCTAGAATGTTTTAATTCGGAAGATTTATTCAAGCATCCGATGTAACACAATTCCGGACAATTTGCTGATTGCGATTAATGTCAATTTTTTCACCAACTGGACTACTCAAGGCCCTCAATTCAACAAGCCTGAAAACCCCGAGCAACTTTCGGGTCATCGGGTCAACATCTGTATCGAAAACGGAACCGCTTGCTTAGTGAGCCGACCTTCTATAGCAAGTTTAAATAGTTGTTTGCCCTTGTTCGAGGGACGGGGAAAGTTGTCTAACGTGTGCGCTTTTGATTGTAGGGCATGTTATAAGCAACTAAACATTAAAAAGACAACACAGGTTATATAAAAAAAACACTGACTGGTTTATACACATATAGCACAACGTTCCGACAAGCATTCGCTTCTCTTTTAAGCACAATCCAAAAGGAATTAATAGATTTCTATGAGGTATATATTATCCAACAAATGTAACACTTGTCTTACATAAACAAAATATACATAACGCACACTAACATACTTTTATAAACATTCTTAACTATAACAAAATATATTTCTGGAGATATGTCATTATCGTCACCATCATCATCGTCATAGACCAGAATCCTGTAGCTGAAACACGGAATTAAACAACATATTAGAGACTGCGGTATTTGGGACTGTTACATTAGAGACTGTGTTATTTGGGACTGTTACATTAGAGGCTGCCGTATTTCGGACTGTTACATTAGAGGCTGTGGTATTTCGGACTGTTACATTATAACCTGTTATTTGGGATTGTTACATTAGAGACTGCGGTATTTGGGATTGTTACATTAGAGACTGCGGTATTTGGGACTGTTACATTATAGACTGCGGTGTTTGGGACTGTTACATTAGAGACTGTGATATTTGGGATTGTTACATTATAGACTGTGGTGTTTGGGACTGTTACATTAGAGACTGTGGTGTTTGGGAATGTTACATTAGAGACTGTGGTGTTTAGGACTGTTACATTAGAGACTGCGGTATTTGGTACTGTTACATTAGAGACTGTGGTATTTGGGACTGTTACATTAGAGACTGTGGTATTTGGGACTGTTACATTAGAGACTGTGGTATTTGGGACTGTTACATTAGAGACTGCGGTATTTGGGACTGTTACATTAGCGACTGTGGTATTTGGGACTGGTACATTAGAGACTGTGGTAGCAGTGACTTGTAAATAAGAGATTTAGGTATTAATTGGTAACTCGTACATTCGAGACAAATTTATCTTAAAACGAGGGTAATGAAATTGAAAAATGAATAGCTAAACAATATTAAAAGCCGAAATTTTAGTTCTAAGTACTTACCTGTTCGCATTGGATTTGCGCCATTGCCGTCATTAGCCCCGCTTCTTTTTTCACCGGTAACTGGTACTTGAGAGACTTGAGTATTAGTGACTGGACCATTCGAGACTGGTGTAGTCGCGGCTGGTGTAGTTGCGGCTGGAATGTATGAAAATGTATCTTAATACGAATGAAATGGAATGGAGTGTCATTAAATTCAAATAGTAAATTGATGACAAATGATCCGATCAGAGTCGTCGTATTGTATACAATGCCTGTTTTATTCAATCAAAGATGTCTATCAATTGGTGTTCAAGTTATTTACTGATAATATAAAACAAGGCTCGGAGGGATCACTGGGATTATTTTATAGATGAAACATGGACTGAAATATCCACTTTACAATAGAAAGAAGCTTAAATTACAGAAATAAATGTGGTACGGTGTTTTCGGGAGGTCCGTCTGGGGTGAATAGAGAAGATAAAGTACCTGGTGCTGAATTGCTACTAGTTGGTTGAGTAATTACGACTCCTGGTGGTAGGCTGTACACCATGTTATCTACAGCTGGAAAATAGAGCATTACCATTCATGTGAGTTATTTGGTAGTTACAGGAAGAAAAATTAGTTACTTTGCGATAAATGATTTAAATATATAAGGACGAGAAATCTGACAAGTTATATTAGTCAATTTATTTTCTTCTCGTGGGTAATATTTGTATATGTCAAGTGAGGTACTGGGCTACATGGCACAATACCAGGAAATCAAAACAAAAGGGTTAATTTTTGACATTCTAGTTATGAAATATTTTAAATGTGCTGTTAATCAGTTCCAATGATTTGTTTTCTCTGGTTACAGGAATCATTGTTAGGTTTAGAAAAATAACAAATTAAACCATGTCGCTTCGATTTTGGTTTTTTCAATAGCGGCTGCCAGACAGGGTACGCCAATATTTTGAAAGAGACGGGTAGAGAGCAAACTAAATTCAAATGGGATTTTTTGTACAATCAGGAGCAATAATCCTGAAAGTTGTGATCTGAAATGCTCAAATATATAAATGGGACTGAGGTCTTTGTGATATAAAGATATGTTTTAAGTTTCATCAAAATCAGATAAAAATTGTGACCTCTAGACAATTTGCGTACAAAAAGCGACAATTTTGTCGGGCAGTTTCATTTCGATTTTCCCGAAATTCGAATTCAACCTTCAATTTGGTTGAATGGTGATATATTTAAACGGTTTTTAAAATCGGAGAACAAAAAATTGTGACCTCCAGAGAATCCCCACTAAAATGTGATTTTTTAAAACAATCAGGAACCATAATCCAGGAAGTTGCGTTCGAATATGCGCGATTATCAAAAGGAACCAAGATCTTAGTGTGTAATGATGATATATTCACATGTGGGTTTTTTTAAATCGGAGATAAATTGTAACTCCACAGGGACCACAGGCGCAAAACGCGATTTTTTGGATAATCAAAGGCCACAATCAAACAGTTACGATCCGATGTGTGCAAAAATCGACAGGGACCAAGATCTTTGAGTTATAAACATGTATTTCAATTTTCCTTGATATCGAAAAGAATCAAGATCTTTGGGTTATAAACTTACATTTCGGGTTTCGTGAAAATCGGAAGAACATGGGGCCTCTAGAGGGTTCACAAGCTTGATATACCTTATTTTACGCTATTTGAGTACGACGGGCGGCCAATTTGTCTGTCAATTTTCTGTCGATTTTTTTTACGAAATTCGAAATCAGTCATCTTAGCGTATAACGGTGATATATTCAAACGTAGTTTTAAATCGAATAAAAGTTATGACCTCCATGGGGTCCATTGGGGTCCATGCGATTTGTCGTACAATCAGGGGCCATAATCCATGATTTTTCAGTCCGATACCTGTCAATATCAACAGGAACCAAGATCTTAGGGAGATAAACCTATACTACAAGTTACGTTGAAATCGAAATTGTGACCTGTAGAGTGCCCAGAAACAATTGTGGACGGACGGACGTGGGGCGACGACAATATACGTCCGCACCAAAATGTGGGCGTATACAAACAGGAGTGTTAAATAATTATAAGGCTATTTTGTTTTACCCGTAACTTGTTGATTATCACAATATACAGCAGCATAGTCATCACAAGCTTGATCCACTGCTGATGAATCAACATCACATTCAGTTAATTTACTTTCGCTACCACTGCATGTCCAGGGTTCCTTAAAGGTGGCATATTTTACATTTGACTTGCCACCGCGCTTTGTTGCCTTGCCTCCAGATCCAGTGAGTTGCCGGCACACAACAGCAGCATCGTTGGATGTCCAGCTTTCAGCACAAAGGCCGCCCCAAACACCACTCCTCACAATCAACAATCGATAATCATCGTTAATTTTCATTGAACCCTCAGCTATTTAATTAAAATGAAATCATTAAAAATGATTGTATATATTTTGTATTAATTGATTAACTTCGTAATAATTTCGGTTATTTGTGCAGTGATCAAAAACTATAAATCTTTAAAATATTGATCGCCTAAAACATTCTTCTTAAAATCAATTACAAAAATACAAAGCCATATTTCAGTTTTATAAGCCATAATTATAAATGGTTTGAATGGTGTTAACGTGGATGGGTGACATTTGATTAAGTCTCGGAAAACTGAATTACGTGTACTTACCTGGAATAACTTCATCCGTAGTGCAAGAAACAGAAGCAAACAAATTCTTATCAGTTGCTTCATTAATCACAGGACAATCCAATAGTGACTGTTCAGTACCAGCACAGCGAATTGCGATGGGTGTCTTTGATTTCTTGAAGGTTCCTGAGGGAAACACTTTACCACCTTTAGAGAAGCCCATTTCTTTACATCCAATCGTAGCTTCCTTGTCACCAAATGAGTTAGAGCTAAATCTGGCTTTGGTAAGCGAGTTTCTTACAACTCCGTAGGGTAGATATGGTGCAGTTTCCAGACGGACTATAAGGAAGTATGTAGAATAATAATTATGACGTAGCGTCTGATTTCGAATAAAATGTCTATATAAGTGTCATCTGTCGATTTTATATACCTGTATACGTAATAACATTCTAAAAAACAATTATATATTTTTAAATATATAATTGTTTTATAGATTTTCGTTTATTTGAAGATTTATATATCCCATACTCTGCAACTAGCAAATGAAAAGTAATATGTCAACGGCAAAACATGTGGAAATGTTTTTCAAAGCTATTATGAGTATTACAATTAGCTCAAATACCTCTACTGTAACAATAAACAGCAGCTGTTTTCCAGGAGCAGTCGTTGGTAGAAGGGTGTGGGGGTGTCACATATTCCCAATTTTGTCCTTCGCAACTTTCAATGACTTCTGAATCACCACCACAATTTGTAGAAACTGACCACCAAGATGTACCGGCTTCCACTACGGGCGACATTGGCCATTCGTCACCGTCTTGGAATCCTAGTTCTTTACAGATAGTCGCAGCTTCTTCTTCATCCATTTTGGCCAAACACAAGAAACCCTCTATACCATCCCGTGTTATCTTTACTCGACCAAATCTAGAATTTCCGTCCACCAAACTAAATGTTGCCTCTAGAAAATTATTATTCATGATTTCAATAGAGTTTAAGATATGTACAATTAACAATTTAATATTAAACAATCGTTCTTTTTATGTTTTCGATTTAAGCTAAAAAAATAAAAGTAAAACTGGTACGTACTCTCAGCCTTGTTATAGCATATAACTGCGGCAACCTTTTCGCAATTTTGGTCTGTCTCAGAAATAGGCACCAACGTGCAGTCTTTTATGGAAGATTCTGTTCCCTGGCATGTGACAGATTTAAACCAAACGGGGGGATTCCCATTGTCGTATTCGGTACGTTCTGTGGAAAGTACAGCTGTGTCAAATCCCAGCTGTTTACACACGACGGTTGCCGCTTTATCATTCCAACTATCACTGTTGCATATTCTTCCTGGTAGTTCATCTTTGTTTACATGAACAATACCCTTTTTATTTAAGAAAACACCCATGTCTCCAACTGAAATATTAAGACTTTACTTATAATAGCAGTGCTTTTTATTACCCTAATTTAACAATTTGTATTTTTGGACTTTGAAGGTGAATTCTATTGCCTAGAATACAATGACATCTGCTACTCCCTAGTTGTATATTATGCGATTTCCCTCTACTATTGATTCGACAACTACAACATGAGACTTATACTATTTTTTCGTTTAATGACCTGGGTTGTGATTGCACATAATATTACATCAGGACTGAACTTGGGTCGAAAAGCTCCAATCCTTACAGATAATAAGTATCAATTTCTTTAAGAGACCATAAGCCGACCATTGTAGCACCATGGCCAATGGGTCTTTCTTGTCTGACGTGGAGAGTGGAAATATTAAGGGCCGGTCGCCACACCCTATATACATTACAACCCATGCATATTTTTATTGCTACATATTAGCTGTTAGCCAGTAATCGTCTAGAATTTGTCTCTAGTTGTCGTTGCTTCTCCTTCAGTTGTGTATTTTCTTCTACTTGTTTCTAAAGACGTTTGTCTTCTTCAGTTATAAAATTGCAACTGGTTTCGGACATTCAATTTTCTAATTGGACAAATATGATGTAAACAAGTATAGAGATTGGTCAATTGAGCCCAATGACGTCGACATCTCACCCTTATATCGTAGAATGGAAATTTACTTGTAAACATTCTTATGAAATATCTGTTTACACGTTGTTGACATAGAACCAGTTATGGTACGGCTCTGTAACAGTTTTTATATACTTAATATGTCAATTATACCCTAAGTTATATTTAGTACGTGGGAAACTACCAACTTGTCAAATCAATAGTTAATATAATATAAAGACATCATTAATTTCACCATTCCTTGCCCATAAATACAATGGCGTCACGACTATATTGCTACACCATTCCTGTATTGGACCACTAATGACAGTATTGCACTTTTTAACTACTTTAAGGGATCGATAGTACTATATGATTATCTTACCTGGTAATGAGTTATCAAGTTTACAAGAAATTGCAGCAACTTTAATGTTCGTTGTATCAGCAACTCGAGTTGTGGTGCAGGTGGTTAAATTTGTAGGCGTCTGGTCACAGTTCAGGTCATATATATCACCATTATCATAATCTGACTTAAACATCGTTGCGGGTACAGTAACGCCGCCTTTACTAAATCCCAAGTGTGTGCAGATGAGATTGATTTCGACCTGGTTTAATGACGCTTTATTGATCAGTGCTTGGTTTCCGTTCACTATATATTTAACTAAACCGGCATAACCGTTTCCCTGCAGGTAAGCTGTAATATATAAAACACCACAATAAGCTTTGTGACAGTATTTGTGGGCCAGAAGCGGGAACTGTGAAAGGGTCTAAGGCTTGCGAACTCAATTTTGGATATGCTATAAAATATCCAAGATGGCCGCGATAACGTCATACTTGGTTGCTGGTATATAGTAAGATGTTACTTGTGTATTTTGTACCCTACAATATTTCATACTAAAATAAATGATACAACCTGTGTTGTAGCAGACAGTCATCTTCAGATTATCCAACACCTTTCCGGTTATGCGCTGCCAATCATTGTTAACAGAACTTTCTATGGATGAAAATGAATAACCGTCTTTTGCCGTAGCTGTCCAATACGCTTGGTTAGTTGGTAATAATCCAGGGCTTGGCAAATCGTACATACTCCCCCCTTTAAACCCGAGATTTACACAAACAGCATTCTGATTGATATCATCAACAACAAGCAGGCCTTTCTGGTTCTCACTACTTCTCTCCACGAAATGGTTACCAAGAATATTTCCTCTCCCATTTACAAAACCATAAACGCCATCTGTTTAAATAAACACGACAGTACAATTTGACTTGAATAAATAGAGTTTACGTCACGCCCAAAATGATACCTGTCTGATAGCAATAAATAATGTGACTGTGACTGGTCAGATTTATACACCTTACGATATGCATGAACTAAAATGTGGATTTTAATGATCAATTATAAATGCACTAGCAGACATTTGGATGGTGTGTGTAAACGTCTCTTTGGCAGTTGGCACTGTGAGTGGACCGTCGCTGTCCGCGACAAATCCGCCCACCTCGTCTTGCACACGTATAAATAAACATTAACATAATGACCGAAGTATTTTGATGATGGGACATTAATCACCAATCAAGTAGCTTCTAGTTCTATCACAGGCGGGTCGTGTGAGGTACGTCGTTCGTGCTAGCTCTAAAATACCCAATGAAATTATTTTAAATAATCGACATGGTCCTAGTCGAGACGGACTCGGGTGGTGACACGATACCTCCACGTTTTAATTTTCTTACAAAGATGTACAGTTATATAGTAAAACATGATGTAATACGCCTAATTGAGAATGAAAATTGCAGTTGAAACACAACCTCGACTTTTGGCACTAACCTTTATTCTGATCATAACATCTCACAGCAGCTATAGATAAACAGGTATTATCATTAACTGTCCACAAAGTAACGGGGCAAGCAGCTGGGGATCTATCCGAATCACCACAGTTTAAGTTTGTTATCCATACTGTGTACAATTCCTGTATATTAACTGCCAATATCTCAGAACCATCAGACCCTAAACCTGCACAAATGACTTTGGCGTCAGTTTTACTAAATGTTTCACCGCAGATGACTCCCCATGTGCTCTGGTGGTGGATCTCAACCACATTGTTGGTTGCCAAACGTACCGTATAATCTGCTATTGTATCTGGAAATGGACAAAACATTCTCTTTATAGCCTATTACGACTATGTATAGGTGGACAATGTTATTCCAGTTTCACTGTGATGATTATGTATCAGTCTAAAACTTAAAGGTCATTGGAAGAGCTTCGAATGTTTTGGGGCGTTTTTTTTTTTAAATATTGCAAGTAATTGTTGTTAACATATTCTTTCCATGCGTATAACACGATCCCTAGCAGAAGGACTAACATGACGTAACTGGTTGTCTTTTGACGGAAAGTTACGACTATCCACGGGGAACGGCGAGAATTACTAACGTTGAAATTAACCTGTTGCAGGTAATATTGACATTCGGGTTCTTGTACACACTTCCTCAAAAGCTCGAGTATCAATATTTTGCTTTGCCGATGACCTTTACAAACAAGTTCATTTCGTTAATCAAGAATTTCAGAAGTCTCGGGAAAATTTGGAAAATGGTATTCTGGCTTATTGTGTAAGATGCTGGCTAGCTACCTACAGGTCATTGTTTGGCTTGAGGCTACCGGATTTTGTTGATAAAGGTCTATGACGTGGCTTCCATTTGTCAGTTAATTGTCAAAGACAAGTTTATTGATATGCGGCAGTGACTAGTTGTTTGAATGGTGCGAAAATCCCGAGGTTCCGTGTATAAGTTGGCCTGCACGTAAAAGAACCCTTACCAGATTGAATTCTAAAAAGTAGAGGGCGTAGTGTACCTGTCATGACCAAACGACTCTCAAGTCCCAGTCGTTGCAGGCAAGTGAGACGTTCAACCCTGTGTTTTTCATTTCGTGTTTTCGTTTTATTTGAGATAGAATAAATGTAATAGTTATTACTTGTCATTGAACAGGAAACTACAGCCGGTTTTTGAGTGCCACCTTGAATATCAACAGACGGACAGCCGAGTAGTGAAGCTTCAGTGCCAACACAGTTATAGTCCTTTATCAACATCCCATAATTAGAGTTCCTTGAGTATCCTGTTGTGGAATCTGGATTTATTTTATATGAGACATCATAACCGAGCTCCTTACAAATCACACCGACATCAACATCCCCTAATCCACTATCTGCGAGATACATAGGTCCAGAAGGCATCTGGACAACAACATAACCAAATCCTCGCTCTTTGGTGACAGTGTCTGCAGAAGCACTTTCTAGATATACTGTAACATAGAATGTAAACATGTAATAACACGGATTTGTTAACTTTTACGCATTCTCACGTGGAGAAGTAAATTGTATCAAATGAAAGAAGAATAAAAACTTCTCAAAATTTCCGAAGTATACTATTGTTCTGTACTCAATTCGTCCATTTAAGAGTTAAAATATCAGTGAACCAGCTCCGTGTGTGTTCTCAAAGAAAACTATATTAGAGTCATACAGTGTAAAATTATAGTATGGGAATTCGTTTCTTAATTTATAAATTCCATGGAGACCCTTGGAGATAGTCGAATCCATTTTGATCGAAAATCTAAGATTACATAATATATGACTTATATCCCCTTTCTGTATCTTTGTTTTTGTGGCCCTATATAAACGTATTGATTGGCATTATAATATACAGCGCATGGACACCCGATTCTGCTGTATGGTAGAAGGGTTCACTCAATCCAAAAATAAAGCTTACCTTGCCCTCGGCAGTTCACAGCAATAGTGGAGCTTGGACAATAAAAAAACTCTCCTGTTGCAGTGACACTTAGCCACCTTCCTTTAACATAAGCATCCAGGCTAGGAACGGAAGGTTCCATGTAAGACTCCTTTTCGAATTGATTGTACCACCACGAGTTGGAAGAATAATTCATCCCCATATCATAATATATACCAGATACATATCCTAGTTGTTTACAGATAATACTTGGTATTTCTCCCTTGTTGTACTGGTTATAATTATCACCTGGACAAACCGGTCGCCAACCCCCACCAATGTTCATTTCAACAAAACCATATCTTGAACCGCCTGATGTTAATCTCAGACTAGAGGCTGGAGGAAAAGAAAAATGATTTAGATATATAATATTACATTCCCATTGTCGTGCGATGTGTTATTACACGATTGTCCCTATTAGGTTTACGATCTGCTACGTGCAGACGCGTTCGAATACGTCTCGATACGATCAAAACAATTACTACGACTAACCTAAATAGATGATAAGACCTAATCATATCACCACAAAATGAAATGGGGGTTTAACGTCGTATTGTTCTGCTCCTAAACTGAGCTAATGAAGACGGGCTTACAGTGTGTTGTGAGCGAAATTTTACCCGGGCAGTGGCGCTACCCTAATATCAAATTCCAACGGCCAATGAATCTTTTACGTTCACGCCAATGTGTACACGTACGGGTCTTCGGTTTTCGTCCCATCCGAACGACTAGACAGCTGTCCTTGCCAGACCCTCCGTCCTGCATCACTGCCAAGGGGGAGCTACGCCGGAAAATCTGAATGAACCTTCTCGGCCAATGCAGGGATCGAACACCTGATCTCCAGGCCAGAGAGCCACCGTGATCCCCTAAAACTTAGTATAAGAGTCAGCACCAATATACTGCAGTAATCATCGTATATTTATATAAACATTTCAAATACCCATGTTATATCAATTATTTCTAGTAGCATACCTGATTTTATTCATATATATAGAGAGAAATGGGGTTTAACGTCCACTCGACACAAACTAGGTCGTTTCGGGACTAACATATGCACGTAGGGGTCTTTAGCAGTGGGAGGAAACCGGGGAAACCGGAGAAAACCCACGAGATTGGACAGGCAACCAACTCCTTGCACGTACTCAATGGCGGGCTTTATGATACAGCGCGCGCATGCTAACCACTCAGCCAACCAACCCCCCGTGATTTTATATATGTCAACTTACCGTCAGCATACTGACATGTCAGAGATATTAAAACCGAAAGTAACAACAACATTCTGGCTTTCTGAAAATAAACAGAAGATTTATTTACTATATTGTTATATATTCTGATAAAAGTCTATCGGGGTGGTAATATTGCCAACTTGCAATACCAGTTATTGTAAAATAATGATAAGCCTACCTGTTTAGTTATTAAAGAACGTAACTCAGTTGTAAGACAAAAATGATCCGCTATCGTACCTGTCTTATTCTTTCATCGTCCTGGGATAACTCTTAGCTATTATTACAACAGACTACCGCGCGAGTAACTTGACCGTGACATGCATTGATTAGATATAGGTCAGTATATACAATGGTGGGCGTGGTTTTGTGAGTTCGCGTTTACCTAGATGACATGGTAATCAAATGAAAGATAAAAAATTTGTGCACTGTACTTTAACAAAGCAACGTTCATGTAATGTTGGTGTGAATCTATCCAAATAAAGGCTGGGTGAGCTTAGCCTCTCTTGCAATAAGAACTATGTGGTGGCTCTCCCGCCCACCAGTGTGATAATATGGTCAACTGATCCCTTTGTTTATTCTGAATAGATCTGGTT
This sequence comes from Patella pellucida, assembly GCA_917208275.1. Taxonomy (NCBI): domain Eukaryota; kingdom Metazoa; phylum Mollusca; class Gastropoda; family Patellidae; genus Patella; species Patella pellucida. The sequence continues at coordinate 70,027,165 of OU795039.1, forward strand.
ACTTTACTTTTGCCCTTATTTTCGTTTTTTCCCACTTTGTAAGTTACACAATTCAAAACCGTCTTAAATCCGTTTATACAACAATATGTTAATAAAAAAAATGAACCAACTGTGATACTGAATGCGTACAAACACCTTACAGCGTACTTTTGGGAACATTTAGCCCTGGCAGTGGCGCTATACGACTATTTAAAGTGATATACTCGAGAATATCCAGACACCCTGCTTTTATGTGGTCTATTATGTAATACCGAGGAATTTACTCGGCTAACACCGGGAGCAAAGTCATGGACCACGGTGCTTTCTTCCAGCCCTATGTTTATATACTCGTTATTACGACCATGGCCAAACTCCCATACACTTGGCGATCTTTTTAACAGTTAAATTTCCATGACGCAGTGTAATATTATCTGTTGCTTTCCCAAATATTTCCACATCCTTCTTAAAGGTTATTTCTTTAAAATGGGACTGTCATAAGATAAATCTCTTATATTATGCCGAGATCTTTAAACGAGAAGCGGCACTATGACCTACTGTTATATCGAATACAGACTGCCAATGGATCTTTTACGTGCAAGCAAATGTGTACACGGTACCTCGGTTTGTAATATCATCCGAACGATTTAACGGCTTTCCTTGTCAGCCCATCACCCCTGCCGTACACCACTGACACGGGGACACCACGTCGGAAAATCCCGATGAACTTTCTTCTCGTTGTTAAACGAGATTTAGATATACACAAGCCAGGTACAAATCATCGTCATGGTTGACTGGCTCTCACCCTAAACATAAATCGGTATGTCTAAAATCAAATAGTGAATACAAATGGCTTACAACAATCTCGATCTGGTATACTTCAGCAGTTCAGGTGATTTACTTACTGAGTTTACATTTATACCTTGTATCGGTTTTATATCCACAGCTAACACCAACTGGCGAAATTCATTATCAACTTTCAATATTTTATCATTTTGCTTAATGACGTATATTTAGATACGTGATATTAAAAGTATATCTTTCACAAGAAAGATAACCCCGATATATCACGTGACGTATTTCTACCGTTCGTAAAGTCGGAAGGTTTATCTAAAGAATTGATATGACAATCATAATGAGGTTTAACTAATTGCATCCCTGCACCAACCGGGATAATGCAATGAATGAAATGGGGTTTAACGTCCTACGCTTAAGCACCTAACCTGGGCTAATTGAAGACGGGCATACGCCATACAGTAAGCTATGAGGGAAATTTTGCCCGGGCAGCAACTGAATTCCAACTACCAAGAGTTATTTTACGTGCACGCCAATGTGTACACGGGACCTCGGTTTTTCGTCCCATCCGAACGACTAGGCAGCTGTCCTTGTCATGCCCTCCTTCTGCATCACTGACAAGGGGAATTCACGCCGGAAATCGAGATGAACTTTCTCGGCCAATGCAGGGATCGAACACCCGACCTCCAGGCTAGCGAACCAGCGCCTTATCCACTTAGCCACCGTGATCCCCGCCAGGATAAGCAGACATGTGTATGCAATAAAGTGTCCCATGATGACACTCTTTACTCTTTGTCGACATTCAACTGCCAACGTCCCGTGTACGTGTATACCAACGAATACATGAGTGGGTCTTATACTTGTGTCCGAGTCCGACTAATGTAGTACTATACTACCATATCTTCTATCTTTCTTCTTTACGCTGTATTTTCTTCCGTGACTAAGATACGACTACAGTTCAGGGCCCTGTTTCACGAAATCTTAACTAAAGAAAATATCCAAATTTTAGTAGATACTTCAATTTTGATTGGCTAAGCACTAAAATCAATCTAATATTATCAAATCAAATTACTAAAATTTGGTTTTTTATTTTAGGTAAAATTTCGTGAACCAGGGATCAGGTCATTTTCTTAAATATTTTATTTCTACAAACTTGAAGCGTTAAAACACAATTCTTCCAAGTCTCAAAAAACTAAATGTATGGTATGACCGGATGATAAGCCCTTACCCTCTTTTATAGGTGCCTATTCTTTTGTCTGGGGTGTTTACGTAAAAGACTGATAAAAGCTAAATTCCAAACATGGAATGGTCATGCACCCCAACCTGTATATCGACTGGGACTATTACCTAATTTGGTCAACATATATGATATATGTTGCATAACAAAGAAAAATGTAAATGACCGACATGTTCACTAAAGCTACAATTTCATATTTTTAAGTTATATTTTTAAAATTAATTAAATCAAAGCTTTAAAATAGATGGTACCCATAAATAGTCCTACCTTGTTAAATCTATAATTCACTATTGCCAGCTGAGAAATTGGCAAAAATATCATTTTCAACTTCAAATTCAAACGTTTGAATATAGCTTATGCATGGAGTGAAGGGAGGTACTCGTGTTATTATTTCCTGTGTCAATGATTTTTAAGGGTGAGAAAAAATGCCCATGGTCGTGTAATAGTGAGTTGATAACCTATTGAGCAAAAGACATAGAAATATTTAGGTTTTGATTTTCTTAGAAAATAAGAAAATGTCGCTTTTATCTACAGCTTAGTTAACGTATCAAAATAACAAGCATATACATTTATGGTTATGAAGTTAATATTTTTTTACATATTTGTTCTTTAGTTGCTGTTTAATGTTTACATTGGTGAAGATGGAGCGTTGCTTGTTATCATTACCAACGTGATCTAACTCAGTATCCGGTTACGATTCCTTGACCGAGTAAAGCTGGCTGTGTGTTTTTAAATTGTCACCATTAACACTACTTCCATTCAATTCTTAATAATAATAATAATAATAATAATGTCCTAAAATCCAGCCGAAGCTGCTCTTTGGTAACATTATGGTCAATTAAAAGAAAAACACTAGTTAAAAGTTCACGATCAACAATTAAAAGAAAATGTTTCTAAAAAGATGGGTTTTAAGATTCTGTTTAAAACTGTCAATTGATGCACACTGCTTGAGTTCTATGGGGAAATCTTTAGAGTTCCACAATTCTGCTGCCGCAAAAGCAAAGGAGCGTCTACCGAAAGAAGAGTTTGCAGTTACTGATTTAATAAGGTATTTAGTTTCGGAGCGAAGATTTCTGGTAGGGTGGTAGGGTTGAATTAATTCTTTAATATAGAGAGGAGAGTCATCACATGACAAAGCACAAAAGGTCAGCATGAGAATTTTAAAATCGATCCTTGTCTTAATTGGTAGCCAGTGGAGTTCTTTCAAAACGGGGGTAATATTGGTGTATAATTTAGTTCTTGTAACGATTCTTGCAGCTTTGTTTTGTATCTTCTGTAGTCTATTAATTTGATATGCTGGTAAGTTGTAAAGTAGCGAATTGCAGTAGTCGAGGCGTGAGGTCACTAAAGAGTTAATTAACAGTTTTGTAGAGTCAACGTCGAGGAAATTGCGGATCCGACCAATTTTGTAAATTTGAAAGTTGGAAGCTTTACAGATTGAAGAGATATGAGCATTCATGTTCATATTCTTATCAAAAATTACACCTAGATTTCGAACACTATTAATCGGGTTAACAACACAACTACCGATTGAGATATTACTACCAGATATTTTGGATAAATGATGCTTAGAACCGATTTGCACGAACTCTGTTTTATCATCATTTAGTTTTAAGAAGTTCTTTTTCATCCAGCACTTAATAGCATCAATGCACGATTCAAGTTTAGACACTTGAAGATATTCATTTTCAGGTTTAATTGAAATGTAGAGTTGCGTATCATCCGCATAGATATGATAACTTAGATCGAATGACTTCAAAATACGCCCTAGGGGAGTTGTATAAGCGGTAAAGAGCAATGGTCCGAGCACCGATCCTTGAGGAACGCCGAATTTAAGTTCTACAGATGAAGACTTGGCATTATTGATGACAACGGATTGATGACGGGATGTTAGATATGACCGGAACCAATTCAGCACATTACCCTCAAGTCCGAAAATATCATGAAGCCGTTTTAATAATAGGGATTGGTCGATTGTGTCGAAGGCGGCACTTAAATCAAGAAGAACCAGTAATACCACATTTTTATTATCAAGACTGGTAAGGATATCATTCTTAGTATTTTTGGCGACATGGGTTCGGCCTCAGAGAGTTGTCATTTTGATAAAGAGAAGTAACTGCCGAGAGCTGCATTTGCCTTGAATTTATCAAGGACATCTCGGCACATTTTAATGCCTAAAAAATTCTCAAAGGTCCCAAAAATTAGACGCTGCCCTTTAATGGGTTAATTAAAGGGTCAATCCCGATAATATTTTTGAGAATAAAACTGTTTTATTTTGTGTTAAAATCCCTTAAAGTCCTCTACGTTCGGACCGAGCAACTAACTCAACATTTGATACGCTTTCAAACAACATTTGGAAATGGAGATTGGGGACCGGTGTCCCAAGCTGTATTCTGCGGTGTATAGATAAAACCAGCCTTTTAATTTATAAAAAATAATATGTAGGGGAAATATATCTTCGTTATCCAGTACAGCACATGGACCATTCATTGTATAGACCTCTAAATGAACGGGAATCGATTATCAGGTCACCCAACGGAGAAAATTGACCCGAAATCGTAAAAGTGTTACGTGCCCGGATAAGCACTTTTGACGTTCACGTCCAAACAACTCAATATTTTGAGCTGAAAATTTGAGACAAAGTAAATACACCATTCTTCTATATTATGACGCTTAAATTTCGTACGTACTTAGACTTTAATTTTTGAGACTCAGTTCAAATAGGGATAGTACCTTTAAAGCACAATTACCACGCATGTTAAACACACACAATCAGCACAATATAATACCGTTCCGAGTCAATACTTTGCAAACATATCGAAAGCTATTGCACAATGTTGAATAGCTATTTGTTGAAAAAAGATGTGACGTCATTCTTTGATATTGGCGTACCACTATTCCAAATAAATATTAGACCCGCGTGACGTATTTTATTGAAATGCACATGCTAGATACTGTCTGTATTTTAATTTGTTTAATGGTCTTGTGCAAGATATTGTGTATGAAATAGATATAGCTCTTGTAATATAATATTTTATACTTTGGCAGGAGTGTATTTACTATTCTTAAGACAAGTCTTATTAACATACTTCAAAAAACCGCTTTCCTATGAGCAACTTGATTTCCTATCAATAAAGAGAGAGAGAGAAAGAGAAATGGGGTTTAACGTCCACTCGACACAACCTTGATTATGTCGGGACCAAGATATGGTTTAATATAATTTCAGTAGTTCGCTTGCTCGTAGGGGTCTTTAGCAGTGGTGGGAAACCGGAGAAAACCAACGAGGTTGGACAAGCGACCCTACCCCTTGTCACGTACAGCCGGGGATTCGAAACCACGCCAGTTGACTCCATGACAGGTGGTATAATACAGCCCGCACGTGCTAACCATTCGGCCATCCAGCCTCCTCCTATCAATAAAAGTCATAAAGGCAAGTTGAATGAATACATACAATAGTCTATAGAGTTGTGTTTAGGCTTATATGTCTAAATAATAATGTATATAACATTTGGAGCCAAAACATCAACCCACAGAAAGTAGTTTTGTCTCCAGTATCACAGGCACTTAAAGGGATTAAAATTAAATTTTTTACTACTGCCTGACTATATATCACAGTATTATATAGTCAAACAATAGTAAGAATTGTTTTACGCCTCGGTTGTCAAGTATCGTCGCTTCAAAAATAAACGACCTATGCTTTATCTTCAAACAGTCATAACTTTGCAAAGAATAAATAAATTGTAATGAAAGTTTTGGTATATTCACTTAATATAAGCTATTATTGAACCATTATAGCAAGAACTGACATCTCTCTATCTAAATGGTGCATACTGCATCTTTAAGATATCAATGAAAATGAAGAATGTTATCTTAGATATTTACCTACGTCTATATCACCATCAACACAGCTGCATCGGAAGGTAAACTACGTGTAAATGTAAATGTTACACATATCCGGTCCCCACAGGATTGTTGTTGGCCCATATATTAGGTATAGTTGATTGACACAAGCCGAGCATATATTGACGGCATACCAACAATCATCACGTTTCAATGGAGAGGAGTCCATGGGTGACATCTCTCGGAATACGAAACGAAACACTAAACAAACATCAATGTCAATGGTTACTATTACTAGCGACCCATAGATCGTTGTTGTTATTCAATTTCTACCCATTTGTTTTATTTGCGATTTCTGTGTGCCCATATTTCATTTCTGTGATCGTATTATATCGCCAACCATGGTCGTTAGTCCGGGGGTACGTTGGTAAAGCAATAGAGGCTGCAGTTTATAAGGATTTTTATGCGAAACATTGAGATCCTAAGAGGAAGGGCACTAGCTTTGCTCACCGAACCTTGAGCTTTCTTTCAAGAGTTACCCCCTGCAATTTCCGAAAAGATTGTAAACGCGATAGGAGCTACAGTTGTTGACCGTGTATGATTTCCATTTTTCGGAAAATATTGAATTTTTGACGGCTTAATCCACGCTTGCATGTAATATTGGTGGGTTATTTAACATTTAATAAAGAAAACAGAATCAAAACAAAAACGCTAGATACCCCTCCACCCAAGCCGTGGATTCAATCAGAATAAAACAGGTCAATAAATTAGATTTCGCGAAAAATAAACATGTCGATGGGCTTGTTTACCTTTTGAATTTCAATTGTGAATAATGAACGGAACTAAACCATATTTGTACGGATATATCTATTATAAAATAAACTTTACAATTGTGCTATTTTCAACCGATTCCTATATCACTCAAATGACACTGAGGGATTTTAACGGGTTTTCTTTAAATTTGGTGTTAATCGTGGGAGGGGGCATAAGAGGACAAAATCTATCGATATTTCGAGATCTCGACCACCCGTTCCAGTGTTACCTCCCATTTGCCGAAAACACATTAAAAGGTTAGATGTTACTGTGTGTCATGGATTATTTTAAAATTTGGTGTGAAGCATTGGGGTGGGCGAGCATTATCGATATTCAGCACTCTGCTACCTTTCTTTTTACGGTACTACACCCCCGACTCTTCACCCCCTCCTGTAGCTATATTGGACTTCTTTGTTGTGTTTTCGTCGTGATCGTAATATATAACACAACTGGTAAATGGTTTCTACAACTTTATTGTTAAGCTGGAGTGATTTCGGGGGTCCCCCATTCCCAATAAATGATAGCAATGCTCGGAATATATGGATAAGCCCTGAACAGTCTCGCTCAACACCCTCTTTTATAACCCCTCAATTTATGCACGTCCTAGTTAGAAGTTTATTTCCATCCCAAATATGGAAAATGCCTCTCCATTTACCAAGACCAAGTGGAATAACATTACTCTGTTTGGTCTACCAACCATAAACAGACAGAATTTCATAGATATTTTGGTCAAGATTTAACAAAATATCACCGTTTTTATACTTATAAACACATCGTCCGCTTTTATTAATACGTGGGATTTGACACTACAGAAAGAGTAAGCAACAATTATTCAAAGACCGAATATTGGCTTCAGGACCAAAGTCTAACACTCTACCCTTTCCGAAAACAGAGTCTACAACGCCCTGCACTACTGTCTTGGAGAAACCCGAGTGTAAATCCCCGTTGAACGTTTTTAAAGGTGGTCGGTGATTCAAAAACTCAAAGTGTGGGCAGCGGCTGACATCAACCGAAAAGGGGTGCACTGTGGGGTATATTTTAAGATGTGGAACCATGGGGCGTTTGACTTTATGGATAGGTAATTATGCATTCATTTTTAATCTCGATGTAGAATGAGTCTGACCTCCTGCAAACTAAGACCCCAAAACAGAGAAAGGAAGGCACATTGGAGGTTTCTTATCCGTGTCAAATATAAATTGCCGTTCAAGTTGAAAATACACCAAAAACCAGCAAATGGATATTTTTCGTTCGAAACAAATCTTAACCAGGCTATTACATTGCAGTCCTATTATATTACCAATGTTTAGTGCTGGCATACTCAAATATATGGCTCAACTTCACCCGACCTCAAACGTGATATAACTTTCAGGGTCATATGCACGAAATGGTACATTAATATCTTTTACCAACGGATAATATATTTCACAATATAACTTATATAAATAAATAGATATAAGACGTCACTTTTATAAGACCATTTTCATCTTTATATTGCACAATACCGATTTCAGATGAGTAAGTTGATTTTCTTATTTCTAAAACTATGGAAACACATGTGCGATATCCTCTTGCCGTATTATAAATAACAACTTTCCATCTTCAACGGAATTAACAGTGAAAAAAAATTCATCTGTGTGTCTGTTATCGCTCGTTACTTCAGTCAGTCATATAGAAGGTTAACTCGTGTTTGTCGTCACTTCCCGTTTATTTAAGAGTGTGTTACACATCTACCGTAGCAATGATCTCTGTGTTAAAATTATATTTGGAATCTATTCAACCAGTTCTATCACATATGTAATGATGACTGACAATAATATTGTCCTTTAATGATTTCTACACTGAATAGATCTTTGTGCTGAGTACATTTAACCAACGCAACATTCTGAGTGTTGTTATTTTGTTTTAAATGCGCACTTTTGCGTTAAGATATTGCTATTCTGAAGTATTCCATTTCGCCGTAGTGTATATCGACATAATAACACATGGCGATAATAAATGGTACATGTAGAGGATATCGTTACAAAGACGTGTATATTGAAAATGAAATAGCGCGTTGGTCATATTAAAGGACAGTATTGCTGTCAGCCATTATCACGTATAGGATAGATCTGATTAAACAAGTACGGGCCCTGTTTCACAAAAACTTAAATCTCCTTAAAATCATTGTAAACTAAAATTTCATCCTAACTTACAATAGAAGCGTTTCACAAAACGTATTCCATTTCGCCGTAGTGTATATCGACATAATAACACATGGCGATAATAAATGGTACATGTAGAGGATATCGTTACAAAGACGTGTATATTGAAAATGAAATAGCGCGTTGGTCATATTAAAGGACAGTATTGCTGTCAGCCATTATCACGTATAGGATAGATCTGATTAAACAAGTACGGGCCCTGTTTCACAAAAACTTAAATCTCCTTAAAATCATTGTAAACTAAAATTTCATCCTAACTTACAATAGAAGCGTTTCACAAAACGATTTTAAGCATTGTAGCTAAAATCCACTAAAATAATATTGTAAGTTACAATTGTATCCTAACTTAAAATAGTGGCGTTTCACAAAACTATTTTAAGGACAATTTTAACTAAAATCGATTGTAACTTAGGATAGCTGTCACCCTCTCCTAACTTAAAATCACTACATTAACAAACATTGATTAGAGCTACATTGTTTGATCTATTGCGACATACAGATATAATTGGCACATAATTTTAAAATACAATCATTCACAAAAACAATTTTCATTCAATTTCTTTTCATAGCATGGGATATACAGCTACTGTCCATCCGTTTATTTTATTGTAAGGTAATTTAAGCATTTGGATGGCGCCCCATATTAGAACTCCAAGAAAACAAACACCCAAAACTCCAGTAAACTACACACTAAAAGAACAGTCATTTATATCCAATGTCATGGAAAGAAGAGCACTCTTATCTATAAAGAAAATATCTTCGTGTTTAATATAGCCAATTTCTTGGTATTAGAAGGCCTAAAGGCCTATTATACTAGACATGCCATATGTAGTATTTACTCATGTTTTTGGGGTTATGATGATTTGTAAAAAGATAAATCAATAATCTAGAATGTGTTTATTCAAAAATGTTATAGGCCTATTTGAAATAAAATTTTAATATCATAAATTTATTATTATTTCTTAATGAAGTTACGTTAATAAAACAACATAAATTAAAAAAATAGGCGCCAAAGCTATTTCATTTTGGGAAAAAATCATTTAATTAAGTAAGATAGATAGACTCTTCTGCCTTTTCAAAGTATCATTGGAAGTGTCTATGAGAATGACATTTCAAATCTAGGCATCGGAACATTGGCTTTTTGGCGTATTAATTTAATTTTAATATTAATATACTTTTAAACTACGACAAAAAAAATTGCAGCCTAGATTAGTCTTTTAAGTGACAAATATCATAATTTGTTTGTGAAAATTCTCAATAGTTTCTCTTTTCCAAATTACTATAAAACTACGAAATGCAAGCGCTTTAGTTTATCGATACACATTACTTCCACTGAAGCCTGCGAGGAAATCAAATGCCAAGTTCAAGGTCAACCCACCAATACATTTCGAAACTAATAATACGCAATAAACTCATTTATTTCATCTCTCTACGACTTTCTGACCACGTGCAAACATTTCTACAACGTATGAAACTCTCCCTATTGATAATGTAACCGTTAATTCAGTTTGTCAACAGTTTTCAGTTTCGAAGCGTATTTGCTTTCACCGTTAGTGCCCAAAGCGGAAATCTGCACTGCGCGGGCGCAAGCGATTTTAACTAAAATCTATTAAAATTGCATTTTAAGTTACAATCGATCTTCGTGAAACGCATAAAATTTAAAATCTCATTTTGATTTTAGTTAAAATCGATTTTAAGGATTTTAGTTTAAGTTTTCGTGAAACAGGGCCCAGAGCTTATTGTTCTATGTTAAAATGGACGGTTTTAACCAGTTCTGTCGCATATGTAATAATGACTGACACAAATAATGTCCTTTAAATTGGAAAAAAAAATATCTTTTGAGGGAAAAAAATCATCGCAACGATAACAATATGTGGACTCATACCTTATTAAAATGGCGATATATTTGGAAATGTTGACCCACACACTTTCTTAGTAAAACCCTTTTGTGAAAATTATATCGTTTTGAGTTAAAACTGGCGTAAGTAAAAATTGAATCCAGAGCTTGCTACATTTTTATTAGTATTATTTCAAAGTTACACTTTCTGTATGTACATACATATTCCTAATGTTAGAATTCGATGTACAAAGGGCAGACAATCGATCGTGTCCCCGAATAGACACATGACTAATCCTCCTCGTGTAGTCGGCCGTATGCAAAGGAACCGTTCGTTGCATCATCTAGCTCGTGTTTTCCAGCTTCCTTATTCTCTCCAGAAATAATAATCTGAAATAATGACAATCTTATTATTTCTATTTGTATGTTAATATGCTGATAAACTTTGATCAGAGTTCTTTACAAATATGTAGGTAGCATCGTTTTGTTAGCCCTCAGTGACCATAAGCATCGAATCCATCATAGTGTCCCCGTATACATAGATAACTCAACTAAAACAATACTAAACCACACAAGACTAGTTTTTATCGCTTCGTGTGGCGTCAATTGTTGTAAGCCCTTGCTTAGTTGTCCCATTGGAAACAAGGTTAACTCGGAAAATCTGAAATATGGTGGTGACCCACACCCTTTGCACTCTAAGCGCGTGTTTATCTTGCTTACAGATTCATTCCGGCTTATAGATAGAGTCGATGGTCAAAAACATCCAATTCGTAATGTGCTTTTTCCGTTTTCAGACTACCCAGAACTCGTCCGACCACTTACATAAACTAATATATAACTTTGTGGGTGTCGCTTTCTTACCGCTTTGTGGTAATCATATATACGAAAATGATAGTATACCGTATTTTCGTCAGGTGTGGACACTTTCCGGAGGAGAAGACAAAATGGTGTGAAGAGTAGATTGAGTATCCCTAATCCACGAATCAACCTATAAAGTAATAAGAAAGGCAATCTTTCAAAATAAATAGGTACATGTAAGTCTTGAATTAAATAGTAGGTTGTCATGAATTAAACATGCCAATTTCCATTTCAAGTTAAATACTGATTTTGTCTAATGGTTTGGATTGATCGTACTTGGTTTTATTTTTATACATATAATATCCCAATGCCAAATGCGTTAAATAAAATACATCAGTGCCATACTCGAATAACAAAATGCCTGAAACGTCATCGTTAAATACAATTGGGTGCCTGAAACAAAAGGACCTAACTTCATTAATAATATTTTAAGTAGTAAACATTACTTACCATGGGAAGCCAATTGATTTCACTAATTGTCCAGCTAATGATGGTCCTGTAATAAAAAAAAATATATAATATTAAGCCTAGACCATAACCACCGTACGTGCTACATATACTATGATGTGAATTTTGGTAAATCATAAATGGCGATCTGGAATTAATTTACCCAGCTGTTCTTGTGGTGATTGTAAATCTCGTTTGAAAGAAACTTTCATCTTGTAATCATGAACACCGATAGTACACGGGAATGATCAATTATCACCAAAAAAAATCAAGGGGATGTTGCAAATTGTGATTTTACAATGCAAACATTTGAATAAAATGTGGATTTTAAAATGTCTTTTTTTCAGTAGAGGACGCGTCGACTCAAAATTCACATCTGAACACCAAGAACTTGATTTACTTCAAGAGCACCAGTGGTTTTGAGCAGCCAGGATCCACTACAGATCGACCAAGGCCAGCACGGAAACCCGTGAAAACGACCTAACAAGACCGGAAGATCATACGGCAACATCTGCAATTCCAGCCTGCAGTCATGTAAAAAGCGCACTTACCAACTGCGTTAAGCATAGCTTCACCAGCACCTTCCGTCAAATCAGTGATGTGTTTGCATTGTGTCTAAATATTATAGATGTACTTACCTACAGAATAAGCCAGACAAACTGCCAGTTGGGCTATGGCATAAACACTACCATAGAAGGCGTCATGTCGAGTATCAACCAGTAGAGCCAAGAGAGGCATTAAAGCTGCGTCAGTTGCACCTTCAAAAGATGACATAAAGGGCAATTAGTGGCTTGGTTTATACTGTAATCTTTTAGTGTCATTTAGCGATTGGAGACATATCAGAACTAACACAATGTGCGTGTGTATAATAAACTAGTGATTGTTTTTCCATATAATTGTGCTAATTGTGTTAGCTCTGGTTTATTCCGTTTTTTTTATGTATTTACGTACTTATTTGTCCTATGTATTAACGTACTTATTTGTAATATATATTCTGACTTATTTGTCCTATGTATTTATGTACTTTTTTGTCCTATCTATGTATTTAATTATCCTATGTATTTATATACTTATTTGTCCTATGTATTTACGTACTTATTTGTCCTATGTATTTACGTACTTATTTGTCCTATGTGTACATCTGTGTCCTATGTATATACAAATCCCCTCATTATATGCTGTGCTGCATTGCGAGCAATGCATAGTGGTAATTTTCCAGAAAATTCAAATTTACCAATCTTTAAGTAAATAAATATATACATATAAATACTTGCCTAGTCCTAAACCTAAACCAAGATGAGGTAAAACTAACTGCGGTAACTGGGTAGCGAAGGGTAGCTGAAAACAAAATATAAATCTTATATTACATATTGAAAATCTATTCTTAATTACATCAATATGTAATTAGGTTTCTGAATTAATACTTACACAAATCAAACAGAGGCTAATCATTGTCATACATCCCACGGTACACAGCCATCTGTAATAGATGAACAAAAATGAAATGGGGTTTAACGTCTTACTGTTCTGCTCCGGCTGGCCGAATGAAGATGAGCATACGCCGTGCAGTGTACTACGGGGGACATTTTGCCCGAACAGAAGTGTGAAGAATTATTTTACGTGTACGCGAATGTGTACATGGGCCTCGATATTCCGTCCCATCCGCACGACTACATGTTGTCCCTGCCTTGCACCTCTAACAAGAAGGAACAACCCTGTAAGGTCCCGATGAAGTTTCTCTGCCAATGCAGGGATTAAACACGGGACCCCAGACTAGAGAGCGAACGTCCACTGAGCCACCTTGGCTACCCACGGTCAAAATGGCGTAAAATTAATTTTGATCTGGGGTAAGACAGGGTGGCTCTACATAACCAATAATATTATATTTGTCTGTAAATGAATTTAACAACGCTTTACAATACGCCCGATCTCGCGTTATATAGCAAAGGTTGACAGATTTATTTTTTTTTAAAAAAAGCTCTTAAACATCATTTGCGTGCTTAGGAATAAATTATAATGAATGTCCAGAATAAGCCATCTTACCTCCCAACGTTCCTAGCCGTCACACCGAAACAGTTTGTGCCAATCAAATAACCGATACTATCTGGTAAAAATACTAACCCTGAAAACAAACAAAATATTTACAGAAAATTATATTTAAACAATATTTTATTCATTTAAATTTACAAAATGTTTTATAATAAATATAGGATACGATAACAAGCTTTATCAGCTTATATAAAATGATGATGTATTTAAAAATAAGCATTATTATTATTATTTGTAAGTGAATGATATGTGGAGGGGGCGAGGGTCTTACTTCTCTGTCCCTACTCTTCTATTAACAACGGGCATATTACAATATTACTCTTCCAGCAGTGGCACCCTGTTTGAGAACTGGGGGGTGTGATTACATTTTCCGAAACTCTTTGAGGTTTTATGATACGTTCTAACGTTTAACGGTCCGTGTTGTATTTGTTGTAAGTATAAAACACCAACCTAGTTGCCATTTCTGTACTTCCATCGTTTGCATTATCCATAATGGGACCGTTGGTTCTATCACGGCCATTGCCATTGTTGTTAACATTATTGCACCTACAAAATTGCACATGGTACATACATACAACTGTAAAGGGATTCCTCATGTATAATTTTTTTGGATTCATTTATTGTATTGAAAATTAAAAAACTCCAACCAAATTACGTCATCATGCTTGTCACGTGATAGTTATCATTAACTTCATCACAATTGGAACCTTTGATTTCTTAATTAACTTATAAATGATTATTATTATTTCCAACTCTTACCTGCGATAACTGCTATGTAAGGATCTCGGAGTAACTTCAACAATGAGGTAGTTTTGTTTTGATGCTGTTAGGATTAAAGAAAATTTAAAAGAAGATTTTCTAACGAATTACGTAGGCTTATATGCAAATATATATTCAGCATCCATTTCAGGATGAATTTCAATCAAATTTTTGATTTCGTAGTACAACCTGAAAAGGGCGTTTGCTTCGACTTTTTTCCCGGGCGCCAGAAAAGACATGTATTACACGCGGGAATGATTTCAGTTTCTGTTTAGGTGTAAAATAGGGAATTTAATGAAAGGGAGATAAGTCTATCAAAACAATAAAACTCGGATACTTACTGCATAGAGTATGTAAGGCTTTAAAATTACCCACTGTAATGCTGAAATAAATATAATTGTGAAATTTCATATCGAAACGTGTGTAACCATTGCACGTACTGGTTCAATTAAACATACATTAGCAAGGGCTGCATCTGCCTATTGTAGGTCTTTCTTGAGGCCTAAAATGTTATCTAATTAATTAAACATTATTAACTGATCCAGACAATAATCAACTCTCGGTAGCATTGGATTTCTCTGATTGTAAATAGATTAGAACGGATTCAGTCGTATCTTGATTAATTTTAAAATGGAGGAGCGAGACTTCTAAGGCTAATATCGTCGCTCACAATCGAGTAATATGAATGAAATTTTCAAATTATTCATTTTACATTATATATTTTCGAAATATTATAACAAGAATGACCAACTCTTTTTAAAACTCTTAACTAATGTAGCTTTAATGTAATATGGACTTTTAGCCAGGACCGTTAAATAATTAAAGCCTAATACATGGCTAAAAAGTGTTCTTTAGCGGATTAAAACAACTATAAGACAGATGTTATTTGGACTTAATAATGTTTTGGATCAATTGGCTTTTTGGTAAGACTAACGATTTAGTATGTGTGGTATCAAATTCTATATTTGCCTTTATATTTGGAAAGTTAGGGCTCTAAATAATTTATAAACTTATTAACTTATTAACTTCTACTCTTCTCGTCAAATACCTTACCTAGATCGAACAATATCAACACGGCTATGATGCAAAACGGGGCCATCTTTCCTACAAAAGTGTACATGAATCCACCAAAAGGATAACCCACTGAAATTAAAAACAATTAAATCCAAATGAAATTATACCTCCAATCCTTATTCTTTTGGTTTATATGTTTGCAGTTGGTTCGTTTAAACATATTTTATAACAAATACATAACAACATCATCCTTTCTTTAAATTTTCGAGATAGCAAATGTTCCAAACTAAAGAACAGAATAACGATAGGGTTTTCAGTTAACGTGTAACTAAACTATAGTATACAATTTTAAAACATTTTTGCATTAAATATATGGCCTTTCGTCTTTACACAATTTACAACCAATTATGATCAATCTTATTAAAATACAGATGTATATTTCGTTTCGTTTTTTTTATAATTTCGATGGCCTTCACAATATGCAGATCAAAATAGTTGTAATGTGGTGTCGCGCCAGTGGTCATATGACCTGCTTTCGACACTCTGGTGTCAAATAGAATCAGCTTGGATAAGTGGGTATTTGAAAATACAATTGTTGCTCTGTTTTCGTTGTGAATGTCTACCCACAGTTCCGTGCGCCGCACATCTAAAACTCCCCGCAACACAACGTTTCATTGTCCAATCCCTCAAATCAACTCGTCCAGATCCTAATGTATAATTAAAGCAAGTAAAACGAAAGAAAATAGCATCCGTGTTTTAATAAGATTGAATCGTGATATAACTTTGAATTATCACTTAAAACATCCATTTACCTAATACCCCAGTGGCAGAACCTCCCATAGCCACACCCATGGCTCTACTCCTACTCTTATCATCAGGATATCTCTGGGCTACTATACTCATCCCTGTAAGATATAGAGAAAACAACAGCAATAAGTAGGCTTTATAATTGTTATGTGAAATTAATATTGTTATGACAGGTGTTCAAAAAGCCTGAATACGAACCCAGGACATAGTCAAGTACCCTGAACGACTGACCAACACGACCCCGTATGGTGTAACAACGTACAGTAAGATCAGACTGTAAACATTAACACGTGCAACTGGTTTTGAATCACCAGTTGTACGTTACAAGGAGTAGGTTCGCCTGTCCAACCTCGTGGTTTATCTCTGGGTCCAACGATTTTCTCCCATTGCTAAAGACCCCTACGCGCAAGCAAATTATTGAAATAAAATTGAACCATATGTTAGTCCCGAAATGACCTAGTTTGTGTCGAATGGACGTTAAACACAATTTTTCTCTCTCTAATTATTGGCATTGATCTGTATTTGTAGTTTTTGACAATAATTGATATTAACAGGTTCTAACATTTACTTTACCTGCAATAGCCAAAGCCGCGGAACCTAAGCCCTGAACAGATCTCGCCATAAAGAGTGGTACATAGTTTTCCGTAAACGCAAATACTAAAAAGAATGAAAATAGAGAAAGCATAATATTGGTACAAAGCCACAGCAAATATTTAGAAGGTAATTTTTAAACTTTAATAATATTTGTACAAAGCTTCTTGTCTGGCGACTCAGTGCAGAGGGGTGTCCATCAAATGGGCACAGAACCAGACCTGAATTTTCTATAGTAAAATTTTGCGTAGAATACGATGTCGAGTGTATTTGATGTATATAGACTGAAGGCTCAGTGCGGAGGGGATTCCATCAAATGGGCACAAAACCAGACCCAACTTTTTGCATATAATACGACGCCGAGTGGTAATCAGTCCGCCGTTGGGTCGTGTTGGGGATACTCCGGGTCAAAGGTCAAATGAGTTCATTTGCGCTGAAAGTGAATGCGCAGCCATTCCTGTGTCATAGAAATATGCTTAAAATGATCGAAAGTCATAACTCATATTCGGCAACCAAATAAAGTTCGAATTAAGTTTAACGCGTTACTTGTCTGGTCCAACGGGGTTAATGAAGTCGGGCATACGATTGAAATTTTGTAAGAACAGCAATTGCATTCTACACGGGACCGTGGTTTTCTGTGCTATTCGTCCAGTACTACTGACAATTCCGAGGACCTTCTTGTTCAACAACTGGGCCAACATGTAAACATTAAGAAATAGAACAGACTTGAAAATACAAAAGATTATAATTACCCATAGATGATATAAATATAACGGAAGTACCACTGAATAAAACAACAGAATAGCCAAATCTGAAAGTTAAAACAAATCTCTAGGCAGTCAGATTTGAAACCTCTGTAAGAAACGAAGTGGCGAGTTCGGAATTTCATTAAATTTTTCAGTTTTGATCTGAAAGATCTTGCGCTGTACATGAAATTAACTGTGAAGCAATTGCTTAGTTGTTCGGTAAAGTTTTGGGACAGTATAGTAACATATAAGGCTGTTAATACAATTCACCGAGGCCCGCACAGATCTAACAGAAATTTCCCGGCTACACTTCTGACTTCAGAAAGATATTTTTGGTGTTTCATAAATGTTAGATATAAAAATGACATTTCGATACAATTCCAATACGATGGTCGAAGAGGTTCAGATCGATAAAATTTGCCAGAATCATATTAAGTAAGACACTCCGTCATAACAGTTTTAAATTTAGTAGGCTTAATTACATTATCGGACTTACCTACTAGCTAATGGACTTATAAACGGATTAGCGATTAACTGTACTATGGCTTTAGATGATAATAACCAACCAACTTTACTGTTCTCATTCATAATATTAACAGATAATAGCAGAATCTTTTCTGTCATTGACGGTTCTGATTGGTTCATAAATTCATTCGAATTGTCTGATTGGTTTAAATTGAACGTGTTGTTGCCAGACTCCCACTCGACCTTATCCATATTTAACAAATAATCAGGAATTATTGGAACTACAAAATAATCAAAAGAAAATGTCGAATAGATTCCAGATATAGAGAATACAAGTGTTGTGCATTTTATCTTTAAAATAAAAGAAACAGGAAAATGGTTAACTTCGTTTTTGCTTTAAGATATTGACAAATCAAGCAATTAGAATACATTACGATTAAGCCGTATCTATTAAAATTATGGCTGTAATGGAGCAGTGCTTTACGTATTTTATTAAAGTTTTTGGGTGGATTGCTGATGAAAAAAAGATACAATATAGGTCTAAAGCGTATGGAAATTGTAACAGACTTTTCTCTAGTTGTCTGTTTACTTTCGAGCAAAATGAAATTTTTGAGACAAGTCTGTGTAGTGTCTAGGTCTATGTATGAATAACCTTTTTTAAAAAATCTGTTAGGTCGTATTAAGAAAGGTTTCAGCCTTTAAGTGCTTGTTAAACAAAGACAATGGTCTCAGATAAACCGGCCCACAATTAACAACCTATTTAGGACATCTGGCCCCGAGTTCACAAAGCATTCTCAGACTTTACCCATCTTTAATATACTTACTTTTTAAAAGACATATCTTTGATCCAGAAACACAAAACTGTTCTCATAGTTTCTAATTGATGTATTTGATACATTAAAACAACAAAACTTTTATAACCTTCTATATTCACTTAAAACAAGGCGAACAATTTTGAGTAAATCCTGCTTTGCTATAGGATTCTGTCTGGTTAATAATCCGTGAAACATGTTATATGTTTATTGTGAAACACGGTTAATCTGGCCTGAAACTTAAAAATCATTACCCGGGTACTGTACTTTTCAGAACTAACTGGGTTAACGAAGATAGGAGCCACGGTGGCTCAGTGGGAAAGACGCTTGGGGGCTGCGTGTTCGCTCCCAGTGTTGCCCGAGGATTTCCAGCGCTGCTTCCCCTACCGTTGGTGCAGAACGGAGAGCCCGACAAGGACATCTGTCTAAACGTTCGGATGAGACCGGGTCCCGTGTATTCACATTGACATGTATGTACAAGATCCCCTAGAATTCGAGTAGGTCGCAGCGCCGCTACCCGGTAATAGTTTCTCTAATAGCAAACTGTATACGCCATACATTGTGCTTTTAGGAGCGTTAAACCCCATTTCATTTCGTTAACGAAGACAAAAATAAAATAAAATGGAATGGGGTTTAACGTCCTACTGTTATGCACCTAACCGGGGCTAATGGAAGACGGGATTAACGAAGACACTATAAAAAGTTTTTTCATTACATTTGTAGGATATCCACATTTCTTATCAACACGATTTATGAACTGCATTCAACCTTTTACCGAAAAGGGTGTTTTGAGGTTTTACCTACATGTGTATTTTCTTACCTACAGCTGTTAATAGAAGATTGTCCAACATGTTGGTTAGAAAGACAATAATCAGTGGTAACTTATCCGATTGTTGTATAGTCTGTGATATATAAAATAAACGATCTCCCCCAATCTGTTGCAACATATCGTATTATAGTCTGTAAAAACGTATCTAAAAGGAAATATAAAATGACAAGACTTTTGTTAGTTTTATTTTTTCTCGAACCTGGATGTTAAATGGACAATAACACTCTTACTGGCTTGACAGATCTAGAACAAATAGCATTATTCTAACTACTAGATGTTTAAGTGTTCTACCTGTTGTGTAAATTACCCATTACATCCTATTTTACTTAAAGCTAAGTTACATTTGAAAAGGTTTAAGTAAAGCTTTTCAAACCATGTAGTGAATTTTTCCATTTTTTTTTAATTCGGTGTGTTAAGATGAAATTTGTATCATCAATTAATTAGAATATATCAAAATAGTACAATTTGTTGAACGGAATAATGGTTGGGACATATTATTCAGTGTTATTGGGCCTTTAACTAGAAAAAGTACAGCAGCAAAAACCAGGATATTGTAGGTGTTCTGAAAGAGTAAGAATATTCTGTCTCGTACACCCATCAGTAACGTTGAACTTACTAAGTCATATATAACATAGAGTTGTTATCAAGATGGAAATTAGCGGTGGGCGAGATCCGCACCCTTTCACCCACAAAAAAATCCCGAAAAAAACAAATAATTAATATTAAAATGATCAAACATACCGACTAATCCACTACCTGTGAGTGTACAGGTGTAGTCCAAAGACAAATGGGTAGTTAGATGGCAGAATGTTTAGCGCGTATCATAAGGTCTGTCAATGGTTAAAATTGTGTAGTTTCGATTCCCCGGTAATACGTGACAAGGTGTGGGGTCGCCAGTACAACCTCGTAGGTTTTCGCCGGGTCCTCTGGTTTCCTCCCACTGGTAAAGGCCCCTAAGCGCAAACGAATTATTCAAATAAATTGAGACATAGTCCCGAAATGACCTTATTTGTGTCCAGTGCACCCCTCCCTCTCTCTCTTTCTCTCCCTGTCTCCCTCTCTCTCTCTCTCTCTCGTTCCCGCAAAATTTATTTTCTAATATATCTTATTGTTTGAAAACAATATGTACTCTTTTTTTTTTTTAAATTGTTAAATCAAAAAGACTAACGAGAATTGAACTTCAAAATACCTTATTAGAATAAATCAAATTCTTATCTTTCTACCATATTTAATAGAAAATAAATTAAAATATAACACTTTAATAACAATATTTGCTTGGAGGTTTTTTTTTTTAAAAAAAACATCTCAACTTACTTTTACAAAAATGCTAACAAAAAATGGACTTGCGCCATTTGAAATTCAAAATGTCTTAATAAGAATAATTTAAGATAATTGAAATGAATGTCATAATAGATATATGTTATCTCTAATGATATCGGAGAGGTAAAGCGATAGTTTCTCTGGATTATCTTTTGTTTCTTGCCTATTAATTAGGAAATTCTATTCAACATAACATTTATTGAAAGTTCCGTAACACAATACTGACATTAAAAAGAGCAACACGATTTAAAATTTATAACTCCCTAATAAGAATACTGGAATAATATTTATTAAAGTACTTCATCATTCGAACAATGAGAAACTTGCCTTAAAGGGGCTAAATCGCTAACATTTGGGACCTAGAAATTGTCAAAACTAATTTACATTCAATGGTTTCCGTTTTTCCCCAATTTCAAATCAGTTACGTTCGGCGAAATAAGCCATGCGTGCATGCAGTCTCAATCTAGTGCAAATGTCTATAGCGCCTGGTTATTCCAGTCAACATACGCCGGATGGTATGTTGCAATATGTCTAGCCTGGCTCCTTAAGCCTCTTATTAAAACTGGGGCTGAAGCACACTTTGGTACACGACTTGGATACCAATGTTAAAAAAAATATTTTATCTGAAACATCGGTTATCAGAAGCTTATCTTTTCGCCGGTAAGTTTACATCATCAAAAATGATTTAAAATGGCCAAAAATTCGTGTTTTCGATGTTAAAGATTTTAGAGGATTTTGAGTTACAAACTTATGTCCTTTAAATGAAAAGAGCAACACGAATTTAAATTTCAAAACATCTTAACAAGAATAACAGAAAAAATATTATGAAAGTACTTTATGAATCGCACAATAAGAGACTTACCTGAAATCAAAAAAGAGTTTAAATTTCAAAACTCCATATAACGGAATAACTTATGAATCGCACCATACATCAAAAGAGCAATACGAATTTAATTTTAAAACATCTTAACAAGAATAACAGAATGATATTTTTGGAAGTACTTCATCATTCGAACAATGAGCGACTTACCTGATTCTGAGTAGTTCTAAAACTGGTGCCAGTTGCTAGTTGTACAAAATAGTCCAATAATGAAAGAAGTTGGCGTGTCTGACACTAGCCATAATGAAATGATTCCCTACCACCTTATATGTGATTAAATTTATCGATGCGACAGGATCAATTTAGATTTGACGAGCATCTTATTAAACGCTTGGTTACCTTGTAGTTCATTTTAAGACCACCATGTGAAAGATTTGCAATGGCGTGACATTCCTTTAAAATGTGGTCGATGAAACAGATGTTCCCTTTTCCTTTTTATCACAAAAAGTGTCACTTTTTATCCTTTTTATTAAATTGTTGTAATGTCTATTATTTATTTGAAACATTTATAATCACGGATGTCTTACTATATTTGAGTTTCGATTTGGGTTTTGTTTTTCTAATGTTTTGCATTTTTGCATTTATTTAGATTAAAATTGCATGATGTCAGAGCTAAATTGACCTATTTCAGATTTTTGTTTTGTCATGACAAGCCTATAAGCAACTCTCTAAGCCATCAGATAGAATAGAACACCCGTGATATTGAAAAGAACTAATAATAAACTGGATAATCAAGACCTAATCTCGATTTTCAAGTATCGTTGCTACAATAATCAACTACCCTCGCTTCATTTTGTCAATCCCTCAAGCACTCATAAAATAGTTATTTGAATGAAATTGTCAACTGTTATAAGTTTTCATTATCTATCTTGGAACTGTTAGTGAAAACTGTCAGCTCTTTATTTAATTCTTATATAATGCATCTTTAAGAAGCTGTTTACATACATTCGAAAGATTTTTGACCTAATTAACCTAACCTCCCAGCCAATGAAGAAGTATTTTAGTTTGGTTTTTAATAATCGCATCTGCAGATGGTATATATTTTAAATCGAATAAATAGTAAAAAGGAAGTAGTCAGCTCTTCGTGTAGTGAAGGCAAGGTAAAATTAAACACAAATCTACATTTAGTCCGATTGTTCATAATTTTAGGAAAATCAATCTTTTCCATGGTTTTCTCTAATTTACGTTTAACATCCATTCTAAAATCAACTCATCTTATATATAGTTGAGGGGATCACGGTGGCTAAGTGGATAAGGCACTGGTTCGCTAGCCTGGAGGTTGAGTGTTCGATCCCTGCATTGGCCGAGAAAGTTCATCTCGATTTTCCGGCGTGATTTCCCCTTGTCAGTGATGCAGAAGGAGGGCCTGACAAGGACAGCTACCTAGTCGTTCGGATGGGACGAAAAACCGAGGTCCCGTGTACAAATTGGAGTGCACGTAAAAGATCCCTTGGCAGTTGGAATTCGATATAAGAGTAGGCCGTAGCGCCGCTGCCCGGGCAAAATTTCCCTCATTGCACACTGTGGCGTATGCCCGTCTTCAATTAGCCCAGGTACGGTGCTTAAGCGTAGGACGTTAAACCCCATTTCATTCATTCATTATATATAGTTGAGTACATATCACCCTCAGTATCCACGGTGGTCTCAGACCGTGCCACCCCACTAACCGCTGTTATCGACACGTATTCAAATTATCTGCCCTTTGATGATTGTGCTTTTTTTATCGGCCATGTTAAATACATAAGAACTGAAATAAAAACCGCTTTCCCATCGAAAAGATGTTTAAGGACATATTTTTAAAAAATATTAAATGACTTGCAAACTTTCTCATAATCGAGCGAACAAGCCGCCATATTGTTGCGAGCGTAAACATTAGGGCGAAGACTTGTTCGTTTTTTATTGCTTCGTAGCATCAAGCTAAGATCAAGAGTGAATAATTTGAAAGCGTGAATACCCCACTGGGTAGAGCATAATGAAACACTGCACATATTGAGGATGAGTACATATGAGCGGAAACCATGGGGGCCCTTAAAAGAAACCTAGCGGAGTTTTGAATATAAAATTGGTTATAGCCTATCTCAGTTAGTTTTATCTGTTTAACGAGGAATGAAAGGAAAATGAAACAGTGTGATTCGAGTGAAATGTTTTCCGGACAACAGTGCTATAGTCCAATCTAAATTCGAATTCAAACTGCCAAGTGTTCTTTCAACGTATATATTTCGT
Source organism: Patella pellucida (assembly GCA_917208275.1). NCBI lineage: Eukaryota > Metazoa > Mollusca > Gastropoda > Patellidae > Patella > Patella pellucida. The sequence continues at coordinate 70,051,664 of OU795039.1, forward strand.
GACTTTACTTGGCAGGCCCCTATCCTGCACCACTCACATGGCCATAAGGCCTGCCATTGAGTCAACCGAGGTGGTTTCGATTCCCCGGTTGTACGTAAGTATGTCCGATCTCGTGGGTTTTGTCCGGTTTCCTCCCACTGCGAAATAATATTTTAAATGAAATTGAACCATGTGTTAGTCCCGAAATGAGATAGTTTGTGTTGGGGGTGGACGTTCAACCCCATCCGAAGGGGGAAAACGCGCCGTAAAAACACGAGGAACATTGAGAACTAACCAAAGATCACACAATAACAGGCCATTACGTCGTCCACACCCTTGATTCAAGTTTAGAACATGGTGTGCCCTTAAGATAAAACTGTTTATCGAGAATGCTTTTACATAGCCATTGTGTCAATATCTAACGACATAATTTCATAAAATTTAGTATTTCAGGATACCAGGCGCTATACAAGTAGCTATATAATCATATTAATGTTACGAAATAAAGGCGTGATAATAATGTTCAGCTCTTTCAGCCTTGCGCCAAGGGAAAGGTCATTTCTTTTTAGCGGAAGATTTACTAATCTAAGCTTTTTAACACTTTATGTTAAGTAATTATTAATTTAAATACACATTATTATTGATGCGCGGTCAGCTATAACTTGTTTATTCTCCACGAGTTTGGTTTATAACACATTCACGTGTAGTAGTATAGGTCTACTTGTGACTTCACATGTTAAACATGTGCATGGTTTACATCGGAAGAAGTAACAAAATCAAATGGCATAGTCCTAGTGGAATTGTTGCCTTTTACGCCTAAATAGAAAATATCGTTTATCCATATATATTTTTAACGCCTCTAATATTTTAAAAATAATTTAAAAGCTAGGCTGGCACTGCCAGGCAGGATACGCCCACAATTTCGATAGATGGATAGAGAACAAGCAATACCGAAAGTGATTTCCCTACAATCAAAGGCCATAATTCATCAAGTTACATTTTGACATGCGCAAATATAGACAGAAATCAAGATCTTTGGTTTATAAACATGCATTTCAAGTTTCATCAAAATCGAATAAAAATTGTGACCTCTACAGGGTCAATTTTGATATACCAGCGGCCATTTTGTCTGGCAATTATGGTCCAAATGTTCACGAAACTCGGACCTTCCATAGGTTGTAACGGTGATATAATCAGACGGTTTTTCAAATCAGATAATAATTGTGACTTCCAGATTGAACAGAAGCTAAAAAAAATTAATGTTTAGGACAATCAGGGGCCATAATTCAGGAAATTACGTTCCGATGGGCGCAAATATCGACAGAAAACACGATCTTTGGGTTATAAACATGCATGTCTAGTTTCATCAAAATCGGTTCAAAATTGTAACCTCTATAGGGTCCATAAGCCTAAAAACTTGATTTTTCGTACATCCAGGGGCCGTAATCCATGAAGTTTCGATCCGATACATACCAAAATCGACGGTAGCCGAGAACACTTTGGGATAAAGCTATATTTTAAGTTTCGTTAAAATCGGACGAGAATTGTAAACTGTAGAGAGTCAACAAACAATTGTGAACGGACGGGCGGACAGGGCGACGGCATATTACGTCCACATGAAAATGTGGGCGTATAAAAACTGTTTTCAAATTTAACTTGCAGAAGCAATAAAGTCTAAATGAACTCTCATCGATGTCAGTGTTCGCATTGGCCAAGCGAATATTTACTGCGGCTTATTAAATATCCATTCAGGGGAGATGAAGGGGGTCGCTACACCTGGTGGTGCCCTTGGTTATAAAATTATTCAGGAGTGGAACATTTCAAAAGAACAACAAAAAGTATTAATAATAAACAAGCATGTCATTACACATAAAATCTCAAATTGTTAGAACATTACACACGTGTTTTCAACATAACGGAGCAAATAAACGGTATCGCCTTTGCTGTTAACGATCCATTGGGTTGGTGGCGCAAATCTGGGTGTGTATGTATGGTACTACAAGTAAGCTTTATTTCAAATTCGCATTTGCCACTGTCAAGCTATGTTTAAACAGTAATTGGCGGAATCGTTTGCCGACAATCACATGATAACCCCACGCCTCAAACACACAGGCAAAAATTATATAGTTGTTTCCAGAAATATAACTGAGCATAATACATAAACACTTAAGAAAGAATAATATCATAACAAAATGTATTGCAAGCATTGTACAGAGTTTTACATCACAAATCAGAAATAATCAACAAATGGGTGTATTTACAGTGAAATATGGAAGTATGTTAACTGTTTGTTATCCGTATTACTTATTCCAAGTCCCTTTGGAATTTATCCACAAACCGACAAGAAGAAATCGAATTCGGACATCTCCTCGTAATGATGTAACCATTCCCATATTTTCTGATTTACCTCGTCGGACAAAAAGGTAGATTTTAACATGGATGGAATTTGAATTTTAGGAGGGGTAGCATTTTTCAGTTTTTGATAAGTTTTAAACGTTCTTTGCTCAAGTTTCAGTTTGTCTAATTTTGCATTCAAAGACGCAGAATGGTCGACTTCTTTGAAAACTGATCTTTTGCGATACATTTGGTTGCTCTTAACTTCTGTTATTGTTGACTGGGTTTCTAAACCACCCTCCGGACTGTGGTCTTCTTCAGCAGCATCGTCATATTCATCATCCTTTTCCTTTAATGACGTAATAATTTTTTCTACTTCCTCTCGCATCTCTATAGCTTCCGGTGGTTCTTTGGCTTTCACTGTGACGTAAAGACCCGATCTCTGTCGCGATTTATTGCAATCTAACCCCATTCGTCTTTTTGCGGCAGCTTGTTGTGGGGCAGATCGTCCATACAACTTTCTGACTTCTTCCGAATGTGCATTAAGATTCGACGGCAAAGCACTGAGATATCTTTCAGATAATTTCGTGTCTACGCTGTGTCGAAAAACTTGCACTTTAGTAGAGGGTTGTGATTTAGCGTTATCAAACAAAAATCGATCATAACTTCGATTAGTTTCACCATACATGTGTCGTAAATCTGGACGGAAATCATTACTGACCGAATCCAGGGGAAGTAAATAACTAATACCATGGCTGACTTTATTCCTGGTAATGGCGTTCTTAACCTGTGTTAAAGGTGGTAGATCAGGCCAATCGTATTCTACGTGCTCCATTTCATACGAATCACTTCGGCGACTGTCGCTGCTTCTGGTTATCCTTGTAGTCGGAGTTCTAAGTTTGGCTGGACTCATTTTCATAAAAGACGCAGCCGCCATGTTTGCAAACTATGTCTTTTGATTACAGTTCCTCGTTTACTGATATCTAGGTCAAACAAAGTTCGCTCATTTGTTCAATAATTTAATTCATTAGATGAACATAATACTCCTATCAAATTACAAATCGATCACCTGGAAAGATATAAAATATTCACATAAAAAGTCGATTGATTTACATATACATAGAAAATCTGATACAAAATCTCTTGAGTGTAGGTTTAAAAGAACAAATATAAGCTTGTTATTTGAATAGGTGTGGGTGGCCGAGAGATCTAATGCGTGCATTTTAGTTCATAAGATCGGCAATGCCTATTCTTCTTCAATTCCAGACTGTGGCTTGGGTGGTTGAATGATTTAGCGTATGCGCTTTAAATCGTAAGGTCTGTCATTGAGTCAAATAGCGTGATTTCGATCAATAACCCCCGGTTTTCCCCCATTGCCAACGATCCCTACACGCAACTCTCTCTCTCTCTCTCTCTCTCATTATTTGAGCTCTGTTCCGGAAAGTGGGGTGTTGGTTTTTTTCTATTTTGAAGAAGAAAACATTACTCTTTAAGTGTCTTACAACTCTCTCTCTCTCTCTCTCTCTCTCTCTCTCTCTATCTCTTATTATTTGAGCTTTATACCTGAAAGTGGGGTGGGTTTTTTTCTGTTTTTAAGAAGAAACATTACTCCTAAAGTGTATTACATGTACTTGTACATGCATATCAAGTTTACTAAGGTGGTCTAAATGCGTTCTAAATTGTAAAAAATAAAACCCGATATATTTTCTAGTGACGATAATATTTCTATGTTATTTTTGCTCGATCGATTAGGCCGACGATGACAACTATACACGGCTTAATGTAAGTGGATTATGTTAGCATGGTATTACGTATTGAATATAAGTACTTATAGCTATACCTAACATGACAGCATATATAAGTATTTAGTAAATATTACTCTAAACAACCAACCATTGTTAATCCAATAAACCACGATTCACAATAGTCCCAGACATCCTTAAAAATGTGATATAACAGTTAAATGGCCACCAGGCGTAACAAAATACAACTCACACGTGTGTGTTTTTTGCGTGTATTTCACAATGTTTTAGAACATCAAATAACACTGAATTATAAGAATTTATTTTATACGTTTCAGACATAAAGAATTTTTGAAGTATATTTCGTAGTCTCCGGCTATTCCAATAATTTGAGTATAGCTTACACCAGTATCGCAAGTAATTCGTTATGTAGCTGGGATACACTAGGGAATGCCATGTTCGAATCTTAGCGAGAACCTTCGGTAGTTTTCAGGCCCCTTTCTCTTTATTCGGTGGTTACCACGGACGTTCGGCTGATACAAATTTGTGTAATTCAATAATTTTCGTTTTAAACAAATCCGTGATGCAGTATATATATATTACTTTAAAAACAAATCCAAAACACAGTGCAATTTCTTTTTTTTTTTAAAAACAAATCCGTAATACAGTAATATTCCTTCTATAAACAAACCTGTAACACAGTAATATTACTTCTATAAACAAACCCGTAACACAGTAATATTCCTTCTATAAACATATCCGTAACACAGTAATATTACTTTTTTTTTTAAAAAAAAAACAAATCCGTAATACAGTAATGTTCCTTCTATAAACAAATCCGTAACACAGTATTACTTCTATAAACAAACCCGTAACACAGTAATATTCCTTCTAAAAAAAAATCCCCGTAATACACTAATATTCCTTTTAAAAACAAATCCGTAACACAGTAATATTCATTTAAAAAAATCAATACCGTCATACGGTAATAATTATTTCTTTTAAAAAATCAAAACTTTATTACATGTTGTTCTAAAAACAAATTCGTAATACAGTAATATTCCTTCTAAAACACAAATCCGTAATACAGTAAAACTACTTTTATAAAACAAATTCGTAAAACAATGATGTTCCTTTTTTTTTCTTTTCTAAATCCCTAATAAAGTAATGTTCCTTCTAAAACGAATTACCCTTTTTCATTCTTTGTAGCTTTCATTGGTCTAAAACATTTTTGTCATACAGCATTATGCACAATTTATCAGTAGTTCCGAGGCATGTATATCAATCAATATTTACTGGACTGTCATTATAAGTCCAGGAGGACCACAATACACACAAACCAAATTACAAAACCTATAAGACAAACCTGCGGACAAGACAAACTATACAGACATTGAAAGAAATGTAATACCAAATTACTTCGACCTCTAGCTGGTCGGTCACCTAGTGTGAGCGTATGTGATAGGAGATATGAGCGCATTCTTAACCTCGTGGGTTTCCTCCGGGCACTCCGGTTTCCTCCCACTGCTAAAGACCCCTACGCGCAAGCGAATTATTGAAATAAAAAAATGGAACACCATACGTTAGTCCCACAAAAATGACCTAGTTTGTGTCGAGTGGACGTTAAACCCCATTTCTCACTCTCTCTTTCTTAATACCAAATTAATTGCATGAAACCGGTGTATGACATGAAACGGTTCCAATTTATAACTCACCTTTATGACTATGCGAATAAACGTTTCTTTATTCCCTAACTAAACAGCTTGTGTTCCAACGATCCTTGATATCCAAGTAAAGTGTTCTTAAGTATATCAAAAGGTTAAGATCAAGTCGAAGTTTGATCTTTAAATAAACAAAACTAAGCAGATATTGAAGTATATGTACATAGAGTCATACACGAGAAGTCATCCGTCTTGTCTATCTAATGTATACATGTACTTAATATGAAAATAACTCGATACGGCTTCGCGGAGATCTAAATATATATAAAGTATAATTTGCTATGGGCAACGACTGTAAGATAATCCCTCCGTGAGATTAAACCATTACTTATATCGACTGTTTTATTGTAGGTGTAAATTACCACCCGGCGAGTGTATGATCACGATAAGCCGAGACAATGATATATGGATTGAATTCTTTATTAATGGGATCATATTAATGCAGCTCAACTTGTAATTATACATGGTTTCAGAAATTAAATAGCTTTGACTGTATTGATTCGTGTGAAATCGTGAAATAAAACCAAGTAAGAACAATCCAAACCATCAGACAAAATTCGAAGCCCTAAATAATCGGTAAATGCAAAATAGTGTAATCAGGCAAAATATTGCTATCAGCATATGGAATGTTCACATTGTACAAAATACACGACAAACAGTGGTAACAGGTGTCCGGAAGAGTAAACTTACCCTGCTGGCATGCCACACCCGCCATAGCCGCATCCAAACTATTTGACGAAATCTGGTAAAATAGCGCGATTGGCCCATGGACTATCAATAACAACTTACACAGGTTGTGGACGTTGCATATTTTTTGGTGTATTTAAATCTGGATAATTCGACCTTCCAAAGAGTCTTAGAAACAACAATTAAAGGGTTAAAGGGAAACGTGATGTACCGGCCCAGGTATACACCACAATATGTCCTTTGTCTAGTCGTCCCGTGTACAGATTGGTGTGTACGTAAAAGACCCATTGACAGTTGGAATTCGATGTAAGAGTAGGTCATAATGCAACTACCCGGGCAAGATTTCCTATAGCTTACTGTATGGCGTATGCCCGTTTTCATTAGCTCAGTCGTGACAGAACAGTAGCAATTTAAACCCATTGCATTTCTTTTAATATAATGTAATTTAAAATGAAACAATATTTATTATTATCAGGGAGGTTGGCTGGCGGAATGGTTAGCACGTGCGCACTGTATCATAAAGTCTGTCATTGAGTCAACTGGCGTGGTTTAGAATTCCCGGTTGTATGTGACAAGGAGTAGGGTTGCCTGTCCAGCCTCATGGGTTTACTCCGGGTCCTCCGGTTTCCTCCCACTGCGAAAGACACATACGCATTATTGAAATGAAATTTAAAAAAACATGTTAGTCCCGAAATGACCTAGTTTGTGTCGAGTGGACGCTAAACCCCATCTCTCTCTTTATTTATTGTTGGTTTAGCTGCAAATTTGGTGCCACTTTTTCCTTGAGGCTCTAGAAAACTACTTTCCTTTTTGTTTTACCAAAATGTAAACCATGCTGTCGCTTTAAATTGTAGCCGCTTGAAAACGTTGAGAGAATACTCTACGAAACGTCGCCTAAAAAAATCAGTAATTGTTTTTCCATAAGTATGTGTTATAGTTTAATGCTTTCTCTTTGTTTTTACGGGATCACGGTGGCTAAGTGAATAAGGCGCTGGTTCGCTAGCGTGGAGGTTGAGTGTTCGATCCCTGCATTGGCCGAGAAAGTTCATCTCGATTTTCCGGCGTGATTTCCCCTTGTCATGATGCAGAAGGAGGGCCTGACAAGGACAGCTGCCTAGTCCTTCGGATGGGACGAAAAACCGAGGTCCCGTGTACAAATTGGAGTGCACGTAAAAGATCCCTTGGCAGTTGGAATTCGATATAAGAGTAGGCCGTAGCGCCGCTGCCCGGGCAAAATTTCCCTCATTGCACACTGTGGCGTATGCCCGTCTTCAATTAGCCCAGGTTAGGTGCTTAAGCGTAGGACGTTAAACCCCATTTCATTCATTCATTCATTCTTTGTTTTTACCAAAATGTAAACCATGCTGTCGCTTTAAGTTATTATACCTAGTATCGGCAGTTATAACAGTAAATACATAATTCGTATAATTTTGAGTTGTTGATCTGCTAGTACATACATGTTATGATTTTTTGATCAACCTCAACGTGCATTATCATACCACACACATAATCTCAACCGGCAAATACAATTATAAAGATATAATCAACGTGTTATTATCTCCCTTTGTCTTGAAATCCCTCTAAGTAGGTATATATGCCTACTGCGTCCGCGTTAAAGGAGACGATCCTCTAACATAGTGGCATGCATAACATTCGTAATGAAAAACACGAAATAGAATTCAACACTGGTCCAATTACAATCAATATTAATGTGGGATCCTAATATCAAATATTCAATGTGGGATCCTAATATCAAATATTCAAAACACAATAAACATTTTAATATCAGTACACGACGTCGTGTACTCGACTGACGTAATGGTTTTGTGCTAATCAAGGAAAAACATAATCCAGAAGACATTGCGGAATTATTCACAAACGACAAAATAATAATACAAAAGATAACCCCCGGTACCATCTAAAGTAGGATCAATTTTGACTTGTTTTCCCCCCGTCAGTCAAAATGGAGAAAGCCGAATGCACAGTTGTGATTTAATATGTTTTACGCCAAAGCAAATTCTTGATGACTGACGCAAACATTAGCTGTGGCATCATGAGGCACATGAGGCACAGGCCCCAGGGCCCCCACATTAGGGGGTCCCCCACAGAAAATCTCAGTTGCGTCCAGCATCCTCCTCTAGAAATGCCATTATCTCATAGCACTCGCATGGATTAGTCTACTGAAATAACGCCAGAATGCGCTAATTTTGTGGCAGAATTTTTTTTTGCTGGGGGAGGTACTTCCATCCAAGTGCCTGAGATGCCAGGAAATCATGTTTCCGGCCTCAAATTTCTGAAAATTTCCAAAACAAATAAGGCACCCCCTCCAAAAAAATTTAAAAACCTTTCAATTACAAAATAATATACTTGATTATGATCACACAGTGATGCTCCTAAGGCACTGATGAGTCGGTCGGTTTTAATGGCGCCTACACCTGATCCAAGCTTTCTTATTATATCTTATGTGGAGGCTATCGGGCGCCACCACAGGCGCGGACCCAAGGTGCGGACACTAGGAGCAAATGCCTCTCCCAAAAAATCTGCCGCGATATAAAATACAAAATTGCCACTCAGATATCACCCCAATGGCAGAAAAATTGGTTTCATGCATCGTTATTTTTCAAAAATTTCTGAGCGAGGACCGCAGACAAAGGTGCCGCCCCCATAGACGAAGGGCCTCTCCTATCACCTCTTTCTGGGTCGGCGCCTGACCCACCACATGACTTTAAAAGGTTCGTATTGGCCTCCTTATTCACATTTGACAGGACCTTGTTGGTCTTTGGGGGCGCCGCCACCAAATGACATGATTACAGATTCTCGTTCTGGTCGCCCTTTCCACGTGGCCTTATGGTGTTTCGGACTAATTCTAGTTTAGAGGATAAGGAGTTTCTCATTTCGGTGTGCTTAACATCAAAATGAGAAACATCGCTGCCGAAATTGACACACGGGAGCGGCGTTGATTGCAGCTCCAAGTGGGTGGAAAACGCGTTTGTGACAGTCTAATTTTCAAAATTTCCGGGGGAGGGGCTTCCAAACCTCCACCCCAACCCCACGTACACACTCAGTAACTCAGGCATTATATTAGCGTCCCCAACACTCTGCTGCACCCCCATTTTTACAATCCTACATACGGCCATGCCCCAGACCCCCGTTGCGGGGCTTCCCACATGTTCCAGGCCCCCCACCATGGTTAATCCGGCGTTGCTTGCAGGGGGTTCGCGCCTTCGGCGCTCGCGGTCGGTGACCAGGGGCCCACCGCATGTTCCAGGCCCCAGGGCCCCCACCATGGTTAATCCGGCGCTGGTGAGTGACATCGCTCCTTTGTGAAGTACAAACAGTAGTGTGCTGAATTTACAAGCGGTCGGATCAGCAAACACCGAAGACGAACCACGGTCTGGTCGCCCTTGTGAAGCGAACATCCAAGATAAAGTTGATGTGCTCTACACCACTGTTAGATAGTTAGTTACTGCAAAACAGCAGTGGCAGGAATAATCCGTGAACATCAACAAGAACTGGTGTATGTACGTTGGATTCCTAGTATGTTTACCGAAAAACGAAACGTCAGAGATTTATGGTTAGCCATAAATCCACGTGATTTCGATGGTCATGCTGTAATTTTACATATAACCCGTGTTCATTACTTTGACCCAAAGATCAAAACTCAAAGTATGCTGTCGAAGCACGTGTCGTCACCAACGGCTAAAGCCTTCTATAGTTCCCTGGAACATGGACATGGTCTCCCATTTTCTGGGACATCGAGGGCGTAATCATGATAGATAACACAATGGTGCATAATACGCCGAGGTGCGTGTCTGCTCCACAGCAATGTCCGAGTTCAAACTGCCCGCATAGCAGTGAACGCTGTACAAGACTGTAGCTTCAGATGCTCACTCACCCAGCACATTCTCCAGATAATGGAACCCGAAAATAACAGCACAATGTATAATCTAGTTGGTCTTATTTATAGGTTTATTCTTAACATTTAGTCACAAGACAATTATTGCACATTTCCATACAAATACAAAACTAACAATATACAATCTTTCACACCTATACATCAAATGTAACAGTAGCTGATTGTGGTTGAAATACGGTCAGAGGTCATACTGGGCATATTTAAACCATCCGGCCATCCAACCCAAAATTCCTTAATATTTGGAAATTGAATAGTCGGCAGGCAGTAACACTGATGTTTGGGCATTACAGACTGACCACTAAAAAAATTGTGTTGATGTGTTCACCAGATATTAAACTCCAATCCATTCCATTCTATGGACCAATAATGAAATGAAATGAAATGGAGTTTAACGTCCTTCTGTTCTGCTCCGAACTGGGTAACTGGCCGGCTAATGAAGACGGGCATATGCCATACAGTGTGGTATATATCGAATTACAACTGACAAGAAATCTTTTACGTGCACAACAGTGTTTACACGGGACCTCGTTTTTCTCCGTCTCATCCGAAGGACTAGACAGCTGTCCTTGTCAGCCCTCTGTCCTTTAACACTGATGAGGGGGAACCATGCTGGAAAATCTGGATGAACTTTCTCGGCCAATGAATAGGGATCGAACACCCAACCTCCAGGCTAGTGAGCCAGCATCTTACCCACTTAGCCACACCCTTTTAGCCACACCGTGACCCCTATCCATTCTATAGAAGAATAATAGATTCATACTACATGTATATAACATCAACATTCTTATACAAAACAACAACAATTACTTTATTAATTACCTGAATACTAATATACCAACCTGGTTAAAGGTTGTGATGATAGGTTATACAATTAAAGACGCATTATGTAAGAGCTAAAACTGGCTTTGCATAATTATCTTTCGGTCGGCCTCAAAATGATAAATTAATTATTCACATGCTAAGCCCATAATCAACTCTCTAGAGCATCAGATGGTTGTGATTTCTCAAAGATTAAAACACGATCAGCAGTTAATAATTTGATTTAGAAATGGATAATCAAGGCTTTGTTTATTATCATAACAATGTTAGCAATGACAAACAAGGCTACACTTTTATTTAACAAGCCATAACTTCACTCTGAAAGCAGCAATTTGACATATTCCTTTTTCATTAGCTTTTTTTTATTAAACTATTGTAGCGAGAACTGTCAGCTCTCTAGCTAATCTTCAATAATGCATCTTTAAGAATACATAAATAACATACAAAACGTATTTTAAATGATTAACATTGATGTTATGAAAAAAATATATCTTTGGCTTAATAAACATAACAAACATAAAAAACCTAGAAGGAGATGATAAAACTCCCTACACTTGATAGGATAAGGAGAGTGGAAGATTTCCTAAACATAACACATATTGAACTACTGTTTAAACTAAAAAGTTAATATTATTTTAATCTAATATATGAATGTCTCTTTAACTCTAACTGCTGTTATAAAGTATTAAGTCTAACACAACTCTGATTTGTTGTGTTAGAGAAGATGAACTGTGAATAGTATTTCAACAATTATTATGACAGCTTTTTATTCAGTAAAACCTTGAATTGTTTCAATAGCATTTAGTAATGAACTGGAAATACAATGGTCAAAATTGTAAGGAATACAACTACTATTTATTACTGATAGACCATTTCAACTAGGATTCTCTATTCTTTATTAAAGTTACATTATTCAATATATAGATAAAAACTAGCCATTCTTTCTATACTAGTTCGAAAGTAGATGATGTAAAATGAATAATTTGAAAATTTCATTCAAATTACTCTATTGCAAGCGAAGATATTGGCATTTGGAGATTTGGCCGACCTGTGCAATAATTTCAACCATGGTCCTGGTTGATCAAAGCTAAGACTCGAAGCGTCGGGGCGCGCCATATTTGATTTATCACTGAAACGTTTTAATCTGTTTGATATCGGAACAATCTGATGCCATCCAAAGTTGATTAAGGCCTGGATCAGTTAATTAATGTCTAATTAATACTTTAGAAAACATTTCATGCCCAAATAAAGACCTGCACTAGGCAGATTTAGCTCTTGAATAATGCATGTTTAAGTAAAAACTGCATATTTGGGAGAATTTAAGTTATCTACTTTTCCTTAACAGACAAATTTCCTGTCTATTTTGAAACCTGTGATTATGATGGACATCTTTGTGGACATGTCTGAGCAACTTATTTAATTCTAATTAAACTGGAGTCATGTCACCCCTCACAGTGTAAAATATCTTCTCACACAGTTTTTAATTTCATTTTTATAATTCACAATACACTGAACAATATGAATAATACACTGATCACTTTCTGTAGTCAAAATTAATCCTCTGTTACAGTATTTATATGTTATTGTGGTAAAAGTGTAGAAACTTTGATTTTTCCATCCATGGCCCCAGCAAGGGCTACCCTTGTATTAACAGATGGGGACCAATCAACTGTTGTTATCAAACTCTTGTGACCTTTCAACTCCATAGTCTTTCTTATACCAAACTCCCCACACAGCTGAAAAATATTACAAATTCAACCAGTTAAAAGATGAGGAAACCAAGGCCCATTTAAATCCGAGACTATCCAAACAGACTGACATTGTTGGACTCAACAAATGTATCTGGTTCTATAGTTGATAACGATATAAAATTTCCAATGTTCACATAAGCTGACTGTGGAACACATAAAAAGATACCCTAGTTGGTATTCAAAGAATAGTCAAATATGTCTACAATTACATATAACTATAAATATTGGTAGAGAGAGAGAGAAATGGGGTATAGCGTCCACTGAACACATACTAGGTCATTTCAATAATTTGCTTTAGCGTGTAGGGGTCTTAGAGGAAACCAAAAGGACCCAGAGAAAACCAACGAGATTGGACAGGCGATCCTACGTCTTGTTATGTACAACCGGGGAATCGAAAACCAAGCCAGTTGACTCAATGACAGACCTAATGATACAACGCGCACATGCTAACCATTCAGCCATCTAACCCCCCAGAAAGTTAATAACCTTACTATTCTTCCAACCCTGAAAGGCTATTAGTCCTACAATCTAAACATCACAGTGCGTGTAGATGTCTTTACCAGTAGGATAAAACCAGAGGACCCGGAGAAAACCCACAAGGCTGGACAGGGGGACTTCAAGGGATAAAAATAACATTATATCCAATAAATAATTAAATATAAATAATACCTGATAAATAACTCCTTTATTTTTATCACATGTTAATATATACTGTCCTTCTGAATCAAAATTAAATAATCTTCCCCTTGGTAACTCTTTATTACCAGTTGGACTGGTTGCTAGGAATGGGAGTGATGCCCCTTGATGTATAGGTAATTCTTCTAACTTTGATCCAGTATTATGTATACTCCACTTAATAAACTGAAAAATATATACAGCAATAAACCAATAACATTTAAAGACTAATATAATCATTATACTAAACAATCTGAACAGAGAGATAGAGAAATGGGGTTTAAACTTCACTCGACATAAACTAGGTGAAGTCGGATTAACATGCCGTGATGGCAGGTTAATTAGCTAGCAGGTATGTGTCTTTAGCAGATGGAGGAAAACGGACGTCCCGGAATAAAATGGTTGGACAGTTGACCCCGCTCCTTGTCACATACAAGCCATTACCATTCAACCACCCAAAGATATAATACATCAAGCCTAATTCCAATCATTTAATGTCTGGGCAAATGAATGTGGCACGATTCAGGAAATAACCAAAAGAAAATCTTTAGAATGAGTGAATCTAAGATTATACGTTTAACTCAATAAATATATTTTATCTAAAACTATCATCTGCACAATAGAATAAATATTATTAAACAATCTCCTCCATTTTAATTTTAAGAACACATTAATTATATATTAATTCAGATAATCAAATAAAACAACTTTCTCATTCAATTTCTGGATACAATATATGTGAATAATCAAAGGCATATGGTCAAATGGAAATGAAATGGGTTTTAAGCTCTACTTTTATGCACTAACAAGGCTAATGACGATGAGTAACAGTGTGGTGTCAAGGATCCTTTTATTTATATGCACACCAACTTGTATACAGGTAGACCCTAGTATTTCATATCATCCAAAAAAACTAAGCTAGGGAAATTTCCAGTCAAAAAAAGGATTGAAATGGAATGTAGAACAGATCCAAACTTTTCATATTATCAATGCAAAACAAAGCTGGGAACTCCAAGGAACTTTCTCAGCCATACAAAGGATTGAAATGGAATGTACGAATATGTTAAAATATAATTATATGTGGATATAGACAACAAACCTTTCCATCAGTTCCCAGACTATAACAAGCTGTTTCATCAAAACTAAACTGTACACTATTAACTTCACCTGTATGAGCTTCCCATTGTGATATACATTTACCCTGTGGTATATCTATAATTATACAAAAATATAGCATGAACCCGGTGATATATCTATAACATACAAAAATATAGTATGCACCCTGTGGTGGCAACACTATACACCGGAAAACAACAAAAAACTTCCGGAAAACACCATTTTATACTAAATACCGGAAAACACAGAGAAAACACTAAGTACCATAAAACACAGTAAATACCGGAAAACACCCTAAAAAGGTAACCCGGAGCCTGGTCATCTTGAAAATACTGGAAAAACCTAAACCTAACCCTAAACCCCCGCACACAGAGAACCAGGCTCCGGGTTACCTATTTAGGGTGTTTTCCAGTATTTACTGTTTTCCGGTATTTAGTGTTTTTTTAGTGTTTTCCCGTATTCAGTATAAAATGGTGTTTTCCCGTATATAGTATAGCCCCCCTGTTGTATATATACAGTACCTTATGGTATATATCTAATGTACAAAATATAGCATGTACCCTGTGGAACATATGAAATATAACATTTATTGTGGTATATAATATAAATGCTATATTTTGTATATTATATATATACTATACAATATTACATACCCTGTGGTATATTATATCCATAACATATAAAATAACATTTACCCTGATGTTAATATTACTGTTGGTGAAACCAGTGCTATATAAATGTTTAATAATAATAATAATAATAATAATAATTAATCTTTCGAACATCAATAATACATAAAATATAACACTGGTGTGTACACAATCTAGTATGATTGAATTCAATGTACATTCTGTATCTAATCATTGTAGACGTACAACACTTTAAAATGGTTGATCGTTTAATTTATCTCCCCTATTATCAATAATACAGTCCATGGATCTTTTATTTCGAATGTGATTCATCATATATTCCCAGTCAGACACCAGCCAATAAGAAATGTCTGACATAATACACAGCAGAAAGAGGTGCCTGTGTGCCTTGTTGTATGCACATTCTGATTCTAATTTCCCTTCCATCTTCAAACAAATCATCCATTCTCAAACCTTTATCATTATTTTTTACAAGATATAAGTAAAGGTGTACCTCTACATAAATATATCAGATTTGGAGCTTACTTACCAAATAATCTAATGACACCATCAGCTGCACCTGTTATTAATAACTGACCATTATGATTATATGATGAACAATTAATTGAAACTGGACCAGGGTCAAGAACTAACTGTTTCTGTAAAACATAGGTTGCCAGGCAACGAAACATACGCCCACAGCAGCTAAATCGTCCGGGCAGTCAACAAGAGTTGTCGCATATTTTACTTTTTTCGGTAATGAAACATTTATAATACACTAAAATCTGATTAAAAGTAACTACTCATTATGTAATTATCAGAAAATCATTGGAATTTGTTTGGCTTTGATAAAGTTCTCCTCCATGCTGTTCAAGTTATCTAAATTCATTGAAACTCAATATACTTGTTCGTCTCATGACCTTCAACAATTTATATAAATTTAAAGTCAATCGGTTATTAACTTTAGCCTCTAGAGCGTCCACAAAATTTTGAAAGTGATCAAGGGCCATAACTCAGTCAGTAATTATCTGAAATTGCTGAAAATCAATAGGCTTCTTCGTCTCATGACCTTAAACACTGTGTATTAATTTAAAGTCAATCGGTTATTAACTTTAGCCTCTAGAGCGTCCACAAGATTTTTATAAGCGATAAAGGGCCATAACTCTGACAGTAATTATCAGAAATTGCAGAAAATCAATAGGCTTCTTCATTTAATGACCTTAAACACTGTGTATAAATTTAAAGTCAATCGAATTTTAACTTTGGCCTCTAGAGCGTCCACAAGATTTTTTGAAGTGATCAAGGGCCATAACTCTGACAGTTATTATCGGAAATCGATGAAAATCAAGAGGCTTCTTCGCCTCATGACCTTAAACACTGTGTATCAATTTAAAGTCAATCGGTTATTAACTTTAGCCTCTAGAGCGTCCACAAGATTTTTTGAAGTGTTCAAGGGCCATAACTCTGACAGTTATTATCGGAAATCGCTGAAAATCAATAGGCTTCTTCGTCTCATGGCCTTTAACACTATGTATAAATCTAAAGTCAATCGGATATTAATTTTGGCCTCTAGAGCGTCCACAAGATTTTTTTAAGGGATCAAGGGCCATAACTCTGACAGTTATTATCGGAAATCGCTGAAAATCAATAGGCTTCTTCGTCTCATGGCCTTTAACACTATGTATAAATCTAAAGTCAATCGGATATTAATTTTGGCCTCTAGAGCGTCCACAAGATTTTTTTAAGTGATCAAGGGCCATAACTCTGACAGTTATTATCGGAAATCGCTGAAAATCAATAGGCTTCTTAGTCTCATGACCTTAAACACTGTGTATAAATTTAAAGTCAATCGAATATTAACTTTAGCCTCTAGAGCGTCCACAAGATTTTTTGAAGTGATCAAGGGCCATAACTCTGACAGTTATTATCGGGAATTGCTGAAAATCAATAGGCTTCTTCGTCTCATGACCTTAAACACTATGTATAAATCTAAAGTCAATCGGATATTAACTTTAGCCTCTAGAGCGTCCACAAGATTTTTTGAAGTGTTCAAGGGCCATAACTCTGACAGTTATTATCGGAAATCGCTGAAAATCAATAGGCTTCTTCGTCTCATGGCCTTTAACACTATGTATAAATCTAAAGTCAATCGGATATTAACTTTAGCCTCTACAGCGTCCACAAGATTTTTTGAAGTGATCAAGGGCCATAACTCTGACAGTTATTATCGGGAATTGCTGAAAATCAATAGGCTTCTTCGTCTCATGACCTTAAACACTGTGTATAAATTTAAAGTCAATCGAATTTTAACTTTGGCCTCTAGAGCGTCCACAAGCAATTGTGGACGCCGGACCGACGGACCGACGGACGGACCGACAGACGGACGGACGGACGGGGGCGACGGCAATATACGACCACATTTCAATGTGGGCGTATAATAAAACCATTTCACATACATGTACAAATGAAATATTCAGTTTTGTTAACCTACAAAATTCATAAATAATACTACACATTTTACATTTCAATATATTCTGACTGCAGAAAACTGTGACTTGATTCTCACTATAATATTTAAAAAAACTAGATAATGTAAAGGGAATATGCTGAAAATTTCAGTCACATTGCTTCCCTCTTTACCAAGGTATTAGCAATTGAATTTTAGGTCTAGCCTCAATAATCATTTCTAAAGTTGGTACGATAAAAAGCATAGTCTTGATTATCCATTTTTTGATTTAATCATCAATGAGTGTTGAGCAGCAGATCAGATTTAAATTCAGAGAAAATCCGACACATTATTAGATGACTTCGAGAGTTGATAAAGGGTTTTTCACGTTGATAATAGTTTTTATTCTATAACTACATGCAAATACAAGCAAATATCATTGAATACAGCCATTGGATAACCTATAGCTGTATTTAATAGCCATTGTATAACCCTAAAGCTGTATTCAATGGCTTGGACAGGGGCTACTTTTTCCAGAATGACCTCAATTCCAGAATGACGTCAAATTGTAATGACGTTGGAACTAGGCAACCACAAATTTTGTAAAAAAAAGAAAGAGAAAAGCCCGGAACTGAATTTTAACGTTAGTGGTAATGATTTTTTATGATAATCTGAATATTACAGTGTATTTTTAGATTTGCATGTGATCATAGAATAAAAACAGAACTCAATGACCATTGAATACCGCTTGCTATCGCTCGTGGAATACTTGCGCAGAGATACACTCTCTTGATCCATTGAATAACCCGAACGGTATTCAATGGTCATTGAGTTCTATCGATATATAACATTTAAGGCCTAAAGAAAGACCTGCAATAGGCAGATTTAGCTCTTGCATAATGTATTTTGAAACTACCTCACTAGAATGAATGACTTTTGAAGTTTGAAAGCACAAAGGTTTAAATTCGGTTGCATGCTATGAAAAGATAATTACTATAACACATATTCTTACCTCACATTTCATTGTCTTTACATCCCATAATAATAATTTACCAGGTTTAGTACTAGAACTCGTATCTGTGACACTTGATGGACTGTGTACTCTTTGAGCTGCTGCAGAACAAACAAAACTCACGCCAGCTGGATTCAATGTTATGTTATTAATTCTGAAACATATCAAATTATATTATTATACATCTGATACATTTACAAATTCTCCAATGTTGGGATTATGATTTTGTTTTCTTAATTAAATGTTAAATAATCAATCTGAGTACAGATTAGCGTAGATTAATATTTTTCAAAAATGCAAATGATTCTCCAAGTCTTTGAGTACACATCAGCCTGGATTACTATTTTAGCAAAAATGCAAATGATTCTCGAAGTCTTAAAAATCAATTTCTTAAATCAATGAATAAAGTTTTTAAAAAAGTGTGACGGACTGACAGCCGAATCCATTTTAATAGCCCTCTGCTTTCTCAAAAGGTTGGGGACAAAATATTTACCTACCGTGGATATCCTGTATCAACAACAACTTCTTTTAATGTTTTATTTTCTTTAACATCATAGAGTCTGATACAACCAGTTCTATTACCTAATAATAACTATAAAATATACAAAACACATTAATATACAAATATCTTTAACAATTAATACAAAATATCTTCAAATATTGATAGATGATATCTTTATTCACACACAATACACCATAACAAAATATGTTGAATTCCATTTGAAAACACAGTTTCTCTTGAAATCTAAAACAGAAGTCTAAATTATGAGATATACTAATAATGCAATAAAATAGAAATGAAAAACAACATAAACATAATGACTATTTTACATCAGTGTTTAGGTTTTCTCTTTCTATTTTCAAAAAATTCAATCCATCATAATTTAAAAATTCTTCTCTCTAATTTGGAATCAATGTTGAGATGCCCATAACTTCAGTTTGAAATATGTTGTCACAATATAAATTAAATGAAATGAAATGGAGTTTAACGTCCTATTGATCTGCTCAGACTGGGCTAGTGAAGATGGGCATACGACATACAGTGCACTATGAGGGAAATTTTGCCCTGACAATAGCACTATGACCTACTCTTATATCGAATTCCAACTTGTGTATTTCTAATTAATTATATTTTAGAATCCAACTTACATATTTATCTGACTTGTTAGCCCATTCTAACGATAGAAATGCTGATCTAGCCATTACAGTTGTAATAGTTGATGGCTGAGGACTCCATGTCCATATTCTTTTAAAAATTTTAAAAAAAGGTTTTAAAGATACATTATACAAGAGTTAAATCTGTCTTTTACAGGTCTTTCTTTAGGCCTTTTATGTTATACAAATTATTAATAAGACATTTTTTAACATGACAAGACTTAAATCAACTCTCGATGCCATTGCTCGAGTCGAGGTTTAAAGAACGGTTTTGGCATTTACTAATTCAAAAATGGAGAAGACTTGAATATACCAGTACCGTGGATATGATAGAAAAGGCAAACATCTTGTCAAAACTACAAACATTGATGACTTTACTCAGAAAAAAGCAATTTGAATGAAATTTTCAATATATTCATTTTGCAGAATGGTTTTGGCATTTAATGATTTAATTATACCAGTACCGTAGTTATGATAGTAAACAATTAATGCACACATCTTGTCAAAACTACAAATATTGATAACTTGACTCAGAATAAAGCAATATGAAATTTTCAATATATTCATTTTGCATTATCTAATTTTGAACTATTATATCGAGAATGGCCAGCTTACATAATGTATTTTTAAGCAGGCAATCACATCACACATATGCTTGTTATGTATTTTGTAGATTACACACTGACAAGGAACGTAATTAGTGCTTCTAAAATACCTAATGTCATGGTAAGTTAATCAATTGACTGACAGGTTTATTTCTGTACATGAAAATAACTTACTTGACAACACCATCTACATCTAAACTAGACACAAACTGTCCAGTGTTAGAAAAGCGACAATAAGATATAGCTGAATGATGTTCTGCATACTCTTCCTTAATAAACAAGAAAATAGACAGCCATTTATGAAGAGGTCATAGTAGTAGTGAAATTCAAATCAAATGGCAAATAAAATAATTGAGATTTAATTTCTTATTTAACAAGTTGACAAACTGGCAAATGAAAAAAATTGAGATTGAATTTCTTATTTAACAAGTTGACATACTGGCAAATGAAAAAATTGAGATTGAATTTCTTATCTAACAAGCTAGTATGAATAAATGAAGAAATAAATTGATAACTTACTTGACTCATTAGTAGAAATGGACATTCACCATCTGAAAAAAAAAACAAATAAATTTTGATCATTTAATTCACAAAACTAACCACGCAATTCACTGCATCAAGATAACTATTAAGCAGGGAACGAATGGTTGAAATATATCAATGCCAGTTTGACACAAGTAGCATTCATTTTTGGATGGTATGATGGACATTTTGCCCTGACAGCAGCACTGTGACCAACTCTTCTTTAATTTCTAACTGTTTGGAGATCTTTTATCAGATGCCAATGATATACACAGAACCTTAGCCTTATCCAAACAACTGGATGCTTTTCCTTGTCAGGACCTCTTACATCGCATACTGATAGTTCATTGGTCTATCACGCTATTTTACCGAGATTTCGCCTAATAGATTGGATGCAGCTATGGCGGGTGTGGCGCGCCAGGCAGGGTAAGCTTACTCTTCCTAGGACACCTGTTACCACTGTTCGTCGTGTATTTTGTACACAGTGAACATACAGTCCATATGCTGATTACACTATTTTGCGTTTTTACACATTTTTGCCTATACCGTTTTTAGGACTTCGAATTTTGTCTAATGGTTTGGATTGTTCGTACTTGGTTTTATTTTATTTTATTTTTATCACTAACAGGGGGAAACAAGACTGTAGAATCTTGAGAAACTTTCTTGCCCATTAGTAAAATGAATTATATAAAAGAGATAACACAAACCGGGGATAGCTGAAGAAGGATGTTGTGCTGCTACATCGATAGGTGAACTTTTACCTACATCAAGACCACTAGATGCTGTATCAGGTCTTATGCTGTATTCTGATGACACTGGTACTGATTTCTTAGGTGTCGAAGAACCAGAGCTAGATTCTGTGTCTGAAACTTTCTGAAATAATCAAATGACCAATTTACACCGTCATATAACTAATATTAAAAACAAAACCTGGCTCAGACATTAAAATTTTGTCTGTCGCATATTCTTTTAAGTATATGCTATATATTTTGATTTCCGATATTTTTTTTGTCCGAATATCTAAATTTAATGTTTGATGACTTTCACTGAAAAAATACAGATTTAGTAATATTAGTATCTTTTAGCAGTTTTAAGCTAAAACACTATTTTTCCTACTTTACAAATTCAATTACATTGTTATGTTAAAACTGAGGCAAGCCTTAGCACAAATACATAAACCCTTATAATTTCAATTTACATATCATATAATTTCTAGTGGGTTTTAAAAAGTTTTATAACTGTCCATACTGTAGGTCGTCTTAATTCCAGAATCACTTAGACCCACATAGTAGCCCAGTGAGCAAAAAAGAGGCTGGCTTATAATTACTAACCAAACATTCCAGGCATCAAACCTGCTAGTGTCAGAGACAATTACCAATGACTTCCAGCATGGTTAGCCTTTGTCAGTGGTGAAGGATGGAGGGTCTGACAAGGGACAGTCTAGCCATTTGGTTGGTATGATAAAATACAAGGTTACAAGTAGTGCACGTAAAAGAAACCCTTGGCATGTTAGTCAAAACATGATGAAAGAAAATAACTAAACTAACTAATTCACCTGTGATTTTTCAATTGTTGATGATTTTCTCTCTGTACCTAATAATTCCTTCCTTTGTTTTTGATATTCAGATTGTGATTTATGTCTAGGGGCTGTAATGTTTACTTCATTTGATGGAATAGATGTTGACATGACTACAATAGTAATACACAATTCATTTATAAATAGAAATTCAATATGAAATTGATGTCATTACAAATAGCAACTTTAGCCTATTCATAATTCTATGGTACAAAAGTTTCAAGTTGAGTATCATTGATCAATCGAGAAAAAAGAAGCATTGGGTGGCGGAATGGTTTATCACCACGTCTGTCATTGAGTAGAGTGGTGTGGTTTTGATACCCGCTTGTACCTGACAAGGGATAGGCTTACCTATCCAACCTTTTGGGTGGTTTTCAGGTCCTCTGGTTTCCCCCCCCCCCCCCGCCAAAAGACCTTTACATGCAAGCGAATAACTGATATAAAAGTGAAATGACCTAGTTTGTGTCAACTGTCAAATGGACATTCAACTCCATTTCTCACTCTCACATCACAAGAAATTATACTTTGATTAATGGAGGAGTAAAATACCCCAGATAACTGTGACTAAGAAAACTGTTTATCTTACCTGCTCGGGAATCACGGTGGCTAAGTGGATAAGGCGCTGGTTCGCTAGGCTGGAGGTCGGGTGTTTGATCCCTGCATTGGCCGAGAAAGTTCATCTCGATTTTCCGACGTGGTTTCCCCTCGTCAGTGATGCAGAAGGAGGACCTGCCAAGGACAGCCACCTAGTCATTGGAGTGCACGTAAAAGACCCCTTGGCAGTTGGAATTCGATATAAGAGTAGGCCGTAGCACTGCTGCCCGGGCAAAGTTTCCCTCATAGCACACTGTATGGCGTATGCCCGTCTTCAATTAGCTCAGGTTAAGGTCATAACAGTAGGACGTTAAACCCCATTTCATTCATAAATCTTACCTGCTCCTGCTGACTGTTGTCGAGATGTACTTGATAATAGTTTTTTACTGGTTGTTATTGGTGCCGTTTGTGGAGGTATTTTATTAGGTTTAGTTCGGACAACTCTTGGTTCAACCTTCTGTTGTTGTGGATCAGGTTTCTTTTTACTTAATATAGATGACGATAATTTAAATGGAAGACGTCTACCAGATTTCTGCTTCTCTTGAATGCTAGAGCTGGAGTTTTCACTATATATGAAAAAAGATCAAAGAATTAATCAAAATATAAGTTGCAAAGGACTAAAGATTATTTATGCATCTGATAAAATTGAGAAATCTAGTGTTAATTAAATACTTAATTTAATATAGCTAAGAAATCTAGTGTTAAATATTTGTAAACATAGGTTGCCAGGCAACGAAACATACGCCCACAGCAGCTAAATCGTCCGGGCAGTCAACAAGAGTTGTCGCATATTTTACTTTTTTCGGTAATAAAAAATTTATAATACACTAAAATCTGATTAAAAGTAACAACTCATTATGTAATTATCAGAAAATCATTGAAATTTGATTGGCTTTGATAAAGTTCTCCTCCATGCTGTTCAAGTTATCTAAATTCATTGAAACTCAATATACTTGTTCGTCTCATGACCTTCAACAATTTATATAAATTTAAAGTCAATCGGATATTAACTTTAGCCTCTAAAGCGTCCACAGAATTTTGAAAGTGATCAAGGGCCATAACTCAGTCAGTAATTATCTGAAATTGCTGAAAATCAATAGGTTTCTTCATCTCATGACCTTAAACACTGTGTATAAATCTAAAGTCAATCGGTTATTAACTTTAGCCTCTAGAGCGTCCACAAGATTTTTATAAGCGATAAAGGGCCATAACTCTGACAGTGATTATCAGAAATTGCTGAAAATCAATAGGCTTCTTCATTTAATGAGCTTAAACACAGTGTATAAATTTAAAGTCAATCGGTTATTAACTTTAGTCTCTGGAGCGTCAACAAGATTTTTTAAAGAGATCAAGGGCCATAACTCTGATTGTAATTATCGGAAATTGCGGAAAATCAATAGGCTTTTTTGTCTCATGACCTTTAACACTGTGTATAAATTTAAAGTCAATTGGTTATTAACTTTGGCCTCTAGAGCATCCACAAGATTTTTTTAAGTGATAAAGGGCCATAACTCTGACAGTAATTATCGGAAATTGCTGAAAATCAAGAGGCTTCTTCATTTTATGACCTTAAACACTATGTATAAATCTAAAGTCAATCGGATATTAACTTTGGCCTCTAGAGCGTCCACAAGATTTTTTTAAGTGATCAAGGGCCATACCTCTGACAGTTATTATCGGAAATCGCTGAAAATCAATAGGCTTCTTCGTCTCATGACCTTAAACACTGTGTATAAATTTAAAGTCAATCGAATATTAACTTTGGCCTCTAGAGCGTCCACAATATTTTTTTAAGTGATCAAGGGCCATAACTCTGACAGTTATTATCGGAAATCGCTGAAAATCAATAGGCTTCTTCGTCTCATGACTTTAAACACTGTGTATAAATTTAAAGTCAATCAAATATTAACTTTGGTCTCTAGAGCGTCCACAAGCAATTGTGGAAGCTGGACCGACGGACGGAGGGACGGACCGACGGGGGCGACGGCAATATACGACCACATTTCAATGTGGGCGTATAAAAACAAATAAAGCTTAGAAATCTAGTGTTTAATGCTTACTTTAACTTTATTAAGTAAATCTGAGAAATCTAGTGTTAAAAATACTTACTTTAATAAAGCTGAAAATGCTATGTTAAATACTTACTTTAATAAAGCTGAAAATGCTAACATTATAAGTACTTACTTTAATAAAACTGAGAAATCCAATGTTAAATACTTGGGAAATCTAACTTACTTTAATAAAGCTTGGAAATCTAACTTTCATTAAAGCTCAGAAATCTAACCTACTTTAATAAAGCTGAGAAATCAAATGTTAAAATACCTACTTTAATAAAGCTCAGAAATCTAACGTTAAATACTTACTTTAATAAAGCTGAGAAATCAAATGTTTAATGCTTACTTTAACTTTAATAAGTAAATCTGAGAAATCTAGTGTTAAAAATACTTACTTTAATAAAGCTGAAAATGCTATGTTAAATACTTACTTTAATAAAGCTGAAAATGCTAACATTATAAGTACTTACTTTAATAAAACTGAGAAATCCAATGTTAAATACTTGGGAAATCTAACTTACTTTAATAAAGCTTGGAAATCTAACTTACTTTAAAGCTCAGAAATCTAACCTACTTTAATAAAGCTGAGAAATCAAATGTTAAAATACCTACTTTAATAAAGCTGAGAAATCTAACGTTAAATACTTACTTTAATAAAGCTGAGAAATCATATGTTAAAATACCTCCTTTAATAAAGCTGAGAAATCTAACCTACTTTAATAACGCTGAAAAATCTAACTAACTATAATCAAGCTGAGAAATGTAATTTACTTTAATAAAGCTAAGAAATCTAATGTTAAATACTTACTCTGATAAAGCTGAGAAATCTAGTGTTAAAGGTTCATTAGCTGAATTACAATCTTGTTCTTTCTTCTTGTTCTGATCTAAATTACCAGATTCACTTACTATACGCAACTAAAATATAAATGTTGAACAAAAATTATAGAAATAATATATAATGCATTATACACAGTAATAGTGAATGCTGTATTCATTTAAGAGAGAGAGAGAGAGAGAGAGGGAAATGGGTTTAATGTCCACTAAACACAACTAGGTCATTATGGGACTAACATGTGGTTTAATTTTTTATTTTAATAATTCGCTTGCACATAGGGTCTTTAGCAGTGGGAAGAAATCGGAGTGCCCGGAGGAAACCCACGAGGTTGAGAAGGCGCCCCTATCTCCATGTCACATATGCTCACACTAGGGCTCGAAACCAAAGCCGCAAGCCAGAGGTTGCCGGCCAGCTAGAGGTTGAAGCGCGACACTCTAGACCACTAGGCCATCCCAACCCCCCCTGTATTCATTTAAGTCAGTAAATGTAACTAACTAAGAAACTGTGCAGGTAGTGCTCACGGTAGTTTCACAAATCACACAATTTATGGGTGTTGCTAAATATAAAAGTTTACCTTTTCCTTCAGAATGTTATTTTCTTCTTGTAGAAACTTCATCCGTTTATGATCATATTCAAAATTCAACAGAGTTGGAGCTGGTATTTATGGATTAAGGTTAAATAAGTTATTCAAACTTGATAAGACTAAAACTAATTATTAGGCGCCGCAAATCACTGAACATACTCAGATGTTCATACCTCCAAACAAACCATATCTTCATGCTAAATTTACTTAATTTTACAGTATTCTACCTAATTTCAGCTGGGTATAGACTGGAATACATGGATAAAATGTCTTAGTCTAGAATATAAGTATTTGACAAACAGCTAATAACTTATAGTAGTACCTGACATTTTCAACACAGTGCCAAACATGTAATAATAATATCAATAAAAAAGTCAAATCACTGCCGAACAAACAAACAGGCCCCAGCGGTTTTGTGTCTGACAAAGACTGAATCTGTGCCTGACATGGTCTGTGACAGGTGCCTTATTTCCAGGCTTGCTAACCATTGTGCCATGTACCTACATGTATATGTAATACTTAAGCTGGAATTTTCTTTCTTTGCCAAGATTTAGCTAAATTGATCAAAAATAAAAAGAAACAGAACCAAAGGCATTGGTTTATTAAAGATTTTAAAAGGATATGCATAGCTTGAAGTATAACACTAAGAAAGTTATGTAATGACAGGAAGAGAGTATCTTGCCAGGCTTTGTTAAAATACATCTGAAACATTGTATTTTCTTCTGGGTTCTTCATAAATGGAAACGCTAAAAATATAAACGAACCAAAAAATTGAAATAATTGGTGAAAATATATTCTTTTTCATAACTATCATCATTATAAAGTTAACTGTTATTAGTTTAACCCTTTGACTACCAATTCCTGAATGTTTCACTGCCTATACAGACATCAATATCTCGACTAACACAAATGATGGTCGTGGATAAAAAGAGAGAGAGAGAGAGAAATGGGGTTTAACATCCACTCGACACAAACTGGGTCATTTCAATAATTTGCTTGCGCGTAGGGGTCTTTAGCAGTGAGAGGAAATCGGAATCGTGGATAAGAAACCTGCTGCTCTTATTATTATGGGCTTTACAATGTTGCTTTTTTGGCATAAACAGATGTTGTTAAGAGGTCTGATCTACATAAGTAAAGGTTACGATAGGTTCTCTGGCCCCTCATATTATGGGCCCAACAATGTCAAAGGCTGCAAATCTGGCCACTAGTATTCAAAGGGTGAAGGAAGACACCATACACCCAAGTACAAACTGGACATACGTTCATTTTGAATATATTTTTCAGATATTTATAAATTAATGCTATCAAAAAATTAATGTAGGCCTATTAAATCTGACCTTCCAAATTAAAGTCTATATTTGAAATAAAAAAGCAAAATATGCATTACCAAACCATTCTTTGAATTCTAGTTGATTCTGTATATCTGATACTTGGACCAGTTTATCAAAAAATTCATGTACTCTGTCTGGCCTGTTATTTTGAAAAGCTGTAACAATATAAAGTTTCTGTAGGCCCACCTCCAGCTTACGAACACTCGACATAAACTGTTGTTCAAGTCGTTGGAATAATCGTTGGTTTAAAAAGGACCAGTATTCTCGCAATCCATGTAGATCACTATTGTTGATAAAATACTGTACTTGTTCAACTATTTTGTCAGCCTAAAAATAAATGAGACAAAGCTAGGATGTACAGGCACAGTGTTACAAAATGAAGTGTAGGTCTATATGATTGTCTCTGTCTCTTTAGCTTGTGTCCTCTGATTCCCTGGGAATTTCTAATCTCTCAGCAGACTGAGGGGATTCTTAGCCTGGAAAAAAAGGTCCATTATTGATAGACCAATGGGTTAGACAATCAAAATTATTCTCTCTTATCACTTTAGATTACATAACCCTCAGACACTCTGGAAATTGTCAACCCTTCAGTGAATTAGTGTATTGAAGTGATTCTTGTTCCAAAAAGGCCATACAAAAAGTAGACTAATAAAGCTGTGGACCAGAAGGTTTAAATTTTAAATCAATCTTTTTGTCTCTTATTTTAGATTATGTGGCCTCTGATTCCCTGGTAATTGTCGGCATGGATTGAGAGGGTTTTTAATCTTTGAAATACTAAAATAACCATAGGAAAATGTCTGTGACACGCAAGCTATCATAAAATGGCCATTTCATTTGTGTCTTATTGATAATTATTGGATTGATTTTTATGTGATGACGTAAAATATTGAATATTGATTGGCAGATAGTCGTCTGACAAACCAAATCACATCAGATCAATTTTATATTTTATTTTTTCTGAAATTCGATAAAATATAATAAAAGAGCAAGTGTCTAGGCTTATCATCTTATATGTAGCTACGAGAACGTAGCTAAAAACGTTGAGATATACTGATGTCCTTGTTTTTAGCTACGATTGGAGGCGCTTTAGCTCTATGTTGCAAACTCAATTTCTTTATTAATGCATACAACATCTTTAAAATAAGATAAGTTAATACTATTATCACTAATTAAACTTACAGAGGCCAATGTGGTGGCACAACTATCGCCTAACTCCAAATATTAGCATTTAAATTACTGAAGCGATATTTTTTGACATGTACGCCGCCATTGAAATCCATTCATAGTTACAGTGCTAAAGACATGCGCTAACACCACACGCCCCTTTTACCATATATGGAAAATGGGCGGAGTCTATATTTTGCTGTGTTGTTTTGTAATGCCAAAATGTCTACGACTCCTAATGAAACGTGCTGCAACTGTGGGAAACTTTTTGTTAGAGAAAAGGGCCAAAAATATTTTAACAGGAAAGGCCTGGAAGCGAGCATCAAGCTCAAAGAAGATACTAAAACCTACAAAAGCGTTATAGAAGATGAATTGAGTGTGCAATTGACGCCATCATCGACCAAATCATCCAAATTTTTATGCAACATTTGCTCTTGGGATGTTGTCTCCATGGCGAAATCAAGACAGACCAAGACATCAGCTTTGAAAAGGCTCAAAGAAAGTGGGGGACAAGCTGGGTATCTTTCTTCGAAAATAAGAAGCCCGTTCGCATCTCCGAGAAAAAAATGGCCAAAATTATCATCGCCAGGAAGAGATGAGGTAAACTTAAATAAATGATTACAATCTCAAAAGTTTCTCACAATTTCATCAAATTATAAAGACAACAGAATATTCATGAACTAATTCCTATAAGCCTAAATACGTGATGGTTACGATTTGTTCTTTTGAAAAACAAAATATTTGTCATTTTATTAGTAGGACTGGTGTCATTGATATTTCATTAACCTATACAGATTTTGAAACATACAAAATTAGCCGCATAGCTCACTTTGTGATGCCCGTCTTTATTAGCCAATATAGGAGGAGAACAGTAGGACGTTAAACCCCATTTCATAAATAAATAAGCAAGCGCACACCTGTGGAGCAACTGTGTTGAATAAGTGAATCATTTATGAAATCTTACCTCATTTAAAATCAATGGAATTAATACATAATTCAGTGATTTGCCAAATCCTGTCGGCAACAATGCAAAAACATCCTTCTTGTCATTGATTATCAGGTCCAAAATAATTTCTTGTTGGGCTTTTAATTCAAAATCAACGCTGTAAGTTGATTTGATTTTCTCAAATGAGTCGCGGATAGAACACGTGGATGTCATTTTGTTTGTTTACGTTTTTCCACGTGCAATTGCGTTTTTGATTGGCTGTTATAAAGCTTTATATTTAGGCCCGCCTCCATAATGACAACCCCAGACGTCACTGGTCTCAAAAAGATGGCGGTCTTAGTAACGGCTTAACGCCTCGATTTTGAATACGATGATTTATACCCGTTTCAGGTAGGATGAAATGCTTAATTGTAGTTGGGTGTGGCGGAAATATAATAAATAACAATAATCAATCGTTGTTTTGATGGAAAATATTGTCAATTTTGTTTAATCGCAGCAGGAGTGAATCACGACGGGATGTGCTACATTGGAGACTATAGGCCAAAATCTTATCTCGAAACACGGAGTGTGGAGAGATAAGATTTGTTATCTATCTTATATGAAGTTATGTAAAATGTTTGGTTTACCACTTTGTCGAAGTTATCCCATTGAACGTGCCAATTTTAGGGCATTGGTTTTTTTTTCTTATTTATAATAATAACACATTATTTGAATGAAAAAGTATTTGATCAAAAAATACAAGTAAAATTTACTAAAATGTCCCCGCCCCCTTCTTTGTTTTGTTTATATTTTTACGTGACAGTCTATGAACTTTCCACGCAAAAACATGCTCAGCAGAGAAATGATGGAAAAATCATGTAATTACGCGAAGCCCCTTTTCTTTGTCTGTTTTTAGTTCAACTTCTAAAGTCTTCAGGGTTGTTGTCAAACCACGGAATAATAAATAATCTTTGACAAGCTCATCTACACGATTTGTAGCAGTCGCCATTTTGAGGCAGCGCACTCTGTAAATAAATAAATGTAAGGGGAGATAACCACTAAAATGTAGTTATTTCCCTTATTGCACGCACTTCTTTATAATAGCCTTTTTCAAATTCCTGAACACTAAAATAAAATTTAACATAATAAACAGCATGTAGGCTGTGTTTTTAATGATTTATAAATTTCAAAGCACTATTTAATAATCAAATCTTTGACCGCGTGTAAAATACTGACGCACTGGCCCATGGGGATGTTTTGGGGTTTTTTAAAAAGTAGTTTATTCATGGACCGTATTATAGGGTCCATAGTTTATTTGAAGTGGGTTTTTTTTCGTTTTTTTACTTAAAAAATTATTCACCGACAAAGGGGCATCTGTGTCTCTACCAAATTAAGTAGCCGACATCATCTCAAAAAGTCATCGCCACAATAATAATTTAAGTCCTTGTGTTTTAACAAACTGCATAACTTTCTTTGGGAAAAGAAGATAACGCCCCTTTGATCCTTAATCTGTTTACCTATGGGCATATAATATTATATTTGGGGATAGTGAGATTTTCAGAACTCTTTAATTAAAAGAAATTTAACTAACAAGAAGTCATAATTAAACGACGTCATAATGCAAGCCATGACGTTATGTCTATTGTTCCACCATTCCTGCTCTTATTTTATAATTAACAGGACGTCTTTCTAATTAATATGTAGAAAAGTTTAATATTTTAACGAATTTTCAGTCTTAATTTACAAAATCTGTTCAATGGATTCGAGGTAAGAATATTTTTTGCATTAATTGCCGATAAATAACTTTCTAAAACCACACTTTTACAGGGAGTTAAGACTATATAAGAGTAATTATAACTTTTCATAATCTCCAATGACATATTCTAACACAAAACGGAAGAGACGCCACCTTTCTTAAAAATATACACTAAAATAAATCAAGATGATAATAATTATTATTGTTTTGTTTTGTAGAATTAATTTATTAAATGGTCATCAAGCGCTGGAACCTCTAGGTGAAGATGATGAAGATGCACCCTACCCATCTCCTAGAGAGATTACTGGTGAGTATTAGACAAGAGTTAGGTTCACCGTATTTGTAAAACGATGATAAAGTATGTTATAAAAACGATGATAAAGTAAATTAAAAACATAAAATATTAGATCTATTATTCTACAGATAATGAGATAAATTAAATCAGAGTTAAGTTATTTTAAGTCTATAGACTTCTTGGTAACATAAAAGGTCTCGCCAGAAGTTTATTGTTTACATTTGTAGGTTTGCCAGAACCAATTCCTGGCGAGGCATATTGGACTAAACGTGATCCCGTATCAGCTAGAAATGATTCAGGTGAATCTGTATCAGGATCGTGTACATCAACTTTGAGCGGATCTTGGTGTAGTGTTGAACCTGAAACCGGTGGAGGGAACAAACTATCTGAACCTCGAACGGACTTTAAAGGTTTGTTCTGCCTTTTACATTTAAACATACAATATACATACATGGTCATTTGCATTTAATGATCCAGGTCAATCTCTGGATCAATTAAACATGCATGGGAAACATCTATCAACCAGGAGGACAACCGGATAGCCTACGGCTAAGGTCATTTCCCACTCCAGAGGGGACAGAAAGGACACACCCGTTTCAACTCTGGAGTGGCCATACATAACAAATAATTATGTAATATTCCTATTCAAAACAATACGATAATCTGTCGGATATGTCATTGTATAATTTAGATAGGTCTATGCACACAATATTTGGTTAGGTATCGGTGTTGTCTTTCGACAACCGGATAGCCCACGGCTAAGGTCATTTCCCACTCCAGAAGGGACAGAAAGGACACACCCGTTTCAACTCTGGAGTGGCCATACATAACAAATAATTATGTAATATTCCTATTCAAAACAATACGATAATCTGTCGGATATGTCATTGTATAATTTAGATAGGTCTATGCACACAATATTTGGTTAGGTATCGGTGTTGTCTTTCGATATACCTTTTCCATGTTGTTGCTGGTGTCGGTGAGACTTCATGTGTGAAATAGCTTTATTTTACGTCCGCTTCCACCGAAGTGCAACGCCGTGATATGGTAAAACTGCCAGGGGACTGGAATATATAGCTGATAGGTGACTGACGAAAGACGTCTTTTTTACACTTCGTTTGGCATAATATGGTAAATCAGTACATCTGTAGAAGCTAGGAAGCAGTGTCCAGGACTATCCATTTCGGTACCAATAATTATCTGCTATCATATATTCAAACGCGACATTTCTCATAACGTAGATCCGTTTTAATGTTTAAATTCACGTAGATATATTTGATTGTATCTATATATCTTTTTTTATTGTTTTTTTAGTGTTCGTAAAGGTAATTCGACTATGTTTATATGCTTTTGCTCTTGGATCCTCCAAGGTCATTTATGAATAAATTTCATCCACGATATTTTAAGGATCAAGATAATAAAATGTCTATCTTCTTTATTTTAACAGGTTTATCCCTGCAAGATGATGAGGAATGTGTTAAAATATACAATAATCAGATGCAATCAGAAAATGATGATCTTCGCTTTGAAGTTGATCAACTTAACAGGTACTTTTATTTGAATCATATTAAATGATTTATTTTGAGTAAATGTACTATTGATGGAGATACTTTTTCATTGCTACTTTTAATGATAAAAGTAAATAATTTACTCCAATTTTGTAAAATTTAGTTAAATTATTTGATGTATCTTTTATTTCAGACATATCGACAAGCTACAAGATGATTGTATGAACCGTATTTTAATTCTACAATGTAGAGTTGAGAGGGCCAATGAGAAGGTTGATTACTATAAGAAACTTTACGAGGCTACAAGAAGTAAAGACAATGATTACACCGAGAGAGTACCACCACCCATGAACGATCCAACTGTTGACCCCGTTATTAAAGCTATGGTAGATGGAAGACTTCAACCGATCTTACGCGTCAGTCCTGAAGATCAAATGCTTGAGAGTCATGAAGATCAAATGCTTGAGAGACTTGAAAATCAAATGCTTGAGAGTCATGAAGATCAAATGCTTGAGAGTCCTGAAGATCAAATACTTGAGAGTCCTGAAGATCAAATGCTCGAGAGTCATGAAGATCAAATGCTTGAGAGTCCTGAAGATCAAATGCCCGAGAATCCTAAAAATCAACTGCTTGGGAGTCATGAAGATCAAATACTTGAGAGTCATGAAGATCAAATGCTTGATAGTCCTGAAGATCAAATGATTAGGAGTCCTGAAGATCAAATTCTTGACCGTGAATATCACCAAGAAAAAAGCAATTTAAAATATAAAAAAAGACAACACTGCCCGGATTCAACGAGAAGATCATCGCCAGACAGTAGCAAAACAGAAATCGACCAGAAAGATTTATTAGGGACATGCCACAGAATGGGTGAAGATAGAACATGTAAACCTACGAAGATCTCAGACTCGAGGGGCAGTCAACTGCTATCAAACAACGCCATCTCCAGCACAGCTCTAGGTGTGTCCAGTAGAGTTTCACAAACAGCAGATCATCTTCACTGTATTTCTCCACCAACTAGTGCTGATTCTACTGGCACTGCACGTCTGTTGAAAGAGACGACCGTCGAAAGAGAATATCCAACAAAACTTGACGATATACAGATTTATCCTAAAGGCTTAAACGAGGTTGAAAAGGCAGATAATGATGATCCACAAGCAACTGCAATTTCAAGTCTCGGGGACAGTATCAACAATAATACGACCTCTATTCGAGAACTTCAAAGAGGGGATAGTGATACTGATGATAAACATGTCGAGGAAATCAAGACGGTGGATGATGGCAGCCCGGTTCCATTAGATTCTTCTTTCTTCGCGAAATACAACTTTAAAGATGCTTCCACTGTAAAAGAAGCTTTCTGCTACGAAGATAGCTTAGGAAAATATGCCAAGTTGCCTCCTTTAGGAGCAGTTACAAACTTGCCAACCCAATGCAGCCAACAATTTAAAAACAAAAAGCTGAAACCAATGATTTCCAGCTCGGAAGGTACTACGCACCACTTAAAACCAATGTCAAGTTTTCCCAAAACGGCGACGATGCCTAGACCTACTAGAGCCAGTGCTATGAAAGCTAAAAATACTTCTATGAAGATATCTAATAATCAAACTCTGCTACCGAAACATATTCAACCAACAGATCATGCAGTATTTACAGGAAATAAGCTACCCTCACTTCCAAAGATAAAATCGGCAACATCAACAGATAAAAACAAGTCCAAAGAAAATCTCAAAGTTATTAAGAAAGTTAACGCTACCCCTCTTCCCAATTTATTAAAATCTGTGCAAACTTTACCACGTATTTATGAACCGAAGCCACCTTCAATTAGACAAACAAAACGTCCATACACAGGTAAAAATAGAAATTTGCCACCTCTAAATTTAAGGAATCAATGAAATATTTTAAATTATGTCGAATTATATTATAGTCGGGATGTATATGAAGATAATGTTGTTTTAATCTTGTATGATTGTGTATTTATTATCAGTATACTCAAATGATCTAACCTCTTTGATTTCGGTTGATGTGATCCACTGTATTAAATAATCAAAATTTAGTTTTCAAAGTTAAACCGTGGATGCTATGTTCACTAATTTTAGTTTCCTTTTTGGCCCAAACTCTTGATTGTTGAAGACAAAAACGATTAAATATCAATATTGGCTTTACCTGTAGAAATAAAGTTTTAATTACGTGTATAAACCCAGTAGTGAAATAGATCAATACATTAAATTCACTTTTTGGTAAAAATGAACTTGACCTGTTTATCTATTTTGCTAACGGGATTAAAATCAACGTTTTCATTTTGTTCTTACATCAATCAGAGAGGTCTTTTGTTTTTGTCTTAGCTACATCAAAGAGGTCTTGTCTTTTTGTCTTAGCTACATCCAAGAGGTCTTGTTACATCAAAGAGGTCTTGTCTTTTTGTCTTAGCTCCATCAAAGAAGTCTTGTCTTTTTGTCTTACCTACATCAAAGAGGTCTTGTCATTTTGTCTTAAATCCTAATTCAAAGAGGTCTTGTCATTTTGTCTTACCCAAACCAAAGGGGTCTTGTCACTTTTAAATCTCTCTTGAGAAACACTGTCTTTCTTTTATTTTAAAATTGTCTCGTCATTGTAATTTTATTGACCAAAAAAGCAAAGTATGTGTGATTTTCATATATTAGTATTAGACCTATGGTGTGTAAGATTATATGACAGTTGAGATGTGTGACTGCGAGTATGTTCTCTATTTGTTTTGTTTTTTGTGGATGAAAAAATAAATTAAAATTTTGAATCAATATTTTCTTTCTGTTTTCATTCTATTTTATTGGTCGGTATAGGGAGAGTGAGGTGGGATGGGACTGGAATCCCTGTTTGTTATACAGAAAATTCCAAACACTGACTTAATCGAACATCGACTTTTCAATAGCATACTTAAATGATGCCTGACAGTCAGTTTTGGGGTGATTGATGATCAATTTGAAATACAAAAATAAAATGAAATCTATCATGTTCTATACAATAGTTTCAACTTACTGACCTTCTTGTTGATAAATTTCGCAGTCTGAGATCCAGTTATTATCATTGCCCTTCCATTATTTCTATTTTTACAGACAGCCAGGGTATAATGGCG
Source organism: Patella pellucida (assembly GCA_917208275.1). Taxonomy (NCBI): domain Eukaryota; kingdom Metazoa; phylum Mollusca; class Gastropoda; family Patellidae; genus Patella; species Patella pellucida. The sequence continues at coordinate 70,088,503 of OU795039.1, forward strand.
ATCTTTTTGTGGCAATTTGTTACTTATGCGTTGTAGTTTTTGAAAAATTATAAGATTGCTAAATGTTACGGAATGAAATGAAATTGGGTTTAATGAAGACAGGTACACTCCATCCCATGGTCTATTTGGGGAACTTTGCCATCTAAACGACTAGACCGTAGACGGCTAAATGTTACGGAAAGAAATGAAATTGGGTCTAATGAAGACCGGTACACTCCATTCCGTGGGCTATTAGGTGAACATTGCCGTTGTTCCTCGCTAGGCACTCAGTTCGGCACTACTGACAAGGGGTGGGTGTGCGCAGAATCCAAGAATCGTAATCGGTCAACACTAGTATTGAACGAGGAACTCCTGGTTTGGTCATTGGCCCGAAATGCCTCCGGGTTCAAAGTTTAACTCTGAACAAAAGGGGTTGAAAACCTTGACTTATGCAAAAAAAACTTTTTATTGGTAAAAAAAATAACATTTTTAGCTGTAATTCAACTACAAATTTCAAGTACAATCATTTACGCACATGCTCAACATTCGGCCATCCAATCCCTTTACTACTAATGAAATGGCATGGTAAAGACTTGAATATTTCTACATGGAGGACATGTTTTGCAAACCCATCTGCTGTACATTATAAACACAGTGTTACCAATTTTCTGTAGGAAAGCCGGTGAATTTTCTAAACCTGAGGAACTTATAGATCCTATCTAAGTTATATTGGATTAGCAAAGAAATTAAAGACATTTTTAGGCATTTTGATCCATTTGAGTAGTCATGAAAGGATTAATTTCTATATTGAATTGGGGGAATCTGGATATTTTATGTAAATATACCTGATTTTTAGACATTTTTTTTGTGAAATTATAATACTGTTCACTTTATTTATGGGGCCGAATAAGCCGAAATTATTTTAAAGTGGTTGATCCAGAGTTGGTACATGACTTTAAATAGGATCGCCTGCAACCTCCAAATCCCTCTACTAAAGATCCTAATTGTAGTACAATTCAAAAAAATTATAGAAATAAGAAACATGTATATAAAGTCTTTGCTTTTGTCTACAACATTCATTTTTATCATTTACCACCGATCTTCAAACCTATCCATCTGCCGTTTTATTGTTGGTAAACTTGAAGTCTTAACTGCTGGTTCTGGTAAGACGGAATTGCTGGGATGTCTGCAAAAAAATCAAAAGAATGACCACCAGAATATTGAAACCAATAATAGCATAGTTCAATGACAAGATCCACTAATCAATCTTGTTCTTGTAGAAAACATATGTCGAATTAATATGTCGAATTATCCATGACACAAATTGCTCTACGCATAAAACCAAATATGGTAGCTTTCGGATCCTCCAAGCTAGCGACAGAATCGACAGAATTCGGGTTAACAAGATTGATGAATGTACAAATAAGTACGTATATGAACAATATAGTGTGTGGACATTTTATTTACTAGTATTCAAAGGGTTAGAAAAGTAAGATATAGTTTGACCATAAAAAGTGTAAATATATTTTAGCCACAAAATCAAGTCGAATATTTCAAATAAAATTGGCATTTACCAGAGGAATCTGAAGGACTGTTTTCGTTCCACATAAACGTTAATTGCAAATTACAGATTGTACCAGAAGTAACATTATTCGTTTAACTGTTTGACTTATTGTGTAAGACCTTTACAAAAGAAATCACTTACCATTTTCGGATTCCTGGGGACAAATGCTTCTAGAAAAGTCAACTCCCGCTTTTTGCCCCCTTTCGGATAATACCCCCTTCTCCTTTAACCCCTGATGACCTTTTGACATCGATAACTCCTGAATGCTCCCTCACTTGACTGATCACCCACCATTTTCGGATTCCTGAGGAAAAATGCTTCTAGAAAAGTTGACTCCCGCTTTTTGCCCACCTCTAGGATAATACCCATCACTTCTCCCTCTCGTCTAAACGTCCCTTTTGTCTGCACAATCTGGCCAGACTAATGCTTTACAAAACAATGGCGACTCACCTTTGACATTTACACAGCTGTGATATAAGTACAGTTAAACAGAGTATAAAAACAGTACCAACCAAGGCACCGAGTAAACCTATAATAATACGTATCTCTGAAAATAAAACCAAGTTCTATAATCAATATGGATTTAACAAATTATATAAATTATAGTTAGGCGGGGTCGTATTTTGGGATGGTCATAAATTCTCTACTGCTTGCACGTTCAGATCATATATTCTATCCATACCTATTGTTTAAATAATACAAGTACCAGTAAGACAAATATTGGCCTATTTTATGCAACATGATTACCTAAACATAATTATGTACTATTTGTTACTACATCACATTCATTCTATCAATTATAAATAACCAGCTTCTCTCGAATCAAATAAAATAATAACACGTGCGAACAATCCAAACTATTAAACAAAATTCGAAGTCCTAAAAAAACGGTACAGGCAAAATAGTGTAATCAGGGAAAAAAGTGTAATCGGCAAATGGACTGTTTACCGTGTACAAAAGACACAACAAACAGTGGTAACAGGTGTCCGGAATGTAAGTTTACCGCCATAGCTGCATCCAAACTATTATGCTAAATCTAAACCTCGGTAAAATAACGTGATTGGCCAATGAACTATACTGTCTACGCCAACATTAATTTTATGCCGTCAGTTGTAACAACTGTTGGAAAGGCCGTTCTGACGATATCATCTTCTAATGGCTTCCCACGAGTTATAAGCATTTCCACTGACTTTGTAAGTACAGTCGAATATTTCGAATATTTCGAATAAGTGTAATGACTGTCTGGCTCAACTATTATTCATATTTTTAACAATTTTGTTATACTTGTTTAACTATCATTTTGGCTCAGACTATTGTTTTTGATGATCGCAGGAGAATGATCTTTTATCTCTGAAATACATACTATTTTTTTTTAAATTGGGAGTGTAGCTTAAAGAGCAGATATTTTACTTTTGATTCTTTCCTATAGCTATTTTAGATGGATTGATATTTGTAATGTGACAGTACTTCATAGGGTTTGATACAAAGTCAGATTAAAAGTGTAAAACTACTTTCCTATGAACGTTACAAGAAAGCCCAAGCACATTGAGTACTACTAAAATATAACTAACATTTTTTTCCTTACTGTCCTTGCCTATGTTTGTGGAAAAGAAAAATATTTTATTACCCTGTATATAGTTGTTGGTAGCTGAATTCATCTCCGATTCTTCTCGATTCGCTATTATAGACGCCCCTTCACTGACGCCCACACTACTTATTGAGCTGGCAATAATATTCGTATAACCAACATTGGGACCAATCTCTATTAGTGAAGGGTGCTGATGCTCGACTGTGTCAATGACGCTGTAATCGAAATCTGATGAGGGCTGAATAAGTTTAAACGACCAAGTAGTGATGCCAGCAACCGATCCAGCTGAATCTACCGACTCGGTGACCAGGACACCAGACGCTGAGTCCTGAAGATATACTGAGGATGCAGATATACCGGCTGGAGTTGCCAGTCTTTCAGAACCACAAAATTCTATAAAGAAAACCAAAGATTAACGTTAGTTGAAGATTGCAGAATATTTAGAACTGATTATCATTGTAATCTGTATCCGAATTGAAAGTCTTCTCAGCAATTGAAATTGCTATGGAACAACAACAATGGCCCGTGCCTCAAAATGTTTGGAACATCAACGAGGCTAATAAGCTATAATTATTCAAAGAATTACCACTTTTATAATTATTAAAATTTATTTATCTAAACAAGATGTCATACCCAAAGAATAATTTGTCAATACACACTGTTCTGTTTCTAGAGGATCAACCCAATACTCATCAGTTGTCTTCAACCTATATCCTGAAGCACACTCACAAACACCACCATTACAAACTGTTGTGGTATGGGAACACTGTCTGGAACTCGTACAATTCTCACCAACGTCTAGAAGATCTTGGAACGTGCATGAACCAACGTTTGAGGTACGGAAGAAATCATGGCATACGCATACATTCCCCGAACACTCAGCCATTCGGGAAAGACACCTGGTTGTGTTGTCACAGAAGCTTCCAATTGACGATGCTGTAAAAAAGAAATACGAAACAAATTTCGGCCTATATCAAGTGGGAATCGGGTGAATATGTTTCAATATTTTATAAATTCAATACAATCATTTATATTTGCTTGATGATTTGCTCAATTGATAGTATGTCAACGGTAGTCTGTGTCTTAAATATAGTGCGCAGATCACATTACCAGTATTAATGAATGAGTTTAATATGTGATTTTTATATCCATGGTTACGTGTGTGTTGCTAGGTAGGAGAATTTTTCCCGGACAGAGACGCCTCCCTCTAATCTTCTTCGATTCTTAATGAATGTGTGAACATGGACGGACCTTGGTGTATCGTGTCCGCCGCACAGCACACCACTTTAATTGTTGGTCTGACAGATGAGGGTCAGGATTGGAAATTATAAATGTCTTTTTTCCTGGCACTCCGGTTTCCTCCCACTGCTAAAGCCCCTACGCGCAAGAGAATTATTGAAATAAAATTAAACCATATGTTAGTCCCGAAATGACCTAGTTTGTGTCGAGTGGACGTCAAACCCCATTTATCTCTCTCTCTCTCTCTCTCTCATTCTCTCTCTCTTTTCTCAGTCAACACCGGAATTGGAACTGTATTTATACCTGTTAGGCAAGTGATCATCAGATCATCAGCTACCATATTGTTTAAACAAAGACAATTATATCCTTGACATCCGTTAGGGCTACAGGTACTGTGATCGGGACAGTCCACATGCGATGAACATGTATCATATATTCTTCCTGCTATTTAAAATAAAATTAAAATATATACATGACCAAGCGTTTATATTTCAAATTGGCTCTTTTGGCACAATTGAATCATATGTACGACCGGCTAAACTTATTTGTATCTGAAAGCATGGTTTTTATATTGAGTGGGAAAAATAAAGTTAACGACGCAAACACATAATAAGCTAACAAAAAAATAGTTATTGCAACTGCCAAACACAATATGTCCATTCAGTGCGTTCTATGTTCGAAGGGTACACAGTAACCACGCTTTTGCTAGAACGCTCACCGCTTCCTGTATTACAATTTGACCTAAAATGTGTTTAACTTGATATATGACAAAATGTAATGTGTCTGGATGATTCACCTACCCGAGTAGACTTCTATACATATAAATGCAGCAACCAATGCCGGCAGCAAAACTATTTTCTGTAAGATTGAAAACATTTGTGGTTGATGAATACACTTTTAAAAAAACAGAAAGCCCAAATAACCGGTCACCTGTATCTGTATATAAACTATCTTCCCGGTCTCGCACTGTTTAATTTTTCCCCGCAAAAATGGATGATAACTTCTATATAAAAAAGGTTTATATTTGTTTCCGCCAACTTGAATATCTTATCTGTCAAAAATGTGTGATAATAAGACAACAGTTGTGTATCTCAGGTAGGCCTATTATAAAACAATTACCGATATATACAATACAGTATACAACAACTTTAAAAATCGGCCTTGACATAAATACTGAATGAATGAAATGGGGTTTAACGTCGAACTATTATGCACCTAACCTTGGCTAATGGAAGATGGCCATACGCCACAGTGTGCTAAGAGGAAAATTTTGTCCGGGCAGCGGCTCTACGGCCTACTCTGCCTAGGGATATTTTACCTGCACTCCAATGTGTACACGGGACCTCGGTTTTCCGTCCCATCCGAACGACTAAGCAGCTGTCCTTGTCAGGCCCTGTGTCTGCATCACTGACAAGGGGAAACCACGTTGGAAAATCGAGATTAACTTTCTCGGCCAATGCAGGGATCGAACACCCGGCCTCCAGGTTTTGATTTACTAAGATCAAACTTCCTTCCCTTCGCCCCACCTCACCCAACTCGGCATCTCTTATGTTTATATCTCTATTTGCATTACACGAAAGAAAACGTACAATATGTATTACTTGTTTACACCTTTTATCAACCAAACATAAATTTATTAATTCAAAAAATTCAATTTTCATAATGAAAATTTCTACAACTGACGAAAGAAATAGTTAAATGATATTGATATTTTGAATTACTTACATTGACCATTTTCTCTGTACTATATTCTAAATTATTCCATTTACGAACATTGTAATAGTGTTTTATTTATTAAAAATGTCTTCTCGGTGTTTATATGATTTATGTGTAGTACAGAAATATGTCAGCATTTGTCTATAAAGGTGACTAATTATTTATTCTGTCAGTAAGCCGTAATCCTTGTTGACAAAGTATACTATACAGTATACTATACTTACATCGCTGTTTTAGACAAATTTACTTGCTGATTAATATATACAGTTTTATCTCAAAGGAATAGATTATATTTCAATTGGATTAAATAGGAAAGGGAGATCCTCATTAACCATAGAGATATCGAAGTTTCCCTGGTGTCACTTCGAATTAATCTCAAATGCTTTCTTACACTAGTTTTAGCAGAAATTTCAAGTTGCACCTTCTAGTAAGAGCATGAAAAATTCTAAATTTTAAGGAGTATTCTAAACAAAAAGAATTAGAGTAATCTAAAACGAAATGCACCGACTGGGTTAACCATACGGGCATACGCCAATCAGTAGGATGAGAGGAAAATGTTGCACGGAGAGCAGCGCTATTCGTATTGTGAATTCCAACTGTAAAGGGCTCTTTTTCCGTGAATGCCAACTTTTATACGGGACCTGGGTCCTGCACCACCAACTTTATCCCACAGTAATGGAAACGGGATAATCCAGTCGATCTACGTTAAATTTGTACAGTGTTCATGGGATTATCCTCTACAGCATATCCAATGTTCTCGGATTTTCGGTCCGAGGAAAGGGCCTAACTAAATAAATACAAAAAATGGCCACGAAATGTACTAGTAGGGTCTCATAACTTCATTAATATTGTGTTTTCACCTTATAAATTTATTACAGATATAAACGTGATCCCGGGACTTCATCGCGTCTTATTCAAAACTTTCTCATCTAATTATCATGTAACTTTATATTATCACCTCTATTGTCATATTGATATACCTATTGGAAAAATAAATAAATAAAGAAAATATCATCCATACTCAAGAGTCAGATGGTCGATCTAGCTGATTAGCTAATGTTTCTAGCCAATCGGCGCATGGTACGTTTCGGGTCCCTTCACGTATAGCACAAGTTCGTACGATTCAGGGAACTTTTATTTCGGGAATCTTAAAGGCTAGAGAAGGAATGAAGGACGATCCGACCCGTTCATGGAAATTTGGCAAATTTGTAATGATGCAAACACAAAAAGCTCACAGTACCTAAATTAATTGTTAAACGATAGAAGTGACATTTGTAAATAAGATTGTGAAAAAACGTAAAACTTTGACAGAAGAACGGATGTATATAAACAAGTTAACCCCGAGTTTTCTGGACATCAACTGTCGTGAAGCATTATTTACTTTAATTTAGTGGGGTACAATTTGGAACAAATTCTCTTGGACCGCTAGTTTACAAAATTCTTGAAATAACCTCTCGATGTGTTCTTCATAGGTCTTGCTGAAGATGAATAAATCATCTATGAAAATGGCACAGATCTTCCAATTCGGGTCACCTAGGCAATCTTGCGTTAGTCGTTGGTAAGATGGAGGTGCATTGGTAAGCCCAAAGGGAAGTCTTTGGTACTCCTAAAAGCCTAAAGGGCCTAGAGTGAAAGCGGTCTTTGGTATATCTTCTTACTCTATACTGACAGGGAAATACTGCGATCCAACTAGGTTGTCCAACATCCCTCTATGCGTTGTAATGCATAGGCATCACGAACGGTCTTCGTGTTCAGCATCAGATAGTCTACAACCATACAGAAACGGCAAAAGAAGAAGCAGAAAATATAGAAATATCCAGCGTTAGAGAAAATAGAGAAACTAGAAATGGGCGTGGATATGTCATAACTTTTTGCGGTGACGGAACCTTTCGTTACCAAACCAAACTAATAATTAGGCCTATGAAAAGTTTACTGTGCCATTGTTATTTCAATGAAAGCTGTAACTAAGGGCAATATGATGACGATATGGAAAAATTGACAACCTACAATTAAGAAGGAAGATATCGTGAGGATCAATTAATGTTGTGAAACCCAAGACAGTGGTTAGATATCCTTCAAAACGGGACATTCATGTGGATATAAACGCCCCCCCCCCCCGCAATCCACGCTCATGCAGATAGAACACTCTCGCACTATTACTATAATAATAGTATCTTGGGATATATCACCGATAACCCCCGTGCCCTTGGGGGTATCTGTGTATATTGATGGACCAGAAAGAACAATTGAAGACCTGACGTACAATCGAATAGGTTTATTATAGTAGATATTGAACGCCTTGCTATACAGTTTCTATTCATGTCGGCTATAAAGACTGTTGACACGTCACTATTTATTTATAACACATTAGTAATATCATCAGTGCGAGTCTATATAAAGAATATTATTTGTATACCACTAGATACCCTACAGAAACCAGTGGAAAAGGTATGTTTCTTAATTATGCTAGGATCCCAGTGTCGCGCGATTGTTACTATAGGATTTTCCCAATTGATTCCACGATCTGGTACGCGCTGACAGGTTTCTATATGATTGCTACGACTGACCTCAATGTTTGAATGCTAGACATGATAGGATCATGCACGATTACTCCACCTATTATTATAGACTCTTAATTGGTTAATAGTTTATAGATAGACCTATTTGACATCAATTTTTTTAACATTAACTATATTTATATACGATCATGTTCATGCAGATTTTGTTTTGTTTTGGTGTGTTTGTAAAAGCACCTGTCGGTAGCGTATGTGGGTGGGGTTAGTGGGTAAGACTCTGGCTCGCTAGCCTGGACGTCGGGTGTTCGATCCCTGCATTGGTCCAGAAAGTTCATCCAGATTTTCCGGGGCGGTTTCTCCTTGTCAGCGATGCTGGGCGGAAGGCATGGCAAGGACAGCTGTCTAGTCGTTCGGATGGGACGAAACACCAAGGTCCCGTGTTCATATTGGCCTGCACGTAAAGATCCCTTGGCAGTTGGAATTCGATATAAGAGTAGGCCGTAGCGCCGCTGCCCTGACAAAATATATCCTGTATGGTGTTTGCCAGTATTCATTAGCCTAGTTTAGAAGCAGAACAGTAGGACATTAAACCCCGTTTGATTTCATTTCATAGCGTATGGATTCTACATCTTACACGGTGTTCATGTTTTACGAAAAGATTAATGGGCATTCCGCGAATCAAAGGCTATCTATGTCGTTCACTCGCCTTAGGCCTTACGATTATGTACGTACTAGACCATTGGTCTTGCTATATTCATTTATTTATTTATTTATTTATTAACATTTATAAAGCGCTATCTTCCACAAAACGTGTTCAGGTGCGCTGTACAATACAATTCAATGTAAGGCCGGGCATTTTTAATTTCATGGTTTACGGATTTTTGGGCAGCTCTTTAGGTTGGGTAGGTCAAACTAAAAACAAAAATAAATTTAAACATTAGATTATTTTTTTTCAGCACGGGGTTATAATAATTGGTTGGGTAGGCCATATATGTGTATAAACCAGTGATGGTTTTCCATACACTGTGTTGTGACATTATTCTCAATCGCTGAATAACACTAACGTAGGATTAACTTCAAGGCTATCAGTAAATTATCGTCAATAATCCCCATTGCTACAGATAGGGAACCCCCCATCGAAACGTAACAAGAAATAAACTCATAAGTAACTCATATTTCATATAATTGTGTACCATCTACCAATCCCCGCCGTGTTCCTCCTAAAAAAATTGAGAGTTTGGGTTTGCCAGTGCTATTGTAATAACGCCGAGATTCACATTCACAACTTCTAGAAGGAATTATTTAGCACTATACCTCATTTGGCGACAAAGAAGATCGAAAAGTGACGCAACTTATCTAGAAAGACTACAACGAGACAGAATGGTCATACGGCAACCATTGTAAGACAAGAATTATCTTTCAGTTCGTTCGTATTTGGGCTTAACGTCCACTTACACCTAGGGATATCGCAGACAACATTATCTTTCAAGTACACCCATTAATTTGTTGTTTTAGGTGTGTGTTCCAGGGTCAAGAATCGAATTTCTTTGTGGGTGAGTTTTCTGCTACTGCGAAGACATTCTTTTATCCAGGGAATATTTATTCACAGTGAGTTGTAACATGAAATTTGGAGGACTGTTGACCTGATTGACCTCATATATTGGGTATTGTTGATCTGGATTTGAGATCGTAATTATGTCGATGAACCCCATTTTCATTCGAATACCAACCGCTGATGTTTTGATTTTGTTAAATTTGAGTAGATTTTAGATTGACCAAATAATGGAAATGACGAACGGAGAATTGTCACTGTCATTTTCTATTATAATATATTTGAGTTTGAGGGATTGACTCCTTATACTTTAATCCAGTATGTTCCGGAAACTCAAATTATTATTTCAAAGTGATCAAAGTGAAACCGGCCAAAGACATTCTATCGTAGACTTGCACTGGAAGTATTGAAACGGTCTTAAAAACAACGTAGATTTACCCCTACTTAGAAATAATTTTGAAAAAATCCTTTCATTACACCAACCGGGTGACACAGCAAACCAGGAGCTCATTATATCAACAGTATATGCTTGTCAATATACACACAAAACTCAAAATGTTGAAGACTTCAAATGGTTGGTATCTAAAATCAAAGACCCTGTTGGACTTCTTGCTTTGTTTGTACAATTGTTTGAGCTAAAGTTGAATGTTTATTGTGAATATATACCATCAGTTTACCGTCAAGGCAATGATATTTCTTATGTCGCTCACTTTGTCGTTCAGAAGTCTAACCATTTAATCATTTTGGTATTTTTATATGATTTATCAGTTGAGCTTGGGATTAATATAGACAAACGAGATGCTGATGGTTTTACACCTTTTATGAGAGCGATATCAAAAAATAGGTACAATTTCGCTTTTCTACTAATCAAATATAAATGCGACATAGAATTATGTTCAACAAATAAACAATTGCAGTTTTCGTGGGATGAATTATTTCCTATGAAAAGACAATGTAGGGAACTTGGAACATATTTGAGTGAATTAATTCAGGTTCTCATTGATTCAGGAATAGATCTAGGGATGCGAGACATTAATGGACACTCTTTACTTGAATTAGCCCTGAATAAGTCAGATTTTAGTCTGTCAAGATTTCTACTTTATAATAACTGCCCTATAACTGATAAGAGTTTTGATATTTTGAAAGTGTACTTTGTGGACTTTATGTATCGAACGCATAGAACTAAAAATCAAGACCGTCAAATGACCCTTAAGGAACAATGTAGATTAACTATACGTTCTACTTTAGGTTTTCAAATTCATTCAGAATCAAAAATGAAAAGTTTAGGTTTGCCTTCTGTGCTTTTGGAATTTATTCTTAATCATCCCCCTTTCTTTAGTCCGCTCTATATGTTGACTGAAAACAAGGCCCCACAACGATATAGGTGGCTTAAATTATCCAAGGGTTGTTGTGTTTGATTGTATTAAACTATTGTATTCTCCTTGCATTTTTGGGTTTGATTCATCACACTGTATAAAACTTACGAAGACCTGCTGTACCAGGGTACAGGGTTGAATGGCGGAATGGTTAGAACGTGCGCGCTGTGGCTGTATCATAAGGTCTGTTATTGTGTCAACTGGCGTGATTTCGATTCCCCGGTTGTCCGAGACAAGGAGTATGGTCGCATGTCCAAAGTTGTGGGTTTCTCCGGGTCCTCCGGTTTCCTCACACTGCTAAAGACCTCTACGCACAAGCGAGTTATTGAAATAAATTGAACCATGTGTTCGTCCCGAAATGACCTAGTTTGTGACGAGTGGACGTTAAACCCAATTTCTCTCTCTCCCGCGTCCGTTCTTAAAGCTTAACATCCGCTTTAATCATAGATGCTAAGCAGACAAATATGCTTTTGTCTGCGATATCATTGGATTCGGAAGGGATGGATTTTTTTTCAATTTTTCGATTACAGCCTTAATCCGTGACGTCACATGAAATACAACTTTGTCGGCTTATTTGGTATACAAATTAAAGTTAATTATCTAATCAACAATCTTAACCCCGAAGTTGTAATATATGGATAAAGTTAAAAATACATATATTGTAAATAAATAAAACACATTGTATGAAACCGGACAATGAACAATCTTAATCCCCAAATATACATAATTTGTCATGACGTGTTGAAATTAACATAATTTATTTTGTTAAACAGTTGTAATATAATGTATGGGGAAAGTTTAAAATGCATGTACAGTTGTAAATAACTAAAAAAAAAGCATTGTATGAAACCGGACGATTCTCGTTAGGGGTTGATCTACATAATTATAACACATTCGATTGGGAATGAGGGGATTGGATGGCTGAATGGTTAGCGTGCGCGCTGTGTCATAAAGCCTTTCATTCGGTCAACTGGCGTGGTTTCGAATCACCGGTTGTACGTGGCAAGGCGGCGGGTCGCCTGTCCAACCTCGTGGGTTTTCTCCGGCTCGTCCGGTTACCTCCCACTGCTAAAGACCGTTAATCTGGGCTCCGTTTCTCAAAACGATTGTAACCTTACAATAGTTGTAAGTCACTATGTATGATATATAGAGAATCTCCTACGAGTGTTTTTTGATATCAAAAATTATCAACACAAGTTGATAAAGTAAAAAAAAAAGAGGTTCTGCCGAGTTTTCCTTTTTTTTACTTTATCAACGAGTGTTGATATTTTTTGGTATCAAAAAACAAGAGTTGGAGATTTTATTTATCACCCAATCCTGTCTTACATGCACAAATAAATGAATTTAATTCTTTGGTATAGATTTCCTTTTTTACTGAACCTAATTACATTACAGCGTAGTGATACATCATTTTTTGACAGCAGTTTAGCTATTGTATAGTCCTATATACTGACCCAGTTTTTTCGTTCAAAGCCAATTAAATAAAAGCGGTTTCTTTTTTTCTTTTTAAAAAGTATATCTTAACTTAAACTAAGCGGTTTCTTTAAAATAAAAGAAAGTAGTACCTTTTTGATTGACCAATCAAATTTATGTAAAGCGATATCTCCACTGTGTATATATCACAGTAGATTATGTAATTTATCACACAAGCGATATCTACTGTCGAATGTATTATTGGGTGATAAAGTGACTTACTACTATCGTAGGGTTACAATCGTTTTGAGAAACGGGACCAAGGACTATTCACTATTGATAACCAACGGGTGAAATTGACGTCACTGGCTTTTATGGAAAATGTTTTAGATAATTGATTTAAACGTGTTTAGGGAAGGTTTATATTTGAGACTTTGAGTAAATACTTTATTTATCACAGTGATAATGTAAACAATTCTGAAAGTTAAAATCAATGGCTGAAGGTGGAATACTAACTTCCAAACTTTCGAAACCATAACTTAATTCTCACAAATAATCCAGACTCTTAGGCGTAATATAAAATAAACTCCTAAAAATGGTATATTATGTCAGATGTTATGTCAGTCACACTAAAAAAGTGTTAATATTATATTTTTACCTCAATTATTAGCCCAACTCAGAGCAGAACCGTAGGACGTAAAGTCCAGCTTGTGTCGCCCTTACGACGCGATAAAACTATCGGCGACTCGTCTACGATCAAGTGGATACAATCAGTCGTAACTACTTGGGCGACATAAGCGCTCTTACGACTGGTGTGAATCGGACGCAAGCCAGTCGCCGTCGAGTTGTATCTAGTTTCTCCGTGTCGCACATGTTCTACTTTTACGACTGGAGACAACTAGTTGTCTCTAGTCGCAAGCGACATAAGCGCACTTACGACTGGCGCCAAGTCGACGTAGCCAACGGTATTCGGTTATTTACTCACGTGGCACCCAGGGGACGGTAACAGCCATGTAATGAGGCCATTTTGAAGATCATCACGTGTCAGTCATGTGGTCAGTTGTGGCTCCAAACCTTCAACTGATGCCGGGCGACATAAGCGCTCTTACGACTGCGATCAACTGGTTTCTTTGGTTGCTTCCAGTCGTGGATACAATCAGTCGTAGCGACATAAGCTGTCAGTTTCCGCTAGTCGCGCCGTAGGGCGACATAAGCTGGGCTTAAAACACATCGTTGTCCGTGTCCTCTATGATCACAGGAACAAGCTGAGTTGCCGCGCTTACTCGAGCCTCTACAAGTGCGTTCGGGTTACCGATGACGTCATTTAAACGGCTTACTCGCGCCAGGCCGAAGTAACCTGCCCAAGGAGCCGGTTACTTCGGGAAGTATCCCATAATCATCATGTGGTCAGTTGTGGCTCCAAACCTTCAACTGATGCCGGGCGACATAAGCGCTCTTACGACTGCGATCAACTGGTTTCTTTGGTTGCTTCCAGTCGTGGATACAATCAGTCGTAGCGACATAAGCTGTCAGTTTCCGCTAGTCGCGCCGTAGGGCGACATAAGCTGGGCTTAAAACACATCGTTGTCCGTGTCCTCTATGATCACAGGAACAAGCTGAGTTGCCGCGCTTACTCGAGCCTCTACAAGTGCGTTCGGGTTACCGATGACGTCATTTAAACGGCTTACTCGCGCCAGGCCGAAGTAACCTGCCCAAGGAGCCGGTTACTTCGGGAAGTATCCCATAATCCAATTATTCAATATGGCAGCAAATTAAATTTTTGATCGAAGTTATATTTGCAGTTTAAGTTTAATCGACGGAAGAATTATTGTTGACAATTTTCTCCGATTATAATATCGTGTTTCAATTTCACAGTATTTTTGTTGTTACTTTAGTGTTTCTACATCTTGGTGCAACGATCTAGGACTTTGAAACGGACCACTCCGTGTCCTTTCAATTGCCCAAATGCACGTTTTATCGTAGAACTGGCTAGCTGTTTATAAATTTATTTTTTTTATTACTGGTCACTTTCCCAAATCATTGCCTGGAGTCATAAGGCATGGCTAAAGAGAACAGACTGGGCCCTCAAGTAGGAATTCCCCCTTTTGAAATTTGGTATTAGTTGGAGGAAAATACAAGAACTTTTCATAACCCCAGCGTCATGTGTACACCCATACCAGCATAAATCGAATTTGATGATCACATACAGCCTGGAGTATGACCCACTGAACTTTTTGTGATTGGTGTATGATATCCGATTGTCCTTAACTCGGATATGATAGCCACCGACAACTCAGATTGTTCCGGGAAATTTACAATAATCAATTCGTCCCAAAATGACCTAGTTGTGTTGAGTGGACGTTAAACCCCATTTCTCTCTCTCTCTCTACACTATTCAACAAAACAGTTATACATTTCTTGACGTTTGTGAAAGCCACTGAATAGTTGTTTTCATTAGAAAGAGGGACTTAAAGTCTTCTATTATGCATAATATTCTATCCTTGGGGCTTTATTTCGCTTCTCTGGATTTAATTGTTCCGATAACATACCAATGAAAAAGTCAGTATTTATTTTATTACTGGTGGATTATTGTTCGGACCCTGTTTCTTTAAATCTTAACTTTAATTAAAATTTTTGTAGATTCTTCAATTTTAATTGGCTAAGCACTAAATCAATCTAATATAATCCAAACAAATTACTAAAATTCAAATTTTATCTTAGTTAAAATTTCGTGAAACCGGCCCAGCTCGTCGTTATTTATAAGAACACCGAGCATTATTGTTTTGCGGTACTTTCTTCCATTTTGATACCTGAAGAAAGCGCCGCGCCGTTCGATTACCCGTCACAACTGCGCATGTCGAAACATACTCGGGGATCGTGGACGAGTAAGCCCGGGGCACGTAATCGAACGCGATACTTATAAATGATATCTGGGTTATGAAAGGGGGCAGCTTTTAATACATCGCTATACGAATCAAGTAAGATACGATTTCTATCACAACAGTGATCCCATGCTAAAACATAGAACTATAAAATGAATATTTGATAAATATCAATTCAAAAGAGCGAATAGAATCTTGGCATCTGTAGAAAGTGTGTCAATAACACTTTCCAGGTTCTATCAATTGTAAGGTGAATTCCCCGCCCTATATAGGTCAATGAAATGCATTCACATCATCCGTCTTCATTAGAACAGTAGGACGTTAAACCCCATTTCATTTCGTTTCATTTCACGTCATATTCTATTTATATCCCAATAATCTTCCATACTCATGACGTATAATAGGTATCGATTGTTTAATGAATTCCTCGCCCTATTTAGATCAATGAATACAATCACGTCATGTTCTATTTATATCCCAATAATCGTCCATACTCATGACGTTTTATGCAATAGCGGAATTCCGTTTATACATAGCTAAGATATTCAGGTGTGTAAAGAATATGGTTGACTATAAACTAATTATCTTATTTTACTGTTATTTACCTGTTGTGTAGGTAAGGATTGATTACAGGATCATAAATTAGGCTAGTTGGTGGCTTCACACTTTAATCTCTTATATTCAAATGGAAATGATTTTGTTATAAGTTTTAATTAATGTTATGTTTTGATTGTAAAACTGTTTTACTTAGGGATGTACTATACATGAAATGTTGTTATTCATTATTGGTCGTTGCTTGATAAAGATACCTGTAAGAGTATTAAAACGTTGCATGTAATAAACCAGAAGAAGTAAATCCATGAAAATTGTGCTATTACGAATGTTATTTAAAAGTAGTTTTTGTCGAAACCATAGTCTCGTCGATTGAAATAGATTTGCAAATATCCGTCCCTCACTACAGGTGAAAGAAACACGTTCGAGTCTTGATTACGTCGCAATTCTTACCAGGTAAGAATAGTCACAATGTTATCCCAGCTTTGATTTTTAGCGATCTTTACAACTTGACTTATGGACGACAATTCGGTTCTTAAAAATCGTAAAATTGGTTCTTTATGGCTACAACTAAATAGATTGAATTGCTACCCACCGAAAACAATTTAAAACATGGTCTATTTTCTGGAACCGGGCTAAGATTCCTCTTTCGCAGTTGGAAAAGGAGTATTTGTATGACTGCCTTGTTTGGGTGGCAATATACTGGATGTGTTACTGTCCTGTTATTTGGGACGATATTTTAACCAAAAAAAACCGAGCATACTTTTCGCGAACTCACTCACAATGCCGGTTGGTGCGTACGAATTATCACGTCGTGAACACGTTGTTGTTTTTAATTCTCTTATATTTACAATATTGGGCAATCATTAACATATTTTATCTTTCATCTTATTTTACAGATAACATGTAAATTGTCAAGATGTTTAAAAAATTGCGAACAAGTTTTCGTCGGAAACCAAGCCAGACTGAACAAACGTAAGTCGTTATACGAAGGTGTTCTCCTTTGTTCTACTTCCCAATTTCTTATATCAGATTATCGAGAGGGAGGGGGTGGCCTGGAGAGGAAATTCTCAGAAAACTGGTTTTAACTATTACAGTAAGAACTGCCACCTCTTTATCTAATCTCCCATAATGTATTTTTAATATATATTTTAGATCTCCAAGAAGTCTCTGTAATGCTGCCTGTCACCGTAGCTTAATACAAGGTGGCTTTCCAGCGTTTAAAATCGAATTTGAAAAACTTCTTCGATTATACCAAACAGACAATATAGCAGACGACAGAGTTATACGAACAGTGGTTTGCGCTTGTGAACATACCTATCAGACTCAAAGCTTTGATGATTTCAAATGGATGGTATTCAAAATCAATGACCCCGGTGCATTAATGAAATTATTTCATGGATTATTTGATCTTAGTTTAACATTTTATTGTGAATACATATTATCAGTATATAGTCAGTTTCAATATTGTGACATTTCTGACGTAGTGTATTACGCAGTGAAATCGTGCGATGACGTATGCACGTTGCATTTCGTGTGTGAATTATCGATTAATAAACCAGAATTGGGAATCGATATTAACAAACGATCTGGTGCCGATAATTTTACACCTTTTATGAAAGCTATATCGACTAACAAACATGAACATTGTTTAGTTTTAACCGAGCATGGGTGTGAAACGAAATTGTTGAGGGAACTTGAAAAAATGTTTTTCTCATGGGAGGACCTATTTCCTTACTTGTTTGGACCAAACAGTTATTACCCACAAAGATTTGAAAAGGCTGGTGTACGTTTTCTGCAATTGTTGATTGACTCCGGAATAGATTTAGGATTAAGCGATGTAAATGGGAAAACATTGTTGGAACTAGCTCTTGAAAAACAGGCGTCCGGGTTGGTGATCTTTCTCTTACGTAATAACTTTCCTATAACTGAAAAGTGTTTTATCATTCTCAATAATCATTACTTGCCTAAAACACCAGAAGCATACAATGGCGGTAAATATACAGAATTCCGAAAACTGTACATAATATACTTAGTATCATTGATCAGTCTTAAGTTAAACTTGGATGCTGTTCTATCTGGTACATATAGGTCGGTACATTCCATTATAGGCATTGATCGCTTTATTGAAGAATTCCACAGTTTACCAAGTTTACTCAGTAGCATGACTCTTAAAGAGCGATGTAGATTAAAAATACGCTCTACTTTGGGAGTCCGGGTTAATTTCAAAGCACCAATGGAGAAATTGGAGTTACCAAAATGTCTTTTGGAATATGTTTCAAATAACAGTTGTGGTGATTTTTCCAAACGCTTAAAGACTCGTAAGATGATTTTCTGAAGTAAGAGTGATACATCTTTACTCTTACAACGAATCCCGAAATGACCTAATTTGTTTCGAGTGGTCGTTAAATCCCACAAGTCTTACCACAAGTAGCTGGATAAATCGGATATGTAACGTGTATCAAACTCGTATAGTTTGGATGCAGCTATGGCGTGTGTGGCATGCCAGCAGTATAAGCTCACCCTTCCGGACACCTGTTACCACTGTTTGTCGTGTTTTTTGTACACGGTGAACAATCCATATGCTGATTACACTATTTTGCCAGATTACACTATTTTGCCTATACCGTTTTTTAAGGACTTCGAATTTTGTCAAATGGTTTGGATTGTTCGTACTTGGTTTTATTTTATTTGTGGCGTTTAATCAAATCTCATTGCGGGATATCCACTTATTACAATTCATAGATCATACGAAAGTAACGCTGTTTGTCTCGTATTTGATCCGCTTGGGCTAATTGACCGACATTAATTGACGATTTTAATCGAACACGCACTAGCTATTATAGTGAGTGGGTTTTTCGGGCGTATTTATTCTGCTATCATTGTCTGCGATATCACTAATGTGGAAGCGGACGTTAAATAAAGCTATTTCACACACATAAATCATTGAAAATGTTTATTTAGTCTTTGTGTGTATGAAATTGGTAAAACGGAATAAAACCACCTTTTATAACAGAATACAGGTAGTAATTTTATAACATGGTGGCAAATCAGGGCAGATAGTACTCTCTGTGCAGGGTGTAGAATCTACTATCTTAGGGTTGATGTCCATTATAAAATATTCTTAAATAAAGTATTTAACATCTTAGTTCTCCGTTGTTACTTTTATTCTTACCGGGGTTGAGTGGAAATTAAGATGAATAAATTGGATGGAGTCTTCGGATGCTGAGAATATATATACTGAACAGTAAAAGAAACGTCGCTCTGAATTATAGAGATTTAAAGACCTTTATTTTGAACTCTTACATTTATAACGAAATCCATTTTACAATAATTCAAACGAATACGTTACAGTCTTTGGTGTTTATCACATTGTTTTGGAATGTCCCAAGAACAGGTTAGGCACAGTTTCAATTCACGTAACGCCATTAGCGGATATGGCCTCCACGAACGTTGATAATAGAAACACATCTCCTATATTACTAGTGGGTTGAAATGAGGTTGGATTTAACGCTCTACGTTGCCTGGTCTTATTAGGATTCCAACCGCTAAGGGTTTGTTTTACGTGCACGTCAATGTGTACTATAGTCGTTCGGCGTACACATAAACAATCCCTTGACAGTTATCATGACAACTAAATCTAGACCACAGCAGCAAAGTATGAGCACAATTTCAGTCGTAGCATACTGTATAGCGTATGGCCGCCTTCATAGGCCTAGTCGGTGCAGAAAATTGGAACTGTATTTTTACCTGTTAGGCGAGTGTTCATCAGATCATCAGCTGCCATATTGTATCCTTGACAACCGTAAGGGCTACAAGTACTGTGGTCGGGACAGTCCACCTGCGATGAACATGTGTCATATATTCTTCCTGCTATTTAAAATAGGACGTTAAATCCCAGTTGTTTCCTTTTTATTTTGTGTTACATCGCTTATTGTTTATTTGAATCACTGGATGCCCGACTTAAGCTGCCACAACATTCGTTTCTCACTTGGTTAATATGTGTACAAAGATCGCAACGGCTATGCAAAGTTTCCATAAAATCCAACACAAATCTTATACCAGAGGGAAGGAGGTGACACCTCTGTCCCACCACCTCCTTGTAGGGTGAGATCAATAAAAGACAACACCACGAGGAGTATAGAATACGTTTATACAAACAATAGCCGTAGGTCATAATCCATGAGGTATCTAAAACAATTCATTAGTGGGAAGACGGCGCATGGTGGTGATTCATCAGATTCTTTCCATTTCCCATGAATACAGTCCAATCGTTGTGACAAATCGGATCCAGTCAACATATAGAGCGGACGAACTTGCATCTTATCATTTAAAATAAATTCCAAAAGCACAGCAGGCAAACCCAAACTCTTTATATCTGATTCCGAATGAATTTGGAAACCTACAGTAGAACGTATGATTAGTCTACATCGTTCTTTAAGAGTCATTTGACGGTGATGTTGACACAAAGACTTGAACTCGTCAATCGGTGACTCCATCATTTCCCGAAGGCCTACGATTTGAGTTTTATTTGGATGTTCCACAAAGCCCACATTGCCACTGTTAAATGCTACCCAGTATATAATGTTAACGTATGCAGGGACACTTCTAACCAGTGATTTATAAGTGAGTTTATTCCATTCTCTTGTAAGCACGACATAGTGCTCGTTCAAAATAACAATACACTTATCAGTTATAGGAAAGTTATTAAACAGTAGAAATCTTGAACGACTAAAGTCTAGCTTTATAAGGGCTAATTCAAGTAAAGAGTGTCCATTAATGTCTCGCATTCCTAAATCTATTCCTGAATCAATGAGAACCTGAATTAATTTAGTGATAATGGTTTCAAGATATCTACCTTCAGTTAAAATAGGAAATAGTTTATCCCATGAAAAATGTAATTGTTTTCTTGCTGTGTATAATTTTATATCACATCCATATTTCATTAAGATTAAAGCGTGATCGTATTTGTATTTCGATATTGCATTCATGAAAGGTGTAAAACCATCAGCATCTCGTTTGTTAATATTAATCCCTAACTCTGCCTTTTTAATTGATAAATCACATAAAAATTCCAGAGTGTTTGGTAATGGACAGGACTGAACGGCAAATTGGACCGCATTAGAAATATCATTGTCTTGGCTGTAAACTGATAGTATATATTCACAGTAAACACTCAACTTTATCTCAAACAATTTGTCATTAATGGGAATATGACATAATTCTCGAAATAAGGTAAGAATTACAGTTGGATCTTGGATTTTGGATAATAACCATTTGAAGTCATCAAAGTTTTGAGTTTTGTATGTATATTTACAAGCACAAATTGCCGTTAGAATTAGCTGCCAGTTGGCTGTTTCATCGGACTGGTTTAATGAAATAATTTTGACAAACATTTTCTTAAACGAAAGGAAATCCACATTTTTTATAAGTCTGTTTCGGCACTTCCAATATAGGTTTCCGGTAGAGTCCCTTTGAATTGATTTACCTTGAACAAAGGACTTGAGTTTTCTAAACATACTGGATGAAGATAATCTAAAAGTATAAAGAGAACAATTAAATAATATTATTATACAAAAAAGAAAAAGAATAAAGATAAGCAGCTGTTATTTTTTAGTGGTTAAATACAAAATCCGAGGTTAAATGCAAATTTGAATAGACAAAACTTATTCTTCAGAAATAGATGACGTCATGACATCAATAGAACGAAAGTGAACTTTTAATGGACATAACTTAGGGCGCTGCCATATTGTATATTCAACTCTCCGTATTTGCCATTTAGTTTGGAATATTTTGCCTTTACGTATGTTTGTGAAGCATCAGCTAGTTTGGGGGTGCTTAGCGCGTGAGCTTTACATCATAAGGTCTGTCACTGAATCAAGGCGTGGTTTCGGTGTCTCGGTTGTGCGTAACAGGGAGTATAATAGGGTCGCCTTTGTAGCCTTGTGGATTTCCTCCGGGTCCTCCAGTTTCTTCCCACTGCTTACGACCCCTACATACATGCGAATTATTGGGTTAAGAGCTGGAAGTTCCTTCTATATAATAAAGATTGGTTACAGAGCTGTAAGTTCTCACTATATAATAATTAAAACAATTGATACTGCAGCTGTACGTTTTTAATAAATTGATTGCAATTTTTACATTATGTATATTCATGATGAATATTCCGAATCAAGATTTATATTATCATAAAGGGTTCAATTAAATGTGAAATATATTAACTTGTTTCAAATTACATAATCAGATAAAAACAACAAGTTAGATAGACCGGAAAACTTTTATTCTAATGGTTTTATCCCAATACCGGTATAACCCTAGGTTCTGTACTTAGACCGTTGTTTTTTCTTATCTATATAAATGATACATATGAACGTCTAATCAGCACCACTAGATATACGTCAATTGTTTCTATTTACCTATCAACTATTAACTAAGAGTCAAAAATTAAGAAAACATACCTTTTCCACTGGTTTCTGTTGGTTATACATCAGTGTATATATATTCATATTATTCTATATATAGACTCGGAATATTGGCAATGATGACATTACTAATGTGTTATAAATAGACAATGTCGTCTTCATATCCAATATGAATAGTAACTGACGCTATTTATTACATATAGTTTAAGGCATTCAATATCTACGACAAGCCCCCCCCCCCAACCCTATTTGAATGTATTCATGCATATACTGGACAGTATTCATGTCGTTAATTACTTACAGCAACAATATACTTCAATGTTACCGGCTAATATCTAAAATTCGACAGATTTGTCCGATTAAAGATCAATATACTTAAATATTTAAGCTAATACACTGTATTCTAGAGATCTGTCCTATTAAAGATCAATTTATTTAGATCAATGAAATATATTCACGTCATGCTCTATTTATATCCCTAAAGTCAAGCATATACTCATGGGTTACACAGTGTTTATCCCTTGCTTGATGTGACGTATCATACACAGATAAGATGGACAGGTGTAATGGTAGTACAGGAGGATATAAGTTTATATCATATTATGGTGCTTTTATCAAATTGAGAAAACTTTCCAACTGGAAGCCGAACAAGCATGATAAAAAGTAAGTCATTATAGAAAAAGAAAGTTCTCCTTTGATCTTACTCTCGATTTTTACAATAGATGACTTTATTAACATCGAAGTAAAAGTAATTTAGAAATTGTAGTTAAACGTTAAACGTGTGCATTATTCAAGAGCCTAGATATACCTATTTCCTGTCTTTTTCTGAATTCTGATGCTATACATAATTATTAAGTCATTTATTTACATGTCAAGCCCATGATGGGCTCCTTTGACCAACTGAACCCTGCATTGGCCGAGAAAGTTAATCGGGATTAACCTACCTGGTTCCTCTTGTCGGTGATGTAGGACGGAGGGCTAGGTAAGGATTGGGCAAAAGGGGGGTCCCGTGTACAAACTGGCGTGTGCGTAAATGAACCCTTGGCAGTGTGTATTTGTCCGAGCAAATTTTGCCTCCTAGCATAATGCATGGTGTATGCCTGTCTTTATTAGCCCAGTAGGCCTACTAGCAGAGAAGTAAGACGTTAAACCCCATTTCATTCCAGCTGGTTGTTGAGATATGGTACGTATTAGAACATTCGCACGATATCATTGGTTAACGTTAAAATGAACGTCTTTCAAAAAAAATTCTGACAATCGAGATTTCATTTCTTGTCATGACAACGACTATTTCTTGCCAAAGCTTCTCGGACTCATGACATCGCTTATAATACAACTGAAAAGTTCAATACATTCATTTTTCAGTACCTACTTTTGAAGTATTATAGCGAGCACGGCAGGTTCTTTTACATATTTTCTGATTCCATTTGATATCTTTTTCAGCTCCCCTAAGGGTCTGGCTAATGAAGCTTGTCAGCGTAGCTTAATAAACGGTGGATTCCGGACGTTTAAAATCGAGTTTGAGAAACTTCTCCGATTATACCGACCAGATAATACAGTAGACAACATCTTTATAGGAACAGTTGTTGAAGCTTGTGAATATATCCATAAGTGTCTATGCTTTGAAGATTTTCAATGGCTGATATACAAAATCAAAGATCCCGGTGGATTACTGAAATTAGTTGGTGAATTATGTGAACTTGGTTTAACAGTTTATTGTGAATATATATTATTATCAGTATTCGATCAATTTGAAAATCGTGATTATTCTGGCCTGGTATATTACGCAGTGGAGTCTTACGGTTTTCGTACAGTGTCTTTCGTGTGTAAATTATCCATTAATAAACCAGAAATGGGAATCGATATCAACAAACGATCTGGTGCCGATAATTTTACACCTTTTATGAAAGCTATATCGAGTGACAAATATGGTCTGATACCAGTTTTAAAACAGCACGGGTGCGAAGTGAAATTTTGTGGGGAAAATGAGAAATTATTTTTCTCCTGGGAGGAACTATTTCCTTATGTCATAGGTCAAAAGTTTAAGCATGGCTATGTTCCACAATCACATACAAGGGGTAATTTTTTGTCTTGTCTTCGAAAGCTGATTGACTCCGGGATAGATTTGGGATTAAGCGATGTAAATGGGAACACATTGTTGGAATTAGCTCTTGAAAAGCAGGAGTCAGACTTCATGTTCCAGTTTGTGAATTTTCTATTACGTACCAACTTTCCTATATCTGATAAATGTTATGTTCTTCTCAATAAATATTACTTGCCAAGAAAACAATGGCAGCATAATGGCACCGATCATTATGAATTTCATAAACTGAACATAATATACTTAGTATCATTGTTCACCCTCAAGTTAAACTTTGTCAATGGATTGGATGCAATTTTATCTTGTAAATATAGTACAAAGCCGTGTTTCCAAAACAAAAGCATGGATCAGCTTATTGAAGAATTCAACAGTTTACCAAGTTTATTCCGTAACATGACTCTTAAAGAGCGATGCAGATTAAAAATACGTTCTACTTTGGGAGTCCGGGTTAATTTCGAGGCATCAATGGAGAACCTGGGTTTACCAGGATCTCTTTTGGAATATATTGTTAAGATCCCCCAATAAATACAGATGTAGCACAGCGATAGCATTTTTGATTTAGGTGCATAGAACTTAATGAACTCTGCTAGTTTTGACAATACATGAATTTGAATTTGACGTTTACCTCTATATAAACTGCTGACGATCTATTAAACATCTAATTTATTCAATATGCTCTGTGTGCAAGATCCAAACGACCTCAATGGATTATGCACATGCCGTGACGAGATGAAAGTGACAATTGCAGATATGACCATGTGTGCAAGAGTATATATTGAGGGATCCCGGACAGTTAGTAAGCGAGGAGCCGGGGGAGAAGAAAGGCATGGAATCACCTGAGTCCAGCCGCTGCCTTGGCAGAGGGACAGAATAGTAAATGTTGTATTATGTAGATGTGTTCCTGTAGACGACTAGTTCCCGTAGTAGTAATAGTTCCAGTATTATGTATTGCTGTTGTATTCATATTGAATGTATGTAACCGAAGCTGGTTTAGATACCTGATGTAAATAAATCCTTTTATCTACGAAACTAGTATCTGTTATCACTTCGATAGTGTTACACAGATTAACAGAGGATGATTTATCCAAAGGCTTACACGCAAGATGGTGAATTGAATGCGTGTTTTTGTCAATTTAATTGGTATAAAATAAAGATATTAACCACTACTAATGTCATTAATGACAACTTTAACATTTAATTTAAAAATTGATCAATTATTTTGAACTAGACATTGTGTTGTAATTTGTAGTTTCCTTAGAAATTAAATAATATATACCTTTGAGCAGTAAACATTAAACAAAAAGATAAATTTGGATGGATTACTTCTAATAGTAGGGTGTCACACGCAGTCAAATCTGCTCTATTAAAAGTTGATCTCACTACAGGGAATGCAAGACACAGTGATAAAGAGCTAGACATGTTAAACGGTGAACCCACATTCTTATTTGGAGAGTGTGCGCAAAAATACTATCAGTGTTGACTGGAAAACCCAGACGATAGAAACTGTCTTTCGATTGAGACTTCTGGCGTATTTCGCCGAACATAACTGATGACTGAATTATTACATGTGTTGCGACCCATTTATGCCTATTTCTAGGTACAAAATATTAGCGAATTAGCTCTCTTAACTTTTAGGAGACGATGCGTGCAACGAGTTGCTGTTTGTACATGTCTACTCTGGCTGTGATTCAACTTCCTGGATTTTAGGCATCGGAAAAATGTCCGCCTGTCATGAAGTCCTGTAATAGTGAATTCACTCTTCAAAACTGCTGAAACACTTGTCCTTCCTTAACGGCTTCCTCTAGCATCACCTGCAACAAGATTTTATAGCTAATGTGTGTACCTTCAAATTATGGCATGGAAGGGGATGGCAAATGAAATGGACCAAACTGAATAGAGATTGAAGCAGAAAAATGATCAGTCAATTTCAATTCTATATGACCCAAAACAATGCTGCGCCTGGCAAAAATTATCCATTGCAACAGTTTGGGGGATGCAAGTCCTCTCGATGCAGCTGCGGAGCTGTGGGCTCCCCTACATTGTCAAACAGAAAACTGTGACGATTCAAACAACACTCAATAGGTCGCTACTGGGGAGAAGGAAGAAACTCAAAACTGAACGCTCTGAAACTTATTCTATGGACAGGGGTGTTTGTGTATTAGGTGATAGTGGACAGCTGGTCGATGTGCTATAGTATGTGCAATTGGCGCGATATAAACAGACTTAGTGGGGAATGTACAAATCGGCATCGTTTTTATTGGAAGAATTTTTCGTCCGGAAAATCAACTCCATACATCATGTTAATATGGAGAAATTCCAAGAAACAAATAGCCAGCAGGAAATCAGCGTGGCATCATATTCAAGCCACAAGACCTCATGAACTATTTATACCACAGTAGTCATATTATCTCTTACTCTCGGGAAAATAATATTGTTCAATGAATTCCCCGCTCTATATAGATCAATGGTATATACAGGTCATATTCTATGTATATAACAATAACCATTCATAGTCATGGGTAACACAATGTTTATCTCGGGCTTTCATATGACGTATAGTACTAAACTAGTTTGTATACTTAAAGCTTATAGCGGCACTCAGGTCTTACATAACCAAGATGTGCATCTGTGTATGGAATACAGGTGACTATAAGCTAATTATTAATTATTCTATTTTTACATCATGTTTGTCGTATTTTTGTCTTGGGGTAGATCAAACAAACGCTTACGTGTAAGCCTTGAGGGTCAGGTATTGAATTCTCTGAAGACAAACCACGCGCTAACTGAATTAGAAGACATCTCCACCAATCACCACAAGCGATACAAACATGTTGGCGGTCTTGCTTACGTCACAATTATACTCACATGTTACTACTGGAAAAGAACTCTGATTGTAATTTCAATTATTAAACATTGATTAATTGTTTCTAATCTGGTCAAACTTTTAACAACATTGTGGAATGGTTACAGTTGTAATTTATCCATTCCATTCGAAAATATATATGTCAATTGATTCTTCGTGTCTACGTTTTAATGAAATTGGTTGCTACCCAACCAAGCCAAGAACACGTTTATGATCTGAAACCTATCTTCAATTCCGTTTTACCTTGAAATTAAATGAAACGAAACTGGTTTTAACGTCCTATTGTTCTGCTCCTAAACTAGGCTAATGAAGACGGGCATACGCCATACAGTATGCTATTAGGGAAATTTTGCCAAAACAGCGACTCTACGGACTATTTTTATATCGAATTCCAACTGCTAATGGATCAAATGTGTACCCTGGACTCGGTTTTTTGTCCCATCCGAACGACTAGACAGCTGTCCCTGTCAGGCCATCCACCCTACATCACTGACAAGGAGAAACCAAGCCAGAAAATCGGGATGAACTTTCTCGACCAATGCAGGGATCGAACACCGTTTTGCTTAGAAATGTATGTCTTTTGTCATATTGGGGAGGTTTTAGTGCTTGAGCCAGAAGGTGATTCAAGGTATTTGGAAATCATTCCATGAACTAACTCATAATACGGGCTGGTGAGTATACGAATTATTACGTAGTGAAAACGTTAATTTTAATATTCTCGTATATTTACAACATTGGACTATTATTAACTTATTTTACCTTTTATCTTGTTTATAGATGACATGTAAATTGTCAAAATGTTTAGAAAATTGAGAAGACGTTTTCGCAAGAAACCGAACCAGAATGAGCAAACGTAAGTCATTATACAGAGAAGGTGTTCTCTTTTGATCTACCTTCAATATTTTTCAAATTAGTTGATTATTCTTTTTTATAAGTCAACATATTAATGTCAGCAAACTGCCAATCGATACTACAGTGTTCATGATTTTATCTGATTTAGATCAATTTTTAGGAGTAATGGTGTCGATTTTGAGTGTTTTCGCAAAGTAGTTTCAGAATTGTTGTTCCTGACTTATATGAACTGATGATGAACCCAACTTTGAACAACGTTACATTGTCTAAACGTTTTCCGATTATTACTACGTACTGCTGATTTCTAAAACTATGTTTACAATACGCGTTACGATTACTATCCGATTATTTTCAAATACAGATATTTATATATTTCATTTCATATTCTCATACTTTAGATGTCCTATACTACACGAAGATCTTAAAGGGTTGTAGTCGAAGGTCTCGTCAGGGTCATATGAACGGCTTTTGATCCCATGACGTCATATATTGATTAATCAATCGGCTTTGACGTGTCTAGTGGTTTCCTCACAGTTGTTTCTAGTGGCGTCTAGTGGTTTCTTCATGCAGCACACATCAAGAACTCGCCGTAACAGACGTCTTCATTGTCTATTCCCTTAAATCAACCAGAACGCGGGCTATATAACAACTATTAGAAACGACGAAGTAGGATCTGTGCTTTAATCAGATTATTCATTTTTTTAAATTTGAAGAGATCTGTAACCGAAGACAGTTACTTTACGAGTTATTGTTGATGTACGTATGTTTCACATTCGGACATCCTTCGGTTAAGTTGCACTATATGACGTCATGTACCATAAACATTTATATCAGTGTTGTCAATATTAATTTGCATAATTTAGAGATATTTCATTTAATATATATTTTAGATCTCCAAGAAGTCTTTGTAATGCTGCCTGTCACCGTAGCTTAATACAAGGTGGATTTCCAGCGTTTAAAGTCGAATTTGAAAAACTTCTTCGGTTATACCGAACAGACAATATAGCAGACGATAGAGTTATACGAACAGTGGTTTGCGGGTGTGAACATACCTACCAGACTCAAAACTTTGAGGATTTTCAATGGCTGGTATTCAAAATCAATGACGCCGATGGATTAATGAAATTATTTCATGAACTGTGTGAATTAGGTTTAGAATTTTATTGTGAATACATATTATCAGTATATAGTCAGTTTCAATATTGTGACGTTTCTGACGTAGTTTATTACGCAGTGGAATCGTGCGATGACGTATGTATGTTATACTTCGTGTGTGAATTATCCATTAATAAACCAGAATTGGGAATCGATATTAACAAACGATCTGGTGCCGATAATTTTACACCTTTTATGAAAGCTATATCGAAGGACAAACATGAACATTGTTTAGTTTTAACTGAGTATGGGTGTAAATTGAAATTGCCGACGGTAAATGATAAAACAATTTTCTCATGGGAGGAGCTATTCCCTTATTTGGTTGGACCAAAATGGAAGCATTTCTATTACCCACAAAGATTTGAAAGAATTTGTGTACGTTATCTGCAAATGTTAATCGAATCCGGAATAGATTTAGGATTACGCGATGTAAATGGGAAAGCATTGTTGGAATTGGCTCTTGAAAAACAGGTGTTGGAGTTGGTGATCTTTCTCTTACGTAATAACTTTCCTATAACTGATACGTGTTTTATCATTCTCGATAAACATTTCTTGCCTATAATACCAGAAGCCTATAATTGTTGTAAATATACAGAATTCCAAAAACTGTACATTATATTCTTAGTATCATGGTTCACCCTTAAGTTAAACTTTGTCAATGGATTAGATTCTGTTCTATCTTTTACATATAGGTCGGTGTATTCAATTAAAGGCATGGATCGCTTTATTGAAAAATTCAACAGTTTACCAAGTCTATTCAGTAGAATGACTCTTAAAGAGCGATGTAGATTAAAAATACGCTCTACTTTGGGAGTTCGGGTTAATTTCGAAGCACCAATGGAGAACTTGGGGTTACCAAGACGTCTTTTGGAATATATTGTAAATGGAATTCACCAAGATACCCCAGCATATATACATACTAACAGGGAATGAGTTTTCCAAGCGCTTAAAAAAGAGTCTTATTCTAACTACTAGATGTTAAAGTGTCCTACCTGTTGTGTAAATTATCCATTACATCCTATTTTACTTGTGCAGAGGGTTTGAAAATATTTTTAAATCCAAGTTACATTTGAAAAGGTTTACGAAAAGCTTTTCAAACCATGTAGTTGAATTTTTATAATTTTTTTAAATTCGATGAAATTTGTATCACCAATTAATTGGAATATTGTAAAATAGTACGATGTGTTTACCAGAATAAAGTTTGGAACATATTATTCAGTTTCAGCAAGAGTGGTATTGGGCTTTTGAAAAGTAGTGCGGTGCTTTAAGTCGAACTTATACATCTTTACTCTTATCATAACAAGAATAAACAGGACACAATTATATGGAAGACTTTTACGTTTCCACTACTGGGCTTTTTTTAGTTTTTATCGATGTTACTCAAGCAACGACTGCCAGTTTTACAACGTTAGATTACTTCACAATTCCCGAACTTATAGCTACATTATCTACAAACACATGAAAAGTAACGTCCAATCAGAGGTTGTGACATGGCGACCTCCACGGAAACTTTGACACGGTTAAAAAAAAATCTGAATTCTTGACAAAACGAGATGGTCCTGAAAAAAAATTGCTGTCGATCGGCAATCGTCGGAGATAATATTGTTTTTTTTTCCTTGTCAAATCTTTAAACATTCGTAACTTCACCCAGAGTTAATTAATATATTAACTTCATATTATCTAAAAGATTCGGGTTGTAAATCGACCTATACGTAGGCCATAGTGCCGCTTTAAAGGACCTAAGTCCTTAACTCAAAATCCTCCAAAATCTTTAACATCGAAAGCACGAATTATTGGCCATTTTAAATCAACATTGATGATGTAAACTTACCGGGAAAAGATGAGCTTCTGATATCCGATATTTTAGATATAATTTTTTTTTTAACAGTGTACAATAATGCTCTTCAGCCCTAGTTTTAATAAGAGACTTGGGGAGCGAGGCTAGACATATTGCACCATACCATACGGCGTATGTTGACTGGAATAACCAGACGCTATAGAAATTTGCACTAGATTGAGACTGTGTGGCTTATTTCGCCGAACGTAAATGATTTGAAATTGAGGAAAAACGGAAACCATTGAATGTAAATCAGTTTATATACATTCATATTACAGTATTATATGCGTTGCGATCCACTTTTGACCATTTCTAGGTCCCAAATGTTAGCGATTTAGCTCCTTTAAGGGTACATTATTCACATACTGCATGGTGTCTTTATTTTTATTCGCCCGTTTGGTACAGACAAGGAATGTGTATATATATGTTATTATCACGATCATCAGAGCTCAGTGATGTTATAATGTTATTTCAAGTATGTCCGTTATGTTATAATTATATTATGGTAATTCGTGATTTATTTTTAACCCAGATATAATGATCGATCGTTATAATATAAATACAAGTAAATAAAATAAGGTTAAAATCAAGTCAATTATATTTCCAGTGATAGAAGAATTTATAGTTCAATGACACAGCTCTTTTTAAATAACTGTTATTCATTTCAAAATTTACAAATTCTGAACTGCTGGCACTATTTAAATAGCGTGCAACAAACATTATATTTTTATGTACACTCAGGCCCGCGTCAGGGCCACCCGGGCCCTAGGATAATCAACTATGCAAATGGCGTGGGTTCCGGTGGGGTTCTCTCACCCCCCCCCCCGAATCTAATTTTTTTGAAGATAGATGGTCGCTAGCGTCATTTTTACCTACCGGGCCCCGGATACCTTGATGAAGGCAAGAGCCTTAACCGGAACGAGGACGTTTCGGTGCCCATGTCGCGAAGGCCTAGGCAGGTGGCTTATAGTTATTAATTCAAGTAAACTCACAAAACTTGCTTCTAATCCTACCCATGACACTAGGTACCCGTATTCAGAAAAGTCACCGGTTTCCGTCTGCTGTACAAATTTTGTTAATTTACACCAACAAAGTTTTGTAAAAACATTACTTGGCATACCTTCAGACTCCTCTAGGCTCCGGGCCCCTGGGCAAGTGTCCCAGCTGACCCCCCTCCATCGCACTCCGCATTCTCATGGGCCCTGCTTATACTAAAAAAATAATTTTTAAGTCATTAGCTTGCTTTCAACTTGATAATCCCTTTATGTTTTGGGCTCATTAAGTCAATGTGTATTGCGAGAAAACGTCACAGATACCCCAAGAGCCGCGTCATATTGCCAAAGACAAAACATGGAGGAGAGTAAAATATGCTATTTAAAAACATGCATTCGAAGAATCGTGGTGTCACATACGTGTGATATAGAAAATAATGTGCTATTTAAAACATGCATTAGAAAAATCATTTATTCGCGCGGGCTTTTTTAATGATTTTATACATATTACTGTTTTTCTATCTTGCTACTTTTTTGTGTCATTTCACATTGTTTTTTCTTTTACTTTTATTTTTACTTGGTTATTGTTAAGCGCACCTGATCATTTCGGTGAAAGATGTTATATATAAAGTGTATTAAATAAAAATAATATGTGAATGGAGTTAAGTAAATTGAAACATCAATTTAAATTTGTACCTAAAACCCCCTTTTTCTAAATGAAACCGTCCAAATAACGACCCGGGGACATTTGAGTAGTTTGATGTAGTCTGCGTAGAAAAACATTTGAAAGAGAATAAGACACTTAGGTAGGGTTTTCGTCGTTTACTCGCGTCACTCGAGTCGACTCCATTGCCGAGTTTACCCGGGTGAAACATCCCGAACGGTCCGAGTAGTCTGAGCAGTCACATGACATCAAAACAAAATGGCGAGACACCTTTAGTTATTTTGTTTTATTTTATCGCAATGGCTGCCTCCATTCGGAATCTTGTTTTAATTCAGGAACTGTTAGAGGACGAAGAAGAAGAAGATTCCGAAACAACCGATTTACCTCTACCTCTTCTAGCGAGCCTGGTGACAATGACGTCATTTTGTCACATGACGAACCCTTTTACTCTCCGTTCAACGGGGAGTAAACGGGTTGGTCACGTGATGCGACTCGAGTCAGTCATGTGACCATCTCGATTCAAAACGCGAACGGTCTGGTGTCGACTCGAGTGACTCGGGTGAACAACGAAAACCCTACCCTAGGGTACATTCGGCAAACCTCGACAGATTCCGGTACTCTCCGTAACCTACATCTAGACTCGGATGTATGATAGTCATTGATATGACCTACGACCATACATTTGCGATGCGGCTTATCGACTACCGATTTACTCTAACAGGAAAACGTTCCGCTTTTACAAAAAAGTCCCCAAATCTGGTTAAGATGTCCACACCTGTTTGTGGAGTCGTCCACACGACTTAGTATAATTTCTGGACACATAATGTATTTGTAAATAGTATAGTTTTTCTACGTGGTCACCCTTTCTCTCGGTAAATAAACAACAAAGTAAATAATTTCTGGATATTGTAATACGTTTTTTGGAGTCGTCCACACGATGTATTTTTAATTAGTATAGTTTTTTTTCTGCGTGGTCACCCTTTCTCCCGGCAAATTAACAACAAAGTAAATCGTTTTATTCCATAAATAACAAATTCATTAACAAATCATAAACAAATTTATTTGTGGACGACATCACTAATAGTTGTTGACGACATCACCAATGCCTTGTGGACGACTCCACCAACGGTTGTGGACGACTTCGCTTGTGGACGAATTGACTGGCACCCATCTCCTGGGGGCAACCATGTTTATCCGGGTCCTTTAAAATAGTTCCAAAATGGCGGACTTCATCATACAGCCGAGTCTAGATGTAGGGCACCGGAATTAAGGGCCGCGGTGGCTTAGTGAGTAATGTTTGCTCGCTAAGCTGAAGGAGGTCCCGTAAGTGAGCCTTGTGTTGATCTTAAAAGTCCATCGCGATTTTCCGGCGTAGTTTCCTCTTGTCAGTGGTGCAGGACGGATTGCGTGACAAGGGAAAGCGTATAATCGTTGAGAGTTTTTCACTATCGGTTTTAATACTATTGCTACACAATTATTATCTCTGATCAGGTACATATCATTTTACTAATTAGACGAAATAAGTAAACCGATAGTGTAAGTGAAAAACTCTCATTCAGTCGGGAGGTTGAAATATTTCTAGCCGGATGTTGATAGTGTGGTTGACAAAGTATACACTGAATGTGGGCGTGGCCTGTCTCTGTTTTCATACGTCGTACAATCGCCATTCTTGTTCTATCAAACTAAAACAAGTATGGCGGTTATTTTTTTTAATTTAATTATTTCTGAAGTTTTGTAATCCGAGTTCAGCTTTAAGCCGTGAGAAATTTGATATTTCCCTAAAAATGAAAATCGCATATCGTTACAGCAACATTGCTCGAAATTAACTGCTCATTTTATTTTCAAAATTAGATAACGAGAGTTCCATGCTGCATGTTATTCTCTTGCATGGTGAAGATTGATCTTAACATGACTTCTCGCCCGGTTCGCATACAATATGGACACAGCTGACTAGTCTTTCTCTCCCTTTCCCTCCCTTTGTTTACATTTTGGTGTAGAATCGAAGAAAAGTATTTGAAAATACATTTTCTGTCAGGTTTTGGTGAATATTCATGATTTTGTGGCGGAAGGATACTATAGGCTAGTTGAAAGGTTAGTTAGATTGAAATTGCATGGGGGATTTTTTTTGGTCTTTGTGTATCTCGTGCTAAACCTCATATTGCTTTTGAGCCAGCGGTTGCCACATGTTGCTCCATCTATCCATCTGTGGTATAAAGCGGTTTACTCAACGAAAATTTTGGGAAAAGTTACAGCCGGTCTTAGAGACTTGAATAAACAAGGTGAATGGGAAAATCATTAGTAATCTGTGAACATATGCAATTGTTAAAGGGGAGTAACTGCACTAAGTATAAGATTGTACAGACTGTCAAATTATCAATTATGACAAGATACATTCCCAATACAGCTTCGTCTTATGGAGACGATACTACCTGCTTACCCACTGGGCTATCACCTTCTCATTTTAAGATATTCCGTTGTTATCTTTCAGATATTCCGTTGTTATCTTTCAGATGCGGGTGTCTTCTTTCAAGATAAAACTAGTTTAAGATTATCAAGCAATGGGTACAAATATGCAAGTCAGATTCTAGACGGTGCTGCCAGGGTTACATCAATGAGAGTCAAACATCAAATATCTAAAGCAACTTGTGATTATACAGATAGCTTTGGTTTCAGAGGTAGTCTTATGTGGGTCAATAACGGATGTAGAGCTATTTTCAGGGTGTGTTTCCGGAAAGGTGGGTATAGGATCTCGTCGGGTTCCTGAAGCAACGACCGAGAATTTTACAACATCTAGACGTTGATATATAAGATTTGCAATTCCCGAACGGTGGCGTCCAATCAGATGTTGTGTCACAACACACTCAAATCCGACATTTAAACCTTGACATTGAAAGACCTTGAGCTTTGCAACCCGATTACCACATGGTTTTTTAGCTTGAAAACGCGAGACTTGGTATTCGTGATGATCGATGATTCAGATAGGCTCCCGAGCTGACTCAGTATCCATTCGACAGTATCCATGCTAGTAACATGAGGTACCCATTGGGCTTACTTTTAACCCAGGTACTTCTTATTACATTCTCAAGTAATACATATAGAGATTTGAATTATTGCTCTTGGCTATAAATAATGATGGGACGCCAGTTGACTCAATGGCAGGCTTTACGATACAGCGCGCACGTGCTAACCATTCTGACATCCACCCCCACCCCCTAAATACGAATACGGACATCATGTTTTAGGATAGACTTTTAGCCTTTATTTTAAACCATTTTTAAATTTCAGATGGTTTATGGTTTATAGTTTTAACAACAATTATGATTGTCATGGTATTACAAAAATACACACAATTAATTGATACCTATTATCATCTTTTCCTAGGGACTTCTGTGACAGTTGAGTGTAGCAGCAGAGATTATAAACCTAACGTATGTAAAATACCTACAAATGGTGGAAGAGTTCTATCGGTTGTACTAGAAAAACATAAGTCTAGAGCACCATGCATCCCAGGAGATAGTTATTTCCATTCTGATAAAATAATCAGGGTCACCAATGGTTGTCGCGCCATATTTCGAGTAGGGATTAAAAATTAAAGTCGCCAGCTTTTTTAGGCATTCTCTTGGCATAACCGTGGTCACTCGGCAAATCTAGGAAGATTCCGGTATACCCTACATCTTACCTCGGCTGTATGACAGTAAGTGGCATGTACCTACGCTCATACATTTGCGATGCGGCTACCGGTTTACTTGAACAGGAAAACGTGCCGCTTTTACAAAAAAGTTCCAAATTGTCTCTTTTGTAGAGTATATACCTAAATGAGCAGAGATGTTGTCTTAAGGCTGCTGGTTTGATAGTTTTCCTGTTAATTCCCAAACCCAATGCCAAACTTTATGATTGTTGATATAATACCCCCTCCACAAAAACCTCGAAGGGGGCAGCCATTTTTCATTCGGAACTTTTAAAGTAGTTCAAATATGGCGGAATTAGATGCGTAGAATCTGTCGAGGTTTGCCGAATGAACTGTGGTCTGAAGCATATTCTTACTTCATGTACCCGTAACAGCTAAACTGATAAAAACCTGAGGTCCCGAGTTCACATTGGCAGACACCTTAAATAATCATTTACAGTTGGAATTGACTTGTCCGTGAAAAATTCCCCTCGACTGCATTGGCAGGGTTGAAACCAAAACGTGGGACATGAAACCCGATCTCGGTCTTCCATTGCTTTGGGCCATGGTAAGTGAGGAAATGTTTCAAACATATTGATGAAATGAAATGGGGTTTAACGCCCCATACTCTTCAGCTTTGACTGGGCTAAGGAAGACTGACATACGCAAGTGTGATATGAGGGAAATGTTGCCCGGACATCAGCGCTAAGTCGAGAAAAATCATCGCGATTTTCCGGCGTGGTTTCCTCTTGGCAGTGATGCAGATAAATGAGCCTGACAAGGAGAGCTGTGTAGTCATTCCGATGGTACGAAAACAAAGAGGACCCGTGTATACATTGGCGTGCACGTAAAATATCCCTTGACAGTTGAAATTCTATAAAAGAGTAGGCCATAGTGGCGCTACCCAAGCAAAATTGGCGTATGGCGTATGCCCGGCTTCATAAGCCCAGTCGGAGCAAAATAGTAGGCCGTTTAAACCCCATTTCATTTCCCACTTAGCCATAATGCCTCAATATATGTTACAGATATGAATATGTCAAAATGTTGACTCCTGTCTTATGTTATAAATAACGAGATATTTTGTTGCAAGTTTTATTTTTTGTTCAAAGGTTGTTCATACTGTCGGCTAATAACTCTCTTCGAGACACCTGTTACCACTGTTTGTCGTGTATTTTGTATACAGTGAACAGTCGACATGCTGTTACACTATTTTGCCTATGCCGTTTTTTTTTAGGACTTCGAATTCTGTCTAATTGTTTGGAATGCTCGTACTTGGTTTTTATTTTATTTAATCCTGTTTTTAATTTGTGTTCAAATGTTTGTGTTCATACCATCGACTAATTGCCTTTGTACCTTTCTTCTTAAGATATATATATTTTTTAATTTTGTAGTTTATTGTCGACTTTTAAAAAACGCCTTTTTATAATTTTTTGTATTGTTTCATCATAAGAATAAAAGAAGTATGCTTGATCTTTGTGTTAAATAATTTTTGATTATCTGCATTTCTATACAAGATTTTTTCATGTAGGTTTTGAATCTGGGCCATGTTTTATGAAATCTTAACTAAATATAAAATCCAAATTTTAGTAAATACTTCCATTTTGATTGGCTAAGCGCTAAAATCAATCTACTATTATCCAATCAAAGTACTAAAATTTTGATTTGTTCCTTAGTTAAACTTTCGTGAAACAGGACCCTGGATGTATTTGGTTCTAACTAAATAAACTCTTCGTGTGCACCTCGTGGCCGTATACTTATTCTTATCCACCCACCATAATGCAAAATGTAATCGAGTTCGAGTAATAACGAGGGAGGATTGCCTTCTAGAGTGCCGCGCTTCGACCTCTAGCTGGCTTGTGGCTGTGGTTTGGAGCCCCGGTGTGAGCGTATGTGGCATGGAGATAGGGGCGCCTTCTCAACCTCGTGGGTTTCCTCTGGGCACTCCGGTTTCCTCCTCTCGAGTAATAACACTCAAGCAACTACTGGGATATCATTTTATGCCGAGGTGGTTTGACAGTTTCATATTTAGCCCAGAGAATTCCATCTGAATTGATTTGGTTATAACTATATGTATACTCTGCGTTGACGTTTACTTGTCCTTGTACGTCAACCATAAGCAAAATTTACTGGAATAATGACACTCTAGTAACTACTGGATCTCGTCTATGCAGAGTTTTAGTGATTGTATATTTGTAGCCTAAAGGATTTTATCTGGTGTAACGTCTGACACCAATCATGAATTTAAAATAAATGTACATCATGTAACTAGAGTGTCATTTTTATCTCTTTGAAAATGACAAATGAGCACAGTTGAAAAATGTATTTAAATTGTATTTCCTTTTTAAAAAAAACGTCATAAAGCGTAATGATATACATTAAGCCGCCCCGTTGAATATGCCCGTGTCTTTTATTTCGCCTGGGGGATCACGTGGCTAAGTGGGTAGACGCTGGCTCGCTAGCCTTGAGGCCGAGAAAGTTAATCATTGGCATTGGCCGAGAAAGTTAATCTAGATTTTCCGCCGTGGTTTCCCCTTGCCAGGGATTCAGGGTGGAGGACATCTGTCTAGTAGTTCGGATGGGACGAAAAACCGAGGTCCCGTGTACACTTTGGCATGCATTTAGAATTCGATATAAGAGTAGGTCGTAGCGCCGCTACCCGGGCAAATTTCACGCATAGCAAACTGTATGGCGTATGCCCGTCTTCATTAGCCCAGTTTAGGAGCAGAACAGTGGGACGTTAAACTAGATTACATTTCATTTTGGCCTGACTCTAACTCCTCTGACATTTCCCTAATTGAGAGCGAGACGGGGTGAGAGAGAGCGGGGGTGGGGGTGTATCGAAATTCTGAAAGTTATTGATGGATTACTAAGCAACAAATTAATTACTACAGTAGTGGCTGGTGATATACACCCACACCAAACGGCGTGTTTCTCTATTTTTCAAAACCTTAAAATGAGTCTAATTTTTGGAATTAATGAGGTAAACAAATAATGCCAGAATAGATCCCAAATACAAGTCGGTCGCAAAATCAAAATCAAAATAAGTGCTCAATGCACACGTCACCCTACTCACGCAAAATGTTTGAAAACAATGTTGTTCACCCCATAGTCGGTCTCAAAAAAGTGCTCACTGCAGTCGGTCTCAGACTAAATGAATTAATGGGGTGTTTTCTGACCATCAGAATTCTGCAAAATCTATCCCCAAAGTACAGGGCATTTTACAGGCCAAGTAAGCGCCCCATTGAGATAGAGTGCCCTCAGGCCCAGTCCTCGTCAATTAAAAGCTTAGTTACATATCGGCGCTAAATTCCATTATGTCATCACTCTTCAACTCCTCCTTTGTCTTATATTATCTCATCACTATCATATTCACAGTTACAATTAGTACCACTAGTGAGTGGGTCGTGGGTCGACAGTCTGTAGAATTGTTAGTTATACCAGGCCCGGCGGATTAGGGGGGCTAACCCACAATAATTTGGCCGCAAGTACTCTTTACTTCAGGTTTTTGCGGCCCATGGACCCCCCACCCCAATCAAGAATTGCTTCCGCCGGCCCTGTATACTATCACAAAACAGGCGGAATTGACAGATAGGCCTCGCGATTCTGTCCCATTTCTTATCCTCTCGTTAACGAGAATTTGGTTCCATTTGCGATGACATTGTCTCAAATTTTACACTCCTCTGTTGTCTTATACTGCCTCATCGCTAACATTCACTGTTATTCTAGTAGAACCACCAGGCCCGTATTTAGCGGGGGGGCAAGGGGGGCAGCTGCCCCCCCTGGGAAAAATCGGCGCCCCA
The DNA here is from genome assembly GCA_917208275.1 of Patella pellucida. NCBI lineage: Eukaryota > Metazoa > Mollusca > Gastropoda > Patellidae > Patella > Patella pellucida. Next base: position 70,129,233 of record OU795039.1, read on the forward strand.
CCACGAAAAAGCGGGCGCCCCTAATGGGCGCCGAAGGCGCCCTTTCCATAGAACACAATACAAGGCCATCGATTTACATGCCCATATCAGTATGGGCGCCCCATAAAGCCGAGTGACAGGGCGCCCAACCAATGTCACTTGGTTTTATGCGAGCGTCATCGATAATGTCGTTATAATTATATGAGGCGCCCCTCAACTGGTGGCAGGCCCGTATTTAGCGGGGGGCTGGGAAAAATCGGCGCCCCACCACGAAAAAGCGGGCGCCCCTAAAGGGTGCCGAAGGCGCCCTTTCCATAGAACACAATACGAGCCCATCGATTTACATGCCCATATCAGTATGGGCGCCCCATAAAGCCGAGTGACAGGGCGCCCAACCAATGTCACTTGGTTTTATGCGAGCGTCATCGATAATGTCGTTATAATTATATGAGGCGCCCCTCAACTGGTGGGGCGCCTCACAATGAGTCACACGATGAACATTACAACTTGATGGGGCGTCATAACGGTGTGATCTGTGTGTACATTATCCCAGAGGACCTTCCATAATGACATGATTGGTAGGCCGCACATAATGCCTTTATCCATTGCGAGAAAAATGTAATGGGCAATACGAAGCCAGCGACGAACGAGGTCATATTCAGTATGGGCGCCCTTTAAAGCCGAGTGACTTTGCTTAGGCGCCTACTACTATATTGATGGGACCCCTAACAAATGTCACTTCTATTCATGTCGTTATATATGAGGCGCCCCACCACCCAAATGATGAGGCGCCTCATAATGAATCACACGATTAACACCTAACTTGAGGGGGCGTCTAAAACTGCGAGGTGTGGTGTTACATATCCCGGAGGGGTGCCAATAATGATACGATTGGTGGGGCGCAATATAATGATATGATTGGTGGGGCGCAATATAATGACAATGTATGTTTGTCGGTTCGCACATAATAAATAATGTCGAGCGAGAATGGTTGGGCGCTCACGACTTGGTCAATGGGGCGCCCAATACAGCATGGTTGGGCGCCCCTTGAAGGGCTTGTGTTATATGCGACCGTTATACAACGCACCTCATGGGGAAACAATTCATTTTATCTTTAGGGAATTTTTAGAATTCGCGTTTATATTTCTGCCTAGAATCTGTCGTTAAGTGTAAAGTAGCAGGAATTAAACTTTTATTACTGTCAAGTATATAACGGTTCCCGATACATACAGCATCGATATTGTATAACGTGCGATACTGAACAGTGTGAAGACATGCCCCCGAAAAAGAAGTCGGGCAGGGTTGCGTCAGATATCTACAATGACGAAAACGCGACTAAACGACCACACACCGACGCCCGAAGAAATTCACTATAAGAAAGCCAACTGGAGATTGTATGAAATTTCTGACATTTTCATAGTTCCTCGGGTGCTAACCATATTTTCTAAACTTTTTGGGCGTCTGGGGTGGGGGTGGCTAGACCCTTCTCCGTGGACCGTCAACTGTAGGTACACCGGCGCCCCCAGAAGCCCCATCGGCGCCCCCAGCAGCCCTTGCCCCCCTAACATTTTGGGGCTAGATACGGGCCTGACCACTGGTGCTTCAGACTCTTGTTACAGTATTGGTCTTCTTTATATCTGGTTCTTATGACACGACTAGTTTAACATCTTATAATACTTGTATTCTTCTTCTAGTATATTATGTACAAACATCGTAATGTTAAAGACACCCCGAACTAACTTGTATTGAGGGAGCCATGTCCTAGTTTGGCTAGGGGAAGCTATCCTTCGTTCGGTCTTGTCACGTGCTCAGGCTGGACCCGTCTGACTATATCGTTTCCATTCTGGTTTTTAAGGCATTCCACAGACAAAGGATCTTATTAGGAGCGTATCAGACAAAGAAGGTTTAAAACAGACATGCCAACAACAAGTTAACATTACATGATGACATTAACATTAACGCTACCAAATCTCCAGGGGTCAGGCAGGTTGATTTGATAGTATAATCACTTTCAAGATTGCAACTGTGATTTTGTAACACTCTTACAAAAAAGGCGGAATTGACAGGGGCAGGTCTCGAGATTCTGTCCAATCCACTGACATCTCTGGTCTACAAGAACTTCTCCCAGCAATGACCTCAAATGTCAGGATATTGACTCTATATTTCAAAATTTTCTCAGACTTCTCATTCATCATATATGACATAAACTTTATGTCAACTTAAATGAAAATGCTTTCCGGCGAGACAATAATCAAAAATTTCACGTTGCTCAGTGTTATAGGCACAATCATCATATATGACATAAACTTTATGTCACCTGAAATAGAACTGCTTTACGGCAAAAACAACGATCGGTGAACAACTATACAATTATACAATACTATCTATTTTCTATCGGAACGCTTAATGTTATAGCCATTATTTTGTTGACATTTATTGTAGGGGGGCTGGCACCCTCGATTTGGAACCGCCGCACCCACCCCCTATTTCCAGCTTCTCGATCCGATACTGCACATGGACCCTAGAAAACTCGCACTTGTGGTACTCGGCTCCTGATTGCGCCACTCGAGCATCAGTCGGTCGCATATTGGCGTATGCTCGACTTCCTTAGCCAAGTAGGATTTTAAACCCCATTTCATTTTTAATTCGTGGTTTAATTTCTAATTTTGATATTGAGTTAGAGGTTAAGCCGCTTTAAGCCGGCTTGTCTGTTAGCCAAAAAACAAGTCTAAACGATGTGACAATGTAGCAAATTAAATTTATATAATTTATACGGAAAAGTATCAATTACGCATTGTCCTACAATAAAATAACAATGAAATTATGGAATTAATAGCACATACATTGTTAACAGTCGACGGATGCGTCATAGTACCTCTTACAACAAAGAGATCTTATAGATTGAAAATGCGAAAAACAAAAGGCAAGAACAGCAATACAATATTTTATTCAACTGTCATCTATTTCACACAAATGTTACGAACACGTGTCAATCAAATTCTCATAAATGCTTAATGAGAGCTTAACTATGTGTTTTATATTCACGGCGAGCTATCAAAATTTCGTTAATTTACTTAAATAATTAAAAATATAGTAATACTTTTATGATGATGAATGGGAGACATTAAGTGACATAAACGTGAAATAATATATTTTATAATTTTTAAAAGAATGACAGAAAGGCAGACGCCAATTAATATCCGAGAAACTTGCCTAAACTACAAAGCATGGGCAATTTATACACCTAAGGGTTTCTATGACATAATAATATAGCGGTTGTTAAAAAACTTGGATGGTTTAGGGCTAACTACCTAATAACGAGACGACATTATTTACGAGTATGTTATTGTTGTTTAGCAGAAGTAATTATTTAGATGTGGCCTCAGAGAAAATATGGAGTGAGCCAAATGGGATATGAAAATGAGTATAAGTTGAGACTCCCTCCCTGGTTTACCCAATTTAGATTTGTATAGTTCTTAAGTTGTTGGACAGTTTCCTAAAATAATTGTTATATTACGAGGACTGGCTGAAAAGTTCTTAAACAATCTGTGAAAGACATGCACAGAGTCATTAATTTTTTTATATATAGTCCCCTTCGAGATGTACCACTTTTGCCAACGATGTTGCAAGGTCTGGATTTTGGTCAGAAAGAAATTGTCTTCAGTCAATCTTTAAGGGTTATTAACGGCTAATATGGCGTCATCATTGCTAGGAAGGTGGTTACAAATCTAACCAAAACATGGTTTGCTTTAAATTTAAGAACTTTGAAACCCATCTTGCAGAAACTTTTTTATGGCGATAATGTGCACAACACTCTCAAAGTAGATGCTCACAACATCACAATGTCACGAACCCGGATAATGCTTTCTTCAATGGCTGCTGTTGATGGCCTTCCAGGATGCGGGTCATCGTCTGCACAGTCTCTCTCTGTCACACTTAAACTCTGCATTCAACCTCTGGAAAAGGAAGGGACATCATCCTCTAAGGTTGAGACCATGTCGGCAATTTTCAGAAATTGGAGGCACATCAGGCACTTGTGTCGGTGCCATTTAGAAGTACCCCCCTCCGAACAAAAATAAAATTCTGCCACAAAATTAGCGCATTCTGGCGTTATTTCAGTGGACCAATCCATGCGAGTGCTATGAAATGATGGCATTTCTTGAGGATGGTGCTGAAGCCCATTTAGCCCGTTAAATCCACCACTGTAAGTGAGCAGAGCTACATCAAACCTAATTTTGAAGTCGCTCAGTGATAAATAACGGGCTCACTTGATTCGGAATCGTATTATATCCCCCATAATGATTTGATGAATGGAGGCAAATGAAATGGGGTTTAACGTCCTACTGTTCTGCTCCGAACTGGGCTTATAAAGACGAGAATGAAGGCCGTAACGTTACGACCAAGCCGGACTTGATATTTGACGAACGTCTAACACTGTAAGTACCAAAAGGGATTTAATCAAGAAATCTGAATACTTCGTGTCATCATGATGTGCATCTCATCAAATTCAGCTTATTCACCCAAAAAATATGGAGGGCCCTCGGAGCATTGGAGGGCCCTCGGAGCATTGGAGGGCCCTCGGAGCATTGGAGGGGCCCCGTCACTAGGTCACCAGTCGTTGCGGTACTTGATCCGACTATGCTCGAATGCCTCTCTAATGTGGGGGGGGGGGGCTGTGCCTCATGGTTAATCCGGCGTTGGGTGTTAGTTATTTCAGTTGCAGGTAATTGATTAGATGGCAGCCCTATAGCCAGTTTTGACCAATTCATGGTGATTTCAATGGGTAGTTTTATAAGATGGTCTGGTACGATGACAATAATAGCACTACAGTTGCAGTTCTTATGATTCATTCAATGACTGTACTTGATGGTGGAAAGGGTTGGTTCGGGAAAGGGTCTAACAAAGGTTTCATTCTTTAAAATCATATTTGAATCATCTATATATTGTCTTCTTATTGTGAATTGGGTCACGATGGCTAAGTGGGTAAGACGCTGGCTCGCTAGCCTGGAGGCAGGGTGTTCGATCCCTTCATTAGGCCGAGAAAGTTCATCCAGATTGTCAGGCGTGATTCACCGTTGTCAATGATGCAGGACGGAGAGCCTGACAAGGACAGCTGTCTAGTCGTTCGGGTGGGACGAAAAACCGAGGTCCCGTTTTCATTTTGTCACCGACTCTATGAGCTGACGTCACACACAACGATGTGCAGTTAATAGACGTATTTGTCAAACCTTGTAATTGGTGGTTGACGGACAGATGTACAATTGATAATAAAAGCAGGCGTCTGTCTTATATGATGACTCAGGATTTCTGATTTTATAAATTTTTACTGTCACGATTATGTACGTTTTTAGTCTTGACGACCAATGGGCTAGCACGAAATAAATTATTTCGGAACAAAAGGTATAAATCATGGCTTTTATGATGCGGCATCAAGGACGAGGGGGGGGGGGCATATTATGTTAATTAAAATTCATCTAATATAAACATTCTGGTCGTTAGGATTTATGGTTAAAATATGCGCAGATAGTACTCCTTTTATGTAGTCCGCGCGCATTTTCTCCATGAGAACATGGATCTTAGTTTTGTAATTTGTAGTTTATTTCTGGTAACGGCTCTTCATGGTAAGTGAATAATGTGTATATAGTTACGTTCACTAGTAGAAATTTGTTTCTTCAAACTAGTAACGTTACTACTGTAGATGCGGAGAGGTGAACAGCGCGCCTCAGATGGCAGCTTTTTCGGAAGCGACACATTTTTCTACTGCATTGAAAAGGGCTGTTTTTCTGTGAAGATTTACAAGATGCCTGGCATAAATTTATTTTTGAACGAAAACCGACATAACAGTCGTAATTTCAGACAATGTTATCAAATCCCACGGTTTATGACAAAGAAAAAATTCAAATTTTAGATGAAAGTTTCACGGTAATCGATTTAGCGGTGCGACGGAGGAGACTTTGCTATTCCTCAACCTTCTCTGTGAAGTACCACTCTGTGATCGGCCTACGCTTCCCCGTTGTTAGATGCCATTTCCGCGCATTGTATGCCATTCGGAACTGAATAGATTTCGTATGTGATCAGATATTATGTAATTATTCTTGTATTACAGACCGTTTAATTGTGTGTTACACTGGGCCGAAATGGAATGGATTGTGTTCCACCATGGATTACCCTATTGACTATCTTTCCTATATTGGAGGGAAAATACTTTTGTAGCCTAAAGTAATTAAAGTTTTCAATTCGGAAGTAAACTTGGTGTTCTAATCTTGTTCAAGGTGGTTTACTTTCGTTGTGGCCACTTTATGTTTTAGTATGTTTTGTGTCATCGGCATCATGAATATGGCTAGTCGCGTGTATTCACGGGGAGAATTGTGAAACACAGACAATATCACAAATACACAATCAAGCAATTTAGACAAATCAACAAATTAAAAAATGTCTAGCCATTCTGATCGTGACAGTTTTCTTATAAAAATGGAAATATGCGGCTTCCGAGATTCTTGATATAAAACAAATATAATTTTTATTTAGCAAAAGTGTCCATATCATAGATCTCCTTTGATCTATTTTATTTTTAAATTCAAAAGATACACATGTAATATAAAATAAAACCAAGAACGAACAAACCAAACCATTAGACAAAATTCGAAAAACTAAAAAAAAACGTACAGACAAAAATAGTGTAATCAGGCAAAATAGTGTAATCAGTATATTATGGACTGTTCACCGTGTACAAAATACACGACAAACAGTGGTAACAGGTGTCCGGAAGAGTAAGCTAACCCTGCCTGGCGCGCCGACTCTGTTTGGCTAGAAACAAATCTAAACCGGGAGTCAGTTTAAAATTGCAACTTTTGTCTCTTCTAGGATCGTATTCCCAGGATGTAAAATGTGGAATGCTTGTACAGCTACAGAGCAACAACCAACAGTACACGCGCACATATGTCAAGGACGTAGCGGCTGTTCATTCAATTACTGTTCATAGGCAACTATCTAAGGCACCATGTACACTTGGTCAGAGCTTTGGAAGTAGTGGAGCGAGTATATTTGTCGACAAGGGTTGTGGAGCTGTTTTTAAACTATGTTATATTGACGGTAAGTGTCAACTATATTTAGATATCATATTTTCGACAATTGAAGTTGCGTTCTATAACGATTGGTCTTCGAAGGAATTATTAGTGAGCAGAAATTCGGCCGTGTATTTGATATCGATCGTTAATTCACGCAGTTATATAGAGGGATAACTCGTGTTTTCCTTTAAGGCGTTCGTCACTTCTGATTCATGAAAGATGTATTACTCATCTGCCGTAGCGATGATCACTGTGTTTAAATTATATTTGGAATGTGTTAAACCAGTTCTATCACATTTGTGATAATGACGGACACCAATATTGTCCTTTAAGGAATTGCTGCTGCAGTAGAGGTCACTGTCTATATGTGACGATCTAGGGCAGGTTTTTTTGCCTGAGCTTGGGCGGTCACGTGTTGAACTTCGCTGTCGGCACTTATCCCAAGCTGCAGTCCACCAAAGCTGCAGTGACGGAGCGGATTTCCCAACACACACACACACACTCCATCCCATGCTCATCACCACCATTAAATTTCCCGTTATCAGGCGCCCCCCCCCCCACACACACACACACAGACCCAGTGAGACTGTTCATCACTGTTTAGACCAGCACCTGCAGCCAGCAACGTATATACAGTTGCTTTCGGAATGAGGCCGCGACGAAGACTCTGGGGACTACACCAAACCACTAATGCATGCTGCACTCTGATGATTATACTTTGCTTCAATATATGCCCCCCTCCCTCCCCTCAACAAAATCCTGGATCCGGACCTGGTTATATTTATTTACCCCCTTCTATACGGGAAGTATATCGCATCAATAGAGAGGTTATAAACAGAGATTTGCTAGGAGTGACTGACATTTCCTCTTATCTAGAAGCTCAGGTCTGATCCAATAGTGTTATTTCATATGTAGGGCATTGCCTAATTTACCCCGACCTAATTATTATTCTTTTTTGTGCGTGTCTTAAATCAGCCACGGTAAAATCCCAATATTCTAAACAAATAAATTGAAATTAAGGACTTAAGAAAGATTTTTTTATTTTTCAGGAGACCTCAGAAGGGGGGAATGTCGCAGCTACTCTCGGCCACAAACCTGTCAATATTCAATAAAAGATAATATAGTTTCTGTGGAGATTATCAGACCACTATCAAAAACCCCATGCGTTCATAACCAAAATCTCTTTGTTAGGGGACCCTTAATAACCGTACAAAGAGGATGCGCAGCCGATTTTTTGGTGGGAATAGACAGTTAGCATTCACTGAGGGTTTTGAACACATTGCTGGATTATACATTAAGCAAATAAAGCATGTGCTGAGAGGATCATGTTATTGGAGGCACCACAGAATGTCTTTTGTTAGAAGCCAAATTCAAAATTGAATTGAAACATTAATTAAGAACTTTCAATTAGTTTTTCATTTTTTTTTTGTCTTTTCTTATTGTTACCTGATTTGTAGAAATTAATAATGACGAGTATAAAAACCCAGAAAAGACTCTAATCACGTGCTTGGCTGTTGTTCCGGCTAAATCTATTTGTTAAGGCCAGTTCACTTTTCGTCAAGGTCGCTAAGATGTAAATAAGGTTTGGGCACGTGGTTGTTGGTGACAATTTAGGTTAGGGTTAGGGGAAGCATTGGGGACAAGTCCAGGGTTAGGATTAGAGTTTGGATTAGCACTAGCCCTGTTTACAGCTCGTTACCTTTGACTTTTGGCCTTATCAAATAGATCTAATTGGTTGTTTAAATTACATATACAGGGGCGTACATAACGATTTTGTTTTGTGTTGGGGGGGGGGGGGTAGCCAAAATACGACCGACTGGGGCACACATCCACAGTACGAGTGACGCAAGTCAAGAGCCGCGCTCCACAGGTGCGGGTGTTCTACTAGCGACCATGTGCAGACGAAGATCTAGAAGCTGGGAATATGAGTGGGGTGGAGTGGGGGAGGTACCAAATCTCGGGCACCATCCACAATCCGGCCCAACGATGAATGTCAACTAAATAATGGCTATAACATTAAGGGTCCCAGTAGAACATAGATAGTATTGTTTAATTATATAGTTGTTCGCCGATCGTTGTCTCGCCGGAAAGCAGTTTTTTTCAAGTGACATAAAGTTTATGTCATGTGATGATTGACACAGAGCAACCTGAGAAAATTTTGAAAAATGGAGTCAATATCCTAACATTTGAGATCATTGCTGGGTCGATGGGAAAGAATCTCGAAAATTGCCCTGTCAATTCCGCATGTGTCATGGTCAATGTCATGGCAAATGGAACCAAATTCTCGTTAACGAGAGGATAAGAAATGGGACAGAATCTTGTGGACTATCTGTCAAATTCGCTCTTTTGTGATTGTTTGTTTACCTCATTAATTCATTTAGTCTGAGACCGACTGCGTTGAGTACTTTTTTTGCCATGGGGGGAAACACTTCATAGAACATTATAAGCAACAGGTGCGGATGCAGGGGGGGGGGGACGGCCATCAGAACCACTAAATGCGACACTCTGGTGATTACCCTTTGCGCCAACGTATGCCCCCCCCCCCTCGACAAAATCCTGGACCCGGGCCTGGTTAGTTTATAGTAAAGTTTTGTGTGAAATTTACAATGTGGGCTCGCGGATTTACACAAAATACTATTTGGGATCTTTTCTTGCATTGTTTGTTTACCTCATTAATTCATTAAGTCGGCGATACATTTTTTTGAGACCGACGATTTTTCACCCTGAGGGAAATTTTGTTCATAAACCAACTACCTTTTCACAACAGAATAAGAGAGAAACGCAACATTTTATCAAACATGATAAGTTTATAAGGTTATTATATACTGAAGTTTTGCGTGAATAGCGTGAGGTATGCAGTGAAACCGACTGCTCTTCAAAATCTTCATGTTCTTGGGGTTTAGCAGCCTACTTTTCTGCACCAACTTGGATAATGTAGACGGGATACGCCAATTTTGTCCAGAATTCAAACTGTCATGGGTTCTTTTACAAATGTGTATTTCCTTTTAAAAAGTCTATATGGATCAACTAGTTTAACATCTTATAATACTTATGCTCTGCTTCTTACATGTCATGGACAAACAAGGTAATGTTAAAGACACCAAGAACTAACTTGTATTGAGGGAGCCATATCCTAGCTTGGCACAAAAGTTGCCAACTCGCATACACTCTCCCTCGTTCCGTCTCGTCTCGTGCCAAGGCCCCCGTGGCCTACGCTCTCGTGTCCTGACCGGAGCTGTCTGTCGATTTGTGTGTGTGTGTGAAATAGCTTTATTTTACGTCCGCTTCCACCGAAGTGATATCGCAGACAATTACATTTTATACATATATGGTGATAATATTTACAGTGTGTTTAGTGGAATAATAAGGATAATTTTTATATATATATGTAAAAACAAAACATGATATAATAAGGTGCGGAATTTAATGAGGTGTAAGTTGGGACAATCACAGACACAACATATAACAAGACAGACATGGACGCGGACAAACATTTACATAGACATTTGACAAAACAGACATGAAGGTGGACAAACATATAAACATATTATGTACATATATATATTTCCGGTCAATTTGGTCGGTCTGGTCGTTCTGTCCGGTTGAATGGCAGGGCGGTGCAACTCTTCCTTGGGGCTTGTTGGTGAGTATAAGTCCTGGTCCATTCTTCCTTCCATTTGGGTTTGTTGTCCGGTATGGTGGTGTTGATTCATCTTTACTTCTATAATTCATTCCTTTTATTGTTGGTTCTCTGAAGGAAGAATCCAGCACCTGAAAAGAGAGAAAGAGAAAAGAGAGTATCTGGGCTTATGGTGTTTTGTGGTTTATTTCGTCTAGTAAGGCTTCTGGGGCGGGGGGGGGGGGCAGAAATAATAATAATAATAATAAAGAAAAAAAGAATAATAATAATAGTAATAAAATAATAGTAATAGTAATAAAAGAATAATGATGTAAGAATAATAGTAATAGTACTGGTATTTAAGAGAAGATTTAAAGGGGAGGCTTTGCATTTATGACATGTGTATCAATAATAGTATCTATAATATAATATTTATTCGTTTGACAAGTTTGTTAGTTTTATTTTAATGTAATTTGTTTCTTTAGTTGGGGTGATTTGCGCTTCCCTCGCTGGGGACGTTTTTACGCTTTCACCCTTCTAAGTGCGATGTGGTTGATTTGTGTTATTTATTACATGTGTTTTATTTTCAAGTGTTTTTAATTATTTAGATTTGTTTTGGAATTATGTGTAGGATGGCTGGGCTTCCTTCGTGAGGACGTTTTTACTCAGCCATCCTACGTTGTGTGGAAATTTCGTTAATTTTATTTTTTGTTTTGTTTAGATAGGGTGATTTGCGCTTCCCTCGTTGGGGACGTTTTTACGATTTCACCCTACTTAGTGTGATGTGGTTGATTAGTTTTATTTATTACATATATTTGTTCATTCCTATGTTTTCAATGAAGTCCCAGATAAGCTGAGAAGTCCAGTATCTGTCATCAGGTGATGGAGAAAGAAGGGATTTCAGAGAGAGAGTTTTCCCCCTCTCTGTCAGTTTATTAACCATTTGTTGTCGTTCATTGCTCAACTGATTGCAATTGATTAGTAAGTGTGATGTTGTTGCGATTTGTCCGCACGGGCATTTAATTGCTGTATAGGTGAAGTCTTTAATTACGTTTATAGTTTTAAGTCTAGTGATTAATTTGCATATTTTGATTGAGGGATGATTGATATAAACCTTGTCGACAAGATTGCTGTCTATTTGATAGCGATGAGTATTTTCTTGTTTTAGACGGTTTTCCCATGAATTTTTAATTTTATTTTTGGCTATACTTATAAATTCCTGATTGCTATATTCTAAATGTTCTAATTCCTTTAGTGACATCCCCTCTTTGGCTAGTTTGTCGGCTTGTTCGTTGCCGATTATATTGATGTGGGAGGGGATCCACGCAAGGATTACCTCTCTTCCGGAATTCTTAATTATTTGATTAATATCCCTAATTTGACTGATTATTTCCTGCCTGCTTTTTGAGGAATTTGATTCTATAGATTTAATGCTACTCAGGGAGTCGGTCAGGATTACGGCTTTATGGTGTGTTTGCGTGGCTAGCCATTTTATTGCAGTTTTAATGGCCATCAATTCTGCGGTGTACACAGAACAGTATTCTGGTAACCGTTTCCTGATGTTTAGCTTCGCTTTTGGTATATGAATGCCGTAACCCGTTGATCCCTTTGTAGTGTTTTTGGATCCATCAGTGTAGATTTTGAGATGATCTGCCCATTTGGTGTCTATTAGTTCCATTGTTAGTGCTCTAGCTTCTGTGGGATTAACATGCTTGTTCGTTGTGTGGCTTAGTTGTGTGTTAGTGATAGGATCGCTTAGTTGCCATGGTGGCGTGGCTGAAAAGGATTTTGTTTGTATGATTGTTCCTTTCAAACTGTGCTTATTTAGGATGTCATTTGACATCTGCCCGAATGTCATTGGACGAGTATTTTTCCTAGAGCCTATGCGTCTAAATTGATTGAGGCATTTATATGTTGGACATTTTTCTTTTAGCATTTGTAGTTTTCCCCAGTACTTGAGTGACAGTTCCTCCCGCCTGAGGTCAAGCGGAAGTTCTCCCATGTCTTGTAATAGGGCAACTGTTTTGGTTCCAATGGCGGCTCTTGTTATAAGTCTTAAAGCTTTGTTTTGTATTGTGTTTAGTTTGTTGAGTTGTGTATCACTTGCATTGTTATAGGCCAGACATCCGTAGCCGATTACCGAGCGGATGAGTGATCTGTAGATTAGCATAAGTGTAGTTCTGTTTGCACCCCATTGTGTCCCTCTGATGTATTTCATCATGTTGAGTGTTTTAGATGTTCGACTTACCAGGCCATCAATATGAGGCTTCCATGATAGTTTAGAGTCGAATGTCATTCCGAGAAATTTGGCCTCTTTTTTGAATTCAAGTTTTGAACCATTAAGTGTTAAATCGATTTTTCTGTTATTGTCAGTTGGGTGAAACAGTATTGCTACTGTTTTCCCTTCTGAAATTTTGAATCCCCAATCATTTGCCCATTTTGAAGTTTGTTCTAGAGTGTATTGGAGCGATTTTTTGATTATGTCTAGGTTATTGGAAGCTTTCCAGAATGAACTGTCGTCAGCAAATAGTGCGGATTCTGTACCTTTCCCTACGTAGCTAATAAGATCATTTATCATTATATTAAATAGAATTGGACTGATAACTGATCCTTGCGGCGTTCCGTTGTCCATTTTGAATTTATTACTTAAGCAGTTTCCTACGCGTACTCTGATATGCCTATCGTTTAGAAAATCTTCTATCCATTTGTACATTCGGCCTTTAATTTTTGCATTGTGGAGTTTGTGTAAAAGACCATCCACCCATACGAGATCAAAGGCCTTTGTTAAATCGACAAAGATTGCGCAAAGGTATTGTTTGGCTGTGAATGCTCTGCTTATGTCATTTTGTAATCTAATAATATGGTCGATTGTTGAACGATCTGTGCGATAGCCGCTTTGTTGACTTGTTAAGATTTGGTTGCTTTCACAGTGAAATTTTAGTCTGTTTGTGATTATTGTTTCTAGTGTTTTGCATAAAGTAGATGTGAGACTTACTGGTCGATATGACGCTGTTTCATTTTTATCTTTGTTTTGTTTGTGTAGCGGGATGACCGAGGCGGTTTTCCATTCCTGTGGTGTTTTTCCTTTGGTCCAAGAGAGGTTAAAAACTTCTAAGACTAACGATAGAGCTTTTTCGGGGAGATTTTTTAACATTGTATATTTCACACAGTCTAGCCCTTCTGCACTATCGGATTTAGACCGCAGCGCTTTTTTCAGCTCTTCTATATTAATGTGACTGTTTAAATCGCATTCGTTATCTGCTTCATCGTGCACTATTGGGGGTTGATTTTGTAGGAATGTATTTTTAATTGCCTTGAATGTTTCACTGTGTTGGCTGTTGCTAGAGCCGTCAGCATAAGTTTGTCCTAACAAGTTTGCTTTGTGCGTGTTGTTTAAGGCTATTTCGTTTTTGTAGGTTAATAAAGGAATGTTTTGTCTTACTGTTTTACCGGTGATTGCTGATATTTTGTTCCATACTGCCTTTAGATTTGATCGATCATTTAGGGAGCTACAGAAAATTTGCCAGTTTTCTTCCTTGGCTTTTTTTATTTCTATCTCTGCGCAAAGTTTAGATTCAAGGTATTCAGATCTAGTTTCTTCATTTGGCCTACGTTTGTATTTTCTTAGCGCCGTTTTTCGTGTACTAACTAAGGTTTGTAGATTATCTGACCACCAAGGTTTGGGTGATTTCCTATTAGTTTCTTTTGAACGGGGGATAGATTGCTCTGCTGAGCTTATTATAGCTTTTGTTAGATTATCTGTGAATGTGTCTATATTGTTGTTTTTAATTAGTTCGAAATCCCAGCAATTGCACAAATTCCTGTACAATTCCCAGTTTGCCTTATTTATCTTCCATTTAGCCTGACATTTGATGTTTTCTGTGTTGGTGTCGCAGTATATGGATGTATGGATAGCTACATGATCGCTGCCTAAAGTTTCGTTTCCTATTTCCCAATTGCAATTTGCATAAAGTTTATTCGAGACTAGTGTTAGATCTATATGTGTTCCATGTTTACTATTTTTCCCTACGATTTGTTTGTTATCTGGGATTATAAACCCTTCCAGACAAAGGAATCTTATTGGCTAATGTATCATATCAGGCAAAGGAAGTCAAATAAAACATGCCAACAACAAGTTAAGATTACATAATGGCATAATCAAGGAGGTGTCGATTGCGGACAGATTGATATGTTGATATTAATAAAGATCACTTTTACGTGTCAAGATGTCATGAAACGTCTATTACATCTGTCATTATGTAACAATACATCCAAATGGTGTCAATGTCAATTACATTAAAATTCGATTAACAAATAACATTAACCGATGCACATTGTGCTGTCGCGAATTAAGGAGACGAGGTTATTACCCGATCCAAATCTAATATATATCCTTAATGCACAATTAATTTATCAAATATGAGCATACATCAAAAAAATAAGAATAATATTAAGAAGAGGAAAATAACTTTTTAGGTACGACAGACAATCAATCAAGCATTAATTATTATTAAAGGACGTATAGCTCTATTGTTTGAAGACATAAAAAGGACAGAATAAGTCTAAAATACCCATTAATGTCATATAAGTATAAAATACAAATGTTATATATATATAGTTATATGATATTAATGAGTGTATATAGGTTATTTACACCATTTTTAAACAATTGGTATTATAATATCTAATCAATTGGGTTCGGTGAAATACGCGAACATTCTACATTTAACGACAGTCATTTGCGCCTGCTTAGCTTTCTGGCGTCTTTATTAAATGTAATGAAATGGGGTTTAACGTCCTACTGTTCTGCTGCGACTGGGCTAATGACGATGGGCATGTACGCTATGCTATGAGGGGAATATTGCGCAGACAGTGGCACTAAGACCTACGTGCACAGCTCTCCTAGTCAGAACCTACAATCTGTCTCACTGGCACTGACAAGGGGGAACCTGCATCGGAAGTGAACCCAACGGTAGTTAGCCGGCGTCTTACACACTGATCCACCGCGGCTCCACGTGTATGACAGACATAACAATCAATCTCAAGCTCGACATAAAAGAATGCCTTCTCCTTAAACGGTTATGAATCAGGGAAGATGTGTGTGGTATGATCAGTTTGTAGTTTTTGCCCAGGTGGTGAGGTGATTCTCGGATAATAGCATGGAGCTGAAGATTGTAATCTGCAGTCTTATTCTGCTCGCTGCTGTTCATGGTAAGTAGTTTGTATTATTTTGCCATTCGTGCAAGCTGACTTAAGTGAAAAGTGAAAAAAAAAAATATTTCATCTATTTGGCAAAATAAAGTTCCCAAAATCTAATAAAACACTAATTTTACGGGATGGAATAGCAGTAAAACCCGTTTGCGGCCGTCAAATAATCAAAAACATTCTTGTGGGTCCATACAAAGTCAGCTCCACTTCTTCGCCTCTCAAAGAAAATCGGCGCCGCTGTCTATAAATCCGACATTTTTCGGCCATTTCTCGTTATGCTTCCCTCACTGTCATCGAGCCCTAATAAAACATTAATGTTACTTTCTTGTAATTGAATATCACGAATTTTTACAGAGTTAACTATGGATTAAAACAATTGGTCTGGAGCTCCTCTACTCTGTGCGACATTTTGCGGTTCAAAACCATTGGATAATTTTGGAATTGCTTGTACGGGCTAGAGAGAGAGAGAGAGAGAGAGAGAGAGAGAGAGAGAGAAATGGGGTTTAAAGTTCACTCAACACAACTAGGTCATTTCGGGACTAACATATGATTTAATTTTATTTTAATAATTCGCTTGTGCGTAGGGGTCTTTAGTAGTGGGAGTGCCCGGAGGAATCCCACGGCGTTGAGAAGGCGCCCCTATCTCCATGCCACATACGCTCACACCAGGGCTCGAAACCACAGCCGCAAGCCAGAAGTGGCAGGCCAGCTAGAGGTCGAAGCGCGGCACTCTAGACCACTAGGCCATCCCAACCCCTAGAATAGCGGTGATTAAATTTTTCCGGGACGTTACAAGGCAAGCTCCGCTTCTTCGCCTCTGGAGGAAGACCGGAACCGCTGTCTGTAAACCCGAACTGTCATCGAGCACGTACGCCTATGGACCCGGGGAAAACCCACGAGGATGGACCGGCGACCCTTCACGTACAACCAGGAATTCGAAACCACGCCCGTTGACTCATTGACAGCCCGTATGATACAGCACGCACGTGCTAACCATTCGGCCATCCAACCCAAATGCAATACTGACGCTATTTCAAATGAACAGCATGCGGTTTTGAAAATGGAAAATGAACAAAATGAACCAAAATATCTCTCGGATAGTCTACTTTCAATTTCCCCAAGGGTGCCAGCATGGCATCATCCGGATTCTGAATCTATAATACTGAAAATTGAATCCATCAAAAAAAAAACATTAGGTGGACTATATTTCCAAATTTCACATCGTCCCTTGCAACAAGTTCCCGACTCAAGCTCCAATGGTTGCCCAATCGTAAAACAAAATTGCGATATAGCAAGACTTTCCTCCACAAAGCTCACCAAACGTCCCCTTACGGACTGGTTGCCTCAAAGCATAGGTCTTATTTACATATTTAAAAGACGGGACTAGAATTTGAGGTCGTGGCGGATAATCAATTCCTAGGAG
The DNA here is from genome assembly GCA_917208275.1 of Patella pellucida. Taxonomy (NCBI): domain Eukaryota; kingdom Metazoa; phylum Mollusca; class Gastropoda; family Patellidae; genus Patella; species Patella pellucida. The sequence continues at coordinate 70,146,529 of OU795039.1, forward strand.
TAGGATGACAAAAGGTTTCACCGATGTGCGAATTAGTAAATGGAAGGCACCAATACTCGCGGCTTATTCACCCAAGAACACCAGCTTCCGATACCTTGAATAGTGCCTCGAGTTAATGTTATTTTCTTACAGAGTCTGATGCCCTTAACCGACATTGTGGTGTACTGGCAAAATTGGAGAGTCTCGATGGAAAGTTCAAGAGGAGTTTTCTCCAAGATATAGCTTTTGTAACTTCAATTAAAGTCAGAAGACAACTTTCTAAAGCACCCTGCAAACTTGGCGACAGCTATGGTAGACGTGGAGCCAGAATCTACGTTAACAAAGGTTGTCGAGCTATTTTTGAGCTGTGTGTCATAGAAGGTAATAATGAGTCTTAAAGGGCACCATCAAAATTTTTTAACCGGGTCAAGTCAGATAGGATCTTGGTGGTAAAGCCCCAATACCACTCTTGTTGTAACTGAATAACAATATGCCCCAATCATAATTCTAGTCAACAAATTGTACTATTTTACAATATACCAATTAATTGATGATACAAATATCATCTTAACACACCGAATTTAAAACATTGGAAAAATCCAGCTACATGGTAACAACATGGTTTGAAAAGCTTTACGTAAACACTTTCGAATGCAACTTGGATTTAAACATATTTTCGAGCGATCTCGGGACCAGTAGGACACTTAAACATCTAGTAGTTAAAATAAGGCTAAAAAGAAATTCTGGACCTGTCAAGCCAGCAAGAGTGGCATTGTCCCTTCAAATGAAATGAAATGAGATGGGTTTTAGCTTCCAGGCTGGGCGATGAGGAGAATTCTTCACAGACAGCGGTGCTACGACCCATTCGTATTTCCAATCCCAATCTTCAAGGGTTATTTCCCGTGCACATCAACGTGTACACGGATCCTCGGTTTTTAGTACATTCCAAACGACTAGTCACAGTTCCATTTGCCAGAACCCCGCATGCGGCACTGATAAGAACAAACACCGGAGAATACCTGACAGATACTGGGATCGATCCCCGACCTCCTTATTACTGAGTCACCCCGTGACATAGTAAACACAACTATTCGCTACTAGGCGTATAGCATGAGGCTAATATAGGCTAGACATATTCTATTCAGACGTATGACAAAAAAAAGAGCAATGGTCGCCAACCTAATTGGCAGCGTATTTCTGGAATAGCACAGGACTAGTTATTGACACGTGTAATTTACTAGGCTATGTCTTGCATATAAAATCTATAAGTTGTGACGGCGTGATCCACAATTCCCAATCCCAATCCACAATGAATGTCAACAAAATACGTAATAGAATGCATAAGTTCAAAATGTTAGTGAGCGCCTCTGTATTTCCTGTAGTCCGATCCTATCTCGCCGGAAAGCAGTTTTATTAAAGTTCACAGTTCACGTAATACTATGATTATGCTATTGATTTTGTTATTATTTTTTGTGAGCCTAATAGGCCCTTACTTGGGCTCATCGGGGCGGTCGCCTCCTCTGTCCCCCATTTAATCCGCGCCTTGGCGCAACGGCTATACAATTCTGAAATGACTCGTTCGAAACTTTTACAAGGGTGACAATATCTGGATTCTTACTATTAACAAGAAGTCAAGCAAGTTTCCAAAATATCAATAGTCCAACTTGAGCCTCGTTCAGACGATTATACATTGATCATAATGCGAAAGGGTGGGGGGGTCTGGTTATATGATATCTCATGAATATACTAGTATCCAACACAACTCCTCTACTTTCAAGCAAATAAGATTGGGCGGGTTGGGGGTGCTAGCTAGCGCTTTGATTCCCGTAAACCCAGATAATTCATTGAATAACTTGGTTTGTCTATTTATTCTATGATCATGTTGCCAAACATTTGATTTTCTTCTAGGAGAACTAAAGACAGGGCAATGTGTAAGCAGTACGAAATTCCCAAGAAAGGTGTGTCGTGTGGCCGACAAGGGCACAATAGTTACTCTTGAAATAGTGGCGCAGTATCCGAACAACCCATGTACATTTGGGAAAAGTGTATTTATTAATGGTCTCGATATTGTCGTCACGCGTGGCTGTGGCGCCTTATTTTTAATTGGTATAGATGATTAAATAAATGAAATAATTATTTAATTGGGTAAAGATTCTTGAAACCAGTGGCATTATCAGATGGGTATTAACTTAAACTTATGCGTATTCTTATGAAATCCAAGTGTGACTAAGCAGTTTATGATACCGCGGTATGATGCGGCTTGAATTGTCGACTGTCATTTTCGGGACACCGCTGAATGTATCAAAAGTGAAGTGAAATCGGGTTTAACATCATATTGTTCTGTTCCGACTTGGCTATTGAAGAAGGGCCGACATCGGCGCTACGGTGGACTCTGATATCGAATTCCAACTATCAAGCGTTATTAGATTTGCACGCCAGTGGATACACGGGAACTCGACTTTTCGTACTACCTAAACGGCTATACGTCGTCCCGTGCAAGGCCCCAAGCCTAGCCCTGCATCACTGAAAAGGAGAACCACGCCGGAAATCACGACGAACGTTCTAAGCCTGTACCGGAAGCGAGCCCGGCACCTTCTGGTTATTATAGAGCCGACGTCTAACTCACCGTAGTCTGGGTGATGAACTTAATCCAACGTTCCTCTATTCATATGATGTATATTCAAGTATGAATTAATAACCCCCCTCCCCCCAATTTCATGTTCAAACATAATCTATGCTATTTTTATAACACTGTCCTGTATTATAGGTGAAAAGTCGTGTTCGGATATTTAGTTTAATGCGGAATGTTATATTATTGTCCCTGTGTGGCAATCTCATTAAAATACAGATCTATATTTCGTTTTGTTGTTTTAGTACTTTCTATGGCCTACACTTCATGAAGATCTGACCAGTTGTAGTGTGTGTGTTTGTGTGTGTGTAGGAGGGGGGGGGGGTTAAACAAAAGGCCTTTGACACTGGACATCAGACATTTGATGAACAAATCAGCGCTAATGTGGGTATATGGCAAACAGCTTTTTCTTTGTATTGGCTGCGAATTTTAACCAACAACCCACACAAAGATCTCGCCACAACAGATAATTCCTCAAATCAACCAGAACGAGGGTTATATAACCATTCGGCACACCTGAATTAACCGAGGTATGCCGAGTGGTTACATAACAACTCTTCCAGATCCATGTGTAGTGAAAAAATAAAAACGAAACGAATATGGTCTGTGTTATAATCAGATTGCGTGTATGGAACGAATGAAATGGGGTTTAACGTCCTACGCATGTGCTATACAGTGTGCTATGAGGGAAATTTTGCCCGGGCAGCAACTTAATTCCAACTGCCAATGGATCTTTTACGTGCACGCCAATGGGTACCTCGGTTTTTCTTTCCATTCGAACGACTAGGCAGCTGTCCTTGTCAGGCTCTCCGTCTGCATCACTGACAAGGGAAAACCACGCCAGAAAAACGAGAAGAACTTTCTCAGCCAAAGCAGGGATCGAACACCCGACTGCCAGACTAGCGAACCAGCAAATTACCCACTTAGCCACGCGTTCCCCCTGCGTTTATGGAGAAATAGAATATACGGCCGATCGCTTGATTGGCATTTTGTTTTCTTCTTTGATTAGAACTATTGGCCGGTCGTGATTTTGATCCCTGGTGTGTGCGTATGTGGATTAGAGACAGGGCCGTATCTAGCGAGGGTGCGTTTCGACCCCAGAAAAATATGGCGCCCCGAAAAATAGCCCCCCTCTCCCAATCAAAAACACAACCTTTCAATTATGCAGGGATCGATCACCCGACCGCCAGGCTAGCGAGCCAGTACCTTACCCAATATGAAGTAGATATAAATGGGGGTAATTAAGGTGGATTTAGATCTATTAAAATATAATCTTCTGAATACTGTGTGGATTAGCACGACGTATTAAACATTTACTATTGGGTCGGAATTCACCCTACTACAGTATTTATTGGAAGTGTGTAAAGGCAACCTGCAGTGGAAACTACAACAATGGATATAATAGGTTCAAATTGCCCCCCCCCACACACACACACACACACAGAGACAATGAAATCCAAATCAAATCTAAACGTAGATTTCTGTTTGTTTTGATATAATCTGTTATACGCTGAAGCATGAATAGGATATTTTATGGAAGAATCTATTTTAGCTAAAGAGAGGGTATATAAGTAGGATAATAAACCCACTAGACCATATGATCTGTTGTTATAAGCTGTAGTCGAAATGGGACGTAAGTGAAACGGGGGTGGGGGACACCTCACTTTCCCCACACCTATTGTTTAGAGTCTAGGTCCACCCGGCCATGACCAATTAACCAACAAAGGGGGTTTAAGGGGATTTAAAGCATTGTCTGTAACAAGTTTGTGACACTTTAACAAAGTAAATAAATACTTTTTTATAGTATAAAATATTTATAAACAGTTTGATATATAATAAGTACAAAAATATAATAAATAATTATATATGCGTATAATTATATTAACTAAAAAAAAGTACTTGGCCCCCACCTCACCCCCAATTTACATAGTAGGCCCTAACAGTAACTCCTATTTTTTTTACAACAAGTAATAGGATAATATTTTATCTGCATATAACCTGTACATATCCCAATATGTTGGTGTGATGTTCAAGTTTAACCCCGTAAAATATGCCAAAACAGTGTTTACAGAAGATTGAAACATTTATGGGGGTGGCCCTCGCACACTCTCACTATTACGCTATTTTGTTAACATTATATATAATTTCATCTGTGGACCCCCCCCCCCCGATATATTTTTCACGGCTTCGCCTCTCTTTCGAGGCGACAGAAGAAACTTTGAACGATGCTAACTTAGCATGCAATCTGTGCAAGATGGCTTCACACATTTCAATCTGTACAAAGGGGTAAATATACATACATATTGTCGCCAGTTTTGTGTCCAAGGCAAGGCCAACTACTTACCCCCTGCACTTTTCCCCCGTCAATCCCCAATCACAAACGACAATTGCGATCCCAGATTTACAAAATCATGCGTTTTGCAGTAAAAAGAAAAAGCACGCGATTAAAACTACTAAATTCATGTTAATATTGACTTAAAACAAGACAACAAATTTACCTGAGCATCCTGGATTTATAGCATTTAAAATATTTTATCAAAATGGTGATTCTTCATATTTTAAGGATATGATATAATTTGTATGGAAGGATCTATTCCCTTGTTGAAGCACAAACTTCATACGAAGCCGGGGAGAGAGTGAGGCCGAAAACGCTATCAAAAGAATATTCCTTGATATGAGCTGGCTTGCTGAAAGCACAATTCTGAAATATCCCTGTGAAGAACAGAAACAGTTCCATGCGCGCCAAAAACTCGCCAACGCATTTACGTCTACCCATTGAAAACGCTGTGAATTTTTCTGTGGCGTTATTATCCAGCTTTCCTTCGGCATCAAGGAATCGTTCTGGCCTAAAATTAAAAGGATCACCCCACAGCTTTTCATCGTGACTGATTGAGTACATGTTCAGGAGGACGACAGTATCTTTTGGAATGGTATAACCGTTCAGCTCAGTATCCTTGGTAGCTGCATGGGGCAGGGAAAGGGGCGCTATATTTGAAAACCGCAGGATTTCGTTAATTGTTGCCATACAGTAAGGCATTTCAGCTTTATCTTCCAACTTTGGTTGTCGTTGTCCTAAAACATCGTCAATTTCCTCATGGACCATTCGTTGAACTTCTTGGTGCGCGGTTAGTAATAGCAGGGCCCAATTCAAAGTATTCGATACAGTTTCGAATCCAGCACCCAAGAAGTCATCCAAAGTAGAGTAAATCCTTTCAGCTGTAAAATCGGACGAGGTGTCAGCTTCGGCGTCTTTGACGACAGCAGTCAAGCCATCTACGACATGCCTTGGATTAGACGGTATGTAGGTCTTCAGGCTTTCTTCAACTTTCTGACTTCTGATTTCCTTGACCTGTTCGTCAATTTTGATCATAGTTGAGACTCTCCATGGCATAACGTATCTCAACCATGGCATAACATTAACAGTATTACCAGATGCAGCAAATTGTATAAATTCAGAGTTATTTTTTAGAAAAGTTTTAAAAGTTTCATCTTCTTCTCGAATATTTGTATGCTTTCCAAAACAGATTTGAAAAATTATACTTCCAACACTAACATAGAGAAATTTCGTCGGGCAAAACGGTTTCCCGTTCATATTGTTAAATTCCGAAACTGTTATCTTTGCTTCCTCGTAAATCATGTCTTCGGTGGGATTTTTACGGGAATTGGCAAACAAATACAAGCAGTGGTATGCCATCTTTTTGTGCAGTATACTGCTCTCTGAAAAACGCCCAAAGGTTAGCGTATTTTCTCCAAATAGTGAGGCGATGTAGAAATTTGGCCTACCTGAAAAATCATCTCCTCTGGTAACCAAAGTCTCTTTAATTAACGCTTTGCCATTGATTACAACGGCTGGAAAACTTCCCATTTTGATACTAAAGATATCGCCATATTTCTCTCTTAGATTATTAAAGGTGAGATGCGGGTGGGTACCGAAAAACGGTAGATAACCTAAAACAGGCACGCCTCTTGGTCCAGGTGGGAGGTTATTCTTTCTTACTAAATCCAGTATAATCTTAGCACAAATTAATGTCAGCACAAATGTTACAAAACCTATTTGTGTTCTGCTTGATAGGTCTGCCATGTACGTCGCTATTTCTTGCAACATTTCGTTTTACTTCTTTAATCTTTGACAACAGTAATCCAAATAACAACCAAGCACGTCGAAACAACCCACCATAGAAAGAAATGTACTATTGAATGTACAGTGTACAATCTATGAGCCCAGAATACTGGGACAAATACACTGCAGATGTCAATCTCTTTCAGAGCGTTAAATAATACGAAAGCTTTATTTGGACACTGCAGAAGATGACCGACCTTTAAGTTCACGTCACACGGCCTCGATACCATGTGGATTGTTTACATTGGGCGTAGTAACACAAAACTGATCCGGGCAGCCTTGGGGCTAGATCTATTTGTTAAGGCCAACTCAATTTTCGCCAAAGTCGCCGAGGTGTGTAAAAAAGGTTACAGCACGTAATTATTGGCGAAATTGTAGGTTAGGGTAAGCATTAAGACTGGGTCCAGGGTTAGGTTTGGAATTAGCGCTACTCTTGTTTTGTACTTTGTAATTCTCTCCCTTATTCATTTAAAAATATTAAAAATCTTCATTTATTTAAGAAATATATCACTAAGCATGTTATTTCTTCTTCCTAACCTGTAGCCTATATTTAATATATCAACTACTTACTACAATATCACTTTTAGTTTTGAAGTTAGAATATTTAGCTTATCATATTTGAATGTTTTGTGTGTGAGTATTTGTTAAGTGTCTTCGATCTCTTACTGTCTTTTTCATTTCGTTGTTAAAGGGCAAAATTGTAAACAGGCTTTAAGCCTAATTTTTCACCTATGAAAATAAAAATATTATTATTATCTTTGACCCGGTTGCCTTAGCAAATAGATCTTACCCATAATTAGTACCTTTTACTCATTTTACGCCTACGCGTACTATTTTATGTACCCATTTACTCTAAGTGGGAAATACTTGTTATCCAGGTATAATTCCAACGCATTTATGTATTTTTTTTATAATATTTGAAAAATTGGTTTAGAAATTCATATGCAGAGTATATCCTGCTGATCAATTTGTGTGTTATATTCTTATTAATTAGACACGTTTCAGCTGGCGGAACGAACGAGGTCATGTTTACTATATGTTATTAAAACATTTTTCTTAACGCACCAATGATTTTTTGTAACTACAATGCATGTTTGTTTGTCACCTGGATCACTCAAACAACTAATATTCTGCATGGGAATTATTAATGTGAAACAGACAACAGCTTATCTTTCTTTAGAAATTCCAATTAACACCTTAGTCATGCCCAACATGATTATGTAATTTCGAGCTGGGTGAGAATAAACCTTAAAGCTGAACTCCGGTTATAAAACTACAGAAATGATTAAATAAAAAAAAGGTCACGCCCAAAACAACCGCCATACTTGTTGTAATTTCTTGAACAATGGCCGTTGCTTTGGGCGGACATACACACAACAGGCAGGCCCCGCCCACTTCCAGTGTAAACCGTGACAAGCGAAGTATCCACATCCGGTAAGAGATATGGCCAGCTCTCTGAGTGTTGAAGCTTTTCCACTATTAGCTCACCGAAAATATTATGGGTACACAATTTATTATGTCTGATCAGGTATATATTATTCTATATTATTTTTACTAATTAGACGAAAAAAAGTCAATCACGATGTACCTTTGCTCTATAAATAACAGAAAAACTTTCTTACCTCAAACAATAACAAATCTGCCAGCAACATACATTTATGTCTTATTTCGTGAAATGTTTTGCACAACAGAGTAGAAACACCAAATACTTTTCTGCGTCATAAAGTCTAGTATTATCTTTCCAAAATATATTCAAAGCAGCAATAAAACTGTAGTCCTCCCCATCAAATAAGTATTTTTACACTTTCAAATTCCATTGTTGTTATAAATATAATGACGATAAAGGGACGTTACTCCGATAAAGGATTAGTAATGCCCTTTATTGAAGTGTCCAGAAAAATATATGTTACGTCCCTTTATCGCCATTATAAAACATCAATTGAAAGTGTAAAAATACTTATTTGATGGGGAGGACTACAGTCTTATTGCTGCTTTGGATATATTTTGGAAAGATAATACTAGACTTTATGACGCAGAAAAGTATTTGGTGTTTCTACTTAGTTGTGCAAAACATTTCACGAAGTAAGACATAAATGTATGTTGCTGGCAGATTTGTTATTGTTTGAGGTAAGAAAGTTTCTCTGTTATTTTTAGAGGAAAGGTACATCGTTGTTGACTTTTTTCGTCTAATTAGTAAAAATAATATAAAATAATATATACCTGATCAGACATAATAATTGTGTAGCGATAATATTTTCTGTGAGCTAATAGTGGAAAAGCTTCAATCACTCAGGTCAGAGAGCTGGCCATATCTCTTACCGGATGTGGACACTTCGCTTGTCACAGTTTACACTGGTAGTGGGCGGGGCCTGTCTGCCGTGTGTATGTCCGCCCAAAGCAACGGCCATTGTTCAAGAAATTACAACAAGTATGGCGGTTGTTTTGGGCGTGACCTTTTTTTTTATTTAATTATTTCTGTAGTTTTATAACCGGAGTTCAGCTTTAAGCCAGGAGATAAATTAGGGATTGCAATGAATGAGTACTTTAATATCCACTTAAAATTACTGAACCATCAAATTTCCCCAACAAATTTACCATGCAAACGGCTAGACCTAAATATCAAGGCCACGTGCATACTTCGTCAAGATCGCCGAGACGTAAGTAGGGTTAGAGCTCCTTAGGACAGATTGTTGTCATTAGCCCTGTTAACGTCTCATGGCCTTTAACCAAACCTGGAGGTGGCTAGAGGTCGAAGCGCGGCACTCCGGCCACTAGGCCGTCCTAACCCCAGAATACTTTGACAGTGGGTGTTGTACCATAATTTTAACTCTCTGTACATATCAAACAATCATCAAAGTTCTAGATAAATGAAATGGGGCTTAATCTCCAATTTGTCTGCATTAGCCAGGTATAAATGTTCTGCCAAGGAAATTTTGCCTGGTGATCGACACAAAAGCATCCTTTTTTTTATTTCATGTGCATGCCAATGTTTGCACAGGGCATTGATTTTGTCCAACCCAAATGAACAGACACTGTTCCTTGCCAGGTCCTCGATTTTACAGAATGGAAAATCCTCGCCAGGTCCTCCATTCTACAGCATGGAAAATCCTCGCCAGGCCCTCCATCTCCAGCATGGAAAATCCTCATCGTCAGGTCCTCCATCCGGACCTACATCTCCAGCATGGAAAATCCTGAGTTACTTACTTGTCTAACATTTGTGGTCAAACTGAGGACCTAGTTCTAATAGTAAGTGTAGAGGGACTATAAACAACTAACAGAATATTACATTATTACACTATCACATTTTATTAAACACTTTACAAAATAAATTATCAATGACTCAACATACAACAATTTATGACAAAACAAAGTAAATAATGTTGTGAAATGAGTAAGCAAGGCATACTTTATTTTTCTACTTTTAAGTCACAGATAAACAGAACTTTGTTGGTTGCTAAAAAATGGTTAAAATCTATTTGATAGAACAAATTCAGTCATCTCCTTAACAACTTATCTTGATCTTTCTACCTTTATAGTTTATCTAGTCCCAAAATAACCAAGTTTTGTGTCGATTGGACGTTAAACCCCATTTCTCTCTCTCTCTTTATAGTTAATCTAGTTAATTGTAAATACATGTAACTTCTTATTTCCACTTTAGTAATCTAAAAACTAACATTTGAGCCCAGTCTTGCCGACAAACGGATTGGTAGGATGGTGGTGAGGACAGCTTTAAAGATCGAAGAGGCAGAAAAAGGTGATTAGCGATGATGACTGGACAACGTGAGAGACACAATTTTCTAGTTTGCAAGGAGGATGAACAATCTTTATCCCTCAACTGATAGTAAACTTTACAACAGAAAATGCCCTCAGCTAAGATTGTATTTTGAAATATGAAACCTATGTTAGAAACTATACTTATGTTTGAATGAATGTCAAATGAATTTGATCACAAGTTGCTCACCAATAATAGAAAAGAACCAAAATCCAACAATTCTGATACAAGGCAAGTTGCTAACAAATGGGAGGTCCAATAGTCTGTATCATCCAGAAAAATATTCTTTGAAAAATTAGTCAGGATGAGTTGTCAACATTTGAGAAAAATTGACAAGATACAATGTCTAAGGGAGGTAACTCCACTTAAAATAAGATGTTTACGCCCATGACTTGACTAATGAGACTGGATAATCAACCACTTTAAAAAAACAAACAATGGACTTTACGTCAAATATTGAATACAATCCAAGACCCTCGGTATGTTGAATACTAGGAGGTTCTTGGTGACCGTGACTAGGGGCAACGAATTGGGGGCCCCATTTGATTATGACAACAGTAATAACATTGCTTAACTTGTCAACAAATATCATTTTTGAATGGACAAACATTAATGAACGCTTAAAACATTTCAAATAATACTGGATAAATAGGTTTAGAATTCATCATTTTATTTGTAACTAACAAAACGTCAAACACTACTGACCCATTACCCCAATTTTATAAAATTGTGCCAGTCATGCATTCATGTTAAAAAAAAAACTAACAAAAACCCAGAAAATAAGACAAATCTGTGTCTGACAGGCACCAGATGAACTCGAGTGTCTGAAAACCCTAGAATTGTGCCAGATTCCTTATTTGCAGGCTCGTTGATGAATCTTTAGAAATTGCCAGATTTGGTCAGATCCTGTATAAGATGTATGGATACTTATCTTGTATGTACTGGTATATAATGTATACAATGTACTTTTCTTTAAAATGTGAGTCAATAAATATTACAACTTAAAGGGGGTATAGCTCTATTCTTTAGACTAAAATGATTTTGAATGTACACATTAATGTAGTATGAGTGTATATAAAGTGGTGTACCCAATTCGTTGAAATATTCAAATTGTCAAAATTGAATGGCAGTCATTTAAGCCTACTTAGTCCATTCTACAGTTTTTTGTATATGTTTTGGCCCCCAAACTTAAGTTGAGAATTTACTCAACTTTCAATCAATGTTTACAAGAAACATCTTTGATCCAGAAACACAAAACTTGGCACATAGTTTCTTATTGATGATGTATTTGATACACTAAATCAACAAAGTTTTATAAAGGACAAACAAATTTTGAGTAAATTCTTAACTTAAGTCTGAGAATGCTTTATGAACTGGGGGCCTGTTTTTTTTTTAATCATACATTTTCAATTACTTCCTCATTGTCTTCTGGAATATGTTTTTCTTTGGTCATTACAAATGGCGCACGAAACCATTATGTCAATAGACTACAGGGGGCGTGTAGTGATTTTAAAATGTTCATTATGTCATAAATATTGGATATTAGGATCACATAGAGGTTTATAGCTCCTTTAAGGAAAGCAAACACCAATTACTATTTCTTTGTTGACAAATAGAGCAGTTGTACAACTACAAAGTATAATAATTTGGTGATATGGTTGTAACAGTTACAGCAAAAAACATATTACAAAAAAAAAGAGTTTAAATATGCATATGTCAGTCTCAACTCAACTGTAACTATAATAAGCCTATATATTATAAACATTTTCACTAAAAATAAAAATCATTCATAGCTTAGAAAAAAATATGACAAAGAATATAAAGCTGAATTTACAAGGGAGATAGTACATATATTACACATTTCCTTGAGGTTAAGTGAAGGGTTTTTTTTTCTCTCAGAATGGTTGTCCGTGACCACAACCTCAGTTTCAAATCCTTGGTTTTTGATATGAACAAGAATGTTGAAATTGCTTCATTTATAGATTTAATAAATAAAGCAAACCAAGACAAAATACTTTTTTATAGTCTTATTAGACATTGTCAATTAATTGTAATTGCCAATTTTACACTACCCTTTCATTTCGTGTTTATTTAAGACCCAATGTTCTTAATCAAAATTGAATCAAATAAATTAAACTTTTTAAGCCCAAGGATTAAAATGATGCTCATTAACAAAGTTGATTGATTTAAAATAAATGCAATCAAAAGATTCTACAATAATGAACATATCTTGGTTATATGAATAGTCTGCCCTTTGTCCAGCTTCAAATTGAAATTTGAATGTATGTTTGATTTGATCAAATTTGTTTTCTGACATAATAATCTTATGAAGGACTACAAAAGATACACTGGTCATTTGACAGGAAGTAATTATTTAGTCAACCTGTCAAATGGGTAAGCATTTGTTTCCATCCACCGGAGCCAGGTGTTAGGATGTCATGTGTGAATGGTGGGTTAGGGTAAGGGTTGTGGTCTGCAGATTTCATCAGTCTCGAGATGTAGACAGGGCTAGCCCTAACCCTAACCCTTATCCTAGCCCACAATCCACATATGACGTCCTAACACTTGGCTCCGGTGGATGGAAACAAATGCTTACCTTATCAACCGGTTTGCATTATCAGATCATTGCAAACATAGTTGCAGTTAAAAAGTTTTGCATGGACAATACATGTCCTTATTAACCGTGAAATAATATATCATGAAATGATTTAAATGCTTACATGAAAGTCTTTTTTTTCCTTGAAAATCAAGGTCGAGAATAACTAACATAAAGCGTCCATTAATGTGATGCACACTGGACTCTTTGGCCTCCAGGATTTTCGTCATCCGAATCGTACGCTTCGTTTCCGCGCCTCCTTCCCGAGGCTGAAGGATCAAAGTCAACTAACGTACACTCTTCAGCTCCATCAGGAATTATACTTTCTTGTCGTGCTGGTAGTAATTTTTCCAGAGGTTTCAGTTTATCTTTCGGTAAGAAATGATTTGGTGGGAAATTCACATTGAAAACAATAACAAATCTGCCCTTTTCAAAAGGGTCCTTATAAACGGGCATACCTTCTTTCAACACGCATTTTATATCACCATTCTTTACAACCTCCCCTAAAATAGAGAAGAATTCTTGAATTTTACATGGAACTAAAATATCAATACATGTCTGATTATGAAAAATGGCCCGAGTAAAAAAAAATTTCCTACATGTTAAAGGGAGACAAATCAGGAGAGAGAGAGAAATGGGGTTCATGACTAACATAGTTTAATTTCTTTCAATAATTTACTTGCACATAGATGTCTTTAGCAGTGGGAGGAAACCGGAGGACCCTGTGAAACCCCATAAGGTTGAACAGACAACCCTACTCCTCGTCATGTACAACCTTGGAATTGAAACCACTCCAGTTGACTCGATGACAGACCTTATGATACAGCGCACACATCCATCCCCTCCCCCCCCCCCACAAAATGGCTGAAAGTGTTACAAGGGAGACAAATATTATATACGGTTAACCAAAACAATCAATTGCTGTTCCCATGCAACATTTCTCTATGTATATGGATCAAGTAACAAGAGAAAACTACTCAGATTTCTATGCACAATTCATGAACTGACCATACCATAATAGACGTCTGACACTGTAATATTTACAGTGTTCATTTTTACAACATGACTATTACTAATAAAATATCTGCAATAAACAGACCCAACGCCATTTGTTTTGCATAGTTAAAAGGGTTAGCAATAAAGTAGTTGTCATTTACTATGGTGTCTTTAGCAGTGGGAGGAAACCGGAGTGCCCTGAGGAAACCCACGAGGTTGAGAAGTTGCCCCTATCTCCATGTCACATATGCTAACACTGGGGCTCGAAACCACAGCGGCAAGCCAGAGGTGACCGACCAGTAAGAGGTCTTAGCCCCTGGCACTCTAGACCCCCCCCCCCCCTAATAGTTCTGTATTCAGTAGTTGTGTATATTACAAATAGTTATGCTTTCACACTGTAAGTGTCATCTTTTACAGCTAGTTTCACACCTGCTAATTAATAGATAACCACATTCTGCACATAAAGACTTGCATGACTAAATGACAGAACATTTACATTAGGAATAGGCCCACATTCAGCAACAACTGAGTTTTATAACATCTGACCCTTGCTGGTTTACTTCACAATTCCTGAAATTGTAGCTACGTTATCTGAAGACACATGAACAGTAGCATCCAATCAGAGATTGTGACATCGCAAATCCATGGAAACCTTGACATTGAACGAACCTTGAACTTTGCAACTCAATTATCACAAGTAGACATTTTAGCTTGAAAATGTGAGACTTGGTATTCGCCACGACCAAGGAATCTTGGCTTATACCCAATTAAACTTAGTGCCGAAATATTCAGGGTATTACGTGAAGGGCTTGATGAGATGTAGCCTACGTAGTTAAAGGGACAGTCCCGTATTATACAGGGGCTCAAAAATAAAAGTCTGAGAATATTTGAAAATAAAACACCAAAATATAGGGGAATAGTGTATATACCTTGTCTCAAAATTTCAACTCAAAATATTGAGTCGTTTGGACGTGAACGCCAAAACTGCTTATCTGGACACGTAACCCTTTTAAGTTTTCAGGTCATTTTTTTCATTTGGTGACCTGATAATCGATTTACGTTTTTGAGAGGTCTATGCAGTGAATGGCCCATGTACTGTACTTGATAACAAAAGGTTAATTTTACCTACATATTATTTTTATAGAAAAAAGTCTGGTTTTATCCAGATACTGTATGATACAGAGATCTCCATTTCCAGATGCAGACTGTCAGGTTTAAGTTATTTACAAGCGTGTCACAAAAATTGTGTTAGTTGATCGGCCTTAGATAATGGGTTTTACATGAAATTAACACAAAATTTAGCAGTTTTATTTCCCAAAAAGTTATCGGGACTGGCCCTTTAAAGAGAGATCAGTAAATGGCATCAGTTGCCCAGTGTGACAACCCAGAATAAATGCCTACCTGGTAAAGTTGAGATAACTAAAGTCCTATCATCTAAAGTTTGTATAGATTTACTAAATCCACAAAGGGCTTCTACTAATTCTAATTCCATGTCCATTTTAAGATCTGATCCTCTTCTTTTAAACACAGGATGTTCTTTCTCATCCAGTACTATAATGATATCACCTGGTTCAAGCCCTGGTTCTTGATCCCCTTCACCCGAAAAACGGATTTGTTGTTCATCTCGCATACCTAGTTATAGAAAACAGTTTTTATTTAGGGTGAGTCTGACTTGTGAGCTTATTAATATCAAAACAAATCTGTCGTAGAAAAATGCAGGCACCAAGGTTTTCTGTCTGATAAAGTCTGCTGTGTCAGAGTAAGGTGTCATATTTCCAGGATTGCATATGGGATGTTTGTTTATCCCATGCGAACAACTAGACAGTTTACCCTCCCCCAAGCACCACTGACAAGTGTAAACCATGCTGGAAATTCCTAAGGCACTTTCTCGGCAAAGACTGCATTCGAACAAAAGACCTCCTGGGTTAGTGAGCCTTACTCACTGAGCCATTGTTTCAGGATTGCACATTGGATGATTTTTTTTTATCCCACTAGACACTGTTCCATCCCACAGCCCCCGCATTGTTTACTCGAAAAGAATGTAGTTTTAAATAAAAATCCTGTGAGGAATTATTGAGATATGACTTACTAACAACATTAATAATCAAAAATAAATTACAACATACCTTTATCTACATGCACTTCTAGAATTTTCCTTTCCTTAATAACTTTTTTACCCATACAATTTTTACAGCGATCTTTAGGATTAATCCTCTCGCCTTGTCCATGACACTCACTACAAACACTCTGGACTTGTTGTACCATACCAGGTGCCAACTGGTGAATACGAACACACATACCAGTACCTCTACAATTACCACATTTACCAACAGCTCCTTCTTTACCACCACGACCTGCACAAATAAAAATTTTAGAGATATAACTACAGTGAGAGAGAAATGGTGTTTGACGTCCACTCAGATCTAGATCTCGTAACTAAGATATGATTTAATTTTATTTTATTAATTCGCTTGCTCGTAGGGGTCTTTAGCAGTGGGAGGAAACCAGAGAAAACACACAAGGTTAGACAGGCGACCCTACTCCTTGCCACGTACTACCGGGGAATCGAAACCACGCCAGTTTAATCAATAACAGGCTTATGACACAGTTTGCTAGGTGGGAAAGTTTGCCTTGGCAGCGGCACTACATGTATGGCCTACTCTTTCATCAAAAAACAACTGATTATGATTTAAAACACACAAGGTATGATTAAAATATGAGAAGTCTCTTAATTCCAATATAAACAAAACATGTACCAGTAATCACTGTTCAAGATTTCAGAAATCATTGAAAATCAATAGGATTCTTCATCAAGAGTTTTATAGATTATGGATAAACAATTACTGTTTATCGGAGCTATGTTTCAACAATCACTCTATTGTTGTTTTCAAGCAACCCTTACTTATAGCCTACTCAGTACACACATGTATGTTTACCTACCTTCACAATTTGAACAGATAACATTTTTCTGTACGGCCAATTTTCTGGTTGCACCATTATATAAATCTTCTAATGAAACTTTCATCTGATGTATCACATCTTTACCCTTAGCTGGACCACGACTTCTACCTCCTCCACCACCAAAAAACATGTCAAATATATCCATGGGGGAGTGGAATCCTCCTCCACCGCCAGTATCTCCACCTTTTATTGCCTCTTCTCCACCCCGATCGTATATTTCACGCTTTTTAGCATCAGCTAAAACTTCATAAGCCTGGCTTATTTGTTTAAACTGAAAAAAATAAAAGATACATAGGATGAAACAGTGGGTCCATTTTTATTACTGTACAAGTCGTATTTACATGTAGTTACATGCAGGGCCGCCGAAAACCATAATTTGCTAATCAAATTTGACAAAATTTGACTTTAAGCAATGCTGCTACTGTTAAAAATACCAACAGCCATGCTTTCACATACATGTGCTCCTCCAACACTTGCTTTAAACGAGTGATGACTTTCTAGAGAAACCAGTTTGTTTAACCCGTTTCCAAAGCAATAAGCCGTCTTCGATTAGCCCAGGTTAGATGCATAACAGTAGGAAGTTAAACCCCATTTCATTTCATAGCAATACACTTGACACAATTTTATAACAGTATTCCATAGAATATTGTCTGTGTTCATCTGGTTTCAAGGGAGTCAAACAGTGTTTCCATAAATATTGCTGTAAGCCTTATCTTCGTTTTACGACACGGAAAAGCGAGGCTACTTCCTTTTTTATGAGGTTAGCCAGTCGTAAGGGGAAGGACCATGTGCGCCTTACGACCGAGCCTGACTTTTCGCACTTTTAGGACCACGGAGGCACACAAATTCGGTAACTACAACTGTATAATCCTTTTTATATATATTTATAAGCATTTTGTAGCATATTTGTTTCTTTATTATTAAGATAATGTGAGTTTTGGTTGTGCACGCTGGTTTGTATTGTATTTCCACAACTAGCCAGCCCGCTCGCCATTTGCATATCATATGATTAGGTACCTGTTATTCAACCTAGTATTTGCATAGCAACCTTTTGTAATAAGTAATTGCCCTTTATTTAGTTTATATGCATTTATACCTAGACAGTATGCATGTTAGGCCCTATATTTACCATGCATGTTTGCAATATTGGTTCTGTTGAATCTCTCACAAAACAAGAGTTGTCTCCCTCTAGTCACTTTACCATTGATTCACACTGTACGAATCTTACAGACTAATTTACGTTTTATAATTTTATTCTGTATTTTAATTCTTTAAACATATTTGTATTTTTTAGTAAATCATCATTTTCATCATCATCATCATCATCGTTCATCATTAGTAGTAGTAATAAAGATATGAATATACATACGAAATAGTATACGAGTTATTAGTATTAATAGTGATGATATGGCATAAAGGAATTTGAAGATGTTGCATTGACGAGAAGCTCCTTCAGTGTCCGTATAGGCATATACGACATTTGAGCCTATATTTCATTTACGAATTTGTTTTAAAATGGCTTCTTCCTATACGAGTGAAGATAGAATCCTACCATCAGACAGTGTTTCACAAGTTGATCCGCCACCTCATACGAGTTGGAAATTAGAAGAGGAATGCCACAATCAACGAGTGTTACGTGAAAAGAAAAGACAGTTAGAATTACGTAATAAATTAGATCGTGAAAGGTTAGAGTTACGAATAAAGGAAGAACAGTTTGAAATTGATTCAGAATTAGCATTTTGTGATATGAAAATAACTTCATATAAAGATGAAGTTGAGAAAAGTTCTTCAGTTTCCTCAACCTTCATACAAGCGCCACAGACTAATGCGGAGCAGTCAATTTTCACACCAGAGCCACAGACTTATCAGTACGTTAATAGACATTCGACTAATCCATTTCTAGAGGACAACAATGTACCACTATCTCCGTTAAATCCGTTCGCGTCAAGTTCACTCGCAAATAGGGCCGATTATACTCCGCCTAACATCAACGAAGCTGTTATTCGTCAACTAAAAATGCCAACGGTAGAAATCAAAAAATTTGGTGGCGACCCCATCGAGTACAGACGTTTCTTAAGGCAATTT
Source organism: Patella pellucida (assembly GCA_917208275.1). Classification (NCBI taxonomy): domain Eukaryota; kingdom Metazoa; phylum Mollusca; class Gastropoda; family Patellidae; genus Patella; species Patella pellucida. Next base: position 70,165,667 of record OU795039.1, read on the forward strand.
CGCACTAAAATTTTGCAGTACACATGGAATCCAGATGAAAAAATGAACTATTTAGAACAATATACGTTCGACCAACCCAACAGAATTGTTAGGGGATACAGCTATCTAGATGCAGAAAATGGTTTCGAGTCAGTAATGCGAGAGTTCGAATACAAATATGGTGATCCAGAAATCCTAGCTTGCGCATATGTCAATAAGGCCCTAAGTTGGCCCTGGATAAGTCAAGATGATGGCAAAGCTTTGGAAGACTACGGTATTTTTCTCGCTGAATGTGAATTTGCTGTGCTGGAAATAGACACTCTGAAGGTTTTAGATTATTCGGAAAACATGAAGAAATTAGTTAAAAAACTTCCATCTGCTTTATACGAACGTTGGCGTGGTATTGTTCAAAATATAAAAGATCATAACAAACACCCATCATTTCATGACTTGGTTGAGTTCGTGAAGCGTGAAGCGCGAAAAGCTATGGACCCAACATATGGTAAATCCGCCCTTTCTTTTTCTAGTGATCATAGAAAACAAAGGGATCAACACTTTGACAAGGCTACTACTAATAAAAGATATAATCACCAAGCATTCACAACTACTGCAAATAACACGTGTGAACATTGTAATGGTTATCATGATTTAAATGACTGTTCAAAATTAAACAGACTTCCACGTGAGGGTAGATTGGAAGTCTTGAAAACATTAGGACTTTGTTTTGCTTGCTTTAAACCCGGACATTTTAGTCCTGGTTGTACCAATAGATTACAGTGCCGCATATGTAAACGTACCCATGCGACACTACTTCACGATGATAACTGGAACGCTTCAAGTAGGGAGTCTCATGGTAATAAGGCCAGTGCAGTGAAAGCCCCAGAAATTTCCAATGCGACTCAGATACACGGAGACCTAACGAGGGCCGGTATCTGCACCATGCCAATCATTCCTGTCTGCGTGAAGAGTCATGCTGGTTTAACGACTATTCGTACCTTAGCTTTGATGGACCAAGGTAGTAGCCTTTCGTTTTGCACAGAAAGTCTAATGCACCAATTAGGCATTTCCGCACCTAAATTTAAACTTTCAATAGAAACTATGCATGGTATAGAAGATAAGCCCACACACATTATCCAAAATCTAGAAGTTTATTCGAGAGATCATTCGGACAGTGTTAAAATACCAACTTGTTTCACTACGGTTAAAGTGCCCGTATCAAAGACATGTATTCCCTCTTATGCAGATATTAAACAGTGGAATCATTTGTCGGACATAAGTATGGAATTCTTTAATGGTGAAGTGGGTATGCTTATTGGGAATAACGTCCCAGATGCTTACACACCAACTGATTTTAGGACCGGACCCAGGGGTAGTCCGCATGCCTCTCATACACCCCTTGGGTGGATAATTTGGAACTTAGTGAGACCTATTGATAATTTGGAACCACAGTGTGTTTTCACAGTTAATAGAATTGAGGCAAAACTATTGCGAGATGCTGAACATTTAAAATCACTAGAAATTCTCTTACAGAAGAGTTTCAATTTAGACTTTCCGGAAAATTCTGCAAACGATGAAAGAGAATACTCGATTCTAGATAAACAATTTCTTAATAGTGTGGAAAATTCAACTATTTTGAAAGACAATCATTATGAGATTGGTCTACCAATTAAGAACAAAAACATTGTCTTGCCTAATAACTTTAGTTTGGTAAATAATAGACTCTCTAATTTACGAAAGAAATTTGTTAGAGATCCTGGATTTCATAAGGAATACACTGACATAGTTAATTCTCTCCTATCAAATGGTTATGCTGAGAAAGCTGATGTAAGCAGGGGAGATAACTCCAAGTTATGGTTAATCCCTCATCATGCAGTTATACATAAAAAAAAGAAGAAATATCGCGTAGTTTTCGATTGTTCAAGTCAATTTCAAGGCATATCTTTAAATAATGTTTTGCTACAGGGGCCAGATTTAACAAACACATTAGTTGGCGTCCTACTACGTTTCCGTTTAGGAAAGATAGCCTTCATAGCAGACATAGAAGCTATGTTCCATCAGGTTCGAGTCCCTGAGCAAGACCGGGACCTATTAAGTTTTCTATGGTGGCCTGAAGGAAACATCAACATTAAGCCACAACAATACAGAATGACGTCTCATTTGTTTGGTGCGGTTTCGTCCCCAAGTGTTGCAAATTACGCCTTACGCCGCGTAGCACTGGACAATCGTCAAAACTTTAGTCAGCGAGTCAGTTCGATTGTGTTACAAGACTTTTATGTAGACGACTGTCTACATTCCACAGATGATGAGAAAGAAGCTGTTAAGATGGTAGAACAGTTAACTAAACTTTGTAGCTTAGGTGGATTTCACTTACACAAGTGGGTCTCAAACAATTTAAATGTTCTATCCTCAATTCCAGAGCATGAACGTGCGATTGATAACCCATTTCTTGACGGTGATGACACAATAGAGCGAGCTCTTGGAGTTCAATGGAATGTTTCGTCCGATACGATTACATATAAGATAAATATATCTGACCAACCCACAACACGTCGAGGGCTGCTATCGATTGTTAGCTCGATATTCGATCCTTTAGGGTTAGTGGCACCCACATTACTGCCGGCTAAGCGTATAATTCAACAATTATGTTCATCGGGATATTCCTGGGATAAGGAGATCGAGGAACCGTTACTTGGGCAGTGGACTAAGTGGTTGAGAGAACTTCCTAAATTGGAAGCACTGGAAGTTAAAAGGTGTGTTAAAATTAAACATCAACTTAAAATCAAACGTACGGAAATTCATCACTTCTCCGATGCGTCCGAGATTGGTTTTGGAACTGCGTCATACATTCGATTAACAGATGAAGCAGATGTTATTAGTTGTACGTTAATATTAGGAAAATCTAGGGTTTGTCCGCTTAAAATTGTCACAATACCTAGGTTGGAACTTACTGCTGCGTACATCGCTGCGAAATTAAATAAGAAAATTATGTCCGAACTACAGATACCTGTGGACAAAGTTTGCTTCTGGACAGACAGTTCTACAGTGCTAGGTTATATTCGTAACGAATCCTCAAGATTCAAAACTTTCGTGGCGAATAGAGTTTCCTTTATTCATGAGGCTACAGATGTTCATCAATGGCGTCATGTCAGTGGCTCAGATAATCCTGCAGATATAGCTAGTAGGGGAGCGAATATTCAGAACCTACTCGAAAGTAAGAAGTGGTTTGAGGGACCTGATTTTCTATCAAAACCGGAAAGTGATTGGCCTACATCCGAATGCGACTTTCATATTGCCGAAACTGACCCAGATGTCAAAAGGTCAGTTTGTTTAATTGCTCAACGAAATCATCCGTTAGAAAGTTTAATCGACTATTATTCAGATTATGATAGACTTATAAAAGCTGTTGCTTTATTGAGACTTTTGATAAAGTGTGTTAAGTCAAAGAACAAACTTGACTTAAACCTTTCAGTTAGTGACATTACGAATGCTGAAAATTTTATAATTAATTATGAACAAGAGAAACATTGGAATATTAATATAAAAGACAATAAAATTGATATTCCTCAAGTATCAAAGTTAGACCCCATAGTGCGAAGTGGTATGATATGTGTTGGAGGACGGTTAAAATCAGCAGAAATGGTATTAGATGCTAAGCATCAAATTATTGTGCCAAAACAATCAAAGCTTGCTGAACTTTTGGTTATTAAATCACACCAAAAAATTGGACACTTAGGTAAAAATTCCATTTTATCTAACTTGCGAACAAAGTACTGGATTTTGGGTGTCAGTAAGACTATAAAGTCTATAACATCAAAATGTGTTACGTGTAGGAGGTATCGTGCGCATACTATGAATCAAAAAATGTCCGATCTGCCTGTAGAGAGACTCACGTCAAACTATCCTCCCTTTTATCATACAGGCATGGATTACTTTGGACCTTTCGAGCTGCGCCATAAACGTTCGACCGTAAAACGATATGGTGTTATTTTTACGTGTTTGAATTCGAGAGCCGTACACCTTGAAGTTGCCAATTCATTAGATACAAACTCCTGTATAAATGCGGTTTGTTGCTCGCAGAGGCAAACCTAACTCCATTAGATCCGATAATGGAAGTAATTTAGTTAGTGCAGACAAGGAGCTGAAAGCAAGTATTCTACAAGTGAATGAAGCTCAAATTAACTCGGAATTGACTAATATTGGTATCCAGTGGTATTTTAATCCTCCGTCTGCCTCACATTTCGGTGGTGCATGGGAGAGACTTATACGTCAAGTTCGGAAAGTGCTACACTCTCTTAAACATGACCAGTTAAACCGTATGGATGATGAAGGTTTCACAACCTTATTTTGTGAGGTTGAGTCTATTCTAAATAATAGGCCTATTACAAAAGCTTCAGATTCGCCTGATGATTTGGATGCCTTGACCCCAAATCATTTACTTGGAGTTAATACACAGAGCGATTATTCAATAACTATTCCTGACAAATCTGATAATTACATTAGAAAACGTTGGCGCCAAGTCCAATATATGTGCGATTTATTTTGGAAACGGTGGCTTAAAGAATATTTGCCATTGTTACAGTTGCGACAGAAATGGCTGAAACCCAAGAAAAATGTTGAAATCGGTGACATTGTTCTTATTGCTGATGGAAATATGAAACATTCGTGGACATTAGCTAAAGTTGTTGATACCAAATTAGATAAGCAAGGTTTAGTGCGTGTTGTTACTGTTAAGACAAAGACAAATACTTTGACACGCCCTATCCATAAATTGTGTTTATTATTAGAAGCTGACAATGGTTAATAATTGTATTTGTTTATTTGTAGATTGTCATTTTGATATACAGACTATTTGCCTTGTTAGTATGTTAGACTTTAAATTCTCACAGGGTTTTCATCATTATGATAATCAATTAGCCTACTTGTGTCAAGATGATCAAAGTATATAGTGTTTTATCTGTTGTTCAATTTGTATGATTTGAAACTGATATTCAGTTTATGTTATAACTTTCGATTACATGTATTTGGGTTAAATATTTTGAATAATCAGTGTGTATAAATTATAACTATTCTTAGTATATTGACTAATTTGTTTGTACATGTACCATCATTTCGATTTTTAGTATCGTGCTGTATGTATGACTTATATTGCTTATTTTAATTGATGTTCATTTCGTTTTGCGGATTATCAGACACATTGCGTATTGTTTCGAATAGATGTATTACGTATAGCTATCCAATTAGGTGTTTCGTATTTCGTCCTTTTATGGATTTGCTTTATATTGTACTTCGTTTATGTCAATTGATTATAAGATAATACAATTGAGAGGGCCGGTGTAAGCCTTATCTTCGTTTTACGACACGGAAAAGCGAGGCTACTTCCTTTTTTATGAGGTTAGCCAGTCGTAAGGGGAAGGACCATGTGCGCCTTACGACCGAGCCTGACTTTTCGCACTTTTAGGACCACGGAGGCACACAAATTCGGTAACTACAACTGTATAATCCTTTTTATATATATTTATAAGCATTTTGTAGCATATTTGTTTCTTTATTATTAAGATAATGTGAGTTTTGGTTGTGCACGCTGGTTTGTATTGTATTTCCACAACTAGCCAGCCCGCTCGCCATTTGCATATCATATGATTAGGTACCTGTTATTCAACCTAGTATTTGCATAGCAACCTTTTGTAATAAGTAATTGCCCTTTATTTAGTTTATATGCATTTATACCTAGACAGTATGCATGTTAGGCCCTATATTTACCATGCATGTTTGCAATATTGGTTCTGTTGAATCTCTCACAAAACAAGAGTTGTCTCCCTCTAGTCACTTTACCATTGATTCACACTGTACGAATCTTACAGACTAATTTACGTTTTATAATTTTATTCTGTATTTTAATTCTTTAAACATATTTGTATTTTTTAGTAAATCATCATTTTCATCATCATCATCATCATCGTTCATCATTAGTAGTAGTAATAAAGATATGAATATACATACGAAATAGTATACGAGTTATTAGTATTAATAGTGATGATATGGCATAAAGGAATTTGAAGATGTTGCATTGACGAGAAGCTCCTTCAGTGTCCGTATAGGCATATACGACATTTGAGCCTATAATTGCACTGGATGTTCTAACCCCAGTATTAAATGTTGATGTTGTCAAACATTATATGCGCTGTAATTGAGAAATATTTTCTCACCTTCTCTCCCTCGGTAGGGTTTTTATCAGGGTGATATTTCAATGCAAGTTTTCTGTATGCTTTTTTAATCTCGCTATCATTAGCACTAGGTTTGACACCTAATATGTCATAGAACTTAGTTTCCTTCACCATCTTTCTTCTCTAGTTGTAGTTTTAAACCTGTATTTATTATCTGATAAATAAAACAAACAATAATATAATTATAATGTATCAAATTTAAACAACTGGGGGGAGGGGGGTGTCCATGCCTTTAGTTTTCAATTTTTACAGCATATATATACAATATAAATCATACCGGAATACATTTTTCGCCTTCGACCTACAGTTCATTCCTAATCCTAATGAGTCAATGACTTGGTTGTTATTTTTAAATCTACCCGCTTAACACTAACAGTGAAAATGTGGGTGGAGTAATTGGGATTAAGTGCTAAGAAATAATAACTACATGTGACGTGTACCTGTGCATGGTGTTTCTCAATCACCATATTGGGGAGTGGGTCATTTTTATAGAGAATGGCTTGTTTATAAAAATTTGTATTGTATACGATCGACAATGTACAGAAGAAGACGGCAATGTATCCCTAACCTTGATTGGTCAACCTTAAATACACTGATTTGTCAAAAGATTTAGCTTCGGAAGATATGTGTACTATATATACTATGCCGCTATGGTGGCTCATTGAATAAGATGTTGGCTTGATGTACAATCCTTTGTCTATGGTTCTTTTATACGCATGCCAATGTGTCTACTGAGTCAGGAAACATCAGTTTTTCATGTCACTGAACGAGTAGTTACAATCAGTCGATGTTAAGCCTAACTAAGCCGAAGGTCTAAAAAAAGCAGTTTGGGCTCTGAAATTTAATGATAAATGGAAAGTTAATATGCATATTTTATCATTGTTAGAAACAGAACATCTAGGTTGTCTTGTTTGTAGTTTTTGAGTAATGTGTAAGAACTGTAGGCAGTGAGGAAGTGAAATTGTGATTTGTCATCCTTCCTGAAAAACATAATAATCAATATATCATCTTACAATCTTCCTAAATTTTCTGCTGGCTAAAGTTCATTTACAATACATATTATAGTACTGATCTACACGATATATCCTTATATTTTAATTGTGATTTTGAATATCTCTATAAACCTTAACCTACATGATATTATGTAGGCCTTGTATACTACGAGTATTCGTCGATTGCATGGTGACCTGAGGCTGAGTCGAGCGAGGTTGGCCCTGGTTGGGAATAGGAAACTGACTCGTGATGATCGACTACAACTTACCCTTTCTTTTTTTCAGACTACTTTGAACTTCAATCAATTTAATTTTCTAAACTCTGTTAGTTAGAAAACTGATCTAATACTTGAGTCTTAAATTCTAGAAAATACTTCTATGGTATACGTATCTTTTGTACCCAGACCTTGTGCTGTTCAGAATTTTCTGGTGGTTTCTATTCTGACCGGATATGACTTAATAAATGTTGTTGAATTCTGGGATAGTTTTAAAAGATGGCGCCAGAGTTGATTCGTTCGAATGTTCAACACCGGTGATTTTATCTCGTTTATACTTATTTATTTCCCCAATTTCTACTCTTAATTTGATTAATATGTAAGTAATTAACAGATTAAACAATTTATGGTCAAAATGGGTTTAAAACATAATCCGTTTGCAGTCATTTACCTTTGTTTACAAATTAAATCACTGCACCAGCAAATCAATCAACATTTTACGTTCACATGTCACAACACGAAATCACATTTCTATTATCTTGTCAATTAGGGCATACAAAGTTTAATACTAAGGTAGTAACGGTTTTAGAACACCCTAAATACTGGTAGGCTACTCTAAAACAACATCAGATCAAAACATAGGAGGTCAAAAAAAGGATAAAGCTTGTAATGTAATTAATGTAATTCATTGTGACCGACCGTAGAAAACACATTGATTGACACTGTCATTAACTCATCCATTGATTGATAATTAAAAAAACAAAAATATCTAAACACAACTAAATTAAAATTTTGTATGTAAATTGGTATGTAACATGCACATATATGTCTTTGAAAAATGACCCAATTACTGTCTGAACTATAGTAAATAATAAACAGATTTCTTCGATTATGAACAAACTATTCAACTTTGGTTATGATGAACTTACCTGTGTGTTTGAAATCAACTCTGGTTAAATAAAATCCATTGCACAGTTAAATACCACAACTAATTAACTAGGTTATTATTTACCATAGTTCAGACAGTAAAGTCAACTGGCATGGTTATGATTCCCCGGTGTGACAAGGAATAGTCGGCTGTCCAACCTTGTGAGTTTTCTCCAGGTCCTCTAGTTTCCTCCCACTGATAAAAGATCCATACCTGCATGCGAATTATTGAAATAAAATTAAAACCTAGTTGGTCCCGAAATGACCTAGTGGCGGCGAGTGGACATTATAAATAAACCCATTTCTCTCTCCCCCTCGCTACATGTATCTAAATGTTTTATAATACTAATTAGGTGGTTCATGTATAGTATTTGCGATTTGACATGGTTTGACTACATGTTTAGGCCTACATGTATATGATCGATTATCATCTTTAGAAAAAACTAGAAGAGTGGCATTTATATAGCAATTGAGCACATTAAAATCTCAACAATATTATACTCAATGAGCAACTGTGGCTTCTGTTCAGGTTACTATGCATGTATATTTATTAAGTACATATGTACGGTAGGCCTATATTCATATTTAAAAAGTAATAAGATTTAAATTTCTTTTTTTCAGTGTGTATTATACAGTTGATTAATATTAATAGCCTGCAAAATGATTCAAAGTGTACAAGAACGACAGCGTGGTGCCTATGATTTTGAAAGTCATTATGATAATCTGTGTGCTCTCCAAGATTCTGCTCCGCTATCAGCTGTTAAAGCTCATTTATCTCAGGGTGTTCTTGACATCAGTGGAGATAGAATCAGGTAAGCTCATGTGTTGGGTTTACATCAAAACTAAACATTTGTTGAATGAGAGGGCTTTGCAAAGTCGTTTTTGTTGCGACTGTTTGAAAGAATGCAGGGTAGTGGACTTTGATCACACCTTTTAAAGTCCATATGATGTTTTTCACCTTTTATAATCTATCAATTTCTCCTGAATTTTAAAATCTCTCTTACGAATATGAACATAATAGCCTTACTTTTTGAAGAGATTTGTCCCTGTACACACTTGTGATTTCCTAGACAAAGTTGTCTGTAGTGACCATTTTGTGTTTCTGACTCGATTGTGTTTGCATTTTGTTCCCATATTTCTATAAGTTAAGTTTTTCTATGGGTATGGTATTTGAGATCATTTTTATTTGCTTTTAAAAACACATGAATTGTTTGTAAAAAGCTGTTGTATATTTCTAATCTGTATTTTTTTCAGGGCCAATGATTGGAAACCTATCTTAGACACATTACAAATTAATAAGAGTTTAGAATTTGTAGCTGTTAGAAGTAGCTTTATGGAACCAAAGGAAAATCAAGGTATAGGAATATGGAAACCTAAATTTATAGTATCCTCGAATAGATTGTTAATATCCATGAATAAATTGTTAATACCCACGAGGGGGGGGGGCAGGGTCACAGTAGCTAAGTGGATAAGATACTAGCTCACTAGCCTGTAGGTCACTTGTTTGATCCCCTGCATTGCCTGATAAAAAGTTAAACGTGATTTTCCGACATGGTTTATCCTTGTCAGTGGTGCAGGATGAAGGGCCTGACTTGAACAGCTGTCTAATTGTTTAGATGGGACAGAAAAAACAAGGTCCTTTTGCAGTTGGAATTGGATATAAAAGGTGGCCATAGTGCCGATCCCCTGGCAGAATTTCCCTCATCTAATAGCACACTGATATGCCCGTCTTCATTAGCCCAGTCGGTACAGAACAGTAGGTTGTTGAACCCCAATTTATTTCATAATATCAACGACTACTAAAATGGGTTTTGTCTATAGATCTGTCTCTCCCTCTCTGTTTGTCCATCAAACTTTATGGTACATAAAGATCTGCTTCTATTTGAGGTACGTAGAATGTTCAAACGTGTTAAATGTACATGCATACAGGGAATGTCTTAACTGGGTTCGGTGATACGTATTTTCTACTCAGACTAAACAGGTCTTCATCTGTCATCAAAGCTTTTGGAACACAATAACTCCACTTCTGATTTTTAGATGATTTTGTTGTGCAGATTTTTGTTTTGTATTTTAAATTTTGTATTTTTTAAGGTGATGTCAAAACTTCAGCACAAAAAAAACAGAAGACACCAGCTATTCGTTCAAGGGAAATAACCTATAGATTGTGTAAAGCTTTACAGGAATGTCTGAGTAAATCACCCCAGTTATCATGTTTAGAATTACAAGGCTTACCAATGAGACAAAGAGATATCAATTGTCTTGTAAAGGTAATTTTTAAAGTACAGTCTTTCAGCACATAATAAAAACCAGTCTAAATTAAAATAAGATATTTATTGCCTTCTAGATATATTTGAAACTAGCTCAGTAAAGTAAGTAAGGTACTTGCACAATAACCAGGTGATCAGAGTTCGATTCAGGTGTTGGTTGAGAAAGTTAACATGGATTTTCCAGCATGGTTTCCCCTTGTCAGTCGTGCAGTGTGTTGTCCTTCGGATAGGACAGAAATTTGGAATATGATATAAGAGAAGGTCCTAGCATCGCTGTCTGGGTAAAATTTCCCATTACAGCACATTGTATGATGTATGCCCGTCTTAATTGACCAACTCAGTGCAAAAGAGTTGGCAAACACCATAAGAAGGTCTAATAACTACTTTCTTATTGTATGTTTTCTCTCCACCCGTTTGCTATTTTTGTTTCCTTGGAAATTTATCTTTGAGATATTCGATTCAAATGTGGTACACTACTGTAATAGATATACATATCAAATTTGTGTTTAGTGGGATTTTGTTCATTTTTTTAAACTGTTGCAGATTTGAATGGTGTAATGAAAACTGTATGTCCTTAATTTAACAAGTTATGCATTAAAATTTTATAATTTATTTGAGAATTAGTATTTTTTGTATTTTAGGGCTTGGCCAAATCTACACATTTAAAACATTTATCAATGGAGCAATGTTTAATAGGAGATAAAGGTTTAGAGAGTAAGTAAATGTCCTACTTTTTTACACCAACCAGGCTAATAAAGACAGGCATATGCCATGTAGTGAGTTATGAAGGAGATCTTTCCTGGACATTGGCACTATGGCCTACTCTTTAGAATTACATGCATGTATGCATAGGACATCCCTGAGAAGCGGCCTTATATGGGTGGGCTTCCAGGCCTGAAGTGGCCAAACAGTTAGATTTCTTCAGGTCTGCACAAATTCATTTTGAGGCTTAGTCCAATGATATTGTAAATCCCCGGGGGTGACCAAAGCTAACTTTGATCCAGCTGCCATCTCTCCCCAAAGAAAATTGCTGAAAACCATATTGTTATCTTTCCATTAAGCAATTTTGATTGACAAGCTTGTGGAAATGCTTAGACCTCAGTTGAAACACCATTAATATCTTTAATTTGTTTTTATTTTTACTAGTGGTATGCAAGGCTGTAAAACAAGCAGTCAATATCAACTCAGTCAACTTTTCAGCATGTAACTTATCAAGCAATGGTGCTGAATCTATCGTGTCTGTTATTAAGGTAGGTTTAGAAATTATATTACAGTTTCAGAATGGCTATGGATGAGTCATGTGTTGGTCTAAAATGTGATGAGCTGATTGGATCCTACGATTAGTGTTGTGCGGTTTGTAAATTTTCTTTCGGTTTCGGTTTTCGGTTTTTCTGGGGCAAAAAAACTCGGTTTCGGTTTCGGTTTTCAGTTTTTTATTCATTTAAAAACTGTATTATAAATGTAGTGATTTATTGTTATCTTATACAGCCTATTTGGAAGCCAGAAAAGATATCAAACATATTGATGTAAATTGTAAACAACAAGTTTTTTCTACTGTTAAGATGACTTTTATTACGACTAGTAAATAAAAAGTTACTGTAAAAAAAAAAAAGATTTGACAAACTTATTTTAGGTGCACTTTCAAGTTGGATGTGTTTCCGAATTCAGCAGAAATATGCTCTTCACAAAGATTGCATTATATTTAGTACTGTCCATAGAAATGTTCTGTCATCCAATCTTTCGTAGTGAGAAAGCCATGGACTTGGAAGACATTTTACTTCTTGAGGAAGCCATCGTGCCTAATATTGACAACCGGCTAAGGGTTGCATAAAATTTTGAATTATAAACGAATTGAGAAAATAAATAGTCTAGGCCATCCAGACTTATTAAACTATTAAACACTCTATACATAGGGGGCCTGGTTGATCTAAAATCAAAACGAAAGTGGTGGTTACATTAAAATTTTGGAATGTATCAAACATTTCCGAAACGAAAAACGGGTAAATTAAAATTTAGGAATTTGGAAAAATAACCGAAACGCATGGTTAATTTTTTGTTTTATCGGTTCGGTTTTCGGTTTATATGTAAAAACCGCGGTTATTCGGTTAAACCGAAAAACCGCACATCACTACCTACGATCCTCATCTTGTATTTAGTCTCCGTAGCTCTACACCGATATACACACTAGTGATAGAACCGGAGTGGATCCCCGTCTTTTTTTTTAATCCCTGTAGCTCTACACCAATATACACACTTCTGTGCTCATTATTATTAAGACTGATCAGTTGGAAGGATACGGTTGATTTGTGAGTTTAACTATTCTGTATTTCATTTGCATACAAATTTGCAACAGAAAAAAAGGTGTATTGAAATTATCCAATCTGATTAAAATACAAATTCTAAGCAATAAAATCAATCTAATATCATCCAATCAGATTACTAAAATTTGGATTTTATCTTAGTTAAAATTTTGTGAAACCGGCTCCAGATCTATATTAAAATACAGATCTATAATGTAGTAAAGACAAGTAAAACGAAATTTTGAACTGTAAAAAACGAAACAAAATAGGATCTGTGTTTTACTCAGACTGAATTTAATCGAACTGATAAACTTTGTGTTTTCATTGATTTCTAGTTAATGTGAAGCTCGATAAACCCTATTCCCTCTGGGTTTTTTTTATTTTCTTAGCTCAAAGGTCATATTTCGTCACTTCTATCCATCTGTCATAAACAATTTTAGAAATTCTATGAAATTGTATGGTAGTATACGGGTTTGGGGACTTAGATCTGTTCTTATAGCAGGGGTTTTTAAAGATTAAAAAGTGACAGGAACTTCCTTCATTCATAATTCTTATCTCCGGTATCGGGGCATGGGGGTTAAGTGAGTGAAATGTTGACTTGCTAATCTGGAGGTTCTGTGTTGGATCCCGGTGTTGGCCGAGAAAGGTAATCTGGATTTCCCGATGTTGTGCAGGACACAAGGGCTGACAAGGGACAACTTATAGTAGTTTGGATGGGGCGGAGAAACCAGGTTCTGTGTACACATTGGCGTCTACATGTACGTAAAAGAACCCCTGGCAGTTGGAATTCAATATACATGTAAAAGTAGGCCATTGTGCCATGTCCAGTAAAAATTTCACTCATAGCATACTGTATGCCATATGCCCATCTTCATGAGCCCAATCTGAGCAGAATAGTATGACATTAAACCCCATTTCATTTTCTAGTTTCAAACACAAGAGTTACTTCCCATTGTATAAAGTTAATTTGTGCTAGAATTTTTCGATATCCAATCTTTTCTCAGTAATGACAGTATGTGATCTTTTCTCAGTGTGAAATTATAGATGTGTGGAGTATTCAATATATTTTGTAGACAACTGTTAATTTTTATGCTGGTATTCCCAAAGAAAGAAAAAAATTAAAACAGTATTACACATGTGTCATAGACATGTAGTCAATGTGATGTAGGTCGAGTTACGTTTGTTTCTGTGATTGGTTTCTGAAAATGGACAGCCTGGGTATTGGGGCCATTTTGAAATTACAAAATGTCACTATACACACTATCCAGGTTCCATTAACACACATTAATTTCTAACATACATGTCATCAAATAATTAATGTCATGCATTATGTATATGGTAGACCTATACAATTAACTTTTATGACAAAGAAGGGACATAACTTATAATTACATTGATAATGGTTTCCGCCTAAAGTATATACATGTATTAAGTATAGGGTAGTGTGATAACCAGAAATCTGTCAATTTTGTTTGTGATTACGAATTTAGTTTTTTTTTTGAATGAACATTTATATGGAAGATTTGCCTAATACAGAAAACAGAATAATTAAATGGATCTTTATTAAAGATAGCTCAAAAGAAGTGTGTTATCTTATTGCATCACGGGGGGGGGGGACTGAATGGTTAGCATGTGCATGCTGTATCATGTATCTATGACGTAATGGTATCTATGACGTAAGGTACCAAGCAAGTGACATTTGACTAGATAACGTCAGTCATTCGATTAACCAGTTAGCGACCACCATGCTTTTAAAATCTGCTTTTGCTTTGTTTTGATTTTTATCGCTGGTACCTATAGTTCTGCACAAAGAGGGGATCACGGTGGCCAAGTGGATAAGGTGCTGGTTCGCTACCCTTTGAGGTCGGGTGTTCGATCCCTGCATTGGCCGAGAAAGTTCATCTCAATTTTAATACGTGATTTCACCTTGTCAGTGATTCAGAAGGAGGGCCTGACAAGGACAGCTGCCTAGTCGTTCGGATGGGACGAAAAACCAAGGTCCCGTGTACACATTGGAGTGCACGTAAAAGATCCCTTGGCAGTTGGAGTAGGCCGTAGCACCGTTGCCCGGGCAAAATTTCCCTCATAGCACACAGTATGGCGTATGCCCGTCTTCAATTAGCTCAGGTTAAGTGCATAAGAGTAGGACGTTAAACCCCATCTCATTCATTCATTCTGCAGGAAGAAAAGCAAAAAGCTCGATTCAACAGTCCATTCGATTGGCTGACCCCTCTTTTCAAGCAGAACACGAGTTAAATAACAAGTCTTCCAGATCCAAGTGAAGTTAAGACAAGTCCAAAACGAAATTTTGACCTATAAAAATCTAATGAAATTGGATCTGTGTTTTAATCAGATTGCAATCAGATTATAGGAGAATATAAGGAAACGGTAGATAAAAAATACCTGAAATAATTAATAAAGAATTTAAATCTCTTGGAGATCATAGAACGGTCTTTCTGTCCATTAATAGTATTAAATCAAAGCTTTGCTATGTTCTCATGGAATAGTTTTTTGATTTCATACAAAGCATAGTTGAGTGATATGTCATGTTCTGAAAATCAATATCTTTAGTAATATCAAATGGGGGGGGATGGACGAATGGGTTAGTGACTGTGAGCTGTATCATAAAGTCTGTCATTGAGGAGTCAACTGGCAGGGTTTTGATTCACCGGTTGTACGTGACATGGACTAGGGTTGCTTGTCCCACTTCATGGCACCCTTTTGTCAGTGGTTCAGGGCAGAGGGTCTGGCAACCTACAACGTATAGTCAGTCGGATGGGATAAGAAAAATGAGGTCCCGTGTAACACATTGGCATGCACATAAAAAATTCCTTGGCCGTTGTAGTGCCACTGTCTGGGCAAAATTTCCCTCATAATACACTACATGTATATGGTGTACGTCCTTCTTCATTAGTCCAGTAAAAGTAGAATAGAAGTACGTTAAACCCCATTTCATATGTTTTAACCCTGACCATTGATCACTTAGCTGTTATTAGCACTAGTTAGCACCCATTAACCTCTGTGGCCTTAAGGCTTTGCATGACTGAAACATCAGTGATCTTTGAATAGAAGACCAGTTTTCACTCAATATTGATTAAGATAATATAAAGTGATTTGGTTACTTGGCAAGACAGGTTCTCGGGTTGGTTTGGGTTTTTATACGCCCACATTTTCATGTGGACGTATTATGTCGTCGCCCCTGTCCGTCCGTCCGTCCGTCCGGACGTCCGTCCGTCCGGACGTCCGTCCGTCCGTCCACAATTGTTTGTGGACTCTCTACAGGTCACAATTCTTGTCCGATTTTGACGAAACTTAAAATATAGGTTTATCCCCAAAATATCTCGGCTGCTTTCGATATTGGCATGTATCGGATCAAAACTTCATGGATTATGGCCCCTGATTGTACGAAAAATCACGTTTTTAGCTTGTGGACCCTATAGAGGTCACAATTTTGAACCGATTTTGATGAAACTGTATATGCATGTTTATAACCCAAAGATCTTGGTTCCTTTCGATATTTGCACCTATCGGAATGTAAATTCCTGAATTATGGCCCCTGATTGTCCGAAAATTCCCCTATTTTAGCTCGTGGTACCTCTGGAGGTTACAATTATTATCCGATTTGAAAAACCGTCTGATTATATCACCGTTACACCCTAAGGAAGGTTGAGTTCAAATTTCGGAAAAATCGGACCAAAATTACCATACAAAATGGCCGCCGTTCGTAAGCAAATACTGTTAAAAAATGGTATATCAAGGTTGTGGACCCTGTAGAGATAACAATTTTAATTCGATTTTGATGAAACTTGAAATGCATGGTTATAACCCAAAGATCTTGGTTCCTTTCGATATTTGCGCATATCGGATTGTAACTTCCTGAATTATGGCCCCTGATTATACGCAAAATCGTCTTGGTTTAGCCTGTGGTCCCTCTGGAGGTTACATTAATTATCCAATTTAAAAAATCGTTTGATAGTATCACCGTTACACCCTAAGGAAGGTTGAGTTCAAATTTCAGAAAAATGGGACCAAAATTGCCATACTAAATGGCCGCCATTCGTACGTGAATACTGTTAAAAAAAGGTATATCAAGGTTGTGGACCCTGTAGAGATCACAATTTTAATTCAATTTTGATGAAACTTGAAATGCACGGTTATAACCCAAAGATCTTGGTTCCTTTTGATATTTGCACATATCTGATCGTAATTCCTGAATTACGGCCCCTGATTATACGCAGAATCGTCTTTGTTTAGCTTGTGGTCCCTCTGGAGGTCACAATTATTATCTGATTTAAAAAATCGTTTGATTATATCACCGTTACACCCTAAGGAAGGTTGAGTTCGAATTTCGGGAAAATTCGGAACACAATTGCCATACAAAATGGCTGCCGTTCGTACTCAAATACTGTTAAAAAATGGTATATCAAGGTTGTGGATCCTGTAGAGGTCACAATTTTAATTTGATTTTGATGAAACTTAAAATGCATGGTTATAACCCAAAGATCTTGGTTCCTTTCAATATTTGTGCATATCGGATCGTAACTTCCTGAATTATGGCCCCTGATTATACGCAAAATCGTCTTGGTTTAGCTTGTGGTCCCTCTGGAGGTTACAATAATTAACCGATTTAAAAAATCGTTTGATTATATCACCGTTACACCCTAAGGAAGGTTGAGTTCAAATTTCGGAAAAATCGGACCAAAATTACCATACAAAATGGCCGCCGTTCGTACGCGAATACGTTAAAAAATGGTATATCAAGGTTGTGGACCCAGTATAGGTCACAATTTTAATTCGATTATGATGAAACTTGAAATGCATGTTTATAACCTAAAGATCTTGATTCTTTTCGATATTTGCGCATATCAAATTGTAATTTAATGAATTATAGCCTTTGATTGTAGGAAAAATCACTTTCGATTTTGCTTGTTCTCTAACCATCTCTCGAAAATGTGGGCGTATCCTGCCTGGCAGTGCCAGCTTACTATCTTTTTAAATCCCATAAATTTAATTTCTAAGTGAGATACTTACAAATTTTAAAGACAACTTCTTTTATTGTACTATATAAGTAATAAGGTTATACGCTTTGAAATGTTATGGAATGTAAATTGATTGACACGTGGATGTACTGTATTTTACGTGGTATAATTCAATGTTGAGTATAAGTCGAATCACCATATTTTACAATTTTTTCCGACCTTCATCCATATATAAGTCAAAGCGGTATATAAAACGAATGTTTTTCGACCCCACAGTAGCAATGTATTATCAAGTTTTGCAACTGTTATCCGAGTGCAATACCGTGCCCATGTAGGCCAAGCAACATTGGAAGTTAATAAATGTAGGACTAACTTGAAAAATATTCCAAGTTTATTTTACAACTAGTGTTTAATTTCTTGATCACTGTTTAAAAATAAACCACCCAATTGATTATTGATGTATAATGATTC
Source organism: Patella pellucida (assembly GCA_917208275.1). NCBI lineage: Eukaryota > Metazoa > Mollusca > Gastropoda > Patellidae > Patella > Patella pellucida. Next base: position 70,184,021 of record OU795039.1, read on the forward strand.
ATTTTTGAACACGGTCAGGAAATTAAACACTTGTAAATTGGACTCTCATTATCAAAATTAATCAGTCAGCTTTAAAGTGGACACAAGTACAAATAAGATGATTTTTTGTGATTTTAAGTGATTTTTGTACCAATTTTAAACAAATATTTGATATTAAATCAATATGAAAGAAATTAGTGCTAGATACACTAGATTAAATGATACCCATGTTATAGTGCTATTAACAACATAATAAAATAAAATTTAGTGCCTTGAAATGTGATGTTATAGAATCATTTAGCCTAGAAATTATCCTTTGACAAAATAAAAACATGAAAATAAAAAACCTCCCTCCCCAGTGTTCCAGCCAGGATCAGAATATGTTGCTCAAGGCTGGGGGAGGGGCTGTTGCGTACTTGCGGTCAGGGATCATGAGAGTTAAAGTACAGTACAGTGCAATGACATGACATAGCATGGCACAGCACAACCAGCAATTCGTAGTATATAATGTATAATTAATGTATGAATGATGTTAAATAAATATTTTTAATAAAAAAGAAATACAGAGGAGCATTCAGAAATAAGGGTGGGGGTGGAAAACAATATTGACCAGAACTTTTATAACTTACTTATTCTCTATTTATAGTATATAAAATGGATTTATAACACTAAACAGAAGTACTGGTATGTCTTTAAACATACCCGTTTCATTGATTATTTTCTCTTAATGAAGTGGGTTTGGGTGGCCTAATTGTTAACATGTGTGCGTTGGATCAGAAGGTCTGTCATTGTGTCAAGTGGAGTGGTTTCGATTCCACACTTGTACGTGACAAGGAGAAGGGTGACCTGTCCATACTCGTGGGTGTTTTCTCTGGGTCCTTTGGTTTTATCCCACTGTTTAAAACCCCTACGCACAGGCAATTTTATTGAAATAAAATTGAATCATAAGTTAGTCCTAAAATGACCTAGGCTGTGTCCAGTGGATGTTAACCCCATTTCTCTCTTTCTCTTATTAATATTAAATGATGATTATCTCAGACAATCTATATAGACTGCAATTGACTTTCATTTATTATTTGATTGGATGTTCGTGTTACATTTATTATTAGTATTTGTATTGGTGCCATCATTGGTGATTCTATTTTTTGACACAGTTACAGTGAGACTTCACGTTTGAACAGACGTGACTATCCATAAGTAAATGTATCTCCATAATAACAATTGTGTAAAAAAAGATATTTTTTTTACAATTTTATAAATGAGATCTAACTATAAAAAAGAAAGGAAGAGGTTATTTAAAACAACATGGTTTACAAGATAAATTAACTTGTAAATGCCAGTTGTATTTATGAATTAAAATTATCTCGTAAATTTCTGAATTGTCTATTTTCTGTCTTGTCCGCAGGTTTATCTTGTACATTTTTGTTTTGCGTGTAGTGGGATCCCCCTGTACTTACTATTAGAGTAGAATTTTAGCCCTTCGTACTGCAGAATGTTCTCATAGTCGGGTTTTGCTCCTGTTTGCTCACCACATGTATTATTTTAGCGTTTTCTGAGAGTCTGTCCGGATTATCGCCCTTATTGTTAAAATTATTTGACGTTCTAACATCTGACATCAACTGGCAGACTATCGCCATTGATAAGACGACCACTGTCAAGATTGGTCGCATTATTTTTGTAACGTCTGTTTTGTAAATCATTTTAGTGAAGCCTGTACCAAAACAGGCGCGGGACTGTACAGCGCAGTGGATGCTTACGGCTGGCCCCCGGATGCATTCACTTGATTTGATAATTGTTATTTTTTGCAATGTCTATTTTTTGTCTTGTTCGCAGGTTTATCTTATATATTTTTGTTTTGCATGTAGTGCGGTCCTCCTGCACTTACTAGTAATACTAGTAAAGAATGACAATTGTTAAATTAAACTGAACATTACATATCCTTATGGATGTTTAATATACATATTTGACTTTGAATTTAATTATGGCATCAGAAGTGGCTAAATTCATAAGCCAGTCTCCATTAACCCCTGGTGACCTTTTGACCTCGATAACTCCTGAAAGCTCCCTCACCTGACTGTTCACCCACCATTTTCGGATTCCTGAGGAAAAATGCTTATAGAAAAGTCAACTCCCGCTTTTTGCCTACCTTTCGGATAATACTCGCTCTGGTCTATGTGTGAAAGTTTCAAATCCAGTATGATTATCCAGGCACGTACACGAAATTTGTTGACCCACATTTAATCTTAAAACTTTTGAAATGGTGTCACAGGTACTTGGAATGAAGTAGGTTAAAATTGGGCACAAACACCACATGGCTATTAAAGATGTGAATAAGGCATGCCGTGTTCTATAGGAGTAATTTTGTCAAGACAGCTGCACTACGGTCTACTCTTATTTGGAATTCCAACTGTCAAATATTCTCTTACATGCACATCAATGTGTACACAAGTCTTTGGTTTTTCATCCCATTCAAATGACTAAACAAAGTTCTTTGCGTGGCATTCAAACTGGCTCCACTGACAAGGGGAAACCACACTGGAAATCCTAATTCACTTTCTCAGCACACACGAAAACTCTAGGCTAGTAAGCGAACACCTTACTAACTGTACTAACTTGGGAGCTTTGGCAGACAAGTAGGTAAGAGCAGTCTTGCTAGCTTGGAAGTCGTGTGTTCGAGCCTTGCAATGCCTGAGAAAGTGCATCATGATTTCTGACATGGTTTGTTCAAATAGGACAAAAAAACATTCTCCCGTGTATACACAGGCATGCAGGTAAAAGATCCCTTGGCAGTTGGAATTCAATATAAGAGTAGGCCATATTGGCGCTGCCTGGCAAAATTTCCCTCATAGCACACTGAATGGCGTATGTCTGTCTTAATTAGACCAGTCGTAGCAGAACTGTAGCACAATAAATTTCATTTCATTTCATTCCTCGCTGAGCCATTACGGCTCCCTTTTGCAGACACAGAAATGACCACCTTTTCTCACTAAACTATATATTTGACCACTCTTTTGAAACATATAAATATGATGCTTCCGACCAATTTAAATCAAAACAAAAAAACAATGAAGAACATCCAAGATATTTGTTTTATATTTTTAAACAAAATGATTTGAGATTGCATTTCTTAAAAAAAAAAACGAAAACAAATCAGACATTGATGTATTTTCCATCTTCATCTTTGGCGATGGTATGTAAATCCAAAAACTGTAACGTCCCTTCTCTTATATCAAAGTTATCGTGAATGTCATCCATACTAATAGATACGGAAGGATTAGAATGCAATCGGTTTGGTATTAATGCTGTATCACAAATTTTATCATTTTGACATAAAGAATCGTGGTTATTTTTGGAAGAAGAATAAATAATCCCGACTGTATGAGATCGATGAATCTTTCGAATAATTCCATTATGTTCTATATTTTCACCTATTATGAGAGTATCATCACTATTACAGCTATATAGCTGACTAGTTTTATTTACAAGCGGTGTCCGAGATGGACTGGAGGGATAGGCATTACTATTACTTTTGACACTTGAGAAGCTTGGATACGTCCTTGATCGCACTGCCGTTTTGGGAGTTTCGTATTCCTCACTACATATTTCTATGTCTGTATTATCCATATCGTCTAACTCATATTCTGATTCCTGCTCACACTTCTGTAATGCAAATACAGTATTCTTTTTCCGACAGAATGCTAATATAAATCCTGTGGTCGTTATCGTCACAACTAAAAATAACGTCATGATAATTATAACGGCTATAAAGGAACTGTGATTGTGATAATCGGAAATGCTGCGAGAATGCATATAGTCACTTGGAGATCCGCTATTTGATCCATTCTGTAATTTCTGTGAAAATGACGCAATAACGCTTTCACTTTCACTTCCTGTCAAAGCAGTACTGTCTGAATCATTCATTTCTTTTATATATGAAATGGTCTAACTTCGTTAAGTATGTATAACCACTAGTTTACGAAAGTTATACATATCTTCTTTTTTTCCTTCAAAATTATTTTCCTGGAATTGTTTTACGTCACAATAGTTCAACACATACTTTTATAGGTTGAGTAAAGTCTCTATGACAAAAATTCGCAACTTGATTGATTCGTTTTTATCCTGAAGCTTAATTTCAAACACCGAAGCCTCAGAAAATATGATTACATTTGAATTGCAAATCAAGTTGGTGTTCAAAGATAGCACATCACATAACATGAGATCAGAGAGAAAGGGAGAGAAAACCTGTGGTTAAAGTATAGCTTTAATCAGCCAGTTGATATTAGGACAATAAATCAATTTCACATAATCCAGTTCTATTAGAGTTGTCAATGTAACACCAAATAAACCACAGTTCGCTATACATGCGTGTCATTAACTTCTCTTACTGGCAAGCCGTATAACCGAGTCCCTTTAAAATTTGTTGAATTAACTCGGATATCCTAGAGCATTCATTTTGATTGCCTTTTATTTACCCAACAGACATGTCTTGTTCCATCAATGTAACCTCGACATCCCCTGGAGTTAATGCCGCAGCAATATCGGACAGTACAAAGTAACTTTAGTTTTTGTCAATTACATCAATACTGTTCCTTTTGACAGTATCATTACCATCAGTAGCTACGGGGAACAAATATATTCGTTCTTCCTCGCAATCCAATATCCACCTGTTTGATTTTCCTAGACCAACGGAATGAAAATAAGAAACCCAGTGTTGATAACTTGTTGGAAGTTGGTCTGTTTTGAGATAAAGTGATGAAATTCTCTCATGTCATTGATTGACACCAGTCAAAATGTAGCCAGCAATGTCGCTAATTAGAAGAGGGCTGTATTGATTGTGGGAATGATTGTACGCCAACCATACAGCTAACCTCTCCTCCATCCAGGTCACACTTCCGTACATAATCTCTGAAAAGACAGCAAAACATCACATGGATTAGTTGTTAGTTAATCACATTTTACATAGATATGAAATCTTATAAGATACATTTTTTTTTTAAAACTTCATTAATAGACTGGTTTAGAGAATATTGAAGTCTCTGAATTTCACTTACAGGATTGAGGAATCTTTGCAAATTATGATTCCGGTATTGTGAATGTAATATCAAAAATTTGACATTATACATTTACATGTGTATAGATGAATATGAAATCTTATAAGATAATTAAGAGCTTTATAAGTAGACTGTTGTAGAGAATATTATTAAATACTAAAGTCTATGAATATAACAGAAGGTACAATTTTTATGGATAAACAATTACTGAGTTTGATACTAAGCGATTTTTCGACGAGGATACTTACGTCTTTATCAAGCAAATGATACAAATAAATGATTTTTGTGGGCAAATATATACAGAATATTCAACAAAGATAATAATCAAATGCTATTAAAGCTTTATAAAGATCAGTGTATTAACACTATTAATAGAAAACCAATAAATGTAATTTAAGAGATTGAGGAATCCTTTGTAAAATATAATAATATTATTGTGAATGTATAATATAAATGGTTGTATTCGTTGGTAAAACAACCTCTTTTTAATCCAATTGGATCCAAGCTGGGAGATTATCTACCAACGATATTTTGAATTTGTTTTCTTCATTCTGGCTTTATAAATCCGTGAACGGATTGTTTTTTTATTTGAAATATCCAGACAAATAAAAGTTGGCTTTTGTCATTTTTTATTGACAAACTTAAATCCACCACTTATAAGTACGGTGTTCGGTGAAATCTGGGATGGCAAGGTTTCTTTTTTTTTAAATTCTTTGCAATTGATAGTAAGGTTATAAAGTTGAACTCAAGTAATGAAATAGTATTTTATTTGATGTTGTTGTATTTTTGATATAATATAGTAGTACCGGTATAAAACTATTCAGTGTAGACTGACGTCTGTAATTATCCAGACCATAAGCACCTCTTGATATCATTGCTAGCCTGAGATATTTACCGGATTATCATCCGGTTTGCTGCTCAACTTGCAAATATGATTTAATCATGAAATGGATAATCAAGACTATTGTTTTTATCGTACCAACTTTAGTAATGATGATCGAGGCTAGGTCAAAAATTCAATCACTTAGTTATTGGTTCAGAGTGGATCAATTTGACTAAAATTGTCTGCAAATTCCCTTTACATTAAATAGTTTTTAACTATTATAATGAGAACTCCCATAATGTGTCTTTAAATAACGAAAGACGATCAACGATTTATTAAATACGATTGACTGATAACTTAACATTAGTGTACATGGTGTATTGTAAATAATTAACATACTATTAATACAAGTGACTGGCTGTTGTATACTAATTACTACAAGGAAAACTAATTATCTTAATCACCACTACAAGTTTTCACCTGCATAACTTTCTATATTTAGAAATAACTAATCTCCTATATTTTTGTCGTATCCGGAACTTGCTGATGGACATTATGGATCAATCATAGCAAAAATCTTTACTTTGAAAACTGTTTTACCTATACTATATATCACATTATAAATTGGTGGACAGCAACATTGTCCTTTAAGAGTAAAAGATGATAAATTTCAAGTTCATGGATCAACCACAGCAAAGATCTTTACTTTGAAATTTGTTTTACCTATTCTAGTAATTCTATAACATTCTAAATTTGTGGACAGTAACATTGTCCTTTAAGAGTAAAAGATAATAAATTTCAAGTTTATGAAATTGATAAATGGTAAATGATACTGTATACAGAACAGTACAGATCTTTAGGGATGTTTTTTTTTTGCAGTTTACTTGGTACTCTAGTTAGTTCATTGTCTTAATCATTTAAAAGGTTACAAAAAAGGATCTAAACTTTGACATCTTGTTAGCTTGTACTGTAGACATGTACACACAATATACAATACAGTGCTCAATACATAAAAAAAAATGGAAGAAAACTGATCTTAACTTTGACATCCTGTAAATTTGTAAGAACAAGTAAAAAGAAAACGAATGAATGAATGAAATGGGGTTTAACGTCCTACGCTTTAGCACCTAACCTGGGCTAATTGAAGACGGAAAAAGAAAACGATGTACATGTTGTAACTGAATAAGATATACAACAACAAACGTAAGATTTATATCAATAATAAATAGTTGTTTGTTGGAAAATCAGTCAAGCAAATTGTTTTAAAAAGGCAATTAAAAAGAAATGAAGCAGCATAATAAATCAATTCTTGGTTGTTATAAGATTCCTTGGTCTATGTGAAAACATGGAACTAAATAGATACATAATTGATGCTTTTTCACTAAGTCCAAGACAACTGTAACTAAGTCAAGCGAAGCCTGCATGTTCTCACATCTATTATGTATGATGTGTTTTCAAATACAAGACTTTTTTTTGTTGAGAGTCTGACAAGTATCCTTAAAGCAAGCGATCAACGTTTGTTATCCCTGAAGTTTAAATTTGAATTGAACAACCGTAAATATTTATACCAAATAAATTATCAATAATATATTCATTTGGTTAGTATTTTATTTAATTTGAAACAAAATGCATAATAGCATAAAAAAATGTGCTCAAATTAAATAAATATATAGTGAGCAGATAATACCCTATTTAAATTTAATATGATTTAAGCAAACCTTTAAAACATATCTTATTCTAATACATGTACATTCATATTCCAGTAGTTATACTTCGAACAGCATCTACAACTTATTCTTTTAAATTAAGATTTATATTTTCTACATCCATTATAATTAAAATTCTCCACACACATACATGTTGATATGTTATATTCTCTCACATGTAGATATATATTATAATTTATATTCTCTACACACATACATGTTGATATGTTATATTCTCTCACATGTAGATATATATTATAATTTATATTCTCTACACACATACATGTTGATATGTTATAAGTTATATTCTATATCACATGTCAATATATTGTCTACACATACATATTTTATAGGTTATAAGTTATATTCTCTATCACATGTAGATATATAATTTATATTCTCTATCACATGTAGATATATAATTTATATTCTCTATCACATGTAGATATATAATTTATATTCTCTATCACATGTAGATATATAATTTATATTCTCTATCACATGTCGATGTTATATTATAATTTATATTTTCTTCATTTGTGTTGATTTGTTATAATGTATATCCTCTATAATTTAAATTCCCTACATGCATTAATGTATATGTTCATGTAGAAATGATATAATTTAAGTTCTCAATACATGTAGATATGTTTTAATTTATATTCTTTAAATCGACTATATATATGTGATAGATTTTCTACTACATAATACAATTAAATGGAAAGCTAGCCTACCAGAAATACTAGACTTCGATTTTTATTTAGTGGTTAATTAAGGCCGAATAATTCTTTGGATAATTACCCAAAACCATTTCTATAAGCACTTAAAGCTCAATAGTAATGAAATTCTCATTGATTTCATCTTGACTTGAGCGTTAAATTTCTTGCATCTTACAAGAAGTTGAAGGAAGGACATTACATCAGGTTCACACTTTGTCAAAATCATCAGGAACTTTGTCACGTTTTATCTGATCAATGGATGTTAATCACCTAACTTTTGTCAAGTTTGAATACTGTGATGAAGTGTTTCCTTATCTGATCATTGAATTTTATTAGTGCACGGAGTTCCCCTGATTAATAAAAAGTAAAATTCTATGTACGAGTATATACTATCGATTCGGTTAACATTTCATATTATTGTACAGGTCAATAGGTCTGGTTGAAATGACGACATAGAGTGGTCTCTGTTTACTAGCATGGATTGCTTTCTTTTCATTCAAGACATCAACAAATTTATCATGTATACAAACCGTTAATCCATTGAAAGAATAGCTGACGCGTGTAACTTACGCGCGTAGACAAGGTTTTTTCCTTCGACAAACAGACAACTTTTCACATAAAGTATCCGATACTCCATTTGCTCAAATTTTATAACTAGAAGCACTTTGAGATGAATGAAAGGAAAACATTGATTTTGTGTTGTTTGTGGGATGTCTAGTTATACGTAAGCTTTTAGATCAGAGACATAATGCTTAGTTTGGTCTGTGATTTTGAAAGGACTTGTTTTAATGTATTGGAGAGGTTTATGAGTTCATTAAAAACAAATTCATCAATATTTCAAGAACCCATTCAATTTCGTTCCTTGATTGAACTGTAAAAATTGGAAACGCTTCTAAGTATTCTTGATTTAATTTATTTTTCAAATTCAAGTGTAGGATAGTTTTTTTAATTTGAGGTTTGTAAGAAACACCTTCTAGTCTTTTGGAATTGCTTTTATTATTAGCGAAATGGCGTGGGTCAAATTGACATATATGACGTTAGGGTGAATTATAACCACAGCTAATTAGAATAGGAAAGAATTGTGTTAGAAAGATGTTTGATGATTTACATGTCTCAAAACAACACATTAAATTCAACCACTTATGTGAGTGTTTTGGGAATTAAGCTTTATGGTTAAAGGGACAATAACACTTATTCTAACTACGAGATGTTTAAATGTCCTCTACCTGTTGTGTAAATTATCGATTACATCCTATTTTACTTGTCCAGAGAGTTCGAAAATATGTTTAAATCCAAGTTACATTAGAAAGTGTTAACGTAAGGCCTTTCAAATCATACAGTTGAATTTTTCCAATTTTTTCAATTAGGTATGTTACAACAAGAGTGGTATAGGGGCTTTAAATGTTTATCTGATGAAGGGATCTTCTCATTCTTTTAATGGAATAAAATATGATTTTTAAATTTATTTGTCTTGCTTAATTGAGATTTAGTGTACATGTAGGTCACATAATTATAATGCAATACCGGTGTTGAATTTTGATAAAGTATCTTTGGTGGAATATAGCCAGGTTGGTGCTGATCTGCCATTGAACACCATTTGATGTGCGGTTATATTACCGTGTTTTCCAGTGTATTAGGCGCACCTTTTTTACCAAATATTTTATTTTCTAAGTTTGTAGTGTAGGTCACATAATGCAGTATTGAATTTTGATAAAGTATCTTAGTCTTAGGTGGAATAAAGCCATGTTGGTGCTGATGTCCCATTCAACACCATTTGACATACGGTTTTATTATAGAGTTTTTCATAAAATGGCATCACTGGTACATGTATATCATTTAACACATTCTAGAACTCAAATTTCTTATCTCCTAGAGTACCGGTAATATGATTGAAGCTAAGATAATTTGCCTGCTGTCATTGACTGTATCAAGTGTCCACTGATGAAATTTGTCATATGAAATTAACACTGGCTCAGCAATAAAGTGATCGCTGTTCATTGACATGTCCATAAAAATCAGGGTTATATGTCATCCCCAGAGAGGAATTATTAACGACAGTAAATGAATACAAGGGATAGATTCACAAAGACTCGTTACTTAATCCAGCCTTCTGCATATCAAACAGTAGACTGAAAATAGACTGATTACTTCTGAGTTATCCGAGCGAGATTGTAAGAGCTGATTGCATAAAGTAATATTTATTGGGTTTATCGACAAAAACCTGTAGTGCCTTTATACATATAGTCGACTAGCTTTTATTATAGGAATATGTCCCATAACAATTGACATAAAAACGTAATTCAAGTAGAAATTGGACTGACAAGGGAAATGAAATGAAATTAAGAGTGTCCATAGATGATGAAATAAGATTAGGAATGCTTTAAACTGTCAATCATAGTATATCTCTCTGGAATCGCGGAATATTTAATATAATATCTTTACGCATCGCTAGACGTTTTTTGTCTGCCAATCTTTATGTAGAATATTCTGAAGAATCTTTATGCCCTTGATATGGTGTACAAATGTAACATCATTATACGATCCCGACTCACATCTGTTATCTAGAATAAATGAATATATAACTTGTAAAGATCGGATATGAGATTTCTCTCTAATACTAGAACCTTCTGAATATGTCTATCTGAATTCCGTCTGAAGCAAAATACCTCATTACATTAAAAGGTATGGTCTGATGCCTTCTCTGTTTTATAAATTAGAACTTGTGTTCATTAGTATCTGTATATCATCAATAAATTAACTAGTAATACATGTAGTATGAAGTTTTTAGTGTTTCTCTGAGGTGACATCACGTCATATGGTGTCAAATATTCACTGCTACCCAATTATAATCGCCAATTTTGACGGATGGAAAATGTAATTCACCCATTGAAGATTATATTTGTTAGAAAATATACAGGACATGAAATTTCAGTGATATAAGCTTCAAACATAATAAATGCAGTAAAACTTATAGCTGTAAGTGTTACCTTACATGTACGTGTAAAAATTAAACCTTAATAAAGCACAATAAGTGCAGTAAAATTTATGTGTAAAAATATAACCTTAATAAAGCACAAAAAGTGCAATAAAATTTATGTGTAAAAATATAACCTTAAACACTATAAATACAGTAAAACTTAAATGTGAAAATATAACCTTAAACACAATATATACAGTTAAATGTATAGCCGTGTAAAATTATAACCTTAAACACAATAAATGCAGTTAAATGTATGTATAGCCGTGTAAAATTATAACCATAACACACAATAAATGCAGTTAAATTTACTGTTATTGTTATGTGCACAATAAGTTCAGTTAAATATACATTAGATGTGTGAAAATTTGGAATTGCTTAAAAGTGTCAGATGAATACAATTACAAAATCATGAATACAAGTGTTAGCTTAAACAATATTTTATTCAATAAACTGAAATGGATTGAACAACAAGGCCTAATAAATATGATGTAAAAAAAATATCTATAATGGAAAGTCGTACCAGGTGTTATGGGATCTACAGTTATATCCCCCCACCCCTCTTGAGATATTTTTACTCAGTAATAACCTTTTCAGTTTATTTTAATTCTTCCTTGGACTAGATTCTATCAGTAAAAATCAAATAACTCAAATAACTGATGAATTCTGATATTTCTAATACCACTAAGCCCCAGGGAAATTCATCTGGAAGTTTTTTTTAACATGATATTGAATACTTTTATGATATTAATTTTTTTAATGCAATCGCTCTAATGCTGTTACATTTTTTGTGTAGTGTTGAAAATCTGAATTTATAGGTTGTTTAAATTAATATGAAGAGCAATATTTACGTACATGTACAGTTGAAAGCAGGGGTCTGTTAGTCAGGTAGTCAACCCTTCCATCTCAATTTCATTGCTTGAGACCTTGGGACACAATAACTCTGCTTCTATTTGAACTAGAATGTCAAACTTGGTGTGTAAGGAGTTTGGTAGGCGAATGGTTTAATGCATGCGCTTAAGATCATAAGGTCTGACATTGAGACAAGTGGTTTCGATTTCAATTCCCTGCTTGTATGTGACAAGAAATAGGCCTTCCAAGTTCAAACCTTGCAGGTTTTTGGTGTCCTCTGTTTTGGTCCCACTGCTAAAGACCCATACAGGCCCGTGAATTATTGAAATAAAATCTAACCATATGTTAGTTCTGAAATAACCTATTTCGTGTTAAGTGGACCTTAAACCCTATTTCTCTCTGTCTCTCAAACTTGGTAGAGATGTTCATTAGGTAAATGTTTTGACAAATTTTGGTGATGAGCAGATGACCTTCTTGTGTTCACCACATTTAACCAAATAAGGTACACGTACAATAGACATGTGATAACCATATTTTTTCAAATAAGTTACATGTACAATAGACATGTGATAACCATATTTAATCAAATAAGGTACATGTACAATAGACATGTGATTACCATATTTAATCAAATAAGTTACATGTACAATAGACATGTGATAACCATATTTAACCGTATAAGGTACACTGTGCGTGTTGATTACCATGTTTAACCAACTACGGTACAATATACATGTAATAACCATGTGATTACCACCATGACCAATTGAGGTACAATATATGTGATAACCATATTCAACCGTATGAGGTACACAGAGCGTGTAATAACCATATTTAACCAACTACGGCACAATGTACATGTGATAAACCATATTTAACCATATAAGGGACACTCACTATACAATGTGATTACCATATTATTAGTACACATACTCAATACCGAATAAATCAACAGATTTTTTTCAACTAAAAGAACATTTCCAGATATTTGTTCATAATTTGAAGAAAAATTATTTTGATTATGTCAATGATTCTATAAACGAACATAGAAAAAACGAAGTCGAAGTACACAGCTGCAACATGGTTAACTTACTACAGATTTAGATGATTGTCTATTTAGATGATTGTCTCATACCTAAGTACGCAGATGTTCTTTCAATTGATTATACAAAATGATTGAAAAGCACATCAAAATAACTTGTATATATATATAATTCTTCTGCTCATAAAGAATGACTATTTTTTTCTATTAATTTTTTATGACTATTGACATACGGTATATCTAAAGATACATGTATGTTTCGAATGTTGTTATGTCAGAAGCTAGTCAGTTCTGTTATTAATAAATTATGTTTTTTATGACATGCTATAAATATAGATAAACTCATCAACTGATTACATTCCTCTAATAATGATTGATCCGTTTATGATAAAAAGTTAATAATTGATTGATAAAGATGATCAAAACAGGTGATAGATTTCCTACTTTATAGAGGCTACATAAACATAATCAGAAATGTAAATTATTTAGTGATTTGTTTATCGTAGAATTTTCAGACATAGAATATAAAACTTTTGAAATATCAAGAGAAAGATGGGGTTTAACGTCCAGTTGACACAAACTAGGTCATTTTGGACTAACACATTCGTTATCCATTCCCACCTTTAAAATATCACAAATAGAAGTGTTGCCTTTAATTAATATTCTGTATTTGATATTTTAGCAGACGTAGTGTTACTTGGAATCTGACAAGTTTTATCTTTAAAGGCAAATCTACTCACTCCATGACTTCTTCCACATGATCTGTCTATAAACTGACTGACTGGGTAAAATCTTGTGTGTAAAATATTACATACAGGGGGAGGGGGGGGCATAACAGTTCTTGTTTTTTTCTTTATTAGCAATATCAATTAAATAAAACCAAGTACAAATAATGTAAACCATTAGACAAAATGTTATTAAGCAAATTGTAACATGCTTGCGGAAGGTTGGATGACCAAATAGTTAACGCGTGCATGCTGTATCATAAGGTCCGTCATTGAGTCAACTAGTTTGGTTTCAAGGTGGCTAAACATCTATCAAACTTTTCCATTCTTGTGACTGTTTGATTATTACAGTTTGCACAAGAAAAGTTCTCTTTATGCTACAATTATTTCGTCCTAAATGTTGATGGAAAAGTGCCTGGTACTTGTTTAAACCTTCCACTTACATACATGTAACTATAATTTTAAACTCCCTAGGAACTAATTGAACATACTTGAGAAATGCAAATTCAATAGAACTGCGATTTATTTTAGCATGCAGCATGTGTTATTGCTCAGCTCTTTTGGAATGAAAAAAAAAGTTCCAGGTATTCTGTTCAACCACAGCCGAAGTGAATACAAAATACCAACCCAAAAAAATCTTAGCTTTCAATTTTATATCGTGATTGCTATCATTAGAAAAAGGTGCTTTTTTACCCCAAAAATAGTGTAATAAGCAATTTCATTAATTCCCTCCACTTTTGTTTGGATTTTCTTTTCGTTTCTCGGTGGATGTGTTATCTCGAGTGACAGGTGCAGAGAGAAATTGGATTTTCTTAAAGGTTCCATTGTTGTTTGTGAGGAAATCAATACAGAATTTGTAGAATAACAGACGGAGAAATTGTAAACGAAGTGATGGACAAGGATGTAACTTATTACACTGACAGACGTGTTTCTATTAAAAACTGATGTCTAATGGCAGTTTCCAGATTAACTAATCAGAAGTGACAGGAAAATTTAATAGATTTAAGAAAGTTTTGTTCACTTATTTCTGAATTTACACTGTATCTGGGGAAAACTAATTGATTTATCTAAAAAAAACAAAAAACAATTATCAGCCATGGCTTTACTTACAAAGCAGTTCTTCTAAACAATGTATGTTAAGAGTTAAGAGTTCAATAATTGAATAACAAAATGGGGAAAACCATTAAATAAAATTCTTTGATGCCTGTTTTCTTTTGTTCTAGTACTTAGATTTGTGCAAAATTATATTGGGTGAACGAAAGATGCATGTTAATATTGAAAAATGCACCCAATAATCAATGTATACCAACAATGTAGAAATACATGAAGGAACCTCTTTTTTTTTCAAGACTTTATTTTTCAAATTGTAGAATGCAAAAACGATATTGGACTAATGTAAAATAATATTTCTGAATGTGATGTGCCTCAAATTTATTTTTCTTGGCGAAATAATTTAGTCAATTTATGAAAAATCTAATTTTTCAAAAACCATGATCTATTTGTGAAACAATATGTGCATGAACACGGCTTTTATGACAACAATTATAATGAGGTATAACTCCTGCATCTCTCTTAAGACATAATTATCTTGAATTGAAAATAATAAAATGTATTCCCCCACTTGTATTGTGTGATCATATTACTATACTGTTTAGATATTATTCTCATTGATTTGATCGCATGATAGACTAACAAGAAGAGAAATAATTATTAGCCCCGTAGGACAGATAACTAATAAAATATTATATTATAAAACATAATATAATTGGCCAATAAATAGTAGTATATTAAGTGTATATAACACCTTTTTTAATTATTTAATTATCTCTCTAGTTCCATTTTTTTCTCTCTCCCCCTTTCGTCAATGAAACTGAGCCACGGTGGCTAAGTGAGTAAGATGCTGGTTCGTTATCCAAGAGGTCCCGGCATTGGTTGAGAGAGTTAGTCGGGACTTTCCGACGAGGGTTCCACTTGTCAGTGGTGCTGGATGGAGGGCCTGACAAACAGCTATATAACCGGATTGAATGAAAAGTCAAGATCCTGTGAACATATTGGCATGCACATAAAAGATCCTTGGTTGGACTTTGATTTAACATTAGGCTTTAGCGCTGCTGTCCGGGCAAAATTTCCCTTAATGCAACTGTATGCCTGTCTACATAATTAGCCTAATTGGAGCAGAACAGTAGCAGAACATTAAACCCAATTCATTTTCATCAGTGAAACAAAATTTGTTTTTCCTGGAACTGATTGATTAAAATTTTAATATCTTTTCCTGTACCATGCTAACTTAAATATATACAAACTTTAAGAACTGTTACGAAAGTTATCTAGGGGATTGGTGGATGTCTGAATGGTCATCTGACCATTTTCGTGGGCTTTCTCCAGGTCATCAGGTTTGCTCCCTCTGCTAAAGAGTAAAAGACCCCTACGCACAAGCCAATTATTGAAATAAGAGTGATCTACCAATTTTTTAAAAGCACCTACATGTATCAGCTGTGGCTATACCGTATAAAAATTTAAGAATAACTCATCATTTATTGATATCATTGTGTTAGGTGAATCCCCCAAGATAATAAAAATGAGATCAAATGTTCTGAAAAAAGTGGCTTTAAAACAGGAAACCCTGATCTACTGGTATTTTAGTATAGGACATCTTGAAACTAAAGGTGTGATTGATGTTTGCCATTAAAACCTGCGTCTAGAAGAACTATTGATTCAGCTTAATGATATGGTACACACTTCAAGATCAACTATTTGTGTTTTTTAATTTTAAATAACTGTAGATAAATTGATGTAATTTAAGAGTGTCTGAGACTAAAACTAGCTTCTATCATTTTGTCTGCTTTAAAGTTAAAGTATTTTTCATCTATTCTAAATAATACACAGTTACGATATAGCGAAAGAAAAGTTGTCAGTTTATACACATCTTCTAGGAATATGAACATATTAAAGATGCATTATGTATGTTCATTAAGACAAGAGATACAATGTTAATGTCATTTATTTTGACCTCAATGTTATATGAATTATTAATTTAACATCTACATAATCAACTCTCTAAAGCATCCGATGATTGTGATATTACACTGACTGAAACCCAAGCGCTACATAATGATTTAATTTCAAAATTGATAATCGATTAAAGTAATTTGACAGAAATATTCAATATATTCCCTTTTCATTATCTATTTTACACTTTTATGAGGAGAACTGTTAAATTTTTATCTAAATCCTCCTTGTAATTGATGCAGGATGGGAGAGCCTGGAAAGGACAGCTGTCAAGTCATTCGGATGAGTTGATACTCAATATAAGAGTAGGCCGCAGTGCTACTGTCCAGGCAAAATTTCTTTCATAGCTCACTGTATGGCGTATGCCCGTTTTATTACGCCAGTTCGAGCATTTTCTTTTTCTTAATCTTACATACAGGTAATGCATCTTTAAACTTGGTCTTTTTTTTTCTGTTTATATCTTAGATATGAAATTGTGACTGAATATTTATAAACTTATTATTGATAATTTTGTTTTTCTTATGCTTGATTTCTTTCTCCTAATTTCTATGAATAATTGAATACAGTTACTTGAATATCTGAATATATGGCTATGTGATACTATTATTTGCTAGAATAATGTTTTTGGAAAGGGATTGTATGTTATAACAAGTAAAAGACTAAATAATAATGCGTTCGGAATTGGATTTTGATGGAATTTATAAAATTCAGCGAGAGGTCTCATTCCCTTATTATTAATACAAATAGCAATTTCAGCATCTCCAAGTAAAAACAATTCTGTGAATGTCATGTGCTTCTTTCTACTAAAAGGGACTATCCCAATTGGAAGAGAGTCTCAAAAGTCAGAGTACATGTATGTATGAAAGCGCCAAAATATAGAAGAAGAATGGTTTATTTACCTTGTCTCAATATTTCAGCTCAAAATTAAATGTAAACATCAAAATTGCTCACTAGACACATAACCCTTTTAAGATTTCTGGTCATTTGTTTTGGTGGGTAACTTGAAAATTGATTCCCGTTCCTGAGAGGTCTATACAGTGAATGACCCATATGCTGTACTTTATAACGAAAGGTAATTTTCACCTAGACACATTAAATAAAAGTCTAGTTTTATCCAGACCCCGCGTACAACATCTTGGGACACCGGTCTCCATTTCCAGTTTAAGACTGACAGGTTTAAGTTGTTTGAAAACATATCACATATTGAATTTGTTGCTCGACCCTAAGGTAGGGGATTTTAAACATAAAATTAAGCAGTTTTATTTCCGAAAATATTATCGGAATTGACACCAAGGTTGATATTGCAGACATTTTCGTGATCTGTCTAACACACATACGCTCACACAAGGGATCAAAACCGTAACTGCAGGTCAGAGATGACAAAAGGCTATGCTATGCATCAGAGGAATTGTATCTGACAAAGCCTGAATTTATGTCTGAGAATGTCTCTTAGTACCTTGTGGGAATTATGAAATATACACTCAGTATGTACAGTACCAATTACATTAAAACTAACCAGTAAGTAATGATTGTCAGTACAACAATGACATTTTTATATAAATAGCGTATCTCTTACAAGTCATTTTATATCATAAAGGACCAGTAGGAGATTTTATTCATCAGTCACCCAATTCCTTCTTACATGCAAAAATAAATAAATATAATTCTTTTACTGAACCTGAATACATTATGGCGTAGTGATACATCAATATTTTGACAGCAATTCCACCATTGACCCAGTGTGTTCATCAAGGTCAAGTAAATAAGAGTAGTTCTGTTTTTTAATAAGAAATAGGTTACTTTTAATTAAAAAGTAAACTTCTTTAAAAAAAAAAAAAAATTCCTTTTTGATTGACCAATCAAATTCATGTAAAGCGATATCACGTAGTATATTATGAATACTGTACAGTAGAGTAAAAAAAAAAAAAATAATACTCATAAATAATAAATGAATAGGGGAATTTTTATGATTTTATGCTGTCTTAATATTTATTATACATGTAGTTGCTGTATAGAAATAATGAATTCAATTCCGGTCTTATAGCTATGGAACCTAATACTATGATAATAGCATCCATATACAACTCCTTGAAACATTGCTGTTTAATGATGTTAGAGATTTTTTTTAAAAGGGAGAACGTTCAATTATTGATGAAAGTTTTGTCGGTGTTCGCGTAACCTTTCTGACTTTGGTAATCTTCTTCAATTAGCACCTTATTGATCTGAAGAAAGTTGGTGGTGTATCGTCTGATGTCCTCCAAACGAACATAAATACCCTATTTATGTGAGTCGAGGGATGGGGAATCTTTTACAGATTGCAGGCTATCAAGATCTGAGCCAAGTGAGCGAACAAATTAAAGGGTTTCGAGTTTCTGCATGGTCTAACTTTCGGAAGAATTGATGATGTTTTGAATGGAGGAAGCTCTCCATCATCTTGTTATATTAATGTTTTAGTGAAACCTTGATGACAGATGACGGAGGTGTCAGACTATCAGAAAGGAAATGAACTGTTAATGAACCCCTATAAATCAAAACCAATATCCTACCATCCAGTGTAAACATGACCAGGAACCATACTTTATCATCAACTAAATGCGCTAATGACCAATCAGAAAATAGTCACATGATCAAAACTACATTGATAATCACCTCCTTATCCTACTTCTGCTTTACAAAGATAGCCTCTATTCCAGGTTGTTTAATATCTAATTTTATTGGGATATGCTAATCGAAAAGATTATCAAACAGCAGTAACCATAACTGCTTTAAAAAAAACACCAGTAAGCAACGACGTTAGTCCAGAAAATATTTTGTAGCTCTTATTGAGAAGTCAGTTCCTATATTAATAAACTTAACTGATCTATGAAATTTGAAAAGATAAAATATATGGTCAATTTTTAAAAAATAAATAGTGCTGGTAACATATTTGAAAAGTTAACAGCCTAAGCTTTCCAAAAGTGCAATTCTTTTTAAATTTGTTGTTTAGTTTGTCTGATTTACAGCAACAAGATGGCATACAGTTTATACTTTTGTACTTGTAGCATAAAATGAAGTTGTGCAACAATCGCCTGGTTTCGTCTGACCGGGTCACATATAATGGGTGAATCTGAGAACATCCCTTCGGCATCTTTTCTTAAGAGAATGAAAGTTTCTTCTTTAATAGATTTAAAGCAGGTGTTCTGACTTTCAATAGAAAATACTTTTACATATTTCTGTAACACACTTTGATCAGACAACTATTACTAGTACTTTCGTTGGTGATATTCTTTCGATTTTCAGTTAATATTGTATATTTTCTCTAGTGACCAGTGTTTAATTGTATCATTTGACGCCATACCTTTTCATACCAACCTGACATGTCATGCTGTTCATGCATTGTGCTATAAGAAATATTTTGCCTTCATAATGACATTTCTACCTACTGTTTTTTGCCAGATCTTCATTCCTCACAGTGGGTTGGATGACATTATGGTTAGCATGTGCATGCTAACTGCCGTGGTTTCGAATCCCCAATTGTTTCGTGGCAAGGAGTAGGTTCCCACGTCCAACCTTGTGGGTTTTCTCAGGGTCCTCCGGTTTTCTCCCACTGCTAAAGACCCCTACGCGCAAGAGAATTATTGAAATGAAATGAACCCATATCTTAGTCCCAAAATGACCTAATTTGTGTCGAGTGGACATTAAACCCCATTTCCCTCTCTCTCGTTCCTCAAATCAGTGACAAGGGGAAAGAAACTCTACTGGAAAATACATAGGAACCCGGGACATACTGATTATTGAGCAAGCCATGCTCAGTGTATGCACTAAGCTATGACTTGTTAGCCAGATATAATATAAGATACCGTACACATGTTTCAAGGTGTATAATAGACTACCGTATACATGTACAATGATTGAAAGAATTACATCTAGATTATGTCAATTGTTCTATCAATTTACATAATGTGAATGACAGTAATCAGACAGAATTGTGCAGATTACATGAATAAATATCACCAGGGGAACGTCAGCGTTGCAAATTATACATCCCTTGCTTCAATTTCAAATGAAGAACCACAGAATCAATAAAAATGTTGAATTGTATTCTATCCTGTTCGTTTTCATTATCATTTAATCAATTCAAAAATCATCGTGATGAAATTACATATTGGGAGTTAAAGAGGAAACTGGGCCCATGGGCCATTAAATTTTTATTAAAGAAGCATTAACACAATCTCCACGAATAACAAATTTTAAAAATATCGAATAATGTTAAATTGTAAAGAACCTTATTAGACTCTGCGATCTCGATCCTAATTATTGTAAAGTCAAGCACTAATCTTCTGAGAGTGCTTGTGCATTGAACTACTTGAAAACCTAATAAAAATCACTTTGATTCACGAATTGCAAGTTTAGTGTAGTAAGTTTTCTCATTGCACAGGCAGCAAAAACATTTTTGTGTCTCAAGCTCTGAAAAGTTTCTTTTGTCCATTTTTCAAGTCAATAAGTAAGAAAAGTAATTTGATTGTGTAAATTGTTTCATAAAGGAGGCAATTCGCTAACTCAGTATATATCTTCCACAGTCTTCGACATTGTAAACACGACTTATTTGTCCAATTCAAATCAACATCAATGTTATATTACCGTGAAAAGATGGCTTCTGATATCCAGTCTGAAAATTTTAAGATGCTAAAGGTCACAATTTTTGTCCAATTTTGATGAAACTTAAAATATACATGTATGTTTATACCTCAGAGATTTCGATTCCTTTTGATATTCACGCATATGAGACTATAACTTCCCCGATTATGTCCCCTGATTGTAATAGCATCCACCTCATTGTATAATTAATAAAAATCTTAATATAGTCGATCAATGAATCAAATACATTTTTTTTTTCCAGAAGTTTTATTTAGTGGCATTAAAAATGACATTTTTATCAAAGTGATGCATTAGAATTTAACGTGATTTATAAAAGGTTTTAGTTTTTTGTGGCAGATTTGCGATAAAGAGCTTAAGTTAAATTAAAAGCAGTCGTTATTTCGATCTGTTATTTGTCATGCAAAAACCCCAATTCCATACTAATTTCTACCTGACATGCCTAGAGAATAGCCAAATTACGTTAAATGGAAGCTGTGAAGCCAGATTTGAAATGCTTGATGGTGTTGTCAATGACCATTTGCTCTTTCCATTAACAGCAAGAGCTTGTAGTTGTACATATATATAACTGGCAGTAAATGAAACATACAGAAGGAAATGACGATAATGTGCAAGCTCATAGAAAGAGAGAGGATCAAAGTATCAGTTTCTTAGTTCACACTTCCTGTGATATCTAACGGCAAAATTAAGTTAAATCTCGTTGACTCATTCACTTTTAAATGGACTCACTAGCTTTTTAAAAAAAAAATCTGGTATCTATTTACATGTACCAGATTTTCATTAATGTCTATTGTCTAGAGTCTAGGCACATATAGTGACTGATTTTGAACCAAATTAAACTTGTATTGAAACTTGAGTTTTTTGTCAATTTAGAAGTGTTTCTATATGTGGACTCAGACATTCAATGAGTATTTGTAAACAGATTTCTAAGGTGGTTCAGTAATTTTGAACAGTTCATTGCTCTTTGAAATACAGGATCTATGTATGTATAGCAATGTTTGTTATAGTAATTAATTGATGGAATTTGACTCTCACTGCAAGGTGCAAGACATATGATGAGTACATTTATGTAAACAGCTTTCTAGGGTGATTCAGTAATTTTGAACATTTCATCGATCTTTGAAATTCATATCTTAATAGCAAGGAGGCTTGTCCATAAATATGACGATCCTCCTGTGAATATTTCTGGTATGCACTTCGATAATTTTCCACCCCTCAAGATGTGTTGCTCCCGGGCATGTGCCCCCGTCCGTCCCCTACTTATGTGAGGGCCCTGAATGAGGTAATATAATTAGACACTACTTATGATGCACATTGACGCTTACAAGACATTTGTACTTATTGTTAATGTTTAATTAAAGACAGCACACTTTCAAACATTTAAAGATACACATTCAAATATAAAAATGTTAAATATGGACTGAAGGGAATCATTTGATGCATTTTAGTTAAATTTACCAGGACATCCCGAGCTTGATCCTGGTGTTGGCCTTGTAATTAAGTTCCGCAAGATTTCCCAGAATTGTTTTCCTGTATCATCAGTGTTGTAGCCATGAGATCCTGGTAAGAAAATATGTGTGGTTGCTCGAAGAATACAGAAACCCAAGGTCCTTTGTCCATGTCGATGTGCAAATCATAAGAACCCTCAACAGAATTGAATAAAGCTTACGTAAGAGCTAAATCTGCCTATGACAGGTCTTTATTTGGGCATTAAATGTTATAATTATTACATAACCATAATCAGTCCTCGCTGTTATATATTATTAAAATATGTTATATAGCAAGTACAGCCAGCTCTTTTTCTAAATCTTACATAATGTCAAAGCAAAATTTTCCTCACATTAGCTCAGTTGCCGTTGAATGAATTAAACCCCATTTAATTTCAGTTAAATTCACGCCTTGGAAAGCCATCAAGTCTTCTCTTGAACCATTTCTTAGTCCACGAATTTTACATCCTTGTAATAAGGGCATGCTGTGCCATTATAGTCTGCTTGTTTTCCATTGTGATCGACCATGTCATATAACTGATGATTTGTTTTTTAAATCTGTTGATGGAATTTCTTTTAATGTAATGTGTTATGAGTGGCATGTTTTAATGCTGAAGTGAATAGCTAAAATATTTTTTTAGGTGCATTAAACCTTAAGCAAGTCACGTCTTTCCTGATTGTCAAGAATATTATTGAGTTTTGAATGTTGATGGAGCAAGCTGCAAATACAAAATAATTACATCACAATCCCACAAATTTTCGTAACCTTTTGTTTTTTGATGAAAATGCTTAACCATTTTGTCTTTTATTCTTTCATCCTACATGTAGTGACATTTATATTATTAGTATACGTTCATGTTCAATTGCCACAAAAGCTATAACATTGGCAACCGTTTTTTCTAAAGTTTATAGAAAAAGCAGAAACTCCATGTTTGATTCAACTGGAGAATATTGGATATTAGGATGATTCATATTTGAACCTTTTTTTTGCGATTGAACTTTTTTTCGCAATGCGTGTCCAATTGGGCCAAACTCATCACCAGCGAATATTATAATTTTCCTTCTAAAAATGGTGGGCCACCACCATTTTGAATTTTTCGCCAAACGTGAAATTTTTGAATAAGTCGGGAAATACTTCCTGTTACAGTAGAACGATAAAACTTGGCACAATGCAGCGAAAAGGCACAAAGATGACCTGATATTTATTTGGCATTTTTTAGAAAAAAGTCTTTCTGTAGAATTTAAGACCACAATGATTAAACTCCACCAAAATGTCATAAACTAATTTATCTACACAAATGGAGATTAATAAAAAAACTAAATGCGTTTTACGTGTTGTCCTCGATGAATATTTGATCATACAAGAGAGACAGCAACCATTCAAATAGTCACAAAAGTCATTTAATAATACAGACGAGCCACACTGTGATTCATATAGTCAGGAAATTTGGTGTGATGCATTTCGACGGACAGTAGCAAGGCCTGTAACTGTTCTTCATTACCATGATGCAGTGTCTGGTCATTCAGATGGTATGAAAATCAAGGTCCCATAGAATTAGCAATACCTGGTACGTCATAGATCCTCGATTGATGGAAATCAAAATAGCACCATAACACCATAAACATTTAATTTAAATCATTCATTTGACTTTTTTTAGTTACATGTACCGGGTACGATAAATTCGTTATGCATTTATGCAAATTCTATTAAAACAGTCGGCAGATAGACGAGTGGGCATCAATAATTAGAGTAAACACTGATGGATTGACTATGACCTTCAAAGATAATCAGTCAACCAGTTAATCAGATTGTACCACAAACAAGTCTCACATTACTCAAAATCAATTTCAAATGAGTTTTTCAGACGAAATTGAACTTTAACTTTAGATTGTAGATATAGTTTTAAGCTTTGAAAGAGTTTCATCAGATGAAATTGAATTTTAACCTTTTTTCAATTTATGTATTACTGCTTTAAAGGGACTGTCCCGATTTGAACAGAGTCTCAAAAATAAAAGTCCATTTACCCTGTTATGTCTCAATATTTATTCTCCAAAATATTGTCGGGATTGACCCTTTAAAGCTATTAGCAAATGGATCTAATTTGAGGAGAAATTTCACACTCTGACAAATATACATGTAGCTCTCCATCTTATTCTTATTGCGGAATTGGACCAACAAGACCATAAAGATTTCTTTTTCCTTAACAACTATTGTCAACTATATATATACATGTAGTTTTATTGTTCAAATTTTTTGTTATTGCATTTTTGCATTTAAATTAAACTGATGACTCGACTGATTTGAGCAAATACAAGTTCAGCATCAGGACTTCTGGCACAGTAGGCAAATTTCAGGCCCATTGATTTGGCTGAATCATTTGGCTAGTGTGTCCCCGGCTTTAGGGCACCCAAGTACTCTCATGACCAAACATTCATGACATCTTTTTTGCTTGTACATGTTGTAAGAGAAAGTCTACTAGAATGGTGACACATTCATTTGTATGAATGTCTTTCCAATTATTGTTGGCTTGAGTCATTGAATTGTTGAGAGTACTTATTACATTAGATGGTGGTCGAACTGACGAGAATTGATGGAACTTGACGGGAATTGCCATGATTTAAGTGTTTGAGAAGTATTATAGCCTCTAATGAAGGAATTCCATTGGCCGTTATTGATCAAAGACAGTCTTGATTGTTGTGAAGTTCTAGAATCTACAGGTTGTCCTGGTGATATGAAAACAGGATTTTATATTATCTTTGTAATACTTTCAAATTTTAGTGGGAGAAGCGAACGGACTAACAAATGGCTTTAATGTAACTGATTCCAAAATGCTGTAACAATATATAAATTCTGTTTTTGATACTGAAAAAAATGTACAAAACCAGTTCCTAAAAAGTGTTCCGCAGCAATTTATATATTATTAATCCATTCCAGTTTCTGGAAATATTTAAGTTGGGTTGAATAAACGGCTTTATGGTCACAGAAGTTGTAAAATTCTGTAGAAAATGTGGATTCGGTTTGTGACAAAAATGGACATAACCAGAACACCTGAAAATAGCATCTTCAATAGAAAAATTGATCTCGTGGGGGTCGCTATATCATAACCTCTGATTCGATGCTAACGAACCTATTAGTTCGGGAATTGTAAAGTAATCTAGCAACCTCTAGATTTTGTCAAACCCGCATTCGTTGCTTAAGGAACATGTCAATATACATGTAGTAACCTCATTCCATGTTTCCAGAAACAATTTGTCAGTCCTTGTTTTCATGACGTGAATTTGATACCAGTACACCCACATGTAACTGTTGACTCAATTATAGTGTTAATTGCCAATATGGAAGCCAAGGTAATACATCGTTGTCCATGCTGTAATAAGTTAATGGAGCCTTATGACATTTTATAGCAGCATTACAGTGTTACAGCATTGACCAGTATACTACCAGGAGAAATTTCGTGCTAAATTACATTAAATAAACTCATTATATGGAGTGTGAATGGGTCATAATCGTAATAATTCCAATAAAACCCCACAAATTATTCATATATTGAGTATCGTGTTCAGAGATCAATATCATAAAGTAAAGATATCAACTAATTATTTATTTACTCAAACTCTTTATCTTGTTCTATTAAAGGGACAATTAGTCTCGTAGTTTGGATTTGTTTAGATTAAACATACATTATGCAAGAGAAACACCTGCCTATTGTAGGTCTTTCTTGAAGCCTGAATATTATTTATATTATTAATTTGACATTAATAATTAAAAAACTTATCCAGATCATAATCAACTCTCGATATTTACTCGATTGGAATCCGATAAGGTGCTCAGCGCTCATTGATGATTAAATCAAAAGATGATATAGTACTGACTTTAGTAATGATGATCGATGCTAGGCCTAAAATTCAATCGCTAAATTCTTGGTTCAGAGTGCATCAGTTTGACTGAAAATTTCTGCAATTTTTTTTATTCAAATACAATTTTAACTACCCTAGCTATGATTAAAGTAATCTTCTCTTATTTTCAATAAGGGTATAAAAGATTTTATAAAGTCATGTCTACACAGCATTGGTGGTTGAATCATGATAGGGTATAATGGAATGTTGTGGGCGTATAAAAACGACATTTGACTTGTTATAGGAATTGATCAATATAACTTGACTATAATCAATGACTGAAATTACTTTCAAAGATAGAATCTGTTGAGAAGATTATCTTTCTTAAGAATGAGAGCTCAATTTGGAATAAGAGTTTCAAATTATTGTATTCATTATCCATAATTCTTTGAAGTCGGCAAAAAGCTACTCGCACTGTCAGCATTTGTGAATGTGGCTATACTTAAAACGTCAGTCTGATGTTAGAAAAGAACACTAGATAGTGCCATAGGACGATCCGTCTTCACAAATTCGAAGATGTCATAAAATATAACAACATTGGATGTTTCAGTATCAGAGGAAACAACGTAAAAAGTAACAAAGGAGACACATTAATGTTTTGATTTCATTACCTTTAATAATCACAAGCACTCATAACAAAACCCAACACAAGTCGTTTGTACGTTGACAACCCTCAATGTTCCCAAAACCGCCTAACCATTTGAGCAAGAAATAACAACTGCTCCCGGACCTCAGCCAGCAGACAAAAAGCAGCGAAACCTGTCGGGTTGACAGTTAGGGATTCCCTGAAACATTGCCCAGTGCTTGCCACATGCGCGTTTTTCGCGTAATCCAGTATTTTTCTAGTAAGATTGGGTGTCTATACTTTCCATATATACCACATTTGCCATACTTTTATTAGAAATGACCACCCGATAAATACTTTGCTGGGAACCCATCTTTAACTGCTTATAGTCAAATCAAATCAATTTTGATAACAGCTTCTTTTATTTGCTAATACTATAGACTCTTATTTGCCTCTTTTAAGTGTAGGGGTGGTTGGATGGCCATATGGTTAGCACGTACATACTGTATCATACGGCCTGTCATTGAGTCAACTGGCGTGGTTTCGAATCCCCGGTTCTACGTGACAAGGAGTAGGATTGCCTGTCCTGCCTTATCTCTGGGTCCTTCGGTTTCCTTTCACTGCTTAAGACCCCTACGTGCAAGGGAATTATTGAAATAAAGTTGAACCCTATGTTAATCCCAAAATGAACTATTTTGTGTCGAGTGGATGTTAAACTCTCTCTCTCTCTCTCTCTCTCTCTCTCTTTCTCTCATTTTAAATGTAGAGCGAAGTGAGAAGTTATAGAGAATATTGGTATGTTGATCAATATATTGATATAATTATTAATATTATACAATATCATAATTAAACATGAACAATGATTACTTATATTGATCAGTCTGTTAGATTTACAAGTTTATTGTTAACGTTATGCAAGCTGATGATGCTAGGATCAATTCAATCTGATTAAAATACAGATCCATATCTCGTTTTGTTTTTTATACTTTCAATGGCCTACACCGGTTGTTGCGATAGGTCATTCAGAGATCATACAAGCGGCCTTTGACCATATGATGTTAGACATTTGATTAACCAATTAATCAGCATTGATGTTACTAGTCGATTACCTACAGTTCCGTGCAAAACACGCCTAAAGCTCACCGTAACAGACCGTTTCATTGGCTAATCACTCACATTATCCAGAACACGTAAATGATAACAACTCTTTCAGATCCTAGTGGTAGTGCACAAGTAAAACACAATTTTGAACTATAAAAACGAAACGAAATAGGATCTGTGTTTTAATCAGATTGGGATAATTTTACTAAGATATCACAGAAGTAACAGATTTTTTTTTTGCTGTTTCGTATTGTGAAGTCCAGCAACATTCTATTATTCAATGGCCTTTAACCAGAATTATACAAGTCCATGTACATCTGCCTATAATGATATTTATAATTCCCTACAGTGGTAATAAGAATAGAACTGGCACAACATTAGGAACTGAGAAAGATCCCAATTGTCCAATGGATGTAACTTATCCCCAAGGATATCTCTCACAAATCTTACAGTCTACAATACATAGGAATGTCCAGAGTTTAATGCAGAGTCAGCAGAAAATATGCTGCGTGGGTCATTTTGAAACAAACATGATAATTTTTATTTCCATGTGCATGGTGCGGTAGGAGAATTCTGACCTGTTATTGGGGTTTTCACGAACACTGTACTACTCATCTTTGATTCAAATTGTTAAGGATTCTTTAACATGGACACCAAAAGATACAAGAAAGATCTGATTTTTCGTTTTCTCTCAGGTTTAGGTTTCCGAATGGTTAACGTGTGCATGATTGATCAGGTCTATCATTGGGTAAAGTGACATGGTTTTGATTCCCTGCTTATATAGTAATAAGGAGTAGGGCTACCTGTCCAACCTTGTGGGTTTTCTCCTGGTCCTCCGGTTTCCTCCCACTGCTAAAAACCCTGACTTCCAAGCGAATTATTGAAATAAAATTGAACCATATGTTGGTCCCAAAATGACCTAGTTTGTGTATGTTGTTTTCAATCCTCTCTCTCTCTCTCTTTAAATCTTTAGCAGGCACACTTTTCTTGTCAGCCTTATACGCTTCACCCAAGACAAATGAAGGCCAGGCTTCAATAATCCTGCCCATGCAGGGATTCAATCCCATTTGATCAAAGCTTTGATTTGTGAATAGATTTATAGATTAAATATCAAATTATTAAAGACGGGGACCAAAAATGATTATTGGGGAGAGGAGAATCTGGGATATTGTGCCATCAACAAAAACAGGAAAAATAAATTTGAATTGCAAAGTTTCTGTGCATTAACAAAAATGATTGATGTGGAAATCTTGGATTATACAAACTTATGTTTTTTTACTTGGAATCTGGGCTATCGTACCATCAAGAAAAACATCAGATATTATTAACTCTAAAATATTAAAGGAACTCGACATAGCAAATATTGATCAACAAATTAATCTTTATAATGACACTCTTCTAAGAAATATTCTGGATGACCATGCTCCCATTAAAAAAGCCAAATTTACTATTCGACCAAATCGGAAATGGTTTACTGATGAAATTCGACAGAGTAAAATCCATAGACGGTCCATGGAAAGGCTTTGGCGAAATTCTAATCTTGAGATTAATAGACAGCTATATACTCAAGCGCGGAACAAAACAAATAATTTGATTGGTAGAGTAAAAAAAGACTATATTTTAGAACAAATCAATGTTAATAAGGATAACCCAAAAGTACTTCAAAACATAGTCAATAGTATCCTGAAACCGCATAATCAACAAATACTACCAGATTACACCCATGATGCTGACCTTGCTGAAGAGTTTTCTAAATATTTTAGTGACAAGATTGATAATATTAGGACTGAACTTGAAACAGACAATAACTCCGAGACAACATGTCTATCTGTTATATCACCACCTTCTCAAGTTATGTCAGAATTTTCCCCGACATCAGACAAAGAAATCAAGCATCTCGTTGCCAAATCATCGTCTTCGACATGCGAGTTAGATCCGCTTCCATCACCGCTTCTGAAACTGTGCATGGACGAACTGTGTCCTGTTCTTACTTATATTGTAAATACATCATTATCAACTGGTACCTTCCCTGATGTTCTGAAAAAAGCTTTAGTTTTTCCCTTAATCAAAAAAAGTACTTTAGACAGTAACATCTTCAAAAATTATCGGCCAGTATCTAACCTATCATTTTTATCTAAACTTGTGGAAAAAGCAGTGTCTGTTAGATTTAAAGCCCATTTAAAATTTCAGCATCTGGACGAACCCTTTCAATCCGCATACAAAAAACTCCATAGTACAGAAACGGCTTTACTCCGAGTGCAAAATGATATTTTAATTAATCTAGATAATAAAAATGTGGTTTTTCTAGTTCTTCTTGACCTAAGTGCTGCTTTTGATACCATCGACCAAGCACTTCTACTTACACGTTTAAAAGATTATTTTGGAATTACTGGCTATGCCCTGAAATGGTTTGAATCATATCTCACTTCACGAAAACAGTCTGTTGTCATAAATAAGCAGTCATCAAAACCAGTAGACATAAAATATGGAATTCCGCAAGGATCAGTACTCGGTCCGTTATTATTTACGGCTTATACTTGCCCACTTGGTAAACTTCTTAGAGATCACAATTTAGACTATCATATATACGCAGACGACACACAACTGTATGTGGCTGTAACACCCGACAACGAAAGTAAACAAATCATTAAGTTGGAGAAGTGTATTGATAATGTAAAAAACTGGATGAAAAACAACTTTTTAAAACTAAACGATGATAAAACTGAATTATTAAAAATAGGAACCGATCATAGACTCTCATCAATTATTACAAAATATGTTAAAGTGGGTGGTGCTGTCATACATCCAAGTAACAGTGTACGGAACCTCGGTGTTAAATTTGGGAAAAATTTTGACATGAAAGAACATGTGTCGAATATGTGTAAATCCGCCAATTTTCAACTATATAATATAGGTCGTATAAGATACTTTATTGATACTGATACTTCTAAAATGCTTGTCAACTCACTTGTAACCTCCCGCCTTGATTATTGTAATTCTTTATTGTTTAACTTGCCTTCTCTTCAGCTAAATAGATTACAAAAAATTCAAAACAAAGCCGCCCGTGTCATAACTAGAACTAAACTTTGTGAACATATCACCCCTATTTTACACCAACTGCATTGGCTGCCAGTTACTAGCAGAATTGAATTTAAAATACTCTCTCTAACATACGCTGTCATTAATATTGAAGACTCACCTGACTACCTCAAACAACTAGTGACCCCATATATTCCTACACGCACACTTAGATCACAAAACAAAAACTTGCTAATGCCCTATCATGCAAAATCCTCATTTGGGGAAAGGTCTTATAGTTTTGCTGCTTTTAAACTATGGAATAAGTTACCTTCTGAAATTAAAGATTCCCCTTCCCTGCCTGTTTTTAAGAAAAAGTTAAAGACTCACCTTTTTAAAAACCATTTTAATTGTTAAATGCTTAAGATTTTTCAGAGTTAACTTTTTATTATTGTATACCATATTTTATTCTAATTGTGCAATGTTCTTATTATTGAGATGTTTTATACTTTATACTTTTACAATAATGTAATAGCGCCATAGAGCAATCTAAGTATTGGATTATAGGCGCTCTATAAATAAATTATTATTATTATTATTATTATAAAAATTTAATTAATTTGCAATGTTTCTGTGCGTCACAATTTTGAAATGGAAATCTAGGATTATATATTAATCTTGTTTTCTTTGATTGGATAAAAAAGGTAAGAATACCGTCAGAATATTAAGGTGGATATGACAGCAAGCAAATTTTCAATTCCGGACTTTTAATACAAATGTCAAAAGTGAATTAACAAACTCGGACTTGAAATTTGTTTTGTTTGCTTATAATTACTTTTCTTTATGTTGGGTTACTTTAATTAGTTGTATGTAGTTAGTGTATGTAACTGTACTAGCCAGTCCATTGATCAATATTTATTATCAAGACTGGATAATTTGTGTACGTAGACAGTTCCATCAGGTAACTCTTAGACCTTTCTGTCTATACTATAATTATTGTTGTATCGAATAACGAGAAAAATGCCATGGAGAAAGAAAAATCACATCTGGCACCTTCAGGACCGTGACGAATTTAATTTACCATTGATTTTATAGCCCAGACATTAGCTGTTATTGTTTTTAAAGCCCCAATGTTTTAACTGAATAATATGTCCCAAACTTTATTCTGGTCGTCAACAAATTGTACTATTTTACAATATTCCAATTAATTGGTGATATAAATTTCATCTTAACACACCTAATTGAAAAAATTTGAAAATTTAACTGTATGATTTGAAAAGGCCTTACGTAAACACTTTTAAATGTAAGTTGGATTTAAACATATGAACAAGTAAAATAGGGAGTAATGGATGATTTACACAACAGGTTAGAACACTTAAACATCTCGTAGTTAGAATAAGTGTTATTGTTCCTTTAAGACTTTCTTTATAATGTGAAATTCCTGGATGAAAGATTTCAAATCGTTATTTTTTTTTGGTAACATGCCTGTAAGTAGGGCTGTGTTGATATAGTTCATTTTCGACACAATAGATATTGACGATATGGCACGCCAATACACGATACGTCTCACGATATGGTGACATCATAAATATTGCCCAATATAGTCTCAAACTACATTCTGTTTCAAGACATGAGTAAGCAAGCATCAGGGTTCTTAATCCATTCTGAAATAACTGGCCATAATTAATGATATTGGGTCAGTTGAGATCGCATAGGAAATGGGTTAATTATAAAAGTCCATAAGTAGACTTCACCAAAAAGAATATTTGGTAATTCATTGAGAATTTAGTATGTGACATCAGATTACCACAAAAATAAGGACAGTTACACCTTTTGAAAATTTCACATATTTAATTCAAATACCACTTCCGTAATATTCCAGAATAAATTTCTGTCTTTGTTTATTCGATGAAACGTTCGCCTTTCAGTAGTCGAAAATCTAAAATATTAGCATTTCTCTACTATTGCCAGTATCAGAAAATGCTGTTACCAAAATAAGATGACACATTGTATGTAAGGCAATATGCCAATGGCATTTCTTCATAACACAATTTGTAGTTTTCTGTTTTTCACGCAACTAGTCATGTAACTTCCAAAAGTTTTTATTCATTCACCAATGATAGACACACAGCACAATTGTCACATGACAGCCATGCTTGAAATTGCTTTAATATACAAAGTCTGTACGATTATGATATAGCTTTCAATAAAAACGATAATATTTTAAAAATTAAGCCTTTGTCAGAATGTAAATTTTTAAAAAAAAATCATATTCCTGTAACAAACATTAATTGCATTCTGTCCAAAGTTGTTCGGTATGATGAAAATGATGCTAACATTGATGTTTCTATGACTGCTGGTGCTATTTCTGATATTATTTATCTTATTGATAGAAGTTATGAAAATAAAGAACATCTAAACTGTATATTAGAATATCTGTGTACAAAATAAGTTTATATTGACACATATTTATTTAATTATTTGTGTATTGTATTATAATGTACTTTGAGTACGAATAAATAAAAATAAATAAATAACGGTTAGCGCTATTAAGAACCGTTTTTTTTACCTAATTCGCAACCTATATGTCACTGGTATTGGAGATGCCATCAGGAAAATATATTATTAAATGATTGTTTCTCAGTGTATTCGGTGTTCTATTAGGGGATTATATTCAATGTAGATTTAAATTTACCTTGTCCAATCGAAATACGACAATTAGTCACAAGGTAAAAATAAGCATTTCCGAGGTACGAGGTTTTGACAGGACATGTATCAATGAAATGTGAATGTAATAAGCCCCCAAAAACTTTTTGGCTAAATCTGAGATTAGAGGTTTTGGAAGTGCAGCGACAATATGTTATACGTTTTCAAACAAATTAAACCCGCCAGTCTTCATCTGGAAATGGAGACCGGTATCCCAAGCTCTATTAATTATGTGGTGAAATTTACCTTTCGTTATCGAGTACAGCAAAAGGCTCATATAGACCTCCAAAGGAACTGTAATCAATTATCAGGTCACCCAATGAAAAAATTGAACTGATATCTTAAAAGGGTTATGTGTCCAGATAAGCAGTTTTGATGTTCACATTGAAACGACTCACTTTTTTTAGCTGAAATTTTTACACAAGGTAAATACATCATTCCTCCATATTTTGGCGCTTAAATTTTATATGTACTCAGGCTTTTTTTTTTAGACTGTTCAGATTGGGATAGTCCCTTAAATTTTATCCCAGAACACAATTAGTACAATAAAGTTTGTAGTTTTTATATGTTAAAGAAAAATATAAAATACTACAAATTGCATATTCTTTGTCAAAAATATCTTGCTCTTCCAGATCACAATTTAACAGGCAAGATTTTGAAGTGCTACATGTACTGAACAGCCCACATTATTAGGCCCAAGGCTCTTGATATTATAACAATGTTTTCCAGAATTAAATAGGATGAGAGAGAGAGAGAGAGAGGATTAATGAGTTTAATTGTTATCATTCTTTAATATTTATTTTTTATCTATTAAATAAAGCCATGTTTACTTTTTCTACTTATGTTTATCTGGTTACTATTTTTGGATAATAAAATGAACTAAAATTAATGAAAATGTATTGATTATTACTAGGTTTAAGTACTTTTACATATAGACAGGTCTTTATAAATACTTAAATAGGTCTACACTCTTTGTCCTCTTTGATTTAATCCATATTTACTTTTTTTTTTGTATTTTTATACATTTATACTAAAATTTAATAATATACGTAAATATACAAAACTTTTAAAAAAAATGTCTTCAAATCCACCTTTTCAAACTTTTCAACATACATATAGCTTTCGACACATAGTCACAGATTAAAAATTTGAACTTCCAGCGCAACACATCCTATTAATGACAGTTAGTATTTGCTTTTACTTAGTTTGCATGCAACCAATCACGAGACATGTGTACAGACAAGTCCCAATGCAGTACTAGTACATGTGTTGAGAAAAAAAAGAATAATGATTAAACCTCCCTATGGTCCAGTACTAGTACATGTGTGTGAAAAAACCCATGAATAACGATTAAACCTCCCTATGGTCAATTTAAACATTTTGATATCTGTATATTGATACGTTTTGACAGACAAAAACATCCTGATACACCTACAGATATCAAATATTTTCTGTTAAAGCAATACTCAATAAATATCTTTGATATTTGAACTCTTTTAACATCTAATTGCTCTGTTAGGAGTCTACTATTATGTATCGTACATATTTATCAAGTCAATGGAAGTATTTTAAAATTAAATATTTGGAAGAAATGAAAGATTATAATATATGTATTTGAAGGTTTTAAAATGTAATTTTCATTTCAAACATACCTGATTTAACACCTATGTTTGCAAGGGAAACTTTTCCCACTTTCTTTCCTTGAACTTGGCATATTTCTTTTTCTTTTTTGTTGACTTTACAGGTTTTCTCCTTGACAACAATTTGTAAGAAAATCTTACAAATGGCTAGATTTAAAAAGCCTGCAATTATCCATTATTATAGATAATTAGCCACAAAATTGACTGTCAACTCTAATGATAGTCACGATGATCAGCCTCAATTTCTCCACCGTTTTACTCGGAGATCTCTAATCTACACACTACAAATTGTAAAACTCCGTCCAATCGGCCTGTATAAGTTGAAAACTGACTCGCTATAATACTAGTTGCCAATGACTGCATGTTCCAATCCGATATTGATCCATGGATAATGCCAGTGGCACTGCTACAGGCTTTTGTCTGTTGTGTGGACTCTTTTACTAGCTTTAGTCTTGTATTCAACCCCGACAAACATTGTTATGTTGGATATAATCTGGGGGATGTTTTTAATGTTTTGTATTGTCCTGAAGATTAAAGCATTAAAAGCTTTCCTGCGTGAACAACCTGGGCCCCCGAGTTCACAAAGCATTCTCAGACTTCAGTTAAGAATTTACTCAAAATTGTTCGCCTTATTTTAACTCATATATAGCCCCTTATAAAACTTTTGTTTTTTTAATGTATCAAATACATTAATAAGAAACTATGTGCAATGTTTTGTGTGTCTTGATCAAAAATAATTCTCATAAACAGTGATCGAAAGTTAAGTAAATTCCTAACTTAAGTCTGAGATTGCCTTGTGAACTTGGGGCCTTGTCTTATACATGTAATTGGTTTACAAGATAAAAAAAAATTCCATTGACAATTCATCTTAAAATAACAGTTTAACATTATTTTGCATGATCAAAGTTAATCTTTAGATATTTTTTTTGCAGTTAAAAGACACACACGCACGAGATTACTCATGTAATTTTTTATGGCAATAAAATTGTATGTTAAACATCAAAGCTTATATCTTGACGTAAAAGTTGTATTGGCATACAGATTAAAGTAGACAAATCATTAATTCAATAATATATCATCCACAGTCGACATTAGTCAGTTAAAGTAGACAAATCTTTAATTCAATAATATATCATCCACAGTCTTCGACATTAGTCAGTTAATATCTACATTAATGTTGTTATCGTACGTGAAAAGTTGGACTTCTAACTTTGGATATTTATGTCAAAAAGAAAATTTTAAAATTGGCAGACTAATTGTGTGCCAGAATGCTTTCGAGCACCAGTTGTATGAAGCGACTTGAATAATGAGGCTTAACGTATCCCATTGTGGGGTGAATCATAACCCTAAAATATTGATCTAAATGACAATCTGGGGTGAACGCTTGAGGGTTGGGTTTCAAGATTCCTATTGACTGGTGCATAAGAGGGCCAAGCCTCTAACTCAATATTTGTGATACATTTTCAAACAACTTAAACCTGTCAATCTTCACTTGGAAATGGAGAACGGTATGTCCCAAGCTGTATTATGCGGTGTCTGGATTAAACCAGACTTTTATTTTATAAAAATAATGTGTAGGTGCAATTAACCCTTCATTATCATTCACTGTGTATATATATAGACCTCCTCCAAAGACACGAATCGATTATCAGATCACCCAACAAAAAATTTGACATTGATGTCCCAAACTACTTGGCGCTTAAATAACATACATACTCAGAATCAGACTTTGGGCTTATGTATCATTGCCTGGCATCCTATTTTTATAAGGCTGTAGCTGTTAGTATAACTATAAGACTATAAGCAGCATGTAAACGTTGCCTGGTTATACTGGATAGTGTCATGGAAGATCTCTTGAGACCAAGTGGGAGTAGCTAATTGTATTGAAGATTGTCACGCTATTAGCTTCTTCTTTTTCAATGTCAAGAATCATAATGGCTATTAATAATTAAGAAAAGGATAAAACAGTTTAAAGAGAACAAAGGTAAAGTCAAGAATAGAAATATCAACTTGAAAGAAATATGGAAATATATAAGTTTTTATATATCTCACATAATATGAACTACTGTAAACCCCCACATATAACATGTCACCACACATAACACGCGCACCTTCTCTGAACCAGGGAATTCAGGAATGATGAATACTCCCCTTTATAACCTACAGGTAAAATGTATGGTTGTCATCAAGTACAGCACATAGATCACACACTGTTTCAACCTATCCTGATGTATTTATCCAATGCAATGTCGGTTATTTACAAAAATAAAAAAAATTATATGTATGTGTAATAATTTTTGTTGTATTTGATGTATTGGCCAATGAATTTATAATTATTTGAAATAGGCCAACTCAAAGCACAAAAAAATATTGGGTTTGTTTTTTGTTTTCTGATACCAAATGTTTCATTGTGTCATATTATTTTGTGAAAATGGACAAATTTTCCCATCATCAGGCAGTCCAAGAGAAATCATCACCATAAATTGATTGACGTTAATTGTTTTTATCATCTAGCTTGTCTTTATCTAAGAATGAATGAGTATGGTACCAGTTTAGTTCAGTAAATACCCAAATAAGATTAGTCTTTAAGTAATCAATTGTAAAGATAGCATCTTTATTGACTGGATTTATAGAGCATGAATGTTGAAAGAGTCGTGACTATTCAACACTCGGGCTAATTATAGATTGATCAGATGAATGAATGAATGTATGTATAGAAAGTAGCGAGATGGAAAATTGTTTTGGTCAACATCCACGAGTTGTAGTCTTAATTGACTAGTAACGATTGCCACTCGAGTTCAGTTTATGTCACAACACTTTTATATTCCTGAATATGATCATTTTCTATCATGTTTATTTTTGATTGTGTGTGTGTTTATTTTTGATTGGAGAAGGTTTTGGGGTTTGTTAACATCTTTTAGTACTTTGTATCTGATTTGTTAATTGGTCGATAAATGACTAGCATTAGCCTGTGGTGAGATTATTATTTGGAAAAGTCAGTTATGACCAAAAAAATACTGCCTGCAAAAGCAGAAATTAATGACGATTTTATTTTAAATACGAGCAAATTATCTCTGGAAATTTCCAGTGATAATTTTGCTGGAAGGCGAATGATTTATTGCCATAGTTAACCTTGTAAATACTAACAGATTTGCAAGCAATTGGTACAAATAAAATATAATACCTTCAGTTAATTTCTATTTGTACCTCGGAGGATTGCGCTTGAGAAAGCAGTTAAAGAAAGATTAGAAAGATGATTTTAAGTCTTTACAGAAACTGGTGAAACATTTCACCAGAATTCAATATAAGAGAAGGTCGTAGTGCCGCTGTCCGGGCAATATTTTCCTCATAGCACACTGTATGGCGTATGCCCGTCTTCTTTAGCCCAGTTCGTTTTTCTCCAACCTAGCTGTCCTAGCTAATAAAGACTGGTTTATGCTGTAAAGGTTAGCCACATGGTATAAATTTCTTCTACATTAAAAAAAATTGGTTTTAGATAATTTTCTCCTTTTCTTTCATACGTATTAGTTTCTTAAGACCCGTTTCAATAACAAGGCATACTGATAATTTAATTTTACCGCTAAAGCACCGTATGACATGTTGACGTGCTGTGAAAATTGCTAATTGGACTTCATTTCTAGACATCAATTAAAGTAACTCAGTTGTGAAATATTACGTCAAAGAGTTGTTACATGTTTATAAATCTGTTAATATGCCACTCAGCTGATAAATGAAATGCATTTATCACAAAAAATTCAGGAATCTAACCTGAAGAAATAAATGCTGATGCCAGTAGAAAATTTGCATGCCAGTATGTAGATAAAGACACATCAAGTATAGGAAAGTGAATATCGGTTTACAAAATTTTGCAAATAATGTTATAATGGTCTTTACGCATTGATGATCATTTTATCCTGATATATTTGTCTACTTGCAAGTATTGAATAAATGGCCATATGCTATTATTTCCACCCATCTTATCGACTAGAGACGTTATTAAAGCCTTTATTTATTTCATGATGATGATGATAGTGGTCCCTTGAGAGTTCAGTCTTCATCTTGCCAATATGTGTTAAAATACGATGAGAGCCAATAATATATCTAACCGATATTGCTGTCGACAAATCATACACGTTTGTGCATCCATTCATTTCAAATCTGATTCAGATTAATAATTTACAACAATCTACTTCAAAAATTACACAAAATGTAATTTGCCATGATCTTTCTTTCATCAAGGATTATTATTTTATTCTTGAGTAAAAATATTGTTAGGGATGGTATATTATACTTTTTGGTTTGTTATTGTACATGTTCACAATACATAAAATTATTGATTTACATACACTCTGTCTTTTTAACCTCTGTCTTCATTAGCATAGTTAGGGGCAGAACAGCAGGACGTTAAACCCCATTTCATTTCATTACATTACATTAGCCCATTTCGGAGCAGAACAGTAGGAAGTTAATCCCCATTTCATTCATTCTTTTTAACCTATACTGATAGTAATCTCCAGCAAACATAACCTTCTTTTTCAAACTCTAGGAAATCCTGTCTAGTATTCCCATCTCAAGAACACTGTATGTTCTCAACTCTAGTAACATTGTCATTGTTTTCCCATGTCAAGTAACCTAGTATTCCAATCTCAAGTAACCTATCTCGAGTCAAGTGTGTATACCCATCTCATGTTAACATTTTATTCCCATCTCATGTTAACATTTTATTCCCATCTCATGTAAACCTTTTATTCCCATCTCAATTAAACCTAGTAATCTTGTATTCCTGTCTCCAGGAACATAGAGTATTCCAATCTCAAGTACACTATATATTCCCAACTGTAGTAATCTTGCTTGTATTCCAAACTCAAGTAACCTAGTATTCCAATTTCTAGTAACCTATCTTGAGTCAACTGTATATTCCCATCTCAAGTACACTGTATATTCCCATCTCCTGTAAACCTTTTATTCCCATCTCCTGTAAACCTTTTATTCCCATCTCAAGTAAACTGTGTATTCTTAACTCAGTAAACTATCAAGATGAGTAAATCTTGATTATGTATATGTATACCAAACTCCAATAAACGTATTTTCAACACCATTAAATTTTATAATCTTCTTGATTTTACACTTGATCTCTAATGTTATAAGATATTGTCCTGATTGTCAAAAACTTTGATCAACTGCAGATAAGAGATTTTGAAAAAAATGTCCTAACTTGCTGGGTTTTGAAGAGGAATCCTATTAAACAAAAGAGTCATATATTTTTTGCCTGGCTAGACTAAGTTTAATTGGATAGAATCAGTAATTGTGTGACAAAAATAATCTTTTTAAATATTTGAATTTGTAGAACACAGTCAGATTGATTCCAGTTGTATTTAAACATGATTCTTATACTTCTAGCTTAAATCTGAAGGTTCACAATAATGGTTTCTATTTTCAGCATCAAGCCATGAAGCGTCACAGTGAAGCGTGGGGAGACAGTTTGAGATACAGGCGGCCGGATCTAGATAGAATGCCTGGTATAAGACGCATCACTCTAAACGATAATTCTTTAATAGGGGATCAAGGAGCGATGGCTTTAGCAGAGGCTTTAAAGGATGATCTTTGGTTGAAAGGTGATCTATTTCTCCTCATTCTGTCTAATCATTGATTAACTTCTCTTCAACAACTTGGTTATATGGATCCAATACTGTTGACATTAATTCTAGTTTAAATGTCCGTGCTTTTAGAAGCATTTGAAAGTAGCTCAGGAAATTACTTTCCTGTCTCGTATGTCAATATCACCTCAAAAACAAGCCCTGAAAGCTTTCAGAACTTTTCAGAAACAGACATTTTGAAGGGAAAAAACATTGGGTGGGTTGCTTGAAATGTTATGTTTTTTTAAAGGAACGTATTGGTTAAGGTTTTCAAAAAATACTAGAAACCAACAAGAAGCGGTCATTTTTTTAAAAATATTTTATTACTTTAAAAATAAATGAATTGTACAAAAGTTGCTAAAACTTTCAAAGGATTCCTCAGTCCTCACAAATATTGGAGAGGACCCTGCCATTAATATTACAAAGGGCAATCTGTCACCTAAACCCGACTGTATATAAAAAGTATGGTAAAGGTCAATAACTATTATCTGAACAATTTGTAGTATGTAATGCTCAGCTACTCTCTTATATTGTCTTATGGCAAGATTTGATCATGCTCTGGCAAAAACAAAAGACAATAAATAGCTGAACAATGTTCATGAGATCAAACTTGTTTGACTTTAAAAACGTTGATCGGCAAACAAATGTTCATATTGGTCTTGTTTACATTGAATTTCTACAAAGAGCGAAACATTTTATTTATACGGACATCCAATCAGTATTTCGCTACCCATCAAATGGTAAAGAAATGGCAGACATCGTCCATTTTGTTTCCATATGATGTTTCGGTCAATCATGTGACTTCAATGGCAGTTTCTTTTTGAACAAATGTTGTCAATTGCATTAAACATTCTTTTTTTTGCGTAAAATTTTAAAAAGGTCTGAAACATTTGTTTTGTTAAGATGCCAACGGCAACAAATGTTAGTCAGTCTGTGCTGGCCTTGAATGCTCTGATGCCTGTTCACTGTTAGTAATCCTCTAGTCAACACTTAATAAATCAAGTATAGCACACAAACCTATTAGTTATACCACATTTCATCTATGGTATAATATGTCGTGGTCCGTGATAAATTTTGACGGAGAGAAATGTTTGTGGGTTAAAAGATTAGACGATGTAGAGTATTGATTTGGTTTACCAAACAACAAGATAAATGACTATATACAAGGGTACTGTACGGTTAACTCCTTCCATACAATAAACCACGCCGCCTACCTGAATAATACTTAATTTGATTGGTTCCTAGTTGGTGCTATTATAACAGAATAGATTCTTTACTTCTACAACCTCCACCTACTTTATCAAGATGCACAGTGGTCTCTGTCGCACAACATGTATTATACTATTTACATAGTTTACAAGATGTATTTATTGAGAGAATTTTATAAAAGATTAGGCATAAACAAATCGACAAGGTTATCAATAAATGTGATTTTTAAAAAATAAAAGGCCTGATTTTGTAGGATAAACAAGAAATTTTTATAAAAGATTACTGATTAGGCATAAACAAATGGACACGGTTATCAATAAATGTGATTTTTAAAAAAATCAGATTCCTGATATTGTAGAATAAACAAGAAATATAGACTTTCAGATGGTTTACAATAATAAGAAGTCAAATATCTAATAACAAGTTTCACTTATAATTCTGACCTATCATTTTAATAACAAAGGAACCTTTGATGAATTCTTAAATGGAATATTATAAGCCAACATAAACCTTTCAAAAGCCAACTAAAGTTATTAATGAAATGTTATAAAACGAATAGAGAGAGAGAAATAAAATGATGTTTAACGTCCACTTGACACAAACTTAGTCATTTCCAGACTAACACCTCGTTTAATTTAATTCCAATAATTTGCTTGCGCGTTGGGGTCTTTAGCAGTGGGAGGAAACCCAAGAGGTTGGACAGACTACCCTATTTCTTGTCACGTACAACAGGTAAATCGAAACCACGCTAGTTGATTCAATGACAGACCTTATGATAAAACACACATGCCCTAACCATTCGGCCATCCAACACTCCTTCAAATGTAATAGCTAACAAAAAGGGGAAAAAAGGGATATTGTTAGCAAATTTTAATATCAATTTAATGTTTTTAAGAAATAACGCTTTGTAGTCTGGCCTTTTATCACTCTTTTTTTTATATTTTGAACTTGTAATCTTTCATGGACTGATTATTATGCACTGTTAAAGTTTCTATTATCTCAAGTAATAGAAATGACAAAGAAATGCAAAGGGTTAAGATAAATGATTGCAGGAATGACACACTGATAACATAGCTGCCATGAGAGGATATATGGGATGACAAATCACAACTTTTGACCTACTGGGAGAATCTTTATGCAAAGAAGACGGAATCCAGTTAATAATATTTTCTGCTTTTCAATTTTCTTTGTTTATTGGGGTATTGGATGACTGAATACTCTAATAGTAGTGATAGATCACTGGGCCTCTTATTTAGTCAAGGGGAATGGTTTCCATGTCCGGGGGGGGGGGGCTTGGATGGCCGAATGGTTAGCATGTGCGTGCTGTATCATAAAGCCTGTCATTAAGTCAACTGGCGTGGTTTTGAATTCCCGGTTGTACATGACATGAAGTAGGGTCGCCTGTCCAGCCTTGTGGGTTTTCTCCTGGTCCTCCGGTTTCCTCCCACTGTTAAAGACCCCTACGCACCAGCAGATTATTGAAATAAAATTAAAACCATATGTTAGTCTCAAAAGGACCTACTTTGTGTCGAGTTGACGTTAATCCCCATTTCTGTCTCTCTTTTCCATTCCCAGCTTTTATGTGATCATCTTTCCCAACCTTGTGGGTTTCTCTCTGGATCCTCCCAGTTGTCTTCCACAACTAAAAGAATCATACACCTAAGCGAATTATTGAAATAAGATTGAACTGTACAGTATGTTA
Source organism: Patella pellucida (assembly GCA_917208275.1). Taxonomy (NCBI): domain Eukaryota; kingdom Metazoa; phylum Mollusca; class Gastropoda; family Patellidae; genus Patella; species Patella pellucida. The sequence goes on from OU795039.1 coordinate 70,228,500, forward strand.
GTTCCAAACTGATCTACTTGCTGACAAGTGGACTTTAAACCCCATTGCCCCCTCTCTATGTCTGTTTATTATAGGGGTTTTTTTGTTGTATATTTCAGCTTTAGATTTACAAGCTTGTGGTATATCTAATCCTGGTGCCAGAGCTCTACTCGATGTTCTAGAATATAATACAACAATAGTCGTCCTTGATGTTCGCAAAAATGTGCTGATTGGTATGTCACTTGATTTGATAATTATTTGTTTTTGCAATGTCTATTTTCTGTCTTGTCCGCAGGTTTATCTTGTAGTTTTTTGGTTTTGCGTGTGGTGCGGTCCTGCTGCACTTATTAATGGAATATCGATCGTTTCTCTTGGATAAATTTTTGTCTGACATATATGGTATAAAGTGTAATACGATAGTCTACAACGTCAGAAAGATAGTAATTAGTATAGATGGTAACCAGCTGAGACATGGAAATACTGTAGACATTCTATTATAATTTATATTATATAGTACTATGAAACAATACTTTTATTGAAATGTTACTTATAGCCAAACCATATAATAGACCCTTGTTTATCTGTAACCGGTCGGTTTTGACTTTTGTCAAAAGAGATAATACACGACAGGTGGCGGGCGATATGTTTCCTTTTGGAAACTTATCCATGTGATGTACACATGATGCCCTTGGTATATTCATTTGTATCCTGACCTGTTATAAGTTAAAGTGTATTTTATGATATTGGTTGGTGCAATTTTTCAGAATGTTTTCTGGTATCTGAGCGTTGGCAATTTGTGGTTAGAAAACTAAAGCCCACAACATTTGTTGATCGTTCTGCGCTACGCTTGGAAACTATAAATACTATTATTATTGGTTGGGCCTGTGTGTCATCTGAAAGACCCACATGATCATTTGACACACAAGTCCTGCCGGCTTGTGCTTGGAAAATGTTTGTTGCAGACACTGATTGCTAGTGAGCATATGTTTTGATGTCCTGCAAGCTATCTTTATCGACACATTTAGCAAGTTGTAATAAGGAGAGTGTAGCCTGTATGATACATCATTATTAGGTTTTGATTGATTAGTTGTCAGTTTATCTATTCATTCCTGGTTTGTGTTTTATTTGATATATGTTGTCTACTGGTTTGATTTGAAGAAGTTTTCTACTGCCATTATAAAGGGTGTACCAATGTTACTTAGGGTTTATATTAATTAATCAGACCTGAATATATTTTCATCAAATGATGCTATAGGAATATTCAATATTAGACCTCCTTTATAGTGTTCGACTATCCCATACAGGCTTATTCAATCCAAATGGTGTTTATTTTCTTCACAATCACTTTCATTGCAGAAGTTCTTGGCGATCTGTCATGGATCTCTACGAACCCTTTTATTGTTAAGAACCCAGGGCCGTCTTAAATAACGTCGTATAGGTTTTCTGGCAAAACAGTGAACTGGGGTCTCGACCTACACAACCATTCACAGTAATATGGTCGATAAATAAAATTAGTGTTTAAACATTCAAAAAACATGCTGTTCACCGAAGATTAAAATTAGTGTTCACCAAAGATTAGTCAATAGGTTACATTACAATGCATTGCATCCCTCCTGGCAACTGCCTTGTGTACCCATGCATTGAGACGTCCCTGCAAGAAATTGTACATTATTAAAAAGAGGGAAATAGGAGAATATCAAGCACTGGGACGAGTTTGAATAGAGAAATAAAAAAAGGGATAAAACAGTATTTAACCCCTACTTTTTTACATGAAGCATCTGAATATATATAGCTGACAGCTGAGTGAGGTTATCCAAACAGTGAGCCAATAGTCTTGATTAGCCATCTTCTTTCTTGAAAACTTCTGGTAGAATTCTTTATATATATGGAATGTATAGCACACAATTTATATAGTACATTTATATAGAATTAAAGTACATGTACAAAATTTATAAATTTCGAATTACTCAAATCGACCATTGCAGAATTGGATGGGAGTAACATTTACTAATTACATATGTTTTGACCATGGAAATGGAACATGGGATGGAGTTTAAATTAGACCAGTCTCAATTTGGGGGGATTCCAGTGATTGCTGTATCCTAATTGTACCTTTACCTGACAATATCAAATTAATCACAACTAGATCCACATTAAAAAAACTGAAACAAAACTATCAAAGGCAGATATATCATATGGAGAAGCGAGGCTTAGGCTAAAATTACCAGTAGAGAGTCATTAAGATCAATGCACACATCTTGAGAAAACTACAAATTAACTCAAAATAAAGCAATTTCAATATTTTCATTTAGCATTGTCTATTTTTGAAATATTATAGCGAGAAAGGTCAGCTCTTTATCTAAACCTAACATAAATGCATCTTTAATAAACTAAACTATCAAATGGAATAATCTCCGAGTCTGGTTTCAGTTTATTAATTTGCAATTCATCATATCTTTATAAATACTGAAGTGAATTGAACCTTTTCTGACCAATTATATTTTAGAGATTCAATTTTCAAAATATTGTAGCTTTAATTAAATCTAAAACAAATCAGTGTAACCATGTAATTTTAATACGGCCACATTTGGTTTCTAAACACCTTGACAGGTCACAATTTCTGTCCGTTTTTGATGAAACATGAAATATGGCCCCTGATTTTACGAAAAATCACATTTTTAGCTTGTGCTCCCTTCTGGTGGTCACAATTATTGTCCATTTAAAAAAGATAAATTCAATATATCACTGTTAGTGTTAAACCGTAATGATGGTTGAATTCAAATTCCATAATAATCAGATCAAATAAACTGCCCAACAAAATGACTGCTCCTTGTAAGCAAATAGTGTAAAAGTATTTAATAACAAGGTTGTGGACCCTCTGTTTAACTCTTATTATCTTTTTATCCCAAAGATCTAGGTTCCTGTAGATATTCATGCATATCGGACCGTATCTTCCTTTGTATTATGGCCCTTGATTGTACAAAAAATCGCTCTTTCTTTCTCTTTGCTTGCCATTCATCTCTTGCAAAATGTGGGCGTATCTTGCATGGCAACCGCTTGTTCATTAATCTGTTACTTTTAGTTGTCATAGCTATTCTAATATTTTGATGGACGTGTTACACTGTTTAGATAGCTCTTTATTAAATATCAAACCAATCAATGCTCCACCATGCGGAAACTTCCATGTGTTTTATCTGTTAGTTTCGAGATATTTGTCAACAAGATTTCTGTGTTCGAAAGCCTTAATAATAAAAAAAAGGTACAAACAGAATTTGTTATCCAAAGAGAATTTAGGTAATAAAGACAGAAATTGATCTTTGAGAATGAATTTGTTGTCACTTTAAATTCTTTCTCACTGCCATTGTAATGTTTTGTCATAGCCCACACCAACTTGTTCTTGGGGACGTGTAAACGAATTATTGGACTAAAAATGACATAGTTTGTGTTGAGTCGATGTTAAACCCCTCCTCTCTCTCTCTAGGACATGTCAACGGCATCGAGAGATGATTATGGTCTGGATAAGTTCATAATTTAGATACATTTAATGTTCCATGCCTAAAGAAAGACCTGCAATAGGCAGATTTAGCTCATGCATAATGTATGTTTAAATTTGTAGAAAAGCTGTACATTAATGTCATTATATAGTTTTCAGCTTGATTGATTGTTACTGTGCATCACAATCTAATTAAAATACAGATCTATATTTCGTTTCGTTTTTTATACTTTTGATGGCCTACACTACATGTAGATCTAACAACTTATAGTGGAGATCACGTTCTATGACGTAGAAAATGACATTTGACCCCATAAGCTCAGTCATTCGATTATCCATTCAGAATCGTTGTTGCAAGTGGCTATGTTTTTGATCTATTTTTGCTTTGTTTTGATATCTGTCGGAGTTCATGTCTACCCACAGTTCCGTGCAAGAGAGGTCAAACCCCCTATTCGACAGACAATTTGATTGGCTGACCCCTCATTTAAAGCTGAACACGAGTTAAAAAACAAACCTCCCAGATCCTAAAGTGTAGTAAAGACAAGTAAAACAAAATTATGAACTATAAAAAACGAAACGAAATTGGATCTGTGTTTTAATCAGATTGTGTGCATCATTCATGATATGTGCCTAATTAAAAGTTTATATATCTGCCAGTTATTGCCCTTTGCTGCTAATATATTTAGACAAGCTGGAGAATAGAGTTTAATGTTTCAATTACTGTACATTAAACATTAAGGGGTATTGTTGGGGCATACAATCAAGGACTTGGTTCCCCAGTAAAACCAAACCTCTGCAATCCACTTCTTGATGAAGATGGTTCTATTTAAACTGTATTTAATATATTTCAGAGCGAGATGTTATACATGCTATTATGGAGCAACTGATGTTGAACAGCAAAGGTCAAGATACAGAGGTATGTTGTTACCTAAAAATAAATAATTCATGTTATTATGATTACATGCAATGTAGCTTTAATATGTTACTTTAAATCCAGATGATAACTGCAGCAGATTCTGATTGGAAAAATAGTAAATTGTATTGAGTTAGATTACGAGAGAGATAGAGAGAGAGAAATGGGGTTTAACAACACATGGTTCAATTTTATTTCAATAATTCGCTTGCGCTTAGGGGTCTGAAGCAATGCGAGGATACCGGACGGCCAGAGGAAAAGTACGAGGTTTGTCATGCAACCGTACTCCTTGTCACGTAACAAGCTGGGAAGCAAAAGCACACCAGTTGACTCAATGACAGACCTTATGATACAGCGCGCACATGCTAACCATTCAACAAACCATCCCCCCAAGTTAGATTAAAGGAATAGAAGGTGTTTTAATGATTTGCCAATCTTTTGTTATTTTAAGACTAACATAGTAATATTTATTTCTGTGGTTATATGCACTACAACTCAAGTATCATGTAGTTGTGATTTAATATTTAATGTTCAGTTTCAAACCATTGTTGGAAAACTGTTCAAGTAAGTTGAGAATCATAGAAATTATTGGGTTTCTACTGTCACATAGTTTAAAATTGTCTGGCTGCTAGATCTCATAATGAGAGTGTTGGGTTTACAACTGTTTAGATATCAGACACAGAAACTCCTGCTAAAACAACACAACTACATAATACCCATAATATAAGAGATAAAGTGGCTTTGAAGACCTGGTTATCCCAAATGTCAGTGACTAGTTTCGTTCGTATTGAACTGTTCAGACTGGTTGTACTCATGTGTTGGGCGGTTTTATTTATACTATTCCGAAACCCTGGTGGGTTTTCCATGGTTACTATTGGCGGTGTTTCTGGGTTTGGCCCCTTGGCGGGGTTTGCGATTTTTTACCGGGGTTGTAACAATTGAAGGAGTTCTGAATTTATTAACGGGGTCACTGGCTAGCTTACCAGGTTTGTACAGATCCTTTAGATTGAAATGTTAGTGCCCATACATTGGCTAACTGGGAAACGTTGGCGGGGTTTGCGAATTGTTACCGGGGTCGGTAGCTCGCTTACCGGGGTCGGTAGCTCGCTTACCGGGGTCGGTAGCTCGCTTACCGTGGGTTGTACAGAGGTTTAACAAATTGGCGGTCTTCAAAGCAACTTTATCTCTTATGTTATCATACTCTCTGCTTACGATCTCGTTATGGCAAATTTTGTTGATCAGTCATGATCCTTTTTTAACCTCGGAATCAACCACCATTTTGACGGAAGATATTCTCTCGGCCAATAAATCATTATTCTCTCAGTTACGAGAGATACCTGGGCGCCATGTTGAATTACACAGTATTTAACGTTTTAAAACCTAGCTACTTCATGACAAATCAATGACAAATCTAAACTTGGGCATTCTAACCACTTTAATTTTTGTTTTACATAATACCCAAGTCGTAGTGATGTGCAATATATGCAAAGAGACAATTTTGTCCTGACAAGCCCCTGTTTATGTTTTTATATGCCCACATTTTCAAGTGGACATATTATTTTGTCGTCGCCCCTGTCCATCCACCAACAATTATTTGTGAACACTCTATAGGTCACAATTTATGACTGATTTCAATGCAACTTGAAATATATGTTTATAAATATAAGATCTTGGTTCCTTTCAATATTGGCATGTATCGGACTGTAACTTCTTGGATTATGGCCCTTGATTGCACGTCGAATCGTAACTTCCTGAATTATGGCCCCTGATTATATGAAAAATCACCATTTTAAGCTTGTCCCTCTGGAGGTCACAATTATTATCTGATTTAAATCAATGTTTGATTTTATAATGAAGGTTGAGTTCAAATTTCGTGAAAATTGGACCAAAACTGCCAAACAAAATGGCCGCCACTTATACGCAAATAGTGTAAATTATATGGTATATCAAGGTTGTGGATCCTGTAAAGGTCACAATTTCAATCTGATTTAATGAAACTTTAAATGCATGTTTATAACCCAAAGATCTTTGTTCCTTCCGATATTTGCGCATATTGATTTATAACTTCACTAATTACGGCCCTTGATTGTAGGAAAAATCACTTTCTTTTTAGCTTGTTCTCTATCCAACTCTTGTATGTGGGCGTATCCTACCTGGCAGCCACTGTAGACAAGTAGAAACCACGTCGGAAAATCCTGATGAACTTTCTACTGAATTCTAGGCCAGTGCAGGGATCGAACATCCAACCTCCGGGGTAGCAAATCAGCATCTTACCCACTTAGCCACCGTGGCTCCCCAGACAGTTATTAAATTCTACCGTGTAATTTCACACTTGACAAGAAGCAGGCTGTGTGTTTTGTTTATAATTATTAATATAAATATTTAAAGGACATGTTGTGTTTTCTATCAGTGATAGTTAATCAATAAGATTATTTTGATGATGTCTAACTTACACATGTTTTATGGAAAACGTGTCATCAATAGAGGATGTAGAAATGATAGATATAATGTTATTGTTAATGTCAGGATGTTATGCCTTAAGCCAGTCTACAATACTGCCTGCCCTTCAGACCATATTTTTATGATCTTCAACGTCTCAAAGAACAATTGAGTCTTTGATCTATGACAAGAAGAATACTAATAATCTCCTGAGACAGTTTCATTACAATAACATAATACTTCTATTAAAGTTAAAGACGTTGATCGTTATTCAAAGGAATCAAAATCCCCCATGTAACTTGATGTATATCAATTAGTCCAAAAATAGTTCAATAAATGGTAGGGGGGAAAACGGTGGCTAACTGGGCAAGAAGCTGGCTCGATCACTAGCCTGGTGGTCGGGTGTTTGATCCCTGCATTGGCCGAGAAAGCTCATTCAGATTTTCCGGAGTGGTTCCCGCTTGTCAGTGATGCAGGACGGAGGGCATGACAAGGATAGCTGTCTAGTCATTTGGATTGGACAAAAAAACAAGGTCCTGTGTACACATTTACATGCATGTGAAAGATCCCTTGGCAGTTGGAATACGATATATCAGTAGGCCGTATTGCAGCTTTCCGGGCAAATTTCCCTCATAGCACACTGGCGTATGCCCGTCTTCATTAACCCATTTCAGTCACAGTCACATTGTTTTTAATATATGACAACGAACTAACTTAAACTTAAAGGGGAAAAATGGGAGATTAGATTAAGAGTTAACAGTTCTCTCTATAATTGTTAAAAACAATAGATGTTGTAAATAGAATATACTGAAAATTGCTCAACTCTGAGATATTAGCTTTTGAATTTTAGGCTAGCCACAATCATCATTACCAAAGTTGGTACTATAAAAAACAAAGTCTCAATTTTCCATTTTTACATTTAATTATTTTTCAAAAAAAAAAATTCCAATCCACTAAATATTGCAGGCATCGAGAGTGATTATGGTCTGGATAAGTTAATCAATGTCTAATTGATAATTTAGATAACATTACAGGCCTAAAGAAAGACCTGCAATAGGCGTAATGAAGGTTTCAACAAAAAAAGTGACGAACGCAAAAGAAAAACACGAGTTAGTCTTCGAGTGGACGTTAAATCCCATTTATCTCTCTATATATATATATAAATATAACTGACTGAAGTGACGGGTGATGACATAAGACACATGTACCCCAGAAAATTTCTGCTAATTTAAATAATTCTTTTGGAAGACCCCGTCATCAATTAGTCCAGGCTAGGTGCAGAAGCCTAGGATGTTAAACCCCATTTCATTCATTCATTCCTTTAGAAGACCAAAAGTTGTTAAGTTAGACTGTGAGAGGATATCTGACAATTCAAGAAAGTAATTGAATGTCAGTAGAGAACACAAGAAAAATAGAAATAGTCCTAACATTCCCTTGTTTTTATTCATTCTGGTAATACACAGACTTTTGCTGAATTTTTTCGTTTTCTCTTTTCTAGTGATAGTTAATTTCTGCTTTGAATTGTCAGATATCCTCTCACATTCTCACTTAACAACTTTTAGTCTTCAAATGAATTATTAGTTAGCAGAAATTCGCCCATGTATCAGACATGTATAGAAGGATAACTTGTGTTTCCTTTTGCGTTCGGCACTTCCATTCTTTGAAACCTTGATTTACGCACCCATTGTATGTGATAATGACTGGCACAAATTATGTTGCTTTTCTGCATCACTATCCCTTGGAAATACAGGTACATTGCATGAATTATGTTATTCTGACTTCTTCACACATGGTTTATGGTTAATTATACAGTATTTTATTGCAGGGTTCAATTTAGTCTAAAACCAATGAGTAGCAAATTTTTGTGACAGATTCACATTTTGGCTAATCAATTCAAAATTTGAATAGCATTTGCACAGATTTGAGGAGCAGTAACTGTAGTTATTTATGACCGACAGAATTTTGTTTTGAGCCCAGTCACCTATTGAGTTTGTAAACTCTTGACATTTTACATCTGTTTCATATCTGTCACCCAGGTAAACGCCATGTTTTTTCTCAAGCTCAACAAACTGGAAATTTAGAAAATGAAATTTCCTCTCTTGCAGGTGTATATGCTAATAATTGCTATCGGCTATGTCAAACAATTTTGTCATTTGACCTCTTGCTTCCTTTTTCGGCGCCAGAAAATTACTGAATAATTGGAGCCTTTCTTATAATGTCTATAGCAGGAATCCCAATTTTATTTTTGTATTGGACAGCTGTAATATGTGGTCCTGTGGATCAGATATAATGTGTTTGCGTGAATTGAGTACCGATCCTGTTTGTTTGTCTTTGATATCCCCCTAGGTGGAAGTGTTTGGTTGTCTTTGATATCAACTTTGATATCACCCCAGGTGAAAGTGTTTGTTTGTCTTTTGATATCACTCGAGGTGAAAGCGTTTGAACGTCTTTGATATGTAGTACTGGTAGTAGTATATTGGATAGAGACGAAGAATCCTGGTTGAAAATTCACTAGTAATAATTAACTTGGACTATATATAAATTCAGTCATGTTTTATAAGAATTCAGAACAGACAATATTTAGCCTGTAGGTCATCAACTTAAATTTGCGAACTGACTTAATTAATACTCCACCTAACATTGTACCAGACTAGACGTTATTGTTAACATTCTTATTGTTACTTTATTTATACTGTTCCAATTCTAATTCTAATCTTAAATACATGTATGTATACCAGACCAGTTCTCGTTTGTATTTAATTATTCTTCTGTCTGTACACTATTGTTAACAGGACTAGGAGCAGATAAGTCTTAAAAAAATATTATTTCGCTTGTGTCGGTCTTTGTTCCTTTAAACACACACCTTGCATTAAATGTTGTCCAGCTTCTGAAACTGATTACTATGACATTTTGTGAAATCCGTTATCATTTTCATGTCCCAATCTATTTCCTTATTACTTCAACCATAAATGTTTTGAGTGATCGGTATTCTGAATATTAGGAATTACGACATTGATCAGAAGTCCCATCAGATGATTTGCATTGAATTAACATTGTATAATTCTGCCTTCAATCCGTCTGTGTTCACCTACAGAAGATTGACAAGCAATCAGAAATCAATTATGGGTGAGATTAAAGCCCCAATACCACTCTTGTTGTAACTGAACAATATGTCCCAAACTTTATTCTGATCAACAAATTGTACAATATTTCAATTAATTGATGATACAAATTTCATCTCAACACACCTAATTGAAACAAATTGAAAAAATTCAACTGTATGATTTGAAAGGCCTTACGTAAACTTTCAAATGTAACTTAGATTTAAACATATTTTAGAACCCTCTGGACAAGTAAAATAGGATGGATAATATACACAACAGGTAGGACACTTAAACATCTCGTAGTTAGAATAAGGCTATTTTTTTCTTCTGGACTTGTCAAGCCAGTCAGAGAATTATTGTCCCTTTAATACTTCAGTGTCAGTCTTTGTTGATTACCTTGATATCAACAGAATGACGCATGAGTGGTTTTAACATTAAAGCAATTAAAAATTGGGCACATGTTATGGTTGGCTGATTCTACGAATCTAGACTACTGGAGGTTTGCCGAATGAGCCTTTCGAGTAAGTGGCAAAGCAGTTGTTGACCTCAATACTGTTTAAGATTTCTGCACGCATGCCCATCCGGACATAATAACTCTCTTTCTAATTGAGCTAGAAGGTTCAAACTTGGTGTAAGTGTTTATTAGGTCAATACCTTGATGGAGTTCGAAGATGAGCATTTTCTGCTTAGGGTAAGCTGAGATATACGCAATTTGATTGGTTGATGCTTTTGGACACGATAACTGAAGTTCTAATTAAGTGAATGTGAGGACACTTGGTGTAGGTGAATGCCTTGATGGAGTTCGATGATGAATATTGTCTGCTTACACAGTAGGCAGAGTTAAGCAATCTGATAGGTTGATGCTTTGGGGCATGAAGTGAGAGCGATGAAACTCAGAATATAGATTCATTATATCATTACCTTGACTAAGTTCAATGGTGCGAATTTCCTGCTTAGGCTAAGGAGCGAAAAGCAATTTCATTGGTCAAGACTTTGGAACATAACCACTCTGCTTTTAATTGAGTTAGAATGATTAAACTTGATGTAGATGTTCATTAGGTGAATGTCTTGACTAAGTACAATGATTAACAATTCAAGCTGAAGCTAAGAAGAGCTAATCGATTTCATTGGTTGATGCTTTGGGACAAGGTAATCTTGATTCTATCTGATAGATAGTGATGAAACTTAGTATATAGTTGACAAACAGTTTAATTGCTCGATACTTGTGAAAAAGATAAATGTGTGATTAATTGATATGTATCATCTAATTATTTTGGGATTTCGGCGGGGAACATCAGCCTCACTGTTGGCTTGTTTACCTAAAGATTCACCAGGGATTAACTGCTGTGGGCATATTTTTTGTTACATGGCCACCTATCTCTTTAGTTCAGTAGTTGAGAAACTATGCAAATTTGATCTTTATAAAAATAACCCTCTCAATAAGAAAACAATTCGCTTTTATGGTTTATAAGTTACTCTAGCAGTCTTGGCTGTAAAAATCTTTTGAGAACTATAAATTGAAAGCCATATCAGAGATACTGTCTTTATATTGCCTGCAGGTTAAATAATGAAATTAAAATCTGATAATAGAGTCACAAGCTGTGATAAATGAGGCACATATTTCAAGCCACTTATTTCAGATCGAGTTCAAAACAAAAAAATAAGTTTCTTTTATCTCTTGAGTTTCAAGCATAATGATTGTCTTACTTTTATTGTCCAAATGGGAAAACTATTTAGAATGCATAAAATTTTACGTTTTTGTTTTCTATGAAATTTTATGTTTTTTCCCCTAAAAATTAATTTTATTGTGTATAACACTTGAAAGCTGGATACATATGTCAGCTATGTTTATGATAAATTATGTCATATTAAATTTATAGTGTTTTTGAAACAAGAATTGCAATTTACACAGTTTTGCATTTTGTTATTTTGACTAATGTGTCTCATTTAGTGACAGTTGGTCACATATGTTAGTTTTGAAGTAGTCTAGTTGCCTTGATTAATTAGACAATAAATGCCCATTTCTCTATTTGTAGTATAAATGGTTGAAGACCGAGGAATCACCAGATCCTAAACGGAAACCTAGAAGACGCGCCACTCGTTTACTTAACAGCAGCTTTGGTAGAAAGTTAACACAAAAGGTATGGGAAATTGGGAAATAAAATTCATTGTCATTTTATAAAAGATGCATGATGTAAGAGTTTAATTTGCCCAATATTCAGATGACAAAGCCCATAATCAACTCTCTGGTCCTGAATTTTAATGGATAAAAACACAAATGACATTCGATTATTGAATCTAAAAATGGATAATCGAAACTTGGTTTATTATCATAACAATGGTAGAAAACTATAACTTTGCCAAGAATAATGTAATTTGACTTAAATTTTCAATATATTCCTTCTCATCAGATATTTTAACGATAGTCGATCAGCTCTTTATTAAAAGGGGATCTTGTGTGTAAGGTGCTGGCTCGCTAGCCTTGAGGTCGGATGTTCGTTCCCTGCATTGGCCGAGAAAGTTCATCACGATTTTCTGATGTGGTTTCCACTTGTCAGTGATGCAGATAGAGGGCCCGACAAGGAGAGCTGCCTAATCATTTGGATGGGATGGAAAACCTAGGTCCTGTGTACACATTGGCAAGCACATAAAAGATCCCTTGGCAGTTGGAATTCAGTTGCTGCCCGGGCAAAAATTTCCTTCATACGCATTGGTTACAGTCATGGAAAAAGAGAGAGCTAAAGACAGGGTTTAATTTAACGTCCACTCTACACAAACTATGTCATTTCGGGACTAACATATGGTTTAAATTTTTTTCTATAATTCGCTTGGGTGTAGGGGTCTTTAGCAGTGGGAAGAAACCCAAGCATCCGGAGAAAACCCACGAGGTTGGACAGGCGACCTTACTACTTGTCACATAGAACTAGGGATTCAAAACCATGCCAGTTGACTCATTGGCTTTATGATACAACACGCACGTGCTAACCATTCAGCTAATCCAGCCTCCCGGTCATGAAAAGAAGAATCCTATTGATTTCAATGATTTCTGATAATTACTGCCAGAGTCGTGGCTAAAGTTATCATCCAATTAACTTTATAAATTTATACACAAGTGTTAACGGTCATTAAACAAAGAAGTTATTGCGCTTGATGACTTTGAAAAATCTTGTACACGCTCCACAGACGAAGTTATTGTCTGATTAACTTTTAATTTCTATACAGTGTTTACGGTCATCAAATTATTACTTCTAGAGTTATAGACCTAGATTCATCATACGATTGATGTTAAATTTATTCACAGTGTTTAAGGTAGTGGAACAATGAAACCAATCGATTTCCAGTGAGTTACATGTGTGGTCTTTGATTTTCAACAATTGTCTGTAATTGCTAACGACGGTTCTGGCATATAACTCATCTGTTTTAACAACCGCAGACCAATTATGTATTATCTGATAAGTCTAATATTGAAAAATTACAATTTATCATTGATTATTATTTATAACGTTGCCCATACGTATCTCTTGCGTCATTCATACATCACATCTACCATAATCTAGAAAGCTTCATGTCAGGTGGATAATAAAAAAACTATATAATTCATAAATATTCTTAAAGAGACAATAACACTCTTGCTGGCTTGACAGGTCGAGAGAAAAAATAATAGCCTTATTCTAACTACTGGATGTTTAAAGGGTTAATCCCGATAATGTTTTTGAGTATAAAAATGCTTAATTTTGTGTTAAAATCCCTTCAAATCCCCTACCTTAGGGCTGAGCAACAAACTCAATATATGTGATACGTTTTCAAACAACTTAAACCCACCAGTCTTCATCTTGAAATTGAGTCCGGTGTCCCAAGCTGTATTATGCGGTGATTTGATAAAACCAGACTTTTTTTTATAAAAATAATGTGTTGGTGAAATTTACCTTTTGTTATCAAGTACAGTACATGAACCATTCACTGTGTAGACCTCTAAATGAACGGGAATCGATTATTGGGTCACCCAACGAAAGAATTGACCCGAAATCTTAAAAGGGTTACGTGTCCGGATAAGCTGTTTTAACGCTCACGTCCAAACAACTCAATATTTTGAGCTGAAATTTTGAGTCAGGGCATATACACCATTCTTCTATATTTTGGCGTTTAAATTTCATACTTACTCAGACTTTTATTTTTGATGCTCTGTTTAATTCGGGACAGTCCCTTTAAGTGTCCTACCTGTTGTGTAAATAAACCATTACATCCTTTTTTACTTGTCCAGAGGGTTGGAAAATATGTTTAAATCCAAGTTGCATTCATACATCATATCTACCATAATACATGTATTGAAAGCATCATGTACAGTGGATAATAAAAAAATGATATAATTCATGAATATTCTTAATTATATCCCTTGCTTCTTTTTCACCCATTGCATAATAAACAGATTTATCATCTAAAATTATAAGGTTTTGCGGTTTTTATTATTGAAATTATTTTTTTTTTCTTTTCAAACCAGGGGAATAATAATGAAGGTATAATTTTATTATTTATACACAATCAACAAAAATAAATTGTTTAAGCAGCATTTAGTCACTGAATGAATATAAATGAAAGCAAAACACATGCGATTATACAGAATACAAAGTTAATTAGAAATAATATAGGGTTTTACGTCCTACTGTTCTCATCCAATACTGGGCTAATGAAGACAGGAAGTTACTTAGCAGATTGATAAAGACGAGCTGGACCAGGTTAAGACCCACAGTATTTAAGGTTGAACGTGACAAGGAGTACGGTCGCCTGTCCAACCTCGTGGGTTTTCTCTGGTTCTTCCGGTTTCCTCCAACTGTTAAGAAAAACCCCTACGTGCAAGCGAATTATTGAAGTAGAGTTGAACCATGCTACTCCCGAAATGACCTAGTTTGTGTCGAGTGCATGATAAACCCCATTTCGCTCTTTCTCTCTCCCTAATCATTTAAAAGATTTTGGTTTGCCCAGATAATTCAAAATATAAACAATAATAAACTGCTACGAACAATCTCGTTCCCAGAGTCAGCCGCGGGGCCGGAGGCCTCTGGGGCCAAAGACCGTCCATTATCTTCTGATTTTTTAACGTGTAAGCCCCGCCCATGCTGACCTCTGATTGGACAATCTTTTTGGGGTCTTTTTCTTGAAAACAAGATGTCGGATCGTCGTTTTGTTTGTTGTGAAATGATTCTTGAGTCAAAGTCAACTCGCTGACATAACAAAAGTGGATCCTAAATGGAAAAAATTTAAGTTTTAGTAAAGATCTATTTTTCTACGCGTGTGTATATTTTTAAGTGATTCGGTCATCTAGACACTTAAAATAAATACATGTCACGTGACAGTCGTGTGATTCGTCCCTTCCGGGAAAATGGCTACCCAGTGTCACCAGAGAAATTTCTTTCTCCAAAATTTTTCTGGTTCGAGATTGTGCTACGAACTGATTAGGGGTTTTCTGGGATTTTATACATATCATTATTAATTGTGACAATAGTTAATTTAAGAAAAGACAAAAACAATGAAAAACTAATTGAAAGTTCTTAATTATGTTTAGATTAAATATTTTTAATTTGGTATCAACAGTAGACATTCTGTGGTGCCCCCCCCCCCATTACAATCATGCAAGCCCGAAAGCAATGGACACACTAGTCGAATTAATTGATGATACAAATTTCATTTTAACACACCATATTTAAAAAATTTGGAAAAATTCAACCACATGGTTTGAAAAGCTTTACGTAAAAACTTTCAAATGAAACTTGGATTTAAACATATCTTCGAACCCTCTGAACAAGTAATATATGATGTAAAGAGTAATTTACACAACAAGTAGGACACTAAAACATCTAGTAGTTAGAATAATGCTAAAAAAAAATATGGACCTGTCAAGCCAGCAAGAGTGTTATTGATGAACAAGCAAAATATTGAAACAGCATGCCTGATTGGGTTGCTAATGATCAGCACAGTATTTTCTCACTGATAATTATAGTGCAGGTCGATCTAACACTTGGTGTGGGGGGTTGGATGGCCGAATGGTTAGCTTGGTAGCATATCATCAAGTCTATCATTGAGTCAACTAGCGTGGTTTTAATTCGGCCTGTCCAACCTCATGTGTTTTCTTCCCACTGCTATAAAGATCTCTACACACAAACGAATTATTGTAATAAAATTAAACCATATGTTAATCCTGTGTTGAGTGGAGGTTTAACTTCATTTCTCGTTTGGAGCAGATCAGTAGGACCTTAAACCCCATTTCATCTCTCTCTCTCTCTCTTTCTTTCTCTCTCTCTCTTGGTGTCCTTAATAGAACAAGAAGTTTGAATAATATTTTTGACATTGGTACAGGGCACCCAAACAGGGTCTTACCTATATTTGCCTTTTCTTGTGGACAGTTGATTTGAAATCTTATTCCTAGGCCGTTTGCAAATGGAGCTGAATGAAACTTAAGATAGAGTCAACTAGTTTGTTCAATATGTATGTTGTGTGTCATATAAAGAAAGAGAGAGATAGGGTTTAACATCCACGAACTAGGTCCTTTGGGAACTAACATATGGTTCAGCTTTCTTTCAATAATTCGCTGGCGCGTAGTCTTTAGCCATGGGAGGAAATCAGAGGACCAGGAGAAAACCACCATTACTAGTTGTCACGTACAAGCTTGGAAACGAAACCACAACACTTGACTGAATGGCAGACCTTATAATTTAGACCACCCAACCCACATATACCATACAATTTAGGGGGGGGGGTGGAAGGCCAAATGGTTAGAATGTGCGCACTGTATCATAAAGGCCTGTCATTGAGTCAACTGGCGTGGTTTTGAATCCCTAGTTGTATATGACAAGAAGTAAGGTTGCCCGTCCAACCTCATGGGTTTTCTCCTGGTCCTCCGGTTTCCTCCCACAGCTTAAGACCCCTACGCACAAGGGAATTATTG
Organism: Patella pellucida; assembly: GCA_917208275.1. Classification (NCBI taxonomy): domain Eukaryota; kingdom Metazoa; phylum Mollusca; class Gastropoda; family Patellidae; genus Patella; species Patella pellucida. Next base: position 70,245,368 of record OU795039.1, read on the forward strand.
AAATAAAATTGAACCATATGTTACTCCTGAAATGACCTAGTTTGTGTCGAGTGGACGTTAAACCCCATTTCTCTTCACTCTCACCCATACAATTCAGAAAGCTATTTGAAGGCTTTCTGTAAAGGAACAACAGTATCGAGCTGTTTGGGGCTACATTGAAATATATCACTTTTCTCAAATAAACCGAGGTAGTCTATATATTTACAATGTTCCAAGTGTTAAAAGGGTTTAAAAAAAGAATTGTATTTTTAAAATATATTTTTATCCAATTAATTTTTTTTAGGCTCAAAGTTCTGCCAAAAAGATCACCATATCAGCTGAAAATGTAGATAAAGTTAAAAGTAAAGGAAAAGTTAGTAAGAGTCCAGGGTTGCCATGGAGAACAGCGGAACGGGCTGATAGATATAGGTACATATATTATTCTTTTTTCTTTATCACTTCAAAATTTATCACTGGAAATTTTAAATTTTGATGTGCAGAACCAAACTTGATATAAAAGTAAAATACATGTACATAAGATTTAATGCTGAGCATTTTTCTATATTGAATTATGAATGTATTGATTCTTTTCAAACCTCAGATTTTTTCCACGTTAGATGACTTTAATTGCTTTCAGGAAAGTAAGACGATAAACCCCATTTTAATACCAAAATAAGCCTTTCTATATATTCTCAAAGCTGATTCAGATAACACATCCGAAGATAGTTAATGATAAATTTTTTAATAGTCTTCTTTATAACAATATTTTAGATTGCACAATTATACCTCCACTCATTTCCTGTCTAGCAGATTTTAATGTGCATTATTGAATAGATAAAATCAGATGTGTCATTAAGGAAATAGCTTTAACAGAGTTATTTCCCTTGACACAATTCTAGACAAACATGAAATGGTGTCTAAAAGGATTTATTCTATCCATTTGAACATTATGATTAATAAATGTATTGTTATTTTCAGGGGATTTCCACCAGATTATAAATCAAGTTTTATCGACAGTAGTGAATGTCTGTCACCCAATACAACGACCGATAATCACAGTATATCAGAAATAGTTTTAATAAGAGACAATAATTACAGCTATAAACACAATGTTACATTTAATAATGATAGTGATGTATCTATTGATATTAATAATCCTAAAGAGGTTAAGGTTAGTAGTGCTATAATATTGATATTAAGAGAGCAAGAGAAATGGGGTTTAACGTCGACTCGACCCAAACTAGGTCATTTCAGGAGTAACATATGGTTCAATTTTATTTCAATAATTCCCTTTTGGACTAACATATGTTTTAATTTTATTTCAAAAAATTGCTTGCGTGTAGGGCAGCGATGTCATTAGACGCCGGCAACCGGCAAATTTCGCCGTTTACATTAGCTCAATTTCCGGCTACTTTTCAGCTAAAAAAAATCAGTAATTTAATTTTAATAAAATAAAACTAATTTAATTTCGAAACGCAAAGATGTACGTCCGATTGCCCAGCTACATGGCTATTTCACGAAATTTTTATTTTTCATTCATTCTTAATGTCAACATAGACTTTGTTTTTAGCTAGAACCATTTCCCTTCTCGTACTGTGTAGGAATAGAGCATGCGCTCCCAACCGACACCCAATATTTTAATCCTTTTCGATTCACTGGACAACAAAATACTCCGTCGGCTGTTATCACACGAAAGATTCCCTTCGATGTACGCACTGTTATTAGATATAACACACCAGTTTAATTATTCTCCTTTTAACAAACTAGAAACACGGCTAAAATGGCACTTCCCACGAGCCGCTCGCATTGCAAAATGCCTAACTAGGAGGTTTCATCTTGGCGGGAAAAAAGGTGTCACGTGAGCAAATAACAATAGCATGGCGAGCATGGCTGCATTCCTACCGGCGTCGATGGTTCCCCGATCGAAATCTAAATTACTATTTTATAAAGAAGACAAACAATCTTTTGACATCACGAACTATTCGCAGCCCTGACGTATTGCCTTCGTGTTCTGTCGTCTAAACGAAGACACGAAATTTGAGAGGAATGCTTTGGCGTAGATATGAAGCAGATGTACGGGTCGGCACGTTTTCTTATTTTGTAGGAATATTACAGACGCAAATTTGAATACCGTAGGGGAATTAATTTTGAAAAATAGCGAGGGGCATCTATTTGTATTACATATGATATTTTGTTGACAGGTATTTTTTTTTTATTATAGTCGGAATCCGTCTTCTTAAATGACGATAAAATTGATGCCCCTTTATTTTCGGTAAATATATATATGTGTCCGACAAGAACGATTTTGAAATAGTTTTAGTGTAATAACCTAGCCTTTTCTACATTGCTGTACATGCTTGTCTTACTTTTATTTTTGATATAATATAAATATTATTAACAAATATAGGATATGAAAAAAAAAAGTTTATCTAAATTATTAAAGTCATCTCCCATGTAGGTATTTAACAATCTGAAATAGAAATGTTCAGCATGCACCACAAGTTTATTTTAGGCCTAACTTCTGAAAAAAAACTCCTTTTCATTCGTACGGCGCCTGTGGGAACATGAGCCATAACGCAATCGAAACGATTTGGTTTGTTTGTAGATTTGGACATGCGACTCTTAAAATTTGCTGCCGCTTACTTTACCAAAATTTCCTGTTACTTGAAAAGTTAGTGACATCCCTGGTGTAGGGGTCTTTAGCAGTGGGAGGAAACCTGAGGACCCGGAGAAAAACCACGAGGTTGGACAGGCGACCCTAATCCTTGTCACGTAATACCTTGGATTCGAAACCACGCCAGTTGACTCTGGGTTTGCCTCGTGGGTTTTCTCTGGATCCACTGTGTTCCTCCCACTGCTAAAGACCCCTACCCACAACAAGCTAATTATTGTAATGAAGTTGGACCATGTGTTAGTCCCTAAATGACCTAGTGTACACTGATAGTATTTATTGTGCATGCTCTCCAAATAATAATATGAGGCCCCTGTTTGACATGACTTATTGTCCCCCGCCTTTCGAAGAAAGTAGGGGACTATTAAAATGGGTTCATCCGTCCGTCTGTCACACTGTTTGGGACACAATAACTCTCTTTCTAATTGAGCTAGAATATTCAAACTTGGTGTAGGTGTTTAGTAGGTCATTACCTTGATCGAGTTCGAAGATGAGCATTTTCCACTTAGGGTAAGCAGAGATAAGCAATTTGATTGGTTGATGCTTTGGGACACGATAACTTAAGTTGTAATTAAGTGAGAGTGATGAAACTTGGTCTATAATTTTATTTTATCAATACCTTGACTAAGTTCGATAATGAGCATTTTCTGCTCAGGGTAAGCACAGTGATAAGCAATTTGATTGGACGAGACTTTGGAACATAACTCTCCTCCTAATTGAGCTAGGATATTCAAACTTGGTGTAGGTGTTTAGTAGGTCAATACCTTGATGAAATTCGAAGATAAGCATTTATGGCTTAGGTAAGCAGAGATAAGCAATTTGATTGGTTGATGCTTTGGGTCGCGATAACTAGTGTTGTAATTAAGTTAGAGTGATGAAACTTGGTATATAGTTTCATTTCATCAATACCTTGACTAAATTCATTAATGAACATTTTCTGCTGAAGGTAAGCAGAGCGATAAGCAATTTATTAGGTCTAGACTTTGGAACACAATAATTCTCCTTCTAATTAAGGTAGAATGTTCGAACTAGGTGTAGTCGTTCATTAGGTGAATGCCTTGATAGAGTTCAATGATGAACATTGTCCGATTCTATCTGATAAAGAGTGATAAAACTTAGTGTATAGTTTGATTGCTCAATACTTTTGAAAAAAAAAATATGCGATTAATTAATATGTGTCATCTATTTATTTTGGGATTTCGGCGGGGGACATCAGCCTCACTGTTGGCTTGTTGAATATGTCATTGTCTAGCCTCGCTCTTCGAATCCCTTGTTACAAATGTTTATTTTGCCTTAGATATTGAATATCTAGAGCTCGCTCATCTTTTGCCAGTAAGATAACAACACCAATGTTGATATCAATTGACAAATAATATGGGTTTTTTTAATGTAGAAGACTTCAGATGATATTGCATTGGAGACTTAATTACTTTAACATTTAATGCAAAAAAAAAACCTAAATAGCAATCAAAGGTAATTGTCTGTCTTGTATTTAAAGGGCCTATCAAAAGATTTTACCGAACATTTTTAGGTTACGCTGGTTTGTTTATATCATCTATAGAGGAAGTCTTAATAATAATAATAATAATAATCGCGTCATTTTACAAGGGTAGCAATGCCTTAGTAAATACTAAAGGAACCAATTTTATTCTGATATCCATTCCTAATTTCAATATATTCTAGTTTGTGATTGATTGACAATTCCTGAAATTGTTCTCCGTACATGGGGCTCCGCTAGCTATATAATACGGATGAAGCTTTCTATTCATCATAGAAAGGAATTGGTTCATTTTTGGACTGCATTTCATTTTAGAAGGTCAACTTTCAAAATATAGTAGTGTACGATTTGATTGACAATTCCTGAATTGATGATCCCTGACAGTGATGACAGTCCCCCCCCCCCCCCTTATGATAAATTTATCTGTAATAACATCAGCCGAGAAATATTGATTCTCTAAACTGGTGAGGAAGATTAACGATGGGAAAATTGAAATTGTCATATAGCTGTCTAGTATAGTCTACCGCTATGTTTTCAGTTGATTAATTGCTGATTGAATAATGAAACACTGTATATAGTTGATGTTTGATATAGTAAAAGGAATTAATGATGATATATTTTCTTCAGGTTGAACTAGAACAATTAAGAAGAAGTTTAAGAGAAGAAAAGATCGCTAGAGCTACATCAGATCAAGCTCTTTTACAGGTTAATTTATTTATTCTAATCTGCACGAATCCCCGTATGTACGTGGCAAGGAGTAGGGTCTCCTGGCCAACCCTGAGGGTTTTCTCCAGGTACTCCGGTTTCCCCGAACTGCTAAAGAACCCTACGCGCAAGTTAATAATTGAAATAAAAAAAATAAAAAAATATGTTAGCCCCGAAATGACCTAGATTGTGTCAAGTGGACTTTAAACCCCAATACCCTCTCTCTCTCTCTCTCTCTCTAATCTGCACAAAACATAGGGGATTTAGTTTACCATTCCTTGTTTATCCTACTAACGAAGTGTCATACATACCAATGAATTCATGCAATACAGAGAGACAAATTGAGTAATAGAGTAACTGTGTCTTTGTATTTTTTGTACAAATATCTGATTTCTCATCGATTTTTCTGGTGTGATATCCCCTTGTCAGTGACGCAGAAGGAGGGCCTGACAAGGACAGCTGTCTAGTCATTTGGATGGGACGAAAAACCGAGGTCCCGTGTACACATTGGAGTGTGCACGTAAAAGATCCCTTAGTAGTTGGAATTCGATATAAGAGTAGGCTGTATGCCCGTCTTTCATTAGCCCTGGTTAGGTGCATTTAGTAGAACGTTAAACCCCCATTTCATTCATTCATTCTGATTTCTAATGACTTATCCACGTCCAAACTGGTGATAACCATTGATTAAAGAAATGGTGTAAGGTTCAAATTTTAAGAAATGTAGACCATTGTTGTTGAAAAAGAAGTGAGAAGAGAGAAAAATAGAAAAAGTAAAATGTACCGCCACTTTACATTTAGGGATCTTCATAGATCAATGGTGTATGCAACAAGGAGTGGGGTTGCCTGTCCAGCCTCATGGGATTTCTGCTGGTCCTTTGATTTCCTCCCACTGCTAATTTAAGACCCCTATGCGCAAATGAATTATTGAAATAAAATGAACCATATGTTAGTCCAGAAAATTACCTAGTTTGTGTCAAGTGGACGTTAAAACCCATTTCTCTCTCTCCCTCCCACAGATCATTGGAATTCAGGTTTGTCATATTATTTTTTTGTAATTTCTGAACAGAATTGATATTTCTGTTTTACAATAAATATGTATATATGTAGTTTGCAAGAGTTTCATATATCGTTTAAATCATGCTGAGAGGTTTTGAGTTAGTACCAATAGTACCATGTCTACTCCTCTCCCGTACCATGTCTACTCCTCTCCAGGAGTAATGTGTATATAGATATAGATAATATTGATGGTGTATGTATTTTTCAGCTGGCCGTGGAGAATAAAAGACTACAGGAAGATGTTACAAGATTAAAACGTCTGGAAAATCTAGGAGATGAATCATTTCTATCAAATGTTGAAGCTTCATTTAAACAATTTCATCAATTTCTAGATATGTTAATGGAAGCAAAGTAAGATACTTTATATCTTTACAATGATTTTCATAAATATTTACTATTAAAGGGGCATTATTCAAGATCTAAATTTGCCTATTGCTCTTCTTACTTTAGGACTTACATGTTATTTATACTATTGATTAGACATTTATTGACATACAAAAATCATATTTAACAATAATAAACAATTAATACAGACACCATGTCAATCAAAATTACAGGCAATGATAAATTGGCTTACATTGAAGTAATTTGGATGAAAATTTTATATTCATTTTGCATTAACTATTTTTATACGCCCACATTTTCATGTGGAGGTATTTTGTCGAAGCCCCTCTCAACCATTCGTCCACAATTGTTTGTGGACACACTCTACAGGTCACAATTTTTATCCGATTTCAACAAAATTTGAAATATAGGTTTATCTCTCTAAGATCTCGGTTCCTTTTGATAGCTTGTGGACCCTACGTACAGAGGTCACAATTTTTATCTGATTCATAAAAAATGTTTTAGTATATCACCATTATACCCTAATAATGGTTAAGTTTGATATTCTTGAAAATCGGACCAAAACTTCCATGCAAAATGGCCACCCCATTGTAAATATATGGTATATCAATGTTGTAGACCCTCTATAAATCACATTTTTGATCCGATTTTGATGAAACTTGAAATATATCTTTATAACCACAAGAGATCTTGCGTCAGGAATTATGGCCCTTGATTGTTCGAAAAATTGCTTTTTTAGCATGTTCTCTATCCATATCTTGCAAAATGTGTGTCTGACGGCCGCTGGTTGAACTATTATTGCAAGAACAGACAGCTCTTTATCTAAATCTTATACATAATGTGTCTTTAAAATCCATCCGCCATGAAAATCACATTGGACAAGAAAGAATAGACCATCATATTGTCAGACTAATTAATATTTATTCTTTACTTCAATCTACCTGCTTTATCAAATCTCAGTTCCTTTTAATTGTAGCTACTGTTCTTGATTTGAAACTGTAAAAAGTTTACATTTTAGATACTACTATTCTTGGTCTAAAAGGGTGGTTGGATGGCTGAATGGTTAGCATGTGCGTGCTGTATCATAAAGCCTGTCATTGGTGTGGTTTCGAATCCCCGGTTGTATGTAACAAGGATTAGGGTCGCCTGTCCAACCTCTGGTTTCCTCCCACTGCTAAAGACCCTTACGTGCAAGCGAATTTTTGAAATAAAATTTTAAAAACATATGTTAGTCCCAAAATGACCTAGTTTGTGTCGAGTGGAGGTTAAACCCCATTTCTATCTCTCTCTTCTTGGTTTAATATTGTAAAAAATGAAGTTTACATTTTAGACTGAAAACAGAAAAGATATATGTTAAATGTGTTTTATTTTGCAGTCTTGGGAATTTGATCACAATGGCAGGACTTGACAACAACCAGCTTCCATTTATGCAGACGTCATTTTGTATGCCCTCGGTATTCGGTCCAAATTCTACTTTACTCCAGAACTCGCATTTAAATCAAACTAACAGTAGTACCAATTGGAAGGATATGTCACCTATTAAACATAATGTGTCTAAAGCTGATGGAGATACAAACTCTGATATTCAGTATCATACTACACCAGTTGATAAACATCCGGTCACTAAAACAGCTTTGTTTATAAATTCACCAGAAATGGAAGGAAATTCGACCTATAGTTCACCTAAACCAATAGACAGTGGTGATGAGGATTTCTAGATTTATTGTGATTTGTGTGTTGTGTGTGATCAAAAAAATTTACAATTAATATTATTCATTTGGTCTTTAAAACTAAATCGGACTTCAGAGAATTGTTACAAATAGTTTGGACAAAGCAAGAATAATAATTCCAGTCATAAGGTGTATGCATAATAAAATATGAATTGTTTCTCTTAAATAGAATATAAAAGCATTTCTGCTCTCTGTTTATTTGTAATAGGTAGTTTTGTTTGTCTTTTTTAGATTTCAAGCATTTTTAAAAACAAATCAATTTAACTTCACAATTTTATCTCTGCTGAAATACTACATTTTAAGATGGTAGGATTCTTCTCAAATAAACAGATCTTCATTTGAAAGACATAATATTTCATGTACTGTCGTATGCTGATATATTTTAATTAACTGTGATAATTTTATGTATATATTTTTTGTGTTATGTTAATATTGTGTAGTCATTTTTGATATAGTATATTGTTTAGCAGCCTTATATACTTACGAGCCCTGTAGCTAGAAAGATTCCTCAAGTATGTTGTCATGGCTCTTTTATTGTTGTGAAAATTTAACCCCTTATTAATCAATAATATGATCTATTTGATTTTGTCTTAAAATATATGGTTTGGAACCTGATTATAATGCTGTAAAAAACAGACAATATGGTGCTGTATTATTTAACATGTTTGTGTAAATTTGTCATAGGAATATTTTCAATGATGTAGTCCATGAGAAGCAAAGCAGCATGTCCTACATGTTAATGATGTCCATGAGAAGCAAAGCAGCATGTCCTACATGTTAATGATGTAGTCCATGAGAAGCAAAGCAGCATGTCCTACATGTTAATGATGTCCATGAGAAGCAAAGCAGCATGTCCTACATGTTAATGATGTAGTCCATGAGAAGCAAAGCAGCATGTCCTACATGTTAATGATGTAGTCCATGAGAAGCAAAGCAGCATGTCCTACATGTTAATGGAGCAACAACTGTGAGTTTGACAACATCTGGCCGTTGCTGGTTTACTTCACAATTCTCAAACTTATAGCTACATTATCTGCAGACACTTCGACAGCAGCGTCCAATCAGAGGTTGAGACATAGCGACCTCTACGGAAACCTTGACATTGAACAAACCTTGAACTTTGCAACGCGATTATCACAGGTAGACATTTAAGCTTGAAAGTGCGAGACTTAGTATCCCCGACGACTAAGGAATCTGATAGTCTCAAAAGCTGGGCTTTTACCTAATCAAACTTAGTGTCGAAATATGCAGGGTGTTAAGTGAAGGGCAAGATAAGGTCAAGCCTTCTATTGAAGATGCATGTCCTAGGGATTGAAATACAGATTCGACACCATCCTTTGATGTTGACATACCATTATTTCAAATAATGGCACGGATAATGTGCCAAGCGTACATTATTTATACTAGTTGAAATATTGGACCTGTGTGACGTATTTCATTGAAATACACCTGATGAATAGTGTCTGTATTTTAATTTGTTTAAAGGTCCTTTGCAAGACATTGTGTAATTATCAATATCTTACTTAATGTCTCAAACTCGATGTTTAAATGACTTAATCATTGAGTTTATATTGAGTTGAAACTTAAAACTCTTACCTTTAGATTAAAAGTACAAAGTAGAGTTCAAATACAATAAGTGGATTGGTGTGTGAATACTAATGACAGCGAAAATATAACCCTTACCCTATGTGATGGATGTGTCATCAACGATCATCTTCAACAGTATTCACTATTTTTTTCTAAAATAGATTTTAAAATCTTTCTTTCCTATTGTATAGTTCCAAATGAGAAACTTTGTTGTGCACAATTCCACCAATTCAATATTTAAATTCAAAGAATTGAAAACTTTTTATACAAATATATTAAGTTATGACAAGCCAAAGTTTTTCTTCTTTATGTTGCATGTGTTGATATGTAATCTGTGTACTTTTTTGTAAATTTAATGATTAAAATCCTATTTTTTACTGATATACCATTTTTGTTCATTTTATTAGGATTTACTGATGTATAAATGAAATGATATGAAATGTTGTGTAATGTCCTACTCCGAACTGGGCTATTGAAGACGGACATACGCATACAGTGTGCTATGAGAGAAATTTTCCTGGGACAGGGGCACTACAGTCTACTCTTATATCGAATTCCAACTATCAAGGGATCTTTTATGTGCACGCCAATGTGTACACAAGACCTTGATTTTGCCTCCCATCCAAACGACTAGACAGCTGTTCTTGTCAGGCCCCGAGTCCTGCACCACTCACTGACAAGGGGGAAACACACCGGAAAATCTGGATGAACATTCTCGGCCAATGCAGGGATCGAACACCTGACCTCTACATACACTAGCGAGCCAGTGTTTTACCCAATTAGCCATGTGACCCTTATCAGATGTACAAGCCTGATTATAAGCATATCACTTAATTTTTTCACCCATGTCAAAATAGTGAAAACATGTTTCAGATATACTAAGTATGCAGAAATGGTCACAGATCTGGGGGTTGTGACCTGACTTTTTTGTCCTGGGTGTTTTACACAGCTGCAATTAGAAGAGGAAAATGGTTCAGAAAAAAAGTGTACACTTGACATCAAAAGGTCTGTCAAGTGGTGTGGGTTCAGTTCCCAACACGTACTTGACAAGAAGCAGGGTCGCCTGTCAACCTCATCGATTACCACCGGAACCTCTGGTTTCCTCCAACTCCTAGGCATAAGCGAGTGGAAAAAAGACCTAGTTTATGTCGAGTGGACAATGAACCCATTTCTCTCTCTCCCCTCCAACCCCTAAAGGGGTAAAGACTGCTATGCTCAAGCATAGTTTGTGTTGGGCGATTACAAACCATTTCTCTCTATATATAAATCAGTGTTGAGCAAGTACTCCTTTTGTGGACAGTTTTCACTGTTTAAAACTACAAAAACCCATGGCCTTTAAATATAGAGAGAGAGAAAGCAATGAGGTTTAACATCCACTCCACACAAATTAGGTCATTTTCGGACTAACATGGTTACACTTTATTTCAATAATTCGCTTGCACCTTCGGGTCTTTAGCAGAGGTGACCCTACTCCTTGTCACGTACAATTGGGGATTCGAAACCACGCCAGTTGACTCAATGACAGGCTTTATAATACATTCAGCCACCCAACTCTCCTTTAAATAAAGAGGATGTTTTGTCCACTTACAAGGGAAACAACAGTCCAGTTTTTAGTTCTATTATACAATTTCTTTGCTGTGGTGTGACTACTTGGTTTAATTGGTGATAATACTCGTTTAAATTACAAGTTTAATTCTGTCTGAATCAAACGGTGGTGTTGACACTGGTTACAGTCACGAAGAAAGTTGGCAAACCCAAGAAAGAAAAGACTCGGTTTACCTTACAAATCTAGAAAAGTCTTAAGCCAACATTACTATAGATATAGAGTAAATATATATATGGAGCATGACAAACATCTGTGGTGTCTTCAAAGACCTCAAATTATTACCTGACCGTGTAGCACTCTTAGTTTAATCTTTCTTTAATTAACCTGTATTAATTATAATTAGGCCATCTCTAAGGTACGTAATTCGTATATATATAACATGTTCCATTTACTTACGGTGCATAAAAAAAGGGGGAATAAAGAAGAAAAAAAATATATAACACGTTATTGTCTGCGATATCAGTTCGGTGGAAGCGGACGTTAAATAAAACTACTTCACACACTTATGGACAATTGTACATCGGTTGGGGAGAATTCGATGCAGTTTGATTCAAATTTATGCCCAAAGACTAGCGCCGGATTACTCATTGCGGGGGACTTGAGCATGCGGGGCCCAGATCTAACACAAATGGCCAGATTGTAGGCAGTATTATTCAACACACTTGAATGTAAATACATCAAGGTTAATTTGAAATCGGTCAGAGATAAAAGGGGGAGGGGGCTTTATTCATATCCACGAAAAAACCGACGGTAATTGATTTTTTTACGAATAGCGAACATGACTAACCCAAATTTAAGTCCCGAAACTAAGGTTCCTCGGAGATTACCAATAACGTGTTTGACAGATACTGCGTTACCTTGCCCTGGACTACCTTGGTTCCACAGGCACTTTAATGGATTTATATATAGAGTAGTAAGAGTAAGAAATTAAATAAGACTGGTTTTTTTTCAATCCCTTCAAGCCTCGAACCGTCTGAGGGGATCACGGTGGCTAAGTGGATAAGGCGCTGGTTCGCTAGCCTGGAGGTTGAGTGTTCGATCCCTGCATTGGCCGAGAAAGTTCATCTCGATTTTCCGGCGTGATTTCCCCTTGTCAGTGATGCAGAAGGAGGGCCTGACAAGGACAGCTGCCTAGTCGTTCGGATGGGACGAAAAACCTATGTCCCGTGTACAAATTGGAGTGCACGTAAAAGATCCCTTGGCAGTTGGAATTCGATATAAGAGTAGGCCGTAGCGCCGCTGCCCGGGCAAAATATCCCTCATTGCACACTGTGGCGTATGCCCGTCTTCAATTAGCCCAGGTACGGTGCTTAAGCGTAGGACGTTAAACCCCATTTCATTCATTCATTCATTCGAACCGTCTGGGTCCGCCTCCGCCATATTTGATTAAATCGAACTATCACTGAAACGTTTTAATCTGTTTATTATCGGAGCAATCTGATGCCATCCAAAGTTGATTACGGCCTGGATCAGTTACTTAATGTCTAATTAATAATTTAGATAAGATTTCAGGCCTGTAGCAAGACCTTCAGTGGGCAGATTTGGCTCTTGCAAAATGCATGTTAAATACATCCTCCTCGCAGTGTTCCGTTTGATTAGAGCTAATCCTACTACTCCCTGCTGGACTGAGTGGGTATTATTGTCACTAATTATGACTGGTCAGTGGTCCTTTTACTGACCAATCACTGACTTCGTTACAAAGCGTTTAATTAGGGCAGCTGTGTTTACATAACGCTACGTCATGGCTGCACGTTTTTTTTATGCTATATTAACCAGCGCATAGCAGGATATTGCAGCAAAACTAATTGCGTGACAAACGAGGCTATCGGTATTGACGTAAAGTAAACAATACTGTATGGTACGAACAGACTTTCAACGTTTTTAATAGCTTAAATCTTTGTCCAAAATATTAAGGAAGACCTAAGATTAAACGACGGACTGTCATGTTACTGTACGTAAGTGGTAGATTTGATTGAACGAGAAGAATAGACACACTTACTTAAAAGTTCAAGAATCCGAACCGAATCCAGCAATGGCCAGAGAGGGATTTCTCGGGCCGTTGCTTCAGGAATATGGTTAAACAATGCTTTTGACTTTTGAAATTTAACACGATGTGCAGGGATATTCAAAGTTCCCTCATGAACTGTCTCTGAGCGAAGAGACAGTTCGTAAAGGAACTAGGATATACAAAGAAGAGACAAGACATACATAAATTGGACAATTCGAATAATCAGATGTCTGTGTATTGAGGAGAGAAAACGACCACGTGATATATATATATATGTCGTTTTGTTATAAAATGTCTGAGTCGCTCCTTTTTTGTTTTGTTTTTACGTGTATTCAAATAGTGATATCACGACAAGACAACGTCACCAAATTGTTTAATAAAACACGATTTGATTTTGGATATTTAACAATTTACGACAAAGTTTTATTGGTGCCTATAAACTAGTGCATCAAAAAGGTTTTATTTCATTAAAACCAATTAGAAGCAGCATTACGTTCAGATTTATATAAACACTGTAAGAAATACACGGATATATGACAATGGTAATTGTGGACATAATTACTAATACAATTAAATTTACTTCGGGAATTGTTGAGGATTGGCTATACGTAGGTGTTAGTTAGATTTTCAAAATTACTACATATAATTACACAATTTTTCCATCTTCAATGATTTTCGGTGGAAATAAAATAAAATAGAAATTGGTTTAACGTCCCACTTGTCTGCACCAACCATCCGTGCTGTAGCAGACAGAAGCGGATTTGGTAAAGACGCTGCTCTGCTGGGATATTTAAATATCAGACTCTTTCGTCTTGCTGGTTATCAGAACTTTATTGAAATTTTGACAAGGCAATAAAGCTGTGGTCTTTATTTTTGCCTGTATTTAGATGTTGGAGTACGCCATTAATGATTGATTTAGGTAGTAATTAAAGGAGCCCTACTGTCAAACCCACTGTTTAATCTTTGAATTGGAAATATTGACATAATTAACATATTTTTATTTATAACCGCGTGTCTTTATTACTATTAGCAAACTTTCACTGTCACCTGCACCTGACGATCTTCTGCCGTGCAATTTTCGTGCCTTAGGTACATAGGCTTACAGACGGCTGCGAGAGGCAAAGGCGCAGAGATTACCGTCTAGCCCCCCCCCCTCCCCCTCCTGTCTTCAACAAAATTTTGAAAATTCGACGACCGCAAACGAGTTTCCTGCCATTCCGACTCGTGAATACAGCAATTGGTCTAATATAGCCGCACGTACGTGGCTACGTAACATTTTTTCAAAGCACGGATTTCAGATTTTCAAAGCACGTTAAAATAGGTCCATATTGGATATATTTTAAAATGTTATATATCAGAAATCAAAATATTCAAGATGGCCGCAAATAGTCATTTTCTGGTAATCATTGTCGCATGGATGATCAGTATCATTTTTTTTTTGACAATAAATTTATGACAAATCTAATCTGTACATACTTACCACAATTTCGAAAAAGAAAAAAAGAAAATACGGAAACATTATCCAAGATGGCCGCCGTTATCCCTTAGAAAAGGCCCGTGTCTTAGAAAAATAAAACATTAAATTAAATGGTTACCCCAACCAACCATGGCTTTCAAAATTCAGGATAGACCATCTCCACTGGTTAACCGTGGCCGAATGTTTTTTTCAAATGTGGAATTAATATATTATTGGCCTTTAGATTGTTCTCATTTTGATCGGCAACATCAGTTGATCATCGAAGACAGTCATTGATATTTCAGTCATCGTGTCGGACTCTACACGTCATCAGGATACATTGATAGATATTGGAATAGGCCATTGAACAATCTAAATCACCGTTACCCAAACGAACCGGTTTCTGTCTGTTACAAATTGTGGTGAATTGCGTGTCATGATCATTGGGTTTGGTTTCCGTAGTGTAAAACTGTGTGTCGTGGTTCCGGCACAAGAACACCGATTGTTATCTGAGATACATTTTGCCCGGAAAGTGTCGTTTCTACTTCCTCTGCATGGAATTGAAACGGATAACCGTACCCCCCGACGTGAACCCCCTCTCCCACGTCTGCCTGAAAGTAGGATAATCTACACTAAGCAAACTCACGGGGAACATATTGCGGCGTACACCTGGATGGAATAATAAAAGCGTGACCCTAGCTGCAAGAAAAATCTGGATGTTATTGCTCTTCATTCCCCACATTGATTCCCTGTCATTAACAATAACAATCTAGAGGATCGTAGGAATAACAATCGAGACTTTGATATTCTTTTCAAAATTTCAAACACTCATAACTTCGCTTAGAATAAATTAATTTTGAGTGAAATTTCCAATATTCATTGTTTATTATCGATTTTTGAACTGTTATTGCGAGAACGACCAGACCTTGATCTAAATCTTACATAATGTATCTTTAATTATACTTCAAATAGAAACGTTACATGTCGAAACATATTGTTAGCCCCATTGAGTTATTTTTTTATTAAAATGTTCCCAGAGTATCTTAACTGAAGTCTTTCAGTATACTGATGATTTGTTTACTCAAAACATTTGTTCATCACGACTTACTCCAACCATCTTGCAATTAACCAAACTATTTAAATATATCCCATTCCACACCCGTGCGCCACTGTTAGAAGGATTGGGTCAAAACGACCCAAAAAATTTGGGTCAAATTTGACCCAAGTAAATAGGGTACAGACATGACCGACCCAAAAAAATTTTGACCCAATAAATTCGGGTCGGAATGACCTACAATTATTGGGTCAGTTTGACCCATTTGCATTAGGTCAAAGCTACCCAAATTGATTGGGTCGGTCATGTCTGTACCCAATATACTTGGGTCAAATTTGACCCATATTTATCGGGTCAGTTTGACCCATTTGCATTAGGTCAAAGCTACCAAAAACAAATTTGGGGTCGATCATGTCTGTACCCAATATACTTGGGTCAAATTTGACGCATATGTATTGGGTTGAAATAGGCGTAGCCTTTTTGGATCGGTCTTCCTTTAGGTGTTGTGGTGTTAAGATGTAAGGCCCGTGATAAGGGTTGAATCATAATTGTCTGCAGCAAAAAAAAAAACCCAAAAAAACATGCATCTTAAGCATACAAAGTGCATACGATAATTATGATAATTTACAATATGACATGCACGAATGACATAGATTAATTATTCCCATTTCAAGGATTAGTTGAAAACAAGTATTTATTCCGCCTCCCTTTGTATGACCTATAGATGATAATGTAGAGTCGATTAAACTTCCAACAAATAAAACAACTTTGTAAATATCTGAAGATCATTTATTTTTGGTAAAAGATAAATTTAATATTTAAAGTTTCATCAAAATCGAAACCATGAGTTAGATAATTGAACAAATCCAAGATCTCAATACAGGTCACAATTCTATGGTTACTGCTTATAACTGATCGACGTTCTGGTCATTATCAAGCAATGATAAAATTATGAAAATATCACAAGGCAAGAATGGATACTACTAGCTTCTGACTATGGTAGGCTCGGTATAATCACTTCGGACACTGGTGCTGGTAGGCTGGTCGGTGACCGTTTCAGGCTCTTCTTACTTAAGTCTTGGTGAGGTCTGAAAATGGACAAACCAAGTAATACTAATAGTTACTTATCATCAGTATAGCCTACTTGCTATTCATTGCTAAAGATTAAATAAGAAGATAGTTATTTCTATTTATTTGCCAGACCCATTGATTTGTGATGTGTGTTACTTAGAGAGAGAGAGACTGACTCAGTGAGGCTATTCATTTTAAGATACCGTAAGGCGTAAGGGCATAAGTAATCTTTTTGGAGATGCCTTTATAACGGCTTTTTAGATGGCATTAAGTTGAGAAGATGGCGTTTTACAACTAATCGAATAACCGGAACGGTGGAACCGTGAAAAGGCCTTAGCCGTTAGCCTACTCTATCCTACCCTAGTCTTCTTACTTTTCTTAGGTCGACTGAACAGGCCTATCTAAGAATAATGTGATCACGGTTTTCATTAAATAAATCTTAACAATACCGGAAAGTTAATATTTAATTAATAACAGACACAAAAATTACTTGTTAATAAATTGAATTTTTAATGAAAATCTACAGAGCACAGGTGCCGGTGGGGTTAGCTAGACTGGCCCAGTCTCTTCTATTTATTTTACATTTCGATTTATATAAAAGTATTAATTTTTAGTAAACCAACACTTTCGTTTTCATTCGTTTTGTATAAAAAAAACTTTGACCGGTTTTTTTTCGGGTTTTTTTGGGAGAGGACTGGCTATTTTTTTGGTGTGTGGAGAAGACTGGCCACCAGTCTAGGGGTTAGCCTATGCTGCATCGCTTGACGACAATGAATATGATTCTTGGCTGAAACTGTTGATTGTTAGGCCTACTTGTTTAGTTAGAAAGAATGGTAGCCTAGGCTAGTGTTAGCCGACAGTTACTGAGTTTAGGCCTAGGCGTTGAACTTTGATGGATAGGATAAAAACTACTCACCTACGAACATTACATAGAAATGCCAGGATCAGGTCCGTAATTTTTAGTTTGTCAGCCAAAAAATCCATTTATCGAAATCCGAAATGATATAAAACTATTACTAAGTAAGTAGAATTGCTAGAAAAATATATGATGATAACACAAAGGCGTATTCAAAACATTCAACATGGCGTCGTTGTTAACCCATGACGTCATCTATAGATGACGTCAATAAGCCCACAGATGACGTCACGATTCTAACTCTGGTGCCAACTTTAACCCACAAGAGTGGCGACTTGATATTATTGGGTCAAAATTGTTGACCCAAAATTTTTGACTAGTAATTTTTGGGTCGGATGTCCAAAAATCCTAATCACCAAGATTTTTACACAAAGAGATTAGATCGGGTAGCCACCCAAAAAAGTGGTGACATGATATTTTGGGGAGATGGTTGACCCAAAATTTCTGACTAGTATTTTTTAGGTCGGATGCCATTGACCAAATATTTTGGGTCAAATTTCTGACTAGTATATTTTAGGTCAGATACCATTGACAAAATATTATTGGGTCAAAAGTGGTTGACCCAAAATTTCTGACTAGTATATTTTAGGTCGGATGCTTTTGACCCAATATTATTGGGTCAAAAGTGGTTGACCCAAAATTTCTGACTAGTATATTTTAGGTCGGATGCTTTTGACCCAATATTATTGGGTCAAAAGTGGTTGACCCAAAATTTCTGACTAGTATATTTTAGGTCGGATGCCTTTGACCCAATATTATTGGGTCGGGCCGACCCAAAAATTCTAACAGTGTGGGAACGTAAAACATAGAAACATCCGGTTATCCCCATTTCGTGAGAGAGAGAGAGAGAGAGAGAGAGGGGGGGGGAGGCGAGAGAGAGAGCGTGCGCGCGACAGAGAGAGAACGCCCGAGAGATAGGGAGAGCGCCCGAGAGAGAGCGAGAGAGAGAGCGCGCGAGAGAGAGAGCGAGAGAGAGCGTGCGCGAGAGAGAGATAGAGAGAGAGAGCGCGAGAGAGAGGGTTTACGTCCACTAGACACAAACTAGGTCATTTCGGGACTAACATATTGTTTTATTTTATTTGAATAATTCGCGCGTAGGGGTCTTTACATGTAGCAGTGGAAAGAAACAGGCGGACCCGGAGAAAACCCACGAGTCTTGACAGGCGACCCTACTCCTTGTCACGTAAAATCGGGGATTCAAAACAAAGCCAGTTGACCCAATAACAGGCTTTATGATACAGCGCGCGCACGCTAAAACTAGTGCTTATAGTTTTTCAAGGCTGTTGTGGGACCGTTAGGTTTAAACCATTACGTAATGTAAATACCGAGATAGTGTTAATTCTCTAGGATTACCCGCCGAATAACGTGCAAAAATATAACAGTTAAAATAGTACTTAAAATTCATCTCAAAATTCGCCAGCAAATAAACATGTTGAATGATGTATAAACCTCATTAAAAACCTTCAAAAAATTTATATTTAGATGGGTAAATTTACACAATAGCGCTAAAAACAAACCTCTCGTCAAGTCAAAATCTTCAAGTATTGCTGATAAATTATATGGTACATATTTATTTTTTACCTTTCCACGTCATGCATACATTATTCGGGTAAATTAGTTATATAGGTGTACATTTTATGCAGTGTTGATATTCTGTCCGTCACGCGATGCATTGACGACAACGTCGGGGGCACGTGCCCCTCCCGTGTTGACATACACCAATTCTCAAAATATTAGCGCCATCCCTTGAAATCGACGACAGATTCACGGCCACACTCGTAGAGAACGTACGTAATTCGATATAGAGATTATTTCAAATCATTAGATAGTCAACGATCAACCACGAATATCGTCTCGAAAATTTTATAATATTCACAAAATGGAGATCGCAAAGTTTGTTTTATTGCCATTGTTAGGTAAGTAAATTAGGTTTATGTTATTTTCATTTTAAAAAAAAAATGAATTGGTCATGAGATTTATTTCAGCCAATGTTGACATACGCGTAGTTAAAGATAACAATTGATAACAATTGAACAATATCTGTTCCAGTGGAATTTTGTAATTGAACTGGAAAAGAACAGGAATCACTTCCATGGAAAACAATTAGTTCCACCTTTTTATCACTGAGCGACATTTTGACTAGAATTTGGAGAGAGAGAGAAATAGAGAGAAAGAGAGAGGGGGGTAATTTCCTGACCAACGTGTGGTTCAATTGTATTTCAAAAATTCGCTTGCGCGTAGGGGTCTTTCACAGTGACAGGAAACCAGAGCACCAGGAGGAAGACCCACGCGGTTGAACATGCTTCCCTATATCCTTGTCATGCATAAGCGCGGTATCAAAACCACGTCACTTGAAGCAATGATCCAACGCACACGCATTAATCACTAACCTACCAAACTTCCTTGAATTACTTTCGTCGGTAGCTCGAGAATGTGGTACTCTCTCAGCAACCAAGAGTTCCCGGATTCGATCTCAGCTAAAATCTATTCCCTTCGCAGTTGAAATTCGACGAATGGTGGGTGGCAAAACTCCCACACAGCGTATTGGAAGATGAAATGAAATGAAATGAAATGAAATGAAATGAAATGAAATGAAATGAAATGAAATGAAGACGGGCATACGCCATACAATGTGCCACGAGGGGAAATTTTGCCCGGGCAGCGGCGCTGCGGCCTACTCTCATATCGAATTCCAACTGCCAAGGGATGTTTAACGTGCACGCCAATGTGTACACAGGACCTCGGTTTTTCGTCCCATCCGAACGACTATAAACAGCTGTCATTGTCAGGCTCTCCGTCCTACATCACTGACAAGGGAAAAATGTTTGGAAGGTACAGAAAAATTAAGCCAGGGCCCTCACAAGAACATGTGGTTCCCCAGGGCAAAGGTTTCAGTGACGGGCCTTGCGTGTTTATAATAATAATGAGGTTTTATATAAGCTTCGTCTACACTAGGCTAGTAAAAGCCGGCTTTTTCAAGTGTAGCGTCTACACTGACTGAAGTTTTGTAACGGTAAAAGGCGATGAACACCGACCTTCGTTATTTGTGCCAATGTGATGAATGTACGGAAGTTCGGGAAGGATGACATCCGGGTACCCGATAAAACCCGGTTTTTACCGTCTACACACATAAAATTGCCGTTTTTTTTTTAAAAAGCCGGCTTTTTGATTTGAAAAATCCCTCAATTATTGCCGGATTTTAAAAAGCCGGCTTTTACGATTGAGAAATTGAAAAAGCCGGCTTTTAGGAAAAAAAACGGCATTTAAAAGGCTAGTGTAGACGGTGAATGCTGCTAGTGTAGACGTAGCTATAGCGTCTTCTCCATGTTGACACATGCTTTGTTGAGTGCCTGCGCTCGGTTGATCTTTTTATGATTAAAGACATTTTAAAATATAATTCTGTATACTTTTACACTTGATCTAAATACCTATTTGTGTTTATTTACCCTTCAAGTCTCCATTTGATCGAAAACCCCAATAATATATATTTTAAAAATCATATTTCTACTCTTTTTATTTGCTGAAATATGAGCTGGTTTACCTAGGTAAGGGGGAAGCGAAGGCCGGTGATTTTCTATCTCCTCCTCGAAGGAGGCTTGTCCATACCTATTCCAAGGGTTCCCATTGAATATGCACTTAGATAATACAGAGTGGATTTCAAACGTACGCTTAACATTTAATCTGTTTAAACAAATTAATAATTAAACGGGTTGTTTTAGTTTTTTCTGTTCAATTTGATTAAAATGCAGATCTATATTTCGTTTCATTTATTTATAATTTCGATGGCCTACACCACATGAAGATCTGGCCAGGACTAGAAGATCGCTTCAGAATTCGTAAAAACGGCTTTTGATCTGACGACGCCAGACATTAAATCGCACTCTAAGAATAAGAAGTCGCCGTAACAGATGGTTTCATTTGCTAATCCCTCACGCCATTCACAGGGCAGGTTATAACAACTCTTCGAGATCCTAGCGTATCACAGGCAAATAAAACAAAATTATGAACTATAAAAACGAACGAAATAGGATATGTTGTAATAACGGCGGGAATACGCCTTACAATGTGATATAAGGAAAATGTGCCTGGGTAGCGGATAAGGGATCTTTAACGTACACACCAATGTGTACACGGGACATCCGTTTTTCGTCTCATCGAAACGACTATGCGTCGTTCCTTGTCAGGCCCTCCGCCCTGCACCATTAACAAGGAGGAACCACGCAGGAAGATCCTGATGAACCTTCTCGGCGATTATACGTGACAAGGAGTAGGGTCGCCTGTCCAACCTCGTGGGTTTTCTCTGTGTCCTCCGGTTTCCTCCCACTGCTAAAGGCCACTACGCGCAAGCGAATTATTGAAATAAAATTAAACCATATGTTAGTCTCATAATGGCATAGTTTGTGTCGTGTGGACGTTAAACCGCGTCTCTCTCTCTCTCTTTCTCTCTCGCTCTCTTTTTCTCTCTCTCTTCAATGCAGAGATCGAACACAGGACCTCCAGGTTAGCGAGCCACCGTCTTATTTCTGTGCACTTCGGTAGATATGACATCACCAACACCTAATTCGAAAAAAACAAGAACGAACAATCCAAACCTGTAGACAAAATTCCTAAAAAAAACCACGGTATAGACAAAAAAAAGTGTAATGAAACCCGGCAGAATGAAAACAATATATTGATTTTTCGTGTGTTTTTGATCAATTAGATATATCATTCACGAATCTATTGTTCCCTTGTGCATCAGGTGGTTGTGTTTCTACTGAATAATGAAATGAGTAAGTTTTGTCCAAAAAAAACCCCGATAAACATTATATTGAGTACAAATAAGTAAAATCATCCACCATAACAAACCAAATCTCAAGTGTAAAATTAAATCAATTTCTAACACTATTGTTCTGTCCTCCTTTATATGGGGATAGCTGATCCGTGTCTTTGTTATTATAATCTAAAGCAATTTGATAAATATTAAAGTAAATTAATAAACAGAAAACTATGCAAGAGCTAAATTTGTTTATTGCTTGTCTTTCTTTTGGCTCAAAATGTTATCTAGACATTTATTTACATGACACGCCTATAATCAACTCTCTAGATCATAGGATGATTGAGATTTAAACGGATTGAAACACGGTCGCCATTGAATGATTTACTTTAAAAGTCTCGATTAATAATCAGTAACGATGCTACGATGATATAAAACTATGTCATGTCGGGTTAAAAATTCGAACAGTGATAATTTCGTTCAGAATAGAGTAATTTAAATGAAATTTTCAATATTTTCATTTTCCATGTTCTATTTTTGAGCTTCTTTAGTAATAACGACCTGGGGCCGGTTGCTCAAAACTAAGTTATTTTAACGATCCATTAAACTCTAATGGACATATCTTGGTAATGTGTTGTTTGGGTTAAATTTACTACAGAAACAATATAGAATACTTTATTTTTTCCTTAAGAAATATTAGCATAAATCTGTAGGAAAAATTTGCACCACAGAATGTTCGGGGATTTATTTCCAGCAACAATCTTTCTCTCTATTAAAGTTAACGGATCGTTAAAAGATAACAGAGCTTTGAGCAACCGGCCCCTGATCTTTATCTTAATCTTACATAATGTATCTTTAATACTTCTATTCCTTACACGTTGTTTGTGTTTATCTCCTGTCGAAGGGGGTCACGTGGCAAAGTGGGTAAGGTACTTGCTCGCTAGCTTGGAGGTCGGGTATTCGATTATCCGGCGTGGTTTCCCCTTGTCAGCGATGCAGACGGAGGACCTGACAAGGACAGCTGTCTAGTCGTTTGGGTCGGGTGGGACGAAAACCCGAGGTCCCGTGTACACATTGGCGTGTACGTCAAATATCCCTTGGCAGTTGGAATTCAGTTGCTGCCCGTTCAAAATTTCTCTCATAGCACACTGTATGAGGGAAGGACGTTAAACCCCATTCCATTCATTCATTCATTCTCCTGCCGAAGATGTGCTGGTGCAGATCAGCGATAACTCGATGACCCCCATACCGCTTTCATTTTATATTAAAGAATTAAGTGCGAGCCGCTATTGGCATTGTCTTGTCAAAATAAGAACTGACACCCACCACAACCATACCATGACCACCTAGCGGTGGGCACACGACCTTCTAGAGGTTAAAATACTGCTATGCTTCCCCTCCCAACCGCTTCAAGTAAAATAAACAACACATTCCAGCCTTATTGCCTTTAACGTGACAAATCCGACCAATGTTCCTTCTGATCAAATTCAGAACGATGAAAAAAGTGTGTTAAATCAAAACCATTGGGCATAACAAACAAATTCTCCTTCTTAATCAGCCTGGTAGGGGAAAAAAGTAGGACGTTAAACCCCATTGGTTTATTTCATTCGCGAAAATATCTCTTTTCTTTCTGACAATTTTTGACTTTGAAAAAGATGAAAAAAAAAAATTAATCTCCTAAGGTAAGTGTGATATTAAGACATAGGTGGTGTTATATATTCCACAAATATTTACCTTGGGGGTTGGATAAACCAATTTATACATAGGAATACCATCTCTTAATTCAAAGTAATCTTTACACCATTTACAAAGTATAAACTTTCCACTGACCACTGGATCGTGTTTATTCTTTGTTACAACTGAAGACCACCCTGGGGTCATAATTAGCCAGTTAAAAGGTTTTTGACCTTTTAGATAAGTTATTGTAGTACTGGGTACAGCCATCATTGCCATGCATTATTTAGTATGTTTTGACCTTTTCGACCTTTTCTACACAGGATAGAATCATAATTGCAAATCATTATAGACATATATATATATATATATTTAATGTGTGTACACAAACTGTTTGATTTTGATTAGCAGTATATGCTTTGCTCAACCCTGTTGCTTAAAGGAGCTAAATCACTAATATTTTGGACCTATAAATTGGCAATATCTAGGGTCTGGTTATTCCAGTCTACACCGATAGTGTTTATTGCGCATGCTCTTGAGATAAGAATATGAGGTCACCGTTCGAGACCCTTGTTACAAATGGCGCTGAAACGCATTATGGTACACGATTCGTGTTCCAGTGCTGAAATGCTTATTTTATCTTAAATATTGGATATCAGAAGCCCGTTTTTTCACGGTAAAATCACAACATCAATGTTGTTTTAAATTGACAAATAATTTGTCATTTTAAATCAACATTGATGTTGTGATCTTACCGAGAATTGTTCGTGCATGAAGACTGGCATTCGTCATTCTGCTATGAAGGTCTTTCGAATTCCAACTGTCACGAGTTCTATTACGCGCAATGTAACGTGTACGCGTGACCACGATTTCCTGTCCGTCCATCCTGCACCATTGAAGTTGACACACACATAGTTGAGTGAACCCTCATTCCACGATTCCCAATGAAACAAGTGGTTCTTTCATTATGCGTGTTAACTTTTGCAGTAAGTTCTAATTCTACTAACATACCTACCATTCGTACATTACATGATTCAGCAAGTATTTAATTAGGTCACTTGACTGACAATCCCCATGACATTTCTACCAATTAAAAAACAAACATTACAAATCAACATGGGAGGTAGCAGATGATTTTTTATTTAAATAAAATACCGTACCTCGCTCGATCCTATGATGCAATCAAAATACTAAATCCCAGTGTCACGATTCTTCGCTTCGATTGTAATCGTGGTTTTAATTGGAGAGTAATCGTGATGATCCTATCAGATCTTATCATGTAGTGTGATCAGTCGTGGAGAATATTTCAGAAATACCATTAGGCCTAAGCTATGTTACGACCATGTGGTCTGAATCCGATATCTAATTCAAGGGCAAATAACTCACCTGATATAATAAAACCTAGGCGAGAAAAGGGTGGATTTAATAATTGCGATCAAAGTTCACAACTCTAGATTCCATCAACAAGTGGCAGTAGTCACTTAATTTCACCAGGTAGACAATCGAGTCTACGATGACGTTTTAAAATTATCCAGGTCAGTGAATGAGAATCGCTTTCGGGCGAGTTAGTCATTGGCCGATAAAGTTCATCTCAATTTTCCGGCGTGATTTCCTCTTGTCAGAGATGCAGAAAGAGGGCCTGATAAGGGCAGCTGCCTAGTCGTTCGGATGGGACGAAAAACCGAGGTCCCGTGTACACATCGGCGTGCACGTAAAATAACCCCTGGCAGTTGGAATTCAGTTGCTGCCCGGGCAAAATTTTCCTCATAGCACACTGTATGGCGTATGCCTGTCTTCAATTAGCCCGGGTTAGGTGCTTAAGTGTAGGACGTTAAACCCCATGTCATTCATTCATTTATTTAGCTCAGGCCTAATGTTATTTTGGAAACGTTTTGATCTACGAGCTATATTTAGGGAGTTGGTATCTTGCAAATCTGTAAATGATGTGATTCTATGGTAAAGGGGTATAAATTTATAAATTTTCGGAAATGATACATTAGCATAACCAAAATTTGCTGTCGAGTCGAAGTCGAAGATTCGACATTAATTGTTTATAATAGCTCGGCGACTATCAAATGAATGAAATGGGGTTTAACGTCCTACTGTTATGCACTTAACCAGAGCTAATTGAAGACGGGCATACGCCATACAGTGTGATATGGGGGGAATTTTGCCCGGCCTACTCTTATATCGAATTCCAACGGCCAAGGGATCTTTTACGTGCACTCCAATGTGTACACGGGTACTCGGTTTTCGTCCCATCCGAACGACTAGGCAGCTGTCCTTGTCAGGCCCTCCTTCTGCATCACTGACAAGGGGAAATCACGTCGGAAAACCGAGATGAACTTTCTCGGCCAATGCAGGGATCGAACACCCGACCTCCAGGCTAGCGAACCAGCGCCTTATCCACTTAGCCACCGTGATCCCCTCGGCGACTATCAAGCGACTTTTCTCCAATAATTTGTAGGCTTTTGTCACTTGACTAGTACTGATGGTGATCTTTCTAGATAACTACCATCATGCTGTACTGTAATAGAACTGAGCTCAGCCGAAACTCTAAAACATTGACGCAACGTATCACGTAACGTTACGTGATACGGGTTGGAAATATCCGCTTGCCAAAAGTCGCTTACAGGGCCAATCCTATCGTAACACATCACACATACGTTATTTGTTTAATCAATGCTGTATACTTAGCTTAATTTTTTTTTATAACAAAACAACATCAAAATCGGATTTAAAAAAGGTCCAGCAATTTGGTTCACGGCAATAAAGATGGTGGTGCTGAAAGTACACAATAAGCAGAATAGATCGATATAATGTTTTATTCTTCATATATTTGTAAATATTGAACAGAATTGAAAAATTACTGGATTGATATTCCTACAAGAGATTAATCTTTCACACTATAGGGGTCACGGTAGCTGAATGGGTAAGACGCTGGCTCGTCAGCCTGGAGGTCGGGTGTTCGATCCCTGCATTGGCCGAGAAGTTCATCTAGATTTTTCTGCGTGGTCCTCCCTTGTCAGTAATGCAGAGCGGATGGCCTGGACGAAAACCCGGGCTCCCTTTTACACATTGGCGTTCACGTAAAAGATCCCCTGGCAGTTGAAATTCGATATATGAATAGGCCGTAGTGCCGCTGTCCGGGCAAAATTTCGCTCAATGTACACTGTATTGCCCCACTTTATTAGCCCAGTTCGGAGCATAATAAATAGTAGGACGTTAAAACCCATTTCATTTCATTTCACTGTCATAATATTGTAACCTACAAGGGGTTCTGTGTAGGATAAAGCCATAGACTGTGGTTATGCTGGGGAAAGAAAGACTGAAGAAAATAACCCGAGAAAAAGAAATACAGAGGCCAGTAGGCCGAGGTTTTTCTTCGAGGGTTTTTCCTGAGAATATCCCAGAATTCCCGTAAGAAAAACCTTTTATGGAAAAAAATCTACCCTGGAAGAATAACCCGGTACAGGTTTAAAGAAAAACTTCAGAGTCTAAAGCGGCCCACACACGCTCAATATAATTGTCAATAATATTGTCAATACTTGATATTGACAATAATTGAGCGTGTGTATGCGATATTGAAGCTCGATATAATTGATGTCAATATGATTGAAGAGATCAAAAGCCGTAGATATTTTATTGACGAACCGTCATTTTTTGTGCAACAATTGACCGTGTGTGGGCGTCATCAACAATATTGACGCAATATTTCATTTCTCAACGTAGGTGAGCGGTGGGGACAACTTTCAGGCAATCTGACTTTTCGGGCAGACGGGTAAAGTGAAAAAAAAAACTATTATTTGATCCAGTTGGTATAAAATAAAACACTAATTTTACGTTACGTTTAATTGAATAGTTGGAAAAATAAAGTGGCCGAAATCTAAATTTACGTTTATTTACGAATATTAAAACATCGATTATTATTCGTGAATGCAGCTGCAACAGCAGAGGCGTATTACCACGTAGACAGCTGCCTAGGGCGCAAGAAAAAATAGGACCCATAAACTTTTTGACGACCTTTTTAAATGTGATGTTTTACATTATAGAATTGACTGGACTACGCTTCACTAGGGAAAAGGCCTACATTGCCAGTGACACTATAGCGTTCGAGATGAGCTTTAGTGACATCAGTCACTCCAACTTAGAGACTTGCCACTCACTCGCCTTGCCTTAGCCTGGTATCCGTTTTCGCATTTATTTTAAAAACAGTTTTCGCGATATTCTCTTGAAATTTGTCTTTCTTTCATTATGAAAAGGCCGCGTCATTTCAACGTAGGCCGGTCTGCCATTGATATGAACCAAAGGCAAAGGTGTAGGTGGAAGAAGAGAGAATAGAAAAACACATGAAGCTAAAATGCTTAAAAAAAAGGGTAGAACTACGCCCAAAATCGCTGACAGGATCACTGCTCAGTCGATGAAAACACGAATGGTATGCCTATCATCGAGAACAATGAATCGCCGACCGACCACCAGGGAGTGATTTCTAAAGCCAGTTTCGCAAAGAGTCCAGTTGGACAAGCTGCCTATGGGCCATCAGATCCTAGATCCGTCTCTGTGCAATTACTGAATGGTTGGAGTTGAGGTCGGCATAGCGTGTGATTCGGTTACGAAACCATTGGACAACTTTGATCCGACATTGGTGTTGCTTAACTCACGAGCTAAAGAAGCAGAAAACCGCATTTACGGTAGATGAATTTTCAAAACTTTTCTCTGGGAAGGGAGGCCCCCAGGCCCCGAGACGATTGATTGTTTGTTTGGGATTCAGTTCATCCAACAAAGGTAGGTAAATTCGGACCACATTAAAGTGGCTGTATTCAAGTGCTGAAAAAGCAGGAAAACGCGTTGGCGGCAGTTAAATTTTCAACATTCTCTCTCGAATCGGGTATCTTAAAAATAGGCTATATTAGACCACTTTGAAGACGCTGTATCCAGGGGCTAGAATAGCAGGAAAATGCGTTTGCAACCGTCACTTTGTCCAAAATTGACGTGGAAGGGTGTGGGGGTAGGGTCCCCTACACGGTAAGCTCCGTTCCTTCGCTCTCGCAGAAGACCGGCGCTGCCGTCTACATTCCGAAATTTTTGCCCGCCCCATCAATTCTCATCGAGCCTGTACGCCTATGGGACATGGAACTGTCATAGATAATGCTAAACAAATAGTTCCGTCCATGATGGCTATTTTGCTCAGAATGAATATTGAGACAGTATAATTGAACGTGTGTGGGACACCGAAATTTGTTTCAATTAAATTGACATCAATAATATTGACAATTATATTGAGCGTGTGTGGGCCGCTTTAGGTTTTAATTTGACGAAAATTTAGTTTTTTGTAATATATGTAAATATATGCATGCATATCTGCTTTAACACTCCTTGGATATCATTAACAACCGAACCTGACTACATAGTTTTAATATTCTATACGGGTTTTTTCACGCCTCCTTTCAAGTTAAGCAAGGACATTATTAGCTGTTAAAACATCACGCTTCTTAGATTAATTGTCGTCTGCTAAAAGTAGAAGAAAAACAAAATGTCTGTCAATATTGAAACAATAGTCATTCATGAATATATACATGTATTAAATACACAAAGATAAGGTTGTTTGGGGCTCATGGTTTCGTTATTCAACATAATTTGCATATCACCAACACCCCTTAAACATATATCTCAAAATATAACTGAAAAATAAACATTTCTAAACGAATTGTTTTAAACCTGTTCACGCCGCAATCTTGACCTTTTAAGAAATTTTGACATT
The DNA here is from genome assembly GCA_917208275.1 of Patella pellucida. NCBI lineage: Eukaryota > Metazoa > Mollusca > Gastropoda > Patellidae > Patella > Patella pellucida. The sequence goes on from OU795039.1 coordinate 70,275,241, forward strand.
AGCTAGAAAATTCTTGTGTATGTTTGCTTGCATTTTAATTAACGCTTATCCTTCATCTTTGATCCCTGTTTGCTGAACAAACAACATGTTTATATCAGGGTGGCCGAATGGTTAGCACGTGCGCGCTGTATCATACGGCCTGTCATTGGGTCATCTGTCGTGTTTCGAATCCTCGGTTGTACGTTACAAGGAGTAGGGTCACCTGCCCAACCTCGTGGGTTTTCTACAGGACCTCCGGTTTCATCCCACTGATAATTGAAAAAAAATGAAACCATAGGTTAGTCCCGAAATAACCTAGTTTGTGTTGAGTGGACGTTAAACCCCTCTCTCTCTCTCTCTCTCCCTTTCTCTCTCTGTATTCTTGTAAGAGAATGTTTACATGCAGTAAAACGTATATACGAGAAATGGCAAAACACCTCTACATTTTTAAAAAAGTAGAAAAACATTAAATGTTGTTCCATGCGAAACACTAGGAATACGGGAACCAAGAAAAACATCTTACATTATATCACTTCTGAAATTCTCGTCTATCATGGCCCCGGTTGGTGGAGAAAAACAAGACGTTGAACAACATTACCTTTTCTTTCATTTGTTTGATCTCTTTAAAGTCTAATCGTATTTCGAAATGTTTACGAAAACTATGCGAATTATTTACGAATTGCTAGTTATGGGCCTGTGTTAAAGCCTATGATATTGTAAATATCGGCACCAAAAAATCAATCACGACTAGGAGCACCATCCGACATGAGTTTTTGAAGGTTTTTAAAAATATCTTTTTTGGTTTATTTTCAGTTGTTGTGCTGTTAGATGTGGAAATTGGAGCACCATCCGACATGGAGATTTTGAAGGTTTTTAAAAATATCTTTTTTGGTTTATTTTCAGTTGTTGTGCTGTTAGATGTGGAAATTGTCTCATCGTTTGTGAATGTGTCGTGTCCACCGGTTAATGAAAATGCTAAAAGCCATCCCTGTACAAGGGACTTTACTCCAGTCTGTGGCAGTGACCGAGTGACGTACGCAAATAGTTGTGAATATTGTCGACGAAAATGGACGAGTGACAAAGAAGGGAGGGCTTGGAATGTTTATTTAGAACATGACGGTAAGCAGCTCGTCGAGATATATCAGGTCAATCTGATTAAAATACAGATCTATATTTCGTTTCGGGTTTTTTTTATATACTTTCGATGGCTTACACTTCATGACGATCTGACAAGTTATAGTAGGAGTTCACGTCAGGGGGCAAACGTGCGGCTTTTGACGTCAGACATTAATTAGTCAATCAGCTTTGACGTTTCTAGTGGTTTACTAACAGTTCCGTGCACAAACAGGCCAAAAGCTCGCCGTAACAGACCGTTTTATTTGGCTAATCAGCCAGAGCACGGTGTAGTACGTTAAACCGAACAGTAGGACGTTAAACTCCATTTCATTTCATTTACTTTCTGGCCAAATCCACCAATCTTGGACTTGCTCTTTTTGAAACTGTATTACATTTACATTTCAGGGTCATGTGCTTCGTCACAATCGCAATCGCCATTTCTACCAGCCCCTACAAGACCTACATACAGACCAACCTATAGTGCACCAACATTTTTCCAAAATGTCGCAAGTCAGTTTTTTCCAGCCTCTTCTCCTTCCTCAACAAGGTTCCCATTCAACCAAGTAAATCGCCCCACCTCTTCATCAAACTTTGGTAATAGCTATTCCCAACAAGGCAATAGCTTTCCAAACACATTATGGCAGTTGCTGAATAAAAATATCCTATCTCCATATGGATCACGACAGCAACAACAAAGCCAGTCATACTATCCAGCATATAATAACCTACAGCAGTCAACAGGAAGAACCGTAAGTATTGTAAATGGAGTTATAATTTCAAGATTCCTGCACACATTGGAATAAATCTTGGCTATTATATCGTACTTATGACCATTGGTGTTCATATTGCTATGTAGTTCCGGGGGGGGGGGGTGGCTGGCCGAATTGTTAGGTTAGCACCTGCGTGCTGTATCATAAAGCCTGTCATTGAGTCAACTGGCTTGGTTTCGAATAACCGACTGTACGTGACAAGGAGTGTGGTCGCCTGTCCAACCTCGTGGGTTGTCTCTGGCATCCCCGGTTTCCTCCCACTGCTAAAGACCCCCACGCGCAAGCGAATGTTGAAATTTTTTATCTATATGTTAGTCCCGAAATGACCTAGTATGTGTCGAGTGGACTCTAAACCCCATTACTCTCTAACTCTTTATCTCAAGTAATGTTATGTACTTCTGAAGGGAAATATGTTTTATGCAAGTGTATGTAACGAACAGCTAGTAAAGTAATTAAATTCTTTTCTCTACCATATTTAATACATCTATTCCATCCCCAAAATTTATACAACATGATAAATTAAAATATACTTTCAATCTGCATTTAGAGAGAAACCGGAGTTTAACGACCACGCAGTACAAACTAAGTTAATTCGGATCTAACGTAGTAATACAGTAGAATGGTATTTCCATAATTCGCTTACGAGTAGTGGGGGGTAAATGGAGAATCTGGAGAAAACCAAGGTGGTATGACAAGCTATCCCACTTCTTGTCACTTACAAGTGTCGGATCGAAGTAACTTCACTTAGCTCAATCACAGACATTATGAATTAAAGCCATCGGTTAACCAACCTAACTCCACCCACCCAGCCAGTCAGTTCATTTTCTCCAATGTAGCTTAATCACAGACCTTATGATTTAAAGCCATTCGGTAACCGAAACCAAAGCAACCTCACCCTTTCAATCGAAGTTACAACAAATAAATTTAATAACTAACACAGCCAGTCACTTCATTTCTCCGATTTAGCTTGAATATACAATCGATTTAATATATTTTTTTCAAAATTGGTGATAAAAAACTTTCATTTTTTCTTTTTCAGGCAAATTGTGGACCATACGGTCAACCATGTTCTCGTTATGGAAGAGTTTGTGGGTCGAACGGATCATCGTACCTAAGTGAATGTGATCTGTGCGTATCTGCACAACGTCTCAGAACGACGTTACGAATCGTCAGAGATGGATACTGTTAATCTTTGCTTGCATATATATTTTTTTCGTGCTGGTCATGAAACGAGAAGGAAATATAAAAAAAAATCAGCTAGATAGAAGCATAAATGGAATTTGAATATGTTTTTATGTATTTCCATTAAAGCTAGAATTTAAATTTTTAAATTTATTAAAATAATGCCTTAAAATAGATGGTATTCGTAAACAGTCCTATCTTGTGAAAGAATAAACCTATTAATCCTATAATTCACTATTGCCAGCTGAGAAATTGGCAAACGCATATCATTTTAACTTCAAATTCCAACGTTTGAAGATAGCTACATGGAGTAAATAGAAAAAAGGGAGGTAATTGTGTTATTATTTCCTGTGTCATTGATATTTAGGGGTGGGAAATCATGCCCATGATCGAATTTGAATAGCTTTTGTTGTAGGGATAGTACAAAATAAAACACGTGTTTGCATTTTGTATGTAAATATTCTCTGCGTTTAATTTTCCAGGCTTACATCAGTTTTTCGTCTACTTCTCTTCATTTTAATCTGTATTGCTTTATTTTCGAGTATAAATTTTATTACAATAATTGGCGTTGTCGTTTTTTAATGTACCTTTGATGGCGAGCAGTTCTCTTTGCCCCCCCCCCCCTTTCTCTCTTTTACATGAATTCGATCCCGTATTTTCATTTATATTTTCTATCAGGTTTTGAGGCGGAGCGATCTAAAAGTAAACATACAAGAATATCGGAAATCACGCTCAAAAATGACACCGGACCCTTTAAATTGACAACACTTTCATAAGAATGTTCAAGGCCAATGCATGGACGTGGTTTTAACATTGAAACAATCTGATTAGAACACGGATCCTATTTCGTTTCGTTTTTTATAGTTAAATTGCGTTATAATTCCGGCGTTTTGGTTGAAGCATAGAATATACAGATTTATATGGTTGAAGTGATGGATTAATTAGCCAATGAGAAGGTATTTTACGGTGACATGTGAGGAACTGTGAGTACACCACTAGAAACGTCATAGGGTCAACAGCCCTGACACGACCTTCCAATACAACATGTAAGATCGTCATGTAGTGTAGGTCATCGAAAGTATGAACAAACGAAATGAAATATAGATCTGTATTCTAATCAGATTGAACATTGAAATGACCAGGGGTGAGAATATGGAGGGCCTGACACAGACGGCTGTCTAGTCGTTCAAATGGGGCGAAAAACGGAGGTTCCGTGTACACATTGGCATGCACGTGAATGATCCTTGGTATTTGGAATTCGATATAAGAGTAGACCGTAGCGCAGCTGCCCGGGCAAAACTTCACGCATAGCACAGTGTATGGCGTATGCCCATCTTCATTAGCCAAGTTTAGGAGCAGAACAGTAGGTCATTAAACCCCATTTCATGTCATTTTATAGAATAAAATCATCAATTTTAATGTACATAGATCAATTTTGATGGAATTTCGGTAAATTACAGGAAAAACTGATAAAATTTTCCTGGGTTTTTTTTGTCCGGATTTTTTTTTTATGTTTTTCACGGATATTTATGTTACAGTATAGAATCAAATCTTTAATTTTAATGAGCATGGTTCAATTTTTTTGATTTCGGCGAACAGATTTTTACGTTTACACAAATAAGCTATCAGATTAATATCTAGCTATTAATAAATTTTGAGCTTAACCGATATTATCAAAATAGCTCACCGTTTTTTTCGATTTCCGGGGTTAGGATAGCCTAGTGATCTAGAGTGCCATGCTTCGACCTCTAGCTGGCCGGCCACCTCTGGTTTGTGGTTGTTATTTCGATCCCTAGTGTGAGCGTATGTGGCATGGAGATAGGGGCGCCTTCTCAACCCCGTGGGTTTCCGTCGGGCACTTCGGTTTCCTCCCACTGCTAAAGACCCCTGCGCGCAAGCGAATTATTGAAATAGAATAAAAACCATATGTTAGTACCGAAATTACCTAGTTGTGTTAAGTGGACGTTAAACCCCATTTCTCTCTCTCTCTCCCTTTCGATTTGATCGACACTTGAGAGATGTCAATACCCTGTCAATATATAAACATGTTAAAACTGAAATTCGCCGTTTGATAAACGCAGGAGGTAATTTAATAATATGCAAAGGAGAAACTTATCATGACATCAAATAAAATGAAATGGGGTTTAACGTTCTACTTTTCTGCACCGACTGGGCTATTGAAGTGTTGTGATATGAGGGACATTTTGCCAGGATAGCTTCCTACTCTTATTCCGAATTACCACTGCCTGCCGGTCTTTTACGTGCACGTCAAAGTGTTTTAGGGGGCCTTGGTTTTCGTCCCACCTGAACGACTAAACACTGTCTTTGTCCTTAAAATGTAACTGTTTTGTTTTTTAAGAAAACTTTTTCGCATTGCTTCGTTCGACTGGCGATTTAGGACACAGGAAATATGCACCCACTACTAATTTGTCGTAAAAAAAAAATGTTTTAAAACCCAAAGTAACCCCAAATAATATGTCCTCTATTACATAAAAAAAATGTATATTTGAATATACTAGGCATCAAAGAGTGAGAAACAGCACGTAAAAGATCCCTTTGCAGTTGGAATTCAGTTGCTGCCCGGGCAAAATTTCCTTCATAGCACACTGTATGGGGCATGCCCGCCTTCAATTAGCCCAGGTTAGATGCAGAAGCGTAGGATGTTAAACCCCATGTCATTCATCCATTCAAAGATTGAGAAGAGATTCATTTTGTTAGGCTCACTCGGGAATGATAAGTTTTTCAACATGTCGGCAAGAAATCAAATTAAGCAGCTGAAAATGTGCGTGGCTTCATTTGTCTGCATTTTTTTGCAGAAAAGTAAGGCATTAAAACCCACGGATTTTAAGAGTTTCTGGCTATAGATCGATCATCTTTTGTCGTTATTATGTAGATGGATCTATTGTGATTCCTTAAGGTATTCAGAACGTCAGCGATGTAAATCGAATTCAATTGATTACATTCTCTCCAGCATCACAGAAATATTCAGGTGCTCATAGAAGAAGGGAATTAATTCTTGATTATGAATTCCTGAAATTAATTCCGTTTTGCGTCGGCGTTCGTTTAGACATAAAGTGTCACGAAGAATATGTTATCATATAAAGCAATGGATATATAGGGTACGCGACCACTTAAAGGGGAAGTTCCAGATTTTACGACATCGTGAACAGAAAGGAATTAAACAACATGAAGCAGCAAGTGTGGCAATAAGGGTTTTTTAATTCTCAATTTCAAATCAAAATATTGAACGATCTGGAGATAATAGTTAGAATTCCTTAGCGAAGTTACTCCTCATTTTAGGAAATTGTTTTCGTCGCCGATCACGTGTCTCTATAAATTCAGTATATAAGTAACAACATGTTTATCTAGACTCTCAGCCATGGAGTCTAAAATTTGGAATTTCTCCGAAAAGACGTCTTAGCCCTTCAGATATAGAAGCAGGGATATAGATTTGTTATCCGCATGGCGAATATATCTGCGGATTTAGAATGAGATGGCGATGATCTTCAATACATAATACCGGAATGACTATTTCCTAGTACCGTTAGGTGTTTCTTTTGGGACTATTGCTACTCAGATTAGAACTGAAAGTAGTCATTAAAATGAGCTCCTTTTGGTCGACGTATTTCCCGTATTCTTTGACGTTGCTGGTCATCGTTAATGGTGGATGTTTATCCGAGAATAATGACCCCGGGGTTAGTGGAAGACCATTTTTCACAGGTAAAGTAAATAGTGAGCACCAGTGTCATAAATTATGTGGTTATTCTTCCATATGTTCTGGTTATAATTATATAAGAAATGAACATGATTCTGACTGCCAGTTATTGTCTGTGAACAGTGAACAAGGAAAGATGTCCAGTGAACAAACACAAATTGGTTTTCATGTTACAACAACGAAACCGGGATGCACGGTAAGAATTTCAAAATATCTTTATAGTTCTCTGTGTGTCATTTGCATTTTTTTGAAAATATCAAATTCTTTAAAAAGAGAAAAGAAATGGGGTTTAACGTCAATTCGACACCAACTAGGTCATTTCGGGACTAACATATGGTTTAATTTTATTTCGCGTAGGGGTCTTGAGCAGTGGGATGACACCTGAGGACCCGGAGAAAACCCCCGAGGTTGGACAGGCGACCCCACTCCTTGCCATGTTCAACCGTGGATTCGAAACCACGCCATCCAACCCCCATACTTTAATGAACCGAACTAGTATATTTAAAGATAGATTATGGGAGATTAGATAAAGAGCTGACAGTTCTCACTATAATAGTTAAAAAACTAGATACTGTAAAGGTAATTGACTCAATGACATGCCTTATGATACAGCGCGCACACGCTAACCATTCAGCCATCCAACCCCCATGCTTTAATGAACCCAACTAGTATATTTAAAGATAAGTTATGGGAGGTTACATAAAGAGCTGACAGTTCTCACTATAATAGTTAAAAACTAGATACTGTCAAAGTGATTGACTCAATGACATGCTTTCTGGTACAGCGCGCACACGCTAACCATTCAGCCATCCAACCCCATGCTTTAATGAACTAGTATATTTAAAGATAGATTATGGGAGATTATATAAAGAGCTGACAGTTCGCACTATAATAGTTAAAAAACTAGATACTGTCAAGGTAATTTGTTGAAAATTTCAGTAAAATTGATCCACTATGATCCGAGATATAAGCTTTGGAAATTTCCGCCCAGCCTCGTTCATCATTACTATAAAAAAGTAAAATTTGTTTCATACCAACACTAGATAAAACGGTATACTATTTGAAAGAAGTAAGTTTTAAATTTATTTTTGCAAGTATTTAGAATTTCGTTGTTTTTTAAAAGCCATATCAAGACATTTCACGATTGGACTCAACAGAACCTTGAGAATAACAATAAGTTAGATTCGATTAATCGCGCCAAAAGATTATAGTTAAATGGGCAAAATTAGGTGAGGTTTATATAAAGAACTTGCCGTTCTTGTAAAAATATTTCAAAAATAGATAATGCAAAATGAATATACTGAAACTTTCATTCAAATAATTTTATTTTGAGCAAAGTTGTCAATGGTTCTTTCTCCATTGTTAGATTTAATCATTAAGTGGCCGGACCGTTCTTATCTACTTAAAATTGGAGGCATACGATGGCGTCGAGGGTTTATTATGGTCTTATGTTAATAAATGTCTAATTAATAGTTTATAATAACATGGAAGGCACACATAAACCCTGCAATAGACATAGTTAGCTCTGATATAATGGATGTGTAATGAAATGTTTTAAAATATTGCCTGGATAACTGGGGCTACCCAATCAAAATAGTTAGTGATGTTATCTTGATTGTCCAGAAATGGGGTCTTACTAATATTAACAAGATTGAACTTCCATCGAAATTAGACCTACCATTGATGATGTGATAACACACAAAACCAACGTTCGTATCCATGGCAACACGTCTGTATTTTAATATACATTTAAACTAAGTTAGGTTTGTTATTACAAACAGAGAGAGAGAGGTGGGAGAGAGAGAGGGAGAGAGAATGGGGTTTAACGTCCACTCACCACAACTATGTCATTTCGGGACTAACATATGGTTTTAATTTTATTTAGGGATTTTTAGCCGTAGGAGGAAACCGGAGTGGCAGGAAGAAACCTACGAGGTTGAGAAGGCGCCCATATCGCTATGCCACATACGCGCACACCAGGGCTCGAAACCATAGCCGCAAGCCAGATGTTACCGGCCAGCTAGAGGTCGAAGCGCGACACTCTAGACCACTAGGCATCCCAACCCCCTATTACAAACAGCGAAGATTTGTAAATTATATATATATATATATATATATATATTAAAGTAGATAAAGTACAAGTATATATATGTTTTATTTCAGCCGTATCAAGATTTGAATCCATGTGACGAGAAGCCTTGTGGTGAAGATGAATTGTGTATACTAACTCTATCTGCATCACGCCATATCTGTTTAAAACGAGGTAATATTTACTTATGTCAGCAAAGGTCAGATTAAGCTTGCTTGGGACCGGGGATCACAATATCACCAGGGCCCTTACATCAACATTGCAGAGGGGGCATATACAGTCGGCAAACCTCGACAGATTCTACGCATCTAATCTCGGCTGTATGACAAATTCCGCCATATTGGAACTATTTTAAAGGTCCCGGATAAAAATGGCTGCATCCATGGAGATTTTTGTGGAGAGTGTAGTATATCAACAAACGTCAAGTTTGGACTTTGGGTTTGGGGAATTACCCGGGAATTTTTATCAAACCAGCAGCCTAGAGTCAATATCTCTGCTCATTTAGGTACGGTATATATACACTCTACAAAAGACGCCATTTTTGGGACTTTTTTTGTAAAAGCAGCACGTTTTCCTGTTAAAGTAAACTGGTAGCCACATCATAAATGTGTGGGCGTAGGTACATATCACTTACTGTCGTACAGCCGAGGTTAGATGTAGGGTATCGGAATCCAATGACGTCTAAAACAAATATTCTACAAATATTAGTCTGAATGGGACCTTAAAATTTGACGGAAAGTCGATCATTGTCTGAATTATCCAGTCTTTTAAGTTACCACGTTCTGAATCTATCAACAATGACACTCTCTTAAATTTTGTTTGTAAAGGTTTTAATTGAAATGGTAATTTTCTCTCGTCATGAATCAGACGTATTGTTTCTCACAATCTTCTTAATTCTTCATCGCGATCCTTGCTATTTTTTCGTCTCTATTTTGTTTCTAATAATAGATGTGCCAAGTTTGTGGAATATATTTCTGCCTTGCTTTATAAAATCTAGCAAAATCAGCAGGGCTTCATATTATCTATCACTTACCGAAACTTTAGCCTTAAAGGTTCCATTGCTCATGCGTAACCGGAAGTTTAGTTTTTTATGTGGTAGATTATACAGTAATTTTCGTCAAAAATTCACAACGGACCCAGACTAGGGGGTTCTGGGTGACCGAGACTAGGCCATTGTTCGCCATACTTACACAAAGGTAAATTGTATAAGCAGGGTAGCTAAATAGATTCATTTTTTTTTGACACAAACAATTTGAGGGCGCTTGGCCTCACCACCTCCGGCAGCGCCACGCTTTAATCCTGATGTCAGTATTTGTAATCTGTTAGTATTTTATCTTGTCGGAGCAAAATTGCACTCCCCGTCACTACGAGAGACGATCCATTTGATTGCTCGCCGGATGAGCTGGTGACTAATCGAGGGATCTATCAACTCAAGCATGGGAAACTCTGGCATCCGACCAAGAGACTTTTCGCTTTCATTTTCATAATTAGACGGATTTTCAAATTTACTGGCGAGCGAAGTAAAAACTGATAGCGTATTTATTAGAATTCAATGAAGTTAAAACATTAGACTATATAATTGTGTTATTGTCTTTTTGTTGCGGATATATAATGTTAAATATTGTTTACAAAAGTAAGATAAAACTGAGTTTAAAGTTTCAATTTTCAAGTGGGGGAGGGGAAAAATAAAGAATAATATCAAGGTCAGGACGATTCACACTTTTGAACTGAAGCCAAAAGAACAAAATAAGGCAAGGCGCCATTTTAAAATGTCAATAATTACCCTGCTTCTTTACACACTTATCCTTCTTTGCGTCTTTGATTCTTTTGGATTAATTATTAATATCACTATTATCTATGTTTATATATTACCTTATTGATATCGCGATATCGTTCGCGCTATTTACTCTTACGCTTCAATAATCATCTGTTCAGCAAAGCGTTCATTGTGAAATCTTGGTACCCCTTGGGTAATCACCAATTGTATTTGCATTTTAGTTATTCATAAGCTCTGTTTAGATTCCCATTGTCGCGGTCAGTAAACACCAACCAGCGAGCCATGCGTTCCGTTGTATTAAACAATGGCCTGCTTTTTTCTGGTAGTTCATCGTGCTTGTGTTTTCTCGTCCTGGGTGTTATATTATGAATATCATAAACACACTCTATGACCCTGGTAGGACTACAAAACAATTCCAAAGCTCTGTGAAATGGGTGAAATTCCAAGCACGTCTTTACGGGTTTTAAATAAAATTGAATATAGAAGTTTGTAACCCTTCTTATAAACGATATGTTCATTGCTTGTCTGTGTGATTTGTATACAGGTTCGTCTTATGGGGTTTGTGTGTTGTGTGGTCCTCCTGAAAATTGTGGTATGTGTTATGATATTTCAGAGGTGGATTGTGGCGACCTCATTCTAGACGTAAGTTTAACAATGGTGGATCTTCCGGTTCCGGCTTTGTTTAATTCGCAGGCTGAATATACCTGCACAGAAGGCTATAAATATGTAAATGGAACGGGATTATCGACTTGTATGGCGGATGGAGTTTGGACTCCTGCTTATTTACAATGTGAAGGTAAAGATCTAACCCCAAACTAGTGACATTCGAATAAAATATGAGGATTTTGGTATCCAACGCATATGAGTAGTAAGGTAGCCTATATGGCTACGCTCGTGCGTGCATGCGCAGACGCATGCACGTGCATGCACGTGACCTTGCACGTGTTTGACCTTGATGACCCCTTGCACGTGTGTGACCCCTTGCTGACCCCTTGCACGTGACCTTGCACGTGCATGACCCCTTGCAAAAAGAGAGGGCGCGCGCGCGGAAGAAGAGAGAGGGAGAGAGAGAGAAGAGAGAGAGAGAGGAGGGAAGAAGGAGAGGAGGGAAGAAAGAGAAGAGGGAAGGGGAATAACTCTTTTCCATTGATTAAGTTGGCCCTGAAAAGGGCCGTTTGGTCAGACTAGAATGCCAGTGTACGCCGTACTTTATGTCGGTTTCGTCTAATGGCCTCCACTAATTCGGGAGGGGGTCTTTTCCTGGGAGGTGTTTTTAATACCTCGTCAGGTAAGACAAAGATATCGTCTCGGGTGATGATGGCAAGAGTATCACCCCTGAGATACATCAGTGTGTCCGCATTGGGATTTTCACCGAGGCGAATGATCGGAGCACCGTTTGCCATTGTGACAATGAGAGATGAATGTTGTATTGTTTTATAACCGTCAGGACGAATCCATTTGATATGACGTCACACGGACGAGTCCATTTATAGAGTGGCGTTACAGCGCTTAGGATAACGTTATGCAACGTTATGCATCGTAGGGTGTACGTTGGAGGCTAAATATAGATGTGATGCAACGTTATACAACGTAGGGTGTACGTTGGAGGCTAAATATAGATGTGATGCAACGTTATGCAACGTAGGGTGTACGTTGGAGACTAAATAGAGATGTAATGCAACGTTATACAACGTATGTGCAACGTTATATCACGTGGGGTGTCGGACGACAGGAATAAAAGCGAGCGACGGGAGCGGTTCTGGCTTTTTTACGCTATCACCGAACGAAGAAAGATGAGTTTTACATTACGCCCCGTCGATAGAAGATACAGTCGCTTATTTAGAACCGAGTCGCTATGTGTAGACATAGACTTTTTGGAAGATTGGTCCCACGTTCCAGCCGCTGATGTGCCTCAGCAACTACACAACACCGTTGAGGCCATCATTGAGGAAATTCGCTTTGAACGCCAGCGAAAGTGACTACGTACGAATTGCCATCAGTCACCCGGGACTCAAAACACATATTTGGTTACCGTTTCGAGAGTATCGTCTGTTAAAAGCCGAAGATGTTTTACAGAAAGTGGCTGCCGTCTTACAGAGCAATGAGGAATTTCGACTCGATCAACGCATGTCCATGAATATTTGTCACGTGTCCCCTCCCGATGGTAGCGGAACAAACGTCAAGAAGAGACACAGTGCCAATTTCGACGAGTACTTAAAGAAAAAGAGATGCCTCGTCACTATAAAGAATACCGATGACTTGTGTTTCCAGCGAGCCATTGTCGTCGCTCGTCACTATGCGAACTAACAGGACACACCTGAATGGGAAAGGGAGAAGAAAAGACTACAGAGGACAGGACTCCATTCGTGGCAGACGAAGAAAACAGAAGCACTCATCGGTGCCGTCGGTGGAACCAAGGAAGCTTGTACGGGGATGGAAACATGGGAACTGTACGCCAAGTATTTGGGAGGACAAGGATACCAACTCAACATTTTCTCTCAAGCCATCTTTGGTAAGGCCATCTATCGAGGAACAAAGCACGTCACCGGAACACCAAAACAGCTGAACCTGTATTTACACAGCAGACATTATGACGTTATTACTTCCATGCCCGCCTTTGTGGAAAGGTCGTATTTTTGTGAGACCTGTCAAGTGGGATACCATAGTGCCGAGAAACATTCGTGTCACGTCATGTGTCAAGGATGCAAGAAAGTGGGTCCTCCCTGTCTACCCGATCCCAACACAAAGACGTGTTACTGTTGGAATCGTGTGTTTGTGAGCCGACAGTGCTTCGATAACCATCTCGCTACCCGTACCAGAGCCAATGGCAGTATATGTCATCGGTGGAAGAAATGCGAAAAATGTCATAAGGAATGGGACGTCATCGGAGCCAAGCGAAATTTAGAAGAACATCGATGCGGAGAATACAAATGCTCCATCTGTCGTGAGTGGCACACGGCCGCAAAACAGTTTTGCTACATTCAACCGCTAAAATCACCCATCGACATGGATAGAGACAGGAAGACACAAATCGACAAACAACAGAGAACAACGTTGACCCGTTTCGTCTTCTTTGACTTTGAATGCCAGCAAGATACAGGTGAACACATTCCCAACTTATGTGTTCTGCAAGTGTGCTGTCACTTTTGTATCGATAACCAAGAACCCTGCGAGTACTGTGACACGTACTGGAATCACCAACGGGAAATTGTGTTTAAAGGACCAGACACACTGGACGATGTGGGAAAATGGTTTTTACAACTCGCTGCTCACGGTACGGTGGTGGATGGTCGGAACAATGACAGTCACGAATCGAGTCCCGTGATCGCCGTGGCTCACAACTTTAAAGGTTACGACGGACTGCTGATTTTACAGACGCTGCACAAACATTCCGTGGCGCAACCCGAAGTTATAATGAGTGGTGGCAAAGCGATGACTATCACTGTCGGTACGGTCAAATTCATCGATTCCCTCAACTTTTTACCAATGGCTTTACGGGACATGCCCAAAACCTTCGACCTGCAAGAATTGAAGAAAGGTTATTTCCCTCACCACTTTAACAGACCGGAGAATGAAGATTACGTGGGCGCTTATCCTCCCAACACCGATTACGATCCAGATGGCATGAGTGTGTCGGAACGAGAGAGGTTTCACGCGTGGTACCAACAACACAGTCACGACGTCTTTGATTTTCGCCAGGAAATTTTGACCTACTGTAAGAGCGATGTGGATGTCTTGCGCCGGTGTTGTGGTGTGTTTCGCGAGATATTCCTCATGGACACGGGCATCGACCCCTTTGAGAAGAGCCTGACCCTTATGGAAGGGTATCGCTGCCAATATTAAATGCTGTGCTTAAATGTCTTTTCCATTGATTACGTGTGAAAAGTACAATGTACAAAGTCCTAATACCGGTAATGATAAAGTCAAAATACCTCTAAGGTCAAAGTTAAATGTAAAACAGCAAATGTTATGTGTCAAATGACAAATGTTTTATTGCAAAATGCTGTGTTTTTTTAGATTTCTACATGTTAACATTTCTCTCATTACTCTTTACATTTGCGCTCTGCCACATCTCATTTGTCCTTTACGCTTTCAACATATCATCTTGCGCAGAGCACTTTATCAATATGCAAATGTTGGATACCACGTGACTAATTAACATACGGAAACGACCGATCTTTCTACCGAACACAATTTGGCGACCTATTAGGCCAGCGAGCTATTCGACCAATCCAACTGACAACCTATTCGATGGTAACCTATTCAGAATAAATTCAAAGGACGCCCAAACTCATCTGTTGTTATCAACCAATAAAATCCATCGTAACGTCTATCAAACGAAAGTAGAATATATTGTTATTTTAAAGCACTGGTTGGAATGGGAACAACATCGACAGACCATGGCCGCTTTCCGGAACCAGACCCCTCTACCAAACATTCGACACGCCCGCAACGGTAGTGAATGTCGAGTCGGCCCTTACAGTTTAGATGGTATGGACACGACCACGGGTACAGTGTACGAGTTTCACGGCTGTGCCTTTCACGGTTGTCCCAAATGTTTTCCGGGTCCCGTCCAAGACGTTCAACATAAACATCCCTACGATCCCTCGCGCAGTATGCGAGACTTTACCAGAAGACCCAGGAACGTCACCGTCAACTCCAGGAACAGTACGGTATGCAGACCATCCGCGTCATGTGGGAGTGTGAGATGGAAGAAGAACGACGCCATGATCCCGAGATGGACGAATTTCTGATTGGATTGGAAGATCAGCAATGGCCCGCTCCCGAACCTCTGATGCCCCGCAACGCTTTCTTTGGCGGAAGAACGAATGCCATTCAACTGTTAGTCAACGAGTCGGCCGAAGAGATGCGCTACATCGACGTGGTGTCCCTGTACCCTTACATCTGCAAGTACGGTACCTTTCCCATCAAGGAACCCACGATCGTCACACAGCCCGATCAAGACCAGTGGCAGCAGTACGAAGGGTTGATCCAGTGTTCCGTGTTACCACCTCGTGGCCTGTACCACCCGGTGCTCCCGTTTCGACGAAAACAGAAATTGGTGTTTGCCCTGTGTCAAAGCTGCGTCGACGAACACATGCAAGAAGGGGAGATTGCAGAATACCAATCTTGTGATCACACAGACGAACAGCGAGCCTGGGTGGGTACATTTGTCACCCTGGAACTGAAGAAAGCGGTGAGCCTGGGATATCGCGTATTAAAAGTGTACGAAGTCTGGCACTGGAAAGAATTCAGCACCTACGATCCCGATGCCAAAACGGGTGGTCTGTTTACGGGGTACATTAATCACTACCTAAAGAAGAAGATGGAAAGTAGCGGCTATCCCGACACCTGTCACACCGAAGAAAACAAGATCCGCTTCGTGAACGACGTGTACGACACCGAAGGTATTCGTCTGGATCCCGCATCGATAAAACCAAACAAATGGATGCGGGCGTTTAGTAAACTTCAGCTCAACACGGCTTGGGGGAAATTCGGACAGCGAGACAACTTTCCCAAGACAGAATATATCACAGAGCCCAGCGTCTTCTTTGAAAAAATGTTGGACGTGACCCAGACCGTGCGAGATGTACAGTTAGTCAACGACAACATGGTCTTGATGGAAACGTTGAAAAAAGTAGGACATGTCGCACCCTGTCCCATCACCAATGTGGTTATCGCCGCCTTCGTCACGGCCCAGGCCCGTTTGAAACTCTATTCCGTCTTGGAAAAGTTGGGAGAGCGCGTATGCTATTTTGACACGGACAGCGTCATCTACCAATATAATCCTAAATCATGGAATCCCCCGGAAGGTTCAAGTTTAGGCCAGTGGAAGAACGAGTTGCCCGAGAACGTCACCATTAAGGAATTTGTGAGCGGAGGACCAAAGAATTATGCGTACAGACAAAGCGATGGAAAAACGGTATGCAAAGTCCGGGGATTCACCTTGAATTATCGTGCCTCCCAACAACTGAATTACGTCATCATGAAGGAGAACGTACGACACGTCAATCAAAACAACCGCTTGTCATCTCCAATCCGTTTAAGATTTCGAGATCACGTGATCGACGTCTCTGGACACGCCCCGAGAACAAAAAGTATAAAATCGTGTACGACAAGCGTTTAGTTCAATTCAATGACAATGGCCAACCGATCAACACTTACCCCTATGGATACTGACTTTCGTGTCTCGGGAGGATGGCGACCGACCAGAGATGGAGACGAACCGACAGAAAATACAGATTTGATCGAGAAACTAAGACGACGATGGCTCAACTTTCGGGTCTGCAAGTGTTACCTACCCATCATAGAGGAAAAGCAACACGAGGAGTGTATTGGATGCAAGTACGATCACCCCAGTCAGAGATACCATTCGTGTCTGGGATTGGGCGTGTGTTCCATAACGGGCCGAGCCTCACACCCTGTCGACGATTACAATCACTACCTCTGGTTGGACGAGCCGAAACCAGAAGACGTCGATAGCGTGTTAGGCAGTATGGTGGACAACCCACGCGACCGAGTCAAGACGTGGGAGGACGAACAACAATGGCGGGAAGACGTGGACGAAGCCTTGAAAAAGTTTTGGAGTGTGGTTCCGGGATTTAAGACGGTGTTGATCAAACGCAAAGACGAGTTCATCGAACCCAAAGAGAATCCCATACGTCGGTGGATGGACGAGCTACCAGCGAAAAAGAAACGATGGTTCCTGGATCAAATGGATATCAACGTCATGTCCGGTAAACTGGGCGAAGGCTGGGAATGTATTGGCAGACATCTGGGAATCAGAGAAGCACGGATCAGTCAAGCCAAGATGAGTCATCCTAACAACGCGCGCATGCAAATTTTCACCGTGTTCAACCAGTGGCGACAAAGACATGGTAATCGAGCCAACCTGATGACATTATTGGAGGCCTGTCACGTGAGTGAAGCTGTCATTGATTGGGATGAAGTGCAAAGGTACGTGGAAAGCCTGGAAATCATAGACTAGACACGGACCAATAGAAACGAAGGAAAAGAAAGAACCAATCAAAAGAGAGTGACGTCACAACCAAGGGTATAAGAAGCAAAGTCTCAGAATAAAATTTCATTCTACTCTCGATGGCTAGTCAAGTTTGTTTCTCCTGTAACAATGTCGGACACTGGTATAGAGACTGCCCTGCTCGTTCCAAACAACAGCAACGAAATCCACAACCAAGACAAGACAGATCAGCCTATGGTTCCTATGGAAAATGTTACCACTGTGGAGAACCAGGACACTGGGCGCCCCAGTGTGGAAAACGAGCCGACGCCCAAAAAGCGAAGAGTGACGAAGAAAGAAAAGAAGACGTCAAAAGAAAGTGTTACGGAATCAAGAGACCCACCGACGACAACTACAAATGTCTCAACTGTGGACAGCTTGGTCACGGCCTGCTCGAGTGCGAAAAAGAAATCCAAACAGAAAACAACTTTGAAGCCGTTGCCAGTCGCATGTTCGACAACAACGTCGATATGCCCAGAGACAACACCCGCAGTCAGCGATACTGGTACTGGTCAGGAGAAGCGTTCGAATTCTACAGGCGCTACAAAGAAAAACAGAAAACAAAAGCTTGTCAGTCCACCAGTTATTTCCCCGACTACGAGTGAAGCTGACGAAACCCCGAAGCCGGCTGTTATCTTGTTGGCGGAGAAGGAAGCAGAAAGTTTGCCCGAGCATTCATTCAGTATGCGGGTCCGAGAGATATGACCGAAGTCTTGGCGTATCCCCCCTGTTTCGATATGAGCGAATGGGTACCCGTTGTCGTCACGTTTGCCGAGCTGGAAGACTGGCACCCACACGATACGATGCAGAAGCTGTTGGGAAAAGTGTATTGGATTCCTCGTGTCCTGAGAAACGTACCCTGGTTGAGACAAGAGATCCTGAAGAGAGAACGCGCTAACTAACATTTTTTCTTTTCCTTTGTACTATATGTTGTATTGAATGTATTTTTGAATGCTCTATTTGTATTTTTTGTAAAATAAAATCTGTTCTTATTTCACTTCATGTCTGTTGTTCTGTGGTGGGCGCGAAGGTATAAAAGGCAGGGGAGAAGGGGATTGGGGGACAGTGCAAGATGGATGTGGCGTTCAAACACCCCTTTACCATGTTAGTCAGCGGTCCAACGGGGGTGGGCAAGACGGTCTTTGTACAGAAATTTCTCCAAGCGTCTCTGTTCGACATCCCTCCCCAACGCACCGTGTGGGCCTACGGGGAATGGCAAGAGAGTTACGAACGCTTTCCATACACTTATGTCAAAGGATTGACGGATATTGACGACGTGATGGGGCAAGTCAAAGGGCCCCAATGTTTAATCGTGGATGATTTGATGGGGGAAGACACCGAGATATTGCAACAGTGGTTTACGAAAAAAAGTCATCACCACGACACGAGTGTCATTTACATTGTGCAAAATTTGTTTGACAAGAAACAGCGCACCATTAGCCTGAATGCCCATTACTTGGTTTTGTTCAAAAATCCTCGAGACGCCTCGCAAATTAGTGTGTTGTCCCGTCAGATGTACCTTTCCCATACCAAGTATATGGAGGAAGTTTTCAAGGATGCGATGAGTACCCCTCGCAGTTACTTACTCGTTGATTTGAAGCCCGACACACCCGAGACTCTGCGGTTGAGAAGCATCATTTTACCCGAAGAGGAACCACCCATCGTCTACGTCCAAAAAGTATAAAAGGGGGACCTGTACCTCGTATTGATTCTGTTTATCACGATGGCTCGCACGAAGAATACGCAGCGGAAACACCCACCTCCGACCCTTCCCCGGGCGACGTTCCCGACCCTGGCACCGGACCTTCGTGGTCCCACGGTACGAAGGCGCACTCGTCCGAACATGAGGGCGCCCAGAACACAATGGTTACCCCCCTCGTTGACACCACCCACGAGTCCTATGTCTCCCTTACTGCTCACACCACCACGACCCATGTCACCACGTTCCCCTTCTCGGTCTCCCTCGCCGATCTTTCGAAGACCACGAAGAGAAAAGAAGAGTTCTATGAAAGGATTGAAGGCGTTCATTCGCAAGCTACAACAACTGACTCCCGATATGGCTTATGGACAGCTGGCCAAGAATACGGGCAGGGCGCGTATTGGATTGTTGCAGTGGTTCAAGTTGGCGGCCAACCATTTGCTGAATGATAACATTCAACCCCTGCATGCATAACACAAGAAATGGGTGGAACGAAATCGCCAGGTGTTGACCCAATTGACGGAGAAAAACATGCCGACGGCTGAAAAACTCTCTCTGATCATGAAACCCGGAGGACGTGGATTTTTCGGGGGCGTGTTGATTCGTATCTTGCTGCGATGGAAGGAAAGGCTGCAAGAGGAAAGAAACAAGAAACGAAATAAATTCGTTCGACGGACCGCTCAGCGTGGAAAGGGTCTGAGTGCCAAAGAGTTGAATCAACATCGAGCATTGCTTCGCAAATTGATTAATCCACGAACATCACCCAACGTCAAAAAAAGGCTTCTCAAACAACAAGGCGGTGCTATCGGTGCCTTGCTCGCTATGGCCATTCCAGCATTAGCCCCCTTGGTATCTAAACTATTGGGAGGACAACAGGGTGGTAAACATCCCTGGACAAGAAGGAGCGAGAGAGCGAACGCTGGGTTTGCCGAGTTCAAGAAACTATTTGGTGGATAACCTGTGGGACAGAAAGGTATAAAAAGGGAACCGGTGCACGACCCCGAGCTCAGTCATGGAGACACTGCGGTACCTATTGAACACTGCACCGAAAGACCGTCCTCTTTTACTCGAGACCCAGCCCATCGTCGACGGTGTGTGTGAGTGTATTGGAAACCTGATTCGTGGCAACGTTCCTGTGGCCGACAAAGAAATCAAACGTTTGAAAAAGGACGCCCCCTTGTTACGACGTTTGGGCACGTCTAAAACGCCTTGGAAGACCCGTCGGCGACTTCTGAAACAACAAAAAGGAGGATTCTTCACCCGGTTGTTTCGGTCTTTTCCAAAAAGATGAAATTCGCCAAAAAAATGAAACTGGTACCCTTCGACGGACCCACCGACGCCAAACCCGTCAAAGTCATGCAAGTCAAACCCGTGTACGATCGCGATCCACTGCAGCAGGCCGTCGAAAATGTTCACCAAGACATGCAACGCGTGCTAAACGACCCAACACTGGGCGACGAAATAAAATGCAACGTTACGGACAGTTGTTACAGCGTTATCAAACGATGCAAAAGAAAAGAAAACAGATCATTCCCTTATCGGACGAAAACATACCCGAGCCAAAAGAAGAAATTGCGGATACACCCATTCTGGAGTCGGTTCCCCGACCCTATCAACATCGAGCTCGCCTTTTGTTGAAACACATGAAAGAAAAGACACCTTGGTCGTGGAATGAGAACTTGGAATTGATTCGAAATGGCGTACCCGTACCAGGTACCAATGCCATTGACATCGTAAATGATTTGGTTCGTCGGCGAAAGAATACCCAGGCCCCCATGGGATGGTTTGGCGTGATGCAAAGTTTAAAGGCCACGAACGTACCGCGCGAAGCCATTGGTAATCAAGAACGATGGAACGTATTGTCCACGCCACCCACACGGATTCCGCCGCGACGTCCGAGAAAGAAGAAAATCTCCAGCACGGATACCCCTAGTACATCTACCAGACGATGGCTGTCTTTGCAAAAACTATAAATAGCCTGATCATATGACAATCGATTGAAACATGAAACGAAAGCTGAAGAAAGTGTATTACGACCCGAATCACCCGGCCGCTTTCGGTGGAGCCCTGGGTCTTCACAAAGCTATTGGTGTGGCTTTGGACCAAGTCAAGACATGGTTAAAACAACAAAGGGCGTACACCTTGCACAAACCACTGAAAAAGAAATTCTCTCGGTCCCCCACGGTGGTGGCCGGAATAGATCACCAATGGCAAGAGACTTGAGCGATATGTCGGCCTTGGCCCAACAGAATGAGGGATACAGGTTTTTGCTGTGCGTCATCGATGTATTTTCCAAGAACGCATGGGTGTTGCCTCTCAAAAACAAGACGGGGGACAGTTTGGTAGACGCTTTTCGTCGAATCTTTCAAAGTCGACAACCTCTACGACTTCAAACGGACAAAGGTACCGAATTCCTAAATCGAAAAATGCAAGCGTACCTGAAAAAGAAAAATATTCATTTCTTCGTGACACACAACGTCGAAACCAAGGCCAGTGTGGTGGAACGATTTCAACGGACATTGAAAGAGCGCATGTGGCGATACTTTACTCATCGACAAACACAACGGTACATCGATGTGCTAGACGAATTGGTTCGGGCTTATAATGCTCGACGACATCGTACCATTGGCATGGCACCCAAAGACGGTCGTCCCGAACACGAATGGATGTTGACAACACCTCCACGTCCTACCAAAAAGAAAAAGAAAACCATGGACACCGGCACGACCGTACGTTTGGCTTTACCGAAACATGGGGCTTTTGATAAAGGTTACTGGCCAAACTGGACTCTGGAAACATTCAACGTTACACCCAACATCGGTCCCGGTTACAAACTTTTGGACTAAAGAGGTGAACCCATACAGGGCACCTTCTATCCCGAAGAATTGCAAGCGGTCCAAGTCAACGACGATGAGAACTTTCCCATCGAAAGAGTACTCGAAAGAAAAAAAGACAAAGTTTTGGTGAAATGGTTGGGCTATCCGGCGAGTTTTAATTCGTGGATCGACAGGACCAGTCTCCAAAACGTATAAATAGGAGCGAGAGACGTCAACCTCAGTCAACATGCAAGACGAAATCACGTCTACGTCCGCGAGTGCCCACAATTGGTCGCTCTTGGGAAAACGTGTGCCACAAGCGGAAATTGTCTTTTTCTGTCAAGTGATTTTAGTGTAGGTCGTGGCGGGAGTTTCTTTGTCCCAGTTGGCCTTTAAACCCGACGGATCGCAGACTACGTTGTGGACGGCTTTACTCTCCAGTACCTTGGGTTACCTGTTACCTTCACCGACCTTGAAAACCAAACATAATGAACAACGACCGACCCTTTTACCTCACGCTTCCTAGTGACAGTTCCATGTCGTGGTATCCCGACAACAAAGTCTCCACGTATCACACCCACCTGGAACCGCCACTTCTTGTCGATCATCGGGATTGGGAAGTGGGTCTGTCCATGATCACGTTACCTGACCATTGGCAAAACATCGATCAACGAGACAACACGCTCGGCTTACGCATTCATCCTTGGTCGCCCTCGAGCACGGCGTCCGAAGTAAAGATATGCCGGGACCGCCACAGGATCGACCCGTCGAATTGTTTCAAAGTTGAAAGGGTGGTGAGATCAAGGGATCGATCGAAATGGAAACGCACATCAAGAGTGACGACTACGAGTCGCTGAGACACATCCTGGATGTCCTGAACACTAGACTGGATGATTTGTGGAACCTGACTCCCATCTACGATCATTTGGCCCATCAACCCGAACGTTTGGATCCCAATAACAAGGAACGAAAACTCGAGAGTTGATGCGTCAAGGGGCCGTATCAAGAGGTTCCTTCGTGTCTTTCAAGAAAGACAACACCAACGATAGAGTGTATCTGAAGATCAATCACGTGCAGACGCTTTTCTGGTTGGACGTGTTGCCGAAAATCGAACTTCGTCTGTGTGGACCCATCGTATCCATGATGGGATGGACTGGAAACGAATTGATGATTTCCCTGCAGTCAATCGAAATGACCGGCGGAGATGGCCAAAGTCTACGGTATTTCTACGCCCACCACACCCCAAATCTTCAAATCCAGTTCGATCTGTTTTACATCTCCACGGACATTATCGAACCCCAGATCGTGGGCGACGTGAGGGCTACTTTGTTGGACGTGATTCCCAGTCGACGATTGTATCACCGTCCCGCCAGGATTAACTACTTACCTCTGAAGTACAGTCGACTAAACTCCATTGGTCTCTATATAAGGAACGGCATGGGGAAAGCCGTGCCATTTCTCGACGGTAAGGTGGTGGTCCAACTTCATTTTCGCCGCCGATGATGATTCGAGTGTACAAAGGTGGAGTGCTCAGACAGCGAGGGGCTGGCAATGGTCTGGTAGTGTACAAGGGGGGAATTCTGGGACAACAGGGTGCCGGTCGATGGTCGGGGTTATTGAATGCCGTCAAATCGGTCGGGAAGACCTTGTGGTCGGCGGGCAAAGAATGTGGCCCAAATGTTACCTAAAGTGGGGCAAAGCGTGCTCGACGCCGTCAGTGGTCGTGAAAAATGGAACTGGAAGAAAGTCGCCCAGGACACGCTTCGCCCCGCGTTGTCAAACACGATGTCCGACACACTCAAGAACGTGGTCGCCCACCTGGAACCCATAAAAGACCCCTCACGAACCCCGTCCACTTCACATCGTCCGAAGAGGAAGAAGAAGCCACAGGTCACCTCTCACAAACGACGTAAACTAGATATCTTCGACCATGGCTACGCAGGTAATGCGCAATGATTCCTGTCCCTGCGTGCGAGACGAATTGCAGGATTTGTTCAGTGTACCCGACACGCAGACGGCCATAAACAAGGTGACCCACATTAGAAAGTATCCACTGACACCCGACTTGAACCACGATGGTCCCATCGAATTTTATATTTCCAATGCCACCACCGATTTCATCGATCTGGCCAACATGACACTACACGTGGCCCTGAAGGTGACCAAGAACGACGGGGAAGACCTGGATGCGGATAGTCAAGTCGCACCCATTAACAACTTGTTTCATTCATTGTTTAAAGACGTCAAATTACGCCTGGGAAAGGATGCCGAAACTTTGGTCACCACTTCTCTGCCCACCTATCCCTACCGGGCTTACTTGGAGAATTTGTTGAGTTTCGGTAAGGGAGCCAAGAACGACCACCTGTCGAAACAAGTCCTGTGGGAAAAAGATACCGCCGGACAGTTCAATTCCACGAAATCCGTCGCCACCGCCGGGGTTGGTGGACGACAGGCTCCGAATAACAAAGGATTGGAACAACGCCAGAAAACCATCGCTGCCAGTCGCACCTTTGAGTTGCAGTCGCGTCTACACTTGGACATGTGTTTACAAGATCGGTATTTGATTGACGGTGTGGACCTGCGGTTGAAATTGGAAAAGCAATCCCCGAAATCTTTTCTGATGTACGGTGAAGGCAACGATGCAGAAGACTACAAAGTCGAGTTCACCAAAGCCTACCTGGATATCCCGTTCGTCACTCTGGCTCCCAGTACCTATACACGGGTGGCTGCGCAACTTCAATCGTCCAACGCCAAGTATCCCCTGAAGCGCGTGGTAGTCCGCGACATGGTCATTCCCGACAATCGCACCAGTCACGTCCTAGACAATCTGTTTGTCAACGAAAGCCTACCAAAGAGATTAATCGTGGGTATGGTACGTAACACGGCCTACGATGGAAGAAAAAACAGAAATCCCTTCGAATTCCAACACAATCAATTGGAAAACATCAAATTGACCAAGAACGGTGAAATTGTAGACGAATACGACGTCAACTTTCCCCAGCAACAAGCCATCAATCCCTACCTGGATTTGATGAAAAGGGTGGCCGTCTTAAACACCCGAGAAGACCTGGACCTCCCTTTCCACGACTATATCAATGGGTACACCTTGTACTGTTTCGATTTGACCAACGACCACGGAGCCGATGGTAACTACTTTCATCCCAAAGCGGCGGGTAACCTGTCTTTGGAACTAAAGTTCGGTGCGGCCCCGACCAATCACCTCAGTCTTGTTGTGTTTGCCGAATACGACAATGTCTTGGAAAAAGACGCTAACCGACAAGTCATCACAGATTGGTGAGGCTCTCTCCAATCAACAATTGACACAGGCTTTAGAAAAACATCTCCCTGGTAACGTTTTCGGGGGTGTATGGGCTCGTAATCATCTGGATATACTACGCCCGACCTCGTACCCTAAAGCCTACGTCATCAACACGGACGACGAAGACCAACCCGGCAAACACTGGACCGTGTTTGTATGCGAAGGACCAGATCACGTTACCTTCTTCGATTCGTACGGTTGTCACCCTGATGTCTACGGAGAAGCCTTTCGACGTTTCGTCCGAGATCTACAACTCCACTACCAACCCCGATGGATTCAAGGACTCGACAGTGTTGTGTGCGGACATTATTGTTTGTATTATCTATGTCATCGATTTCACGTGCCCTCCACACACGCCCTTTCCGTTTTCGGTCGCGTGTATCGTGTAAACGATATACTAGTCGAACAATGGGCCAGGGATCATTTCCCCGATTTGCAACCAGACCAGAAGAAGGGACAACGATGTCGATGCTTTTTTGCTCTGTAAATATGTTTTTTGTGTTCAATGCCTGTGTGTTCAAGTTAAATTTTGTGTTCAATAATATGCTTTGTAAATGTGTTCAAGTTCAATAAAATGTCGACAACATATTATGTGTCTGTTTTTTGTGACGTCATGTGACGTCATGCTATTCTGATTGGTGGAAAATGGTTTCGCCCCAACACATTAGACTTGTCCCGTCCCGAGCTATAAATAGGAATGTCGAAGCCAAAAGAAGTCACAAACAAAATGGATTCTATCGATAAGAGATTTTGTACGACTTGCGGGGGATATCACCCTTTGTTTAGGGGTAATCGGCCAGATGCCGATTACCTTGTCTGCTTCTGGTGTGGGGTAGATGTGTCGAACACATGCCATAGACGATACAAGCATCTTATCAAATGCCAGAAGCGGCCAAGGTATTTGACAGAAAAGCCGAAATGCTCCTGCTAAACCGCACTTGTTAGTCTGACCAAACGGCCCTTTTCAGGGCAAGGTCACGTGCATGCACGTGCATGCGTCTGCGCATGCACGCACGAGCGTAGCCATATAGGCTACCTTACTACTATATGCCGACTGCTTAATAAAAATAAAAATATTTCTCAACCAACTATGACGTGTTTAATTACGTCACAATTCTGCTCACACCACGTCCGGTTTTTGGAGAGAGAGAGAGAGATATATGGGTTAAACGCCCACTCGACACAAATTAGGTCATTTCGGGACTAACAATTTGTTTAATTTTTTTTCAATAATTCGCTTACGTGTAGGGTCGTTAGCGGTAGGGGGACACCGAAGGATCCAGAGAAAACCAACGAGGTTGTACAGCAGTAGCGTTTTATCATTGAGGCGCTGGAGGCGCCAGCCTCCTCGCGAAAAAAAATCAAAGAAGTTGAAAAAATAAAGCGGGGGAAAAATGCTAAAACCGATGAGAAAAATGAAATGTACCCTAGTTAGGGAGGGCCCTCAAGGCAGACAAAAGGGCCCCGCGTCTGACAAATGGGCCCCCTGACCAAGGGAAAGGGCCCCACGTTTGACAAAAGGCCCCCACGTCTAACAAAAGGGCCCCCCTGACTATGGGAAAGGGCCCCGAGTGGGAGTCAATCGTTTTATACACTAATACTTTTGAATCCACTAATGAATGAGAATGCAGTCATTGCATTGGCATGCAAATCATCAATCAAGAAATCACCTTTTCTGAAACCCTACTAATAAGCTATTCAGGAAAGAAATGGCTAGGTCGCCCAGTGTGGCCTGGCTTTTTAACTAAAACATATTTTAATTCAAAAATATTCTTTACAAAGGGATACTAACAAATTATGAATC
Source organism: Patella pellucida (assembly GCA_917208275.1). NCBI lineage: Eukaryota > Metazoa > Mollusca > Gastropoda > Patellidae > Patella > Patella pellucida. Next base: position 70,302,525 of record OU795039.1, read on the forward strand.
TTCTCCGAACATATCAATCAAATTTTTATACAAAAATAGTATGGCGAACTTATTTTTTATTTAACAAACATAAACATACGTACATCTATTTACAAAACTTCCTTGTAAATTATATTAGCTAATGAATACTAATACGTTTACTTATTGTTACATTATTATAGTATTTGTTTATAATTATATGTAAAACGTTTCGAGTCTTTGATATACCTTTGAATAAAGAAAAAAATAACATTGTATTTAATTTTTTTGGTAGTAGCGACGAACCATGTAGAAATATTTCCCAGCCATTTCAATTTACTGAAAAGGGCATTCAAAAAATAGTGATACGAATTTTCGACAGATATAGCATTACAACTACAGTATCGATTTCCAATTATATTTTAACGAAATAGATCAAAATGTAAACTACTACATCCACGTCGAATACGATTGTTGTATATAGAGAATGGCCTAGAACCAATACTTCTAAATTTTGGTGGCTTTATTTTAGGCTTTAGAGATTGTTTAAATTCTTTAACGGAAAGAATGATTTTGTCTGATACTAACACGACAACGGGATTCCCGAATATTGGAGTTTCGTAAATTGTAAGGTGCTTGGGATTCGTTTACAAAATTACAGATTCCATGGATTATTTTATGTAACTGATTCAAACGTCTAATCTTTCTTCTTTCATGTAATTTTGACCATGCAGTTTCAAAATATAAAGATTGTCTGGAGGTGTAAATTGTATTTCCTGTAAAAATTTAAAATTTATCTGAATTATAACTACTACAGTCATCCCAAACTCCACAACAGTATTCAATTATAGCCAAAATAAAACATTTATAGAGTTTATTAAGTGAATCCTGAGAAATTAAAAAAATCTGAAGAAACACCCCTAGGTGTTTATGTACCGACGTATCTAATATATACATGTTATCATATTTAATATTAAACGAATAACTAAATTTTTGACAACTGAAGATCATTAGTTTTGTCTTTCCTGGATTAAAAGTCAGTAACCATTTTAAAGACCATTGTAATAATTTTGATAAATTAAAGTTTAATTCAGATTCAATCTTTTCAAAACATTTTCAAGAAGAAGACAAAGACGTATCGTCGGTGAATAAACGCGTGATTCCAAATAAACCATCAGAAATATCGTTAATGTAAATAAGAAATAATAAAGGTCCGAGGATTGAACCTTGTGTAACCCCAGAATTTGTATACCTAAAAGCTGATGACGATTTGAGAGATAAGAAGAAATGAGATCATGTAATTTACCAGTGATACTGTTATTAGATAATTTATGTAACAGGCCCCTATGAGACACTTTGTCAAAAGCTTTCGATATATATTTTTTTTTAAAACTATATTTTATTCAATAAGAATAGGATTGGGGAACAGGCTAGGCCTATATCACCCCTCTCCCTTTAAGAAAACAATATAATTACAATTGGTTTACTTAAATACATGTATATAGTCGAAACTATTTATATTGTGTTATTAATTAATACACTTCTGAAATTATACAATAATATTTTCAAATAAAATGCTTATTTGATATACAATATAACTAATCTTGGTTTAAGGCCTGTAAGGATATAAATACAATTACAATAGTTTTACTTAAACACGTGTCTATAGTCGAAATTATTCATATTAAGTTATTAATTTATACAATTCTAAAAGTATACCATACTATTTTCAAATAAAACGGTTGTTTGATATACATTATAAATAATCTTGATTTGAGGCCTGAAAGGATGTAAATATTTAAACATAATCAAATGATGGTAATGATAAATGACGATTACAGTACTTAAAATCTATTACTTAATTCTATAAAGTTTTGCACTTCGGAAAATATTAGTATATTATGGTCGAGTGAAATATCCGTAGAACCATGCAATAAAAATTTTGTGTTGATGTATTCTGTTTTTATGTGTGTATGGTTGTTTTTCGTGCTTCTGAATATAAGGGACATATCAGCAGAAAGTAATAAGGATCTTCAAAATCATGTCCACATCGATATATCACAAAATATGAAAGCTATAGATTCTTTATTATCAAGTGAATTGAATATGAGATCGTACATTTCAAGCAGTTGGTGGACGGTTGGTACTCCTGGAAGGAATCGAGATTAATATTTATTAATCAAATAGTTATTTAAAAAATAGGTCAATAAGTGTTGATGGGGAAGAGACAATTTTGTCGCCTCGAGAAAATTTCCGAACCCAGACATTCATAATAATGATCGATCAGCTGTCGGCTGCTCTGACAAAACGGCAAACTGCTTATTCAGTTCTAAGCCAAAGGTTTGGATTTCTCGGTTAACTCGGGAATCTAAGCTGTGATGAACTGAAGGAAGCAGCATCTACATTGTTGGCCATCTACACAGACGATCTAGACAAACATTTCGAGAACGAACTGCAGCAATTCGTAAACGTCACAAAGGACAAAATTTTCATTAAGGATAGAATTTACGAGCTCCAGATTAAGGATAGAATTTACGAGCTCCAGATTCTAAAAATGTTCGATTCAGAGACAAATGCTGGAACAGCGTTACTATCGACATTTCCGAACATATATACGACATTGCGTATGTATTTGCCGATCGTGGTCACCAATTGCTCGGGTGAGCGTTCTTTTTCCGCCTTAGCGCCGATAAAAAATCACTTGCGTTCAACTATGGGGCAAGATCGCATGGGTGCACTAGCTTTATTGTGCATTGAAGCTAATCTTCTGGATTCGATTAATTTGGATGAGATCATCAAAACTTTCGCGAGCCGCAAGGCTAGAAAGGAGGATGTCGTTTAACTGGAAGATGTAACGTCCTTGAACTTTGGTCAAATATTATTTGAAATCCACCATATTCCATTAATTATTATTTGATTGAGCTATGAAAGCTATAGATTCTTTATTATCAAGTGAATTGAATATGAGATCGTACATTTCAAGCAGTTGTTGGACGGTTGGTACTCCTGGAAGGAATCGAGATTAATATTTATTAATCAAATAGTTATTTAAAAAATAGGTCAATAAGTGTTGATGGGGAAGAGACAATTTTGTCGCCTCGAGAAAATTTCCGAACCTAGACATTCATAATAATGATCGATCAGCTGTCGGCTGCTCTGACAAAACGGCAAACTGCTTATTCAGTTCTAAGCCAAAGGTTTGGATTTCTCGGTTAACTCGGGAATCTAAGCTGTGATGAACTGAAGGAAGCAGCATCTACATTGTTGGCCATCTACACAGACGATCTAGACAAACATTTCGAGAACGAACTGCAGCAATTCGTAAACGTCACAAAGGACAAAATTTTCATTAAGGATACAATTTACGAGCTCTAAATTCTAGAAATGTTCGATTCAGAGACAAATGCCGAAACAGCGTTAATATCGAAATTTCGGAACATATATACAACATTGCGTATTTATTTGTCGATCATGGTCACCAATTGCTCGGGTGAGCGTTCTTTTTCCGCCTTAGCGCGAATAAAAAATCACTTGCGTTCAACTATGGGGCACATGGGTGCACTACCTTTATTGTGCATTGAAGCAAATCTTCTGGATTCGATTAATTTGGAGGAGATCATCAAAACTTTCGCGAGCCGCAAGGCTAGAAAGGAGGATGTCGTTTAACTGGAAGATGTAACGTCCTTGAACTTTGGTCAAATATTATTTGAAATCCACCATATTCCATTAACTATTATTTGATTGAGCTCCCGGTACGGTACGAACAAGGGATTTGTTTCGCATTCAGGCTTCAGACAAGTATCGGATTAGGCACCGAATATACAGGCCTCGAGGATATGTAAGGATGCACCAAAATGTTTCTCGCCCCCGCGAAAAAGGGCCTTCACAATAATATAGCCTCCACCATAATAAACCTTAAAACGCCCCTGTTGTACAGGCGGCCTTACTCCTTGCCACGTACGATCGGGGATTTTTTAAAACCACGCCAGTTGACTCAATGACAGGCTTTATGATACAGCGCGCGCACGCTAACCTTTCAGCCATCCCCCCTCCCCCCCCCCCCCCCGTCCGTTTTTGAAACTGACAATCGAGTATCCTCACTGATATTTTATGTTGTAAAGCAACACACGTATATATATGTACAGCATAGAATTTTACTCTCACCAAGTTATTGGGGGGGGGGGGGGTTGGCCGTAGAAAGAACAATACAGATAATATATAATATACGGTGATTGAAGATTGGAAAGGTCAGGAAAAGAAATGAGCTACCTAGCACACCACACCTTTTACCGCCCGTGCCGTTCCATTTTCTTCAACCCTAAACTGTGTGATTGTATTGTTTTGAGATGGCCGAATGGTTAATGCGTACGCGTTGGATCATGTCTGTCATTGAGTCAAATGGTGGGTTTTCCCGTTTTTGACTTGTACATGGTGAGGCGTAAGGTCGCCTGTTCTGCAGCTTGGGGACTTTCCGGGACCTTCAGTTTCCCTCACTGCTAAAAGACCATAACACGCACGTACATTACAGAAATAGAAATTGGACTTTTTAGTCTTGATATGACCTAATTTGTGTCGTAGAGGTTGTTATACCCCCCCCTCCCCCAAAGGAGCTTAAATATGGGAGGGTTCCGGTTGAGACAAAGTTACGTTTTGCGTGATTCCTGTTTGATTAACCAATAATTTTATAATCTCGGCTGCTCTAAGGTAATACGTCCGTTAATTTAGATGCATACATGTCTAGGATTATAATAGAGAAGGTATATATAAACTGCGCGGGAAGGGGAATGGGGGAATCCTCTGTACACAACCTTTTTTTTTTTAATGAATTACAGAAGTTGATTGTGGTAATATTACGTTATTAGAAGGAATGAGCTTGATTAACCAGTCTTACAGTACCACCTATAATCAGTCTGTACAATATGGCTGTATTGTGGCTTATAATTATATAAACGGATCAGGTGTATCTACGTGTAAAGCTGATGGAAACTGGACGGATGTAGATCTAGAATGTGAAAGTAAGTATGTGAAAGTAAACATTAATGTGATTGGGGGAGTAAGTAATAATTTGAGTATTAATATGAAAGTAAGTATTAATGTGAGTACTAATGTAAAACTGAGTATTAATGTGAAAGTAAGTATTAATGTGAATACTAATGTGAAAGTAAGTATTAGTGTGAATACTAATGCGAAAGTAAGTATTAATGTGAGTATAAATGTGAAAGTAAGTATTAATGTGAATACTAATGCGAAAGTAAGTATTAATGTCAGTATTAACGTGAATACTAATGTGGAAGTAAGTATTAATGTGAATACTAATGCGAAAGTAAGTATTAGTGTGAGTACTAATGTGAAAGTATTATTAATGTGAAAGTCAGTATTAATGTGAGTATTAATGTGAAAGTAAGTATAAGTATGAATATTAATGTGAAAGTAAGTATTTATTTGAGTACTAATGTGAGAGTAAGTATTAATGTAAGTACTAATGTGAAAGTAAGTATTAATGTGAATATTAACTAATGTAAAGTTAAGTATTAATGTGAATACTAATGTAAAAGTAAGTATTAATGTGAACATTAACTAATGTAAAGTTAAGTATTAATGTGAATACTAATGTAAAAGTGAGTATTTATGTGAATACTAATGTGAAAGTAAGTATTAATGTAAGTACTAATGTGAGAGTAAGTATTAATGTGAGTACTAATGTGAAAGTAAGTATTAATGTGAGTACTTATGTGAAAGTAGTATTAATGTGAGTACTTATGTGCAAGTAAGTATTAATGCGAGTACTAATGTGAAAGTAAGTGTATTAATATGAGTAATAATGTGAAATTAAGTATGAAAGTGAGTATTTATGTGAAAGTAAGTATTAATATGAAAGTGAGTATTAATGTGAAAGTAAGTATTAATATGAAAGTAATTATGAATGTGAAAGTAAGTATAAATGTGAAAGTAAGCATGAAAGTAAGCATTAATGTGAAAGTAAGTATTAATATGAAAGTAATTATTAATGTGGAAGTAAGTACAAATGTGAAAGTAAGTATGAATGTGAAAGTAGGTATAAATGTGAAAGTAATTATAAATGTAAAAGTAAGTATAAATATGAAAGTAAGCATTAATGTCAAAGTAAGTATAAATGTGAAAGTAAATATTAATGTGAAAGTAAGTATAAATGTGAAAGTAAGTATAAATGTGAAAGTAAGTATACGACGTACGATGTCCTGCATTATGAAAGATGTTGATATCGAGTCAGTCGCTTCTGATATATTATTTTAAAAATAGATAATGAAGAATGAAAATATTGGAAATATCAGTCATACTAATATATCCGAGTGAAGTTATGAGTTTTAAAGGGTAAACAAGATAGTCTCGATTGTCCATTTATCATCCAAGTATTAAAGTGTTGTAATCTATTAAATATCACGACCACCCGATGTCCTATAGACTTGACTATGGACTTGTCATGTGAATAAAAATGCCTAACTCATAATATTATATAACATCTTCAACACCATACCTGTAATATGTCAATTAATTTTTACATAATGCATCTTTAAAACTTTTTGCCACAGTTGTACGGTGCGGTAATCCTGTTGACGCACCGGGTATGGCTTTATTCTATCTGAACAATGCTGATATAACTTATGGAGTAAAGGCATTCTACGAATGTGATATTGGTTACAATCACACTGGAACTGGTATCTCTGAATGTCAGCTGGATTCTTCTTGGTCGACGATTGATGGTAATTGTGAATGTAAGCATTATTCCAAATTAATACTTTATATAAGCTCTACATTGATTGATCCGTGGGGGATTATAGGGGGTTCAAAAAAAAGACAACGTATAGTCGTGAACTCAAAGGTCATCCCTTTGCTGTTGGAATTCGATATAAATGTAGGCCGTACCGCTGTCCAGACCATCTCCCCCATACCATACTGTATGGTGTATGCTAGTCTACATTAGCCCAGTCGGAGAAGAGCAGTATTACATTTTATTTCTTAATACAATAAAACTGCTGTAGATATTACAAAAAATGCCTATAACATACGTCTTAAAGGGACAATAACACTCTTGCTGGCTTGCAGATCCAGAAAATAAATAATAGCCTTATTCTAAGTATTAGATGTTTAAGTGTACTTCATGTTGTGTAAATTATCCATTACATCCAACTCTACTTGTTCAGAGGGTTCGAAAATATGATTAAGTCCAAGTCAGATTTAAAAATGTTTACGTAAGGCTTTTCAAATCATACAGTTGAATTTTCCCAATTTTTAAAATTAGGTGTGTTAAGATGAAATTTGTATCACCAATTATTGGAATATTGTAAAATAGTACAATTTGTTGACCAGAATAAAGATTGGGACATATTATTCAGTTACAACAAGAGTGGTGTTGGGGATTTAAGTATTAATACATACAGTGACTTGCATTGAAAAGTAGGATAAATATTTAATAGTTATATAGTGGAACTATTTAATTTGAGAAGTGGCTATTTGTCCCCTAGAAAGAATAAACATAGCCTGTCGCATGCGCGACACCCGTCACAAATTCTTAAAAATGACTTAATGATAGTTCTTTAAATTAATTTCCTTTTCTTTCTATTTTCAGTGATTGATTGTGGGGCGATACCAGAACGAGATCACGCTGTCGTCATTTCCACGCCCACAAATACAACGTTTAATACATCTGTACATTATCAATGTGATGATATTAGTGTTCATATGGTGGGTAATACAGAAACAGTATGCCAGGCAGATGGAGAGTGGTCTCCCCTGAGTATCTCTTGTTGTAAGACTTGTTTAGTTTGTACTATAGGCTAATCACTCTCGGCTACAAAAGTTGGTCAAACATAAACAGGCGATTTTTAAGCTCCCATAGGCCTAATATTATGCTGCCAAGACACACATGCTGTTTCATGTATTAGTTAGCACGTGTGCGCAGCGCGCAGTATCGCAAGGTCCGTCATTGAGTCAACTGGCGTTGTTTCGATTCCAGGGTTGTACGTCACAGGGGGTACGGTCGCCTGTCTAACCTCGTGGGTTTTCTCCGGGTCACCCGGTGTTCTCGAACTATCAAGGGGCATATATCGGGGCACAGAATGGGATCACGTTTCCAAAGCTAAGGCTCTGGATGTGGCTATATTGGACCGCTTTCGTGTTATTTTACTCACGATGCGGAATGCCCGGAAACGCGTGTAATGTCCTCTCTTGGATGCGTGGGTCGGGGCAAAAGGGGTGGGCGGGACAAAGGGGGCTTCCCCAAGTTTTTTTTATAGTTGCAATAAATGTTATCCACGTTTAACTTTATTTCAGTTGTAGTATGTAGAACATTCATTACCCCTCATCTTGCACAAGCTGTAAACACTATGATGCCAGCATTTGTTGGACAAGTGACTATGTTTCGGTGTAAAACAAGTGAAAATGCTGTGTATATTTCTGGTAATACATCCATAGAGTGTCAAGATAATGGAGAATGGACAACCTCGGACCTTGTATGTGGTAAGAAAATTGTCTTCATATTTATCCAACACCAAGAAATTTATCCTGATGGGGTTGTCGAGAACAGATTTAGTATTTGAGCTTAAGAGATTTAATTTTTTTTTAGACATATGATTTGAAGAGAGTGAGAGAAACAGACAGAGAGAGAAGAGAGAGAAAGGGAGAGAGAGAGAAATATTAACGTCCACCACTACAAACAAGGTCATTTCGGGATTGACACATATTTCAATTTTATTTCAATAATTCGCTTTTATGTAAAGGTCTTTATCAGTTCGGGGGGGGGGGGTCGATGGACCCAGAGAAAACTACTCCTTGTCCCGCACAACCGGGGAATCGAAACCACGCCAATTGACTCAACCATTCGACCACCCAACTCCCCACTCTATTGTATACACTTTTTCTGAACTAGATAGATAAATGTTGATTTAGTATATTTTGTGTTTTCTATTTTTTTTCAGAGGTAAGATGCGCATCTCCACCATCAACGGTGGGGCATTTTCAGTTGAAAAGTCCACCAACAGCCCGATATTTTATATTGGGCACAGTAGTTTACTACTCCTGCACCATCGTTGGATTAACGGGAATTACGGTGAAAAGTACTTGTACTGAGAATGGGTGGATCCAACCCGTATCAACGCTATGCAGAGTTACGACCCCTGAGGAGGATGATTGAGTGGTTGAAACATTATATGGATACTCGGATGCATGTTCCGAAATCGAATTCTGTGGATCTTAAAAATAGAAAGAATCGACTGAAAGGGGGATTTTGGACTACAACGGATGTGCCGACTTAAGAAAACATCTCAATCAACCATGACAGCCGAAACATTGCTCTTTACGGTGTTTAATTACATCGCGATTCTACTCGACTTACACTATCTCAGTTGTCGGGAGTTGCGCGTCATTCCATTGGAATGCCGTCGGTTTTGAGTGATATTTGAGCATCCCCTTTAAACTGATAAATATAGAAACATAACTAATGATCTCTGATTCTGTCGTTATTCGCACATTCGAACCGTAACTTCCTGGATAATACGAAACATCGCTAGTTTCTTTTAGCTTGTTGACCGTCTTAGAGGTCACAATGTTTATTCAATTTTAAAAACCGTTTCATTATATCACCGTTACACTCTAATGACGATTCAGTCCTACTTTCGCGAAAATGAGACCGAAATTGACCGTCAATTTTAGCTGCTCCTTCTACGCAAATAGTGCAAAAGTATGTAATATGATAGTTCAGCTCTGAACGTAATCTCATTACACTCGCCCTGTACGTTCAGGGACCGTGTTATTGAATTCTTGGCTGAAAAATTTGTTTTCCCAGTCAATTTTACAGCTAAACGGTCGCGTGTCAATCCTTGTGAACGCCTGACAAATATAACTGAAAATGTTAATGAGAAAATAAAACCTTGCTTATGTCGCCACACAACACGCTGTTTAAAAATACGTCTCCGTCGTCTAACCGATTTGAAAGGGTAACGCACAAATTAACGAACTTGGGCATACAAGAAGAAGCGATTTAGGTAAACCTTGGTGAAAAAAATGGGATTTTTGAAAAAATTTGATTGTAAATTATTGTAATTGGGCTAGACAAAGCAAAAAATGACTGAAGATTTTCAACTTTTCAAAGGTTTCTGTAATTTTCTTCCAGGCTTACCTAAATTTGCCCAAAATAATTTCAAGTCGATCGTCAATTTCAATAGATATTTTACTAACTTCAAATACTAATAATTATACAGGGACTATACGAAATATCATCCTTAATTCAACCATTTCCATTAAGAACAATCCGTGTTCTAAAACGGCCTTCTAGGGAAATCCAGTTTTATAATGTCTATTCATTTACATCAAAATATTCTGCTATTAAAGTGTGTTGTTCTATATTTTTTCTGCTATTCCTTATTCTGGTCATTCAATGTCATTAAAGGATTTCCAAATAGAAAGCTGCCCGGAGAATCCTCGTCTTCACTTGTTATAAACTCAAACCACAAATCTTTGAACTTATTTTTATCCAATTTATGTCCGTTAGTCTGTAAAAAAAACACAACAAACGCATAAAAAAAAACCCCATGAAACACCAGAACATTCATTTTAATGATTTGTAGATATTGACCATATTAACAATAGCATAAGACAATAATTGTATACAAAAAAAGGACAGGACCTATCAACGGACAGTTTGCCAGCGTCAATGGTCATTTAACAGCTGAATTATAGGGTATTTCCAGTCTTTTCCTGATAACCTCAGCTGTATAAAATGACAGTCCCCTGGATTGGAACAGGTTCCCCAATGTACTACGTATTACCCGTTTACTTGGAAGATAAAATAAAAAGAGATAGAAAGTATTTTATTGAAAGTCGAGCAATTCGACAAATAGGCCACGCAATTTCACTTTATGTTCTTTTGGAACTTGGACCACGTTGGTTCAGTAGGTAGGACGCTTGCTCGTTAACCTGGAGATCCCCTGTTTGATCCGGCGTTCTCGAAGGGGGCAACGAGCAACTACCAGTGTCTCTTACACACATCGGCGTGTACGTAAAAGGTCCATTGACAGTTGGAGTTCGATATAACAGTGTATGCGTATGCAGGTCTTCGTAAGACTAATCAGAGCAGAAAAGAAGGACGTTTCATTCATTTCCTTTGGTATATCTGTAAAATGTTATATTCTCATTACTATATCATCAGGATTAGACTTATTTAAAAACCAAATGTACACGTACTTTGTTGTGCTGATCAAATTCTTTTAGTAAGGTTTTGAATTTTTCAACAACCATTTCTCACGTGATTCAGATGGCTATTTATTTATTAAGGTCCCAACGAACTTCAAATCAAATTTGTGTGGCCGGATACTAAATAAGACAAATTTATTGAATACCTGTTGTCGTGTAATATATGTAAACGATTTTTCACAGGTATCTGCTGACAGACCAAAAACCGTTAAAAATAACGTATATTCTTCTTTATCAATGTAATCATCACCTTAAAGAAAACCCGTACAGTAGTTATAAACACGGATTGTCAGGCAATAAACCACGACCACACCAACAGCTTTGTTGTGCGAGAAGGAAGGAAGGCTGTCACAACATTACTGTTTTATTATGACATACATTCAAAAGGAGAACATTTGGTTTCCTCAGTAGACGAAGCTGTGGGCAACCAGGACAGACTCGGTACTTGTAAGGCAACAAAATGTGTTAAATTTTATAGGGGTCCAATCTTCTTTACAACAAAATTCTAATTTAATCAATTAGTCATTCTTGACTACAGAATTGATCAACTTAGACTAACAACCAATTAATCAAGTAGGTTTATGGAATATTATCTCTGTTAAACCTACCTTTAGTATCAGCAACATCAAATATAAGATCTATAAATTCAGTATGCCACGTATAATCTGTTTGACCATCATCTGACATAGCTGGCCAGCCTTTAGACGATCTCGCTGATTTCACAAAATCGCTCCAGTAAGATAACCATTCGGGTACACTCAGCTACAAAGACAAAAGACTTTATTTAGGTCTTAAGAATAATATTACATGCGAAACCAGTAAAATTAATGATAAGTAATTGATATTTTCGAGAATAAGAGAAACACAAATGTGATGACCAAGACTTAGGTTTTAATGTAGTATATATCATCATCGCAAGACTTACGTTTTAACGTAGTATCAGCATCGCAAGACTTATGTATGAATGTAGTAGATATCATCATCGCAAGACTTACGTTTTAATATCATCAATACAAGACCTACGATCTAATGTAGTAGATAGCATCTTTACAAGACTTACGATCTAATGTAGTAGATAGCATCTTTACAAGACCTACGATCTAATGTAGTAGATAGCATCTTTACAAGACCTACGATCTAATGTAGTAGATATCATCTTTACAAGACCTACGATCTAATGTAGTAGATATCATCTTTACAAGACTTACGATCTAATGTAGTAGATAGCATCTTTAAAAGACCTACGATCTAATGTAGTAGATAGCATCTTTACAAGACCTACGATCTAATGTAGTAGATATCATCTTTACAAGACTTACGATCTAATGTAGTAGATAGCATCTTTACAAGACCTACGATCTAATGTAGTAGATAGCATCTTTACAAGACTTACGATCTAATGTAGTAGATATCATCTTTACAAGACCTACGATCTAATGTAGTAGATAGCATCTTTACAAGACCTACGATCTAATGTAGTAGATAGCATCTTTACAAGACCTACGATCTAATGTAGTAGATAGCATCTTTACAAGACCTACGATCTAATGTAGTAGATATCATCTTTACAAGACCTACGATTTAATGTAGTAGATATCATCTTTACAAGACCTACGATCTAATGTAGTAGATAGCATCTTTACAAGACTTACGATCTAATGTAGTAGATATCATCTTTACAAGACTTACGTGTAACTGTAGTGGATTACTTCTATAATGACGGGAACTTTTCATTAAACCAGACCATATGCTACCAACTCGTGTCTGAATTTTACGATTCTCTTCTGACGTGGCACGTAGATTCTTTAAACTTGACAGTCTCTGCAACGGATGAAAAGAGGTGGTTGGACGAGTATGTAATCATCCCGAAAATATGAGGAATATTAGTTGTCTTTAATGAAATTGGCGATTGTGAATCAGACAGGTGTCCCGCTTTGATTGTAAGAAATTAGTTTGTAGACATCTCGGAATGACAGGATAAGCTGAAATCGTGTTGTCTAAAAATGCTGGGAGTGCAACGTCTCCCAAACGAGATTCTGAAACGTTATTCCCTACTTTAGGATTGGGGAATTTCGCATTGTCAACGATTCTGTTCCCAATTTTCGAGATAATTAAAGATATTTAGCGTTTTTAGAAATTAACACACACGACTATTTTAAACTGCATTGAATCTCATCATATCTCTCTCATGAATCAAATCATCGCCGTCCATATTTACCCATGAGGAAATCCATAGGATTCAATAAGCATGTCTGCCGCAAAGCAAGTAGCTAAACGTTTTAGACCTTGTCATCGCCAAAATGTTGCAGATAAACCCACAGAAGTGACATTCCGTTCTGCTATATTTTACTTTTTTCACAAAAGTACAGTATTGTGTTTGTTCAAAGTTATCTTTTTGCAGGAAGACAACTAAAACGTAAGCTCACGGTGTTTTTGTTCTGCCAATCTTCGCTACCCACACGGTGCAATAAAGTATGACGTTCAACCACATTTCATTTATTTTTATTTTTCGCTCTATCACAGTTACACCCGAAAAGTTGATAAACGACCTCTTTAATTTTTATAATCAAATATTTGTTTGGATTGGAAATGTAAATACCTTCTGTAACTCCTTAAAATCTTGCCGTGAGAGGTTTTTATCGTGCATTGTATCTGAAATGAGAAATAATTCAAGAATTAGATTGAATTTAAAACAATTAGTGATGACGTTCTATGGTTAAATTTATCAGGTTTGATCCCGATGTGGGCCAATTATAGTTCCTCCGGATTTTCCGAGCTAGTTCCCTCGCAAGGAGAGAAAGAGAAATAGGATTTAACGAACACTCGACACAAACCAGGTCATTTCGGGACTAATATAATGGTTCAATTTTATTTCAGTAATTCGCTTGCGTAGGGTTGAGTATGCGACCCTATTCCTTGTCAAGTATAAACGGGGAATCGAAACTACGCCAGTTGACCCAATGACAGACCTGGCAAGGAGAGTGTCTGGTCGTTCGGATGGTACGTAAACCCATTGTCAGCATGTGTACTCGTTGGTGTGGCTGAAAAAGAGCCTTGGCAGCTGGAATTTGACAGCGGAAGAGCTGCTTTTCTGGAAAAGGTTACATTTCAAATATTTACCTAACCGTTACACAACAGTCTATATATTTTGTGCACGAAAGTTCCCACGTGACCTTGCATAATTATATAACCCCGTTTACTTCAAATCTGAACATTTTTTTACTTATTCACATCCACTATCAAATAAAAGTCAACTGTTATATAAATATATAGAGATGGTAACAAATTACGAATGAAACATGACACAAAAGAAAATAAGACAGGGACAGACTAAGCCACAAACTATAGTTTATTTGGCTGTCGAAGTAAACCAGTGCAGTGGGTCCAGCAAAACCCAACTTCTCCTGGTCGCTTACTAGCTGGGAATCGAAACCACGCCACTTGACTCAATGACATACTCTATGATCTAAACCACACATGTTACACCATTAGTGTCCCAGCCATGGGCATGTATTTAGGTTGGGGGCTTAGAATCGGAAGGGGGGGGGGGGCGAATGGGTCTCTGTCCCACCCAATGATTTTGATCGCCAGGACAGATTTTCAGGTTAATATATGAATGTACCGTTCACTGCATTGGGTCTCGCCACAGTAATTTATCTTCACGATATCTTCCTCCTTAACTGTAGGTAGTCAATTTTACCATATCTTCATTATATTACCCCTATAGTTACAGCTTTTATCGAAATAACACTGATAAATTGTTCGTAACTATTATTTTGATTTGGTAATGAAAGGTTCAAGGGTTCGTCGCCCCCCCCCCCATCCCCCCCCCCCCCCCAAAAAAAATGTGACAAATCCAAGCCCTTGGTCCCAACCACCACAGGCACATGATATAAACAGTAGATATAGAGATTATAGAAACGGATTTAGGTTATGAGGTCACCTTCGTAAGGGGCTTAACATTTCACGCCCACTAGACGTCTTCCATTAACTTATCAGCCCAAGTGTATTGTTTTCAAATTTGAAATTATCGCTGTTAACTTCTTTGTATAAGCTGTCCTGCTCAGTTTATATCATTTGTTTTTAATTATTTAAAATGTCTTTCTTCCTCACATTCTAAGTATTAGGCCGAGTACATTCAAGGACTTGGTCCCGGGCATCACGAATCCCCTACACGCCACTGTCAAGCGCCACTGGTGTCATATATTCATTAGCATGAGCTTATCCATCGCCAGTATCCCGTGTGATCTCATTTCATCATAATACACTATATCCTGGTTTCATCCGTGTGGTATTCACATATTCAATCTATCTACCTTTGGTCGTAGACTGATTCTGCGAACCAATCAAAACACAGTTTACAAACCTCACAAGCTGAACAGGACAAGAAGTTAACAGCGTTAATTTCACATCCATCGAAAGGATGTTTTTATGTCATTTTTTATGTATTTAACAATTTTTTGATTGGTGGATTAATCTAGGGTATATAATTTGAATACGTTTCTCCTTCATGGATGAACCCAGGGGTTTGTGGAGTTGAATGGAATAAGACCACTGGGGATACCGAGGATGGAGTTAATCCTACACTGAATATTGAAAACGGATAGTAAGACACGTTATATTTCCAAACAATCTTAATCTAAATTCAAACGACGAGAGGAAGATGAAAGGATAGCAAGGAAGAATCGAAGCCGACGATGATGGTGAATAGCTAAGATTACAGTGCTTATTTGAAAGGCTTATGACAGAGTCAGAAATATAATTCACACTGAGAACGTTGGCTCGCTAACCTGAAGGCCCGTGTTCGACCCCTGCGTTGGCCGAGAACGTTCATCGGGATGACCCTGTGTGGTTCCTCCTTTTCAGTGAGTCTAGACTGATGGTCTGACAACGGACACTGTATCGTCGTTCGGATTGCACGTAAAATATTTTTTGGCAGTTAGAATTTCATATAAGGCCGTAGTGCCACTATCGCGACAAAATTCCCCTTATAACCCTGCATGCCCATGAGATTAGCCTAGTCGGAACAGAACATTTAGGACGTTAAACCCCATTTCATTTTATTTCCTATAATTTGAGGCCCTAAGTAAATCCGGGACTGTATAACATGGATACGTATCTATATTTAAATTAAGGAACTGTTAAGCGGTCATGTATCTAGAGTATACAATTATTCCAACCATGTAGGTACATGTAGTTGATAGGAGTGGACCGTCAGAAACAGTGTGTTGACATACTCTAACTACTAGGGTTTTGTTTAACTGGGTAACAAAAAACAACTGTTACTGCTCCCCGTGAATCAACAGTAAAAGATAATTGTTATATTGATGGTCGTATATATAGTCTACTTGATAGATGATTTATGTTGTGTATAGACGGTGTTAGGACAGTGTTAAAATTAATTGGACATTTTGTCAACATTGTTTTAATCTGAACAAAGCCCAAACTCTTGCTGAGAGAGAGACACACACACAGACAGACAGACAGACACAGAGAGAGAGACAAACAGAGAGAGAGAGACAGAGAGGGGACAGAGACAGAGAGAAATAGGGTTTCACGTCCACTCGACACAAACTAGGTCATTTTGGGACTAACATGATTCAATGGTTTAATTTTATTTCAATAATTCGCTTGCGCGTATTGGTATTTAGCAGGGGGAGGAAACCGGAGGATCCGGATAAAACCCATGAGGTTTGAATGGAACGGCGACCCTAACCCTTATCACGTTCACGTACAACTGGGATTCAAAACCATTCCCCCTCCCCCGAACCAAACTGTTGTTTTTATATTAGAGGCAATAATAAGAGTGACAACGATAACACTCAATTTCAACTCGTACAAAACTATATCCCGAAAAGTATAGTTGTGCTTTCGGCGATTGTAGGTAACAAAACTGTGAAAGGGATTGGTAGGTGGCCAGACTGATTACAACTGAAAGTACAAGATTATGTACGTTTTTTGTACGTTTCTGAGTTTAATTCCATCGGTCATCCTGTCTACCTCCGGATATTCAGCCCAAGTGCACCCCTGCGTTTTACACAACACCCGCCAAAGGTGCACTGTCTGGTTATAGTATTATACAGGGCTCTCGAATTGTTCCACCCCTGTTGTCCAATACAGGGCTTCCGTCAAAAGTGTCCCTTCCTGCCATATACACGACAACCAGTCCGCAGTGGCGGATTAGGCCCCACCAAGGCCTGAGGCGGTAGTTGCTGGGGGACCTATTTAAAATGGCGTGGGCCTAATTAATTTCGGTTCAGGGCCTATGCTGATTCCCGATGGGCCTAAACCCCACCCCCTAACATTCATTGCCTGTGCGTTTTTAATGGTATATACTGCCAGTCCGGTCTTGTACATGACATCATCCTGCAGGACATAAACCTATATAGAAGTACGTTTGACCATCCTTCAAAATAACATGGGATTATATAGGAAATTGCAGTACTAAATGATACGTACTTGGAATAACCCATCCCGATTGTATTTGGTAGGTTTTATTACCTTTGCGACTCTAAACATAGATAGTCCAGATATTTTTACACACTGGTGATAATGGCATTATTGAATATATGTATGACGTTTCCTCAGCACAGATTAAATATAATGGGGTTTAACGTCCTACTTTTCTGTACCGACTTGGCTAATGAAGAGGGGCGAACGATATTACGGAAGATATCATAATATTAATAAGGTAATGTCAACATTTGGAGGTAGATGTCTACCCTGACATGTGTGTTTTTTACGTACACGCCAATGTGTTCACGGGACCTCGATTTTCCGTTCCATCCACACTTTACACTGTTCTTTGTCAGGCCAGAATGACAAGACTACTGAATTATTGAAATGAAATGTACGATATAAAAAATTAATACCGAAATGACCTAGTTGGTAGTAAGTGACCTTAAAACCCCATGTCTCATTTTCCCCTCTGTACCCCTCTTTAAAATTACAGTCATTATTATGGGTCTATAGTAATTTTCAAATTAACCCCATGGAACTTTGTATAAAATCAGAAGTATATCTAGTATATCAAAAAGATGAACATCCTGTCTTTGACCTATGAACATAATTCTAATTTAATGTAAATATCAAATACACATACAGTCCCAGATGTCAATTAAATAATTCATTATAACGAGAGAGAGGGGGAGAGAAATGGGGTTTAACGTCCACTCAAACTAGGCCATTTCGGGACTAACATATGGTTTAATTTTTTTATTAAAAAAATTCGCTTGCGCGTAGGGCTTTAGCATTGGGAGAAATCCGGAGGACCCGGAGAAAACCAACGAGGTTTAAATAGGCGACCCTACTCCTTGGCACGCACAACCGGGGATTCGAAACCACGCCAGTTAACTCAATGACAGGCTTTATTATACAGCGCGCATGTGTCAACCATTCGGCTATCCAACCGCCCTCATTATAACGAACTAAAATATAAAAAAAAATGACAGCGAATTGTTTTTTAGTTGAAAAATTGAATAATTATATAGCTTAATCGTCGATGACATTAAAAACCGGGGTCACGGTGGCTAAGATTTCTCGGTGTAGTTCCCCCTTGTCAGTGATGCAGGACGAAGGGCCTGACAACGTCAGCGGTCTAGTAGTGTGGATGAGACGAAAACTGAAGTCCTGTGTACACATTGGCGTGCATGTGCAAGATCCCTCGACAGTTGGAACTCGATATAAGAGTAGGCCGTGGTACCGCTGTAGTGCCACTGTCAATGTCATGGGCTAGACTTTACCGTGCATAATTCAGCCACAATTTCAACTGAAAACAACCTACAAGGTATTCAATTAGTAACTTGTAATTCTACAGGATAGTATTATGATAAATAAGGTATTCTATGATCACTAGAGTATGAAATAAATTCCTTGGTGTTAAGTTACCTGTAATTCTACAGGACAGTATTATGATAAATAAGCTTTTTTGTCCATATGTGTACATCTAATACCCAAACTATTTACATTATTTCATGTTAATTTTTTTAAATATCTTACAAATAACACATCAAAACTGCATTTGAGCAACTTTATCAGTAAAATATTCTCGTAGCTAAGAATGCAAGTATACTAAAAAAATAAATGTGTTTTTTGTGTGATTTTCTTAAAATCATGAAAACTGACTAGCGAGAGGTGTTCCCATGTCATCAATGTTGTACTATTTAAAAGGACCAATTACCGTGTTGATGTTGTTTCGTTTCATTTATATCTATATCACAATATTATGAGGTCACATTCCGTTTAATATTTTTAAAGAGAAAACAATGCAGGGTTTGTATAATGTTTATAATGGGATTAAAATATGTCAATCCACGATTTTATAAACTTGCAAACATATAAAATATTCAACATATTTGTTTTGTGGTGTTTCAAGGGTCGGCCATATTATTTCAGAGGAAGTCTCGAATGTGTCATGTCGTATTTTACGTTTGAACTCATTTCAAGCAGTTTCTATTTGTCCTCATCATAATTTATGGTCGTTATGTGTCACATGATTCATGCGCCATGTTGATTTAGTTAATAGCGTAAAGTAGGTCTACCTAAAAGTGAGGTGCTTAACCATTTTACTCTAATTATAACCTGATTATTAACAAGGGCAAGAAAATATTGATGATATTTATGGACGGTCAAGATGCACACCGTTTGGTGCGGAAGAAGCACCTGCAATGTACGACAAAAATGAAATGAAGCTAGCGTCTTACTGTTCTGCTCCGACTGGGCTAATACAGACGGGCATACGCCATACAGTGTGTTACGGGGGATATTTTGCCCGGGCAGCGGCGCTACAGCCTTCTCTTTTATCGAATTCCAACTGTCCAGAGATCTTTTACGAACACGGCAATGTGTACATGGACCTCGTTTTTTTTGTCTCATCCGAACGACTAGACAGCTGTTCTTGCCAGTCCCATCGTCCTTCGTCGCTGTCAAGGAGGAACCACGACGAAAAATCTGGATGAACTTTCTCGGCCAATGCAGGGATCGAACACCCGACCTTCAGACTAACGAGCCAGCGACCTACCCACTTAGCCACCATTCAATATTAACTAGTGCGTGGCGCCGCCGCGCACTGGCCAAACTGTGCCGCCTGCTGAGCCAAAAATTAGAAGACTGGGCAGCAACATAGGGCCTACATACGTTCTGAAAATCGCTGACAAGTTTTTCCTATATACCAAGCATGGTTCAAACTTTTAAACCATATGCAATACTATATATCATAATTATGGTGCGTAGGTTTACAAAATCGTCTTACTGTTTATGCCTCATAGCACACTGTATGGCGTACGCCCGTCTTCATTAGCCCAGTACAAGGTATTAATCAATTCATGGCTTAACAAGATGCCAAAACTAATAGTGTTTTAAATCTCCGAAACTATTTTTTAAGTGCTCAGAAATCGAGTCTTAGGGAGTCAGTTTTCAAAATTTCGTGCCAGGGACCCCCCACTCGGTCTCATACCTGCGGTGTTCGCGCGGGTCGCACCTACGGTGCTCGCGGGTTCGCCCGACATTGCCGCGCATGACCAAATACTTAGACAATTCTTTAGTGCGGAAGAAACACTTGAAATTTACGACATTTAATATCACCCATTCAGGACTCTGGCCAGTTCCTATTTCAGGGCTGAAAAACTGAAATAGATCGCGACCCCTGACTAACGTCAACGCCCTTTAGCATGAAAAACGAACATGTAATAAATCACATTGAACACTACGCATCCTGCTGTCCAACCTCGTAGGTTTACTCCGGGTCCTCCCGGTCCACCTGGTACCTCACCTCACTAAAAAGACCCCTACGCGCAAGCGAATTATTGAAATAAAATTAAACCATGTTAGTCCCGAAATGACCTAGTTTGTGTCGAGTGGACGTTAAACTCCCCCTCTCTCCTCTCTCTCACTCTCTCTCTCTCTCTCTCCCTCTTTACACATCCTGTTCGATGTTGAGGTAGATCACGATCCAGGTCTTAACCAGAT
Source organism: Patella pellucida (assembly GCA_917208275.1). Taxonomy (NCBI): domain Eukaryota; kingdom Metazoa; phylum Mollusca; class Gastropoda; family Patellidae; genus Patella; species Patella pellucida. The sequence continues at coordinate 70,323,675 of OU795039.1, forward strand.
TCAAGATTAAAATTGTGCGACGTTTATTACAAAAAAAACCCACCTGACTGTCAACAATGATAACCGTATATATATATGTGACATAACAATTACAAGTCCGCATCAAAATGGAAATAAAGTTTAAAATCCTACGTGGCTGCTTCATCTGGGACAATAGAGACGGGTAAACGCCATGCTCTGTGCTATTATAGGGAGACTTGACCGGGACAGCAGCGCCAATTTTTATTCTTACTTAGAATTCCAACTATCAAGGGTTCTGTTACTTACACAGAGCCTCGGATATTCGTCCCAACCGGACATGAGGAAACCGCGCGGGAAATTTTAACCCCCGTGTCCAGATTAGCGACCTCGCGCCTTACTCCTTGAGCCACATCGGCTCACTAGCCCACACCTATAAGACATACCATCACAAATCAAGTGAAATGACACTTTTATATTTGATAGTTTTACTAAACAAATACTGTAGCTCGCACAAACTGACTGTACAATAAAATGTCCTATGTTGACACAGGATCAAATATACACGAATATAATGACCAAATTCCTGTACTCAATGAGTAAACTTGACTTAGGCATTCTATTTTAACTAAGAAGCTAGATTAAAATTATCTTTCAAGCTGGGGTTTTGTGGCCACTGCTAGCCCACTTGTTCTATCAACCCTCTTAAGTCAACATATTGCGGCTAAGCAGGGATTTAAAATCGTTTAGTATTATGACTGAATCATAATGGATTTGTGATTTGCTGTGGTATTTCTAGATGTTAATACGTAAATGGATATTAATTAATCATAATAATGTATTGGAATGTGTTAATTACATTACAGGAATACCGTGCTATAAAAAAACATATAATAACTTATAATGTATATATCTGAATCGAACCACCAAGCCACACACGCACACCACACACGTACGCCTCGCACACACAAAATAATACAATTATAATCAATCAAATAAACGATAAATAAAAGCAAACAATGAAACGCGCCCAACCCCATCCCCACCCCAAAAATCACATACAAAAGACCTTGAATGCTGTGGCTCTTATTCATACTACTTTGAATCACCACCAATTCTATAGAATGCCAGAATGTTCAAAATATTTCCCTATTAATATGTAAAACCTATCAACGTATGAATTGTTTTTTTAAAACGTCCTACTGTTCTGCTCTTGCTTGACCAATGAAGATGTGCAAATACCATACGAACTGCAACTACCAAGAAATCTTTAACGTGGACGTCAGGGGATCTTTAAAGTATACTACCCATCCGAACGACTACGTTGTCCCTTAGTAACCAGGTCCCGTATTCTGCAAGATAGGGCCACGCCTGAAAAAACCTACATATACGAATAATCGACGGACATAATGGATAACAAGGCCCCACAGCCCACCCAAAATGTTTTAACCACAATATACACGGGTATGAATAATAATTCCATAATCGTAATAGTAAGTAATCGTGACTTGCTTTAATGTCTTCTAAATTAAGATTTTATATTGAAACATAACAAAAATAACTACTAAAATAAGTGTAATAACAATTAATCTTCCTTTAAAATTGTTAAATATTTATAAGGAAAAATCTTACCATATAATAGATTAAAAATATATTCTTGCTTTCTTGTTAAGTAGTGTCCCAGTCTGTTAGACGAACGTGCTATAGGTGTCCCCGCCATTGTGTTTTAACTTCCGCGAAACAAGCTTGTTATCTTTCCCGTATATTTTCTATTACCTTTCTCTATCACAAGCACTAGAAACAGAATATGAACTCTGACCCCGGTAATGGCAGAGTTATGCGAAGTGACCAAGGGTATTATTTGTTTTTGGCCGTTCCCTAAATGTGACACACTTTTCCCAATACCAGCCAGCCAGACGGAGAAAACAATCAGAGTTATGTATCAAGTGTAGAATTGTGATACTGGCCAGTTATTTTGGTATGTATGTCACCAACTGATATGGTAGGACAGCTATGTGGGGTGGATTATAGGCGGATGGCGGATTAACGATATATGGCTAGAGTTATCGCAAATGACGACTACGTTTTTATTTACAGACAGGCACAATAGAAAACAATTTGTTCTACATTCTTCATCAGTTATACGATATTTCCCCATAGAAACGTGATATATATAAAAGTATATCCAATTATTTCCAAATAATGAAATTATAAACTTGAAGGGACAATATCTCATTGTTGTTTGGGGATATTAATCCAATTATGTAGTATGTATATTATTGTGACAACCCTTTTAAAGACTGCTATTTCCACTTTCCACCCCCCCCCCTCCCCAACCTTCTTTCATTTTTGACCTAAAATGCCGAAACTTGACGGGACAATATCTCATTGATGTTTGAGGATATGAATCCAATTATATGTGGTATCCAAAGATTGCTATTTTGGCCTCCACTCTCTTTCATTTTTGACCTGAAATGCCGAAAATTGAAACGTACAACGGTCACCCCCAATGTTGAATATCTTGACAGACCCTCCATAATATGTTATCTTTAGACGGGAAGGTTACATCGTTAGTAGTATATAGATCTATCATCAGCATTTGATGCAAAAGATAGTAAAAAGACTAGAAATGGGATATGATCTTAGTGGTCAGAAACAGTTAATCATCAAGCATCGATCTGATATGGGGCGTACCACAAGGAACAGTACTTGAACCGGCGTTTTCCAGCCTGTGCATTAAAAATCTCGAGTAATTACCACGACATCCATTACATGTCAGATAGCTAATCGATAGTTATTGTAAATCATCTTGAGACTTGGGGTGAATGATAAATTGAACTGTATGAAGATAAAACAGAAGTGTTTGGTATTCTTCGCCACTATCAGATATGGACCCATTGTTAATTGGAAAGGTTGATGATACAGTATAAGTTAATGTTAAAATTCGCAGTATTCGACATCTCGCAAGTGGGATCGGTGAGTAGGTGCTGGTAGACTAAAAGGGTGATACTGGTGTTGGCCGAGACCGTTTCTTGGATTTTGTCAGTGGTGCAGGGCTGAGAGCCTAGCGAGGGAAAACGTCTAGTCGTTCGGATGGGATGAGATAATGTACAGTAGTACACCACTGACACAAAGAGTATGCGGAAGCACCGCTGTCTGGGAAATTTTTTCCCAATAGCACACTTGATGGAATGTGCTAGTCTTCATTAAACCCGATTTCATTTCCTAACATTTAGTCGTCTTGTAATTGTGCAGTATACGTTCTTATAAAAACGAATTGTCACTAGCACATCGCAATTATCCTCATTATATTTGTTGGGTGGTTGTCTGTAGAAAATAGAAATAGTGGAAAGGCAATGAGGATAACTGGATCTCAGATTGTGTTAAATTTATCAACAAGACGATCAGCAAGTTGAAACTATTGTATAGAGACATGACAGATTTCATTTTATTTGTGTATTTCGAACTGATTATTAATCACCACAAAACTGGTCGATAAAACTTTAAGATTTTTTAAGTTTGAAATTCTGTATTACCGACCAGGATTTCAATCCAACCCACCTAGCCCTCTTCCTATACCCACCAATATAAAAGAATGAGAATAGAAAGAAAGAATGATTCAACACTTCATTTTGGTTTTTTATTCACAAAATAAAAAACAAATAGAGAACATAGTCACACATCTCAACTGTCATACAATCTTACACACTATAGGTCTAATACTAATATATGAAAATCACAGATTTTTTGTTTTTTATATGAAAATCATAGATTCTTTGGTTTTTTTGTACAAAAAAATTTCAATGGCCAGAAAATTTTACAAAAATATTTCTCAAAAGGCATTTCAAAATGACAAGACCTATTTGATTTAGTTAAAAAAAAACTGAAAATACCTCTTTGATGTAGATAAGACAAAATGACAAGACCTCTTTGATTTATGGTAGAAAAACTGAAAACGTTGATTTTAATCCAGTTAGTAAAATAGATCAACGCATCAACTTCATTTTAAAACGTGAATTTGATGTGTTGATCTATATTACTACTGGGTATATATACACACGTAATTAAAACTTTATTTCTACAGGTAAAGCCAATATTGATATTTAATCGATTTTGTCTTCAACAATCAAGAGTTTGGACCAAAAAGGAAACTAAAATCAATAAACATAGCATCCACTGTTTAATTTTAAAAACTGAATTTTGATTATTTGGACCATATCAACCTGATTCAACCTGCTGTGTTGACCGAAATCAAAGAGGTAAGTAATAAGTAAACATTCATTCAAATTTATCTTCATATACATTCCGACTATAATATAATTTGACATACTTTAAAATATTTCATTGATTCCTTGAATTTAGAAGTGGCAACTTTCTATTTTTACCTGTGTATGGACGTTTTGTTTGTCTAATTGAAGGTGGCTTCGGTTTATAAATAAGTGGTACTGCTTGGCCAGATTTTAATAAATTGGGAAGAGGGGTAGCGTTAACTTTGAGATTTTCTTTGGACTTCTTTTTATCTGTTGATGTTACTGATTTTATCTTTGGAAGTGAGGGTAGCTTATCTCCTGTAAATACTGCATGATCGGTTGGTGGAAGATGCTTCGGTAGCAGGGTTTGATTCTTCGATATTTTCATGGAAGTATTTTTAGCTTTCATAGCACTGGTTCTAGTAGGTCTAGGCATCGTCACCGTTTTGGGAAAACTTGACATTGGTTTTAATTGGTGCGTAGTACCTTCCGAGCTGGAAATCATTGGTTTCAGCTTTTTGTTTTTAAATTGTTCGCTGCCTTGCGTTGGCAAGTTTGGAACTGTTCCTAAAGGAGGCAGCTTGGCATATTTTCCTAAGCTATCTTCGTAGCAGAAAGCTTCTTTCAGTATAATGGAAGCATCTTTAAAGTTGTATTTCGCGATGAAAGATGAGTCAAGTGGAACTGGGCTGCCATCATCCATCGTCTTGATTTCCTCGACATGTTTATCTGCAGTATCACTATCCCCTCTTTGAAGTTCTCGAATAGAGGTCTATTATTGCTGATACCGTCCCCGAGACTTGAAATAACAGTTTCTTGTCGACCATCATTATTTGCCTTTTCAACCTCGTTTAAGCCTTGAGGGTAAATCTGTATATCCTCGAGTATTGTGGGATATTCTCTTTCGACGGTCGTCTCTTTCAACAGATGTGCAGTAGAATCAGCACTAGATGGTGGAGAAATACAGTGAAGATGATCTGATGTTTGTGAAACTCTCCTGGACACACCTCGAGCTGTGCTGGAGATGGCGTTGTTTGATAGCAGTGCACTCCCCCCTGAGCCTGAGATCTTTGTAGGTTTACATGCTGTATATTCATCAATACTGAAATCTTTCTGGTCGATTTTTGTTTTGCTACTGTCCACAATCTTTTGATTTGTATCCATTAGTACTAAGCTCTTCTTCCTTTTACAAGTACTTGATCCACCCATATTGGTACAACGTGAATATGTGTCCATATCCATGTACTCATCTATTTTGTTCCTGGTGCTTCTGGTGATGATCTTCTCGTTGAATCCGGGTAGTGTTGTCTTACTTTCATATTTCGAATCGCTTTCTTCCTGGTGATTTTCATTCTCAAGCAATTGATCTTCAGAACTGGCGCATGAGATGGGCTGAAGTCTTTCATCTACCATAGCTTTAACAACAGGATCAAAAACAGTCGGACTTAGATCTCCGACTCTCAATGTAATACTTGCCTTTACTTCTTGTAGCTTCGTAAAGTTTCTTGTAGAAATCAACACTACTTTGTAGATTTAAAATACGGTTCATATAATCATCGTTTTCATAACGTAGGTCGTCGATATGTCTGAAATAAAAGATACATCAAACAATTAAAACCAAATTTTACAAAATTGGAGTAAATTATTTACTTTGAACATTAAAAACAGCAATGAAATAGTATCTCCATCAAAATAGCAATAAAATAGTATCTCCCTAAAACCAGCAATAAAAAGGCATCTCCGTCAAAAAACAGTGGCGTCACTAGGGGGTGGCACAGGGGGCACGTGCCCCGGATCTATTTTGAGCAGACAAAATCGATAATTTGCAATAATTTCACTACTTTTCCCTATCATTATTTCGAATGTCCCGAGTACGGAAGAGAAGCTTCCAAGTGCGAAGCTTTACTGGATTGTCCTTTCTGGCCCCCCGTAGACTTCCTCAATTGCCTGCACGTGCACAGTTTAATACAGTATTATATAACTAAATAAATATTTGACTGAAACGATGGTGCATGACCTAGTTTACCCGCCGTGTATGTTTAGCGGGACAACAATATCACATTAAATTTTAGTTCGTGATAATTTAGCCCACAACTTCACAAGAACTCGTACATTAATTTCCAGTATTCATTTTAATAACTATATTAATAATCCGCGGTTTGAAACAGCAATAGAATACCCACGGCAACGTCAAGTCGTTATTAAAACAAATACTGGGAAATATGTACGAGTTGGGCCTTTGCCCCGGATCTTATTGGGTCCTAGTGGCGCCTCTGACTCAAAAATAGTGCATTAACTCAAAATAAGGAATTTACTATGATTCAAATAACAGTACCTGTTAAGTTGATCAACTTTAAAACGGAGATCATCATTTTCTGATTGCATCCGATTGTTGCATATCGTAACAGCTTCCTCATCATCTTGTAGGGATGAACCTGTAAACAAAAAGTAGATAGACATTTTGGATATTATCTTGATCCTTAAAATATCGTGAATGAAATTCATCCATAAATGACCCTGGAAGATCCAGAGCAGAAGTATATAAACACAGTCGATTACCTATACGAACACTAAAAAAAACAATAACAAAAGATATATAAACACAATCAAATATATCTACGTGAATTTAAACATCAAAAATGATCTACGTTATGAGAAAAGTCGCGTATGAATATATGATAGCTGATAATCGTTCGCATATCCAATTTAGTCCAGAACACCGCTCACTAGCTTCTATACATGTACTGAGTTACCTTTTGCGAAACGAAGTGTAAAAAAAGACTTCTTTCGTCAGTCACCGATCAGCTATAAATTCCAGTCCCCTGATAGTCTTACCGACGCAGGCCCGAAGCCAGAAACCAAAGTTTAGCCGACATAGGGGGGGGGGGGGCGAGGAAGATAAATTTCCGACAACAAAAAATCAATGAACGAAGGTCATCGCCGACTGCCGTAAGCAGGAGGATGGGAGAGCACGAAAATTAGAAGCTGTGAGAGTGAATTGAGGCCTCTATGACATGCAGGTGGCGAATGTGTCGGGAAATTAAGAGTTTCGATCCGACATTAACTATCTCTCGGCCGAATTTGAGAGGATATGGCGTACTAAAACTCTCTCCCGGCGAAAATGCGAGCATAGCTAACTAGTGATTTTTTTCCGACGCCCCCCCCCCACCACTAGCCTCGGGCCTGTACCGACGCCAGCAACAACATGGAAAAAGTATATCGAAAGTCAACACTGATACCTAACCAAATATTGTATGCTGTGAAAATCTAATTGAATTGGACACACATATACCTATCTAGAAACTATGCAATGACATATCCGACAAATTATGTTTTGAATACGAATATTATTTGTTATGTATGGCCACCCAAAAGTTAAAACGTGTGTGTACTTTCTGTCCCTTCTGGAGTGGCAAATGACCTAAGCCGTGGACTATCCGGTTGTGCTCCTGGGGTCGGTTGCTCAAAACTAAGTTATTTTAACGATCCGGTAAAGTCTAATGGACATATCTTAGTAACGTGTTGTTTGTTAACTTTCCGTTAAATTTACTACGGAAAACACTATATGGAATACTTTATTTTTTTATATTAGCATAAATCTGTAGAATGTTCGGGGCCTTTATTTCCAGCAACAATCTTTCTCTCCGTTAAAGTTAACGGGTCGTTAAAAGATAACGGAGCTTTGAGCAACCGGCCCCTGGTCGATAGATGTTTCTGTTCAATGGATTCGAGGTAATATGTTTAATAGATCCCAGAGATTGACCTGGATCATTAAATGTAAATGAGCATGTATGTATATTGTATGTTTAAATGTAAAAGGCAGAACAAACCTTTAGAGTCAGTTCGAGGTTCAGATAGTATTAGTATGTTCCCTCCATCGGTTTCAGGTTCAACACTACACCAAGATCCACTCAAAGATGATGTACACGATCCTGATACAGATTCACCTGAATGACTTCTAGCTGATACGGGATCACGTTTAGTCCAATATGCCTCGCCAGGAATTGGTTCTGGTAAACCTATAAATGTAAAAAGTACGTTTAGAAAGGCAGCCTAATAAACGTCTTACGAGACTTTTTATGTTACCGTGAAGTCTAGACTTAAAATAACTTAACTCTGATTTAATTTATCTGTAGAACAATAGATCTAATATATAATGTTTTCAACATACTTTATCATCGTTTAACAAATACAGGGAACCTAACTCTCGTATAATACTCACCAGTCATGTCTCTAGGAGATGGGTAGGGTGCATCTTCATCATCTTCACCTAGAGGTTCCAAAGCTTTACGGCCATTTAATACACGCTTTTTAAAGTCGTGTAAAAAATCAATTCTACAAAACAAAACCATAATAATTTCCATCTTGATTTCTTTTAGTTGTGTTACCTTTGTATTCTTTATTTTTGTGTTAGTATGTCATTGGAGATTATAAAAAGTTATAATTACTCTTAACTCCCTGCAAAACTGTGATTTTAAAAAGTTATTTATCGACAAATAATGAAAAAATATTCTTACCTCGAACCCATTGAACAGATTTCCTTAGGGAAACGCCCTTCTCCAGCTATTGGATACACCCGTTTTAGGTCGAGAAAAGCCCTTTCTAACATGTGATGTTGCACTTTAATATAATATAATGTACAAATAAAGGATCCTACCCCCCCCCCCCATAAATTTTATGTCATTTTTAGCAAAATTGGGATGGCCATGATTTTCAAAAAGTTACCCCCCATACCCCCCCGCGCCCCGTGGCTCCGCCACTGGCAACCGGGCCTAATTATTATTAATCCGTGTAACGTACAACAGGGGATTCGAAACTACGCTAATTGACTCAATGACATGCGTCACGATACAGCACGCACGTGGTAACCATTCGGCCATCAATCCGCCCGATTATCTGATAAAGTTTAATTTTGGCGTTTAATTTTAAAAGATATAGGAATGTAAAAGTTTGTAAGGGCGTATGCGGGATGGTTCTACGACGCCGATCAGTGCACAGGTCACCCATTTGAGAGAATGGAGAGAGGGGAGGGGGTTATCAATGAGTATACTATTAAAAAAATGTTTTTTAAAATTGAAATTATCGCGGTTATCTTCGTATTTCAAGCTTCCGTAAAACCCAACAAGATGGTGTGATGATGATGACACGGGCCTTCATTTGTTATGAAATGAGCTGTACTTTGGAAATGAAATGAAATGGGGTTTAACGTCCTTATACTGTTCTCCGACAGTGTTAATGAAGACGGGCATACGCCATACAGTGTGCTTTGAGGGAAATTTTTCCCGGACAGCACCACTACGGCATACACTTACATTGACTTCCAACTGCCAAGGGTTGTTTTACGTGCACGCCAATGTGTTCGCGGGACCTCGGTTTTCCTGTACCATCCTTGTCAGACCCTCATCCAGCTGCATCACTGACAAGGAGGAACCACGCCAGAAAATCTTGGTGAAATTTCTCGTCCTACCCACTTAGCCACCGTGATCCCCGTTGTACTTTGAGTTCTGTATTACATGTATACAAACTATTTTAATACATAGGACTATACAGATAATGAATAAGATATATTTCTTTAAAGTACTAGTTAAGTATGGCCGGACAGTATCCTGTGGTTAAAGCCTTTGAATCAAAGTGTATGTAAAACAGTAAAAGATCTAGATCTATTAAATTATTTGGGTTTTTTATTTATTATAAAATAGAATCATATACATATATAATAAATATGTAAAAAAACAAAACTTTATGCATATTAAATATGGCACTGGTCATATTGTGACCTTTTTGGGATGTTACATTTTACAAGCATTAAGAGTCAAAATAGGACAGGAAAGATAACTCTAAATTTTTTATATGGATACAGACCACCATTAATTTCCCCATAGACTTAAATGTTAATTCTGGCCTCTTTGCCCACCTTCAACTTTTCCCCAAACTTTCGTTGGGCTGAGTGCTTTTCACTATAGACAGACGAACAAATGGCCATGTCTTTGCACTAAAATATGTATGAGGTTGACCACCAAAATTTTGAGATACACAAATTTGAAGAAGCATACTAAAATCATGTAACTAATTGCCGTACATATCACCGTAGCTAACCTGATAACTCTGTTATCCTTGCGCCTCAAAATCATGAATATTTACCAAAACCTGGCAGAAAATATTAATTCAAACCCTCTTCATCCATTCTAGACCAAAAAATCAACAAAAATAGGCATGCAAAAGGGGAGAAAAGAGACGGGGAGAGACTTGCTATAAATAGACGAACTATTATTTGTGGGTTCCGAGATGGTGAAATTGAATGGTGGTCTGCCTTTATATGCTTCCTCATCTTCCCAGAGTTTTTAACAATTACATCAAGAAGTTCATGGATCTGGAATAACGAAGAAATGGGGTTTAACGTCCACTCGACACAAACTATGTAGATTCGAATACACAGAATATACATGTATTTTAATTAAATTCTCTGTAGTCCTCGATAATAGCTGCATGTAAAAACATCAAATTATACATAAACTTGCTGTAAATTCCATGATGTCTTTCATGCATTTAAAACTTACATTAAAATTTACATCCCCTTTGAGTTTATAATTACTTTTAAAATGTTCCACTGGTCAAATTATGATTTATTTTTGGCGTTACATTTACAAGCATTAACAGAATAACATATCCTATATTTTGGTGACTTGGTCACAAGCTTAACATGTCAAAAACTGCTTAAAAAATGCAAAATCAGAACATTTTAAAATTCAATAAAAAAAAAAGCATTGTATAAACTTAATATATTAAAGCTAAATTAATTATGGACAGATGTAGATTAAAATAAACAGAATATACTTGTATTTTAATTTAAGTTCATGATGCCTTTAATGCATTTAAAATTTGCATCAAAATTTACATTCTTTTATAATGAATAATGAAATAATAAAACTTCATGTAAAGTTTTCTATAAAATAAATTATGGATTCCTCATATTAAGCGGCATACACACAATTTCTGCCAGAATCAATCAGGAAATTTGGCAATAATTAAAATATTTAGAATTTACTAGAAGCCAAGGTTAACACCCAATATGGTATTTTAATAAATCCTGGGATAAACGGGGCTATCCAACCATATCCAGCTTGCTGCACCAGATTTTTTACTTGCCTTATTGATGCTAGATGTCTCCCTGAAACGGAAAAAAATACAGTTAACAAATCAAGTAAAATTGAGCAATCTTATTAAAACTAAAAAAGAAAATTTCTGTTTGTTCTAGGCCTATTGATAAATGTCTGGATAATCAAATCATTTGAAGAAGAATTTTTGTATCACAAGTTTTGATTGGTAGATTGATCTAGAGATAACCAATCACAATCTGTACAGTTCAAAGAAAGTTGAATGTAAGCCCTACAACTAAAAATAAATATTACATGTTCGTAAGTTTGGGGAGGGTGCGTTTGTGAATCGTCATTTTTTAATTACTCCTGCATCGGCTTCTTTGATTGGTCATACAAATAGCGCTCATAATCATTATGGCCATAGGATACACCGGTCATGACTGTTTTAAAATGTTTGTTGTGTCTTAAAGGAGCTAAATCGCTAATATTTTGGACCCAGAAATCGGCACATATGGGTCGCAACACATATAATAATGTAATATGAATTGACATAAACTGTTTTACATTCAATCGTTTCCGTTGTACTGTGAATTGTTGTCAGTTATGTTCGGCGAAAAATACACCAGCAGTCTCAACCGAAAGTCAGTTTCTAACCTCTGGTTATTTCATGCTCTCCAAATAAGAATATGGCATCACCGTTTGACATGACTTGTGGAATATGTCTAGCCTCATTCTTTGAGCACCTTGTTACAAATTGAGCTGAAACGCATTATGGTTCACGATTCATGTACCAATGGGAAAATGTTTATTTTGACTTAAATATTGGATATCATCATCTCATCTTTTCCAGGTAAGATAACATCACTTTAAATTTCAAATCAATTTGTGTTTTCAATGTCGAAGATATTGAATGATGTTGAGTTACGGACTTAGCTACTTTAAAAAAAAGGGGAGCTACCACAATTTAGGACTAAATTTCAATGTAGGTGTATAAAATGTAAACAATCAAGGTGAAAGTTTATAAAATATTAAAATATGTTTACCATTGACATCATCAAACCCATATTCATCCCCCAACTCAGCTGCTAACAAAATACGTGCAGTTTTCTTAATGACATTTGGATCTAAAAACATTAAATATAAATTACATTTCCATTCATCATATTTGCTTCATTACATGAAAATGTCCTACTTAATCAAGTCTGTTGCTTTGTATAAATTTAAAGGTAATCAAAAGAATCTTGAGCTTCCAAATAGTTTTCAGGACTGCAGTCTAGTAGTCAAAAAAAATACTTATGGAAGTAATTATCAGAAATCATTGAAAACAGACTTTCTCGACAAATGAAAAAGAAAACTGTGTCTAAATCTAAAGCCAATGGGATGATAACTTTTTCAAATAGATTAAGCACCATAACTCTGGCAACAATTAGCGCAGATGCTTTAATTACATGCACCCGGCACCTCCCGATGAGTGAGCCAGTATCTTACTCACTGAGCCAAGGTGGTGCTACTCCTAATCTTTTAAACAGTAAAACTTTCTAGATTCCACAAGAACTAGACACTATCCATTGGAAAGAGTAGAAAAGCAAGAGAGAGAGAGAGAGAGAGCGAGAGAGATGGGGTTTAAAGTTCACTCGACAAAAACCATGTCATTTCAGGACTAACATATGGTTTAATTTTATTTCAATAAGTTGCTTGCGCGTAGGGGTCTTTAGCCGTAGGAGGAAACCAGAGGACCCGGAGAAAACACACAAGGGTGGACAGGCAACCCTACTCCTTGTGACGTACAACCGGGGATTCAGGAACACGCCAGTTGACTCAATGACAGGGAGAAAACCCACGAGGTTGGACAGGAGTAGAAAAGCTGTTGACAATAAAATGTGTAGTAGCTGTCACTGTTAACTATCTAGAGTATAAAAATATGTGGACCTTAAAAATGTAGACTCACCATTTGCAAGATGAACAATACATTTACCAGAATATTCTACAGTCTCACCATTTTCAAAAAACGTTTTAAACCTACTCTGAAAAGTAAAGATAAGGTTTATTACATGATCGATATCAAAAATGCAAATTGGCAAATATTTTGTTCTTAAATATAATAAGTTATTTCTGAATTGAATTATTAAAAATATTTTTTATATAATGGAAGTATTGATTCCTCGGAGTGGCTATGGGTATCGTTACTAATGAGAATTCCTCAATATCTCAATAATTCGAGCTGTTTAAATCTTTCAAATTACTGAATATGACACCTCAGTTCTGCTCAATTTAATTAAAGTTACATTAGTTAAGAGCTAAATCTGCCTATAGCAAGTCTTTCTTTGGGCCTGAAATGTTTTCGAAAGTAATAATTAGACATTAATTAACTGATCCAGGCCTTAATCAACTTTGGATGGCATCAGATTGCTCCGATATTAAAAGATTAAAACGTTTCATTGATACTCTGGTTTAATCAAATATGGTGTGCCCAGGCGCTTCGAGGCTTAGCTTTGATCAACCAGGACCGTGGTTGAAATTATTGCACACGTCTGCCAAATCTTCAAATGCCAATATCTTCGCTTGCAATAGAGTAAATGGCATGAAATTTTCAAATAATTCAATTTACATCACCTACTGTAGAACTATTATAGCAAGAATGGCTAGTTCTTATCTATATCTTGAATAATGTAACTTTAAGAAAGTTACTTGTCATGAAGTCTCTTTAATTTGATCCTGGTCATGTTCAATACTACATTACAATTTTGTCAGATCTGTACACTACATTGTAATCTAACCAACTTATACAGACAATTGTATTCCAAATGCTTTTAACACATTTTTAACAACATACTACTCACCAGATGAAGATTATCGATGTGTTTACTACTCACCAGATGAAGATTATCGATGTGTTTACTACTCACCAGATGAAGATTATCGATGTGTTTACTACTCACCAGATCAGGATTATCGATGTGTTTACTACTCACCAGATCAGGATTATCGATGTGTTTACTACTCACCAGATCAGGATTATCGATGTGTTTACTACTCACCAGATCAGGATTATCGATGTGTTTAGAAATATTTTCTGTTTTCACAGGACCAGGATATAAACTGACAAATGTTACGTTGTGTTTCTTCAAATCAAGTCCACAATCTACAGCCATGCGATCACACTGAAAAATAAATACATTTTTAACATGTTCACTGCCGCATCTGTGCCGCTACGAGTATACACATGTATTAAACATTATTGACTTGGTATATTAATATAAATCCTTGGCAATGGTAATGAACACTACGTGTCGTATGTCGGCATCTGGTAAAAATGGTCATTAGCCAGTGCCGCACTACGAGTCGTATGCTGGCATATGAGTTAAAACAAGAAATGGTCGGCATATGTATCACACACTTCAAACTGGGGTTGGCAGCCAACGTGTTAACAGCCATACGATAACACTGAAGAATAAATACATTCTTTACAGCCATACGAAGACCATACTATATACATGTACCTGAAAACACCCCAAAACACAGGAAAACACTAAGTTATACTGAAAACCGGAAAACACCAGAAAAACACTAAGTACTAGGAATCACACTAAATACCAGAAAACACGCTAAATACCAGAAAACACACTAAATAACGGGAAACACACTAAATATCGGAAAACACCATAAATAGGTAACACGGAGCATGTTTCCTCTCTCTGTGTGCGGTTAGTGTTAAGTTTAAGAATTTGACCTTCCTTCATCAGCACTCACCTGGGGCCTGTTTCACAAAATTTTAACTTAAGATAAAATCCAAATTTTAGTACATACTCAAATCTGATTGGCTAAGCGCTAAAATCAATCTAATACTATCCAATCGAATTTTATCTTAGTTAAAATTTCGTGAAACAGGCCCCTGGTCAAAAAACGCTATTGCTAACCTATTTAGGGTGTTTTCTGTTATTCAGGGTGTTTTTCCGGTATAGAGTTACATGTTTTCTTATATAAAACAAAATACAACTTACAGCAGCTTTACCGACGCCATAGGCAACATTAAATAATTTTCTCAGTCCACCACCTGATGAAACAGTGACTATTAATCCTGATTGTCTTTCCACCATCATTCTAGCAGCATAAACGGAACAGATATAATGGTTCCTGAAAATATACGATGTCTCTACCTTGACATAATATTCAATATTTCATTTATTTCACACATTAAAGTCAATTGGATTAAGTTTTAAATAGATTTTAGTATCAAGAATATTTCTCCTACCTCAAACCAACATTGTTTACATCATCCCAAATTCTGGGTTCACATTCCCAAAATGTCTTTCCAAGATTATCCATTATTGCCTGAAAAATATTTAACATTTAAAGATACTTTATGAGAGATTTGGTTAAAGGGCAGTTCCTGCTATAATAGCTCAAAATAATGAATATGTTAAATAGACTATTTTGAACAACGTTTGAAGTTTTGACAAGAAATAGCCATAATTGGAAGATGGAAACTCTACCCACACTTCATATTTTCAATTGTCAACTAGATTGCTATGATAATCAATGAAATCTTTCCATCAAAAGTCTCTGGCCATAATAATAAATGTTTAATGCTTTGTGTTAAGGTGACTAAGTGGGTAAGACGCTGCCTCACCCGCCTGGAGGTCGAGTCCCATGGAATTTGATACAAGAGTAGGCCGTAGCGATGCGCAAAAATTTCCTAAAACACACTGTATGGCGTATGCCCGTCTTCATTAGCCCAGTCGAAGCAGAAGTGTAGGATTTCATTTGCCATACAATTTTGGTTTAAACTATAATACAAACACTCAGTGCTCACCCTGGGTTCCATTTTTTTTCCACCAATTTTTATTTTTATT
Source organism: Patella pellucida (assembly GCA_917208275.1). NCBI lineage: Eukaryota > Metazoa > Mollusca > Gastropoda > Patellidae > Patella > Patella pellucida. The sequence continues at coordinate 70,339,833 of OU795039.1, forward strand.
TTTTTAGCCATATATTTCTTCCGCCAAAAAAAGTTAAAATTTTCAGTAATTTTTATAACATTTTTATTTACATTTATACTGTACATAGTCTATTTCAAATTACAATATCCTTTTCTGCTTTGCAGAAACACATTTTTTGAAGGGTTTTTTAAAATCCGGGGAAACCGCCTTTCGAATACTGCTGAGTAGCCAACCATTAAATTACAGAGCGTATTTGTTTTTAATGAATTGCGGTATTTGTTTTTTTATATATATAATGTGTCTACTAAATCCTCTTTCACGTTCTGCAGTTGTAACAGGAATTGTGAGCAAACGCTTACTAATGTCACAAACAGTTTTGGGAATATGTCGTCTTAGTTTAGGTCAAGGGCAAATTTATAAATGGCAGTAATATATACATCGCATAAATCAGATAATTGAACATAATTGTGAAATGCCATCACTTCTTCGGACAAGTTAAGGGTATCTTATTTTAACAAATTCACATACTGGTAACTTCAGTCAGAAATATATCAAACCGTCGTCATAATTTCAAAAATCCCAAACGAATCGATCGAGGATTGTTCACCGACACCGTGTCCGTCATTTTGAATATATACAAACCATAAAAAAGCCACCGATTCGTATTGAAAAATAAAAAATTAAATCTTTTGTCTCTTAATTAGTTTATTACTACTCGTACCGTATATACTTATCAACACTAATCCGAGATTGATCAAGAGACAAAAGATAGGTCTATTGATATAGAAGACCAAATGGGACAATATTCATGATTCGTGTTTCTACATTCCAGTTTGAACATTTTAGACACGACTGCAACATTCTAAACTAATGATTCTCGTTTCTACATTCCAGTTTGAACATTTTAGACACGAACGCAACATTCTAAACTAATGATTCTCGTTTCTACATTCTTATGTCAACACTTCATTCACAAAATCAACATTTTAAACAAAAAATTGACTTTATGTTTCATTTTCGACGTTTTATCGGTAACTTTTATATATCATTAAATATTAAAATTATAAATCAATTTCTTAATTTTACACGACAAAGAAATCAATTCAATGGTTTCTGAAAGTGTCTAATAAAATAAATCTGAAATTTGAACTCTTGTGAAAATATCTTCTACGTTTCAAAAAGTCTTGAAGTTAAAATCTTGAAATGAAAATGTCCAGAAAAATAATGAATTATCAACATTATTACACCAGAGGGCGCTAACCGAAAACAATTTGGCGACCTATTCGGCTAGCGACCTTTTCGACAGATCCAGCTGGAAGGTAACCTGTTCGTTGGCAACCTATTCAGAATAAATTCAACAGTCGACCAAACTCATCTTTTTTTATCAATCAATCAAATTCGTTACGTCTATCAAATGAAAGTAGAATATATTATTATTTATCCATTCATTAAGCTCAGAATAGCGATGTAATTTCGCATTATCTTACAAAATTCTGGACATCCAACTAAATATATTCCGAACGGTATTTAAATAAGCTTTTTCCAAATATTATTTGTAAAAGTTGGCACAGTCATATTAAAGGGGTGCACTCTCATCCTAAACATGGCCAATTTTGAAAATAAAAAGATTTAAAGGGAAAGACTGTTAATGTTAATATGCCGTGTAAAAATTCGGACCATCGTACAAAATTCTAATGATCCAACTAAATATATTCTAAAGGGTAATTGAACAAGCTTTCCAAATATTATTAGTAGAACAAGCTTTCCAAATATTATTAGTAGAAGTTGGCACAATCTTATTAAAGGGGCGCGCTTTCAATTTGAAAGTGAAAGAACAGTGATATTCCATGTCGAAATTCGGATCATCGTACAAAATTCTGAGCATCCTGCTATATACATTCTGAAAGGTAATTAGACAAGCTTTCTAAATATTATTAGTAAAAGTTGACAAAATAATATTAAAGGGGCGCGCTCTCAACCTGGATATAGCCAGTTTTTCAATATTCTAAATGTAAAGATAGGCCGGTATTTATTCGAAGTCGAAATTCGGATTATCGTACAAAATTCTGAGCAACCAGCTATATATATTCTGAAAGGTAATTGAATAAGCTTTCCAAATATTATTAGTAAGAGTGGACACAATCAAACATAGCCAATTTTTCAATATTCTAAACGTAAATATAGGCCGGTACAAAATTCTGAGCATCCAGCTATATATATCCCGAAAGGTGATTAAACAAGATTTATTAAAGTGCTGTGAAAAATTTGCGACGTTTAGGATGAGAGCGCATCCCTTTAACATGATTGTGCCAACTTTTACTAATATTATGTAGAAAGCTTATTCAATTAAATGTTCCTTTCAGAATATACATAGCCAGATGCTCAGAATTTTGTAGGAATCAGGATAATCCTAATTCGGACTTCGAAAAAAAAAACCACAGGCCTATCTTTACATTTAGAATATTGAAAAATTGGCTATGCCCAGGTTGAGGGCGCACCCCTTTAATATGATTGTGCCAACGTTTACTAATAATATTTGGAAAGCTTATTCAATTACCTTTTCGAATATATTTAGTTGAATCGTCAGAATTGTGTACGATGGTCCGAATTTTGACACGGCATATTAACATTAACATTAACAGTCTTTGCCTTTAAATCTTTTTATTTTCAAAATTGGCCATGTATAGGATAAGAGTGCACCCCTTTAATATGACTGTGCCAACTTTTACTAATAATATTTGGGAAAGCTTATTTAAATACCGTTCGGAATATATTTAGTTTGATGTCCAGAATTTTGTAAGATAATGCGAAATTACATCGCTATTCTGAGCCAAAGGAATGGATAAATAATAATATATTATACTTTCATTTGATAGACGTAACGTTGAATTTGATTGATTGATAAAAAAAGATGAGTTTGGTCGACTGTTGAATTTATTCTGAATAGGTTGCCAACGAACAGGTTACCTACCAGATGGATCTGTCGAATAGGTCGCTAGCCGAATAGGTCGCCAAATTGTTTTCGGTTAGCGCCCTCTGGTGTAATAATGTTGATAATTCATTATTTTTCTGGACATTTTCATTTCAAGATTTTAACTTCCAAGACTTTTTGAAACGTAGAAGATATTTTCACAAGAGTTCAAATTTCAGATTTTTATTATTAGACACTTTCAGAAACCATTGAATTGATTTCTTTGTCGTGTAAAATTAAGAAATTATTTTATAATTTTAATATTTAATGATGTATAAAAGTTACCGATAAAACGGCGAAAATGAAACATAAAGTCAATTTTTTGTATAAAATGTTGATTTTGTGCATGAAGTGTTGACATAAGAATGTAGAAACGAGAATCATTAGTTTAGAATGTTGCGTTCGTGATTAAAATGTTCAAACTGGAATGTAGAAACGAGAATCATTAGTTTAGAATGTTGCGTTCATGTCTAAAATGTTCAAACTGGAATGTAGAAACACGAATCATGAATATTGTCCCATTTGGTCTTCTATATATTGATACCTAATTGATTGTTAATTGACTCACTGTCATTCAACCGAGCGCAATGGACCGTAGGCGTAACGCATCTATACGGTGTGGATATCAACGCTTTGTCATTATGACTAGAAAAAATTATTGCCAAAGGTAATAAAGAATCGCCATGTAGGAAATAGTTATCGCCAAATAATCCGCCAGATTGAATATTTTATCGCCAAGATTATATTTTTATCGCAATTGGCGGAATTGGCGATCGACAGCGTGAGCGCTGCATACACTTATGGAAAAACATATACTAATTTTTTCGGTTAATGTTTCGAAAAATATTCTATGTTCTCACCGCTATCAAGCTAATATAATAACACAAAACTGCTTGGGACAGTTGCCTCAGTGCATTGGGGTCTATAGTTGGGGGGGGGGGGGTCTGTCTGTTTGGCCTTGCCATACCGTTATGGTTAAAAAAATTATAGACTAACGATTAATGTCATACTTACATTTACAGCCGAGTAGGCATTATTGACCAAGATATCCAGTCTTCCATCTTGTTCAGTTTTAACCTTATCAAATAGTTTAACAATATCATCATCTTTACTGTGATCACATTGTACTGGTATACATTTACCTCCCCTGCCTTCAATCTGAAAGACAGAGAGAAATGGGGTTTAACGTCCACTCAACATAACTAGGTCATTTTGGGACTAACATATGGTTTTAATTTTATTTCAATATCTTTAGCAGTGGGAGGAAACCGAAGTGCCCAGAGGAAGCCTTCAATCTGAAATAAATACACATAATACAATAATAAAATAATAATCGTAATCTATAGCACTGAACATTCAGTCAGTGTGACTTCTCTGAGGCGCTTTACAATGTAGATATGATTATAAAAAAACATACATGTATATATATACAAATAAACAAAGGTATAGTCAAGTTACAATATACAAATGGAAAGTGAAGCATTTAAATTATAGTTCAAACGTTTGGGTAAATATTCAACCTAACTGGTGTATGACTGATCAGATCTCTGTTACGCTAGAAATGAAAAGGGGGTTGAACTTCTCACTTTTTTGCACAAGCCAGGCTAATGAAGATGGGTATGGCATAGACCATGCAGTGTGGTTGACCATTTGACAGCACAGCTAAAGGGACGCTACCCTTACTATGAATTCCAACTGCCATCAACAGATTAATTTTGAATGATCCTGCAATGGTGTATATACAATGCAATTATTACTCCATTAGAAACAATTATTTTAATCTGAATACTGGTGGCACCAATAATAAATGTGTTTTGATGCGGTAACATGTCTTTCATATGAAAGGTCATCATCATCTGAAAGTCTATTAAATCTTGCCAATTTTGTGGTCTTACTCCACTGACGTACATGCACATCATACCTCTTTAGCTGTTTCTCTTAGACTTCCTCCAACTTGATCATTGGGAGGATTTAAAGTTCGACCTGCAAATACAAAAAACAATGAAAGATAAAATTGTAAATCAACAAATTCAATGGTTTGACTCAATGATGACAATAAGAGCACAATATGGCTAAATCTGATTTCGATACATTTTCGAAAAAAAGAAATGATCCTAGGCCAATATTTAGAGAGAGAGAGTTGTCCTACCTGTTATGTAGACGGTTGCACCAGCTTCTCCTAGTTGTAGAGCTATACCTTTACCAATACCTCTTGTAGCTCCAGTTACAATACAGATTTTACCTACTAATGTCTTCATAATGATTTCTCGCAAACTTCTACTTTATCTGAAATATATATAAAGAATCTAAGCCTGGAGATATTGATTTTAGTGAAACACGAAGAAAGTGATATTAATCGAACATGCCTGTCTTCATTAGCAGGCCCGTAGCTAGCCACAATTGTTTGGGGATCAATGGCTTCTGGGGGGGCACTCCATCAATCAAGTTGTGATGTTAATCGTGTGAGTCATTCTGAGACCCCTCACCATTTCAGGTAGGGGGAGGGGCCCCATATATAACGAGATGATTGGTGAGGCGCAAAAAAAAACAAGTGGCATTGGTTGGGTGCCTCGCCAATCTCATCGTGGGCGCCAAACCAATGTCACTCGGCTTTATGTGATGGGCACATTGGTTTCCTATTGCGTCTAATGGAAAGGGTGCCTTCGGCGCGCATTGGCTGAGCCGATTTTTCCCTCATGAAAAAAGGGTGACTTCGGCGCCCATAGAGAGTGACAAATTTTTCTAGCAACCGGCCTGACTAGCCCAGTTGGTGCCGAACAGTAGGATATATGTTAACGCCCATTTCATTTATTTTTCCATTTACTTTGATTACGGTACTTTGAAAGAAATTAGGAATACAATATTGTGATAAGTACAATGTCGCTAAGGTAACTGGTAACAATTCCTACATGTATGGTTGCTTCGACCAGTGCCAAATTAAGCTCTCATATGGAGTTATTGGTTGGCATGCATGGCCATGATTGATAATTTTGATTCATTTCTTATCAGCGTAGGACCTATCATGTTAGAAAAACCACAGAAAAGATTTATTACCTACAACAAAATGAAAATGTCATGTGAGGCCCCTGTTTGCAGAAAATGTTACAGGACTGAGGTGCCCTTGAACAGTGAAAAGGAAATTTATTGGATCTGATCAACCATCTGTAATGTACTAATGTAGCCTACACAAAAATCTTTATTAAGTTTATTGGGGGTAGGCCCTAGGCCTACTGGGCAGCCCACTCCCACCACTTAATCCTAACGGTCATGGTCTACACAAGCGGAGTTGATACGTATTTAATATAAATAATTTAAGGTCTTGCCTGCTTGATACTGTAAATTCCACGTTTAACAAATTGTTACTTGCGTTAGCGAACTTTGACCTGTTTGTGTTTACATTTATAACGAGTCCCGTCTGTCCGTCAGAGTACCACCGATTATTATCACCATCATAACCATGTTTCGTTACTTGAACGTTCCTCGTGCAAAAATAGAGTATTTTGGCTAAAAATTCTAAAATGTCATTTATAAATTAAAATAATATTAATAGTCAACCTTATCGCCTTCTCTCTGTGACAGTTGTGGACTTTTACCCTCCCTACCGAAAAAATTCGCAGGGAAGGGACATAACTCGTGTATAATTATGTAGGGATCAGACCACAGTTATTTCAATCTTATAGATTTATGGGTTGGCATGGCCATGATAAATTTGATCCATTTCCTACCAGCGTATTCATGTGAGAAGAACCACTGGAAAGATGTCCAACCAGGACAGCATACAACAAAATATTTGATTAGCATGGACCCAAACATTCAACTATGGACATAATTATAGCAGCTGTGATTCATCATGGGAAGGGGACCCGCAACTTAAGAATCAAGGTTCATAATATGGGGTATATAAACTGATTTACATTCAATTGTTTCTGTTTTTACTGTAATTTCTAATCACTTATCAGTTATGTTGGGCGAAATACGCCAGAAGTCTTAATCAAATGACAATCTCTAGCGTCTGGTTATTCATCTGCACCGATAGCATTTATTGCGCATGCTCTTCAGATAAGAAGATGACGTCACCTTTTGATATGACTTGGGCAATATGTCTAGACTTGTTCTTCGAGTTCCTTGGTACAAATGGAGCTGAAACGCATTATGGTACATCTTTTCCTGGTGAGATCACAACATCAATGTTGATTTAAATTGATAAATAATTCGGGTTACTAATGTTGAAGACTTTGGATGATTTTGAGTTAGAGACTTACCATAGCTACTTTAAATGGATGTAACATCTCAGGCTCAGACTGAAGCTGTTTTGCTCAACATTCGGTCAGTAGGCTATATATTTCTATGATTGGTTCCAATCTTAATAGGCACAATGGGGACCATATTTGGCAATCTCCTCATCATAATTTTGTAGGGGGTTGACCGTTCAGTTTTTTTGCTACAGGGATTTGATGTTGACTGCATATTATCTAATCTCAAAGAGTGAAAATTGAACTCAAGCTGTCCTACTTAATTGTATTTAAAATGTCTTACTGTCTCATGTTTCTGAGCACCAGGCCACATCGGGGCAGAACAGCATGATGTTAAACCCCATTTCATTTCATCTCATGAGGCCACACTGTTTTCTTGGGACAATACAATCAAGGAACAGACCCATTGGCATCACCAATCTTCTGCACTCCAATGAACTTAGATAGATTACAGATTTCTTAGTATTATTGATCACTTTACTGCTGGGGCCATATAGGGGGGGGGTCTGACAATTAGGCTGCCGGTTTCCAGTTAATAACAGACACTATAGGCGCTTTGACCAACATTTTAAGTCATAAATCGATGATTTTAGTCGAAAACATTAAGTATACTTCAAGACTTTTGAGAAGTATTTATTTGCTTCCATTTAGTGGAATTGAGGTTTATTTATTCTTTTTGTGTATGCCAGATGTGAAACGGGGTTCAAAACAATATGCGAAGTTTTGGATATGGCAGCCATTCAGGACAGAGAAATATTTTCTAAGTATGAAGTACTCCGTGTGCAGAATGTGTCTGTTTAATCCCAACAGAACCCACGACAAGCGGGGAACAGATTGAAGTTCTATTCTGTTCATGATTTTTAAACAAATAACATAAGAAAAAAATTGTAGTTTTTATAATGAAAGACTTTATTCAAGTTAATGTTGACGTAGGACAAGGAACAGTAAGACCCCAGCCTTCGACAGACGATTAATTCCCCCACATTTGTCAATAACATGAAAAAATAAAACAAATAACAGGCCACGTTTCACAACAACACAACGATCCAATCAAATTATCTTATATATAATATATATATATATCATAAAATAAATTCAAAAAGATGGAGGAAATATGTCATTCAATCCATGATTTCAATACATTCTGTCAAAACCATTGGCTCGACATCCAGATGCTAAATCCACAAGTTTTTGTAATAGGTAATTGGTATGCCAACTTCATAAATAGATCTGAGTAAAAATTCCATGGAAATGTTGAATTAGGTTGTAGTTTTCATTAGGTGTACGACAAGCACTATATTATATTTTCAGAATTCATTTCCACAGTGTAAGCAGAAGGATAATCATTTCACAAAACAATTGAACAAATTGAATTAATCAACATTTTAACTGTCACCCAGATAAATGCCATCCTGTCAGTTTAAGCTTATGGTGAAGATTGACTTATTTTAGTTTTAGACGATTTTTTTTCAAATTTTAGTTAGTGTCTTCACTCGGATCCAGTGATGTCCCTTTGTTAAATGTAACTAAGGGCTTTGCTTATGGTCAAGTAATTTGATTGGATAGTATTGAGATTCTTTTCAAATTTGTCCTAACTAAATTTAATTGCTCTTAATTTATACTGTAATTATTACAGTAGGTTTAAAGGTGCCTTTACTAACGTCCTTGATGTTGGTATTTACATGTATTAGTACCGGTACCAAATATTCTGATATAAATGATCGAATTGGAGTGGAACAAAATTTCTAAGACACGCATAATGGCATGGCCATTCTGTGGATAACTCTTAATTATTGTAGCCAAGGAGATAAAATGAATTTACAAACCCAAGCTAAAATGTGAAGTCTTATTCTCTTAAACTTACACTTAAATATTTCACAGATGAAGTGTTTGTTTTCAATGGTTGCGAGTTAAAATTAATATTACAATTCTAACTCTTAAAGATGCATTAGGTAAGATTTAGGTAAAGAGCTAGCTGTTATTACTATAATAGTTTAAAAATAGATAATGAAATCATTCAAATTACTTTATTCTCAGCGAAGTTATGGGTGTTAGAAGATGTAGGACAGATTGTTTATTACACTCCATCTCGCTTCTACATTCTTAAGTTAAATCATTAAATGGCGATTGTATTTCAATCTGATTAAATCTCTACCATCCGATGTTCTAGAGAGAAGATTATAGGCTTGTTAATTGTTATGTTAATAAATTCCTTCCCCTTAATCATAATAGTTTATATAACATTTGAAGCCAAAATAAAGACATGCAATGGGCAGATTCACCTTTATATAATGCATCTTTAACCAATGAAAAGGTTTTTTTTCATTTACTAGTACATATTTTACTTCAAGTTATTTGAAATAGGAGGCAACATGGGGTGCTATATGACATGTGTTATACAGACTGGCAATGTTTTGTGTAGCAATAAAGAGCATTTGATATCTACATTAAAGAGACATAACTTATGACATTCCCGTTTAAGTTATTAATAGTACTATACATAGTACGTTTTAAATAACCTAAAATCTCTCCTAATTATAATAATTTGATTGCAACTATATTGTTCAATTGATATAGATGAAGTTGACATACATACATCAATAATAATTTGATTGCAACTATAGCGTTCAATTTATATCAATGAAGTTGACACACTTGAAGATAATTTGATTGCAACTATATCGTCCAATTGATATTGATGAAGTTGACACACGTGAATAATAATTTGATTGCAACTATATCGTTCAATTCATATCAATGAAGTTGACACACGTGAAAAATTAAAATAAATGAAATTGACACACGTGAATAATTAAAATAAATGATGAATTTTAAACAGCATATGTTGATAAATTTATGATCAATATACATGTTTCATAGCAATACACATCATACACAGTTATAAAGCAAAAATAATCATTCTCTGCTTATTGTCTGCGGTATCACTTCTGTGGAAGCTGACGTTAAATAAAGCTATTTCACACACATTCTCTGCTTTTTGTTTCCTGGAGAAGATTTAAGAGACATTAACACTTTAGGGAAAAATAATATCTAGATACTTTTTTTCCATTTGAACTATCCAGAATTAAACTAATAATTTTTTTTTTAAATTTTAAAAATTATAAATGAAAGTGTGATTTTTTCCTCATTTTTTTTTCATTTTAAAAATAAGCAGGGTGGCGAGTTGATTTATTCTTTCTTTAAATGTACACACCATACTGTGTCACTTGAATACATATTTACAATATAATATATATCTGATTATGATATCATTTGATGATTCAATGTAGAGGAGACATGTTGTTTAATGTTTCAATGAAATATTGCCACAAACCTATGCCATATTTAACGCCACAATGATTCATATTTACGATTCTCAAATTTCAACCATAATTTGATTATGAGATACAGGATCTTTTACGTACAAGCCACTGTGTACACGTACAGGACCTCAGGTTTCCCTCACATCCGAACAACTAGGAAGCTATCTGCTCTTTTTTTTTATCTGACAGGCCTCATTTTTCATATTTCATATACTGCAGACACTTATACTGCCCCCCAAAGCCAAGTGACGTATCTACCAAATTTGCATTTTCCCCCTTTATTACACATAACGCTATTCCAAACACTTTTCTAACATTGCTGTGTAGTATTTAAATAAACCCATGTATGATAGTATAGAATGGCATAACAATTAAAATTAAAGTCGATTTTCTCGGTTTGTCTTTTTGTGCTGTTACGTTACTTTGACTTTGGAGGGCAGAATAGTCTGTATTAAAATACAGATGTGAGGTCATCCTTTAATGTTGGCGTAACATTATTTCAAATAATGAAATGGGCCATGTGCCAATCGTACATTTTTGTAATATTGGATTCGCGTAGTGACGATTTCATTGAAATGTATTTCATCATAATATGATGAACCTAGTACCCAACTAGCAAAATATGAAAATGATGTCCTGTAAGAGTGTAACTTGTAATTCTAACATATCTACAAACAATGCAGCTGCATTATGTAGATGATTTTGTGGCATGAACTTATGAAGTGAATAAAAATAGTGTATGTATTTAGGTTAAGTTATATGTTATGTACACACATAAAATATTTAATATTATACATTGTACATATATTCAATATTATCCATAATATACGTATAACAAGGATATTCATTAATATAATATAATATATAATATACTGTACACTGTATATTTATATTTACACGTTTATATTTACCACTATATAAAACATTTAACCAAACTACGACAAGGGCTGATTTCTCGTCCCCTTTTCAAGGCAACTTTTAAATAACTTTTTTATTAATTCGCAAGCTTTTATTTAACCTTTCCTTTCAATACTAAAATTTTAGCTTGTCAATTTATTTTATGCAAGCTAAAACATGAAATTCAGTTCAGTTTTCATTTCTCACTATTTGTAATATCCAATTCTGTTAACGTCTAATGACGACTAAACGAAATCCACAAGTTTTAACTGAACTGACAAAAAGAAATTCAGCCCATAGACAGTCAAATTAATTAAACTTAAGTCATCTACTGTAACAACTCATCACAAGCAACAAACTTAAAACATTCAACAATTATACTCAGTAATTTTACAAGATTGAAATGGACAAAATCGTTTGTGAATAATATCAGACCACATTATCGGTGAATACAAGATTGAACAGTGAATACAAGACTGGATCGGTGAATACAAGATTAAACCAGTGGATACAACACTAAACCATTGAAAACAAGTGGATAACAAGAGGTTTGAGTATATCGATCACCGATCAGTTAAATTATATATTGAAGAATTATAACATATTCATTTTATCCACCTGGAAACGGGAAATGAAACCTGGTCAAAAATGAAAATGGTCTGAAACTATATCCACAAAAAGTTAAACTAACACAGAATTGCGACCCTTTCATTGGCCGAGAGTTAAAATCTATACTAGGATTTTCACTCCCAACCAATGAAAAGGTTTTAAACTAAAAATGTTTTAGCTTAAGTTTTTTTGTGAACAAGGCCTGTGAAGCTGGCTGAACAGACAGTAATAACAACTTAAGTAAGCACTTTGAAGACATTTGGCCTAAAAATAATTCCACTAAAGATTTGACTGATAATGTAACAAATGATTTATATCTGTGAACACATAATAAAATAATCATTTAAAACCACTTAGTGATCATGATTCAACCATGAAAACCTTATTCAACCAAGTAGATACTTGAAACCAGAGTACCATATTTCCTCGAATACAACCCTGGTGTTCTATTTCGTTCGGCACCCCCATGTTGTATTCGAGGCCCGGGTTATAATCGAGGCCGGGTTGTATTTTTCAGACCCAAATTAATGCTTCAAAATCTTCTATAGGAGTGACATTTTGGACAAGTAAAACAAGCAGACAGGGTTGGTCTTGCAAATACGAAGGCTAAACTCTCTGAGACAATTCTACTTACTGTGCAGGGATTATCAATTAATTTATATTTTGACAGGGAGTATTCAGTTTTTACGTTAGACACAGGTTATATTGGAGACCCAGGTTCTATTTGAGACCCGGGTTGTATTTATCCCAACACCCCCTTCACCCTGGGTTCTATTAGAGGAAATACGGTACTCATGCTTGAACAATAAAAACCTTATTCAACCAAGTAGAATGCTTGAAACCGGAGTACTCATGCTTGAACCATGAAACCTTGAACAAGTGGTTGAGCATATGAACATGTGGTTGAACAAGTGAACACATGGTCGAATATGTTAACACATGGTTGAACAAGTGAACACATGGTTGAACAAGTGAACACATGGTTGAACAAGTGAACACATGGTTGAACAAGTGAACACATGGTTGAACAAGATAACACATGGTTGAACAAGTGAACACATGGTTGAATAAGTTATCTATAGTACACTGGTAAAAGAGCCAGTGGCAGTGAAAGATACATTTAATTCAGTCATTTCAAATTGATTATAACCAGTAAATACACTTGAGGAAACCCCTGAAATACATTTTCAATAAAAATTTATACAAGATAAAAATTCAAACACTGATAATAAAACTATTCAACGGATACAGAAAATATACTTGAAAATCATTTCTATTTAAATAACACATTAATTTCTCATAATAGATTCAGTTCATCTAACAATACTCATTTTCTTCACTCTGGTCACCAATAGTTTTAAAATATCAAACTGAATGACTCGAAAAATAATTTTTTGTTAAAAAATATTGGCATGTTAAAATTTACCACCAGAATAGAGAGATAATCGAATACCAATTTGCATCTGAGCTGCCATGTTTATCAGAGAAGTTGTATTTTATGTCACCTTTATGCGCTTTTCGTTTGCCATTAATATAGATTTGAAAGAAGATTCGCGATATACAAATAAAATCAAAGTAAATTTTTGTTTAAAGATTAGAAGTGAGATATTTGGATCATACCGTTTTATAGTCATCACATTTCAAAACAGCCAACTCTGTTAAATGGAGTTATTCCCCTTGCATTGTAAAATAAAAATGACTTTTAGAAACTTCATGATAATTTTCAGAATCAGATAATGTTTGAACATACATGCATTTATGTCCCTTTCTTTTTGATATTCAATGATGATAAATGTTTCTTTTACATCAAACAGTTTACAACAATTGTGACAATTCTTTTATTCAATAAACAGTTCAAGTATTCATGTCAACCAGACAGTGAAGGTTTTTAAGCAGCGCAAAAACACAAACATGTAATTGAAAATTACCATTGCGGAATGGAATGTCCATCATTGACTTGTTAAATCATATATATCTAAATTGTGATGTTTCTCTGTCTGAAGATGGCTCTTGTTTATTCACATGGTTTGTGCTGCCTGAATTTATCCTTAATTTACAAAAATACAGGTCAAAGTTAATTTATCCATTAAATATTACTTGTGGATAGGTTTGTTAAATTGCGAGTACAAAACATTAATAATAATATTGCAATAAAAACACCAGCAATTCATTTACATTCAATAAAGGCCTGGCCCCAAGTTTACAAAGCATTCTCAGACTTCAGTTGAGAATTTGCTCAACTTTCAATCATTGTTTATGGGAAATATCTTCGATCAAGAAATACAAAATTTTGCACATAGTTTCTTATTGATGTATTTGATACATTAAAACAAAAACGTTTCATAAAGGGTTATATTTTACTTAAAATAAGGTGAACAAGTTTGAGTAAATTCTCAACTTAAGTCTGAGAATGCTTTGTGAACTCGGGGCCTGTCTTTTTCCTGAAGCCCCATTTCACATATTTTTTTTTACAGATCTCTGAGGTCCCCAGGTTGGGAAACATTTTAAGAGATTTAATTTATCAAGAAATTTATATACATGGGCATACATCCTTAATTGTTTGTTCAGTAAATTTTGGACCAAAAACTGGTCTCCAACTCATCTTGTTCTTGTTCTAGGGGGCGATGTTGATTCACCACAGCCTAAAGCTTTCAATTCATGTACAATAATGGACCGTATATACAGTCCAGGGTACATTCAATATGAATCTTGTTATGCAAGCTCGTTCCTTAACACTTTGTGCATCGATTGGCCGAATTTAATTTTGATATGACATCGCAATTCCAAAATGATTGAGATGAAGTCGTAGTCAGTTTCTTGTCAATGGTATAATGGTACTTGTTATATTCATTGAGGTACTAGAATCACTACATTGTTGAAAAAAAAAAGGGCTGAATGAAAGTTGAGGTTGTTTTTATACTAATGTGAGAAACTATTCCAGGGCCGGCGGAAGCAATTTTTTTTAAACAATATTTGCTGAAGCAGTTCTTGATTGGGGGGGCTTCCATACTAAGTCCCTAGGCGAGGGTCCAGGGGCCACAATAACCTAAAGAAAAGCCCCCCCCCCCCCTAGCCCCCCTACTCCGTCGGGTCTGTATTCCCCGGAATTCCCACACATCAAGTTGGATGTCACAAGGGTTAGAGTTAGGGGATCTATTCCCAAACCGACCTGAAAAAAGATAACAGCAAAAAAACAAAACAAATGATGGTCCTATGTTTTTGTATATTAAGAATATTTCATGGCAACACAGAGGGGGTTTGAACTATAAGATAAAATATCTAAATGGCTTTCAAAAATTAACAATGATAAAAAAGAAAAGAAATGGATTCCTTTTCTTTAGTAACTATAAGTATAACTAATAACATTTATCACTGGGTTAATCTCGCCTACATAAACATTGTCCAGTTTCTTGATATTCCACACCTTGTCATCACAATAAACAAAGCACTTTCTGAGAAAAAAATTCACTAAAAAAACCCAAAACAAGACATTCCTCGTCATTATCTTCTAAATAAGAAACAAAACTCCACCATTTTTTCTCTCAGCAGATGATCGACGGTGTTCATATCTTACTAAGCGACTTTTAAAACTAAATATACTCTATCATTGTTTTCTTTCCATATTCTGATTATCTTTCCGTTTGTTCGGATTAAATTCTAAATTCTCCAACGAATATGATCTCTGCTGATAAGATTCTTGACTCATTTCCGACGAACGAACCTGAGGTGTCACACTATGTCCTTCCGACCTTTGTGTTTCTGAAAATGGAAAATCTTGACTTTGACCTTGACGTGAGGTTGATGGGGACATTCGAGCTTGTTGTTGACTGATCTCCGCAGCTTTTAATGTAACGTCTTTATGAGTTAAAGATATACACACATCGTTTATTGTTAATTTCTGACAATCTAGTCCATAGCGCTGAGATGTACGAGCTGGACAACACGAAGACCAACCCTGGCCAAACACAAAAAATGGATGCTCCAAGGTAGCTTCTACGGTCACCTGAAAAGAAATGAAAATATAATAAGATCATGGTTTATTATAATTGTCTTAAGAATGAGGTGGACAGTTTTTAATTCTATACAACAAGCCTGGAATTAAGATCCCATTGTGAGGAACGAATTCAAGCTTTGTCAGGCACAGTCTCTTAGATGACTGCCATTTGTCTTGCAGTGCTTAGTGTCATTTATGTATTTTTATTAATACATAATCTGGAACAAAGTTAAAAAATATCAGGTACATTATTACCAGGACTGCTCTATTATAGTTTCTCTATATGGTGGAAGTACAGGGGGAATCACTGTATGTGGAAGTACAGGGAGATATACATTTATCACTGTAAGGGGGAAGTACAGGATGATATCACTGTGTGGTGAAAGTACAGGGGATATCACTGTATGGTGAAAGTACAGTGAGATATCACTGTGTGGAGGGAGATATCACTGTGTGTTGGAAGTACAGGGGGATATCACTGTGTGGTGGAAGTACAGGGAGATATCACTGTATGGTGAAAGTACAGGGAGATATCACTGTGTGGAGGGAGATATCACTGTGTGTTGGAAGTACAGGGGGATATCACTGTGTGTTGGAAGTACAGGGAGATATACATTTATCACTGTTTGGTAGAAGTACAGGGAGATATCACCGTGTGGTGGAAGTACAGGGGATACTATGTATTGGGGAAGTACAGGGAGATATCACTGTGTGGTGGAAGTACAGGGAGATATCACTGTATAAGGGAAGTACAGGGAGATATCACTGTGTGGTGGAAGTACAGGCAGATATCACTGTGTGGTGGAAGTACAGGGAGATATCACTGTGTGGTGGAAGTACAGGGAGATATCACTGTATGGTGGAAGTACAGGGAGATATCACTGTGTGGTGAAAGTACAGGGAGATATCACTGTATGGGAGAGATCGAGAGAGAGAGAAATACGGTTTTATGTCCACTCGACAAACATATGGTTTTATTTTATTTCAATAATTCAATTGCGCGTAAGGGTCTTTAGTAGTGGGAGGAAATCGGAGGACCGGGTAAAACCCACGAGGTTGGACAGGCGACCCTACTCCTTGTCACGTACAACTGGGGATTCGAAACTACGACAGTTAACTAAATGACAGTCTTTATGATACAGCACCCACCTGTTAACCATTCGGCCATGCACACCCCTTCAATGGGAAAAGTACAGCAAGATATCATTGCATGGGAGAAGTACAGGGAGATATCATTGCATGGGAGAAGTAAAGGGAGATATCATTGCATTAGGGGAAATACATCTGTTGTCACTTTTCATTTCTCAATCGTATTACAAATTAAAAACAGCCTTAAATCTGTTTAAATATACTGGTAGCCTACATGTACTACCTTTCTTTCTCATTTATTTACAGTAAATAAATATTCCCTTGAAAGTTAAAAATCCGCTAAAACTACAGAAATCTAATCGGGTCTTATTCACCTCTTAGATACGGTGAAAGAAAAGGAATTTAAATAAAGTTAAACATTGTACGATCAAATATAAAATTGTTGGGCTAGGTTTGGAGTGATATTTCACATGGTATGTAGGCCGTCAGACAAAAATGCAAAAATATGGAGGCCACCTGCAGACGGTTTAAAACAAGTTAACCAAGTACACTAACAACCTCCTCGTATCATAAAATCAATTCTATTTCTTCAACTTGAAGCCAAGAAAATAATGAACCAATTATGAGCCAAGTATTTAATCAAGTATTCTAACTCCATTCATTCATCCTTCTTTATTTATAATTGATCTTAATTCCTTCATCATTCTATCCTTATAATTTAACAGCCATTTATTCATCCAATGATTGACTGTTAATCACTTATGTAACTTTTTGACTGGAATAAGTGAGAGAGAGAGATCGGGTTGAACGTCCACTCGACACAAACTAGGTCATTTTGGGACTAGCATATGGTTCAATTTTATTTTAATAATTTGCTTGTGCATAGGATCTTCAGCAGTAGAAGGAGAGAACCAAAGAGATTGGACAGTCAACCCTATTCCTTGTCACATACAAGGGTGAGATCAAACCACGCCACTTGATTCATTCATTGACAAATCCTATGATCTAAAGCGTAGGCATTAGATCATTTGACAACCCTGGTTGTAATGAAGTTTTTTTGGATGGGACGAAAAACTGAGGTCCCGTGTACACATTGGAGTGCACGTAAAAGATCCCTTGGCAGTGGGAATTCGATATAAGAGTAGGCTGTAGCGCCGCTGCCGGGGCAAAATTTCCCTCGAAGCACACTGTATGGCGTATGCCCGTCTTCCATTAGCCCAGGTTAGGTGCATAATAGTAGGACATTAAACCCGATTTCATTCATTTGTAATGAAGTTACTATAGTAAATACAAATTAAATTCTTACTATATTACTTAAAGATGAAGAATTAATTTTCATTAAAATAAATGTTTTAATATTCATAACACCACATGTAATTATCGGTAATAAATGATATATAAAGTAAGAAAAAAAACTTAGAAACTTTGATTAAGGTGTAAATTAAATCTCTAATTTCATTGATCTAATGTGTTAGCACTAGCTCCATTCACTTTAATTTAAATATGTCTGCTTATTTTCGTTTTGTTTTTTCCCACAAAAAAGTCAATAATTAGAAGTTCTTCAAACAAATCAATACAATCAACAATTTACTTTTCACCCCATACCAAGGATTGTGGTCATTTTAAACATACAGCCTTCAACTGGATAAAAATCTAAAGAGCAGTGTCCTGAAACAGTGTTGCTGAGTGCATAAAGGTAAGAAGTTGAAACTAAAAGCATAACGGAAATGAATCGATTGGGTCAGACACCTTGATTATGTCATGACATTGTATTCTTTTCTTATGTTAGTTTTAAGGAAAATCAATTTGATTAAAATACAGATGTATAATTCGTTTTGGGTTTTTTATCTTTCGATGGCCTCTACTAGTACAGTTAGTACTACATGAACATCTGACTGGTTGTAGTGGGAGGTCGTATCAGAGGTCATACAAGCGGCTTTTGACCCTATGACATCAGATATTTGATTAACCAATCAGGATTGATGTCTCTAGTTGGTTACATAAAAAACTTGTCATAACAAACTGTTTCATTGGCTAATCTGTCACATCTTCCAGACCGCGGGTTATTATATAACAACTTTTCCAGATCATAGTATAGAAAAGGCAAGTACCGTAATATGAAATTTCGAACTATACAACGAAACGAAATATGATCTGTGTTTTAATCAGATTAAAGGAACACAAAATGAAATTGGGGTTAACATCTGGCATTTCTGTAAAGGGTTCTTTTACGTGCACACTAACTTCAATACCGGCCCTCTGTCCTGCACCATTGGCAAGGGGAAAACACTTTCTTGAATCTTGACCAACACCAGCATTGATCCTGGGACCTTTCGGTTAGAGTGCGAGCACCAGGCTCGTAATATTTCCCGATAGTGCAGGCTTCTGAGGATTACTTCAAGTAAAAATTTGTCAGATTTATCCAGAACATACTTTCCTGGTAATTTATCAATCCAACACAAATATTGTAGAAAAAACTTAATAAATTCATAGAGAAATAAACCCTCTATGTCAAGGATTAGTTGAAAGGAATTTTTCAAAATAGCCAAATCATCAAACTTTTTATTCTTTATTTAAACCTTTTTCCATAACCTGGGTGTTTAACGTGCTACTTTTCTGCACCGACTGGGCTAATGAGTCAGGGAAGACTGGAAAACTTTCAGAATAAACAGAAAGATCTCCACTGCACACAACACAAATCCATCCATTGACCCATGTGCGCAATTTTCAACTGTTGTAAAAAAATATATGAGAAGTAGACGAAAACATAAACATTTTATTTCTGTGTTTTAGTATAGAACACATTGAGTGTTTGTTGTAAAACACATGTTTCTAATTCTTTTCAAAAAAGCTTTAAATTTCTCGCGGATTTTTAAAATTTTGTCAATGAAGAACAGCATTTATTTCACTTCAAAAAATTCGGGGGAAAATGTCAAAAATACTTGGCAAAAATTTACTATGACAATTCAAACGGTGAGAATATCATCCCAAGAGGTCGGGCGGAATTGTTTAAATATGTCCGCAGCGCAAAGAATTTGCACTCAATAAACTGTTGTCTGTTGAAACAACATGAACTCGTCTTTAGATAAACAATCGTCATCATCTTTCTATTCTTTACACGATAAGCCTGTGGTTCATTATCTCCTTGTCCAGTCAAGGTTTTAGTCCTTTATACGTCTGCCTGTTTGTCAATAATGTGTTCAGATCCGATAAGTTTGTGTCCTGGTTTGACCGAGGTTTAATCAATAATTTACAAAAATATTGGGACATTTCACTATTATATTAAAATATTGGGTAATTTAACTATCATATTAAAATATTGGGAAATTTCACTATTATATTAAATATTGGGAAATTTAACTATCATATTAAAATATTGGGAAATTTCACTATTATATTAAAATATTGGGAAATTTAACTATCATATTAAAATATTGGGAAATTTCACTATTATATTAAAATATTGGGAAATTTAACTATCATATTAAAATATTGGGAAATTTCACTATTATATTAAAATATTGGGAAATTTAACTATCATATTGTTTATAATGAAATATATATTCGACTTTTGCATAAAGTTTGGAATGGAAGAGAGTTATGATTTAAAATCTTATTAATACAATACACGGGTCATTTTGAGACCGACTGCCGACATATGATTGTTTGCAATATCACTGTACTACAAACATATGGTAAAGAGGGGCAAGTTTTCCTGTACATCTGCATTTCCACCTGTTGGCACTCTTCTTTGAATTTCAATTTCCAAGAGTTGAATTTGGATCACGGTAACCATTTTCTTTGAATTTTATTTATATTTTTAAGCATTTTTATCCATAAAACTATAAAGTTATTGTATTCTATGGTCAAATTCTTTGATAAAATAATTTTATGGCAGTAATGTTGGCTGACAGGGAAGTTATGGATATTTTTACAAAACTCCAAAACATTGGAAACTGTGCTTCGCCATAAAGACCCTGCCTGATCAGCACATAAGTTTTCGAAATTTTCACAACATTAGTGAGAGAGAGAGAGAAATGGGGTTTAACATACACTTGACAAAAAATATGTCATTTCGGTATTAACATATGGTTCAAATTTTTTTCAAATTATCGCTTGTGCATAGGGGTCTTTAGCAGTGGGAAGAAACCACAGGACCCGGAGACAACCCACGAGATTGAACAGGCGACCCTAATCCTTGCCACGTACATCAGGGAAATCGAAACCACGCCAGTTGACTCAATGACAGACCTTATGATGCACAGCGCGCACATGCTGACCATTCCCCCCCCCATAACCAATACGTCAAATTTGAATGGATTCCATATTAAGAAAACAATTGCTGTACTAAGCTGTTCTAAATATATCAATGAATTTCGAATAGTTCATAAGTGAGTTCTTTATTACATTTTTTTAAGTGCAATTTTGCATATCTGGATAAACCCTATGATGCAAGGCGATCTGGTTACTAATTTAAATCAGTCCCGTGAGAAGAAAATTGTTCTACCTTCAGTATTGTAGCTTAAGTGGGGCAAAGGATTGGGACACTTTTGGTCAATTGTTTTGAAAAAAGACTGTTTTTCTGTGAGTAAAGGGAAAGTAAACTTTTCTGTTATAACAGGTTGCTTAGCTACACTACTGTCTACCTTTCAAATGAATTATAATATGTCCATTTCTAAATAATCAAAATTGGTCAGATCAGATGTTCAAATCAAATGCATTAATTTCATCTCTAATTTTGAATCAGAATAACAAATTTTGTTAATCTCCATTCCATTTATAGTTGATTTTATCCACAAAAGGTTAAGTTCTCCTTCTAAATTTTTATTTACAATTACTATTATGGGAAAACTCTTTCTATTTCTGCATGTTTAGAAATGTAAATGCTTGTGTATCCAGCCACACTTAGACAATATTTAAGCCGATGTTAATATTAAGTCCATAAGAGTTCTCTATAAAAATCGACTTAATGGGAAAAAAAGACAAAATTATCAATGGATTTATTACACTTGAGAACCGCAACCTAAAAATACTCTCTTTTAACTGAAATAGATGTAGATAAACCATGAATTAATAGAATAAACTGACGTAGTTTCATCACTGGATGCATTATTGATAAAACGTTTATACGTTATTAGGGAACTCTCAATGGCTTATTTTAACTCCATTCATATATAAGAGGAAAAAGAGCATGAGGCAGCGAAAAAAACTGTGTGAATTTTCACGATATAAGTAACTAAACCAACCGATGACATTTAGATTAAGATATAAATAGGGAACAGTTATTAAAATTTCATTTGCTTCCCTTTACAAAAAGTCTCCTTGTTGGTATTACCAGTGTGGACGACCATAGTAACCTGGTATTGACGTTTTTCGTGGCGAGGCAACGTCCTCAGATGGCGTAACTCGGCTATATCACTTGAGCTATATATAATTCCTACGTCAATCGAATGAAAGCTAGTCAATGAAAACCTGGCATATTATACTCCAATAATCCACAAGGAGTCTTATTGAAATTCTCTATAAATAGTTGTCTCACGTCAGAGAAATAATGATTAATAATTAAAGCTAGTGTTAAAGCTATGAACGCGGAGAGAGAGAGAGAGACACACAGAGATGGAGGGCGGGGGTGGTAGTAACTGATTTGAGTGGGTATTGATCTTCGGCCGTAATAGACAACTAGCGTAATAACATCTGACATTCCTACATATTATTAAAGATACACGTTAATAACTACACAAGACTAGAGACGGAAAAAAAACACCTCAATCTTTCAATAATTCTTTAAAAGCTGTATCCGTTCAAGAGGTTATTTCTGGACAACTAAAAGTTAATCAAGAAAGATAAATCATTTCTTGCTTAGAGATTAATGTAGAGTACAGTTTCATTTGAACTATATATTTATTTCTTTTTCTTTTCTGGAGTTCTCAGAATAAATCACAGTGGTTTTAGATTTATTAGACTGTGATTCCGAAATAAATATAAGGTTTTCATTAACTATTTGCATTTTTATCTTTTTGTAAAGCCTTGAGCAATTCAAATGCTTATTATTATACTTATTAACGGTACTGATGTTATGAAACTATACACCTAGTTCTATTACTTAGAAAACATAAAGTTACGTAGCTTAGAAGTAGAAAATGCTTATAATCAAACACAGTTGAATAACTGTACCACATTTTAAGATTTTAGCTGTGTCACAAAAAGTTTGTAAGGGTTGGACCAACCAAAAATTCTCACTAGTCAAAATGACGCAGATTGTCACATGACGTTTCTGATCGGCAGCCAAGAGTTTTGGCACCAATCTTTGCTCAAATCTCCCATGAGAGATGCCTACAACACTGGCAATATGTCGAGCGGTCAATCGTCGATCAGAAATCACCATATCATGCAGGTACTTGCTGACTGCCCTCTTGCCCTTTTTTTCCCCATTTTTGGTGATTGTAATAGGGTGGTCTGGTATGAAGACAATAATAATACCACAGTTACAGTTCTTACATCTATGATTCATAGATCAATGATTGTTCGAGTTAGTGGCAAAAGTTTGTTTCAACCTAACTGATTTATACTTTTCAGGCTTAGAACTTTTCAGCCAGAAATAGGCTACAGAACGACAACACAGACTTCCCCTCCCCCACCAAAATTTATTATTATATGTCCCTCTGGCTCTTGCAAGCATCATGTCAATAAACTGATTAATATAAATTGGAGTAGCATTGTTGGATATATTATTAGGATTACAGCTTCAGGCCAGGCACTTATTGTTTTAGATACATCTCTAAAGAGAAATTTGTAAGACCTCAAAAGCAGAAAAGTTAATTGGGAATTTAGTGAATGATTACAAGCTTAACCACCAGGAACCACAACTCTTAATATGATTGACCAGGATGTTGTCAGTGATAAAATCTTTCTATATCAGATCAGAGAGAGAGAGAGAGAGAGAGAGAGAGAGAGAGAGAGAAATAGGGTTTAATGTCCACTCAACACAACTAGGTCATTTTGGGACTAACATATGGTTTAATTTTATTTCAATAATTCGCTTGTGTGTAGGGGTCTTTAGCAGTAGGAGGAAACTGGAGTGCCTGGAGGAAACCCACGAGGTTGTATTTCAGACCATAAAACCATCCTATTTGACAAGCAGGGTTGGATGGCCCAATGGTGCACGCTGTATCATAAAGCCTGTCATTCAGTCAACTCAGTGGTTACGAATCCATGGTTGTACATGACAGGGAAAAGGTTCGCTTGTCAACCTTGTGGGGTTTTTCCTGGTCCTCCGGTTTCCTTCCACTGCTAAAAACCCCTACGTGCAAGCGAATTATTGAAAAAAAATAAAAAAACATATGTTAGTCCAGAAATTACCTAGTTTGTGTTGAATGGACGTTAAACCCCTTTTCTCTCTTTTTCGCCTATTGGACAAAGTTTAATGTGACATGAGTTAGTTAGAGAAGTGGTCCCACATAACATAATTATTTTTCCTGATCATGAGTACTGGTATCAATATTGAGAGAGAGAGAGAAATGGGGTTTAACGTATGCTCGACACAAACTAGGTCATTTTGGGACTAACACATAGTTCGATTTTTATTTCAATAATTTGCTTGCACGTAGGGGTCTTTTGGAGTGGGAGAAAACCGGAGGACCCGGAGAAAAATCACGTACAACCGGAGAATCGAAACCAGGTCGGTTTACTCAATTACACATCTGATCAATATTGAAATATGTATAAAAAAGGAAAGATAGGTTGCCAAGCAACATAAACATTCGCCCACACTAAAAGATGATCAACCCATAAAGTAATAACAGAAATAATTAAAATTTGATAAATTTCTAGATCTTTCTTATTATTACGTAAAAACACGGTTGATAGTTTTACCTTTTATCGAAAATCAATGAAAATCAATTGTTTTTTTTGTTTCTGTACAATAATCGGATTATAACAATAGCCTCCAGAAGGTCTACAAGAAATATTAAACACAATCAAAAGCAATAAGTAAGGGCCATAACTTAACTATAACAGTTATTATTGGAAATTAAATAGGATACTTCATCTCATCAACATAAACATTGTGTATAAATGTAACAGTAATATCGAGTGGTAACTTTAGCGTCTCAATCATCCTCAAGGTTTTTCAAAGTGTTCAATGGCAATAACTCGGTAAGTAATTATCGGAAATTGTAGAAAAGAAATGATAATAATTAACATTTTCCATAATTTTCATATCTATCAGATCACAACTTTAACCAATAGCGTGTCTACAAGATGTTTATAAACAGCCAAGGGTCATAACTCTGACAGTAATTTCAATGTGGGTGTATTATGTAAACCCTGTTATAATAGAGTTTTTTTTGCATAACATTTGGCTTTGAGATGAACTGTATGTAAGTCAGAAGAGAAAGAGAGTAAGCTGGCACTGCCAGGCAGGATATGCCCACATTTTCGAGATATGGATAGAGAACAAGCAAAATCGAAAGTGATTTTTCCTACAATCAAAGGCTATAATTCATTAAATTACAATTTGATATGCGCAAATATCAAAAAGAATCAAGATCTTTAGGTTATAAACATGCATTTCAAGTTTCATCAAAATCGAATTAAAATTGTGACCTATACTGGGTCCACAACCTTGACATACCATATTTTAACACTATTAGCGTACAAACGGCGGCCATTTTGTCTGGCAATTATGGTCCGATTTCCCTGAAATTAAAACTCAACCTTCCGTATGGTGTAACAGTGATAGAGTCAAGCGCTTTTTTAAATCAGATAATAATCGTGACCTCCAGAGGGACCATAGGCGATTTTTCGGACAATCACGGGCCATAATTCAGGAAGTTATGATCTGATATGTGCAAATAACAAAAGGAACCAAGATCTTTCGGATATAACCATGCATTTCAGGTTTCATCAAAATTGAATCAAAATTGTGACCTATACTGGGTCCACAACCTTGATATACCATTTTATAACAGTATTCGCATACATGCAGGGTCCACAACCTTGATATACCATTTTTTAACAGTAGATAATAATTGTGACCTATAGAGGGACCACAAGCTAAACAAAGGCAATTTTGCGTATAATCAGGGGCCATAATTCAGGAAGTTACGATTCGATATGCGCAATATCGAAAGGAACCAAGATCTTTGGGTTATAAACATGCATTTCATCTTCAAGTTTCATCAAAATCGAATTAAAATTGTGACCTCTACAGGGTCCACAACCTTGATATACCATTTTTTAACAGTATTCGCGTACTAATGGCGGCCATTTTGTTTAGCAATTTTGGTCCGATTTTTCCAAAATTCGAACTCAACCTTCCTTAGGGTGTAACGATGATATAATCAAACGATTTTCTAAATCAGATAATAATTGTGACCTCCAGAGGGACCACAAGCTAAACGAAGGCGATTTTGCGTATAATCAGGGGCCATAATTCAAAAAGTTACTATCTGATATGCGCAAATATTAAAAGGAACCAAGATCTTTGGGTTATAACCATGCATTTTAAGTTTCATCAAAATCAAATTAAAATTGTGATCTCTACAGGGTCCACAACCTTGATATACCATTTTTTAACAGTAGATAATAATTGTGACCTATAGAGGGACCACAAGCTAAACAAAGGCAATTTTGCGTATAATCAGGGGCCATAATTCAGGAAGTTACGATCCGATATGCGCAATATCGAAAGGAACCAAGATCTTTGGGTTATCAACATGCATTTCATTTTCAAGTTTCACCAAAATCGAATTAAAAATGTGACCTCTACAGGGTCCACAACCTTGATATATAGTCGAGGAGGCTGACTCCATATGGCCTGCTTAGCGGGAAAAAATTCCCACTAAAATGATTCTTGATTTTTCTGAAACTATAGGATAGGTAGTCTTCCAGAAAAATTCCCCCCGTTAATCGGCCTTGGGGGAAAAAATTTACAGCCATTTTTAGGTTTGGTATGTATACTCGCCTTCATAAACAATGTATACATTGTCAACATTATAAATACAACATTATTTAACAGATGGACACAATGTGATTTATGATAAAGTTGACACACAGAAGTATAATCTAGTTCCGTTAAGTAAGCTATATGCTATGCATATTACTTATAATTGCATGCTATATATATTCAAATTCAGCTATTTAAATAAAGGGAGGTAATAATACTCCACAATATTTGGACAATGTATTATGGTACATTTCCAACAAAAACAATTATACAATAGGGATATAAACTCACTAATAGTAAGCCAAAATTACAAGACATGTGCTTTATTAAGTTATAAAATTAAACATAATATATGGCAGATAGCAATATTATTATTAACTTAGAAAGAATCTGTCAACATGCTATTCATACAGTGATCAAATATCAAGTCCCTCACTATATATAACTACAGTGAGCTATATCCAAAATTATAGTTGTTATTAGTCTCGAGTCTCGACTATTTAGGCGTCTACAGACTATAAATAAAAAAATACTAACAACATGAAACTAGCTTTGCCACATTACCAACGGCCCCGTTTAAATGCTGCTGATTATAGAATATCTGAGAAAAACTTGGATTCACTGGTACAGGTAATAGTATTTGCTTCAACTGTGTCACTCATACCTTTCAAACGATCAGTATGGATGTTTAGAGTTACTGTAACATCTGTCATCTTTTCTAGAACTCGGTACGGACCTTTCCAGCGAAACTTAATTTTTCTAGGAATAGTGGTTCTTGCTACAGGTGTAAACATGAACACCCAATCACCCTTGTTAAACTTATTTTAGTAGAATTCAAATCATCGATGTGTCTTTGGTGTGTTGCTTGTTTCTTCTGTTTATCAAATTTGTAACCTACCTGAAATTTTGTCCTGCGATTTGCTTCATAAGTATGTAGCTTATCCTGTGTCTCTGATGAGCTATGGCATGCTCCTTTATTTGTACCTTTCCTCTTTGCTTTATTTCGCTTACACCTTCCAATGTTTCTGACAAAGCGTAAGCACTATCCGTGTTGGATTTTCGTTCTAGCTGTGGTTCGTTTAGGTTTTCCTTTGGCATCCAGTCGTTTCAGTAATTCATTTACTGTTTTGGTCTGTTTCAATACATGATCCTTTGAATCCTGTAGATCATCAGATTTAGGTATCTCCCGAACTGATCTGGCATACTTTTAGCTGTTTCTCTTGATGTCCATGGCGCATTGATATCACTCGAATCCAATGGCTACTTGAACAGCATCTTCTAAACCCTCTGGCCTTGTTTGTTGAACTTCCCATACCAGAGTCTTGTAGAGAATTGAGAAATGCGTCCCTTGCGAGAATATCCTGTAGATCTGGTTCAGCAGTAGGGTATGCGAGGATAACGAGTCGTTTTATTGACTGGCCTAAATCTGTTAGCTTTTCATTAATCCTTCTACGCCTATTCTTTAGTTCACATATATACATCTCTGTCTGATTCCTAGGTTAAAATCTTCTTTCCAAAGCTTTCTTCACACTAGTATAGTTGTATCGGAAGAGTACTTGCTGAACTGGACTCATCAAACCCCCAGCTAAATGTAACCCTCTCTCGACTCTAGTCCAGCCATTAATGATATAACAAGTTTCAAAATAAGCTTTATAATCCATTAATGGTGTGCGTCCATCATATTTTTTCCGTCGGCAATACATTGGTTTTCTGTAAGTCTGTCTTTGCTGTTGTAGCTGTAATGGAGCTCTGGACTGTTGAAATCTGTGCGAGGTATGGATTGATTTGGAGGAATAAATTGGATTCGAGTATTTTTTGTATTTTTATTTTGTAATTTGGCCTATGTAATCTTCCAGTGGTAGTAGGTCCATATTAGTGTCTTGGCTATTCAATAACTAGATTCCACTCTACTAGTTTTGGGCCAAATTAAGGCAAATATGTGCTATTGGGCCATCTTATCTACAGAATACCCTTCGAATCGGACTCAGCACCCCTAAAAACCTATATTTTGACACCCACATGTACTACAAAATAATAATGAAAAAAATCACAAAAAGTTTTGGGCCAAATTAAGGCAAACATGCGCTATTGGGCCATCTTATCTACAGAATACCCTTCGAATCGGACTCAGCACCCCTAAAAACCTATATTTTGACACCCACGTGTACTACAAAATAATTATGAAAAAAATCACAAAAATCGGATACCAAACCTGAAAATATGGTTACCATGGTAACCGGACGACAAAATTAACGCCATTTCCGCATTCACCGACCCAAAAAACCTATATATCGACACCATACAACGTACCATTGACCAATCAGGGGCTCAAAAACTGAAATTTTACAAAAGTTCGGATACCAAACCTAAAAATGGCTGTAATTTTTTTCCCCCAAGACCGATTAATGGGGGGAATTTTTCTGGACGACTACCCATCCTATAGTTTCAGAAAAATCAGGAATCATTTTAGTGGGAATTTTTTCCCACAAAATATGCCATTCTCTCCGACTAATACCATTTTTTAACAGTATTCGCGTACTAATGGCGGCCATTTTGTATAGCAATTTTGGTCCGATTTTTCCAAAATTCGAACTCAACCTTCCTTAGGGCTTATCGATGATATAATCAAACAATTTTTTAAATCAGATAATAATTGTGACCTCCAGAGGGACCACAAGCTAAACGAAGGCGATTTTGCGTATAATCAGGGGCCATAATTCAAAAAGTTACTATCCAATATGCGCAAATATTGAAAGGAACCAAGACCTTTGGGTTATAACCATGTATTTTAAGTTTCATCAAAATCGAATTAAAATTGTGATCTCTACAGGGTCCACAACCTTGATATACCATTTTTTAACAGTATTCGCGTACGAACGGCGGCCATTTTGTATGGTAATTTTGGTCCCGATTTTTCCAAAATTTAAACTCAACCTTCCTTAGGGTGTAACGGTGATATTATCGAACGGTTTTTCAAATCGGATAATAATTGTGACCTCCAGAGGTACTACGAGCTAAAATAGGTGATTTTTCAGACAATCAGGGGCCATAATTCAGGAAATTACCTTCCGATAGGCGCAAATATCGAAAGGAACCAAGATCTTTTGGTTATGAACATGCATGTTAAGTTTCATCAAAATCAGTTCAAAATTGTGACCTCTATAGGGTCCACAAGCTAAAAACGTGATTTTTTGTACAATCAGGGGCCATAATCCATGAAGTTTTGATCCGATACATGCCAATAACAAAAGCAGCCGAGATCTTTAAGGGATAAACCTATATTTCAAGTTTCGTCAAAATCGGATGAGAATTGTGACCTGTAGAGAGTCCACAAACAATTGTGGACGGACGGACGGACAGACAGAGGCGACGACATAATACGT
Organism: Patella pellucida; assembly: GCA_917208275.1. NCBI lineage: Eukaryota > Metazoa > Mollusca > Gastropoda > Patellidae > Patella > Patella pellucida. The sequence continues at coordinate 70,370,259 of OU795039.1, forward strand.
CCACATGAAAATGTGGGTGTATAAAAACTCAATGAAGGAACACAGCTTTAGAAGACACATTAAAGAAAGAAGTTATGAATGAGAATGGAGGAAACCACAATGCTATTAGAAGTAGATTTAATAGATCACCTGTGTGATGTATTTCCAGCCACCTCCTCCGCGATTAATTTTATCTATGCCATCAAGATAAATCTAAATTAAGACATTTAACATTCACAAATCATCATTTATCAGCGTAAATAAAACCCTTGCGTAATACTTGGCAGCCTTTTATAAAATGTTATTTTAAAACTAGAGTGCCGACGCTTTACTAATTACTTGTAATGGTTTCTACCATTTACAATAAACTAAATGAACTTGACTTTGACATAATTACTAGAAAAGGGAGTAAAGAACGTCACACGTTTTGTTATTTCACATTGTATGGTATACATGTACTTTAAGGATAGGTTCCCAGATAAATATTTATCGGGTGATTATTTTCAATATAAGTATGGCAATTTTAGTATATATGGAAGGTAGAAACATCCAATCTTACTAGAAAAATACTTGATCTCCTGAAAAACACCCATGGGGCAAGCACTTGGCAAAAATGTCAGAAAACCCAAATTGATGTTTTCTGTGGACAGCAGTGTTTTGAGAGCGATTTAGAACAAACAAAAACAGGAATGTATCTTTAAGACTGCAAATAAAAGTTTGGATTTTTTTTTAAAAATCCAATATTATTTCCTAAAATATAGTTTTAATTGTCACACTTTTTCGTTTATTTTTGGCCTGGAATAGAATATCGACAAGCGTTGAAAATAAAACAGTTAAATAAAGAAAGAGAACAATCTTAGGTACTACTGTTACCGGTAATAACATTAGCAATCTGTTGAGTGGGACGACTAAGAAATTCTCTGTAACATTAAAGTCATTATAAAAGATTGAAGATTCCATGAACCATCACTCTTCGCCAAATCGACAATCTATGACAAAAAATGTTTATGGAATTAAAAAAAATAAATAAAGGAGTAGTATTTCTCTGTATGCTAGAAATAGTAACAAAACAAATGGCTTCTGTATATATTACAAACAATAACGTAGAAAATAGAATCACACCTTAACCTGGCCGAAGGGAGGCCTACTATATGTTTTTCTCATTTGTTGAAGGAGGCTGGCCCTCAAGGCTCTTTTCTTGTTAATGAAACCTTCAGTTATTCACGTTTCACCTCGAAGCTAAGACTTGTGACGTTCAAAGATTATTTTGAGTCAATGAAAAGTAAACAAACTAGTGAAAAGGTTTCGTTTTTATACTTTATAATGTCCTCAGAAAGAAATATTAATGACAGAAATAACTCCATTTTAGAGGCGTGTCCAAAAATTGGGTAAAACATTGTCAAAACTGCTTTCAATTCAAAGCCTTTCATTAAATGAATTGAAGGGACAGCTCCACTCAAATTATATGAAATCCATTTAAATGCATGTAAATGATTTATGGAGCAATAAATAATATGACTATAACTGCTTTGCTAAAGACATTTAATGCTTTTGTAGTTCGCAAAAAACAACTTTACAAGCAAATGGCTCGATCTTTACCTGAGAATGGACTCAAGGATAAATTTAGCCCCCTGGTACCAGTGTTACAGTTACGAGCCCTGTCGATAAGTTCTTAAATTGAAAAACAGTCCCTAGTAGGGCCTCTCGACACACACTTCAGAAGAGAGCTTTCTGGCTATCAATTCGTGATCTTGTTTCAGATGTTTTATATGTCATGATCTCAGAATTTTATCGTAAAAACACATATGGCACCGTACTATCAATATAGCTTGTTAGTACCTGTAGATTAGGTACTGCATCTTGAAAGGGGAGTTTCCAAATTATTCTAATGGTATATCCAAATATTTTTTAAACAATAATGTTATCTAAAATACAATCTGAATGCATGATTAACACTATTAACCCTTTGAGGGCTGATTTTAAAGTTGCTATTATACAATGACTAAAAGGATACCCAGCTTCACCTATGGCCTAAATTCGCCCAGGGCTCAAATTCGACTAGGGCCTAGTTCACCTGGGGTCAAAATTTGCCAGGGGCCCAAATTCGCAGAGGGGTCTAATTTGCTGTGGACCAAAATTTGTCCAGGGCCAAGATTCAATTGCCTAAAACAACAACGGTGTCATGCCAGTTAATTTGATACCCAATTTGAGGGTGAAGCGCAGCGGCCAAGCATTATTCGCTCGGGGTCGAGGCTCAATTTTGATGGACTACAACATTCACTCAGTCATACTGGTTAATTTGATACCATGTTGGGATGGATCGTGGCAACGAATCATGATCGTCGAACACACACACACACCTTTGATTTGATTTTTAAGATAAATACCACAAAAATAGTATAGAAGGCACAAGGCAGTTGGTAAGATTGACATTTTCCTAAGAAGGTTGCTAACCCAACTCAGTAACTCAAAATAAAAGCATAGACTGGAAAGACCAAAGGGTAAATTATGCAAGTTTATTATCATGGTTCTAGGCATTTTTCTCATAAAGTCACAACTCATGAAAGAAAGATAAATCGACAAACTCAGATTGTTGTTTCTTAATAGGTAAAGCGCCTAATCGTAAAGTCAAAGGGGAAACAACTAAATCAGGGTATAATTGTTAATCCTGTAACCGTCTGGGAATCCACTTCAGTCATCTTTTTTTAGATTCATCAGTGAATACATATGAATATTATCTTTAGATTACATTGCTAAATGATCCAATCCCTAAACCACAACTCTTCATCCCCAAGCTTGGGGGTAGATGGGCTTGATCATACTGATTAAGACAACTACGCTACATGGAGAAAAAAATATCAAGTTTTTAATTATTTCACTGATTTTAGACCTCTGTTGTGATTGCTTAAGGCATTTAACAGAAGGTGATAGACTTCATCTAAGAGTGGGGAAGGAAGACATGTTTATTAAATGACTGGGCACATGCTAATTACGATACAAGAATAGAGAGAGAGAGAGATAGAGAAATTGGGTTAAACATCCACTGACACGAACTAGGTCATTTCAGGACTGACATATGGTTTAATTTTATTTCTAAAATTCGCTTGAGCGTAGGAGTCTTTGGAGGAAACCGGAGAACCCGTAGAAAACCCACTAGGTTGGATACAAAAATAGACCCAGAATAACCCCTGTACTTGAACCTAGAATAACCCCCATTCTTGAAACTGCATTTTTTAGACTGAATTTACTATAATAGGCCGCCACCACACCACACACAATCATTGTCCAACCACGTGGGTTTCTCAAGGTCCACCGGTCTCCTCTCACTGCTAAAGACCAAGCTAATTATTGAAATAAAATTAAACCATATGCTAGTCTGAAAATGACCTAGTTTGTGTCGATTGGACGTTCAACCCCATTTCTCTCTCTCGCTCTCAAACACTACAATGATAACTTTATCTGTATACTCACCTTCACCTTGTGTTCTCCTACAGAAAATCCTAAAATGGCAGTTCCCCTGTTCACGTGTTCATCTATACGTATCACCGTACTTGAGTCTATTTTGAGATCAGAACTAATTTCAGCACTTTGGACAAAATCAGAAGTTTCTAGATCTTCAACACGTTTTAGTTTATTATTAGCCAGTTGTATAACTGATCCCCTCATAAAATGAGGAGGATAATGTAGATGTGGAGGAGGAAGACCCTGTAGTTCCCCCAGTTCTTGTAGAATATCTTGGGGAGGACCCGGACCTTGTCCAGTTATGTGTGACTCTTCTGCTGTCGATACATGCACTGCATGTGAAGACCCACTAGCAGAAGACATCTTAGTTCTTTTAACACTCGGTTCATCATGCCTTAAAGAATGGGAATATTTGTATTCTTCAGCCTCACCGGGAGCGTCTAGAGGCCGCGTTAATATTCTATGTTTTAAGCTGCCCTCTTTACCACTCGGAACTTTGTAAAACAGATCTTTTTCTCCAGGTAACAGTCCAGATGTAGATTTACTCATGGAGGAACCTTGAGTATAAACGGAATTCCGTTCCTCGCGCAAACTACCACCTGAACTCGACCTATGACCCCATTCTCCTTCACGACCTTCAACTTTAGGGGACCGGGTTTCATGTAACAGGGATTCTCCTGCAGGTATGTTGTAATTACTTGACGGATGAAGAGGGCCAGGCGATGAGGCGGCTGACAAGCTGCGATGAGCCCCTAATGGGGAATATTGGGGCATGGGGCTCCCAGACATAAACGGTGTTCGAGGTAGCTGCGTCTGTGTAGCAGGGTTGCCGTGCTGAACATGGCTGCCCATACTGGCGAGTACAGCGGAGTACGATTCTATATGTGGATAATGTCCGGCGGCGGACATGAGGGTCGAACCGGAGTGAGAATAAGAAGAAGGATATTGTTGATATACAGCACTATATTGTTGAGGAACATTAGAGACATGTTGAGGTTGTCCGTGGACGCTATAAAGAGAAGAATATGGACCCATTGTCGGATTTCCTCCGATATACTGACTTCCTGCCATTAAACGCTGACCTCCTTCAGCCATTGTTACAGATTGACGAAAAATTGTTCCTTGCGAGGATCCAGATGTGTGTAAAGTAGAATGTCCTAAACCTTCTTGTGTCTCTTGACGACTTGACAACAAACTTTCTGAGGATTGCAATTGGCTCTGAGAAGACTGACTAGCTGCCACATCAGCTAACCATGACAAATTTTCATTGGTAGATGAGGAGCTGCCAGTCATTCTAACCCGCCCATAGCCATTGCTGTTCATGCGTTTATTTGAGTTCAGTTCATTCTTTGGAGATGGTACACGATCTTCCTTGCCAAGTTGGGGCTTTCCGTTAACAACTGGGGTCTCTTTGACTCCGTCAGCAGAACTAACACTGTTGCTGTAATACACTTGCTTCTGAACAGCGCTATTTGTCACTATATGTTGTTGACCAGCAACAACCGTTATAACGTTGTTAGAGTTATGGTTCTTGTTTGCATCTGCTTTCCTCCATATGTTGTTGTTATTTAGCTGCTGTAGATGGTTGCTAGGCTTGTTCACTGGGTGAGAATGGTTGTTTAGGGATGTATCATTATTCTGGCCATTGGAATCTGAAAATAGAAGAAAGAACTTTGTTTAAATTTTGACCACATCTGAAAATTTCTTACGCAAATATAATTTATAAAGACCATAAAACCTCCCCTGAACACAACAGATATATGGTTGCAGCAGTTCTGAACCAAATATTGCCCAGTTAATTCTGCTGTATCTTTTTAGAAAAGATATTTTCTTTATTGCATACGCATAGATTGTGTTTGTCAAGTATTGTTTGGTAAATCATACTATCTCTATCAAAGTATCTGATTGTTATTTTAGAGGTTTTTCAATCCCTTGTACTACGCAAATAAAATTTATAAAGACCATAAAAACTCCCCTGTACACAACAGATATATTGCAGCAGTTCTGAACCAAATATTGCTCAGTTAATTCTGCTGCATCTTTTAAGAAAAGATATTATCTTTATTGCATACGCATAGATTGTGTTTGTCAAGTATTGTATGGTAAATCATACAATCTCTTTGTATATTCAAAGTATTTGATTGTTATTTTAGAGGTATTTCATTCAATCCCTTGTACTAATGGAAAGGAATCAATTCTGTTCAGTATTTATAAGATTCAATGAATTTGTTCAACATTTAGCATCCTCTACTGGTGGGATATGGTAAAAAAAAAAAAGGTCAGAGTCACAGATAAACTTAAAAACTTTTGATGGGAGTCTTTCTCGACCGATTGAATCTAAAGCGTGAGTTTATCTGACGTTGATATTATGATTTCATCTCATTAAACAAACGTTAACTAATCAAATATGTGTAAACATTAGCCTGGATTATCTCATTAAAAATTGGATTTTGTCCAGAATATGCAAACATATTATTATCTAGTGTATGTACAAATGTATCTATTTTATTTCCTCAGTTAACTCTGTGTCATTCTACTATTGAGACTGAAATCACATAACTGTCTATAACCAGTTGTTGGGTTGGATGGCTGAATGGTTAGCCTGCGCGCGCTATATCATAAAGCCTGTCATTGAGTCAACTGGCGTGGTTTTGAATCCCCTGTTGTACGTGGCAAGGAGTAGGGTCGTCTATCCAGCCTCGTGGGTTTTCTCTGGGTCATCCGGTTTCCTCCCACTGCTAAAGACCCCTATGCCCAAGCGAATTATCAAAATAAAATTAAACCATATGTTAGTCACAAAATGACGAGTGGACGTTCAACTCCATTTCTCTCTCTCTCTATAACCAGTTGTTTTCCTTAATCTGTCGATTGTTTTAGAAATAGATAAATCATCACTTCCTGTCTATATACATAAGTTAATAACGACAATTGTATCTATTTCATTCCCTCAATTTCAATCTACCATTGAGACTGAAATCACATTAACTTTAACAAGTTGGTTGTTTTCTTCAATCTGAAGATAATAAATCATCACTTTCTGTATCTATATATATAAGCTAATATATACCCATACACTAAAAATAACATCATGTGATGATACACCAACTGAAATTATTGACTGTTTCTTTCATCGTCTGTGACACCCACGCTCTTAAACAATAAAAGCAGTAATAATGGCTGACCACATACATTGATTAATAATCCAGTGTAACCCACCTAACAACAAATATAGCATAGTGGCAGTTTCTTATGATCATATATATATTGTCGAACAAAATAATGAACATAAAAACATGCCACACAGACTTTCTATCTAGCCGACATTCATCTTCTAACATGAAGATTGAAATATTTCTAACAAAACCTGTGGCCTTGGTTACGAATGGATAATATTTTCTTATTTCTTGAATATTTGAACAAAAACAGAACATAGCGAAACACTCTTCTGCCAGTTTAACATGGGACACAACTTCACAAGAAATGTTGAAAATAGATTTGTCTTATTGATGAATAGTTTCTCTTTCTGGGTATCAATTATTTTGCTGCAGATATAATAATATATGAAAAATGGGAAAACTCTGCAAAGATTTATTTTAACTATAGTTTCATTTCAACAAGCCTAATTAAATATGAGGTTACAAAAATAATAATTGTTTGAGTTTTAAAAACATTATCTTCTTTACATGCAGACTGAAAGAATGAATGAAATGGGGTTTAACGTCCTACTATTATGCACCTAAATTGGGCTTAAATGGAAGACGGGGCAGACTGAAAGAATGAATGAAATGGGGTTTAACGTCCTACTATTATGCACCTAAATTGGGCTAATGGAAGATGGGGCAGACTGAAAGAGAAGACCTCTGATTCTGAGATTCATTCTGTTATAATATAACTGAAAATACAAGCCCTTGAGAAAACATCTTGTATATTAGTTTTAATATTTTAGTTGGAATACTGAATGTCCTCACCCCCTGATACACTTCCATATTGATGACCAGTGACAGGTGTCTTTCAAGAACATCTAATATCACTTCTCATTGGCTACACGTTTGTGTACATGTACTACACATGTTTGTGTACATGTACTACATGTGTTTGTGTACATGTACTACACATGTTTGTGTACACGTACTACACATGTTTGTGTACTTTTGTATTTTTAAAACAGACCTATTCTCATAAAAGTAATGCAAAAGACATTTTCTATTATCTGTTACTTCTCGGTAAATTTGATTCGCAAATGATATTCAAATGAAACTGTATACTGATATCAGACATTTTTGACACATTCAAAATATATTTTCACTTTAACTTAAGAAATGTTAACTTCCGAATTTCAATATATCAAGACAAACTTCATTGTTACACCTAAAATAATTCCGTCCTACGGAATGTCCAACCCTTCTATTTTAGTTTCAACTCAACTTTAATGGAAGCCAGCTGCCTATTTGGGACAGAATGAGGTGGGTTTTGAAAAAAAATTATAATTTTTTAACTGTGTTCCACACAATGTTTATAGTAGTATAAAATAACTTCCCACTCAAATTTTTACACATTTTTACTTGGCTCAGATTATTCATGTTGATAATATTAAAAGATAGGTTGCCAGGAAGCAAAACACACACAGTCGCTTAGTCGTCCCGATTCATCCACTACATCTTTAAACTGTGTAAGATCATTAGTTATTTGAAAAGATCATATGCCATTATCATGGGTAATAACTCTATAATTAATTATCAGAAATTGTGTAATTAAAATTCTTCAATTTACTAGTGTTATCAAACCAAATTAATTTCAACCAAATCTGATAACATTTAGTGTTCATGAGACATTACAAAAAGGATCAAGGGCAATAACTCCCAGAGTTATTATCAGAACTCACTGAAGTCTGAAGTTCAGTAATATAAACAATATATAAATTGAATTCTTAAACATGCATTATGCAAGAGCTAAATATGCCTATTGCAGGTCTTTAACCCTTCCTTAGCGTCTGCCGACATTTGTCGGCAACGTTTTTGACCGCTGGTAGCGTCTGCCGACAAATGTCGGGAAATTAGAATGCATGGTTCAGTGACCTTGTATCACGTGAAATCTAACTCGGGAGTGTGTAACTTGTGTTAGTATTACTAGCGACCGAATATAGCCAACATCCGGGTCCTACACAGCCAAAACATCCGACTAAAATATCAACAAATACTACGCATTTCAACACGCCCTAGATTTCATTTCCAACGGCTCAGATGACGAAGATGGAGGGCCCGATAGCTTTGGCAGTGAATATGATATACCGACAAACGACATATCTCCTGAAAGCTCAGAAAATGAGGCGTTTGATGACATAGCTGACAATGTTCCTGGACCGATGCAAGTTGATCAGCCGGCCTGTCGCTTCCCCGCCTACCTTCGCTGCCCCCCCCCCCAAGATGAGGTTAGTTTTGGCGATGATCCAACATGTCCCATAACATATTTTATATTTCTCTTTGTTCACAATGAGATAGTTATATATTTTGTTCAAAAAACAATTTAGAAGTTTATTGATGACAAAATAAATGTTTTTTGTAAGTCTTTGTGCGAAAAAAAAATTCTCGAAAAATCTGTCTTTAATTAGTTATCACACATTTATTTTTGAAATTTAAGATGTTATCCCCCTTTTTTGGTGGTAAAATGTTGGAAACATGTTAGGCCCCATATTCTATACAATTGGCACTATTTTTATATATATTTTATAGCCTACATCACTTGATTATCTTGAAAATATGATTTTTTCAAAAAGTGGCGGCCATCTTGGATTACCTGGTTACCATGGCAACTTGGTAGAAGTAGGTCAAAACTAATAAGTAGTCCATGGAAATTTGAAAGTTCTATATTTATTAGTTACTTAGCTGGACTAATTTTAATAATGCATACAGTATTTGGCATATTTTGCCAAAAAATATTGCGCTACCTCAGGAAATATTTATGCGCTAAGGAAGGGTTAATTGGGCCTGAAATGTTTTCTTAAGTATTAATTAGACATTAATTAACTGATCCAGGCCTTAATCAACTCTGGATGGCATCAGATTTTTCCGATATTAAACAGATTAAAACGGTTCAGCGATACTTTGATTTAATCATCATGGTGGACCCAGGCAGTTTGAGACTTAGCTTCGATCAACCAGGACCATGGTTGAAATTATTGCACACGTCTGTCAAACCTTCAAAGGCCAATATCTTCGCTTGCAATAAAGTAATTCGAATGAAATTTTCATATTATTCATTTTACATCATCTACTTTCGAACTATTATTGCAAGAATGGCTAGTTCTTATCTATATCTTACATAATGCCACTTTAATAGAACGAATGACAAATGTTGTCAAATGTAAAGTGTTCACAAGGGATTGTGAGCATTGGACAGACCTATGGAGGAAAACTAGGTCATTTCCGGACTAACATACATGTATTGTTAATTTAATTTCAATAATTCACTTGCGCGTCGGGGTCTTTCATTGTGGGAGGAAACCGGCTGACCCAGATAAAACCCACGAGGTTGGACAGGTGAACCTACTCCTTGTCACATACAACCGGGGATTCGAAATCACACCAGTTGACTACCAATTCGGCCATCCAATTAACCCTTTGAGGCATGTTGAAACAGACTGAAACGTCAAATTCTTGCAATTTATGTCTGTCGATCGATCTGGTCTAATCTAAACTTAGTCCGATGAATACAATGTATACGTTCTTATTCTGGCGGCACAAACTATTTATGATTGTTTGTTTTTCTTTTATTAGATTAAATTGTCTTTAAAAGCAGCTACATGTATGTCACCTAGGGATGGAGATTTCTTATTACATCTTTCTTCTTTTAAGGCAAAACATTTATTATTCAGCAGACTATATTATAAGTTAAGGGATTAAATGTATGGTCCCTTAGGGTTAATTATACAACATCCAAAACCAATTCTTTTCTGAGAATATGTTTTTAACAACCAGAAAAAATACAAATGTATACTAAGCCTGTAATAAAATATATTGAACATATAACAACAATTCTATCTAATCTTTGAAAGGCATTTAGCGACTGAACCATATATAACACAACACAGTTCTATGGATAACAATTTTTTTTTTTGTTTTTTTTTTTTGTAATTTGTATTCTTGATTACGACCAGTGAATTCTTGTCGAAACGTCGTCGTGTGTTTATAATATAGTGATTGTTATCCATAGAACTGTGTTGTGTTATAAAAATTCTATCATTAATCTGATGAACAAAGTACCAACAATCACGAACTGCATGTTCAGGCAGATTACATTAACAGGAAGATCTTACAATCACTGTTTCCTGTGATTAAATGCTACTAGGATCTATCATTTAATTACTTTCTAATAATATACGAGTACATTCAAATGTTTCCTGGTCATTCCATATCATTCATGAACAAATATTACTTCAAGATTGTTAGTATACACAACCAGTACAAACATATCACAATTCCAATAAACAAATATCTTCTTGATTTATTAAAGATACAAGAGAAAGAGAATTGGGGTTTAACTTCCACAAAAATTCTCTTGCGCGTAGGGGGTCTTTAGCCGTAGGCGGAAACTGGAAGACCCAGAGAAAACCCACGAAGTTGGAGAGGCGACCCTACTCTCCTTGTCACGTACAACCGGGGATTCGAAACCACGCCAGTTGACTGGCTTTAAGATACAGAGCGCACACTCTAACTAACCATTCAGCCATCCACCCCATCCTTATTAAAGATACATTATGAGAGATTGGATAAAAGAGTTGGCAGGTCTCTCTATTAAATAGTTAAATAAAAAGTAGATGTTGTAAAGGGGATATGGTGAAAATTTCAGTCAAATTCCTTCACTGGGAGCCGATAATTTAAACCTCAATTTCATAATAAAGAAAGTCTTGACTATCCATTTTTGCTGTTAATCAGCAGATGGGATTCAACTCAAATGAAAATCAAACACATAAGATGGTATCAAGAGTTGATTATGGTCTTTTCATTTTAATAATTTTGTCTGAAATTGCTTTATTTAAAGTCTGCTTCCACCAAAGTGATATCGCAGACAAGAGAGATTATTGTTCGTTCCTGCGTTTCTGGAGATTTACATCCACTTCCACCAGGGTGATATCATAGACAATGAGATTAATCCGCTACTCTCTTTATATAGTCGTTGGTGACTAGGTGTACCAGAGCAATTCTGTTCCTTAATACAATATTCATCAATAAATTTGAGTACATTCTAATATGAATTAAGCTGTGAAATGAGATCTCGTCCAGATAATGCAAACAACGATCAGACACTTTAAAATTAAAAAATTTAATTTGACTAACCTGTATTCATTAAGAAACAACAGTATACGTAATTAACAACTAATCATAGATCAATTGACAGATATTAAACTGTAACAATGAAGATATTAGATTTCAATTGTTGAAAATCGTGATAATTACATCCTTGTTGCTATTAATAAATACAGTATACCAAATAATGGAAACACTTTACACGCTAAATACCTTAGATACATGTTAGTCAACTTTGATTGAATAACAATATAAACTTGTTATTCAGTTTGACTATTGAAAACTACACTTATTTCGTCAACATTTTATTCACACTTTACACCAAATTGAAACTGGTAAAGTGATTGTTCAGTGAAGTGAAATGAAATCCGGCCTCAAGTTCATAAAGCATTCTCAGACTTTAGTTAGGAATTTACTCAACTTGCAATTACTGTTTATGATAAATAACTTTGATCCAGTAGAGGTGGTACAAGGGTTAATTAGCGAACTGGATGTATGAGATGAGTTGTTGACGTTTGGGAAAGTAGGACGAGGGGAAATGTGTAGGGAGTGAAGTGCTGTAAAGGGATAGTTAGGTGTATTATGAATGGTTAGAGTGGCTGTGGTGTTTCTTATTGATGTATTTGGTTGAAAATTTGAGTAAATTCTTAACAGAAGTCTGGGAATGCTTTGTGAACTCTGGGCCTGGTAAATAACGTCTTTCTTTTCTGCACCAACTAGATTAATGAAGGCAGGAGGAATACCCCATATACTAGGTTATGAGCGATATTGTGCCCCGTTCTACTCTTATTGCGATTTCCAATTGTTGGGATCTTTAACCTTCTATCAATAGTGTACAATGGATTCGTTTTTCGTACCATCCACACAACTGGATAATTTTCCTCCATCCTCCACAATCCTTGGGGAAACTATCTACACCAACAACTTGACCTCCTGGTGTCTAAGCAATTGGCCGGGAGGTCAGGTGTTCGACCCCTGCATTGGCCGAGAAAGTTTTCCCCTTGTCAGTGATGCAGAAGGAGGGCCTGACAAGGACAGCTGCCTAGTCATTCTGATAGGATGAAATCCCGAGGTCCCGTGTACACATTGGAGAGCCACTGCCCGGGCAAAATTTCCCTCATAGCACACTGTATGGCGTACACCCGTCTTCCATTAGACCAGGTTAGGTGCATAACAGTAGGACGTTAAACCCAATTTCATCCATTCAGTCTAAGCAACTGCCTTAATCACTGGGCAACATGTGGCTCTTAAGTGAAGTAAAAGCCAAACAACTTAAAATCTCACGCTGTAAGCATAACCTGCCTTCTCTGTCCATCTTTTGGAATTAACATTTACACAACATTTTTGAAACTAGGGGCAAGTTGGTCAAATTTAGTTTCAAAAAGATCTCTAATGCTGTCAACATAATTGGATTGTTGTAAACACATCCTTGAACAGGCCATAAATAATGTCAAAGATGAGAGAGAGAAATAAGGTTTTACCGCCCACTCAACACAAACCAGGTCATTTCGGGACTAACATATGGTTCAATAATTTAGCTGTGGAAGGAAACCGAAGGACTTGGAGAAAACCCACAAGGTTGGACAGGCGACCTATCTCCTAGTCACATACAACTAGGGAATCGAAACAAGGCCAGTTGACTCAATGGCAGACTTTATGATACAGCGCGCATTTCTAACCATTCGCCCATCCAAACCCCTTCTTTGAAAAGTTTTAAAAACTTGAGGGGAAAAGGAGGGAAAAAGGGGGAAAAAAGGTATCAATAGTTGTTTCTAATAATCATAAATGTCCTTTTGAGGAGTTTACAATTAAATCTCTCTATATACACTATATTCCTATCTGGCTTGACATTGACAAAAACCTGAGTTGTGAATAGGAATGGGGAGCTGTGGTGGCTCACTGAGTAAGACACTGACTAGATAACCTGGAGGTTTCGCTCCTGGTGTTGGCCGAGAAAGTTCCTACCGATTTTCCATGTTTGTTTGCTCTTGTTTGTGGTTCAGAACAGAGGACCTGGCAAGGAATAGTATAGGTTGGTATAAGAGAGAGAGAGAGAGAGAAATGGGGTTTAACTAGGTCATTTCCGGACTAATATATGGTTTTAATTTTACTTCAATAATTCACTTGCGCGTAGGGGTGTTTAGCCGTGGGAGGAAACCGTAGTGCCCGGAGGAAACCCACGAGGTTGAGAAGGCGCCTATATCTCCATGCCACATACGCTCACACCAGGGCTCGAAACCACCGCCGCAAGCAAGAGGTGACTGGCCAGCTAGAGGTTGAAGCGCGACACTCTAGACCACTAGGTTGTTCCAACCACAAAGGTTGGTATAAAGTCTACACTTGTGAATATAGTTTAACTATTGTTTATTGTGGTATATAAAGGTAATCTAGAGAATTGTGATATATATAAATGTTGGATTAACATTTCACAGTTTTTGACTAGAGAAGTTGATAGATGGTGTTTGACTGACATACTGACCTATATGGATATATAATATGTCTACATGTCTACTGTATATAAAATGTCCTTCTAAATCCAATTGATAAGATGAAATATAATAATATACATATCAATTTCATTGTTCTGCAGTAGAGCATGAAATCAGTAATTGTATTATAGGTTAAAGAAGCTAAGTCTCTAGAGGAGTCTAACTCATTATTTTCCATAATATTCGAAATTAAAAACATGAATTAGAATTCAATATTGATCGATTTCCATCAATTTTCATGTTGTTATCTTGCTGAGAAACAATAGGATCCTAATAATCAGTCCACAAGTTGTGTACCCTATGGTTTCGGGAGCCATTTTGTAATGAACAGTCCATATGCTTATTCTGATTACACTATTTTGCCGGATTACACTATTTTGCCAATACCCTTTTAATATCTTACAACACAATGTTGAAGTAATAAGTAAAAGCTGATTCACAAATTACAAAAAGATGAATTTAAAATAATTGAATATAAATTACAATATTTTTTTCAAAAATTGAATATAAATCGCTTTACATACATTCATCTTACATTAATATAATCATTAAGTTGCTTGTTACTGTATCCAATTTATTAAATTATTCCATTCATCGTTGTATATAAAAACTCTGAATAAATACATTTTAAATAAAAAAAATAAAAAAATAAAATGTACTTTTAAAATCATTTTTGTTTTTTTAATATTTCAAAATTTTCAAATCTGATCACATGAGACAAAGAAAGGAAAATGTGATTTATAACCACACGACACAAACTAGGTCAATTTTATTTCAATAATTTGCTTTTGCGTAGGTGTCTTTTAGCATGAGGTTGGAGAAGCAGGAATAATGACAGACCCTGTAATTTAATGTGCACTTTTTTATTAGTTCACAGAAACAGAAACCAGATTATGACACATATTGAACGGTTGACAGATCTGAGCATATTAAACTTATGCTGCCTGTCTACATGTACAGCTAGCTCTGCTTTGACCAACATTTTGAGTCCAAAATCGATGATTTTAGTCGAAATAATTAATGGGGCATAAGGTAAGATCAGTTTAAGAGCTGACAGATAATGAAAACAGAATATGTGGAAATTTCATTAAGCAGACAGCAGCTAAATCATCCGAGCGGTCAACAACATAAATATTAATTTTAAAACAATCGGATCAAAACTGTTGACAATCAAGCATTCATTGTGGACGACGGACGGAAGGACTGACAGTTGCGTCGGCAATGGTGAATAATGTCCACATTTTCATGTGGCCGTATAAAAAGTATATAATTTTCAAGATATGGTGGCCATATTTTTGTAGAATTTTATGATTTTTATGATATTTTACAATTAAATTTTATGATTTTTTTATGGTATTTATAATGTTTTTATCACATTTCATGACTTTTTATGTTTTTATCATTATCAAATATTATGATTTTTTTTATATATAACTGCACCGGTTTCACTTTTATCATCCTAATTTTGTTATTTAATAAATGACCGTCATTTTATCAAATGACATTTTCACAAACAGCAGTGTTTCTGTTGCTTTTCTGATCTGGAAATAACTTATCTTCGGTCCACAAAGAATGAATGAATGAATGAAATGGGGTTTAACGTCCTACTGTTATGCACTTAACCTGAGCTAATTGAAGACGGGCATACGCCATACAGTGTGCTATGAGAGTAATTTTGCCCAGGCAGCTGCGCTACGGCTTACTCTTATATCCAATTCCAACTGCCAAGAGATCTTTTACGTGCACTCCAATGTGTACACAGGACCTTGTTTTTTATCCCATCCGAACGACTAGGCAGCTGTCCTTGTCAGGCCCTCCTTCTGCATCACTGCCAAGGAGAAATCACATAGGAAAATCGAGATGAACTTTCTCGGCCAATGCAGGGATCGAACACCCGACCTCCAGGCTAGCGAACCAGCGCCACGGTCCACAAAGAACAGTCAGTGTTGTGCGGATAAAAACATCCCACCACCAGTAGCACTGGTGGTATAAATGTTCGCAGTCATCTTCTTCTATGTGCATATACCCACATAACCATGACCGAACACTGTCAAATTGAAAATGAAAGAGAACAGCAAGCCGGGGTTGGGTGGGCGGGAGGGTGTCATAAAATATCTGGATTGTTTTCTTTTCACATCTAGATTTAATAGTAAAGAAATTTATTTTTGGGAGTAGTGATTTATGTCAACAGTAGTTTTATATTTTGAATTTATTTTTGTCTCATTTGATGAGAAATAGTGAAGTTTTATAATTTTTATGATATTTTTCTATCTTATGCTAAATTTATAAGATAAGACTTCCCTGATGCTCCGTGTGGTTTTGAATCTCCAGTTGTACGTGACAAAGAGTAGGGTTGTCTGTCCAACCTTGTTGGTTTTCTGTGGGTCCTCTGGATTCCTCCCACTGCCAAAGACTCCTGCGCGCAAGCAAATTATTGAAATAAAATTAAACCATGTGTTAGTCCCGATATGACCTAGTTTATGTCGAGTGGGCGTTAAACCCCCATTTCTCTTTCTCCCTCATGCTCCAACTCCAAACCTATTATGCAATACTACAACTGACATTATGAGTAAGATTCAATTATGCATCAAACTAATTGATGCCTACATGTTTTCATTTACAATGTCTAATACAAAGAAATATATCAAAATTGTTAACACATTCAAAATTTTACCCAAATAAACATTCTTGAAATTTTCTGTGTATTTTACTTTGACAATCGACGTATAAAAACAAATTTCACCCCGTCTCACGTATCGTTAAGAAAAGAAAATAGTTAAAAATGCCTAGTTGTACATGAAAAATATGTGTTTAATAATAGACAGATTTGCTGCGGAATGAACCTTCAACTGCTGACCATATGTACTTTATTTACATGAAATACTGTCTGCATCTACCCATATGTTTTGGCTGGTAAAATGAAATTTCAACTATCAAACAAATAATACGATACAAAGCATGCTACATATTTCAAAATTGCAATGTATCACGAGAAAAATCTATGTTTTCAATTAAGTTTCAATAGAATCAATTTCGCATATATTTAATTTCGTATTACAATATGCCTTGTAGAGGATCGAGTACAACAATATATCGTTTTATAACACTGCTATCAATTCATCAAGGTATTGTGTGATTACAAAACATTTCACTGTTTTATATAGGAGCGGGGAAAGTCGATATTTGTACTACATTTGATAACAAGACTAAAATGTCATGAATCAGTCCCATTCAGATTGGCCAGGGGCCTGTTTCACGAAATTTTAACTTAAGATAAAATCCAAATTTTAGTACATACTTAAATCTGATTGGCTAAGCGCTAAAATCAATCTAATACTATCCAATCGAATTACTAAAATCGGATTTTATCTTAGTTAAAATTTCGTGAAACAGGCCCCAGGGCATTAAAGCTACAATTTCAATTAGTTAAGTTATATTTTTAAAATTTATTAAATTAAAGCCTTAAAATTGATGGTATTCTACTTTGTTAAAGAATAATCCTATAATTCACTATTGCCAGCTGAGAAATTGGCAAAAATATCATTTTCAACTTCAAATTCCAACATTTTTAGATGGCTATTCCATGTATTCAATAGGAAAAAAGGGAGGTAATTGTGTTATGATTTCCTGTGTCAAGGATTTTTAAGGTCGGAAAATAATGCCCATGATCATATATAATAGTGAGTTGAGCAAAAGAAAATAGAAATAATTATGTTTTGACTTTCTTATAAAATTTGAAATTCTCGTTTTAATATATAACCAAATTTAAACTAGGAAATCAAATTACAAAATCCATGATGGATATAAAAACATAAGCTTATTTTAATATACCTTTGTGCTGGTATTTTTGCAACATATTTCCATGTCTGAGCAAGTTTATTTACCTCCCACCCCAAATGACCAATGTTTGATGACAACATGTAAATAAAACAATGTTTAGAATAAATAAATGTCTGGTCTATCTAGATAAATGTCTTCTGTAAATTCTCAATAAATCAGTGCGTCCTCATTTAAATTGTAAATGAGAGAGAATGCGAGAGAGAAATGGGGTTTAAAGCCCACTCAACACAAACTAGGTCATTTCGTGACTAACATATGGTTCTAAATTTATTTCAATAATTCGCTCACCCGTAGGGGTCTTTAGCAGTGGGAGGAAACCAGGGGACCTGGAGAAAACCCAAGAGATTGGAAAATTGTGAGTGCTTTGGCAAGCATCTTAATATACTGCAGGATTAACCAGAATTGCAACTTTTTATTTAGGGCCTGCGTATTCCCCAGGGGGCAGGAGGTAAATATTTCTATGTACCGGTAGGCAAGATTCAAAAGAGAATTGATTTTATCAGACTAATCAGAGGCCATGAATCCATTTTTTTTATTAAGATCATAAGATGTATAGTTATAAGGAGCACACATCCAATTCAAATTCCCAAAAGGCATGGCTCAGACTAGCTACATGAATGGTAGTGTGATCGTGAACTTTGACCCTCCACAAAACAATAACTCATAAATGTTTTATGTGTAGGCCTATATATAGTGGTTAACTATCTACAATGAATAATAGTTTTAGGGTGAGTCACATCTAGTATATATACTCAAATATAAATATCATTCAGCTGTTGTATTTATAGTATAGTATTAATCAATATCTCCCAACTAAATATTATTACAATAATACTGCTATCATAGTATATTATTAACAAAATATCTGCACTGAAAGGAATTTTGCCTGGACAGTGGCACTACAGCCTGCTCCTATCTCAAATTCTAATTGTCAAGGGTTCTTTTTTACATGCACAAACAATGTGCACACAGAACCTTGGTTTTTTGTACAATCCAAACCTAGATACTGCCCTCCTCAAGCCATGGTTCCCCCTTGTCAGTGATGCAGGATGGATGGTTTGACAAGGTCCCGTGTACACATTGGCATGCACGTAAAAGATCCCTTGACAATTGGAATTCGATAGAAGAGTAGACTGTAGTGCCGCTATCAGGGCAAAATTCCCCTCCCTAGCACACTGTATGGCATTTGCCTGTCTTCATTAGTCCAGTTCTGAGAAGAACAGTAGGACATTAAAAACCCCATTTCATTTCCTTACCCCATTTTGGAGAAGAACAGTAGGACGTCAAACTCTATTTCATTTCATTTCCGACTGTTTCTAGCAGAGAGATAGAAAGGAAATTGTCTTTCTGTCACAATATAAATGTATTACTCTCATCAAGACAATAAATGTAATTGGTCTGAAATATTATATTCAAATTAATCTCAGACCCACGTAATTATCATAAATCTAAGCCCTGACCCTGACCCTGACCCAATATAATATAGAGTAATGTAAAACACCTCAATGATGGATATATGTATATTTCTCCCACATTTTGCATAGTTAACCTTACACCTTAAAATCTCCGATCTTCATTTCCGAGACTTTGAAATCCTTGGAATGATTTGATGTAAACGGAATCCCTACTAATTAAATTCTGTTCAGTATTTACAATTCGTCCCCTGACCATTCGTCCCCGGACAATTTGCCCCCGGACTATTCGTCTCCTAGGACGATTCATCCCTGTATTATTCGTCCACGAGGACTATTCATCCCAGGGGGACGAATTGTCCTAGAGCCATTTACAATCCTTAGTAGATGATACAAGCAAGCCAAAGCCATCAGTAAGAGTAGGGTGTAATATTTAAATGAGATTGAATCCAGGTCTGTAAAATATCTACTGCTGTTGTTGAAATATTAATTATGGTTTCGTTCTATTAATATAATGTTAATTAATCAATTTGAGTTGAATTCAAGGGAAAAATATAAATGACGATCTGACAGTAAATTTAAATAACTATTTTAAATTGGATAAGTTTAAACATACATTATGCAAGAGCTAAATCTGCCTATTGCAGGCCTGAAATGTTATCTAAAGATTAATTAGACTTTAATTAACTTATCCAGACCATAATCCACTCTCAATGTCATTGCTAGTCTGCGATATTTACTGGATTAGAATCCGATTTGCTGCTCAAATTTAGTGATAATGATCAAGGCTAGACTGAAAAATCAAGCGCTAAATTCTAGGTTCAGAGTGGATTAATTTGACACAAAATTTTTCAGCGAATTCCCTTTACATTATCTAGTTTTTAACTATTACAGTGAGAACTGCTAACTCTTTATCTAATCTCACATAATCAAACATGTAACACCTGCAGAAGAATAACTACCCTGTGACATAACATCCACTATAACAATCTTAACGCTCAATTGTCCTTATCACATTCACAGTCAAATAGATTGCAGACAAAAACTTATTAACATCAAATCTATTGAATAACTAGTCGATCTCTTTCCATAATCTAATATCCCGCATATATGAATATGAATATTTCACTCAGCATGACTGAAATTGTTCACAGAATTGGAACAATTATTCAAAATATGCCCCGCACAGATATCGAAATTGTATAATATGAAGTATGCAAATAAATCATTCATTCATATATAACATGGCTTACTGTACCGTCTACTTGCGTCATTGATAAAAAAAAATTATTGAGTTTTTAATTTTTTGTTCATTCAAACTGAACTTACACTTAAATCAATATCATACAAGGACAAACAACTTTTAGTACATCAGCAGTATAAAAACAAAGTCGTTATAAATCGAACTTCAATCTTACAAAAAATTCTAATCATTTGCACATTTTGTGGCTTTGTGCAAACAAATATAACATTTGGAACTACAATCTGAAGTGTACAATCAGAGTTATCATTTTACTTGGATCAAAACAATGTAGTTGTCCTTTAAACATACATACCAAAAAACATACTATGTAGTTGTCCTTTAAACATGCATAGAAAAAAAACGGTTTGCTATCAAGTCTGATAACATGATGGCACCTGTCACAGGATGAAATGAAAAGGGGTTTTAACTTAACATAGATTGTAGGTAGTTGACCACAGGCAGGGCCCTATAAAAGTTGAGCCTGCCTGCAGGGTTATACTCAAAAGGAGAGTATTCAATTCCCAGGTATATCGTATGATTGTTGGGGGGGGGGGACTTACTAAAGCTTCTTTGGTTGGACTCGGCAGAAGAAACAATTATAAATTATTTTTAGTACCTTTTTCTTATGAATACTTTAATAATAAAGATTATGTTTGATGGGCATATTGTTGATGTTTGGGGTTGATATAAACATAGAATAGATGCCTACCAGCTTCAAACAGCTTCATTAAAAATCCCTTTGCGATTCCAGGTTGTCATTCGTTAAACTTAACTCCTGGTATAATTAGGATACAAACATTCATGCACCATAATTAATTCTTTATTTTATGTGATTTACATCACAGTTTGTTTTTTTTGGGGGGGGGGGTGTTTTTTTAAAATGTGCCTGCAAATTTTTTTTTTAAGGCAAATGTGCCTGCGCATCCTGTGCGCATGTGAGCAGAAATATCGATGCCTGACCACAGGCAGGTAACAGGACATACTGTAGGGCAGGTCTCTGATAAGTTATTTCTTAGATGCTGTTCCTTATAAGATTACCCATCCTCCTCGCAGTGTTCCGTTT
The DNA here is from genome assembly GCA_917208275.1 of Patella pellucida. NCBI lineage: Eukaryota > Metazoa > Mollusca > Gastropoda > Patellidae > Patella > Patella pellucida. The sequence continues at coordinate 70,392,050 of OU795039.1, forward strand.
GATTAGAGCTAATCCTACTACTCCCTGCTGGACTGAGTGGGTATTATTGTCACTAATTATGACTGGTCAGTGGTCCTATTACTGACCAATCACTGACTTCGTGACAAAGGTATTACCTTTAAAACAGGACGTTTAATTAGGGCAACTGTGATGGCTGCACGTTTTTTTTATGCTATATTAACCAGCGCATAGCAGGATATTGCAGCAAAACTAATTGCGTGACAAACGAGGCTATCGGATATTGACGTAAACTAAACACTACTGTATGGTAACGAACAAACTTTCAACGTTTTTAATACCTTAAATCTTTGTCCAAATTATTATTAAGGAAGACCCAAGATTAAACGACGGACTATCATGTTACTGTACGTAAGTGGTAGATTTGATTGAACGAGAAGAATAGACACACTTACTGAAAAGTTCAAGAATCCGAAGCCAATCCAGCAATGGCCAGAGAGGGATTTCTCGGGCCGTTGCTTCAGGAATATGAAGATTACCTAGCCTGTATATTATTATTGTATTGTTACAGAATATAAGATTATACCAAGAAGAAGTGAGTTGTTGAATTGTTGTATGTTTAATCGTCCACCCCTACTAGATTGAACATACAACCAATCGTCTAAGGTTGGACTAGAAGCAGGTCCTTAAACCCCCGTAATAATACCATGCAATGTGCTATATGGGAAATTGTTTCCCGGCGAGAGGCACTACAGCCTACTCTTGTTTCGAATTCCAACTGTCAAGGGTTCTTTTACGTGCACGCCCATGTGAGCACAGTATCTCATTTTTTGTCCCAGACCCTCTATCCTAGTGGGGAACATTCTCTGCAAACACCAGGAACGAACATGTGACCTTCAAGTTAGCGAGCCAACATCTTACTCACTGAGCCACTGCGACTCACCCTGGCAACAAGGCATCGCTCTTATATCAGGTAGTAAATCTGGCTTTGTCATGCACAATCCCAAACCAAGTTAGTTCTGCTTGAGAACAGACACTTACATACATGTCTATAGTTGACTGACATTTCAAGTCTTAAATCAACCACATTAGTCAAAAACACAAAGTATACTTCGAGAATGTTGTTAAATATTTATTATGCTTCCATTTAATAAAATTGAAAACTTTTATTTAGTCTATGCGTGTATGACAGATGTGAAACGGAGTAGAACCGCATTACAAAACAGTATACTAATTTTTGGATATGGTGGCAATTTATGGCTGAGATCTATTCTCAAGTACCAAGTAAATGAGATTTGCTTGCAGTATGGCGGAATCCCTCTGGTGTCTGTCATTTTATTTTCTGGCACAGATTTTATTTTTTTTTTATAAATTTATTGATATTTATCATAAATGTCTGGCATAAAGTTCAAACTGTCAGCTCTTAGATATTACTACATCTATTCCCTGTTCTGCCTTCTGGACTGAACAACATATTCTCTGCCCCAAATCGATTGGATAATAAACTTTTCAACAACTAATCAAATACTGCATCTTCTGTTATAAATCTTGGATTCCTGTTTTGTTGGTACCGTACATCAATAATAAATGAATGAATGAAATGGGGTTTGATGTCCAACACTTCTGCACCTAACCTGGGCTAATTGAAGACGGGGGTACATCAACACATACCTTGCTGGATCAACATATGTTTTTTTATCTGTCAAATTGTGACTGATTAACAAATTTTTGAACAATTAATCAAATACAGTAGTACAATGAAATTGGGATTAATTTGAGCTATAAATATTTCAATAGTGTATATAGATAACCATCGTGACCACCAGTAAACTATGTTATGTCAAAGGGGGTGATAAATTAATTTTCACAAAAATGAAAAGCTGTAGGAAAAACTAATGTGTAACATAGACTGCCAGGCAACAAAACATGTAAGTCATCTGAGGAGTCCATAAAAGTTTTTTTCATTTTAGATGCCGATTGCCGCAAGGACTGACAGAGGTGACATTAATATATATTTATATATACCATATGACTAAACAAGCTTAAAGCCTAATTTTTCACCTTTGAAAATAAAGATATTATTATTATTATTGCCATATTTTGAATCTTTGCTCATTGTTGGATCTCTCAAAATCAACTACTCCAAGAGGTTCTTTGTTCAATTAGAGGGAATGTGAGAAACATGGTTTAACGTCCACTTTAACACAAACAAGCTAATTCTAGGACTAACATTTGAAATATCTTCATTTAATTGATTTGCTTACGGCAGAGGTCTGGCCCCCCCCCCCCCCCAGGATCCTTGAATATCCAAGCCTGATATCAAAGCATTTAAAAAATAAACCAAACCAGGGTCAACATACTTCCATTAGTTTATAAAATATGCATCGCTTTAAATTTATCTAATATAAAATTCGAATCATCAATAATTCATAAACTTGTGACATTTTTTTTTTAAATGAGACACATATCGACATTTTGTATTGAAATGAATCAGTCGCCTCAAAAAACAAAAATTTGTTGGGACCAAAAATAAAAAGAATAGGTTATTTGGTTTTGTGCTATCTATTACAGAAAACCAATTGAAATAATTAATAATTCATAAAGCAGTTGTACTCTTCTACTAGAAAGTAGATTTATTGACGAAGGTAGACCATAAAATTAAAAATGAATTAAGAGTGAAAATAAAGGTTGAACCAGTATGTCTGGCTACATTCCTGCCTACATTCGTAACATAGACATAATACATAAAAACTATATATGTCACAACTCACAAACATGGTAAGCTGTTGCACTATAAATGTACTAAACTAAATTCTATTCCTTCTCCAACCTTACATCACTCACCTCACCCTACCCTCTAAAAAAGTTTAAAATGACCTTCTCACAATTGAATGATACTGAGTGTTCTTGTAACCATTTACCCTGCCAAATACACTACAAATATTGCTGGGGATGTGAAACATCCATGGAGATGGGAAGTGGAATAAGGTGTTCTATCATACAAATCACAGCATATATTTCTTGTGTTTGGAACCACCTGAGTAGAAGAGAAGTGTTAATAGGTGTTCTACTACACAACTCAAAGATCCCATTTAAATTTTTAAATCATTATTTCAGAAGAATGAATGAATGAATGAATGAAATGGGGTTTAACGTCCTACGCTTCTGCACCTAACCTGGGCTAATTGAAGACGGGCATACGCCATACAGTGTGCTATGACATGAGGGAACTTTTTGCCCGTGCAGCAACTATTTTTCAGAAGAACATTGTAAATAACATAAGCTAAATCTTTCTAGAACATCTGATACAACATGTGCTTACAATTTTCTATCTTACCAACATTACATGATTACAAATAAAAGTGTTATCAGTTGTTCCATGCCTTGTACCCTACACATCCACCATCACTACTGTATACAAAATATCAAACTGACCTTTACTATCCCATCCATTTGTAACTGCAGTTGAAGAAACTGTGGTAAAAGGGTTGGTTAATAAATAATGAATATAATATAACCATGGTTTTACCAGGTAAATGTGTACACAACTTACCTATAGTAATAAGTATACCTGTTTTACGCTTGATGTGTGTCACACTGCAACCACTTAGATAGTTTGTGTAGTAGTAAGCAATTTGACGTAGATAATAGAGAAAGTCATCCATATAATGTCATGTTCCAATAAACAATGACACTTATTCATACATTCTCTGTCCTTATACGTATTAAAGAGGGGAAAGATAGATTGCCAGGCAATGAAATATACCCCCTACAGCAGTTCATGAAGGTCTTCACATATTTATTATTCTGTAGGTAACGGGTCATTTACAAGACATTAAAAATGGATCAAGAGCAATAACTCATGAATTAATTATTAAAAATAATTAAAACCTGACAGGCTGCTATGCGCTTCTTCTGGGTCTTCCTGTCGCTAAAAAATTTGCTCTGGTAATCAGATGGTACACTGAGGGTTTACAAGATTTTTCAAACTAATCAAGGGCAATAACTCAAAACTTTATTATTGGAAATCAATATTAAAAGCAATCTCTATAATTTTCAAACTGATGAAGGACAATAACTAAGAGAGAAATTATCGGATATTCAAGAAGCCCTTTGAACATAAACATAAATCAGATATTAACTTTAGTCTCTAGATTACCAACAAGCAATTGTAGTTGACTCAGATTACGGCGTAAACAAAATATACACATGCAATTTTATTTCTTAAAATTACTTCATTTTGAGATGTGACTATCTGTAGTCTCTAGAGTGTCCACAAGAAATTGCAGTCTATAGACCACGGGTGGATGGATAGATAAGACAGAGACTAGACAGACAGAGGTGACAATAATAAATGACCATATTCAAAGTGGGTGTATTAAGCTCAAATATCTTTTTAGTATATTCAGTCATGGAGCACAATATACTACTATATGATTTTACATTTAAAATACTCCAAATATTTCAGTTGTGGAGAAGCATGTTCACATTGACAATTTAGGCAGGAAAAAAATAAGTTAAAATATTTGAGGATAATAAAAATGTAGAAGGCTTTGAGATATTTTATTTGTAATGACGTAGTATCAAATAACTGCTGGGGTGTTTCTAGTCTTCAATAATAGGTTGGCCTTGTTAGGACTTCAATTTTATAAGTTGAATAAGGGGCGTAGACTTATATCACTTCACAACCAACCTTCTCAAATTCCTTGAAATCATCATTGAATGGGTTCACCCAACTTACAAATATATAATACTCGCTCCCATGGTCCTATAAGTACACAGTTCTCACACATGTAATTCAACTTAAAGCGACAGTCAATGGATTCAATATCAAAGTCAGAATTGAGAGTACTATTTATGTGCGTAATTAATCACAGAGAAAAAATATAATATAACTATAGCCTGACTTTATTTTAGTAGACTTTTTGGTCTCCTGACTCAATATAAATTTCAAACCAATCGGATGATAAGCTTAGCCTGGTGGACGGACAAGATTTTTAAAAGTGATTAAAGTAAGGGCAATAACTCCTAAATAATGTGTATGAGAATTTTACCGTCTAAAGTGTTTATGAGCTTCATGTGGGTGTAAATATAAAATTAGGGTGTGTTTCATAGATATGTGTATTCGAATTGTAACATTGAAGATTTCAAGATAAGAGTTATAATATTTTTCCTCTTTTGATTTCAGGGTAATGTATGTAGTATCAGGAATTGCATTTTAAATTTGACAGAAAATAAAATAAATAGGATTCAGATTTGTTTCTATCTCAAACAGAAAAATTTATCTATTGAAAATTTGTCAGACATCTTCATTAATTAATTACTATAAACTAGTAAATGATCATTTTCTATTGTTTGAAGTACAGATATGGATCACATGTCGAACCTCGTGGGTTCTCTCCAGGTCTTGCGGTTTTCTCCCACTGCTAAAGACCTCTGGCTACATGCAGCAAATTATTGAAATAAAATATATGATAGTCCCAAAATAACCAAGTTGTGTCGAATGGATATCAAACTTCATTGCTACACAAATTCAATAGTAAATTGATATTCTTAAAGTTTGACATTTGTTTGTTTTGAGGGGATCACGGTGGCTAAGTGGATAAGGCGCTGGTTCGCTAGCCTGGAGGTCGGGTGTTCGATCCCTGCATTGGCCGAGAAAGTTCATCTCGATTATCCGACATGATTCCCCCTTGTCAGTGATGCAGAAGGAGGGCCTGACAAGGACAGCTGCCTAGTCGTTCGGATGGGACGAAAAACCGAGGTCCCGTGTACACATTGGAGTGCACGTAAAAGATCCCTTTGCAGTTGGAATTCGATACAAGAGCAGACCGTAGCGCCGCTGTCCGGGAAAAATTTCCCTTATAGCACACTGTATGGCGTATGCCCGTCTTCAATTAGCTCAGGTTAAGTGCATAACAGTAGGACGTTAAACCCCATTTCATTCATTCATTTATTGTTTGTTTTGTAATATTTTACACAGTTAATAAACACCTTGGAAAAAAAGATGTCAGCTCCTAACTTTATTGCACTAAAACGAAAACGTTTTTAAAATAATCCAATATTTGATCATGATACATTTACCAGTTTCTTATGTTACAAGTGCATAGAGTGGAAGGCAGCTATGGTAACTCAATCCAGTAACTGCAATTCCATTAAACAAATTTTTGATTAGAATTTACAACAAGTTTTAAGATCAGTTTACATTATCACACTACAACAAACCCAATACAAACAATTTGTGTGGGACTAGGTGATTAATAAAAAAAAAATATATTGAACAATAAAAGTAAAATCAAGTGTACGTGTATCAATAATCATTTCGCTTCACTTCTTACACGGCAAATCTATTAATGATCGAAATTCTTGTCATGTTGATCTTTCAATTGAACAAGTATTTTCCAATAAATATTAGATGAACAGACAGCCGATGACGTATAATAAATATAATGATTGTTAAATGAAAAGAATACCATCGTATATCCTATACGACTAGCGTCATTTCAGCTTTGACGTTATTCTGCCCATGACGTACACATTGTAAAATTAGAATTGCATCAATACACTGTAGTATCGTGAATGAATGGCGTCATTCATATTTTTATTCCATGTTAACCTGGAATAGATGCCATTAAGACATTGATGTCATACTGACAGGATGCATGAAGTTCAAAGATACATAATAAAATAGAGTTTAATATAGTCTCTATTAGATCAGATGAAAAGCACCATAATATAGATAATTGAATGAAACAGTTTTATTTTGACAGTCAACTCTTAAATCTAGGTAATTGAAATGGCAGAATATACAGAGATTCAAAGATGCAATGACATCGCAGCAGGGATAATTGTAAATCTCGTTTGAAATTCTGAATCAGATCATGAGAATAACACATGAGAATGACGCACGACATACCAATTTTTTGCAAACACAAAATATATAATTTCACAGAATGAGAATGACAAAAATAAGAATTTTAATTACCGGTATGGTGCAGACATAGGTACAGAATATGGTTTTAAAAAGTAAGCGTCTGTAGTACCAACTCCAGTTCTGTGGCAAACTCAACGATATTCCGTGATTGACACCTGGTGAAAACCTAGAATGTGCCATTGGGTTACTCCAAGAGGATATGAATACTAGTTCATTGGAGATCGGGCAAATTATTTGGCTGGTAGAGGTCGACACACATGTTAGTTATTGACTATGTTTCACTGTAAAGTTGCTATGGAGAGAGAGAAACGGGGTTTAACGTCCTCTCGACACTAACTAGGTCATTTCGGACTTACATATGATTTTTTATTTTATTTCAATAATTCGTTTACGCATATGGGTTTTAAGCAGTGGGAGGAAACCGGAGGGCCCAGAGTAAACCTCCGAGGTTGGACAGGCGACCCTACTCCTTGTCACATACCCAGGGATTCCAAACCTAACCAGTTGACTCAATGACAGGCTTTATGATACAGCACACACAAACTATCGGCCACTCAACTATAGCATTTGTGGTGATTTTCTTTTAGTACGTACAATCATTCCAGTCAAATCAGTGGTGCATTTTAATTGGATCTCCATAGTTCTTAAAACATAATAACCAATAAGGTAGGTCAAGCAGACAATGTTAAAGTGCCCAATACCATCTTGTTTCTCTGTTATCTACCATCCTTTACAGGGGACTGTGACATTCAGTCAGTAGAACACTGATCTCTCCCCAAGAAGAAGAGTAAGCTTAAATATGCTGGCTGTTGTCTGAGAAAAATCTTCATGCCAAGCATTACACATGTAACCATTCATAGAGATAAAAATGATCATGTTAATTTGTGTCACCCATCTGGTTACCCAAATTGTTAAAATGAATAACTTTACGATTTTCTAAGAATAAATATTTGTAAAATAAGCTTATAGAACATCCAAATGTGAATCAAAACTACATTTAATTTTACATGGATTATTCTGAAATATGAAGAAACCACTATGGTACAACAAAGAGAGAGAGAGAGAGATGGGGTTTAACATACACTCACAAACATATATGGTTTAATTTTATTTCAATAATTCACATGTGGGTAGGGGTCTCTTAGCTGTGGGAGGAAACCATGGAACCCGGAGAAAACCCACAAGGTTGAACAGGCAAACCTACACCTTGTCACACGAAACCCGGGGAATCTAAACCATGCCAGTTGACTAAATGATAGGCCTTGTGATACAATGTGCACATGCTAACCATTCATCCCCCCCCGCCCACCTGAAACTTATAGGAATCGAAAAGGAATTTGATAATGAAATCTGTTGCTCAATGGGAATTTTGAAACTTTGAGTTGGAGCAGTAATGTTTACAGGAATGCAGGACTCTATATACATTATATAATTGGTATATTAATTCTCTGCAAAGTTTTGAATTTTTACAGTAGAGTAATCTTAACACACAAGATGTTGTTCATTCACCTTATACTTATAAATCAAATTATCAATGGGCACTGGGGGGGGGGGGGAGCTTTATGCAGCCTAATGAAGGGTAAGCCTATTCTTTCTAGAACGGGAATTGGGAGATCTAGTGGACACAAGAAACAATAAGGTTTGTCATTGAGACAAGTGGCATGGTTTCGATATGTTAGTAAGTCCCAAATGTGTGTGTTACACCACATTTCTCTCTCTCTCTTTCTAGAACACCTGATATCACATACCTTCACTAGATATAGGGGTGGGTTCTATTTTACTATACAAGCTACAGAATAACTCTCGGAGCTTATCATTAAACTCGGATGCAGTCCAAACATTCACAATAATTTTAATTTATAAAAGTGCCAACAATAGTCTTTAAACCGCCCTTTAACTTTAGTCAGCAATATGTCAGGCCCCATTGAAAATACTCTACTCCTAGTGATAATATTTTACATATAGAAGCTGATGTCAACATATTTATCACATGAAGTAAACTGTTGTTCAAGGAAACCATTCAAATTTCTTTTGGGTTTCCAATATGTAACAAATCTTAGATAATCAATTTAAATATAAAATATAATGAACTTAACGCAATGAATATAGTTAGAAATAGTGAACTGTTTACACTTACCAATGGTCGCTGAACTGCCTGAAGTGTGTAACTACACTATAATATGATATATATATATATAGGTCGTACACCATATCACAGTTTAATACATACAATCATATTATACTACACACTCCCATATATATATATATATATATACTAATATAAATAAATACTGTACCTACGTAACGGATCTGTCTCATACGCTATACAGAATCAATAATACTTCTACATGATCTGGTACAATCCATGTATTATATTCAACTTTACAAATCATAACTGACTCTCCAATAATATATTATAGATATATATGTATATATCCGCTCCTAATTTTACACTATTTCAACTATCCTTCCTCTACACACTACTCTAAACAACTTTAGTCCGCCTGCCTTTCGTTTATTTCTAGGCTAACTTGTGGGTAAAATGCTTGCTCTAATAAACAGCTGGTTAATTCTACTACTCTATCGTGGAGTTGCCATTTTTGGCAAGTGACAAAATAAGACAGACAGACTAGGCTATAAAGCAAGCATGTGCTTCAGTTGTGAGTGAGACAAGTAAAAGCTGATGGGCTGGCCGGGTAAGTGGGTTGGTCTATTTTTAACTTTCAACTCAATAGACCAATACCAGTGACAAGATGTATTGGTATGAGAGAGAGAGAGAGAAGATTCATGACATAGAGTACACCAACCCCTCAGTCAGCCAGCCAGCCAGTCAGTCAGTGAATGTTGAATTGGTAAATAAAAGCTCCATCATTCTTTCGCCTCTCTGCCCCACATGTATGAATAATAGGCCACACTATTTAATTCGATGTATTACATGTTTCACAGATGGAGGGTTCATATCAACTGATAATACATATATTCTTGTATTTATAAGACTAAAATAAAAAACACAACACCATTTATTTGGAAAACAATCACTGGTTTATACACATATGGCACAATGTTTCGATAAGTATTTTTTTTATAGTTTTCAAGAAATGTTTTGCTATATGTGTATAAACCCATGATTGTTTTCCATATAAACTGTGTTGTGTTTTTTAATGTGCACATCGCTCAATGCCACTCAAGAATTATAAATATAATCGTCATCAGTAAGATAATAATAGTTACAGGTATTTTAAAGGAGAAAAAGTATGAGAAAGAGGTAATGCACATAAACTAACTCCGATGGGTACTCCAGGGCAATTTATTTTTGATTCACCAGTGCCTTGGTAGTCTACGATATAAAACATCACAAACTATCATTTAAAACTTCAACATACCATTGCGACAATTTGCTCGTTGGATTATTACATGATTACATCAGACTACTTAACAGTGCGCATACCAAGTAAAATTAAACGCATCGATGCATCAAGGCAAATGTCAAGGTCCCCATCAATAATGCATCGAGAATGTTCACCGCTGCCAAAACTTGTCAATTTGAATGAGAATACCTTGCAGCAAATCTCTGACAAATTATGTAAATGCGCGATAGTTTATAGTAGCCATAGAGCCAATCTCTCTTTTTTTTGTATTCGATATAATTCATATTTTGTCAGGCTACGAACAGGTGAATTATTTTTAGCATAGAAGATGTGACAAACTAGATAAAAGTGCTAATAGATACTAGATGATCGGACTGAACTTGAACTTTCTAATTATTGCAGTGGGGCAAGCCTGGATATAAGGTATTTGTCACATCAAAAAAAGGGCTTGACAAAAACAGCATCTAGTTGTTCGGATGGTACTGAGGTCCTTTGTACACATTGGCATGCTCTATAAGAGAGAGAGATAAATGGGGTTTAAAGTTCACTCGACACAAACTAGGTCATTTCGTGACTAACATATGGTTTAATTTTATTTCAATAATTCGCTTGTGCGTAGGGGTCTTTAAGAGTAGGAGGAAACGAGAGGACCAGGAGAAAACCCACGAGGTTGGACAGGCGACCCTACCCCTTGCCACGTACAATCAGGAATTCGAAACCACGCCAGTTGACTCAATGACAGGCTTTATGATACAAGACGCACACGCTAACCATTAGGCCATCTAAACCCCTTATATAAATATAGACATTATGTCATATACACATTGTCATGGCAAAACTGATAATATACATGTATATACCATGTACAAACATCATATAATACTATATACTTGTGTAACACTTATTACGATCTTCATGAACTTGATAATAGAGGCTATATTACTCTTTATTATCAAGTCAATTAATACCACATAATACACGATTATTACAAATTAGTGAAAAATAAATTGTTAAGGGAGGTGATATAACGGTATAAATAAACACAGTGTGTGGATTCGTTCGTTTCTGGGGTTTAATGTCCACTTCAACCAGGGGTGATATCATAGACAAGTGTGTAGATGTCAATATCTTATAATTAAACATTTTTTAGACTCAAATGTAATGAATAAATGAATGAATGAAATAGGGTTTAACTCTTAATTTCCAGCTCCAACCGAGCTAATGACGGGTAAATGCCATGCATTCTATGAGGGAGTGCTTTGAGGGAAATTTGGTCCGGACAGCAATTGCATTCCAACTTTCAACGGTTCTTTAGGTGTAAGCAGGACCTCATTTTTTTGGGTCCTACTTCAATGACTAGATGTTGTTCTTTGCCAAACCCTTCGTCCAGCACCACTTGCCAGGACCTTCTCCAAGCACCACTAGCCAGGCTCTTCGTCCTACACCACTGACAAGGGGAAACCAGGACTCAAATGCACAATTGACACTGGGAATGAACAAAACCTACCATAGTCTCCCTCTTAAATCGTCAAAAGACAGACATTCCCGGAATTAGAATCTTGTACAGGTGTCAAGGACATGTGAAGTAAGGTTTATTTCAAACCCCTAAAATCTTGCTTTAATCTTTAGATACACAAAACAAAACATTGTTCATTTATATTTTTCGCCTTTGTCTATTTGTACATAACTCTAAATTCTAAAATAAATTGAAGATGGCAGATTGGGTCCATTTGTAGGCCCCTGATGTAATCAATTCGAAATTAAATGGAGATTAACGTGCAACTTTTCTGCACCGACTGGACTGGACTAAAAGACTGGTGTACAACATACAGTACAGTACAGGGAAATATTGCCCAGAAACAAATTCCACACTAAAATATGACAAACTTCCAATAGAAACAAAGATAGAGAGAGAAATTAGGTTTAACGTCCACTCCACACAAACTAGGTCATTTCAAGACTAGAATAGAAACAGGTAACAGACCAATTACAGACGCTTTAATAGCATCCATTTTTACTAAAGTCAAAATGATACATTAGGTATTAAAATAAAATAAGTTGATATACATAATAATAAATTGCATAGAATATCAAAAAATCATCATTTTGTCCAACCTTTCATCAGTAAACAATACTAACTTCTTCAGAGATGAAGAATTAACTACAAAATGGCTGAAATGTTGGCATATAAAAATGAAAGTAACAACAGATGGAAACATAGGTTGCCAGGCAACGAAACATACGCCCACAGCAGCTAAATCCTCCGGGCAGTCAACAAGAGTTGTCGTATATTTTACTTTTTTCGGCAATGAAACATTTATAATACACTAAAATCTGATTAAAGGTAACAACTCATTATGTAATTATCAGAAAATCATTCGTATTTGTTTGGCTTTGATAAAGTTCTCCTCCATGCTGTTCAAGTTATCTAAATTCATTGAAACTCAATATACTTGTTCGTCTCATGACCTTCAACAATTTGTATAAATTTAAAGTCAATCGGATATTAACTTTAGCCTCTAGAGCGTCCACAAGATTTTTTTAAGTGATAAAGGGCCATAACTCTGACAGTAATTATCGGAAATTGCTGAAAATCAATAGGCTTCTTCATTTTATGACCTTAAACACTGTGTATAAATTTAAAGTCAATCAGTTATTAAGTTTAGCCTCTAGAGCGTCCACAAGATTTTTTGAAGTGATCAAGGGCCATAACTCTGACAGTTATTATCGGAAATCTATGAAAATCAATAGGCTTTTTCGTCTCATGATCTTAAACACTGTGTATAAATTTAAAGTCAATCGGATATTAACTTTGGCCTCTAGAGCGTCCACAAGATTTTTTTAAGTGATCAAGGGCCATAACTCTGACAGTAATTATCGGCAATTGCTGAAAATCAATAGGCTTCTACATTTTATGACCTTAAACACTGTGTATAAATTTAAAGTCAATCGGTTATTAACTTTAGCCTCTAGAGCGTCCACAAGATTTTCTGAAGTGATCAAGGGCCATAACTCTGACAGTTATTATCGGAAATCACTGAAAATCAATAGGCGTCTTCGTCTCATGACCTTAAACACTGTGTATAAATCTAAAGTCAATCGGATATTAACTTTGGCCTCTAGAGCGTCCACAAGATTTTTTTAAGTGATCAAGGGCCATAACTCTGACAGTTATTATCGGAAATCGCTGAAAATCAATAGGCTTCTTCGTCTCATGACATTAAACACTGTGTATAAATTTAAAGTCAATCGAATATTAACTTTTGCCTCTAGAGCTTGTGGACGCCGGACGGACGGACCGACGGACCGAGGCGACGGCAATATACGACCACATTTCAATGTGGGCGTATAAAAATCTCAGAGGAATTAAAAGTTAATCAAAAGAACTATAACGGTCCAAGTCATAAAGCTATTATAATTTTTTAGTTGAATACAGTTACACATATATATTTAAATAGAATTCATTCATTCAAAGTATAATGTAATTACAAATACAGATGGTATTCTATTCTCTAAATCTCGTTCAATCTTTTCTTGAACTTTTCAAACTCGTGATACACCAGACGGTTACTTAAGGCAATGAATTTTTCAATAACTGAAATTTTCAGAGATTATTTTTACCAAAATAGACATGAAACAATTAAAGAATTATCTTTCAATAACCATGTTTTTTGTACTATTAAGGAAATGAATGATTACGGAGATATGAAGACCTAGTTACTCAGTAACAATGAGGCCGCTAGCTCAACCATTCTATGTTGTAATGATAACATACGACATCAGCTCTCCTATCCACTTCCTATAGTTTAGGTCAATCCATAAATATACGTCACCCTCTGACGTAGATCACTCCAATAATAGTTTCACCCGCAACTCGCGTTTAATTCAATAAAAATTTACCGTTATTTGAGTCGCCAAGTATCTATTTTTAAACAACTCTAATCAAAGGATATTTTTCACCCTTCGCTTACAACTATCCGTCTCATTAATAAAATACGTCAATATCGACATCAATAAACTATCGATGTGTTAGCCGACGACTATTTCTGTGTAAGTGGTATACAAATGCAGCCATGTTCTATTACGTTAAAATTACTACATCAGCGATAAACACACATACATTGACGTTATATTTTAATCGATTGAATGCAATTTAAATCTCATTTTTTTGTTAAATCCTATATGATATATCCTTGACTTTCCTATCTCCCTGGCTAAATATGGAAAGTTCTAATTTCAGACTAATTTTGTCTTTTAATAACACTCTAATGGAATGTAATAAAACTGGTTATTTTTAGGTTTATTAGTTGCATCAGTTTATTATTTCAATGCTCTTATCCTATCAGTTTCACACATTCTAAAGTTATTTTTATATCAGTTACATATTTGGAACAGGTTTTTAAAGTACTCCAATGCTTTATAATATTCATTCATAATTATTTTATTCGTTTCCTCATCCACTCATTCAGTCATTTTCTGTTCATCTTAATTCTTAATTGAACTGTTTCCATGGCATTAAGTAATTGAACTCAAAATGAACAGGACACAATTCAATGGAATATAATTTTTTTACTTACATAAAAGTTACATACGTAAATGTAGATAAAAAACCCTGATAAATTCCAGCGTATTGTGTTTCGTTTATTTGTTCATCCAGTGTAAATTAATGATGCATTATGTAAGAGCTAAATCTTCCTAATGCATGTCTTTTGCCTGTATTCAAATACTAAATAAATTATTATATAATGATTTATTAACATGACAAGCCCATAATCAATTCTTTAAACTCTCTGGGCAATGGAAATGGATGGTTCGGATTTTAATATAAAATAGATAATCTAGACCTAGATAATCTACATGACATTTTGTCAAAACTTCAAACACTCCTAACTTCGCATAAAATAAAGTAATTGGACAGAAATTTCCAATATATTCAATTTCTTTTTCTATTTTGGAAGTCAAGCTCTTCATCTTATTCTTACATAATGCATCTTTAAACAGATTTTCATGATCGTTAATATGTCCGTCTATGTCAAACTGTTGTATTCCCTGAATGATAATGTAGAAAACTAATTTATTTTTTCCTTCTGTATAAATTTGATCTCAGAAATAAGACAGCACTTTACATATTCAGGTCAAATATTTTCCATCAATATGATTGTCGTTCTTTACCCCAGACACTGATACATTAGATGAACCGTTATAAATATGAAACAAAATCGGATTTCACATGTCCAACCTTTCTGCACATTCTTGTCACACACCGCCATGCAGTGTGCTATGAGGGAAATGACCTGGATTCTGGATACAGATTACAATTGGATTGATTTAAAGGGACAATAACACTCTTGCTGGCTTGACAGGTCCAGAAGAAAATAATAGCCTTTTTCTAGGTACTAGATGTTTAAATGTCCTACCTGTTGTGTAAATTATCCATTACATCCTATTTTACTCGTCCAGAGGATTCGAAAATAAGTTTAAATCCAAGTTGCATTTGAAAGTGTTTACGTAAAGCTTTTCAAACCTTGTAGATGAACTTTTCCAAATTTTTTAAATTCTGTGTGTTCAGATGAAATTTGTATCATCAATTAATTGGAATATTGTAAAATAGTACAATTTGTTTACCAGAATAATGATTGGGGCATATTATTCATTTACAACAAGAGTGGTATTGGGGCTTTAAATTTAATTAGTAATAAAGCTGACGATTGATTGTATTTAATCTTTTTGTTTTATCATCAGGGTGAATAACTCTTCATTAATTTATTCTTCGCTTCATGACTTAACTCTCACTAAAGTATTCATACATTCATTTATTCATTTATTCCCCCATTCACGACTCAACTCTTCATCTTATTCATAATTTTATACACTATTTTATTCTTGTATTCATTCATTAATAAACTCTCTTCAATTCAATATATTCATACTTCCATTCAATATCTTAGTCTTCCATTCATTGGTTAGTACGTCCGTGCTGTATCATAAAGCAGGCCTGGGACTGTACAGCGCAGTGGACGCTTACGGCTGGCTCCCGGATCCATTCACTTGATTTGATAATTGTTTAGTGTTTGCAATGTCTATTTTCTGTCTTGTCCGCAGGTTTATCTTGTAGATATTTTTATTTTCTTTTGTTTGTTTTGCTTGTAGGCAGTCCTCCTGCATTTACTATTGAGTCAACTGGTGGGGTTTCGATTCCCGGGTTGTACGTGGCAAGGATTAGGGGCGCCTGTCGAACCTCATGGGTTTTCTCGTGGGTTTCCCCCCACTGCTAAAGACCCACACGCGCAAGCAAATTGTTGAAATAAAATTAAACTATATAATAGTCCCGAAATAACCTAGTTTGTGTTGAGTGGATGTTAAACCCCATTTCTCTATCTCTCTCTTTCATTAATAAACTCTCTTCCATTCATTAATAAACTCTCTTCCATTCAATATTTTATTCTTTCATACATTCATCTAGAGTATTCATCTGCTCCTGTGTTATTTCATCTAATAACTTTTTTCATTCATTAATTTTTATTTATTCATACATTCATCCCATCTTTTACCCTTTAATTTTACCAGTCAAGCAATTAAATAATAAAAAATGCATAAATTTGACAAAAATAACATTAAAACAATTGATAAGTATTTGATGTACATCATTCTATTTTTAGTATATAAATTAATCATGAAACTTACTGAACATAAATGTTTTAGAAGAATTATTCCCTATTAGCCTGAAGGAATTTCCTTGTTTTGGGAGACACCTTTCCCATAATTCACAAGCAGCATATACTGTACCTAGTTAACTGACTGAGTGAGGTTTTGTGTTTGGCTTCAGATCGAAATGGAGCAAGATTCCCCGATTAGTGAGGTTAGTCAAATAACACTGGTTAATCTTTCTATCAAATCTATGTTAAGGTCAGGAAGATTGCCAAGAGTCTGGATGATGTTTTTCAATTAATAAAGTCTATAGTGGAATTCCTCACGTATTTTGATCAATTCATAATGTCTTTGGCATTATCTAAACTGGAAATTAATGACTTTTCTTTTTCCAAGGACAAATCTTTTTTAAGAGCATTCATATCACATTGATTCATGAATTGTGTTGAGAAAAAGACTAATTGATAAAGACTACTGCCGTCTGCTAAGTTGATCAATGTCAGGCATATCACAATATTTATTAGCATGCCGCTAGAGAAAATAATAAATGTATCCATTCAATATATAATGTGATATGTAAGATATGTTTTATTATGTACATCAGTGTGTCTGAGCTGTGTTAAATAAAGATATAAATAATAATTATATACACCCCCTATAGTTGTCTGCGTCTGTCTGTAATTTAAATACTTGTGTCAGTGATTTGTTACTTTTATCTATCATGGGATGAATTTAAACTAAATAAAATATGCATTATATAAGAGGTAAATCCACCCATTGCATGCAGGTCTTTATTTTGGTTTCAAATCATATAAGCCTGGAAATAAGGCACCTGTCACTGACAATGTCAGGCACAGATTCAGGCTTTGTCAGGCGAAAAACCACTGGTGCCTGCCATTTTGTTCAGCCTTGATTTGTCTTTTTCATTGATAATATAAATACATGTCTGGCACTAAGTTGAAAATGTCAGGTACTATGTCATTGGTGCCTGACATTTTGTCAGGTACATCTAAAACTGTTATTTCCAGGCCTGATAATCAACTCTCTAGATCATCGGATGGTCGAGACTTAAATGGATTAAGCGGCCGTGAGACTTATAATTGACGATACCTAGTTGTCAAGTACCATTGCTACAATAATGACCGATCTACATTACCTCAAACAGCTATAACTATGCTCAAAATAAAATAATTCAAATGAAATTTTAAATATATTTACTAGTCATTATCTATCTTTGAATTAATATATCAAGAATGTCCAGCTCTTTAACATTTTCAATACAGGTCATTTGTAGTGTAATCTGAAGGGAATATTAAATCCAAAGGAAAATGAAATGAAATGGGGTTCTGTTTCGACTGGCTGATGAAGACAGGTAAAGTGAAGGGAATAAAAAGATCGTTTTTCAAACGTGTAAGTGTTTAGAAGTCCATTTTAAGCACTTTCCATTTTAGAGCTTGATGTTGACAAACTGAAATGAGGTCTTCTTCGGTTGTTGACTATCAAGTCTAAGAAAATAAAAATGGCAGCAATGGACTTCAGATGGCCAGAAATTATGTTTATAAACCTTGTTAAGATTAGGACTACTTTTTATTGTTAAAGCTCCAAAAGTCTAAATTTGCTTTTTATTCTGAAATATTGTGCCCTAGAAATTGACAAAAATTGGTCGTAACTCATATAATACTGTAATATGAATGTATATAAACTGATTTACTTTCAATGGTTTCCATTTTTACTCCAATTTCAAATCAGTGAATGCAAATTTATAGCATCTAGTTATTCCAGTCTACATATGCATATTAGACGGTGCAATGTGTCTAGCCTCGTACCTTGAGTCTCTTATAAGAACTGGGGCTGAATCGCATTATGGTACACGATTTGTGTACCAATGTTAAAAAAATTATTTTATCTTAAATATCAGATATCAGAAGCTCGTCTTTTCCCAATAAGTTTACATCCTCAATGTTGATTTAAATTGACCAATAATTCGTGTTTTCAATGTTGAAGATTCGGGAGGATTTTGAGTTAAGGATTTAGGTCCTTTAAACAGCCATATTTAGTGCCCTTAAGACATTGTACAATTGAATTCTGGTTCTACAATGAAACTTATGAAAATGAAATGAAATGGGGGTTTAACGTCCTATTGTTCTGCTCCTAAACTGGGACAATGAAAGTACATTTAGTTCAAAATATTACTTCTTTCAAAGTAATCGGCAGAAGATTAAACCTTGACATTCATTATATGCGATTTGGATAAAAACGTTATTTATGCACCAAATTTCAAACTCAACACACACCAGGAAAGGTAACAAATTTATTATTGTCTCATACATTTAATTCTTTTTTTGCAATTTTATATTTTCCCTCAAGCTGTAAGTTCTTGTCAAATGAAGTGAATGCCCTTTCAAGGTGAACAAGATGTTGCACCTGCAAGCGTACATGAAACTACTTTTTATCCAAAAAATGAATAGTTTGTTCTAAAGTTATTAAAGTGTAATTTAAAATTGTATGTGGAATTCAATCGCAGTGTCATGTTGACTTCCTAACATCCCCAGCAAAGACGCAAACATTTCGTTTCAGATCTAGGTAGTGAACCAAGAAGGTCGTAAATTTGTTCAATAATAAATCAACTCATAATTATACTAAAATATTTCCAAGTTGAATGAAACAGACTTCAAGAGTTACATATTCAAGCATTTCATAATCAGGAAAGGGGTAAAGAAAATTGACCTACTACTCACACTATAAGTACTGTCATATAACTGTTCATCATGCATTGATTTATCTGTCCACCCATACATACATTGTTAGTTTGTTACATACATAACGCGTAGGTGGTTTGAGTTACCATGTGAAGTACATGTAGAAGTATCATCCCTATACTACACCCCTAATACACACATGGGTAACTTCACGTTTTATCCTTACAAAACCCATCCTTCAATATCCTAGGAGTGCTCATATCTCATCATATTAATCGAAAGTCGGAAATTTCATCATACAAACTAATTATGCAACATACAAACATTGAGAACAAATAGTTTGCCAGCAGGCAATGGCACAATTGTTCTCCAATCGAATTTATGTCCAAGGTATAATAGTGAAAGCATCAGAGGGTTTCCTGGTTTTAAGGTTAAACATGACTAATAACATTCTTAAAAATCCTGCAAATTTATAAAATTCTTTGCAATTCAAAAGCAGAGATATGAAGAGGCATAATGCCAATGGAAGTAATAAATAAAATGGTACATGAACTTATAGTACTCAAGAAAGATCATGTACACACGGCACCGCAGCCTCTTTTAAAAGACATTGACAAATTGTCATTGATATTTGTTATACTGAATTCAGATCAAGAAGCTGATTTAGGAATTCATCCAAAACTGTATCGAATTAATACTTCAAATTTATATGTATGAATATATATATTCTTTTTATTCTTGAATATTTGACATTTTCTCTAATCACAATAACCCACGTCAAACAGGAGAACAGATACACTACCAGCATATTTTGTAAAACAAACTTAATAATTTTCATTTTTTTTGAAACAGAATATATTTCAATTTGAAGGAGCTTAATCGCTATTCTTTAGCAGCTAGAAATGGACACAAATGGGTTGCAACACATAAAATAATGGAATATGAATGTAATGTATATAAACTGATTTACATTCAATCGTTTCTGTTTTTACTGTAATTTCTAATTTGTGATATGTTTGCGGAAATACGCGAAGAGTGTGAATTGAATGACAGTTTTTGGTGTCTGGATATTCTAGTCTATACAGGTAGTATTCTTCTACATGGGATATGTTTAACCTCATTCAACGAGTCGCTTCATACAACTGGTGCTCGAAAGCAATCTGGCACACAATTGGGATGCCAATTTTAAAATTTTCATTTTGTCTTAAATATATGATATCTGTGTATTGTTTCTCAAAATCTTCACTAAAGATAAAATCCAAATTTTTATACATACTTGAATCGGATTGGCTAAACGCTAAAATCAATCTAATATTATCCAATCAAATAACTAAAATAGGATTTTATCTTAGTTAAAATTTTGTGAAACAGGCCCCAGAAGCCAAACTTTTCAATGTTGATTTAAATTGACCAATAAGTAGTGTTTGCAATGTCGAAGACTCTGGATGTTATTAAGTTAACAAAAATGAATCCTTTAACACATATTCAACCATTAAAGTGATTTATTTTGAAATGAAAGCATTTTGAAATATTTCCTATTTGATGTTGTCATATAAAATGAAATTACTTACAATATTTTCCTGATACCTTAAACATACATTATGCAAGAGCTAAATATGACTAAGGCATGTCTTTCTATAGGTCTTAAATGTTATATAAATTATTAATTAGACATTTAGTAACTTGTAAGACAGACAGACAGGTAGGGAGTGAGGACAATAATCAACCACATTTCAATGTAGGCGTATAAAAATATATCCACCACAAAACTTGATGTAACATAACTTCTGCAGGTGTCAATCTGTTTTAGAATAAAAGCACAATGCAAAATTGTAAGCTAGGTAATTAATTAATAATATGCTGTAGAAAGTCAATGAGCATACCTGTGTCACTTGGTGGAAACTGCATTAAGGTTCTCTATTATGACCCAGTGGATTTGATTCGAAATGACAATGCATCCCACCCAGGCCTGGAAATAGCGGTTTTAGATGTACCTGACAAAATATCAGGCACTAATGAAATAGTACCTGACATTTTCTACTTTGTGCAGGACATGTATTAATAGTATCATTAAAAAAGACAAATCAGTGCCGGACAAAATGACAGGCACTACAGGTTTTGTGCCTGACAAAGCCTGAATCTGTGCCAGACATTGTCAATGACAGATGCATTATTTCCAGACTTGACCCACCCATTCAAAAACACCTACATTTAAATTGGTATAGCTTTCGTCAAATCCATTAGTATTGTACAATGTTTTTTCAATACAATAAAATTAGTTTCAACTTCCAGTAAACTGATACCACTTACTAATTTTTTAAGTTCAGAAAATCTTTTGATATAAATTATATATGCTATTTCAAGAAATAAGCTTATAACAATTCAATATAAAACTTATTTTTTTCTATTTTACAATACAGTTATATTCTTGTCAATGAATTATTCAACTTCACCACACCGGTGTGAATGTATAAAATATCAATATGGCACAGATTTCAGGTAGAATTCTCAACATGTGTAACAGGTAAAGTGATAAACAATATTCACATTATAACAGATAAATTATGGTTAATTAGACAAAGAGCTGGCTTTTCTAACTATAATAGTTCAAAATGGGATAATGTAAAGGGAATTTGTTGAAAATTTCAGTCAAATTGATCCAATCTGAACCGAGAATTAGTGATTAAATTTTCGGCCTAGTCTCAATCATCATTATTAAAGTCAGTATGATAAAAAAAAACATAATCTCGATTATCCATTTCATGATTAAATCATGAATGAAAGTTGAGCAGCAAATCTGATCCTAATCCAGTAAATACATGTATAACACAGGCTAGCGATGACATCGAGGGTTGATTATGGTCTGGATAAGTTAATTAATGTCATTTTAATAATTTAGATAACATTTCAGGCCTAAAGAAAGACCTGCAAAATAGGCAGATTTAGCTCTTGCATAATGTATATTTAATAAACGTAACAAACAAAAAATTACTTACGTATCAATAAGCTGCAAACCCCAGAGCATTGGATGTAAATATTATTCTACTGTTCCTCGGTGAGCCACAAACAAACACAGTATTGAAACCAGATTGTCAACAAAAATACAATAACATGTCCTTGATTAAGTAATAAGGTGATAATTACACCAGTTTAGTTGGCCTAATCAATACCAGAAAACTATATAATAATACTTATATAATACAACTGGTTAGCAGAGTCTGATAGCTATCGACGTCATGTCACTCAAATCACAGTTTAAAACCAACTGGTGCTGCTGCAGTCAAAAAGCAATATGACCAAGTCAAATCTTAGTGAGAGACAACACATGCATATTAGCTTGTTTGAACTGAAACGGTTCTTAGTGAACTTAACTTCGAGAGACGCTGCGTACCGTTGTTGGTCCACGTTATGTCGATATGATATGCCGACACGACAACGACAACTGTGGTTATAAGAGTGGAAGCTTTACTAGATGAATGTCGAGACCTGAATACATGTACATATCAGCTGACTGGTTACCTTACATAGAATGTTGAAAAAGATCAATATAATATCGTAGAACTGTGGTCCACAGTTCAACCTTCCTGCCACTGTGAATGAGACGATCCAATACTACTATTAACCACATTTAGGTCATACCCATCTTAACTTAAAGGGATGTCAATACTGATTTAATACTCTCCTAATCATTCAATAACTATTAAAGGGCTGCTAAGGTTAATCATTTAGGTGGGGTTTTTTTTATTTCAGAAAACATGTCCATTGATATATCAAGTAGACACAATATAACATTCTGATTCAAACTAGTCCTTAAAGATGCATTATGTAAGATTTAGATAAAGAGCTGGTTGTTCTTGCTATAATGGTTCAAAAATAGATAATGGAAAGTGTCAATATAGAAAATCTTATTCAAATTAATCTGAACAAAGTTATCACTGTTTGTAGTTTTGACAAGATGTGTGTATTGATTGTTTATTATTAAAACCGCGGTACTGGTGTATACGAGACTTAGCCTCGACCAAACCCGTCTAATCTAGTTCAAATCCTAATCATTTTTTTACTTCCTATAATGCCTCTCCATAAATTATAAATGACTCCATATTTAGGTCATGGCAGTTTCCCCCTTCCTAATCATTTTTTTAAACCAGGAACTAGTTGCTAACCGCTACCCATCTTGTTCTTCTTCTTGGATTGACGCTCTACGAAAACGTCTAAGGCTCTGTCGATTCAAGTCCGATCGACCTGAAAATTGGCATGCTTGTTATTTGAACAATTCTGATCAATTTGGTGAATTAGATTTTTGGATTTCATCCAACAATATGGTCAATTTCTAGTCCATAGTACGATCGCACTAGTTTTTACTTCCAATAGCCTCTCTATAAATATGAATGAAAATATTTAGGTCATGGCTGTGCGGTCTATCCTTATCCTTTTCAAGGAATTAAAATATCTTTCTATAAATTATGACAGACACTCTATTTAGGTCATATTGTTCCCTTTACTCATCTGGAAAAATTTATTCACAAAATCAATAGCAATCAAGACAAATAAAAGTGATAGGATAAATACCATCCAATACGGCCATTATTGTTAAAGAATATAATTATTTATTTTCCTAACAGTCATTTTTTATAAATAGAACCTTGAGGCTAAAGAAGAAAACGACATTCAGCTGGATAGCTTTAAGTCTAAAAACGTCTATTTGTAAACTTTGATTACTGATAAATCATTCATGAAATTTCTTATTATTAACGATATCGATACAGGAACAGGTGAAATAAATTTTCTTTTCCTAACAAAATGTGATAAAATTGAGACGTTAAACTAACAGTAAGTGTAGGATAAATGCTCTTCTTGAAAAACAAAACTGATACTGGTTTTGTGAGCTTGCGGCTGATCAGATAGATAGGTGCTCGGGTTGTTACGCCTGACATTGTCACTCAGTTTCTGCACGTGCATCTTGCCTGTACGTACTATGTCACTTGCCAAATATGCATCGTGTGATTCTCTTGTCTATATTGTAATAGATACGACAAACCAGTGGACAAGACAAACTTCACAGACATTGATAGAAATAAACAACAAATACCAAATCAAGTGAATGGATCCGGACAATGACCCCCTTTAAGAAAGCCTTTACCCCTGTCAATAGTCTGAGTCCGGTGGTTAAACACTGCTGACTGCTTTCCTTTTAAACATGGTGGTTATTGATCTAGCCTAGCGGTCAAGTAAATGACCGTTAATATATCAAACGACCAGTTGTGGAGAGAAAAGCTGAATGAAGAGATGTTGGTCTGATATAGGTTAATGATATTGACCAGTAGTGACCAGTGCAAACCTGTGATAAACACAGCAATAAGGCCAATAACAACAAATTTGTTGGTTAAAATGCCTACAGCACAGACAGAGAGAGTCTGTGGTTTAACATCCATTCGATACAAAAAAGGTAATTTTGGGACTAACATATGGTTCAATCTTAATTCAATAATTCGCTAATTATTCTTTTTTTTTTTCGTGGAAAATTGATATATTTAAAGCAAAGAAAGGACAAGAGTAAACAATATTTGTTGTTCCAATTTTAGAAATCATCCTGGGAGCATTTGAAGAACTGAAGAATGTTTCATTTAATCATGCTAGTCTTAAAAACTATTTCATTGTCAAACCAGAAACAAGAGTGACCAGTTCTTACAGGTATTGCAATCATCAGGCTAGTAAAATGAAACTAAAAACAATTTTCTTTACCTAAAAACCTACTTTAAGTCTATTCTTCGCTATGTGTGGTTAACCTCCTATCACATTGTTTGTGTTATATCCCTTTTAGTTCCAACATCAGACGTCATAGTTATTAAATTGACAGATTTAAACGTTTATAGGCCTACATATGAAATAATCCTGGGCGGGGACACAAATTTTAACTCCATATTGTCCATATCATATAATAATCACCTACTGTAGAAAGCCAATCCTTAAAATACTAAGTCCGTTCTGAATGAAATAAATTTACAACAATTAGAAGCAATGAAAGAAGGACACTTGATATCTCCATATCACACAGTTCAAAATGTCTCCACCCATTTTATTCTCTGTGAGCAAAACAAGTCTTATTATAGTAGGTGTTTTTGCCACATTTTTTCTTCAAAACCTAATCTTCAAGATCAGGAAACTAAACACAGTTTTGATATGACTGTTGAGATTATCTACATCACAAAAATACTCACAATTACTACCACCAAGTTAATAAATTCACTCAAAACAGCTGATCATATCAGTACTATATGAACTTTGACCCATGACCTTAACAGTTCACAGTGACCTCATGATGTAACAGAGACTGGAGATAAGTTATAAATGAATGAGGTCAGGGGTTGTTGGTTATGTGGTGTTATATCATGATTTATAACATTTAACAATACTAGCCTTCTAGAGGTATAGTAGTATTGTGTTACAGAGGAGGATTACACATACAATAATCATTGAACTTTACAACCACCTGCCTTTCCTACAATCAACACAATAAAACTCCACCCCACCCGACATTGGAGACATATCCATCAGATTAACTTGGTCAAATACTGATTTAGCCAAATTGAACACATGTTTTCACAATTAAAGGAGCTAAATCACTAATATTTGGGACATAGAAATTGACACAAATGGGTCACAACGTGTATATGAATGTATATAAACTGATTTACATTTAATCGATTCTGTTTTACTCTAATTTCAAATCAGTTATGTTCGGCGAAATACGTCTGAAGTCTCAGTCGAATGTGAATATCTAGCGTCTCGTTATTCCAATCAACATAGTATTTATTGCGTACGTTCTCCAGACAAGAGTATGTGTCACTGTCTAGCCTCGTTTTTTAAGTCTTTGAAACGCATTATGGTATACGATTCGTGTACCAAGGGTAAATTATTTATTTTGTTTTGTTTTAAATTTTGCATATCAGAAGCCCATTGTTTCCGGTAAGATCACAACATCAATGTTGAATTAAATTGACAAATAATTCGTGTTTTCATTGTCGAAGATTTTGGATGATACCGAGTTAGAGACTTAAACACTTTAAGTCATTTAACTTAGGAAAATAATTTTTGAGTGACACTGACAAATACAAGATGAAATATATGAAGAACAAGGACATTTACTGAAATGAAATGTAATGGAGTTTAATGAAGACATGGTATACAGATGAAATGACATGGGTTCAACGTCCTACTCCTAGTGTTCTGATCCGAACTGACCTAATGAAGATGGGCATACCCCATACAGTGTGCTATGAAGGAAATTTTGCCCGGACAGCAGCACTAAAGCCTACTTTTATATTAAATTCCAACCGTCGAGGGATCTTTTCCATGCAAACCAATGTGTAGACGGACCTATCCTGGGTCTTTTTTGATAGAATTCTATATTGGAATTCGTCATGCTTTTAAGAAGAAGATCGGTCAAGTAATATAAGGTGTCTTCATAAATTTGCTTTGTAGAACAATTGGGCCATTTAATCACCAAAAAAAATGAAAGTTCATGTCAGTAATATTCCCACAATAGCACCTGTCAGTTATCCACAAGTAATAATTAACTCTTTGTACCTGAGCCGATTGATTTCAGAAACCATAGTGACCAGTTCCTAGTTTTATCTGTCTGCTTATTACCGTAATATATTCTGCAACCAACAGAAAACAGTGGATTAAGAGCCCTGAGTCTCTAAATATGATTTTCTCAATTGGCCTAAATAAAATTATGCCAATTCATCAATCAAGTCAGTTATCTCCCTTTAATCTGATTGTATAACAATACACTAAACCATAACTAAATAATCATATAATTATAATAGAGGGAGAGATGGGGTTAAACGTCCACTCAACACAATTAGGTCATTTCGGGACTAACAATACATATGGTTAAATTTATTATTTCAATATTTCGCTTGCGTGTAGGGGTCTTTAGTAGTGGGAGGAAACCGGAGTGCCCGGAGGAAACCCACAAGGTTGAGAAGGAGCCACTATCTCCATGCCACATACGCTCACACCAGGGCTCAAAACCACAGATGCAAGCTAGAGGAGGCCGGCCAGATAGATTTTAAAGTGCGGCACTCTAGACCACTAGGCCATCTCAACCCCCCCTATAATTATAATAATCACAATTATACCAATAGGAGAGAGAGAGAGAGATGGGGTTTAACGCCCACTCAACACAAACTAGATGATTTCAAGACTAACATATGGTTTAATTTCATTTCAATAATTAGCTTGCACGCAGGGATCTTTAGCAATGGAAGGAGAAACCCACGAGATTGGACAGGCGACTCAATGACACAGTGCGCATATGCTAACCATTTGGCCATCCAACCCCCCCAATACCAATAGGACATTTAAACAATTTTAAAATATAAAAGACACTGAAGATTGTCTGCCTAGTGAACATCGTAAAAATATGATAAGAGGTATTGAGTTATACCCTGTCTTGTGCATAATACCTTTCACTATAGTAACTTGACTGGATTTTGGAAGCATAAGCCATAACTTGGCTGAAAGCACTTCAGACTCCAGAGCAATGGCTACTACCACTCATTCGATATTATTTGACACATGGAAAACAAACACCTAATCTGTCACAGAGACAACAGTATATTACTGACCAAGACAAATCCATAATCTAAAGTAACAATTGTATTACAGTAGAACTTGCTCGGGCAGGCACTCCTAATCAGCGAACACTTGCTTCAAGGAGCACCCAAAAAATGTTTGTGGTAGGGGTTGGGGCAATATTGGATACCTCTAGTCAAAGAGCACCTCCATTAAGCAACCATTTTTAAATTTCCCTTGAGTGCTTGCTTAATACAAGTTCTACTGTACTTCATAAAAACAATCCATCTCCAAGACACAATCAATTACAGTAGCAATGAAGTTATTCATTTATAAAAACAACCTACCTCAAGCAGTCGAACCGTTACATGGAGCTTATCTCCAAACGTTTTCAATCTTACAAAACTCAACATCTCAAATACAAAATTTGAATCTTCAGTTTCTTTCAAAGTCAATTTTAGAATTTCACAGTTAAATGAACTTTTGAAAGTTTAATGAATTCTGTCAAAACAACTGTCACCTTTATGTCATAAACCTTTAACTGACACATCAAATCTGTCAAAATAGATCAAAAGGTTTTTTTTTTTACCTGTTAGTTTCGATAATCAGCTGATCAGATCTTCCACAGATGTAGGTCGTCGGTTCAACACAAATAATAAAACAATGTCACTTGGTAAAAATGAAGATAAAATGAATAATTACATAACTTTACAACAAAACCACTTGACTTCAAGTCAGTTGTTGTGTTAATATCCAAATCTCAACACACTGACAATTAGGTTTCCTACCACCAGTCATGATATCACTTCAAAGGAATTTCTACAACCTTCCTGGGGATGCCCGTACATTTCTAATCACATAGTTACGAATGCCTTGATTGGATGAGATTTTAGGTAGCAGGTGTCTGATTGGAAGGTTACATGGCCATGAACATATACCTGGTAATACAATAAGTGATGTCATCGAGCAACAATTTCAGAGATGTTTTCTCAGGGTTACCCATAACTTTCTGGAACTATATTAGGACAACCTTCTTTCTCATTGGTTAAATCACAACACTAAGATTCTTATTGGCTGAGTGATAGCGGTGAGATAACCCAAGAAACATTTCAGGAATTTTGGAAACTCCTGGAGTTCTTCAACAAACATCATCTGCTTACATCTTCCACTTTGATTCATTGAGCTATAAATAGATTACAGGCTGTTATAGTACCCTATCTACTTGTTACAGACCTCTTCATTGGCTGATAAGAAATGTACAGTATGTAATGCAAGCATTGATAAGCTTACCGAACTACGTACATACTGTTAAGTCAAAACAAACAAAGTGAAACATAGAGATTGAATTCTAAAAATGTGTTGGTTTCTTTCCTGTCAAGTTGAAAAAAGAAATTCTATGATAGAAATCCATGACAATATCAATGAACTCTAAAAATTGGAAAAGAAAAAAAGAGACTTAAACCATTTTTCTTATAATAATAATAATAGGTATATCTATATCGCACACAGTTCCATGCTAGTATGCATGCTCAAGGCGCTACACAGACTAGGTGCCACAATAGGCCATACTTTTTAAATTAGTTTTGAATGTTTCTAAGCTGGATGACAGTTTAATGTTCAGGGGTAGTGAATTCCACAGATCAGGGACAATATGATCAAACGATCTTATCCAAATGATTTGAGTTTATATTTTGGAATTATAAGAAGATGTTCTTGTTGAGAATATATAGAGTGAACGTCTTGGAAAGTATGGTAATAACAGATCTGCTAGAAACGTAGAAAGGTCCAAGCTCCATGTTAACACTTAATACACAAGGCACAAGAGATCCTGTTTAAAAAAACATATTCTTTATGTAACAATAGGAGGAAAATTGAGGTTAGAATGACTGGAAGTTAAGATTTTATCCACATCTTATATAAAATGGTTAGCCCTCAGATCCATTCACTTGATTCGATATGTGAATTTGTTGTTTAAGATGTCTGTGTATATCAAGTCCTGTCCATATGTTTGTCTTGTGTGATTGTTTGTGTTGCGGTCCCCCTTCATTATTACAATCGAGGGACAGGATTTCATGTTTTGTACATGTATTTAACAATCCATTAATCTCTTACAGTAGGCAATTTTCAGTTCACCACGGCTTTTGAGGGCAAAATGATTGAGATCAAGCCTTTGACATCAATTTCGTATTTAATTTAATCATTTTTATATTCACAGAGACAGAGAGAGAGAGAGAGAAATGGGGTTTAACCTCCCCTCAACACAAACTAGGAGTTTACGGGACTAAAATATGGTTGAGAAGGCATCCTTATCTCCATGTCACATACGCTCACGCCAGGGCTCAAACCACAGCCGCAAGCCAGAGGTGGCCGGCAAGCTACAGGTCGAAGCGCGGCACTCTAGACCATTAGGCCATCCCAACCCCCTTACAGAGAGAGAGAGAAATGGGATTTAACTTCCACTCAACACAAACTAGGTCATTACGGGACTAAAATATGGTTTAATTTTATTTCAATAAATTGTTTGTGCGTCAGGGGTCTTTAGCTGCGAGAGGAAACCAGATTGTATTCCCAGACATTTAACATTTTCGAGTCAAATTTCGTAATTATACAATAATATTTTGACGTTGCTAATGTAATCAGAGTGGATGTAGGACTTTTATTGTTACAGAAGATGAGTTCCTTGAACCTAAAATTGTAAGTGTGTTAAAGATCTAGAGTTAAAACCAATAGAACTATTGAAATATAATATCTTATGACAATCATACGTTGTCTAGGTTACCTGTCAAAGCTACCTGATCTTAACAGATTTCAACTACCAGACTAATCAGACATTATTATCCATTATCTTACAATAAAGATATATTTTATAGTCGTAATTTGGATAGCTAATATATATGGACATCATCGTTCTCGAAGTGAAAGAAGTCACCGCAGACAAGAAATTAATACAAAATAACATAAGGTACCCTCGGCAAATCTGTGGTTTTCGCTGTCAATCATTCTAGAAACGTAATTCATTCACCATCCATTATAATCAAATCTTATAGTTTGCTTTCAAACTATAAGATAATCTCATCCAGAACTTTGTGTTGTCCGAATGTCCATATTTCATTTTCTGGAATACACGACCTCACAATACAAATGTTAAATGTATTGTACACTGCAGAAAGGATTTAAGGTTGGACTTCACATTTTGAATAAGTGAACTAATTTGATTGTGCTAAGATCTTAATAATAGTATAGTAAGAGAGAGAGAAGAGAGCGGGGGGGGGGGGGGGAAATTGGAAGATTTGGAAACACCCCCACAGTTTTGGAATGGTAACTACATCACTTGAGTCAATGTTAGGCCTTATGATCTAAATCACATGCATTTGAATATTGACCGAAACAACCCACGCCTCCCCTGCTGTCACATCAAGTTTAATCTCAGACATATCTTACTGATCAAAAGAAATCCACTTTACTCCACAAATTAGTTCAATCAGTGTTTCAGTTTTAGAAACAAAAGAAACATGACCAGGAACTGCTCAAAATAAATAACAATTAATCTCATTTTATTAGACGTGTGGAAAATTAGAATTTAAAAATATGTTTATCACGAACGAGAACATTTTCAGGATAGTCTAAATTAGGTTTCTCCATCCATGACAAATCATTGGTAAGGTTTCTACCCAATTACACGAATATTGTACTATATTAACTTTTACGGTTTCATGTCCTCAAAACTCAACCTTTTAGTACACTTGTTTAAATTATAATAAGATGCCCAAGGGCCTTAATCTCCTTATGGATACAGTATTGAAGGTTCAGAATGCCCATACTGTATATAATTTTTATTTTATTTCTGCAAGTACCTGCTTTCAATAAGATAACTGATAAATTAACAGTTGAGATTTAACAGAGATCTTACTTTCCTCAACAGAACTGACCCAAGGGCTTCAATGCTCTATATTATCGTACAATTCTATACATATAATGTAAAACCTAACAAAGCTAACAGATTTTCCATAATTTCAGGACTTTTTACCCGTGGTGCTGCAGGGAACCCCATCTACGCACTGCTCAGGTTTTATCTGCTTATATTATTGTGGACAGTTTTTCAGCCATTTGCAAACAGAGCTGGACAGTGACATTCTTTTGAACATTTCCAAGGCCGTGAGCTGAGACAATGACCTCCTATTAAATAAACTGATAAAAAATCTTCCTTTTGTAACTGATAAAAAGTCTTAACAATATAATTTTTTTTTTTGTAACTGATCGAAAATATTTTTCTACAAATAACAGATAAAAAATCTTGCCTTTTACCTGACAGAAAATCGTCCTTTTGTCACCAATAAAAACATCTTCCTATTTAAAATGATAGAAAATCATCCTATTTAAAATGATAGAAAATCATCCTATTTTAACTGATAGAAAATCATTCTCTTTCAATTGATTAAAAAAGTCTGAAAAAAATCTGTAAAAAAATAAAGCCAAGACGAAGAATGTCTTTCATCAAGTTGATAAATATCTATTGTCTAATATCCTAAGTAACCATATAATAGTCCCGAAATGACCTAGTTTGTGTCGAGTGGACATTAAACCCCATTTCTATGTATCTATCCCCCAAGTAACCATAAACTCACCTCATCAACAACTATAGGCTACTGAAAAAGGCCGCATGGACAGACAAGAGCGGTCACAAATTTAATACACAATTTAATATGAATTTTTAGCATTATAAATACTTCTTTTACTAGTGCATGCACTAATGTCCTAAATTATATCTAAATAAATCTTTAAGTTCAAAACACTGCACCAAATAATCTTTGATCTGATGACCCTTCAAGCTTACAAAAAAACTTTTGACATGATCGTAAAAATGTCTGAAGTTTAAGTATAGTACAAAAGCTGATTTAGCCAATAATTAGCTTACATGTTTTCTGTTGTTAAATCTACAAAGAATGGTACAACTAAAAGTGAATTGTTTGTTTGATCTCAATTACACGCAGACCTAGTGATCCGTACAGCGGAGTTTTATGTTCGCTGCACATTGACAACATCAGTTTAAACACCTTTATCCGTTTGCATATGCAACTAAGGTCCGTTCCTGCAAACATGTAAACAAACATAAACGTGTGCCCACGCATGTCATGACATCTTGCTTTTAAATGAACATCACATAATGTTACATGGCATGTCCAGAAAAGAAAATAACAGGTGTAAAACTTTTCATTTTGTTGTTGAACATTTTCACACCTTAATGTAAGAAATGCATATTCTATTAAAGGAACAATAACACTCTTGCTGGCTTTACAGCTACAGAAAATTTATAATAGTAATAGCCTTATTCTAAGTACTAGATGTTGTGTAAACTATCCATTACATCCTATTTTACTTGTCCAGAGGGTTCGAAAATATTTTTAAATCCAAGTTACATTTGAAAAGGTTTACATTAGGCTTTTCAAACCATTTAGTTGAATTTTTACATTTTTTTAAATTCGGTGTGTTAAGATGGAATTTGTATCATCAATTAATTAGAAATTTTGTTAAATAGTACAATTTGTAGACCAGAATAATGATTGGGACATATTATTCAGTTACATCAAGAGTGGTATTGAGCCTTTAATTTATTTGAATGTATGTTCTAACAAAATTCTATAATTGCCATATAAACTCTTTCAATTCAATGGCTTCTATTTTTCACTTGTATCATTTGTTTTTGTACAGAATACAGGTGTTCTTCTATGACCCAACCAATAATACATGAATATAAATTATATTTATAAACAATTTTCAAAATATTAGGCGATAATTTCTAAGTGATGAAATGCGATAATTCAAATACGATGAATCGTTATCACCTGCAAACACATGTAAATATATCATTGGGGTAATTAAACTTGGGATAATTACTATCAATAATTACTTACAAACTGTTAATAATCATGTCCTTTTCCTTGTTCTGCACTCGTTTAGTTGCAAAATTTGTTAATAGACAATTAACAATGGGAAATGGGGTTTAAAATCCACTCAACACAACCAGGTCATTTTGGGACTAACATATGGTTTAATTTTATTTCAATAATTCGCTTGTGTGTAGGGATCTTTAGCAGTGGGAGGAAACCGGAGTACCCCGAGGAAACCCACAAGGTTGAGAAAGTGCCCCTATCTCCATGCCACATACGCTCACACCAGGGCTCGAAACCACAGCCGCAAGCCAGAGGTGGCCAACCAGCTAGAGGTCGAAGCGCGGCACTCTAGACCACTAGGCCATCTCAACCCCCTAACAACGGAGAACTAACAAAGTAAATCTAAGACGCCCATGAAAATTGAATACGCAATAACTGATGAAAAAGCCAGCATGTGAATAAATTAGTCTTCATTTTTTATTTTTTCAATTAACTAAAGAAAATAGGTTTAAGTCAAAACATGAGTATAACTACTTTTAATTTTTAAGTGGATAATTTTTTTTTAATTGTTATTTTCCCATAAAAAGTCAATAAAATCTAAAAAAAAATTTGTTTGAGATAAGGTCAATCAAAATTCTTTTTGTAAAGTCAGGGTAATAAAATCACTTTAATTACATAAAAAATCTACAGATGTGTTTAAAAAATATAACCCTACCTTACAATGATGTTTCCAAATTATTATAGTGTCAACTAATTCCCTTTCTAATTGCCACCAATCATTTGATAAATTTCTAATGGCCCATCAATAGTAAAATCTTGGCTGTTAATTCTTTAACAAATGTCTGTGAAATTAACAAGACAGTGGTTTCAGAACACTAAGGGTACCAGTACCAAATGGTATCAATCTCCAATTAATGACAATAAAATGAGGCTGTTAGACAAAGGCAATCGTTTTATAATCCAGCAACCCACACACTTTTTATCAAACTCGGTTAAAATGATCGCATTCAAAATCTCAAAGTGTCTTAAGCATAACTTAATCTATATAAAAGAAAAGATAAAAAAAAGAAGTGGTCACATGGACTGATTACTGATTCATAAAGAAAAGAATAAACTAAAATCATACATAACCATAGAATTTTTAGGGCCGGCGCTTGACTGATGTCAGATAGCCTGATTCATTGTAAGACTATAGATAAGTGTAGGTAGTACGATAATGGTGTAAATAGTAAAAGAAGTGTAGACCAGGACATATTAGCCATATGTATATAAATAACAGGCATGTCTCAGACACACGGAATGTAAACATTTTACACACTATCAGAACATGTGGTGCCGAGTAGAACGCTTTTACCATGTAGTAATGATGATGCTGCCGTTTACATGGCTTTGCTGCTGGATTATTCACAAGAATGGAAAATGACGTAATAACTTATCTACGCTTGTTTTTCTGTACCTAATCTGAGTCATGCATGCTAGTCTATTATTTATTATTTTACCCAAAAATTTCTCAAATATTTCCTCATTGTGTTTATGATTTAATGTTTATAAAAAAGATTATTTGGTAAATTACAGAAAAAATCTGAATTTTAGTAATTTGATTGAATAATATTTCGAGAAATAGGGTCCAGAGCTATCATATCACATTTTATCTAACATTTAGGATAAATAATGTAAGATTTAGATAGAGTCGACAGTTCTTGCGATATAGTTAAAAATTAAATAATGAAAAATTAATATTTTGAAAATTTCATTCAAATTACTTTATTCTGAGCGAAGTTATGGGTTTTGGAATATGTGCGCAGATTTTTTTATCTTCGTAGCAACGTTACATGTTAATCCAGACTCAGCCTCGCTTCTCCATTAATGAACCAAATCATTAAATGGCGATCATATTACTAGAGAGTTGATTTAGATTATAATGTCAAAATTGATCAGTCAGCTTTAAACTGGACACAAGTAAAAATTAGATGATTTTTAATGATTTTTACAAATTCTTAAAGATACATTAGTTAAGAGCTAAACCTGCCTATAGCAGATCTTTCTTTGGGCCTGCAATGTTTTATAAAGTATTAATAAGACATTAATTAAGTGATCCAGGCCTTAATCAACTCTTGATGGCATCAGATTTCTCCGATATTAAACAGATTATAACGTTTCAGCGAAACTTTGATTTAAACAATATGGCGGATTCCAGCCGGTTCGAGACTAAGCTTCGACCAACCAGGACCATGGTTGAAATTATTGCACACGTCTATCAAACCTTCAAAGGCCAATATCTTTGCTTGCAATAGAGTAATTTT
Source organism: Patella pellucida (assembly GCA_917208275.1). Taxonomy (NCBI): domain Eukaryota; kingdom Metazoa; phylum Mollusca; class Gastropoda; family Patellidae; genus Patella; species Patella pellucida. The sequence continues at coordinate 70,428,434 of OU795039.1, forward strand.
AATGAAATTTTCAAATCATTCATTTTACATCATCTACTTTGGAACTATTATAGCAAGAATGGCTAGTTCTTATCTATATCTTAATTAATGTATCTTTAAACAAATATTTGATATTAAGTGAATGGGAAAGAAATTAGTGCTAGATACAGAAGATTAAATGATACCTGTGTTACTTTCTATAGATTTATAGCTCTTACATAAGAACTGAAAAAATGTACATTAAGAACATGCTATTCTTTTTATTTATCTAATCCTAAAGTGGCATTAAGCGATTGGCAAACACATTAACAGAACACAGTTGTTTTTATGGGAAACAACCGTGCTGTTTGAATAAACCAGTGATTGTTTCCTATAAAAACTGTGTTCTGTTTTTTATTTATCGTTTTTACGAAAACATTTCTCAAAGAGTCACATAACAAACAACCAGGAGAGAAGGACACATTTAATACATGAAAGACAGGCAGTTATCAGAGATAGGGAGGGACACATCTGAAGACTTAATGGAAGATGCATCTGCAATATGTTGACACTCACATCTCTGACCTTAAGGAAAGGCATCACAGACACATAATCATCAATGGGTTGAGTCATAAACATACAGAAGATGTAGTCAACAGGGTTGAGGAAAGTCAACTTTACCAAGTAGAAGAAATATGACATGTTCATGGATCAGGTATTGGTTAAGTCACACGTAACATGCAGAGGGATGTGAAGGGACACATTTACTAAGAGTATGGAAAGATACAAATCAAGTATGTGAAGGTAAGAACAGATACAAATCAAGGATGTGAAGGTAATTAGGACAGATACAAATTAATGATATGAAAAAAGCGCTAGCCAACTACCAAGGAGGGGGCATAGTTACCAAGAAAAATCACACTAAGTGGTTGAGCCATGTTTAATAATAAGATACATTAATCAGGGTTGTGGATGAATCCATTTACCAAAGGTGAGAAAAGACCGGAATCAATTAATATCTATAAGGAAAGATACAACCAGCAGAAATAGGGACAATCAAATTTACTACTAAGATCTAATCTCATTTTACCAGCATCAGAAAAGATAAGTCATCAGTAATGGAGACAAGAGTCCCATCTTCAAGCTAATGGGAAAGATACCATTTACAGGAATGTGTGATACAAATATACTAAACAAATACGAATAAAAAAAAACTTTAGAAAAGAGATAATTTTTTTTAAAAGTCTTGAGGGTTCATTGAGAGCAGCCTTGGAATATGAGCTACCTTCATCATCATTAGGTAAGGCTAGAACAACCAAAACAACACACACACATTAAAATATACTACAATATCAATTATAGCATTTTTTTTTTATCTGAAACAAATCAAAAATACAGTGGGACAAAAGAGACATAACGCTTATTAATGTGTATGTCGATCACGCGTTGGCGATGGCATACTGAACATGGACCTATAACGCTAATTAATGTGTATGTCGATCATGTGTTGGCAATGGCATACTGAACATGGATCTATAACACTAATTAATGTGTTTGTCGATCACACTTTGGCAATGGCATACTGAACATGGACCTATAACGCTAATTAATGTGTATGTCTATCATGCGTTAGCAATGGCATACTGAGCATGGACCTATAACGCTAATTAATGTGTATGTCGATCACGCGTTGACAATGCCATACTGAACATGGACCTTTATGTGTAGTTTAATGGTCGAGCGCGAGACATTAAGTAATATATTGATACTGCACGAGGCGATAGCCGAGTGTTGTTTCAATATATTACGCAATGTCTTAAGCGCGAGAGCATTAAACTTCTTAAAATTCAGACACTCGGTCACACTCCGCACGTGCGTTTGCAGTGAAAAACATCATGCCAGTAGTAATATTGAAATAATGTACTATTGGCAAGTTGCCCGTACATTATTTGAGATAATGGTACGCCAACATCAAAGGATTACGTCACATCTGTATTTTAAGGCTAATTAATGTGTATGTCGATCATGCATTGGCAATGGCATACTGAACATGGACCTACATGTATATAATGTGTGTACTCATTGTTACCCTAACACTACAGTAACAAATATAACGTTGTATGACTCATAGAATTCCAATATACTTAGATGAGAAAACACTCATTCACCATGCATGCGTGCGCATTTAGCTTATGTAATGAACATGTTATGCATCTACCATACCAAGGAATTCTCTATGACTCACACGAAGTCTAATTTAAACACAAGAAGCCTAATTTTATCTGATTCTCTCAGGGAGTAAATAGGTGAAGGTCGGCATAAATATTTGTTCGTTAAACTCTGCTACCAGTCAATGAAGAGTTCACCAGTTAAGCTTAATACAGGACAGCCAGCGCACACACACACACAGAGGTAGAACTCTTGGCATATGCACATACACAGAGATACGATAGAATGTGATAAAAGACTAGAGCAAGAGAAGAAGCGAACATATCATACATGTATAATGTAAATATTAGTAATACAGCAGCTGATTCATTCATACAGCTTTTATAGCTTACAATAAATTACTCAGCATTAATTACGTAATGATGGGGGTTATGAAATGAAATGAAATGGGGTTTAACGTCCTATTCCGATATGGGCTAATGAAGACGGACATACTCCATACAGTGTGCTATGAGTGAAATTTTGCCCAGACAGCAGCACTATGGCCTACTCTTATATCGAATTCCAACTGTCAAAGGAACTTTTATGTGCACGCCAATGTGTACACAGGACCTCGTTTTTTTGTCCCATCCGAAAAACTAGAAAGCTGTTCTTGTCAGACTCTCCATCCCCCATTACTGACAAGTGAAAAGCAGGCCAAAAAATCTGGATGAACTTTCTCGGCCAATGCAGAGATCAAACACCCAAACTCTGGGCTAGTGTGCCAGCATCTTACCTACTTAGCCACCATGACCCCCATGATGGTTGTTATGCATGAGGAAGTATATGCTTACATTCTAAAACACCTGATACCAATATTCATTAAAGTCAATCATTCTTGTACTTTTGATTCTCTGGGAGTAGGAACTGGAACCCAATCACTACACATCTTTTTCTTATCGACAACACTCTTCAAAACAAACCCTAAGGCTAAGCCAATTCATGTACGATCAAGAAAAGACACCTACAAGATCATTTCAGTACTAACATATGGTTTCATTTTATTTCAATAATGTGTTTGTTCATAGAGTTCTTTATCTGTGGGAGGAACTGGGGGACCCGGAGTAAACCCATGCAGTTGAGAAATACATAACAAAGGTGGGCACAAGTACCGGTATAAACAACATATGTACAGATCTTATTTCAGAGTTTGAAGCAAAGAGGGTGGTTGGGGGGTGGATGGCCAAATGGTTAGCAAGTTGGCGTTGTATCATAAGGTCTGTCCATGAGTCAACTGACATGGTTTTGTTTCCCTGTTTGTACGTGACAGGGAGTAGGGTTGCCTTTCCAACCTCCTGTTTCCTCCCAATGCTAAGGATCCCTGCACGCTGGCAATGACCTAGTTTGTGTTGAGTGGATGTTGAACCCCATTTATCTCTCTCTCTCCCTCTTGAAGCAAGGAATTTTTATTCAAGTAGTAAGTTTGAGTGACCAGTTAATTTATCAATGTAGAATTTCATCTGATTTCAAGACCAGTTATATATATAACCACTTAAGCATTTTAAAGACCTTCATAAAACACTATTTATGGCAAACTTGGCACAGACAAAACTTTAAATATCAAACAATATCTGTTATAAGTGAGCAAGTTCCCAATTTTAGTTTCAAAGTTGTAAACTGTTAACACAATTTAAAACGAAGCAACTGAAATAGAAAGAAACTCACAGAAGATATCACATTAAATCATATTAAGTATTCGATTGATTTAACAACCCACTTACATACATCTCAAAATCACAAATCTTGTGCCAACTGACCTGAAAAGTACTGGAAAGAAATAAAATGAAATAGTGTTTAACATCCTACTGTTCTGCTCTGAACTGGGCTAATGAAGACGGGAATACGCCTTACAGTGTGCTATGCGGGACATTTTGGTCGAACAACGGCACAAGGACCTACACTTATATCGAATTCCAACTGTCAAGGGTGTTAAGTATGATATTTGTGGTCTGACCCCTTGCTCATATGTACATGTGGGTTTCTTCCCTTGATTGGAAGTCTTTGGTCAGGCTCCTTAGCAGGAGGTGACTGAAAGGAGGTCAGCCATCTTGTATGTATGATCCATGAACATGTGCTTTGGATTGTAAATGTTAACTGAATAAATATCTTTGAACAAAGGGATCTTTTATGTGCATGCCAATGTCTAAACAGGAAGTTGATTTTCCATCCCATCCAAAAAACTAGACAGATGTTCTTGTCAGGCATCATTGACAATAATAATGTATATTTATAAAGCGCATATATCCATCCAGAAATGCATGCTCAAAGCGCTACACAATTATTAACCCGGTCTCTAGGATACAGGTAAAGCCTAATTACCTCCCTTTACCCCCGAACTCTTAAAAAGAGTCCCAACACATGCAGCATCAACTTGAAATTCAAGGAGCGCATTAGTTTTTAGTGTAACACATACACCATCCGGTACCCATTTACAGCTGGGTAGACTGAACCACGCTGAAAAATCAGGATGAACTTTCTCGGCCAATGCAGGGATTGAACACCCAACCTTCAGGCTAGCGAACCAGCGTCTTCCCAACTAAGCCACCGTGACCCCCGGCCTACTAATGACCGAATGGCTTCTAATAATAAGTAGGAATCACACATAAACAATTATACAAGACACGACAGAGAGAGAGAACTGAGGTTTAACATCCACTCGACACAAACTAGGTCATTTCAGGACGAAAATATGGTGTATTTAGCAGTGGGAAGAAACCGCAACCTTCAGGCTAGCGAACCAGCGTCTTACCAACTTAGCCACTGTGACCCCCGGCCTACTAATGACCAAACAGGTTCTAATAATAAGTACGCAGCACACATAAACAATTACACAAGACACGACAGAGAGAGAGAACTGAGGTTTAACATCCACACGACAAACTAGGTCATTTCAGGACCAAAACATGGTTCAATTTTATTTCAATAATTCTGTTGCGCGTAGCGGCATTTAGCAGTGGGAAGAAACAGCAGGATACTGAATCAACCACAGAATCAAAACCATGCCATTTGCATCATTGACAGACCTTATGATACAATGTGCATGTGCTAACCATTCGGCCATCCACAGCCACCCCCTTTATTAATTGATAAATACGTTTTGATAGCATATACTTGAATATAAAGATGTAGGTAAGTCGGCCATCCAAACCTCCTTTATTAATTAATAGCATACACCGGCATATATAGATGTGTAAGTAAGTCTATAGATATATATATATATATATGTAAAGTTTATATTATCATTTTCTCTGCTTTTTTTTTGATTACCATATACTGGAATATAAAGATATAAGTAAGTCTATAGATATATGTAAGTTTATATTGTCTCTTAATATTCTGTATGTCGTGTATTTTGTACACGAGTTGGCAGTCCATTTTCTGATGACACTATTTTGCTTTAATACACTATTTTGCCTATAACGTTTTTAGGACTTCGAATTCTGTCTTATATGGTTTGGATTGTTCGTACATGGTTTTATTTTATTTACTCTTAATTATCATTTTCTCTGCTTTTCTTTTGATTAATTTACGTATACCTATATATCATAGGCAATTTCAGAATTACAATATATCAGTACACAGATATAATATATAGCTCATTAACCACAAGCCTCAAGTAATAAATGTAATCATATTATGTCATTACAGAATATATATTACCCATATATCATGTATTAGGCTTCAGTCAATTTATTATCCGTTTCTCATAACCTATCAAGAATCTGCTTTATTCATTACAGGAAATTGTAATTATTTTGAATTCAGTTACATAAATATGTTTCTTTTTTTATATACTAGAACAAAATTTATTTTTGTAATTTTGCAATTTGCTTTTTTACATGTAATTAAAAAAAATGTCTTCCAATTCATTACTATTTAATTCAATTCTTGTAATAAAAGAAGCCAATTTAATCTGCTGAGATTACGAAATTTTGCTCAAAGGGAATCCAATAAAAAGTATGTCACAGTGTGATAGTAAAGTTTATATATTTAATGACTTAATGAAAATATCTACATTGGATCAAGTGTCAATGATTGCCAACATTTGTGATCGTAATTGTGATATTGCCAAGAAACACGCTGTAAAACCAGAATTTTATTTTCAGAATTTCATCGACACCTTTCTTCCATTCCCTGATCTGCAAAGAATGTGTATTTATTTATTAGAAATAGAAATGGGGGTCACGATGGCTAAGTGGGTAGGATGTTGGTTCGCTAGCCTGTTTTATCCATGCATCGCCAAAAAAGTACATCAAGAATTTCCAGTGGATCCTCCTTGTCAGTGATGGTGGACGGAGGGCCTGACGTGAACAGCTGTCTAGTCATTCGGATGGACCGGAAAAGATCCCTTGACAGTTGGAATTTGATATAAGAGTAGGAAGTAGTGCCCCTGTCCTGACAAAATTTCCATCAGAGAACACTGTATGGCATATACTCGTGTTCATTAATCCAGTTTCACGTCTTCCATTAGGCCAGGTTAGGTGCATAACAGAAGGACGCTACACCCCATTTCATTTCATTAGTCCATTTCAGTTTGGAGCAGGACGCTAAACCCCATTTCATTTTATTTAGAAATAAAATCAATATTTAGACCAATTAAAAATACATTTCTACAAAAGTATTTGTACTTAAGATTAATTATTTCCAATAATAGTATGGCAAATCTGTTATAGAAACACAAGAAATAAACTGGATTCGCAGAAAATATCAAAAGGAAGAGCACATGATCAAAAAATATTTCCATTCTTCCATAATATACCCTAACTACTAATATCTATATTTCTGATAATTAACCTTTACTTTCTGATGAAAACATCTTCCAAGTACCGGTAACTGACTCAGCAAAGCACAGAAAATTAATTGTGCGTGTCCTCATAATGACTATGAACTTGATGTTAATCACAGGCTTCAGACCTGCATTCATTAAATCACATATGATGGCTTTACCTGAGTGATTACCACATAAAGAGATCCAAGCCTAGGGGCAAGGAACAAAGTTTTTACTCTTCAAATTTGGAAGAAGAACTCAAAGTCTTCTTTCCATTGAGTCAACTGGCGTGGTTTCGAATGGGGTCGCCTGCCCATTACCTCGTTGGTTTTTCCGAGTCCTCCGTTTTCCTCCCACAAGCCAATTAATTAATGAAACAAACTTAAACAAATGAACTAGTTTGTCCAATATCACTCCCTCTTTCTATTCAAATTTAGAGCAACTCCAGATATACCATCTCTGTGCCACAGTTCTTGTTAACTTTTATGAAACAGTTTGTTTTAGTTTGCTTAAAGATACATTATGTAAGATTTAGATAAAGAGCTGACAGTTCTCACTATACTATAATAGTTAAAAACTACATAATGTAAAGGTAAATCGTGGAAAATTTCAGTCAAATTGATCCACTATGAACCGAGATATCAACTTTGTGCATTTTCGTCTAGCCTAATTCATCATTACTAAAATTAGTACGCTAAAAAAGAATAGTCTTGATTATCCACTGTTTTGATTTAATTATCAATGAGCGTTAGCAGCATATACGATCCCAATCAAGTCGATATCGAAGGCCAGCCTTGACATCGAGAGTTGATTATGGTCTGGATAAGGTAATTAATGTCTAATTGATCACTTAGAGAAGATTTCAGGCCTAAAGAAAGACATGCAAAAGGCAGATTTAGCCCTTGCATAATGCATGTTTAAAGCAAAATACAATATATAAAACAGACACATAAAGAGTGTATTAAAAGGCAAGATAAGCTTTGTTCCTGTATACAAATCATTTTTAATAACTTGTCAATAAAAGTAAGCAAGGTCTATTTGTTTACATCTGCCATGAAGCAATATTTATACATATGAATTATGATAAAAGTTTTTTTTCCTAGGCTGAAAGAAAACTCCAAAAGGTTCTCTTTTTTTTCCACATCAGAAGTAGCGCGAGTGAAACCTGAGCTGGAACATTGTTCTTGTAGTGGAGTGGGAGGGGGGGATATATCGTAAGATCTGTCATTGAGTCAACTGGCGTGATTTCGATTTCGGTTGTATGTGACAAGGGGTAGGGTCATTATATCTTTGTAAATACGGATGTTCTTTTTAGAGACCCAACTTTCAAAATATTGTAGTTTGCACGGAATTCAGGATTCAATATCCCTCTAATGATAAGGAACTTTTAATTAGTAATTATTATTGAAGTTGTGTCATCTTGCCCCACCCCCCATGCACATCTTTAGGTACCAATTTAATCTAACTAGATCACATAAACAAGAAATTTCAGTCACCGGTAATAAACAAATGTTGTGACATTGTCAAATATCTGAAAAATGGTACCGGGTGTTGAGAGACATACAGCAAACAATGTCATGAGAAATTTTGTATTTTTTTTATCTTAGAGCAAAATGAAAAATATTGTATTGTTTTTTTTATTGTTTTTTTTTATCTACTGTATCAGGCCACTGAATTCACAAAGCATTCTCAGGCTTAAAAGTTAAGAATCAATCAATGAAAGAAAATCAATGATGCAGAAACATACTTTGCATATAATTTCTTTTTGATGTATTTGATACATTAAAATAACAAAAGTTTTATAAAGGGCTATATATTAGTTAAAATAAGGCAAACAATTCTGAGTTAAATTCTTAACTTAAGTCTGATAATGTTTTGTGAACTCAGGGTCAGTTGTCTCATGTGCATAGTAATAGTATATATAATCTATCTATATCATTTGTTATATATTGAGTAAGATAAGTAAATTTATAGGTGATCTTGTCCTCAGGTGGTAACTAAATATATCCCAAATCAATTTACTCGTTTAACTAGCTGAACAAGACAGGACAAAATCACAACCTGTTAGCTCTCCCACACAAAAATATTTATAGATGACATCAGCATTTAACGGTTGACAAATTCCCGACCAGAAAAAAAAACCAAATAAAAGAAAAAGAAGAAAATATAAGCACCTACTTGAAAAGTCATTGAGTTTGAAATCCGGCTGAGGATTCCAGGTAGTTCAAATAAAAACGGAATAGTTTAAACAATTGTCATATTTCATCAACCGTCCCAATTCACTTCTCAAACTTAAAGACAAACAAATACTGTGACACAACTCTACACAAAATAACAACGTGCACACTATTCAGATCAAAGTCTCATTACACCCTAAACCTACGCATGTACACACAACGCAACTGACGAGGACGAGACACCTAGGAATTAAAAGTTAAAGAGCCCCTAACTGGTCAAGGTTGACTACACTTCGTAACCTAATCCCTACAACAGGTACGTTAACCTCTCATAATCTACACTAATAAACAACCCGGTACACAATGACCTTCAAATTCCTTACATCGTAAATCTGACCTCTCATGACCCCTTACCTCTGACCTGCCTGTCTTTAGAATTACCTGTACCCGTCATGTGACCTAGGTAGGCTATAAAAATGTGTTTTTCTAGTTGAGATAATAAAAGAATGTTGAAATGTGGGAGTTAGGCAGATAAATACCGTCTACTTATATGAAAAGCAACTAGAGCATTTCTTGCTTCTATTATTATCAATTTAAAGTATCATAAAGAGAGAGAGAGAGAGAAATGGGATTTAACGTTGTCCACTAACTAGGTCATTTCAGGAATAACATATTGTTTAATTTTATTTCAATAATTCGCTTGCGCGTAGGGGTCTTTAGTAGTGGGAGGAAACTGGAGGACCCGGGGAAAACCCACGAGGTTGGACAGGCGACATTACTTCTTGTCACGTACAAACGTCAATTCGAAACCACACCAGTTGGCTCAATGACAGGTTTTATGATACAGCATGTGCACATGCTAACCATTCAGCCATCCAACCCCTCAAAAGTATCATAAACTACGTCTTCCATGATATACATACATCATTATAGCATGAATGAAGGGATTAGGCAATTATAATATTTTAATAAAGTTGAAATTAAAGTGAATTTAGTTTCCGATTCATAATATAAAAAATCTTAATGAATGTCATGAAAAATATCAAATTAAAGCAACATTAAGAAATATTAGATAAACAACTAGGTATAATAGTTTTAGTTGTTACAATGCAATATATGTCCACATTTTGCATAAGATAGACAGAGCACAAGCTACAATTTTTTTATTTTTACATACAATCAGAGGCCATAATCCAGCAACTTATGCTCTGATATGTGCAAGTATTGAAACAAAAAAAACGAGATCCTTTAGATGTAGACATATATTTTAAGTTTCATCAAAATCAGATCAAAAATGGTACTTTTAGAGGGTCCAAAACCTTGGTAAACATACTTTTACACTATTTGCATACAAGGAGCAGCCTTTTTGTCAGCATTTCAGTCTGATTTTCCCGAAATTCAAACTTGACCATCATTAGGCCAGGGTCTAATGGTGATATATTGAAACAAGTTAAAATTGTTATTTTTCAAACAATAAGGGGAAATAATCTAAAGGAATCAAGATTATTCAAGATTTTTCTGATATAAACAAAAATGGAAAGTTTCATCAAAATTTAATCAAAATTGTGACCTCTAGTGGGTCCACAAAGACTCCAAAACCTTAATGTACCATACTTTTACACTATTGCTCAGGAGGAACGGACAATTTCTTTGGTAGCTTTGGTCTGAATTTCACTAAATTCGAACTCAACCATCATTATGGTGTAACAGTGATATATTTGATTTGAATGGGTATTTTTTAAATCGGATAAATCGGATCACAAGCTAAAAACACAATTTTATTTGTACAATCAGCGGCCATAAACCATGAATTTACAGTCAGATATGTGTGAATATCGAAAGGAACCAAGATCTTTGCGTTATAAACATATCAAAAATATGAATTCTAGAGTGTCCATATCTAAAAATATATGCCAATATCGAAAGGAACCAAAATCATTGGGAAATAAACCTATATTTCAAGTTCCGTCAAAATCAGATATAAATTGTGACCTGTACAGGGTTCACAAACAAATTGTGGACAGACAGACAGGGGCGACAACAATATGTATACATCCACATGAAAATGTAGGTGTATTAAAATAGCCAAGTTAAAATGTTAAAATAAATTGGTGGACAAATCCTACAGTACATGTATGTAATCTCTCTCCACAAAAGGCATCAATTGGGGTTTAAGGTCCTACTGCATCAACTGGTCAAACGAAGAAGGGCATACACCATACAGTGTATACTATGAGGGAAATTTTTTCTCAAACAGTGGTGCTTCCGCCTACCCGTATACAGAATTAGGACTGTAAAGGGTTCTTTAACCTTTATCATGCATGCGAATATGTATACACAGGGCTTTGATTTTTCATCACATCAGAATGATTGGACCCAGTTCCCTTGTTGCTCCTCTTTTCCAAGCCCACCGTCATAGACCACTGCCATGGGGAACAAATCCAGACAGTAGGACAGACAGTCAGTAGTCTGCGATATTAACCTTGGTGGAACAAGACATTAAACCCCACAAAGGAAGGAAGGAAGGAACATTTGGTGATCCATTAAAAAAATAAAATACCTGCTTTTATTGTGACCCCCATCTTAAAACATTCTTGCTCAATTCTAGCCTGGAGGTCGGGTGTTCGATCCCTGCATTGGCCGAGAAAGTTCATCTCGATTTTCCGGCGTGGTTTTTCCCTCGTCAGTGATGCAGACGGAGGGCCAGACAAGGACAGCTGTCTAGTCGTTTGGATGGGATGAAAAACCGAGGTCCCGTGTACACATTGGTGTGCACCTAAAAGATCCCTTGGCAGTTGGAATTCAGTTGCCGACAGAGCAAAATTTCACTCATAGAACACTGTATCGCGTATGCCTGTCTTCAATTAGCCCGGGTTAAGTTTAGAAGTGTAGGACATTAAAGGGACAGTCCCGAATAGAACAGAGCCTCAAAAATAAAAGTCTGAGTACGTATGAAATTTAAACGCCAAAATATAGAAGAATGGTGTATATACCTTGACTCAAAATTTCAGCTCAAAATATTGAGTCGTTTGGACGTGAGCGTTAAAACAGCTTATCCGGACACGTAACCCTTTTAAGATTTCGGGTCAATTCTTTCGTTTGGTGACCCGATGACTGATTCCCGTTCCTTTAGAGGTCTATACGGTGAATGGTCCATGTGCTGTACTTGATAACAAAAGGTAAATTTCACCGATACATTATTTTTATAAAATAAAACTCTGGTTTTATCAAATCACCGCATAATACATTTTGGAACAACAGACTCCATTTCAAGATGATGACTGTGGGTTTAATATGTTTGAAAACGTATCACATATTTTTATTCTCAAAAACATTATCGGGATTGACCCTTTAAACACCATTTCATTCATTCATTCATTCTTGCTCAATGATTGCAAAATTTATGTCTATTAACCCAACAACCCATTAAACATTCGATAATTTACTACGCAAATTCAGTTTTATTTCTTTAAAAAATATCCCCTTGTGAATAAGTAAATAAAATTTACAAATTTCATCATCGTGACATTTTTTAAATCATAATGGCGTTGAACTTGAACTTAAAAATATAGTAAAATATATAATCCCAAATCCCACCCACAAATATGTCTAATACAATAAGCGTAAACATCAAGTTCGTTGTAATGACATTTTAAAGATCAGTTTAGAAAATTATCAAATGTCTCCGGGGCCAAGAAAGCTTAATTTCTTCCGGACCTAGATCCCACGACACTGTGACGCAAGTTCAAGTTCAAGCTTATAGTCAATAACTGTTCTAATGGACAATAATAATGTAATCTGATTTCACAATCGTGTTTAAAATGTCACTTCGAATACACGTGTAAACATTACACGTGGAAAAAAATATTTCAAAACAGACCGATTAACCTTGACAATCTAAAAGTAATTTACGCTATTGTTTTTTTCTACTTGTGATTATTTGATTTATATATCACATGTTTGATGTCGCAAGAATTCACTGAAATTTCTCCAAGTTACAATAATCATTTGCCAAATTATATAAAAAGAAATTATCTAAGCTTATTTATGTGATGTATATAGGTAATGCCATATATATCTTTTCAATGTTGCAACAATAAATGATTTGTTTCTGTTTCAAGATAAATGATTGTGTTTCTGAAGAATAAATAATGTTCTTTTAACTTAACAGTGTTTCATGTCAAATTAAGAAAGAAAAGTAGATCAGTAGTCCAATTCAGTCTGATAAAATATTTCAGTCTGATAAAATATTTAAAATTTCTCTTTTAGGCTTTTCTTCATGAACATTTTTTTTCAGAATCTATTTAAGACAAAGTCTTACAATCCTTTATTCTAGTCTCTAACAATGTTATACTATGCATTCGATGCCATCAGATGTCTGCAATATTTAGTGGATTCAAATTCAATTTCTGGTCAATGCGGTTTCCGTAAAAATGAACAATCAAGACTTTTTTTATTATTGTAACTACGGTAGTAATGATAATTGATGCTAATCTATAATTCAATCACTAATTTATAGGCTCACAGTGAAGTAATGTATTCTTCTTTCATAATCTTATTTTTTGAACTATTATAGCAAGAATTGTCAGCTATATATCTAATCTTAAAGCTACAATTTCAAATATTTAAGTTATTTTTTTAAAATGTATTAAAATAAAGCTCAAGATAGATGGTACCCATAAACAGTCCTACCTTGTTAAAGGATAATCCTATAAATCCTATAATTCACTATTGCCAGTTGAGAAATTGGCAAAAATATCCTTTTCAATTTTTAAAACGTTGAGAAAATCGGTGTTCAAACCGGTCAAATCACTGATCTCTATAAAAGGAGGTAATTAACTTATTATTTTGGGTGTCAGGTCTCGGTCAACTAGACATAATTATCATTTACTGGCTAACCACAGACCTTGACGATCGAGACAACACCCGCTCACGTGCGTAGACGGTGTTTTCCATTGAAATGAAAAAAAAATTATTTTCAAGCCGCTCAAGGCGAGTAGAAAATAATTCAAATTTGTATGTGAATAAATTTTAAATGTTAGAATGATGCCTATGATCATATATTAGTTAGTTGACAACCTATTTAGTAAAAGACATTCAAATTTTCGTAGAATAAATGAAATTTTCGCTTTAACTAGTGCCGCTTTAACTACCAATTACTTTGTGACTGGGGGGGTTGGATGGCTGAATGGTTAGCATGCGCGACTGTCGTAGAGTAAACTGGCGTGGTTTCCAATCCTGGGTTGTACGACATTGTACGTGGCAAGGAATAAGGTCGCCTGTCCAACCTTGTGGGTTTTCTCCGGGTCAACCGGTTTCCCTCCTACTGCTAAAGACCCCTATTTGCAAGCAAATTTTTGAAATAAAAATTAAATCATGTGTTCGTCCCGAAATGACCTAGTTTGTGCCAAGTGGACATTAAACCCCATTTCTCTCTCTCTCACTTTGGGACTGGATAAACCTGGCTAGTTTGTAAATAGCTTTCGTCAAAGTTTACACACAGCCTCAAATAGTCACGTTTTTTAGGTGACTAAATGAGAGATAGGTTGCCAGACAACTAACCATATGCTCACAGCACCTTATTCGTCCAAGCAGTCCATAAAGGTTGCCACATATATTTTCTTTTAGTGGTACTGAAAAACATCCCTTTAAAGATGCATTATGTAAGATTTAGATTTAGAGCTGGCAGATCTTACTAAATGAATATTTTGAAAATGTCATTCAAAATGTCTTTTCACTGAGTGAAGTTATGATGTTGCTTAGATTGTTTATTATCATAGCAACTGTACTGGAACATTGAGACAAAGTCTTGATTATCCATTTTATCACAAAAATTGTTAAATCTTGGAATGTTGTTCCCATCCATTTAATCTCTGCTATCCGATTGTCTAGAGAATAAGTTATTGACTTTTCATATGGATAAAGCAAATGTCTAAATAATAGATAAAATAAAATTTGAAGCCAAAATAAAGGCCTGCAATAGGCAGATGTAGCTCTTACATACATAATAGTAAGTATAGAAATCATTACAATTTGTTTGGCTTCTGGTTCTTCCCTATGGTAACATTTATTATAAAATTTAAATATATGAAAAATTTATTTAAGTTATTAGAAATAATTGAAAATCTTTCGCTCATGCATATATACACTTGAGTTACTATAAATGTCCACAAGGTTTTCCATATTGACAAAGGGCAATAACTATGGGAAATCCCCAAACTGACCATAGATAGAGCAGTTTGTCCAGAAAAGTGTCAGTTTATTTACATGCATGCTACAATTAAAAAAAAAACTGAAGCAAAAATGGATTAAAACCACTATATTATCTTTCATTCGAAGTTGTTGATTGGCATTATAATTGAAGTTAATTCATTTTTGGTGTAATCAAGATTGCAAATTTGTTTAGAAAAGTGTGTGGGTGTGTGTGTTGGTCTGGATCTCCCACTCATACTAACAGCAACAAGGGTTCAATCCCAGCTCAGGGCAAAGAACTTTATCGTTGTAAGTGAGAGGGATATTCGGTCTCCCGTCCGATCAGGCAGGTTTCCCCCGATTTCTTTGGTTTCTTCCTGCAGTAATGATCGAAATCATTCGCAAGATCTGTGCCAAGGGCCAAATTGGAAAAAGGCCTCAGGCCTAATTTGCTACCCTTGTAAAATGAAGCGATTATTAACCCAATCCATCCCCACCGCATACCCTGTCTTGTAACTAAAAATAATCACGATAAGAGACATACATTGTAATAGCCTACATACAGATTTATAAATCAATATTAACTGTGGAGTGTAAAGATAAAAAATCTCTGATATAAAAAGGCCATGGCTATCTATCTCAATTATGCCGATGTATTACACTGTCGTATACACATGTCTGAACATTCTAGGAGGTAAAATGCACCTAAATTGGAGACAAATGAGAGAACAAAAATATCTCATGAAAAGCTATGTGTTGGTGACATTTGGAACATTTATATTAAAATCACCAGTCTCTTTATAGAACTGGAACAGCTTTTTGTAATAAACAATTTATTCATATGAATGATGTAGTAAATCAATTATTAGGTGAAATTGAAATGAACAACGCGTCACCAGTCGGGTTGAATATAAATATATTGTGCCAAACATGTGGTGATCAATCATCAATATTAAATTAATGATATCAAAAATCATTTGTTATTCCAAATGTTTTCTTTAATTGATTTATTTTCAAATGTATTAATTTTTAATATTAACTTTATCTTGTAACCAGACCCCTTTCTGATGTACTACTTGTACCTGATACCATCTTGTATTGTTAACGACACTTCTATTAAAATTACATACAATGTTCAGTGAAAGCTGATGCAAGGGAGATAAATCTGCTTATTACAGCTTATCTTGATCGTCACAAGTCAATAAATGAAAAGGGGTTTACCATAATCGCATCATTTTACAAGGGTAGCAAATTAGGCCCGAGGCCTTTTTCCAATTTGGCCCTTGGCACAGATTGTGCGAATGATTTCGATCATTACTGCAGGAAGAAACCGAAGAACTCGGGGGAAACCTGCCTGATCGGATGGGAGACCGAATATCCCTCTCACTTACAACGATAAAGTTCATGCCCTGAGCTGGGATTGAACCCTCATTGCATTGGTGACCATCCTACTGTTCTGCTCCAACTGGCATAATGAATATGGGCATATGCAAAACAGCTATGAGAGAAGTTTTACCTCGGCAGCGGCACTACATCCTACTCTATATCGAATTTCATCTGCCAAGGGATCTTTTACATTTCCGCCAATGTGTATATGAGACCTTGATTTTTTGTCCCATACTAACGACTAGACAGCTGTCCTTGTCAGGCCCTCCAGTTTAATAAATGAAATGAAATGAAGTCTACTGTCCTACTGTTCTGAGAGAGAGAGAGAGAGAGAGAGAGAGAGAGAGAGCACTACTAACTGCAATCAATGTTATCCAATGGTAATATTGTAATATCTTTTTAAAATGGGGGGGGGGGGGGGGGGTGGATGGCCAAATAGTTAGCATGTGAATTATTGGATCTGACCAAAGAGGTTTAGCTTGTTGTACAATACAAGTAACTTCACCCCGCCACCCACACACACAAAATATAATAGATTTCTATAGATTTCCTTATAAAAAGAAAATCTTAAATTGAATCGTGATACTATGTAAGAAAAATCTTATCCTTTTTTCATAATCATTAGCAGGGCTGTATGTAGGATTTTAAAAGTGGGGGTGCAGCGAAGTGTTTGGGGGCGGCAAAAAAATGCCGGAGTTACCGTGCGCGGAGCAGCGACTAGCGCTGACCCATAAATAGAGGTAAAAAATAACACGGCAGGAAACACATTTTTCTGCCACACGGGTGGTATCTTGTATTTTACATTGCGGCAGATTTTTTCTGAGAGGCATTTGCTCCTGATGCCCTGCCCCTTAGATCCGCGCCTGTGGTGGCATCTCATAGTCTCCCACATAAGTGATATAAGAGAGTTCGGATCAGGGCAAACTAATCCGGTACCCATTGGCTTGTGGGCGCCATTAAAACTGAACGACTCATATCAGAGGCTTAAGAGCATCACTGTGTGATCATAATCAAGTGTATTATAATTTAATAATTGAAAGGCTGTCAAATTTTTGGAGGATGCACCATTTCTCGGGCGCTTTATTTTTCTGGGGGTGCAATGTACCCCCTGCACCACGCGCCTGCTAGATACGGCCCTGATCATTAGTCTACACAGGGCGGCCATCGTCAGTCGATATAAATACAGACCGAACAGAAGCTATTAGTAACAATAACAACTTATTAATCCAATTCTAATGATATTACTTTGTGTAATATTATTTTCCTACAGAGAGCTGTATTTGTCTTGTAATACAGTTCCTTTAACCAGACTTCTTTTGTCTTATATTATCACCATGGTAACTTTTACCTGATTTACCTACCCTGGTGGGATTTAACACCACTTGACAACAATCCTTGTGACAAGCAGACGTGAGAATCTATCCCATAATACATACATAAAGAGATCGAAAGTGCGTGGTTATTATTATTCCATGCTTTACATGATTTGTCAAATAAAATACACAAGTAACAGCTTGTTTGTAAAACACTGAAAATCACTTTCTATTGAATATATTCATACGAACTTCACCCACTATAAAATCAAAGGAAATGAAATGAAATGGGGTTGAATGTCCTACTACTACTTAGCTCATCATCACAAACTATAAAGCCCCAGCTATAAACCGTAGAAGAGAGAGAGAGAAATGGGGTTTAACGTCCACTTGACACAAACTAGGTCATTTTGGGACTAACATATGTTTTCAAACAATTGTTGACAGGGGCGACGACAAATTACGTCCACATGAAAATGTGGGCGTATAAAAATAGAAGGGAAAGGATCTGCAAACAACCCTACTTCTTGTCAAGCATAGGTGACAGGTTTAATTAATTACCAGAAAGCATATATCAATGTTTGAAATAGAAACAGGCTAAGTTCATGCAGGCTGTTCAGATGAACAGCTGAATCATATACTTGATATAAATCTCTGTTCCAACCTCAAGTTTTTTTTTCTGGTTTCCTCCCACTGCTAAAGACCCCTGACACACAAGCGAATTATTGAAATAAAATTAAACCATATGTTAGTCCCAAAATGACCTAGTTTTTGTGGAGTGGACATTACACCCCATTTCTCCCTTTCTCTCTCAATAGCTGTTACTACAAAACAACCAAACTATGTTCTATTTCCCCTGTATAAATAAATCTATATTGATTTTGATACATTAAGAGGCAAAGCCACAACAATATCTTACCATAAATACAGTAGTTTATCATGATTAATCATTTATTTAACCTAGTAATCTCCCTTTGATGTTTGATTTCTATCATTTTATTAGTGACATGATGATGTCAAGGATCTGTCAATAACCCATCACATTTTAACATACCACATGGTCATTAAACATAGATTATGTGCAATATTTATAGTACCGATCTGCAGGGGCAGATTCAGGATTTTCAGAAAGGGGGGGGGGGCGTATGCTGCCCCCAAGTGGGATTGTAAAGCCCAGCCCTCGGTGTGCGGAATGATGTGCAATCAACCAAGTCACCAACCAGCTTGTTTCGGACTACATTGGGATTTCCAATCTAAACCTTTTCTGTTCTCCCATCCCGCTGCAATAGTAGGTTGCAGGGGAACATGTATATATTATTCCATTTGCGGCAATAACAATTGAGGGAAAAATGGTTCCAAAGGGAGGAAGAATAGATACCTGAAAAAATCTAAATCCCTCAATTATGTTGGATATTATCTTCCTCACTTGGATCGGCCAGTGGGGGTTCTACCCTGATTTCCCCATGTCAGTTGGGCAGGATGGAGAGACTGTCAAGGAATTTATTTTTTTAATTGTTTGATATTACGCAAAAGTAAAATAACAAGAGTAGGTTATAATCTCCTAACTAGGACTCCATCGAATTAAAAACAATCAAATGATTTTATCTAACAACTATATCGCCTGCTACGTGAAATCCATTGAATTAAAAACAATAAAAAGATTCTACCCAACAACTGTATTGTGTGAAGAGGATGTTGAATGTTGCAAATCAAATTTCCATTCATCATAACTTTGAAAAACTGAACGGAATTAAACTATCTTTGGGTTTTTTTTCTCAGAAATTAAACTTTCACAATAGATTACAATGGATTCAAAATACCTCTAATATTAGTGGTTATAAGAATTGAACATATACATACCTATATTAGCAAGCCTTAAACAGATACTTGATATATAATTGTACTCTGGTATACCGTTAAATTTTTCTCAATTCAAAACATTTTAACCTAATTATTCTTTGCCGTTTAAGATCATATAAATCATGCTTGTATATACAAGAAACAGTAGCACATTCCTTCTATAACGACAACAATGGCTACACATGAGCTTAGTAATGATGTTTGAACTTAATATGTAAAACAATATCTACTGCACGTAAACCATCAATAATAGGGTTAAAATCATGACAATGGAATAACGGTGATTATTTTCTATCTTGTTAGAAGTACTTAGTTTATAAACCTCTAATAAACTAAGTTTAAAAGAGCCAGAATTGTTTACATCTTCCAAACAATGTTTGTATTCCTTTTTTTTCGAAATAATTTGCCTTGCTTGAAAAAAAACTTTAAAGGGGCAGTTTCGAATTCAAGACAACACCTAAAAGGTTAATCTGTGAAATATATACAATTTGCCTTGCTTTAAAGGTGCATTTTGGAATGCAAGACAACATTAAAAGGTTTATCTACATGTATGTACACAATTTCATGGAGAAAACATATTGATATTATCGGACATGCACACTTGATGTGACTCAATGATCGAGCTACGTAATTATAATCAGATGGAAATTTCTACAATTTGAAACCCGAACAATTGAATGGATAGTATAAAGCATGGATACTGTTTCGTCAAAACATGTCCTAAGCAAGTTGGCAAACATCTGACCGGCAATAGGCCCAATCAGACATCAAGGTATTGAAATACATACTTATGGGGCAATTACAAAAAGATGGTAATTCCTACAATTTGAAATATGCACAAACGCATGGAGAGTATAAAATGACACTTTTTGGGAAATTAGGTATATGGGGAACCATATATTACCCAACAAGATGAAATATTTCTGAAATCAAAAAGTAATTGTTTAAAAACGTTTCCATTAGCTGTATGTGTAAGCTTATAACATTTTTTCCTATCAAAATAATTTTGCATGTGTAGAAGATTTCAACTCACCAGTTGCCTGCATTGCATGATGAGGTATCTGTATAACGCCTGTGGTTGCAGTGATATATTGTGGTTGTCCCTGATGACTCTCCCCGTTGTGATAATGCTGGTCAGAGGTCAAATTATTTTGTTGAGGGGATTCCCGCCTGATGTTCGAATTCCCTCCATAACCAGACATGACTACTCAAGGCTCTGCAAAAACAATATAAATATGTAACAGTTTTATGATTGACCTGGCTGCAAAGTACCAGTGGATGAAACAGCTTTTCATTGATCCAAAATATGATCTAACCACCTGATGATCTATCAGGCCCCAAGTTCACAAAGCATTCTCAAACTTTCATATTGAGAATTTACTCAACTTTCAATCACTGTTTAGGAGAACTATCTATGATCCAGAAACACAAAACTTTGAACATATTTGATACATTAAAACAACAAAAGTTTTATAAAGTTCTATATTTTAGTTAAAAAAAGACAAACAATTTTTAGTGAATTCTCAACTTAAGTCTGAGAATGCTTTGTCAACTCGGAGCCAGGTCTACATAGTCTGAGAGCAATTTTTTACTCTTAAAACATCAAGCATAATGTCAATTAATCTTTTATCACTGTCAATCAAATCACATCAATACTTCAAAAGACCTCCATTTGGTAGTGTAACATCATGCAAAGTCTTATACGGTAAGTATTTACGCAAAGAATTGTCAGGCATGTCATAAAGAGTGCCGATTGTAGCGCTCTTCATCCTTAAGTTTAAAGTGAACAAAAGCAACACGATGTCTTGTATGTCGGTAAGGGACTTAGACATCTATTTGAGGGTGTTAAATTTTAAGGTTTTAAATGTTTAATTCCAAAGTACTTCAATGTAGGTAGGGAAGAGAGGTCTAATATATGCAATCTAACTAAAGGTATTTTAATTTTAAAAAATCGTAGCGTAAGTTACGTCCATTTAAAGTTTACATTGATTCCTATTAATTTCCCACTGCCATCTTTATGCAGTACTAGAACGATGAAATTCACTGGATGTGGAAGGCCATCGTCACTAGGCCTATGTTACTCCCCGGTCTGAGCTATCCCTACACACCATATTTCCGCCTTGAGACAGCCCTAGTGTAGCCACCAACCCTGATGAACAGGCGACCCTACTTCTTGTCACGTACAACCGGGAATTGAAACCACGCACGTGCTAACCATTAGGCCATCCAACCCCCCCCCCCCCCCCCGTTGAACAGACAGACAAACAAACCAGAGTCACAAATATTAGTATAGATACTACAGTTTCTTTCCACTGGTACAGTTTGGGTGCTAACAATATGGGACTAACATAATATGTGGGCTGAAAACCATGCCACTTGATGACTCAATGACAGATCTTTTGATCTAAAGTGCACCTATCAGACTATTCAATTTTGTTCATGCATAACCTCTGCATGTCTGGTGCTACCAGAGACCTACTATAACTTGACATGCCATAAAAACACACTGATCTAATTTTACTCATTCACCTCTTTCAGTTTATCCTGAGGCTACCTACTAATGACTAATTTATAACCTGACACAAAATAATCAATACAAACTTTATTTCCAAATCAGACAAAGAGACAAAACATGTAAATAATCTGCCCATGGTCATAATTAAGCATCAAGTAAATATCAAAATCACGGAAACTTGATATATAGGTTCCTCCAAATGGGATTGTGTAACGATTCACAATTTAATGTCATAAATAAAGACTTTGTATGTTTGTTTAATTCTACTGAATGTCATTTACAATTTACTGTATTTGTAGACACAAATTCTAATTTATCACAGCTTAATCCACAATACATCTTGTAGAGAGAGAGAGAGACAAACTAGGTCATTTTTGGACTAACGTATTGTTTTATTTCAATAATTGGCTTGCGCATAGGGGTCTTAAGCAGTGGGAGGAAACCGGTGTGCCCGGAAGAAACCCATGAGGTTGAGAAGGCGCCCCTATCTCCATGTCACATAAGCTCACACTAGGCTCATGACTTCAAACACGGTGCATAAATTTAAAGTCAATCAGATATTAACTTTGGCCTTTAGACCATCCACAAGATCTTTAAAAGCGATCAAGTGCCATAGATCTGGCACTTATTATTGGAAATCATTGAAAATGAATAGGATTCTTCATCTCATGACCTTAAACACTGTGTATAAATTTAAAGTCAATTGGATATTAACTTTAACCCCTAGAGCATTCACAAGATATTTCAAAGTGATCAAGGGCCATAACTCTGACAGTAATTATGGAGGCAGACCACCATTAAATTTCACACTCTCGGTACCCACAAATTGTAGTTCGTCTATTTATAGCAATTCTCTCTCCTTCTCTTTCTCCCCCTTTGCATGGACATTTTTGTTAATTTGTTGGTCTAGAATGGAAGAAGAGGGTTTGAATTAATATTTTCTGCCAGGTTTTGAAAAATATTCATGATTTTGAGGCGGAAGGATAACTGAGTTATCAGGTTGGCTACGGTGATAAGTACGGCAACTAGTTACATGTTTTGGGTATGCTTCTTCAAGTTGGTGTATCTCAAAATTTTGGTGGTCAACCTCATACAAATTTTAGTGCAAAGATATGGTCATTTGTTCCTCTGTCTATAGTGAAAAGCATTCAGCTCAACGAAAATTTGGGGAAAAGTTGGAGGTCGGCAAAGAGGCCAGAATTAACATTGAAGTCAATGGGGAAATTAATGGTGGTCTGCCTCCTTATCGGAAATCGTTGAAAATCAATATGCTTCTTTGTCTAAAACCTTACAGATACGCCATCAGAAAAGTATTTATTGGGTGGTTATTCCCAAAGTATTTTCGTATATGGAAAGTAGAAATATCAAATCTTCATGCAATAATCCTGGATTCCCTGCGAAACACTCATGGAGTGCATACAAGAGAAAAATGTAAGGGTTTCAATAATCAGCAGCCCAATAATTAGGAATGTCTGCTTGTGTGATGTCAAAGGTTGAATTGGGAGATTGGGCGATTGATGTATTGAAACCCTTACATTTTTCTCCTGTATGCACTCCATGATAAACTATGAAGAATTAGATGTAGACACTTTCTGAGATATAAACTTTATGAAGAGTGAGATGTACAACACTTTCTGAGATATAAAACACAAAAAAAGACATGGGCAGTGGATAATCAGAAATTTAATTTCGACTTCGATAATATGATAAATCGATAGCGATTAAAGACAACATTGACTTGTATATGCAATGAATTATCCTCCGACTTCACACCCATTGCATCAACTAAGTCACATGACCACTTTTACTTTTAATAGATTTTTATAGCAGGTGTAATTCCCTGGTGTAAACAGTTTTTTTGAGATGGATTTGAAGCAAAATTTTGATACATTAATTAGTGATTAATTAGTTTGAGTATGATTTTAGCCGAAATACATCATCAAATCACCATGGGAACGTATCTTTATACACTTTATGAGTTTATAGTCTATCGGAACTTTCGCCTCTAGAGCGTCCACAAGCAGACCAACGTTTGGGGGGGGGGGGACTACAATATACGACCATATTTCAATGTGGGCTTATAAAAATGTATAATTATCTAGTTTTTACCAGGCCTGTAGTCAGGGGGGGGCAACTGCCCTCCCAATACTGAGTCTTCCCCCCCCCCCCCAATATCACAAGAAATTTGGCCCTTACCGCAAAATTCATGCTAGTTGGCCCTTCCAAAAACATCTTTGCCCCCCCAAAAACAACTTTCTGGCTACGGGCCTGGTTTTTACTTGGACAAAGCACTGCCCTTTGACATTAAAAGCGAAATCCTTTCAAGCTTATAATATACAGTGTAATGTCAAACTACCAACCGATAGTAATGAAGTTAATATAGTTACTGTACTCAGTTGAACTCACAATTAATTAGAATTTCCTGCACAATCTTTTGTTCTTGCACACAAAAGCCTATTTATTTTCTTCTTAAGCTCCTTATTTCTGAAATCCAATATGGTCCAGGGTGTTTCAATTATTAGCTTAAATTAAACACTAACAAAAAGTCTGGCCCTAAGTTCACAAAGCATTCTCAGACTTAAGTTAAGAATTTACTCAAAATTGTTCGCCTTATTTTAACAAAAATATAGCCCTTTATTAAACATTTGATGTTTTAATCTATTAAATACACCAATATGTTCATATGTGCAAAGTTTTGTATTTCTGGATCAAAGATATTTCTCATAAAGAGTGATTGAAAGTTGAGTAAATTCTCAACTTAAGTCTGAGAATAGAATACTATGATGAACTTAGTAGACTGAGAGCTCGATGACCAAACTGTAAAAAGTTGAGCACGAAAGGTTTGACCATCGGAATGTGACTGCATATCGAAAAGAATAGGAAAAAGTCATTTCTTGAGTTTCGCGGTTGGGGCATAAGGGGGGTAGGCCCCCGGAAAGGGGTCGCAAGTTGTGCTTTGAATTAAAACTTTGAGCACGAGATTCATTTTCACATGGTATGTTCTATGAGGTATATAGAGTAAGAAACATAGGTTGCCAGGCAACGAAACATACGCCCACAGCAGCTAAATCGTCCGGGCAGTCAACAAGAGTTGTCGCATATTTTACTTTTTTCGGTAATGAAACATTTATAATACACTAAAATCTGATTAAAAGTAACAACTCATTATGTAATTATCAGAAAATCATTGGAATTTGTTTGGCTTTGATAAAGTTCTCCTCCATGCTGTTCAAGTTATCTAAATTCATTGAAACTCAATATACTTGTTCGTCTCATGACCTTCAACAATTTATATAAATTTAAAGTCAATCGGATATTAACTTTAGCCTCTAGAGCGTCCACAAAATTTTGAAAGTGATCAAGGGCCATAACTCAGTCAGTAATTATCTGAAATTGCTGAAAATCAATAGGCTTTTTCGTCTCATGACCTTAAACACTGTGTATAAATTTAAAGTCAATCGGTTATTAACTTTAGCCTCTAGAGCGTCCACAAGACTTTTATAAGCAATAAAGGGCCATAACTCTGACAGTAATTATCAGAAATTGCTGAAAATCAATAGGCTTCTTCATTTAATGACCTTAAACACTGTGTATAAATTTAAAGTCAATCGGTTATTAACTTTAGCCTCTGGAGCGTCAACAAGATTTTTTAAAGAGATCCAATTGTAATTATCGGAAATTGCGGAAAATCATTAGTCTTTTTCGTCTCATGACCTTAAACACTGTGTATAAATTTAAAGTCAATCAGTTATTAACTTTGGCCTCTAGAGCGACCACAAGATTTTTTTAAGTGATAAAGGGCCATAACTCTGACAGTAATTATCGGAAATTGCTGGAAATCAATAGGCTTCTCGTCTCATGACCTTAAACACTGTGTCTAAAACTAAAGTCAATCGGTTATTAACTTTAGCCTCTAGAGCCGTCCACAAGATTTTTATAAGCGTTAAAGGGCCATAACTCTGACAGTAATTATCAGAAATTGCTGAAAATCAATAGGCTACTTCATTTAATGACCTTAAACACTGTGTATTAATTTAAAGTCAATCGGTTATTAACTTTAGCCTCTGGAGCGTCAACAAGATTTTTTAAAGAGATCAAGGGCTATAACTCTGATTGTAATTATCAAAAATTGCTGAAAATCAATAGGCTTTTTCGTCTCATGATCTTAAACACTGTGTTTAAATTTAAAGTCAATCGGTTATTAACTTTGGCCTCTAGAGCGTCCACAAGATTTTTATAAGCGATAAAGAGCCATAACTCTGACAGTAATTATCAGAAATTGCTGAAAATCGAAAGGCTTCTTTATTTCATGACCTTAAACACTGTGTATAAATTTAAAGTCAATCGGTTATTAACTTTAGCCTCTGGAGCGTCAACAAGATTTTTTAAAGAGATCAAGGGCCATAACTCTGATTGTAATTATCGAAAATTGCTGAAAATCAATAGGCTTTTTCGTCTCATGATCTTAAACACTGTGTATAAATTTAAAGTCAATCGGTTATTAACTTTGGCCTCTAGAGCGTCCACAAGATTTTTATAAGCGATAAAGAGCCATAACTCTGACAGTAATTATCAGAAATTGCTGAAAATCAAAAGGCTTCTTTATTTAATGACCTTAAACACTGTGTATAAATTTAAAGTCAATCGGTTATTAACTTTAGCCTCTGGAGCGTCAACAAGATTTTTTAAAGAGATCAAGGGCCATAACTCTGATTGTAATTATCGGAAATTGCTGAAAATCAATAGGCTTTTTCGTCTCATGACCTTAAACACTGTGTATAAATTTAAAGTCAATCAGTTATTAAGTTTAGCCTCTAGAGCGTCCACAAGTTTTTTTTGAAGTGATCAAGGGACATAACTCTGACAGTTATTATCGGAAATCGATGAAAATCAAGAGGCTCCTTCGTCTCATGACCTTAAACACTGTGTATAAATTTAAAGTCAATCAGATATTAACTTTGGCCTCTAGAGCGTCCATAAGATTTTTTTAAGTGATCAAGGGCCATAACTCTGACAGTAATTATTGGAAATTGCTGAAAATCAATAGGGTTCTTCATTTTATGACCTTAAACACTGTGTATAAATTTAAAGTCAATCGGTTATTAACTTTAGCCTCTAGAGCGTCCACAAGATTTTTTGAAGTGATCAAGGGCCATAACTCTGACAGTTATTATCGGAAATCGCTGAAAATCAATAGGCTTCTTCGTCTCATGACCTTAAACACTATGTATAAATCTAAAGTCAATCGGATATTAACTTTGGCCTCTAGAGCGTCCACAAGATTTTTTTAAGTGATCAAGGGCCATTACTCAGACAGTTATTATCGGAAATCGCTGAAAATCAATAGGCTTCTTCGTCTCATGACCTTAAACACTGTGTATAAATTTAAAGTCAATCGAATATTAACTTTGGCCTCTAGAGCGTCCACAAGCAATTGTGGACGCCGGACCGACGGCAATATACGACCACATCAACGTGGGCGTATAAAAAAGTGGTCAAGAAAAAAAATTCCCAGGCATTCTCAAACAAGAAGGGGGTCCAAAACCCCCCAGAGGGGTCAACTGTGAAATTTCGAGCATGAGTGAAATTTGTTTTTCAGTCATCCCTTGGCAACCAATCATGACTAAAAATCATAGTCAAAAAAAATTTCGCCCGGGCATCTACAGATAATTAGAAACTCCCCAGGATGGGGATGCTTAGGGGTTTCGGCATTCAAGGAAAATATGAAATGTTGCGCACGAGCTAAATTTCTTCGCTGATCATTGGGCATCGATGCATGGATCACATATCCAGTGGACAAGAAATCTTTGACCGGGGCATTTCCAGACAAGAAGGGAAAGTGAAATTCGTTTTCCAGTCATCCCTTGACATCCATTCATGACTAAAAAGCCTGGTCAAGAAAACTTTTGCCCGGGCACCTACAGATAAGAAGGCACCGAACTGGGGGATGCTTAGGGGTTTCGGCATTCAAGGGAAATATGAAATGTTGCGCACGAGCAAAACTTCTGCGTTGATCATCGGACATCGATGCATTGATCATATATCAAGTCTACAAGAATTTTGATGACGAATTGTCCGGGTACGAATTGTCTGGGATCGAATTGTCCTAGAGCCGTTTTAGCAAAAAAAATTCCCAGGCGGAGAGGAGTAGGTAAGATATTTTTCAAGAAAATCCCTACTTTCTAACAAGAGCTGGGATGACATAATTACTGGAGGAATTTCAATTGTGATGAGATAACAAAACTTTCTTTCCTTATTACCATCTTGCCTGAGTAGTCTTTTGCTCGATACATTATGCCATTTTGGAGTTACATTCGAAGTAGAGCTAGTGCTCGGTGTTTCTGTCTCTATATTATCCATTTTCAATACGGAGCAGCTAATACAGTTATGATAATTGAGTGTGGCTTCAACCATGCTTAGTCTTACTTACCAACGCACTCCCAAGTTACTGACGACGTTCACCCCCTTCTTGTCGGTAAATGCCCCGGTGAAAAAATTCTTGTGGACTTGATATATGATCAATGCATCGATGTCCAATGATCAGCGAAGAAATTTAGCTTGTGCGCAAAATTTCACATTTTCCTTGAATGCCGAAACCCCTAAGCATCCCCCAGTTCGGTGCCTTCTTATCTGTAGGTGCCCGGGCAAAAGTTTTCTTGACCATGTTTTTTAGTCATGATTGGATGCCAAGGGATGACTGGAAAACGAATTTCACTCGTGCTCGAAATTTTACAGTTGACCCCCCAGGGGGGTCAGAAACCCCCTTCTTGTCTGGAAATGCCCCGGTCAAAGATTTCTTGTCCACTGGATATGTGATCCATGCATCGATGCCCAATGATCAGCGAAGAAATTTAGCTCGTGCGCAACATTTCATATTTTCCCTGAATGCCGAAACCCCTAAGCATCCCCATCCCGGGGAGCTTCTTATCTGTAGATGCCCGGGCGAAATTTTTCTTGACCGTGATTTTTAGTCATGATTGGTTGCCAAGGGATGACTGAAAAACAAATTTCACTCGTGCTCGAAATTTCACAGTTGACTCCCCCTGGGGGTTTTTGGACCCCCTTCTTGTTTGAGAATGCCTGGGAATTTTTTTTCTTGACCACTTTTTTCTTACTCTATATACCTCATAGAACATACCATGTGAAATTGATTCTCGTGCTCGAAGTTTTAATTCAGAGCACAATTTGCGACCCCTTTCGGGGGGCCTACCCCCCTTATGCCCCAACCGCGAAAAGAAATGACTTTTTTTCATTCTTATCAATATGCAGTCACATTCCGATGGTCAAACCTTTCGTGCTCAACTTTTTACAGTTCGGTCATCGAGCTCTCAGTCTATGGGGACTGATGACCTAAATCATTCTGATCGGCCAAGAGTACATCGATTGTCTCAATCTGTACTGTATTCATTATAATAAAAATGGTGGTTTGGGTCTATATAAACAACTTCCAGCCTTCAATCATTTTCAACCAGAGAGAGAGAGAGAGAGAGAGAGAGAGAGAGAGAGTGAGAGATATGGGGTTTAACATCCACTCCACACAATTAAACTAGGTCATTTAGGAACTACATATGGTTTTAATTTTATTTCAATAATTCGCTTGTGCGAAGGAGTCTTTAGCAGTGGGAGGTAACTGGTGGACCCAGAGAAAACCCATGAGGTTGGACAGGTGACCCTATTCCTTGTCACGTACAACCGAGGATTTGAAACCACACCAGTTGACTCAATGACAGACTTTATTATATAGCACGCACGTGCGAACCATTTGGCCATCCAACCCACCCATTTTCAACAAAAAAAAGATACCATCAAGTCCATACCTATAATCTTTTAAATGTGAATTTCTACAGAGCACATTTTTGCCATTATATGCATCTTTCAAGCCATAGATTAGATTTGCATCAAGGTTCGTCATTAGGGTTCAACCAATATATCAACTTTTTACATGGTGAACAGTCCATATCCTATACCGTTTTTTGAATTTTGTCTAATGGTTTGGATTGTTTGTACTTTATTTTATATGAATACCTATCAATAAACGTGCAAGCAAGACGATGAAAGTTATTAATGTTTTAAGTAAAATTAATAGTCTATTGCTAATGCTAAGCCACATTCCATTTACATATGATAGATGTCATAGGGCTTTCGTCCTGGTACAATAACAGACATAAAAATAACGGCAACTACTGTCTCGGTTTGAAATCGATTAAAATAGATGTGTGTTAAAAAATTCAAGAAAACTTAAGCATAATTTGGACATAAATCTTGATGTCAATGTATCACGATATGTATCATGCATCGTCTTGCCATAACGGCACAGCTCTAACAGACATGCTGATATTTCAAACACAGTACAAGTATGTAATATTTTTTGCTATGTTTTACGTGTACCGACAGCAGCACTCCTGATTACACAGGGGAAATATTTAGATTTTAGGAATGGAACTGCAGAAGTACCTTGAGAAGAGATATTTTTACATGGCATTTTATAACAATCTGTTATAAAATAATAAACCTTTTTAAAATTTCAAGATATCTGTTTGAAATTTGAAGGTACTATTAGCCTGTTCAGATGCTTATTTTAAATTGCCAGAGTTTTTCAGACAGGGTAGTGAAGCGTTCACACATATTATAGGTCAAACCAGTTTATTTTGACCTCGTTGGTTACAGATAATTACGCATGGGCACATACCCAACGCACGCAGAAGAGTCTTCAAAAACAATCCATTCAGATGACCAAGATAAGCCAGCTTTTTAGCTTTTAGAAGTAGGAGAGCTGGGGGTTTTAAACTGGTTTATTTGTACCACCATGGCATTTAGACGACAAAGTTAAAACCATTTTAGGATCTCCAGGGTACTGAAAGGGCTATATATATATATATATGAAATGAGACATGACGTTATTTAATTTCCATTTAGCTAAAATCTAACGTAGACAAGAATTATTTCAAAATTGTCTGGATTAAAAAGCTATTTATAGATGTACTAAACAATCATTTGGTCTAATCTATGCCATGTATCACACAGAATGTTATTTCTTCCCTTGTTATCAAAGAAATTATAAACTTTCGCTGACGCAATCTTCATTAAATATGTACGTCATTAATAAATGATAACATTCTTTCCCTCGATTGACAGCCAATGCAATTTATATATCTCTTACGATAATCAAAACACATACGTCTTCGATTTATTAAATGGAAAAGGCGATTCATTAAATTTTTAACAACCAAATATCAATAAAAAAAATAAAAATAGACATCATTGAAGTCTAATGCGTATTGATTGATATATTTATACATGCATACAATTGCACTTTCTGTTCAACCACCCTACTTTCATTTTTTTTGTATTGTTCCAAAATGGTACATGTATTTGACATATTAAGATAACAATCGGTTACACAAATAACTATTGTTTGCGTAATTATTCAGTAAAAAATGTTGACACACATATTGAATCGACTCCATATACATGATGGGCTACAATCACACTTGGTTGTCACAATTACACTTTTTTTTAAAGAATGGTTACAGGCCTACAAATCATTCTGTATAATAACTGTTACTGGTAAGCTAAATGCGGAACTCTTTACAGAAAAGTGAACTTCAATACTTCATGCATGTAACCTTGATCAAAACAACTATAACAGTTCTCAATCAGGGGCCAAAATGACATCGCATAAACAAATAAATTCCAAAATATCTAAATCTGACTCTGTAGGGATTCCCTGCTCCACCATTTTGACAAGAATCATTCAATGAAGATACCCATAAAGCGGTTTATGGTTAGACAAAAAAAAACAACCCAAAAATGCTTTAAAGAGGCATTAGGTAAGATTAGATAACAAAACTGACAGTTCTTGCTATAATAGTTTAAAAAATAGATAATGAAAAGAGACTATGTTGAAAATTTCAGTAAAATAACTTCACTCTGTGAGTGCCTGAGCCAAGATATTGGTGATACAATTTCAGTCTAGTCACGCTTGTCATTACTACTGTACATGTGTGTGCGATAATACACAGAGTCTCTATAAATCATTTTTATGGTTATTTCATCAACCACAAAACGCATCCAAATCTACTAAATATTGGAGCCATACGATGGCATCGAGACTCGAGATTTGATTATGGTCTTGGTAATTTAACCAATGTGTAACTAATAATAACACCTATTTTACTTTGCCTTATTAAGGAAACACCCCTCTCCTGGGTTCAAATAACTTTGGTTGAACAAAATAATCTAAATAAGCAAGAAAAGAAGACTAAATCATATAAAAAAAAACTCCTTCGAGGTTCCTTTGGATCCAAGAAACCTAATAAATCTGTCCAATCAAGGTGCCCTTGCCTTACCTCGTCAAGCAGTTTCATTTGAACAAATACTGAATAATCACAGCTTTTAAAAGCAAAAATTGTAACAATTTCTATCCAAATCCACATAGTCTTTTCAGAGAATGTTTAAATTTGCCTCTCTAACTTGACCCTTTTATTTCAACAGTCTTTACCTGGCAATATGGAATCAGAATTTTGAAATGAAAAGGAGATTTAACATCGTAATGTTCTGCTGCGACAGGGCTAATAAAGACTGGATAACGTTTCAATGAAATCGTGGTTTAGGATAAGAAGTAAAAAAATGACCTATTGTTTATGGTAAACAAATGAACGAACTAAAAGTGTAAGGCCATATTTCATTTCAGTGCGAATCCATTGTCCACATATAAACATGCACACTCTGAACATCTTGCTACTAGTTACAAAACACATGACCAACACTACCATATACAATCATGTATATTAGAAGTCAGCTATTCTACATCAGCACCAGTCTCAAATAGACATTACCAAGTAATGAAGTTCACCCCTTGATCGTGACTGTATGATTGACAGTCGAGAACAAAATTCTCAAAACTTCTCTTTAACTTTAAAATTAGCTAAATATTGTCCACAAATGAATTATAAGAAAATATGACGTGAAAAAACACTAATTGGAGTACGGTATAAACTTGTCAAGATACATACATATAATAACAAACAACGCCAGCTGCTTAAGAATATTACTCTGTGACAAACTGCTAACCACTATTAAAACTTTATCAGCAATTTTTATAAATTGTACTGCAAACTGCTAATCCATTGTCTGTAGATAAGTCTATTTTAAATTGTAAGTCAAACAAGTACAAGCGTACTATGTATGAGGAGGAAGTTGGCAGGAACACAGCTTGACGTCAT
Organism: Patella pellucida; assembly: GCA_917208275.1. NCBI lineage: Eukaryota > Metazoa > Mollusca > Gastropoda > Patellidae > Patella > Patella pellucida. Next base: position 70,462,036 of record OU795039.1, read on the forward strand.
CACCGCCTCTTGGAATTGTGACATATATTAAAATTAAAGTCTGTCAAAATGTGCACAATCCGACTAATTTTTCAAAGAGGGTCTTCCTCGAAGAACAAAAAGTGGCACTTGGGGTCCAGTTTGTGATATTGATCTTTTATGCTATCAAATGAAAATTATCCATGTCAATTTTATACACCTATGATTAAATAAGATGGAGCCTGTCTTTATTGATGCAAGAGTGTCCCTTTAGTGAAATTTTGACAATGATCAATGGTGTTTTACAAGCAGAATACCCTTTTAAACACGAATTAATTATGCAAGAGCTAAATTTGCCTATTGCAGGTCTATCTTTAGACTAATAACAATAAGACATTAATTGACTTACCAAGTAAATTAACTCTAGTTGCCATCATATGGCTTCAATGTAGATTTAAATAGGCTTTGCGGTTGATGCGATTACGGTAAAAATGGATAATACAAACTGTTTATTATCGTAACAATAGTAGTAATGACAATCGAGGCTAGACTCAAATTGCATCACCAATATCTAGACTCAAAGTGAAGTAATTTGACTGGTCTGGAATTTTCAACATATTCCCCTTTCATTATCCATATTTTAACTATTATATCAAGAACTATCAGCTCTTTATCTAATCTTGGCCAATGCCACTTTAAAGTAATCTCTTTTCCCATATATAGGATGGAGAGAAAAACAGGCAGTTACAAATTGTAGATTATAAATATGTTAATGTTGTTGGTCCTATTAATGGTATACATTCGGTAAAGTATATTAATTTCAGAATTATGAATAATATTCACCATGTCTTGAAGTCCGATTTGGCATATTCCTGGTTGGACAATTTTGGGCGTTTGCAAAATAGATTTGGAATATACGGGCTGGAATATACAGGCAAAATCCCATCACTGTTCCTAACAATACTTAACAAATCTAAATAAGCACGAAACAAGAAACAAACCTTCGAGATTTGGAAAATAGTAAAATATTAACAATAAACAGACAATAGGCATCTAATGTCAATATGTGACATAATCACTTCAGACCAAAGATATCAAAAACATTTATGCTGTAACAAGAGGAAATATCGATATATACTATTCAAAAAAAGTAGGGGATATTTGATTTTTAAGTGTTATTAAAGTCACCTAAGGAAACTGACGAAGAAACAAAAGACAAAATGAAATGAAGTTCACATTCATAGATTTATTCCAAATGATCGTTAGACTAAGTAAGGCACAGACTGACCATTATAAGGGTAAAATGATACCCGGGGTCAAACAGCAAAGTTACCAAAGCATCACAACATAGTCAGTAACGGGTAAATCCTCCTCTGTTTGCCAAACAAGCATTGATCTGACGGGGCATACTCCTAATGAGACGTCTAAGGTCATTTTGGTCCAGATTGTCCCATTCCTTTTGCAACGCAGCAGCAAGCTCTTGGACATTCGCAGGACGTTGTTGACGTTGACGTAACCTCTGTCCAAGCATGTCCCAGACATGGTCGATGGGGGAGAGGTCGGGACTCAGTGCTGGCCAAGGTAATGTGGTGATGTTCTGTTGTTGGAGGTAACCTGTAACGATCCTGGCCCTGTGACATCTTGCCTTGTCCTCCTGGACGATGAAACGTCGGCCATGACGTCGTGCGAACGGCACAACATGGACTGGCAAGATGTTATCCCAGTAGTACTGGCCTGTAACACGCCCTGCAACAACATGTAAAGCCGTTCTTCCAGCAACAGTGATGCCTCCCCACACCATAACAGAACCACCCCCAAATCAATTATGTCTGATGATGTTAACGTCTTGGAGTGCTCGTTTCGACGACGCAACACCCTCCTACGTCTGTCCAAAAAATCAACAGTGAACCTTGACTTATCTTAAACATCACATTGCTCCAGCGTCGATTATCCCAGCGTTGACAATCCCTACACCAAAGACGTCTTGCCTGAATGTGATGATCTCTCAAACAAGGGATCACGCGAGGACGTCATGCAGTCGATTCCGAATCATCTGGCCACTCACTCTCACACCAGTGTCTGTTTGAAGATGAGCGCTGATCTGATTTGCTGTGATGACACGATTTCTCAAGGCCAAGGTACGGATAAATCAATCCTGGGCTTGAGTTGTCGCCCTTGGTCAACCTGATCGTGGTCTGTCCTGTACAGATTGTGTATCACGGTATCTGGACCATAGCCTGCTTATGACAGATTGAGAAACATTCATCTTCTGCGCCACAACCGCCTGAATGGTGTCGATCTGTAGCATGCCAAGGGCACGTAACCTTACATTTTGGATAAGCCGACGCATATCAAAATTTGTTTTCTGGTCACTAAAACAATTAAACTGATGTTTCCACGCTGGAATTCAATGCCACAATGACTGTAACATTCAAAGTCAAAGTCGTGCAAATCTTGGGTTGGACCCCCATGATGATCCCAAGCATCAACTGCATTCCATGCTGTAGCTATTGGCGCGTTTGGGCGTCACATGTAACTGGAAATGTTTCTTCTGTTAGGTTCTATAGTGACTTTAGTCGTAGTCATTTGCATATTTTAGTATTATGCCCCCCAATTCAAATATCCCGTACTTTTTTTGAATAGTATATTTATTCAAAAAAGAAAAGGGAATTCATGAGATCAGGTCTGGTGGAATTAAAACTCTCAAAAAAATGTTCCCTCTATTGATATACCTACATGTACAATTAGATCTAAACAACTCAAAATTGACCATGTCTACCAAATTTTACTTAAATCCAACAAGTGGCTTTTGAGAAGTTAAGAGTCCATCTGCCATCACTTGACCTAATCTAAATAAGCAGCACCTAAGCAACAAATCTGACCATCTGAATGATATCCAGAAAGTTGTTTTGGAAAAAAGGCGGAAAATGAGGGAAAGTTTTTACTGGACCACCACCGGCCCATTAACCACAACAAATCAAATTAATTTTAAAAAATCTGGTTAAGTATCACTCGATAAATATACATACATACATTGAAAATCATAAAACGACTTTCAAATCAATTGAATGTATTAACATACATCTAAAATCAATTAACATAAGCAGTATACAAATGATCTGATTAATATTATTTATAATAATCCTATTAGTAATATAAAAGAAATCCTCACCCAATTCCACTTGAATGCAGCAGAGATTAATTCTTCAATATTCTTTCCATAATGCAAGTGATTCCTGGCGATAGAGGTCTGTAAAGAGAGAAGTACCTTGTGACACATAAACCTAATTAAATGTAAATTAAGTAAAGTACATCCGTCGCTTCAAGAACGAACACAACGATAGCAATGGTGTTGTGAGTGATAGTAAAAGTCTGCCTAAAGTCTGTTCTATAAGAAGACTGTTTGAATGTGGACAGCAGGTTGTCGTAGTAAGTCGATCGTAATACGCGGAGGCATCTGATTGCTCTCTAAACATATAATCAATATTTTTACTACATGCTACAAATAACGTGCAAAAAACATCAGCACCATACAGTGCCCGATTTAGCCATACACTAAGAAGGTACATGTACAGGTTAAGTAAAAATTCACCAGATTTTTTATTTTTGGGGGGGGGTAATTCTTTACACCACCCCAAGGTCTTGTTTCGATATAATATATGCACCTTTGTCAAGCATTCTTAAAAAGAGAGAGAGAAAGAGAAATGGGGTTTAACGTCCACTCAACACAACTAGGTCATTTCAGGACTAACATATGGTTTTCAATATTATTTCAATAATTCGCTTGTGCGTAGGGGTCTTTAACAGTGGGAGGAAACCGGAGTGCCCAGAGGAAACCCACGAGGTTGAGAAGACACCCCTAACTCCATGCCACATACGCTAACACCAGGGCTCGAAACCACAGCCGTAAGCCAGAGGTGGCCGGCCAGCTAGAGGTCGAAGCGCGACACTCTAGACCACTAGGCCATACCAACCCTCTATTCTTAAGAAGGGTTTTTCAAAGAATCGAGATCAAAATTGTGACCTGTAGAGTGTTCACAAACAATTGTGGACGGCCGACCGGACTGATGGACAGGGCGACGACAAAAACAACTTAGTCACAAACGCAAAAAAAGACAACTGGTCGGCCATTGGCTATGCCATTATTGTTTTACGGAAGCTAAAATTTTAGTGACAAAAGAATACAGTTTTAATTTTTTATTGGCCTTGCTAGTACTGACAAAACATTGGCTGGACTTCGGTCAAAATAATTCTTCTATAGCTAATATTGTAAATACTATAGTGTAGATAGTAAGCTAGCTCTAAAAATTAAGGCCAACTTCAGATTTGGTCAGGTCACGAGATGTAAACAGGGCTATAATTTTGAGACTTTTACATGGATAGTACCGATAATAACTGCTGAACAGAAGTCTGTTCATCCTGACCTTATGCTCCTGACAATCAGAATACCGTACTTACAAAACATAATCATGGTTCATCCTCGACGGGAAAAATCCATGAGATTTGCACCTTACATGTATCTTAGCGTGACTGTCCGTTTAAAATAAAGACAGTAGTACACGTTTGTATCCGACAGACCACAGAAAGCTAGATTTGAGCAACATGGGGAAATAAAAATAATCAATATTCTTCGTGAGACAACCACATTGTTTACTACTGCAAAAATCGTGTGATTCTGTTAACGATCTATAACTTCTTACTAGAAGGAAATAGGTCAATACTCCATTAAACCTTATAACATGTGTCATAAACATCCTCTATGGTAAATAGATCTATCAAATATACTGCCAGCCATTATGTCTATGATGAGATATAGATTTAGCCATTTATTATAATTAATTTTTCCACATATTATCTTGTATCACCATTGTTAGCTCCCTAATACAATTCCATTTATCAAATTACTGGTACTAGTACACTAATGTCCTTTCAATAATTTCATTTAGAAAATTACAAAGTGAAATTATATGGAATTGGGTTTTAATGTCCTACTGTTCTGCTCCTGACTAGGCTAATGAAGATGGGCTTACGCCATACAGTGTGCTATGTAGAAAGTTTTGCCCTGGCAGTGGCACTATGGCCTATTCTTATATCAAATTTCAACTGTCCAGGGATCTTTAACATGCACATGAATATACTTTGAATCCCCAAATATTTACACGGTAGGCTCTAACTGTAAATTTATCTACAACATTTATTAGGATTAGTCAAGATTCTATCTGTATAAAACCTGTACATATCCCTAGTTAAACCCCGTTAAATATGCCAAAACAGTGTTTACAGAACACTGAAACTTAAATTTATGGAGATGGCCCCCAAACTCCCCCAGAGGGTCACCCCTCTTCTTATTGCGCTACATCGGCTGCTGTGTCCCTGGCGTCACAGATTGTCAACATTTTATATAATTTCACGGCTACGCCTCTGAATACAAGTTGGGAGAAAGTCTGATCAGAAAACTCAATAAGAAAGAGGCAATAAGCATGGTAATACAATTCAATTTATCAAGTTACAGGAGATGTACTGGTCTGATCAATTAGTAAATAAAATGAAATGGAGTTTAACGTCCTACTAAGGCAGAATGGACCAGTGAAGATGCACATAGGCCATACAGTTAGCTATCAAGAAATTTTGTCTGGGCAGCTGCATTATGGTCTACTTTTATATCCAATTCCAACTGACAAGGGATCTTTTACATATACACTAATGTTATCTCAGGATTTTTTGTCTAATTCAAATGACAAGACAGCTGTCCTTGTCGGGCTCTCTGTTTGGCACCAGTGACATTACTGACAAGAGGAAACGTCGCAAAATTCTGATGAACTTTCCAGACAGGCAAACGAGCCATCGAGGCTCCCCGATCAATTAGTTCATTTAGAGACTAACATATGGTACAAAGTACAAGAGGGATCCTTGGAAGTACATGTACATGTAGGAGGAACGTAGATCAGTAAACAGGAAATTAAATATTGTTTAATGGCACACCAGCACCAACCCGGCTATATTGCACTAGATATACAGAAAAAAAGTAGAAACTCGACGCCAAAGAGTTTTGGGTATGGTAACTGAAATGAAATGCTGTTTAACATCCTACTTATTGGAACCAACTGGGCTACTGAAAACAGCCAATCTGCCTGCTCTCATATAAATTTCCTACTGTCAATGGTATGTTTATGCCTACATCATGGAGTACACCATAGCTTTTTGTCCCTAGTATGCTTCCCCCCCCCCCCCAAGTCCCTGTATCCCTTACAACACTTGGATCGAACCTGTAACCTCTTGGTAAGAGAGAGAGACAGACAGACAGAAAAGGGGTTAAACATCCACTTGACACAAACTAGGTCATTTTGGGACTTATATATGGTTTTAATTTTATTTCAATAATTCTCTTCAGGTTGGGGTCTTTAGCAGTAGGAGGAAACCAGAGGACCCAGAGAAAACCCATGAATTTGGAACTTAGTTAGAGAGTCAGTGTCATAATCACTAAGCCACTGTAACTTCTTACAGGGATTGAGACCAGTAACTTGTGTGATCAATCTTGTTTTATTCAGATATGCGGTGGTCTAGACAGTTCAATTATTGACAACATCTTGGATCAATTCACTGGACAGGTAAATGTACATATATCTGGATTAGTGTTAGAATGTCATACCCATTACAGTCTCTGAACTTCATCTGGGGGATTTTTTATCGTTTGTAATCTGCAATATTGTGAAAGAAATGAAATGGGGTTTAGCGTCCTAATGCTCTGCTTCGACTGGGCTAATGAAGACTATGGCCTACTTTTATATCCATTTCCAACTGTCAAGGGATCTTTAATGTGTACACAGGACCTTGCTTTTTTGTCCGATCCAAAAGACTAAACAGGTGTCCTTGTCAGGCTCTCTTTCCTGCACCAGTGACAAGAGGAATTGGTCCGAATTTCATAAACTAATTAATAAATTAGATATAGAAATCGTTTTGAAAAAGCTAAATATTAACTTTGGATTTTTTGACCAAAGCACATTTCTTAATAGGTCAGACTGCACCATAACAAACCATCTATTATATTTAACTAAATATTATATCTATTGCGAAAAAATTAAAAATAGTGCTCCGCAAAAGAATAAATACCTATCGTTTATAAAACACATAGCTAATATATATATAGAAAATAACATTCATAACGAGATTAGAAGTAATTGGACATGTATATTGGAAATGAATTTATGATATCAATATGTAATATTGTATGTTTTTTATGTAGTATACTTTGTTCTTGTTTATGTATTGTATTGTATTGTATTGTATTGTATTGTATTGTATTGTATTGTATTGTATTATATACTTTTGTAATGTATCTTAACTTTAATAAATAGCTCTTGGGGGGGGGGGGAAGGAAAAAAAAAAAGAAAATCCTGATGAACATACTCGTTCAACACCAGAAAAGAATATCAGTCCAAAAAAGTTCAGTTTAATTCAATACAAGATATATAATGATTAATGAATAAAAAATTTGTTGTTAACATCAGGAATTCTCTGTAGATGATATAAACAAGCCAGCACCACATATAATTGTCTTTTAACCTGATAGAATCCAAACCAGGACATTAAGTGCCATTCATTTTCATGTTTCCTAATTAAATGCTACATAATCAATCTGAGTACATGTATTCTAGAGTGGGTTAAACCTTTTAAAAAAAATAAGATATTGTCTGAAAGATACAGAGGGGGGGGGGGGGATCGCATTTGATCACAAGGTCTGCTGTCATTGAGTCCAGCAGCGTGTTTGTATGTGGCAAAAAGTAGGGTCGCCTGTCCTCCGTTTTCCTCTCAAAACTAAAGATATCTACACTATTCTACACGCTAGCAAATTATTAAAATAAAAGTTAAATATATAAGTTAGTCGTGTTTGTGTTGAGCGGACATTAAACCCCATTTCTCTCTATGAAAAACACAAATGACAAATTGACAATCCGTACCTTTATAAGTTGGTTAACATCATTGAGTTTTTGAGATTAACTTTAAGCGAAAATTTCAATTTTTCTAAGAAAGTAAAAACATAATTATTTCTACACATGTATGTCTTTTGCTCAAATGGTTATCAACTCACTATTATACAATCATGGGCATTATTTCCCACACTTAAAATTCTATGACACAGGAAATAACAACACAATTACCTCTCCTGTTTTGCTATTGACAACATGCGGCAGCCATTTTCCAACGTTGGAATTTGAAGTGGAAAATGATATTTTTGTGCTAATTTCTCAGCTGGCAATTACTAATTAATTAAAGAATTGATAGGATTATTCTTTAACAAGGTAGGACCGCTTATGAATACCATCTTTTTTAAGGCTTTATCTTAATCAATTGTAAAAATATAACTTAAAAATTTAAAATTGTAGCTTTAATACTGGTACTCAAATTTTCAATACAATAAACCAAGATAAATATTTTATTAAAAAGTCCATGCACTGGGCCACAAGTTCTCCACCTGACAGAGTTTATCTCCATTTTATTGTACTATTTTAGTACTGCAACAAATATCAAATAAATACCACAATTGATCACTCTCTCTAGATGTAAATTGGAACATTTCTTTAACTCGACAGATTTTTAAACTGTAAACATATATTATACACTATGTCTTGATGTCCGATTGGGCATGTTCCCGGTTAGACAATATTGTGCGTTTGGAAAAAAAATTCGGACAAGTTCGGAATATACGCGCAAAATCCCAACGTTTTCCATTGATTTACCCCCAAAAAATTTTTTGGGATACTTGAAGGGAAATAACTCTTTTTATAGATCCCATGAAATATTTTCGGTGGTATCTAAATTGAGTTCAACAAATTGGCAGCAATAACACCAAATAAGTGACCAGTGCCTCCAAAGAAGTTCAATTTTATATTTTGGGACAACAAGGTTGTTCATAGCACTTGATCTTAGATTTTTCGATTATAATGTAGGTAAGGTTACAAGGTACCAATACATGTATGTTATACTGATTAGGGGATTTATCGGTTTCTATTAATAATAATTGTAATACAGGCTCAGTACAATGTTAAATTGTCAAAAACCTAGCATTTTGTCAAGGAACAACTGAATTAATTCCAGGCCATTTAATTATCTCATATCAGTTGGTTAGAAATAAATTTAAAACCTGTTATAAGTTGGTAATACAAAGGTTTGTCATCTGAACAATCACAAGCTATTTACTTTCCTGTGTTTTCTTTTTCAAATTTTTTTTTTCAATAATACCAGATTGAATTTTGGCTTGCCTTCACCTACTATTAAAACATATTTGAGACTAAGGCAAAATTACTCACAAAGTCTTATGCAATATGCATTAATCACTTTTAATCAATTTCTTTTTGGAAATTACATGTACCAAGCATTTTTCTAGCTTCAAATGATTATTTTACCACATTACAAGCTCATAATCAACTCTCTAGACCATTGGATGGCTTGGATATGGAGTGGATTAGACAATGCCCACCACATACATACATGGAGCTATAGAGTTATGTATACACAGCTTTCTATTCTTATATTAGTATTAGATTAAAAGTAATACAAATTGAATTGGATAAGCTGCCTGAAACCAAGTAAAGATGGACATCTTGAAACATGTTAGCACTGTATGTGCGAGTCACATGAACATTGCAGGTGTGAGACTGCGCTCCCGCGAAAATTTTGAAAATTGGCTGCTTTAGACTCGATTTTTGAGCACTTAAAAATTTGATACACTATTAGTTTTGGCATCTTGTTAAACAATGGATTGATTAATCCAGGCTTGGCACATGGGAAATACTTTGTCAGCGATTTTCAAAAAGTATATATATGTTGCCGCCCAGTCTTTAACTTTTAAGGTAAGGAGGCGGCACAGTTTGGCCCGTGAGCGGGGGCAGCGCCGCCTAGTCAACATGTTAAACGAGGCCCTGTACTAGACAATAGAGTATATGAGTTTCCGTCAGAATCAATTCTCTGCAAACGTGGAAGAATTTTATGGCTATTTCTTCAAACATCAAACAATAATATTTTCACTGAGATTCGATACATTCATTTTCTATTTTTGAACTAAGAAAGATAGATAAAACTTCCAGCTCATACATACTGTTTCTTTAACTGATTACAAGTATCATAACTTCTTTTATAATTTTACAGGATAATTAAAATTTCAAATATATGATACAACATACACCATAATCAAATAAAACAGAATGAAATCAAAAATATGTATTAGGCTATCCAACAAGACCTCACTGTGTTTCCATTTACGGTAACCTGTTAAATTTGGTCATTATTATAGATACATGAAATTATTCCTGTATTCACAACAAATTAGCACTACTATAAGCTTACCGGGTATGTCAAAATTTGAAACAATACCATTACCATTCTTCATACTCAATTGTCATTTTTAATATAAATCTTTAACGTTTTTTTGTCAAACGGCTCCTCAAAATGTAATTTCCAAGGAAGTGATTTTGTGTAATACAGGAGTCATGAGTTATGTCCCATGGTTACAACTTTCAAACTTGCTTGGAATTCACATTTTGAAGGGCATTTTCGTCACATAAACACTAGGATTTTCAAGTAAAAATAACAATTTGGCATAATGATCAGTATATTATCAAATATTGATATAATTATTATGTTATGGAGTTGAAATAATAGTGGATTTGGTTAGAAAATCGCATTTTGAAGGGCCTTTTTGACACTAATGAAAATGTTACTACATGTATTTTAAATTAAAACTAAAAATGACATTTCGCTATAAAGAACGATATATTATCAAATATGAATGTAAATTATTGTGATATGAGTTGAAATAATGTGGGATTTGGGTGGATTTGGGTAGATGGTGCCTCCTATTAATAAAATAATAATTAGGCCCTATAATTTATGATTACATGTCACTTCGGTCTCGCGTCATTTCGGACTTACGTCATTTCGGACTCTAAAAAATTTGTCCTCGACATTTCGGACTCGGGTAGATGACGTTTCGGACTCAGGTAGATGACGTTTCGGACTCGGGTATAGAACATAGAATTATACAACATTAACGCCAATTTACTTACCGTGTTTTTTATCGTGGAATTCCGAGATTTACCGAGTGAACACCGAGTGGGCGTTTCCATTTAAATGAAACGTACGGGAAATTCTCAAAAGAGATGTCTTGTAAAATAACCCGTATTTATTATTCAAACATTTTCGCAGTTAGCAGAATGTCAAAATAAAGAAAACAACTGAACACTTACAATATGACTGACGACAAACTTATTCGTCGACGTTTCACTTTTTAACAGTAGATACAAGACGAGTTGATCAACAATTTTAATGGTTAAAAAGTAATTTCACTGATTGAGTACAATTACGTACATGTTGTATGTACACAAGTACATGTAGACCCGCATTGTTTGTTAATTGACTTTATCCCATGATTTAAAAAAATTGGCGATGGTTAATATTGGGTCAAACATAATTTCTTAAATAGCGCCGGAGCCGCTTTTAGATAAAGTGAGTTCGCATTAAAACACCAAAGAGTGGCTACGTGCGTTTATATTCTTTGATCTTTGATACACGGGACATTTCTGTTAATGAAAGAAATCTGCACGAGAATGACAAAATATACAAGTTGACAGTTTACCATTGAGTTCGGGTTCAAGTGGAATTGGTTCTTCATCGAAAAATAGTTATTCTTTTCTATAAATAAAATGAATGCCTTGGATTTTTGTGTGGATTTGATAGCGGTTATAATATTTTACTAATATTTTCTGACATCGGAGACTTGTGTTTGCGTTCATGTCAATTTTACGGTAAGTACGATCTTATGTCTGATTTGAAAGCGCTTTCACCTCCCGTTGCAAGTTCTATTTATTTTATTTCTATTTGTAAGACCGGTAACCTAACTACCGTTATAGTTTGCAATTTAAAAGTCTATCAATGTTTAATTTCTTTATTATCGTGAATGGTCTGTTTTCAGCCACACCTAAAACGAATGAAAAAACTGTTACAAATAATATATACATATAATTTTCCGAGTCCAAAACGTCACCACTCCGAGTCCGAAAGGTCGCCTGGTTGAGTCCGAAACGACGTTTGTGTTGAGTCCGAAATGACGCGAGTCCGAAATGACGTGCTACCTAATTTATAAAGTAAAATCTTTTAAAAAATAACTTGACAATCAATATAGTCAATTCATTATAACCTTAAACTGATTATATAGGCCTATATATGTCATTTGGGACTAAAAAAAATATGACTGCGACATTTGGGACTCGGGTATACAACGTTTGGGACTTTGGTAAACGCCGTTTGGGACTCAGGTATACAACATTTTGGACTCAGGTATAAGAAGTTTAAGACTCAAAAAAAATGGTGAACACAAAATGCCAATTGAATTATAAATAATAAAATGTTGGATTAGAAAGTATGTTTTCTGGTTACCGGTATATCATATTTTGTACTGCCCGGGTCCAGTGAAAAACAGACCCGGATGCGTATAGGTCTACCTGGTCTACCTCCAAAGTGACGTCCCAAATATTATTTATATTGAGTCCCAACCAACTGTTGTTTATATTGAATCCCAAATGTTGTTTATATTGAGTCCCAAATAAATGTTGTTTATATTGAGTCCCAAATGTTGTTTATATTGAGTCCCAAACATTGTCAACTGAGTCCCAAATTGGCAAATGTTGTTTATGTCGTTTATTATGTCGAGTCCCAAATAATGACGTATCACTCAGTGATGAGTGATACTATCACTAGACTAGGCCTCTTGATCTACTTTACAACTTATAACCGACGTCATAATTATGTCATTAGTCTGCCACGGTCAATTTGATCAATAGTAGGCTATTTGAAAATGATAATGATAGTACAAATATCATCATACTATTACTACCAGTACTAGTAGAAGGCTAAGTACTTGGACTTGCCAACCACTCAAGCAGTGGCGGTGCGAACCTTGTCTTGTAAACAAACATTTTCAGTAGCTCGAATTCAGAGACCAAGGGCAAAATTATTGTTGTCATCTCTTTTGCAGCAATCAAAAGATCTTGCAGGTGTTATTTTACCATTGCATACCATAATTCCAATAGCCAGAACTCACAAAATCAACTGGAAAACCATCACATTAAACTTCTCAGTCTTTACAGTTCGCCATTAGGCATATTTACATTCGATGGTTTTGATTGGATAATCGGATAAATATGTTAAGAGTGACCAATCAAAGACGCGTTTACAGAAATGTCTACTTCCTGTTTGCTGAGCCTCATAATGACATCCCTTTCCGGTAGATATTTGGGAGCCGGTGAACGATAGAAGAAGACGGCTGAATAAATCCTCCCACATCTTAATAACTTCTGCATAATTATATTTTTCAAGATGTTGGGTTTATGTAAAAATAGTTTAATTCTTATGCTCTTACTTTTACCCACCGCTGTGATATTTGTAGGACAAGGTAAGGAAAATATTTGAGACGTCGTGACATGTTGGCAACCTGTTCGCATCTTTTTATTACGGCTACGTGGCAGTCGTCTTCAGGCATAACAACTTGTTATCGACACAGATTATCAATATACATTGTTGTAAATCAAAGATATGATTAAATTAAGGAAAGTTAACCTTCACCCATACATATTTATGTTCGATTTTATTTATGAATTAGTCTTAAATTGACACCTCATCGATATTTCTCCTGATGATAGTGATGACACAGATAGCTTTGAGCTATTTTTTTTCTTATTTTAACACTTTATTATATAATCAAATAATAAGAAATTATGTTCATTATATTAGAAAATCAGAACCAGCTGTTTGGCTTTGTGGCTAGTGAAAATGAATGTCAGAATTGAGAATACCAGCCATGCATATTTCAGAAGTTATCTATATTCTAAATCTAAACTAGTAAAAACATGTAGATTGTAGGACAGTCAACTGACTAAGTCATGTGTGGATACAGTGTCCACATGACTTTCCATAGGCTTATTTTATTGACAAAAGTCTACATTATAAGTAAACACAGCTGGTATAAGTTCTATTACCTTCCACTCAATAACTGAAACACGCGTGACATACATGTAAAAAGTCATTTTAATTTAATCGCAATTTGATTTGGTAGTAAACAGATGTAAGTCAAAAAACTGTCTTCCTGAAACTTCATTAAACATTTTTATGAATCTTTTGTAGGTGGAAGAAGTAGTATTTTAGCTTATGCAGCAGAAGAAGCAGGAGATGTACTTGAAGGCGAAGATGATGATGCTACTGTAGACTCAGATGAACCAGTTGCCGATGATGGTGCAGAAAGTGATCTCACTGCTACTGAAAAGGTGAAGATAATTTTTTTTTGATAAATGAGAGAATAAGAAACTCCCATTAAAAATACATGAATAGCCGTTGTCAGAAGTTAAATGTGTATTTTATGCAGTTCTTTGATCGAATGATGTTGACAACTGTAAATCTATAGTCGTACAATTTTGTGATTGTCAATCTGAAATGTACATGTATATATATAATTTTTTTTGTAGGGAAGTAGGGTTAAATGGCTTGAGGCACTTTTGCATAAATCCCATCAATCAGTTCCACTTGAGTGAATAACAATAGGACACATTTCAGTTATAGTAAACACTTTATTAGATTGTGTAACATTAACAACTACTCTGCTTTCAGAACAAATGTACAGTCATTTGGTTTAAAATATAATCTTAAATGAGGAACTGTGTTAGGTCTACACATTAATAGCAAATGGATTCACAAACTGACCCGATATCCCCTTCTGGTTAAAGATTTACCTCCACATCTAAAATTTATACCACCACTACAAAACTATACTGTTTTAATTTTGACTCTTTGACATCTTTTTATTTATTTTTGACAGGAGGAAGATGATACACGATTAAAACCTTCACCACATGTTGATACTATTATACATTTTGTTAGACCTAACAAACCTTCAGGTACTTGTAAAATCCTATTCTTTGAATGGCATTTAGTAACTGGGTAGATAAATAAACTAACGTAAAGCATGTACGCGCTGTATCATTAAGCCTGTCATTGAGTCAATTGGCGTGGTTTTGAATACCAAATTGTACGTGGATTTTCTCTGGGTCCTCAGTTTTCCTTCCACTGCTCAAGACCCCTAACCTCAATTTAATTATTGAAATAAAATTAAACCATATGTTAGTCCCGAAATGACCTGGTTTGTGTTGAGTTGACGTTAAACCCCATTTCTCTCACATGTAATATAGATATTTTTGTTGGAGAAAGTTTCTGGTATCTTTCCCTTATTTTATTTGAACCAAAAAAATGCAATAAACTTATCTGATTATTTTTGTTTTTTCTCCAGAACTACCAGCTGGTAGATTAGTTAGATTATTGGTTGGTTTTACCAATAATGGAGAATCAGACTTTGTTGTTGAGAGTATGGATGCTTCATTCCGATACCCACAAGATTACTCATTTTACCTACAAAATGTAAGTTTTTAGTTTGTTACTACAGTACTTCCACCGGTTATTTAATTGTCGATTCTTATTATAATTTGTAACACCAGAGTCGCCTGTCCAACCTCGTGGAATTTCTCTGGATCCTCCGGTTTCCTCCCATTGCGAAAGACCCGTACATGCAAGCAAATTATTAAAATAAACTGAACCATGTGTTAGTCCAGAAATGATCTAGTTTGTATCGAGTAAATGTTAAACTTCTTTTCTTGCTTTGTGTAACACACCAGGCCCTGTTCCGGAAATCTTAACTGGGGGGTTGGGATGGCCTAGTTGTCTAGTGTCGTGCTTCAACCTCTAGCTGAACGGTCACCTCTGGCTTGCGGCTGTGGTTTCGACCCTGGTGTGAGCGTATGTGGCATGGAGACGGGGGCGAAAAGACCATATGCGCAACCGAATTATTGAAATAAAATTAAAAACCGTTTGTTAGTCCCAAAATGACGTAGTTGTGTTGAGTGGACGTTAAACCCCATTACAATTGCTATTGAAACTCAAATGATGATGATAATCTTGCATACGCATGTTTCTTCTCATGGTCCAGTATGATTTAATTGTCAGCTCTACCCTGTGTGGCACTTTTCTAGTTTTGTATGTGGAATTTGTGAAAACCAATATGAATCATAAATTGTGTATAGCATGTTATTCATTATAAATCTAAATGATTTTATGTCATTTAAGATAGAGAAAACCTGCTAGATAAACTAGAGTTGCTAGAGCATTATCACTAATATTAGTGCCAGTGTGTAGAACTTCTTTTACAAATTGTTTGACTTCTGTCAGAAATACAAAATTGATTTTTAATTGCTGCACATAAAGATAAATTGATTTGCTTTACTTTCAGTTTACTACTGTAGGATATTCCCAAGTTGTTGAACCTAAAAGACAAGCTACATTCGAATATGGATTTACTCCCAGTGATGCCTTTAGTGGACGACCATTTGGTCTCACAATTATGTTAAATTATAAAGATTCTGTAAGTTTACAAGATTTTTGCTAATCCCCCTGAATAATCAACCTGTTATCCACATGGACTGTGGTTACCCAGATGCTCGAACCTTACTGGCATTGACAAATAAGTTAAGGGAATGAATTTCAATCAGAATACGGATGAATAGCCCACAAGTACTTAAATTTGGTACAGTTGATCGTTGACGAGTGACAGTCCACAGGGTCTACTTTAGTCAAAACGACAAATTGCTTTATCCCAGCCATAAGCAAAGTTCGTCCAACAGTTCTGTATTTATGTATTTCAACTGTTCGGAACTTTGCTAGATAAAATCAAGATACTAAAGCATCTGCATTTTCTGTATAATGTTTGGTGTGTCGAAATCATTGTACAACAAACTTTTATTTGAACATTAAAGGGTAAAATAATTATAAATAAGTTATGTATACACAGCTTTCTATTCTTATATTAGATTAAAAGTAATACATGTTGAATTGGATAAACTGTCTGAAACCCAGTGAAGATGGGTCCAACTTTTTGGAGTTGATTATGTCATTGCCAAAATTGTTCATGGAAAATGCTCAGTGCACTTGCAAGGACATAATCAACTCCAAAAAGTCGTACCCTGCTGCGTTTGGGCGATGCAGTTTTGTGGAGCCTTGTTTTGAGCTTCAGTTTATGGTTTCTAAGGAGATTTGAAAATGACATATGCCTCGTACGTAGGTTTTGCCGGTAGCGTAAACCCAATTTTTACACTTGTTTTCGCCAATAACTTTATATGTATTTGAGTAGTATACATGTAGCACTGCTACTAGACAATCAAGTATTAAAACTGTTGGTGGAGTTTCCGACAGCAGCAATTCTCAACAATCGTGGGAGAAATTTTAGGCTATTTCAAACATCATACATTAATAATTTCACTGAGATTGATTGATACAATAATATCTAATCAAGTTACTAAATTTTGGATCTTTATCTTGGTTTAAAATTTCCTGAAATTAGCCCCTGAATAGTTTAATTGTTATTGAAACTCAAATGATGATGATAATCTTGCATACACGTTTGTTGCTACCATGGTCCAGTACGCTTTAATTGTCAGCTCTAGTGCTCTACCCTGTGTGGCACTTTTTTTAACAGTTGTGTATCTGGAATTTGTGAAAACAAATATGAATCATAAATTCTGTATGGCAGGTTATTCATTATAAATCTAAATGATGTTATGTCATTTAAGATAGAGAAAGCATGCTAGATAAACTAGAGTTGCTAGAGCATTATCACTAATATTAGTGCCAGTGTGTAGAACTTCTTTCACAGGAATTTTTCCTCTTACTCTCGATAATTTAAAGACTGATTATCCACATGGGCTATGGTTATCCAGATGCTTGACCCTTGCTTGCTTTGATCGATTGGTCAAGAGAATGAACTTTAGTCAAGAATAAGGATGAAAAGCCTCATTTGGCATTATTGGTACACCAACAACAATCAAAGCTCTACTTTATCAATGGGGGGGTCGAATGGCTGAATGGTTAGCTCGCTCTATCATAAAGCCAGTCATTGAGTCAACTGGCGTGGTTTCGAATCCCCAGTTGTATGTGGCAAGGAGTAGTGTCGTCTGTCCACCCTTGTGGGTTTTTGTCAGATTTCCTCCCACTGCTAAAGACCCCTACGCGCAAATGTATTATTAAAATTAAAACCATAATATGTTAGTTCCAAAATGACTTAGTTTGTGTTGAGTGGACGTTAAACCCCATTTCTCTTTATCAAATTGCTTTGTTATCACTTCCATAAGCAAAGTTCGTCCAACAGTTATGTATGTTTTTGTATTTCAACTGTATGGAACTTTGCTAGATAAAATCAAGATACTAAAGCATCTGCATTTTCTGTATAATGTTTGGTGTGTCGAAATCATTGCACAACAAACCTTTATTTTGGGATTAATAGGTAAAATAATTACTATCTATAAATATTTCTTGAATTGCTGCCAAGCCAACAATATAACTCATTCATAGTGTACATTGTTTTACAGAATGGTGCAGAATTTGCAAATGCTATTTATAATGAAACTATTACAGTAGTTGAACCTGAAGAAGGGTTAGACGCTGAAACGTAAGTACATGTATTAGTCTATTTTGATTGACAAAATTATGCTTTTGTCTGGAGTAAATTGCATTTAAGTAACAGCACTAATATCTGATCATGTCCCTTTTAATACAGTTGTTGAAATATTGGTACTAATTGAATGTATGGTGTAATAATGAAAATTGAACCACTTATTGAAGAAAATATTTAATGTCAAGGTTTACATGAAGGATTAAATAACAAAATTATTAATGTTTTTTGATGATTTAGAAAAAAAACACCAACTTGAATCATATTGTTTGAATTCAATGTTTTCTTCAGTGAGTATTAAATTGTTCCTACAGTCTAAACTCTTGACCATTAAAATTTTCATTGAAATAAGCAGCATTAATTTGAATTTGTTAAAATTTTGGTTTATCAAACATTTTTTTAATGTTTAGAAATGAATGTAAATGGTCAGTAGTCGTGATTGTGTGGGTTCCTGTGGGATATAAAATAATTTGGGATACTCATTGATTTTGTTTGTCACTTGTCTTCTCAAAAAACACCTGCTCATCTAAGTAGTGAACTGTCAAAGTTGTGACATTACTAGTTGATTTCTAAAATCATTTTTGTGATACTATTGTGGGAACTAATTTTTGTAATTCAAAACCAGGATGTTGCATGTGTTCTTTTGAAGATGTGACAAAATATTTGTAATTTTGTTTTTGAGAATTGGATTTTAATATAGAGGGAGAGATATTGTAATTGTTTTTAAGAATGTATTGTAATTTTCTAAAAGGCTAGAAAGAAGGATGCAGAGGTAAGACTGGTTAAAGGGATATATATAAACATTTTTTCCCCATATTTTTCAGGAGTAGGAATCTTGAAATTATTTATTTTATAAGAATTTCTATAATCTGTACACCTAGGATATATGTACAAAATACCTATCACAGTTTTTCCCTCTTATTTTTAGGGGTTTGATCCTATTTTTTTAGTTTATTGAATACATTGATCATGTATTTGGACACCCTGTGGTTCTGGGACCGGTTTCACGAAATTTTAACTAAGATAAAATCCAAATTTCAGTTATTTGATTGCATAATATTGGACTGATTTTAGTGCTTAGCCAATCGAAATTAAAGTATCTACTAAAATTTGGATTTTATCTGAGTTAAGATTTCGAGAAACAAGGCCCTGATTTATTTCTGATAAGCGTCTAAAGTTGCTGATTTGGACAATTGGAAGTTTCTAATTTCATTCTTAGTAATCATCACAGATCCATATCTATTGGAATGTGTCCTATGGTGTTTCTGCTGGACCCAAATCCAAATCACAACAGAAATGAATTTTTTTGCTTTAAATATTTTTCATTTATTTCTCCGAAAATCCCAATTTGTTTCAAAACCACCCACCTAATCCCGTAAATCTTTCAAAAACATTTTCATATGGAAATTCTTTCTAACAAAGGAATAATGATCTGATTGCTGATTGCAATGCAAATTCAGTGATTTTTTAGTTATTTTGGATTTCAGCCACACATTCACATAGCATGTTATCATTAAAAATCTAAATGATTTTATGTCATTTAAGATAGAGAAAACATGCTAGATTAACTAGAGTTGCTAGAGCATTATCACTAATATTAGTGCCAGTGTGTAGAACTTCTTTTACAGAAAATTTTTGCAAATTGGCTGAAAAGTAGATTTGTCATGCTTTAATTTAACTGATTAATCTCTCATACATACCATCAAGAGATTGTGAATAAGTTGGATTTTGTTGCACATCAGCCAGGACCTTCTTGGATTATGGCCACTATCTTTTAAGCATAGTGTGGTACACGTTCAAAGTTATAGGCCTCAAGCAAACTTTTTGTCAAAATCCGATGAAACCTATACCTCCTGTATTATGTCTGAGAAGATATCTAGGTTGGGGGGGGGGGTAAAATTAAAATTTGGTTTGAAGCATTAAGGTCATGAGGGCTAACCCAATCGATATTTTGCATTCCGTGACCTTCCATTCCAGGGTTAGTCACCTTTTCTAAAAACCTTCGCTTGACGAGGTAATTGTTTTAACAGATTGTTTTTAAATTCAGTATGCAACACCAATCCGTTTCAGTGGATAATAAAGTCTTCTAATAGCTCTGTATTATGATAAATTTCTTTCAACACGCGGCGTCACATCATGCAGTGCAATCCTGGGCTCAATGGCACATGCATTGTTTACATAAGCTGTTACTCGTTCTGGCAGAATAGTGCCTTTTACTCATTTTAATACCCTATTACATTAAATATGTAATAATTTTTACCTGTAAATACTTCAAACGTTACTTTGCTAAAACATAAAAAAATGTTTTAGAACTTAATTTTTCAGCAATAAACTTAGTATTTGGTTCTCATTAAGTCACATCGACGGCATGCTTATCAGTGATTGTATCGGCCTATCAAATATTCACTGTTGATCAGTGTGCATTGGTACATTGAAGGGATGGTTGCAGTTGATTTTCCCCGTTTACGGTAAAAGCACTCGTCTATTCCAATGAATCATGCAGAAATGTTCTGTTACAAGATTAATTAAATGCAATGTAGATTTTTCAATTCTATAGCATGTTATTCATTATTAATCTTAAGTGAATTTTCATTTACGATACAGAAAACATGCAAGATAAACTAGAGTTGCTAGAGCATTATCACTAATATTAGTGCCAGTGTGTAGAACTTCTTTTACAGGAAATATTGCAAATCAGCTGCATTGAAGAGAGTTGTTATATTTTGATTTATGAAATGTCAACAAGATTGTAGTAAAAGCCTGCAACTTGATTAACTTCTCCTGTTCAACATTTTTCATGTCGGCAGTTTTAGAACTTGTCAGATTTGTAGGTTTTGGGTGAGATGGTATCATAATTCTATTTCTCTCTTTTCAGCTTTTTCTTGTATGTGTTTTTAGCAGCTGCTGTTGTGTTATTGTTAATTGGTGCTCAACAATTGATGACTTCTTTCAAAGTAAGTCTACAAACATTTATTTGATATCTCTTAAAGCTGTAGGTATTATCCAATAATCAATACTGATGGACGTGACTTTAATTGGTCAAGGGGGGGGTGGCCAAATGGTTAGCGTATATGCGTTGTATATTCAGGTTTAGTTTGTATACGGCAAGTCAACCAGCGAGTCTTGGTGTTTTCAACCCTGATTCTCCTAGAAACCTGCCAAAAGAAACTTGTGGACAGTTTGACCATGTTGTATTCTATATATACACTGTGGATAGGCTCCGCATACATATTATTCAAGATCTTGTACCAAACGCAACATTTTTTTTTTTTTGTTCTAAATGGTTTTGGGGGGGGGGGGTGTAACGTGGGCGAGGCGCAGACTCGATAGGTTGGAGGTCGGGTTTTGATCCCTGCATTTGCCGAGAAAGTTTATCCTGATTTTCGAGTGTGGTTTCCCCTTGTCAGTTGTGCAGGACAGGGGGCCTGAAAAGGACAGCCGTCTGGTTTGAATGGTACAAAAAACCTGGAACAAGTGTACACATTGGCAGGCACGTAAAAGACACCTTTGCAGTTGGAACCCGATATAAGAGTAGGCGGTAGCGCTGCTGCCCGGGCAAAAATTAAACTCATAGCACACTGTATGACATTTGCCAGTCTTCATTAGCCAAGTTTAGGAGCAAAACGTAGGACGTTAAATCCCATTTCGTTTCTAAATTGGTGTGGGGGTTGGATGGCTGAATGGTTAGCATGTGCGTGTGCTGTATCATAAAGCCAGTCAATTGGCGTGGTTTCGAATCTCCGGTTGTACGTGACAAGGGGTAGGGCCCTCTGTCAAACCTCATGGGTTTTCTCCGGGTCCTCAAGTTTCCTCCCACTGCTAAAGACACCTATGCGCAAACAAATTATTGAAATAAAATTAAACTGTATGTTAGTCTCAAAATACCTAATTTGTATCCAGTGGATTTTAAACACTGCTTCTCTTTCTATTGGTCAAGAGACATATATGGATTATCCGGGGTGTATTTTATTAAGTATATTAATGAAAAGTTTGTATACGGCAAGTCAACCAGCGAGTCTTGGTGTTTTCAACCCTGATTCTCCTAGAAACCTGCCAAAAGAAACTTGTGGACAGTTTGACCATGTTGTATTCTATATATACACTGTGGATAGGCTCCTCATACATATTATTCAAGATCTTGTACCAAACGCAACATATTTTTTTATTTGTTCTAAATGGTCGTGGGGGGGGGGGTCACGTGGGCGAGGTGCAGGCTTGATAGCCTGGAGGTCGTGTTTTGATCCCTGCATTTGCCGAGAAAGACCCCTTTGCAGTTGGAATTCGATATAAGAGTAGGCGGTAGCGCTGCTGTCTGGGCAAAAATTAAACTCGTCTTCATTGGCCAAGTTTAGGAGCAAAACGTAAGACGTTAAATCCCATTTTGTTTCTAAATTGCTGTGGGGGCTGGATGGCTGAATGGTTAGCATGTGTGTGTGCTGTATCATAAAGCCAGTCAATTGGCGTGGTTTCGAATCCCCGGTTGTACGTGACAAGGGGTAGGGCCCTCTGTCCAACCTCATTGGTTTTCTCCGGGTCCTCAATTTTCCTCCCACTGCTAAAGACACCTATGTGCAAACAAATTATTGAAATAAAATTAAACCGTATGTTAGTCTCAAAATGACCTAATTTGTATCCAGTGGGTTTTAAACACTGCTTCTCTTTCTATTGGTCAAGAGACATATATGGCTTGTCCAGGGTGTATTTTATCAAGTATATTAATGATTAGTTTGTATACGGCAAGTCAACCAGCGAGTCTTGGTGTTTTCAACCCTGATTCTCCTAGAAACCTGCCAAAAGAAACTTGGGGACAGTTTGACCATGTTGTATTCTATATATACACTGTGGATAGGCTCCTCATACATGATATCGACCTCATCAGAATCTTGACCGTGGTTTGCTTCTTCCAGAGTAACATCCATTGCATATAATACTGCCGGGTATTTCCACTGAAGTTAGAATAGTTTATGTATATGTATTGCTGTATATAAACTTCAGTTTTCAATTTCAGATTCAACAAATTCTGAATGAGCATTCTATTTTCATGAAATAATCTCCACTATAGGCAAGATGACTTAAAAATGCTTCAGATGTCAGATTTAATTTGTTTTTTCAATTTTTCAGAAAAAGCCATTGAGGTCAAAAACACCAGTCGAAATGGGGACTCAGAATTCAGATATAGATTACGACTGGATCCCAAAGGAAGCCTTAATAAGTAAGTTTACTTTCTCAAAACACCTAATTTACATTGAACTATAAAATAAGTTGATGTTGATGCTGATTTTAGTTTACCTAAGCTGAATAGGCAGTATCCCTCCAGACCATTTTTGTGACAGCTTATCACTGCAGACCCGTTTGTGTGGCAGCTTATCACTGCAGACCCGTTTGTGTGACAGCTTATCACTGCAGACCCGTTTGTGTGACAGCTTATCACTGCAGACCCGTTTGTGTGGCAGCTTTTCACTGCAGACCGGTTTGTGTGGCAGCTTATCACTGCAGACCGGTTTGTGTGGCAGCTTGTCACTGCAGACCGGTTTGTGTGGCAGCTTGTCACTGCAGAACATTTGTGTGACAGCTATATTGTCACTGTGATTTGTGTTTCTGGTGCTATCTATTATGTTGCCTCCCTTTTAACAATACATTATAAGTTACTTTCATAGATTATTTCTGTGCTTTTTGCCCCATCATTAATAAATTTATCCTGTTTACTTTCAGATCATTCCCCCAGAAGAACCCCAAAGCAATCCCCCCGTCAGCGTCGCTCAAAACGTTCAACGGGGTTCGGGGAAGAATAAATAAATACAGCGGGGAGTTAGTCTTAAAATTTTTAATTATTCCTAAGCGTATTAATTTCTCATTTATCACAAATTTAATTTTTTTCCATAATAAAATTTATATTCAATTCCGGAAAATGGTTTTATGTTTTCATTATCTGCTTTGGTTCCTGATGCGTGACGTGGATGTTTGTCTTATAATGGAAGGATTGTTTAATGCTGTAAATTAATGACTGGCCTACACCATGTACTATACTGTGAGGGAAATTTGCTCAAACCGTGGTATTTAATAATATAATATTTAGTGTTTTAAGCCCATTTCATCTACATGTATATGTGATCTCAACAGGCTGTACAATAATTATTATCCCGGTCTCTAGGATACAGGTAAAGCCTGATTACCTCCCTTGACCAGCGAACTCTTAGAAGAGCCCCAACCTATGCAGCTTCAACAACCTACCGGTACCCATTCACAGCTGAGTAGACTGGAACACAGGGATAAAGTGTCTTATTCAAGGGCACGAGAACTCGGTGCACAATTTCGGGTCTCTAACTTTCAACCATTCAGTTACAAATCGTTCTCTAACCATTGCGCCAAATCTGCTCTTCTTTGAATCCAAACTACGTCTACTTTTCCCCCTATATTTTTTCGTCACATTGAATGTTTTTCCTCACCCATGTCAGTCTGTACTAATAAAACGAAGGTTGGAAAATCACCAATAACTTTTTCCAACCTTGATTTTGGGCGGAGGAGACCTTATTTTGTGAGTTGTATACAATACAAGTCGACTAAAACTAAACAATATGTACAATACTTATAAAACTAAACAAATATTAATTATTTCTATTTATGTTATTGCTAACAGTAGGCTTCTGTTGGGCCAAAACATATTCGTAATTCAAGAGAAATTCCTGAGTGAATTTCGGAAGTCATTCCTACGAAAGGACTTCGTAAGGAGATGCCTCTGCGGTTAGACCTAAGTATCCATTGGCATTAGAATTTTAATGTGCTGTCATTGGTACTGGCATTTCGTTCTATATCTGGTTCTTCACTTGGTGGTTTGTTAGATTGTCGTTGGCTTGACGTCTTATATTTTCAAATGACTGCTGAGACTACAACCAGGCCAATTTGAGTAACCGAAAGTATAACTAGAAATAAAATACAAAGTACATTAGTATAATAAATCGTTAAATATTCACGACTCGATCTACCAGTAAGGCCTCCTCGGTGTTCCCAGTGGTCTTTTAAAAATCCTACTCGCTTACAACTGCATCCATGGTTTAGCTTTTGAATACCTGGGTGATCTTCTACAAATCACAAGTGGAGAAAGAACACGATCAACATCAAAACGTACCTTGTCGTTCATAAAACTTTGAAAGTGTCCTCTGACGATAGACGTGTTCAGTGGCAGCACCCGTCCCATGGAATAAACTTAAAGCAACATCAAAGGAAGCAAGAACATTAGGAATAATGGAAATTAGATATACATGACATACAATATACCAACTTAACAAAATATGGTGTCGTTTCTATTCCCCAATTGTACGTGACAAATTTGAAGAAGGTTGCAGGTGGGGAAAGAGGCCAAAATTATAGACAGCGGGGGAAATTAATGGTGGTCTGCATCCTGTATTGTACTACATAGTTACTTCCCTTTAATCAGATACACCATTCT
Source organism: Patella pellucida (assembly GCA_917208275.1). NCBI lineage: Eukaryota > Metazoa > Mollusca > Gastropoda > Patellidae > Patella > Patella pellucida. The sequence continues at coordinate 70,487,979 of OU795039.1, forward strand.
GCTAAAATGGTTCATTAGGCTATAATAAAGACTCTTTTTCTTGTGTGTGAAATACCCATTTCTAAAAGAATATCAAATTAGTTTAAATCATAATTTGAATTTTTTACCCATGTCAAAGAGTTAAACTTTTAAAGTACAGTTTAGCTTACAAGATTTTTTTAAAAAATTTAAAATCAAATGGGTATGCAGTATGCTAGTTGGATGACTCATTATATCGTAATTATAAATAATTACTTTATAATGTACATGTACTAAGTTTACGTGTGAAATGAAGCAGAATGATAACTGATCAACCAAGCATATAAATTTTTGTATACCATGGCTTTTCAAAAAAATTTCACCCACTACTAAAGACTCGACGTGCAAGTGAATTATTGAAATAAAATTGAACCATTTGTTATGGTCCCATTATGATCTAGTTTGTATCGTTGACGTTGGACCCCATTTCGCTCTTTTCCAAATTTGATTGATATAAGGTGTTTTCTAAATTAAATGAGGAATATGAATGAATGAAACGGGGTTTAACATCCTATTTTTCTGCACTGACTGACCTAGACTAATGAAGACAGGCATTAAGTGTGCTATGAGGGGCAATTTCTCAGGGCAGCAGCTTTAGCCTACTCTTTTATTTGAAAACCAACGGTCAAGGGTTCTTTTATATGCATGCTACATGGGAGCTGAGTTTTTGTACCATCCGACTGACTAGATACTGTCTTTGCCATGCCCTCCTTTCTCCACTACTGATAAGGGGGATCCAAGTCAGAACATCGAGAGAAGCCAGCGTCCTACTCTCATTAAGCCATCATGGCTTTTTAGTAAAACGTCGAACTTCAGATATTATGCTATACTGCTATTAGTAAAATATCTCTGATTCTATAGGAATATGGGGGATTTTAATACATGTCTTTAAACAATATTTTTCATTGGGTCACTTCAATAACCTCAAATATACAAAGGACAGATTTGATCTGGGATAATGTATATAAATATACTCTAAGCTTATTTAAAACCCTGTGGACAATGACCTGATATTAACCTTACATGACCCCATCATGACAGTAATCAGCTTTGTTTCTGTACAATTCATGTTATTTATATACATATTTATATATCAATAGATGTGTGAAGTTGAAACAGTAGTAGTGTTAATATAGAAAAATAAAGATTAAAAATGTCGAAAGAGAGTAGGCTACTATTGTTTAATTGTACATGTCTTGACAAGCTCAGGCGAAACATGTAGACAATTTTAGTTTGTATATTTTGCATAGTCATTTTCCTCTGTTATGACGTATATCTGAGAGGGGGGGGGGGGCGAGAGAGAGATATTATTTGGCCAGTTATATTATGTTTTTGATTCTGGCAATATTTTAAATACTCAAAATTTACAATGAGCATTCGTTTTATTGAGCTGGTTGGAATCCTCCCATTATCTCCCAAGTCTTATACTGTAATTTACAAAAGACAAATAAAAAGCCAAATTTATTATAAAACGAATTAAGAGAGAAACCTTTACAAATCTTTCAGTGACCTTACCATTAGAGAGAGAGAGAGAGAGAGAGAGGGAGAAATAAATGGGGTTTAATGTCAACTCGACACAAATTAGGTCATCTCGGGACCAACATGGTTAAATTTTATTTCAATAATTCGCTTGCGCGTAGGGGTCTTTAGCAGTGGAGAAAACCGGTACCGGAGAAAACCCACGAGGTTGGACAGGCGACCCTACTCCTTGACACGTACAGCCGGGGATTCGAAACCACGCCAGTTGACTCAATGACAGGCTTTATGAAACAGCACGCACGTGCTAACCATTCTGTCATCCAACCCCCGACATTACCATTAGATGTACCAACAGTCACATATTGGCTATATAAGTCTTTGATCTGCCATCTATGCAAGTCATGCGAATGGTCATGTATGTGCATATACCAGGGTGTTTGGTTGCCAGAGTAACCTTGTATGTTTTCTCCACTTTCCTACAAGTGCTTTTGAGCTCTTGACAGGGAGCCAGCGACAGTGACTCAGGAAGTAAGACGTTGGCTCGATAACCTGGAGGTCCTGTGTGTGTAGGGATTTGCTGGCGTGGTATCCCCTTGCCAGTTTTGTAGGACAGAGGGTCTAACAAGAAGAATGTCTAAAGTCATTTGGATGGGTCAAAAACCTGCGGTCCCGTTATTGGTTTGCATGGAAAAGAATCCTTGACAGTTGAAAAAAGCGCAGAGCACTGCATGGCATATGCCCATCTTCATAAGCCCAATTGGAGCAGAACCCCATTTGGTTTATCTTTGTAGAGCAAGTAAATTATTGAAATAATAATGTTAATAATGAAAAAAACTGTTATTCTCGCCAAAATGGAAAACAATTATTGCTTATTACTGAGCGGCGTTTCGACTAGGCTTCTCTAGTAGGCTTGATAATGACTAGAGGAGCCTATATATAGTTGAAACGTCGCTCAGTACATGCAGTAATTGTATTCCATAGATTGTGACCTTTATATTCTCACCAAGCCGGTATATAGAAATAATTATTAATTTATAAGTGCTATGGTCAACGAAGGTATTTTTATACAGCTGTTCCTTAATGAACGCGAAATCATGAGGACAAACTACAGTACAAAAAGTATCTAACAATAGGCCTACCAATGGTATTGGTATTGATTTTTCTGTCCATTAAAATTGCTTTATGTAGATAACATATAAATATTCATCAGGTCACAAAAACCGTTAATCAGAGAAAAAAAATGAGATTTGAGACCTGTTGGGGAACGTCCCAAAAACATTTTCATGTGCTGTTTCCAAATTTGTTCCCCACATGATTCTGAAATTGACATGGCCTATATATATCTACCTAATATGTATAAAATATTATACTATTTCAGATTATAACTTATAGCCTATACCATATAAGCATGGCCTATATATCTACCTAATATGTATAAAATTTTATACTATTTTCAGATTAATAACATATACTATATAAGTAGATCACAGGTGGGAAATAAATTATTTATAACCCAAAGCGAAACAGCAATGCAAATCAATAATTCAACATAATCTGTATTGTCCTATGACTGGAATAATAATAATATAATAATAATTGATCATATATTTATATAGCGCCGAATATCCAACACGGGTGTTACACGATCTCAGTCATGGAGCTTTACAAACACACTCGTAAAATCGAAAAATAATCAAATACACAAACATAATACATTTTACACATCTTTTAGATTATAATATATGGAGAATATTACCCGAAACTTTATTAAATAATTTCTAAATTGATATTAAAAACATTTCCGACTTATATGAGCCGTATTATATAGGCTACCACAGACAAAACAAATAAGGATAAAACATTAAAATGCAGAAAAGGGTCACATGGTAAACACGGCGATGACTCAATCTAACTGCATTGTAACCAAGGCCTATTTTCACCAGGACAAAAGTACACCCGCAAGGTTAAAATTCGCTCTTTGAGGGTCAACACATATCGTTATATTTTTGCTAGCTAAATGGGAGAGTGTTTGTCATTAGGCCTACTGGTTATTCGGGTTTTCTGGCTTTTAAAAGAGCTTCGGGCCATCGTAATAAAACGACAAGATGGTATCGATCAAAAATAGGTCAATTTCATCATCGCTTATTTTATAATATATTTAAACCTACTGTACTAACAACGGGGGTTTTAATAATGTTTAATCGGAACGATGCGCTGAGTCATGTTTCAACGGGTTCTGTTCAGTGTAATTCAGAAGTTCATTAAGGACAGTTCGTGCTAATTAGAGTGAAAGCATGTCATTCACCCGTTACGTTAGCGATGAAACAAGGATTATAACGGTGTCAGTGTTTGTTTACATTATTTCTATCAAAGGTCATATATGGTGACCCGTGTTGTCAATAAACGGGTCAAAGTTCATACCTAGTTTTCTAACGGTTTGATTGGCTACACGTGACGTCAAAACAGACTATTCCCTCTGCTTGCGTCACGAAAATTTACAAATAAGCAAAATGGCAGAGAGTACAGAAGCCCCACGTCAAATTTCTCGCCAAGAATTGGACGACAAAGAAAATATAATGAATTATGAACCAGATTGTAAGAAGCCAAGACTCTCTTCACACAGTTCCTTGAAGAATTTTAATCTTGAAGACCGTCTGAGTGGAATTTTATGCTGTGCAGTTTGCCTCGACTTGCCCAGAACATGTTATCAGGTTGGTCAATCGGAAGGGAAAAAACCCACTCAATTGATTTCAGAATGTTTTTAATTATGGTTCAGATCATATTTTATTTGATTAATTTTCATATAATAATTTTATTTTATTCATTTAAAGACCTCGGCGTGTTGATATATTGATTGAAAATTGCAGTTAACTTAACCTCACACTTTTTTCTGATGAAATGAACGATCGAAATGAAATGTCAAAATTAAACTGTCAGTTCAGTTTTATTCCTATAATCTCTCTTTTATAAAGCCATCGATTCATTTCGCTTAATCTCAAAACAACTCGGTGTCAGCTTTAAAATAGTCACATATGTTACTTTATATGACCTTTCTGAAATCGAATGTCCGGTGATTTTAGGGGCTTCGAGATGAGGCGTCTGCAAGAAGTTGCATGCAAGGTCGAAAACCTGCATAGCATCATCACGTGATTTTGACGTGTCGTGTTTATGTTCTATTTTTGGCACGAGGCAATCAAATAGGTCGGACCCTGGGAAAGCAACATTCCTGACTAGCTGGACATTCATTTATCAGCTTACTACTGAACATAATGATATTAGTTGACCTAGATATTCCCAAGCCTAATACACGCCCTGAATAAATTAACCTAAAAACAAAAACATAGAAAATATACCGTACATGTATTGTGAAATAAAACGATGCTAAAATTAAATTGAAGTCAAATATTTTAAAAGATAAAACAAAAGTAGAGTATTATTGATTAAAAATGAATGAATTAAATGGGGTTTAACATTCTACGCTTCTGCACCTAACCTGGGCTCATTTCATTAAAGACAGGCATAGGCCATACAGTGTGCTGAGGAAAATTTTGCCCCGGTGAAAAAAAAAAAAAAAAAAAAAAGTAAAGAGAGAAGAGAGAGAAATTGGGTTTAACGTCCACTGGCCACAAACTAGCCTAGGTCATTTCGGGACTAAAATATGTTTTTAAAATTTTATTTCAATAATTCGCTTGTGCATAGGTGTCTTTAGCAGTGGGTGGGAACCAAATGAACCATGTTAGTCCCGAAATGACCTAATTTGTGGACATTAATTGATAATTCCCATTTTCAGCTCACTCTTTCTGATTATTAGGAATATAATGGAGTAAATACCCTATTATTGTACGTAGATCTATGTCACAAAAAAAATGATAAATGAATAAGACCGTAATTATCTATTGAAAAGTCAAAGTTTTAAATTTCACAGTAGGCCTAGCCTATGTATTGTATCTGAGGGATCATATCACTTCTTTCCACTCTTGACCACAATGTCATCCCGAACCCCTGCCCATATCACTGAGCTGGGCCTTCTTTGAAAGCATATCCTGGTACCGTACATATACAGTACATAGTTAAGCGGGGGGGTGAATTGCGGAATGGTTAGCACATGCGTGCTGTATCATAAAGCCTGTCATTATTGTACGTGACAAGGAGTAGGGTCGCCTGTCCAACCATGTGGGTTTTCTCCGGGTCCTCCCACTGCTAAAGACCCCTACGCGCAAGGGAATTATTGAAATAAAATTAAACCATATTAGTCCCAAAATGACCTAGTTTGTGTTGAGTGGGCGTTAAAACCCCATTTCTCTCTCTCACATAGTTAAGCATGCATGTAACCTTAACCCTCATTGGTCCCACCTAAAGAAAATAAATAAGACTAAGTGTGATTATGATGGGGAAAGTTCCACGTCCTTTGATAAAAATAATCAATCTCTCACCCTACACAACAAATAAACAGTTGAAAATTAATCTTTTTTTATATTTCAGTGTATAAATGGCCACTTGATGTGTTCTGGCTGTTTCAATCATCTGTTAGCGGATGCTAGATTGAAGGATGAAACAGCCACATGTCCAAACTGTCGATGTGAAATCAGCAAAAATTCCTGTACAAGAAACTTGGCTGTTGAGAATGCTGCATCGGAACTTCCCTTAGAATGCAAGTACTGCAGTCAGAGTCTGGCGAGAAATAAATTAGAATATCACCAGAGGGAACTCTGTCAAGAACGGTAAGATAGCAAGTTGGGGTAAGCTGCTAATAACTAATGACTTTATTTCAGGTTTAGTTAAGGCTTAGTTAAGGTTTAGTTAAGGTTATGGAACCCTGCAAGCATCTGAATATGTTTTTAGGGGGAGACATATGCAGATCCTTGCTTTAGATAGGGTTCCATTTTGTTTTTATGTATGTCTAACCAGAAACACACTTTTTGTTTTTCCTTTGTTAATTAGGACTTGAGAAGCGGATTTCGAATCAACTTTTACTCCGTGGATGATGTCGTGATAGACCTGATGATCCAGTGACAACAACTAGTTGTCTTGTGGGCAAGTATTTTCTGTCTTTACATGCTGTCGCGGCATGCTAGCTCCAATTTACGTGTCAAAATAAGAGCCAGTTCCACCATCAAATATTGTTTTTATGTTGCATGTTGACCTGTGTTTGATGTTCACTAAGCTTGTGCGTAGAAACTATTGGACCATCTTATGTCACATGATTTCTGGTCATGTGATTGAAAATTTCGAGCGAACCGGGTATTTTAAATTGTTGGCATTTTGAATTATAAATGCAAATTACTGACTTTGCAACAAAACATTGATTTCGGCCCTGAAGAAAACGTTTTCATTCAGTGACCTAAGTTTATGTTTCTGATAAAATCATTTATATTTGTACACCATGTGATGTACAAAATGCGACATTGCCAACTCTTCGTAGTCATGTTGAACCAGACACAAGTAGTGCCACTTCATCATTAAACTTTACTTGAGGGTGGATCTGTTCGTCGGCGTCAGTTCTTATTCAAGCATGGATATCCTGTTCGTTGTTCAATGTTTTCTTTTTACCTTTTTTTTTTACATATTTTGGAGTCACATGAACATTTGATTGTAAAGGTACATTTGTACAAAGTCTTTCCAAATTTGCCATCAGAATGAAAATAAGAACTGAGAACGAGACTTGAATTAATTGAAACATCAATTGGATAGAGCGTGCTGAAATCACATCAGTCATCGAGAGATCAGGATTTTTTTTTAAGATAAGAAGAATTTTAAAGGGACTCTGGATTTTTTTTTTTTTTTTTTAAGAAAAACCAAATTTTTTTTCCCTTGACTTGTGAGAAAGCTGATGGTGACAGAATGCAAAATTTTATTTTTTCATCTTTTTCAATTTTTTTTTTTTGATGATTCACACAGCAGTGTGACATAATACTCAAATGGCAGTCTCGTTGTATGAGTACAAAAAAAAGGGAAATTCTTGTTACCGAATCAGTTGACTCTTGGTTAAGTTTTATGAAAGGTTTTAAACATATTTGACCAACATTCTGGCCCGATATTTGACAAGTTTAAAACACAAGGATGGATGACTAACACATACATGTTTGTTTTGGTGCATTTTACCTGTGTTTTGTACATATTATTATATATTTGTTTTGTTAATCTGTGTTTTAAAGATATCGGGCCAGGCTCAAAACAAAATTTTTAAAATAATTAACCAGAGGTTTCCTTCATAATATTTCACAAAACACTTGATAGATTTATTCTTTTCAGTTTAAATGATCTAAATGTATTTTCATACACCCACATTTTTAATGGGGTAATTGACATTTGAGACAACAAAAATAACATTGCTTCAAAACTTGAAAATGAAACCCTTGTGCTATAGTATTATTTTTCAGATGATGTCTCAAAGCATCATGGAATCTCAGCATAGAAATATCTTGTAAGTACACGAAGTCCTGTTAAGACAGGAAATATTGAGCTCTGGGTGCTCTTTCTTATGATTTTTCGTATGTCGTTTTAGGCCATCCACGTGTAAGTTCTCAAGAATTGGTTGTCCATGGCGTGGACCATTCCATGAAGTATGGGAGCATGAGCAGGCATGTAAACATCCGTTAAAAACAGGTGCGGAGATAATGGATACCATGAAAGCTATTGACATGAAACAACAGGAAGATAAGAAAATATACAACTCTATATTTAGTCTTCTGTCACTAGAGAAAATCACATTTAATGGTGAGTTAGTTGTTAAACGCCTACACTGAAATTTGGTCGTATTTTGTGGGTGGTGGGTCCGTACGTCTGGCATCTCCAATTGCTTGTGGATGCTCTAGAGTATAGGCTAAAATTAATATCAAATTGATTTTAAATTTATAGTGTTTATGGTCCTGAGACTACGAAGCCTATCGATTTTCAACAATTAAAGATAATTACTTGAAGTTTGAACATTTTGAAAAATCTTGTAGCTACTCTAGACTAGAGGCGAAAGTTAATATCCGATTGACTTCAAATTTATACACAGTGTTTAAGGTCATGAGACAAAAAATTTTTTTTTTTTCAACGATTTCCAATTACTTGAGCAGTTAAATTCATGATATTAATGTTAGCATGCAGCAGAACTAGAAGTCATACAAATTCTAATTATTCGGATAATAACTGAGTGTGTTGTAAATGTTTTCATTACCAAAAAAATAAAAAAATATGCGACAATCCTTGTTGACAACCCGGACGACTTATCTGCTGTGGGTGTATGTTTTGTTGCCCGGCAACCTATCTTTTTTTTATTAATTTGATATATTTGTCAAAGATGGATCTCCTTGTTTAATTGTTTGTTACCCCACAAATCATCGCTAATGATGTCTCTTGTTACTCTTTTCAGATTTACAGTTGAAGCCGTATCGAACGGATGACTTCATAGCCAAGCTGTTCTACGAAACCAGTCGATTTTCTGCGTTTAATCATCAGTGGGTTATAAAGGCCAGGGCCAATCAAGACCAAAAATATCCGACACAAACATGTCTTCGTTCTCTAACTTATCAACTCATCCTTAAAACTAAAATAACTAATCCCCTCAGGTTGCACTTCCTCGTATTAAAGGGTCCACATAGCGAAACTAAAGTTACTCCCCAAATACACGAACACGAGTTCTCCCCGGAAAACACAGATTCCGAAAGTAAAGAATTTCCATTAGTTGATGCGAATGAGTGTAATAAAATGTTAGCTGGTAAAACTATAAACTTTAGAGTAATATTATTTCAAGTTAACCAATAATTCCTTTAGATTATATATAATGTAAATAATTATTCTCACTTTGCCAGCATAATGCATTTATATAGATGTCAGATATGGTGACAAAAGATTGGTTCAATAATACAACTTTCATACAGTTTTTTGCTACCAGCAGAACTAAAATTTTGATGGCAACATGCATGTAGTGGAAAAGAAAAATTGAAATCATTTGGAATTGGATTTCAATTTGAAGTCATTTGGAATTAGATTTCAATTTAGTTTAGTTTAAATAATATTTTATTCAATAAACTGAAATGGATTGAACAACAGGCAAAGGCCTATATAAGTTCTCCTCAAAATTTGAATTCAATTGGAATTGGATTGAAACTTGAAATCATTTGGAATTAGCTGGAAAAGGTAGGAATGTCTTCAAAAACCTATTTTAATAAATGGCTAAATTGGCATTTCTGTGTAGTTCAATGATTGGCAAAATACCTTTTTGGTCGGATTGTTTAGTACGAGAAATTGAACCAGGAATAAGTTTGACTGTATAATGAAACTAGTTGTTGTATTATTGGTACTGATCTAAAATGAGTTTCTTGATAATTCACCTTCACCATGCTTCCTAGCGTAAAATCAAGATATTAATCTGCTCAGTAAGTTCTTGTATTCGATGCTCACTAGGCTAATTTTTCTTTGATACTAAACAAGAAGCTTAGTAGATAATCTAATTAATAATAATGTGGAATCGTAGGCTTCCTTATTTTTATGCGATTGCCGCCGATTGTTATTTTTATAGTATCAACCACTCAAGTTTTTGTTATAGAGTTGTGATACAGGTTTTATACTATATTTATATTGTTAATATATGGAAATGATGGTTTTACGGAAGTTCTTTTAATCATGTTTTAACGCGATTTATAAGGATGACAGAAGTGTTTGTATTTGGAGAAAGTAGAGATAGTGTAGGATGTTGAAACTTGAGGGTTACCATGGTTATCAAAGCACAGTGAAGATGAAAGTCTGTATCTCTCGATGAAATATTTTATATGTGAAATGGCCTCCTGGTCCAAGTAAGAATCGTGCCATTATCTGATAATTCTTGAGAGAGACAAAGTGTTCAATAGTTCTGGGCCCTGAGTTCACAAAGCATTCTCAGACTTAAGTTAAGAATTCTCACTGTTTGTTTATGAAAAATATCTTTGATCTGGAAAAACTTTGCACATTGTTTCTTATTGATGTAATTGATACATTAAAACAACAAAAGTTTTATAAAGAGCTATATTTTAGTTAAAATAAGGCAAACAATTTTGAGTGAATTTTTATCTTAAGTCTGAGAATGCTTTGTGAACTCGAGGCCAGGTAATTCAGTAAGGTCAATGGGCAGATTCGTGTAAATTTCCTGTTAAGATCCATGTAAAATGTTCACCAGTTCTGAGTTCAGAAGAAATAAATTGCTTTGAAAATACCAGGTGGAGTGAGTTTGGAAATCAGAGGGCTAATTTTAGTAGAATTGACGATTGATAGTGAGGATTATAAATTGTTAGTGGATAATTTGTCGTTTTATGATAAATTTTATTGATTGTTTTTGTTTTTAATAAAAAGCTAAATAAAACATGTTATACATGTTGATAGTCACTGTACAGTATTGCAAACAGAGGAAGATATTCCTTAAATCTTGCCGTTTCAACGCTTAGAATTACGAAATTGAGGAAGCATTATCCTTAGTTTCTGTTCCTATGTGACTTGTTTAGAGTGTTGTATTATTGCATTGTTTAATATGGGCCGACAGAACACAAAGTCGTCTAAAGTCTTGTACCAGTCCAGACACTGCTATATATATGCAGCTGTGTCTAGAGGAATTGAGGTCAGGTGAAAATGTTTATAGAATAATGTGTAATTTGTACTGAAGATTATCAGGAATTTATTTTACAATAGTAGTTTGTAGTTAATGTAGTTATAGTATATACAAATCAATGATGTCACTCTTTAAAACGTGGTAGCTGGACTGGGGTACTTTTTAATGTTTGGTTAAAAGAAAAAAAAATCAACAGCAGTTCATCCCAATAAAACATTTCAGGATTCAATATGAATTTCTCTATGATGTAACTTGTTATCGTTGGTTTAGTGTAGCCCCTTCTTATATGCATTTGAAAGTATAGTCATAGTATAATAATGTCTCACTCCCTTAGAACTTCTTGCTAATATGATTATGAACTTTGATAATCTCGAAAGGTTTAAACACGTAGCGAGAGAGAGCGAGCGGGAAATGGGGTTTAACAGGTCATTTCGGGACTAACATGGTTTAAATTTCAATAACTCGCTTTGGCGTAGGGGTCAATAGCAGTGTGAGGAAACTGGAGGACCCGGAGAAAACCCAAGACGTTTGACAGAAGACCCTACCAGGGAATCAAAACCATGGCAGTTTACGCAATGACAGACCTTATGATACAACTTGCGCATACGCTAACCATTTGCCCCCCCCCCCCCCAAAAAAAAATGAATATATAATAAAATTAACCTCTGAAAATATATAAACATCTGACATTTACAATGTATCCCGGGCATTAACTCTTTTTAAGTTTGTCATATTTACGGATATTGTTTTAAAGTATTAGTAACATTTGATAATGGATGTATTTATATACAAATTAACATTTTAATATTTATACAATTGAGGAGGAAAAAGACTATTTGTTTTCACTAATTTATATAATTTAAGCTTATATTTTGAATAATTTATTTATAATTGTAGATTTTAATTGATCAATATCCACGAGTATTGTAATTTTATTGTAATTATTAAAATATTTTATTAAATTATTATGCTTGTAGATACAGTGAGAGAGGCACATTGGTCATGTTCCTGGGAAAAAGGCTACAATTATTCTGCCCAACATTTATATCTGAAACAAAAATCTTTCCAAAATGATATAAATTTAAATTCAGTTTGGAAAGCAATGAAATAGATTCCATAACTTCTTGACAGCTTAATTTGACTTTTTTTGAATGTCCTAATTTTGAATTTCCTTGAAATTTTAATGGATTTTACAAATTTTTTAATTGATTTTACAAACTTATATAAAATTAAAGACCAAAAATAAAAGGAATTTTTCTGAATACAAATCTAAATGGGTAGAAATTTTAATCAATTTTACAAATTTATATAAAATTAAAAACCAAAGATATTGGAATTTTTTTTCTGAATACCAATCTGAAAAGGGGTAGAAACTTGTAGATGGTTTACCAGGAAGGTAAAAATGACTGTTGACCTGAATTATACTGTATGTTAGTAAAGTTTAGATCACTATACAGCCATCCATAGAGAAACAGTAATTTTGTATATATATTTACATTTAAACTTGTAAGATAAAGAAAAAATGTTCATTAAAATATTTAAACTTACACTGACTTATTGTTTTCTGTATGTAAGAGAGAGAGAATTGGGGTTTAACAGCCACTCAACAGAAACTGGGTCAGTTTGGGACTAACATGGTTCAATTTTATTCCAATAATTTGCTTGTTTGTTGGGGTCTTTAGCAATACAGTTGGAGGAAACCAGAGTAAACCCTTGAAGTTGGACAGGCGACCCTAATCCTTGTCACGTACAAGTGGGGAAATGATTTCAATAGACCCCCACTCCCATTTTCTGTATGAATGTGTTTGGGTTGGGGACCCTAAAATTCTAAAGAGTGGAAAAGTTTCTACTAGCCAGTATGTACGCATTGGTGTTCACAGATATTATATTATACCTGAAAAGATGGAATGAAATATCCCCAATAAGTGAGCAATAGAATAAAATGAAATGGGGTTTAATGTTCTACTGTTCTGCTCCAACTGGGATGATAAAGACAGGCATACCCGATACAGTGTGCTATGTGCAGCACCATAGCTTACTCTTAAATCGAATAATAACTGCATTGGGAACTTTCACATGCACGCTAATGTGCACACAGGACCTCAGTTTTTGGTCCATAAAGCATATCGATAGTTAAAACAAAAAGATATGGACAGTTTGTTATGAAGATCTTTGTTTATATCCAACATTTCTTTTTCAGTTATTTTGTAGATAAGACACAGACGTAACTCGTTTAATATAGGCAGATTATTCCCTGGACAGGTCATTCCCTATTGTGTAATATAATATAGAAACCAGTGGTTTATAAATACAGTGATTTTATTTACATGATTTGTTAAAGTTCTAAAAGTCATTGTTTTAACTAATATTTACATCAGTTGTCAGCATCTGGTGTTAGCAAACAATCGGCAATTTTCTCCTTCATCTTCTCCCTGAATAAAAAAATTTATAAAGAAACATAAAAATGCTCAAAACAAATTTAACTTGACTGTAAACAAGTTTATGAATTTATTTATGATACTAGTACACAAACCATCAAATTAAAAATATTGAAATACAATGACATTGAAATGTTCAACTTCCACTCTCGACAGGCTGACAGACTTAAAATTCATATACAAGTGTTAGAAATATAAATCTTGTACAACCACCAAAGCCTGTACATGAGGCTCATGCATTCCCTTCCGAACGACTATATGTTGTCTTTTGCCAGGCCCTCCATCCTGTATCACTGACATGGGAGAGCCACGTCAAATAATCCTGATGAACTTTCTCGGCCAACACCACTGAACCACAGCGACTCCCTGACATGGGGGAGCCACGTCAAATAATCCTGATGAACTCTCTCGGCCAACACTATTGAGCCACCGTGACTCCCATAATATGATAAAATCTCTAGATAAGACTTACCTATTTAATATTGATACAGTTCCTGAAATCATCACTGGTGGTATTTTATTTACATCTTTCTAGGAAAATAAAATAATTTAACATAAAATAACAACCACCAAATCTAACATGGAAATTATACAGGGCAAAATTTTTTTTAAGAATAAATGTTTAATCTTTTGGTGGTTAATAATGCTCTCTAGCCATCTACCATCAGTTTATGTTCCAGCCAGAATTTGCAAAGGAATAAATATGAATCTATTCTAAACATCAGTATCTGACAAATGAGTAAACGAAACTAAGAAAAAACAAAATATTGCGACCTTACATTCAGACTAAAAGCCATGTTATATTACTGTTATTTAATTAAAAATATTCTTCCAGTATATAATACTAAACAACTCTTGTGTTAAAAAATTTTTCCAAAATGTTTTATCTTAGGATATTTCTTCTTTTTTTTATTTAAATGACAGTAGTAGGCCACCAGCCCAAAGTACATTTGACAATATTCAATAGACATAATAGAGAGAGAGAGAAATGGAGGTTAACATCCTCTTGACAAACATATGTTTTAATTTTATTTCAATAATTCGCTTGCGCGTAGGGGTCTTTAGCAGTGGCAGGAAACCGGAGGACCACGAGAAAACCCACAAGGTTTGACAGGTGACCATACTACTTGTCACATACAACTAGGGATTTGAAACCACGCCAGTTGACTCAATGACAATCTTTATGATACAGCTCGCATGTGCTAACCATTCGGCCATCAATGCACAATTGTCCTAGGAACAAGCATGCCAAGTTTCATGTCGTACATAAATAACAACAAGATTACCAGTTTCTGTTCGAAAAATATATAAAACTATCATCATACCATTTCTGAAAGTGTTATTCTACAGCCATAACATAAATTCTTGTCAAATTTCTTCCTAAAATTAAATTAACATTTATTAAATATACAGTAGGACGTTAAACCCCATTTTTATTTCATTTATTAAAGTTACATTATTCAAGATATAGATAAGAACTAGCCATTCTTGCTATACTAGTTCGAAAGTAGATGATGTAAAATGAATAATTTGAAAATTTCATTCAAATTACTCTATTGCAAGCGAAGATATAGGCATTTAAAGATTTGACCGACCTGTGCAATAATTTCAACCACGGACCTGGTTGATCAAAGCTACGACTCGAAGCGTTAAGGTGCGCCATATTTGATTAACCGCTGAAACATTTAAATCTGTTTAGTATCGGAGCAATCTGATGCCATCCAAAGTTGATTAAGGCCTGGATCAGTTAATTAATGTCTAATTAATACTTTAGAAAACATTTCATGCCCAAATAAAGACCTGCACTAGGCAGATTTAGCTCTTGAATAATGCATGTTTAAATATAATTTTTATTGATAACACTGTATATTTTTGCATATTTTAAGACAATGTGTTACAGTAATAAATACATTAAATCAATAGTTATTAACTATAATACCAAATATTATTTTTTCTGTAACAGTTTTCTACACCAATTAAACAGCTCTATTAATACACTCTTTAAATACACACTTGAAAAACACTGCCTTATTATTTTGAATGTCTATCTTTATTAGCCCATCAGTTGGAACAGAAAACTAGGATGTTAAACCCCATTTCACTTCCCTTTATTTTCAAGTCATCATATCATCATAAATACAGAACGGAATCAAACCATTTTTAGACTAATAAATATTCCTTTCAAAGATTCACCTTTCCCAATTTCAATATGGGAAAGAATTTGATATCCCTCTAATAATGATCAGCCATTTCAAAGTTGATGAAATGATTAACTTGACTTGGATGTCAGAAGCCGAAAACTTCTCAATGAAACCAGTCCAAAAAAAAAAAACCTTTTAATAAAAGAAAGAGTACCTGAGCATAGAGGAATGGCTGACATCAGTTGTTGTATGGATGTGATCAGGTTCACCGATTGATTGACCAGATGGACGACCTTCTTTAGATAATTTCTGTGAAAACTCAACAGCTACCAGAGCAGATGCTTGACCAACATCTGTATCCAATGGTGACTTAAATCATCAAAATATTCAAAATGATTAATTTCAAGAGGTAAACAGTATCAATCAGACTATTTTGCTCCATTCTTTAAAGCTCTCAGCTTGTTTACGTTCATAAACAGTTAAGTCCGAAAAAAATATGGAAATCGATCACTTCAAGCTATTCAAAGTTTACATTGGTTTCTTTTAATCTCATATTGTCAGCTTTAAGTTAACTGTCTTGGACAAATAAAGTTATAATAATCCTGATATCTTTTTTCTTCCTGTCATTCCACATTGTCGGCAAAATCAAATTTTAATCGCCACTTGTGACTTTTAGTGACTAACAACATGAGCCCTGTTTCACATTCCTCATGAAAGATTTCTTTTAAACTTTGTCCTTAATTACATAATAACAAGTCTATTTTTATTTTAGCTGGTCAGATAGCCGTGGCGATAGAGAGGCGGCTTCTCACCAATGCATCGAGGGTTCAATCCCAGCTCAGGGCAAGAACTTTATCGTTGTAAGTGAGAGGGATATTCGGTCTCCCGTCCGATCAGGCAGGTTTCCCCCCCCCCCCCCCAAGTTCTTTGGTTTCTTCCTGCAGTAATTATCGAAATCATTCGCACAATCTGTGCTAAGGGCCAAATTGAAAACAAGCCTCAGGCTTAATTTGCTACCCTTGTAAAATGACGAGATTATTAGGCTTTCAGACTTTCGTCTGAAAGACTATTGTTTTTACTAAAATTATTATTATTATTATTTATTATTATTTTTTTTTTTCGGGGGAGCCTATTTCTCAGTGCCTGTAACAGATACCGATCTAGAACCTCATTTTCTATCATTAAACCATGTGTTCGCAACATATGGGCTATATTTGAAACTTCTGCGCGGACCGGAAGTGGCCGAATTTTGTACGGTGACAAAAAATCAAAAAACAGCTGTAGATTCGTTAATTCTGTACCTATTTTCATACAAATGACAATTTTGTGAACCCCGAATCCTTCCCAAGGAAATGGCTATCTCACATTTCGAAAATTCCTATGGGACTATTGTTGTTCGAAAATTGAAAAAACAAAAGTTAAGAGACAATTTTTGTCATTTTTCAAAATTTTCAAATTTGACCTACATTGTTGGATACCTGAAGACCATCCGATTCCAGAAATATAAGTTTCATTCCGAGTTATCACCCTTTATTTTTCGATTTTTTTCGAATTTTCTGCCCATTTTGTGAGCTCGAGTTTCGTTTTACGGCCGAATCGACGTTTCTGAAACTCCTGAAACATGAAGTTATAGTTCAAAACTAACGTATAAAGCTATTTCGACAAACATCTATAAACCGGAAGTAGTCGAAATAATGGCCGATATTTTGAAAAAAACGCAAAAAATGAATGCTTTTGGGAAAAACATGAATTCTCAGTCAGATATCAACGGATTAAATCGATTAAGATATCGTTGGATTGTCCGAGAATTGCAGTATCATATGATATCCTATTATTACAGATAACATAAACAGTAAGTAAAATATGGCACGCTGAAAATCAAGTATTTTCTGATTTGGAGCGTTTTTGAACGCCTGTATCTCGAAAACTGCTCTAATGATTTTTCTTAAACTTTCTCTATCAAGATACCTTTTGGTATTCTTGTGTATGAAACAGTCCGTTTAGACTTTGAAATATCCGTAATAGGTCAAATAATGAACTGAAAATCGAAAAAAGTCGAAAAATCGTGAAATTTTGGAAAATACTCTATTTTTTTTTTATTTTTACTGATTTTCAAAAAACTTTATGATATTTAGATATTTGATCTAATGCCGAATCCAAAAATGTATAATATGTATTCAGTTATTGAAATTTAATTTTTGATATTTTGACATTTTTGCATTTTTGGCACTTTTACACATAGGATTTCTCAGGGTCATTTTATCTGATCATATATTGTAATATATCATTACAGAACTCTGTCGCTATTTAATTGCCTAAACCGGTTATTAAAACTATCTCGATAATAATCACCATAAAAATGAAAAAAAAAGTTCTTTTATTTATCTTTTTTACAAACAACTACTGAATAGATGTTTCTGACATTTCTGGTACAGTCAGATATCTATCCAAACAATTTGTTAAAACTATCCCGACAATAATCCAAAATCCAGATATTTGGGGAAAAAACACCCAAAAAAATTTAAAAAAAGAAAATACAGTAAAAAATTGGTACTCTTGCAAAAATCGTCATTTCTCAGCCAGGTGTCACTGAATCAAAACAATTAAAGTATCGTTTTGTAGCTTGATGAATGGGCTATTTTATGACATACTTCCTGTCTGATTCCTGAAAGCCGATTCAGTGCTGCTTGCAGGTCTAGTTATTATTATTTTTATACTCCAATGTCCTTAATTACATAAATTTCAGATATGAACAATGACGCTTGTTGTGCCTTTAATATTATATCTTCCCTGGGGATATGTACATGTAAAGTAGGAGCAGGAGGTCCGCACTACACAAAAATACCCCCCCCCCCCCAAAAAAAAACAGACCTGCAGACAAGACACAAACTACACTGACATTGGAAGCAATGAACAATGAATATTAAATCTACAGGCCAGTGGTAAATGTCAACTGCGCTGTACAGTCCTGGGCTTGTAAAGTTAAAGTCTTCACTCAAAGGAACAACAAAACAATGATTAACAAGAAAGATGCAATAATGCATTCGTTATTGACAATGGTTGTCTCGTGAATGACGTTTCTTTATGGTGATAGTCTGCAAGTTGAGGTCATGTGTTGGAATGTCAAATAATTAACAATAAGGGTGATAGTCTGGGTAGAATATTGGTAAACGTTAAACATTAATAAATAAAGTGTAGTTAGCAAACAGGGCCCTGTTTCTCGAAATCTTAACTAAAGATAATATCCAAATTTTGGTGGATACTTCAATTTTGGTTGGCTATGTACCAAAATCAATCTAATATTATCCAATCAAATTAAAAAAATTTGGATTTTATCTTTGTTAAAATATATAATTGTACCGTCTGTACAGTATTTGTGTATTGTTTGTTCTGTCCTTGTTTTGTTCCACAGTTATCCTGTCTTGTCTCAGTTTATTTTTAAGTATACAGGAAAAAAAACACATCGGATTTAAATATCACAGTTTGCAAAAAAAACAGAAATAAATATATATACTACCTGACAGAATGTACAAATATCTTTTTTTCCATTTTCTTCAACGCCCAACTTTTCACCAGTTCTGTAACAAAAAATAATTAAATAACACACTCTCTTGTCAATTTGAATGTCGATTTGGTGTATGTGGCAAAGAAAGCAGATAAACTGTAATAAAGAGAATGTGATTCTTGGACAATTAGAACTTTAATAATTTTTTTTATCTTTCCTAGATTCTATCTTTTTTCTTTTTTTAAATGAGGTTTAGCCTACACTTGACACAAACTAGGTAATTTCGGGACTAATGTAGGGTTCATTTTTATTTTAATAATCTGCGTGCACATAAAAATATTGGTCTTTAGCAGTAGGTTCTATGTAATATTTAATAAAAGATATTATAAATTAGAGATTCTATCCAATCAAATAAGATCACAAAGTAAAGACGGCACCACATTGGTAACCATATATCTTTGTATGAATCTTTAAAGCCCCAATACCACTCTTGTTGTAACTGAATAATATATCTCAATCTTTATTCTGGTCATAAAATTGTACTATTTTACACTATTCCAATTAATAAATGATACAAATTTCATCTTAACACACCAAATTTTAAAAATTAAAAAATTCAACTACATGCCGTAACATGGTTTGAAAAGCCTTATGTAAGCACTTTCAAATGCAACTTGGATTTAATCATATTTTCGAACCCTCTGGACAAGTAAGATAGGTTATAATGGATAATTTACACAACAGGGAGGACACTTAAACATCTAGTTTTTAAATTAAGGGTATTTTTTTTTTCAGGACCTGTCAAGCCAGCAAGAGTGTTATTGTCCCTTTAAGTGTAACAAATTTAGCATTTGAAAATATTTAGAATATCCGTTGAGTGGACATGAAATGGTCTGCTCTTATATCAAATTCCAACTGTAAAGAGATCTTTTATGTGCATGTCATTGTGTCATAGGACCATTATATTTTGTCCTGGGAGCTACGATGGCTAAGACAGGTTTGAGCCCTGCAGTGACCGAAAAAGTTTGAGATTTAAGTGGTGCAGGATGGAGGGCCCGACAAGAACAGGAATCTAGTTGTTTGGATGGGACAGAAAAACAAGGTCCCTAGTATATATTGGTGTGCCCGTAAAAGATCCCTTGGCAGTTGGAATTCTATATAAGACTAGACCATCGTGCCGCTGCTCGGACAACTTTTCCTCATAGCACACTGTATGACGTATGCCGTCTTCATTAGCCCAGTTGGAGCAGAACAACAGTAGGACGTTAAACTCCATTTCATTTCATTTCTTGTCCCATCTTAACAACTAGACACTGTCCTTGACAGGCCTTCTGTAGAGTGAAAAAAGTAAGGAATACAGTATGTTGTGAACAATAAGAAATATATTTGTACCTGACAATATTACTAACAGTTGATAAGTAATCAGCTTGTAATCCTGTCACAAAGTTTTCTGTTAATCTGTCTATACTACTACCATAGGATCCCTAAAATATACAATATAATATACAGTAGAACTTGCTACGGCGTGCACTCATAATCAGCGAACACTCGCTTCAACGAACACCAAAAAATCCCCCCGGGCGTTTTTTAAGTAATTTAACCTCTACTAAACACGCACCTGTTCAACGCGTGCAGCGGGCACTTATATTAGCTCCCGATCATGCTATTTCATCCATTAAGCGAGCACATCTCGGAGAATCCCGTTCTCGCTTGAGCGAACGAGGGTGAACTGTCACAGCCAATCACGTTCTCGCTTAAGCGAACGATACTGAACTGTCTTGACATGACTTACTCACTTGGCTTGAAATAACTACTATCACTAATTAACACTAAAAAAGAGTCTGAATTGATAACGCGTGCAACGGGCATCATGATTAATTCCCCCCGTCAAAATTCTCTTGTTTCAACGGTCACGGTTTTACTAATAAAATCAACAAAACATCGGCTATTCAACGGCCATTGTCGTTCGTTCTTTGTAACACTCCCGCTAATCCCGTGAGTAGTAGTTAATTAACTGGAACCCCACTGATCAGGTAAAATGAAATGTAAAAAGAACAATCAACCTGGGATTATCTGTTTATTAATCTTTTGTTTTATTAAACGACCAACATGATCAGTTTTCACGCGTAACGACACTGATTGATACTGATTGAATAAAATGAAAGGATACCGAGTTATTAAACAGACGTTTTTAGCGCCCCCTATAATATTACATACAGAGTTACATCCCCTGTAAAATCGGGGATAAAATCCGCGAATGTTTTTTGTCCATGATAAAATAATATTAATTCATTGATTTTCTTCACAAAAATGGATAAATATTATCGAATGCATCACAATGGTAGACAGTAGTATCTAAGGTTGGTACAGAATGACAAGTTTACCGAAGTTATGTTCGAGATTTTAGTAAAGAATCTTCGTTCGGCGCAAGATTCAGTGACGGTCAAATTTATCGATGCAAGTATTGATGTTCGTTCCCGATTTTATTAAGTGGTCGCGTAATAGCTAAAATAGTTGGGGTGTGAAATACTCAAATTCACGGCATTTTGAAACGCTTTTAGACGCTATGATGAAAGTAAAAGAAATATTGGGGGACATGAATTCCAGTAATACTAACATGTATACGAGACTCCTTTGAATTCACAACTAGATAAAAAGTACATGTTTTGTTATTGTAATACTACACGAATAAAAAATATATGCAGTCTATATACGAGACTCCTTTGAATTCACAACTAGATAAAAAGTACATGTATTGTTATTGTAATACTACATAAATAAAAAATATATGCAGTCTATATCTTTAATTTTTTGTGGTAGGGGTTGGGGCAATATATGCAGTCTATATCTTTATTTTTTTGTGGTAGGGGTTTGGGCAATATTGTACACCTTTATTCAAAGAGCACCTCCATTAAGCAGGCATTTTGAAATTTCCCTTGGGTGCCTGCTGAATACAAGTTCTACTGTACATGTGTTTAGGGCTTCTAATCCATTTTCAAACAAATTGGGTCAGAAGAGGTCCCAGTAAGAAATAGGGCAAGCGAATTATTGAAATAAAATTAAAAACCATATGTTAGTCCCGAAATGACCTAGTTTGTATCGAGTGGATGTTAAACCCATTTCTCTCTCTGTCTGAATAATTATTCACCTTTGTTGTTAAAGTTGGTATGAAAACTGGATGTAAATCATTCATTTGATCATAAACAGCAACTTCTTTTATAGATAAATCTCTACAAATATAAAACATAATAATATCACAGTTGGACTCTTTCAACAAAAGTTTCCTTAAGCATTCTTACTTAAAAGAATCAAAGAATCATTTGCATTTTTGCTAAAATATCTAATTTTTCACAGCTTAATCCAAGCTAAATATGTACTCAGATGAATTACTTAACAGTTAATTAAAGCGAGAATTTCAAATTTTCTAAGAAAGTCAAAAAATTATTATTTCTATTTCTTTTGCTCAACAGGTTATCAATATCTAATGTTCTTGGTATTGTTTAATGCTCATGGCAATATCTAATGTTCATTACAAAATTATAGTTAACAATCTACCTTATTGGACGTAATATCATCATATCTTTATATCTACTATCATAAAAACCCTGAAATATATAAATGGAATCTTAAATAAACACTTACAGACATTTTGTTATAGAAATTAAATTACTTGGCCATGATCTTTTTAATACTGGTTTCAACTCTAGTTGTTTTGAGACACTGGTAAAATGGTTATGTTGTGGCAAAGCTGAAATGGTTGGATTATGGCAATGCTAAAATGATTACCGGGTATATTGTGGCAAGGCTAAAATGGTTTGATTATGGCAAGGCTAAAATGGTTAGATTGTGGCAAGGCTAAAATGGTTTGATTATGGCAAGGCTAAAATGGTTAGATTGTGGCAAGGCTAAAATGGTTAGATTGTGGCAATGCTAAAATGTTACTCACCAGGGCATCTTGAGTCGGAATACGGAAAATATAATTTTGGACTACAGACAAAATAAGTGAAATAATTGATTTTGATCGAAATTGAGATTTTAACAAAAATGAGTCTATAAATATACTATCTATCGATACAAAAGATCAAAACATCAATAAAAGATTTTAGAGCGCCTTTATTTGAACGTTTTGTACGGGTACCGCATTCATAAGTCTGTCATATTTCTTAAAATTATCGGTAAAATTAGTTATGTTTCTTCGCTAGCAGCGGGCGATCGCTCGTTGCTCTTGCATATTAATTGGTATTGTTGCAAAGCGGAGAATCTCTAGTTTATAAATATGACCAAAGAATTACCGATGAATTCATTTTGAAGGAATACAAAGGGGTTTTAATACCCCTAAAACTGTAAACAACCTTGGCTTGTTGCTATGCTGCCAACACGACTCGCTTGCTGATTGGCCCAGACAACGCGTGCAAAGCATTGTGGTTCCGTGGCCGGATCGAGGCTCAAGCGATTGATAGAAATTAGATTTGGGCAATTTTGACTATCTACATGCGATTTTCTATGAAAAATGGCAGAAGCAATTTTTGTTGTTTGTTTATTAAAGATTAAACGTTCAATACATTACATGAAGCAACATAATTCTGATCGTATAATATAGATAGCCATGGAGTGTTAATCAAAAACATCGTAAAATAATCAACACGCTGTTCGTGTCATGAGTAATGCTAATTATGTAATCACTTCTCACGTACGGTATTAGGGGTTAATTGATTGATAACTGGCAATGATAAGGCCGTCTATAATCCATTATTTACACCGAATAACTAATCAAAGCGGTGATGATTTTATAATTATCTCGTTTGGTCTGTTAGAAAATAATTTAAGCCCTTAAATGGAAATAAACAAAATAGCCAATAACCTATTTCTGAAGAGAACTTTTTAGGTGAATTCCGTTTACTGTCGCTTCATACCGCATACAAAGTAAAGAATGCATATTGGATATTATTCTATTATCATAATGGATCAGGATAATAAGAACGACCAATGTGTCGAAATCCGACGATTATCGAGTGGGAAATATATGCCATTGTTTAATTACACCGCTTCCAAAATGCACGAAATTAAACCTAAGCATTTCATGCCAATGAAGTTTAAATTTCTATTCTATTAGGGAATCATAATTTTTGGGGTACCGTTACGGTACCGAAGGCTGAAAATAACAATAGAGGACACGGAACATTATGTGTTACATTGTCCAAAGTTTACCAATGTTAGAATTCAAACGGCGATAGGAATACTACCTTGCATGTACATTTTTAATCAAGTCCACAGATTTATACAATTTTATCTAAAAGACAACAATAACCATCGTAGAATACTAACTAAATTCTCGGTTATTATACATCTGACGGACTCTAAATGTATTATGAAATGGTAAGGCACTGTAAATGTCACTAACTACTTGCATGCATGATTAATAGTGAATACAAAATACAGCACTGTTAATGTATTTGTATGTGCAGTGTATATATCATACGTCTATTTTAGTATATTTATTAAATAAGGAGACGAATAAATATAAGCCCTTGGTTAGTTTTTGAATCCTTAACTTTTGACAGTTGAAAACGTATAACATGTATCTTATTTGAATAAAATATTGTTTAAATTAAATTAACCTTAGACTTTTTGTACACCCAGAATCTTAATTTCAATTGTAAAGCTGTGGCGGCTTCTTTGATGATTAGAAGATTAAAATAAACTACTAAACTTGATTACCCAATCAACAACCTTAATCTTCCGACCACTAACACCAAGGTGCTAATTAAATAAGGAGATTAACTGAAGTTAAACTCACCAAAGTTATAATACACAAACTTAGACTACTAATGTATACATTTTTCTAAATTACACGTTATAACAGGAAATAGGATTTTACTACAATATTCGTCTTCAGCACCCTTGAAAACTTATAGAAGAAATTATTAATATTAAACGACAAAATAACGAATGATTTAATGGCATGGTTGCTGGGTGATATTTTTTTTTTATAAACCTGTAACGGTAAATCTCTTCGATCTTTTGGGTATGTTCTATGCCCGGAATAGCATGCTGTCTAAATAATAATATATTTATGAAACGTGGCCTTGGTCGAGGTCGTGGTCAAACTAATAACACGGAGAACATTCCACCACCAGCTAAACGTGGTCGTGGTCGCGGTCTATGCACGAACAATGACATTTGTCCACCACCAGCGAAACGTGGTCGACATGGGCGTTAATATAATGTCATCGTAATAAACACCAGATATGCCGCACCCCGTCGGATCAAAATGAGGTGACTCATCTAAATGGCCACATTTCCAGTGCTTGAGTTATTTTTCTTTTACAAATCGTCCTATTTCGAGTGCTATTATTATTCAATTTGTTATTATATTTTATTACAAAAATACTAGTAATATTTCTGTTGCATTATAAAATAATGTGTTATTATGTTCTATTAAATTGATGAGAGTTTTTAGTATACTGTTGTTTTCTTTTAAAAATGATCCCCTTTCTTATACTTGATAGCATACCCTTACCTGCAAGGTGTGACCATAACTGATGAGTGATTATAAAATCATCGAATATGTAAAATGATCAATATTCGTTGTATCGACCCAAAACCATGTTTGTCGTCTTTAGCGACCCCGAAAACCCCAAAAATGATATATTACACGAGTACCAAGTATAAGATCTCTAATAATTGGTTTGGTGGCCGGTCGACCCTTTAATACTACAACATTCTTGTGCCTAATAACACATATAAGATGACATGGCACCATGTGGTTACAAATATACGGTGACAAAAACAGAATTGTCATTTTGGTCGACATTTTGATAAAACAAAATGGTCGATATTGTCGGCTTGATTTTATTATTTAGGCCGCCATTATGAAAAACAAAATGGCGGGTATTATCTGATCGACTCTTATATTGCAATTTTTAATGCAGTAACCCCCAAAACCCGACCAATGACATTAATAAACACGTTACTTATGAAGACTCGGAAATTTGTCATTTTGGCGTCCATTTTGAAAAAAAAGATGTCGGAAATTGTCGGATGAAATTTTTACTATAATTTTCGTCTTCAGCACCCCTGAAAACCCCTAGAAAACAATATTCCACGACAAAAAAGCAAATAAATGGCCTGGTTGCTATGGTATTTTGTTTTGAAACATAGCAAATCTTTAACTTGATTTTTCTCAAAACTTACTTTGGTGTGTTGGGTGGCTTCAAGCCGCCACAACTCAGTCAATTTATGCCCGATTTAAACAAACTTTACATCAAATTGAAGGTATAGAATCGCAGAATATGAAAATAATAATAACTCAATTTTCAAAATTCCCTCATTGAGACCCAGTATGCCATGGGGGGTCACAAATGGTTAGATTGTGGCAATGCTAAAAATGCTAAAATGGTTAGATTGTGCCAATGCTAAAATATTTGGATTGTTGCAATGCTAAAAGGATTAAATTGTTGCAATGATAAAATGGATGTATTATGGCAATGATAAAATGGATGTATTATGGCAATGATAAAATGGTTGGATTGTGGCAATGATAATAATGGTGGTTATGTTACAAAAAATAATTCAAGTTACCGTTTCATAAGATACTTGACTTCCCCGCCCCTGTGCAATATCACTGAGTATATTTACTGCCAGTCTAGAATTGGTATCTGCAGTCATAATTTTACTATAACCCATCTGTTTTGCAATGGATAGTATCAATTGAGTCCTGTAAAATAACACAATCCACAGATAGGTTTGAGAAGTAACGAAAGTGGGAATAGTCCTTTGGACAAAATAATGAGGTCCTGCATATAAAGAGACAGAGAAATGGGGTTTAACGTCCACTCAACACAACTAGGTCATTTCGGGACTAACATATGGTTTAATTTTATTTCAATAATTCACTTGCACGTAGGGGTCTTTAGCAGTGGGAGGAAACCGGAGTGCCTGGAGGAAACCCACAAGGTTGAGAAGGCTCCCCTATCTCCATGCCACATATGCTCACACCAGGGCTCGAAACCACAGCCGCATGCCAGAGGTGGCCGGCCAGCTAGACCACTAGGCCATCCCAACCCCCCTCCTGCATATAAATCTATAGCACACGTTAAACAACCCTTTGTTGTCGTAATACGAATAAGAGCAGATAAAATGACACTCTAGGGCCAAATTCTCCCCATCGCATTGCAAACGTAAAATGAACATTATTTTAGCGCTATATGAGCCTCAGACTCTTTAAATATGAAAAATATTTTTTAAAAATGTAATGAAATGTAATAACCTCAATGTTTTTATAAAATCTTCTTTTGCTGTTAAACTTTTCATTGATGACAAGACTTCTGTAAATTCACACATTTTGTGATGACAATGACTCATCAATTTATCTTTTTCATCAAGATGTACGTATAATGGTGGAGAGTCAGATGTTAAACCTGATATATTTAAGCCCTGATAATAAAGAGAACAAATACATATACTGGTATAAGTTGATGACAAGACTTCTGTAAATTCACACATTTTGTGATGACAATGACTCATCAATTTATCTTTTTCATCAAGATGTACGTATAATGGTGGAGAGTCAGATGTTAAACCTGATATATTTAAGCCCTGATAATAAAGAGAACAAATACATATACTGGTATAAGTTGTGCACATTTCTCAATAATGTTAATCTAAACGATCAGTACAGCGCTGTACAAACTTGGTAAGCGAGCTTCTGAGTTAGCGACCCCGGAAACAAATTCGGAACCCCACAAATTTGTCAAACCTCTGTACAACCCCAGTAAGCAAGCTACCGACTCCTGTAACAAATTTTCAAACCCCGCCAAGGGGCCAAAGCCGGTAACCCTGCCAATTAGTAGCCATGAAAATCTCAATGAAACGGTTTGTTACAGTGAGGTTTAGGTGTGTGTGGTGCACGTATGTGAGAAATCCAGTAGACATCAGATATTGATTAGTCAATCAGTGTTGACGTTTTTAGTAGTTTACCCACAGTTCCGTGCATGGTGTGCCAAGAAGTCAATGCAACAGACCGTTTCATTGACTACCCCCCCCACCCTTCAACCTAAACGCCGGTAATATAACAACTCTTCCAGATCCTAGTTTAGTGAAGACAAGTAAAACGAAATTTTGAACTATAAAAAACGAAACGAAATAGGAACTGTGTTTTTTTAATCAGACTGGTATATTCCTGGACAGACTGCAACCATCTAAACTATTGCTCACTAGACTAGACTATTGCTCACTAGACTCGACTATTGCTCACTAGACCCGACTATTGCTCACTAGACTAGACTATTGCTCACTAGACTAAACTATTGCTCACTAGACTAGACTATTGCTCACTAGACTAGACTTTTGCTCACTAGACTAGACTATTGCTCACTAGACTCGACTATTGCTCACTAGACTCGACTATTGCTCACTAGACTCGACTATTGCTCACTAGACTCGACTATTGCTCACTAGACTCGACTATTGCTCACTAGACTCGACTATTGCTCACTAGACTCGACTATTGCTCACTAGACTAGACTATTGCTCACTAGACTAGACTATTGCTCACTAGACTAGACTATTGCTCCTGTGAATAGCTTTGTGTGCTGGAAAACAGTTTTTACTATTTTCAGGGCACAACAAATTCACCTGATTCCCCAACCCCATTTAATAATTGAAATTAAAAATAACCTGTTCTATAGAGGATATGTAACCTTGGTAACCAGTTGTTTTTATTCTTTCACAAATCTTCATTAAATTTTCTTTTTTTATTTCAGCTGATAAATTCAGACTTGCTGACTCTTAATAAAATTTCAATTGAACATATAAAATATTAAAATTATAATAAAACTTAATAAATATAACTACATTAGATGGATTTTAGTACTTAGCCAATCAAAATTCAAGTATCCCCGTCAATATGGATTTTTTCTCTAGTTAACATTGTGAGAAAAAAATTCCAGATCTATTGAACATAAATTTCTGAAATATACTGTAAAATCTATCTTGTAGTGTGTAAATGTACAAACATACAAACACAATTAAAGTTACATTAGTTAAGAGCTAAATCTGCCTATAGCAGTTCTTTCTTTGGGCCTGAAATGTTTTCTAAAGTATTAAATAGACATTAATTAACTGATCCAGGCCTAATAAACTTTGGATGGCATCAGATTAAAAAGTTTCAGTGATACTTTAATTTAATCAAATATGGCAGACCCGGATAGTTCAAGGCTTTGCTTCGATCAACCAGGACCGCGGCTGAATTATTGCATACTACAGCCAAATCTTTAAATGCCAATATCTTCGCTTGCAATCGAGTAATTTGGATGAAATTTCAAAATATTCATTTTACATCATCTACTTTCGAACTATTATAACAAGAATGGCTAGTTGTTATCTTTATCTTGAATAATGTAACTTTAAGGTGTAATTTTAGTCAGGCTGTTTTAAAACCTACCATCTATGTGTAATATGACTGGTTTAAATCGCAATTTCTTATGAGCTCTTGGGCTTAAACCCTGAAACAAAGAAAAATTTAACAAATAGAAATCAATATCAATGAAACAGCTGAGATACAGGGGAAGAAATGTGGTTTATCATTCACTCGACACTAATCAGCAAGTCATTTCATGAATAAAATAATAAATTTTTATTTTTTATGTCAATAATTTAGCTTGTGTTAAGAGGTGATTAGAAGTCAAAAGACCTCAGAGAAAATAAACGAGTTTAGGCAAGTGACCCTGCTCTGTGGCTGTGCCACATACAAATCTTGAATTGTATCCATGACTTACATAAATAACTGACCTTATGATCTACAGTGCACATATTAGACCACTGAACCAGCAGTCTTAATTGGCTGTTTTTTGTCACCTTTAGCTGCTTAATGTTCAATCAAGCCGTTTGCTAAAACAATGAACCAGCCACATATATGATATCATATTTAACTTTCAGTTAAATTACAACATGTTAATTATAACTGGTTGATTTAGAAGCCAATCAACTTGCTTGTTGGCTACAATAACAGTCATACCTTAGTTAGAATCGGCCAAGTGGTTGAGGTACTCAATCCAAAGAGAGAAATGGGGTTTAACGCCAACTTGACACAAACTAGGTCATTTCGGGACTAATATATGGTTAAATTTTATTTCAACAATACACTTGCGCGTAGTGGTCTTTACCAGTGGGAGGAAACGACCCTACTCCTTGTCACATAAAACCAGGAATTCGAAACCATGCCAGTTGACCCAATGACAGGATTTATGATACATCATGCACGGGCTAACTATTCGGCCATCCAATTAGGTCATATGATAATTTTTGTGTGAAATTGTGTAAAGTTACAATTTAATATTTTCTAAGAAAGCCAAGACATAATTATTTCTATGTCTTCTGCTCAATAATAGGTTGTCAACTCACACTAAAAAATCTTCACACCGGAAATAACACAATTACCTCCGGATTACCTCTCTTGATTTCCTATTCTCCACCATGGAATAGCTATCTTCAAACATATAATTTTGAAGTTGAAAATGATATTTTTGCTAATTCCTCAGCTGGCAATAGTGAATTATCAGATTATTAGGATTACTCTTTTACAAGGTAGGACTGTTTATATATACCATCTATTTTAGGGCTTTATTTTAATACATTATTAATATATAAATTAAAAATATGAAATTGTAACTTTATATTGTAAAAAGAATCTAAGAAGAACAAGCCATTCAACTGATACCTATAGCTTCCATTCCCTTCATTTACACCCCAAAATTTAAGCTACCCAGTACCTCTTGAACCGGGGATCACGGTGGCTAAGTGGAGAAGGCGCTGGTTCGCTAGCCTGGAGGTCAGGTGTTCCATCCCTGCATTGGCCGAGAAAGTTCATCTCGATTTTCCGACGTGATTTCCCCTTGTCAGTGATGAAGAAGGAGGGCCTGGCAAGAGTAGCCTGAGCGCCGCTGCCAGGGGCATAATTTTCCTCATAGCACTGTATGGCGTAAGCCCGTCGTCAATTAGCTCAGGTTAAGTGCATAACAGTAGGACGTTAAACCCCATTTCATTCATTCATTCATACCTCTTGAACAAGGTGTAGTAAAGCTGTGGATGAGGGTCCACCAGAATAGGCCAACATTACCACATCCCCATCTCGTACTAACTTAGATTTACCAATAGCTGATCGAAATTTGTGAACAACATAAACTGTAAAGCACTGCCTAAAATTAAAGAAAATATTTACCTTTTTAACATGATTAAAAAAAACAATCAAATCAAAGTAACATTCATTACAATTTTATTTATTCTTTTTGATTATTACATTATATTAACTGTAATCTAACCAATCAACTTAATATCATACAGATCTTCTACAAAAAAGAATTCTTATAGCGAGAGAGAGAGAAATGGGGTTTAACGTCCACTCGACACAAACTAGGTCATTTCGGGACTAAGATATGGTTTAATTTTATTTCAATAATTTGCGTGGGTTTAGGGGTCTTTAGCAGTGGGAGAAAACCGGAAGACCCGGAGAAAACACACGAGGTTGGACAGACGACCCTACTCCTTGCCACGTACAACCTGAAATTCAAAACCACGCCTGTTGACTAAATGACAGGCTTTATGATACCGCGTGTGCACACTAACCATTTCAGGATTAACAAAAGGTTCAATTTTATTTCAACAATTTGCTTGCCGGTGAAACCAACAAGATTGGTCAGACGAACTTACTCCATGTCACACACAGTAGTTGAATCAAAAGCACGACAGTTGACTCAATGACAGACCTTATGATGCAATGCAACACGCACAAGCCAACCATTCTGCCCCCCCCCCCTACACATTCAACATAAATATTGAAATGAATTGTAATTAACTGCTGATTTTAATGCAAAAATACCTGCAAAATGCATCATTAACTCTGGTTATAATAAAACCACCTTCTTCACATTTCATACATTTTCTTCCCACACTGAAATGTAAATGAAGCAGATATAAAAATTATTCAAGAATCTTATTATGTTATGCTTGTAACTAGCACCTATATAGAACACAACTGGGTGTTTTGCTTAGTTTCCTTGAGAGGGAAGACATCAGTGTGGTTAAACTGTCTCACCATATTAACTTATTTCCATCTGCAAATAAAATTCTAGTACATTTTTTGAAGTATAAGAAAAATAAATAAAGGTGTGTAAAGTATATCCGGATAAACAGTATTTTCTATTGAGTGCAAATGGGTATTTAAAATGAGTAAAAGGCTATCATTCTGCCCACACCTGCAGTTTAGATGTCTTACATGTATACCATTCATGTGTCATCGAGCCAATGATCGACATTGTACGATGTGACATCACGTGTTGAAGGCATACTTAAACGTAAAAGGTCACAATTATTACTACAATTCGTGTACCAATGGTAAAATGTTTATTTTGTCTTAAATATTGGGTATCAGAAGCCCATCTTTTACAGGTAAGACCACAACATCAATGCTGATTTGAATTACTGATTTGAGTTTCAGACTTAGCTACTTTAATGGCAATGGGGCAATCATTATGATCTGTGGCAAAAAAGGTCAGTCATCTTACATCGAGTGAGAGTGGTAGGCCTAGCTGTAGGCTACCAGCGGACTATTGGGTAAGAAATAGCCTACTCGAAATAGGTTTCTTCAATATTCTGGGCCAGAGTGGGCTGGCCTGTCCAACCTCGTGGGTTTTATCCGCGTCTTCCAGTTTCCTCCCACTGCTAAAGACCCCTACGGATAAGCGAATTATTTAAATAAAATTAAACCATATGTTAGTCCCGAAATGACCTAGTTTGTGTCGAGTGGACGTTAAACCAATCATGTTCCATTTCTCTTAGCTACGAGAACGTAGCTAAAAACGTTGAGATATACTGATGTGCTTGTTTTTAGCTACGATTGGCAGCCATCATTTTCACCTTGAAATGACAGCTGTCAAAATATTAATCTCGGTCAACCAGAGCCCCTTAGTCTTCAACGTATGTAGAATATTCGTCTGGATGATGGAGACTATCAAAATATAAGAGGGTGGTGTTAGTAACGGCTAAACGCCTCAATTTTAAATATGACGAATGTACCCGTTTTAGGTAAGATAAAGTCCCTAATTGTAGTGGTGTGTGGCGGAAATATTATTAATAACAATAATCAATCTTTGTTTCGATGAAAAATGCTGTCAAATTTGTATAAAACGCCCCGTAATGAATCAGAACGGGGGTTGCAACGTTACTTGTAATGGGAGCCAAAGTCATCTCGTAACACAGAGGGTTGAGAGATGATTTGTTATCTACCATTTCTCTCTCTGCTGACTGACTCTCTGTCTCACAATAGGCCTACTCAATTTTCAAACTTGAATTTCTGTAAAACGGATTGATTGATACCTTGTATTCTTGTCCCTTGGTTTGGCAATTTCATCTCCATCAGCAACACTACACATTATTCAATTTCTGATCAATTCGTTGGCCGTACAAAATATTTTTCTAAGAAAAGAAAATCTGATTAAACGTTGTGAAATATTAGTCCACACGTGCATTTGTTTACGGCTGTACGCTTTTCAAGACTTTAACAAACAAGAGTTATTCCCGCTTGCCGGCTTGGTTATCCAGACTCATTGCAATAGAATGAATGAAAGAATGAAATGGGGTTTAAGGCCCCACCTAACCTGGGATAATTAAAGACGGACATACGCCACACAGTGTGCTATGAGGGAAATTTTGCCCTGGCAGCAACTGAATTCCAACTGCCAAGGGATCTTTTACGTGCACGCCAATGTGTACACCGGACCTCGGTTTTCCGTCCCATCCGAACGACTAGACAGCTGTCCTTGTCAGGCCCTCCGTCTGCATCACTGACAAGGGGAAACCACGCCGGAAAATCGAGATGAACTTTCTCGGCCAATGCAGGGATCGAACATCCGACCTCCTGCAGGATATTAGAAACTACGTAAAACTTGTTTAAAAGAGAGATTAACCACCGCTAACGGACTTTAAACCTATATCGTTTTTTTTCAATGATTGGTTTGTTTGATAATCGTTGATAAATCTTAAAATTAATGAAATTACAATCGGCTCCACTAGGCCTATCGATCAACGACGTATAACGTTGTTTTTTTACTTTAATAACACAAGAACTCGGATTTGGGGATAAATTTGAATTGAAGTAAAAATTGGCATGTTATTTGAAGAGCTCTTTCCATTAGCTTCAACATGAAAAGAGCGTTTTAGTTTAAATGGCGGTCGCAATGAGTTTATGCATTATGTTACGGCAGTGCTAGCACGTATGGAAGAGGCGATAAAGTGCGGTTGCAGAAACAATTGTTTTTGGAACCGCACTTTATCGCCTCTTCTATACGTTCTAGGTATTAGTTTTCTACGCATCCTGGCTTAAAATTTGATTTTTTAGAACACGGTAATAGTGCCTTCTAAGTTCTAATCTAGCCTAGATGGGGAGGGGGGGGGGGTCGACGTGTCGTTTAGGTTGAACCCACCGCACAAACTGTCGGGCAGTGGTCATTCATTATTCCCGTGGTGGTACTGAACAACTCAGAAGTTGTTTCAGGTGGTACAGATTTCTGCTAATCTAGCCTAGCTGTTGACTAGAAATTAGGTATAGGCCTAACTCTTGTCAATGATAATCCACCACTACCAATGTCTGGTAATTACATAGCTCTGTCAGGGTACCCCACCAATAGAAATGTCTGTCAGAGTGTTTTTGTGATACCTGAAAATGTATTGTAGGCCTACACCGCTGCAGTGCGAATTTCACGTGGTACACTTTGGGGCTAATCTAGACATTTGGGGAACATGCCATTTTGAGTGTGGAATCCCACACCCACCACCAGAAACCCGACAGAAACCCGTTTTGATGATACCAAATATACATGCATTGATACCACATAGGAGGAAATTAGTACACTTTTCAGCTGGGGTCACCCCTTAGTCTCCCAGGTCTAGTGGGGCCTCCCACCAGACGACCGTAGACGCGATTTCCAGGCATTTCGAATACTTTTTAGTAATTTGGAGTGGGTAGTAAATTATGTCAGTTGCAGCATAAAAACTGGTAAAAAGTCATCTTTAAAATAGAAGCTCCATTACTACGAAAACAAAAACAAGTCGAACGATTTACTTTTGCACATTTTTCTTTTTATGAGACTTCACATTTTTTATCCAGATCTTACATATATAGAAGACTTTGTATATACTTTATCTGCTCTTAATATATGAATAACCGTTTTAAAAGAGTTCAAATTTACAACCTATATATTCCGTATTACGATTCACTGTTGCCACGTTTTTCATTATATGACAATTAACATGTTTTATCCTTTTTGACCTTGTAAAATTTATATACTTTTAATATATGAATGGTCATTTTAGTTCAAGAGTTTATTTAAATCTAGTGCACTATATTATATCAAAAGAAGAACAAGTCAAACGATTATTACTTATTTCACATTTGATTCGCGGTGATGCAGCATTAGATTTTTTACTAGAATTTCTTATTTAAAATCAACAATTTCGTGTAATTTGTGCTTAGAAGGAAATGTTTTTCTATTACCTTTTGGAGCGAAAATGTCAATTATTTTATCGATGTCTTGCATCACTAAATTAGTATAATCGTGCTAAATGTTTATGATGGCGAGGTAATGAAGCCGCGTTTGTCCCATGGTGTTCCATATTATTAAAAATATTCAAAATCCGACAAACTGAGCATTCACCCCATTTTCAAAAACTCCTTGGCTAATGACCGATCTCACAATTCTGAGCTCTTTTCAGATTTTTTGTTTTCCTGGAAATTGAAATGGCAGAGTGGACGTTAAGCCCCACCCCTCTATCTACATAAATAATACTCACGACATAGTAATTTGTGTACATTTTAATCCTTATATATCATTACAGACTAATCGTTATGTCGTTGGGTAGCGCATTTTTATGCTAAATTATTTGAAGTTAATTGAATTTCATGAAAAACAATAAAATTTCATGAGATTTTTTGTTGGGGACACCTAATGTGGGGAGCCCTGGGGCCTGTGCCCCATGATGCCCCATGGTTAATCCGGCCCTGTAGCGGGGACATCTGTAATAACGTTTTGTTTTTGCAACCGCCTGACGATACCCATGGATTGGCTGAAATAGTTATTCTACAAAAGGAACCCAAGATCATTTAAATTACACTGTACTATCCAGGTCATCAAAGAAAAACAACAACAAAATAAAAATAAAAAAATAAAAAAACATTACCAATAACGTTAGAATTCAGCATAGGTTACGTCCTTTTTTATACGCCCACATTTTCATGTGGACGTATATTGTCGTCGCCCCGTCCGTCCGTCCGTCGGTCCGTCCACAGTTTCTTGTGAACACTCTAGAGGCTAAAGTTCATATCCTATTGCCTTTACATTTATACACAGTGTTTAAAGTCATGAGACGAAGAAGACTATTGATTTTCAGCAATTGCCGATAATTACTGCTAGAGTTATGGCCTTTGATCACTTTGAAAAATCTTGTGAACGCTCTAGAGGTTAAAGTTAATATCCAATTGACTTTAAATTTATACACAGTGTTAAAGGTCATAAGACGAAGAAGCCTATTATTTGCAGCGATGTCCGATAATTACTGTCAGAGTTATGGCCTTTGATCACTTAAAAAAATCTTGCGGACGCTCTAGAGGCTACAGTTAATAACCGATTGTCTTAAAATTTATACACAGTGTTTAAGGTCATGAAACGAAGAAGCCTGTTGAATTTCAGCGATTTCCGATTATTATTGTCAGAGTTATGGCCCTTGATCACTTCAAAAAATCTTGTGGACGCTCAAGAGGCTCAATTTAATAACCGATTGACTTTTAATTTATACACAGTGTTAAAGGTCATTAAAAGATGAAGCCTTTGATTTTTAGCGATTTCCGATAATTACTGTTAGAGTTATGGCCCTTGATCACTTCAAAAATTCTAGAGGCTAAAGTTAATAACCGATTGACTTTAAATTTATTCACAGTGTTGAAGGTCATGAGACGAACAAGTATAATTCGAATGATTTTCTGATAATTACATAATGAGTTGTTACTTTTAATCAGATTTTAGTGTATTATAAATGTTTCATTACCGAAAAAAGTAAAATATGCGACAACTCTTGATGACTGCCCGAACGATTTAGCTGCTGTGGGCGTATGTTTCGTTGCCTGGCAACCTATCTTTTTTTCACTGCATCGCATGACTTCTGTCCCCATAGACTAAGTATGATTGACAATTGCTGACCCCCAGGGTTATATTTTTGTTTTCAATTTTTGCACGGACGCGTTCCTAATCATATTCAGAGATATGAGTTTGAAACTTTTCTATGTCAAATATAAGCTTGCAACAGACATTTAAACTTCACAGAATTAACATCAAGATTAAATGTTAAATACACTACTCATGATACATAACTTTACAATTCTTTAGCTAACTTATTATTTGGCAAGAACAATTTTCAATATAATATTTTGGGGTTGTATGGGGGATCACGGTGGCTAAGTGGATAAGGCGCTGTTTCGCTAGCCTGGTGGTCGAGTGTTCGATCCCTGCATTGGAATGAATGAATGAATGAAATGGGGTTTAACGATTAGCTCAGGTTGAGTGCATAACAGTAGGACGTTAAACCCCATTTCATTCATTCATTCATTTGGGGTTGTATGGAGAGATTTATCTTCTGAAAAACGTAAGCTCGAGGTTCTATCTGTGGCGGGGTGCCAATTCCATCACTTGGGGTCTATTGAGATATGTTTTCTGTGATGTCACATAAAGTTGTAATACTTTACCATTCTTTGCGATTTTTTTTTTTGGCCAAGAAAAATGTCCAGTTTTAATTTTGGAATCATATTCGAGAGATTTACCGATTTAAAGTCGTAATTTTTGTGCTCTATCTATGGCGGGGCACCAGTTCTAACCATTCCCCCTTCTTTCCAATTAAAAAAAACCAAGTACGAACAATCCAAACCATAAGACAGAATTCTAAGTCCTAAAAACGTTATAGGCAAAATAGTGTATTCAAACAAAAAAGTGTAATCAGGAAATGGACTGCTCCTCGTGTACAAAAAAACCCACGACAGGCAGTGGTAACTGTTTGTGATCCTAAAGTACAAGTCCATATTTTAGACAGTTAATAACTGTGTTTATTTGAGTGACTGGTTAATCTAAGATAAATATCACGTGCTTTTGGATAGGGATTGGGGCGCGACAGCATGGGCGCTAGTCGGAAGTCGAATTGTATTATTATGGAATTAAACCTGGAAATTTGAACCTAAAAACGTGTTTATAAATGTGTTTTACATGGAAGCCATCCAAATTCTCCACTACATGGTCCGACGAGACGGATTTGAAGATAATAAAGGAACTGAAGGACGAATTATCAACGAAGTAGGCTACGAAAGTTCTGTCAACAAACGACGTCATAGAGCGCGTGAATACTTCAACTTCCGCATAACACAAAGAGGTAGTTTATTTTCTTCCGTTTGTTGTTAAATATAAACAATGCCCGCGAGTTTAAATAGAAAGTTTAAGGTTAGAGAAGGACACAGGGCAAGTGTGAAAAAGTTTGTCAGTAAGGCTGAAGACATTCTGATTAGTTTAAC
This sequence comes from Patella pellucida, assembly GCA_917208275.1. NCBI lineage: Eukaryota > Metazoa > Mollusca > Gastropoda > Patellidae > Patella > Patella pellucida. The sequence goes on from OU795039.1 coordinate 70,526,731, forward strand.
GTCTGAAAATTTGGAACACGTATTTGATAAATTGAATCAGATTAGAGAAACTCTTCAACAAAAATCGGAGATTTTACAAACCTTGGACAAGGAAATTCTGAACTCTGTTGATGAAGATAATATCATTGAAGAGATAGAAACAAGTGATGAATACTCTGAACTTTTAACTTTAATGCTTCATCGTCTTGAATCGAACTTAGTCAAGGTCAAGCCAAGTGAAACACAGGAAAAAATATCGGTTGAAGCACAAAATGATCCAGAGCTACAGTCTACTATTAGTAGTAAATCTGACTCACAACAAGTAAATGTAAATAAACATACAGACTTTTCTGCATCACGCATAAACTTACCTAAACTGGATTTACGAAAATTTGATGGGGACATTAGTATTTATAGTAAGTGGCAAACCTTTTGGGATTCGTTTCAATCATCTATTCACGATAACACTAGTATCTCAACCATTGATAAATTCAACTATCTCTTAACCTTAGTAGAGCATGCTGCTGCAGATGCCATATCAGGGTTATCCCTTACTACGGCGAATTATGAAGATGCTATTTCTCTCTTAAAGCAAAGATTTGGTAATAAACAATTAATTATAAACCGACACATGGATTTATTGTTGAACCTAAACCCGGTTACATCTAATCAAAATCTTGGAGGACTTCGACAATTATATGACACAGTAGAATTTAATGTTCGAAGTTTGAAATCTCTCGGTGTTTCACAGGAAACTTACGGAAGCATCCTTACTTCTGTCATCATGACTAAACTGCCCAATGATGTTAAATTAGCAATAAGTCGTGAAAGTAAGTCAGATCAATGGACCTTAGACCAAATTCTTGAAATATTTCGCAATGAATTAGAAGCTAAAGAACGAATCTACAGAACGCTTCCGTCTACAAACAACTCTTATTCCACTGCACAGCATCCAAATCACTACAGTCAGTTAAGACGTCATTCTCATCATAGCCAAAAAGGACAACCATCTGCTGTTGCACTCCTGATCAATGATAGCTCCAATGGGCCAACTTGTACTTATTGTAGAAGGGACCACGCCTCAGCCAGTTGCAAGACTGTAACTAATATTGAAGCAAGAAAGGATATTTTACGAAGATATGGCCGTTGTTTCATTTGTCTCAGACGATATCACACAGCAAAAGAATGTCCGTCAAGGATGAGTTGTTTGAAGTGTAACGGTCGTCATCATGTTAGCATATGCCCGTTATTAACTGATACTAGATCGCAATACTCGGACCCGAATACAACCTCAGTGAAATCTGCTTATCATCCTTCTCATCAGCGAGGACTTGGCTCAAGAGCTTTTGTCAATGGATCAGACCCTAGAAAAAGTAATTCCTCACTTACCTGTTTACATGCAGCTAATCCAACTTCGTCTCCAGTTCTGCTACAGACAGCCAGCGCTTATACATTCAAAGAAAACTCACCACACTTAGGATTACCACTGAGAATGCTTTTCGACACTGGAAGTCAAAGGACTTACATCACTAGAAGGGCAAAGGAAGCAATGAACCTCCCTGTATGTGGACAGCAATCTATCCGGGTGAAGACATTTGGTTCTACAGATGAAATATTACAAACAGTTGACGTTGTCGAGTTTTGTGTAAGACTGGAAGATCGATCAGATATAAAACTTACAGCCTTTGCAGTGCCGTTTATTTGTGACCCTGTACAACACCAGTATGTCATGCAGGCACAACAATTGTATCCACATCTTCGTAACCTCTGGTTAGCTGATTATGTCAACGGAGAAGATGGTCTCACTGTGGATATTCTCATTGGGTGTGACCAATACTGGAAACTCTTAACTGGTAAAACAGAACGGGGGGAGAGTGGACCTACAGCTATACACACCAAGGTTGGGTGGATATTATCGGGGCCAACTGCAGGACCTCCTTGTTCAGATGTTCACAACAGTACTCTTATCACCACACATGTTTTGAAATGTACTAACACAGTATCTAACTATGAGGATAGTTTGACAGGTGAATTAAAGAAGTTTTGGGATATCGATTCAATTGGAATCAAACCAAAGTCTATATATGAAGAATTTCTTGAAAGAATAACCTACAACGGAAAATACTACGAAGTGTATTTACCTTGGAAATCACCACATCCTACCTTACCGGATAACTATGAACTTAGCTTTAAACGTCTTCATAATCTACTTTAAACGTCTTCAACGGACACCAGAAATCTTCAAGGAATACCATAATGTGATAAAGGACCAATTAGAAAGAGGAATTGTTGAATTAGTTCCTAAAAATGCATCTCAGCAGTCTGACTTTGGAGAAATACATTATATTCCCCATCACCCAGTTATACGACAGGATAAAACTACCACTAGATTACGAATTGTCTACGACGCCTCGGCAAAATCTTTTGGACCATCACTAAACGAGTGTGTCCATGCCGGGCCTACATTGACTCAGAAGATAACGGATTTCATGATAAGATTTCGATCATTTCGAGTGGCTCTAACTGGAGACATAGAAAAGGCCTTTCTAATGGTTCGTATAACAGAGAAACACAGAGACGTCCTTAGATTTCTTTGGATAGACAACACTGAAGATCAAAATGTCATTCCTTTAAGATTTACTCGGGCGGTATTTGGTGTAACTTCCAAGTCCATTCCTACTTAATGCAACGATAAAGCATCACATTGAAAGGTACATTGAAGAAGACCCACAGTTCGTACAACAATTCTCGAACTCTATCTATGTCGATGATGTAACCTCTGGATCGAATTCTGAAGAAGAAACTTATGAGTTATATATCAAATCAAAGCATAGACTCTCCGAAGCTGGATTCAATCTTCGTAAATTCTTTACAAACAATCCAAATTTACGTAAAAAGATTGAAGAGAATGAAAATTCAATTTCAGAGATGAACGAAGTTAAAACTGACAAGGTTTGTGAAGAAATCGAGACATATACCAGAACATCACTTGGAAGTAATCCTGCAGAAAATCTTTCCTCAACTGAACAGAAAATACTTGGTATTAGATGGAATTTCAATAGTGATGAATTTATCTTCGATCTTTCAGACATTGTTGCGGAGTCAGCGACTTTAGAACCAACAAAGAGAAATGTCATTAGCATTGCCTCAAAATTTTACGACCCCTTGGGAGTTATTTCGCCAATAATAGTTCAATTTAAATTACTGTTTCAAGATATATGCAAGGACCAAAGGGATTGGGATGCACCTCTGGATGGAGAACTTGCTATAAAGTGGACCAGGCTCATAGAAGGATTAAAGGACCTGAAACCAATCATACTTACCAGATGCTATTTTGGTCAAGAAGACACACTTACCTGCCAGCTTGTTGGATTTTCTGACGCATCGTTAGCAGCATACGGAGCAGTAGTGTATTTAAGATTTACCACTAGTAGCGGAATTTTTACAAAGTTTATAGCCTCAAAGTCTAGAGTCTCACCTATTAGTAAGCAAACAATCCCACGATTCGAACTTCTAGCAGCATTAGTATTGGCAAGATTACTGAATGTTCTAAGCTCTGCACTGGAACCTGTTATGAACCTCTTGGAGCCCCTATGCTTCTCTGACAGTAGAATAACACTTTATTGGATAACCCAACCTAACAAGGAATGGAAGCAGTTCGTACAAAACAGAGTTGATGAAATAAGAACCCTGATTCCAAACTGTGAGACAAGTTGGAAACATTGTCCTGGACCAGACAACCCTGCTGATATTCTTACCAGATTTATAAACCCAGATGAGTTAGCAAAGTCATCATTATGGTGGAATGGACCTGTTTGGCTGAACAGTTCCAACGAAGAATGTTCAATAAACGAAGATTCTGATACAGAACTCGGTGAAGGATGTCTTTGTGAAATGAAAATAGGTCAACGTAGAAATATAATGGTAGATACTGTCAATTTAGTTACTGCGAACGAAAGAACTGGAATTCAATTTCTGCTGCAATGTACAGATTTCAGTCAGAAGAATAGACTATTACGAGTGACTGCCTGGGTTCTGAAATTTATTGATTTACTCAAATCTAAGACCAGAAACAATATTGAAAAATCTATCTCATTACAGGATATTAATAAAGCAGAGAATTTGTGGTTGAAGGATGTGCAGGACGCCATAAGGTCTAGAGAAGATTATAATAAACTTTGCCATGAGTTCAACACCTTTGAAGATGAATATGGAGTAATCAGATGTGGTGGACGATTACAGAATTCAAGTCTTTGCTACGCCTCAAAACACCCAATACTTTTAGATAAATCTCATTGGTATACCACTCTTGTTGTTCGAGAAAGTCACAAAAGAGTACTTCACGGTGGAGTGAAGGCTACCCTCACCGAAGTTAGATCAAAATACTGGATAATACGGGGAAGACAGTTTACCAGACAGCTGATATTTTCTTGTATTGTATGTAAAAGGTATGCTGCGAAGCCTTATCAATCACCAGACCCTCCTCCTTTACCATATTTTAGAGTGATGGAATCGCCAGCCTTCTCTTCTATTGGTTTGGATTACATTGGACCATTGTACATAAAATCTGTACCTGGAAACAGTTCGAAAGTATGGATTTGTTTGTATACATGCTGCGTTACCAGGGCAATTCACCTGGAAGTAGTACCTGATCTCACATCAGCATCCTTTATCAGAAGTTTTAGAAGATTTACTTCTAGGAGATCAATTCCTTCTATAGTCGTTTCGGATAATGCTAGTACCTTTAAACCTGCTGCGAAGGAAATTCAAGATATTTTGAAGGACCAAATTGTAAATAATTATTTCACCGAACACAGCATTAGATGGATATATAATCTACCAAAGGCCCCTTGGTGGGGAGGATTTTTTGAGCGGCTTGTAAGATCCATCAAAGAGTGCCCGAAGAAAGTCTTGGCTCAAACCAGATTAACATATGATGAATCTCACACATCAATTACAGAAGTTGAGATGATATTGAATTCTAGACCTCTTTCTTACATGACATCGGAAGACTCTGAAGAACCTCTTACACCATCTCATCTTATTTGTGGTCACAGAATCGCAAGTCTGCCTGACAAGTCTGATACAGATTCATTTGACCCACAATCTACTCATGAAACCTTAACTAAGCGTATGAAACATGTTAAAATTGTAATGGACCAATTCTGGAACAGGTGGCGAAAGGAGTACCTTATGGAATTAAGAAAGGCTCATTGTCATAACCATGGAAAGTCATCTAAGGGTGTTCAAGATGTTTCGGAAGGAGATATTGTTCTTGTACACGACGATGATCATCCTCATGGATTTTGGAAACTCGGAATGATACAGGGCCTCATAACTGGTGAAGATGGAAAAGTAAGAGGAGCAATGGTTCGTCTTAAACATCTTAATCGTAAACCTATGATTCTTCAACGGCCTCTAAAATTATTATACCCCTTGGAAGTTAGCTCTAATATAGTAGATGGCAGTCTGCTAAATGAAGATACAGAACCTGCAGATCCTGATAACCTCGAAACTATGAAAACAATTATATCTGACAAGACTATGGGAGAGTTAAAAGATGGATCAAGTCGTCGACCAAAGCGAACAGCAGCTACTGAAGGGGAACGTCTTAGAAGACAGGGGATAGCTGAATTAAAGAACTCTTAATTGAATTTATAATGTTTATTGCTACTATTATTGACACTTGTTTAATTGTATTGACTTCATTTCAAAGTCAATAGGGGGGAGTGTTTGTGATCCTAAAGTACAAGTCCATATTTTAGACAGTTAATAACTGTGTTTATTTGAGTGACTGGTTAATCTAAGATAAATATCACGTGCTTTTGGATAGGGATTGGGGCGCGACAGCATGGGCGCTAGTCTGAAGTCGAATTGTATTATTATGGAATTAAACCTGGAAATTTGAACCTAAAAACTTGTTTATAAATGTGTTTTACATGGAAGCCATCCAAATTCTCCACTACAGTAACATGTGTCCGGAAGAGTAAGCTTACCCTGCCTGGTGCTACATCCGTCACAGCTGCATCCAAACTATAAGACGAAATCCCGGTAAAATAGCGTGATTGGCCAATGGACTATCAATGACAACACATCGGTAGTATTCCTATTTACAGCCGGTATAGGAAAATTGTGTAATCAGGTAAAACAGTGTAATCAGCAAAAAGACTGTTCGCCCTGTACAAAAATACACGACAAACAGTGGTAACAGGTGTCCGGAAGAGTAAGCTTACCCTGCCTGGTGCCACATCCGTCACAGCTGCATCCAAACTATTAGACGAAATCCCGGTAAAATAGCGTGATTGGCCAATGGACTATCAATGACAACACATCGGTAGCAATCCTATTTACAGTCGGTATATGCAAAATTGTGTAATCAGGTAAAACAGTGTAATCAGCAAAAAGACTGTTCACCCTGTACAAAATTACACGACAAACAGTGGTAACAGGTGTCCGGAAGAGTAAGCTTACCCTGCCTGGCGCCACATCCACAATAGCTACATCCGAACTATTAGGCGAAATGTCCGTAAACTAGCGTGATTGGCCAATGAACTATCGGTATGCAAAATGCACGCGATGAACTGTGTTAACGATGCAGTAGACATTATAAGGGAAATAGCAATAGTATACGTGTCAATTAAATATATGTAGAATAAAGGCCGCGAGAGACACGTTATATTTACCAATCAAATCAATATGACGACCATAAAACTTTTTAAAGGTTTTAATAAGTTTAATGCCTCGATCTACTTAAAAAATCAGAATAAAAGGAACAAGCTCTCGCGTAACGAATAAACTGGGACACAAACACTCCATAAGCTGGTGATACTGGAGAGAGAGAAATGGGGTTAAACGTTCACTCGACACATACTAGGTCATTTTGGGACTAAGATGGTTTTCAATTTTTATTTCAATAATTCGCTTGCGCGTAGGGGTCTTTAGCAGTTGGAGGAAACCGGAGTGCCATGAGGAAACCCACGAGGTTGAGAAGGCGCCCCTATCTCCATGTCACATACGATCACACTAGGGCTCGACGCAGCCGCAAGCCAGAGGTGACCGGCCAGCTAGAAGTCGAAGCGCTGCACTCTAGACCACTAGGCCATCCCATGGAATGTTACTACTAATAATGTAATCTTTTAGTGGCATTTAGCGATATCAGAACTAACACAATTATATGGGAAAACAATCACTGGTTTATTATACACAAGCACGACGTTTCGATAAGTATCCTCTTATCGTTATCAAGCACAATGACATTTTGTAAACTAGATGGTATATATGTTACAGTCAATGTGTAAAGTCAGTCAATCTGTAGACTGACTAGAATTCTTAGTCATTCTGTAGATTTACTGATTCACTCAGTCATTCTGTAGATTGACAAAAAAATCAGTCAATGTAGAGATTTACTGGAAATTTAGGCAGATTTCTAGACAGATTGACTAAAATGAATTATCCTTACCTTGGATCACATAAGGCTATCAGATTATTTTAAGTCTATCAGATTATTTATGTAAACGCATCACAACCAAAGGAGTAGTGTTAAGCCCATTCTATCAAAGGACTTTGGATCACGAGGCCAAGTAGATCTAATTGACAGGGTGTTCGTGAAATGTCGTGGTGTCGGGTGAAAATGTCGTGGTGTCGTGATGTCGTGTTAAAATGTCGTGGTGTCCGGTTGTCGCGTTATCAAGGGCGACGCCACGACATCACGACATGATACCAATCAGCCACCATAACTAAATGACATTGTGCTTGATAACGATAAGAGGATACTTATCGAAACGTCGTGCTTGTGTATAATAAACCAGTGATTGTTTTCCCATATAATTGTGTTAGTTCTGATACTTATAAATAATTGTAAGTTAACAATCGGAAAGACAAAGTCATCCCGTTTATCGAACAATTTAACACTCAGTTTATGGCAATTGTCAAAATCGAGACGCAGATCCAATTAAGAAGCGTAATTGTCACTGTCAGTGGTGTTTTAATTTCGAGCTCATCAGGATATATGAATTCTAGATAATCACTAAATTTAGGATTATTAAGTGCTAAAACGTCATCGATATATCGATTAGTGAAATTACAAAGTCTGGCTGATCGTTTATTTGTTTTTACTGAAGACAATATGAGGTTTAAACAAACATAACTATACAAAGAATATACCATTTTGATCAGTAATAACTATAGTTTCAGATATGTGATTTTGACTTCGAAGCTAAGAAAGATAGGAGTCCGAGCTCAGGGCAGACGTCCCTCCCTTGGGAATTCATGGTTGTACGTGACAAGGAGTAGGGTTGTCTGTCCAACTTCGTGGGTTTTCTCCAACTGCTAAAGACCACTATGCGCAAGCGAATTATAAAAATAAAAAAACACCATATGTTTGTCCCGAAAAGACCTCCTAGTTTGTGTCGAGTGGACGTTAATCCCAATTTCTCCCCCCCCCCTCTCTCTCTCTCTCTCTCTCTCCCTCTCCGTCCCTTGCATCCCAGAGCTGTTAAAGCAAGTTGTAAAAGTACATCATATTCAGTGACATAAAATTAATGGGAAAACAAGCATTTGTTGATATATCAATATTTTGGAAAAGAGCAGTTGTATCTGCAATTGATACTGTGTAGTATTTATATATATATATAATATTGCTGAGAAAACAAAATCTGGTTCTTTCATGCACATGTTGTTTATACAGAGTTTTTATTGTTTGTTTGTGGATTTCTGCTTTATTTAAAGATTAAGATAAAGAGAAGGCTGTTCTTGCTGGGTCCGTGTTAAAGCCCCTCCGGTCGAAACCCCCTAGGTCATAACCCCCTTGGATTTAGATTAAAAAGGGACAAAATGTAACACTGTCGTAGTGATGACAGATAAGAGTTTCGTAGATAAAGGATTTATTTACATCAGGAGCACATCTACATAATACCGTAATACAGGTACTTAAACTATAAGAACTAAGCTACGACACGAACACATCTACATAATATAAAATCTACTAATCTTCTACAGGAACATATCTTCATAATACAACATTTACAATTCTGCCCCTCTGCCAAGGCAGCAGTCCATACACCCATACGAGCCTTTCTTCTCACCCCGGACCTTCCCTGCTTTTTAACTGACAGAGAACTCCTCAATATACATGTATACCCGTTGAACACATATCTGCAATTGTCTCTTTTATCTCGTCGCGGCATGTGCATAAACATTTGAAGCCGTGTGGATGTTGTACACAGATCATGTATAGCTTGTAATGAACATATTGAATTAATTAGATTTAATAAGATCGTGACTGGACAACAGTTTAATATGAGGTGAAAGTCAAAATCATCTATTGTCAAAACTAGCAGAGTTCAATAAGTTCAATGCACCTAAATTATAAATGATGTCCCTTTGTTATACAAAAAGCCCTCTATTTATTTATTTCATTTATTTCTTTTTTCATTTATTTCATTTATTTCATTAATTTCATTTGTTTCATTTGTTTCATTTAGATATCATTATTTATAAAATAATATTTGAAAAAATAAATATATTATTAAATATGATGACCAATTGAAATGGGTCTCGAAATAACAACGATAAGAACTTCTTCCAAACCCTGCAACGTATAATTTCACCCATATAAACTTTTTTAAAAATATAAAAAATAACAGATTTCGGTGTGTACTTAACTTAACAAACTATAAAAACATAATTTTGATACGATTAATATTATATAATACAAAAACCTGGGAGATGCTAATCGTAGGCCGGTTGGGGAGGTTCGGGTGTTTCCGGAATCCAAAATGGCTGTTTTATTTAAATGAGACTTTTAGGGAATACTAACCCGAACACTATTGGGTTCTAGTTGTGCTAAAAAAAAAACAGAACGACCACATATTTCTTATTTGGTCGTGGTAGATCATCGTTTTGCACAGAATTGCCAAAGTAAAAGATCTAGGATACATCATTGGAAAGACGAATTATTCAGCTTTCCTTCAATGTACAGCAAAAGGAGGATATTATCACAAGAAGGAAATCTGGGGGTTCTGAAACAGACAAAAATCAGCGCCTTTTCGTGTGGACGTAACTTGTCGTCACCCCTATATGTCCGTCCGTCCGTCCGTCCGCCCGTCCACAATTTGTTTGTGGACACTCTACAAGTCACAATTTTTTTCCGATTTCAACGAAACTTGAAACATAGTTTTTACTCGGACCCTTTCGATATTGGCATATATCGGACTGTAACTTAGTGGATTATGGCCCCTGATTGTACCAAAAATCGCGTTTTTAGCTTGTGGACACTCTAGAGATCACAATTTTGATCTGATTTTGATGAAACTTGAAATACGCCCATATTGGATCTTAACTTCTTGAATTATGGTCCCTGATTATGGTTTTTGGCTCGTGATCTCTCTAGGGGTCACAATTTTTATCCGAATTAAAAAACCGTTTGACAATATCACCGCTACACCGTAATGAAGGTCGTTCTTTAACCTCCAAACCTAGGGAAAGACACTAGCAATGAACTACCTTATCTATCAGTAAATGGCACTACATATCACACACCATCCGACAAATATAACTGCCTTAACGATTTCTTTATAAGCCAATCTAATACAGATAGTAAGAATGCACCACTTCCTGCACTAGAAAGAATATACAACTCTCTAACTAATATTAACCTTAGTCAGAAGGAAGTTGAAGACATAATTACCACTATTGACTCCTCGAAAGCCAATAGACCCGATGACGTCAGCGAGAAACTAATAAAACTTATATCCAAAACAATTCTGAACCATTATGTAAATTATTTAACCACTCCCTCGTATCGAAAACAGTACCGAATATCTGGAAATTTGGCAATGTAACTGCCATATTAAAAGAAGGCAACCCATCAGACTGTGGAAATTATAGGCCCATATCGATACTTAGTATCTTAGTTAAAATATTCGAAAATGTCTTCAACTTTCTAAGGGAGAATTCCGTTCTTACTAACTTCCAGAATGTTTTTTTTTCTAAGGGGATTCTAGTGTTTACCAACTTACCGATATTGCACACTACCTTTGTCAAGCCATCGACCAGGGATTCTACACGAGAGCAGTGTTCTGTGACATAAGTAGGCTTTTGACAGGGTCACAATCTTGAAGCTGCGGGAATACAACTATTTAGAGGGAAGACCACAGTCTGTTGTCACTGGGGGTGTGTCCTCCTCCCCCAAAACCATTCCCTCGGGTGTGCCACAGGGCTCTGTTCTCAGTCCTCTCTTTTTTCTCATTTATATCAATGATATTGTTAGTAATATCACATCAAATGTTCGACTCTTCGCTGACGACACTTCCCTTTATCTGAAAATTGATGAACCTACCAAATGCGCAAATATTCTAAACAATTACCTGGATTATATTGACTCATGGGCTAAATCATAGTCATTACAAACCATCTATACCTCCTTTATCCTACCCCATTTTAATTATCTAGGATAACTGCACAGACCAACTAGCTAAAAAAATTGGAGCACCTACAACTGGATGCACTTAGATCCATATGTGATACTGTAAGGAGCACCAGCCATAGACTGTTATATAAAGAAACCGGGTTTATTACGCTAAAAGAGAGACGTAGAAGACATAAATTAATTTACAAAATTATAAACGGCATTTCTCCATATTATCTTCATGATTTAATTTTGACAAAAAGCACTCCAAAACACATGCCAACCTTTATATAATGTAAAACAGATATTTTCTATGACTCTTTATACCATCGTCATTTAGAGAATGGAACAAATTAAGTGCTGACACAAAAAAATCATTATCTCTAAATATTTTTAATTCGAAACTTATGGCCCAAAATTCAACACCACAAAAAACCTTTTCGTTTGGATCTCGCACAAACCAAATCATAAATTCTAAACTGCATCTCTCTTGCAGCAATCTAATTGGACATAAATTTTTACGTCATATTTCTGATAACCCATCCTGTAAATGTGGACATCGTTTCGAAGACACTGAACATTTTTTTATTAAATTGCTCTTTATATTCACATACGCTTAACAATGCAATAAATAACTTATCGACTATTCATCGAAATACTACTGTTTTATTGCACGGAACTGTCGACGTGGAAGGCCCACTAAATATTTTTCAAACCGTCCACTCGTTCTTCTAAATTACGAGGGACAACTTTAACCATTCATTATAAATATATTTTCACTATAAACATACTTGCACGTGTACATTGAATATTATTTTATTATTATCTTAATTATTTTTCTTTTTACTAAAATGTAAATACATGTATCTATATCTGACAGGTAGAGGGGCTTAATATAGGCTATGTATATTCCCCAATCTCTATTCAGATACAAATCAGAATAAAAATAGTGCTTATCAAAAAAAAATAGATGATGAACCTTTTTGTGGCAACTTATTTTGGTGTTGAGGTGGTATTTTCCATATATTGACCTGACTAATAAGATACAAGAACGTTATACCCAACCAGATGTTATTCCTTTCTATATCTGTAAAGAATAGGTTTTAAATATCATCCTTTATAAAAGTTTATACCTATTACAATGATTGAAACCTTACAGACAATACCTTTATGTAAACATTACGTGACTATTCTATTTGTATTTATTTCGTTTTCGAGTCTAGAATTCCATTGTCCATGTCAGAAAGATAGTTCAAAAACTATTTAAGTCAAACCGTAACCCATTGAATTATTAGTTATACCTACTCTACCAAGATGAAGGTTCTAGCAGTATTTTCTATTGTCTCGATACTGGCGATTGTCCAAGCTCAGCAGGGCGAAAATGCCAATTTAGTTGAAAGCCAGGAACAGGACCGACAACAACCACCACAAGGAGGTGATCAGGGACAGGGAGGCCAACAGGGTCCACCACCACAAGGAGGAGATCAGGGACAAGGAGGTGATCAGGGACCACCACCACAAGGAGGTGATCAGGGACAGGGAGGCCAACAGGGACCACCACCACAAGGAGGAGACCAGGGACAAGGAGGCCAACAGGGACCACCACCACAAGGAGGAGATCAGGGACAAGGAGGCGAACATGGACCACCACCACAAGGAGGCGAACATGGACCACCACCACAAGGAGGCGAACATGGACCACCACCACAAGGAGGTGATCAGGGACAAGGAGGCGAACATGGACCACCACCACAAGGAGGTGATCAGGGACAGGGACAGGGGCCACCCCCACAAGGAGGTGATCAGGGACAAGGAGGCCAACAGGGACCACCACCACAAGGAGGTGACCAGGGACAAGGAGGCCAACAGGGACCACCACCACAAGGAGGTGATCAAGGACAGGGACAACAAGGAGGTGATCAGGGACAAGGAGGCCAACAGGGACCATCACAAGGAGGTGACCAGGGACCACCAGCAGTAGGAAGTGAGTTTCTTTGTTTATATATCATTTAACAAATGCGGAACACACTAATACAATTCTCTTGACGATAGTTGTGTGAGCTAGACTAGACCCACAAGTAATTCAAAGCTTGATCAACATAACTCGTTCGAAACATTCATTTTTTTTCACTAATTGATTATAATGGATCCCAAATCCATAGTTACAAAATATGCGTGCGGTGGGTTGCAAAATGTGCTGTAGATCATACGGCCTAGTATCTACGCCTCCTAACGCGTTAGGGTTTCCCTTCACCTCTGTCACCCACCCCCACCAATACCGCCAACCCACCCCCACCAATACCGCCAACCCACCCCCACCAATACCGCCAACCCACCCCCACCCACCTTCTGAAACTTCTGCGTGCAAATGAATTATTAAAATAAGGATATATATAACAAATACTCTGTGAAAAAAATACTGATTTTTAAATAAATTTGTTTGTTTCTTTCAGGATAGATTTTTAATCATCACGAAAATCTCGAGTTAATAAAGAAATAAAAAATGAGTTCATAAATTTATTATTGTTGTCATTCACTCATACATAAACATATATTATTTTCAAATTTTGTGTTTAAGAAAACGGGAACGTACTCAGAAATTTGTATAGCTGGGGTATTGATCAACGAGGTACCCACTTGATTATGAGGACCGGAATGAAATCTAATGGGGTTTAACGCCCTACTGTTTTTATTCAACTGGGCTAATGAAGACAGGCATACATATAGTGTTCTATGAGCAGGGGCGTTTTAAGGTTTATCATGGCGGAGGCTATACTATTTTGGGGGCCTTCGTTCGCGTGGATGGGGGTGGGGGTGTTCTTTGGGTGGCCTAGCCATCTCTTTCCTGAGAAGCTTTATTAGTTGGTTTTCTGTAAAGGTATAATTTCTTGCTTGATGATGCAATGACTGCATTCTCATTCAGTAGTGGACAGTGTATAGAAAACAATGGCTCGGACTAAGGGACCCTTTCCTTTCGCCAGAGGGACCCTTTTGTCAGACGTGGGGCCCCTTTGTCTGCCTTTAGGGTCCTTCCTAACAATGGTACATTTTCATTTTTCTCATCGGTTTTCGCACTTTCCTCCCGTTTTTTTTCAACTTCTTTGATTTTTTTTTCGCCAGGAGACGGTCACCATAATCGTCAATATCGCCCATGGTAGTGCAAAAGGTTACAGCAACATTGTCAAATTTGTTGTGAAATCATTTAAATTTTAGATATATGTTTAGAATATGAATATCTGTAATATTTTCTGCAATACTTTGAGTGGTAATGGCATCAGAACCGAACCCGTCTTGTGGGTTCTTGTTTGTGATTTAGGAACCAGCCTCTGCTACTCAGTTCTAAATTTGTTCCAACCAAAATAATTTATACATATTTCAATATTTTATTAACAATATGATTAACTGCATTATTAATAAGAAAAACAGATCTCACCAGCAAATAAAACTTTATGCCTCAGTAATCCTTCATGTAATTATATGTAATTTTAGATGCAAATAACTTTCGAATTATGTATTTTTCTTTAAAAAAACATCTTCTTTACATATGTACAAAACCTTTATCTATCACTGTATCAAAACTTTGTAGTTTAAAAATCATTAATACACACAAAATATCATAAAAACAGTAGAGCCACAGAGGAGCATATTCCTGAAGCAACGGCCCGAGAAATCCCTCTCTGGCCATTGCTGGAAAGGCGTCTGTTTCTTGAACTTACGCGGGAATGTGTCTATTCCTTCCATTCAATGAAAGCTATCACTTAAGTACAGCAACATGACAGTCCGTCGTTTAATCTTGGGTCTCTCTTAATATTTTGGACAAAGATTTAAGGTATTAAAAACGTTGAAAGACTGTTCGTTACCATACAGTAGTGTTTACTTTACGTCAATACCGATAGCCTCGTTTGTCACGCAATTAGTTTTGCTGCAATATCCTGCTATGCGCTGGTTAAAATAGCATCAAAAGAACGTGCAGCCATGACGTAACGTTATGTAAACACAGTTGCCCTAATTAAACGTCTTGTTTTAAAGGTAATACCTTTGTAACGAAGTCAGTGATTGGCCAGTAATAGGACCACTGACCAGTTATAATTAGTGACAATAATACCCACTCAGTCCAGCAGGGAGTAGTAGGATTAGCTCTAATCAAACTGAACACTGCGAGGAGGATGCAGAGGAGCAACTACACATGCTCAACTCAACTCTACTGTTAAAAATGGGCATGAAACGCATTATGGTACACGATTCGTTTACCAATGGTATTGTTTTAATTTTGTCATAAATATGGGATATCAGAAGCCTATCTTTTTCCGGTAAGATCACAGCATCAATGTTGATTTAAATTGACAAATAATTCGTGTTTTCATTGTCGAGGAATTGGCTGATATTGAGTTACGGACTTTAAATTAGTAGAACGAAAAACGAAAAAGCCTATTGAATTTCAGCAAATTTTCGTCAATTACTTCTAGAGTTATGGACCTTGTTTTTTTTTTTGTTGAACCATATCTGTATTTCAACAATTTCTGTAGAGTACTTTCAGAGTTTAGGCTTTTTTCTTTAGTTTTCAGAACTTTGTGAACCCTTACAGGACCAAAATTATAATGTCATCTGCCTGAATTTGTCTATTAAATGCCCCTACTACCTACAAAAGAATGAAAATGCGACAACCCTTGCCGACCTCTTGGACGATATAGCTGCTATGGGGGTATGTGTCGTTGCCTGGCCACCAATCTTTGAAAAATTTGTTGTGGGATTGGCAAGTACAAAGAGAGAGAGAGAGGAGAGAGAGAATGGGGTTTAACGTCCACGCTTGCGCGTAGGGGTCTTTAGCAGTGGGAGGAAACCGGAGTGCCCGGAGGAAACCCACGAGGTTGAGAAGGCGCCCATATCTCCATGTCACATACGCTAACACTAGGGCTCGAAACCACAGCCACAAGCCAGAGGTGACAGGCCAGCTAGAGGTCGAAGCGCGGCACTCTAGACCACTAGGCCATCCAAACCCCCCGCCAGTACAAAGAACTGTATCAAAATCAGGGAATTGTTTTGGCAGAGTTACCACCCATATAACAGAGATCTTTTAAATTCTTTGTGTATCAAAATTTGTGGATTTTTTTTCAGAATGGCTCGTATGTTTTAATGCAGTTATAGGGGGAATATTTTGATGCAGTTATAGGGGGAATATTTTGATCACAGTTTTTTAGACTTTTCATTTACACTTTTCATAATTTTGTAGTTTATCATGAAGTTATTTCCCCGGATGTAAAAAACTAAAACATGAACTATAAAAAGACTCCTGGCAATCTATTTTCTTCAGTATTATCATCCTTAATAATGCAGTTAATCATATTGTTAATAAAATATTGAAACATGTATAAATTATTTTGGTTGTAACAGAGTTAGAACCGAGTAGCAGAGGCTGGTTCCTAAATCACAAACAAGAATCCACAGGACGGGTTGGGTTCTGTTGCCATTACCACTAAAAGTATTGCAGAAAGTATTACATATATTCATATTCTAAACATTATATCTAAAATTTAAATGATTTCACAACAAATTTGACAATGTTACTGTAACCTTTAGCCCCCCCCCCCCAATAATTTGGCCGTAAGTACTCTTTTCTCCAGGTTATTGCGGCCCCTGGACCCTGGCCTATAGGGACTTAGTATGGACCCCCCCCCCCCCCCCAATCAAGAATTGCCGGCCCTCCCCTCTACGTCGATTCTATAGTAATGTACAAATAGTTACACACCCTCAGTGTGACAGGTTGTCACATTCCAATATAATCCGTACACACAAAAAACGAGGTGGTCGGGTTTCAGGTACTGAGGCAACTTCAAACACAACGAATCACGTGTCCAACATACCATCTATTATTAGATGTGTTCATGCTTGTGGCTCCGTAAGGCGCTGGCTAGATGATCTGGAGGTCCATATGTTGGCCGAATAAGTTTATAAGAATTTTCCAGCAAGGTCCTATGTACAGATTGGTGTGCGCGTTGGAATTGGATATAAATGTATGCTGTAGTGCCGCTATTCGGACAAGATGTCCCTCATAGCCAAAGGCGTTCGGTTTCTTTCTGCAGTAATGATCGAAATCATTCGCACGATCTGTGCCAAGGGCCAAATTGGAAAAAGGCATCAGGCCTAATTTGCTACCCTTGTAAAATGACGCGATTATTATTATTATTATTAAGCTGGGGCTCTGGAGGCGCCAGCCTCATGGCAAAAAAACAACAAAGAAGTTGAAAAAAAAAGGGAGGAAAGTGCTAAAACCGATGAGAAAAATGGAAATGTATAATTGTTAGGAAGGGCCCTAAAGGCAGACAAAGTGGCCCGACGTCTGACAAAAGGGTCCCTCTGACCAAGCAAGAAATTATACCTTTACAGAAAACCTACTAATAAAGCTACTCAGGAAAGAGATGGCTAGGCCGCCCAAAGAAAACCCCCACCCCCATCCACGCGAACGAGGGCCCCCGAAATAGTATAGCCTCCGCCATAATAAACCTTAAAACGCCCCTGCTCATAGAACACTATATGTATGCCTGTCTTCATTAACCCAGTTGAATAAGAACAGTAGGGCGTTAAACCCCATTAGATTTCATTCCGGACCTCATAATCAAGTGGTTACAAATTTCTGAGTACATTCCCGTTTTCTTATACACAAAATTTAAATATAATATATGTTTGTATATGAGTGTAACACAGCGATATCATTTATGATTTAGGTGCATATAACTTAATGAACAATTGCAGATATGACTCTGTGTGTTATCTATATCCCGATGGTATATAATTGAGTTAGAAAGCGATTAGCCGACGGAGAAGGAAGGCTTTGACGGGTGTATGGACTCACCGAGTCCAGCCGCTGCCTTGGCATTAAGTTCTATGCACCTAAATCATAAATGATATCGCTGTGTTACATGAGTGAATACCAACAATAATAAATTTATGAACTAATTTTTTATTTCTTTATTAACTCGAGATTTGCGTGATGTCTAAGAATCTATCCTGAAAGAAACAAACAAATATATTTAGAAATCAGTATTTTTTTCACAGAGTATTTGTTATATATATCCTTATTTTAATAATTCATTTGCATGCAGAAGTTTCAGAAGGTGGTGGGGGTGGGTTGGCGGTATTGGTGGGGGTGGGTGACAGAGGTGAAGGGCCGTATGATCTACAGCACATTTTGCAACCCACCTCACGTATATTTTGTAACTATGGATTGGGGATCCATTATAATTAATTAGTGAAAAAAATTGAATGTTTCGAACGAGTTATGTTGATCAAGCTTCGAATTACTGGTGGGTCTAGTCTAGCTCACACAACTATCGTCAAGAGAATTGTATTAGTGTGTTCCGCATTTGTTAAATGATATATAAATGATATATAAACAAAGAAACTCACTTCCTACTGCAGGTGGTCCCTGGTCACCTCCTTGTGATGGTCCCTGTTGGCCTCCTTGTCCCTGGTCACCTCCTTGTTGTCCTTGTCCCTGATCACCTCCTTGTGGTGGTGGTCCCTGTTGGCCTCCTTGTCCCTGATCACCCCCTTGTGGTGGTGGTCCCTGTTGGCCTCCTTGTCCCTGATCACCTCCTTGTGGTGGTGGTCCCTGTTGGCCTCCTTGTCCCTGATCACCCCCTTGTGGTGGTGGTCCCTGTTGGCCTCCTTGTCCCTGATCACCCCCTTGTGGTGGTGGTCCTTGTTGGCCTCCTTGTCCCTGATCACCTCCTTGTGGTGGTGGTCCATGTTCGCCTCCTTGTCCCTGATCACCTCCTTGTGGTGGTGGTCCCTGTTGGCCTCCTTGTCCCTGATCACCTCCTTGTGGTGGTGGTCCCTGTTGACCTCCCTGTCCCTGATCACCTCCTTGTGGTGGTGGTCCCTGTTGGCCTCCTTGTCCCTGATCTCCTCCTTGTGGTGGTGGTCCCTGTTGGCCTCCCTGTCCCTGATCACCTCCTTGTGGTGGTTGTTGTCGTTCTTGTTCCTGGCTTTCAACTAAATTGGCATTTTCGCCCTGCTGAGCGTGGACAATCGCCAGTATCGAGACAATAGAAAATACTGCTAAAACCTTCATCTTGGCAGAGTAGGTATAACTAATAATTTAATGGGTTATGGTTTGACTTAAATAGTTTTTGAACTATCTTTCTGTCATGGACAATGGAATTCTAGACTCGAAAACGAAATAAATACAAATAGAATAGTCACGTAATGTTTACATAAAAGTATTGTCTGTAAGGTTTCAATCATTGTAATAGGTATAAACTTTTATAAAGGATGATATTTAAAACCTATTCTATACAGAAATAGAAAGGAATAACATCTGGTTGGGTATAAGGTTCTTGTATCTTATTAGTCAGGTCAATATATGGAAAACACCCCCTCAACACCAAAAAAAAATTGCAACAAAAAGGTTTATCAACTAATTTTTTTTCTGAATAGAGATTGGGGAACAGACATAGCCTAAATTAAACCCCTCTCCCTGTCAGATATAGATACATGTATTTACATTTTAGTAAAAAGAAAAATAATTAAGATCATAATTTTAATAATATTCAATGTACACGTTCAAGTATGTTGATAGTTAAAATATATTTATAATGAATGGTTTTAGTTGTCCCTTGTGATTTCGAGGAACGAGTGGACGTTTTGATAAATATTTAGTGAGCCTTCCACGTCGTCAGTTCCGTGCAATAAAACAGTATTATTTCGATGAATAGTCGATAAGTTATTTATTGTATTGTTACGCGTATCTGAATATAAGGAGCAATTCAATAAAAAAATATCCAGTGTCTTCGAAACGATGTCCACATTTACAGGATGGGTTATCAGAAATATGACGTAAAAATGTATGTCCATTTAGACTGCTGCAAGAGAGACGCAGTTTAGAATGAATGATTTGGTTTGTGCGAGATCCAAACGGAAAGGTTTTTGGTGGTGTTGAATCTTGGGCCAGAAGTTTCGAATTGAAAATATTTAGAGATAATGATTTTTTTGTGTCAGCACTTAATTTGTTCCATTCTCTAAATGACGATGGTATGAAAGAATTAAAGAAAATATCTGTTTTACATTTATATTAAGGTTGGCAGTGCTTTTTGTAAAATTTAAATCATGAAGATAAGATGGAGAAAGGCCGTTTATAATTTTGTAAATTAATTTATGTCTTCTGCGTCTCTCTTTTAGCGTAATAAAACCGGTTTCTTTATATAACAGTCTATGGCTGGTGCCCCTTACAGTACCACATATGGATCTAAGTGCATCCAGTTGTAGGTGCTCCAATTTTTTAGCTAGTTGGTCTGTGCAGTTGTCCTAGATAATTAAAATGAGGTAGGATAAAGGAGGTATAGATGGTTTGTAATGACTTACGGTTAAGTCTGTATTTAAGGGACCTTAAACAATTGACAGATATTATCGTTAATATGTTTATTCCACTTGCAATTTTGTTGAAAAGTCAGACCTAAATGTTTGTGATATGGGACCTCCTTGATAGGAACACTATTTAAAGTAAGGATAGGTAAAATAGGATTTTGTTTGGTTGTCAGTGCTAGTGTTTCGGTCTTTAGTGGGTTAAAGGATAGCAGCCATGATTTAGCCCATGAGTCAATATAATCCAGGTAATTGTTTAGAATATTTGCGCATTTGGTAGGTTCATCAATGTTCAAATAAAGGGAAGTGTCGTCAGCGAAGAGTCGAACATTTGATGTGATAATACTAACAATATCATTTATATAAATGAGAAAAAGAGAGGAATAAGAACAGAGCCCTGTGGCACACCCGGGGGAATGGTTTTGGGTGAGGACAACAGACTGTGTTCTTCCCTCTAATTACTTGTATTCCCGCAGTTTCAAGATTGTGACCCGTCAAAAGCTTTACTTATGTCACAGAACACTGCTCTCGTGTAGAATCCCTGGCTTGACAAAGGTAGTGTGCAATATCGGTAAGTTGGTAAACACTAGAATCCCCTTAGAAAAAAGCCATTCTGGAAGTTAGTAAGAACGGAATTCTCCCTTAGAAAGTTGAAGACATTTTCGAATATTTAAACTAAGATACTAAGTAATGATATGGGCCTTTAATTTCCACAGTCTGATGGGTTGCCTTCTTTTAATATGGCAGTTACATTGCCAAATTTCCAGATATTCGGTACTGTTTTCGATACGAGGGAGTGGTTAAATAATTTACAAAATGGTTCAGAATAGTTTTAGATATAAGTTTTATTAGTTTTCCACTGACGTCTTCGGGTCTATTGGCTTTCGAGGAGTCAATAGTAGTAATTATGTCTTCAACTTCCTTCTGACTAAGGGTAATATTAGTTAGAGAATTGTATATTCTTTCTAGTGCAGGAAGTGGTGCATTCTATATTATATTAGATTGGCTTATAAAGAAATCGTTAAGGCAGTTACATTTGTCGGATGGTGTGTGATATGTAGTGCCATTTATTGATAGAGGAGGTAGCTCATTGCTAGTGTCTTTCCCTAGGTTTTGGGGGTAAAGAACGTCCTTCATTACGGTGTAACGGTGATATAATCAAACGGTTTTTTAATTCGGATAAAAATTGTGACCCCTGGAGAGACCACGAGCTAAAAACCGTAATCAAGAAGTTGAGATCCAATATGGGCGGATTTCAAGTTTCATCAAAATCAGATCAAAATTGTGATCTCTAGAGTGTCCACAAGCTAACAACGCGATTTTTTGTACAATTAGGAACCATAATCCACTTAGTTGCGATCCAATATATGCCAATATCGAAAGGGTCCGAGTTAAAACTATATTTCAAGTTTTGTTGAAATCGGATAAAAATTGTGACTTGTAGAGTGTCCACAAACAAATTGTGGACGGACAGACGGACACATAGGGGTGACGACAATATACGTCCACACGAAAAGGCGCTGAATTTTGTCTGTTTTCAGAACCCCCAGATTTCCTTCTTGTGATAATATCCTCCTTGTGCTGTACATTGAAGGAAGGCTGAATTATTCGTCTTTCCAATGATGTGTCCTAGATCTTTTACTTTGGCAACTCTGTGCAAAACGATAGCCTACCACGACCAAATGAGAAACACGTGGTCGTTCTGTTTTTTTTAGCACAACTAGAACACAATAGTGTTCGGGTTAGTTTTCCCTAATATTCTCATTTAAATAAAACAGCCATTTTGGATTCCGGAACCCCCCCCCCCCCAACCGGCCTACGATTAGCATCTCCCAGGTTTTTGTATTATATAATATAAATCATATCAAAATTATGTTTTTGTAGTTTGTTTAGTTAATTACACACCGAAATCTATTATTTTTTTATATTTTTAAAAAATATTATATTGGTGAAATTATACGTTGCAGGGTTTGGAATAAGTTCTTATCATTGTTAGTGCGAGACCCATTTCATTCGGTCATCATATTTAATAATATTAATTTTTTAAATATTTTTTTGTTAAGTAATAATAAATAAATGAAATAAATTGATAAATGAAACAACTTAAAAAATGAAATAAATGAAATAAATGAAATAAATGAAATAAATGAAATAAATGAAATAAATGAAATAAATGAAATAAATGAAATAAATGAATGAAATAAATGAATAAATGAATGAATACAATGAATGAATAAATGCAATAAATGAATAAATGCAAATAAATGAATAAATGCAATAAATGAATAAATGCAAAAAAATGAATAAATGCAATAAATGAATAAATGCAATAAATGAATAAATGCAATAAATGAATAAATGAAACAAATTATTACATGAAATAAATTAATAAATGAAACAAATTATTACATGAAATAGTTTGATACATGAAATAAATAAAAAGAGGGCTTTTGTCCCTTTTTAATCTAAGTCAAGGGGGGTTATCACCTAGGGGGTATCGACCGGAGAGGGTTTTGACACGGACTCAGCAAGAACAGCCTTCTCTTTATCTAAATCTTCAATAAAGCAGAAATTCACAAACAAACAATAAAAACTCTGTATGAACAACATGTGCATGAAAGAACCAGATTTTGTTTTCTCGGCAATATTATATATATATAAATATTACACAGTATCAATTGCAGATACAACTGCTCTTTTCCAGAATATTGATATATCAACAAATGCTTTTTTTCCCATTAATTTTATTTCACTGGATATGCTGTACATTTACAACTTATTTTAACAGCTCTGGGACCCAAGGGAGGGAGAGAGTGAGAGAGAGAGAGGGAGGGAGGGGGAGAGAGAGAAATTGGGATTAACGTCCACTCGACACAAACTTTTCGGGACTAACAAATGGTGTATTTTTATTCTAATAATTCTCTTGTGCGTAGGGGTCTTTAGCAGTGGGAGAAAACCCACGAGGTTGGACAGGCGACCCTACTCCTTGTCACGTACAACCGGGGATTCCCAAGGGAGCGACTTCTGCCCTGAGTTCGGACTCCTATCTTGCTTAGCTTTGAAGTCAAAATCACATATCTGAAACTATAGTTGTTACTGATCAAAATGGTATATTCTTTGTATAGTTATGTTTGTTTAAAGGGACAATACCACTCTTGCTGGCTTGACAGGTCAAGAAAAAAAATTAGCCTTATTCTAATTCTTGATGTTTAAGTGTCCTACCTGTTGTGTAAATTATCCATTACATCCTATTTTACTTGTCCAGAGGGTTCGAAAAAATATTTAAATCCAAGTTGCATTTGAAAGTGTTTACGTAAAGCTTTTCAAACCATGTAGTTCAATTTTTCCAATTTTTTTAAATTCGATGTGTTAAGATGAAATTTGTATCATCAATTAATTGGAATATTGTAAAATAGTACAATTTGTTGACCAGAATAAAGATTGGGACATATTATTCAGTTACAACAAGAGTGGTATAAGGACTTTAAACCTCATATTGTTTTCAGTAAAAACAAATAAACGATCAGCCAGACTTTTTAATTTCACTTATCAAAATATCGATGACGTTTTAGAACTTAATAATCCTAAATTTAGTGATTATGTAGAATTCATATATCCTGATGAGCTCGAAATTAAAACACTACTGCCAGTGACGATAACGCTTCCTACATGGATCTGCGTCTTGATTTTGACAATTGCCATAAACTGAGTGTTAAATCGTACGATAAACGGGATGACTTTGACTTTCCGATTGTTAACTTACCATTTATTAGTAGTAACATTCCATGGGATGGCCTAGTGGTCTAGAGTGCCACACTTCGACCTCTAGCTGGCCGGTCACCTCTGGCTTGCGGCTGTGGTTTCGACCCTTGTGTGAGCGTATTTGACATGGAGATAGGGGTACCTTCTCAACCTTCTTGGGCTTCCTCCGGGCACTCCGGTTTCCTCCCACTGCTAAAGACCCCTACGCGCATTTAAATTACTGAAATAAAATTGAATGTTAGTCCCAAAATGACCTAGTATGTGTCGAGTGGACGTTAAACCCCATTTCTCTCTCTCTCTCTCTCTCTCTCTCCAGTATCACCAGCTTAATTATGTTGTTTTTGTGTCTCAGCTAGTTTGTTACGCGAGAGCTTGTTCCTTTTATTCTGATTTTTGTAAGTAGATCGAGGCATTTGTCATCTAAACTTCAACTACAAGGATTCTTGCGCACTAAACTTATTAAAATCTTTAAAAAGTTTTATGGCCGTCAAATTGATTTAATTGGTAAATATAACGTGTCTTTCTCGGCTATTATTTTAGATATATTTAATTGACACGTATACTATTGCTATCTCCCTGATAATGTCTACTGCATCGTTAACACAGTTCATCGCGTGCATTTTGCATACCGATAGTTCTTTGGCCAATCACGCTATTTTACAGACATTTCGCCTAATAGTTTGGATGTAGCTATGGCGGGATATGGCGCCACTGTCAGGCAGGGTAAGCTTACTCTTCCGGACACCTGTTACCACTGTTTGTCGTGTATTTTTGTACACGGTGAACAGTCTATTTGCTGATTACACTATTTTACCTGATCGGCCAATGGACTATCAATGACAATAGGAAAAATTTATTAAAATCAATTTTTCCTATTGTCATTGATAGTCCATTGGCCAATCACGCTATTTACTGACATTTCGTCTAATAGTTTGGATGCAGCTGTGGCGGATGCGGGACCAGGCAGGGTAACCTTACTCTTCCGGACACCTGTTCAGTGTTTTATTTTGTACACCAGGAGCAGTATCACAACTTCATGTGACATCACAGAAAACATATCTCAATAGACCCCAAGTGATGGAATTGGCATCCCGCCACAGATAGAACCTCGAGATTATGTTTTTCAGAAGATAAATATCTCCATACAACCCCAAAGTATTTATATTGAAAGTTGTTCTTACCAAATAATAAATTAGCTAAAGAATTGTAAAGTTATGTATCATGAGTAGTGTATTTAACATTTAATCGTGAAGTTTAAATGTCTGTTGCAAGCAGTGGCGGCGCTAGCCGCCGGTGGTTGGAGGGGCAAGGCTGGGGCAAAGTCCAAGGTTAAGGGGGCAAAGGCACGAGCTTCAAATAGGGGAAGGGGTGTCTCCCCCAGAAATTTTTTGAAAAACAGTAATTCAGGCACTGATCGTTGAGATAAAGTGTCAAACGAACGGACTAGGGAGTCCTTGTAGGGAGTCCTTGTGGGGGATATTGGGACATCCCCAAGAAATTTTTGAAAAATAGACTGTCGGAAATGTTGTCTGGGAGTATTCAGACACCGATTGGAGAGATATATGGAGCTGATCAGATACAGTCTGTCGCCTAATCACTAGTCTATCCGACCCCAGAGAGGAAAGTGTCAAATGAACGGACTTGCGAACCTCAACAAAGCCCCCGAAAATTTGAAAAGTAGACTGCCCGAAATGCAGTATCTGGCAGTATTTCAGGCACTGATCGTCGAGATAACACAAGCTTAGCAGATACCGCCTATCGCCAAATCACTAGTTTGCCCGACCAGAGAGGAAACTGGCAAACCGACGGAGTGAGTGAATTAAATTGAATGAATATTTTCGCCACAATATTTTATTAAATACACTGCCGGAAATGCAGTCTTGCAGTATTTCAGATACTGGTCTTCGAGTTAAATAGAGCTGACCAGATACTGTTCGTCGCCAAATCACCAGCATATCCGAAAATAGATGGAGGTGTCAAACGAACGGATTGAGTGTATCAAGTGAATGCATATTCACGCCGGGTCGTCAAATATACAACAACTTGATATTCCAAGAACATATCTTGTATCGTGTGGTGATAGGGCCTTCTCCGTAGCAGCACCAGTCCTGTGGAACCAGCTACCCCAATAAGTGAAAGAAGAAGGAACCATTGCAGGATTCAAAAAGAGACTAAAGACTCATCCCTCTGATTCAAAATAACACCATTTATGTGCCATTGAGCAGTTTACTGGATAATAGGGGATATAAAAATACATTATTATTATTATTATTATCTAAAATTACATATAATTACATGAAGGATTACTGAGGCATGAAGTTTTATTTGCTGGTGAGATCTGTCTTTCTTATTAATAATGCAGTTAATCATATTGTTAATAAAATATTGAAATATGTATAAATTAATGTGGTTGTAACAAATTTAGAACTGAGTAGCAGAGGATGGTTCCTAAATCACAAACAAGAATCCACAGGACGGGTTTGGTTATGTTGCCAATACCACTAAAAGTATTGCAGAAAGTATTACAGATATTCATACTCTAAACATTATATCTAAAATTTAAATGATTTCACAACAAATTTAACAATGTCACTGTAACCTTTTGCAATACTATGGGCGATATTGACGATTATCGTGACCACCAGTGTTAAAAACGTTCTTGTCTGTGATTAGTGGGATCCACAATCGATAGTAGTCGCACATGACGCCTTGTATTACGGTAAGTAACATTCAGGTACATTGAGTAAAATTCTGTATTATAAATACCAAAAGCTATTCCCCTCTACATCGATTATATACTAATGTACAAATAGTTACACACCCTCAGTATGACAGGTTGTCACATTCCAATATAATTTATACACAAAAACGGGGTGGTCGGGTTTTAGGTACTGAGACAACTTCCAAACACAACGAATCACGTGTCCAACATACCACCTATTATTAGATGTGTTCATGCTTGTGACTCCGTAAGTCGTTGGCTAGAGATGATCTGGAGGTCCCCTTGTTCGATCAATATGTTGGCCGAATAAGTTTATAAGAATTTTCCAGCAAGGTCCTATGTACAGATTGGTGTGCTCGTAATTTAAAAAAACTCACAACGGTTGGAATTGGATATTAATGTATGCTGCAGTGCCGCTATTCGGGCAAGATGTCCCTCATAGCCAAAGGCGTTCTAAAGCTGAGGCTCTGGAGACGCCAGCCTCCTAGCAAAAAGCAACAACAAAGAAGTTGAAAAAAAAACGGGATGAAAGTGCTAAAACCGATGAGAAAAATGAAAATGTATAATTGTTAGGAAGGGCCCTAAAGGCAGACATATGGGCCCGACGTCTGACAAAAGGGTCCCTCTGGCGAAAGGAAAGGGCCCACGAGTCCGAGTCAATTGTTTTACACTGTCCACTACTGAATGCGAATGCAGTCATTGCATCACCAAGCACGAAATTATACCTTTACAGAAAACCTACTAATAAAGCTACTCAGGAAAGAGATGGCTAGGCCGCCCAAAGAAAACCCCCACCCCCATCCACGCGAACGAGGGCCCCCGAAATAGTATAGCCTCCGCCATGATAAACCTTAAAACGCCCCTGCTCATAGCACACTATATGTGTGCCTGTCTTCATTAACCCAGTTGAATAAGAACAGTAGGGTGTTAAACTCCATTAGATTTCATTCCGGTCCTCATAATCAAGTGGGTACCTCGTTGATCAATACCCCAGCTATACAAATTTCCGAGTACGTTCCCGTTTTCTTATACACAAAATTTAAAAATAATATATGTTTGTATATGAGTGTAACACAGCGATATCATTTATGATTTAGGTGCATAGAACTTAATGCTAGTTTTGACAATACATGATTTTGACGTTCACATGTATATAAACTTTTGGCATGGCACTATCTTATTAAATCTAATTAATTCAATATGTCCATTACAAGCTATACATGATCTGTGTACAAGATTCACACGATTTCAAATATTTACACACATGTCTTGAAGAGATAAAAGAAACTATTGCAGATATGACTCTGTGTGTTATCTATATCCCAATGGTATATAATTGAGTTGTTCACTGACAGTTAGAAAGCGAGTAGCCGACGGAGAAGGAAGGCTTTGACGGGTGTATGGAATCACTGAGTCCAGCCGCTGCCTTGGCATTAAGTTCTATGCACCTAAATCATAAATGATATCGCTGTGTTATATGAGTGAATGCCAACAATAATAAATTTATGAACTAATTTTTTATTTCTTTATTAACTCGAGATTTGCGTGATGATTAAGAATCTATCCTGAAAGAAACAAACAAATATATTTAGAAATCAGTATTTTTTTCACAGAGTATTTGTTTTATATATCCTTATTTTAATAATTCATTTGCATGCAGAAGTTTCAGAAGATGGCGGGGGTGGGTGGCGGTATTGGTGGGGGTGGGTGACAGAGGTGAAGGAAAACCCTAACGCGTTAGGAGGCGTAGATACTAGGCCGTATAATCTACAGCACATTTTGCAACCCACCTCACGTATATTTTGTAACTATGGATTGGGGATCCATTATAATCAATTAGTGAAAAAAAATTGAATTTTTCGAACGAGTTATGTTGATCAAGCTTCGAATTACTTGTGGGTTTAGTCTAGCTCACACAACTATCGTCAAGAGAATTGTATTAGTGTGTTCCGCATTTGTTAAATGATATATAAACAAAGAAACTCACTTCCTACTGCTGGTGGTCCCTGGTCACCTCCTTGTGATGGTCCCTGTTGGCCTCCTTGTCCCTGATCACCTCCTTGTTGTCCTTGTCCCTGATCGCCTCCTTGTGGTGGTGGTCCCTGTTGGCCTCCTTGTCCCTGATCACCCCCTTGTGGTGGTGGTCCCTGTTGGCCTCCTTGTCCCTGATCACCCCCTTGTGGTGGTGGTCCTTGTTGGCCTCCTTGTCCCTGATCACCTCCTTGTGGTGGTGGTCCGTGTTCGCCTCCTTGTGGTGGTGGTCCATGTTCGCCTCCTTGTGGTGGTGGTCCATGTTCACCTCCTTGTCCCTGATCACCTCCTTGTGGTGGTGGTCCCTGTTGGCCTCCTTGTCCCTGATCACCTCCTTGTGGTGGTGGTCCCTGTTGTCCTCCCTGTCCCTGATCTCCTCCTTGTGGTGGTGGTCCTTGTTGGCCTCCCTGTCCCTGATCACCTCCTTGTGGTGGTGGTCCCTGTTGGCCTCCCTGTCCCTGATCACCTCCTTGTGGTGGTTGTTGTCGGTCTTGTTCCTGGCTTTCAACTAAATTGGCATTTTCGCCCTGTTGAGCGTGGACAATCGCCAGTATCGAGACAATAGAAAATACTGCTAAAACCTTCATCTTGGCAGAGTAGGTATAACTAATAATTTAATGGGTTATGGTTTGACTTAAATAGTTTTTGAACTATCTTTCTGGCATGGACAATGGAATTCTAGACTCGAAAACGAAATACATACAAATAGAATAGTCACGTAATGTTTACATAAAAGTATTGTCTGTAAGGTTTCAATCATTGTAATAGGTATAAACTTTTATAAAGGATGATATTTAAAACCTATTCTATACAGAAATAGAAAGGAATAACATCTGGTTGGGTATAAGGTTCTTGTATCTTATTAGTCAGGTCAATATATGGAAAACACCCCCTCAACACCAAAAAAAATTGCAACAAAAAGGTTTATCAACTAATTTTATTTTTATAAGCACTTTTTTTATTCTGATTTGTATCTGAATAGAGATTGGGGAACAGACATAGCCTATATTAAACCCCTCTCCCTGTCAGATATAGATACATGTATTTACATTTAAGTAAAAAGAAAAATAATTAAGATAATAATTGAAATAATATTCAATGTACACGTTCAAGTATGTTGATAGTGAAAATATATTTATAATGAATGGTTTTAGTTGTCCCTTGCGATTTCGAGGAACGAGTGGACGTTTTGATAAATATTTAGTGAGCCTTCCACGTCGTCAGTTCCGTGCAATAAAACAGAATTATTTCGATGAATAGTCGATAAATTATTTATTGTATTGTTACGCGTATCTGAATATAAGGAGCAATTCAATAAAAAAAATATCCAGTGTCTTCGAAACGATGTCCACATTTACAGGATGGGTTATCAGAAATATGACGTAAAAATTTATGTCCATTTAGATTGCTGCAAGAGAGACGCAGTTTAGAATGAATGATTTGGTTTGTGCGAGATCCAAACGAAAAGGTTTTTGGTGGTGTTGAATCTTGGGCCAGAAGTTTCGAATTGAAAATATTAAGATATAATGATTTTTTTGTGTCAGCACTTAATTTGTTCCATTCTCTAAATGACGATGGTATGAAAGAATTACAGAAAATATCTGTTTTACATTATCTTTAGGTTGGCATGTGTTTTGGAGTGCTTTTTGTCAAAATTAAATCATGAAGATAAGATGGAGAAAGGCCGTTTATAATTTTGTAAATTAATTTATGTCTTCTGCGTCTCTCTTATAGGGTAATAAAACCGGTTTCTTTATATAACAGTCTATGGCTGGTGCCCCTTACAGTACCACATTTGGATCTAAGTGCATCCAGTTGTAGGTGCTTCAATTATTTAGCTAGTTGGTCTGTGCAGTTGTCCTAGATAATTAAAATAGGGTAGGATAAAGGAGGTACAGATGGTTTGTAATGACTTACGGTTAAGTCTGTATTTAAGGGATCTTAAACAATTGACAGATAATATCGTTAATATGTTTATTCCATTTGCAATCTTGTTGAAGAGTCAGGCCTAAATGTTTGTGATATGGGACCTCCTTGATAGGAACACTATTTAAAGTAAGGATAGGTAAAATAGGATTTTGGTTGGTTGTCAGTGCTAGTGTTTCGGTCTTTAGTGGGTCAAAGGATACCAGCCATGATTTAGCCCATGAGTCAATATAATCCAGGTAATTGTTTAGAATATTTGTGCATTTGGTAGGTTCATCAATTTGTAGATAAAGGGAAGTGTCGTCAGCGAAGAGTCGAACATTTGATGTGATATTACTAACAAAATCATTTATATAAATGAGAAAAGGAGAGGACCGAGAACAGAACCCTGTGGCACACCCAAGGGAATGGTTGTGGGGGAGGAGGAGACACCCCCAGTGACAACAGATAGTGTTCTTCCCTCTAAATAGTTGTATTCCCGCAGCTTCAAGATTGTGACCCTGTCAAAAGCTTTACTTGTGCCACAGAATCCCTGATCGACGGCTTGACAAAAGTAGTGTGCAATATCGGTAAGTTGGTAAACACTAGAATCCCCTTAGAAAAAAGCCATTCTGGAAGTTAGTAAAAGGAAATCTCCCTTAGAAAGTTGAAGACATTTTCGAATATTTTTACTAAGATACTAAGTAATGATATGGGCCTATAATTTCCACAGTCTGCTGGGTTACCTTCTTTTAATATGGCAGTTACATTGCCAAATTTCCAGATATTCGGTACTGTTTTCGATACGAAGGAGTGGTTAAATAATTTACAAAATGGTTCAGAATTGTTTTGGATATAAGTTTTATTAGTTTCCCGCTGACGTCTTCGGGTGTATTGGCTTTCGAGGAGTCAATAGTAGTAATTATGTCTTCAACTTCCTTCTGACTAAGGGTAATATTAGTTAGAGAGTTGTATATTCTTTCTAGTGCAGGAAGTGGTGCATTCTTACTATCTATATTATATTGGCTTATAAAGAAATCGTTAAGGCAGTTACATTTGTCGGATGGTGTGTGATATATAGTGTCATTTACTGATAGAGGAGGTAGTTCATTGCTAGTGTCTTTCCCTAGGTTTCGGGGGTAAAGAACGCCCTTCATAACGGTGTAACGGTGATATAATCAAACGTTTTTTTAAATTCGGATAAAAATTGTGACCTCTGGAGAGACCACGAGCTAAAATCCATAATCAAGAAGTTAAAATCCAATATGGGCGGATTTCAAGTTTCATCAAAATCAGATGAAAATTGTGATCTCTAGAGTGATCACAAACTAACAACGCGATATTTGTATAATCAGGAGCCATAATACCGAACACAATTTGGCGAGCTATTCGGCTAGCGAACTATTCGATCAATCCAGCTGGCAACCTATTCATTGGCAACCTATTCAGAATAAATTCAAAAAACGTCCAAACTCATCTATTTTTATCAACCAATAAAATCCATCGTAACGTCTATCAAACGAAAGTAGAATATATTGTTATTTTAAAAGGAAAGAACATTAATATTATGAGTTAAAATTCGGGTCATCGTACAAAATTCATAGCATCCAGCTATATATATTCTGAAAGGTAATTGAATCAGCTTTCTGCATAGTATTAGAAAAAGTTGGCACAATCATATTAAAGGGGTGCGCTCTCATCCTAAACATAGCCAATTTTTCAATATTCTAAAGGTAAAGAACGGTAATGTCCGGAGTCAAAATTCGGACCATCGTACAAAATTCAGAGCATCCGGCTATATATATTCTAAAAGGTGATAAGATAAGCTTTACATATATTATTAGTAAAAGTTGGCACAATCAAATTAAAGGGGTGCGCGCTCATCCTAAACATAGCCAATTTTTCAATATTCTAAATGTAAAGAAAAAAACTTCACTTTTTTCAAAGTCAGAATTCGGACCATCGTACAAAATCAGAATCCGGACCATCGTACAAAATTCAGAATCCGGACCATCGTACAAAATTCAGAGCACCGAGCTATATATATTATGAAAGGTAATTGAATAAGCTTTCTAAATATTATTAGTAAAAGTTGGCACAATCATATTAAAGGGGTGCGCTCTAATCCTAAACATAGCAAATTTTTCAATATTCGAAATGTAAAGAACGGTAATGTCCGGAGTCAAATTTCGGACCATCGTAAAAAATTCAGAGCACCTGGCTGTATATATTTTAAAAGGTGATAAGATAAGCTCTCCCAATACTATTAGTAAAAGTTGACACAATCATATTAAAGGGGTGCGCACTCATCCTAAAGCCATTTTTTTTATATAAGATTTGGAAAGCTTATCTTACTACCTTTTAGAATATATATAGCCGGATGCTCTGAATTTTGTACGATGGTCCGAATTCTGACTTTTCTTTACATTCAGAATATTGAAAAATTGGCAATGTTTAGGATGCGAGCGCACCCCTTTAATATGATTGTGCCAACTTTTACTTATAATATTTGGAAAGCTTATCTTATCACCTTTTAGAATATATATAGCCGGATGCTCTAAATTTTGTACGATGGTCCGAATTTTGACTCCGGACATTACCGTTCTTTACCTTTAGAATATTGAAAAATTGGCTATGTTTAGGATGAGAGCGCACCCCTTTAATATGATTCTGCCAACTTTTACTAATGATATTTGTAAAGCTTATTTAATTACCTTTCATAATATATATAGCTCGTTGCTCTGAAGTTTGTACGATGGTCCGAATTCTGACTTTGAAAAAAGTGAAGGGTTTTTCTTTACTTTTAGAATATTGAAAAATTGGCTATGTTTAGGATGAGAGGGCACCTCTTTAATATGATTGTGCCAACTTTTACTAATAATATTTGTAAAGCTTATCTTATCACCTTTTAGAATATATATAGCCGGATGCTCTGAATTTTGTACGATGGTCCGAATTTTGACTCCGGACATTACCGTTCTTTACATTTCGAATATTGAAAAAATTGGCTATGTTTAGGATGAGAGCGCACCCCTTTAATATGATTGTGCCAACTTTTACTAATAATATTTGGAAAGCTTATCTAACCACCTTTTAGAATATATATAGCCGAATGCTCTGAATTTTGTACGATGGTCCGAGTTTTGACTCCGGACATTACCGTTCTTTACATTTCGAATATTGAAAAAATTGGCTATGTTTAGGATGAGAGCGCACCCCTTTAATATAATTGTGCCAACTTTTACTAATAATATCTGTAAAGCTTATTTTATCACCTTTTAGAATATATATAGCCGGATGCTCTGGATTTTGTACGATGGTCCGAATTTTGACTCCGGACATTACCGTTCTTTACCTTTAGAATATTGAAAAATTGGCTATGTTTAGGATGAGAGCGCACCCCTTTAATATGATTGCGCCAACTTTTACTAATAATATTTGGAAAGCTTATTGAATCACCTTTTCGAATATATACAGCCAGGTGCTCTGAATTTTGTACGATGGTCCGAATTTTGATTCGGAACATTACCGTTCTTTACATTTAGAATATTGAAAAAATGGCTATGTTTAGGATAAGTGAGCACTCCTTTAATATGATTGTGCTAACTTTTACTAATAATATTTGGAAAGCTTATCTTATCACCTTTTAAAATATATATAGCCGGATGCTCTGAATTTTGTACGATGGTCCGAATATCGACTCCGGACATTACCGTTCTTTACATTTCGAATATTGAAAAATTTGCTATGTTTCGGATAAGCGCGCACCCCTTTAATATGATTGTGCCAACTTTTACTTATAAGATTTGGAAAGCTTATCTTACCACCTTTTAGAATATATATAGCCGGATGCTCTGAATTTTGTACGATGGTCCGAATTCTGACTTTGAAAAAAAGGGCAGGGTTTTTCTTTACATTCAGAATATTGAAAAATTGGCAATGTTTAGGATGCGAGCGCACCCCTTTAATATGATTGTGCCAACTTTTACTTATAATATTTGGAAAGCTTATCTTATCACCTTTTAGAATATATATAGCCGGATGCTCTGAATTTTGTACGATGGTCCGAGTTTTGACTCCGGACATTACCGTTCTTTACATTTCGAATATTGAAAAAATTGGCTATGTTTAGGATGAGAGCGCACCCCTTTAATATAATTGTGCCAACTTTCACTAATAATATTAAGAAAGCTTATTAAATTACCTTTCCGAATATATATAGCTGGGTGCTCTGAATTTTGTACGATGGTCCGAATTCTGACCTTGAAAAGTGTGAAGTGTTTTTCTTTACATTTAGAATATTGAAAAATTGGCTATGTTTAGGATGAGAGGGCACCTTTTTAATATGATAGTGCCAACTTTTACTTATAATATTTGGAAAGCTTATCTTATCACCTTTTAGAATATATATAGCCGGATGCTCTGAATTGTGTACGATGGTCCGAATTTTGACTCCGGACATTACCGTTCTTTAACTTTAGAATATTGAAAAATTGGCTATGTTTAGGATGAGAGCGCACCCCTTTAATATGATTGTGCCAACTTTTACTAATGATATTTGTAAAGCTTATTTAATTACCTTTCATAATATATATAGCTCGGTGCTCTGAATTTTGTACGATGGTCCGAATTCTGACTTTACATTTAGAATATTGAAAAATTGGCTATGTTTAGGATGAGCGCGCACCCCTTTAATATGATTGTGCCAACTTTTACTAATAATATATGTAAAGCTTATCTTATCACCTTTTAGAATATATATAGCCGGATGCTCTGAATTTTGTACGATGGTCCGAATTTCGACTCCGGACATTACCGTTCTTTACATTTCGAATATTGAAAAAATTGGCTATGTTTAGAATAAGAGCGCACCCCTTTAATATGATTGTGCCAACTTTTACTAATAATATTTGGAAAGCTTATCTTACCATCTTTTAGAATATATATAGCCGAATTCTGACTTTACATTTAGAATATTGAAAAATTGGCTATGTTTAGGATGAGCGCGCACCCCTTTAATATGATTGTGCCAACTTTTACTAATAATATATGTAAAGCTTATCTTATCACCTTTTAGAATATATATAGCCGGATGCTCTGAATTTTGTACGATGGTCCGAATTTCGACTCCGGACATTACCGTTCTTTACATTTCGAATATTGAAAAAATTGGCTATGTTTAGAATAAGAGCGCACCCCTTTAATATGATTGTGCTAACTTTTACTAATAATATTTGGAAAGCTTATCTTACCACCTTTTAGAATATATATAGCCGGATGCTCTGAATTTTGTACGATGGTCCGAGTTTTGACTCCGGACATTACCGTTCTTTACATTTCAAATATTGAAAAAATTGGCTATGTTTAGGATGAGAGCGCACCCCTTTAAAATAATTATGCCAACTTTTACTAATAATATTTGTAAAGCTTATTTTATCACCTTTTAGAATATATATAGCCGGATGCTCTGAATTTTGTACGATGGTCCGAATTTTGACTCCGGACATTACCGTTCTTTACCTTTAGAATATTGAAAAATTGGCTATGTTTAGGATGAGAGCGCACCACTTTAATATGATTGCGCCAACTTGTACTAATAATATTTGGAAAGCTTATTGAATCACCTTTCCGAATATATACAGCCAGGTGCTCTGAATTTTGTACGATGGTCCGAATTTTGATTCGGAACATTACCGTTCTTTACATTTAGAATATTGAAAAATTGGCTATGTTTAGGATAAGTGAGCACCCCTTTAATATGATTGTGCCAACTTTTACTAATAATATTTGGAAACCTTATCTTATCTCCTTTTAGAATATATATAGCCGGATGCTCTGAATTTTGTACGATGGTCCGAATTTTGACTCCGGACATTACCGTTCTTTACATTTCGAATATTGAAAAATTGGCTATGTTTCGGATAAGCGCGCACCCCTTTAATATGATAGTGCCAACTTTTACTTATAATATTTGGAAAGCTTATCTTATCACCTTTTAGAATATATATAGCCGGATGCTCTGAATTGTGTACGATGGTCCGAATTTTGACTCCGGACATTACCGTTCTTTACCTTTAGAATATTGAAAAATTGGCTATGTTTAGGATGAGAGCGCACCCCTTTAATATGATTGTGCCAACTTTTACTAATGATATTTGTAAAGCTTATTTAATTACCTTTCATAATATATATAGCTCGGTGCTCTGAATTTTGTACGATGGTCCGAATTCTGACTTTACATTTAGAATATTGAAAAATTGGCTATGTTTAGGATGAGCGCGCACCCCTTTAATATGATTGTGCCAACTTTTACTAATAATATATGTAAAGCTTATCTTATCACCTTTTAGAATATATATAGCCGGATGCTCTGAATTTTGTACGATGGTCCGAATTTCGACTCCGGACATTACCGTTCTTTACATTTCGAATATTGAAAAAATTGGCTATGTTTAGAATAAGAGCGCACCCCTTTAATATGATTGTGCCAACTTTTACTAATAATATTTGGAAAGCTTATCTTACCATCTTTTAGAATATATATAGCCGAATTCTGACTTTACATTTAGAATATTGAAAAATTGGCTATGTTTAGGATGAGCGCGCACCCCTTTAATATGATTGTGCCAACTTTTACTAATAATATATGTAAAGCTTATCTTATCACCTTTTAGAATATATATAGCCGGATGCTCTGAATTTTGTACGATGGTCCGAATTTCGACTCCGGACATTACCGTTCTTTACATTTCGAATATTGAAAAAATTGGCTATGTTTAGAATAAGAGCGCACCCCTTTAATATGATTGTGCTAACTTTTACTAATAATATTTGGAAAGCTTATCTTACCACCTTTTAGAATATATATAGCCGGATGCTCTGAATTTTGTACGATGGTCCGAGTTTTGACTCCGGACATTACCGTTCTTTACATTTCAAATATTGAAAAAATTGGCTATGTTTAGGATGAGAGCGCACCCCTTTAAAATAATTATGCCAACTTTTACTAATAATATTTGTAAAGCTTATTTTATCACCTTTTAGAATATATATAGCCGGATGCTCTGAATTTTGTACGATGGTCCGAATTTTGACTCCGGACATTACCGTTCTTTACCTTTAGAATATTGAAAAATTGGCTATGTTTAGGATGAGAGCGCACCACTTTAATATGATTGCGCCAACTTGTACTAATAATATTTGGAAAGCTTATTGAATCACCTTTCCGAATATATACAGCCAGGTGCTCTGAATTTTGTACGATGGTCCGAATTTTGATTCGGAACATTACCGTTCTTTACATTTAGAATATTGAAAAATTGGCTATGTTTAGGATAAGTGAGCACCCCTTTAATATGATTGTGCCAACTTTTACTAATAATATTTGGAAAGCTTATCTTATCTCCTTTTAGAATATATATAGCCGGATGCTCTGAATTTTGTACGATGGTCCGAATTTTGACTCCGGACATTACCGTTCTTTACATTTCGAATATTGAAAAATTGGCTATGTTTCGGATAAGCGCGCACCCCTTTAATATGATTGTGCCAACTTTTACTTATAAGATTTGGAAAGCTTATCTTACCACCTTTTAGAATATATATAGCCGGATGCTCTGAATTTTGTACGATGGTCCGAATTTTGACTTTGAAAAAAGTACAGGTTTATCTTTATATTTAGAATATTGAAAAATTGGCAATGTTTAGGATGAGAGCGCACCCCTTTAATATGATTGTGCCAACTTTTACTAATAATATTTGAAAAGCTTATCTTATCACCATTTATAATATATATAGCCGGATGCTCTGGATTTTGTACGATGGTCCGAATTTTGACTCCGGACATTACCGTTCTTAACCTTTAGAATATTGAAAAATTGGCTATGTTTAGGATGAGAGCGCACCCCTTTAATATGATTGTGCCAACTTTTACTAATAATATTTGGAAAGCTTATCTTATCACCATTTATAATATATATAGCCGGATGCTCTGGATTTTGTACGATGGTCCGAATTTTGACTCCGGACATTACCGTTCTTAACCTTTAGAATATTGAAAAATTGGCTATGTTTAGGATGAGAGCGCACCCCTTTAATATGATTGTGCCAACTTTTACTTATAATATTTGGAAAGCTTATCTTACCACCTTTTAGAATATATATAGCCGGTTTTGTACGATGGTCCGAGTTTTGCCTTTGAAAAAAGTACAGGTTTATCTTTATATTTAGAATATTGAAAAATTGGCTATGTTTAGGATGAGCGCGCACCCCTTTAATATGATTGTGCCAACTTTTACTAATAATATTAAGAAAGCTTATCTTATCACCTTTTAGAATATATATAGCCGGATGCTCTGAATTTTGTACGATGGTCCGAATTTTGACTCCGTACATTACCGTTCTTTACCTTTAGAATATTGAAAAATTGGCTATGTTTAGGATGAGAGCGCACACCTTTAATATGATTGTGCCAACTTTTACTAATAATATTTGGAAAGCTTATTGAATCAACGTTTCGAATATATACAGCCAGGTGCTCTGAATTTTGTACGATGGTCCGAATTTTGATTCGGAACATTACCGTTCTTTACATTTAGAATATTGAAAAATTTGCTATGTTTAGGATAAGTGCGCACCCCTTTTATATGATTGTGCCAACCTTTACTAATAATATTTGGAAGCTTATCTTATCACCTTTTAGAATATATATAGCCGGATGCTCTGAATTTTGTATGATGGTCCGAATTTTGACTCCGGACATTACCGTTCTTTACATTTCGAATATTGAAAATTGGCCATGTGTCGGATAGGCGCGCACCCCTTTAATATGATTGTACGATGGTCCTTATTTGGACTTACCGGCCTGTCGTTAGTTACAATTAGAAAAATGAACAAATTGGCTATGTTTAGGAAGAGTGAGCACCCCTTTAATATGATTTTGCTAATAATATTTGGAAAGCTTATTCAATTACCTTTCAGAATATATATACATGGGTTCTCTGAATTTTGTACGATGGTCCGAATTTCGACTTCGAAAACATTACCGGCCTATCTTTATATTTAAAATATTGAAAAGTCGGCGTAGTTTAGGATGAGAGCGCACCCCTTTAATATGATTGTG
Organism: Patella pellucida; assembly: GCA_917208275.1. NCBI lineage: Eukaryota > Metazoa > Mollusca > Gastropoda > Patellidae > Patella > Patella pellucida. The sequence goes on from OU795039.1 coordinate 70,567,018, forward strand.
CCAACTTGTACTAATACTATGCAGAAAGCTGATCCAATAACCTTTCAGAATATATATAGCTGGATGCTATGAATTTTGTACGATGACCCGAATTTTGACTCGGAATATTAACGTTTTTTCCTTTTAAAATAACAATATATTCTACTTTCGTTTGATAGACGTTACGATGGATTTTATTGGTTGATAAAAATAGATGAGTTTGGGCGTTTTTTTTAATTTATTCTGAATAGGTTGCCAACGAATAGGTTGCCAGCTGGATTAATCGAATAGCTCGCTAGCCGAATAGCTCGCCAAATTGTGTTCGGTAGCCATAATCCACTTAGTTACGATCCGATATATGCCAATATCGAAAGGGCCTGAGTTAAAACTATATTTCAAGTTTTGTTGAAATCGGATAAAAATTGGGACTTGTAGAGTGTCAACAAACATATTGTGGACTGACGGACGGACACATGGCTGACGAAAATATTGTCTGTTTTCAGAACCCCCAGATTTCCTTCTTGTGATAATATCCTCCTTGTGCTGTACATTGAAGGACGGCTGAATTATTCGTCGTTCCAATGATGTATCCTAGATCTTTTACTTTGGCAATTATGTGCAGAACGATAGCCTACCACGACCAAATAAGAAACACGTGGTCGTTCTGGGTTTGTTCTTAGCACAACTAGAACACAATAGTGTCCGGGTTAGTATTTCCTAAAACTCTCATTTAAATAAAACATCCATTTTGGATTCCGGAAACACCCGAACCTCCCCAACCGGCCTACGATTAGCATATCCCAGGTTTTTGTATTATATAATATAAATCATATCAAAATTATGTTTTTGTAGTTTGTTAAGTGAAATACACACCGAAATCTATTATTTTTTTTTATAAATTTAAAAAAATTTATATTGGTGAAATTATACGTTGCAGGGTTTGGAATAAGTTCTTATCATTGTTAGTGCGAGACCCATTTCATTCGGTCATCATATTTAAAGGGACAATAACACTCTTGCTGGCTTGACAGGTCCAGATTTTTTTTTTAGCCTTATTCTAACTACAAGATGTTTAAGTGTCCTACCTGTTGTGTAAATTATCCATTACAACCTATCTCACTTGTCCAGAGGGCTCGAAAATATGTTTAAATCCAAGTTGCATTTGAAAGCGCTTACGTAAGGCTTTTCAAACCATGTTACGGCATGTAGTTGAATTTTTCCAATTTTTAAAATTATGTGTGTTAAGATGAAATTTGTATCATTTTTTAATTGAAATATTGTAAAATAGTACAAATTGTTGACCAGAATAAAGATTGGAACATATTAATCAATTACAACAAGAGTGTTATTGGGGCTTTAATAAAATATTTAATTTTTCCCAAAAATTTTTTTTTCAAATTTGATACATGAAATAAATAAAACTAAGTCCAAGGAGGTTATGACCTAGGGGGTTTCGACCGGAGGGGGGGGGGGGGTTGACACGGACCCAGCAAGAACAGCCTTCTCTTTATCTAAATCTTTAATAAAGCGGAAATCCACAAACAAACAATAAAAACTCTGTAGGCCCTATGCACAACATGTGCATGAAAGAACCAGATTTTGTTTTCTCGGCAATATCATATATATATAAATATTACACAGTATCAATTGCAGATACAATAGCTCTTTTCCAAAATATTGATATATCAACAAATGCTTGTTTTCCCATTAATTTTATTTCACTGAATATGCTGTACATTTACAACTTATTTTAACAGCTCTGGGACCCAAGGGAGGGAGAGAGTGAGAGAGTGAGAGAGAGAGAGAGATAGAGAGAGAGAGAGGGAAGGAGGGAGGGAGGGGGGAGAGAGAAATTGGGATTAACGTCCACTCCACACAAACTTTTCGGGACTAACATATGGTGTATTTTTTATTTTAATAATTTTCTTGCGCGTAGGGGTCTTTCGCAGTGGGAGAAAACCAACGAGGTTGGACAGGCGACCCTTCTCCTTGTCATATACAACCGGGGATTCCCAAGGGAGGGATGTCTGCCCTGAGTTTGGACTCCTATCTTTCTTAGCTTTGAAGTCAAAATCACATATCTGAAACTATAGTTGTTACTGATCAAAATGGTATATTCTTTGTATAGTTATGTTTGTTTAAAGGGACAATATCACTCTTGCTGGCTTGACAGGCCAAGAAAAAAAAAATAGCCTTATTCTAACTATTTGATGTTTAAGTGTCCCGCCTGTTGTGTAAATTATCCATTACATCCTATTTTACTTGTCCAGAGGGTTCGAAATTATGTTTAAATCCAAGTTGCATTTGAAAGTGTTTACGTAAAGCTTTTCAAACCATGTAGTTCAATTTTTCCAATTTTTTTAAATTCGATGTGTTAAGATGAAATTTGTATCATCAATTAATTGGAATATTGTAAAATAGTACAATTTGTTGACCAGAATAAAGATTGGGACATATTATTGAGTGGTATTGGGGCTTTAAACCTCATATTGTTATCAGTAAAAACAAATAAACGATCAGCCAGACTTTTTAATTTCACTTATCAAAATATCGATGACGTTTTAGCACTTAATAATCCTAAATTTAGTGATTTTGCAGAATTCATATATCCTGATGAGCTCGAAATTAAAACACTACTGATAGTGACAATAACGTTTCCTACATGGATCTGCGTCTCGATTTTGACAATTGCCACAAACTGAGTGTTAAATTGTACGATAAACGGGATGACTTTGACTTTCCGATTGTTAACTTACCATTTATTAGTAGTAACATTCCATGGGATGGCCTAGTGGTCTACAGTGCCACACCTTGACCTCTAGCTGGCCGGTCACCTCTGGCTTGCGGCTGTGGTTTTGAGCCCTTGTGTGAGCGTATTTGACATGGAGATAGGGGTACCGTCTCAGCCTTCTTGGGCTTCCTCCGGGCACTCCGGTTTCCTCCCACTGCTAAAGACCCTACGCGCAATCGAATTATTGAAATAAAATTGAATGTTAGTCCCAAAATGACCTAGTATGTTTCGAGTGGACGTTAAACCCCATTTCTCTCTCTCTCCAGTATCACCAGCTTATGGTGTGTTTGTGTCTCAGCTAATTTGTTACGCGAGAGCTTGTTCCTTTTATTCTGATTTTTTTAAGTAGATCGAGGCATTTGTCATCTAAACTTCAACTACAAGGATTCTTGCGCACTAAACTTATTAAAACCTTTAAAAAGTTTTATGGCCGTCAAATTGATTTGATTGGTAAATATAACGTGTCTTTCTCGGCTATTATTTTAGATATTTTTAATTGACACGTATACTATTGCTATCTCCCTGATAATGTCTACTGCATCGTTAACACAGTTCATCGCGTGCATTTTGCATACCGATAGTTCTTTGGCCAATCACGCTATTTTACAGACATTTCGCCTAATAGTTTGGATGTAGCTATGGCGGGATATGGCGCCACTGTCAGGCAGGGTAAGCTTACTCTTCCGGACACCTGTTACCACTGTTTGTCGTGTATTTTTGTACACGGTGAACAGTCTATTTGCTGATTACACTATTTTACCTGATCGGCCAATGGACTATCAATGACAATAGGAAAAATTTATTAAAATCAATTTTTCCTATTGTCATTGATAGTCCATTGGCCAATCACGCTATTTACTGACATTTCGTCTAATAGTTTGGATGCAGCTGTGGCGGATGCGGGACCAGGCAGGGTAACCTTACTCTTCCGGACACCTGTTACCACTGACTGTCGTGTTTTATTTTGTACACCAGGAGCAGTATCACAACTTCATGTGACATCACAGAAAACATATCTCAATAGACCCCAAGTGATGGAATTGGCATCCCGCCACAGATAGAACCTCGAGATTATGTTTTTCAGAAGATAAATATCTCCATACAACCCCAAAATATTATATTGAAAGTTGTTCTTACCAAATAATAAATTAGCTAAAGAATTGTAAAGTTATGTATCATGAGTAGTGTATTTAACATTTAATCGTGATGTAAATTCTCTGAAGTTTAAATGTCTGTTGCAAGCAGTGGCGGCGCTAGCCGCCGGTGGTTGGAGGGGCAAGGCTGGGGCAAAGTCCAAGGTTAAGGGGGCAAAGGCACGAGCTTCAAATAGGGGAAGGGGTGTCTCCCTCAGAAATTTTTTGAAAAACAGGCTGCCGTAAATGCAGCCTGGCAGTATTTCAGGCACTGATCGTTGAGATAAAGTGTCAAACGAACGGACTAGGGAGTCCTTGTAGGGAGTACTTGTGGGGGATATAGGGACATCCCGAAGAAATTTTTGAAAAATAGACTGTCGGAAATGTTGTCTGGGAGTATTCAGACACCGATTGGAGAGATATATGGAGCTGATCAGATACCGTCTGTCGCCTAATCACTAGTCTATCCGACCCCAGAGTGGAAAGTGTCAAATGAACGGACTTGCGAACCTCAACAAAGCCCCCGAAAATTTGAAAAGTAGACTGCCCGAAATGCAGTATCTGGCAGTATTTCAGGCACTGATCGTCGAGATAACACAAGCTTAGCAGATACCGCCTATCGCCAAATCACTAGTTTGCCCGACCAGAGAGGAAACTGGCAAACCGACGGAGTGAGTGAATTAAATTGAATGAATATTTTCGCCACAATATTTTATTAAATACACTGCCGGAAATGCAGTCTTGCAGTATTTCAGATACTGGTCTTCGATTTAAATAGAGCTGACCAGATACTGTTCGTCGCCAAATCACCAGCATATCCGAAAATAGATGGAGGTGTCAAACGAACGGATTGAGTGTATCAAGTGAATGCATATTCACGCCGGGTCGTCAAATATACAACAACTTGATATTCCAAGAACATATCTTGTATCGTGTGGTGATAGAGCCTTCTCCGTAGCAGCACCAGTCCTGTGGAACCAGCTACCCCAATAAGTGAAAGAAGAAGGAACCATTGCAGGATTCAAAAAGAGACTAAAGACTCATCCCTCTGATTCAAAATAACACCATTTATGTGCCATTGAGCAGTTTACTGGATAATAGGCGATATAAAAATACATTATTATTATTATTATTATTATTATCTAAAATTACATATAATTACATGAAGGATTACTGAGGCATGAAGTTTTATTTGCTGGTGAGATCTGTTTTTCTTATTAATAATGCAGTTAATCATATTGTTAATAAAATATTGAAATATGTATAAATTAATGTGGTTGTAACAAATTTAGAACTGAGTAGCAGAGGATGGTTCCTAAATCACAAACAAGAATCCACAGGACGGGTTTGGTTATGTTGCCAATACCACTAAAAGTATTGCAGAAAGTATTACAGATATTCATACTCTAAACATTATATCTAAAATTTAAATGATTTCACAACAAATTTGACAATGTCACTGTAACCTTTTGCAATACTATGGGCGATATTGACGATTATCGTGACCACCAGTGTTAAAAACGTTCTTGTCTGTGATTAGTGGGATCCACAATCGATAGTAGTCGCACATGACGCCTTGTATTACGGTAAGTAACATTCAGGTACATTGAGTAACAGGTATATAGAATAGTATAGATATATTTCTGTATTATAAATACCAAAAGCTATTCCCCTCTACATCGATTATATACTAATTTACAAATAGTTACACACCCTCAGTATGACAGGTTGTCACATTCCAATATAATTTATACACAAAAACGGGGTGGTCGGGTTTCAGGTACTGAGACAACTTCCAAACACAACAAATCACGTGTCCAACATACCACCTATTATTAGATGTGTTCATGCTTGTGACTCCGTAAGTCGTTGGCTAGAGATGATCTGGAGGTCCCCTTGTTCGATCAATATGTTGGCCGAATAAGTTTATAAGAATTTTCCAGCAAGGTCCTATGTACAGATTGGTGTGCTCGTAATTTAAAAAAACTCACAACGGTTGGAATTGGATATTAATGTATGCTGCAGTGCCGCTATTCGGGCAAGATGTCCCTCATAGCCAAAGGCGTTCTAAAGCTGAGGCTCTGGAGACGCCAGCCTCCTAGCAAAAAGCAACAACAAAGAAGTTGAAAAAAAAACGGGATGAAAGTGCTAAAACCGATGAGAAAAATGAAAATGTATAATTGTTAGGAAGGGCCCTAAAGGCAGACATAGGGGCCCGACGTCTGACAAAAGGGTCCCTCTGGCGAAAGGAAAGGGCCCACGAGTCCGAGTCAATTGTTTTACACTGTCCACTACTGAATGAGAATTCAGTCATTGCATCACCAAGCACGAAATTATACCTTTACAGAAAACCTACTAATAAAGCTACTCAGGAAAGAGATGGCTAGGCCGCCCAAAGAAAACCCCCACCCCCATCCACGCGAACGAGGGCCCCCGAAATAGTATAGCCTCCGCCATGATAAACCTTAAAACGCCCCTGCTCATAGCACACTATATGTGTGCCTGTCTTCATTAACCCAGTTGAATAAGAACAGTAGGGTGTTAAACTCCATTAGATTTCATTCCGGTCCTCATAATCAAGTGGGTACCTCGTTGATCAATACCCCAGCTATACAAATTTCCGAGTAAGTTCCCGTTTTCTTATACACAAAATTTAAAAATAATATATGTTTGTATATGAGTGTAACACAGCGATATCATTTATGATTTAGGTGCATAGAACTTAATGCTAGTTTTGACAATACATGATTTTGACGTTCACATGTATATAAACTTTTGGCATGGCACTATCTTATTAAATCTAATTAATTCAATATGTCCATTACAAGCTATACATGATCTGTGTACAAGATTCACACGATTTCAAATATTTACGCACATGTCGTGACGAGATAAAAGAAACTATTGCAGATATGACTCTGTGTGTTATCTATATCCCGATGGTATATAATTGAGTTGTTCACTGACAGTTAGAAAGCGAGTAGCCGACGGAGAAGGAAGGCTTTGACGGGTGTATGGACTCACTGAGTCCAGCCGCTGCCTTGGCATTAAGTTCTATGCACCTAAATCATAAATGATATCGCTGTGTTATATGAGTGAATGCCAACAATAATAAATTTATGAACTAATTTTTTATTTCTTTATTAACTCGAGATTTGCGTGATGTCTAAGAATCTATCCTGAAAGAAACAAACAAATATATTTAGAAATCAGTATTTTTTTCACAGAGTATTTGTTTTATATATCCTTATTTTAATAATTCATTTGCATGCAGAAGTTTCAGAAGATGGCGGGGGTGTGTGGCGGTATTGGTGGGGGTGGGTGACAGAGGTGAAGGAAAACCCTAACGCGTTAGGAGGCGTAGATACTAGGCCGTATAATCTACAGCACATTTTGCAACCCACCTCACGTATATTTTGTAACTATGGATTGGGGATCCATTATAATCAATTAGTGAAAAAAAATTGAATTTTTCGAACGAGTTATGTTGATCAAGCTTCGAATTACTTGTGGGTTTAGTCTAGCTCACACAACTATCGTCAAGAGAATTGTATTAGTGTGTTCCGCATTTGTTAAATGATATATAAACAAAGAAACTCACTTCCTACTGCTGGTGGTCCCTGGTCACCTCCTTGTGATGGTCCCTGTTGGCCTCCTTGTCCCTGGTCACCTCCTTGTTGTCCTTGTCCCTGATCACCTCCTTGTGGTGGTGGTCCCTGTTGGCCTCCTTGTCCCTGATCACCCCCTTGTGGTGGTGGTCCCTGTTGGCCTCCTTGTCCCTGATCACCTCCTTGTGGTGGTGGTCCTTGTTGGCCTCCTTGTCCCTGATCACCTCCTTGTGGTGGTGGTCCATGTTCGCCTCCTTGTGGTGGTGGTCCATGTTCGCCTCCTTGTGGTGGTGGTCCATGTTCGCCTCCTTGTCCCTGATCACCTCCTTGTGGTGGTGGTCCCTGTTGGCCTCCTTGTCCCTGATCACCTCCTTGTGGTGGTGGTCCCTGTTGGCCTCCCTGTCCCTGATCACCTCCTTGTGGTGGTGGTCCCTGTTGGCCTCCTTGTCCCTGATCTCCTCCTTGTGGTGGTGGTCCCTGTTGGCCTCCCTGTCCCTGATCACCTCCTTGTGGTGGTTGTTGTCGGTCTTGTTCCTGGCTTTCAACTGAATTGGCATTTTCGCCCTGCTGAGCTTGGACAATCGCCAGTATCGAGACAATAGAAAATACTGCTAAAACCTTCATCTTGGCAGAGTAGGTATAACTAATAATTTAATGGGTTATGGTTTGACTTAAATAGTTTTTGAACTATCTTTCTGGCATGGACAATGGAATTCTAGACTCGAAAACAAAATAAATACAAATAGAATAGTCACGTAATGTTTACATAAAAGTATTGTCTGTAAGGTTTCAATCATTGTAATAGGTATAAACTTTTATAAAGGATGATATTAAAACCTATTCTATACAGAAATAGAAAGGAATAACATCTGGTTGGGTATAAGGTTCTTGTATCTTATTAGTCAGGTCAATATATGGAAAACATCCCCTCAACACCAAAAAAAATTGCAGCAAAAAGGATAATCAACTAATTTTTTTTTATAAGCACTTTTTTTATTCTGATTTGTATCTGAATAGAGATTGGGGAACAGACATAGCCTATATTAAACCCCTCTCCCTGTCAGATATAGATACATGTATTTACATTTAAGTAAAAAGAAAAATAATTAAGATAATAATTAAAATAATATTCAATGTACACGTTCAAGTATGTTGATAGTTAAAATATATTGATAAATATTTAGTGAGCCTTCCACGTCGTCAGTTCCGTGCAATAAAACAGTATTATTTCGATGAATAGTCGATAAGTTATTTATTGTATTGTTACGCGTAACTGAATATAAGGAGCAATTCAATAATAAAATATCCAGTGTCTTCGAAACGATGTTCACAGTTACAGGATGGGTTATCAGAAATATGACGTAAAAATTTATGTCCATTTAGTTTGCTGCAAGAGAGACGCAGTTTAGAATGAATGATTTGGTTTGTGCGAGATCCAAACGAAAAGGTTTTTGGTGGTGTTGAATCTTGGGCCAGAAGTTTCGAATTGAAAATATTTAGAGATAATGATTTTTTTGTGTCAGCACTTAATTTTTTCCATACTCTAAATGACGATGTTATGAAAGAATTATAGAAAATATCTGTTTTTACATTTATATTAAGGTTGAAATGTGTTTTGGAGTGCTTTTTGTCAAAATTAAGTCATGAAGATAAGATGGAGAAAGGCCGTTTATAATTTTGTAAATTAATTTATGTCTTCTGCGTCTCTCTTTTAGCGTAATAAAACCGGTTTCTTTATATAACAGTCTATGGCTGGTGCCCCTTACAGTACCACATATGGATCTAAGTGCATCCAGTTGTAGGTGCTCTAAATTTTTTAGCTAGTTGGTCTGTGCAGTTGTCCTAGATAATTAAAATAGGGTAGGATAAAGGAGGTATAGATGGTTGGTAATGACTTACGGTTAAGTCTGTATTTAAGGGATCTTAAACAATTGACAGATAATATCGTTAATATGTTTATTCCATTTGCAATTTTGTTGAAAAGTCAGGACTAAATGTTTGTGATATGGGACCTCTTTGATAGGAACACTATTTAAAGTACGGATAGGTAAAATAGGATTTTGTTTGGTTGTCAGTGCTAGTGTTTCGGTCTTTAGTGGGTTAACGGATACCAGCCATGATTAAGCCCATGAGTCAATATAATCCAGGTAATTTGTTTAGAATATTTGCGCATTTGGTAGGTTTATCAATTTTCAGATAAAGGGAAGTGTCCCTTTGATGTGATATTACTAACAATATCATTTATATAAATGAGAAAAAAGAGAGGACTAAGAACAGAGCCCTGTGGCACACCCGAGGGAATGGTTTTGGGTGAGGAGGAGACACCCCCAGTGACAACAGACTGTGTTCTTCCCTCTAAATAGTTGTATTCCCGCAGCTTCAAGATTGTGACCCTGTGCAATATCGGTAAGTTGGTAAACACTAGAATCCCCTTAGAAAAAAGCCATTCTGGAAGTTAGTAAGAACGGAATTCTCCCTTAGAAAGTTGAAGACATTTTCGAATATTTAAACTACGATACTAAGTAATGATATGGGCCTTTAATTTCCACAGTCTGATGGGTTGCCTTCTTTTAATATGGCAGTTACATTGCCAAATTTCCAGATATTTGGTACTGTTTTCGATACGAGGGAGTGGTTAAATAATTTACAAAATGGTTCAGAATTGTTTTAGATATAAGTTTTATTAGTTTCCCGCTGACGTCTTCGGGTCTATTGGCTTTCGAGGAGTCAATAGTAGTAATTATGTCTTCAACTTCCTTCTGACTAAGGATAATATTAGTTAGAGAGTTATATATTCTTTCTAGTGCAGGAAGTGGTGCATTCTATATTATATAAGATTGGCTTATAAAGAAATCGTTAAGGCAGTTACATTTGTCGGATGGTGTGTGATATGTAGTGCCATTTACTGATAGAGGAGGTAGTTCATTGCTAGTGTCTTTCCCTATGTTTTGGGGGTAAAGAACGCCCCTCATTATGGTGTAACGGTGATATAATCAAACGGTTTTTTAATTCGGATAAAAATTGTGACCCCTGGACAGACCACTAGCTAAAAACCATAATCAAGAAGTTGAGATCCAATATGGGCGGATTTCAATTCTCATTTAAATAAAACAGCCAATTTGGATTTCGGAAACACCCGATCCTCCCCAACCGGCCTACGATTAGCATCTCCCAGGTTTTTGTATTATATAATATAAATCATATCAAAATTATGTTTTTGTAGTTTGATAAGTGAAGTACACACCGAAATCTGTTATTTTTTTTATATTTTAAAAAAAAATTATATGTGGGTGCAATTATACGTTGCAGGGTTTGGAATAAGTTCTTATCATTGTTATTTCGAGACCCATTTCATTCGGTCATCATATTTAATAATAAATTTAATTTTTCAAATATTTTTTTAAGTAATAATAAATAAATGAAATAAATTGATAAATGAAACAACTTAAAAAATGAAATAAATGAATAAATGAAATAAATGAATAAATGAAATAAATGAAATAAATGAAATAAATGAAATAAATGAAATAAATGAAATAAATGAAATAAATGAATAAATGCAATAAATGAATAAATGCAATAAATGAATAAATGCAATAAATGAATAAATGCAATAAATGAATAAATGCAATAAATGAATAAATGCAATAAATGAATAAACGCAACAAATTATTACATGAAATAAATTATTACATGAAATAAATTATTACATGAAATAAATTATTACATGAAATAAATTATTACATGAAATAAATTATTACATGAAATAAATTATTACATGAAATAAATTATTACATGAAATAAATTATTACATGAAATAAATTATTACATGAAATAAATTATTACATGAAATAAATTAATGATTAAAAATAAATGAATAAATGCAATAAATGAATAAATGCAATAAATGAATAAATGCGATAAATGAATAAATGCAATAAATGAATAAATGCAATAAATGAATAAATGCAATAAATGACTAAATGCAATAAATGACTAAATGCAATAAATGAATAAATGCAATAAATGAATAAATGCAACAAATTATTACATGAAATAAATTAATAAATGAAACAAATTATTACATGAAATAATTTGATACTTGAAATAAATAAAAAGAGGGCTTTTGTCCCTTTTTAATCTAAGTCAAAGGGGGTTATCACCTAGGGGGTTTCGACCGGAGGGGGTTTTGACACGGACCCAGCAAGAACAGCCTTCTCTTTATCTAAATCTTCAATAAAGCAGAAATTCACAAACAAACAATAAAAACTCTGTATGAACAACATGTGCATGAAAGAACCAGATTTTGTTTTCTCAGCAATATTATATATATATATCTATATATACGCTATAAATATTACACAGTATCAATTGCAGATACAACTGCTTTTTTCCAGAATATTGATATATCAACAAATGCTTGTTTTCCCATTAATTTTATTTCACTGAATATGCTGTACATTTACAACTTATTTTAACAGCTCTGGGACCCAAGGGAGGAGAGAGTGAGAGAGAGCAGGGGCCGCGGAGCCGGGGGGGCTAGGGGGGCTTTAGCCCCGGCAATAATTTTTAATAGTGAAAATAAAATGTCGCCAAAAGCTCAAAAAAGCGAAAAAAGTTAGGGGGGGGGGGGGGTATGGTCAGTAGCCCCCCCCCCGATATCGGGCCCGCTCCGCGGCCCCTGAGAGAGAGAGAGAGAGGGAGAGAGAGAGGGAGGGGGAGAGAGAGAGAAATTGGGATTAACGTCCACTCGACACAAACTTTTCGGGACTAACATATGGTGTATTTTTATTTTAATAATTCTCTTGCGTGTAGGGGTCTTTAGCAGTGGGAGAAAAACAACGAGGTTGGACAGGCGACCCTACTCCTTGTCACATACAACCGGGGATTCCCAAGGGAGGGACGTCCGCCCTGAGTTTGGACTCCTACCTTTCTTAGCTTTGAAATCAAAATCACATATCTGAAACTATAGTTGTTACTGATCAAAATGGTATATTCTTTGTATAGTTATGTTTGTTTAAAGGGACAATACCACTCTTGATGGCTTGACAGGCCAAGAAAAAAAAAATAGCCTTATTCTAACTACCTGATGTTTAAGTGTCCCGCCTGTTGTGTAAATTATCCATTACATCCTATTTTACTTGTCCAGAGGGTTCGAAATTATGTTTAAATCCAAGTTGCATTTGAAAGTGTTTACGTAAAGCTTTTCAAACCAAGTAGTTCAATTTTTCCAATTTTTTTAAATTCGATGTGTTAAGATGAAATTTGTATCCTCAATTAATTGGAATATTGTAAAATAGTACAATTTGTTGACCAGAATAAAGATTGGGACATATTATTCAGTTACAACAAGTGGTATAAGGGCTTTAAACCTCATAATATATTGTTATCAGTAAAAACAAATAAACGATCAGCCAGACTTTTTAATTTCACTTATCAAAATATCGATGACGTTTTAGCACTTAATAATCCTAAATTTAGTGATTTTGTAGAATTCATATATCCTGATGAGCTCGAAATTAAAACACTACTGATAGTGACAATAACGTTTCCTACATGGATCTGCGTCTCGATTTTGACAATTGCCACAAACTGAGTGTTAAATTGTACGATAAACGGGATGACTTTGACTTTCCGATAGTGACAATAACGTTTCCTACATGGATCTGCGTCTCGATTTTGACAATTGCCACAAACTGAGTGTTAAATTGTACGATAAACGGGATGACTTTGACTTTCCGATTGTTAACTTACCATTTATTAGTAGTAACATTCCATGGGATGGCCTAGTGGTCTACAGTGCCACACCTTGACCTCTAGCTGGCCGGTCACCTCTGGCTTGCGGCTGTGGTTTTGAAGCCTTGTGTGAGCGTATTTGACATGGAGATAGGGGTACCATCTCAGTCTTCTTGGGCTTCCTCCGGGCACTCCGGTTTCCTCCCACTGCTAAAGACCCTACGCGCAATCGAATTATTGAAATAAAATTGAATGTTAGTCCCAAAATGACCTAGTATGTTTCGAGTGGACGTTAAACCCCATTTCTCTCTCTCTCCAGTATCACCAGCTTATGGTGTGTTTGTGTCTCAGCTATTTTGTTACGCAAGAGCTTGTTCCTTTGATTCTGATTTTTTTAAGTAGATCGAGGCATTTGTCATCTAAACTTCAACTACAAGGATTCTTGCGCACTAAACTTATTAAAACCTTTAAAAAGTTTTATGGCCGTCAAATTGATTTGATTGGTAAATATAACGTGTCTCTCTCGGCTATTATTTTAGATATATTTAATTGACACGTATACTATTGCTATCTCCCTGATAATTTCTACTGCATCGTTAACACAGTTCATCGCGTGCATTTTGCATATCGATAGTTCTTTTGCCAATCACGCTATTTTACAGACATTTCGCCTAATAGTTTGGATGTAGCTATGGCGGGGTGTGGCGCCACTGCCAGGCAGGGTAAGCTTACTCTTCCGGACACCTGTTACCACTGTTTGTCGTGTATTTTTGTACACGCTGAACAGTCTATCTATTTGCTGATTACACTATTTTACCTGATTAATCAATTTTTTCCTATTGTCATTGATAGTCCATTGGCCAACTTACGCTATTTTACCGAGATTTCGTCTAATAGTTTGGATGCAGCTATGGCGGATGTGGCACCAGGCAGGGTAAGCTTACTCTTCCGGGCACCTGTTACCACTGACTGTCGTGGGTTTTTTTTGTACACCAGGAGCAGTCCATTTGCTGATTACACTATTTTGCTTGAATACACTATTTTGCCTATAACGTTTTTAGGACTTCGAATTCTGTCTTATGGTTTGGATTGTTTTACTTGTTTTTTTATTTGGAAAGAAATACAAGAATAGTTTGAAGAGGGAATGGCTGGAAATGGTGCCCCACATAAAATAGAGCACAAACATTACGACTTTAAATCGATAGATCTCTCGAATATAATTCCAAAATTAAAACTGGACATTTTTCTTGGCCAAAAAATAAAATCGCAAAGAATGGTAAAGTATCACAAGTTAATGTGACATCACAGAAAACATATCTCAATAGACCCCAAGTGATGGAATTGTCACCCCGCCACAGATAGAACCTCGAAATTATGTTTTTCAGAAGATAAATCTCTCCATACAACCCCAAAATATTATATTGACAATTGTTCTTACCAAATAATAAGTTGGCTAAAGAATTGTAAAGTTATGTATCATGAGTAGTGTATTTAACATTTAATCTTGATGTTAATTCTGTGAAGTTTAAATGTCTGTTACAAGCTTATATTTGACATAGAAAAGTTTCAAACCCATATCTCTGAATATGATTAGGAACGCGACCGTGCAAAAATTGAAAAAAAATATAACCCTGGGGTCAGCAATTGTCAATCATACTTAGTCTTTTGGGACAGAAGTCATGCGATGCAATGACAAAAAAATTAAATGACATCTTCCGGTATAGATGGAAATTGAAGTTTTGGGTCAAAATTTGCAATATTTCCACCATTTTTTGGCCCAAATTACAAAACGATCCTACTCGAAATGTTGTGACCGTAAAATTGGTCAGTTATGATAGGCCAAGTGGTTAACTTAAAATCCTACAGTCGTTTGGGAAGAGAATGGATCATGTGGAATTTTCTGCGAGTTATCTTAAAGTGGTCATTTTACGTATGTTGAAAACTTTGTCATTCTAAAACGCATCTGCTTGTTTGCGGGTCTGACCTAGAGCTGGGAGTGCAGGTTATGAACATATTCCTGAAGCAACGGCCCGAGAAATCCCTCTCTGGCCATTGCTGGATTGGTTTCAGATTCTTGACATTTAAGTAAGTGTGTCTATTCTTCTCGTTCAATCTAATCTACCACTTACGTACAGTAACATGACAGTCCGTCGTTTAATCTTGGGTCTTCCTTAATATTTTGGACAAAGATTTAAGGTATTAAAAACGTTGAAAGTCTGTTCGTTACTATACAGTGGTGTTTACTTTACGTCAATACCGATAGCCTCGTTTGTCACGCAATTAGTTTTACTGCAATATCCTGCTATGCGCTGGTTAATATAGCATTAAAAAAAACGTGCAGCCATGACGTAACGTTATGTAAACACAGTTGCCCTAATTAAACGTCCTGTTTTAAAGGTAATGCCTTTGTAACGAAGTCAGTGATTAGTCAGTATTGGGACCACTGACAAATCATAATAAGTGACATAGTACCCACTCAGTCCAGCAGGGAGTAGTGGGATTAGCTCTAATCAAACGGAACACTGCGAGGAGGATGGTTATGGTGGGCATTTGCTCTAGTGTACTACAATATTCTGAAAATGAGTAAAGAGTAACACTGGCCAATGCCATCGATTATCAACATTAGTACCATATTTTGTTATTTGAGCGTTCCTCGTACCTAATATGTTACTTTGGTTAAAAATCATAAAGTTTTTGTAACAAAATAGAACGTTTACAATCATCTTAGGGAAGGGGCGTAACTGGTGTACAATTTTGTAGAATCAGACAACAATCATTCTCATTTGTATTCTGTAGTTAGTAGCAGTGAAGTGTATAGTGTATAAATGTATGGGCTGGCATGGCAAGCTTTTATATAAGCACATTCTAACCAAATGACCAACGATTATTTCTAAATGATCACTGATCATAACCATTACTACTGGATATTTGTAGGGAAGGCCACAAGTCATGCGTAAATTTGCAGTGATCAGGCCATGGTACTGGAGCGTATAAAGATGGGCCGGCAACGAGTCCCTCTAGTTGCGAGACATGACGCCGTCTCAATGTCAACTGCAAACCAAGCGAAATAATTTTAGACATTTAAAATCTGATTGAAATTGTGACCTCTACAGGGTCCACTACCTTGATATGTCACATTTTTACACTATTCGCATAGTGGCAGCAATTTTGTCCGGCAGTTTTGGTCGGGTGTTTACGAAATTCGAACTCAGCCTTCATTACGGTGTAACGGTGATATAATCAAACGTTTTTTTATAAATCGAATACCAATTGTAACCCCCAGAGAGACCACAAGCTAAAAATGTCGATTTTTCGTATAATCAGGGGCCATAATTCAGGAAATTATGGTCCGATATGCGTAAATAACGAAAGGAACCAAGATCTTTTGGTTATAAACATCAAATTTCATTAAAATCGTTTCAAAATTGTCACCTCTACAGTGTTCAAAAGCTTAAAACGTGATTTTTCGTACAATCAGGGGCCATGATCGACGAAATTGCCGTCCGATATACGCCAATATCGGAAGGAGCCGAGATCTTATGGTGATAAACCTATATTTCAAGTTTTATTGAAATCGTATAAAAATTGTGACCTGTACTGTAGTGTGTTCACAAACAATTGTGGACGGACGTCCGGACGGACGGACAGGGGCGACGACAATATACGTCCACATGAAAATGTGGGCGTATAAAAAAGGACGTAACCTAGGCTGAATTCTAACGTTTTTGGTGATGATTCTTTTTTTAATTTTTATTTTGTTGTTGTTGTTGTTTTTCTTTGATAACCTGGATAGTACAGAGTATTTTAAATGATCTTGGGTTCCTTTTGTAGAATAACTATTTCAACCCTTACATGGGTATCGTTAGGCGGTTGCAATAACAAAACGTTATTACAGATGTACCCGCTATAGTTTTTCATGAAATCCAATTAACTTCAAATAATTTAGGATTAAAATGAACACAAAGATATAACGATAAGTCAGTAATGACATATATATATATAAGGATTAAAATGAACACAAAATACTTTGCCGTGGGTATTATTTATGGAGATAGAGGGGTCATTTCAATTTCCAGGGCAAAAAAAGAAATCTGAAAAGAGCTCAGAATTGTGAGATCGGTCATTGTCATAAGACAAGGAGTTTTTGAAAATGGGATGAATGCTGAGTTTGTCGGGAAGGGTCGTGCCGTCTCTCGTGTTTTGAATATTTTTAATAACACGGAACACCCAATTAGTAGTACTAGTGATGTGTAGGTCGTGGGGGCTCAGACTGTACTCATGTTCTCTTGCATAGCGGGCGGAATTGACCGTTGCTTGCAGACCTCGAGATTCTCTCGCATTGACTCCCATTTCTGGTTCTCTCGTTCACAAGAATTTGGTCCCAGCAATTAAAAATTTCTCCGTTTGCTCAGTATTATAGCCATGGGCTTTAGGTCACTTATAGAACTGCTTTCCAATGAGGTTGGCCTAACGATCGGCGAACAACTATATAGGCATTACAATTTATGTTCTACCGTGGAGCACCATGGACCTTTCTGTCTGACATGGAGAGTGGGTAATGCAAACCGGTCGATAATAATAATAATAATAATCGCGTCATTTTACAAGGGTAGCAAATTAGGCCTTAGGCCTTTTTCCAATTTGGCCCTTGGCACAGATCGTGCGAATGATTTCGATCATTACTGCAGGAAGAAACCGAAGAACCTGCCTGATCGGATGGGAGACCGAATATCCCTCTCACTTACAACGATAAAGTCGACACCTCCAACATACGACCCATGCATCTTTTCTTACTGCATATTTTTGTAGCCTTGTTATCGTCTAAAATTTGTCTCCAGCTGTCTCTGTTTGCACTTCACGCTGTGTGTTTACTGAACCTGAATACATTATGGCGTAGTGAAACATCAATATTTTGACAGCAATTCAACCATTGCAAGACCTTTAAATTGACCCAGTGTTTCCATCAAAGTCAATTATATAAAAACAGTTCCCTTTTAATAAGAAAAAAAAGTTACTTTAAATACAACATGAAAAACTGTTCTTTGAAAATAATAAAAAAAGTAGTTCCTTTTTGATTGACCAACCCAATTCATGTAAATCCATATCTCCTAGGGAGAAAATCCATATCTCCGAGGGAGATCATGAAATTTATCACACAAGCAATATCTACTGTAGAATGTGTTATTGGGTGATAAAACTATTTCACACGCAATTAACAACAGTTGTTACTGATATCGCTTCCGTGGAAGCAGGCGCTAAACTCCGATTAGCCGGCAATTAGGAAAGTGTGACTATTTGTGTTACAGCTTGTATATTAATATACAAATAATTACCATTTGTCTATATGCTATATTTACAATAAATCGGCAGTATATATCCAAATTTTACGGTGGTTGATAAGGAACATGGAAAAATAAAATATTCACCCAAGCCAATTTTAATATATATATTTTTTTTATAAAAGAACAAATTATATTAACAATGACTTTGGTAAAATTTATATACAAAAAAACACAAATTATATTACAAGTGACTAAGGGTAATCACGTGGCTAGGTGGGTAAGGCAGCGGCTGGCTAGTTTGGAGGTCGAGTGTTCGATCCCTGCATTGGCCGAGAAAGTTTATCTCGATTTTCCGGTATGTTTTCCCCTCTTCAGTGATGCAGAACGGAGGGCCTGACAAGGACAGCTGTCTAATCGTTCGAATGAGGTGGAAAACCAAGGTCCCTTGTACACATTGGCGTGCACGTAACATATCCCGGGCAAAATTTCCCTCACATCACAATGTATGGCGTATGCTCGTCTTCCATTAGACCACGTTAGGTGCATAACAGTAGGACGTTAAACCCTATTTCATTTTATTTCACAAATGACAGATGGAAATTATAATTGACTTGGCGCTACCCAGGTAGAGGTATCCTACTAGACTGAGGCGACAATCTGTTAGGTTGAGTAAATTGCTTCTTATATTTTTGATGGAAGAATAATTTCCATGGCACCAATCTATGGCCTTAGGCTCTCGTTCGATGTTTCTAAATAAATATTGTACGTGTATAAATTATAGTCTTAATATGATACAAGTTATTGAGCCCTTTGTCATATTCAATAATAGACACAGTAGTACCATTAGTGGTGATAACAGAATATCAGTTTCGTAAAAAATAAATTTATTTACAGCAGGAACATAAATTAAAATTAAAACATCTACATAAATTAAAATTAAAACATCTACATAAATTAAACAGGGACATAAATTAAACAGGTGCTAAACTACACCAGGAAACAATAACATCTACCCAGTAACTAACAAATTACTCAAAAAAAAAATATTTTTTTATAGCTTTCTCTTATCTTGTTTCAGTCAATTCCTTTTAAGAATAGTTATTTTCCAACAGATATTAGCTCACAGCCTCGTGTGGCAATGCATCGTCTTCAGTTGAAAATCGACTGCGTGAGTGAGCGAATCAAAGTGAATGAATATTTTCGCCACGATCGATGCATTAGGCAAGAGCTAAATCTGCATATTGAAGATCTTTCTCAGGGCTCTGGATTTTACCCATTTTGAGCGTACGTACTTTATGGATGGCCCCTATGCAATTTAACTAAATGTTTCAAAATATTCCCTTTTTCATCATCTAGGTTTTATTTTAAACTTTTATAGCGAGAACCAGCAGCCCTTAATCCAAATCTTACAAAATGCATCTTTAACTATTTCAGTGAGAACTGCCAAAAATCTATCAATCTGATTCAGGCCAGCTTGCTGGTTGCGGGACATACTCCTCGCAGTGTTTCGTGTGATTATAGAGCTAATCCCACTTCTCACTGCTGTAAAGAAAGCAAATTCTTGTTCCAAATTATGACTGGTCAATAGTCCCATGAACAACCAATCGCTAACTGCGTAACAGAGCTCCACAATGTCATTGAATCAAATAATTATGTTTAAAGAACTTTACGTAATTAACCAGTGCATAGCAGAATATTGCAGAAAAACTAATTGTGCGACAAACTAATTGTAACCAATAATGTAAACAATATTGTTTTGAGACGAACAACACTTCCATTGTTTTTAATACCTTAAATCAATGTAGAAAGTTTTAGGGAAGATCCTAAATTAAACAAAGGGCTCTCATGTTGCTGTACTTGGGATAGATTTGATTAAACGGGAAGAATCACACTCCCTCAAAAGTATCAGAAGCTTATTCAGCAATGACCGGAAACGGATTTCTCGGGCCATTGCTTCGGGAATAGGGTTGCGAAGGGACAGTGGAGTATTAGGGGGGGGGGGCGGCATGGTCTACAGTGTTCATGTTTACTCACCGTCCATTTCCCGTAGGTATTTTAGAGTTATGGTCGCCAAATTTTCCTTCGGCGGGGGAGCACCTTACCCCCAGCTGGCTACGGGCCTGATCTGATTCAAACACAGATGCTATTTCGTTTCGTTTTTATAGTTCAAAATTTCGTTTTACTTGATTGTATAGGAGAAGGCTAGACCGGAGACGGTCCTGTACATTATGTGGGTTAGGGTAAGGGCTAGGACTCTCGATATGTATACAGGGCTACCCATGATCAAAATATGACGTCACACTAGGTGCTGGACCGTCTTAATCGAAAGTATAAATCTGTATTTTAATCAGATTTTCATCTTTATCTAAATATTACATAACGCATCCTGAACTATTGAAATGTGTAAATATGAGTCAAATATAAAAATATTATGCATTGTAAATTATACGTTAACACATTGATTCAGTTTAAAGTTTTTCGACACCAAGTCTCTTTATATTTTGTCAGTTCACATTAACCCTAATGTAATCTTAATTCCATCGATGACACGTGATATCTGATTACCAAGCTGAAATTAAAAAAAAAAACATGGCATCATATATGGAAACTTTCTCACTCGGAATTTATGATACCAGGAGAGCTAAATACATTGTACATGTAGTTGTAGACCTATTCGTAGTTATGGTAACAAAATGAATCGTTGCCATAGTAATAATTCAAAGTAAAAACACACATAACTATAAGTGTGTTTTTTTTTAAATAAGCGTATGCGATTTTCAATTTTTTTGATTTTCTGGAGGTATTTTGTCTTTATAATGAGCCAGTTGTGGGGTGGGGTGTGGAGCGTGATTGCTGCAGGTCTCAGGTCGTTGCCTAACACGCTGTCCACATTCATACCATGATGTTACGTCATGCTCTTACTCCCCTCACAAAGATCTGACCCGCTCGTGGTATATGTATGCGCTATTTGACCCCCCCCCCAACCCCTGCAAACAACAGTGTTCATGTCTACTCACCGTCCATTGCGGACAAGTTTCAGGTTCATCATTGTACCATCCATTTAGATTAGAATACACCTGAGTAGGCCTACTTTTATCATGAAGAGCCTCGCAAAGGTCACAGAAATATTCCCTTCTAGCCTCAATTTCACCGTAGACATCGTATCGTTCCGTCCATTTGAAGTATTTATTATACTCATCATCATTTCTTGATAAACGAAGTAAAAATTCACTTAAGTCTTTACCACTATCAAACTCATCTGCATTAATAAAGGAATGGGGTGGTGCAATTTTAACATAGTCGATGTTCCCTCGAACAATTGGGATTTGACCCCTTTTCAAGGCCTCCCAAAATTTTTCGGTAACATAATCTCTGCAAACAGAATTTTCTATAGAGAAATGAAATTTGTAGCTTGCTAACATTCCCCCGCAAATTGTGTCCGGACACTGCTTGCCTCCACATTTACCGTAAAGATCGAACTCTGGTAGATGCTGTTTCATTTCATTTATAAACAGGCGTCTTCTCCCAAAATCGTGGCAATTACTGGACATCCAAGCTGCAAAGCGATAATTCTTCGCGGAAAAGTTTTTCCCGGAAACACCAGAAGCATATGACGACCCCCGGTTATGGCGAACATATCCACCGTAGAATACCGGGACATCCGAATCTAGACGATAAAACGACGTCCAGTTAAAAAGCCCTGCCAGTTGACCGAAACCAAGCGGTGTTCTGGGAGGAGGTTCGACGTTGTACATTATCCATCGTTGAAAGGGGAGCCTAGAATGAGGCAGATCTAGCGCCCCAACTACTTTCCAAAATGCACCCACGTGAATCAATATTGCGTCACTGTCATCCAACAGGCTTCTGTCATTGGTCATGGTACATGATTGAACTTTGCAGCGTCTGAAGAGACGATCGTCAATTCCTTCCCATGTTTCATCGGAGAAAAACCCCGTCCATCGTAAAATGCGTTTCTTGGTAGCATTTCTCCAGTGGTTTTGCTGAAAAGTCGTTATGTGGGGTACATTCCCGTAACAGTTCTCTCCGCTGCAGCTATCGCTTGTTAAATATGGCAACAGAAACAGGAACACCAACACAAAACCAAACATGATGAGAGTTCTGTTTCCTCTTCTGTACCAAATATTGATCACGCGTAGTTTTAGATTTCTACCCATTGCTACGGAAAATGAACTATTCATTGACTGAAAAAAAAGAAGTTAAAATTATTGTAAGGAATGTCTTCCACTGATAGTTTGGATCCACCCACGGCAGATCGATGAGTTCCCGTGTTCGATGCCTGCGTTGGCTTAAAAAGTTCATCGGGGTTTTTCTGCGTGCCCCTAGCCCGTATAGTCTTTCGGTTGATACGAAAACACGAGGTTCCGTGTATACTTTGGCGTAAACCGTGCGCATGCAAAGATGCCTTGACGTTTAGATTTCGATATTAATCACGTATCCGTGCATACCCACCGTTACTATTATGTGTGTATCCCTACTTACCAACCATTACAATAATGTATGTACCATTTCTCGTATACATGTTACCATACATACCTTTCATTTCTAGCATACGTGTTTTTCCTGGACCCAATGGCAGTAAAAAATTAAAAAACTGGTCACTAATAGTGAAATTACCCACTATAAACACATGTACCCGGTGCTCATCCAAGACACAATTAATGGTGTGTTTAATACCTAAGAGTAGTTATCTTTAACTTTTCACATTATTAATATCTGATGACGTCTATAGAGGGCAGACAGCTAGCTTATATGACTTAATGTATGTCGGAATGAAGTAAAGTGGAGAATTTGTTACCTGGACGTATTTTTTAAAAATGTTTATATGCATTCATCTACCGTAAACAAAGAAGTACTTGCACTTTATCTACTTTGACATATATATACATAAATAAATAATATATACGTCCAGGTAAAAATATATTCTATATTAAACAATTTTTCTTGAGTGTAAGATACTATCACCACTTCAATCTGGTTTTATTAAGAAGGATTCCACAGCTTATCAACGCTTCTAGAAAGTTATTTACCAAATAGCCAACAATGCGTAGAGTTCGACGAAGTATCTTCAAACTCGTCAATTGTTCATACAGGAGTACCGCTGGGATCATTACTCGGCCCTTTACTATTCGTCGCCTACATAAACGATCTCGTAACTTATATAGAATCATACGACATTCCCCTCTATCTTGTCATTGAAGACCTCGTTTCATCTCAACGAATTATAAATACTGACCTTTCAATTTCAACCATTAGCAAATGGGCTTCTACCTGGAAAGTTGCGTTTAACCCTACTAAAACTACCAGTTTTACATTCTCCAAACATTCAACAGCACTGCCCTATCTGGCCCACAGTTCACAAAGCATTCTCAGACTTAAGTTGAGAATTTACTCAACTTTCAATCACTCTTTAAGAGAAATATCTTTGATCCAGAATCACAAAACTTTGCACATAGCATCTTATTGGTGTATTTAAAAGATTAAAACAACAAAAGTTTAATAAAGGTCTATATTTGTGTTAAAATCAGGTGAACAATTTTGAGTAAATTCTCAACTTAAGTCAGAGAATGCTTTGTGAACTCAGGGCCTGAAGTCTCTTTTCGGAACATTTAGGTGTCGATCTTGAAAAATCATGCACCTGGACAGATCACTTAAACTTCATCATATCCAAAATCAATAAAATTGCGTGATTAAAACAAAGGGAAGTAATCAAAAATCGAAATGGCCGATCGTTGTCCGACAACTCTTTTCAAAGAGAGTTACATGTTTTTATAGTTGAATTTCGTATACTGTGGGCTCATGCGACATGTTTATAACTGCATGGCTAATTGGAAATTATTATTTCAATTTATATTATCACCATTGGTCGAAAACGAAAGACAATTCTGGCGTGCGAAAACTGTCTGCCTTTTTTTCCTTACCGCCGCCGAAGTGTTTTAAAGTTAACGAAGAGTCTGACGTTGGCTCCTCTAAACAAAATGAATTTGACACGATTTAGATGTTGATACCGTGACGGTAGCCCAAATCAGCAATAGGCCTATTGTACACGCGAAACAAAAATTCAAAGAAAACTGGAAATTTGGCAATCCTTGGCTGTGATTTGACGTATAAATGCAGAAAATGTTTTGTTCAATATGTGAAAATTTGAAAGTCAGCAAATGAGGCCTATTATACATGCGAAACGAAAATTCAAAGAAAACTGGAAATTTGGCAATCCTTGGCTGAGATTGTACAAACAATTAATCTTGATGTTAATGAATGTGTATCAGAGATCGTTTCTTTTAGGGGTTATATAAAATATGTTGATTGTACAATGGATAGTATTAATGATGTACTGGTATTGACCGAGAAAGTTCATCTCGATTTTCCGGCGTGATTTCCCCTTGTCAGTGATGCAGAAGGAGGGCCTGACAAGGACAGCTGCCTAGTCGTTCGGATGGGACGAAAAACCGAGGTCCCGTGTACAAATTGGAGTGCACGTAAAAGATCCCTTGGCAGTTGGAATTCGATATAAGAGTAGGCCGTAGCGCCGCTGCCCGGGCAAAATTTCCCTCATAGCACACTGTTGGCGTATGCCCGTCTTCAATTGGCCCAGGTTAGGTGCTTAAGCGTAGGACGTTAAACCCCATTCCATTCATTCATTCATGTACTGGTATTGAAACTTGCCATTAAAGAAAAATCAAATTTTGTTAATGTATATAAAATTGCTTGCTGATTATTGTGTATACCGGCTGCAACTGTTGATTCTGAACGAGGTTTTAGCAGACAAAATTTAATAACAACAGCTAGCAGAAACACTATCAATTTTAATGTCCATCACTCTAACTAAAAATAAACCCGATCTCCATAAATCCTCTTCCAATTGGGTTAGTGTGAAGCAAAGAAGGATTTTGTAAGTGTTGTTTTTATGATATATTTTTGGTGGATAAAATATTCAAGTTGGCGGGAAAAAAATACCATCATTGTTTTACATAAAAACTGTTGCTGGGTTTTTCTTGTCTTCAACAAAGTGATTTGTATACATTTTATCAAGAAAAGGGTTTGGGATAAATTTATAAATTTAAATAAGCTGTCCTCAAAATGTAAATTTAGGTACAATAAAGCTTAAAGGCGTGTCACACAAGCTCTTGAAATATGCCCCCCCCCCTCCCATCCAAGACTCCTTAATATTCTTTATGTAAGTGATGATAGGCCTAATTTGCTACCCTTGTAAAATGACGAGATTATTATTATTACTATTATGATAAATCTTTAAACCCTGTACGTATACTTTCTTTTGTGCGTCTAATGAATAACATAACAACAAGTTTTTCAAAAGAGAGAGAGAGAAAGAAATGGGGTTTAACGTCCATCCGACACAAACTATGTCATTTCGGGACTAACATTTGCTTTAATTTTATTTCAATAATTGGCTTGCGCGTAGGGGTCTTTAGTAGTGGGAGGAAACCAGAGGACCCGGAGAAAACCCACTAGGTTAGACAGGCGACCCCACTCCTTGCCACGTACAACCGGGGATTCGAAACCACACCAGTTGACTCAATGACAGGCTTTATGACACAGCGTGTCCTGTTCATATCGTGTCCTTATATACTAATCATTATTTACCAACTACGTAATACCTTTGCACAACAGATGCCTCCTATTCCGAGACTAGTTTATTTCTTTCTAGAGTCAGAAAAAAAACGTCTGTGTGCAGGCAGCATCCCCGCAGTCTTTTGTTTGATTAAACGAGAGAATATGGTTTCACCACAGGTAGCGCATCTCTTGTGTTTAGAATGGCGTGACATACTTCATTTATAGATATTGAATAAAGTTCGTCGTATCATTGGAAATCTAAACATATAGACAGGACAGCCTGCATTATTAAAAATTGTACCAACGTATGAACGAAATGGGGTTTAACGTAATTGAAGACGGCCACACGCCATACAGTGTGCTGTGAGGGAAATTTTGCCCGGGAAGCAACTGAAAAAGGATCTATTACGTGCACGCCAATGTGTACACGGGACATCGGTTTTTCGTCGCATCCGAACGACTAGGCAGCTGTCCTTGCCATGCCCTCTGTCTGCATCACTGACAAGGGGAAACCACGCCGGAAAATCGAGATGATACTGTCCGTCATCATTAACCCGGGTGGTACAAAAACATGTCTATTTCTTCGATGATTTACACAAAGCTGCACGACCGATCTATTGATCCCCCATTGCGCTTATAATGGAGCCGAATCTGTCAGATTACATTACTACAGTTAGCCTACCTGGTGTAAAATGAATATATTGCGTAAACATACCTGTTATTGCCTTCTTTACTGCAGAAGCCGATACATTAAATAATTTATTGTAAAATGCAGTAAAGCACTATGTGGAATCATGGTGCCAACAACAACCTATGTTTCCATGGCTACAGAAATAATATTTATCCACAGGGTAAATAGCCTGAACTTAAAACAGTTGGATGGCGTGGTTCGAACACATATCTTTGGCATAAGGGGTGGTCGGGTCAATATAATCACCCACTGTCGTGAATGTGTCGTGAATGGGAAGCCGCCATGGATAACTATGGATTTGTAGTTCAGAAACAATATGTTATGAACCGTAATGATCCGTGTCTACTTTTTGAACTAGTAACCTCGTGTCATCATGTCAAATACAATGGAAACCAGTTCCACCGTTCGTAGTAAAAGATATTAATTTATAGATTATTCTGATGTTATATTCTAATTTCATATGTATCTAAGTTAATTATTCTTCCATTTCATAATTATTATCTAGTATGTACTATTTATTTGACTTGCCATTCATAATATGCTTTGGCATAGTTCCTTTAGGAACTGTCTCTGAGCGAACGATGTCTCGCTACACAGTTCCTTACGGGCCTTATTATTAACTAGTATGAAAATAAGGCTTTTCTCCATCTCGGTTCTAAGGCTATTTTAGATCCTTACCGTCTACTTTGCACCGTGATTCTTCTTTGATCGCCAAAAGAAAACATTTCCTGACACAACCGACACAAATTTATAATAATTCAACACTATTTTCACGTAGAATTCGACGTTAGAAAAAGATAAACAATATCGTTCAAATCTGGCCGCCTTGTTTGTTTACTGACGTCAGCGCAGACCGTTCTTTTTCTAACATTGAATTCTACACGAAAATAGTGTTGGATTATTATAAATTTGTCTCGGTTGTGTCCGGAAATGATTTCTTTTGTTGATCAAAAAAGTTTCACGGTGCAAAATAGACGGTAAGGATCTAAAATAGCCTTAGAACCTAGATGGGGTAAAGCTTTATTTTCATACTAGTTGATAATAAGGTCCGTGAGGAACTGTGTAGCGAGACATCGTTCGCTCAGAGACAGTTCCTAAAGGAACTAGCTTTGGCATAGAACAGCGATACCGCGTGCATGTGACTGACAGGTAGTAGGCGTGGTTAAGTTGCCACGTGACTCGCTAGTATATAAAAATACGTTTGGTTAGGATATGAATAGAAGTCATGAGGCGCCTACAGCTGTAACACCTTTCCAGTAGACCGCCTCAGAGAGAGGGAGAGCCGAGTCCTGTACATATAATGAATATATAACAAAGAAAAGAAAAAGTCGTTGTTCTTCACCACCTTTTGGCTGGCTACCTGACGCTCCGCTAAAAAGCGAGCCATTCAACCATTTAGGAGCTCTAGTTGGCTCGGACTGTCCGTCTGTTCACTACAAATACATTACACGACGGACACATGTCAATCCATTCGGCAAACCTCGAGAGATGCTACGCATCTTATAATGTGGGGTACTTGAATCTCGGTGGGTTTCCGAGTGATGCCAATCTTGCATTCATACGAGGTGTATTTATATCGTTACTGCTAAAGTGAACAAGTAGCCTCATTCTACCAGCGCAAGGCATTCTACAATACAAGTATATTGACGTAAGCCAGAATCATACAATATTAATAAAAATAAATATCGATTTCGTCGCTCGAAAACTATGGAAGGATAACGTTGCCAATATTATTTCAATGTACACGGTCTTCACGCTATATTTAAGGTGGTCACGGTGGCTAAGTGGATCAGACGCTGGCTCGCTAGCCTGGAGGTCGGGTTATCGATTCCTTCTTTTGGTCGAGAAAGTTCATGCGTGATTCCCGCTTGTCAGTGATGCAGGACGGAGGGACTGACAAGGGCAGCCGTGTAGTCGTTCGGATGGCACGAAAAACCGAGTTCCGTGTACACATTGGCTTGCACGTAAAAAATACCTTGGCAGTTGAAATTTGATGTAAGAGTAGGCTGTGGCTTCCCCTTGTCAATTATGCAGGGCGGAAGGCCTGAGAAGGACAGCTGTCTAGTCGTTTGGATTGTATGGAAAAATGAGGTCCCATGTACACATTGGCGTGCAAAAAAAAAGATCCCTTGACAGTTGGAATTCGATATAAGAGTAGGCTGTAGTGCCGCTGTCCGGGCAAAATTCCCCCATAGTATTGCGTATGCCCGTCTTCATTAGCCCAGATCGGAGCAGAACAGTTAAACCCCATTTCATTAGTATTCGAACTAGACCTTTACAATCACTCATAAGGATGACATCAATGCGACTTAATGAGACCCAAATATTAACTTTATTCCTTCTATAACCTAAGTTTTTTTATGTATCAAAAAAATAAATACAGACGTTTGAAGTATTTGTAGGTACACAATGTTTCCTATCTAGTGTAAATGGGTATTAAAATGAGTAAAAGGCGCCATTCTACCCGAACCGTGCAGTGTCATCTTATGTAACAATGCACACACCATTAAGTCAATGATTTATGGAACGATAACGTTGCCAATATTAATTTAATGTTCACGGTACTAACTGTATATTATGTCAGCAGTTCAAAACACGTATTTTAATTTTACAATTTTCAATTGCTCCACAATACCAATGTCACAGTGTTAAAATACAGGATACACAAAATACTAGTAGTTATTTTGCACATTACACTTCTCCATTGCCAAATTAATAATCTATGCGATCATGTACAAGATCAAGGTCAGTAGAAGTGGGCGGTGCTCATATTTACATATCTTGGAAAACGATCAATGAAATCGGGCTTTACGTCCTTCTTTTCTGCTCCGACCGGGATAATGTAAACAGGTATACACCATGCAGTGTGCTATGAGGGAAAATTGATTGACCCACTCTTATATCGAATTCCAAATGCCAAAGAATCTTGTATGTGTACACCAGCCCTGAGTGTTTCGTCCCATCTGAAGGAGTAGACAACTGTTTTTGTCAGACCCTTTTCCCTGCACCACCGACATGGTAAACCCACATTGGAAAACGCAACCCCCTAGTATAGCGAGCCAGCTTCTTACCCACTTTGCCACCGTTGCTTGGAAACCGTCTCTACCAGGACGTCAATGTGTTTTGATCATTTACAATCGTTAATAAAAAATAAAACCTATTTGTTTTTGCATGGTTACACGAGATAGACCAAACATATAAATATTTTAGATTTGAACATATCAAAGAATTTAATACAGCTTCAGAAGCTGTATGACCAATACAAGCATTATCAGTGAAAAGTCTACCAAAACCAGCCTGGAACTTTGAATATTATTCACCATGCCTTGATGCCCGATTGGGCATATTCCTGGTCGGACAATTTAGGACGTTTGGAAAATAGCATCGGACATGTCCGGAATATACGGTGAAATCACATCACTGGATGAAACGCTGTGTAAAATTCTATTACATAAATCAATACCTTGACTTAGAATATCAGCTTTCCATATAAAAGATAAGAAATGAAAATGGGGTTGAACGTCCTACTGTTCCGCTCAAACTGGGATAACAAAGATGGGCTTATATACAGTGTGCTATGAGGGAAATTTTGCCCCGACAAGAGGCACTACGGGTCTACTCTTTATCATTTCTAATTCCAACTGTCAAGGGATCTTTTATGTGCACACCAATGTGTACACGGGTGACAGGACCTCGTTTTTTTTGTACCATCCAAACAACTAGGCAGCTTTCCTTCTCAGGCCCTCCGTCCTACATCACTGAGAAGGGGGAACTACGCCGGCAAATGGATGAACTGTCTCGGCCAATGCGGGAATCAAACACCCGACCTCCAGGCAAGTGAACTAGCATCTTACCCACTTAGCCTTCATGATCCCTCAATATAAAAGATTTTATACAGACTTATATACCTCCCAATAACAAAATATATCTCCAAAAACGGTCTTTTTATACATTGGGATCCACTGTGCTTCAGTGAGTAAGACCAACGTTGACTCACTTTCCTGGAGAGTGGTTACCGAGTGTGTACAATCCGGGTGTTGGCAGATATAGTTCATCAGGATTTTCCGGCATAGTTTCTCCATGTCAGTGGTGCAAGATGTAGGGCTTGGCATTAGGAGACAGTGTATTCAGATGTAAAGATTATTTGACAGTTGGAATTTGATATAAGGGTAGGCCGTTGTGCCGCTGTCCAGTCAAAATTGCCTTTAAAGGCACATTTGAAAAGGTTGACGTGAGGCTTTTCAAATTATACAGTTGAATTTTTTCCTATTTTTTAAGTTAGGTGTGTTAAGATGAAACTTGTATCACCAATTAATTGGAATATTGTAAAATAGTACAATTTGTGGAGCAGAAAAAAGATTGGGACATATTATTCAGTTACATTAAGAGTGTTATTGGTCCTTTTATTAAAAGATAAAAACACACCTTTCAGTATGAGAGTTTATAAAGACTTGTTTACGTCCTCATAATAATAAAAGTGTCCGTATATACATGTATATATATATAAATTAAATAAATTACATAATATATTCATCTTGCACAAACATATCTTTAAAAGGGAAGACCAACAAATTTCAACAAGGGTTCAATAAATCTTAAATATATAGTGAGAAATAATCCCCTCTGTAACACAACCAAAAAAGTTTTTGTAAGCGAGAAATTAATATTAATTAAAACCGGAAGTGACATAGTTGGTTCAACACGCTCACTGGGCTCTTATAGTAAAATCGTTGGTCTTCCCCTTTAATATTGAGAATATCATACCTCATGTCACTGGACGAATGACATCATAAAATCAAATAATTTTATGTAGAAAACATAAATAATTTTCAGTCCTTATCTTGGAAATCCCACAGTGACCTGAAGCTGAAATGCCGACACAGTATCTGGAGATTCCCATATTATAGTATATGTTCCATTAATTAGTTAAACATACATTATGCTAAATCTGCCTATTGCAGGTCTTTCTTTAGGCCTGAAATGTTATCTAAAGAGACATTAATTAACTTATCCAGACCATTATAGACTCTCGATGTTATCGCTTGACTGCGATGTTTATTGGATTAGGTTCCGATTTGCTGTTCTTCTTCCATTTATGATTTAATCATGAAATGGATAATCAAGACTATGTTTTTCATCGTACCGAATTTAGTAATAATGATCGAGGCTAGGCCGAAAATTCAATCACTAAAATCTTGGTTCAGAGTGGATCAATTTGACGAAAATATTCAGCAAATTCACTTTAAATGATCAAGTTTTTAACTATTATAGTGAAAACTGCCAGCTCTTTGTCTATTCTCCCATAATGTATCTTTTATGAATTGCCAGCTTAAATTCCAATGGAGAAGATTAAACATGATTTTTGTGGGATAGTAAATGTCATGTTCCTCCTAAAAATGTTAAGAGCAAGTTTAGACTTGATTCTGAAACATGACTCTGCACGCATATCCTCCTCCCCCAAATTTTTAATTTTCAAGATATGACAACAATCAAAAAACTTGGGGGAATGTTTTATGTTCCAGAACAGTGAACTAAGTCCAAAGGACTTAAAAGAAAACCCCAAAGGAAATAGGATAACATTAATTTCAGATAATCCAGAGCAGTAAATAATGTCCATAAAAAGAAACAGTTTTCTTGGACATTGCTTTAGCTATTGGTGAAGTTTTTCCATGCACGGTATAATACTGATGAAAGAATGTTGGAAGACAATTTGTTACATGGCATCAAAATGGAATTTGTGAGCATCCTGGAGTTTTTCCCTTTTATCTTCTGCCTATAATAAAAAAACAATAAACGTTACAATATACTATAGCCTACAATACAGCCTCATTATAATGCAGATGTTTAAGTCAAAATGGCTGCCAATGTTATAAAGACAACCTCATTTATTATCCACACAAAATTAACCATAATACTGTGTAAAATTCCTGCATGTTATATTCTACATCAACTGTCTTCATACATTTAAAGACACATTCCCTCGAAAAAGACATACTGTTGAGACAATATACAGCCACATAAGCATGTTGGTAGGCATATTGTCATAAAGTGGTATATTGAATATCATTGTGGTCTGAAACCTTATGTTTAAGTCTATATAAGTTGTCTCCCTTATTTTGTAGTTATTCTGCCTCTTTGAGTACCAGTAATAAAGATAGAGATTGTAATTCACTTTCAAACACAAGTTTAGTGTAACATCACAACAAATAAATGACTATTCTACCTACCCTATCTCTCCAGTGTAATATACCAACTATAATAGCTATAAAACCACAGGTTCCTAATAAAGCTGCTCCCGTTAATAATACTAAACGACTCGGTGTTATGAATAACTTATTACTCCAACTACAAATATACACAATAAATATATTATAACTCATTTATATCTAGAAACAGCCTCGACAAATTTTGGGATTGATATAAATAATATAAATATTTAAAAGGGCAAAATTTATTTCAAGAAGGGATATTGATATTTGTGGTATGGTACATTCTTGCATCCCATTTAATCTTCAAATAGTTCCAACTCTGCCAAAAATTTGCTTTTCAAACTGATTAGTCACAATAGTTTAGTTAGTATCCTATCGAAACATAGGTTGCTACTTTCTTCAACCAGCTGAGTTTCTTAAGAGAGAGAGAGAAATGGGATTTAAACGTCCATTCGACATAAACTAGGTCATTTCGGGACTAACATATGTTTTTAAATTTTATTTTAATGATTTGCTTGTCACATACAACCGGGGATTCGAAATCACACAAGTTGACTCAATGACCGGCTTTATGATACAGCGCGTGCATGCTAACCATTCGGCCATCCAAACCACCCTGAGTTTCTTAAGCCAAATCAACATTACATAATAAACATCACCCAATGGAAATATCTATAAATTTTGGTTGTATTCTATCCAGGGGATTAGGAAAAATCAGCCTCTGGTCTCCAGGTAAATTTTTAGGAACTCGAGTTGAAATCCATCAAACAGTTTTAAAATACATAAAAATGACAAACAGTGACAACATGATCCATTTGGGAAGGAAAAAAACACTAAATGATATTAATAGTTAAGTATAGTAACATACCTATTAGGTGAATCTAGTTCATATGGTGTGATAACTAAACGTGAGTTTGGAATTATAGAAGTGAATGCCTTATGTCTAGGACTCTGAAAACATAATAATTCAAATTTACCAAAGACATATTTATTACATAAGATTCAGTCAAATCATATTTTTTTAGAAGAAAAGATCTTATCTATAAGCTATGGGCAGACGAGAGTATTTTATTGCGTACACCACCCAGCAAGTAAATTACCTTCACCACGTGACTTGGCGAAATGTCGAATCGCCTAAGACGTAAGCTTGCTGTGGTAGCTGCTATTTACTTGCTATTAAAACTCTGGGCTTTGCGACCAAAGAATCACTTATTCTCCTTCTTTCGTCAGACTTAACGCTTCAACATTGGAGGCAGACATTTTGAGATCATGTAATACATTAATGATGTCTCAGATTTGCTTATGAAAATGAATCGCCAGACGATATACACCGGACACGCGGATATGGAGGAGAATCGATCGCTGCCCTAAAATATTCAATCGGAAATATATAACATGCTATACGCTTGTCTGCCTTAGGTATAAAATAATGAATTGTATACTTTAAAGATATATATTATGTGAAAGCTAATTCTACCCAAGAGGGGGATTGGGATGGCCTAGTGATCACATTTACACATATTCTCAACAATTTGCCGACATAACTATTAATCTTAGTTTTGATTGGTGGAGAAATATTGATGGAAGGAAATATGGTGCCGCTAAATGTGGTGCCGTTAAATGTAGTGACATTTTTTAAATAGACTTTGCATTTTAGTTCATTAGAATTTTATGCTTAATTCTTCAACACAGAAGTCTTTTTTAATAGGTTACTTATTATGACTGATAGGTTACTTATTATTACTGTTCTTCTGTACCACCAGGCTACTGAAGACAGTGTATACCATGCAGTGTAATATGCGTGAAAATTTTCCAAGACAGTGGCGCTGCAGTCTACTCTTATTTCGAATTCCAACTGTCAAATTTTTTTTTTTTAAGTGCATACAGGATCTTGGTCTGACCTGGGGCCTGTTTCACAAAATTTTAGCTAAGATAAAATCCAAATTTTAGTAATTTTATTGGATAATATTAGATTGATTTTAGTGCTTAGCCAATCAAATTTGAACTATCTACTAAAATCAGGTTATATCTTTAGCTAAGATTTCGACCAAGGAAAACCACGCTTGGAAAGGCCGGAGAATTCTCTTGGTCAATCAAATGGTTATTTAAGAGAAAAAAGAGCACCAATACAACTGGTAAAAACACCTACTTTTCCAGCTGGATAAGGTAAACCAACTTCTAAGGTGTCGACAAAATTAGGTGTCTGTCCTAGCCCAAAAACAGTAAATGGTAGTTGGAGAGAAAAATAGGCTGACTGAGTCAACTGAGAGGCTGAAAAAAACCCAACAATTTGATAAACCAATATATATACCTACTATGGTATATTGTAGTATATACTTCTGTAAATTACTGATTTTAACAATCAAAAAGCCATTCATTACATTTGATTTGTTAACAGCTAACAAACATGTTAAATTGTTTAAGGGGGGGGGGGGGAGGGGATGGCCGAATGGTTTGCACGTGCGTGCTGTATCATAAAGCATATCAACTGGCGTAGTTTCGAATCCCCGGTTATACATGACAAGGAGTAGAGTCGCCTGTCCAAACTCATGGGTTTTCGCCGGTTTCCTCCCACTGCTAAAGACCCCTATGCGCAAGCGGATTAATGAAATAAAACTGAACCATATCTTAGTCCAAAAATGACCTCATTTGTGTCGAGTGGACGATAAATACCATTTTCTCTCTTTTTAAATGGTTTCACCGATCTTTACTCATCAAATTTGAACTAAACACCACACAATGGTATCGAAATATGCCAGAGAATTGTGCCAAGACAGTGGTGTTATAACGCATTCTTTATATCAAATTCAAACTGTCCTTGCCACTGACAAGGGGAAACCATGCTGGATATGACCAAATGACTATTTTGACTATAGCATATTAAATACAAAGCATGGGTGTATGTCTTGACTTGGATATGAGTAAGAGTTAATTTCAGCTTCTGTCGAGGGTAGTGTCACTTACAATTGGTGATATCAACGGTACATACCTATTCCAATCTGTTGGTCTCCGTTAGAATTTACTGTCTCGTATCTTACTGCTGGTCCAACTTGATTAACACCATATCTCTAGTCAACAAAAAACCCAACAAAACATGATACACTTAAGATAACAATGACATAAATAAAATTAATGAAGATAGTCGTATGCTATGCAGTTGTGCATTTAGGGAAATTTTGCAAGGACTACAGCATTTTCTAACTACCCTTCATCGATTCCAATTGTCGAGGGTACTATTACGTGCACAAAAACAAATACATTGGTGGGGTGGACCTTTTGTGTTTTGTACAATATGGATTGACAATAGATACAACGGACACTAAATATATTTGAGAATACTAGATGTATTTAAAAGGATAATCAGATAAGTGACGATTTACCCAATACCAGCCAAATACTAACTAAATACCACCACATACTAACTAAATATCACCCAATACCAGCCAAATGCTATAACTAAATACCACCACATACTAACTAAATATCACCCAATACCAGCCAAATGCTATAACTAAATACCACCGAATACCAACAAATACTACCCAATACTAAGTAAATACTAACAAATACTAGGCAAATACTAACTAAATACTACCCAATACTAACTGAACTACAAAATACCACAATACTAACTAAATACAATCCAAAACTAACTAAATACTAACAAATGCCACCCAATATTCACTATATACTAACAGAGAGAGAAAAAAATGGGTTCTAATGTCCACTTGACACAAATTAGGTCATTTTGGGACTAAAAAAAATTACCACCCCTATACTAACTAAATATTTCACATGCTACCCAATAATAACAAATACTACCCCAGCGTCTGCTGGGCCCCACGACCATAACTGTCCTGATCTTCACCGATGCACCTCAGAAAGTGTGCTAATAACTACTACATATCTAATTAGTATTGGGTGGTGTTGTGTAGTATTGGGTAAATCGTCTGAAAACAAATATAATCACAGCTCATTTCAAGATAACCCTGTTCCTGTTTGAAAACAAAATTGTCCTTTTTCTTACCTGATGACCATCTGGACAATCATCTTTACATAAACCACTTAACACTAAAAAATATAGAAATAATAATTAAATTTTTTGTTTCAAAAATTCGCTTGAGTGTAGGGGTCTATAACAGTGGGTGGAGGTTAGACAGGCAATTAGGGAATCAAAACCAAGCCAGTTGACTCAATGACAGATTGTATAATACAGCACACCGTGCTAAGCTAACCATTAGGCCACCCCTCCCCATTCCTATAAGAAATTCAACTTTTACAATATTGTAGTTTGCAAGGGCTTCCTATATTGCTTAAATTACACGCATGGATTTTTAAGTCTCTACAAAAACAAATTTTTTAAATGTAACAATTTGAGAACTCACCCATGATTTTAATGAAATATGCATCTTCTGTAAAAACTTGAGATAAAGCCTGAAGATGTGTTTTTTTATCTTGATAATTTGACAAAACGATGTCTAAAACACCCTGAAAAAAACAATCAAATTAAAACATCACCCTTCAGCATAAACCACAGACTATGACAAATAAAAAACAGATAAATTATAACGCAAAGAAGTGAAATGAGTTTTAACCGACTGGGCTTATTAAAATGGGTGTACTCCACATGGTGTGTTATGAGGACCATTTTACCTGGGCAGGAGCACTATATACACAGTCTTATTTCCAATTCCATATGCCAGTGTGTACACAGGTTCCCAGCTTTTCTTCCCATCCGATCGACTATATGTTGTCCCTTTACAGGCCCTCTGTCCTGCATCACTGACAAGGAGGAACCACGCCGGAATATCCTGATGAACTATTTCAGCCAAGACAGTGATCAAACACAGAACCTCCAGGTTAGTGAGCCAACATCTTACTCACTGAGCCACAGTAGCCCCCAATTATAATGCAATCAAATTATATATATTGCATGTAAATTACTGTAGTTAAAACATTTTTAAGACATTTTACGTACATTTTCTCCTATGTCAAAGAAAGCTACCAAAACAGGAATTGTTGATGGTTTGGTTAGCGGGTCTGAGAATTGAATTGTAAAAGTTCGAGAAAATCCATCACAGGTACTGCAATGAGTATTTTTTAACACATATGCTACTTGAGATTTATTTCTAAAAAAAAAAAGGGTTAAATAAATAGAGAAGGGTTTCTCATAGATATACTGTTTTTAACAACAAACATAGCCTTCCCTTTAGTTCAGATATATATATATATAGAGAGAAATGGGGTTTAATGTTCATTTGTCACAAACTTGATGACTTCGGGACTAACATATAGTTCAATTGCTTGCCCTTAGAAAACCCATTAGGTTGGACATAAAACCTTACTCCTTGTTACATTCAAGCGGAGAATTGAAACCACACCACTTGACTCTTATTAGTAAATGCAGGAGGACTGCACTACACGCAAAACAAACAACAACAAAAAATCTACAAGATAACCTACGGTCAAGACAGAAAATAGACAATGCAAACACTAAACAATTATCAAATCAAATGAATGGATCCGGGGGCCAGCCGTAAGCGTCCACTGCGCTGTATAGTCCCGGGCCTGTGGTGGTACAGGCTTCACTAAAATGATTTACAAAAAAGACGTAACAAAAAAATGCGACCGATTTTGTCAGTGGTCGTCTCTTCAAAAGCGATAGTCAGCCAGTTGACGTCAGGTGTTAGAACGTCAAATAATCTTAACAATAAGGCTGATAATCCGGACATAAACTTGGAAAACATTAAAAAAAATAAGATCTTGTGATTTCCCGGGTTCACGTTAAGCCACTAGACCACACAACAACCCCTTAGTTCGATGGTTATATAAGTATTGCTAATATGATAAATTAATATATTATGACTCAACTAAGTAATTTAATCACGTGAATATTAAAATTTATGGCAATTTTACTCACTCTGCTTTTTTCCAGGATAAAACTGTCAATGCATCTGGGAAGCCATCAAGATTCAAGTCTCCCATTCTTAGATTGATAGGTACAGTGAGTGTTGGGATAGTATTGTCGGTGAGGAATCCCCATTGATTGGTTCCATCATTAAATTTAACATCTAATTTATACCACTAAAAATAGAATATTTATAATAACACATGGTTAATTCTACTGTGAGGGCATAAAGACCTATCTCTCAAACTGTTCAAGGCATACCTCATCTTCAATAGAAGACTTGATCTCTCTTTAACTACGTAATACCCTGCATATTTCAGCACTAACTATGATTGGTTACAAGCCCAGCTTGTGAGCCTATCAGATTATTTGGTTGTCGTGAATACCAAGTCTCACGCTTTCAAGCTAAAATGTCTACCAGTGATATAGAGTTGCAAAGTTCAAGGTTCATTAAATGTCAAGGTTTCCGTGGAGGTCGCGATATCACAACCTCTGATTAGACACTACTGTTCAAATGTCTGTAGATATCGCAGCTATAAGTACGGGAATTGGGAATTAATCTAGCAACGTCCAGATATTGTAAAACTTTCAGTCTTTGCTTCAAGAACATTGTCTCTCCTGCACACATCATCAACCTCTTATCTGAGATAATACCCCTCTTCATCCTTTTTTTCATCAATACTCTTGAGCCCTCTTACTAAAATACACCTGCCCCACCCATCAACCCTCTGTTCCTTGTTGTTCCTTTAACCCTTTTTTTCAAAATATATCTCCTTTTTCTAGAAGACTCATCAGACACTTCTGCTAAAAAATACCCCCTTTAGGCCTTAACCCTCATTTGTCAGATGTACCCCCTCGACATCCTTTTCCTGATGTTCCTTTAACCCAATTTTTCAAAATACACTCATAGTCTATCCAATGTAAATGATATTGTTCGTACTTGGTTTTTATTTTATATTACAGTACTTGAATAGACTATCCTATGTAAATAGTAGTTGAATACTCTACCACATGTAAATAATGGAGGACTTTGATAGTCTATCCTATGTAAATAGTACTTAAATAGTCTATCCTATGTAAATGATACAGTACTTGAATAGTCTATCCTATGTTAATAGTAGTTGAATACTCTACCCCATGTAAATAATAGTCTAGCTTACGTAAAGAATCAAGTGGTTGAATAGTCTATAATAATAGTTTCTCACCTTATTTTTTGACCAGACATATATTGCACTAGTAGTAATACAGTTAGTAGAATCTGTACAGCCTGGTAATACTATATCAACACTATGATCATTATCTAAAATATATACAGTTTTAATTATCTAAAATATATACAGTTTTAATTATCTAAAATATACAGTTTTAATTCATAAACTTGATTGTCATCTGAAAACTAAGTCCCACAAAAAAACCAATTAGGTCAGGAAGGCAATCAACTACATGTATAACAATCACACTAAGATATGAAACATAGTTCTCTAACTAACTGCCTGACCTAAAGTGATTAGCAGTCGATATTTGCTGACCCTGTAATGAAGTTTTCTATACTCTGAATACCAGGCCTTGTCATTAAAACTCAGGTATCATGATGTTTTAGCAGGGGTTTCTGTATTTAATATTCAAATTAAATCCATTTTAGGCAAATTGTCGAAATTTGTAAGAATCATCAAAAACTGTTGGATTCCTACTGTCGCATAGTTTAAGCTAATGAGGGTTGAGTTTACAACAGTTCACTTTCTTGAAAGGAGAGAGAGAGAGAGAAGTGCGGTTTAACATCCACTCGACATAAACTAGGTCATTTCAGGACTAACATATCGTTTAATTTTATTTTAATAATTCGCTTGCGTGTAGGAGTCTAATTAGCAGTGGGAGGAAACCGGAGGACCCTGAGAAAACCCACAA
Organism: Patella pellucida; assembly: GCA_917208275.1. Lineage (NCBI taxonomy): Eukaryota > Metazoa > Mollusca > Gastropoda > Patellidae > Patella > Patella pellucida. The sequence goes on from OU795039.1 coordinate 70,607,853, forward strand.
GGTTGGACTAACCATTCAGCCATCCAACCCCCCTTTCTTGAAAGGTGTTGAGCAATTAACAGACTAATCAATAACTCAACACTGCTGAAACAGAGATTTAAATCTTTTCAGAAATAATTCTAGTTAATTTCTTCACATTTTAAGGAATAAGATTAATGTTTAAACTTACCCATATCTAAAAATACTGGCTGACCAAATGACTTTAATTCTTCGGGTGACACAATTGTCTGATTCCATAGTAATTTACCTTTCTAAAAAACAATCAAACTTTGAAACGTTAATATTCGCTTGATAAAGTCCAACAGGTACATGTTAATAAACTAGTGATTGTTATTCCATAATAGTTTTTAGTATGTTAACAAATGTGTTGCTGGATAGAACAGCTCATTTTTTTATAATTCATAAAGGTCGCTGTTGGTTATTTGAGGGACTTTGAATCCCTTGCCAGATTGTGAAAGTGGAATATCTAAAAGAAGTATCAGTCCAAATATGTTTCAGTACCATTCACTATTTACAAAGGCATGACTTTAACCGGGTAAAAACTGTAGTACTTTGGTCCTTAACCCTTAACCGGTCATTGTTGACTATAGTCACCATGGTATTATACAGCTAAATGGTCACCACTGACTTTAGTCGACCACAGCAAGAGTCTTTTATTTAAGCTGCATTTGAGATTTTAGTTTCAAATTTAATTGATATGGCCACGCATGCCTGTTAGACAGGAACTTGTCTTGCTAAAAACATTGAGAAAAACATATCTTTGTTCAACATTTTTTAACAAAAAAAGGTAATTTAACGATGTTGGGAAGGTTAAAGACTCTCAAAATGATTGAAATGCTTGAGATTTAAGACTATATTGTGTCTTTGACTAATTGTTGGTTCATGTGTATATGTAAAAATACAGTGGTAAAATCCTTACCATTGTCAAAATATCAAAATACCCATCAAATAAGGTAAATCTATATTTTCAAATATTATTACGTTCATAGCCTACCTGGTTTAGCCAGATTTCAAATTGAATTTTTCCATTTTCATCAGAAACTGTTATCAAATCTGAAAGAAACAGAATATTATCTTAAAGTCTCTAATCACCAGCTGAGGCATTGCTAATTCCTTGTATTCTTTGATGGGCCTCTTTTCTTGATTGAATCCAAGTTTAGAGATAATCTACCGTAAATGTTTTGATATTGTTTTGAATTACCAGGTAAATCTTCTTTGAGCGGCATTTAGGTAATAAAGACAAACACATATTATGGAACACAATGTATATAAACCTTCTGTGTTAATTACCAGGTAAATGTTAAAAAAATTAATCTGAGTACATTTTAGCGGTTAATAAGCTGTGATATTGTTTGATAAATTCAAATGATCCAGAGAGAGAGAGAGAGAGAGAAAAAAAAATGGAGTTTAACATACACTTGACACTAACTAGGTCATTTTGGACTAACATATGGTTTAAATTTTTTTTAATAATTCGCTTGCGCGTAGGGGTCTTTAGCAGTAGGAGGAAACTGGAAGAACAAGAGAAAACCAATGAGGATCCGAAACCACAACAGTTGACTTAATGAAAGGCTGTATGATACAGCACGCACGTGCTAACCATTCGGCCATCCACAGAGACTTAAAAGTAAAATGACAAATTTCTTAGCATATTTCTGGTTATCAGTTTTCTCACAAAAACACAACTTACCTGCTGTTAAATCCATGTTAAAATCTAAGAATGCGCTGGACTGTGGAACATACAGAGGTGCTAAAGGAGCAGAAGATGTTTCATTTTTGACTGTTTCTAATGTATAATTTCTGTCATCACTGTCAAAAAAAACAAGCTACATTAGAATTCAGGAAATGGTTTTATTTAAAAAAACATAAGGATTCATCTGATAAAATTGATTCATTTTGTTCATAGGGATACAAATTGTTATCCATATCATCTAGCTTTAACCCAGACAAATAAATGGTTAAAGTCACAGTCATTATCACTCATGATCAAGTCTGGAAATAAAGCAACTGTAACAGACAATGTCAGGCACAGATTCAGGCTTTGTCAGGCACAAAACCTATATAGGTGGCTGAGATTTTGTCAGGTACATCTAAAACCGTTATTTCCAGGCCTGCTCATGACGTCAATTGACAGACTATCGCCATGCTGTGTCAAGATCGGTTGCATTTTGTTTTTCTTGTAAATTAAAAATAAATTTCTGTGAAGTCTGTATTAATACAAGCTCTGGACTATACAGTGCAGTTGACACTTACGGCTGGTCCCCAAAACCAATCACTTGAATCGGAATTTGTTGTATTAAATCAACCCAAATTATAAATACAAAAAAAACAAAACATTTACAAGGAAAGATTAACCCCATACAAATACCAGTTTTACAGTCTGGATATCAGAAATATGTGGAGAGACGAACTTCTGAAGTGGGGGTGGGCATGGCATAAAAGAGTTATAGCTGTAATAACTCTTGGAATATGGAAGACAAAGAGAGTGGTGCTGATATTTTGAACTAACTCCATCCCCCGAGATCTGCCATTACATTATCTAGTAACGTACCCAAATATCCAATATGTTCTTTGCTTATCTCCATTCATAGATATTTCTCCTACTAAATCTGGAATCATATCTCCATTCACACTGGAATATTAAAATAGGACATGATAAAATAACTGAAACTGAAAGCCAGAATATTTACAATCTGATTAAAACACAGATTCTAATTCGTTTTGTTTTTTTAGTTCTAAATATAGTTTTATTTGTCTGTACTACACTAGGATCTGGCAGAGTTATTATATAACAGGCGTTCTGGATGGCAACTTCTTGGCGTACCATGCACCGAACTGTGGGTAAACCACTAGAAATGCTTATTAGTTAACAAATGTCTGACATCATAGGGTCAAAAGTTGCTTGTACAACCACTGACGCGACTTTCAAGTACAACTGGTCAGATCTTCATGTAGTGTAGGCCATTGAAAGTATAAAACACCGAAGGAAATATAGATCTGTATTTCAATCAGATTGGAATATTTATTAGGAAAGCTACATATATTCGTTCCATAGCCTTGATGATTTTGTTTAACTCTTTTTTCAGAAATTTGAGAATGACTTCAAAATGTCTACATATACATTAACAATGCAACACTTGTATACGTACCAACTCAAAGTCAAAACAATTTTTCATGGCAAATAAATTCATTTTTATTAAGAGGAAACCCAATCTGATATCATATGGAAGCTTAGGCATACATGTCAGTAATTAAAGAAAATGCAAGAGCTAGCCGAGAGTATTGTTAGAAACCACTTTTGTTTTATAAATGCATAAAACTCATGGAATCTTAAAATGGCCATAATTGAGTAATTAGGTAACCTAATTTAAACATGCATTATTCAAGAGCTAAATCTGCCTAGTGCAGGTCTTTATTTGGGCATGAAATGTTTTCTAAAGTATTAATTAGACATTAATTAACTGATCCAGGCCTTAATCAACTTTGGATGGCATCAGATTGCTCCGATATTAAACAGATTAAAACGTTCCAGTGATAAATCAAATATGGCGTGTCCAGACGCTTTGGGTCTTAGCTTTGATCAACCAGGACCGTGGTTGAAATTATTGCATACGTCGGCCAAATCTTAAAATGCCAATATCTTCGCTTGCAATAGAGTAATTTGAATGAAATTTTCAAATTATTCATTTTACATCACCTACTTTCGAACTATTATAGAAAGAATGGCTAGTTCTTATCTATATTTTGAATAATGTAACTTTAACAAAACACCCCAAAAAACAAAAAGCAGCTTACTCTATTATTGCTGGTTGATCTGCGAATGTTTCCTTAATAACTAATGGTATTGTATCTGAAATTAATTAAAATACAAAATGTTGTAATAAAAACAAGTATAGTAATATATAAAAAATCAATAATAAAAAAAAATCACTTCTTCCATTAAGTTGAAATTCTGATTTAAGAAAAAGGATGAGAGAGAGAAATGGGATTTAACGTCCACTTGACACAAACTAGGTCATTTTGGAACTAACATATGGTTCAATTTTATTTCAATATTTTGCTTTGCATGTAAATGTAGGGATTTTTAGCAGTGGGAGGAAACAGGAGGACCTGGATAAAAACTCCTTGTCACGTACAACTGGGAAATAGAAACCACGCAAGTTTACTCAATGACAGACAATATGATACAGTGCCGACATGCTAACTATATGTATACGGCCATCCAAACCCCCTGAATTAAGAAAATGATCAACCATAATATAAATACATTTAATGTAAGTATAGATAGTACTTTATAATATCTACAGACATGCTAGCAAAAGTTACCTACCGGTACAGTAAGTTTGTAAATGAGTGGGATTTAAATGTCTTGTTATTTAGAGACTAACAAATATAACTTTTTCCAATTTGGTACAATTACATGTGCAGTGGAGGGTAGGGGTTCTGGACTGCAGAAACATGTTTTACCCTTACTCTTCTGTACATTTCATTTGTCTAATAATCTTTTACTTGCGCAATCATTTTACATGTATAAACAGGATATTATTTTGTGTCCTATCTAAACAATTAAAGACAATTTACATGTACAAAATGAAAATGATCTTCTGAGTATATAATAAATTTTAGAGCAAACTGCTGGCAATGAAGTCCTACCTAAGTTATTTTTGAGGATATTTCCCCAGTAGATGACCACTTGTAATGGTCCCTGTGTATTTCCTTCATTTCTTCTGGTAACCATGACATCCATCATAGAATCACCATCGAAATCCGCTGGTACTACATTTACAATATAGGTATCATTTGTTTGGGATTTACTGATTAATTCTTTTTCTGAATAAGATGCATCTATTTTTTCAGTTGTTCCCAGAATAAGCTGGATGGATTTCCCTGCAAAAAAAATGACAAACAATTTATTACTTCGAGCTCAAGCTGGCTGATCATCTTTGGCTTTCGGCCATGGTTTCAATCCCTGGAGATATAACCCTTGGTGGAAGTAACGCTAAACACTAATACTGGTAGTAAAAGAGAGGGGGAGAATTGGGTTTAACAACTATTCGACACAAACTTGACTGAAATGAAATGGGGTTTAATGTCCTACCTACGGTTCTGCTCCATACTGGGCTAATGAAGACGGGCATATTGAATTCCAAACAATTGAATAAAACAATGTCATTGTCAAGCCTGATGCTCTTCTCTCATTTTTTCTTTGTAAGAAAACAACGGGTGCCAGTTAAGTCATCCACAAGCAAAGTGGTCCACAGTGAAGTTGTCCACACCTGTTGGTGTAGTCGTCCACAGACAAGACTATATGGATGGAGTTAGCGCAATTACAAATGTACATTATTATTATTACTCGAGAACACTGATCTTGATGTTCTAATCACCTATGTTTGTGTAATAGAATTAATCGTATTGTTGTATTATTGTATGATCTTTCTTTTCATGTTGTCCACCGATGTTTAGCATTTTTGATTCTTTGATTAGTATTAACGATGTTTTGGTAAATGACGACGTTGAGGGATGGCATCAGAGAATTAACCACAAGGCCACGCGAAATAACCTCCAAATTCTATCTACTTAAACTACTACATGACGAATCGAAAAACGGCAGAGTTACAACAGCGACTTGTATCTGAAAATAAACTAAAGAGGCGACAAAGAAAGAAATTTGAGACAATAGCGGTGAAAATCTTTGAAATATTGGAATTGTATGAACAGGGGGAAAAAAGTGTATCAGGACTTTTAAAGGACGTGGGTCGTTTGGTTGCGGTATAGAAATTCATTAGTGCATGGGACTTGTTATATTAATGAACTTGTTTATGAATTCGTTATTTATTGAATATGTTAAATTTGTTTATGAATGTGTTATTTTTTGAATAAAATGATTTACTTTGTTGTTTATAATTATTTGCTGGGAGGAAGGGTGACCAAACTTTACTAATAAAAACACATTATTTTTCCCGAAAGTAAACTATGTCGTGTGGACGACACCACCAACGCATTATTATATCCAGAATTATACTAAGTCGTGTGGACGACTCCACCAACTACTAGTAGTAGTACTACAATAATCATATCTTCTCTTGCAAAATGCAAATTGCAAAACAGACTCACTCTCAGGCCAGTGCTATTTTTATTTGACAATAATTTTTCGTATAGACAATAAAAGAACATAATGTTTTCGAATAAAATTTTGAGTTTTGTTAATTATATATATAACATATTATTCAATTGAACAGAATATACAATAAGTTGAACCATAAATCGGTCATGAGATATTATGCACACAAAAAATGTCAACAAACCGTCGTCAGAGAGGATAAACACATCGGTAGCTTTGTCGGCGTTAAAATCGCCAAAAGCGGCTAAGAGACCATTTTTGGTTCTTCCAAAAATACCGGACGAAGTGTCAGAAAAAGAACCCTGACAATGTTTTGTGAAATTAAGAAATAATAACGCGAAAAAAACTGTTAAAATCCACATCATGTCATTTTGACTCATCTAATCCGCCATTGAGCCATAAAGCGTTGCGCATTACATATAACGGAAATTGGTCTTTGTTTACGACATTTGCGACATTAAATTAATTTGGGTTACACGGTTGAGTTATATCTCGTTAATTAAGGCAAAAAAGGCAAAACAGAACAAAGCTTTAATCAGCGACGGCAGCAGTTCTGGGTGTGGCAATGGGTTCTTTACCGAATATCTAGAACCTGATCTATTTTTAGCGCTGTCAGTGTCAATCAGTGCCGAGGCAGGTAGGGAAGGGAGAGGTGAAGGGAGGGTTATAAGTTGGCCTTCAACTTCAAACAAAAATGAGTGATAACCTTCGCATTAATGTTGATAAAACCCTAAAAAGGCAGCAAAGTGATGTGGGGCACACTGCTGAAATGGCAGAGGACGTGGGGTCTCACGAGGAAACTCTGAAGAAATTGAATGATTTTTATTTTACACGTAAGAACTAAAATTATTAATCATTGTCAATGAATGACATGATGAATGTAGGCTACATATAATAACATAGGCCTACATTTTAGTTGTAGGTTTAATAATAGTACTGACAACTTCATGAAAACAATTACATAGCAACTTTATAAAATCAGTTGACATCAGAAGACAGTCCGCAAAAAAGAAATTCACATTGAGGGAGTGGGCCTTAGGCCTTAGGGGCTACTCGAAGGACCTGTGTACCATAGCATACCTCTTCTCTCTACATTCTGTCTGAAAATGAGAATGGTATTATAATAGCTAGATCTGTCTGGAATATCTATCATGAAGCACGCCAATATTACCCGAAAAAAATCTATAATACTTCTCTTTAAAACACTCAATTAAAATTCAGCGTACTGTATCTATAAGAAATGAAATGGGGTTTATCTACTGTTCTGCTCCTACTGGGAAAATGAAGACGGACATGTGCCATGCAGTGTGCTATGAGGGAAATTTTGTACAGACAGCGGCGCTATGGCCTACTCTTATTTCAAATTCCAATTTTCAAGAATTTTTTAACATGCAAGCTTATGTGTAGCACAGGAACTCATTTTTGCCTCATATGGACGACTATACATTCTCAGTCAATGTAGGTGTTGAACATGGGACCTCCAGTTTAGTGAGCCTCCAGGCTGTTTGGACTGGTTAAATTATGAAATGAAGACACTGCTGAAAATCAAGTGCCACTTATTTCTATGTAGGCTACAGCTTATATATACATGTATAGAGAGAAAGTGGGGTTTAACATCCTCTCGACACAATTTGGGGATTAACCTATGCTCAATTTGATGACAATAGTTTCGCTTGTGCATAGTGGGTCTTTAGCAGTGGGAGGAAATGGGAAGGCCTGGAGAATACCCGCAAGGATGGATATGCGGGGAATCAAAACCACCTTGCTTGATTCAATGACAGATCTTTTGATCAAATGTGTACACGTTAACTATTCAGCCACTCACCCTCCAGCTAATTATACCATGCTGTGTAAAATATAAACTGCAGAATAAAACCTAAGTATACTTTTATCTAGTCCTGTAGGAAACCAGAGGGGGAATGACAACACTCCCTTAAAAGATTAGCAGAGGCTGTGTAGCTACTGGAGGGGGGCCCGGGGGGTTGTATGCATCATAAGTTCTCTCATTGAGTCAACAGACATGGTTTCCATTCTCTGGTTGTACATGACAAGAAGTAGGGGTATCTGTCCGACCTCGTGGGTTTTCTCCAGGTCCTCCGGTCTGCACACACTGCTAAAGACCCCAATGCACAAGCGAATTGTAGAAATTAAGTGTGGGAGTGGACATTATATCCTACTCTCTCTCTCTCTCTCTCTCTCTCTCTCTCTCTCTGTAGCTGCTGGATCAAACAATGATAACTGAAGGCTGTTTTTGTCATGCTGGGATTTTTAAATATCCATTTATTCTTTTAGTTTTTGAATTTCTATATTTTCAGTGAAGCGTCAGATTCTTCAGTATCAGAATTGTTGTCTGGGATTATTTCCTTCAGTGGGATCCCCAAATAACACAAGTCGTGTGGCACATGTACGGGACAGTATATATTGTTCTGTGGCAGCATGGTCACTCTGTCAAGCCTACAGGTAAATAATATCTAAAATATTGTTTGTAAGTTTGAAGTAATTTTACTGGGAAACATACTGGTAATATTTAAAACAAAGAACACAGATTAAAACAAGTTCGGTGGCAGCATAGTCACTTTGACAAGCTTATAGGTAAATAATTTGTATATTTAAAATAATGTCTGTAGGTTGGAAGTGAATTTTCTGGGAAAATGGCTCAGTTGTGTTCAATGAACACAAAGCTGTGTAAATTAATTAAATACTGATTGATATATTACTATTTTATTTTAGGCGTATAGATGATGATAATGGACGAACACATGAATTAGGTCAGATAGCGGTGAAATGTATGAGAGGTATTTTATTCTGTTGGATTCGACAGTCCGAAAAGGTTTGTTAATCTTGAATTTAACTAAAGAAATATTTTTGATTATTGTACCAGATCTTCGTTTAGACATATACAGATCTAAGTTATCTTATCTTGTCAAAACAAGGTTTCATTCTTTAAAAAATGAAATGAAATGGGGTGTATCAAACTATTGTTCGGCTCCAACTGAGCTTATGAAGACAGGCATATGCCATACAGTGTGCAGTAAAAAAAAATTTGCCCGGACAGCTGCGTTATTGCCTACCCTTATTAAGAATAACATGTCAATTTCTTTTACGTGCATGCCAATGTGTACACAGGACCTTGGTTTTTCATCCCATCCGATGAAAACTGGGATTGAACATGGGACCTCCAGGTTATCGAGCCAACATCTTACTCACTAAATCCCAGTGGCTCTCTCTTTCTTTAATCAAAAACTAAAACTTAAAAATGGAGGTGTTATCAGATCAGAGTGACCGGCTCATATCAAGCTGAATGAAAGCACCAAAACTGAAATCTGAATTGTATTCATTTAAAATCCAATACTGTCTCAATGTTGTTTTCAAGCTTCTGATCTGATCTGAAGTCAAAATTGTCAGCCATTTTCTAATCCGTAAGGAAAATATATCCGAACAGAAAAATAAACTTTTCATTGGTGATATTGAATAATTCTGTCCTACAAAATTAATTAAAAATGTAAACTTTCTCAAATTTTGATATTTATTTCAGGTGGAGAAATTTAAACGTCATCAACTTCCCCAGTTTGCTCTCCATTCTACCTTTGATATGATAACGGGTGATCCTGTTTATACAGATGAGGAATACGGACATCTACAAGTCAGTGAATATATTGAGTAGGCTATATGGGAGGTCATTGAGTCAAGTCGTGTGGTTTTTTGATTCCCAAGGGGGTGGGGGTAGATGGCCGAATAGTTAGCATGTGGACCGTGCTGTATCATACGGTCTGTCATTGAGTCAACTGGCGGGGTTTCGATTCTCCGGTTGTACGTGACAAGGAGAAGGGTCGTCTGTCCAGCCTCGTGGGTTTCCTGTTGGTCTTCCAGTTTCCTCCCACTGCTAAAGACATCTTTACGCAAGCGAATTGTTGAAGAAAAATTGAACCATGTGTTAGTCCCGAAATGACCTGGTTTGTGTTGAGTGATGTTAAACCTCATTTCTCTCTCTCTTTTTCGATTGTGCGTTAAAAGGGTTATAGTCAGATCACTGCGTTTTCACAATAGGGGGGAGTATTGACACCTAAGAAAGGAATTTATGAGACCAATTTTTTTACTTGTGCATTTATTTTACATATATATTTCAATTCTCAGTGGTCATCAGGTGTTTGAGGGGGCTTTCCCATTTTATTTATATGAGTGCAAATGAGTCTACCATAATTTAGATACAATTGACCAGTATTTTGTAGATTTGAATACTAGAATAAAGTACCGGTAATGTGTATAACACTATGTTACAGTTAAATGTGTAACATAATTAAAATATAAATGACCAGTATGATGTAGGCCTACGTATACACTATGTTACAGACTTTTACAGTTTAATGTGTAACATAATTAAAATATTAATGACCAGTATTTTGTTGATTTTAATACTATAATAAAGTAATGTCTGATGTGTATAACACTATGTTAAAGTTAATGTGTAACATAATTGAAATATAAATGACCAGTATTTTGTTGATTTTAATACTATAATAAAGTAATGTCTGATGTGTATAACACTATGTTAAAGTTAAATGTGTAACATAATTGAAATATAAATGACCAGTATTTTGTTGATTTTAATACTATAATAAAGTAATGTCTGATGAATGATGTTTTCTATATTTCAGATAGATTGTGTAGCTTTATATTTAATATTTTTGAACCAAATGATAACATCAGGTCTTCAGGTAAAAGAAAAACATTTTCGATATTTTTTTTTTAAACAGGAATCAGTGAAATCTTTTTACAGTGCCACTGTACATAATTACATTTTTTTAAGGCACCCATCTCTTTTAGATTCCCCCTCCAATTAAAATGTTCTCTAGGGTTTGTGTTTTGAAAAGTAAAAGTTAAAGCAATTCTTAATATTCTTTTTTAAAAAATAAATGAGTCAGATCTTTTTAAAACTCTACTGTACTCCATTATATTTTTTTAAAGGCACCTGTCTCTTTTAGATTCCCCATCCTCTTAGATGTTTTTTATGCTTGCATGATTTGTTTCTTGGGAAGTAAAGTTTAAGTGAAACCTGGCCAAGCATTCTTATTAAGTTTATAAATGACTTTACATGCATGAAATTTCTTGTTACAAAAAAAAGTTGAATTAGATTTATTTAATAATCTATTCTTTTCTGTCGTTCTAGATAATATTTACGACAGACGAAGTGAATTTTGTTCAGAATTTAGTTTTTTACGTTGAACGAGCTTACAGAACACCAGATTATGGTATGTGGGAAAGAGGCAGTAAATATAACAATGGTTCTACAGAATTACACGCAAGGTAAGATTCTTAATTTGTAGGGTTTAATGTCCACTTGCACTGAGGCTGATATCGAGGAGAAGTTAGATTTTTTATTATATTCAGCGCATGCTTAGGGCTGTTTCCTCGATCATCATTACGGAACGATAAAAAACATAGTCTCGATTATCCATTTCATGATTAAATTAAGAAAACGGGATTCTAATCCAGCAAACCTCGCAGGCTAGCGCTGACATCGAGAGTTGATTATGGTCTGGATAAGTTTACTAAGGTCTAATTAATAATTTTGATAACATTTCAGGCCTAAAGGAAGACCTGCAATAGGCAGATTAGCTCTTAAGGATTTACTTTTAATAAACTAATAGTATATATTTTTTAATCTATTGTCCTAGTTCTATTGGAATGGCAAAGGCTGCATTAGAGGCTGTTAATGGTTGTAACTTATATGGTGAAGTTGGTGCTGCCTGGTCCGTAATCTATGTAGATATTGATGCTCATAATAGAAATAGAACAATATTTGAAACCATTTTACCAAGAGAGTCTAATTCAAAGGTGAGATATATGGTTTCAACCATTAATAGGAAGTGCTGGAGGACCACACTACACACAAACAAAACCATGAGATAAACCTGAATTGTTTGATCGTCATTATCCAGGAGGTCCCAAGTTGGGTCCCAATATTGGCTTAGTTAGTTTCTCACAATTTTCAACCCTAATTTCACCTTTTTAGTGGTACAGGGAGCATGGGAAGGAAAATTGTCTAGTTTTTTGGATGGGACAGAAAAATCAAGATCTGGTGCAGATCATTGCATTGGCAGCATGTTAAAGATCCCAATTCCGTTGGAAATTGAAATTTAGAATAGGAAATGTTGCTGTCCTGGTAAAAGGTTCGTCATAGCACATATGGTAAAGCATGTGCGCACTGTATCATACGGCATGTCATTGAGTCAACTGGCGTGGTTTCAAATCCCCATTCATACGTGGCAAGAAGTAGGGTCACCTGTTCAACCTTGTGGGTTTTCTCCGGGTCCTCTGGTTCCCTTCCACTGTTAAAAAGTCCCCTACGTGCAAGAGAATTATTGAAATAAAATTGAGCCATATGTTAGTCTTTGCACATTCCCTGTCTTTATTAACTGGTCTGATGCAGAAAAGTAGGGCGGTAAATCACATTTCATTTTCAACAAAATTTATCAATTTCTTTTCAGAACACAGATGCTTCCTTACTCCCAACCATCTGCTGGCCAGCTTTTGCTATTCATGAAGAACCAATTAAAAAACGTGCAGTGAGTAAAGTTGAACGGAAACTGGAAGGACCGTACGGAATGAAGCGTTTTCTACGAGATGGTTATAAAACAGAAATAGAAGATCCAACTAGAAAATTTTATCGTCCAGCTGAAATCAAGGTAAAATTCCTCCCCAGGAATATTTTCTCTCCTTCCATATCTAATTTTTTCTTTTGTTACATATTTGTCAGTCTAACAGAGTAGTTTTCACAGCCATTAAATGAAATAAAATGGGGTTTAACGTCCTACTGTTCTTACCGACTGGGCTAGTTAAGACAGTAGCAAGCATCTGGACATCTGGGCTTTGTAATGGTGTCAATATGGTTGAATGTATAAAATGGAAAATGAAATAAAATGAAATGAGGTTTAACATCCTACCGTTTTGCTCCGAACTGGGCTAATAAAGACGGGCATACGCCATGCAGTGTGCTATGAGAGAAATTTTTCCCAGACAGCGCCACTACGACCTACTCTTATAGTGAATTCCTCGCCTATATCCAACCTCGTTGGTTTACATTGGGTCCTCCGGATCCTCCCACTACTAAAGACCCCTACGTGCATGAGAATTATTGAAGTAAAATTAAACCATAACTTAAACCCAAAATGACCTAGTTTGTGTCGAGGGGTTGTTAAACCCCATTTTCTCTCTTTCTATATCGAAACCAACTGTCAAGGGATCTTTTCTGTGTACGCCCATTTGTACATAAAACCTGGGTTTTCTACCCAGCTAGACAGCTGTCCTTGCCAGGCCCTCCATCCTGCATCATAGTCAAGGGGAAACCACACCGGAAAATCTGGATAAAACTGTCTCAGCAAATGCAGGTATCGAACACCCGACCTCCAGGCTAGCGAGCTAGTGTCTTATTCACTTAGCCACCTTGACACCCTGTATAAAATGGAACAACTTTAAATAATTTAATTTGTCAATAAGCAATCAAGTATAAAAGTTTACATTACCTGTATTATTATTACATAATTTATATAGCATAGATTCCACTATAAAGTGTTTGAATGCTCTTAACAATAATAGTAGAATATTATACAAAATAAAACTTGGACAGCTTGTACAAATAAGTGAGTTTTAAGAAGTGATTTAAAAGTTGGTACAAAATGGTGACATCATAAAGAAATATTTGATCCTATTAGATATATCTTATATCACAAGTTCATTGTATTTCAGAACTTTGATGGGGTTGAATGTGAATGGCCGATGTTTTTTTTATTTTTGATGATTGACAGTAAGTAGAAAACAATATAATTGCTTTCGAGAAATGTAAAATTGTTTAACTTTGATATCTGCCCTCTCTATTAAAGGATTGTATTGAGAACATTGTCATCTGTTTGGCACAATATAGCCCAGTTGGACCTGACATGTCTTTAAACACCCGTTGATTCATTTTTTATTCTCTCAAAAAAGCAAGAACTTTTTTATTTAAAGCTAATGGCATTCATCTTCGTTCATTTTCACAGAGCATACATTAAGTTATATTTATAGCACGGTTTTCATGAGTTAACAGGTTTAAACAACGAGACCGCAGGTAACATTGACACCTACTCAACATGCTTGTTGTTATTGCAAAGAAAACCCACCCCACTTTTCTATATGATTTCAACTAAAACTAGTGTAAACCAGCAAAAGAGTGCAATAACATTGAATATGTCTAGTTATTGCACGGTTAAGCTCCACCCAATCTACCAAAGAGGAAACAATCTGCTTATTCAATGAAAAGAATAAAGGAAAATTGAGCGTCCATGTTACAAGTTGAATTAGTTAGAACCACGGAGTACAGGGCTTGACAAATCACGGCTTCACTTGTTCAGATGTTAGTTTTATATTTTAGAAATTTTTCATGGACATCGAAAGGAAGCCGAAGATTACATGAAGAAATTACAACCACTATTATTACACAGTAAAGATGGTAAGTCGAGTATTAATAAATCCACTATCATTACAAACATAATAATTCTGCCATCAAACAGAACTCATTGTACCATCATGAATAGTTAATTTTGCCATTCCATATCTCATAAAACAGACAATATGACACAAACTTTTATCTAGTCAGGGATGAGGGATCTAGTGAGTAAGAGAGAAATGGGGTTTAAAGTCCACTCGACACAAACTAGGTCATTTTGGGACTAACATATGGTTTAATTAAAAAAATTTTCAATAATTCGCTTGCGCATAGGGGTCCGTAGCAGTGGAAGGAAACTGGAGGACCCAAAGAAAATCTTACGAGGTTGGACAAGCTACCCTACTCCTTGCCAGTTAACTCAATGACAGACTTAATGATACAGCGTGCACACGCAAACCATTCAGACACCCAACTCCCCTAGTGAGTAAGGCATTGGCTCTCTAATGTGAAGGTTCTGTGTTCAATCCCTGTGTTTGCTGAGAAACTTCATCAGAATTTTCAGCGGTTTAGGACAGAGGACCTGGCAAGAGACAATGTAATGACGAAAACTGGGGTCTTGTGAACATAACAGAACCCCTTGACTGTTAAAATTCGAAATAAGAGAAGGTTGTAGAGATGCTCTCTGGGCTAAATTTCACGAATAGTACACTGTATGGCAATTGTTCGTCTTTATTAGCCCAGATGTTGTAGGACAGTAGGACATTAAATTAAATTTCATTTCATGTATCTTGTCAGAGTAAAAGAAAAGAAACCGTATGTTGTTCTAATTATTTCTTTATGTATTACAGGTGTATTGTTGCCAAAGTATTATTATGTACCAAAGAATAAAATAGAAGCAGAAAGAAGGAATCCTGGAAGCCAGCAAAGGGTACCCAGCCCAGAGGGCACCACTGAGGGGGTATTTATGTGGGGTCAATCTGTTTATTTAATTAGTCAGATGTTATGTAAGTAAATTCATCCAAGATAATTTAGTTAGATTGTATTTTAGATTTATAATAGTCGTTGAATAATTTGTAAAATTTAGAAGAAACTGCTCAAGAAAACAATGGCTGTTTGGAAAAGAACATGAATAAACTTCAATATATATGCATTTATTTAACAATTCATTGCACATGCATTTATTTCACATGAATGACTTGATGTGTTGATTTCATTTTACATGAATGACTTGATTTTGATTTAATTTTATGTTAATGACTTGATGTGTTGATTTCATTTCACATGAATGACTTGATGTTGATTTCATTTCATGTTAATGACTTCATACATTGATTTCATTTCCCATGAATGACTTAATGCATTAATTTTATTGCCTTAAAAATTAAAAGTTGTGGTGGAGTAAGATGTTGGCTCAATGACCACGAGGTCTGTAGTTTGATCCTGGTATTATCAGGGATTGTCCTGCATGATTTTGGCCTTGTCAGTCGGTGCAGGACGGAGGGCCTGGCAAAGACAACAGTGTCTAATCGTAGGCTGTAATGCTGCTGCCCAGGCAAAAATTTCTATAGGGTATGGCGTATTAGCCTAGTAGATTTGTGTTTGTGATGCCTATTATCTGTTTATATTATAGTTCAGGGTATTCTCAATGTTAATGAATTAGATCCAATTAGAAGATATTTACCAGCTTTAGAACGACCTAGATTTAGTACCAGATATTCAAAATTTCAGGTAGGTACATCAATAGTTATAAAAATAGATATTTTCTGTATTTTTTTAACAATAACAGACAGCTTTATGGATAACAATCTCTAAGTTTATTAACTACAACCTTTTAATCACTGTTATCAAGCAATAATATACTCAGACAAGCTATTCGATTTCTTCCCCATTTCTTCCCCCATGACATTGGCTCAAAGAACACTGAAAAAATCCAACCAGTGATGGTATTTTGCCTGTGTATTCCGGACTTGTCCAGCGCTAATTTCCAAACATTGAAAATTGTCCAACCGGAAATATGCCCAATCGGACATCAAGACATGGTGAATAATATTCATAATTCCAAACATAAAGCTGATAGGTTAATCAAATGTCTTACATCATAGGGTCAAAAGCCGCTTGTATGACCCCTGACACGATCCCCCACTACAACTGGTAAGATCTTTATGCAGTAGAGGCCATTGAAAGTATAAAAAACAAAATATAGATCTGTATAATTCTAATTAGATTGAATTAAAGCTGAACTCGGGTTACAAAAATACAATATCTTCAATAATTTGGTATACTGACTGAAAAATAGAGCAACAAGTCAAGCGTTTGCAGAGAATAAGGCCGTAAGTTTACACCTGTCTGACAAAACACAAACTGGAAGGGAGATCAGCTAACCTTACTAGGTCATGAGCCTCCATGTCAGCCATATTTTTTTCATAAATCTGAAACAAGTATGGCGGCTTGGGGGCATTAACTTTTTTTTATTTAATTATTTGGGCAATTTTGTAACCAGAGTTCAGCTTTAAGAACTCCGTAAGTTTCATGTTTTCTGTATTTTTCATTTCATTTTAGTTTAAGGGGAAAAATGTAAGATCAGCCGATGGCCTCATTTATATTCTTTTTAAATAAAGTTTATTGTTAAGCATTCATATTTCATATGAAAACTTATTATTTATGTTCAGATTATAATGTTTACAAGACTTTTTTCTTACTTTACAAAATCATTAAATGTAATCGGGTACAATTTTTCTTATTATAACTTCGCTTATAACTTGCGATTTTTTTACTGATTTGAATAATTCCTTTTTTCTTGTTGAGATACTTTATATAATACATAACATGTGACAGGAAGTGACTATGAATATGAAAGCTTTCATATCTGCGGGGCAGATGGCAGATCTAGTTGTTATTATTGTTATTATTATTAGCATTAGTTTCAGTATTATTAACATTAACACTAACACTGCAAATAATTTCCTTAGTTGACAACCTTTATATATATTTACCATATCCCCACAGATAATAGTAGATTCGGCAATTTAAACATCATTTATGCTCTATATTTTAGCTGATTCTGATCTCGATATACTGTGGATTCTGTCACATCCGACATCGTATGGGATTGTTACAATATGTCGAATCACGCAGAGTGTCGGAATACCAAGTTATCTCAAAACCGGAAATATTGTAACTTCAAAAACCGGAAGTATTATTATAATGTAGCTTCGAATCACCAGAATGTTATTCCAACGCCCATCCAGTTTCAATCTCACCGATAATTGCTTGGTGTATTTGCTTCACTCACACTGAATGAAGGCCGGATTAAACGGTGTTGATTCAATGGAAATCATATGACGGGACGTCTGATTGATATCGTAATCCGGAACGTACAGAGGTCGAATGTGTCAGAGATTTTTGGGCTTAAGTAATAAAGAAATAAATAAATCGGGACATGAAAATGGTTTCAGATGTTACAGAGATCCAAGTGATCAGAGATCAGATGTGACAGAGTGCACTGTATTCAAAAATATTTCATTTAACACCATATTTAGACCTCTTCATGAGCATTTGTATCTTGTGAAGACTAATTTTATTCCATCGATCGGTATTCGCATACAACCCCTTTTGTCTGAGGCTGGTATCAGCCTTGACAGTATTGCGAATACCCCTTTCTTTAGGACTCAACATAAAAATAGAGATACTACCTCTACCATGTTCCAATCCCTCTTTAGAGAGTAACGGTCTAAGTATGGTGATTATATATAATTATGTTCCTAGTTACACAGATGGTTCTAAGGATGGTGATTGGGTAGCTTTGGCTATACAATGGTCATCTGGCGTAACCACAAAAATTGGTTACGCAGAGATTAAACCCGTAATCATTTTTCTGGTTATCAAAATTTGAAATTTCGTGGCCTGTTTGTGTCTTCCCCCTGCTGCTTCAATATTTACAGCTAAGCTCCAGGCCATTCTGCAGACCCTGTAGTTAATCCAATCCTCCACAATTTTACTGATTGTCTGTCCTCGCTTCAAGCAATTAACAATAAACAGCTTGAACACCCATTGGTAGCAGATTTTGTCTTTTGCTGGCTCCCCAGTCATGTTGATATAAGGTGGAATGATCAAGCAGATTTTACTGCCAAAGCTGCTTTAGGTCTTCCCCAATCACCCTTTTTATACAACCACATTTTCATGTGGACTTATTATACCGTCTCCCCTGTCCGTCTGGATGCCCGGCGGTCCACAATTGTTTGTGGACTCTCTACAGGTCACAATTTTGACGTAACTTGAAAGATAGGTTTATCTCCAAAAGATCTCGGCTGCTTCCGATATTGCATGTATCGGATTGAAACTTCATCGATTATCCCCTGATTGTATAAAAAGTCACGTTTTGAGCTTGTGGACCCTATAGAGGTGACAATTTTGAACCAATTTTGATGAAACGAAATGCATGGTTATAACCCTAAGATCTTGGTTACTTACTATATTTGCGCATATCGGATCGTAACTTCCTGAATTATGGCCCCTGATTGTCTGAAAACTCACCAAAGGTCCATCTGGAGGTCACAATTATTATCCGATTCAAAAAAACATTTGACTCGAATTTCGCAAAAAAAACGGACCTTAATTGCCAAACAAATTGGCTGCCATTTGTACGCGAATAGTGTAAAAATATGGTATACCAAAGTTGTGGACCCTGTAAAGGTCATAATTTTAATTTGATTTTGATAAAACTTAAAATGCATGTTTATAACCCAAAAATCTTGATTCTTTTCAATATTTACTCTTATCAAATCGTAACTTAATAAATTATGGCTTTTGATTGTAGGAAAAATCACTTTCGGTATTGCTTGTTCTCTATCCATGTCTCGAAAATGTGGGTGTATCCTGCCTGGCAGTGCCAGCCTATCTTTGATACCAAATAAGGATTTTAAAGCTTCCATAAATAATTTCTTTTATGGCCGTTGACAATGGTCTTGGTATCTTGCAGGCACTAACAAACTTCATCACATTAGGGCTTTCTTAGGAGATTGGCCAAACTCCTACAGAACCAACAGGAGAGATGAAGTTGTTTTGTGTTGATCTCGCATAGATCCTACTATTTTAACACACATTTTGATCTTGAAGCCATATCCTCGACCAGAATTTCAACACTGTCATGTTTCTTTCACAGTTAACTACATTCTGATTAAGTGCAAGTTTCTTAACGACATCAGATTTAATTACATGTATTACCGTTGTCAATCATTAAATTAATTATTTGCCCAACAGGGTATATATTGCAAACTTCTAAACAAATTTTTATCGTCAGTTTTAATTGTAAATGTATATATATCATTTTGTTTTTTAATTTTTAGATATTTATATATTTATATATATGAAGTTGTATTTTTTATTTTTAATTATTTCATATACATGTAGTGTGATATTTGCTTTTATTTATGTATATGAATACTTTGTGATATTATAGATTGTCTCATATTATTCACCATATTTCTGGCGCAATATCTGGCCTGGTGACGTGCCATAAAACCATGTTTCATTCATTCCGTCCATCCACAATTGTTTGTGGACTCTCTACAGGCCACAATTCTTATCCGGTTTTGACAAAATCGTGTAGCGCTTTGAGCATAAACTTAGTTGATGGATATAACGCATTATAAATACTCACATTTTTATTACATTATTACAGTTCCATGGTCGGTGATCAGGGGCCCCCAACATGTTCCAGGCCCCAGGGCCCCCAACACCGTTAATCCGGCGTATATAACCCGAAGATCTTGATTCCTTTCGATATTTATCAAATTTTAACTTAATGAATTATTGCCTTTGATTGTAGGAAAAATCATGTTCTGTTTTGCTTGTTCTCTATCCATCTCTCGGAAATGTGGGCGTATCCTGCGCGGCAGCCGGCCTATATTTGTATTGAGAGAGAGAGAGAGAATAGAATTCTATAAAACTTTCTTATCTTTTGTCATTCAACAGGGCACACCCCCAGATCTAGTCATCCAAATCGTATTAATAGCTGAAACATCACGACTCCAGCAATTACTAGCTACCTATGGTATTCAAACTCAAACAGCACATCAGATAGAACCAATACAAATATGGTCACCAAAAGAATTAACCAAAGCTTATGAATTTCTCGGGCATAATGATAAACTTGATCTAACTGGACGTCCTAGTAGACCGTTTGGTGTTTTGAGTACATCCAAGGTAAGGAAAGATAACTCTGTTTTATATATTGTTTATATTTATGCTTTATGATTAGATGATGTAAAATAATGTGAATGGAAAATTGTACAACCATTTATATCTGCATCTGTACTCAAAATCAATGAAAAGACGGTATCCCTATAAAAAAAAAGTTGGTATGTTTATTTTGTGTCTTGTAGATTACGGGGGTATATTAAAATGAACTCTGACCTTTCGTTCTTGTTTATTTCCACAGCATATTTCATAAACCAATCAAAATATCTTTCAGTTTCTAAGGAGCACATCTTGGAAAACATTCAAGATATCATAATGAAACTTTATGAAATGCTTCCTTTATAGTTTAGCTTATATTTAGTTTATTGCATCAACATGTTCTAACAACTTATAAAAGTCTTATCCTTAAAATATTAATTGATGAGAATATTTCAAATGATAGATATAAAGTTATATTCCTTTCATTGAAATAATCTTTAATTGCATTATAAGGTCCATGTAATATAAAAAGATTAATGTTATTTATTTTCCAGATATACCGAGCATGCAGTAAAACTATATTATGTTATCCTCTGTTGTTTGAACTCAATGATTTTTATCTAGCTCAAGATATTTCACTTGTTATGGATGATTGTAGGGTAAGTGGATACGGTATATCTTATCATCACAGTTCTTGTTTGAGTCATATTGATCAGCAGTGACTTTCATATTGATCAGTAATGACTGTCAGTCATATTGATCAGTAATGACTGTCATATTGATCAGCAATGACATATTGATCTGTAATAACTGTTTGAGTCATATATTTATCAGTTATGACCAATTCAGTAATATAGATATGGACACAGATCCTACCCCTCATGTATCTTACCAACAAGCCTTTAGAACAGAACTTACATTGGAGTGTTGCTCATTTGTATGGAAGTGTAACTCTTGTGACCGCTTTATCCCTGATGTTATCGTTTATCCCATAGCGTTGACTTCTAAAATTGAGATGCAAACTATTGAACCTTCATTGGTCATAAGTGAAATGAAATGAATGGGGTTTAACGTCCTACTGTTATGCACATAACCTGGGCTAATAGAAGACAGTGTGCTATGAGGGAAATTTTGCCAAGGCAGCTGCGCTACGCCCTACACTTATAGCGAATTCCAACTGCCAAAAGATCTTTTACGTGCATGCCAATGTTAATACGGGACATCGGTTTTTTGTTCCATCCAAACGACTAGACAGCTGTCCCTGTCAGGCCTACCATTCTGCATCACTGACAAGGGGAAACCACGCCAGAAAATTGAGATAAACTTTCTAGGCCAATCCAGGGATCGTCCAATCGACCTCCAGGCTAGCGAGCCAGCACCCTATCCACTTAGCCACGTGTGGTGTCACAAATGAGGCAGGGTGCATCATCTCTCTTGAAGCACTTTATTTTGTTGTAGTTCTGTATCTCAAACTATCCATAATTAATTAAATATTTCAGAATGATTTAGCATTTTTATCAAGTTCTTGGAAACTATCTGGTCGTCCTACG
Source organism: Patella pellucida (assembly GCA_917208275.1). Taxonomy (NCBI): domain Eukaryota; kingdom Metazoa; phylum Mollusca; class Gastropoda; family Patellidae; genus Patella; species Patella pellucida. Next base: position 70,630,123 of record OU795039.1, read on the forward strand.
TGGTGTATGGTCATTAGAGAAAGTTCTATTAGGTAATATTCTATATCTTCCTGCTTTAACCAGATTTTCTTTTCTTTTGAAAATTACTGTTAGTTTTATCCTTGGATTATTTTTAAACAGTGGAATTTCAGATTTTTTTTTATCAGTGGAAATTCAGACTACCCTGGTATACTGGGTGATTTTCTGTTCGGAAGATAATGTAAAACTCGGAAATTAATGCATGAAATTAATGCTAGTTAGTTATGTGGTAATAATTAGAAACCCGGTTACACTTTATCGTTTCTTGAAATTCCAGAAGTTTTTATAATACAGATAGCTTTATAAATAAAATAAAACCAAGATGAACAATCCAAACCATTAGACAAAATACGAAGCCCTTAAAAAACGGTAGAGTAATAAGCATATGGACTGTTCACCATGTACAAAATACACAACAAACAGTGGTAACAGGTGTCCGGAAGAGTACGCTTACCCTGCTACTAATATCAACATTCTGTAACATGTTAGATTTTATCATTGTCTGTATTATTATTATTATATAAAGCCCTAATCGCTGTTCAAGAATAAGCTTGTAACTGTTCTCTGAATTTTTTAGGGGCCACAATTTTGGAGAGTTTTTAGATTTGTTAGCACAGTTTAAAAAAGGTAGTGTTGATGGGGTGAGAGTTCGACTGGGAAGATTACAGGTAAGTTTACTTATTTTTACTCCTCAATAGCTGTTATTACTCACAACTTGCTGTTTATAAATGTACCAAATAAATGCTGGTGGAAATAAATCTTCGTCTGTGTTTTTTTTTAAATGGACCCTTAGTTCTGTACAGACTGAATCTATTATGAATAATCAACAACATTGGGCTTCATTATCAAAATTACCGGGTTTTTTTTATGTCATTATCAAAATTACGATTAAATGAGTTAATTACTTGAATCATATGAACCGCATGGCCTATTCTAACTGAAGTATGACTGTAACAGATTATAGTTGACATTTTGACTGACTTGTTAATCAACAAGTAATAATTAAACCGAAAGTAGATTGATTGATGATACCATAATAACTGGTCAATTGTCTTTATAAATTAAGGGGGTTGGATGGTAGAATGGTTAGCGTGTGCACACTTTATCATAAAGCCTTTCATTGAGTCCACTGGCGTGATTTCGAGTCCCAGGTTGTACGTGGCAAGGAGTGGGGTCGCCTGGCCAGTCTCCTGGGTTTTCTCAGGTTCCTCCGGTTTCCTCCCACTGCTAAAGACCCCCACGTGCAAACGAATTATTGAAATAAAATTAAACCATATATTAGTCCAAAAATGACCTAGTTTGTGTTAAGTAGACTAAAACCCTATTTCTCTCTCTCTCTTTATCAATCAGCTCTTTCAAACATCAAGCTGATGAAGCTGACTATAATCAGTCAATTAATATACGCAGTTATGTTTTATCAACTGTTATATTTTTACCAATCGGCAATTGTTTGTTGGATTATTAATTATTGCAGCCCAAAACAGACATTTCTTGGATTCTGATTGGTCGAAAAGTGGCATCAAGTGAGTTTATGGGCAATTCACTGGGTACTAGAATCTCTTAGCTAAGTAATCTCAGCCTATAAGGATTTAAGCGGTATCAAATGGAAAATAACAGTCCTCTAAATTTACCTCGTAAATCAATATCCGTTTAACTCCCACTGCTAACGACCCCTACGCGCACGCAAAGTATTGAACTAAAATCTTTTTAAAGAACATGTTAGTCCCAAAATGACCTAGTTTGTGTCGAGTGGACATTAAACCCCATTTCTCTTTTTCTCTCCTAAATCAATAACATTAGTTATAAGTCATGTGTGTTGTACCGTTTATATTTTGATATTCATTTCTTTAAACTCATTTTTTCTCTTCAGTCATTTATTCAGTCAGCATGTATCGAACATTTAGATTTTCTACATCAAATTGAAGATCCCGATATATTTCAACCGCTTAAAGAAAAGGTCATGGGGTCAAATTTTAAAAGTTTAACAGATCTTCCCACCTTGACAGATATAACCGATGGCCATTATGTGAATGAAAAGGTTTGCTGTTTTTTTTATAATTCAAAGTTGTGCATCATCAAAACCTTGTAAATGCTTTAGCCAGAATTGTGTGGCTTGTCAGGACGAGGAACTCTGTTGTAAAAGCTCCACTTGAGTTTTAGAGATTTATATTTCAAACCTGCTATGATTGTTATGCTAATTAATCTCCTGGCTTGGATTTAGTCAGATTTAAAACAGACCCATCAATTTGATTCACAGCAAATAATAATAGCTGTCGTCTTGTTACATGAGGTTTGGCATTGATCAATGGAATTTTCAAATTCGTCTTTATCTTTCGAAATACAGAACAGAATTGAACTATTTTTTCCATTTTTGGGCTGATATACTTTTTGGAGTACTAACTTTTACGCTTCTGCATAATACAGACAACTATCTACTTTACTTTGAAAATAGATCTCTGCCCTAAATGTATAATGTTTTGTAATGCGGTTCTACTCTGGTGTTACACACAAAAAGACTAACTAAACCTTTTCAATTTTATTAAATAAAAGCAGAATACATACTTCCCAGAATTTTCAAAATATACTTAGTGTTTTAGACTAAAATTATTGATTTAGGACTTAAAATGTCGTTCAAGTAGCTGTGTAAGTATAGTATGGGGATTCTATATGCTAAAATCATGCAGTCTTTAAGTTTGTTCAAGTTTCTTTGTATTGGAATCATGGTAAGATAGTATTTAATATGATATTATTTTTTCTGTATTATTTATTTCCATTTTTCTTTTGTTAGGATCTGAAACCTAAGACCAGCTATGAATTAGTGACTTTGTTAAAATCATTAGATGACATGCAGCCTCAGAGTCAAATCTTAAAAATTCTTTACGAACGAGAAGGCCACGCCTTCCGAATTGATTCGTATACAGTCAGTGAGAAACTAGAGAAATTGATTCATCGAGCTGGAGCACATAAACATTGGTCGGTTGTACGACTATGTTCAGCGTTGTTGGGTAAATTAGTTGATAGTTTAGCTCCGTCTGTTACAACCGTATTAGTACGCGGTAAACAGGTAGGTTCTAATTATCCTGTCTTTATGTCTGTCCGTCATTTAAAGCTAGAATTTCATATTTTCAAGTTATATTTTTGAAATGTATTAAAATAAAGCCTTAAAATCTTTAAACAGTCCTACCTTGTTAAATAATAATCCTATTACTATTAAAATTCACTATTGCCAGCTGAGAAATCGGCAAAAATATCATTTTCTACTTCAAATTCAAACGTTTGAACATAGCTATTCAATGGAGGGAATAGGAAAACAAGGAAGGTAATTGTGTTAATATTTCCTGTGTCAATGATTTTTAAGGGTGGGAAATAATGCCCATGATCGTACAATAGTGAGTTGATAACCTATTGAAAATATGAAATTCTCGCTTTAAGTAAGGGTGAGGCCGAAATACTTACTTGGCCACAAAAAATATGATAGAGTTGACAAGTCTTTCCCCAGGGAGGACTTTATCTTGCTTATAAACCGTCTGTGATAACATATATGTAAAATGAGAAGATCCGAGATTCCATTTAGAAAAACCTTATTTCATGTATTCTTATGGAAAATCCGGTCCTACCCTGGAAGAATTACCCTTTATTTAATCAAAGCTGGCCCTGAATTTCAGACCGCAAGTTATACCGGGCATAGAATATACCCCAAAGATCAAAAAGATTTACCGTTGTATGTTTATATTTGTAGATAACAGTCGGTGTATTTGGTCATGAGGAAGAAGTATTAGATAAACCAGTTAGTCCGAATGAAATAAAGAATATATTATATAGTAAATGCATACCACATGATATAAGACAAGCTGTATTACAACAAGAATTAATTCGCTGTATCGGAAAATTAATTGCCACTTCACCCGGACTCTTCGAAGGAATATTAAAAATAAGAATTGGGTAAGTTGAATTTATTTCGTTTAAATTTTTAATTAAAACTCTTTGTTTTTCGAAATCATTTTTCTGTGAAAGAAATTCTGTGCTTCAATGGACCTACCGGACTTACAGCTAGGTCGATTAGAAAATCAAATGCTAACAATGTAAGCACGGATGTTGCCCAGTTACCCCTCTTTCTCGTCCCATACCTGGAGTTTTTTTTAAAATAAGTTGATTTAAGACAACATCCTGTATTTTACATGGATTAATGTTAATATCTAAACCAGCCCTTATTGGTGGCACTGGCTTTGTTTTTATCATCTAAAAAGGAAGCTAAATGTGGCGAAATTTTCAATACATCATATCTTAGTAATTGCTGAATAGAACTGAATCATTTTGTGTTTTGGACTGATAATCAACTTTCATCATATTATTATTGTAGTTTGTAAAAATACCTAATATGATGAAAATACCTAATATGATGATCAGCAACTTTAAGATCACATAGATCCATCTCATAGGTTCTTAAAGCCTGTGAGAACATGTAAACCCTTTGAACCCTTACTATATTAATTATGACGTCAACGTTATTGGAGCTTGACACGTCCGAAGCCACAAAACGGACATTTTCGGTATATGAGATATAACGTCAAGCCAGTTTAGCAGCATTTCGGGTTCTAAGGGTTAAAAGAATATAAAGTAAATGTTGTATATTGTCGTTACTCCTGTCTGTCCTTCTTCAACAATTTGTTTTGTACACTGTACACTATACAGACTACATTTATCATCTGAATGTATTAAATTGATATCAGTGTCTGATATCATTACCTTGTCGACTGCTTGGAGATTTACCTGCTGTGGGCGCATGTTGTGTTGCCTATCTTTTTATTTTATAAAAAAACCCATCATTGATTGACTATATACATGTACATTTATTTTATAAAATATCATTGACTATCTATATTTATTTTATTCCATCAGTTGGTTTGTTAAAGCTATGCAAGTAGAGATGGAGAAAGAATCGGACAATAATGTGGACATCCATGCTTTATCACCTCACAGTATTAAAAAACTTCTACTTAATATATTAACTATAAATGTAGAGGAGGCTGATTATAGGTAAACAACTTATATTACTGTATTCTATATTAACTATAACTTATATTAAGTAACAGGGCCAAACTGATTATTTTAAGTGCTTAACATTATGCTTTAGGCACACCCCTTCTATAATTAAGATAATTGGGGGGAAAAAAGTGAGTCTAATTGACTGATATTTATTTACACAATCTGATTAAAATGGCAAAATGTCGGGGTGGCTAAATGGTTAGCGTTCCAGTTGTATCATAAAGCCTGTCATTGAGTCAACTGGCGTGGTTTCGAATTACCAGTTGTACATGGCAAGGCGTAGGGTGCCTGTCCAACCTTGTGGGTTTTCTCCGGGTCCTCCGGTTTCCTCCCACTGCTAAAACCCCTACACGCAAGCGAAATGTTGAAATAAAATTAAAACCCTATGTTAGTCCCACAATGACCTAGTTTGTGTCGAGTGGACATTAAACCCCATTTCTCTCACTCTCTCTGAAGCACATTCAAAAGAGATTTTAGGTCAATAAGATAAAATAATTCAGTCCTAAACACAACCCAGATTTTGTCATATTGCAACCTTATAAACAGATTTGGTTAACATAGTACATCTCTATTTCAATAATGTGTTTAGAGTCAGCGCTTACGCTGTTGATCGCCATTTCCGCCAATTGCGATAAAAATATAATCTTGGCGATAAAATATTTAATCTGGCGATAACTTTTTCCTACATGGCGATTCTTTTTTACCTTTGGCAATAGTTTTTTCTAGTCATAATGACAAAGCGTTGATATCCACACCGTATAGACGCGTTACGGTCCATTGCGCTCGGTTGAATGACAGTGAGTCAATTAACAATCAATTAGGTATCAATAGACCTATCTTTTGTCTCTTGATCAATCTCGGATTGATAAGTATATACGGTAAGAGTAGTAATAAACTAATTAAGAGACAAAAGATTTAATTATTTGTTTTCAATACGAATCGGTGAATTTTTTTATGGTTTGTATATATTCAAAATGGCGGACACGTTGTCGGTGAACAATCCTCGATCGATTTGTTTGAGATTTTCGAAATTATGACGACTGTTTGATATATTTCTTACTGAAGTTACCAGTATGTGAATTTGTTAAAATAAGATACCCTAAACTTGTCCGAAGAAGTGATGGCATTTCACAATTATGTTCAATTATCTGATTTATGTGATGTATCTATTACTGCCATTTGTAAATTTGCCTTTAACCTAAGACAACATATTTCCAAAACTGTTTGTGATATTAGTAAGCGTTTGCTCACAATTCCTGTTACAACTACAGAACGTGAAGGAGGATTTAGTAGACACATTATATATATAAAAAACAAATACCGCAATTCATTAAAAACCAATACGCTCTAATGGTTGGCTACTCAGCAGTATTCGAAAGGTGGTTTCCCTGGATTTTAAAAATTCTTCAAAAAATGTGCTTCTGCAAAGCAGAAGAATATTGTAATTTGTAATAGACTATGTACAGTATAAATGTACATAAATATGTTATAAACATTACTGAAAATTTTAAATGTTTTTGGCGGAAGAAATATATGGCTAAAAAAAAAAAAAATTAAAATTGGCAGAAAAAAATGGAACCCAGAGTGAGCACTGTTTAGAGTCCTTCATCAGACAACCTGTAGAAAGCTGACAAGGTTAGTTAGGTGATGACCTTATTCCTTGTCATGTGCAAGACTTGGAATTGAAACTATTTCATCTCAATGACATATGAAATTAAATGAAATGGGGTTTAACATCCTGCTTTTCTGCACTGACTGGGGGGTTGTAATGGCCTAGTGGTCTAGAGTGCTGCGCTTCGACCTCTAGCTGGCCGGCCACCTCTAGCTTGCGGCTGTGGTTTCGAGCCCTGGTGTTAGCGTATGTGGCATGGAGACAGGGGCGCCTTCTCAACCTCGTGGGTTTCCTCCGGGCACTTCGGTTTCCTCCCACTGCTAAAGACCCCTATGCGCAAGTGAATTATTGAAATAAAATTAAACCATATGTTAGACCTAGTTGTGTTGAGTGGACGTTAAACCTCATTTCTCTCTTTCTCTGCACCGACCGTGCCCATGACAAATCACGAATCCCCGAACCTCCCCTCCCAGTGATAATAATTAAAGTCAGTGGTAAAAGACATCTGTTTTTATTTTTTAATCCTTGATAGTTGTTCCGTTATATTTTTCGTACATATTTAAAATGATATATTATGTTTGTTTTAATTCAGAACTCCCTTACAAAAAAGACAGCTAGATGGAGCTTTGAATCGAGTGCCAAAAGATTTCTATGAATGCGTTTGGCAGATATTGGAACGAACACCAGGTGGCATCAAAGTAGCAGGTTATTTATTACCCCAGGTATAAAGTTTGATTGATAGCTCAACCTTTTTTTTGAATCACTTGAATTTTTATTTACTGAATATCTCAATCTGACGTGTGCCATATAACAATTAAACGAGTAGGTCGCGCAGGATGCTTGTTTAGTTGTTTGGATGGATACAAAAGAATGGGGTTTATCCCATGACATTGAGAATTTGATGAAGTGTAGTTGAAAAAAGCTGCTGTCCAGATGAAATTTTCCTCATAGTACACTGCATGCTATAAGCACCACAGCTCCCTCAAGGCTATGGGCGTTGGATGGCCTAATGATTAACAAGTGTGCGCTGTATCATAAAGCCTGTCATTGAGTAAACTTGCTTGGTTTCAAATCCCCGGTTGTACGTGACATGGAGTAGGTTTCTGTCCAACCTCATGGTTTTTTTCTGGGTTCTTCGGTTTGCTCCCACTGCGAATTATTGAAATAAAATTAAACCATATGTTAGTCCCGAAATGACCAAGTTTGTGTCAATGGACGTTAAACCCCATTTCTCTCTCTCTCTCTCCCTCAAGGCTATCATTATGTTATAACTCAACTCTGTAAGTTTGACCATCGACCCCCAACATTCAATTGATGAGTTTAGGTGATTCATATTATTTGTTACAGCAACCAACCCAGTCTGATATGACAATGTATGAGTTAAATTTCTCTCTACTGGTAGAACAGATGCTGAGTAAAATAGTTGATCCATCTTATAGACAGATCATGGTGGAGGTCAGTTACTTTATACTTTCTATAGAATCCATACATACACCTCCATCGACTGAGCCATGACCGAGTCAGTAGACACCACAGGGCAGAACAATCTAGGCATCTCAAGATTTAATATATCATACTCCCTACCCCAACACACCACACATGTACATCCCTGCTGCAACTAAATCAGTCAAGGGTTGGGTGGCCGAATGGTTAACACGTGCGCCTTGGATCAGAAGACCTGTCATTGAATCAAGTCCAACTCAGGGGTTATCTCTGGGTCCTCTGGTTTCCTAAAAAAGCAGCAAAAGACCCCTACGCGCAAGCGAATTTTAAATATAATTGAACCATATGTTAGTCCCGAATTGACCTAGTGGAGGTTAAACCTTATTTCTCTTTCTCTCCCTCTAAATCAGTCAAATCTGTAGAAAGATACTCTTCAATCAGTTGTTTGTGGCAGTTCTTATACATATGAAATTACATTCAATTCAAATTATGTTAAATTAAAATGAAAACTCTTGTGATTGTTGATTGAGGGTGAAAAGAAGAAAATTTTGCAGAGTTATCTTTCCCGTCATATATTTCTTTGGTTTCCTCTCACTGTTAAAGATCCCTGCGCACAAGCAAATTATTGGAACAAAATTGAACTATATGTTAGTCAAAAAATTGACCTAGTTTGTGTAGAAAGGAGGTAAACGAGATTCCTCTCTCTTTCACCATCAACCTCTAGTTAAATAAAGAACCTTGCAATTATCCAAAATAACAGATTAACCATTAACTAGGTTGTGGACATTAAATCCCATCTCTCTCTCTCTCTCTCTCTCTCTCTCTCTCTCTGTGGACTTGTTTGTGTTGAAGGGAAAATTAACACTATCTTGTAATGTACTCATTTCTTTGTTTTAGACGTTTATGGTAGTTTCCACCATCTTAGATAGAAATAAAGAATTAAGTTTTCATCAGAGTGTCAACATGGATCGGGTAATTATAAAACTTTGATTTTGATCTAATATAATAAATATAATATATGTAGCCATGACATTACAGTAGCTGTAGTGTAATAAATATATAGTTTTGTTACCCAAAAGAAATCACAAATTCTCTAAACTTAAAGTGACTTGGTGTCATACTATATTGATAAAAATGCAAACCATCTTTTATTTCTTATTGTTCCAAATTTCGTTTTTATTTGTTTTCAGAGTGGTATCTTATATTAGGTGTTTCAGCTTGATTAACATATGGGGAGGTTGGATGACCGAATGGTTAGCATGTGTGCGCTGCGCTGTATCATACGGTCTGTCATTGAGTCAACTGGCAGGGTTTTGATTCCCCAGTTGTCCAACCTCGTGGGTTTTCTCCGAGTATTCCGTTTACCTCCCACTGCTAAAGACCCCTACGCACAAGCGAATTATTGAAATAAAATTGAGCCATATGACCTATTTTGTGTCAAGTGGACGTTAAACCCCATTTCTCTCTTTCTCTTTGACTAACATATTGAGTATTTACAGAGATATGATGAACTGAATATTTTACCATATTTGTCATTCCCTTCAGATGATATTGATAATTCATCACCATGCATTTATATAGCCTAGGTATTGAGTGAAATCATTTGATGAGCATCTTTTTAATTTGATTTATTTCCAAGCAGGGAGATAATTTTATTCTTTTCTGGATTATTTAATTAAATAATTTGAGTACATTTTACTTATCATCTATTTTTGTTGTCAGGCAACCTAGATTGACATTTATTTTTTTCAATTGTTTTTTCACTAGATTATACAAGAAGCATTTGATGAGTTTCAGAAAGATTTAAGCCAATCAGAAGGACGCGAGAAACAGGATGATATGAAATGTTTCTTTAACACTCCGCCGAATATTAAACGTGGAACAACGAGTTACATCGGGAAGGTTGTTATAAAAATCTTACTGGACGGAGAGCTGAATGTTGCCACGGAAGAAATGTGTCTTGTATCTTAAATGATTTCAATGGAATGGTTCCAAGAGTTTGTTTTAATACCTCATCTAATATTAGTATTCACATTTTATTAGAGGGAGAGCTGAACTTTTCTGAAGACATAACAAACAACGCTGGAAAACAGTGCAACTAAATACGGAAAAAAATGTGTCAACCCTAATTCCCAAAATTTTATCCAACGCTGTAGGGTATGTGAACTTACCACAGGACTGCATCCGAGCCACCTTGTGTGTCAACTCTAATTCCCCAAATATTGCCACCTCTGGCTTGCGGCTGTGGTTTCCAGCCCTGGTGTGAGCGTATGTGGCATGGAGATAGGGGCGCCTTCTCAATCTCGGGGGTTTCCTCCAGGCACTCCGGTTTCCTGCCAATGCTAAAGACCCCTACACGCAAGCAAATTATTGAAATGAAATTAAAATCATATGTTTGTCCCAAAATGACCTAGTTGTGTTGAATTGACGTTAAACCCCATTTCACTCTCTCTAATTCCAAATATGAAATGTAATCCAAAGCTGTATGCCATATGAACTTACCACACGATTACATCAGAGCCACCTCATCTGAACCCTGTACTGAGTGACATCAGGTGTTCCAGATAGTGTAAGCAAACCTTCCATTTTGCACAATATCCATGTTTGTTACCATAATGTGGTTTGTTGAAAGTTTAGGATTTCTATAAAATTGTTTTATAAAACTAACTGTCGTGTATCATGTAGAAAGATTGTAGTATAAATGACTAGACCGTACTTTGTGAGAGCCACTTTAACAGTTTCTAAAAGACTGACGATTGCACTCTCAAAATCTTCAATTTACATTACAATATAATTATGAATATATTTCAAAGATTTATTTGTGGTCAAATTACAATTTCATTCTGATCTAATTTTATTAATCCTGCATCGGTAAAACCTTTAAATAAATTCATTATGATAAGAAAGGACATTGTAATATGACCTGATGTGGTAGTATAATCCTTCTGGTTCTCTACATGTTTCATGATCTTTTAGAGGCATTTAGTAACTGGGTAGAGCAATAAACTATAACACATACTTATCAGTAATTGTTCTTCCATAAGTATGTGTTATAGTTTATTACATGTTTCATGTCTCCCATTCAAGAGGTATTCTTGTTTAATCTCAGTTAATTATATATTATTGTTGATTTATATTCTATGATGTTTGAGGTATGAGGTATACTTCATATATGATAGATGTGAACATAAAATAGATTGAAAATTTAATTGTTTAATTGTGTGAATAGTGTAAGTTTGAAACTTGCTTATAGGTTTGACTAGATTTTTTATAGATAACATTTTGTATAACGTGTAGATTTAGCTTGATTACTGTACCCTACATGTTACTGATTATCAATGATTAGTGTTTTGTACATTTCACTGTTTAGCGTGCCATACATGTCACTATTTAGTGTGCCATACCCATCACTGATTAGTGTACCCTATTTAGTGTATTAGACCAGTCAATGATTAGTGTACCCTACATATAAATGATTAGTGTGCCTGCCTATCGCTGATTAATGTTTTGTACATGTCACTGTTTAGTGTGCCATTCCTGTCACTGATTAATGTACCATACCTGTAACTGATTAGTATACCATACCTGTCACAAATTAGTGTACCATACCCATCACTGATTAGCATACCATACCTGTCAAAGGATAAGCGTGTCATACCTGTCACCGATTAGTGTGCCATATATCTCACTGATTAGTGTGCCATACCTGTCAACGATTAGTGTGCCATAGCTGTCACTGACTAGTGCACTGTATCTGTCATTTATTAGGGTTTCATTTCTAAAGTTTCAGTGACAGGTTTAGACAAAATGGGTACCAGCCACAATACTGTTATTTTATATAAAGGTTCAATAAATCAAGTAAGCCAGGTATACCACAGGTGGAATCAGGTCCAGGTTAGTCTAGCTTTATTAAGTTTTTTTTATAATACAATAATTCTGTAATATATGTAAATATGTAACCAAAAAATATAGTAAAAATAAATTTGTATATACATTGTACCCACCCACATGTCAATTTGTCCACACTTATTCAGGTTTTCATTAGCCTGATTGGTGAAGAAAAGTAGGATGTTTAACCACATTTCATTCATTCATTTATTCCTCACTTACTCGACAGAGTACCCATTGATTGTACCTATTGTTTTGAAAGTAGTTCCAGAGGTATTGCCCCTGACTGATAAACATATTATTCACTCTACAATGTTGAATTCTTGACAGATTTTCATACAATTTTCTGGAAGTGTTACTATTAGAGAAATGATAGATGCTATGAGATTTTAGTTCTTTCACAAAACTAGTTCCCGAGCTATTGCCTGTGACTCTTGATTATAAACAAACGTACACTACCAATGACTGCAGAACTTTGTTTTTGCTTGATTCTCAGCATTTTTTCAGAAATATGGCATGTATTGGGTTAAAGATGATATTACAGCAGGCTGAGGGATAGGAAAGGTTTAGTTGTCTATCATGTTTGCTTTAGATTGTAAGGTCTGTCATTAAGTCAAGTGGCATTCTTTTCGATACCAAGCTAAATGAAATAAGAAGTAGGGTCTCTACATAACCTGGGGGATCACGTGGCTAAGTTGGTGAGGCGCTGGCTCACTAGCCTGGAGGTTGATTGTTCGATCCCTGCATTGGCCGAGAAAATTTATATCGATTTTCCAGTCATGGTTCACCCTTGTCAGTGATGCAAAACTGAGGGCCTGACAATGATAGCTGTCTAGTTGTTCAGAAGGGACAAAAAAACGAGGTCCTGTGTAAACATTGGCGTGCACGTAAAAGATCCCTTGTCAGTTTGAATTCGATATAAGAGAAGGCCGTAGCGCCATTGCCCGGGCAACAATTTCCCTCACAGCACACTGTATGGCATATGCCCCTCTGCCATTACCCAAGGTTAGGACATTCAACCCCCATTTCATGTCATTTCCACATAACCTTGTAGCTTTTTTTTCTCTGGCTGTTTGTGTTTCCCCCCACTGCTAGAAACTGCTAGATGCAAAATAACCTAATTTGTGTTGAGTAGAGTTAAACCTCCCTTTCTCTCTTGCTCTCTCTCTCTCTTTCATTGCAGCTGCTGGTGTGTCTATGTTATGTTTATGATAAATATTATTGTTTTTGATACCCTGTATGTAAATAAATATATAAAATTGTGAATCTCCAAGAGGTTGTTAATTGGAATGATTTATTTTCATTTTATTGCCATTCTTTGTTTTATTGTTTTGTTTTTGAAGAAATAATAAAATCGTGTCGTAATATAATGACTTCGTGTTTAACATTAATTCTATCATCATGGACCGTCAAATGGTTAGCATGTCCATGCTGTATCATAAAGCCTGTCATTGAGTCAACTGGCGAGGTTTCGAATCCCTGGTTGTACGTGACAAGGAGTAGGTCGCCTGTCCAATTTCATGGGTTTTCTCTGGTTTCCCCCCACTGCTAAAGACACCTACGTTCGTGCAGATTATTGAAATAAAATTAAACCCTATGTTAGTCCTGAAATGACCTAGTTTGTGTTGAGTGGATGTTAAACCTTATTTCCCTCTCTCATTTTGCATACTTCAACAAGATTATGCTAACAAGAAGGAGACAGTGAATAAAGAGGGAGAGAGAGAAATGGGGTTTAACGTCCACTCAACACAACTAGGTCACTTCAGGACTAACGTATGGTTTAATTTATTTCAATAAATCGCTTGCACGTAGGGGTCTTTAGCAGTGGGAGTAAACTGGAGTGCCCGGAGGAAACTATGAGGCCCCTATCTCCATGCCACATATGCTCACACCAGGGCTCGAAACCACAGCCGCAAGCCAGAGGTGGCTGGCCAGCTAGAGGTTGAAGCACGGCACTCTAGACCACTAGGCCATCCCAACTCCCCCTCAGTGAAAAAGGTGCTGGCTTATTATTTATCAGGCAGTCTCCCGGTTTTCAATCCTAACTCTGGCAGAGAAAGTTCTTTTAGAATTTTCAGGTTTGATTACTTCTTGACACTGGTGCAAGATAGCAGGCCTGAAAATGAACAAGTGTCTAGTTTGAAAGTGACAAAAAAACCTGATGTCCTGTCTGCATGTTGCTGTGAACGTAAAATAACCCTTGATGGTCAGAATTCAATGAAGGGTAGGAAGAATTGCTGCAGTATTGTGTTTTTTTATGCCCATGTTCATTAGGCCAGTTGGTGCTGAAAAGTTGGAGGTTAAACCCCATTTCATTTCACATAACAGGTCGAGATCTAAAATTTTATGCACCTCAGGAACCAACACTTTTTTTTAAAGGGATCCAGAAAAATAAATCTGGGCACACCTAAGTAGTAGGGTTGCTGACTCCCCCAACCTCACCCTCAGTAGGTTTTTTGGTTTAACTCTATAAGAGCCCCATGTGCAAGCTCATTAATTATAGCTTTATTAAATCTTTCACCAATAATTGCCTGGTTCTGTCAAGTTCAACTCGGTCTAGAACAACTCTATGGTTTACTACAGCGAGCTTCATCACATGGTGGTCATGGTGGGCTGATTCCAGTCATGGGAAGCTAAATGGGCCTATGTCTTAATTTTGCCTCTGAATGCTTTAAGATGTCCCTGTCAAATTTAATAAAGAACCATTAGAAAACAACAGAGACGAGATAAGTAAACACCAGCCATGTTTAGACTCTGTGAGGTGCACTTTAGTAGCAATGAAACATCAAAGGGTCAAAACTTGCTTCATAAGTGAGAGAGAGAGAAATGGGCTTAATGTCCACTTGACACAAACTAGGTCATTTTGGGACTGACATATGGTCTAATTTTAGTTGAATTCGCTTGCACGTAGGGGTCTTTAGCAGCGGGTGAAAACCCACGAGGTTGGACAGACCACCCTACTCCTTGTCACGTACAACCGAGGATTCGAAACTTTATGATGCACGCACGTCGCACATGCTAACCATTCGGCCATCCAACCCCCATTCCTTCTTAAGTGATTTTAAACAGAAAAGCAAACAATAAAAGATCTGCAGGAAAAATTATTTATTCTATCCATTCATCTAAAACATTCATTCTTCACGCTGATCTTTTATACATTGTATTATACAAATACAAGATAAAGAGGGTCAAACGTCTCATCAAATACATGAAATAACGATTTTAATCACCACGGCAACACAGCAACAAATTTAACATTGATAGAATCATATAATCTGGGATATCATTCACAAAAATTTAAGCCAAGATATTTAAAGAAAGCAGCCATATCATTGATTGAGGATTCATATTGTCATCAAAATATTAGCTCTTGGCCAATGAAATGGGTGAATTCTGAAAATATTTTAGTTATTAGCTGTTGAGAATAAGGTCTCTGATTCTTTATTTGAGATAAATGAAAACCTAAAAATTTCAAAAAAAAATCAGAGTTCTTGTAATAATGGCGTAAAAGTCATTATTTCTGTAAAATTATTGTGAATAAAGGTTTCAGACCACTAATTCTTTCAACATCATTTTGTGACATGTCGCTGTGATTTCAACAATAATAATAATTATATATAATACAACAAATAGTTACCAATATTTTCATTTTTCAATCTTTATATCAACATCTACAAGTTTAAGGACCAGCCTTTAAATTGGCTTCAAAATAAATTCTGAATCACTCAAATTCTTAAAATGAAACCAAAAGCATTGTGTAATCTTAATTCCATGTCACACACTATCAACCGTAACTTGAATAATTTGAAATTAAATAAGTTCAGTGACAATCCAAGACAAACTCTCTTTGACCCTGAACCTCTTTGATCGCCAGCTCAATTAATTTATTTACGATGGCATTAACGGCAAGATATAGTCCTGAGGGGTACCCACTCATTTATTAAATACTTTCAACTAATTCAATTAAATCTTTTCTGAGGAAAAACACAACAATTTATTGAAATTCAAGCTTTGTTGGGTTTTTTAATCTCTTCAAAGTTTCTTTATTTTGAATATTTTGAGCATTATATCAGGGTGGGAGATGAAGAGAGAGACCTTACAGTTTGTTATCAAAGTTTATCATGTAAATATATTACTGCGGAGCAACTGTGTCATATATTGTTTTATCTAACTTTAATTCTACAGTACACAAGGATTTCTGAACAAGGGAGGTAATCATCAATCAAACAATCTCTCTGGGTACATGTACATGGCTGTATATATATATAATGTTAAAATTTAAATATTTTATGGGTTTCATAAATAAATAAAATTGAATACAGATTTAAAATAGCCTAATAGTTAGAAAATTAGCGATTTATGTCCCATATAAAGCAGAAATAGATGATTTAGTGAAGATCATATTATTTTTGTCAAATGGATATGGCAATTCCTGTTAATAAAGAAAGTTTGCCATTCTACAATTGTTTATTTAACACCGCAAAAATAATTTACAACAATTATTTCAACTTGGTTAAAAAAAGCACATTCAGCAGACTAATTAATGTAATCAACACCCTTAACCAATTATATCACAATTTTATGACACTAACGAGGTAGATCAAATCCATGCATAATTAATTTTGCATTATCAATATTTTGACAATGGCAGTCATATATACTCATCTATTCAGTTCTCAACTCAAATTGAGCATTTTTAAAATTAAATTTACAATCAAATGGTCAAGAAAAAAACCTGGATTTGTTTTATTTTTAAAACCAACCAAGCCAACAAATTATATATAACATTTAAGCTGTTGAAAGCAGAGAAAGCACATTACAATTATTTATTTTTTTTTAAAAAAAACAACACTTAAAAATTGAAATTGAATTCAATTATGGAAAAAAAATACAAACAAAAATGCAAGTCATCTTTTCTATGGTGATTTCTTCATTAAGTGGACTAAATTCAAAAAGAAATCACCAAGATGGGCAAATCTATTTGGTATTGTTTTCCATAATCAACTATTCCTGTAATTCATAATCAGTAGGATCAACTTTAAGCGGAACCGTATATTCAGTAATTATAAATGGTTTTCAGATACAAAATAAACAACAATTAAATGGCATCCTCTCTAATTAACGTGCACACATTTTCTCATGTTCAATAATATCATCAAAACATTATTTTCAATATGTTACGTTTCATTTAGCACCAAAAGAAACAGAAATAATACTCGTTTTTTATAACAGTAAATGGTCACCATAGTAACTATAATTTACTAAGATGAAGAAAAGTTGAAAAGATTAATTAAATAATAAGCTTCCCCAATCTTAAATTAGAATTAAAGTATGTCAGGAACATATTTATCATTTGCTTGATAAAGACGAGAGTGTCCTCATCGAAAAACGGCGTTCAGTATTAAACTCAGGAATTGTGTATCCATAAATTGAACCTTGTGTTTATGGTAGAAGTTAAGAATATGGCTATTTGACCTCTTAGCTTAATATATAAAATGTATATCCTGATTGAAAAATATCTCAATAAACTCTCAGTTGCAGCCTTGTTAATTAATTTACATAATAATGTCTGAGGACGGAGAAAAATTAATTGCAATAACAGCATTAATTACACAAGTTTTAATTAAGCCATATTTTAGAGTATGATATTAATTAATTTAGGAGAGTTTATTTTATACAGAGAAAGTGTGTGTTGATGATTTGAATTAAATACAGATGTCAGAATGAGAAATGAATACATGAGGATATAATATATTATAATAATCTAGGCCAATAAAATCTATTTATGTGACTCAGGCTTTTACGCAAATTTGAATAACTTGTTGCTGGTGCACAAGGTCAAATATGCAATTTGTTGCTAGGGTGCAAGATAAAATATGCAGTATACTTGCTTGTTGTTAATGCGCAAGGTGAAATACCCTATATGAATAACTTGATGCTTGTGTTCAAAAGTAAAATATGTAATTAAAAATACAATGTACCATCCATCTTTTTTATTTTTACGGAGTAACCAAAAAATAAGCTTGAGCCATTTTTACAGTTGAGGCATAGAGTAGTTTATACCTCTAGGCCAGTATGCTTTAATCTTTTGAATTTACAAGGTCAAGGTGAAACATACTGCCATGGCCGCAAGAGAGAGGCAGGCATGATGATCAAATTGATATTCCTAATATATAATCGAGGTAGATCTATGTGAGATTACATGATTTGGGGGAAGGGGAGGCGGCATGGGAAATTTTCTTTTGATGGTTTCATTAGAATTAGCCCACTGATTTCAAATTGATATATCATTACCGGTATCATTAAGTCACTTAATTTGATTTTCAACAATAACTATTATTTGATTTAAGGTTAATTAGAATAACTTGACTAAAATGGCTTGTTAATGTTAACTAAGTATTCCTTACTGATTCTGAAAACCATTACTTTGGTTATTTAAAAGTGCTTCGGATACACATTAATGTATTCTCAACTGGAAAAACTAAAATAACACCGGTAGTCTAGTAATCACAACAACAAGCTCACTGACTTGATATGGAACAGCCTGTTTCACGAAATTTTAAATAAGATAAAATCCTTATTTTAGTAATTTGATTGGATAATAGTAGATTAATATTAGTGCTTAGCCAATCAAAATTCAGGTATCTCTAAAATTTGGATTTTATCTTTAGTTAAAACTTCGTTAAACAGGGCCCAGGTTTACAGAATCGAAGAGCAATATTCATTCAACTGGGCTACTGAACAAATTTAAATTACCTAATTTTTTAAATTCTACTTATTTCTAACAATCTGTAACCAACCAAGAGAAATATTGCCACAAATATCCATTATCCTACATTTATATGAAATATAGATATTGAACAATCATAAAGTTTCTGTTTAATTCCATGCAAATTTGTGATGATCGTCATTTTGACGTTTGGATATTTATGGAAATCTTTCTTTTGATTGAAACGGCCAATCCCATAATTTCAACTTTTATAAATTGTAATTGTAATTTAACAGGTATAAAAACCACTAGTTTACAACTCTGCTGACTCTAGAAGTCGAGCTACTGCAAATTTCATCAGCTGTGTGCCGATTCTAACCCAAAAGTAAGATTAATTTACAATTTAATATTTAATTTCACACTTGAATCTGATTCTCCCGAATTTTATTAAGAATCTTACTTCTTACAGTCACCTAGCTTGGACCTGGGATTTTATTTGCATTTCACCTAGGAACTTACATATATAGGGTACTTAAAAGATAACTTCTAAGACGGTTAAATTCTACATGAAAACTACATGGCATCCCCAGGGTTAATAAGGACTCAGTTAGAAGCAGTGAGAGCTACAAATACTGTATCCCGAGGACAAATTGGAAAATTTTCACAAGACACCAGGTCCCTGTATGCAAATATTATCTGAGATTAATTACACACACGAAAACAATGAATACATTTGGCTCTATCGAATTATGTGTGTGTAAAATTAGGATTTCTTCATAAAGGGATCTGAAATACTGCGACGTCAGGTTTAACAGAGCGTGCACACAGCTGATCTTAACTTCAAATGACTTAGATTGTTTAATTTGCACTTATTATTGAGGATTTTTTCTAGCTGAAGTAGATATTAAACAGCCCTTGTAATATCAATTTGTACATACCTTGTTTACTTTTATTTTCAAAAAATAAAATATGATTTAAAAACTTAGATTATGAACAAATTGATATTACGAGTAGCTGCTCTGTATCCCAAACAAGCTAAACACAATATAAATTGTAATAATGCCCATGGCAACAATGATAATCTAGACCATTCTAATACAAATTCATTAATCAGATTAAGGACTAACTAATTTGAAATGTGAAGGAGTCCTATATGCTTTTTACTTATTAATAGTATTAGAAACAATGTAATGCAGAATAATTTAGGAGTTGGCAATGGTTATTAAGTTCAGGATAAAGGTCTATAATTCCCAAGATTTCCAAGAAGTCTGGGAACATAAATATATTTTCTATACAACTAGCAGGGGATAAATTTCCAAAAACCATCTGCGGGTACAATATGAGAAATAGCAATAAATAACTATTACAGATATATAAAAGTTTATAAAATTATTTTTTTATTTATCATTTCTATATTTTCTTCATTTTTTTTTTCCACAAGCATATTTTTTGCAGTTTTTTTATACATTTTTTTTGTATTTTTCATTCCTGCAAAACTTTGTGTGGCAAAATTAAAAATTTACAAGTTATAATAACAACTAGTGAAATTTACAAATAAAAGAAAAGAAACTTTTACAACAAGTTCGGAAAAATTTACAGATTTCTTATTTTTTAACCTTATAATGTACACATAATTAATATCTACCTTCCAAATGAGTTTAAAAACAAAAAAAAATTCAAAATATCAACAAACATTTAAATGGAAAACATAATTCTAATACATCTATTTAAACAAATTTTCCATGGGAAATAAAATCTCATGTATATACCATGGCTTTATTAAAACAGTTTTTTGTTTTTCTTAAAATTTTTATCATGACGGATGAAATACAGTTATGTCTTAAAATATGTTTTTCAAAAAATAATATGCCTCTGTTGTCTATTGAAAATTGGACCATTCTTCAATAGACATTTAAATAATAAACCAACTGGCTTGAGTAAATAAAAACAGAAGTGTGTTATTTTTTAAAATCCATATCTGAAGCCCATAGACCCTTTGCCAGAAAATCTTGTATACCAGTCACCCAAATTTTTACACTGACTAAGCGAGTGGTTTCCCGAGACCCAAACAAAGCGCCACTAGATTTAATTAGGTGCACAGCAAAAAGGAAAGATTTTTTTTCAAGATACACAGAATAACATTGAATAAAATTTATTGTCTATTTATTAAAATAAAGAAACAAGTTTTTCTTTATTTTTAATTATCTATATTTCTATTTTCTGCTACTGTGTATCAATCCCTTTTTTGAATAAATTTTTATATTTAGAAACCACTGGAGCTTATCATTTTTAGTTCTGTGAATTAGAAAGTACCGTTTCCACAGAAAGTATGGGATGACTGATTCAAAATTTCTGGCAAGTAATCCCCGATTTAAAATGTATTACTTAATTCATTCCACTGTTTACGTTAAATAAGGATGAAAATAGGAGAAATATGTGATTAAAACAATAATTATAATAAATATGTCTTCTCTATTCTAAATAACAATTATAACTTTAGGGTATTTTAAATATTAATTTACTTGTAATTTCTTTTTGTCTTCATTTAACTCAGATCTTTTTAAAAATGGGGGAAAGATCTTTTAACTTAATTTATGATGAAATAATTTAGTCCTATGATCGGCCGTTTTTACCTCTGGCCGTAACGAGCATTCAAAGCACCACTTTTGCACAAGTTTCTGCTTCTTTGAAGTTGCTTCTTACCGGTTGCTTGAAAGTTCCGGCATTTATTAGAACGTTCTAAATTAGATTTGTTATATTTTTTGGTATTTCTACGTTGTTGCTGCCTGATTGCTTTGACTGCCTGTACTTGGATATTGACGCCAGCCGAGGGTGTCACAAGCTGGGGTTGACGATGGCGCGGGATAATGACGACTTGTTGGGGCTGCTCTTGTTGACTTTGTTGCCGGGTTCGGCTCGCTACTGGTTCTTCATCCTCTGATTCTGAAGACACAGAATGCATGCTAATTTCACTAACAGTACTATCACAGATATTAGAATTATAAACAGACATACTAGGATGTTCTATTAATAAATTTTCCAATGGATGGTCACTAACGGTAGAATTTCTCCTACGGGAAAACGAGAAACAAGGGGGTGGCGTAATGATCCAGCTCTCACCGGAATCGCCTTTCGTACGATATTTAAAATGCGCCTGACTGCCAGGACTGAGGGATTCCGGAGATGAAGTTGGATGCGAGTTAGAAAAGTCTGTTTCTGTTTCAGACGGACAGCTGCTATCCCCCTCCGTCACATCGGACATATGTTGGTCCCCCTCACTTGTTGCAACACATAATGGCGGTTGTTGTTGTTGTTGGGGTGACTTTGATTCATCTGGAATGGAATCAAGTTAATCTTTAGATAATTCCTGATTCTTCTTACTCAATTAAGCTTTCATATAATACTCAAACTTTTATATTTGTGTTTTGATATTTTACAACTTCATGCATTAAGATTATTAAAATTTCATAGTTATTAAGTTAATGATTATTAGGAAAATTTACCCTAAGTGCCGTAGCAGACATAAAAGGAAGCAAAGCTCAATTAAATGTCAACCAGCCTATGGAAATATGCGTAGGGGTCTTTAGAACTGGGAGGAAACCCATACTAGTAATGGTAGGTATATAGGGATCATCGAAATTTCATAGTTAAAAAGGAAAATTTCTTCAAGTGCCATTGCAGACATAAAAGAAAGGAAAGCTCAATAAAATGTCAACCAGCCTCTTGTCTGTGGAAATGCTACCATTATAGAAATGTACTAATTGGATGGGATAATGTCTTGCTTTCAATCAAGGCTGGACCGAGGAAGCAGAAGTTGGATCTTTTGCAAATTTTCCCTAATTATTGAATATGTCTCTTAATGCTGTGACCTCCTGGGTCAAGTCAGTGAAAAGAGGTTACATTTTCCTTAACAATGACTTGCAATAGTCAGTAAAACACATCGAACCAAATGCATAAGCAATTTTGACTAAATCTGAATGGCAAGCCCCCCCCCCCCCACTGCGCATGGTAGGAGAAACTGAGATGTTAACGCACAACGAAAATAAAATGAAATATTGATAATAAGTATACGCAGGGACTGTTTATATATATTCTATAAATATGAAAGACATATCTGAATTAAATGAATCACAATTCCGGTATTGGATTGGTTCTACCAAACAAAGGGATTAACTATATTAATCTATTAATCTCATAACTTATATTAAATTCTATTTTAATTCAAAAACCAAACAAATGATGGAAGACAAAGGTTGCAGCAGGAGAAAGAGGTTAAACTAGGAATTCTATGTTTAATTATCTATCTATGATGGATGGAGAGAGTAAGCGAATGAGTTGATGAATGAATGAATAAATGAAAGCAAGAGGAGAAATAAGCAGATGAATTTAAAGCAGCCAACAACACAACAACCACCAAAATTCTAGGTTAAAACATAAAATAAAAAAACAATCGAAAAAAAATAAATTCAACTTTTCCGAAACACCAAATGACGTATTTAATCTAAATGATGGAGGCAAAGTACAGTCATAAAACTCCAGGGATATTTTATCTGACAAGGGATACAATACTGATATTGCTGGTCGATGTTTTAAACTGGATTGTCTTTGTAATTGTGCCCTGCATACCCAGTTACTATGAGCTGTTGCAATGTGTAGTTCTATTCCAATTATTTGGTCCATGGAAAAATCGGAGTAAATATTCCCCTGTTTCCCCCCGAATAGCATTCAGTCACGCTACGCTCTCCCTAGATATACGTACCATTAACATCTACGATCACCCATCCTTCATTGTTATCCTTAGTTTTAAGGTCAACAGGGGTTATGCTGTCTGCCTCGGCAGCAGAAGCACCAAAAAAGAACCCAGTTACACTGCTCAGCATGATTGGTTCCTGAAAAATAGCAAAATAAAATACTGTTTATTTGATAGTTTAAATTGATATATTTCAAAACAGTAATTAATATCTCAGTTTTGATGAAACGGAAACCAGAGGACGAACATCTTTTGCAAAGGAGATGCAGACTAATTGGAGAAATTTGGTTTCTACATAGTATGTATAATAAGCTTACATGAAACAAACTTCTTTTTCTTAGAGTTTCCTTAAAAATTTAATTCGTAACAGTCTGATTTTTTAATTCACTTTTTACAGAAGCATCCCATTTTTGGCTTTTGACCTGTACCTAACACAGATATACCACAGAAAGAGAAAACCCCATGAAATAGTTTCTACTTCTCCTTCTCACCAATCACCATGTTTCTGCTAAACAATAATTGGATGATTGTTTTTAGATCAAATCAACCAGATATATGAAAGGGATGTCAAGAATATAACTTTATTAGTAAGTTTATAGCTAATATTAAAACCATTGTGTACCTAATTAACATAAACAAGTTCTCTATACATGTACATATGTTGCTTCAGGGGACTATAAAAAAAATAACCTATTTATTATTGTCATAAACAGTAAACAAAAATAGACGAGGAGATTGTCAATCATGTATAAATAAAATTTGGATGTTTAAGAGTCTCTTGCAGATTAATCTATTGAGCTTTAAATTTGGAAAAATGGCAGAGGGAGTGAAATGAGGTTTAACGTCCACTCGCCACAAACTAGGCAATTTCGGGACTAACATAGGGTCTTGTTTTATTGAAATAATTCGCTTGTGAGTAGGTCTTTAGCAGTGTGTGGAAACCGAAGGACCTGGAGAAAACCCCCGAGATTGGACAGGTGACCCGACCCTACTCCTTGTCACTTACAACCAGGGATTCGAAACCATGCCAGTTGATTCAATGACAGGCTTTATGATACAGCGCATGCATGCTAACCCTTCAGCTTATTACAAAGCATGGTGCAATCTTGTTTTCATGCAGATATCAGTAATTTCGAATGTTTTCTTTTTACAGTAATTATAATGTAAGAGGTGCTTTTTTAAAAACTTCTTTAATCTTATAAATAAGCAAGAAAGGGACTTTAAAAGTTTAATTTAGAGAAATGGCAGCCATGTGCTTATTACAAATCTTAATGCAATCTTGTTCTTCAATGCAATTATCAGTAATGTCAAGGATTTTCTTTTTACAGTAATTAAAATGTAAGACTATTTATTGAAAATCTTTTATTTAATTTTACAAAATAGCAAGAAAGGAATACTGCATTTTCCTAATTTCAATGAATATTGTCATCAAAGGAATCTCAAATAAAATGCAGTTTATGGATCATGATTTTCTTTTCTAATGTTAACATCAACAATTTGACCCAGGGCAAAATCAATCTTAATTTCCATTAAAAAAAAATATAGAAGAAAATTATATTTATATCAAACTAAAATGCAGTAAAGATTGCATTTTTTCTTTAATAAAATCAATACACAACTCACTGTACTATAAAAATATCCAATTGGCTGTTACTAATAAATCCTTATAATTCTTATGTACCAGTAATAGGTAATTAACTATTCTAATGTCAGATTATAATGTCTCTAATAACCAGTTAAACTTCTTCAACGCTCAAAGGTATTGCATGATAATATACAATAATCATACTAGAATAAAATGATATATCATGTCATTATACCCTGATATCTAGGCAACGTTTGTGTGTTAAACCTAATGCTGACTTCACTGCTGACAAACGGTGAGAATTATTTCAAAATGTGATGCAATCACCAGCCATGTTATTTATAAACATCAATAACATGTTTGGCTGGTTTTAAATTTTATAATACATAAAAAAATATTAGGCCTAGCTAAATAACATTATGTACTGTCGGATGGAGGGTGTTACAAGGGCAGTTTTTAATCATTCAGATTGAACAAAAAAAACAAAGCCCTGTAACAGGTGAGTGAGAGAGAGAAATGGGGTTTAACGTCCACTCAACACAACTAGGTCATTTCAGGACTAACATATTATTATGGTTTAATTTTATTTCAATTATTTGCTTGCGCGTAGGGGTCTTTAGCAGTGGGAGGAAAGGGGAGAGCCTGGAGGAAACCCACGAGGTTGAGAAGGCGCCCCTATCTCTATGCCACATACGCTTACATCAGGGCTCGAAACCTAGGCCACAAGCCAGAGGTGGCCGGCCAGCTAGAGGTCGTAGCGCGGAACTCTAGACCACTAGCTCCCCCCCCCCCCGTAACAGATGAAATTTGCCTCATAACACCATACATGGCATATGCCCATGTCTGTCTTTATTAGTCCAGCTGGTGCAGAAAAGTAGGACGTTGACCCCAGTTCATTTCACTTAGAACAACTAGATCTCTTGATCCAGGGCAAAAATAAACCCTGTCAATTTCCTTGGATTCAACACATGGATCTGTTTTGTCGTATGACTATCGACTTTGTTGATAACAAAAATTCTATATCAACAGATAAATCCAATGTGGAGATATAATTGTTTGAGTGTTCCTGAATCAACACAGTAAGCCAAATATAAAACTAATAACAGCAAACAAAACGGTTTCCGCTTAATCTTGCCAATCAAAAATTGAAATATATGGAGCTTGTTGAATAATGTTGTTTACTAGACTCTTCATCATTTTTAGAAGGGCAGTAATCTTTATTATCTTAGAATAAATTATTTTAAAGTAACCATGCTTAATTTGACTTTTTTGAAAATATTCAATTTCTGAGGGTTTAAAATGAGAGTACGAAATTGATTATTTAACATTTCAATAATAATCAAGAAATAAAAATATTAAAGTCAGATAATAATCTCACAGCAGCTTAGATTCAAATCGAATTACGGTAGAAACAGGTCCATCAAGATGGAGGCAGACTTGTTAGTATGACTTTGTTACATTGGTTTTGGATTAATGAACGGATTGAATTTAAATTACTTTTTTTTCAAAACAATATTTTATTCACAGGATAGAGAAACAAGCCAGAGGCTTATATAAATCGGCTTCCCGAAAGCAAAATACATAAATTATGATATAAACATATATTATAATGTACAACAGACTTTGAAAGGACTGTGTAACATCCATTATGAGACTTTTTCACAGGGTGCAGTTATTTGAGTGGATAATTATTTATTATTAAGTTTCAAAACACTTGGATAATTTAATAAAATCATGAACAGCACATACAATATTTTTTGTTAGTTAAATTACATGTATGGTACTTTGTTTGACGTACAAAGAATGAAACTGTACCTTCCTTCGAACAAGAGCTAATTCATCATCATCCTTCGTTTAGAATAGTAGAAACCTTAGTCAAATGACAAATCTCTAATAACGATGGCCAATTACAACTTAAATCTTTTTTTGTGCAATCTTTTGAGTACACTGCTACTGTAGGCCTATACTATACTGTTACAATCCTTTCCACCTCATAAAAAGCCTTATCGACATTGAAAACCTTACTGAAGGCATATTTATTTTGACATTATATTTAGTGGTGCCTTTGAAGAGAGTGAGAAATGGAGTTTAACGTCCACTCGACACAAACTATGTCATTTTGAGACTAACATATCATATTATGATTTTAATTTTATTTCAATAATTCGCTTGCGCATAGGGATCTTTAGCCATGTACAACCGGTAGTGGTGTCTTGGTGTAGGACTTTTATTGTACAGAGTTGAATCACAAACGCTTTGAACATACTGTGCGGAATAGAGAGAGAAAGAAATTGGGTTTAACATCCACTAGACACAAACTAGGTCATTTTGGGACTAACGTATGGTTTTCAACTTTTATTCCAATAATTCACTTGCGTGTAGGGGTCTTTAGCAGTGGGAGGAAACGAGAGTGCCCGGAGGAAACCCACGAGGTTGAGAAGGCGCCCCTATCTCCATGTCACATACGCTCACACTAGGGCTTGAAACCCAAGCCGCAAGCCAGAGGTGATCGGCCAGCTAGAGATCGAAGCGCGGCACTCTAGACCACTAGGCCATCCCAACCCCCCTGTGCGGAATAGAGATTTATAAATGATATTTATATTATACGACAAGATGAAGGAACTAGAGTACAGTATACTACAAGTCTAATAATATCAGCAGTTTATCATATTACCCTTGTATACCACAATTATTTACTCATAAAAACTTCAAACATATAAAGCTACCTGTTAAGGGTCAAGTCAATTTAAGATTATAATATTCTTTTTTTATGAACAATGTTTTATTTTCAGAAAATGATTGAAGAATAGGCTAGGTCTATATTACGTCTCTCGTATTTTACAGAATTTAAGTCAATTTAAGATTATAATATTCTTTTTTTATGAACAATGTTTTATTTTCAGAAAATGATTGAAGAATAGGCTAGGTCTATATTACGTCTCTCGTATTTTACAGAAAATATATCCAAAATATATATATATATAACAGGTAGGTACATATGCTTCCTGTTCAATTCAAGTCACTTTTAGATAATAGAAAATATCTGAGGTAAATCCTACCTATATAATAATATCAGGTTCAGTTCAAGTCACTTCTAGATAATAAAAAAAATCGGAGGTATATCCACTACCTTCCTCTCTACTTGGTTACTAAGTCCAGCATTAGTTGTTTCCTCACAAAATATAGAATGCAATATGAAGAAAATATCCTTAACACCTATCTTATATTAGGTAGTTAATACCGCTGCCTTGACATTACCATGACTTAATTTGAATAATAACACAATGAACCCACTAATATTATTACAAGGATAAGTATTGGAAATCGACAAGAACTTTGACCTGCAGGAGATTATCACCAGGTAGCTAATCCCCTAGATTATAGAAACCATGTTGGGAGCATGATTATCTTAATTCATACATATGTATAACAATCAGACCAATGATACAACTGCTACCATTGGTAATCAATAATTCAGATCATTGAACCAATAGCACAGCCTTTTAGATTTGAGAACAATGAGTGTTGATTTTTCTTTTGTATTTTTTTGTGATAATCCGTTGGCATAGTGATTAGGAGCCCTGTTTAATCTAGCGGATTAGGCTATTGTTGCAATCATTAGACAATCTGTTAACAAAATATCCAGATGTAAAGTTAGATCGACTTGAAAGATCTAAAACAGAAAAAGTCTTTGACTTTAAATTAAACATTTAAGCAAATAAAGAAGCCATCTATTAATGAACCAATTGTGCCTAATTGACAGAAATTTCCATGTACAAGTTACTTATCTAATCAATTAAGATCCTTGTTTGTTTTACTTTACAGAAATAGATATTGTAATGATCAGTAATTATTTCAATTCAGACAGAACTCGTAGTAAGGCCAGAGCCAGACCCATTTCAACTTTTGTTCTTCGGTAACAACTACAATTACTTATAATTTTCTATGAGAACACCTGTTAACACTTTCGCCCTTCAAGAACATGTACCAAATTATTTTATGCCAGGTTCCCACTGCCATGCGATGTGTTACGATAGGATTGATTTTTGATCCCTATTGATTCCAAGATCTGGAACGTGCAGATAAGTTCGGATACGGTTTGGTACGATCAACAATACTGTTACAACTGACCTCAATATGTGATACGAATACCCCACGATTAAAACCACTATTTCCATTGTAGTGCGAGTCATGATAGTGGGATTCTAGCATTATCAACTTGTGTTGATACTTTTTCATATCTACTGTATTTACCAATATCAGTAGGCTATTAAAAGTTTGCTCTTTGAAAACATCGGTTAAAATTGTTGTCATTGAGAAACCTATTAAAAGTATACTCATTGGGAACACCTATTAAAAGTATACTCATTGGGAACACCTATTAAAAGTATACTCATTGGGAACACCTATTAAAAGTATACTCATTGGGAACACCTATTAAAAGTATACTCATTGGGAACACCTATTAAAAGTATACTCATTGGGAACACCTATTAAAAGTATACTCATTGGGAACACCTATTAAAAGTATACTCATTGGGAACACCTATTAAAAGTATACTCATTGGGAACACCTATTAAAATTTTGCTCTTTGGAAACACCTGTGGAACAACTGTTAAAATTTTGCTTCTTGAATCTTACTTTGCCTTAGAAAAAATATAATTCAAGGATTCAATATTTGCATTTCTCCAACCTTTCAATTAAAAATCTGTTAGGTTTGGCCTAAATATAGTATTCTGAATGACTTACCAGTAAATGATTTTAAATGGAATGCATGTGACAATAACATCGAGACATCTATTCTCATTCATAAGGAAGTTTATCTCAACTTGGCCAATTCTGTTCATTCCAAAGTGTAATTTGTAAATTAGAGGAAATTATTAAGATCTTTTAGTGACTGGTGTTTATTACAGATGTTTAAATATATAACCAAGTTTGTATGTATTGATATGAAGACTTTATTATCTAACCCTCTGATATTAGGCCAAAATAAATGGTTAGCTTTTCTCACTCAATCTCACACAACCCACACACATACCTAGTTATGATACAGCTCTATTGAATTATAAAAATATTTATTTTTAGAGTAGCTAACAATCTGTGCTTGGCACAGTTTTGTGGCAGCTATATGTAGGAATGTTTGCCTCCAAAGGGCCTATTTTGTCCAATTCTTCCTTGTTGACCTTTCGGCGTGATTTCCCCTTGTCAGTGATGCAGAAGGAGGGCCTGACAAGGACAGCTGCCTATTCATTCGGATGGGACGAAAAACTGAGGTCCCGTGTACAAATTGGAGTGCACGTAAAAGATCCCTTGGCAGTTGGAATTCGATATAAGAGTAGGCTGTAGCGCCGCAGCCCGGGCAAAATTTCCCTCATAGCACACTATATGGCGTATGCTTGTCTTCAATTAGCCCAGGTTAGGTGCTTAAGCATAGGACGTTAAACCCCATTTCATTCATTCATTCCATGTTGACTAGATGAACTTATAATCATTAAAGAGAATGTTGTCACAAGAGAAGGAGATACATGTAGCCCTGGGATAGTAAAACATGAATTTATGGATTAATCAACAGATATTTTAATATAAATAAATTAAGTTTTTGGATAATTTCCCTTAAGTTTCTAAAAATTTCTATGAATTTTGATTGGATCTATTTTGACTTTAGAATATGTAAGTTTATGTAAAGTAATCTACAGATTAAAGCAAGCTACCATTCCAGTCTGAAGATATTTTTGATGGCTAGATAAATTCTTCCCGGATGTTCCTGAAGCAACGACCGTGAGTTTTACAACATCTAGACTCGAGACTTTGCTACACAGCTTTAAAATTTCTGAACTTATAACTACGTTATCTCCCTTTACCACAGGGCACAGACACATGAACAGTAGCGTCCAATCAGATGTTTGAACTTTGCAACTATATTATCACAGGTAGACATTTTACCTGGAAAGCCTGAGACTTTGTATTCTCAATGATCAAGGAATCTGATAGGCTCTCAAGCTGGGTCAGTACCCAATCAAAATTAGCGCTGAATATATGCAGGGTATTACGTGAAGGGCTTAATAAGATGTACATCATAGAGTTAAAGCGAGATCAAGCCTTCTATTGAAGATGTCTTCTCCCCGGGTTTCAATATTTATATTGTAAGTTGTAACATGGGATAAATTCATTATTTTTTTCAAATCTGAAGCAAATTTCTTTACTTTAAAAACGATCCACATCATAAAAAACAAAACGTTTTCTTGCATGTTAATGGGGGATGAAATTCTGTTTAAACCACAAAGATCATACCATGTTTTTTTCAAGTAGGTCAGATTTTCTACTGAGGTGAATTCTATATGTTGTATTTTGAACACCAGTAACAAAATCAATATTTCTGTTCCCTGTTAATATAGAGAATGTAGTTCTGGATCCACAAACATTAAGTGATTTTGTGGTTATATATAAGATATTATTTGAAACCATTTAAAAGTGTTTTAGGTCATGATACACATTTTAAAATGGTAATTCGATATTGTTGGATTATGAACCAATTTGCTGCATAACTTTTCTTCTTGATTTAATGACTAAATGGATAATCAAGACTATGATTTTTGATGTACTGACTTTAGTATTGATGAACGAGGCTATGCAGAACTTCAATCGCTTATTTCTTTGTTCATAGTGGATCAATTTGAATGAAATTTTCAGCGAATTTCCTATACATTATCCAGTTTTTAACTATAGTGAGAAATCCCAACACTTTATCTAATCTCCTATAATGTATCTTGCTTTAGGTATCTAAATTGATATTTGGTGTGATCAGGGTCTATAAATGAAGTGAACTGTTATAAAGACAATGTTATTTTGTACAACTGACAATGGTAGAAGATTAATGTCCAGCTTAGGACCTGATAAATCGGTCAATGGAAAGGCATGAGTTAAAATCAATAACTGGTGGACATCACTGTGTAGGGTATTTAGAAACAAAGACATTCATTGATAGCCTTAAAATAGACCGACTGACACTTCATGTCAGATATTAATTACATCAGTTGAAGTATGATGTCTTACAGAATGTATTCAAGTACAAGGCAGGACTAAAACATTTTAATTTTAAATGAAATTTGATTTGGCCTAATTTGCGAAGGGCTGGTCTGCTAATGAAATAGGAATATTAGTTAAAATTCCTGACATCAGTAAAGCTAACAAAGACTTTGTGGAATCTACTTTCAAGAGACATAAGGCCAAATTGAATTATGAATTTATGATAAGTCCATAGATAAAGGGCTGGTTTCCTACTGAAATAGGCATATTATATTATATATTTTGATACTTAAAATTCCTGACATAAGGCACATATTGGCAAATGAAATAAGAGTGACAATTAAAAGAATTAGGACCACTTTTCTACATTTTCAAGTCTGTGATAGAGACAGAGAGAAATGGGGTTTAACGTCCACTCGACACAAACTAGGTCATTTTGGGACCAACACATAGTTAAATTCTATTTCAATAATTCGCTTGCGTGTAGGGGTCTTTAGCAGTGGGAGGAAACTGGAGTGCCCGGAGGAAACCCACAAGGTTGAGAAGGCACCCCTATCTCCATCTCACATATGCTCACACTAGGACCCTAAACCACAGCCGCAAGCCAGAGGTGACCGGCCACTTAGAGGTCGAAGCATGACACTCTAGACCACAAGGCCATCCTCACCCCCCCGTCTGTGATAGAAAAAGAAAAATTTAATTAGAGAACAAATTGCCTTCATCTTTGTAATATTTGTGGGTTATTTTTTTTTCTACAATTACAACTCCTATCTATGATCCAAATCGAGCATAATTGTTAGCATGTGTCATAATCGATGAGTCACTATTTCACTGCAATGCAGTTTTAACAAATGGAGACATAGTGGCTCAGCTGGTAAAGGTGATGGCTCACAATCTTGGTGTTACCCAGACTCATCCACAAGGTCAAATGCCTCAATCAATCAAACAATTGTCAGAGCAGCTATCATTGAATAAAACTCCATTCGCACTGCAACTACTTAACCTATTGACCTCATTTAAATTCTGATATTCATTTAATACAAATTGTGTATCACCCAATCAACACTATAATAAAGTCCCTTGATGGATATCAACTGATCTGATGTGGTTCAGAACTTAATCAATTTGTTACTTTTAATTCAGTAGCTTTCTTTTCAAAATATTCCAACTTAAAGCTTAGAAAACGAAAGGGCTTTAGTTAGATCCCTAGTACATATCAACTGAGAATTTGTACATCAGACAAACCATTGATTGTTCAACATCAAGATCAATTGAAAAGTGGGTCATAAAAACGCTATTTCATTTGTATTTCAGCACCTATATGTATGAGTTGGCAATCTTAAAACAAATTTTATTTAAGACTTTTTTTTATGATAGGACAACAGCAGATGGACGATATCTGTAATAGTGTAAAGAAAGTTTGAGGAAAGACAAACATGTACATGAGTAGTGGTTACTTGAAAGTTTGAGGAAAACTAGTTTGTTGTTAAACAATGACATGTCTTTATCTAATGTTGCACAACTTCTTTGCTCTGCTCTACTAGAATTTAAATGTTTGACAATCAGTTCACATAAACTCCCTTCTCTGCACCGACAACCGAACATACTAATGAAGACAGGAACTCATCAAGTCATTGCAAAATCAATAATGGCTTATCTTATACTGTATTTCTATATCACAATTGACATTGTCAGTCTTCGTTGTGATTTTTTATATAAAAAAGACACCCATGGCATAGTCTAATTAACATCTGGCTGATCTGCCATATAATTAATCTTACTTGTTCCACAAGCTATTGAAATACATAACAACAAAATAAGCTTTATTAGTAATAACCATAGATATACAGATTGGCAAGAGATCAAAATTATTTGGCTAGGTAGGCTACATGTAAGGGTCATTATAATAAACCAATGGACAAAGTAAGCAAAAAATATCTCGAGTTCTCAGACAAAATTGTTCTTGCATAATCCATATTTTTAACTTTAGTGTCATTTCTTTTTGTTGTCAGATAAGGCGGACTATTCACACAACTGTGACGAACAATGACAGTCGTGGCCTGTTCTACAAGTTCTCAAGTTCTTATTTGGGTCGTGAAAAAGTTTTGTTGTCATAGTTAACAGTTTGGTTTAACTGCCATTCACACAATAAATAACCTCGATGCAGTCGATGTGCGCCATTCTGAAGAGTTAATTATAAACCACTCGTTCCGGAGTTTGTGGTCGTCTGTCTATCGCGACAATGTACGATTATAACAAAAGCCTCGAAGAGCGTCCAGAAACCGTGATTTGATAAACCAATTACCACCTCATAAACATGTAATCTTTGATAATCGGATATTAAATGGATTAATAAAGATAAAAACTTGAGGATATGTCTTCAAACAACAGAGATGCAATTCAAAATGACATTAAAATCGGTTTAAAACCGAGGCGCATATTATTATTGACAAAATGTCAATCAGCCTCCATGTTACTAAAAATAGAACTGACCTTCATAGCGTCAGCTGACTTTCAGCAGGAATTTTTCAAGATTTATGCAGAAATCAAAATGAAATATACGTGGAGATTATAAGCACAGATGTTTAAAAAATCTTAGTAGTGCTATGTGATGAAAAATGTGCTAAAGTTTTCGTTTTCTACGTTCTAAATTAATTTGACAGTTGGGCTGTGCGCATTCGATTTACATAAAAGAAGTGGCCATTGGCGCTTTGTAAAAATATCAACACCAGTACCTGGTTTAAATGTGCAATATCTCGTAATCCAGCGTAAACAAATTCATACTTACTCGATACTCTTCTTGTGTCTGTAATTAATTAACGATTCTATGTGTTGGTTAACTTCAGGCGTTTCTTGATTTGCAGAAATATAGTTTTATTTACGGAGCTGTCAAGATCAGCTGTATACACTTTCAACCCAACAAGTCGTCAATCTGTGACGTCATTTCTTTGTTTACGTTCAGTTGGAGGGTTTTCATTGGCTGTTGCCTGGCAGCTTAGGGTCTATAAATAGAAATTATATTAATATTCAATGAGCGTCGTTCCATATATGGATATCTCAGCGCGTGGCTATGTTTATGTCACGTGCTCTGCAGCTGATATTTTGACAGTTCACCAGTGATGTGTGCATGGGAGAAACGACCTGTTAACCAAGATTCTAAAGCTTTCTGGACAAATAGTATTGATTTTTTTGGACCAGTTATTCTGGACTATGTTTTTAAGCATATAATTTTTCCAAGAGAAATCAGGTCAAGCAAGGGCGACGACTCATTATAACGACCCAGAAATTTACGTAACGTTACCTTCATGGCAGGTTTTCAAGATAAAACCCCATATCTTCAGATATGTTGCCCAACCACATATTTTGCCGATGTAAGCTATAACTTAGCATGGTATACACCTATCGCTAAAATTTACAAATATAGATACTTACTATATATACAAATATATGGCCTATGTAATCAATGACTTTGAGACGTGATCAGATAATTGGAAAAACTCCTTCGCGAATCAATAAATTGGTATTTAGACAAATCTCCAATGTTTACTCGATATGAATTTTAAAAAAATAATATAAAAGTAAATCAACAGGTCGATTGTTTCACGTTTAAACTTATCAAAAGAATTTGTATTTCCTTTTCTAATATTATAGCTAGCCATATATTTATAATACCGATCGCAAACAACACCGTCAAAGATAAATGAAATGGGTTTAACGTCTTAATTTTCTGTCAAAGATAAACCAAAGGTTGTTTATTTTTTGACGGAAAATAGGTTATATTTACATAATTTAAGATTTGTGTTCTTTCCGGTGAACCGTGACAAAGACAATAAAATAATGTGTTCTCGCGCAGTTTAAGGCCCCTTCCTTTGGATGAACTTTGTTTATGTTGAGAGAGAGAGAAAGAGAGATGTGGTTTAACGTCCATTCAACACATACTAGGTAATTTCGGGACCAACACATAGTTAAATTTTATTTCAATAATTCGCTTGCGCGTAGGGGTCTTCAGCATTGGGAGGAAACCGGAGGACCCGGAGAAAACCCACGAGGCTTGACAGGTGACCCTACTTCTTGTCACGTAACTGGAGATTCGAAACCACGCCAGTTGGCTCAATGACAGACTTTATGATACAGCGCGCACGTGCTATGTTTATATTGCATATAGCAATATCTTTTCTATACGCTAGATTATGCTCTACTGACCCAGGGTCTGGTGAAATCATGGATTTTGTATTATGGTCCATAAATTAACACCCAAAATAAAAAAAATAATTTATCGTTCTACCCAACGAATCATGTACCTACGGGTCATCAATTAATGAATAATACCATGTCAAGGTCATATAAAATTAATTTATACTCATGTAGTAAGATACATTACTGTACGTTATATAGTCTACATTTTGCTGGTACAATGACGTAACGAACACGCTTAATTATTTACAAAGTTGTAGGCTATAAGAAATTGTGTTTAGCGTTCCGTAAGCTTAGCACTACGCATCATTTTTCACCTTTACATGTTGTGTAATATATGCTGGCAAAAAATGGCGTTTCTATGCAATTGAATTCAATCTATTCTATTTAAACAATGTCCAGACATTTGTCACATATTATATACGTTTACATTGATTTACTTTGATATTGTGAAAATTAATAGGGTCAGTTTCTTTATTAAGACATAATAATGTCTGTGTGGTGTTGGCGGGGTTGGGGAGGGGGGGGGGGCAATGAATTTACCAGGACAAACCCGACCGCAGTGTCTTGATCTGTCAGGCGCGGATCCAGCCCCCCCCCACTCAGCCCCAGCACTGAGACTGGGCATCACTGTTCAGACCAGCACCTACAGCCAGCAACGTATAAAATTGCTTTCGGAATGAGGCCATGACGAAGTCACTGGGGACTACACCAAACCACTAATGCCTAAATAATGCATGCGTGGTTACCCTTTGCTCCAATGTATGCCCCCCCCCCCCCTCGACAAAATCCTGCATCCGGACCTGTCTGTATTTGGGATACTATATACATGTATATCGCGTATTTCCTTTGATGAGAACATATACACGTACGTTGATAATGCTTAAGATATGTTACCACGGCAGTGCCATTCCCTATACCTGTCGACCGCCTATCCAGATGTTTTTAACTTAGTTATCGCAAATCAATTGGCCCTACATGTATATAGGCCAACTCCTATCATATAATTACTGTCAGCAGTGTTATTAAATTCTATCCCCGGGCTCTAGTGGCTGATCAATATACACTCACTATCAAAGTTAGAATTAATTAGAGGCTGTGTATAATAATATTCCAGACTCATATTTACATATATTGAGCCTGCATAATATGAACATATAGCAACTTATGGCCATTAGCTATAATTGCCCAATGGCTGTGATCTGGAAACACGTTTAAAGGGACAAAAACACTCTTGTTGTAACTGAATAATATGTCATAATCTTCGTTCTGGTCAACAAATTGTACTATTTTACAATATTCCAATTAATTGGCGATACAAATTTCATCTTAACGTACCTAATTCTAAAAAAATGGAAAAATTCAACTGTATAATTTGAAAAGCCTTACATAAACACTTTCAAATGTGACTCGGATTTAATCACATTTTCGAACCCTCTGAACAAGTAAAATAGGATGTAATGGATAATTTACACAACGGGTAGGGCACTTAAACAACATCTAGTAGTTAGAATATGGCTGTTATGTATTTTCTGGAGCTGTCAAGCCAGCAAGAGTGTTATTGTCCCTTTAAATTATAGTCATTTTGTTTTTAGAATCCATTGTTTCACGTGACTTGTATCGGGTTATGGTTGCATATGATTTGTTTAAATAATCATATACATATTGATGCTATCAAATGGCTTTGGGAGTGGCAATAAAATATGTATATACATGTATTGATTGAGTTGGGCAATTAAATGGGTCATAATGTCCTTTTCTAATAAAGACGGGCATAAACCCATTATACATAGTGGTATGAGGGACATTTAGCACAACTGCCAAGGGTTCTTTTATGTGCACACCAATATGTATCGGAGACCTCTCTTTTACATCCCACCCGAAGGGCTAGATGTTGTCCCTATTAAGTTCCTCCTACCCGCAGGGCCGCACCACCGACCAAGGAGAAGCAACACTGGGAAATCCCAGGTTATTGTATTGGTCATCATCGGGATCACACCAAGGCCACCTGCTTCTCACTCACTGAACCACCGCGTCACATGGAAGAGAGAAAGAGAAATGGGGTTTAACGTCCACTCGACGCAGGTCATTTCGGGACTAACATATTGTTTAATTTTCATTTCAATAATTAGCTTGTGCAGGGGTCTTTAGAAGTGGGAGGAAACCGGAGGACCCGGAGAAAATCCACGAGGTTGGACATGCGACCATTCTCGTTGTCACCTACAACCTGGGATTCGAAACCACGCCAGTTGACTCAATGATAGGCCTTATGATACAGCACGCACGTGCTAACCATTTGTCCATCTAACCCCCGTCACCTGGAAGAAGAGTGTATGCAAATAAACTAATATTTGGTTAGTACTAAATGATATAAGAATAGCTCAATTTTTTGTCATAGGTCACGAGATGTAAACAGACCCAGCTCTAATCCCAACCCCAACCCTCGACCTAGTCTAAATGCTAGCCCATCCTAACCTACAACCTCGCCCAAAATCACGTGCACTAACCTTGCCTATATCAATCTAAACAACAGACCAACCCTACCTACAGAAAACAGGCTAGCTACCATTTAATTTTCGTACGTTATATCGTACCGTATTATATTATATCTCAGCGATCATGACACAAATTGAGCTGGCCTTAACAAATAGATCGAGCTCTAATGTTTGAGAGGGGAGTTATCCCGTATTACTCCATAAATAATGTTTTTGTGTGTGTATTTTGGGTGTGTGTTGTGTGTGTTGTGTGTGTGTGGGGGGGGGGACACGAATTTGACCTTCTAACCGTATACACCTTGTCGTTCCAGACCAGATTAGGCCTATATATTGTCTGGTACGACATGGGGTATGCCTATATATACGCTTAGAAGGTCAGATTCCTGTTGTGGGAGGTACCTTCAAATAAATTCTACAAAAACAATTTATGATTTTATTTATTATGTGTGACAAATAGATCTATATAAAATACTGACATACAAGCTGCATCTGTGTAGGTGTGGTGGACAATAATCAGACTATGGACCCTTTTCATCGCACGAGGGCTATTCAAAACATTTGGTTTCATATACCGTATTTCCTCTTATAAGCGCCGGGTCTCCAATAAGCGCCGGGCCTCTAATAAGCGCCGGGGGGTCAATGGGTGCTGAAAAAATAAGTGCCGGGCCCCCAATAAGCGCCAGGTCTCTAAAAAGCGCCGGGTCTCTAATAAGCGCATAAAGACCCTGTCACCCTACAATTGAAATTATCATTGAAGATGCACATGAAATAGACATTAGATTGCTTTTGATCAAATGCCGTAATTCAAAAGATTCTCCGGCCCAATGTCCATGGTAAATGACGGCTTTACCCTAAATTCAATTTGCTATAAAAGAAAAAGGCGCCGGGCCTCCAAAGAGCGCCGGGGGGTCAAGGGGTGCTGAAAAAATAAGCGCCCGGGCGCTTATTAGAGGAAATACGGTAATGCAGATAGTATCAGCAAACAATAAAGTTTGATTTCGATGATTTTAATCAGCGATGGAAATAAAGATGACGTAAACTATAGTGACCACGCCTGATCTAATAATACGTAATCTTATATTAAATAACCACTGACGTCAGCCACGTTGGCTTGGAATTAAACCACCCTGAACCACCTGTTCTTCAAACTACGGTGTATAATCCCCCTGACCTTAAGGGCCCCCCTGGACTGATTCGTGTTTAAAGCTTTGGATCAATGGAGTTATCGAGGAGCGAGATGGCAGAGCAGATATTAAGCTTTGCGATTAAACACCAACATACAGTAAAGATTCAATATGTAAGATTTATATAAAGAGCCACCTTCAAGGCTTGATCTCGCTTTAACTACGTAGGCCTACATCTTATCAGATGACGTAAAACTCACAGTCGTTGCTTCAGGAACATGATAAAGCATACAGTTTAGTAGTTTAAACATAGATAATGAAACAAGAATATATTGAAGTTTTATGTATTCATTTGAATGTTGACACACCTTGTGCCCCGTTGCTCAAAGCTCCGTTATCTTTTAACGATCCGTTAACTTTAACGGGGAGTAAAATTGTTGCTGGAAATAAAGGCCCTGATCATTCTGTGGTGGAAATTTTTCCTACAGATTTATGCTAATATTTCTAAAGGAGAAAACCCACGAGGCTGGACAGGCGACCCTACTACTTGCCACGTACAACCTCTGATTCGAAACCACGCCAGTTGACTCAATGACAGGCTTTATGATACAGCGCGTGCACGCTAACCATTTAGCCATCCTATTCCTACCCCCCAGGGTGCAATGAGGCAAATTTTGCCCGGGCATTGACCGAGTTGTGTGTCACGCGAGATATAAGTTAATGACCTATATACTGGCATACTCTGTCTGATCCATTACGTACTTCTCGGGTGCACTGCACTGCTAGCCGATTGGGGAAGTTTAACTGGCGGATGCCGTGCAGGAAGTAGAGTGTACACACTATTTTCGAAACACTTGCCACACTTTGTTCCTGGTAAATAAATACTACGTTGCGATTTTGTTTTTCCTTGTCACACATCTATACTTTGTTATGGAACCAAAGTTGCTTTGGTATGTACGCAGGCAGGCCCGAAGCCAGAAACCTAAATTTAGCCGACATAGGGGGGCGAGGAAGGTAAATTTCCGACAACAAAAAATCAATGAACGAAGGTCATCGCCGACTGCCGTAAGCAGGAGGTGGGGGGGGGGGGGCACGAAAATTAGAAGCTGTGAGAGTGAATTTAGGCCTCTATGACATGCGGGTGGCGAATGTGTCGGAAAATTAAGAGTTTCTAGCCGACATTAACTATCTTTCGACCGAATTTGAGAGGATAGCGGCTCGCCCCCCCCCCCCCACTAGCCTCTGGCCTGTACGCAGGTGTTACTATAGGCTACACGACATGTATGTCTGTCTACCTATTTATTGGGGTTCAACGTCCTACTGCTCTGCTCTGACTGGGCTAATGAAGACGGGCATACGCAGTACAGTGCTACGAGGGAAATTTTGCCCGGGTAGCGACACTATGGCCTATACTTATATCAAATTCATACTGTCAAGGGATATTTTACGTACACGCAATTGTATACACGGGATCTCGGGTTTTCATACTTTCCGAACGACTAGACAGCTTTCCTTGTCAGAATCTCCGTCATCCACCACTAACAAATTCCGATGAACTTTCTCGGCCAATGCAAGATTGAACACGCCCCCGCCCCCCGACTAGCAAGTGTAATACTTTTAGTAGAATTTTTGCTCGTGAAATTAATGATTACATTGTATTAATTAATTATTTGGCAAGTTTCATACATATCGCAATACTTAAAGTACTTAAATGAACTTAGGGTATAAATAAAAATGACATATTGTTATATAAAAAAGAGTTATGGAGTCATAACAAACAAACATGAGCAAGGAAAATTACTATAGCATCATCTGGTTCAGTTTCACCAATCATACTTCGATAAGGTTACATAGGAGTTCCACCCGAGATCCTAGACAGCCGCTAGCCTTGTCGAGGGTGGAGAAATGAGAAATGACTTTAGTATTGACTGTATTGTAATCTGTACTATGCTTGTATGTATACATTACATATATTAAATGTACAAGAGAACTGCTGCATTGTTAAAGAAGACACGCGTCTTAAGAAGTAAACACAACGTTAGGAGAAGCAAAGACAGCTAGAGACAAATTCTAGACGATCACAAGGCTACAGAGATACATATATGTAGCAAATTAAAAATGCCGGGGTCGTATGTAAGATGTGGCGACCGGTTTGAAGTAACGCCCGCTCTCCACGTCAGACATGCCCATGGTGCTACACAAGCCAGCGTCTTAGCCACCTAGCCACCATGTCCGTCTATGCGAAACCCCTTACGGTAGGCCTATATGGACATCTACCTTTCTAAAACGTTATCTTATATCTATGGAAAGCGTACAGTTATAAGTAGTCTCGGAGCAGAACAGTATGACGTAAAACCCAATTTCAATTCATTTATAATAGTCTCCTTTCCGATATGTTTCTACACGTAGGAAGTTATGAGCTAAATACATGTAATTATCACCCTATCGATAGGTAGCAGTTATATTGTTTTCTTCCTTTCAATATTCACAACATTGTGTCTATAAATATTGCACTTCCAGATGGCTTATCAATTATAGGATTTCTTTATACATATTATTATACAAGATCAATATATCGCCACAGTTTTGCTACCATATAAACCC
Organism: Patella pellucida; assembly: GCA_917208275.1. Taxonomy (NCBI): domain Eukaryota; kingdom Metazoa; phylum Mollusca; class Gastropoda; family Patellidae; genus Patella; species Patella pellucida. The sequence continues at coordinate 70,672,618 of OU795039.1, forward strand.
GCTGTTATGTGCAGTGTTCTGGGACTTCCCCTATAAATGTATGAAAGCAGGGTGGGCGGGGCACTCATTTGAGATGCCGTCCATATAATTGTGTCTATTTGTTTGGATATGGCGATAAACAGGGGTACACATAAATAACGCACTTAAAAATGGGCTGCCAGACGAACTAGAAGTTATAATGGGAGAGATGCAATACATATGTGCTATATAAAATGACCGTTACTGTGTTAGAGAAAGACACTCTACTTTTGTGCACCGACCGGGATAACGAAGATGGTTGTACGCCATACTGTGACCCCCCCCCCCCCCGGACCCCCTATATCCACGCCAATGTATACAACCGAGGGGGTGTTGGATGGCCGAATGGTTAGCACGTGCGCGCTGTATCATAAGGTCAGTCATTGAGTCACCTGGGGTGGTTTCGATTCGCCGGTTGTACGTGAAGGGAAAACGGTCGTCTGTCCAACATGTACACGGGACCTCGGTTTTTTTTGGTCCCATCTGAACGACTAGATACTGGCCTCGCCAGACTCTTTATCCTACACCGTGGTCGAACCCTAGACATCTGGTTAGTGAGCCAGCGCATCATAGAATGATCCATCGCATAAAACATGGAGCGTAACAAAATAGGCTTTTATTCTTTGGATAAACCCAATTACTGTATTAGGACAGGCAACCCATTTATTCATTTGTTTATTCATGTACGTATACCCATTTGTACAGCCCTGTATTTTACACGCAAATGACCTGTACGGATATTAGTCTGAATACTGTCAGTGGCTAACCTTGCGTGATACGTTGAGTCTTTATGACGATTAATATACACCGATATGTAGAAAATCCGAGTTATCACTATATAGGCTATATATATGTATATTGATGCTCAAATGATAATAAGATTAATGTACTTCTTAAAACACGATACTGGCAATGCGCTTGGTTTCGTTGATTACTATAGTAACGTGCGCGATTTGGATGGACCAGGGCAGCGAAATCTATAATAGTAATAGTACACTTTCAATCACCCGTTTTTATTCTGTTAATAATGGCAAGCGTAACGTGGCACTTACGGGATATCTCCATTCGTTAAGGAAAAATTATATATAAGATAAAGAAAGAGCTGATCGTTCTTGCTAATTTTATAATTTAGTTCATGCAAAATGGATGTATTGAAAATTTCATCCAAATCACCTTTTCTCTGAGTGAAGTTATCACCGTTTTATGTTTTATCAAGATGTGGCATACATTGTTTATTATCGTAACAACGGTACTTGTTATGCGAGGTTTAGCCTCGTTTCGCCATGGTGAAATTTGATTTTTAAATGACGACCGTGCTTTAATCCGTTTAAATCTTAGCCATGCAATGGTCTGGATAGTTTGTATAACCAAAATACAGCCTACAGTAGGCAGATTTAGCTTGTACATAATGTATCTTTAAATTAGGATTATTCGAATTTGAGTGAATTCGGGGAGAGGGGGTGTATAGATTGCTGAAATACAGACGTTTTTATGTTAAAATTTACGATTGAAAACGTTGTATGGATCAGTTTTGAATTAATTTGTGTTTGCTTGAAATGAATGCTAATGTCCCGACCAGTCTCTATAATTTTAGAGGTTTACAGGGAGCCTAACCAACATTAGTGCTAAATTCATTTCTTTATTAAGCAGGGTTTGCGATATGTGAGGTCATTTTGAATATTAAACTTTGATTATTATTACGGCTACTGACACTAAAACCACAGGCACTTGAAGGGATTAAAATAAACATTCTTAAGGATCTTTGACTATATAGTATAGCTTATTACTGTAATATATAGTCAAAGATCAGTAAGTAGTTGGTATTTAATCCCTTCAAGTGCCTGTGACTAAAACCGACGTAAAAATTCAGTGGGAGATTTTCACAGTGTATATATATATACTTTGACCAAAGACATGTTTACGAACAGGGTCCAGTTTTATATTTCTTGTCGTGACTACCGATGTAGATCACATTCCTAGTTTCCCACCCGCCTATACATGTATATATTTACATTTTAATAAGCTTTAATATACACTTGACACTAGTATCCGATGTGGATGAGCTATAATATTATGCGTTCGCTTGATCAAGCTTGGGTTATTCTACCTGCTGTGGTCATCGACCTTTTCTCACGCCTATTAGTTTACTCCTGGTTGTTTTGGCGCTTATAACATGTTCTTACTTTATTCAAACCATTTCTTTAATAAAAAAGAAAAATAACTCACAAACTTGTTTTATTGTGTGGTCATGTATACGTCTTAAAGCAAAGTAAATAAATACTACATTGCGGTTTTGTTTTTCTTTTCACACGCCTTTCTATTCTTTGTTTTTTAAATAATAAAAAACCGAGGATTTGGTGTTTTTGTGTTCATAATTTACGGTACATTTTTATGTGGTAAATAAATTAGTTTAACATATCTTTGTGTAGTTTTAATTCTAATAGTAAATGCAGGAGGACTGCACTACACGCAAAACAAACAAACAAACAAAAATCTACAAGATAAACCTGCGGACAAGACAGAAAATAGACATTGCAAACACTAAACAATTATCAAATCAAGTGAGCAATAATACTAATAATAAAATGCAAAGCTGCCCGATGAAACCTTCTTATAAAAAAAGGAGACTGTAGTCATGGCAACTTTGATTAGGTTCCGAATTTCTTACTTATTTGAACAATTTTATTAATCATTTATATATGTTTTCTTGTTTCGATTATGGATCATTGGTTTTTTACTTGCAAAAAATTCATGGCCACTGTCACATTTTGTGGATTTAGGAAAAGTAAGAAACTGATTCACACAGGACAACGAGTTAAACGGAGACACCGGTAAAAGGGGACTATCCACGGTTCTTCATTTTTGTTAATAGAAAAAGAAACTCTGGGGTAATCAATTCTTAATGATACTGGGAACATAAAAGTAGTCTCGTTTTTTAGATGCACATTCATAGATTAATCCGAAAGGGGGGAGAGGCAGAGAAGTGGGGTTTAACGTCAACTCAACACAAACTATGTCATTTCGGGACTAACACATGGTTTAATTTATTTCAATAATTCGCTTGCGCGTAGGGGTCTTTAGCAGTGGGAGGAAACCAGAGAAAACCCACGAGGTTGGACAGGCGATCCTACTCCTTGTCACGTACAACCGGGGATTTGGAAACCACGCCAGTTGACTCAATGACAGGCTTTATGATACAGCACGCACGCACGTGCTAACCATTCGCCCCCCCCCCCTAACCCGAGAAGTAGGTTAATAAACCCCGTTGGCCGTTGTCATTTCAGATTGTCCAGGTAATCGCTGGACTTTGTACTTTACTTTATGCATCATTGATCCTTTAATCATGTAGTACAGGTTTACCTTGTATTATGACGTCACTTTCTGAGAATATAATGTATATGTACCCACTACCCAGAATAGGTAAATGGCTTTATAATAACCTTATTCAACCAGGTACGTAAGCCATGCATTATAAGAGCTTATTGTCTGGTCACGGGGTTATACGGTAACAGGTTAATTCATTTCAAATTACCTGGTGAGGTCAGCTGAGGTCACAATATATTACAACTACACTAATAATACATCATTGTCGTGTGGTTGTTTTGTTGTGGGTGTTGTTTTTTTATTATCTACTTTTATTTTATGTATGTTTTCTATTTTCACTGGACTTTGTGTGATATTATTTAATTCAAGGCAATAAACTGAATGGCAAAATGAAACCTGAAAAGGCGCGGATACCTTTGATAATAATCAGGAATGTTTAATAATGCTGGGTTCTCGGTCAAAGGGAGGTAATAATGTCTTTATGGATGTAGACCACAATAAATTTTCCCCATTGACTTCATTGTGAATTTTGGTCTCTTTGTCCGGGTTCTAAATTTTAATTGGGCTGTAGGCCTACGCGTTTCACAACAGACAGAGCGACAAATGACCATGGATTTGCTACAAAATATAATATGCAAGGTTGACCACTGAAATTCTGAGATTCTTTACACCTCTAAACCATGAATATAATTTATCAAAACCTGGTAGAAAATGTTAATTCATAACTTGGTCTCTTCAATGCAAGACCAATATGTCGACAAAAATGGCCATGCAAAAGGGAAGTATAGGGAGAGGGAGAATTGCTTTAGATAGACGAACTATAAATCATGGTTACACATGGTGAAATTTGTTGTCTACCCCCTATATATGGTATAAAAAATACTTGAATGTATTGCCATGGTTCCATTTAATTCAATAATTTACTTGCGAGTATGGGTTTTGGCAGTGGGAGGAGACAGGAGGACCTGGAAAAAATCGATGATGCTGGACAGTTGACCCTACTCTTTGTCACATACAACCCAGGAATCGAAACCCTGCCAGTTGACTCAATGACAGTATGTGATACAGGGAGCACACGCTAACCATTCAGCCATAACCCCACTACCATATCAAGAACTGTAAAATAGATTGCAGTACATTACATTATGTGGTTATTTTAAGATTTAAACATCAAGTTTTATTTATTCCAACTACCATATCAAATCTTAACAACTGTTGAATAAGTTGCAGAACATTACATAATGTGGTTATTTTAAGATTTAAAGATTCCAGACACCCATTTTGAGTTGAAGAACTACAGTCCTTGATTTCACTACGCAGATTCAAACACAAATTTTCATCCATGCCTAATATAGTTTGTAATTTTTGAATATATTCACGTTTATTAGTTGAGGTATTTAAGCACAGATTCGTATGGAGGGTTTCTGGGATACACAATAAGACATCGCTCAAAATTTGACAAAGCATGCCCGACTGTTGATCTGTGAAGTTCTTTGATGACTCTTTAAGAAATTTTGCCATCTGAAATTCAAAATATCCCCCACCAGAAATCAGATTGAGTTTTTTAGCGTTACCATTAGTTTCAAGGGTGGCAAGCCTGTTAATTTGATCTGAATTACCAATTTTTAAATTTTCTAGTAACAAATGTTCACTGTCTAAAGTTTCATTTTTTTCTACCTTTGGGTTCGTTTCGCGCGTAACTAATTTTCTTGGGTAATTGTTATTGGTTCCATTTGAAGCTGATTGCAATGTTTTTAACATTTTATGAAACAGGGAAGATAATTCATACACCAGTCCATCTGTTGGTGCACAGAGCAGAAATGTTTTTATGAGAGGGTTTTTAAACGTCAAATTTATAAAATACTTCCCATAATAATTCACTCTCTCGTATATAGTTTCTCCTACTGAAACATCTGTAATATCTTCATAAATACTAGATATCGATGGACAGCTGGTTAATATTTCTAAAAATCTTATGTCTTTGTCATCCAGGTATCCAATAACACTGATTTTATATTTTTTACACAGGGATATCACATATGAGGGAATTTTCTGATTACAAAAGATCAGTCGAATTTCATCATTGGCCAAGTTTTTGAGAAAAGTTTCAGCTGCCTTGATTCTCTCCATAAAACAGGATTCTAAATCTGTATCCATGGAAACCTTTATAATTTCATCTGATTTTTCTTCAGTGTTTCCTTCGATAGAGTTCTGTAAAATCACAAATTTAAGATTTTTTTCTGACGTGTCATGAGGTCGAACAGTGAAGTCTCGGAGTAAAATTCCTGGTATTATCTTCGACTTTGAATAAGTTTGCCTGCATTTAATATGAAGCAAATCAAAATAGTCCACATAGAAATTAATTAAATCTAAAATATCCCTGAAATCGAAAGACTCGTCGTTAATGGCTTCAATAATTATTTCTGAGAACAGTTGACTTTGTTTTTTACTAAAATGAGTTGATAAAGTTGTTGTAATAACAGATTTGAAGTGATTTAAAATGTCTGATGAATTGGAATCTGAATCCAGAAAAAATGATTTTAATGCTAATGTCTTGAAACAGTTTGATAATGTCTCTTCTATAAACAGGGGAATTTGTCTGGAAATCTTTAAAGAAAGGTTTTCATAATCTAAAGAAATTTTGACTAAACACTGCATGAATGTGGATAGATACAAAAGAAATGTCTTGACACCATCGCCATGGTTACTGTGCTGTTTTTCACAAGCTTCAACTATTACCTTAGCAACAGGATGTCCTATATTCAAAGATCTAAGAATCCTGAATCCATCTGATGTGATCATGATTTTGCCGGTAGAGGTGGAAAGAAGAGTTTGGCGACATCTTGGTCCAAATGATTTACAAATTATCTTTGAAAGAGCTCCTGTTATATCAACCAGATCTTTAAGTTTGATTGTTTTTCCTTGTGTTGTCATTCTTTCCTTTTATATCTTCATCACTAATTAATCTTGTTAAATTTATTTTACTCCATTACTGAAAAAGAATAACAATATAAATTATTATCAAAGACACAAAACAGGAGTTTAGGTATAAGTTTGAAAAAATTCCCACCATTTTCAGTCTTGTCCTATGAATAAGCTACATCCAATTCAATTTCTTTTAACTACCAATTAATTTAACACCTCTCCAACTCCAATGGAAGTCCTTAGATAAGAAACCCAAAACTGTGTGTCTCGAGATAATACAGAGAGAAATGGGGTTTAACGTCCACTCGACACAAACTAGGTCATTTCAGGGCTAACATATGATTTAATTTTATTTCAATAATTCACTTAGGGGGTTTTAGCAGCAGGAGGAAACCGGAGGTCCCAGAGAAAACCCTACTCCTTGTCAAGTACAACCGGGGATTCGAAACCACACCAGTTGACTCAATGACAGGCTTTATGATACAGCACGCATGTGCTAATCATTCGGCCATCAACCCCACCCCCCTCGAGATAAGAGATGGTACTCCTTCAATAAGTCAAACTGTCATTTTTCGATTGATTTTTGTTATTTGTTACATTTTTGCCCCATCCAACTACAATTAAGCTTTATGATCCTACCTGACACAGGTACAAATTATCATCTCTTTTAAATCGAAGTGTTAAAAGCTGGCTGTGCCCGACATTTGCAACTGAACAGGTTTGATGTCTTAAAGGAGCTAAATCGCTAACATTTCGGACCTAGAAATTGACCTTAATGGGTCGCAACGCATATAATAATATAATCTGATTGTATATAAATTGATTTACATTAAATTGTATCCGTTTTTACTCTAATTTCAAATCAGTTATGTCCAGCGAAATACGGCAGGAGTCTTAACCAAAGAGGAAATTATAGTGTCTGGTTATTCCAGTCTACTGCGCATGCCCACCAGATAAGATATGACCTCATAGTTTAACAGGAGTTGTTGAATTATGTCTAGCCTCGTTCTTTCTTGTCACTTGTTACAAGTGACGCTGAAACGCTCTGTGGTACACGATTCGTGTACCAATGGTAAACTGTTTATCTTGTTTTAAATATTGGATATCAGAGGCCTACCGTTTCCAGGTAAGATCACAACATCAATGTTGATTTAAATTGACTAATAATTCGTGTTTTCCATGTCGAAGATTTTCGAGGATTTTCAGTTACGGACTTAGGTCCTTTAATGTACGTTATGAACAACAGCCAATTAAAATATACGACTTAGACAATTTAAAATTGCAAGTAGAGAACCTTTATGGGTCGCGCATGACTAATTTTAAGCACAGTAACTAGGATTGGCTGTATCAATTTTGTTTAAAAAAAACCTTATAAAACTTTACTGAAAACATTTGCATATAAACGAAGGTTTTTTTTTTATTACATTGGGACAGTTATGTTTAATTAGTCCTAATATTATAAAATTCACTTATTCTTAAGACGTTACATGCATAATTAAAGGGATTTAAGGGACTGCTATTAAAAAAATCCATCAAAATTCCTCGACAGGTCCTACAGGTACCCAGCACTAGGAGATACTGATTATAATTATGAATATTTATGATGATAGTCACTAATAATAATAAGTCATTTTTGATAGTAACTTTTATAAGCAACTAACTAACTGTAGTAAGCTCAGCAATCCAACGTTGAAGTTCAGTCTAACCAATTCGCACATTTTATTTGTTTTATATTCTCTTATATATATTTGTCTGTGTTGTACATTAATCTTGCTCTAAAATACATGTAAGATGAAAAAAAAATCCAATACAAGAACATGCTTCATTCATTCATCCTTCGTTCATGTCACAACCTATTTGTTTACATATCAAATACCAATTTTAACTCAAACATTAGAGAGCATCTTCAGATTGCCTCCCTTTAATAAAATTAACGCAATGATGAGTATGAGCATGCGTTGAAGAATATTTCCGGTAAGAAAATCCGGGAAATACAAAAATGGCGGCTTAAAATATTTTCAATTAGTTTTATTAGGTTTCACTTCAATAATTGCCATCAAATCATCATATTTCATTTCGTCATTCGCATCAATCAAAATGCAATGGATAAAGACGACTTGAAAGAATTAGAAAGTGAGTCAGACTGAATCTTGTAGTTGGGGAGTTTCAACATCAGAATCGGAGAACGTAAAAAAAAATTAAATCAATCAAAATCAATATTCAAATACAATTGAATAAAACATAAAATTTAAATCCTTACTGCACAGAAAAAATCAAATTAGTTACATGGTAGTTAAATGTTGACACTCATTAAAAGACGTCGATATCTGCATTTGCCGAGAAAGTTCATCTCAATTTCCTACTAGCGTGGTTCCCCTTGTCAGTGATGCAGACGGAGGGTCTGACAAGGACAGCTGCCTAGTTGTTCGGATGGGAACAAAAAACTGAGGTCCCATGTACACATTGGAGTGCACATAAAAGATCCCTTGGCACTTGGCAGTTGGAATTCAGTTGAGCTGCCCGGGCAAAAATTTCCCCCATACTATAGTCATAGTTCATAGCATACTGACACTGTATGTACATGTATACAGTATGCCCGTCTTCAATTAGCCCAGAATAGGTGCAAAAGCGTAGGACGTTAAACCTCATTCATTCATTAAAAGACTTCGGGTTGGATGGTCGAATGGTTAGCATGTGCGTACTGTACCATGCCAAAAGGTCTGTCATTCAAATGTTCTAATACCGGTAATGTAATTGATGTCACAATGTGATGTCTATATAATAGATCATAATATCGAGGAGTCACAGATGATTTTTTTTATGTTTTTCTAAGTTGGATATCACAGCTATTTCACTATTAATTGGTGAGTCACAATACCGATATAACAGATTAGGGGATTCGCAGTTGGAACTCAATAAAGGGTACATTTAATCAAGGGAGATAACTATAGTAAAAGTTGTGTTACAACTCGTCGACTATCACATTTGCATTAGTACATGTAGTACATTTACAAGGTTTTCCACGAAATAGCTCATAGATATTAATATTTTAATTAAAGTAATCTGTCCTTTATTCATAACAATCGGGTAGAATGTGGTATTATGGTATTTGTTATTGAATAAATCATTTCTTTGTGTATTAGAGTAAATCTTGAAATACGGTAACTTGAACTATCTAGCGAACTCTGTCACAGAGAAGCTTACTTTTATGTGTAAAAGTAAAATGTTTTAAATGATAAAATCACAAAGAAACTTTGTCAGGTTTGTGAATTATTATTTTTTCAGACCTCAGGAAAAGTAAGAAGAAAGCTGAGAAAAGGAATGATCTAAAAGAAGTCGCTACATTAAGTAATTACATTGGTAAAATATTAGCTGATTATGGTGAGTGGTATTTTAAACTTCATTTATTTATAATTAACATGTCTTTTGTGGATGGGTGCGAAGGCCGAAGGTGGCTCATGAGTTAGATTCAAGGGAGATTCCAGTCCCTACAATCTTCAGGAGCCTAATGTAAGTTAACAGGAATACATCCATTGTCGGTAATCACATTTTCTATCAATTTTGCAAAGTTCCCTGAGACTAGAGTTTTAACCGCTATGTCAATTAAATATTAAAAACATGGAATCCGCAATATTTATTATCACATACGACAGTTCTTTATTATTATTAAAGTGATTTCTAAGATTAATATTTGTGCTCTGCTCTATTATTAAACTTACATGCAAGAGCTAAATCTGCATATTGCATGTCCTTCTATAGGCCTGAAATGTTTTCTAAATTATTAATTAAACATTTATTAACTTACCCAGGCCATAATCAATTCTCGAAGGCATCTGATTTCTCTGATATAAAATAGATTAGAACAGTTAAGCCATATTTTGATTTAAGCTAAAAATGGAGGAGCTAGACTTAGCTCGAACAACCAGTACCGTGGTTGAAATTATTGCACACCTCTTGTCAAATCTTCAAAAGCTAATATCTTCGCTTGCAATAGAGTAATTTGAATGAAATTTTCAAGGTATTCATTTTACATTTTCTTTTTTCGAACTATTACAGCAAGAATGCCTACCTCTTTATCTAAATCTTACATAATGTATCTTTAAGTTTTATGTCTCTAAAAATTCATTAAGTAGCTTGAAATGGTAATCTCAGTTTTTGATTGGAATTGCAGGAGAATATGAAGATGCTATCACAGAACATGAAACAGAAAGATCCATTAGTGAAACATTACATGATGTCATTGGAGAAGCTGTGGCATGTCGTAAGATTGGAGAATGTTACTGCTCAATGGGGCAGTATGACAAAGCCATCAGTTTACAGACGCGGCATCTTGACCTAGCCAAGTCATGTGATGATATGTTAGAAGAACAAAGAGCTTGGGCGACAATTGGTCGAACCTATCTATGTCAGGCAGAAGCAACACAAAGTCGAGGTCCTCAGTTGGAGATATTAAAGAAAGCTGAAGACAGTCTGTTAAAAAGTTTAGAAGTTTGTGAAAGATTAAAACCAACAACTAAAGTAGAAAGTTACATGGAGATGAAGGAAAGATTATTCCTTAATTTAGGTAAAATGAATGAATATTATGTAAAATACTATGTTATATTCTAAGTATATGCATGTGGCATGCTTATTGAAGCATGGAATGGTTAACACATCCACATTGCACCATAAGTTCAGTCATTGAGTCAAGTGGCATGGTTTTGATTCTCTGCTTGTACATGAAAAGGCTTAGGGTCACCTGTCCAACCTCTTATGTTTTCTCGCACTGTTTAAGATCCCTATGCACAGGTGAATTATTGAAATTAATTGAAACATGTATTAATCCCCAAAAATCTTGTTTGTTACGAGTGGACATGAAACCCCATTTCACCAGGTTCTCCGGTTCCTCCCACTGCTAAAGATCCCTATGTACAAGCGAATTATTGAAATTAAATTGAACTATGTGTTAATCCCACATGATCCTGTTAGTGTCGCGTGCAGGTATCTTATAAATAGTTTTAGATATCTTTATAAAAATTCATACTGACATCAACCTTTTACAGTAGTTGTGCTGTTTGTACTGATATCAAACTATTATAGTAGCTGTGCCTTTTGCTTATGAGAAATTTCTCAGTATTAATAATTGTTGTGTTTCCATATTTATGACCAAGTCTTCTTACCGATTATCCATTAAAAATGTTAATCTTTGACCAACATTTAGGTTGCCTTTTGCGCAAATAGTTATCATTAACATTTATAGTAATTAAATGGTTGAAACATTTTGGCCTACATGTATATATTTAATTTATTGTCTTCTCAACAGGATTAGTATATGATGGTAGAGGTGAAGTTAAAAATAGTGCTGAATATTTCAAACGAGCCATTTCTATAGCCCAGTAAGTTTATAAAAACATTCTTTACAAATAGTATATGTAGTGATTGAGTAAATACTTATTAGTTACAATTACATATTTGTTTACGATTATGATATATAAAAAACTTTCTTGTTCTCAGGTACAGCTGCGTCACCCATTTTGATTTATGACCATAGCACATATTTCACCTGGAGATAAGGCCTCTAACCCTGAGATTTCTGTTTTTCCATGAACAGTACTGACCAGATGTACACATGTGAAAAATATTTTGAAAATATACATATACTAGTCACTTCTAAGAGTTTAAAGATACATTATGGGAGATTAGATAAATTGATCCACTCTAACCTGAGAATTTATCGATTATCCATGACATGATTTAATGATGAATGAAAGTTGAGCATCAAATCGGATCCTAATCCAGTAAATATCATAGACTGGCGATGACATCAACAGTTGATTATTGTCTGGAGAAGTTAATTAAAATCTAATTAATAATTTATATAACATTTCAGGCCTAAATAAAGACCTGCAATTGGCAGATTTAGCTCTTTCATGATGTATGTCTAATTAATAGTTTATATAACATTTCAGGCCTAAAGAAAGACCTGCAATTGGCAGATTTAGTTCTTGCATGATTTAAGTTTATTGTGTTTTTACCAATAACATGACATATATTTTGTAATTGTAGAAAATATCGACTGTACCATGATGTATATCGCTGTCAGAATGCTCTGTGTAATATGTATCAAAAATGTGGTAATATGAGTCAGGCTTTACGAGCGCTAGATGATGCCCAGAAAAATGTAGTGAAACTAAAAGATAAACATCTGGAGAGTGATTGTCTTTTACAGAAAGCTCAGGTTAGTCTTCCTTGAATAGATCAGACCCTGAGTTCACAAAGCATTCTCAGCAGACTTAAATTGAGAAGTTACTCAACTTTCAATCACTGTTTTAGTGTTTCTGAGAAATATCTTTGATCAGGAAACACACAAATTTGCACATAGTTTCTTATTAACGTATTTCATATACATTATAACAACAAAAATTTTATAAGAGGCTATATTTTAGTTGAAATAAAGTGAAAATATTTGAGTAAATTCTTAACTGTTTTATGGCCGCCTACTCGAAAGTTATGGAAGCCATGGTGGTTAGGTGATTATGGTGCAGACTGCAGACCCAGTAACCAGTCAAATTTCCATCACACTGTTCTTCCATTGGCAGCAGGTTAAAGATTTCTGACAGTGAAAATACAAATAAAGAGTAGACCGTAATGACGCTGTCTGTGCAAATTCTTCATTTTCTCAGTTTGTGCATAGCAGTCAGATTTCTCTTCTCAAGATGTGAATTTTGTTCCAGATTCACAATTTAAAAGAGCATTTATTTTGTCATATCAAAGGTGAATATTATAACTTTAATAACACCAGTCTGAGTCATTAGGTCAACTAGCGTGATTTCAATTCCCTAGTTGTACGTGACAAGGAGTAGGCTTGCCTGTCTAACCTCGTGGGTTTTCTCCAGTTTCCTACCACTGTTAAAGCCCCCTACACGCAAGTGAATTATTGACATAGAGTTGAACTATGTGTTAGTCCCAAAATGACCTAGTTTCTGTTGAATGGACGTTTAACCCCATTTCTGTCTCTCTTTTTGCCAGACTATTGATACTTACTGAATGTTATCTGTTCTAGCTTCAGATTAAAATAGGTGATTATGAAACTGCTAAAAATAGTTTGAAGAAAGCCAAGAAACTTGGATTACCTCAAGAACAAGATGTTCAACAGTTATATAAACTATATAAAGCAGGTAAGATTGATTATATATCAACTTTATATTCACCTCAAAAATTTACTATGGTCTAACATGTCTTCTCTCTTATAAATTGAGGGGTTGGATGGCCGAATGGTAAATGTGCCCGCTGTATCATAAAGCCTGTCTTTGATTCCACTGGCATGGTTGTACATGGCAAGGTGTAGGGTCGCCTGTCCAACCTTGTGGGTTTTCTCAGGGTCAGGTTTCCTCCCACTGCTAAAGACCCCTACGCGCAAGCGAATTATTGAAATAAAATTAAATCATATGTTAGTACCAAAATGACCTAGTTTGTGTCGTGTGGACTTAAACCCAATTTCTCTCTCTCTCTCTCTAACTCTCTTAAAAATTATTTATTTATTTTACTTTTTCTACAGCAACTAAAATGGAAGAGTCCAGTCAGGATTTGGAGACAGCTGTAGAAGAAAAATGTCGAATGAAACTTTATGAAACTCTGGCTGATTGTTCTGTAGATGCCAATAACTATAAACAAGCTTTGGAATATTATCATAAAATGGTAAGTTCAGATTTGTACCATGTATTAAACCAGGTTTAATGTCCTACATTTCTTCACCAGCCTGTTTATTGAAGCCAAGGGAACCTTTTAATGAAGGAAATTCTGAATCCAGTTTTTCACACTTTCTGAACACTGATGCTTACCTAGACTGTCTGTCCAGCACAACTGACAAAGGAAACCAAAATGTTCCAACAGCAGGATTCAATTGCAGATTCCCTGATTACATACTATTTAAAAGAGGTCTTTCTTTAGCCCTTAAATGTTGTATACCGTAAATGATTATTTAGACATTTATCATTTTACCAAAATCATAATTAACTCTCAGATGCTAGAGATTTTAACTAGATTAGAGTGGTTGTACTCAAGAATTTAAACAAGATTTAATCCTGGTAGTGGTAAAGTGTGAGTAAGAAATGGGGGTCTTATTTCCAGACTTTTTTGTATTTTGATACATTTTTGTACACTCATATTTCATGTAGGAAATTTTGTTGTCAATTCTGGCTGTCCATTGGTCTATCCACATCCACTGGTCAGTTTTTGAGATTTTCACAACAATTTTTCAATGCGTTTCTATACACTCTACAGGTCAATCTTTTGAGATTTTATTTTTCAAACTTGTTAAGATTGTTTGTATGGTCTTAAAGGGACAATAACACTCTTGCTGGCTTGACAGGTCCAGAAAAAAAAAATAGCCTTATTCTAACTACTAGATGTTTAAGTGTCCTACCTGTTGTGTAAATTATTCATTACATTCTATTTTACTTGTCCATGGGCGAAAGGTTTAGTTGAATTTTTCCAATTTTTTGAATTCGGTGTGTTAATTCGTATCATCAATAAATTGGAATATTGTAAAAAAGTGCAATTTGTTGACCAGAATAATGATTGGGAAATATTATTCAGTTACAACTAGAGTGTTATTGGGCCTTTAAGTAGAAAGAAGAAATCCTATCGAATGCATATATTCGTGTACATTTGTTGCCTGTATATGTTTCTAGCTGCTTACACTTACTCTCTTGGATTTTTATTTTCAGCTTGAATGTGCAAGTGATCTGGGATTAGAAGATGAAGAGTTGGTACCAATATATGTATCATTAGCTCAGACATACTGTGATGATAAACAATATACACAAGCTATTACATACTATAAACACGAATTAACTTGTCATACAAATAATCTAGAACAGGTAATTATATACACATTTAAAATTAGAAATATCTTAGAAAATATCTTTTTTCAAGATAGAGTAGGTCTTGAAAAATTAGATTCATAAAAATCGAGGCGAGTGGGTCTTGAAGAATTGGATTCTGTTTGTAGACAGCATATTAAGAAAATAATCTACATAATTTGCATGTTATCTTGTACATAAAAATGAGGAAGTGTTTACTCAAAAGAACCAACCCTTCACAGTTGGAATTGGAAGTAAAGAGTAGGCCGTAGTTGCGCATAGTGCCACTGCCCAGGCAAATTTTCCTTCATAGCACAATATAGGGTGCATGCCTGTCTTCATTAGCCCTGTTTGTGCAGAAAGGTAGGACATAAAACCTCCTTTCATTTCCTTATTAATATATTTATATATAAAACTTGTATGAAACTCTGTTTTGAAAGAAAATAATTTCCAGAGAATGAGCCACGAAGAAACTGTGGGGGTTTTCAAGTTTGACTGTTAATAATCATTTTCATTTTCATTTTGTAAAAGAAATTTCACACAGTGTACTAACTAAAACTGATTGTGTAACACAGTAACCATTAAATTGAAAAATAAATGTTCTTTCTTACAATCAAGTCTTGAATATCCCCCAAAAGTATTTTTATACGCCCACATTTTCATGTGGACGTATTATGTCGTCGCCCCTGTTTGTCCGTCCTTCCGTCTGTCCGACCACAATTTGTTTGTGGACACTCTACAGGTCACAATTTTTATCAGATTTCAACGAAACATGAAATATAGCTTTATCTCCCGAAGATCTCGGTTCCTTTCAATATTGGCATGTATCGGACCGTAATTTCATGGATTATGGCCCCTGATTGTACAAAAAATCACGTTTTTAGGCTTGTGAACCCTATAGATGTCACAATTTTGAACTGATTTTGATGAAACTTGACATGCATGTTTTTAAACCAAAGATCTCGGTTCCTTTCGATATTTGCACCCATCGTAACGTAACTACTTGAATTATGGCCCCTGATTGTCCCAAAAATTGCGTTTTTATACGCCCACATTTTCATGTGGACGTATTATGTCGTCGCCCCTGTCCGTCCGTCCGTCCGTCCGGACGTCCGTCCGTCCGTCCACAATTGTTTGTGGACTCTCTACAGGTCACAATTCTTGTCTGATTTTGACGAAACTTAAAATATAGGTTTATCCCCAAAATATCTCGGCTGCTTTCGATATTGGCATGTATCGGATCAAAACTTCATGGATTATGGCCCCTGATTGTACGAAAAATCACGTTTTTAGCTTGTGGACCCTATAGAGGTCACAATTTTGAACCTATTTTGATGAAACTTTATATGCATGTTTATAACCCAAAGATCTTGGTTCCTTTCGATATTTGCACCTATCGGAACGTAAATTCCTGAATTATGGCCCCTGATTGTCCGAAAATTCAGCTATTTTAGCTCGTGGTACCTCTGGAGGTTACAATTATTATCCGATTTGAAAAACCGTTCGATTATATCACCGTTACACCCTAAGGAAGGTTGAGTTCAAATTTCGGAAAAATCGGACCAAAATTACCATACAAAATGGCCGCCGTTCGTACGCAAATACTGTTAAAAAATGGTATATCAAGGTTGTGGCCCTGTAGAGATCACAATTTTAATTCGATTTTGATGAAACTTGAAATGCATGGTTATAACCCAAAGATCTTTATTCCTTTCGATATTTGCGCATATGGGATCGTAACTTCCTGAATTATGGCCCCTGATTATACGCAAAATCGTCTTGGTTTAGCCTGTGGTCCCTCTGGAGGTTACAATAATTAACCGATTTAAAAAATTGTTTGATAATATCACCGTTAAACCCTAAGGAAGGTTGAGTTCAAATTTCGGGAAAATCGGACCAAAATTACCATACAAAATGGCCGCCGTTCGTACGCAAATACTGTTAAAAAATGGTATATCAAGGTTGTGGATGCTGTAGAGATCACAATTTTAATTCGATTTTGATGAAACTTAAAATGCATGGTTATAACCTAAAGATCTTTGTTCCTTTCAATATTTGTGCATATCGGATCGTAACGTCCTGAATTATGGCCCCTGATTATACGCAAAATCGTCTTGGTTTAGCTTGTGGTCCCTCTGGAGGTTACAATAATTAACCGATTTAAAAAATCGTTTGATTATATCACCGTTACACCCTAAGGAAGGTTGAGTTCAAATTTCGGAAAAATCGGACCAAAATTACCATACAAAATAGCTGCCGTTCGTACGCGAATACGTTAAAAAATGGTATATCAAGGTTGTGGACCCAGTATAGGTCACAATTTTAATTCGATTTTGATGAAACTTGAAATGCATGTTTATAACCTAAAGATCTTGATTCTTTTCGATATTTGCGCATATCAAATTGTAATTTAATGAATTATAGCCTTTGAGGAAAAATCACTTTCGATTTTGCTTGTTCTCTAACCATCTCTCGAAAATGTGGGCGTATCCTGCCTGGCAGTGCCAGCTTACTATCTTTTAGCTTGTGGTACCTCTGCAGGTCACAATTATTATCCTATTTGAAAAACCGTATGATTGTATCACCGTTACACCAAAAGGAAAGCAGATTTCAAATTCCGTGAAAATCGGACCACAATTGACAGACAAAATGGCCGCCGTTTGAACACGAAAAGTGTAAAAATATTGTATATCAAGGTTGTGGACTCTCTACAGGTCTCAATTCTTATCCAATTTTGAGGAAACTTGAAATATAGGTTTATCCAAAAATGATCATGACTGCTTTCGATATTGGCATGTATTGGATCGAAACTTCATGGATTATGGCCCCTGATTGTACGAAAAATCGCATTTTTAGGTTGTGGACCCTATAGAAGTCACAATTTTGAAACGATTTTAATGAAACTTGACATGCATGTTTATTACCCAAAGATCTTGAATCCTTTCGATATTGGCGCATATCAAATTATTATGGCCTTTGATCGTAGGAAAAATCACTTTTAATATTGTTTGTTCCAACGACTAGACAGCTGTCCTTGTCAGGCCCTTCATCCTGCTTCACTGACAAGGGGGACCAACACCGGAAAATCAGTAACACCCAACCTACAGGCTAACAGGCCAGTGTCTTACCCACCTTGATCCCCCTGTATGAGGCAGGAAGTGTACTAAAACTAATTAAATTTTCTCACATATAGTGGCACTTCACCGTTAAGTATACATGAATATTATCTCTTGTAAGGTCTATATGTGTAGTTTTATAAAATTGTTGATAATTATTGTAGACTTGTAGAACATGGTTAAATATAGCTGAAGCCGAAGAACATCTAAATCTAGGTTATAATAAAATCAGTAAATCTTACTTAGCAGCTTTTGAAGCAGCACGAAAAACTAAACATAGAAAATTACAGGTAAGAAATAAAAATTGAGGTGCGTGTTAATTTCACTCAATAACTAGGCCATTTGGGACTAACATATGGTGCAAGGGTAGAGATTAGCCGATCTTTGGATAAAAAATCGGCCGATTATAGAACTTTAGACTTGCATGAGAAGCCTTATTATCTAAAGTTCATTTGTCGAGTCTATCAGTCAACCAACACCAACCGTGTTTGCAATGTCGAAGACTGTGGATGTATTGATATTGAGTTAAAGACTTACCTCCTAGCTTAAGCATGTGTAAATATTTTAATATAGTGTGTTGTGCATCATTTGTTTCTATTGTTTTTATCAGGTTCAGGTTTTGAAGTCATTAGCTGAAGTACAAAAACATTTTAAACAGAAAGAACATCTGATTGTTACACAGAAGAAATTAGATACGTTCTTTAAGAAGTATGAGAATGAACTTGTTGATCTATCAGATGAAGAAAGCCAACCAATAGAAACACTAGATGATAATGATGTCATTATATCAGATTTATCAGAATCAGGTAAAACATAATTAATCGGCCTGGCAATATTACTTTAACATATCTCATTCATGGAAAAACTAGTTCCTTGCTAAACAGTGTGTCTATTTGGTGTTAAACGTCTGCATCTACAAAAGTGATATCGCAAACAGTGTGTGTAAAAATATTGATAAATAGTCAGTTGTCTGAGACCGTTGTGTATCACGAATAATTTTATTATTATTACGGTGGAAAGAGAATCAGGTCAGACAAAAGTTGAGAAAGCTCACATCGTCCTCCGTCCTACTCCCGGGTCGTAGCAAATCCACGGTCAACCCAGCAAAAAATAAAATGAGAAACATTGACATTGTGGATAGGCTAGGATTTAGTATAGATTCGGTAGAATTAGCCGTAGAATGAGTACATTAAAAATTGTTCGTAAACACCATTTACGACATTCAAACCTTCAACATTGCAGTGCCGTAAATTTGTCTGGATATACAAATTCAGAGACCGTGAAATGAATAGACCTACACAACTTCTGAATATATATAAACAAAATACCAATACTAATTTGGGATGATAGGGTCTACTACCGTACAAAAATAAATAATGCCGTGGCAGACATGCTTTGCGTGGGCTTTTACCATGGCTCTGTCGTTTGCCGTGGGTGGTAAATTTCGAGCGATGAGTTTGTGTACAGAGTGAGAGAAGGACGATGTCGTTTAAATACGACTGGGCGGCTTTCTCCGATTTTTTCTTTGTGCTGGGCGGCGTGGCTACATCCCTGCACTATTACAGTGTGTTTACAGGTTTCACCACTACTTACCAACTGATGATACAATGTTTTATTTATATAAAAGATAAAACAAAAGTTCTAATAGCAATGTCTAATTTATGTCGTTATATTAAATTATTTATTATAGAACCGGAAGAGGAAGACACAAATCAAGAAACAAGAACCAGATGTTCAAGAAAAACTAATTCAAAAGCAAAGGTTAAATTGTAATATCATATCAATACTGTACCAAAAGTACCAAGAAATTGATGTCTGCTTGAAAATAGACAGGCTTTTTCATACATCACTTTTATATAATAATGGGGTTTGATAAATTAGATTTCTACTTGAAACTTATAATGAGGTTTACAGCATAACTGTATCATACGGGGGGGGGGGGGGATGGCCTAGTGGTCTAGAGTGTAAGGCTTCGATCTCTAGCTGGTGTGAGTGTATGTGGCATGGAGATAGGGGTGTCTTCTCAACCTTGTGGGTTTCTTCCGGGCACTCCGGTTTCCTCCCACTGCTGAAGACCCCTACGCTCGAAGAGAATTATTGAAATAAAATTAAACCATGTTAGTCCCAAAATGACCTAGTTGTGTTGAGTGGACGTTAAACCCCATTTCTCTCTCTCTCTCTCTTGTATCATACCGCATGTTATTGAGTCAACTGGCGTGGTGTTGAATCTCCAGTTGTATGTGACAAGGAGTAGGATCACTTGTCCAACCTCGTGGGTTTTCTCTGGGTCCCCTGGTTTCCTCCCACTGCAAAAGACCCCTATGCACAAGAGAATTATTGAAATGAAATTAAACTATATGTTACTGCTGAAATGATCTAGTTTGTGTCGAGTGGATGTTTAACCCCATTTCTCTCTTTCTCTTTAATTCTATGCCAAATGAAGTTGAGGTGTCAAAATTGAAATGGGTTCCATCACCTTAATGATTATGGAGCATATTTCATATACTATTCAAGATATTGTTATGAAACTTAATACATAGATCATATCAAAATATTATAGTAATTGAATCTTTTGCTAATTAAGGGAGTTGGATAGCTGAACGGTAGCATGTGTGCGCTGTATCATAAAGTCTGTTGTTAAGTCAACTAGCGTGGTTTCGATTCCACGGGTCTCCTCCCACTACTAAAAGACCCCTACGTACAAATAAATATTGAAATAAAATTGACCCATATGTTGTCCTGAAAGGACCTAATTTGTGTCGAGTGGAGGCTAAACCCCAATTCTCCTCTCTCTTTTGCTAATTAGTAATTTTTCAGTTTCAATATGGAAACAACGTTGACATTTATATACACACTGCAACTATGAGCTAACATTAAGAGAAATTTGCTGAAATGTTCATTCACCATATTTATTGATAAATATCTCCTGTGTTGTTTTACAGGTAAATGAGAAAGGAGAGACACCATTACATAGAGCATGTATAGCAGGACATATCAAAAAGGTTAAAAAACTTATAGAAGAGGTAAACAGTCAACCCAATCTGATTAAAACACAGATCCTATTTCGTTTCGCTTTTTATAGTTCAACATTTTGTTTTACTTGTCTTTACTACACTAGGATCTGGAAGAGTTGTTATATAACTCGCGTTTTAGGTGAAGTGAAGGGATAAGCCAATGAAACGGTCTGTTCCGGCAACTTCTTGGAGTGCCATACCCAGAACTGTGGGTAAACCACTATAAAAGTCAACGTTTGATTTATCCGAAAAAATAGATCTGTATTTTAATCAGACTGTAGTCAACCAAAAAATTAACTTGATTTAGAGGAATAATTTCCTAGTTTTTTGTATATCGTACTTTAAACAATATGGCCATATTGTTGTGGGGGGCCTGGCAAGGAGAGTGTCCAATCATTCGGATGATACTAAACACCTGCACCTGTATATGTTGGCGTGGATATAAAAAAGAAATTCTTGACAGTTGGAATTTGATGGCTTTAACACCTCTGTCTGGGCAAAAATGTTCCTCACAGAACATAAGGCATATGCTTATCTTTATTAGCTCAGTTGGAGCAGAACAGTAAGACATTAAACCCCATTTCATTTCATTTATGGTTTATTAACTTTGATTTTAGGGTCATCCTGTAAACCCAAGAGATTTCTGTGGATGGATTCCATTACACGAGGCAGCCAATCACGACTTCTATGACATAGTAGAATATCTATTAGATCACGGAGCACATGTTAATGATCGTGGTGGAGCTAGTTGTGGTGGAGTTACCCCCCTTATTGATGCTGCTAATTGTGGTAATATGGAAATTGTAGAACTCATGGTTAATAAGGGAGCTAATACATTAGCCAAAGATGATGAGGTAGGTAGAAGTTATTTCTGATTTAAGTCGCTGATCCCGATCCTGCCGTTTCAGACAATATCTATGTGTTCATGGCTTATAATCTACACTAAAATGTACATAAATTAGGATTTAATTCAGAAAGAAATTCAAAGCATTAATGGTAGATAATCTCCAGCTTGCAATCATTCAGTTTTAAAGAGGTCCATCAAAAGATTATAAGTGGCACTGGTTTGTTTATATCTTCTGCAGAAAATGCGTTTAATTAGGGCAACTGTGTTTACATAACGTTACGTCATGGCTGCACGTTTTTCTTTATGCTATATTAACCAGCGCATAATAGGATATTGCAGCAAAACTAATTGCATGACAAACGAGGCTATCAGTATTGACGTAAAGTAAACACTGCTGTATGGTAACGAACAGACTTTCAACGTTTTAATACCTTAAACCTTTGTCCAAAATATTAAGGAAGACCCAAGATTAAACGACGGACTGTCATGTTACTGTACGTAAGTGGTAGCTTTGATTGGACGAGAAGAATAGACACACTTACTTAAATGTTCAAGAATTCAAAGCCAATCCAGCAATGGCCAGAGAGGGATTTCTCAGACCGTTGCTTCAGGAATATGGTGGTAGATAGGTCAGTCCATCCCAATCCAGATCACAATTATTCAGATGTCACATTGTCGTGAATCATGTGGGCAACTTGAGTTTAACATATGACACAATTCTATGGAATACATACAAGTTACTACGAAGATTTATTTTTGGTGACGTTACATTGAGGGTTCTCTGGTCTTTATCAAGCAACTTGAGTTTTTGGTGAAAAACAACTTAAAAATTCTGATTGGTTGTTTAAACTTTTAGCTTTTAGCATTATTAAATCTTGATTATCGCCCTTTTTGTTAAGAAATTCTATTGACGTCATTGATAACATTACGACGTATTTACGTCACACCATTCAGTTAGCAGACAACTGCCTCCTGAGGCGGTCTATATTTTCTTTGCTTCTTTGTGTTGGGTTGTTTGTGCATTTTCTTGTACGAGTGAAATATGTTCAATTTTGAGTGAAGTCTGTGTTGCTTCAGACCCGGGACTGTACAGCGCAGTGGACGCTTACGGCTAGCCCCCGGATCTATTCACTCTTTTTTTTAATTTTTTTTAATTGTTTTTTGGTTTGTTTTGTTTGCTGTTTCGGAGTATGATGTCTTGTCGTTATATTTGTCCTTTTTGTAAATCATATGTGGCGCAGTCCCCCAGCACTAACTATTTAAGTTTACGTATGGAAGATTCACCTTTCTGTGTAGATATTATAATTTATCCTGTGGTATTAAAATACTGATCTATATTTAGTTTTGTTTTTTATGCTTTCATTTTAAGCAGAACACGAGTTAAATAACAAATCTTCCAGATCCAAGTGTAGTAAAGACAAGTAAAAACAAAATTTTGGACTATAAAAACGAAACGAATTTGGAACTGTTTTAATCAGATTGGATAGCATTAGTGTTATTATTTATTCAATTGATATGTGACAATAATTACAGAGTCAGACATCCGGTTCCCTCCCTTTGCTAAAGATCCCTACCTACACGCAAGCGAATTATTGAAATAAACATTTGTTAGTTGCGAAATGACCGAGTTCGTGTCGAGTGGACGTTAAACTTTATTTCTCTCTCTCTCACAGGGTCAGACAGCGTTAGATTGTTTAAATGACTGGTATAATAGATGTGAGGATACAGTAAATGGTGAATTAAAGAAACTATATTTAAATACAGTCAAATTATTACAAAACACAGGTATATATGTATAGCTAAATGTTTTTAAGAGACCAGGCCCTGAGTTAACAAAACACAGTTTATATAACTTGTGACCAGGCCCTGAGTTCACAAAACACATTTTATAGCTAAATGTTTTTATGTTGTTATTCATGAAAAATATGTATTCTTGGTATCCCCAGTGGTATCGGTCCGCTCTATTCAACTAACCTCTTGGGAGTTGGGGGAAGGGGGAGTGGCCAAGTGGTTAACGTGTGGGCGGGGGGTCAGAAGAATCAGTGCTTGTGTACATGTCAAGTAGAGCTGCCTGTTCAACCTTGTGGGGTTTTCTCAGGGTCATCCGGTTTCCCCCCACTGCTAATAAAGACCCCTACATACAAACAAATTATTGAAATAAAATTGAACCATATGTTAGTCCCGAAATGACCTAGTTTGTATTGAGTGTACGTTAAACCCCATTTCTATATCCCACTTCATTCACATAATCAAATTATCCGCCCATGGCATGGATGAGATTACCTGCTTGTACATGATAAATAGTATGGTCGCCTGTCCAATTTTGGGGGTTTGATTTGGGTTCTTCATTTTCCTCCTACTGCTAAAGACCCCTACGCGTAAGCAAATTTAGGAATAAAATTGATCCATGGTTTGTGTTAAATAGACGATGACGTTAACTCCATTTCTCTCTCTCTTTAATTAATAGAAATGGGCACATAAGGAATTGTTTTTGATAGACCAATTATAAAAATTATAGCTTCAAACCTTATTGCACTTCTAAAATAAGCTTATAGCATGTTTTAATGTATTCACATAGGGTCAACAAGAAAAACTGTTACAACCAATAGAAATACAATAGTAGATACATTTATCCAGTCCTCCGAAGACGAAGATCTTCCAGATTTGACAATGTCAAAAAAGACCAAACGACTAGCATTGCTGAAGTGAGTCACAAATATTATCTAAAATTTATGCATTTGATCCTAAAGTTTAGTTATCATTGGTTTTCTTGAATGCAGGAAAAGACTGGTGACCAGAGGCTCCTGATTCTGGCACCATCAGAGTCCCCCACTCTTTTTGGTGCAAGAAGTTCTTTGAAAATCGGATTGTAAATGGTGCTCTCTAGAGTATAACCTGATTATTTTAGCCCATGCACTTACCGATTCCTCAAAAATGACAAATATTCAAGACTAAAAATGGTCCCAAACTAAAAAAAGACTATATTGTTTTAAAATTGCATCAAAATGATTTTTTACATCTTTGTAAGCTTTGAGTAAAAAACTAATGCACTTATACAGTGGTATTCAACATGATACAAAAATAGACATTAAAGAATTTAAGACTTATATTTTATTGTTGTTGTTTTTTTTTTTTAGAAAAACACCTCGACCATTAATAGAAGTTGATAGCGAACCAGATAAGTGAGTCTTTATTTCTTGTATTCTTTTTAATTGGTAAGATCTGTCTTTAAATCAAGGTTTCGTTTCCCCAATTGAACGTGACAAGGAGTAATGTAGAGGTTTTCAGAGTACTCCACTTTCCTTCCACTGCTACAGACCGCCTACGCAGAAGCAAATTCAAAACAAACAAGCAATATGAAAATCGTTTGTTCCTCGGATAAATGTCCATCGAATGATTGACTTTTAATTTGATGTTACAATTCCAAGATGGAGCAATGATGTCACTTGTTTCGAGGGTGGTTGGGATGGCCTAGTGGTCTAGAGAGCCGTGCTTCGACCTCTAGCTGGCCGGACACCTCTGGCTTGCAGAGGTGGTTTTGAGCCCTTGTGTTAGCGTATGTGGCATGGATATAGGGGCACCTTCTCAACCTCGTGGGTTTCCTCCGGGCACTCCAGTTTCCTCCCACTGCTTAAGACCCCTATGCGCAAGTGAATTATTGAAATACAATTAAACCATGTTAGTCCCAAAATGACCTAGTTGTTTTGAGTGGACGTTAAACACAATTTCTCTCTCTCTCTCATACTTGTTTGGTTGTCCATAGAATAACTAGTGTTGATGGAACACCTTGTTTGGGAGGGGGAAGAATGACATTTCATCTCTATTTCAAGTAAACTCCAACCTAACAACACAGTCATTCGGATGGGACAGAAAATCGAGGTCTCTTTTACACATTGGCGTGCACATAAAAGATCCCTTGGCAGTTGGAATTGAGTTGCTGCCCGTGCAAAAATTTCCCTCGTAGCACACTGTATGGCGTTCTTCAATTAGCCCAGATTAGGTGCAGAAGCGTAGGATGTTAAACCCCATTTCATTCATTCATTCCAATCGTAACAATTTTCTTATGTAGTGAAATTTTTAATTTCCACCCCGAAAGGAAATACAAGAACGACTTATTAACAGTTAGCATATAAACTTCAGTTTGTAGTCATTACCTAGTTATAAAATACTTTCAATAAAAAAAATGGCCACCCAGTCCCCCATGTTTTGGGGCTGGTTGCCGCTGCCCCTCACACTCTACTAATTTATTTGAACTACACTGCGTACAGATCAAAGAACAGGTTAACCAGAGGGTTCCAATTTTATTGTCGATCTTTGTTTATTAAACAAGACCATGAGTTCACAAAGCAAGTTAAGAATTTACTCAACTTTTAATCAGTTTATGAGAAATATCTTTGATCCAGAAACACAAACTTTGCATGTAGTTTCTTATTGATGTATTTGATACATTAAAACAACAAAAGTTTTATAAATGACTATATTTTATTTAAATACGGCAAAACAATTTTGAGTAAATTCTTAACTTAAGTCTGAGAATGCTTTGTAAACTCGGTTCCAGGTGATTCAGACAACTGATTAATGATAATAAAAACCACAGAATATTTTCTCGTGTCTACCATTTAAAACAAGTGAGATGAGTCAACATCAGGGACTAGATAAATCAAAAAATGTGTTAATTGTAGCAATTGTTGAAATGTAAATTTATCACATAAATGTTTTCTTCTTCGATTGGCATTTAGTAATTGAAGATATTAACACAAGGTATAATTTTATAGCTACACAATTACTGAGTTTGATACTAAGTGACGTTTCAATGAGAGTACTCTCGTCTTTATGAAGCCAATCATTGTTTATCCTTAAAATTGTACCTTGTGTTATAAATATTCTGTTTATCATATCTATCATTTTGCTTTTCCAGAGCTCCTGATTCCTACGAAGATTCAGAAGACATTTACTTCAATCCTGCTTTAGAAAATATCAACACATACGGAAACGCAACAGAAGACTACAGAAGTGCAATTTCATTGGTTGGTAAATCGGCTGCCCATTCATCTCAAATTCTAGCTTCCACCCAAAAACATGTACCTTTTGAGTCAAGTGTGGAACCCGATGCATTATTGAGTGAAAATTCTTATGTAGGCGATGATTGGTTAATTGATGATACCCGACCAATCAAAAGAAAGTTTAAAGATTGTGATGGATTGATGAGTGGAAATTCTTTTAGTAGAAGTCAGAAATCAAATGTTGCTAAGCGACAAAGAATTACGACTAATCCTATTGAAGATGATGATTTAGCGTCAAATGATTCGAACGATATTTGTGATATTAATGACAATAATTTTAATATTGACAACGAAGATATGGACTTCTGTGTCATTGATGACATGATATCACCAGAACCCATCAATCGAACGAACAATTCTCAAAAAAGTCTTTCATTAAAAAGAAAAGCCAAACAGACTAGAATAACCAGCTTTGGTTCAAGTTCTGAGAGAATGCAAATGTCTACCTCATCGAATAAAGTGAATGGCAGAAATATCAATAAAAAAACTTTAAAACAGAGCGCCGGGTTCAACAATGAATTGTGGGATACAAATTCCAATGATTCGGTGGATTCGTCAGCAGGAGTAAACAGTATGAATGTGCCGTCTGTTAATCACATGACTACGAATGTGATGAAATTTAAAGTAAAAATCAAAGATAAAGTATTATTAATACCAGTTCTTCAAAGGTAAATTTTAGTACATAACATAGATGGATTGTTTTTGATTAGTTATGTATATTTGTTTATTTCATTGAATTAAGTGGGGGGTTGGGTGGCCGAATAGTGAGCATGTGCTCATGGTATCATAAGGTCTGTCAGTGAGTCAACAGGCGTAGTTTCTATTCCCCAGTTGTATGTGACAAGAAGTAGGGTCGCCTGTCCAACCTTGTTTGTTTTCTCCGGATCCTCCAGTTTCCTACTGCTATAGGCGTAATTTCTCTTCCCCAGTTGTATGTGACAAGGAGTAGGGTCGCCTGTCTAACCTTGTTTGTTTTCTCCGGGTCCTCCAGTTTCTTACTGCTAAAGACCCCTGTGTGAAAGCGAATTATTGAAGTAAAATGGAACCATATGTTAGTCCCGAAATGACCTTGTTTGTGTCAAGGGGATGTTAAACCCCATTTCATTTAATCAAGTGGCATGTTATTCATCCCACACCTGTATATGATAAGGAGTAGGGTTTCCTGCGCAACCTCATGGTTTTTTTTCAGCAGATTCTCTGGTTTCGTCCCACAGCTAAAGGAAGGTCCCTAAGCACAATCCAATTATTGAAATAAATGTTAACCATACATGTATGTTAGTCCTGAGTGCCTCTTATTATGTCATGAGAACAGATTGATAAGGATTGAATTTAGTTATCAGAGTTATACCAGTATTTAAAAACGTTTCTTTCCATTTTTTCTAAGTTAATGATTTTATTTCCTAAATTTGTTTCAGTAATCAAGACAAAACTATATCTTGGTTGTCACAGGAAGTATCACAGAGATATTTTAGTCTGTATGGATTACGTCCCCTTTTAACACTGAGTACAACAGAGGGCGCTTTACTCTCACCAGATGATATTATATCCATGGTATTAGGGAATAATGATGTGGTAAGATACAGTTTTACTGTAACAACCTTACATGTAGATGAAACAATAAAGGAGAATGATGATCCTTCCTGCTTGGGTGGGTGGATGGCTGAATGGTTAGCATGTGGGCGCTGTATCATAAAACCTGTCATTGAGTCAACTGAAGCAGGGGTCTCGATCCGCGTTCGCATCGCAGTTTGCAAATCAAATCTTGTCCATTGCTAATCAATTTTCTAAAAAGTAGCTAACTTAAATTGCACAAATGCTAATCATAAATTTAACTTCTTTTATTTTTCACACGGTTAATTTTATGTCCACTTTTTAACTGTAAAGATTTGTGGACAGTTTTTATAATGATTTCTCAGCATTTCTTCGCCAGCTTAGTCACAATCATTGAGCATCAAAGTTTTAGCGCCCCCTCTATTATGCAGAGTTACATCTCCCTGATTTTTTTTTTAATGACCGTCGTTTTTTTGATAAAATAAAAATAATCCATTGATTTTCTTCACAAAATGGGATAGATATTATGGAATATAACACAAAAGTAGGCACTAGTATTAATGCTGGTAATAAATGAGAAACTTATGACAGAGATTTGCAGCAGGGAATTTTCGATGGACGGCAGCGATCTTCGTATCGTAGTTGTAGGCTAAAGTCTGTCAAATTTACAATTGCAATTGCAAAAATCAATCTTACTGTTAGTTCCCGATGCATAGATGCGTAAAATATTATTTGATTGATATCAGCACAGGGAGGTGAATGACTGTTATGTCAACAAATGGTATGGTCGTGAATTCTGATTGTTCAAAAGAATGCCAGTCAAGTCGTCCACAAACACGAAAAATCTTGTTAAGTCGTCCACACTTGTTGGTGGAGTCGTCCACACGACTAAGTATACATTCTGGATATAGTAATACGTTGGTGGAGTCGTCCATACGACATAGTTTTACTTTCGGGACACATAATGTATTTTTAATTAGTATAGTTTTTCTCCTCAGTCACCAAGTGTTAAAGGACAGCATGCAGTGTCCACCTTACAACATGTTTCATTTATTTATGATTTATTTTATAATGTATTACACAGTTTAGACCACAATGTGTTACACTTCACATTTTGGTATTCTAATTTTATTCTTTTTACGGAATTCTTAAATTTGGAGCTTTTTAGTTCCATTTTGTGTACCGAAATGAAATCAACGATTAGTTTTTAAATTAATTATGATGCCAAAATAATATCAATCTAATTTGTCTTATCTAAAGGGGTTCCGGCGCAATTAAGTTAATTACTGGGTAAATAAAGTATGTATTCACTTGACGCTATATTATTTTAATTGTTATTTCGACTACACGTTTATAATATACAGAGTAAATTGTGTACGAGTCTTATTCACCAATAGTTGTGGACGACATCACCAATAGTTGTGGACGACATCACCAATAGTTGTTGACGACATCACCCATGCCTTGTGGATGACTCCACCAAAGGGTGTGGACGACTTCACTGTGGACGACTTTGCTGGAGATGATTTGACCGGCACCCATTCAAAAGACGAATCAACCCAGAAATGTTATTTCTCAATAGGCCTACTACTACGTTTTGACCGGTTAATAATATCAATGTCATGAGAGAGGATACACAGCAATAAACAGACATTGAAATTTTTTTGACAATAATTTTAAAATAGTGTGAATGAAATAAAGTTTTGCATAATATTGTAAAATTCAACAGATAGATTTTACTTCAATCACAGTTTTCCGAAGTTGTAGTCCATGGATATTCACACACAGTTAATCAAAGCTGGACATTGCTTATCAATTTGCCGGAATTTATCTAACTTGATTAGAAGTTCTGCTAATCAAGTTTGATAAGTTATCGAGACCCCTGAACTGAAGTGGTTTCGAATTCCTAGTTGTACATAGCAAGGAGTAAGGTCGCCTGTCCAACCTCGTGGGTTTTCTCTGGGTCTTCCAGTTTCCTCTCACTGCTAAAGACCCCTGTGCGCAAACAAATTATTGAAATAAAATGAGAGTAGGCTGTAGACCCTGGGCAATATGATGGTGGACTGGTTGTTGCAGAAAAGTCTTTTTCCCATCTTGCTGAGTATTTGCTCCTGTCACAAAAAAAAACATTGAAATAGTTTGAGTTTTTCAGATATTTTAGTAAAACTAAACTATGCTTTTTATACGGAAATATTGCTTTTATCACCTTCATACACATATATGTGTATCCCTGCCATACATGTAGTTAGTTGTTTTGTGATATATTGTGTCTTGTTTGTAGATATCTGGTACTATAGATAATTGGGATTTACCTCCCTTACATCAAAGATATAAACAAGCTTGTAAAACTCTAAATACAGGTAAATTGTTATACATCTATTACGTGCTCATTTATGCAGCAAAATTATAATGTTTGCATATTTATTATTACCCTTGTTTGTAATGGCGCTGAGGGCCAGCCTCATGGGATACTGTATGGCACATTATCCCAGTTGGTGCAGAACAGTAGGATGTTATAACCCCATTTCATTTATTTTTTGAGGGCCACAGCTTCTATAATTTTTATTTTGAACGGATATTGTTTGAATGGTTATGAGAATGAATTCAACTTAAATTAAAAGTCGTACTTCATTTATTTGTAGAAATGTTGCTCTTTTCATTCAAGACCTGGGAGCCCCGGTGACTAAGTGGGTAAGACGCTGGCTCGCTTGCTTGGAGGTCCCTGCATTGGCCGATAAAGTTCATCCGGATATTCATATGCGGTTTCCCCTTGTCAGTGGTACAGAATGGAGGTCCTGACAAGAACAGCTGTCTAGTCGTTCGGATGTGACGAAAAACTGAGGTCTCATGCAAACATTGGTGTGCACGTAAAAGATCCCTTGGCGTATGCCTGTCTTCATTGGCCCAGTATAGGAGCTGCACTACGGCAGAACAGTAGGACGTTAAACCCCATTTCATTTCAATAAAATCTTTGTAATCATTTCCTGGGTCAGACTTGTTAATAATAAGGATATAATGTATCTGTTTTATATATTTTCAGTAATATACAGTAATATAAGTAATATACTACAGACTAGTGAAACAAGCGGACATCTTGTACTCAGTAATCTAGCTTTACGACCTGTACAGATACAACCAGTATTCAGAGCTTTACAAGGACAGAATAATTTAACTATATTAAACTTACAAGGTATTACCAGTATTAAGTTTAACCCCTTGAAAAAGATTAGTGAAAGGTGATATATTACTACTGGTACACACTAAAACAGTTTGAAAATGCTGTTCCTTAGCTGTCCTTGTTTTTAATAGCGAACGATCGCTCACAAGCACCTGCAGTGCACCTGAATGTCGACCGAGGGAGGAACACTGTTAATATTTAAAATCACTCTTCTTTACGAAGTCATGGGGACGGGGAATTATCATTTATAAAACCAGGAATGAACCCCTTACATGCAGTTATTGATCTTCAGAACCATTTCTCATACACACAACTTATCAGTCTCCTTCACATCAGATCACTGACCTTAATTTCTATTGAGCCTTTGTTTAGAGGGTTTGGGACCGACTTAAATGCTAAAGGCTTATGAAAACTGTACCATTTTCTGATATAAATCTAAACAACTTTACTGTTTGTGGATGATGCTTACCAGTCAAAGAAAGATATTTCTAATTTCTGGCCTCCGTAGAAGACTTGCATTGTTTGGTTAAATGTCAAACATATACCAGTGGATAGTTCTTGACTCTCCCACCTGTCCATGGAAGAAGTCCGTTCCTGATTTCTCGCTGCATGTTATTTAGCCCACTTACTTTGAAGTGACTGTTGAACGCTTTTGTCAGTCTCCTTGTAATATCATTTATTAATCTCTTGTAGGTAATAGAATGGGTGATATAGGTGTTGAGAATTTGAGTAAAACGTTTGAAGCGATGCCCAATTTAAGCAGTTTAAATGTAGCGTGTAATAATATTACTAGTATAGGTATAAAACATATAACAGATGGTATAAATAATACAGACGATACAAACAATACAAAACACTTACAGGTAGGTCGATTTTATTTTAGGGGATTGGATGGCCAAATAGTTTGCACATAAAGCCTGTCATTGACTCAACTGACATGGTTTCGAATCCCAGGTTGTACATGACAAGAAGTAGGGTGGCTTGTCCAACCTCGTGGGTTTCCTCCGGTTTCCTCCCACTGCTAAAGACCCATACGTGCAAGATAATTATTGAAATAAAATTAAACCATATGTTCGTCCCGAAATGACCTAGTTTGTGTTGAGTGGACTTTAAACCCCATTTCTCTCTCTCTCTCTCTATTTTATTTTAGAGTTTTGTTATACTCCAACTTTTGTGAATGAGGCTAACAGTTTTTAACCAATTTTTTAAAAATATTTGTGTTAAGAAGAATTCGGTTTGTGAGAAGACGAACCCTTTCAATATTCAGTGTTACGCTGGTTGCGCAATCTTCCTTTCTGAAGTTATCCCCCTTTGCCAAATAGCTTGTGAAAGCTATGGAGGCTAAAGATTTTCTGGCAAATTCTGTGTGAAGTATTTGGACAATAAGTGAATGAGCCCTACTGATTTCACACAAAATTTTCGAGAAATGACATTATTGTTTTTTACTAGGATTATGAACTTTTAGTCTTCGCATTTATTTCATGTATTTAGATCATTTATTCTTCATGTATTTTGTGTTTATTTCAGTTATTATGTTGTTTAAATATAAACGGTAATGGATTAGGTGATAATTGTATAACCAGTTTATCCTGTTTAATATCCTCTCTACCGTTATTATCATCATTATATATATCATCATGTCAACTTACTACACAATGTTTTCAACAACACAGAATATTACTAGCTAACTCTTTAACAGGTAAATAAACGCATGCACACACTAGGAATTATTTCTCAACCATTATCCATCACGTAAAGTCATTGGCGTGCGGAAAATTTATACAGCACATCAGATTTAGCCTTGAGTAAACATTGCCATGTTGTATGGATGGACTCTATATAGTAAAGGTCACCATATAGCCATGTAGTATGGATGAACCCTTGGGTAAACATCGCCATGTGGTTTTGATGAACCCTTGGGTAAACATTGCCATGTATGGATGAGCCCTTGGGTAAACATCGCCATGTGGTTTTGATGAACCCTTGGGTAAACATCGCCATGTGGTTTTGATGAACCCTTGTGTAAACATATCCATGTAGTATGGATGAACCATTGGGTAAACATAGCCATTTAGTATGGATGGACCGACCCTTGGGTAAACATCGCCATACAATCATGTAGAATCCTTGTGCATAGTAATACCAGCACAACCATCAAGAAATCGGATCTGTCAGTCAGTGACAAATTATTCTTTTTGTGTTCAGGCCTATAGATGTATTCTTCCCCAAACTTAAACATTCTGATAGCTGTATCATTATCAAATGTGAGTAGCATCAAGCCATTCAGTAAATAATGTGTGTTTCCAAGTTCTTTTGTAGAGTTTTTAAAGCAAATGCATAATTCCATTTTGCACAAGAATATACAGTTGAATAACACCTTTGCTATGCGTTAGTCAAATAATGAAATGAAATGGGGTTTAATGTTCTGCCCTGAACTGGGCTAATGAAGACAGGCATACGCCATACAGTGTGCTATAAGGGAAATTTTGCCCGGACAGCGGCACTAGGTTTAGAAATGCTTATCTATATAAATTGAATAAAACACTATCTTTTAAATAAGTTTAAATATTTGTTTTCAGCATCAAATGTGCGTTTATTAGATGTGTCGTGTAATAAATTTGGAACTCTGGGTGTTGAGTTGTTGATCAAATGTTTGAATAGTCAGAAGATTACAAGTTTAAATATGGCCGACACTCAATCAGGAACCAATAACAGTCATCTGTCCTTACATCTACAACATTATTTTACACCGGTGAGTGAGTCATTCTTTTCATAAAAAGGCTTATTAAAGGTTTTAAAACTTATCTCAAAACCAAACTTTTGAATCAAATATACAACTGTTTGAATACGGTTCTGGCTGTGTTTGTGTCAGGCTTTTACCATGTTTACTAAATAAGGTTCTCCTTTTTTTTTCTTTTTTTTTTTGTATGGATTATTGTTGTAATTTAGTTGTACTTATGTAAAGCGCCTGAGAGGGGTTGGGGTGAATAGATGAATGAGTAGCGTGTGCACAAGCAAATTATTGAAATAAAATGGAATCCTGTGTATGTTCCGAGTGGACGTTGAACCCCATTTCTCTCTGTCTCTATATAACTAGAGTATAAAAGATTGGAAATCTGTCTAGTGTTCCATATAATTTATAAATATGCATAATTTGATACACCCATTTCCATTCATATGAAAAAAATAAAATGTTTTTTAATGTCTTACTGCTCAACACACATCGAGCTAATGATGAGGAGATATGCCATGAGTGACATGCCAGCAGGGTAAGCTTACTCTTCTGGACACCTGTTACCACTGTTTGTTGTGTATTTTGTACACGGTGAACAGTCCATTTGCTGATTACACTATTTTGCCAGATTACACTATTTGGCCTATACCCTTTTTTTTTTAGGCCTTCGAATTTTGTCTAATGGTTTAGACTGTTCGTACTTGGTTTTATTTCATTTTGACATGACGACAATGTAAGTGATTGTAAGTGATTTTGATTGTTTGATGATTTCAGGTTGATTGTAGTTTAGAAGAATTAAATATATCTGGTTGTAATCTATCATATGATGATGTACACTCTATAACACGGTATGTCCATTTTACTTCCATTATTTGATGATGTTCACTCTTGAACATAATAGGTTCCCTTTTTTATACGCCCACACGGAAACCTGGCTATATATTGTCAACGCCTTCGTCTGTCCATGTCCATTGGTCTCTCTGCAGACTACATTTATTATCTGATCTTTTCTAAAAATTTATTTATGTTCATTACATTAGGGAGTCAAAGAAGTGTAGGAAATGTCAACAATTTCCGTTATTTACCTCTAGATTTATGGCTCTTGTTTCACTCTAACGACAAAATTTATCATCAGATCTGTATTAAATTTATATGCCTGTTTCAAATTAGCTAGTAAAAACCGTGTTGAATGCTGAGTTAATTAGTTGCTGTGGACGTATATTGCCTGGCAACCCATCTTAGTTACTTCCATTATCTGGGGTCCCATTAGTTGTGGTTCTTAATTTTATGGGTAAGCCCTATCACAAGGCGAAAAAGACAGCTGATTAGTTAGATGTGATGAAAAACACAGATCGCCCTGTAATTCAGCAAAGAGTTAAGTCAAAATTAAAAGAGTTACTTGGCAAAATTATTCTGCCTAAGAAAACACTCATGGCCATAAAACAACTGTATGTTAGTTTCAAAAGGAACTGTTGATGTAGTCTCATGTTAAATTTGTATGTTAATTTAATACGATCTGTCGTTAAGAGGTTTAAGCAGACAAGGCTTCACTATGTTATGTACAAATATGGAATTGACAAGACATTTATGACAAGGAGTTGGGTCGTCTGCCTAACCTTGTAGGCTTCCTCTTGATCCTATGGTTTCCACCCACTTCAAAATAACGGGCATTGTCTTGTTTCTTCTCAAGAATAAAGATCTTTAAACATATCAGATGACATATTGTCGGCGATATCAGTATAACATCGGTGGAAGCAGCTGTTACATAAAGCTATTTCACACACATCATTGATATATATTATGTTAGTTCGGGGGTTGGATAGCTGAATGGTTAATGTGCGCGCTGTTATGTATCATAAAGCATGTCATTGAGTTGAATGGCATGGTTTCAAAGTCCCAGTTGTAGTGGCAAGGAGTGGTGTCGCCTGTTTTGCCTGTGGGTTTTCCTGTGTCCTCCGGTTTCCTCCCACTGCTAAAGACCCCTACGTGCAAGCGAATTATTGGTATAAAATTAAACCATACTGTATGTTAATCCTGAAATTACCTAGTTTGTGTTGAGTAGATGTTAAACCCCATTTCTCTCTCTCTCTCTCTTTATTGAGCCTAAATAAAAAATTGTATGTTTGATAATTCTCTTTTTTTTTTTACAGATTACCATTCTCTTGTCCAAGACTCCATAAACTCTTAATCTCTAAAAATATCCGAATAACAAACAAAACAATACAACAAATTTTACAAACTATAGTAGAAAATGATGCGAGTTGTTTGGAGGAAGTTACCGCCGACGGATGTAGTATACAATCGCCGTTAGATACAGGATTTTTAGATTCTCTCAGTGATGTTTTGTGTCGTACTTCTCCGCTGCGTTTTTTGTCCTTTACGTGTGAAGGTCTTGATAAAATTGATAGCGACTGCATACGTCAGGTTTGGGAAGAAAAATGGAAAGATTTATCAAAGTTGGTGATCTCAGGAAATTATATTCAGCTCAGTGTCTCAGAAAAAACTTCTTAAACAGAATGATAAATGTAGGAAAATTAGGCCTATTTATGAGTTTTTATGGTCAAAGTTTGATCTTAATTTCAATGTTTTGTTAATCTCAATTTTTGATGTCTTTTGACAATAATTTTTCTGTTTGGAAATTATCATATTAAACTTTTTTTTGGAAACTCTAGTGTTTCGCAATATTAAAGTGCTATTCGGTAAGATTATATAAAGAGCTGACAGTTCTTGCTATAATAGTTAAAATATAGATAATGAAAACAAAAAATACTGAAAATTCAAGTCAAGTTTCTTCACTCACGACCAATATATTAGCCAGTCTTGGTCGTCATTAGCAATGTTGGCACGATAGTTAACAAAGTCTCGATTATCCTTTTTTATGTTAAATTATCCATCACACAAAATGTATTCAAATCCACTAAATATAGCAGGCTACTGGGGGCATCGAGAGCTGTTTATGGGCTGGATAAGTAATTTAAAGTCTACCGGTAATTAATAGTTTAGATAACTTAGCCTAAAGAAAGACCTGCAATAGGCACATTTAGCCCTTGCTTAATGTATGTTTAAATTCCACTTAAACATTATGTTAATAATTTTCATGTGTGATCAGTATAGCAGTCATTGTACAAAGGCATTGTTTAAAATTTATCCCTTAATTAGCATGTCTCCAATGAGAGTGTGTTTTCTTTTATCAAGAAAGACCAGAAATGAAATAATACTTTTATATTTACATTCCCAAATTTAAGCTGTTATTTTGTATTAAATTGTTTGTGATATTGATATCCAGATTAGCATCTTCAGTTATAATGTTAAAAACTCATCAATAGATTAATTAGAAGTATTGGGACAACAGGGACATATAAAATATATTCTGGTTCTTCCACTCATGCACCTCTTAAAAATAGCAGCATGATTTAATTATATTTCTATATATGTGTACCCTAGAATCCGTCATCATGTATGCAGCCCTGATAAATGATAACACAAGGTACAATTTTATTGATAAACAATTACTTAGTTTTTACTAAGCAACGTTTTGACGAGGATACTTTTGTCTTTATCAACAAAAAAAAAGACGAGAATATCTGCATCGAACCGAACCGTCACTTAGTATCAAACTCAGTAATTGTGTATCCATAAAAATGTACCTTGTGTTAATATGTTCAATTACTAAATGCCAATCAAAGCTGATAAATGTTATTGACAATCATAAAAGATACTCGATAATCATACATTTAACAATGCGATGAGATATAGGTAGTGCCCTGAGTCATTTACTCCTACAGAGAAGCTAATCTTTAAAAAAAAATTAAAATGAATTCGTAGGCTCATTAATTTATCAAGTACCCAGCCCTTATAATTGTTAGTATTAACAGTCATAAATGATACTGGATAATAATTAAAATGAACTTGTAGGCTCATTTATCAAGTACCCAGTATTAACAGTCATAAATGATACTGGATAATAATACATTCATCATCATGAGACATTATGTAGTGCCTTGAAATGTGATGCTTATGAGAAGTCATTCAGTCGACCTCTTCTTTGACAAATTAAAACCACAGATGTTTAGGACAGATTTTTGAGAAGAAGAATATTTTTTTTGTATGGCCGAATAAATTGTATGTATTAATGTAGATATTTTGTTTATATTTATTGTATATATACTGTATTCAAGGGTTGACTCCAAGAAATTTCTTTGTAAACATTATTAAATATGTCAAGTTATGAAAAACATTAAAGAATATATTTTTTTTCGAATTGGAGTAGTTTTTCTATCACCAAATATCTTTGATTGTAAATTTTTTGGTTATGGAAACACAGACTTGGCTGAAATTGTCAAGATTAATTCAATCAAAGTTCCTGAGGTTCTCCTTGCTAGTGGTACAGGATGAGGGGCTTCTAGTCCTTCAGATTGTATGAAAAAAAAAGGTCCTGAGTGCAAATTGGCCTGGTGGGGAAGTTGGAATTCATAGAAGAGTAGATGGAAATACCGATGTCCTCCTATCATTTATAGGATTGCATTTTTCAAGGTTTTGTTTATGTGCTGTGTTGGCTGAGCATATATACATACCCGTCCTCAGTAGCTGACTGATTAAAACACACATCCCATTTCATTTCGTTTTATTGTAGTGTGGCCATCAAATATAAAAAACGAAACGAAATATATATCTGTATTTTAATCAGATTGATGCAGAAAAGTAGGACCTTAAACCCCCATTTCGGTTAAAATAAGTTACCGGGACACCGCACCCAAACTGAATAGTCAATTCGGCATTATATAACGCCCAAAAATATGAGGGTTTACATTACTAACCATGTCAACAACAGAGCAAACTCAACCTCTTTGCATTGAAATGCCTTTCCTCTTGAAAATGTTAACATAATTCTCGGAGAAAAACAATTAGGTCTATTAACAAAGTTATAAAATGTTTTATTAAGGCCATAAAAAGAGATAATTATTAAAAGGTTATAATACAATTTTTGGAGTTAAATGTACTATAGCTAAAAAAATGCTAATATATTTATGTATAATTGTAAAGAGTATTGTATATAAAGTAAAAAATTAAAAGTTTGATAGAAAAAAGTTCCTATAAAAATTGTATATTATAAAGCCTGTAAAATCATTTTATATAAGGCGTATGCTCAATCTTCTTGCAATTTCATTGTTTTTGGTGGCATTTCTTCTATAATTTGCCAGACGTATCTTCCCTTATCTTCTAACATTTCCACCACATCGTCTGTTTGTTGTAGTTCTTTGGCTGTTTGAATAGCCTGTTCGTTAATCTCGGATTGTGGGGTGGCCAAGTACGACCTCCAGTATTTCTGTAGAAGATTTCCAACGTGATTAATGAGCGAGTTTTGTTGAACTTTTTCTAAAACGGCCCGACATTCTGTCGTCCATATCTGTCTCGCCCTTTTTCTATTTTCTCGTTCTCCTGTAGTCAAAATGGTCGTTGGTTTAGTTTCTTTTTCCACAAGACTTTTCACTCCCTTGCCCTCATTCGAATTCCCGCCGAATTTAACTTCCTTTGGTACGGCGGCACTGTCTTTGCTTGTTTCTAAATTTGTCTTTGGCGAAGTCAGGTCGTGCCCCAAACCGGGTTCTACATCCTTAATTGGTTTAAATGCTATCAGATTGATTGTTTCTAAGAAGAATTTTTGAATATCCTCAGCGTTTGGAACCAAGTTGGCGTCATTACCTAACGCCGTTTGTCTAGAACCCGCATCAATTTTTAAATAATGATGATCGCTCATGATAAGTCGAAATAATTCTTCGGTCGTCAATGTTTCTCCATCATCGTTATTTAACACAGCTTCGGTGTCTCTGGAAATGGTAGAAGCATTAGATTCTTTGTATCTCATCTTTTCTTCGTCGTCAGTCGATTGTTCATCTTCTGGGACGCAGCAGACACCATTTGAAAGATAATTCAATATCTGCTGAACTGTATGACTTTCACCTCCGACGATAGCGGCCTGTGATTCTTGGGTAGCAGACGACATATTTTGCTCAGACAATCCAGAACATCCACGTTCACTTTGAGCAGGTGAAGAGCATGAATGACCGGAATCGCTCCCTTCCATTTTGACTTCGGTGATTAAAATTGACGTCATTATGACGATTTCATTGTTTATCAGTTGCCATAGATAACTCTTAACACAAAAAATGTTACAAAATTACTTCAGTTTCAAAACCATACCCGTTATTCAAACAGGTATAATTATATACAGGCCATTATGGTCATTGACTCGCGTTCTTCTTATTTTTAGGCCTACATATTCCTGAATCAATGTAAAAATGCTCTTTCACTTAAAATTTATCCGGAAAAGCCGTGACGCGTGTTTACAATTTTAAATGAACTAGGCCTACCCTGCAACCATTTTATGAACGTGACCGCTGACCACGTGTCGTTTGAATTAAACCGCCCGTCAACTTTCTGTGAACACTCTAAAGATCATGACGTTTGTCTTGAAATTTGCAGTGTTTTCTTCATTTGAAGGAATCGGGGCTGTCTTGTCATTTGCACAATAGCATGAATACCAGATGCGGTTGTTCATTGAGAGATCTAAAATTAGTTTTCAATTGCCGACATCCAAAGTTGTCTTTGGGGTACTATTTTTCGTCTATTCTCATTGACTATTTTGAAAACTATTGCAGGTGTTCTGGAACCAACCTGGGTAGACTTGTAAAACGCTTCAGTTCTATGTTCTGTCATAAGCTACACAGCTGACTGACAAAAAACAACCCCTTAAAAATTAAAACGTTTCACCGGGATACCTAGTGGAAAGCTGTTTTAAAAGTAAGGCGTTGGCATTCCAATTAAGGTGTGTAGCCGGGGCCAACTTCGTTTTCTCTATTATCACGACTGATGATATACAGCAAAGTACAAGTAGGACTAACACGAAATGAAATGAAGTGGGGTTTAACATCCTAATTTGTGCATGGACCGAGATAATGAAGATTGGCATGCGCTTTACAATGTGCTAAGGGTGACATTTTTTCGGACAGCGGCGCTGCTACTCTCATTTCGGATTCCAACCGTGTTTCTTTTACGTGCACAACAATGCGTAGCCTAGGCTACACGGAACCGCAAACGGTTTATCATAACATCCGAACTTAGACACTTTCCTTGCCAGGCCTTTCATCAGTGACAAGGGGGGTAACTCGAGCTAAGATGTAATCTAACTACTACAACGTACATGGGTATAATTATGGAGTTAGAAACTGATAAATCTAACTGCCACCAAAAATAAGCGCGTCTGGCTCCTGATAATATAATACTACTATACTATAGGGCTAAGCTGGTCTAAGCTTATCTCTGAAATAATTTACTGTTTTTTAGTCCGGGCATTTAATAACGGTAGGACCTACCGTAATTGATTAAGGTGGGTCTAAAGTATAATATTTCATTAAATGCTGATAGTTCGACGAATCTTGAGAGCAAAATGAGTTTCTTATGACGCTCGGGTGAAAGGGTCACATAATTCGTATTTAATGCCGAACTAAACTTAGTGTTGCAAGGTGCTCGCGTGGAGCCTAAGTAACTAACCCACTGCGCGTGCGCAGACTCTTCGTTGCTAAACAAACGCTGCCGTTAGAATGGAATGACGTTTGAGATTCCACTTATCGCACCGACTTTCTTCGACAAAATGCCTAAATGTTTAATTAACTCTGTTCGAGATTACAAGTTTGGAAACTATCATGGCAGTTTTGGTAAGTAACAAAGACCAAATATCCGTTTTAATTGACAGACCTTCTAAGTGAAAGTCGACTAAAGTGTCTAAAGAACAGTCAAAAATAGGCCTTCTTTTCTTTACTTTGCTTGTGATTTTTGTCGATGATTAGCCTACTGTCAACAAATTTCCTTTTTTATTCAACGTCGTAAGTTTCAACTTCCAATTGAGACAATCACGGTGGTTCTTAACATACACCGTTTAATATCGTGATTGCTAATAAAGATTAAAATATTCTTATCTTAGTTATTCGGAATATAATCCTTGCCTTATTATTTATTATTCGATAGAAAGAAGAGTAGCGTTCATTTCGACCAAATCGAAAGCGAATGAGCAGGTGCCCTTCATTTAATTTTTTCAGACCAAGGTCCTATTTTATCAATTATTCTTGCAATAATTATGTTTGTACTGATTTCAAAGATAATAGTCTTCATGTTTATGCCCAGTGCTTTGTCCTTTTGAGGTAAACTGGTCATTGGAAAGTTGAATAAAAATTAAAATGAAGTCAGCAGAAGTGAATTTTAGCTGACGTCAAGTATTTTTGCAACATTGTTGAGTAGTTCAAAGTTCATAGCAGGTGCCCGTTACAATAAAAAATTAGAATTATGCACTTATATAGTAAGTGCAGGAGGACCGCACTAC
Organism: Patella pellucida; assembly: GCA_917208275.1. Classification (NCBI taxonomy): domain Eukaryota; kingdom Metazoa; phylum Mollusca; class Gastropoda; family Patellidae; genus Patella; species Patella pellucida. Next base: position 70,715,608 of record OU795039.1, read on the forward strand.
ATGCAAAACAAAAATATACAAGATAAACCTGCGGACAAGACAGAAAACAGACATTGCGAAAAAATGTAGCCGTATGATATGAACACAAACATTTTGGGGACATTTCGAATTGTATAAATAAGAATTAAAATATATCTAATTTTGAATTTTCTTTTTTTTTAGTCTACGATCCATTTGTAATGACAACCCGTTCTGGGTTATCTATTAACACTATACCAAGAGGTACAGCTTATACTGGAGTACGACGTCTTCCATCGCCCCCAGAACTAAGCAATGAGTCATGTCAGCCCAAGAAAAGAGACAACTCAACAAAAATTAGGCCTTTGAGTTATCTTTCCTTCGTTACTAGATTCCACCTTAGTCGGAGAATTCCAGAACTAAGTGTAAAATACCGAGCAAGTTCCATGGCCTTTTCGAATTGGAAGGAAGAACTGAACAGACTAGATGATGCAAGATCAACGGATTCAAATGGGAACGAGTCAGAAGATGATAGTAGCTTTTGTGAAGGTACGATTGATGATGGGCCATTCTCACAAGAAAGCTCTGATTACAGTCAATTGGACGATGATAATGTTGGAGAGGAGAAACTTATGTCAGAAGTTGGAGACAAAGCCCCCTCGAGTCCCGAGATAGACGTTGTTGGCAATGATTCTGCAGTTAATGTAGTTGATATCGAGGCAGGAAACCCCATGACAACAAACAAGGCACCCACATCTTCACTTGAATTGAAAAAAGCCACCAAATTCAGTGTTTTAGAAAGTGTCAATTATTTAAATGCTAACAAGTTGGTCTGTACAACGTTAGGGCCAAAAATAGAGTTTTCATTGGTTAATAATGTTTATCCTAGGATACAAGGTAACAGCTTCCAAGCCCATATCCATAGTAATATTCCTGGAAGCGAAAAGAAGGTCATGACCTTGGCGGAAGCAAGCAACCTATTTTTTGTAAGACCGAACATCCCGACTGGACAAGAGTTAAATGAGTTAGAGAGTCTGGAAGAGCGGGAGAAATACTGCAAAAATACAATTCAAAGATGTCCCCACTGTGATAGAGAATTCTTCTTATATTCGGCTCTCCAGTCTCACATTAGACGACACGGAAAACAAGAGAACAAATGTGATCAATGCGGCAAGATCTTTTCTCGCACGTGGCTTCTGAAAGGCCATCTTAGAACACATACAGGTGAACGCCCCTTTAATTGCCCGGATGAGGAATGTGATAAAGCGTTCGCTGATAAATCCAACCTACGTTCACATATGTTAATCCACTCTTCCAAAAACAAAACACACGTTTGTACACGATGTGGTCGAGGTTTCGCTCAGAAACGTTATCTACATAAACATATGCTGGAAGTATGTAGAGTAGTACTTGCGTAGATTCTTTTTCTACAGTTCAGTAACCTATAGACTGAAATCTTTTTCATCAAATCATTCCGGTGTCTTATTTCCATGCAAATAGCAGTTTAGCTAAACGATATTGAAGTTTTATGACGTTATGTATTCCACGGCAGCTCATTGTGATAAAGAATATATGCATGCGATAACTTGTTTTATAAGGTTGTGGCGTTACTACGTCATGTTTATAAGGTTATAACGTTGCCACCTGAGTTGATAAAACTAGAATTCTGCTAAATCTTTAGCGTTCTTTGAATGAATCATAATCATCTGTATTACGACACGGTGGATAGTGTATCAATTCATATTCTGGATGTAGACAGACACATTCATTGGTACATTTATTTAAAGTGGACCTATATTTTGTCAGTCGTCGTCTACAATTTTGTCAACACTCAACGCGTCTGTGTTTTTTGTTTTATTCGTTGTGTTATAGGAAGAGCTCGCCCAATTGAAATTAATTTCTGGACCATGTATGACAGAGTTATCTCCCTGTTTAAAGGGTTCGAACCAATATAAGGACAACGTTATTGTTGGAATTTTGTAAAGCTGGATGGGATTGTTGAATAGGGGCTATGGCAGAAATTCAGAAAATTTCAATCATAAATTTAGAATCATCCACCCATAATAATACAAGTCAGAGATCTTGATGGAAGTTTTAAAAACACAGTGAAATTATTTATTAGGACATGGGGAAGAAAGCTGTCAATCTTTTTAAAAACAGTTTCAGTTTTTCCAAGGATTGTATTGTCTATTACTATTAGAGTATAATTTTCATTAAAAAAAATTCAGTGCTACGTGTTTATAAAAAGATATAACTGTAGTTCTACATGTAATTGCAGAAAATAATATATAACATATTTTGTATATATATATATAGTGTATTCTGCTCGCTTGTACAAATTGTAAATACATATTATATTGCACACTTTAATATAATTAATTTATTGGGTTGAGTATAATTGACAATTTATAAAATGTCTTCAATTTAAAATATATATGTCATATATTTATATAACAAAAGCTTATAGTTACAGAAATAATAGAATTGTAAATATATATATATTATATTCCATACTTTATTTTTGTAGAGTGGGTGCTGTGCTTCCTGGTCTCACAATCTTTATAATACCTGTATGTCCCAAATAAAACAAATTGTATTAAAAAATGAAATGAATAAATAATCAGTTATTTTGTCCTATGTGTTGGTTTGTTCTGATATTGAAATATTTTTTATATTAATGTGCAATTCATATTGAAGCCTTATTTTTCAGAAAAAAACAATGGCATTTGGACAAATAGGTTTGAATATTTTTAGTTTTTGACGCATCAAAGTGAAACAAAACTTTACACACCAGGGCCATTTAGATGAAAAGAGGCTTTATTGTATTCCCCTTATTTATAAGATTCCTTCCAATCCCCTTCCCGCTCAACTAGAAAAAGATTAAAATGTGTTTTAAATACAAATGAAAATGTTTAAAGCCCAGCTTAGGGTGGGCCTAAGGGGCCAGACCCAGGGCCCCGCGGTTCATAGTCACTTGTTATAACAGTTCCCCGTCATTATAGATGTCATTTCCGCGCATCGTATGCCATTCGGATCAGGATAGATTTCGTATGTGATCAGATATTATATAATTATTCTTGTATAACAGAACATTTAATAATAATCTATTTGTCGCGTTAGGGGCGCCGCGGTTCTAATCAGGGCCCCGCATCGGATAAGTTGGACATTGAGGATGGTGATTGATGTTTTTATAACTGTGTGTAAGAAAGTCGGATGCGGCTGACAGTGTCTGAAATATTATACACCTAGGTCGGGGGGGGGGGGTATACATGTATCTTAAGGTGCTAGGCTTCACTTCGTCAAGCCTATTGATAAATCCGGCACTGCACCACATACCTTTAGTTAGACGAGTAACAGATTTATATTTTTCGAGTTCGCGTCCAACTTCAATTATAAGATCTTGTGGATCGCACATTATTGTAATTCCCACACGCCTAATGCGATAAAAGAATAAGTGGTTGGGGACAGAACAGAAATGAAATGGGGTTTAACGTTCTACTGTTCTGCTCCGGATTGGGCGAATGAAGAGGGGCTTACAGTATGCAATGACGGAAATTTTGCCCGGACAGCGGCACTATGGCCTACTCTTATATCAAATTCCAACTGTCAAGTGATCTTTTACGTGCACGCCTATATTTACACAGGACCTTGGTTTTTCGTCCCACCCGAACGACTAGGCAGCTGCCCGTGTCAGGACCTCCGTCCTGCATTACTGGGGATCAGAACAGAATGTATGTGTTCATTTTTAGGGGGATACGATTTTTTGGGTGATAGCATTCCAGATTCTATCAATTCATAGAGAACCGTATAGTTAAAAAATTTATATTCTGAAGTAGCCTATTCTAAACCGCCATGTTGTTTTTATTAAATTTGCGGTTGAGTAACTGCCAACAAAGTATTACCTTTATTAATAACTAATGATAAATAGTGGTGGTCTCGAGTATTATTATAATGTAGCCATGTTGATACTATTAACTAAATGTATAAATCTGGCACTAATTACATTAGCATGACTCATTCCTTTTAATTAAATAGATAAACCTACTATATAAGTACCATAGTCTGTACAGTTTATTAATAACAGAAGTCATATGCACCCATGATGTATAGCAGACTTAATTAACTCGGCTTCTTTTCATAATTTGATGAGTATATCGGAACAATATTCCGAGCACGTTTATTTCATCTCGCATATTTAATGCAGAATACATATGTTTTGTTTTTTGGGGCCTGAGCAGTGAAAATTCAAATACGCCACCTCCACGGTTAGGTTTTCCAGATCTGGGAACTAAATCCGAATTCTATGGCCTGGGCAGTGAAAATTCAAACACGCCACCCCCGCATTTAGCATTTCCAGATTTGAGAACTAAATCCGAATTCTGTGGCCTGGGTAGTGAAAATTCAAACACGCCACCCCCGCATTTAGCATTTCCAGATTTGAGAACTAAATCCGAATTCAGTGGCCTGGGCAGTGAAAATTCAAACACGCCACCCCCGCATTTAGCATTTCCAGATTTGAGAACTAAATCCGAATTCTGTGGCCTGGGTAGTGAAAATTCAAACACGCCACCCCCGCATTTAGCATTTCCAGATTTGAGAACTAAATCCGAATTTTTGGGCCTGGGCAGTGAAAATTCAACCACGCCACCCCCACGGTTAGCTTTTCCAGATCTGGGAACTAAATCCGAATTTTTGGGGCCTGGGCAGTGAAAATTCAAACACGCCACCCCCACATTTAGCATTTCCAGATTTGAGAACTAAATCCGAATTCAGTGGCCTGGGCAGTGAAAATCCAAACACGCCACCCCCACATTTAGCATTTCTAGATCTGAGTACTAAATCCGAATTAGAATTGGTATTTTCACTCGCCGGCTGATAGACTGGAAGATAAGTAGGTCTATGACGCAAGTTGTAACCTTGCACACTATAAGGAGAGTTGTTATTAATACATTTGTGTTCTATTGGATTGTTTACTATTCAAACCTGTATTCATTTACACATTCATAGGCATATTGGGGCGGGGCTCGAGGGACTGCAGACCTTTAATCAACCTGATTTAAATACACAGCTATATTTTTTTTCGTCTTTTTTATACTTTCGATGACCTGCACTACATGAAATTAATTCCGACCATGTGCAGTTGTACTGGAAGCTAGGTCAATCAGCGTTGACGAATCTCGGAGTTTACGCACAGTTCGATGCAGAGAACGCCAAGAACTCGCCTTAAAGGGACAATAAATCTCTTGCTGGCTTGACAGGTCCAGAAAAAAATATAGCCTAATTCTAACTACTGGATATTTAAGTGTCCTACCTGTTGTGTAAATTATCCATTACACCCTATTTTACTTGTCCAGAGGGTTCGAAATATTTTAAAATCTAAGTTACATTTGAAAAGGTTTACGTAAAGCTTTTCAAACCATGTATAGTTGAATTTTTCCATTTTTTTAAAATTCGGTGTGTTAGATGAATTTTGTATCATCAATAAATTGGAATATTGTAAAGTACAATTTGTTGACCAGAATAATGATTGGGACATATTATTCAGTTACAACAAAAGTGTTATTGGGCCTTCAACAGACAGTTTCATTGGCTAATTCCTCACATCAATAAGAACGCCTGTTATATAACAACTCTTCCAGATCCTAATGTAGTAAAGACAAGTAAAACGAAATTTTGAACTATAAAAAACGAAATGAATAGAATCTGTGTTTTAATAAGATTAATCTTGTATTTAAATGCACCCAAAGATATGTTTCGGGACAAAAGAACAATGTTCGGATAATAATTACAGACACAAACAAACTTTCAAAAGTCTATACATATCTCATATGTTTACATTCAATAAAAAGGGTTTTAGGCCGCGCTGGTATTTATCTTAGAAAAAAGATTCAATGGGTCGATGAGAGGGAGAAGGGCTACCGACCCTACATCTTTACACAAAGCATACCTTGTTTTTAATACGAGTAAGAGCGAGTATCGGGCTAAACGTGAAACAAACTAGGTCATTTCGGGACTAGCGTGGTTTAATTTTATTCAAGAATTCGCTTGCGCCGTATGGGTCTGTGGGCTGTGCGAGGAAACCGCAGTTTTTGTGAAGAAAACACACAATGTTGCGGACAGGCGATACTACTCCTTGCCACGAAAAGCGGAGAACCGAAACCACGCCACTTGACTCAATGGGCAATGGCAGACCTTATGACCATTCGGCCACCTAACCCTCTGCGATTTAGAATAAGTGTACAAAGGGACAGTGTATACATGTACATTTAAAGAGAAAAGGGGGGTTGGATGGCCGAATAGTTAGCACGTGTGTGCTTTATGATAAAGCCTGTCATTGCGTCAACTGGCGTGGTTTCGAATCTTAGGTTGTACGTGACAAGGAGTAGGGTCGCCTGTCCAATCCCGTAGCGTCTCTCCGGGTCCTATACGGTTTCCTCCCACTGCTAAAGAACCCTACGCGCAAGCGAATTATTGAAATAAAATTAAACCATATGTTAGTCCCGAGATGACCTAGTTTGTGTCGAGTGGACGTTAAACCCCATTTCCCTCTCTCTCTCAAAGAGAAAAGTAGACCAGACTTCAGAACGTCGCTCAATCACCTGCGTATAGTTAATCAGATAAATAAAGCATGACAATTGTTAATGGGGTTAATGACCTAATTAACGCGGATATCGTTAATTTGTCGTAATTATATCTACCAGACATACTACCACAGTCATATTGATTTAGAGTTTCATAAAAAAAATAGATGATCTTCATCGTGAAATTAGGCCACATAAAAAAAATTAGTTGGTGATCATCCTTTTTTTTCAAAAAATGTGGGAGGGAGGGAGGTTTTTATTTTTATTTTTTTAATGAATACATATATATATACAGAACAAGCAATTCTTCTTCAGGAATATTAACCTTTCATGTCAAAACAGAACTTATCTGCATATAAAGGATTTCCATTTGCATAGGCTATATTGTACAGATTAAATATTTAAACTTTAGATATTCCGGAAGGGATTCGATCAGATAATATAATTAAGAGATTTATTAGGCCTATAGGTAGTGCCGACTGATTTATTTAATTTTGCAAGATATCAAATGTTACAAAATGTTTCAATTCATATCATGTTTGGATCGATATTCTTTTTAGACATCAACTTTCATAATAATATTGTAGTTTGTAAATAGTAAGATCACCAGAATAATCCGTAAATAACCCTCCCAAAAAACCCACAACGATTTGCATAACGACTAACGATCACTAATAATTGGTTGATTTAGTCATTCATGACTCCCATGTCATTCCGAAAATCTGTTGTTACATTTATTCGAGAGACTGTTCCATGTAATTCAGAATCGGCAAGACCTATTCCCATCTAAATATAATAGTTCCAGGTTGTATTGTATTCCAAATATTGTATTTGGTGTTGTACGCATGCGAACGAAAATGTCGGCCATTGCTGCCGTTAACGGGTCGCAATTTGTTAAATGTCATTCAGTCCCACGCATTTTAAGAGTATTGGAACACGTGTCAATTATTATATCCACTCGTTTCATTAGAAATTTCGTAGCCTGGCTACTATTGGTTTTAAACATCGTAATAGGGTAAATTTTGAAAATAAAAAATAAAAAATAATTCTGGTCGGGTAGAATTTTCTGGGCGGGCGAGGATGATCACCAACTAATTTTTTTTATGTCGCCTTATAGAAAACAGAAAAAGCATACAAATTAAAACGCATAAAATTATACCTAATCTTATTCAAACACCGTCGGACTTGCTCAGGGTCGACCATAGCGCCGCTGTCCGGGCAAAATTCTCCAATTTCGTTTAACTTACTGAATAAAAGCTTACACGAGATCATAAACTAAATTAATTTTTAATGTCAATTATGATCGTGTTTATTATCTATTATCTAATTTTCTGATACCAATAAATAGTATTACGTCACAGGATTATGTATAGATGTAGACTAAAGAGGCATTGTGAATCTCGCTAATTAAAAATATACATTAAATTACGTCTGATAAATATTAACCTAACACTATGAGAAGGTCCATAATTTGTATAAATGGTCTTAATCGGTTATCATAAGGTCTAACACATTCTGAACATCTGAGACACGCTACCTGCGGAAAAAAAGCCAGCTACGTCATAAATTTCGTCACGTTAGTTACGTTTGGGTCTAACATTGAGTCAACTGGCGTGGCTTCGATTTCCCGGATGTACGTGGCAAGAAGTATGTTCGCATGTTCAACCTCGTGGGTTTTCTCCGGGTCCTCCGGTTTCCTCCCACTGCTAAAGACCCCTACGCACAAGCGAATTATTAAAATAAAATTGAACCATGTGTTAGTCCCTTTATGACCAAGTTTGTGTCGCATGAACGTTACCCCCTCTCTCCCCCTCTCTCTCTCTAATCGGTCAATGATTGGATTTTCGATCCTATTTTTAAATAATAAATTACAATTTTTGTTGAAATTTAAAATTCATATTCAAAGTCGAACTCCAATAGAAAATAAGGGTCATTAGCGCATTCGTAACACCGAGTGTATGTAGTCAGTGACGCCAAAGACACGGGATTACCGCTGTCAATTGACGAGTGAAAATCTGAGATTAGTACAGGTTTTGAAATACAAATCAATGTGTTTGTCAACTGTTCCTAATCGGCTTAAACCAATACACTATAGCGTGATATACATACTAAAACATACATGAATGAACTCAAATCTACAGGCTTTAATGACCCATGCAATAAATCGTATTTCTTACATTAAATATTCAACTGCTTCTCTCCCTCTCTCCCTCTCTCCCTCTCTCGCAAGAGGCATGTGTGTGTGTGTGGGCGGGGGGGGGGGGGATAACGCAATATGAATGCTGTGAAGGAAGAGAATATCCGTATACAAATACCACTGTAATCCAAAGTCGTAGGTACTGTATACATAACCCCAAAAAATACTAAAATTGAATTCTAAAATCAACAGTCCTTTACTTTACACACCGCTTAAAATCCCGTGTCGCGGTTATAGGCGTGGTACTCGATTGACTCGGAACTTTTGAACTTTTTTTGTTTGTTGTTGTTTTTTTCATTAAAAGAAAGATACCCTGCGTGCACGTTTGATAATAAGGTCTGTGATTAAGTGTGGTTTCGAGTCCCCGCTAGTACGTAACAACTTTTAAGGTGAAGGTATAGAAACGTCGCCTGTCCAACTTCGAGGGTTTTTACCGGGTCCTCCGGTTTTTCCACAGTTAAAGACCCCAACGCGATCGGTAAATTCCCGGCCGTCATAGACTCCTATACACAGGGTACCGAGTACGGAGTCAGACAGCAAAACCCTCTCACAAATGGGTCGTATACATCAACTATATCTGTGTCTCTATCACATCATATGAAATATAACCCATCACTAAAATTAAAGTAAAATCGGCGTTTTTCGAAATTTGGTCAGAGAAATCCCATGCAAAGCAATGGTCGCTCCCCGTATATAAGTTTTCCCACCTCTCTGGCCCTCTCCCACAATGCCCATTTTTTCCAAATAGGCGATTCATGTATACAAATTCAAATCCAAAAGAACACTTCGTTTACGTATAGTTAGTCCCGGTTTAATTGTATGAAACAAGCATATGTAATCTTTCTTGAATATCTCATGACACTTCTTATTTAAGAAGTTGGTGTAGCCTTCAAATTTATCATAGATAAGAGTACCGAGGGGTCCAGGGTATATGCATCTTCACTGCGTACATCTTATCAAACTCGCGGCCGTTGCTTCAGGAACATGGAGTATATTATGTCGAATCATGTCAAACACAAAAATAAATACTTTACCGTTCCGCAAGAATGGCATAACTAATTGTCTTTTCTATTCATGCCACCGCCATGGTGAAATTCCCCCACAACAAAGAAATTAATTACCAGGATAACACGATGGGGATTGGGATGACCTAGTGGTTTAGAGTGCCGCGCTTCGACCTCTAGCTGGTCGGCCACCTCTGGCTTGCGGCCGTGGTTTCGAGCCCTGGTGTGAGCGTATGTGGCATGGAGATAGGGGCGCCTTCTCAACCTCGTGGGTTTTATCCGGGCGCTCCGGTTTCCTCCCACTGCTAAAGACCCCTACGCGCAAGCGAATTATTGAAATAAAATTAAACCATATGTTAGTCCCGAAATGACCTAGTTGTGTTGAGTGGACGTTAAACCCCATTTCTCTCTCTCTCTCTCTAGTGGTCTAGAGTGCCGCGCTTCGACCTCTAGCTGGTCGGCCACCTCTGGCTTGCGGCTGTGTTTTCGAGCCCTGATGTGAGCGTATGTGGCATGGAGATAGGGGCGCCTTCTTAACCTCGTGGGTTTCCTCCGGGCGCTCCGGTTTCCTCCCACTGCTAAAGACCCCTACGCGCAAGCAAATTTTTGAAATAAAATTAAACCATATGTTAGTCCCGAAATGACCTAGTTGTGTTGAGTGGACGTTATACCCAATTTCTTTCTATCTCTCTATAACACGATGATTATCATGTGTTTAGAATAATGTAACCCACGAGTCGATGAATAAAAATAGTTGAACAAACACTCTTGTTATCATATTCTATTAGATCTAAATGATACGCGTAAATTATTGATTAAAATACTTATTTTCATGACAATAATACATATACCTTTCAAATGGGAGTTTAAAGCCAAACGAGATTGCATCTCAATCTGAGTCACACTTCTGTTAATCACAATATTGTGTTACGTATTTAATAAGACAATTTTGTCACAGCAGCGATATATTTATTTTCTAATATAATACATTTCTTTTAAGCATACAAAATTTATAGAATTGTCATAATAGTAATCGATTCAATTTTTTTGTTTTTACTATACCGGCCTTACAAAACACTAAAATTTCAGTTTTAAACAATTAACAATCAAAACAAAACTGAACAAGAACACATTCTTCAACTAAATCAGTCAATATTACAGGACGATTTTAAAGTTCGTTTTTTTTTAATCTTAAAGTGGGGGCATGTCCCTTTAATTTCAATTTTCACATAAAATGAATATCAGTAAACATGATAATTAACTTGACTTGACCTATCGATGCAATGCTTCAAATCATTTCAGGTATGATAGTTAAATTAAAAAACAAAATTAGGCCCTACCATTAATTTTATTGTCGTCCGGTGATAGTAAAACAAAAAACTTCTATCATTCAATTGGTCCTGCTGTGTTCACTTCATCGTAATTTTAAACCGACAATTCATCTTAAAATCGCAAATTTTAAGTTGTTTCCCTTTTAGTTTTGCTTGTATTCTATATAATTTCACCCCATCCCGAGAAATGTTCCTTTAGATCAATTTTGTGGACATTAATGTACTCGTTTTGTGTTTGAGTATTAACCTTTGGGTTGTTAATTAATGTTTTTATTTCATTTGATCTCCAAATATTCAATATTATTAATTATTTTCACCTTTTGAGTATCTATAAAAAATATACAATGTATTATTAGCGGGTCAATATGGTAGCATTCAAGCTGGCGCGTGCAGGTTGTCGCGTGCAACAGTCGTCTAATCAATGCCAATAAAGCGCTGGTCTGCTACGGGGTTGTAAAGCAGACGACCATACCCTGGTCATTATTATATATATCATAAAATCGACCGCTTAGATTTGCCGTATGCGATACAGTTAAATAGAATATATGTGCCATGGTTATTCTTCGGATATTTAGGCGATGTTTAAGTGTATAGGCCTACTCTATGAAAAAGGTTGGGAAATTAACCCCACTGCTGAGTAAAGAGCGCGCGCTGCCAATCTAGCAGGTGACATATTAATAATTTAACTCCTGAAAAATACTCGAGCATCCACGTTTTGTAGAAATGTTGAATACGATCTTCTGTGGTTGTAATTAACCAGTTGTTTGTGTAACATAATCACGGATTACAGACAGTCGTTTACTTGTCGTTTCAAGCAGACGGATTACTAACACCGTATACACGCCAGGCACCTCACTTATTTACAGAGAGTAGGTATGTGGTTAACTGTAGGTGCGCTGAAAGATACCAATGCCGTGTGTTCCTTACATCTTCTGACTGTGAGGCGTTTTATATAGGCCTACCTTGTCTAAACCGATACCTCCACTGGCCGGCGTACATCTGACAGTAACACACTGATTGAAACAGTAGCCGTTATGTTGAACGCTGATCACCGACCGAACAGCCCTAGCCAATAGGATGCCGTCGCCATATATGGATTGCCGAGCAGTACTCTGATGTGTATTCCCTGTTGCTTCCATGGCCGATAGTTTCGCATAATTTATTCGCCCTGGTGCTGGCATCTTTCGTATCGGTCCGTTTTCTCCGATCTCCACGGATCTTCTCTAGATTACAAGACGACATGGAGATGATATATTTATCATGGCGCCGTAAAAGGAACTAAAAGATCGAAGTGTGTTGTGGAGAAAATCGCGGATGGAACTGTAAATCCGGGGGAATCAGTCGGCTAGTTGACCTGCTGTAGGAAACATACCTCTCGTATTTTATTTACACATATATATATATCTACATAACCCAGCTTCCGTTTTAAGCGAACACACGGACAACCGTTTTATTTTAGTCGAATTGTCTTCTTTTTTAATACCAACAACTAAAACGACATAACCAGATCAATTTTATCCTGTCTTTCGACCAGAAAGCGAGAACTAACCTACCTAGTTGTGATGTATCTTGAGATACATATATATGATTTACCTGTGTTTTACCTGTGAAGGTAGACGTGATTGGATTATACATTGTCAATAGCCAGGTAATACCAACATCGTTCTCAGCTGTTTTACTTACAAACCGGGGATAAAATGCACAACGGTGACGTGTTAAAAAAAATCCCCAAAATTTGGAACTTGTCCGTGTAACTACAGGTATCACTGTCGTCATAACAACCAGGTGATATCTACATTTAACCTGAATTTATTTTCGATATTTTACTGTTTGTGAAATTTATATTGTTTTCTGAAGGTAACCGAATTTCTACCCGCAGGTATATATATATATAGGCCTACTGATTGATCCAAGCCGTTTCGTTTCAATGTTGATTAATTTTTTACCCAAATCGAATCCAAGGACTACTCGAGTGGAACCAGTTCGATACCAATGAGTGTATAGTGCCTACCCAAATCGTATTGATTTTACCATAATTGGGACGGATGTGTGTACATGTTGGAGGACGTCGTCACCAATGATACCGGCAGTTGAAGTTAAAGTAAAGCGGTCCTTGCAATGACCTCAGGCGGAGGACGATTTGATTTCGACGATGGGGGGACGTACTGTGGCGGTTGGGAAGATGGCAAGGCCCACGGACACGGGGTCTGCACTGGCCCCAAGGGTATGGGCGAGTACGCCGGGGCCTGGCAGTTTGGTTTCGAAGTGTCAGGAATCTATACCTGGCCTAGTGGTAATAAATATAGGGGCCAGTGGTTCCAGGGTAAACGGCACGGACTGGGTTCGGAGAACAAGGGCCGATGGATTTATCGCGGAGAATGGACTCAAGGATTTAAGGGCCGATACGGTGTAAGGGCCAGTAATAATTCCGGTGCACGTTACGAGGGAACGTGGACGACAGGATTACAGGACGGATATGGATGTGAAACATACGCCGACGGAGGTAAGACCACTCATTTGTCTTAAATTTTTGGGAAAGGTTTAAATTATTGAATGACGTTAGTTTTTATTTCTCCACAGGACACACAAATTCTCTGGAATAAGAAATCATAGTTATTTTTCCACAGGATACACAAATTCTCTGGAATAAGAAATGAATTTGTTTTTTTTTATTCTCAATGCACTCCTTCTTTTACTGATAAAACCATGGATGGTTGTCATGTGCACACAGAAGATTTAATCTTTCTTTTCTGCTACAGTCATAAGTCTGGTTTAAGGTGCACCCAGAACAGATGCCAAAAACCTGATTAATCTATACAATAATTGTATTCTCTTGATAATTTAAACTGAAGCAGACAATTAACAATTTTCACTTGGCAGTACGTACCCTGCCATTAAATTGGTCGCAGTAGGCGGCCATGATTAATTATGTCCAAGCATAATATACTATTGTAGGTAATGACAAAATAGTTCATGCAGATCATGACAAGTTTTATATCCGGCTTGGATGTACATAACCTCTAAAAGGGATTTAATATAGACCCTGTGGTTGATCGTGGCCTTAAAGGAACAAATCTTTGAGAAAATGCATCAAAATATGACCAAGCATAACATTCTATTGTAAGTAGGCAATAGCAAAATAGTTCATGCAAATCATCACAAGTTTTATAGCCGCCTTGGATGCAAATAACTCCTAAGTTATTTAATAGTAACAAACCCTTAATCTAATTCCTTTGGAGTTAGTCTTACAGGAACAAATCCCCGAGATAAGTAATCAAACTATGATCTTGTAACTCGTGACCTCAGGATGGATCGGTATCACGACCCTATCGTCATAATCAAGTATCATTCTTGATAATCGATCACTTCCTTATGGCCCCTAAGTCAACAAATCGATAGGTTGGAATACAAATGTTCCAGAAAACTTTCGAAATATTCTTTGCTTTATCTTGATCAGAATTCAGCGAAATAAAAAGATTCTTTAAGATGAAAACCTTTATTTTAAAGTAAGGGTAAAACGCGAAGTGGTTTATGTATCTTAGTTCTTTTTTCAACTTTAGTTCCTGAGAAGCAGTTACTTCAAAATTTTAGCTCGTATCAACAGATGAACCTGGAGACCAATATGATTAAAACACAGATCCTATTTCGTTTCCTTTTTTATAGTCAGACTGTCCCTTTACTTGTCTTGTCTTGTCGAAATTATAAAAAAAAACGAAATGAAATATAGATCTGTATGTTAATCAGATTGCCCGGGGACTTGGAAATAACCCTGCGCGGGGACAATAAATAAAACTCCCTTGGTCCATAAATCCATCCAAAATATTTCCCGAAGCTTTGATTTGATAAATGTCAATTAGTACCGATATTCAATAGGGATCAACACATAATTAATCCAGATGTCGTGAATGAAACTTTGATCGAGGATCAATGAATTACTGTAATTATAATGAGTGGGATGTCTGAACGTGCGTTCTCTTAATCCATGGTACATCAATTTCGTTCGTGACCATATCATTTTTAGAGATTAGTAAAGGATTAGCCGACATGTCGGCACCACACCTTATTGAACTTACGAAGTGCGCCACTGATTTTATCGTTTAATGCAGATATCTTTTTTCGGAAAGCCAATCCCGTAGCAATCTTCTTTTTTGAGTGGTAAACAAATAATAATTGCTGGAATAATTGCTTACTCCTCAATACCTGAATACATAAGTTTAATATACCCCTAAAGGTTGTTGAGTAGCCTCTGATATTGTTACTTGAGATGGTAGCAACAACAAGCTTTGGGGCTTGTTTTATAACGATCAGATTGGCCCGATGGAACTTTTTTTTTATCTTTGTGAGATCTAAGGTACTTTGATAAGATATGCCCGAGAGAGCCCCCCCCCCCTCACCCTTTTCATGTGCTACAAATAAGCAGTGTAACGGTTGATGCTTAACATGCTGGATTAAGTGATAGATTATACATATTATTTGACCTTATGCATTGGTTTGGTGTCATGTGAATGATGCTTAATTAATGTTTTCTATTGTTTGCCCTACATAACAAGAATGGTATCCTTTAGGAATGTGACCTTTTCTCAATAAATGAATCAGATATGAGTGATATATTCTGACTCGTGATCGAATGACTAATTTAAGATTCATCTGGAATATTTCCTTATCTTGCACATTACGTATTTCTTTGTCGCTGTTTTGACATAGACAATTAAAATGGCTGTTGTCTGAAATTGTACGCATTCCATTAACAAAAGCAAACAGAATGCTTCCATATTTGATAGCCAAAGGGGTTACACAAATATAAGGCTGAGCACACAATTATGAAAAGTATGTGAATGCCCTAGTACAAATCACGTGGTATAACCGTGTTAGAAAAAGTATACCGGTATATATTAAATTGTGCACAAAGGAGGGGGGGGGGCATCTATTGATCCAGACTCATTGTACTACTGGGGTCCCTGACCACTCTCCAACACGCTGTCTCTGGCTATGCTCAAATTCATTGTACTAAGGTCTCTGACCCTGCTCTGACTCATTGTACTGAGGCCTCTGACTCGTACTGAAGTCTCTTACTATGCTCTGACTCCTTGTACTGAGGCATCTGACCATGCTCAGACTCATTGTACTAAGGTCTCTGACTTATTGTGCTGAGGCCTCTGACCATGCTCGGACTCATTGTACCGACACCTCTGATCATGCTCGGACTCATTGTACTGAGGCCTCTGACCATGCTCGGACTCATTGTACTGAGGCCTCTGACCATGCTCGGACTCATTGTACTGAGGCCTCTGACCATGCTCGGACTCATTGTACTACCTACTAAGGTCTCTGACATGCTCTAACTTATTGTAAGGTCACTGACCATGAAGATATTTGACCTTTGATACATTAATATGTCAGATTATCATATGTTTATACACAACCGAATTCTTCTTTATCTGGCACTTGGTATCGTGTGTGTTCTTTCTTCAAACATCCTGTATTTCAAGAAGTGAGCACTGATGTATGGTCCAAGGCCTTAATGTGCATAATTATTAGTCCCTGAAATAAATAACTGATTTCTGGAGACGGATCAAATCATCCCTTATATCCTAGATTTACAGATTGCTTAAATGTGTCTAGCACTTGTTAAACCGAGTTTAATTAAAACTGGTATCCCTTTAGAACAAAATATCGTTGATGACTATTGAGATTTTTGTTATAGGAAGAATGAAATTCAATTTATCTCATCTACATGAAGGGAGTCATTGACCTTTTATCAATGATTGAATCAGTGTGCCAGGAATGCGATGGTAGGGGGATGAAAGCAGCTAGTTGATATTCTCGCCCTAATGTAACACCTTTCCAATCTATCGGTGAATTTTGATACGGGGTGCTGCAACATGAAAAACTTGGCACACGAAACGAATAGCACGTATCTTTGTGTAAGACCTCTTAACATTGCGGAATACATAATGTTACTTGAGAATATGGAAATGAAATGAGGCTTAACGTCCTATTGTTCTGCCCGGACTTAGAACAAGAGGTTCGTAAATTTGACCCCGTCGGTACAGTACAGTGGGACTTTCTAACCCGTTTCATTTTATTTCCCAAATTAGACTTGTATGTTTTGTATTTGTTAAGCGTTTATTTTCCCCATGATCCGATCTGTTGGATGGAGCTTACGACTCCCACAAAGTCATAAATGAAGTTGTTATGAATGTAATTTCTTGTTCACAAAATTATTTATGTAATCTGTCCCGATAAAATAACACAATAGTCACCTCTTCTTTGAAATAATTTGCTGAATACCTTTTGGTCTTGTGAATGCACCTGCTCGTGATTGATGGAGAAATTATTGACTCTTCTATGTAAGTACAACCTAATCGATTATGACCCAGTTCTAGACAAATTATAGTTAATTTATATCAGAGTTTAGTAGCGTTTAATATATATATAGCTATCAAATAATGTAAGCCATATTTGAGACGGGGGTTTGGATGACCGAATGGTTAGCACGCGCGCGCTGTATCATAAGGTCTACAATTGAGTCAACTAGCGCGGTTTCGATTCCCCGGTTGTACCTGAGGAGGAGTAGGGCCGCCCGTCCTTACTCGTGCAAGCGATTATTGAAATAAAATTAAATCATGTATTAGTCCCGAAATGACCCAGTTTCTGTCGAGAGGACATTACCCCCCCCCCCCCTCTCTCACTCTCTCTCTCTCTCTCTTTATATATACATATATATATCCCGTGTTATTATGAATGCTTTACAAATTACAGGTAATGTTTAGGATAAATTTGTTGATAAAGAAGACATGATGTTATTATAATTTGCAAAACCAGGTGCCACCCATCTGTTCAAATACTTATGGAACTTGTGTAACATTATCCGAGTTCTTCGAATTCTGACAAATAATGATCTATTCTGGCAATCGGGGGTGACTCATCGGGAGCTGACGATGTATAAAACAATGTTAGGTTAAACAGAGCACCCTATCTACCTCGAGGATAGATCTCTGTCATGAAGGGCTGCCATATTGCAAAATAAGTGTATTATTTTTTTATGTGATTCTAATCCGTTTATTCACACAGAGACCAATTAAATATTTCATTTTCATTACATGTGAAAATGGACGCAGGATAAATACTTATCAAAAGTAGTCTTGGTGCTTGCGTCTAAATTCGACGAAATAGGAATAAAAATGTCGGCCAACTAGCTTCGTGTTGTGATCCCAAGCGGAACTAATCCTAGACATACAGTGTAAGTTTCGTATGCGGTTAAATGGGCCGAAACCAGATCGTGGCTCATGGCCGTAACCATTTGGTTTCATGAACAAAATTAGGGGACGGTAAACCATGTAGGACAACAAAGAGTCTGACGACAAGGATCCACAACATTTAAGTGCAAAATACATTAATTTATGATTGAATAACAAACTACATTGTATGACTGAATACCGAATCTGGGCACCTTACTGCATTGCATGACTGAATACAAAACCACAAAATATGGGCACCAAAATATACCTTTATTGCCTTATTATCTCCAACTGTTATTATCTTTAAAGGTTTCTATAAAGCTTATTTTAGTTTTATAGTAAATGACATTGTAGCTGTGTCAGTGTCACATTCTAGGCATGTTATGCTTACTCTGGATGTTGGTATTTAGCACTGCCCCCTAGGCATGTTATGCTTACTCTGGATGCTGGTATTTAGCACTTCCCACTCCAATCGCTCTCCATGGTTTTTACGCAAGATGGAAACGACACACAGAACCTGATTTAGTCATTAACCCCGAAAACTGTATGTAAATGCGAGAGAGAGAGAGAGAGAGGGAGAGAGAGAGAGAGACAGACACAGAGAGATGTGGTTTAACGTCCACTCAACACAACTAGGTCATTTCGGGACTAACATATGGTTTTAATTTTATTTCAATAATTCGCTTGCGCGTAGGGGTCTTTAGCCGTGGGAGGAAACCGGAGTGCCCGGAGGAAACCCACGATGTTGAGAAGGCGCCCCTATTTCCATGCCACATACGCTCACACCAGGGCTCGAAACCACAGCCGCAAGCCAGAGCTGACCGGCCAGCTAAGTCTAAGCGCGACACTCTAGACCACTAGGCCATCCCAACCCCCCGTATGTAAATGCAATGGGACACCGTTTATTTACAATAATATACTGTCTTCAGTGTGTCTAAAGAACAAAATTAACGACATGAAATATATATATTAGACCGAGACTACAGCTAGAGAGAAAGTTAGCTATATTATTGATCGTATTTTAATCACTTTTATATTGTATTTTGTACGCGTCTAATTTGATAACTCCTTGGAGTCAGGATGATCGCGTAAACTATAGCCCTGTTACGTCATATTAATGATAGCCGTGATTATCGTGATCAGCTATTATCACGTTTTCTATTTTCTTCCTCAAGGTCACGTGTTATTAGAGAACATATTGCTATATTTGTATGGTATAAATTGATAAACACTTACGGTGAATGACGTCAGTGTTAATTGTAATGATGTATTTGCCGGTAGTATAAGAGGAATCATATTACCGTGATATCATCTGCAATAAAACATTGATTAAAAACGAGGTGCTCCGAATTCTTTTCTTCTGTTTGTTTTAATGGGACAATAACACTCTTGTTGTAACTGAATAATATGTCACAATCTTCATTCTGGTCAACGAATTGTACTTTTTTTTCTTTTATTTTACAATATTCCAATTAATTGGCGATACAAATTTCATCACAACATACCTAATGTAAAAAAATTGGAAAAATTCATTCTAATTAATTTCATCTTAATTTACCTAATTTAAAAAGTTGAAAAAATTCAACTGTATGATTTGAAAAGTCTTATTATGTAAACACTTTCAAATTTAACTTGGATTTAAACATATTTTTGAACCCCCAGAACAAGTAAAACAGAAGAATGTAATGGATAATTTCCACAACAAGTAGGACACTTTTAAGTCTATTATTTATTTTCTGGAGCAGCTAAGCCAGCAAGAGTGTCATTGTCTCTTTAAAGCAAAGTGGATATATATTATGAAGGGGCTACATTTTGCACTTGCTATATCGAACAAATTCGAGGCGCCGATAGTGTCGGATTAAGCAACGGACCTCCTCTTCTATTGACATGTTCTTTTATGGGGTTGTTTTTCTTGTCGACATGTCTTCGCTTCAACGGGGAATAAGGAACGCCCATCAGGATTAACAATATTATAATAATATCATCATAATATTGTCATCGCTAGTTTATTATCAATTATGTATTATTCCCTATTTATATATTCGCCTATAGGTTTATCGGAATATAACAATTTCCTAATCTTTTCTTGCCTCTCGACCCAGTGGGATACTTTTTCGGGTTTAGAGGACTCCAAGTAAGATTTAAAAAGACCCAGGATGACCATCTGAAAGATTCATATGTAATTATTATGTTAAGAATATTGTCGCCATATTGCTCCAAACTGACATATCGAGCGAACATTTAATATAAGAATCTCTTAAGCTGTGTTATACTGTAGTCCCAAAATGACCGAGTGGACGTTAAACCCCATTCCCATCCTCTCTCTTAAGCTTTTATAACGTAACAAACTGCACTTTTAGACGACTTTGTCATGAGGCCTTTCTCTAACAAATCACTTGGAACGGTTTCAGAAACTTGTTGTCCCCACTACGGCCATTAACCGCCATAGAAGCCATGGAAAGTATTAAAAAAAAACGAAACATAGACTATATTTTAATCAGGTTAACCTGGGAAAACATAATGTTCATGTGTCAGCAAAATATTTAAAATGTCACCCAGGGGCGGATCCAGGAATTTTTGCAGGAGGGGGTTTGCCAGGTTCCTGTTACGGAAATCTGCAAGCATCGTTGCATACATACAACTTAAGCTTTTTAAAGAGATAAATCGTTTTTATAATG
Organism: Patella pellucida; assembly: GCA_917208275.1. Taxonomy (NCBI): domain Eukaryota; kingdom Metazoa; phylum Mollusca; class Gastropoda; family Patellidae; genus Patella; species Patella pellucida. The sequence goes on from OU795039.1 coordinate 70,736,598, forward strand.
ATGTAGGATCACATTGTGATTTAATTTCATTGATGCAAGGCATTCATTTGTTGTTATGTAGCTTAGCAGGGTGGGGTTTGGACTTCCCCACCCCCTCTGGATCCGCCCTTGGTCACTTTATTTGTGATTTGGGTCCCCCCAAAAATGATACCGGTAGCACTTTTAAATTATCACAACTGTTTTTTGTTATTCCTACCGTTAGCCTACTTTTACTTTCTGTGTATCTTATCAACTAACAGAGTCTGGTTTTAGTCTGATTTATTTTCAAAAAACTACTAATGAAATAAGTCTGAAATGTCTATCATGATTAGGATTAGAATGGTGATAAGCATGGTACACCTTAATGTTTAGATTGTATTATTGAGAGTGAAATGACAGCTTTTCTCGGTTGATAACCAGAAAGTTTTTACAGAGACTAGTTCCAAAAATATTCGGTCAATGTTTTAAGAACTCTATCAAACATAAATGTTACCGTACGTCAACCAATAACAATAAATACATGTACAAGTACAGAAGAAGAACATTTTATTAGTTTAGTGAATTCCCTTCCTTCAAAAAGATATGTAAAATCTGGTAGAAATGTATGGCATACTTGTACAATCTACCAGTTTTGTAGATGTACCCTGGAAATCATACTCCTAGTGTTCCGTTTGATTAGAGCTCATCCTTCTCGGGCCATTGCTTCAGGAATATGCCTTGAAATGCGAGGGTTGAGAGCAGTGCGGGATTTAAAGGAAGAGATTCACCAGGGTATTCCACTTATAAACCCCCCTCCAAATCCCCACCCTCACAGCTAGAGGACGATAAAATCGTGTTTTAAACAAAATTGAGCAGAGCCGTGAAAGATAAATGAAGTTTAGGACTTCACTGCGTGTAAGAATGACTTATGACAGCGTCAAAACATTTTACACCTTAGCTCGTGGAGGCCCCTCAGCACTCGGCCAAACCTCAGCAGATTCCAGTACTGGAATATGCCGAGGTTTGCCGAGTGGCTCCTTAGATCTTTGGGCCCTTGGTACATGCGAGAGGCACATGCGACTACATGCGCACCGAAGGGGTTGGATATAATGTATGTGTTGAATGGTGTGGGGTGAGTAGTATCTTATCTTCCCACAGAAGATTTTAAAAATTAGACCGAAGCCGAAGCAAATGTGCTTTCTGGGTATTTTCATCTATTAATCTGGTCTGTGTGAAATACGACACCGGAAAATTACCTATGAAAAAGAATATTTTCCCACCGACCCAGACACTGAACTGTAAGGTGAGGACGGGATCAAGTATAGTGTTCGTCAGTACATATAGAAATAAGTTGAGATGAATCGACTAATATAGAAATATAACAAGCTTACAACCGGTGTCAAGGATTTCCTCACCATCATCTCGCTTCAATTAGAAATAGTTTGACATCTACTGCTTGACTCTTACCACGTGGTTACCACCTTTCATCCTTTCTCGTTAGGTTAGTCGGGTACAAATAGATAAACCCAGTCTGATTAAAATACAGATCTATATTTCGTTTCGTTTTTTTATACTTTCGATGGCCTACACTACATGAAGACCTGACAAGTTATAGTTGGGGTTCACGAGTGGGGTCAAACGAGAGGCGTTTGACCCTCTGTCGTCAGACATTGATTAATCAATCAGCGTTGACTTTTCTAGTCGTTTACCCACCGTTCCGTGCATCAAAATATCAAACACTCGCCGTTGGCTAGTCCGTCACATCATCCAGAAAATGTCAATAAAAACAACTCTTTCAGATCCTAGTGTAGTGAAGACATGTAAAAAGAAATTTTGAACTATTAAAACGAAACTTTGCTACCCTTGTAAAATGAAGCGATTAGGCTATTATTATTATTATAAACGAAATAATCCACGACACAAAGGGACAGAGCTCACACATCCTGAAGCCTGTCGGACGCACTGACTCAAAATCTCGTTTGGTGCAGTCTCAATTATGAATGGATTAGGTTGTTTCAATATCTTATAATTCCCCCAGGTGACATTGGCGACCATCTTGGCATAAACCAAGGCCAGTGACATGTTAATAATGATAATGATATTATATAATCGACTATCATTATTCCAAGAAGTGGTTTTATCTACTGATTGTAAGTTCCCGTGATCTGCCAGAGATAGACCGGGGATTGAAATCAAATGGGGTATAGTGTCCTACTGTTCTGCACCGAAGCGCCCCCAGTAGACCCCACTTTGCAATGTGCACACGTGAAAAGTATTTTGACCCAATGCGAACGATTAGATACTGTCTTTGCCAGGTTCTCAGCCTTTTATCACTGAGAAGGAGAAAGGTATACTGTGAGTATGGTAGGCCTGGGAGCGCCCTATAAAAGTTTATGTTCTGCCCCTATAGAAGTTTATATTTTCACGCAGTTTTAGTCTTGAATTTAGATCGTTTTTAGTAAACTGGTAAGCAAAGCAGTCTCCGGAGGTTTGGTACTTATGAACACTCTAGAATTACCATTTACAGTTTTTAAAAACAAAACAAAAACAAACAAACAACATTTATCACGCCCGGACCAATACCTCGCCCTTGTAGCTCACGTGAGGCTGGGTGAATTACCTTGAGCAGTTTCTGCACTGGTAATATAATTAATGTACGGTCCCATCCACACACGCTTTAGGTTTGGTACAAAATAAGCAGATAAATAAATAAATAAATAGAGATCAAGAATTTCTTCCTTCTTCATTCATTCTTTAAACCATCCAGATATTTAATCTATAGAAAGCGGGGGAGGCTGCTTTGTGTTACTTTTCGTTCACCGGTCTGGTCTATATTTTGATTACTGTATTTCCGACCATGTTTTAAATAAAGATCTTGGAATCTTTTACACACTAAACAGCTTGAAATACTTGATAAAATTCCAAGTTATCTTTTTCTCCCGTTTTATGTTAAAATGTTTGTTAATTTTGGCTGATAGTTGATGTACAAGCAGATGTCTGTTTCTATAATGGCAACCGTTATATAATGGCGTCTGGAAATTAACCCGAGATAATTAGATGCATGTATTGATTATACATTATTAAAGATTATGGTAGCTTAGACGATTCCCCCTGATGTATTCATGTGTTTCCGTGTGGATTTCTGGTAGTTCATCATCTTGTATTAATTCGTAAAGCGTAATGCGTTATATCACTTCCGCTGAACAGACAGCAGGAGAAAGAGAAATGGGCGGTTTTGATTGGCGGTAAATATTAGCGGAAGTATGTAATAGCCTCGTGATGAGGAGATAAAGGTAGAGGAAGAGAAGATTATACAGTCAACATTTTTCTAAGATGATCAGTCAGGAATTATTGCACGTGTTGGCTAGGTGTGTGATCTGCTCACTCACAGATATATACGAGATATATATAGAATAACCTTCACGTGCAAGTACATCATACATGTGATACGCATTCCCGCCTTTTTATCTCGCATCACTAGTTTGACTTTTACTAAGTTAGGTTTAGTTTACATGGTAATGTAGTCCGCTGATAACCAAAATGTTGACCTTTTGTTATAAGGTCAATCACAGAAGTTAATATAGGAATAGTTTTATAGAGTGAGCTTTGATAATTAAAACAGGTAAAGGTTAAGTTAAAGAGATACGACTCCATATTTTGTGCCGAATAGGAAAATTCCACGCTTGTGTAGACCTAGTATTTAAAGGTACTAAAAATGGTTTCTCTTTTTATCCTCAACACTCACAACGTCTTTAAGAATAAAGTAATATGACTGAATATATACATTTCGGGACTAACATATGGCTTAATTTTATTCCAATAATTCGCTAGCGCGTAGGGGTCTTTAGCAGTGGGAGGTAGCCGAGGGACCCGGAGAAAACCCACGAGGCTAGACATGCGACCCCACTCCTTGTCACGTACAACCGGGAATTCGAGACATAAATATACTCTGATAATATTCAGATTTCAGTTCAGTAGGATAGTCAACAGGTTCTTACTTGGAACACCTGAACGGAAGGAAATGGGGATATATACGTAAATCACCGATCAGAATTTAAATTGTTTTTTGCTGAGTAGCCTATAAAGTTGTCTGGAGATCGCATGCCATCCATTTTGTTGTAGAAACAACGAACCACTACTTAAAGGAGCTAAATCGTTAATATTTGGGACCTAGAAATTGACACAAATGGATCGCAAAGCATATACTAATGTAATCGGAATGAATATAAACTGATATACATTCAATCGTTTATGTTGATTTAAATTGACAAATAATCCGTGTTTTCGTTTTTGAAGACTTTGCATGATATTGAGTTAGAGACTTAGCTACTTCGACAATAAATAGTGTGACTTGGATGGGATTCTAGAAACAACGAACCAATACTTAACAATAAATAGTACGACTGGGATAGGATCCAGATCTGTCATCGGATTGTGAAACTATCGTGAATAATTCATAACAGTGCCGCCATTTATCCATTGGGTGTACTTTTTAAACAGACTTCGATCGGCAGGATAAGCTTCCCAGTATTGACGCAGAGAGAATTCACTAATGCAATCGACTAGACCAGTTACGTTCGAACTGAAATGAATAGGGGTTTAACTTCCTAGAATAATAATAGTACCCACAGGAACAAACTACAATAAAAAAGAGCTCATACCTTCATGATAATAGCAATACATTTTATTTTGCAGTTATATTTTATTTATCGAATATGAAATTCAAGACGTTAAGATTATGCTTAGCCAATCAAAATTAAAGTATCTACTAAAATTTGGATTTTATCTTTAGTTAAGATTTCGAGAAACAGGACTCGGCCCTAAATGGCCGCCATGTTGAAAACTGTACTACCTTGTTAGGCGATTATAATTCGTTTCACATCTTTTATGCACACTAAGACTAAACTTTAATAAACAGTCTCATTTAAATTCAATATGGGAAATGGAAGCGGGGGAAATGTTTCTTAAACTTCTCAAAGTAGGCTATACTTAGTGTTTTCGACTAAAATTATCGATGTAGGAATCAAAATGTCGGCCTAATAGATTCGAGTCTGTTCTCCAATTTATTCTAGACAGACAGCGTATGTATTTTATAGGGTATTGCAAGTATCGAATATATAAAATTCACGACGTTTTGAGGTTGTTTGAGGGTCAAGCTCCCACTTTGCAAAATCCTGACGATCTTTATAAAATTTTATATTTAATTTATTCTGGTATTTAATTGGGCTACACTACATGGAAATTGGACAACTTCTTTATCACTTCTATTTGATGTCTAACTGTATCAACTGTAGTTAATTAGACAATTTTGCCCCAGACAAAGCGTTCGTTCATTGATCAGGTAAAAAGTAAGGTCAGAGGAATACAGATATCTTAAAGTTGCTGTTAGACCTTAGAAGTGGACTGGGTGCACAAGGTCCCTGAGACTTGTGCCATGAGGGTCCCACAGTCTATCCCCGTGTAAAAAACGACCTCAGACTCAGTCTGGTACCATGATCTCACACAGTGTATCCCCGTGAGAACTTACTGGTAGTGGAAATGTAAAAAAACGACCTTAGACTCAGCCTGGTACCATGAGCTCACACAGTCTATCCCCGTGAGAACTTACTGGTAGTGGAAATGTAAAAAAACGACCTCAGACTCAGCCTGGTACCATGAGCTCACACAGTCTATCCCCGTGAGAACTTACTGGTAGTGGAAATGTAAAAAAACGACCTCAGACTCAGCCTGGTACCATGAGCTCACACAGTCTATCCCGGTGAGACCTTACTGGTAGTTGAAATGTAAAAAAGGAGATATCTAATCTGCATTAGACGGAACACCACTGACTTGCTACGAGACACGTTCGTAGAAAACAGATATTCTAGTCATTACAGAATATAAGATGTCAGATGAAGTCAGCAAGAAATTACTCATGCATACGTCGTATTATCTTGTATGCTAATTGTAGATGATGTAGTAATGAATTATGTTAGTGTGAGTAATAATATATGAGTATACATCATTAGTGTTATTTCATACTCTCATTTATTGGCAACTTAGCAAAACCCTGGTGTATGAGCTGTTCTGCATGAAGATATACGGCTGGGGAATCGGATATCTATTATTTTGTTCTTACAGTTTTACCCGATACACAGCCTTGGTATTTCCAGACACGCTAGACAAAAAGGAATTACTCGCCGAGCTACCTGAAATAATCTATATACATAACTTTTACATTTTGTGTGAATTAAATCATAAATTAAAACAATTGTACGATCAGTGTTGAGGGGATCACGGTGGTTATGTGGCATAACGCTGCTCGCTGATCTAGAGGTCGGAAGTTCGATCCCTGCATTGACCGAGAACATTCATTCAGATTTTCCTGCGTGGTTCCCCCTTGTCTATTCGTTCGGATAAGACGAAAACCCGAGGTCCTGTGTACACATTGGCGTGTACCTAAAAGATCCCTTTAATTCGACATAAGAGTAGGCCGTAGTGCCTCTGTCCAGGCAAAATTTTCCCCATTAGCGTATGCCCATGCCAATCTTCATTAGCTCAATTCGAAGCATAACAGTAAGACGTTAAAACCCCTATTTCACAATCAATCATGAACGTATTGTCAGGTGAAGTAATTTGGACTGTTCGGCTTGAGCTACTGTACTCTCTCTCAACCATCGTCCTGTCTCCGAACCACACCCTTTCTTTCAGAAAAACCCACCATTGTTTTCGATGTCAAAGGCAATGTAGAACTTCATCAAGTGAGAAGATAAAGTGCGTAGTATGTAATTTTACAGTAGAAACCATTTCATACTGATATTTATGAATTATTAATGGAATTTATTTAATGAACCATTTTAAACCATTGCCCTTTTCAATGCACCATTCATTCTGCCCATGGCTTGCGATATTTTTCTTTGATAAGAGACGAGTTGAAGTAATCAGATTGTTCCAAGTTTATTAACCAGAAAGGTCAATTGACACAAGGGCATTTCGCTATTAAAACGGAGACAATAAACTTTACTTCTAAAACATAGCTTTTGTTGGCGGAGAAAGAGAGAGGAGAGTAAGGGTCGTGGAAACTAGTATGCGGTCCCTAAAGAGAGCGAGAGCGAGTTGTCGACACTACTACACAGTTGTAAAGATGTACGTGACAAGGAGTAGGGTCGCCTGTCCAGCCTCGTGGGTTTTCTCCGGGTCCCCTACGCACAAGCGAATTATAGAAATAAAATTAAACCATATGTTAGTCCCTAGTTTGTGTCGAGTGGACGTTAAACCCCATTTCTCTCCCTCTCTCTCAGTTCTTAAAGATGGATCATGTAAGAGATAAACAGTTGACAGCTCTCACTATACTAGTTCCAGGCCCGTAGCCAAGAAAATTGGCCTTTACCGCAAAATTCATGCAGATGCCCATGCTAGTTGGCCCTCCCGAAAACATTTTTGCCCCCCCCCCCAAAAAAAAAAGCTTCCTGGCTACGGGCCTGACTACATGTAGTTCAACAAGAAATAATGAGAAAGGGACATGATGAAATTTCAGTCAAATTACTTTTATTCTGAGCGAATTTATGACTGTTTGAAGAATAGCGTAGTCTCGATGTTCATTGCTACATTTCCTAAGATAATAAAGAAAGTCTCGATTATCCATATTTCAATCAAATTATTAAATGGCTATCGTGTTTAAATCACAACCATGTGATGATCTAGAGGGTTTATTATGGGCTTAGCATGTGAATAAATGTCTAATAATGTATGTAACATTGAGGCTAAAAGAAAGATCTGCAATAGGACAGATTTAACTCTTTAATGTACAGAGAGCGAGAGAGAGAGAGAGAGAGAGAGAGAGTGAGAGAGCTTTCTACGCCAACAAGAATAAAGAAGACGGGCATATTGATTGTCTATTACATGAGAATTAATCAACCGTGTTAAATTAATATTTAAAACTGTTTAACTAAGTAGAAGAATCGATAATCAACTCAACCGTGACAGAATATACAGACTCTGATAATATTCAGGTTACAGTTCAGTATAGGATGGTCAACAGGTTCGTATAAACCCGGGAAATTACCCATGACACCTGTGCACTTGAAAGGAAGGTCAACGTTCTATTTTTCTGTACCAATCTGTCTAATGTAGGTGCTATGAGGGAAATTTTGCCCGAACAGCGGCGCTACTGCCTAATATTTGTCGAATTCCAGCTGCCAAGGGATCTTTTAAGTGCATGCCCATGTGTACACGGGGTTAGCTTCTTGTTCCACCCGAACGACTAGGCAGCTGTCTTTGTCAGGTGCTCAGTTCAGCACCACTGACAAGGGGAACCTACCGATGACACCTGTGTACTTGAAAGGAAGGTCAATTGGGTTCAACGTCCTACTTTTCTGTACCAACCTGTCCAATGTAGGTGCTATGAGGGAAATGTTGCCCGAACAGCGGCGCTACTGCCTAAAATTGGTCGAATTCGAGCTGCATGCAAATGTGTACACGGGATTGGCTTTTTGTTCCACCCGAACGACTAGGCAGCTGTCCTTGTCAGGTGCTCAGTTCAGCACCACTGACAAGGGGGAACCTACCGATGACACCTGTGCACTTGAAAGGAAGGTCAATTGTGTTCAACGTCCTAGATTACTGTACCAACCTAGCTAATGTAGGGTGCCATAAAGAAGTATTGACCAAACAGCGGCACTACGGCCTAATATTTGTCGAATTCCAACTGTCAGGTACACGTGATCGGCTTCTTGTTCCATCCGAACGATTATAGGCAGCTGTCCTTGTCAGGTGCTCAGTTCGGCACCACCGACAAGGGGTACCTACGCCGTAAAATAATTTTCTCGGCCAACACCGGTAGCGCTAGCGAACCCGCGACCTCCAGGGTTACGAGTCAGCATCTTACTCACTTAACCACCGTGGCTCCTCCTCCGAACACCCACGTAAGCTTTATAATAGGACAGCCGAGACAATCAGTTACATTATGAAAGTCAAATATCATTTATAGATGCACACATCCACCTGGTACCTTTAACCAACCCCAACACTGTGTAAGAGATGATGTTTGCAATTTTAGAGATCAATACAAAAACATACAATATAGATCTTGTTAATGATTATTAAATGTATTTAATTTAGTCGGATTGCTGTCCGTACAGATTTTAATATAAATGTAAATATATCCGAAATCGATACGAAGAAGTACATGTAGACTGGATCTTAAAACGGGTATTTGCAGAAATTTCGGGTAATTTTATGCAGGTATGTTTTCATTGTGAGTGTTTATGTCTAGTGAGATTCTTTAACAGTCACCTGGGGGGGGGGGGGTATTTAGTGCGTGTGCTTTGTAACATAAAGTCTGTCATTGAGTCAACTGTCGTGGTTTCGAATCCCCGGTTGTAGGGTCGCATGTCCAACCCCGTGCCCCCCCCCCCCAAGTTAAAGACCCCTACGCGCAAGCGAATTATTCGAATCAAATTGAAATCATATGTTAATCCCAAAATGACCTGGTTTGTGTCGGGTGGCTTTAAGCCCAATTTCTCTCTCTTCACTGTTGATGCAAAAGCCCAGGTGATATTTTCCGCCAGGGGTCCGATGTAAGGTTAACCCGACCCTGCCCTTCGCCAGACCTTATGATACACCGCGTACGTGCTAACCATTCGGCCATCCAACCCCCAAAGGTGAAAAGGGAATATATTCTAATGATTGTCAGTCACTCTCACACATTCAATTTGTAGGTCAGTCAGTATGATAGATAGACTTTTTTTACACAAACATTTAGAACATAGTAAATGGGTATATATTCATGGCGGGCCGGTTTTCTTCCACCCCCATGGGAGGGCAGAAACTATCTGTAGGCAACAAATCTTCGCTACTACATAGAAAACCACCTAGCAATGAACCACAGCAGAAGAAGGAAACTGGAGTTTGATTCCCTTATGATTTCATCTACGTTTTATCGATCTGGGTTGGAAAGAACTTACAGCTCTGAATTTGTGAAATATGTCATATCATCATCAAGCTTTTCTCAAACAACAAACAATATAAATTTGACCTAGAAATTATTAATCGTGAACAGAGTGAAGAAAAATCAATTTCGAGTTGTATTTGACTGAAGTGGATTTATTCAGTAATATAAATAGTAGTCGTATAGTTGTAATTGTATGCTATCTATCTATAATATTATTTATGCGCCATTTATTAGAATTATAAATACAATGATGTTTTTTTTTTTTTTAGTGAATTGAAACATACAATTGTGTTGTGTAGTTAATTGTAGGGAATAAAAAACTAAATAGACTAAAATAAAGCAGGACATTTTATATTGTGTAAAAAGCAGATATTTTGTAGACATTTAAAACGTATACCATTTTGCTCAGAATTAAAATATAGCATTTGTTGAGAATTAAACAGGGCATTTTGTAAGTAAAACGAAATTTGTGTTAGGTATTAAAACATAGCATTTTATACTAAATTGAAAACATACATTTACAATAAAATAACGAGGATTTAAAACGGGTTTAAAGAACTGTTTTAGGACGATGAGATGATGATGATGATGACGACAATAAATGTCACAACATCGATGCATGTTACCTAAATAAGTATATCCATGGAAACGACGATGCCTGTGGAGATGGTAACTACTATGTTTGTTATGACAACGGTAATAGATGTAGCAACGACTAAGATAATTACTATGACAAAAGTTGTTAATGTCATGGTAACCACGATCAGGGCCCTCTAGCTTTTTGTTTCTTATTCAAAATAACGAAATTATGGATAATTCATTGAGTATCGCTTGTAGTTAATGAGTCTCTCGACTGGGCCGTTAATGATTGTTATTACTCTAGAGACCGCGAGCAAGTCTACGAAGAATGGTGTAGACTTGATTATCATTTATAAATCCCGCAAGAGTTATTTCTTTGTTGTTACAAAGGTAATCTCGGGACTAACATATGGTTTAATTTTATTTCAATAATTCGCTTGCGCGTAGGGGTCTTTAGCAGTGGGGGGAAACCGGAGGACCCGGAGAAAACCCACGAGATTGGACAGGCGACCCTACTCCTTGCGACGTACAACCATTAGGCCATCCAGCAGAAACAAAGAGAGAGAGAAATGGGGTTTAACGTTCACTCAACACAACTAGGTTATTGCGGGACTAACATATGGTTTAATTTTTTATTTCAATAATTCGCTTGCGCGTAGGGGTCTTAAGCAGTGGGAGGGAACCGGAGTGCCCGGGAGAAACCCACGAGGTTGAGAAGGCGCCCCAATTTCCATGCCACACGGAAACAAAGAGATATTTATTAGTTCAATAAAGAGTGCATATAGAAAATAGGCGCAATTAGGTATTTATTCAAAGATTAGTAGCATGTTTAAATGGTAATGCACGTTAGGGTAGATGAGATACCTTCACTGAGAGGATTAGATCTATTTGATAAGGCCAACTTCAAGTTTGGTCAAAGAGATGTAAACAGGGTTAGCGCTAATCCCAATAAACCTTAACTCTAACCCTGAACCTAAACCTTACGCTTACCCTAACCCTAACCTACAACCTCGCATCAATCACGTGCCCTAACCGCTTTTACATCCCAGCGACCTTGGCGAAAATTGAGTTGACCTTAACAGATAGATCTAGCCAAAGGGAAAAGCTTAATCTAACGGAAGCATTTGATGTTAAGGTAAAAGAAAACCGTCATAGTTTTGCACTATTATATTCATAATAACAATTATGACTGAAGGATTGATTGGGGTAGGGTATATTTTCTCTTTCCAGAATATCCTTTAAAGTTACATTATTCAAGATATAGATAAGAACTAGCCATTCTATAATAGTTCGAAAGTAGGTGATGTAAAATGAATAATTTGAAAATTTCATTCAAATTACTCTATTGCAAGCGAAGATATTGGCATTTTAAGATTTGGCCGACGTGTGCAATAATTTCAACCACGGTCCTGGTTGATCAAAGCTAAGACCCGAAGCGTCTGGACACGCCATATTTGATTTATCACTGGAACGTTTTAATCTGTTTAATATCGGAGCAATCTGATGCCATCCAAAGTTGATTAAGGCCTGGATCAGTTAATTAATGTCTAATTAATACTTTAGAAAACATTGCATGCCCAAATAAAGACCTGCACTAGGCAGATTTAGCTCTTGAATAATGCATGTTTAAGTAAGTTCACATAGCTAACGAACCTTTTCATTTTAAGTAAGTTCACATAGCTAACGAACCTTTTCCTTTTAAGTAAGTTCACGTAGCTAACCAACACTTTCTTTTTTTAAGTCCACATTAACGAACAGTTTCACATAGCTAACCAACACTTTTTTTTAAAGTTCACATAGCAAACGAACAATTTTTTGTAAAGTTCACATAGCTAACGAACACTTTTTTTTTTTAAAGTTCACATATAGCTAACGAACAGTTTTTTTTAAGTTCACATAGCTAACACATATTTCTTTTTTGAGCTCACATAGCTAACGAACACTTCTGTTTTAAGCTCACATAGCTAACGAACACTTTCTTTTTTTAAGTTCACATAAACTAAAGTTGTTTGTTGTGTTTAGTACATGTGGATGCAATACTTTATAAGCCAGGATCAACATTGGTATAAGGCGTGTGCGTGTTGTTTGTATGTGTTATATATGCACACAGCTGTTGATGACGTCTGCTATCGTATACAATACCTATATACCATGATCAATGTGCATGCATGATGCATGTTCTTCACACCAAACGTTATTTAACACAAAATGTTTATATTGCACACATGTTCTTCACACCAAACTTTATTTAACACAAAATGTTAATGTTTCACGCAGTGTAATTCGAGAAGACGATTCGCGGGACTGTAGTCGTCAGGATAGAACAAAAACGGAGGTCCCGTATACACATTGCCCGGGCAAGATCTCCTTCAAGGCTTCATAGCACACGGTATGGCGTATGCCTGTCGTCATTAGGCTAGTCGGAGCAGAACAGTTGGACGTTCAATTACATTTAATTTCATTTCATCTCTCTCTCCCCCCTCTCTCCATCTCTCTCTTGAACAATGGCTTCTGTTTAATAAATAAGACTAAAACAGTGTTCTCTATTTGTATAGTTAGAACGGTTCTGGTTAATCTCGTTTATTTATATTTAGAAAGATGGTCGTCTGGAGAATATATATATATATATATATAATGACAGAACGTGTAATTATTGACAATAACATCATTCTAGTTTTCAAGTCGAGTTCATTCTTATATTTAGGTTTAGTTTTTATGAAAAAGACCGAGGCCACTTAATTTTAATTCTCATTTTTACAAAAACATTGCAGTTTCCAGAAAGAACTAAACAAGATGTTATGCATAAATGCATAAGACAATGTGTTGCGGAGATGGAAGGGGGTGGGGTGGGGGTACATCGATAAACTGTCTACGGTCCCGTTATACCTCTTCAAAAGTTATATTATTGTAAACAGAGACAATGAGATGTACTGTTCGATTATAAATCTGCGTGGCCCCTATCTTATTTCGAAGATAAATTAGTATCCAAATTCAGAAAAAAAAAAAAAAACGTGTCTCATTTCATGTGCCATTCTCCATATTTAAATAGAAAGAAATGTTTGACCGGAGTTTCAGTGAAATAATTCGATAGGAGAGGGAAGGTATAAGATATAACCGAACACACAACCATTTTTAAAGGGTGGAGGGGTGGAGGCGTCGAGGTTGAGAATATGATTATACAGTAACCTGAATTATCTCGAATCAATCTTTCCATGTGCCTTATAAGACAAATAGCTCTTCATTTAAAGTTTCTACTTATGAGATAAACCATGATTAATACTTATCTTTTATTTACCTCAGTTTACGCTTTAACTTTAACTTGGCTGTATGCAATGTGATATAAATTATCAATTTGGAACTTATTGTACTTAACCTGTTTATTTTGTTAACAACATAAAAACGTGTTGTAATTTAACAAATTACTCTGTTAACAATATTTTGTCGTCATGAACTTTACACAAATTCAGTGGGTTAACATCATTGGGACTTCATGTACTTTACCGGTTTATTTTGTTAACACCATTAGGACGTCATTTACTTTACCAGTTCATTTTGTTAATTATCATTGGGACGTCATGTACTGTACCAGTTCATTTTGTTAACACCTTTGGGACTCATGTACTTAACCAGTTCATTTTGTTAACATCATTTGGGACCTCATGCATTTTGTTAACATCATTGGGACCTCATGTATCATATGATACCATGCACTTAACATGTTTAACAACACTGGGACGGCATGTACCGTACCCGTTTAGTTTGTTAATATGATTTAAAACTTCAAGTACTTCACAATTTCAGTACATTAAAATGTTATCAAACCAGAATCTTATCTATTAAGCAACAATACAGTTAATCGTATAGACTAGACATAGACTAGATGTAGACTAGATATAGAGCTTACGAATTATACTAATCCATAAACAACATGCTTCTATAACACATGGAAACAGCGGGAATACTAGTCACGTAATACACATTTTGTATAAAATAAATCAAAATATATTATAATATTATACGTTATTTTCGAAAAAAGTACCGAATTGTGCATTTGACCTTTAAATTTGCTTAAAAGTGATACAATTTACCGCCTCCTCAAGTCTTCTCTATGTTTCTAATTAAAACTAGTCATTTACAATCCCCCGTTTCATTTTGAAGTAAATAATTACACAAGAAGTCAGGAAAAATATAAATCATGAAAAATAATACACACTTTGTATAAAATATACCAAATTATATCATATGTGTGAATTATGAAAAAAGGATAGTACCGAATTATGCATTTGACCTTTAAATTTGTTTAAAAAGTGACACAAATTACCACCTCCTTAACTGCTCCCTATGTCACATACAATAACTCGCTTCATTTTATAGTAAACAGTTACAGAAAAGTCACGGAAAAGATAATTCATAAACAGTTATTTCACTATGCGAAGTTATAAATCTGTTTATAAAACGTAAACTAGGTTCTATTTTAATCACATAGACCCGACTGTTGCACCATATCAATACACTGCACTATTTTTTAAAAATGAAACTGAACTCTTTTTTTTCATACACAATGTTTTATTTATCTGTATAAATATCAATACACTGCACTATTTTTTTAAATGAAAAAGATTCTCTTTTTTTCCATTATACACAATGTTTGATTTATTTGTAAATTAAAGCCCCAATAACACTCTGGTTGTAACTGAATAATAGACCCTATCTTTATTCTGGTCAACAAATTGTACTATTTTACAATATTCCAATTAATAAATGATATTTTTTTTTTCAACACACCTAATTTTAAAAATTGAAAAAATTCAACTGCATTCCGTAACATGGTTTGAAAAGCTTTACGTAAACACTTTTAAATGCAGCTTGGATTTAAACATATTTTCGAACCCTCTGGACAAGTAAGATAGGTTATAATGGATAATTTACACAACAGGTAGGACACTTAAACATCTAGTAGTTAGAATAAGGCTATTTTATTCGGAACCTGTCAAGCCAGCAAGAGTGTTATTGTCCCTTTAATGGGTAATAGTGTTGGTTGTTATCATTACGTATGATAATCAAATGAAGCCATCGCTGAACTGGGTTCCAAGCTGTTCTAGAGCATCATATGATATTTAGTCATTAGGCTAAATATAGAACTGGCATTCTAGTTATAAAATACTCTACTATGTATCGTGTTATAAAATATACTATCAACCGTGATATAAACTGGCACCTGTGATATAAAATATAATTGATATAACTAACAACCTAGACATAAAATAGTGTATATAAGATTTTAATATAACTTATCCTAAACATAAGTATATTTCTACGTGTCAAGTTTTAATAAAACTAACACCTTTGACATAAACTATACTATGTAATAATATTAGATATAACAAGAACTCTAGATATACAATATACTATTATATTATGTTAAGATTTGATATAACTAACACCCTTGACATAAAATAATATACCATGTGTCAAGATTTGATATAGCTTTCACCGTAGACAAAATATATTAATTGTGTATCAGGTTTTGATATAACTTGCGCCCTGGACATAAAATATATTATGTATCAGGTTTTGATATAACTAGCACACTAGGTCCCATGTACAGCACACATGATCTACATCTGTAATAAAAATTGCAATTTATATTACACACGAAAGAATGTAACTTACTTTATACATAGTATTGAATAGTATATAACATACATTGTAGATGGCTTACGGTTAGCATAATAGATATCGACATTTTATTGAAAGTTAGCATTATAGATATACATCGCACGTTTGATTTTAAGGGAAGTCTGTATTAAGAAATAGCTGTATTTGTATAATATACCATTTTTTTCTGTGAGGCCCAACATATACTTGTATTAGACACACCTTCCTAGGTGTATATAGATAATTGTGTATTTTCTCCTGTGAGGAACACAATAAATGCATCTTTCTATAGATGTACCTGAATCTATATATTAGGGTATTTTACCTGTAATAGAGTGTATAGCCGTACCTACATCTTATTAGGGTATTTTACCTGTAATAGAGTGTATAGATGCCCCTCTTCTATAGTTCTACCTGTATTTGTATATAAAGTTTTAACTGTATTCGTGTGTACGTATATAAATATTTGGGCCCATTATTTTTTCTGTGAGGCCAAGCATACGTTTTTTAGAAACCCCTCTCTAATGTTCTACCTCTACATTTTCCCCTGTAATAGAGTGTATAGATGCCCGCTTCTAGAGTTGTACCTGTGTCTGAATATACAGTTTTTCTACCTGTGTCTGAATATAGTTTTACGTGTAATAGAGTGTATAGATGCCCGCTTCTTGAGTTGTATACAATTTTAGGGTTACTATCAGAGTGTATGCGTATATAGATATTGGCTTATTGTTTCTGTGAGGCCGCACATATTAGACGCCTCTTTCTGGTACCCTACCTGTATGTATATATAAAGTGGTACCTGTAATAGAGAGTATGTATATATATATTTGTGTATTTTAAGAATGTATGGGGTGTTTATTCAAATCATCCACTGGAAGAATGAAATAAGTGAAGGATAACAGATGTAGCTGATTAACTGGAGCTACGAATAATAAACATGACGTGGAATTATCTCTTAACTCGCCCACTCAGCATTATTATATATCGTCTCTCTTTCTCTATGTCTCTTTCAGTTGTGTATATAAATAGTTACAGCGTGTTACACTCATGTGATGCTATTAACACATGTTCCAGCTAGTTCTTCTTCCATCCATCTACCTGTCTCTACTACTATTTGTGTACTTAACTACCAGATCGGCATCCAACCTCGTGGGTTTTTTCTGGGTCCTCCGGCTTCCTTCAACTGCTAAAGCCCTATGCGCAAGCGAATTATTGAAATTAAATTAAACCATATGTTAGTCTCGAGATTACCTAGTTTGTGTCGAATGGACGTTAAACCCCATCTCTCACTCTCTCCCTCTCTCTCGCCAGATCAGGTATTGGGTGCCACGGCGGTTCTGTGAGTAAGACCGTGTGTCTGTCTTCTTTGGCCCATGCAGTCGGAGCAGAACAGTTAGTTTATGGGGTCCAACGTCCGCTTCCATCTTACTTGGTATCGCTGACAACAAGTGCTTGCTATGAAACTTGGTAGAAAGCTTCATAGAAGGCTTAATCCATTTGGGTAGGAGTCGTTCGAGATTGATTAGAAGACCTATTTGATCTCGTTTTCTTAAATAAAAAAAACATTTTGCCTTTTTTGCAGGTAAGCATCCAAGGCAAAATGTCATCCAAAAAAGCTGCCCCGTGTGCTTAAAGTAAGATGGCGAGCTAATGTGGAAGGGCCCGCGTTGCAATCAAAGCTGTAATCTTGCCGGGGGATTTAGAACCCCTTGCAGGGTCAGTGGAAAGAGGGCATATTCTGGTCATTGCCACACTCACACAAATGCAAATTGTAGGCCTATATAATTATGGAAGAATGATTTATTTACTGACTTATATTTATATACACATACTAAATACATTGGGGGGGGGCTTTAATACTGGGGATTCTGATTGAAGCCCAGCACCCCCCCCCATCCCTTAAATCTGGCCCCGATTGCTGGGGTAGAGTTTGGTCAAATCATCATTATCTATACTATAATTTAG
Source organism: Patella pellucida (assembly GCA_917208275.1). Lineage (NCBI taxonomy): Eukaryota > Metazoa > Mollusca > Gastropoda > Patellidae > Patella > Patella pellucida. Next base: position 70,754,689 of record OU795039.1, read on the forward strand.
GGTTTATGAGAAGCCACCTTGAACCATGCACGTCCAAAACTTAGGACCAGTCTACATGTACATTGTTACGTTTTTGCTGTATTTTTGAATTTATGAGAATCAATATTTTTTAAATGTCAATAACCATCGGGCTCCTCTGTCAAACTGCCCATCATCTTTCAAATTCGGAACTATCTGTTATTCCCAATGGAACACTGCCTTGGGTGTCTATAGATCGTGACCTCTGCTTATAACAATTCAAACGCCCTACTTCACAACTCTGACTAGGACTAATTAGTATTGAATTATAACTGTGGTATTTTTACTACAAGCAAGAACACATGGGCATTGGTTATCCGTTTGCTGTGGCAGCTATTACAGCATTAAAAGCCCCTAGTGAACACTGCCTAGCTAATTATTGGATCGGAATAAGGCGGGAAAAGTATTGCGTGCGGGTATCCACTATCTAAAGTGTGAACGTTTACATTGAATAACCTTGATTATAACTGGTTTTAGGTAAGCTGGAGAATGAAATAGACATTTTTAACTGGAACTAACCAAATACATTCGGTATAGGAAGTGTATAGTTCTGAAACTAAAGACAATATATATCTTGTCAGCTATCGATCTGAGTTTCAGTGACCTATCAAGGTCAAGAAATGTGGCAGGCAGAGGTTTTATTTTTTAACAAAAATTCAGTTCTTCCACAAGATATGCTGTATACAAAATTTGAAACTGAACCAAATAGTGTACATGCTGCGAATTTTCTCAAATAGATGAAATTGAAAATAGACGAAACAATGTTTATATATATTTATCGTTTACATTAGAGAAATAAACTTGAAGGAATGCTTCATGACCACCATTGCCAACCGAGTGCAGTCCTTGGGACAGTTGGCTCTATATGGGTATACTCTGCGGTAGTTCCTTCATGAACTGTCTCTGAGCGAACGATGTCTCGCTAACAGTTCCTCACGGACCTTATTATCAACTAGTATGAAAATAAAGCTTTACCCCATCTAGGTTCTAAGGCTATTTTAGATCCTTACCGTCTATTTTGCACCGTGAAACTTTTTTGATCACCAAAAGAAATCATTTCCTGCTAACTCTGCGGGATATAAAACATGCGAGGCCATGTGGTAGCCTAAAACAGAAATTTTCAGGCCACCCACAGTAACAGACACTGGGGGGTTGGATGGCAGGATGGTTATTAGCACGAGCACATAGGTTTGTCATTGAGTCAACTGTCTTGGTTTTGATTCCCTGGTTGTACATAACAAGGAGTAGGGTCACCTGTCTAACCTTGTGTGTTTTCACTGGGTCCTCCTGTTTCCTCCAACTGCTTAAGACCCCTAAACAGAAGCCGATTATTGAAATAAAATTGAACCATATGTTAGTCCAAAAATGACCTAGTTTGTGTGTGTCTCTCTCTTTTGCACACGCTTCAGACTGGAACTTGCTAAGAACAACTTGTAGGCTAAACAAAGATGGGTTGGGTACATGAATCATTTCTTGTTAATCATTCATTGGCAATACGGCCCCATCCCCACTCATGCATTTAGTTGGTAATGTATGCTACTGTATGTATGATACATTAATATAATATTTTGTTTATTTTATCAGAAGAATTCCTCAAAGAGAAGCAAGTGGCACCAGGTATGGACAAAAATAAAAGTTTGAAGTTTTTCTTTCTTCCCTGTTTTTTGTCGTAGTTGACCCTCTCCGTATTTTTCTTCTTACGTCATCGAACAACTTAAATATTTCACCCAATAGTAGAACCTGTTGTAAAAATCACATGATACATGGTGTTACCTTATTTGGTTGTTGCATGTAGGGATTCATATAACCTGTGACCCTAAATCAGATATGTAGGCCTACATGTAGACCTTAAAAACCCCAGAAGAAATAACTAGGCTAGAAAATATTTGGGCCTTTAGTGGACATAATTCAATTGGCATTTTTATACATCCAGGTTTTCAAATTGCCATACCAAAATTCCATAATTCTGTTTGAAAAATTGATTTAAAACTATACAAATTACATACCATAAAAATTGTTGATTTTCTGATAGAACAAAAGGCTAAGGCTACAGTTGAACGAATTATTAAATTTTTAATTTCGAACTAGATATTTATAACTTAGAACTTTGTAAATGGCGAATCGAGAATTAAAGCAGTCAGGCCCATAGCCAGCTTGCTGGCGGAGGGGGGTGGCCCGGGATGGTTCTCTTCCCCCGGCCATATGGTCGACAACTTTTTGTCAGGGGGGGGGAGGCAAGATTATTTCTAGTGAAAGCAGTAGTCCAATTGCATGAGAATCAATTTACCTTAAGAGGGTCTACTACACATTAAACAGGTAATAAAACAAAACATCCAATTTATTAAATCATCCATGATGCAACAACCAAAATGGTGCCACCCCAGTCCAGCAGAGCTGCTTTTCTGGTTTTGTCATTGGGTGGTTTTGGTATTGTGTTACTAGGCTTTTTGTTGATGTTTGGCGTTTTGATGAAATATTGTTATGGCTTTTTACAGTTTTCTAGCAAATTCACATTGTTCCATTGTCAGAAAGCCCTATTCATCAGGTATTTTACAAAACTGGTTGAAAAATATATTGACATTAATCTAAGCCTTGTTAATTATAAGGCCTAATATTCAATAAGATGTTTGAGCCCGAATTAAATAAAAATTAAAAAACACACATACAGCTGCCAAGAGTTAGTTGGCAAATAAGCAGCCTCGTTCTTGAATTAAATGAGTTCATACCACTGTATGGATTACTGTGCCACAATTTCTATTTATTTGAATTTAGGGTATTTGTCATCTTTTTTTAATGTAATTAGACAATATTGTAACGTTTCAAGTTGTAAATGTCAAGTTTTTTTTTTATCACTTATTACTGTGTATCTCACCTGTTTATCACGTTCAGTTTTTTCTAAACGATATATTTATCACAAATTATTGTTTTTTAAGCATTTTTTGCTTATATAAAAAAAAAGGGCTACCATTCAACATATATAAAATAAAAACTGCTTTTTAAAAGCAAAATTTACAATCCCCATTGATTTCTTTGGTTTCTTTAAGTCATAATTGGTTCGACAATATCGGTACGGTTTATAAATTAAAGTAAAATTAAATGCTTTTATTGTGTGATATCGCAAAATGGCTTAAAGTACTAATTTCTGACAAAATCAGTACTAATTTCTGACAAACTGCTGCTTTACATTTTTGAGAATTTGGATTTTGAAGTGATTGTAGATTTAGATTTTATTTTTGAAGTGAAGTGATATTAATGAAGATGTAAACCCCAATATAAACCCTACATAATTCAAACAAATACAACAATGATCCGAGCCAGTTAACATCCATATTTACTCTTGTCAAGTTAAAAGAACAGGGGCCTGTTTCTCGAAATCTTAACTAAAGATAAAGTCCAAATTTTAGGAGAAACTTCAATTTTGGTTGGCTAAGCACTAAAATCAATCTAATATTATCCAATCATATTACTAAAATTTGGATTTTTATCGTAGCCAAAATTTTGTGAAACAGGCCCCAGCAATACATATGTTCACCTTAGACAGTCATGTCATAATATTTTTCACCCTTGACGATGCAGGCCCGTCGGAAGCGGGGGGGGGGGGGGGGCTGCAGCCCCCCCAATAATCTACTCGTATATATCCCGTGAACCCGTTTACGGGATCTATCCCGTTCACGAGCAATGAACAGCCCCCCCAATATCAATATCGTTCCGACGGGCCTGCGATGTAATGATGATTGATACAAGATTCAAACCACAAAAAAAGTAATATTATTGAAGATTCCTTGTTTGGTAGCCATTAATCACGATCTGTGATGTTGATAATAGCCAATATTTTAGTTTCTGTTTGAGCAATCTGTCCAATGTCCAGTTTCTGGCAAACATTCTAAACTTATACGCAGTACTGTACCAGTAAATCAACCTCTACATTTACTTGAAAGAAAATGAGTTTTCAATGTCTTAAAGTCACAATATTATTATACATGTATATAAAAAAATTGTCTATTCCATTAAACTTTGAAACAAAGATGAACTATCTGTCAGGCCAAATGGTTTTATGTTAAATGCAGAAAATGTTGTTTTTTTTAAGTCATTTTTGTAATGGATTACAGTATGGGAAATTTTACTTCATGACATGTGTAAGATTAATATATATACAAATTTGTTGCTTTTTGCAGTTCACCATGATTGAACATTATTTGTTTAAATGGGGGATCACATGGCTAAGTGGGCAAGACGCTGGCTCGCTAGCCTGGAGGTCAGGTGATCAATCCCTGCATTGGCAGAGAATGTTCATCCAGATTTTTCGAAGGACCTGACAAGGACAGCTGTCTAGTCGTTTAGATGTTATGGAAAACTGAGGTCCCGTGTAAATATTGGTGTGCACGTAAAAGATCCCTTGATATAAGAGTAGGGCCACTGCCTGGGCAAAATTTCCCTCATAGCACACTGTATGGTGTTAGCCCGTCCAGTTTAGGAGCAGAACAGTAGGACGATAAACCCCATTTCTTATTTATTTGGGATTGATATAAATATTTATATAATTTCATGGTTCAAGATGTTTTCAGATTAGTATATAATTTGTATTACTATGATTTGTGTTTAGCATATGAAAAACACATTACCCATAATGTAAAGTACATGATATAAAAATGAAAGAGAGAGAGAGAAATGGGGTTTACGTCCACTCAACACAAACAAATAATTTCGGGACTAACATAATGATATGGTTTAATTTTATTTCAATAATTCGCTTGTGCGTTGGGGTCCTTTAGCACTGGGAGGAAACTGGAGGACCCAGAAAAAATCCACGAGGTTGGACAGACAACCCTACTCCTTGTCACATACAACCGTGGATTCGAAACCACGTCAGTTGACTCAATGACAGGCTTTATGATACAGCACGCGCATGCTAACCATTCACCCATCCAACCCGCCATAAAAATGAAAGTGAACATTTAGTCGTTGTTTTAGAACTATGTAACATCTCTGTTAATCAGAGTCAGAAAGCCAATATGGCTGCTGCCAGTATTTGGAGCAAAGATTATATTTGATTGGATGCCAGTATCAGTAGTTACTTAGTACGAAATCTAATTAATTAGCCAATCTTTTAGTCGCAACTTCACAAGAACATACAAGATCCAAACTTGCCAAAAATATTACCAGTGAATCGCGAGATACTGGTCTCATTCATTAACGTTGCGAGCAGTATTCTCTCGCTGATGTTTTTGAACCAATCAATCTGTGATGTACAAATATTTTCATAAGCTGAAACAAAACGTTTTTCATTGGTCTAACTGTGTGTGAATGTTGGATGTCGGCCACGTAACCTTTGATCTCTGAGTTTCTCAAAACATTGAAAATTTGTCAGACTTACAGACTAAAACTGGCTTTCGTTTCAAATATGAAAACTCAAGGCAATTCAACGATGATCTATTAAAAGAATGGTGATTATTAAAGAATTTCTGTCAAAGAACAACTTCACATTTCCTGTTATATAGTGCAACATTCAGACTTCTTTATTTGTTATTTCATAATGTTTTTTTTTTCTTTTTTTTTTTTTTTACAAAATATTGCAACATAATATTAGAAATATAAAGAATCTGAAGAATAAATCGTGAAATTGTTTAATGTGTCATAAATGGGAGCAGACGAGGGTATAATTATTATTTGGAGGTAGATATTTAACCCTTTGACATCCCATCCCCCCATTTGGAAGCCCCCAACTGAACAAGCCTTCGGTCTAATCACAAATCTGTTATGTTCTGGACACTGTCAAAATTATGGTAATGAGTAGCATTAGGGTAGCAGGATCGGGCCTTTTTTACAGCTTCTAATTTTGTAGTCTTTAGTTAAACATTTATAAACATGACAAGTCCATAATCAACTCATCAGCCATCAGGTGGCTGAGATATTAAATGGATTAGAAAATGTCTGCCATATCTTCATTAAAGGTTGAAATGAAAAATCAAGACTATTTTCGTTCATTATAGTAGCAATGGAAATTAGCAGTTGAGACTATTACTGCTATTTCTGGCCAAAACTAAAAACTATATTCATAACTATTCTCAGAATGTAGTAACTTGAATGCAATTTTCAATGTACCGGGTACTCGTTATCTATCTACCACAATCAAAACTACCATATTCCAACCAAAATCATAGAACATGCTTCTGAACTATAAAATTAACTGCCAGGAACTCTAATCAACATAAGGGGGGGTTGGATGGCTGAATGGTTAGCATGCGCATGCTGTATCATAAATCCTGTCATTGATTCAACGGGCATGGTTTCAAATCCTGGTTGTACGTCGCAAAGAGTAGGGTCGCCTGTCCAACCTCGTGGGTTTTCTCCGGGTCCTCCGGTTCCCCCACTGCTAAAGAGCACTATGCGCAAGCAAATTATTGAAATAAAATTAAACAATATGTTAGATCCGAAATGACCTAGTTTGTGTGGGGTGGATGTTAAACTCCAAGTCTCTCTCTCTATCTCTATTCAACATGATATGCCTCTGACTTATATTGAATACATTTTAGTTCTGCCCTTCCTTATTGATACTGACCATTATTAAGCTTAATGTGATTAATGTATTTCACACAATTAGATACTAGGCCTCAGGTATTTATTACTTTCTCTCTGTCATAAATATCATTACTGGCTGGATGTTAATTAGTGTCTTTATTCACTTCCACAACTGGATGAGCCAATCTATTATAAGATATTGATGATTGAGTTTATTGTTACTGTTGACGACAGATTTCGCTAAATAGAAAGATCAGTTCTGCAGTTAATTATAAACATGTTGAACACGCAGTCATGTTAATCAAGTCTATTATTCTGATTTAATCAATCAAATACAGAGAGACAAATAAAACATATCTATTTACTATATATACATGTATTCCACATACAGGCTAGCTACAATTACCAGCTAAAATAGCTAATGCTGATTTGCTTCATTAGACGTTCTGGACCGCTGACTTTCTGCCATGTTGGTTTTGGTTACCATGGTAGTGGAATACTATTGGCTGGAATGTAATGACGTTGGTTTGAGGTGTGGGGAGCTTTGTGAATGGAATTACCTGAAAGATGTTAAATTCTTAGCGCATCAGTGGTATCCCACATAAATATCAGGTTCAATGAAATGTTTGGCTTGATGGCTTCCACAATTATTCTTGGCTGTATTCCTCAAGGGTTGGGGTTGGGGTTTAGTGGTCTAATATGTTCCAAGATAAAATATTTTTTAGACTATTTTTTTAGGTGTTTGATAGATAAATGTGGAATGGAACCACATCAGAATCAGTTAAGTTAGGAGGTAACTGGTTAGGAGTGGGGCGTTTAATTCCTGTGTTGCCGAAATATCGTACATTTGAAATTTCCTATTTCACCAAAACAGCAATCATTTAGCTAGATCATTGTGTGTCAAATCGGCAGAAAAATAGAAAAAGTAAACTGTATTATACCTCCTACATTTTTCCTGAAATAGGGTTTATGTTCTTAATTTGGCTGGAAATTGAATCGGCCATATCTCAGGTTACGATAAGCCGGATGAAGCTAAAGTAAGCATATAAACCAAATTTCTGGAAAATTAAATAGGGTACGCTTTACCTTACCTCATTCGGTGATTTGATAGAGAATGACCCAGTTACTATGGTAACAATAAAAAGTATAAATTTTTATTACCTATGTGAAATATTTCAGATGGTGCACAAGTCTGCCATTTTTGCTCAACTATATATACAAGGTTTTGTAAATTGACCACCAGTTCAGATTACTTGTGGTTTTTTTTAAACCTAAGGATCAGGATTTGGAAAAAGTATATATTTCGAGGGAAATGGAGTTTAATACCCACTTGACACAAACTAGGTCATTTCGGGACTAACATATTGTTTAAATTTATTTCAATAATGTGTTTGTGTGTAGAATGAATGAATGATTGAAGTTTGTGTGTAGATTGTCTTTAGCAATGGGAACTGAAACCACCCCACTTGCAAGACCATATGATCTAAAGCATGCATGTAAAACCATTCGGACTTAGTCCCGAAATGACCTAGTTTGTTTCGAGTGGACGCAAAACCCCATTTCTCTCTCTCACACTAAGCCCTTTGGCCATCCCCCCCCCCCCCAAGTATAGAGATGATGATGATGAGAAATTGTAATATGCTGGAGGCACCATATTGCTGACAGAGACCATATATAATCATATTACAGTTTATTTATTATAACCTGATTATCACCATACCTAATATATTTATCAATATGATTATTGATGTTAATTGTTGTGCGTATATATGGAGAGATAGAAGCGGTGTGTATAAAGGCCATGGCTGTTATGATTACTTTCTACATGATTACTGGTAGAACTAGAGAAAGGCAGGAGTTAATAACATCATTAAACAAAGTCAGCTCTTCTCTTCACTCCCTCTTATAAAACCATTTACTTTCTATCATATATCTGGTATCCATGACGACCTGATTGCAGTCAACTCCACATGGAATCGATTCAATTGTTCCATTTTTCATGTCTGTTTTCTGGATCATGTAACTTTTGTTATGATTGCGAATTGATGTTAGCAGTTAGAGAGTGTTAGACAAATTATATTGGTTTATCATCTTAGTTGAGAGTCGCTGTGGCTCAGTGAGTAAGACGTTAGCTCACTAAACCTGGGGTTTCCGTGTTCGATTCCAAGTAGTATCCCCAAATGTTCATTACAACTGACTGACATTTTAAGTACTTAGTAATTTTGAGAAGTATTCATTCCATGTACTAATAAGATATTATTTAGTCTTGTGTATTAAAGATTTGAAATTGAGTTGAGCCACATTACAGAATGGTATAAGTTTTGGATCTGGCTGCCATTCAGAGCAGAGATCTATTCTAAAAGTAGACCGTTCTCTGTGCACAGAATGTTGTGGGATGGGGGCCCAAAATTTGGTTCCACTACTGATGTCTTCCATCTTGATCCAGCCATGGTGGTGGATCGTTCTAAGGACTTCCTTTGAGCATGGTTTGGCCTATAACTTCCTTAATTTCCAATCAAACTGACCCGAAACTCTACTGCACATAGCTTAGCATATAATAAAATAATTTCCATTGAACTACATGTAATTGTGAAACTTGCCACAAAGATTCATAAATTTAATAAAAATCAAACAGCTTTGCGATTTTTCTGTCAAATATATACAAAAAAAGGTCGGTAAGATAGGATTATTTACATGCAAACTGTGAAGATATGTGTTGAAGCTTTTGAAGTTGAAGCTTTTTTTACCTGCGCAAAGACTCAATTAGTGTATCGATTGTAGCGGGGGATGGATAAAACAATTTTTACCGAGCTACAAATATTGCAGCTAGGAACTGGGGTATGGTAACCAATATTTACATGCCCCAGATGTTAAATGGTAATTGAAATTTCATTTACTTTTATTTTGTACTTTGTTTTTGATAAAATTGAAATTTAATGATATCTTGTCTATATAGGGTATAGCTTAACTTGGTATTTTTTAAATTAACTAGATATTTATTAGAATGTTCGTAACATTTATCCAAGGTGAATTTATGTAAGCAACTGGAGTTTTATAAAAAACCTTATATATATATATCATGTCTGGGAATAGACTCACGCTGACCTGTTAACATTTTAAAAGGTCAACGAAATTAAAATGGAATGCTAGTTCATAAATCTACTGCACAATTTAAAGTGATTATTATATATTTTACATATAGCAGAGGATAATCCATTCTGTAAAATCAAGGGGGTGCTAGGGCTGCTGACCTGTTGAGGGACCATCACATTCCATGTGATAAGGAGTAGGGTAGCCTGTCCAACCTTGTTGGTTTTCTCAGGGTTTTCCAGTTTCCTCCCACTGCTAAAGACCCCTACGCGCAAGCAAATTATTGAATTAAAAATTAAACCATATGTCAGTCCCCAAATGACCTAGTTTGTGTTGAGTGGACGTTGAACCCCATTTCCCTCTCTCTCCCATCACAGTCCGCATTTACAGATGCAACCAGTCCTTTACTTACTGATGAATAAAAAATTGTAATTCTTAGCCTACCAGGATCAAACCTGGGACCTCCTACTTAATGATCCACCATGGCCCCACTGTTCGTTAAGAAATGAATTAAAACAGGGTTTATCTTACTTTTCACATACTGTGTCACAGCCAGATAGAGGCTCCAAGACGCACCACTTCACGAAACGGGGCCGATTCACAAACTAATGTGTTTTATAAGGGTTCAAGTGGTAGCCTTCATTTACTATCACTGATTCACAAATGTGTTTTATGAGGGGTTAATTGTTAGCCTTCTTTTACTATCACTGATTCCAAATTAATGTGTTTTATAAGGGGTTACACTTTTGGTTTTCTACAGATCAAGTGGAAGTTACAGCTCTTGACAATGATATATTACGAGAAACAAGGTGTGATGAGAGTTTAAACAGACTCATTTTTTAAACAAAATATAGGATCTTTTTGTCTACCAGTAACAACTTTCTGGCCAAACAATTACTATTAGTAATGGATTCAGGAATGGAGTAGCCTTTGGTTTTGATAAAGAATATAATGAGTATTTTAGTTTCTTCTCGTTTTGTATCAGCATTTCTTAGTTTGGCAGTTGATTGTGATTGTTGGCCAGACGCCATGTGGAACAGACGATAATATCAAGCTATTTAACAGAAAGGCATTTAGCCATTTTTATGAAGGTCAAGTGAACTGGTTTGCTTTAGTAAGAAATAAAGGTAGATTTAGTAAATTACACCGCGAAATAATCATTATCAGAGAAGAGTTTGAGGGGGGGGGGGTTGGGAAGTCCTAGTGGTCTAGAGTGCCGCGCTTCGACCTCTAGCTGGCCGGCCACCTCTGGCTTGCGACTGTGGTTTCGAGCTCTTGTTTGAGCGTATGTGGCATGGAGATAGGGGCGTCTTCTCAACCTTCTCAACCTCGTGGCTTTCCTCCAGGCACTCCGGTTTCCTCCCACTGCTAAAGACCCCTACGCGCAAGCGAATTATTGAAATAAAATTAAACCATATGTAAGGGGTCCTTGTCCAACATCTTGGGTTTTCTTCGGTCCTCCGCTTTCCTCTCACTGCTTAAGACCCATCATACATGCAAGCAAATTATTAAATAAGATTCAACCATGTGTTAGTCACGAAATGACCTAGTTGTGTTGAGTGGAGGTTAAACCCAATTTCTCTCTCTCTCTCTCTCTCTCTCTCTCTCTCTCTCTCATTATCAGAGAAGAGTTTGATTTTCAGAATTTGAATAGCCTCTTTCGTCAAGACAAACAAATGATATCTAAAGACTAATTTCAAATTCTGAGGATGACGACTCCAAATGTAGGATAATACAAAAGCTGCTTTAAAAAAAACAATTATGGTCATTGTCAGGAAACTATTGATACAGCCAAGCTAGTTTTATTTTAAGCTATTCAAAAATGAAAATGGGGTTTAATGTCCTACTCTTCTGCTCTTACTGGGTTAAAGAAGACTGAAATATGCCGTACACTGTGCTATGATTCCTCGAACATTGCCAAGTCTCACGCTTTCAAGCTAAAATGTCTATCTGTGATAATTGAGTTGCAGAGTTCAAGGTTTTCGTTCAATTTCAAAGTTTCCATTGAGGTTGCTCTATCATAACCTCTGATTGGATGCATATATTTGCGCATCTGCAGATAACATAGCTATAACTTTGGAAATTTTGAAGTAAATTAGCAATGTCCAGATAAGGTCAAACTCGCAGATGTTGCTTCAAGAACATGCAGTTTACCAACCTTTTTGTTATAGAAGTATAGTGGAAGGATGTTATGCACAAGACAGACCCTGCTTATCAGTTTCGCAACAGGTACTTTTGCATAGGAATTCAAGCATTTACTCCCCTGATAATGTCTACACACTTGTTTGACCTTTTGTCTTATTTAATCCGTAGGATTGGTGCTACTATATTTTATTCACAAATGTCGAATTCTGCGGCAGTTTCGTAGTCTCTTATGGGATGGATGCTGTGTGCTTAAACTGACAGCATGACAGAAAGCCAATAGGAATGTCATTATCGGTATTTTACGTTCAACAGAAATAATTTAAATAATGAAAAGTTTTTGGGTATTTAGATAGTAATTTAAAAGATTAAAACATAAATGATAGGTTTGCTGATGTCAAAGACTGAATTTTAGCCGATACAGATGAAATATGTATGCCAGCCGACCTTAGAATCTGTTGGATTCAATTAGCAACAGGTTTAGCGGGCATGTATGTTCACAGCTGATATCTTTTTTAATGAAATGATTTATTAAAAGACAGTTTTACTTAAACAGGCATTATGCAAGAGCTTAAATCTGCATATTGCTGCCGGTCTGTCTTTAGTCCTTACATGTTACATGTATATAAACTAATAATTAGACATTTATTAACACGACAAGACCATAATCAACTTTCGATGCCATCGGATTGCTCCAATTTTAAGTAGATAAGAATGTTTCAGCCATTGGGATTACGTGGCTAAGTGGGTAAGATGCTGGCTTGCTAGCCTGGAGGTCAGTGTTTGATCCCTGCATTGGCAGATAAAGTTCATCTCGATTTTTCGCGTGGTTTCCCCTTGTCAGTGATGCAGAAGGAGGGCGTGGCAAGGACAGCTGCCTAGTTGTTCGGATGGGAAGAAAAACCAATCCCATGGGTTTTCTCTGGGTCCTCTGGTTTCCTCCCACTGTTAAAGACTAACGACTGGCTCAATTTTATTTCAATTCACTTGTGATTAGGGGTCTTTAGCAGTGGTCTGAAACCATAGGACCTGGAGAAAACCCACAAGGTTGTACAGGCAACCATACTGCTTGATACATACATGCAAGAAAACGAAACCGCGTCACTTAGCTCTATGAAAGATTTTATACGAGCACACATTACACCTTTTAAGCACCCAACCCTCCCAGTTGCATAAATATAGTGGTGTAAAATAAATCGTAATGAAAGTAAAATTAAATGGCTGTATTGTCCGCTAAAATTGATTTGGTTGGACCAATATGATTTATGGTACAAGGCCTTTTGATTGTGCATTGTCTTAAATGAAATGTTATTCCCAGTGTAGGATCCCAATGAATTTCGCAAAAGTCTATTTTACAGCAGGTTCAGTTGGAACATTTAGGATATCCCAATCACCTATCAGTTTTCTTGGGCTTTTATGTATTATTGGTCATTGAACTCGATTAGAATTTCAGATGTGACTCATGATGTCTGGTTTTTTGTTAAATCACATAAATAATATGTTTTTGTCATTTGCAGCCACTTTGCAATTCTAATAGTCTTGTAGAATTCTTGATTGTGTCATTCAAAGAATTAATTTGTTCCAGTATGACAGATCTAAATATGAAGAGGGTTGTTATTAATGTTATTGATGTACTTGAGTATTATGAGTTCTGACGCGATAGATTACTCTAAAAAAAAAAGTCTCAGAACCGTGCCAAGCATGCCAAATGTGGAACTTATCACAGAAAAGTTTGAGCAGCCATTTTGACTGAACTGATGACAGAACTGTCAAAGTATGAGGGTAAAAAGGCCAAGATTTTGTTTCACGCATTCGCAGTTATCCATACTGAATCCGTGCTCAGATCAGATAGCGTTTACACTACGAGAATTTAAAGAAAGCCGTTCCTTGGACTGTGCTCAGACCACATCATTTAAGTGGGTCAGATTGGCACCGCACCAGGTACGTTGTGCTTACATTTGTCCTGTTTACACTACAAAAAAACGAAGCGTGCCATACCTGGTACCGTTCCTGGTACACTTAAAATTTGTAATGTAAGCAAGGTTTATGTGACTATACCTTGGCCCTGTTTGACTTAAAACCCTGGACCTCTGTGACTAGATACCTTGGCCTTCTGTCCTAGAGCTCTACTACCTACCTTGGACCTCTGTGACTATATATCCTAGACATCTATGACTATATCTTGGACCTCTTTGACTATATGGGGGGGGGTGGATGGCTGAATGATTAGCATGCGCACACTGTGTCATAAAGTCTGTCATTGGGTAAACTGACGTGGTTTCGAATCCCCAATTTTATGTGACAAGGAGTAGGGTCGCCTGTCCAACCTTGTGGGTTTTCTCAGGTTCTTCGGTATCCTCCCACAAAGACCCCTACATGCAAGCTTATTATTGAAAAAAAACCCCCCATAAGTTAGTCCCGAAATGACTTAGTTTTGTTTCAAGTGGATGTTAAACCCCATTTCTCTCTATATATATACCTTTGCCGTCTCTCCTAGATCTCTATGACTACATGGATATACCTTGGATCTCTGTGACTGTATGTCCCAGACATCCGTGACTATATCTCGGACTTCTTTGACTCTATATCTTGGCCCTGGCCCAATATTTAATCTGGCTATAATATTGCCATCAGTTGGTGTGAGTGGTAATCCAGGTCAATACACAGAGTTGTCAATTATATCTCATCATTTCACAGGTCTAGTTGAATCCGATTGACTCGAGAAGGATCTGATGAACAGAGTCCATAGTAATCAATATGTTTATACAGATGGTATATAGCAGACACACATAACTTGACATACATATAAAGGTAGTTAAAACGTAAGAAAAATACATTGTCTGCGATATCAGGTGGAAGCAGACGTTAAATAAAGCTATTGCACGCACAAGAATAATACATTGCACAGAACTTAACACTATTGTTCAAACTCTAAATTTATTTGTTTTTGCTTATTGGACTTAATGTGGGGGGGATTGAATGGCCGAGTGGTTAGCGCGTTTGTGTAGTATCATAAAGTCTGTCATTGAGTCAACTGGTGTGGTTTCGATTCCCCGGTTGTTCATGGCAAGGAGTTGGGTCGCCTTTCCGATCTCGTGGGTTTTCTTCAGGTCCTCTGTGTTTTCTCCCACCGCTAAAGACTTCTACACATTAGCGAATTATAGAAAAAAAATTGAACGTTGAGTGGACGTTAAACCTCATTTCTCTCTCTCTCTCTAAAGCTGACAGAACTTTTGGTGAGCTAAGTCCAACTAAGAATGTCCAACGATCATAATTTTGAAACAGAAATCCAGCCACAAATTTTTGAGTTTTTTTTTAAAACTGTACTTGAATCTTTGAGTTTTAATTAAATAAGAATGCATGGTAACAACCAAATTAAATTAAATGTAACTGAAATGTCCTAGTTTGTGTTGAGTAACGGTTAAACCTCTCTCTCTCGAACTCGAAAATGTATCATAAGAGATACTGGATAATCCTACATTCAACAATGTGATGAGATGAATGTAGTGCTTTTGCCCTACAGAAAGATCCTAGCTTCCTGCATCAGAATTCTAGGAAGGATTAACTGAAAACCAGACTATTTTTTGTTGTATGGCCTTAGATTGTATTTGTTTGTCTGTTTAGTTTAAAATAGGTGAGTGAGGCTATACAGAGATCATTAACTTGTGTAACAGCAGATTTTGTAAACTGTACTCACTTACCTGTATTGAGGTCGTTAAACTATATAGCCTTTATAAATATAGGGTACATTTAATTGAATTTGGTTGTAACCATATGCATTCTTATTTAATTAAAACTCCAGGGTTTCCAGTACAGTTTAAGAAAAACCTCAATATTGTAGCAGGATTTCTGTTTCAGTTCTAGAGAGAGATAGAAATGGGGTAGATTAGGTGTGTTTGGAACTGCTGAAATGTAGATCAGTTTGAATCAACCCCTTGGTTGCTTAGTAAGCAAGAAAACTACACGACTAACAAAAACTCAGCCATTCCCAATCTAATTGAAATATAGATCTATATTTCGTTTCGTTTTCTATACTTTCGATGGCCTACTCTTCATGCAGATCTAATAAGTTATGACGTCAGTTATCTAGCACGCGACATTTGACCCGATATCGTCAGTCATTTGATTAACTAATTAGCGACTCCCATGCTTTTTAAAATCTGCTTTTGTTTTGTGTTAGTGTAGGTAGACGTCATTGGCTTGTAATGTCTACCCACAGTTCCCCACATGAAAAGGTCATAGGGTCGATTCGACAGACCATTTGATTGGCTGACCCCTCATTTCAGGCAGAACACGAGTTAAAAAGCAAGTCTTTCAGATCCAAGAGTAGTTAAGACAAGTAAAAACAAAATTTTTAACTATAAAAAACGAAACGAAATTGGATCTGTGTTTTAATCAGATTGGCCATTTCCTAATGTCTCATTTTATTTGCTCTTTGTTACATTACCCAGGAGGGTTTGGGTTGCCGAATGGTTGTCTGTATATCCAGCCTTATGGATTTTCTCCAGGTCCTCTGGTTTTCCCCCACTGCTACAAGACTCCTGCATGTAAACAAATTATCGAAACAAAATTACAATATAGTAGTCCTAAAATAACCATCCCTCTCTCTCTCTCTCTCGCTCTCTCTTGTTGCCCTAGATGAAAGTTTGCCTCTGGGAATCTCTTGTCAGACTGGAGTCAATGTGGAGATTTCAGAGTTGAGTTGCTGAAGAGAGAGCACGAATCCCCTATTAATCCTCGGGCAAAGAATATTATTCGGTTTCTGTGAAGAGATAGGATTAAAAAGATAGTGTTATAAATTGAATTATTGTGTTGACATAAAACCAATATGGACGATCACGATCATCTTGTTATTTTTGATTAAACGTTATCTTTATTTAGTGAAGTGCTGAAAGGTAACTTTAGCTCGATTGATGAATTGGTTATGTTACATTAGATGATGCACTACCTTAGTTTTTAACTGTCATAATTTTTTCCGCATTTGTAATTTGTATGCTTGATAACAACCAGTGAATTCTTGTCGAAACGTATGTATATAATATAGGGGCCTAGTTATTGTTATCCATAGAACTGTGTTGTGTTATATGGATTTATTTGTATATTTGAACGTATTAACATTACATATAGGCTTACCCAAACTCAAATTTATAAACAGAAATTAATTTCAGATGTTAGAAAAAACCAGTGAATTTCATGTTAGAAAAGTACATGATTGTAGTTATTTTGTGGTCAAATAAATTCATTTAATTAATGATTAAACGTGATGAATATTGTGTATGGCTGTATGAAACTTCAAAGTCTATTGAACTCATTTTAATGTACAGCTATTGGACATGGTTTACATAATATGCTCTTCATGCATTTTGGCAGCCAAATTCGATAGATAATTATATCTACGGGAATTGGCAAGGTATAGTTATTTGCAGGAATTGACTGGAGGCCGGATTTAGGCCCCTGAGCGTGATTCTGTGTGTAGCCAGCAACTGAATGTAAATGGTGCTTTCTTCCAGGAGGCCTATATATAATATCCTGATATTTCTAGCTTATGCTCACATTCAGCATGCAGTAATCTTACCAATTCATCAAAAACCAATGTAAATTCAAGACTAATTAAGAAGCACCTGTTAATTATCTGAGCATATAAAGTTCCTTAAGGGCCCCTTGAGTCTACCACACTTACAAACTCATAGTCCATCCCAGTTGAACACATCAGAAACTGATATCTGATATAATACAGCTCTGAGAATCATTGACTTTATCAAGTGTCTATCATCAAGTAGTAAATTTGTTGATGCCTGGCTCTTGTCCGTTAATTATATAATTACCTAGTGATCGTTGACCTCTTGTCATTTCCAGACAACACAAACCAACTCACGCCAAATCATCGGACAATGGCAGCCGGCCAGATTTCATCTTCTTTTGATTAACAGATGTAGTTAATAAAATCACCATTATAGAAAATCAAGGTTACAATTTAGATTATGGATGAATATGGAAATGGAAAAAAAAAGTCTTAATAGAATTCTATAGCTAGTCTGGCTGGCAGTTATTAGTATTTCAGATTCACCAGAGAAAAATAATATGAGCCCATTAACAGTTTAAAGATCTCAAACTGATCAGTAGTGAATATTTGCTTGACCTCTATACAACAATCACTGAGAGGGATGACATTGGGTCGAGTTAATTAGCTCACAATATTAACTATTTTTCTTCTGAAAATTAAATTGTAAAACAACTTTTTGAATTATTAAAAAAATATTTGGATTAAAAATATTCCCAATTCAGTGTAAATGGGTACATGAAATAGCATGTAGAGGCATAAAATGAGTAAAAGGCACCATTCTGCCCATACTAGTTTGTGTTTAGTAACACTACGTCCTGATGTTAACAATGCACGTGCTATCTCGCCATAGGATGAGACATCACATGTAGACCTATGCTTCTAAGGCCTAGAAATCATGAATTTAATTATGTGCCTGCCATTTTAAACTTTCTACCTTTCTATCAGACATGTATTATCAGGGCTGTTGGAACTGTGGGGGGTGGGATGTGTATTATGAATATTATAATATCATTACAAACTCTGATAAACGTAACATTGTGTGACAGACACAGGAGGGGTTGAATCTGATAAAGCCTGAATTTATATACCTGACCCCCGTCTTCAATTAGCCCAGGTTAGGTGCTTAAGCGTAGGACGTTAAACCCCATTTCATTCATTATATACCTGACAGTGTCTATATAACATACAGATGCCTTAAATCCAGGGTTATAACATAGTTCCTACATGCTTGTTCTGTCTGGCCGTTATTCTGCCATGTCTATTATAGCCTTTCAAGACGTTTAGGTTAAACTGGGTTTAAAAAACTGATATCTTTGTCGATTCTTTGAGAATGATCAGTTATCTTCAAGATAGCATCATGCACAGTAAACTCTAGCCTTTAACCAACAAGGGTAAAATAATTTTTGGTTTGGCTTATAGTATGTGTGATCACTACATTACCCTGTTTTAATAACCCTGGGGATTTTATACTAGTTTAAAAATACGCATATCACCGGCCTATTAGAAAAAAAAAATTGATTTACTAAAAAAAACTATATCCTTGCACATTTTACCAAGAAAAGAAAATAGAAGAATTACTAGTCTCGAAAGGTTTTAACATCGCTACACGATTTATTTGTTCTTGATACAATATCTAGTGATTACATCTACTTTATAGAGAATGTACGAAAGCAGGTTTACTGGATAAAAAAGATGAAATAAGTTACGAGTTTGGCTGGGACTCAAGATTGTGGAAATAAGTCAAACTAATACCTTGTCTGCTATTACATGGTCTGGAATTCCATGATTACCATAGCGATACTCTGTTAACTTTGTCAGAAATCTGGCAGATTGCATTCCTGTCTTGATAACTGAGATGAGGTAATCTGTTTGACATGATCTTCCAGTCTTATAGATACATTGTAGTCACATACTGGTATATCCGTATAATATGTGACTTTTACGGGTCATGATCTTCCAGTCTCATAGATACATTGTAGTCACATACTGGTATATCCGTATAATATGTGACTTTTACGGGTCATGATCTTTCGTACATGTACCTTGAAAACCGAGATTACCAATTGTAATTGACATGGTCTTTATAAAAATATTTCAAATCGGCTGATGCATCAGGATATTTTCTTTTATTATAAATAAATGAAACTGCATGTTATTTGGAAATAATAGGCCTACCAGTAATACTTTTGACATTATTTCATATTTACATTACAAATATGATCAGATTGCCATTTCCATTTTTCTTGTCTATATATATGTAGCATATTCATTTTTAGTAGTATCCCTTACTACATGTAGGGAGTCCCGGTGGTTCAGTGGGTTACTGCTGCTAACTCAATAATCAGGAGGTCCCAGGTTCAATCCCTGTGTTCATTCGGAAAGTTCCCCAGGTTTTCCCAGCTTGATTTCCCATTGTCAGGCATGGAGAACAGATGGCCTTGCAAGGACAATGTCTAGCCATTTAGATGGGAAGAAAACAAAGATCCTGTGTACACATTGGCGAAATAAAAGTAGGGTGTAGTGCTGCTGTCCAGGCAAAATTCCCTCATAGCACACAGTATAGCAAGATGTTAAACCCGATTTCATTTCATTGACAATGGTTTTCTTTTAGAGTTGGTGCTAACTCTGAATACCATTTCTATCTTGATGTTTGTGTCACACCCAACATTACCTTTGCTATTTAGCAGGTGCCCACATTCATCTGGCCATCTTTATTTTATTGTGTTTCAGTGTGTAATTATATCTCACTATTTTAGGTGTTCTCATGTGTATATTACTTTACTGGGTTCTTGCAGCAGCATCCATGTGTGCTGGGTGTCTCCCAATTGTATGTTAATGAGGTGGGTGTCCCCCCAACTGTATGCTAGTATACCAGGTGTCCCACAATTGTATGTTAGTGTGCTGGGTGTCGCTCAATTGTATGCTAGTATACCGGGTGACCCCCAATTGTATGTAACTGTGCTGGGTTTCCTCCAATTATATGTAGGTGTGCTGCGTTTTTCCCAAATGTATGTTACTTTACTGGGTGTCCCGTAATTCTATATTAGTGTGTTTGGTGCCCCCCAAATGTATGTTGCTGTCTGGGTGTCCCACAATTGTATATTAGTGTGTTGGATTATAGGTTAAGTCATTCTGGGGTTCCCCTAACTGTATGTTGCCATGCTGGGTTTCCACTAATTGTATGTTACTCTGCTAGATGTCCCTCAATTGAATGAGTGGTAATCCGATTCTAAAGTCTATTTGAATATTTAAGTATAAAAAGAGAACTTGGGTTGTGTAAAAGTATGATAAAAGATAAGGAATGGCGTTGGATAGTGTGGAGTTAAACCTCTATCATATAATGTACAGTTATAGCAAGTACGCTAATGTAAAGACAAGATTGTATCTGACATTAAATAAAGGTAAAAGCTGAGACAGACTGGCACCATGCCAATCATTATCAGGTTTTTAACCTTCTGCCAGCCATCTTTATATTAGTCTTAGTGTAATCTGTATGGATATAATATGGAGACATCCGCAGTCCTGTCACAAGTCATATTACACACTTACATCACATCCTGATCAACTCGTGTTCCAGATTCTCTGGGAGTGAATAGGGATGAAGAGAGATTATTGTCGGGGGGGGGGGGGGAGGCTAATAATTACCACCTAACCATTTCAAGACCTGCACTGTTAAGATCTTCATAAAGGGGTGGTTGTAACCTTGTGTGTCATGTACATGTACTCTCAGATCTTTTCATGGAATGGCTCTGGATGTTGTTGACAATGATATCGCATGCATACTTCATTTACTGAAAGTGAAAGAAGTTGTTGCCAGGGATCAAGTCAAGTATGTTATTGATATTAAATCAAATTAATTACCATCGGGTTATAATGAGACGATAATGAAATAATGACAGGATAAATATGAACTCTTGACGTCATATGTGACGTGGGATGTGTGTCAATGATCGCAGACAATATGTCTGTTAATTAGATTTGTTGTTGTACAAGTTATATAATCCACAACAAATCATTATTATAGTTTCTACTTTCTAGATAATAAAACAAATAATATTGATAAAAGGTGCTGTTGTTTTAACTCTTAGATTACAGTGATACAGTTACAGATGGTGTGAAATGGTTGCCGTCATAGGTTAAGGAGGTTATAACAGGGACAGACTGGGGACGGTCATGTAAGGGGTTCTTGCTCTAAGGGGGTGGAGGTTCTTACAGTGATACAGTTATCGATGGTCTGAAATGGTTGCCGTCATCAGTTAAGGAGGTTATACAGGGACAGATTTGGGACGGTCATGTAAGGAGTCTTTGCTCTAAGGGGTTGGGGGTTTAAGGTTCTTACAGTGATACGGTATTCGATGGTGTGGAAAGGTTGCCATCATCAGTTAAAGAGGTTATAACAGGGACTACAGGGACAGACTGGATTGGTCATGTAAGGGGTCCTTGCTCTAAAAGTAAGTGCAGCAGGACCACACTACACGCAAAATAAAAATCTACAAGATAAACCTGCAGACAAGACAGAAATTAGACATTGCAAAAAATAAACAATTATCAAATCGAGTGAATGCATCCGGGGACCAGACTTAAGCGTCCACTGCGCTGTACAGTCCCGGGCCTCTTATGATACAGGCTTCACTAAAATGAAGGGGGTTGGGTATATTAAACCTTGGTGCAAGATTGGACTATAAATGGTGCTTATTAAAGTATATCCAGTTGTTTCTACCAGTTTGTCAAAAATAAAATTTAAAGACAAACAAGAACTATTCAAACTAAAAAAAAGGGCAATCTGATTAAAACACAGATTCAATTTCGTTTCGTTTTTTATAGTTCAAAATTTCGTTTTTACTTGTCTTTACTACACTTGGATCTGGAAGACTTGTTATTTAACTCATGTTCTGCTTGAAATGAGGGGTCAGCCATTCAAATAGTCTATCGAATCAAGTGTTTGACCTTTTTTGCGTGGAACTGATTAGCAGCGATAGAAATCATAACAAAGAAAAAGTAGATAAAAAAAACCCATGGCAATCGCTAATTGGTTTATCTGATGACTGACGTTATCAGGTCAAATGTCGCTTGCATGGTACCTGACATCATAGAGTTCCCACTATAACTTGTTAGATCTACATGTAATGATTTGATTCCTGCTTGTATGTGACAAGGGATAGAGTGAAAGTCGCCTGGCCCTCCTATTTCCTTCAGCTGCTAAAGACTCCTGCACCAAGGCAAATTATTGAAATAAAATTGAACCATATGTTAGTCCCAAAATGACCTAGTTTGTGTTGAGTGGACCTTAAACTTTAAAATCTCTCTATCTCTCTCTTATCTCAATCTGGTACTGGATACATGGCAGGCTTTAATATAAAAGAAATTGTCCTATATCATTACATGTACTTTGTGTATGGAGAGTGTAGTTCGTTCCGAGTCTGCTGAAGACAGGATAATGATTTATTGATCATGGACATCTCGATTCACAGAGTCTTACTTAGTAACTGTAGTTAACTGTTTCTTAAAATCACTCACCATTTTCACACTTTGCCTTCATTATCTCACCTAATTTCCAGTTTCTACGGAAATCTAGTTGTTATCGGGTGTGGGTGGAAATTACTGAACTCCGTCAAACCCTAACACAGGAGAATGTAGTGTGTTAAGTAATGGTATGGTTTGACGTCATCGAGGCTGAATTTAGACTTGGAAAAATAATAGGGTATTAGTTTATATGCTTTTAGTGCTATATTTAGAATCATTAATGGAAGACAAATGATAATTTATTTTTAGTTATATATTTGAAATTGTTTAAATACGAGGAATAACAAATTAATTAACCTATTAAATATCATTAACAATATATCAACATCGCATAAACAGCAATTTCGAGAATTTTCCGATCAAATTAGTTGAATAGATAATTGACAGGAATTATATCTCCCACTCGGGTCTTTCATTTCAAAATTTTGTCAAGTTAGTCCATTTTGTTTGATATACTGGGTGTTTTGATTGTTTCAAATTACCAGGATAATTGTTTCAAATAATATAAGAATTTTATATATATTGAAGTGGGTTTTTTTGCGGGGGAGGGGGGATGGACAAGAGGTTAGTGCATGTGCACTGTATCATAAGGTTAAGGTCTGTCATTGAGTCAACTGGCTTGTTTTCAATTCTCCAGATGTAAGGGACAAGGAGTAGATTCGTCTGTCCTACCTTATCACAATGGGTTTTTTCTGTATTTTACGCACACACAAATTATTAAAATAAAATTGAACCATATCTTTTTCCCAAAATGACCTAGTTTAGTGGACATCCCCATATGTCTGAAGTATTTTTACACAAAAAATCTTTACAATTTAACTGTGCTTTCAAGTTAGATTCTTGGCAATTCTAATTTTATGACATGTAAATTTACTGATTGAACCCTGGCACAGCTTTTAATTTATAGTTAATCGAGAGAACTTAACATTCCTACCATTGTATTGAAGTATTGGAAAGCAATTAAAGTTGCAGACTGCATTCTTAAATCTTAACTACCAAGTAATTGTGGAGTCATTTTGTTTTGAAATATGAGCAAGGAGCTGTTGTTTTTCAGTTAATTTCTTTTTGAGTGAAATCTGCATTATAACAGGCCCATAATAAGTCCATTCACTTGATTCGATATACACAGGGGGGGGGGGGATGGACTAGTGGTCTAAAGTGCCGCGCTTCGACCTCTAGCTGGCCTGTCACCTCTGGCTTGCGGCTGTGGTTTCGAGCCCTAGTGTGAGCTAATGTGACATGGAGATTGGGGCGCCTTCTGAACCTCGTGGGTTTCCTCCGGGCACTCCGGTTTCCTCCTACTGCTAAAGACCTCTACGTGCAAGCGAATTATTGAAATAAAAATTAAAAACCATACGTTAGTCCCAAAATGACCTAGTTTGTGACTAGTGGATGTTAAACCCCATTTCTCTTTATCTCTCTCTCTTTGATAAACACAGTTGTTGTTTACTGCTTGAATGTCTGTGTAATTTGTGTGTCCCATTGTCCACAGGTCTATCTTATCTTTGGCATATAGTGTGGTCCTCCAGCACTTATTATTGCCACAGTTTGTGAGACAGAGAGAGAAATAGGGTTTATGGTCCACTCAACACACACTATGTCATAATTGGGACTAACATGGTTTAATTTTATTTCAATCATTCGCTTGCGCGTAGGGATCTTTAGTAGTGGGAGGAAACCGGGGAGCCGGAGAAAACCCATGAGGCTGAAGCCGCAGTTTGTTGTAGGAGGTTACTTGCTAGGTGGGAAACACAATGTACACTATGACTTCCATTTTCTGAATCTAATCTCAAATAAAACCATACTTTAACACTCTGAAACACCAGAAGATGAATATTAAGAATTATAAAAAGGAATAGACTTTGACATCCTCATCGACATACTCATCAGGAATATCATAAATCTACATCTGTTGTCCAATAAAACTTGTTGTTATCTTGTTATAATAATATGCCAGGAACCAATGTATATCTTTGTTACATTTATTGTTCCAAGATGTAATCTGGCCAATCTACCGCACTGTTATATATCCTTATGTTGTAAATCATACCACGTATCAACAGAGTGAGATTGAGTCGAGTTATTTTTCCGCCAAAAATTTATAGATAAAATCTACAGGTGATGAAAATTGAAGTGGAGCCTATCCTAAAATTTATAAACAAAAAAGGTGAAAATGTAATGACCTGGTTTATGTGGAGTGGAGGTTCAACCCCATATCTCTCTCTCTCCCTCTCTCTCTCTCTACAGGATGTACTTTAGACAACTGGGCCTAGATCACCAAGCCATGCCCACCTCCAGATGTTTGTAACTTATTATTTTACTAGGTTCCCCCTGTTGTGCGATGGCCAACGATTGGATTGCCCTATTGAGTCCATGATCTGGTACGTTCGGATACGTTTCGATAGGATCAACAGGAGTGATATGATCGCCCTCAATCAAAACCACCATGTAAATATTGTGTCGCTAATCGTGATAGTGGGAACCTAGCATAAATCAGGATTATTTGTACTATCTGGAATTATATTATACCAGCGGACTATAAAGGACAGGAACCCTGTTATTTTGAGATGAATGTGTATAAAGACAGGAACCCTCTTGTGTTTTATTGTGATTGGGTGGGCTAGTGATCAAATAGAGATGCATAATCGAAAAGATTGCAAAATCAAATTCTAAAAACTGGAAGAAGTATTCGCTCTCCTAGGTCTTGTCTGCAATATCATTTCTGTGAAAGCAGACGTTAAAGCACAAGGTAGTAGTAGCAGTAGGGATCTAATGTGAAGTTTTGGTCCTAGATTATTTGTATAGCACTATTCAACACTGACTGTATGCTCGTAGTGCAAGAGTTGAGTTTTCTACAATTCTAGCAACATTTAAAACACAGTTCTAAACATAGTGTCATCGGAACAGATAAGTCTTCAGTGATGATTTAAAAGTTGATAGGGTTGGTCGTTGGGCACGGTTTGAAATGAGTAGGCAGATTATTCCAATGTGAACCTGCCAGATATGAAAATGATTTTGTTCCAAAAGGTTTTTAAATTGTAAGTGTGTAACTGTAGCTAAAAGTTAATTTTTAATCGTAGGTTCATAGAGGGTAAATGTTCCTGGACAAGTTCCTGGAGGTACACAGGTGCTATTTTGTGAATTGGCTGATATGTTACACATATTAATTTGAATTCAAAGTGTTCATTCATGCGAAGCCAATGAAAAGAGGATAAAACAGGTGTAATGTGGTCACAAATTTTTGTTCATGAAACAATTTTAGCCACTGAATTTTGTATCCTTTGAAGTCGATTTTGTTGCTTTTTCGTTATACCAGATAATAACAACATCTGCTGTTATGAAAGGACGTATTGAAACAATGTTTCGAATGTGATAATGGCATTTTTTGCAGAGGTAATTGATCAGATTTTCAATTGATACGTTATTTTCTATGATAACACCCAGTTTTTTAATGGAATTGATGTTAGAATTTTCAAATATGTAATGCTACTCTTCTTAAGACTTCTCCGAGTGGCAATCATTAACACTTCTGTTGTGATAAACTGTTAAGACACCCACCTAACCCCGTCAGTGTCCTCTAGTTTCATCTCACTGCTAAAAACAAAGAGAGAGAAATGGGGTTTAACATTCATTTGACACAAACTAGGTTATTTTGGGACTAACATATGGGAGGAAACTGGACGACCTGGAGAAACCCATGATGATGGACAGACGCCCCCCTAAAACTATTTGTTCAACCACCCCCTCCACTCCTAAAGAAGCCTACGTCTATGCGAATTATTGAAATAAACATATACCATATGTTAGTCACAATATTAGCTAGTTTGTGGGATAGGATGTTAAATGAGTACCCGAGGAAAGCTTAAGTTGAACACCCATTGCATTACTAGATCCATACCAGCAAAAAATGTTTTGAATATTGTGAAAAATATATGTAGATGAAAATAGAATAATGTTCAAAACATTCAACACTTTTTTCTGTTATCAATCTTCATAGAGCGAAAACCTTGGATGCAATCCAGATCAATTTTACAAAAAAACAGCAGACTGGAATAAGCGCATGTTATCGTTGATGTATGGGTAATAGTATAAATGTGTGCTTTATCGTTATAGCAACAAGTTATTCATTTTCATAGTCAGATGCAGACATGTTAAAGGTGTACCAATACACAGCACATCATTTCACACATCCTAAATGGCTGCTCCAAATAGGCTAATGAAGTGTGCTATGAGACCCAGACTGCAGCATTTAGGTCTACTCTGTTTTGGGGGAGTGATGGCTGAATGGTTAGCGTGCATGCGCTGTATAATAAAGCCTGTCATTGAGTCAACTTGGGTGGTTTTGATTCCCCAGTTGTACGTGGCAACCATATACATGTAGCCTAGTTTGTTTCGAGTGGACGTTAAACCCCATGGGAGGCAATAGAAAATCAATGGAGGTGATTGGGTTATTATTTCCTATGTCAATGATTTTTAAGGGTGAGAAATAATGCCCATGGTCGTATAATAGTGAGTTGATTACCTATTGAGCAAAAGACATAATTAAGCTTTGACTTTCTTAGAAAATATGAAATTCTCACTTTAAAGTATATCATATATAAAGGTGATCTACTAGGCCTATATATCTTACCTATTGTAGTTGATATATCACTATGACAACCGTCTAGTTATCCTATCTCCTATATTGAAGGAGAAAATGAAGAAAATCTGTTGGCAGTTTTAGTTTACCGTTTTTTATATAGAAAGTGTGCATTCACACCCCCTCTAACAGATATCTCCAAGAATGTTGGGGGCGGTAGGCCTCTTCAGATGTATTAACATATTCTTAAGATGCAGTGTAATTTAATAAAATCACAAGCGGAAGTATTAAACACAAGTATAATTTGATACAATATTCAGTCTTGTTTGGTTGGCTGTTTTTAATCAGAATTTTTGAGAGAGAGTATGAATGAATGAAATGGGGTTTAACATCCTACGCTTAAGCACCTAACCTGGGCTAATGGAAGACAGATTGAGAGAGAGAGTCAGAGAGAGAGAGAGAGAGAGACCCTGAAAAAAACCCATGAGGTTATAGGCAAGTGCAGATCCAGGGGGGGGGGCAGGTGTATCTGCTTTTAAATTGATGATATAAACTGATTTTCGCATTGCCTCTGCCCAGGCAATATGGCGAAGGCTCAGGGGATGACACCAAACCACTAATGAATGTGGTACTCGAATGATTACCATTTGTTGCAATGTATGGGACCCCCCCCCCCCCCTCGAAAAAATCCTGGACCTGGGTCTGGTAGGCACCTACAAGTATTGGATCGAAACCATGTCGCTTGACTCACAGACCATTTGTTTTTGAGAGGAAGAATTAAAATAAAATGATTATTTAAATTCACTTCCAATTTCAAAATAACAATATCTTCTTCCCTTCTGAAACAACATTTAGATTTAATTAATACATCAACTAAAATATAAGCTGACTGCCTGAATTCATTATAATGCTATAATATGTGGTTATGTCATTGATTACTTACTGTGTGTATGTTTATATATACACACTAGTATATTATATAAGTATGTAATTATAACATATTATATAACTCACCAATTATATATACATATGGAGTATATTAGCCAGTAATACATGTATAATACCCGCTATATAATTACTGACGTGGTATCAATATCATCATATAGTCATAATAACCAGATTACAGTTATTATCTTCATTTTACATATTCACTTGTTTTGGTAGAGTTTTATTTTATAGAGTAATGAAATATAAAAGTAGCTAAGTCTCTAACTCAATATCATCCAAAATCTTCGACAATGAAAACACTAATTATCTGTCAATTTAAATCAACATTGATGTTAGACCTAATCTATATTAAAACTTGGAGACTACAAAATAATTATGAAAAAAAAATTTGTTTGTAATATTATTAACCCTTAGGACTCGAGTGGGCGAAAACAACAGCTAGAATACCAAGCATCTGGTATATCAGCCGCCACAGGTACCTATTCTGTACTGATTGGCCAAACAGGTACCCATTGCGGTCGTTTTCTAACCATTTGGACGCTCGGGTCCGAAGGGTTAAAGTAATTTTTAAAGGTTATTAAAAAAAATCAGAAATTTTGTGAGACCCTTATGGATTGTCACGTCATAAGTCTTAAAGCATAACTTGGCACTGACCTTGGCGTGTCTGCAATATCACTGCCAGTGGAAGCTGACCTTCAAGCCACTTATCCAAAAGGAAAACATTATCCTGTGGTTGGTCTCTAAAAATTGTATTACTGTAAAAGTCAGTTACAAACTAAACCATTGTTTCTTGGACTGAATTAATGCTCCTGACATGACCTTTGTGCTTGGAGTAGACAAGGTCATGAAGATCTATTAATTTCAAGGACAAATATATTGGATTGAGCAGCACTACACCACGATTAACATTGTTATTCTAAATGATCTCAATTACACAGTAAATGGCTGACCGTTGGATTTTTATATTAGAATCATTGTATGGTCAGAAGTTAATATCAGTAGGGATTCCAACATCTGATCAATTTTGTGTTCCTTGTTGTCAATTTGAATCTATTTATTTGATTGAGTTAATCTCTGCTCATCTTACAATATTCGGGTTAGATTTATGCACAACTACTAATAAAATCACTACTGCTATATC
This sequence comes from Patella pellucida, assembly GCA_917208275.1. Lineage (NCBI taxonomy): Eukaryota > Metazoa > Mollusca > Gastropoda > Patellidae > Patella > Patella pellucida. Next base: position 70,784,212 of record OU795039.1, read on the forward strand.
AGAACAATCTTTTGGTATAAATATCACTTAAGCAAGTCGCTGTTATACCATGAGAAGAACCAATTTCATTGCTTTTTTTAGAAATGAATATCACCAGTGAACATACACCTTACACCTAAGGCAGTGGTGGTGCCAAAGGATGGTGGGCACATAAAAATTAATGTACATCCAGACCAATTGTCTCCTGTTTTGAGCAATGCCATGATGCAATTATATCTGTTGATTGTATTCTTTAATCAAGGATATACTCCCCGAAACCCCTACTGGACTACCCTGGCGCTGTTTCTTCCTAAACCTGACATATAGACAGTGCAGGGTGCCAGAGGGCTTGGGCAACTCTCACCCAGTGTTGGTATTTTGACCTTATATACTGGACTTGTCCGAATATTTTTTCCAAACGCCCTCAATTGTCCGTCCCTCAATTGTCCGTCCGGGAATATGCCCAATCGGACATCAAGACATGGTGAATATTATTCAAAAGTTTATTACGTACGGGATTTGAATATTTTGTTGACATGTGATGTTTAATTGTTGTATGAATTGAATGCCATACGGGAATTAGGTGTGAAAAATATGAGGTTCACCACTTTTTTTTTACGTACGTGTGAATATTTTGTTGAAGTGTGATTTTTAATTGTATGAATTGAATACTGTACGGGAGTCGGGAATTAAATATGAAAAAATAGCCAGGTTCACCTATTTTTATTACGTACGGGATTTGAATATTTTGACATGTGACTTTTAATTGTGGTACAAATTCGTCTGCTTAAATAACGATAAGAGTTATGCCCCATCATTTTCGGTAAAATGTCCGACAAGAATTTTTTTGAAATCCCAACACTGCTCTCACCCCACCTAGTTGTAAAAAAAATCAAAATTATTGAATTAGGAAATGACCAGTAAAATGATTTGAAACAATATCGTTATATATTTTTCTATCCTCCAAGATATTTTTGTGTCAGTACCCTTGACCAGTCTTTGAAATGAGGAATAGCTCTCTCAACATCTATGACAAAGAACAAGTATGTTTTAAGAGTATGGTTTGCCTGCTGATAAGAATATTGTTACTATGCGTTGATTGAATCAGTCTAAGAAGATAATTCTGTTACTTAGGTTCACTTATTGATTTACTAACCACAATGATATTGATGTTGACTAGTTGTAATTGACCTTTCTCTACAACCTTGACCTTTCAGGTTTGAACGTTATTAAAAATAGGGAGTATAGTATTGATAAAATGTTCCCAATATAAAGACAGTAAACTTGACTATGGATTACTGTCTGTTGTAAATTGTCAAATATGCTGTTCACTGCAATCGTAGAAGCCCATAAAAAAATTATTGCTCACAATATTGATCTGCTAATAAATATGTTAAGAATGGTATTCTATTAAAGGATGTATATATGTTGATATTCAACTGGTAATTGAGGGTGGTTTATAATAGAAAAGGGAAAAATTAGTGTGAAAGCCTATAATGTACATATTCATCAATCCTTGAAATAGAAGGGGTGCATTTACAATCCCAAATGGACATTTGTGAGGGATTACAAATTAAAAACCTTAATTTTAAAACAGGACCTTGTCAGTGATATCACTTCGGTGAAAGCAGACTTTAAATAAAGCTATTTCACACGTAATACACTGCTTTATATCATATTTATGGATATTATTTTTGTTTTGAGATTCAGGACCTTGTCAGTGATATCACTCAGGTGAAATCAGACTTTAAATAAAGCTATTTTATACATAATACACTGCTTTAAATCATATTAATGGATATTATTTTTGTTTTGAGATTCAGGACCTTGTAAGTGATATCACTCTGGTAAAAGCAGACTTTAAATAAAGCTATTTCACACATAATACACTGCTTTAAATCATATTTATGGATATTATTTTTGTTTTGAGATTCAGGACCTTGTCAGTGATATCACTCTGGTGAAAGCAGACTTTAAATAAAGTTATTTCACACCTAATACACTGCTTTAATCATATTAATGGATATTATTTTTGTTTTGAGATTTTGCTCCATTAGTTTATCCTTCAAACATCTTCATGTGTACTGATCATGTATACAAATATGATAGAATGTTTGAATAAACGCCAGAGAATTCTGGGTTTATGTTCTGTGTGCATGTTCTATTAATGCCTGGCATCTTTACAAGTACTACCTGGTTAATGATCTTTCATCTCTGGTACAAAATAGTTTTCATTACAATCTTGATTGGGAATTTAAGAGAAAATAACAAAATAATGTGGCTGTAAACTATATTCCTTTACGCATGTTTTATTTCAATCATTTTTAAGACAGAAATAACTCAATTCTTGAGTTTTATTAATTCAAACATGCATTGCTGAATTAAGAATAGTTAAGTTCAACAGTCTGATTTTAAATTTGGGGTACATCGTATAATGTGATTTTGTATTGGAATAATCTTCAATGATAATTACCTAGGATTAATATAGTCTGCACTCTATCATACCTGGGGGTAATTATAATTCTTCAATCTAAAGTGTGCAAGATTATAACTGTGTAACCATGGTATTCACCTCTACAGATTCCGACATTGACTCAGAATATTACTTTCTTGAGGCAGATAAGTAGGATGCTATCTTAAAGCAATTTCATTTGATTTAATTCTTTAATTGTCTGACGAGGTGTCTCTAAAACCTAAGAATGAACCCTTTCTACTGCATTCCCACCCACTTCAAATCATTTTTGTCTGTACAAAATTATTTATACAATGTGATTCAAGTCAGCATTGTCTTTCCAATTACCTATAAGTAGTGATGCTTTAAACACCTGATACCATTTCTTGTTTATTTTGGGAGAGCCGCGGTGGCTAAGTGGGTAAGATGCTGGTTGCTTGCCTAGAGGCCAGGTGTTCTAGCTGTCTAGTCGTTTGGATGGTACAAAAAACCAAGGTCTCATGTACACATTGGTGTGCATGTAAATTCGATTCAGTGCAAAACAATAGGACATTAAACGCCATTTCATTTCATTTCATTTGTTTATTTTGGATACGTACATATAGCTATCAGCTTCTATTGATATCTGTACTAATCGAAAGCAATCCCCTGCTTCTTTGGATGCCCTGAAACACAGGGTGGTCAGCTAAACACTTACCATAGACTATTTTATATTCTACAGCTAATCAGAAGCTATCAGCACTAAATACAAAATGGCCATCTTATCACCCAATTTAACTGATGGACAGGGAAATCAAATAAAGACGACTTTCTTATCTAAAATGTTTCAACATCTCCTTAATCCTGGTTAATTCTGATGTTTATGAGAAGTCTTATCACTCCTGATTATAGTCAAGTAAAAGTTACGACTGTCAGACGGTTTATAAAATGGAGGTTAATCAACCCAGGATCATGTAGGCCTATAGCTTGAACGAGCCAATAAATCAAGATCTGTCAAAAATATGAATAATTGTTTCAAATAGTACACGACTGTAATGAAATGAAAAGATGATTTTTTTCAACATATCGTGGTTTTTGTTCTCACATTTAGACATGAGGGTCACATGGTTAACCTCCTTGTTGACTTTCTCATCAGGGGTCTCCATTTTGCTTTATCTGTCTCAAAATGAAAATGAAGCAGTTTTGTATAAGCATTAAGTTGCTTGTTACTGTAGCCAATTTATTCATATTATTCCCTTCGTCGTTGTATATAAGAATTCTGAATAAATACATTTTAAATCAATGAAAATGAGAATTCTGAAATCATTGAAAATGAAACTGAAGTCGTTTCTTGTTATTAATCAGTACTGAATGCTAATTGTATTATATGCCTCGGGCGAAGCAGTGTAGGCTACTGGGGCCCCTACCTACCCAACCACTCACAGGAATAAAAATAGATTCATTGTTACTTCCAACAAAATCAGTGTTGAAACATTATTAAGAACTTGCTGTGCATATTAGCATGGGGCCCAGGTATTAAACATACATTATGCAAGAGATAAACCTGTCTATTGCAAGTCTTTCTTTAGGCCTTTTATGCTATCTAAATTATTAATTAGATATTAATTAACTTATCTAGACCATAATAAACTCACGATGTTATCGCTAGCCGAGGCTATTTACTGGATTAGGATCCGATTTGCTGCTCAACTTTAATTCATGATTTAATCATGAAACGGATAATCGAGACTAAAGTTTTATTATTGTACCGACTCTAGTTATGATGAATGATGATCGAAGCTAGGCCGAAAATTCAATGGCAAATTCAGCGAATTCCCTTTACATTATCTAGTTTTTAACTATTATAATGGGTCTGCCAGCTCTTTATCTAATCTCCCATAATACATGTTTAAGACAGCCTTGGGTGTGTGGATTATGACAAAAATTTGTTTTGCAGCACTCTGGAAATATATAGTATATCAGTAAGAATCATTTAAAAAAAAAAAAATCATGAACTATTTAGTGTTTTAGAACTTATGTTTTATGATGCTATGTAATTTGAATACAACAAATATTCAATTTTCATTTTGATATTCATCCATTATTCTTTGTATTTTTCAGGCACGTACCAAGGTCAGTGGTTGCGAGGAACTCGTCATGGTTATGGTGTACGATCCAGCGTGCCTTACGGTCTGGCCTCCCATTACCGTCCTAAGAAGATTCGTGACTCCCTCACATCGCTCCGCAGTGAAAATGAGGACGAACAAGTTGTTAAAAACAGGGATAAGAAACTTGACGAAAGTCGTGGTGGTTTTGTTTTAAAAGCCAGAAGTGATGAAACACCTCCGAGTCGTCGTCGCTCCATCTTTGATAAACAGGGTCGATCTAGTTTACGTAAAACATTAATGTCGGGTTTAAAATTAAAGAAACAGAAAAGTACAGGAGATATAAACGATTCCCCGAAACGACAAACAGGGTCCGTTCGCAGTACGATTAGTAATATTAGCCACGTGAGTGCTGATTCTACTCAGTCTGGAATGACCAACGCCTCAGTTTATACGGACAGTAATTTAAGTTTTGTTAGTCAAGATGACATAACAGATCTAAATGTGACTGAAACGTATATGGGAGAGTGGAAAAATGACAAGCGTTCGGGGTTCGGTATTAGTGAACGTTCGGACGGTTTAAAATATGAGGGAGAGTGGTATAACAATAAAAAATATGGATACGGTGTTACGAATTTCAAAGACGGCACGAAAGAGGAGGGAAAATATAAAAATAATGTTTTAATTTCTTCTGGAAAGAAAAATAAGTTATTCTTAATACGGACTTCTAAATTACGAGAAAGGGTGGATAATGCTCTATTATCAGCACAAAGAGCAGCACAAATAGCGCTTCAAAAAGCTGACATTGCCATTACCAGGTAAGTTGATATATATTCTTTAACAGTTCGATGATGACCTACAGTGCAGTGTTCACTCTTGGTTCCATTTCTCTCTAACATTTTAATATAACCTCACCCCCTTCAAAGCCCTTTTTTATGAATTTTTATAACATTTTGAAGTACAAGACAAATACAATCTGGGAAATACAGTTTAAAATTTTGAAATTATCTCAAGACCAAGTCTACTACTGTCTAAACGATATCCCCCTGTGTAAAAAAACGATCAACACAGTCTAGCATTGTGCATAAGAACACAAGTTAGTCTCATAATTACCAATGGATGAACTTTCTTGGCCAATGATAGGATTGGACACCTGACCTCCAGGCTAGCGAGCCAGTTTCTTTTCCACTTAGCCACGTAATCCGACCTGTGAAAAACAACCCTCAACATTGTCTGGGCAAAATTCACCTCTCTAGCATTGTGCATAAGACCATATGTTAGTCTCATAATGACCAATGTTAGTCTCATAATGGCCAATGTTAGTCTCATAATGGCCAATGTTAGTCTTATAATTCCAATGTTAGTCTCATAATTTCCAATGTTAGTCTCATAATTTCCAATGTCTCATAATTTCCAATGTTAGTCTCATAATAGCCAATATTAGTCTCATAATAGCCAATGTGTTATGTTGAGAAGACATTCAACTCCTCCTACACTGTCCTATAACTGTTTCATGTTACCAGAAAGATGTCGATCGTTTGGTTCTTCTGTACCTGCAGGGTCGATCATCTCGGATTAAGATAACTTTATTTCCATAGGAATGCATGCAAAGCTACAGTGATATTTGAATAATATTGAGTAACTATACAATATTCATTCTTCACGCAAAAATGCAGAGATCACACCACATTACATCTTCCAGTTTACGAACGCGAGAAATCTTGATGACGTCATCAGAACATGTGTAAAATGTCAAGAGTATTGAGGTATGCACCTGAATGATATTTGACGCCTATGTACCATATGACGATAACATTTCCTCCACCTGATACTAATCAAAACGCTAAAAATATTTACATTTAATTTGAAACCTCTAATGTTGACTTTATTAACATCTAGAGACCTCTGCGATCTTCATGATCTTCAGAAATGGGGAGTCATTTCCAAAATGTCAGCAGAGCTTCCTGGGTTTGATTTTTTAACTGGTTTTTAATGCCTTTAAATCAACAGAGATTTGTTTGAAAAACATTAGGTGATTGGTTTAACCTTCAAACATATTTTACACAAATGGCGGCTTGAATGGAGCAACTGAATTTAACATTGATTATCAATTTTAAGATCTTTGAGTCTAGGTTTCTGAAGTGTGAGTGGACTATCTCTCTCTCTCTCTCTCTCTCTCTGACTGGTTGTGTGTGTGTCTCTCTCTCTCTTGGGATGCTTGAAGAAACATACATGGTTGTTGTAGCGGTATCTATCTTTTATCGTGTACATATTAAAGCTGTGGATCATCATGCAAGGTATAGATCTCTCCTCCAACCAAAGATTTACATTTAAGAAATAAAACTATTCAGATATGAAATGTATGAGTACATTGACCCTGTAGCAAAAATCTTTCATCATTTAAATACCAGAAAACATCACAAAAATACAACATCTTAAGACAGGCCCGTAGCCAGGAAGTTGTTTTTTGGGGGGGGGGGGCAAAAATGTTTTCAGGAGGGCAAACTAGCATGGGCATCTGCATGAATTTTGTGGTAAAGGAAAGGCCAATTTTCTTGTGATATTGGGGGGGCAAGACTCAGTATTGGGAGAGCAGTTGCCCCCCCCCCCCCCCCCGTGCCACCCCCTGGCTACGGGCCTGTCTTAAGAAGGGTATTGCCTAATAGGAAAATGGTCAAGAACACATTTTGTTTACCGGTACCAGTATATAAAGAGGAGAGAATTTGGGTTTTAGGGCCACTTGACACAAACTGGGTTTAATTTATTTCAATAATTAGCTTGCCCATAGGGTCTTTAGCAGTAGGAGGAAACTGGAGGACCCGGAGAAAACACACAAGGTTAGACAGACAACCCTACTCCTTGTCACGTACAACCGCAGATTTGAAACCAAGTCAAGTGACTCAATGACAGGCTTTATGATACAGCACGCACATGCTAACCATTCGGCCATCCACCCCCACCCTCACCCCCCTCCCCTAGTACATAAAATAAAAAGGCAGTCGCAATTACATAATTATATGATGGAAAGATATTACATTCCTTAATGATTAAAAGAAGCTAGAGATTGTGAGTATAGTTTTGGCACCATACTAATGGTGTTTTATAATTTCTATATTTAGGTCTGGCCAGGTATTTGTCTGATGATTTAGTTTATAGGCTGAAATGAACTGATTTAACTTCTACCTAACTGATAAGCAATGGCTAAACTTCTAAGATATCCTTTGATATTGGGGTTATCGTTAGATAAATTAGAGATCAATTTTTAACTCTTTAATCTCCCAAGTATGGCACTAAAATCTCTTCACCTGTTTCTGTTGCCAAGTTACTCACCTTTTAAATTGTATAAATCTGTTGGTGTATTACTTAAAAGGCTTATATACCTCCATATGGAGTATCTTCATAAACCGATTTAGGCGTTTAAGAATGAAATTGTGTTTAACATCCTACTGTTCTACTCCTAAAGTGAGTTAATGACGACAGGCCTATTCCATACAGTTTGTTTTGAGAGAAATTTGGCCTGGGCGACAGCGATATGGACTACTCTTATATCGAATTCGAACTGCCAAGGGATCTTTTACATGCACATCAATGTGTACATGAGACCACGGTTTTTCGTCCCATCCAGATGACTAGACAGCTATCCTTGTCAGGACCTCCATCCTGATTCACTGACAAATGGAATCCACGCCGGAAAATCTGGATGAACTTTCTTGGCCAATGATGGGATTGAACGCCTGACCTCCAGGCTGTTGAGCCAGTGTCTTACCCACTTAGCCACGTGATCCCACCTGTTTGGGCAAGGTGTAGAACATCAGTCTTAAACAAATTTCATCATCATCATCCTTGGCTTTGCTGATTGTAAGTGACACAGAGTAAGGTTGCTTGTCCAACCTCGCGGCTTTTCTCCAGTTCGTCTGGTTTCCTCCCACTGCTTAAGACTGTTACGCGCAATATTAGTCCTGAAATGACTTTGTGCTGAGTGGACGATAAACCCCATTTCTTTCTCTATCCCTAACCCACTGAGCCACTGCAGCTCCAGGTTGTAACAGGATGAATGCTACATTGAATTTGGTATATATAGTCGAATTATTGAAATCAGATCAAATCATTTGTTAGTCTCGAAATGACCGAGTTTCTGTAAAGTGGACATTAAACCCCATTTCTCTCTCTCTTGGCTTTGCTCATTTGCGTTTAAAACACACTTTTGTCTTCCTTAGTAACGAAGGTTGAGGAGTGGAAGGGCCTAAGGCCTCTCTTCATCAAAATCTGGCACTCAATGATATGGTACCTGTTAAACCATTGTGCTATTATATGAACCAATGGAGTTCTCTATGACTTTCTAATATGATAATATTCTAAAGTCTATGTGTCTAAATTTAATGTTTGGCATCACTGATTTATGGATTCCCTTTGGGTATTTTAAAAAGTAATATTTCACGAATTTAACCAGTCTGCTGTTTTGGTCAAAGATGATTTGAATGCCGTTTTTGTATATTAATGGTAACCTCGTCTATAATGGAAAGCCAAATAGGTAACGCATTAACAACTGACAGGAAATATGTAGACTATCTAGAATTTAAATGAAACAGGGTTTAACATCCTACTATTCTGCTCTGACTGGGCTAATGAAGACGGGTGTACGTCTGTGCATTGATTTTTGAGGGCAATTTTGCCTGGACAGTGGCGCTATGACCCATTCTTATATTAAATTCCAACTGTACCATCCTTGTCAGTGGGAAACCCAGCTGGAAAATCCCAGATAACTTTCTCCGCCAACAATGTGATCAAACCCTAGGCCTCTTGTTTAGTGAGTCAGCACCTATTTACTGAGCCACCACAGCTCCCAATTATATCATGATATGAAAATAAATTATCATATTCATATTCACCTGTTATTTCATGTCATTCATAAAACACGGCAATATTATTACAAACTCGTAGTTTTTCATGTATCAAGGATGGATTCCAGATGAGTATTTATTAGATTAAATGCTAAATATGGCTTTCTGCAATTCAAAGAAAAGTAGTTTGAAAGATCTCTTTCCATGAAATCTTATCCAGTATCCATTTTACAGTCACATGGCTATAGAAATAAAAAAAAAAACATGTATGTTCGTCTCAAATCAAGTATTGCGTATGTAAGAGAGTTAAATCTCATTCCCCCCTATTATATTTCCAGCTTCAAAATGAAAATTTAATTATTAGACCCATATTTAGATTTTTGAACAGGATGGGCATCAAATTATTATTCACTTCAAATGAATAGGTTTACTCAAGGTCAAGAACGTTGACATCACGAAGGCTTAAATTTTCCTGTAAATCAATATTATAAAAATATCAACCAATTTATTAATCCATATTTAACAGCATACGTGTTTTATCATTTCATTGAGAATGTCATATCATTCATCTATTAAGTCATAAATAAAAAAATCTAGTATAATCTGGACAAAACATATAGTCACAATCTACCAGTATCGGGTATAAAAGTGATAATCTACACAGCTTAGTTTTTCTTAGTCTCAGCCTTTTAATTCCATTCTTCTGGTTGCTATGGAGGCACGAGGCTGAAGCCAGGCAGCTGGATTCCTCAGAGATCATTGAATGTATTTAATGGTATAGTCTGTTTCTGGTACATGACATAGAGGCAATAGTCAATATCTTCAATTGCCGTGCTTCTTCTACCACTCAAACCAATATATTGTGCTTCAACCAAAGGGGTGAACAATATAAGATCATGCTAGGGAGGATATATGAGCTTCTGTTTAAAATTTAGGTTGGCAGACAATGAGACCCACATAAACATATTTTTTTGAGGTGCACATTGCCACACTGATCAGCAGTGAATATTTTCTAGGCTGATAAGATAACACCAATGCGACTTAATGAGCGACAAATATTAAAAAATTTTCTTCGCAAATTAAATTTTATGTATTAGAAAAAAAAAAGACGTTTGAAGTATTTGTTGGAAAAAATTGTTTCCTATTTGGTGTAAATGAGTATTAAAATAAGTATAATGCACCATTCGGCCCGAACCATGCAGTATCATCTTATGTAAACAATGCATTCGCCATTGATCCAATGATTGACGCCACATGTTGAAGGCAGTAACTTTTACAGAGATATTGGATGACTTTAGTAATCCTCTGTGAAACAGATTGGTAAACTTCAAGGAAAATATTCCAGGTGACCAAATGGGGCCACTGTACTCGGTTTTATTATTTTACCCTGGATCCACAGTGGCTTGAAACATATGGCACTGGCGTTCGCTAAAAAGGAGGCCCCCTTTCCCCTTGTCAGTAGAAAACATTTGGATGAGGGGAAAAAAACAAGGCCCTGTGTGTATACCATTGCCAGCGATAAGTTCTCTGAATTTTCCAGTCAGACCCCGAGTTCACAAAGCATTCTCAGACTTAAGTGAAAATTGTTCGCCTTATAATAACTAAAATATAGCCCTTTATAAAATGTTCGATATGTTAATGTATCAAATACATCATTAAGAAACTATATGCATAGTTTTGTGTTTCTGGATAAAATACATTTTGCATAAACCAGTGTTCCAGCTAGACTATTCTGGAGGGGCGCCCCGCCCATCCCTTATTTTTATTTAACATCATTCATACATTATACATTTTATACTACGAATTGCTGGTTGTGCTGTGCCATGCTATGTTATCTCTTTGCACCCCAAGTGCGCAACAGCCTCTCGAGCAACATATCCCCCCGCCCTTAATAGTTTTTCCAACCCTTCCAATTCTGACCCTGGCTGGAACACTGATAAACAGAGATTGAGTCTGGGAATAAACAGAAACAGATATTGAGTCTGGGAATGCTTTGTGAACTCAGGTCCTGGGATCTTTCTTGGCCAACACAGTTTTTGAACCCCAGGTCTCTTGTTCAGTGAGCTAGCATCTTACTCACTGAGACACCATGACTACTGTGACGTTACATGTAAAACATCCATAAGATTAATGTACTGTACACTGCAAAAAACTTGGATTCTTCAATCTACACCTATTTCTCTTTGCTTAAAGGGACAATAACACTCTTGCTGGCTTGACAGGTCTCGAAAAAAAAGTTAGCCTTATTCTAACTTCTAGATGTTTAAGTGTCCTACCTGTTGTGTAAATTATCCATTACATCCTATTTTACTTGTCCAGAGGATTCGAAAATATGTTTAAATCCAAGTTGCATTTGAAAGTGTTTACGTAAAGCTTTTCAAACCATGTTGCTACCATGTAGTTGAATTTCTCCAATTTTTTTAAATTCGGTGTGTTAAGATGAAATTTGTATCATCAATTAATTGGAATATTGTAAAATAGAACAATTTGTTGACCAGAATAATGATTGGGGCATATTATTCAGTTACAACAAGAGTGTTATTGGGCCTTTAAGGGATTATAATTAAGAGGTATATGTGTTAACATTTTGGTTTCCGTGTTACAGTAACCTTCGACAGTATATCAAATTCAGTGTATTAAAACAACAACATCTGTCTTATTCTGACATTTCTCAATAAGATTTTTGAAAAAAAAAGATAAAGGTGTGTCCACGCTAAACAAGATTGTTTACTATAACACTAACTATATACATATACCAAATTCAATGTAGCAATCATCATGTTACAAACTGGAGCCGCAGTGGCTCAGTGGGTTTGGTATAGGGAGAGAAAGGAGGATTTACGACCACTCAGCACAAAGTCATTACAGGACTAACATTGCGCGTAACGGTCTTCAGCAGTGGGTGGAAACCGGAGGACTTGAAGAAAATCCACGAGGTTGGACAGACGACCCGACTCCTTGTCCCGTGTAATCTGTTTGACTCAATGACCAAGCTTATGATACAGCAGTGGGTATGGTGCTAGCTAACGAACAACAAGGTCCAGTGTTGGATCCTGGTTTGGGCTGAGAAAATTTCTCAGGATTTTCTAGCATGGTTTCCACTTGTCAGTGGTGCAGGACTGAGGGCCTGGCAAAGACAGCAGCTTCTAGTTGACTGGATGGAACAAAAACTGAGTACACATTGCCATACATGTAAAAGAACCCTTGACAGTTGGAATTTGAATTAGGAGTAGACTGTAGCGCTGTGTTCTGGGCAAAATATCCCTCATAGCACATGTATGGTGTCTTCATTCGGCCAGTTGGTGTGGAAAAGTAGGACCACAGTTTCTACTGAACTGAACTAGTACTTGAGATTTTGTGTTGACGTCTCAATAAAAATGCAAGAAACGCATTAATCTCTGACAGACACCAGAGTAATTGTGCCTGATAAAGTCTGCATTTATGCCTGTTAATCTCTGTGACTGGTGCCTTATTTCCAGGCTTGTTCCATTCCAACCTCAATATATTTATATCCTAGTTGTTGGATGTATATATATATATTTCATACAGGCTTCTAAATCCATTATATAGAATATTGTATTCTGAAAAGGCTTATATATATATATATATATATGAGTACCACGACAAATAAGTACATGTACAGTACACCGGCTCAAATATTTTCCATATTTAATTCACTACCAGCTTCAAGTTAACATCAATATTAATACATTTAAAATGTAGGCATAGGGATACAAGAACAAGGTATATATATGCCCAGTTTAAATCCATTTGCTCTCACTATTTTTAGCTATTTAAAAGTAATTCATCTGCCAGTTCAGTTAACAATAAGGAATACATTAAACATATATTATGCAAGAGCTAATTCTGCCTTTTGCAGGCCTTTCTTTGGGCCTGAAATGTTATCTAAATTATTAAATAGACATTAATTAACTTATCCCGACCATAATCAACTCTTGATGTCAGGGATTGGGATGGCCTAGTGATATAGAGTGCCGCGCTTCGACCACTATCTGGCTTGCGGCTGTGGTTTCGAGACCTGGTGTGAGCGTATGTTGCATGGAGATAGGGGCATCTTCTCAACCTCGTGGGTTTCCTCCGAGCACTCTGGTTTCCTCCAACTGCTAAAGACCCCTACGCACAAGCGAATTATTGAAATTAAAAAATAAACCTTATGTTAGTCCCGAAATCACCTAGTTGTGTGATGTGGACGTTAAACCCCATTTCTCTCTCTCTCTCAATGTCATCGCTAGCCTGTGATTTTTACTGAATAAGGATCAAATTTGCTGGATAATCGATTATGTTTTTTATCGTACCGACTTTAGTAATGATGATCAAGGCTAGGAAAAAATTCAATTTCTGTATTCTCGGTTGAGAGTCGATCAATTAGACTGAAATTGTCAGCAAATTCCTATTACATTATTTAGTTTTTAACTATTATAGTGTGAAATGGATTTAAGAATACAATTTATCTGTTTTTGTGTATTACATAATTATAATTGGTCATTATGGCTTTGAACCGTTTTCAAATAATTTAACATCAAGATTGAATATTTATTTAATTCGACAGAACAGACAGATGATCAGGTTTATTCCAATAAAACCGACAGGTAGAACAGACAGTTAGATTGATTAAGAAGGGCAAAATCTTCTTCATTTTATTTAGATTTGGACATTTTCATAGTTGGACAGACAGCCATGGATGCCGACTGACAACCAGATTCGGTTAATTTCAATAAAATAGACAGCTATAGATATCGAGATCAGACTATAACTACAGAAGATCTTGTTAAATACATTCATAGATTTTATTGATCTCACCAACAGCCATCTATAGTCAACCATCTCATGATCATCGGCTGTCCATTAATTGGAAACGGTCTATAAAGAAAAATATGACATGAATTTACATCTGCCTTTGGCACAATTAAATAGGAAAGTGAAAGGATGGCAATATGGCTGACATTTAGTAAATAAAACAGATCTGAATTTTCTCTGTGGAATTAAGATGGCTTTATAGATGATTATATGCCGATCATATTATTTTAGCAAAATTTACAGGAAATGAAATGAAATGGGGTTTAGCAATCATCCTACTCTTCTGCACCGACTGAGTTAATGAATATGAATAGAGCATATTTTCAGCTCAATCGGTGAAAGGTATAAGTGAAAAGGAAATGGGATTTAACGTCCTACTCTTCTGCTCTGACTGGGCCAATGAAGACGAGCATGCGCCATACAGTGTGCTATGAGGGAAATTTTGCCGGGACATCGGCGCTATGATCAACTCCTATATCTAATTCCAACTGCCAAGGGATCTTTTACCTGCACACCATTGTGTACACGAGACCTCGGTTTTTCGGCCCATCTTAACGACTATACAGCTTTCCTAGTCAGGCCGTCCCAGCGTCACTGACAAGGGACCTCAGCTTTTCATCCCATCTAAACAACTAGACAGCTGTCTTTGTCAGGCCCTCTGTCCTGCACGACTAACAAGGGGAAATCTCGATGAACTTTCTCAGCCTATTCCGGGAATGAAACTGCGACCTCCAGGCTAGCGAGGCCAGCGTCTCACCCACTTAATAAAGGAACAGATGAATCTAGGGACATATATGTGGGCGTTTAAAAGTGTTCTGGTTGATTACAGATGGTTCTGATTCAACATCTACCTTAATGACAGGTGTAAAACATATGGGAGAGTTACCCACCCCTTTCTATACAACTTTAACATTCAAACATCTTCAATCATCATTTATGTAACCTTGACAACACCAGTCTGTAAACAATCAAAATACCATAATAGATGTTCTATATACTGCTATGTTAATTATTTCCTATCTTTGATACACATATCTAGTCTTGCAGTCTGTTTCCCTTGAATTAAATCATGGCTGTTGCAGAAAAGCTTGACATTATACACCAGATTTCGTTTTCTTTCATTTCCTTAATTTATTTTTTGGGGGGAATTACAGTTAAATGCTCGATTCCTCATTGGCATTTTCGCTAAAATATTTAATTTTTCCTGATACATGCTAAATATGTACTCAGATTGATTATTTAACATTTAAGAAAACAAAATCAAAATATCAACGCTGGATAATCTCCCCAATTTGATTCAGTTGGATTTAAACTAGGCCATCAGGTTTCTCTGCTACCAATAAAAGTTTGCGGCCTTTAATCCATCATAACCTTGTAAATTCTGAATGAAATTGAACCATCGGTGGACTGATATTCCTATTAAAGTTTCTCAACTTTTACAATATTGTACGATTGATTCATGATGCATCGAGCCAATCTATTTCTAAAATACTCATGTTTCAACGATGTTTTAACCACTGACATTTCATTGACAGATGATATTAACCCTAATTTCGATCTTGACCATATGCCCTTGGCCATTGCTAGATTAGTCAGAAATTACCAAACTGATATGTATGTTATCTCCCTTTACCAAAGACACATGAACAATAGCATTGTCCAATCAGAGGCCATGACACAAACACTCTAAAATCAAACATGGCGACCTCCATGGAAACCTTAACATTGAATGTTGCAACTCGATTAGACATTTTATAAGGAAAGCGTGATGATATTTTCTATCGATCTGAGAGGTCCCCAGCTGGGTACAGTAGCCAATCAAATTTAGTGACAAAATATGCAGGGTATTATGTGAAGTGCTTGATAATATGTACAGAGTTAAAGTGAGATCAAGCCTTCTATTGAAGATAAACCTTATAATCAGTTATTAGCACCAGTTAGCACCTATTTGGCACCTCTATGGTCTTCACTTTCTGGCAGGAAGGGGGTGGATGACTGAATGGTTAGCGAGCGCGCTGTATCATAAAGCCTGTCATTGAGTCAACTGGCAAGGATTAGGGTCGCCTGTCCAACCTCATGTAATTTCCCTGGGTCCTCTGGTTTCCTCCCACTGCTAAAGACCCCTATGCGCAAGCGAATTGTTAAAATAAAATGAAACCATATGTTAGTCCCGAAATGACCTAGTTTGTGTCGAGTGGAGGTTAAACCCCATTTTTCTCTCTCTCTCTCTCTCTCTCTCTCCTGGCAGGAAGTTTCTGCATGTATTTAACTTGTGTTATTATAGTAATTATGGGTGTCATGTATAAAGCAGAGTATGTATATTTCTTATTCAACATATCATAACACTTTGCTATAGGAATGCCAGTGTTACTTTGGCATATCCAAATAATATTATACTAATTAGTCTGTCTTGTATATCGAGTCGGAGTGGTGCGATTTTGATTCTTCGCTTGTATGTGACAAGCAGTAGGGTCACCTCTTGTGTTATTTCTGGTTCCTCCAGTTTCCTCCCACTGCTTAAGACCTAACATGCAAGCAAATTAATGAAAACAAATTGAACCATGAGTTTTTCTCAAAATAACCTAGTTTGTGTGAAGTGGACATTAAACTCTCTCTCACTCTTGATGTTTTTCTTCCAAGTTTAGTTCTTGGTCTATTTTGTAAAGTGGTTCCTGTAGGTTACGTATTGATAGAGTGTTTTTTTTATATTTGAAATCTGACTGTTAAGTTGACGCCTTCTTCTCTACTCAGTCATTAATGTTTTGATATTTGATATAAAATAAAAGATGTACTTTGCCGTGCTTAAAAGACGTACTTCCTTTGATTGGTAAATATTATATAAACATGGATTTCCTTTGAATAGTCATTCAAACTAAAATAAGCCTATAAACTAATGTTTGATGTCAGTTGAGTTAGGATTAGAGAAAAAAAAAATGTTTCTGATACACTAGACCCTGCACTGCACGTCCATTGCGTGGTTCCCTACAATTAGGATTCAATATATACCAAAATCCTTGGCCTGTTTCACGAAAAAATTTAACTAAGATAAAATCTAAATTTTGGTAGTTTGATTGAAGAGTATTAGATTTTAAGTTGAGTTAAGATTTCGAGAAACAGGACCCTGGAAGGTAAATGGCGTCTGGACTCGCTCCTTCTAAAAACAATATTTCTACTTGATTAGCATTGAATAAGACTAATTGTAGGTTTCAAGCTCAGGTAACTACCAATTTTTAATTTCGACTATCGAAACACCAGGTGAGTGTCTGGCAGACATACATTTTAAAATAGGTAAACTTGTTTTGTTTATTGATGTGGAATAAATAAAGTTAAAATCAATAATAGTTTAAACATCTGTTACAAGTTATTCCCTGACATACTTACATATATATTCACACATAACGGTTTATATATATATTGAAAATCTTTTATATCTCCTAGCTCATACCTTGAAATAACGATTTTAGTTTTACCTGATAAATTAATAAAGTTGCTTCAAACTTTGTGCGGATTCCTCTTGTCCGTGGTGCAGGATGGAGGGTCTGACAAGGACAGTGTTTAGATTAGACAGAAAATCATAGGTCTCATGTACACATTTTCATTTGACCAGTCGGTTCAGAAAAGTGGGACGTTAAACCCCATTTCATTTCTGAATGAGTCTGAGTGTAGGGCATCAGTTTAAACATGACCAGAACATCATTATTTTGGTTAATTAATTCTGTTTAATGGTATGTCTGGTTAAAGGGATTGGGGAGGGGGGGGGTGCATTAGGCTCTCTTTTTTTCTGCTAAAAATTAACTATGGCATGATACCATGGCTAAATTGTGGTAAATTAAATGGATTAGAATGCCTGTGAGATTGTAAAAATTAACGAAAGAAGGATCATCTAGACTAGGACTTGATTGTCAAGTACTATTGCTACGATAATGAAAATCTAAGCATAACCCTTCCAACATGCATACCTTTGTTGCTCCGAACAAAGTAATTTGAATGGAATTTCCAATATATTCATTTTTCATTATGTTATCTATTTTTGAAGTATTATAGCATCTTTAACCATATCTCTATACCTGTGTGCATTAGTATATCTTGTAGATATATATAAGATATATATAAATAGCTTACAGTAACATTGTACGAAACTGCTGTATCAGCACAAAATGTTTGAACGTACAATTTATATATATCACCTGTGTGCGATATATTATCTTAGACTAGCTAATGGTTGAATGATTTATTATAATCGCTCATACCTTAGACAGATAGAAATGGGGTTTAACATCCCCTCAACACAAACTAGGCCATTTTAAGACTAACATATGGTTCAATTTTATTTCAATGCGCATAGTACTATAGCAGTGGGAGGAAACAGGAGGACCCAGAGAAAACCCATGAGGTTGAACAGGTGACCCTACTCCTTGTCCCGTACAACCGGCGGGGAATCGAAACCATGCCAGTTGACTCGTTAAGTGACTTTATGATACAACACGTCCGCGCTAACCATTTGGTCATCCTACCCCAATAACATAGAAAGGGACATACAGAAGGAGATATGGTGTTTAAGGTCCACTCCATACAAACTAGGTTATTCTCACTATTTTAGTTTGCTTGCACGTATGGATCTTTAACAGTTGGAGAGACCCTGAGAACAGCCAACCAAACTCCTTGTCACGTACAACCAGAGAATCGAAACCACGCCACTTGACTCAATGGACGCTCTTACCATTCAGCCCCCCCCCTACTTTTCACTACTTGTTATATTAGATAATCTGAGAGGAACAAATTCCTAGATTTGTTCTACTATTGTATTATGCTTGGCTGCTGTTTGGCCCATATGTGCTGGACATGTCCTGCACAAGTTGACAAACGTCCTTCTGGGAATATTCCAAATTGGACATCAAGATATGGTGAAGCATAATATATTCAAAATTCCAAAATATATTTACTGAGGATGTACCTTACTAACCAGGATTGTCGTTGATAATAGTTGGGATTGATTTAGTAAATTTGTGTATAATTGTGGATATTTGTGTATTTTTTCAGGATGGCTAATGCTAGAGCTAAAGCTGAGCAAGCGGATGCAGCTGGAGATAAAGCGCAACAAGACTGTGATGTGGCAAGATTAAAAGCCAAAGAATATGCCCCAGAATTCCATCAACCAGGTAGGTGTAAAATAATCTAGTGCTTTTGAGGAGGGAACATTTTTTTTGCATTAACTGAAAAATATGTGCAAAAAGAGCAAAATGATCTATGTATGAGTGAGGTTTGGAAAGGTGAACCAAGCTGATTTTATTTTCTGGTTCTGTAATAATTCTTCAAGATGACAGGGACCAAAGGAGACCTATTTGTGCAAGTGCTCAGAGATACCCAGTCCCTGCGCGTTATGGAAATTTTTAATAATTGAGGGTCATTCTGATTGAAAATTATTTTACTATTTTGATTTTTTTATTTCATTGTTTTACTTTACTTCTGTGTGTGAAATAGCTATCGCCAAAATGATATCACAGATAAAAACTAAGATGCTCATATTTTAATTGATCAACACCAGATCAATTTATCAATCAAACTCCATGAAATACGAAACTTACAATAACTGTTTACAATTAGCTCTGCTTCAGAATAGACACACAATAGACAGTTGACCGACATTTTAATTCTTATATCGATGATTTTAGTCGAAAAACAAATGAATATTTGTTGTCTTCTTGTTGACTTTTCTCAAAACAGACGTTTTAAGGGAGCAAATTAAGTAAGACGTGAAATGTGGCTACAAGAAATTGCAATATAACTCAATTTGTAATAAACAGCGGCATATTTTCAAAACACAGAAAATGGGGTAAAACCATTTGATTGGGTGAAAATATTTAAATTTCCACCAATCATATAGTCTTATAGAGCTAAAACTAGTTTTGTTTGAGGCAGAGATTTTATTCGGCAGAATATTGTCGGTTGCGGCCACTTCATGCTTGCAAACGCTGATCTACAAAACAATGAACTTTTTGACTCAGTTACCACGGTAATTGTTACTTGTTGATTAACAAGTCAATCAACTTGTCAACTTTAATCCGTAACTTTAGTGAGAAAAGGCCACATTGAACGTATGCATCAAACTGATAGCCATAAGGAAGCTGAAATCTGGTAAATCAAATCCTTAAATGGTGAACTATCCATGTTGATGAGATCTCCCGTATGACAGGCCAGAGTCAAGACCAGTGAATAATATTAGCATGATCCTGTACCATGGAAGTTAGGGAGAAATATTCAAATGGTTCTGGGGGTCACAGTGGCTAAATCGGTGAAAACGTGGCTCGCTAGTCTGGAGGTCGGGTGTTCACTGAATTTGCCTAGAGAGTTCGTCCAGATTTTCTGGCGTAGTTCACCCTTGTCAGTGATGCAGAAAGGAGGGCCTGACAAGGACAGCTGTCTTGTCATTAGAATGGTACGGAAAACCAAGGTCCTGTGTACACATTGGGGTGTACGTAAAAACAGTTGGAATTCGATATGAGAGAAGGCCATAGTGCTGCTGTCCGGGCAAAATTTCCCCGACGGTGTATGACTGTATGTCTGTCTTCATTAGCCCAGTTCCAAGCAGAACAGTAGGACATTAAACACCATTTTATTTTAAGTCAAATGGTTGTCGTTTTATTTCCTGTTTATATCTCTCTGTTCAATATAGCTTTATAACCTGTTACTGTAGCAGTTGCACGTTTTGCTAATTTGATATTTCTAAGATTCAATAACTTTTGTGTTTCCATGGAAATAAATTTGACTTAGTGTTTGGTATACAAGGCCACAGGATGTTGATCATTGAGACTGTTTGATCTTTGTTATTTGATAACTGATCCATCCTCTTTAGGAAAGACTGACTGAATAATTTGTATGTTTCATGATTTTTATACGCCCACATTTTCATGTGGATGTATTATGCCGTCGCCCCTATCCGTTCGGACATTCGTCCACAATTGTTTGTGGACTCTCTACAGGTCACAATTCTTACCCGATTTTGGAATTCAGTACAAATATAATGTGCTGTAATTAATGTCTTATTCAGGGCCGTATTTAGCGGGGGTGCATTCCTACCCGATAAAAAATAAGGTGGCCCGAGAAATGACCCCCCCCCCTCCATCCACCAAAAATAATTTAACAATCTTTCAATTATAAAATAATACAGTTGATTATGATCAGACACTAATGCTCTTAATGAACTGGTCAGTAGATCGTTTTTAAGGGTGCCCTTCTGTTACTTCGAGGCTATGGCACCCCACTTCTCTGCCACGCCTCCACTTTTAAAAACCTACATACAGCCCTGGTGTTAGTTGGATCAAATCGGTAACTTAAATGTACTTTTATGAACTAAACTATTTTGCTTTTTTCAGGCACAGATATTTTAAAGAAACAAATGGAAAATAATGAACAGGATTACGATTTTAGTTATGTGAAACCAATGCAGAATCACAATCCGCATCGCTCTAAGTCTATGACGGTGCGTTCTGATCAGGAGCATCTAGACCCTGGTGCTATTCCAATGATGTCATACCAACAACAAAACAGTGAACCTCGACAACCTAATGATATCGGAAATACTGCGGGATACACAGGGTACGGTAATGGTGGTGCAGGATTCAATACTTTATCCGCCAACCCTCAAGGCCAGGAGAAAATGCAGGCGCTCAATGTTAACCAACACCATCGTAGCCCATCATTAAAAGTTCGCCGCTACAGTTTCTTGGCTGGATCTAGACGTGGTCGCGGGTTTAGTGAAATCTTTAATTCAACTATTCTTAATGATCATTTTGATCAGTATTCAGCCCTAAGAGATGACAGCGGATTGGGTAAAGATATTTATACTAATGATGAACGGTCTCGTATGGGACCGACTGACACTTCCCCTGATTCGGGTGTTTCAGACTCTCTAGATGAGGATAGTAAAAATCGTCCGCTACAACGGCGTCGAACTCTACCATGTATTATAAATAAACCTGACGATAATATCAAGCAAGAATTAGCGGAAAAAGAGACAGCTCACAGTAGTGAAAACTTAGCAAGTAAAAATAACGAAAGTTATATTATAGAAAACGGCATCCGAAAACGCATTAGGGCGGAAGTACATCAAAATCCAGCACGTAGTAAAGGTGATTTACCCAATGAATATAAAATAGAAAGCCAAAAAAAATTAGGGGCAACTTCAAACAGGGGTAGTCTTCCAGACTTGAAAATGGTCAATCAACAACCAATGGGGCGTGAGGAAGTTTATCGTCTGGGAACAGCGAGGAGGGATGAGATACGAAGATTACAGGATGTAGCTGAGAGAAGACGCCAAGGAGATGTTGGGGTTATACTAGGAGATCTTAAGGTAATTTGGATTGTGTATATTTATCAAATCAATGATCTGTTTAGGTCTGTAAATATTGAGCTCTATGAACATGTTAATCAGTGTTTGGCTCACCCAAATAATTATACATTTTGTATTGCCAGTAACTTACTAAAAAAGTACGCCCCAAGATCAGTCAAGCTATGTAGATACATATCAAATTTACGGGGTAAGCGACGACCTTATTAAGCTTGCATGTTACCTCTGACTAAAAAAGGCTCCTTGGCATCAAAAGTGGAAAGGGGGTACATTCTGGTCATTGTTCCTAATACTCAAACAAATGCAATTGTATGCCAGTCATGTTAGATAAATAGATTTTTTTGCCACAGACATATATACAATATATGGTACAATTTTTTATTAGAACTTATTTGAGCCCTCTCATATTGTGACCAGCCCCTTCCCCTGAATCTGGCCCTGCAATAGGTAAGCAAAGACCTGATTACAATTTTGAAAACTACTACTAGTTACAATTATCTTATATCTGAAACGCTTTCGTACAAATGGATATTGAAAGTTATGCCCAGCCTGCCATATACTTAACTCCGCTTAATGGGTATAATGATGTATTTTTCAGGACTGGTGCCAAGAAAGACAACTCCTGGTATTAGTTATTGCCATCAACCTCAGCCTAGCAACCATGTTCTTTAACTTGCTTTCATGAGACAGACCTGCTACCTTTCTCCATGGCAACAGAATGGTTGATACCGTCACAGGAAAGCTCGACCCCAGATCTTGGGTCCCCGGAACGAATGAAACCATTAGTGTCCACTTGTTGACCTTTGACTCAAGTGACCTTTGACATGTGGTTGAGATTAAAAGGTTAGAGGTCAAGGCTGTTTGTTTGACTGTTAATCCCTAAAATAAAAAAAGTATGAGAAGTTTCCGCAATACGTACATGCTTTCTATTGAGATTTCAACATCTGTGAATAATGATGTTCACCCTATCAGAATTATGGAATCGTTCATTTTTTAAAAAAATTTTGTTTGTTTCATACATCATAATGTGAACCATGACACTTCTACCCCCGAAATCATTTAGTCTTACTGCTAGAATTAAAACCATTTTTTAGGAGAGAACCAAAAACGATCAATAAGAAGTGATATTAAAACAGTCATAACAATGAGTGATGTGTTGTTCAATCGTGTTCATAATGGAGAGACCATAACCTTGCCAACACCATCCAGTGACCTTGACACCATGGCAACAAGTTACCCTTGATGATATATTTGCATAATATATAGTTATTATGACAACCATTAATGAAAGAAGTATTTGTCCAGATTATCACAAAGTTCAATGGATGTGTTTGTCTCCAAGTGTGTGCGTGTTGATTATTATTATTATTATTATTATTAACATGATGATGTATTGTTTGGTTAATTTAAATATCCAACGGTTGAGATTTTTTATTTTATTTTTTCCCAGAATTCCCCTAAACTGTGATAAAAGAAGAAATCTCTGGGCCAAGTGTAATATATTTATATTTAAATAAATCAATTTGTAAATTTTATCGGGACAACTTAGCAAGTCATAATATCAATTATTTTGTGAAAAAGTTTAATTTGGTTTCAAAAACACATTAATAATAAAGTTTACTTGTCAAATTTAGAAATTATATTACATACTGAAGTCAGTCTTTTTTGGGGCTGAAGTTATTTATTATTAGCCTGATGTGGTAAAGATAATATTAAGAGTTCGAATGTAAATAATTCAAGACAAAATTGGTTTGAATTGTAAGATTGAGATTTCACCATTTTGCATTTTATGTTTTTGACTATTTGTATATTATGCCTTGCTAATCTTCCAAACATTGTGTACAGATTGTGTTTCCTTATATGGAAGTAATTTATTAATAATTTATTATTTCATCTTTAAACCAAGTCAATAGTTTTTTGTCAAGTGTTATATCGGAAGGGATATAAATTATTGATTAATTTTTAAAATCCCTTCCTTGTGATTTTTGTCTTGGAAATATATTTGAATCGGCCGATATAAATTATTCTTTATATTATTGCCTCCTTTCTCCCTTGTAAAATATTTTCTTAAGATTTCAAGAAAGTTATCTTCCCTTTGTACAGGGTTCCTTGTGAGGCCATTCAATTTATGTTCCTTGGTTTAAAAAAAACAATTGTATGATATTGAAGAATGAAAACGCGTAAACTTTTATTACAAAACAAAATGCAATTTGCTCCTTTAAACTTCCCTGCCACCACCACTCCTTTACCATTGATTTTCGTCAAATTATTTTTAATAATTTCTATCAATGTAACTTTGCAGGATATAAGTTTGTCCTTGTACATTTTTGACTTAGTTTTTGGGTGTAGAATCTGTTTTATTTTTTGTTTAATTATTAACATAACTTATTTTTCAAAATTTTTTTCTTTCATTTAATTCCATAGTATTTCAAAGCGTTCCAAAACCACTGAAAAAGAGACTTTGTGTCCCAAAGTGGTTTAATTTTAGTCTCATTTGCCTGCTGTAGACTAGAATACCATAGTCTCTTTTTGCCTGCCTATTTGTAGACTAGGTTTTTTTTGTACATTAGATGAGTCTTTGATGTGTTTGTATTTTAGTCAAAACCAGATTCTTCAGTGAATTTCAACCAAATGCCACCATCTTGGTTGCCATTCTGGCAGCCATTTTGGATAGAAGTGTTGGATGACATAGCAACATGTTTAGAAGCGCAAGATGGGGTCACATGACCAGCCTTGTTAATTAAACGTGAATTACTATGGTTATTTATTAAACTGACAACTTTTTATTTGAAGGAGTGTTTTAACTGTGAATAAATAGTACATAAATTTTGAGTTGTTCTTTGTCTTTTCTGAACAATATTAAAGATGCATTATGTAAGATTTAGATAAAGTGCTGGCCGTTCTTACTATAATATTTCAAAAAAAGATAATGAAAAATGAAAATTTTTGAAAGGTTCAGTCAAATTACTTTACTGTGAGTCAAGCTGTGTTTGAAGTTTTGACAAGATTATCCATTTTAACGTTAAATTGTTAATCAACGAGAGTGTTGAAATATCAAGGCCAGCCGATGGCCTAGAGAGTCGATTATGGAATAATTGTCATGTGATTTTTATAATATTTGAAGCCCAAAACCGACCTGCAATAGGCATATTTAGCCCTACTTAATGCATCTTGTGCTGCTTTCCTTTCATCGCATATTTATTTTCTTGTTGTGGCTACTCATTTGGTGATCTTCGCTTTTGATATATTAGGCAATCAAACAACTACTGGTATGCCCGTCTTCATTGGCCTAGTCAACGCAGAATAGTAGGATGTTAAACCCCATTTCCTTTTCACTTATAACAGTATGTCAATGTATGTGCTCCTGAAACTTGTCTCAAATCACAAATATTAATAATGGAATAGAAACAATTACTATGGGATCAATGTATATCCGGAATTCCACTTACTCTCAGGCTTAATGTTAAAGGAACATGAATCAAGCTTTATGGACTGAAATTGATAGACTGGAAGAGGGGTCAATGTTTCCCCCTGTCTAGTCAATCGGATGTCATGAAAAAAACGTGGCCCTGTGTACTATACCTTGACATGCACGTAAAAGAACCTTAGACAACTGGAATTTGATATAAGAGTAGGCCATAGTCCCACTGTCCATGCAATATTTCCTCACTCTCAGTTTTGGGACTGACAAAACTATGACAGGACTGAATTCTGTGTCATTCAATTGCAAGCATGTCAATGCAAAACGTTCTGGAAGAGAAATGAACAAGAAGACATTTTACGGAAACTGTGTCCTTTAGGTTGTGTCCGCAGTGTTTGTCTTATTTAGTCTTCCAGAACACTGCAAAACATGGCTTTGCCCTCTTTACACAGCGAAGGAAACATATGAAACATAATGTCTTTAAGAAAGCGAGAGAGAAATGGGGTTTAACGGCCTAGGTAATTTCAGGACTAACTTATGATTCAATTTTATTTCAATAATTGGCTTGCGCGTAGGGGTCTTTAGCAGTGCGAGGAAACCGGAGGAGCCAGAGAAAAACGACCAGGTCTCTAAGAAGAAAAGAAAACTCCACCAGGGTAAAAAATGAAAAATAGTATTATATACTTCTCACATAATTTTTATTTCTTCATGTCTGATAAAGCTTTTTTACATAATTCATGTGCTAATTTCTCTAATTTCTGTGCTGATATCTTAGATTTATCCTCTTCAAATATTTCAGCAGCTTTATCAACCCAATAGTCTTTTGATCGTTGAAAATAATCCGTCACAGACTCATCGTCTTTCTGTTTTGGGGCATCTTCAAATGTTATCTCTTCATCATCTGAATCTATTAAAACACAGAATAAGACATGTATTTAACACACAGAATAAGACATGTATCTTAACATGGAGTGAACATGAGCCTGTACACAATCCAAGCTTATATCTCACATATTTTCATTTTGTATTGAAATAGTATTTTATTTAGTAGAGGATGGGAGATAACTAAAATTTTGAGGGAAGTAATTTTCTCCTTATCACAATTGACTCCGATGTTAAATCCAGAAAAATACAGAAAATCGCTGAAGGTTGGATATTTTATATTAAAGATACTAAATGCATTATAAACCCACAGTATTAATTAAAACAATATTTGTGCATTGAATATCAGTGCATTTTTTCATTGAACATTACATACATCTATATCAGTAGTGGACTTGGTCTGAAACTATTGGTTGCCAGGAACCAAAGGGGGGCCCCCACTTACCAATACAATTCTATCATTGAATTTTTTAAATGAATAAATTAAATTTTCAAAAAATATGTAATTAGAATTTTCATTAAACCTCTCTATTAAGGTTGGCGGAAAGTCATTTCTTTCAAAACTAACTAGATTTAATACCAGGTCCGTAGAATATATTGGAGTGAACATAAAATAAAGAAATAGAGAAAGTTTTAAAAAAGAAAATAAATTACCATCATCACTGGAAGATGAATCATCTCCACCATCTGCTCCTTCCATTTCATCATCATCATCATCATCCTCATCTGATGATTCTTCCCATACCTGGTTGAAGAAGATGATAAATGTATCTTAGTTTATGGTGATCAATTCAAAGAATAAAAAAAAGACAACTATAACTTTATAAACCAGAAAACACGGTCAATAAGGATAAACATTGTACAGTGCCCATTTCAATATCATGCCACTTGACTTCATTCAGTGAGGGATAATAATTGAGTGGACATAAAATAGATAATAATTGAAGGAATATAACTGTACTACTCTTAGAAATATTGGAAAGGATTTAATGCAAAAAAAACAAAAAGGAATAAGTCTTGTTTTATTTATCTGCGCTGAACAAAGTCAAGGCATTGGTATTGAAATGGGCACTTAGCATATTCAAATTAACGCAAACCTGCTAAATGAGAGTAAGTCGATTTGTTGTCCCGAATGAAGATACGGTAGGGGTGTTAATACTGGACACTCAAATATTTGTTCTACAAATAATTTATTTTCAGTGGAGTAATTGATAATTCTAACCATAGGAACCGTACCTGAAGTTTTTTATCCTCTGGTATAATAATATTCCATTCCTCTAATTTATGTAAATCTAAAGAATAAAGATCAGCTAGCGTTATCTGTTTATCGCCATCCTCTACGAGACCCCCGTACAAATACAACACACTCCCCTTAACACTTAACGCACAGTTCATTCTAGGAGAAGGGCGAAATATATCGTCATTGTCTTCCCCCTTGTTATCACCACTACCTGAAGACTGGGGTCCAATTTTAACAGTAAATACACCACTAGATTCAGTCTCCATATCTATATCCTTATCCTTAGGTGTAGTTGTCTCCCTTTGTTTATCAAGTTGTAACTCATCTAAACATTCTTCTGCTTCTTCCACCTTTTCTTCATTCATTTCACTGTCTTCTTTATTTCTTCTTCTTTTCTTTTTCTCTGTTGCATTTTTTTTGCTCCTTAAATAGAAAGGAATCAATTACAATAATATTTACACAATCTGATTTAAATACAGATCTATGTTTCATTTCATTTTTTTATACTCAACCACCAGAACATGGGTTATATTGCAACTCTTCCAGTTCCTTTTGTAGTAAAGACAAGTAAAATGAAATTCTGAACTATAAAAACAATACGAAATAGGATCTGTGTTTTAATCAGATTGTAGACCACACAACAAACATACTAACATGAGATAATGTTTGTAAGCCATTTGGGGAAATATGAGGTCAAGATTACAATATAGAGCATTAGCATCTTTATCTAAGGAATGAATTAGCTCAATCTCTCACCTGTCTCCAACCTATGTGAGGAGATTAAGTTTCCCAGGAAACACTTGCCTAAGATATCACGCTACATGTAGGTGTAAGCCGACCTTAAGCCCCATTGAGAGGGAGAGAGGGGGTTTAACATCAACTCCACCCAAACAATGTCATTTTGGGACCAATGTCAATTTGTTTTAAATCAAGACCTAAAACACATCTTTTTGAGAAATGTTATCATGATTAATAATCAAGTGAACTGTAAGCGCTGTGAGCATGCCTCTGTGCATAAATGTACATATTATTATTATTAACATGGTTCATGCTCAATCTGATAAGAAGATAGAAAAAGACCGGAAAAAAACCCCAAATCAATTAAAGGGGATTGGTTTACTCATCAACACAACATTTTGTTTATTTTGAGACAAACCTGTGGCAATTTATGTTTCTATGGTAATCTGTTCTATGTGAGGTAGGATAATTTTGCCGAGACAGTGGCATTTTTCATCAACTCTTCTTTAATCTCTAACAATCACAGGTTCTTTTATGTTTACGCTTGGACCTCAGTTTTTCGTCCCATGTATATTGAAACCACTGCACTTGTTGTACTGTACTCAAATCACCACTGACACCCACGGTTTTTCCAAAATTTTTCTCACGGTACCCCCACGCCCCCCCCCCTAACAGGATTTCCTGGGTCCGCCTCTGACTGTACTAACCTAATGATCACATCATTCCATCTGCCATTATCTGTATCTAATGATTCAATCTCATTAAAAAATATCCCTGCTTCATCATCATCATCCAATTCTCCCTAAAAAATAAGGTTAGAAAATTAAAACCTAAGTTATAAAGCAATGGAGGTCAACTTCTCACAATAAACCTGGGACACAACATTTATTAGGTACTGGGGGTCATAAAATGAAAGGGGGTTTAAAATATGGGTATGATGACTAAGCCAAACTTGAACCGCTTAGTTGGCGGCTAGAAAAACCGAAACCGATTCGGTTTAGTCAGTAATGAAAACTAACTGAAAAATATCAGACTGCCATAGACAAAGCAAACAGTATAGAAACAACAAATTTAATTAGTCCAAGAATTTGCCTTACAATGTTAGTGTTTTAAGACCTTAAAGCCAATACTTGAATTGTCATAATGAAAGTAAATAACATCTAACTCCAAACACATCTATCTAAAACATCTATCTACTAGTTTAAAGATATACCTTATCATAAACTCCACCAAATAATATAGCTCGGTTACCAGGAGCAACAGTTGCTGATATACCACTCCTTGATGTAGGACGTGATCCTGATTGCTTCATCTGTGACCATTTCCATTTCATAGCATCTCCTTTACCTTAATAAATCAATTAAAATTTAAACGGCGCAATCAACAAACATTAAATAAGTCTAAGTAAAAACACATCCAGTACACAGATTAATAATTCTTATTTATTTGAACATCAAGTTTTACTTCAAATATCTAGAACAG
Organism: Patella pellucida; assembly: GCA_917208275.1. Classification (NCBI taxonomy): domain Eukaryota; kingdom Metazoa; phylum Mollusca; class Gastropoda; family Patellidae; genus Patella; species Patella pellucida. Next base: position 70,814,496 of record OU795039.1, read on the forward strand.
TCTGACAAGCAAATTTTATCCCACATCAAACTCAATCCACATCAAATGATAATTTAATATGTTTTGAGCGCTGTTTATGCTGTATTGAGTGAAAATGTGTTTTAATGTTGAATCAACACAAACTAGGCAGATGACAATACTCCTCGTCAGGTACAAGCTTGGGATTGAAATTATGCCACTCAATGTTTTGATCTTGTGATCTAAAGCTTAAAGCATACACATTACACAACCTCTCACCATTTAGAGGATCATAATTAATGACAATGACACACTTAATTGTAAAATGAAATGCAATGGGGTTTAACATCCTACCTTTCTGCTCTGACTTGGCTAATGAAGATGGACATACGTCATACAGTGTGCTATGAGGGAAATTTTGCTTTGACGACAAAACTAGGGAACAATGCTGGAAAATCCAAATGAACTTTCTTGGACAATACGGGATCAAACACTTGACCTCCAAGCTAGCGAGCCAGCGTCTTATCCACTTAGCCACCGTGACCCCCCCTCACCCACCTATAACATAAATCATACCTGCTACATTTAAAGAGAATAGATCTGTGTAAGTAGTTGGTTTATCAACATCTTTTTTAACTTTTTCTTTACAAAATCCACCATATATAACAATCTTGCCAGAATCCTGATTGACAGCCATAACACAGCCTGATCGGGGTGCAGGAGGAATACCTGTAGCAGTTATACGAGACCAAGAATAGGTTTCCAGATCAAAGGTGTATAAATCATTAAAATACTTGTATTCTCTAAAGAAAAATAAAAGAACTTATTATACCAGGCTATAAGGGGTTGGGGTAACATTATAGTCAAACAGTCTCACACAGCAACTTTTGGTCTTCGAAAGAATTATCCATGAGCAGAAATTTGACCTAGTATCTGTTATCCCTCGTCAATTCAGTCAGTTATATAGATGGGTAACTCGTGTTTCCTTTCGTTTTCGTCACTTCCGAATCATGACATCTGTATTACTTAAGTTATCTATCGTAGTAATGATCTTTGTGTTAAAATTATATTTGGAATGTGTTTAATCAGTTCTATCACATATGTGATAATGACTGACACAAATATTGTCCTTAAACAATTACATATCATCCAAAAAATGTGAATAGTCTTCAATGGGAATTATTATGTAAGAGGAATATTTTACCTTAAATTATCATGAAATCCTCCAAAAACGACCAATAATTTTTTCCATAATACCATTCTATGACCACTTCTAGATGACGGCCCTCCTGGAGCACTGTAACAATATTCAAACAGATTAGTAAACGCAGAAAAAGGTATCTACTTAAAAAGACAATTTAATACCACTCTCTACAACAGTGGAATATATTTCAAATACAGAGACGCCATCAAATTCATACACCTGGTTGTTATCCACGATTATAATCCTGTTCAACTTTAGTAGCCTGTCTCTCCTTTTCCTCCCTTTTGCTTCCAGGTTTTGGTGAATATGCATGATTTTGAATCGGAAGCATAACAGAGTTAAGAGGCTCCTCGGTATCCCCAGTTGTCTCATTCCATTCAACTATCCACAGGTTTATCCACACAGGAGATATGTATCAAATTATCTGCCATTGGTGACCAATCCAAAACATTGTTAAAACTGCTTGGTAAATTGTTTTTTGATTGGTTCGTTGAATCAAGCTACGATCAAAGGCAGATAATTTGAATATGTGAATACCCCATAGATGAACACAGGGTATAGTTGTGTAGAACGCCACGAGACCACTAGGTATACCAAGGATGGAAGACTGGTTATGTTGCATGTAGAACTGGTAGTTGCTTGTTGCCCGATCCGTAGTAGAAAGCATTTGACACAATGTGAATTTGGGGCAAAGGCGTGAATTAACATTAAGAGACAATGGGGAAATTAAACGTGTACTGTGTCCAAATACAGAGAATAATTGTTTCCCTTGATGCATTACATATTCTGATTATCTCCCTTGACGCATTAAAAATTCTGATTTTTTTCCAATTCAATAACCAATGATACTGTGAAATCTACAATTGAGTAACTTGTTATTAAAACTATAATCAAAAGATAAAGAAAATTAAAAGAAAGGGTACTGCTTTAATTATGATGGCATCGCAATATCTTACTTAACTCAGTCCCAAAATGACCTAGTTTGTGTCAAGTGGACTTTAAACCCCATTTCTCTCTCTCTATCTTACTTAACTACGATTATTGGATCAGTGACTACTCCATACCAAGAACCGTTTAACACATAAAAACTATAAATATATGGGTATTTTTGGTATTTTAAGGTTAATTCTATGATATGCAACTATAAGTTCTCTAGACGGTCCATTTTAATTCCAGACATTCAATTATGACAACACTGACTACGGGCGTACTCGATTGAATGTTCCAGAATTGAATTCTCACAATCCAATAAATAGTGACAATCGAGTGAAAAGGGGCATGCGTCGACTTGTTAAGTTAATATCTCAACCAATCATGCAGCCTAAACCTATTCGTTGTGTTAAATTACGTCACAATTCTACTCACACCACCTCCATAGTCAGGACTGGCAGAACTGTGACAGGACTAAATTCTGCGTTACTCGATTGCAGTTCTGTCAATTCGGGACGTTATGGACTGTGAATCAAGGCATCCCCAATATGTGGTAGGTAAACAACATGGGGTCTGCTTGATTTACATGTCGAAATATAAAAAAAGAAATGGGCATGGAGAACAGGGACATACAGATTATCATTTTTCTGTCTTTACTCTTGATTAACATATATTGTTCAAGTTTTATAACGAATCAAACAGACACATCAATATATATTATCATAATCTCTAACCTGATCATTTGCCATTGTTTCTCTTTAATATGATAAACCCATAAATCTCTATAATGATAAAACTGGGACTGACTACTGCTAGAAAACTCTCCTCCAAATATCCACAACTGGCCACCGCCTTGACTAGAAGCTACTGCCTATAAACATATGAAAGGTTTTTTGTACATGTATAATGAATGAATGAAGTGGGGTTTAACGTCCAATGCTTCTGCACTTAACCTGGGCTACTTGAAGACCGGCATACGCCATTCAGTGTGCTATGAGGGAAATTTTTGCCCAGCCAGCAACTGAATTCCAACTGCCAAGGGATATTTTACGTGCATGTCAATGTGTACATGTGACCTTAGTTTTTTGTCCCATACGAACGACTAGGCAGCTGTCCTTGTCAGGCCCTCCGTGTACATGTATAAGAATATTCTGTGAGTCAGAAAAGAATTAATCATATTATTAGGGTCATATCAGTTGTTGTTCTTGGTGTTTAACATCCTCTTCCACCGAAGATAACATCGCAGACAAGCTGTCTTATTTTTTATTATCTTAGCGCACAGTCATGTAGAGGTCTTTTCTGTGGGAAGATACTGAAGTACCTAGGTAAACCCCACGAGGTTGAGAAGGTGTTCTCCAAGTCACATACACTTACACCAGGGATCAAAACAACAAATACAGTTAAATTAAAAGTTTTTATGTATAAACACATGTTTTAATACAATTGTGATAATACTAAACTAGAGCATCCACTTGATTTTTTTAAATGATCACGGGCCATATTATCAGAAATTAAAAGGCTGCTTTGCCTCATGACCTTAAACACTGTGTATAAATTTAAAGTCGATCAGATATTAACTTTATCCTCTAGAGTGTCAACAAGCTATTGTGATCTTGCTAATCAAAGTAAATAGAACATGTCTAAAATTATGTCCAAAATTAACCAGCTGGCAAACGTTTGAAATGAAAGCCCCGATACTTTTTGAATTGTTTGTTTGTTGTTTTTTCAGTATGGTGTCTTGTCGTTATGTTTGTCTTTTGTGTAAATCATATGTGGTGCAGTCCCCCTGCACTTACTATTAGTATTTGTGACAAAAAATACCAGCTCTTGGTCACCAAACGAATTGATAAAATACTGCGCTTGAATTCTAAAAGATGACATTTTTGAAAACTAACCTGATGTGAACTACGAGGTGGTGGAGCGTTGGGTGCTGTGATGCGTGTCCACTCATTCTTCTTGATATTATAAATAAATAGATCATTATATAACGTCATCTGAAATAAATAAAATATCTAATTTACATCTATAGTATTACAATCCTAAATTTTAATTATCCAGTGTTAAGTTTTCATAGAATTAATCCCTCTGCTCTGCTGTCCATCATTTTATTTTGGTGAGTGAGAGATAGAGAAATAGGGATTAAGGGCCACTTGACACATACTAGGTCATTTCGGGACTAACACACAGTTCAATTTTATTTCCATAATTCAATGACAGACTTTATGATACAGCTTGCACGTGCGAACCATTCAGCCAACCAACCTTCTTGGTGAGTTAGAGAAAGAGAAATGGGGATTAACGTCCTACCAACACAAACTGGTTCAATCTTATTTCAATAATTCGCTAGCAGGTATGTAGGGGTCTTTAGCTGTGGAAAGAAACCCGAAGGACCTGAGGAAAACCCGCAAGGTTGGACAGTTGACCCTAAACCACGCCACTTGAATCAATGACAGACCTTCTGAAAAAAAAACATGTGTTAACTCATTGGCCACCAGTTATGAAAGGGCACCTTGCCCCACCCCCTTCTTTCCACCCTTAAAGAAAGAGAGCTAATTTGGATTTGGCTTATATATCAGCTATGAAACAGTTCAGAGTTAGGTAACTTTTGATGAATTAAGATCAGACCTCGGAAACTTACATTTTTTCCAGTGTAATATTCCCCACCAAACATAAATAATTCTTCTTTATCGGGATTGGCTGTTAAACTCATGCTAGATCTAAAAATAGAAAGAACATTTTCTAGAGTAATGGAAGAAACTTCACCTTCACATTGAGATAGATAAATTCATAACAATACTGGCACAGTGGATTCCAGGGCTTCCACTTCAAAATTTTCACAACCGGTCATTTTTCCCGTGGAGAAAGTGATGGTATTTTTAGCAAAAAATAAGAAGCCATAAAACAACATGGTATTGAAATGCCGTTCGGGTTTAATTGGGTCAATGACAGTCACAAAGAAATTTAATCTCACGTCGGCATTTATACCCACCCATCCCCTTAATAAAGGAACACATGTAACCAATTATCATTTATTGATTTATATAATATAAAAATATAACAACAAGAAACATTCGCAAGTACACTATTTTCTTACTTTTTTTTTTACAACATCACCCGTATAGGCTATACTCGTGGTATCTCAAAGGGAACTGTTGTGGTATAACATCTTTAAATAGTCGATATTCGTGTTCATGTGACGTGTTATTGTCACTGGAGACAGTGTGCTCTACGAGAGCCGACTTTCTAAAATTTTGGGAACAATCACAAAACTATTCTTGACGTTATATTTCTAACAACGATCTTTTAATTAACCTGTTCGTATACGGGACAAATTAGACTGTTGATCACTATTTCTCCATACGCGGCGAAAAGTAGTTCCGAGTGATTAATGCATTTAAATTATTAAAAGTCATTCAATGTACAATAATTAACATACTTTTTAAACTAATGAATATATTATTAACTCGTATCAATATTTGGGGAGCTCAAAGATGATCGTTCTTGTATTTGCACTCGATAGCATGTAAAGATTGATTCACAGTGTATCAAAATGGCGGCCAGCGTAAATAGTTTATTGTGTCAAGTAAAGTAACGACAATCAGATGTTACATAAAGGAAACAAAAGGATTGAAAAAAAAAACGACAATACTTTTTTGTGTAGGAATATTAAATCTTAACCACAGGAATGTTTGTGACAAGATTTTAAGACAGAATTTGTCTTCCACGTGGGCCGATGTTGAAAATAGGCGGTTGGATGCATTTGACGACAATTGTTATTCTGAGAGGTTTGGAATTTCAACATTTTGAAATGATATAAAGCATGCAAACATTTCTGCTTTATATATCATTCGCATGCTTAACTCTAGTAATCAAGTGAAGACATCAAAGTAATGTTTTTAAACTGTTTGATGTTGACATACATGTAGTAAATATGGCTGCACGAGCGATGAAAGTCGGCAAATATGCTGTAACAACAACTCGGTTTTAAGAATGGTCACACAGTACTGATTAAAAAATAAAACTCGGTTAATTAACGTGATTAAATGTCAAGCTTTTAATCTGTTTGATATTGATCCTCCGTTGATTGTGAGTACAGCAATATACACTAGGATAATTGATTGGCAGTGGTGTCAATTCGCGGACTACTGAACACTGTTAATTTGATTATACCCGACAGTTAACATCACGACACGCACGGAGATTCTTCGTATCCCGGGATTTTATGATTTAGCACAAAATATGCTATTTTTCCGGCATGCAAAATGACCTACGGGTCTGCTCGGGTGTAGGTCATTTTCCAGAGCCGTAGGTCCCGACCGGCATATACGGCCGAAATGGAAGCCTTGGTGGATTCTATTCATAAAAACATAAACTAAAACAATTGAATGAGTACTTATTAACTCACAGCACATATTTTAGTTCTTGGCCAATAAAAAGGTTTCATGGTTAAAATTATTATTATTATTTGTTCGATTCATATAGCGTTTCATTACATATTAGTATTTCTACCCACATAATTCAAAATTCTTTTTATTTATACGATCCTTGCAGTTGGTAGTATCTACATTACATGCAAATATGTAACACAAACCTAAACTTAAAACACATAAAATCTGAAAAGCACAATTTCACATAGGTGCCTGTTAGGCTCTATAAACTGAATTTTCGTGAATAATAAGTCACCAGAATTCCATGCTTAACAAGATGTAGATTTTAAACACAACAATATCATCCAATACTGAGATTTAGTCAAAAAGATGAAAATTGAAAAACAGAAAGTAAACTAACATACCTTGGTGAAGGTGGTGCACATTTTTCTTCTAATACTTCTGTTCGATCTTTAGCTTTATCCTGATATTCTGCTATTTGTTTCTTTATATCATCCTACAAGCATACAAACATCAAATATGAATGGAATCTTCAGATCAAATTAAAATGGTAATTGCGATTCTTCTCTTGATTTTTCAGGGATCACGTGGCTAAGTGGGTGAGGTGCTGGCTCGCTAGCCTGAAGGCCAGGTGTTCGATCCCTGCATTGGCCGAGAAAGTTAATCTCAATTTTCCGGCGTGGTTTCCCCTCGTCAGCGATGCAGACGGGGGGCCTGACAAGGACAGCTGCCTAGTCGTTCTGATGGGACAAAAAACCAAGGTCCGCTGTACACATTGGCATGAATTAAATGATAAATGGATATTTTACGTTCTACTGTTCTGCTCCGACTGGGATAGTAAAGACGGGCATATGTTACACAGTGCAATGTGCAAAAGGGAAATTTTGCTTGGGCAGCGGCAGTATGACCTACCGTACTCCTATATCGAAATCCAAACGGATCTTTCAGTTTTACTAATTACTCAAATTACTGGCATGCCAATCTATACACTGGACCTTAGTTCTTTGTACCCTCCAAAACGACTTGACAGCTGTCCTAGGCCCTCCGTCCTGCACCACTGACAAGGGGAAACTACATCGGAAAATCCCGATTAACTTTCTCAGCAAATTCTCAATGCTTATGCTGCATGGAATGGGATCATACCCACGACTTCCAGACTAGCAAACAAGCATCTTACCCGTTATTCGTTAGCCACCCACAAAAACGGATCGAGGAGGGGTGACCAGCTCGAAACATTCATGGGCATAAAGATGTCTGCTCAAAATCCACAAATCAATGTCTACTTACGGTACATGACGTGTGGGAATAATATTATATAAATAAATATAATATACATCGATGAGATTTGTCAAATTTACAATGATTACCTCTCCAATATCTGCCAGTTCTCTTTTAGCTCTCTTCTCGGCTTTTTTCTCTGTTTTTAATGCTGTCTTCTCTTGTCCCTTTCCTTTCTTATCTTTTTTATTCTTTTTACCCATTTTGTATTTATAAAAGATCTCCTAAATCGCAATACAATAATAAGTTTGGAATCAAAACAAACCCGATTTCGCCATGTGGTATGGTAGTCGTCATCAACAGGACGCATATAATAAAGTAAGATAGAGAAAGATTCCGTAAAATCGAGTCTACATGTGGACGGAAATGAAGGTACATTCGGGCGGTATATAGTTTTTAAATGCACACGCTCGAATCTTGCAAATGCTACTAAGCGCTCACGCTCACGGCCTCACACTATGGAAGGGTATCGCTGCCAATATTAAATGCTCTGCTGCAATGTCTTTTCCATTGATCATATGTAAAAAGTACAATGTACAAAGTCTTAATACCAGTAATGATAAAGTCAAAATACTTCCAAGGAAAGAGTTAAATGTAAAACGTCAGACGTTAAGCGTCAAATGTTTTGTTTGAAAATGCCATTATTGACGTGTCGGCACTTTACATTTCTCTCATTACATGTTACTTTTGCGCTCTGCCGCATCTCATTTGTCCTTCACGCTTTCGATATTGCATCTTTCGCACAGCATCAACTTTCATGGCATCTTTCGCACAGCATCATCTTCATATGCAAATGTGGGTAGCCTATATATCACGCGCCTCATTAACATATATACGGAAACCTGCCATGGCAGACTATAAGGATATTCACCGCACGATATCAAGCTGGTACACTATAAGAACTATTTCTAGACGACCGTGTGCAATTCTGAATGTGCCAGGAAGTAATTGATAGATTCAAAGAGTCAAAGAAACATACTTTCCAGTAATTTATAACACAATAACTGGAATATCTTATTAATACCTGTATTGTGACGGCCTTTCTATAAACAGAGTTGAGTACAGCCTAATTAACTATGTTCCATTAAAAAAACAATTTACAAGCATATTGCCCAACAAAAAAATAATATATTTGAAGAGAGAAATGACATAGAGAATCTTTGATTAAGCCCCCGCATCTTTAGTTTAGTTTTGACCCCCCCCCCCCCAACCCCGTAATCGGTGTTTTTACTTAATTCTCCACTGTGATAGTGTTTCCTACCGCTCGATGTTTTTCGAGGGGGTTACCCTTTCAAGGTACGCTAATCTAAATGTGACAGTAATTATTTACATATTTTTAAGCAGCAATGGACCTGGTTTTAGTGATAGGTAGCATTGTATCGATAATTTCAGATAAAGACCAGTATTTTAACATCGAATACCCCGCCCTCCATCCATCTTTGGTCGTTTTTCAGGGACTATTAATGTGCCAAAAACTTATTTTACATATTTGAAAATAGCAATTATAGAAAACATTTTGGATTTTTTCTATCAAGAAGCGAATTTTAACACTGAATACCCCCACCGACACGCACACACCCATGCAGTCACTTAAACATGCATTATGCAAGAGCTAAATCTGGCCATTGCAGGTCTTTCTTTAGGCCATTATCTAAATAATAATTGGACATAATCCACTCTCGATGCGATATTTACTGGATTTGAATTATAAAAATACGATTGTACTAGAAAACTATTTACATATTTACAAATAGAAATGAACGTGCCTTTCACTAATATGTAAAATGATACCTGGAATTTCGTATTTGGACATAACAGAGTATCCCCCTTCCCCGTAATCATGGTAAAGTACGTCCAAAGTTTCAAGATAAGTAAATTTATTATTGTGTACTAGGCCGATTTTCTGTTATAGTATTCAATGATAAAATACGGGTCTTTATCCGAAATTATCGATACCATGCTACCTCTCACTAAAACCACGTCCATTGCTGCTTAAAGATATGTAAATAATTACTGGCACATTTAGATTAGCATACCTTGAAAGGGTAACCCCCCTGAAAAACATCGAGCTATTACAGTGGGGAATTTAGTAAAAACACTGATTACGGGGGTTCTAATCTAAACTAAAGATGCGGGGGCTTAATGAAAGATTCTCTATGTCATTTCTCTCTTCAAATATATTATTTTTTTGTTGGGAAAAATGCTTGTAAATTGTTTTTTTTAATAGAACAAAGTTAATTAGGCTGTACTCAACTCTGTTTATAGAAAGGCCGTCACAATACAGGTATTAATAAGAAATTCCAGTTATTGTGTTATAAATTATAGGAAAGTATGTTTCTTTGACTCTTTGAATCTATCAATTACTTCCTTGTGCATTCAGAATTGCGCACGATCGTCTAGATATCATTTGAGTGAAGCCTGTACCAAAACAGTCCCGGGACTGTACAGCGCAGTGGACGCTTACGGCTGGCCCCCGGATCCATTCACTAGATTTGATAATTGTTTAGTTTTTGCAATGTCTGTTATCTGTCTTGTCCGCAGGTTTATCTTGTAAAAAAAAATGTTTTTGTTTTGCGTGTAGTGCAGTCCTCCTGCATTTACTATTATAGTGTACCTTCTTGATATCGTGCGGTGAATATCCTTATAGTGTGCCATGACAGGTTTCCGTATATATGTTAATGAGGCACGTGATATCCTGCATTTGCATATGAAGATGATGCTGTGCGAAAGATTCCATGAAATATGATGCTGTGCGAAAGATGCAATATCGAAAGCTTGAAGGACAAAATGAGATGTGGCAGAGCGCAAAAGTAAAATGTAATGAGAAAAATGTAAAGTGTCGACAAGTCAATAATGGCATTTTCAAACAAAACATTTGTCATTTGACGCTTAACGTCTGACCAGTAGCGTTTTATCATTGAGGCGCTGGAGGCGCCAGCCTCCTCGCGAAAAAAATCAAAGAAGTTGAAAAAAACCGGTAGAAAAAAAATGCTAAAACCGATGAGAAAAAGGAAGTGTACCCTAGTTAGGGAGTGTCCTAAAGGCAGACAAAAGGGCCCCACGTTGAAAAAAAGGGCCCCACGTCTGACAAAAGGGCCCCCCGGACCATGGGAAAGGGCCCTGAATGCGAGTCAATCGTTTTATACATTGTTACTGTTGAATCCAGTACTGAATGAGAATGCTGTCATTGCATTGGCATGCAAATCATCAATCAAGAAATCACCTTTTCTGAAAACCTACTAATAAGCTATTCAGGAAAGAGATGGCTAGGTCGCCCAGTGTGGCCTGGCCTTTTAACTAAAACATATTTTAAATTCAAAAATATTCTTTACAAAGAGACAATAACAGATTATGAATCTTCTCCGAACATATCAATCAAATCTTTATACAAAAATAGTATGGCGAACTAATTTTTTATTCAACAAACATACGTACATCTATTTACAAAACTTCCTTGTAAATTATATTAGCCAATGAATACTAATACGTTTACTTATTGTTACATTATCATAGTATTTGTTTATAATTTGCGTAAAACGTTTCGAGTCTTTGATATTCCTTTGAATAAGTATAACTAACATTGTATTTGATGTTTTTGGTAGTAGCGACGAACCATGTAGAAATATTTCGTGTAATTTAGTGAAAGGAATATTTCCAAGCCATGTCAATTTACTGAAAAGGGCATTCAAAAAAGTAGTGATACGAATTTTCGACAGATATAGCATTACAACTACAGTATCGATTTTCAATTATATTTGAACGAAAAAGATCAAAATTTAAACTACTACATCCATGTCGAATACGATTGTGGTATATAGAGAATGGCCTTGAACCAATACTTCGGAATTTTGGTGGCTTTATTTTAGGTTTTAGAGATTGTTTAAAATGCCTTTCAAATCTTTTGATAAATTATTATATTCACGTATAGTTTTCGGAAAGAATGATTTTGTCTGATACTAACACGACAACGGGATTCCCGAATATTGGAGTTTCGTAAATTGTAAGGTGCTTGGGATTCGTTAACAAAATGTATAGTATAAGTAAAATACACGGGCCAGATTCCATGGATTATTTTATGTAACTGATTCAAACGTCTAATCTTTCTTCTTTCACGTAATTTTGACCATGCAGTTCCAAAATATAAAGATTGTCTGGGGGTGTAAATTGTATTTCCCGTAACAACGCGAGCTGCTTTTCGTCTGAAAAATTTATAATTTATCTGAATTATAACTACTACAGTTATCTGACAAAACGGCAAAATGCTTATTCAGTTCTGAGCCAATGGTTTGGATTTCTCGGTAAACTCGGGAATCTAAACCATGATGAACTGACGGAACCAGCATCTACATTGTTGGCCATCTACACAGACGATCTAGACGAACATTTCGAGAATGAAATGCAGCAATTCGTAAACGTCATCAAGGACAAAATTTTCATTAAGGATATAATTTACGAGCTCCAGATTCTAGAAATGTTCGATTCAGAGACAAATGCTGGAACAGCGTTAATATCGAAATTTCCGAACATATATACGACATTGCGTATTTATTTGTCGATCATGGTCACCAATTGCTCGGGTGATCGTTCTTTTTCCGCCTTAGCGCTGATAAAAAATCACTTGCGTTCAACTATGGGGTATATTGGTGCACTAGCTTTGTTGTGCATCGAAGCTAATCTTCTGGATTCGATTAATTTGGATGAGATCATCAAAACTTTCGCGAGCCGCAAGGCTAGAAAGGGGGATGTCGTGTAACTGGAAGGTGTAACATCCTTGAACTTTGGTCAAATATTATTTGAAATCTACCATATTCCATTAATTATTTTTTGATTGAGCTACGGTACGGACAAGGGATTTGTTTCGCATTCAGGCTTCAGACAAGTATCGGATGAGGCACCTGACCTCAGAATAAATAGGCCTCGAGGATATGTAAGAATGCACCAAAATGTTCCTCGACCTCCAGACACGCCCCCCCCCTCCGCGAAAGAGGGCCCTCAAAATAGTATAGCCTCCGCCATGATAAACCTTAAAACGCCCCTGCGTCTGACGTTTTACATTTAACTCTTTCCTTGGAAGTATTTTGACTTTATCATTACCGGTATTAGGACTTTGTACATTGTACTTTTTACATATAATCAATGGAAAAGACATTGCAGCAGAGCATTTAATATTGGCAGCGATACCCTTCCATATCACACACCACAAAGAGAGAGAGAGAGAGAGAGAGAGAGATACATTGGGTTTATCGTCCACTCGACACAAATTAGGTCATTTTGGAACTAACACATGGTTTAATTTTATTTCCGTAATTCGCTTGCGCGTAGGGGTCTTTAGCAGATGGACCCGGAGAAAACCCCCTTTGAAGTTGGACAGGCAACCCTACTCCTTGCCCGTAAAGCCGACGATTCGAAACCTCGCCAGTTAACTCAATGACAGACTTTATGATACAATGCGCACGTGCTAACCATTTCAGCCATCCACCCCATCCCCACTCACCACAAAGGCCCACCTCTGAAAGAAAAAGTATGTTTCCATCTATTAGGCTACAATAGATAGGCTACAGCCGCAATCTCGTTCCCAGAGTTAGCCGCGGGGCCGGAGGACTCTGGGGCCAAAGACCGTCCATTATCTTCAAATTTTTTTACAGGAAAGCCCCACCCATTCTGACCTCTGATTGGTCAATCTTTTTTGGGTCTTTTTCTCGAAAACAAGATGTCGGATCGTGGTTTTGTTTGTTGTGAAATGATTCTTGAGTCAAAGTCAACTCGCTGACATAACAAAAGTGGATCCTAACTGTAAATAAATACATGTTACGTGACAGTCGTGTGATTCGTCCCATCCGAGAAATGGCTACCCAGTGTCACCAGAGAAATTTCTTTCTCCAAAATTTTTCTGGTTCGAGATTATTACAGCCGATGTCACATGTGTGGAAATGGGGTTTTAAGAGCCAATCTCGATTATATTGTGGAGAATAAAACCGCTTAATTTTGTGCTTATTTCAGGGACTCTTGTTAAAATCGGGATTATCTCTTAAACTGCTTAATAAAGACAGATGTTCATTGCAGTGTGCTATGAGGGAATTCTAACCGCGAAGGATTTCTATCAACACAATTAATTAAACTAATTATTCAATATTCTAATTTATATGTTTTGCATATTAATATAAATCAAACCAAATTATTGCATAGCTGCCAATGAATATGTATAATAATTGTTTTTTGTAATTATTGTTATGTATATTTAATGTCATTGTATATATTTTTGAACTGTCATGTAGTTCCTCCCGGTTTGTTTTGTTACTATGATTTTGACTACATGTAGTTGTTTCATGTACATTTCTCTAGTGTATTGTAAAGCGAGAGAAATGGAGTTTAACGTCCACTCAATACAACTAGGTCATTTCGGGACCAACATATGGTTTTTAATTTTATTTCAATAATTCGCCTGCGCGTAGGGGTCTTTAGCAGTGGGAGGAAACCGGAGTGCCCAGAGGAAACCAACGATGATGATAAGGCGCCCCTATCTCCATGTCACATACGCTCACACTGGGTCTCGAAACCACAGCTAGAGGTTGAAGCGCGGCGCTCTAGACCACTAGCCCCCCCCCCCCCCGTATTGTATAGAGCCATCGTTAATATTGCTATCTGGGTCTGACTAAACGTCCGCTACTTATTGCTTGATAGGTAGGAATATCTATAAAAGTATCCTTGTATCAGAAATGAAAAGTATACTTTTAGGCATGTATTGGAAATAAACAGGACAGTTTTATCAAAGGTGGCTAATGGTAACGAGTAGAAGTGGGATGTCGTACGTAACTGATGTGACGAAATTTATGGTAGCTGGCTTTTTTGCTCAGTAAACCCAGCCAGAATTTGGCTATTTTTTAATATTGAGTTAAAGTTTTAAATTTTCGTTTAGAACTGAAATAAATTAACTATTAGTCAATCCCCACGCTAAAAACATTAGCAGAAATCATTGTGTATATGTGATATAGACCCTACCGAAGCACAAAATAGTGCCAATAGTGCGGCCCCCGCGTGTGTCAAATGTCCGTTTATTCTTGCTTATTCAGTTAAAATCCCATTTTCTTCCGGGGATTATCATTCAATCTCGAGTTCTGTCCGTGTTATTGCACAGACAACCCTGATACGACGCAGGTTTTCTGTTCGTCGAAGTCATTGTTCTTTCGTTTGTTTGTTTACAAACTGACTTCTGTGCGTTGACCTCGCGACCTGTGACGTTTAGATAACGGCATGTAGATATCATGGCTGTTCACTGTGTCAGAGTCACTTCTCTGCAGGTAGGGTGAGTCTGTCGATCAGATTGTTGAGATGTAAATGGAGTTTAACGACAGCTGGAATTCGATATAAGAGTAGACTGTAGTGCCCGTGTCCGGGCAAAATTCACCTCACAGTACACTGTATGGCGTATACAGTACATCCCCGTCTTTATTAGCCCAGTTCGGAGCCGAACAGTAGGACGCGGGAAAATCCAGAGGAACATTTTAGGGTTCATGGTAATATTCAACGCCTTTTGTTGGAACAAATGCAGAGTGGGCAACGCCGGGTTAAACATGTGGGGGCCCCTGATAACTGACCGCGAATATGGTTAATCCGGCGTCGCTCCAGCCTCGTGGGGTTTCTCCAGCCCCCCCCCCCCACTGCTAAAGAAGCCCTACGCCCAAGAGAATTGTTGAAATAAAATTAAAACCACAGGTTAGTCACGAAATGACCTAGTTTGTGCCGAGTGGAAGTTCAGCCCCAGGCTTGAAACGTAATTTCCTGGCACTCGCATATATATCACCAGGGCCGGATTAACAATGGGGAGCACAGGCCCCCCCCCCCAGCCCCCCCCCCTCCCGCACAGAAATGCCATCATTTCATAGCCCCCTCCTCTAGAAATGTCATCATTTCATAGCACTCACATGGATTGTTCCACTGAAATAACGCCAGAATGCGCTAATTTTGTGGCAGAATTATGTTCTTGTTTGGGAAGATACTTCTAAATGGCTCCACACAAGTGCCTGAAATTTCATGAAATCATGTTTCCGGCCTCCGATTTCAGAAAATTTTCAGAAAAAAAGGCGCTCCCTCCAAATAAAAATGACAACCTTTCATCTCAATTATAAAATAAATACACTTGATTATGATCACATAGTGGTGTTCCTAAGGCACAGTTGAGTCGGTCGGTTTTAATGGCGCCTACACATGATTCAAACTTTCTTATATCTCTCATGAGGAGACTATCTTGCGCCACCACAGGCGCCGACCCATTGTGCGGACACTAGGAGCAAATGCCTCACCCCAAAAAATCGGCGGCCATATAAAATACAAAATTGCCACTCAGATATCACCCCAGTTGCAGAAAAACGTGTTTCCTGCATCGTTATCTTTCCAAATTTTCAGAGGGAGGACCCAAGACAAGGGTGCCGCCCCCATAGGCGAAGGGCCTGTCCTATCACCTCTTTCTGGGCAGGGGCCGGTGCTTAGTCGGGCGGCCACATTGCTTGAGTTATTGTCAGTGCCCCCCCCCAAATCTGGGCCGCTCTGCGGCCCCTGTTTCTGGGTCGGCGCCTGACCTACCACATGGCATTAAAGGGTTCGTTTTGGTCGCCCGTATTCACGTTTGACAGGACCTTGTTGGTCTTTAGGGACGCCGCCACTAAATGACATGATTACAGATTTTCGTTCTGGTCGCCCTATCCACGTCGCCTTATGGTGTTTCCGACTAGATCTAGTTTAGAGGACAAGGAATTTCTCATTTCTCATTTTGGTATGCTTAACATCAAAATGAGAAATAGCGCTGCCAAAATTAACACACGGAAGAGACGTTGATTGCAGCTCCAAGTGGGTGGAAAACGCGTTTGTGACAGTCTAATTTTCAAAATTTTCGGTGGGAAAGGGTTCAAGAACCCCACCCCACGTACACACACGCACCGTTCCGCACTCAGTAACTCGGGCATTATATTGATGTCCCCAACACTCTGCTGCACCCCCACTTTTACAATCCTACATACGGCCCCGTCCCAGACCCCTTCGGCGCCTGCGGTCGATGAACAAGGGCCCCCACATACACTTGCCTACCACCACCATTTCAGAAACAATACAAAAATAACCTATTAAAAGGGTTTTAGCATTTAAAGAATATATATTTAAAAACATACACGTGGCTTCTATCAACACCCACACCCTAATACGCCCACCAGCAGCAAATCCATACATGCTTGTTCTTAAATCACTCCCAACAAGCGTAAATTGAAAGATAATTATTCTTCACAATTAAGCATCAGAAAATTTGGAAACTTGAACAATCTTACCAAGTTTGAAAGAGTTCTGATCTTTGCCTTGTATTGCTGTAACAAGATTTCATTCATTTGAATGTAAACAAATGTGATTACTCCAAGATTTTGCGGTCGAAAAAATTCGGAATTTCAGAAGTGTTAATTCAAATGTTCAGAATCCTAACATGTACCCGGAGACATAATAAATTTTCAAAGTCAACATGGTTCTTTGTGTTCACAAGTAATTGTGGATATACGACTGCCCGAGGAATGAACGACAAGTGTGAAGCAGATTCTTTCAAACAGAGATTGGGGTGCATTTTAAGCATCACTAGAGTAGCATTGACACGTTTAAAGAAAAAATAAAGAGAGAGAGGGCGAGAGAGAGAGATAAATGGGGTTTAACGCCCACTCGACACAAACTATGTCATTTCGGGAGTAACATATGGTTCAATTTTATTTCAATAATTCGCTTGCGCGTTGGGGGGAAACCGGAGGACTCAGAGAAAACCCACGAGGGTGGACAGGCGACCCTACTCATTGTCACGTACAACCGAGGATTCGAAACCACGCCAGTTGACTCAATAACAGGCTTTATGGTACAGCGCGCATTTGCTCACCATTTGGCCATTCACCCCCCCCCCCCTGTAGAAAAAAGTTAAGATTTTCGGTCGTTTGACCCACTTCCCCATCCAATCTACTTGTCTACTCGTGGAGACATTATACATCTACGTTTAACGTGTAAAACAAAATACAACTAATAGACAAATAATATACGTGTACACATATTATTATATAAATAAGATATATGTGACATTCTAGATATCTTGACAGCAATTTATTAATATGGCTATTAGACATTTTTGGGACTTAGTTATTGCCAGTTATTTGTTCGCTCGAATCTTCAGATACATACGACATTCTGGTGGATATTTTAAATATGTAAACGAGTATTAAGCAAGAGAAGAATGCGGCAAATCAGATAGATTATTATTAATTCTACGCTAAATAAAAATAAACACCAAGTAAATGTTCATACATAGGTTTTGAACGGCTGCGATTGGACCCATCTAAACCCACAAATTCTAAATAACCGGCTCTGGTACCAGTTGATCTTTAAGTAAGATATATGTCACAGTCATGGCTGCTGATAATACCACGATCGAAACGATAGCCCCAACTATATATAAACCGGTACCGCGATAACCAAATTTCTTCGCCCGCTTTTCAGATCCGTGGTCGAATTCATAATCCGACCGTTGCATCCAATAAACTGCTGGCGCACAGCACAGAAAGCAGAAGAAAATGAAACAGGGGCAATGCAGAGTACTGTGGAATCGCTGGTTAATTGAGTTGTAAGGGTTGTCTAGCAAAATGCGCCTTTCTGGTGGTAGGGTAAACTGATCATCTGAAACGGCTTCCACCTCTATCACCACGGGTTTTGGTTCCTCAACAATTGGCCTAGCATCATCGTGGCTTTCTTTCTTTAGTTCGGCTACCGGAGAATCAATTTCCTCACTTACAAGCATATCTGCTGGCGTTGTATCTACCTGATCTGCATATGCACCACTCTCTTGTGTAGAATCCACGTGTCTTTGACCAGGCATAGTACTACTACATGCACCAGTATCCTTGTCAAATGGCATTTCAATTTGAACTTTTTTCTTTCGTAAACTTCTGTAGGAGAAAACGCTGGAGGATACAGAACCAACGTCAGATGTTGTCCTGGGTCTGGCTCCTCTAACATTTTCCCACTCTTCTCCAATATCCACAGAAAGTTGTCGTTTTCCCTTTCCTGTTCTTGAGCCATCTGAAAGTACCGAGGAAGACCGACTGACCCTGTTACTGTAAGGGGACTTAGGATGCCATGACGAACGAGAGTGTCCATATCTCGTCATCGTACTGCTGCCAGTCATACGACGTTCTGTGTAGTCATCTGCTTGATATTCTCCCGATACGTTTAATGGAAGTCTATAATCATATTCAGTAAAACTCCGGATATTGCTGGCTCTTCTTATTCGTTCACTCTTGGTTCTGGTTCTCTTGTAAAGCGAGTCTCTGTCGTTCTGTTCTACAATAATTTCAAAATGTTGCTGGGTTTCTACAGATTTTTTAGCTTTCATTGTATCGATTGCTGATTGTCTTTTCTTCATCAGGTATTGCTCTGGTTGACTGTAAGATCGGGCCACCGTTGGTCTTGAAGTATAAAATTCCTCTTCGAGAGTGGTCTGTGATCGTCTTCTTTTCATACCACCAAGCTCGCTGTCCAATAACGCGTTATCACCAAATGTGCTCAATTCAGTAGAATCATTTGTTTTGCTAGGTAGTTCCTCCGTTGGTTTCAATTTGTTCTTATTGGAGGATTTTTGCCGAGTCCATGTCAAATGTTTTTCTGGCGTTCTAAAATCCTTCGCGTTTTTCCAGTCATCTGATTCTTCATCAGTCTGTACATCTTTTAGTGTAGTGTCCGAAGAGATATCCGAAAAATCGCCTTTTGTCGGAGTTATTTTTCCATCGTTGCCACTGGAAGTGTCAAGTTGTCGGTTAGTAGAGTCGGACTCATAACTCATACTGGGAATTGGCGAGAGTCCCCGTAGACCAAGTTTGTTCGTCTTTCCAAACCTATCATTGTAGTAATTGACGGATAGATTATTGGTTCGCTGCTGCTGTGCATCGTATGATTTAGTTTGATCAAATTGCCCCATTTGGTACACAGGGTAATCAGGATGATTGAAACTATCTGCATCACTGCTCGAAAAATCATCGCCATGATCATCGCTTAGCGAGTCTGTACGGGTTTTGTCGGAGTGTGCTGAAGAGTCAGTAGTTGGATCTGAGGATTCCGCGCCCTGGAAACTTTTGAGCTCAGTATCGTGCATCGTGTAATCGGTAATATTATTTTTGAGTTTTTTAGATTGTTTTTGTTCGACCATGTTAACATTTACATTGACATACACATTAATGTTATCGTCCTGAATCCGTTTCGGGAATGCCACCCTTTCTGCGCCGCTTTGCTCGTGCGGACTCATTGTGCCCTGACCTGTTGGGTAAACACTTGTGGATCCCTTTTGTGAAACGATGGGTTGAATTGCCCATTTAGGTCCATCATTAGGAGCACTAACGGATACTCGAATATCTGGTTGGTTATTTTTGCTCTTTTGTCTTTTAGATCCTGGTTTCGTGTCTAGTACCCTTTGAGTTACTTCTCCCGAAGCACCACTTGAAGAAGGTCTTTTCTCCGTCGATGAATGTTTTCGCAATCCCTGTGCATAAATTGTATTTTCAGTTACTCGAGAGGAAGTGTTTGTGTCTTTAGTGAGATGACCCCTATCTATAGGTTTACCAACTGTATCAATTGCGGTGTATTCTTCATCACCTGATGAGATATCCGATGATTCTTCCGAACTAGCTTCACTATCACCGGGGATATTCCGTCCTCTCTCTGCAGTTTGTTGTGTCTCTTTTGAGTTTCGTTGTTTAGGTGCGAGAAGTTGTTTATTTTCGCTGGAAAACATTTGCGTATCGTTTAGACTTGTTTGCAGATTTTGGACTGCTTGATCTCCAGTTTTGGACTTACGACTTTCAGCTACCAGTTCCCTACTTTCTGTTTTATTACTCTGAGTTTGGTTTTCGTTTGGGCTTAATTTTGAGTTATTTGAAGTCTTCGTAATATAAATGTTTCGAATGTGGTGTCCAGTTCCCGGTATATCCTCAAATGACCCACATCGGTTGCGGTTCATTGTTGACGAAACTTCCGAATTGAGCGAATTGTCACCGAAATAAGTAATTGATTCTGGGTTTTGATTTGAAATTTTGATATCGGCAATGTGTAGGCTTTTGTCTCTGGATTTAGGATTAATGTCAATGTTTTGTGAATCTAGGAGACTTGCCAAGGGCGTTCTTCTTTTCCCGGACTTCGCCTTGTGGCTTGGATCACCTGGATGATCATCATTAGGTAGAAAAACACCCATTCCTTTAATCGATGGTGGCTCTTTCGTCGCGTCCGGGGTGTTAAAATTGATTAAACTTTCTTCATGTCGACTTTCTGTTGCAAACGAGTCTCCTGTCATGAATACACTATGAGATTCGGCATAATCGTTCACATATCTTGCTTTCTTGACATCTGGTTTGACTGAATCTGTAGATGTTAATTCATCGCGATCAAAGCCTTCATTTATAAACGAAAACAAATCTTCGACACGCTGCGGGTCACGTATGTGATTAGGATTTACAGAATCGCTAGTGTGGGCGCCGATTAATGAAACAGCTTGAGCACGACGAGTTTCACTCGAAACTGCTACTGATGCATGTAGATCAGCAAATCTATCTCGGATCTCAGAACTTGGGAGAATAATTTCTGAATATTGTCCAATGGTGGAACGATCTACAGATTCGGTAAACGTTTCTCCAAGTCCAGTAACGCCAGAAGAAATGACATTATTCGGATATGATGCGGTTTCACAAGGAATACTCGGTATGGTTTCTATGACGATTCGATTGGGATCAATTTGCAGAAATGTCTGTGGTGACTGTATTTCCTGTGATTCTGACAGGTAGTCTTGGTCACCTGACTCCTCCTCCATCTTGGATCTGTGATATAGCCAACCACCTGAAAAGACAATAAGTTTCGGTGAAATCATCATTAATTTTTATGAAACTTAAATTTCAAAAAGCGTATAGCTGAATATAAACAATCATTTTCTTCGGAATGTGCGATACCACTTCTCACGTTTGACTTTCACGTGAATAAGTGTTTTGTTTAAGGGGGTTGGGGTGGGGCAAATTCATTGGTCGAACTCCTGCATATTTTTGACAGTCAGACATGAGAATTTGAGCTTTTAGCGCACCTTGCCTTTATGGCGTATGCAACTGTTTAGCGCACAGGCATCAATAATGCTTACGCAATAGTTCATGGAGTCAACTTTTGAGGGATAAATCGGGCAACAACAGGGAGAGACAGAGGAGTGAGAGTGAGATGGGGTTTAATGTCCACTCGACATTAAATGTCGGGACTAACATTTCAATAATTCACTTGCGCGTTGGGGTCTTTAGCTCATGGAGACAATCGGTGGGCCCGGAAAAAACCCATTAGGTTGGACAGGCAACCCTACTCCTTTACACATACAACCGGGCAATCAAATCCACACCAGTTGACTCAATGACAGATCTTATAATACAGCGTGCACACGTTAATCATTCGGCCATCTCCACATTTAAAACGAACCAGTAGGCTACCCCTTTTCATGTAATCCTTCTTTACACCTCGCGTTATTGGGCAAACACTTCCAAACTCCTGTACATTTTTGATAGTCACACATAAGAATGTGACACAAACTAGGTCATTTCGGGACTAACATTTTAGCAGTGGTAGGAAACCGGAGGACACGGAGAAAACCCACTAGGTTACAACCGGGGAATCGAAACAAAGCCAGTTGACTCAATAACAGACCTTATGATACAGCGCACACACGCTAACCATTCGGCCACCAATCCCCCTCCCCGTCGCCCCATTTTAAAAGAACCGATACTACTGTTCATTTAACGTATTCATATGGTAATTATAATCCTCCTCTCGCACTATCCTGTGATATATTTAGGTGATTATAAGACCAACCCTGGAATATCAACATTTACTCGTGTAAATTGACAGAATGTTTTATTTGAATACAAATAGCTAATGTCAAATGTCTCCTGCTTACGTCAACATAAAATAAAGACCCATCCTGACTGTGTAAATAGAATATATTTGTCACCCATCATTGTCTGGTTAAACCAATAGAGTAGGCCTATATCCGTAAGTTGGTCAGAAAGTTAATAACAGCGTTATATATATTGCCTACCCCCCCCCCATCTCCATCCTAAACCCATGTAATCAACGCGTATTGTAATTGTGTATATCCGTCAGTGAAATGCAATAAAAATATATTTCATTTGAAATCTGACTTATAATTTATCACCAAGTACAATATAAGTCACAGCCCACAAGGTGCTTTATCATTTTTACTTTTGAAACCATTTTATCTTAAGGGTGTGCCAGAGGCGAAGCAACAATTTTCAAGTTGAAAGGAGTGGGGGTATTCGGTTATTAAAAGTTATTGTTAATGTTAATGTCCCTTTAAAAAAGATTGTCGTATTTAATGTGTATATACGTCCTAATTAAAATTCATTTCCTATTTTATTCTATTAATGTTAATGTCCTTTTAAAAGTGATTGTCCTATTTAATATTTAGGTCCTATTTAATTTTATTATTGTTAATATCATTTTTTCATTTTAATGCCAGCTTAAATATAATATAATATACCGCTTAATTTTAATGTGCTAAATATCCTAAATATAATGACGTTCTATTTGGCTTGATAACTTGAAACCAGTGATTGTGTTTCAGGGATTATGTTAATATCATATTAAATCTTAATATCCTATTTAATGCCAATATCCTATTTAATGTCAATATCCTATTTAATGTCAATATCATATTTAATGTCAATATCCTATTTAATGTTAATATCCTATTAAATCTTAAGATCCTATTTAATGTCAATATCCTATTTAATGTCAATATCCTATTTAATATAGTATTTAATGTTTATAATATCATATTTAATCGTAATAACCTATTAAATCGTAATGTCCTATTTAATCATAATATCTTATTTAATCTTAATGTCCTATTTAATCTTAATATCCTATTTAATATTAAAATGACCTATTTATATTAATTCTTAATCATAATATAATATTCAATCGTAATGACCTATTTAATCGAAATGTCCTATTTAATCTTAATCTTAATATAATATTTAATCGAAATATCTTTTTTAATTTTAATGTCATATTTAATCTTAATGACCTATTTAATCTTAATATACTTTTTAATCTTAATATCCTACCTTTTCTTAATATATCCCATTAAACATAATGTGCTATTCAAGGTTAATATCCCATTCAATCAATATCATATTTTGTTCTTGTTTGTACGTGTCACATTTAGTTTTTTTTAATCTAATACTAATAATGTCTGTATTCTTTAGAGTTCATATCATTTTCGTATTTCTGAATTTTAACCAACTTGTATAGTTTCACATGGCATATAGAAATCTATATCTTTGTATGTAAATGATTTTGATTTAGAATGACCCAGATCGATCCTATCAGAAGGGTTTTTATTAATAAATTTCCCATATCACGCATGACGCCCGGTGGCTATAGAAAGTATGAATACATAAAATATCAATTTGGAAACCATTAATGTATTTCTATGACTTACTAGTAGCTTACGGAGAGAGAGAAAGAGAAAGGGAGAGAGAGAGAGATTTCGGATTATTTTAAATATTTTAAATCTTAACAAACCATTTCCTGTCTGCATGCCTTCATTGTTTACATTTTTGAGACAATACACACCTAGCATTACGAATATTCTATTATAAAATCGAAAGTAATACGCCTCTTGAGACAGCATCTAGTCGTTCGTACGGGCCACAAAAACCGCCATCCCGTTAACACGTTCACACCCTTGGCAATCGGAATTCCAAACAAGACCAAATCGTAGCGCCGCTGTGAGTTAAATTTTTTCTCAAAGCACATTGCATTGCACATCCCCTGCTTCATAATTAGCCCAATCGTTGCAGAAAAGTAGGTCGTTTAAACCACTTTTCATTTGATTTTATTTCCACGCCTCTCGGGGAAAAAATATTTAATTTTTTGGGCTTGGTAAATTTATTATAGGCCTAGCCTATAAAATGTTGAAATAAATATAACTATCCGCCCTAACCGTAGTCCATCTTTAAGAGCAGAAAGTTCATTGAAATACTTTTACAGCTTTAATGAAAAATGAAATAAATAATATTTTTCGCCTCAACACAAACTATGTGCAAATTGGGAGAACGCATTATATTTTTACTCAATAATTCACGCAATCCCACCAACGGTGGGACAAATCCACGACTTACACATGTGACACATATTTAACATGATATGGGGTACTTTAAAATATTAGAGTAGAGAAGTGGATGGTCACTTATAGCCCCAATACCTGAATAATATGTTCGAATCTTTATTCTGGTCAACAATTTGTACTATTTTACAATATTTCAATTAAAAATGATACAAATTTCACCTTAACACACTTAATTTGAAAAATTGAAAAAATTCAACCACATGCCGTAACATGGTTTGAAAGCCTTACGTAAGCACTTTCAAATGCAACTTGGATTTAAACATATTTTCGAACCCTCTGGACAAGTAAGATAGGTCGTAATGAATAGTTTACATAACAGGTAGGGCACTTAAACATCTTGTAGTTAGAATAAGGCTAATTTATTTTTTTCTGGACCTGTCAAGCCAACAAGAGTGTTATTGTCCCTTTAATAAAACAGTTAATAAAGACCCCCCAGTCCACCAGTAAAGCCCGGGTCCGTGTCAAAAACCCCTAGATCATAACCCCTGTGGACTTATATTAAAAAGGGACGTCCTGCACTCTTTTTATGTATTTATTTTTTTATTCATTTCTTTCATTTTTTCAATTATTTAAAAAAAAAAATATATTTAAAAAAAAAAACCTATTTATAAAAAAAAAACATATGTGGGTCTCACACTAACAATCTATGCAAGTCTTTGAACAGGGCTCTGAACATTTCCGTCAGGATGACCGCAACGCCAAGACTGCACTCCTGCAATACTCGCGTGGACAACCACAAAAAAAAACCGAGTTCGTAAAACAACAAAAGATCTACGATAAAGACTTTAAAACTTATGTGCTTCATATAATGATAAGAACTTATTTCAAACCTTAAAAGGTATTGGGCACACCATCCGATGGAAATAATTTAAACCCATATAATTACAAATAAAATATAAAAATAATCGATTTGTTGTGTACTTCACTTAACAAACCGCAAAAACATAATTTTGAAATGGTTAATGTTATATATTATAAAAATGGGGGTGGGGGGTGAACACAGGGGGTTCTGACTTTAGGGGTTATGACCTAGAGGGGGTTCTGACCGAAGGGGTTGTTGACCATATCCCGTAACGCCTAATAGGTCGAGTTGCGAATTTGTTAAATAGAAAAATATTTATAAAAATAATTAGCTATGAGAACTTGTGGCATAGAAAAGGGTTACTATTTGTTGCAAATAACCCTTTCACTAAACTGGAAAAGCATATTTATTTCAAATAATAAATTCGAATGTGCATGATGAAAAATTATATAAAAACTCACCTTTAATCAATTAAACTCAAGTGCGTTTCCTTAAAATTAGGCCTGTTTCTAAATTATATTTCATTAAACTAAAAGTTATGACATCATCAGGTGTGGTATACAAGGTTTATAACACAGGTTCGCCAGGCGTATATGGGTATTCATTATTTAGCTATTAGTCTACCCAATGACGATTGTTGTACATATAAAACACATTGTTTAATCACGCCGTCAAACAAAATGTCATTTAACATACCTTACTGTGTCATTTTACGCTATACCTAAAGGCATATTCTCGCGCGCTGAATTGAACATTCTGAATAAAAAAGAAATAAAAAAGAAATTGTTTTAAAAACAAAAAGACATATTTATTACCATGTAGATAAATTACTTTTAAAGTTCAGCGCAATCGATCTAAACGTCAAAATTTAAATTTCAGGTCGTCATTATCAAATGAAAGAGCAAGTCAACATACAAATGGTGAGTGTGGGGGATGGATGGGCTCCAACTTTGGGCCGCCGAATCAGTTTTAAAAAAAATGTACATTTTGTTTCTTCTATATATACAAATAAAATCTTAGATGTCTTGGGTATGTTCGCCCATTACGCTTTGTCGCCGCATTACATCGCCACATGTTGTATCAAATTAACCAGCATATGAAGATCAAGATGAAAGATCTTGGGCCCCGGGCAGATGGTTGGGGGGGGGCAGATGTTGGGGTCTTAGGGCCCGGGCGAATCCGGTTATTCAGCTATTGTTGTGCCAAATAAATCTATTTAAAGCACAGGTTGCATTTGTGTGACGGTCCCCTTCATGTTTAGCCTGACCCTGAATAAGAGTATGATGAAGCGGAGACATCTGCAGCGATAGCTATACACAACAACAGCACCACTCCGTGATAACCATAAAGCTTTTTACTGGAGTGAACTCAATTCTAGAGTTTGAAAAGATCTGATGGTATAACTTTTGTCGCTGAGGCGTTCAAAAGATTCAACAAATCTGATCAAGGGCAATAACTCATGAAATTATTATAAGAAATTGCTGACATTCTATAGACTTCTTCACTCCGTTCATGTAAAATATAATGCAACTTTGGTGGAAGCGGTTGTTAAACCCTACGTACTTACTACTGCACTTATGCCATTTGGTAAAACAAATGCTCCAGTGTCATATCACTGACTATCACAAGACTAGTAAATAAAAAATATCCTCAGCCAAATTAAATTTAAGACTTGACACTAATGAATTTCAACAAAGATTTTTTCTGGTAAATCAAATAAATGTTAAAGTGTATCTAACGATAGTACGTAGCAAGAAGCCTTTCATTTCATAAAATTGTAAAGTCACGTGGATCACGAGACTTTTGAGCATATAAAGATGAAAAACATGAAAAACACGTGCAAATACAAACTCGTGAGGTCAATCGATGCAAGTTTGCTTAAACTGAACACACTTACGTACCTTGAACTGGAATAACAAATTAAAAATGTTATTTTCATCTTTTTAGAAAATGCCGCGCCTATCAAATGTAGAACGTCTACGCGCTATAGGTACTTAGGTAGGCTTTATGCTGGTTAGTCTATGGTCACTGTTGTAAGAGCCTTTAACTGTTCACGCCAGACAATAATTAATCTTAGAATGACTGCTTCAAACTGGAACTATTGCCGACCGCCCAAGGACGGAGCGCCACGTGTAATGTCACCCCACGAAGATCAAGCGATACGATTACGTCATTTTAGAAACATATTTGTCACTGCAACCTCCCCACAAGTAGAGATATGTTTGGTTGGAGGGTAACTGCACAAACTGTTCGAAATCGTTTGCAGGCTGCTGGTCTTCGAGTCCGGATGCCCTAAAATGGAACAATATTGACACCTCTTCATCGCCGTAACCGACGTGTGTGGGCCACAAGACACTTAAGATTTACTCATAGACAGTGGAATTCGGTTGTCTTTATTTAGTGACGAATCTCGGTTCACTTCCAGATTTGCCGATGGCGGGGTCCGAGTGTACCGCAGACGAGGTGAACGTTACGCTCAAGTATGCGTCAGAAAAGCTGACCGATTTGGTGGCGGCAGCGTCATGGTTATTTTTTGTGCACATGCACTTTCCTCTCTTGTTGATGTCCAAGGAAACTTAAATGCTGTCCAGTACAGGGATCAGATTTTCGCAACCTGTTTTTTTTCGTTTATGCAGAGACATGGGCCTGGATTAACGTTTCAACAAGACAATGCCTTACCCTATACAGCAATTGATAGTTGCTACCGAAATTTTTCAAAATAAATGTCCTGGATTGGCCGTCGCTTAGCCCCGACCTTAATCTAAATCCTATTGAACACATCTGGGTCGAACTGGGTGGACATGTTCGTCAGCAAATAAATCCACCACTGACGTTGCAAGACCTTCAGCATGCTCTTGCTGAGCAGTGGCGACGTTTTCCTCGGGTAGTGTTTACAAATGTTCTGAGATCCATGAGAAGACATTGTGTGGCAGTACAAGACGCTAGAGGAGGCCGCAACCGTTACTAAACATTTTATTCCGATTGTTCTCCAAAGTCTGTGAATTTCATTTTGGGGGGTACTGTAACATCACGAACGTTATCAATGTCAAGGACTTTCGACGAGATGTATTCTTGCTTTCTGTTGATGTCAAGGTCGTCTGAGCACAACATACCACTAAAATAGTTGCCTTAAACAAAATATTAAAAATCTAATCACAAAAATCCCGAGTGTCTAGTTTTTAATTTGGCTGAGTATATGTTAAATACGAATTTCATAAAATTAAAGCACTACTATTTTAATGATGAATAATTTATTTACTCTCTTACAATCTGACAATTAAGTGACACGATTTTAAGAAAAAAAAGGGTTATCTTGATGATATGCCATAAATAGTTCACATAATATATACACCACAAACATAATTTTGTTCTCAGTAAAATGCATCTTTCTATATTATTTTTATTCTTAACAATGTCTTTAATTACCTCCCCTTTCACAGTTGTCATATGATTAGCATACAAACATGTCAGATAAAGCAATTACCATTTAGATTTACTGAATTACATATAAAAAAACTACATAGGAAATGGTTATTTTACTATAAGCAGAACTGTATTTCGATGAAAATTGGCCATAGGCTATTCTATTAAGGAGGAAAATCTCAACCCTCTTGTGACTAGCGGAAGATAAAATACAAATTGAATAGAACAAGAAAATCTCTCAAACTATCTTCTACGATCAGAATAAATGTTTGTATGGAATGTTAAGATACAAAAAGTGGGTAATCTATTTAATTTATATTTAAGTCTTCACATTTCATTCCTGTTCATCTACAGATATTTGCGGAAAAAATAACATACAAAAGGAACCATCGCAAAATTTCAACACTGTGTATCAGTGAATAACCTGACCTGCAGGAAAGTTCTCAATTGGCCAACTCACATTCCCTTCTACTGACACAGTTTAAGACAAAATAACTGAAGCCGAAGAACTCTTCGAACTGAACAAAACTACATGTAGTTGCTTCTTGAGAGGAGTCTGGGAAGGCTGTTGGCCAATTAACCGCTTTTTTTATTCTGATATTTAATTCATCATTTTCTATAATCTGCTGTTGTTACAGATTTTTTATACTGATATTTAATTCCTGTATTTAACCCACCCACCCAATTCTACAGTTTATTCGTTTGGAAGCAACTGTTGAAATTTTGCGACGATCCGACGATTAATAACTGACCCATTAAGGTTGTATTAACGAATATATACTGTACACTTATTGCGTAATATATTTCACATTCAATACATTATGTACAATTACACGTTCTTAGTTTACATATAAACAAACAAGCTTAGCATGAAATACAGATCATTTTACAGCTCATGGGAAACTGTCATCATTGGTATCCATCACATTAATTACATGCTCCTCAACATTTGAAAGATGTTCATATTACTGGTTTTGTACAGCCATCCTATTTTTACCATGTGGTGCTAAACATTACATGACAGGGTCTAAGCATAAGCAGTCAAGCACAAACAGTGTTCATTTTTTTCTCCTGGACATTCGCAAAACAGGGAGATATCTTTTAAAAAATAATATAACAATTTCTAGCATATTGTTACATATATTTTAAAGCAGGGGCTGATCCAGGAATTTTTGCAGGAGGGGGTTTGCCAGATTCCTGTCATCATCCTCTCTAAATAACATAGGCAAACGTATAAATTGAGCTTTTTAAAGAGAGAAATCATTTTTGTAATATGTTGTAGGATCACATTGTGATGGAATTTATTTTTTTGCAGCTGAGCAGGGTGGGTCCCCCCCCCCACTCCTCTTGATCCGCCGCTGTAAAGTGTTTAATTCTCTGGAATTCTAAATTAATGGACAGGTATGTATGTTCTGCAGTTGGTCATTTTCCCTGCCAGTCAGTCAAACAAGAGTCCTGCTTTTTTACTGCACATAACCACAAATATTAATCAATATACATAACTTAATGCTTGATAGTGATAATAATAATAATATATTATAGTAATTACACATTTAGCTACCAATAAACATAATAACAATTACATAACAAACAAAATAAATATACTGTAACAATTAGCATAATAATAACAACCCATTCTCTGTACTTTTACCCTTCACTTTAAGTGACTTACGGTAATTACCTTACACTGAATAACTGGTATGGTTTGACTTGGCGTATATAGCCCTAATTTCTCTTCTGTGTTGAATTATTCATAACTATAATTTAATCTTGGCTAATAGTGTTCAACTTGTACTTGTGTACAACTTAAACTATAGTTATGAATAATTCAACACAGAAGAAGAGAAATTAGGGCTATATACATTAAGTTAAACCATACCAATTTTCCAGTGTTACTTAATTGGCAAGATCATTAACTTATTACTGGTAAATTTTGATGGTAATGGTCCATCTCTTTTTTTATATATTCAAATTAATACCCAAGATGGAAGGGAATCTCGATTATAGTTGAAATAATAACAGGCCATATAATATTTTTGGCGGAACTAAATATAGATATATATAAGATACATTCATGATACAGCATTTGAAAAAAAAATCATTACAATTTCATATTTCCAGAATATCAACGTAAATCATATATAATACAGATATTAGGTTTAGAAATTAAGCATGGATGTAATAAAATGATATTAAAAAATGTAATAAACCAGATAAACAAGAAAACAAAATACAAAAGTTAAACACTTGTGCAATCATCAATAGTGGTTTAAGTTTATTGATAATCAAATTACAGTCATTCTCCGATTTAAGTTCATCTTTGAGATCGATTTGAAAAAGATTAAATTTAATACTGGCATTAATAATCTTGGAAAGCAATAAAACAATGTAAAAGTTTTTTTTTAGCTGTATGACCTTTCTAGAGAAAGAGAAATTATTTAAACTTAACACAAATTAGGTCATTTCAGGAGTAACATGGTTCAAATTTATTTCAATAATTCGCTTGCGCTTAGGGGCCTTTAGCAGTGATGTGAAAACAAATCCAGCGCACAAACATTAACCATTTCACCACCCAAGCCCCAATGATTTTTCTAGCACATGAAATTGCATGTATTTAAGGCATTACCTTTACAATACACAAAATCATATTGGTTTAAGGAATAATGCAATATCTCAATGTGTGAAATATTCCTTTAAACATAAAGCACATGTATGTTATTGTCACTGCCATTACAAAGCAATATTCTGAAATGACAATTAAATTGGTTCCTAAAATGTGATGAGCCCCACTACATGACATGTTGTTCAAAGCCAGGTTTATCCGATAATTAGAATGATAATATATAAAATGAAATGATTTTTTTTTAACTTCCCACTGTTCTGCTCCGATTGGTCTAATGAAGACAGCATACACCATACAGTGGGTTATTGGGATATTTTTCCCTGATTTTTTACATGCACTCCAATGTGTACATAGTACCTTAGTCCCAATAAATGAAAGCACAATAATTTAACGTATGATCAGCCAATTACTACATAAACAACACAATGATAAAAGAAACCAAATTTTACAATTCAAAGAAATGAATCGATATATATGTATAATGCTCTTTGAAGATATACTAATGATATCTAATTGTGGAAAGTAAAAATGTAAACACTAGGTAAAAATGATTTCAATTTTTATAATAAGTGTAATGTCTGGATGTATCAGGATGAAACTAAGGAATTAGTCAGTGGTCAAATGAGATTTTTTAAATTTATGCTGATTATCATTATGATGAAAGTGAACTTAAGAGCGTTTGATACGGAGTGTCTGATTGGACCACAGCTTGGAATGTTGATATAAAAGCTCTTTTCTGGGAGTCTTCTGTCAATTGTCGATAAAAATCTATGGCTGACAGACAGAAGAGACGTTTATCTACCACCTCCATCTTGCCCATGCGTTCTATAACATGTGGAAATCTACAATGATGTTAAGGTGAATAGTTCATGGGTGAGAAAATTGATGGTATAAGTTTCAGAATGAACATGACACTCTGGACCAAATTCAATCAATTGTATAGAACATAATTCAATTTAGATGGTTTAAATAATTCAATTTTTGCCTGAGGCTGCCAAAGAAATACAAAGGACCTACAATTTAGATAGTTTAAATAATTTTATCTTTGCCTGAGGCCGAGGGAAAGGAGTAGAGTAAGTGCACATTAAGAAATGGCAACACTGCCTGCTCCAATTTAAATTTCCAACGGTGAGGAGATTTTACTGTGCTGCCAATGGAATACAAAGGACCTCATCCAAATGAATATATGTTTTTCTTGACAGGTACTTGGTGCTAACAAGGGGAGAACAGGTAAGAAAATTCTGAGCAACTTTCTTGGACAACACCAGCATTAAACCAGTGACCTCCGAGTTACCAAAAGAGCTACTGTGGCGCCAGAAAAATGCAACGATATTAGCACTCCTGTACTTGAGAGGATCATTCTAATTTCCCTATATCTTAAGAACTTTTTTATGTTTATCTAAGATTACGGATAAAAAGGATACAAAGCTTTAAGCCATGGATTCGTTGAAGCACTGATAAAGAAAGCAGTTAGACTCCATATAGCCATGGCAATAGGGGATCTCTGGGTAAAATTTGATAAAGACAGCATCACCCAGTCTCGCACTAATTTCTGTTGATTCTGTAGGTGAAGATTATTGAAAACCTAGAAATAAAAAGTTCCACAATGAAAAGATTACAAAAAGATGCATACTATAGGATAGATGTGACCAGACAAAATAGGGTTTATCTTTTGAAAATGATGTAAATTACAATGTCATCTGTGTGGAGGAATTGGCAAAAATACCATAGTACACAAACAGTCAAACACAATACTTAAAAATTTTTGAGCAATAATAAATGAATTGCAAATATTGGATGTTCCACCAGTTTGTTTTGGGGTAAATAAAAACATAGAGTAGAGCAAATGTTTACAATTCATTTATCATTACTCAAGAATTTTGAGTATTGTGTTTACTGTTGTATTTTTGTGAATTGCAAAAGATAAATACTATGTGGACTGGCCACAGAGAGAGAGAGAGAGAGAGAGAGAGAGAGAGAGAAATTGAGTTTAACCTCAACTCACAGAAACCAGGCCCAGAGTTCACAAAGCATTCTCAGACTTAAGTTCAGAATTTATTCAAAATTGTTTGCTGTATTCAAACTAAAATATAGACCTTTATAAAACTTTTGTTCTTTTAATCTATCAAATACATCAATAAGAAACTATGTGTAAAAATTTAGTTTCTGGATCAAAGACATTTCTCATAAACAGTTTGGAAGTTGAGTAAATTCTGAACTTAAGTCTGAGAATGCTTTGTGAACTCAGGTTCAGGATATTTTGGGAGTAACACATGATTCAATTTTATTTCAATAATTCGCTTCCATAGGGGTCTTTATCAGTGGGAAAAAACACACATGGCAGGACAGGCGACCCTACTCCTTGTCACGTACAACCGGTGAATCGAAACCACGCCAGTTGACTTAATTAGAGGCCTTATGATACAGCGCTCACACGCTAACCATTCAGCCATCCAACCCCCTTTGGTCACATATATTACAATGGATTCCGATATCAACCTTCTGAATATATAAAAAAAAACTTCTTGACAAGAAAAAAGAGGTTATACATACCTGAAAGACAACTTTGGCTATTAGCTGAGGATAGGGCTGCTGACTGGACAAAAATTCACCAATAACCTTATTCATTATATCTTGTGGTGGGAAAAAATCAGAGAGAAATGCTGGCAGAAGACGAGTAATAACACGAGCCTCGTAAGGATAACCTTTCTTTATTCTAAAATACACAAATTCATGGTCAATCATTATCAAAGTGCAATGTATCAAAAATATAAATAAAAACACTGAAAAAGTCAAGAGAGAAATGAGGTTTAATGTCCACTTGATATAAACAAGGTCATTTCAAGACTAACATGTTTGTTTGCACGTATGTCTTCAGCAGTGGGAGGACCTGGAGAAAACCCTCAAATCAACTAAATTACATAGATTATGATCTAAAGCACACTTGTTAGACCACTTGACCACCACAAGAAAGATTGTGCCTGACAAAATTTGAAGCTGTTTCTGACAAAGTTTGATGCTGTGTCGGACAGTGTATGTGACAGGTCCAGACATGAATGGATGGAATTTGTATAATTCAATTGATTCTGTGCATTTGAAATATAGTGGGTATAAATATAAAGTTCAACAATCCTTTTTAAAAATATAAAAATAATTTGCCTTATTCATATAGAATATGAATGGTTTCAATTGAATACAAATCATATAGTGCTTGACAATGACAAGACGATACTTATCAAATCATAGTGCTTATATAATAAAACGAGTGATTTTTTCCCATAAAAAACATTAGACCTATTGTATTTAAACTTAATATTACCTGTCAAAAAGAACCGTAACTCTTTCCATAGCTAGAATCAGAGACTCAGAATCTTGACAAATCATATCAAGAGCCTCATCAGAAAATGATGGCTGCGTTTCTCGTGGTCGAGGACTATACCCATCTAAACTTTTTCCTGGTATAACAAATAAATACATTCAATATCAGACATGAAACTATTTTGGTTTTACCCGCACAAGAAGCAATGATGTCTGATTGACTAAAATATTGGCCTGCTAGCCTGGAGGTCTTGTGTTCGATCCCAGTGTTGACTGAAAAAGTTCATCAAGATTTTTACGGCATGGTTCCCCCTTGTCAGTAGTGCAGGATTGAGAGTCTGGTAAAGGGACAATGTATAGTCTTTTGGATGGGATGAAAAACAGAGGTCCTTTGCAAGCCAATGTATACCAACTGTTAAGGTAAGGATGCTTTTACATGGAAGTAAATGTATACACATGACCTCTAAAAATCTATGCACATTATGTATAACTATATTTAAAAAATATGTCCAGTCAAAATATCAACCACTTTACTTCATTCTCATATACATAAAACCATGAACTATAGGTGTCTTATCTTTATCGAGCGTCACCAGTTTTTATAATGTATAACCAACGTACCTGAATACATACATGTAAACATTAGACCTAAAGCTGCTAACGCCCTCTGGGGACTAGGAAGACATAACCTACAACAAGCAAAAGATACAGATTTTATAACATTATATACGTGAATTGTTTCTAATGATGAGTTTATATTCACTTTCACCAGAGAAAGTGTAAGATCCATTCAACACAAATAGGACATTTTGGGACTAAAATATTGTTCAATTTAATTTCAATAAATTTCTTGCACATAGGAATATTTAGCACCAGGAGAAAAGTCACAAGGTTGGACAGTTTCATAAGTGAAAGATTGGGTTTCAGGCTTACTTTGTAGCAATGACGCTAAACTTAGAACCCCGAAAATCACGGAGATTATGCAAATCACGCCTGTGCTCCTAGCAATCACTAAATTAAAATTATAAAGACAACTATCTTAGCTAACAAATCATGGGGCTAGACATACTTTGAAAGCTGTACTGGTAGTCAAGATTTAATTATTTATAAATGAAGAAGCAAAGAATATATCTTTTATGCATACCTATCTAAACTAAGTTTAATTATTGTTTCATATTCTGATTTTGATAAAACATCAGCTAACAATAATCTCTCTAGACCTTTCATCAAAGTTATAAAAACTGATGTTGATATACTGTCCTCACTACATGATGCTGTATTCACCACCAACTAAAAAACAAGAACATATAAATATGATAATTTAAAGTATAAAAGTATAAATATGATAATTTAAAGTATAAATATGATAATTGATAGTATAAAAGTATAAATATGATAATTTAAAGTATAAATATGATAATTGATAGTATAAAAGTATAAATATGATAATTGATAGTATAAAAGTATAAATATGATAATTGATAGTATAAAAGTATAAATATGATAATTGATAGTATAAAAGTATAAATATGAAAATTGATAGTATAAAAGTATAAATATTATAATTGAAAGTATAAATATGATAATTGAAAGTATAAATATGATAATTGAAAGTATAAATATGATAATTTAATGTTTAAATATGATACAAAATCAATAAATATTTGCATAATTTAAAATGGAAATCTTGTGCAAATTTTTTTTTTAATGAATGAATGAATGAAATGGGGTTTAACGTCCTACACTTCTCCACCTAACCTGGGCTAATTGAAAACAGATTTTTTTTTAAAAAAAAAAAAAATAGTTTTACTAGACATGATTTAACTGTATAGTAATATCTAGATCTTCAAATTAGAATTTAGGTAAAATATGGGAGAAAAGTGGCACTGGCAAACAAACGCTGAAAGATGGATGGTTTAATTTTCAACACTCGCTTAGTGATTTTAAAGAAGTAACGAAAAGTATCGTACCTTACTCTTAGTAGATCAGTGCTTGAATTTTTCAATACGTATGTGTGTATAAGGTTATATTATTTTTCTTGATTATCATGATAAAAGCGATGACACTCCTTGAAAGGCATTACAATCTCTTGTGCAAACAGAAACTTATCTAACAATTTACCTGCATCATTTTAGATGGGAAATCCCCATCTTTAATATCCTCATGATAATTCTCCATCACATAAAAAGCTGTAGACCACATAGTTAATGAGAACTGATCACTGGTTATATAAGCCCTGAAATATACCAAAAAGATAGCTTCATGAGAGAGAAATACATGGAACAAATACGCAAATGTTGAGTCCAATATACCAAACAGTAGCTTCATGACAGGGAGATGATAAATAATTGGAACAAATACATAATTGTGTCTAATATCATTATATACCAAACAGTAACATCATGAGAGAGTGATGAGAAACACATAAAACAAATAGGATGTAAGAGAATGTTCAAACTGGTCATGATCGAATATGGTCAATGTTATCTTTACTTAGATAAACCACTTTTAAATACTTTTTTAAATATTAAAATTTATAGAACAATTTAATATTTGTTTATTCTCTATATATTTTAGAGACTTTTTTTCTTTTGTAAACAATATTTTAGAGACTTACGATGTAACAGCTGAGAGATGTTTTATAAGGAAATCAGTAATTAGTGGTAGTAATGATTTAGTTAATTCTGAAGTACTTGTTTCTAGTATATATAATATTCCATGTAGAGATGAAATTTTACTAGGCAGATGTGTTGTACGTAAACCAGCATCAACTATTTTTATTAATCGCTCAGCTGTTGCAGAATCCTGAAAAATAAATTTATAATTACCGGTAATCAAGTAATTTCTCGGATGTCATCTAATATTATGTCTTGTTAAATATTTGTTTGTTTCGAGAAATAAAAATTTTGTTCAACATCTGTACTTTTGATATGATTTGCTTTCTTTTTGGAAGTTTTAGCAAATGTGTCCAGATTTCCCCCACAGAATATTAAGGTGTAGTTTAGGTACAGGACACATATTTTAAGGAATTCAATGCACATCTATTAACAATAATAACTTACCACACCAATAACTGCAGCTGCTTTACAGATACCAACTATTATATACTGTAGCAATATCTCATCTTCAGCAGGGTGGACTTTATATAAATCTAAAAATGTATCTAACATCATCTCAAACTGTTCTCTCTCCATAAATAAATCAGATAAGCTTAACATCTGTAATAATACAAAAATAAAATAACCTTCTTACAAGGGTCAAAGAGTTATGTCAGATCAGAATTACACAATATTAAGGAAGTTATATAAGTAAACCATTATCAAATAACAGCATCTAATCTTATTATAAAGAAAATAGTTCACATCTATTTGAAATATGATGAGCGATGTTGGAACAGTAAATCATAGATATGCTAGGTCATTATAGACTATAACCTATACCCACAAGTTGTCACAAAAACAGATATCCTATGTCATGATAGACGTATGTATAAATAACGGTTAAACCTACATGTATATTTATTTATAAGCTCTTATAAAGAAATGTTTACTTCTCTAGTCATGCCATTCTTCTGAGGTCTAATCATCATTTACTAAAGCTTAGTGATTGGTGATAAATAACAGTAACATTAACTTTAAATGTTTTTTATACTATACTACTATACTTACAGATTTGACTACGGCATTGAGTAACATTAATGGTGGTTTGGAACCTGTTTCTGGAGATAACCAAGGACCATATAATTCTGATAAAAACTGTAAACAGGAATTAATATCCAAACCATTCACAGACACAGATCGATCTTTATTTTCTAAGGCTACTAGAGGAATCTGCGGTTTCTTCTTGTCATGTTGCGGACTTTCTGTAGAATCTGTTGTATCACTTTCAGAATGTGTTGTTTCTAAACACCCTACCACTGACCATATGCCCTCTAATGAAATCTTAACAAAAATATAGATAAATAATTTTAACAACAAAAAATAATGATTGTTTAAAGATACAAAACATAAACTGTTACAATAAAATATATAAAACAATAAAATATATCAAACTGATTTTATTCAGCTTTACCCTATGACATAATCAGGTAAATTTATCAAACAGAATAATGTAACAAACATGGATGTTTGAAATCCAGTTAAACATATCTAAAGTAATGAGCGATGAGTATTTTTATATGTTGTTACCTGTCCAAGACTAAAATCTTCTGATCCAACCTTCCGTT
The DNA here is from genome assembly GCA_917208275.1 of Patella pellucida. NCBI lineage: Eukaryota > Metazoa > Mollusca > Gastropoda > Patellidae > Patella > Patella pellucida. The sequence goes on from OU795039.1 coordinate 70,853,881, forward strand.
CCAGATTATCTTCAAAGAGTTCGGAACTGTATGAATCTAGACGTCTAGTGGAGCGACTGTTAGAGTGATGAGTTTGTCGATCTGATTTATTGGAACAAAGATTACATATTTCTTGCTCAATTAAACCACGAATGATCACTAACTTCTTACCACATCTAGATAATTTACAAACATAAAAAATTTAAACACAAACAAATTACACGATTTTGGTATGTTAATTACTGGGGTTAGATGAATCTGGTATTTAAAACTGAGGCCCACTCATGTATGTAACACAGCCCTTTACAGCGGTAATTCAATGGAAAGAAGGCAGAAATGCCACTGTCCAGGCACGATTTTACTCCCTTCCATTGTACATGTGGGTGTAGGAAAAAAAATCAACTTTATGTTATTCTCAAAATACCGAAGTATTGTATTGATGAAACGATAAACTTTATTCATTTTCTTTCCAGCCATATAAAATTGTGCTTGGATGGAAATAGAGTCAAAATATTTCAATTGTAGTAAACAGTAGAGATTCAAATGCTAGATCAAGAACTCCATTTGCATGAAACTGGGAAAGGCAGAGATGTAGTGGTTAGGTCTGTTTTCAATAGTTGCATGGCAACCTGTATAATCAAAGATAAATAGCCATATTCCTACCCACTGATAAATCAATGTATGAATTTTCTTTAAATTCTTTATTCCCTCAGCCTTAAAGATGCATTATGTGAGCGCTAATTCTGTCTATTACAGGTCTTTTTTCTGGCTTCAAATGTTATATAAACTATGATTTAGACATTTATTAACATACCAAGACCATAATCAGCTATTTAGACCATAGGATGGCAGATTTGTAAATGGATTTGACGGCCTGCAAGATTTAACATTAAAATGGATGAAAACTGGAATATTTACCTAGTATGTAAAAATGCAAGTGGTTTATCTCTAGGACGGATCTCATAGACACTGTTACCAGGGTTACCAGCTTGTGGTATTAACGTTGATTGTAATAATAATGATGTAATAGCTTTCACAGCTATAACCATTCCTTGACTTCTTTCAATTTCCTCCTGAAAAAAATACGGTAGAATTATTACTCAAGGACAAAAATGTAGGTACTAAAGGACAAAAATGTAGGTAGAATTATTACTCAAAGACAAAAATATTAGCAATAGCATAGCAATTTTAGTGAAATACATATCAACATTAATGTGACAAGAGATATCTTACTCTGATTCATGGGTTCCATGTCAGCTGTATATGCTGGTCGGGACTGAGGGCTCTGGAAAATGACCGAAACCGGATCAGACCTGTAGATCATTTTGCACGCCCGAAAATTGCATATTTTGTGCTCAATCATAAAATCTCGGGATACGAATTAGTTCTCTGTGCTGTGACGTAAACTGTCAGGTGTATTAAAATTAACAGTGTTCAGTAGTCCACAAATTGAAACTACTGCCAATCAATTATCCTTGAGTATATTGCTGTAATCACAATCAACCGAGGATCAATTATTCAGAGTCTGAATTACATCTGACTGTTGTGAGACTATTACAATTTCAGTCATCCATGAAGCAGACTGCTGCCAAATAGTTCCATTATTGATATGTTACCAGGAACACCAATCACCATGTAATTAATATAGATTGTTCACTTTTTGCTCTATGGTACAAGATATATATTACCACAAAAGTATTTATCTTTAAAATTGATTACACGTGGAGTGTGTTATGATTTGAGCAAATATACAACAAAACACCCATTGGGTGTGCACAGGACAAAATTGTAAGGGTATCCCTAAAAACCAGACTGTCTCTTCCAGTGATGTAAGAAACACTTGTTAGAAAGATCACTCCTTCATAGCCTACCACCTGCTGTCAAATTTGACAATTGGTCCAAACTGGCACCCATTTAACAATTAGGACACATTTAACACATTGATTTCATGCTCATTCTTTTCACACTATTCAACCAAAGCTCAGTTTACTCTCTCTTTTTTAACTCAGATACAAAAAAAAATCCAGTAAGCTTACTTCTGGTGAGAGTTGATTAGTATCTGTCAATGACACTGGATTTAAAACACCCAATAAACTCATCCATGTTTCTTCAAACTGGTGGCGACTCACCCAACCTATAAAAAGAAATATATAACAGATTAATACAAAACCATTAATTATATCAAAATTTGCCTGACAAATACATAAATATGGAGAAATTAATAAAAGCATAAGGAAACATTAAAAGCTTTGCACTCATATCAGCCTGTTGGCAGGTACCCTATAACTTCAAAGGCTTTAACTATAATGTAAAGTTCTTGCTAACAAGGGTTCACTTCATAAATTAATAAATGTCTCGTACTATGTAACATAATGATAGTGTACCTCAGTACAGAAACACTTGATGTACTTCAGTTAAACTTTAAAATTTATTACACATTTAGTGTGATTCAGTGATGGGATTTTGCACATATATTCGGGACTTGCCTGAATCTTTTTTCCAAAAGCCCAAAATCGTCCACTCTACACAAACTAGGTCATTTCAGGACTAACATGGTTAAATTTTATTTCAATAATTCGCTTGCACCTAGGGGTCTTTAGAAGTGGGAAGAAACCAGAGGACCCGGAGAAAACCCACAAGAGTGGACAAGCGATGCTACTACCTGTCACATATAACCAGGGATTAGTAACCACGACAGTTGACTCAATGACAGGCTTTATAATACATCGCACGTGCTAACCATTCGGCCATCCACCACACCCTAATGATAATTCTAGTACAGATGCTCATAACATGATCAAATATTTTACAGTTTTGTTATAGAAGAAGCCACTTTACTTACTCTTGAAATTATTTAAAATGAATTTAACCCTAACAATCAACTTAAATTGGGTTTCGGTTTATTTTAAACTGGATGCCAAGACTATTAACCTTTTAAAATGATGGAATCACTCACCTAGGGTATTTATCCTAAAAACAAACTCTTCCAGAACATCTTTCTCTTGTAGAAAATCTACTGGTAGTGGAGGCAACTGGGTTTTTAGGTTTCCAGTTGGTGAAGGCGACCATCCCAATTTCCATACTAGAGGTGGAACTCTGGCATAGGAATTTACTAATGGCAATCTGGCTAACCCTGGTAACATATCACAAAATTGAAATGATCAAAATTAAAAAATATTTTTTATTGGTAAATCAAAACCATCAAGTATTAAATTATGTCAATTTCACTTTTGGTACCAAATCTGTTGGCAAGAATTTAACAGAATTGAATTGGATTTAATGTCTTGTCAAATGAATACATCAGTCATTTCGAGGCTGACATAAGGTAAATTACTTTTCTATGGAAGGAGGAGAATTTTGCGCGCATAGCAGTGTCTCTTTCTACTGTTCTTTGACTTCTATCTTCCAAGTGTTCTTTTACGTGCATGCAAATATATTACTAGCAATATGACAGGTGTCACCCTTGACAAGTTTGAAATGAGCTGAAAAGTCCAAAAGGTTCTTCTTTGACAGCGCCAAGATGTGAACCTAAGACATTCGGCTTCCACAGTCCTTGGTAAAAAAACCCATCTTGTTTGTTTTTGATATAGGCAAGGTTTATGCTCTAATAACGTATGAACATAAATTCTTACCTGTTACAATGTTTCTGATTGGTGAAGCAAGGAATGGTGGTAGTTTCTGGGTTTCTGTTGATTTTGGTCGTAATCTAGTTTTCAAACACTGAAGTAATTCTGAGATTTGATCACATGATGTAATAAGGTGTATCGATTCTAGAAGACAAAAACAGCAACATGATAATTCAGAGGGATTTGTTTATAATAATATTCATCATAACATAGCCAAACTCTTATATTGTGAAATCGGGTTGAAAGGTTGCAATGTAATAGATGATAGCAACTGTTATCCATAAATAGCGTTTATTTGATTATGTTTCAAAGAATAGAATTCATTGTATCATATTGTATAATAAAATCCTCTTACCATCATCTTCACTCTCCTCATGTCTATCTTTATGTGGTAATAAATAAACTTTTTCACCAGGTAATACAACCACTAAAATATGAAAGAAAAAAAAAATCATAACATTATATGATCATTATGTACATGAAGACAGTTCTGTACTGTATTTACCAGTGTTTCAGCTAATGTGTATTTAGGAATGTATATCTAGGGACCGGGAATCTACAAGTTTTTACGAAAAAAGGTAATAAACTACCATTATCATCTAGAATCTAATACACGTCAAGAATGTGTTAAATACCGTCAAGATTCTTCAAAAACCGTCTAGTTTGTGCTACCGTGTAGATTTAGAAAAACGTTCTAGTTTTGACATCGATCGTCTACTTTTGGAAGGTGTTTAGTTTTTATACAAGATCTAATTTCTCGTACGTTGTCGAGAAATGAACAGTGTTTAATAACACAAGACATCTAGATTTTACTCCAAACTACTACTTTACCGAGAGCCGTATATGCGGTTACGATTTATGTGGTTACAATTTATAGAAAAAAGATTTTAAAAATATTCACCGATACAACTGCGTCGTCGTTTTATTCTTTCTGTCATTCATATAATATCCATGGTGGCTGTACGCGCATCAAACAACGATAATTGTTCATTGGTTTAAGACGGTCTACACGCGGGAAATTTTACAGCAGCTATTGGCTAACGGCACACATTATAAATAACCGTACTTGCATATTCACTGATAGAACTTCGTTATCGTTTTATTCTTTCTGTCATTCATATAATATCCATGATGGCTGTACGCGCATCAAACAACGATAAATGTTCATTGGAAAAAGACGGTCTACACGTGGGGAATTTTACAGCAGCTATTGGCTAATGGCACACATTATAAATAACCGTATTGGTATTTGCATATTCACTGATACAACTTCGATTTCTTTATCGTTTTATTCTTTCTGTCATTCATATAACAATAATTGTTCATTGGTTAAAGACGGTCTACACGCGGGAAAATTTACAACAGCTATTGGCTAACGACACACATTATAAATAACCGTACTTGCATATTGCATAAGCATACTATTTACACACCATACCATAAATTATTTTCGCATAATTATACCCATCTGTCTTCATAATTAAACGTTTTAATCAGGCCCGAAGCCAGAAATCAAAATTTAGCCGACATAGGGGGGCGAGGAAGATAAATTTTCGACAACAAAAAATTAATGAACGAAGGTCATCGCCGACTGCCGTAAGCAGGAGGAGGGGAGAGCGCGAAAATTAGAAGCTGTGAGAGGGAATTTAGGCCTCTATGACATGCAGGTGGCGAATGTGTCGGAAAATTAAGAGTTTCCAGCCGACATCAACTATCTCCCGGCCGAATTTGAGAGGATATGTCGTACTAAAACTCTCTCCCGGTGAAAATGCGAGCATAGCTAACCAGCGATTTTTTTCCGACGCAGACAGAAAAATTCCGACAGGAACGGCCATGGGGGGGGGGGGGCGAGCCGCTAGCCTCGGGTCTGGTTTTAATTAAATATCCCATTTAATTGACAATTGGTATAAAGCCGACAAATTTATCGCTGTGCGTTTATATGACTTTGCTCCAATAATATTTTGCGCAATGTTATGGGGTATCAACAGAAACAATCAATGCTATGGTCAAGTTATTTTTTTTACAATAAATATAAAAAATAAACTGGCGTATTGGAAATATGTGATGAAATTTAATACTTTTTTAATAATAAGAATGGATTATTTGTTGTATTTAGATCAGATAAACACTAATTTGTTGTCCGCGATAGTTAGGTTGGAGGTGTAAAACACACAGCTACCATGATTAATTTACAACCCCAATTTAGCTTCCACAACACCATAGTTTTTACTTAACACCTAAACCTGATTGGGCAATAAATTAATCATGGCAAGGTAGCTATGTGTCTTCAATAGTTTTACATCTTCAACTATGGCGTGTAATTCTTGCCTTTCCTATTTCCCTGATTATAATATCATAGTTTGGACTTGTTTATTTTCGTATTAAAAAACATACATTTTACAAATTCGCTGATAGCAAATAGCGCTAATAACTATCTTTTAAAAAAAAAATGGTTAGGAAACGAGGCTTTTTTACCAAGTCTCATTCTGAACAAGATACCTCATTCCAAAAAAGGGCAATTTAAAATACCTTGTTTTGGAACTGCAGACAACAAGGCATTTTTTTACCTCGTTTGAACAAAAATGCCGAACGAGGCATTCTGAGGTTTTTAGGGATAGTGTACGTATTCATATTAACGTGGAAGGTGTTGTTTCGGATGAAACCCGGCCATGTGTCTGGATTAGGGGATTAATTAAACAATAGGTTGCGGCTATTCAAAGAATCTTACGACCGACATTTATGACTGCTGACGTGCTGTATACATGCGACGGTGGTGTAATTACATGTACACGTCTGTGAGCGATATGGTTTCAGACAGAACCGAGTCATGTGACATGTGGAATTCGTGATTGATATAGACAATAGCAGGCAGTCGTTCAAATAATATAACCTAAATTATAATGACAGTCCCAAGCGACGGTGGCATTATTCGTAGACTGAAACCCATAGCCCGTTGTGTGGGGTTTTTTTGTGAACACGTCGTTCTCGTACAGTAAGCTTATTTTACAAATTCGTCATCGTTTTATTCTTTCTGTCATTCATATAATATCCAAAATACGGCACTACGTTGGTCCTTGAGGCGATCGAATTAAAAATAATTCCAGCTAATTTAATAATACTATAAATAGTATAGTTATGCAATATGCAAATACGGTTGCTTATACGTGCTGTTATCCAATAGACCGTCTTTAACCAATGAACAATTATCGTTGTTTGATGCGCTTACAGCCATCATGGATATTATATGAATGACAGAAAGAATAAAACGACGACGCAGTTGTATCAGTGAATATTTTTAAAATCCTTTTTTTCTATAAATTGTAACCACATAAATCGTAACCACATATACGGCTCTCGGTAAAGTAGTAGTTTGGAGTAAAATCTAGATGTCTTGTGTTATTAAACACTGTTCATTTCTCGACAACGTACGAGAAATTAGATCTTGTATAAAAACTAAACACCTTCCAAAAGTAGACGATCGATGTCAAAACTAGAACGTTTTTCTAAATCTACACGGTAGCACAAACTAGACGGTTTTTGAAGAATCTTGACGGTATTTAACACATTCTTGACGTGTATTAGATTCTAGATGACAATGGTAGTTTATTACCTTTTTTCGTAAAAACTTGTAGATTCCCGGTCCCTAGGTGGAAATGGCTTAAAAATTTGCATGGATTCTTCTCTGTTACACAATCAATAGTTTGTATTCCACAATAAAATGAAATACTCAATCTATAGAATACAGTTTACTGTTTAATATTGAGTGATGTTTCCGACTAGGGTTCTCTAACCCAACCCCTAACCCTAACCCTTCTCTAATTTTTTTCAAGCAACCCATAAAGACTAGTGAATTCCATATTTCATTTGTCGTGTGTATTTCCTGTTCAATTACTAAATGCCATTAAAACTTTTACTTACATGAAGAAAGTAGTTGATAAACTGAAGAAGTTATTGCACTAACATAGGTACTATATTCACTCTGACCAATAATCATTGTAAAATCTTTATTCTGTAAAATTAACGCCACACACTCTAAACACATCTGTATCTGTTCAGATGTTGGTAGCTGATTATGATGAAGTTGCCAGTTTAACATCTAAAATAAAAACAGTTTTAGATCCAATTAGAAAGATTTAGATAAAGAGCTGACAGTTCTTGCTATAATAGTTCAATCAAATTACTTTATTCTAAGTGAAGCTATGAGTGTTTGAAGTTTTGATTGTCAAGTTCCATTGGTAAATGCATAAACAAAATCTTGATTATCCAATTTAATGTCTATTAATAAATAACGTGTGTTCTAATCCATTTAATATCACAACCAACCGATGGTCTAGAGAGGTGATTATGGACTTGTTATTTGAATAAATGTAAAGATGAAATAAGTTATTCATCTCACCTCCATGCATAAAACACAAAATCTACAAATATCAGGAATGGATTCTGCTGGAATGACAGCTACCCATGGGAATCTTCGAATACACATCAGATACTGTGATAAGGAAGAGGCAAGGTGAAAGTTCATATCAAACCAAGCACAATCCTGGAACAAGTCATCAACACGTTCGTAATATCGCAAATTTTTTGTGCTCTGTATTCGACTGTAGCTTAGAAGTTGGTGCGGGACTGGTAGATGATTAATGATATTGTTTATGTGACGGAACATTGTAAGTTGAGCAGCAGAAAAAAGTTGATCTAGGTTTGCTTCAAGTTTTGTGTTAGTTGGTAAACTTTCTTTATCTCGATTATATCGAACTATTGATCTGTAGGCTCCTAGTGCTATACACTCTTCTAATATCGACAAACAAAAATCCTATAAAAAGCAAAATTAAAATCAGGCATTTTATAGTAATAGTTTTCTATCAAATTGTAATTGAAATAAAGTGAAATGAAAAAGTTTTTTAAAATAAGAAAACAACTAAAAAAAAGAGAAATATATTAAAATCAGTCATTCCATAAAAAGAGGGTTTTCTATAAAATCTGAATTGAAATTGAATTGAGTTAACAAACAAAAGAAAGCCTCCCAAAACACCTAGATAATATCAAAATGCACGTCAGTCATTTCATAAAAAGGGATTTCTATCAAATTTAACAAAACATTAAATGAAATAGGGTTTAATAAAACACCTAGCAATATTAGAATAATATCAGTCATTTAGTAATTGAAATTTTAACTAAAATGAAGTGGTGTATAATCAACAAATTTTTTGATTCCAGTTGTATTTTAAATAATTTAAAGGGATTTACGATGAATAATGTTTAGTTCACAACTACAGATTAGTTTACCTTAGTCATAGTGATAGATAGTATATCTGCATAGTCTAATCTCTGTAGTAGAAAGGCACATTCTCTAACATTAGGATCAACACCAAAACACTGATCTTTTACTATAGATACATAAAAATCCTGAAACATAAAGGATTCATAATCAAGGTCAAAAGACCAGGCCCCCCCGAGTTCACAAAACATACTCAGACTAAAGTTAAGAATTTACTCAACTTTCAAACACTGTTTATGAGAAATATATTTGACATAGGAAACAAAAGTCCCAAGGAAAACTGAATTTAAAACATTGATTTCCAGTGCTTTTCCATTGGGCAACATAAAGAACTTCTGTTTATTACCTTATTGACATTTATATCTGATACCTCACCAGGTGTCAGTACTAGTGGATGGGTTCGCTCTGGTGAAAGGTTCAGTTCCGTTTCTGGTGCAAATATTGTACGGAATTTAGCTAGAAGAGAAGCTAATCGAGCATGCCTGAAATACACAGAACAAATGAACATAAAAATAGAAATGTTCGTTGAAAAAATAAAATCATATTTAAAAAGTTACTTATTATATGTCTGTCAAAAACTGATTGTAATCCAAAAAAAGATAATGATGTCAAACATAGATGATGAATATTGAATATATTGAAAATTGAAGTTTTGGTATTGTCATGCACCATTGCTATAATTAGTATAATAAACAACAAAATCTCAATTATCAATTTTGACAGTATCATCTGAATAAATGGTTAAATAATAATTTATTTATCATTTGAAGCCAGAAAAAAGAGCTGAAATAGACAGATTTAGCTAGTATACACCACATCTTTAAACAAATTGTAATACTGATATTGTTAAGTTTCATACTGAAATTGATTCAAGTTATATCCTACCTTTTGACTAGATTATGTGTTTTCATGAATTGAAGAAGTTTATCCAAATCTTCTAATGGCAGTTGATGTTTACTTTCCTGAAAATTTGAAAAAATTGATACACCTTTCACAAAGAGAATGAAGTTTAACATCCACTTTACACAAATGAGGTCACTTTGGGATTAACACATGGTTCAATTTTATGGTGCAAATGTGTCTTTAGCAGTGGGAGTAAACCCAAGGACCCAGAGTTAACAGGTGAACTACTCCTTGTCACCTACAAGCCCAGAATCAAAACCTTGCCACTTGATTCAATGACAAACCTTATGATCTATCATGCACCATTCTGCCATCCAACCTCTTCAAAACAAATCAACATGTAATTTATCTACATGAAAGTCAAGTAATGTTAAAGAATATTACCTCAACTGTTTCAACGAGCAACATTTCCACACGTCTACATGCGATAGTGTCACACATTCTAGCAACAGATAGTTGATGTGTATTGAGAAATTTATCTATTAACAGTTGTAATAATGATCCACTCTGACTCAGATGTATGGCTTCTAATGATTTTAACGTCTTTCTTATTAATGAGGGCTGAAATAAAATGAGAGATACAGTAATGTACAAAAGCCCAACACAATCAATATGGGAAACAATCACTAGTCTGTATATTGCTCAACGTTTCCACAAGTGTTCTATTGTTTTTTTCAAGCAAAAACGATACAAATCTTTCAACAATTTACAAAAATCAATTTCTGTCTAAAAATTATATTTATACATTGTCTTATCCTGGGATTTCACTTAAACCATTGACAGCAGAACATCCGTATACTTAATACATTTAAGACATCCAATATGAAAATCTATGGAAGAAGTAAGACCTGTTTTTATCCCAAAATAATTTCATTAACTGGTTTACAATTTGGACAAGAGATAGAGTAATCATCTACATTTATACTAGCAAGGTGAGAATCAGAAAGTATTGAAGGACTTACCCTGGTGACGTGATCACATCTTGTGTTTATAGCTTGTACAAACATACTACTAGCAGCTGGATTACGATGTATAGCACTGTAAATAAACACACAAATATACTTACAAATCAGAGCGAAAAATGGGATTTAATGTCTATTTGACACACACTAGGTCATTTCGGAAATAACAAATGGTTCAATTTTCTTTCAATAATTCATTTGCGCGTAGGGGTCTTAATAAGCAGTGGGAGGAAACCAGAGGACCTGCAGGAAGCAACCAGAGCGCCTGGAGAAAAACCCACGAGAGTGGACAGGTGGCCCCACTCCGTGTCCCCTAAAGACATTGTTTCGAAACCAGACAACTTGACTCAATGGCAGACCTTCTGATCCAACATACACATGTTAACCATTAGGCCACGTTCGTTATTGTTTAAGTTTATACTTTTAATATTTTAACCTAGTAAATGAATAGCAAATCAGATGGCTTAATTTATTACTTATACAATATAAAGGGATATATGTATAACCCTGCTGATTTTCTTTTTAAGTATGAATTTATCTGTTTGAAATTGAATTTGGGCTTGTGCTTTAAAATGACACCAGTAGTAATGTTGAGAGTTACATTATATATAATCTCGGCCACTAGCTAAAATATTATAAGCAATATTCTACTTTCATAGAGGAAATAACAGGACAAGGGTTTTATTTCTCATTATCAGAAATGCTGTCAAGTTTAAGCCTTGAAAGGCCTCTAAGCCCAAGGTCTCCATTTGCATTCGTCTGGCACTGTTGATTATCTATGAAAGGGACAAAATCAACAATAATACAGTTTCTTTTTTAAAACACTTTAAACCAAGTTACACTTGTATGCAAATTATTTATTATAGCCTGGTATTTATAAAAAGGGAGCCATGTTGGGTCTTTGACATGGAGGTCGCGTTTTTGATCCATGCGGTGACCGAGAAAGTTCATCGATGACCTGGCAAGGACAAAACATAGTTGTTCAGATGGGACCAAACACCAATGTCCTGTGTACAAGAGTTGGTGTGAGCATAAAAGAACCCTTGATGGTTGGAATTTGATTTAAGAGTTGGCTATAGTGACGCTATCCAATCCAAATTTCCCTCATAGCACATTACATTACATTTTGTATTTATAAAGTTAGATTACCTTATAAAATCTTGTACAGGTGATTCTGATGTTAATTCTATTAAATCACTAACATGATTGACAGTTAACCATGTAATATGCTCAGCATTACTCAAATTTTCTACCTGTAAACAAAAGGTAAAATTAAATAATTATGTTAATATTCACTACACCCGGTAAAGCCAATTTGATTTTAATGAGAACAGAGCGTTGATTAAGGTGGATCTTATGTAGGTCTTATAAGCTTCATCTGTGAACTTTCAATATAATATTTTGTCCAAACATTAGCTTCATCGTAGGACTTTTAATATAACAATTTTGGACCATGTGCCACTCATCTTGTTCTTGTTCATGGGGGCAACACTCTTTGAAAAAAGTTAAAGGTTTCACCAATTCAAGGACAATGAATGCATGCTTGTTCCTTGGAGAATGCTGCATTGATTGATGCAATTCAATTTTTTATATGGCATCACAATTCCAAGATGGCAGCGATGATGTCATACTTGGTTCCTTGTCATCAGTATGCTCGTACATATCAACATAAGAAACCCAAAACGACTACTCAACACATCAAAACAATCTCTCTCTCTCTCTTTGACTAGATATCATATTCTTACCACATAATCACAGTATAAGATAAGACCTCCTCTTCTTAATATTTCTAAATTACAACACTGTAATAATTTACGTGATGGCTCCATTATATTACCAGTCTGAAGTCTGAAATAAAGTCACTTTCTTCTTAAAATCTTCATCTAATAATAATCTTTAAGGGCATTTAATAACTGGATAGAGCAATAAATTATAACACATACTGTTGGAAAACGGCTACAAATTTATATGGGCGATAATTCCAAGAATATTCTCTTAGTGTTACCAAACTAATACATTATGTAGTAGGTAGTTTAATATTTCAATTCAAAGATATGCTGGTGTTTGCCCCAAGTTACCTTCAAAGATACGTTAGTCGCTGTCCCAATTATTACTTTAAGGATATCATAGTCATTTCTAAGGATAGTGTTCAAGCACTGAGATTTGGCAAAAAGAAAGAGTGGTTCTTAAAACCATATGTTTTTACCATGAACTGGTACCTAATGTTTGCTGGAAGATCTTTGCATATGTTTTTTAATATGAACTGGGGTACTTAATGTTTGCTGGAAAATCATCCCAGATGTTTATACCATGAACTTGTAATGTTTGCTGGAAAATCATCCCAGATGTTTTTATCATGAACTGGTACTGAATGTGTTCTGGAAGGTCAGCCCAGGGTTTTTTACCATGAATTAGTACTTAATGTTTGCTGGAAGATCATTCCAGATGTTTGTATGATGAACTAATACCAACTGTTTGCTGGAAGATCATCTCAAATGCTTTCACCATGAACTGGTACTTAATGTTTGCTGGAAGATCATCTCAAATGCTTTCACCATGAACTGGTACTTAACGTTTGCTGGAAGATCTTCGCATATGTTATTACCATGAACTGGTACTTAATGTTTGCTGGAAGATCTTTGCATATGTTTTTACCATGAACTGGGGTACTTAATGTTTGCTGGAAGATCATCCCATATGTTTTTTACCATGAACTGGTACTGAATGTTTGCTGGAAGGTCAGCCCAGGGTTTTTTACAATGAACTGGTACAGAATGTTTGATGGGAGATCATCCCAGATGTTTTTACAATGAACTGGTACAGAATGTTTGATGGGAGATCATCCCAGATGTTTTTACAATGAACTGGTACAGAATGTTCGATGGGAGATCATCCCAGTTGTTTGTACCGTGATCTGCTGCTGAATGTTTCCTAAAAAGTTTTGACTACATTTAAAGAGCATTTAGTGACATCCATCTACTGTTGGTAAACTTAAACACACACAGCAGATATTAATCATGAAAAGTGAGAATCGGCCTTCAAAAAAAAAGAAACAAAAAGCCTACACCAAACATTTTGCATTTACTTACCCTGGAATGACTAGATGATATTTTTGTGGTGTTTGTAAAATTTGATTCCAGAGTTTTTGATTATCATAGTTCAACAAGATGAGTATATTACTCCAGTGAAGAGCTAAAGTCGGCCATCTTGTACCCAAACCTAGTAGAAAACCATTAATTTCCTTCACGCTGTACAGACAGTTTGGTCGATCACGATTTATTAATCTCATAGCTGCTGTGGCTACTCTTCTATACAACCCTAGAAAATAATACACAGAAAACAAAATAACTATAATTCAATAAAAGGATTACAATTAACACAGTGTACAATTTTATGGGTACACAATTACTGAATTTAATACTAAGTGACGTTTCAACGAGGTTACTTTCGTCATTATCAAGCAATATGTTCAATTACTAAATGCTAATCAAAGAAGATTACAAATAAAACAACATTAGAAATAAAAGTTAATAAGGAATCCATAGCAAAATTAAAATATTGTAAGAGATACTAACCTGATTGAAACATATATGTAATATATAGTAATAGATGAGATGTCTGTGTAACAAGGAAATCACAAACACTCTGACTATTGGTTACTATAGCTGTTTCACGATTTAATATTTCACTACACACACCAACAGCTTGTAATAAAAACCTGAAATAAACAATAATGTCATATATTATTAAAAATCACCTTACAGTTGTTCAAGTAAATTGTTTAAAAACATTTCATTAGATGAAATGTTTAATATCTTCATAGGACAGAAGAAAATATGTCCTTATTCCATTAACCAGTTGTGATTATGTCAATTTGGGACATTCCGGACTGACAATGGAACATCACCCTTTGTCAGGACAGACAGAACAGTGATGAGACTAAATTCCAATTCATTCGATTGCAATTCTGTCAATATGGGATCTTCCAGACTGACAATGGAGAATCGCCCTTTGTCAGGACAGACAGAACAGTGATGAGACTGAATTCTAATTCATTCGATTGCAATTCTGTCAATATGGGATCTTCCAGACTGACAATGGAACATCACCCTTTGTCAGGACAGACAGAACAGTGATGAGACTGAATTCCAATTCATTCGATTGCAATTCTGTCAATATGGGATCTTCAAGACTGACAATGGAGAATCGCCCTTTGTCAGGACAGACAGAACAGTGATGAGACTGAATTCCACTTCACTTGATTGCAATTCTGTCAATATGGGATCTTCCAGACTGACAATGGAGAATCGCCCTTTGTCAGGACAGACAGAACAGTGATGAGACTGAATTCCACTTTATTCAAATGCAATTTTGTCAATTCGGGGCATTCCGGACCGACAATCAAGCAGCCTCGGCCCCTTGTTTTATAAATACTACATACCAAGCACAAGTTTCTTCAGGATTGATATCAGTTAAAGATACTGGTTCAGCGTTCGGCTTTATCAATTCTCTTGTTAAACATAGTGGTAGATTTAACTCTAACAATCGGGATAACATCACTTCTTCTTTCGACTGGGCCATTAAAACACGTAATATAGCTAACACTAAACACAACCATCTCTGTAAACCTTCTACACAACTCTGAAAATTATATCAAAAACATATTAGTCCTTGTCAGTGGTGCAAAGCGGAGGGCCTGGCAAGGACAGTGTCTAGTTGACAAACCCGAGATCCACTATACATATTGGTATGCACGTATTAAAGAACCCTTGACAGTTGGATATTTAAAATAAGAGTAAACCGTTAGCGCCACTGTCCAGGCCAAATTTTTCTTATAGTACATTGTTAGTGTATATCCATCCTCATAAGCCTGCCAGTCAATGCAGAAAAGTGGGATGTAAAACACCAATATGCACGCTTCTTTCTCCTACAACCACAAGAGTCATAATAAAAGCTGTGGGACTGTATACTTTAAGCTCCAAATTTCAATGTAAAAAAAAAATTCTCTAGTTTTTTTTAAGGAAGTTGAGTAGTCTCTCTTTACTCGTATATGGTGCTAGAGGGTTTCCCTTAGACTATGGTCACTGCATTTTGTTTGGCATCAATTTTCAATTGATGAAAAACACTTTAATTACAATCCAAAACAAATTGATTACAGAATACACCAGATTATTGTGCTTACATTTGATTACAATTAAAATTCACGATTACCAGGTCTGAGGAGAAGTTATTATCTTAAAGATAAGACATATTACAAAAACAATGACTTCAGATCTCTGTGATTCACTCTCACCATACAGATACTTACAATATCACCTGGTGGTGCTAGTAATGTCTTGAGTAGAATATCTACAGGTCTAAATACACTTGGTGCTACACACTCAAATAACTGATGTAAAACATCCAAACTTTTACCACAATCCATATTTATCTATAATAGAAATAATCCATATTTATCTATAAAATAAAAATAATCCATATTTATCTATAAAATAAAAATAATCCATATTTATCTATAAAATAAAAATAATCCATATTTATCTATAAAATAGAAATAATCCATATTTATCTATAAAATAGAAATAATCCATATTTATCTATAAAATAAAAATAATCCATATTTATCTATTAAATAAAAATAATCCATATTTATCTATAGAATAGAAAAAATCCATATTTATCTATAAAATAGAAATAATAGAGGTTTCAGGTGACGTGACTTTAGTTGAAATCGGGACAGCCAGAAGCTAAAATATAGCCCACTTGAATCTACGATTCTGAATTACTAATTGATGTAAATGCATTCCTAACACTTGTATTGCAATAGTTTAATATTAATCTCAATATATGCAAAGATTCAGGCTAAAAAAGTATCGAAATGTAAGCGAAATTACCGTTTGTTTACAGGAGACGCTAGCGGGAAAATACCGCTCTGACGTCACGCGGTCGGTAAATTTCCATTTATGGCATTGTTACGACCCACTTCATTGGTGAATCCGATCGTTATTTTCCGGGGGATTTTCATATAGAACCAATCAAATGATAGATAACATTTTTGTGATTATTATTGTCGCTGAAACCTCGTGATCGGACAATTAGAGCCGTAGAAAATGGGATTTATCTGTTTTGATGACTGAAAATTGCTAAATTTCGACTAAATATATAAACATAGGTTGCCAGGCAACGAAACATACGCCCACAGCAGCTAAATCGTCCGGGCAGTCAACAAGAGTTGTCGCATATTTTACTTTTTTCGGTAATGAAACATTTATAATACACTAAAATCTGATTAAAAGTAACTACTCATTATGTAATTATCAGAAAATCATTGGAATTTGTTTGGCTTTGATAAAGTTCTCCTCCATGCTGTTCAAGTTATCTAAATTCATTGAAACTCAATATACTTGTTCGTCTCATGACCTTCAACAATTTATATAAATTTAAAGTCAATCGGTTATTAACTTTAGCCTCTAGAGCGTCCACAAAATTTTGAAAGTGATCAAGGGCCATAACTCAGTCAGTAATTATCTGAAATTGCTGAAAATCAATAGGCTTCTTGGTCTCATGACCTTAAACACTGTGTATAAATTTAAAGTCAATCGGTTATTAACTTTAGCCTCTAGAGCGTCCACAAGATTTTTATAAGCGATAAAGGGCCATAACTCTGACAGTAATTATCAGAAATTGCAGAAAATCAATAGGCTTCTTCATTTAATGACCTTAAACACTGTGTAT
The DNA here is from genome assembly GCA_917208275.1 of Patella pellucida. NCBI lineage: Eukaryota > Metazoa > Mollusca > Gastropoda > Patellidae > Patella > Patella pellucida. The sequence continues at coordinate 70,871,361 of OU795039.1, forward strand.
AAATTTAAAGTCAATCGAATTTTAACTTTGGCCTCTAAAGCGTCCACAAGATTTTTTGAAGTGATCAAGGGCCATAATTCTGACAGTTATTATCGGAAATCGATGAAAATCAAGAGGCTCCTTCGCCTCATGACCTTAAACACTGTGTATAAATTTAAAGTCAATCGGTTATTAACTTTAGCCTCTAGAGCGTCCACAAGATTTTTTGAAGTGATCAAGGGCCATAACTCTGACAGTTATTATCGGAAATTGCTGAAAATCAATAGGCTTCTTCATTTTATGACCTTAAACACTGTGTATAAATTTAAAGTCAATCGGTTATTAACTTTAGCCTCTAGAGCGTCCACAAGATTTTTTGAAGTGATCAAGGGCCATAACTCTGACAGTTATTATCGGAAATTGCTGAAAATCAATAGGCTTCTTCGTCTCATGACCTTAAACACTATGTATAAATCTAAAGTCAATCGGATATTAACTTTAGCCTCTAGAGCGTCCACAAGATTTTTTTAAGGGATCAAGGGCCATAACTCTGACAGTTATTATCGGAAATCGCTGAAAATCAATAGGCTTCTTCGTCTCATGGCCTTTAACACTATGTATAAATCTAAAGTCAATCGGATATTAATTTTGGCCTCTAGAGCGTCCACAAGATTTTTTTAAGTGATCAAGGGCCATAACTCTGACAGTTATTATCGGAAATCGCTGAAAATCAATAGGCTTCTTCGTCTCATGACCTTAAACACTGTGTATAAATTTAAAGTCAATCGAATATTAACTTTAGCCTCTAGAGCGTCCACAAGTTTTTTTTGAAGTGATCAAGGGCCATAACTCTGACAGTTATTATCGGGAATTGATGAAAATCAATAGGCTTCTTCGTCTCATGACCTTAAACACTATGTATAAATCTAAAGTCAATCGGATATTAACTTTAGCCTCTAGAGCGTCCACAAGATTTTTTGAAGTGTTCAAGGGCCATAACTCTGACAGTTATTATCGGAAATCGATGAAAATCAATAGGTTTCTTCGTCTCATGGCCTTTAACACTATGTATAAATCTAAAGTCAATCGGATATTAATTTTGGCCTCTAGAGCGTCCACAAGATTTTTTTAAGTGATCAAGGGCCATAACTCTGACAGTTATTATCGGAAATCACTGAAAATCAATAGGCTTCTTCATCTCATGACCTTAAACACTGTGTATAAATTTAAAGTCAATCGAATTTTAACTTTGGCCTCTAGAGCGTCCACAAGCAATTGTGGACGCCGGACCGACGGACGGACGGACGGACGGACGGACGGGGGCGACGGCAATATACGACCACATTTCAATGTGGGCGTATAAAAAATTTAGTGAGGTTTCATCGAGATTATAAATATTTGACATATTATCATTCAAATTATTATGATTTTAATAAATCTTAGCTGATAATAACGATCGAATTTCAGTTTTAAAATTAGTACTAGCGATTCTGAAGGGGAAATACCGCTTACGACGTCACACAAATTATGACTGAAAATCACATATTTTGGTGCCGTGCTACGCATTGACTGGTATAGAGCATTTTGATTACATTTTTGACGTCAATCTCGGATTTTAAAATTCCATAACTTTGGATCTAATTAGAATATTTTGATGAAATAAAAATATTTGGGTAGCATTTTATGCATTATTTCACAAAATATTTAAAAAAATTTTTTTTCTCTTTTTTGAAACTTTGACCTGAAACCCCTAGAAATAATCCATATTTATCTATTAAATAAAAATAATCCATATTTATCTATTAAATAAAAATAATCCATATTTATCTATTAAATAAAAATAATCCATATTTATCTATTAAATAAAAATAATCCATATTTATCTATTAAATAAAAATAATCCATATTTATCTATTAAATAAAAATAATCCATATTTATCTATTAAATAAAAATAATCCCTATTTATCTATAAAATAGAAAAAATCCATATTTATCTATAAAATAGAAATAATCCATATTTATCTATAAAATAGAAATAATCCATATTTATCTATAAAACCAGAAATAGTTTATATTTATCTATAAAATAGAAATAATCCATATTTATCTATAAAACCAGAAATAGTTTATATTTATCTATCAAATAAAATAGTTCATCTTTATCTATTAAATCAAGTGGTCTATAACAGGTGTGCTTTAGATTATACGATCTATCATTGTGTCAAGTGGCATGGTTTCAATCCCAAGCTTGTACAAGACAAGAAGTAAGGTCACCTGCCCCACCTTGTGGGTTTTCAGCAGGTCCTAGTTTCCTCTCACTGCTAATAAAGAACCCTATACACACAATATGGAAATAAGTTAGTGCCGAAATAACCTGATTTGTGTCGAGTGGAAAATAATTGTGTGTAAAGGTTTGCCCATAGATCGTTAAGTAAAAACTAACCTGTTGTTTAGAAAGAGCTGGTAAAACCAGATCCATGACTTGACGAGATAATCTTTTCCACTTTTCTTCACTCTCACGATGACATTGTTGTAGGACAATCACAAACATCTCTAATGCCTAGTTAAATAACAGGTATAGTCATATTGATATGTGTTTAACAGGGCTATTGAAAGTTGTTGATCTATATTTTCTATTTTTATTCACAATTTCTTATTTTTAACTACTTCACAAAAAATGAACTCAATTAAGATTATTTAATGTTTAACTAATGGATAATAAAAAATCGGTAGATCAGTGACTTTAAGAGATATGTTTAAATATATGACATCGATATAGCATGAATTTGTTAAATATTCCTTTTCTTAAACTACAATCTGATTAAAACACAGATCCTATTTGTTTGTTTGTCTTGTCCATAGTAAACTAGGATCTGGAACATTTTTTATATATCCAGATTCTGGTTTATGTCAGGGATTAGCAAATGAAACATTCTGTTACAGCAAGTTCTAGGTGTACAGTGCACAGGATTGGGTATCCCTCTACAAACATCAATGCTGATTGGTTAATCAAATGTCAGTCGTCATAGGGTCAAATTCCACTCATATGACCCTGATGCGACCTTCCACTATAATTGGTCACATCTTCATTTAGTCGAGGCCATCAAAGTATTAAAAAACCTAAAAAAACCCGAAATACAGATCTGTATTTTAATCCGATTGCTAAAACTACCAACTTTACTTTAATTCGTGTGAAAATAAGATTACCTGGTAATAATTGATTAAACGTAACAACATGGATACCACTACTTCTCGCTGTGTATCTTGTTCTTTACCAACCTCTGATTTCATATTACCACGTAATAAAAATAGATCATAAACTATTGGTCGTAATGCTGGGATAGCTGAAATATTTACAAACATAAGTTTCTACTGACAGTTGGATATTATAATTTTTTCTGATCTTCAGCTGCTGAGATGCTGTCATTGAGTCATAGTTCACTTACCAAGTGACGGTATTTAGATCTATATGATGTAATCTGGCCCAACAACCACCATGTCCGATCAGGCAGGTTTCCTCCGAGTTCTTCGGTTTCTTCCTGCAGTAATGATCAAAATCATTCGCACGATCTGTGCCAAGGGCCAAATTGGAAACAAGCCTTAGGCTTAATTTGCTACCCTTGTAAAATGATGCATTGTACGATAATAAGCCTTAATTATTTCAGGGATTGTACGATAATAGTAAGTTATAAATCATTTCAGGGATTGTACCATAATAATAAATCACAAATTATTTCATAGCTTGTACATTATTACTAAATCACAAATTATTTCATAGCTTGTCCCATATTAATTAATAAGTCACAAATTATTTCATGGTTTGCACCATAAGTCATAAATCATTTCAGGGATTGTACCATAATAATAGATAATCATAAATTGTAAAACTAGAAGTAGACATACCATGTTTAGTTGGCTGTAAACCACTAGCCATTATACCATCACATCTATGTATAACACCTGGCATATCTATTATAACTTTACCAGGGAACTTCTCATAACTTAACATCACTAAAAAACGGAATATATGGGGAATCAACATCTCAGAATCTCTGAAAAATAAAAAGCAAATATTTAATTAATATCAAGGTGATAGGTCATACAATGATGAAGACTCATACTACCTATAATAATGAATGATAATATTCCAGTCCTTCACGTTTAAGAGGAGCTTTCACTCATGCTCCTCTCAACGCATGTCGGCTTTCCTTTGCAGGAGTCATTAAAGACTCTGGCAAATAAACTAAGTCGCTCTCCTAAATATTGAGATTAATAAACTACTTTCATTTTTTGTTTACTTTTAAACTACATGATACATTTGAAGTATCGGGAGCTTTTTATGGCTCCTGCACAATCTTATAAACCTGAAGGACTGATATTCTTTCAAAAAACGTTACACATACTATTATACACCACAGCAATTTACAAATGCTAAAAGTTATCTAATAATCTGTTATATAAAAACATGGGAGAGTAGCCTTAATTAAAATTAGACCTCACTCCCTTTGTGTTAGTCTTGCTCTGTTTAATGTCCAGAATCATAATACATCCCTAACTGACAAAAATGGAAGTTGAGACTGAATTCCTCTTGACCACTTAAAATGTAAGCCCCTCATGGTGCCAAGCTCATTGTCCTTGATCCCCCAAGTTTAGCCCTGATTAGACTTCTAGGTCAACAAGTCTGGGCTCATTTTTAGTCATGAGATAAATGGGAAATTATAACAAGAAGCACTGACATCATACCTTATCTGCCCCTCCTCTATATATTCAAACTGTTTTAGAACGAAACCGATGAAGATTTGATCTGAATCTAGAAGACAGTAGTTAACACGTAACTGTACAAGTTGAGCCAGTAGATTTAATACTTGATGTTGAAGATCTAATGAACTTGTTACTGTATACTGTTTTAAAGCTTTTATCACTAACGGTTCAAATAAACGAATGTATGAAGCTATAGCTGACTGAAAAGTAGAACATATTCATTCCATAAATATTTCATAAGAAAGTATCTTACCCTCACAAATCAATTTGGGTTTAATGGCCACTCGACACAAACTAGGTCATTTAGGGACTAACATATGGTTTTAATTTCATTTCAATAATTCACTTGCGCATAGGGTCTTTAGCAGTGGGAGGAATCCGGAGAAAACCCACGAGGCTGGACAGGCAAACTATTCAATGGCTAATATGTGTAGGTAATAGTGTAATTAGTAAAATAATTTAATACAACATTTGGGAAAATGCAATTTTTTTTTCTCAAAAACTGATGTGCCTTTGTTCATTAAATTCAAGCTGTGCCATTTTCATTTTTATTTAAACATGGACTTTTATAAATAGGAGTTGGTTATTCATAAATTTCAGTATTTGTAACATTGCTTTAATATTGTATATATAATGTCTTCAATGTCTTTCTGATAACTTACTTTATCAACTTTACTGCCAGGTTTCAATATTGCTGGTACTTTTCTCTCTACTCTTTTCTTTAACCATATTAACGGACTGAAAATATAGAGAGGGGTTACTAATTTATCATAGTTAATAAAACCATTCTACTAGTACCCAGACTTTTCAAAAGTGGTGTTCCACAGGGCTCTGTATTAGGGGCTTAAGTATCATTCCTTAAACTATAAAGAGCAACAGTTAGATTGGATTAATGGTGTAAGTGTAGATTGTGAAGAGTAGTCTGGCTGTCAATTATAGATTATTATGAGAATTGATAAATATAAATTACTTCTGTTATAAGCATGGATTGTTAAGAATAATTTGATTATTGAGAAAGGTAACTTACTTCTGACTGGCATCTTGTTCTGATTGTGTTTTATCTGTGGTAGTATCTAGTGATTTAGTCAGTGTTGTATATGGTTGATTTAAACAACTCTGATATAAACCAGGTTTAAAACCAGTACCAGTTGATCGCGACGTTCGTGATCGTTGGTTGTATGTAGATATTAATGCTGGCTCCCATTGGTTGGCAATATTCGTACCAAATAAAGCTTTTAATAACTGTGAATAAATTCAAAGACAAATAAGGAATGAAGGCTGGTGTGTGATCAAATATATCCTAACTAAACTTTAAGCAAAGAAATAATTTATTATCGACAAGAGTGCATTGGCCAACATCATTTACATTGCCATCAAGATGTAACATAACAAAGCAAGTAATGTTTTGATTTAATTAAAGAAAATATAACTTTCAGGCTATGTGAGAGTGAATTATTATAATATGACTCAATTATGTATACCTAAAACTATTATTATCACAAAAATATAACTTTCAGGCTATGTGAGAGTGAATTATTATAATATGACTCAATTATGTATACCTAAAACTATTATTATCACAAATTTTTAGTTTTAGAAATCTTGTATATGTACGTATGAAGAAATTTCAGAAAGAAGACTAACCTGTTGAACACATAAAACAGTGTAAGTTGGTTCCAGGGAAAATGTACACTTAAAATATCCTAGGAATTCTTCTGCGTATTTACCAATATCAAACAAGGTTGTAACCTCCAGAATTTGAGACAGAACTCGGAGAGTAACTCGCAATAAATTACAAAACTTGTCCGAATTGTTTAAATCTAAGGATGTCTGCAATATTTAACCATGTAAAAATATATAATATAATGACAAATGCACATAACAAAGTGTCTACGTTTGACAGTGCACACATACTACTGGTTGTAAATAGTCTATCTGATAATCTGCTCTTGGACTGTTAGATCAGCAAGAATTTAATTATTGTCTGGGAGCAGGACAACTAGCGGTGGGACAACTACAGGCAGGACAAGTTCTTTTTGTTACCATAATAAATTAAATATAACAAATAAATTAATGTTATTCAATTTTGATAATGATCACATGTATATGTATAGATCCATGATAGGGCCATATCATCATTTAATAATCTATACCAAATAATTAAACAAATAAAATGTCTGACAATTATCAAGCTGTGAGTTGTCCTTACGGCAATTGTCCGACAATACTACTGTATATAAAACCTTTCTCACCTTATAATTAGAGTAAGCCCCTTTTATCACATCAAATAACTTCATATATTGTGGTAAATTATAAAATGTTCCAAGTCCTTCTTTCTTCCCTTTTTCTTTCTCTCCTTCTTTCTGATCTGTTATATTATAATAATTTAAATTTACAAACGAATAAAAGCATCAACAAGAAGACACTGTTTTTTCATGGAAATCAAAGAAGAAACAGACAAAAGTATAATTGTATCTGACCATCACGATATTGAGTCCCAACTTGTAAACGTTATATATTCCGATCTATCTTGATTTTCATGAACAGCATTTTATCGTTAAAGCCTGTGATGAGTCTTAAAACTTTATAGCAACAATTCAACATATTTTCTTGACTGACATGACTAAATATGACTAAAGTTAAACATTTATCTTGTGTTAAACTGCTATTTTCCTATGATATTTGGAAAGAACCTTGGGGATTATTTTAGAACCCTAGATATGTAACCAAAATAGACTGTCCTTTGCTGTGTTTCACTCAGTTCTTAAATATAATAATCTAAAATCATTGTTTAAAGATAGTAAGCTGGCACTGCCAGGCAGGATACGCCCACATTTTCGGGAGATGGTTAGAGAACAAGCAAAACCGAAAGTGATTTTTCCTACAATCAAAGGCTATAATTCATTAAATTACAATTTGATATGCGCAAATATCGAAAAGAATCAAGATCTTTAGGTTATAATCATGCATTTCAAGTTTCATCAAAACCGAATTAAAATTGTGACCTATACTGGGTCCACAACCTTGATATACCATATATTTATACTATTAGCGTACAAACGGCGGCCAATTTGTCTGGCAATTATGGTCCGATTTCCCTGAAATTCAAACTAAACCTCCCGTATGGTGTAACGGTGATAGAGTCAAGCGTTTTTTTTAAATCGGTTAATAATCGTGACTTCCAGAGGGACCATAGGCGATTTTTCGGACAATCAGGGGCCATAATTCAGGAAGTTATGATCTGATATGTGAAAATAACGAAAGGAACCAAGTTATAACCATGCATTTCAAGTTTCATCAAAATTGAATCAAAATTGTGACCTATACTGGTTCCACAACCTTGATATACCATTTTATAACAGTATTTGCGTACACATGGCGGCCATTTTGTATGGTAATTTTGGTCCGATTTTTCCGAAATTCTAAATCAACCTTCCTTAGGGTGTAACGGTGATATAATCAAATGATTTTTTAAATCGGATAATAATTGTGACCTCCAGATGGACCACAAGCTAAACAAAGACGATTTTGCGTATAATCAGGGGCCATAATTCAGGAAGTTACGATCCGATATGCACAAATAATGAAAGGAACCAAGATCTTTGGGTTATAACCATGCATTTCAAGTTTCATCAAAATCAGGTTCAAAATTGCGACCTCTACAGGGTCAACAACCTTGATATACATTTTTTTAACAGTATTCGCATATGAATGGCGGCCATTTTGTATGACAATTTTGGTCCAATTTTTCCGAAATTCGAACTCAACCTTCCTTAGGATGTAAAGGTGATAAAATCAAACGATGTTATTAATCAGATAATAAGTGTGACCCCCAGAGGGACCACAAGCTAAACGAAGGCGATTTTGCGTAAAATCAGGGGCCATAATTCAGAAAGTTACATTCCGATATGCGCAAATATCGAATGGAACCAAGATCTTTAGGTTATAACCATGCATTTCAAGTTTTATCAAAATCGAATTAAAATTGTGACCTCTACCGGGTCCACAACCTTGATATACCATTTTTTAACAGTATTCGCGTACGAATGGCGGCCAATTTGTATGGCAATTTTGGTCCAATTTTTCCGAAATTCGAACTCAACCTTCCTTAGGACGTAACGGTGATAAAATCAAACGATTTTTTTAATCAGATAATAATTGTGACCCCCAGAGGGACAACAAGCTAAACGAAGGCGATTTTGCTTAAAATCAGGGACCTTAATTCAGAAAGTTACGATCCGATATGCGCAAATATCGAAAGGAACTAAGATCTTTGGGTTATGGCCATGCATTTCAAGTTTTATCAAAATCGAATTAAAATTGTGACCTCTACCGGGTCCACAACCTTGATATACCATTTTTTAACAGTATTCGCATACGGATGGCGGCCATTTTGTACGGCAATTTTGGTCCAATTTTTCCGAAATTCGAACTCAACCTTCCTTAGGATGTAAAGGTGATAAAATCAAACGATGTTATTAATCAGAAAATAAGTGTGACCCCCAGAGGGACCACAAGCTAAACGAAGGCGATTTTGCGTAAAATCAGGGGCCATAATTCAGAAAGTTACGATCAGATATGCGCAAATATCGAAAGGAACCAAGATCTTTGGGTTATGACCATGCATTTCAAGTTTTATCAAAATCGAATTAAAATTGTGACCTCTACCGGGTCCACAACCTTGATATACCATTTTTTAACAGTATTCGCATACGAATGGCGGCCATTTTGGTCCAATTTTTCCGAAATTCGAACTCAACTTTATTTAGGGTGTAACGTTGATACAATGAAACGATTTTTTAAATCGGATAGTTATTGTTACCTCCAGAGGGACCACAAACTAAACCAAGGCGATTTTGCGTATAATCAGGGGCCATAATTCAGGAAGTTACGATCCGATATGTGCAAATATCGAAAGGAACCAAGATCTTTGGGTTATAACCATGCATTTCAAGTTTCATAAAATTCGAATTAAAATTATGATCTCTACAGGGTCCACAACCTTGATATACCATTTTTTAACAGTATTCGCGTACGAACGGCAGCCATTTTGTATGGTAATTTTGGTCCGGTTTTTCCGAAATTTGAACTCAACCTTCCTTAGGGTGTAACGGTGATATAATCGAACGTTTTTTTAAATCGGATAATAATTGTGACCTCCAGAGGTACCATGAGCTAAAATATGTGATTTTTCGGCCAATCAGGGGCCATAATTCAGGAAATTACGTTCCGATAGGCGCAAATATGGAAAGGAACCAAGATCTTTGGGTTATAAACATGCATGTCAAGTTTCATCAAAATCGGTTCAAAATTGTGACCTCTATAGGGTCCACAAGCTAAAAACGTGATTTTTCGTACAATCAGGGGCCTTAATCCATGAAGTTTTGATCCGATACATGCCAATATCGAAAGCAGTCGAGATCTTTTGGGGATAAACCTATATTTCAAGTTTCGTCAAAATCCGACAAGAATTGTGACCTGTAGAGAGTCCACAAACAATTGTGGACGGACGTCCGGACGGACAGGGGCGACGACATAATACGTCCACATGAAAATGTGGGCGTATAAAAATACCTTTCTGTGGTGTTTTTTGTGGTGTTTTACTGTCTGCCTGAGCTGCGCTACCGGCTGGTGATGCAGCCTCCTTATCTCCCTTAACCTTCCGTTTAACTGGACTGAGAGAAGGAGCATTCGGTAGAGATGGTAGGGAAGGTTTAACTTGAGGAGGACCAGGGCTTTGTTCCTCAAAGACATGACTATAACAACTCATTAATCTGTAAATAAAAAAATACCATCTGGATTCATCGACATGTAAACTAAGTTTTGCCAATGACATTGTAACATCTATGTTTATAATATAACTATATATTCTCATCAACATTCTACAGGAATTATTCTGGGACTAACAGGATCATTTTCATGAAAGAGTTCAAGTTAATTTTCCCAATCAATTTGCCTTCAACATATTAAGAGGTCTGTAGTAGTTGCGCAGGATCACCAAACCCACAAATGATTTGTTCCCGACCAAGAAGAACATTATAGTTTTTTCACATATGGTAAAAATTTGTAAAGAAATTATTTCCTTGTCGTTTGCAGAGGATGAATAATAAGCCATTTTAATCGTTATTCATAATTGGAGGGGGGGGGGGAGAATGGATGGCTGAACATTTTAACGTGTGCATGGAAGTTTGTGTGGTCTGTCATTGAGTTATATGGCATGGTTTTGGTCCTCTGCTTATACATGGCAAGGAGTAAGGTCGCTTGTTTAAGACCCCTACACCCAAGTGTTTAATTAAAATAAAATGAAACCCCATTTTTCTATCGTTCTTTATCCATAAATAGTGTTTATTTGATCACTAACCTGGCTACATGAGTTAATAGCTGATCAATCAATGATCCTAGCTGTACATCTCCTATAGCTGCCCACTTCCCAGCATCTCCTGTACCATTTAAACTAGCTAATTCTTCACTAGATCGCAGACATTTAAATGCTGAACCTGAAATGGATACAAAGATAAAATATAAAAGTTAATTAAATGAAATGGTGTTTAAGGTTTTAGTTTGCCGCACCAAACCATCTAATGAAGATAGGCATACACCATGCAAGAAACTGTGATCTAACTGCAACGCTACCATTATTTAGACTTCTAACTCTCATTAAATCTATAACATGTTGCCAAAATAATACATGGACCTTGTTTATTTTTCCCATTCAAATGACTGGACACATCACAAATTATTAGGCAAATGGAAATACCATAAACATGAGAAACAGTATTGAGGTGTTAAGATCTTGGAAAAATTAATAATGAACGAAATGGGGTTTAACGTCCTACGCTTCTGCACCTAACCTGGGCTAATTGAAGACGGGTAAATTAATAATAAAATTTTAGGATAAAAGTAGGTAAGAAAAGAGTTCTTTTGGAGTTAATTGAAAATCATAGACCAGGGCCCTGTTTCACGGAATTTTATCTAAAGATAAAATCCAAATTTTAGTTGATATTTCTGTTTTGATTGGCTAAGAACTAAAATCAATCTAATATTTACCAATCAAATTACAAAAAATTTGTGAAACCGGCACCAGAAAGAATAACTCTTTCAATTTCTTAAATTCTTACATACCTGCCATTAAATTGCCCGTTAACTGTAGTACATCTTGATGTGCCGAGAGATCTAACGCTACAGATGATGACATGAGAACACTTATAACCATTGGTAACGGTCCACCACCAGTTGATGAGGAAAGTTCTTCTAGGCTAAATGTACTGGAAAATCAAACAAAAATGAAAAAACAATTGGGTTTAACATCCTATAGTTCTGCTCCTAAACTGGGCTAATGGAGACAGGCAATAGCCATACAGTGTGCTATGAGGGAAATTTTGTTCAGGCAGCGGCGCTACAGCTTACTCTTATATCAAAATCCAACTGTCATGGGATCTTTCACGTACTTGCCAATGTGTACACAGGCCTTAATTTTTGGCCCATCCGAACGACTAGACAGCTGTCCTTGTCAGCCCCTCATTCCTGCATCACTTTCAAGGTGAAACCACACTGGAAAATCTGGATGAACTTTTTCGTCCAATGCAGGGATCAAACAGACTAGCGAGTCAGCACCTCAACCACTGTGATCCCCCGGAAAATCAAACAGATATAGAATTAATAATTACTAGATATTCAGTGAAATAAATGTTACATACACCAGCATTCCAGCTGGCTTTTTTTTGGGGGGGGGGGGAAGGCTGTAATGTAAACAATGAATCCAGTGAAAATGTTTAGGAATTTGGTTATCAGAGGGTGAATCGTGATAGAGAGAGAAATGGGCTTTAACGTCCACTCGACACAAACTAGGTCATTTCGGGACTAACATATGGTTTAATTTAATTTCGATAACTCGCTTGTGCGTAGGGGTCCTTAGCAGTGGGAGGAAACCAGAGGACCCTGAGAAAAACCACGAAGTTGGACCAGCGACCCTACTCCTTGTCACATACAATCGGGGATTCGAAACCACGCTAGTAGTCTCAATGACAGGCTTTATGATACAGCATGCACGTTCTAACCATTCAGCCATCAAAAGGTTAATCGTTGTATCTTGTTGTTACTGCACTTACCTTGAAGAACTGAGAGATCTACTAGGAGGTCGTTTCATGTTAGAACGAGTGGTTGAGTCTTTAGTTGATATATGTGTAGCTGGACCACATCCCCAACACGATGAATAACATGATACCATATACTCTTCACATAATAAACACAGCGCATGACAACAACCATTCTATAATAATATAATCACATCCTTATTTAATCTCATACCAAAAACAAAACCAGGGAAAGATCGTTTCAAATTCATCATTTTGAGTAACGTCAAACTTCTATTATACATAAATCTTATTTTAACCGTTTGCCTTTGAAACTGTTTATTTTTGAACCAGTGATACAAACTGCATATAAATCAATACAATTCATGGATAACCAACTCTTAGTCTTACAGCAACTGATAACTCACAGAACATTACTTTCTGTAAGATCTAAAGTACTGTTGAGAATGCAGAAGAACTGATTAATTCTAGAACTTTTAACAGCACTCACAGAAGTAAAATCCCACAATTTAACCCTGTCTTTATATGGCCACACAAAAAAATATTCCGGTTCTCAGTCAATCCTTACCAATTATCTGATGTGGGAGGGAGGTTTTTATTTTTATACTTTTATTTTGTCAAATAAATTCTGCTGGACCAAAAGACTATCACATTTCAAGGCATTACATTTATATCATCAGGCTGTTTAAATTTCAAGTTCAAGATTGTCCAGTGTCATTTATGATTGTCAGTAAAAAATTTCAGGGTTGTGTACTTGATAAATGAGATTACACCACATTTCTAGATTCATTCAAGTTTTTCAAGAGCTACTTCCTGAAACTGGAGTAAAACAATTTACATGCGGTAATTAATAAGACTGTTTTTATAATATTTGTCTTGAAAATAAAAACAGTCATAAAGTCTTTTATTTAAGTGACGCCGGGTTATCTGAGAGCCATAATACTATTTTTTATATGTTTTAATATCATGTATAAACTTACTGTTAGATATTTCGCTTGTGATATATGTATCTGATGTAATAAATGGTCTAATATTGTGTATAAACTTACCGTTAGATATTTCGATTGTGATATATGTATCTGATGTAATAAATGGTCTAATATTGTGTATAAACTTACCGTTAGATATTTCGATTGTGATATATGGATCTGATGTAATAAAGCTTGTATAAGCCGAGATAAACTACTCTCTACAGTCTGTTTCACTACAGTCATAGGGGAGAAATGATACGGTTTCACCAAGCCTTGAACTATAGGAGGTAAATCCTCCACCAGTTGATGGGAAAGACAACTAAATGCACAATCTGTCATATCCTGAGCACAGGCTGTCACTGGATCATGTTGAGCATTGTCAACTGCGAAAAATAAATTTGGAATGAGCCTGAAATATAAATAAAAAAATATTATTTATTTAATGAAGGTATAGAAATCAGAAAAAAGGTTTAAAGAATAAATCACACCTATTTCTACAAATGTTAACAAAGCTGTAATATGTTTAATAAATCTAATTCTTAATGACATTTGTGCTTGGAATTTAAGGAAGAATTATCTCTTTGAAATTGAATGTTATATAACAGCAGAATGTTCAAGTCATGGGCACTATGGATAAATGGAAAGCACTAAGTACCACAATTTAATTGCAAATAAATGTTATTCTAGATCCTAAGGTCAAACATTTGTAATTATAAGTTCTTCGTGGTATTGATTAATTAAATAAAATAAAAAAATTCGAAACTGGAAGAATGTACTTTTTTCTGGAAGAAATATGAAACAACATTTTAAATAGATATTCCCAAAGAACAAAAATTTAAACTGGTGTGGTTTACCTAAAAATGTTTCCAATCATAAATTTATATTCAAAGAAATAAGACATTTATTTTTTTATAAATCTCAAACTATTCAAATAATGTGATCAACAGGGTAAGGATGCAATGTCTGGACATGGTCGATTCATTCAATCAGCCTAATCAGAATTAACAAATCAGAATCAACTAATCAGAATTAACGAAGCAGAATTATAAAATAGGAGTAATGGATCTAACGTGCAATACGTTTATATATCTTACTTGACTAGAGCTGTAGCAGCAGCATGTCGTACTCGGGTATCTTCATCAGCTAATAGATGTAACACGACATTATGTATATAATACTCCTGTATTTCTAACTTCTACAATCATAAAACAAACGGTCAATATTCTGCCAATAAAACTCTTTCTTTATTGAGAAAAAAGTTAAAGCTATCGATTGCCATTTGTATTTAATCCTCCTTGATCCTATGTATATTTGGTCTGTCAAGGTTTCTATTCAGAGCATTTTTAAAATCTTATTATTTTTAAAGAAATGACTCAAAGACAAACAATTCTCCATAAATGAACATAAAACATTTCTTACCCCTAGATAATGATGTTTTCCAGTTTCTATTTCTTCACAGATGTTTTCTAAATAAGCTACAACTTTAAAATTAATGCTGCTAATAATATCTAATAATTCTACCTGAAAATAAATCAAAATATTATATTATATTTCTTTGCATGAAATGTGATATGAATCTAACAGTTACAGTTGCCGCTTAACATTGATACTCTGGAAAGGGGGTGGAAAAGGATTCATAGTGTCATATAGTATAGTGGTGTATTGTATATCATTGTGGTCTGAAACCATATGTTAAAGTAAACACAAGTTGTCTCCCTTATGTTATAGTTTTTCTGCCTTTTATGTAATAAAGATAGAGATTGGAATTCTAACATGGAGAATTGTTGTTTTTCCTTTCACCCCGAGGATCCAAGGATTCGAATATAAAAATAGTCTTCTGATTTTGGGGAGTCAAATGGGTTTTAAGGTGCATTTTTACAAAGAAATGGACATAGTTGGGTATCTTATTGTCACGCAGGGTTTGTTCCCTTCATTCTTACAAAACAAACGGAGCTGGTTTTCACTTACTTTAACTAACCAATATGGGTTATTTCTAATCTCTAACAATTCTAATAAGACCTGTAGACCTAGTCCACCATGACAACTTTCTATAAGACTGGATAAACACATCTGTAGAGCTATAAGAGCTTGTCTTGTTGCTACTGAAGATTCATCTTCTATCACATGTATTAATGTTTCTACTAGATTATCCAGACATACTTCACCTGTAATTTAAATCAATAAAGAAAATGAAAGCATGCCTAATTCTTTATTCTTAAAGTGACAAGCTACATGTACCAATAAATTGTAATTATTTACTTATTACACGTAACAATTTAAAGTGTTTTTGAATCTCGTTGAGAAAGTTGAATATCAATCCAAAAATGATTCAATTCTGATGAGCATAATTAATATCGGTGAATTCAATCCGAAAGATTAACTTCTGTTTTTCTGACAATTTATATACAGTAGAATCTGTACGAGCAGCCACTCCTTGTAAGTGGTCTCGATAAATCCCCCCTGTAGAAATTCTATTGTTTCATGTCTTTTTTAATCAATGGTCACTGCTCTAACACGGCCAGCGGTCACTTTTTTACTAATAAATTGTTTGAAAAACAGAAATGACGATCAGCAACTTCTTTGGACATAAACAGATAATAAATTTATTAGATTACCTACCAATATCAGCTGGTGAAGTCAGTTTTAACCATTTGTTAAAATCCCCTCGACCCTCAATTAAAACTCCCTTTATAAAACTACTGATAACCACAGACGTTTGACCTTTTAAAATAGGATCCGGATGAGAGGCATATAAAACTACTTCACGGATATCTTGATCACCTGAAATAAATGAAACCATATTATATATTAGCCCTTTGTTACTTTGTTATGGAAGATGAGTAAACTTCAATTAATGAACGATTTCTGGGTAAGTTTACTATAAAGTTGGCAGGGGTAAACAAGATGAAAAAGTTGGGGACTGCATATACATGTACACATGGAATGGGGGCTAAGCCCCGAGGTTGCTTGTTTGATCCTTGCATTGGTCGAGAAAGTTCATCGGGATTTTCCAACGTTGTTTCCCCTTGTCAGTGGTGCAGGGAGGGGGGTCTGACAAAGACAGCAGTCCAGTCGTTTGTATGGGACGGAAAACAGAGGTCCTGTGTATACACATTGGCATACAGGCAAAAGATCCCTTGGTAGTTGGAATTTGATATAAGAGTAGGCCATAGTGCAGCTGCCCGGGCGAAATTTCCAGCACAGTAATCATAGCACACTGTGTATGCCCGTCTTCATTAGTCCAGTCGGAACAGATACAGCAGAACGTTAAACTCCATTTCATTACAATTCATATTAGCATCAGTTTCATGTTGATCTTTAAAAGTTATTTAAATTCCACCTACCTAATTCACCTGGCAGTAATTTTAATAAAAATATCTTTGGACACATAAAAACAGCTGATGCTATACAACCTAAAGCTAGAGATTTGGAACTAACTCGGACACATTTATCTAAAATCAGTCCTTGTTTTGTTCCACTTAATAAAAATCTTCGACACAACAGTCTCACACAATATATCAATGGCATCTCATTGTCTGTAATATCACCAAAATCGTGCAGCTCTTTTGTTGATGTTGCTTTGGTTATTTCAATTGTTGGCGTTTCTTCGTTTGGTGGTACAGGACTCACAGCTCCCGATGTTTCAATGTATTCTGGATTTCCATTCATATCTTGTGCTACTTCCAGCAAACTTCTTGTTTGGTGTTTTGGACTGATACTTTTAACACTAACTAAAGTATCTTGACTTGGACTGTGAGAGAGCGTAACCTTTTCAGATTTTTCTTCATTCAGGTCCCCGATATCAAGACTCGAGTAATTTGTATCTGATGTGAACTTAACAGACGATTCAACGGCTTGACAAACATCTGATTCTGTGTCTACTAAGTCAGAATTCATCGATTCCAAAGGCAGATCCTCTGATTGGTCAATGTCATCATCTAGAGCAGAAGTGTTAGATTTGATTGGTTGATCTGTTGCTATGGAAATATCAGCATCTTCCTCCAATCCTTGGTCATCAGCCATAACAGAGAGTTCGGCAGTGCCTATAGAAGAGACAAATATAAAAATAGATTTGATTCAAGCTTAACAAGCAGATTCACTCATAGAGAGAGAGAGAGAGAGACAAATATAAAAAGAGAGAGAGAGAGCAAGAGAGGGGAGAGAGGGTTTAACATTCAACACAAACTAGGTCATTTCGGGACTAAACAAAATTTAATTTTATTTCAAAAACTCGCTTGTGCGTAGAGGTCTTTATCAGTGGGAGGAAACCAGAGAAAACCCATGAAGTTGGACAGGCGACCCTTCTCCTTGTCACATACAACCAGGGAATCCTGGAAACTGTTATTACCATTAAAAACATTACAATTCAGACAGAGCTAACATAAAATGATGTTTATTTAGCTTTAAGAAATTAGGACGTAATAAATCACCATTCTTGGTTGGTTGAAACAAACTCAGAATAAAACTATTCATTAATGACGATAACGTCTCAGTTGACATGGCTTCAGTCACCAAAACATCTTACAGAAACTTTCATATTAGTATTTTTCAGCATGGGCCAGCCTTTAGTTGGCAAAACAAATATAATTAAGATGACTCATATAAGTCCCGGATCAAATCTGGCAAAAAAAGCATCTAGTCATTCAGATGGGACAAAAAAAGACTGGTTGGTGAAGATAAGTATGACATTAAATATCATTTCATTTACTAAACAAAAATTTGTAAAATTCTTACTTTCGACTCTCATTCTTTCTCTTTCATCTATAAAATCTTGTTGATATATATGAGTTCTAAAAATACTCCCAGGTTTGAGTAGCAACGATTGTATGTAATCTGGGGGATGGCGTAATAGTTGCTGGAGTGCCTCTAAAGCTGCCGTAACAACATTATGATCAGTATGACCGGAGTAATATAATAATAGCTGAAATATCTGTAATAATAACATCAACAGAATTAAATTTTGTTTAAAATACAGACAACAAAGGTGAACAATGAATAATACGACAAAGGTCATAATAAAATCAATTAAAATGAAAAACTAAATTGTTAAAAAACAAAATCTCCGAATATTTACATGACAAACACTGCCAACAAAATAACACACACACAAAAATAAGGCAAAATCTCTTTCTGCCAGGATGCTTTGTCAAGCAGCTAAACGGCCAGCATGATCAAAAGTAAAGTTAAAGATGCATTATGTATGAGCGAAATCTGCCTATTGCAGGTTTTATCAAGGACCCAATTGGAAATAAACCAAGTTTTAATTTAAGCAGGTTTTTCTGGTTTATCCTCAAGAGGCTAGTAATTCATGACATCATTACTTTTTCTCTCCTCAAAACTTTCTCATCTTTTTATCATGTAATTTTATATTATCACCTCTATTGTCATGTTTGATATTCATCTTCGAAAAATAAATAAATAAATTTAAATGTTATATAACACATATTCACAAAACAATCCCATAATCAACTCTCCAGATCATTGGATGGGTGTGATATTGAATTGATTAGAACACTCATGCTATTTAATAATCTAACGATAAAATGGATAATCAAGTCTGTTTATTATCGTACTAATGGTTCTTGAGAATCTAGACTATCTTGTCAAAATTTCTAAACACTCATTAAAGTAATCAAACTAAAATTTCAAGTATATTCATTTTTCAAAATCTACTTTTGAACTGTTGAAGCAAGAACCGCCAGCTCTTTATCTAAATATTACATAATCTATCTTTTAAATATGCTGGGAACAAATAACACATTAACATATATAGTCACATGGCCAAATTCAGTACCAGACGAATACACAGTTTCAATGAATTATAGAAATGAAATAGGGCTTATATATTGTCCTACTGTTCTGATCCGACCAGGATGTCATAGAGTGTGCTATGGCCTAATCTTAGATCATTTTCTAACTGTCAAGGGTTCTTTATGTGCACGCCATTGTCTACATGGGACCCTGTTTTTTTCATCCCAACAGAACAACTATATGTTGTTCCTTGCCACACCCCTCAATCCTGCAACACTGACAAGACGGAACCAGGTTTATAGAAGAGAAAAAACATTTTTCACCTTTTCAACTTGCATTGCACTGACCCCTTCTTCTTTATCTTTCTGAACCAATCCGAAGCTTCCTTTCATTCCCTGATCTTTATCATCTGTGGAACTCATGACGGGTATAGCGTGACGTAAACATAGAATAACACCCAGTAATGTATATACTTCATGATTTACATCCACTGGTAAAACTTGTTCTACAAAGTAAACATTATGTGAAAAACCTTTAACCCTTAGAGGTGGTTGGGATGGTCTAGTGGTCTAGAGTGCCGAGCTTTAACCTCTAGCTGGCCGGTCACCTCTGGCTTGCGGCGCAAGCGAATTATTGAAATAAAATTAAGAACCAAGTTAGTCCCGAAATGTTGTGTTGAGTGGACGTTAAACATCATTTCTCTCCCTCTCTTTTAACCCTTAGAACCTGAAATGCCACAAAACAGGATCGATGTTGTATCGCATATAGCCGAAATGTCGATTTTGCGGATTGGGAAATGTCAAGCTCCAATGACGTTGACGTCATAATTAATATGACGTCATGTAAATCCAGGGAGGGACGTGCAACACCCCATGTATAGTCAGGGTTCAAAGGGTTTATAATACATAAATATCTACATATTTAGTTCAATGGTTGGAGATTAAAATTAATAACATTTCTTACAAATTATATATCTAAATTAACTTTTTAGCAAACTTGTCCTGTAATGTAGTGATAATTGGTGGACATATCATCCTTATCAATTGTCACATGTCTTGCTGCCTATTTTCAAATGATTACTTTATGTCGTTTTCTGTAGGATTAATAGAATTTAATTCTGGAACGTTCAATCAAGTACATGTACATGTACCACTTGCAAGTAATGTACACTTAGGTTAGTGCTGGCTAGTTCAGAATACAATATTGTTTTTCATGAAATGAACATGGATTGTTGACTTACCTAATAGTACTGTAATAAGATAGGAGAAGAATGACATCGGATTGCGGGAGTACTGACAGATTAGAACAAGAGATGTAGCTGTAGTACGCCGACAGACAGCAGTTCCTGAACGGAGATTTGGCATAAATGCTTTCAACAAACTCTGAAATAAATACAAATCAAATCAAAGTTTGATCATCTTAAAGAAAACCAAATTTGTTCTAGCTTAATTGATTCTAAAATAAATGAAACAAATATATGAAGACAAAACCTACACAAATTTTAAATACGCTGTAACCCAAGTATCATTCAATTTTGTTTATCTAGCACTAATTTCTTTCACATTGATTTAATATCAAATCTTTGTTTAAAAACTCAGGTTTTAAAACAACTAAAAATAATCTAATTTGTACTTGTGTCCAGCTTAAAGCTAACCAATCAATTTTGATAATGAGTGTCCAATTTACAAAACAGGCATTATGCAAGAGCTAAATCAGCCTATTGCATGTTTTTCCCCAGGCCTTAAATGTTATATAAACTATTAATTAAACATTTATTACCATGACAAGACCATCAATGTCTCTCGATGCCATCTAATGGTTCTAATTTTAAACATATTTGAATAGGATCTGCAGTTGATGATT
Source organism: Patella pellucida (assembly GCA_917208275.1). Classification (NCBI taxonomy): domain Eukaryota; kingdom Metazoa; phylum Mollusca; class Gastropoda; family Patellidae; genus Patella; species Patella pellucida. The sequence goes on from OU795039.1 coordinate 70,892,780, forward strand.
AACCATAAAAATGGATAATCGATACGTTATTAATTATAACAACAGTAGTAATGACGATCGAGGCTAGGCCATAATTGTCTCACTAATATCTAGACTCAGCATAGCCCTTTACATTATCTATTTTAGCGAGAACGATCAGCTCTTTATCTAATGTTCCCTAATGCCTCTTTAAAAAAAACAACTGTTACCTTAACTTCTGTGTCATTAGCAAAACCCATTAAAGAAGGACAAATTTTAGACATGGCTATTCCTAGTGTATCTTGAACGCTTTCTTCATCTCTCTGACAGATCCGAGTAAGACATGGTAACAGGTTTACTATATATGGTCTGAAAAAAACAAATTGAACATCTCTTAAGTAAGACCTAGTGGGCTGGGATATAAGAATTTACAAATGTATGTTGCAATATGCTTAATTCAGGCACTAATGAATTAGTACCCGGTACTTAGAACTTTGTCAAAATGAAATGAAATGGGGCTTAACGTCCTACTGCTATGCACCTAATAACCTGGGCTAATGAAAGACGGACATACACCATACAGTGTGCTATGGGGAAAATTTTGCCCGTGAAGTGTCACTACGGCCTACTCTTATATCGAATTCTAACTGCAAAGGGATCTTTTACGTGCACACCAATGTGTACATGGGACCTTGGTTTTTAATCCCATCCTAACGACTTGACAGCTGTCCTTGTCAGGCCCTCCGTTCTGCACCACGCCAGAAAATGAATGAACTTTCTCAGCCAATACAGGGATCGAACACCCGACCTCCAGACTTTCACTCTCAAATCTAACCTGCATTTTAATGGGCGAATTAAATGACACATTTCAGCAAATCTCCACAAGGCTGCTCTAAGAGTTCGTGATGTTCCATTTTTCTTTATTTCTTTATAAAGTTCAACTTGTAAACGACCCAGGTTTGTTTCAAGCAAAGTCTGTAAATAAAAAAAATACAGGGTGAAGAAAAAAAAAAACATCCAAATGAAAAATAAGAAAAAAAATTAACATTAGATCTTCTCTGAATATAAACGAAAAAAAGGATTAGACCTTAGAATTATCTGGGTTTCCCCTTCAAATTATATTACAGTACTACCTTTATTGTTCTGTTAAGACATTCATCAGCTACCATTCTAATATCAGACTCGACATCATCACATAAAGTTAAAAATGCTTCAACTGCTATTCCTAAAAACTTCGGGAAATCAGGAACAGACCTACAATCATCAGAAAAATCAGTCAAGCCAATTTGAAGAAAACACAACATATGCCAGAATGTGCCTACTTGTGACCTATGACAATGGAATTGACAAGGCTAGCTGGAGGATGGTGGCTTATATTCGTACATGCTACACAAATTACAGTTTGTTTATATCGGATTTTGAATCCAAAAAGAGCAAAAAGATATTGATTGATGCTAATAGTAAAACATTGATAGCCGCTTGTCAGTCCTTATAACACCCCCCAAAAAAGTCATAAGTACAATTCTGCAATGTTTGATATTTCATAAGCTGAAAATAAAACCATTAATTCCTATGTACTGTTTCAATTAATAACTAGGCTACTATAATACTAATACAAAAAAAGTAAAATTGTGTTATTATTGCTGAGAATGTCAAAGTATACGGCAGTGGTGCCCATTATGTCTATTTAGAGAATCCATATCACAATTTACCTCATGTTAACAGCACAAATACAATCAGCAACAATATTACAATTCACCATTTTATCTTTCTTACTTGGTGGTTGATCTTTCTTCCTGAAATCAAAAATAAGAAATATGTAGTCCGGGTGAAACGGTCGTGGGATGAAACGACCTGCTCTGATCGCCTACCGGCAGCACATGTGCTAATCACTATTGGGCTACATGTTTCAACTTTTGTTTCACCCTTTTTATAAACAAACAGGTGCCTTTTGGTAGACATTCATTCAATGATTCAGTAATATTATTGTTATTGTTTGGTGTTACATTATTGTGGACCTTGTCTTTTTGAGAAAAAAAACCCAACACATTTTCCAGTACATACTGTGACTGTATGCCACACAGTTACAGGTAAACATTTTTATCTTATCTCAAAATGTTGTAATATTTAAATTAAATGCTTCTGTGCTGTGTATGTATGTCATTAATAAATACAGAGATGAATTTATATAAGCCCCGGCTTGTTTTCAGATCCCAGATTTATATATATTATATTTATATTATGTAAATATTTACTGAATAAATATTGTTAGGAAAAAAAAAAATAAATAAATACAACGATATCTATTCTTGTTAAAAATCATACTTTGTTGATGTTGTGATTTCTTCGATGCCACTGGCTGCAGGTTGGAAAACTTTCAACGCCTCGAAGGCTTTGATTAATTTTTCAATAGTCGCCATTGTCGGTTGTGATATCGACGATTGTTTTCCGTTAATAAATGTTCATAAAATCTAATACGATCAACGTTTGCGTATGCTACATGGCGTCCATTTGTTTTGTTTATCACATTTTCACTTCCATTTCGACGCCATTGCTGCTGTAAGGTAAAGATAGTACAGATATTGACAGAAATAGTTTCGAATAAATATTGTCATCAAAATATTTCATTACAAATTATTTGGCGATATCATTGAAAAACTAAAACCAATTTCATTCGTAAAGCTTAGTAAAAAGGGTGTCTTTTGCATATAATTGATATAATTTGATTTAATTACAGAAAGAAAAAGAAATCTTGGTTGGAGAAAAGGGGAAACTACTCGTCTTAAACAGAATTATCTCCCATGCATTGTAAAAATAACCTCTGCCACATTATACCTGGGCTCTGTTTCTCGAATCCAAATTTTAGTTGGAAATTCAATTTTGATTCACTAAGCACTATACTAGGATCAATATTATCCAACCAAATTACTAAAAATTTGATTTTACTTCAGTTAAATTTCGTAAAACAGGCCCCAGGATTATAAAAAAAATACAAGAATCGTGCAGGCCCACCAGGCAGTAGGCTACCTATAATAATTTTGGTCTAACAAGACAATTTGATAATCAAGTGCACGTTATTAAATACGGGTTAATTTAAATAAACAAAATCAATTTAGGTTTAACAGTAATTCGCTTGCGCGCAGGGGTCTTTAGCAGTGGGAGGGAACCGGAGAAAACCCGCGAGGTGGGACAGGCGACCCTACTCCTTGTCACGTACAACCGGGGAAACCACACCAGTTGACTTAATGACATGCTTTACGGTACAGCGCGTACAATAAAAACATGAGCATCGCTGACGCTGCAATATACGTCCACATCCCTGCTTTCATTTCATTTCATGCTCCGAACCGTGCTAATGACGATGGGCATATGCCATACAGTGTGCTTTTTTGGGGGGGGGGGACGAACTGCGGCACTACGGCTTATTCTTAAATCAAAATCCAATTGAAATCTGGAGATTGAAATATGAAATGTCTGTAATATGACAAGAGGCAAAGAAGGTTAGGCGTTAGGGGTTTGTTTTGCCAAATTGACAGACTAAAAATTAACAAAAAAGTGGGTGTGACACCGATCCAGGAGGTCGGCGCATGTACCAAAATAAACAGTTACTGCCTGCCTGCGGTGTAAGGAAAAAATATGCAAAGTTTCAAGATGACCCATTCAAAATTGCAGCCTAAAGTGGATAAACATAAAAAATGGGCGTTATTCTGTCCCTGGGGGTCGGAGATGGAGCAATATAAATAGGTACAACCCTGTAGTGGAACGGCCTGGTGAAATTTATGTTCACATTTGGCAGAAAGGCTGAAATTTAGCACAAACATAGCCTAGCACCTACTAATCATAAAACAAGCAGGAGGCAACAGTTTCTGAAAAGTGCATTCTGCTTTTTTGGGACAAAAATGCAAAAAATGTTTTTTTCACGTAAATAAAATTTCAAAAATTGTTCACATCTGGCAGAAAGGCTGAAATTTGGTACAAACATAGCCTAACACCTACTTATCCTAAAACAAGCAGGAGGCAACACTTCTGCTCCGATTTTCATAAACTTGATGTTGTTACAATACTGAGAAATGCAGCTTTCTGGAAATAACAAGCTTCTGAAGAAGGAAATAATATTTAAAATAGTCGCCAGTTGCTAGTTGAAAGGTAAACAAATTCGAAAAAAATCACCTGCCTGTAAAATTTTAACTAAATGGAATTAGGCCTGCCTTCTGATCTTTTTATGTTTAGGATATAGGCCTCCTATGTAAATATGAGCCTTTCTGCCACCAAGTATCAATTCTGAAAAAAAAATGTAACCTAGCCGCTCCACTACTGTTATTGAAATGATTATAATATGTTGAATTTGAACATAGTTAAGTCGAGCGCTCGAGATATTAAGTCGAGCGCTCGAGGAACAGGCTAAGATAAAATAATTATCAAATAACAAATAAATCGCTCATCCCGAAAATCATGGATATAAAAATGACCAGTGGGCAGGATCTAAATAGAGACCACCGACGTTCCTATTAGTCCGGTAAATATAATAGATAACCTAGAACAAATTGCAACACAATTATTCTCCACGGAATCTGGTAGAGGGGTCCCCCAAGGTCTCCCAAACAAAAATATCGCCCAAAATAAAAAGATAGGTACTGGAGTAATTAGCACAAATCCAATATGGCCGCCATTGGCACCTAAAAAATTCAATATCTCGGGGATGGTTAAGATAGAGGGTGTAAATGTAATACGGGTAGATAGGAGAGTGGTGCAGATGTCTCAGAAAAACAGCTTAATGACGTACCCGTGACTTTATACCGTCATACGGCCAGCAATTAGCATAAATCCAATATGGCCGTCATTGAAACGCAAAACTCCGATATGGCCTCGGTTATGGTTGAGTTTTGAGGATGTAAATGTATTACGACTAGTGGTACAGATGACTTAGAAAAACTTAGCTACACGGTGTCCCTGTGACGTCGCACCGTCATACAGCCAACAATTAGCATTAATCCAATATGGCAGCCATAAAAACCTCAAAATTCCAAAATGATCTCGGGAATGTATGATTTTGTAGGATCAGGGGCGCCGGAACGACGCAAGGGCCAGGGTACCAAAACATAGGGAATCCCCCCCACCGGCCTTTAGAAAATTTTGAAATTTTTCAATTCCGAGAACGCTGTTTAGAGCGCCTCTAGCATTCCAAATTCCACTCTAAAACCCTCTAAAATACATGATAATGAAAGAGACAAATACCAGATTATTCACAATTTTCGTATCATATGTGAGAGCCGGTTAAAAATGAACAGACTAATAAAAAGATTGCAAACTTTCATCGTTGGGGCATGGGTATACATGTATACCCCAGAAAAGGGCAGGGTACCATTTGTATACCCTGGTACCCGGGTTCCGGCGCCCCTGTGCAGAATGTACATTTTTTACGAGTAGATAGGAAAGTGCTACCAAAAAGGTGACGTCCTTGTGACGTCATACAACCAAAAATTAGCATAATAATAATAATAATGACTTTATTTAAAAAGGGTTGACGATTAGGCTATAATAGCCCTTCTAACACCCTGCCCTTCGTAGAAAATATAATACAAAATATATAGCTAAGAAATTAAATTAAAACAACAGTACAATAATTTACAATAGCGGAGAAGAAATACAAATGTATATACAAATTAGGTAAAAGATGAATTTAAGTATATGTATATTATATGCTGGTCAGTGGTCATCTAACAGAAAATTCTTATGCCTATAGATTTAACAGATGATTGTAAGGAGTTTGATAATAGGGTAAAAGATCAATTAAGTAATCAGGGCATTGTTTTAAAAGAATTTTATAAATAAATAAACATTGATATGTCGATTTACTATTGAAAGGATTTTCAATTTGTCTAGTTGAGGGTAAACGTCGGCGGTATGTTTAACATCTAAAATTAATTTTAAGGCCATTATTTGCTGTCGAGAAAGACGGTAAAGAGATTTAGCATCAGATCTTTCCCATATTGGGGTACAGTAATCTATTGAAAGTGAACATTGTAGAAAAGGATACGGAATGGAGCTGGAAGATATTTTTTCTAAGTTGACGGAGTTAAAAAAGTTTCTGGCTTAATTTTTGTAGAAATATACTCGATATGATCTTTCCAGGTTAGATTATGATTAAGAAAAACACCCAATATTTTTTACCGAGGAGACGACTTTTAATGATTCATTACGTTAAATAATATTCAAAGTAGCAGAGGGTGTATTTCTTTTTTGTTGCGTCTTGATGGGCATGGCTTTAGTTTTCGATATATTTAATCTCATGTGTTTTTTATCACACCATGCTAATACTATATTGGCATCTTGATGAAGTTTTTGTTCTAATTCTTTGACAGTAGACCCAGAAGTGTAAAATGTTGTGTCATCCACAAAGAGGTCAATTTTTGAGGAAAGGTATAACGGTAAATCATTTATAAAAATATTACAAAATATGGGCCCCAACATTTATCCTTGGGGCACACCATGATAGATAGATTTATTAACAGATACTATGCCGTTAACAGACGTTCACTGACTTCGGTTCTTGAAGTATGATTCTAGAAAGAGAATTGATTTTCTAGGAAATTTTAAATGTTTACATTTGTCAATAAGAATATTATGATTTACTAAGTCGGACGCTTTTTTAAAGTCAAAGAATATTGCTCCACAAAGGAGATGGTTGTTAATATAATCATACATGGTTTTAGTGGTATGTGTTGGGGCTGTTAGACAAGAGCGAGATGATCGGAAACCTGACTGACTACTATAAAAAAGTTGATATTTATTTAAATAATTGTTTAAGATGTTTTTGAACATGTCTTTCAAGATTTTTTGATATATTTGGAAGAATGGATATCGGCCTGTAATTATTGGGGTCATCTTTGGTACACAAACCCAATATGGCCGCCATTAAAATGAGTTTGAGGGTGTAAATGTATTACGGATAGGATAGGTAACAATTGATAAAAAATTCCTCAATCTTGTTTTTGTATCTATAAAATTTGATTTTGTATCTATAAAATTTTGGTTTTACATGAAGTTGATAGATAAAAGATAGAAAATCCCTCAATCTTGTTTTTGTATCTATAAAATTTGATTTTGGTTTTACATGAAGTTGATAGATTACCCGCAGCTTAATTATAGCTTACAGAAAAGTAAACAGATATTTTATTAAAATTAATATTTTCTATACGGAGACCAAAAACAGACAAACTAATTACTTAATCGAAAATCTCTATTCTATCTCCTGCATGGTATATTCTAGTCTTCACAATGCCAGGACGTTGACACCATATTTTTAAAATTAATTATTATTTATAGTTTTTATATAGTTTGCTGAAAACCATTCTTGGTCCCTACAGAAAAGTCAACCTAGTTTATGGTTACTGTTTGAATAAAGAATAAGATTAACATCTTCTATTAAGAAACCAAAGACATACTGATAAAAAAAAACTAGATATTAATTTAACAGACGGTTGCTATTCTATCGAGTGCCAAACATATCCAAAGACAAAAGGATTATAATCGATATTCGAAACACAGCTATTGTTATACAGTGGAAAATTGCTTCAAAGATTGAATTAATCTGGAAATTAGTAAATTGAGCATGTCTAAATTGAACAAAGGCCACGGGAACGCAATGACACCTTAAATCTATTGAGGTGAAATATTTTAAAACTGGAGGACGTGAAAGAAACCCACCAGGTTTAAACGTACGAGCGCGGAATCGACACCACGCCACTTGACTTAATGACAGACCTGATTCAACGAACCATTCGGCCGACCAAGCCCTCGATTTTCTATACTGTAATGATATAAACCAACTGATAGGTTTCCCTACTTTATTACACATATGGTTATATAGGATATCCCATTTGCAGTAAGGTTGACTTTTTCGTTCAAGTAGTTTGTTCCGATAACTGAGTGCGATTGGGTTAAATGTATTTTAGTTTAGAAGTTGTTGATTTAGTATTTCCAATCAGCCATGACGGAGTCCCGCGGGCTATTGTCTATTCAAAAGCCCGTATTTGTATTCCGTGTTCTATCGCTTGGTAAAGAGGAGATAGAGGGAGAGAGAAATAGATAGATGGGGTTTAACATCCACTCGACACAAACTACGTCATTTCGGGATTAACGTGGTTAATTCTATTTCAATAATTCGCTTGCGCGTAGGGGTCTTTAGCAGTGGGGTGAAAGCATAGAACCCAGAGAAAACCCACGAGGTTAGACAAATCACCCTACATATTGTCCCGTAAAAATTAGGGATCGAAACCACGCCAGTTGACAGTGCGCACGTGCATTCAGACACACAGCCGCACTTTCCTATCTGTATATATTGACATCCTTCTACGTAACGTTTTCCGAGTGGGGGGGGGGGGGGGGATGAAGACCGAAAGATATTTGATTTTTGGCTAATAGGCATACTTGAGCTTATAGCTCTTCCAAAATGTTGCATTTGACATGTACATGTATACTGCTTTATATACTATTTAAAAAAAAGTAGGGGATATTTGATTTTTAGGTGTTTTTAAAGTCACCTAATGAAACTGACGAAGAAACAATGACAAAATGAAATGAAGTTCACATTCATCGATTTATTCCAAATGATCGTTAGACTAAGTAAGGCACAGACTGACCATTATAATGGTAAAATGATACCCGGGGTGAAACAGCAAAGTTACCAGAGCAGAACAACAAAGTCAGTAACGGGTGAATCCTCCTCTGTTTGCCAAACAAGCATTGATCCGACGTGGCATACTCCTTATGAGACGTCTAAGATTGTCCCATTCCTGTTGCAACGCAGCAACAAGTTCTTGGACATTGGCAGGACGTTGTTGACGTTGACGTAACCTCTGTCCAAGCATGTCCCAGACATGCTCGATGGGGGAGTGGTCGGGACTCAGTGCTGGAGGTAACCTGTAACGATCCTGGCCCTGTGACATCTTGCGTTGTCATCCTGGAAGATGAAACGGTGGACATGACGTCGTGCGAACGGCACAACATGGACTGGCAAGATGTTGTCCCGGTAGTACTGGTCTGTAACACGCCCTGCAACAACATGTAAAGCCGTTCTTCCAGCAACAGTGATGCCTCCCCACACCATAATAGAACCACCCCCAAATCGATCATGTCTGATGACGTTAACGTCTTGGAAGCGCTCGTTTCGACGACGCCACACCCTCCTACGTCTGTCCAAAAAATCAACAGTGAACCTTGACTCATCTGAAAACATCACATTGGTCCAGCGTCGATTATCCCAGTGTTGACGATCCCTACACCAACGACGTCTTGCCTGAATGTGATGATCTCTCAAACAAGGGATCACGCGAGAACGTCGGTCGCGAAGGTGACCCCTATGCAGTCGATTCCGAATGTTCTGGCCACTCACTCTCACACCAGTGTCTGTTTGAAGACGAACGCTGATCTGATTAGCTGTGATGACACGATTTCTCAAGGCCAAGGTACGGATAAATCGATCCTGGGCTTGAGTTGTCGCCCTTGGTCGACCTGAGCGTGGTCTGTCCTGTACAGATTGTGTATCACGGTATCTGGACCTTAGCCTGCTTATGACAGACTGAGAAACATTCATCGTCCGCGCCACAACCGCCTGTGTTGTGCCGATCTGTAGCATGTCAAGGGCACGTAACCTTTCATTTTGGGTTAACCGACGCATATCAAAATTTGTTTTCTGGTCACTAAAACAATTAAACTGATGTTACCACCCTGGAATTTAATGCCACAATGACTGTAACGTTTAAAGTCAGAGGCGTGCAAATCTTGGGTTGGACCCCCATGATGATCCCAAGCATCACCTGCTTTCCATGCGGTAGCTATTGGTGCGTTTGGGCGTCACATGCAACTGGAAATGTTTTTTCTGTTGGGTTCTATAGTGACTTTTTTCGTAGTCATTTGCATATTTTAGTATTATGCCCCCAAAATCAAATATACTTTGAATAGTATATAAAAAACATTTCAAGGAGAACAACGTGTTGCTTGGTATTTTATCATAATGGAATTATATTGAAGTCTCATAAAGTCCACTGAGTGAGATCGTGTTCTTTTGGTGCCGTTTTGCCTGACTTAGATCGTTAAGATTTTTGTGGTTTTTTGTTTGTTTCTCTAAATACATGTAAAGGGTACATTAGCTGATGTATCCCATGATTTTAATGTCCCGAAATGACCTGGTTTGTTTCGATAGGACCCCAGCCCCTCCCCTCTCTCCCTTCTCTCCCTGTCTCTCTCTCTCTTTCTCTATCTCTCTCTCTCTCTCTCTTTCTCTCCTCCATGATTTATTTCACGGGGCGGTGTGATTTATAAATATTCCAACAACGTTGCAAACCAAATCGTTGGTATGGAACTTACAATAATGTGTGTCCTCACACACAACACGTGGCTTAGCTTAATAACTTGAATTGCTGAGTCACGTAAGCTTTATTTGTTCGACATAGATTTGATGAAGTCGGCTATTATTTTCTATCTTTCGTCTGACTGCAATTAGCAACCACGAACCCTTCTACTTGTCATATAATAGGCCTACTACCACAAAGCAAAGAACTGATTGTAAGATCTCACGGTTCAGTGATACAGTATAAAACCGATAATATATTTTATTCAAAGCGTTCTCTAAATAATCATTAAGCGCTCCTTAACATCACACAAATTCTTAATAGAAAATTAAATTTTATATATAATTAATGTATTCATTCAGGCCTGAATCAGGCAATTAAAGTAGAAAATTAAATGAAGCCATTTCAGCGATCAAAGTAGCCATTAAAAAGTTATAAAACAAGGCTTTTATTTTCTCGAAGTAGATTCTAAATAAAATGACACACGCCTCTTTATGGCTTATAGGCTGTTTTTAAAAAATATTAAATATCGAGGATACAGCTCCAGGTAGATAATGCGTAGATCTACATTTGCCAAGTTCATAAGTGTCAGTTACAACACAAATATTTTGCTCTTCATTTCCAATACAACTGTAGGTTGCGTAGTTGGGAATTTACAATGAAGACTGCTTGGTATGTCCGAAGGTGAGAGGGGACCAGTGGCAAAGCCATAAATTTTGTGACCGGGAGCTTGGATACTTAAGCCATCCTTTGACGTAAGAGAATTTCGGAGGTGGGATCGCCCCCCCCCCCTTTTTGAGGTCATTATGTAGTCCGGTATTGACAAATTGAGACTGCTTGGTATCTAGGAAGGCGCTAGGGAACTTGTGGCACAGCCAGGAATTTTATGAAGGGGGGGGGGGGTAAGCTTGGATGCCGAGGATGCAGGAGCGATCAATCGAAGGGATTTTCGGGGATGGGGTGGATGCCCCCTTAAAAAATTCGAGTCAATTTCACGCCACGACCTACACACGTACTATTACTGGGCGGCTTACTATAACAATTACTCGTGGTACTACTAACTGGGCAGTGAAGCCCCGCTCCTCCCTGTCGATACGTCACTGGAGAGGACATGCTCCACCCAAAATTTTTAAAACTATGGCTCTGTTTTGGCTGTAATATTGGATGAGATATTCTAGTTTGTCTAATACATGTACATACTTGACAATGGCTCAATTAATTTTAGCGCACATGAAAACCGATATTACTTCCAGTTTCGAGAATGGACTCGATATTTTATGTTTACTAGAGGGTAAATGAATTGGTTCTAATAAAAAATTGGTCGTCTTTTAAGACGGGCGAAACAAAAGAGGCATGAGGAAACTGAGCTTCAATGGAATTATATCCATGTGGACAAAGAAATGCATGTCGTAGGTGGTAGGGTCATGTCCTTGAAACACCAACAACTATTAGCTCAGACTAAAGTGGTATTTTCTGTATGCCAGCTAAAATATTTACAGACATTACAAACCTGATTGTTCCGATAATAAATCTCAAAAACTCAAAATCTCAAGGTAAAAAATAACATAGTGCAATTTTAATATCTAAAGAAACTATACCACACCTAAGTCTATTCATGAAAAAGAAAATCCACAAGAATTCACTGAGTTCGTTTGTGTGTGTGTGTGGATTGGCAATTGGGGCTCGATATAAGAGTAATCCACATCGCCGACGTCCAGGCAAAATTTTCCTCATTGCCCAGCCAAAGCCAAAGAGAAGGACGTTAAACCACATTACATACACATTTTGTCATTTCATTTAGGTCATTTCAGCCCCCCCCCTATTTTGTAATGTCCTTTTATTCCACATTGCTTTATCGCTTTATTATCCTTTCATTGATTTTTTCTTATCGCATTACTGTTGACATGGCGAGATTTCGAGGGTGTTTGGAAAAGTTGAAGTTATATTTCAGGACCCCCTATCTCTCCGTGTGGCCATACATCCCAGAAAAGTTTATATTTGTGATGATGGTTTTTGTTTGTGGTGTATGTTACCCAGCTCTACATTGACCCCCCCCCCCCCCTTCTCACCTCCCAAATTAGAATTAAGTGGGTTCCTTGACAGTGTATTTCACGTCTCAGGTTTCTGTTATGTAAGTGTACGGTGCTAAGACCACATAAAGATAAGTTTTAAATATCCCTGCTATTAATTAGAACAGGTTTCGCTTTGGTTTTTATTTTTTACGCTGACTTTTTATTTGCTTTAAATCTTCCTAGTGATTAATCAGAAAATTTCACCTTCGACCCCCGGCGTCACAAAGACTAAGGGCGATTTTAGCAAGTTTACATTTTTACTGACAGAGTGATAACTTTCGATCATTTTTAGCATATTGTCATGCTACAAGAATGGCTGCGCATTCACTTTCTTAGTGCAAATGACCTCGTTTGACCTTTTACCCCGTATATCTCGAAAACGTCCCAACGGCGGACTGATTACCACTCGGCATCGATTTTACTCTAGAAAAGTTGGGACTGGTTTTGTGCCCATTTGGTGGACCCCCCCCCCCCGCACCTAGCCTCCAGTAAATGCATTGCTGTCTTTTCATCGCCTTACTTCATTGCTTGTTTCTTCTATTTTACATCATTTCCAACCTAAAATAGTTTTTTTCCGTCAAATTAAATTCTCGGTGACCGATTGCTAATTGTTAATGTTTTCCGAAAATATATCAAAATAAAATTGAGCAGCGGATCCGAAATGTGTGTGTGTGTGTGTGTGTGTGTGCGTTTGTGGATGGTCCTTATCGAGGACACACATTAGGATACACACCTTCTATTTGCGGACAAGGCCTGAAACGAGGTCGTCCTCGATTTGATCGAGGACGTCCTCGATTAGAACTGGCTATCCAGGCATGTTCAGAAGCCCCAAAATAGACATATCTGTAAAAATCACGTGATTATAATTCATACCTCGATAAAGCGATTCTGTACCGTTGGGGTGTATCAGTGTGTTTAGCATTTTTTATCAAGCAAAATTCCTGTGTGTATCGGCTAAATTTAAGATGTCCTCGTTTATGCTAGTTAATACAAGGTCCTCGGTTAATGGTTACACAACACACACACAAATAGTCACGTGAAAGTCAATTTTCGGATTGAAGAACGCCGCTATGAATAGTAAGTGAAAAAGAATACTCTATAATAACAGATATATTCGTGGTACGTGGTGTGTTTTGCTTCCTGGTAATAAATGCCGTGTCTTACAGTCGATAACATATGCAGACATATTCCGAGCATGGTCTATATAAATAGATGCCAACAGGCCCGAGGCTAGTGGGGGGGGGGGGCTGGGCTCTCTCAGCTTCTAATTTTCGTGCTCTTCGCTCCTCCTGCTTACGGCAGTCGGCGATGACCTTCGTTCATTGATTTTTTGTCGTCGGAAATTTATCTTCCTCGCCCCCCTATGTCGGCTAAATTTTGGTTTCTGGCTTCGGGCCTGGATGCATATGTAAGCATACTCGTTCCCTTCATCCTAAGTTAAAACATACCGGTATAACTTACAAACAAAAACAGGGGCTTTTGTGGCCTAAGGATAGATAACGTTTTATTGCACGCAAATAGAATAGATAGTTATAATATGCATCGAGTTTCTTCCGCGCTTTTCCTTTTTATCCAGGTACTGAATATGCAAACTCTCGTTATACGAGTGTGCTTGCATTGAGTGTCGGCCCCCATAATCGAGGACAATTACCGTAGAGTATTATATCTTCTGAGTGACTGATACATGGTGTTTCATATAATCAGTAACAGATATGTATATTAATTTGAAGGCGTGGGGGGGGGGGTACATATAGAACATGATCATCTGTCTTAAATTATGTGCTTAAATGCCAAGGGCGATCCCTTGATGAACTTGAAATAGACAACACCATCGATTCTTCATCTGAACATGATTTATTTAGTTCAGATGAAGAATCCTACGGTGATGTAAAAATCCCTCAGAAAACAGCTTTTACCAATCAAGCTAAAAAATTCAAATGGTCTGAGGATGAAATTTGTGCTATTCATTCCTTAAAACCTATACTACATCTTCGTATACCAGGAAAGAAGGACATATAAGAGGTCCAAAAAATACATCCGGTATTGAAGAGGAGATCTTGGAGAAATTTAAAGATTATTGTGGAAATAACAAAACCAAGATCTTGAAAGTACGATAATTATAAACCGAGTCACAAATGAGTGGCTTCCAGTTAGTGAACTTTACTTTCAGTTAACAGAAAACTATCATTACACACTACTTCACAAGTTAGTGAGAGCATAACTTTTAGTTTACACGTTTTAATAGTGAACTTTACCCATTTAGTGATAACTTAGCTTTTGTTACTTTTAGGTACTTAGACAAGACGTATTTAGAGTAACGATAACATGTTAAATGTACAATGTATTATATAAATCATGGTTTCTTTTTTAAAAGAACAACTCAAAGCAATGTTCGTTGTTTAATATGTCGTCTACACTGGGGGTCTGTACTCAATGCACGTACGTGTTAGGTGATCACAATCTTGATGCATGCACATACAGTCAACTGTATCGAATATGCGTGACATATAGTCAGTAACCGATTCAGCCCTGCAATCAGTCTTATTATTAGACACTTTCGTGTCTTACAATTAGTAACAGCTGTGTTGGGTCGTGGTAATAGATGTATGTTGTGTCTGAAAGTCAATAACGAAGACGCACCCCGGCACATACTGTGATTTATTGTCGGCAACAGATAAAGACGATGTCTTGCAATAATGGACACACTGATAAATGTAATGTGTAATTAACTATCTTACAGTCAGTAACATATACACTTTATGTCTTAATCAGTAACAGATACATGTATTGTGTTACTATCTTACAGTCAGTAACATATACACTTTATAACTTACAATCCGTAACATATGCATGTTTAGGGTATGCATACCTTGGCTAAAACCACGGGAGTGTCGTATACTTTGATACATGCGGTGGTTTATACGGTACATAAATAGATGCAAGATAGACATCTTTAAAATAATTTTGAAGTCATCGGTTATATGCTATTATAAAATTAAACCTCCTCTGTTTGACGGGTTCCCACATTTTACTTCATCGATAACATACTATTATAGTTTTACACGTCCTCTATTTGATAGGTACCTACACTTTTTGAGTTATAAAATTCCGATTTAATTTGTAAACAAAAAGAGAGGAATATGTGGTCTAAGGGGAGACAACGCCTTGTTGCACTCAATTAGAATGTACAGTACCAACACCAATACGTTAAGCATTAAATACCATACAATAAATCTTTGTTCGTGTGTCCAAAATACAATCTATTATTAGACGTGTGTCTAGGTCCTCGATTCATTAGTTCAGGCTTATATGGTCATACACATTTGCATCAAGTTTCGGTCCCCATAATCGAGGACAGTTACTGTAAAATATATGCCACGTTCCATTCTAAATGATGGATACAAGTCGTTTCTTATTACCATTAAGAACTATTTCCAGTTTTGTGAAAGACGACAGCGTACAATCAGCGGGTTTTAAAGTACGTACCTAAATTCAACGGTCCTCGATAATGGGGACCGACTCCTAATGCATGTGTGTGATCAAGGTCTATATATCATATAAACATACACCTATCAATTGAGGTCCTTTCACACATACAGCTGTTTAATGATAGACTTGTATCAACATTTGTTAAAATCTATTAATTTTCATATTACCAGTTATCCAATCTCCCTCTACGTGACTAACCAAAATACAATTATTATAAGTCACGTGTTTGAGTCCTTAATTCATAGGTTCATGCTTATCAGGTCATTCACACTTGCATTATGTGTCGGCCCCCATAATCGAGGACATTATGGCACGTTCCAATATACTTGATTGATAAAGTCTCTTATGGTCAGTAACAAATACATGTGCCGAAAATCGTGTTTTACAGTTAGAAATATATGCCACATCGTAATCCAATAAAAGACTAGCCATGTCCAAGAGTCAGCAAAAAACGATGTGTAGTAAATGACCGACACATTTCGTGTTGTACATGTAGTAATAGATAAATGTTTCGTACCTTTAGTTATATAACATTTTGTTTCGTACATTTATTAATGGACATATTCGTGTCGTACATTTAATACTAGATACATGCTGTGTCGTACCTTTAGTTACATAAACATGTTGTTTCGTACTATTATTAATGGATACATATCGTGTTGGTCATATAGTAATAGATACATGTCGTGTCATACATTTATATTTGAATCATGCCGTGTCGTACATGTTCATAATGGACACATGCTGTGTCGTACATTTATTAATGGATACATATCGTGTCGTACATTTAGTAATGGATACATATCGTGTCGTACATTTAGTAATAGATACATGTCGTGTCATACATTTAGCAAAAGATACATTTCGGGTTGTAGATTTAGATTTGAATCATGCCGTTTCGTAAATGTAATAATTGACACTTGCTGTGTCGTACATTTAGTAATGGATACATATTGTGCTGTACTGTTATTGACATATACATGTTGTGTTGTATAGATAGTAACAGATACAAGTACACAGGGTTTCTGACAATAATAACTAAGGTACAATCTTAAAACCATTAGTAACAGGTATTTGTCGTGTCTTACGGTCAGTCACAAATATACATAGTGTAACAGGCTCACATGTCATTAACAGTTACACATAAACAATTCCAGTAACAGATGCACTGGAAATCTTTAATCAGTATAGATAACTGTCAGTAAAAGATACAGGGGATATCTTTAATCAGTAATAGATACCAGATACACCGAGGATCTTTAATCAGTAATAGATACACCTCGTGTGTAGATAGCTGTCAGTAACAGATACACATGGTATCTTTGATCAGTAATTGATACATGTACGCCTGGTGTATAGCTGCTAGTAATAGATAGACATCTTCTATAGCGGTTAATAACAGATAACCGGGGGTGGGGGTCTTACATTCAGTAACATAGACATGTTTTAGGTTTAGGTAACAGAAGGATAGAAGCACACCGCGTCTTAAAGTTAGCAACTGGTCGATACACAAGGTGTCTTACAGTAATATACAAGGTGCGTCATAAATCAGATACACGTGTCTCAAGTAACAGGTACAAAAGGGGTCGTATTAATATATACATGCCGTGCCTTGAAGTCAGTAGCATATAAACATGATGGCTTACTGTAAAGAATACATAGGGCAACACAATTTATAGATACACGTCGTGTATAGCCGCCAGTAACAGATACACAGGTGGTCTTACAATCAGCAGCATACATGTTAGATGGCTTGCGTCGAAGCTAGTAACAGATACATGTGGTGTCTTTCAGAAACATATGCATGTAGTGACCTACAAGAACATATATATGTGGTGGTGTCTTACAGGAACACATACATGTGGTGGTGTCTTTCAAGAACATATCATATACATGTGTTATCGCACAATCAGTAATATATACATTTGGTACGTGTATTGTTACAAAAGTTGACACGAGTCCTACGGTCAGTAACGGCTGCCAGCAGTATCATGTCACAGTTACAGATGCAGACATGTTTCGAACATCATATTTATAAACAGATGTACAGTATACCTAGGTATGCCCCTCTTTAAATGAATTTTGAAGTCATCGAATACATACTATTACACATTTTTACACGTCCTCTATTTGACTGGTTCCTACATTTTAAGTTATACCATTCTGATATAATTTGTAAACAAAAAGAGAGGATTATGTGGTCTAAGGGGAGACAACGCATTTGCACTCAATTAGAATGTACAGTACCAACACCAATAAGTTAACCAACTATTTGTATAACATACGATTACTCTTTGTTCTTGTGTCCAAAATACGATCTATTATTAGACGGTGTCTAGGTCCTCGATTCATAGGTTCAGGCTTATCTGGTCATACACATTTGCATCAAGTTTCGGTCCCCATAATCGAGGACATTTACTGTGAAGAATATACCACGCTCCATCATAAATGATTGATACAAGGCGTTTCTTTTTACTATTAATACAACCATGTTCGTTAAGGACGACAGCGTAAAATCAGCGGTTTTAAATTACTTACCTAAATTCAAAGGTCCTCGATAATGGGGACCGACTCCTAATGCATGTGTGTCATCAAGCTCTGTCATATAA
The DNA here is from genome assembly GCA_917208275.1 of Patella pellucida. NCBI lineage: Eukaryota > Metazoa > Mollusca > Gastropoda > Patellidae > Patella > Patella pellucida. The sequence continues at coordinate 70,911,260 of OU795039.1, forward strand.
ACATACACCTATTAATTGAGGTCCATTCACACATACAGATATTTTGATGATAGACATATACGAACACATTTTTAACATTAAAATTTATTGATGTTCATATTACCAGTTATTCAATCTCCCTTCACGTGTTCAAAACACAATATATTATTAGTCGCGTGTTTCGGTCCTCGATTTATAGGTTCATACTTATCTGGTCATATACACTATCATTAAGTGTCGGCCCCCATAATCGAGGACAGTTAATGTAAGTGATTGGTACATGGTGTTACTTATAGGCAGTAACAAATACATATCGGTGTATATTACAATATGAAGACCGAAATCAGGTGTATTAAATCACATGTTTAAAACCAAAGGTCCTCGATAAGGGGGACCGACATCTAATGCATGTGTGTGTCCTCAGTAGACGGTGTTGATAAAGTGTCCTCAGTTTCCGAGCGTGTCACATGTGACATGCGCACAATCATCTTTGTGTGTCCTCTGTCATAGAAGAAAAATTCTCATTCTTAAAAACAGTCATAGGAGATAATGTGTAGCGAATACGGATAAAGAATTGAATTTATATTCTAAAATTGTTAGTCATTTCATCGAAATATTGTTTTAAACGTTGTCCTCGATTTGGTATATATATACCGATGTCCTCGAAAAGGACCATAAACAAGTATGTGTGTGTGTGTGTGTGTGGGTGGGTGTGTGTAGGGGGGGGGGTAAAGATTGACTTTCGTTTAGAAATGGTGACAGTTCCGGTTTACGGTAGCTTTTTTTATAATCTTCATATTCTTTAATAATCACTTTTTTCAAAACATTGTTAACCATTTGTTTTTCTTTGTAGCATCTTGTAGTAATATGTTTAGATCAGGAACTGATCTCTAACCGATACTCATCTTGATGTTATTCTTCTTCTTCGTGGGGTGACGCTCTTCGAAAAGACTAAGACTCCTTCAATTCAAGCCTGATCGAGGCCAACCATTGAGTAAAATGGCGTGGTTTCGAATCCCCGGTTATACGTGACAAGGCGTAGGATTACCAGTCCAGTCTCGTGGTTTTCTCCGGGTCCTCCGGTTTCCTCCAACTGTTAAAGACCCCTACGCGCAGGCGAATTATTGAAATAAAATTAAACCATATCTTAGCCCCGAAATGACCTAGTTTGTGTCGAGTTGACGTTAAACCCCATCTATGTGTCTCTCTGTCTCTGTCTCTGTCTGTCTCTCTCTCTCTCTCTCTCTCTCACAAAATATTAACCATTCTCTTTGCATTCGCCATAATTCAATAACTTTTACGTAAAAAAATATTTGTTTTGTTAATTTATAAATTTATCTGAATAAGCTTTCTATTGACATTGAGCCATAAATTCAATATATATTTTTAAACCGATGAGTATAGAATATCGCCCAACAAAAACGTGCGTTGGAAATAAATACATCATATAAAATAATAATTGGTATTAAAGGTTCGGGGGGACATTCATTTTACAGCTACAAAACAGAGCGTTTCCGTTCTAGTGACCATCCCGAAAGATACAGAGTTGACAGATATTATGATGTTCGAACCATAGGCACTGGGATTAAAGGGACAGTCCCGTATTATACAGAGGCTCAAAAATAAAAGTCTGAGAATGTATGAAAATAAAACGCCAAAATATAGGGGAATGGTGTATATACATTGTCTCAAAATTTCAACTCAAAATATTGAGTCATTTGGACGTGAACGCCAAAATTGCTTATCCGGACACGTAACCCTTTTAAGATTGATGGTCATTTTTTTCATTTGGTTACTTGATAATCGATTTACGTTTCTTGAGAGGTCTATACAGCGAATGGCCTATGTACTGTACTTGATAACAAAAGGTAAATTTTACCTACATATTATTTTTATAGAAAAAAGTCTGGTTTTATCCAGATACTGTATGATACAAAGGTCTCCATTTCCAGATGCAGACTGTCAGGTTTAAGTTGTTTACAAGCGTATCACAAAAATCGGGTTAGTTGATCGGCCTTAGATAATGGGTTTTAAATGATTTTAACACAAAATTAAGCAGTTTTATTCCCCAAAAAGTTATCGGGATTGGCCCTTTAAAATAGTAGTAAGAAATTTTATTTTACATGTAATCCCTTCAAGTGCCTGTGGTTCGAACGCGTTAGTTACAACATCTGTTCGCGTTAATTATTAATCTTAAATTATTACCGCCACGCCATGTGAATATTCGAATGTCAATAATATAACACTGCCTGGACTACACGATAAATAATAAACCCTTGGAACAGTATATCTTAAATTTTATGTTTACATCACACACAAAAAAGAAATTTGTGAACCAACCAGTTAGATTAAGCAATTTACATATGCATTATGCAAGAGCTATAAAGCTTCCTATTGTAGGTCTTTCTTTGGACCTTAAATGTTATCTAAATTATCAATTAGACATCATTTAGTCATCGTTAGTCTATGATATTTAGTGGATTTGAATACATTTTGTGATGGATAATTTATCGTAAAAATGGATAATTGAATGTCAATAATATAACACTGCCTGGACTACACGATAAATAATAAACCCTTGGAACAGTATATCTTAAATTTTATGTTTACATCACACACAAAAAAGAAATTTGTGAACCAACCAGTTAGATTAAGCAATTTACATATGCATTATGCAAGAGCTATAAAGCTTCCTATTGTAGGTCTTTCTTTGGACCTTAAATGTTATCTAAATTATCAATTAGACATCATTTAGTCATCGTTAGTCTATGATATTTAGTGGATTTGAATACATTTTGTGATGGATAATTTATCGTAAAAATGGATAATTGATGACAATCGAGGCTAGTCTTAATTTAAACGCTTATATCAGAGGGAAGCCATTTTCAGCATATTCTGTTTCATTATCTATTGTTTAACTCTTATAGCGACAACTGTCATCTCTTTATCTAATCTTACCTAATGACCTATCAACGAAATACAAATAGGACTATAATAAATGTCTTGCTAGAATTATCTACAGATAAAAAGAGTTCCGTAGTATAACCACGAACTATACACAAGTTCCATTATAGCATCTGTTTACAGGTTTAACATCTCGACCTGCGGTCTCGTTGTTTAAACCTGTTAACCCATGAAAGCCGTGCTATAAATATAACTTATATTAAGCAATTAGAGTGCACTTAACCCCTCTTTAATATTATACCACGCGAATGTTTAATAATAACATGTTTAATGTGACCATTGTATGACGTCAATTAACAAGAAAGATCAAAGTACAAACAAGTGTTTTATCTTCTTGAAAGTGCAACTAAAAGGCCCATTAACACTCTTATTGCTTATTGTAACTGAATAATATGTCCCAATCATTATTCTGGTCAACAAATTGTACTTTTTTTTCAATATTCCAATTATAGTAGGGTTCGAACTCCCAGGTCCGTGACCAATTTCCGGGGAGGAAGGTTTGACGATTGATTCTGGTAGGGGGGGGGGGGCTGTTCTGAGAATTTGTGCAGTTTGCAACCTCTGGAAAGTGTGGGCAACTCTCTGGAGAGGCAAAAATCCAAGATGGCTGCCGAAATAGCACCTAGACTTATAGTTGGGAGCAAATGTCATCAAACCGTCCTTGTAATATGTCATCTAACAGCCGACAACTGCAGGTTCAAACTTTTCGAATATGACCAATTTGAGATCGATTGGAAAGGATGAGCTTGTAGTTATAAACGCAGAAGATACTGATGTTTTGGTTTTTTAAAGCTATGTTTCTCATATGGAGTCAGGGTCTCTAGCAGTTAGACGAAAGGAGCATTTTTGGTACACAAAGATTACTGCCACGCGATGTGACGCTAATCGCCCAGTTCCACTCGATAACCGGTTGTGATGCAGTGTCGGGATTTTTTGGCCATTTCAAGTCACGTTTAGTACAGATACATCATTGTTAGATGGTTTAGGTGTCGCATTAACTGTATCCGATAACCTGGTAGCCTCCACGGAACAAGTTTTGCTGAGATGCATCTATAATGCCAAACACTCCATCTGCTTGTGGTAGAGCTAGCAAATGGCTAAAGATGAAAAACAAATGAACACGCCGTATCCCACCTGATCGAGATAGTCTGGAACATCACATAAAAAGAGCGAACTATCAAGCACAATGTCAGTAACGTATCTGATCCACTTGGACATGGATGGGAGTTGAATGAGGGAATGTGTGTTCATGTACGGTATATTAACCCGCCTTGCCACTTAAGTTTAGATCATTGGTAGACATTGATGATGGTGATGATGAGGAGGATAATGATACCTCTGTTACTGGCACATCTGAATAAGACAGTGCATTAGATTCAGAACTTTCTGACACAGACTCTGATTTAAGATTCGTGTGAAAGGTATACTAGTATACCTATGACTGTTTAGAAATTATGATATTAGGGTTAGTGCTATATGAATGACGTTTTGTGTATATAATGATATTTTCTGTATCTTTGTATCTTCATATTTACAAAGATACAAAGATACAGAAAATATCATTATATACACAATGATATTTTCTGTATCTTTGTGTCTTCTGTGCGCTGACTTTGGTTTCATATTTAACATCAAATGTATATTTCAATTGACATGAGACCATCAAAAATGGACTAAGCATCCACGAAAACCATAAAAACGATATATATTACAAGCTCATATTTCCCGTACCAGAATACATGACATTATTTTCCGGTTTTTTTTCACCATTTCCGCCAGATTTCCGCCATATTGGAATATGGGTGCATCAAAATGTCTTGGGAGTGTTTTTAATGGATTCAGCGACCCTGGAAACTATAAAAATAACATGTTACAAAGGCGGTTTGATGACATTCCCCCCAACTATAAGTCTATGTGCTATTTCGGCAGCCATCGCGGATTTTTGCGTCTCCTGAGAGTTGCCCACACTTTCCAGAGGTTCCAAACTACACAAATCCTCAGAACAGTCCCCCCTACCAGAATCAATCGTCAAACCTTCCTCCCCGGAAATTGGTCACGTATCTGGGAGTTCGAACCCTACTATTAATCGATAATACAAATTTCATCTTAACACACCGAATTTAAAAAATTGGAAAAATTCTCAACTACATGGTTTAAAAAGCTTCACGTAAACCTTTTCAAATGTAACATAGATTTAAGAATATTTTCGAACCCTCTGGACTAGTAAAAAAGGATGTAATGGATAATTTACACAACAGGTAGGAGATCACTCAAATATCTAGCAGTTAGAATAAGGTTTTTTTTCTGGACCAGCAAAGGTTTTATTGTCCCTTTAATTAAAATAACACGCGCCTTCTTATGGTCAATAAGCTGTTCAAATATTAAATATAGAGGATACGGCTTCAGATGGATTATTGGACAAATAGTTTACAGACAATGCTAACATCATTCTACATTAGCCTAGTTCCTAAGTGTTATTTTTTGGAATAATACTTTGCACTTTTATTTCCGTTGGATTACAGACGGAAATTTGTCAAGGATGCTACTTGGTTGTAAATTCCCGAAGGTCATAAAGCGAGCACGGAAGACGCGAGTTTGCTAAATATTCAGGAGAGTTTATCTCAGGGTGCCCGTCCGTCGTAATGAGCACATGCAAGTGTACTAAAGACACAATGATCGCGTGAGTCGTTTACGATTTACGAGGATTAGCGTCACGAGAGAATTAGTGTCATTTATCCCTTCATGCGACAAGTGTTTTTACTAACAATTTTATATCATTATTGTCAATAGTGTATTTTGTGAAAATTGTTTAATCTACGGATATTGTTAATTATGTCAGTATTCTTTGTTTTAAGAAAACACTACACCCGATACTGAAGAATACTTCTGCTTCTGCTCCTGCCGGAAAATGTCCACAATCAACATGTTGATTATAATGACATGTATTGATGGTGCGCATAGTGGCTGAACGTTAATGGTTAAAAATAGGTTAAAAACATTTTTCGTGATTACGGAACCGTACACAGCTTAGATTTAAATATATCTAGTGTGTCGGAGGAAAGGATGTTCGGTCTTAAAGCATTCCAGTCCCTGATGGTCCTTGGGAAGTATGTATATTTCCTGTAATCACTACGCTACGACAGGATGGAACTTGGTATGAATGGTCGTATATGTTTCTGCTACGCCTTAGTGGTGGCACAAGGGGGCTGTTGTTGATGTGGACTAGTCCTCTGTGGATCTTGAAGAACATTGCCAGCCTTGCATGTTTTCGTCTTTCTTGTAGCGTGGTCCACCTAAGATTCTGCAGCGTGTTGGTGATGCTGATTGTTCTCCTGTAGTTGTTAGTTATATATCTGACTGCTCTGTGCTGTACCATCTCTAGCCGATCAATGTCCTTTTTGAGGCGAGGGTCCCATACACAGCTTGCATACTCTAGCTGGGGCCTAACAAGGGTCATGTATGCCTTTTCCTTTATTGGGGGGGGGCTGATGTTGAGGTTCCCTCTTTAGAAAGCCGATGGTCTTATTGGCTTTGCCACAGATGTTACTGATATGGTTCCCCCAATTAAGGTCTGATGAGATGGTACATCCAAGATATTTTACTGAGTCCACTGAGTTAAGGATATGCCCGTGCAGAGTGTAGTCTCGTTTAAAGATTGTCCGTCTGTTTCTAGTTATAGTGATAACCTGGCACTTGACTGGGTGGAACATCAATTTCCATTTTTGTTCCCAGGCTCCTAATTGATCAAGGTCATTTTGAAGTGTGTCAGCGCTGCTTTCAGGGTGAACTGTCAGGTACATGATGGTGTCGTCGGCGAACAGGCGTACTTTGGAGCGTATATTGTCTGGCAGGTCGTTAATGTAGAGTAAAACAACGATGGGCCTAGTACTGATCCCTGGGGGACGCCAGCTTTCACATCTACTTTCCCCGATGTTTCTCCTGCTACAACTACTGCTTGTTCTCTGTGTGATAAGAAGTCTTGAATCCAGGTGTTGACACTACCACGTACGCCATAATGATTGATCTTATAGATGAGTAGACTGTGACATACCTTGTCAAAGGCCTTGGAGAAGTCCATGACCAAGACGTCAGTTTGGAGTCCATCCTCCATGTTGTTAGTTACATCCTCCACAAAGTCGACCAGTTGGCTGTCACATGACCTTCCTCGTCTAAATCCGTGCTGTAGTGGGTAAAGGATTTGTTGTTCATCCACATGGTTCATGACATGGCTGGTTACAATGTGCTCCATGATCTTGCAGCATGTACATGTCAGAGAGATGGGTCTGTAGTTTTCTGCCATGTACCTCTGCCCTTTTTTATAGATCGGCGTTACGTTGGCCATTTGGTATTTTGCCGGTGTCAAGCGATTTTCTGAAGATTCTTGTAAGGATTGGAGCGATGCTGTGAGCCAGTTCTTTGAGTACCCTTGGCTTGATGCGGTCCGGTCCTGCAGTTTTGATGGGGTTAAGTTTATTTAGCAGGCGTTCAATTCCTGGGAGGGTAATGTTGATCGGCTTTATGTCCGGGAAGCTACCTCTCATTGTGTATTTCTGTCGAAAATATACGTGTTTCCAAAATAATCTTTTTTTTCTTTCCTTCCTGTCTCGATATGACTTTAATTTACATTATTGGTATGCGCGATTGTATTCATTCATGAGAGCACAAAAACCGAGGCCCCGTGTTTATAGGTGTGCACGTAAAAGATCCCGTGGCAGATTGAATTCGATATTAAAGTAGGCGGTAGCGCCGTTGCCCGGGCAAAATTTCCCCCATAGCACACTGTATGTCCGTCTTCATTAGTCCGAGTTAGGAACAGAACAGTAGGACGTTAAACCCCATTTCATTTCATTTCAAATGATGTCAGAGGGTGATACACTGACTATTTTCCCCCACGTTTTGATAGCCAGTTCTTTCTGAGGATATTTCCACTCGTCATTTATAAGAGAGCTGGAAGTCGACAGGGTCTTTCAATCTAAAGCAAATACAGGTTCTCTCGCGTCACACACATAGAACGTTTTTAATTTTAATTTAAACATATTTTATTGTTCTAGTTAACAAGTGGATAAGGCACAAGTTTTACAACTTAGAACGCCATCTCCAATATATACATTTACATAAACAAAAAATCATAATCGAACATTTTACATTTATAATCAATTTTTTGCATATTCGAGTATGAAGAAAGGAAAAGAAAGAAAGAAAAATACTAACAGTAAAATAAGTGTAGAAACTATGTGAAATGTCATTTCATCATAATTTCAAAGTAAACTATTTTTTATATACCTCTGAACATTTAAAAATATATGCACCTTAGTTTCGCGGTTTAGTAAATCATTACTAAACAACAAAATATCAACATTTAATGGTATATCATCAAATTGTAACATTTTCAATTCAGTTATCATCGCGTCTCTGTGAATATTATATTTTGGACAGACGAATACTCTAAAATTGGCCTGATAAATACATTTTTTCCAAGTATTCTCTCTTTAATTTATATTTTAGTTTTCTTAAAACGCCTAACTGTTTCGAGGCATTGTCAATCAATTTATCAATATGTTTAGTCCATTTGCAGTCGCTACTGAAGATAATTCCTAAATGTTTATGTTTATTGACATGTTTTAGTATTGTTTCATCAAATTCAAATTCCAAATTACTTTCTGTGTTTGTTAAACTAAAAACCATTATGTCTGTTTTATTAGCATTGAATTTAACCAGCCACTTTTTTGACCACTCATTTAAACATTCTAATTCTAAATTAATTATATTTTTTAAAGTGTTGTAATTAGACGTCACATGTCCAATAGACGTATCGTCTGCGAAAAGTCTACCTAATCCTACTGTACCGTCGGCAATGTCATTGATAAATATAAGAAAAAGTAAAGGTCCTAAGACTGACCCTTGGGGCACACCCGCTTTGAGCTCGAGTGTGTCAGACAGTGCTTCTTTAAGCATTACTTTCTGTGATTTATTTGTCAAATAACTATTTAGCCAACTCAGTAAATCTCCTTTAATACCATATATTTCCAATTTTAACAGCAATCCTTTAATCCACACCGTATCGAATGCTTTACTTATATCAGCAAAAGTTATGCTAGCTTTTTGTTTCTTTTCAAGTGCACATAAAATCTCATGGTATAGTTTAATAAGTTGATGAGTAGTGGAAAAAACAGATATAAATCCCGACTGAAATTTATAAAGCAGCTTATTAGATATCATATGGTTAAAGATATGTTTGAATATTATCTTTTCCAATAGTTTACTTGTACATGATAAAAGAGAGACATGTCTATAATTATTTGGCAACGATTTATCCCCATTTTTGAATAGAGGAATAACATGGGCACATTTCCAGTCTACAGGAAAGCATTTTTCTACAAGAGATTTGTTGAAGAGCATGCAAAGTGGTTTTGAAACTTCGCGTTTAGTTACGATCAACATTTTGTTGCTTATAATGTCCACAGCTTTGTTAGCATCTAACGTAGAAATAGCATCAACTACGTCCAGTTCGGTTACAGTTATATGGGATAAATCAATCGCACATCTTTCCTGGAATTGAGGTAAATCTACACAAGGATCGTTTATATTTGTAATAGAACTAAAGTACTTATTCAGTATTTCGGATTTTACACTAGATTCATATTCTATGTTTAGATTGTTAAATGGATCTTTCATAGGAGGTAGGTCATTCGATGGACGTTCATTTTTTAATAACAAATTAATTGTTTTAAAGTAAGCCTTGGTATTTGTGAATTTCATTTCATCGAGATTTTCGTTGATATTTAAATAAAAACGTTGTTTTGCTTGCTTTTTTAAGTTATTGACCTTATTTCTCTGCCTTTTAAATTTGACTTCTAATACCTCATTTTTTGTTCTAAGGAAATGTTTTCTTAGCCTATTTCGAATTCGTACCTCTCTTCTTAACTCTGAGTCAAACCAAACTTTATCGTCGCTGCGAATGATTACCTCCCTTTGTGGAATATTTCTTTTAGCTATATCAAGAAAAGTTTCAGTAAAATTCCTACACGCGTGGATATTATCCGCGTTTACCATTAAAGCGGCCCAATCTTGTTTTTCAATATCCTGTTTCATAACGTTAAAATTGGCCCGTTTATAATCCCATACATTGCGCTTGAAACACTTACTATTAGTGAAACCACATTTTATTGTTACATAAGTACCAAGGTCGCTAATTACTCTATCAATCGGTATAGTATCCGAATCGATAACCTTGATGGAATCAGTAACCAGAATTGGGTCCAGTAAGGACGTAGTACTTGTACGCGTGTCAAAATGAGTAGGTTTCTTAATTGTATTTGTAATCCACTGAGCATAATAACATCACTCAGTTGATGTGGAAGATTGCCCGCAAAGTTTTTATTTAAATCACCCAAACATATAATATTGTTATTTTCATCTAAGGCAGTTTTTAACATGTGTTCAAAATATTGCCAATAATAAACATGGGCTTGCCTTTCGGACCTATAATTTATGTTAATCAGAACTGAATGAATTTTTGTTTTTAATTCGAACCACATACTTTCAACCAAATTATGTTCCAAGTCATTTCTCTACTTATGTGTATGTTGTTTTTATAATACATTATTATACCACCCCCTTCTGAATTTCTATCTTTTCGTTCGGGTATTTCAAATCCTTCAAGACGGATGTTGCCATGAAAAATTGATATTGTATTTTTATCGGGTTCGATTCCGGGACCTGGGTTCGGTTCTATATCACCTGATAACAACAATAAATGTATTAGAACAACCGAAATTGAATTTAACAAATAGTTTGATTTAAACACATGCAATACCCTCACTTTAAACTTAATACAATAATTAGCTATTAACCACAAAAGAATATTATCTCGTTCAGCTACAATGCTCACTTTCCTGAAATTAGCCATACCTATGTTGTTATAAAACAATCCAACTGCAACTCTATGTGACTCTACATCACTACCCATTATCAAATACTAGCCTCAATTTCAGTTGGAAGGTTCTGACACACTCACATAAAAACAAGATACGTGTACCACGGCATACAAATTTGGACGATCACACAAACATAAAAATGAAAAAAGGCATAAAAATATGTACAACTTTAAAACGTCATTAATTGACGTTTTCGTCATTTCCTTCTAACGGTTTACGGCATCCATCAAAAGAAGAGAAAAGCAGAATAGATATTTTGATTTCAAGCTACTAGTACTAAATTTTGTACTATTTGCATTATAATAAATATATTTATACAGTGTTTTTATACCAACGAATGAGTTTTAACTCAATATTTATGTTTAGCGAGGCATATATTTATAATATATTTGTAGCCCATTAAATTGTATGGTACAAAAAAATAAATTGTAAAGTATATTTAAATTTTAAATTAATTCCTAATAATTAAGGCCGCATGAAGAGAATCTCGTGACGAGGTTGGTAATGTTTATTTTTAAACAGAGCTATTTGACGATGTGAAATGTTGTGATCACAACCATGTGACAGAGGGCTAAAATGTTTGTAAACACAAACACGTGTTTAATTCGTGTAGACAAGCCTGATAGTGAACTTGTAAATAATTGTAAACAAAGTAAAAAACAACAACATATTATATTCATATACATTAGAGAGAGAGAAATGGGGATTTACGTCCACTCTACACAAACTAGGTCATTTCGGGACTTACATATGATTTGACTTCATTCAATAAGTCGCTTGCCCGAAGGGGTCGTTAGCAGTGGGAGAAAACCGGAGGACCCGGAGAAAAAACAACGAGATTGGAACATGTACACGATTTGACAAGTTAATACTTAATGGTTTTATTATAATGGTTTATTATTATTAAAACATTTATATAGCGCTAATTCCACCAACGGTGTTCAGAAGCGCTTTACAATCATATACCAGTAAAACAGAAAATATATAAAACAACTAAAAGACTACAAAAAGATGCAATATAATAAAATAATATATATCTAATTAAAAGCCTTTTTAAATAAGTAAGTTTTAAGAGCACATTTAAAAGATTGTACTGAAGGGCTAGAACGAATATCAGTATCAGAACCAGATGGTTTTAAATCATTCCACAGGTTTGGGGCTAGAAATGAAAACGATCTTTCACCATATGTAACCATTCTAGCTGATCTTGGTTTGAGACGATAAACGTCATTTGAACTACGGAGAATGCGAGCATTTGTTTGTTTTTCAATTAGATGACATAAATAAGATGGGGCTAAGCCATGAAAACATTTATAAGCAGTTAAAAGGATCTTAAATTGAATACGATATGGAATGGGAAGCCAGTGAAGTTGTTTAAGTATGGGAGTAATATGATCATGTCTTTTCGTAAGGGTAATAAGTCGTGCAGCGGTGTTTTGAACTTTTTGCAATTTGTATATTAATTTATTGGGTAAGCCGGATAAAAGTGAGTTAAAAGTATCAAGTCTTGAAGTAATAAAAGCATGAACAAGCGTTTTAGTTGAATCCGGGGTAAGAAATTTACGAATTTTGCCAATATTACGGATATGAAAGTAGCAGGATTTACAAATATTGTTCACGTGATTAGACATGGTCATTTTACTATCAAAATAAGCTCCAATATTGCGAACAGAGTTACTAGGAGTAATTTCATTTCCATCAATCTTAATCGAATTGGAATCAGTTATGGTGTTGAGGTTATGATTAGATCCAAGCAAAATAAATTCAGTTTTATCACCATTTAAGCATAGAAAATTTACTTACATCCATAATTTAATTTCATTGATACACTGCTTAATATTAGATTTGCTCAAAGCATGCTCATTCGCATTTAAAGGATTAAAACTTAAATACAGCTGGGTATCATCAGCATAAATATGATAGTCAAGACCATGTCTTTTAACAATTTTACCAACTGGAGCAGTATAAAGAGTAAATAAAATGGGTCCAAGGACCGATCCTTGTGGTACTCCATATAAATTCTTATGATAGTCTGACGTCACATTACCGATAACAACCCTCTGCTTTCTATCAGTAAGATAACTTTCAAGTAGCTTTACCACCATTAAAATTAATAGTAATAATAATAAAAAAAACCAAACATGTATACATATTCATGATTCTACCAGTTACTAATAAATGATTCCAAATAAACTGACATCAACGTGTGTCTACTTTCAAGACGTTACCACCAACAAAATCGTTTAAATTATATATATAATAAAATATAGGTAAATACAACTCCCAGCAAACATGGGGGTTGGATGGCTGAATGGTTAGCGTGCGTGCGCTGTATCATAAAGACTTATTAATGTCTAAATCTCATTTTTCTCAACTTTTGCTCGAGCCAGATTTCTCAAACCTTCATACTCAAGGGCGCATAACATAGAACGTGCCCGTGGACATAGCGGACTAATCATACTTTACAATAATATTCGAAATCGGAAATTGGGTGGCTAAATGGTTAACGCGTGCGCGTTGAAACAGCCGGCCAATCATTGAGTCAAGGGGCGTGGTTTCGATTCCCTGCGTGTATGTGGCAAAGAGTAGGATCGCCTGTTCAACCTCTTGGTTTTTTTTTCGGGTCCTCCGGTTTCTTCCCACGGCTAAAGACCTAACGTGCATGCGAATTATTGAAATAGAATTAAACTATATGCAAGTCCCGAGATGACGTAGATTGTGTCGAGTGGACGTTAAACCCTAAGCGTATATACGTAATTTGCTCAACTTATTATATTAGATGTATGAAATTGGTCACTGACAACATTATTCTGTGAAATAATAACTAGTAAAGACCCCCCTCCCCCTTGTGCTTTGGGAACCATGGTGGCGCAATGAGTATGGCACTGGCTCACTTATCAGAAGGTCGATGGTTCGATCCTGGTCCTAATCTTAGCCAAGAAGGTACCTCGAGATTTTCCAGTGTGGTTTCCTGCTGCTAGTGATGTAGTACGGTCGACCTGGTAAGAAACATACTCTAGTCGTTCGGATGGGATGACAAATCTTTGGCATGCACGTAGAATAACCCTTGATAGGAATCCGGTGAATAATGTTCGCTCGCGTAATAAATCATACAGTTTGCTATACACCATTACAATAGGTAGTAGCGGTCCACGGTTCTAATATGATATGAAACAATAAAAGCTAGCTAAAGGCATTTGAATGAGTGTGGATCTCGGATGGTCTAACACATATGAATTCAAAAGGTAATCTATTACCAGAAACAAAGCACTGCTCTAAACCAAAGTTAGAAGGTCACTTACGGGTTATTGAAATAAAGGCATCAACTAGCTCTTTAGTTGGATCAACTGTTTCTGACCCATTGTTCTGAACTTGTTTCTAATGGCGTTACTCTAAAGAACACCATGGTACAGTGATTTCTCCCAGAATTAACTAGTTACTTTGGATATTATTTTAAAAACATTAATAGGTTTAATATAAAAGGAATCAACACTGATGTGGGTATATCAGTACGAACAGAAAGCGCTAGCCGTCAAATTAGTATTTTGGTGTCTTTCTTTAATTTAGTTTATATATATATATGTTAGCTGGGAGAGAGAGAGAGAGAGAGAGGGAGGGAGGGAGGGAGGGGGGAGATAGAGAGAGAGAGAGAGAGGAGAGAGAGGGAGATGCTAGGTTTTTGATAACAAGTTACATGTAAGTCTACAGTTATTTTGTGTATAATAATATCCAAGCTTAAATGATTTGATTTTCTTGTAGAGAAGGATACTGGCTTTTCATTTTGATACTTATGTAATGATATAAGATGGATAAGGGTCTTTAGCAGTGGAAGGAAACCAGAGGACCTTGAGAAAACCCACGAGGTTTGACAAGCGACCCTTCTCCTTGCCACGTACAACCGGGGATTCGAAACCACGTCAGTTGACTCAATGACAGACTTTATGATACAGCGCGCGCACGCTAACCATTCAGCCATCCAACCCCCATGTTTGCTGGGAGTTGTATTTACCTATATTTTATTATATATATAATTTAAACGATTTAAAAGAACGAACTCTCAGATTTAATCTATATTTAAAAAACTTTTACATTAGTGCCAGGATATTTCGGCCTTGCCTTACGGCGGTAAATGATAAAAACTGATTTCACTAATGGTTTAATAATAACATTTTAACATTTTAAAGTGATTTTCGTCCGTCTTGGGGCTATTCATAAATATGTCATTACATATAGATGGACACTATAGTATATTTATAAATACATGTATTTACATAGTAACACCGTGGTTTTAATTGGCCATAGTTACCATTGTCTATGGTTACTTAGTATAAAGGTAACGAGCAGAAAACATGTATACACGTGTGTTGAATATTGGTGCAATACAATTTAGAAACAATGAACGGAAGATAATAAAGGGATAGATTAAGAAAATTAATAAAGGGATAGATTAAGAAAATTAATAAATGAAATTAATGGTCAATAAAATGGTTCTCCATTAATTTCCTTTTCGTGGTGTCATCGACTTTTATTTTATAAAAGTGAGAATTTGAAATTTAACTTGTTAGTGTTTTGCACATCTAAAGATATGTCGATTTACGTATAAGGGCTCGTATTCAATATAACAATCCCGTCGATGGTTGTGTACTCTATCCCGTAGATGCGTGGTCTTCTCTCCGATGTAGACATTTTGACATATATACTATTAAAAAAAAGTAGGGGATATTTGATTTTGGGGCATAATACTAAAATATGCAATCGACTACGAAAAAAGTCACTATAGAACATAACAGAAGAAACATTTCCAGTTACATGTGATGCCCAAACGCACCAATAGCTACCACATGGAATGCAGGTGATGCTTGGGATCATCATGGGGGTCCAACCCAAGATTTGCACGACTCTGACTTTGAATGTTACAGCCATTGTGGCATTGATTTCCAGGCTGGAAACATCAGTTTAATTGTTTTAGTGACCAGAAAACAAATTTTGATATGCGTCACGTGCCCTTGGCATGCTACAGATCGGCACAACACAGGCGGTTGTGGCGCGGACGATGAATGTTGTGCCGTTCGCACGACGTTATGGCCGCCGTTTAATCTTCCAGGATGACAACGCAAGATGCCACAGGGCCAGGATCGTTACAGGTTACCTCCAACAACAGAACATCACCATAATATTAACTTGGCCAGCACTGAGTCTCCACCTCTCCCCCATCGAGCATGTCTGGGACATGCTTGGACAGAGGTTACGTCAACGTCTACAACGTCCTGCCAATGTCCATTGTCCAAGAACTTGCTGCTACAGGAATGGGACAATCTGGACCAAAATGACCTTAGACGTCTCATTAGGAGTATGCCACGTCGGATCAATGCTTGTTTGGCAAACAGAGGAGGATTTACCCGTTACTGACTTAGCTGTGATGCTGTGGTAACTTTGCTGTTTGACCCCGGGTATCATTGTACTCTTATAATGGTCAGTCTGTGTCTTACTTAGTCTAACGATCATTTGGAATAAATCGATGAATGTGAAATTCATTTCATTTTGTCATTTGTTTCGTTGTCAGTTTTATTAGGTGACACTTGAAAATCAAATATCCCCCACTTTTTTTGAACAGTATATGAGATTTTGTGTGTCACAATTCATATTATCGTTGACGCTAAAAGTAAAGTTATGAAAATTATATTTGTTATTTGGCGTTATATGGTCGCAACATTTACATCAAAGATCCGAGCATTTAGATAAATAAAAACCGGTCCTTGTGATAGATGAATTGAATTTTGCTTTGGTTAAAGGAGCTAAATCGCTAACATTTGGGGCCTAGAAATTCACAAAAGTGTGTCGCAACGCATATAATACTGTAATATGAATGAATATAAACTGATTTTCATTCAATGTTTTCTGTTTTTACCCTAATTTCAAATCAGTTATGTTTGGCGAAATAAGCTAGCAATATCAATCAAGTGTATATTTCTAGCGTCTAGTTATTCCAGTCTACATAACTCCAATTGGTTTGGTGCAATGTGTCTAGCCTTGTCCCTCGAGTCTCTCAATACAACTGGAGATGAACCACATTATGGTACACGATACTTGTACCAATGTTATTCCAGTCTACATAACTCCATTTGGTTTGGTGCAATGTGTCTAGCCTTGTCCCTCGAGTCTCTCAATACAACTGGAGATGAACCACATTATGGTACACGATACTTGTACCAATGTTAAAGAAAATATTTTATCCTAAATATCGGATATCAGAAGCTCATCTTTTCCCGGTAAGTTTACATCACCAATGTTGATTTAAAGGGGGCCATCCCGATAACATTTTGGGGGTTAAAACTGCTTAATTTTGTATGAAAAGCCCTTAATAGCCTCTAACTTAGATCCGAGCAACTTCTTCAAGCTATGTGATACGTTTTTAAACAACTTCCAATCGCCGGTATGGCTCGGGGGCCGAAGACTTGTGTTCTGTTCGCTTTACACAGAAGTGTCTGGATAAAACGAGTCTATATATGTGCAGCTTTCAATCTAACCCTTTTGACTCACTTTTAAAGCTCTCTATTAATTACGTTAAAATTGGTTATAAATATAATCGCGCTTATCAAGTAAAACGACCATAACAATTTAAAAGAAAAACCTAAAGGAGCTAGTGTCCAGTTAAGCTTTTTTTTTGCATTCACGTCCAAATTACTCAATATTTTGAACTGAAATTTTCAGACAAGGTACATACACTATTCCTCTATTTTTTGGCGTTTAAATTTCATACGTTCATGAACGTGTAATTTTCAGATTCTTTAAAATTCGGGCTGGCCCCTTTAAATTGACCATTAATTCGTGTTTTCGATGTCGAAGATTTTGGAGGATTTTGAGACGTTTCAGATTCGTTGGCTATCTTTGTGATTTGATGAATTTTACATTGTTTGTCGTTTGATACCAGGATTGCCCTGCTCTCATACATTGTTTTAAAGAAGTTTGGATGTTGGGGGTTATTGGTAGAGACAAAGGTAATAATATTATCCGAACTGTCTTTTACTTGAGTAGTCCACAATATTTGGATATATATATATATGTAAATGTAATTAATTAAAGATTTACCATCAAAATCTTAGCATTTGTTGGTATATAAACCTTAGAGTTGAATTTTGAAACTTTAAATATATGCATCGAAATTAATTCGAACATAACTGGACATGTGAAACCCAACGTTTAAGCAACGTGATTATCGTACTAGATTCGAACATACCACACATTTTAGGACTAACAGCTGTAAAGCATTAGTTATCTAAATATCCAAACGATAGCGAAGAACGTTTTTCTGGGTGATTCATATTAGAAAGCATCAACTTTATATTTAGTAAACAACTGTTTTTATTTTGATCCTATTAAACAAGTTATTGGCTGTACAATTTTAGTTTTTGGAAATTTAGAATTAACTATTGCTATGAAAGTAGAAGATCAACATTTGACATGAAGACCAGGGGGCCGTATTTATAAACATTCTTAGAGTTTTAATTATTTTTACTCTAAGACTTTATAAAACAACATTTAGTTAAAAGTTACTCTATAGAAATATTTATAAAGGGTCTTAGAGTTACTTTTAACTAAATGTTAGACTTTGGTCCTAACCAAACTAAATCTGTCACAAAAAGAATCCCACCCACGTCCATTCGATATCTCCTTATCAACTCGTCATTGTTGTACTCTACTAAGAAATCTCTTCTTGTTTTAAACCCACAGGCAGCGTACACCGATGGCCATGTTAACCAAGATAAGAGTACTTTTAACAAGTTAGGAGTGCTACAGGAAGACTCCTAAATATGTGTCCTAGATAGGAGTAATTCTTAAAGTAAAATGTTTTATAAATAGGTCTTAGGAAAATCTACAGAGTTAAGAGTAATTTTTGAACTCTTAGAATTTTTATAAATACCACCCCAGATCATATTTCGAAAAACAGTGAAAGCGGTACTTATATGATTGCAATCTATAACATAATCAATATTATTCATCCAATTTACAATGGAAACTAGTACATATAGAAAGACATTATTAGACATAATGGTAATCAAGAACGGGATCATTGCCAAATTTGATATATATTATACCATGGACCTTATAATCAAGTCCATGATTATACAAATACTGAAAATTATCTAGAATTCAATTTGTTTTAGCCTAAACACATAGAATCTGCTGTACAAATATAATCCGGCCAGGCGTTTATGTTCCATTATGTCTAACACAATAACTCAATTTCAAAGACTACGAAATTAAGGCCGGCAAAGATAAAAGATACAAATCACAATGCAATTTCATTTGTCACCACATTTAATCCTCACAATCCTAATTTTTCCAGCGTAATTAAAACACAGCCGCCACCACTTTAACAAGATAAAATATTGAAAATAGTTATTAATACACCATACCAACCTTTTTTCCTTCAAAAAGACAGTATACCGAGTTCAAAATATACCTATTCTTCAAGATGCCATATTCAGATCCAATGAAAATGAGTTTTTATTGACAAATTCAAACCAAAATTAAACATTTTAAAAAGAATTACAATAGTATGCTCTATACATCTACTTCGTTATAAATGTAATAATAGAGCTAAATGCGCCGTAAAGAAGCTAAATCGCTAACATTTGGGACCTAGAAATTCACAAAAGTGGGTCGTAACGCATATAATACTGTAATATGAATGTATATAAATGATTTACATTCAATGGTTTCCGTTTTTACTCCAATTTCAAATCACTTATGTTCGACGAAATAAGCCAGCAATCACAATCAAGTGCACATTTCTAGCGTCTAGTTATTCCAGTCTACATAACTCCGTTTGGTTTGGTGCAATGTGTCTAGCCTCGTCTCTCGTGTCTCTCAATACAACTGGGACTGAAGCACATTATGGTTCACGATTCGTGTACCAACGTTAAAAAAAATATTTTATCTTAAATATCGGATATTAGGAGCTTATCTTTTCCCGGTAAGTTTACATTGTCAATGTTAATTTAAATTAACCAATAATTCATGGTTTCGATGTCAAAGATTTTGGAAGATTTTGAGTTACCGACTTAGGTTCTTTGAGAACACACTATTATTATTATTATTGTATCATTATTGTTCTATGATGTCACGTTAATAACACTTTCGCATGTCTTCGCAACCTCAGGCGAAACAATACTACTTTCTTAAAGCATTTTAATCTTTATTAATTCTATAAAAATATATAAGTTATTATGCTTAAAGAAACATGATGTAAGATTTAGATAAAGAGCTGGCCATTCTTGCTATAATATAATAACTCAAAAAAAGATATTGTAAAATGAAAATCGTTCTGAGCCAATTTATCACTGTTTTTAAATTCAATTTTTAAATGGCGAACCATTCTAATCTAGTCAAAATCATAAACAACCTATAAATTTATCCTAATAGTGATTTATTCCTGCGCAAACTTATTCAATGGTGTCCTGTTTATTGGAAAGTTTAAATTTTCGGCCTTGGATATTCAAACAGTTTCAGATAATACGGGGCAAATCCTGGTGACAAATTAGTCCGCCTGATGATCCGAGTGTACTTTTTGGCACGACATTTACTACCAGAATCCTTGACAATTCGATGTCGATAGCGAGTTGACAGAACCGCCCCTATCTGTCACAGCACATGCCCATCTTCATTATCCCTGTCACAGCACATGCCCATCTTCATTATCCCGGTAAGTGCGAAACAATAAAACACATTTCATGTCATTTCATATAATAGGAATTAAATGTGTAGAGGCGTGCTAACTAATCAATATAACAATTAAAGTCTACACTATACAGGAAGCCGATTCATTATCAGCGTGCTCTGGTACGATAACAATGCTGCAATCCCTCTTTATAAAAGTAAGTAGCTATTTTCAAAAAATTATATTTTAAGAATCAAAGTAGTTACTTTTATCAATTGCTATCCTGTGTTTCAATTCTATAATTGTACAATTTTAAATAAATTTTAATCCGGAGCTTGATTGAACAATAAATTTATATATTTTTGATACGGCGATTTTGTTTCCTTATTTTGATCAGATTAAAACATTTTTATTTCGTCATGGGATTATTCTTGGAGATCAAAATCGTTTTAAACTGTTACATTTTTAAATTTAATTGGAAGCGAGCGCGGTTTTTGATATGGCTTATTTAGTTTTCCTTATTGTTTTCGCACCAAGAAATATATACCTTCAAATGAGACATTTTCACCATTAATCTTATATTACACCATTTAGTTAATATAACACCATTTAGTTAAAGGGACAATAACACTATTGCTGGCTTGACAGGTTCCGAATTTTTTTTTAGCCTTATTCTAACTACTAGATGTTTCAGTGTCCCACCTGTTGTGTAAATTATATCCATTATAACCTATCTTACTTGTCCAGAGGGTTCTAAATCCAGGTTGCATTTGAAAAGGCTTACGTAAGGCTTTTCAACCCATGTTTATTTCTAAAAGTAAAATTTCAAAGGCATGGCCGAGGTTCCTCTTAATTGAGAGTCCCTCTACCGACCTCTCAAAAGTTTCACCATTTTTGATAACCAAGGGCATAGCTGGCTTGGCCGGTGAGCCCAAGGCTATCAAAAAACTAAAAAATGGCACACTTCTGATAGAATGTGCTAGGGAACAGCATGCAACCATGCTGCTTAAATCCACTTCCTTAGCCGACATTCCTATCAAGGTGTCGCCGCACAGGTCGTTAAATTCAAGTAGAGGAGTTATTCGCTGTCGGGATCTTGAAGGCAGCAGTGAGGATGAAATGGTTGAATATCTTTCATCCCAAGGCGTCTCGCACGTGAAAAGAATTAGCGTACGTCGAGGGGATAAGGTGATTGCTACAAGCACCTACATCCTCACTTTCAATCGTCCCGAAATACCAAAGACTCTCAAGGCAGGTTATCTTAACATACCTGTTGATTCGTATATTTCTAACCCCCTTCGCTGTTACAAATGCCAAAAATTTGGACACAGCAAAACCGTCTGTAGAGGTAAAGACACCTGCGCTCGCTGTGGTCATGATGGCCACGAGAGCGCTACCTGTCAGGCGGATTTCTGCTGTATAAATTGCAAGGGTAAGCACTTTGCTTACTCTCGCGAATGTCCAGTTTTGCAGAAGGAGAAACGAATCCAACAGGTGATGTCTGAACGAAAGATGTCATATTTCGATGCTCGTAAACAAGTAGAGCTTACTGCACTATTTCCCATTGCACCACAAGGGAAATCGTACTCCAGTGCAGCTAAAGTTTCTGCTAGAACTATTTCTGTTCAGACAGATTTTACCTGGCATGAAAAAGAGGACATGCCTAAATTATTACCAGATCATAATAACGGGGTGTCGAGCTCCTCTCAAACCAAAGAGGGCTCGATCGAAACTATTAGTTCTTTGACTGGCGAGGGTTCATCTTCCTTGCCTCAATTTGAAGTTGTTGGGATCATTCCCGACACTCCCTCCCAAAATGGCAAGGAGTCACCTCCTTCGCCACCCCTTGAAGCTGTCATCCTAGATTCCAGTTCTTCTGGGTCTGGATCGCAGTCAAAGGGTAATTTATCGTCAAGAAAAGAAAAATTATTAAAGTTTCGAGAGGGGGGGGGGGAAAGGGTTCAAAAAACCCTATCTCCCTCTATAATAGATTTGGGGATGATCTGATGGACGGTATTGCAATCGAGGGGGTCCAAATGGGCCCACATGGTAAGCCGCCAAAAAAAAAAATTCCCTGACAATGGCTAATTCCATTATTCAATGGAATTGTCGTGGTTTAAAACCAAATTTTAATGAAGTCCAATTATTAATTCAAAAGCACAATCCTTTAGCTATTTGTTTGCAAGAAACATTTTTACGGAATTCTGACACTTTGTCTTTTAGGCATTTTGTCGGTTACCATCATCATTCAGTTGGTGATGGTCGAGCTCATGGGGGTGTTTCAATTATTCTTAATGGAGATATCCCTCAAAGTAAAGTCACTCTCAACTCGCCTTTACAGGCAGTTGCTGTTAGGGTGACTTTGCATATTCCTATAACACTCTGCTCTGTATATCTTCCACCAAGTTTACATCTTAATCCCAGAGATCTTGATGACCTTGTTGCCCAACTTCCTCTCCCGTTTATTATTACGGGAGATTTCAATGGTCATCATTCACTCTGGGGTAGTCCAGATGATAACAATAGAGGTAAACAAATAGCGGACTTCATTAACATTAATAATTTGTGTTTATTAAATGATGACTCACCTACTTATCTACATCCTGCCACAGCTTCTTTTTCTTCTCTAGATCTCACCGTTTGCTCCCCAGTCCTGTTTCAGGATTTTACATGGAGAGTAAATGAAGATCTATGTGGCAGTGACCACTTTCCAATCTTGATTGAAAATAATGGTCCCTCTCCGGTCGAAAGACCTCAGAGGTGGA
Organism: Patella pellucida; assembly: GCA_917208275.1. Taxonomy (NCBI): domain Eukaryota; kingdom Metazoa; phylum Mollusca; class Gastropoda; family Patellidae; genus Patella; species Patella pellucida. The sequence continues at coordinate 70,934,566 of OU795039.1, forward strand.
AGTTGCATAAGGCTGATTGGGCTCTGTTTGAATCTTTGTGTCTCTTCTCTTTTGATACAAAGGAGTTGGAAGATGCAGATGAGCCCATGGCTTTATTCACTTCAATTCTTCAAGATGTAGCTGAGCAGGCGATTCCAAAAACCACGACAGAACCAAAACGTTTCAACAAACCATGGTTTAACGACGATTGCAAATCTGCTCTAAAAGAACGTAATCGTATCCTGAGACGACTAAAGAACCATCCTTCCATGGAGAATATTGCGGCATACCAGATGGTCCGGGCGAAGGCCCGTAGAACCATACGACAAGCAAAGAAGTCTTCATGGCAAGGTTATGTCTCTAGGATCAATTCCCGTACCACCTCAAAATCGGTATGGGACAGGATTCGTAGGATTAAAGATAAAAGTAGTGCATTATCAGTTAACCATCTTAATGTTGATAATACCACCTTAACAACATTTCCTGATATTGCCAACTCTCTGGCCAGTACATTTTCATACAATTCATCATCCAATTTCTCCTCTGATGCCTTTCGGCGAATTAAGAATCAACAGGAGAAAAGGCGACTTAATTTCAAGTCCCGTAATGATGAATGTTATAATGATCGTTTTTCCATTGCAGAGCTCCGGGATTCGTTAAAGCGAGCCCGGGACACTGCAACTGGCCCAGATGAAATTCACTACCAGATTTTAAAACATCTACCTTATCCAACACTTCTTATTTTACTGGATCTTTTTAACCGGATTTGGGTTGATGGGAATTTCCCTCCTTCGTGGCATGAAGCCACAATAATTCCTATCCCTAAACCGGGTAAAGATCATACGAATCCTACCAACTATCGTCCGATTGCTTTAACTAGCTGTATTTGCAAAACCATGGAGAGACTGATCAATCGAAGGCTTGTTTGGTACCTTGAGTCCAACAACCTTATTACTGACCTCCAATGTGGATTTCGGTCCCAAAGGAGCACTCTTGATCATCTCGTTCGATTCGAAATGTTCGTCAGGGACGCTTTCATCCAGAAGCAACATTTAGTTGCAATATTTTTTGATCTGGAGAAAGCATATGATACCACGTGGAAACATGGTATCATGCGCGACCTCCATAACCTCGGCCTACGAGGTCGCTTACCTATCTTCATTAAACATTTCTTGGAAGATAGGTCATTTAAGGTACGACTGGGATCAATATTCTCTGACCCATTTCCTCAGGAAATGGGGGTTCCCCAGGGAAGCATATTATCGCCTACCCTCTTTGCGATAAAAATTAACACGATCCCAGCGTGCCTTAAACCAGGTACAAACGGGGCTCTCTATGTTGATGACTTTCAGATGTGCTATGGTTCTACAGACATGCGGATAATCGAGCGTAAGTTGCAGCTTTGTTTGAATTCACTTCAACAATGGGCAACCGAAAATGGATTTCGTTTTTCGAAATCCAAGACTGTCTGCATGCATTTCTGTCAGAAACGAGGTTTACATCCAGATCCAGAACTGTTTTTGGATGGCAATCGCCTTCCAGTTGTGGATGAAACCAAATTTCTGGGGCTGATATTTGATAAGAAATTATCATTTATCCCCCACATTAAAAGCCTTAAAAAGAAATGTCTGAAAGCCCTCAATATATTGAGAGTCCTATCAAATACTGACTGGGGAGCAGACCGTAAGGTCTTGCTTCGATTATATCGAGCATTAATTAGATCAAAACTCGATTATGGGTGTATTGTGTATGGGTCTGCCCGCGAGTCTTATCTCAAAGAGCTCGACACCATACACAACCAAGGACTTAGAATCAGTTTAGGAGCATTTCGTACATCTCCAGTGGACAGTTTATACGTCGAGGCGCACGAGCCCTCATTGCACAACAGACGTGATAAATTGGCCCTGCAGTATGCTACGAAAATTGCATCACTTCCAAATCATATTTCATTTAACACCATATTTAGACCCCTTCATGAACATTTGTATCTGATGAAGACTAAAGTCATTCCACCATTCGGTATTCGCATACAACCCCTGATGTCTGAGGCTGGTATCAGCCTCGACAGTATTGCGAATACTCCTTTCTTTGAGACTCCATCGTGGACTATATCTCTCCCAAAGATCGATTTCGATCTTGCACAACATAAAAAGAGAGATACTAGCTCAACGGTTTTTCAGTCTCTCTTTCGAGAGCTAAGGTCTAAATATGGTGATAATGCTCCAATATACACAGATGGGTCGAAGGATGAAGATCGGGTAGCTTCGGCTACCGTGACACCATCCGAGACCATCTCTGTCCGCCTCCCACCCGCTGCTTCCATCTTTACAGCTGAACTCCAGGCCATTCTCCAAGCTTTGGAGTTCATTCAATCATCATCTGATTTAAAATATATAATTTTTACTGATTCTTTGTCCTCATTACAAGCAATAAATAACCAACAGCTTGATCACCCATTAGTAGCAGATATTTATCGTCTGCTACTATCATACGAGTTAAGCAGCAAGGACATTGTCCTTTGCTGGCTCCCCAGTCACATGGATATAAAAGGGAACGATCAAGCAGATTTGGCTGCCAAGTCTGCTTTAGATCTTCCCTTATCTTATTTTTTAATACCATACACTGATTTTAAATCTTCCATTAATCAATTTATTTATGGCCGCTGGCAACGGTCTTGGGATCTTGCAGACACAAACAAGCTTCATCACATTAAGCCTCTCTTAGGAGATTGGCCCAACTCCTATAGAACCAACAGGAGGGATGAGGTTGTTTTGTGTCGCTCTCGCATTGGTCATTCATTTTTAACACACATTTTCATCTTGAAGCGAGAGCCTCAACCGGAGTGTGAACACTGTCATGTTCCTTTGACAGTGAAGCACATTTTGATTGAGTGCAATCATCTCAAGAAGATAAGATCAAAATATTACCGTTGCCAGTCTGTATGTCATTTATTTGCCCAACCGGGTTTATATTGCAACATTTTAGACTTTTTAAAAGAGACAAGCTTTTATCATAAATTTTAATTGTATATTTATTATTTTATTTTTGAATTTTAAATTTTTATATGCATAAAAGATTTTTTTCGTTTTTAATTATATTTACTGTGATATTGTTTTTATTTATGCATATAATACATTTTCTGTGATATTCATTTAACTTGTCTTGCATAAATCATTTATGTTTGGCGCAATATGGCCCGGTCGGTGCTCATGTGCCATAAAACCACATTTCATTTCATTTCATTTCAACCCATGTTACGGCATGTAGTTGAAATTTTTCAATTTTTATAATTAGGTGTGTTAAGATGAAATTTGTATCATTTATTAATTGGAATATTGTAGAAAAGTACAATTTGTTGACAAGAATAAAGATTGGGACAAATTATTCATTTACAACAAGAGTGGTTTAGGGGCTTTAATATAACACCGTTATATATTTACACCATTTATTGTATATTTACACCATTTATTGTATATTTACACCATTTATTGTTTATTTACACCAATTATTGTTTATTTACACCATCACTTTATGTTTACGCCATTCATTGTGTACATGTATTTACACTATTCACTTTCTATTTTCACCACTCACTTTATATTTTCACCATTTTCTTTCATTTTTACATCATTGATTGTGTATTTTCACCATTTTATTTTATTTTTACACCATTGATTGTATATTTCCACAATTAATTCTATATTCACATTTTCATTTTATACTTCATTGGTAAATACTAAAAGAAACAATGAAATTGAACCATGAATATTATCTTGAAAATAATCACTTTAAATGTTTTGAGCCTGTGGCGTTTTTTTTATCACAATGGGCCGACAAGATATTTTCGTATCCTAACCAGTACTCGATCCCCCATCCCTTTTCCTATTTTCTATTCTTTTATTTTCTATTCCTACACCGATTTTCAATATCACCATTAACTAAAACCCTGCTATTGATAATCATTCTTAGTGTATTACATTACCAGCTGATCATTAAAATTATATTCATGTCACCCTATTCTGGAAGCAGTTTTATATAAGCATTTAGTTGCTTGTTACTGTATCCAAACTATTCATATTATTCCTTCTATGACTGTATATAAGAATTCTGAATAAATACTTTTTAAATCACAAGATATTGGAATCAGACACCCAAAATCCCACAAGATTTCCGACTTGGACTCTGTGGTCAAGGGATTTTTTTAAAAAATCGATTGTTTTTTCTATGGCCAATATCTTGTGAAATTCGCGTGCTAAAGAAGCACCAGAGAATAAAATCTGGTGGATTACACTTACATGATCATGGGATAAACTATCAATGGCCCAGCAAATTAAATAGAAACTTCCAAACGCCCCCAATCTGACCTTGCCATGTCTTTATTTATTATTTTTTTTAAAAAGCTGTTGCTGTGTCTGGTGATGGCCTTGAGTCAAGGTAAGTAAACATAATATTATAAATGCACCAGGGCCGTAAATTGATTGAGGGATAGCGGACGAGGGAAACATGAAAAGGGGATGTTACAAAAATGTTCTAGCACCCTTCCAAGAGCGTTTCCAATTCCGGTTTTGATAAAAAAAAAAAAAATTCCACGCTTACGAAAAAAACCTGTTTTGCTTATATCTCCAGATGATATTCCAAATTTGATCTTCATCTGACTTACAGTCCCTACAATTTTGGCGATTATTTCAGACATATGTTTTAAAGAGTGGTGTCCTTATGATCTTCACTTTGAATTTGAATCTGACCATGTAGTCGATAAAAGTGGGGTACCGTTTACCTTCAGATTACCTCGAGGTCAAAAGATGTAAACAGGGATACTGCTAACCCTAACACTAACCATAGCCCACACTCCTAGGCGACAATCGCGTGGCCTAGTCCGGTTTACATCTCATGACCTTGGGGTAAATCTGCAGATGGACTTCTGAAATAGTTCGGACCCGGTATGACCCACCTAACATGCATACACGGAGCGTGGTACAACCCGGACTGATGTGAAAGACGGTGAACAATCGAGTTCTACCATTATCAATGAACACGTGATAGCAAAGACAAGAGTGCAATCAACTGAAGACGGCGAATGAATGAAATACAAATTAACGTAATAAAAATTTTAATGTACAGAAAGATTTATCAATTTTAAAGGAAACAACATTCTGATGATTCGAAGCTACATTATAATAATATTTCCGGTTTAGAGAAGACTTAATATTCCGACACACTGCGTGATCCGACATATTGTAACGATTCCGTACGATGTCGGATGTAACAAAGTCCACTGTATATCTATTCTCTGTACAATAAATTGATGTTTTTATCTTGCCGTGAAAATAAAGGATTCTAACATCCATTATTTAAGACACAATCAGATAAATTTTCACCCGGTTTCTTGCTATTGATCTGTCAAATCAGGTACAATGGGCTGTGGGCTAGGCTTCAACAGTCGCAAAAACGACTGCTGTCAAATTTAAACAGTCGGCGGTGTATTTCACCGAACAAAATTTCGTTCAAAAATGGAATATAAATCACTCTAGGTACATTAATATGCGCTTTTAGAACCATTTTCGTCCATTTCAAGGTTAACAAAATAGAGCTTTAAAACATGCTCTATAAATGAAATAAGTTTAACGTCCTACTTTTCTGCATCGGCTGGTTAATAAATAAATACATATATCAAGCAGTGTGTTATGAGGGAAAGTTATCCCGGACAGTAGCGCTATGACCAACACTTATTTCGAATTCCAAATGTCGAGGGTTCTTTGAGGTAGACGCCAATGTGTACACAGGACCACAGCTCCACCCGAACAACTAGATAATATTACTGTCGGTGACCCCGCCCGTTCTGCACCACTGGCATGAGGAAGCCACGCCTGGAAATCCTGGGAACTTTCTCAGCCAACACCGCCCCACCCCCCACCCCCGAAATATTATTAATTGTGTCGTTTATCAGAAACTTAGAGCAAAAACTGGTGACGCCGAGTTCATCATAGCTTTTTATTATTTATTTAGGTACTAATATAGATCACTGGGGAACTCATTTTGTGATGTCATTTCTTCTTAATTTCGAACCAAACAGCAACGACAACGTGGTGGTTATAACAGCAAGAAATGTTACTGACGTACGTCTTACATTTCACGAATCGGGATTCACAAAGGAATTTACTATAAATGCCAGGGAATCATTCCGTCATGTGTTCAACAGCGATGTATTACCCAGGCCCTTTGCAAAAGTATTGGAGAGAAAAGCCGTATCTATCGAGGCTTCAGCAAAAGTTTCAGTTTATGGCTACACGAACAGAAGTTTTACAGCTGATGGTTTTCTAGTTTTACCTGTACCTTCCCTTGGAACTGATTATATCACAGCATCTATAGAGAATGGCGACTTAAGTGAATCCGGTTCACGTAAGTAATACAATCAAAGAAATTATATACATGATATTACACAAGAAAATTTAATCCAGTATCGGCATGATTTGACCCATAATAAGCGTTAAATTCGGCTTTAACATTTTTGTTATTGGCATCATCACAAATTGTCATATACATCGTCTTTCTGTGTCCACAATTTTGTCAAAACTAGCATCGTAATTATAAGCACCGTTATCTCCAATATCAACACCTTTAATTGATACTGAAGATGACCGGGGATGTACGCGTCGAAAGATTTTAATACTGAAGGTGACTGAAGAAGTGCGTGTCGAAAGATTTTGATACTGAAGATGACTGAAGATGTACGTGTCGAAAGATTTTGATACTGAAGATGAATGAAGATGACTGAAACTGTACGTATCTAAACATGTTCATACGATGCGATTGCCATTGACAAGTGTCAATAGCTTTAGAAAAACAACATCTTTAGATGCATCTACTTCATCAATAGGTAGCTTTATCATTATACCCACAGGCGCCTAGAACGTGGAAAATATTTAAAAAAAACCCACAAGGCTAGAATATTGTGTAACTGATGTGACATAAAAACATATAGAAAAACCAATTGTTGTTCCTTTTACATACATGTATTTCTGTAACGAAAAAAACCCCACAATGGTGCAGCCAGTTCGGAGTCAAACCAACCCCTAGACGAACGTGTCAGAACCAAATGTTAGTTTTACAAGCTCCAATCATATTAAGCAGGGACATCTATAGATACGTCGATCTTCAGTCATCTTCAGTATCAAAATCTTTCGACACGTACACCTTCAGTATCAAAATTATCAGAGACACGGTCATCTTCAGTGTCAAAATTTTTAGACACGTTCATCGTCAGCCATATTCAGTATCAATATTATCGTAGACACGTTCATCTTCAATATCAAAATATTTAGACACGTCCTTCTTCAGTCATCTTCAGTATCAAAATTATCAGAGACACGTCGATCGTCAGTATCAAAATATTTAGACACGTTCATCTTCTGCCATTTTCAGTATCAATTTTAATAGAGACACGTTCATGTCCAGTATCAAAATTACAAGAGACGCGTCTGTTTTCAGTCGTCGTCAGTATCTTCATTATAAGATAGTCTGGGGATATCATTATCTTAAGTACCAGTACCAGCTGGGCTAACGTCAGGTGTCCAGCTAAGGGGACTTTTGGAGAATGTATCGCAATCGATGTTACAATTAAGCCATGATACAGTCTTGACTTAATCTGAAGTCATGGCTTTGGGATTAACTGTTTATACCTAGTACCATTTTAGCTTGGGGAGTCCACCAAGATATTACAGTGTTGTTGTGTCCATGTATTCTTTTAAACACACACTTCTTCATCAGCCCAGTTTAGGAGCAGAACAATAGGACGTTAAACCCCATTTCATTCCTTTTAAAAACAACCCCCTAAAATAGCTTGTGTCTAATACTAAAATATACGTTGTTTTATTTCCAGCGCAGATAGTTGTGGTGGCTATTGAGAATGGCACAACAGTAACAATAGAAATAAAAAGCACAAGCGTAAATAAATGCCGCGAGGGTACTGACTGGTCCAGTAACAGTTACACAGACGGGAGGAAAATATCTTTTAACATGAACGCTTACGACGTAGTTAATCTTTACTGTTTTAGAGATACCACGGGTACGCTCGTTACCTCAAACAAACCCGTCGCTGTTCTATCCGGATGTCAGTGCGTGTCTTTACCAGAAGAGTCCATTTGTGACCATATCGTAGAAATGCTGCCACCAACATCCGAGTTAGGCCTGAATTTTACCATTAAAGCCCCCTTTGGACAACAATATGCTGCTATGCTCCGTGTGATAGCTCCGACTGACGGTACTACGTTTACCATCAAGGGGGTTTCTAAAACATTGTCTTCTCAAACATTTGAAACTTTTAATCTTGTACAAAGTGATGTGTTCTGTTTTCAAAGTAGCAAACCTGTCTTGGTGGTGATGTTCATGACGGGGGCTACTTCATATTCTTCCAGATCTACGTCGTATAAGGGGGATTCTTTTATGATGGTAGTACCGCCCACTAATAAGTACACCAACGAGTATGTGATAGATGCGGATGTATTTCCCGGCTACGAGTCCTACACTTTAGTGCTGTTGCCATCCACGAACCTTAATGTGGACGATTCCCCATCCTTACTTTCCATTAAACAAATAACTGGTTGTAATGATTTCGTATATGACGGATTTGTGGTCAATGGAATTGTGCATTACAGGTCTCGTGACGTGTTTATGGTGCTGATGTATGGTATTTCTACGAGACAAGGCTATGGTTATCCCGCTGGAATGAAATTATCAGATTTTTCAGGTAAGAGGAATGGTATACCGAAATGTTTGTAATGGCTTATCAAAATGTTTTAGCGGTTTTGAACTTTATATTGAAAGAGGAGATCCATTACAGAAGTTTACATTTTGCTTTCTTCTAGAACAATATTGCCGCCTCGCCTCACCCTTTTTTAGGCCATGATTTTGTTTACTAGAACCACTGACGTAATGGTCTAGATTTCCATTCTGCCTGGTAATGTAATATATTTGATTATGATAGGGTTGTAATAAGAAAGGTGTGCAAGGATCATTTACCCTGTTAGACCTTTTGCATAATTTAAGTCAGCTGTGCTTGGGTTTTCAAAAATTAGATGATCCTCCTTAGTTGCTAAAGTGATAATATGTCCGTTTGTATCGGTTATCTTAAGGTGACGAAGAGTGTTTGAGCAGTCCTTGTGAAAATGGTGGTTGGTGTTTAGAATTTGGGTCTTCCTTTAGATGCAGCTGTTTACCAAGATTTAGTGGAAATCTTTGTGAAATCGGTAAGTTTAAATATACTATTCAAAAAAGTAGGGGATATTTGATTTTGGGGGCATAATACTAAAATATGCAAATGACTACGAAAAAAGTCCCTATATAATCTAACAGAAGAAACATTTCCAGTTACATGTGACGCCCAAACGTACCAATAGCTACCGCATGGAATGCAGATAATGCTTGGGATCATCATGGGGGTCCAACCCAGGATTTGCACGACTCTGACTTTGAATGTTACAGACATTGTGGCATTGAATTCCAGACTGGACACATCAGTTGAATTGTTTTAGTGACCAGAAAACAAATTTTGATATGCGTCGGCTTACCCAAAATGAAAGGTTACGTGCCCTTGTCATGCTACAGATCGGCACAACACAGGCGGTTGTGGCGCGGACGGTGAATGTTTCTCAGTCTGTCATAAGCAGGCTATGGTCAAGAAACCGTGATACACAATCTGTACAGGACAAACCACGCTCAGGTCGACCAAGGGCGACAACTCAAGCCCAGGATCGATTTATCCGTACCTTGGCCTTGAGAAATCGTGTCATCACAGCAAATCAGATCAGCGCTCGTCTTCAAACAGACACTGGTGGGGGAGTGAGTGGCCAGACGATTCGGAATCGACTGCATAGGGGTCACCTTCGCGCCCAACGTCCTCGCGTGATCCCTTGTTTGAGAGATCATCACATTCACGCAAGACGTCGTTGGTGTAGGGATCGTCAACACCGGGATATTCGACGCTGGAGCAATGTGATGTTTTCAGTCAAGGTTCACATTGTTTGGACAGACGTAAGAGGGGGTGGCCTCGTCGAAACGAGCGCTTCCAAGATGTTAATGTCATCAAACATGATCGATTTGGGGGTGGTTCTGTTATGGTGTGGGGAGGCATCACTGTTGCTGGAAGAACGGCTTTACATGTTGTTGCAGGGCGTGTTACAGGCCAGTAATACCGGGACAACATCTTGGCAGTCCATGTTGTGCCGTTCGCACGACGTCATGGCCGCCGTTTCATCTTCCAGGGTGACAACGCAAGATGTCACAGGGCCAGGATCGTTACAGGTTACCTCCAACAACAGAACATCACCACATTACCTTGGCCAGCACTGAGTCCCGACCTCTCCCCCGTCGAGCATGTCTGGGACATGCTTGGGCAGAGGTTACGTCAACGTCAATAACGTCCTGCTAATGTCCAAGAACTTGAAGCTACGTTGCAACAGGAATGGGACAATCTGGACCAAAATGACCTTAGACGTCTCATTAGGAGTATGCCACGTCGGATCAATGCTTGTTTGTATACCCGTATTTTAAAGATCAGTGGGGGGGGGGGCGGACAGAAAAGTAGGCCGTTAATGTAAAAAAAAAATCCAACTACTCAATAAATCAATATTTATTTTTACACATTATATGCCGCTTCGCTTTTATGAAGTTGTGTTTTGTAACGTCCAGAAAACCACTGCCCGGATTTGATACAGCAATAATTATCAGCGCCTCCTGTAGCGTATTAACACCGGTGTTCAAACCGGGGCTGTTAGAGTTGTTGGTTACGGCAAATATCAAATGGAACGAGTCTGGATTCTGAAATTGCTGACAAGTATCAAATAGATAATGAACGTAGTATCTAGACGGGCATAAATGATTCTGGAAATAAAAATGGGGGTTAACGTACTACTGTTCTGCTCCTATACTAGGCTAATGAAGACGGGGAGTCATTCTAAAGTCGAGTGCTTTATGGGATAAATAAATATTATTAAGTGTGTGTCGTAAAATTTCAACACTTGCGCTCAAACAAATAACCTGCTCCTGTCGGTTATTCAGTCTTAAACTCGCATCAAAGTCCATCTGTGTCCACATTCATTTACCCCATCGGCGCGGATGGACATGTTTCTAGTTGGTTCGAGATCTATTCCTGGCTCCGAGTTCACAAAGCATTCTCAGAGATATGTTAAGAATTTACTCCAAATGGTTGGACTTATTTTTACTAAACTATAGTCTTTTATAAAACTTTTGCTGTTTTATGTATAAAATACATCAATAAGAAACTATGTGAAAAGTTTTGGGTTTCTGGTCAGAGCTGTTGAAATTGTTCTACGATCCTTTATCAGCAATCGAAAAGAACCAGCTATTGTTAGGAATGTTTCTGGACAGAGCTGTTGAAATTGTTCTACGATCCTTTATCAGCAATCGAAAAAAAACCCCAGCTATTGTTAGGAATGTTTCATCCTTACAGATACTGTAGATGATTGCCTAGCTAAGCCTTGTTTTCAAGGTACTTGTGAAGACGGTGTTAATTCATACACCTGCAGGGCCGGATTAACCTTGTGGGAGCCCGGGATATACCAGCAGTGTGGGGGCCCCATTTCGAATTGTTCGTACTGACCGCGGACCGTTGACTGATTTACTATACTAAGATTACGTTAATTTCCCGGGACTGCTTGGGCCCCAGCAATCACATCGCGGGATGGAGTCCTATTGATTGGTAGAACCTCTAAATTATGTAATTCAGTTAATTTTAGGGCCAAACCGATCTCTGCCCCCCCCCCCCCCAAATCTGTTGGTACCTACCAGTCCCGGGATCCCCAATATCCCTTACTGCTCAGGGCCACAATCCTCACCCCTCATCCCACGTACTAGATAGCTCCACCCGGGATAAAACAATAGTATGAGTTTTGTGTGTGTATGTGGGGGGGGGGGCTAAATGTGGGTGGCCCGGGACATTTGTCCGACTTTGCCTCCCCTAGATCTGGCACTGTACACCTGTAAATGTCACCATGGTTATACAGGTGCTGTTTGTGATGCAGGTAAACACAATCTATAAGATTTATAATCTTTTTTTTTCGTTTCTTCTTTTATCGTTTTGATTTATCGTGGATCGTTGAGTGATCGGTAGGAGCATATATTCGGATCACGGCAGCTTTCTAGGCGGAAGTGGGATTCGGTAAGCTAATTACCAAAACGTCTGTCCAGAGGGCAATCTCGAGCCGGTATTTATACGTCAGGATAAACCAGACAATGTTTACACAAGGCCATTGGGCTTTCATTGTACATGTATTAAATATACATTACACGAGAGCTAAATCTGCCTATTGAAGGTCTTTCCTTAAGCCAGGCTGACACTTGCACGATTCCGTTGCACGCATTGGCACGACTCGAGTCGGCACGACACCGTCCGATTTGCGCAAACTCGCCGTGTCAATGCGGGAAGTGCGTAAACAATGCGCAAACTATGCACAAACTATGAGTAAACTAGTCGTGCCAGTTCGTGGACACTAATAGGCATGACAAAATAGTGGACAAAGGTCGTGCAGGTGTCAGCCTGGCTTTAGGTCCGGGGTGGATGGCCGAACGGTTAGTACTCTCCAGTTACAACTTTTATATATATAAAAAAAGCACGTGCCCGCTGTATCATAAAGTCTGCGATTGAGTCAACTGGTGTGATTTCTAATCCCAGGTTGTACGTGGAAAGGAGTAGGATCGCCTGTCCAACTTCTCTGGGTTTATCTGGGTCCTCTGGTTTCCTCCCACTGCTAAAGACCCCTACGCGCAAGCGAATGGTTGAAATAAAATTAAACCATATGTTAGTCCCGAAATGACCTAGTTTGAGTCGAGTGGACGTTAAACCCTCTCTCTCTCTCTCTCTCTGCGTGTCCCTCTCTCTCATCTATCTAAAGTATCTTTCCATAATCTGGCGGAATCTCCCCCCCCCCCCCCGCGCCCTATACATGAACGTCTGTTTTATTATATAATGTCAGCATACCATGGTAACAGATCAACAACTGGGCGGTACTCTCTCTATCCCTCTCTCTGAGTCGCCAAACCAATCAATCTCTTACAGTCAAAATATAATAATGTTGAAATAAGATAACTGGTTATATCCTATTAAATCTCTTTTGTCTCTTTTTTTTCAGTTTTTAAAACACAAACAGACCGTTTGATATCGTCTAGGTTTGCTTGTGTAGTTCAAATTACATTATTTCTCAAACTTTTAAGAGACAAATAAGTGCTTCCATTTATGTCTATAACTTGTTTGAAGAAAGCAAAATGTATAAGTCTCGAGCCCCGTGTTGACCGAGAAAGTTCTGGTTTCCCTGAAAGTTCAGATAAGGGTAGGCCGGCGTGTAAGGCAGAAAATAAGAGTGAGTTCCGCATTACAGTTCAAATTTCTCATTTGAATAATTGGCCTGTGACACGTTTTCTAAAATGCAGGCCCAAACCAATGTTTCGGACACTAGAGCTGCTTTATTTGAAACGATTGATTGACTTTAGGATTATATCGCAGACAAAACGATTGATTAAAAGAAAAGGGTTTATTTTAATTTTATATGACAAAATAGGCAACACTATGATTATACTGGAAAACATCGGGAAACAACGGGAAAGCACAGGAAAACATCCGCAAAACACCTTTTATACTGAATTACGGAATATACCGGAAAACACTAAATACCGGAAATCACACTAAATACCGGAACACATCCTCAATAGGTAAACCGGAGCCTGGTCCTCTGTGTGCGGGGGTTTAGGGTTAGGGTTAGGTTTAGGTTTATCCGGTGTTTTCCAGAGGACCAGCGATGGATTAGGGTTCGGGTTAGGGATAGGGTTAGGTTTTTCCAGTGTTTTCAAGAAGACCAGGCTCCGGGTTACCTATTTAGTGCCGGAAAATCGAGATTGACTTTCTCGGCGAGCGCCTTACCCACTTAGCGACGTGATCCCCCGCAAATGTTTCAAAGACATACCACTTTGATATGTTCGTCTAATGGGCTCTGTAATATTCAACTTTATTTGATTTTGTTTTATAGAGCTACCCACTACCGCGACACCAATAGAAAATACAACGTCCACAAAGAGGTCGTTAGAATATACTATGGCGTACACAGTGGCATCATTAGAAGATACCACGTTAGAAACATCAGAAATAGAATATACCACAATGTCGCTATCGACGATAATAGAAGATTTCACCACGTCGCCATCTACATTAGAAGATTCCGCTAAAGCTCAAACAACGCCTTTAGCCAACACCGTGGCAGTAATGGCGACGTCAATTGGAGATACCACGACGGCATCGGCGACATCATTAGGTACCGCGACGTCAACAGGCACTTCAACATATTTAGGGGACAATACTAATCTATTAGCGCACACGGAGACAGCCTCCATTGTTACGACTAATACTGGATCGACAATAGAACCAATTATTCCATTCAAACAAAAACCTTGTCTGGGAAGTATGTGTCAGTGTGCCTGCCCATGCGCAAGAAAACCACGGAATATAACAAATTTGTACATATATACACAAAGGCAACAAGAGGCAATTAAAATAGATAAACTAGCGCTTTCAAAGACACGTAGGCTAAAAAATAGTGAAATGAATATGCTTCAATCCGAAGCCAATATAGGGATGTGTGCTATGGTGTTGATTGTGGTTTTTGTAGGGTTTCTTATTTTAACGGACTTGTCTCGATGTGTATCCCATTTCTTGACGAAAAATAGCAAAGAGCAATGACCACCTCGTCAAATGATTTCTAAGTGAACAAATTTATTTTCAATTTATGAACAGTTATCGTGTGCATTATCTCCTTTAAGCGGTTAATGCACATGCGTTTTGTAACTAGCGATCCCTCTTTAGAAGCAGTGCTTTATGTACAGTAAAGTACAGTCCTATCCCGTTTTTACGCGAATAGATGATCCGAGTGCAATAGTCAGTAATAGAAACATGCCGCATATAACGACCAGTAACCGATATGGAGTGTTTTATATGCAGTAGGTCTACCCAGTACTCGACGTGTCCTGGAATAGAAAATGGCACAAGAGAGCATCGGACATCTATCTTATATGAAAGACTGGCCCTGGCCACTTAAAGAAAGGCACCGCCGACTTCATGTGTTATTCTTAAAAATGGACGATTTCGTGCTTGTCGGAGGTTGTACCGGTACTTCCATTTCAGTAAACTTTTAGGATGTCATCCAGTACGCCCGAGGCTACCGGTAACCATCCAAAAACCCTTTCTTGCAAGTCTTTAGGGGGTGACCTCTTTTTTCCATAAATTGACAGGTCTAATGCGTAACTGATACGCCGTTTCTTCCTTACTAGGTGTGTAGTGCCGAACATGCCCTACAGATGTGGTCAGTAACGGATTAACCATTTAAGCAAACTAAGTACACGGGTCAGAAATACTGATTTGTTAGATGACAAATATAAAATATTTTATATAAAAATTAATTAAGACCTTTTAATTAGTTTTTCTTTTTTTTGTCTTTTATTATTGTTACCAGCTTTGTCTCATTGCAGTTAATATATCGTATATAAACATCATTTTGACAAATGCAAATTATTTTTTTGGTTTATAATGGTTTATTTATAGGTTGGGGCACCTGTTAAATGCCTAGTGCATCTATTGGTGTTAATTAGTAACCCGACGCCTGCTGCGTTTTCCATCACGTATGTTCTATAGAAAGTAATCTGAACTTGAATAAGTTGATCATTAGGACTGATCGATTTTAATAACCATAGGAATATAAGATGCCTTTTGGTGTCTGAAAGTCAATTAATACCTTCAGTCTAAGCCATTGTTCTGTTTCTCAGTAAGTTACAAAATTTAGAAGTTTGTGAATTGACCCCACTGCACTGTGAACAATCTCTTTCTTTTATAATTCTGAGAAACGACTAAAAAATATAAAGGCGAATCGATTAGGATAAAATAAAACCCATCGATTTTACTACTGTGTCCAGAAAAGTAATGAAACAATTAGTTATAAGTGCAATTTGCCAAGGATCGATTCTTTTAAATACCATTGAATGCCCATGGCTTTGTATAGATAATACTTTTATTCAGAGCCGAAACATAAACATCATTAACACAGTGGCCATCAAAAAACTACTTCATTTTGTAAAAAAGAAACCCCAAAAACATGCTATGTAAAAAAGTTTCAATCACTGTTTATGACAAATATTTTTGATCCGGAAAAACACAATTTTGCTCAAATGCGTTTTGAAGTATTTTATACATTCATCAAACTAAAATTTTAAACCAATTTCATTTATATACGGGGGGTTGGATGACTGACTGTATCATTAGATCTGTCATTGAGTCAAGTGGTGGGGGTTCTAATACCCGGTTGAACGTGACAAGAAGTAGTGTTGCCTATCAAATCTCTTGGATTTTGTCCAGGCCCTCCGGTATCCTCCGACTAGTAAAAAACCCGACGCACAAGCGAATTACTGAAATACAATTGAACCATGTGTTACTCCCGAAATGACCTAGTTTGGGTCGAGTGGACGTTAACCCCCCCCCCCCCCCCCTCTCTCTCTCTCTGCGTGTCTCTCTCTCTCATCTATCTCAAGTATCTTTCCATAATCTGGCGGAATCTGCCCCCCCCCCCCCCGCCTCTCTCTCTCATTTATATAATTCATTATGACTTTACTGGAGTAACCACGTTCAGTCACGGTGCTAAAATTCCTGGTCTAAATAAAAGGGGATCAATGACACGCCCTGTAACAAATGCGGTTTCGATTTCGGCACAATAATGTGCCATGACAGTTAAAGCGGTGGACACACCAGCCGAATCATTCAGCCGAATTAATCTGAGCAGAGTACATTCGATCGAATGAGTGGAAACACTATGTGAATTCTCCGCTTGATTCACCATGATTAAACATGGCAGCGACCATGTCTTCTCGACATCACTAGAGATTAGCTAATGGAATCTAAAAATCGGGCGAATGCTTCGACGAACGGGACACACTAGGCGAATATATTCGAAAATTCGAATGAATATATTATCAAACATGTTTGATTCGGGCAAATAGAATTTCGGCCAAATGACACTATGCACACTATGCGAAATTCGGTGGCGATTGAGTTTGCCGATTGATTCGGCAGTGTGTCCACCGCTGAACCGATGTCAGAATACCATGGGATATAGTTAATCCTGTCAATTAAATATGTCTAGAATAATAGTCGAGAGAGACATGTTATATTTACCGACCTCGATAACCCCTAAACACTCTCTCACCGGACAGATCAGTGATCACCCACCATTTTTGGGATTCCTGAGGAAAAATGCTTCTACAAAAGTCATCTTCCGCTTTTTGCCCACGATTCGGATAATACCCCCCCCCCCTTTCTCCCTCTGGACTATCATAAACACAATTTTGCAACTTCAGTGGAATTAGCACTAAGCTGAAAATTGCTCTCTTCTCGCTCGTGTTTTCCCTTTCTTGCGTCACTTCCTGATTCTTCAAAAATCTGCGACGAATCGATCGTAGCAAAGATCTATGTCTGTATTTGAAATATAATTATTCGAAAGCGTTTTATCAGTACCATCACATATATATGTATTTTGTAAACAGTAAATTGTGGGGTTACTACACGTACACACGTACATGTACTTGACCTATTCTATTGTGTGTATAATTGAATGTGATCGATAAGCATTATGAAAGTATATTGTTTAAACAATACATGCTTCTACCGACCCAACAAAACTTTACAATGTTTGCATTCATAAGAGGAGGGAGATAACGTAAATACATGATCGACAATATGAATTGTTTTCGTAAAGACTTGGACGAATTAAGCCATTAGAGATTTGGTATATATAGATTTGGGATTTAATTTTAGAGACAAAAACATTGATATCCGCATTAGGAGAATTCAACGATTTTACCGGTCCCATTAAGAAAATATATCTACGTCATGGATATCAATGGTTTGTTTTTATCTGAGCTCCAGCTTGTCACAATAAAGCTACATGCATTTTTAAGATAATAACAGTCTATTAGTAAGTGCGGCGGGAGGAAAATTAAAATAACAAATGGCCCACATTTCTGTGCCGACTGGACAAATGAAGACAGACGGGCTCTCGTCGTAGTGACGTACAGTGTGTTACGTGAAAATTTGCCAGTACAGAGGTGCTACGGTCTACTCTTATTTCGAATTCTAACTTTCGATGACCCGATTTAAATTTCCATGCACACCAATAGGCATACGGGACCTCGGTTTTCGTGCCATCCGAACGACTCTAGACACAGCCCCCCCCCCCTCCGTCTAGGTAGAGTCACGCCCGAAACTTCTCAGGGATTTATCGGCCAACATCGGGAGCGATACTGATACCTTCTGGGCCACGTAATAATAATAATAATAATCGCGTCATTTTACAAGGGTAGCAAATTAGGCCTGGGGCCTTTTTCCAATTTGGCACAGATCGTGCGAATGATTTCGATCATTACTGCAGGAAGAAACCGAAGAACTCGGGGGAAACCTGCCTGATCGGACGGGAGATCGAATATCCCTCTCACTTACAACGATAAAGTTCATGTCCTGAGTTGGGATTGAACCCTCGTTGCTTTGGTGAGAAGCCGCCCCAGGAGATCCTCGCCCAACCCATACATAATTAGACATTTCGAACGCCAACGCGACTTTTGAATAGTTTGGCCGTTCCAATTGGGCGCAAACCCGAACGCGGAAAACCGTCGACGGCTTTCGTGATGGCTTGTCTTTTCTAGCTGTCAAGAGATAAATTTTGTCATTTGCTATCATGGCTCAGGAGGAATCAAACACAGACGAGGTCTTGGCACTGTATCTGTACATAAAACAACGAAGGAAGAAAATCAAAACTTTCCGAATTTCTAGAGAGTTGGTTATGGGCCTGGTATGTAAATAAATGTCGCATAATTTTTTTGTATAACATTTAAGGTTAAAGAAAAGATCTGCAATAGGCAAATTTTACTCATAATGCATCTTTAAAGGGTCAATCCCGATAATTTTGTGTTAAAATCCCTTAAAATCCCATACCTTAGGGCCGAGCAACTAACTCAATATATGTGATACGTTTTCATACAACTTAAACCCACCAGTTTTCATCTTGAAATGGAGTCCGATGTCCCAAACTGTATTATGCGGTGATTTGATAAAACCAGACTTTTATTTTATAAAAATAATGTGTCGGTGAAATTTACCTTTTGTTATCAAGTACAGAACATGGACCATTCACCGTGTAGCCCTCCAAAGGAACGGGAAGCGAATTGAAGTAGTTTCCTTCGACCTCCGATCTTCACAACTGTCAAAGGAAAACCACCCCGGAAAATCCCGAAGAACTTTCTCGGCTAACAATTACTCACTGAGCCACTGTGACTTCTCAAACGGCTTATATTTGTTAATGAGATGAATGAAATGAGGTTTAACGTCCTACTGTTCTGCTCCGACTGGAATTTCCCGGCCTGGATTCCCCTTGTCAGTGATGCAGAAGGAGGGCCTGACAAGGACAGCTGCATAGTCGTTCGGATGGTTCGAAAACCGAGGTCCCGTGTACACATTGGGGTCCACGTAAATGATCCCTTGGCAGTTGGAATTCGATATAAGAGTAGCCCATTACGCCGCTGCCGGGGCAAAAGTTTCCCTCATAGCACACTATATGGCGTATGCCCGTCTTCCATTAGCCCAGGTTAGGTGCATAATTGTAGGACGTTAAACCCCATTTCATTCATTCATCACCGGGATCAACAGGTGCTACCGAAGTATCATTTGAGATTTTATATGGACCTTCTAAACTTGGCGATGAAAAGGCTGTTTTCACCGTTTCTTCAGCATCGGGAGGAGAATACACCTTCCCACTCAACGGGACAAGTTTACCACCGAAACCACAAGGACCACACATCGTCAAAGCCGGTCCCAAAACGCCCATAACATTCCGCAACGTCTTTAACTCATCAACAGCATTTTCATTCCACGTTGACAATCCGTTGTTTCATCTGACCAAACAAGGGAAATCTATCCGAGGTCGTAAGGATCACCGAACAGTCGTGGGTTTTGATGGTATTGACAGCGGATCAAAGGCTTCAGTGATGGGAAAATTAACGTTGGCCTGTGCCAGCTCAGCAGGTGGGCGTAGTAATGTTCAATGGTCTACTACCTCAAAGAATAACGCTATAAATCTTCTAGTTTTAATATTTTTATAAGAATTTATTGTAGTATAATAAACTGAATGTATGGCCATTTAAACAAGTATTGAATTTATGTGCTATTTTAAGCAAGTGAAGTATTATTTTAATTTGAGAAAATATTTATAAACTAAAGAATATCATGATTACTTCTTCTGAAGTCCATTATTAAACATTTAACAATGTTTTATGTAATTATTTATTCACAGCGTACAACAATATTATTAAACAGAAATAGATTAACAATAACAGGGTCCTCTTATGTATTTTATTTATCCTATTTAAACATTCTTATCTCATCTTCCGAAGTACAGCATTTAATATGTAACACAAGTAGATGAACAATAACAGTGTCCCTTATGTATTTACACCATATTTATCACATCCTCCGAAGTACAACATTAAATATTTAACACGAAGAAATTAAGAAAACAGGGTCCTGTTATGTAATTATTTACCACAGCTTCGGAAGTATAGATTTCCAATAACAGGGTCCTCTAATTGGATCTAATCACTTTATTAAACAATCACAATAAGTTGGATCAAAGAGCCAATCTGTTTGTATAGTGAAACCACTCTATTAACCTAACCTTATTAACTCAACGACAAATAACTTAAAAGATCAAAGATATACTCACTCTACAATACAATTTATATAAGTTGTGACTTTTTTACCTGTGACTTTTTTTCGTATGACTTTTTTACTGTGACTTTTTTTCCTGTGACTTTTTTTCCTAGATTCTCAAAAATATATATACGACATCCTTGTCACATCTTCCAAAGGACAACATTAAATATTTAACAGAAATATATAAATAATGATAAAGGGGTGTTTATGTATTTATTTAAAGATAGCATCCACATTGATCTCCAATACTGTCGGAATTTTTCTGTCTGCGTCGGAAAAAAAATCGCTGGTTAGCTATGCTCGCATTTTCGCCGGGAGAGAGTTTTAGTACGACATATCCTCTCAAATTCGACTGAGAGATAGTTAATGTCGGACGGAAACTCTTAATTTCCCGACACATTCGCCACCTACATGTCAAATCATACTTCAAAGACGTAAGCATGTCACGTTATATTATGGGTTGTGTGCTCGGGTCCATGGCATCTCTACCTAGGCTCAGTAGCAGATTATCATTGAGGCTGATGAGGCTGCAGCCTCAGGCCCAAAGATTTTGTAAAAAGTAAAAAATTTGGACTTGTCTTATACGATTAAAAACGCATAGACAATGAATGTTAGGGGGCGGGGTTTGGGCCCAACGGGAATCAACATAGGCCCTGACCCGAAATTAATTAGGCCCACGCCATTTTAAATAGGCCCAATAGGCCCTCCAGCAACTGCCGCCTCAGGCCTTGGTGGAGCTTAATCCGCTACTGCCTAGGCTATATAGAGGCCTAAATTCACTCTCACAGCTTCTAATTTTCGTACTCTCCCCTCCTCCTGCTTACGGCAGTCGGCGATGACTTTCGTTCATTGATTTTTTGTTATCGGAAATTTATCTCCCTCGCCCCCCTATGTCGGCTGAATTTTGGTTTCTGGCTTCGGGCCTGGGTACCTGAATCGTTTGCCCTGATCCAAACTTTCTTATATCGCTTATGTGGAGGCTATGGGGCGCCACCACATGCGCGGATCAAAGGGGCGGGTCACCAGGAGCAAATGCCTCTCCCAAAAAATCTGCCACCCCTGAAATATGGCGTCCCCGAAAAAAAAATCGACCATATAAAATACCAAATCGACTCTTAGATATCGCCAGAGTAGCCGAAAAACCCATTTCCTGCAGCGTTATTTTTCAAAAATTTCTAAGGGAGGACCCCCATAGGCGAAGTGTCCGTCCTATCACCTATTTCTGGGTCAGTTCTTTACCGACCCCATGACAGTTTGTTTTGTCGCCCTATCCAGTCTCCACATTTAATAGGGCCTTATCGGTCTTTCGGACTAGTTCTAGTTTAGAGGACTATAAGTTTCTCATTTTGATGTTAAACATAGCGCCGCCGACATTGACAAACGGGGGCGACTTTGATTGCAGCTTCAAGTGGTTGGAAAACGCTTTTGCGGCAGTCTAATTTTCAAAATTGTCGGGGGGGGGGGGAGCCCCCGCTAACGCACACACCGCTGCGCGAGCGTGGCGATCAGTGACTTGGGCATTATATTGGCGCCCCCACCACTCTGCTGCACCCCCACTTTTAAAATACTACATACGGCTCTGACTGTCATATTTATAACAAATATCAGTCTATCTTAGCCCATATAAATCGGAAATCCCAAGCGAGTTGAAATCTAAAAACCACTATGATTGCAGCCGTGACTGTGACTTATAGAAGTCGGTATGTGCTTTCCAGTCAGTCTCTGAATTATTAAACTTCTTAACTTCAACAATAATCTTCCGCTCAAATCTATAAACAATCAACTGATGTTGATGAATGAACCAGATAGTGAAAAAAATAGTTCATTGTATCTTTAATAACACAATAATAACACCAATTTCTAATCAATAAAGTTATATTAACCATGAAGACATTTTATTTATCCCGTTATCACAAAAGCTGCTATGGTTCATCAACTTTAATGAAATAAGATTAAATAATTGATAATTTTGAGAGCCTTTTGTTATTGATTAAAACGAGAATTTCATATTTTCTAAGAAAGTAAAAACATAATTATTTCTATGTTTTTTGCTCAATAGGTTGTCAACTCCCTATTATACGATCATAGGTATTATTCTCACACTTAAAAATCATTAACATCGGAAATGCTAACACAATTATCTCCCAATTACCCCCTTGTTTTCCTATTCCCCACCGTGGAATAGCTATCTTCCAACGTTTGAATTTGAAGTTGAAAACGATATTTTTGCCAATGTCTCAACTGGCTAGCTGTATCATAAAGCCTGTCATTGAGTCAACTGGCGTGGTTTCGAATCCATGGAGTAGTGTCGCCTGTCATGCTAAAGACCCCTACGCGCAACCGAATTATTGAAATACAATTAAAACCATGTTAGTCCCGAAATTACCTCGTTTGTGTCGAGTGGACGTTAAACCCCATCTCGTCTTCTCTCTCTCTCTCTCTCTCTCTCTCTCTCTCTCTCTCTCTCTCTCTCTCTCTCTCAATCTTTTATCTCGAGCGAAAGGATATGATGATATAACAGGTTCCAACTATTCACGCCAATGTGTACACGGGACGAACGCTGGATTTACCATGGTGGGGGCCCTGGGGCCTGGAACATGTGGGGGGCCCCTGATCCCCGACCGCGAGAGCCGAAGGTGCGAAGCCCCGCAAGGGGGGTCTGGGGCAGGGCCGTATGTATTATAGGATTGTAAAAATGGGGAGCAGCAGAGTGTTGGGGGCGCAAATATAATGCCCAGGTTACTGAGTGCGGAACTGTGCATGTGTGTACGTAGGTGTGGGTCTAGAAGCCCCCTCTCCCCGAAATTTTTTAAATTAGACGATCACAAACGCGTTTTCCACCGACTTGGAGCTGCAATCAACGTCGCTCACGTGTGTCAATTTCGCAGCGCTATTTCTCATTTTGATGTTAAACACACCAAAATTTAAAACTCCTTATTCTCTAAACTAGAACTAGTCCAAAACACCATAAGGCGACGTGGATAGGGCGACCAGAACGAAAATTTCTATAATTCGGTTGCGGCGCCCCCAAAGACCAACAAGGTCCTGTCAAATGTGAATAAGGGCGACCAAAAGGAACCTTTTAATGTCATGTGGTGGGTCAGACGCCGACCCAGAAAGAGGTGATAGGAGAGGCCCTTGGCCTATCGGGGCGGTGTCCTTGTCTGGGGTCCTCCCTCAGAAAATTTAAAAATAAATAACGATGCAGGAAACACGTTTTTCCGCCATTGGGGTGATATTTGAGTGACAATTTTGTATTTTATTTGGCGGCAGATTGTTTGGGAGAGACATATGCTTCTGGTGTCCGCGCCTGTGGTGGCGCCCGAAAGCCTCCGCATAAGAGATATAAGAAAGTTTGGATCAGGTGTAGGCGCCATTAAAACCGACCGAATCATCAGTGCCTTAGGAGCATCACTATGTTGTCATAATCAAGTGTATTATTTTATAATCGAAAGGTTGTCAATTTTTTTTGAGGGAGCGTCTTATTTTTCTGGAAATTTTTAGAAATTGGAGGCCGGAAGCATGATTTCCTGGCATTTCAGGCACTCGTGTAGAGCCAATTAATAGAACCTCCCCCAGAAAAAAAATATTTTGCCACAAAATTAGCGCATTCTTGCGTTATTTCAGTGGACCAATCCATGCGAGTGCTATGAAATGATGGCATTTCTAGAGGATGGGGGCTTGACGCAACTGAGATTTTTTGTGGGGGGGGGGGGGCTAATGTCTGGGGCCCCATAGTTAATCCGGGCCTGGTGATAAATGCGGGTGCTATGAAATGATAGCATTTCCAGAGGAGGTGGCTGGACGCAACTGAGATTTTTTGTGGGGGGCCCCCCTAATGTTGGGGCCCTGGGGTCTGTGCCCAATGGTTAATCCGGCCCTGAACGGGACCTCGTTTTTTCCGTCCCATCCGAACGACTAGAAAGCTCTGCTTGT
Organism: Patella pellucida; assembly: GCA_917208275.1. Lineage (NCBI taxonomy): Eukaryota > Metazoa > Mollusca > Gastropoda > Patellidae > Patella > Patella pellucida. Next base: position 70,959,287 of record OU795039.1, read on the forward strand.
CAGCGCTCCGTCTTGCACCCTGAATCACAGACAAGGGGAAACAACGCCGGAAAATCCCGATAGCTAGCCAGGGTCTTACCCACTTAGCCACCGTGACCCCCACTTAGCCACCGTGACCCCCACTTACTTGACAGAATTTAAATTATCAGTTGAATGAATGTAAAGTGTAATAATTTAGGCTTTCGGCGACTTGATAGTCCCCCCATCAAGATTTGTATAAATGATCGTAAAGGCTGTAAAATGTTGGTTAGCTTACTCTTCCGGACACCTGTTACCACTGTTTGTCGTGTATTTTGTACATGGTGAACAGTCCATAATAGGCTGATTACACTATTTTGCCAGATTACACTATTTTGCCTATACCGTTTTTTAGAACTTCGAATTTTGTCTAATGGTTTGGATTGTTCGTACTTGGTTTTATTTTATTACAAGATTCAATCTATTAAAAGACCCTATTTCGTTACGTATTTTATAATTCAAAAATTCGTTTTACTTGTCTGTACTACACTAGTAGGATCTGGATGAGTTGTTATATAATCCAAAGTCTGGGTGATGTTAGGGATTAGCCAATGAAACGGTCTGTTACGGGCATAGTTTGATTTTCTATGTCGAAAAGTGTAGTAACTATATATCAACATTGTTATGTGTTAAGGATAATGTCCCGCAATATGGTCAAGCAACGGTGGCCACCCTAGTCGAAACACGTACTGCGTAAACTCAACGTAAAAATAAACTGTGGTGTGAATCCCACCAGAAATCCTGTTTACCTCCCTTGTTAGTTCTTTTGTGAAGAAGACAAATGTCGTCTCCATTTCATGTAAATAATGGAAAACCAACCGATAAATAAAGGTGTAAAAATAAATCTAAGCTGGGGGAATTAAAATAATATTTTTCGGTTCATTTGTATAGAATGTAATAATTATACAAATAGGGAGTATAAGTTGGTATAAACATTGTTATAAAAATTGCCATTTGCTTTATACAGTTATTCCTTGTCGGTTAGTACCCACTATTTACAACACGTGGGGATAAACATGGCTTCTGTTGCTGCAAAACGGAAAATTTCTCCTGTGGAAGAAATTGATATAAATGTATGTTATTTTAAGATTTTATTACACGAATTTAACAGATGAACTTAAACTATATAGCGAAAATCTATGTCTAGTACAATACGTATTTTTCCTCTGTCAGTCAGTCTATGTTTGCAAAACTTTTTGCGTATGATAAAATAATTTTAAATATTTGAAATTTCTGGTTATTTTTTGACAGGATGGAGTGAATCTATTTGTGAATGAACCACCAGATTCTGAGGATGATGACGACACAACTGACTCAGACTCTAGTGAATATTCTGGTTTAGAAGATGAACCAGACACTGATGATGAAGCCGAAGGCGATGATGATGAAGATGATGATGAAGGCGATGAAGATGAGGTATAAAGTATAAAGTTTTATGGATACACAAGTTAGGTACCGGTACTTGCATAGATCTTGAGCTTAGTTTACATCTACATACATATTTTTAGTTAAATTTTGGTTCCTTATGTTGTAGGGGGTCAATTCATAGTAGCAAAAAGACCACTCAAGGGTTCAATTCTACAATAGTTTATTCCGGTAAAAGAAAAAAAAAACCTGAAAAGGGGTTTTCCTGGCTAGCCAGACTTTAGCAAGGTGAAGTACCTTATGAAGTCTTTAAATTCTATTACTGGAACCTTATTAAAACACCTGCTCTCAATAATACACTACTAAACAATATGCAATTGAAGAAACTTCAACCAACAAAACTAAATAAAGGCTAAACCATAGGTGACAGAGAATGAAGATATTCTCTGACCTCTATGAAATCATTACAAAGAATGACCATAGTTACCAACTTTACCAAACTAAGAAAACATCAGGTCAAAGTTTAAATAAACTACCAGTGAGTTAGGTGAGTAAGAACTCACTGGGAACCTGAGAGAGAGTGGATAGAAAAAAGATAGCTTAAAGAGACAGTGCTGTGTAACATATTATCTAAAATCAAATTAGCATTGTGACCCTATTAAAATACCCAATAAAATCACACTCCCACACTTACCTAGAATTTGCATAAAGGTACGTACTTTGAGTGGTCTGATGCAGGTTCTTTTGATCCTAAGGTCTGTCACTGTAAGGTAGTTACTTAAAGTACCGTAATAAGAGTCTGATATAAACTGACGAGGACTCTTTACTTTACTGACGACATAGATTGACAACGAATTTTCGTTTACGGTAAAAAACCATTCCTAAATTTGGAATATTGGCTGATGGCAGCTACGAAATGGTCTGCGCAGGTACATGTATCAGTTTACGATGGAGGGCAGATTAAGACTAATGCTGTTTATCTTTTTCTAACGTCGAATTCTACTCGAAAATAGTGTTTGATTATTATAAATTTTTGACGGTTGTGACAGGAAATGATTTCTTTTGGTGATCAAAGAAGAATCACGGTGCAAAATAGACAGTAAGGATTCTAAAATAGCCTTAGAACCGAGATGTGGAAAAGCCTTATTTTCAAACTAGTTGTCAATCTATCTCGTCAGTAACGTAAAGAGTCCGCGTCAGCTTATATCAGACTCTTACATGTATTACAGTACTTTAAGTAACTAACTGTAAGGTATTCATGGTTGTGCCCCTCAAACCGCAGTTTCCTGCTGAAAATGGCAGTAAGGGAATACCTGAAAAAAAGATATTAACCCCATTCTCTTTCTCTGGCAAACCATTTTGGAAAATTGCTCAAATAAATGCATTTTGCCTTATTTAATTTAGGAGGAAGAAGATGATGATGAGGCGGATGATGAAGACGGAGAGGATGAGGATGAATCTGATGTAGAAGACTCTGCTGAAGAAACTTCAAGCCTTTCTAAACCAACAAGTCGAGAAATCATAACGGCAGGACCTGATGTTAAAGAAGGAAAGATAACTCAATTACCTGATGAATATGAATATGATTCTTCAGATGAAGAGGTTAACTTTCCTTTCATTATTGTCTTTCTCTGATAAATCACATTTACTTGTATATGCTTACAATATATAAATATTGAGAATAATGTTCAAATTTGAATAGTGAACTATTTATCAGAAGTCCCCAAATTTTGGGTGTCTAACCAATTTGCTAACTTTTTGATACCTATGCTGATAAAACTGGATCATATTTACTGTGGATTTTAATAGAAAGATCTTGAGACCAACTAGTTATCTTAAAGTTACATTAAGCTTATTCCTGCCAGAATACATGTAGCTTTCAGTCATTAATCAGTCTTTAATCAATTAATTTGTCAATATGCATACCTTATTGATTTCAAATTCTAACAGTTTGAGCGTCGTTATATAAACTTTTCAAATGATATACTTTGTTTGCCTCTTAATATGGTAAGTAACTAATTTAAGAAATGGATGTTTCTAATGTTTCTTGGTTGTTTTCAGCTGCAATAAGATGCAAATGCTTATATGATATATTATGATTTACACAATGGAAGATTGGACGAACGTGATTTGGGTTATATGCATTGATAACATTATTGCTACTTTAATGATTAGATCGCATATTGTCATTTATTGTAATAGTATCAGCACTCTTTAACATCGGGACCGGTCGGAACACCATTGTCGAGGCAAAATAATAGCACACTGCATGAGGTATACCAAGTCGGTGCAGACAAGTAGGATGTTACACCCCAGGGGCCAGTTGCTCAAAGCTCCCTTATCTCCCGGACAGAAAGATTGTTGCTGGAAATAAAAGCCCTGAACATTCTGTGGTGCGCATTTTTACTACAGATTTATGCTAATATAAAAAATAAAGTATTCTATAGTGTTTTCTGTAGTAAAGTTAACAAACAACACGTTACCAAGATATGTCCGTTAAAGTTAACGGATCGTTAAAGATAACAGAGCTTTGAGCAACTGGCCCCAGTTCATTTCTAACATCTTGATGCTATTTAGTGGCACTATTAAATGTCTTTTTGTTTTTTTGTTGTATAATACTATAGGGCCTATATACAGTAGATGCTATAAGAAGTTCTGGTTGATGTATTGAAGTCGTTAGGTAGCCTAGTACCAGTGACAACAAGAACTAGGCTAACAAGAATATGTATGCTAGATGTTTTGTGATTTCTATTTCAGGATATACGTAACACTGTTGGTAATATACCCATGGAATGGTATAGAGATTATCCTCATCTAGGATATGATGTAGAGGGAAAGAAATTATTGAAACCTGAAAAGGGAGATGAACTTGATGAATTCTTAGACAAAATGGAAAATCCAGATTATTGGTTTGTGAAATTAACTTCATTCATTTGTTTATAACTTGTGAAATTTACTGTGGTTTCTCTTGTTTGTCACTTAATAACCTTAATTGTCTCAAAATAACAAAAGACTTAACAGGGATGCTTGATTGTTAGGTTGGAATGTTTTGAATTGACAGAATTGCGATCGATTGAGAGGAAATTAAGTCCTGGCACATTTCTGTCAGTCCTGACAGCACTGGTAGTGTGAGTAAAATAATGACTTATTGGTTGAATTTTTGTCTTATTCAGTCGGTGCATGCACTGTAGCTCGAAATCGTCTTGATTTTCACTATTCCTGAGATTTCAAATCCAGAACATTTAAACAGTAATCACCATTTCTCTCTTTGTTAATGTACATTTAAAAGAGATATAACTTGTATAATAATCTTGTAACCTTAGTAGCCTGGACCTCACATCTAATACTAGGTTCCCACTGTTGGGTAATGCGTTACGATAGTAATGTCTCTATTGAGTCAATTATCAGGTACATAAGGATACATTTAACAAGATTGCTACTACTCACCTCATCATATGATAAGCCATATTAAAATCATTACGTTTACTCCACGATTAAAACCACAATTTCAATCGTATCACAAAATGTAGTAGTGCGAACCCAGTATTAATATTTGTATATGTTTATTGTAGGAGGACAGTGAGTAACAAGTTAACAGGACAGAAAGTTTTACTCAGTAAAGAGGATGTTAAAATAATTCAGAATATGCAGAAGTTTAAGAATCCAGTCGGGTCTGACATGTATGAGGTAAATACAGAGATTATTATATTCAATGATACAGATTATTGAAAAGACATTCCACGGTGCTTGGTAAATATAAGTCAGGAATGACTTGGGTTAGTATCCTGACATGTGCCAAGAACAACCATCAGTATATTACATACAAGATGTTTGGATGGATTTAAAGGAGATCTTATTGTTTAAGTATATCTGCTTAAAGAAGAAGAGAAGACTGAAACACCACAGCTGAGAAATTGGCAAAAATATCATTTTCAACTTCAAATTCAAACATTTCAATTTAGCTAAAGCAAAGAGTAAATGGGAAAACAAGGGAGGTGATTGTGTTTTATTTTCTGTGTCAGTGTATTTTAAGGGTTGGGAATAATGCCCATGGTCGTATAATAATAGTAAGTTGATAACCTATTGAGCAAAAGACATAGAAATAATTATATTTTGACTTTCTTGATAAATATGAAATTCTCGCTTTAAACCTCATTTCATTTCTGAAATAGAATGCGACATCAGCAGAATTAAAAGAATAATTGATGCAATGGAAAATAGTTCTTCTATTCCTAAGATATCTGTGAAATCATATAGAATCATTGTTTTATTTTTTCAGCCATGGATTGATTTCTTCACCAATGAGAAAATGATACATCCTGTTTCAAATCGACCAGAAACAAAAGCTTCTTTTATTCCATCACGTTGGGAAATGCTGAAGGTATGTCTAATATTTACCGCTATTCCATTTGAATTGACCTGTGTGTGTGGCAATACCACTTTTTATGGATCGCAATATGTTTATTCATGTAAACCAGTAGGATTGTTTTCATTAAAAATACATTATTATGCAAGTATTAAATCTCCCTATTGCTGGTCTTTCTTTAGGCCTGAAACGTTATCTAAATTATTAATTTGACTTTAATTAATTTATCCAGACCATAATCAATTCTCGATGGCTTCGCTAGCCTGCAATATTTACTGGATTAATTAAATTAAAAAATGGATTATCGAGACTTATGTTTTTTTTATCATACTGACTTTAGTAATGATGATCGAGGCAAGGCCACAAATTCTATCGCTAATATCTTGGTTCAGACTAGATTAATTTGACTGAAATTTTCAGCAAATTCCCTATCTTATTTTTAACTATTTTAGTGAGAATTGCCTGCTCTTTATCTAATCACCCATAATGTATCTTTAAATTATTGGTTATTATTTAACACAAATGTAATTCAAATACAAATGGACGTCGACATAAATCCTGACAGTTACAAATAAATACACATTTGTCTCATAAATTTATTTTGATATAATTTCAGAATCATGATTTGCTTTTGATAACTTTATTTATATTGTTGTTATAGGTATCTCAAATGGTACATGCTTTAAAGATGGGGTGGATGAAACCGACGCAAACTAGAAAACCAGATGAAGAAGACGAGGATAAATTTTACATGTTGTGGAAAGATGATGAAGAGGTAAATATATTCTAACATTATTTAGTACTTTTTCTTTTTATGCAATATAAAAAGTTTGAATTCAAGCTTTCTGAAAAGTCCATCTCCAAAGGATTTAGTATGAAAGAATACAGTTATGAAAAATTTGTTTTCCAAATTTGGAAGCAGACTATCTAATAATTTTAATCCAAACTATTTGATAATTTTGATCCAAACCAAACTATTTGATAAATTTGATCCAAACTGTTTGATAAATTTGATCCAAACTGTTTGATAATTTTGATCCAAACTATTTGATAATTTTGATCCAAACCAAACTTTTTGATAATTTTGATCCAAACTGTTTTAAAAATTTTGATCCAAACTATTTGATAATTTTGATCCAAACTATTTGACAATTTTGATCCAAACTATTTGACAATTTTGATCCAAACTATTTGATAATTTTGATCCAAACTAGATGGAAATAAGACTGAATGTTTATCGTTTTTTACAGCCAGAAATTACCAGACAGTATCGTCAGTATATTCCTGCACCTAAAGTCCGACTTCCTGGTCATGCAGAATCATATAATCCACCAGAAGAATATCTACCGTCAGAAAAAACTGTAAGTTTATGTTTCAATATTCATATGTTAATTTCAATGTGACATATGCCTTAAATTTAACGTGGTTGTATATTTCTATTAGCCATTTCTGTCCAATCGTCTGTCTGTAATTCACATTAGGTCTATTATTTGAATATAGTAATAGGTATATCTTTACGTAAATAACCTTTAAGTAGGTCTGAAAGGTCTCTCTCATTCCTTACATTAAACATTAAATAACTTTTAGGCCTAAAACAAGTGAATCGCTTTGACTACTGGATATACGTGTATGTAATATATCCTGCTGAAATTATCATTAGTTTTATTTAGATGACTGCTTGATAAATGTGATGATGAATGAGCCACTTTGTGAGAAGGCACTGCCTCATTTAAGATCCTAGTGTTGACCGAGAAAGTTGACCCAATTATCAGTCAGACAGGATTGAAGGCTAGCATCTAGTAGTTCGTATGCAACTACAAACCAAGGTTCAGTGTACACGTTGGTGTGCATTTGAAAGAAGCCATGGCAGTTGTAATCGAAAGTAAGATAAGCCTGTAGCGACACTGTATGGGCAAAATGTCCCCCATAGCACACTGAATGGCTGTCTTTATTATCCCAGTTTGTGCAGAACAGTAGGATGTTAAACCCTATTTCATTTCATGTAATTGTAATAATTTATTGCCGGTTGTGTTTAGGTGGAGAGATTAAAGAAAGACATAGCCAGAGGAAAAACCAGAACAATTCCACAGAAGTTCTCCTCCCTCCGTTTGGTTCCTGGATTTAAAAATTTTATCAGAGAAAGATTTGAGAGATGTCTTGATTTATACCTCTGTCCTAGACAACGTAAAGTTAGAGTATGTATATACATGTTTATTTATTATTGACCCTCTAAAAGTCTGCAAAAGATTTTTGTGACTATGCTGGACTAAACTTTATTCTATTATATTTAGGTTTGATGAAAGTCTTCCAGAAAATTAAAAAAAAAATATTTTCTGTTAAATATTAGATTATATAACAGTGTTTTTTATGCCTGAATTATCTCCCCATTGCCCATAAAATACTTAATTTCAAAAGTTATTTCCCTTATTATCATACATGGAACTATATGTGTTATGTATATGCATGTATAAAACAGTGAAAAAACTCATCTATCAAATCTATTTTACGTAAGTTGAAATTGAGTAACATTCCAATACACCTGAACCAAACTGTTATAGTCGCTTATTGTAATTTGTTTTTTTTTAACAATATCTAATGTTTCACGACTTAATTCATGCTAAAATGTACCCGAATAGATTATGTAACAACATTTTTTGAGACCTCAAAATCAAAGTAATCTCCCGGCTTGGACTCAATTGGATTAAAAGAGGCCCATAAAAATATTTTACCCAACATTCAGAGGATGTCGAATGTTGTGAAATCGTCAATCCATCATCTCTTTGTAAATACTGATATTACTTCAGCTAAGTGAGTAAGATGCTGGCTTGATAGCCTAGAGGTTGCATGTTTAATTTCTTCATTGGTTGAGAAAGTTCATCAAGATTTTCTGCCTTGGTTTCCTCTTATCACTGGTGCAGGACAGATGAGCCGAAAAACTGAGGTCCCGTGTACATTGGCATGCACATAAAATAGATCTATGGCAGTTTGAATTCCATATGAGAGTAGGCTATAGTGCTGCTGCCCAGGAAAAATGTCCCTCATAGCACACTGTATGGCTTTTGCCAGTCTTCATTAGTGCAGTCGGAGTGGAACAGTAGGACGTTAAACCCCATTTCATTTCCTTTTTAGAGTTTCAACTTTAGTAACATTTTTGTTGGCAACGGATTCAAAATCCCTCAAATCCGAACTTCCGCTTTAAATGACCTTTTCCTCAACTTCTCAATGACCAACATTTTCTTAGCTTCAAGTTTTGTAACAATCTGCCGTGTTTATATTTGTAGATGAATGTGAATCCAGATGATCTGATACCAAAATTACCTAAACCTTGTGATCTTCAACCCTTCCCAACTACAGAATACCTTGTATTTAAAGGCCATAAAGGAATTATACGTAGTATTTCACCCGATCCTAAAGGCCAGTGGATTGCTTCAGGTTAGTTGGATTCATTTAGCTACTTTATCATTTAATTAAATTTTTCACTTGGACAAAATAGCAATACCTTCATTTTATTCAATCGCTCACTGCTAAAGATCCCTATATGCAAGCCAATTATTGAAATAAAATTGACCCATATGTTTGTCCCAAAATCATGAGTGTCCCATTTCTCTGTGAGTTTGCGCTGGCTCATGCACCAGGAGGTCAATGGTTCGATCTCTGTCTTCATAATCAATGTATAATATAATTTGTTAGCTATTTGAAGTAGTATTGTGTGTTTTAGAAATATAAAAGATACTGTTCCTGATACACAGCACAATCACTTACATATTTTAGAGTGGTACATTTGACTGTCATTTCATGGACTATCAACACTATCACCAGTAATTTGTTTTAGAATATCTGATTATGTTTAAGTTAAAATATTTGTTGCAAACTTGAATAACTTAGGTAACTATTAGGGATTTACACTGTTAAATATTTCAAAATGATATTAACTTGTATTCACCAGCGAATTAAATTTCTTGAAAATGGCATAAGTAGGGTTTCTTTCACTTATTTGAATATGAAAGACATTAATCTTGCTGTTGTTTTATTTTAGGCTGTGATGATAAAACAGTAAAGATATGGGAAGTAGCTACAGGAAGATGTATAAAGACATTTAATGTAGAAGCTAAAGTTAAAGGAGTTGCCTGGAATCCCAACCCTTCATTATCTATTATAGTTGTAGCTGTGTATGTACTATACTTACCAAGAGTTTAGATATCTATTTCCTGTACTTAGTCCCCATCCACACTTATTGCTGGTGGACTACATTCAGATGGCACTGTGTGAAATTTGGTACCTTTCTGTAGAGTAGGCAAATATTCTGTCACATTGCCAAGTAGAGATAGAAATTAAGATATGTTTTCTGTACTTATTCCATTCAGATGAAAGGTCAATCAAAATTGCTGTGTGAAATTTGCCAGTGCACATAAAATATACCTTAAAGATAGAAATAATTATAATATGTTAGTCTTAATACGGGAGAACGCTAGATTGGAGATGGTCCTACACATATGACGTAATAATTATGTGGATTGATGTAAGGGTTAGGATTGGACCAGGGTTAGGGTTATCACTAGCCCTCTTTACATCTGTCCTAATCTTTACTCTAAACCAAAATCCATTTATGATATCATATGTGCTAAAAGATCCCTGGAATTATCAAGCATGGTTTCCCCTTGTCAGCGGCTGCAGGACAGAGGGTCTATCAAGGGATAGAAACCCTTGTAAACGTTGGCGTGTATGTAAAAGATCCCTTGACAGTTGGTATTCGAAATAAATGTTGGCAGTTGTAGCTGTCGGGACAAAATTTCCCTCATATCACACTGTCTGGCGGTTGCCTGTCTTTATTACCCAAATCAGGAGCCTGTTTCACGAAATTTTAACTAAGATAAAATCTGATTTTAGTAATTCGATTGGATAGTATTAGATTGATTTTAGCGCTTAGCCAATCAGATTTGAGTATGTACTAAAATTTGGATTTTATCTTAAGTTAAAATTTCGTGAAACAGGCCCCAGAATAGGAAGTTAAAACACCATTTCATTTCTTTATTCTAATCAAGTTTCATTCACATTGTTGTGCTGTTCTTCATTTTTCACAAAAATATCTATTGAATGAAACTATATTATATGGGGGGGGGGGGAGGCTGAATGGTTAACATGTGCACGCTACATCATACGGTCTGCCATCGGGCCAACTGGCATGGTTTTGATTTCTGGGTTGTATGTTGCAAGGTGTAGGGTTTCATGTCCAACCTCGTGGGTTTTCTCCAGGTCCTTTGGTTTTCTCCCAGGACTAAAGACCCCTACGTGTATGCAAATTTTTAAAATAAGATTGAACCATATATGTTGGTCCCGAAATGACCTTGTTTGTGTCAATTGGAGTTTAACTCACTCTTTCTATCTGTTATATAGGCTTATCGATTTTAGTGTTTAGTTTTATAATGGATGTTTATGTTTTCGTAATTTCAGTGAAACTAGTTTAATTATATTAAATCCACATGTTGGAGATAAACTAATCTGTTCAAAGACGGATTTACTTTTAAATAGTTATGAAGATGTTGAGTTACCCCCAGCACCAACTGGTAAGATTACTTAATAATATAGAAATGAAACATCGACCATTTGTAATGTGTTTTGTCTCATTACAAGAAAATACAGAAAATGTTTAATGATATGTTTCCTTGGGTATAATTAGGTCAAAATATGATGTTTCTAATCACCAAGATATATAGAATTAAAGACTGAAATTGCATAATAATTTTGTAAAAACATGTACCCTGAGCTTCTATTTACATGTATACCTACTGACAACAAAAGACCCCTTGGGTTGGAGGGTGGTTGGATGGCCGAATGGTTTGTTATGCACACTGTATTATACGGTCTATCATTGAGTCAACTGGCGTGGATATGATTCCACAGTTGTACGTGACAAGGAGTAGGGTCGCCTGGTCAACCTTATTGGTTTTCTCTGGGTCCTCCGGTTTCCTCCCACTGCTTAAGAATCCCTACGTGCAAACACATTGTTGAAATAAAATTCAATCACATGATAGTCTCGAAAGAACTAGTTTATGTCGAGTGGATGTTAAATCTCATTTCTCTCTCTCTCTGTTGGTTGGAATTATTATGGTACCTTGGCAAAATTGCACATTGAATAGGATATGAATTATTCTGTGATTTTCTTTAAATAATAGCAATGTTTTTTTGACAATATTGGTTATTTTTAGACACATTAAACCACATTTTATTTCCTCTTGACAGTGATGATTGCAAATTTTAAATATTTCTTTCATATTTATTAATTATTGATTTAGATAAACCCAAAGTAACAGAATGGGAATTATACGAAGATACCGAATATGAATTGGGATTCCGTTTAAAAATAAAACATCAGCGAGAAATATCACAGGTTACGTGGCATGGAAAGGGAGATTACTTTGCCTCCACCATGCCTAAAGGAGAAAGTAAATCAGTTTTAATACATCAACTGATGAAACGTAGATCACAGGTAAGTTGTTTTTTGCTAAGATTTTACTGAGACTTTTTAGGGTTTGCTACTAATATTAGCATTTTTAAATCCCACTGAGGTTTTGGAGCTGATTTTGTATCCAATTGGAGGGTTCGCACTGCTCTTGTATATATATAACCATATATTAAAGTAGATAAAGTACAAGTACTTCTTTGTTTACGGTAGATAAATGCATAAATAAATAAAATATACGTCCAGGTAAGAAAATCTTCCACTTTACTTCATTATGACATACATTAAATTATGAGCTAGCTATCTGCCTTCTAAGGGCGTCTTCAGATATTAATATAACCATATTCTTGTTATTTTATTTATTTGTGTTATATGCTTGATAACTACTTGTAAAATCTTGTTAAAACATCACAGTAAAATAAACCATAGTAATTGTTATTCCATAATATAAATAGTGTGTAATTGAATAGGTGTATTTTTGGTTGAGGTTTTAGGGGGTGTCGGGGGGGGGGGGAGGTTAGATGGAGAAATTGAGGTAGTCAATTGGTCAGGAAATTGGACATTTCACTAGATTAAGGTGCATAGATTCCCTGTTTTTCTAAACCCACATCCCTACTTGTCTTGCTTATGTCCCAAGATGTAAGAGTGTCTGTGCTGAGTTGTTGGATTAACCGGTTTCTTTACACCTGTGTAATGCAGGTAAAAAAAACCACTTGTAAATGTACATGTACATGTACATTATAGAAAAGAAGACAGCAAGAAAACTATCACTATGTCATGAGATTAATACAGCATCTTGCCGTTGACCCTTTCAAATTGATTATAATGAATAATGTGATAATAGTAAAGTAAAATTAACTTTACAAACAACTATATTTTATTTTTCAGAATCCATTCTCTAAACCTAAAGGTTTAGTACAGTGTGTATTATTTCATCCAATTAGACCCTTCCTGTTTGTAGCTGTAAGTAATATTTGAATATATATCTCTATTCTTCACCTCTTCGGTTTATGGTATCATAGATAGGATTGACATGATGAAAAAATATCACAATGAGTTTCAGATCAAGAAAAGCCAAATATTATTGACAGATAGTCATGTCCTCGTTCAGAGGTGTCTCAATTTCAAAATTGCCCAATGAAAACTACTTTCATTCGCTTTAAACATATCATAGATGGCATGATGAAAAATCACGAGAATGAACTTCAGATCACGAGAATCAAACCATTATTGCCTGACATAGCCAGGGTCCTGATTTTAAAAAATGCCTCTTTCAGAGAGAGGGGTTAAGGGGGCGAAAAATTTTAGCATACAAATCCCACGGGATGACATGTCATACCACACTAAAATGGTTTCTCGAACCATAAAGAACATCAAAGTATGTTTTGTGTTTGTACTTTGGGAAAAGCTATTTGCAGAATAACTCCCGGGGGTCGGATGATAGGTGTTGAAATTATATTATTTTATACCCAGGCCAAAATTATACAGCAGCTTAATTACTTTTTGTACACATTGATATTTTTTTCAGACTCAAAGATATGTTCGTATTTATAATTTAATGAGACAAAGTTTATCTAAGAAGTTGTTAGGTAATTGTCAATGGATATCAAGTATGGCTGTTCATCCTGGAGGTAAGTCGTACTATCAATGTCATTTAAATCACAGGAAGCTTAACTAGGTTGTGTGGCTTTAGACCATACGGTCTGCTATATTGTCAAGAGGCACGGTTTTGATTCCAAGCATGTTCTTGACAAGGAGTAGGGTTACCGGTCAAACTACATGGATTTTATCAGTGTTCTCCCCCCCCCCCCCACACTCACAAGCTCTAAAAACAATCTACGAGCAAGTGATTATCGAAAAAGAATTAAATCTTATGTTAGTCCTGAAATGAAATAGTTTGTTGTGTTGTGTGGATGTTAAACCCTATCTTTTTCTCTCTTGAATATATTTATGCGGTTGATATGAAATAACAGTAAGACATTTATTTCTTGGTGAAAGTACTCATGTATTGAGTAGGGGGGGGGGGGTTGGATGGCTCAATGGTTAGCACGTGTGTGCTGTATCATATAGCCTGTCATTGAGTCAACTGGTGTGGTTTCGAATCTCCGGTTGTACGTGACTAAGGAGTAGGGTCGCCTGTTTAACCTTGTGGGTTTTCTCCAGGTTCTCTGATTTCCCCCCACTGCTTTAGATCCCTACGCGCATACAAATTATTGAAATAAAATAAAACCACATGTTAGTCCCGAAATGACATAGTTTGTCGAGTGGACGTTAAATCCCATTTCTCTCTCTCATGTATTAAGTAATTAAGTGATGTATATGTTGTATTACAGGTGATAATGTTGTAATAGGAAGTTATGATTCTAAGTTATCTTGGTTTGATTTAGATCTATCAACAAAACCTTATCATACTCTCAGGTAAGTTGAACACGATTTATAACCAAAAATTCTTCCTAATTTAATATTTTAGCAATAAAAAGATCCGATGAAAAATCGAGGTCCCGTATACACTTTGGTGTGCACGTGAAAGATCCTTTGGCAGGAATTTGATAGGGCAAAATTTCTCTCTTAGCACACTGTATGGGGTATGCCCATCTTCATTAGCCCAGTTCTAGGAGCAGAACAGTAGGTCGTAAACCCCATTTTATTTCATTTTAGAGCAATTGTAATGGAGCTATCTTTTTTGTGCATGCTTGCTCATTCTTTTTGTAATGTATAGTATAGTCTGTTAATCTGAGAGGGGTTGGATGGCCGAATGGTTAGCAAGTGCGTGCTGTATCATAAAGCCTTTCATTGATTGTGTCAACTGGCGTGGTTTCAAATCCATGGTTGTACATGACAAGGAGGAGGGTCACCTATCTAAACTGGTGGGTTTTCTCTGTGTCCTCAGTTTACTCCCACTGCTTAAGACCCCTATACGCAATTGATTTTTTGAAATAAAATTAAACCATAATATTAGTCCCGAAATGACGTAGTTTGTGTTGAATGGACGTTAAACCCCATTTCTCTCTCTCTCTGTTAATCTGAGAATGAACGAAGAATTATGTTAACAAAGTGATTTGTATGAAGTTTATGAATATTTTCTTCTTATTTCAGACATCACACCAAGGCTCTTAGATCCGTGACTTATCACAAACGTTATCCGTTATTCGCGTCGGCATCTGATGATTTATCCGTGATTGTTTGTCATGGTATGGTCTATAGTGACTTATTACAGAATCCTCTTATAGTTCCCGTTAAAGTTTTACGCGGACATAAAGCGGCTAAAGGACTGGGTGTTCTAGACTGTCAATTCCATCCATCACAACCATGGATCTTTACTGCTGGAGCTGATGGAACAATACGACTCTATACTTGAAGTGATTTTCTTGAAATTGTACAGAAAAAAATAATTTGGTTGATATTTAGTGTGTCATCGATGGATAATGTGGATTTCACCAACTAAAAATTTGAAACTTTTCCGATGAATGAAATCATGAGATACTTTGTTTGAAGTATGTATGAAAAGATGGCTTACAGGAAAATGAAGCATAAATAGTCCGATTTAGTTTTTGATAAGCAGTCATCTTAGCATACATTAGTGACCAGAGTAATCCAATTACGACTGATATTTTCTTGGCTTCCCGACAACAGAAGTAATAGGTTTCGCCTAAATAATATATTGTGATATGATTTCTGAATATCTCGGTATTTTAAGGAACAATTTATTCCGTATCTGCAAAAATTTCATCGTCTAGTTGTTAAAAGTTTCCTTAATCTTGTGAACAATGCCTCAAAAGAAACTACAGTGTATCTGTTAGTGTATTGGTCTGTTAATTAGAAAGAAATAACCAAATTGATTTTGTTAAATATATGTTTTTATCAAGAGTTTTCGATCTAAGATATTTCTAAGCTAGAAAACAGCCAGGGCGCCATTGTATGTTTATATTGGTGTTGGTGGTGTTACGAATGGTTTCCCATAGTCTGCCTTTAGAAGTTCCTTACTTGGTTTACTTTTTGTCAGTAATTTGTCATTTCTTTGATGATAAAATACAAAACACTTCATAGTTTTCATATGTAACCTGGGTATCATTTAATGTAGTCAGTACAGTAGAGTAAGAAGAAATATTATGATATAAATCAGGTGTTCAGTAGCAGTTTGCCCATGTCAGATTGAAATATGATGTATGATGTATTTTTTGTTAAATTGTTGTTATATACATGTATATATAGATAGATAAATAACCATCCATCACCTGTAGGCATTTTATTTTTATGTCAGTAATATGTTAAATACCTAATTGGTAATACCACTGCATAGTAAATATAGACAACTGCACAGCAAAACTATATTTCGTTATGTTATTTGGGTTCAGACCCACTTTTACTTTGACACACACAGACAGGTTTGATCAAAAGCTTAAAGACTACGTTTACTGTATGGAAGACCAAACAGCTCTTTATTCAGTGTTCTTAAAGGAGCTAAATTGCTAATGTAATATGAATGTATATAAACTGATTTATTAATTTTTTCTGGTTTTACTCTAATTTCAAATCAGTGATGTTTGGCGAAATACGTCTGAAGTCTCAATCGAATGTGAATATGTAGCGTCTGGTTATTCCAGTAAACATAGTATTTATTGCCTATACACTCCAGAAAAGAATATGTGTCACCGTCTAGCCTCGTTTTTCAATGTCCCTTTTCAATTGGTCTGAAACGCATTCTGGTACAAGTTAAGCCCTAATTTGTTTCATAAATGAAGAAGTCCTACCTTAGTAAATGTGCCCTATTTGTTTTATAAATGTAGAAGTCGTACCTTAGTAAATGTAATGAATGCAGGCATAGTAAGTACATTGCTTAGCTTATTCCCATCTTCCTTAGCCTAGTCGGACCAGAAGAGTAGGACTTTAAACCCCATTTCATTTTCAGTTCCTTTCCCAGAGGTCATTGATGTGGAAGAAAACGGAAGGAAACCGAGATCTAAATTTTAATGGGTAAACAGAAAGAAAAGTTTACCAATGGACATTATTTTATTCAAACAGATTAAATATCCAACTGGCTTTATTTGAATATATTTTATTAAGTAAATTACTATGGCTGACCAGGAAGCCGACCTCCTGGAACAGCTTCTATTTTTAAATTGTCAAATTTAGCTAATCCGTATGGACGTGTACCAAAACCCACGAATCCATTTACAATCTCATCAGCAAACCTTACAACAAACAGTGTCTTGTTATTTAGATAACCAGTCGCTAGGTCATTCTGTAAAAAAGATTAAATGTTAATGGTCCCCAATAACATAGAATCAGTTTGCCTTGTTTACCGAACTAGTTATGGGGCCAACGACCAAACAAAGCTTAACCTAGGCGGCTTCATCTGTTCGGTCACCTTCAATAGAAGGCTCGATTTCGCCTTAACTACATACAGCTTATCAAGCCCTTCACTCAAAACTCTGCATTTTATGGCACTAAATTTGATTGGGTATAGGTCCCAACCGTGATCTAATCAGATTCCTTCGTTAAATGGGTTACTAAAAATAGACTACTTTCAATTCATTTTATTTATCGAAGGCTGTGATTAGCTTATACAGAGCACGTGATCAGCGAATTCCTTATTGCATGCTGAGTTGATTGTCCTTTATTGTGTGGTTAGTGGTCTTATTGCGTGCCAGTTTGATCTCGGCGACATGTTGTTTTATGTGTCACGAGCTCTGATTGGACAATGCTAATTAGTCACTTGTACATACAGCAAGCATAAAAGTTCAAGAATTGCCCAGTGTTGGAGCAAGGGTTAGATGCTGTCAAACTTGGGGACGTTGCTTCAGGAAGATGCTTTTCGGCATGACGCCTTAAATTCTATATCTTAACAACAATTGTAAGCTTTTCAATCCGATTAAATAATTATGGAGTTCATATTATGCAGAATGAAGAATTTAAGGGAATGTCGGGAACGACAAAACTGAAATTTGATTTAACGCCCTTCCTTCGTGACAAAGAAGAACCCTTGCTGAAACTTCCCGATGAAGTCTCGCGGCACTTGGAGTTATACTCGCTGAGCCACCGGTGCATAACCCGATGATTAGTTCCAAGGAATGATGGAGAGTATTTTGTAATGAAGTGTTTACCAACAGTTAGAATGATTGTCATCTTGTGTAATATCGGATGATGCGATATAATATTGTTTAATTGTTACTAAAAATGAAATACTTGATCTTGGAGCAGATGCAGTGTCTGGCATTGACTAGAAACGTTGTTTTTGCATGAGGCCGTATGCTCATAAACTAACAATTCTTGTACTCCTTACCTTTACAGTCAGTTTTATGTTAGTAAATGTATCTTGTGATACAGGACCAATTTTCCCACCAGCAATTTTCCTTTTATGTACTAAAACATATAATGTTAAAATTCTAGAATTATTTTGATAAAACAAAATTCAAAACATATCCCGCGAAACTATAGTCAAAATACACGATTATATTTGAACTTACTGTTTATAAAAATAAGCAGTGAATATCTTAAAACTTTTTTGTACACTGCTCATTAAACCGTTTTTATACTTTTTTGTACACTGCTCATTAAACTCAAAAGTCGGACAACACAAAACGTTACACTCCTACCCACAAGAGTTTCACAGAAACAAGTGCGTTTGGAAAGAAAAAGGAAGCATAGACCAGGGGCGGATCTAGGAATTTTGAAAAGAGGGGGGGGGGGGGCGCAAAATGAGGGCACTAACCGTGGAGACCGGGCACGCCGCTGAGAGGGGTTTTGTCTCCCCCCCCCCCCCCCAAAGAGTGCAAGCATTAATTACATAGACCAGACTGGTGGGTTTCAGTCGATGGTTTGAGTCATATTTGGGTTTAAGAAAAGGCACTTTCTGCAGTAAAAAAATGGCACTGTCGAAAATGTAGACAGTGTCGGACTTCGACAGCCTGATCCAAAGTTTAACCTTTATAATCCAGCCCCAAAACCTGACGTTATACAAAAGTAAGGGTATCTGGAAATAAAATCGGGGAGATCCAGGCTTGGATAATCGGCTCTAAAGTTTAACAAAATCCAGAATTACTTTAAACAGGGGGGGGGGGGCTAGTGGTCTAGGGTGCCGCGCTTCGACCTCTAGCTGGCTGGCCACCTCTGGCTTGCGGCTGTGAGCGTATGTGGCATGGAGATAGGGGCACCTTCTCAACCTCGAGGGTTTTCTCCCCGCACGCCGGTTTTCCTCCCACTGCTAAAGACCCCTACGCGCAAGCGAATTATTGAAATAAAATTAAACCATATCATGTTAGTCCCGAAATGACCTAGTTATGTTGAGTGGACGTTAAACCATATTTCTCTCTCTCTCTCTCTACTTTAAACAGATCCACGAAATGCAACCTTAATGATTTTTAAATGAAAACTTACAGAATCTTTCAAAAACAGAGAACCGCCCTTCTTTAGGATATAGGTAGAAATACAGCCCTAAAGCTTCAGGCGCTTTACAGGCTCCCTGGTTAATTCTGGCACCAACATAAACACCATCGGTTGTGTTTACTCCTGATACCAATACATCTATACTTATTGATATATCTGTCCTTCAAAAATCAGAAATATTATTATTATCTATTTGGTCTGACAATAAACTATGGATGTCACCAAAGTTTAAAGATCTTTCTTTTTAAAAAAAAAAATCTCGATCTTCTCGACGTAATGATCATTAAAACGTTACCGAAATGACGTAATGAAACATAACTATCAAATCTCTCCATATCCGAATCTGTTGCCATGACAGAATTAGGAATGGTAATAGGGTATTACTTACCAATAATAGCTGCCGACCAGATTAAGGGTATTACTTCTCGACGTATTAACCATTAAAACGGTGCCGGAATGAAACAACTATCAAATCTCCCCATATCTGAATCTGTTGCCATGACAGAATTAGGAATGTTAATAGGGTATTTTATATTATGATCAGTAGTGGAATACCGCGTTTTATCAGTGAAAGTGTTATTCCACTGGCTAGAAGTAGTCATGTTGTTTTTACCTAAAATGATTGTAAAACCATAAAATAAATAGAACATTTTGTCGTTTTGTCGTGAATAACATATTTGATTTCATCTCTAAACAAGAAAACGTTTATATTTTCACTCATGCTACGCATTCGTGAAAATATAAGTTTTCTTGCTTATGATGAAATAAATTATGTTATTCACGACAAAACGACAAATATCCTCTATATACTTACCAATAGTAGCTGCCGACAAGATTAAGGGAAGTATTAAAAGAATCCACACCACAGTTAATAACAGGTTGTGATAGAACCATCTGCTGTAGAACCTTATTACCATTATGACCCATAACTTCAAATGCACCGGTCTGCTGAGCTAAATTATACGCATCTCCATTTATATCATAACCTGAAAGAACAGACAAATATTTTGTCCATGGATAAGGCCAGACATAACAACACACAGTGAACTAAAATTTACTGGATTAGAACCCGGTCTGCTGCTGCTGATTAAATCAAAAAATTGATAATTGAGACTAAGTTTTTATGGTACCGACTTTAGTAATGAGGATCGAGGCTAGGCCCAAAATTCAATCACTAAATCCTCGGTTCAGGGTGACTAATTTTTTTAACTATTATAGTGAGAACTGCCAGCTCTTTATCTTAACTTCCATAATGTATGGCATAATTCGAAGAGGCCCCTTTAAGATTTGGGCCCAAATACTGCCAGTTTCGCCGTAACTTCGTTAGGGTTATTACTAAGGAATAATGAGGTTGGCTTTTGATAACTGGAATAAACGCTGATAACGAACCTTCAAAGTCTTCAGTATAAGGAAGTGGGAATGATTTAGAAATTGACGATTCTGGGTATGACCCTTTTACTCCAGTATCAACAGTTGTCAAAGTGATGACTTCATCAACACCAACATCCAATGATACCATACCATTAACAACCTTAAAATATTAAGACATTTGTAGGGGTTCTTTGTATTGAAATGATTAAAACAAATGTGTACAAATTATTTTATCAAATTTGATTTTTCTGACTAGAAGGTGGTAAAACATGGCGATATTTCGGAAAAGATGTTACGACTAGTGAATGCATTAAAATTTCAGTTACCTGTAGCGGTGTTTCTTTTATAAAGAATGTCGAATTTTTCAAGTAAAATCCTGGTCTACTGTGCCATACGTTTAATTGTTTTATATTTGCCTGGAAAGGAATTGGAAGGTTTAATTCAGGACCCAAACATTTATTTTCCAAAATAAGAGAGAAAGAAGTGTGTGGTAGTAGCGGTAGTGGGGCGAGCGTCCAAACAACCAAACACTGGGATGAAACAATGGAATCCAAAGACACCTTTTGGTTTTAACCCATCAGACAGGGATGTTCTCATAGCGAATCCCTGTTAGTATGGTAGGCTTTGGGTCCCCAACAGATATTAATGTTCTCAAGTAGTCAGGGGTCCTCTTTTGGGGCATATCGTAGTCTTGAATTACGTCGTTTGTTGATGAATTGGTGAGACTGTCACAAGCTAAATCTGTGCATAAGCTAAAACATCAATGTATACTTCAGAAATTAATAATTACAGTCAGTTTGTTAACATTTTCTCGAACCAAGTAATCTGTTTCCCGACAAAGCACAATATACAAGTATCAAATGGGAAGCCTTTGCCACTGCCGAATTCCTGTTCCCTCATACTTACGTATGATCCATTGAGTTGAAAACTAAAAGACTGTGGTACAACTTGGTAACTAGGTAGAGCAGGTCGGATACAGATAGAATGATCATGGGTCTGAAATATCAAATAAAAGCTAGATAATACGGTATTAGGGATCTAGTGTACGAAAGGTGCTGCCATCTGACTAAAAAGTAAACAGTTTAATTTCATTCGATTCCAGTAATTAGAAATGATCAGCAGTTTTTTACACTGGGGGCATTATTATTGGACTAACTGTCATTTAAGCACAAAGTGAGATGAACACGCTAAATATAGGGGGTTCGATGACCAATGGCTAGCGCGTGCGCGCTGCATCACGAGGTCTGTCATTGCGTCACTTGGCGTGGTTTCGATTCCCCGGTTGTACGTGAAAAGGAGTAGGGTCGCCTGTCAAATCTCGTGGGTTTTTCCCGGTCCACCCACTGCTAAAGACGCCTACGCACAAGCGAATTATTGAAATAAAATTGAACCACATGTTACTCCCGAAACAATTTAGTTTGTGTCGATTGAACGTTATATCCCATTTCTCTCTCTCCCCCTCACGCTAAATATGAAATCTAGTATACACATATTTACCATAGTTTCTATGACAATAGTTAGCTGCTTTCTATCTGGAGATGTCAAAGCTACGTAACTACCGCCGTTCTCAAGCAAACCCACACCATGATCATGATGAAGGTAGTCCCAACCAATATCAGTAAATTGAGTTGTGTGAGCTGAATGAAAGGGGAAAACAACCAAGTACTATTACCGGTTTCACAAATGTATGACAAATCCAAAATGACTTGAACATAAAGATCAAAAGTGAGTCAAATATCTGACAAATCAAAAATGAGTTGAATATGTAGATCAAAAGCGAGTTGAATATATGACAAATCAAAAAACCGATTTTCTGTAATTGTGATCTAGAGAAACGATGAAAATATACGAAACGCCCAAAATACTCAATTTCACTAGGAAATGAAACTAACCTGTCACCCAGATTGGTGATTTGACTTCATAATGTCCGCTCCAGGGTTCCATTGCAGTCATTAAACCCTGTTCATAGAAGGGGAGGGGAAAGTAATAACTGACTATAAGATTCCATGAGATGGTTCTATATAAAAAAGGTAAAAATGAAATAATAATACTTAGGATGTATAAAACTTTGTATAGAAATAACTTTGTAAATGTCGGGAGAGGTGTTGTATTGGAACATATTATAATACTTACGATGTCATCAAACCATTAACATAATTCTGATTTAAAATCTACAATATAAATAATTCAATACATTGATATGTATATGAACTGAACTGCTTAACCTAGTCAGGCCCAGGCCTGACTTTTGTCAGGTTGGGGGGGGGGGGTAAGATTATTTCGGGGGGGGGGGGGGGACTTGGCCTTGGCTACGGCCCTGAACCTAGTCCAGCATATGAGATGTTTTAGCCACCCTGGCCCCGAGTTCACAAAGCATTCTCAGACTTAAATTGAGATTTTACTCAAAATTGTTCGCCTTATTTTTACTTAAAAAAGCCATTTATAAAACATTGGGGCCTATAGTCTAGTAACTGAACTGCTTACCTGGTCAAGTAGCTAGAGTGTTTTACCAACCCTAGTCTAGCCACTGAACTGCTTACCCTATTCTAGTCTAGCCACTGAACTGCTTACCCTATTCTAGTCTAGGAACTAAAATGCTTACCATAGTCTAGTAACTGAACTACTTACCCTAGTCTAGTAACTTAACTGCTTACCCTAGTCTAGCAACTGAACTGCTTACCATAGTCTAGCAACTGAACTACTTACCCTAGTCTAGCAACTGAACTGCTTACCTGGTCAAGTAGCTAGAGTGTTTTACCAACCCTAGTCTAGCAACAGATCTGCTTACCCTACCCTAGTCTAGCAACTGAACTGCTTACCATAGTCTAGCAACTGAACTGCTTACCCTACCCTAGTCTAGCAACTGAACTGCTTACCTTAGTCTAGTAACTGAACTGCTTACCCTACCCTAGTCTAGCAACTGAACTGCTTACCCTACCCTAGTCTAGCAACTGAACTGCTTACCTTAGTCTAGCAACTGAACTGCTTACCTTAGTCTAGTAACTTAACTACTTACCCGAGTCTAGTAACTTAACTGCTTACCTGGTCAAGTAGCTAGAGTGTTTTACCAACCCTAGTCTAGCAACAGATCTGCTTACCCTATACTAGTCTAGCAACTGAACTGTTTACCCTGCTAAGTCTGATATCTGTAATGTTTAGCCACCTTAGTCTGTAACAACCACCCTAATGAAACAACTGAAGTGTACAGTGTTTATCTGTGACACCAGGGCACACTAACCTTGCATCGGAACTGTTTTTATTACACAACAAACTCTAAAAATAACTAAGCACGAGAGCAGTTTCAGTCTCAAAGATTTTATCAACAACTATTTCTAGTATCTAAAAAGGCCCATTTCCACCATTTAATCCACAACCATAACCTACCACATGAACAGTTTAAACTCTCACCACAATTGATCATATCCCCAACTGCTACGTACCCTAAACTAGCATCTACAGATCCCTATGATCAGAACAGCCTTATTCCGTGAATAGAGGTCACTACTTTGGGCAGGTTTTATTCCCCCCCCCCTACACATATATCACCCAATTTATATTCCTTATTTACAATTCTAGTCCAGTTTAAGATATTTTATACTTACCCTGGCCCAGCAGCCCCCGCCAACTTCATCATTAAAGGTACTATAATCAGCAGACGCCCACAGAGTTTTGTTAGTTTTCACAGCAGAATGGGTGCTAAATGTTCCAGGAAAATGAGCTCTGGTGGAAATTAAACAAAATTAAAGGTACCATAATCTGCAGACGCCCACAGCGTTTTGTTAGTTTTCACACCAGAATCGGTGCTAAATGCCAAGGAAATATAGTTCTGGTAGAAATTAAACAAAAGTAAAATTTACATTTACGGAAGCATTGTGATCTGGATTGGAATTGACTGACTTATCTGCCCCGTCATGAATCCTGGACATTTTCTGAAGAATTGAGTTCTGGATTAGAATTGCCTGACCTATCTGCCACAGGACTCGTGGACTAAAGTGGGGAGAGTCCTAGTTATCCATCACGTTGACATCTTATATCCGTATTCAGAACACACAGGTCTATCCCATGTTCATATGCCTACTTATCATAGCCCAACATTTCCGTGCAAGCAAACCTTTTTAACTATAGAGGAAACAACTCACCCGATAACAGAAACTGCCTTCGCTAAATCAGGATCCTTTAAAATATCATCTGCTATATCCCAATGATTATCAGAACCAAGAATCATGGTATTATTGAAACCAGCTGCATCTAGCATACTACGAAATATCTGTTAATGGACAAAGCAAAGATGAAACATAGGCTGTAGATACAGGTAGATTTAGGAACAGGCAGATTAAGGGGGCACTACCTCGACAAATATTGTGGAGGATGATATGTAGGCTATAGCCAAAAATTTAAGGAAAACAGGCTAGACATCTTTAATATATTTAGAAATGAAATGAAATAGGGTTTAACGTCCTACGCTTTTGCACCTGGAGACGGGCATACGCCATACAGTGTGCTATGAGGGAAATTTTTCCCGGGCAGCAACTGAATTCCAACTGCCAAGGGACCTTTTACGTCACGCCAATGTGTACACGGCACCTCGGTTATTCGTCCCACCCCAACGACTAAGCAGCTGTCCTTGTCAGGCCCTTCGTCTGCATCACTGACAAAGGGGAAACCACACCGGGAAACAATATATTTAGATGTAATTAACATGATGAATGGACATGGGAGACTGATTTAAGTCATACAACTGAACACGTCAGAGCTACGGGGTTAAAAGCATTTTTGCATAAAAAGGGGCGTTTCGATTTTAATTAAGGATTCTGATTTGACAGTGGCCCCTCTTGGACCATGTTAACAAAAGTTGAATTTTAACACATGTAGGATGCATTTTAATACTCGAACCTTGCATACAATGGTATCAAGATTTGCCAAAAGATACTAAGCTAGTATTCAATGACAAATATTCAAAAGCACCGTTGCAATTTAACCAATAACCTATTAGTCACTTAAGTCGTACATGAGGCGATCTTTAATTTTAGTGTTCAGTAGGAAACAAATCCGAATGAAGATAAAAATTGGGGTTTGTAGAAATCTCAGAAATCTGGACATACCTTAATGTAATCAATACTGTAAGGCCTTTCATTCCATAACTACACATCATAACCAAATATAAAAAAAATAGAACACGAATAATCAATTACAATTGTTGGCGTTGGCCATATGTTTAGGGGCAAAGTTTTTTTTAAATTATGCCGAATAAATAGTCATTTGAATAATAAGACTACTAAAACTTCGGCTCATTTCGTTATTTAAATAAAGGGGGTTGGGATGGCCTAGTGGTCTAGAGTGTCGCGCTTCGACCTCTAGCTAGCCGGTCACCTCTGGCTTGCGGTTGTGATTTCGAGCCCTGATGTGAGCGTATGTGGCATGGAGATAGGGGCGCCTTCTCAACCTCCCACTGCTAAAGAACCCTACGCGCAATCGAATTATTGAAATAAATTAAAACCATGTGTAAGTCCCGAAATTACCTAGTTGTTTTGAGTTGACGTTAAACCCCATTTCTCTCTCTCTCTCTTTTTAAATAAAGTTGTGTTCTTTTCTAAATTTACAAAATAATAAAACTTGAAACGTACACCAATATAATCAATGTCTAGGTTATGGTACAGTTTAGCTCCTCGAATCCATTTCACCATATAAGTGGCAGTGCGTTCAGGGAACCCCCATGGTGTTCCTTGGGCATCCCGCAGCCATCCTGGATAACCCCATGGCAAGCCATACAACTTGATATTGGGATTTCTCTGAAACAGGAAGTATAACAGATTTATGTCCAGGAGCGATCGTTAAACTGTGATGGTTGAAGGATAAACCCAAATCATAAAAATATTCACTAAACTTGCTGAAAATATGACCAAAATCTGTAACTTAACTTCAAAATGTGTTTATGATGCAAACAAAGATTAGCTTACTATGCCCGAGTAATGTTTGAAGAAATCTCAGATAACGCCTTACATCAGGAAATTATACACCAATGGGTGTTATAATCATGAAACAACGTAACCGAACTTCACACTGTGATTATGGCACAAAAAAGAGAGTATTTACTGCGCCTGTGTAATGTATGAAGAAATGACGAAAAGCGTCATAAATTTGGAAATTGTAGCAATGCCATGTAAAACAGCATTTTCGAACCTCTTTAAGTTTCAGATAATAATTCAACAAAAGGTACAATCTTTTTTCTTCTCCATTAAAATTCCAAACTTACCTTTTTAGCTTCGGACATCATCCACCATTCGTAACCACGATTGTAGTTTTCATCCCATGGATAATGCATGTGAGATGATTCCGTCCCAACTAAAAATTACAATTGATACATTTACTCAAAAAACATAATATAGAAATAAAATGAAATGGGGTTTAACGTCCTACTGTTCTGCACCTAGCCTGGGCTAATGAAGACGGGACATAATATAGAAGAAATCACAATTGCGAACTATGTGATACTATGCAGCTAACCTTTTCACAGATGTTATCAAAGTCAGTTAAGTCTTTGTACTCACTCGCATATATCCTACCTCAGCTATTTCTTGGAATTAGTCCGCGAGAGTCTTTGAAAAGAAAGATAATATGGCTTAATTGGTCCAATGAAATAGGGAAATTGGACCAACTATGGTGTATATTTTTGTTGAATAATATAGATATATGAACCACTACTCCAGTACCTACCGGTTGTCTCAGCATCGGCCCCTACTTCAACTTTCAGAATCTGTATCGAGGCACCAAAATTGGGCTGAAATTATAGATCAGTAAAGTACTTTTCATATAGTATCGGATTAAAAACTTTTACGATGGCGAAATCCGTCGGTTCCTGGTTCAAAAATATCCTAAATCCACCATAACAACGCTCTGTCCTTGAAGCCACAACAGTTTGGATATCCTTGTTTGATGAAATGGGTCAAATTAAAGTAAACTTTCGTATGAATCTATTTAGTAAAAGTGGTATCATCATTTTTGTTTTCAAACAAAAAACAACATCAAAACTTTTAAGAATCTTGCTTTATCACAGAATAATACCAAAAATTTACTAAACCTTGAAAAGAAAGTCGAGGATTTCATTTCTTTGTTGATCTGGGTAATTTCGAAGAAGTTTCGAAGTCGCCTGAAAAGATGTACATAATTTACGTATTAAATAAATCATCAAACCAATCTTGCTGTATCTCATAAATGCTTGTAATGTTGAATTATTGGGGGTTTAAGAAACTATTCACACCCAATACACCGCACCCCAAAAAACTAAAAATAACCTCTGTCGTATTTTGGATAGGATATATATTAGACTAACATCAATGACTAATTTTTTTTTATTATCGAGAGGTAAAAATTAGATAGGTAAGACAACTGTTCAATCGACTTAACTATAACATACATTAGTAGATGGAAAGATGGCACGGATTAACGTCGCTTTCTTTTATTTAGCCTGGTCATTCTGGAGAGGGATGAAATGGCTTAAAAAAACAATTTCTATTTTTCAGTTCGATGGATTAGTGGGGGTTGTGCACAGCAGAGGAAGCAGTGAAATACACATTTGTCCAAAACAACAAAACTAACATTAGACAATATTTTGAAAATATAAATTATTAAAAATATATATACCAAAACTATTACCAAAATAATATTATAATGTTCTGTCATATCTTAAATTGTATTACGGGGTTAGGATAATTCCTATTATTTACAATATAAATCTTAAAATGTCATGGGAAACTATTCTTTTTATATTTAGCTGGTTGTAAGGGACTCCCCTTTGTCTCCCGGCAACCAATATTTTCCGACCCGATTCACCACTAGTTTTAAGAACAGTGGAACATCTTAAAGGTCTGATAAATTGTTTCAATGACGTTTAGTAATTCAACTCGAATATGCAGATGCCAATTTTACGGAATACAATTACTGCTTATTAGTGAGCGACGTTACGATACGTCTTATCTATAGTCATTATCAAGCAATAACAGTATTCCATAGAACTGTGACCTGTATGTCTTAAAAGTCATAATCAAAAAAAAAAGACTGCCACTATGTAGCCATGACATTATGTTGTTGATTAAGTATCTAATTTATTGGGTTTTTTTGTTATTTAACCTAGATCTACTTCTTCTGTGTAATTTCCATATTCATTCTGTATTTAGGAGAGAGGTCATATTATAGACTACACCTGTTTCTTACCCCCTTTCAACCTCGTGGGTATTCTCAGGGTCCTCTGGTTTCCTCCCACTGCTAAAAAAACCCTACGCGCAAGTGAATTATTGAAATAGAATTAAAACCATATGTTAGTCCCGAAATGACCTAGTTTGTTCCGAGTGGACGTTAAACCCTATTTCTCTCTCTCCCTTAACCCCTTACATTTTTTAAATAAAATACTGTCTTGACTATAATGCCAGTTTCTGTAAATAATATGACCTATATTTCATGTGCGTAGGTGTACAGACGTTCAGATTACAACGTAACAATCACTCACATGTTGATTGATATAATTATAAGTATAGCCCACTAAATCGATTATCTAACCTAAATGAAAATCAGACAAATGTCAAAGGGACAACAGTTCTAATTAAGCGTCAAGAGTATTGTTAAAGACCTAAACATAATTTTAAAAAAAACTAGTACTCTTAAAGACTACTTTGATTCAAACCCATTATTATTTTACAATCTCCCCATCTATAGCTAAGAACTGGCACAGAAGCTTTAAAATTATTTTAACCTTTGTAATGTTTGTTATCAAATTTTTATGGATATGATGTGTAGAATATGTATACCTACCCTAGTCGTGTCATATTTTTCAGTATTTTCTTTGTTATTGTCAGTGATTAGTAGGCCCCAATTGTCACATTTATTTACTTAGATTAAAATAATGGTCGTTACTATAAAGATAGTATACATTTATTTTATGTCAGATATTAATGTACCCTCTTACACCTTCGATTATGTTTTTAAACATATTGCTACATTTTGTTTGTTATGGTTTCGTATTGATTTATTTTCAAACTATTGTCATCTACACAAAGCAATTTACGACGAATATTTCCACCGCTTAATTAGTTATTCAGATTCTTGTTATATATTTTTTTGCCGGGAAGATCTGCATAAGATTCATAATCTCTTGTCATGCGTGATCGCTCATCATTACCTTGAAAGTTACAGAGGCTCAGGAAATTTGAGATGCGATGCCTATTGTTGACTGAGAAAGGACCTCTAGATTTTCGATCGAGAGTTCCCCTTTGACAGAGATGCAGATGTAGGACTTTCCTTTCCCGACAACCGTACCACTGACCTCAGGAAACCAAGCCAGAAAATCACTAGGAACTTTCTCATTCAATACCAGGAGCGAACATCGAAGCTCCTGGTAAGGGATGCTGGAATAATCTGTCAGTGCAACTTATCCTCGAAAAATATCCTACAGCTCCCGAAAATATAGCATATTTTTCTGGTATGAAGAATTGCACTCCGACCGAAAGACCCATTGCGTTGTACGCCTGTAAACAGCGCCTGGACGACTGGAATGATAATGGGGACGACACGATATTGGTAACCACACTCAGACTGACCAGTGTTCGAAAATCCCCCAAACATATGGAATAACTGACTGTTATTGTGTTATTACAGATAATATGAACCACAGGAAATGAAATGGGGATTAATGTCTTACCTCCTGGGCTATTGGATGCGACCATAAGCCATAACAGTGCTATGACGAAAAAATTTGCCAGGGCAACGGCACTATGTTCTCCTCTTATAATCCAATGTTTAACGGGGCCCTCTGTTTTCATCACATCTGAACGACTATACGGCATTCCTTTCCATGTCCCCTGTCCTGCACCACTGACAAGGTGAAACCACGCCGGAGAACCTCGTGCAAACTTTCTAGTCTAAAGCCGGGATGGAACCCCGACCTCCAGGTTAGCGACCCAACCTCTTCCCACTGAGCCATAGCAGTTTCAGAAACTACAGGACTCAAAGGAGGTTGAACAAAATGCAGTGATCGGCGGTTCAAACCATTGTTAATGGAAAAATGGATCTGACAGGCTACTTAGCGCTACTTACAGTTCCGCTTATACCACCAATTCCATCGAACCGTCTACCATAACCAAGATTATCATCAACAGAATAGACTCGGATATCAAATTGTGCTAAAGTAAAACTTAAAGTAGTGATTATCTGCAATAAAAGCAAGCTGAATCCAATGTAATAATCCACAAATTTGAGAAACATCGCCGCCGATTAGTTCCAGGGTGTCAATAACTGCTATAATTTGAACTTCTAGATTCATTAATAGATTTAAAGCTTAAATCTCAAGATAAGATAAAGTAGATGGAAATAGCCATGTCTTATCAAATGATTCGTGTTAAATCAGCAACAATCTGTGGCCAAAATTTCAAATGGCAAGTTATACTGATAAATCTTTAAAATTCCCCTTTCATAACGCACAGCGGCACTACGACCTACTCTTATATAGAATTCCAGCTTTCGGGGAATCGATTTACGTGTATGCCAATGTGTACACGAGACCTCGGTTTTTCGTCTCATCCGAACGACAGCTGTTCTGGTTAGACTCCCCATTCTTCTGCATCACTAACAAGGGGATACCACTGTCCCACCTCGTGGGCTTCTACGTGTCGTTCGGTTTCCGCCAACTGCAAAAGACCCGATATTTATTTTGGGGATGGGGCTACTGACAATAATTCACGCAATGTGGCCGCCCCCACTAAGAACCACACCCATACACCCCCCTAACCCTTTTTCGCTTTTTTGAGCTTTTGGCGACATTTTATTTTTAACTATTAAAAATTATTGCCCAGGCTAAAGCCCCCTTAGCCCCCCAGGCTCCGTGGCCCCTGCAAAAGACCCCCTTGCGCCACTGTATTATCAAAATTGTAACTGAATAAAATCACAGAAATAAAAGCGGTAACCAATATTCCATATATAAAATCTAAACAGACCAAATGTGGTCTCAAATATAAAAATACTGTTCCTATACCCAGCCACATGTGTGTCACCCGTCAATACTAACAATTAAGTTAAATGATAATTTGGATAAGTATATTATAGAAGTTAGAAGATAAAGGATTCTGCAGGGGTCAAAGACAACTCGCACGTCACTGGCGACATTAAAATACAAAAGTACGTGAAATAAAATAAAACCAAGTACGAACAATCCAAACCATCAGACACAATTCGAAGTCCTAGAAAAACGGTATAGGCAAAATAGTGTAATATGGCAAAATAGTGTAATCAGCATATGGACTGTTCACCGCGTACAAAATACACGACAAACAGTGGTAACAGGTGTCCGGAAGAGTAAGCTTGCCCTGCTGGCATGCCACACCCGCCATAGCTGCATCCAATCTATTAAGCGAAATCTCGGTCAAATAGCGTGATTGGCCAATGAACTATCGGTATGCAAAATACACGTGATGAACAGTGTTAACAACGTAGTAGACCTACATTTGATCTCTGCCACTTCCAACAAAGTACTTGGAAGTGTTCTGGGGGGTTGGATGGCCGAATGATTAGCACCTGCGCGTGGTATCATAACGTCTGCCATTGAGTCAACGGGCGTGGTTTCGTTTCCTGGATTGCACGTGACAAGAAGTAGGGTGGCTTGGCCAACGTCATGGGTTTTCTCCGGGTCTGCAGGATTCCCCTCAGCTAAAGACCCCTACGCGCAAGCAAATTATTGAAATAAAATTTAACCATATGCTAGTCCCGAAATGACAAAGTTTGTGTCTATTGGACGTTAAGCCCCTTCCCTTCCTCTCTCTCTCTGTCTCTTGCAAGTGTTCTAAACAGATACGAGGAGACATGCCTTGCCTCGACAGTACAAAAAACTCCTGAATGGCTTGTCTACCAACGAATAAATTGACAATGGTACATATAAAGTAGGTAAAGCTTATTCGTGGGTTAACCGAAATTGAAAAAGAACTGGACCGAATTTGCGCGACAATCGGATTAAAACATAGATCCTATTTCGTTTCGTTTGTATAGTTCAAAATTTCGTTTTACTTGTGTAGGCCCACTCGCCAAACTTCGGCAGATTCCGGTATCCTACATCTAAGTAAGTGATATGTACCTACGCCCATACATTTGCGATGCTGCTACCGGTTTACTGTAACAGAAAAACGTATCGCTCTTACAGAAAAGTCCCAAAATGACGAATTTTGTAGTGTGTAGAGTTTTCGTAGCAAAGTTGTCCTTTGTTTAAAGAAAATCGCATAAACTTGAAGGAAAAACAGCTTCAGACATTGAAACTTGGCGTTTGTTGATATAATATACACTCCACAGAAATCTCCATGAGCGCAGCCATTTTTCATCCGGGACCTTTAAAATAGTTCCAATATGGCGGAATTCATCATGAAGCCGAGATTAGATGCTGAGAATCTGTCGGGGTGTGCCGAATGGTGTAGGCCATCGAAAGTATAAAAAACAAAACGAAATATAGATCTGTATTTTAATCAGATTGTTTGCACGTTATTCGCAAATCAGAATGTCCCCGTCATCTTACTTATATTCATTTATTAAAGGAGCTAAATCGCTAACATTTGGGACCTAGAAATTGACAAAAGTGGGTCGCAACGCATATAATACTGTAATATGAATGTATATAAACTGATTTACATTCAATGGTTTCTGTTTTTACTCCAATTTCAAATCAGTTATGTTCGACGAAATAAGCCATGCAGTCTCAATCTAGTGCACTTTTTTAGCGTCTGGTTATTCTAGTCTACATATGCCGTCTGGTTTAGTTAATGTTTCTAGCCTCGTCCCTCGAGTCTCTTATTACAACTGGGCCTGAAACGCATTATGGTACACGATTCGTGTACCAATGTTAACATTTTTATTTTATCTTAAATATCGGATATCAGAAGCTCATCTTTTCTCGGTAAGTTTACATCATCAATGTTGATTTAAATTGACCAATAATTCTTGTTTTCGACGTTGACGATTTTGGAAGATTTTGAGTTACGGACTTAGGTCCTTTAATGTGCAAGTAAAGTAGGTGAAGGTAATCTATGGGTTAAACCAAACCAATAAAAAACCCTAAAAGAAACTGGAGTATATTTTATCCTTATTCTCATATAGGAAATCCCGGTCACAATGTCGACGTCATATTACTTATATTCATTTATTAATGTACATAATCATATCTATATCTGCACAACAGGCCAATGCTATTGGTCTTATTGACAAGTAACGCCTATTTACAAACATGCGTATAAAGCAGTAAGCTACATAAATAGATCTATTCACTATTACTTATGTATTGAAATTGGTGACATGGCAAGACAACTACGACGTAAATAATCCAACGAAACGAAAGTAGAGTTTTGTTTTTGATGATTATTACGTATGTGGGTTTCTTTGCATTTCTTTTTCCATTATGCTTTTTAATTTCATGACACGTGGCACAATTTAATGTATTGACTACTAACCGAAAAGTAGAGTTTGGTCTTTTCCACGGTATATTCTGAAGTTGGTGACATCATTTACATCGGGTGACCCAGAAACAAACGTGTAAAGTGGAATAATTAAAAAGTATTATACCTTTATCATTTACATTTCATTATGTTGTACCGTATGGGTGTTTGATAACTTTACTCTAAATGTCAGTTCCACACTCATTTATTTGTTTAATAAAAAAACTCGTTTTTAAAAAAAGAATGGCAAAATCAAGTTTTGCCTGGATGAGAAGCCGCACTACACGTAATGATACATATATAACATGGAATGATTTTTTGTAAAATGTTTCTTTACAAAACTTCAATATATTATCATATATATATACATTAGGATGTATTCATATATAAATTAATATACAACATCTTAATATGGTTAAAAAGTATTTACACGTGATATAATTGACCACAAATAATAAAGGTCTGAAGGCATATTTAGACTTCTAAATACGACATTTCATACAAGGCACACTTATCCAAGAAGCCCCGGGAAAATGGCCACCGCCCGGCCCCCATGTTTCGGGCTCTAAATTTTATTTTTGGGAATTGTGCTTGGGACTTTAGGCGGGTACCCGTTGAGTTTCAAGTTGGTGTGCACGAAAGTAGGGATGGTGTTGGGCACCTTAAAATTTGGTGCCGATTGCCCGTCCGGGAGGGGTCTGGCATTTCTAAAGAACTGTGATACTATTTTTAATACTCGATCATATCAATGTCTGCTCTCTTTATACGACGATATTTCGTCTACTTTAAATATATAAAGTCTGTTCAGAAACATGCCTTTATTAGCCCTGCCAGAGCATAACCGTTGGGACGTTAAAGGCTCAATACCACTCTCGTTGCATGTTACTGAATAATATGTTCCAATCTTTATTCTGGTCAACAAATTGTACTACTAGTATTTTACAATATTCCAATTAATTGATGATACAAATTATATCTTAACACACCCAGACACACCTAATTCAAAAAAATGGAAAAATTCAACTAAATGATTTGAAAAGCCTAATGTAAATCTTTTCAACTGCGACTTGGATTTTAAAAATATTTTCAAGCCCTCTGGTCAACTAAAATAGGATGTAGGATAATTTACACAACAGTTAGGGAACTTAAACATCTACCAGGCCTACTAAGATTAGAATAATGCTATTATTTATTTTCTGGAGCTGTCAAGCCAGCAAGAATGTTACTGTCCCTTTAAACCCCATTTCATTTCATTTCTGTTCAGAAACCACGCTGATACAAAAACAAAAGTTAAAAATTCTTAATGGACAAAATCTTTGTAGAATATGTCGGGAAATATTTCAGAAAGTGATTAGTCTCTCTATGGGTACCAACTGTTACCCCCTACTTGTTCGTTTCATTCTATGTAATCGTACAAGTTTTCTCTAAATAATGACAAATATTGATTATTTCAGACGAGTGTGTGATGAAAGAAAATATCGATAATGACAATATGTCAATCGGCTTTGATGTCGTATTCAAAATTTGGAAAAACCAGAAAGCTCAATGATGAAAGGAATAATTGCGATTTTTCAATGTTTAATTAGCCTTTGATATGTGCCAATATACCCCATGCTTCCCAAGATCAAGAATTTGATGTATATATTTAGCGACAAGCCTGTACACTGTATGACTTCTTGGCGTACGGCAAATTGTTAACAACAAATTTACCGGAACATTATTTATTATGCGTATTCAATAAATGGTCTCCACCCAGATATCAAAAGAAATGAAATGAAACGGCCCACTGTTTTGCTCCTAATAAATAAAGACGGGCATACGCCATACAGTGTGCTATGAGGGAAATTTTGCCCGGGCAGCGGCGCTACAGCCTACTCTTTTATCGAATTTCAACTGCCAAGGGTTCTTTTGCGTGCACCCCAATTTGTACACGGGACCTCGATTTTTCGTCCCATCCGAACGACTAGACAACTTTCCCTGTCAGGCCCTCCGTCCTGCATCAAGGGGAAATCACGCCTGAAAATCTGGACGAACTTTCTCGGACAATGCAGGGATGGAACACCCGACTTCCAGGCTAGCGAGCCAGCGTCTTGCCCACTTAGCCATGTTATTCTCCCGCCAAGATATCACAGCGATATACAATATGCATGTGACTATAATTGTAATGTTTTTCATCTAAACTTATTTCTTTTGTAGTTTAATTAATAGGCCTTCCAGGTATTTCGCTATTGGGTATTATTTTCAAACTTTTCCCATTTACTCATAGTCTAATACATAGTAAGGGGATTTACTAAATGGGAAAGTTTGAAAATAATACCCTATGACTTTTTTTTTTATGGAAGAGCGACGTATTTTATTACACACATTATTTATATTGGTTACAGACAAACTAATATGGAATTTTATTAGATTTTTACCCGTCTGAGATCAACCACGCATGATATAGTTTGTATAATTTACACATCATGCATCCTTTTCTTATAGAAACTCCACACTCGTTAAAATATTTATACAATTAAAATAATAAAAACCCTTATAACCTCAAATTATTAAGACATGGATAACTGCACAAATATTTTAAGATAATTCAATTAAATTAATGTGTTTATTTCTAATTCTTCGCTAACAAGTTCATGCATGAAGTTTTTAACGTGATAACTGCACAAATATTTTAAGATAATTCAATCCAATTAATGTTTTTTTTTTAATTCTTCGTCGACAAGTTCATACATAAAGTTTTTAACGTGTGTTGAAATACGGATACTTTTACTGTCATTATCATGTTTGAGGTATATACGGTAATGAAGAATGAAAACATATAAATACGGTTCAATTTTATTACAATAATTAGCTTGTGCGTAGGGGTCTTTAGCTGCAAGATGGAACATTCGGGGAAACGAAATCACGCTACTTGAATCAATGACAGACTCAATGATCTAACGGCCACCCAAATCCCCCATGTAGTCAGAAAGAAGTTACGCGATCCTTGAGTAATGGTAGAAATCGATCTCAGGTGTTAATATTCATATTCAATTCACCTTTATGTAAACATTGGAAGCGTGGGAAAACATTCGACGAAATTATATTTATTCCTAATACACCATGGTCACCAAGTTACCTATGATTGTTCTATTTATAACCCCGTACACTGTACATGATTGACTTATTTTTCTTGGTGATAATAAATTGACATTTAGATATGATCTTGCCGAAAAATAACACATGTTTTCGACTTCAAAGTAAAAACAAATCCACCCTAGTCTTTGAACTAGCTGTTCAATGATTCAATATATATATATATATATATTGTATTAAAATAGGTAAAGTAATTCAGAGGGGCAGTTATAATCATAAAATATAGTTTTACGAGCAGAGATAGATACTTATTATAAGCTATTGTTTGTAGATAGCCATTGATATAAGGAATTTTTACAGGAGGAGAGAAATGGGGTTTAACGTCCACTCGACACAAACCAGGCCACTTCGGGACAAGCACAGGGTTCAATTTTAAATTTCAATAATTCGCTTGCGCTTAGGGGTCTTTAATAGTGTGAGGAAGCCGGGGGACCTAGAGAAAATCCAGGAGGCTGAACATTTTTACAGGAGCAGGTGTCATAGAAAATAAAATATGCGCTTCAGATATAATGATCACGAGTACAATTGGGTATCAGGATATTTCTAGAAATCCACTTTATATCACCCCTTGGATGTTTGTATCTGTTCTAAATTCTATTACTTTATATGGTAGTATAATATAAATAAACAGGTCTTCGTTAGCCCAGTCGGAGCAGAACTACGGAGCCCCTTAAGTGCACGATTCCACTCCTATATAATTATTTCGTTTAAACGAATTAATTATTTCGTTTAAACGAATTAATTATTTCGTTTAAACGAATTACTACACGGACCTTCAAAAACTCGAAAGGATATCAGCCAAATGGCCGCCAGTCACTAACAGCAGATGACAAAACGTTGCCATTTTTGACGACCACCACCTATGCCAATGTGAATTGCATTGAAACGTTGTGGTATGTTGTGGTTAGGACGCTTGTTTCTTATGATGGGGGCTCGGTGTGGACGAGTGAAATGAGGGTCCGGTGTGGCAAAGTAGAGTAAGTCCCCGTGTGGCCGAGTGGGTGGAGGGTGTCCGAGTGGTGGTAGAAACCCGATATGACTGAGTCTTCTTTGTCACCCACCGCGTGTGTCGTCATGAATTGCATTGAAACGTTGTGGTATGTTCTGGTTATGACGCTTCTCCCTCATGATGGGGGCTCGGTGTGGACGATTGAATCAGAGTCCGGTGTGGCCGAGTAGAGAAGTCCCTGTGTGGCCGAGTGGGGGGATGTCCGACTGGGGGTAGGATCCCGATATTACCGATATTACCGAAATGTTAATTCGTTTAAACGAAATACTAATTCGTTTAAACGAAATACTAATTCGTTTATACGAAATACTAATTCGTTTAAACGAAATAATAATTCGTTTAAACGAAATAATTAATTCGTTTAAACGAAATAAATAATTCGTTTAAACGAAATAATTAAATCGTTTAAACGAAATAATTAAATCGTTTAAACGAAATAATAATAATTCGTTTAAAGGAAATAATAATTCGTTTAAACGAAATAATAATTCGTTTAAACGAAATAATAATTCGTTTAAAGGAAATAATAATTCGTTTAAACGAAATAATAATTCGTTTAAACGAAATAATAATTCGTTTAAACGAAATAATAATTCGTTTAAACGAAATAATAATTCGTTTAAACGAAATAATAATTCGTTTAAAGGAAATAATAATTCGTTTAAACGAAATAATAATTCGTTAAAACGAAATAATAATTCGTTTAAACGAAATAATAATTCGTTTAAACGAAATAATAATTCGTTTAAACGAAATAATAATTCGTTTAAACGAAATAATAATTCGTTTAAACGAAATAATTATATAGGAGTGGAATCGTGCACTTAAGGGGCTCCGTACAGAACAGTATGACGTTAAACCTCATTTCATTTCACTTTATAAAGATAACACAAGGTACAAATTAATGGATACACAATTACCCAGTGTATTACTATCAAATCAATTGCTTGATAAAGACGAGAGTTTCTTCGTCGAGGCCTCGCATAGTATTAAACCCAGTATTTGTTATCCATAAAATTGCACCTTATGTTGTTTTAACATATTAAAATATGTTCAATTACCAAATGCTTATCAAAGAAATTCGTTACCTTTTAACACCTCTATCGGTACGACCATGGGGCCTGTTTCACGAATTTTAACTAAGTTAAAATCTAAATTTTAGTAATTTGATTGGATAAATTAGATTGATGTTAGTGCTTAGCCAATCAAAATTGAAGTATCCACTAAAATTTGGATTTGATCTGTAGTTAAGATTTCGAGAAACAGTGCCCTGGTAATTTAATATAGGTATTTTTAATGTCTTTATCGATATGATACAATCCTAGTAATGCCAATGAACCATACAGAAATAGGACGCAACAAGTGACCTGCACATTTCCAATGTGTTTTTTTTTCCAATGAGGTTGCCGTATTACACATATTAACATTGTAAACGACTTTAATAATTGGAAAATATTTAATAGGCCCATAGAACTTTGATTGGAAAAAAATGAATGTTTCCGCGAGGTTAATCCGGGTATATAATTCAAATTGCAAGGAGATGAAAACACAAGCCAATCCTATTTCGTTTCTTTTTTATAGTTTAAAATAAGGTTTCATTTGTCTTTACAATTTTGACGTAATCTGGAAGATGTAAGGGATTAGCCAATGAAACGGTCTGTTACGGTGAGTTTTGAGGTTTTTTGATGCACGGAACTGTGGGTAAAACACAAGAAACATCAACGCTGATTGATTAATCAATGTCTGATGTCAAAGGGTCAAAAGCCGCTCGTTTAACCCCTGACATGAGCCCCCACTACAACTTGCTAGATCTTCATGTATTGTAGGCCATCGAAAGTATATAAGAACAAAAATAAATACAGATCTGTAATTTAATCAGATTGTTCAAATTTAACGTATGCTATTTTGTAGTATATGGAAATTCCCGCAAACATTATAGACTAAAAATGAATTTTTACCTGACATGTTTGGTAACAAAACATTTCGCCTGAGGCAGAAAGCCATGGCACCTTAGGGAAAATGATTATGGTTCACTAACTAGGATGTACCGTGTTCGATCCCTACGGAGGACCAGCCAAGGACAATCATATATATGCTTTGACGGCTTAATTGCGGATAAAAAAGCCAAATTGATCCGGAAATGGCACTGTGTGCTCGTATTCATCATTGCAGTGAGCGCAGAAAAGTAAGAGAAATGCAATTTAAATGCAGGGAAAGAGAAATGCAGTTTAACGTCCACTTGACACAAAGTAGGTCTTTTGGGGACTAACTTTTTGTTCAATTTTATTTCAACAATTCGCCTAGGCGTAGGAGTCTTTATCAGTAGTAGAAAACCAATGAGGTTGGAAAGGCGACCCTACTCCTTGCCACGTATAAGTTAAGAATCGAAACAACGCCACTTAGCTCTATGGCAGACCTTCTGATCCACTCGGATCACCATTCTGCTATCCAACGGTGGTATAACTTACTAGAAGGAACACCAAGGCCAATCCCGATAATATTTTGGAAAATAAAACGGCTTAATTGTGTTAAAATCCCTTAAAACCTCTACCTAAGGGCCGTTTTCAAACAACTTAAACCCGCCAATCTTCATCTGGAAATGGAGACTGGTGTCCCAAGTTGTATTATGCGGTGTCTGGATAAAACCAGACTTTTATTTTATAAAATAATATATAGATGAAATTTACCTTTCGTTATCACGTACAGCACATGGAGCATTTTTGACATTCACATAGAAACAACTCCATATTTTGAGCTGAAATTTTGAGACAAAGCTAAATTCATCATCCCCCTATATTTTGGCGATTAAATTACATATGTACTCGGACTTCTATTTTTGAGACCCTGTTCAAATCGGGATAGCCCCTTTCAGGAAGACACAGCCTCTTTTCACTATCTCGAAATGGCCAGCTATTTGATCATGTGTACGAAGGAATGTTGATCATGGAAAATACTACATATCATTGATGGCAAGGCACATGGGGAGAGGTTTACACAGCCATTCCCAAATAACATTCAGATATTACGAATATCAAATATTGTTTAAAAAACGGTTTCAAAAGATTTCCTGTAGATAATTACCCGCGAAAGAGAATTACCATTGTTTAGTCACTTATTAACGGACATGGATGATATTTCAACTACCGCGACAAAAATCAATGGTTCGAAGTACTCAATAATGTACTGACTAGAGTCAGCAAGTCTAGTATTGATTGAGCAAAATCAGACACATTAGTGAAACAAGACCTGTCTGGAACTCTGGTGATCAAAGAGAGCACTATTGACACACGCTAAGAGTAACGGAGTGAGTGATGAGAGGAGTGACAATATGTGGTGCATTAGAAGGTTAGCAAACTGTACCCAGTGTTTACGTCTTTAACGTAGAGGGCTGTACCAGAGGGCTGTTGCAACGGATATTTTCTAAAGCTACCACGTGGTCTAGATTACTCCGTGATTGTCATTCTAGGTTCTGTTCCGGTTTGAATTTTGTCTGTAAATGATCTGTTCCGGCGTGGTCCCCCCTTGTCAGTGATGCAGGGCGTGGGGATGGGCTGACAAGGACAGATGTACATTGACGTAGACCGTAGTGCCACTGTCGGGCAAAATTCACCGCATAGCATACTGTATGGCGTATGCCCGTCTTCATTAGCCAAGTTCGGAGCAGAACAGTAGAACGTTAAACCCCATTTTATTTTATTTCACTTCATTTGTGAATGATCTCCGATTTTGAAATCCAGGCAGCTACTCGCAAATTAGATCTTTTTCAGAATAACCCGTGGTCGTGATAGAAACTGGGTTCATTCTTTGACATCTTTACAAATCACCTCACGTTCCGCAGCTTCCGTTTCCAACGCAAATTGTGAGAGGTCAAGGAATATAGCACATGGGCCCCTGTGGTAAGTTATTGGGTCCATGTGCTTTTTTCCTATTAAATTTCCGGATCGCCCTACCAATATCTTCTTTACTGGCTGCTCGAATTTCAGCAAAGACATGGAAACTTTCCGAAATTGCAAAAACCGTGACGTTAGACAGGCAATCCTACTCAATCTTCGACTGAATCGGTGGCAATCTCACGATAAGCAACGATTTCGGGGGGGGGGGGCTACTGACAATAACTCACGCAATGTGGTCGCCCCCACTAAACACCACACCCATACCCCCCCACCTTTTT
Source organism: Patella pellucida (assembly GCA_917208275.1). Classification (NCBI taxonomy): domain Eukaryota; kingdom Metazoa; phylum Mollusca; class Gastropoda; family Patellidae; genus Patella; species Patella pellucida. The sequence goes on from OU795039.1 coordinate 71,002,025, forward strand.
TTCGCTTTTTTGAGCTTTTGGCGACATTTTATTTTTCACTATTAAAAATTATTGCCGGGGCTAAAACACTCTTAGCCCACCCCGGCTCCGCGGCCCATGATAAGCAACACGTTAGAGCACTAGCTACAATTAGTCAAAAGGGAATCTGGCAACACGTTATAACACGTCATATGCACTTCAGTACCCATGACGTGCAGTGGTTCTAGACTCGTACAATCATTAGTTATACCAAGTGATACACACTTCAATACCCATATCGCACAGTGGTTCTAGACTCGGACAATCATTAGTTCTACCAAGTGATACACACTTCAATACCCATAACACACAGTGGCTCTAGACTCTGACAACCAAATAGTGCAATTTTACCAACAGCAAGATCAACCAAGCTCCCAAAACTTCAACACCCATATCTTAGACAGATATTGAGATGCTGTTACCTTTGCTTAATAGTAGAACAGTCCACCAAAAATACAAGATAAATCATTTATTCATAAATATAAATATATTCTTCATGACACAGCTACATGTGATTTGAGGGGTTGGATGGCTGAATGGTTAGCGTGCGCGCCCTGTATCATAAAGCCTGTCATTGAATCAACTGGCGTAGTTTCGAATCCCCGGGTGCACATGGCAAGAAGTAGGGTCGCCTGTCCAACCTCCAGGGTTTTTTCCGGGTCCTTCGGTTTCCTCCCACTGATGAAGAGCCCTACGAGCGAGCGAATTATTAAAATAATATTAAACCATATGTTAGTCATGAAATGATCTCGTTTGTGTCGAGTGGACGTTAACTCCCATTCTCTCTTTCTCCTAAAATGTGATATATACATGGACATGTATAACTATTCACACTCTATATATACATGTACATTCTTTTTCACGTATCATGACACAATAAATGCACCATTGGGGTGGTGTCTAATGACCCTGTCGTGTGATTTCTCTATAGACCCCCCTTCGTCTAAGAGGAACAGCCCCAAAGTCAAGTTTGGTTAACTGGGCTGTCTTGATATTCTAATCGCTTGAGGACAGGGTGGCGGTGTGGTAGGTTTCTGTTAAAACTACAAATACGAACCCAATGTGGGTGTTTTGGATAGGGTGGTGTTAAAAATTCAGGCTATTCAGAGCTTTGATCATATGCTCACTACAATCCTGTTTCCAAACTCTGACTATCATTAGTTATAACACGGGAAATATAGAACAATGCAAATAACGAACTATGTTTTTAGAATCTGACAACCAATTACATACAGCAAGATCAACCAAGCGTACTGAATTGAAAAGTACCGACAGACTATTCGAGAGATCACACTGCCAAGAATTTATATCTTTACTCAGGGACAGAGCTATAGTTAAACCACATGAAGTGGTACTTTATCCATGGCTATCCCATGACTCACATTCACCTAAAGATATACGACCAGTTCGAGCAGTTGATGGATTCTAATGTCAAATCTAATAGATGGCAACAACGTAAATCAGCACCGTATCCTGAACCGCCTGTAAACCTGTATGTAATATTAAAATACAGATGTGACGTCATCCTTTGATGTTGGCGTACCATTATCTCAAATAATGTACGGGCAACTTGCCAATAGTACATTATTTCAATATTACTACTGGCATGATGTTTTTCACTGCAAACGCACGTGCGGAGTGTGACCGAGTGTCTGAATTTTAAGAAGTTTAATGCTCTCGCGCTTAAGACATTGCGTAATATATTGAAACAACACTCGGCTATCGCCTCGTGCAGTATCAATATATTACTTAATGTCTCGCGCTCGACCATTAAACTACACATAATAATCACGTCATTTTACAAGGGTAGCAAATTAGGCCGTATCGTATATCTTAAGATCATCAAATTTATCATGGTTTTATAAATAGTTTGTTCTGTCGCAACAGTATCGTCATCTTTAAATCTGGGTGATTGGTCAGGGTTGTTTTGGAGACGAAGCAGTTTTAGAAATTTGATCATTGGCTCACTACAATCCTGCCACAAAAAACCCACTACTGCCAATAACTCCAAGACGTATGTGTGTGAAAAGAAACAAATAATAAATACTAATAATAAGGGTTCTTAAAAAGCGCTAGACTCCAAACAGTATTGTTTGCTCAAAGCGCTAACAATAGTTACAAAATTACGGGAAACAGTTATAAAAATGAACATTGAAACAAGTAAGTCTTGAGTTTTTGTTTGAAGATGATTAGAGTTGGGACAGCCCGTGTATGTGCTGCGTTATAGGCAAATGATCTGCAGCCAAAGGTTTTCAGGTTATACTTTGGAACGGTAAATAAACACTGGGAACTAGAACTGAGTGATCTAGATGGAGAGTTTTTGTGAACTAAATTACATAGATAGGCTGGTGTGGTGCCGTGTATACACTGATAAGGTAGGGTTAGAACTTTCAAGTTTATTCTTTGTCGAACAGGGAGAGATTTTAAAAGTGAAGTAACATTTTTGGAGATGGTGACGATTCTTGCAGCTTTGTTCTGAAGCTTTTGGAGGCGATGAATGTTTTCAGCAGAGATACCAGCCAAGAGGCTGTTACAAAAGTCTAGCCTGGAGATAACTAATGATCTGTTTATGGTGCGGCAGCGGACTGTGTCAACAGGTGACGGATATTACAAACATTTCGCAAGTGAAAATAACACTTTCTTAGTATTTCTGAGACCTGTCTGTCCATGTTTAGGGAGGCATCCAAATAAACTCTAGACTAGCTAGAAGTAATGGAGAGATAATGGCTAGAGACGTACAGCGAGGTCAATTACATTACATTTTCCGTGCTAAGTGACCGCTTCGCTCCAGACGCATTTAGCATGTTTAATGCCAACGTCCAAAAGGTGGAGGATGTGCCGTGAATTTCTTTGCCAAAGTGAAAATGGAGTAAAAGCTAAAAAATGGCATGTGGCGAAGGTCTTGTGGTTTTGTGTTTTCTTTAATAGATTAGACTAAAATATGTTTGAACAATATTATCCTAACCGCAAAGCAACTCAAATTACCAATTTAAATATACATATAGTAAATTGAAATGTACTTGTCGTATAGGTTGTGAAGGGCTGTGGCAAAAGAACGAGTGCATTATAAGATATTAAATCCGGGATTGGATTTACTCTTATTTTATACAAAATAAATTACAATAATTCTTACGTCATGCATTTTCCAATGCTAAAAATATACCATCTGACTTTAATGGAATCTATGTGCTGGTGCAATTATTTGTAAATAGGCGTGGGTTTAATATTACCAATCAATCAGGTGGAAACGCTTCAATGGGAAAACCCTTTCAGTAGTATATATTGAACAGCCAGGTGTACCATCGGTGCATATAGCGCAATACAGTCATTTAAGTTGGAGCCCATAATATCAGTGTTAAACGAAACAGCAAGCATGAGTTCTGATAACAGCGATACGGTAAGCGAAATTTCAAATATTTTAACTATTGTTATGGGAGTGTGTAATCAAATATATTAATATTTTAAAAACAGGTAGTCATGGTCTAGTTTTCACGTCATTTATTGGTGGTCACTTTATTATTGCAAAAAAAACCCCAACGCTTTGTCTTGTAGCAACACCCGTCAGTAGCGAATTGTCTTTTTGTGAGTTAATAAACTTTATGCCTTTTTTTCAGAGTCCTTTAAGTGAAGTCTTTAACTCGATTTTTAGCACATTATAGACTTGATTCGTTGAGCTAAATAATTACATGATACTGGAATTTGACCTATGTAATTTTGAATTATTGTTGCAAAAAAATATTCATTCGTTTAAAACTACAATTTACACTGTAAAGTAGCGACTTTGGATCGTCAGACACGGACATGTATAATTTGTATTTTTAGAACAACCTATGACCACTGCTTCTTAGTTCTTTATTCAGGCTAGGCATGTGCTGTTTTGTATTTTCATATCAATAGAATCATGTAGCTTTGTCATCCTGGAGAACTAAGATGAACAAGACAAAGGTCTTGTATAACTGTCTATTGTGGTGCACAAAGTGTCTGTAACACTTATACTTCAATAGTGTCAACTTAATGTTTACAATGTTATAAGATTCATCCACAAAGCGTGTTTGTTTTTTTTATCTATATAATGTAATTTACCTTTTTTTCTTTATTTTTTTTCATGACATTAGAAATGTTGTGACTGTTTTCCGTGTTGTGATTGTAATTGTTTTCCTGGATATGGCAATAGTATTGTCACCTTAGAGTCTGGCAAAACATTCATAGAAGATGTCAAAGTGGGTGATTTGGCCAAGGTGGTGCTGGACGATGGAAGTTTTGGTTATTCAGAAGTGTGGACTTTGGCTCACCACAATCCGGCAACGGAGGCCAAATTTATACAGATCGAGACAGAGAACAGGCGGCTAAATATTAGCCCTAGACATTTTCTGGTGGTGAATCGAAACGGCGAGAGAACAGATGTAATGGCGAAAGATGTTAAGGTAAGTTCAATAATGAATTACATTATAATCTTTAGTCATTGAACTGATGGGTCGTTAGTTCGTTTGAAACATCCAGCTGCCGATTCATGGCCGCATTCGCCCTGCACCTCAGTAAACTATCTCATATATTGTAGACACCTTCAAGATGTCGCTACTGCCGTTCCTTCGATAAAAAACGATCTAACCGCATCTTCAAACAGTCATAACTTCGCCCAGATTAAAGTTATTTGAATGAAATGTTCAAAATATTAAGATTTCATGTTTTAATTGCGAACTCTTATACCAAGACTGGCATTATTATACAATGTATCTGTACACGAAGGACTTTATTCATTTTGTGTTTTTGTTGTAGGTTGGAGATGAGCTAATTGTATATGACCAACTACTATATAAGGGTGCCGCCGGAAGTGAAAAGGTGGTCGATATTGAAGTTATTGACGGAAAGGGCGTTTTTGCGCCTTTCACCAAACAAGGTCGTCTTATTGTGAATGGCGTATTAGTGTCATGCTATGCTGAGGTTAATCCTTCTCTTGCTCACACGGCTTTGGCTCCACTCAGAGCTATGTATGATGTCACACCAACTGCTGTAATGGATACGTTCATGACCCATAACGCAAACGGTGTTCCGCATGTGTTTAACGCAACGCTTAATATTGTAAAATCTTTCGTTACTGAGTAGCGACTAGGATTATTAAATTTTCGCAAATAATAAAGACACATTAAGGATTAATGTATGAATATAATTTTTCAGTTAAAATTGTTTTATTCTTGTCCGTCCATTAATATTATTTCATTGCTTTTAGTTTGTATATAAGATTTTATTGTAAAATAATTTTGAGGTTTCTTAAATTAAATTTTATTGTCTGAATGATTCTTTGTTGTTAATTTATTCGTTTATTGTTATTATCCCTCCCTGTCAATATTATCATGAGCTATTTGTGTTGTGTTTTAATTGAAAACCTGTCGGTGCTATCTTAAAGGGGGAGTTCCAGATTTCATCGGAGTACCCGTTCCGTTGATAAAATTTGTTTACTTCTACAAAACAAATGCCAAAATGTGCAGAATTAGCCGTAATGTTACTTTAAACCGCTGACACTGAGGTCCCGGGTTCGATCCTGTTGTTGTAAGATATGCTTCCTCCGGATTTTCCGACGTGGGTTTCCCTAGTCGGTAGTTTAGGAAAGAGTACTGAAAAGGAACGGCGTCTAGTCGTTCGGATAAGGTAAACCCAGAGGTCCCATAAATACCCGGGTCTGTGAGTAACAGAATAGACCGTCTCCCCGCTAACTGGGTAAATGCTCTTATGTCACAAATAGTCATCTAGGAATCAGTCATACGGTCATTTGGGATCTAGTCTAAGATTTCAGCCAAATAGTCATCTGGGATTTAACCAAATAGTCATCTGGGATTTAACCAAATAGTTATCTGGGATTCAACCAGATAGTCATCTGGGATTTAACCAAATTGTCATCTGGGATTCAACCAAATAGTCATCTGGGATTCAATCAAATAGTTATCTAGGATTTAACCAAATTGTCATCTGGGATTCAGCCAAATAGTCATTTGGGTTTCACTCTTAAGATTCAACCAAATAGTTATCAGCGATTCAAACAAATAGTCATCTGGGATTCAACCAAACAGTTATCCACTATTCCCCTACTGTGTATTTTATACCCTTCGATCAGATGACTTAACACCAACTGTTTTAACACTACTTCACAACAGCCTCAACATCCTCCCCTAACATGATTGTTTATTGTAAATTGATGTGATCGAAAGGAAATGGATTTTAACATCAACGTCCACATGGTACAAGGGTTTCTTTTTTTTAACAATAAGAGAAATAGCTGGCGTTCTTAAAACTTTAGCAGTGGAGGTAGGGGTCGCTAGCTTGGAGGTCGGGTGTTCGATCCCTGCCCGGACAAAAGTTCCCTCATAGCCCACTGTATGCCCACCTTTATTAGCCGAGGTCAGGAGCAGAACAGTAGGACGTTAAACCCCATTTCATTTTCTTAGCAGTGCAGTGGTGAGTTGAGTCAGAATACTATGAGAAAGCTCACGAAGTTAGCCAGGCGAACTCGTCACGTACAAGGAAGGGATCGACTATACACAGCTCGACTAAATGAAAGCGCTTAGACCCCCCTCCCCAACACTCGTACTAAAGTAATAGAAGTTCTTTTCTGTTTGAGTATGTCTTTCCTGTTCTTTAAAAACATCAAACTTAAGAATTACAATATTAAGATATTACTTCCATAAAGGTTTGCAATATGATAGCATTCAGTGTAGGACTTGCTTCACTGGGAATCACAGTTTTGATATTGTTATTCTTTCAATAACGTGGTTATGTCAGATTCTAAAATAGATATTGCGTCTTATGTTATATGCTAATCATATCAATGTCACGCATGTCATTACCATGAAAGCTTTTCGAACAGCTACGCAAGTGGGAAAACCAATGTTACATGTGAATATCCATTTATGGGACACCAGACACGTTAGTAATTCATGACACAACATTCCTACCTAGTTGCACTCGACGACAAGGCGTGAGAAAAACCTTGATTCAAAAAGCCCACTATATCAGTTCCTATTTGTAATTTCTCTATCGATTACCCAACTCTTTGAAATGGCCAGCAAATAACACACTTAATCCGTGTGAATATATCTTAAACCAAATATTCAAACGAAACACCCTCCGAGAAGAAAGGACAGCACAAGTTGGTGACTACTAGTAATTCTTGATTACGACAGTTAGCATTCTCGCACAATTTCATGAGATCTTTTAGACAAGTCATGAGATGGGACACACAACCCTACTCCAGGTTAGGTCAAATCTCAGTGCTAATCAAATAAGGGTCATTGCAGTCCCAACGAAACGTTTTGGGACGATGGTCAGAGCTAAATTGGACACAAATTGAGTCCAACATGGCCGCCGAGAGAGAGAGAGAGAGAGAGAGAGAGAGAAATGGGGTTTAACGTCCACCCGACACAAACCAGGTCATTTTGGAAAACATGACCGTCGCATATCAATGAGTCTGATTTAATATAATTATATACAGCGGCCATGTAGGACTCAACGTAGGTATAAAATTACCTCTAACCAAAAGTAACCGGAGATTAAATTGATGAAAAATCTGGTCGATCGAATGGGTAAGGAGGAGTAATCCTTATTTTTCTTTACGAAGCTTTAAGCAACATATTCGCAGTAGCCGTAATATTTTCATATTTCATTCCAATTCACAACCCTTTCACATTGCATACCTTTTTATTCAATTCAATAATATTTCATTTTAATGTACATAATGCTAAAACAGGGAATACCATTGCCAGGCTCTTAGAAGTGTTCAAATAGGGATATCCAAACGCTGAACCGGAATTTTCCATTATCGCAAGTGTGTTACACAAGTGTTGTTACTTAAATAGAACCATAGAGGTGTATATATTGACTAGAGTGTATGGTGATCACGTGATCGCGTGCCGACTATGGAGGCTGGCGGCCATTTTACAACCGGTAAGATTTAGCCTACGTTGGCATATACCAACATGGCGGAGAGTTGTTGTTGTTTTGGTTAATTCAATGTCAGGCGAAGAGGGAGGGGATTATCATTTTATAAGTGAGTAGGATAAATTAAAAGTGAAATAGTGATTTAATAGATATAGTACAATCTTGATAATTGTGTAAAATAGTTTAATAAACACGGCGAGAAGACGTCGAACACTCGATTATTGTTTGAGGCCGGTAACCGGGCGGGTCTATTCACCTATACTGATATTCTTATTATGTAATCATTACAAGGTCCGTGTGATTAGCGAACTTCTAAATTAATGTATATTTAATTAGTATGGAAATTGCGCATATTATATATATGTACACACATCTGTCATTGTACACAAAATATCGCAGGGAGTAAGTCAGCTTATTGGGGTGGAGTGTTTAATCACAGACATGCACTCACTGGCTAGTAGTTGCTTTGTTATCGGTTAGTTTTACTCCCTCGGATTTAATTAATTAGGTCGACATTGTGTACACATACAGAATATACTTTTAGTGAACGTTTCTTGCAATATCAGTTTGTTTCTTTTTTTTCTTCTCCAGAAACCCCGCTTAAAACCCCCGAACTAGTTTGGGTTTTGTTGGGTTTTTTTTTTAAAAAAGGCTAATAATAATAAGGACAAAGTCTTGTAAACTTCTTTCCCAGTCAAATTTTGTAACAAAAAAAATCAGGCCTGATATTTTTTTTAATCGCTGCTACTACGAACATCTCATTAAGTTTGTCTTATTTTTTGGTGTAAAATTTAATATACCGCTGTATTTTTCAACCAAAGAGAAATAGCCACCAAATCATGGAAATTGAAATCCATATAGGCCTACCAACGCCTTGCAAGCCCTTTTTATATTTCCCTTAAAAATAAAAAAATCCCATCGACATCAGATATTATTCTACCGGTAACTGATAGAAGTCCTCGTTATTTTAAAGATCTATTTTATTTCTTTATTATCTACTACGAAAACCTCATTAATTTTGTCTTATTTTTTTGTAAAATTTAATATACCGCTGTATTTTTCAACCAAGCTACCAAGGCCTTGCTAGTCCTGTTTTTTTCCTCTTTTTTAAAAAAAAATTTTCCCATCGGCATCAGATTTCATTCTTCTGGTAAATGATAGATAGAAGTCCTCGATTATTTTAAAAATCTATTTTTTTTTATTTATAATAAGTATAATTTATCACCTGTATGACGCTATAGGAAATATCATTCTGTCAATCAAGCAGTCCTATCATTTTAAATCGTTCAACAAATTATTTAGATCTATCCAAAATAAAGTTTTATGTGACGTCCACTTTGCTCAATTAATAAAATAAACATAATTTCGTCAGGTATGCATGTACAATTTACACCATGCCACCCAAGGTATTCATCATCATCATGATTTACTCGTAATAATAGTAAAGCCCCCAAAATATGCCAGTGAGTTGGCCAAAACGATGTTGTTTTTAGGACAGTGAGGTAAGGCCTTTCGACCATCATTTTTTTGTTTGATATTGTTGAACTAGAACTGCTTTTTTAATGGACTTTTCCGCCCTCTGTCAGACTATTTTCCTTTATTTACATAGCGTTCATCCGGGCACTTCCGTCATTCTTTACCGGTTAAAACATGGCGGCCGGTCTCCAGTGACGGCACACGGCGATAACGTTACGTCAATGGGGATCACGTGACCACAATACACTCTAGTCAATATATACACCTCTATGAATAGAACACATAATATAGTATGTGTGTGAAATACATGTAGCTTCATTTAACGTCCACTTTAACTGAAATGATATCGCAGACAATGAGAAAACAGAAAAAAATACTATAGCATGTCTATTTATAGGTATAGCATTAACCAATTTAATTTAGATCCTAACAAACAATATCGCAGATTTTACAATACAATTTTCAGAAATAGGGAATATCAAGTATACAGCAGAGAATGACACCTGAGAATTAACTAACAATGTCGCAGATTTAACAATAGAATTTTCAGAAAAGCAGATTAACAAACAACAGCTCATATAAGGTGTGTAAAGTAGAAAAAATAATAAATGAATCATACAATTTAATACCTAATTTTTTGGCAGATATTCAAGACATTTTAAAGATTGATTACTTGGGGAATCGTGACTGGATTTATTAATCTGATATGTTTCATGTGTTGTTTGTATATCGTCTGCAAATTGTCTCATGTCCTTGTTTGTCTTGTTTATTTCATTGTGGCGCGCTGCCCCTTTCTTTGTTATTCTACCTGTTAAGTAATGTATCTATATTACCAAGATATATGATTGTCACTGACAACGCCAATTGTGATTTGTATGTTTACCGACGACATATCCCCCCAAATTACAACCGTTTAGAAACCAAGCATTCCGGAAATGGAGATCGACATTTTATGACCCTATTGGTGATAATTGAAGATGATTTAATATTATTGGCATATTTGATAGCAACCATATATAAGTTTTAAAAATATTAGGTGCCAGAGACGAAAATTGTTGATTTTGTAGTAATTAAAACAAAGTTTAGAGGTGGGGTGGGGATAAGCTTAGAGAAAACATTGCAACATTAAATAACATAGGTTGTCAGTTGTATACCTGGTTATCCTTAATTCTATTGTCGATATTAAAAGAAGAACGGCATAATTTACAGACTAATGCTAGGTTACGCTAGCATTGTCCCTATTGACACCACGATCTGGTACGTGAATATACGTTCGGGTACGTTTCGATACGACCAAAACGATTGCTATGACTGACCTTTGTATATGACCAGACCTGATATGATCACCACGACCACCTCAGGATTTCAATCCCAACACGAATCGTGATAGAGGGAACCTGTCCTTACGAACAACGTCCTTCTACTATATGATCAGACCTGATATGATTACCACGGTCATTTTACGATTTCAACCACGATTTCAATCCCAACACGAATCGTGATAGAGGGGAACTGACATCACGAACAACGTCCTTCTACTCGCTGATGTATATTCGATTGTGTTCAGATGGTAACCATGTTTACTGGTTGCTAATTATTACAGGCTTGATACGCACCATAGGTCTATAATTTCAGCTACTATGGGACTCTATGACCTGGCCTCATTAACACCAAAGTAATACAACTTTAAGGTAATATCTTGTTCAGACAAATTGGGAATACCAGCTACGTATACCTCGCATGATCAACGCGTGTTATTGGAAATACAAAAAGGGACAAAACTAAATGAATACATATATGTAATAGATTTGAATGAGTTTTAATATCGAAAGGCTTAACATTCTGTCATAAACTAAGTACATACAGTTTAACTTATAGAAATGCACCGGTTAGATCTGGAAAATACTATGTATGTATGCAAATATTCAAACTTTGATAAGTACTTTACAAATACAAGCAGACAACGGACCCACTTCACTTGAATCTATGGGAGGGGGTGGATGAATGAATCGTTAACACGTGCGTGCTGTATCATAAAGTCTGTCATTGAGTCAACTGGCGTGGTTTCGCATCACCGGTTGTACGTGACAAGGAGAAGGATCGCCTGTCAAGCCTCGTGGGTTTTCGCCGGGTCCAACGGTTTCCACCCACTGCTAAAGACCCCTACTTGCAAGCGAATTATGGAAACAAAATGGAACCATATGTTCTTCCTGAAATGGCCTCGTTGTGTCGAGTGGACGTTAAACCCCGTGTCTATCTCTCTCTATCTTTATGGTAATGATTATTAGGTTAAGCATATTGGAGAATGGCATTGAATTACGGATACGATCAAACTTCTTAGGCGTTTTTAAACCAGTATCAAATTTATAAATATTCAATGCTTTAGAGGGTTGGGTATGGGCTTGTCATGTGTATAAATAATTTATATTACTTTTTAGGTCCCCCAAAAAGACCTGTAGGTTTAACTTCATATGATACTTTTATTGTACAAAACGTAAGACTTTATAATTAGCTTATGGCGAAGAAGCCATGGTCCTAGCTTGGCCTGACACCTTTGGGCGCCAACAGCCTTCCCTCTCCCCTATCTACTTGTGATTCCCGCTTTAAATCCCCTTCTAGACAAAAAATAATCGAAGAGATTATGCAGCTGCATATACCAGATTAAATGTCCAGTACAGATTGCATTACCCGAGAAAGGACATTACATAATCGGGTAAGCTATAAGTTTATATCTTATATTAAGACAAATGAGTGCAATCTGGACAAACACGGATCTCAATATCCGACATAAGATATTTAAATCTATTCTGCTTTCATATGTCAAGATGGATCAATAACTATTAATAACACTTGCTATTATGTGACACAAGTCGTTTTTTTAGTATGAACCTAAACACGCAACAAATATTTTCAGTTAACTATAACTTCTCTCATTAGCCCCATGATAACTGAAATGATGTCTCTATATCTATATTTAATGTATTCCAGAATGAAGTAAAGTTGTCAGTTGCACTTGCTATTATGTGACACAAGTCGTTTTTTTAGTATGAACCTAAACACGCAACAAATATTTTCAGTTAACTATAACTTCTCTCATTAGCCCTATGATAACTGAAATGATGTCTATATATCTATATTTAATGTATGCCAGAATGAAGTAAAGTATTGTTTATTTATTAATGTATTAATTATCTACCGTAAACATAGAACTACTTGTACTTTGTCTATAGTAATAATAATGGCGGGGGAACCGGCGCTACCTCCTAAGAATTTACATAAAGTTAGCGGGCACTTGTGTTTAAAATTAGACAGGCCAAGGAATTCGGTGTATGATATGACTACTGTCATCAATCGCGAATTGGATGCGTTAGATTCTCTCGGAAGCCCTGGCTTAACGTCACAGTACGAAATACAGAAAAACTCGAAATTGAGTACGACCCCATTCAACCTGACCAATGATTGGTCGATGCTTCGCGAGGGATGGAACCGTTGTTGTATATATTAATAAAAACACACTATCAAAACACCAATTTATAATACACATTTATGTATTTATGATTCGCAAAAGAAGAAGGGCCGTTTCGCTGCAAATCGGTCGACATAGAATGTGTCGGTACAGTATTATCATACCTGCATACCAAATTCAATGTGCAACTTAAACATAGACATTCTTAGTCCAAAATAAACTAATCGTAAAGGATTTGAATAGGTTTGTGAAACAATTGTTCAAAAAAAGTCATAATAAATACTGTTTAATAAGTTTGTTCTTGGATTTACAATAATTGTACATAAAAGTAATCACAAGGATTGCGTGGGTCTTACGTCGAGTTTTTTTTAAATTTTAGAAATATATCGGTGAATGGTATCTATCTTGGGAACATGTACTGGGATGTGTCGTTATAGTTTTTTAGAAATATGTATATGGGTAAATGGTATCTATCTTGGGTACATGTACTGGGATGCGTCGTTATATTTATAAGTTTTAGAAATATATCGGTAAATGGTATCTTTCTTGGGTGTACTGTGATATGTCGTTATATTTATAATAATCTGCAATGAGCTTGTCATTTACACACGGAGTTGTTTGTCACGAATCAATGAGATGAAAGAAAGTTCTATGGAAAATGCTTTTAAAGAAAGCTAAGACGAACTGCGGGACTTGTCTGTGATATCACTTCGGTGGAGACAGGCGTTAAATAAAGCTACTTAGCAAACGAACTACGAGACAGAGCGAAAGTATTTTGAAGGACATAATATCAGTGTCACATCGTATAACAACCATGAGTAGAATAGATGACAGCAACCCGGTAAGTGAATTTTCACAAGTTATTTTATCTTGTAATATTTATTTTTGTTTTGCGTGTAGTGCAGTCCTCCTGCATTTACTATTAGAATGAATAAATGGAATGTGGTTTAAAGGTACGTATACCCATACGAGGCACACTAAATATAATCACAATAATTTTATAAGAGAAACAAATACCGTAGAGTAGTAAATAGAGATAAAAATAAATACCGTATAGAGTAGTAAATAGAGATTAAAAACAAATACCATAAAGTAGTAAATAGAGACAATAAAAAGAAATAAATATACTGGTAAATGGAGATTAAAAACAAATACCATAAAGTAATAATAATGAACTTATATATATAGCGCCTTGTTTCCAAAAGTTTGCTCACTGGTGCTGAGTTAGTCTGTCACATTTACAACAGCTTCCCAACATCTGCATTGAATAGATGTGTTTTTAACAAGGATTTGAATGTACATAATGATTTTTCATCTTTAATATGTGATGGTAGTCTTTTCCACAATTTAGGAGCAGCAGCAACAGAAAAACTCTGGCTGCTATTTTCGGACATATTTGGGTCTGAGAAAAGGCACTTTCAGAAGTAAAAAAGGCACTTTCAGAAGAAAAAAAGGGCACTGTCGATAATATTTATTTTTGTTTTGCGTGTAGTGCAGTCCTCCTGCATTTACTATTAGAATGAATAAATGGAATGTGGTTTAAAGGTACGTATACCCATACGAGGCACACTAAATATAATCACAATAATTTTATAAGAGAAACAAATACCGTAGAGTAGTAAATAGAGATACAAATAAATACCGTATAGAGTAGTAAATAGAGATTAAAAACAAATACCATAAAGTAGTAAATAGAGACAATAAAAAGAAATAAATATACTGGTAAATGGAGATTAAAAACAAATACCATAAAGTAATAATAATGAACTTATATATATAGCGCCTTGTTTCCAAAAGTTTGCTCACTGGTGCTGAGTCAGTCTGTCACATTTACAACAGCTTCCCAACATCTGCATTGAATAGATGTGTTTTTAACAAGGATTTGAATGTACATAATGATTTTTCATCTTTAATATGTGATGGTAGTCTTTTCCACAATTTAGGAGCAGCAGCAACAGAAAAACTCTGGCTGCTATTTTCGGACATATTTGGGTCTGAGAAAAGGCACTTTCAGAAGAAAAAAAGGCACTTTCAGAAGAAAAAAAGGGCACTGTCGATAATTAGGTGGGGGGGGGCGCCCCTTGCGCCCCCCTTAAATCCGCCTTGGTACATTAATGGCACACAAACTTCTTGGCTACAAACCAACAACAACCGAATGATAGACTAGTTGGACGGTCGAATTGTTAGTCATTGAGTAAATTGACGTGGTTTCGATTCATTGGTTGTATGTGGCAAGAATTAGGTTCGCTTGTCCAATTTCTTGAGTTTCTCTCCGGATCCTCCCGTTTCCTCCCACTGCCAATGACTGCGCGCATGCGAAGTATTGAAGTAAAATTGAACGATATGTTAATCCCGAATTCGCTAAGAACGATAAATTATACTAGTGACGTCTATAAATGAAAAATCACTGCAATAAATGTTTTCTATTTCTAGAACACTTTGTAAGACTTGTGTCTTTTGTCGATCCATATGCATTTCTATCAAAGTGAATATTTAATTTTTCCTTATACACGTTTATTTAGGACTGTCTGTGTTTCCCTGGCCATGGCAGTAGTATTGTCACCTTAAAATCGGGGAAAACATTCATAGAAGACGTAAAGGTGGGTGATTTGGCCAAGGTGGTGTTGGATGATGGAAGTTTTGATTATTCAGAAGTGTGGACCTTTGCTCATAATAATCCGGCCACAGAGGCCAACTTTAACCAGATCGAGACAGAGAAAAGACGTCTAAACATTAGCCCTAGACATTTTCTGGTTGTGAATCGAAACAACGAGAGATTAGATGTCATGGCTAAAGACGTAAAGGTAAGTCCAGCTGAATGGTAAATATATGTACAAAAGGTGGGTCCAACTGATTCGTTAATTATGTATAGAAAAGTCCGTCTGAATCGTTATTTAGTTTTATTTAAAACGTCCAACCGTTGTGTTTAGACAGGGCTAATGAAGATGGGATTTCGTCCCGAAACACTGGCAGTAAACTATCCCAAAATGCTTGAAAGTAAATTGGATAAAATGCCATTTGTCATCTTTGTTTAAAGGAAGAACAAACGAATTCCATATCAATATGATGAGCCATATACATATTTGTGTAGTATATTATGTATGTATATATGTTATATATTTAAATATATATTGCATAATTAAGACTTTAAAAATACAACAAATCCTTGGGTGAATCTACCCATGTCTTTTTAAACACTGATACCGTCGCTCAGAATAAAGTAATTTGAATGGAATGTTCACTATATTATGTAATATAAACAATCATTATGCAAGAGTTAAATCGGCCGATTGCAGGTCTTTCTTTAGGCCTGAAATGTTATATAAATTATTAATTTGACATTAATTAACTTATACAGACCATAGCCTGCGATATTGAGTGGGTTTGTTTTATCGTACCGACTTTAGTAATGATTATCAAGGCTAGGCCCAAAATTCAATGGTCAACATTCTCGGTTCAGAGTAAATCAATTTGGCAGACAACTTCAACAAATTCCCTTTATATTATCTAGTTTTTAAGGATCTTTAAACGATACCTCCAAAGGTGTTTGACAGTACCTTTTCTACGATAATAAAGGATCTTCCTCCCAGAATAAAAAATCATTTGAATGAAATTTTCAATATATTCAGTTTGTTTTCATGTTCAAATTTTGAACTATTATAACAAGAACGGCACTATTATATAATTCATCTTTAAAGTGGAACTACGCGTTTGTTATAAATATTTATTTTGTGTTTTTGTTGTAGGTTGGAGATGAAGTAATAGTTTATGACGAGCTACTCTACAAAGATGTCACCGGAAGTGAACAGGTGGTTGATATCGAAGTCATTGAAGGGGAGGGCGTTTATGCTCCTTTCACCAAACAAGGTCGTCTTATTGTGAATGGGGTATTGGTGTCTTGCTATGCTGAGGTTAATCCTTCTCTTGCTCACATGGCTTTGGCCCCACTCAGAGCTATGTATGATGTCACACCAACTGCTGTAATGGATACGTTCATGACCCATAATTCAAACGGTGTTCCTCATGTGTTTGAAAAAGCGTTCAATGTCGTAAAATCTAGGATTATTCTAAAGCAATTTACTATCCTTTGAAATTAGCAGTATACATTGTGGATACACGTATGAATATAACTAACCATTGTATGTGAATGTGCTTTTAATTGCTGGGCTACGATGTGGTCGACCGTCCTCAGTGGTGTAGGACACAGGGCCTGGCACGGGGGAACATTTAGGTCAGATTGGCGTGCATGTAACATATTCCTTGGTAGTTGAAATTTGATATAAGAGTATGTTATAGTGCCGCTGTCCGGGCAAAATGTCAAGCATAGCACTGTGTATGTATATGTCCGTCTTCATTAGCTGAGTCGGCGAAGAACATGAAACTCCATTTCATTTTCTACTTGCTGGGGTCTGGTAAATGCGTTTCACATCAATTACATGATGACAGAACGACAGGGGCGCCGGCACGGCGCGAGGGCCAGGGTACCAAAAGATAGGAGGGGGATGAAATTTATCAATTCCGAAAACGCTGTTTAGAGCGCCTCTAGCATTCCAAATTCCAACATTAAATCCTCTAAAATACATGATAACGAAAGAGACAATTCATAAGCAATTCATCTAAAAAAAAAACATTTTAATTTGACATATATATCATTTAAAAATGAATAGACTAGAAAAAGGGTTGAAAACTTTCATCATTAGGGCATGGATATACATGTATACCCAAGAAAAGGGCGGGGTACCATTTGTATACCCTGGTACCCGGGTTCCGGCGCCACTGCTGTACGACAAATATGTATGTTTCCCTATCTGGCTATATGTGTTCACACCTGTCATTGTTTTCCATAGTTTGTGCTCAATTGTGTTATACATGTAACACATGGATATTACGATAATAAAAGGTTAAGATTTAGCAACGTGGTCTTGTCATAACATAACAATAATGCATTGGGAATTCTATTTGTAAAACTATTTTGATGTAATTTGTTTTCAGTTGTTTTTTATATCAGTGAACAACTGTTGCCAATTGGGGAAAACCAAACTTTGGTGTGAATATCCATTATGTTTGGACAAAACAGGACATTATACATAAGTCATAGCAATAATCGTTTGATTGATTCATGGAAATACAGGTTCCTTGCACCTTTCTCGGTAGATGGGACAGATTTCTTGCACCTTTTCCAGTAGATGGTAATTATTTGTTGAGAAAACTCATAAAGTGAGACAAACAACCCTACTCTTTGTTAGGTACAACCTCATTCTGAACATCTGAGACACGCTACCTGCGGAGAAGTGATCTCCGAGGCAGTCAATCGACATGTTTTCATATCACGTGGTCTATACGTCGCAGGTCATGAGGTCAACGCACTAACAATAACAATCATGGCTTCACTCTTACTTGTATTTCTTTTGTAATATCCATGGGAGAATTTGAAAAAATCAGGCTCTTTCCATAACATGTCGGTAACACAGCTTCACAGTCGTGACCTTCATAACAAGCATGTAATCCCTCCACTTGTTTTTCTTTCAAATTTAAGTTTGTAACTCCTAACTTCGACTTTGAAAATGTAAAGCGTCCCGAAACTTTTCGCTTATGGGCGCTGTTCGACATCTTGGAATTCTTGTGTGCTTTCAGATATACACAATCAATTATTTTAATGTTTTTAACGTGGGGATTGACTAATAGTTAATTTATTTCACTTCTAAAACAAAATTTCAATCTTTATAGCAATTTTAACAAAATATCCAAATTCTGGCTGGGATACCTGCGCAAAATGGCCAGTCACTGTGTACGTGCGAAAAAAAAGCCAGTTACATCATAAATTTCGTCACGTTAGTTACGTTTGGTACAACCTCAGTGTGTGTGGGATAGTTAGCTGTATTTGGGCGATACTATATACCGGAAAACACCGGAAACACCATTTTATACTGAATACCGGAAAGCACCGGAAAAACACTAAATACCGGAAAACACCCTAAATACCGGAAAACACCCTAAATACCGGAAAACACCCTAAATATGTAACCCAGAGCCTAACCCTAACCCTAACCCTAACCCGTTTCCACCACCCTAACCCTAACCCGTTTCCACCACCCTAACCCTAAACCTTACCCTAACCCTAACCCGTTCCCTCCACCCTAACCCTACCCTAACCCTAACCCTAGACACTGTATTTTGACATACCCTTTGTCCTGTACTACCGACAGAGAGAAATCACACTGCAAAATTTAGGGGAAGTTTCTTGACCAACCCAAGGATCAGGGTATATAATCATAGTATTGGGAGGAATATGGCCGATAACTCGACATCACGACACCACGACATATTTTTATGGTGTTTTCCGGTAGTTAGTGTGTTTTCCGGTATTTAGTGGTTTGCCGGTATTCAGTATAAAATGATGTTTTCCGGTTGTTAGTCATTGAGTAAATTGACGTGGTTTCGATTCATTGGTTGTATGTGGCAAGAATTAGGTTCGCTTGTCCAATTTCTTGAGTTTCTCTCCGGATCCTCCCGTTTCCTCCCACTGCCAATGACTGCGCGCATGCGAATTATTGAAGTAAAATTGAACGATATGTTAATCCCGAATTCGCTAAGAACGATAAATTATACTAGTGACGTCTATAGATGAAAAATCACTGCAATAAATGTTTTCTATTTCTAGAACACTTTGTAAGACTTGTGTCTTTTGTCGATCCATATGCATTTCTATCAAAGTGAATATTTAATTTTTCCTTATACACGTTTATTTAGGACTGTCTGTGTTTCCCTGGCCATGGCAGTGGTATTGTCACCTTAAAATCGGGGAAAACATTCATAGAAGACGTAAAGGTGGGTGATTTGGCCAAGGTGGTGTTGGATGATGGAAGTTTTGATTATTCAGAAGTGTGGACCTTTGCTCATAATAATCCGGCCACAGAGGCCAACTTTAACCAGATCGAGACAGAGAAAAGACGTCTAAACATTAGCCCTAGACATTTTCTGGTTGTGAATCGAAACAACGAGAGATTAGATTTCATGGCTAAAGACGTAAAGGTAAGTCCAGCTGAATCGTAAATATATGTACAAAAGGTGGGTCCAACTGATTCGTTAATTATGTATAGAAAAGTCCGTCTGAATCGTTATTTAGTTTTATTTAAAACGTCCAACCGTTGTGTTTAGACAGGGCTAATGAAGATGGGATTTCGTCCCGAAACACTGGCAGTAAACTATCTCAAAATGCTTGAAAGTAAATTGGATAAAATGTCATTTGTCATCTTTGATTAAAGGAAGAACAAACGAATTCCATATCAATATGATGAGCCATATACATATTTGTGTAGTATATTATGTATGTATATATGTTATATATTTAAATATATATTGCATAATAAGACTTTAAAAATACAACAAATCCTTGGGTGAATCTACCCATGTCTTTTTAAACACTGATACCGTCGCTCAGAATAAAGTAATTTGAATGGAATGTTCACTATATTATGTAATATAAACAATCATTATGCAAGAGTTAAATCGGCCGATTGCAGGTCTTTCTTTAGGCCTGAAATGTTATATAAATTATTAATTTGACATTAATTAACTTATACAGACCATAGCCTGCGATATTGAGTGGGTTTGTTTTATCGTACCGACTTTAGTAATGATTATCAAGGCTAGGCCCAAAATTCAATGGTCAACATTCTCGGTTCATAGTGAATCAATTTGGCAGACAATTTCCACAAATTCCCTTTATATTATCTAGTTTTTAAGGATCTTTAAACGATACCTCCAAAGGTGTTTGACAGTAACTTTGCTACGATAATAAAGGATCTTCCTCCCAGAATAAAAAGTCATTTGAATGAAATTTTCAATATATTCAGTCTGTTTTCATGTTCAAATTTTGAACTATTATAACAAGAACGGCACTATTATATAATTCATCTTTAAAGTGGAACTACGCGTTTGTTATAAATATTTATTTTGTGTTTTTGTTGTAGGTTGGAGATGAAGTAATAGTTTATGACGAGCTACTCTACAAAGATGTCACCGGAAGTGAACAGGTGGTTGATATCGAAGTCATTGAAGGGGAGGGCGTTTATGCTCCTTTCACCAAACAAGGTCGTCTTATTGTGAATGGGGTATTGGTGTCTTGCTATGCTGAGGTTAATCCTTCTCTTGCTCACATGGCTTTGGCCCCACTCAGAGCTATGTATGATGTCACACCAACTGCTGTAATGGATACGTTCATGACCCATAATTCAAACGGTGTTCCTCATGTGTTTGAAAAAGCGTTCAATGTCGTAAAATCTAGGATTATTCTAAAGCAATTTACTATCCTTTGAAATTAGCAGTATACATTGTGGATACACGTATGAATATAACTAACCATTGTATGTGAATGTGCTTTTAATTGCTGGGCTACGATGTGGTCGACCGTCCTCAGTGGTGTAGGACACAGGGCCTGGCACGGGGGAACATTTAGGTCAGATTGGCGTGCATGTAACATATTCCTTGGTAGTTGAAATTTGATATAAGAGTATGTTATAGTGCCGCTGTCCGGGCAAAATGTCAAGCATAGCACTGTGTATGTATATGTCCGTCTTCATTAGCTGAGTCGGCGAAGAACATGAAACTCCATTTCATTTTCTACTTGCTTGGGTCTGGTAAATGCGTTTCACATCAATTACATGATGACAGAACGACAGGGGCGCCGGAACGGCGCGAGGGCCAGGGTACCAAAAGATAGGAGGGGGATGAAATTTGTCAATTCCGAAAACGCTGTTTAGAGCGCCTCTAGCATTCCAAATTCCAACATTAAATCCTCTAAAATACATGATAACGAAAGAGACAATTCATAAGCAATTCATCTAAAAAAAAAACAAAACATTTTAATTTGACATATATATCATTTAAAAATGAATAGACCAGAAAAAGGGTTGAAAACTTTCATCATTAGGGCATGGGTATACATGTATACCCAAGAAAAGGGCGGGGTACCATTTGTATACCCTGGTACCCGGGTTCCAGCGCCACTGCTGTACGACAAATATGTATGTTTCCCTATCTGGCTATATGTGTTCACACCTGTCATTGTTTTCCATAGTTTGTGCTCAATTGTGTTATACATGTAACACATGGATATTACGATAATAAAAGGTTAAGATTTAGCAACGTGGTCTTGTCATAACATAACAATAATGCATTGGGAATTCTATTTGTAAAACTATTTTGATGTAATTTGTTTTCAGTTGTTTTTTATATCAGTGAACAACTGTTGCCAATTGGGGAAAACCAAACTTTGGTGTGAATATCCATTATGTTTGGACAAAACAGGACATTCATTATACATAAGTCATAGCAATAATCGTTTGATTGATTCATGGAAATACAGGTTCCTTGCACCTTTCTCGGTAGATGGGACAGATTTCTTGCACCTTTCCCAGTAGATGGTAATTATTTGTTGAGAAAACTCATAAAGTGAGACAAACAACCCTACTCTTTGTTAGGTACAACCTCATTCTGAACATCTGAGACACGCTACCTGCGGAGAAGTGATCTCCGAGGCAGTCAATCGACATGTTTTCATATCACGTGGTCTATACGTCGCAGGTCATGAGGTCAACGCACTAACAATAACAATCATGGCTTCACTCTTCCTTGTATTTCTTTTGTAATATCCATGGGAGAATTTGAAAAAATCAGGCTCTTTCCATAACATGTCGGTAACACAGCTTCACAGTCGTGACCTTCATAACAAGCATGTAATCCCTCCACTTGTTTTCCTTTCAAATTTAAGTTTGTAACTCCTAACTTCGACTTTGAAAATGTAAAGCGTCCCGAAACTTTTCGCTTATGGGCGCTGTTCGACATCTTGGAATTCTTGTGTGCTTTCAGATATACACAATCAATTATTTTAATGTTTTTAACGTGGGGATTGACAAATAGTTAATTTATTTCACTTCTAAAACAAAATTTCAATTTTTATAGCAATTTTAACAAAATATCCAAATTCTGGCTGGGATACCTGCGCAAAATGGCCAGTCACTGTGTACGTGCGAAAAAAAAGCCAGTTACATCATAAATTTCGTCACGTTAGTTACGTTTGGTACAACCTCAGGGTGTGGGATAGTTAGCTGTATTTGGGCGATACTATATACCGGAAAACACCGGAAACACCATTTTATACTGAATACCGGAAAGCCCCAGAAAAACACTAAATACCGGAAAACACCCTAAATACCGGAAACACCCTAAATACCGGAAAACACCCTAAATATGTAACCCAGAGCCTAACCCTTACCCTAACCCGTTTCCACCACCCTAACCCTAACCCGTTTCCACCACCCTAACCCTAAACCTTACCCTAACCCTAACCCGTTCCCTCCACCCTAACCCTACCCTAACCCTAACCCTAGACACTGTATTTTGACATACCCTTTGTCCTGTACTACCGACAGAGAGAAATCACACTGCAAAATTTAGGGGAAGTTTCTTGACCAACCCAAGGATCAGGGTATATAATCATAGTATTGGGAGGGATATGGCCGATAACTCGACATCACGACACAACGACATATTTTTATGGTGTTTTCCGGTATTTAGTGTGTTTTCCGGTATTTAGTGGTTTGCCGGTATTCAGTATAAAATGATGTTTTCCGGTTGTTTTCCGGGTGTTTTCCGGTATATAGTATTGCCATTGTATTTTACGCCCGTTTCAAACGCGGTCGTATCGCGGACGATCACAATCTCAGTGCTGGAACCTCTATCATATAGGTAACAGACCAGTCGCAACGTTTCAGACTAAACGTAATTATAAGTAATTATAAATGTGAGTGACCGAAGATCAAAGAAATGACATAATTGTTGTTTTCTCAATTAGATTATTGCGACGCTATTACCATAAGCCATACAATATTTCAGTTATTTATAACGAGGTTGGCGCAGCTTGGGCTATGTTAGTAAAAAACAACAAAATATGTGCGTAGTTTTAAAGTCGTTATATTATCTTAAACATGTGTGTCATTATTCGTTTTACAAATATATACATTAACGTTCATAATAAAACTGTTCTTAGTAGAAGTAGCGAATGATATATTAATAGTTATAATTGAAATTCAGGGGATTCTTAGAAGACATGTGACCTAGACATTAAGGGCCATAAGTAAAATACAAGCCTTTACATGTAATATAGTGCATACCCAGAAGACGTCTGAAAACGGGAATGCCAATTGGTTTAATGGAAATATCAATGACCGCTCGTGCATATTAATAATGTAATAGATATCATAGCAATTTTAATATTATGATCTTTACCCCCATTTAAATACGTATGTTATTGTATTTTTTACAATAGATATTAATAGTCATGATTCATACGCGGCAGGTAAAAAATGCCAGGTTTCTAGAAGACGTGTGACACATTATGGTCATAATTAAAATACTATGTAATGGTAGGATTTTTCTGAAAACGGGAATACCAATTTGTTAAGTGAAAATAAAAATGGACATTACCTATTACGCAGGTGGAGACGAAAAGTTTCATGACCTGGAAATTTTAATGCATGTTTTTTTTTTATCTTTGAGAGGCATTTAGTAACACATACCTATGGAAAAACAATTACTGGTTTATTTAGGTGACGTTTGGAAGATCATTCTCTCAAAGTTTTAAAGCAAGTACAGTAACATATGTATAGGGCAATTATATTATATATAGACAAGCAATGACAACAAATCAAAGGCATGCAAACAACATGATTAAAGGCAGGGGGTCTATGAAGGATTAGTGAGATGATAATTAAATAATTGACCATAATTCATTAGGATATAATTGATAAATAATGAATATTAGAAAGCCACACCACAGTCTTAGCCAAGGGTTCCTAAAGAAGTATAGTCCCCCTACACACTTCCTCGCATTGGACACAAACATTTACATGCCTTTTTTAGATTTAGTTCTACAAATGGATTATAAGTATTTCTAGAAATGATACGCATGATTAACGATTTAAATGAAGTTAAGCACGTAGGAAAGTCTAGGCATATACACATCAGTTTAGAGTTAGTTCATAATGGACTCTTGGGAGGAAAATTCCTGGATCTGCTGATATATATATATATATAGCTTTCATGATATTCCGCGTCTTTCCGTTGTGTTGGTTGAGTGCTAGCGACTTAAACGAATGAAGTGTGCAGCCTGGGCTGGGCTGAAGGTGTTGGACAACTGCTGTGGAGGACCTTGACTGATGTTGGGGAGTCTTTTAGGTAGGGGCTGTCGGGTTTGGCCAATATATGTGCTGTCACACGAATACATATTTTAACGTAAATCGGGACAGCTATTTTAAACGTTTTTGTTATGGTAATGCCTAGCGAGTGCAATCTTGACAACCATGGGTGTCACTATCCGACATAAGATATTTTAATCAATTCTGCCTTCATATGTCAAGATGGCACGTTGTAACAAAGGACTGCATGTTCAAACATATACAACAACATGTATCTTACAAATAAATTAGGAATACCGTATGCTGCATTTGGTATTCTAAAGACAAATATTAATAAATAGATTATAATCATATGCTAAAGGTCGTAAATAGATACCAGATAAAGCGATGACGAACTTTACTATTTCTGAAGTAAAACTAAACCTTTTCAAATAAACGGGTTTTCCAAGTAGTCTCTATAAATTTACCGACAAACTGAGCGAGCATCATTTCGACCGCAAGACGAGAAGAAAGCAAGATATCTGTTATACACAAGATTTAAAGAAAATGCCTGATAACTCTGTAAGTTGATTAAATTTAAATTAATTCAAAATTTATTGTCTGAAATTATATTTTGATACAATTTCAAGCATTCAGTCATTAACCTCTCGATTCGTTGTGATTCATCAGGCGTGTACGAGTCAATTGGAGAAAGAGAGGGAGAGAGAACAGGGTTTAAACGTCCACTCGACACACATTTCGGGACTATCATATATTTTTTTAAAATTTTATTTCAATGATTCGTTTGCGCGTAGGGGTCATTAGCAGTGGGATGAAACGTGAGGACCCGGAGAAAACCCACGAGGCTAGATAGCCGACCCTACTCCTTGTCACATACAACCGGGATCCGAAACCACGCTAGTTGACTCAATGACAGGCTTAATGCTACCGCGCGCACCTGCTTTACCATGCATTCAGCCACCCCCCCCCCCCCCCCACGAGTCAATTGGGGTTCCGAAATTAGTTTGTTTAATGATTTTAGTTTGTTTCTGAATAAATCTGTCAACACTGGAACACCAAAATCATCAGTATCTTAATACGTTCTGTTAGCAAAAAAACCAAACCCACACAACTTTATTAAATGAATACTTTTTTTATGTCTTGTGCAAATAACGTTACGTGGTTCTCAAATCAATTTGGATTCTAAACATAAATTTAATACATGTTTTCAGGGCGGAGATTGCTGTTGTTTTGCTGGAAACAACAATAGCTATGTGCAGAAAAGGCGGGGTCGAGTTTATATCGAGAGTCTTAAAGTGGGGGATGAAGTGCTAGTTATCTTCGGAGACGGTCAATTGGGGTACTCGGAGGTGTGGTGTATGGCCCACGAAGATGCTGACAAAGAATCAGAATTCGTGGAATTGAGAACACCCACACGACAAATACATATAAGCCCACGACATTTTATAGCCGTGATGAAGGATGAACTGGACATGGTTATGGCCAACAAGATAAAGGTTAGTAGAATTTGGCAATCAAAATGATTTCTTTTTTAAACTTTAAGAACATTAAAAATAATTTTTGCAAACTTTATAAACGTTAAGGAAGACTTTTTTTTAATTTGAGAATATATAAACAAAGGCTTTTCGTAAAGTGTCGAACATTAAAAAGAACCTCATAGTCTCGTCGAAAGTTAATGCTAAATGAATTTAGTTCTTAATGATTTCCAAAACGAGTGTATATATATACTGTTCATCTGTTTTGTCTGGAAGCTATGTAGAAAAGAAATACAAAAATCCGAAGGATGGTCAAAACTGTGCTGTTTAATTAGCCCAAAGATTGTCATCAATTCAGTAGACTTTTGGCATATGTTAAAGGACCTAAGTCCGTTATTCAAAATCCTCTAAAATCTTCGAAATCCAAAACAAGAATTATTGGTCAATTTACATCAATATTCATGATGTAAACTTACCGAGAAACCATGAGCTTCTGATATCCAAAATTTAAGATATAATATTTTTTAACATTGGTACACGAATCGTGTACCATAATGCGCTTCAGTCCCAGTTGTATTGAGAGACTCGAGGGGCGAGGCTCAACACATTGCACTACTTATGTTGACTAGAATAACTAAACGCTAGAAATTTGCACTCGATTGAGATTGCTGGCTTAATTCGCCGAACATAACTGATTTGAAATTGGATTAAAAATGGAAACCATTGAATGTAAATCAGTTTATATACATTTATATTACAGAATTATATGCGTTGCGATCCAGTTTTGTGAATTTCTAGGTTACAAATGTTAGTGATTAATCTCCTTTCACATTACAAAGTATATTTACTGTCTTGTCCGCAGGCTTCTCTCGAGATGTTTTTTTGTGTGTAGTGCTGTTCTCCTGCACTTACTATTATACATATTTGTTACAGATTGGTGATTATCTGGTTGTCTGTGACGTGGATGTTGGTGCAGATAGCGAAGGAACTATTACCAAAGAACCAGTAGTCAGCATCGAAATCATACAAGGCAAGGGAATATATAACCCTTTTACCAAAGAAGGGACACTTTTGGTTAACGGCATCTTGGCAAGTTGCTACGCAGAGGTCAAACCAAGCCTTGCCCATAACTTGTTGGCCCCAGTTAGGGCTATGTATAGCGTGACCCCAAAAGTGGCCATGGATGCCATCATGACCCCTAATGAGGGTGGAATTCCGCGTGTGCTTGATGCAGCATTCAAGGTACTAAAACCTGTTGTTGCTGAGCATTAAACTGTCTTTTTTAGCATTACGTATTAATTATCCTAGACATTTGGATGGTTACAAATAAAACTATATATATTAAACATAATCATATAATTTGTTTTTATATAGGTTTAGAGTTAAATTCGATACTTAATCGTGTAACATAAAATCTGTCTAACTAATATAAGACTAGATATGAATTATTTTTATACAAATTACATTAACAAATAAACAATTGTGACAAGAAATACAGTAATATGAAAAAAAATGATATATATCTTCGGGTAACTTCATTGGATCAACATCATTGCGCATTCTTTTTTTTAAATATAGTTACATAATTTGATATTTAAAACATTAAATACCGTACATATAAATGTACTATTTACTTAATGTAGGCCTAATATTGAAAATGTTCAATTAGAAACTCTTTTCTGTTAATTAACACTTAATTATACCAATGTCATTGCACATTATCGTGAATTGTAGAATGTCGAATATCAACCATTCTTTTTGTGTCTCACATTATTTTAGGTTACAGGCCTAAGATAGTTTCTTGCATTAAGAATTATTATTTTCGTTTATGAATTGATTATAAAAGGTCAAGGGTGAATATTCAATCGTATTTCAATTTTTTGGTTGTCTGATTGCTGGTGATTTAAAGCCTTGTAGTGTTTCATTTATTTTATTTGTAGAACATTACTACCCATATGCTATTCTTATGCCCTGTTCAGTGTTATATCATATCTTGATTTCCAACTAAATTTCTGATTTGCTATGTGTTTTGAAAATAAAATTGATGTTCGATGTTTTGTTTTTGATGCTATTTCTTTACCACAAAATGAGATGTTGAAATTATCTGAGAATTATGACAAACTTTAATTTATATTTTTTTTTCAAATAATATGTATACATAACATACACTTTTATTCCAAACAATTTCTCAGTTGATTTCAACACCTAGTTTTTGCAAATAGAATGATGGATAAAATGTCATTTTGAGGCTACATGAATGTTTGGTGTTTCATATGTTCAGAGGGGATGTTGGGGATTGCTTTGGATTTAAAGTCGTCTTTTCTGCACCAACAAAGCTATTGAAGACAGCCAGATGCCATGCTATTAGAAAATTCTGTTGGGCCTCCCGCGCCAAGGCTTAGTATTATTTCGATTTACACCCACCTGGTGAACTCTAACGTTTTGCATACCTCGTTTTTTTTATCCCATCCGAACGACATGTCAAGTTCTGAGGAAAGTTTTTCGTTCAGGGACGTTGTAACCCCTGGTAAGTGATCCAGCGCCCCACTCACTGAGCCACTCTGGCACCACTAGAACAACAAGCGGCGTGTCTTCCCATCCTGTTAAAATCCCTAGTTTGTATGGTTATTTTACAATTTGTACAAGGGTTGACATCATGTTTTTGCCCGATCCGAACAACTAGAGCGCGCTTCCATCTTTATTTAGGTCATACATTGCAATCCCAGAGAATTTATTTCTAATCGAAAAAAAGAATCTTCCCTTAATTGTAACACCAATTAAAGAGCGGAATCATCACAAACATTGAAAAAACAATATGATGGGGAAAAGTGGTTAAGGGGTTCCAAAATGTGTCTCGTAATGGTGATGATATTTTTTTAGATTTGCAATTAGAGGAAGTGTTCACAAGAAAATATTCGTCAAGTGTATTGTTTGATAACACCCAAACGTAGGTAACTAAGTGCCTTGTCATGCAATATTAATTACAATATCATTGTTAGCACTTGTGTGGACATGTTACTTATCAAGGGGTCGTGTGCAGTGCACTACCAAATGGTTATTCCTAAATTCAAATATGTATTTTTCCATGAGTATGTTTTTCTCAGAAAGTGCGTCGTCATGAAATATCAATTAAACTATCATGGTTAGCTCTTGTGTCGACATGTTCCTTATGAAGAGGTCGTGTGCAGTACCAAATGGTTATTCCTAAATTCAAATTTGTATTTTTCCAGGAGTAGTTTTTCTCAGAAAGGGCCTCGCCATGAAATAGTAATTAAAATATTTTGTTAGACGTGTTACTAACGAAGGGGTCGTGTGCACTACGAAATGGTTATTCCTAAATTCAAATCTATATTTGTCCATGAGTATGTTTTCCTAAGAAAGTATTGTAATTTATATGAACAAGTGAGGGTCGCTGTAATTCAAAAACAGGTCAATGCATAAATATTAGCCCACCCAGCAATGAAATGAATACGTAGATTAAAGCAACAGCCCCTGTTAATCAAGATCTCTAGAGTCTGATATTTGGTCTGTGAAAACTCTGGTCGTGGGCATCACATAAACACAAAAGCACAACACAAATATATTAGTTATTTGATCTCCCTAACTGAGAAATTGTATTAGGTGTTATATAACGAGTAAACACACCCTGCCTCGTGCACGATTTATTATGAACATAGATTGAAAGTTCGAAGAAAATATTGGGAGACCATTGATCAAACCAGAGCAAAATTCTCCAGATAATTAATTAAAACATCGATTTTTCTGCTTAAATATTGTTTGAGAATAAGCGCAATGCACCTTACTCTACGTCGACAGGTTTCAAAGACCCCCTTTGAAGAAAATACGTGGCTCGATGGACTTCAATATTGGAAGCTGACCATGGGGGGTAAAATATGTCCTTTGACTAATATTGGAAGGTAATTGATGA
Source organism: Patella pellucida (assembly GCA_917208275.1). Lineage (NCBI taxonomy): Eukaryota > Metazoa > Mollusca > Gastropoda > Patellidae > Patella > Patella pellucida. The sequence continues at coordinate 71,032,514 of OU795039.1, forward strand.
GGTAAATTAAGTCCTTGGATTTGTACTGGAAGGTGATCGTGGAAGGTACTCTTGAACAGATAAAACTAGTTTTGTTCTGCATACCAAGGAAAATACAAATCTCATGCACATTATCTGTGAAGTTAAGGGTAGACAGTAGGTTGACACGTGAGAGATTCCAAGACGATTCACACGTCGATGGACGTACACCAACCCTAAACGCCGATATAAAAAAGTATTACGAGGACTGACTCAAAATTCCATGAAAAATGTGTACATAGTCGATGGTTACCATTTATTTTACCACATAGTCCCCCTCGAGGTGATTCAGCCATCACCGGGTCATGCACCCGGCTATCGCCATGTCATGCATCGGACTAATGTTTTCTTAAATGGTTGCTGTTGGTGGTATTCCATGAACCGTTTCATCGTCAAGGCAACAATTAAAATCCGCAGCCCAGGAAGGGGAATCATCCCCTAAAGTGGAAACCATGTCGGTATGTATCTGTGTTGGGATAAGTTCTTTCAGTTGCAGGCCCCTGATGACTGCCCTATAGTCGATTTTGTCCATTACTGGTAATTTAAATGGGTCGGTTCACAAGATGGCCTGGTTCAATAACAATAATAACACTACAGTTGCAGTTCTTATGCCTATGATTCATTCAATGACTGTACTTGTTCTTGGCAAAAGTTTGTTTCAGCCCAATTGATCTATCCTTTTCAGAAAGCCCTCGTATAAGGGCAAGGAACCGGGCATCACGTCATCGCTACCATCTTGAAATCCCGGCGACAAAATTCGAAGTGGATCAATCCATGCGCAATTGTCGAAGGAACAAACATGTCTATCGTACTAGAATTTGTGGAGCTTTAGAATTTTTTCGACCTCCAAGAATGATGACAAGAAGACAAGTAGCGCTTCGGGGCAGTTCAAAGTCCTACAAGAAGTCCTACGACTGTTAATTAAAAGGGACGTTCGCTTTAATATCCCACCATACTGTCACACGTAATCTGCTTTTATTAGTAATTCTTTAGAGACAGGTATGAGTCATAGTTTATTGCTTTTATTAGCTTCCTAGAAAATATATATTTTGATGACGTTGTCGGATTTTTTTTTAAATGGAAAATCTTGGAAGCATTCATATTCTAGGTATTTCCAATATCCAGATTGAGCCAGATATTACCTGGAATCCCACTGTAGATTATAAATTAGATCAGTTTAAGACCTGGGCTCACTTGCGCAAAACCAGCAAGCAGAGAATTAACCCCGTCTTTAGATTTGATTTTACGATATCTCGTAACGATGCCTGATCATCCATGTGTAAGTATTATTTAGAGTAATGTTTGCATCAAAGAGACAATAACACTCTTGCTGGCTTAACAGGTCCAGATTTTGTTTTAGCCTTATTCTAACTACAAGATGTTTAAGTGTCCTACCTGTTGTGTAAATTAGCCATTACAACCTATCGTATTTGTCCAGAGGGTTCGAAAACATGTTTAAATCCATGTTGCATTTGAAAGTGCTTACGTAAGGCTTTTCAAAAAATGTTATGGCATGTAGTTGAATTTTTCCAATTTTTAAAATTAGGTGTGTTAAGATGATATTTGTATCATTTTTTAATTGAAATATTGTAAAATAGTACAAATTGTTGACCAGAATAAAGATTGGAACATATTATTCAGTTACAACAAGAGTGGTATTGGGGCTTTAAGTTCAAGGTTATTGGTGAAGGCAGTTGGTAAACTCTAAAACACGAGAGCACTACAGGGTGATGTTGGTTACAAAAGAGTTTAACGTCCACAAGACAAAAACTAGATAATTTCGGGGCTAACATAATATGGTTTAATTTTATTTCAATAATTCGCTTGCGTGTTGGGGTCTTTAGCAGTGGAGGAAACCGGAGGACCCGGAGAAAACCGACAAGGTTGGACAGGCAACCCTACTCCTTGTCACATACAACCGGGGATAAGAAACCACGCTAGTTGACTCAATGACAGGCTTTTTGATACAGCGCGCACGTTTTAACACTCGGCCATCTACCCCCCCCCCCTGGTTATAAAAAAAACCTGATTGATATTTACTTGGAACGTAAGTACAACGTTTGTCCAAAAAAGATTTATGTAAAAGACGTCGGATACCGAATTGATCACCCCAAATAGAAATTAGTTGTTATAATTTTTGAGAAGCACTTTTATCGTTTAAGATTTAATTGTATGACTTGGTATAACCGACAAAGTATCATAATATATTTGTATAAAAATAGAATTTTAATTGCCTTTCGAATCGTTTCATTCATTCGTTTAGGAATGTTGTGACGACAGTTGTCTGTGTTTTCCTGGTTATGGCAATAGTATTGTTACCTTAGAATCTGGTAAAACATTCATAGAAGATATCAAAGTGGGTGATTTGGCCAAGGTGGTGTTGGACGATGGAAGTTTTGATTATTCAGAAGTGTGGACCTTAGCTCATTATAATCCGGCTACAGAGGCCAACTTTCACCAGATTGAGACAGAGAACAGACGTCTAAATATTAGCCCTAGACATTTTCTGGTGGTGACCGGAACCATGAAAGGCTAGATGTAATGGCTAAAGATGTAAAGGTAAGCCCCAATATGAATTACATTATAAATATTGAAAATTAAAGATTGGTCGTTTATTTAAAACTTCTAACGGTAGTTATATTTACAGTGTGGGAATACCCATTTATTATCCATTTATGTTGTTGTGTTTGTGTCGTAGGTTAGGAATGAGTTTATGACGAGTTGTTCATTGCCGTTGCTACGTTGATAAACGGTCTACGTACATCTTAAATGAAATGCTCAATATATTTGGTTTTCATGTTCAAATGACCGTACGAACTATTAGCAAGAACGGCGCTATGAAATAATGCATGTTCAAAGAGGAACTAACCATTTCTTATAACTATTTTTTGGGTTTTTTTGTTGCAGGTTGGAGATGAGTTAATAGTTTATGACGAGCTACTGTACAAAGATTCCGCCGGAAGTGAAAAAGTGGTTGACATTAAAATAATTGAAGGAAAGGGCGTTTTTGCTCCTTTTACCAAACAAGGTCGTCTTATTGTGAATGGCGTATTGGTGTCATGCTATGCTGAGGTTAATCCTTCCCTTGCTCACACGGCTTTGGCTCCACTCAGAGCTATGTATGATGTCACGCCAACTGCTGTAATGGATACGTTTATGACACATAACGCAAACGGTGTTCCGTATGTGTTTAACACAACGTTTAATGTCGTAAAATCTCTTGTTCCCGAGTAAGAGACTGGGCTTATTGTATTTTACCAAACTAAAGTTTTCACGTAACGATATAATCATATTTTTTTGTACACTTGTGCGGCCGTTCGAATTATTTTATACCTTTTTAGTTAGTATTGAAGGTTTTGTTCTTAAATTAAATTTGATTGTTAGAATGATTCTTTGTTGTTAATTCATTTGTTTATTGTTAATATCCCCAAACCGCACCCCACCCCATCAATATTATTATGAGCGATGTTTTAATTGGGCATCTGCTGAGGGCAGAAGTCGGGGTTATCTTAAAGTGGAATTCCAGATTTTGCCGGGTACCCGTTGATAAATCATCTACAAAACAAATGCCGAAATGTGCGTTGGCCGAGAAGAACTGCTGTAAAGTGTAATGTATACGTTCATGACCCATTACGCAACACAACGTTTGATGTTGTTAAATCTCTTGTTGCTGGGTAAAGACGGGCGTTATCTTAATCTCTAAAATAAGAAATATGCAGAATTTATTTTTAAACCACCAAATGTTAATAACCCGATTTACGTGATAACTTACTTTATCTATATGTGTTTTGAAGCGTACTAAATTTAAGAACTGGTATGTCCATACAACTGGTTTTATTTAAGGGGTGAATAGCTATGTTCTTTGTAGAAGTAAGAAATAGAGAGTTTATTAAGTGACTGACATTCAAGTTTTGTGTTTTGAGCGGGAGGGTGAGGGTAGAGAGAGAGCGAGAGAGAGAGAGAGGGAGAGAGAGAGGAAGAGAGAGATATGGGGTTCATTGTCACTGTCGGTTGGTGTCTTCTTGTGGATTATCAATATCTAAAATGGGACCTCATCTCGTGCTTTGTCCCATGGTTAGTAAGAGTATTTTGTCCGGACAATGGCATGTATGTCTATTCTGCCTTAAACCAAGGCTTAATTATACGTGGGTTCCATCAAAGGGATAGGATAGATGGCTGCCCCGAGTTTCTTTCTTTGCGCACTAAGTATGTCTATACACGTGATTCGTTCCTGATCGTTGTGCAATCCTAACATTTGAACCCGTTAAGTTCAAGGTTGGAGTAATTTGAGTGCGGGTACGGGGAATTTCCCATGAGAAGTATACATAATTTATTGTACTGGGGACCAATACAGCCAAGGAATGTCATTATTAAACCAAAAATGATCAAATAAACTGGCGACCTGAAATGCCTAATACTAAAATTGATCCTACCTGGGGTGGCTTTTGAAACATAACAATAAAGACAGGGAGAGGTTACTATAAAAAAAAGCAAACATTCTTGTCCTGTTAAATACAAAATTGTTCATCATCATAGAACAAAGGTTGATATGGTTTGATATACGTGGATATAAGAAATTGATAATCTCGTGAATAAATCATATACCAGTCTAGACATGTGATTTATCATTGGGAATATCCAATTCTATGTTCTACCAGACGTGATTTTTCGCTACTTAATTTAAATCTGTATATTTCCACAGACAATATTTCTCAGAATTGCTGTAATTTCTCTGAAAGAGGGGTAGGGGGCGGGGGTAGAACATAAATTAATTGATTTCAGCAGAATCAATACGCCCATTAAAGCAACAGTCCCTGTGATAGCATGATGGAAACAAGAATGCCACGTACAATTGGGGAAACGAAGTCACACCAATTGACTCAGTGACACACCTTCCGATTTGTTGTTCTTTAATTGGGCATCTGCTGAGGGCAGAAGTCGGGGTTATCTTAAAGTGGAAGTTCCAGATTTTGCCGGGTACCCGTTGATACAGTGTGTTTAAATCATCTACAAAACAAATGCCGAAATGTGCAGAAACAAACCTAATGTTACTTGAAACCACAGTAGCCCATGAGTAAAGCGCTGGACGCTTACCACCCTGTAAAGTGTAATGTATACGTTCATGACCCATTACGCAACATCAAGCTTTGAAAGAGGAGATGTTTACAAGCCAAGCAGATATTGGTTTGTGGGACGTTCGCTTTAATACCACGCCATGACAACGTCATAGACATGCGCTGACATACCACTATTTTTAGTTTTCTTGGAAATTTTCGCAGCTGTGCACGTTGAGTCTGATGACGTGTCAGTATTTTTTGTGGTTTAGAAATTTGAAAGTCCTAGAATGTGATTATCATAAACTCCACATCGTTTGAACAGGAATACCCACTGCTGTTTAGATAAATTAGAGCGAAGCGGGTCCTCATTTCATTGTGCGCCCAGATCATCATCCTGTGCACATCAACCAAGGTAGCGGAAGACTAGCTAATAAAGATGCCGGATAATTCATATGTAAGTACTGTTTAGTTAGGGGTGGAGGGGATATCCGAATGGTTAGCACGTGCGGGCTGTATCATAAATCTTCTCATTGAGTAAACTTGCGTGGTTTCGAATTCCCGGTTGTACGTGGGTTTTTTTCGGGTCCTCCGGCTTCCTCCCATTGCAAAAGACCCCTACACGCAAGCGAATTATTGAAATGAATTAAATTATCTGTAAGTCCCGAAATGACCTAGTTTGTGTCGAGCTGACGTTAAACCCGTGTGTACATGAAATTTAATAAATACCCTTCCCCCTTCCCATATTTCCAGTTATTGTAACATCAATTAAGTAAAATGTTATGTATTTAATTATGTATTCATACGCTTTTTGTTCATGCTTGATATTCATACGTAAAATGAGGGAGCTTGGGGGTTCCGATATCCTGAAACAAATAGAACACCATTTTACTGTTAAAGATTTAGTTTTTAAGATCAAATTATGAGAAAAACTAATCATTCTTGAAATTTTGTGATTTTACGAAAACTGTACATGAGTTTCGAGTAAAGATTTAACAGCAACTGGTCCTCATCCGCTACCCTTCCTCCTCTTCTTCTTCTTGGATGCAGCTCTATTCGATAAAAGCCTAAGGCCTTGAATTTTTGGTATGGCGTCACAATTCCAAGATAGCTGTGATGACGTGATACTCAGTCCCGGTCAATAGGAAGGTGGTACTTGTTTGATTAAATTCAGAATGTCTGATAAATAATATGATACATGTTCTTATGGAAAACAGCTACTACTGTTTGATTCATCCTAAGTTTTAAACGGATTTTGTCGATTATGAACAAACTACTGAATAATTGTTATTAAAATCTTACCTGTGTGTTTGTAATGAACTCCCGTTAAATAAAATCCATCGCACAACTAATTATCACAACTATTAACACAAGTTCTCTCGTGAAAAATTGAAATAAAAACTTCGCAAAGACAAACACCAATCCAATATGGAAGCTGGTTACGTCACTTTGTGGTATATTTCATTTCGTATTTAGGGGTGTCAGCATAGAAAATCGAAACGCCTCTGGGTACTTTTACGACAATAAGTACATTTACGACAATTGGCTTTGAGTTTGAGCGTTCGCAAACAACTCCCCGTATTCCTGTATTTTGTTACCGTCTTTTACTTTTACATCTTCTACTCTAGTAAAATCTCTACAAATTTTAAAGCTTTACCTTTTGAAATATTTTGTTTTAATTATTTGATTATAGCGGCTCGGATGGGATATGTTTCTTTGAATACGCAGGCGACAAAAACAACTACATTCGTTTTACGGGCCTTAAATGATTAACTTTAATATGATATATAAAATGATGATATATATATATATGTATATTAATATTTAACACATGTAGAGGACATTTACAATTATGGGGCGATAGCGTGATAAGTATTTACAATAAATTAAAAGATGGTTAATTATGGATTATATATTTTATATTTACAGAATGAACAATGATATGCGCCCTCCTCCACCCTATCACCAATACAAACGACATTCAACCAAGCGCGGCACTCTAGACCACTAGGCCATCCCACCCCCCTGGAATCTAGGACATAATTGTACTTACATATTGACCCTTTCTATACAGACTAAGGATAGTCTCCCTGATTAAACTTCGGTCGAAACTGTGGAATCGGGAATTAGTGTTCCGCTTTTTACGGGGTCTTACGGGCTTATAGTGGCATTATATACCCAGCTAATAGACACTTTGAGTGCAGCGGCAACACGCTTAAAGATATTACGGAAGCGGTTATTATTCGATCGAAAGAAAGCGATCAAATTAAAAATACACTCAGAGACGTCGGAGGTTAGCTTCATGTTCCTTGTTAAATTATTTATAACGTAAAGAAAATAGTATATATTTGTAGTTTATATATGACCATATTTTTAAGAATATCCGTGCAATCAATGATATTCATTGTGAATAAAATTTGATAGACTGGCCAGGCCCGAGGCTAGTGTGGGGGCCCGGGGGGGGGGGGCGGCTGGCCGTTTTCATCGGAATTTTTCTGTTTGCGTCGGAAAAAAAATCGCTGGTTAGCTATGCTCATATTTTCGCCGGAGAAAGTTTTAGTACGACATATCCTCTCAAATTCGGCCGACAGATAGTTAATGTCGGCTGGAAATTTTCCGACACATTCGCCACCTGCATGTCATAGAGGTCTAAATTCACTCCCACAGCTTCTAATTTTCGTGTTTTCCCCTCCTACTGCTTACGGCAGTCGGCGATGACCCTCGTTCATTGATTTTTTGTTGTCGGAAATTTATCTTCCTCGCCCCCCTATGTCGGCTAAGTTTTGGTTTCTGGCTTCGGGCCTGAGACTGGCGATCAATGGTTTCCATATAAATCTCCTATGTATTTGCCTTCAATTGATATTTTTCGTCGCTCAAACGCACCTGATCGCGGTATGTTTTGATTACAGCACGTGGCTGTCAAACTACCTGTCAATGTTAACCAGGTAGATTGGATTCGTCCAACACGTGACGAGACATTGTTGACATTTCTACTCTGCCCAAATTACAAGTAAATAGTCTAATTTTTCACGAGAGAACTTGTGTTCGTTGTTGTGATAATTAGTTGTGCGATGGATTTTATTTAACGGGAGTTCATTACAAACACACAGGTAAGATTTTAATAACAATTATTCAGTAGTTTGTTCATAATCGACAAAATCCGTTTAAAACTTAGGATGAATCAAACAGTAGTGTATTTTAGCTTGATAACGCACAGAGAATACTCTACGAAGCATCGCCTTAAAATACACTAGTAGCTGTTTCCATAAGTATGTGTTTTGTTGTTATTCTATTCAGTTACTAAATGCCATTTAAAGAACATGATACATGTTGTTTTTTGTTTTCTCAGAGTGATTCCTGCTGCTTTTCTAGCAACACCTATGTCAAGAAAAGAGAAGGTAGGGTGTATATTGACACTCTCAAAGAAGGCGACGAAGTTTTGGTCATACACGGGGATGGGACGTTAGGGTACAGCGAAATATGGTGCCTTGCCCACAAAAACCCAGACAAGGAAACAACGTTTCTAGAAATAAGAACCGAAAGTAGACAAGTTCAAATCAGTCCAAGACATTTTATTGTTTTGGGAAAGGGTGACACAACTGATATGGTAATGGCCAATCAGGTTAAGGTAAGAATTATATTGTTAGTATCTTACTGTTGGATCGCATTTACATTAATGACAAATCTCAGTGTCTGTTTAGTTTTGCTTTTCAAAATTTTGGTTAGTAATCATTTTTTCTCCATTTGTCTAACTGAGAATTAAAAGTAAGTTTGTTATTTTTCAGGCCGGCGACTTGTTGGTTGTTTGTGATGAGGATGGAAGTATTGGTAAAGAACCAGTTCTATCTATCGAAGAAATTGATGGCAAGGGGATTTATAACCCCTTCACCAAGGAAGGAACTTTATTAGTTAATGGAATCATGGCGAGCTGTTATGCCGAATTTAAACCCTCAATAGCACACCAAGTGTTGGCCCCTTTTAGGGCAATCTACGACGTGACCCCTAAAGTTGTCATGGATGGCATAATGACGCCTAATGCTGATGGGGTCCCAGTAGTGTTGGACACAGCATTATTGTGCACTAAAAGCTTCAGTAACTGATCAGTAAAGTCAATAGAGTTACTTCCCTTGAATGACAAGACATGACGACATACCTAGTGTGTAGTACGTGATGACATTTTGTATAACATTATTCATTTTATCAAGTTATAGTAAATTCATTTCCCATTAAAATAGGATTAGTTTAATAAATTTTTTTTGTAAATATTGTGAATTCGAACATTTATCCGTTTTTTTTGTTATAGATTTATCACTTTCACATTTACGATATCGTGATGCTGTGTTCAAGGTACATGGTCCATGTTTTGGATAATAAATAATCTTTTTGTTAATTAAGTTTTCGGGATTTATAAATAATCAATTTGTTAATTAAGTTTTGGGGATGATAAATAATCAAAGTTTTAATTAAGTTTTGGGGATTTTTAAAGAATCAATTTGTTAAAATGACTACACTTCTTTGATTTTAGCTGAAACAAAATTTGTTTAATTAATTTGAGTACAAGATTGTCTTCCTCTGTCAACAATAGTCTTGACGTTTGTCTCTCTCTTTTTGTTTCTATATTTTGTGTTAATTCTGTAAATTCCGTTAATGTATGCATTTTACTGACTAAACAATAAACTGTTATCATCATTATTATCAGGTATTGTCTCGTCATTATAATCAAAATAACACAATAGGGTTTGACGTTGGACACGCAGAAAACCCACGATAGACCGCATATCTGGTTGCATGCAAGTGTGGGAACGACACCACTCCATTTGACTCAATATCGACCTTGTGATCTAAAGCGCATGATTAACCCACAATACCCCCACAGTGCCATATATGTATATTTAGTATTGATGGGTGCATGAGACACGACATCTTACGTTTTCGGGACAAAATCTAGAAGTCTAAAAATAAGTCACGCACTTCCACTTGACATTCGTGTGTATGCTGAAACGATAACTACTGGATCCGTAGTTGCACTTATTTGTTTGGGTATCACAAGTCCTGACATCTTCCCTTTAAGTTATGTCCGAGAGGATGGAAATATAGCCAGGGGTGTTTTTAAAAGAACTAACATAATTTGAGGTCACGGTAGCTAAGTGATTAAGACGCTGGCTCGCTATCCGGGTGTTTGATGCCTGCATTGGCAGATAAGTTCATCCAGATTGTCCGGTGTGATTCCAGCTTTTCAGTGATGCAGGACGGAAGGCGTTACAAGGACTGTGACTAGTCGTTCGGATGGTACGAAAACCATGGTCCCATGTACACATTGACGTGCACGTAAAAGATCCCGTGAAGTTGGAATTCGATATAAGAGTAGGCCGTAGTGCCGCTGTCCGGGGAAAACTCCTCTCATGGCCCAGTGTATGGCGTATGCCCGTCTTCATTAACCCAGTTCGGAGCAGAACAGTAGGGCGTCAAGGGAGGGGCCGCAATGGTTCGGGTAGTACGACGTTGGCTCACTTGTCTGAAGGTCCCATGTTCGATCCAGGTGGTTGCCGATTTTCAGTAGGAATGAAAACAATTTATTTACTGCCTAACATTACCGAAACACACCAGTCGCAATGAGATCGATTGCTGCCTAATGACTTGATTATAATTCATTATATATCAAATAGTCAGCCGTTTTGTGTATGATTTATCAACAGTATCCTTGTGGTTAAACCCAACGGGAGTTATGTCCCTTTTTACGTCTTTCAGAAAAGATTCCCGGATGTGAAAGATATGAGTAAATTTTACTGACCAAACCCAGGAAAAAACTTATAATGACAAATCGAGCTATCCCGTGGGGTTTCTATATCTTTCAGAACTTAACTAAAAAGATCTCCACTAAGGACTTTTTGTCGTCCATTTTCCTTCTCCACAACTAATCTGTGATAAATCCAGCCGGTCGAAAGATTATCGCCTACATTTTGTCGGCTTTGTATGCACTACTGGCTGTTAATTAAACTCCGGCACACCATCGGGGTTGATAAATCTTTCTCTTAATATGCTAGTCCCGTAATGACCTAGTTTTTGTGGAGTGGACTTTAACCAATTTACCTTAATGGTGCATTATAGATTTAGATAAAGAGGTGACAGTTCTCGCTTTACTATTACTAATTCAAAAATAGATAATAAAAAGAGAATATCTTGAAAATGTAGTCAAATTTCTTCATTCTAGGCCACGTTAGGACTCTTTTGAGACAAGCGGAATCTTCATTGTCATTGCTACCCTTGTTACAGTTATCAATTTTTTTAAAATTAAGTCATAAACAGCCAACCGTGTACAATCTTTATATAGCATCTAAGGCCTGAAGAAAGACCGGCAATAGAAGCATTTAGCTCTTTCATAATGCATGTTTTATTGTAATGTTTGAAAAGGTTCGCATCTCATAAAACAAATGAAGAAAAGACAATTGAACTACATGGGCATTCAAAGCGCGAGATAATGTTATAGGCATATGGGATATCACAAGTAATGCTTAGATCTAATGAAAATGAATCACTATGTCAACGTATTAATTCATAATAAAAATTGACGTCAAACTGAGCGTTGGATTCCTCTCTTTAAGAAGCTCAATGTGTATGTATATACGCCAACATGACCATAGAGAACATGTATTTCTGAAACAAATTCAAGATACATTATCTCAGAAACCTGGCAAATCAATATCTCAGAAAACTGGCAAATCCCCTCCAGCAAAAAATCCCGTATCCGCCCCTGTAAAGAACTGGCCGATGTAGACATAACCTTATACTAATATAGTCATCGCGTCGCACAACCCATTGAAGGCAAACTGATACCGCAGTGAAAATTCGCTTGGCCGCTAGTATCACTGATAAAGACGACATCTGTGATTCCATATTCTGCCAAATATTAACTTTTTTCCTCCGACAAAATAGATTCTAAAACATTTTTTTGAAAAATAAGAAAAATAAATAAAGGTGTTTGAAGTATATCTGGATAACAAATATTCCATACTTAGCTTAAATAGATACAGAAGTAATCTTTTTTGACGTTATAAAAGCCATCTTAATTTGTTGGTAAACATTAGAATGTGACGTCACCCAGTGAACTACATGTATTAGCGGTCTGACCTTTCAACTCTCAGTCATCTTGGACAAAGATAAAAGTCGGCTGTCTTTAACTTTGTAAAACAAATTGGATTGTTAGTAGCTTAGATCCTGTATGGCCACAGGTCGCTTATTATTTCCCCATTGACTCTAATGTTAATTTTCGTCTCTCCTTAGACCGGCTCTAACTTTTCCTAAAATTTTCGTTGGGTAGAACGCTTTCTGCCACAAATGGAGCAACATGTTGCAAACTTTTGCCCAAAGGCATGTATGAGGTTGACCATACAAAATTGAGATACACAAGCTGGAAGTAGAGACAAGTAAACGTGCAATTTCCGGCCCTACATTTCAACTCTTGTATCCTGTAGAAAATGTATTTTCAAACCCTTTTTTTCGATTCTACACCAAAAAGTCAACAAAAACCGCCATGCAAAAGGGGGAAAAGGGAAAGGGAGAGAGAGACTACATTTGGTAAACTGTATCCGTATAATATCAGTCTAGTATGCTACCCACTAAAGAAGGCTTATACGTTTAAAACAGATTGTTTACAATTCCAGGATAGAGATTTGAACGTTGCTAAAGGCAACTCCAAGATGGCACCACCAATTTAACAATAACACGCCTGACATATAACCACACAATCTGTAAGACGGTACACCGGGGCCCTGTTTCTCGAAAATTTAACTAAAGATAAAATCCAAATATTGTCCAATCAAATCACTAAAATTTGGATTTCATCTTAGTTAAAATTTCGTGAAACAGGCCCAAGGATTATAAATCTGCCACCTTAGATCATAATTGAAGACTTAAGGGTTATTTCTGAACTAAAAAAATGGTGTAGTTAGTTGTCTTGCACTTGTTCAACCGTTTTCATTAAAACTCAACATTAAATTATTTAAATTCTAATCTATTTATGCACCTTCATTAAAACCTTAGCCACCCATGCAAGGCGACATAAGATGAATGGTGCTCATTAGTAGGTTATCTAGAACCTAGAACATCAATTCGGCACTTGATCATCTGTTATCTATTATTCAGCTAAATGTAATTAATGACTCGTAAATACCACACAATCCAATACAATCCTAATGAATTCATATGTATGGGTGAAACCTGTGGTATAAAGACTAAATCATAATATGGAACATAATAACTATTTTAATTTCGGTTTGCACCGTTGTGCGATACTTTACGATAGAGTTGTCCACATCGAGTACGTGCAGATACGTACGGACACGTTTTGATACAATCAAAACGATTGCTACGACTAACCTTAATTTATGATAAGACCAATCCGATCAAAACACAGATCCTATTTCGGTATGTTTTTTATTGTTCAAAATGGGGTGCCCACGGAACGAAAATGCTATGGTGTCCGTAACTAACAGTCTGTCTTCGCGAGTGACGTAGGGGCTTTAATGCGTTGATCTTTATAACTGACATTTGTCTGATCATTGTGAGACTCAAACGTCCAGCGGACCCTGAGACTAAACGGTGGATATCGAAGTTGGCAGATTATCATCCCAGAAGTTACGTAGGTTTCGATGTTTACGATAAATGGACAGCGACTAACGACAAATACCAGCAAACAAACAAGAAGATTCAAAATAGAATATTGCAATATAGGGTAGGTTTCATGAGATTAAAATATTTTGAGAGGAATTTGAAGCGAAATTTTGATAGATATATTAGCTTTCGAATATGTGTTTAGTCCAAATTTATCATTAAATCAAACAATATACGCGGGGGTATGCATCGTTAATGGGAACAGTCCCATGAAAGACAATAAACTTATTCGATCACAAAATACCGATCAAATTATTTGAAGTGTTCTCCTGCATTTACCATATATATTCTGTGATGTGTGTCAACAGAGCTGTCAATTACGAGCATTATTTTTATCTCGGAGAATGAAATAATTTTGTTTTTGACACTGAAGAGAATTCTCAAATTCATCTAATGATAGTGCTCTTAGGTCAGTCTGTTATCTAATTGTATCAGAAAATAAAACAATTGCCTTCTTCTGTTTTGGTCTAAAATGCTTAGAAAATGGGTTTACGGTTGTCAGTTTTGAGAATTTTCCAGGGGGATAGCCACCTTAACCCCCCTTCGACGCTCGCGCCCTCGGGCTTTGGTCAATGACCTGACAGGACTGGGGCGGTACTAAAAACGGACATCTCGTGTTGACAGCTGGAATTCACAAAGGGTACAAGGAAACGCAGATGACTGGACACACAGCTGCATGACGTAAGCCGACATTCTTTTTATGATTCGTGTTGAACAGCTGGCAATTAAACATGATTAAACAGCTTTATGATTTCGTGTCGGAACAGTACACCCATCCGTGCATCTATCAATCATTTCCAAACATTGATAAATGTTTCTTCAATACTGAAACAGCTAAGCAAATACTAGACACGATATATTACAATAGTTGACTGTTTTAATTCTGTCATATACCATGAAGAACTACTAACATGGTCTGCTAATCTGGCTGGATATTTTACTGACTGATAAACACAGCAATAAACAAAATAAACAGACAAGCACCAAACATAGTTTATTTGCGATGTTGTTTATATTTTAATATGTCATCAATTTAAAGAAGTAAAGAATAGTGTATTTAAAGGTGTGCAGGTGAATATATAATAGGTGTTGGTTTAACAGGTTAACTTAAAGGGGTGCTGGTGAATATATTAAAGTTGTTGGTATCTAGTTGCTTTTTACCCCCATCAGACCGGGGCGGTGCCCTTAAAGCGCTGCTAAGACGACGGAAAACGGTCTCAGGGCGCGTCAAGATCGCCATAATCGTGGTGAAAGCGTGGTCGAAACGCCAGATATCGCGTTGTGGTCTCCATGATTTCAAATGATCGCCGAGTCATGTTTAAAGCAAACGCCAAGGTTCTGCCATAATATGACCTGGAAAGCTGAGAGAACGTGGTGGGTCGCTAGGGTCAAGAGACAAGCGTGGTGACAACTCTATGAACGCAGTACATGCGCAGTACACACGTGGCAAAGACGCTGCGAAAATTGTAACATTAGCAACTGTGCCTTCATGGCGTCTTCATCCCAACTCTCGCTTGTCAGCCGCGAACCAACCAAGCGTTCCGAGTCCTTATGGCGTTGTCATGGCGATGTTACGATGATTTCACCACGGTTGCACGATTGCACCACGACCTCCTAGGGCTACCACTGCGCCTATTGCTACGTTATTAGGTTCCCACTATGTTTATGGAGTTCCTAAAGACGACCATGCTTTGAAAACGTGCGATTCAAAGGTCATCTTGAAATTTAAGAAAAATCTAACCAGCTTATATAGTCGCGGTGATTACGTGATGGCAACGCACGAGCAGTCCAAACACACGTAGAAGACATGTGGTAAGAGCTCTTATAAGCGT
This sequence comes from Patella pellucida, assembly GCA_917208275.1. Classification (NCBI taxonomy): domain Eukaryota; kingdom Metazoa; phylum Mollusca; class Gastropoda; family Patellidae; genus Patella; species Patella pellucida. Next base: position 71,048,088 of record OU795039.1, read on the forward strand.
GGTTAGGGTGCCGCGGATTCAGCGATAACTGCCGTTGCGAAGCTAATAACATCTCAATAGAAACACCATAAGCGCGGAGCGATCGTGACGAGCTCGCCGTAAGAACACAGGTCGCAGTGAGAACGCGACTTGTTTTAAGTTTGAAATATTGGGACATTTTTCCGCGTTGTGTTCACGCTTGTCGGCGACCTCGTGCATTTTCTGGTCGTCGAACGGTTCAGCAGCGCAGTAGGGACACCACTCCGGTCTGGCGGGGTCATGAAAGGGTTACAGTTTAGAATTGTTTGTTTAGCCGTCAGATTCGTCTGAACAATATGATTCGCCACAATAAATACCTGAAAATACAAAATAATATAAATAATATGGTGTTTATTTTTTAAAATTAAATAAAATGTCACAATCCTTCTCGAAATTTCAAAAGATTTAGAAAAAAACCCAAATACGTCATCCTCTACTGTCAAATTTCTTTGTGTTAACCTTTCTCCATGTTTCTATATTTTGGTGATTGTTTTGGGCATTTTGACATCCACCATGTCCCAACTATAAAATGTTCCTAATTTCATTAAATAATACAGACAGAGCGTAATTTAACAGAACATCATCAAGTTATACCATCCGTAACAACAACTGGTATTAGACCAGAGGAAGGAGGGGGGCATTGTCACCCGAGCGGGGGCAAAATCTGAGTTGACTCGTCTACTGGCATTTTTCGTCAGGAATCCGAATCTGGCAGGTAATAAGCCAGGTGAGGGGGCTTTTCCGAGATAATCGAGGTCAAAGGTCACGGAAGGCCAAAAAATGAAAGAAACGTATAGAATTCAAAATCTCTTCAGAAAAGGGCCGAAAATCATTGATAACAGCAATCAGACAATTATAATACAGTAATATATTAATAACAATGAGCAGCGATAACACCCGAATGATTCATGGTATGTGTTGAGATGTCATTCGGGTTGGGTAAATAACAGCATTATTTCAATTATTCAATAAAGACCTGTGGTGTCTATAGCCATTTTGGACGCTGAACACGAATCCGTCGGAATTTTGACCTAGCATGACCTTTAAACCTGGATAATTCAATTTATTCAAAATTGCGGCCAAATTTCATGGTTTTGGTCAAACATATCGTAAAAACACCCTCAAATATCTCTATACATAGGTTTCAGAGGCGGGAAAGAACTAAAAACAACTTTTCAGAATAAAATTCATCGGAACTTTTGACCTAGCATGACCTTTGACCCTGAAAAATTCAATTTATTCAAAATGGCGGCCAAATTTCATGCGTTTTTCATGTTTTTGGTCAAATATAAACTAACTATACGATCTTATCCCTCTACATATGGGTTAAGAGGGAGGATTTGTGTACAGCAACTCGTGATCTCAAATATTCTGTTTGACCGATATAAAGCTCCATACAGCCCGGGCAAGTTATGACAAAAATCAAATTACGCGATGCACATGTTAAATTTGCATTAACGTAAAATGTCCCGTGACCTTTAAAGGTGATTGACGGTCTTTCAATAAGGTATTCGCAAGTACCACAGTTTCCACGCTGGCATTTCTTTACCTCATATTTTTTTTGTTGGGTTTGACAAATCAGACGTGAATTTAGCCTTCGTAAGGATGTTTTTCAATCTACGGCTTTGACGCTTGCTGTTGATGATTTCTACTGATTTTAAAACTTCTTTCATTTGTTCATCGTTTTCTAACACCGGTAGATTATGTGTAATTGTGTTCATAATGTCCGGGTTTTTAGGGTTGAAGGTCGAAACGAATGCAATAGGTTTTCGCTGTGACGTGCTTTTCTCCTTCACAGTCAGTAGATCGCGTCTATCCAGTTGTAAAGCTTTGAATATTCCATCGTTAATTAGATTGAGTGGATAAGTACAGTAACAAATGTGTTCTTTTCACTCCTTTGATCTTGTTGTTGTCATGCATGGTTTCTTAATTGTTGTTATTGCTTGCCTATATATAATTGCTCTACACATTTGTTACTGTACTTGCTTGAAAACGTTGAGAGAATACTCTTCGAAACGTCGCCTAAATAAATCAGTAATTGTTCTTCCATAAGTATGTGTTATAGTTTATGAAATAGCTTGAAGATACATCTCCGAACTGCAGTTCAACCCTTTCATAAAGCTGTTCCTCCAAATAGGTTAGTACAGGGGTACAGGGAGAGAACATCACTGGAAAACTTAGCTAAAGATAACAGCATCGTTATAAAACAGGCCGACAAAGGAGGCGCCACTGTAGTTATGAGCTGTTAAAATTTTATATTCCACTTCTACCACGTTGCCATTGGCAACTCTTGAAAAAACTGGCCTGTTTATTTCCAATACAGGTATAAAAGTATGCATGTATCAGAAATGATCAGTACACTTTTTAAAAAGAGTACTGTTCATTGCCGACAAACTAACATTTCTACACTGTTTAAGACACCATTCAAGCATTAAGAAGCGGACGTTTAGTCCGGCCCAGATCGCAATGATAACGATGGCTCTATACATTGCAGCCGGACAAATTACATGAAACAACTAGTCAAAATCACAGTAACAAAACAAACTGGGTGGAACAAACCTGGCAGTTCAAAAATATATACAATGACATAAAAACATATTACGAAAATCATTTATTATACATATAAATTGGCATCTATTCCATAATTTGGTTTGATTTGTATTAATATGCTAAACATATAAATTAGAATATTATTTTTTTAAATTAATTGTGATGATGGAAGGTGCAGTTCTCTTGTTGGACACTTCACATGCATTGAAAATAAGCAGGACAAAAACGCCTAGAAAGACGTACAATTATTACAAATAATTCGTTGATGCATACTTTCACCAGGAATGACACACGTTTCGCATTTCCTTTACACTGCATTTAATAATAATATTATTATCGCAGTCCCCTACGCCATAGACAAGTTGTTTTGTGTAACAAAGGGATATCATTTATGATTTAGGTGCATTGAACTTAATGAACTCTGCTAGTTTTGACAATACATGATTTTGACTTTCACCTGTATCTATAAACCCCTAGCATGGCTGTTTCTTATTAAATCTAATTAATTCAATATGTCCATTACAACCTATACATGATCTGTGTACAAGATCCACACGACTTCAAATGTTTATGCACATGCTATGACGAGATAAAAGAAACTATTGCAGATATGACTATCTGCCTTATCTGTGTCCTGTTGGTATATAACTGAGTAGTTCAGTAGTTAGAAAGCGAAGAGCCGAGGGAGTAGGAAGGCTTGGGCGAGTGTAAGGACTTATCCGAGACCAGCCGCTGCCTTGGCAGAGGGGCATAATTGTAAATGTAATATTATGTATTGCTGTTGTATTCATGTTGCATGTATGTAACCGAAGCTGTTTTAGATACCTGGTGTAAATAAATCCTTTATCTACGAAACTCTTATCTGTTATCACTACGATAGTGTTACATTTGGCGATGTGGTCTAAACAAACACGTGATTGTTTTACGCCCAGGGTATAGCAAGACGCACGTGTAAATACTACTCAGGTCGTCTCTCGACTTCAAAATCATTCTACCATGAAATGTAACGTGAGGCTCAGAAAGGGATAAATGAAAGAGCATTTGTCACTTTTCGGTTGAAACGACTCGATAATAAATTCTATTTTCACATTATCCTACACAATACTCGATAGAAATGTGATGTAAGTGACTTATTAGCACCTTTCCTCGGTGTATCGGTGAATATCGGGACAGTTTTGCTAATAACTACTACATAAAACCATGGCCTTGGATATACTAAGTGATACAGATAGCTACACAAAAATCGATGCCGAAATGAGCGCTAAAACATTCAAGAAGTTGAAACAGCTCATCAACAAATTCACGGATCAGGTGACGGAAAAAGAACACGATTATCTGACACAATTAAAAAATATATGCCCTCCTTAAATCGGAAAATTGGATAACTGGATATAAATACTGTTAGATGCATGTAATATTGTATTATATTCAACTATCTGGAATTGTACTTTTAATTGATTTTATATTATTTATTCTCCTGTTTCGTAACTAAGCTTTGACGTAACGTCATTGTCTCTTATATATTCCTTATATTATTATAATCAAAATGGTCTGACATATTTACATTGATCTATCAATTATATTATATTATTATAATCAAAATGGTCTGAAGAGGTTCAAGAGAACTGACAGAGCATGTCATATTATTATTTATTTTAAATGAAAAACTATTAAAGTTAAAAGAATTGCCTTCAATCAAGTATTCGCACGTTCCACAGTTTCCTCGTCCACATTTTGTTACCGTGTACTCTGTCTCAACACTATCATATTTTGCTCTTGTTAGCATCTTTTTTGAGCTAGGTGGTTGACGCTTTGAAGGAATGTACTTTGTTTCATTAAGGATTTTGTTCATTCGTTTACTACGTCTCAGTAGAGCAAAGTTATCCCAGAGTACATTGGTCATATTTGGGTTTCGAGGATTGTACGTGGAGATGTATGGTATACACTTTTCTTTTGTTATTTTTGGTCTCACTGTTCTAAGTTCTAAAATATCAAATGCCTTCGCCCGCTTTATACCGTCATTGATTAAAGTTAATGGGTATTTACGGTCATGTAGAAAGGTTCGTAATTCTGATAATCTAAGTTCTAAAGTTAAAGGATTTGAGACGAGTGTGCAGATTCTCCTCGCAAAATTGTAAGGCAATGCTTTTTTGGTATGACTCGGATGACATGAGTCAAAATATAAATATTGTTTGGTGTCTGTACTTTTGTAAAAAATATCTGTTTCTATTTTATTATCATCAGCTTTTAGCACCATAATATCCAAAAATGATATTTTTTGTCGCTTGTTTCAACGGTAAATTGTATTCTTGGGTGTATGCTATTTAGAATTTCACTAAAGATGGATAATTGATCTAGATTATTTAGCCAAATAAAAAAACAATCATCTAGGAATCTTTTCCATTGTTCCTCAAAGTATATTCTTGTTTCAAGGTCAAATGCTATCTCAACTTTTTCCGCAAATTCAAATTCTAGATAGCCCAAAACTCATGTTACGTAGCAGGGGGCGCGTTTAGTTCTCATAGCAGTGCCAACTAGCTGTTCATAAAATTTTGCATCGAAATAGAAACAGTTATTTTCAAGTACGAACTTCAAACTACATAATATAAAATCTTTTGTGAAACGTTCATGGAGATCTTGTGGGAATTTATCTACCCAGAATTCAATAGCTGTTAATCCTAAATCAAAAGTAATATTTGAGTAGAGGTTTGTGACATCGTAAGTAACTAGTGTGGCATTTTCTGCGACCGATGGCGGAAGCTAGTTTAGAAAATCAACACTATCTCTAATATTACTTCTTGCCCTAAGTACATATGGACGCAACAGTATATCTAAAAGGTGACTTAGACGATGGGTTTCACGGGAAGGCCCGGCAATAATAGGGCGTAATTTCAGGTCCTTTGGTCTTTCAATCGTAATGTAATCACTTTTCTGTTTTCGCATGATTCACTTATCTCTTTGCTCTTGTGGAGTTTGGGTAGTCCATAAAAACTGCTTGGTTTCACATCAAATATGGTAAGAAATGATATTCGTCATCTTCAAGGATTTTTGAAAATGAATTGACAATTTTTTGGAGTCTTTTCATATTGTCCTCCTTTGTGTTTCTTGGCAATTCTAGGTAAAAGCAGGGATATTTGATTTTTAAGTCACCTAATGACACTGACGAAGAAACAAATGACAAAATGAAATGGAGTTCACATTCATCGATTTATTCCAAATGATCGTTAGACTAAGTAAGGCACAGACTGACCATAAAAGGGTAAAAAAAATACCCGGGGTCAAACAGCAAAGTTACCACAGCTTCACAGCAAAGTCAGTAACGGCTAAATCCTCCTCTGTTTGCCAAACAAGCATTGATCCGACGTGGCATACTCCTAATCAGACGCCTGAGGTCATTTTGGTCCAGATTGTCCCATTCCTGTTGCAACACAGCAGCAAGTTCTTGGACATTGGCAGGACGTTGTTGACGTTGACGTAACCTCTGTCTAAGCATGTCCAAGGCATGCTCGATTGGGGAGAGGTGGAGACTCAGAGCTGGCCAAGGTAATGTGGTAATGTTCTGTTGTTGGAGGTAACCTGTAACGATCTTGGCCCTGTGACATTTTGCATTGTCACCCTGGAAGGTGAAACGGCGGCCATGACGTCGTGCGAGCAGCACAACATGGACCGCCAAGATGTTGTCCCGGTAGTACTGGCCTGTAACACGCCCTGAAAAACATGTAAAGCCGTTCTTCCAGCAACAGTGATGCCTCCCCACACCATAACAGAAGCACCCCAAATCGATCATGTCTTGGAAGCGCTCGTTTCGACGACGCCACACCCTCCTACGTCTGTCCAAAAAATCAACAGTGAACCTTGACTCATCTGAAAACATCACATTGCTCCAGCGTCGATTATCCCAGTGTTGACGACCCCTACACCAACGACGTCTTTCCTGAATGTGATGATCTCTCAAACTGTCGGCCGTGGTCGACGTGAGCGTTGTCTGTCCTGTACAGACTGAGACACATTTATCGTCCGCGCCACAACCGCCTGTGTTGTGCCGATCTGTAGCATGCCAAGGGCACGTAACCTTTCATCTTGGGTAAGCCGACTCATATCAAAATTTGTTTTCTGGTCACTAAAACAATTAAAACTGATGTTTCCACCCTGGAATTCAATGCCACAATGACTGTAACATTCAAAGTCAGAGTCGTGCAAATCTTGGGTTGGACCCCAATGATGATCCCAAGCATGACCTGCATTCCATGCGGTAGCTATTGGTACGTTTGGCTCGCATGTTTCTTCTGTTAGCTTCTACATGGAATTTGTTCGTAGTCATTTGCATATTTTAGTATTATGCCCCCCAAATCAAATATCCCCTACTTTTTTTGAAAAGTATTTATATATATATTCAAAGTAGCCATGAAAGATAGAGGTAAACCTACACCATGGCAGACGACTAAAACATGTTAACATCATGACAGATAGAGTAAACCTTTAATATACAACTGGCGGTAGTTTTCTCTTTGATGTTCATAGCAGTTATATCTCATAACAACCTGTCATGACGTCATCATAGGTTGATATTCTGTTCATATCAACCGCTGATGACGTCTTGACAGGTTGATATGAAATATCAACCGCTAATGACGTCATCTCAGGTCGATGTATTCGACTCCTATCAACCGCTGATGTTCAAAATAATACCAAAAAAAACACATAAATAAATTTTTATTCTTGTAACAATTAAAAAGTATTATGGTACAGTTTGTAACATTCAAGACAGAAATAAACGGCGTACTTATCGGCATATTTAAATCGGTTATCCATACTCGACCATGTCTAAGATATCTTTCAGAATCATCTTTCCGTCCACACACTACACCTTTTGATCCAAATTTTCTTTAGGTTTGAATAGATCCTCATCGATAGTTGCATCCACATCAATTCCATCGCCAATTTGTTTGCTAAAGGGGTTGATTATTCGTCTGACTTCGTATTCCTATCCATTTTTTTTGTTCTTTTGCTATTCAATTCTTCAAAATGGCGAATTGTAAACAAACACAACCACGTAATTGCATGTGATTAATTCGGTAATATTCGTTATTTGACGGAAAGTACCGAGTAGGTAGCCCAATCGTCGTTGGCCTGTAATGGAAGAGTCCATTTAATTTAAGGGTGGGCGTTGTATATGTCAGATATTAACCAATCATACCTCAGTTGCTATATTTATATCACCCTTGGGCTGCGCCCGCGGGTTATATAATATAGCAACCTCAGGTAGGTTAATATCCTATACATACACCCTCCAGTGTACACATTACAATCAACGGGAACGAGAAAAGGCGACATAAAAATGTTGATGTCAAATAATTTGTGTCTTTTTTATTTAAATAAAGAGGTTAAAGTTGTTTATATTTTAATCATATTACGGTGGGTGATTATAAATAGAATAGTGAATATTTACTTGCACAGTATCCACCGATACATTGACCAAGCATGCCACCACACTCACCGTCTGTCCTACATGGTTCTATAAATATAAGTAATACACATCATTATATATGACAATATGAATGAAATGAAACCAAGTACGAACAATCCAAACCATTAGACAAAATTCTACATAACAGTATAGGCAAAATAGTGTAATCTGGCAAATAGTGTAATCAGCATATGGACTGTTCACATCAACATATTAAACGAATTAGATTTACAGATGTCTAGAAATATTATCAATATATAAAAATAGCCAGGGTTGGTATAATTAACCCATTGTCTATAATATATATAAATAGCCAGGGTTTATATAGATTACCCACTGTCGATAATATATAAAAATAGCCAGGGTTGGTATAATTGACCCACTGTATATAAAATAAATCATATTTACCTAGACAAGCACCACCTTTACAAGTACCATATTTAAAATCGCAAGATTCACCATCAATCTTTTTATCACAGTCATATATATCTATAATAAAGATAATTAACAATAAACAACCGTGCTTTCATAAGATAAAAGGCTACCATTATCTGGTAGACAAATCATCCAGCATAGAATAATGCCATCAAGTGTACCATCTGTGAACAGTTTAAACATACACTGCTAAACACGGGGTATCGGTAACTCGCATACGAATGAACCAAGTATTGATGTGTTATAAAACAACATAATATATCTATATTATACTTACACACGCACGCGTCATTTACACATTTATATCCACTAAGACAGAAGCTATCATCACCCCCACATCGTTCACCTGCAACAAAACAATATGTTTTATTTACAGCAACTTACAGGTTCTCCCAACAGGTCGGTACAAATCCATTTCTTCAATACAGCTAATTTTCTTTGTAGGGTTAGGGTCTAACCCTTATTGATAACAGTCCAGTTTTCACAGAGAGTAGATAATTAGTGTACATTGTATATCGAATACCCCAGAAAACATTAGTAGGGAAGACAGGGGACATATTGACGATGTGTTTACGTAACTGTGATGTATCTACAAAGTGCGTGAATGTGTTTGTGAGAGAGGGGGGGGGGCTACTACACCCCCGAAAAAAAAGTCGTTCGCGAAATAAGTGCAGTCGGTCGCAAAAAAGGGTAGTCTGTATCCAAAAATAGTTCTCAGTGCACACGTCACGCTACTCACTCAAAACGTTAGTGTAAAATATTCTTGTCAACTAATCATGTTTGATAAAATGTTGTGTTTCACTCTTATTCTGTTTGGAGTATGTTGGTCTTAGAACAAAATTTCCCACAAGGAGACAAAAAGTCGGTCTCAAAATACGTGCAGTCACTGCAGTCGGTCTCTGTGATTTAATGAATGAATGAATGAAATGGGGTTTAACGTCCTACGCTTAAGCACCTAACCTGGGCCAATTGAAGACGGGCATACGCCAACAGTGTGCTATGAGGGAAATTTTGCCCGGGCAACGGCACTACGGCCTACTCTTATATCAAATTCCAACTGCCAAGGGATCTTTTACGTGCACTCGAAATTGTACACGGGACCTCGGTTTTTCGTCCCATCCGAACGACTAGGCAGCTGTCCTTGTCAGGCCCTCCTTCTGCATCACTGACAAGTGGAAATCACGCCGGAAAATCGAGATGAACTTTCTCGGGTGATTTAATGAATTAATGAGGTAAACAAATAATGCCAGAATAGACCCCAAATACTAATCGGTCGTAAAATCAAAATAAGTGTTCACTGCACACGTCACGCTACTCACGCAAACCTTTAGTATAAAATAACTTTGTCAACTTATCTTGTTCGAAAAAAATGTTTTTCACACCAAAAACAAAGTCTGTCTCAAACAAAGTTCTCACGCAGTCGGTCTCAGATTAAATAAATTAGTGGGGTGTTTTCTGACCATCTGAATTCGGCAAAATCTCTCCAGGGCATTTTAGAGACCAAGTTAGCGCTCCGTTGAGATAAAGTGACCTCAGGCCTAGTCCTCAAAAATTCAAGCTCAGTTTCATATTGTTAGTTCTAACGAGAATTTGGTTCCATTTGGAATGACATTGACTAAACTCTTCAGGCCCAGTGTACAAAAAAATTAAAATCTCGGTTACAAATCTGAATTTAATTTGCGCCTGCGGCGCTATTTCTATTATAACATCATTTTTCCTCTCCTCTCCTCTGTCGTCTTATACTGTCTCAGCACCATCATATTCACGGTAAAGTGAACTGTACGGTTATATTAGTAGAATCACTGGTGGGTGGGTCGTCGGGTGTCAGACTATACAAATGTTATGTCAACTCTTGCAAAACATGCGGAATTGACCGGGACAGATCTCGAGATTCACATTTCTGGTCCTCTCGTCCACATGATTTTCTCCAAGCAATGACCTCAAATGCCAGGATATTGACTCATTTTTTCCAAATTTCTCAGGTTGCTCAGTGTTATAGGCACAGTCATATATGGCATTAACTGTATGTCAACTTAAATAAAACTGCTTTCCAGCGAGACAACGATCGGCGAACAACTATATCATCAACTAATACTATCGGGACGCTCAACGTTATAGTTAGTATTTTGTTGTCAAACATTTGGAGTGGGTTTGTGGCTGGAGCCCTAGATTTGGAACCGCCCTTACCGACCAGCTATTTCCAGCTTTTGGATCCACTACTGCACATGACCCCTAGACAACTAGGCTCCTGATGCGTCAACTTCTTGTTATTTCTCCCCTAGATAACTCGTACCCACACAATACACACACATTACAATGACGACGAGGATGCTAGAGTAGTATTTGTAGTCTTAGGGAAGTTCGAAATAGGATGTCGTAGTGATATAGGGGCGAAATTATTTTAGTGTGAACTTTGCAACCGAGTTGGGGATTTTAGAGCTAACGGACACGCCATTTGAGCAGTGTACGCGTGATCAGAGCGTACCATCGTACTTGGCCTTTAACATTACCGGAAGTGTCGTTCTTTACGTTCACGAAAAAAGATATACCAAATGATGTAACTTTGCTAAATTTCTCTTCTTTCGATCCACCAGGATGGAGTTGTACCCAGATGGAAGAAATGGCTTGAAAGGTTTTACCGTATGTTCATCGCGATGAATATTAACGATGACTGCAAAAGAAAACGAGCCATTTTGCTTCATTACGCTGGTCCCGATGTTGACGAAATTTTCGACACACTTGAAAATACAGGTCAAGACAATGAATAGGATAAAGCAGTCACAAAATTCAATCAATACTTCTTTCCAAAGACATGCCTTGCATATGAAGTTTGCAATTTTTGTCAGGCTAAACAGGCCAAGGAAGAGAACTTAAGATTCCTATCACACACGTCTCCAGTATCTTGCTAAAACCTGCAAATTTGTTTATTTTGACAGAGCAATAGCCAGTGAAATATTGGCCGATGCACCTCTTAATCTATCAGATGACATCATCATATTTGGAAAGGGTCAGAATGAACACAATCGCAACCTCAGAACTGCTGTGCAGAAATTGGAATCAACAGGAGTAAAACTCAACAAGGCCAAATTCGTATTCAGAACAGACAGAATATTATTTCATGGTCATATCTTCGATGGAAACGGAATCTCAGCTGATCCGAAGAAGAAAGATTCAATCATAAACGCTAAACAGCCAAATTTTGTCAGCGAATGGAAATCACTACTCGGGATGGCACAGTATGTTTCTAGATTCATACTTTATTACGCCTCGCTTACTGAGCCTCCACGAATCAATTGGAAACAATTTTAACAAGTTACTTCGTCATGACCTATTTTAATCGTGGATGCTAGTCCAGTTGGATTATCTGCCCTATTATCCCAAGAAGGCAAAATAGTTAACTATGTTAGTAGAGCATCAACAGGCACCGAGCAACGCTACTCACAGACTGAACCAGAGATGCTTGCTGACGCATGGGCTGTAGAACATTATCACTTATAGTTGTATGGTTCGAAATTCAATGTCATCACAGCCCACAAACCACTACAAGGAATTTTTAAAAGTCTAAATCCTGCATCGTCTGGAATGGAAAGGTGGCGAGTTAGATTAATGCCATATTTTATCAATGGATTTTGCTGGCCAGAAGCAAATGAAGAGTCTGAACTGTTTATGTCCACTCTGAACAAACCAGCCAGAACATGAGTAGCAGCTGTTTTGAAATAGAAGAAAGAATTGGTTGAATTTTTAGGTCAATATAGAGCAACGCCTCACTCTAGTACCAAACTTTCAGCGTTTGAAGCTTTGTATTGTAGAAAAATGAACATTCTTTTACCTTCAAGTAATACTGAGAAAACCGTATAATAATCACGAGGAATTGTTACAACAAGATAAACAGAGTAAGGATAAAACCAAACAATATACTGATGAAAAACGTCATACAAACCCGTATTATGGCAAAATTGGTGACACAGTATTAGTCAAACAGTGAAAAAACACAAAAGTATCTACACCGTTAAACTCTAAGTCATACAGAGTTATAGAGAAGAAAGGAAGTATGATCACTGCTCAATCTGGTGGTCACAAAGTCACTAGAAATTCTTCACACTTTAAAAGAATTGATGTGAACCCAGAGGGTCATATTTCAAGAAGAAGAGGAAGAAGAAGATGATAACAATTTTGAAAGAATCAAAATATAAAATTAAAGAGTGTTTAACTAAGAAACAACCAACACATTCTCATTGCGTAATGACAATACTTTAATTTCTAAAGAGATGTTCAGTTTATTTTATTGGGTGAATTACAAACAGCAGACCATAAAAGTCCTTTCAGAATTGATTAATTTGAGTTTAAAGTTTTAACCTTTTACATTTTGATAATTAATTTTAGGAAACAAGTTTCTATCTAAGATTAGAAGGTTTGTCGTGTCGCGATCTCTGGTTTGATCCGTGGTTTGATTTCATGATAACATAGGAGGCAGACCACCATTAAATTTCACACTCTCGGTACCCACAAATTGTAGTTCGTCTATTTATAGCAATTCTCTCTCCTTCTCTTTTCTCCCCCTTTGCATGGACATTTTTGTTGATTTTGTGGTCTAGAATGGAAGAAGAGGGTTTGAATTAATATTTTCTGCCAGGTTCTGGTACATATTCAGGATTTTGAGGCGGAAGGATAACTGAGTTATGAGGTTGGCTACGGTGATATGTACGGCAACTAGGTACATGTTTTGGGTATACTTCTTCAACTTGGTGAATCTCAAGATTTTGGTGGTCAACGTCATACAAATTTTAATGCAAAGACATGGTCATTTGTTCCTCTGTCTATAGTGAAAAGCATTCAGCCCAACGAAAATTTGGGAAAATGTTGGAGGTGGGCAAAGAGGCTAGAATTAACATTGAAGTCAATGGGGAAATTAATGGTGGTCTGCCTCCTATATGTAAACAACCTGAAAGTAGACGAAAGGCCTGAATTTGATGATATGATCTCTAAATTGCCAGAAAATGTGATATATGGCATTTTGAGTGTAAAAAAAGTGAAATGGTAAAATTTCAAAAATATTTGACAGATTTGTGAAGTACATTTTTCATTTTAGTCCAAATTTGGTGATTTTCAGTGTTTATTTACTTTTCAAAATTAGTGAAAAATATTTTAATGTATAATTTTTACTTTTTATGCATCAAAAATGTTAGAACAGAAGAAAGTACAATAATTTCACTCAATTTTGCCTAAAAATTATGAAAATTTGCCTGAAATTCTTCAGATTACCCCCAATACTGTGGTCAAAATTTTAATTATTCATCTGTTGTAAAATGCAACAAATTGTGTTGCATGTTTTTATTTCCTTTGTTAAATAAATTGGAAATGATTCATGTGTTTGTCAGATATTGAAAAAATATCCATGTGTTTGTCAGAAATATAAAAATTAAGAAATTTAGTCTAATTATGTACTGCTGAGGTATGTTAGAATTTCCAAATCATGAGTGAACTGCATTTTGCTGCAGTGTTCCTCTGACTTAACACAATTTTAATCTTTTAAAACCTGAAATTGTTGCATTTCCCTTCTCGAGAAAATAAAATCTATGTGTTTGCAGGGAAATTTCTCCGTCTTCATTTCATTCAGACTGGCTCACCCTCCCCACCCCACCCCTTTTCTTGAACATGATATTTGGATATCCAATTGAACATATATTGACTCCAAATTTACAGTAATTGGATTTTGTGCTTGAATTGTAACCGGGCATTTTATTTTGCACAAACAAATAGTTACATATAAGATTTCAAGGATTTCTAAGACTTTTTGTTTATGGCCAAACATGTAATCCTATGACAAATTTTCCAAATGAGTCCACACCCCAAAATTGATGTGTTGTAGATTTGTCTTTTGCAGCTTAATGTTTTCCATTTTGGGTGTAAATCTATTATTTGTGGTGATCTTTTAAAATGTGGCATTTACAGAACAATAAAATATTAATTAATAGCTTTTTCATACTCCTTTTATGCTATGAATTATGTCAAAACTCACTTTTTCCACCTCATTTTGTCAGGAATTTGATTTGAAAATTAAAACAACATGATTCCACAAAATTTTTTACACTATGTAATTTCAAGGATACCTCTGATTGTTAAAATGTTTAAATTCTGAAATATTCCCATTTTTAAAAAAAAAAGAAGTGTTTTGTGACCCTTTTATTAGAGTGGCTGGTTATCACCTGAATACAGCATTTCTTTTACATTTATGAATCCATATTTTAATAAATGATTCATACTTCTTACAAGTACATGTGTTTGTGTGTATGTATATAAGCCAGGGATAGAAGAACATGGCTTTTAGCCATATTCCATCAACAGTAGTACTTATGTGGACACAAGTTGGATTTGGTACCACAGAAACATTTTTCAGGGGTGGGCTTACAAGTTTCATTATAGTTCCATACAGCTACCTTCAATGCAACCAATTTGCAGCTTGTCTTCTTGTATATTGGCCAAGGTTTCTTGAAATAAATGCCTTTTACCTCAGATTTTCCAAGAAATTGGGAAATATTGGCATTTTGAGACATACAAAGTGTAAAAAATGGGCCATTTTGTAGAAAAAGGTAAAAGAAAATACAATTTTTGAAAAATATCCCAATATTTTGAATATTGTTGATGAGACTTGTTTGAAACTCTTTAAATCTTTTTGCAGAACTTACATTTTGACAAAATTAAGAAAGAATCTTCAATTCTTGAACAAAAGGCCCATAGACTTGAGCTGCAACCTGGTATACAAAACAGTACATAACTTTAAAGGGTCACCATTTTTTCTGTAATTTTTTTTCTTCAATTCTGTATTATAATAATTTTTCAAAAATAAATGTGAAGCTATAAAGAAAAGAATTTTGATGATATATCAACTTTTAAAACCATATAGGAGGCAGACCACCATTAAATTTCACATTGTAGTTCGTCTATTTATAGCAATTCTCTCTCCTTCTCTTTTCTCCCCCTTTGCATGGACATTTTTGTTGATTTTGTGGTCTAGAATGGAAGAAGAGGGTTTGAATTAATATTTTCTGCCAGGTTCTGGTAAATATTCAGGATTTTGAGGCGGAAGGATAACTGAGTTATGAGGTTGGCTACGGTGATATGTACGGCAACTAGGTACATGTTTTGGGTATACTTCTTCAACTTGGTGAATCTCAAGATTTTGGTGGTCAACGTCATACAAATTTTAATGCAAAGACATGGTCATTTGTTCCTCTGTCTATAGTGAAAAGCATTCAGCCCAACGAAAATTTGGGAAAATGTTGGAGGTGGGCAAAGAGGCTAGAATTAACATTGAAGTCAATGGGGAAATTAATGGTGGTCTGCCTCCATATTATTGTAGTAGAGTTATCTCCCTAATTGTAGCACGCGGGTTTTTAGATTATAAACATCAGGCTGCCTACAAACCGTCTTGTTATTTCTCACCTAGAAGACTCGTACCCACACAATACACACACATTACAATATTGACCATTTGTTTATGTAAACTGAAGTGACTGTGTTGAATCTTCTTGACTTGATTTTATTTTTTTAAAACCCCGTACGTATTATGTAAACTATTTTTTAGCAGCCACATTGTACATGTGAAACTTCTTTAATTAATTCACTTTCAATAGCGTAGGTTTTTTTTCTGGGCCATTGTTTATAGCCATTAAGGTAATTATATAAATCCAAACATGAACTGGTTATATGATTATATAATATTGTAAGACAACATACCCTTATCACGACAATCGTTATACACGCCATCTGTCAGTTTACTACACACACTATCTAAAGTATAAAACATATATAAACTAAACATATACTAAAATTATAAACTAAATATATAATAAAAGTATAAAACATATAAACTAGTGTCCAAAAGAAACAATACCAACTTTTCTTTCCAATTATTTTTTTTTCGAAGTGAAATTTTTAGTATGGAATCATGCCAATTCGTATTGAACATCCCTATCACAGCATAGTCCATAAAAATATCGAGAACAATTGATCACTTTAGGGAAAAACGTAAATTTCGTGAAAGTGACATTTCCCACTCTAGCATGTTCTGCACGTGCATGACAACTGTATAGAACGGCTGATCAGACACGTTGATATCCCAGCAACAAACAGAACACAACATATGCCACGTATGACCGCCATGGAGAGAGAGGGAGAGAGAGAGCCGTTGGGATGGTTAAGAAGGAGCGTCAGATGTCGACGTCGCCAGAAGGTTGGGCTGCGCACGCATCACTGTCACCAGGTTGATGCAGCGGTTCCGTCTGGCAGGTCATACGTCAGATAGGCCCAGGAGTGAAAGACCACGAGTAACCACGCCCCGTGAGGATCGTTACATCCGAGTATTACACCTGGGGAACCACACCGTTACAGCGACATCTACGGCGGCGACAGCACCAGGACACAGGATTAGTCGACACACCGTCTACAGGAAACACAGGATTAGTCGACAAACGGTCTACAGGAGACTACGGCAGTATGGTATCCGGCCACGTCACCCCTACCGCGGACCGCCCCTGACGACCCGACACCGGCATGACAGACTGATATGGACCAGGCGAGTTCGACGTTGACAACGGCGGGACTGGACACGTGTCATGTTCTCTGATGAGAGCAGATTCCTCGTGTTCCGAAACAATGGACGACAGCTTGTATACCGAAGAGTTGGTGAACGTTTGGCGCCTAACTGTGTCCAATAGGTTCGGCCATTTGGAGGTGGGGGGTAAATGGTTTGGGGTGGCATATGTGGCGACGTCATCAGTCCGCAGGCGTGTTCTGGCATGTTTCGATGCTCACGGTGGATATACCCGTTACTGACTTGACTTTTGAACATGTGGTGTGTCATTTCCCGTTGTTTCTGTGATGAGTGTTCTAACGAAATGTTTATTTTTCAACCCCACCGATCTTTAACGGCACGCATATTTATTGTACCGATTTGATTGAAATGATTTTGTGTACAGATGTTGTGAAAGGATTTCTCAAAAGAATAACACTAATCCTAAACTTCTGCTTTGTTTAGTTTTTCTTTTCTATCGTTGCAAACAGGTGGTATCGTTTCTTTTGGACATTAGTTTACATATATAGTAAAAGGATTTAGTTAAAGCTACTAATCTCATCAAAATTCTAATCAATTTAAATCATAACCACAGTCATCAAGGATTTAGTTAAAGCTACTAATCACACCAAAATTCTAATCAATTAAAATCATAACCACAGTCATCAAGTGTAATGATACCAATTGTAAAACATGTTCAATCATAGTTAAGGTTAACCCATACATATTACGGACAATCTTATATTTCATGTAAAACAACCGATTATATTATTTATTTTACAATTTGTCTCGGCTGTAAGGGTAGATGTATTGTAAAGATAATGCGTATGCTTAGATTAAACATACATTATGCAAGAGCTAAATTTGACTTTTGCAGGTATGTCTTTAAGCCTGAAATTATTAATTAGACATTAATGAACTTATCCAGACCATAAACAACTATCGATGTCAACGCTTGCCTGTGATATCTATTTGACTATGATCCGATTTTCTGCTCAAATTTCATTCATGATTTAAATGGTTCTGACTTTAGTAATGATTATTAAGGCTAGGCCGTAATTTCAATCGATTAATTTTCAATTCATAGTGGATCAATTTGACTGAAATTTTCAGGAAATATTCTTTACATTTGTTTTCAACTCTTATATCTCCATGCCACATACGCTCACACCAGCGCTCGAAACCACAGCCGCCAGCCATTCATTTTGTTGTAATTTGATACTTACTTAATCTGTCTTCACAACTACCATTATAACACCGCTCGCTGTTCATACAGGTTTTACCACCACAATTGACAACTGAAAAATACAACCCATTTACTGGTTAGACGATTGATAACATAGTTCAAGATTGTAATATATTTAACAAATTCACATGTAGATACTGTCGTATTTACCTATTTGACCGTTATTTTAAAATTTGACAAAACAATGCACATATTATATGACGGAATTCTGTTCAATTTGTACGGAAACTACAACATTTAATAAAATTATGTAATTAACAGAAGACTAGGTATCTTACCATTATCCATACATCTGGTAGTGTAACAGAATTTTTCCTGACCACGAGCTTTACACTCGTCCACGCTACAAATCAACCCTGTAAAATAATATTATAATATAGTTAAGATAAACATTAATTATCTGATAATTGGTCAGATCTCTTATATCAGTACGTGTACACGTGATTCCCCAGCGGGTACGGTGATCATTCTAGAGAGACACAAATCATAATATCAAACACTTACACATTGTTCACATAAATATTTCACATTCAATCTAAAATAATTAGTTTTTGTCCTTCTTGTTTCTAATATATTAAATTTGATAGGTTACCACGGTTACCGTCTCTGACAAGTTTAAATCTATAGTTAGGTCAAGAAATACCAAATCCTCTGTCATTGCATCAATTGAAATGTTGTAATTATAATAGCAACTTCGTTTTATACACGTCAAATCAAATTATAGTTAACATGTAAATATGATATACTTACTAACTCTTACTTGTTTTGTGACTTCTGAAATAGAGACAAAATCCATGACAACGTGACATCCATGAATTATTTTATAGTAAAAACGAAAATATTTTTTCTTACTATCTTTAATTGTGGTTCTGATGCTCTTTTCTGAATCTCTGTAAACAATTGTGTGATTTTAGTTGAAACCGTCATTTCAAAATGACAAATAATTCGATGAGTGATTAAAATTGTATTTATTTCAAGTAAATACTTAATAAAGATAACTACATGTGTAAAGGCGTTTTCAGAATTTCAGATGCAATTATAAGACAAATAAACCAGTAAAGCGTGGCAATCTGATTCGAAAGGAAAATTCATCATACCACATGGCCAGAAAGTCAAAACCTTTTTTATGATATTTTAATCTTAAAATGTTTTGTGCTAAACCGTATTTGCTACTTTCATTTTATTCGGGAACGCTAGACTATATTTAGATTCAAGGGGTATAACTCTCAAATAATTGTATAATAACCTATTAATTGGCACCGATGGAACCAAAAAAGTGTGCAGAAAACAAACATCTTATAATCTGCATCCGTTGCTGTAATTACGAAGAACAGCTAAGCGGTGTTATATGTCCAATCAAGGGAAGTATTTTTGTTAATATTTTGGTTATGTTTAAAAAATGACGGTATTGTTAGTAGGAAGTTCTCAAGTGCAAAGACTAGGAGAGCATGTCTCAACCAAGCGTAGATTACACAATTGGAATATTCAAGAGTGTGATGTTAAATACGTTGAAAGAAGTGGAGGCCTAGAGAATAGAGGAGGGTTGGGATTGCCTAGTGGTCTAGAGTGCCGCGCTTTGACCTCTTGCTGATCGGCCACCTCTGGCTTGCGGCTGTGGTTTCGCGCCCTGGTGTGAGCGTATGTGGCATGGAGATAGGGGCGCCATTTCAACCTCGTGGGTTACCCCTGGGCACTCTGGTTTCCTCCCACTGCTAAGGACCCCTACGCGCATTCGCATTATTGAAATAAAATTTTAAAAAACCCATATGTTAGTCCCGAAATGACCTAGTTGTGTTGAGTGGACGTTTAACCCATTTTTTTTTCTCTCTCATTAGGGAATAGTATCAAAGGTTATGCTCCAAGTTACGTGATCGTCCACATGGGTGGGAACGACTTAGACACGCGAGAATATGGGTCAGCTGAACACGCCGTGTTGGAACTAATGCAAAAGTTAAAGTTACATTATTCAAGATATAGATAAGAACTAGCCATTCTTGCTATACTAGTTCGAAAGTAGATGATGTAAAATGAATAATTTGAAAATTTCAATTAAATTACTCTATTGCAAGCGAAGAAATAGGCATTTAAAGATTTGACCGACCTGTGCAATAATTTCAACCACGGTCCTAGTTGATCTAAGCTACCACTCGAAGCGTGTAGGCGCGCCATATTTGATTTACCGCTGAAACGTTTTAATCTGTTTAATATCGGAGCAATCTGATGCCATCCAAAGTTGATTAAGGCGTAGATCAGTTAATTAATGTCTAATTAATACTT
Organism: Patella pellucida; assembly: GCA_917208275.1. Lineage (NCBI taxonomy): Eukaryota > Metazoa > Mollusca > Gastropoda > Patellidae > Patella > Patella pellucida. The sequence goes on from OU795039.1 coordinate 71,068,653, forward strand.
TAGAAAACATTTCATGCCCAAATAAAGACCTGCACTAGGCAGATTTAGCTCTTGAATAATGCATGTTTAATACTAAAAGTAGCTACTTTGAGGAAACGATAAAACACCAAACTCGAGTTGTACCAGTTGACAGATACAACAAGTTAGTAGCCCTGTTTAATGGTAAATTGAAGAAATCGGTAATGCCATTTCATACCAAACGGTCTCGGATCGCGCATGTAGGCCAGTGTAATATGCAGTTGTTGTACATCGCATGGATGTACAATGCAATCAACTAATTCTATATACACGGTCTAATATGTAGGCAATATATTTAATCATATACTATTAATAAAAGTAGGGGCTATTTGATTTTGGGGGCATAATACTAAAATATGCAAATGGCTACGAAAAAAGTCACTATAGAACCTAACAGAAGACACATTTCCAGTTACATGTGACGCCCAAACGAACCAATAGCTACCAATATCATGGGGTCCAAACCAAGATATGCACGACTCTGACTTTGAATTTTACAATCATTGTGGCATTGAATTCCAGGGTGAAAACATCAGTTTAATTGTTTTAGTCACCAGAATTTTTTTTGCATATGCGTCGGCTTACCCAAAATGAAAGGTTACGTGCCCTTGGCATGCTACAGATCGGCACAACACAGGCGGTTGTGGCGCGGACGATGAATGTTTCTCAGTCTGTCATAAGCAGGCTGTGGTCCAGATACCGTAATACACAATCTGTACAGGACAGACCACGCTCCGGTCGACCAAGGGCGACAACTCAAGCCCAGGATCGATTTATCCGTACCCTGGCCTTGTGAAATCGTGTCATTACAGCAAATCAGATCAGCGCTTGTCTTCAAACAGACACTGGTGTGAGAGTGAGTGGCCAGACGATTCGGAATCGACTGCATAGGGGTCTCCTTCGCGCCGCCCGATCCCTTGTTTGAGAGATCATCACATTCAGGCAAGACGTCGATGGTTAGGGATCGCCAACACTGGGATAATCGACGCTGGAGCAATGTGATGTTTTCAAATGAGTTAAGGTTGACTGTTGACTTTTTGGACAGACGTAGGAGGGTGTGGCGTCGTCGAAACGAGCGCTTCCAAGACGTTAACGTCATCAGACATAATCGATTTTGGGGTGGTTCTGTTATGGTGTGGGGAGGCATCACTGTTGCTAGAAGAACGGCTTTACTGGCCAGTACTACCGGGAAAACATCTTGACAGTCCATGTTGCGCCGTTTGCACGACGTCATGGCCACCGTTTCATCTTCCAGGATGACAACGCAAGATGTCACAGGGCCAGGATCGTAACAAGTTACCTACAACAACAGAACATCGCCACATTTCCTTGGCCAGCTCTGGGTCCCGACCTCTCCCCCATCGAGCATGCCTGGGACATGCTTGGACAGAGGTTACGTCAACGTCAACAACGTCCTGCCAATGTCCAAGAACTTGCTGCTGCGTTGCAACAATCTGGACCAAAATGACCTTAGACGTCTCATAAGGAGTATTCCACGTCGGATCAATGCTTGTTTGGCAAACAGAGGAAGATTTACCCGTTACTGACTTTGTTGTGATGCTGTGGTAACTTTGCTGTTTGACCCCGGGTATCATTTTACCCTTATAATGGATGTGCCTTACTTAATCTAACGATCATTTGGAATAAATCGATGAATGTGAACTTCATTTTTTTTTGTCATTTATTTCTTCGTCAGTTTCATAAGGTGACTTTAATAACACTTTAAAATCAAATATCCCCTACTTTATACATGTCAGGGATGTTATAAGTTCAATCAGGATGTAATAAGTGCATGAGGTACAATGAGCTGATTATTACATGGATGAAATAAGTGTAATGAACTTTTCTAAGTGCAATCAGCTATTGCTATATTGCATTGATTAATAAATACAATCAACTGTTTAGAAATTGCATGGATGCAAAAAGTGCCACCACCTATTAAATAAATTTATATTATATATATGGTGTTTTTTTACGCCCACATGTTCATGTGGACGTATGATGTCGTCGCCCCTGTTTTAAACATTACCAAAAAGTTTTTTGCATTTTTTTTGTAAATGTCCAATAAATAGCAAGTGGAAAACAAAAATACTCCCCTTGATTGGACATAAAACACCGCTTAGGTGTTCTTCGCAATTACAGCAACGGATGCATCAAAATGATGCAGATTATAAGATGATTGTTTTCTACACACTTTTTTGGTTCCATCGGTGCCAATTAATAGGTTATTATACAATTGTGTGTGGACATACTACAGGTCACAATTCTTACCCGATTTTGACGAAACTTGAAATATAGGTTAATACCCAAAAGATCTCGGCTGCTTTTAATATTGTCATGTATCGGATCGTAACTTCATTGAGTATGGCCCCTGATTGTACGAAAAATCACGTTTTGAACCGATTTTGATGACATTTAATTATTCTATTGACAAGTTTGGAATCGGAATGGGTTTAACGTCCTTCCAACCCGAAGCGAGCGAACCCGAGACCTTCAGACTAGTGAGCCAGGGTTTTACTCACATACAAAATTAACTATATATTATTTTTTGTTATTACAATTAGCCATTTTAACTGATTATGTAACATCTAATATATATTGTACATTGACATCTGCCTCATATTTGTGTATTTGTTTGCTATTTTAACTGTGTATATACACCCATTTTGTTCCCTTGTTTTAACCATTATAATATGTATACTATTTAGGGAGAGGGGTTTTACATAGGCTAAGCCTGTTCAGACATCCTGAATAAAATATTGTTTATAAAAAATAATTACAAAAAAAACACAAATTCATATTTCGTAGTAGCTGTCGTATCATATCTTTATTCAAGAACGAGCAATAACGTGTTTATTAAACACGCAAATTTTTTACACTTAGTTGTTGGTGATATTAAATTATTCTATGCACAAATTAGGGTCAATTTCTAGGTTATAAAATTTACTAATTAGCGATTTAGCTCTTTTACGGACAAGGCAAAGTGACACCATTTTGTCACAAAACCTGAAATGGAAGGGGGGGGGGTCAAAAAGGCATTTAAACTAGCTTTAATGCCTAAATGTTGGTATCTATAGAAGATAAAGACACAATCAAAAATAGATAACAAATTTTCAAAATGTCTTTAGCAAATAATGAAGCAAATTCCAAAGTTAGGACTGCACAGCCACATGCTTCATGAATCAAAATACAGGCAAATTAATCAATCAAAAGAAAAAAAAACTCCAACCATCTAGACTTGAAATCTGAAAACAATATCAAAACTTACTTATAGGACCTCAAAATGTTCAAATATTTTGTAAACAAAAGGCCATTTTGTTATGCACTACTTTCACTGTAGATGTATGGTACATGTACCACTAGTGCCACAGTGAACAGCACTATTGCCCCTATGATACATTGTACATCTAAATACAATAATAGCAGTCTTTTTGCAGGGATTTTGCATGACTTAAATACAGGGCTACATTACAATGTGTGTATGATGAGTGTATTATTTGTGTGTAAGAGAGAGACACAGAGAGTGGGGTTTAATGACTTCTGGACACAAACTAGGTTATTTCGGGACTAACAGATGGTTCAAATTTATCTCAATAATTCGCTAGTGCAAGGGGTCTCTAGCAGTGGGAGGACCCAGAGAAAATCCACGAGGCTGGACAGGCGACCCCACTGCCCGCCACATACAGGTAGGGGGCTGCGAGCGTAGTTCATTGGGGGGGGGGGGCTGCGAGCGTAGTTCATTGCTCGTGAACGGGATAGATCCCCCCCCCCCCCCCCCCCCGCTTTTGACGGGCCTGAGGTCGGTATTGTAACTAATTTGAGGGGCGTGGTCTACAGGTAGGGTAATTTACTTGAGGGCAAATAAGGGTATTGTCAACAATAGGAGAGGTATTCCGTAAGATATGTTGGCTTGAAAACTTAAACAAACAAGAGCATCACTAACGTTACAATATACCTCTACATTCCTGCTTTGATTAATAATAATCATTTTGCCTTTTTAACAAACATCAAGCGTGCAAAATATCCGGAACAAATGTTTTACATGGCGATAATAAATATATTAGACGTGCTGTTTGATAATGTGAAAATTATTTACACTATGAGAGGTATGAATAGAATTATCAAAATATATATAAATTATTTACACTATGAGAGGTATGAATAGAATTATCAAAATATATATAAATTATGAAGTATTTAAATATCTGGCCCCTCACTCTCACACAAGTGTCTGTTTGAAGACGAGCGCTGATCTGATTTGCGGTGATGACACGATTTCTCAAGGCCAAGGTACGGATAAATCGATCCTGGGCTTGAGTTGTCGCCCTTGGTCGACCTGAGCGTGGTCTGTCCAGTACAGATTGTGTATCACGGTATCTGGACCATAGCCTGCTTATGACAGACTGAGAAACATTCATCGTCCGCGCCACAACCGCCTGTGTTGTGCCGATCTGTAGCATGCCAAGGGCACGTAACCTTTCATTTTGGGTAAGCCGAACGCATATCAAAATTTTGTTTTCAGGGGCCAGTTGCTCAAAGCTCCGTTATCTTTAACGATCCGTTAACTTTAACAGACATATCTTGGTAACTTGTTGTTTGTTAACTTTCCGTTAAATTTACTACAGAAAACACTATAGAATACTTTATTTTTTATATTAGCATAAATCTGTAGTAAAAATTTGCACCACAGAATGTTTGGGGCCTTTTGTTTCTAGCAACAAACTTTCTCTCCGTGAAAGTTAACGGATCGTTAAAGATAACGGAGCTTTGAGCAACCGGCCCCTGGTCACTAAAACAATTAAACTGATGTTTCCACCCTGGAATTTAATGCCACAACGACTGTAACATTCAAAGTCAGAGACGTGCAAATCTTGGGTTGGACCCCCATGATGGTCCCAAGCATCACCTGCATTCCATGCGGTAGCTATTGGTGCGTTTGGGCGTCACTATAACTGGAAATGTTTCTTCTGTTAGGTTCTATAGTGACTTTTTTCGTAGTCATTTGCATATTTTAGTATTATGCCCCCAAAATCACGAACACGAATCAATTATGATATTACAATTTAATTTCAAATAGACCTATAACATTTTCAATTGATTTATCTTTTACAAATCATCATAACTAGTCTATTATTATAGGCCTTTAAGAAATTGGTATAATAAACAGTTGTACACGGAGATATTTTCGTTATAGATAGGAGTGTTCTTCTTTCCATGACATTGGCCTTTAAGAAATTGGTATAATAAACAGTTGTACACGAGGTATTTTTGTTATAGATAGGAGTGTTCTTCTTTCCATGACATTGGATATAAATAAATGATTTTCATTTAGTGTTTAGTTTACTGGGGTTTTGGATGAGTTTTTATTTCTTGGGGTTTTAATATGGGGCGCCATTCAATTGCTTAAATTGCCTTACAATAAAATGAACGGGTGGATCGATCGTATATGTATTTACCATGCTCTGAAAAGGAATTGAATGAGAATTGATTGATTTTGTGAATGTTCGGGCCGTTTAAACTGTATTATCATTATTCCTATTACGCCTATATGTTGCAATAGAGCTAACAACGTAGTCCTTATCAATGTTTGCTAATGTAATGTCGTGATTTTAAGTTAGGAGGGGGTGACAGCTATGCTAAGTTAAAATTGATTTAAGTTAAAATTGTCTCTGAAATAGGTTTGCGAAACACTACTATTTTAAGATTAAATTTTAACTAAAATAATATTTTAGTGGATTGTATCTAAAATGCTTAATATCGTTTTGTGAAACTCGTCTATCTTAAGTTAGGATGAAATATTTAGTTCAAGACGATTTTAAGGAGATTTAAGTGTTTGTGAAACAGGGGCCAGATTTATTGATAAACCTTAACAACTGTGCGATTGAAAATGTTATGATGATTTGTAAAAGATAAGTCAATAATCTCAAATGTGTTTATTAAAAAATGTTATAGGCCTATTTGCAATAAATTTGTAATATCATAAATTTATGAAGTCTTAGGTTAATAAAACAACATAAATAAGAGACATTTTAGCGGAGACAAAGCTATTTTATATTGAGAAAAAGATTATTTAATTGAGTAAGATAGATACGCATTCAATTGAACGTAAAATTGAAAGGGTCTATATGGATGATTTTTCGAATCTAGGCATCGGAACATTGGCTATCTGGTTCCGGAATTAAATTCTCTCAATTCCGAAAATAGTGTCAATCGAGTGAAAAGTAGAATTTCGGAGTACAATGCATGTGTCGACTGCATAAAAAATATCTCAACCAATCATGACAGCTGAGACATATTTGTAACTTAAAATGCGTCACAATTCTACTCACACCACCGCGGCTGTCGGGGCTGATAGAGCTGTGACAGGACGGAATTCCACGTCACTCGATTGCAATTCTGTCAATTCGTGACGTTCTGAAATGTGAATCGAGCATCCCCCTGTATTCACTAACATGACAGGCGGGACAACTCCTTTATTAAGGAACATGACTGTGGTGATAACTAAGACTGTATTCGTCTGATTGTATTTATGTTAATATTGTACATTGGCTTATAAAAAGTGTATAAATTTTAAAATAAATTGATTTTAATACCCATCGTTATATTATAAAAATTTGTCATAATACACATGGAAACATCGTTCTATATTATATAAATTCCCATTAGTGGTGCTGGCGTGCCATTAAACAATATTTTATTCATTCATTCATTATATATATTATAAATACCTACGAAACATCGTTCTTTTGTATAAACACCAATAAAACACCCTTCTATTATAATAATACATCGTCCTTTTAAATAGGGGATGGGGGGCGAATGGTTAGCGCTTGTGAGTTGTATCATAAGGTCTGTCATCGAATCAATAGGCTAGGTTTCGATTCCCCGGTTTCACATTACAAATAATAGGGTCACTGTCAAACCTCGTGGATTTTTTTAAAGTTCTCTGGTTCCCCTAACTGCCAAAGACCTCTACGCCAAAGCGAATTATTGAAATAAAATTGAACCATATGTTAGTCCCGAAATGACCTGGTTTGTGTCGATTTGACGTTAATCCCCTCTCTTTCTCGGACCGTAAATTCATGGATGATGGCCCCTGGTTGTACGAACAAGATCTCGGATGGGTTTGTATCGAATCGTAAATTTATGGAGTATGCCCCTGATTATCGATTGATGTTTAAAACCCTTCAAAAATATCTTCGTTACACAATTATCACTGATTTCTGAAGAAAAACCGAACGGAAAATTCCTATTATAATGGTCCTTCCGAAATATTAGCAAACATGCAACACTCTACCATTGCTGTGGACCGTCTTAAGGGAAAGATTTCCATCGAAACTCATAATATATACGTTAAGAAATCAAAGATATTGGTAAGAATTGGGAGGTAGACCACCATTTAATTTCATCATCTCGATATCAATTGTAGTTCATTTATTTACAGCAATTCCCGCGCTGTCCATTTTTTTGATATTTTGGTTTAGCATGGACGAAGAGGATTGGAATTAACATTTTCTGCCAGGTTTTGGTAAATATTCATGATTTTGAGGCGGAAGGATAACAGAGTTATCAGGTTGGTTACGGTGACATGGACGGCGAATAATTACATGTTTTTAGTATTATTCTTCAAGTTTGTGTATCTCAAAATTTTGGTGGTCCACCTCATACATATTTGAGTGCAAATACTTGCCCGACAGAGAACCGTTTTAACAATCCTTTGACGGATGGGTAATTTATTTGCAATTACTGATACTAGTCCGAATTGATGCTTTAAACATAATCAACTTTCTACCAACCATAAATTATTACCGGAAACTTCACAGATGGCAATAAATAGATTATTTTAACTAGTAACACTTTAAATTAAAATGAAAATGTTACCTACAAAACAATCCAACGAGGCCGAATGTAAATAGATGACACATACTGTACAGAATATCGTTGATAAACATGCACATATGATATCCCGAACGATTCTCATTAAACCTAACTGTCCAGATACGTGATGCTAGGAAACGAAGGCGTAAGGCAGAGAATTTGTTTAAGAAAACAAAACTCCAAATCCATAAACAAATCTATCTACTAGAAGTAAAAAATCAAAAAAAATTATATAATATGAAAGTAGCTGAGTACGGAAAAGATCACAAACAATTATTTAAGACCGTAAAACAACTTATCAACTCATCTAATAACAACAATATTCTCCCGGACTACGACTCTCCAGTTCAGCCGGCAGACAAGTTTTCAGATTATTTCATATCCTCGAAAAGCAGAAGATACTCCGAAGCAATGTACCATCATATAAATACAACTCTGTTTCTGTCTTAGAATATTTTGAGCCGTATGACACCAAAACTTTAAAGACAGTTGTTATGAACACGAAGACAAAGTCATGCTCTCTTGATCCACTGCCGACTTGGATTCTGAAAGAGCACATTGATATCTTGCTTTCAATTGTTAACAGCTCCTTGAAATCAGGCATATTTCCAAAGCAGCTCAAACAGGCAATTGTAAGGCCTTTAATAAAGAAAGTCAGTTTGGACCCCGATCTCCTTAAAAACTACAGACCTGTGAGTAATCTAAGCTATGTCTCGAAGTTGCTAGAGAAATGTGATCTTCTTCGTCTACAGCATCATATGTCCACCAACGGTCTTGACAATGCTTACCAATCCGCGTACAAAGAATATCACAGTACTGAAACAGCCTTGATCAAAATTGTTAATGATATCTATTTCGAATAAGATAAACGCCGTTGCGTAATATTAGTTCTCTTAGACCTGTCCGCTGCATTCGACACCCTGGACTCGGAAGATCTCTTGGATACTCTTTGGACAGAAATCGGGCTACGTGGTACAGTTTTCGGCTGGTTCAAGTCCTATCTAACCGATAGAAAACAGCGAGTTTTCATAGGCGATGAATACTCCAAGGATGTTCCCCTGCTCCGTGGTGTCCCACAGGGTTCTGTTTTGGGACCGGTGTTATTCATCATCTTCACCAAACCACTGAATAAAATCGCACAGAAATATGGCCTTAGTATCCACCTTTTTGCAGACGACACGCATCTTTATATAAGCTACGAAGAACAATCCCAATCGCACACAGTCGCAAATGTGGAGACATGTCTGCAAGAAATTCGTGACACTTCATTGTTTAAAGCTAAACCCTGACAAAACAGAGATTCTCTTTCTAGGGAGTAATCACCAACTGAACAAAATTAAACACACCACTTTTCATCTGGATGGCGAGATCATTAATCCCACTAGCAAAGCTAAAAATATTGGCACCATTATTGACTCGTGCCTCCCTTTTGATACCCATATAACTTCCGTCTGTTCCTCATCATATTATCAACTTTATAAACTAGGAAAAATTAAAACTTAGTTAAGCTCTAAAAACCTCGACCTTTTGATTCATGCTTTGATAACCACTAAATTGGATTATCATAATGCTCTACTTCCCAAATCACAAATTCAACGTCTGCAACATGTTCAGAAATCGGCTCGGAAAATGGCCCATATCACCAAAAACACTGACAACCCTTCACTGGCTTCCTGTACATCACAGAATAATATTTAAAATACTCTTGCTGACCTACAAAGCTATTAACAACCCTGCTCCATCCTACATCAAAAATCTCATCCTCACATATATTCCAGGAAAATGTCTACGATCTTCTTCCAAACATCTCTTAATAGTACCATCCACGAGCTTAGAAATGACCAAACGTTCATTCCAGTACTCTTCAGCTCTTTTGTGGAATTCACTACCCCTTCATATAAAAACATCAAAGTCCGTCTGCATTTTTAAAACAAGACTGAAAACGCACCTGTTCATACAACACTATGGATGAAATGGAACCAAATTGTCGAACTTTGCGAGCGCATTTGGAACTCTTAATACGAGTATTTATTGCGCTATATAAATTTGGATGTTATGTTATGTTATATTATAATACCAATCACAAAGGACTGTTTTAGTACCAATATCTAAAGAATTCTGTAGTACCATTATTTAAAGAATGCTTTAAAATCATTATCCGAGGAATGCTATCGTACCATTCTGTAAGGACTGCCTTAACATCATTATTTATCAATTATGATTCTAAAGAAGGATTTAATACCAGATCACACATATATTTTAAACTGACAGAAGTGAGACACAGTTGGTTTATTATGTCCTGCCCATGTTTGTTATTGCATTGTCCCTTAAAGGACCTATAAGTCCATAACTCACAATCCGACAAAATCTTCGACATCGAATACACGAATTATTGGTCAATTTAAATCAACATTGATGATGTTAACTTACCGGGAAAAATGAGCTTCTGATATCCGATAATTGATAGTGCGTCTAACTGATTTTCGGTTGGAACCTTTGAATATTTCGCCGAACATTTTTGAAATTCGAGTAAACACGGAAACAATTAAATGCAAATTAGGTATACACATTCATATTACATTATTATATGCGTTGCTACCCATTTGTGTCCATTTCTAGGTCCAAAATGTTAGCGACTTGGCTCCGTTAATTTCAATCAAATATCTCAAAGTTTAACTACTACCCCCCCCCCAACACGGAATATAAAGTAGACTATAAGTGCCACAAGTTTTGTCTGAAGAACGTGTGCAGTCAAAGGTGATTGTGTTATTTTCGTCGAAATTCCAAAATTCTCTATTACTGGAATGTAGGGTTTTTAGAGAGCGAACGAAGTTGCAGCTGTTGAATCATTTCAATATATGAATACACCCAACCATAACATATGGTAGACATCTACATACCGAGAAAAAGATTACATTAAGAGCTCTTCATTATACAGAAAATTGTTTATTTCAAGAATATTTAATTGAATCATATATTTTTTTTCTGGATGTGATCATTCTGTATCGTAGGATGTGGTCAGCTGCCATCTGTACCAAATGCTAATCCAACAACGAATGAAAGTTCCAATGGGTATCCTGTCGGTAAAAGAATGGGCTATTCGTGTATAGAAGGAGCATATATGATTGGTAAGGGAGAGTTGCGGTGTCTATCAAATGGTACATGGTTCAGGTCAGATGTCAGCTGTGTATTTGGTAAGTACAATTTATTGAATGTTATGCTTAATCCCCCCCCCCGTCAGACCGGGGTTGCATCCTGAACGTGAACATAACGTGAACACAACGCAAGAAAATATCCCCAAGAATTACAAATGTATGTCTTGAACATACCCAAAACAAACGCCGTGACTCGGCGATCATTTTAGTTTCAAAATGACTGCATATTGTGCCGACCAGACATTGAGCCCGCTCCGTTTTTCTTTTCAGTAAAAACATGCCACGAAGCCGATATTTTATTAATAGACATATCAGCCCCTATTACGATTAAATCAATTGAGACTGGGGACGTTGTAACCGTTTCGTGTAAGAAAAGACAAAATGATGTTTACACAGTTATAGGTAAGCACATGTATCATTCAAATCAAATATTTATGGTCATGAAATTCTTCTACGACAAAAAAACAATCGTGTAGAACGAAATAATTGCTAATGAAAATTTAAACCAACATTATGGTCTGGATAAGTTAATTAATGTCTAACATTTTAGGCCTTAAGACAGACATACAATAGGCAGATGTTGCGCTTGCATAATGTATGTTTAATTAACGGCATATGAAATGCAGTTAACCGCACAACTTTGCCAAGCAGAAACGTATGATAAACCATAAGAAGGTTTAAGTTATACCATAGTACAAGTCTATACAAGTCTATAACATAACCGTGAAGTGTCTTGCCTGTAGTTTGTCCCGTCCAGGTCACTATTAAATGGCCCAACTGGGATAATTGTATTCTCCCAAATTTCAATATTCTAACGGATTTAATCAGCCCCCGCCCAGTCCTATTTCGAAACACCCCGTGAACACGATAAAGATTATAGCATTTAACTGATTTTTATTCTAAATGGGTTTCAAGTTTTAAGGTTGTGAAGTGACAAACACTATTGATGCTTAGCGCATTGCGATTTAGTGTTCCTCGACGTTCGCTTCAAGACTTACGACCCATTTTCCGAAACATTTCTACATTTTCAACAACTCCAGAATCGCTATATGGATTTTAACCGAGTTCGGAACATTTTCTCTAAACCGTACAACGCGTTTAAAGCAGATTTTAATAGTTTCTCCTCATTCACCTTTTTGAAGAATACTACCAATATGAGAATACAAGCCAAATCTGGTAAATCCCCAGAGAACAATAGTTATTTAAGGTTTGATTCCGTCTTGTATTAAAAAAAAATACAAAATGTAGCCATTACAGATAATTATGACAAGACCCAGTGTAAATATTTGTGACTTTTATTTAATTTTATAAAATTGGAACTATTTCTATAGGTCACGACCTTGCAAACAGAACACATATCAAGGGTTGGGAGCAGAAGTTCAGTTACGTTATACCTATTGAATATACAATACCACTAGAACTAGCCATTGACGTAGTCGACGTCTCAGCAGAATGTGAACAGTTTATCAAATTTGGATGTTTCCAAGTTGACGCAAATGATAACGCCTTTAGAACCCGTGCAGGAGAACGGGCAGACTATTTTGCTTGTGGGGTTAAGGGAAGAGGCGATAATAATTGCGCCTGTCACATCAATGATACGTGTATGAACCAAGGCGTATGTAACTGCAGCTCCAATATAAAGGAATGGTATACAGACACGGGATATAACCGATATAAAGAAGATCTACCAATCACGGCGTTTCTAGGGGGAGATACAGGTGAGTTACAATAGGAAATGAAATGAAATGGGGTTTAACGTCCCACTGCTATGCACTTAACCTGGGCTAATGGAAGACAGGCATACGCCATACAGTGTGCTATTAGGGAACTTTTGCCCGGGCAGCGGCGCTACGGCCTACTCTTATATCGAATTCCAACTATCAAGGGGTCGTTTACGTGCACACCAATGTGTACACGGGACCTCGGTTTTTCGTCTCATCCGAACGATTAGACAGCTGTCATTGTCAGGCCGTCCGTTCTGCATCACTGGCAAGGGGAAACCATGCCGGAAAATCGAGATACAATAGGCATATTCTACTTGCAAGTTATTGTCTAGTCGTTCGGATGGTACGAGATCCCATGTACACATTGGCGTGCACGTAATATATACATTCGTCAATATTGCCTACTCTTATATCGAATTACAACTGCGACTGGATCTTTTACGTGCGCGCCAATGTGTACATGGGACATTCTTTTTTCGGCCCATTCGAGCAACTTTATTTTCTTTTCTCAGTCCGGCACCACTGACAAGGGGGACCACGCCTGAAAATCTCAATGAGAGAGAGAGAGAGAGAGAGAGAGAGAGAGAAAATGGGGTTTAACGTCCACTTAACACTTTCCGTTAAATTTACTACAGAAAACATTATAGAATATTTTTTTTTTATATTAGCATCAATCTTTAGGAAAAATTTGCGCCACGGAATGTTCGGGGCCTTTATTTCCAGCAACATTCTTTTTCTTCGTTAAAGTTAACGAATCGTTAAAAGATAACGGAGCTTTGAGCAACCGTCCCCTGGAATCAATCAAACACATCCGTTTGCTACACTTAGCATTGAACCTGCTGCTAATTGCAAATAGTGGAACTTTTACAGTTATCGTTATTATGGTGCATATATATACTTTATTTAAACAGTGACTATTCCCTCATATTATTATTTATATTTTAAACAGGGGATAGGACAGAAGAGGCTTACATAACTATCGGAAGTTTAAAATGTAAAGGGGAGTCATAATATAAAAAGCTGGAATATATCAATAAATTGCATATAGTTGGTGTTTTCAGAAAATTAAAGCCATAGGCGTTCGGGATCGATGACAGTTAGGGGGGCAGAACCCGATATGCCCGAAAAAAATTCGGGTTTACTTACAGTCCGCGAAGTCGGGACCGTTTGGAGAAAATTTTGAAAATTTAATCACCGCAAATGCGTTTTCTGCTATATTCTAGCCCATGCAAGCAACTCCAAATGTATCCAATGGTTTTGTAACCGAAATCGCACTCTGAATTCCAACCATCATACCAAACTGTTGCATCTGCACATTCACAAATAATATTCGATTGGGTCCAGACAAAATGTTTTAATCCATAGTCAACCCAGTACAGATTTGTGATATTCAATTACAAGAAAAGTAAAAATTATTGTTTTATTAGGGCTCGATGTCAGTTAAGGAAGCAAAACTAGAAATGCCCGTCGGTTTTCTTTGGAAGAGGAAGCGGAGCTTTTTTTTGATTTTGCCAACTAGATGAAATATTTTTTTTTTCACTTTACCCGTCTGCCCGAAAAGTCAGCTTGCCCGAAAGTTAGGGGGCAGATGACCCCCCTCCACCCATGCCACACCCCTGCCCCCTGACTCGTACGCCTATGATTAAAGCTACAATTTCAAATTGTTAATTGAGTTATATTTTTTTAATTTTTTTTTAAAAAGCCTTCAAATAGATGGTGTCGATAACCAGTCCTACCTGGTTAAAGAATAATCCTATTAATCTTATAATTCACTATTACCACCGGAGAAATTGGCAAACATTTCAACTTTAAATTCCAACCGCTTGAAGGAAGCTAATGCATGAAGGCAATGATAAAACAAGGGATATAATGCCCATGGTCGTATGATAGTGAGTTGATAACCTATTGAGCAAAAGACATAGACATAATTATGTTTTGACTTCCTTAGAAAATATGAAATTATCACTTTAAACTGATATGAAATTATCACTTTAAACTGATATGAAATTATCACTTTAAACTGATATGATCGTTTGAAAGAAATTATAACGTTTAGTCTCGTATTAAGGTAGTGTAGGGATAAATAATAACGAATGGAACTGACACTGATGTGATAAGGCAATACACAGGTATATGTTTGGTATGATCGACGGAAAGAAATACACAGGGATAATACTAACAAAATAACTCAATTTCATTAAAATACAGATCTATATTTCGTTTCGTTTTTTTATACTTTCGGTGACCTACTCTACGTGAAGATATGACCAGTTGTACTGGAAGGTCACGTCAGGGGTCGTATAAACAGCTTTTGACCCTATGACGTTACACAATGATTATTCAATCAGCGTTGACGTTGCTGGTGGATTAATCACAGTTCCGTGCATCGCACGCCATGAAGTCACCGTAACAAATGGTTTCATTGGCTCATCCCTCACGCCATCCAGAACGCATGTTATATAACAACCGTTCCAGATTATAATGTAGTAAAGACAAGTAAACAAAATTTTCAACTTTTAAAAGAACAAAATAGGATCTGTGTTGAAATCAGGAAATACATCTGCTTATAAAGAGGTAAACGGCAATCCGTTTTTAACGTTCGGTAAACTTATGACCTACATCATAGGGACATAAAGGCCCTATAAAATTATAGTTTACAAAACCCAGCAAAACATAGACACACCACGCACAAGGAAGCTTTAAATCCAGGGACCGTCGAGATCTATCTGTTTTACAGAGTCTAAGACAATTGTTTTTTAACTCTGTCCAAGATGACTGACCTTTGAAAAGTCAGACCGCTATAGTTCAATGGGTTACGTCACATTCTAATGTTTACAAACAAAAAGATTACTTCTGTACCTATTTAAAGCTGAACTCCGGTGACAAAAATACCGAAATATTTAAATAAAAAAAAAGTTATCAAACAAAATGGCGGAAAAGGAGGCGTATATGTGGAAAGGTAAACCGTGCTCACTTCCTGTTTGTCTGTTGTCAGCGAGGTGAAAACATACGGGTTTATTCTTACACAGCTTACGCTTCACTGACTGTTCTATTTTTCCAAACAGTATACGAAATTTTTGAAGATCGCAAAATGTCTGATGAGGTAAGTCTGTAATATTTATATAAACTACGTCTACTGCAATATAGCCTTATATTTACTCTAAATCAAAAGATGCAAAAAGATAGATGGCTTACCCCAAACTGAAATTTTCAAACATAAACAAATCACCATCACAAACTGTTGTCTTATTCATATTAGTATTTCCACGCCTTCTTGTAAATATCTTACACATATATGTAAATCACCCCAAAAGTTATCGCAGCATAATGTCCAGTGTAATTATAACTAATACTATGCAATAAACAGATTAGATTAGATTAGATTTTCACATGTCAGCAGGATTTCATCATGGCGATGCTCGATTGTATTTGGCTAAGGAAAAGGGACACAACTACTTTTTGGGGGCGGCTCTCATTGGGGAGTGTTTGACTGTGCTAAATTTATTGATGTTACTTTTTGTGTTATACATAATTATTTTACTAATTAGTTGACATTACGATCAAGTGATATAACCATTTTGCCGATCAGATAGGGCCTAATATTGGATGTTTTGTTTTGCTTGAGCGTTTACTTTTTTATAATTATTTGGTATATTTATAGGTGCCTTGTTGTCCCTGTGACAGAAGAGGAAAATGCGGAAGCTGCGTTTGTGCTAAAGCAAAGAAGCCATGTGATACAGACTGCAAAAATGTTACTTGTAAAAACAAATCTACACCAAAGAAGGTAATAAACACTTTTATTTATATTTTTATTATCGTCCCTCATAGTATTCATATCATCCTCCATCGTCTGATGTTCCACAGTAGTAGGCCCAATGGAAGAGGTACCATTAATATCTTTAGGCCTATCGACATCAACAAATTAGCACTGTCAAACACTCCCCAAATGAGAACCGCCCCAAAATGTAGTTTTATCACTTTTCGTGAGGCAAATCCAATCGAGCATGGTGACATCATGCTGTCGTGTGAAAATCTACTAGTAATCTAAACATCATGCTGACATGTGAAACACTAATCTAAACGTCAACTAATTAGTAAAATAATTATGTATAACAAAAAACCTAACATCAATAAATTTAGCACTGTCAAACACTCCCCAATGAGAGCCGCCCCCAAAATGTAGTTGTGTCCCTTTTCCTTAGCCAAATACAATCGAGCATCGCCATGATGAAATCCTGCTGACATGTGAAAATCTAATCTAATCTGTTTATTGCATAGTATAAGTTATAATTACACTGGACATTATGCTGCGATAACTTTTGGGGTGATTTACATATATGTGTAAGATATTTACAAGAAGGCGTGGAAATAATAATATGAATAAGACAACAGTTTGTGATGGTGATTTGTTTATGGTTGAAAATTTCAGTTTGGGGTAAACCATCCATCTTTTTGCATATTTTGATTTAGAGTAAAGAATAGGCTATATTACAGTAGACGTAGTTTATATAAATATTACAGACTTACGTCATCAGACATTTTGCGATCTTCAATAATTTCGTATACTGTTGGGGAAAATAGAACAATCAGTGAAGCGTAAGCTGTGTAAGAATATAACCGGATGTTTTCACCTCGCTGACAACAGACAAACAGGAAGTGACAGCGGTTTAACTTTCCACTTATACGCCTACTTTTCCGGTATTTTGTTTGATAACTCTCAAACAGGTATGGCGGCTGGAGGCGTTAACTTTTTTTTATTTAATTATTTCGGTATTTTTGTAATCGGAGTTCAGCTTTAAGCTAAATATAGAATATTTGTTATCCAGATATACTTAAAACACCTTTATTTATTTTTCATATGCTTCAAAAAAATGTTTTAAAATTTAATTTGTTGCAGTAAAAAAGTTACTATTTTGGCTGATTAAGACGCATATCAGTGATACTAGCGACCAACGAATATTCACTGCGGACCAGTGTGCGTCGAGATGGCTCCGAATAAAGACAATATATTTTCAAGATATTCGATAACCGATACGCATATTCTATATGATGGAGACTATCCGTTTGTCTGATTATCGCCGATTGCTTTCGTTATTATTACCCCCTCAACATAACGTTTATTTATTTTATTTAGCATATGAAATTATTTCTATATATCAATAACAGCCATGAGCTTGGACACCCGCCGACTGTTACGTTGCAGACTTACTTTTAAACTAATTACCTAACTTAACGTCCACTCGACACAAACTAGGTCTTTGGACTAACATGGTTCAATTTTATTTCAATAATTTTCTTACGCGTAGTGGTATTTAGCAGCAGCAGGAAATCGGTGGATCCGGAGAAACCCGCAAGGCTGGACAGGTCATGCTACTCCTTGTTACATACAGCCGGTGAAACGAAACCACGCCAGTTGACTCAATGACAGATCTTATAATACAGTGCGTTCGCGCTAACCATTCGGCTATCCAGTCCAACTATTTTATAGAAATATAATGTGTAATAGGGCCCATACACGATCCAACATGTTTGATAAAACATGTTGGATCAAACATGTTTGAAGGCTTGACGTTGCCCATACACGTTCAAACTTGTTTGTAAAACATTAGTTTGTTCGTCAAACATGTTGGATCGTGTATGGGCTTCATCAAACTTGTTTGTCCAACATTTCAGTCGATCTTATCTATCCGGCTGCTTCTGAAAAAATAATGTTGACAAACAAGTTCGATGAAGCCCATACACGATCCAACATGTTTGACTGTTTGACGAAAAATATCAGATCCATCAAACATTTGACGTCAAACATTTCTGGCCATCAAATTTACACATACACGATCAAATATCCATCAAATATGTTTGATCAAAAATATTTGATCAAACATGTCGGATCGTGTATGGCGCCCTCTTGCAGGTAGGTTACTCTTCGTTATCAATGTATTCCAAAACACTACAAATACTATGAAATAAAATGAAATGTGGTTTAACGTTTTACTTGTGCACACCAGTCTGGACCATGCAGTGCCCGAAGAGGCCAATGTTGCCTGCTTCATTAACCAACGGTCTGTGTCGCATTTAATACATAAAACGATGGAACATCGCATTGTTCTAAATCAGTTTATATATCTTTAAAACATCACTTCAACATAATTTCATTTTACAATGTAACATCTATCTTATAAGCACATAAAGCACTTAAGCATTCATTGCGATGTGTTTCGTTCTCAGATCAGCAATGATTCTACCTATGTTGTTAGCACAAAACACAATATTCTGGTTCATTTTTAAAGTCATACCATATTCAAAACAAGTGGACTAGCTGATCTGATCAATGGTCAGGTCTATCATCTCTGTATTCTGAAAGATGTCTTTAAAGTGGAACCAACGTTTCCTAATCAAATTTCCAACAATTCTTTAACATTTTTACAACATTATTTTCTCTGTATACACTTGGCAACATTTTTCCAACACGGCGTTGCAACAAGGAATGTTGGAGAAATGTTGTAAATATGTTGGTAGTGTACACAGGCCTTAATGTTGTAAAAATGTTAAAGAATTGTTGGAAATTTGTTGCAAAAAGAATTGTCTGGTCAATTTATTGTTGCAAGTTTTTGGTCGTGTTGTAAAAATGCTGCTAAGTGTGCACAGAGCAAAACCAGTTTTCCAACATTCTTACAACATCTAATTGATCATGTGATCTACCTGAAGTCATGTGACGAGCCCTAGATGGACAAAATGGCAGCCTCCTTTGAGATGGAACAGAAAGAAGAGAAAGTGTTTTGGACCCAACATCCAACATATTCCCAACATATTTGCAACAAATTTCCAACACTCTTATAATAGTGTACACAGGGCATGTTGTAAAAATGTTGGGAATATGTTGTAGAAATGTTGTAGAAATGTTGCCAGTGTACACGCTGCTTTAGAGACTGTGGATTTATGCTGTTATTTCACAAATGAAGCCTTTGTTGTAATCACAGTCCAAAGTGTACCACTGAAAAACCAAATGTGGATTTATGCTGTTATTTCACAAATGAAGCCTTTGTTGTAATCACAGTCCAAAGTGTACCACTGAAAGACCAAATCTGAATCTGCTGCCAAACCTCCACAGGACACTGCCAGATCAGGTTCTAGAGGTGCCCAGTCTCGATAGGTTGTGTCGTCTGCTATCCGTCCATCGGCAAGTTCGAAATTGTCTGCGGCGTAGATGAACCAGACACCAATGTAATATCTTACAGCTGAAAAGACATTACAGAAACGATATAAAAATAAGTCAGTCGGGTATTGTTCAAATACTTATCTCGCGAAAAAAAGTTAAAGGCATATCATTATTTAGTCCCAAATGCACCTAGCTGGATGGTCAGCTTTATACTGGTGTCTTAACAAATAATTTATATAGGGTTTAACGTCAGACCTGTCTCAGCGGTTGGGCTAATTTACTAATAAAGAAGAACGTACGTCACACAGTGTGCTATGAGGGAAATTTGGCCCGGACATTGGCACTACGGCAAACCTTTATTTCGAATTCTAACTGCCAAAGATTCTTTTATGTGCACGCAAATCAGTACACGGGATCCGCCGATTTTTGTATCATCCCAACGATTAGACAACGCCCTATACCATTAACAAGTGTAAACTACGCCGAAAAACCCAGAGGAACGTTCTCAACTAAAACTGGGAACGAACGGAAGATCTTCTTTAAACAGATAATTAATAAGAACTATGCCCCAGTCCTAGCATTACTTAGCTGGGTGTCGACTACTTTCATTGATTGTAGACTGTCGTATGATGTCTTTTGACCTTCATATCCGAAGACGACATAATTATCAAATAAACTGTTTTTAAAACTAGTTATCGAGATTACATGCAACACCACCACCGCATTTAAAGTAATTTGAACAGTTATTCAAGGAAGATCTTGTTCTTATTGCCAATATCAGGGGTTTATTGGTTTTAATGCCCATCTATTCTTATTTTTTGTCAATTTAGACTGGGTTAAATAATTTCAACTAGTGACTTGCTTTCAGAAGAATGACAAAGATTTCAATTCATTAATAAATGTATAGGTGTGAAGGGCTAATTATATGCCCCCGGGGAAATAAATAAATAGCTTTTGGTCGACAATCAGGAGAGATGAAATACTCTCTTACCTTTATCAAGATAAGGGGTTATTGTGTCTTGCTTTTCTCGGGTATCTAAGACTATTAAATCGCCCCCGCCCGACTGGCAGTGATACCGAGCAAGCACCCAGCTGTTGTCCAAACCATTGAGATGAAAACAAACTCCAGCGTCATATATGTAATCAGGAATACAGTAGGCTGGTCTACCGACAGCCTTATCTATAAAATATAAGAGAAACCATACATTTGAGACATTTGTGGTTCCGAATGATTAAACCTGCAGGGTACAAGTTATTGCTACAATGTAAATTTCAGGAGTGGCTATATTGCGCCAATTATGTTAAAGAGGTTGTCGCCCTAGAATTTAATATTTATTTCTATCATGTTTTTTTTACCCAGAAACTATGGGCTCGTGATATCCAATATTTAAAGGGGCATTAGGTAAGATCAGATAAATAGCTGGAAGTTCTCGCTATAATAATTAATAAATATATACTGTAAACAGAATATGCTGAATATGTTACTCTAACTGCTTCACTCTGAACTGAGACTCTAGATATTCAATTTTAGGTTAGCCTGGAACGTCATTAGGCCTACTAGTTTTGGTGCGATAATAAACCGAATCTCCGTTGTCTATTTTTACGTTATATTATCCGTCACAAAATGTATTTAAATCTATTTAATATCACAGGCTAACGCTAGCATCAAAAGTTGATTATGGTCTGGATTAGTTAATTAATGTCTAATTAATAATTTAGGTAACATTTCAGACCTAAAGAAAGACCTGCAATAGGCAGGTTTAGCTAATGCACTTTAAGACACGATGAACAGTATCAAATCAGTTCCCAAAGATGGTTCTTTGTGGTGTTTAGTGCCATATGTAAAACGAAGACTTGGCGAACAAAGCAGTTTTGAAATGAAATGGGTTTTAACGTCCTACTGTTCTAGGCTAATGAAGACGGGCATGGGCCATACAGAGTGATATAAGGAAAATGTTGCCTGGGCAGCGGCACTATGGCATACTCTTTTATCAAATTCCAGAATTGACCTTTTTTGCGTCTCTTTTAGTGATTTTAAAGTTTGATGACCGCTTGGGATCTATAAATGTTTTTACCTCTGGTAGTTGACACATAATACCGAAGGTCCATGCTGGATGATATTGTACCATCGTCATAAATATCATCATATATAAAACATTGATGATTCAAAACATCGTAGGAAAATGAAAAACAATCCGAGCGCTCGCTACATAATTTTGCACATTTTATTCTTCCAGCATTTAAAACTTGCGTTTCATTGCCAACAATCATGCCATCCAATTCTGGAACTCTACTCCAAACAATCGCTCGACACTCGAGAAACATTGATATCAGAAATCCAATTAAGATGAATGAAGACATTTCATAAAATGAGATGTCGAGCTCACTAAATAGTTTTAACACCAGTATAAAAGAAAAGGCACACGAAAGTACACGCCTGTAGAGAGATCAAGCTCACCAGCTTGTTTCAAATCCAGTAAAAAAGAAATGTGATACGAAAGAACACGCCTGTAAAGATCTATATTGAAACTAAATTAGCGTATAGATTTTTGATGTGGACTTTGATGGAGAAAGGATTCAAAATAAAAATCATTTTACAATGTATTTGCGTTCAAGGACTCAATACGGGATCATCAAACTAAAAGAGAGTTAAAGACCCTTAGGAATGTTTACATCGACTTGTATTAATAATAATCAATCTCGTAACCGAGTAAACAGACAGCATTATTTTGGTTCGACCGTAAAGGATATCGTTATGTCAAGTAGTAGCCTATAATTTAGATTAAATTAACTCCCAACCTAAAAAGTTGAATTATATCATTTAATGAGTCCATTGTTAAACGCATTTCAATTTTTTTTTAAATTTTTTTAAAAGACCTCTTAGCATCGGCAACATCTGTTTTTAAAAATGTGCTAAATCATGTTAAATGACGTCAACTGTTAGCGTAGGCAAAATGCAGTTTGCAAATTGTTCAGTACCTGCACTATAAGAGTTGCATTTAATTGTCTTTCAATCTTAGGAATTTAGATTACATAAGGAGTTTTGTTCTGTTTTAATTGCCTTATTTATGAATTGATTAGTGTTGGGTGTACGTTAGATCATTTTATGTGGTTTACATGTTTTTAAAAATGTGCTAAATCATGTTAAATGACGTCAACTGTTAGCGTGGGCAATGCAGTTTGCAAATTGTTCACTACTTGCACTATAAGAGTTGCATTTAATTGTCTTTCAGTCTTAGGAATTTAGATTACATAAGGAGTTTTGTTCTGTTTTAATTGCCTTATTTATGAATTGATTAGTGTTGGGTGTACGTTAGATCATTTTATGTAGTTTACTAAAATTTAGATCGACTCTTGTCTGATCGATTAAATTAATCTGATGTGCGGATGGGTCAATTTACCACTTTTGTATATTTGTTTGTATCATGCCTCAAAGACATTTGCTGGGATGTCCGACAACTTTTATTAACTATCTTGGAAATTCGATTTTTCCTTCTATTTTCGGAAATAACATTAGAAAGTGTCTGTTTGTTGGCTTGCGAATGTATGGACTTTATCGCAGTCCCATATGTGTTTGCAGTTCACAACAATTAATTTCACCGCACTTAGTAACAATAGTCGAGATAAGGTTTTAAGAGAGAGAGAGAGAGATGGTGAGAGAGAGGGGTGACGTGCACTCGACACAGTCTAGGTCATCTCTTGACTAACATATGGTTTACTTTTTATTAGGTTGGACAGGCGACCTAATTCCTTGTCACGTACAGCCCGGGAATCCAAACCACGCCAGTTGACGCAATGGCAGACCTAGCTTATGGCACAGCGCGCATGTGCTAACCATTCGACCACCCAACCTCCGAGATATGGTTTTGAACAGATATATTGTGAAGTGCTAATCTTCTTGGTGATAACAATATTAGTTTACATTCTGCACCAGGTGTCGATGAGTATTTAGGATTTTAGTCAGAAGTTACAGGATGTGGTAAAGACGGGGGGGGGGGGGGTCCTTCAAGGTAATTGTGACACGTTCTTTATTTATCTAATTAATACGAGCGTCGTGCATTGTATACAATAATATCGGGTCAAGTAATGGCAAGTGTGAAGATAATAATGTGTGTATTTTCGGGTCGATGGCATAACTGCCTATGGTGCATTTTGGTAGTCGCTTGCCTCACACTGGTAGGGCCATAGGCCGACTATTAATAGTCTTACTCCGAATTCATCTTAAAGTTGTCTCCCTTATTGCCCAGCTTGAATATATTTTGTGTAGCTTGCACAATTGATTAGAACAGGCAATTATTGTTTTCTACGAAATGTAAATCTGTATAAACCAATAAAATGTTAAAATGCCAATCACAGTTTTTATTTTGATATCAGCTGTCACAAAATATTTATTGGTAGCAGCAACGAATAGTTCACGTTTTTAATGTCACGCTCTCAACCATTAAAAATAGGCATATTGTCTCAAAGCTTCCAATGTTCACAGGAACACGAGGACAGGAACGCCCTTCTTATCTATGTGATTTTTTTTCAAAATTTTTAATCTTCTTTATGTTTCTTCCTTTTTGGTGCTCAATCAAATAATATTTACTATCAAACATGTAAATAATATTTACTATCAAAAAAAAAATATATATATATACCTACTGATATATCTAATTAAAGAGAAAGGTAAGCCACTTTTCTGTTGACATTTTTTACAAATCGTGAATAAAACCAATCGGTTACTTTCGATAAAAACACATATTTCAAATTTGAAAAACAAATTCGAAGTCAGTTTATTTGCGATAAAGCACTCAAGTTTTTTTTACAATAATTAAAAAAAATTACATAGTTAAGAAGGGCGTTCCTGCCCTCATGTACCTGTGCTAATTGTAATAGATCCTATGGTAATCCCCAGACCTTAGAACATACTAACCTTTTCTTCAAACTGGACCCTCCCTGCTGACATTCCTGGACACACTCTTGTAATATATATTTTATATAAATAATATACACCCATTGACTTGATGACATGTATATATTTTATTTAATATACATCCATTTACTTGATATGATATTTGTGTATTTTATTTATAGATCAATGGGATTTCGTGAAAAGAGGACAGTTTGGCGTGGACAGCTGCGTCACCTCCAACTACTTGCCAACTGTTCTTCATGTAATCCGAGAATCAGATTAAAGTTCCATTCGAGCGACTTGACACTGTGCCTTGTCACGACTACCATCCTGCCCCGATGAAAAGACGGACTCCAACTTCTCCAAGAGACATTCTCGATCACCCCCCCCCCCCCTCGCGTCCCGGTAGACTTGTCACTGAGACGCATACTATTCTCGTCCGCATATAACTCAAATTCGAAGATATGTTCGAATTTTTCGTGGCTATATGTACTCTAGGGTCGGGTAGATTTGGGCCACCGTGTACCATGTTTAACCGGAAGAGCTATCCTTTTGAGCAGTCTGTCGATTGAGATAATAATAATGATAATAATAATGATAATAATAATAATAATAATAATAATCGCGTCATTTTACAAGGGTAGCAAATTAGGCCAGAGGCCTTTTTCCAATTTGGCCCTTGGCACAGATCGTGCCAATGATTTCGATCATTACTGCAGGAAGAAACCGAAGAACTCGGGGGAAACCTGCCTGATCGGACGGGAGACCGAATATTCCCCTCACTTACAACAATAAAATTCTTGCCCTGAGCTGGGATTGAACCCTCGTTGCATTGGTGATGCAGATGATTAATACCTATCTTATTCGCTTTAAAAAAAATGTCTGAACTACACCACTAGGAGTCAAGCTACTATTGGGGGTTGGAGGGCCGAATGGTTAGCACATGCGCTTTATCATAACGCCTGTCATTGGGTCAACTGGCGTGGTTTTGAATCCCCGGCTGTACGTGACAAAGAGTAGGACCGCCATCCAACCTCGTGGGTTTTATCCAGGTCCTTCGTTTTACTCCCACTGCTAAAGACACCAAAGCGCTAGCGAATTATGGAAATAAAATTAAACCATATAATAGTCCGGAAAGGACCTAGTTTGTATCGAGTGGACGTTAAACCCCATTCGATCCTGACCGTGCATATAACACCCATACCTTCGTAGTTTATGGCGTCATGTACCTGCGAATAACGTTTTCCTGTTCAAGCGGGCACCATAAGGTTCAAATTTGGGGTTATTCCGTTCCGGATGTTTTAATTATAATCAGTTTTATACACAAAGAAACAAATTAGATCGTCATCACTTTAATTTCACACAAATAAAACACAGATTGTCACTTTATTTATGCTGATAGTTCACAAATGAAGCCCTGGTTATATTTACAATCTAAAGAGTACCATTGAAAGACTCCAGATGAATCTGCTGCCAAACCTCCACATGAATTTTGACCAAAGGGTTCTGATGGTGCCCAATTAGTATAGGTTGCCTCATCAGCTTCTCGCCCATCGGCGAATTCGAAACCATTGTCCGCGAAGATGTACCAGATACCAGTGTAATACATCACAGCTTAAAATACATTAAAGAAACTGTCTTGGCTATTGTTACAAACTACCAATCCTACTTATCCCATTGTCAATGGTGCAGGGTGGAGGGACTGTCAAGGACAGTTGTCTAGTCGTTTGGGATGGACGAAACACCGAGATCCCGTGTACACATTGGGGGTCATATAAAAGATCCCTTGGCATTTGGAATTCGATATATTAGATTGGGGTCGTAGCGCTGCTGTCCGGGCAAAAAATTTTCATAACACTCTCTATGTCTTAGGCCTGTCTTTATTAGCCCAGTCGGGGATCACGGTGGCTAAGTGGATAAGGCGCTGCTTCGCTAGCCTGGAGGTCGGGTGTTCGATCACTGCATTGGCCGAGAAAGTTCATCTCGATTTTCCGACGTGATTTCCCCTTGTCAGTGATGCAGGAGGAGGGCCTGACAAGGACAGCTGCCTAATCGTTCGTATGGGACGAAAAACCGAGATCCAGTGCACGTAAAAGATCCCTTGGCAGTTGGATTCATTCATTAATTATTAGCCCAGTCGAGCAGTACAGTAAGACGTTAAACCCAATTTCATTTTATTTTATTTCCTATAATTTGGCTGAAGTACTCTTTTCTTCAAGTTATAGCGGCCCCTGGACCCTCGCCTATAGGGGCTTAGTATGGAAGCCCACCAATCAAGAATTGCTTCCGCCGGCCCTGTAACTGAATAAATTCCAAAGCCTTCGAAATTAAAAACACGAATTTTTGATCTTACCGGGAGAGATGGGCTTCTGATATCTAATATTGAAGACAAAATAAACATTTTACCATTGGTTCACGAATCGTTTCGACGCCATTAGTAACACGAGACTCCAAGAACGAAAAATAAAGAAAATGGGGTTAATTGTCCTACTGTTCTGCTCCTAAACTGGGCCAGTTAAGACTGGCTCCAAGAACGAGGTTAGACATATTCCTTAAGTCATGTCAAACGATGAGATGTTACTGGTAAGACTAAAAACATGGATAAGCAACTTAACAGGCTTCGACTTAAGTTGAGAATTTACTTAAACTTGTTCACCTTATTTTCACTTAAATACAGTCCTTTATAAAAACCGTTTTAATGTATCAAATACATCAATAAGAAATTATGTGCACAGTTTTGTGTTTCTAGATCAAAGATATTTCTCATAAACAGTGATTTAAAGTTGAGTAAATTCTAAACTTAGGTCTTTGAATGTTTTGTTAACTCTGGGCCTGGTGAATACTTTAAAACACGATAACTTTGGTTCTAATTGGGTGAGCGTGTTGAGTAAACATTCATTATATCAATACCTTGATCGAGTTCGATGGTGAGAATTTGGAGCATAACAATTCTGCTTTTAATTGAGGTAGAATATTTAAACTTGGCTAAAGCTATGCAGGGATGCGCAATTTCATTGGCAGATGCTTTTGGGTAAGGTACGTTTGATTCTACTTGATGGAGAGTGATGCAACTGGGTTCGATCGTGAGCATTTTGTGCTTAGACTACGTTAGCCAATCATGTTGATTCCTACCGGGGCACCAGACTCGCTATTGGCTTCCTTCTTTCTGATCTCAACCATTTGGAACTATAAAAAAACGACATGAAATAGGATCGGTGATTTAATCAGATTGGCTTACCCCCCCCCCCCCCCCCATCCCCCATGATTTTTTGTGCTAGAGAAAAAAACAATCTCAACGATACCGCGAAATGAAATAAACTATTACCTGAATCAAGATAAGGGGTAATTTTGTCCTCTTTTTCTCGCGAATCTAAGACTACCAAATCAGCTCCCATCGCTTGGCAGTAATATCGTGCATATACCCAGCTTATATCATCCTCAATAAAGAGTTGAAAACAAACTCCGTCGTTATATATAAAGTCGTTTGTACAGTAGGCTGGTCTATCTACATTCATATCTATAAAATATAAGAAAAACAATATATGCGATAATTGAAGCAGCTTTGACTATTACCAATATTTCGTTGTTTTTTTATACTTCCGATAGCTTACAGTGCATGACGATCTGACAAGCTGTACTCGAATGTCATATCGGGTTTTGTACGAGCGGCTTTTGATCCTATGACGTTCATACATTGATTAATCAATCAGCGTTGACGTTTGTAGTGGTTTACCAACAGTTCCGTGCATGGTACGCCAAGAAGTCGCCGTAACAGACCGTTTCATTGGCTAATCAGGCCCTTCAACCAAAACGCCGGTAATATAAAAACTCTTTCAGATCCTAGTGTGGTAAAGACTAGTAGAACAAGATTTTAAATTGTAAAAAACGAAACGAAATAGGATATTTGGTTTAATCAGATTGGACAATTTCTACTCCAAGGGTCGTGCTTGTTGATCTATAATAACATATTGTACTATTTCGGCCAAACCACAGATTGAAATGGAAAATGTTATGACACAGGGCATCGTATCTCAAAATGATATATTAAACATGTGATTACATAAGACACACGCAACCATCTTACAAAATCCTACGGCAAACAAAACTTTCTCTACATTGGTATTTGGAGATGGGATTTTATTGCAGTGTCGGGGCATTCTGGATCATGTGTGACGTCAATGCATCCACCCCTGTTAATGATTAGTTAACCGGGTTACCCCTTGTGATCTGTTATTGTTATAAAATGCTCTTACCTCTGTCAGATGACGTATAATACCGAAGATCCATACTAGATGAAGGTGTGCCATCACCATAGATTTCATCATACATAAAACATTGATGATTAATAGATTCGTAGGAAAATGAAAAACAATCCGAACGTTCGCTACAAAATTTTGCACATTTTACTCTTCCACCCTTTAAAACTTGTATTTCATTGTCAAAAATCATGCCATCTAATTCTTGAACCCTATTCCAAAGAATTGCACAACAGTCCACGAGCAAAGATGCAACCAATCCAAATAAAATGACCGAATACATTTTATAAAATGATATCATTAATTTACTAATAACTAGTTATTTTCTAAATGAACTCGTCACGCAGAAGCGATCTTCATGCAGTTAATTGCAAGTAAAACTGAATTAGCGCATATAAGTTTGATTTTTAAAAGACAAACGCGTGTACATCTAAACAAATAGCATCGAAGAATGTATTTGTCCACGTTCTAAACATGCGTTCATCAAACTTTAATATCAATAGCCATCAATAATGTTTTTCGTTGGATCGTCAAAGAGATCTTTGGTTATGTTAAAAATAAATTGATTAAAACTTTCAATACATTTTTATAACTAACTTATGCTTTCTTTAAGATCAATTACCTGCTACAGGAGCAACAAGATTAGTCGAGTCTATTGTTGTTTTTTTTTTAATACGAGAAAAATCTTTCAGCTAACCCATTGTATGACCACACATGACACATGTAAAAATTGTAATGTCATATTCTCACAAAAGTAAGCTTTATGTTTCACCTAGTATTGTTCTTGATAGCGATATTACTACCACCGAAGCAGAAGTTAAATTTCAGCCCGTGAAATTTCGGGATTAGTGTATCAATTGTTTTATGTCCATGTTCACTACACCCCACCCCACCCTACCTTGATTCTTTGATGACAAAAATCTTCAAGAGAATGTGCGGTGTTGCTATTGTTCATTTAGTGATGATACACAGACAGAGAGAGAAATGGGATTTAAATCCCACTCGTCACAAACTAGGTCATTTCAGGACTAACATAATGGTTTAATTTTATTTCAATAATTCGCGTGCGTGTAGTGTTCTTTAGCTGTGGTGGTGGGGGGAACCGGAGGACACGGAGAAAACAAAGGTTGGTCATACTTATGAGTAAAACGTAGGTTGCGTGCCCTTGTTTTGAAATGAGTGTCGCTTAACCAGTCTACCGACCATTCGACGTCTGATTAACAGGCCGGAATAATCGGGACTATATTTTACGAAACATAACAGAATGATTGGACAAGAAATTGAATATAAAAACACAAGCCACTGAAGCGTGCACTATGTCGAGACCAATGTTACGGGTCACCCTATACTAGTCATTTTCGCGTATTTTAGGAGTAACGGAGATTTTTAAACACAGCATATGAAACACCCAAATAGTAATAATAATCAGATGCAGACGATTTTGACAGGAGATATCAAAGAACACTATTGGTTTCAGTCATTATCACTGTATATGTGATAGATCTGGTTAAACACGTTCCAAATATAATTTTAAGACAGAGATCATTGCTGCGATGGATGAGTAATAAAGGTTTCAAAATCGGAGGTGACGAACACCAAAGGAGAACACGAGTTATCCATCTATAGAACTGACTGAAATGACGAGTGATAACAGATACATGGTTCGAAGACCAAAATTTGTTGTGTGAGAATGTGAGATGATATCTGGCAATTCATAAAAAGAATTGACTGCCACTAGATAAGAGAACACGAAAGAAAAACAGAAAATGTCCGTGCATTACCATGCATTTCAAGGTGTAGAATGAATCAAAACAAGGTCATGTACGGACTAATTCTATTTTACTTGTGTTCTCTTATCTAATGACATTCAATTACTTTTTTGAATTGTCAGATATCCTCTTACAGTTCCATATAGTAACTTTTGGTCTTCGAAGGGAATTGTTAGTGAGCCGAAATTCGGCCGTGTATCTGTTATCACTCGTCACTTCAGTCAGTTATGTATAGGATATTAACCTACCCGAGGTTGATATTTTCTCTATCATATCAATCCGAGGGAGAGTAGGTATGACATGGGTTTCTTCCATTAAAAGTCAACGATGATTTAATAACTGCTCGGTAATTTCTGTAAAAAAACAAAAATTACCGAATTAACCACATGACTGCTTTGTTAATACTTTCTCCATTTTGAATTGTGGAAGTGCAGAAAAGAAAGATTTGACCACCTGATTGTACCCAAAAATACTTTACAAAGCAACTCTTGGGCCATAAATACTTTCAAGTCTGGTAGTGTCTGCATTTTCTGCGATATCCCATAAGTGGAAGCGGACGTTAAACACCAAACAGAAGAAGAAGTAGTGTCTGCAGAAATAATCGAAATATGGACGAAAAGATAATTTTTAAAGATATCTTAGTCATGGATAACCGATCTAAATATGCCGATAAGTATGCTGTTTGTTTTGGTGCTGAATGTTAAAAACTGTACCATAAAAAATTTTAATTGTCAAAAAAAATGTACTTCTGAGTTTTTCGACCATCAACGTCACCAGCGAGTGATGTGAGCCGAATACATCGACCTGAGATGACATATTTAGCGATTTATATGAAATCGCAACCTGTCATGACGTCATCAGCGGTTAATATGAACGAATATTTCAACATATGATGACGTCGTGGCAGGCTGTTATGAGATATGGACATCAAAGAAAAAAACTACCACCAGTTATATATATAGAGGACTAACTTATGTTTTCCTTTAACGTTCGTCATTTCTGATTAATGAAACCTGTATTACTCATCTATTGTAGCAATGATCGATGTGTTAAAATTATATTTGGAATGTGTTTAATCAGTTCTATCACATATGTGATAATGACTGACACCAATATTAAAAATATGTTAAAAATATATTTTTTTTTTTACATAATCTATGTAGCTTACCTAAAGCGATCAACACCACGACGTTCACCATCATTGTATTGTTCTACAGGCCAGGAGTAGCACCCCTGTACAGGGGCCGTATTCCCTAAATGGTGACGAGAGCCTCACTCGGCGCTAAAGGCTGGGCAGTTGGTTTATCGATTTTAATTCACAAATTTTTCCCAAAACAGTGGACGGAATAATTTGCCTCTAATCCTGCCCATGCCACTATGTACCCCACATACAGAAATATCACAGATATTCCTTCTACTATACGGTTAAGTAACAGTGTATTGTTTGTACAAACAAACCTTTTTTAAATAAAAAAAACCCAGTCCCTCTAGTCTCCAGACAATAATGAACCCTCGTTGACATCGCTTTTCTGCGATATGTAGCGGATCGGAGTGCCTTTTGCGCCTAATATTCTGGTTCAAAGTGGAGCAGTTCGACTGAAATGTTCAGCATATTCTATTTACGTTATCTATTTTGTAACTATTATAGCGAGAACTGTCAACGCTTTTTTCTAATATCCCTTAGTGCCCAATTAAAGCGGTTGCCAAGCAAGATATGCCCACATTTTACATGGATTTACAACAACAAACAAGCTATAAAAAAAAGCGACGTTTCGTATAATCGGGGGCCATAACTCTGGAAGTTAAGGTCCGGCATGCGAAAATATAAAAACAAACAAATGTCTTTGAGGTATAAACATGTTTTATGTTTCATCAAAATCGGATAAAAATTGTGACCTCTGGAGGTTCCACATAACAACCTTGATCTTACATTTGTTTACTCTATTAGCGTATGAGGAGTGGCCATTTTGTCAGACAGTTTTGGTACGAGTTTCATGAAATTCAAACTCATCAATCACTATAGTGTGCGTTAATACATTTATACGGTTTTAAAATCTGATAAAAATTGTGACAATCATGAAGGAACTCAGCTGCCTGATATTGGTTATAATATTTCATCAGAACTTGGTTAAAATTATGACCCCCCTGCAGTGTCCACAACGAACCTCGTTATTACATACTATTTCAATATATTTTTTGGCGTAAGAGGATCTGACATTTTGTCGTGCAGTATTGATCAGATTTTACATACTTTTACACCCAAAAAAGGTAGCGATGATATATACATTGTATATATTTGAATGATGTTAGATCTTATTCTCATGAAGCCACGGCCGCGAGTTTTACAACATCTAACCGTTGCTTCAATACTCGGCAATTCCCGAACTATTGCTCTCGCTGTGTTTACACGTAACTAAATAGCATTGCCCAATCAGAGGTCGTGGCACATAACACACTGTAAATAAATATGGCCGCCTCAACAGAAAAGGAAATAGACAAGTTTACAGTCGCTGCAAGGTTTTCTTTTGAGAAACGCATGGCAAACCAAAAAGACAATTGAACCAAAAGCATTTCCAACAACTTTGACATTGATCGCACCTTGAACTTTGCAACTCGATTATCACATGTAGACAATGTAGCTAAAAGCGCGAGACTTGATACTCGTAGTGATGTTTTTAACGAAGAAATCCGATTGGGTCACAAGTTGGGCTTATACCCAATCAAACTTAGTGCTTGAGAAGATGTACGTAGTTAAGGCATGTAAATGGACGACAGACCCCATTGTTGTTGTTGGTGGTGAGGTGCGGTTACCATTATACAAAACCTTTTATAATAACGATGTTTGGGTAACACTCGCTTCAATTGTGAAGAAAAAGCTGAAATTGAGTCTTCACGTTATTATTGAATGACAGACAGCATTAGATTTAAATTATATGTAATATTTTTTTATCCTGTTAAAGACATGGTCTATGACATTTTCACCCTTGTGAAATATAACAGCCTTTATTTTCAGTTACAAAATATGTTACTTGGGAAAATTGGGCTATAAAAGTCTCCCAAAGTTTCATCCCTCCGCATACACCTAATATGCTAGTCAGACGGTTCCTATTTAGGCCATTAGATACCCCCATGCACTATATTTTTATTTCGGAGTATTATATAGTGACAGTTGAATCAAATGACAACAAAAATTATCCTTACTCACGAAACGTTGCATTAAACTATCAATTTGAATGTACGATGTTAGAATATTTTATTTCACTGTTGTCGGGAGATAAACATGTTCCCGTTTCGAATTTAGAGCGGGATCACGGTGGCTAAATGGGTAAGACGCTGGCTCGAGCTCTGTATTTGCCGAGAAAATTAATCAAGATTTTCTGGCGTGGTTTGCGACAAGGACAGCTGGCGAACACGTAAAAGATCCCTTGGCAGTTGGGATTCGATATAGCCCAGGTTAGGAGCAGAATCATATAGGCCGTTAAAACCCATTTCATATCTTTTCATTTCATTTCATTTCCTCCGTCTTCAATTAGCTCAGGTTAAGTGCATAACAGTAGGACGTTAAACCCCATTTCATTCATTCATTCATTTCATTTCAAATTTATAGGGGGTTTATTGTTCATAGAACCATGCATTGATTATTTATTAGAACACGAAACAATATAAAACCTCTAAATACGAAACAGGAACATGCTTATCTCCTAACCTCTGCAGACAAAATACGAGTTCATTTACTGACCCCTTTTCCTCGACGTCAGGCCTCTACTAATTGAAAATAGTCAACAAAGTGGAGACTCTTAATTAAAGTGAAATAAAATATCGTACTATTGTGGGTTTGGGTTAGGGTAGGATCGGCGCTTCTCGAGAATTGGTCAAGATCTGCAGGTCCTAACCCTAAACCTACCCCCCAATCCACATAATAAGTTAATATGTTCAAATTATGCAGGACCGCCTCCGAACTAGCATTCCCCGTTAAATGGACAAAGTGGGGTTTGAAAGTATTTTTTTTTCATATCCATTAGTTGCCTATGCATTTCGTATTACTGTATCTAAAACATTCTACGTTGAGTTCCAGAATGTAGCCTACTGCAACACCATTCTCTTTTCACATATAAAGTATGCATTTGATCTACATGTTACTGGGTACCAATAGAATATCCCAGTATCATCAACTCCCAAGGCTCCACAGTAATTATCGTTCTGTACAACAGCCTGTTGGTCAATTGCCCAGTTGGTATAATTGTAATCTCCCACATTTCTTTGATTTACATCTTTAAACGAGTCCGATCCCCTGATTTTCAATATACCAAAGTAATACATTTTTTCTGAAAAAATAAATATGCATTGGAACGTGTTGAATATACGTCGCTTAAATAAGGTAGAATAGGGGTTATAATTTTATCCTATCCAGTAGTTAAAAATTGCAATTTTGGTCATGTTTCTTCGTTTCTACGACCATTTCGGGGTCATGTGTAGGATTTTTAAAGTGGGGGTGCAGCGGAGAGGTGGGGCGCCATAGCCCCCACGTAACTGATGGGCGCCCTTAAATCCAACCGACTTATCAGTGCCTTAAAGATTGTCAAATTATTTTGGGGGGGATGGGGGCGCAATATACGGGCTTGGGCCATTTGAATATACGTCGCTTAAATAAGGTAGAATAGGGGTTATAATTTTATCCTATCCAGTAGTTAAATATTGAAATGTTGGTCATGTTTCTTCGTTTCTACGACCATTTCAGGGTCATGTGTAAAATTTTAAAAGTGGGGGTGCAGCGGAGAGGTGGGGCGCCATAGCCCCCACGTAACTGAAGGGCGCCCTTAAATCCAACCGACTTATCAGTGCCTTCAAGATTGTCAAATTATTTTTGGGGGGATGGGGGCGCAATATACGGGCTTGGGCCATTTGTAGCCCAGGTTATCCCGGGATTAACATATGGTTGAGTTTTTATATCAATAATGTGCTTGAGCGTAGGGGTCTTTAGCAGCGGGTGGGAAACTGCGGGACCAGGAGAAAACCCACGAGGGTGGACATGCGACCCTACTCCTTGTCACGTACAACCGGGGAATCGAAACCACACCAGTTGACCAATCAAAGGCCTTATGATACAGCGCGGACACGCTTACCACCCACCCCCGCCCTTTTATATAATTACATTGGATTTTAAACTTTTTCAAAATTCGGTGTGATCGAATTGTGACATTGGGATCTGTGAATCCGATATAGAGGCTGAAGGTATAATAATTACAAGGGACACCAGGAATCTGACAACAGCAACCACTGGGAGAGTGAAGTTCTGAAATAGGATACTTGCTGGGAAACTTGCATGCATGACCAAGAAAACAAGAAAGAAGGGCGAAGGCTTA
Source organism: Patella pellucida (assembly GCA_917208275.1). NCBI lineage: Eukaryota > Metazoa > Mollusca > Gastropoda > Patellidae > Patella > Patella pellucida. The sequence continues at coordinate 71,104,866 of OU795039.1, forward strand.
CCAGTGTCTAGAACCGGAGTTACTCTATCTTGTTTTTCTTGGCTGTCAATAATTATTAAATCACTATTTACATCATTTAAATGAGAGGCTTCGGCTTGACAAATAGCTTGTGCACCCCGCCATGAAGTATCACTCTTGAAAACTCGGAAGCAAATACCAGATCTGTAGTTGTAATAGGATGAGGTGCAGAACGCTGGTCTAACTTCTGATTTCACTGAAAATATTTTAAAAGTAAACAACAATACTATAAAAGCCGCATTAATGTAAATTTTATTGTTGTGTTTTTTTAAGAAGCAAGTGCACAAGCTTTTTTTTATATGGATACCCATCGATCCATTGCAAATTATCGATTAACGTGAGGAATCTTAATGTTTTTTTAACAAACACTGACGGTTTATCGTTAATCCTCATTATCAAATTTCCTGAAGATTGGATAAATGACAAATTTATCGGTTAAAATAAATCCGATTTTTTTTAAGATCTTTAGGACAAAGCAAATTTTCTACATAAAAAGCTCAATAACACCTGAACAGAATTCAAATAAAAGAGTTCGATGACATCATAGACAAAGTTTTAGGGAAGATTGTGGGGTGTGTAAACTCTGCTATTAAACGGCAGAAGTTGGCAGAAAATAATGCAATATGTGTGGTGAACGGACAGTAAGTAATAACAAATACATTCTGAAAAATGGACCTACCCTTAATCAAGTTAGGTGACAGACATGGCTTCTAGAAGTTTTTTTTATAGCTTAGAGTATTTGATCGTGGCTACAAAGTTTTAAGAGGAGATTTGAAGCAAATTTTGGATAAATTAATTAGCTTGAATTTATTTTAGCTCAAATATATCATCAAATCACAATTTGTACGCGGGGAAGGTACCTTTTAGTTCATATCTAAAATAAACTATTTTAAGCAGGTATGGGAATACGCAAAAAAATACATTCTGTTTACGAGCATATACTTCTGTAACCATTTCCAAAATTAATGAGAAATGCAATCAGACGTTTAAGAAACGATGTACATACCTTGATTTGATAAACGTGCACCTGTTTTAGTGTGCAGCTCAGTATAGGTATATGTGATACCCTTAAAGGTAGTAGTAAAATTATATTGGAAATCAAATTAACTTTACCTCTTTCATTCGATACAAAATATTGTATGTCCCTGGTTGACGAAGATGTGCCGCTTGCGTAAATGTCATCATACAGGGAACAGTTTCGGCGGGAGCTTGTATACGAAAATGAGAGGCAATCAGGGCGCATCGAGCAGGTTTTAGCACAAGCAACTCGGCTTGTCCACGAACTATATATGGCATTGGAAACGATCGTTCCGTCCATATCCGGAACCCGAGTCCAGCGAATAGCTCTACACATGTCAATATGGTTGAGAGTTCCTACTAATATCACCCAAAACATTTTTGTTAAATCTTTCATTGTGAATCTTCAGTATACTTCGTTTACTAGGGATAAGCATGAAGAGACCGCGTGTATAAATATGAGACTTTAGATGAACAAAGACACCCACATGCAGATAAAAAAAAGTAATGAAAGCTGAATCAAAATCGAATTTGAAATCAAATACTGCGAAAGTAAAACAAGAAAGAATCCATAATATTGCATGGATCCATAACAAACTGATTGGTCATAACATACCGAATGTACCACGATTGTCTAGAATGATATTTATGTAACATAAATAAAACTCTAAATGAACACGATACATCGACGTATTGGAAATACATGTATATCAACATATTAAGAACTGAATTATTATTCTATAAACATAGCCGTAGTTGTTAATTTGATACGAATATAAATAGAGCCATAGGGAATTTCCCTTCACTGTTATAGCAATCGTTCTTTAAAGGTGCATTAAATTTGCCTATTGCATGGGGGTCTGTTTGTGGGCTTCAAATATTATATACACTATTATATACACATTTATTCACACAACAAGCGATTGCGGCCCCTTGCGTCTTTGTTCCCTCTCTCGATTAGAAAAAAAGTAACATTGTTTCCACGCGGTTTTCAACGCTATAATTATAAGCACAACGCTCAACCAGTGTCATACCGTATCATGAGGATATTCCACATATAAATAAATAAGTGGTTTTGTGCTCCTATGGGATTTTTTTACTCATGCTAAATCAGTGGCCAACAAGTTCCCACCCCACCCCACCCCCATCAAGCCTTTAACCAGCCACACCCATTAAAACCTTCTGAAAATATGTAATTGAAATAAATCTTAGTCCACGTCAAGTTAAAGGGACAATCCCAAATTAAACAGGTTCTCAAAAATAAAAGTCTGAGGATGTATGAAAATAAAATGTCAAAATATAGGGGAATGGTGTATTTACCTTGTCCCAAAATTTCAACTCAATATATTGAGTCGTTTGGAGGTGAACGCATAAACTGCTTATCGGACACGTAACCCTTGTAAGATTTCGGGTCAATTGTTTCGTTGGGTGACCTTATAACTGATTACGGTTACTTGAGAGGGTTATGCAGTGAATAACCCATGTGCCGTACTTGATAGAGAAAGGCAAATGTCAACTACACATTATTTTTATAAAAAAATATTTGGTTTAATCCAGATACCACAAAATACACCTTGGGGCACCGGTCTCAAATTCCAGATGAAGACTGACGGATTTAAGTCGTTTGAAAACGTATCATAGATACTGAAGTAGTTGCTCGGCCCTTGACTCGAATATTTTAAGGGATTTTAAAACAAAATTAAGCAGTTTTATTCCCAAAACAAATATCGGGATTAGCCCTTTAATGTACCCAAATCAATTCACTTATCGTGCAATTACTTAAGAATACAAAACCAAACACCAACGATAGATGATCCACTTGCTTCGATTAAGTGTAAATCGCATTAAAACGAGAGCTTTTTAAGAGTCACTATCGTAATTGGCATGAGATCAACGATCTTCCATATGATTGATGCAGTTTAGGGGGATGTATTGACTGACAAATTCAGGCCCGGCGGAGTACTCTTTTCTCCATGTTATTGCGGCCTATGGATCCTCTCCTATATGACCTAGAATGGAAGCCCCCCCCCCCAATCAAGAATTGCTTCCGCCGTCCCTGAAATTGTAATAATATTGGGTGATTTATCCTATTATGAATGATAATGCATGTATGTTATTAGTTGATTATTTTGATTACGGTATTATGAGAAAACTGTGATATGGTATTTGGAGTCACGACTAATTTGTTCTTGTTTTTTTATTAATGTTAAAGAAAATTGACTGGGTATTCCGCCAAGGTCATTGTCCATATAAGGGTGGTTTCTCGACGTAACCAATCACATAACTATTGGCATAAATTTGGCCAATTGAACAATTAATAGCAAACTCTGCGCATATATAAGGAGCAAGACATGGGCTATACTTTTAGACAGCAGGTGAGTTCTTCAGAGATCAGACACGCATCGGGGTCTTTATGAGACATCGTTGAGATTCAAGAGTCATCATCTGGATGCAGGAGCCATGTGATGTAGTGTGTACCGTCAGTAAACTCGTTTAGAGGGTTTGTGTGGTTGAGAGAGACTGAATGTTATGTATACAAATGTTTATGCTTTGTGTGGGGGGGGGGCGGGGTTTGGATAGCCTAGTGGTCTAGAGAGCTGCGCTTCGACCTCAAGCTGGCCGGCCACCTCTGGCTTGTGGCTGTGGTTTCGAGCCCTGGTGTGTGCGTATGTGGCATGAAGATAGGGGCGCCTTCTCAACCTCGTGGGTTTCCTCCAGGCACTCCGGTCTTCTCCAACTGCTAAAGACCCCTACGCGCAAGAGATATATTGAAATAAAATTAAACCATATGTTAGACCCGAAATGACCTAGTTGTGTTGAGTGGACGTTAAACCCCATCTCTGTCTGTCTGTCTGTCTGTCTGTCTGTCTGTCTCTCTCTCTCTCTCTCTCTCTCTCCCCCTTTATGCCTTTGTAATCATGTATCCTGATTCACCTAAAATGTAGAGACGAACTGTTGTACTCTTGTACAGACGGGAGAATTACAATAGTATTTGAGCCAAAGAAATCTAGACGATCGGTTGGATGTAGTAAACGATTTGATGGTGAAAATTTAAATTTATTACCGACATATTATATTGCTATCATACACAATATCCCTTTCACTGTCGGTTTGGGTAATTTATAAACCTTAAACAATTTAAATGTAAACAGGACCCCCGCTTAAACAATATCAACTAAATCTAGTCTTAGGGGTTGGGGAGGTCGACGAGGATCTGTATAGACTTTACCATCTGTGTTCTACGGGGCGCTCGGTGTTATAGTTAGTGGTTTTTTCGACATTCATTGTAATGTGGGAGTGTGTGTGGCGCCCTAGATTTGGCCCCCTTCAATAACCCCGCTATTCACAGATTCGAGAGTCGCTACTCGCCATTTGCAATATACAAAGCGTGTCTCTTAATAAATAGGAATCCAAACGGAAACAACACACCGTGTTCCAACCTATGTTACAGTGTACCTTTAACAACCCACTTCTCCTGGGAGGCATGTTCGTAGGGTGATGTCTGATGGGATGGAACGAGCTATAACAAATATTTACTGAAACGATTTTGTAATCTTAGCAATATCATCAATTAATCATGATAAATGTGCCATCAATATGAGTCCTAGTTAATGCCTTCCCGGGTATCTTGGTCGGTCAATAACAACTGAATATTTGGTTTTCTCTTGTTGGTACTGGAACAACGGTCTTGTTTTAAGACTACTAATATAAGATAATAAAATAAAACCAAGTACGAACAATCCAAACCATAAGACAGAATTCGATGTCCTAAAAAAAATGTTACAGGCAAAATAGTGTATTCAAACAAAACAGTGTAATCAGTAAATGGACTGCTCCTCGTGTACAAAATACACGACAACAGTGGTAGCAGGTGTCCGGAAGAGTAAGCTTACCCCACCTGGCGCCTCACTCGCCATAGCTGCATCCAAACTATTAAGATATCACGAACGGGGAAACCTAAAACAGTTTCAAAAAGGCAAATGAATGAATGAATGAAATGGGGTTTAACGTCCTACTACGGGCATACGCCGTACAGTGTGCTATGAGGGAAATTTTGCACGGGCAGCGGCGCTACGGCCTACTCTTATATTGAATTCAAACTACCAAGGGATCTTTTACGTGCACTCCAATGTGCACACGGGACCTTGGTTTTTCGTCCAACCCGAACGAGTAGGCAGTTGTCCTTGTCAGGCCATCCTTCTCCATCACTGACAAGGGGAAATCACGCCGGAAAATCGAGATGAACTTTCTTAGCCGATGCAGGGATTGAACACCTGACCTCCAGGCTAGTGAACCAGCGCCTTATCCACTTAGCCACCGTGATCCCCTCAAAAAGGCGAAGTATTGTTTATTTTATTTCATTTTAATGTCTTTGTAAAAGAAAATATTCATAATCTATTAAACTATTAATAATTCTTTTTTGACAAGGTACTGTCGACAAAGATTTCCATCCATTTGATACCACAACCAAAACATCAAGTTGGGTGTTGCGACATACGATTAAAGTTTTTGCTTTTGTCTAAATTTCTTAAATTAACCTCTTAGCCGGACTAAAGAACGAGTATTTATTTTGTGCCTTTCTCCTAGCGTACCCTTTCGCAGGTGTATCAAATTCTGCTATCAAGAACTAAATCTGTATGGTCGATACATCACGCCCTGTTTTATATCCGGTTGACAGCCAATATCAGAAATTAACGCAATATTTTGAAATATAGCGGAGTTCAAACCTTCCTTGAGGATCGGTCAATCATCAACAAAGTCTCTCGTTGGATGCCCATGAATAAACAAAACCGAGAGAAAGAGGGGTGTTCTTCGTTAATTATCGTCTTCAACCGTCGGTCTACAGTCAATACTAAAACGAAAATACACTACGTGCTCATCATTAAAAGATCAAGGAATTCTTTGTATTCTAACACATTTACTTTAATCAGTTGGGATTTGGTCAAAAAAAATATCACCAGAACACTCGGTAACTAGAGCTCATTTTACTCACTGTTTGTTGGGTTAATATCCGTGACATAACGCTGTATGGTGCATACATACGAATTGCAAATTACCGTGGTATTTAACTGTGCCCCTGTTTAACTATCTCCATTTTCGATCATCATTTTTATATTTTACATTGTAACAACTTATCAAGTACTGTATCATTCTGCGTTTTTTGGTTCGAAAATCTACTCTTCCGACCAATAGCAAATATCACTCTAGACGAACAGTTCCGATTGTACTATACAATTAAATCGTGGGTCATCAGCTGGATTTACAGAGGTTAAAGGTCATATTTGAGGGGAGGGAGGAGTAAAAAAGGGACCACCGTCTTTGTCCATGTATCTTTGACTGTTTGTACACTATGTAACAAGTTTATGTTTTAAAAGTCCAATCTTACTTCTTCGTCTGGCAAACCTCTTACAATCCTCACCATGAACAGACTGGCTCTCGCCGTGTGTTTGATGCTCCATATTGGCTTATCAGCTGCACTTCGTAAGTTATTTTTTTGTGTTAATTTCAACCTACTACTAACAAAATAATCTACCTACGCATTGGGGCTTTACATTTAAAAATGGAAATAGTTCGTTGGTTTTGTTCATTTTTTAGGATAGCAATGAATGAATGAAATGTGTTTTAACGTCCTACGCTTCTTCATCCAACCGGGGCTAATTGAAGACGAGAATACGCCATACAATGTGTGCTATGAGGGAAATTTTTGTCCGGGCAGCATCTGAATTCCAACTGCCAAGGGATCTTTTACGTACACGCCAATGTGTACACGGGGCCTCGGTTGTTCGTCCATCCGAACGACTAGGCAACTGTCCTTTTCAGGTCCACCGTCTGCATCACTGACAAGGGGAAACCACGCCGGAAAATCGAGATGAACTTTCTCGGTCAATGTAGGGATCAAACACCCGACCTCCAGGCTAGCGAGCCAGCACCTTACCCACTTAGCCACGTGGTCCCCCTTTAGGATAGCTTTCCCATAAGATGTTGATCAATATAGCCCAACTGCAGTTTTAAAAGGGTCATCCTGGGAGATTAGATAAAGAGTTGACTGTTCGCGATATAATAGTTAAAAAAAATAGATTACGTAAAAAGAATATGCTGAGAATTTCAGTCAAATTGATCGATCCACTCTGAACCGAGATAAAAATGAAAAAAAAACCCTTTCAATTATCCTTTTAATTATTTTTCTACAAATGTATTCCAATCCGCTAAATATAGTTGAATATAGTCTGGATAACTTAATTAATGTCTAATTAATAATTTATATACCATTTCAAAGCTAAAAAAAGATCTGCTATGTGCAGATTTAGCTCTCGCATAATGTATGTTCAAAACTTGTATATCATAGTGAGAGTTTATAGAAATCAAATACTAACGTGATTCTACAACATTTTATTTTAGCAGTTACAAAAACTAATAAAGCTAATCTACTAGATATGCAGGAGGACGTTCTCATGTAAGCCTCGAAAGCTTGGCTGTCCATGTTGGCCAGTCACATGTCACAGTTCAAAAAATTATGATGAAAAACGATTCTGCATTGATACATGTGACTCATTATAGTATCTCCATTTCACAGCTATAAACCAAGGCTATTTAAAGAGGAGGTCGAGCGACGGCACTCTAGACCATTAGGCCATACCAACCCCCCGGATTTAGTTGGTTTAAAAGGGGCACATGGAAATTGTCTATATACGCTTAAAGTTGGCTCCTTCTGCAGAGAATTTATCGTCTCGTTGTAAATACACTGACGAATATTCTAGCTATCATTGCATTTAAAAAACATTCCAACGTCGACTGAATATTCACCTTCTATGATCCATGGATTTTATACAATTGGAAAGTTGGAAGAGAAACATTTGAATTATTTTGTTGACGAACTGACTTTAAAATTATCAGTATTTACTTACTCTGTCATCGTGGGTTGGTGTGAATCTCTCGACGCTTTTACACATTTTTGGTAAAACTATGCAATTTAAATTATGGTAGTTTCAAGCGTGAATAAACATAATTAAACCTCCCTTCTGCTCAAACCTGTTTTCTTTTGAACGTTTTACTTTTGAGATTTACTTAACAAAAAACGAAGAAATGTAGTACTTGATAAGTTGTTACAATGTAAAATATAAAAATGATAATCGAAAATGGAGTTTGTTAAACAGGGGCACAGTTAAATACCACGGACGTATGTATACGTATGTATGCATCATATAGCGTTATATCACGTATGTTAGCCCAACAAATATTGAGAGAAATGAGCTATACTTTTGACTAATTAAGACGGGTGGTGTGCTATGAGGGAAGTGTTGCCCGGACTGTGGCGCTACGGCCTGCATTTATTTCAAATTTTTACTGCCAAGGTATTTTTTTTTACGTGAATTCCAATGTGAACACGGTACCTCGCTAAGACAAAATATAAATGAAATGAGATGAAATGGGGTTTATCGTCCTACTGTTCTGCTACGTACTGGGCTAATGGGGACGGGCGTTCGCCATACAGTGTAGAAGGAGGGCAATTTAGCCCCGACAGAGGCACTACGGCCTACTTTTTATATCGAATTACATCTGTGAATGGATCTTTAACATGCACGGAAATGTGTACACGGGACCTCAGTTTGTCGTCCCACCCGAACGACTAGACAGCTGTCCTTGTCAGTCACCCCGTCCTGCATCACTGACAAGGGGAATCACGCCGGAAAATTTGAATGAACTTTCTCTACCAATGCATGGATCGAACACCCGACCTCCAAACTAGCGAGCCAGCTTCTAACCCACTTAGACAAAAGACAAATCTACCATCTAAGTACGTCTAAGTCCAATATTCTGGTATTTATAGATGATATATTCCTGATTTAATTAACTTGTTTAGTCTACAATTCCTTTCTTTTAATATCATGAATCTTTAATTACGCAAATACCCTTTGAAATACAGATATATTCGATTATACCATTGCAAAACAAAACATCTTTTATGTACTCTATTGATTTGTTCGATAATACTAAAAGGGTCACGATTATTGTGTCAAGTCACGTAAACGTATGGTTAATACCGAGGTCTGTGGGTCTTATAACCCCGGTTGCTTTAAATTGCAAAATTAAATGAAATGGAAAGGGGGTTTAACGTCCTACTGTTCTACATCGACTGGGATAATGAAGACGGACATATGATATATATATAGTTTGCTATGAGGGTAATTGTGCTGGGTAGCGATACTACGGCAACCCTAGTCTTATATCTTAATTCCAACTGTCAAGGGTTCTTTTACATGCATGTCAATTTGTACACAGCTTTTCGTCTCTTACCAGACCCTCCATCTTGCACCGCTGACAAAAGTTGAGCCACGCCGAAAAATCCCGATGAACTTCCTCGATCAAACACGACTGGTTCACTTACCCACCGTGTCCCTTGGAAGCTCGTAACATCATGTGATTAGTATTTGACTGTGATAAAGATCTACTCTAATGACATTTGATTCTGTTCAAATCAACCATATTACCATTCTTTTCTTTGTTACAGCTTGTGAAGTCGTAACCAATGGTCGAGGGAGCTGTTTCCAGTACCGTTGTCCTTCAACACACAAAACTCTCCCGGTCGGTTTCGACAATCCACAGATATGTGTCAACAGTAATTTCTACCCATCAGTCTGCTGTGAACCTGATTCAGGTATTGAGTCATTTGTGAATCACATGATATCCTATTCATTTAAAAAATGCACTACTAACTTTTTGATGTTATCTTTATATATATATTATATAGAGTAACACAACCTATTAATTTTCTAGTAGCTTCCAATAGTCGTTCCACGGAATCACAAACTAATATGTGTTAAAGAATTTATCCTTTATTAATATCACTGTACAATTTATTGGCCCTTAATACAATGAAATGGCTGCACACTTAAAACATTTTAGTTTACGGTCACGATCTAGCGACACCTGGGGGGGGGGGGGTCTTATACGGGATGATACACCATACCAAGAGAATCAGCATTGAACATTCAACCACGAGATCATGGATATAAATCGGATATACCCAAGGTGTAATGGCATGCATGCAGATTGGGGGACTATTGAGCTACATGACCTTTCTGGGAGGCCTGGTATCACTAATTTGGGAAGTGAAGTTAACATAGCTAGCAGATAGCTAGCTGGTTGGATGTCCCTTCTTTCCGTTTGCATTAATATTGTCCACAGGATAGGTTCTTCAAAATTTTGTTTTTACTTGTCATTACAACTCTTGGATCTGAAAGACTCGTTATTTAACTCTTGTTCTGCCTGAAATGAAAGGTCAACCAATCAAATGGTCTGTCGAATCGACCGTTTGACCTTTTCGTGCGCGGAACTGTGGATAGACATTACCAGCCAATGACGTCTTTACTAACACCAGCGGATAGAAATCAAACAAAACAGAAGTAGATTTTAAAAGGCATGGCGGTCGCCAATTGGTTAATCGAATGACTGGCGTTATCGGGTCAAATGTCGCGTGCTTGATACCTGACGTCATATAACGTGGGCTCCAACTATAACTCGTTAGATCTACTATGTAGTGGAGGCCATCGAAAGTATAAAAAATCGAAACGAAATATAGATCTATATGCCATCGAAAGTATAAAAAAAACGAAACGAAATATAGATCTATATTTTTATTAGATTGGGTCGTGTCTGCTTGATATTTGATTTACTTGCCGACGAAATATTTTCAAAATACAAAAGTACAATAAATATCAGTCATTGGTGTGAGCTAATTTGCAAAAGTAATTCCAAAAAAAATCGGCGAGGATCAGATAAACATATTGCTGGGAAATTGGGTAAAAACTGACAGCCGATTCTCGCAAAATCAATTGTATAATATTTTGATAAGTACTATAAAATCTATTTCTGCATTCATAAACACGCTAGGCCGAAATAAAAGTATGCAAATCAATATGTAATATTTGTTTTTATTTTCAAGTATGGCATCAGGTATTGTAAATTTCATATAGTTCTCAGTGTACTTTTGTGATTTCTAATTTGACTAGCCTTTAAGCCGGTTGCACATTCGTTCAGATAACCAGTCTACTTGAATACATGTTTTCAAAGACAATTCGTATAATTTCAAAATGGTTGTGAACAGTAAATGTTTACAAAATAGCCCCATTTATTTTAATTGAATACCAGCAACAGCCTTTTGGACCATTTGCGTTTAGAAATGTGGACGTAATAATAAACTCACATTTTAATATGGATTTTCCCGGATTCAGAGTGCCAAGTAATTCCGATGGCATTCTTCAATATTTTGGTCCAATTCAGTACAACAATAAACAAACATGGCAATTAATAGCTTTTATTATACTTCTAATTGGTTGTTTATCTTTCTATGGCCAGTATCAGGCTTTTGTATTCCGATTAGCGTTTATTAGAATCAATAGGTACTGCATTGTATTTAGCTTATGCAATACTGAAATATATATTTTTTTCAGCTAAAGTAATAAATAACCCTTACAGCCCATACTACCCATATCCATCACCAACTCCATCTCCACCCAATGTAAACGGCATCTGTGGTATATCCAAAACCCAGAGGATATTAGCTGGTAGCCGTGCTACTCAATGTGCTTGGCCATGGCAAGTGTCTATCCGAGGCAATACCCAGGGTACTGGATACACCACCTACGAAAACAGTTTACCTCTTTGTGCTGGCGTCCTGATTGATAAACGATGGGTGTTGACTTCTGCTTATTGTCCTCTTCTGTAAGTATGTCAATCTACAACTTACAAGATATCAGCAAAACCTAATTTCTGAAAATAGAACACTTTCAACTTTTTTTTATTTAATGAAAGATCAGATTAACCAATTTATATATAGAGGGACATAACAAGCAAGCAATTTCACAAAAGTCGCTGTCATCGAGCGATTATTTGATTTGAAATATTGTTTTGTGTATCGTGGTAGGGCTGGATTTGGAAACGGCGTTACTGATGTATCTAAGAACTTATTGGTTGTGGTAGGGGAGAACAATATCGATAGACTAGAGACAGATCCTACAACCAGACAACAACAAGAACAAGTTTTAACTGTTATGAAACATTTCCTCCATCCACTCTTCAAATACAGTGTTCCCAGTGGATATCCAGAACTTCTTAATCTCAATGGCGAAGAAGTGGCTCGTAAGATTTATCTTTTAGGACTGCTTTTGCTCATATTTTGCTTTGGTTTTCTTTAATATTTACAGGGTCCTTTCTGAACCTATAAAGCAACCCTATCCCATCAATTGAAAGTTCATATTTTATCTTCGCGTTTATAGTGGCAATTGCAAATATATATTACTGTTTTAAAAAGCAATGTATCTTTGAATCACATGCACAGATTTGTGTCCAATAGACTCTACTATACATGTGTATCCAATGTATCTATTTTTTATTAATTAATATGGCAATAAATTAAATAAAGAACCGGTTTCTGACAATATGAATTAAATTTACGTTAATGAACCATGAAATCAGAGGATAAAGTCCTTGAATAATACCAAATTCTATTTCTTTCGGGAATTCATGAATTTATCTCTGCCTTGTTGCAGCATGTAATCTTTAATGACGTTTCCATTTTGCTTTATGTTGCAGCCTTCAACGTTGCTTTGTTGCAACTGAGTCAAGATGTCCAGATGACAGAATGTCGTAAACCAGCATGTCTGCCTACAGCTAATCCTACCAACCCTACTTATCCTACCAATTCTAATTATCCCACTAATCCTACTTATCCCGCTAATTCTAATTATCCCACCAATCCCACTTATCCAACTTACCCTGCCAATACTAATGTCCGCAGCAGTGGCGAATCTTGCAGTAGAAAAGATTGTTACATCGCCGGATGGGGTCTTTATGATAACACTAGTAAGTCAATGATTAGCTATAATTAACAATTATAAAAGTTCAAAAGGTTTCTGTAGCCAGACACAAAAGAATAACAAAAAATCATATTTGAGGAATATATCTCTTTTGACGGGCGTAAGTTAGTGATTATAATTTTAAAACAAACGTGAAAAATAAAATGGAAAGTAGCTTTATATCCGATATAAATATACATTAAAATCAATTTGCCCATCAGGCTTATATCCTATATCCCTACCCGCCCCCATCGGTTAACCCTGTAAAATGATCGAATAGAAAGATTTCAACCAAATTTGGTTTATTCTATCCGTCCATCCATCTGTTCATGTTTATACAATTTCCACTCATTTTAACGTATTTGACAATTTTAGTCAAGCCAGAATACATTGGAAGGCTCCGGGACAGGGCTCTTTTTAAGAAAAGAATTTAGAAATTTTCGACTTCATCGTTGTTCGGCTTAGACACACTCTTTTCTGAAGTAAATTCAATGATTTTAGTTATAAATATCTTTAATAAATTTTTTTAAGTAGTTCAGAATACATACCGTATTTTAAAAAGATATAATAGATTTCGTTAATGAAGATAGTAAACATGGAAATACTATTGCATAATCTAGCATATCTCTGAAACAATGGCGCGAGAAATCCGGGACTCGTTATAATCCAACGAAACACTTCAAGGAATAATATTATGATGATAACATTTTACGAGAATACACAGGAGTTGTTTCCCTTTAACCATTTCTCTTTTCTAAAAAGCCGTTTTTTTTTTATAACAATGCTCTAAGAAAGGCAACTTAAAGAGTAAATACCCTCCTTATTACCTTTCTAACAAGCTCCAGGCCATTTTACCACAGGGGTCATAAGTTTACTGTTTTACTAACTGTATTTGAACAAGACGTGTTAAATAAATATACCCAGAATATTGTGACAGTCTGCGATGATCCGTGATAGATTTAAAACCGATTAAACCCTTTTTCTAATTAAAGGAGAGCGACTAGTTGTCTATGTGTGATACCACGTCAGCATCTCTCCGTCAATTGGTGAATCTCTTTGTTTATTTAAATATGCACATATTGAACACCCCTGAAAGGTTCGTTTGCAATTGCGCTCCACTGGTCAACGCCTACACATTAAATAAAAAGACGATGAACAATATCTTAAAATTTAATTAATAATAAATTTTCTCGGTTGTTTTTAAATTGTTGTGAATATAAGTAATCTATTTTATATCGATTAATAGTACCGTTAGTACATTTTGTCACACCTGTTTTACTGCAGTTCCGTTTTCCATTAGCCCAGGTTAGGTGCATAGTAGTAGGATGTAAAACCCCATTTCAATTCATTTACTGCACGGTTGGGACGAAAAACCGAGGTCCCGTGTACACATTGGAGTGCACGTAAAAGATCCCTTTGCAGTTGGAATTCGATATAAGAGTAGGCCGTAGCGCCGCTGCCCGGGCAAAAAATTCCCTCAAAGCACACTGTATGGCGCATGCCCGTCTTCCATTAGCCCAGGTTGGCTGCATAATAGGAGGACGTTAAACCCCATTTCATTCATTCATTCATTCATTCATTCATTTACTGTAGTTAATGTTTAACGGGGCGTAACTCTTATATACTATTCGGGGTGAACAGTCCCATATGCTGATTACACTATTTTACCTGACTACACTATTTTGCTTATACCGTTTGTTTAGGATTTCGAATTTTGTCTAATGGTTTGGATTGTTCGTAGGCCTACTTTGTTTTATTTTATTAAGTTTAATAATAGTAACAGGTGATGTAAGCTAGTGGGAAGGCTTGCAAGAAAGGATGATGGCGCGTAAGCAGTTCTTGGGCCCCGGGTGATGCGGAGTAACAAAACACAAGGGCGAATAAACTAGTAAAACATTATCCCGGAAAGATCCAAGATCCAAGTGCTGATTACACTATTTTGCCATATTACACTATTTTCCCTACCGTTTTTTAGGACTTCGAATTGTGTCTATTGTTTTTGATTGTTCGTACTTGGGTTTATTTTATTTTTAATTATTACTAAGATGCGGTATTGTTATTCAATTACTTTAATTTTACCTTTCAGCCTATTCGTCTTATCTGTTACAAACACAAGTTAACCTATTCCAAACCGAGGTCTGTGACGCCATTGCTAGAGCTACTGGTAAAGTAAAGAGACCAGATGGTACTCTTTGTGGAGAACCACTTTCTACGGGCAATGTTCCATGTACTGTAAGTTTGTTTCTGTTTGTTCAGGACATTGGTTTTTTTTTCAGATTTAGCCAAAGTTTTTACTGCAATTTTTCAGCAGTATAACGCTTAATTTAAAAAAAATAAAATTCCATTTTGCATTCTACATTTTACTCGAGGTGATTTGATTATAAACGCCAATGTAACCCTCATTGCAGTCCCATATAACAACTTTTGGTCTTCGAAGGAATTATTACTGAGCAGAAATTCACTTCAGTCAGTTATATAGAGGGATAACTCGTGTTTTCCTTTGGCGTTCGCATCTATCGTAGCAGATCGTAGCAATTATCCCTGTGTTAAAATTATATTTGTTATGTGTTAACCAGTTCTATCACGTATGTGATAATAACTGGCACAAATATTGTCCGAGCAGCTCTCCTTTGCCTTTCCTTGTACATCTCAATGACTAGACAGAATAAATCTGATATGGTGGTTCTTCAGCTCTACTGATGTCAATTTAAACAGTATTTTATATTATCACACACGCAAAGATTGTAGGATATATATATAGAGAGAGATTGGGTTTAACGTCCATTCGACACAAAACTATGCCATTTCGGGACTAACATATGGTTTAATTTTATTTTAATAATTCGCTTGCGCGTAGGGTTCTCTTTAGCAGTGGGAGGAAACCAGGGACCCGAAGAAAACCCACGAGGCTGAACAGGCGATCCTACTTCTTGCCACGTACATCCAGGGATTCGAAACCAATCAGCCCCCACCCCTCCCGTAGGATATACGAAGAAACAATATATTTGAATATATTTGCAGGGTGATAATGGTGGTATGTTGGTATGTAACGATAATGGACGATGGACCCTCAGAGGAATTATTTCAAAATCATTTGTTGAGTGCAGTGACAAGGAACCAATAACAGTTGCTGATGTTGCAAACAGTCAGATTCGAACATGGATTGACTACATAAGAAATTCGAATCGGGCTTACTAAACCACTCCCGACCTCAGTGAGAACACTTTTTAATATAAAGTTAATTTATACTTTACGGAAATCATTAATATAATCAAAATAATATTGTACATAAAATATATCTAGTTCTCTCTAATGAACGTTGATCGTTCTGATGCTATCATTAACACGGCAGGACCAGCTTCTACCATGAGTTCCATGTGCCTCTAATCTATGATAATACTATATTTTAATAAAATAATTTTTAGAAGCCATGTTTGTTTGTTTAATACGGGAGTAGTGTCCCCTGCATGTGACGTCAGTGTTGACCGCCTAATGAATTTATTTACTCCCGCAATTGTCTAGTTGTGTCAAGTTTACGTTTAGCTCAATTGGGCGTACTTGATTAAACGTTCCGGAATTATCTCAATTCTGAAAATAGTGTCAAACCAGTGAAAAGGAGAATTTCGGGCTACAACGCATGCGTCACCTTAATAACAAATATCCCAGCCAATCATGGCAGCTGCAACATGTTTGTTACTTAAAATACCATTCGGCAAACCTCGACAGATCTTAATTGCGGCTGCATGACCATTTCCGCCATATTTGATCTATTTTAATGGTTCCGAATGCAAAAAATGGCTGTCCCCTTGGAGATTTCTAAGGAGAGTGTATTATATCAACAAACGTCACGTTTGGCATTGGGTTTGTGGAATTACCAGGGAATGTTATCAAACCAGTAGCCTTGAGACATTTATATCTCTGCTTATTTAGGTATACACACTCTACAAAAGACGCAATTTGGGGCTTTTTTGTAAACGCGACACGTTTTCCTGTTGAAAGTAAATCGGTAGCCGCTCGCAAATGCATGGGCGTAGGTACATATCACTTACTGTCATATATCTGAGTCAAGATGAAGGGTACCGGAATCTGTCGAGATTTGACGAATGTTAAAATACGTCCTGATTTTGCTAACACCACCACAGCTGTCGGGACTGCCAGAACTGTGATAGGACTGACTTCCGCGTCACTCGGTTGCAATTCTGTGAATTCGGGACGTTCTGGACTGTGAATCGAGCATCCCCTATAATCTGTCATCGTTTATGCTGGTGTCCAAGTTTCCATGATCGTTTGAATTGGCTGCTAACCTCTTTGTAGAAATCATCATTTCATTTTTAAATTATTTGTAAAAATCGCCTATTCCGATAGCTAATTCTTGTCACCGCTTTATCTGCGTTTTTCCGGTTGATTGTTTAACATTTTAATGAAGCAAATCGAAAGTATAACTGGTATATAAATTTTTGGCCTGGGTTTAATCACGTCAAATCAGGGCCGATAAAAGAAGATTTCGCCCAACACGTATAGGATGTGCTGCCTTTTTTATGGTCTGCACTGGTTGCCAAACCTGAGCGCCTGGAGGAAACCCACGAGGTTGAAAGGGGCCCCTATCTCAATGCCACATACGCTCACACCAGGGCTCGATAACCAAAGCCGTAAGCCAGAGGTGGCCGGCCAGCTAGAGGTCGAAGCGTGGCACTCTAGACCACTAGGCCATCCCAACCCCCTCATGTCTTAAACCTTTCTGGACGAATGATTCTTAAAATTGTGTGGTTTTAAAATATAGTTACTTCCCTTGAACTGTAATTTTGAATACTGAAATGACATTTAACTTTTGTCCACTCAATACTTCGGCCATTTAAGACTGGGGTTTGGTAATTTACATTCTCATGGTTACGTATGCAATGTGGGGATGGGGAGGGGTACGAATTTTAACTGCCAAACTGCTACGAGCTCGTTTACATGCATGCGAATATGGATCTCCGGTACCATCTGAACGGCTAAGTAAAGTTGACTTAAACCCCACAGTCGCAATCCCTAATGGGTTAAAACAGACCTGATAACTCCAGATTACTTTGTCTGGGCATAAAACCATCCAGCGAGAAAAGAATTTTATTATAAAATTCATTTGAACTAAATGTTTTTCAGTGCATTTGGTTCGAACATGATGAGAAAATCACCGATACCGATTTCCCACAAAGATAGATTTAAATTTACCATTAGTAACAATATATTTGTGACAGCACTTTGCGTTTGTTTGGACACGTTCAGCTTTTCCCCCAGTAAGATGGTCACATTGTCCACAACCAATAAGAGATAAACAAGACCGAATCTACTTCCTTGTGAACGTCGCGATGTTTAATTGTTAACCTTTAACCTTTAGATGCTGACCATCATATTCGTTTTTATCTGAACAAAAAGTTTAATAGATCATTATTAAAGACAATTATCAGCCTTTAATTCAAACCATCACAATTTGATTTTCGGCAGTGGCTATTATCGTGTGATTTATTACTAGTTATATATTTATATATTATTTTTACATGTTTTATTCTAGTGAGGCACATCCACCAAATCTACTTCAATTCATACACATAGCTATTTTGATTTGATTCTATCATAGTATTAAACTCTATCAATCTTTGTTGCTTTATCATCTTTGTTGCATATTCTGTATATATTTGCCCACATTCATATTTTTTGTATCATTCGCTTGATAAAGACGACAGTATCCTCGTCGAAACGTCGCTAAGTATCAAACTCAGTATATTGTGTATCCATAAAATTGTACCTTGTGTTGTATCAATCAGATAGTTGAATGGAAAGCATAGCATATTATGTTAAAAGAAAACATTAAAACAATTTCTGTCGCCTTCGCCCAAGGGGAATTTATCAATTTAATACTATAATAAGATAAGCTTTCTTCAGATAATGATAATGTTATATTTTAACCGTGTTAAAAAAAAGCTAGGAAATATTCGTTAAAAAATAAGCCGAGGTTTTGTATTTTATATTTTAGGATATGTATGTTAATTGTTAATTATATTTAAATAGATTAGTAAATATGAGTTTAAAGACTTTAAATATGTTCTGTGGAAAACTTTTCGGGGGTTCAGTCAAATGATCATTTATTTGATCACGTTTGATCCATTAAATATATTTTAATATAAACAACGTATTTTATCTGTTACTGGTTTCTTGTTCAATCTTCATGTTTCCGACTTTTAGGAGAACGAATCCCCCGCTAAACATCGACTTTCACGCGGTGCCCATTGTTTACTACGGGGTGGAGCACACGTTTCAAATCTCGTTTAGAAGGGAGAAAGAGAGAGAGAATGCGTTGTTTACTTTACATGAGTTGAAATAGAAAAGGGAGATATATAAAGGTTCATACAATAAATACGGATTTGGAGCTTAAAGACAAATCCAAGATGGCAGCAAAGAGTATCTGTCTTGTCCTGATTTTTGGTGTTGGACTGGCACTGTCCGTTCAGGACTACTGTAAGTTTAACTTTTATTTATTTATATTATTTTAAATTTATAGATTTGATATATTTAATTCTGAAGATTTCTGTAATTGCATCTTATCAAATGTGTGTTGCGTGTCTATAATACTATCGGTATATTAAATTTTTTTCAGGCTAGTTTTTATTTCAATTACATGTATTACAAAAAATAAGATAAATAAAACAAATAAAATAAATAAAATGAATAAAATAAATAAAATAAAACAAAATAAAATAAAATAATAAAATAAAATAAAATAAAATAAAATAAAATAAAATAAAATAAAATAAAATAAAATAAAATAAAATAAAATAAAATAAAATAATAAAATAAAATAAAATAAAATAAAATAAAATAAAATAAAATAAAATAAAATAAAATAAAATAAAATAAAAATAAATATAGGAATGAAATAAAATAAAAAAAATAAATATAGAAATGAAATATAATATAAGATAAAGAGAGGAATGAAATATAATATAAGATAAAGAGAGAGAGAGAGAGAGAGAGAGAGAGAGAGAGAGAGAGAGAGAGAGAGAGAGAGAGAGAGAGAGAGAAAGAGTTTAACGTCCACTCGACACGAACTAGGTCATTTCGTTAGACACGAAAAAATGAAATAGAATAATAATCGAACCAGTTTCAACCACAAATGCATTTACAAGCGCACGCTTGATACTCTGCAAACGCTAGTAAATATACAAGACATTAGATACAAATTCCTCAGATCGAACAGAATCTTAAAATAAGCTTCAGTTTGTTTCAAATACAAACATTATTTAAATATTATTTGAAATTTATATGATTATGAGTTTCGTGTTAGGACTTCAGCATCTAAATATATTTTTTATATATGGCAATTACTTATTAACTCACTCAGCGTTGGGATGAAACGTGTAGTTATTGGAAATAACTTTATTTTACGTCCGCTTCCGCCGAAGTGATATCGCGTAAATGGGAATTTATTTCAATATTAGAGGGTGCAGTAAAACGTAAATACTCCAAAATAAAAGAATTAAAAAAGGCCACTTGAATCGAAAAAAAATAACGAAAATTCTGGATAGTACTAATCTACTTATAATATTTAAAATTCTATACATAACAGAGCTGAATAATAACTTCTTCTGAGTGTGTAGTATTTTGACAAGGAAGGGTTGCTGTGTACGAAGTGAAAAATTGTGAAAAAAATACACTTTGTCATCATCAAATATTTGATGAGAATCTTTTGTATGACTACTTAAATGAAGAGGTGAGGGGGATAATAAATTAAAATCGTCAAATACTACATTATATGAATTATTTAACAATATATGACGAGGTTACTTTCTAAGTATCTTGATGAGTACTAAGAAAGTAAAAATGAAGAACATTGAAAAGGAGCATGTTGAATTTGACTCATATTCCAAAAGGGTTTATTCAGGGATGTCCTGTACGCCTTTTACTGTCCTTTACATAAAGAGGTGACCTGGATCTCTCTCACTGAAGTACACAATTAAAAAGGTGTGTTATAGTGTATTCACCGTAAGCAAATAATGTTGAACATCAGACAAGAAGACCAACACTTCAATATATTGCTATTTACGTGAAGGGCATAAGCAACATAGAATTTGAAAAGAAGAGTTAAATTTACAATTCACGTTAAACAAGACCCTGTAACTGTACCACGAACGTGTACGGGGTACTTAATTACCCACGAGAATGTTAAAAGTGTTAAAAACAAGAACACGCATAATCAAATCTAATTTAATTATGTCGTAACTGTTCTGGGACACTGATTTATTCAGCTGTATCAATTAAATGGGGTCCCGGTCTTGTAGGGTGTAATAAATACAGAATCTTAATAACTGTTATCAAAAATCATATTGTTATTGGCTTTAGTTACTTTTTTTGGCTTTTACGCCCGATTCCAATTAGGGCGATAATGCAGGCAGAATGTTTAACGTGTATCAGCCCTATCACAGATAGATATAAACCTAGGAATGATGATGTTGAAATTTGTAACACAGATTATTATATTAAAATCTATCAGTATTATTGGTCATATATGTAAATTGGATTCTGAAATTAATACTATAAATATATATCCAAAATTATTAGTACAACCGCAAAGCTGTACTACTTTGTTTCACGGTAAACGACGAAGAGATGAAATACGTTATCCTTGTAAAAGACAACGTATCTGTGCTAAAATAATATATCTTTTAATTGATAGTTTTAATTATTAACATACGCGATAGTAGATTTATAATTGAATTGTTGGTTAACGGATAGTTTTTATTTTTGATGCCTAATTAATAGTTTATAGGGGGTGGCGGATTTATAATAACATTGATGTTCCTCTCAACTTATAGTTAATAAGGAATGACCGATTTATAATAAAATTGATTTTCCTCTCAACTGATAGTTAATTAACAGTTTATAAATGATGGTATACTGATATCTAAATTCGTGGCAAATGGATAGTAAGTCAATAAAGATAATAATTAATGAGGGATGGTAGATTTATAATTAAATTGTTGGTTAACGGATAGTTTTAATTGCTGTCTAATTAATAGTTTATAAGGGGTGGCGGATTTATAATAAAATTGATTTTCCTCTCAACTAAACAGTTTATAAATGATGGTATGCTTATAATTGAATTTGTGGCAAATGGATAGTTAGTCAATAATTAATAAGGGATGGTAGATTTATAATACAATTTGATTGTAAACGGATAGTTAATATATAATCAGTGGTGGCAGATTATAATAATTAATTACATGTAATACTTGATATGATGGTAGATTTAGAATTGTATATATGGTAAATGAATAGTTAATTAATACACAAGAGGTGGCAAATTTGTAATCGAATAGATGGTTACAAGGAAACATGTAATTTTTCCATATTGTATTGCGACCTAGAGATGTTGCTGTATTGAAACAGTGACATCTCTAACAATAAGTAATTTTAGAATTTGATATTTGCACTGTTCGTGAAGTGAGGAGTGCGAAAACCTGTACGATTTAAACTACATGTACATAAAAACGAAATGAAATGGGGTTTAACGTATTACTGTTTAGCTCCGACTGGGCTAATAAAGACAGGCATACGCCATACAGTGTGCTATGAGGGACATTTTGTCCAGAAAGGCGCTACGACCAATCTTCAATCAAATTCCAACTACCAAGGGATATTTTACAAACACGCCAATGTGTACACGGGACGTCGGTATTCATCACATTCGAACTAGTATACAGCTGTCCTTGTCAGACCCCCGCCCCTCCTGCACCACCACTGACAAGTGGAAACCACCCCGGAAAATCTCGAAGAACGTTCTAGGCCAACACTTTATGCTAGAGATCAAAGCCAGCGCCTTACTCACTTAATCACCATGGCGCATGTGCAATTGAAAGGAAACGGTGCATGTATTTTAAAATTAGTGCTTTGTATTGTATTCAATTAGACGATACATAAACGTCGTCTACGTCTAAAGGTCTAGCCACAGAGTAAATTTACTCAATATTGTGACTATGTGTCACGTAATTATCATATTGAAAATATTATTTACATTAGAGCATTGGACAAACTATTTGCGAACTCCTCCCGAAAGACAAACGTACATCAATGGCAAATTGAAAAAGATTGAAAACCCGATTTACGTAAATGTTGAGATTTGCATGACGAAATATGATCACGGTCATAATAAGTGCATTTTATGCAAAGTGGTTCAGTAAGCTTAGCAAACTAGACACGTTCGACCCCGGTGTTGGTCTATATATATATATATATATATAACATTTACCAGCTTGGGAAGCTTTGCCCAGACAGCAAACTAATGCCTTCCAACTGGCAAGGGATCTTTTATGTGCACACACGACAATGTGTACACGAGACCTCGGTGTCTCCACCACATCCTAACGGCTAGATGTTGTTGCTCACGGAGCCCCCCCCCCCAACCCATTCTGCATCTCTGCCAAGATGCAAACACGCTGGAAGTACACTTGGAACTGTTCAGCTAACACCTTGAGCTAATGTAAGCGATGTAAGTGTAATATACCTGATTTCCTGTGTTATTAGTATCTGACACATCTCTAGCATTTCTGATCTCTGGTTTTTCACATCTCTAGGATGTATAAATCAACTATAGAATATTATAGCGTGCAATAAAATATAGAAATTTGTTTTGAAATCTATAATGCATAAGTCCAATATAGAAAATTATAGCTAGCCCTAAAGTAATGAAATTTGTTTTGAAATCTAGAATGCATAAGCCAAATATAGAATATTATAGCTAGCAATAAAATAAAGAAATTTGTTTTGAAATCTAGAATGCATACATTATAGAATATTATAGCTAGCAACGAAATAAAGAAATTTGTTTTGAAATATAGAATGCATAAGTCAAATATAGAATATTATCTATAATAATGAAATTTGTTTTGAAATCTAGAATGCATAAGTCATATATAGAAAATTATACCAAACAATACAATAAAGAAATTTGTTTCGAAATATACTTTTTAAAAACAAATAAATGATATCATTAACACATGCATTCTTAGACATAAAGAGCAATGTATAAAAAGAAAATTATTCCAAAATATTCCCACTTTTATTCGTGTTTATATATTTTGAATTAGTTTTGCAGATTTTACAATTGTTACCCATTGTGAATTTGTAAATTGAAATGAGAGAGAGAGAGAGAGAGAGAGAGAGAGAGAGAAATGGGGTTTAACGTCCTCTCGACACAAACTAAATCATTTCTAGACTAACATATGTTTTTAATGTTTTATTTCAATAATTCGCTAGTGCGTAGGAGTCTTTAGCAGTGGGGGGAAACCGGATGACCCAGAGAAAACCCACGAGGTTGGACGCTAGTAAATTGAAATGAAGAAGTTATAAAAAAAGTACCAACAAAATTTATTAGCCGTGAGAAGTTGTACAAAATGTACCATACATTCGGGCAAATTAGCGTGCACGTAAAAGAACTCTAGGCGTTGGAATTAAATATAAGAGCAGGTCGTAGCGCCGCTGTCCGGTCAAAAGTTTAATCCTAGTCGGTGCAGATAAGTAGGACGTTAAACCTAGTTTCATTTCATCATATACTTTCCTCACCATAATAAAGATTATGCATTTTTATTTCCAGGGTGTAAATTCCTAAGTGCGAATAATGGAGACAATGCCCAGTGTTTTGCCGGAAACAGTTGTCCATTTGGTTATACGGCCAATCCATATGGAAACAACCAGCTAGCATGTTTTTCCCCAGACAGTAGTACGGCATATACATGTTGTGTATCAAGTAAGTCATATTAAAGATGCATTATGTAAGAAGCAAATCTGCCTATTTTGTTTTTGTTTTAAGTTTTTTTGCCAATTAACAATACAAGTTTATAATTACACCAGACACAGGCGCAGGCAATTAAAACAAGAACTTACTCTTTTTAACTGATACTAATGTTGTAATAATAAGGGGGACTGCGCCACATATCATTTACATAAAAGAGAAATATAACGACAAAACATCATACTCCGAAAAGATGCATTAGCCAAAAGTGTCTATATTGCGTCAAATGTTATGTTAATTATTATTTAGACATTAATTCAACCAGCGCGCCCATAATGAACCATGTATTAATGTATTGACTGCTTGGTGATTTTAAAAGTTACGTTCGCTCCCCGGTTGATATTTTGTCCACTGAATTAAAAGCGTGCAGTCCTATTAGTTCGAACCTTTTAAAAAAAAAAGCACTTATTTATGTAATTATGTTCGGTGAATAAGCTAACAAACAAACAGCAGCAACTGTTTAGTCAACTCAACACACATTATTAATTGTTATCTTTTCGTTTGTGAATAAGTCATTTTAATTAATTTCTCAATGTTTTCTGGGGTAGATTTCCTTTGTTCATTACAAATGGCATTCGAAACCATTATGCCCAAGGACTACACGACGTCGGGTATTGATTTGAAAATGTTCAGTGTGTTTTAAATCTTGGATATTAGGATTCCAAATATTCATGGTAAGATAATGGATCGATATTGAACTCTTATTCGTATTTTTAATTTAGAATATCATGGATAATATTGCATTAGCGCTTTAGCTTCTTTAACTACGTCCTTCAACCCTATATATTTATATATATTGAAGCGAGCGATCGTTCAGAAGATGGATGAATAAGCTGGAAAACCAATTCGCAACCTTATTAGGCCAAATATAAAAAGGTCGATCCTGTCCATATATTCTTCTTAAATTATCACTTTAACATGTCTTTAACTTGCCGTTTAACGGAGATGCTCCGTTTTCGGTTCAACGATTGTATTCGTTATTTATTTGATTGGCGCTCTTTCCTCAACACAAGTGAAATAAATAAGTAACAATTTACCATCAATAAACCCTGACCCGTTTGGGGACAGCTGGATTACAGTGTAAATATACTAATAGTGTAAATATACGATTTATTTATTCACAGATTCCGCACCAACTACTGCTACTCCAATTAACCCAGTGCCACCAACCAGCAGCACTGCCGAATGTGGAATAATGACGAAGGTTAGTAAACTCATCAACGGTGACGCCAGCATCAGATGTCAATGGCCCTGGTTGATGTCTATTCGAGGACGACTAATCGGTACAACTGACACCATTAGCATGGCTAATACGAATGCATTGTGTGCTGGTGTTTTGATCGATGATAGCTGGGTTGTTACTACAGCGTTCTGTGCTTTTCTGTAAGTTGTGTAAATTTATTTAAGCTACTAAGTCACTTTTTCAATTGAAAAACACGAATAGACCCATATGGAATTCTCCTTTATTGTTATATAGCAATCGTTCTTTAAAATAGCTAAGTCTCTAACTCAATATCATCAAAAGTCTTCGACATTGAAAACATACATTATTTGTTAATTTAATCAATATTGATGTTGTAATCTTACTGGGAAAGGGTGAGCTGATATCTAATATTTAAGACAAAAAAAAGCATTTTACCATTGGTACACGAATCTTGTACCATAATGCGCTTCAGTACCATTTGTAACAAGGGACTCGAAGAACGATGCTAGATATATATTCCACAAGTCATGTCAAATGGTAACCTCATATTCTTATCAGGAGAGCATTCGCAATAAATACTGTCGGTGTTGGTTGATATAACCAGGCGCCAGAGATTGTCATTCGATTGAGACTTCTGGCGTATTTCGCTGTTCATAACTGATTTGAAATTAGAGTAAAACGGAAATGATTGAATGTAAATAAATTTATATACATTCATATTGCATTATTATATATATATATATATATATATATTTTATACAAAAACCTTGCGGATCACGATGCCTCCGGTACCAGGTGGGCCATGGTACCTAATTGGCTATGGTACCGCTACGTCCACCCATTTATGTCAATTTCAATATAGCTACTACTGTAATAAGTCTTTCCACCCATGTTAATGGATTATTTTATGGGAGTCGATGTAGCCCAATAGTAAGGCACCGGCTGATTAAGATTGAGAGAGAGAGAGAAATGGGGTTTAACGCCCACTCGACACAAACTAGGTCATTTCGCTACTAACATATGGTTTAATTTTAGCCGTGGGAGGAAACCGGAGGATCCGGAGAAACAGCACGATATTGGACAGGCGACCCTACCCCTTGCCACGTACAACCGGTGATTCGAGACCACGGCAATCGACTCAATGACAAGTCTACGCTACAGCGAGCGCACGTTAACCATTCAGCCCCCCCCCCCCGCGAAAACTAACATGGCGGTGTCGGATTCGTACGGCTTTTCCAGCGTGATTTCCAATTTTCAGAAGTGTTCCCTTAGCTCATAGCTCTTTAATAGTCCGGATGGAACAGAAAAGTAGGACGTTCAATCCTATTTCCTTTGTCGAGGTTTCTGATAAATTACATTCTTTTCAGGGCTGGTTTGAACGCAAACACCGACATCAGAAATAACATTTTAGTCGTTGCTGGCGAATATAATACATCCAGAATTGACGTAGATTTTCTCGGCCAAGCACAAGAACAAGAAAAACGGGTGGTTGATTATTTCATTCATCCTAGTTATATATTACGTGACAGTACTTCGTTTCTTGATGCCCTCAATTTCGCCGATAAACAACTGCTTACTGGTAAGATGAATAATTAGAGGAATTGCATAAACAATTTGTGGCTTGGTTTGTTTCCCATATTGTTAATCTGTATCACCATAAACTCCAGGGGCCGGTCGGTTGCTCAAAGCTCCGTTAATTTTTAACGATCGGTTAGCATGGAGTTAACGACGGATCGTTAACTTTTACAATTTACACAGAGAAAGATTGTTGCTCGTTAACTTGCCGTTATATTTAACGGAGATGTTGGGCTCCGATATCTGTTCAACGATGGTATTCGTGGGCTGTAACAAAATGTTATAGATTACCAGTTTAATTTTCGATAGAACATTCTTGAGGGTTGGGCGATAAGGGGGGGGGGGGCTATTCCATTTTCTATAGGATGAATTCTATAGTATTTTACAGAATTTGAGGGACTTGTAGAAAATAAGGGCCCAAAATATTCTGTAGTGCATTTTTCCATAATTTTTTCTACATATTTATTCTAAAAGGAAAAATAAAGTATTTCTGTTGTAAATTCTACATTTATCTTTTTGTCTTTAATCCAGTTTTGTGAAAAGACTGCACAGTTGTCCCACTATATCCAGTTTCTTGTTTTAATATAATCTTCTCTGTTAGAAATCAACCAATAAACAAACATTCTTCTCTTGGATTAACTTTAATCAATCCGTTAGACAACAGATTATGAAATTGACTTTCCAGCAACTCAGTTTTGAGCAACCGAACCTCGGAGTTTACAGTACTGAGAGACGCGTACACGATCTTAAGAGGAAGTAAACCCGATACCTGGCCACAATTGAGCAATTACAAACAGAAAACAATTTGGCAATTAATGGGCCATAAGCTAGCCTACGATATTTGTTGGATTATAGTCCGATTTGCTGCAAAACTTTCCTTCGTGATTAACGATTAAATGGATAATCGAGACTATTAGTTTCGTCTTACCGATTTCACTAATGATGATCGAGGCTAGGCGGAACTTTCATCCGCTTAGTTCTCGGTTTATAGTGGATCTATGTGACTGAAATATTCAGCAAATTGCCTTTACATTATGTAGTGTGTAACTATTATTGTGAGGATTGATAAATCGTTATCTAATCTCCCTTAATGGATCGTTAAATATTGAAACATTTGGTGACGTCAACATATTGACAAGAAGATCCATGTGAACATAGGTTTTCACGCTTTACAACTGTGTTGTATTCTTTCAATTGAATTAAAATACAGATCTATATAAACGAAATTTGATCTGTGTTTTAATCAGATTGGTATTCTTTTTATGTTTATCTTCTCTAAGTTTTTCTTTCCGTGGTTTCTATACGGTTCATGCTTATCAACTGCTCGTGTTTCAGGAGGAAATATTGCTTTACTGAAATTGGCTACTCCCGTTACATACACGGAATGCATCAAGAAAGCGTGTTATGCTAGAGATGTGGGAGCAAGCACCGACTGCGGCAATGATGAATGTTATGTCGCAGGTTGGGGTATAACTCAGAGTGCAGGTAAGAATTATTCAAAATTATATGTTAAAAGCACTTGCAAGAATGTGGAAGAATTTGACATTAAAACATCTGATTGTCACTTGCATTTGTTTTTTGTTTTTTTTAACACAATCTAAGTTGTCACGGTAGCTAAGTGGGTAAGACGCTGGCTCGCTGACCTGGAGGTCGGGTGTTCAATCCCAGCATTGGCCGTGAAAGTTCAACCAGATTTCCCGGCGTGGTTTCCCCTTGTCAGTGATGCAAGACGGAGGGCCTAACAAGGACTGTTGTCCAGACGTTCGGGTGGGACGAAAAACCGAGGTCCCGTGTACACATTCGCGTGCACGTAAAAGATCTCTTGACAGTTGGAATTCTATATAACAGTAGGCCGTAGCGTCGCTGCGCTGTACGGGCAAAATTTCCCTCGGAGCACACTGTATTGCGTATTCCCGTCTCCATTAGCCTAGGTTAGGAGCAGAACAATAGGAAGTTCAACCCCATTTCATTTCATTTCTATGCCAAAATGATCTAAGATTGGTTATTCAACGTTTAGTAGTTGTTTACCCTTGTCAGTGGTGCAGAACGGAGGGCTGACAAGGACGATTGGCTGCTCGCCCGGATGGTTACGAAAAACCAAGGTCCCGTGTTAACATTGACCTACACCCAAAAGAACCGTTAATTGACAGCTGGAATTGGGGCAGGTTGCAGTGTCGCTGCCTGGGTAGATACCCCCTTTACAAACATTTTGTTTTTGTTTTTACAGGTTTTTCAGAAATACCTCTTGAAGCTAGGGTTGAAACTTATCGAACGGAAGCTTGTGAAGCCATTGCTCGTTATAGTGGAAATTCTCTCTACCAGACTCAACCAGCTACCTTCTGTGCATCAGCTTTACGTAGCGGTACCACTCCTTGTTTGGTAAGCTTATAAACTGTTCGTTTTCCACCAAGGTTAGAACCGGAGCCTGTTTCACAAAATATAAACTAAAATAAAATCCAAATTTTAGTAATTTGATTGGATAATATTAGTTTGATTTTAGTCCTTAGTCAGTCAAATTTGAAGTGAAACAGGGCCCCGTGGTCTATAGATTCTGGCCCTTTCTTAGTTACAATCTAATTCCCGCAATCGCACGCGATAACAATTCAGCCATCAACCTCACATCACGATTCGCCTGTCCAGCTTTATTACAGTTTCAAGGGAGTGTTCGCCGTCCACTTTTATTTTTTCCTATTTTCTTTTTGTCTCAAATATTGGTAAGATAATAATACCAATGTTGATTTAAACAGACCAGTAATTGTTTTTTGCCTTCATCAATGTTTTTAAATTTTTGATCCAGTATGGCAGATATTTGAAAATATATTGAATGATTTTAGGGTGATAACGGCGGTATGGTCATCTGTAACCAGCGAGGAAGGTATGCTCTCCATGGATTGGTTGCCAAACCCGAGTTAGACTGTGACGACAACAAACCCTTTATTGCATCTGATGTCACAGTTGTTCAAGATTGGATTGATACTATTATTGCTACAAATTAAATGCAAATCCAACAGTATCAAAAACTTGATTTCTGAAATATTCAACAGGTTTTTGATGTAACATCGACAAAGGCCCTTTTAATAGACCAAAAATGTAATTGTACAAATATGGTTATTCGATATATGTTTTAGATATTTTTTCCACAAAGTGAGATATAATATTTTGCTAATTCTAGACTAACAAGACACTATTATAATTTATTTTCTTGCCATTTCAAGGATCTTGTAACCCCTATTTAACATACTCTTGCCGTTGTATTGTATACTTACACATTGTTACCTGAAATTGATTTCTAAATGTTTCATTAACATAAGCGCTTTAATTTTTTTTGTAAATAAACTGTGTTCTTTGTCTTTGTTATTGTGTTCGTGCAGTGCTCATCTGAAATGGGGTTTAGCGTCGTACGCCCCAGGTTCTAGAAGACTAGCATACGCTATGCATTATGTGGTGTGACGTGGGGAAATCTTGACCTGGCAGCGATGTTTCCACCAACCGTTCATAAAAATTGCAACTGCCATGGTTTAGATGCAAGCTAAGGGGTACACACATAACCCTCAAAGACTTGCTCGGTCTATGCAGGGATCGAACACCTGGCGTCTAGGCTAGCGAGCCAGCGTCTTACCCATTTAGCCACCATGATCCCCAAAAGACTTTGTCAGGCTTTACGTCCTGTACAACGGACCGAATCCTAGACCTCCACCCTGGCTCCCAGCATTACCAGATGATTATATGGCTTAGCAGAGCATCGTCTTTGTCGAGTTGTGGGGCGGATTGCTGGATTCGGATTGAACAATATCATCGGGCGATATGGCAGCTGTGAAGAAAGGGATAGTTCATTTGTAGTAACAAATTTATGAGCTCCTGTACTTAAAATAACAGGCGAAATGAAATAAAATTGGGTTTAACGTCCTACTGTTCTGATCCTAAACTGGGCTAATGAGGACGGGCATACGCCATACAGTGTGCTATGAAGAAAATTTTGCCCGGCAAGCAGCGCTTTGGCCTACTCTTATATCGAATTTCAATAACCAAGGGATCTTTTACGTGTACGCCAATGTGTACACGGGACCTCGGTTTTCCGTACCATCCGAACGACTAGACAGCTGTCCTTGTCAGGACCTCAATATTTCCTTTTGTTTTCTAATACTTCCCATGACCACCACTACAAGAATATCTGACCGGTTGCAGTGGGAGGTCGTGACACGGGTCATACGACCGGCTTCTGACCTTATATTATGACGTCAGGCATTGATTAATTAATGAGCGTTGACGTGTCTATAGTTGTTCACCCACAGTACTGTGCATCGGACGACAAAAACTTGCCGTAACAGACCATTTCATTGAATAATCCCTTCAACCAGAACGCGAGTTATATAATAATTCTTCCAGGTCCCATTGTTGTGAAAACAAGTAAAACGAAATTTTGAACTATAAAAAAACGAAACGAAATAGGATCTGTGTTTTAATCAGATTTGCATTTTCAAAAACTTCAGCCATTAAACACTGATTGTATAAGACTAAGAATGACAGGTGGTAACCTTGTACTGCAGGTAAATTAAAATCGATTATAAAGAGATTTCAATTTTAACATTATATATATTTTACACTGTTTCTAATTTACTCTGCATCAAAGACACACGAGTGTGAGAAAGCAATCAATATTTAAAGATACATTATGCAAGAGCTAAATCTGATTATTGCAAGTCTTAATTTAGGCTTCAGATGTTATAGAAATTTCAAATTAGATCTTTATTTAAACAACAAGACCCAAATCAACTCTGTAGACCAACGGATGGCTCGGCTACAACTTTTATTTAAATAGTATGTAACTGATTAATTAAATCAAATATGGCGCACCACGATGAGATTATTAACTGCTATGTTTACGGCATTAATTATATCGAGGCTAAATGATAGAGTGGACTTAGCGAGGCCGCTTTTAAGTGATTACGCATTAGCAAGCGAGTTAACGTCCACTCGACACAAACTAGGTCATTTCGGGATCAACATACGCATTAATTTTATTTCAATAATTCGCTTGTGCGTAGGGGTATTTAACAGTGGGAGAAAACCGGAGGACCCGGAGAAAACCCACGAGGTTGAAAAGGTCACCTTACTGCTTGTCACGTACAACCGGCGATTCGAAACCACGCCAGTTGACTCAATGACATGCTTTATGACACAGCGCGCACGTGCTAATCATCCCCCCACCCCGGTTTGATAAAGCAATCAATATAATAAAGTTGTTGAAAGGCCTAGAGCGAGGCATTTGATAAAGTATATACATGTATACAACAGCTGTGTATCAATATATTACATTAAATGTTTCGCTCAGTACATTTAAACCTGCACATACTGGGTACGATAGGAACCGTATTAATGGGTTGCGCGATTCTGAATTGACGCGCAATTCTCATTCAGATTTGCATAATTAGTAGAACAGAGTTAATCTTCACGTCACAGTCTTTTGGGTTCCTTCCATCAGAGCACTAAGTGGACATGTGTGAATTACTTTAATGACGTAAAACAACAGGAGTACCATGGTTAATTACAACACTCTAATTAATGCCCATTCATAAAGTTGAAAAAGTCGATTAACATCAGTTACAATTCTATATTGCTGGTTCCATAGAACAGAAAAATATTTTGTTTTGTCCAGCCCTGTTTAGAGTTTCGGATTTTTCTGGAAAGTAGAAAACAGAACCATAAATTATATTGCGTATTTTACTGAATGGTAAAATCCAACTGTTGGTAGCCACCGGTGTTGTCGCGGTACTTGTTGGTTTTGGGTTATCCATTGGTTCTTTTGGAGACATGTTTGCCAGAAAATAAATTAAACAATTCAAGTTCAACGTATGCCCAATTTTCGAAAACTGCATAAAATAATCACGAATCTCATTTATTGGGGCCTTTGTTGTCTTAGCCACATTTCATGAATTGTGAGACTGGATAAATCCATGATCTGTTTCAACATCCAGGTTCGACTGTCCACCATTTCTGTTAACTATAATTCTAATTGCGTAGAAAGGCGAACAAACCGGATATACAACCGATGCGCAATTGCCAGATAATGTCTGAGCAGCCTTTGTCTCAAGGTTATATTAAGTATGCCCATAGTTGGCCTTTCTCCTATCTAGCAATATCACATTTTCTAACTTGTTCAGCGATATTGTAGGATCATCCATTATGCCATTTGAACGTGATCCGAACTTGCGAACATCCTCTATTCTTCCGTAATAAGGACATCCTAGATCCCCACAATACCCAATACGCTCGTTTCCATAAGGGTTGAAAAACAATACTTGCTTGATCCGACGCATCCGTAGACCTGCGGAAATAAGATTGAGAATCTATTGGCCGTATTTCATATTGTTGTGGTCTTTAAATCCAAGGAATGCGAACTGTCTTATGAAACTGTCTAAATTGATGATAAGGATAATTGTATCTCCGAACGATGTTTCGATCATGTTTAGTTAGGCCATTTCAGACAGATACACACAACCAAAGAAACAAACAGCTGCAAATTCACGCGCAAAACATGGTTACCTAAATCGAACTACCTTGATGTTTTGAAACTTTTATTTATACCGTGAAACATAAGCCAATTGTGAACCCCCCTCAATTTTTAAAATATTTATTCAGTGACTTTCATGTTTAACCAATTGCCTCTTCTGCCAGATTACAATTACACCGTGTTCTGATCAGAAGTTAATGAGCTGGTGTCCTTAATAACAAGGACGTAATAGAAATGCAATGATGTCTTGTTTAGGTTTAAACAAGACCTTGTGAAGAACCATCATTCTTAGTAAGAAAATGCATCCCTTTTCAAAAATACTTGAAGATAATTTATTCTCAGATAATTGCGGGGTGGGGTGGGGGCTTTAAGAACGCTCCCAAGAAATCATAATTGTGGGGGGGGGGGTAGCAAAAAATCTAAACGGTCAACCTCTACAAATTTATGATGAGGAGATTGCCAAATGTGGTCCCCGTTGTGCCTATAAAGATTGGAACCAACGGAATGTTGTGAAAAAGGCTACAGCCTGTGAAGTTACAGCCATTTAACATTGAAGTCAATGGGCAAATAATTACTAGTCTGATCCCATCTAACAAAAGGAGTTATCTACCTTGAACTCCGTAACGATTACTGAACACAGTGAACAGCTGGGTTCTTCTCATTAAAAACCTGTACTTAACATAACACTAATGGTATTGTGGCGACACTAGCAACCAGCTGTATTTACAATAATCAAGTACAAATTAAAGCAAGAAGAACATAATAATTATAATATAATTATAATAATAATATTACAAAAAAATCTCCATTATATTATTTTGAACAATTTACATAAATTTGATTATCTGATTATCTACTGTTTTAACTATTATAGCGAGAACCGCCAGTTCTTTATTACATCGCCATAATGCCGCTTTACGTTAATAAGTTTGTGGTATTCAATGGCATTATTTAGAATCAACGTTTTGCTAAAAGTTAAAGTAACTTTAACTGTTAGTGTTTAGGCTTTTAGTGATATTCAAAAGCCAGTTTAAAGGAGCTAAATCGCCAATATTTGGGACCTAGACATTGACACAAATGGGTCGCAACGTATGTAATAATGTAATATGAAAGTATACAAACTGATTTATATACACATATATTCAATCACTTTCGTTTTTACTCTAATTTATAATCAACTATGTTCCGCGAAATACGCGAGAATTTCACGTCTTGTCGCTATGTTTGTCTTTGTGTAAATCATACGTGGTGCAGTCCCCCTGCACTTACTATTAGTAAGTCGACACATTAAGAAAGACTTTGAACACAGGCCCTCCTTTTACTAAAGGGATAATCCCGATATTTGTTTTGGAAAAAAACTGTTTAATTTTGTGTTAAAATCCCTTAAAATATCCGAGACAAGGTTCGAGCGACAACTTCAGTATTTATTATACGTTTGCAAACGACTTAAATCCGTCAGTCTTCATCTGGAATTTGAGACCCGTGCCCCAAGGTGTATTTTGTGGTATCTGGATTAAACCAAACATTTTTATATAAAAATAATGTGTAGTTGAAATTTGAAAGTACAGCACGTGTGTTTATTCACTTCATGACCCTCTCAAGTAACCGTAGTCGGTTATAAGGTCACCCAACATAACAATTGACCCGTAATCTTAAAAGGGTTACGTGTCCGGATAAGCAGTTTTGGCGACTCAATATTTTGAGTTGAAATTTTGAGACAAGGTAAATACACCATTCCCTATATTTTGGCGTTTTATTTTCACACATATATTCAATCGCCTCCATTTTTACTCTAATTTCAAAACAGTTATGTTCCGCGAAATACGCGAGAATTTTACACTTAGTAAGTCGACAAGGGGGAGAGAGAATGAGTGAACGTAGAAGGGCGTAGGGGTCTTCAGCTGTTTGTCTTCTTCATTAATCCATTTAGTCGCCGACGCATTTAGACCAGAGAGAGAGAGAGAGAGAGAGAAAATGGGGTTTAACGTCCACTCGACACAAACTATGTCATTTCGGGACTAACATGTGGTTTAATTTAATTTCAATACTTCGCTTGCGCGTATGGGGCTTTAGCAGTGGGAGGACCCGGAAAAACACACGAGGCTGGACAGGCGATCCTACTCCTTGTCAAGTACAACCGAGGACTCGAAACGACGCCAGTTGACCCAATGACTGGCCTTATGATACATCACACAGGTGCTAACCCTTCGGCCACCCACCCCCAGATAAATAAGAACTACACAAGATTCCATAATCCAACCTTCAATAAGCAATTTTTTTCAAATATTCACCAAATTGTTTGTATATTGATACCATAAATATTACACAAGCCGGTGATTCAAAGTCTTGGGCTGCATAATTTAATTATTTGTTTATTATTTGCTGCAATATGTGCATAGCGCTAAATATTGACTTGACGCACGACTTGGGTTGAAACCTATTGGAAATCAGTGCAAAAGGAAATAGATTAATTATTGACAT
This sequence comes from Patella pellucida, assembly GCA_917208275.1. Classification (NCBI taxonomy): domain Eukaryota; kingdom Metazoa; phylum Mollusca; class Gastropoda; family Patellidae; genus Patella; species Patella pellucida. The sequence goes on from OU795039.1 coordinate 71,141,351, forward strand.
ACGTCCGACAGACAATGGCTGTAATTGTTATTTTGAGCACATGTTACCACATGAGTTTTTTGAACTACTCATATCAATTGAACATTTCTGTCAAATTAATTCACTCCGAGTCGAGTTATCGACAATACCAATGCATGGTAGCATCGATTGCCGGTATTACCGTTATTTAACGATAATAAACAAAGTTATATCATCAACTGCAAATCGTATTATAATTTATTGAAAATCTAACGTATACGATGGCATCAAGAGTTGATTATGGTCTTGGTAAGTTTTTATGAATGTCTAATTAATATTTAAGAAAATATTTAAGGCATAAAGAAAGACCTGCCATAATTTTTTAAATATGTTCCATATATCAATTGCCATGGTGTTTAACATCCCACCTTTATGCAAATGAAATGGAATGATATATGGTTTTGAACCCCTTTTTCTGTATCGAAAGGGCTAATGAACAAGGATATACAGTTTACAGTGTCCTGGGAGAGAAATGTGATCTACGGCCTACTCTCACGGGATCTGGAGTTTTCTTCCTGTCGTTCCTTGTCAGACCTTCTTTCTTGCAACACTGACAAGGGGGTACCACGCCGGAAAATCCAGATGAACTTTCTCGGTCAACACCACAATAGAAAAAGGAACCCCTCACCGTGTTTCCACCTCCTTTATGTACCGATATGGCTAATGAAGACGGTTTACGCCATGAAGTGCTCGATCAAGGACATGTTTTACGAACAACACTCAAATTCTGACTGTCAATGTCAGCGTGGATACAACCAGAGTGAATACTGATGGTATAGACGGAACTATTGGTCTTTTAAGTTCATTGGTAAATAGTTATCCAGATGCATTGCTGGAAGTGTGACCATCCAGCTCGAATATTTGCCCGCGCAGCAAATATATCCCAATTGCCAAAGGTTCTTTTACGTGCATGCTAGTACGTACGTTCTACTACGGGTTTTCGTCCCATCCGAAAGAGCAGACGCCGTTCCTGCCAGCAGAATTCGCCCTGTATCTGTTACCACTCGTCACTTCAGTCATTTATATAGAAGGATAACCTGTGTTTTCTTTTTGTGTTCGTCACTTCCTTTTGTAGAAACTTTGATTAGGCTCTATGTTAAAATTATATTTGCACCATGTTTAACATCACATATCTGATAATGACTGACACCTAAAGTACAACTAAAGTCATTGTTTTAGCCTATACTATCTCCATGATAATATACATGTATGTCTACTACAGCGTTACATCCCACTTCTACCTCGTTGCCATTGGCAACCTTTGATAAAACTGGCCTGTTTATTTCCAATACAGGCTTAAAAGTATCCGTGTATCAGAAATGAACAGTACACTTTTTAAAAAAAGTACTGCCCATTCCCTACAAACGAACACTTCTACACTGTTTAAGATACCATTCAAGCAATAAGTAGCGGACCCAGATCGCAATGATAGCTATGGCTTTATACAATGCAGCCGGACAAATAACATGAAACAACTAGTCAAAATCACAGTAACAAAACAAACCGGGTGGAACAAACTGGCAGTTCAAAAATATATACAATGACATTAAATTAACTAAACATCATATTACACAAATCAATTATTATACATGTCAATTGGCACCTATTCCATAATTTGGTTTGATTTATATTAATATGCAAAACATATAAACGAGAACACTGAATAATTATTGTAATTGTGACGATAAAAGGCGCAGTTCTCTTGCTGGACACTTCACAGACATTTAAAATAAGCAGGATAAAAACAAAAACGCCTAGAAAGACATCTATTTTATTACAAATAATTCGTTGATGCACACTTTCACCAGGAATGACCCACGTTTCGCACTTCCTTCACACTACATTTAATAATAATATTATTAATATTGCGGTCTTCTACGATGTGGTCTAAACAAACACGTGATTGTTTTACGCCCAGGGTATAGCTAGACGCACGTGTATATACTACTCAGCTCGTCTCTCGACTGCGAAATCATTCTACCATGAAATGTAACGGGAGGCTCAGAAAGGGATAAATGAAATAACGTTTGTCACTTTTCGGTTGAAACGACTCGATAATAAATACTATTTTTTACATATCGCTTCAAAATACTCGATAGAAATGTGATGTAAGTGACTTATTAGCACCTCGGAAAGGTCGCTAATAACTACTACTTAACACTGTTCATGACGTGCATTTTGCATATCGATAGTTCATTGACCAATCACGATATGTTACCGAGATTTCGCCTAATAGATGGATGCAGCTATGGCGGATGTGGCGCGCCAGACAGGGTAAGCTTACTCTTTCGGACACCTGTTACCACTGTTTGTCGTGTATTTTGTACACGGTGAACAGTTAATATGCTGATTACACAATTTTGCCAGATTACACTATTTTGCCTATACCGCTTTTTTTTAGACTTCAAATTTTGTCTAATGGTTTGGATTGTCCGTACTTGGTTTTAATTTGGGGGGTTGGATGGCCGAATGGTAGAGCACGTGCGCGCTGTATCATTAGGCCTGTAACTGAGTCAGCTGGCGTGGTTTCGAATCCCCGGTTGTACGTGGCAATGAGTAGGGCTGCCTGTCTAACCTCGTGGGGTTTCTCCGGGTCCTCCGGTTCTCCTCCACTGCTTAAGACCCCTACATGCAAATAAATTTCAACCATATGTTAGTCCCAAAATTACCTAGTTTGTGTCGAGTGGACGTTAAACCCCATTTCTCTCTCTCTCTCTCTGGTTTTAATTTATATTTATCATATTAATTGGACTAATTGTCCTTTAATAACACATGGCATTATGCCTGTGTAGCTGTATTTAAACGAAATCAAATTTCTCACGTATCATTAAAAGTAATTTTTAGCAGATGTTGGACGACGAATTAAAATTTGCATTGTCTACTTATTCGTCTTATTTTATAGGCTCAATTTACATCGCCCTTAAACGTTTACTTTCAAATCCCATGCAAATACTCGATCTGTGACCAGCTGGCTTTATCTTCCAATGATTGTCCAATGAATAGCTAATGTCCACCAACACTGCAGTTCTGCCACTGTGAGCTCCAATTGAGAATAGGAAACTGGTCAGATGCCGCAGTTTGTTCGATTAGGTATTGAATTAATATTGTCATCTGTGTATTTTATATATTTATGTACTAATGTTTTTTGTGCCTATTCTTCGTACTTTTTTTGCAGGAAGAGTTTTAACAGACAACCTCAGGTAGAATAAAATCCATGAATGAACAGGACATCGCCGTACACCATACTGACATTTGGAGATGCACATACGTTTGTTTTATTTAACATTGACACACGCGAGGCGAGCAGGCAGTGGTTTTTGCACCTACTGCCAATGGTTCATGTTTCCAAGTAGTCGTTGGTCTTGTCGGAACATATGAGCGCTTTTCTAAAAAAAAAAAAAAAGATGATATACGAGGTAAACATTTCAATTTTGTTTTTTATTCACAGACATGACGATGATTCTATGTCGATTAAGAAAAGGATTATTCGTGGCTTTCATTTTGGGGTAAGTAAATCTGTTTAACAGTTAAAGAAAATGAAATGAAATGGGGTTTAACGTCCTACTGTTCTGCTCCTAAACTGGGCCAATCTAGACGGACATACGCCATACAGTGTGCTACGAGGGAAATTTTACTACGGATACGGCCTGATCTTTAACGCGCACACCAATGTGTACACGCTACCTCTGTTTTTCGTCCCATCCGAACGACTAGACAGCTGTCCTTGTCAGCACCCCCCGTCCTGCATCACTGACACGGGGGAAACCATAACAGTCAAAAAACAACATAGAGTGTTGTAGAACATCTAGTGTGGAGCAGAAGCCTAGTGTGGAACAGCACTGGACTGGTGTGTAAGGCGCTTGCTGCTCAAAACCCTGCAGGTCACAGGTTCCATCCCCGTGTTGGCACAGAAAGTACCTCTTATTTTCCGGTCTGATTTCGCAATATCACTGATGCAGATGATGGGGGGTTTGGCAAGAAATTAAATGGGGTTTAACGTCCTACTTGTCTGCTCCTAACGTGGTCTAATGAAGACAGGCATATGCGATACAGTGTGATATGAGGGAAATTTTGCTTGGGCAGCGCTACGGCCTACTCCTATATCGAATTCCAACGGCCAGGGGATCTGTCACGCCGTTCCAATGGGAAGAAAAACCGAGCACCCGTCAACACGTAAAAGAAACATTGACAGTTGGAATTCGAAATAAGAGTGATGCGTTGCATATTGCATGACATCTGCCCGTCTTCATTTGGCACAATGGAGCAAAAACAGGAAATTATGCATATTTAGACTTTTGGAACTACATTTGTAATAATTCTGTGTTTATGGTGTCATGATTGGTATTTGTCTGACACTATGCTTTTTCTTTGTTTATAGATTTGCTGTGTATTGTTATCTGTCAAACTTTAAGAAAATAGATTCCAACGGTCGATTAACAGTTTGTAGGAAAAATATCAACAACATCGCTTTCTTGAAAGTTCATAAATGTGGCAGTACAACTGTTTCGAATATCATTCAGCGCTTTGGAATGAGGAATGATCTTAACTTGGTTCTTCCGGATAAACCTCACGAAGGACATTTCTGGGTTTTGGGAAGTTTAGAAAATTTTGATTGGCAATCGATCATACCATTACCCAAAGGTCGGGTGTATAATATATTATCCGTTGATACGATTTATAACCACACTATGTACAGAACACTTATTCCAAATAACCCATTTATCCTTGGAATTGTGCGGGATCCGGTGGAGAGATTTATATCCATGGATTTCTACGAAGGTAGGGGAATTCCTTTGGTGAATAGATACAAAGGTGACCCTTACATCTATGCTCATATTAAAGGCGAAGCCGAAACAGATGAATTATCAGCGATCAGGGGAATGGCGTATGATTTTGGTCTTCCTGTTGCACAGCGAAATGACGAGGCTAGTATAAGATCGCTTGTAGAGCTTATCGATGTAGAATTCAACTTTGTGATGGTGATGGAATATTTTGACGAATCTCTTGTATTGTTAAAAAGGAAACTGTGCTGGGACACTAGGGACGTGCTTTATATCAAACGTAACCAGAACTCGGAGAAGAAACAGTATGCACTTCGTCCTGAACATCGCCGAAATCTGAGAAATATACAGAAAGCAGACGTAAATATTTACGAACATTTTAAAGGAAAACTTTTTAAAGAAATCACTTCTTTGGGAACTGAAGCGCTAGACGAGGTTCACAATTTTAAAAATCTGTTAAGAATAATTGGTGATTTCTGTGCCGTTAAGACACCATTTAAGTTAACGATAACAGCAACGGCCTGGAACGAAGCATTCGAGATAGACCAGAGTGAATGTGCAGTAATGTTACTGAATGAGTTTGAACTAGTTAAAGAGTTACAAGACCGACAGAGACAAATATTTTCTGGTAATAAATCATAACATACAGCTCTATGGATAACATTCATTGGTTTATTAAAGATACATTATGTAGGATTTAGATAAAGAGTTGACTGTTCTCACTATAATAGTTAAAAACTAGATAATGTAAAGGTTATTTGTTGAAAATTTCAGTCAACTTGATCCCCTTTGAACCGAAATATCAGCTTTGGTCATTTCCGTCTAGCGTCATTCATCATTACTAAAATTAGTACGTTAAAAGGTATAGTCTCGATTATCCACTGTTTTTATTTAATTATCAATGAATGAATGAATGAAATGGGGTTTAACGTCCTACGCTTAAGCACCTAACCTGAGCTAATTGAAGACGGGCATACGCCACAGTGTGCAATGAGGGAAATTTTGTCCGGGCAGCGGCGCTACGGCCTACTCTCATATCGAATTCCAACTGCCAAGGGATCTTTTACGTGCACTCCAATTCGTACACGGGACCTAATTATCAATGAGTGTTAGCAGTAGATCGGATCCCAATCCAGTACATATCGAAGGCTAGCCTGGATAAGGTAATTAATGTCTAATTGATAAATCAAATAAGATTTCAGGCCTAAAGAAAGACATGTAAAGGGCAGATTTAGCTCTTGCATAATGTATGTTTACCTGCAATGTTTTAATAATGATACTCTCATGGTTATCAAGCAATGCTTAAATATATCGATTAACAAATCTGACAACAAGAATATTAAGTCTTAATTTCAGATTTGTAATGAATCAAAAACACCCCTCATCCAAATGATGATTCAAGTTATTAACTGATGGGGGGGGGGTATCATAAAATCTATCAACTGGCGTTGTTTCGATTCCCCGGTTGTACGTGACAAGGAGTAGGGTCGACTGTTCCACCTCGTGGGGTTTCTCTGGGTCTTTCGGTTTACTCCCACTGCTTGAGACACCTACGCGCAAGCGAATTGTGGAAACTAAATTGAACGGTTATCACGGGCGCGCTATATCATAAAGTCAACTGGGGTAGTTTCGATTCCCCGGTTGTAAATGACAATTCGTTGGGTCGCTTTCCCAACCTCGTGGGATTTCTCCGGTCCCTCCGTTTTACCCCAACTATAAAGACACGTACGGACAAGCGAATTATGGAAGTACTATTAAACCATATGTTAGTCCCGGAATTACCTAATTGTGTCGAGTGGACGTTAAACCTTATCTCTCTCTCCCCTCTCTCTTTCTCTCTCATTAACTTAATTTCTGTTTTAAATTTAAACCTCTAGTAAAGATCCTTAAAATTCATTTAAAGCATATGGCTGAACTTTACAATTGCGCATCGAATTTGATCTTAATCGAAAAGTTAACCTTCGACTATTTGATTACCCAGACAGCCACTCAGCTCTGGCCACATCCAGCTAGATGCTGCCAGATGTGGTCCATAGCCTGGGGAACTCTTAGCAACTATTGGCTCACTGCCTGATGAATCAAACTTACTTTTTGTAACTGGTATCTAAGAATATCTTGTCAGTTTGTTTAAAAGTTTTAAATTTTCTATTTTATATTCAAAACATTGGAAAAATAATACATTATGCGAGAAGGTTGCCATATCTGGGCCAGAGATGGCCCACATCCAACTGGCCAAATGCTTCAAAATATCAACACAATACATTTCCGCTCAGAATATGGCATCTAGTTTCCAGTAGAAATTCCCCTTGTTCTATAATATACAACATAATACAATAAAACATTAAACGCACAATTAAAAGATAAATTACAAAGTATCTGTTAATCAGTAATCGAATATAAATATAAGCATATTTACGTGAACAAGTGTAATTATAAGCTATTTCACATGATAATATTATGCATCAAAGAAACATACCGTAATCAATTATAATATAAAAACATAATTTTTGTTGCCGTCCCATCGTTTCAAGCACAAATGATAATAAACTAACATATGATATACATATATTCAATTAGTAACTTAACTTTGTTTACATAAAATATTATTAAATTATCATTTATATTATTCTCCATCTTAACAGGCGCCTCATAGATTTTTATTTTCGAATGCATACCATGTATATCTGTTCAGTTGTGTGTTTTCACATTAATTTAAATACAAACCAAATTAACCATATTGTGTTTAAAGTTATCAATATTTATTCTAATTTCCACTTGAAATACATCACGTATTTCGTACTAAATAGCTTCACCAAATAGCTTAATGTCCCAGCTTTGTGGGATATTGGGTCAGTGTTTGTAATAGCTTCAACACCCCTTGAAGTACGGGAAAAGTTTCTGCCTTTTCTTTGTTTTTCTTTAGGCTTCTCCATGTCCTTCTAACAGATCTCCAGGATATGGAATCAGACTGCAATATATGCCGACTTAATAAAATAAAAAACAAGTACGAACAATTCAAACAGAATTCGACAGAATTCGAAGTCCTAAAAAAACTTTATAGGCAAAATAGTGCATCCCAACTCATCAGAACTTTGCGTGGTTCCTCCTCTTCAATTTCGTTAACGAAGTTTCTATCATGGGGTGTTAGTGACGACGATGCCAGATATGTGGCTCCGCTCCTTGCTGCCCTAAGCCATTGTTGATCCGATCGTGTTGATTTCAGAAAGTGTGATATAGATATTTTCGTGTCGCCTAAAATTTTCCTTTTCTCTTCTATGGATTACTTATATTTAGCCGTGTCGGTACGGCATTATTTTTCAAATAGAATAATACACCATTGTCTCTTTTACTCGTACCATATCCCATCACGCCCCCGGAGTCTTCAACTGTATAGCGTGTTTTGGCACCCTTTCAACTGGACGCAATACGAAACCAACGACCACCGCGCATCCCTCCCCCTAGCTACGGGTCTGTAGACACATCGGTTTTCAACGGATTTTGTTTTTCAAATTTAACTGAGGTATTTGAGATTGAGGGAATTTACCCTATTAACTTTTAAGATAGATTTAAAGCATTCTGGTCAAAGAAGCACAGTATGTTCTTTTATATGCCCGGAAGAGTTTTTAAACAGATGAGATTTCTTGACAACATACTGACCATTAGTCTTAATAAAACTTCCATAATAGGAGGCGATTGGTTTCTATATTATACTTTCAATATGTTTATCAAGCTTATAGTAGTATGATGATTTATAGCAAATAAACCTGTAACGGTAAATCTCTTTGATCTTTGGGGTATTAGAGCGGGAGCCCAGGAGGTTAACCTAGCTGATATGTGTACCAATTTTCTCCGTTATAGTATCAAAGCATGTATATTTGGTATCATCAAAATGTAAGTCTGCATGGTTTCTGGTGGTGGGTGTGGCCCAAAATGCTATGCCCCCAACTAGTCTAGATTAGCTCAAAAGTGTACCACATGAAATTAGCACAGCAGTGTACCGTACATCTTCAGGTATCACAAAAACACCCTGACAGACATTTCCAGTGGTGGGTTACACCTGACAGAGCTATGTAATAACTAGACATTTGTTTGACTGAGTATCTCTGACAAGAGTTACCTAATTTCCAGGCAACAGCTAGGCTAGATTAGCTGAAATCTGTACCACCTAAAACAGCTTTTGAGTTGTTCAGTACCACTACGGGAATCAGGAACGACCACTGCCAGACAGTTTGTGGGGTGGGTTAACCCTAACAGACACGCTCAAAATGTCACGGACCCCAACTAGAATAGGTTAGCCGGAACTGTTCCCATGTTCCAAACAATTGATAATTGTGAAAGGATGCGTAGAATACCAAGTTTTTCTTTAAACCTGTATCGGGTTATTTTTCCATGGTAGGTCTTTTGCCATTAGATTACATGATATCAGGTTTATCTTACTGGAACTCTGTGATATTCTCATTTTACGTACATGTAAACGTAGACGGTTTATAAGCAAGATAAAGTCCTCGACTTTTGTTATGCCGACTTCGGTTTTTCTTTTACTCGGGTTATAGTCTACAGACTTCTTCTATCCTTCAGTCTCGTGCTTTATCCTCCACAGATAACCTTGGCCATTCCATCATCATTTGAAGGGCCACCATTTTCTATTTTTCGAACCCGAAGATAAATCTGCCCCCCAATTTGAACTGGATCAAATAAGAGAAATCGAGAAAACAAGACGATTCAGAATTTATTTGTCTTCATGCCTGTTCGCCGTTGTCATCCAATCGAAAAGTAATAAATATATAGAAATAGTTTATTATATTATGAGGCATTGTTTACAATACTTCGTTGATGGAATAAATGCTGAGAGATCCAGTGGCAGCACCAAGAACAAATACATCAGCAGTTCCGTCGCCATTCTCAACAAATCTGCAATACATTTGACAATTTTAAAAAAAAGTTAATTCGTATTCATAAATTAAAATCTTTACATTTACACATAAGATATTCAGGACATCTCGCAAATCACAATATAGTTCTACACGCACGTACGAGCATTTGACTATCCGGATTTCAACTTCCCTGTCAATTGGGAGCGGTGTTCATTTCAACTATCGCATATTTAGTTGAATGAATGGAAATTTGCTTCATATCACGTCAGCACAGATCAAGCTATATTGTGCGAAGCGTAAGGTGGCATTTACTAGTCAAATGATAAAATATCATCTATCTGAATTATGATTTAGTCAATCTGATACCTTCATCCGACATTCTGAATTAAATGGCTGCGTATGATCATCGATTTATTAAAGACAAATTGTTAAAACACAAATTCCATGTCGTTTGGATTTCATAGTAGACATTTCGTAATATTTTGCTTTCGCTACAGTAGGATTTGAATGTTTTACATAATACGGGTTCAAGGGCATTAGCCAAAGAAATTATCTGTTTAGTCGAGAATCGCCATAGGTGTGCACGAAATTCTAGGAGTCTTCAATTTGGCGGTAGAGAATAAAACAAAACCTCGTTTCATTTTCAAAGGGTCTCTTAGAGTTGAATAAAAATACTTAAGTTTTCCACTTAACTAAGTGAGTTCTATAAATTGGCTATGTGAAAAACTTATAGATTACCCACAATTGACAAAAAGCATAAATTTCTAATTAATTGAATACCCACCGGAGAAAACCCACGAGGTTGGACACACGACCCTACTCCTTGCCGCGTACAGCAGGGGATTCGAAACCACGCCAGTTGACTCAATGACAGGCTTTATGATACAGCGCATGCAAGCTAATCATTCAGTCATCCAACCCCGTCATTTAGTTGAAGTTCACCTATTAAACCTTTATGACACTTCCCACGAATATCCAACAGATCAATTTTGAGTGGGGGTCATCGAAACTCCAAAAATCACGAATAACTCACGTTGCACGAATGTTATGTTCCCTTAAGACCGCCACTATACTCTATTAAAATCTTAGTGGTCATTACTAGGAAAATGTTTGTAGAAATATCATATTATAACGCACAAAAATAGTTTGACTATAATTTAGTTCGTAAATGAACTTTAAAAATTCGATAGAATAGTTTTCAATTGCAGTTTTGGAAGAGTGTTGTTATAATGAATAAGGTTTCCATAGATAGCTCTCATTGGTCAGGTCTGCATTTCCTAAAATAGATCATTTGCCTATTTGTCCTACTAATAGTAAGTGCAGGGTCCACTGCGCTGTACAGTCCCGGGCTATTGTATTGGGGGTAATTGCTTTGATAAAGTCTATTTAGGTGGGAGGTCACCGAGTCTGGGGGGGTTGGGATGGCCTAGTGGTCTAGAGTGCCGCGCTTCGACCTCTAGCTAGCCGGCCACCTCTCGCTTACGGCTGTGGTTTCGAGCCCTGATGTGAGCGTATGTGGCATGGATATAGGGGCGCCTTCTCAACCTCGTGGGTTTCCTCCGGGCACTCCGGTTTCCTCCCACTGTTAAAGACCTCTACGCGCAAGCGAATTATTGAAATAAAATTAAACCATGTGTTAGTCCCGAAATGACCTAGGTGTGTTGAGTGGACGTTAAACCCCATTTCTGTCTATCTATCACCTAGTCTGATATCTGATTGATAATAATGTCTGATATCGATGCCTAACCTCATACCTATTTTCAACGTATTTCAGTATGCTATAGTCAAATATGGTAATCGGGATCGACTGGGAGGTTGTTCAATTTAATAACGTGTGCTTAACCCTATAGATGTAGATAACGTAAATTATAGATAAATGTAGTAATATAGGCATAACATACTCAATATCAGATACTATAGGATGACCAGCGATGTCATTTTGGTACAGTTCGTTCCAGGTTCCAGTTATACTGCCTGGTCTGAAGATACTCTGGAAAGTACCAGTAGGTGGGCTGGTGGCATCAGGATTCTCGATAGTGTAAACGAAAAGAGCACCGCTTCTTCCACTGCCGATCACAACAACCCTTCTTCCCTGGTACCGCCCAGTAGCAACAGCTGATGGTTCGGGACCCTGCAAATGGTAAAATTGAAGATACTGGATACAATTTCATTGGCTGCATATTTAGATATATTGACATTGGCCATTTGTTAACGAACACGAAAAAAATACATGATTATACAGACGAAACGGGCTAACCTTATCATCGGATCTGTGATCTTGATCCTGAGTAGGAGTTCTTGCACCACTGTAACAGGCGCCATTAAAGACACTGGAGTAATAGCCTCTCATGTAGTACTCGAACTCTCCACCACTTTCATAAACGTGAGTTAAATCACTTGGACGCCAGATAGAGAATCCTCGGGCTCCGTATGTTCTGATCGAGGTGAATTTATTAGTGATGATAGGATCAAAACCATCCGAAGGCTGTTTAAGTCCGCTCACATATAGACGACCTGAAATCCCAATTAAGCTTCACCAAACCCATTCGTGTTCTTGTATGTACTAAAGTAGCCCATGGTAGTTTTGTATGCACTTATATCAGAGCTAAACTCTTAAAAAATCATCTATTTGAAGGTCATTGAACATTTTTTGATTGGTGACACATTTGTCACCGGGGCAGAAATACGTGAAAATGCCACGCCCCTTTTTAAGCGCAGCACCCCCCCCCCCTGCCATTACCATATCTCTAGAACCGGCGAACCCAAAAGGTTGTGTGACCACTCACAATCTTCGAAATGGCCACATTATAGGGGATCTGTTATACATTTATATGTTTAAAAGTCAATAGCTTTTAAGATATTTGCCAAAAACTGACAATGCGAGTAATAGAGATTATGACCACCCTAATTTGATCGTTCTGTAAACAAAGTAAATATGAATGTGCCATATTTGAAAATAGCAATGAATATGCTTTTTAGTGATATGTAACATCATATCTGGAATTCGGTATTAAGACACGTATTTTGACACTGAATACCCCCCCCCCTCCATAATCATACTAATAGAGTTCAGTACCTCCCAACTTCGATCGTTCTGTAAGCTAATTAAATATGAATGTACCAGAGAAATATTTTTTATATATTCACAAAGAGCAATGAACGTGCTTTTCAGTGATATGTAACATCATATCTGGAATTCGGTATTAAGACAGATATTTTTACATTATATACCCCCCCCCCCCCATATTACAGTAATAGAGTTTATGACCACACAACTTTGGTCGTTTTGTAAACTAAGTAAATATGAATGTGCCAGAAAATTATTTACGTATTTAAAAACAGCAATGAACGTGCTTTTCAGTGATATGTACCATCATATCTGGAATTAGTTATTAAGACATGTATTTTGACACTGAATACCCCACCCCTCCATAATCATAATAATAGAGTTAAGTACCTCCCAACTTCGATCGTTCTGTAAGGTAAGTAAATATGAATGTGCCAGAAAATTATTTACATATTTGAAAACAACAATAAACGTGCTTTTTAGTGACATGTAACATCATATCTTTATTTGTAACTTGAATACCCCCCCCCCTCCCCGTAATCACGGTAATAAAGTTTAGTACGACCCAACTTACATCGTTTTGTAAGCTAAGTAAATATGAATATGCTCGGTGGGAGCAGTGCCACAACTTCAAGAAAAAGCTTGACTTCAACTATCTTGTGTGCTGTTTAACCCTCAGCTGATCGGATAGCCGTGGCGATAGAGAGGCGGCTTCTCACCAATGCATCGAGGGTTCAATCCTAGCTCAGGGCAAGAACTTTATTATTGTAAGTGAGAGGGATATTCGGTCTCCCGTCCGATCAGGCAGGATTCCCCCGAGTTCTTCGGTTTCTTCCTGCAGTAATGATCGAAATCATTCGCACGATCTGTGCCAAGGGCCAAATTGAAGTCTCAGACCAAATTTTCTACCCTTGTAAAATGACGAGATTATTATTATTATTATTATTATTATTATTATTATTATTATTATGTTCTTTAACAATACAAGAACGCACCAACCGGGCATATCTCCAACTCCTGCAGTCACCAAGCCAGATCCATACCAGTATGGTTATAGAAAATCAGATGCCGGAATTACACCTGTTATATTGCCAGTACCATGCAGACCTGTTGATCTACCGCCTCCATTCCAATGCCCAACATCATGTCAAATATAAACTGTGTTATGTTTTGTGGATGTAGTAAAAAGGAAAAGTGTAGAAATCCACATAATTAATATGAACAATATGTAAAATTACAACAGGAAATATAACAAAGGGTCAATAGTATTATAAAAAATCAGTTTTTTGCAAATTTTTTAACAACCATTGACTTTTCAACATATAGATGTTTTACAGACCCCCTATAATGTCCGTTTTTGGCAAATATCTTAAAAGCTATTGACTTTTAAACATATACATGAATTACAGACCCCCTATAATGTGGCCATTCCGAAGATTTTGAGTGGTCAAACAACCTTCTAGGTCAACCGGTTCTAGAGATACAGTAATGGCGGGGGGGTAGTGCTGCGCTTAAAAAGGGGCGTGGCATTTTCACGTATTTCGGACCGGATGACAAATGTGTCACCAACCAAAAAAATGTTCAATGACCTTTAACCCTTCCTTAGCGTCTGCAGACATTTGTCGGCAACGTTTTTGACCGCTGGTAGCGTCTGCCGACAAATGTCGGGAAATTAGAATGCATGGTTCAGTGACCTTGTATCACGTGAAATCTAACTCGGGAGTATGTAACTTGTGTTAGTATTACTAGCGACCGAATATAGCCAACATCCGGGTCATACACAGCCAAAACATCCGACTAAAATATCAACAAATACTACGCATTTCAACACGCCCTAGATTTCATTTTCAACGGCTCAGATGACGAAGATGGAGGGCCCGATAGCTTTGGCAGTGAATACGATATACCGACAAACGACATATCTCCTGAAAGCTCAGAAAATGAGGCGTTTGATGACATAGCTGACAATGTTCCTGGACCGATGCAAGTTGATCAGCCGGCCTGTCGCTTCCCCGCCTACCTTCGCTGCCCCCCCCCCCCAAGATGAGGTTAGTTTTGGCGATGATCCAACATGTCCCATAACATATTTTATATTTCTCTTTGTTCACAATGAGATAGTTATATATTTTGTTCAAAAAACAATTTAGAAGTTTATTGATGACAAAATAAATGTTTTTTGTAAGTCTTTGTGCGAAAAAAAAATTCTCGAAAATCTGTCTTTAATTAGTTATCACACAATTATTTTTGAAATTTAAGATGTTATCCCCCTTTTTTGGTGGTAAAATGTTGGAAACATGTTAGGCCCCATATTCTATACAATTGGCACTATTTTTATATATATTTTATAGCCTACATCACTTGATTATCTTGAAAATATGATTTTTTCAAAAAGTGGCGGCCATCTTGGATTACCTGGTTACCATGGCAACTTGGTAGAAGTAGGTCAAAACTTGCCAAGTACAACCTGAGATAGTAATAAGTAGTCCATGAAAATTTGAAAGTTCTATATTTATTAGTTAGTTAGCTGGACTAATTTTAATAATGCATACAGTATTTGGCACATTTTGCCAAAAAATATTGCGCTACCTCAGGGAATATTTATGCGCTAAGGAAGGGTTAAAATAGATGATTTTTAAAGAGTTTAGCTCTGGACATATAAGTGCATACAAAACTACCATGTGCTACTAGAGTAATGATAGTTATTATATATTATAATAAATATTATGAGGGTACTAATCGAAAAAGTCCCATAGCTTATATATACACTTTTTACTTCGACACTGTATAGATAGAGGGAGAGAGGGAGCAATGGGGTTTAAACTAGGTAGTTACGGGACAAACATATGGTTTAATTTTATTTCAATAATTCGCTTGCGCTTAGGTCTTTAGCAGTGGGGGGAAACCGGAGGACCCGGAGAAAACACACGAGGTTGGACAGGCGACCCTCCCCCTTGTCACGTACAACCGGGGATCCGAAACCACGCCAGTTGACTCAATGACAGGCTTTATGATTCAGCACGCATGTGCTAACCATTCGGTCATCCAACCGCCCTCGACACCGTATAAGGGATTTTAAACCTAGTAATCCTTTATTTGTCTATTAATAGAGAATAAAATTGATATGAATGTTAGGTTAATTTGGTTAGGTTAATAACCAAATTACATAATTGATCTATTGACATTTATTTATTCTCTTCTGTTTTGTACCTCCATTGTCATGTTATACCAGGAAGACTATATAAATTAATGTCATGTTATGTATTATATACTACATTACCTAATACGTTGTATTATTCATTGTCATGGAAATCTATTATTGTAAGAATTATATACTAGTTATTGATGTATGATATTACAATATTTTGTATGCTTTATTAATATCTGAAGACGTCTACATAGGTAATGAAATGAAATGGGGTTTAACGTCCTACTGTTCTGCTCCTAAACTTGGCTATGAAGACGAGCATACGCCATACAATGTGCTATGAGGGAAATGTTTCCCGGGCAGCGGCGCTACGGCCTACTCTTATATCGAATTCTAACTGTCAAAGGATCATTTACGTGCACGCCAATGTGTACACGGGATCTATAATTTCTAATATCGAACAGCTGAGATTAGCTTTAACTATAATCTTTTACTATATATCCTATCTTTTAACTGATTGTAAATTGGTGAACATAGTGTACCCGCTATAATATAAAAAAAATAACATAAAAACCAAGTACGGGCAATCCAAACCATAAGACGGAATTCGAAGTCCTAAAAACGTTATAGGCAAAATAGTGTATTCAAGCAAAATAGTGTAATCAGCAAATGGACTGCTCCTCGTGTACAAAATACACGACAAGCAGTGGTAACAGGTGTCCGGAAGAGTAGGCTTACCCTGCCTGGCGCCACACCCGCCATAGCTGCATCCAATCTATTAGGCGAAATGTCGGTCAAATAGCGTGATTGGCCAATAAACTATAGTATGCAAAATGCACATGATGAACTGTCATTTCACTTACCCATAGCAGCATTGTTAGATAGATCTTGTCTTGTGGTATCATCTACATCTAAATCAACAGCTAAAAGAAACATAAATATTGTATAATAATATGCTAATAGGGGTTAGGGTGGGGTGGAATGGACTTGCTTAGACGTCTGTTGATGATTGCATTTCTATAAATAACAGATTTGATGCTTTACTGGAGGGACTTTTCTAGATGAAGATGAATGAATAGTATTTGCGTTAATATCCCCGAAAAACAATTTCTAAGGGAGATATAGAGAGACGGTTTAACGTTCACTCGTCATAAACTAGGTCATCTCGGGACTAACATATTGATTAATTTTATTTGCGCGTACGGGTCTTTAGCAGTGGGAGGAAACCAGAGGGCCCAGAGAAAACCCACAAGGTTGGACAGGCGACCCTATTCCTTTTCACGTACAACCGGGGGTTCGAAACCACGGCAGTTGACTCAATGACAGGCTTTACGGTACAGCGCGCGAGTGCTAATCATTCGGCCATACGAACACCACCCCCCTCCCTGCCCCCTCCCAATTGTTAAGAACATTACCTGGAAGAGTACGACCCCGGACAGCTTCTTCAAAGTCGACACCTTCGTTGGCCACTGTGTATCTTTTGACTGCTCCTTGATCAGCAGTGATCAGATAATCTTCACCATTATGAACAAAAACCGCTACATCACCCGGCTGATAAAATCCTCTAACGTTTCTTCTTACAAGGTTGATACCATCACCAATTGGGCTTTCATCTATGTAATATATTGACAATTTTCTTGTTTGTGATGACTTTAAGTTATTATTTTGGACAGTACTAAACCGGAACATCCAGACTAGTTTTTGAAGATTACCAATTTTCGCGGTATTGACTTGCATCCGGTTACATAGATAATATGTTTCCTAGCGACTAAGAAGAATGTGTTGAGTGTGGCTAGTCCTTTTAAGGACATGTTTCGAAAATATTTGAAAATGTTTTGCTTACCGAGATCTTGATCACTTGTATCAACATCATACTGACTGAAATCTTTGCTGCCTAAATCGTAGAGTTGGATCAGTGAATCTACGTTGTCAAGACTAAAGCTTCCCATAGCATTGTTTTCCTGTAAAATTAAAATGTGTATCAGATTATTAGCTTTTAAAGCTAGAGTCGGGGATAGTTATTATTAGAATATACTGGAAGGGTGGCACAAAAGATACCAAAATCTTCCATCTCTCAACTGGGTGTGACCCGTAGCTTCTTATATTTCTAACCTCCGATTTCCCATCTGAAATCAAATTTGAGTAAGCTGTGAACATATTTAACCACAAAACATCCTGAATATATAATGATCAATTTTTACTAAACGTTCGATAAATAAAACTGAAGCAATAGCCAAAATCCTTTTCGATCTGATATTTTTATTGTTTAGTAACATTATTGTAGAATGTGATTTTTTGTAATACCTGAAGAATCACATAAGCAGTGTGATTCGAACCGATGACAACAGCTTCTGGCTCTAAATCGTTCAGAATAGTTTCAGAACCTGTGTAATTGCTGTATACTTGTCGAATCTGTGTGTTATCGGGACTGAAAAAATATATCATCCAATGTCAATTTTCGAAATTTAAAACAAATCAAAGTTTAGTTGAAAGCTTTCGAACCGTGTATGCATACGTGTTAACAGAATAAAAACTAATGCATATCTGGTTCGAACCTTTATTCACCACATCTAGGTCATTTCGGGACTAACACGAGGTTCAATTTCATTTCTTTAATCCGTTTGCACGTACGGGGATTTTATCAGTGGTATGAAATCATAGGACCCATAGAAAACCCTACTTATACACACGACGTACACGTGTGGTTTCGAATACCCGTTAGGCCATGCCAACGCCAAATTTTATTCGAAATGTTAAATTCAATATCATCTTACTCTAACCTACCCGAAATCCATGTGATGAGTAGTAGAACTACCAAGGGGATCTAGTCGAATGATGTCCATGTGTCCAACAGGGTCATAAAAATTACCATTACGTGCACCAGCTTTAGCTTCACAAGCAACGACCAATCTATCACATTCTTCCGAAAACGTAATACTCTTAGGATCTTCATGAACTACAATATTAACATTAATATAATTATGCGTTTAATGCCAAAAGAGTTAACCGGACATTTTAGAAGTATGCTACAAAAAGTGGTTGCCATCTATCACATTCTTCCGAAAACGTAATACTCTTAGGATCTTCATGAACTACAATATTAACATTAATATAATTATGCGTTTAATGCCAAACGAGTTAACCGGACATTGTAGAAGTATTCTACAAAAGGGGCATTGCAAAAGGTTTTCGCTTCCTTCGTTTCCGTCCAAGGTGACGGATCTCCCTTCCGTTCCATCTTATGTTGACCTCATTGAACTATACATCTACGACCGAAATAAGACATTTGCGGTTTACCCAATTATTAAATTACAATTTACTGTATGTATATAATTGATGGTAGTGAGGAAATTAAAAAGCAATTCACAATCAGCTTCATGAGGGATTGGACTGTATTCATGTTAAATGAATGAATGAATGAAATGGGGTTTAACGTCCTACGCTTCTGCACCTAACCTGGGCTAATTGAAGACGGACATAAGCACAGTGTTCTATGAGGGAAATTTTGCCCGGGTAGCAGCTGAATTCCAACTGCCAAGGGATATTTTATGTGCACGCAAATGTGTACACGGGACCTCGGTTTTCGTCTCATCCGAACGACTAGGCAGCTGTCCTTGTCAGGCCGGAAAATCATGATGCACTTTCTCAGCCAATGCAGGGATCGAACATACGACTTTACAGGCTAGCGAGCCAGCACCTTTCTTTCCCAGTTAGCCACGTGACCCCCCTCATGTTAAATAAATTAACTTATTAATGTGTAGTTAATTCAATGTATATGCAGGTTCTCCCCTATTACAATAATAATGATTTTTTCTGCAAATTTTTTTCTGTTAAAATATAATTTTATTTCCGTTTAATTGAGGCGACATACTACCGACAAATTACTCTCTATAGCAGTATCTTATTTTTAGCGATCGATATTTAAATACGAACTCGGGTACTTTCCTATTAGATGGTGTCTAGTGTGTGCGGACTTAGATACGGACAGGTAAAGTAAAATATGTATACAGTAGGTTTTTTTTTAGAATATGGTTTAATATAAATGAAATAATGGCTATTTAACTAATGCCAATATATATATGAAATATATGTTTTAAGCCATACGTACCTGCGATTCTATCTCGGAGGTTAAGCACCAAATTTTGTCTGTCCAACAAGTCGAAAATTTCAATGTGACCATCGTAGGTTGGTTCTCTGTCGGCGAAACTAATAGCCAGTCGAGAAATGACATTGAGCCCACTGTAACGGCAAACTGCTACGTCTAAAGGTAAGCCGTCGCCAATTTCACTGAAATGGTGCTTGTACGGCACTCTTAAATTTAACTTATCAGCGACGTCAACCACGTTTAGAATATCGTTATTCCTTCCTTTAGATGGAAGAAACAAAACGTGAAATAAAATTAAAACATAAAATAAATACATTTGCAGGCTCGCCTATCGTTTTCAAAAGTCTAATAAACGAACTAAAAAATGTAATAATCATTCAAACAAGCTGGGAACTGTAAAACTTTAACATCATGCACAATCTTGCTTTTTCAGGTTTATTACATGTACAATCTCTGTTATTTGATCACTGAAAATCACTGAATCTCTGTTATTTGATCACTGAAAATATTAAATATGGACACATTTTCCAATGAAGAATGAAATCCTTACCAATAACATATAACAGCTGTTCTTGAACATCGTAAGCCATTGCATCGGCATTTCCACCAAACAGGTTTAATCGATCATTATGGTCGGATAGACGTAGATAACTGGTGACATTTACAACCACAGCGGCCTGTAAACAGGCCAAGCCAAATGCTAAAAGTAGTGTCGACAAAAACATTTCTTCTAAAAAAATAAACATACTTTATTATAAACGGACAATAGAGATACTAAAAGTTGTAGAATTGCTAAAAGGTTGGTCAGAAATTTTAAATTCTAGCTGATGGCATATAAATAAGACTGAAGGTATAGATCGTTTCGAAACTCCTTAACTGGTTGGTTTAGATTAATATACCTGGCTTCAAGAAACTCGAACTCAACCGTGTTCATGTTGTAACGGTGATATCTTTGAACGGTTTTTAAAATTAAAATAAAAAATTGTGACCTGTAAAGGACCCACAAGCTAAAAAAACACGATTTTTTTCGTACAATAAGGTGTAGACTGGTGGCCAGTCTTCTCCACACACCAAAAATTGGCCAGTCCTCTCCAACCCCCCCCCCCCCAAAAAAAACCCCGTCATCTCTAGAGACTGGGCAAATAGAGCTTCAATCTCATCTAGTAGGTCAATCTGCATTATGTAGGTCGTGTGACGTCGTGCACGTGATCACGACATATCTAACATCAACGTGACATCAACTCTCAGACGGTCTCAGCATGACTGATTTGCACTCCAGTCGAGACGCATGATTCATGTCACGTGACTCGGGCGTGCTCGATAACTGTCAATCATTCCAAATAAGGTAGGATGAAAAACATGGCAAGATCGCCCATTTTATTGTGAAGTTCGCAAATTGTCCAGTCTCTGGTGCTGGTTACAGGTTTACTCAAAGTTATTTTTATAGAAATGGAAACGAAAGTGTTGGTTTACTAAAAATTAATAATTTTATATAAATCGAAATGTAAATTAAATAGAAGAGACCGGGACAGTCTAAATAAGGTGCTTAAAACTATAAACCAAGAAATATTGGTCCGATAAATGTCAATATCGAAAACAAAATTTCTGGAGAAGGTATCGGTATTGCTACGATAGATGAGTAACGAAGATTTGAAGAAACGAAAGTGATGAAAGCAAAATGAAAACACGAGTTATCCCCTATATAACTGACTGAAGTAACGAGCGATAACAGATACATGGGTGAATCTCAGCTCCCTGACCATTCCCATAAAAACCAAGAGTTGTTATATCAAACTGTGAGAGGATATCTAACAATTTATAAAAATAATTGAATGTCATTCTATACGCAATACAAACCATGTTAATGCACGGACGTTTTCTTGTTGTTTCGTTTTATCTTATCTGGTCGAAATTCAGTTCCTTTTAAAAATTGTCAGATATCGTCAAACAGTCTTGTATAACAACTCTTGGTTTTTAAAGGAATGGTCAGTGAGCTGAGATTCACCCGCGTATCTGCTATCGCTCGTTACTTCAGTCAGTTATATAGGGGATAACTCGTGTTTGCCTGCTGCTTTCGTCACTTCCGTTTCTTCAAATCTTCGTTACGCATCAATGGAAGCAATGATTTCTGTGTTAAAATTATATTTGGAATGTGTTACTTTAACCAGTTGTATCAAAAGTGATATAAACTGACACCAAATTGTCCTTCAATAAAAAAAAATAAAAACCAAGTATGAACAATCCAAATCATAAGACAGAATTCGAAGTCCTAAAAAACGTTATAGGCAAAATAGTGTATTCAAGCAAAATAGTGCTAACAGCAAATGGACTGCTCCTCGTGTACAAAATACACGACAAACAGTGGTAACAGGTGTCCGGAAGAGTAAGTTTACCCTGTCTGGCGCCACACCCGCCATAGCTGCATCCAAACTACTAGACAAAATCTGGGTAAAATAGCGTGATTGGCCAATGTCAATGACAACCTACACCGGTAGTATTCCTATATACAACCGGTAAAGGCAAAATAGTGTAATCAGGTAAAATAGTGTAATCAGTAAACGGACTGTTTACCGTGTACACAAATACACGACAATTTAGTGGTAACGGATGTCCGGAAGAGTAAGCTTACCCTGCCTGGCGCGACAACGGCAATAGCTGCATCCAAACTATTGGGCGAAATGTCTGTAATTAGCAAATGAACTATCGGTATACAAAATGCACTCGCTAAACTGTGTTAACGATGTAGTATACGTGTCAAGTAAATATATCAAGAATAATAGCCGAAAAGGGACGTTATATTTACCAATCTAATCAATATGACGACCATAAAACTTTTTAAAAGGTTTTAATCAGTTTAGTGCGTAAGTATCCTTGCAGTTGAAGCGAAGATGACAAATGCCTCGATCTACTTAAAAAATCAGAATAAAAGGAACAAGCTCTCGCGTAACGAATTAGCTGAGACACAAACACTCCGTAAGCTGGTGATATTGGAATGTTACTACTAATAAATGGAAAGTCAAAGTCATCACGTTTATCGTACAATTTAACACTCAGTCTATGGCAAGTAGGTTAGGTCGACAATGTGCTCTACGCCTTGCATTTATTTAGCTATAGTCTTTAGAGTTTTCTCTGAAACACGGAGATGTCGTTTTTTAAAAGCGCTGTCGTGCTAGCAAATTTAAGTAGGTGATTCTAAAATTCAAGATATTCACTCGATTTTATCCTGTAGAAATTTAAAGGATAGTTGTCTATAAAGGCGTAAACAATTATTTCCATTCAACGCTGCCGATATAAATAAAAAGCAAACACAACAATATTCAACGTCAACAGGCAAACAGCCAACAGCGTTAATAATAATTATATTTTCATACAGTACGGTATTAAAAAATGACCGTCCTCAAAAGGCGATTTGCCGTGGGGTTAATTCGTCCCGACGGCAATATATGCTGGCGACGTTTTTTGCTAATTGCCAGAGCTGTTTGTGACTATTTGGGTTTTTTGCCAACAATGGAATGAAAGTCATGACTAATAACATCTTTCTAAGAAGGGTAAAGGATTAGGCTGTAGAAGCCTTTCTGCCTTCCTGCTCAACTCAATGTATACAAACTCGCAATTTGTGGGTCAGATTCAGGCTATTAGATTTAAGTTTCAAAATTTCAAGTCTGAGTAGGGGGGGGGGGGTCTGGACCCCCTGGACCCCTTTTCTGGATCCGCGCCTTTGTACTTTAATTACATACCAATTGCCAACACTCCGAAAGATACAACATCCGACAATTAGCCATGCGATGTTCACTCATTTATCCAACAGATGATCGCAATCCTTGTTTTTTTTAACACGAAATTAAAGCAGCTATAATAATATACAGTCTTGAGTTTCACGAGCCTAGAACTTAGATAGAATTACTCTTCGTGAATTCTTACTATGCATTCAGATATAATGTACAGTTTTGTGTTCCACGAGCCTTGAACTCTGATCTAATGACTATTATTGTAAATTCTTAATATGCATTCAGACATAAACCTTTAATTCTGTGTACTATAAATATTAATGCCATTCTTGTACGGCCAAATTTTTCAACCATCTTACCATTTTTTTTTTAAATTTTATAGTCTTCGAATAATTTACATACGATTCATTGAAAACATGCCCTACCTGTTTATGTAATCTCTTCTGCACATATGGCAGACGGTGAGAAAATTCCAGGCGCCGAAATTCGTCAACCTGTCACTCCTTTGCAGACCTTATCAGAAAGATAGCTGTTATCAGTTGAGTTCCATCAGCTCAGAGATACGAAATCCTGCATATATCAATGTGTAGTTTAATTGTTGTATAGCCAGGAGTTGTGACCGATAATTTATAAAATATAAACGCCCACACCTTAATATACTACATAATATAAGATGTTTAAACCTGGCAATGTGTAGTTTAATTGTAGTATAGCCAGGAGTTGTGACCGATAATTTATAAAATATAAACCCCCACACCCCTAATATACTACATTATACAAGACTATTTTCTGTCTTGTCCGCAGGTTTATCTTGTAGTTGTTTGTTTTGCGTGTGGTGCGGTTCCTGAACTTACTATTATAGACCGAAACGTACGACTGTTGGCCTTCTATCGCCAATATTGCTGTATTTAAGGCTGGCCACCGAAACGGTCGAAATGGAATGTTTTAGGTCAATTTCCGAAACTTATGAGGATCTGAAGTTTTTTGAGAAATTCGACAAGAAAGTTAAATCACATTTCAGTTAAGCTATATAGGGGCAAGTACTTAAGAACCTCTTCTCCAACCGCTATTTATTTGAAAAACGTGTCACGTAGTCCCAGAAAGTATCTTGGGACAACACAAACGGTTTAAAGGACCATCCACACAGAATTGACTCATTTTATTCACTGAAATGTATCTTTTAAGAGTTTAATGAAATAATAATGTCGTGTTGGTGACGGGCATTGCGATTGACAGCTAGCCAATGCAGCTAAGAGTAACAATTGATACGAGCATCCTGGTCGACAACAAGCCGATGTTGACATTTATTCATAAAAATTAAATTCTAAATAATATAGAATAACTTTACATCAACAGAACAGGAGCCGAAAACCGCCGTAAGCCCTAGTTGCTGCTAGCTGCGTTGTGTCATCAGTGCTACTTGGCTAAACCATTATTTCATCCTGAATTAGGAATACTTATCAGTTAAAAGTCTATTGAATCTAGTTTATCATGGGTTGTATGTCAGACGGTATCTAACAAATAAAATGCCCGTAATAACAGGCTCAGCCACAAAAATTTTTAAAAAATTCAACACTTTTTATGAGAAAAAATTCACGGCCGCTCAGGCTTGAAAATATGAAGGGAGCGAGTTTGTATACATTGAGTTGAGTCATGACTTTCATTCCATTGTGGACAAAAACAAATAGTCACATACAGCTCTGGGGTTGCTTAAAACTAAGTTATTTTAACGATCCGTTAAACTCTAACGGACCTATATCTTGGTAACGGGTTGTTTGTTAAATTTACTACAGAAAACACTATAGAATAATTTATTTTTTCCTTTAGAAATATTAGCATAAACCTGTACGAAAAATTTATTGAGGCCTTTATTTCAAGCAACAATCTTTCTCTCCGTTAAAAGATAACGGAGCTTTGAACAACCGGCCCCGGGCAATTATCCAAAATCGTCGACAGCATAAATTGCCGTCGGGACCAATTGACCCAACGGCGAATCGCCTATCGACGACGGCAATTTTTTTAATACCGTACAGTATGAAAATATAAGTTTATTGAAATTTAAAAGTTTTATTAACGCTGTTCGACTGGTGACGTTGAATATTGTTGTGTTTGCTTTTTAATTTTATCGACAGCGTTGATAACTAGCCTAAATGTCGAATTCCCTTCCTTTCGTTTCTCCTTTTTCTCGCACATCAAGTAGCTCACCAAGTTTGGAATAAAACACATAATAACGTCAGTAGAGTAAATCCGATCATTGATTTTTGCTCTTCATATAGTATCTGGAGATATTATGTTCCTCACCTGTGAAGGGAGTATTCCCCATCAACATTTTATCGACATTTTATGCGATTTTATTGTCGATTTTTAGACCTGTAGTCTTGGAATTTAGCTACCGGAAATACGTCAGAATGCACCAAATTGAATCCCAACCCCCCGATTACAACGATTAGCGCCTTCGACAATTAGTTAAGCAGTTATCCAACCTACACCCCCCCCCCCCCTGCAAAAAATCCTGGATCCGCCCCTGAATAAGCTCTTCGCCCTTGTCAACGCGCGTAATTTATGTTGGTAAAAATGTCGCAATCCATGTCCGTGCAATCCAAGGGGGGTCGGATGGCCGAATGGTTAGCACGTGCGTGCTGTATCATAACGCCTGTCATTGAGTCAACAGGCGTGGTTTCGAATCCCCGGTTGTACGTGACAAGGAGTAGGGTCGCCTGTCCAACCTCGTATGTTTTCTCTGGGTCCTCCCACTGCTTAAGACCCCCACGCGCAAGCAAATTATAGAAATAACCATATGTTAGTCCCGAAATGACCTACATTGTGTCGAGTAGATGTTTAACCCATTCCTCTCTCTCTCTCTCTCCCTCTCTCTCTCTCTCTCTCTCTCTTTCTCTCTCTGTTCTCCGCGCAATCCTTGTAATAAACAATAAATTTTAAGGTGATCTTTAGAACATTAAAAGACAGCCACGCTAAGTGTGGAAAGCTTTGGCTCAACTGTAGCTTATCAAGAGAGTAAGTTTCATCACCCTCCAAAAGTTAGAATCAAAGTTATCTTGACCTCAAAGCATTCACATAAAGATACATTATCTTAGTTAGATAAAGAACTGCCATTTCTCACCATAATATTTATAAACTAGATAATGTAAAGGCAATTGGACGAAAATAATCGTCAAATTGATCTACTTTGAACCGAGAATATAGCGATTGAATTTCCGGCCTACCCTCGATCATCGTTACAAAAGTCTGTACGATAAAAACACATAGTCTCGATTATCCATTACATGGTTAAATTATGAATAGAAGTCGAACAGGAATCGGAACCTAATCCTATAAACACTGTAGTTTACCGATGCCATCGATAATTGATTATGTTCTGGATAAGTTAATTATTGTCTAATCAGTAACTTAACTCCAACTTTTTGTTTGTAAATTTGACAAAACAAACCCAACGCCTATCCTTTTTGTCTCTTGTCATATTAGTCACTGCAGCCCTTTCATATTTTATTCTCTTCCTTTTAAACAGTACCACATCAATAAAAGCAGGAATCTGGATGTGTGTTACAGTGGTAGCGATGCCCTTGTCTATCTTGGTGCTGACATAGAGCGTTCCCTGGGATGTGCCGGTGTGCTCCCGCCCCTTGTCAGTGGTCCAGCTTAGGTCCCGTGTTATACCCTTGTCAATTGGAATACAAGAAGGGCGTAGCGCCGCTGTCTAGGGGAAATGGCGTATGTCTGTCTTCCTTAGTCCGGATGAAGCAGAGAGATGGGGCACTCGCCACAATAAGTGTAATTATACATGTTCCAGTACCATCCAGTGGTTTTATGATGTCACAACTCGCATTGGCAGCGCTGAAATGAAATGATAATCTGTCTTGAGTTGGGGGTTGGATGGCCGAATGGTCAGCACGTGCGTGCTGTATAATAAAACCTGTCATTGAGTCGATTGGCGTGGTTTAGAGTCACTGGTTGTACGACAAGGAGTAGGGTCACATGTCTAACCTCGTGGTTTTCTCCGGTTTCCTCTGACTGCTAAAGACCCCTACGCGCAATTGATTTATTGAAATAAATTAAAACCATCTGTTATTCCCGAAATGACTTAGTTTGTATCTAGTGGACGTTAAACACCATTTCTCTCTCTGTCTGGAATTACAATATTCAGTGGCATTGTTATGTCAAAGATGCAATTTAATTGACATATGAATACATAAAATATAACAAACGACATAAATACAAGTAAATATTTTATTTCAAAAATCAAATTTAACCTGAAAGGAAAAGAAGATTCGTTTAATATAATAAACTTTTGGAAATATCAGAATAACAAGAAATACTAGATTTATTCGACAATATTTATCATAGATATTCACTGATACAAATGTAACGAAGAAAATAATACTATTTCTCACAGATACAAATCAATGACGAACGCGGAAGGAATGTTGTAACCAATGTGTACGCTGGGGCTGTTTTCAACCGTTGCCTTTAGATAAATTATTTTAAAAAAACACAATAGACAGTAGAAAAAAGAGTAAGTCCCGATCGAAGTCGGAATAAAATAAATGATAAATATAGTTATGATTTACCTTTGAATTGATTGAATCCACTGGTAAAGCTGTCAGGGTTGAAGCCATTAGTAAATCGGTTAACAAAGGTATTCAATCCATTGGTTATTTGACTGGCTGTGACAGGATTCTGGGCAGCATTTTGGGCAAATGTGTTTATACCAGAAGCAATATTCTGGGCAAAATTTGGATTCTGTCCTACCGAACTGACGAACTGGTTGAAACCATTGCTGATGGGCGAATTTTGTCCAAATCTGTCGTTAACATTTCCTACAAAGCGGTTGATACCTTGTGTGACTCTATCAGCGGTGACCGGAGTCTGGACGATGTTGTTGGTAAATTGGTTGAATCTGTCAGCATACTGATTGAAATTTGGATTTCGAGCAAATTGGTTAATTCTGTCTGCAAACTGACTAACATACTGATTCACGTTTGGATTTTGAGCAAATTGGTTAAATCTGTCTGCAAACTTGTTGAGGAGAGGCCGGAAAGAATCTGGATTGCGGAGGTCTTCGGCAAATGGACTTACTTGATCCGTGAATCGGCTTGGAATTTGTGTGGCATACTGACTGATGCCATTTTGGATCTGGGTAAACGATGGTAGTTGAAATCTGTCCTGGGCGCTGACAGCAGCAAATAAAGCCACAAAAGCTGACACTGTGTTCATAGTAAAGATATATTAGTGAAATGAAAATACAACAATGTTTGTTCCAGGATAAAGCCTATCATTTATGTAAACCACAGTTAAACTTTACACCTGGTGTTTTTTTTAATTAGGAATTCATGTTTGTTCATTACAACATTGCTACTACGTAAAGAGGTTAATTTGTCAATATAAGATCCACAACCTCGACCAACAGTATATTAACCCCTAAATAGTTGGCAGTAGAACAGCACAGGTGTTTTAAAGATTATCCAATTTTTAACAATCAGTCAACGTTTCTGTTTGTATTTGATTCTATTTTTAGCTTTATATACACTTTCTGTTCTGTTTTTTTTAAATTAATGTTTCACAAAAAAATGTATGAAGAAATTGCTCCACAAACAGCTAAACTAGCAAATCTTACTTGAGATAAGTCAATCCACCTAGCCAACTCAAGCCATAGCTTATATCTGAGGTTTCACAAAAACAATGCCAAAATATCACAATTCACACAAGGCATTGATTCTAGCACCAACATGTCTTTTATTTGTGTCTATCCCCTTAACATTTTCTTTTATCAAACCTGCAGTTATTAGAGCAGACATATTATAAGGGTCTGGCTGTAATTGTCCAGCAGTCACTAGCCGTCTTATACCGAAGAGGATAAAATAAATTTCAAACAGGGTAAAATAAATTTAGATTCGAATTTTTGTGCGTCTCTCATACATGAACCCGATATCACTTTGGTCCTGTGATACAAATACACAGATAATCATATTGTGTGTTAGAAAAAAATAGACAGATAACCAACCATTCTACCGAAATTTATCAAATTTATTATGTATTCACAAAATGAAACGAGCATGTAAGAATTTGCTCGGTGGAGTGTATGCGCCTGAAAACTCTATGAAAGTTGCACCCATAGTGTGAGCATCCTGGGAGTACCTACAGATCTACACGGAATTCGCTGTTATTTCAACATCCTAGTACTACGGATAGAGTACTGATGTGCCTACTATAAATTGTTCTATGATGACATGCCAACACTCCGAAAGATACAACATTCGACATTTAGCCATGCGATGGTCACTCATTTTTCTGACCGATGATAGCAATCCTTGTTTATTTAACACGAAAATAAAGCAGCTATATAAATAAGTTATAAAGTACAGTCTTGGGTTTCACGAACCTTATACTCGGATCTAATGACTCTTCGTGAATTCTTACATAAACGTTTATTTCTTTGTCAAGTATCTCTTCCGATTGAATAATGGCCGCCATCTTTGAATATGGGGACCACTTTGAATCATTCGGCAAACCTCGACAGATTCCGGTACTCTCCGTAACCTTCATCTAGACTCGGATGTATGATAGTCATTGATATGTACCTACGACCATACATTTGCGATGCGGCTTATCGACTACCGATTTACTCTAACAGGAAAACGTTCCGCTTTTACAAAAAAGCCCCAAAATCTGGTTAAGCTGTCCACACCCGTTGGTGGAGTCGTCCACACGACTTAGTATAATTTCTGGACACATAATGTATTTGTAAATAGTATAGTTTTAATGCGTGGTCACCCTTTCTATCGGTAAATAAACAACAAAGTAAATAATTTCTGGATATTGTAATTGTAATACGTTTTTTGGAGTCGTCCACACGATGTATTTTTAATTAGTATAGTTTTTTCTGCGTTGTCACCCTTTCTCCCGGCAAATAAACAACAAAGTAAATCGTTTTATTCCATAAATAACAAATTCATTAACAAATTCATAAACATATTTAGTTGTGGACGACATCACTAATAGTTGTTGACGACATCACCAATGCCTTGTGGACGACTCCACCAACGGTTGTGGACGACTTCGCTTGTGGACGACTTGACTGGCACCCATCTCCTGGGGGCAACCTTGTTTATCCGGGTCCTTTAAAATAGTTCCAAAATGGCGGACTTCATTATACAGCCGAGTCTAGATATAGGGCACCGGAATCTGTTGAGGTTTGCCGAATGCACTTTGAATGTCTCAAGGCTTTTTACCTGTTGTCTATTATTAAACGAAGATGTATTAGTCTATACATTCCCTCAATGCAATACCTGCATATTGACAGAAACAAGACTGGGGCTTAGATATCGCATTGGTAGAGCAAATTATAAATTAATCTTATTAGTACAGTATCTTTTTACCGCAAACCCTGTTTCTGATACAATTTTTGACTTGGTTTTTCTTCTGCCGGATTGACTAGACTCAGTGTCTCCGAATAAAATCTTTCCCGGGCGTCGGTCGGAGTCGGATAAAATAAAGAGAGAGATGGGGATTAGCGTCCGTCCGATACAAACTAGGCGAATTAGGGACTTACATATGGTTTAATTTCATTTCAATAATTCGCTTGCGAGTAGGGATCTTAGCAGTGGGAAGAAGCGGGAGGACCTGGAGAAATCCCACGAGGTTGGACGGGCGACCCTACTCCTTGTCACGTACAACCGGGGATTTGAAACCACGCAAGTTGACTCAATGACAGGTTTTATGATACAGCACGCACGTGCTCACTATTCGGTGGTGTGAAATTTAAACTATTATTTAACCCCCAGTTTTCAATCATTATGAGGTGTACGTTTTGAAATGTATAATCTATGCGCAGGCTCACTGTATCCCTATTTAGCTAGTTCCGGTTATATTGCAGCGGAGGGAATATATTGTCTGCGATATTACTTCGTTGGAAGCGGACGTTAAATAAAGCTATTTCACACATGATGTCTCTTCTCGTTTCAGGAGGTCGCATGGTTAACGAATGGTTAATATAATTTGTTTTAATACAAAGTGGTTATTATTTAACGTAAATGAATGACGTAAGAGATGCAGAACGTAGGGCCTTGCAAGGAAGAACGTCTAGTCGTTCGTAAGGGCCGAAAAACCGTTGTCCAGGGTACTCATTGACTTTCACACTAAATAACTCTTGCTAAATGGAATCGTAAAAGAAAAAAAGGCCGTAGCCCCACTGTCCGGAGAAAATATATCTCATAGAGAACTGCTTGGCGTATGCACGTATTCATTAGCACGATCGGCGCATAACAGTAGGGCGCTAAACCCCATTTCATTTAAATTAAAGATGGGTTCCCAGCAAAGTATTTATCGGCTGGTTATTCCCAAAAAAAGTATGGTAAATTTGGTAATTATGAAAAGTATAGACACCCAATCTTACTAGAAAAATACTAGATTACGCGAAAATCGCCCATGGGGCAAGGACTGGGCAATATTGTCAGGGAGTCACTAACTGACAACCTGACAGGATTTGCTTGCCTATGTCTGCTAGCTTAGGTCAGGGAGCAGTTATTTCTTTCTCAAATGGTAAGGCGGTTTGGGGAACATTGCGGGTTGTCAACGTACAAAATACTCTGCAATTAAAAGGCGCAAAAAGAAGTTGACAGAAATAATTAAGAATTTATTTAGGCCTCAATAATATGGTAATTGTAAAGTAAGTAATGATAGATACATTTTAAAATATATGGACCCTCCCACAATGTAGCAGACATTGCGTTTAACAACAGCTTACTTACAGCTATAGGTATCCCCGGCGAAAACAGAGTTTTGAAAGGTTATTGAAGCAAATATTTGATAGATTGGTTACTTTAAATATGTGTACCCGGGAATGCATCTTTAAGCCTTTGAATTCATGATTTACTGTGTGAGAAAAACAACTGCAACCAGAAACAGAATTTTTAAAAATCTTTATTTATGTGTGTCCTTTAAAACATTATGGTATGACCCTTTACATCCTAAACCTGAAATAGAAGGAAGCATAATTGAGGCTAATTAAGTTAATGTATATACGATAAGTACACTTACTGGTCGCCATCGTTCACAGTAAATTATACTTAAATTAATTATTAACATTTCATTAGGAAAACAATATCAAAATATATCGCCATGTTTAAAAGAAGAACTATCAAATATTTGCAAAGATTATCTGCGGATACGTCCACAGTTCGCATCTCACGCCAAAAGCTCACCCTAACAGACCGTTTCATTTGCTAATCTCTTACATCACCCAGAACATGTCAATAATAACAACTCTTCCAGATCCTAGTGCAGTAAAGACAAGTTAAACGACATTTTGAACTATAAAAAAAAAGAAACGAAATAGGAGCTGTGTTTTATCAGATTGCAGCGAATGTACTTTTAATTACATTCATTATACATTCAGTGTAGAGTATGACGTTAAAACCGCCTCCTTGACGATCTCTTGAAATCCGTGAAGCTCATATATTTAATATTATTAGTGTATGAACCCCAACATTTAGCGTTACCAATTTGAAAATCAATTGTGTGTTACTGATTGTTGGCGATCGCCAAAGAGACAGCGCCAAGAGCCAGGAAACATGATGCAATGACACCAAATATTTTCTTTGTGGTAATTTCCAATAGACGCCGGACTTTATAAATTAAGCAGTTAAACAGTGTATATCTTAGTTTACTGCCAAAATAGGCAATTCACCATTTTTATTCATTAATTCTGTTAAAGCCACAATACCACTCTTGTTGTAACTGAATAATATGTCCCAAACTTTATTCTGATCAACAAATTGTACTATTTTACAATATTTCAATTTATTGATGATACAAATTTCATCTTAACACACCTAATTAAAAAAGATGGAAAAATTCAATGAAAGGCCTTACGTAAACACTTTCAACTGTAACTTGGATTTAAACATATTTTCGAACCCTCTGGACAACTAAAATAGGATGCAATGGATAATTTACACAACATGTAGGACACTTTAACATCTAGTAGTTAGAATAAGGCTATTTTTTTTCTGGACCTGTCAAGCCAGCCAGAATGGTATTGTCCCTTTAAACATAATATAATACCAAACAAATCACAGTACAATATTATTGGTTAACTCTGGTTAATGGCTGAGATCGAGTTTCGTGCCATATGCCATGACAGTGTTAATTTGACAGCATAGAAGAATCAATCTCAGTTTTGGTGTTTCATGTAATATCACCCCAAATAAATCACAATCCTGTCAGTTTCGATTGTCTTCATTCGGTTTATTCCACTCGCCTATATGCGTGGTAAACTTCGTGCGTTAAGTTTTAACAATAACCTATTTTCGCTTTATGTGGATATTTATGATTTCAATTATCGGTGACATTTAAATTACAGCCACTGACTAATCAGATTTATAATCCAATAATAGATATCGCTTGTGTGATAAATTCCATAATCTACTGCGATATCTCCTTAAGATATCGCTTTACATGAATGTAACTTGTTTCTTTTAGAAATGAACTATTTAATTGACCTTGATAGAAAAACACTGGGTCAATGTAAAGACATTTGCAATGGTTAAATTGCTGTCAAAAAATTGAAGAATCACTACGCCATATTGTATTCAAGTTCAGTAAAAGTAAAATCAATAGCAAATAATTATATTTATTTATTTCTGCATGTACGAAGGGATTGGGTGATAAATAATATCTCCTACTCGTCTTTTTTATATCAAAAAAGACAGGTAGGAGATTCTCTATATGTTTAGTTGTTCGGATGGGAAAAATATATCCAAGGCACACTCGTGTATACAGTAGCGGGCTGGTAACAACCCTTCGACAGTTTCTAGCGAAGCGATTTTCGGGCAAAGTTGTTCTTTAGTTTTTCTCGTATCGCATAATTAAAACTTACTATATTTGTCGAAACCATGACAGAAATATTGTGCTAAACATAAAAGAATATAACATAGAAATAATTTCCCCTCTCCACGATCGTCGGACAGGTAATTTGTCCCTTCAGTTGGTGCCCAATAATTTCTCTAGAACCGCGCCTACAAGAATGTGTGGGCTAAGATCTTGACTCCTGAATCTTGTGATGATGGAAATTTTATATTTAACAATACGTAAATCAGCCTAGAAATAATCTTGATTGGGTTCTGAATACTACAATACGTGTATTAACACAACGTCGGAATAATGCAACAACCAGTATAGTGCAGACCGACACAGAACACGGCGCTAAAACAAAATATGGATCACAAACCATGACTTTCTCCATGCCGTAGAATCGAATCTGAAGTTCTACTTTCCATGCAAATAAAAAAAGAGCCTTACCCGGTTGTAAACAAGTTGTTAGTGAATCCTGTAGCACCGGTTTGCGTTCCGCCAAATGATGATTGCTGTGTGCTTCCAAAGCTGGGAAAATTTGGCGTTCCGGAAAATGGCGGTTGTGGTGGGCTCCCAAAGCTAGGGAAAGTTGGCATTCCGGGAAATGGTGTTTGAGAAGGAAATCCTGCGTTATTACCCGTTGTGTTGGCTGGTGTGTTTGTTGGCTGATTAAACAAATTGTTGTTGAAGCCAGAGGCTCCGGTGACGTTTCCACTACCCGTTGTTGGTGTAGGCACAGATGATGTAGTCTGGTTAGCCGGAGTAGTTGTTGCAGTTGTGTTAGCTGTTGTGTTTGTTGGTTGGTTAAACAAATTGTTGTTGAATCCAGAGGCCCCTGTGACGTTTCCACTACCCGTTGTTGGTGTCGGCACAGATGATGTAGTCTGGTTAACCGGGGTTGTTGTATTCACCGATGAGACAGTTTGGTTAGTTGTAGAAGAGGCGGTCACATTAGTGTCGGTATTACTGATACTTGGAGTTTTGCTAAATAAATTATTGGCAAACCCTGCTGCACCAGTAAAGGGACTAGTATTTTGTGGATTATTTACAGTTGGTACGGATCCAAACGAACTGGTTGTCGGTGGTTTGAATGTGAAGGCATTTGGAAATGATGTACCTGCTCCTAATGGTGGTTTGGGTTGGTCAAAGATGGTTGACGGAAACTGGAGGTGTGGAAATGGTTTGGATCCATCAAAACCAGAAAATTGTGCAGAGCAGACTTGAGTACAGTAGAACAGAAACAATACGAGTCTCATGATGATCGGAATATTACTCTCAATGAATGGTTCTAAAAAAATACTCGATTAATATAAAAGAAAAACAACAGATGTCACTATGTTAATTAACCATGACATGACGGCATGTAGGTCGTATATGATGTCTTGTGTTAGTTGTGATATAGTCACGTTCTGGATTTATTTTTCGTTCCCCTTACAATATTTTAAAAAGAATCTAGATAGTGCGATTGGACGCAAATATGAGACACAACCGTGTTTAATTAAGCGTGTACGCACAAGAAGACTTAAAACTCACTGACACGGTGCATTTACTTTAAGAATTTGCTGGTATAACGGAATTTTACATGTGAAGATAAATCCGAGTAGGCTGCGAACAACCTATCAGGATATCTTTAAAATATGGACACAAACATCAAAATTAGCGCAGATATTCCTTGGGGGAAAACACTTTGAAAAAACGCATAATCCTTTCACTAATCCAAAAAGATGGGTAATTTCTGAAACGAGTATGTAAATATGAAGGTTGTGGAGCCTCTAGAAATCACAAGTTTGGATGAAACTAAACATATATGTTTAAATATCCCAAAGATTTCAGTTCCTGTCGAAAATCGTAAATTTCAGACCATAGCATCTTGTATTATGGTCCCTGATTGTACCAAAAATGGGGAGGGTTTTTTTTTTTGGCTTGTTCTCTATCCATCTGCAAAATATGGGCGTATCTTGCATGGAAACCGTGGTTATGCCTCTCCGTTGAAAGAAAGAACTGTAGGCCTACCAACGCATACCTGAAATTATTACCCACCAATATTTAAACAGCTCGAGAATTTGGTTTGATTATCGACATTGTCTGATGGGTTAGTTTTGGACGAATTGTTATGGACGTTTTGGCATTTCTGAGAATTAAATGAAAATATTTATTTTGGATTCCTGCCCTTCTGCTGTTACCAATACAACGTCATTGTTGTTGCGCAATGGGTATTATTGGATACTCCCTGAGGTGTTATTTAAACTATTTTGAAATCTTGATAAGTAGTATTCGTTATGATTTTATGTAATGCACTTTCCTTCATTTCCATTTTCCGACATACATTGGGAGCCACACAGAGCTTCGATGAATACTTTTTATCTAAATAGGCACTTCCAGTGTCTTCTAAAGAGGCGTTGTTATCGACATGCTAATCGCGCACTCAGCAAATCTAGACAGATTCCGGTACCCTACATCAGTAAGTAATATGTACCTACGCCCATACATTTGCGATGCGGCTACCGGTTTACTTCAAACAGGAAAACGTGTCGCTTTTATAAAAAAAAGAGTCCAAAATTGCGTCTTTTGCAGAGTGTGTATATCTAAATGAGCAGAGATAGTGTCTCGAGGCTGCTGGTTTGATAAAATTCACTGGTAATTCCCCAAACCCAATGCCAAACGTGACGTTTCTTGATATAATACACTCTCCACAGAAATCTGCATGGGGGCAGCGATATTTTCCATTCGGAACCCTTAAAATAGTTCGAATATGGCGGAAATGGCCATACAGCCGAGATTAGATGCGTACAATCTGTCAAGGTCTGCCGAATGGCTAATCGCTTTGAATTTAGTAGTGATATCATGTGTAACACAATCTTACATATAAAAGCAGCAAGAAGGCATAGTGTATAGATACCTTTATTGAGTACATAGAATAGACATAGATCGGAAGGAGCTCTATTCAAGTCTGACTTACTGTCGGTTAATTCTGGCTTTATAAAGCATACAGTCATTAAGAATAATGGTACATGACAGATTAACTTATTTGGAATTGAGATTATAGTTTCTATAACTACATTGCATCTTTCCTTTAAAGTCGCGAAGTTCTGCTGAGTGTTAAACACATAGAACATGTGTAGATTATAAATAACATATGAATAAATAAGATATTTAATGAGATCGTGCGTTTTGTCAAAACGAGCAGAGGTCATTCGTGTGTTGCCCGTAAATGACATATTGAACACATAAGCAGAAGTTGTATATAGGTGGAAACGTCCAATATTATATAATGTCAAATCTAGCAAAGTTCTATGTATAAATTACATTGTCACACAGTTATATCGATTTCAAGGCATTTTGGCGGCTTTGTTACATATGTAACGATAAGTTGTCAGGTATGGCCAACATTAGTAATTAGAACTGAGCATTATTACTCTGACAACTACATTTACGATGCCTGCATGTATGTAGTAGTTATTAGCACCCTTTCCGAGGTGTATCGGTAAATATCAGGATCAAAATTGTCCTGATATTCACCGATACACCGAGGAAAGGTGCTAATAAGTCACTTACATCACATTTATATCGAGTATTGTGAAGGAAAGTGTGAAAATAGTATTTATTATCGAGTCGTTTCAACCGAAAAGTGACAGATGCTCTTTCATTTATCCCTTTCTGAGCCTCACGTTACATTTCATGGTAGAATGATTTCGAAGTGGAGAGGCGACCTGAGTAGTATATACAATGTGAAACGTGGGTCATTCCTGGTGAAAGTATGCATCAACGAATTATTTGTAATAAATGTATGTCTTTCTCGGCGTTTTTTTTTCGCTCTGCTTATTTTCAATGCCTGTGATGTGTCCAACAAGAGAACTGCGCCTTTCATCATCACAATAATTACAAAAATAATATTCTAATTTATCTGTTTTGCATATTAATATAAATCAAACCAAATTATGGAATAGATGCCAATTGATATGTATAATAATTGATTTTCGTAATATGATGGTATGTTTTTTCAATGCCTGTGATGTGTCCAACAAGAGAACTGCGCCTTTCATCATCACAATAATTAAAAAAATAATATTCTAATTTATCTGTTTTGCATATTAATATAAATCAAACCAAATTATGGAATAGATGCCAATTGATATGTATAATAATTGATTTTCGTAATATGTTGGTATGTTAATTTAATAATAATAATAATAATAATATGTCCATTTATATAGCGCCAAATCCACAAAGCGTGCTCATAGCGCGACAATTTACTATCCCGGTCTCTAGGATACAGGTAAGCTTGATTACCTCCCTTTACAACTCTTACAAAGAGCTCCAACATATGCAGCTACAACTTGAAGTTTCAAGGAGCGCAACAGTTTTTTGTGTAATACATACACCATCCTACCGGTACCCATTTACAGCTGGGTAGACTGGAATGCAGGGATAAAGTGTCTTATTCAAGGACACAAGAACTCGGCGAACAATTCGGGTCTCGAACCTGCAACCGTTAGGTCACAAATCCTACTCTCTAACCGTTGCACCAAATTTAATGTCATTGTATATATTTTTGAACTGCCAGGTTTGTTCCACCCGGTTTGTTTTGTTACTGTGATTTTGACTAGTTGTTTGATGTAATATGTCCGGCTGCATTGTATAGAGCCATCGTTATCATTGCGATCTGTGCCGGACTAAACGTCCGCTACTTATTGCTTGAATGGTGTCTTACACAATGTAGAAGTGTTCGTTTGTCGGGAATGCACCATACTCCTTTCAAAAAGTGTTCTGATACACGGATACTTTTAAGCCTGTATTGGAAATAAACAGGCCAGTTTTATCAAAAGTTGCCAATGGCAACGAGGTAGAAGTAGGATGTAATTACAATAATTAGCATGTTAAACAGGCTTTATACAGAAAGGTAATAGTGTTTAAGAAGTAAACAATATAATTATTTAGGCAGAGCTTTATACACAAAACGCCCAAGGTCTGGATATATGATATTTTCAGATCAAAATATCTGGAATATAGTACTCGCAGGGCTCCACCCCTTTTATACAGTAAATGTTTTGTTTTGTGCCCGCGCGCTCAGTTTATTTTATTATGATTAAAGATGGATTAATTCAAGAGTGTAATAAAGAGAAGGACATTCTGAATATAGTAATTCAGAAATAGATGATAAAAAAAGAAAATATTAAAATTCCAGTCAAATTAACCTATTATGAACGGAGTTCTCAATGAAAGGGGTTTGGACAAGAAAAATGAATCAACTGTATCTGCACCGTCGACGAGAATTTCTGATGGTTTGATTGACAGACAATAACTCCACCCACATATTCGCGATTGTCAAGTAACATTCTCAATGGCAATGGTACACTCGCTTGGCAGGCCTTTCATCACCCGTTTACGGTAGGGTCATCACCGATTGACTCCATTTATGGATTTAATTTAATTTTAAATGGACGACTGTATCCAAGCCATCCGAAGGTCTACAGAGTAAATATTGAGCTTGTCATGTTAAAACAGGTCTATTTTCATAAACATCGTAAGCCTATATAAAGACTTAGCGTAATGTATGTTTAAATAACTTCTAAAAATTCAATTAATTATTTAGAATATTCTTACAAAATTAATATTTCTCGTATGCACTTAGATAATTTGCCGTCCCCTAAGAAATGTCGCCGCCGGGCATATATCCCACCCTCCCTCCCTGCACCACGTGATGGCCTTGGGTATTCGCCTTCATCTTTACATCCAATAAATAATAAATCCCTACAAATCGAATAAGATTCGGATGTCGATTGTGAAGGGACAGCGAAGACTGTGCCACTACGGTGTCGGTAAATAATGGATTATGTATGCAGTACTTCCACGATGACACAGATTTCTGTTGATTTCTCAGTGCGGTTTTCCTTGTCTAGTCAATCGTGTAGAACAAAACACCGAGGCCCCGTGTATACATCGGCCTGCGCGTACGAGCAACCCTTGATTGTTCGAATTCCAAAGTCGTAGCGTTGATTTCCGGGCACAATTTTCCTTAAAGCACAATTGAGATGTGGGTAATATAAAGTATATGTTTTGGAGATATCCGTTAAATGTTGTGTAGCATGTGACATAAATGAGAATATGTAGTCCTTACTTGCAGTATGTTATCTATATTAAGAAAGGCCTCGGACCCTATTATTACGTTTTGTATTAAATACCGTCCATCTTAAGATCAAGGAAATATTTTGCAGTTGTGTACCTTAAAATGATATACGGTATTTAATTGAATACGGACACTGAAGATAACATTACCGCTGTAAGTCACTACGTTATTCGTACATTACGTTACTTGTAATAAACATTCACCGGTTGTTTGTGGTTTCCAGTGGTTTTCACTATACAAGAGTAGGCCGTAGCGCCGCTGCCCGGGCAAAATTTCCCTCATAGCAATCGATATTGCGTATGCCCGTCTTTTTTATCCCAGTCTAACAGCACAAAATTTCATTTTGTGGTTTCAACTTCCAATACACCAA
This sequence comes from Patella pellucida, assembly GCA_917208275.1. Classification (NCBI taxonomy): domain Eukaryota; kingdom Metazoa; phylum Mollusca; class Gastropoda; family Patellidae; genus Patella; species Patella pellucida. The sequence continues at coordinate 71,182,435 of OU795039.1, forward strand.
CGATTTTCAATAAGGTTTACATAAATCCTAGTTATATATTCATATATAATCTTCTCTGTAGAGCAAATAAAAATGTTAAACAGGAATTTATTTTCTTTATTAAAAGCGGGAGTGACGCAGTTAGTTCAACACACTACAGCAAACTATAGAGACCAGTGAGCGTGTTGAACCAACTACATCACTTCCGGTTTAATAAAAATTGATTTCTCGCTTACAAAAACGTTTTTGCTTGTTACAGAGTTGATTATTTATCAATAAATATTTAAGATAAATGGAACCCTTATTGAAAATCGTTTGACTTCCCCTTTAAAGATGGCTAAAGTTACGACCTACTTGTCGTATTCAATTGGAGGAGCCCCGTTAAACAACTTATTTTTCAAATACGAAGTGCCGTGCCAATACTAGCAAAGTGCATGGTTCCCAACAATTTGTTAGTTTCGACCTCGTGCCAGAAAACCGTCATCTGATCGTAAACCTCGAAGAACAAAGTCACCTTTTACTGTGAAACACTGTTGTAATGAGATACTTTCGAAACACGTCAGAAAGGAAAGACGATTGACAATGTTGTCCACCAAGACTCTACTAAAAATGATTTGCGTCAAAAGCTGTTGTCGCGACTCCGAGGTTGGGAACCCTGGCTCTAAAACATCTAATATAGCCAAATATCTTTAACTTCTCCATACATTACAATTGCTTGTGAGTAGTACATTGCTTTAAGCAACTACCTCAACAGCCCACTTCATTTAATGTTACAGCAAATACATATTAAACCTCAGAACATTTTTCGGCTTTTCACTTTATTAAGTTCTACATTTATAAGACTCTAATTATTTCCCTGTGTTCCATGATGTGAATTGTGGAAAACTCCATTTAACAGGGGCTGGCCGTGTGCTTTCAACGGTAGTGCCTGTGGTCTGTGTGGTTATGCTTCCACCCGTGCCCGCGGTAGTATGTGTGGTTTTGTTTCCTTTATCGGCTCCAGTTGTGACTGTCGTAACTGTGGTTTTGCTTCCGCTTCCACTACCCCCAGTAGCACCGGTCCCTGTTGTTCCTGTGGTGTGCGTGGTTATGCTCCCGTTTCCGCCCCCGGTAGTATATGTGGTTTTATTTCCTCTACCCGTTCCGCTAGTGACTGTGGTATATGTGGTTTTGCTTCCGCTTCCGTTACCCCCAGTAGTATATGTGGTTTTATTTCCTTTACCTGTTCCACTAGTGACGGTAGTATATGTGGTTTTGCTTCCGCTTCCATTTCCCCCGGTAGTATATGTGGTTTTGCTTCCACTACCAGTACCGGTATTTGACGTGGTTCTGTTACCGCTACCACTACCGGTGGTGTATGTAGTTCTACCCCCACCACTACCCCCATTGACAGATGTGTATGTAGTTGTGGTTTTGCTTCCGCTTCCATTTCCCCCGGTAGTATATGTGGTTTTGCTTCCACTACCAGTACCGGTATTTGACGTGGTTCTGTTACCGCTACCACTACCGGTGGTGTATGTAGTTCTACCCCCACCACTACCCCCATTGACAGATGTGTATGTAGTTGTGGTTTTGCTTCCGCTTCCATTGTCCCCGGTAGTATACGTGGTTTTGTTTCCTTTACCTGTGCCGGTAGTGACTGTGGTATATGTGGTTTTGCTACCGCCCCCAGAACCCCCGGTAGTATATGTGGTTGTGCTTCCGCTACCAGTACCGGTATTCGATGTAGTTTTGCTTCCGCTACCACTGCCTCCATTGACGGTAGTGTATGTAGTTCTACCCCCACCACTACCTCCATTGGCAGATGTGTATGTAGTTGTAGTTTTGCTTCCGCTTCCACTGCCCCCGGTACTATACGTGGTTTTATTTCCTTTACCTGTTCCGCCAGTGACTGTGGTATATGTGGTTGAGCTTCCGCTACCAGTACCGGTATTCGATGTTGTTTTGCTTCCGCTGCCTTGATTGCCGGTGGTGTATGTAGTTCTACTCCCATCACTTCCTACATTGCCAGATGTGTATGTAGTTGTGGTTTTGCTTCCGCTTCCATTACCCCCGGTAGTATATGTGGTTGTGCTTCCGCTACCAGTACCGGTATTTGATGTGGTTTTGCTTCCGCTACCGCTGCCTCCATTGCCGGTGGTGTATGTAGTTCTACCACCTCCACTACCTCCATTGACAGATGTGTATGTAGTTGTAGTTTTGCTTCCGCTTCCATTACCCCCAGTAGTATATGTGGTTTTGCTTCCACTACCAGTACCGCTATTCGATGTTGTTTTGCTTCCACTACCACCGCCTCCATTGCTGGTGGTGTATGTAGTTCTACCCCCACCACTACCTACATTGCCAGATGTTGATGTAGTTGTGGTTTTGCTTCCGCTTCCACTACCCCCGGTAGTATATGTGGTTGTGCTTCCGCTACCAGTACCGGTATTTGATGTGGTTTTGCTTCCGCTACCGCTGCCTCCATTGCCAGTGGTGTATGTAGTTCTACCCCCGCCACTACCTCCATTGACAGATGTGTATGTTGTTGTACCTCTATTACCTGCGGTGTATGTTGTTGTACCTCTATTACCTGCGGTGTATGTAGTTTCTCTACCAGTCACTCCATTGCTTGTAGAGTATGATACTTGACTTCCTGTCCCTCCATTGCCAGAGTAAGCTGGTTGTCTCCCGTAGATATTGTAATTAGTTCCTCGCCCATCGGTGTTCCCATTTTGAGAGTAAATTGGCTGGCTTCCGCCTGTGGTACCGAAGTTATTGTAATTAGTTCCTCGCCCATCGGTGTTCCCATTTTGAGAGTAAACCGGTTGCCTTCCGCCTGTGCTTCCGTAGATATTGGGTCGACCTACAACATTGTTTGTGTTTGACAATGGGTTCCTTCCACCATTGTAACCGCTTCCGCCAGTGTTCCCGGAGTTTCCATTAGCATTATAATTAGATCCTGGTCCACCATTGAAATTCGGTGTACTTCCGCCATTGCTTCCAAATTGAAAATTGTTGGGTCGGACTACAGCATTGTTTGTGCTTCCTCCTGTGTTGCCGTTCAAGTTATTATATCGGTTGAACCCATAATTAGTTCCTGGTCTACCATTGAAATTCGGTGTACTTCCGCCATTGCTTCCAAATTGAAAATTGTTGGGTCGGACTACAGCATTGTTTGTGCTTCCTCCTGTGTTGCCGTTCAAGTTATTATTTCGGTTGAACCCATAATTAGTTCCTGGTCTACCATTGAAATTCGCTGTACTTCCGCCATTGCTTCCAAATTGAAAATTGTTGGGTCGGACTACAGCATTGTTTGTGCTTCCTCCTGTGTTACCGTTCAAGTTATTATATCGGTTGAACCCATAATTAGTTCCGCCGTTGCTTCCAAACTGAACGTTGTTGGGTCGGTTCACAGCGTTATTTATGTTGGAATACGTAGATGGGTTCCTCCCACTATTGCCGTATATATTGAAACCATTCCCGCCAGTGTTTCCATTAGCATTGAAATTCGGTGTGCTTCCGCCATTGCTTCCAAACTGAAAATTGTTTGGTCGGCTTGAAAAATAGTTCGTGTTTGAATACGTAGATGGGCTTCCTCCACCATTTCCATTAGCATTATAATTAGTTCCTGGTCTACCATTGAAATTCAGTGTGCTGCCGCCATTGCTTCCAAACTGATAATTGTTGGGTCGGTCTACAACGTTGTTTGTGTTGGAATACGTAGTTGGGCTCCTGCTACTAGTGCTGTATAAATTGTAACCATTTCCGCCAGGGTTTCCATTAGCATTGAAATTCGGTGTGCTTCCGCCATTGCTTCCAAACTGAAAATTGTCGGGTCGGCCTACATTGCCGCCGGTGTTGCCGTTAAAGATGTTATTATATCGGTTGAACCCAGTGTTTCCACCATTTAGGTTCGAGTTATAACTAGGTTGGCCTCCTGTAGTGTAAAAGCCGTTGGTATAACCATTCGTTCCCGTGTTGAAAGGGTTGTAGTTATTCCCAGTTCGCTGCGCCGTTGCCGCTATTACCACAAGCGTCAAAATTATCAGACCTTTCATGTTTATATGAGAGATTTTCCGAGTTTAAGACGGATTATCCGTTTTATAGAAAACATTGTTTGCGCCAATAAATGGAACATGTGTTGCATTTGGTTTCACATCTTCATTAAAAACTTCTTGACGCACTTTTTGGTACTAATTATATGCTTGTTCGTGACATCTGATATTTTTCGTCATCTGTTTTTTTAATTCGTACGCCAGAAGTCAATATTGGGAAATTATAACAAATTAATAAAGTAACACCATTTTACTAATTAGGGCCTATGTATGTCATTTAAATTTGACATATGCTTCCAACGTTTTTCGTTGAAGTTTGAAGTCGACCTCTGTGAGGTTGTTCGGGTTAGTATAAACTGAATAATATTTTGTTTAAAAGAAGCTAAACCCCTAACTCAATATCTTCCATAATATTCGAAGCTAAACCATAATATTCAGTATTGTTTTCAAGCCGTGACAATAAGGGATCCTTATATTCAATATTTAAAGGACAATATATATAGTTGTCGTCCAATATAAGCGAGGTTCAACAGATGCTAAATATACATTTCATATGGATGTATTTGCTCCGGTTGGTACGTAAGATGGACTTGAAGAACCAAGAAGTGACTCAAAAAATAAATAAAAACACACGCGAACGATAAAAGATACACATTCGACGTTTAGCTCATTGCTAATTCCGTTGAAGTTAAATATATGAGACCATGAAGATATATCGGTTAAATAATTTATAATATGAGTTGAATGTCACGTGATACGAAAATGCCTCCAGTAGAGACTTTTGGCAAGCGTAAATGTCTGCTCCGTATCGCGTGACGTCACCAATGTCAGCACGTATCGAACAGCTTTTATACGGAAAAGGTCCGTATAACAATTTCGTGTCTTTTTACCGTCTTTTTGCTACTTTTAGATGGTGAAATGTTTGTATCTTGGCGTTTTTTATGAATCCTTGTTTATTGCAGAACACGAAGGTGTATTTGATTTGATTTTGACCATGATGGTTGATCTACATTCTAAATTTAGGGAGGCGGAACCTTGCAAATCTGAAAAGGATTTTATTCTGTGATAAAATTACTGTCGAGTCAGAGTCGAAGATTTTTTCATTTGATTCGATAATTATTTTATTTGAATAGCTCGGCGTGTGTCGAGCGACTTCACCCCCCCCCCCCCGGGGAATGGTAGACTATAATAGGCACTTGACTAGTACTGATGGTGATCTTGGAAGATATTTGCCATTACTTTAATAGAACTAAGCTCAGCTCATCGACGCACACGAACACGACGCAAAAATCTGCCAAAACTCTAAAACTACACTGACGCAACGTATCACGTATACGATAAGGATACGTTATACGCATGGGTAAATTCAGCTTGCCAAAAGTCTCTAATATCGAAACAGCCCGTGTATCCCCTGGTGTTTATTAATTCAATATGTCCACATTTCAAGTGATAATTAAAGTTTATTCAGGAAGTTCTAGAAATCTACTTGAGTCCTATTATTATCATTTACCTTTATCTCCGCCGCTTGGATTACAATAATAATATATTTATGATGCGCCTATTACCAATATATAATACTGTTCAATGGCGCAGTTAACATTTTGTGGACATCACACATAGAAAATAAAATAAAATTAAATGGATGATAAAATAAATTAGAATGGCATATAAAGATTATAATAAAATATGACATATAATAAACAAATTAAAATAGCTAAGATTAATAAAGAATTAAATAGAACAGCGCCTAAAACAGTATACAATGAACTCGGATACCTACATTAAAAGCCATATAGTATTCAAAGAAAAGGTGGGTTTTTTTAAATGCGTTTTAAACTTTCAATGCTATCGGATAGTTTAATATTGAGAGGTAAGGTATTCCACATAAAAGGATCGACGTAGGAAAAAGAGAGTTTACCATAAGATGTGGAGGGATAAAGAGGTGTAAGCAGGTTGCTACTTTTAGTGTACGGGGCGGAGTATATAGGGAGATAAGGGATTTAAGGTAATCTGAATGTAATGTAGAGTTAGTGTAAGTATTTTGAAAGTGATACGGTGTGACATAGGAGGCCGGTGTAGATCATGTAAAACAGGTATTTGCTCTAAGCAGCAATTAGGCGTTTTTATTTGATCAAATACTACATCGGTGTCAATTTCTCCTCCGACGTACTAAACTTCCCTGCGAAAAACGTTCATTGGGTTTTTTTGCGTAGTGACATTTGCGAACAAATTCGACAGTAGTCTGGAACTGCAAAGCAGACAATCTGTATGTGTCAAGAATTGTATTTATATACAAACGTAAATAGGGTATTTTGGAAAGAGTAAGCATATCCTATGTCGTACACATCACCGAAACAGATGTTGCTTTCAAACGTATAATCATCCGCCATACTATAATTTCCCTAAAACATAATCTATAAAGGGGCTTGAAATGTGCAGATCGGGTAAGTTATAATAAACACCGGGTTAAAAATTGTTGAACGAGAATGAATTAATGTAATCGAGGGAGATTCGCTTGGCTTTTTACCCTAAGGCTGCTATTACATACGGTATACGGGTACGGCGGTTTGCACGGTAGAATGCCCCTATACGCGTCTAGTCCTATGTAAACCTCCAAGCAAATTCCTGTTGTTCGAACACAAGTATTCGCGTATACCTCTAAACTTAGTACATCGCCATTAGCAGTCTAACTTCTAAACGTATACCGAATTTCGTATATCCCTATGTATTAGCAGCCTTACGTTTAGAGGTATACGCGAATGCATGTGTTCGAATAACATAAATTTGCTAAGCGGTTTACATCGGATTATGCGCGTATAGGGGTGCGCTATATGTGTATACATGATATCGTGCATGTTCATGTACGTATACTTGGTTCCGGGAGGAGTAAACTCCATAAGGCCAGTAGAAAATGGGGCATTTGTGTGGGGATAAGTTCGAATCAAAAGTTTTGAACATTGAAGTGAGCCATCACAAGCCTGAGCTTCACGCCCGTACTGCACACATCAAATTACGTCATACCAGAATTGATCACTGCCCTTTATGTCGACCATTGTTTCTATGTTTAAAACGCTCACGCGATCATTTTGGGGCGGGACTTATCCAACAGACACCGCTGTGTTTAGACAAGAGGCTAAAAATAGCCTAGCACGTGTGTTTTTAATAGTTGTATTTAGACACGCCTTGTCGCTGACACTAGCTTAAAAGCGATATATAATATTTGCTATGGGTAATATTGCAATACATTCTTTACCATTGTAAAATGTCTTTAGAGTTTCAACAGTTTATCTTTCCAAACAATTGTTAGATACTCCTAAATTTGTTTTCGCAAACAAAACCGCCTGTGAAATTACCTGCCATAGGCGCCGCCATATTTAATAATAAGGGGACTTTTTTGTGATTCGGCCCTTTATCAGTTTGACATCTTACATACACACAACGGCTAAATAAACATATTAAATTTTATTCAATATGACAATAGAAGAGAAATATATACTTCTAAAAATGTCTAAAAGCATACTCGGTGTTATCGACTAAAATCATCGATGTAGGAATTAAAATGTCGGCTAATTAGGTTAGGACCTATTCTCAGCCGAAGCTAGCAGTAGATAGGCAGCCTAAGTTTGGGATGCTTCACGCCACCATATATCACCGTTACACCATAATGACCACCCCCATTACGCAAATAGTGTAAAGATCTGGTAAATCAATGTTGATATGTACAAGTGTGTGATACGAAGGTTGTGGGCCCTCTACTAGTCTAGACGTCACAATTTTATCGGATTTTGATGAAACTCAAAACATATCTTTGCATCCCAACGATCTCAGTCACTTTTGTTATTTGCACATTTCAAGCCATATCTTTCTGGATTATTGTCCCTGATTGTACAAAAGAAATAGCGTTTGTTGTTAGCTTGGCTCTATCCATAACTTGGAAAATGTGGGTGTATCCCGCCTGGGAGCCCCCCCCCCCTTCCTGCACTTTTTTGTTGACATTTGGTCTAGAAGTGGAGAAAAGGGATCAAAATGGGAATGTTCGTTGCGGTTGTAATACTGATGATATTCCAGTAATAATAGGAGAAATCGACGACGCACATGCACATGATATTGATAACCATGTTCTTATTTCATGATAGACGAATGTGCTGCAGGTTATCAATAGAAAATTCTTCCCGTATTTTTACTGCCCTTTTACTGCATTTATTGGTCGACTTTTAGGTCTAGAATTTGAAAAAATTTACCATATTTGCAATTAATTAGCAGTTTGGTAATGCTGGTGATATTCCAGCGGAGGTATTAGGAATGTAAAGAGCCTTTTCTAAAAAGTGACATTTTGACCCCAGTCATCATCAAAGGCTCTTAGCAAAAAAACTAAACAGTAAAACCCCTACAGTTCATTTTACTATGAGATTGCCAAATGCGGCCCCTTATTGTGCCTATAAAGCTTGGCACCAATAGAAATGAAATGAGGTTTAAGATCATATTGTTCTGCTCTGACTGGCTGATGGAGCGGAAGAACCAACGGACTGTTGAACAAAAACCTACCCCTGTGATGTTACAGGCATTAAACATTGACGTTAATTGGCAAATAATTGCTAGTATAGTGAGGACAAGTAAAATAATTTTTTAACTATAAAAATCGAAACGACATAGGATCTTCGTTTTAATCAGATTGGGTAAATATTGTCACAAAATTCAGCTTTTGGTTCTTTTTGGGTCGGATTGATTGTCGTGTACTTATAGTTTACATTAATAAAAACACAGTATAATTTATATATGTTTATATAACTACAATATCATTATATCAAATCAATTATAATACATATACTATACAAAAAAAGTAGGGGGTATTTGATTTTGGGGGCAAAATACTAAAATATGCAAATAACTACGAAAAAGTCACTATAAACATGTAACGCCCAAACGCACCAATAGCTACCGCATGGAATGCAAGTGGTGCTTGGGATCATCATGGGGGTCCAACTCAAGATTTGCACGACTCTGACTTTGAATGTTAGTCATTGTGGCATTGCATTCCAGGGTGGAAACATTAGTTTAATTGTTTTAGTGACCAGAAAACAAATTTTGATATGCGTCGGCTTACCCAAAATGAAAGGTTACGTGCCCTGGGCATGCTACAGATCGGCACAACACAGGTGGTTGTAGCGCGGACGATGAATGTTTCTCAGTCTGTCATAAGCAGGCTATGGTCCAGATACCATGATACACAATCTGTACAGGACAGACAACGCTCAGGTCGACCAAGGCCTCAACTCAAGCCCAGGATCGATTTATCCGTACCTTGGCCTTGAGAAATCGTGTCATCACAGCAAATCAGATCAACGCTTGTCTTCAAACAGACACTGGTGTGAGAGTTAGTGGTCAGACGATTCGGAATCGACTGCATATGGGTCACCTTCGCGCCCGACGTCCTCGAGTGATCCCTTGTTAGAGAGATCATCACATTCAGGCAAGAAGTCGTTGGTGTAGGGATCGTCAACGCTGGGATAATCGACGCTGGAGCAATGTGATGTTTTCAGGTGAGTCAAGGTTCACTGTTGATTTTTTGGACAGACGTAGGAGGGTGTGGCGTCGTCGAAACGAGCGCTTACAAGACGTAAACGTCATCAGACATGATCGATTTGGGGGTGGTTCTGTTATGGTTTCGGGAGGCATCACTGTTGCTGGAAGAACGGTTTTCATGTTGTTGCAAGGCGTGTTACATGCCAGTACTACCGGGACAACATCTTGGCAGTCCATGTTGTGCCGTTCGCACGACGTCATGGCCGCCGTTTCATCTTCCAGGATGACGCAAGATGTTACAGGGCCAGGATCGTTACAGGTTACCTCCAACAACAGAACATCACCAGATTACCTTGGCCAGCAGTGAGGTTACGTCAACGTCAACAACGTCCTGCCAATGCCAAAGAACTTGCTGCTGCGTTGCAACAGGAATGGGACAATCTGGACAAAAATGACCTTAGACGTCCCATTAGGAGTATGCTACGTCGGATCAATGCTTGTTTGGCAAACAGAGGAGGATTTACCCGTTACAGACTTTGTTGTGATGCTGTGCCTTACGATCATTTGGAATAAATCGATGAATGTGAACTTCATTTCACCGCCGGTGACTACTTCCGGTAAGTCACGGACCAAGCTCTTCGGATGAGCGGTTAAGAGATTAGCCAAAAGGTAATCTTCTCTAACTCAAACAGGAACAACAAATTGTAATTAAAAATAAATTACTTATTCGTAAAGAACTTCTACAATCAGAAGTATTAGTTACAAATAACGCAGGAAAGTTTAGGTACCTATCATGAAATAAGTAGCGGACGTTAAGTCCGATCCAGATGGCAGTGAGACCTAGGCACTTTATTTGGCTCTAACATAATGTACATGAGACAACTAGTCTAAATCATAGTAATAAATAAAACTGGGAGGCTATAAATGGTAATGCAAAAATATAAATCATGACATTAAATTAACATAACAACATATTAAGACTTTTATAATTTGGTATAAATAAGACCAAATTATGAAATATACAAGATATACACATTAGGTTATTGAATTAATATAATAATCAATTACGGGGATAAGGGACGCAATTCTCCTGCTGGACGCTTCACTATGTTGATGAGATGACGATGAGTTGATGGTAAACGCGCACACAATGTTTAAGAGAATTTCAAGATAAGGTTGATGTGTTAATCATGTAAATCTTTTAATCACCGTAAAAATAACTGCAACAGTAACTTCATGATTCGTCAATTTTTGGTCCGGATCAACGGTATAGGAACGATCTCAGTGTGAAAATTATAATTGGTCTGGTCGATCAGATATGTAATATTGGCTGACACTACCATTTTCCTTTAAGATATACCATAATGAGAGAGAGAGACAATGGGGGTGGGGGAGAGACTTACTCGGCGACAAGATGTAGGTCGCCTGTCCATCTTCGTGAGTTTTTTCCGAGTCCTCTGGTTTTCTCCCATTGTTTAAGACCCCTACACACAAGCGAATTATTGAAATAAAGTTGGATCATAATATGTTTGTCTCGAAATGACCTGGGTTGTTTGGAGGGACGTTACCCCCCCCCGTACCTCTCTCTCTCTCTCTCTCTCTCTCTCTCTCTCTCTCTCTCTCTCTCTCTACCTTGTACAATTTACCCTAACATTTGTCTGAGGTTTAGGCTGCCATGTTTACATAAGTGTGTGTGTTTATTACAATTCGTCGGTATGCAAATGAAACGTTGGGTTTTCTCTGACCTTTGTAATTTCCAACTTACTTCATTTATATTCTCTCCAATGGCCACAAATGGTCAATGACTTTTACGTTTATCTATTTATTAGGATATATTTTATATACAAAATAATAAAGCTATATTTCTATAAATTTGATAGGGGTGCCTTCTCAACCCCGTGGGTTTCCTCTGGGCACTCATGTTTCCTCCCACTGCTAAAGACCTCTACGCGCAAGAGAATTTTTGAAATAGAATTAAACCATATGTTAGTCCCGAAATGACCTAGTTGTGTTGAGTGGAAGCTAAACCCCATTTATCTCTCTCTCTCTCTCTTTCTCTCTCAATTTGTCAGTTAGTTAGTGTTATATCATTCATATTAATAATTTCAGTTGTATATTTTATATGGTATCTATATAATAGGAATAATCAGTATCATTATCAACTCCCATTTTTTAGGGTATGTTTATGTATTTTTATGTATTGATATTATTTAAGAACTCATTGTAAATATATATAAACAGGGTCGCAATTATTATCCTTATATTATCCGGTTGTACGGTTTCCTCCAACTGCTTAGGACCCCTACATTTTTACTAATTAGACGAAATAAGTAAACCACGGTGTTTTTTTATGTCATTATATCTGTATTTTTTTAATCGGAGTTGAGCTTTAACAATGAATTAATAATAAATAATAATGTCATTTATATAGCGCTAGTCCACACCGAGTATGCTCACAGCGCTTGTGATTCAGTTCTGTACAATAAAATTTCAATACCAAGGCACCACTAAACATAACGTTTAAATAAATACGTCTTCAATAAGGTTTTTAATGTCTATAAGGATGGGTATTTTTTTTAGGTGGATAGGAAGATTGTTCCAGTATACTGCAGCAGTGTATTTAAAAGATCGCGCACCACAAGATTTTAAGTTGTAATTAGGTATCGTTAGAAGAAGTTTATCAATTGATCAAAGGTTTCTAGACTAGAAATGGCGGTGGACAAGCTCTTATATGTATGAAGGTGCTGTTCCATTCGCTGATTGGTATCTCAGACACAGCAATTTGAATTCAATCCTCTCATTTATCCAAAGCCAATGAAAAGAGGTCAATACAGGAGAAATGTATTCACGTGTTTTTTTAGCGAGTATATCAGCGATGACCTTGAGCAGTGCCGGATTTAGATGACGAGGGGTCGCAGGCTATTTCTTATTTAAGACCACTCCCTATCCCCCAACCTCACACCTATCGGAAGATCAAAATTGAGTAAATCCGAGGAAGATGACGGATGTTAAGGAAAGGTTTACATTGTCAAAAATAGAATACGCCTTAGCCGAAGCCCTAGCTCTTGGGCTCGCAGGCATCATCCTGCTAAGCCTATGGGTAAATCCGGTACTTCCTCTGGGCCAATAGTTGAAATTTTCTGCAACAAGGCTGTCACCTGTGACAGGTATATTTCCTGCCGGGCTTTGGGGGTTCACGTTGGCTAAGTGGGTAAGACGCTGGCTCGCTAGCCAACAGACCAGGTGTTCGTTCCCAATTTGCCGCCGTGCCCCCTCCCCTTTTCAGTGATGCTAGACGAAAAACAGAGGCCTCGTGTACACATTGGCGTGCACGTAAAGATCCCTTGACATTTGGAATTCGATATAAAAATATGCTGTAGTGCCGCTGTCCGGGCAACATTTCCCTCATAGCACCCTGTATTGCGTTTGTCCGTCTTCATTAGCCCAGTTCGGGGCAGAAAAGTAGGACGTTAAACTTCATTTCATTTACTGTCTGGCTTATATCCGGCCCTCCATAGATAAAAGTAGGACGTTAAACCCCATTTCATTTCATTTCCAGTCCTCCATAGAGACTCCCTCACTAACCGAACTGCACGTCGGTGACGTACATCTGCAAAACGATCTTGAAAATTTGTGATGATATAAATCTTGGTTTAAAGTGGGCTTAGTTATTTCTCTAAAGTTTTATAATGGCACAATACCCCTAATTTATCCCTTTCGAAACAATATCATTAAGCCCGACTTCCACTGACATTATCATCGAATCACGTATCGATAGATCGACTCAAACATAACGCCGAGCACAATTTTAACAGCGTGGTCCATAATATCACTGTTTGTCGTGTATTTTCTACACGATGCTGATAACACTATTTTGCCTGATTATACTATTTTGTCGTATGGTTTGGATTGTTTGTACTTGGTTTTATTTGATTAAATTGTCTCTCGATCAACTGAACTTTTATCTACTTGATTAATCATCACACACCCAGTAACTAACTTATACTCATTAAACTGTTATTTTATAACGGTAGCCGCTGCCATTTTTGTTATGCAAGATGGTAATGGTCATTTTAATGTTCGATTAGGGCACTAAATTGGCTGTTTATTGACTGTCTGGGGATGTAATCAAAAGCATTGCATTAAAGGCTAAACGAAATATCGCGGGGGTAATTAATCAGTTAAAATCGTCACAAAAAGAAAAGAACAATTCACAGTTATCGAATAATGCTTTATAGAAACTCTTCACTTAATCTGTGCTCTGAAATTAAAGAAAATTGAATATTATTTAATCGTTACATATTATATAATGACCGTTGAACGAAAACGTGATATTATGGTAATCACTTAAGATATTTGGAGATGCAGAGGGCCAATCGTGCTATAATAGTTCAAAAATAAAATCAATATTATATTGGACATTTTTAATCAAATTACTTTATTATGGGTGAAGTTATGAGAGTTTGAAATATTGACAATATGGAGCATGGATTGGTTATTGTCGTAGAAACGGTAAGAGACAATCGACAAATGTCACAGGCACTTAAAGGGAATTAAATAGAAAATTCTTACTACTGCTTGACTAGTATTACTAATAACACAAAGGGTATCACGCACAATATTGCTTTAATTTCTTCAAGATATTTAGTCTATATACTATCAGTTCACCATACTGAAAAAACTGATGGGAGGTGTTAGAACTAGTGAGTATGGTGAGATGAAAGCAGACGAAATATATTTAACCAGTCAAAACAATACGACGTGTGATACTAGTATTATATTAATCCCTTTAAGTGCCTGTGATAAATGACTAAATAATAGTTTATATCACATTTTAAGCCAAAATAAGGACGTGTCATTGGCAGAATTAGCTATAACCATATATAGATATGATACTTGATGTAGCTTAATAAATACCCAAAGACTTCACAAACCTAAATATAAGTATATCAATTAAGAATATATCACAAAGCAAAGCGGTTGACGCGGCGTAGCACGGGTATAGCCATGAAGCGGACGTAGCATGTAGCATACATCCGGAGCCGAAAGTGGTAGTCCATTTACCCTATACACAAAATTTCAGCCTCGGGACGGCCCTAGTGTTGGCGCCAACTCTGGAGAGACAAACGAGAGTCACAAATATTACCATAGATGTAAAGAGGTTCTTACCTTCTATTAAGCGCCAGACAAGAATATTTGACCGGCATCATTGGTTTCCTCTTGATTAACGTCTAATGTGTTTCCGTCAACATTGCCCAAATCAAAGGTTGTTGCTGCAACGGCTTCGTTAATGTTTTTAACGGGGATTTCAATTGCATCAACGGGCTTTTCTATACCATTTCCGATACCTACTGTGTTACTTGGTTGCACATCAAATGTTGATTCTCCAAGGTTAAATGTGCCCATTGGGGAGTCTTTAATAACTCCTCCGATGTCACCAGAGTTGACTTTAATTTCTCCTAGATGTATATTTGTCATATCATCTCCGTTGTCCTTAATCTGTTTGTCAACAGAATGTTGGTTTATAGGTTGTACATCTTCAGACGGTGTGGCAATGTTATCGGTAATAGGTTTTACGTCAAATGTAGTCTCTTTAATAGGTTGTACAACTTCAGTCTGTGTGGCGATGTTTTCGACTCTGATTGGTCGACGGTTAAACTTATCTGTATTACCTTTTTCCACTACCTCTAACTTACTTTCACCATTTCCATGAGTGTTGTATTTGTAAGCAAATCGACCATGAGTGTTGTGTTTATATGCAAATCGACCGATCATTCTTTCCTTTTTTGAAAGTGTACCAAACAAATCAGCAACGAATGCAAATATATGTCTGGGGTTTATCTTTTCGAGAACACAATTCACGGCTTCTTTTATCTGTGCTGTGGTCCTACCAAATAAGGTAGTTGATGTCTTCTTCCCATCGTTACCACCATCATCCAAGTTTATTCTATCCCCAATGGATTCGACATGTTGCCGTATTGCCTCGATCTTGTCTTTTATGCCCTGTTGTCGATCTGGCCATTGTAGATCGTACTGGTCTATTGTGGTATCTCCAATGTCGTTTCTTTTAAGTCCGTGGTCTGTGGTTTCCTTACAGGGTTTTACACCACCAGTCTTTGTGGCAATGTTATCGGTAATAGGTTTAACGTCAAATGTGGTTTCCTTTACAGGTTGTACATCTTCAGTCTGTGTGGCCATGTTATCGGTAATAGGTTTTACGTCAGATGTTTTAGCAACGGTTTCAACTTCGTCGACGATTTCAATGGGTTTTTTCTCATTGTTTCTCCATTTCCAAATATTTAACTTTGCCAAACCGTCTTTAATATGCGAAATTACGTTACCAGTTCCATTCCGCAATCGTTCCCTGATACTTGTATCACCTTTCAGACTGTTGACTCTGTCTAATTCGTTTGTAGCTTCGTCGATGATTTCAATAGGGTTTTTCTCATTGTTTGTCCCATCGGTGATTACTTGAATAGGTTGTACATCAGCAGTCTGAGAGGCAATATTATCGGTAATAGGTTTAACGTCAAATGTGGTTTCCTTTATAGGTTGTACATCTTCAGTCTGTGTGACAATGTTATCTGTAATAGGTTTTACGTTAAATGTGGTTTCCTTCATAGATTGTACATCACCAGTCTGTGTGACAATGTTATCGGTAATAGGTTTTACATCAAATATTGTTTCCTTCATAGGTTGTACATCGCCAGTCTGTGTGGCCATGTTATCGGTAATAGGTTTTACGTCAGATGTTTCAACAACGGTTTCAATTTTGTCGACGGTTTCAATGGGATTTTTCTTATTGTTTCTCCATTTCCAAAAGTTAAGCTTTGACAAACCGTCTTTAATATGCGATATTACGTTACCACTACCATCCCGTAATCGTTCCTTAATACTTGTGTCACCTTTTAGAATGTCTTGGGTATTTGAGTTGACTGTGTCTAATTCATCAGTAACGTCGTCGATGATTTCACCAGTCTGTACATCACCAGTCTGTGTGGCAATGTTATCGATAATAGGTTTCACGTCAAGTGTGGCATCCTTCATAGGTTGTACATCACCCGTCTCTATGGCAATGTTATCGGTAATAGGTTTTACGTCAAATGTTGTTTCCTTTATAGGTTGTACATCGCCAGTCTGTGTGGCTATGTTATCGGTAATAGGTTTAACGTCAAATGTGGTTTCCTTTAAAGGTTGTACATCTTCAGTCTGTGTCGCTATGTTATCGGTAATAGGTTTTACGTCAAATGTGGTTTCTTTTATAGGTTGTACATCACCCGTCTGTATGACAATGTTATCGGTAATAGGTTTAACGTCAAATGTGGTTTCCTTTACAGGCTGTACATTTTCAGTCTGTGTGGCAATGTTATCGGTAATAGGTTTTACGTCAAATGTGGTTTCCTTTATAGGTTGTACATCTTCAGTCTGTGTGGCCATGTTATCGGTAATAGGGTTTATGTCAGATGTTTTAACAACGGTTTCAACTTTGTCGACGGTTTCACTGGGATTTTTCTTATTGTTTCTCCATTTCCAAAAGTTAAGCTTTGACAAACCGTCTTTAATATGCGATATTACGTTACCAGTACCATCCCGTAATCGTTCCTTAATACTTGTGTCATCTTTTAGAATGTCTTGGGTATTTGAGTTGACTGTGTCTAATTCATCAGTAACGTCGTCGATGATTTCACCAGTCTGTACATCACCAGTCTGTGTGGCAATATTATCGGTAATAGGGTTAACGTCAAATGTGGTTTCCTTTATAGGTTGTACATCTTTAGTCTGTGTGGCAATGTTATCGATAATAGGTTTCACGTCAAGTGTGGCTTCCTTCATAGGTTGTACATCACCCGTCTCTATGGCAATGTTATCGGTAATAGGTTTTACGTCAAATGTGGTTTCCTTTATAGGTTGTACATCGCCAGTCTGTGTGGCGATATTATCGGTAATAGGTTTAACGTTAAATGTGGTTTCCTTTAAAGGTTGTACATCTTCAGTCTGTGTGGCAATGTTATCGGTAATAGGTTTTACGTCAAATGTGGTTTCTTTTATAGGTTGTACATCACCCGTCTGTACGACAATGTTATCGGTAATAGGTTTAACGTCAAATGTGGTTTCCTTTACAGGCTGTACATTTTCAGTCTGTGTGGCAATGTTATCGGTAATAGGTTTTACGTCAAATGTGGTTTCCTTTATAGGTTGTACATTATCAGTCTGTGTGGCAATGTTATCGGTAATAGGTTTTACGTCAGATGTTTCAACAACGGTTTCAACTTTGTCGAAGGTTTCAATGGGATTTTTCTTATTGTTTCTCCATTTCCAAAAGTTAAGCTTTGACAAACCGTCTTTAATATGCGATATTACGTTACCAGTACCATCCCGTAATCGTTCCTTAATACTTGTGTCACCTTTTAGAATATCTTGGGTATTTGAGTTGACTGTGTCTAATTCATCAGTAACGTCATCGATGATTTCACCAGTCTGTACATCACCAGTCTGTGTGGCAATATTATCGGTAATAGGGTTAACGTCAAATGTGGTTTCCTTTATAGGTTGTACATCTTCAGTCTGTGTGGCAATGTTATCGGTAATAGGTTTCACGTCAAGTGTGGCTTCCTTCATAGGTTGTACATCACCCGTCTCTATGGCAATGTTATCGGTAATAGGTTTTACGTCAAATGTTGTTTCCTTTATAGGCTGTACATCGCCAGTCTGTGTGGCAATATTATCGGTAATAGGTTTAACGTCAAATGTAGTTTCCTTTAAAGGTTGTACATCTTCAGTCTGTGTGGCAATGTTATCGGTAATAGGTTTCACGTCAAGTGTGGTTTCCTTCATAGGTTGTACATCACCCGTCTGTATGGCAATGTTATCTGTAATAGGTTTTACGTTAAATGTGGTTTCCTTCATAGGTTGTACATCACCCGTCTGTGCGGCAATGTTATCGGTAATAGGCTTTACGTCAAATGTTGTTTCCTTCATAGGTTGTACATCGCCAGTCTGTGTGGCCATGTTATCGGTAATAGGGTTTATGTCAGATGTTTTAACAACGGTTTCAACTTTGTCGACGGTTTCAATGGGATTTTTCTTATTGTTTCTCCATTTCCAAAAGTTAAGCTTTGACAAACCGTCTTTGATATGCGATATTACGTTACCAGTTCCATCCCGTAATCGTTCCTTAATACTTGTGTCACCTTTTAGAATGTCTTGGGTATTTGAGTTGACTGTGTCTAATTCATCAGTAACGTCGTCGATCATTTCAATGGGTTTTTTCTCATTGTTTGTCCCATCGGTGATCACTTGAATAGGTTGTACATCACCAGTCTGTGAGGCAATATTATCGGTAATAGGTTTAACGTCAAATGTGGTTTCCTTTATAGGTTGTACATCTTCAGTTTGTGTGGCAATGTTATCGGTAATAGGTTTTACGTCAAATGTGGTTTCCTTTATAGGTTGTACATCACCCGTCTGTATGACAATGTTATCGGTAATAGGTTTTACGTCAAATGTGGTTTCCTTTATAGGTTGTACATCTTCAGTCTGTTTGGCAATGGTATCGGTAATAGGTTTAACGTCAAATGTGGTCTGTTTAATAGGTCGTACATCATCAGTCAGTGTGGCAATGTTATCGTTAATAGGGGATACGTCAGGTTGTACATCTTCAGTCTGTGTGGCAATGTTGTCGGTAATAGGGTTTATGTCAGATGTTTTAACAACGGTTTCAACTTTGTCGACGGTTTCAATGGGATTTTTCTTATTGTTTCTCCATTTCCAAAAGTTAAGCTTTGACAAACCGTCTTTGATATGCGATATTACGTTACCAGTACCATCCCGTAATCGTTCCTTAATATTTGTGTCACCAGTCTGTACATCACCCGTCTGTATGACCATGTTATCGGTAATAGGCTCTACGTCAAATGTGGTTTCCTTTACAGGTTGTACATTTTCAGTCTGTGTGGCAATGTTATCGGTAATAGGTTTTACGTCAGATGTGGTTTCCTTTATAGGTTGTACATCTTCAGTCTGTGTGGCAATGTTATCGGTAATAGGTTTAACGTCAAATGTGGTTTCCTCCATAGGTTGTACATCACCAGTCTGTGTGGCAATGTTATCGGTAATAGGTTTTACGTCAAATGTGGTTTCCTCCATAGGTTGTACATCTTCAGTCTGTGTGGCAATGTTATCGGTAATAGGTTTAACGTCAAATGTTGTTTCCTTCATAGGTTGTACATCGCCAGTCTGTGTGGCCATGTTATCGGTAATAGGGTTTATGTCAGATGTTTTAACAACGGTTTCAACTTTGTCGACGGTTTCAATGGGATTTTTCTTATTGTTTCTCCATTTCCAAAAGTTAAGCTTTGACAAACCGTCTTTGATATGCGATATTACGTTACCAGTTCCATCCCGTAATCGTTCCTTAATACTTGTGTCACCTTTTAGAATGTCTTGGGTATTTGAGTTGACTGTGTCTAATTCATCAGTAACGTCGTCGATCATTTCAATGGGTTTTTTCTCATTGTTTGTCCCATCGGTGATCACTTGAATAGGTTGTACATCACCAGTCTGTGAGGCAATATTATCGGTAATAGGTTTAACGTCAAATGTGGTTTCCTTTATAGGTTGTACATCACCCGTCTGTATGACAATGTTATCGGTAATAGGTTTTACGTCAGATGTGGTTTCCTTTATAGGTTGTACATCTTCAGTTTGTGTGGCAATGTTATCGGTAATAGGTTTTACGTCAAATGTGGTTTCCTTTATAGGTTGTACATCACCCGTCTGTATGACAATGTTATCGGTAATAGGTTTTACGTCAAATGTGGTTTCCTCCATAGGTTGTACATCTTCAGTCTGTGTGGCAATGTTATCGGTAATAGGTTTAACGTCAAATGTGGTTTCCTTTATAGGTTGTACATCATCAGTCAGTGTGGCAATGTTATCGTTAATAGGGGATACGCCAGGTTGTACATCACCCGTCTGTATGACAATGTTATCGGTAATAGGTTTAATGTCAAATGTGGTTTCCTTTATAGCTTGTACATCTTCAATCTGTGTGGCAACGTTATCGGTAATAGGTTTTACGTCAGATGTTTCAACAACGGTTTCAACTTTGTCGACGTTTTCAATGGGATTTTTCTTATTGTTTCTCCATTTCCAAAAGTTAAGCTTTGACAAACCGTCTTTAATATGCGATATTACGTTGCCAGTGCCATTTCGTAATCGTTCCCTAATACTTCTATCACCTTTCAGAATGTCTTTGGTATTTGAGTTGACTACGTCTAATTCGTCGATAACGTCATCGATCATTTCAATGGGTTTTTTCTCATTGTTTGTCCCATCGGTGATCAATAGAATAGGTTGTACATCACCAGTCTGTGAGGCAATATTATCGGTAATAGGTTTAACGTCAAATGTGGTTTCCTTTATAGGTTTTACATCTTCAGTCTGTGAGGCAATATTATCGGTAATAGGTTTAACGTCAAATGTGGTTTCCTTTAAAGGTTGTACATCTTCAGTCTGTGTGGCAATGTTATCGGTAATAGGTTTAATGTCAAAAGTGGTTTCCTTTATAGGTTGTACATCACCAGTCGGTGTGGCAATGTTGTCTGTAATAGGTTTTACGTCAAATGTGGTTTCCTTCATAGGTTGTACATCACCCGTCTGTGCGGCAATGTTATCGGTAATAGGCTTTACGTCAAATGTTGTTTCCTTCATAGGTTGTACATCGTTAGTCTGTGTGGCCATGTTATCGGTAATAGGGTTTATGTCAGATGTTTTAACAACGGTTTCAACTTTGTCGACGGTTTCAATGGGATTTTTCTTATTGTTTCTCCATTTCCAAAAGTTAAGCTTTGACAAACCGTCTTTGATATGCGATATTACGTTACCAGTTCCATCCCGTAATCGTTCCTTAATACTTGTGTCACCTTTTAGAATGTCTTGGGTATTTGAGTTGACTGTGTCTAATTCATCAGTAACGTCGTCGATCATTTCAATGGGTTTTTTCTCATTGTTTGTCCCATCGGTGATCACTTGAATAGGTTGTACATCACCAGTCTGTGAGGCAATATTATCGGTAATAGGTTTAACGTCAAATGTGGTTTCCTTTATAGGTTGTACATCACCCGTCTGTATGACAATGTTATCGGTAATAGGTTTTACGTCAGATGTGGTTTCCTTTATAGGTTGTACATCTTCAGTTTGTGTGGCAATGTTATCGGTAATAGGTTTTACGTCAAATGTGGTTTCCTTTATAGGTTGTACATCACCCGTCTGTACGGCAATGTTATCGGTAATAGGTTTTACGTCAGATGTGGTTTCCTTTATAGGTTGTACATCTTCAGTTTGTGTGGCAATGTTATCGGTAATAGGTTTTACGTCAAATGTGGTTTCCTTTATAGGTTGTACATCACCCGTCTGTATGACAATGTTATCGGTAATAGGTTTTACGTCAAATGTGGTTTCCTTTATAGGTTGTACATCTTCAGTCTGTTTGGCAATGTTATCGGTAATAGGTTTAACGTCAAATGTGGTTTCCTTTATAGGTTGTACATCATCAGTCAGTGTGGCAATGTTATCGTTAATAGGGGATACGCCAGGTTGTACATCACCCGTCTGTATGACAATGTTATCGGTAATAGGTTTAATGTCAAATGTGGTTTCTTTTATAGCTTGTACATCTTCAATCTGTGTGGCAATGTTATCGGTAATAGGTTTTACGTCAGATGTTTCAACAACGGTTTCAACTTTGTCGACGTTTTCAATGGGATTTTTCTTATTGTTTCTCCATTTCCAAAAGTTAAGCTTTGACAAACCGTCTTTAATATGCGATATTACGTTGCCAGTGCCATTTCGTAATCGTTCCCTAATACTTCTATCACCTTTCAGAATGTCTTGGGTATTTGAGTTGACTACGTCTAATTCGTCGATAACGTCATCGATCATTTCAATGGGTTTTTTCTCATTGTTTGTCCCATCGGTGATCACTAGAATAGGTTGTACATCACCAGTCTGTGAGGCAATATTATCGGTAATAGGTTTAACGTCAAATGTGGTTTCCTTTATAGGTTTTACATCTTCAGTCTGTGAGGCAATATTATCGGTAATAGGTTTAACGTCAAATGTGGTTTCCTTTAAAGGTTGTACATCTTCAGTCTGTGTGGCAATGTTATCGGTAATAGGTTTAATGTCAAATGTGGTTTCCTTTATAGGTTGTACATCACCAGTCTGTGTGGCAATGTTGTCTGTAATAGGTTTTACGTCAAATGTGGTTTCCTTCATAGGTTGTACATCACCCGTCTGTGCGGCAATGTTATCGGTAATAGGCTTTACGTCAAATGTTGTTTCCTTCATAGGTTGTACATCGTTAGTCTGTGTGGCCATGTTATCGGTAATAGGGTTTATGTCAGATGTTTTAACAACGGTTTCAACATTGTCGACGGTTTCAATGGGATTTTTCTTATTGTTTCTCCATTTCCAAAAGTTAAGCTTTGACAAACCGTCTTTGATATGCGATATTACGTTACCAGTTCCATCCCGTAATCGTTCCTTAATACTTGTGTCACCTTTTAGAATGTCTTGGGTATTTGAGTTGACTGTGTCTAATTCATCAGTAACGTCGTCGATCATTTCAATGGGTTTTTTCTCATTGTTTGTCCCATCGGTGATCACTTGAATAGGTTGTACATCACCAGTCTGTGAGGCAATATTATCGGTAATAGGTTTAACGTCAAATGTGGTTTCCTTTATAGGTTGTACATCACCCGTCTGTATGACAATGTTATCGGTAATAGGTTTTACGTCAGATGTGGTTTCCTTTATAGGTTGTACATCTTCAGTTTGTGTGGCAATGTTATCGGTAATAGGTTTTACGTCAAATGTGGTTTCCTTTATAGGTTGTACATCACCCTTCTGTATGAGAATGTTATCGGTAATAGGTTTTACGTCAAATGTGGTTTCCTTTATAGGTTGTACATCTTCAGTCTGTTTGGCAATGTTATCGGTAATAGGTTTTACGTCAAATGTGGTCTGTTTAATAGGTCGTACATCATCAGTCAGTGTGGCAATGTTATCGTTAATAGGGAATACGTCAGGTTGTACATCTTCAGTCTGTGTGGCAATGTTATCGGTAATAGGTTTTACGTCAGATGTTTCAACAACGGTTTCAACTTTGTCGACGTTTTCAATGGGATTTTTCTTATTGTTTCTCCATTTCCAAAAGTTAAGCTTTGACAAGCCGTCTTTAATATGCGATATTACGTTGCCAGTACCATTTCGTAATCGTTCCCTAATACTTGTATCACCTTTCAGAATGTCTTGGGTATTTGAGTTGACTACGTCTAATTCGTCGATAACGTCATCGATCATTTCAATGGGTTTTTTCGCATTGTTTGTCCCATCGGTGATCACTTGAATAGGTTGTACATCACCAGTCTGCGAGGCAATATTATCGGTAATAGGCTTAACGTCAAATGTGGTTTCCTTTATAGGTTGTACATCTTCAGTCTGTGTGGCAATGTTATCGGTAATAGGTTTTACGTCAAATGTGGTTTCTTTTATAGGTTGTACATCTTCAGTCTGTGTGGCAATGTTATCGGTAATAGGTTTTAAGTCAAATGTGATTCCCTTCATAGGTTGTGCATCATCCGTCTGCTTGACAATGGTATCGGTAATAGGTTTTACGTCAAATGTGGTTTCCTTCATAGGTTGTACATCACCCGTCTGTGCGGCAATGTTATCGGTAATAGGCTTTACGTCAAATGTTGTTTCCTTCATAGGTTGTACATCGCCAGTCTGTGTGGCCATGTTATCGGTAATAGGGTTTATGTCAGATGTTTTAACAACGGTTTCACCAGTCTGTGTGGCAATGTTATCGGTAATAGGTTTAACGTCAAATGTGGTTTCCTTTATAGGTTGTACAACTTCAGTCTGTGATTCAATATTATCGGTAATAGGTTTTACGTCAAATGTGGTTTCCTTCATAGGTTGTACATCTTCAGTCTGTGTGGCCATGTTATCGGTAATAGGGTTTATGTCAGATGTTTTAACAACGGTTTCAACTTTGTCGACGGTTTCAATGGGATTATTCTTATTGTTTCTCCATTTCCAAAAGTTAAGCTTTGACAAACCGTCTTTAATATGCGATATTACGTTACCAGTACCATCCCGTAATCGTTCCTTAATACTTGTGTCACCTTTTAGAATGTCTTGGGTATTTGAGTTGACTGTGTCTAATTCATCAGTAACGTCGTCGATGATTTCACCAGTCTGTACATCACCAGTCTGTGTGGCAATATTATCGTTAATAGGGTTAACGTCAAATGTGGTTTCCTTTATAGGTTGTACATTTTCAGTCTGTGTGGCAATGTTATCGGTAATAGGTTTCACGTCAAGTGTGATTTCCGTCATAGGTTGTACATCACCCGTCTGTATGGCAATGTTATCGGTAATAGGTTTTACATCAAATGTTGTTTCCTTTATAGGTTGTACATCGCCAGTCTGTGTGGCAATGTTATCGGTAATAGGTTTTACGTCAAATGTGGTTTCTTTCATGGGTTGTACATCGCCAGTCTGTGATGCAATATTATCGGTAATAGGTTCCACGTCAAATGTGGTTTCCTTCATAGGTTGTACGTCTTCGGTCTGTGTTGCAATGTTATCGGTAATAGGTTTAATGTAAAATGTGGTTTCCATTATAGGTTGTACATCTTCGGTCTGTGTTGCAATGTTATCGGTAATAGGTTTTACGTCAAATGTGATTTCCTTCATAGGTTGTGCATCATCCGTCTGCTTGACAATGGTATCGGTAATAGGTTTTACGTCAAATGTAGTTTCTTTCATAGGTTGTACATCACCAGTCTGTGATGCAATATTATCGGTAATAGGTTTCACGTCAAATGTTGTTTCCTTCATAGGTTGTACGTCTTCAGCCTGTGTTGCAATGTTATCGGTAATAGGTTTTACGTCAAATGTGATTTCCTTCATAGGTTGTGCATCATCCGTCTGCTTGACAATGGTATCGGTAATAGGTTTTACGTCAAATGTCGTTTCCTTCATAGGTTGTACATCACCCGTCTCTATGGCAATGTTATCGGTTATAGGTTCCACGTCAAATGTGGTTTCCTTCATAGGTTGTACATCTTCAGTCTGTGTGGCAATGTTATCGGTAATAGGTTTTACGTCAAATGTGGTTTCCTTCATAGGTTGTACATCACCAGTCTGTGATGCAATGTTATCGGTAATAGGTTCCACGTCAAATGTGGTTTCCTTCATAGGTTGTACGTCTTCGGTCTGTGTTGCAATGTTATCGGTAATAGGTTTAATGTCAAATGTGGTTTCCTTTATAGGTTGTACATCTTCAGTCTGTGATTCAATATCATCGGTAATAGGTTTCACGTCAAATGTGGTTTCCATCACATGTTGTACACCTTCAGTCTGTGTGGCCATGTTATCGGTAATAGGGTTTATGTCAGATGTTTTAACAACGGTTTCAACTTTGTCGACGGTTTCAATGGGATTTTTCTTATTGTTTCTCCATTTCCAAAAGTTAAGCTTTGACAAACCGTCTTTAATATGCGATATTACGTTACCAGTACCATCCCGTAATCGTTCCTTAATACTTGTGTCACCTTTTAAAATGTCTTGGGTATTTGGGTTGACTGTGTCTAATTCATCAGTAACGTCGTCGATAATTTCACCAGTCTGTACATCTTCAGTCTGTGTGGCAATATTATCGGTAATAGGTTTAACGTCAAATGTGGTTTCCTTTATAGGTTGTACATCACCCGTCTGTATGACAATGTTATCGGTAATAGGTTTAACGTCAAATGTGGTTTCCTTTACAGGCTGTACATTTTCAGTCTGTGTGACAATATTATCGGTATTAGGTTTAACGTCAAATGTGGTTTCCTTTATAGGTTGTACATCTTCAGTCTGTGTGGCAATGTTATCGGTAATAGGTTTTACGTCAAATGTGGTTTCCTTTATAGGTTGTACATCTTCAGTCTGTGTGGCAATGTTATCGGTAATAGGATTTACGTCAAATGTGGTTTCTTTTATAGGTTGTACATCACCCGTCTGTATGACAATGTTATCGGTAATAGGTTTAACGTCAAATGTGGTTTCCTTTACAGGCTGTACATTTTCAGTCTGCGTGACAATATTATCGGTATTAGGTTTAACGTCAAATGTGGTTTCCTTTATAGGTTGTACATTTTCAGTCTGTGTGGCAATGTTATCGGTAATAGGTTTCACGTCAAGTGTGGTTTCCGTCATAGGTTGTACATCACCCGTCTGTATGGCAATGTTATCGGTAATAGGTTTTACGTCAAATGTTGTTTCCTTTATAGGTTGTACATCGCCAGTCTGTGTGGCAATGTTATCGGTAATAGGTTTTACGTCAAATGTGATTTCCTTCATAGGTTGTACATCACCAGTCTGTGTGGCAATATTATCGGTAATAGGTTTTACATCAAATGTGGTTTCTTTCATGGGTTGTACATCGCCAGTCTGTGATGCAATATTATCGGTAATAGGTTCCATGTCAAATGTGGTTTCTTTCATAGGTTGTACGTCTTCGGTCTGTGTTGCAATGTTATCGGTAATAGGTTTAATGTCAAATGTGGTTTCCATTATAGGTTGTACATCTTCGGTCTGTGTTGCAATGTTATCGGTAATAGGTTTTACGTCAAATGTGATTTCCTTCATAGGTTGTGCATCATCCGTCTGCTTGACAATGGTATCGGTAATAGGTTTTACGTCAAATGTGGTTTCTTTCATAGGTTGTACATCACCAGTCTGTGATGCAATATTATCGGTAATAGGTTCCACGTCAAATGTGGTTTCCTTCATAGGTTGTACATCACCCGTCTGTATGGCAATGTTGTCGGTAATAGGTTTTACGTCAAATGTGATTTCCTTCATAGGTTGTACATCACCAGTCTGTGTGGCAATATTATCGGTAATAGGTTTTACGTCAAATGTGGTTTCTTTCATAGGTTGTACATCGCCAGTCTGTGATACAATATTATCGGTAATAGGTTCCACGTCAAATGTGGTTTCCTTCATAGGTTGTACATCTTCAGTCTGTGTGGCAATGTTATCGGTAATAGGTTTTACGTCAAATGTGGTTTCCTTCATAGGTTGTACGTCTTCGGTCTGTGTTGCAATGTTATCGGTAATAGGTTTAATGTCAAATGTGGTTTCCTTTATAGGTTGTACATCTTCAGTCTGTGATGCAATATTATCGGTAATAGGTTTCACGTCAAATGTGGTTTCTTTCATAGGTTGTACATCGCCAGTCTGTGATGCAATATTATCGGTTATAGGTTCCACGTCAAATGTGGTTTCCTTCATAGGTTGTACGTCTTCGGTCTGTGTTGCAATGTTATCGGTAATAGGTTTAATGTCAAATGTGGTTTCCTTTATAGGTTGTACATCTTCAGTCTGTGTGGCAATGTTATCGGTAATAGGTTTTACGTCAAATGTGGTCTGTTTAATAGGTCGTACATCATCAGTCAGTGTGCCAATTTTATCGTCAGATGTTTTAGCAACGGTTTCAACTTCGTCGACGGTTTTAATGGGGGTTTTCTCATTCTTTCTCCATTTCCAAAAGTTAAGCTTTGACAAACCGTCTTTAATATGCGATATTACGTTATCAGTTCCATTCCGTAATCGTTCCCTAATACTTGTATCACCTTTTAAACTGTCTTGGGTATTTGAGTTGACTCTGTCTAATTCGTCGGTAACAGTGAAAGCTGCATTTGTATTCTTCTGTTTGCCTCCTCTAGAATTAATTCGCATTTTTAGAGATTGAATTTGATCCATCAGTTTACTTTTGAGCTCTTGGTTGGTCGGGTCGGTATTATCCAATTCATTGGTTAGAGCATAAATTTGATTTTTATCATGAATATTAATTCGATTTATAATAGTCCTAATTCTTTGTTTAAGACTCTGTCGCCTGTTGTGATTCTTGGGGTCGACGTTTTCAAGCTCGGAAGTAAGAGCAAGAATTCCATTTACATCATCACTGTTACTGTCATCATTTACATCATCACTATTACTCTCATGATTGTAATCATCACTATTACTCTCACCATTGGCATCATCACTGTTGCCCTCATCATTGTCATCATCACTGTTAATCTCATCATTTACATCATCATTGTCATCATCGCTGTTACCCTCATCATTGTTATCGGTAATAGGTTTTACGTCAGATGTTTGTGCAACGGTTTCAACTTCATTGACGGTTTCAATGGGTTTTTTCTTATTGTTTCTCCATTTCCAAAAGTTTAACTTTGACAAACCGTCTTTAATATGTGATATCACGTTACCAGTTCCATTCCGTAATCGTTCCCTAATACTTGTATCACCTTTCAAACTGTCTTGGGTATTTGAGTTGACTGTGTCTAAGTCGTCGATAACAGTGAAAGCTGCAATTGTATTCTTCTGTTTTCCTCCTCTAGAATTAATTCGTATTTTTAGAGATTGAATTCGATCCATCAGTTTACTTTTGAGCTCTTGGTTGGTCGGGTCGGTATTATCTAATTCATTGGTTAGAGCAGAGATTTGATTTTCATCACGAATATTAATTCGATTTATAATAGTCTTAATTCTTTGTTTAAGACTCTGTTGTCTTTTGTGATTCTTGGGGTCGACGTTTTCGAGCTCGGAAGTAAGAGCAAGAATTCCATTTTCATCATCACTATTACTCTCACCGTTGTCATCGTCACTATTACTCTCATCATTGTCATCATCGCTATTGCCCTCATCATTGTCATCATCACTGTTGCCCTCATCATTGTCATCATCGCTGTTAATCTCATCATTTACATCATCATTGTCATCATCGCTGTTAATCTCATCATTTACATCATCATTGTCATCGTCGCTGTTGCTCTCATCATTGTTATCGATAATAGGTTTTACGTCAGATGTTTTTGCAACGGTTTCAACTTCATCGACGGTTTCAATGGGTTTTTTCTTGTTGTTTCTCCATTTCCAAAAGTTTAACTTTGACAAACCGTCTTTAATATGCGATATCACTTTGCCAGTGCCATTCCGTAATCGTTCCCGAATACTTGCATCGCCCATGGCTGCATTTGTATTCTTCTGTTTGCCTCCTCTAGAATTAATTCGTATTTTTAAAGATTGTATTTGATCCATCAACTTACTTCTTAGCTCTTGGTTGTTCAGGTCGGTAGTGTCCAATTCATTGGTTAGAGCAGCGATTTGTCTTTTATCATGAATATTAATTCGATTTATAATAGTCTTAATTCTTTGTTTGAGACTCTGTCGCCTGTTGTGATTCTTGGGGTCGACGTTTTCAAGCTCCGCAGTAAGAGCAAGAATTCCATTTTCATCATCACTGTTTCTCTCCACGTTGTCATCATCACTGTTGCTCTCATCATTGTCATCATCGCTGTTGATCTCATCATTGTCATCATCGCTGTTGCTCTCGTCATTGTCATCATCGCTGTTGCCATCATCACTGTTGCTCTCATTGTCATCATCACTGTTACCCTCATCATTTCCATCATCACTGTTACTCTTACCATTTACACTTACAGTTGCTTCATCCATGTTTTCCTTAATGGGTTTAACATCAAACATTGTTTTAGCAACGGTTTCAACTTTGTCGGCGGTTTCAATGGGTTTTTCCTCATTATCTCTCAATTTCCAAAAGTTTAACTTTGCCAAACCGTCTTTAATATGCGATATCACGTTACCTGTGCCATTCCGTAATCGTTCCCGGATACTTGCATTGCCCATGGCCGCATTTGTATTCTTCTGTTTGCCTCCTCTAGAATGAATTCGTATTGTTAGAGATTGTATTTGATCCATCAACTTACTTCTTAGCTCTTGGTTGTTCGGGTCGGTAGTGTCCAATTCATTGGTTAGAGCAGCGATTTGATTTTTATCATGAATATTAATTCGATTTATAATAGTCTTAATTCTTTGTTTAAGACTCTGTCGTTTGTTGTGATTCTTGGGGTCGACGTTTTCAAGTTCAGCAGTAAGAGCAAGAATTCCATTTTCATCATCACTGTTTCTCTCCCCGTTGTCATCATCACCGTTGCCATCATCACTGTTGCTCTCATTGTCATCATCAATGTTGTTCTCACCATTTCCATCATCACTGTTACTCTCGTCATTTACATTTAAAATTGCTTCTTTCATGTTTTCCCTAATAGGTTTAACATCAAACAATGGTTTAGCAACGCTTTTAACTTCGTCGACGGTTTCAATGGGTTTTTTCTTATTGTTTCTCCATTTCCAAAAGTTAAGCTTTGCCAAACCGCCTTTAATATGCGACATCACGTTGCCAGTTCCGTTCCGTAATCGTCCCCTAATACTTGTATCACCTGTCAGGCTGTTTTGGTTATTTGAGTAGACTATGTCTAATTCGTCGGCAGCTTCGTCGACGGTTTTAATTGTTTTTTTCTCATTCTTTGCCCCAGCGGAGATTACCTGAATAGGTTGTGCACCTTCAGTATGTATGACAACGTTATCGGTATTAGGTTTTACGTCAAATGTGGTTTCCTTCATAGGCTGTACATCACCCGTCTGTACGGCAATGTTATCGGTAATAGGGTTTACGTCAAATGTGGTTTCCTTCATAGGTTGTACATCACCAGTCTGTATGACAATATTATCGGTATTAGGTTTAACGTCAAATGTGGTTTCCTTTATAGGTTGTACATCTTCAGTCTGTGTGGCAATGTTATCGGTAATAGGGTTTACGTCAATTGTAGTCTGTTTAATAGGTTGTACAGTACCAGTCTGTGTGACAATCTTATTTGTAATAGGTTTTACGTCAATTGTTGTTTCCTTTAAAAGTTGTACATCATCAGTCTGTGTGGCAATGTTATCAGTAATAGGTTTTACGTCAAATGTGGTTTCCTTCATAGGTTGTACATTATCAGTCTGCGTGACAATGGTATCGGTAATAGGTTTTACGTCAGTTGTTTCCTTTAAAAGTTGTACATCACCAGTCTGTATGGCAATGTTATCAGTAATAGGTTTTACGTCAAATGTGATTTCCTTCATAGGTTGTACATTATCAGTCTGCGTGACAATGGTATCGGTAATAGGTTTTACGTCAGTTGTTTCCTTTAAAAGTTGTACATCATCAGTCTGTGCGGCAATGTTATCGGTAATAGGGTTAACGTCAAATGTGATTTCCTTCATAGGTTGTCCATCTTCAGTCTGTGTGGCAATGTTATCAGTAATAGGTTTTAGGTCAAATGTGGTTTCCTTCATAGGTTGTACATCACCAGTCTGTATGACAATATTATCGGTAATAGGTGTAACGTCAAATGTGGTTTCCTTTATAGGTTGTACATCTTCAGTCTGTGTGGCAATGTTATCGGTAATAGGGTTTACGTCAATTGTAGTCTGTTTAATAGGTTGTACAGTACCAGTCTGTGTGACAATGTTATTTGTAATAGGTTTTACGTCAAATGTGGTTTCCATTAAAGGTTGTACATCACCAGTCTGTGTGGCAATAGTATCAGTAATAGGGTTTACGTCAAATGTGATTTCCTTCATAGGCTGTACATTATCAGTCTGCGTGACAATGGTATCGGTAATAGGTTTTACGTCAAATGTGGTTTCCTCCATAGGTTGTACATTACCAGACTGTGTGGCAATGTTATCGGTAATAGGTTTTACGTCAAATGTGGTTTCCTTTATAGGTTGTACATCTTCCGTCTGTGTGGCAATGTTATCGGTAATAGGTTTTACGTCAAATGTGATTTCCTTCATAGGTTGTACATTATCAGTCTGTGTGACAATGGTATCGGTAATAGGTTTTACGTCAAATGTGGTTTCCTTCATAGGTTGTACATCTTTGTTCTGTGTCGCAATGTTATCGGTAATAGGGTTTACGTCAAATGTGGTTTCCTTGATAGGTTGTACATCACCCGTCTGTGTGGCAATGTTATCGGTAATAGGGTTTACGTCAATTGTAGTCTGTTTAATAGGTTGTAAATCCCCAGTCTGTGTGGCAATGTTATCGGTAATAGGTTTTACGTTAAATGTAATTTCCTTCATAGGTTGTACATCTTCAGTCTGTGTGGCAATGTTATCGGTAATAGGTTTTACGTCAAATGTGGTTTCCTTCCTAGGTTGTTCATTACCAGTCTGTGCGGCAATGTTATCGGTAATAGGTTTTACGTCAAATGTGGTTTCCTTCGTGGGTTGTACATCTTTAGTCTGTGTGGCAATGTTATCGGTAATAGGTTCTATGTTAAATGTGGTATGTTTAATAGGTTGTACATCTTCAGTCTGTGTGGCAATGTTGTCGGTAATAGGGTTTACGTCAGATGTTTTAGCAACGGTTTCAACTTCGTCGACGGTTTCAATGGGTTTTTTCTCATTGTTTCTCCATTTCCAAAAGTTTAACTTTGCCAAACCGTCTTTAATATGCGATATTACGTTGCCAGTGCCATTCCGTAATCGTTCTCGAATACTTGCATCGCCCATCGCTGCATTTGTATTCACCTGCTTTCCTTCTCTAGAATTAATTCGTATTTTTAGAGATTGAATTTGATCCATCAGTTTACTTCTGAGCTCTTGGTTGTTCGGGTCGGTAGTGTCCAATTCATTGGTTAGAGCAGAGATTTGATTTTCATCGTGAATATTAATTCGATTTATAATAGTCTTAATTCTTTGTTTAAGACTCTGTTGTCTGTTGTTATTCTTAGGGTCGACGTTTTCAAGCTCAGCAGTAAGAGCAAGAATTGTATTTTCATCATCACTATTACTGTCATCTTTTACATAATCACTATTACTCTCATCATTGTCATCATCACTGTTACTGTCACCATTTACACTTACAATTGCTTCGTTCACGTTTTGTCCAACAGGTTTAACGTCCAGTGCTGTTTTACCAGCGGTTTCAATTGCTTCGTTAACGTTTGCTTTATTGCCATTCTTTACACTTGAGGTACCAAAAATGGACGCCATATTGTTGGCTATATTAATTCTGTCGGGGCTCCAAGGCCTAAAGCTTGGTCTTCGCACGTTTGCGTTATTTTTTTTATCCCACCCTGAAAATCGGCCCACGGTTGATACAATAGAGTTTTTGACTGGTGTGGTCTTGCTTGCACCACTGTTGGTTGTCACTCGGTTGTTTTTGGCATCGTTTATCTGTGATGCAGTTTTGTTGCTGCCTCGATTCCATCCGGCAAATCTATTCCAACCGCCGAATCGCCCCACGATTGACGCCATGGTATTTTTCAGTGGTGCAGTTTTGTCGCTTATTTTATTCCAAAGTCCACTGGGCGTAAACTTAAAAGGTTTCTTTTTACCCTTACCACGAACTTTTTTAGTTGTTTTTTTACCCTTACCACCAACTTTTTTAGCTTTCCAGTTGAAACCAAATGGTGTTGTCTTGCTTGCACCACTGTTGGTTGTTACTCGGTTGTTTTTGGCATCTTTCATCTGTGATGCAGTTTTGTTGCTGCCTCGATTCCATCCGGCAAATCGGCTGACGGTTGACGCGATGGTGTTTGTCAATGATGCAGTTTTGTTGCTTACTCTATTCCAAAGTCCGCCAAGCGTAAACTTCGAATGATTCTTTGTTCCATCACCACCAACGTTATTAACTTTCGAGTTGAAACCAAATGGTGTCGTCTTGCTTGCACCACTGTTGGTCGTTACTCCGTTGTTTTGGGCATCGTTCATCTGTGATGCGGATTTTTGGCTGCCTCGATTCCATCCGGCAAATCTATTCCACCCGGCAAATCGGCCCACGGTTGGCTCGATGGTGCTTTTCAGGGGAGCAGTTTTGTTGCTTATCTTATTCCCCAGTCCACCCAGCGTAAACTTCAAAGGGTTCTTTGTTCCATCACCACCAACGTTATTAACTTTCGAGTTGAAACCAAATGGTGTCGTCTTGCTTGCACCACTGTTGGTTGTTTCTCGGTTTTTTTGGACATCTTTTATCTGTGCTGCAGTTTTGTTTCTGCCTTGATTCCATCCGGCAAATCTATTCCATCCGGCAAATCGGGACACGGTTGACTCGACGGTGCTTTTCGGGGGAGCAGTTTTGTTGATTACCTTATTCCCAAGTCCACCCAGCGTAATCTTCAAAGGGTTCTTTGTTCCATCACCACCAACGTTATTAATTTTCCAGTTGAAACCAAATGGTGTCGTCTTGCTTGCACCACTGTTGGTTGTTACTCGGTTGTTTTGGCCATCTTTCATCTGCGCTGCAGTTTTGTTGCTGCCTCGATTCCATCCGGCAAATCTATTCCACCCGGCAAATCGGCCCACGGTGGACTCGATGGTGCTTTTCAGGGGAGCAGTTTTGTTGCTTACCTTATTCCCAAGTTCACCCAGCGTAATCTTCAAAGGGTTCTTAGTTCCATCACCACCAACGTTATTAACTTTCCAGTTGAAACCAAATGGTGTCGTCTTGCTTGCACCACTATTGGTTGTTACTCGGTCGTTTTGGGCATCTTTCATCTGTGATGCAGTTTTGTTGCTGCCTCGATTCCACCCTGCAAATCGGCTGACGGTTGACGCGAGGGTGTTTGTCAATGATGCAGTTTTGTTGCTTACTCTATTCCAAAGTCCGCCAAGCGTAAACTTCGAAGGGTTATTTGTGCCATCACCACCAACTTTATTAGTTTTCCAGTTGAAAGCAAAAGGTATGTTCTTGCGTTTACCACTTCCTTGGGCGGCATTATTTCTGCTTCGGAAACTGACACTGGGCATACGAAAAGGTATGTTGTTGGTTACTCGGTTTTTTAGGGCAGTTGGTACATTATTTTGGTTGTTGAAACTGAAAAGGCTTTGTCTGGCGTTACTTCTGTCCGGTCTATTTCTTTGGAAGAAGGAACTAAAGCGGTTCTTTAGATTCTTGCTGAATCTTCCATTTTTAGAATCAACATTATTATTCCTATTTAAACCAGCATCGCCCGACGAAGTCGTTACGGTGATTTCATTGTTGAGTTTTGAGTTCTCCGACGATAACGGTG
Source organism: Patella pellucida (assembly GCA_917208275.1). Lineage (NCBI taxonomy): Eukaryota > Metazoa > Mollusca > Gastropoda > Patellidae > Patella > Patella pellucida. Next base: position 71,217,959 of record OU795039.1, read on the forward strand.
TAGATCCACTAGAGCCGGCATCACTGCTTAATAGAATAGAGCTGGGGACGTCATTAGCCTTGGCATCACTGTTGCTACTGAACTGTACCGTGTCTGGACTAGCTGAGTTGAAAGCGGTGGCATCATTCCCGTCGGCTGTCCCCTGTAGGACAATCTGTGCCGTGCAAACGGCAAGAAATCCGAAGGCTACGTATAACCTCATGATTAATAATATCTGTTTTTAAAATTCGCTTCAATTTATACCTTGCCACTCTATTAAAATGACAGTTTTGTACATAAACGCCATATGTCTTTTTCTTTTAATTATCTTATTAACGAAAAAAAAATACGTGATCGTCATTCGCAACCCACCGTTTTATTTTTCTTCTTTTCAATTTCAGAACTAATTGAGAAATAGAAAATGGAACAAAACAGCTTGTATTGATTTAGGCATTAATTTTGTGGGTCAGGGTTATTTCGTATCATTAGTTTAAGATATTTTGATATTTTTAAGCTATTTTCCTCGCAGCATGGAATATTCCTAGAAAGAACATAAAGCTCAACCTGAGTTTATCTTGTTTTGCTTGCCACAATAAAATTCCATTTCATTAAATACTGATAAACTGTACACGCGACGTATTTGTTCTAGGTTTACGCTCTTTAATAACTGACAACATGATTTCAATAACGTATCTACTTAGAAATAGTTTTATAAAGGTATTAATATATTTTCAATAGGTTTGGACCCTTTAATGACTGACAACATGATTTCAATAATTGTATCAACTATCTACTTGCTATTAATAATTTATAAGGGTATTAATATCGTTTCCATGTAAAATGAGAGGGTGGGGTTAAGACAGCTTAAGTTGCGTGGTTTCGATTCCGCTTGTATGTGACAGGATCACCTGGTTAGCCTTGTATGGACGTTAATTCGCCCCCACCCATCTCTCTCTCTCTCCCTCCCTCTCTCTCTGCAGAATGATCAGGTATATCATATTTTCAGTATCTAACTTTATTTAAACAATTAAAGATCTACGCAGAATTTGACATCAAATAAATTCTATATAAATGAAATGGCTCCTCGCCAATCCCTTTTTTCGCTGGGAGCGTGCGAACATGTGAAAATAAAATTGCCTGTAACCTTTTATCTGTGGCATTGACAACTCTTATTGTCCGCCAGCTTACGGTATAAATAAAATTAAACACTGAATAACAACATATCACAAAACATCAAGTAATTTTGTTTTTTATTGTCAGTTACCTATGAGGAGCTATCGTGAAGACTGTCTACAAATTGTAGTCGAGAGTGATGTGGATTAGCTGTCTATTCAGCCCATATTTACTGACAAAAACACAAAAACAGTCGGGCTTGATCACCTATTCAGTGGGTGATCCAGGGGCTTATTAAAGTACATGGTGGGCTTTATTGCGACAATTGCAAAAATGATCGAATTGACCTCTCCTTACATTGTAAAAGTGACGGAATATCGCACAAAATTGTACCTTGTCGTAACGTAATTCTGTGTCTTTTGCACCATCGTAACAGGATAGTCAACATAATTGACCTGTGTGTCACTGCAAAACGATATAAATGAAACTGGTTTAAAATGATCGCGTTCTTATAACCAACTGCATAGGATAATTCAGAAGCTTTTATATTTCTGAAAAATGCAGAAAGTTCACGTTTTTGCTTCTGTCTCAGTCGTTGGGAAAATCCTCTGTGTTCTACTCCTTTGTTCCTTTCATCGATTCGCCTTAGGATACAATTTAAGTAAGTAAAACAAACTTTCGTTAACTTTTTACCATATTTGAATTTGAATTAGTTACTTTATTTAGATAGATTTGGAGAATCGTTGCACTCCCTAGTGCAAACAATGAACAGCATCACATAATCTTAACTTATTAACACCTCTGAATATAAATTAGATGATTTATCTAACAATAACAATAACTAGGTTTAAGTCATTTTCGTACATTTTCGAAGGGCGAACAGGGGAATTAACAGATCTTCACTTGATTGCATTGTTTATTTTATCGCAAGAGCATAGCTTCTATTCTGTTACGTGTCAGATCTCCAACATAACAAAATAAATATTTAAGATTTTACACTCTGTGTCATTCGGTTTCCTCCCACTGCTAAAGAGCCCTACGCTGAAGCGAATTATTGAATGAAATTAAACTATGTTAGTCCCGAAATGGCCTAGTTTGTGTCGAGTGGACGTTAAATCCCACCCCCCTCTCTCCCTAATATTGTTGATCTTTGCCAACCGAATGAACAGCAAATGTGTTCTCGTCGGTCGAAAAATAATGAAATACGGTTTAACGTCTTACATTTCTAAAATTAAAAAAAGAATAATTCTAATATTCCATGGCTCTTAGGGTTTCATTATTTTGAAATATATAGGCCTATAACAAAAAAAGGTAGCTCTCTGTCGTTATAACTTCAGACAAAAGTCCCTGATCCTTTCTTAAAACCCTCAAATGATACTCATTTTAATAATATTCCGTTTAATAGCATTGCTTCAGGAGAGAACGGGCGCATTTAGAAAGATCGATTATTCTAGATGGTGACCCAATAGTGTACTATGATTTCAATTAATATCAAATAAGAGATTCGATTATATTTAGTGTTAATTTATGAAATAGAGATTCGATTATATTTAGTGTGATTTTGTGAATTAGAGATTCGATTATATTTCCTTCCTGGGTCGTATAATCTATAGATTATTTCGTTTTTTCCGAGTCTTATGAATTAAGAGTTTAGATTATATTTTCTTACCGAGTCTTATAAATAGGGATTAAATTATTTTTCCTTTGCCGGGTCTTATGAATTAGAGATTAGATTATACTTACTTACTGTGCTTGTAGATGATTAAGTCTTATATTATTTTTCCTGTACCGAGTCTTGTACATTAGAGTTTAGATTATATTTTCTTACTAAGTCTTATAGATAATTAGGTTTAAGGTTATTTTTTTCCGTTACTGCGTCTTGTAAATTAGCGCTTAGATTATATTTTCTTACCGAGTCTTATAAATAATTAGGTTTAAAATTATTTTTTCCGTTACTGGTTCTTGTAAATTTGTCTTATAGATAATTAGGGTTAAGATTATTTTTCCGTTACGAGTCTAATGAGATTGGATTATACTTTTCGTACTGGGGCTTACAAATCACATTTTTCCTAATTAAAAATTTTATTTAAAAAAAAGTTTTTACATTATTAAAATGTATTTGCCCCAACATTTCCTGCCACACTCTAGCATGTCACAAACATTGCTAACCTTCACAAACATTGCTAACCATGTCATGTTAGAACAGAAACTTGTTAGCTATGTAAAATGACGCGAGTTGGAGCAGGTGTTCCAGAGAGAATAAGAATACACCGACTCGTGCACGACATATGCCACGACGACTTATTATTTTTACCATAGTCGGTGTTACTGTGTAGATTTATAAAAGCATTTCACCGGTGCCAAGATAAATTTATGGTCTTTTGACTTTTGATCAAATCGTTAAATTTATATTATATATTATTGTTTTAAATTTACACAAACTGGCAGCAGTCACAGCAACATCATAAAGACTAAAAAACAGGATTTATGATACAGCACGCAGGTGCTTACCATTCGGCCATCCGACCCCCCCCCCCGACCAGAAGTAGTGCATCCGTGTAAGTGTTTTATGCTGTTGTTTTCATTGATATTACTTCAATAATTCGTTAGCGCGCAGGGGTCCTTGGCATTGAGGGAAACCCTGAGGACCCGGAGAAAACCCCCGAGGTCGAACAGGTCACCCTACTCCTTGTCACGTACAGGCGGGTAATCGAACAACGCCATTTACCGCGCATGTGTTAAACATTCCGCTACGCAACCCCCTTAGATGACAAATTAAAATTAAATAAAATATTTAACGTCCTACTGTTCTGTGCCGACTGGGCTAAATGCAAACGGGTGTGCTGTGAGGGCAATTTTGTCCGAACAGCCGCACAACGGCCTACTCTTATATCGAATTCCAACTGTCAAGGGTTAATTTACGGGCACGCCAAGGTGTACACGAGACCTTGGTGTTTCGTACCATCAGTCCTGCGCCACTGACAAAGGGAAACTACGCCAGATAATCCCGATTGAACATAGCGAGCTATCGTCCTATTCACTGGCTCCCTGGGTGATTAATTATCCATGTATTAGCAATAACCATAAAATCAACTGTTTTTTAATACAAAAGCACATATTTCTTCAGGTTTGTTTTATTTGAATAGTAAATGGGCATTTTATATAGTTTGTGACGAATATGTTAATTTAACCTTAAGAAAAGTTAAGTCAATTGCCCCCTTCACATCGTGGTGTTGACAATGTTAATGTATGTAAATTGGACATTTCCGCGTAGGCCTATTACTAATATTATGACCAGTAACGTGACTCGGCTAGTTCAAGGACAAAACAACCTACTCAGGCCCCTTCAAACAAATAGTTACTTGTTTACATTATATGACTTATAATGCAACCAGGATCTGAAGCAGAGAGTATACAATGATCTCAGCAATATGTTACCTACGTCACATCCGGGTGCGAAATTATTAAAACTCAGTGTTAAAATTGGAAAAATATTAAACTTTTGAGTGTATTTCTTTTTCAATAATTCGCCTGTGCCAGAGTTTTTTTTATCAGAGGAATGAAATAACAGAACCCATAGAAACCCCGTGTTATCCTTTTCGTTGGATCAATACCACAACATTTGAAACGATAACAGACCTAATGGTCTAAGGTGCGGCATGAGACAACTGGACTATCCAAATTTTGAAATGAATGTGTATACAGATTAACCCTAGCGATGTCTAGTAGACGGCATCGACGCACAATGTGTCGCTCAATTCAGTGACTTAAGGTAGACGTCACATTGAGAGTTCCACATTGTGACATTGTCTTCCAAGATATTATGCATTCTGCTTGTGAAGCAAATTGGTATTGACGATTTCGTAAATATATAACCCAATTAATTTCCTCGTATGCAAACTTGTGATATTTAATAACACAGCGGTGTGTCCACTTATTCTCATATGCCTTTTCTACGTTCAATGTTAGTGTATAAAGGTTAGTTCTGCTCTAGTAGGATAATTAAAAATGGCGAATTTAAGCTCAGTGTCCATAGAACATGGAACATATAGCCTTGGTAATTCTAGGGTTTCGCTTTCGTGTAATGCGTTACGATAGGATTGTCTGCGATCTAGTACGTACAGATACGTCCAAATACCTTTCGTCAGATCAACACGATTTGAACGACTGGCCACGATATTTGTACAGACCTGATAAGATTACCACGATTAAAAGCACGAGTTCAATCGTGGCGCGAAACGTTATAGTGGGAATCTAGCATTAAATTTTGCAGAATAGTTTTCATTAGTTTTTAGGTTTAAGCGAATTTATCACACCTCAATTGCAAAGATATACAAAAAATATTATAAAACATAAAAGTGAAAAAGCCCCCTTTTAATTAACTGAATATGTCTAACCAGATTTTTAGGGATGTCTTCGTGTTTGACAATAGCAACTGCGTTTATAAGCACCTCAGGCACTGACCCTCAAGTGCACCCACTGGGGAAATATATAAATATACATGCACAGGTGGTTTGAAATGCAAACAGAGTTGTTTTTTTACCTCTGAGAAATCTCAACCACCTATGAAACCTGGTTGTTAACTAGTCGATGTGTACCTAATTGTTCGTCAGTATTATATACCAATAGTTCGTATTCAAAACTTATTTCAATTTCTGTTAAAATAACACATAATGTTTGTATTTAAAATACGTGTACGTGTAAAGTGGCACTTTAATTTGGTTTCATCAATTAACGAAAATGGTTACATGAGGTTTTCACCACTTGAAAGGCTTATATCGAAATTACCGCCTTTCATCTTAACACCTTAGATCATTTGCTTTTCTTACGAAATGGGAGTGGTTTCTTTGAGTGATTCACCCTTGCACTGCCTTGCTTTAGGTCCGTTTCCGTCCACAAAAAACCCTTCTGATTATATCATTTCTTATGAATGAAAATATTTTGTGGGTAAATACCAGGAAAACGGCAAGAACTTGTCCAAATGAAAACAGTGAGATGTCATCCTAGACTTTTGTCTATGTTAGAATAAATTAAATATTCTCTGATATCATCAAGACTAGTGGGAGCATCTTGTATTTACCCCACAACAGTTCAGACAAAACTGCCTTTGTAGCATTATTTACTTGAGGCTGTAAATTAGTCTGATGACAATCCCTATCTAAATCTCCTCTGCATTTTAACAAACCTCTTTTCATCGTCATGGAATTTGTATTCAATTTTTAATTAAATTCAAGTGGATTCAAGGTTTGTTTTTACGGATGTTTTCAATTTGTCAATTTAAAACCGCACTTAACGAAGTGCAAGCCTACATATACCATGATAGGACCATATATAATCGTAGTTGTCAAATAGTTTTGGAACCGTCACTACCTGTCTTCTTTGAACTAAAAAAATAAAAGTTATCAACATGTTGTTGGATATAGGAATTTTATTAGTAACCCTGTTTGGAGCTGTCAATGGTGCTGAAGTCAATTCGCTATATGGAGGTTAGTTTTAAAAATAGAGATTCGATTTTCACCTTCCCAGATGGTTTGCATTGCTCAAAGGCAATGAATACTGGGTATGTAGCATACGCCTTTAAAGGGACTATACCACTCTGGCTGGCTTCACAGGTCCAGAAAAAAATAGCTTTATTCTAACTACTAGATGTTTGAGTGTCCTAACTGTTGCGTAAATTATCCGTTACATCCTATTTAAAATATATTTAAATCCAAGTTGCATTTGGAAGTGTTTACGTAAAGCTTTTCAAACCATGGTGTTACCATGTAGTTGAATTTTCCCAATTTTTTAAATTCGGTGTGTTAAGATGAAATTTGTATCATCAATTAATTGTAATATTGTAAGATAGTACAATTTGTTGACCAGAATAATTATTGGGGCATATTATTGAGTTACAACAAGAGTGGTATACGGGCTTTAAACCTGGGTATTTTGCAAAAATGTTTTAATTATTGATTTCCATACAGGCATCGATATTAATAATTTTAATTTAAAGATGTCGCTATATCCATCTGGTTTAAACTAAGTCGTTTTTTGAAAATTAGGCAATAGGGTTTAGAAGATGGCGAGATTAACAATTTCATTTTTCCTTTGCTAATTTCTAACAGAATACTATTTACTAGATTACTAAAATGTGGTGATATATTTGAGTACGTATACTATTACTGGTAAATGCCCAAACGACAGGCAAATTTCAGTTAACATCGATAGTGACAACTGTGTGTATTGCTTACACACCAGATAATACGTGTTCCAGTCTGTGATGATTTTAAGAATTTTATAGATATTATAACTACACAACCGTATTTTATCTCTGTCCAAGATGACTGACCTTTGAATGGTCAGACCGCTACATTTCTATGGGTGACGTCACATCTTAATGTTTACCAACAAATTAAGATGGCGTCAATAACGCCAAAAAGGATTACTTCTGTACCAATTTATGCTAAATATGGAATTTTTTATCAATATATACTTCAAACACCTTTATTTATTTTTCTTATACTTCAAAAAATTTGTACGAGAAAAAAGTTAATATTTCGGGGTCATTAAGTCCTCTCGATGTAATCTTTATCAGTGACACTAGCGGCCAAGTTAATATTCACTGCGGATCAGTTTGGTTCATTGCCAACATTGGTAGTAATATACCCAAGTCGGGATCTCCAAGGATTTAAATTTCTCGGATGATACTTCAGGGCAGACTTCACAAAAATCCGTGGACAAAAGTATTACCCTCGGCAGCTGATATCTCTCATGTTGAAAAACATCATGTGTTTCTGCCCGTTTCAGACGTGACCTGTGTATTTCTAGCTTAGTTACTAAATTCCATAGAAAGAATTTCCGGATTTTGATAGTTCTAAGCGTTTCTGGGTTTGACTAATAGTAAAGAATGATTGGTTTCGCGGGGATTTTTCTGTGATCCCTCATCTAAAGTCATTTTTCGTTGATCCTATCTTTACCATTGCCGAGAAATTTGAATTGAAATGACATGAAATTAAATGGGGTTTAACGTCCTACAGTTCAGATCCAACTTGGCCAATGAAGACGGGCATAAGTCATACGTTGTGCTATGCGGGAACTTTTGTCAAGGAATCTTTTACGTGCACGCCAATATATACACAAGACCTCGATTTGTCGTCCCATCCGAACGATTAAAAGAGCTGCCCTTGTCAGGCCCTCCGTCTTGTATCACTGATAAAATCCCGGTTAACCTTCTCGGCCAATGCAGGGATCGACCCAGCTAGCAATCCACCCTCTTACCCACTTATTCACCGTAGCTCCCTAAAAACTGATTTTGTTCTACTTTCGTTTTACAGGGTGTGATTATAACCGGTGTAAATATTACGCACAGCTAGCACAACAACCTACGTCATTATTACAACAAGCTGGATATCGCTTATATCAACAATGTTACTGTACATATTATGGTAAGTCATTCCATGTAGTTACTAATGGTAACTGATAATATTATAAACAATTGCTATAAATAGTAACTGATAGTATTACAGTTGTCTCAATAAATTGTATTATACAGATTTATTTTATGCCATGGTTTATTATGTATTGTATATATTTGGAATAACATATGGGGCGCCAAAATGTGTTTATTGCGTAGGGATTCTTAAATTTGTTTTTCTTAAAAAGGCAATACAGTGGTGATATTCAAAGGAAATATTAAGTCTGAAATCCCAGAGCTAAATATGTGTGAGCTATCAATTCGATGTTTCGGCGTTTGTTCTGTTACTATACCATATGTGCCCTTTATATACACACTTTATATACACTGGGGGTACCATAGGTAATCTAATGTTAAGACTCATTTCAAATAGACCTCATCTCAACTGTATTGAACTATGATTGCGCCATTAATTTGATTCAAGGGATAAGTTGTATATTTGTCTATTATTTAGGTGTGTATCTGTATACCAATCCTCAAACTCAAGCAACCAAGGCACCCGTTTATACACCAACAGTTCAAGTTTCATCCTCACGTACGTATTTCGTTGTTATAAATCTGTGCCTGTTTATAATCCAGCAATCCCCGTTCCAACTTCACCGACGTATTTCGTTGTTATAAATCTGTGAAAATGGAGACGGATCGAAGCAGAGTATACAAATAGTGGTTCGGCTCGGACGAGAGAACCAAATTACGAGGCACCTTGCACGCCAAGGGTGGATATCGGATCCGTGCGTTACAAGTAGGATTGACTAATGGTGTTGGTTTATTCCGGTTTCCCGGGTTTTCTCCCCTAAAGATTCATACGTGTAATACCATTTTTTAAAGGAAAATTATGCCATACGTGATTTCCGAAACGACAATGTCGGTAAACCCCCAAGTTTATTCTTTTTATCCGCTTCCAATGTAAGCAGTTTCGTGCTCATTTCGGGGCGTGGCCTTGCGAAAGGGCATTGTCAGTGTTGGATGGTCTTATGGGGGGAGGGACCGAAAAGGCATTGTGGCTAATTGTGGTCACTGGGGGCTGGTTAGTTTAATGGTCAATGCGTATGCATAAGATCACAAGGTCAGTTTGATTCCCCGCGTGTACGTGACACTGATTAGGATCGGCTGTCCAACCTAGTGGGTCTTCTCCACGTCGTCTTGTTTCCTTTGACTGTTAAGGTCAGTCATTGAGTCAAAGTTAATTCCATTCCATGTTTGTATGCGACACTGAGTAGGGTCGGCTGTCCAGCCTGGTGGGTTTTCCCCAAGTCCCCCGGTTTCCTCCGACTGCTAAAAGACCTCTAAGCAAAAGCTAATTATTAAAAAAATATTGAACCACGCGTTAGTCCCGAAATTAACTTGTCTGTGTCGAGTGGACGTTAAACCACATTTCTCTCTTCAGCACTCTTTTGGTCATTAATCTGCGATATCAGAACTTTGTAAGCTAATCCACAAATACACTATTTGTTTTTATTTTCTAGAATGTGGAATAAGCTCAATCACTGGATCAGCCACCTCGTATTTGAACAGCCAATTAGGGAGAGTAGTCGGAGGCGTCAATACCAAGCAATGTGAATTTCCCTGGACTGTTCTAGTAAATGCTGGTGGGGCACAGTGTGGTGGAACTATTGTTGATAGCCAGCATATTGTAACCGCTGCTCATTGTTTAAGGTAACTTGAATCATCTGTGCTACACTAGTTTTAAAGAGTATTTGAATGTCCAAACTCGATACATTTTACAATTCAAAAAGATAGATGGTCATTTTTGTATTGCATTCTTTGGGCTATTTTTTTGTTCAGGGCTTTTATTATCGGTGGTATACATCCAGGACGGCTCATTCCATGCCTAGTCTGCTACACATTTCAACTGTCGGGGGTTTTGTAATGTGCGCGTCAAAGCGTCAATCGAAACGATCAGGCACTTTTATTTGTCTAAACAGGGCTTTATACCAATGATTTACTATAGTCCCACGACTGTTTCCATGTTGCAATGTATTTATATTATTAATATTATAGGAGTGGGAATTACGTCAAGCAAGCGTCCAGTGTCCGAGTTGGTGCTGGTTCTTCAAATAAAAATAGTTTAACATATTATAATGTGCAAACAGTCACTGTTCACCCAAACTACAATCCATCAACATTTAGTAAGTATGAATATTGTATCGAATAATGACCGTATCCATTGTCTTTATTACGACACGACTTGCATTCTGAGCTAGTTAGGTAAATTAAACACACTTGAGGTATGGGCTGCCTTTTATGGGTACAGTGCTTATTTAAAGCCCACATCAATAATTTTTCATAGCCAAACGGTTGCACATAGATTACAGTTGTATTAGTCCGTTTAATATGGTCATTTTTTACGGCATCTTTAGAGTAATAGATTCGGCTTGGGTAAGTTGTTTTATTTCATCGAATTTCTAAACTTTTTCCATATTCAACGTTTTTAATTATAAAAATTACAAAATTGTCTTTACACTTTACAGACTACGATGTTGCTGTTTTAACTCTTCAGTACCCTCTACCAACCAATAACCAATGTATAAAACCAATATGTCTGCCATCAACCCGATTAAGCATAAACACAGGAACCAAGTGTACTGTTGCTGGATGGGGACTCACCCAAGGTAAATTAATATAGACAAACAGTGAATTAATCTCACTAAAGGTACAGGGTTTGTCCCTACATGGTTTTTTTGGATGATATTAAACACGATGCATGTTTTATGTTCAAGGAATTCCGGGCTGAAATCGAAAGATCAGATTGGTTTATCCGGGGGAGGGGGGTATGATTAAAACACAGATCCTATTTCGTTTCGTTTTTTTCGTTTAAAATTTCCTTTTATTTATCTTTGTCGTTATTACAACAGGACGTGCAAGAGATGTTATGTAACCCGCGTTCTGGATGATATGAGGTGGACGGAACTGTGGCTAAACCACTAGAGACATCAACGCTGATTGGTTAATTAAATGCCTGATCTCATAGGGTCTAAAGCCGCTCGTTTGACCCAGACACGACCTACAACCATTCCATGTAGTCGAGGCCACCGAAAGTATAAATAAACTAAATATATAGATCTGTATTTTATCAGATTTACAGGGGAACAGTCGTAAACGTCAACTGAAGTGTAGAGTGCCGAACCTTTGACTGTGTTCGCCAGCCGAAGTTCATGGATAGCTTAATATCTGTATGACATAAATACAAATATCCTCTTTAAACCTTGCACATTGATTTACTTGTAGAATATTCTGGATACGCACCTACAAATCTGCAAGAAGCAACAATGCCAATACTAAGTATGGATACCTGTAAACAATCTTATGGTTATAATACTATCACTGATGTTAAGATATGTGCTGGATATCTTAATGGTGGAATAGATGCATGTCAGGTAAGTAATACAGTTGTTATGTCTAAATACTCTTCAAGGAAATGAACTGAAATGGCATGGGGTTTAACATCCTGATTCACTGCTTCATACAGGCTGATTAGGAAACCGGCACTTCCAGTAAACCCCCAACCACCTACATACAGTTACTTGTACTGTTATAAAAAAAAAATTAAATCAAGTACGAACAATCCAAACCATTAGACAAAATTCGAAGTCCTAAAAAAACGCTATAGGCAAATTAATGCAATCAGGCAAAATAGTATAATCAGCATATGGACTGTCCATCGTGTACAAAAATACAAGACAAAGAGTGGTAACAGGAAGAGTAAGCTTACAATGCCTGGTACCACATTCGCCATAGCTGCATCCAAACTATTAAGCGAAATCTCGGTAAAATAGCGTGATTGGCCAATTGACTATAATGTACTGTTATGCTAGGAGTTTTCACATACATCCTTGTACCTGCTACATTAGCTATCTTCTGACAAGTGATAATCCGATAGGTTCTTATGCTATCACCATGCAAAGAACCCCTGTGGTGAAAGTAGCCACAATTTCATGCTCGTAAAAAGCCATGATTATCTGATCACAACTGTAACACATTGAGGACTCCTGGCCGTAGATATACCGCTGTCTATCGTTTACATGCATTAATCTTCATATTTACCTTTTTATAGGGGGATTCTGGTGGACCACTCATGTGTGCTGATGGCAACAGCTGGGTTTTAACTGGAATAGTTTCTTTTGGAAACGGTTGTGCCAGAGCAAACTACCCGGGCGTCTACTCATACGTACCAAACCTAACAACCTGGATCGAATCAATTACAAAAGCATATGGAAAATAAGATTCATTTGGGGGAGAACCTTCTAAGCTTAAAAGAGCTACATTGAAATATTGTTCTGTTTCGTTTAAGTTGTGAGATCGCTTCAAGTAGCGGCGAGTGAAGTATTTGTTTTGGGAAAGCGTTGTAATTGAACAAAGTTTCAATGTACCCCTCCTTCAAGATAGTCTTTAAAAATGTAATTAAACACAAAAAGGGGTAATGTTTTGTATTATTTGGTGTTAATTTCTGTACTTTTGTAATAAACTTGATGCAAATAAAATTTGTTTCTTTAAATTATGGCATCTCATTTGTCATCCCAATGACACAGCTACATTGTTTAGGGTCATTAAAATCAGAATCAAATGGCTTTTAACGGTTTAAATTCTTTGCCGGGAGACTGGAATGCACCAGGGTCATGACTATGCAGCCTACTCTAATTTCGATAGCCAGGTGTCAACGGAGTGTTAACGTGATGCTGGTGGTATACACATCATCTAGGACAAGGGGAAGACGGAAAGGAAAATTCCGATGAACTTTCTAGAAAATTCTGTGGTCCACTTCTTAACCTCCTGGATGGTAAACCAGCGCCCGCAGGCACTATGAGGCAAACGTTACCTTGACAGATGCTCTGCGGCCTACTTTTATTTTGAATGCCAACCGACAATGGTTCTTTTACCCGAACATCATTTTGTGCACGAGACCTCAGTTTTTAGTCCAACCAGATCTCTCGTTTTGTCTAGCTATGAAACATACGTCACCGGGATGTCCCTTTGCATATAACACAATAGAATAATAACAAGATTTTGACAACCGAACGAACGTTTGGTAATAATTTTGAAATTTTTAAAGAAAAGACATCCTGTGATACATTTATGTCACCCAAATACCGACACACGCTTTCTGGTACTTTAGTATCACTCGGAGCCCAATGACATATGTACATTCCTGTGTTGAGAGGAGAGTGTGACATGGGCTATGCCTGTTCCACAATCCGTTTTCATCCATTTGAAATAAAATATTGTTTACAAAAAACAAAGTGGCGCAAGGAGTTACAAAGAATAGTGACCAACGAATTTGCTCTTCGGGCATTTATTCTAATATTATATTGAAGAGATCTTGGATGACTATACTTATCTACTATAATGCTATATACATAATTAATTAAAAATAATGAATTTAATATAAGTTACTTATCCAATTTATATGATTCTAAGATCAATGACAATTTAGTGACACCCTTAATTTAACGATTCTGATTAACATGATACTTGATGTATATGTTAAACCTACTTTTACCACATTCATTAAATCATAAACACTTCTCACGTCTAAAGACGCAGTTCATACCATTGTTCTATCTCTTGTGTTGTGAAGCTTTTATCTGGTATATCCCACCAGCACCCCGAAGATCTTCATTTGGGTACCCATTAAATCAATGATATAAATACAGTTCCTGTGATCATTCCCAGCCCCTGGACCCTCGCCTATAGGGGCTTATGGTAGAAGCCCCCCCCCCCAATCAAGACTTGTTTCCGCCGGCCCTGGACTGATATTGTACTATAGCCTATGTAGCAGATCTTTGATCGACATTATTAATTTCTAGGTGTGTACTCTGTTCTTAACAGGAAACCCTTCTTCTAGTTCCCAAAAAAACATAGATCATTTGGATAGTGATCCTTTGTTCACATAATGCATGCTCTGTGGAATTCGCTACCCTTGGAGATTACACTACTATTAAGTTCAACTCTAACTTAACGAGTCATCTATTCACGGTCTATTAGGACACCTATACCTTGTAGCGACATGCAAACTAACATGGGGTTTAACGTCCTACTGTTCTGTGCCACACAGTGTGCTATGAGGGACACTTTGCCCGGGCAGCGGCGCTACGGCCTACTCTTATATCGAATTCCAAGTGCCAAGGGATCTTTTACGTGCACTCCAATGTGTACACGGGACCTCTGCTTTTCGTCCCATCCGAACGACCAGACAGCTGTCTTGTTAGGCCCTCCGTCCTGCGTAACTGACAAGGGGAAACCATATACAAGGCTCTGGGGGAAACCATGCCGGAAAATCTGGAAGAACTTTCGTCTACCCACTAAGCCACTCGATCCCCCGCAAACTAACATGAAACTGTGCGTGGTATAAATGTATCTTATATCGAAAGAGAGCCAACATATCATGTGCATATATCTGTCAAACATAACCATTTGGAGTGGTGTTTTCGATGTTATCTTTGAAAAGGATGGCAACAACCTCCATGCACCATCTTACACCTGTTATATCTTATCAATTATCTCGACTGGTGGGATTACATGTATTGAAACTACATTTGTAACCTACTACATTGAAAGGTGTGCTGCTTTTTAGCCAGAGAGAGAGAAATGGAGTGTAACGTCCATTCGGCACACACTAGATCATTTCGGGACCAACACCTGGTTTAATTTTATTTCAATAATTCGCTTGCGCGTAGGGATCTTTATAAGTAGGGCGAAATCGTTGGACCCGAAGAAAACCCACGTTCAACCGTAGAATCGAAACCACGCGCTAACCATTCGGTCACACACCCCACCCCGGGCTTTTTAGTCAAGACAATATTGGTGAATTATGTACCATGGCATATCTAACTGAATAACAGTTTCAAAGATATGCACATCACGCATGGTCGCTTAACTGTAAAATCTTGGCAATGTATTGTAAGTACAGAAACAACAGTAGATTTGAAATACAAACAAAGATAAAACACTACCCCAAGGAATCTCCACCACATTTGAAATTTGGGTGTAAACTATTGAAATGGTGTTTACGTGTGCGCTTTAATGTTCATCAGTTTATATCTACTTATAAGCATAACAATTATAGCCATAATTCGTACTCAAAACGTATCATTTAAATTCAAGTTAATTAACACACGCATGTGTGTTTAATAAACGTGTATTTACGTGCAATTCGTATTTTATTTTATTAAGATGTCAGGAGATGCAGATTTCAACCCTTGAAATGAAAAAAGTACATTGTTAATTTGTATGGTATGCCATAGTTTGAAGAGGCTTTGTGTGTGCTCCGTGTTCATTAGCCTACTTCGGAGTAGAACAGTAGGTCGTTAAACCCCTTTTTATTTCATTTCAGTTGCTGTGGCTGATGAGTCATATGTGCACTATGTTGCCTGAGTTTTCAAAGCATCACCCATACTATAAATATCATCATATCTTATGGTGCAATATATTGAGAGAGTAAATAGAACGATAAAGTCAAACCACTTTAGTGTCTAAATTAAAAACAGTGAGATGTCATCCGATTTGCGTCTGTGTTAGAATAAATTAAATATTCTCTGATATTATCAAGGCTACTGGGAGCATCTTGTATTTACCCAACCACAGATGAAACAAAACTATTTACACGTAACTGTAAATTAGTCACATGACAATCAGGATCTAAATCTCTTCTGAATTTTAATAAACCTCATTTATATGACCATGCAATTTGTATTCAATTTTAATCCATGTCAAGTAGATTCAAGCCTTGTTATTTTACGGATGTATTCAGTTTGTCAATTTTAAGCAGCTCTTAAAGAAAGTCGAACCTACATATATTATGATGAAGCCATATAGAATCTCAGTTGTCAAATTGTGTTGGAATTGTAACTATAGATCTTAGAGACTGAAACTTAGAAGAAATCACCATGTTATTGGATATAGGAATTTTATTAGTCATTCTGATGGGATCTGTCAATGGTCAATTCCGAGGTTAGTTTTAACACACATCCAATACTCAAATGTCTCTGTATGTTTCTTCATACTGAAAAAGGCATTGTCGAAATGAATAGTAATAGTTAAAGGAGCTAAATCGCTAATATTTGGAGCCTAGAAATTCATAAAAGTGGTTCGCAACGCATATAATACTGTAATATGAATGTATATAAACTGATTTACATTCAATGGTTTCCGTGTTTACTCCAATTTCAAATCAGTTATGTTTGGCGAAATAAGCCAGCAACGTCAATCATGTGCAAAAGTCGAGCGTCTAGTTATTCCAGTCTACTAACTCCGTCTGACTTATTGCATTGTGTCTAGCCTCGTCCCTCGAGTCTCTCAATACAACTGGAGCTGAAGCGCATTATGGTACACGATTCGTGTACCAATGTTAAAAAAATATTTTTTCTTAAATATCGGATATCAGAAGCTCATCTTTTCCCGGTAAGTTTACATCAGCAATGTTGATTTAAATTGACCAATAATTCGTGTTTTCGATGTCGACGATTTTGGAGGATTTTGAGTTACGGACTTAGGTCCTTTAAAGTAAAAGTTCTGCTATCTGCCGAGTATCGGGAAGAAGCTTTTACACACACCGTGTGTGTCCTATTACGTAAGCAACGTTTGCCGTTAATCTGAGTGTTTTTCGTGTGCCGTTTCTGATATTTTACAATATATAGGGCTTTGCCAGAGCTACATTTGGCATGGGTCTTTCCAAATCATTGAATTTTTCCCCACAACTCTATATTTAATATTTGAATTTAAAATTGAATAATACCCATGATAATTTACAATACTTAATATACGTCTTGCTTCTTAATATACGTCTTGCTTCTATAATAAATGTCTTGATAGCATTATTATGTCAATTTTCAGAGCGTTATTTTAGCGCTTGGAAAATCCTAGGCCGACTATAATATTTTAATACTCTTAAAAGAGTATTAGCCCCAAACTGCTTCAGTTCTGTTCAGTATTTACAAACATTAATAATCACAAAAGAATTTGGTAATATTCGGTATCATCTGCAGGCGATATAGACGGGGAATAGTCACAATCCGCGCCATCTGTGATCTTAATCCGATTGAATCCAGAAGGGGTTATCTAGGAGACGGTGTAGCACATATGACGTCATATGTGGATTGTGGGTTCGGGTAAGGGTTGGGACTGCATATTTCGTCCAGGTATCGAGCGTACGTGCAGGTATGGTGAGTCTGTCGTTCAGATTGGGTATCGAGATGTAAACAGGGCTAGTGCTAACAACCCACAATCCACATATCACGTCAATTGTGCTAGACCGTCGTCGATCTAGATCGTCTCCATCTCCGGTTATCTACCGTTGATTGTTTACATTTCATAAAAATGCATTATGTTAGAGCCGTATCTACAAATTATATATCTTTTAATCTAATTAAAATACAGATCTATATTTCTTTACCTTTTTATACTCTCGATACCCTACACTACATGCATTTCTGACAAGTTATGTGGGAATTCAAGTCAGGCGTCAAACGAGCCGCTTTTGACTCTATGACGTCATTGATTAATCAATCAGCGTTGACATTTCTAGTGCTTTACCCACAGTTCCGTGCATCAAAAGTTCAATAACTCGCAGTAACAGATCATTTCATTGGCTAATCACTCGCATCATCCAGATCCTAGTGTAGTAAAGACAAGTAAAACGAAATTTGATCTATAAAACGACGCGAAATAGGATCTGTGATTTAATCAGATCGGTATATCATTCTTTTGGCATTAAAAGTTAAAGGAATCATTAATTAGACATTTATGACATGACATGTCCATAATCAACTCTCTAGACCCGCGTTTCTTAACCTGGGGGGAATTCACCCCCAACGGGGGAATGGCTTGCGCCCAAGGGGTGAATGACACACTCCCAGTAACTTCAAAACTGGTCATAGAAGGCTATTTTCAGGGTTATGCCGTTCGTTACAACATACCTTTGTGAATCTGGATTTTCAATGCTGGGTATGATAAGTGAACCTCGAGTTTTGATTGGTCAATTAGACACTGTCTATTGGACAATAACACCCCTCTGTTTTAATAATTTCTTTTAAAATCGTGAATAGCATGTTACAATGTCTTGAGTCCTAATGATCTCAGGACATGTCTATTGGACAATAACACCCCTCTAAATGCCAAACAGAGAGTGTTTATCTTCTAATTGCATGTTAAATAATCAACAAGAGTATAGTTTAGAGCGAATTAAGCCGTGGGATATTCAAAACTGCAAAAAAATGTTTATTTCAAATGGATTAGGGAACGGGCGTAGCCTTATCACACCACTCTTCAAAGAACGCATAGATACTTTAATGTATGTAACCACGGATATTTTAACTAGCAAACCTACATTATATCGGAATCGACCTCATATCCCTTGAATTAAGTACACAGGTCGGCGCCAAAAAGTAAATATATGGTTTATTGACCCTGACTTACGTTTTCATCTCTAAAGGTTAAGCTGTTCAGAAATGATTGTTAACACCGATTAATGCGATTACATCAAACAGACGTTTGTGCCATTGTATAAGTTTAGAGATACCTTCCCACAAACGTATTTATCGGGTGGTTATTTCCAATAAAAGTATGGCAATTTTGCTATATATGGAAAGAAGAAGCATCTAATCTTACTAGAAAATACTGGATTCTCTGAAAACACCCATGAAACGCATACGGGACAAATATGTAAGGGTTTGCCTAACCGGCAACGCGACGATTAGGGATGTCTGCTCGAGTGACGTCAAAGGCTGCAAACGAATATTGCCTGATCGCTTAGTGTTTGAGTGCGCTTGACGTGTATGGTGATAAACTTGGTGGTGAGTAGACTAGGAAAATGTGAGATATTTAAACATGCAACAATTTCTGAAAAACAAACCACGGGAAAAGACGTAGGCTGTGGGTAATCTGAGAAATTAATAAGGCTTCAAATATTTATTATACATGCTTTTGTATATGCAATGGATCAATCAGATTAAAACACAGATCCTATTTTGCGTCGGATTTATAGTTCAAAATTCGTTCTACTTCTCTGAAAGACATGTCATCATTGACGTGATCCGGACGAAGTGAGGGATTAGCCAATGAAGCGGTCCGTTACGGCGAGTTTTTGACCTTTTGATGCACGGAACTGTGGATAAAACACTAGAAACGTCAACGATGATTGATTAATCAATTACTAACGTCATAAGGTCAAAAACCGCACCTGATAAGACCAAGTCCCTCGTATAGATAGGCGTACACCTAAATAACCCGTGAACAAAGAGTGGTCCCTAGTGCCACGGTCCGAGTAAAATTTCCCCCATAGCACAATGTATGATGCATGCCCTTCGTCTTTATCTCAGTGCATGCGGAAGTTACATCCCGTAACTCAATACCTGAATCCGTCGACTAATTTAAAAAATATGTTTGTAATATTTGCCTTTTTGAAGCTTTAATGATTTGTTTATTTTGCCACAACGGTGTCGGTTAATGAGCTAGAGCTGTCAATCCAGGATGTGCGAAAAGGAAAATAATTATATATTTTTTCCTTATGTTCCGTTTGTTTCGTTTTGTTATTTAGTTTGTTTGCATATTACGATGATTTCCCTCGAACTAGAATTTTTTTTTTTTTAAAAAAACGCTGTCAATCCAGGATGTACGAAAAAGAAAATAATTATATAGTTTTTCCTTATGTTTCGTTTGTTTCGTTTTGTTTTTTAGTTTGTTTGCATTTTACGATGATTTCCCTCAAACTATAATTTTTTGGTAAAAAACGCTGTCAATCCAGGATGTGCGAAAAAGAAAATAATTATATAGTTTTTCCTTATGTTTCGTTTGTTTCGTTTTGTTTTTTAGTTTGTTTGCATTTTACGATGATTTCCCTCAAACTATAATTTTTTTGTAAAAAACGCTGTCAATCCAGGATGTGCGAAAAAGAAAATAATTATATATTTTTTCCTTATGTTTCGTTTGTTTCGTTTTGTTTTTTAGTTTGTTTGCATATTACGATGATTTCCCTCGAACTAGAATTTTTTTAAAAACGCTGTCAATCCGAGATGTGCGAAAACGAAAACAATTATATTACTTTTTGTTTTGTCATATCTACATGCGATTTATTTCCATGATACTTTTTATGCGCTGTCTTCTAAATCACAAAACCAAGAGTATAATCACGAGATCTCTATTATCTCCGTTTTTGTGATTGATTTTATTAATTATACAATCAAATATTTGTTATACGTAGCCATTACTTTATTTTAGTGGTGTTGGAGTTTTTATTTTCGTTTTACAGCATGCAGTTATAACAGATGTAGATATTATGCACAGATCCTGCAACAATCCACTTCATCATCACAAACTGCTGCATATTTATATCGACTATGTCGCTGTTCATCGTTGTACGGTAAGTCATTAAGCATACAGTTACATGTATTCCTGAAGCAACGACTGCGAGTTTTACAACATCTGGGCGTTGCTAGATGCTAGATGTCTTCACAATTGTAGCCTCTTTTTTTGTGCAGACACCTCCAATCATTAATTGTGGCATAGCGACCCCCTCGAAACATTGACATTGCACGAACTTTGAACTTTGCAACTCGATGATCACTGGTAGACATTTTAGCTTGAACACAAATAGATCTTTCGGGGGGGGCTAACATATGGTTCATTTTTATTTCAATAATTCGCTTGCGCGGGAACATAGGACACGGAGAAAACTCACGAGGTTTGACAGGCAACCTTACCCCGTATCACGTACAACCGGGAAATCGAAATCACACAAGTTGACTCATTGATAGACCTTATGATACACCGCGTACTCGCTAACCAACCCCCATACAGTCTTGTGCCAGAGTGGATAATTAAATATAGATCTATTCATTTTATGATAGGTCATTTTACACAGTTTTACATATCTAACAGGGGACCTCCTGGCTAGTGCGACAGCAATATTATACCCACCGAACAACCGCGGTTTTCTCATTGGTAAGGTGAGGGATAGTTAATTTATAGCCATGGTTGCTGAAGAGTTACAGGTCTATGTCCACACAATATCATGCAGCACAGAGGGCCTTGTGTTCACGTAAAAGATCCCTTGGCTACATGGAATCGATATAAAAGTAGCCGTAGTGCCGCTGCCCGAGCAATTGCCCCTTTTGCATACTATAGGACCCATGTCCTCCTTCATTAGTCAAGTAGGGACAGACCAGTAGGACGTTAAACCCTATTTCATTTCCACAAATATGATAAACATGTTGATATGTGATGTTGTTTTTTAGGTGTGTCTCTGAATACCAGACCCCCAACTCAAACAACCAGTGCACCTGTGAATAACCCAACAGCCTCAGTCCCAGTTTCAACTTTACGTTTGTATTTATTTGTTATAAGTATTGTGTATGCATGTATTGATTTGTATACATCATAAGTCAGTATCATCCGTGTGTATCTATTAGTTATAATCATTTGTCTATATGGATCGTTTTGCTATAAGCATTTCAACTCTGCATGTGTTTATTCGTTATAAGACTGTATAAGAAATTATTTGTTAGAGGACAGCCGCTTATTCGTTCGGATGGGACGAAAATCCGAGGTCCCCTGTACCCATTGGCGATTGGCATGCACGTTAAAGATCCCTTGGCAGTTGGAATTCGATAAAAGAGTAGGCCGTAGCGCCGATGTCCGGGCAAAATTTCCCTCATAGCACACTGTATGGCGTATGCCCGTCTTTAATTAGCCCAGGTTAGGTGCAGAAGAGTAGGATGTAAGACCCATTTCATTTCTATTTGTTAGACGAATTATCTGTATGTTTATGTTATAAGTCGTTAGTTGTATATGTAGCTATATCTTTGTTCGTATGAATCTGTTTGCTATAGATCTGTGTTCGTATATGTGTTCGTTTATCCATGAAATTAAAACATACCCTACAGACAGAATGAATGAATGAAATGGGGTTTAACGTCCTACGCTTAAGCACCTAACCTGGGCCAATTGAAGACGGGCATACGCCAACAGTGTGCTATGAGGGAAATTTTGCCCGGGCAGCGGCGCTACGGCCTACTCTTATATCGAATTCCAACTGCCAAGGGATCTTTTACGTGCACTCCAATTTGTACACGGGACCTCGGTTTTTCGTCCCATCCGAACGACTAGGCAGCTGTCCTTGTCAGGCCCTCCTTCTGCATCACTGACAAGGGGAAATCACGCCGGAAAATCGAGATGAACTTTCTCGGCCAATGCAGGGATCGAACACTCAACCTCCAGGCTAGCGAACCAACGCCTTATCCACTTAGCCACCGTGATCCCCCCCTACAGACAGACGTCACCCTGCTTATTTAAATCCGTCATATAAACCTAATAGCGGGTGGAGGCGGAGTGTACAAACGAAATCTGGAAGATTTGAAAATGCAATAGTATGCTAAACACTTTTATGATTATTTATGTTGTTTGTTTTGTTTTTGTTTTGGGTTTTTGTTGGGGGGGGGGTTGGGGGGGGTGTTTTTAGGGTGTTTTTTGTTTTGTTTCGGGTGTTTTTTTGGGGTTTT
Organism: Patella pellucida; assembly: GCA_917208275.1. NCBI lineage: Eukaryota > Metazoa > Mollusca > Gastropoda > Patellidae > Patella > Patella pellucida. The sequence goes on from OU795039.1 coordinate 71,240,996, forward strand.
TTTTGTTTTTTTTTTTTGTTGTTTTTTTTTTTTTTTTTTTTTTTTTTTTTGTTTTTTGGTGTGTGGGGGGGGGGGGGGGGGGCTGGTTTATTAAATTGTTTGTAGAATTAAGACATACACCCTACCATTATTAAGACATACACGCTGTATCATGAAGCCTGTTATTGAGTCAACCGGCGTGGTTTCGAATCCCCGGTTGTATGTGACAAGGAGTAGGGTCGTCTGTCCAAGCTCGTGGGTTTTTTCCGGGTCCTCCGGTTTACCTCCCATGGCTAAAGACCCCTACGCGCAAGCGAATTATTGAATTGAAATTAAACGATATGTTTAGTCCCGAAATGACCTAGTTTATGTCGAGTGGACAATAACCCTCTCACTCTATCTCTCCATCTCTCTCTCTCTTTATGTCTCTCTCTCTATCTCTTTTGGCTCAAAGATGCAGAAGGGGTTGATAATCTTTAATGAATTTTATTTATGTACCAGAATGTGGAATAAGCTCAGTCACTGGATCAGCCACCTCTTATTTATCGAATCAAAGAGCAAGAATAGTCGGAGGTGTCAACACCCAGGAATGCGAGTTTCCGTGGGCTGTTCTGGTAACCGCTGATGGAGCACAGTGTGGTGGTTCAATCATTGACAGTACCCATATCGTAACAGCTGCTCATTGCATGGTGTAAGTTAAAATCCGTTGAAATAGCTTCATATTTTATTAGATAAGCAATTCATAGTTTATATTGTGAATTCATAATGTCATAGAAACAGCAAACTTAGTGAGGTTTTAAGGAATGGGGTTTCCTCGAATATCAAGACGTCATAGTTGTAATGTATATATATATATCGCCCTGAAGACACCTAGCGGTCGAAAGTACTCGGCGGAATGTGATAAATTTTTAGTTTTAATGAATCGTTATTAGTTAAAAATTGTGTTTTTTTAAATATTATATACTGAGAGCAGCTTTATTTAGTTTACATTTATATAGTGTTTTTCCTTTATATAGACTTAATAGCAAAAACAACGACCTCTTGGAGGCGAAAGAGAGCTATTTTATTGAGAAGTAGCACCCGAAACTTAATTCTAAATAAGAGAATTATGAAATTAATTAAAATAAAGAACGCGGTGGGATTGAATATTTGTACCCTTGCATGTATAATTATGTAACTATGACATTGTGACGTCATAGACTAATTGTTATAAATCGCCTGATGAGCCGCTATCGCGGTGAAAACGTTAGCATACAAATGTAGTTTTATTTTTATTTTGCCATCTTTAATTTCAATTATATATATATATATAATAAAATATAGGTAAATACAGCTCCCAGTTAACATATATATAAACTAAATTAAAGAAAGACACCAAAATATTAATTTAACGGCTAGCGCTTTCTGTTCGTACTGAACATCATCAGATATATATATATATCCAGAAAAATCAGCACAACCGTAAAGCTGCACTACTTTGTTTCACGGTAAACGATGAAAAGATAAAAGGTATGCCGACACAAACTGATTTCAACACTGGTTTAATAACATTTTAACATTTTAAAGTAATTTTCGTCCGTCTTGGGACTATTCATAATTAATGTCATAACAAATAGATGGACAGTATAGTATATTTATACATATTTATATTTACATAGTAACACTGTGGTTTTAATTAAAACATGTATACACATGTGTTAATCTGTGGTATATGGGTTCAATTGAGGAACAGTGAGTGGGAGATAATCCTAGATTGAAGAAGATTTTAATCTAAAGCTAATGGTCAATTGTTACTTATTGACTATTAAGTCGAGGAACGTATTTCTTAATTAAATGGTTTTCCATTAATTTCCTTTTCGTGGTGTCATCGACTTTCATTTTATAAAAAGGGAAAATTTGAAATTTTACTTGTAGCTGTTGTGCACATTTAAAGATTTGTCTATTTACAAATAAGAGCCCATTTTCAATACTAGTATTACAATCCCGTCGATGGTTACGTACTTTATCCAATAGATGACACGATGTTGCTCCAGTGTAGAATTTTAGACAGCCTAAGCAAGTCAAGACATATATGAGATTTTTTGTGTCACAATTCATATTGTCGTTGACACTAAACGTAAAGTTATGAAAGGTATATTTGCTATTTGGCGTAATATGGTCGCTACATTTACATCGAAGGTCCGAGCATTTAGATACACGAAAGCCGGTCATTGTGATAGATGAATTGAATTTTGCTTTGGTTAGGAGGCGTTTCAGATTAGGTGGCTGTCTTTGTGATTTAATGAATTGAACATTATCAAATTTCGTTCTGAGGTTGTCGTTTGATGCCAATAGTGTCCTGCTCTCGTACATTGTTCTAAAGAAGTTGGGATGTTGGGGGTTATGGGAAGTGACAAAGGTAATTATATTATCCTAACTGTCTTTTGCTTTAGTAGCCCTCAGTGTTCGGATATCAATTGCAAAACCTTATTTATCCCAACTTCTATTACCAATTCGGTCATTCCAAATACAGAATATATCGTCTAGAAATCGTTTCAACTGATTTTCTAAATATAATCTGTAATCCACGCCATGTTCAATTTCTACAATGGAGTTAGTTTTTCTTCAAGAAATCCCATTGTTAAATTACTTAATTGTGGTGCCGCCTTAGTGCCCATCGCTATACCAAGAATCTGTTTATAATTTGTTTCGCCAAATGTAAAAGTGTTGTTAGTCAGGATGATTCTTATAGCTTTGAGGATGAAGTTGTTTGAAACTTGTTCATGACTGCATTCAGGATGTTTATCCAACCAATACTCTATGGCCTGAAAGCATAGGTCATGGGAATTGTTGCCGTACATATTACAAACAACCATGGTTGCGAAACCGTCGCCATCATTCAAATTTTGGGGCAAATTATTAACAAAATCTGTCATCCCGAATAACAGATTTTACATTTGGCACGTACGGCTTAAGTAAGATATCAATGAGATTTGATAGTCTATTAGTAGGACAGCGCGGACCGGCAATTATTGGTCTGAATGTGAGATCGCCTGGCTGGAAAACACTTATGAATTCGGTATTTTGGTGTTTAATAGACTCCTTGATTATCTTGGATTTATGGATCTTTGGAAGTCCATAAAACTGATTATCGGAGATAACCCTGTTCGTTGTCCGTCAGTTCATTTTTGTGATCTTGGATTAAGGCGTTTATTAATCCCATTGTTCTTTTATCATGGTTTGAATCTATGGTTGTATACACCCGTTTGTCGTCAAGTATTTTAAGGGGTTTGCTCAGGTTTATTCCCATAACGCCGACTCACCGAGTTTTAGGGGGACAATTTTGGTCGGTGTTAAGGGGTCGACTGGCCAATAACAATAGACCCAAGCTGGGGGATAAAACTAATTAAGCCGATAATTTTGGGAGCATTTATTTTTTTTTAAATTTATAACAACCTTTAAGACATATGATTATACATGTAAATAATTTTAACTTTTGGCACGCATAACATGTCCAACATAGTCTAAAAATTCTAACAAATTCAATCCCCCTTCTTCATATCTATGTTTTGCATCTTCGATTATGTTTATATCTGTGTATTTTTTCCTTTTATGTTGGTTGTCGCTGGCCACTCGAATACTGCAACAACTGAATCTCGATCGTCTTTTGCTATTTTTTTCAAAAATGCCATCACTTCAAAAATATCCGGATGAGCTTTTCCAATTAATTTTTCCTAGACGCCCGTGCCACCCCCCTCTACAGAATTGTTGGTTCTTCGCGTGGTTTGGTTTTGGTGCCATTGTACTTGAGTGAATTGGCCGTCTAACCATTGGGTAACCATATAGTCGGTCAGTTGTTGAAATTTCTCATTATCTGGTACCTTGGCCATTATTTGGATCTATGCGTCATCAATCTGCAAATAAAAGAAAGATACATATAAATTATCTATATTTATTACCCAGCAACACATAGGTAACTGCCAGCTCTTGCTGTAGGAAGAAACTTAGATTGTAACTGTACATTAGTCATCGTAGAAAGAAATGTATATGAAATGTCTTGGGAATATTAACGTATTTATACCTATTTTGAGAAATAATCACAATGAACTGAATTTCGATCATTTGTCAACTTCTTGTTGAACTGTCGTGGCCTATTTTATTTTATTAATTAATGAGTGGGTTGAGTTTAAGTGAACTATATTAATAATCTGAACAAGGTAAAGTAAACTATAGAGTAAGAAAACTATAGTTAGTGAGTTGAATTTAAGTTAACTATATTAATAATGACTGGTCCCTACCTCATTAACGCCTTTAATCCGTTCTTAACCTATCAAAGAGTGCCGCGGTCGACTTTCCAAACTCTGGTGAGTCGGCGTTATGGGAAGACACCTTTTAAGGACGTTTCTCTCATAATAATCCGCATCCATAATAACAATGGCACCTCCTTTATCACTTTCTTTAATAACGATAGTATCGTTAGATTTTAAGGAATTTATAGCACACTGTTCCTCCTTCGACACATTTGATTTTGCGTTGCGGTTTATAGGTAGTGGCAACTTCGTTAAATAGTCGATGAGATTGTCCAACGCCACGTCCTTGCCTCGTCTGGGGTTGAAGTGACTTTTGTTCCTCACAATATCCTCTGGTGCAGTGTTTTCCCTATCACCGAAACATTCCTTTGGTCACAGCTTCCTACAGAATACATTGATATCACACTGTAATTCCTGTATATTAGCTTTAGACGTAGGTGTGAATTTTAGTCCTTTCTGTAGGAGATTTAGCTCGTAACGATTTGGAACTACGGATAATATGTTTATGATTTTTGGGTGTACTGATTCTGTTAATTGGATATTGTGTGGAGGTTCCTTGCGTGACGCTGAACTTTTTCCTGTGTTGCGGAGGTAGATAAAGAACAAGTACTTCTTTGTTTACGGTAGATAAATGCATATATATATATATATATATCCAAAATTATTAGCACAACCGCAAAGTTGTACTTCTTTGTTTCACGGTAAATGATGAATAGATAAAAAGGTATGCCGAGACAAACTGATTTCAACACTGGTTTAATAACATTTTAACATTTTAAAGTCATTTTCGTCCGTCTTGGGACTATTCATACAATAATGTCATAACATATAGATGGACAATATAGTGTATTTATACATATTTATATTTACATAGAAACACTGTGGTTCTAAGTGGCTATAGTTACCATTGTCTATGGTTACATAGTATATAGGTAACAAGCAGAAAACATGTATACACGTGTGTTAATCGGTTGCTTATTGGGTACAATACAATTTAGAAACAATGAATGATAGATAATAACGGGATAGATTAAGACTATTAATAAATGAAATTAATGGTCAATTGTTAATAAATGACTATTAAGTCGAGGATCGTATTTTTTAATAAAATGGTTCTCCTTGATTTCCTTTTCGTGGTGTCATCGACTTTCATTTTATAAAAAGGGAAAATTTGAAATTTAACTTGTAAGTGTTTCGCACATTTAAAGATGTGTCGATTTACAAATAAGGGCCCATATTCAATATTGCAATCCCGCCGATGGTTGCGAACTCTATCCCGTAGATGATTGGATGTCTCCCCAATATAAAAAAAATCACAACCCTTGCAAGTCAAGACATATATGAGATTTTTTGTGTCACAATTCATAATATTGTCATTGACGCTAAAGGTAGAGTTATGAAAATTATATTTGTTATTTGGTGTTATATGGTTGCAACATTTGCATCGAAGATCCGCGCATTTCGATACATAAAAGCCGGTCCTTGTGATAGATGAATTGAAGTTTGCTTTAGTTAAAAGACGTTTCAGATTAGGTGGCTGTCTTTGTGATTTAATGAATTGTACATTGTTAAACTTCATTCTGAGGTTGTCGTTTGATGCCAGGATTGTCCTGCTCTCGTACATTCTTTTAAAGAAGTTGGGATGTTGAGGGTTGTGAGTAGAGACAAAAGTAATGATGTTATCCGAACTGTCTTTCACTTTAGTAGTCCTCAACATTTGGATATCAATTGCCAACGCCTTATTTATCCCAACTTCTATTACCTTAAGGGGGTAATGTTGCTTCAATAAATTTCTTTTTAGCTCACCTAATCTGATAATCCGCAGGTCTTCATCTATCACAATTGTGCATATTTTTCTAGCTAAGGAGAAGGGTATATTATTTTTTGTATGGCGTGGATGACATGATTTATAAGAGAGATAATTTTTGGTATCTGTTTCTTTAGAATACATATACGTTATGAGGAGCTCTCCCCTTCGTTTCACTAGAACGTCCAAGAATGCGATTTGCAGATCGTTCGTTTCAATTGTGAATTTGATATTTAGGTCTAAATCATTCATTATATGTTGCAAATCTGCAATGTTGCCAATTCGTTCATTCCAAATACAGAATACATCGTCTAGGAATCGTTTCAACTGATTTTCTAAATATAATCGGTATTCCACGCCATGGTTAATTTCTACAATTGAGTATAATTTATCCTCAAGAAATCACATTGTTAAATTACTTAATTGTGGTGCCGCCTTGGTACCCATCGCTATACCAAGAATTTGTTTGTAATTTGTTTCGCCAAATGTGAAAGTGTTGTTAGTCAGGATGATACGTATGGCTTTGAGGATAAAGTTTTTTGAAATTCGCTCATGACTGCATTCAGGATGTTTATCCAGCCAATATTCTACGGCCTGAGTGATAGGTCATGGGAAATATTGCCATACATGTTACAAACATCCATGGTTACGAAAAAGTCGCCATCATTTAGATTATGGGGTAAGGTATTAACAAAATCTATGTCATCCCGAATAACAGATTTCACATTTGGCACGTACGGCTTGAGTAAGATATCAATGAGATTTGATAGCCTGTTAGTAGGACAGCATGGACCGGCAATTATTGGTCTGAAAGGGAGATCGTCTGGCTGCCAAATACTGATAATTTCGGCGTTTTGGTGTTGAATGGATTCCTTGATCATCTTGGATTTGTGTATCTTTGGAAGACCGTAAAACTGACTTGTTTTATATTCGAATTTCCGGAGATAGTCCTGTTCATTGTCCGTCAGTTCGTTTTTATGATCTTGGATTAAGCCCTTTATTAATCATATATATCTATCGAGGATGTTACCCTCCGGCTTCCGCTTCCGGTCAAATGTATAATCGGTAGCGTGTGTACAGCTAAGTCGTCGTATTTTGAATATATTTATATATTTACAGGAGTGATAATAGAATTAGACAAGCATCAAGCGTTAGAGTTGGAGCGGGTTCTTCAAATAGAAATAATTTACAATATTATGGTGTCCGAACAGTCAGTGTTCATCCAAGCTACAACCCAACAACATTCGGTAAGTATCCAACGGGAAGGTGCATTTGCGGCTAATATTAGTCTCTATCATCCAGAAAAATATTTCTAGTTTTATACTCAGGCCGTTTCATTGGCTAATTCCTCACTTCAACCAAAACGCCGGTAATATAACAACTCTTCCAGACCCGGGATGGCCTAGTGGTCTAGAGTGCCGCGCTATGACCTCTAGCTTGCCGGCCACATCTGTGGTTTCAAGAACTGGTGTGAGCGTATGTGGCATGGAGCGTATGTGGTATGTGCCACCTCTGGCTTGCGGCTGTGGTTGCGAGCCCTGGTGTGAGCGTATGTGGCATGGAGATAGGGGCGCCTTCTCAACCTCGTGGGTTTCCTCCGGGCACTCTGGTTTCCTCCCACTGCTAAAGACTCACACGCGCAAGCGAATTATTGAAATAAAATTAAAACATATGTTAGTCCCGAAATGACCGTTTGTGTCGGAGGACGTTAAACCCCATTTCTCTCTCTCCCTCTCACCAAGTGTAGTAAATGTAAAGACATGTAAGACGAAAATTTGAACTATAAAAAAAACAATCGAAATCGGATCTGTGTTTTAATCAGATCGGATGACACTGCACTTAATCCAAACCTAATTACATATTTCCAGAAAACGATGCTGCCGTTTTAACTCTGCAAACCACGCTACCAACCAATAACCAATGTATAAAACCAATATGTCTGCCATCAACGCAACTAAACGTACAAACTGGAACCAGATGCACTGTTGCTGGATGGGGACTTACCCAAGGTAAAATTAAACATCTAGACGTTTATATAATTAAACATGAATTGTAGGTTTAACAACAGATAATGAAAAGTTGTCATATTTAAAATTTCATTGAAATTACTATATTCTTAGCAACGTTATGATTGTTGAAGACATGGCGTAGATCATTCACTATCGTAGTAACGGTACTTGACTACCGAGGCTTAGCTTCGATTGTTTAAATCCATTTAAATATTGGCCACACGATTGCCTAGAGACTTAGAAGCTTGTGACGTAAAAGAGACAATAAAACTCTTGATGACTTGACTGCTCCAGAAAAAAAAGAATAGCCTTATTCTAAGTGCTATTCTATTTTACTTGTCCAGAGCGTTCGAAAATATTTTTGAATCCAAGTTACATTTAAAAAAAACAGGTTTACGTTAGGCTTTTCAAGGGAGGGATTTGGTGCAACGGTTAGAGAGTAGGATTTGTGACCTAACGGTTGCAGGTTCGAGACCCGAATTGTTCGCCGAGTTCTTGTGTCCTTGAATAAGACACTTCATCCCTGCATTCCAGTCTACCCAGCTGTAAATGGGTACCGGTAGGATGGTGTATGTATTACACAAAAAACTGTTGCGCTCCTTGAAACTTTAAGTTGTAGCTGCATATGTTGGGAGCTCTTTCAAAGAGTTGTAAAGGGAGATAATCAGGCTTACCTGTATCCTAGAGACCGGGATAGTAATTCTGTCGCGCTATGAGCACGCTTTGTGGATTTGGCGCTATATAAATGCACATATTATTATTATTATTATTATTATTATTATTATAGTTGAATTTTTTCCATTTTTGTAATTAGTTGTGTTAAGATGAAATTTTTTCACCATTTAATTGCAATGTTGTAAAAAAGTACAATTTGTTGACCAGAATAAAGATTGGGAGTGGTATTGAGCCTTGAACAACTGTCTGAATAATAATTAATATGTCATTTGAAGCTAAAACAGACAGCAATAAATAGATTTAGTTCTTACATAATGTATCTATAGTCTTAGACGTTATTTTTCTTTAGAGTCTTCTGGATTCATACCGTCTGCACTTCAAGAAGCCACTGTACCAATATTTAATAAAGATACCTGCAGGCAGGCGTATGGTTCTAGTATTATCACCGATGTTAAGATATGTGCTGGATTTCAAAATGGTGGTATAGACGCATGCCAGGTAATTTATCCATGATGACCTTAAAATCCAAAAAAGATAGTAAGCTGGCACTGCCAGGCAGGATACGCCCACATTTTCGAGAGATGGATAGAGAACAAGCAAAACCGAAAGTGATTTTTCCTACAATCAAAGGCTGTAATTCATTAAATTACAATTTGATATGCGCAAATATTGAAAAGAATCAAGATCTTTAGGTTATAAACATGCATTTCAAGTTTCATCAAAATGGAATTAAAATTGTGACCTATACTGGGTCCAAAACCTTGACATACCATATTTTAACACTATTAGCGTACAAACAGCGGCCATTTTGTCTGGCAATTATGGTCCGATTTCCCTGAAATCCAAACTCAACCTTCCGTATGGTGTAACAGTGATAGAGTCAAGCGTTTTTTTAAATCAGATAATAATCGTGACCTCCAGAGGGACCATAGGCGATTTTTCGGACAATCAGGGGCCATAATTCAGGAAGTTATGATCTGATATGTGCAAATAACGAAAGGAACCAAGATCTTTGGGTTATAACCATGCATTTCAAGTTTCATCAAAATTGAATCAAAATTGTGACCTATACTGGGTCCACAACCTTGAAATACCATTTTATAACAGTATTTGCGTACATGCGGCGGCCATTTTGTATGGCAATTTTGTTCCGAATTTTTCCGAAATTCGAAGTGAACCTTCCTTAGGGTGTAACGGTGATATAATCAAACGATTTTTTAAATCGGATAATAATTGTGACCTCCAGAGGGACCACAAGCTAAACAAAGACGATTTTGCGTATAATCAGGGGCCATAATTCAGGAATTTCAATCCGATATGTCCAAATATCGAAAGGAACCAAGATCTTTAGGTTATAACCATGCATTTCAAGTTTCATCAAAATCGATTAAAATTGTGACCTCTACAGGGCCCACAACCTTGATATACCATTTTTTAACAGTATTCGCGTACAAATGGCGGCCATTTTGTATAGCAATTTAGCTCCAATATTTCCAAAATTTGAACTCAACGATGATATAATCAAACGATTTTTTAAATCAGATAATAATTGTGACCTCCAGAGGTACCACGAGCTAAAATAGGTGATTTTTCGGACAATCAGGGGCCATAATTCAGGAAATTACGTTCTGATAGGCGTAAATATCAAAAGGAAACAAGATCGTTGGGTTATAAACATGCATGTCAAGTTTCATCAAAATCGGTTCAAAATTGTGACCTCTATAGGGTCCACAAGCTAAAAACGTGATTTTTCATACAATCAGGGGCCATAATCATTGAAGTTTTGATCCGATACATGCCAATATCGAAGGCAGCCGAGATCTTTTGGGGATAAACCTATATTTCAAGTTTCGTCAAAATCGGACAAGAATTGTGACCTGTAGAGAGTCCACAAACAATTGTGGACGGACGTCCAGACGGACGGACGGACGGACAGACGGACAGGGGCGACGACATAATACGTCCACATGAAAATGTGGGCGTATAAAAATGTTTTCTACGTTTAAGAATTTCCACGAATTTTTAAAGATACATTAGTTTAAAGTTTAATAAATAGTATGCCATTCTTGCTATGATAATTCAAAATAGATGATAAAAAAGGAAATTATTGAAAATTTTAGTCAAATTACTCTCTTCTGAACGAAGTTGTCACTGTTGCACTGTTAGGAGTCTTAGCACCGTCTCCGAGAATCGCCGATTGGCAGCCCATAACTCCACCCACATATTCTCGATTATCAATTAATATGCCCAATTGCTACGGTATCCTCGATTAACAGGCCTTTCATCGGCAGTCTCCGTAGGGGCGCTAGTGACTAGCGGTGAACGTTAGCTTGGTCAGCCATTTCTTGATTGAATAGGTCTTTGCATAGGCAGTCGCCGGTAGTGACTAACGGTAAATGTTAGCTTGTTATGTCACTTACTGTTTAAATCCAAACTGTATCTAGGACACCCTAGTGTCAACACAGTTCACTTTGAGCTTGTCATGTACATAAAGGTCTAATTAACATCTGAAGCCTAGAGAAAGACCTGACATAGGCAGATTTGGCTCTTAACTTATGTGATATTGAGGGGGTATTGAGGTAAATCATCCCGCCCTCTTTAAGAGATGACACTTTCCTATCACTGTGTAATACAATCGTGGGTCAGGGCAGTCAAAGGGAACTACACAGCTCTGGAGTTCAATATTCTGTTTTGTTTTAAATCCTTGTATGAGAAATAAAAGTCATCACATTATTCACAACAGCTATTTAGTGTTTTCTGGAATTCACTCGGTCAATAATATTTGAGGAATTCACACCTCTTTCAGTTTTTTCTAAAGAGGATATATTGGTGAGTGGATCCCCAAACATATACTAATTAATAAGTACCCGCGTTCCTCATATTCCCAGAAATAACGCAGCGGTGGTGGAGGTTTTTCTTAACTAATGATGGATAACAACAATATTAGGATTATCAGATACTATGGTCTCACTGAATCAGTTTATTTTCAGCTCACCTAATTAACTCAAATCCATCCGTTAACTATTCAGATAATGACTATTGATACAACACGCAGGATATAGACTAATTAATTTACCTAATTAACAATCTGTGGTTCCATGCCTTAACATTTTATATTTCTAGGGCGATTCTGGTGGACCACTGATGTGTGCCGAGGGTGATAACTGGGTTCTAACCGGAATAGTTTCTTTTGGAAACGGTTGTGCCGTACCAAACTACCCAGGAGTCTACGCCTACGTACCAAATCTAAGAAACTTCATAGAATCAATAACAAATGGAATTGGAAAATAAAGATGGCTGTCATTTTCGGGGCAACCCTTGTCACGTTGTAAGCTTAAAGGAGCTACATTGAAACATTGTTCTGTTTCGTTAAAGTTGTAAGATCGCTTCAAGTAGCGACGAATGAAGTATTTGTTTTGGGAAAGCGTTGTAATTGAACAAAGTTCCAATATATCCCTTTTATCAAAATAATTTTATATCAATCATTACACGCAAAAAGGGGTATTTTTTGTATTATATGGTGTTAATTACTTTACTGTGTAATAAACTTGATGCAAATAAAATTCGTTTTCTTTACTTTTGTCCTTACCGAGCAAATCTGACACCACGAGAGAACGATATGAGATCGCTTCAGACATAGAGAGAGAAGAAAAAAATGGGGCTTAACTAGGTCATTTCGGGACTAACTTACGGTTTAATTTTATTTCAATAATTTGCTTGTGCGTGGGGGTCTTTTTTAGCAATAAGAGGAAACCGGAGAAAACCCACGAGGTTGGACAGGCGACCGTACTCCTTGTCGCATACAACCGGGGATTCGAAACCACGCCAGTTAACTCAATGACGGGCTTTATGATACAGCGCGCACGTACTTTACCATTCGGCCATCCACCCCCTTCCCCACCCCCACGAGATGGCTTCAAGTTAAGATAAATTAATTAATGATTGAATTTCATGTTTTGAATTGTTTGGAGAAGCTGCCTTCATTTAATGAGTTAAGTCACCATAGATACAAACAAACCTACTTTCGCTTTCCAATCGAAATAACACATTAGCACAGCCCAATTCATTGCCGAACAAACATGTAGGAAAATATCTGTTCATTACCAATTACCATTCGCACATAAAATTAACCTGATGGGCTTGTCAGGGGATCGAAAGTGGTGTGGTATCGGGTGGGTCATATTTGCTATTGGGCAATCATAGAGTACTGCTCAAAGTCAGTGTTGGGAACAAGCCGGTCACGAAATGAAAGGGGTTGTATTCCCAACAATATAGCAGCAGCTTAATTTATGAAGTAAAGTAGCGTCGACCATGTCTCAATATCTCAACGCCAGTGGGCAATAGCCCAGTATAAACGTCGACAAAAGACTGGAACACAAAACTACAAAATATGTTTGAGAACTTCTGAGGTGTGTGTTCTATACGTTGTCATCATTCTAAAGTCCCCTGTCCCGTCACATCCCATGTTCCTGAAGCAACGACTGCGAGTTGAACAGCATCTGGTGCGTAGTTAAAGCGAGATCAAGCCTTCTATTGAAGATGGTCACACCCCGACCCACACAACCCAACATACTACGGGTTATCTTTACAACATAAGTGACAAGGGCAATAACTCCACGTGGAAAATGTATCTGATTATAAGTTTGGAAAAATACCGTTTTTTGACAGCTAAAAGGCTCCAAAAAAAACAACACTCTACTTTGACCTAAAAGGTGGAATACGAATCGAGGCAGTAAAATATGTAGGGTTATGTAAAATTCTATGTACTAACACTGAAAAATTCCTGGTTGTACGCGACAAGGAGTAGGTCGGCTGTCCAACCTTGTGGGGTTTCTCCGGATCCTCCGGTTTCCTCCAACTGCAAGCGAATTATGGAATTAGAATATGACCTAGTTTGTGCCGAGTGGACTTTAAACCCCCATTTGACTAAAATATTGGATTACACCCAATTCATTTTATAGTAAGTGCCGGGGGACTGCACCACACATGATTTACTCAGAAACAACAAACAAACAATTCAAAAAGAGTGAATGGATTCGGGGGCTAGCCGTAAGCCTCCACTGCGCTGTTCAGTCCGGTGTCTGTAGTGACACAAACTCTACTTAAAATTGAAAATGATCAGGAATACAACCCGAAGAAGAAAACATTGTGAATAAATAGACACACTGGGATCACTAATCAGAGGAAAGTTTTTAAATGTCCCACCATTTTGTTAGATTATTTGATGGGGTGGGGGTGGCCGAATGGTTAGCACGTGCGTCATGTATCATAAAGCCTTTCCTTAAGTCAACTGGCGTGGTTTCGAATCCCCGGTTGTACGTGACAAGGAGTAAGGTCGCCTGTCCAACCTTGCGGGTTTTCTCCGGGTCCCCCGGTTTCTCTCCTACCTTAAAGATCCCTACGCGCAAGGGATTTATTGAATTAAAGTTTAACCATATGTTGGTCCCGAAATTACATAGTTTGTATCTCTGTCTAGCAGATTATTTGACAGCGGAAGGAAAATAAACTTGTCGGTAATCATGTGTATCAGAATTTTGAAGTGACTTTAAAAAGGTGTGATTTCGTTGTCTAAGATTGTCATTGATTCGTTAATATGTCTCTTTATGATTATATGCGAGGCACACGACTATAGATTTTGTTTTCTATTATCTATATCTTTATTATAAAGAATCGCCATTTCCTGATTCATAATATTCAAAATTGTTCTTGAAACAGATGAATCGCATCGTATTGAAAAACAAAAAACGACATGGGGTTCCAGACTGAAAACAAAGGGCCGGGACTACTTCTCTTATTTCTATTCATATATCTGAATTTTAAAGCGTGGTTTTCCCTTGTCAGTGGTTCGATCAGGATGGAGGGTCCGACAAGGAAAGATGTCTAATCGTTCAGATGGGACGTGTGTGCATCGGCGTGCACGTAATAGATACCTTGGCAGTTGGAATTCGATAAAAAAAAAATAGTAGGCATATGTAGCTCATAGCACATTGTATTATTATTATTATTATTATTAAAACGATATTTATACAGCGCTCGTCTTCCACTGCAGAGCAGTGCTCAGAGGCGCTTTACAAAAACATAAATTGAATCAATATAAAATTCAAATTTTCATAAAAGTCTACATGATAAAATTACATACATATATAGAATGACATAATATGGCGTTTGCCCGTCTTCATTAGCCCAGTCGGAGGCGAAAAGAGGAACGTTAAATACCTATTCCATTTTATTTCATATTATATCTGCATGTACATAAAATCGCCTGGGGAACGTATAAAATACTTGAGCTGCTGATTGTGTTCCATCTCTAAAAGGGAAACAACTCCAAATGTTACAATTGGGCTCAGACTAGTAATTATTTGCCCATTGACTTCAATGTTAAATGGCCTTAACATCACATGCTGTAGCTTTTTGCTCAACATTCTGTTGGTTCCAATCTTTTTAGGCACAATTTGGCAATATTCCTATCATAAACTTGTAGGGGGGTGATGGTTTAGATTTTTTGCTATAGGGTTTTGAATATGACTGGGGTGAAAATCTCACTTCAGAAACATTTCATTGCTCCGCAGAAAGACATTTTACACCCCCATCCCTCCACTGTAATATCACCAGTAATACCTAAAACTGCTATAAAATTGCAAATCTGGCCCCTTTTCTCCTATTCTAGACCAAAAAGTCAACCCAAAAATACAGGAAGAGGGGAGATAACAATTAAGGGAAAAATTGTCTATTAATAACTCGCACTACAATCAAATAATTACTAGTCTTAGTCCAATTGATTAAACAAGCCGAATGTTTACTGTCCTTTGTAAAATGCAGAGCTTCTACAATTGCTATATTTAATGTGCTAATGAACCCCCGATTCCAACGACTCTTCTCTGTATGCTTCTAGAACATAAATACTGTGCAAATGACAGTTGAAAGCCATGCAGAATGAAAAATCCCATTGAATGTTGCCTGCCGGGATTAGGATCGATTCAGGGATCCCTTGTTTGGTCATCCAGCA
This sequence comes from Patella pellucida, assembly GCA_917208275.1. Lineage (NCBI taxonomy): Eukaryota > Metazoa > Mollusca > Gastropoda > Patellidae > Patella > Patella pellucida. Next base: position 71,256,761 of record OU795039.1, read on the forward strand.
ATTCGACGAACAACTTTAACTTCGAATACAACCTGATTAAAACACAGATCGTTTCGCTTTTATAGTTCAAAATTATAAAAAAAACGTAACGAAATATAGATCTGTATTTTAATCAGATTGCTTGAAATGGTGGAAAATACAATTAATAGCATTACGTGCCGGCGGTAAGTGGTAAGAAAAAATACAGGAATAAAATTCAATGACTATAAATACGAAACTGTATATGCATACTTTGACTTTCATATTAAACATGTAAAGTCGAAAAGGGCAGGAGAGTATTGTTGTTTAACGGGTGTGCGTTAAATTACAAGGTCTGCCATTGAGTCAAGTGGCGTGGTTTTGATATCCTGTCTACGTAGCAAGGGGTGGGGTCGTTTTTCCAACCCTGTTGGGTTTCCCACTGCTATTTAAAGACCTTACGCTCAAGTGAATTAATGAAATAAATTAAACCATATGTTAGTCCCGAAATTACCTAATTTGTGTCGTTTGAACGTTAAACCCCATTTCTTTCTCTATGTCTCCGACAGCAAAGTGGTATTTGTCTTGTGCTCCATATTAGCCTCAACTATATTATTCATCGAATATTAGAAATTTTAATTAGGTATGTGTATTATTTAGCGGGCTATTCCTTTTAAAAAGGGGGGTGGTATGGCTGTATTTTTAAGCCTGTCATTGAGTCAACTGGCGTGCTTTCGAATCCCCTCTCGTACGTCGTGACAAGGAGTAGGGTAGCCTGTCTAACCTCGTGGAATTTCTCCGGTTCCTCCCACTGCTAAAGACCCCTACGCGCAAGCGAATTATTGAAATAAAATTAAACCATATATTAGTCCCGAAATGACCTAGTTTGTGTTGAGTTGACGTTAAACCCCATTTCTCTCTGTTTCTCCTTTTAAAAAACCCAAACCATTATTATGAATTAATTACGTCACGTTCCTGTTTAAATGAGAAAGTTTACATAATCCGTGTTATCGCGGAGCTTGGTTAACATTTGACTGATGTAAGTTGGGTCACACGGTAAACCGTTTAATCCAAATGTTACCTATCCTCGGCTGATCTTTTCCTATTGTTACACATTCAACAAGAGCTAACTAAAACGTGTGTAAAACAAAACATTTATCAATGACACTGAAGGGTGGATAAAAGGTAAAATTCAACTTGAGATGTTCTGTGATAGTTTGATTTATAATAGAAATAGGAATGTTTTGTACAGCGAATAATGTCTAATTGTTTCAAATTTATACATATGGTCTGAACTTCTTGTTCAGCAGATCATTCCTGATAACCGAGTAACACTAGCAAAATGTTTCTTGTGATTGGTCTGGTGATAGCAGCGGGATCTGTTGTGCCATCTAGAGGTCAATACCTCAACGTATGGCAATATTCTGGTAAGGACAAAGTATATTTATTATTGCTGTAATTCTTTTCTTGATAATGATACTTACCTTGAATATTCTGTTTCGAATGTCTGGTACTTTATCCGTCGTTATGAAGGTGGTTGGATGGCTGAATGGTTATTACGTACGTTCTGTGTCATAAGGTCTGTCATTGAGTCAATTGGTGTGGTTTTAATTCCCTGGCTGTATATGACAAGGAGTAGGGTTCCCTAGTTTCCTACCACTGCTTAAGACCCCTACGCACAACCGAATTAAGTTACTTTTCTACATGCGAGTATACAATGATTTCATGTGGTATATTCTTGTCCGGGAGGCGGCTTTTTCGCCTATTCTTGAGGATGCGTGGTTCTCCTCGCTATTCCATCCGTCCTGAACCAATGATAAATAACAGGTGCCAACGTTTCATGTATATAAACTTGTAAATTTTGTAGCATGTGTAAAATTTTGTGTAATCTGTAGTTTAATATAATTTTGTAGCATGTGTACAATTGTGGAGTATATCTATAATTTTGCAGCATGTGCCTATCAGTTTAGAGGGAGGTGTTCGAGATCTTGTAACTATGGAGAACAAGCCCTTCACCCTTACTATTGTTTCTATGGATTGGCCCAGTGTTGTGTTCCGACACCAAAAACAGAGAGTGAGTTTATTAGTTATTTTCTGTTTTAATTTACTCAGAACCAAAACACATATTGTTCCTCTTTTATCACTAATTAACAAGATCGATAAATTATTATTGATTTGAAATAAACCAAGTAAAGTGGTGTCCTTGCATATGTTTTCACTATTAAAATCACTTGAGAGACTTTGAATCCTTTGGTTGGGTAAACCGTTATATATGCCCTCCCCCCACCCTCCTTAAATTGGTTTCATTCTGGTTTTATTTTCTTAATTAAATGTTAAAGAATCAATCTGGGTACTAATTAGATTTTGTTGAGAATACAAAAAATACAATTTAAATCATCTGTTTTAAAACCTTGGATTTATTTGTAGGAGCATATATCCTGGACTTGTTTCATTTTGAACTTTTATTCTAGGTTGTCAAAGCATTGGTGGGACTTGTCAACCATCCTGTAGTCTCGGACAATCAGTAGCAGATAACACTGTGGCGTGTACTGGAAGACAGTTCTGTTGTATTAATGCAGCTACAACACCAGTGCCCACAGCGAATACTGGATCTGTGTCTCAGAGACAAGGGCGTAAGTTTTCATAATAACCAAATACCATTTTTAATTGGAGCCGTGATGACAATAAAATGAAAGGACATGGGGACATTTTGTCTGGCCAGCGGCGTTACGGCCTATTCTTTTACCAAATTTCAGCTGCCAAGGGACCTTTGACGCTATGCAAATGTGTATATACACGAGACCTCGGTTTTCAGTCCAACCCAACGAATAGACAGCTGTTCTTGTCAGGCCTTCCGCCCTGCACCACTGAAAATCCCGAAGAAGGATCGCAATTCAAATCTAAACAATAGCTTACTTTGCTGGAGATTGGAGGTGCGTGAAGAGGCAATTAGCCTTCCATTGCTCTCACGGATTTAGCGATTAGGTTTGAAGTAGTTTATAGTAGAAAAAAATTAGCAAAATTATCCAAAAAAATTACCTTTAAAGATAAATGTATGGCTAACAATTTCCATCAACGAAGGTCATACGTCAAGATTTGTCATCGTGATACTTCAAGATTTGTCATCGTGATACGTCAAGATTTGCTGTCGTAAAATACATGGTTATCAATAACGTTATATTAAAGCGAGAATTTCAAATTTTCTAAGAAAGTCAAAACATAATTATTTCTATGCCTTTTGCTCAATGGGTTATCAACTCACTATTATACGACCATGGGCATTATTACCCACCCTTAAAAATCATTGACACAGGAAATAACAACACAATTACCTCCCCTGATGTGCTATTGACAACATTGAGGAGCCATCTCCAAACGTTGGAATTTGAAGTTGAAAATGATAATTTTGCCAATTTCTCGGCTGGCAATAGTGAATTATAGGGTTAATAGGATTATTCGTTTACGAGGTTGGACTGTTAATGGATACCATCGATTTTAAGGCTTTATTGTAATAAATTTTAAAACTATAACTTAAAAATTTTAAATTTCCGCTTTAACAGCTCTGCCATTTTCTTTAAGAATGTGGATCAGCCTCCATAGCCCAGGCACGAATCTTTAATGGCTATACGGGGAGACCATGCGAATGGCCATGGATGGCCTCACTGCGTCATAGTACCAGAGGATTATTCTGTTCGGGCGTTCTGGTGAACAAGGACACAGTATTAACTGCAGCGCGGTGTTTAATTAAGTAAGTATGACTTGGCAGTGCTGATTTATTTTAAAACCAAAGTACACCAATCTAATTAAATTTATATCTTTTTTAACGGTTTTGATTTTCTGTGATATATTAACATTTCAGAACGGTTGACGTTCAGGCGGAAACATGTGACTTGAGAACAGCTTCTTATTGGTTGCTTATACGCTACACAATTAAGAACATGACACAATAATAGAATGAATTCAAAAACGTCTGATCTTTTTAAGATTAAAGATACATTCCAGACACACATTTATCAATACAGTAAATCAAGACACTTTATTACAAAACACGACCCGTTAGAATATATCATTCTGTTTTCAGTGCGCCTATACAAGACATAAAAGTTCATCTGGGTGACTATAACACAAATAGATTTGATTATTCAGAAGTTGCGTATTCTGTACAACGTATAGACATTATGGACGGATATAAATTTGAAGTTAAAGGTAAGTAGTTCAGAATCACTTGAAAATATCTCTGTTTTAAAATTTGTTCTATTGCTATGGGGCATATAAAACGTTTGGTAATATTTCTAGAGCACCGACTAAAACTTCTCATTTCGGGAGTTCACATAGCTTACGAACCTTTGTATTTTGTATATATATCATAGAAACGCACCGGTAGTGGTTTTAACCAGTAGGCGTATCACAGAATTAGAAAAGGGTTGTTTTACTTAGGGGCCAAAAAGATGCAAGAAGCCTGGCGATATTTTATTTTTTCATAAAAACATAGCTTACACTGTCTGAACGTATGGCTGGTGTGTATTTTATATTGTGGTTTTCGCAGGTGAGGGTGGGGTGCGATGGCAAATTTACGGACTGCATTACTTCTGATTTAAATGGAAGTTCATCAATTGAATTTTTTGATTCTTTGTTTTATTGCCAGGAAGAAATCTAGCGGCCATCAAACTATCAATACCTGTAGAGTTTGATAGATGTAAAACACCAGCATGTTTACCTGATCCTACCATACCTATATCACCTGGTGCTAGATGTTATATAGCAGGATTTGGTCAAACGGAATGTAAGTAAAATATCAGAACACCTTGTACCACATCTCATTTATTTGACTTCACAAAGTGACTTATTATAGAGGGAGGATTGGACGAACAAGCTGTCGGATGTATGGTCCGTATTGAACTCGGGTTCCAACAGGGCGTCGGAATAAAACATCATCATACAGATGGATAATCGGAATGACCGTTGGACAAGGCAATGGTATATAGGAACAAGAACGGGCTGTCAATTTTATGGACGGTTTACTAGTACATATCAAACTCGAGGTCCAACATGGCGTCGGAATAATGTACTATTATGCCAAAGGATAATCGAATATCAGTTTGAAAGAGGTTCAGACCGTCAACTATAAAGACAGAGAATAAAGCGACGTTTGATTATCGGATTTTAGTTCTAGTGGCGACGGCAATAAGTTACCAAAATTTTATCTAACTCGAGAACCACGCTATGTGTTTTATAATTAAAGGCTTGGTCCACAAATACAAACTTGTATGTAACCCGCACACCATTATATATGGGGTATTTTTGTTAACGACGAGAGCCAAATATACAATAATGTTAATGAATTGATAAATGTTGTTTCCAACTCATAAATGATCAACTCGTCAAATCTGTATTTGCGTCTAATATCATGCTTTTAAACACATCACATAGGTTTCCACGTATCTCATATGTAGTAGATTTCGTTTTATTATTTTAGATGGTGGATCAACAACTCTACAAGCCGCTGATGTAACTGTGTTAGATAGAGAAATCTGTCAGAATCTAATCCAGGTTTCTACAGGAGAACAGTTACCAGATGATGTCATATGTAGTAATACAGCTGTAGATTTAACAGATGGTTGTGAGGTAGAATACGTGGTTTCGAATCCCCGGTTGTACGTGACAATGAGTAGGGTCGCCTGTCCAACCTCGTTGGTTTTCGCGGGTCCTCTGATTCCTTCCAACTGCTAAATACCCCTACGCGCAAGCGAATTATTGAAATAAAATTAAACCAAATGTTAGTCCCGAAGTCACCTTGTTTGTGTCGATTCGAGTGGACGTTAAACTCCATTATTCTCTCGCTCTCTCCACTAACAGAACACAATTTCTATGGGACACTATTACTGGTTATTCTCTAAAAGTTTTCACAAGTATCCATTATCTTTGTCGAAAGGTAACTGATCCTAGAATTGCCCATGCTCAAACCCAGACCAGGAGTACTAAAACGCTGTTGTTGGTATAAAAGGGTGTGTAGGATATACAATCTTTGCTTTGTCTTCCTTGCGAATGACTACCTTACTCTTCCAGATCCTAGTGTAGTGAAGGAAAGTATAACTAAATTTTGAACTATAAAAAAACGAAATGAAATAGGATCTGTGTTTAATCAGACTGTCTTTCTTAGTCCAGTAGATGCAAAATGGCTGCAATTCATGGTTTATTTAGTTAGCTCATATCTAGTCTTCCAGATTTAGAAACTATTCGGTTTGTTTCAAAAATATTTTTTTTAAAAACTGCTTGCATGTGAATCAAATATGGCAAGAGGATCTAATTTACATACAAGCAAATTGTCTTAAACAGGTCAAATTCTCTATTCTATTGACATTTATTTCAGATTTAGGAATCTTCGTATTTGATTTTTCTTTCAGGGTGATGATGGTGGAATGCTGGTCTGTTCTGATTCTCAGAATCGATGGTCTTTAGCTGGTATTATAGGTTATTATAGCTGTAACCGTTTACCTACACTCTACACCAATATTACCAATTACACAGACTGGATTCTAGCCAGATTATAAAATACAAAACTGGTGTACTAAACAAGAACATTAGCGTCCCATCCTAAAACTATCGTGTTATTAGGACATACCTGTCCTCCCGTTCGTGATATATCCGATTTATGGGTTAAAAAAAAATGTTTTCAATACATATAGAAAATGAAGCAAAATCATAAACGACCTATTTTGATTGATAGCAAGCATGTCGTTCGAAATATGTGTTTTAGTAACATTCGTAAAACGTTGATAGGCCAACACAGGCCTAAACTTTCGATGTATTTGGCCGTCAGCGAATCACATCTCCTTCATTTGATGACCAGAAGACATAAGTTTTGTCATTCTTTTGTAATAAATGTAGTGTGTATAATACACTGTTATTGCTTTATTGCATAGCATGGATTTTATTGTTGGCGATTGCGTAAAAAAAATGAACTGGGGTTTAACGTCCCACTATTCAGCACCAAATGGTTTATAATAATAAAGACGGGTATACGACATGCAGTGTGCTATTGGGGCATTCTGCCCGGACAGCGGCATTCTTTAACGGCCAATGTGTGCACGGGACCTCCGTTTTACCCCATCTGCATAATTTCAGATAAATATAACACTTGGAATGATTTACAAATTCACTCTTATGGTGCATATTCAGAATAGTGTGTATTAAATATTGCAAACAAATTCGCCATCCATCACTTATAAACTTTCGTTTTACCTTTTAATTGCTAAGTTTTAGTGAATTCCTAGTTTCCATTGTTGGCTTTGTCCTGTTCCCCAATCATTTTAGTTATCTGAATAAATATTGTTTATATAAAAAAAAATATGGCAGACTATCACCATTGATGAGACGAACACTGTCAAGATTGGTCGCATTTTTTTTGATACGTCTTTTTTGTAAATCATTTTATTGAAGCCTGTACCATAACAGACCGCGACTGTACAGCGCAGTGGACGCTTACGGCTTGCCCCCGGATCCATTCACTTGATTTGATAATTGTTTATTTTTTGCAATGTCTATTTTTTGTCTTGTCAGCTGGTTTATCTTGTAGATTTTTGTTTTGTGTGTAGTGCGGTCCTCGTCCACTTACTATTATAATATTTTAATCTGAAATTGACCGATATATATTGTGTTGAATGTGGAATAATATCTTACTGTAATAAGAATCTGTTGCTAATTACGATATAGTACGTGTCTTACGATTTGTCCAGAGACATTCCATTTGTACGTATTTGTTTACCTTGTATTTATTACTACTTAGTTAATGACATTCTATATAGGGTGACAAAAACCTCGAACAATACTGATTACACAGTCAACACAACTAAACACGTACTCCCGTGGACAGTTCTCACGTCAGAGAAAACAAGAACATTATATGTTTGGTGCTGAAAGTTTAATCCATTCCGTTTATTTCTCCATTTATAACTCGAGAATTGGGTGCAACTGTCGGTATTCGGAAAGCTTCGGGATTTACTAACCGATGTTTTCATTTCGAAAATTAAATTAAGTGCATTCCCCCTTTTAAAACTCGAGAATTGAGTGCAACAACTGTCGGCATTCGGAAAGCTTCGCGTTTTACTCACCGAGGTTTTCATTTCTCGCTTTAAAATTTGAAAATTGAGTGCAACTGTAGGACATTTGGCAAGCATCTAGATTTGCTCATCGGGGTCTTCGTCATTTATTTACTTAAACAATGTAGATTCGTTCGAGCCTTTATGATGTTTGCCACACTCCATCAGATCACAACCTTTGGCAACACATCTGCACCTGCAGGCCTAATCTGGTGATCTGTGCCATTATCCGCACAACAAAACATGCGCCTAGCCGTCTACACACAGGTATCGCTTGCAGTTCGTTAATTTGGGATAATAAGGATCGAGCGTTTTAACTACTCGGGTAATACAATTCGAATAATAAACATTACCATGTTTCCTCATCTCGATTGTGTGCACGGGTAGCTTGGGTTGTCGAACAATCCGAACGACAAGGCGACATCTTCCATTCCAGGCCACTGGTTCTACTCGGGTACTGGGAAATGTGTGTTGTTTTCGCATGAAACTTGTAAAGTCATCGAAATACCAATAGTTTTAAACATATTAAACAATGGTCTACGAACAGGTTTCCATACACAAAGAAAAATAATAACGCCAACCCATTTGAACAAACCTACATTTCCTGATTTGAATTTCTAAAAATTGTCAAATCATTTACTTGATATGTTTGTGTGAATCAAGGCGTTTAATGGGCGTAGTTGTTTATTCAGTATAAAAGAACCTCTTCTTTGATGTAATCTTAAACATAATCCGACATTATTCCGGGTTTTTTATTCGAACATGAATAACATAGCTTCACGTGTCCCATTATTGAGCGTCATTGGTGTTGATTTTTTTGTGTTGTTTTTTTTGTTGAGGTATTTTGTATGTCTTTTTGTATTCTTTCTTTGTTGTAAAACTGTAGGTAGGTCTTTTGAAAAATAGTTACCGATTAATCACTTTGGTTATTTACTTTATTTTTTTTTCTTTTGTTACTTTTGTTAAGTAACCTTTGCTATAATTATAGGATGGTAGCCAGGTCCCGTTTAATTCTACAATCGTTTAGCTTATAATGGTTTCCTTGCATCCGTTATCAAAGGAAATAGCCTTTACCATATTTGTTTCGTTTCGTTTTGTCTTTTGATAATTTGTTGAATTAAAAGATATGTTGTGATCTTTGTATCTGCGTGAAAAAAACATGGATTTCATTAAAGACGCTGATCCACATTGAAGTAGTTTTATATCGTTTACAATGTTGTGAAAGTTAAAGGAAGTATCAGTCTCAAAAATGCATCAATTCCGTTCAGAAAATTATTAAGGAGATACGATAAAAACGCTTTGTTACTATGTTTTGCGTTTTGAAAAGTCTTATGCCATTTTCACCAAACTTTCTCCCTGTTTTGACCAAAACTTCTTTCCGTTTTGACCAAATTTGTGACAATTTCGTTTAAAACCCACATAAACAAGCCAAAGTGCAGGCTAATATATCTTTTAGGGATATCTATTTATTCAACTGGATGCCAACAGGTTTCGATTTCCCGCTTGAACGTGGTAAGAAGTAGAATCGCCTGTCCAACCTCGTGGGGGTTTTTTTAATGTCCTCCGGTTCCTTCTACAGCTAAACACCCTTCTACAAGCAAATCTCGGAGATACAATTCAACCATATGTTAGTCGAAATGACCTAGTTAAATCGAGCCGTCGTTAAACCCCATTTCTCTTTTTTTTTTAAATTCTTCTACACCCCAAGTGTTTAAAGATCTGTGTCCCTTTTGTTTTACTAAAATGACTGGTTATTACTAAGACCCGTTAGCACAAATAAACGAACGGCTTTTATCTGTTTATTTATTTAAGGGTGTTTTGTTGTTTTCGTTTCTATTTAAAGGAATCTCCTCACAGTATTCTAATGAATTAAATGGTGCAACGTAAGTGTTGTTTATATACAGCGTGGTTTATCGCGTGATTTTTAGGTCAAGTTACTTTTGCTAGACTGGTGGCCAGTCTTCTCCACACACCAAAAATTGGCCAGTCCTCTCCAAAAAAAAACCGAAAAAGAAGTAATCTCCAGAGACTGGGCAAATAGAGCTTCAATCTCATCTAGTAGGTCAATCTGCATTTTGTAGGTCGCGTGACGTCGTGCACGTGATCACGACATATCTAACAACAACAACTAGACATCAACCCTCAGACGGTCTCAGCATGACTGTTTTGCACTCCAGTATAGACGCATGATTCATGTCACGTGACTCGGGCGTGCTTGATAACTGTCAATCATTCCAAATAAGGTAGGACGAAAAACATGGCAAGAACGCCCATTTTATTGTGAAATTCGCAAATTGTCCAGTCTCTGGTGCTGGTTACAGTTTTACTCAAAGTTTTTTTTATACAAATGGAAACGAAAGTGTTGGTTTACTAAAAATTAATGCTTTTATATAAGTCGAAATGTAAAATAAATAGAAGAGACTGGGCCAGTCTAAACTTTTGCATGAGTAGGAGTAGCTTTACATGCGTAATCGTCACGGGTTTTCGCTGGTTTGATTTCACAGACGTTCGTACATGCAAATTATTGAAATAGTATATACTGTGTGTTATATAATGTATGTAGTTTGCGTAAAGTGTGCGTTACACTCTTCTGTCCCTCCCTTCCATTCTCTCTCTCTCTCTCTCGATGGGAAGATATGTGGCCGAAAGGTTAGCATAAGCGCACTGTATCATAAGGTCTGTCATTGAGTCAGTTGCCGTGACGAGGGATAGGGTCGCCTGCCCTACCTCCTGAGTTTCTCCAGTTCCTCCGGTTTGCCCCCCTCTCTCTCTCTCTCTCTTTCTCTCTCCCCCCCTCTCTCTCTCTCTCTCTCTCTCTCTCTCTCCAATGACTCAGTTCTTAATAATAATATATGACGTGATTAACCATTATGATTAATCCATCTCTTTGTCCGTCTACCTCCGTTTATCACGTGATTTTTTATAAAAAAAACATGGGTCAGACTAAAGGCAACGGGGACATTACTCATCTCTCGTAGTGCGAAGTTATAGTCGTTTTCAATAATGAAAGCAAGTGACTGTTTTCAATCAATTCAACAAGTATTAACGTCACGAGTTTCATTATTAAGAAAACGATGGGCCGGACCTAAAGATGTATCATAGTAAAATCATTGCCTCTCTATATTTCTTTAGAATGTAAACAATGATCGAAATCAAGTAGATTTAAAACTTTATAAACCAACTCTGTCACCAACCCGGTGAGCTGAACTATTGAATGTTTAGACATTTCGTCAACTGGTCCCCGAGTATTAAAATAGTCTATAATCTACACGATATTAAAATTGTCATGAGCAGGTGCGTGGTGATCGCTCATTTTGCATGTGAACGAGATCTCAATATGTATACCCTTTGGACTTTAGAACATCTGGCGCGGATCCAGGCCCAGCAACAGTGAGTCATCACTGCTCAGACCAGTACCTGCAGCCAGCAACGTATAAAATTGCGGTTGCTCAGATATTCTGCAAATCAACTCTATCAGTATCATCTTAAGGCCCAGATCCAGTATTTTGTCGAGGGGAGGGGGCATACATTGGAGCAAATTTTTAGAAATTTCAGGCACTTATGTGGACCCATATAGAAGTACCTCCCCCGGATAAAAATAAAATTCTGCCACAAATTAAGCGCATTCTGGCGTTATTTCAGTGGACCAATCCATGCGAGTGCTATGAAATGATGGCATTTCTAGAAGAGGGGATTGGTCGCAACTGAAATTTTTGTGGGGCAGGGGCCTCTAATGTCGGGGGCCCTGGGCCCTGTGCCCCATGGTTAATGCGGCCCTGGACTGCCCCATGCATCAATAGTTTTGTGTAGTCCCCAGAGTCTTCGTCGCGGCCTTATTTAGAAAGTAAATGTATGACACCGGTTGAGCATTACGGTTGAAACCACGTGGATTCTTCCATTTGAGAGAGCTTAATCTATATTTTATAAGGCCAGCTCAATTTTCGTCAGGGTCGTTGAGATGTATATACCTTTCGGGCTCGTGATTGTTGGTGCGATTTTAGGTTAGGGTTAGGGGAAGCGTTAGGGCTAGGTCCATGGTTAGGGTTGGGATTAGCGCTAGCCCTGTTTACATCTCGTGACCTTTGACTAAACTTTAAGTTGGCCTTATCAAATAGATCTAACCATTTGGGAGGGGGTGCGGAAACTCATGAAGCATAACCCGCTATTACATCCCCTTCACTTCGCCCCGTATCATGAATAGATCTAGATGTGGGCAGTTTTTGTAATCAATTTGTTTATTTCCCATTGGAGAATACATCAAACATGAGGAATACACTCCTATGTATGCGCATGTATATGTGTAATATTTTATTACAGCCCTTTATAATGAATTAATCTTTCAATAAATGAGAACACCCTGTTTTTTAATATATTTTAATAGGTATTGAATGGATCAAGGTGTATATTGTATACACGAGCATACAAATTGAGCCCCCATATATAAATTACAATGCCTTTTCTGCGGTCTATGATTTAATCTCAAACTTGTTTACTTCAGATAAAATTTTCTATAACAGAGTGCAGATTCTATACTTTTATGAATAAAATACTATTATTGCTAAACCTGTATAGGCTTAGAAAGTGAACTATAGCCATTTCTTTTAAACATACGTAAGCATTCTAAATAATCTTTTTTTATTTAATTTAGCAAAAAAAAAGAAAATTAAAAGAAGTTTCAGACGCGAGCCTGCTCTCCCGCGCCTCTCCTTTAAGAATATCAAAATATTTTCAAAAAATATACCCGGTACTCCCAAAATATTTAAAAATAGTTTTTACAATGCAGGAGATATTTCTCAAAAATAATATGTAAAAATATGTAGGTTTCGATAAGTTTGAAAACCATCACATGGATATTTTGATATGGTATATGAGTAATTGTTTAAATAGGATTTTGGCGAGCGGAAACGTGGTCTAAACTGGAACAATTAGAGTCAGAGAATCTAATTCTGTATAAAAAAGCCCCAGGTAAATTTAAAAATTAGTTTTAATTAGTTTCCCACTATTAACTACTAAGGATGTTATATTTGTTAACTTGTTCAAAACATCAGTTGGACGGTACATGGTATTAATTAATTTCAAATTATTTACTAAAAATGTTATTTTGTGGACTATGGGATCCTAGCCGAGTCTTATATATTACAATCAAAATAATTGACTGTTGCAATATTTTCGTATTGGAGAACAAAATAAATGCTATCTGGTCATGGGTATTTAACCGTACCAATTCGTTTGTTGTGTCTACAGGCACATCTTACCCAGTGTGGGCCAATGCGACTGCATAATAGAATAAAACAAGCTCATTTTAGTATTTGATCTGGGATATTCAAGTCTGTGAAATTTGAATTATAATAAATATAAAGAACACAGTGGCTTTATGTGAGAACAAAATGACTTCTGTCTCAATATACATATTTAATCCTCGTGAGATTTACCTATACCGTTGGTTGTTTAATGAAATAAAATGAAATGGGGTTCAACGTCCTACTGTTCTGCACCTAACCTGGACTAATGGAAGACGGGTAGTTGTTTTAATAGCTAAGGGGATCATGGTGGCTAAGTGGGTAAGGCGCTGGCTCGCTAGCCTGGAGTTCGGCCCCTTGTAAGTGATGCCCCTTATAAAAACTTTGGTGCTAAAGTATGAAGGCAGTTGAAAGATAAAAGTAAAATCTTAAAATCTATTTTATATTTAATGGGCAAACCAGTGCAGCTGATAGAGAACAGGGGTTATTGGATATTTATTCGCCAAGGTTATTAATCTAGAAGCAGTATTTTGTATTCGTTGGCGTTGGTTAATAAGTTTTGGAGGGATATTCGGTCTCCCGTCCGATCAGGTAGGTTTCCCCCGAGTTCTTCGGTTTCTTCCTGCAGTAATGATCGAAATCATTCGCACGATCTGTGCCAAGGGCCAAATTGGAAAAAGGCCTCAGGCCTAATTTGCCACCCTTGTAAAATGACGCGTTTATTATTATTATTATTATTATTATTATTATTATTAAGCCAGCTAATAGAGGGTTGAAATTATCGAGTCTTGACGTCACAATGGAGTTAATAAGAGTGTTTGTTGCATCTCTTGATAAATATATCGTATTTTACCAATATTGCGAATATTTAATTAACAAACTTTAGATATATTCATACAATTATCAAATATCGCACCAATATTTCGATAAAGTTAGTCTCACAATCACCTTTAACACTGGATAAGTTAGAACGTACGTTTATTTAATTGATATTTAGATCCCAAAAGAGGGATTATGTTTTGTCGTTGTTTAATTTATGACATTGTCTAAATACAGCCCTCAAGTTGTTGTTTAGATAGGTTAATAAGTTAAAAGAAGATGGATATATGGGGTTAAAAGAAATATATAACTGAGTATTATCAGCATATAAGTGAAATTTAAGGTTATATTTATCAACAATATTGCTAAATAGGTGATGAGTATAATATAAAAAGTATCGGGCCTAAAACTGATCCTTGTGGAACACCAAAAGATAAAACAGTTTCTTTTGATAATTTGTATCCTACCCACTAAATAACATTCTAACAGTTTCAATGCTTCTCTGTATACCCAAATCTAAAACGTAATCTATGAAGAAGAATAAAAGATCCCATGGCAGTTGAAATTAGATATAAGAGTAGGTCGTAGCGCTGCTTCCCGGGCAAAACTTTCCCCATAGCACACTGTATGGCGTATGCCCGTCTTTATTAGCCAAGTTTAGGAGCAGTACAGTACGACGTTAAACCCAATTTCATTTCATGTCATTTCAATAGCTAAGTCAGCGAGGTATGTTCTGTCTGAAGACCGATAATTCGGGAGGCGAGAGGTCTGGATTCCTTCCGTTCATATACCGCGTTGTGACATATTGAATCCATTCAGTCCCTATGTTCCTGAAGCAACGACTGCGATTTTCACAATTCCCGAACTTATAGCTACGTTATCTGCAGACATGTCAACAGTAGCATTCAATCAGAGATTGTAACATAGCGAACCCCGCGGGAACCTTGACATTGGACGAACCTTGTACTTTGTAACTCGCTTATCACGATAGACATTTTAGTTTGAAAGCATGAGACTTGGTATTCGCGACGACCAGGAAATCTGATTGGATCACAAGCCTGACTTATATCCAATCAAACTAAGTGTCGAAATATGAAGGGTATTACATGAAGGGCTGGATAAGATTTACGTAGTTAAAACCAGATCAAACCTTCTATTGAAGATGTACAGTCCCAATCTCTGGGCGAATATAGTCCCTCAAAGATGCATTAGATTAAGATTTAGATAAGAGCTGACAGTTCTCGTTGAAATAGTTAAAGGGTCAATCCCGATAATCTTTTTGAGAATATACTGCTTAATTTTGTGTTAAAATCCATTCAAATCCCCCACCTTAGGGCTGAGCAACTTACTCAATATATGTGATACGTTTTCAAACAACTTAAACCCACCAGTCTTCATCTTGAAATTGAGTCCGGTGTCCCGAGCTGTATCATGCTGTGATTTGATAAAACCAGACTTTTATTTTATAAAAATAATGTGTCGGTGAAATTTACCTTTTGTTATCAAGGACAGCACATGGGCCATTCACTGTGTAGACCTCTAAATGAGCAGGAATAGATTATTGGGTCACCCAACGAAAGAATTGGCCCGAAATCTTAAAAGGGTTACGTGTCCGGATAGCTGTTTTAACGCTCACGTCCAAACAACTCAATATTTTTAGTTGAAATTTTGAGTCAGGGCGTATACACCATTCTACTATATTTTGGCGTTTAAATTTCATACGTACTCGGACTTTTATTTTTGATGCTCTGTTCAATTCGGGACAGTCCCTTTAAAAAATAGATAAGGAAAAGGAAATATGTTTAAAATTTCAGCCAAATTACTCCATTACTCTGAGCAGAGTTATCGTCGTGTGCAGAACAGTAAAGTCTCGATTGGCATTGCTACCGTTGTTACGATTATCCATTTTTAAATTAAATCATTAACTCCCAACTGTATAAAATCTGCTATAAATCAAAACTATCTGAAGCTCTAGGTAGTCTGGCTTTTAATCTAGAATGTCTTATTAAAGTTACATTATTCAAGATATAGATAAGAACTAGCCATTCTTGCTATACTCGTTCGAAAGTAGATGATGTAAAATGAATAATTTGAAAATTTCATTTAAATTTCTCTATTGCAAGCGAAGATATTGGCATTTGAAGATTTGGCCGACCTGTGCAATAATTTCAACCACGGTCCTGGTTGATCAAAGCTAAGACTCGAAGCGTCTTGGCGCGCCATATTTGATTTATCACTGAATAGTTTTAATCTTTTTAATATCGGAACAATCTGATGCCATCCAAAGTTGATTAAGGCCTGGATCAGTTAATTAATGTCTATTTAATACTTTAGAAAACATTTCATGCCCAAAAAAGGCCTGCACTAGGCAGATTTAGCTCTTGAATAATGCATGTTTAATGCTTGATATATCGTTTGAGGCTAAGTGAAATATCTGAAGCAGGCAATTTATCTATTGAATAATGCATTTTTAACATTCAAAACTGCATTATTGCCGTTGAATAATAAATATACGAATTGATGGGGTTAAATACTCTTGATCAGATAAAGTATTTGCCTTAGTCAATTATTTTGATTATAACGTCCTACGATATGCATGACAGGGGCTAATGAACAGGGCCAACACCGGGGTATAACCATGGTACTCTACTCTAGAAGCCACCATGACTCCATTACTATCTAGGGTTCTATTCTAGGAGCCACCATGAATAGTATAATATACATAACAATGTGCGAAATATCAAGAATAGTGAGAATGTGTCAGCTGGCAAGCATTTCGATAACAGATAGTATAGGCATTTTAATAATAAAGTAAATATAACATATTTCGATAACATGATAATTAAGAATACTAGTGCACTAAGGTGGACAAGTGCCATTTCACACAATCTGACATCGGTATATTTGTGGTCTCCTTCCGTTCCACTCCACAAACGGATTGAGACCACTAGGGATATCGAGGACGAAAATCGGTCAAAAATGGTATTTATACATATTGTTTGACCAGAACACTAAAATTGACATATAATGTGATAAGTGGAATCTGAATGATGAAAATGAACAAGCTGTTTTAAAAGAAAATCTTCTAAAAATGGATTTATTTGAGAGAAAAAAATCAATTGATCTTATTTAAAAACACGGCAGTTGTCAACCTTAAAGATTCATTCCCGGGTACAAACTTTGTCATTTGATAATATATTTGGACTAAAAACATACTTAAAGTAACCAATCTATCAAAACGTTGCTTCAATTCCCTTTCAAAACATTGTTTTCGCCGTAAATACCTATAGCTACAAGTAAGCTGTTGTTAGGCGCAATGTCTGCCAACTTAGCTTCATTGTGGGAGGGTCCATTTTACAGAATGTATCTAGCTTTACTTACTGTGCATTTACCATACTCATTGAGGCCTGGGTAAATTCTTAATTATTTATGTGAACTTCCTTTTCCAACGTTTAATTGCATAGTCTTTGTACGTTGACAACCCTAAATGTTCCCCAACCCGCCTAGCAATTTGAGCAAGAAATAACAACTGCTCCCTGACCTAATCTAGCAGACAATAAGCCAGCAAAATCTGTCGGGTTGACAGTTAGTGATTCCCTGACAATATTGTCCAGTGCTTGCCCCATGGGCGTTTTTCGCAAAATCCAGTATTTTTCTTGTAAGATTGGGTGTCTATACTTTCCATATATACCAAATTTGCCATACTTTTGTTGGAAATAACTACCCGATAAATACTCTGCTGGGAACCCATCTTTAATTGCACTAGCAACCCCCGCTGTGAATCATGTCCATAACAAACAAGAATTTAACGAATTCAATATTTACCAATTTATTTGTAGACATTTAATATAATAGAACACATGCTGTCAAGGTCTCTTTAAAGAACAGACACCTGTTCACGATAAATACCTATGACATCACCACCATACATTTCGGATAATTAAAAAAATAACTTTTTTCTTCTTTTTTAAAAGTAAATCCCTTAAATAAACAGTTACTGGAGATATACCATTGGTAAGAATAAGTTGGGTTTGTTAGTTTACGAAGCAGTAACACCAGCCATTGTTTAAGGCACGTTCTAGGAAAAATTAAAGAGAACAATAATTTGACATTTTAATTCACGTAGAGCAGGGTTTGTATAGAGGGTAATTATTTGAAATTTGTTAGAAAGTATTGGGCATGCGTACCTGTTTCGAAACACCTGGGCTCAATCCATGAAACAGTTGGCCGGTCAGGTAGTAAATTAGGTTGGTTGGGTGTGTGCGAGTGGAGGTGGGAAGTTCCGACATCCCCGAAGCTCGCTAAAAATATCGACAGGTGTCATGCACGGGGATGGGGGGGGGTCCTGCGCAGTAGCTAAGTGACCGGTCACCTCTGGCTCCTGCCATGATTTTGATCTCTTGTGTGAGTGAGCGTGGCTTGGTGATAGGGGCGTCTTCTCACGTTCTAAGTCAAGTAGGTTTCCGAGCACTGGAAATGAAATGAAATGGGGTTTAACGTCCTGCTGTTCGGCTCTTTAACTGGATAATGAAGACGGGCATACGCCATACCCAGTGTGCTATGAGGGAAATTCCAACTGACAAGGGATCTTTTACGTGCACTCCAATGTGTACCTGGGACCTAGGATTTTCGTACCATCCGAATGACTAGACAACTGTCCTTGTCAGGCCCTCCGTCATGCATCACAGAAAAGAGGAAACCACGCCGGAAAATCGGCCAATGCAGAGAAACTAAACTAGGTCATTTCGGGGCTAACATATGGCTTAATTTCATTTCAATAATTCGCTTCCGCGTAGGGGTCTTTACCAGTGGAAGGAAACCGGAGAACCGGGAAAAAACCACGAGGTTGGACAGGCGACCCAACTCCGTGTCACGTACAACCGAGGATTCGAAGAAACCACGCCAGTTGACTCAATGGCAGGCCTTATGATACAGTGCGCGCGGGCTAACCATTCGGCCATCAAACCTCCCGTACCAAATTCAAACCCCACTCCCCAACTGTTCTAATCGGCGGGAATTTAATCAGTGTATTTTCCATTTTGCCTATAAATAAAATTCTGAAGATAACACTCGTCATTCGTTAAACTTGATATTGGTTCTCACTTCCTGAAAATCGGGAATAAAAAGTTGAAGTGTTCGGCGATTCAATAAAAGAAACATTCGTAATTCGCTAAACAATGTTTCATGTGTTGAGATTAGTCATAAAAAAAATAACATAAATCCTTACAAATAATTGTGGTGTCGACGTCTTTAAAAAAAAATGAGCTCGATACACCGAGTTGATATATTAAGCTAAAGAATAGATTATTTGCATGTCCTTAGTGTAGACTAGAAAGGAATGCTTCGTAATTTCAAGTACATCTCGCCACAGTGTGTAAATAATGAAGCATTTACTTGTAAAATCCTTCTTATTCTTGCCGCTTCACCAACTTGAAGGCGGTGTTTGTTCAGCATTGATTAAAACCTATCTCCGTACTATAGGCTGGTCTTCATGTCCAAGTACCTCAACAACCAAAGCCGAAGGACTGTTCGGTTGTAAAAAAAGGGACAAAACATTGATGACAATCATTCAATCTAATCATGTCGTTTTTACCCGTCAGGTCATCTTTGTGACAGGGCGACGTCTTCTTTAAGGGCGTGTCTTATCACAGATTCATTTCATTACGGGTTTCTACAAGGTGGATAAGCTTACGATCGTGATATTCAACCTGCGTTTTCCCGGTATTGCATTTCTCTTTTATTTTATTGACAGACCGGTGTGGTGTTCTTTTAAGTGATTACGTCTCTCCAACTCGATCTGCATTCAATTTTAAATCATGGCCATGTGTTCGTCCCTGACTCTGCTGTCTTTACTGATATGGATAAACACAACACAAGGTGCAGTGTCACAGTTTAAATGTAAGTAATATATATATGTATATTTTTAATGAACATCTTTTCGCCAGTCTTTATGGCCGTCTGTATCTTTGAATTATTCATGAGGTTTTGAAATAGTAAACGGGCGTTACGTACACCAAGTGGCTCTTTGGTTACATATTTGTTTAAAATGTTGAGCTTGATAATGACCGTGTCGTGGCAATGTGTCATCTTGGTTTGTTTTAGAAACTTGAGATTTCAAAACCACAAATTAATAAATTTGAGGTTAACCATATGTTATGCTGATTTTTTTGTTTCATATTGACAAATATCCACATCGGATAAAGAGACTTAATTGCTATTCTGACCAGCTTCGTTAAAAGTAGAACAGTTTAAAAATAAAACGTTAAATTAGTTGCAAGTGTACAGTCATTAAACGTATAATTTAAACCCTTTGTCTAACTGTTTATCATAAAATCTCTAAAATAAGGGACACGCTGGGTATTCCATGCTTTTATATAAGTATTGAATGGTTTCAAATATTTGAGATTTTGTAACGTAAACTCAAAAAAAGGGTTCGAATCTTAATTAATATTAAGCTATTCTGTCTTTTAAACATCGTAAATCCTTTGATTAAAAAGCAATGATTACAGATTAGATATTGTAATGTAAAGAAATATATAAGAAAGCCTACGAATCCTAACTATTATTTAGCTGTTCTATCATTTAAACAGGGCAAATCCTTTGAAATAAAAAACACTTTTTTCAGATTAAAATTATACTTTAAACACCGAAACGCTATCTAATAAGTTTTCGATCCCAAAACGTCTTTTTCGTAGAAAACAAAATGGCTCCAATAAGATCATTTGTATATTCATTACCTTATTTACTTTACGATTTTATAAAGTTGGGAAAGTAAATATTGAAGGAACGTTATTACATATAATTCGACACAAGATTCTGTGTGTACTAACAAATAGCTTTGTCACCTCGCTAGACTCAACTCATCTCGAATTAATAATATATAAATTGAGACTTTTTCTCCATTCTTTAGTAAATCTTTAAGGTAAATAATCGACACTTTCGTGTTCTGGGTCGGTTTGATATTAAACCTTATTTTGTTATTGTATTAAAAATGTATATAGGAAGGTGTAAGATAGGGTGTATAATAAGTAATAAAAAGCTTATAAAATACAATATACTATAATTATGTGGTGGAATATAGAGAGGGGATCAGTGTTTGACATTAAGTATATGTCAAGAGTGGGGGGAGAGACATAGAAATTCCCACACTTCTATGAGAGTAATTTCGCACGGATTTAAAAAAAGAGAGAGAGAGGGGGGGGGGGAGAGTGTGTGTGTGGGAAGAGGAGCTAACGTCCATCGACACAAACTAGGTCATTTCCGGACTAACATATGGTTCAATTTTATTTCAATAATCCACTTACGCATATAGGTCATTAGCAGTGGGGGGAAACCGGAAGACCAGGAGAAAAACCATGAGGTTGGATTGGGCATTCTTTTCCTTGTCACATACAATCGGGCAATCGACACCATCCCAGTTGATTCAATGACACCCCTTATGATACAGCGCGCACATGCTAACCATTCGGCCATCCAACCCCCACCCCTTTAAGGTAATATTATCAAAACATCCATGAGTAGAACGATTTGTATACAAAAAGTTTATTATAGCGCCTCTGGTAAATCACATATTATAGGGTTTCTGGTAAATGTCATATTATAGGGTTTCTGGTAAATGTCATATTATAGGGTTTCTGGTAAATGTCATATTATAGGGTATCTGGCAAATCTCGTATTATAGGACCTCTGTATGTTATTATAAATGTGATATTTGTAGGACAATTATACTTACCACAAAGAGGAGAAATGAAATAAAATGGGTTTTATGTCCTTTAATAAGTAGTTACTTTCAAGCTTTATATCGATGCTTTGTAATGAGTTTAAACACCAAGAAAGCAAAATATATTAAGTTTTAACAATACCATTTTTGAGATAACCTAAAAATCGCCTTATTATCGGAAATTGATGCCATGGCCTACTTAGAGCAAGATAAACAACCACTTACACATTTGTCAAATCGCAACAAACCGGAAGTGACGTAAGCGGTGATCTATATAACAGAATAACTATTTATTTATTAATATATATTTATATAACTATTTCAACCAGAACTAAAATACTGTAATTGGGCCTTGTTATATCTTATATTACTTGGCATTGTATATATCCTATCTACAAGGAAGAAATTAATATAAGCCTCCTTGACTGGTTTAGTTATTCTATTCTTTAAAGGGGGGGGGGCGAATGGTTAGCACGTGTGTGCTGTATCATAAGGCCTTTCATCGAGTCAACTGGCGTGATTTCGAATCCCCTGTTGTACGTGACAAGGAGTAGGGTCGCCTGTCCAGCCTCGTGGGTTTTCTCCGGGTCCTCTGGTTTCCTCCTACTGCTCAAAACCCCTACGCAAGCCAATTATTGAAATGAAATCAAACCATATGTTATCATGGAATGACCTAGTCTGTGTCGAGCGGACGTTAAACCCCATTTCTCTCTCTCCCACTATTCTTTGTAACCTTTCAAAATAAATACTGCTTGAACCAAGAGCACAATGATTGTAACATAAATGATTATTAATACTAAGGTAAACACGTTATCGAATATATTCATATTGAATGAAATTCACCGTTATCAGAGGTTAGGGTTAGGGTCAGACAATGAAATGACTTGGGGTTTAACGATAATCGCCAACTACCAATCATGCAACGACCAGTTAATGTAATTTAGTTGGGGTATTACCCGGAAGTGCATACTTAACTTCCGCTGTCTGTTTACAGTTAACTCCTCTTGAGAACAGACAATAAGCTAGTTGACTGGCATTTTAAGTCCTAAATCGACGATTTCAGTCGAAAACACTAAGTACACAATTATACTTCGATACTGGTGAGAAATATAAATTCTGCTTTCACTAAATGGAAGTGAATAGGATTATTTGGTCTTTTGGTGTATGTCAAGTGTGCAACGGATTAGTTTAAACAATATTTTATTCATTCGAAAAGGATTAAAACCTATACAAGTTCTGTCCCAGTAGAAGAACCGCATTGCAAAACAATATACTAATTTTTGGATATGGCGGCCATTCATCACAGAGATTTATGTGCAGAATACACAGAAGTAGGCCTAGCGATAATAACTAGTTCACTGGTCTGACCTGGTTACGAAATATAACACCAGTCACATTTAACTGAAATTAAATGAAATGGGGTTTAAAGTCCTACTGTTCTGCTCCGAACTGGGTTAACGAAGACGGGCAAACGCCATACAGTGTACTATGAGGGACATTTTGCACGGACAACGGCACTGTTGTCTACTCTTATATCGAATTACAACTGCCAAGGGATATTTTACGTGCACGCCAATGTGTACACGAGTACTTGGTTTCCCGTCCCATTCGAACGACAGAGGTTACATACCAGAAAATCTGGATGAACTTTCTCGGCCAATAAAGGGATCAAACACTGGACCTCCAGGCTAGCGAGGGAGGGAGGGTAACTCTTAGCAAGCTAGGTTATTTGGGGACTAACATATGGTTCAGATCATGTCAAAAATTCGCTAGCAGTTAGGGGCGTTTAGCAGTGGCGGGGAAACGATACGGAGACAACACGCGAGGTTGCACAGACGACCATCCGGCTTATTATGCACCATCCACTCTACACAAGCTAGGTCATTTCGGGACTAACTTAGGTTTAAATTTAATTCAATAATTCTCCGGAGAAAAGCAGCGAGGGTGGATAGGCGACCCTACTCCTTGTCACGTACAACCGATGAACTCAATGACAGACCTGATTATCTAAGATTGTATGGCTGCTTACTAACCCTGATATATGTAAGATTACCTCAGTAACTGCGTATGGTATATTAACCTAGTAAGACGTGTGACATTTGTCTCATACCTAACGAAGGTTGATATTTCTTCTCACATAAAAGTTAATTGTTTTTTCACCACAGAAACAAAAGACGGTGTTAAAAAGTCGAATAGTTGATAAGTTGCTGGATCAACAAGTCTATGTCAATAACACTTGGTAGTTAAAACCACAGACTATTATATACGTCATTAACAGATTCACTGAGGTGAAATCCCACGTTTATAACCATCAGCCATGATTGTATTAATTTTTGTTCCCGGGGGTGGTACTCTTCTCACTTGGCGGGCCGGGTGGGGTGGGGCAGCGTCCAGTTGACATAAACTAAGTCATTTTAGGTCTAACATATCGGTCAATTTTATTTTAATGATTCACTTGTGCGTAGGGTCCTTTAGCAGTGCGAAGAAACCCACGAGGTTGGACAGGCGATATTACTTCTTGACAGGCGGGGAATTGAAACGCCGTTGCTTGACTCAATGACAGACCTCGTAATTTCACTAGATCCCTACCTACATCCCACCCCAAGGTGTGCTTACAGTAAGCATGTCCGATTTTTGCAAGGTGACTACGGTACCTGTCATTTCCATAGCAGGTTTCAACCAGTACAACGCCAGGTGAACACCTACTAAAACTCGAAACAATCAGGACCGACTTCCCGTGTACACATTGGAATACACGTAAAAGATCCCTTGGCAGTTGCAATTCGATATAAGAGTAAGCCGTAGCGCCGCTGCCCTGACAAAATTTCCCTCATAGAAGACTGTATGGCGTATGCCTGTCTTCATTAGCCCAGTTTAGGAGTAGAACAGTAGGACGTTAAACCTCATTTCATTTCATTTCATTTCTCAAAATAATCATCGCTATCATTCTACAGCCTTTAGGTCATGTAACAAAACAGCCCTACAGAACAAAATAAGTATTTGATATTATTATGATTATGGAATGCGTATAGCGTGTCATGCATAAACGTGTTCAAATGTCGCTTTGCGAGTGTATAAATGAAAAGTCCCAAAGAGGAAAAAGTCTCAGAACAATAAATGTGTTTGTGTAATAAAAATATTGAGATTATTCCGTGCCAGGGAACTTTTAACTTGCACTGTCCGACCTCGTGGGTTTTCTCCGGGTTCTTCAGTTTCCTCCTACTGCAAGCGGATTATTGAAATAAAACTAAACCATATGTTAGTTCCGAAATTACTTAGTTTGTGTTGGGTGGACCCAATTTCTCTCTATATACGTAACTTGCATATTTAGTACAAATCAAAACTTTTTACTTTCATTGTTTTCAGGGTGTTATTTCTTTCATGGAGAATGTTTGCCCCTGTGTAAAGGAAATACTCAACCTTTAGGTTCCTATGGCAACACAGCTATACAACAGTTGTTATGTCAGGGGTCTGGATGGTGCTGTCCCAAATCATTCGGTACTGCTGCTGAAACCACGACACCGAAAACAACAACACCAACTACCACGGCCCCCATCACTAAAATATTCTGTAAGTTCATTTTGAAAAAAAATATATTTACATCAATCTGATTGAAATATAGATCTATATTTCGTTTGTTTTTTTATACTTTCGTTGACCTGACTAGTTATAGTGGAAGTTCGCGTCAGGGGTCAAACGAGCGGCTTTGAGTAGGCAATCAGCGTTGACGTTTCTAGTGAAATATCCACAGTTCCGGGCATCAAATGCCAAGAAGTCGGCGTAACAGATCATTTCATTGGCTAATCCCTCACATCATCCAACACATGTCACTGGTAACAACTCTTCCAGAACCTAGTATAGTGAAGACAAGTAAAACGGGATTTTTTAACCATAAAAGCGAAACGAAATAGGATCTGTGTTTTAATCAGATTGTATTTACATGTAATTTAGACATGGCCACACTTTATTAAAGGGCAGTGGTTTTTGGAAACTGCAGTGCTAACGAGTTCTGTTTTTTCATCAGGTTGTATTTACATGTAACTTAGACATGGTCACATTTAAATACAGTGGTTTTGAAACCGGAAGTGCTAACTAGTGACATCGACATCGTGGTATTTGTTACACATTGACTGGTGGAACACCTGGCCTACCAGTCCTCCAATTTGGTCTACGTAAATTATCCAATATTGATAAGTCAAGATTTTTTACGCTATAGCAATCTTAAAATCCATTCAGTGAAATCATGATTGAAATAGACAAAAACACTATTGTTTCACAAAGTTAGTCCTGAATTCGTTTTACTGTCTCTGGTTATTGGGCGATATAGTGCTATGGCAAATAATTAACTCTCACTGCCACAACGTGGCTCCGATAAGAAGTTGATAAGAGCATCAGCCTCGGGGCAATTTATAGGGAAAATAACACTCTGGCTGGCATGATGGGTTCAGAATTTGTTTTTAGTCTTCTTCTAACTACGAGACGTTTAAGTGTCTTACCTGTTGTGTAAATTATCCATTACATCCTATTTTACTTGTCCAGAGGGTTCGAACATATGTTTTAATCCAAGTTACATTTGAAAGTGTTTACGTAAGGCCTTTCATTATCATACAGTTGAATTTTTCCAATTTTTTAAATTAGGTGTGTTGAGATTCAATTTGTATCATCGATTTTTTGAAATATTGTAAAATAGTACAATTTGTTGATCAGAATAAAGTTTGGGAAATAGTATTCTGTTACAACATGAGTGGTATTGGGGCTTTAAGAGTTAAAAAAAAACTCTGTTATTTGGAACCCGGAAAGGGACAAAAATAGGTCAAAGAACATATAAATATGTGTACGTGAACAAACAGATTAACGTTCATTTTTTAAAAATTGTATTGTAATGTCTAGTCACTTTTATTGGTGGAATAAATTAAAATTCATTCACGAAAAAATTCATCTTGTGAGATTCTCTTTATTTTCCATTACAGCGCCAGAATGTGGAGTTCGTGGACTGAGTAGAAAGATAATAGGTGGTATAGAAGCTGACAGTTGTGAGTTTCAGTATATGGTACACGTAAATGGATCTGAAAGTCCTTGTGGAGGAACTATAATAGACTCTAGACATATACTTACAGCAGCTCACTGCTTCTGGTAAGACTCGTTCTTTTTTTATAATGTACATGTATACTTTTCGCTGGGCATCTATAAAGTCGTAGTCGGGACCCAGGATTTGTCCATTCACGAGTTTAAGTACTAGTAGTTTACAGTATTTTTTCTAATAATTGGGTTTAAATGGTATGTTATGTCCTGGTTTTGGACTTGTGTTGCCCGCGAAATCGGGAGTTTTTCTGGGGTTGTTTCCCCTTTGTAAGTGGTGCAGGACAGCTGCTGTCTAGTCGTTTGGAACTTTGCTTTGAGGAGTGAGGCTCTCTGTCCGTATGTTACCACGGTAGTCTAAATTTTGTTTTTGGTTCCAGAACATTTGGATTCTGTTGACTGCACGGTTTGGTTTCAACGTGCTCTATGTCATTCGGATTTAGTATGATACGTAGTCTTTATTTATTTTTCCTATGTTTTTTTTTTCGGCGTGTGTGGTACGAGCGGGGGGGGGGTCCGATTGGAGCATGGGTAATGATTATGAACCTTCTGTACCTGGCATACTACATGTGTGGGATTTGTGTTTAATTGTTCTTAAAGAAATAACGATTCTGCTCTGTGTCGTAGAATATGATTCAATTTTTTTTACACACCACGTACTCCTAATCATTTGACATCTTTTGACAGTGGGTATTTGGTGTTGTTCTTCCCCTTTCCCAGACGTCATAGTTTCACGACTGTTCATTGAAATATGTTTAAAGATATTCAGTAATTCGTTTATCGAGTGTTATATCCACTACTTGGATGACAAAAGAGGGTGGAGACACAAATACATCCAGTTTACTTTTCAGAAATGCATTAATACTTCTATTATTCAATGAGAAATGATAATATGTATTGGAAGAATGCTAATAGATACTTCGGCACGTTACATAAATATAGTATAAGTATAATAATTACCAAATCTCTAGAACACTCCGCTCCCACACAGCATGTGGGCCCTACTCTTTACCGACAAAAGCAATGCCCAAAATATAACAAAAAGTGACGTTACATAAATATAGTAAAACCATAATAATTAATAAAACTTTTAGAACACTCCGATCCCACACAGTATGCGGGTCCTACTCTTCACCGACAAAAGCTATGCCCAAAATATTGCAAAATGTAACAAGGAAACATGAGCGCTTAGGGTGGAGGTCATTGTCATCATCGTCGTAGCCAAATTCATTTTTGTGTTTTGTACCATAACAGTTAATGATGTTATCTCAGTACCCTAGATCCTGACTTTATATCAAAACCTCTATTGGTAAAATCTACACGCAAAAAAAATTATGGTAAACAATGCACACTATTTTGCCTGATTTTTTTTAGGACTTTTAATTTTGTCTAATGGTTTGGATTGTTCGTACTTGGTTTTATTTTATTTTAGAAAAGGTTTGTGGACAGGTGTTCTGCATGAATTAAAAACAAGTTTCTTAATCAAATGGAGGGAGGGGTGTGTAAAATGGGTCAAGACTAGTTGGAATGCAAAGTGTTTCGAAAAAGGATACGTTGCTGAGGTTCTAGGCGATTAATATGGAAAAAAAACAAAGCTATGTTGCCCACTTGTCGACATTACGCCGCTTTGTCGCAATTTCACGAAATCATTTACTTTTTGGAAAGGGTGTCTTAGATATCCGACTTATAATTACTCTTTTTGAGATATATTACTTATAAAAAGTCTTACATATTGGACGGTATAGACAAAAATCTTAGGTATTTGACGTTATAGAAAAATAATAGGTATTTGACGAAATAGAAAAAAAAGTAGCTATTTGACGGCATAGAAAAAAAATCATAGATATTTTTGACGGTATAGAAGGGAGGGATTTGGCGCAACGGTTAGAGTATAGGATTTGTGACCCAATGGCTGCAGGTTCGAGAATAAGACACTTCATCCCTGTATTCCAGTCTACCCAGCTGTAAATGTGTACCGGTAGAATGGTGTATGTATTACACAAAAAAACTATTGCGCTCCTTCGGCAACATATGTTGAAGCTCTTTCTTTAAAATGAGTTCAGGGGTAAAGGGAGGTCATCAGACTTTACATGTATCCTAGAGACCGGGGTAGTAATTGTGTAGCGCTTTGAGAATAAACTTGGTTTCTGGATATAGCGTATTATAAATATTCACATTATTATTACAAAAACATCTTAGATATCTGAATTAAAGAGGGTTTTTTTTAAGATGTCTTAGTCACAAAATGTCTTAGATATTTGAGGGTAAAAAATTCTAAACTATTGGAAACCTTATTTATTTGCAGGGATATAAATGGCGATAAACCCGAATTAACCATTGGCGAATACAATAGATCTAGATTTGATCCAGTTTATGAATTTAATACAACTAATTATGAATATCATTTATATGAAGCCTATGACGATAGAACTTATGGTAAGATATTTTATTTCTATTTACCCCAGTGTTTGAAGAAGTCGTGTATAAATGACTCAGAGAGTAAGACGTTGGCTCACTGACCTGGAGAGCCCGTGTTAGATCCCTGCGTTGGTCGACACAGTTTATCTGGTTTTTACTTCTGTTTCCCTCTTGAAAGTGGTGCAGGACAGAAACAACGTATAGTTGTTCGGATAGGACGCAAAAACCGAGGTCCCGTGTACACATTGACGTACACGTTAAATCACCCTTGGGAGTTGGAATTCGATAGAAGGGTAGGCCATATCGCCGCTGACCGGTTTTATTTACTTGGCCGTTTAATCTATTAAAAACAATAATATTAAAATACATTTATTGGCAAAAACAAAATATATACAAAACTTCCTAAATACATAATATGTCATTAATGTTTAATGTACATGCTGAGTTATATAATATACTCTGTCACAATATTATTAGATCCGGGTGTCTTTACGAAAAATCCCGAAGTGCAGATTATCATTAACAGAACGACTATTTATATCTAATTATTGAAATGTTCGGAATTCTTTTAATTGATGTTTTATTATTATTTTATTTTTTTACAGAAAATGATATAGCTATATTGAGATTAAAGGACCCTATATTATTTAGTCAGTATAATTGCATGAGACCAATCTGTGTTCCTAACTTCGGTGAAACATTCAGCGATGTGGAATGTACTGTAACAGGATGGGGTGTTACAGAACCATATTTTGACGGTAAGTTTAGTTTTACCAACGTCTTTCGCAGAAATATCATACTTTTTCCAAAACCTAAGACCGCCTAACGTTACTTTCCAGTATGAAAAGGGCCAAATGCATGTGCTTTATATCATAAGGTCTGTCAAAGAGTTAAGGGGTTTAGTTTCGATCACAACAATATTGCTTGTATGCTCGGAGTCGTCCGTATGTCTACTACTGCTAAAGACCCATACGCGACAGTGATTTAGTGAAATGGATTGCATCCTCTGTTATTCACGATATAATCGATGATTGTAAAATATACCATGTTTATTAAATTGGTTTTACAACACCTTTGGTCATATACACCAACATAATATAAGGCCATGTTTATTTATTTGTTATTAACCAATAATTTAGTGACACCCACCAATAAATAGCATATTCGATAATTTGATATTTATTTAATATTTAGTCCCTGACACGAAAATCTGACCATTTTTATTAATTTGTTGTTAACAAATAATTTAGTGACACCCAGCAACATATAGCCATATTAGTAATTTTTTAATTACAAAATATTTAATCCTAGATACCACAATCTGGCCATGTTGTTTTTAATTTGTTATTAAGAAAAAATTGAGTGACACCCATAAAAAAAAAGCATATTTAATAATTTGTTGTTTACAAAATATTTAGTCCCAGACACCAACATTAAGAAATATTTATTAATTTGTAATTAACAAATGATTTAGTGACACCCACAAAAATATAGCATATTGATAATTTGATATTTATTAAATAATTAGTCCCAGACACGAAAATCTGACCATATTTATTAATTTAGTGACACCCAGCAACATATAGCCATAGTAGTAATTTGTCAATTACAAAATATTTAGTTCCAGACACCAAAATCTGGCCATGTTGTTTTTAATTTGTTATTAACAAATAATTGAGTGTCACCCAGCAAAATATAGCATATATAATAATTTGTTATTTACAAAATATTTAGTCCCAGACACCAAAATCTGACCATGTTTATTAATTTGTTATTTGTAAAATATTTAGTCCCAGACATCACAATCTGACTATGTTTATTAATTTGTTATTTACAAAACAATATGGCCATGTTTATAAATCTATGAAACCAATCTAATCACAAACACCAACATGTGGCCATGTTTATTAATTCTTGTTATTGACTGGTAAAAGTTTCAGTTCGCTCCTTATTTATTACTTTAATAGAAAATGTATTATTCTGAACAGTGTCAACGACCTCTTCTCTTTTGTTAAGCCATTCCACAGGTGTTAAAATAATAAAGTGTATTTAATCTGGTCTCACCAATGTACTATTTACAACAAGTATGTAATATCAAATAGTTTAAATCGGGCGTGCTGATGTCAGCATGTTTGAATTCTACTTGGGGTCAGTGTTGTCAAACATTTCTGTACTGTGTAATTGGTGGGAAAGGCGTCTACAAAATATATAATATTGGACTATATTTGGCTATCTTCATATAATTCAGCGCATTGTTTATTAAAGCTAGCAATCAGCTTTTCAAATTTCTAAACTTAATCATAGAGACGAGTAACCAAAACTGTATTTTAAGATATTGATACTTGTTGAGTTACCCCAATATTTATTAAATGTTGTCATTAAAGTACGCGTTTATTTCAACAAACGATTCATGTATATCTGCAACAATGTGGTGTCGTGCAAAATCACAAAACCAGTTTAAGTCGGTATCTGTCAAATGAGTTTTGGCTTATGAACAAGTTAAAGGCTAGATGTACATAGCATAGAGAGTAAGGGTCTAAATATCTAACCTTGAGGTATCCCTGGGGAACCACAGGCATGATTGTACCTTGTGTTGTTATTGACACTATAATTAACGAATTCTAATCCTCTAATTCGGGATATACTACCCTATTTGTTATTTTCAAAGTTTGGGATATGGGATCCGAGCAACTTAAATGTCATAGACATTAAGGGCCCAAATACCTATCCTTAAGGAATCCAGACATTACTGTACCTTGTGTTGTTATTGACACCCATAATTAACTAATTCTGATTTTGTTCAAACTTTAAGATATGTGACTTCATTGTGGGTTTTTTTTCAGTTTTTAATCCACCATTATCCGATGTATTATTAAAGGTACAGATACCTATAGTAGATAACAGTGTCTGTATAGGTATTTATGCTCAATCGTATTATAGAAACACTAATATATGTGCAGGTGATTTGAGAGGGGGCAAAGATTCGTGTGGGGTAAGTAACAAAATAATAAAATAAAATAAAACCAATTATACGGACAATCAAAACCATTAGACAAAGTTATAAAAAACGTTATAGGCACAAAAGTGTAATCAGGCAAAATAATATAATCAGCATATAGACTGTTCACCGTGTACAAAATACACGACAAGCATTGGTAACAGGTGTCCGGAAGAGTAATACTTCAGAAATAAGGTGGTTTTATGAGTAGCATACTATGACCTTCGTTACGTGTAAAACGAAAATGGAGATTTTGAGTAGCATATTATGACCTTTGTTACGTGTAAAACGAAAATGGAGATTTTAAGAATAGAATATATATATGATTACCTCTTTACGTGTAAAATGAAAGTGGAGATTTTGAGAGCAGCATATCATTACTGTTGTTACGTAAGCAATAAAATGACTGGCGTTGTGCTAGCTAACTGAGTTTGCACATTTCAACAATTCCAATTGACAGGGGTTCCGGTACATACATGGATAGCACTCCGATTATCTTCTCGCCCAGACTGTCAGTCCTGCAAGGGTCAAACCTGAAATAAACCTTGGAAATAGCTATACTCATATCGCATAAACAAAATTACTCAGTTATGGGTTAGATCTTCCATAGCAACACTCGAACGGTGTTTGCTCATTACACATGGCCATAACAACATTAACAGAGCTACAGATTTGTATCTCCCATAGCAACCTTGGAATAATACTTGGACGCAGGTATTTTAATAGAGCATAAACAAATTAACACATCTATAGGTTTAACATTCGATACATGCTTATCAGACAAAGAGAGTTTGTATAAAACATGCTAACAATAAGGAATGCTACCAAGACCTTAAGGGGTCGGACGGTTGATATGTTGATATTAAAATCAATTTCACATGTCAAGATGGCAGGAAGCGTTTATTATGTAACACAAATTAACACATCTACGGGTTATATCTCACATAGCAACTACTAATGTTGAAGGTGGTAAAACACCCAAACAACCTCCAACCCCTATCCCTGTGGTCATGCAGAAGCGTAGGACGTTAAACCCCATTTCATTTATTCATTTCGTGTGGTCATATTTCTTTATCTTTGGCTAGGGGGCCTTGTGGACGATTTATTGTATCATAACAGTATAATTATAAATGTGCTTACTATTTTCAGGGTGATTCCGGTGGACCATTGATATGTCGGCGAAACGGAAGGGATTACGTTGCTGGAATCGTTTCAGCAGGATCCGGATGTGCACAGATAAATAAAGCAGCAATATATACCGATGTTTCAGCATATACCAACTGGATTAATAATTATATTAACTCAGGGAAATAACAAATTGGACATAATATGTTGACGATTTACGGAAACGAAGCATAATCAAAATGTCATTACCGGTTGCCTTTTCAGATCTTTTTTATCCTTTGTGTAATTAATCAATTTAAATTAACACTGTAATGCCGTATTTTTCACTTTTTTACTTCATGAAATATATTTTGGTTTTACATTTAGAGCTCCAACAAGAGTTAGTCAAGTTTACATGTTGAACGGTAATCCTTGTTCTGCACTAAGATTGTACGTTGTGGCCTTTTTCGAGTATATAATCAATTCACACTAGTTATTTTGTTGCGATGTAGGTAAATACAACCGACAAGTTAGCAAAGGGTGGATATATAACACAATATTTACATTTCAAATGAATAAGTTTGTAATTGCTAAATTACTATAATTTGTAAATTGTGAATATGTTAAATAGAAGCTTACACATTTAATGTCGTTTTCGGTTAGATCTCTCGTTTGTTCCGATTAGAATTCTGAAATTAAGTGTAAAACGAAAGTAACGTTCATGATTATTATACGTCATGACTGGCATATAACTGGAGAGTTTTTAGTTGTTACCTCACCATATGTTAATAGTATTACAGACACACTTAAATAATTTACAATATATTGACAATAATCGCATAGTCAACAACGAACTTACTTATCAAAGTCGGTTCCGGTATGATTAACCACGCTATATGTGACGCCACTTCCGGTTGATAGGTAATATCTCCATAACCGATTTTCTCTAGATGCATGGGGTTAACACCGAAGAGTTCCGATTTGACCTCAAAGGCTAGCATTTATGTTATGATATTTTGTTCAAACGATTCAATGAATTAGGTTTTTTTTCAATGCTATTTTAGAAATATTTTACATGTACATGTTCTCGAATTTCTTTGTTCAGATGTTGTAAGATATAGTTTGTCCCCTTGCCTTTAAGTCACGCGATACTTTATCTGTCCTCGACCTTTGAACTTCATGGGTCTTCAAAATTAAACCACTGCACAAAGCATATTTACAATAACCTCATTTATTAAAAAAAAATAAAAATAAAAAAAAATTAAAAGAGAACTGACGGAATTAAATTACTTTCGTCAAACACTGAAACACTCAGATATTTTGTGCAGTTTAATTACTAAATCCGGCCAAAATTGTTATGTGTATTGTTTATTATAGGGTTTTTGTATTAGCTCAAGGTAATGTTTAACTGTATATATTTTGTGATATTGTATTTTGTCCAAAACTATCTCGAAGGAATGGTATAACTGGACTGGCAGTTTTTAAAATTCCTTTAAGATAATACCGTCATTTTTTGGTATCATTTGTTTAGGCCTTGCTATTTGGGAATGGAAATTCAATGCGTTATCCAAAAAATATTACTTTTACTTTCACTTCCGGTGACGTTTAATATGGCGTTATTACCCTATCTGATATCTACTATTTACAGTGACCATTGTCTCATAGAGGAGGAGAACGCTAGATCGTAGACGGTCATGTACATATTATCATGTTGACGAAATCTACAGGTCCTAGCTCTTACACTAACCCACAATCCTCATATGACGTCATATTTGCAGGACCGCCTCCGATCTAGCGTTCTCCCAAAGAAGTATAGTTTTTTCAAAGAGCTTCCGGTGGCAATAAACTATAGAGTTACCATATTTATATTAATAAGCATGCAACATTGATTCCAATATTCTAAAATGGCAGGGTTCAATCAAGGGTCCTATTATGTACATATGTAGGTATATTCGTATTTAAATACATGTAACTATATAAGAAAAAAAGTAAACTTAAAATAAAAAAATATATGAATATTATTGTTAACATGTTGTGTTGTGTATAGACCAATATATTTATGGTTTATTCTCTTTTTGTCATTTATATTAACATTTCTCAATTGTTATTTTTACTCTTGTAAAGGTTGTCAATACATTTATATTTTCTATTTATTTGTAATATATCTGTATATTTTTATGTCTTTTCAAAATATCCTAGACAACACTGTATGTATGTAATGACTTTTTTACCATTTGGATAATTTGGTTATCCTTGTGACGTTATCATTTTGTTAAAGAATAGCCCTGGTAACAAATTTTTCTCTCTGATTTTGAAAACCAGATACGGTCAGGAGATAGTATACACTTGGAAAACAACCGCCATACTTGTTTTCAATTTCTTGAACTAACATGAAGAAATTGAGAGCTGTCTATATCTTACTGGATGTGGAAACTTCGGTTGACACGGCTAAAAGCGGAATGGGGCGTGGCCTGCCTATGTGTTTGTCCGCCCAAAGCATTCGCCATGTTAGTTCAAGAAATTGAAAACAAGTATGGAGTTCAGCTTTAACTACTTTTAGAAAGTAGCAATACGACTTTTAATTCGAACAGACATATTTTGCTTTTTAAAAAAAAGAGCTGAATATATTATGTCATTGTGCACAGCACATGTATATTCTCTCTAAATTTAAGTTGGTGGTGGGTTCGACTAATCCTTTCCTAAATCTCTTTATACAATTATATTCTTTTTATCTATTCGTATGTAAAGAATCTACATCTATACTAAATCCGTATAGAGTAATTAAAATTCACTGTGTGAAAACGAACTCCAGAAATTTGCTATGATCTTAATTGTGACACAGAATCTCAAAATATAAAATAGGAGCTATTGTTTAGAAATATGGTACAGAATCTCAAAATGTTAAACCAATCTGATTAAAATCCAGATCTATATTTCGTTTCGTGTTTTTATACAAGTCCGTAGTAAATGGACGAGATTACCGAGGCCCAAGAGCCAAAACAAATGGTCGCGTTCGGGCCTGACTATGTACTGATGTGTTTCAATTTGCATCTTGTGTAAATATATTTCAGCTTTTTATATTAACAAGGTGCTTTAAATTAAAATATAATATTTTCTTGTTTATAATAAAAAATAAAAATAAATCCATAATGTCATTAAAATATTGTGTTCAAATTAAACTATAACTATATTTATACAAACGAAGTAATAAAAGCTGTTTATATTTGTTAATAATTTTTCCTTTTTTTGTATTCAATGTATTATAAGTTGAAAATTACTTCATTTTATGATAACGAGGTTGAGGCTTGTTAACGTGTGTTGCTTCAAGGGTAATATTGTAGACAGGTAGAGCGAGAGAGAGAGCGAGGGGGGGGGGAGAGAGAAATGGGGTTTAACGTCCACTCAACACAACTAGGTCATTTCGGGACTAACATCTGGTTTTAATTTTATTTCAATACATAATTCGCTAGCGCTTAGGGGTCTTTAGCAGTGGGGGAAAACCGGAGTGCCCGGAGGAAACCCACGAGGTTGAGAAGGCGCCCCTATCTTCATGCCACATACATGGCCGGCCAGCTAGAGGTCGAAGCGCGGCACTCTAGACCACTAGGCCACCACCCCACCCCCTCTCCACAAGAAAGAGAAGTAGGAAGGAAATAAAGCAGCATTTGATGAGTCTTGTAGAAACGTATTAATGTATCTCCTGACAGCTATGAAACTTTGTTATTTTATCAGACATTTGTCTTTCTCGTTAGGCATGTCCACATGATATGAAATTACCTTTTTTGTGAAATTTGAAAACACACAAAGCCAATGAAATGAAATGGGGTTTATAACGTCCTACTTTTCTGGCAATCGTTGGATCCAGCAAATTCGAACGGTGGTATCCTGATATCGGGACGGCGAGTATGTTTGACCTACCGTGTCGTATTCAATCTTTTAACTAGGACGTTAAACCGAATCTCATTTCATTTTTAAGTTTTCGTTTTATCTCGGCTGATGTTTTACTAGACACGAGGTTGCGTGGAGCTACTTGAAACCAACGACTAATCTGGAAATCAACAATATGTTTATGTTTACGCGAGAATTGTGTTCTACACAGTGGAGCAATTTCTTGAAATCGGGCAAATGATCTGATGGAGATCATGTGTGCATTTTTATGTCCCCTCAATTTGAGTCTTGATTCTTGAATAATGTTTGAGACTAGCTAGGTGGTCAATTTGAATCCTGGGAAGGAAGGGTAAAATGATAAGATAGAGCGCCCAACGATGATCGCCGATCCATTTAATTAAACATTACACCCTACTTTTCATACTACAAGGGTTACCATTACAATCCATTCGGCAAACCTCAGCCGATTCCAGTACCCCACATCTAGCCTCGGCTGTGTTACCAAGTTCGCCATTGGAACTTCATTCATGTTCCCGGTTTACCAACGACGTTGCCCATGACGCCTTTGAAAAATGTTTTACTATACAAATATTTCAAAGTCTGAAGCTGTTTTTTCTTTAACGTTTATCCGATTTTCTTTATGCAAGGACAGGTTTGCAGTGGTAATTCTACACACTCTTCGACGACTAAAATGTGAGAATTTCTTTCTAAAAGTAAACCGGTGCCGCATCGAAATTGTATAGGCGTGGGTACATATCACTTACCGTCATACAGCCGAACTAGATGTAGGGTACCGGAATCTATCGAGGTTTTCCGGTGAATTACAACAAACAGCTAGATAAACAAAGCATGCCGTCATCGTAAAATCGATGATGGCGACCACATGCCAACCGAGCACTCGGCAAACATAGCTTTTTAAAAAGAGGTTCTCAAAATGACGTTGTTCGAAGGGGGTGAAGAGGCATTGCAAAGGTGTATTTTGGTTAAAGAAAACTGGTTAACTTTGAAAGAAAATCTGCTTCAGACATTGACAGCTTTGTATGTTTTCAAAAACACCTTTCACGGGCGCCTTCATGAGCGCCGTCAGTTTTAATCTGGGAATTTCAAAGCAATTCAAATGGCGTAATTCGTCATACAGCCGAGGTTAGATGTAAAGAACAGGGATTTGCTAAGTGGGCAACCGCACTTTATGATAACAGGCCTAAGTTTGCACATAGGCATGCTAGAACTATGAAAATGGCGCCAACCAATCCATTAAAACGATTCTCCATATTAAAATCGAAGATGGCCACTATAACTGACGAAGGACGAAGGGGCGTATTTTACCATTTAAAAAAACTGAAATATGTATTTCCCTATTTTATGGACGAATTACGTGTACAGCACTGTGTAGCAATATTCTGCAAAACAGCACCAAACCAGAACTGTAGTAATATCAAGTCTACGGTTTTTAGTTTTAGTTAGTGATATTGCTATATTGTGGGTTTAATATATCGATTTATTTTATTATCAGTAGTGGAATACCCCGTTTTATCACTAAAATAAAGTGTTATTCCACTGGCTAGCAGTAGTTCATGTTGTGTTTACCTAAAATGATTGTAAAATCATAATATAAATAGAACATTGAATTTGTCGTTTTGTCGTGAATAACATATTTTATTTCATCTCTAAGCAAGAAAACGTTTATATTTTTACTCATGCTACGCATTCGTGAAAATATAAGTTTTCATCCTTCTCGATGAAATAAAATATGTTATTCACTCTAAAACGACAAATATCCTCTGTTAGTTTTAACAGTTTAGGTGACGTCATTTGCCAGTCGAGTTAAATGTGAGATATACATGTACCCCGTAAACATGGTTAGATATATTTGGTCGAAGGACGCGAGCGGTAAACAGGGCTAGCGCTAATCCGAACACTAGCCCTGAACCTCGCCCTAACGCTTACCCTAACACTAACCTACAATCTCATCAAAAAGCGTGCCCTAACTTTATTTACATCCCAGCGACCTTGACGAAAATTGAATTGACCATTACAAATAGATCTGGTCATGTAGACACGTGTAATCGATTTGATGTTTGCTGTTTTACTTCTTATTACTTGTTTTAATGACATGAAGGCGCGGTTATTTATTCTATATCATAGACTGTACACTCGGTGTGAAATCAATAATAAATTAGATGAAACTCAGTTTGGATTCAGAAAAGATAAGAGTACAATTGATGCCCTTTTCATTCTCAATGGTTCAATCACCCACTCACTTGATAACCGTCTTAAACTTTATTGTGTTTTTATAGATTTGCGTAAAGCGTTTGACATGGTGAATAGAGATCAAATGTTGTTCAAACTTAACTCAATCGGTGTTAGTTCTAAATTGGTAACAATAATCAAATTAATGCACAGTAAAGAGAGCAGTTTTGTAAAGTTTAAAGGGTTATTATCATCAGCATTTTCAAGTTTTTCAGGAGTGAAACAAGGGGAGTCACTATCCCCACTTTTTTTTTATATATTTATTAACGACTTAATTATTATTATTTTTATTATACATCACTTATATAGCGCTATCTTCCACATACTTGCTCAGGTGCGCTTTACAATGAATATATGTATAGAAAGTATAAAATCAGCAAAACTAAAGAACTTATATCTATAAAATCAGTACAAAAATAAATAAATAAATTATCTATAAAATACATATAGTGAAGATTTTAAATCAATTCAACAATTAAAAGCCTCTTGAAATAAAAAAGTTTTAAGTTTAGATTTAAAAGTTGTTAAAGGGGTACAACTGCGAATACTATAGGGTAGGCAATTCCACTACTTTGGGGCTGGAAACGAAAACGATCGCTCTCCATAACTTAAGATGTTGGCTCTTTTCCCGTTAATAGAAAGTTGTCTTTGGATGACCGTAACGTTCGAGATGGTTTATAAATATCTAAACGACATGACAGGTAAATTGGTGCCTTATCATTAAGACACTTAAAAATCAATAAAAGTATTTTATATTTAATTCTAAAAACAATAGGCAGCCAGTGCAGTTGAAATAAAACTTGGATTATATGCTCATTATATTTTGTGCGTGTAATCAGTCTGGCTGCTGAATTCTGTACTATCTGGAGTTTATCAATAATGCGACATGGAAGGCCAATCAATAAGGAGTTGCAACTTTCCAGTCTGGAGGTAATTAAGGTACTTATAAGTGTTTGTATTGCGTCAGTGGAGAGGTTATTGCGAATTTAACTAATGTTACGTAGATGATAATAAGATAATTTACATACATTATTTACATGAGACTCTAAGTTCAGGTGACTATCAAACATTACACCAATGTTTCTAGCAGTTTTTACTGGCTCCATCGAAACGTCACCGATAGAAATATCAATGTTATCTGGAATCTTTGCTTGAATTGTTGGTGAGCTAATTAAAAGATACTCGGTTTTATCATCGTTTAACTTTGAAAAATTGGTTGACATCCATCGTCGTATTTCATTAATACAAGATTCTAAAAAATACTTAGTTAAAACAAAACCATTTTTAACAATTAGTTTGAACGAGATATACAACTGCGTATCATATGCACAAAGTTGATACTGGATATTATACTTTTTTATTATTTTACCCAAGGGCGAGGTATACAAGCTGAACAGAATTGGACCCAAAACCGAGCCCTGTGGGACACTGTATGAAGGGCCAACATCTTCAGATTACTTGCCACTGACAACAATAGATTGTTTTCTATCAGTTAAATAGGATCTGAGAAGGTCGATTGCAGAGCCAGATATACGAAAATCAGATATTAAACGAGAAATTAGAATTCT
Organism: Patella pellucida; assembly: GCA_917208275.1. Classification (NCBI taxonomy): domain Eukaryota; kingdom Metazoa; phylum Mollusca; class Gastropoda; family Patellidae; genus Patella; species Patella pellucida. The sequence goes on from OU795039.1 coordinate 71,297,902, forward strand.
ATGATCGATGGTATCAAAGGCAGCCGACAGGTCTAACAATATAAGGAGAACACAATTATAATTATCTAGTGATTTTGAACTCTAACAAAAGCAGTCTAAGTGCTGTGATGCTTGCGATATGCACTTTGAAATACTTCAAGAAGTTTTTAATTGGTAAGCTATGCATTTCTCAAGGATTTTAGAAATAAAGCTAAGATTGGAAACTGGTCTTGTAAATGTTCGGGTCCAGAGTTGTTTTTTTTTAATTAATGGAACAACGATTGCACAGTTGATCAAGTGAGTTACTGAAGGGGGTGTAGAGTCGAGGCATTCTTTTAAAAGCCAAGTAGATAATGGATCAAGGGTGCAAGACTTTGAATTTGATGAACAGATTAACTTTTCAATTTCATGATCTGCAACAGGTGAAAAGGCTTCTAGATTACAGTTTACGTTAGACAGAGCGGCTTAGGTTGTAGTGCAGAAGTGCTACTTTCTGGGGGTTGTAGCTTATTGCAACACTTACAACGAAGACTCAGATAAATAGTAAAAATTGTACTTTTAATAACGAGTGTGCAAAACTGGTTAACGGTCACAATAACGAGATAGGTATCGCTAGGGCGAGCCGGTCACCAAGACTAAAGTTACAAGAGAATACAGAAAATATATACAAGCTTAGGATTTAAAAAAATATATAATAATATTTGATATAATGTTAAATTGCACATAGGAAACAGATTAAGTATAAACTCAAACAGTTAAACGTTTTGAAAGATAGTGAGATATCAATTCGGACATTGGTCAATTACTACTTTTAACAAAAATTATTTATAACATATATACAAAGATACACTACAACAGTACTGTAGTCTGATGAAGGTGATTTGTTCAAATCACTTCTGATTTTTGTAATTTTTGAAGAAAAGAAGTTAGCAAATCTATTAGGTAAATCAGTTACATAATCAGTTGAAAGTTTTATGACACCTTTATTATGATCGAGTAGCGAGTTAACAACTTTATAAAGTTATTTCTGTTTATTTTCACTGGATTCTATTTTGTCTGAATAGAAATATCTTTTTGCTGATTCAATTGTTCTAACCACTACGAGTTTTGCTTTTTTGAATATTCCCCGATGAACATGTAGACCAGATTTTCGCCATGTCCGCTCTGCCTTGTTTTGTTCGATCTTTGGGAGATGGACGTCCTCATTATACCATTCAGTTCCAGCACGAACCGTAACTGATCTGGTTTGTAATGGGAGTACAGTATCTATAATGTTTTAAAGAACAGTGTTATAATGGATAGCTTTATCGTTAATTTCATTTATTTCATATATTTTGGATAATTCTGAATTCGGGATTTCATGTTTCAGATTATCTTTGTCCAAAGTTTTGAATCTTCTAAAACATATATTTCTACGAATGGGCAAAGGTTTTCTGATTTCGAGATCAAGGATTACGCAGTAATGGTCCGATATCAGCTTATCAGAGACAGTGATATTAGTAGGCAAGAATTCATTCTCCCTTGTTATAACTAGATCTAGAATATGTCCAAGAATATGGGTAGGATCAACAATATGTTGACGTAGAGAATACAGCTGTAGCAGATTACTAAAACGGGTCGCCTAATTCAGCGAAAATCCAATTTTTTTACTCTTAGAAAATATCAAAATAGTATATATTTTATGCTCTAGGTGTAGTTGTTCAGGTGGTACAGATGTCCAGTGTACACATTAACATGCACGATTGTTATTCATACTTCTATTAATTATCAATGTATATTTTTTTATATTTGTATACATGTTTTGGCTGCAGCAAAACTTTTGCTTCGCCTGTAATTAAGTTAAAGTCATCACCGTAAAGGACATACTTAGCTGATTGGTCAGACGTACAATTTAACTTCGACAATTTTGGGCGTGTAAAATTTGTACTTTTCATACAATAACAATAATCTTCAAAAGATATCATCGCCATTCTAAAATTTTAATTGCTAAAACCTATCAAGTGTACGATTGGTGACGTTGCAGCAGAACCTGACCGAGTAAATAAGTTGCATTAAAAATCTAAACATATTATTTTTTTTTTTTAAATATTTTGCAACGGTTTCATCTTAAACAAATATCTAGTGTTTGCTAAACGAGATTTTATCGTATATTCGTGATTGAACAACACAGCGTTCCTCCTTAGGATTGTAATTAAAAATGTCATTTTGGTTTTGAATTATTTATTCAAAGGGAAACGTTTCTGAACGCCAATCAATGGGTTCATCGAATATCTATTGAACGTTGACGCATTTCAGTTCAGAAGCCAAGGAAAAAACTTATAACCCGCCCATACGAAAAGCAAATTGATGTTCTTAACAATAAGTTATTTGATCAGGGAAGTGGGCATTTAAAGGCGTTTATTTGTATTGGACTTCGTATTCTTGGTATTGTTCAGTTTCTTTATTGTCTGTTCTTTTCGGGGTTTTTTACTGGATTGAAGTGACATGGTTGTTTGGTATTTGTTTTTAATGGTTTATTTTTTTGTAATTCTTTTTTTTTTGGTATTTATAAAGTTTTTTTTATTGAAGTGGTTTAGTTGTTTGGTATATTTTGTTTTTACATGGTTTCTTTTTTGTAACTCTTTGTTTTGTTTTTTTGGGAAGGGTGTGGGGTTTGTAACCGTTTGTTTTGGGGGCTTCTTTTGTTTTTGTTTTTCTTTTTCTTCTATGTTTGTTAAAGGTGGGTATGGGATTTTTAATATTGAAAATGCCTAATTCCTCTCTGTACTAGTTCATTGGATATAACCATTGTAATCAATTGAATCATGTTTAAATAGGACCATCTTTGTTATCCCGTTGCTTTATCACAGAAAAAGCCGTTCTTAAAGTAATTAATAAAATTTCTGGCGCTATCTGAACAATGCAAACTCACAAATCCTAAATTACTTTTATGAATATAAGGGCATGAGAAACCTGGTATATGTTTTGTTTAAATTGATTCAAAACACTTTCTTTAGTCTTCAATGGCTGAGCCTTTAACGGCTTCGGTGCGATTAAATAGTATCCATCAATATCCTGTTGAGTGCATACCTCTTATATACCCTAATACAAATAGTAAACGGCAAATAAAATATATGACACAGTTTATAAAATGTGAGATTATTCACATTCGAAATATTAGTTTTTGCTCAATTCTAAATATAAATGGCTTCTAAAAAAGAAGTAGGGAGGTGGGGTAGAAATGCTCAACAGCTGTTGCTTTTGTTGTTCTTATATCTTTTTGGTGGCCACCCTCTGTGAAAGAATAGGAAGGGCTCCGATGGACACGGAACACAATTTTTGATATAACGTTACAATTCCAAGATGGCTGCAGCGACGTCATAAACGGTTCAAAGTCCAATTATTAAGCGCATACTTAATTCTCTGATGGGGTTTTATTTTGTATGTATTAACTTTAATAAATCCCTAAACTAGATCTTTGATTTGACAAATATTATACTCGATACAAATTATATAATCATCAGCACCTGGACTAATGAAGAAGGCGCTAAAGGAAATTTTACCCGGGCAGCGGCGCCACTGCTCTCACTTATTCTGATTTCCAATATTGCCAAGGGTTATTTTACGTGTACGGCAACGTGTACACACATTAACTCAGATTTCCTCCCCGCCTAGAACGACTATGCCGCTCTGTTCCATACAAGACCCGACTGTCCGACCTCACGCTGAAACTTTCTTGACCCGCATCTGGAGGCAACATAGCACCTCCTGGTTAGTGAGCCAGCGCCTTACTCGTTGAGTCACCGTGGCTCCCCGATTACGGAGAGCCTGGCATCGGTAAAGATTAAAAAATGAATTAAGATATGGCCCAAACTTCGCTGATTTTGAAATAAATATTAACGCTTTCCGTAGGAAAAATGACTTTTTGTATGGAAAGCGTTAATATTTATTTCAAAATCAGCGAAGTTTGGACATTATTGACCAATACGGTGTGTCCTCACTGTGCCCACTTTTGATTAATCCAATTAAGGTCTAATTAGGATTAGTGTATTAAGCGGATTAGCATTAGGTGTTATAGGTAATTAGATGGAAAACCCCCCCAAATATTTCTGTATTTTTTTTTTATTTTTCGATGTTTTATATATATTTAATAAAAATATAACATACATGGATATATCATACATCACACAAAAACAAGATAAACAATGAAAATTTACAATGTAGTTAAACGGGCATACTCGAAAACAGTCTTTATACCGTTCTGAAGATCTATTTTCAGAGTTTGGAGTCGGGTTTCTAGTTAATCTTTTAGTGGCATTTAGCGATCGGGAAACACATTAACAGAACACAGTTTTTATGGGATACAATCACTAGTTTATTCTACAGCACGACGTTTCGACAAGTCTTAGTATCCTCTTATCGTTATCAAGCACAATCGTTATCAAACTAGTGATTGTATCCCATAAAAACTGTGTGCTGTTAATGGGTTTCTAGTTGCCTGTACTTTCTTCTCTTAGGCCGTAATTGTCCGTTGGCACCTAACTGGAGAATGGTTACTTCGGAGTAAGCTTGTTCATTCTTTAAAAAAGCCACCAACTTAAAAATATTTGGGTGAGGGGTGGCAATAATGGATGTTGTCTTGGAATGCCATCCTTCAACATGGTTCATTGTGCGTGGACCTTCAGTGTGGAAATGGTTCCACATCATTCTGCTATGCTGCCCCTCCATCCAGAACTCAGTTACGTAATCTGCAAATTGCAACACTCTGGCATCTTGGAGTGGTGCATCATCAAGGGCACACAGCCATACATCTTCAACCTGCTGTAATGGAATTAATGGTAATGCTGCTGCTTGCTTGACGATTTTATTGATTTCTGGCACCCGAGAAAAATCTGCTTGTAGTTCATATTTCTGCGCATTACGCCAAATACACTGACCAAAGTGAAAAAAACAACCTTTTTTCTGACCTCGGCAACACAGTTCTCACCAATTATAAGACTGAATATTTAGTCACTTTCAATATTTTTGTTCCATCTAATTACCTATAACACCTAATCCTAATCCGCTTAATACACTAATCCTAATTAGACCTTAATTGGATTAATCAAAAGTGGGCACAGTGAGATGTAACCGACCAATACGTCATGTACACTAGAAGATGACTTATTTATATCTAAAACAATTATGACAACCGATCGTAATTAGTTCATTGTTAGTCATTGTTGGCCATTGTGTTGTCTTTATAACCAATCACGATTGTACAGCGTCCCACCTAGTGACGCGTATTAAAGCCATTGTACTTACAGACTCTAAAATACACAGACGAGCTACATTTCAAAAAGACGTTTGTCTATTTTACAAACAAGAAAGTGAAAGGATACCCCGTTAAACGCCTCTTCTTTAAACTAATACAGTATTCTTTTCTCTAACCAACTTTTATTACCTTCTCATCTCTCTGTTTCGTTTCGCTAATGTTTATCTTTCACTTTATGTAAAGAGTGGCTTTTTTTTACCTGCGTAGATGTAGTAGATACCTTTTGGTTTTAAACCACTCCCGGAAATTACCAAGAGAATAATGTTTGAAACAGTTTGAAAAAAAGGCCTAGTAATTAAGACTATTGTGATCATTTTGATTGGAATTAATTGTTTGAAATGATGATGCCTCAATTATTTCTGCTGCTTGTTCAGCTGTTTGTTGTCTCTGTCCTCCCTATAGATGGTAAGTTTATTTGAATTGTACTCATGAATCATTCCTGACTACTATTTTAGTTTAGTATTATATGTCACAAGCTGCACACGAATTTAATACAAATACGAACAATCGTTATTTAGGAAGTTGTCACTGTGTCTTCGCGCTTCGGTCAAGAGACAAATCGAGGGGGGGGGGGGGTGCGGAGATTGTATTACGCTGAAAACGTCTCGTTTTTATGATGGGATCCTACAAGGGTTACGTACTCGGCCTATACTGTTTATATTATCTATGGTCCAATATATTACGGTTTTAACCATAAAAACGACTTCCCTGTAAGGTTTGAGGCTCAATACCATGTTACTCACTCCAATATTGTGACAAAATGGACTCGAAAAATGTTAACCGTGTGTATGGTGCATAAACATAAATTGGCTTCATGCAAGGCCACCATGTTGATTAACCATGTAAAAAGACAATTTTGAACATGTTAACAATTTTTTAAGTACGACTGGTTTGCATTTTATGACCCATTAAAGGCCCAATACCACTCTTATTGTAACTGAATAATATGTTCCAATCTTTATTCTGGTCAACAAATTGTACTACTAGTATTTTACAATATTTCAATTAATTGATGATACAAATTTCATCTTAACACATCTAATTGAAAAAAATTGGAAAAAATCAACTAAATGATTTGAAAAGCCTAACGTGAACCTTTTTAAATGTACAAGTAAAATAGGATGTACTGGATAATTGAGACAACAGGTAGGACACTTTAACATCTAGTGGTTAGAATAAAGCTATTATTTATTTTCTGGGGCTGTCAAGCCAGCAAGAGTGTTATTGTCCCTTTAAGGGTATAATACTTTCTGAAAGCAACGACAAGCAAAACGTTAGGTGTCTGACGCTAGTTACACACCTATAGACAAAGAATTCTGATCACATATTCATGGCGTGCATCTGCTGATCTCTGAAAATACCCATATCAATTGAGTGGTAAGTCGATACATAATACAAATACACACCGTGCTAAATACCACACCTCGGTGCATGTTTATTTCAGATTTAGCCACAGCTTGCAAAACACAGAACAACAATCTCGTATACAAACAGTTGTAATTTCAATTCATTAAATAGCGAGAGAGAGAGAGCGAGAGAGAAAGAGAGAGACAGAAAGACAGACAGAGATAGAGACAAAGAGTGAGAGAGAGAGAGAGAGAGAGAGAGAGGGAGGGTTTAACATCCACTCGACACAAATAAGTCTTTTCGGGACTAACATATTATGGTACAATAATATTTCAATAATTCGCTTGCGCGTAAGGGTGTTTAGCAGTGGGAGGAAACCGGGGGACCTGGAGAAAACCCACGAGGTTGGACAGGCGACCCTACTCCGTTGTCATTACAACCAGGGATTTGAAACCACGCCAGTTGACTCAATGACTCAATAAATTGTATCTGTTATAGATATGTGCAGATTATAAGTCTTGTCAGACGTGTATGTATTGTTATGTGTGGAATGCCATATTGTCACTGAATAAAGAGCAAGGGTGTGTGTGAGAGGGTTGGGGTGAGGTAACATTTGGTGCGGAATGGGGCGAGAAAGATAATTTCCCTTTTACCTCTGCCTCTCGCAGCCATAACAACCCACCAGATGAATAATATTTACTTAGGAATTTAAACAAAAGCTGTTAACTATATGCATATTTTGCTGCTTTATTGTATGTTTTGTACTGTATTTGTTTGATACGTAAACTTGAATGGGCGTTTAACTTTGTTTTATAGTGCATCTTTGTATATATTTTATTACTTTTTAATATTAGTCAAAATAGCAAATGAGCAATGTCCGAATTGATATCTTACTAATCTTTCAAGTCTTTGACCGTTAACCAGATTTCGACACTCGTTATTAAAAGTACAATTTTAACAATTTGTCTAATTTTCATCGTTAGTGTTAGAATAAGGTACAACTCCCAGAAAGCAGCACTTCCATCTAATAAAATAATTAGATATAAAACAATCTGATTGTTTATTTTTATATATGCAGAATGTCACTGAACGGATTTTTGGCGTTGAAAGCTACTAGATTGTCTCTGACACAATCAATAACGTACAGTTGTTTTTTTTTAAAGGGGGGGGGGTGCTATGAAAACCATCTGTGAACGTTTAGGGGCTTATTAAATAAAGACCAAACCATGTTGCATTTAGAATAGACATAGACACTGGATTATTAGTTGTAAATTTTAACACAAAATGAAATGAAGTGGGGTTTAACGTCCTACTAGTACTGTTCTGCTCCTAAAGTGGGGTAATGAAAACGGGAATTCATAACTTACTTAAATACAGTTCCAGTTCCAATATCCTCATTAGAAAGGGTTTTAAACTAAAAAGTAACGTTCATTTATATGTTGGTGTGACAAAGTGATATCATTAAGGTACATAGAACTTAATGAACTCTGCTAGTTTTGACAATACATGATTTTTTACTTTCTACTCTTTATAAACTGATGTTAAGGCACGGTCTTATTAAACATCTTATTAATTCAGTATGTTCTTTACAACCTACGTGGGGTCTTTGCACACGCTCCGCTTTACTTCAAAGGAATATGCACTGGTCAGTAAGCATACCGTGACGAGATAAAAAAAAAAGACAATTTCAAGAATGGTCATGAGTTGTATCTATTGTCCAAGGGTCTATATAGGGGAGTTCACTGACAGTTAGTCAGAGAGGGGAGCTGGAAGAAAAAGGAAGGCTTGGACGAGTGTATGGACTCATCCGAGTTCAGCCACTGCCTTTTCAGAGGGGCAGAATGGTAGATTTAATATTGGTATATGTGTTCCTGTAGAAGTCTAGTTCCCGATGTAGATTAGTTCATGTTGTATATACATGTATGTAACCGAAGCGGTTTTAGATATCTGGTTCAAATAAACCATATATTTATGAAACTGATCTCTGCTATACTAAAGATAGTATTACATTGGTTAATAAAATGAAATGTGGTTTAACAACATACTTTTCTACACCAAATGGGGCTTATGGGGTACAGAGGTCATACAGTGTACTATAGGAGCAATGTTGACCAGAAAACAGTGTTTCCTCCTCTACTAGTACACCGGCTGTAAGGCCAATCCGACGATTAGACATTGTGTCCTGTCAGACCCTCTCCCCGCACCACTGACAAGTGAAAACCAACCTGAAAGACACTGAGTACGTTCTCGACCTAAATCGGAATCAATCCTATAGGACCTACTGGTAAGTGAGATATTCAACTAAATCATATCTCGTAGAGTTTTAAAGCAACGACTAATTCCATGTGCGATGGGTATATTTCTTTTATTTTCAACCCGACAGAATGTCTTTGTTTTGACTTCAAATACATTTTCTTACGTGCACAATTTAACAATTAAAATGTCTTTCAGGGAAATGTGGGTACGATGCACTACCCAGTGGAGGAATTCCAACAAGTCGTATTCTAAATGCAGAAACGTCACAAAGATGTCAGTGGCCATGGATGGTCTCTGTTAGAAGAACTGGTACTAAGGATATGTGCGCTGGAGTATTAGTTGGTGAAGACAAAGTGCTGACAACTGCTCGGTGTTCAGCGGCGTAAGTAGGAATTCAAATTGCAGTACGGGACTGGGAGTGGAGTGCACTGGGCTCTTGTTATGGGCCCCAATAATACCGGAACCCCAAAGCATGTTTTATCGGTGTTCAGCGTCGTAAGTAGGAATCAAATTGCAATACGGTGAAGGGGTGGGGTGGACTGGGCCCCAATAATAACGGAACCCAGAAGAATATTTATCTATAGTTGTATGATTTTATGTTATATTTGTGTGTGTCAAATGAATACATGTATGTCTACACTATATTGACATACAGATTGTGTGGCGGTCAATGACCAGAATATGCCCCTTTTCACTGTTGATTCAAGGGCCCAGATGACATGTTCAGCCAGGTGGACCATGCAATCTCAATCCGGATCTTGTGTTGAGAGGTTAATTGTCAAAAAACAAACATTTTAGATTTATTTAAATTGATGCTCCAAAGTCTGGACTATGTATAGTTTCTTTATCTTCTAACTCAGGCGGTGTGCCTTAATTTACCTGTATCAGATGTCGGTTAAGTTAGTTAAGTACATCATTATGCACTTACGACAAGATGCATTCTCATACCACTTGAGACAACATTGAACACTTTACAAGATGAACTTCCCTGTGATAAGACGTCGTGTATGCCCCGTGCAATGGCAGTGGGGACCTTTTGATAACTTACGACAGACACCCTGAAAACAAAAATAAAACATTTCAGTTTAAGAAATCATTCAAATGGACTTACAGTATTCTGATACTAACCATTGTCCTGAAAATTGACACAGAATGCACTTAATATATATCTATAACAAGTGTTATCTATGATTTTAGTTTGGAGAGGTTGGGTGGACAGTTTGAAGTTGTGATTGGAGAGAATAACATTGAGGTAGAAGATGAAGAGGATGGACTTGGAAACCCAACAGAAACCATTGTACCAGTTACGTCAATGACTCAACATCCTGAATATGATGGCATTTGCATTTGTACGTAATACATGTTACTAGATTCTACATAGACACGTTAAATTTGGCAGGGTGTGGCGGTTCAATAACGGCAGGGTCAAGTTTAACTTGAAGCGACACCTTTAAAGTCGCTTATCAATGGTTTCATAAGGGTTTTTCTTTTTAAAAAAAAACATGGTCTTGTTGCATAGTGTTCCTTCTGCAAACACGTCACACGAAAAACATTGTCGGACCCCAATCATAGAGATGGTTTTGTATGCATAATTGTAATCAAATACGATCAAATTGGAGCTTCATATAAAGGCTGACGAATAGCCAAACAAATAAAGGAAGATATTTGTGGTAGTAACAGTGAAGATGAATATTAAAAAGAATTTTGTCATTTAAAAGTTTAAACGTCTTTTGTCGGTAGACTTCCTAGATTTGTTTACAGATCTGGCATCAGAGTGATTAACTCAATATCATCAGAATGTTTTGGCATTGTCATCCGGCAAACGCAATTAGTGTTTTAGTCCATAAAGACCCATTGTTTCCGATAATGTAATAATTTTAGTTTCTTGTCAAATGGTGGAAATTGCAACGGTCTAATTTCCGTACTAATTACAGTATTATTTGACGTAAGTTGACAATTATGTATAGAGTTGTCGCCGGACAATAATAAACCAGTTCTCCAAAAATAGTAAAGACATGGTCGCGGGATCTCGAAATAACCCTTACATACACACAATGGTGAAATAGGTAGTATTGATTTCACCAAGTAAATAAACGTGGTCTGTTTTATACGATACAGTATTTGAAAAATAATAAAACCCTGTACGAATAATCAAAACCATTAGACAAAATTCTAAGTCCTAAAAAACGGTATAGGCAAAATAGTGTAATCAGCAAGTGGATTGTTCACCGTGTAAAAAAATACACGACAAACAGTGGTAACAGGTGTCCGGGAGAGTAAGCCACCCTGCCTGGCGCCAAACCAGCCCTGTGGAACCTCCAAGGACTGGCCTTCTTGAGGGCAAGTATCTCATATGAGTACTCGTTAAACTCCTTCTGCGAAATGGCTTAGGATATTGGATTCAAACTAAATATAAAATCGCACACTATCTTATCACTCGGCAAACCTCAGCAGATTCCGGTACCCTACATCTAGCCCCGGCTGTATGACGGTAAGTGATATGAACCTACGCCTATACAATTGGGATGCAGCGCCGGTTTACTTATTCGGAAAACTTTCTGCTTTTTAGAAAGAAGTCTTACAATTGCGTCGTTCGAGGAGTGTTTAGAATCTGCTGAGGTTTGCCGAGTGACTATCTAATGTAACGATAAGTCCAAACCAGTCTTTATGATTTCATTGACCTTTTTCTATTTGTATTTCCAGCTAACGATATAGCTGTAGTAAGATTAGCTAAAGCTGTAGAGTATGGTGAATGTGCTCTACCAGCATGTGTAACAAACACGAGAGGTACTGATGAGAACTGTGATGACTATATTGAAGAATGTGTTATGGCTGGCTGGGGAAAATATAAAGGTATAGATGCAGAGGGGATGAATTAGGTTCAACGTTCACTCGACACAAATTAGGTCATTTCGGTACAAACATATGGTTCTTCAATGTTATTTTAATAATTCGCTGGCGCTTAGGGGTCTATAGCAGTGAGTGGAAACCACGATACTTGACATAATTGCAGGTTATATGATTTAAAGCGCATCAGTTTACCACTCAATCAACCTACCACCCCTATTGGTAACACGCTGCAGTTACATTTCTAATATACTAGGAGGCAGAATTAGAATAAATATTGATAAATGAGCAATTTATTATCCGTTATGCGGCTTCTAAAAGTGAGATCCAGGCATTTCCATTTGAATCCTAAAATGTAGTGATCAAATGTAAATATACAAAGTGAACTGGACCAAACAATTATCATAGCGTGCTTCCAAAATAAATATAGCCCGTTCTTATTATCCGGGAAGTTCATATAGTCTACAGTGTGTGTGTCTGCAGGGGGGGGGGGGGGGAAAAACAAAATTGTTAGCTATATAAATCCCTTAAACTAAACTGGGCAAACTGAACTGACAAGATAGTTTAATATCCCCCAGATAATAGTGCATGTTATATTGTTTCAGCTGTAGGAGCAGAGAAATCACCAAACCTACGATGGGCCTTTACTGAAATGTTAGGACCGGAAGTATGTAGTGCCATCTATCGGTACGGGGATAACTCTACATTACCCGAGAATATTTTCTGTTTGGATGAAAGCAAGAACAAACAGACAGCCTGCTTGGTACTATTATTTTACAAATCTTTATAATTGGGGATTTTCATAATACTATAACTTCACCAAAAATGAATCTCAGGTGATAGTGTTAATCCCTGTAATCCAGTACAAAATGATTGCGTGGATTCATCTTCAATTTTGAATTGTAATTGCAAAATCTACGTGGATCATCGGAAATTATATCATCTCTGTAGCCTTGTATCACATGTATGGTTATGTGATTGTCATTAACATTATGACACTGCTGGAGTTGATTCGGTCCATTTACCCTAGCAATACCCATATAATGAATATTGCACATCCTGTAATATAGGCACATTGTAACGGTACTCTGGGTTACTTAAAGGTACATTATTCAAGATAAAGATAAGAACTAGCCATTCTTGCTATAATAGTTCGAAAGTAGATGATGTAAAATGAATATTTTGAAAATTCCATTAAAATTACTCTTTTGCGAAGATATTGGCATTTGAAGATTGGCAGACGTGTGCAATAATTTCAACCACGGTCCTGGTTAGTCGAAGCTAAGCCTCGAACCTTCTGGGTCCGCCATATTTGATTAAATCGAAGTATCACTGAAACGTTTTAATCTGTTAATATCGGAGCAATCTGATGCCATCCAAAGTTGATTAAGGCCTGGATCAGTTAATTAATGTCTAATTAATACTTTAGAAAACATTTCAGGTCAAAAGAAAGACCTGCTATAGGCAGATTAAGCTCTTAACTAATGTAACTTTAAGTCGGTAATTTGTTAAACAACTGCCATAAGCAAATGGACAGTCCACCTCTAGTAAACCATTCATTGAGGCCATGATCATAAACACTACTATCTGTTCCTTCTTGGTATTGTGATGGTTGAGTGCCCAGTGAGATGTTTTGCACAACCTTCAAAGGTTCTCAGATTCCGTCTTGAAATACGTTATATCATATTGAAAGCGGGGGCATTTATCTTTTGTGTCTAACTATAAGTTATGTGTAAAGTAATACACTGAACACGCATCGGTAGTTCTAATTTTTTCTATAGGCGTTACTGTTTTTGACATCCGGAAAGGCGAATGATATTCGACTTCAGGAATGTCTGATAAAACAAAATCAAAAATAAAGTTTGGAAGCCTGGGTCATAAAATGGTTAAGGAGTTGTCAAACTATCAACCCTCAGTGAATTCTTGTATTTTATTGTTTTATTGTAGGGTGATGAAGGTGGAATGGTAATATGTAATCTCAAAGGAAAATGGGTGTTAAAGGGTCTTATCAGTCTGACTTCATGTGGAGATTCTTTACCCTCTTTGGCAGTTGATATCGCTAGTTCTACGATCAATGATTTTGTTTCCAGGAATTAATGATTTGTAAAGAAACCCTTTATGTATAGATAACTCTTGCTAGATCAAAACTAACCCCAATCTAAGATAATCCAATCTGATTAAACTACAGGAGCCTTATTGGTCTCTTTGTTTATTTTTGGGAGATGCTGATTGTAGGCCGATTTGAGAGGTTCGAGTGTTTCCGGGGTCCAAAATGGCCGCTTTATATAATTGAGAATGAGTTTGGCGAAAACTAACCCTAATCCTAACCCTAACCCTTTTTAGAAGACTGGATTTGGATCTTATCTACCTTTTACTCCTCCTAAAAGGGTTAGGGTTAGGGTACGGGTTAGTATTCCCCAAAATACTCATTTATATGAAGCTGCCATTTTGGACTCCGGCCATTTTGGAACCTCCCCAACCGGCCTAAAATTAACATCTCCCTATATTTTTACTGTAAAGGGCTATGTACTTGTTGTGTTGCGCCATCTTGCCTACATTTGATTACTATTTGCCACTGTTGTTGCCGTCTTCGCGAATTAAATAATTTTGATAATTTTATAATTAACATTCCAGTTTGTTTGTTTTATGTACGAAATGCACCTTTCTAGGCTTGCAACATAGTTTATCTTATGTAACATTATGTAAGATTTAAAAAAAGAGCTGCCAGTTCTTGTTATGATAGTTAAAAAATAGATAAGGTAAAAATAGTATATTGAACATTTCAGTCAAATAATTACTTCAGTATGAAAATTTAAAGAGTAGTGTAGTCTCGATGTTCATTGCTACTGTTGTTACAGTAATAAACAATCTGGGTTATCCATTTTAAAATTAAATTATTAAATGGCGATCGTATTTAAATCCGTTCAAAATCACAACCATTCGATGATCTGAAGAATTGATTATGGGCTTCTCATGTGAATAAATTTAATTAATTATTTATATAACAGCTGAGGCCAAACAATATACCAGCCTTCAGGTTTTACATAATGCATCTTTAATTCTATTGATGGTGCTTAGAGCACACCGACTTACTAGTATTATACACTTGGTATGAATCAAATGTTGAAGAACAAAGTAGTCATTTTTAAGAGATTATTACAAATGGAAAAAGTGCGATCTTGTGGAAAACTGTCTAAAAAATACATCGACTGGGTGCAGCGACTGAGCAGTAATAGAAATAGAATTTTCGGGTCTCGTCACAACACATTTTTAGTAAGTAAACTGTAGAAAGCAAAACGTTTTGAGATTCAACAACTTGAAGAAGCATACTAAAAACATGTCACTAGTTGTCGTACATATCACCGTAGCCAACCTGATAACCCCGTTATCCTTCCGCCCCAAAACCATGGATATTTACCAAAACCTGGCAGTTAGTGTTAATTCAAACCCTCTTCGTCCATTCAAGACTACAAAATCAACCAAAAGGGCAGAAAAGAGACAGAGAGAGAATTGCTATAATTAGACGAATTACAATTTGTGGGTAGGCCTAAATGTTCTTGTCTGCGATATCATATCGGTGGAAGCGGACGTAAAAACTAACTCACACACACGGTGACATTTAATGGTGGCCTGCCTCCGAGTAAGCAAAACGCAGACTCCCTTTCAAGAGACAATGTTATTAATTAACCAGAAGGTAGCTTAAAAGAGATAGGTCCAAATAATACTAAACACAGAAGGTAGCTTAAAGAGATAAGTCCAAATTATACTAAACACGTATTTATTTACCTTCTCATTTTGAACTTTATTGCGAGACATTCTGCACATTCTAAGGGAAGTAACTCCTACTTTAAAAATTATATCAATGGCACACGAACAGGGCACATTGTTATAGAGCGTTAGCTTAGCCAAACTTCAGCTGTCCTATGACTAAACTAGATTACCATTAGCCGTATCTGTATTTTAATGATGGATATTTTAATTCCAACCAGTTGACATTAACTCGGCGGGAATACCTATACCAAATATTTACCCTAAAACGTTGTGAGGGGTTCACTAGTCCGCCGCTATAAGAAATATTATAAATATGGGTATCAATAAACCTAACCCTAACCCAACCCTAATAGATTTCTAGATGGGGTCTGTAAAGAAACCCTCGTCTCCCGATAACCCTAACCCAACACTACCCGAATAACATCGAGGGACTAATGAACCCGCGGAAAAGTGAACCCGCGGATTAGTGACAATTCCCCAAAACGTTGTGGATTGTCTACACTGTTGTTAAGAGTTCACATTTAAATCAAGTGGAGATTCCTCCAATTCTTAGGGGTTTTTTTTATTGTTTAAACAACAAGCAAAGGCCTATATAAGTTCAGTTCTCTTTAATTCTTCGGGGAATCCCGAGCGATGTTCCCGACTTTTGGTAACGACACACAAACACGATACATTTTAATCGAGAGCTTAACGTCGTAACCATTCGACTAAAATGGTTCCCTAAGATTCCTAACGAGTATCCTAGTAATTAGAATCGTGAAGGGGAACCTTTTCCAATGATGCAAAAAAACTAAAGCATGTTATGGTATACTCTATATTTATAATGTAATATACTCTATGATGTACTTATATATAAATTTCTTTCTTTTTTTTTAAAGAAAAACAAAAAAATTATGTCTGTCTCAACACCAATTGATAAGACAAATGTCCTGTTCTAATCATTAAATTTGCATAAATTTGTAGTATTACGATTTATTTCTGTTTCTGGGTTGACAGTGGGCAGAATTTCAAATAGTCTATTTTGGGACATCTAAATATTTGGTGCAGCAAAGCAAATCCCCATTAAAGTCTTATTTCATCAAAAAACAAACATACTGCGTCTTACTATTCCGTCATTCTGTTTACATAATGACAACTATTTATCAAGATGTTTACAATTGCTTAAAAGGACCAGGGGAGTGGGACAATAAGGAAGTCCATTAAGAAAATAAATATTAAAAACCCTATTCTGGGAATATTATATTACGTAGGGATTTGAAATATCCAATAGGATTAGTGTTGCATTGTGCAGTCGTTGTACTAGGAAGCAATTAGTTAGTTTTGTGAGGTCTGTTTGGTGTTGTTCTGTTGGTCGTACCCCACTTCAACTTAGTTTACTAACTTGTTTTGGAATACCAGTTCATAGTTAAATGCCCAATGATGATCGGAACAACAAATAAAGGATAGCTAGCCATTTCGGAAATAACATAGTTTTCAATTATTATTGGCATATGAGTAGGGGTCCTTAGCAACGGGGGGGGGGGGGTGCACGACTGACCAAGTGACAGATTCAAAACTAAAGCGTACGCGTTTAGATTAATCATCTAGCCCCCACCCCACTTCCTATACGAAAAAAGAACGTTTATAATTTTGATTTAAATAGACTTAATTTCAAATAAAGAGAGTAAAAAAAAACAATTCATCATTTAATCAAGATCCCCAAAAGAATGAACTTAACTGCGATACGTGAAATAAAAAGGTGACTTTGACACTCGTCTGCCTGACCTGATTTATCTAAACCGTTGTTGACGAAACTAAGCCTACTTGAGCCTACCTGATCTCATCAGTATAAAGAACGAGGATAATCTATAAGATATAAAATGGATAGAACCCTTCGTCACGTTTACTTAGTACGGGATACGATGTTAACATTTCAATTAATAACAGAAGTACACTAGAAGCGTGCTTCTTTTGTCATGAGGTGATAAGTTCTGAATACACAGTTACCTCCCCTTATTCAAACAGAGGTCGCCCTATGTATCAAATTTACATTAACCTAAGTCGCCTTTTTGACGCTTTATTTCACGTTCTTAGATGAAGTAGACCAGGTTTTCTCTACATTGATTACAGCTTCCCAACATCGTATTTATTAAACAGCTATACAATTATAATTATAACCTATTTTGCTTACTAGAATGGGGTTATTTAATTTGTTTGAGCTACCACTTGAATGACCTTGGTAGGCTAACCTAGTAATCTAAATTTGGAGACAGGTGTCTTTAGAATTTGTAGGGTTTGTCTCAAAGTGAAAATTAATCTTATTCAATTTACATAGTGATTGAAGAAATGATTGATTATGGGTTAAATCTTAAACAAATTGTTCATTTGGAGACGTCAACATTTACAAATTAATAGTAGGCTAATTAGACAAACGTTCGTAACTGACTGTAATTTAAATACGTCGTTACATATGGTTTACTTTTTTGATTTTGGATTTCTTTTTACTTATTTTTCAAATCATAATAACAGAAAAATCAAACACTATATATTCAATAGATATTTACAGATTATCATGAGTCAACAATATATCATTGATTAAAGGGGCCATCCCGATAACATTTTGGGGGTTAAAACTGCTTAATTTTGTATGAAAAGCCCTTAATAGCCTCTAACTTAGATCCGAGCAACTTCTTCAAGCTATGTGATACGTTTTCAAACAACTTCCAGTCGCCGGTACGGCTCGGTCGCCGAAGACTTGTGTTCTGTTTGCATGTCACAGAAATGTCTGGATAAAACGAGTCTATATTAAGTGCAGCTTTCAATCTAACCCTATTGACTCACTTTTAAAGCTCTCTTTTGATTAAGTTAAAATTGGTATCATAACAATTTAAAAGAAAAACTTAAAAGAGCTAGTGTCCAGTTAAGCTTTTTTTTGCTTTCACGTCCAAACTACTCAATATTTTGAACTGAAATTTTCAGACAAGGTAAATACACTATTCCTCTATATTTTGGCGTTTAAATTTCATACGTTCATGAACGTGTAATTTTCAGATTCTTTGAAATTCGGGCTGGTCCCTTTAAGTGATCTGGCAATAAGCGGTCGCTTCTATAAATCCAACTACCGGAAGAAGTCATGCAGATAAATATGAATGCATTGTTTACAAATTAGAATCATAAACTATACACTGGTATGTATATTAGAAAGAAAAATATTTTTACTCTCAATTATTTAAACATACATTATACAAGAGCTAAATCTGCCTGTAATATGCCTTTCTTAAGGCCTGAAATAATATATAAACTATTAATTAGACATTGATTAACGTATCCAGACCATAATCATCTTTCGATGTCAACGCTAGCTTGCGATATTTAATGGATTATGAACCGCTTTGTTGCATAACTATCTTTTTCGATTTAACGATTAAATGGATAATCGAGGCTATTAATTAGTCATTGATTAACGTATCCAGACCATAATTATCTTTCGATGTCAACGCTAGCTTGCGATATTTAATGGATTATGAACCGCTTTGTTGCATAACTATCTTTCTCGATTTAACGATTAAATGGATAATCAAGGCTATAATTTTTGTCCTACCGATTTAAGTAATGATGACCGAGGCTATGCGGAACTTGCGATCGCTTATTCTCGGTTCATAATGGAAATTTAACTGATTTTTTTCCGCAAAAGGTCTTCTATTATCTTGTTTTTTTAACTATAATAGTGAGAACTTCCAACTCGTGATGTTATCTTCCATAATGTATCTTTAATCAACTGGTTGTATTGGGAATATTAGGAATATATCAAAATAGTAAATATTCAAAAAGTATTATCATAACTTTGCGTTGCTGAACTTTTTAAAATTCAAATATATTTGTGCTTATTCAAAACAATTCAAATGTTCGAATATTTTAGATAGATAGAAATCTTGATAACATCAATATGGAGTTTCTAAATTCACTGTTTTGGGTAAGAATAAACCTTTCTAATTTCTATTGTCAGATACCGTCTTTATCAGCCTAGTAAGGGATCACGGTGACTAAGTGGATAAGGCGCTGGTTCGCTAGCCTGGAGGTTGAGTGTTCGATCCCTGCATTGGCCGAGAAAGTTCATCTCGATTTTCCGGCGTGATTTCCCCTTGTCAGTGGTGCAGAAGGAGGGCCTGACAAGGACAGCTGCCTAGTCGTTCGGATGGACGAAAAACCGAGGTCCCGTGTACAAATTGGAGTGCACGTAAAAGATCCCTTGGCAGTTGGAATTCGATATAAGAGTAGGCCGTAGCGCCGCTGCCCGGGCAAAATTTCCCTCATTGCACACTGTGGCGTATGCCCGTCTTCAATTAGCCCAGGTTAGGTGCTTAAGCGTAGGACGTTAAACCCCATTTCATTCATTCATTATCAGCCTAGTTGGGGCATACCAGTAGGACGATCAACACCCTTGTATTTCTTTTGCCAGATCTGTAGTATGCTTTGTCATATACCTTTCTAGATTTATTTCTTAAATCAGATCTGTAATTTGCTTTGTCATGCGTTTCTATTTATGTGTTTTTATGATTCTTGATTGTATGGGAGTCCAAATCTAACAATATCAGAATAATATCGTATCATATCGCATAACATTATTATTAATAATATCATATAGAAAATACCATTAATAATAATAATAATACCATTTATCATATACCATTATTATTAATAATACCATTTATCATATACCATTAGTATTAATAATACCATATAGCATTAGTATTAATTATATCAAATGCCATTATTATTAATAATACCGTTTACCATTAGTATCAATAATACCATATAACATTAGTATTAATTATATCAAATGCCATTATTATCTATAATACCATTAATAATTTCATATACCATTACTATTTATAATACCATATAGCATTTAGCATTAGTATTAATAATACCATTTACCATTAGTATTAATAATACCGTTATAATTGTCCTTAATAATCTCATATAATATAGCTGTACCATTAGTATTATTAATGATATCATATACTTATTAATAATGTCATATCACATAGCTGTGCCATTATTATTAACAATATTATATACAATTATTAATAACGCATTATATATCATACACCATTATTAATAACGTAGTGTATACCATATATACCATTATTAATAACGTATTATATACCATATACCATTATTAATAACGTAGTATATACCATATACCATTATTAATAACGTAGTGTATACCATATACCATTATTAATAACGTAGTATATACAATATACCATTATTAATAACGTAGTATATACCATACACCATTATTAATAACGTAGTGTATACCATATACCATTATTAATAACGTAGTATATACAATATACCATTATTAATAACGTA
The DNA here is from genome assembly GCA_917208275.1 of Patella pellucida. Taxonomy (NCBI): domain Eukaryota; kingdom Metazoa; phylum Mollusca; class Gastropoda; family Patellidae; genus Patella; species Patella pellucida. Next base: position 71,318,753 of record OU795039.1, read on the forward strand.
GTATATACCATACACCATTATTAATAACGTAGTACATCATACACCAGTTGGATAATAAGAAGATGGTTAGAATCAATTTGCTTCTATCAAGCCACTGGTAAAAGGGAAACAACTCTTGTCAAAAAGACTCTCAAGCAGTAGACAGTCTGTCCACCATTTCAATATAATATTATTATATATTACGAAATATTCAGATGTTTGAATTTCTCACGGGATTAAACGTCGATAATTGTTATAAAAAAGATAGTAAAGAGATTGGTTCCCAGCAATTTATCTTCACCTTGTACATATATAATTATTAAGCTACGATAATGGTATACCTGGAAACGAAGAAATTAAACGGTTTATATACTTTCTTAATTAAATACTTTTAAAACACTGTTCAAATACTCTAACAATCGTAAATCATGGAGGGCCAAAAAATACTTCGCAGTACGTGATTTGTCTTGTCGGAAATGGTGGCACTGATGGAAGCAATGCAAGCGGATTATTGAATTAATTGACCTACCCCCTATCCCACTCGCACACTTTTAAGTAACAATTAATATATTGTGTTGTAATTAAGAGTAGCTCATGTCTTTCAATGATTGTATTCCACATTTTTTTAAAGGTTTAAATTACTAATTACTCTTGTTTAATTGAAATAAAGAAAATCAATTTATTCAATAAATAAAATCAATCACATTTGTAACAAATGACCAACTCATAAACACCAATGGGGGAATATTAGCAATGTGTATACATATAAAAAGATTACTATTTATTAATTGGGTGTGTTAAGTTAAATTCGCTGGATCACTGCATCCTTTCAAATATATTTATAATGACTGGCTGAGTCATCCTTTTCGCAGTCTTCCTCGTTTTGTTAGTAGAAAAGTTAAACAAATTTGCATATCCTTATATCAAAACATCTTCCTTGAATTGTGAAGTTGTCGCCACTTTTATCTTTTTAACCTACATACCCAAAAAGTAAATAAATAAATTCTATAATTGTTTCCAAACAATTTATGCATAAACCCGTGACGAAACTACATATATTAATAGAAAATAAGAATTAAAATGATAAACCAAACACTGTTTGAAAAGACTATCTCTGTTAATTCATCTAAACCTGAGATTTCAATGATTCGCATAATTTCTTTTAAGTCTCCCTTCCCTACTCGAAAAGAAAAAAACGTGTACACCATACCTACAAGACAAGCAAATTAAAATTCAAAGGAGCGAGAATTTTGTGAGTTTATTTTTCTTTATTAGCTGAAACCAGTGTTGACATACATTGCTTATATCAATAGCTTGGTAAGAATCCAGTTTAGCTAGCACTAGAACTGTATCTAATTGAATGACGTAGCATTGGAGAGCATACGGTCTCTCTGAGAATTTGCATACGACGGTGACGTAGTACACAGCAAATCGTGGCTATTGTTTTGGAAATTTGTACTAACTGACGTGTACGCTACATTTTATAGCGTATATAGTTGAACTTAAAGCTTTCCGAAATTTGTTGTCGGGGATTTCTAAACATTATAAGGATTTAACACCAAGATGGCGTGGAGCTTGATTTTAGGCCTCGTGGCCTTAACTGGATTAGCACAGGCCATATCACTTGATAGAATGACAGGTAATTTATTTTTAAAATTCAAAATTTCCAAATTGGTAATTTTTTTTTTAATTTTTCGTTTTCTTTGAATGGAACAAATCGAACATTTATTTACTACTGCTCGGGACTTCTAAAACAGGACAATTCGAATAGTAGACAGCATGGAAAAGAACATGTCCGATCAAAATGGCACCATAACACAATATTAGAAAAAGAAAGTAACTTTATGTTTGTCTTAAGAATCCACAATAAATAGTTGTTAACGAGATACGTCCACATTTTGCGCGGACAAAAGCGTTTACGCTAAAATCTTGCAATACTTTTCAAACAAAAATCGGAAATATATATTAGGGTATATTATTATTATCCGAGAAAAGGCGGTTTATTGTCTTTTTTTCTGAATCCACTAGAATAATGAAGACAGGACACGTCATGTAGTGTGCTAAGTGGGATATGTGCCAACTGCCAAGTTCTTGTTAATGTGTATTCCCATGTGTACCGCGAGCCACAGCCCCCCCCCCCCAACTGAATAGTTATGGTAATTTAAGCAGAGATGTTGCGATTATATTCGTTGATAACATTCATGTTCGACATTAGCTAGCCAAGATGCTGGCTCGTTAGGCTTTGGGTTACATGTTTAATCCCTGCATTGGTCGAGAAAGTTCATCCAGATTTTCCGACGGGGTTTCCCCTTGTCAGTGGTTCGCGACAGAGGGACTGACAAGGACAGTTGTCGTTCGGATCGGACGGAAAACCGAGGTCCCGTGTATATATACAATGGAGTGCACGTAAAAGATCCCTTTGCAGTTTGAATTCGATATATGTGCGGGCCATAGTGCCGCTGCCCGGGCACAATTTCCCTCGTACCACACTGTATGGCGTATGCACATCTTCAGTAGCCCAGTTTAGCAGCAGAACAGTAGGACGTTAAACCCCATTTCATTCAAAGGCTAACCTATATGATTTTCATGTTTTAATATTTTTAATTACAATATAAATAGTACTTGTTTATGCATCTATAATTCTTTGGCAATTGGCTTCTTGTTCTCTCAAACAAACAAATAAGTAAAACTAATAAATTTGCCGAAAAGAAACAGTCGCTACAGTATTTTTTTAATTAAGGTGAAAGGAGTCTAGTACAAGTTTGATCTGACTTCATTAAAAACACAGGTGACTGTTTAAGAAAACAGAAGACTTTACGAGTACATGCAATGAGCCAACAGACGAGAAAGTAAAGTACCGTACAATGTACAGAGCGTGATGTGTACCAATCTGATTAAAACACACATCCTATTTCGTTTCGTTTTTATAGATCAAAATTTCGTTTTACTTGTCTTTAGTGTCGGGCGTAGGCCATCGAAAGTAATAAAAAACCGAAACGAAATTTATATCTGTATTTGAATTAGATTGTAGTGATGTTAAAGATGGGTTCCCAGCAAAGCATTTATCGGGAGGTCATTTCCAATAAAAGTATGGCAAATGTGGTATATATGGAAAATATACACACCTATTCTTACTAGAAAAATACTGGATTACGCGAAAAACGCCTGTGGGGCAAGCACTGGGCAATATTGTCAGGGAATCCCTAACTGTCAACCCGACAGGTTTTGCTAGCTTATTGTCTGCTGGCTTAGGTCCGGGAGCAGTTGTTATTTCTTGCTCAATGTTTAGGCGGTTTTGGGAACATTGAGGGTTGTCAATGTTCAAACGACTCTGCAATTAAACGGCAGAAAAAGAAAATTAAGAATTTACTTAGGCTTCAATAAGTATGGTAAATATACAGTAAGTAATGATAGATACATTCTGAAAAATGGACCCTCCCACAATGAAGCTAAGTTGGCAAACATTGCGTCTAACAACAGCTTACTTATAGCTATAGGTATCCGCGGTGGAAACAAATTTTTGAAAGGGAATTGAAGCAAATTTTGGATAAATTGGTTACTTTGAATATGGTTTTAGTAAAAATATATCATCAAATCACAAAGTTTGTACCCGGGAATGCATCTTTAAAACCTATACGTACTGACGAAAACTATCTTCTTCACTGTACACATGATTAATGTGCTTTCTTTATTGGATGGCCGAATGGTTAGCACGTGCACGCTTTATCATAAAGCCTGTCATTGAGTCAACTAGCATGGTTTCGAATCCCCGCTTGTTCGTGACAAGGATGGGGTCGCCTGTCCGACCTCGTGATTTTCTCTGGGACCCCGGTTTCCTCCCACTGTTACAGACCCCTATACGCAACCGAATCATTGAAATAAAATTAAACCATACGTTAGTCTCGAAATGAACTAGTTTGTGTCGAGTGGACGTTAAACCCCATTTCTCTTTCTCTCATAAAGTTTTATTGTTCACATGTTTGTCATTAGATAAGGTATAATAAAATCCATATAGATACTGCACATACTCTCTCTCTCTCTCTCTCCATCTCTCTCTCTCTTTTTTTTTAAAGTAACTGACTTCATTATCAAAACCTTTTTTATCTTATTGACTTCAATAACAGAAACGCCTAACTAGGGTCAGTCGGTAACCTCGAAAACTTTTAACGACTTTGTTTACCCCTGCGGCGCTGACAATGATTCTGTTAAATTTTAATGCACTCCGTCTTCTTAATTAAACTAAAGTGGGTGTCACCAAGTTCTGAGTTAGATGTTGTTATCTGAACATCCTGTGCTCAATTTTGTCCTGTTTGCATGGCATTAAAGTAGATTATATACCTGTACGTTTGTGTTTTCGGTAGATAAATACATAAAAAATACGCCCTGTTAAACAGCCATTATGTAAGAGCTAAATCTGTCTACTACTAGTCTTTCTTTAAAATGATATGTTTAAAATGATAATACCAAAATGATATGTTATGTGTAGTTTGAAGAGTTGGAGTGAGGAAATGACAAAAAACATTTGTTTTATTGCAATTTACTTAAGCAATATGACCAAGTTGACGGTATCATAATAAGTATTTTTGACATTTTGAACATTTCAACAATGGATTACACAAATTAGCAGATCATCTTATTTAGACCAAAAAACCCTTCCATATGAAATGGGATTAAACGTCCTACTGTTCTGCTCCTAAACTGGGATAATGAAAACGGGCATACGCCATACAGTGTGCTATGAGGGAAATTTGCCCGGGAAGCGGCGCTATGGCGTACTCTTATATTGAATTCCAACTCCCGTCATATGACGTGGTCTATACTTCTCAGGTCATGGGGTCAACGCACTAACAATAACAATCATGGCTTCACTCTTCCTTGTATTTCTTTTGTAACATCCATGGGAGAATTTGAAAAATCAGGCTCTTTCCATAACCTGTCGGTAACACAGCTACACAGTCGTGACCTTCATGACAAGCATATAATGCCTCCAATTGTTTTTCCTTCAAATTTAAATTTGTAACTCCTAACTTCGACTTTAAAAAGTGTATAGCGTCCCGAAACTCTTCGTTCATGGGCGCTACCATCTTGCAACTTTTTTGTGCTTCGGTCGGCTCTATTCCAGATATACACATTCAATTCTGTTAATGTTTTTAGCGTGGGGATTGACTAATAGTTAATTTATTTCAGTTCTAAACAAAGATTTAAATCTTTAACGTAATTTTAATAAAATAGCCAAATTCTAGCTGGGAATACTGAGCAAAATGGCCATTCACTGCATACGTGCGAAAATAAAAGCCAGCTACCATTTAATTTTCGTCACGTTAGTTACGTACGTACTAATGACAGTGTAGCATCAAATATTATTTATATTTTGTAGATGCCTGTGCGATTTATTATCAGGGAACTTGTGTGCCCGGTGTTTGCGGGGCAGGTCAGACCGATCTTGGATTTTCATGTGGTAATGGAGCTTCGTGTTGTCGTGTTGTCGCGACAGAAACACCAAACCCTAGGTTAAATGGTAAAGTATTTTTTTTAATTATTCATTTTAATTATTTTATGTATAAATACATTCTGCAGGTGGTTTCAATGAGTAAGATAAGGGGGGTAGCCTGGGGACAACGTTTAGTCGTTCGGAGGGGAGGAATGACATGTGAGATTTAAGAATGACACCGATGTATCCCCTACTCCCACGGCGGGAATCGATCCCGATTCAATATTTTATTGTGATGTGTATCCGAAAAGGGGTTGGGGAAGAAACATTGACAAATCTCATTGTCAGATATAGATACATGCATTTTTACATTTTATAAATGTACAACGTACAAGGAGTATGGCTACCTGTCCAGTTTTGTGGAATTTTCTCTGGGCCCATCATGTTCCTGAAGCATTCAATTATCAAAAGCCTAAAACTAAATTTTATACATAGGACAGCGCCCCCACCCCAATCCACACACGCCGCCAGACGATGCAAGCCCGTCCCACTCCCTGTAGTAAACGAATTATCTTTTCTTTGTAGATGTATGTGGTAGTATTATGACGAAATCAAGTAGAATTATTGGTGGAGAAACCTTCGCTCAATGCACACTCCCATATTCCTCGATGGTCGCTCTCAGGTTCTTTTTCGAAACAGACCTTAGTAACTTGGGCAACCTAACTTTCTGCGCCGGAAGTCTTATTGATGAGGATTTAGTTGTCACGACAGCCAACTGCTTAGCACCGTAAGCCTCTTTGTTCCGTTTATGAGAGAGAGAGGGGGGGAGATAGAGAGAGAGAGAGAGGGGGAGAGATTTCAAAATAAATGGTGCATAGTATAAAAATTCTAGAAAGAAATGTTGATATTGGTCATGCTATGTGGAATTAGAAATAAGAAACGCCGCTGTCTTGGCAGAAATGTTTCCTTCATAGAACACTGCCGGCAATACTATATACCGGAAAAACACGGAAAACTACGGGAAAACATCATTTTATACTGAATACCGGAAAACACCGGAAAAACACCAAATACCGAAAAATACACTAAATACCGGAAAACACCATAAATATGTTACCCAGAGCCCGGGGTAAGGGTTAGGTTTAGGTTTTTCCGGTGTTTTCCAGAGGACCAGCGGGAGGGGGGGGGGGGGTAGAGATAGGACTAGGTTACCTATTTAGGGTGTTTTCCGGAATATAGTGTGTGTTTCCGGTATTTTGTGTTTTTTCCGGTGTTTTCCGATATTCAGTATAACATTGTGTATTCCTGTGTTTCGGGTTGTTTTCCGGTATACAGTATAACCCGAACAATGTTTGCCATATTTCCTTCTCCGTTAGCCTGAGCAGCAGATCAGGACGTTAAACCCCATTTCTCTTCATTTCCATAGAAAACAATTAATCGTATGTAAATCTCAATGGGGTAATGTCCGTCTGCGGAAACGTAAACTATTTGCTGTTTTTATATTGTATTGCGGGACCGTTCTGTTGTCTAATTGTTTGTGGGTTTTTTTTTGTATTTATAGCTATGTACAAGGAGACGGGGTCGCTTTGTTATCTAATATAAGAGTTGTAGTCGGTGAATATGACAGTTATAGAACTGATTATGGAAGTGATGGAGCACCAGAAGACAGAGCTAAGATTATGGAAGCCAAAATACACCCCAATTATGATTCAAACGCTTTGGGTGAGTATCGTACTGTTAAGGTGCTACTATCGCACGTGCCTTGTAGTAACATCAAAATATGACAGACGAATAGACGAATACTATTCGCTTATTTTCAATATATTGAAAGTGGTTTCTTTTCAATTTATTATAATTCCTAATCAATTACTAAATATTTTTGCAATTGCCAGTTGATCTTTTACGTAAACTGCCAATTTGTACACAAGAACCCGGCCTTCAAAACAAGATTTTCCATCACCAATATATAGGAATTCTTCCGCGCTGCATCCGAAATAAAGGGCATCTCGTTTATTCGTGGGTCTAGCACTTCAGCATTTACAGGAAATCATTGTCGTCTAGTCGCTGTTCTATATAAGCAGAAAACAGTCTCTTCATGTTGGTAATGGATTTGGCCCAGTGGGTTCACCCAGCTGTTTCTTCATGACGAATCTAAGCAAATTCATCACTATGTCATATAAATGACGTCGTATAGTGTGTTTCGCCACACATGTGTTCAGTTAAAATGTAAAGTTTTTTCAAGGATGTCGCCACTGTTTGTCGTGTATTTTGTACACGGTGAACAGTCCATATGCTTATTGCACTATTTTGCCAGATTACACTATTTTGCCTATACCGTTTTTTACGCATTCGAATTTTGTCTAATGGCTTGGATTGTTCGTACTTGGTTTTATTTCAACACTAATATAAGCTTTCACTCAGAATCAGAATTCAGCATCGGGTCCATGGCTAATTACCGAATAACTGGGTAGCACCCTTACAAGCAGAAAGAGAGAGAGAGAGAGAGAGAGAGAGAGAGGGATGGGGTTTAACGTCCACTCGACACAAATCTGCAGTTAGGTTATCCATAGAAATATATACTGTGGGTAATCGAAATAAGCTTTGAATGTAAATATGGCAAGGAAAGTCGCCTTTAATAATAGTTGAACGCAAAAAAGAACAAATAATGTAGATATTCGAAATTATTCGAATATAGTGATTGCCATTCGAATATTCGAATATTATATTCGACGAGCGTATATTCGAATATTCGTTCCGAACACTATTCTTAATCAAGCGAGATGCATGTTAAACGACCATGATCGCTTTCCAGTTACCATTATTCTTTTTTTTTTCTTTTTTTTGTTTTATAATTTTTATTTTTATTTTTTTTAGACAATAATATCGCTTTGATCAGATTGGACAGAAAAATAGTATACAATAACTGTAAAATACCAGCTTGTTTACCACGTCGTGCAGAAAATGTTGAATGTGGTCAAGTACAGAATGAATGTCAAATGGCAGGGTTTGGTACCAGATTCCGTAAGTATGATACATAGATTTGGTTAATCTTGTGAATGTTTTAAAACTAAAAACAGATGGTTGTACTAGGTTAATTTTCTACAGTACAAGGGCCAAGAATTATGGACAAGTGGCGGGACCTCGAGTCCGAAACCGAAACATCTGCAGTTTGATTCGCGTCCAAGTGGGAATTTTTCAAGGCCGGCTGACAACTATAATATTGACTGGTCGTTTGGTTAAAACGAAAAGCATTGTTCCACCCGTATCTACGGTGCCATGCAAGTAAAAGACCTTTTTGGGGTTGGAATTCGATACAGTTTAGATGGAAGGAAGTGTCGCTCTCCGAGCATAATTCTTCTGACTAGCATTACACGCGTGACAATACCAAACTCCAACTATTGTGTTGACAGGATGTTACAATAATGTTCCATTCGTTTCATTTCCTTTCAACCGTGTAGCTCCGGCTTCTGAAATCCAAGTCCTGATTATCTCTCTAATTAACTAGAGTTGTGCGGTGTATAGGCCGCGGTGTATAGGCCGCGGTGTAGAGGCGGTGTATAGGCCACGATTGCCTTGTCCTCTGTCGTTTGCCCTAAACCCACAGTGGAAAATCAAGAACAATTTTCTTGGCAAAATACCGGGACCTCCGGGTTTGCGAGGTATCGCCGTACATTAATCACTGAGTCACCGCGGCATCCTAATACACGTTGTATGTCACTCTTATTGAATTGAAGAGTAATGCATAATTATCATATTTTGATGTTTTTTTAGTTTTGTTTAAGGCCTGGCAAGAAAAATTGTCTAGTTGTTCGGACGGAGAAAAACTGAGTTCCCCTGTATACATTGGCGCGCACGTAAATATCCATTGGCATTTGGAATTTGATATGAGTACAACATAGTACCGTTGCCTTGCCCGGGCAAAATTTCCCTCATGGCACACTGCTTGGCTAATGACTAATGTATACCCGTCTTCATTATTAGTACAGTCTGACCAGACTAACAATAGGACGTTAAACCCCATTTCATTTCATTTCTAGTTTTGTATCGTAAGATATTTAATGAATTGCACTCTACTTTCAGTTGACGAGTTCAGACCTTTCCCAAGACCAAGTAAAGCTGATGTCCGGGTTTTTGACAAGTCGACTAGTTCCGGAATTCTGAGATACATGGACGGTCTACGTCCAGAAGGTAGCGTGATCGTCGAACCAATCCAGGCTCAACAAAGAGCATGCGCGGTAGGCTCAGTTTGTTCTCATCACTGACAATTGATTGGTATCTTATGTTGTAAGAACGTATAAACTAGTCGACTAAATGTTTGAGTTCTCCGAAAGGCATTGTGGGGTCTACTTTCGTCGGATTAGGTCCGGAGTCATTGTCAATTCATAGGATTATGGTGCGAACAGAACAACATTCCACCAAATTCTAGCAAATATTATATTGGACACGCATATTACAAAAAACCGAGAAAAGATGTTTAAATATGGTAAACCCGATCTTTCTATTTTCTCATACGATATCGACTGATATGGTGCATTCATTGATTTCACAACAAACTATGCAATGAAAATCATGTCGGATGTCACAGAAATCCGGAGTGATCAGACATCGGATGTGGCAGAGCCCACTGTACGTACCCAAACAGTTTAGTTTTCATGTAAATATTAAATTTTATTCGTGTTTAATTTACTTTTCAGTTTGATTGGGGAGGTATTGTTATGTGCCCTAGAGATGGTCGATGGGAACTTAGTGGTCTCATCAGTTTTCACAACTGTTTACAGAACGGAAACGTACCAATAATTGCCGTGGATATTGCACAATACCGAGGCTGGATCGAGTCCTGTGCGCCTGATTTTACCCAGTGCATCCTTTAGATCCTGATCATCTTCTCATTTTCTTTATTTGTAAATGTTTTAGCTATTATCAATTTTTTTCGCGTCGGGTCAAACAGTTAATTTTTTTTCGAAACCTCAGTATGTTCTAACCGTTACTTCAGCGTTGACGCCGTCACAATACACCGGAAACTACGTTTCCTTTATCTTTATAAATACCAGAAGTCAAAGCTTTGTAAAACGCCTTAGATCAGCCATTGACTGGATTTTGTTGCTCTGTATAAATGGATAAATTATAAATTATTATTATTATTCAAACCGAGGAGAAAATGAGTTTTCGCCCATTTTGCATGTTTATTAAGTTGGCAATCAAGCAAGAGCACTTTGGTACATGGAATAATTGCTGTTAGCCTTATGGCAGCTTTACATGTATGCAATTAGAGAATTACGTGCAATTACAGATTATTAAATTACAGATATATCCTCATATAGGTAAAGATAATCTTAAAACAGTTATTTTCTCTGTAGTTTGCACTTTTGTTTTTCCATAAACAAAACAAATTTACATATTACAACAAAATATAATAAGTTTTATGTAATCAAAATAGTGATATTATTTTTTGTCTTTTCTTGGGGGTTTTATTTTAAAAAAAAAAATATTCTTGCCATCAAATATTTGATAATAAAGTTACCTTTTGTACGGATTTTTATATTTGTCTTTTCCTTACAAATTGAAGCTTCTAGTAGATATATATATAGAGAGAGAAATGGGGTTTAACGTCCACTCGACACAAACTAGGTCATTTCGGGAATAACTTATGGTTTAATTATTCTTCAATAATTTATTTGCGCTTAAGTTTGGAAAGGCGATCCTACTCCTTGTCACGTACAACCGGGGACTCGAAACCACGCCAGTTGACTCAATAACAGGCTATATGAAACAGCACGCACGTGCTACCATTCGGCCATCCAACCCCCTACCTTACAAATTGAAGCATCTAATAGATATATAGGTAAATGGAGTATTTCACATCCACTCTACGCCCACTAGGTCATTTTCGGGACCAATTCACTTGTACGTACGTGTCTTTAACAATGGGAGAAAACCGCGAGACTCGGAGAAAACACACGTGTAAATATAAGTGCGAGACCTTATGATATAAAGCGCACTTGTTAATCAATTCAGCCACTAGGGGATAAGTGGGTAAGACGCTGGCTCGCTTGCCTGAAGGTCGGATGTTCGATCCCTGCATTAATTGGCCGAGAAAGTTCATCCAGCTTTTCCGGCGTGGTTTCTGCTAGTCGGTGATGATGGGTGGGGGTACTGACAAGAACATCTGTCGAGTCGTCCCGTGTACATATTATTGGCGTGCACGTAAAACATCCCTTCGTAGTTGGAATTCTATATAAAAGTAGGCCGATGTGCAGCGGCCCGGGCAAACTTTCCCTCCTCGCACAATGTATGGCGTATGCCGGTCTTCATTACCCCAGTTAAGGAGCAGATTAGCAGAACGTTAAACCCCATTCCATTTCATTTTTATGTTTCTAATAGACTGAAATAGCGAGTGGCTGTTTCTGTAGGAGGGGGGCAGGGTCTTCAAGGTATACCATTCCTGCATTTTATTTCATTGCGAAGCTATAATTATAGTAACGAGAGGATGTACGCTGGGACTGAACTATACGTTTAAGCGTTGTTGGGACTAACATGTATAAATATGTCTACTTTTCAAAAGATGTTGGAAATTCACGTGCGGATAGACCAGCGTAGAATCTAGAAAACCGATCGGGAACATGCGCTTATGGCTCGAATGCTTTAAATTAAATTCGGTTGTTAACAGACGACGGACGATGCTGGAAATGGATACGGACGTGGTTCACACCAAATCTGAAAGAAATACCTTCTAAATCTCTAGCCTCCTCTATAGCATTACTCAACATGGCGGTCAGCTTCATCCTCCACTGGCCCCTCCCAATCTATAATATTGGAATTATGTGACAACCTTTTAAAGACAGTTTGATTTTGAATGAAGACAGTGTATGGTCAGTGGGGACGTACACCTTGAAATAGTAAACAAGCATACATGTGGGTGTATAAAATTTAGAAGGTAACGTGTATACAAACTCTACATATAATAATAATTATTAATGATTATAAAAATAGTATAAACTGGGTCTATATTGTGGCCTCTTAATATACCACTAGCTAATGTACATACACCTTGAGATAAAGTAGGGTCCACAACCCAGGACGCTACAGTCCATTGCGCACCAACACAAAACTCGTCTGAGATCCATCGATCTTTAAAGGACAATATTGATGTCAGTCATTATCGCATGTACGATAGAACTGATTAAACACATTCCAAATATAATTTTATCACACAGATCATGGCTACGATAATTGCCTAATACAGGTTTCCCGAAAACATGAGTCATCCCTCTATATAACTGACTAAAGTGCCGAGTTATAACATACACATGGGCGAATTTCTGTGTGAGACTGTGAGAGGATATCTGACAATTCATAAAATAATTGACTGCCACTAGAAAAGAGAATATAATTTTATCACACAGATCATGGCTACGATAATTGCCTAATACAGGTTTCCCGAGAACATGGGTCATACCTCTATATAACTGACTAAAGTGCTGAGTTATAACATACACGTGGGCGAATTTCTGTGTGAGACTGTGAGAGGATATCTGACAATTCATAAAATAATTGACTGCCACTAGAAAAGAGAACTTGTCTGATAAGACTCTTAGCGCTATGTCCAGTGGTGAGGTGACTAACTGGCTATTCAGTTACGTTATTAGTTTTTGCGATTTATTTGATTAAAACACAGATCATATTTCGTTTCGTGTTTTATAGTTCAAAATTTCGTTTTAAATGTCTTTACTTCACTAGGATCTGGAAGAGTTGTTATCATTGACGTGTTCTGGATAATGTGAGGGATTAACCAGTGAGTCGGTCTGTTACGGCGAGCTTGGGGCGTGTTTTGCACGGAACTGTGGGTCATCAAATATTTGACGTCATGTAGTCAAAAGCTGCTCGTATGACCTCTGACGGACCTATCGCTACAACTGGTCAGTTCTTTGTGTGGTGTAGGCCATCGAAAGTATAAAAAACGAAACGAAATATTGATCTGTTGTTTAATCAGATTGTTTTTGCCATCAACGTGTAATGGCCGTTGTATTTTATGACCCAACCACAACTGTTGTGCAATCTGTTTACAACGTTTGGTAAATATTCACCCTTTTCTTGGGTTGCTCCCCGTATTGTTCGTTTCTTTGTCATTTTCATGAAGTAGGTATCACTGCCATCACTACATTCCCGGGGATGTATTTGTTTTGGTATGGCGCGACCCCCCTGCCCTTACTATTGGCATCCCATAACTTGCCATATTTTTGCTGTCGCTAGTTGTCTGAGTCCCGCTGTAAAATACAGACAGTGAAGACAATAACTTTAAAACTTTCCTCAATACATTGACTGACTGACTTCTTAAACATACTGTTCATACCGCAAGAGGTGCATGCTTTCCTTGCGACGTACGTCTGCTACGTGCTGCAATGGGACACAATACGTCAAACTTATCATTTCATGTTCGCATATATTCTTCTTAAGCAGGGCCGGATTAACCTTGTGGGGGGCCCGGGACATACCAACTGTGCGGGGCCCCATTTCAATTGTTTGTACTGACCGCGGATCGTACCAGTATGTACTCCGCCCCCTTGAGTACCTGAGGTGTTTTCCACCAGAGTTTATTTGTTTAAAATAAAGATTAATTTCAGTGCATCTGCGACAATTTAGGCAGCGATTTCTTTGACGTTTAGAATTCGTTGACAATTTGAGTTTTTAAACCTTTCTCTCATGATGTTTTCATTTACTTAATTTAGTGAAATTATTTTAGATGACATAAAACATTAAACTCTGTTGTCTGAACTACTATACTATGATTACGTTAATTTCCCGGGACTGGTTGGGCCCCAGCAATCACATTGCGGGATGTGGTCCCCGGAACTGGTTAGGATCTATTGATCGATAGAACCTCTAAATTATGTAATTTAGTTAATTTTAGGGTCCAACCGATCTCTGGGCCACAATATCCCTTACTGCCTAGGGCACCAATCTTCGCTCCCTCAGCCCAGGTACTGGTTAGCTCCGCCCGGGATAAAATATAAGCATGAGCCAGAAGTGGGGGGGGGGCATCTGTCCCACTTTGCCTGCCCTAGATCCAGCACTGTTCTTAAGCACATAAACATTCGAATGTTACAACCCTGAAAAGAAGTATCAAAAAAAAGTACTGAATGGCGGTGTAGTATTCGGAACAAGACGACCCTTTGTCGTCGTACAATGCACAATTATTGTTAGAGGGAATGTGCTAATTTCCTAATTTCTCAAACAGAGTTGTCTTCCCTTGCAGTCCACACTAATGCTGGATAGCGAGACTTGCGTGGAGAATGCCAATTTCCATGTCGATCGGACTTGGGTTGACTGCAGAACAACAACAACAAGATGGGGAGCGTATAGCGACCAGCTCCTGGTCTCCTGGTTCAAAAAAATCTGAACCCGAAACATACAGAAATGGTAGAAATAAATAAATATATAAAGCTTCTTGGTAATATCCGACTGCAAATTTTCTCTTTCAAACTGTACTAGTCCACTCCAATAATAAGTAGCAACCAAATCCGGTATGTGGATTCTTGAGGATAATAGAATAGCTTTACATCTTCCACCCCTACTTTACACACACAGAATAAATATAACGGCGACTGTAGTGTGTTTGATCTAGGTGTATCAACACTTGAATTAGCATTAATTACATTATCCTATAGATACCATTAAACAAAGCCGAATTTCACAGAACTCAACTGCGTAGAAAGGGTGTCGTTTATTTTTTGAGTTTTCCACTCATTAAAGAAATTGAATAATGATCAATGAGGATTTTCATACTTATATTAATTTAATTTTCTGGTCTATAGAGAATTTATCACGACGAAAATCCTCCCTTGTTAGTTGTAAAAAAATTTTAAATGTGTAGAGCCTACATACTTTAATCACTTAAACAATAATTATTCCATTCTATATGAAACTGTACGCAATTCAGTGTTACTATACAAACATTGCCTTGTCACTTGTGAAACTATTCTTGTGTGAAATAAAGCTCGAACAAGGATTGTTAAATAAGATTTCGTGAGAATATCATGAAGAGGTATATTATATATACTTCCTATTTATATTCCAATAAACGTGGAAAAACACCTGCCTAATTCCAACGGCTATTTGCTCTTTTGCGTGCGATGTGTATGCTGTACCCAGGATTCTCGTCCCATCCGAACTACTACACGTTGTCTCTTGTCAGGCCCTCCGTATTGAACCACTGACAAGAGGGGGGGGGGGGGCATGCCGGATAATCCCGATGAACTTTCTCGGCCAACACCGAGATCGTATTACTGACTGAGCCACCAGGGCTCGCGTATAAAAGATAAAATAGATGGCTGTAATTGATAATGGGGTTGTGGTAGGGGAGCATGACGACAACGATGGTCAATATCTTGAAATGGTTCCACTACTGATGTAACTAGTCTAATCTAGTGGGGGGTTTTCCGTTCTACTTTTTACTCTACCCGTGTTAATAAAGGCGGGAATACCAATTCCAACTGTTAAGAGTTATTTTTCGCGCAAGTCGACGTCTACACGAGACAGTCCCGGATTAAGCATTAAGCAAATAAGGCACGTGCCTTAGAGCCAGCTACAAATCCAGGCCACAAGAATGAAATGGAATGGGGTTTAATGCCCTACTGTTCTGTTCGAACTGGGCTAATGAAGACGGACATACACAACTCTTATATTGAATTCCAACTGTTATGGGATCTTTTACGTACACGCAAATGTATATAATGACTAGACATATAGCTGTCCTTGTTAGGCCCTACGTCCTAATAATAATAATAATAATAATAATCTCGTCATTTTACAAGGGTAGCAAATTAGGCCCGGGGCCTGTTTTCAATTTGGCCCTTGGCACAGAGGGTGCGAATGATTTCGATCATTACTGCAGGAAGAAACCGAAGAACTCGGGGGAAACCTGCCTGATCGGACGGGAGAACGAATATCCCTCTCACTTACACTGTTCATCACGTGTATTTTGCATACCTATAGTTCATTGGCCAATCACGCTATTTTACCGAGATTTCGCTTAATAGATTGGATGCAGCTATGGCGGGTGTGGCATGCCAGCAGGGTAAGCTTACTCTGCCGGACACCTGTTACCACTGTTTGTCTTGTATTTTGTACACGTTGAACAGTCCATATGCTGATTACACTATTTTGCAATATTACACTATTTAGCCTATACCGTTTTTTTAGGACTTCGAATTTTGTCTGATGGTTTGGATTGTTCGTACTTGGTTTTATTTTATTACAACGATAAAGTTCTTGTCCTGAGCTGGGATTGAACCCTCGGTGCATTGGTGAGAAGCCGCCTCTCTATCGCCAGCCTGTATCACTGACAAGGGGAACTTTCTTGGCAAATTCAAGGATCGAACGCCCGACCGGCAAGCTAGCGAGCCAGCGCCCTACCCACTTAACCAACGTGACCATCTCTGGCCACAAGAAAATAAAGTAAAAAAAAAATTGTAATCAACCTATTGTAATCTTATAGTAATAACAGTACTGTCAAAAAAATGATTCTAAATTTTTTGTTATAATTTTTATCGGCGAACCTAAAATATCTGTATTTTCAGACCATCTATCAAAAAGTGCATTATATATAATATAGGTCCGTCTGAGCCTTAATAGGCAGTGGCATCAGTATTTGTTACCGTCCTTTCCTAGCCAGGCCCTTTGTCCAACACCAATGACAAGGGGAAACCAGCACAGGTCCCTCCACGTTTGCGAGCCAGCAGTTTACCCACTGAGTCTGAGCTTAAGACTGGGAGTTCTGAAATAAGCTCCGTAAATTTTTTTATTATACAAAACTGCGTATATAACATATTTTTTATTTAAACCAGTGGAATGCGGGGTAGTCCCGAGAAGATGTCTCACATTTCGAAGGTATATTATCGTGGGCAGGAAAAGAAGGTAAAGTCTAAAAATTAAAGCCAACCGCAGATTTCGTCACGTCGCGACCTTTGACCAAATCTGCAGTTGGCCTTAATTTTTAGACCTAGCCCGGAGACGAGCGACGTTAGTCCAAGGGAAATAACTCTATTAATGGATCCAAAACTAGGATATAGACCACTCTATGCAAAAAAGGCTGTAGGATTTATATAATAAGCTATAATATGTCTCTTCCACCAAGGCCTATATAAATATATATATGAATAAAATAGTCAAGAAAAGGTGAATAAGAACTTTACTAGTAAGAAGTAAGACAGAATTAAAACTTTAAAATATTTTCTAAAAAAATCATAATCAGCAATGAAATGTCCAAAATGTATTTTATAATTAAAAAAAAACAGTTTCTAACTAAAGATGAACTGATTTCTAATCATCTGTTATTTTATGGACAACGGTTTGTTAATTACCCTTTAGAACTAGGAAGGCATGCTTGAAAACTAACACTCCTTAGAGCATCCCAAGCTCAAAAATCCCCACAAAGAACTAGTATACTACATAGCAATCTGATTAAAACATAGATACCATTTCGTTTTTCACAGTTAAAATTTTGGTTTTACTTGTCTTTAATACACTAGGCTCTGGAAGATTTGTTATATAACCCGTGTTCTGGATGATGTGAGGAATTAACCAATGAAACAGTCTGTTACAGCGAGTTTTTGGCACAAGGTGAACGAAACTGTGGGTAACCCACTAGAAACATCAATGCTTATTGGTTATCAAATGTCTGATGTCAAAAGTCACTCATATGACCCCCGACGCAACCTTCCACTACAACCAGTCAGATTTCCATGTGGTAGAGGCCACATAAAAAGATAGTAAGCTGGCACTGCCAGGCAGGATACGCCCACATTTTCGAGAGATGGATAGAGAACAAGCAAAACCGATAGTGATTTTTCCTACAATCAAAGGCTATAATTCATTAAATTACAATTTGATATGTGCAAGGAACCAAGATCTTTTGGTTATAACCATGCATTTCAAGTTTCATCAAAATTGAATCAAAATTGTGACCTATACTGGGTCCACAACCTTGTTATACCATTTTTTAACAGTATGCATACACACGGCAGCCATTTTGTATGGCAATTTTGTTCCGAAATTCGAACTCAAACTTCCTTAGGGTGTAACGGTGATATAATCAAACGATTTTTTAAATCGGATAATAATTGTGACCTCCAGAGGGACCACAAGCTAAACAAAGACGATTTTGCGTATAATCAGGGGCAATAATTCAGGAAGTTATGATCTGATATGCGCAAATATCGAAAGGAACCAAGATCTTTTGGTTATAACCATGCATTTCAAGTTTCATCAAAATCAAATCAAAATTGTGACCTCTACAGGGTCCACAACCTTGATATACCATTTTTGAACAGTATTCGCATACGAATGGCGGCCATTTTGTATGGCAATTTTGGTCCAATTTTTCCGAAATTCGAACTCAGCCTTCCTTAGGGTGTAACGGTGATATAATCAAACGATTTTTTCAATTGGATAATTATTGTAACCTCCAGAGCGACCACAAGCTAAACAAAGACGATTTTGCGTATAATCAGGGGCAATAATTCCGGAAGTTACGATCTGATATGCGCAAATATCGAAAGGAACCAAGATCTTTTGGTTATAACCATGCATTTCAAGTTTCATCAAAATCAAATCAAAATTGTGACCTCTACAGGGTCCACAACCTTGATATACCATTTTTGAACAGTATTCGCATACGAATGGCGGCCATTTTGTATGGCAATTTTGGTCCAATTTTTCCGAAATTCGAACTCAGCCTTCCTTAGGGTGTAACGGTGATATAATCAAACGATTTTTTCAATTGGATAATTATTGTAACCTCCAGAGCGACCACAAGCTAAACAAAGACGATTTTGCGTATAATCAGGGGCAATAATTCCGGAAGTTACGATCTGATATGCGCAAATATCGAAAGGAACCAAGATCTTTTGGTTATAACCATGCATTTCAAGTTTCATCAAAATCGAATCAAAATTGTGACCTCTACAGGGTCCACAACCTTGATATACCATTTTTGAACAGTATTCGCATACGAATGGCGGCCATTTTGTATGGCAATTTTGGTCCAATTTTTCCGAAATTCGAACTCAGCCTTCCTTAGGGTGTAACGGTGATATAATCAAGCGATTTTTTAAATTGGATAATTATTGTAACCTCCAGAGGGACCACAAGCTAAACAAAGACGATAATTATTGTAACCTCCAGAGGGACCACAAGCTAAACAAAGGCGATTTTGCGTATAATCAGGGGCCATAATTCAGGAAGATACGATCCGATATGCGCAAATATTGAAAGGAACCAAGATCTTTGGGTTATAACCATGCATTTCAAGTTTCATCAAAATCGAATTAAAATTGTGATCTCTACAGGGTCCAAAACCTTGATATACCATTTTTTATCAGTATATGCTTACGAAAGGCGGCCATTTTGTATGGTAATTTTGGTTCGATTTTTTCGACAT
Source organism: Patella pellucida (assembly GCA_917208275.1). Taxonomy (NCBI): domain Eukaryota; kingdom Metazoa; phylum Mollusca; class Gastropoda; family Patellidae; genus Patella; species Patella pellucida. Next base: position 71,338,600 of record OU795039.1, read on the forward strand.
TTGAACTCAACCTTCCTTAGGGTGTAACGGTGATATAATCGAACGGTTTTTCAAATCAGATAATAATTGTTACCTCCAGAGGTACCACGAGCTAAAATAGGTGATTTTTCGGACAATCAGGGGCCATAATTCAGGAAATTTCGTCCCGATAGGCGCAAATATCGAAAGGAACCAAGATCTTTGGGTGATAAACATGCATGTCAAGTTTCATCAAAATTGGTTCAAAATTGTGACCTGTATAGGGTCCACAAGCCAAAAACGTGATTTTTCGTACAATCAGGGGCCATAATCCATGAAGTTTTGATCCGATTCATGCCAATATCGAAAGCAGCCGAGATCTTTTGGAGATAAACCTATATTTCAAGTTTCGTCGAAATCCGACAAGAATTGTGACCTGTAGAGAGTCCACAAACAATTGTGGACGGACATCCGGACGGACGGACAGACGGACAGGGGCGACGACATAATACGTCCACATGAAAATGTGGGCGTATAAAAACAAAATGACATATAGATCTGTATTTTAATCAGATTGACTATATAGTACCATATGTCCATGTTTATTGTGTGAAACATTATATTGAAAGGATTAATCCGTTCATTGTTCTAAATGTCGTCCCATCTCTAGGACGTCTCTGTAAAAAGTTCATTATAGGCATATCGTTGTTCTAAATATCATCCCATCTCGAGGATTTCTCTGTAGAAAGTTCATTATAGGCACATCTTAGCACTTCGTCAGTATCTTTCACACCTTTATAGTCATTCTTATTCCGTCTAGCAGTACTTTTTTCCGTTTGCAAGTCGTCACGAGCAGAAGGGAATCCCCGCGAGAAAGATGTCCGGTCTACACCAGCAGCTTCACCATTGGACAATGTACCCAAATATCTCAAACATGCATCTAAATCATTCTTCATTTTATGTTCAAAATCTTTCTGCTCATCTTGTAAAGCGATGATGCGTTTTTGAAGAAAGCTGACGTTTTCATCGACTTTACTTCTGGTGGCACGTACTCTTTCGTCAAAAGCCTGACGGGCAGCTTCCTGTAAATTTGATATATTTTCCGAATGAGGATCCCGCATCGGAACTTGTTTTCTCGCTAGAGGTCTGACACTTATATTATCTAGCATCATAATATTATCACTGGAGGATAAAAGGCTATGTTGATAATCGTTTTCCCGATCAATCGGATTCCCGTGAAGGCACAGAATTTGTAGGTTACCTAATCTAGGTAGTACATCCGTAACCCCATCGAGATTGTGAATTTTATTTTCCGCAGCGTTTAAAACAGTCAAATAGAAACAACTTGTGACGTGTACAAGACTAACAAGATTATTTCTTTGTACATAAAGTTCTTGAAGTTTAGGAAGGGCTGATACACCATCTAATGTTGCTAGGTGATTATTGTTGAGATTCAGCACTTTCAAGTTAATGAGACTGGGCATTCTGGACAAATCGGTTATTTTGTTCATGTTTAAATTGAGTTCTACCAATGAGCCACTGTTGACCAGTCCCTGTACATTCGATACCATATTGTGTGAGAGATTTAAACTGTAGAGGAGAGGCAAGACTTCAATACCCTGGAAAGTACTGATCTGATTTAATGATGCGTCCAACGCTCGAAGATTACCAAAGGGAAGAAGTGCTTCAGATGTCAAACTGATTAACTCGTTCAAAGAAATGTCAAGATACAATATTTTCGATGGTGTTTCTGTTAGCTTTGCCAAACGAGGGGGAATACCCCTCTCTTGTCCCCATTCAAAACTGTAACTTAGATCTTTTATTTGGCACATTTTTAAGTCAAGTCGATAAAAATTTCCTGTTTTGTAGCGATCAACGCCCCAACCATCTTGGAGATTTTTTAATACACTTATTTTTCTTTCCACAAAATCTTGTGTAAGATAAGTCGTCATCTTGCTATTCATTTTTAATCAAATCAGATTATCGCGTTTAATGCGGCAGCGACTAAACAATCAAGACTACGAAGTTGATTCTTCGAAGAATAACATTGTCATGAACAGCCAATTCTATCCACTGAAAGTTTCGAAACTAAAAAGAAGTTATTCCACTAATCAAAACAATATTCCAGTATCACTCATTATAACAAAACCGACAAACAACGGACAGAGATAACAATTATTTCAGAATAACATTTTTAGCTTCCGTAGTTACCCGTCGCCATGTTAGTAGTCTTTTATAGCCAGTCGCCCATTATTAGTTCTGCATAACAAACAAATTACACTATCGGGGAAAATGAACCGCCATTATGTGCAACAGACCTTGATCTCGACATGGGATTATTAAATATAGGCCTATGTCCTATGTTTTAAATGGCAATAATAAAAAAAAAGGTAACACTAAATAAATCAAAATGTTATTCAGCGTGTTTATCGTTAGCATAAAAATCACTTGGACAAACACGAAACAGTGGCATTAATTCCTTTGAAATTAACCACAATTTGTAGTATAATGGACCCATAGAGGTGTATATATACAACTCTATGCATGGACCTTATAAGGTCCATGGTAGTATGCTCTTCTTACGGTACAAAACAATTATATACACCCCGTATTTTGTTTGAATTATTTATAGGAGGAGGAAGTAGAGCGTGGGGGGGGGGGACTTTCACTTGATCTACACTAGGTCATTTCGGGACAAACATTGTTTGAATTGCATTTCTATAATTCGCGCAAGTTGGAATCTTTAGCAGAAGGAGGAAACCGGGGGATCCGAGAAAACACGGGGTTGAAGTTTGAAAAGTTAGTTTGCCGTACCCCGTTGTCGCGCATGAACGGGGAATCGAAACCACGCCACTTGACTCAATTACACACCTCCGATTTATATGTTTAAAGATAAAGCCTATAAATAATAGGAGGAACGAGGAATAAAACTGTCTAAACAATATAACGGCTGATGGGGTTATCAACAGTTTGTTTTGGAATAGGTAGGCTATTATAGTAGGGGGATGTTTCCTAAGCCGCATTCTTTTTTTTTAGAATATAAAATTTGTTTAGCATAAATATGAAATATAATATAAGACCAAATCTTATCCAAATCTTATCAAAAATGATTTAACCGATATTGAATTACCTAATTTCATCTACACAGAAATTATTAACAGCAAGATTTAATTTTTTAAAAATAAACATAACTGAAACTCAAAAAAATGTATAAACAAAAGTTTGAAGTAACCACTGTACTCACGTGGTGGATGGAGACAGGAAGATATCGAAAGAAAACTCGCGCTAAGCATATCTCATACTTATATAATAAAAAGCGCGGACGTGATCGAAAACGTCAATTAATATGACGTAATACCATTATTCTAGGCAAAGAAATTCCGAATAATAATCTAAATTTGTGTTTCTTTTTTACTTATTTTCTACAAAATGTGTAACTTCTTTTTAATTTTGGTTGAATAAAATTACAAAAATAAATTCTCAATAATTCAGAGCGTTGTCTTTAAAATTTCTTTTATATAAATGTTAAACAGAATTGTGACAAAAGCCTGTTTAACTTTAATTTTACGGGGAAAATAAATGTTAAAAAATCACTAATTGATAATTCTAACATCCAATTATTACATATTTAGTCAGAATTTAAGTCGGTGTACATTTTAAGTGGTATCATTGCCCTGGGTACTCAGTAGCCTTTGAACGCCGGGTACAGCTGTAAACGTGCTGTAGGGACACTGGAATCCCGGATTCAAATTATGTCGTATAGTCGTGGGCGGAAAAGAACATTTGGAATTTTCTAGTCTGGCCTTTACTTGTTTGGGGCGGTAAATTCACAGGCTGATATCAAAGTGTGCCAAGCAGGGGCGGATTGGCCCATCGGGCGATCGCGATGCGGGCCGGTCGGATATAAAATAAAAAGGGCCGGTCGGACAAAAAATGATTTTTTTTTGTTGTCCAATTCTTCTAAATAAAACCTTTTTTCTGCTGAACATAATATGGGAATGGGTAGTATTGGACCGGCCATGGAGCGATGATTATCATGTTGTATTTGGCCCATGGCTTTATCGGCCGCCAATTCATAACTGAAGTCTGGAATGGGCTGGTATATTAGACTTTCTTGGCCAGGTGTGCTGGATGCGGGCCGGAATTCGGAATCATGCAATTGGGATTCCGAATTTCATCCGAAAATGTCATCGGATTCACCCATCACTGTCGCTCGCAATTTTACTAATTATTAAGTCACCTGCACCCTGTTTGTGGGTTACGCCAGAAACGTCGACCGGTGGTTCATAACTCCAAAAAAATTCAACTTCAGCAAAATTTGATCCATAGCTGGTCTGCTGGCTGAATTCGAGTGCGAGAAGTTTCCTGAGGCTGGTGTTAAACATTCCTTGACATTTTTTTAACTCGTTACTTTCAGAGATAAAATTACAGAATTTGGATGTCGGGAATAGTCTAAAAAATGAATTATGTCCCGTATACGCCTATATACTGCATGTCCGCAACCAATCCTTCAACATAGACGGGTAAAGCTAAAAAAAACAAGCCAACAGTGAGGCTGATGTCCCCCGCCGAAATCCCAAAATAATAAGATGACACATATTAATTAATCGAACATTTATTTTTTTTTTCAAAATATTAGCTTTAGCTCAAAATATTAATAATTGACTTAGTTAAGACATTCGCCTAATGAGTTATGTTCCAAAGTCTTGACCAATAAAAGTGCTTATCGCTCCTTAGCCAAAGCAGAAAATTTGCAACATTGAACTTAGTCAAGGTAATGATAAAATGAATCTATTCTCTGAGTTCTGAGTTACATTGCTATCACTTCATTACAACTAAAGTTATCGTGCCCCAAAGCATCAACCAATCAGATTTCTTATCGTTCTGCTTACCCTCAGCAGAAAAAGTTGATTAACGAACTTGGTCAATATATCGGTGTGATAAAGCTAAAGCTATACACCAAGTGTCCTCACTCTTACTTAATCAGAACTTAATAAGCATCAACCAATCAAATTGCTTATCTCTGCTTACCCTAAGCAGAAAATGCTCACCTTCGAACCCCATCAAGGTATTCACCTAATAGACACCTATGCCAAGTGTGAACATTCTAACTCAATTAGAACGAGAGTTATTGTGCTCCAAAATCTCGACCAATCAAATTGCTTATCAGCCATCTTACCAAGAGCAGAAAATGCTCATTATCAAACTCAGTCAAGGTATTGATGTAATGAAACTACACACCAAGTTTCTTTATTTCACCTTATTAGAATTAAAGTTATCGTGCCCCAAAGCATCAACCAATCAAATTGCTTGCCTCTGCTTAAACTAAGCAAAAAATGCTCATCTTCAAATCAATCAAGACATTGACCCAATAAACACTCACACTAAGTTTGAACATTCTAACTCAATTAGAATGAGAGTTATTCAGTTCCAAAGTCTCGACCAATCAAATTGCTTATCGCTCTGCTTACCCTGAGCAGAAAATGCTCATTATCGAACTTAGTCAAGGTATTGATGTAATGAAACTATACACTAAGTTTCATCACTCTCACTTAATTAGAACTAAAGTTATCGTGTCCCAAAGCATCAACCAATCTAATTGCTTATCTCTGCTTACCCTAAGCGGAAAATGTTCACTCATCTTCGAACTCCATCAAGGTATTGCCATAATAAACACCTACACTAAGTTTGAACAATCTAGCTCAATTAGAACGAGGGTTATTGTGTCCCAAAAAGTGTGACAGACGGACAGACAGACGGACGGACGGACGGACGGACGGACAGACAGGCAGACGGACGGACGGACGGACAGACGGACGGACAGACGGACAAGGCGGACGGACGGACGGACGGGCGGACGGACGGACGGACAGACAGACAGACAGACAGACAGACAGACAGACAGACAGACAGACAGACAGACAGACAGACAGACAGACAGACAGACCGACCGTCAAATATGTCAAAATTTTCTTGCGGGGTCCATACAAGGTCAGCTCCAATTCTTCGCCTCTCGAAGAAAACCGATGCCGCTGTCTGTAAACCTGAAATTTTTTCGGGCATTTCTAGTTTTGCTTCCCTAACTGTCATCGAGCGCTAATAAAACACTAATTTCCCTTTTTAAATTGAGGGGGTGAACGGCTGATTGGTTTCGAATCCCCGGTTCTACGTGGCAAGGAGTAGGGTCGCCTGTCCAACCTCATTGGTTCTCTCCGGGTCCTGCGGTTTACTCCCACTGCTAAAGATCCCTACGCGCAAGCGAATTATTGAAATAAAATTAAACCATATGTTAGTCCCGAAATGACCTAGTTTGTATTGAGTGGACGTTAAATCCCATTTCTCTTTCTCCCCCTTTTTAAATTGCATACCGCGAATTTATACTGAGCATCGATTATTATTTTTGAATTCAGCTGATTGGATGGTTGGAATTTAGAGTGGTGAACAGTCCATTTGCTGATTACACTATTTTGCTTGATTACACTATTTTGCCGTTACAGATTTTTTAAAGAATTTTGCTTATGGTTTGGTGTTCTTAATTGGAGTTGCTTACACGGTTCTTTGCGATGGTTAAATTTTCAAAAATTTCGGGCATTTCGGGTTCTGCCACCCAGCGAAAGAACGTTATCCCAGTCCCCGTCCCCATCAATCAGATATGCCACCAAATCGCATATTTTGGGATTATTTTTCAAAATTATCCCGGGGAAGAGCTACCCGCCCCCGTCCGGGCTCCGAGGTCAGTAAAAGGGGCCGCTCTGACATTTCCCGGTCCCAATCCGCCCCTGGTGTCAAGTTGTTCAGATAAAACGAAAAACCGCAGTTCGACCAACATACGTATCTATCATTGGCGTGCATGATTTAAATGACTCCTTGGCAGTTGTTAATGCCGCTACCCGGACATCATTCTCCCAGCTAGCAACGCAGGAAAATTTAATCAACGACCTTCCAAATTTTGACTACAGCCCTCTTTTAGCTTTGAATTAACTCCTTTTTGCAAGAAGTCCACATAAATTAGTCTGATAATATTCAAACATCATCAGTTTCCTCTGCTGACCGGTACAAAAGAAATGGTGCATATGAAACTATGGAATACACAGTTTTCTGGGTAAATTTTTACATATAAAATTGAAATGAAGCTGAGGAAATAAATTGCAAGATCAATTCCTGCGATTAATAAATATTATAAAATATGTAGAATTGTATTAATTCGTATTTTGAAAATAAAAGATTTGTTTGAACCTCTCAGTGTATATTACGCAAGCATATCGGGTATGTACATGTTTGAACATTGTTTCCATTGTCGCACGTGAAACGCAATACATACGGTACCCTTGGTGATATAACGGGCACATAACTCTTCGCGGTTAGCTCTGAATCAACCTCGTCTGTATACCGTTAAATGTACAAACGAAATTTAAATAAAATAATTTCCCAAAAAATTTATTATTTTATGATTTTTATATCAATATTATATTTTAATTTGAATATTGTATTTGCGCTTATATGATATTATATCATTTGAAACGAATTAAATGCACTCTGAACATTTCAAGAACGAGGGCGCTTTACTGGGAAATTTGACTTATTTCTGAGTTCACTATCTGATTGAAGTTTACTGAACAACAATTTGATACCTGATCTACACCCATCGAGAATTTGATGATTTGATTTGAAATTGTATTTTTCTGTTCAATCTACATTCTGTATTTAGATGAAAACAATGATTAAGATTGTTTGTTGTAGGCCTAAAATTGAATTTCGATAAAAACTTAACATAACTTTTGGAACATGACTGAGCAGCAGTTCTGGATTAACTATTAAACAAATAAACACTAGGTCATTTCGGGACAAACATTGTTTAAATTGCATTTCAATAATTATCGCAAGTAGGAATCTTTAGCAGTAGGAGGAAACCGGGGGATCCGAGAAAACATGAGGTTGAAAAGCTTGTCGTATACAGTTGTCACGAACGGGTAATCGAAACCACGCCACTTGGCTCAATTACTTATTACACACCTCCGATTTATATAGCCTATATAGGAGGAACGGGGAATAAAACTGTCTTAAACAATATAACGTCTTGTGGGTTTACCAACAGTTTGTTTTGGAATAAGTATTATGGTATAGGGATGTAGGCCTATCCTTTTTTAGAATATAAAATTTGTTTGGCTTAAATATGAAATATAGGCCTAATATAAGACCAAATCCTATCAAATATGATTTAACCGATATTGAATTACCTAATTTCATTTAAACAGAAATTATTAACAGCTAGATTTCAATTTATTTTTTTTTAAAAAATAAATAAACATAACTGAAACGTAAAAAAAATGTATGTATTAAAGTTTGAAGTAACAACTGTACTCACGTGGTGGATGGAGAGGTAAGCATTTGTTTCCATCCACCGGAGCCTGGTATGATGACGTCATACGTGGATTCTGGGTTAGAATAAGGGTTAGGCTTAGCCAAGGGTTAGGGTTAGGGCTAGCCATGTCTACATCTCGAGACTCTGACGAAATATACAGGCCACAACCCTTACCCTAACCCTTATTCTTACCCAGAATCCACATGTGACGTCATCACATCAGGCTCCGGTGGATGGAAACAAATGCTTACCGGATGGAGTCATGAAGATATAAATAAAGCGCGGACCTGATCGAAAACGTCAATTTTTATGACGTAATACCATTATTCTAGGCAAAGAAATTCCGAAAGATAATCTAAATTTGTGTTTCTTTTTTACTTCTTTTCTACAAAATTTGTAAAAAATTTTTAGTTTTGATTGAATAAAATTACAAAAATAAATTCCCTATAATTCAGAGCGTTGTCTTAAAAAATTCTTTTATAGAAATATTAAATAGAGTTGTGGCAAAGCCTGTTAGACTTTAATTTTATGGGGAAAATGAATGTTAAAAAATCAACTATTGATAATTTCAACATCAAATTATTACATTTTAGCTAGAATTTAAGTCGCTGTAGATTTTTTAAGTGGAATCATTGCCCGGGATACTCCGTAGCCTTTGAACGCCAGGGACAGCTATTATCCGTGTTGTGGGGACAATGGAATCCCGGATTAGAATTATGTCGCATAGTCGTGGGCGGAAAAGAACATTTGGAGTTTTCTAGTCCGGCCTTTATTTGTTTGGGGCGGCAAATCACGGGCTGATATCAAAGTGCGCCAAGTTGTTCAGATGAAACGGAATCCATTGACGTGCATGATTTAAATGATTCCTTGGCAGTTGTTAATGCCGCTACCCGGACATCATTCTCCCCCAAACTAGCAACGCTGCACATGCCCGTATTTAGCGGGGGGGGGGGGGGCAAGGGGGGCAGCTGCCCCCCCCCCCCCTGGGAAAAATCGGCGCCCCACCTCGAAAAAGCGGGCGAAGCGCCGAAGGCGGCCTTTCCATTGAACACAATACGAGGCCATCGATTTACATGCCCATATCAGTATGGGTGCCCCATAAAGCCGAGTGACAGGGCTCCCAACCAATGTCACTTGGTTTTATGGGAACGTCATCAATCATGTCGTTATATATGAGGCGCCCCTCAAATGGTGGGGCGCCTCAAAATGAGTCACACAAAGAACATCACAACGTGATGGGGCGTCAAAAACAGTGTGATCTGTGTGCACCTTATCCCAGAGGACCTTCCATAATGACATGATAGGTGGGGCGCCTTATTGTGACAATATATGATTGTTTGGCATGATTGGGCGCCCCTTGGAGGGCTCGTGTTATATGCGCACGTTATACAGCGCACCCCCCGCATGATCATGGGGAAACAATTCATTGTATCTTGTGTTTATAGACTTAAAGTCGCTTCGTATTGCTCAGTTAGTATCATAGGTCAGCAGGGGCTGTTTATTGTCTGCCACTCGAGTTATTAGCGAATCTCACCAGTTATGGGGGATTAGACCCTTCATCGTGGACCGTCAACAGTAGGTACACCGGCGCCCCATCAGCCCTTGCCCCCCCCCCCCCCTAACATTTTTGAGCTAGATACGGGCCTGGCGCAGGAATTTAATCACCGCCCTTCCAAATTTTGACTACAGCCCTCCTTTAGCTTTGAATTAACTCCTTTTTGCAAGAAGTCCACACAAATTAGTCTGATAATATTCAAACATTATCAGTTTCCTCTGTTTTCCACTACTGGGTGTACTAATACTATGAAATGGTGCATATATGAAACTATGCGGAATACACAATTTTCTGGGTAAATTTTTACATATAAAATTGAAATGAAGCTGAGGAAATAAATTGCAAGATCAATCCCTGCGATTAATAAATATTATAAAATATGTCGAATTGTATTAATTCGTATTTTGAAAATAAAAGATTTGTTTGAACCTCTCAGTGTATATTATGCAAGCATATCGGGTATGTACATGTTTGAACATTGTTTCCATTGTCGCACGTGAAACGCAATACATGCGGTACCCTTGGTGATATAACGGGCACATAACTCTTCGCGGTTAGCTCTGAATCAACCTCATCTGTATACCGTTAAATGTACAAACGAAATTTAAATAAAATAATTCCCCAAAAAATTTATTATTTTATGATTTTTATATCAATATTATATTTTGATTTGAATATTGTATTTGCGCTTATATGATATTATATCATTTGAAACGAATTAAATGCATTCTGACACTGTTGAACATTTCAAGAATGAAGGCGCTTTACAGGGAAATTTGACTTATTTCCGAGTTCACTATCTGATTGAAGTTTACGGAACAACAATTTGATACCTGATCTACACCCATCGAGAATTTGGTGATTTGAAATTTTAATTTTTTTGTTCAATCTACATATTGTGTATTTAGATCAAAACAATAATTAAAATAAATTGTTGTAAAATTGAATTTAGATATAAACTTAACATAACTTTTGGAACAGGACTGAGCAGCAGTTCTGGATTAACTATTAAACAAATAAACACCTGCTTAATTAGGGCATCATGTTAATGGCGGGACCACAGAATATCTGCTTTAGATGCCAAATTTAAAACATTTTTAAAATTAATAAAGAACTTTCAATTAGTTTTTGTCCTTTATCTGTTTTGTCTCATTGAGAAATTCTATTCACGTGCTTTGCGTGTGTTTGTGAATTACTGTTTATATTTTGAATTACAATCGGCTATTACAATATGGGCACCAAAGTCTTTTTAAGTGCTTAGGGGCTCTGTGGATCCTAATCTGGCACAGCTGAGCAGTGGGCCCCAATTATTTGAGTACACACAGTTTAATCCTATTCAACAGATAAGGTTAGTATTTTTTTTCAGAGGCAAATATACACAATTGGGTTTAATGTCCACTTGACACAAACTAGGTGATTTCAGGACTAACATGGTTCAATAACATTTCAATAATTCGCTTTCACGTAGGAGTCTTCTCTTTAGCAGACCCGGAGAAAACCCACAAAGTTAGACAGGCTACCCTCGAAACCACACCACTTGACTCAATGACAGACCTTGTGATCTTAAACAATCCGGCCACCCAATCCCCCATAATTGTAAGACAAACTGTTTCCAATGCTATTTATTTCACATTTTTTACAACTCAATAAATAAAAATCTGTTTATCTGGTCTATTTTGTGTAAAACATACAAAAGCAATTTTACATCCTATATATTACATCAATATACAATTACAGTATTTTTTTGCATTATTTATTAATAGAGTTACAGTTATGAGAGTACTACTATATACATTAACTATATTATACATTCACAAAACAAAATTAACAAATATTTAACTATTTTTGTGCGTCACAATTCTTCAAGATAATTTTTGTATTATAAACAATGACAGAGCAAGGATATCGAACAGATTGGGATTATGCAGAGGGACCTGCAACTGTTATAGTGAAGATATAAACAGTTTAAGATTCCTTTTAGACCTGTTTACATTAGCTGTTTGTTTCTGCAAAATTCTTTGCTCTGATCAGTGCATGTCATGGATATTCTATTTTATAAATTTGAAATTTTAGTTCCCAGAAACACCTACATAAATGATAGTTCTAATTTCCTATTTTTTTTTTTTGGGGGGGGGGGGGAATATATAGGCCTACTTCTTTAATTTGATCAAAAGCCTAAAAAATGATATACAATATGTACAAAAAATTATAAATATAACAATAATACTAATAATAATTAAGGGTTCTTAATTCTTATAAAGCGCAAGACTCCAAACAGTATTGTTTGCTCAAAGCACTAACAAATATATATAAATGTAAATGCTTTTCAGACCATATTGGGTCTTAAATATAAATATTATACATTTGTTTTGTGGAACCCATATTGTGGGGTACATAAATTCAAAGTGGGAAGGGTATATGACTGCAGGGTAGCCTTCTTGTTTTAAATTTTGCCAGTCAGTTGGGGTTAACTTTTTCCTTTAATGGGGTTTGGTCACCTGACCATCACACACAACACAAAGTCTCAGTGATCGAGAGTGGCATGTATCACTGGGCCCCATTCTATAGTTAAAATAGGAATACAAGTGGGAGGCGGCAACACTCGCTTAAAAGAGTAACAGGGTATCAGTTTAATAATATGTGCTATCAGTATCACAGCCTCAACCAGAAGTCTGTAGCCCATCATTTGTTTTATAGCCCCCTCCCCCTCTCTTGAGACTAGTTATCAGTGTACCCCACTCGGAAGTTGTCTTTTGAATCAAGCCGATCTTATTACCACCCTATAATCCTGAAGAAATGGTAACCAATGGTAACAAGCATTAACAGCTCATTAACCATTGCTAATAAATCAGATAATTAGTTTAATCAATTGTTTTCACTGCGATAATGAAAACATGAGACAAATGAAATGTAACAAATAAAATTATCCAAGATAACAATTAGGATTTTGTCCGATACAAAATGATCATTAAATCTAATATTTACAGATACACCATAGTGAGTATAAGCTGAAAATGCTCATTAACCTTTGAATATGATTAATGATCCCAAACCATGCCTTTTAAACTTTTGAAATAATAATATAAAAATATAAAATTCCAGGAACCAGCCTCTATGCATTTAGCTAGTTTCGAAATAAAACAAAAACCTGCATCTCATGAAATGAACACATTCGTAGACAAATTCAAACATTTTTAACATATCTAGCTTGAGAATGAGACATGATTATTCTGTTTTGTTTCTGGCAGCAGAAATATGAAGAGTACCTAAATGGGGTAGGTATAATATGCCCTGACCGCCAGTTCTTAGAAGGGTTGATAATCGTGAATTCTAGGGTTAATGTTTAGACAAGGACAATCAATTCCATCGGTACCCAGAGATACGGACATAGAAGTAATTCAAAATTTAATTAACTTGCATAATTAGTATGAACCGGGTAATTCTCAAAAAATGGTCTCAAGTATTTCAAAACAACTAGTCTTGTTTCCATGGTGAAATGGTCTCAAGTATTTCAAAACAACTAGTCTTGTTTCCATGGTGAAATGGTCTCAAGTATTTCAAAACAACTAGTCTTGTTTCCATGGTGATATTGTAAACAATATTAGGCCATAATATAACTAAATATATGGTGATAAAGAGAATAATATCACCATGGAAACAAAACTAGATCATAAATAGAATATGATAAATCTTCAGCAGACACTTCAACCAAACTGAACAAATACATGTAACATTAATGTGAATATTTATAATGCGCTATATCCAGAAACCAAGTTTATGCTCAAAGCGCTACACAATTACTATCCCGGTCTCTAGGATACAAGTGACACCTGATTACCTCCTTTTACCTTCATCCTTGAAATAGTTTAAGTTGTTATAAATAAAGTCCCAGATGTAATCTAAATATTAAAAATTTACCTGAATTTATCATACATGAACAAGTCAGTGTTCTACTTTCCTCTACTCTACAATAATTACACAATGCTTTACCTGTGCCATAGTCAGCAGTCTCATATATCATAAATATATGAAATGACATGAAATGGGGTTTAACGCCACTTCGACTGGGCTAATGCAGATGGACATAGGCTATACAGTGTTCTATGAGGGAAATTTTACCCTGACAGCGGCACCAAAGCCTACTCTCATATTGTATTGGATTCAAATTTCCAGGGGATCTTTTTTACATGCACGCCAATGTGTTCACAGGCCCTTGGTTTTTCGTTCCGTCCAAACAACTGCAACACTGACAAGAGGAAAACACACCAGAAAATCCTGATGAACTTTCACGGCTGACACAGAGAGCAAACCTGCGACCTCCAGTCTAACGAGCCATTATCTTACCCGCTTAGCTCCCTATCATAAATAAGGGCTTCACTACATCATACTGGCATCTGCCATAGTGCATAAGTGGATGTAATCACTCAAGGCTTCCAATTCAAAAATTTTATATACTTTCTTTACCTCCGTTTTTACACATTCACAATGTAATCTATTAACCAAATACTTTTTCCGCCATAATTTTATGTATAAAATTCTAATTTTATAGCAAGGAAATTGATTTACAGGTAAGTTTTTTCCAATTGGTTGATTTTGCCCGAGTAGTTCATAGTACAAATCCAAAATCGTGAAAATTGAATCTCTATAAGAAATATCAGTTCAAAAATGGTTCAATTCTGTTCAGTACTTACAAAGATATGATGTGTTATTCAGCATTGTTTGCACACAATATAAACAAATCAGCATCACATTCAGTGTTTAGTAAAATCTTTTAATGGGCCTCTGTTCAATCAAATTGAAGCCAAACTGGGAGATTATCTCTATATATGTTTTCTTCAATAATCTTTAATTAATCAGTTTGCATAAACTTTAGCATGGAATAAATTTGGAAAAATTACTATTTCCAAAAGATGCCAGTTGAGACCGTAGTCATCATATACATCTATTTGTACATGCATTGAAGCCATCAAACCTATGACTGGGAAAATAATATTTTCTAAAGATGCAAGTGGTGACCGTGGCCATAAAAGTCATATACATCTATCTGTACATGTTTCGAAGCCATCAAACTTATGGCACATTATTGTATAACATTCTAACATGCATTTCACTAAAGACATTCATAGTTATATCACAGTATTTAATAAATAAAGATCTTGCTTAAGATATATGAAATCAAAGTTAATTATTGTGTTGCCATGGAAGCCTGTAATGCAGCTTGTAGCATAGCATCATCATCTTGATTATAATCCTGAAAATATACCAGTGATAAATAATTTACATTCTAATAATATATCAATAATTCTAATTGGGGACGACCAAATAAGGGATGGGGGAGGGATTTGGTTTGTCTAGCCAATATTAACATTATAATATATCAATAATTCTAATTAGGGATAACCAAATAAGGGATGGAGGTGGGATCAACTACCGTTATTTATTTAAGCAAATATTTGAGCTGAGCTAAAATATATTCATTAGATGGTAACCTTGTCACATAGAACCAAGGAATCAAAACCACCCCATTTGACTCAATAACAGACCTTATGATAAAACCATTCGGCCATCCAACTCCTGATGAACTGAAAGTCTAGACAGACAATATATTTGTCTTTTAGACTGAGGAAGTGGGCCTTTAATCTACAGCAATTAATATCCTGAAACATGTCATATACAACATATATTTACCATACAAGTATATATACAATATGTCATATTGAACATGCCTTTCAACATGTACTTACCACATAAGTATCATATTCAAATCGATGTCTTAGATTAAGATGCTGTATAAAATTAGTACTGGTATGATTGGCATCACCCCACGGCATCGAGGCACATATGGGACACACCTACAATTAACAGAAAATAGAATAACTAAATATACAAGTCTACAGATCTTTAATCTCTTAAAAATTATAATGTTGCAAAATATCAACAACAAAAATTGCTCAATTCCTTCAATATCTATAAAGATAACATGCATGAAAATTTGTTAATGTTCAGCAACCTCTGCAGATGAAATAAAACAAGCTGACATCACTAATAAGTATCAGTAATATGAAATCACACAACTGTTCAAAAGGTACAGTTACCATGGTACAATTAAAAAAAAAAGAATCAAACAAAAAAGGCACTGAAATATCTTTTAAAAATATAGGTAAGGACTACATGTAAATATACAGACTAGCATTTGGTCACCTCCTTCATTGCCAAGAAAGTGGTAGGGAAATGGGGTTTAATATACACAAGACACAAAGTATGACATTTGGGGACTAACAGGGTTCAATATTATTTCAGTAATTGGTTTGTGGCCCGCATAGGGGTCTACATGTAGCAGTGGGAGGAAACCAGAAAACAGTGAGAAAACCCATGAGGTTGGACAGGTGACCCTACTCCTTGTCATGTATAAACTGTGAAACAACACCATTGGTAAGAAGCTATATCTAAGTATTAATTGAATATTCCACATGTACTTACAACTTGTGGGGCACTCTGTCTGTGATTATCATTACAATGTTTGACCATTCCTGGAACATCTAGGTTAGGCTGACCACAATACGGACATTTAAATGTTGCTCTGTTTGGAACATTGCTACAAACAAACAAAATATGGCATAGATTTTGAACAAACATAATCAAAGTTTTAAAGTAATTGCTATTTTATTAAACAGTTACATGTAAAATAATCATACGAGACAGTGAAAAATTGAGTTAATTAAGATCTTCTTGCTTCTACTGCCAAGTATTTTTATGTTATATTAAAGTTTACAATATGACATCTTTATATATGTACCTCAATACATAATTGATATCCTTTTCTATACATTGTACATGTACACTAGAATTAGTGCTGGATATTGCAAACGCAGTCACAATATACGATATGTATTGCAATCCAGGTGCTACAATATGATTTGTATCACAATTTATAACAAGGGGTCGGTTGCTCAAAACTAAGTTATTTTAACGATCAGTTAAACTCTAACGGACATATCTTGGTAACGTGTTGTTTGTTAACTTCCCGTTAAATTTACTACAGAAAACACTATAGAATACTTTATTTTTTATATTAGCATAAATCTGTAGGAAAAATTGGCACCACAGAATGTTCGGGGCCTTTATTTCCAGCAACAATCTTTCTCTCCGTTAAAGTTAACGGATCGTTAAAAGATAATGGAGCTTAGAGCAACCGGCCCCAGGTCAATATTTTTACCAAGAAAACAGCAGGACAATGTCGAAGAATTAAAATTGTTTTATATAATGATATTAATGTGGATCAAAATAAGGACTAAAACTACATGTATGTAAGACTGTTTGTGTACCTGGATAATTGAGAGTGACAGAAAAAAACATAATAATAATAATAATAATAGTGAGTTTTTATATAGCGCACATATCCATTAAAATTAATGCTCAAGGCGCATTTAGCTCTCCACTTATCACAAGATATAAAAAAAAATGTTAACAACTAATAAGCAGCCGAAAAAAGATGAGTCTTTAATTGCTTCTTAAAACAGCTAAGCGATTGTGAATTCTTTAAGGACAAGGGTAATGAATTCCATAGGTTTGGTACAGTGTGTGAGAAGCATCTTTGACCAAATGTCTTAAGCCTATAGTTGGGTATCACCAGACGTAGTTCATGTTGGGACCGAAGATTTCTTTGAGGGACATAGTCAATTAGCATTGAGGACAAGTAGTCTGGTGCTTCACCTCTCTGGCATTTGTAGGCTATGCACAGAAGTTTGAATTTAATTCTGCTTTCCACTGGAAGCCAATGTAAATCCTTTAGCAGTGGTGTGATGTGGCAATTTCTATTAGATTGGCACACAATTCTAGCCGCGGTATTTTGTACAAGCTGTAGTTTATGGATCAGGCTGTTGTTTATGCCAAACAGAAGGCTATTGCAATAGTCGAGTTTTGACAAAATTAAAGATCGAACCAGAGCATGTGCTGCATCTTGTGTAATCAAATTGCGAATTCGACGTATGGACCTCAAATGAAAGAAGCTTGTCTTGCAAATTTGATTCACTTGCTTCTCCATGCTGAGTTCAGAATCAAGATAAATCCCAAGATCTTTCAGGTTATCCACTAGTTTGACTGTGGAGTCAGCGATTTTTATTGACTTTTGACTGATGTTTAGAAGCTGTTTTTTGGTGCCACATAACATGACTTCTGTCTTCTCATCATTCAGTTTGAGCATGTTATTGGTCATCCAAGATTTAACATCCATTGTACAATTGGTTATTGTATTAAATGAAACATGTGTGGACTTGAATCTGTCCAGTATTTGAGTGTCATCAGCATAGCAGTGATACAAAAGATTGTACTTCTTTAGAATAGCGGCCACGCTTACAGTATACAACACAAACAACACTGGCCCCAGGACGGAACCTTGGGGTACTCCATTCACTAAATTAACTGAATTGGATAAGGTGTTGTGTATTTGCACAGATTGCGAGCGGCCAATGAGGTATGATTGAAACCAACTCAAAGCATTTTCTGATATTCCAAATTCACCATGTAATTTCTGAAGGAGTACAGATGGATCGATGGTGTCGAATGCAGCAGATAAATCCAGCATTACAAGGCAGCGGCAATCACCATCATCAACAGCCGATCTGATGTCATTTACAACCTTTAATAGGGCAGTCTCAGTGGAATGGTTTTGTCTATAAGCAGATTGAAAGTTATCCAGTAAACAGTAATAATTAAGATGCTCTTTTAACCTTTTGTTGACCGCTTTCTCTAAAACTTTTGAGACAAATGATAAATTTGAAACAGGTCTGAAATTTTTATAGATTTCAGAGTCCAGGGTCGGTTTCTGAAGGAGAGGTTTGACGGCTGCTTCTTTGTAGATCTGGGGGAATATCCCCGACCTGAGACTACTGTTGACAATGCGAGTAATGATAGGCAGAAAAACGTCGAGAAATTGAATTACAAGTGACGTAGGCAACGGATCAGATAAACATGTTGAAGGTTTAGATGAGCGAATAATTTCTTCAATCTCATCTTCAGAAAACAAGTGGAGCTCACTAAGCTCATCACCGGTAAACTGACTAGCAATGATGGTAGCAGGGATGCCATTAGATGACTCGCATAAACCAGATTTAATTTTATCAATTTTTTCAATGAAGAAACAATTGAAAGAATCTGCCAGATCTTTTGCATCATCATAAGATGGTAGACTACTTTCAGCCTTTGTTCCTAACAAGGAATTCATGAACGAATAGATTTTTCGTGGGTCATTTCCGCTTTCGTCGAGTTTCTGGAGACAGTAATCCCTTTTTGCATTACGAATAGTTTTGGTTAGTTCCGTTCTGTCTTCTCTGTACATTTGCTTGTGAACTTCTAAACTAGATTTGCGCCACCGACGTTCCGATTTACGACATACCGTTTTAGCCATAAAAAAGAATCGCAATACACATCGATTCAGGGTCTGACAATTCAATGCGCAAATCATGAGAAGGTGAATCGCGATACACTATGGGGTTTAGAGTACACTCGACAAAAACTAGGTCATTTTGGGACTAACATTTTATTTCAATATTTTGCTTGTGCGTTGGTATCTTTAGCAGTGGGAGGAAACCAGAGGACCCAGAGAAAACCCACAAGATTTGGACAGACGACTCTTTGCCTTGCCTAATACAAGCTGTGAATCTAAACCATGATGTCACTTGACTCAATGACAGACCTAATGAGCCAATGCGCATGCATTAACCATTCTGCGACCCAACCCCCTTTATGTAGAATACAGTACACAACTTATCAGATTAATAGCAGTGTGACACTCCTGCATTAACAGCCAGGATAAAGTATTACCGATATACACTACAAACTATCAAGTTTACCTTGGAATAGGCTGGGATGTTTCTCTAACTGGTTTAAACTGAGGTATAGATCTATCAACTCTATCACACACACCTAAGTGCTCTCGAATTTTATTCAGTGTCATCTACAATAAGTAAACAAAACATAAACATTCAGGCAATTTATTCTCTTTATTAGGTTTATTATCCCACATTGATATTCCAATAGGCTCTGTCATCCGTTCCTGGTTTGTTTCTGGAGATGTCTCATAAATCATTTAAGATATGGGGGCTTAACGATATGGTTCAATTTTATTTAATTAATTCGCTTGCGATAAGGCGTCTTTAGCAGTGGGAGGAAACTTAAGGACCCGGAGAAAACCCATGTGGTTGGACAGGCCATCCAAACTGCCTTATCTTTGTAAAACTTTGAACACACATCAAACTATTGTGGTAGATGTGTCTTTTGTTAATTAGGATATACTCGTTTTTGTGTTTCCATGGAAAAAATTCACAGTTTTTGGTACCCAAGGGCATGGGGTGTTGTCTTCTTGTTTCCAAATTGGCTTGGTGGAATGGAATTCTGACTTTATTTACAACTTTCATTAACAGAAGGAAAGTTACTTACCTTTTTCTGACACCATTTGCAATCAGCTTTTTTACTTTTTAGTTTCCTATGTATATCTGATGCTTTGCGTGAAAGACTTGGATTAAATATGTTTCTACACTGAGGACACTGAGGTTCTACTAGATTCTGATAGCTTTGTAAACATCCAGCACAATATCTAAACAAACAAACAAACAGATAAGATAATTTGATTGCATTAAAATTACTTTCATAAGAGTTGTGGTTTAATGTTAAATTATTGTCCACAACCAGAATGGTAGAACTCTCTTACCTTATAGTAAATTTCCAATACTAAGTAATATGCTGCACTATTTAATATAAATCGAGAGCGATAGCTTGGGGAGTATTGCATTGGCTCATGTAACCAGGGTAGTTCAACTGTGAACAGAGGTCTCATTACACTCGCCCTTAGTTCAGAGCTGAACTATATGTATAACCAGGGGATCATGAGTTCAAAACTCAAATTTGCCAGGAAATTACCTCTACATTTTCAAGCCTGGATCCTCTTTATCAGCTAGGCTCAGTCATCCCCAAGTCCCAATAACCTTGTCATGTAAAAATGATGGTGGTCAGGGTATGGGGTCGATGACAAAAGTTATTGAACGAAAATAATGTAAATATTGGAAACAAGTGGCTATGATATTGTTTTGTGGGGTGTGTTTATGCAAATCAAAGCGATTGGATTGAAGAAAAAACACAAGGTTTTATTGCCTGGCATTACGAATTGTTGAAACAAAATGAGCCAAGGCGAGAGCAGGTAAATTCGAGGCCTCAACAGGCATTGCATTCCTGGTTTTTTTTTATATATTTTCTAGTTCGGTTTTGGTATGGTGTACGTACGCATATATATACAATTAGAAGGTCAGATTCCTGTGGTAGGCCCTACTGGTATTACAAAAAGGCCTTGCGATCTTGACAAGACAGTTTGGTAACGATAATCACTGGTTATGATTCCACCCATTAGGCCTACACTACTGCTCCTCTTTACAAGGTGTCACTCACTGTCATGGTTCATTGACTACATGCAACACATAACAGACACTAAAAACTTGGCAAAAATATCAAGACTTACACATGGTCATTACCACAGGTAATTTTGACCGGATCAAGAAATATTTCCAGACAAATAGAGCAAGTAAACTGATCCGCACTTTCGTTGTCACTGACGGTGAAATTGGTTTCGCCTTGAATTTGGTGAGGATTGTGGCTGGGCAACTGAACAGCCATTTCGTGTTTCACAGTTGGTGATGTCTACGTCGTGCCAGTGATGTTTGGCCCGCTGAAAAAAAATGCTGACTAAGCAGTATTCAAGAATTTGAGGAAATCTCAAATTCTTTAAAAAGTCGATCAATCGAAGAGTATTCCTTCTTAGCGAATTCACGCATAAACACCATACAGAATAACAAATTATTATGTCATCACAACATTGTCATTATGTTATTTACATCGGAAGTAGTGCAAATTAAAGAATGTTCTGTGAGTGACCTCCCCTTGTCTTAGGCTACACGGCGCCACTGGCTTCCCACATTTGTTTTGTCTGTTTTATTGATAAAATAAGTTACAAAAACTTTCTAGACGAGGTGAAGAAGGTAAATTCTCTATTTATGTTGAGATGATATTGTCATCTTTTAGTTTGTGTCCAGCAATGTTTATAAAAGTTTTCCGTTTTAGGCTGAATAATTGCACAATTTTTGCGTTAACAAAAAGTTGACTGACTCAGTGACTGGTCAGTGATTGTTACTTTTTTAGGCTAAAACTCAATCAAGAGCTGTCACTGTACATCATCTACAGTAACATGTACATGTAGTCATGTACATGTAACTATTTGCCACAGCTAAAGTTCAGAACCAGTTCCCAATAAGACAAGCCTAGCCTCATAATCTTTCACATTGGGCATGATTGGCAATTCTCTCTCTATAAATAATTGGCTATATGACTATATGATAAAATAATAAGGCAGTGGATATTCAACCGTAAACGGCACTTTACTCTATTTACTATATCGCCGTAACTTCCGTTTGACATGCGCAGTTCTCTGATCCGTGGACTTAGCAGTTTTTAGCAGTTTTCGCAATGATGCCTAACCCGAACCCTAACCCTAACCCATGACCCTACCCAAAAACCTAACCCAAACCCTTACCCTAACCCTTACGATAACCACCATACGTTCTTTGTCTAACCTTTCTACTTTCTCCGTTTCTTATATAGGACGAAATAGCCATACTTGGATTTCTACGGTAGAACCCAGAGAATTAGTTTTAGAAGAAAATAAAATAATAAATATATATTGTAGAAAATTATTCTATTTCGGTCAAGGGCTTATTTCTGTGGGTTTTGGTTTTAATTTAAGTACCAAGACGGTCAGTGGTTTACGTTTTTTTCCGTAAAACCGTGCTTCTGCGCCAAACTTGAAAGACGAAGTTACCGTTCTTGTGGAATATATCAACTGCGCATGTCGAACGGAAGTGTCGCACAACTGCGCACGTCGAACGGAAGTTATTATTTAACCAATCACACACGATGTATATATACGTCATTGCGATTTACGGTGCAATAGCGTTAGTAAATAGGATACCGTTTACGGTTATATATCCACTACGAAATAATAATAGTAATAATATAATAATACTAATAAAACTATTAACTATGGTAATACACTAACTAATAGTTTAAAACTAGATATGTATGTATTGTGTGAGGGGAATATGCTGCAAATTTCAGTCAAATTGCTGAACACTCTAAATTCTAAGCCGTGAAAACTTCACTTTAAAATCTTTGTAGCCTCGATTGTCATTGTTATTGTTACCGCTGTCACGATAATTAACAAAGTCTTGATTATCCAATATCGGGTTCAATCATAAGATGGCATCGAGAGTTGATTATGGTCCTTTCATGTTAGTTAATGTCTAATTATTAATGGTTTTTGTATAACCATGGACCGATACGGTCCATGGTATAACATTTCAGCCCATTTTCAGGCCTAAAGAATGACATGCAATAGACGGGTGCAGGCTGTTTCGTAACCTGGCTGTTTCGTACCTAGTTCTTTCGTACCTCGTTTCGTACCTCAGATTGATTCGTACCTTTTCCTATGTGTTGTTGAAATAAAGTTGAAACATGGTTAGTACCTTTTATAGGGTTGTTCAAAGAAAGTTGAAACACGATTCGTACCTTTTCCTACATGTTGAACTAAAGTTGAAACATGATTCGTACCTTTTCCTACATGTTGAAATAATGTTAAAACACGACGACTTAATAATATCCAACCACTACGGGAATTTTATACAAATGTCTGCAATATTTAAAAATATAGTTGGCAAAAAAAAACCCAAAGCACCGCGATCTGCCTTTGTTGTTTATAATCTGGTGTTGATTACTGAACCCATTAAGCGAGTGAGTTGTGATTCTTGTGTTCGGCAAAACAAACGGTTGGCAATAAACAATATGTACTAAAGAGTATAGTTTTGATATTTTATTAAGCGTTTGGGCTGAGTAAGGCATTGAAGCATTCCCGCGTTCTGAAGAATTGTATCGCTGGTAAAAAGGCATCGCCAACTTCCCGCATCCAGTCCATGTATTATAAGGTCCGTGATAGTATCATGTCTCCTATAAATACGTGGCTGTTGACAGCTATTTCGTACCAAAAACAACAATTTTACACATTTCGTAGTATAGCCATGCCTAATATGGAAGGCGGCGAATCGACTATGACTCAATCGTGACAACCCAATTCCCAAGCTACCATATTCAAAAATGTTGATATAAACCTTCACACAGACATGATTTTGCATACTTTTAGTCATATTCCTGATAGCTCTAATCAAACGGAACACTGCGAGGAGGGTGACTTTTAGTGTACTTCAGTGATACAGCAAGCATTCACTATTTCTATTCTTTATTGATACGAAGGTACGAAACAGCTCATGTGAGGACGCTTAAGTTTAAGCACATGTAACAGTTGAAATTTTCAAAGGTACGAAACAGCTTACGTGAGGTACGAATGAACTAAGTACGAAACAGCCAGGTTACGAAACAGCTGACATTCCAATAGACAGATTTACCTCTTGCATTATGCATGTTTAATAGAATTATTTGCATATGAGTCTTCTATGAACTACATGTATATTATTTACAATGTCATTAGTTTCAAAAATTAACATCATTATGAAGCTGAAAATTTAAGACTTTTTTTAGTCCACTAAATGTTAGCTTTTTTTTCAAAGACTGTGCTTCATTCCAGTGACCTGCTATGGGTATCACAATGGAAAAAGCACTTTTTCATGATGTTTTGGCACAGTTATGTCGTTTTCTTAAAATGAAAATTGTTTGTCCGTTTTATGTTGAGAAAATTTATACTACACTGTATGAATGCAAATTACAGAGCTTGACCATGATGAAATATTATACAGATCCACTCTGATTTATAAACATGTTTTCAATCAATGACCATTATGATTCGTTTTGAATGTCATCATGTTAATATCGGCTTCAATCAAGGGTTTTACGGTGGTTTTAACACAACTTCTTTAAGTGACATGTAGTAATTGAACTGAACAGAAACCCATTAATTTAACACTATTAATTAATGGAATAACTATTACTGGTTTATTAACATGCAACATTTGACTATGAATGGTACTTTCATCTTTATCATCAAAATGTTGCATGTTAAAGTTTTAATACAGACAAATATACATTGTAACCATCTCATATATTATGTAGGTACTATATATGTAGATGATGATTATAGTGAAAAAAATTAATCTAATATTTTTTCTTTGTCTGGTTTTATTGTATTTATTATAATTACATGTACATGTATATAAATGTAACTCAATTCTCATTCAATTGTGTTAATTAAATATTTTCATTATTAATCAAACTTCTTTTTATGAAACAATAAATGATAATTGTTGTCACTGTTTATTTGACAAGAAGTTACATAAATATTTGTTTAAGTGTTACATTTATAACATGAATCCATGAAGAGATGAAATAACCGGGAATGAAACAGTCCTATCCAAAAAGCCTAGGAGTAAACAACCCATGGCATCCGACACATCATTGCATATGTAGACACAGATATTATATTCCTTTTGTGCAGATGTTAATTGTAGATAAAGCATTCCAGAGGGAAAAGAATAAACTTTTCAGAATTCTGATGTAGTTACTGCGAGTAGCATACATGTACAAGTATAATGTCATGAAAATTTTACTAAATACCTGTATAATGTTAATAGGCATGAAGCGAAGCCAATTTATTTTCAATGATTTCCATTAATTGATGCCAGAGTAACATGTACATGTAATCATGTATAACCCTTCATCACTTAAAAAATCTTGTGGATACTCTAGAGGGTAAAGTTATCGGCTGATGGCCTTTAAATTTATACATAGCCTTTATGACTATGTATTGAAATTCAATATCTAATATTTCGTGTATGGGGGGGGGGGGCACAGTGGCTCAATGAGTAAGACATTGACTCGCTAACCTGGAGCATCCATGTTGGGTCATGGTGTTGGCCATCAAAGTCATCAGGATTTCCTGATGAAGGCCTGGCAAGGGTGAACATATGGTTATTTGGTTCATTGAATGGAATGAAAATCTGAGATCCCATGTTCACCTTGGCATGCATGTAAAAGATCCTTTGGAATTTGAAATAAGAGTAGGATGTAGTGCCTCTGTCCGGGTAAAATTACCCCCATGACTCATACTACATGTACATGTAGCTTGTATAAGGTATAATAATATCCTTATAGATACTGTCAAATAATGAACCATTCAATAACGTTATGTACATGTTTAGATAAGGAGAGAAAGACATTAATTTTGGACATTGATTTTCTACTAATTACAGTCAATCTTTGTATTGTTGTTATTTGAACACATTAGGTTATTGAGGTCGATCAGTAGTAATTTATTGATTGATTAGAAAATATTTCTGATTAGAATCATTAGGACCGAAGTTATCTATCAATTTATCATAATCTGGATTATTTCTTTCTAGGTGTCACCATGAAGATATCCTCTAGTATACTTCTTGCTGCATTTACTGTGTTGGCAGTTGTGTTGACTGCTGATGCATGTAATGAGGCAATCTGTGCTTCCCAGGTCAGCAAGTGCATGTTGATTAAATGCTGTGAATGTGACATGAGTGACAAGAAAAACTGTAGCTGTTGTCAAGATTGTCAAGTCTGTTTGTCTAAACTTTACACAGAATGTTGTGATTGTGTAGGTTAGTATGATATTTTTGATTTTAAATCATTTGTGAATGTTTTTTTTGGAAGCATGAATTACAGCTTCCAGAAACTAATATTTAACAAACAATCCAAGAATAAAAGAAACACAAGTATGTAGAACTATGGCGGTGTTATGGACCTCCTCTTCGTTGTGATTGATTGTCTCAATTAGTACTACAGTGGTTTCCTTTATAAAAACTTTATTCAGTATAACTTTAACATGTTCTCAAAATGGCTTCCGTATCGATAGCTATAAGTATTTGCCCTTCTATATATGCCCAAACAGTATTTGCCCTTCTATA
This sequence comes from Patella pellucida, assembly GCA_917208275.1. NCBI lineage: Eukaryota > Metazoa > Mollusca > Gastropoda > Patellidae > Patella > Patella pellucida. Next base: position 71,365,454 of record OU795039.1, read on the forward strand.
TATACCTGCCCCATTTCCAACTGATAAAAGGTGGTCGAGTGTTCTATAGCATATTTCTCTCTCTATTTTATAGGTTTATGTGCCAAACAAGATCCTCATGACACCCCACGTAAAACCAGCTCTATTGAAGATTTGAGTGATCCTATCCCAGAATTATTTAACGTATTAACTGAACAAGATGATCACTTGATGCGCTGGACATCCACATCTTATGCTGTCCATCTTGATAGCATGTTCTTTAAACCTGGTAATGGTCTTGTACCAAATATGGAATTCTCTCCTTCACTTGGTAAGTTGTGTTTGTTTTATTTTTCTTCCACAACATGATGTGTACATGTAGCTGTGCAAGAATTGATACAATGTACTGCACTAACTGCAGCACACTTAGCTACATGTGGGGAAACCAGCTACTCATACATGCATATATGGGCAAGAATACTTTTCTCGATTTTTCCAATGACAACTTAAAGCACTAAAAACTATTCATAACAACACAAGGTATATATATGGATATAACTACCTTTCTATTATTTAATAACCATGTTTCGTAACACATAAATATACAGATCACATACGAAATCTTATTAAATTATAGAGAAGTAATTTTACCCATATGTACATGTACCTTGTGTTGTGTTTTGTTATGAAGAATACTTTTCTAATCCTTACCCAAATATTATAATGCATGTGGGTATAATGTATCATAAGCGCTCAGTTTATTTCGCTACCCAATTACTAAATGTCTCTCGTACAGTAGTAAGTGCAGGAGGACCACACTACACACAAACAAACTGACAAAACACGAACTACACAGACATTGCAAGCAATAAACAATAAGAGATTGCTACGTCATTATAGTTATAAGTGAAAAATACAAATTCCCCCTTCATTCCATATTTACCGTTTATATAATTTTCAAAACAAACTCTAAATATTATAATATTAATCCCCAAGACCACCTCTACTAAATATTATAATATTATTGTATTAGGTTGAGCATGTTCATGTACAGGAATAAATGGTATTAAGACAAGAATAACCAGACATACATATTGCTTTCATTTTTCATGGCTCAGTGACTTCATGAGGGTTTTATTTTCAATTTTCATATGAGTCACATGTTGAACACCTGGTTGTTTATTTAGACATTTATATCTGACATTTCTAACTACGGTATATATTATATACTATGATAACTGTTTTATTAATGGAAGAATGTTACGTTGTCATGCTCTGTTTGTTTATAGCCACTAGGGATGGATACAAATTATAGATTGGTAAATAGTTAAACAGTCTATTGTACAGGGTGACACAAAAAAAAGTTCATTTTTAGATTAACACAAAAATTCACCTACAATATGTTAAGTCTATGCAGCAGAAATCTCCAAAGATTCAAGTCTGTATCACAAAAACTCTATGTTTAACTGGCGCTCAAAGAATGTGCTCTAAATGAGTTCCCCGGTGCTACTGGCACATTTGGAGATGGCGGGCAAACTTCTTGATGACCCTCCCACATTTTTCCCTTGGGACTGCTTTTATTGCTGCTATGATTCCTGCCTTCAGAACAGAGATAGTCCAGGGGTTGTTGCCATACAGAATTGAATAGTTATTTCAAAAGTTATTCAAGTTTAGGTGATGAACGCCTTTTTTTGTCACCCGATATATAGTGTTTTGTTATGTCCTGATAGTGCACCTGTGGCGCAAAATATTAGACAGTAATTAAACAATTAATAATGATATAGTTGTTCAATTCATACTATTGTTTTTGGATATAATAAACATCTATAATCTATTTAATAACTGACACAATGGCACATTTAAACTACATGTATAGGGCTTTAATTATTCTGATGTAGTTTTTTTAAAAGATGTACAAATATTAATTCTTTAGAGATGATAGATCAATACACTATTATAGTTATAGAAAACAGCTAATGTTTTATTTGGACTGAAAAGATGAGAGAGTACTCTTCAAACAGTCGCTAAAATAAATTAGTTATTGTTCTTTCATTATGTGTAAGAGTATATTCTACAAATACTACCTTTTCATTTTTCTGCGTATTAACAAATATTCGCTGCAGTAATTAACCTAATGTGCCACTATTTTACAATATTAGGTTGTTAACTGATTATATTGGGTAGAATATGAAAAGTATTTGGCAGTATTAGGTTAGTTTTTGCTTGATATGGAGGTAGTAGGGTGGTATTGGGTAGTATTGGGTTAATCGTCTCACTGTGCTGTAGGTATCTGAATAGAAAGATCAAACGCTGATTAGTAAATCAAAAGTCTGACTGCAACCTCCCACTACAACTGGTCAGGTCTTCATGTAGTATAAAAACAAAACGAAAGATAGATCTGTATTTTAATCAGATTCTCTTGATATGATAAATTGTTTGTATTCAATAATTTGTTGTAATGTTTCAGATGCAGGCAAGTCATTAGAGAAGGCTATAGAAGAAGAATTGTTGAGTCGACAGAATTGTACAGTAGCCTTCATGTCTCAGTGTATGTCCATCAGAAAATGTAAACAATCCTGCAAGTCTATGGGTGCTGCCAAATACCGGTGGTTCCACGACAATGGCTGCTGTCAGTGTATAAGCTCTACATGCATTGACTATGGTTTGAGTGAGCCCAAGTGTCTGGGTTGTCCCTCAGAACAAGATTTACTTCTCGAGCATGAATTAATTGATGAAATTAAAGTGGGGGGGAAGGGAGACATCAGAACAGCAGCAGAAGCTGTTACAGACAAATTATGAACAATTTAGCGACAGACACAAGATCTTATAAAGTTGTCTGCATATTATTAGATATTTCATTTCGGTCGTATCAATGTCTGATTGGCAACATTTTGTAATGATAGCCATGGTGGACATAGATGACATGAAATTGAACAAATATGTCTAAACGTTTTATATTGCACACACCGATACTATACAATAGTAGTTATAACAATGGTGGAAGATGTTATTTTGTAATTTCACTGAGTTGTAGTTAAAAATATATATTTAATGTGTGATATAATCAAGTTGTATTTTTTTTGTGAACAAGAAAGTCTTATTAAGCAATATGTACATTTTAGTGTATAATTTGTTTTATGCAAAAAGTACCCCATAATTTACATGTTTTATGTAATGATTGCATCGGTATTGTACAGTTTTAGGCCAGTTGGGGTGAGAATTAACAAATGTAAAATCCATCTATCGGAAATTATGGGTTACAGAACTCTAGGGCCTGGTTTCCATGTATTCTTTATCTTCCAAGAAAACGTCTGTCTGTTGCAAATGTAATGGGACCATTTCTATGTAACTGGCCATAATGCCTACGGAAATGCCAAGAAAAGAGGGGAAAACACTCCTAATGGTGTTACATGAGCACTTTAGATCATATGGTCTGTCATTGACTCAAGTGAAAAGATTTTAATTCCCAATTTGTATCTAAAGAGAACATTTCTGGCTCTTCCAGCTAATTCTAACCCTGGTGATTTCTAACTCTGCATGTGGAAATTTCCGATCTCCTCAACTGGCATTTAAATGTATATGTATTATCATCTTTAGCATAACTAAGTTGTGTAACACACCTTACTAACTTTGTCCCAGTACAGTACTCCTGTCAAAGGCAAAACCCAGTAACTCACCTTCATCTTATTTTGAGAAAACAAAGGAAAACGTAATGAATGAATATTAAACCCCAGCTCATTCAATGATTTGACTATTGCTGTGGTATACTAAGCAATTTATGGAAGTTGCTAGGTTGTGTCATAGGTGTAACTGCTTACAGAATCAAAAGATTAGAATATCTAGTACAACAACAGGAATCACATACCCTAGTAAATACCAATTTGGTCATAACTCAATTTTGATAAAGTGAGTTACTAGGTTTTGCCTTTTGCCCAGAGAGTATGACTGACACCTGATGTTACTGACTTACAGAGCTGTATTGAGCTAAGGTTAGGTATAACATGCTTCAAACAAGTTAGGTCAAAGTGTGTTTTATCAAAATCAAAATCAAAATTGTCAAATTCTTTTTTGAACTGCTGTTCTAGTTTTAGGTCAATGAAATGGTTTCATTTTGATTTTTTTTTTCTAGTCATTAAGATTTGGCTAGTTTTTCTTTTTAAATTATTGACCCTATTTTAGTCCCAGCTATTTGTGCCTTAATTCCCAGTGAGAAGAAAAGTAAAATGAAAGTAGTAGACCAAAAAATTCATAATATAATCTTTTCAGAATCTCAATCACACTAAGAAGATTATCACAGAACTAAACATTTGAACCTTTAAAGCTTTTTTGTAAAGTATATTTCAAAAATGTAAAAAAAATTATTTACACTGGTAACCTAAACTCAATTTATTTAGTAGAATAAGAAATTTAATCTTTGAGCCCAGTTCTATAAAAAAATGTTCAAATTGCCAACATAAGAATTCTTTTGGATTCTTGTTATTAAAAGTTGGTGAATTTTTAACACTATGTGGTATAAATATGTACACTTATTATATGTAGAACAGGGGCCATATTCACAAATATTTGAGCCAAAACATTTTAAGAATAAAAAAGCAGCCTTTTCATTTTCTATGAGCTAAAATTTTAACCCTCAACCGAGAAAACAGCTGCTTTCTTAGAATATTTTATTTGAATTTTTGTGAATGAGAGAATAAGGCTTCTGTTCTTATAGTCTATCCATCAATATTGAATCGTTGGTTGTTTATTACATGTAATAGTAGGCCTACTGTAGTAAGTTAAAAGCTTTAATGTATAATCACTCTATATGTTTCTTTGTTTTGTTTCATGTATTTAATGTATATATATCTATATATCACTATGCAAGTTCTGATTAACATACATCTACATTTTATTCACTTAGTTTAAGTGTAGCACTACCTGGAATTGATGTAGGATCATAAGTTGTCTTAAAGGAGCTAAATCTCTTTCCTTTGGTACCTTAAATAGATGAAAATTGGTCAAAGAACACATATTAGTGTAATGCAAGAATGATTTACAGTCCGTTATTTTCTGAAAATAGAAATACGTGAGCACTCTAAATTGAATGGCAGTCACGTCCACTGGTTAGTGTTGTCTACATCAGGGGCCTGTTTCACGAAATTTTAACTTAAGATAAAATCCAAATTTTAGTACATACTTAAATCTGATTGGCTAAGCGCTAAAATCAATCTAATACTATCCAATCGAATTACTAAAATCGGATTTTATCTTAGTTAAAATTTCGTGAAACAGGCCCCTGGATTACAGTTTGACATTCACTTACAATCATGCTGGTGTTTCTCTATGTTTATCAATTTACCTCTTTATAAATGATGTTCAAGGATTAAAACAACATCAAAGACTGATTTTAAAATGTTCATTGTTTCTTAAATATTGGGATATTAAAAAACCCTTATTTTCACGGTAAAATAACATCAGTAGGCCTATTGATTGAAATTCTAATTGGTGTTTTTAATGTTTAATATTATTGATAATAATGAGTTAGAGATTTAGCTACTTTAATTAGGGACCAGGAAATCTCTTTATTTTAAATAAGCAAAATCCAGGCAAATATAAATCTTATGATGTACATATTTCATTTAGAGCTATGAATTATGTTTGATAACTGTGATAGTCAAGAATAAAAAAAACACAAGCATTTACCTGTACTTAAAATTTACTGATGTTAAACTTAAAATAAACACAAGCATTTAATTTAAAGATACATTATGTACGATATAGGTAAAGAGCTGATCGTTCTAGCTATAATGTAATAGTTCAAAAATAGATAATGCAAAATGAATATATTGAAAATTTCATTCAAAGTACTTAATACTGAGCGAAGATATTAGCCTTTTAAGATTCTGACAAGATGTGTGCATTGATTGTAACTACTGTACTGGTTGCTCAAAGCTTAGCCTTCTTTCACAATTTTTAGATTTAATCTATAAATATCTGAACTATTCTAATCTACTTAAAATCGAACCTATCTGATGGCATCCAGACTTGATTAGGTTAATAAATGTCTCATTAATTAATAATTTAAAGCCTGGCAATCAGCAGATTTAGCTCTTGCATAATGTATATTTTAATTAAATAATATTAAACTTTAAATCAAAATGTATATGATTATATGACTTGTACTACGTACTGCCTTTTTTAATTCATAGATACCATTTTTCATATTTTGCCATATTATGTGTTCTGTTCTGTATTTATTTGTAAGAAAATGTAAAGGCCAGAAATATTATTAAATGACTCAAACACTTGATAAAATGTAATGTCCAGAATTACTAGTAAATGACTCTATATGCTTACTTAATGAAATGACTTAAAAAATGAAAGTACAGTTGTTAAAGAAATTATAAAGCTGTCTTCATTACAGGGTTTGTCCAAAATTTAAGATGCAAGATGTCTTATTTAGGGGTTGGTATTTTTCCTGCAGGCCTTTAAAGAAGGTATACTTTTGAGGAGAACCCGAATAAATTAATTTATTCGGATAAAGAATTGTTTCATGGTATTAGTATTATGTTTCAAAATACATGACTCACTAATTACTTACATGGATCTGTATTTTAAGACCCACTAATTACTTACATGGCCATCATGCTTACCTGTATTTAAAACCCTTATTTCTAACACTGTTTCTGAATTCATGGCTGATATTTTTATAGTAAAAGTTATTATATACGATGTATTTTGTAGTTTTATGAACAGGGTTGTGAACACTTATAGATTTATATTATTCTAGTTATACAGTGTAGCTTTTCATAGTCAATATACAAAAGTAGCCGATTTATATATTTTTATTATTATTATAAATTCTTTACACGGTACCTTTTATCCAATAAAAGTGCTAGATTCTATGGGTTTTGTTTTCTGTAATTTTTATTTTACATGTATTTGCCTTTTGTTGGTTTTCTATTTTTGAAAATGTATTTAATGTGTACACCTATGTTTAATAGGAGGAACTGGGTAAACAGAACAGGTGCTTGCCAACATATGTTCTAAATAAGACAGTCACCAAAAAGGTTGGGTGATCTAGTCGGCAGATATATTAAATAGGGCTCCTTTCTATTATGGAGAAACCAAAGACACAAGCAGTATTCGATTGAGCTTATTGACAATGGGGGGGGGCTGAACGGTTAGCGTGCGCACGCTGTATCATAAAGCCGGTCATTGAGTCAACTGGCATGGTTTGGAATCCCAGTTGTACGTGGCAATGAGTAGGGTTGCCTGTCCAACCTTGTTGGTTTTCTCCGGGTCCTCTGGCTTCCTCCCACTGCTAAAGACCCCTAAGGGCAAGCTTATTATTGAAATAAAACAAACCATGTTAGTCCCGAAATGATCTAGTTTGTGTCGGGTGCAGGAGCCGGGGGGGCTAGGGGGGCTTTAGCCCCGGCAATAATTTTTAATAGTGAAAATAAAATGTCGCCAAAAGCTCAAAAAAGCGAAAAAAGGTTATAGGGGTGGGGGGTATGGTCAGTAGCCCCCCCGAAATCGGGCCCGCTCTGCGGCCCCTGGTCGGGTGGATGTTAAACCCCATTTCTCTCTCTCTGTCTCTTATTGACAATGACTGCCCTTGTAGTAGAGAAGAGCCCACTTGATTTATTTATGACTGGTGGGGATGGGGGGGCTTGTAGTCAGTCGGTCCTTAGATATAGTAGTTACTTTTCAACCTTGTGGGGTTTATTAAGGGTAATCTAGCTCCCCCCCCCCCCCCGAAGAAAGATCCCTGCAGGGGTTGAATGTCACGGTAATGATATGATGAATCTATACTCAGAGTTTTATCACTCTCAAATTGCATTTATCTGCTTACTATAAGCAGACAATGTTTATTACCGTTCTCCATAAGTTTGAACACTCTACCTCAATTAGAAGGAGAGTTATTGTGTTACAAAGTCTCAACCAATCAACCTGAGAAGAAGATGCTCAATAACGAACTTAGTCAAGGTATTGATGTAAAGAAACTATACACCAAGTTTCATCACTCTCGCTTAATTAAAACTAAAGTTACCGTGTCCCAAAGCATCAACCAATCAAATTGCTTATCTCTGCTTACCCTAAGCAGAAAATGCTCATCTTCGAACTCCATCAAGGCATTGACCTAATAAACACATACACCAAGTCTTTACATTCTAGCTAATTGTGTCCAAAATGTGTGACAGAGAGACACGCAGGATGAACTCTTTTTAATAGCCCCCTGATTTCTTCGAAAGGCGGGGGGACAACAAGTACATGGCAAAGTGATATTATCAAAAATTATTGATCTCCTATGTGATAACGATTCATTCACGAAAAGGTTTATTGAAATATATAATGGCACATAAACCATAAATCATCAAGGCTCATTTGAACTTCAAAAGTATTGTTACATACCATTGAACTAAATCCACTTCATGCGAGAGTAAAATAATTACATTTTGAAAAACTATCACATATTTTATATTATTGCAAAGGTGTCTTATAACATTTCATAACCATAACAGTTTTTCATTTATAAATATTCTAACATACTAACAAACTAATTTCTCACAAAACATATCTATAAAATAACATTATAGGCCTTCGATAAATGGGATTTAACGTTCTACTCCTCTACACCACCCATACAATAAAAACAGGGTCACGTGGCAGGTATAAATATTAAGGTAAATATTAAATATTAAGGTGAAAACTGCAGATTTCGTCAAGGTCGCGAGATGTAAATGGGGTTAGGGCATGTGACTGTTGTGGGCTTTGGTTAGGACAAGCGCTAGCCCTGTTAACATCCCGTGACCTTTGACCAAATATGCATCTGGCCTTAATATTCAGACGTAACCAACTAATGTAGACGACATTATACAATAAAAACAAAGATGTTTTCAACGGGATTATACACGTGTCATTCGATGTTGGTGGGAATTACCATAAAAAACATCTGTAAATATTTGGTTATTTTACCTATAAAAAAATGAACAAAACAGGAATTTAAATTATTTAGAACATAAGTGAAAATTATTTGTCTTCTTGTTTTACTCTTGCCCCAAAACTTACCCATTAATTTATTTGATTCTTTTACCGCTTTGGTAGTGCGTTTAGATTGTGAATCATCTTATTATTGTTGGTTAGAGAGAGAGAGAGAGAGAGAGAGAGAGAGAGAGAGAGAGCTGGGGTTTAATATCCACTCGACACAAACTAGGTCATTTCCGGACTAACATATGGTTTAATTTTATTTCAATAATTCACTTGCGTGTAGGGGTCTTTAGCAGTGAGAGGAAACGGGAGGACCCGAGGTTGGTCATTCGACCCTTCTCCGGGGATTGGAAACCACGCCAGTTGACTCAATGACAGGCCTTATAATACAGCGCGCACACGCTAACCATGATACTCTTGAGACTAAAGGTGAAATAGCACGTGGAATGAAATGGGGGTTCAGTCTTATAACTCTGCACCGTCCGCGCTGATGAAGACGCCACGGGCATTCGATAAATTTCGTCTGGACATCGACGCTAAAGCATACTCTTAATTCGAATTCAAAGTTCCAAGGGCCTTACTGAGCAAGAATGGCGTGAAATGAAATGAAATGGGGTTTAACGTCCTACTTTTCTACTCCGACTGGGCTAATGAAGACAGAGGAATGGTGTGAATTTAAAAATAAGTTAGCTTACACCAAGGAATTCATTCAGTTGCATTTAAATTAATAGGCTCTCGGGTGGTGCCCTTTATAAAACATCCAAAATAAGTGTCAGTGGTTCTTTTAAGACAGTGTATGCCAACGCGAATGCGCGGGTGGAACTCCACTTATGTATCATCCGAGGGACTATACCTTTTTTCACTGACAAGGGCAAACACGGTTAGAAAATCGGTCAATATCGGGATGGATCACACCTGGGAACTCCTGGCACGTAACAATATGTCATCGCGAACAATGAAACTTTTGGTGTTGTAATAAAAGATTGTGACTTACCAAAGAATTTAAGAGTATATTTATAATACACCATTGGAAAATATACTAAAACACCACATAACATAAACATTACAACATACACATAGCCCATTTGTGGTGATGCGATAATCGGGGCTAAAACTAGATAAATCGAGACTATCACAACTACTATTGGCATAAATAACGGCACCTGAAACAGATGGAGAAAAGATGTATTAAAGCCTGACAATTCCTACAAACACAAGTTGAAAAACAAACATCAATACATCGAGTGAAATCGCTATAGGTCGGACATAATTTTAAGTGTTAGAATTACAATTACATGCTGACAGTGTCAGAATATATGGAATGGTACGATTGAGTAATGAACAACACGACAAGTATATTCAGACACCCCCCCCCCCCCCATTGTGTGACGCCCAAGCCCCCCACTCCGCCGGGCCTAGAGCCTGATTATTTTTTTGTATTGAAGTCCGTGCGAACCCCAGAAATATAGCTGGGGGCATTCGTGCTATTGACACCGTATTTCATACAAATAACCTGTCAGAACTTACCTTATACGTTCTTTTGAGATCAGGCTTTGTTTTTCTAAGAATTAAAAGTGAAGCGGCTGTTACACCATAGAAAATCCAAGATGCAAACCCAAAAAATTCTATAAGCTGCCCTAGTTCACCAGGTATGAGCATTATTATACCTATTAATGTCTGAAATAAAAGTGAAATATTTTGTATGTATTTAATTTAAAATCATTACAAACCGGTTTCAGACAAGTTACAAAACGTTCTCAATCTATTTATGAATTTTATCTGGCGAAAATTGTAGTCAAGGAATTTTGAATATAATAATAATATATGATGGTAAAGGTTAATATACACTACTTACAGTAAATATAAGTGATGGTAAAGGTGTGTATTTATCTTTATGTAAATATGACAATACATCCACTAAATGCCCGTCTCTAGCTGCTACAAAACATAATCTACCACTACAAAATAAAGCACCATTAGCCGCTCCTAGACATGATAATACCACAAACAACGGCATGATCCATGACATTACACCTAACACTTTTTCACCCCATATCTGAAATTAAAAAGTACGAGGAGTCGTAAAAATAGTCCCCAGACTCAACCTCTCCCCCAAATTCTTAAACCTAACTCTTTCCATCTCTTAAATGCTGCCTTCAGTTCTGAAAACGTTGAAATTAAGGCTTCTTTTTCAAAGCTGGTTTTGGGGAGATTGACAGCCATTTGGAAATTCGTTCTAAAACTTTGCTCAATCTCGTCGTAACAATAGCCACTCTGAATTAAAACATATTTGTTGCTTTTAAACAAAGATTCAAAATGATTTTAGTTGCCCGTCTTAAGTCCTGAACCTTCCCTTTAAACCCTATTACATTTCATTTTATTCCTTTCGACATTCAGTTGTCTAATACTAGTGAACCTAGTGAAAATAGTATAGGTACGAGACAATGGTTCAAACAGAATGTGCATCTTCCCCTGTATCCTGCAGCGCTCTACAATTTACCGCCATAACATTTCTTCTTAATATTATTTAACCAACCTGTGACGTTCCACCGATAGTAATCACTGCAAAAACACAGTAGGCGAATAAAGAAGTAAAACTTTGTACTGATTTGTTCAAAACATAAGAGTTCCACAAGATATTAAGCTTGGAAGAAAATGGCAGAGGTTCTCGTTGTTTGACCATGCATGAATCAACCTACCATAGCAACCGCATCTGATAAAACCAGTTCTTCTTTAGGCATAACAGCAAAATATCCCACATTAACCAGTATATAACAAACTGTTGTTAGAGGTATTCCAAATAATATGGCTAATGGCAGATTTCTGTAGAGGGGAAACACATTTTTGTTAGAGGTATTCCAAAAAATATAATCAATTGCAGATTTCTGTAGGGGAACACATTATGAATACAAATGCAAAACAGCAATGGTTAAATGTCAAAATTCAGAAGTGGTACGCATCCGGTAAATTTTTAAAAACATTTGGGAGAGTGCTACACCCCCCCCCCCCATTAAACTCCTTCCAGAATCCCGTATACACCTTAACACTGGGTTTATCTGTGCGATTCGGTGCTTACAATCCCACTTTGGTACGGTGACAAGGGGTAGAGTTGGCTTTCTACTTATTTTTTCTCTTGGATTTCCTGTCACTGTTGGAAACTTTTGCGGAGAGCAGGGCCAGATTAAAGAGATGTGGAGGGACTGACTGGGCTGCAGCGAGGACACCTAATATTAAAGCGGTAACCAGATTAATTATAAAGCATATTATTTAGAATATTATGATTGTATTTATTATGTTGTATACATCTATCTACCATACCGGCATACAAATTGCATTTGAGTGTGAACGGCAATGACCAGAATATATCCTCTTTTAACTGCTGATGCAAGGGCCCCTGGAACATTTTCATCCAAGGGGCGCCATACAAACTTAATCCAGCCCTGAAGGAGAGGTCTATCTGTTAAATAATAATATATATACATTTATCGAGAAATAACCTTTGTTAAGAATAGACTTTAGACCAACCTGTTTGGATTTTTAAGCTCTTCGGTTATAAAATTCAGATTGTTCCTGAAATAGGATGAACATTTACAGTGGAATAGGTAAGTTAACTTAATTTTTGGCTGAATCAGGTCGGTTACCCTTAGGGAATTCACTAGAGAGAGAGGGGGAGAAATGGGGTTTAACCTCCACTCGACACAAACTAGGTAAATTTCAGGAATAACATATGGTATAATTTTATTTCAATAATTCGCTTGCGCGTAGGGGGCTTTAGCAGTGGGAGGAAACCGGAGGACCCGGAGAAAACCCGCGAGGCTGGACAGGCGACCCTACTCATTGTCACATACAACTCCGGATTCGAAACCACGCCAGTTGACTCAATGACAGGCTTTATGATGCACACGCGCCTGCTAACCATTCGGCCACCCAACCCCCCTCACATAACTAGTACTGATATTTTGTGAATGAAATAAAACGGGATTTAACGGCCTGGTTTTCTGCACCGATTGGCTAATGAGGACGGTTTGTATTTTGTACTTGTGTATAACTAAATGGAGTTCAACGTCCATTCAACACAACTAGGTCATTTCGGGACTAACATATGTTTTTTTAATTTTATTTCAATGATTCGCTTGCGCGTAGTGGTCTTTAGCAGTTGGAGGAAACCGGAGTGCCCGGAGGAAACCCACGAGGTTGAGAAGGCGCCCCTATCTCCATGCCACATACGCTCACACCAGGGCAGAACTGTATCAACTGAGGGTCCAAGATAACGTATAGCATGTAGTGAACCAAGTAGAGTTTCGTCGTCAACTTTTCGTGCACCGGTACAACAAATCGAGATGTCTTACCAGCCTTCATATGCCCACAGGCCATTATAAAAAGCCAAAGCGATGGTTGTCGGGTCTTTTGACGTTCCTTCAAATCCTTCTGCTATATATTTGGTACCATCTGAATGTTTATAAAATAGTCAGTTAATATTAATATTACTAAATCCTTCTTGTTAATATTCCAGGATAATCGAGACAGGTTCTATAAAATACTCCTTCAAGAACACCCGATGTCACTTCTACTTTGTTGGAAAGTTCAAATAGCACCCACTTTTTATTGGAATTTTGTATTTTAAACTACTATCAACATTCTTTACTATAGACCCAATTATTCAAAACTTAAACATACATTACACAAGAGCTAAATCATCCTATTGCAGGTCTATCTTTAGGCCTGAAATGTTATCTAAATTGTTATTTAGACATTAATTAACTTATTTAGACCATAATCAACTCTCGATGGCATCGCTAGCCTGCGAACTTCAGTGGATTATGGTCCGATTTACTGCATAACTTTCATTCTCGATTTAATTATTAAATGGGTAATCGAGACTATGCTTTTTAACGTACCGACTTTAGTTATGATGATCGAGGCTAGGCGGACTGAAATTCTCAGCAAATTGCCTTTACATTATCTAGTTTTTAACTATTATCTCGAGAACTGTTAACTCGTTATCTAATCTCTCATAATGTATCTTTAATGTGTCGTTTCTGGCTTGAAATTGGCACTTCATATTTTTTTAAGTGACTGTTATCGCATGGGTCCCGAAAGTGTCATTTTAGATTTTAAAGTTGCTCTTCAGAATTACAAATCAGATTTGCAGGCATTGTTACAGATTTGAAAGTTTCGTTCACAATATGAAAGTACCGCTCAGTCTTCCTCCATTTGAAAGTGGCAATCAAACTTTGAAGTAGCTCTCAAAATTTGAAACTCACGTTTCCCTTTAAAAGCGAGGTTTTAGATTTTAATGGCGTCTCTTCTTTGACCAAAATAATACACTAGAAGTACCTGTAAACATGACGTAGAAGCCTCCAATAGTTATAATAGCCACTGCTATCAGTTTAACTAATGTTAACCAGTTCTGTATAACGGTAGTCAATTTCACACTATAACAATTAACAGCCGCAATCAGCACTACAAAATAATAAATAAATAAATGAAGAAAGGAATGACGAACGAACGAACGAACGAACGAACGCATGAATGAATAAATGAACGAATGAATGAAGTTAAATGTGTGCAACTATTGGCCAACTAATGAATGCAATCTTGACAATTCTGCATATAAAAATGAAATTAAGAATTGCAATTCGAACTTCAAGATTTCGTATATCGTTTTAGATTTCGTATATCGTTCAAGATTTCGTATGTCGTTTTCGTATATCGTTCAAGATTTCGCATACCGTTTAAGATTTTTATATCGTTCAAAAACTATTTATCATAACATTAACCCATGTCTTATCATGTGCAAGCTTGACTCGATGACATGCATTATTATGATCTAAAGCGCGCTCGTTAAACCATTGGGTCACCCAAGACCCCTCTCAAGTATAAAACTTACTCATGACTGGAACAGCAACTAATTTTTTAACGTATAAAGGTGCTTCACAATACCCATAGAAAGGTTGTGTCGCATAGGTGGCTAAACTAAGACACAGTATGGCAAACATGGTCGGTCGTAGTATTATTACTCCAATCCAATCATATAAAAAAGCGGGAAGTGGACCCCAGCATCTACTGAAAGGCTTAAAAGTAAACATGAGGTAGGCATGTTCTCCACCAGATTGTGGTATAGCAGATCCCAACTCAGCATACGACAAAGCACCTGAAATATAAACACAAACAGAACATTAATAAACGTAAATGCAATGGGGTTTAACTTCCTACTCTGATGGGCCTAACCTGGTTAATGTAAGACGGGGTTTAACGCCCTGCTGTTCTGCGCACGCCAATGTGTATATGGTACCTCGAGTTTTCGTTCCATCCGAATAACTATACGCTGTCCCTTGCCCGGTCCACCGCGGCTCCTACATAAATAGACAAGTCCGACTCCGTCTAGAACAATGTACCAGGCCTTCCTGTGAGTTTCGGCAAGTTGTATTCATGAACAACTGATTCTAATCACAAACGAACCGTAATCATGTATATTAAGGTGAACATAGTCGTACCAGTGGGCGTTACACATACAAGGATGGTGTAGCGTACGAGTGGGCGTTACACCTACAAGGATGGTGTAGCGTACGAGTGGGCGTTACACATACATGGATGGTGTAGCGTACGAGTGGACGTTACAAATACAAGGTTGGTGTAGCTTACGAGTGAATGGACGTTACACATACAAGGTTGGTGTAGCGTCCGAGTGGACGTTACACATACAAGGTTGGTGTAGCGTACGAATGAATGTTACACATACAAGGATGGTGTAGACGCTACACATACAAGGATGGTGCAGCGTACGAATGGACGTTACACATACAAGGATGGTGTAGCGTCCGAGTGGACGTTACACATACAAGGTTGGTGTAGCGTACGGATGAATGTTACACATACAAGGATGGTGTAGCGTACGAGTGGACGTTACACATACAAGGATGGTGTAGCGTACGAGAGTGGACGTTACACATACAAGGGTGGTGTAGCGTACGAATGGACGTTACACATACAAGGATGGTGTAGCGTCCGAGTGGACGTTACACATACAAGGATGGTGCAGCGTCCGAGTGGACGTTACACATACAAGGTTGGTGTAGCGTACGAATGAATGTCACACATACAAGGATGGTGTAGCGTACGAGTGGACGTTACACATACAAGGTTAGTGTAGCGTACGAATGAATGTTACACATACAAGGTTGGTGTAGCGTACGAGTGGACGATACACATACAAGGGTGGTGTAGCGTACTCCTAGTGGACGTTACATATACAAGGGTGGTTTAGCGTACTAGTGGATGTTATACATACAAGGGCGGTGTGGCGTTCGAGTGGACGTTTCACCTACAAGGATGGTGTAGCTTACGAGTGGACGTTACACATACAAGGATTGTGTCATTGTTTGTAAACTCGTGACATATCAACAAGGTTAGTGTCATTGTTTGGTTTATAAACTCGTGACATAATAACAGGGTGGTGATGATGATGATCTGAATAGTGATAACTCACAAACCGAACAAAGATAGTATTCCACACAGTAACCAGAGTACGAGACTCATGCCCACTGATCCAGCTCCAAACAGAACACCTTTAGGTGAAACAAACACACCAGAACCTGAAATAATAAATAAATATGGTTAGTTCCCCCCAAAAAAGAACATGGTCTAGTTGTTAGGCTGGTACAAAAATAAAGTCCCTAAGAATAGCACATCGCATGGACATGATGGTGTGGCACCCATTATCCCGTCCGGTTATTACCGTCCGGACGTTAAACCCCATTTCATTTCTTACCTATCATAGTTCCAACTATAAGGGCAGTAGCACTAACGAGGCCAATATCCTTCTTTAATTTTACCCCAGTTTGACCTCCACCTGAAATATAAAAATAACACATCACAAGTATGTAAACAATAAATTTCCAATAATTTACACGGGTTGCGAATAGTTTAAAGGTGTCCAAAATGTCAAAGATATAAAGAAGTGCTACCAAATCAATTTATTTTCTTATAGCTTTCGATGGCTTTAAAGGGCACATAAACGAGCAATGTAAAGCGACATGGGCATGAAGCCAGTTTGGTTATATGCGCTACATGTATATACCAATACCTCGCACATCTGATATAAGATCCAGGGTTGTGGGATCCCCTCCCCCTGCTTGGCTACATAAAAATTGTAAAACAACACTTTTTTGAGAAAAGTGTAACGGTCGTGTACTCTATCCTATATTATCAGATGGTGGGATGGGATGAACATTCCAAGAGCAAAAAAATGATCCGGACATTATGTGATATCACAAAAAAAGCTGTGCATTAATGAAATTGAATCACAATGTGATCCTATTAACCCATATTATCAGACGGGATGTTGAATTTCTCTCTTTAGAAGACTCAATGTGTATGTATGCCTACGTAATTTGAAGACGATGATGGCACCAGTCATAGTCATCAGTCAAATCTCTTTAACAGGAACCTGGCAAACCCCCTTCTACAAAAATTCCTGGATTCGCCCCTGAAAAGAAGGGAGAGGGGACGCTGCTCATCTTGCGGTTACCAAAACAGGTCCCCTCGCGCTACTCTTGGGTTCTTTTACGCGCAAGTCAATGTGTACATTGCCCTTTTGTCCGTCCCGAGCGACTAGGCTATACATTGTCCTTTACCAGGCCCCCTGTCCTGCACCATTGACAAGTGACATGCACGCTGGAAAATATCAATTAACTTACTCACTGAGCCACCACCTCTCCAATTTTGTAAAGTGGCCAGGTTCGAGTAATGAGTACATGAAGTTACATGGCCGAAAACAATATGTTCCAGGGACTGTCATAGTTCTAGTGGCGTAGTTGGCGGGCTAATGGCGGGGTGGGGGACTGGATGGCCGAATGGCTAGCACGTGCGCGTTGTATTATAAGGTATGTCATTGAGTCAACTGGCGTGGTTTCGGTTCCCCGTTTGTACTACTTGACAAGGATTAAGATCGCCTGCCCAACCTCGAGTTGTGTCGTTAAACCCCAACTATCTCTGTCTCTCTTTCTATCTCCGCCTCTCTCTCTCTCCCTCTCTCTCTCTCTCTCCCTCTCTCTGACAACACGAGTAACACTATTTGAACATAGGGGTGAGATTCACTAGTTGGTACATTTGGTTCAATGTATAAAGCCACTTGAAAACGATAAGATATAAAATGGGGTTTAACGTCCTACTGTTCTGTCCCGAACTTGTCTAATGTAGACGGGAGAACGATAAGAAATCATTCAAATGATAATGTAGTATAATTCAATATGGTGAACATAATTACGTCATTTTATCTATAAGGTGTGACGTAAGTTACCTATACGTATAATTGACTGGATCAGTATTGATTGACAGCACAGATAATTAATCACGAGATTATTTTCAGTGGCGTAATTTATGAATCTCAAACGAACTGTGACATATTAGGTGACGTTTGATATTACTTGCCATATATCTGAAACATGGGGAGGATGGGACATATTTCAAATTGGGATATTAATCTGAGATTGTCTAAACCGTAGTTCGGGAACTTCCAGTGCCCCAAGCGGATCTTGATAGAGGTCCGGTCGGAGTTCCGGAAGCGATTTGTGGTTTTTGTATCGTGTTTCAGTCATAAGCAATATATTACCAAAACACAAAAGAGCAAATTCGGAAATCCAGATTCGGGTGTTTTGGGGTTGTTTTTCATTAAAGACACTTTACCCTTTCTGACATAGAAGATACAAATCCGGTGTTTATCCGGTGTGTTTTAAATTAGACCCTTTTGGACAAACCCCTCCCCATTAGACCCCCCCCCCCCCTCCCACAAAAAACTCAGTTGCGTCCACCCCCCTCCTCTAGAAATGCCATCATTTCATATCACTCGCATGGGTTGGTCCACTGAAATAACGTCAGAATGCGCTAATTTTGTGGCAGATTTTTTTTTTCTGGGGGAAGGTAATTCTATGGCTCCACACAAGTGTCGGAAATGCCACGAAATCACGTTCCCGGCCTCCAATTTCTGAAAATTTCCAGATCCCCCTTGCGCAGCTTCGCGTCTTCGGCGCTCGCGGTCGGTGTTCAGGGTCCGTACCATGGTTAAAGGGTCAATCCCGATAATGTTTTTGAGAATAAAACTCTTTAATTTTGTGTTAAATCCATTAAGATCCCATACCTTAGGGCCGAGCAACTAACTAAATATATGTGATACGTTTTCAAACAACTTAAACCCACAGTCTTCATCTTGAAATAGAGTCCGGTGTCCCAAACTGTCTTATGCGGGGATTTGATAAAACCAGAGTTTTATTTTATGAAAATAATGTGTCGGTGAAATTTACGTTTTGTTATCTAGTACAGCACATGGACCATTCACCGTGTAGACCTCTGAAGGAACGGGAATCGATTATCGGGTCACCCAACGAAAGAATTGACCCGAAATCTTAAAAAGGTTACGTGCCCAGATAAGCTGGTTTAACGCTCACGTCCAAACGACTCAATATTTTGAGCTAAAATTTTGAGTCAGAGTATATACACCAGTCTTCTATATTTTGGCGTTTAAATTTCACACGTACTCGGACTTTTATTTTTGATGCTCTGTTCTATTCGGGACTGTCCCTTTAATCCGGTGTTGCCGAAGATACAAAGCGGTACATTTGATACTGTACTACAATTATAAATGTCCCGATGAAATAAAAAAAAAGGTTGTTTTGTATTGATACACATCTTAACCATACCACTCGACGCGCATATACACGGACGCGGGTGTTGTTTCGTTTCTTTTTAAATATGGTTTTCTGCCTTAGCCGTCAAATGTTGTACTTCACGTTTCTTACAATTATTGATTTAAAATATTTTATGTTGGTACAGACCTTAAGATGACGCCAATAAACACTCCAAAATAACTCGGAAACATTGTTATTTTACATCCCCCGATATCTCATGTTAATTAGCTGATTGTTTAATTATGCCCAAATTAGGCAAAGAATTGGCTAAATATGGATTATATGTCGCCAATATCGACACCATACCTTGAATCTAAATGGTATTTAATTTACGATATCGTTTGGTGACAGCTACGCTGCATAGCGTGCTATTCTATTCATAATTTGACAACAAATTATTTTAGTTTTAAATAAACATGTAGATTTTAAAGTCAGGCTGTTACCACATTCATATTATATATATAAACCCAAGATTTTAATACATATGTAGATAATAATGGTTCATTGGAATTAACAACATGGCCAATAGGTAAATGAGAGAAATCTTCACGTAATATATCAGTAAAAATGAACGGTATTAAGTGTTATATTCACGTCTTATCACAATAAAAAGGGAACAGTAATATTACGCGAGTGTAATATTCACACACAGTAGTTTTCACGTAATTTATAAACCTATAACGGTAAATCTCTTTGATCTTTGGGTTATATTCTCTGCCCTGGGACTACCCAGAATAATTTCCGATCTGAAAGTCGGACGGCTTAGAATATATACAATGGGATTTGGGGTTATGTTTCTGAATGTTTTTTCTTAAAACCTTTAACCATATATTCTTCCAGTGTGGGGTTTTATTTTCCTCTAGAAAACATGAAAATGGGGGGGGGGGGGAGGGGGTCTTACTAGAGTTTATAACCAACTCAAAAGAAAAACCTCGACCTTTCGACATCGTTTTTTCTTTTTCTCGCGTTATTTTTTTTCAGTCTTTCTTTCCCTAGCATAACCCAAGTTTCTTGCTTTATACCCATGATAGTAAAATGAACGATATTACGTGAGGGTACTATTCACGTAATATTCACGTAATTTAACAGCAAGTAACCTACAATAAACGGTTGTTTATAATAACTGATGAATTGAGACTAAATAGGTTCATCTGATAAATCGATGGATCAATGAAATTTGATTTCGTCTTTACAATTTGTGCGTAATGTCAATTAAGATACTCTGTTTAGATGCTGTTTTATTATCCCGGTCGGTGGGGTTAAGGCCAAACCCTCTATGTCATATCATTTCGTAATGACAGCAGAGTTAAGATCTGTAATAATATTACATATTTGGGGATTTATTATAAGCCTTTGGACATTGAGTGCGTCTATATTTTTTTGAGTACTTTATCTATTTTTGCTTTTTCGGATTATTCCAACAAATTTCACCGCGGGAAAAAAAAATATCATAGCCCTAACAAAATAGGGCCTCTCCTCGCCTTCCTTTCCAAGTCTGATTCTGGAAAACACAGATCATCCTATTTCGTTTCGTCTTTTATAGTTGTTTTTTCTACACTAGAATCTGGAAAAGTTGTATTGATTGACGTTTTGTGGATGATGTGAGAGATAAACCAATGAAATGGTCTGTTTCGATGACCTTTTTGCGTGAGGTACACGGAACTTTGGGTAATCCACTAGAAACATCAATGTTGAATGGTTAATGAAATGTCTGACGTCATAGGATCTAAAGTCGCTCGTATGACCTCGGACGCGACCTTCCAGTACAACTGGTCAGATCTTCATGTATTGTAGGCTATCGAAAGTATAAAAAAACGAAATATAGATCTGTATTTTAATTAAATTGTCTTTTCCCCTGTAGTCGAAGGAGGGTTGGGTGGCTGAATGGTTAGCGTGCGCGCGCTGTATAATAAAGCCTGTTATTGAGTCAACTGGCGTGGTTTCGAATCCCCTGTTGTACGTGACAAGGAGTAGGATCGCCTGTCCAGCCTGATGGGGTTTCTCCGTGTCCTCCGGCTCCCCCCACTGCTAAAGACCCCTACGCCCAAGCGAATTATTGAAATAAAAATTAAATAATATGTTAGTCCCGAAAAAATGACCCCACATATCTCTCTCATTCTCTCTCTCTCTTTCCCCTGTTCCCCTGTAGTCGACAGATCCTGTTGCTGGTATTTGATGAACAATAACAGCTGTGTAGGTTGTCAGTAATTACTCACCCAGTAAGTAATCATATATCAGATATTAATAACCTATGAATATTTATAAAAGGACATTAAATAGATAAATAAATCAGAAGATGAACCACGGAACGGTAGCTTCTCGCCAGCGAATTGCAATCCATAATTAATCATTAATAATTAAAAACAACTTCGGCCATAACTTTGTGGTTTCAGCCGAGCTTTGCAACGTTATAGTTATATATATAATGAGAGGAGAAATGAAATGGGGTTTCAACGTCCTACTCTTCTGCTCCGACTGGGCTATTGAAGACGAGAGGAGCGAAGGTAGGCATCATGTTAGCGCCACGGGGGTAAAAACATAATCTGAAATTTCCATTGGAGGTTATATGATCATTGTTTGTATTCTAATCTTAACTTATTGTTCATGATTAATTAGTAGACCGTATTTGTCCAAATGAAATTTGTTTGCAATAATAGGAAATGAATTTTTATTTAATCGCAGGTCAGCACCAAACAGGCCATATTGCGCCAGTGATTGTGAAGAAAATGTATTTTATAATGCATACCGAATATCCAGAGAGGGGAGAGAGTGAAATGGGGTTTAACGTCCACTCGACACACAGTAGGTCATTTCGGGGTATTTAGCGTAGGGGTATTTAGCAGTTGGAGGAAACCGGAAGACCCGGATAAAATCCACAAAGTTGGACAGGCGACCATACTCCTTGTCACGTACAACCGGTGATTCGAAACCACGCTAGTTGACTCAGTGACAGGCTTTATGATAAAGCGCACACCTGCTAACCATTCAACCATCCAACCGATATGTATATATCGATAATCTTATTATAAATCGGTAGCTGATTTTTTTCTGGTTTGTCTTTCATTTATGATTCTATATACAATACACCAATGATTGAAAGGGATTTAACGTAGTCTACTTATACATTTCAGTTCCCACTGCCATGGCATATGGACAAATAAGGAGGTGCAATAAATTAAACATGTTATTATCAGTCATATTGTCTTACCTGCCATATTTAATATTCCAGTTCAGGATGTAGGCCTACAACAACTGTCGCTTACTTGAACTGCGTGAACTATGCTATTATAATATATATATCGCCTTATATACACCTTGCGTATCGGTAACAGAGGCACAATGGGGTCGACGATGCGTTAATAAAGACAGTCAGTCGTGATATGTGAGTGATCTGTGATATACTGATAAATACCATCGACCCGTTCGATTGTACAGGGTCCCAACCAGGGCCAGATCACGCTTGCATGTGGTCCCTGGCTAAAATTATGACTGGTAATCGATTTTGCATCAATAGCGGAAAATTCGCATTTTCAGGTCATGGTCCGTCACACTCACGTGATGCAATTCGTTTGTTATTATAGTAGATAGATTGATATATTTTGCTCAAACACATGTACACCATAACAAATCCGAGAATATTTAGAAGACTCTGCTGGCAGCATTGCAGTTAGCTCATCATCCCTTTAATTCGGCTCTGGTCCTCATATTCGGCAATGCCTTTTAGTGCTCAATGTTCCTTTCATTATGCCTAAGCTCTTTTTATCAGTAAAAAACATTTGCCGATAATGTCTTGTTATTTCTGAGTTATTTACCCCGGGCTTGAAGTTAGGCTAAACCACTACCTGGTCTTTTTTTAACATAGTTTTATTGAATCAAGTTGTCGCTTGGAGTATTTAAATCCTTTAAAACTGAATTTAATGACCACGACCCTAAACCTGTAAGCTTTAGAAAGCTTTAGAAATCTTACACACAACAAATATATTTATTCAATTTAAAATTCATAAATTCATATAACAATTGTATAAAGAGTAATATATTATTATTAGTAACAGTTTAACTTTTGATGTACATTATTTCCATTTATGTTAGCTAGAATATACTACGCGAATAGCCATGCGGATCTACTATACTGTATTAACAACAGTGGCCCCTTAAGTGTTATACTATCTTCGTTATAGGTGAATTAATTGTTATTCTTTGTGAATGTATTATTAAAGACACCTGCATAATGTGTTTTAATATATTTAAGCTGGTGCTTAACTAAGGATATAAAAAATTTTTCAACATTTAAGACAATTCCCGAGTCAAAAAGGACTTGTCTCCTTTTTTTAAATAAATAAGTATTGCTAAGGGTAAAATAACATTCATAAAATAACACTCTATATCCCTCACTGGATTATGTATTTCAAAAGTGTCCTTGATACGATTCGATCTGTTCTTGTTCAAACTATCGAATTAATATGAAAACATTAATCAAATCAATTATTTTTAATCTTTCACTTATATTATTCAAACAAAGTAATATTGTCCCTTTAATGAAAACTTAAAAACGTTTATAAAAAAGGGTAGGAGCTGGGGGTACATAAAATTTACTAACTGTCATCTGAATCATCCTATGTGCTTTACAACATGCTGGGTTATTCAAATGTATGACATAATGATATGGTCAGCATGAGTGTATATATCATAATAATACGACCATGTAATACAATGGTCCGGTTTTGATAATGTGATATAAATTATCTTTAAGTGGCATTTAGCGATCGCGAAACACATTAACAGAACACAGTTTTTATTGGGCACAATCACTATAAAAGCACAACGTTTCGACAAGTTACCTTTTGTCGTTATCAAGCACAAACTAGTGATTGTACCCATTAGTGATTATTCTGTTAATGATATAACTAAGTCTTTTAGTCTGTATTTTACCCCACATAGACACCAAGGAGCACTCTTTCAATCTTCATTATCTGTAGGCTAAGCTAGGTATGAGAAAATCGTAAAGTCATGATCGTAACCCCTGTCAGCACTATAGATTATTAAGCACCATCACTACCCACAAATGCGGAGTCCCACAGGGATCAGCATTAGGGCCAAATTCTTCAGCCCCCAAAAAACGCGCCCGCACCTTAACTCACCACATATTGAGAACAAACAAAAATCACCTCTCGGTCTCGGACTCCGGTCCGATAGGAAGTCAGAACTTGTCGGTGCTTCTATGCGGCCTCCCCACTCCAGTCCAGGCCTATCGGTTATGACTGCTGTTGGCTTTTGGCCGCATAGAAGCACCGACAAAGCCGATAGTTGGACAGTTATGATGCGTTCGGTTACTGGCACCGATCTTACACGAGCCTCCACGAGTGCGTTCGGGTTACCGATGACGTCATTTAAACGCTTTACTCTCGCAAGGCCGAAGTAACCTGCCCCAAGGAGCCGGTTACTTCGGGAAGTATCTCATAACCCAATTATTAAACATGGCAGCAAATAAATTTTTTGATCGAAGTTATGTTTGCAGATTAAATTTAGGCGGCGGAAGATTGATTGTTGACACTTTGCTATGATTAATAACACCATATTTCCACTCCACACTATAAGTTTTGTGTTAATTTTCGTGGTGCAATGATTGCAGGAGTTAGAAGTGGACACTCGGCGTCCTTCAGTTGCCCAAAGGCACGTTCTATCGCAGAACTGAGCTGTTAATAATAAAAAAAATAATTACGGGCCAATTTCCCCAAAATCATTGTGTGGAGTCATAGGCCAAGTAGGAATTTCCACTCCTTAAATTTGGTATCTGATTGGATAAAAATACAAGAATTCCTTAAAACCCCAGCATCATGTGTACACACAGACCAGCCGGTGAACAGCCTGGAGTTCTACCCAGTGAACTTTTTGCGATTGATGTATAATATTCGACTGTCGCCATCCCTCGACCCGATTGTTCCTATTCAGCAAAACAGTTATAAATTTCTCGACGTTTGTGGGATAATGGCCATTGAATAGTTGTTTTCATTAGCCGTCTTCAACTAGCCCAGGTTAGGTGCAGAAGCGTAGGACGTTAAACCCCATTCCATTCATTCATTCATTGTTTTCATTAGAAACTCTGCGGCACATATACAGCGCGTTGTTGATTTAGATATTCCAAATCTATCGACCATAACCTTGCCCTCCTAACTGCAATTCTGGTAAGACATGGAGCTCCTTAACAAAGTTATCAAACGCTACATTGGTTGAATGAAAGTTACATTTAAAGTCTTCTACACGACACCACCCCACCCTCGAACAAATGAAAATAAATTTTCGATTCGTAAATAGGATGCATGTTCCTGAAGCGACGACAGAGATTTTACAACCTTGATGTGATATGCGGGAAAAAGCCCACGGTTGTGAGTGACGCCCCCCCCCCCCCCTCCCACCTGTTCACAAGGGTGGATACATGATTCTTCAAAAAGGGTGGTGTGGAGTTTAGCCAAACCAAAGACTCGTCGAGCGTATCGAGGACAGAATATTTGATGACACTTTTAAGCGATTATGTAGAGAGAAAAAAACACAGGCCAAAGTCGACTAGAAAGAAATGACATTTGTTGCATTAAAAGAGTTTGTTACATTTTGTGTTGCAAGTTCATGTCCACACAAAATTTCCAACAAAGAGATGTGAGAAATGAAAAACAGCCAATTTCAAAGTTGAGCGAACTCAATAAATGTAGGCTATTTTTTGGTCTTTGAAGCTTTATAATTACAAATATACTCTTCATTTTTTTATATAATAAACCATATTATATTTAATATATCTCGTGAAATTTTATATGGGAAAAGTAGTATCTAAATCGGCAATGAAATTCCACCGAAACATGAAATAAACACAATTAATGTTTATATAATGGCATTCAATAGCGGGGCGTTGCGAACAACTTTATTAAAAATGATAATTACATTTTCATCTTGCAGGTGATCGGCTTACGTCTGGAGTCTTATTTAAAGGAGGGGATCACGTGGTTAAGTGGGTAAGTCGCTGGCTCGCTAGCCTGGAGGTCAAGTGTGTCATCCCTGCATTGACCTCGAAAGTTTATCTCGATTTTCCGGCGTGGTTTCAGTTGACGCGGAGCGGGCCCGATTTCGGGGGGGGGGGGGCTACTGACCATACCCCCCCCCCCCCCTAACCTTTTTTCGCTTTTTCGAGCTTTTGGCGACATTTTATTTTCACTATTAAAAATTATTGCCGGGGCTAAAGCCCCCCTAGCCTCCCCGGCTCCGCGGCCCCTGCGTGGTTTCCCCTTGTCAGTGATGCAGAACGGAGGGCCTGACAAGGCAGCTGTCTAATCCTTCGGATGGGACGAAAAATCAAGGTTCCGTATACACATTGGCGTCCACGTAAAGGATTCATTGGCAGTTGGAATTCGATATAAGAGTAGGCCGTAGCGCTGCTGCCCGGGCAAAATGTCCCTCATAGCACACTGTTATAGGTGCAAAACGGTAGGACGTTAAACCCCATTTCATTCCTATATCTAAAGGGCAAATCTCGACTATATTATTGTGGAGAATAAAACTGCTTAATTTTGTGTCAAAATCCCTTAACATCCTCTACCTTTAGACCGAGCATCTAACCCAATATACGTGATACGTTTTCAAACAACTTAAACCCGCCAGTCTTCATACGGAAACGGAGACCGGTGTCTGGATAAAATCAGACTTTTATTTTATAAAAATGTAGGTGTTGGTGAAAGAACCTTTCGTTATCAAGCACAGCACGTGGGTCGTGCACTG
This sequence comes from Patella pellucida, assembly GCA_917208275.1. Lineage (NCBI taxonomy): Eukaryota > Metazoa > Mollusca > Gastropoda > Patellidae > Patella > Patella pellucida. The sequence continues at coordinate 71,392,831 of OU795039.1, forward strand.
TATAACCCTAAAGAAATGCCAATAGATTATCAGGGGCCTGTTTCACGAAATTTTAACTAAGATAAAATCCGATTTTAGTAATTCGATTGGATAGTATTAGATTGATTTTAGCGCTTAGCCAATCCGGTTGAAGTATGTACTAAAATTTGGATTTTATCTTAAGTTAAAATTTCGTGAAACAGGCCCCTGGGCCCAAGTTCACAAAGCATTCTCAGAATTAAGTTGAGAATTTACTCAAATTTGTTCACCTTATTCTAACTAAAATATAGCCCTTTATAAAACCTTTGTTGTTTAAAGGGGCTAAATCGGTAACATTTGGGACCTAGAAATTGTCAAAAGTGGGTCGCAACGCATATAATACTATAATATGAATGTATATAAACTGATTTACATTCAATGGTTTCCGTTTTTTCCCAATTTCAAATCAGTTACGTTCTGCAAAATAAGCCATGTAGTCTCAATGTAGTGCAAATTTTTATAGCGACTGGTTATTCCAGTCAACATACACCGTATGGTATGTTGCAATATGTCTAGCCTCGCTCCTCAAGTTTCTTATTAAAACTGGGGCCGAAGCACACTATGGTACACGACTCGTGTACCAATGTTAAAAAAAATATTTTATCTAAAACATCGGATATCAGAAGCTTATCTTTTCCCGGTAAGTTTACATCATCAATGTTGATTTAAAATGTCCAAAAATTCGCGTTTTCGATGTTAAAGATTTTAGAGGATTTTGAGTTACGGACTAAGGTCCTTTAAATGTATCAAATACATCAATAAGAAGCAATGTGCAAAGTTTTGTGTGTCTGCATCAAAGATATTTCTCATAAACAGTGATTGAAAGTTGAGCAAATTCTCAACTTAAGTCTGAGAATGCTTTGTGAACTCGGGGCCAGGTCACACAATTACCCAAAAATTGAATCAAAGCCTTAAAAGAGTTAGGCTACGTATATCGGTATCGGATAAGTGGTTTTGGCGTTAAGTAACGTCTAAACGACTCAATATTTCGAACCGAAATTTTGATACAAGGAAAAATAATACACCATTCTTATATTTTGGCGCTAAAGTTTCATACGTAGGCCTACACTTTTGTTTAAGAGACCGTGTTAAAATCCGGGAAGTTCCACATTAAATTGAAATATTGCAAGTTAATACAAAATTGACAAATAATGATAAATTCGCATGTCGCTTGTGGGAAATGTGACGATAACAACTACTTAAATTCATTGTCCCAATACTAAAACATTCTATACTACAAAAACTTTCATACTCTGATTTACATTGTGAACTTAACTAGATCGCTTCTGGGAAAAGCAGGGCCGGATTTACTATGGGGCACAGACCCCAGGGCCCCCAACATAAGCCCCCCCCCCAAAAAAAATCTCTGTTGCGTCCAGCCACCTCCTCTAGAAATGCCATCATTTCATAGCACTCGCATAGATCACCAGGGCCGGATTAACCATGGGGCACAGGCCCCAGGGGCCCCCACATTAGGGGGCCCCCACAAAAAATCTCAGTTGCGTCCAGCCACCGCCTCTAGAAATACCATCATTTTATAGCACTCGCATTGATCACCAGGGCCGGATTAACCATGGGGCACAGGCCCCAGGGCCCCCACAAAAAATCTCAGTTGCGTCCAGCTCCCTCCTCTAGAAATGCAAACATTTCATAGCACTCGCATGGATTGGTCCACTGAAATAACGCCAGAATGCGCTAATTTTGTGGCATAATTTTATTTTTTTCTGGGGAAGGTACTTCTAAATGGCTCCACACAAGTGCCTGAAATGCCAGGAAATCATGTTTCCGGCCTTCAATTTCTGAAAATTTCCAGAAAAATAATGCGCTCCCTCTAAAAAAATTGACAACATTTCAATTATAAAATAATACACTTGATTATGATCACATAGTTGATGCTCCTAAGGCACTGATGAGTCGGTCGTTTTAATGGCGCCTACACCTGATCCAAACTTTCTTATATCTCTTATGTGGAGGCTATCGGGCGCCACCACAGGCGCGGACCCAAGGTGCGGACACCAGAAGCAATTGCCTCTCAAAAAAATTTGCCGACATATAGAATACAAAATTGCCACTCAGATATCACTCCGATGGTAGAAAAACGTGTTTCCTGCATCGTTATTTTTCAACATTTTCTGAGGGAGGACCCCAGACAAGAGTGCCGCCCCCATAGGCGAAGGGCCTCTCCTATCACCTCTTTCTGGTCGGCGTCTGACCCACCACATGACATCAAAGGGTTCGTTTTAGTCGCCCTTATTCACATTTGACAGGACCTTGTTGGTCTTTGGGGGCGCTGCCACCAAATTACATGATTAGAGATTTTCGTTCTGGTCGCCCTATCCACGTCGCCTTATGGTGTTTCGGACTAGTTCTAGTTTAGAGGATAAGGAGTTTCGCATTTTGATGTGCCCCAGACCCCCGTTGCGGGACTTCGTGCCTTCGGCGCTCGTGGTTGGTTTAAACCCCCCCCCTCCCACATGTTCCAGGCCCCAGGGACCCCACCATGGTTAATCCGACGTTGGGGAAATGTGACGGATAACATTTACTGAAATTTACTGTCCAAATACTAAAATTTTCTATGATACCCAAAATTTCATACTGGTACTCTTATTCAGTTGGATGTCTTTTTTCTCCCTGCTTACACCCTCTACTGATGGGATCACGGTGGCTAAGTGGATAAGGCGCTGGTTCGCTAGCCTGGAGGTCGGGTGTTCGATCCCTGCATTAGCCGAGAAAGTTCATCTCGATTTTCCGGCGTGATTTCCCCTTGTCAGTGATGCAGAAGGAGGACCTGACAAGGACAGCTGCCTAGTTGTTCGGATGTGACGAAAACCGAGGTCCCGTGTACACATTGGCGTACACGTAAAAGAACCCTTGACAGTTTCGATTCAGTTGCTGCCCGGGCAAATTTTCCCTCATAGCACACTGTATGGCGTATGCCCGTCTTCAATTAGCCCAGGTTAGGTGCTTAAGCGTAGGACGTTAAACCCCATTTCATCATCATCATCCTAAGCCTAATTTATTAAAATGTATAGCCTATCTTTAGTTTTCATGTGTTGCATTTCACGTAAAACAAATATCCTCTGAGATAATAAAGTATTATCTGATTCACCACACAGTTTTCTCGAAAAATCTGATTGCCCGGGTGTTTCATTTGGATAGTGCGTTCCGCTATTTTTTTATGAAATTTTAATTAGATTACGCAATCAATAGCACGTGACAGTGGCAGCAATGGTGGTCAGTCAAAAACAAGAGTTTGCGGTTACCAACCTTTCCTAAATCATGATTTAGAAGAAATTACAGCTTACGTTATGAGATGTGCCACAAAAAACCCCAACTTATTCAGGTTTATTTATCATTATTAACTCTTAGTGTTGACTGACATCAAATTATTTACATCGTGCTTCAAGCGATGGCGTGAAGCTGAAGCATGCCACATTTTCTGGAACTTTATTATTTTATACTTAGGCCTACTAGGCCACACAATATTGAGTTTTGATTACAATCTATACAGGGAGACACCACTGTGGCTCATTGAGTAAGATGTTTCCAGTGCTGTTCCCCTGTGTTAGTGGTGCAGAGAGGGCCTGGCAACTTGGCAAGGGATAATGTATACTGTATAGTTATTCGGATGGGACCAAAAACCAAGATCCTCTGTTAACTGTGTACACTTATTGGCGTCCATGTAAAAGATCCCTTTGCAAGTGGAATTTGATAATAGATAGGGTGCCCCTCCCCCCTAAATAAATATCTCCAAATAGCTTGACAATTAGCCTAAACTGGGCTAAACCACAAAATTTAGGCCCTATATATATATACAAATTAAATTATAGATAAAGGATGACATTGATTTCCTTAATAAACTGCCTCAGGTAATTAACGATGAGGAAATATTTGTAACATTGGATGTCTGTAGTCTATATAGTAATATTTCACACAATTTGTATATTGAGGCAGTCTGTTATTGGATAGATAGATTACCTATACTTCGAAATCCCTGTTTTTCTAAAACTTTCATTCTAAAAGCTATCGATAATACTTTTGAATTTGGAAAACGTAATTTGCTTTGGTTTTAATGTATTTATGAAATGTTTTTCTTTCTCTCTTCCTTAAATATTGTCATTTGGGAATAGTTTATAAAATGGAAATATCTTAAAGTTCTTCTTTCTGCAAATATCCAAATGTTCACTAAGTTTAATCTTCCTGTACTCTGGAACATTTATATAGTTGGTAAATAAAAGGCCTAGTTTTACTTAATAAGCTATGACCATTTAACCATCGATAAATAATAGACTGAAAAATGGTTCCTGATTCGTCCATAACATTTGAAACATTTTATTTCACTAAAGGCCTCACATGAGGCATGATAGTACAATAATTTAACAAAATTCAACAATTAATGTATAATGCATGAAAAAACATATATGAAAAAACATATATAAATATATACAGATGTGTGATTAAGTGGGAAGGTAATTTACCTCATTCTTTAAAAACAGACATAACAACTTTACAAAATTAAGCTAAACCAATAAGAACAAACTTGTCTTTACTATTCATTAATGCAGAAAAACTCATTGTATTCTTAATTTTAAATATATCTGCAGGTAAAAACTTCTGTCATTCAGAATTAAAGAAGGTACAGTTAAATATATAATGAAATTCGTCCCCTTGCTCTTTGTTGTTACATAAATCACAAACTCTTTCTGATCTATCAATGCTATAGAATCTACAACATTCAATAGGTAATCTATGACTACCACATCTAAATTTACATAGATTAAGTCTTAAATCAAAAGGCAATGCTGTTAAGTAATTTTCCAAGCTGAACTCAGATTTATACATTCTATAGTTTAAACATTTAGCTGAATTGTACATTTTAGCCTTCCAATCAATTACAAACAGATTATGGTAAAACTGTTTCACATTTTTAGACAAGTTACAATTTGGGTCTACATTTTGATTATTCCAGGCATTTACAAAGCCACATTCAGTTAATATATCTTTAACACAATTTAACCATTTAGAGTGATAAACATTGCCTGAATCGAGTCTATACAATATTTCATATAAAGTACGAGATATTTTCTCCTCTTTACCAGTGACAAGACGTTTCCAAAAACCAACCATTCTTGCCTTAATGCTAACGCACATAGGCACTCTAGCAAGTTCTCCATAGACAATGCAATTAGGTGTACTTTTTTTTAACTTTCATTATATATTTACAGAATTCTAAATGCAATGATTCAATTATATCATTATTTCCATAACCCCATATCTCTGCGCTATACAGCAATATAGGAGAAATCATAGCATCAAATAATTGTAATAATATATCTATTGATAAATACAGTTTTCTAGCCTTACGTTATACATAAAACATAACTTTTCTGGCTTGTTGGACAAGTCTAGATTTATTAACATGAAAAGTGCCCTTTCTAGAAAATACTATTCCCAAATACTGGAATTCATCAATAACAGATAAACGTTCATTATTGTACATAAAATGAATGTCTTCAGCCTGACGGCTTTTTGAAAATACAACGACATTTGTTTTGGCAACATTAACTTTAAGTTTCCATGTTTCGCAATATAAATACATTGCGTTTAGTGCAGATTGCAACTCTGCTGCGGATTCTGCAAAAATAACTGTGTCGTCCGCATATAATAACAGATACAATTTGAAAGACACTTCAATATCATCATTGTCAAATATCAAGTGTGATATATTACAAACATCGGTTAAACCGTTATAAGCATGCGACATAAATTCAGTCAAATCGTTAAGAAAGATAGAAAATAAAAGTGGCGACAAGTTTTCACCCTGCCTCACATCGATATTAGATGCGAAGAAATCAGAACAATTCGAACCATCTCTTACACAAGACTTGGCCTTTTTATACAAATTTTGCAGTACAATCAGTAATTTACCATCTATACCGTTGCGTAGCAGCTTCTGCCATAATAATACTCGGTTTACTGAGTCGAAGGCCTTTCGATAATCAACAAAGGCACAATACAGTTTTTTCCGTCTAAATAAATATAAATCAATGAGACATTTCAAGTTAAAAATATGATCAGTAGTGCCATACCCTTTTCTGAAACCGGCTTGTTCCTCACATAATAAACCAAGACTCTCCAAATAACTGAACAACCTATTATTTAGAATACATGTAAACAATTTACCAAAACAACTTAATATAGTTATGCCTCTATAATTATCTATATTTGCAGGATCCCCTTTCTTTTTATAAATAGGGCAAATAAAACCCTTTGACCAAGAGTCGGGTGTAATACCGCTTTCAAATACAATATTGAATAATTTCAGAAAAACAGGCATAAGTTTATCAGCGGCATGTTTCAAAAATTCATTAAGTATCATGTCCTCACTACATGCTTTGTTATTTTTCAATGACTTAAAGGGCCAATCCCGATAACTTTTGGGGGAATAAAACTGCTTAATTTTGTGTTAAAATCATTTAAAACCCATTATCTAAGGCCGATCAACTAACCCGATTTTTGTGATACGCTTGTAAATAACTTAAACCTGACGGTCTGCATCTGGAAATGGAGACCTTTGTATCATACAGTATCTGGATAAAACCAGACTTTTTTCTATAAAAAAAATATGTAGGTAAAATTTGCCTTTTGTTATCAAGTACAGTACATGGGTAATTCACTGTATAGACCTCTCAAGAAACGTAAATCGATTATAAGGTCACCAAATGAAAAAAAATGACCATCAATATTAAAAGGGTTACGTGTCCGGATAAGCAATTTTGGCGTTCACTTCCAAATGACTCAATATTTTGAGTTGAAATTTTGAGACAAGGTATATAGACCATTCCCCTATATTTTGGCGTTTTATTTTCATACATTCTCAGACTTTTATTTTTGAGTCTCTGTAAAATACGGGACTGTCCCTTTAATTACACTTACAACCTCCTGTTCACATATTGACTGATTAATGACAGTATTGTACTCACTGATATTTTCTGGTAAAACAACATCATTATCAGTTTCAACATTATTTAAATTCTTGAAATGGTTATCAATAAATCAAGAGCAACTTTTTGCTGCACATTTTTACCCTTATCAGAACCTTTATTCAATAATGACCAATACGATTTAGGGTCATTTACCTTTAGACTACGCAATTTGCTAACAAATGTCTTTTGGAACTCATTAAATTGTCGTTTTAAAGTTTTCTTATACTCTCTACTTTTACATACCAAGTCGTCATAATTACTTGCCGAACGCACTCTGTAATAATACTTCTTAGACCTGCGATAATTCTTACGTTTTACATAACAGTCATTGTTAAAATACTTTTTTGCATGTAAAGATTTAGGTTTACTTTCCTTTGTGTGGTTTACATCAAATTTAACAAACATATCAGCATGCTCAGCCGCATACTTGATTATATTATTACAATCATCAACAGCGTTATTAACAGTTGCAATATTTGTGTTTTGGGGATCAATATTCTCTAATTCAATTAACAATTCACCTATGTTGGCATTATCTAGATTCTCTATAAAAAATGGAGCTCTGTCATTGGCCCACCTTGGTTTAACAATAGATACACCTGGGTAAGTGGTTACAAGATCAGTATCATTTATATTTACTATATCAGAAGCGTTTATATTGCTAGAATCGTCTAAAACAGAACACAATTGCAAACAAATAGGTTTGTGAACGTCACTTAGAATTGGGTCAAATTCTAAAACATTGAAATTACCAATTGATCTAAATAAAGTCGGTGATACAATGGCATAGCCAAAACAGAGTCATTGCAAGTGGTAAGACCAATACCCCTGTCATTGCCCACCCTACCATTTACAAAGAACAGTTCTAGACTTCTACATAGTTCTAATAATCGCTTTCCATATTTATCAATTTTGTATTTATCTTGTGATACTCTATTAACAGGAATTCTGCATTCATCTAAAATATACAAATTATTAACATGAGCTTGCTCAACATTTGGCACATTGCAAAAATCAAGGATATTATTGTCAATAGCAACATATTCATTTACATTACTACAATGTGCATTGAAATCTCCAAGTAAACAAACTTGTAATTCTGTATCATTTACAACACTTTCAATTTCACTAAACATATCAATATAACTATATTTACTGTTCTCAGGAGGAATATAAACAACTCCAAATAAAGTTTTATGTAACAATAGGTTGTCATTAATAGTAAACCAAAGAATTCAGTGACTAGGACAGGTTAAAGGGTCACCAAAATGGACATATTCACATATATATGTCTTTACAAAGACACAGATACCACCTAATTTAGCTACACAGTTTTGTCTTATAACAGTGGGTAAAAGCTTAAACCCATCAATCTCAATATCATCATACTGATCAATTTTAGTTTCAGTTAGACAAATTATATCATATAAAGAGATAAATTCTATAAAGTCAGGATTGTTCAACTTTGAAACAAGGCCACACACATTAAGTGTTAAAAGTTTAATGTTATTACATGGCAAAACATTTTCGTGCAGCACTTTATGAGTCTCTTGTTTATTCTCCAGCACAGTCCCTTCTTCTTGGTCCCTTTGAGAAAATTTCTATAACTCAGAAAGTCCACCTTCTTGTAGTCTACCTCATTATATTCTAAAAAGATCATCTGGAGACTCCACTATACCCTGGTATCATCATTTTTTAAAAAACAGTGTATTTTCCCGTCCTGTGTAAACAAATTTTTCACATCATCAGATTTACGTAGCATCTGGAAAAGCTTGAAACGTAACCGCGTTAAATCTTCATTAATATAAACATCTTTACTAGAGTCAGATTGCTTCAGCACTTTTCTAGCTGTCAATAACTTCCTACGGTCAGAGCGGTTATTTAATTTTACAATCATCTGTCTGTTCAGGCTGGACTCTTCTTACCTAGTCGATAAGCATCGCTTATGCTACCTGATTCGAGATCAACCTTCATAACTCTAGCTAGGTTCATAATAGATTTTTTACAATCTTCGCCATCCATTTCCTGTACACCGGTCACTCGAATATTGTCTCCCCTTGATTGCTGATCTAAGGCATCAAATGCATATTCGACATTACGTACTCCTGATTGCAGCCTGTTGATCTTCGTGTCATGGGCCATCAGGGTTTCATCCCGTCGTGAAACCAAAGCATCCAAAACAGGCATCAGTAAGGACATCACATTTAGAGCAGTTTTCTCTGTATCTTGCAGCATATCATCACTATCCTTGACAAAGCGTTCGTTCAGAACATCCATGGTCTCATTTACTGTCGTGTTATCATCTTTAATGTCATTACATTTGTCCTTAATGAACACACAAATGTCCGAAAACAATTTCCCGCCATTGTTATTATTGGCGCCATTGCCGGGTTTGGGCCTAGCTGAATTCTTTGGCGGCATGTCAATGAAAAATAGAATGTTCACATCGGTAATAAAAAAACGGCTGGTCGCAAAAAGCACTGGTAACAACAGCTATCAAAAAAGGGCAGTAGCAAAGTTCATCTTCCTCAAAATTCCCTCGAATGGGGTAAATGTAGATCTACCAAGTGAAGGTGCTTGTGAGTGCCATGTTCAATCGGTTTACATACAAATTACTATTACATCCAGAAGCTTTTGGGCAAAAAATAGGTTATCTGCCCTTGTTTTGAATTAGTCTCACTTAACCAATCTACCGATCATTCACCCTCTGGCAAAATACTGGATCTTCAAAATCGTACAAAATATTTTGATATAAGAATTGTGGGTAAGGGTAAGATCCAAGACCTTATCCTCACCTAACACCCTAACCCACAATTCTCTTAATAAAATATTTTGTCAATTTTGAAGATCCAGTATTGTGCCTCAGTCTATAATCAAGACTATTTTTTTTTACGAAACATGACAGAAAGCTGGAACAGGATTTTGAATTTAGAAACATCGCACAGTGGGCAACTCGACAATTTGTCCCTTATAAAAGTTAAATGAAACCACTGCTAGTATCATGTTCCTGTCGAACCCAAGTTTTCCAGAGATAATATTTGAACTAAACCAAAAGATAATAAAGTAATTTAAAAATAAAACTAACATAATTTGTAAAGCTGCTGTAGTAACTAAAAGGCTACTGCTATTCAGAATCGTCAACAATAGATTTTTTATGGCTCTTTTTGTTGATAGATGCGTTTAAGAATTTCACGTGTGATGGCTATTTATAGACACAAAGAGGGTGCGAGACTAGCCAGAAAGCACTTAGAGACAAGCTACTGAGGTGTTCACATTCACTGGGAGATTTTCGGCACATGGGGCACCCCAAATAGAGTAGGCCTTAGTACCACTTTATGGGCAATATTTTCATTCGATTTCATTCACAATCTTTACATACATTAATGTCATTATTCCAATCATCAGAATGTTGCATTAGGCCTACAGTTCTCAATATTAATAAGTTTTGTACCACCACCTTTAAACTCTTCTTTGATTGGCATTTAGTAATTGAACATAATAATACAAGGTACAATTTTATGGAAACACAATTACTGAGTTTGATATAATCGACTTTCGACGAAGATACTCTCGTCTTTATCAAGCAAATGATACAAAAATATGAATGTGGGCAAATATATACAGAATATGCAACAAAGTTAAACTGTTAAAATTTGAACATTTAAATCAATTCATGATATGGAGCAAGTCTGTGTCGTGAGAATTTTAATTTTAGCGTTTACATCCGTATAGGTTATACAGTTTTGCTCCATTTGATCAAACAGTAGAAGGACCTATTTATTAAAGTCGTTTTTATCAACCATTGATTAGACAAAGTGATTTCAAATCATTTGCATTCATTCAAATTTTTATCTTCAACGTCCATCTAATTCAAAATTGATTACAAGTGATTATTATAAATTGCCAAACCATCATAGGTGTGCCTTGAACAAATGATCACATGTTTCTTTTCCATCTATGTACTGCCACAAAAATTGTAATGGCTAATCGGCACATTGAGTATAGACCGCAATTATTGTCCTAAAAAGACAAACCCCATCCATAATCCATATCCCCTCACCATCCCTCCTCTTAAAAATTTAGTACGAGCACAAAATATTTCAATATTCAGGATTCCACAACTGTCTGACCCTGGGTTATGCCCCCTTTTGCAAAAAAAACTCATAGAAGGTATTCATCATCAAAGTTTTCCTTTCAGATAAGCTGCTGTACCTAGCTGCTGTATGGGTGTATATCCACGCTTTGGATGGCTATCTGTCTTAACTCTTAACGCTTTAAATTAAAAAAGGTTATGATAAATTCAATAAAGTAACAAAATATTTTTAATATATATTTTCAGTTTTTCTAAGGAAAGGGAACTTTGATAGATTAAAAGTTTGTAAACCGAATTCATTGTATAACAGGATTTAAAATGGACCGACGTGGATTCAACTATTATTCTTCTTACCAAAAAGACAATTCACAGCTATTTCAAGACAATCCACATCAGAATCAACGATCTTACCCGAATCCATATTTTCACACTCAAAGAATACCAAGTCACCTTTATCCAAACACTTACACTACCCCTTTACCAATTCCACCACCGCAGCAACCTCAATGTTTTAATAATAATAATGATCCTTTAACTGAAAGCTTAGCTGGCAACATCCAAAGTTTTTGTTACATACAGAACCGAATGCAGCATCAGGCTGGTTATTTAATGAATGGTCATCCCATGAATTATATTAACTATGAAGAAGTAAATAGAACATTTAACTCAAATAATGATCATTTGAACCAAATTCGACATCAAGGGTATAATTTCGAACAAAGATTTATTAATCACCAAGAAAATGTTTGGGGGAATGACCACTTGACATCAAACCAGATACCAAGAAATGAGAGTAATCCACAGAGGAATAATGACTTTCAACGTAGTGTTCCAGCTGGACGCAAACAAAGACGACCAAGTCGTTTCTCATCTGCTGATCCAATTCCAGAAAAGATAAATAATCAGAATTCTAGTTCTGATCGCTATCATATTAAAACCTCCGCACAGACTAGTAAAGTAACGAATCAAAACGATTTCATGTTACATAATGACCTTCAAACAACGTCTGAAACACACCAAAAGCTCAATGTTTTATCTACCAAAAGTCCTTGTAAAGACAATACTAAGAAATGCGATAATAGCCAAAAGACGTCCAAATCATTCATCAGATCTCCAATTGAAAAATATGAAAAGCATCTGAAGATTCGAGCTGTCGAAAATATCCTGGACTATAAAATTAGAAATTTGTCATCTTTTGATAATAAAGAAAAGCAAAACAATGTTACAAAGCAGTCCGAGAAAAGGGAAAAATGGTCATACAGTTTAAGTTCACAAAGCAACTCATGTCCAAATAGTGCTCGAAAAGAAAATATTTGTATGAATAATTCTCCGCTTTCTAAAAGTTTGCTTGCTGAGAAAAATCTGTACCGATCTCTGTTAAATTATAAAGCTCTTTCAAACTCAAATGTGAAAAAATACTGTTCGTTGACTTCGCTACAGAAATATGGTAAAGACAGTAGTGGTTCTAGTACACCATTAAGCTTTAACAAAATAAATCCTTCGATGAAAAAATCTTTACTAACCGAAAAGCGGTGCCTTTCTGAAAATAATTTAAATATGATTCTGTCCAAACTCGAAAAATTCAAGTTAGCAAAATCAGAATCGAAACGTGCCATGTCGCCATTATTGCCCAGTTTATGGTTTAGTGTAAAAAAAGTTAAACAAACTAATTCACAGACGATGTCACAAAGTCCGACATTTAATGTAAAGAAAATTCCACCTACGGAGAAAGGAGAAACTACATTAATATCAAGTGGAAGAAGCCGCCCAATGGTAAGGTCAGGAAATTGTCAAAAGGAGCTTTTCCAAGATAATTCCATTGAAGATAAACAGTCACTAACATCTAAAGGCGAATATTCAGTAATAAATAAAAATGGAGGTGAAAACAGGAAATTCCATGGTAAAGTTAATAATAAGTCAGTTGCAGAAACATCCAAAAGGCATCAAGAAAATGTCTGCAAGTATCTCATGAAAAGATCTGTTTCACATGGAAGCTGTAGTGAAGACTCTGTGGTCGATGGTCCAATTTCTGTTTTTTCCATTAGCTCCGACTCATCTTGTCAAGTTAACAACAAACATACGGTTGGTAACAGAAAACAAACAGATTTAAGCAGACAAACAGAAATTAAAAAAACGACAAGATCAATATCAGAACATTCAAGAACATCGCAGGAGCCATATGAAAAGATCTATCCTCTACGATCCCGGAACTCCTCATTGGAACCTCATCAGAACAGAAGTGGTTTGGATAAATATAAAAGTTCCAGAACTAGAAATTCTGAATCCCACAAACAGACTAAATACAAATCCAGTAGACATTCACCAGAGATAGTTACACCGTGCAAAGTGTTGGTACAAGACATTACACAGGGTTGTAACGAGGAAACATTAAGTAAAAGAAAACGTGGCCGCAAAAGAAAAATTGAAAAAATTGAAAAAATGCCTCTAAAGAAGAAAGCAAAAGTAATAAGATCAAGTGATGATGATGATAATGATGATGCAAAGACATCTACGATTTCCAAATCTAGGTCTTATTTTGATGCTTCAAGTTCCAAGATAGTGAATGTAAAACCAAGTAGAATACGTTCTGTTTCAGAGAGTTCAGAAGGCAGCCTTCATGCTAACCATAATCATATAGGTTCCTTACATCATTCCAAAACAGAAAATAAATCAACAAAGGGTACCTCAGTTCCAAGGAGTAGTATTATATTTAACACATTAAAAGCGTTAAAAGAAAAACAGAAATCAGGACAGTTTGTTCAACCTTCTAGTTATTCTTATCATAAAAGGTCTCATAACACTCTCCAAAGAAGAGATCAGAAAACTAGTTCAGAAAACAAAGATCTCCACAAACCTACCTCAAGAAATCGAGAAAATGAAAGTCTTGAAAGAACAACTTCTCCAGTAAAAAAGAAGAGAAAACCATCAAATAAACCATCTGCTCCACCTCAACCTAAACTGAAACCATCACAGGACAAACATATCAAAAATTCTTTCTCAAAATATCTGGAAAAAGATTGTTCTGAAGAATTGCCATCATCTCCAAGAACTACTTCTCCGGTAAAAAAGAAAAGAAAACTAAAATATAAAAAGTCTTCTGGTGGCTCTAAACCAGAAAGAGAAACATCATCCTGCCTTGAAAGTGATACCTCTGCAGTTTCAAAAAGATCTCCTGTCAAAGCAAAGTCAAGCTTCAAAAAGCCAAAAAGATCAAATCTTCAAAGAATTAAACATAAAAAGACTAGAGAAACATCAGATGTAACTGAAATTTCAGATGATGGAAGTGCATCTCTGCCATCTGCTCAATTCGAGGATGTCATTGACATTCCTGATATAGGTACTTATGATTCCCAAGCAGATGATGAATGGAATGACATGTTTGCCAATAATCCTAAAACCAAAAGTGCTACAACTGATAAAATTCTCCCAACCAAACATAGTATATCTAAAGCAAAATCTCCCTTGAAAAAGTCGCAAGCTAAAGTCAAATTGAGCAAGCAACTGATATCACCGAAAGGCATTCAAAAGAAAACGATACAGAAAAAGAAATCAGGAGAAGAGAAATTGTCTACTTCGCTACCAAATAAACCAAGAATAGTTATTACTCATAATAGTAGAGGATCTAAAGGAGCTGCAATTACTGGGAAGATCAAGTCTTGTCCATATTGTCAACAGTTTCATACACGAGTACCTGATCTGTTGAGAAAACATATTACTCAGGTTCATCCACACAAGTGTCAGATATGTCATACAGATTTTAAAAACAAGGTATGTTTGATAGGTTGGCAAATGTTGTTTTCTTTTTCTATTTTACTTGAGAGGGTGTTGAGTGCTCTGTTGCTTGTCTATATATATAGCGTTTGGGTGGCCGAAGGGTGTAATGTGAGCAATTTAAAATTATAAGACCTGTCATTGGCCAAGTGGTGTGGTTTCGATTCCCCACTTGTACATGACAAGGAGTAGAGTCTTCTGTCCAGCCTAAAATTTCCCTCATAGCACACTGTATGGCGTATGCCAGTCTTCAATTAGCCCAGGTTAGGTGCAGAAGCGTAGGATGTTAAACCCCATTTCATTCATTCATTCATTCAATAATCTAATAACTTTCCTATTTGAGTGTGATTTTCTTTCTATCTATTTATTTTCAGGAAGATGCAAAAAATCATCGCAGAATACATGTCAAACAATTTCATCATTGTACCGTATGTCAGCGGGATTTTTCCAGTAAATTTGTTTTTGCAAGACATGAGCGTAGTTTACAGCATTTAACGTTGGTTAGAGTACAACGACAGATTTTAGAAGTTATTTTGAAGACATATATCAACACAACAGGCAGTACAGCTACTTTACCTGATTTATCACAATTTGCAGGTAGGAACATTTACTTAATTTGATCATGGTTCATTGTATATCTGTTTTTAGTGTGGGTTGAGTTTCCAAGTGGTTGTAGTTCTGATTTTAGTGTGGGTTGAGTTTCCAAGTGGTCAAACATGTGTGTTGTAGATGTGTCTAGAAGCACCAGAAGTTTAGGTCGGATAAATTGATGATACAAATTTCATCTTAACAAACGGAATTTAAAAAAAGGAAAAAATTCACCTACATGGTTTGAAAAACTTTACGTAAACCTTTTCAAATGTAACTTAGATTTAAATATATTTCCGAACCCTCTAGACAAGTAAAATAGGATGTAAGGGATAATTTACACAACAGGTAGGTCACTTAAACATCTAGTAGTTAGAATAAGACTATTTTTTTTCTGGACCTGTCAAGCCAGCAAGAGTGTTATTGTCCCTTTAAATTTTATTTCTCAGACACAGTCTTTCCCTAAAATCTGATGTGTTCATTGTAGCTGTGTGGTAAGTTTGGGCTGAATGACCATGCTGTCGAACATGTGTGCTGTAGATCAAAGGTGTCCAATGAGCCACTGGATATTTTGGCCATACAAAAAGAATATGTCGGTCTCAGGCTGTCATTCCTGAAAAATAAAACATCACATTTCAAGGTTCTTTATTTGTGGAGCTATGTTGGCCCAGTAGGGTGCTGGCGCACAAACCTGAGAATCTATAAATTGATCCCTAAAAGTCCCTTAGTATTTTCCATGTAGCTATCCCTTATCCAGTTTGGATTTGAAATAAAGAGTATAGGTCCTAGCGCAGTTGTCCAGGTAAAATTTCCCTCAATTGATAATGAAATTAAGAGTAGGCCATAGTATCACTGTCAGATTGTTTCCCTCATAGCACACTGCATGGCATATGCCCATCTTCATTAGCCTAGTTGGACACTTGACAAACCTCAGCAGTTTCCGGTACTCTGCATCTAGCCTCGCCTGTATGACGCTAAATGATATGTACTACATCTATACAATTGGTATTTCCAATGGCGAACTAAGTCATACAGCCAAGGTTAGATGAGTAGATATAGGGTACTGAGGTTTGCTGTGTACCTAGTTGGAGTAAAAAGTATGACTTTAAAGATTGGGCCCCCAGAAGGTAAGTTGATTTAAGAATTTGTAGATATAACAACGTAGATTTTAGAATTTAATGAATCTTAACTTTTCTCTTTTATTTTTCTCAGATCTGATAACATTTCCAAACATGAACATTTCAAAGAGTGATTCCCACGATACAAGAGACCCTGTAAAACAAGCTGAAGATATCAGACGATTTTACCATGACAACCCAGAAATTCAGAATCTCTTGACAAAAGTTGAAAAAAGTCTAAAAGATCAAACTAACAAGAAAACATCAGAAATTATTTTACCAGAAACATCAATGTCTGCGCTGGACCAAACCACCAGTCTGTTGACAAAAGTCGCTTCAGTTTTACCAATGGTTTCAATCGACAGTTCTAAAGATTTTGTAGAAAAGTGTCCGAGTGATGATATTATTAGCGAGGTCCTGGCCAACCAGGACGAAATTATGTCTGCAATTACTTTAAATGACAATGATTCAATCTGTCAGAGAAACAGTTTTGAATGTTTCGATCCAAACAAGCTTCCTGCTTTACTTCCTCAAAACATTAACGCCGCCAACTTGTGTGAAAATGTGTTTGATACACTTCCTGTCACCTTTGATCTCCTGAACTATAATTATGATGAAAACCCTTGTTTTGAACCCGGTGACTTATCAGTGGCAAACGAAAGTTTAATTTGGGGAAGTGATAAATCTTTTGACTTTGAATTCGGATCTAGTAATCCATATGATTTATTGTTCAATGATAAGACATTTGGTTTGGCATCGAATCCTACAGCAGTTCCAGTTTCATTCACTCAGCCTACTGTGTCTACAGCTGATGTGGAGACATTTGTGGGTTTACTAAACAGTAACCAGAAAAGTTTTGTTCATCAAAATTATGATCTGTCTATTGCAAATTCAGTTCCTATGCCTCGTGTTACAGAAAATAACAATTTACCTCCTCAGCTAAATAACAGTGATAGACCTAACAGTTTACATGCTCAAGGAAACAACAGTGATAGTCAGAACAATTTACATTCTCAAGGAAACAACAGAATTAGTCAGAACAATTTACATTCTCAAGGAAACAACCAAGATAGTCAGGACAAAGATATAAGAAATAATAGTACAAGTTGTGGGGATCTTTCGAATTCTTCTTATCACAAACTTACAGATGATCGAGTTCAAATCATCCAAAGTTATAACACTCCTATTATGTCTCAATCTTTTAGCAACATCAAACAGAGAAAACCTATTTCTTCTGCAACTGTAACATCTGAAGTTGTTATGAGTGACTCTCCTCCGCTTAAACCCAGCTCTAAAATTCATGATATTCAAACAATTCCTGCAGAATCCAGTGATAAAGTTCCAAACTTTCAAACAATTTCTGTGGGAGTAGTAGATAAGGTTGATTCTAACCACTCTACTAAACTATCAAAATATGCATCAAATGACAATCTGAAAGTGAAAGAACTACAAAAAGTCGATTTCCAATTTCCCCAAAATATTGAAATTTTTGATGTTCTAAAAGATAATTCACAATGTGAAGAAATACAGAGAGAAAATTCCCAATTTCAAGAAACACCAATTCGCACAGTTCAAGAAATCAGACAGAAGCATCTTGACACCGAGGCAGTCACACCATACTGTTTCTCAGCATGTTCAGTAGGCTTGCTAGATTCTGAGAAACTGAATTCCCAAAATTGGGCAGAAATACCCCATCAAAAGCAGGACACAAAAGATGGCACAGATAATGCTGATGACTCATTTACTGTTCTGTTGGAGAAGTTCCTTCCACCTCATCTCATGTCAAATGAGAGGGAGAAGAACGTCTTTGATGAAAACATGGCTGAAGGTCTGGAGACAACAAGTGTGCAAGATGTGGACATAGAAATTTCAGAACCAAAAAACCAACAATTATTACTATCTGATGTTAAAAGTGATTTGTTGAGTCAGAAACGGTGCTCTATTTTATGTGTGGATGATATTGCTGTTACACCAGAAGTTCAGGAGTTAGTGTTAGATGGCACTGAACAAGGGAATGTGGAAAGTCAAAGTTATGATGATGAAAGTACAAGAATGATCCGACATCTGTCAAATAAGGTTTCAAATGACAAAACATTAATTCTTGACATTAAAGCTACAATAAATTCCATACTGCATCAAATTTCTGATATGCAAGTTTCTGAAGAAACTAATAAGACTCCTTGTGAAATTTCAGATAAAGTGGTTAGAATCTATGATGAAGCAGTTAAGACATCTTGTAAAATCTCTGATGAAGCCATTAGGACATATTGTAAAATCACTGATGAGGCCATTGGAACATCTTGTGAAATATCTGAAGATGCAATTAGGACATCTTGTGAAATCCCTGATGAAGCTATTATAACATCTTGTGAATTCTCTGAAGACGTTATAAAGACATCTTGTGAAATCTCTAAAGATGCTATTAAAACACCTTGTGAAATTTCTGATGAAGCAGTTAAGACATCTTGTGAAATCCCTGTTGAAGCTGTTGAGAGACCTTGTGAAACCTCTGATGGAGCAGTTAGAACACCTTGTCAAATCTCTGATGAAGAAAAAAAGACATCTTGTGAAATCCCATATGAAGCTGTTGAGAGGCCTTGTGAAATCTCCAATGAAGGATTTAGGACACCTTGTGAAATTTCTGCTGAAGTAACTAGGACATCTAGTGAAATCTCTGATGCAGCATCTTCCGACATCTCTTGTAGAATATTTGATCAAAATTGTCTTGTTGTGGATCTTAAAGATGGTATCGTGACACACAAAACTTTGTGTAATGTTGAGAATAATCCATTGAAAGGTGTCAAGACCGATGTAAAAGCAACTGTATCTTTTAATAAAGGAACTTGTCAATCTATCGAACCAGAGGTGCTGTTACTTAATATCTGCACCTCTCCTTGTAAAAAACTGAGAATGCGATACCATCAAAAGTTTGTATCATCATCATATGCAGACAAAGTGGACATAGACAAAGACCTAGTCAGTGAAAGCTGTGACAAGGAAACAATTTCTTTTATTTTGTCCAATATGATAGAAACTGTTTGTTGGGAGGAATCTAAGTTAAAAGTGAATAATTAGATGTACATGTATTGACGATTGGATTATCAAAATCCAGTAACTATGGCGATGGTAAAAAGGTAGTTTATAATCGGTCAATTCTCTTACAACAAACTGTTTTAACTTTGATCTTGAATTTATTGTGGACAAAAACATGTAGATAGATATTCTTATGATTGATATATGTGTAAATCAAAAGGGGAAAATGACTTGTGTGCTTCTATAGATTTACAAGATCTTCAATATGTTTGATTGCAGCTTAAAATCATGACTTAAATGCTATATTTCAAACTTATTTGGTTAAACAATTAGTAGAAGATTAAACAACAGATTAATGATTAAGGCCCCAGTGCTATAATTTATTGATTAGACAATATTTGTCAAATCCATAATACAAACTATGCAATAACTAGTAAGGCCTGACCAGAATGTATTTTCAAGAACACCTATTAAAAATGTTGCTTCTTAAGGGGGGTTGGGGAGACATCAAATGCTTGATTGCTCATACATTTACGTACATGTATATGTAAGCCTATAGTTCAAATTTCTGAGTTTTGACATTTTAAACAAAACATTGTTCTCTAAACTTGATTTTGATTTTGCATAACAATTCAATCATTATACGACTCAGGTGTACTGTTTAATATTGTTGTGGATGCAAACTTTAATTTGCTCAATCAAAGAACTTTTAAAGGCATTATTAGTGCTACCATTTTTCTATTATAATTATTATGGTTTGTTTTATTAGTGAATTTTTAGTGCCAAAATCTTGTCATTTACATTATAATTTTGTGTATGGATACAAGATATGGAAATTTTTTATTTAATTGTTTATGTTCAACTTTAAAGGCTTGTTTGTTTTTGTTTTATGTTATCATTGTGCTGTTTTTTTTTATGTTATCATTGTGCTGGTTTTTTTTATGTTATCATTTTGTTGTTGTGTCATGAAAGGAGGATCACTTTCAAGTTTTCTTATATTTTTCATATCAGTTTCTAAGTATCACTGCATCACATTTATCAGTGCAATAATTTAATCCATTTTATTTTGGACAAAACTTGATGGAATTCAATTACTGAATTTAATTGAAGTAATAAGAGAGAGTTTGAATAATTGTGGAAACGTTGCTCCTGTTACGTTCAATTATTGTGTTCCATCAATTTTTATGCATATTTTAATGTGACCAGTTTCTTTAATGCCACTTAAACAATCCAATAATGTAGGCTGCAAAAATCTGAAAATTACAAAGTAGATTATTAAACAAATATGGCAAACTTTGTCAAAAGTCTCTGCATCAAACCTTAGGGCTATGGACGTAACATAATGACCCTCAAGCACTCAAGTTTCTTATCTCCATACATAACATAAAACTGGCCACAGCACATTATATAATGTAACTTATTGACTTTTATAGTCAGATTAAAAACATAGCAATATCAATTTTCTGGTTGCAAACTTTTATTTCCTTTTTAGAAAGATTAAAAAATTTCAGCCTCTTGTTTTAGTTGTATAAAAAAACATATTTTGGCTGAAATATGATATCTTGTTGAAGTTTTAAATATTAAAAATGTGAGAAGAAAAAAATAGCCTGGCAAAAACAAGAAAGTCGTAAATTAGTCAAGTGAGGTACAAATTGTTGAATGTTAGAGAAACCATATTCATCATTCATGACCATATTTTGTTTAAATACACCATTTCAGATTTCTGTTGAAATCTTGATTGGTTCCTAATTCAATTTTAGAAAAGCAAAGAAGACCACAACCTGATCAAAAACAGGAGCCTGTTTCACGAAATTTTAACTATACAATGTAATAAAATCCAAATTTTAGTACCGGTAATTTGATTGGATAATATTAGATTGATTTTAGTGCTTAGCCGATCAAAATTGAAGTGTCTACTAGAATTTGGAATTTTAGCTTTAGCTAAGATTTCCAGAAACGGGGCCCAAACCTGTATTTTGTTTTTGGTTTTTTTTTTATACTCTTGATGATTTCCCTGATATATTGTAGATTTGTTACATATTTAGCCTTTGGAATCAGTTGCCAGTTAACATTTGAGAATCTCAAACTTTTACAGTCTTCAAGCCACAGATAAAAACTTATTTATTTAAACTCTCTTATCTACAGATGTGAAACTGACTGGTTTGTGTGTTTTAATTTAGCACCTTGAGCATGCTTAAATGGGTGGATTTTGAATACAGTATAAATTTACATTATTATTATCATTTCTAGTCAAATACTTTTTTTCATATGTATATTATGTTCATTTCTATATTTGTTATTTCCTGTATTATTTTATATTGATTTTATTAAGATTTTAGTGCCAAGAGGGCGAAGCCATTTCTTTTCTTTTTCAGGAAACTAAATTTTAAAGTGTTGTTTCAAATGATTAAAATATGTGTTTGAAAATTGAAACTTCAATTATATAAATACAAAAGTACAAGATAAATTCGGTTGTCATGTGATCTCCTCAAATGCTTGATAGTTAATAGCTAACTAAAGCAATAATTTATAGCTTACTATGACAATAGTTTATAGTTATCAGCACTGCTAAAAAGAGCGGGGGGGGGGACCGAATGGTAAAGCATGTGTGCGCTGTGTCTTGAGTGAAGTCTGTGTTGCTTCAGACCCGGGACTGTACAGCGCAGTGGACGCTTACGGCTAGCCCCCGGATCCATTCACTCTTTTTTGAATTGTTGTTTTATTGTTTGTTTCGTTTGCTGTTTCGGAGTATGCTGTCTTGTCGTTGTATTTGTCCTTTTTGTAAATCATATGTGGCGCAGTCCCCCTGCACTAACTATTAAAGCCTGCCATTGAGTCAACTGGCAGGGTTTCGAATCCCCGGTTGTAGTGACAAGGAGTAGGGACGCCTGTCCAACCTCATGGTTTTTCTCCGGGACCTCTGGTGCCCTCCCACTGCTAAAGACCCCTACGCGCAAGTAAGTTATTGAAATAAAATTAAACCATGTTAGTCCCGATATAACCTAGTTTGTGTCAAGTGGGCCTTAAACCCTATTTCTCTCTCAATAGAGCCATGGTCAATAGCTAACTAGAGCAATAGCCTGTAGCTAGTTAAGGGTTAGTTTATTTTATAGCTAGCTAACTTGAGCAATAGTTTATAGCTAACTACAGCAATATATTAGTTAGACCTTGATGTCAGAATAGAAAGCTATTGGACAGATACATACTGAAGAAAACCCATCACTTCTACAAATGCAAGATTATGAATCTCTTTGATAAAATATTAGAATAATGCCTTCGCAATTTGGTCAAAGCACCACACAAGATTTGCTATTCTCCCAAACACAACAGAATGGGAATGTTAAAAATGTGAATTTTATTTTATGGTGCAGGCATGGCTTGCAGCTGTGGTTTCGAGACCTGGTGTGAGCATTTGCGGCATGGAGATAGGGGCGCCTTCTCAACCTCGTGGGTTTCCCCCGGGCACTCCGGTTTCCTCCCACTGCTAAAAACCCTACATGCAAGCGAATTATTGAAATGAAATTAAACCATGTGTTAGTCCAGATATGACCTAGTTGTGTTGAGTGGACATTAACCCCCATTTATCTCTCTCTCTTTATTGTACAAAGCAAGTTCCACATGCATGCAGTAAATAACCTTTAATTATACATACAGTTAATGTCACAGAGGGCCAAGGTTTCAGAGGGAAGAGACTGTGATCTAGACCTGTATCCTCATAAAGAATTCATTGTTGAAATAAGGCTTTATGTAGAGTAACAACATATCAAAATACACAAAGCACTCAACCCGAACAACATCTTGATATCGGACTTTTATTTACATATCATATTAAATTACATGTAGACAGGTTCATTCTAAATGAGGGTTGAAAAAATAAAATATTTAAAAAAAAAGGATCTCATAAATTAATTCCAGAAGCGTAGACCTTTCAACCCCATTTCATTCATTCATAAATTCATTCCATAAAAAACAGCTATCATTCCATTCAACCATAAAAAGTTAATTACCGTATATAAAGCTTCATTTTTTCCCCAATTAATCCATTAAATGTGTAAATTCTGTGTATGATAAAGAATACATTTATATATTTAAAAATTTGGAGATAATTTCGACTTTTTAAAGAGTACAATTACAATCATCCTCCTCGCAGTGTTCCGTTTGATTAGAGCTAATCTGAGAGGGATTTCTCGGGCCGTTGCTTCAGGAATATGAATTACAATGTACATATCGTACATATACACTTATATTAATAGAGTTGGTGAAACATTACTTTGGTTACTTATATAAACCGTCAATTAATCATTAAAAATCTGTTAAAAAATATTTGGATTTCTGATATCTGTAATTGGGTCTACCAATATAAAAATTATAGAGATATGTTTTGCGGTTGGTTGGAGAGAGTGTGTACTTCCTAATTATTAGCACTGCAATCGTCATATAATGTATTAAGTAGGTTTAAAATCTGTTTGTAAATTGTACACCTATCACCTTTGATATCTGCTACTTAACTGGGGAATATTAGTGTGTGCACCTTTTGAGGTAACAATATATCAAGAAGGTAATGATTATGGCTAGGACTCTAAATTCTACCCTCCTGTTGACAAAATTTGGTAAACTTGGGTGGAGGGTGGCACCTCTCTGAAAATCCTAAATTCTGCCAATTTAAATGGACCATATGATTGCGCAGGTTTTGATATGACATCACAATACCTGATTGCGTCATGCTCGGTTCCAGGTCCAGTATTTCATCTGGTATAAATAATGTACACTTGGCACATTGCTAGTACCATTACTTGAAATAATGGAAAGCCAACATCAAAGGATTAGATCGCATCTGTATTTTAAGTAGGCCCCTATTCATATTAAGACTGAAACAAGTACCCCCAGTATAATGCATTCTTTAAATTAATAATTAAATTGTAAATACTCAATGAATACTGCAAGATTCATACCTATACTAATGTCCAAAAGAAAGTATACACACTAAAAATATGATTTACTTTTGTTAAGATTAAAAAGATGTGTTAAAATATAACTTGTCCCTTGCATCCAAACTCAACATTTCTAAGCAAAGAAGATAGTGAAACAAATTGACATTGTCCTCAAATACAGCATACTGTGGAAAAACCAGTTTGGTTGATGTACATATCAAATGACAATGGGAATAAACTAGTTATTAATAACCATTAAAATACAGATGTGACGTCATCCTTTGATGTTGGCGTACCATTATTTCAAATAATGTACGGGCAACTTGCCAATAGTACATTATTTCAATATTAGACTGGCATGCCGTTTTTCACTGTAAACGCACGTGCAGAGTATGACCAAGTGTCTGTATTTTAAGTAGTTTAATCGTCTCTGGCTTAGACATTGCGTAATATATTGTAAAAACACTCGGACCTACGGTCCTCTTGTTGTTACAATATATTACTTAATGTCTCGCCCTCGACCATTAAACCACACTTATTTCATACTTCATATAACCTGATTAAAACACAAATCTTATTGCGTTTTGTTAAATAGTTCAAAATTTTGTTTTACTTTTCTTTACTACACTAGGATCTGGAAAAGTTGTTATCATTGATGTGTTCTGGATAATGTGATGGATTTGCCAATAAAAAGGTCTGTTACAGCGAGTTCTTGGTCGTTTGATGTACGGAATTGTGGGTAAACCACTAGAAACGTCAACGCTGATTGATCAAGCAATGTTTGACCTCATAGTGTCAAAATCCTCTCGTTTGAACTCTTCAAGTAGTGTAGGCCATAAAAAAACAAACGAAATATGGATCTGTATTTTAATCAGATTGTATAACAATCATATCTATAATATAAACGTATACAAAAAGCGTAATCCAATAATTTACAAAATCGGTTAGCACTTTATACTATGTTTGTAAAATTAACATACAGGTGCCCTTAAAACAACAGTTTTAGCTTGACCATTTTATCTCGATTAAAGCCATGTTTAGAGAGAGGCTGACTAACTGCATCCATGATTGCCATAGTGATGGTCAGTGTAAACGAACAAATACATGATATCTTGGGTCAGAGATGGGAACTATCTGTAATTACACAACTCTTTCGAAACCCAGAGCAAACCTAACCAGATTAATAAAAAGTCGACATTATGTACTACATAGGCTAACTAGTGTATAAGGATTTAATAAATTCCATTAAATGTAAAGGGATTTTAAGAATCAATTAAATTGATTTACAGTAACTTTTAAAAAATATAAAATTCCCTTTTAATACTGAGTATAAATTAAATAGACAACATTAAAACTTATATCATTTTCAGTATATTATGACTTGCAGTTATATATAGCTTAATGGATGTACAAATAACTGTTATATACATTCTGTGCAATGATGGTTGCGATTTATCTATCTAGAAATTTCACAGACATCGACACTTATGACCTTAATTTAATGTCTACTAACTAATCCTATAGATTTTCCTTCAAATTTGATCTATTTTAGGAATATTTTGCCATGAATTTGAGGTGGAAATCTTTGAATCTGCCTAACATTTCTCTTAATTTCTCTACTGTTGGCAATATAGTTGTCCTGAAAAACAAATTGAAAATGCACAGCAAGATAAAAACATCAGGCCCCGAGTTCACAAAGCATTGTCAGACTTAAGATAAGAATTTACTCAAAATTGTTTGCCCTATTTTAATTAAATTATAGTCCTTTTAAAATCGTTTGTTGTTTTAATGTATTTAATACATCAATAAGAAACTAAATGTAAAACTTTGTGTTTCTGGATCAAAGATATTTCTTATAAAATAGCGATTGAAAGTTGAGTAAATTCTTAACTTAAGTCTGATCATGAAGACCACTTACTATCTTGTGGACAATTAAGCAATAGTAGCAACAGTAATTACAGTCTAATAGATGTACCTCCCCACAGAAACTTTTTCAATATTTTTGAAAAATCTACATCTTCTGTTCCCAATACTGATGTTATAAACTATGGAAATACGGCTTACATTGATGTACACCAAAATGAGCCCTTGGAATTTATTAAACTAAAGCTGCCTGGGCAAGGCATTTATCCCTTGCGCATACAACTGGCATAAATAAATCAAACACTGTATCCAAGAATCAATATGACCAAAGTACTGTATTGACGAGATACTCGACTCACTCTTTTTTATCAGGTGTAGGGTGGCTCGGTGAGTAAGAGAGAGAAATGGGTTCTAACGTCCACTCGACACAAACTAGGACATTTCGGGAATAACGTATATTTTAATTTCATTTCAACAATTTGCTTGAACGTAGGGGTCTTTAGCAGTGGGAGGAGACCAGAGGACCCGGAGAAAACCCATGAGGTTGGATAGGCGACCCTACTCCTTGTCACGTACAACCAGTGATTCAAAACCATGCCAGTTGACTCAATGACAGGCTTAATGATACAGCACGCATGTCCTAGCGATTCGGCCATCCACCCCGCACCACCCTGTGGATTATGCACCTGCAGGTCCCAGACATTCAATCCTGGTGTTGCCCGTGAACATTTTGGCATGGTTTCCCTTAGTTCAGCTCTGAACGTCGGTCTCATTACACTCACCCTGACCGTTCAGGGACTGCCCATTCAATCAATGTCAAAAATAATTGAAACCCCAGTCAATTTTACTGGGCAACTTTTCACTGCCAAACGATGGGGTGTCAATCCGTGTGGGCGCCTGTATAATGTAAACGAACATCTTAGTGACAAAATAAGACCTTGTTTACTTCGCTAGAGACAGTATGAGCGACACAACACACTGTTAAAAATACGTCCCCTCCCATCAAGTTACATTTCCCCGCCATGGCACTCTTAACTGCAGGTCAACGTCCATATTCAGGAATGTCGGTCATACAATACGAAACGCAATGTACAGGCGTTACATTGTACATGCTATCACACGGATTGACACCCCGTCGGTTAGCAGTGAAAAGCTGTCCAGCAAAATCGACTGTTCTCTAATTTATTTTCGACATTGATTGAATGGGACAATCCCTGAACGTTCAGGGTGAGTGTAATGAGACCGACGTTTAGAGCTTAACTAGGTTTCCCTTTGTCAGTTGTGCTGGAAGACAGGCCTGGGAAGGAACATGTAGTTATTCAAGGAGGCTGGGTGACCCAATGTTTTAAAGCATACATGCTAGATCACAATGTCTGTCACCGCTTGTACATGACAATGAGTAGGGTCGCCTGTCCAACCTTATGGGGTTTCACCGGGTCCTCAAGTTTGCTACCACACAGCTAATTGAAATAAAAATAATTGAACCCTATGTTAGTCTCAAAATGACCTAGTTTATGTCGAGTAGACATTAAATCCCATTTTTCTTTCTACCAGAGACTTATAAGAATTGACCTACCTAAAATGATAAGTTCCTTCTACTTGTCCGAAACCACTACCAGGTACAACACAAATACCTGTCTCTTCTAACAAGTTAAAACAATAGAATGCATCAGGGGCCTGCCCTTTAGCCTGAAAAAATCAAAACACCTCAAATATTCAATTGAACTATTACAAGAACCCCTGTGCAGTGGGGTAAAATAAACTAATTTTCACACACAAAATGTTTTACCAGTATTTCATTTTGTGGTGCGATTTTGGAGAAATCCACACAAGATTCCAGAAAAAGCTAACATTGAAATTTAGGTTTAATTCAAGTAAACACTAGATTCCAACAATATTTCTTTCAGTCACAAATGGGGATCACGTGGCTAAGTGGGTTAGAGGCTGGCGCGCTGGCCTGGAGGTTGGATGTTCGATCCCTGCATTGGCCGAGAGAGTTCATCCGGATTTTCCGGCGTTGTTCCCCCTTGCAAATTGTCAGTGATGCAGGACGGAGGGCCTGACAAGTAGTCGTTCAGATGGGACGGAAAGCTGAGGTCCTGTGTACAAATTGGCGTGCACGTAAAAGATCCCTTGGCAGTTTGAATTCAATATAAGAGCCGGCAGTAGCGCTCCTGCCCCAACAAAATTTCCCTCATAGCACACTGTATGGGGTATACCTGTCTTCATTAGCCCAGTTTAGGAGCAGAACAGTTGGATACAGATACGATTTCTACAGTACTGACATTTTGCTATTGGTCAAATAGGTCACCAGCTTATTGTCTCACGTGCTGTTCTAACAATAGAATGGGACCGGGGCCTAGTCCTCGGCTGTGGCAGATAAAAGCCCTCTGGTCATGCCTGTCATTTTGTCTGGCACAATTTTGTTTTCATGCTGTGTTTTAATGACATATAATAATAATAATATAATAATTTATTTATAGAGCGCCTATAATCCAATACTTAGATTGCTCTATGGCGCTATTACATTATTGTAAAAGTATAAAATATAAAACATCTCAATAATAAGAACATTGCACAATTAGAATAAAATATGGTATACAATAATAAAAAGTAAACTCTGAAAAAGCTTAAGCATTTAACAATTAAAATGGCTTTTAAAAAGGTGGGTCTTTAACTTTTTCTTAAAAACAGGCAGGGAAGGGGAATCTTTAATTTCAGAAGGTAACTTATTCCATAGTTTAAAAGCAGCAAAACTATAAGACCTTTCCCCAAATGAGGATTTTGCATGATAGGGCATTAGCAAGTTTTTGTTTTGTGATCTAAGTGTGCGTGTAGGAATATATGGGGTCACTAGTTGTTTGAGGTAGTCAGGTGAGTCTTCAATATTAATGACAGCATATGTTAGAGAGAGTATTTTAAATTCAATTCTGCTAGTAACTGGCAGCCAATGCAGTTGGTGTAAAATACGGGTGATATGTTCACATAGTTTAGTTCTAGTAATGACTCGAGCGGCTTTGTTTTGAATTTTTTGTAATCTATTTAGCTGAAGAGAAGGCAAGTCAAACAATAAAGAATTACAATAATCAAGGCGGGAGGTTACAAGTGAGTTGACAAGCATTTTAGAAGTATCAGTATCAATAAAGTTTCTTATGCGACCTATATTATATAGTTGAAAATTGGCGGATTTACACATATTCGACACATGTTCTTTCATGTCAAAATTTTTCCCAAATTTAACACCGAGGTTCCGTACACTGTTACTTGGATGTATGACAGCACCACCCACTTTAACATATTTTGTAATAATTGATGAGAGTCTATGATCGGTTCCTATTTTTAATAATTCAGTTTTATCATCATTTAGTTTTAAAAAGTTGTTTTTCATCCAGTTTTTTACATTATCAATACACTTCTCCAACTGAATGATTTGTTTACTTTCGTTGTCGGGTGTTACAGCCACATACAGTTGTGTGTCGTCTGCGTATATATGATAGTCTAAATTGTGATCTCTAAGAAGTTTACCAAGTGGGCAAGTATAAGCCGTAAATAATAACGGACCGAGTACTGATCCTTGCGGAATTCCATATTTTATGTCTACTGGTTTTGATGACTGCTTATTTATGACAACAGACTGTTTTCGTGAAGTGAGATATGATTCAAACCATTTCAGGGCATAGCCAGTAATTCCAAAATAATCTTTTAAACGTGTAAGTAGAAGTGCTTGGTCGATGGTATCAAAAGCAGCACTTAGGTCAAGAAGAACAAGAAAAACCACATTTTTATTATCTAGATTAATTAAAATATCATTTTGCACTCGGAGTAAAGCCGTTTCTGTACTATGGAGTTTTTTGTATGCGGATTGAAAGGGTTCGTCCAGATGCTGAAATTTTAAATGATCTTTAAATCTAACAGACACTGCTTTTTCCACAAGTTTAGATAAAAATGATAGGTTAGATACTGGCCGATAATTTTTGAAGATGTTACTGTCTAAAGTACTTTTTTTGATTAAGGGAAAAACTAAAGCTTTTTTCAGAACATCAGGGAAGGTACCAGTTGATAATGATGTATTTACAATATAAGTAAGAACAGGACACAGTTCGTCGATGCACAGTTTCAGAAGCGGTGATGGAAGCGGATCTAACTCGCATGTCGAAGACGATGATTTGGCAACGAGTTGCTTGATTTCTTTGTCTGATGTCGGGGAAAATTCTGACATAACTTGAGAAGGTGGTGATATAACAGATAGACATGTTGTCTCGGAGTTATTGTCTGTTTCAAGTTCAGTCCTAATATTATCAATCTTGTCACTAAATATTTAGAAAACTCTTCAGCAAGGTCAGCATCATGGGTGTAATCTGGTAGTATTTGTTGATTATGCGGTTTCAGGATACTATTGACTATGTTTTGAAGTACTTTTGGGTTATCCTTATTAACATTGATTTGTTCTAAAATATAGTCTTTTTTTACTCTACCAATCAAATTATTTGTTTTGTTCCGCGCTTGAGTATATAGCTGTCTATTAATCTCAAGATTAGAATTTCGCCAAAGCCTTTCCATGAACCGTCTTTTTACCTTGAGCTTAGTAAATATGCTAAAGTGGTCTGAGACCAGGTCATCACAAATATGGACATCTTCCACAGTGTCGTCTAAAACCCTAGTTATCACCACATCAAGTAAATGACCTTTTCTGTGCGTACTGCCAGTAGTATGCTGTTTAAGATTAAATGAATCTAAAATATCATAAAATTTATTTGATATGCTACACTTGACATCATCGAGATGTAGATTTAAATCCCCAACAAGTAGTAAACGAGAAGATGAGTCAAAAGTTTCGTACAGTAGATCAGTGAATTCACTGAGAAAAACATCACGACTGGATGAAGGTGGACGGTATAAACAAACAATTCTAAGGACTTCATTAGAACATTTTACAAGTATGTCAAGGTGCTCAAAAGACGTGAAAGGATCAAGGGACTGATTTTTTGATGTTTCTAGTACCGATTTATGAAAAACAGCTAGTCCGCCTCCTCTACGACCTATTCGATTTTCAGTAACTGCAGAATAATTTGATGGCAAAAGTTTGTGTAGAGTAACCGTATCATTTGGTTTAAGCCATGTTTCAACGGCTACAAATATGTCCAAATCATTATCTAGCAAATATTCCTGAAGTTCATCAGTTTTATTCCTAATTGACTGACAATTTAAAACACAGAGATTAAATGAATTTAGTACATTACCAGACTTTTCACTACTTTTTGTATCAATAGATCTGAGGTTGTTATGGTTAACACCCCTGTCTTTTCTTGTTGGTCTAGGTTTATTAGTTACCCTTATTTTAGGTTGTATAACTTCAAACAAAGTACAAATATTTTCTTTGGTGTTTACTATAAGATCTGAAAACTGTTCAATGTTGTTTTTCATCCTGTGATCTATAAACTGTAGGTTTTTATTCAAGCTGATTAGTTTTTCTCTACAATAGGTTATCATGATTATTACTCACTTCATGAACTCACCACACTTTTGTTATTTTAAAATTTGCAAATTGTACAAAATCTAAAACACTTCCAAAAGAAATTTTTGTATAAAAATGAGCCAAAGTAACTCCCCAAATCACAAGTAAAAGATAGTAGCTAAAATCAATTTAAATCTATTAAAATTATAAGAAAAACCAGAGAGCAAGACACAGTGCAACCACTAGGCAGCCATCTTGACCCTAGAATATCTAGCACAAATATGTCTTTCATGTACATTTAGGACTAAAACCATTATTTTCAGGCCTGCACATGTTATGTGCCAAGCCACAAATTGGCAATAATTGTTTGATGGTATTGGTAAACACAGATATGTTGTCCTTAAGTTTACCAAATGTCATTGTGCTTGAAAACGATAAGAGAATACTGGTCGAAATGTCCTAGAGTTAGAATCCAAGCAGTAATTGATTTCCCATAAAAATGTTGTTCTGTTACAGTGTTAGCTTACCTTAGCTGCTTCTAGTAATTTTGGAGGTAGTTTTATTTGAGGGAATGCATACATTGCTCCTTGTACCTCATTACATGTAATACCCTCAATAGAATTAAATGTCTCCGTAACCATGGTTGCTTTCTCAGCTAACTGACCTAATACTGTTGATTTTTCCTACAATCAAACAAATGTTAAAAATTGTCAATATAGAGGTGAAATTTAAATAATCTAAAAATAGATATCGGGAGTCGTTCACCTAACGTGTGCGCTTTAGATCATAAGGTATGTGATTGATCCCACACTTGAACAGTCGCCTGCTCAATTATGTGGGTTCCCTCTCACTGCTGAAGGCCACTAAGAGCAAGTGAATTATTGAAATAAACTTGCATCATATATGTTAATGCCGAAATGATTTAGTTTGTGTTGAGTCAATATCACACCCCTTTCTCTCTATTCCCCGATTCTAGTTATTACAGTTTCGTTTCTAATAAGATTTGGAAAATGGTAATTTACCTTTTGAAAGATATCATAAGATGGTTCGCCTGGTTTGGGTGGATTAACAACCACACCCATTACAGCCTGTCAAAATAAAATCAAAATAATCAAATAGCAGTGATTACTGAACAAAATCAACATGTCACAAAAATTGAACCTTATCAATTATTATTGTTATCTAAATTATCAGAGACACCAGATAAATACTAAATGCAGGAGGATTGCATCACACATAAAGAAAATGTGCACACCAACGTGTACATGGGACCTTGGTTTTTCATCCCATACCAACTACTAGACATTTCGTAGTGCAATCAACAGCTGGAACGGGTCAACGTGCCACTGTTGTGCATGTAACAACGCTTTAAATTTTAAACTGATTCACTATTATTGTTTTAGTGCTCCTTTGTTTGTTCTATATGTGGAATTTTATAATGTTTTTATTTTATTAATCCCATCTGTTATTAGTAGTATGTGATATGTATGTGATATGTATGTTATATGTATGTATGTTTATTGTATAGTCGGTTATAATAGCTCTACAGAGCTAAGGTTACCTATTTATCAAACACCGACTGTAAATAAAGTTTATCTATCTATCTATCTATCTATCTATCTATAGCCTTGTCAAGCCTGCTGCCCGGCACCACTGACAAGTTGAAACTACTCCCTTAGCCACTGTTGCTCCTAAGGAAAATTGTTTCTGGATGTTAGGATGAGGCCAAAAAAACGAGGTCCTGTGTGCATAGTGAGGTGCACGTGAAGGAACCCTTGACAGTTAAAATTTGATTAAGAATAGGTGGAAAGAGGCTAGACATATTCCACAAGTAATGTCAAACAGTAACCTCATATTCTTATCTACATATCATGCGCAATAAATATTTTTGGTGTAGAATGGAATTACCAGATATTAGAGATTGCCATCCGATTCTGACTTCTGGCGTATTTCGCCGAACATAACTGATTAGAAATTACAGTAAAAACAGACACGATTAAATGTAAATCAGTTTAAATACGCTCATATCACATTATTATATGTGTTGCGACCCATTTTGTCAATGTCTAGATCCAAAATATAAGCAATTTAGCTCCTTTAAGTCTGAGAATGTTTTGTTCTTGAACCATGAATTCAGTATATGCTAAGATCTTGGGAGGGAAAGTTCAATAGGAAGTTGATATTACCTGACCGGATATAGAAGAACATAGTTTAGCTGAGATTGATTTTAACAACATAGCTCGTACGTCTGGATCTAGATTTATAACCTCACAATAACCTCCACGGAATCCACACCTTCAAAAACAAAATAAGATATTATAATTACCCTATATTCTATATAGTATATATAAATTAAACTTTAATTTCATTTTTATATAGATTAATGCACTATTGGTATTAAACAGTATTCCTAAAAGTTGCTTTTGGTGGGCCCATGCTTGTTGTGTAATATGGCATTGAAATGAAATGAAATGGGGTTTAACATCCTACTGTTCTGCTCCTAAACTGGGCTAATAAAGACAGGCATATGCCATACAGTGTGCTATGGGGGAAGTTTTGCCTGGGCAGCAACGCTATGGCCTACTCTTGGTATATCAAATTCCAACTACCAAGGGATCTCCTACGTGCACGTCAATGTGTCAACGCGATCTCTGTTTTTCGAACGACTAGACAGCTGTCATTGTCAGGCCCTCTGTCCCCCGGTCTTTCAGTGGGAATAAAACAAACTTATTGAATCTTATAAACTTCCACATTTCTCAAATACAATTTTTGAAAACTCTACTCCTAATTGTAATATTTCTTGTTATTGAGACACTGACAGATCACAAAATCAGCTTCTGTTTCCATGGCAAATTGCATGCTCTAAAATCGAGCTGAAATATCCTGATAAAGACAGGAAACGAAATGGGGTTTAACTTCCTACATTTCTGCAACAACTAGGCTAATAAAGACGGGCATATTCCATGCAGTGTAACCGGATAGCAGTGATACAGCCTATTTTGAATTAAAACTGTCAAGGTTTTTTTTTAATGTGCACGGCAATGTGTACACATAACCTCAGGGTTTATTTTTGGAAACTTGGGAGTGAACCTGAGACAGCATCTTACTCACTGAGCCAATGTGGCTCTCCGGTAAGGAAATGTACTTACTCTCCCATGTAACCTTTAGATGTTGACATAAATGATGCTAGTTCCATGTTACTGTACTCTGGTCCCATTTCTGTTAATATCTTTTTAAATGAAAAGAATTGTGATCCCTTGGCGTATACATTATGTTGATAAACCTGAAAGAAATGAAATGAAATAATAGAAACTTATTTTTTCTAAACCAAATAGACTAATGAAGACAGACATACACCATGCTGTATGCTATGAGGGGAATTTTGCCCGGAGAGCTGTGATACAGACTTCTGTACTCTTATTTCAGTGGATTCTTTCACCTGCACGTGAGTATTTTGTCCCATCCTTGTCAGGCCCTCCTTTCTGCACCCCTGACAAGGGGAAACCCTGCCAAAAAATCACTTCGACCATTCTTGGCTGGTTTCAAATTTATTAAATGAAAATCTTCACAAAAATGTAAGTGAGTGTTTTGTTATTCAAAGACGCTACTTTACTCAATGACCACTTGCTCACCCAAACCCCACTAATGTCTTAAGATCTTTTCCCGAACAAAGTCTAATATTAATCTTTTACATATTTATTTTTTTTACCTCATCTGCCATAATAAACAGATTTTGTTCCTTAGCAAACTTAATTACATCTTGAATATTTTCTTTGGTTAAAACCTGACCTGAAAAAACAAATAGTTTATATGCATGAATTAATCTAATCTGTTGGCTATTGGCATACTGTTTCAGTATCAACCATTGCGAACATATATAATTTAGAGAGCAAGAGTGAGAGCGAGAGATCATTTCGGCACTAATGTAAGGATGGTGGTTATACAGCCTACTCATATTTTGATTTCCATTTGTCAGAGTGCTGTCAATGGTATAAACAGGACTGTTCTAACAGAATGATTAGTCTTTTCATTTCCCCCCGTCCTGCACCACTGATACGGGGGAAGCTGGACTATCAAGACGATAATGGATAAAACACACGATCGTGACACTTTTCTCATGAAAAGTGTTGTTTTACAATTTATTTTTCATTTAACTAAGCTGAGGTGGAGTGGATGGGGTGGGGTCTATCTTTGCCAGTTTCAAATTCATTCAAAAGAAAATTTGGACCCCGCAAAACCCCCTCTCTGGAGATTGAACCCAAGGCTTGAACAGAACTAATATTATAGGCTTTTGACTGTCCTGGAACCCAATTCAGTTAAAGGACTTTCTAGTTAATGAACCGAACCACTGTAAGTTTTTATTTAGATTAAAATAAGAAAGAGTGGTTTAAACATACCTGTAGGGTTTCCAGGGTTTATAATAACAATAGCTCGCGGTTTACAATTTGGTTTGGCTTCATCTATTGATCTTTTTAATTCATGTACATCTAAAGCCCAGTTTTTATCTTCATTTAAATAATAACCAATCTGAGAATAAATCAATCAATAAATAATCCTCACTTATAATCAATCAATAAAATAATCCTTACTCATAATCAATCAATAAAATAATCCTTACTTATAATCAATCAATAAAATAATCCTTACTTATAATCAATCAATAAAATAATCCTTACTAATAATCAATCAATAAAATAATCCTTACTAATAATCAATTAATAAAATATTTTTCAAAATAATCAACTGGACTCCAGAACTAAGATATGGTTTAATTTTATTTTAATAATTCGCTTGTGCGTAGGGGTCTTTAGCAGTGGCAGGAAACCAGAGGACCCGTAGTAAACCCACAAGATTTGAAAGGGGACCCAACTATTTGTCACGCACCACTTGGGAATCAAAGCCACGGCAGTTGACTCAATGACATGTCTTATGATACAGCGTGCATGTGCTAAACATTCAGACATCCAACCCCCCGCTATAATTCAGTCATGTACAGCAGTGTACCACCTTTCAATAAAATATCTCAAAGCTTAATTTAAATCTCAAAGTTTAATTTAAATCTCAAAGTTCAATTTAAATTCCAAAGTTTAATCTAGAAAATAAAAAAGAAAGCCACACAGAGAGAAAACCTATTGCCTCCTTTATAGAGAAAAAATAGAGTAATATAAATAATGATATATTAATTGATGTTGCTACTTGTGTTGCGTGAGAATTTTGCACTACAGCAGCGTCTCCACCTATTTTAAGTGTATGCCAATGTGTACATGGCTGGTCCCTGTTTTTTGCTGTTCCATCTGAACAACACAAGATACTGTCCCTATCACAGACAAGAAAGAACCGTGCTTCAAATATCTCAAAGATTATTCTTCTACTGCAACAGTGCTCTGAGCATGCTCCCGCAACGAAATATAGTCAAGAATTCTTGAATTCTTTAAATATACAGTAGTTAAATATATAAACGTACGGGATAGGCATTATACTCAGCAATCGTAGCCGTGTAAAGAGGGTATTGTGGGATTGGTATCATCACACCTGCTCGTTCTTTACCCGATTGTCCAGTCATTAATAATTTCATAATAATCTGAAATATACAAAGAAGCATGCGTAACTTTGATATGATTGTCCATCCAGTCATTAATAATTTTATATGATTATCCATCCAGTCATTAATAATTTTATATGATTGTCCATCCAGTCATTAATAATTTTATATGATTATCCATCCAGTCATTAATAATTTTATATGATTATCCATCCAGTCATTAATAATTTTATATGATTGTCCATCCAGTCATTAATAATTTCATAATAATCTGTAATATAAATACAAACATATGTTGAGTGACTGTGATATGATTTACAGCTTCCAAGCCTCCTTCCTTTGTGTAATGTTGATCACTCTTCATACCTTTGATGCCTTACCGAAAGAGAGAGAGGGAGAAATGGGGTTGAATGTCCACTCAACACAAACTAGGTCATTGCGGGACTAACATATGGTTTCTTTTTATTTCAAAAATTTGCTTGCACGTAGGGGTCTTTAGCAGTTGGAGGAAACCGGAGGACACAGACAAAAACAACGAGGTAAGACAGGCACCCCTACTCCTTGCCACCGCGGAGGTGAAAAGGTAAGACCAAAATAAAGGTGTTTGATAGTTTCAAACCAATTCTAACCCCAATGGTCCCAAACGCAAACTCAAAGCCTTACACGTCCAAATGTTGCATAACTGATTAACATGACTTTTCTCCATTTAATAACAACCATCTGATGAGTTTATTATTTAAATAATTTATTTACCTTAATACCATCACTAGCACCAGTTGAGAGAAATATATCATCTGGATTACTGGCTTGTCCATCCCTTTCTGTTATATATTTAGCTATATCTTCTCTTATAACACGTACACCAGAACTATCACTGTATGCTCCTAAAATAACAATCATATAACCTGTTCACTAGGTCTACCACTATATGCCCTTAAAATAACAATTAGATAACACATACACAACAACTATCACTATATGCTCCTAAAATAACAATTATATAACACATACACTGGGTGTACGACTATATTCTCCTAGAATAACATATATATAACTGGGTCTATCACTATATGTGCTCCTAAAATAACATATATATAACACATACACTGGGTCTATCACTATATGCTCCTAAAATAACATATATATAACACAAACACTAGAACTATCACTATATGCTCCTAAAATAACATATATATAACACAAACACTAGAACTATCACTATATGCTCCTAAAATAACATATATATAACACAAACACTAGAACTATCACTATATGCTCCTAAAATAACAATTATATAGCACATTCACTACAACTATCACTATATGCTCCTAAAATAACAATTATATAATGCATGCACTAGGTCTACCACTATATGCTCCTAAAATATCAATTATATAACACATACACTACAACTATCACTATATGCTCCTAAAATAACAATTAGATAACGCATGCACTAGGTCTACCACTATATGCTCCTAAAATATCAATTATATAACGCATGCACTGAATAAAGACGGTATGTAGGATTTTAAAAGTGGGGGTGTAGCAGAGTGGTAGGGCACCATAGCCTCCACGAAAGTGATATAAGAAAGTTTTGATCAGAGCAAACAAACCCATTGGTATTTGGGCGCCCCTAAAATCCAACTGACTTATCAGTGCCTTGAGAGCATCACTGTGTGAACATACTTAAGTGTATTATTTTATAATTGAAAGATTGTCAAATCATTTTTTAGGGATGGGGGGGGGGGAGTCCGCCATTTCTCAGGGCGCCTTTATTTTCTGGGGGTGCAATGTACCATTTGCAGCCTGCTAGGTACGGTCCTGACATATACATCACTTACCAATACTCTTTCCACCACAACCATTTAATATTCTTTGTGCTCGATCTTTAGCATCAGAGGGCAAGTTGGGATCTTTGAGCAAAGCATCAGGATATGTACAAATAGCAGCTACCTATATAAGCATCGACAGGTTAGTGTTAAATTTTGCATACAATCTAATGGAACATTGTTACAATCAACAATATATATCCAACCAGCCAATACCCTAAAAGCTCTTATAAAGCTTCTTTGAGAGAACTTCTTTAAGACACAGGAAACATTATGGACTTAGATGCTAGGAATAACTACTGCTTTTGGAATGTCACAAAACTTTGTAACACATGAACACAGAAATATCATGTTACAGTTGCAATGAAATGGGGTTTAAAAATGCTACTGTTCTG
The DNA here is from genome assembly GCA_917208275.1 of Patella pellucida. Lineage (NCBI taxonomy): Eukaryota > Metazoa > Mollusca > Gastropoda > Patellidae > Patella > Patella pellucida. The sequence goes on from OU795039.1 coordinate 71,432,456, forward strand.
CTCTGACTAGGCTAATGAAGATGGCAGCACATTGGTCAATATTGAACAGAGTTAAACAAAGGCTAACGCCACTTTTGATGATTCCTCTGTGAAACAGATTATGACACAAGCTTTACATGTACACTTACCTGTCGTAAGAAGGTTAACGGTCTTTGTCCTGTAGCATGACAGTCACCAATATTAGCTCTTATTACATCTGTAAAATTCTTCTTTACACCCTGCTCAGAAAAAAATAATTTAATGGAAAATATAAAAGATAGTAAGCTGGCACTGCCAGGCAGGATACGCCCACATTTTCGAGAGATGGTTAGAGAACAAGCAAAACCGAAAGTGATTTTTTCCTACAATCAAAGGCTATAATTCATTAATTTACAATTTGATATGCGCAAATATCGAAAAGAATCAAGATCTTTAGGTTATAAACATGCATTTCAAGTTTCATCAAAATCGAATTAAAATTGTGACCTATACTGGGTCCACAACCTTGATAAACCATATTTTATCACTATAAGCGTACAAACGGCGGCCATTTTGTCTGGCAATTATGGTCCGATTTCCCTGAAATTCAAACTCAACCTTCTGTATGGTGTAACGGTGATAGAGTCAATCGTTTTTTAAATCGGATAATAATCGTAGCCTCCAAGGGGACCATAGTAGGCAATTTTCCGGACAATCAGGAGCCATAATTCAGGAAGTTATTATCTGATATGTGCAAATAACGAAAGGAACCAAGATCTTTGGGTTATAACCATGCATTTCAAGTTTCATCAAAATTGAATCAAAATTGTGACCTCTACAGGGTCCACAACCTTGATATACCATTTATTAACAGTATTTGCGTACAATTGGCGGCCATTTTGTACGGCAATTTTGTTCCGAATTTTCCGAAATTCGAACTCAACCTTCCTTAGGGTGTAACGGTGAAACAATCAAACGATTTTTTAAATCGGATAATAATTGTGACCTCCAGAGGGACCACAAGCTAAACAAAGACGATTTTGCGTATAATCTGTGGCCATAATTCAGGAAGTTACAAACCGATATGCGCAAATATCAGAAGGAACCAAGATCTTTGGGTTATAACCATGCATTTCAAGTTTCATCAAAATCGAATTAAAATTGTGACCTCTACAGGGTCCACAACCTTGATATACCATTTATTAACAGTATTTGCATACAATTGGCGGCCATTTTGTATGGCAATTTTGTATACCATTTTTTAACAGTATTCGAGTACGAACGGCGGCAATTTTGTATGGTAATTTTTGTCCGATTTTTCCGAAATTTGAACTCAACCTTCCTTAGGGTGTAACGGTGATATAATCGAACGTTTTTTCAAATCGGATAATAATTGTGACCTCCAGGGGTACCACGAGCTAAAATAGGTGATTTTGCGGACAATCAGGGGCCATAATTCAGGAAATTACGTTCCGATAGGTGCAAATATCGAAAGGAACCAAGATCTTTGGGTTATAAACATGTTTGTAAAGTTTCATCAAAATCGGTTCAAAATTGTGACCTCTATAGGGTCCACAAGCTAAAAACGTGATTTTTCCTACAATCAGGGGCATTAATCCATGAAGTTTTGATCCGATACATGCCAATATCGAAAGCAGCCAAGATCTTTTGGGGATAAACCTATATTTCAAGTTTTGTCAAATTCGGACATGAATTGAGACCTGTAGAGAGTCCACAAACAATTGTGGACGGACGTCCGGACGGACAGGGGCGACGACATAATACGTCCACATGAAAATGTGGGCGTATAATAAATAATCAGTTAATTTCTAGCAACAGAATTCATTTTTTTCTTACATGTGACACAGAGAACAAGGACAACATGCTGACTTCAGCAACCATAAGGAGCTCTACTTTCCACGGTTAGATAAAATTCCTCAGGATTTCCCAACGTGATCTCCCCTTATTATTATCAGCAGTGGAGGATGGACGGAGAGCCGGACAAGAAAGAGGGTCTAGTTATTCAGATGGGATAGAAAAAAACAAGATCACTATATATATTGTGTAGGCCTACATCATCGGCAGTACCGGTAGGCCTATATGAATATACCCCATGCATGGTCTTTCAAAATGAATCCATTAGTCTGTGAAATGAAATGAAATGGGGTTTGACATCCTGACTGTGCTGCTAGTAAACTCAGCTAGTAATGAAGACAGGCATACGCCATGCGGTGTGCTATGAGGGGAAATTTTGTCCAGACAGCAGTAAGGGATCTTTTACATGCACTCTAATGTGCACATGATACCTCAGTTTTCCGTCCCATCCGAACGACTAGACAGCTGTCCTTGTAAGGTCCTCCATCCTCCACAGTCTGGGCTGTACAGTACAGTAGTCAAACAACTCTGTGCTTTGTAGCAAAATAACAAGATAAGCTAATTGGAAATAATCCCCATTTCTTTTAATCAGGTTTAACCTGCAAGAGTCAGATCTCAAGTTCTTTGTATATTTGTAGCCTATTAATCATCTGTCACTATACCGCTATACCAGCATACAATTTTACATATGCTTATGAATACTTCTAAATTGCAACTATACACATTATGTACATTGTCATTATATTAGGGCTTTGACCTTAAACTATTACAACAATTTCATCATCCCAATTCAATTACATCATCATGATCATCTCAATGTTTACATTATTCAGAGATGTGCTCTGCTTTATGGCATGCTTTTGAAATGCATTTAAACTAGTCTGTCATTAATATTAAATTACCTTACTTAATTCTTGTTCTATCTCACCAGCTCTGATAACTATTGGACCTCGGACTGCATATTCCATATTCTTTACATATGGATTCATATTCTCAACACTCAGCACCTTTCCTCTAACCGACATTTTACTTACTGGACTTTTATGGCTTAAATATGACCCAAGCCTAGCGCAAAATCCCGATAAGTTCTGTTCAGTTATTCGAAACATAATGCTTGTGTTTTGTAGTTCCAATGCTTTGATGTAAACAGCTAAAAAAGGGTGAGAAATAAAGACAAACAAGGCGAGACACCCTCACCACAACACGTTCTGAATGTTATGCTCTTAGTATTATGAGGTCAAGGTCATAGGGATATCCCGGTATATAAATAGTAACAAAGTGGAATCCCGTTATGAATTTACCATAGCATAACAACTTGCTGTTTCCTACTGAAAATACTAGTCTATAAACTTACACCCTTCCAATAGAATTTTGTAAAACCAAAACTTCTATATTGAGAGATTATAGTTTATATTGCTTTAAACAAGCTGGGGCTTGCATATATTAATATAATAAATTCAAATCAATAGGTCGACTATAATTACTGGACTTTTGAACCCAGATTAGACCTACATGTGTTGATCAAGTTATAAATAATCAAATAAATAGCTGTACATGTCTCTATCAGTTCAAATTTATGCTCAATTGTAAATTTTATCAAATTTAAACATCCCTTGTTCACTAGAATTTGAAAATATGCAAAATAAATATTTGGAATGCAATTTCTGTGTCAACTGTCAAATATCATTAGCTGACCTAACTTCCAATCATTTCAGGACTAACATACAGTATTATTTTATTTCAATAATTCGCTTGTACATAGGGGTCATTAGAAGTGGGAGAAAAACCATGAGGTTGGATACAGACCCTATTTCTTGTTAAGTATATACAACTGGGGAATTGAAACCCTGCCTGTTGACTCAATGAGCTAACCATTCGGCCTTCCAGCCCCCAACACCTTAAATGATAAGTGGTATTAGGTGTTTGTGAACCAATACCCTGTCCTGCGCATGATAACAATCCATCAAAACACCTTTGATGTATGTTGTACATAATTATGTGAGATTGTCTTTTGGGTGCAAGATAATTTTAGGCCTATCCTTCAATCTGAGCAGCATTAGACACTGGTTCGCTTATCAGAAGATCTCAGGTTAACTCCTGATATTGGCTGAGAATGCTCCTCAGGATTTTCCTACATGGCTTCGCCACAAAACTGATGCAGGATGGTGGGCCTGGAAAGGAAGAGAGTGAGAAATGGGGTTTAACATCCACCGGACACAAACTTGGTCAATTTAGAACAAACACAATGTTTAACTTAATTTCATTAATTAGCCCGCGGGTAGAGTTCCTTAGCAGTTGGAGGAACCCGGAGGACCCGGAGCAAACCCACAAGGTTGGACCTGGCAAGAAATAGTATCTAGCTGTTAGGATGGAACAGAAAATAAGACCACCAATTTTACATTACTAGTAATTTATTAATAATATGTACAAAAGTATTCATCATAATATAAGCACAAAATGAAGACTGCAAAAGACTTTTTTAACGAAACAACTTATTTAATATTTACATCATTTCTAAAAATCAAACTTCCTAATTTGTATGATTACAACATTTAACAAATCATTCATAATAATAATAATTACATGTATTTTTCATACAAATAAGTTTATTTACATATTTCTGTATTTTGTACACCTCCAGCCTAATAAAGATGTTTACTATGAGCGAATGCAGCACTCTACTGTTTTCATTAGCCCAGTCGGAGCAGAAAAGTAGGATGATAAAACTCATTTCATTTTGCTTTTATTTTTTTACAATTCTGAGTCAAGAACCAACCGCAGACTATACCTAATTGGAATTGTCACTTTAACTGATCAAACATATTTCTGGTTTATTTATGAATGAATTTTTATATATTTATTTTCAGATGACCAAGTCACAAAAGCATGAAGTTGATGAATAGTTCTTTGAATATTCAAACTCTTTCTGGCATTTATAGTATAGTCATCACTTTTTATATTTGGCTGGTGAGATGAAAAGAGCTTTCCTTAATTTGTCTCTTTAACTTCTGACAAAAAAAAAGGCAAAACATCCCTACCCTGAGAAAGATACCGAATTTAGACAATCAATCACACAACCACTCTTGGCTATTGACCAATGATATAAAATAAAGGATGGATATCGTGGGGATAATAAATAGTCCTAGTTGATCAATCAAGTTGTTTTAATAACAATGACTGCATATGGCTTTTGAATTGTCTGTGATAAAATGATATTGATAGTTTGTGTACACAATGTATACATATCAATTTAAAGGCCCAGTGGAGTTTAGTAATAAACAACAAATATCACCCAAATCATTGTTTAACTCACAAGACCCATTTCTATTGACCTGGGGCCTGTTTCACGAAATTTTAACTAAGATAAAATCCGATTTTAGTAATTCGATTGGATAGTATTAGATTGATTTTAGCGCTTAGCCAATCAGATTTAAGTATGTACTAAAATTTGGATTTTATCTTAAGTTAAAATTTCGTGAAACAGGCCCCTGGCCCTCTACATATTCAAATGAATCAGCAACAGAATAATTTCGCTACATGAAATTATCAACTCGCATTTGGATCCATTAACTGCCGTTGCTAAAACTATGATAATATTTATAAACAGAAGTGGGCCATTAATGTTTGTTAATTATTATTTTAACATTCAAATATATCATAATAAATATCAAATTATTAACAATAAGCACTAGATCACACCATATTAATCACATCTTACAAATTGCAAGATGTAATATAAACAATTGATACAAAAATAATTGGTGTATAAAAAACCCTCCAGCCCTCCAACTCCCTAGGTCATTAAGGGTAGAGTCAGAATAGTAAATTGATCATGCAAAATCTGTACAGATTTTTAGGGAGTTCTATTCATGTTCAAATTGCCTTTCAAATCGACACGCCCTTCTAAAAATAGCTAACACAGATATCAAGTGGGTCGAAACTGAGAATAACTAAATGTCCTGTAATACTTTAGTTAGGATTTATCTATAAGGATCAATCAATCCATTAGTGTGACTCTATAAGGACCAATCACATCCATGAGTGTGACTCTATAAGGATCAATCACATCCATGAGTGTGACTCTATAAGGATCCATTAGTGGGACTCTATGAGGATCAATCAATCCATGAGTGACTCTAATCAATCCATTAGTGTGAGTCTGCCTTTAGGGACTTGATAGTCCTAATTCTAATGCATGAAGATTTCTGGTTAACTACCTTGACACAAATCTATAAAGCCAGGAGGGTGTTAAGATGGCAGGAGGGATTTTTACACCCAACTCACGATAAATGGACATACCCCTAAAAGAGATACACTCAAAAACAAAATAAAAATGACTTTAATAATACAGTGATGTGGAAAGTCTACTTGGTCTTGTGTGGAACAAACGACCAGCTTGAATAGCATACTATTCATTAGCTCAATTATTACACCATATCAAATGCAGGCATAATTACTAGAACATGTTTAAACCACATCAAGACAGGTTGATCTATTCTAATGTAAATACTGTAAATAACAAAAACACTTTGATGAAGAACTGTCTTGCTTGTACGAAAAACAATTAAAACTATTATTACTTTAATTATCTCGGGTAAATGGGAAAGACATATATATGCTTTGCCTGTTGTTCAATTCTTTCTAAGGAATAAAATATTGTTTAAATAAATTTTCTCAGGTACATAAACATGGGGATATGACATCAGAAGAAAATAATGTAAACTCCATATGACTATTACTTAAGTTAAAAGCTATTAATTTGATCATTTTTGGACAAAACTGTTTTGTAAAAAGTACTTTTGATTGTGTATGGTCATGGTCTTTAAACAGCTAATAGCAAATTCTTGCAGATTTGTCTGCCACCATCTTGAATATGAGGCCATAAGAGTTTAATATATATATATACTTTTTTGTAATGGGAGGAAAAAGGGGAACCAGGATTAAAAAGGAACTCGCATCATGATAATCATATACAATGTAGAAAACATACATTTATGTTACAATGAATTACTAAAACATCATTATTCATATTTATATTATTTAAAGATATATTCCTGTAGGGAGAGTTAGGTCGACTATTGCATATAATCTTATAAGAAAAATGTACATCTTAAAAGTGGGTAATTACAACTCCAGATTTGACTCTGCATCTCAGTAGTCAATTCAGGCTTAACACATAGTAATAATTATTTCTTTAGCAGTGGAAGAAAATAAAGACAACCAGGAGGTGGAAACCCACAAAGCTGGGCAGTTGACTAACGAAGTGTCGTAAAGGATGAAGCTTGACATTTTAAAATGATTAAGTGGTTGGAAAGGGTGTGATATATACAATTCATTACGATCGTTTATGGTTCTGAATTGCAAGTCGACTTACACACACAATTTAGTGTGAAAAGAAAGAAAGGGGGAGCAACCCATTCAATCACGGGAGTAGTCAACTTAGATATTTTAAATACAATATGATAAAATTCTATATACAAATAATATATAAATATAGTCTATCTATTCATCCTTCTTGTCCAAAATCTGTTGTGAATTTTGTCAACTTTTCTAAATCGTCTTGATTAACTGTTGGTTTTGATGTTGTTAACGATAACAAAATATCACTCTATAAAAAATAAAATGAAAATAGAATTCGATAAATGGAAAAGAGATTCAAGTTCATTCAACAACACTATAAAGAATAAAATAAAAATAGAATTTGGTGAATGGAAAAAAGATTCAAAGTTCATTCAACAACACTAGATCATTACCAGACTAACAAGCACCAAAAACATAAATTATTTGGCTTTTATACAGTGACGTGACAATCAATTATAAAGTTTGTTGTTTTCATAGAACATACAGATGAGATCAAATGAAAGAGAGAGAGAGAGAGAGAAATGGGATTTATCAGCCACTCGACACAAACTAGGTCATTTCGGGACTAACATATGGTTTAATTTTATTTCAATAGTTTCCATGTAGGGGTCTTTAGCAGTGGGAGGAAACCTGAGGACCCGGTGAGAAAACCCACAAGGTTGGACAGGCGACCCTACTCCTTGCCACATACAACCAGGGATTATAAACCACGGCAGTTGACAGACCTTTTGATACAGCACGCACGCTAACCAGTGGCGTCACTAGGGGGTGGCACAGGGGGCACGTGCCCCGGACCTTTTCATGTGTGCCCCCGATCTATTTTGAGCAGACAAAATCGATAATTTGCAATAATTTCGCTACTTTTCTCTATCATTATTTCGAATGTCCCGAGTACAGAAGAAAAGCTTTCCAGTGCGAAGCTTTTCTTGATTGTCCTTTCTGGCCAACCGTAGATTTCATCAATTACCTGCACGTGCACAGTTTAATACAGTATTATATAACTAAATAAATATTTGACTGAAAATAGTGTAGAAACGATCGTGCATGACCTAGTTTACCCGCCGTGTATGTTTAGTGGGACAACAATATCACATTAAATTTTAGTTCGTGATAATTTAGCTCACAACTTCGCAAGAACTCGTACATATTTTCCAGTATTAGTTTTAATAACTATATTATTATATTGACAAAAATAATCCGCGGTTTGAAACATCAATAGAATACCCACAGCAACGTCATGTCATTATTAAAACAATTACTGGAAAATATGTACGAGTTTGGCCTGTGCCCCGGATCTAATTGGGGCCTAGTGACGCCTCTGATGCTAACAATTAAGCCATCCAACCCCCTGCTGCACCAACATGGCTAATTAAGATAGGCATAAGCCATACCGCCTATTATGAGAAAAATTTTCTCAGACAATGATTAAATGCTGTTCCTTGCCAGGTCCTCAGGCCTACACGACTGACATGGTCAATTCAAGCAGGTATATACAGAGGTATATTTTCGGCCAACACCAATAGCTAACCAGAAAACTACTGGTTTGCGAACTTGCATTTTACTAACTTGGCCACTGTGGTTCCATACAGTAGAGATAGCAGTTGTTCAGGTTTTAAGAGAGTTGGGGTTTAACGTCCACTCGACACAAACTAGGTCATTTTGGGACTAACATATTGTTTAATTTTATTTCAATAATTCACTTGAGCGTAGGGGTCTTTAGCAGATTGAGGAAACCGTAGGACCCTACTTCTTGCCACGTACAACCGGGGATTCGAAACCACACTAGTTGACTCAGATTAAGTTTTAAATTTAATGGTTGAATACAGCAGCTATAGTTGTTTACTTACCATGCCAACAACAGGTTCTAATAATTTATCACCATCAACATTTATCCAACTCATCTCTATAGCACCTGGAGCACCTGGTGAACACGGGGTCAATAGGTCATCTACTATTGTATTTGGATCACTGCGAGATGGACCCCTTACCTAAAATAATATCAGACAGAAATTAAACTTAATCTGTGAAAAAACCCTGAGCCTGTAGAGATCCATTGTAATATGGAGACACAAACGGATGGCCCTAATTTGAATTATTGCCATAACTGAGGTTTACCTACATCAGGAAAGAAGGGTACTGCACACTGCTGATTTTATTTACATCACACATTCATACTTTGTGCATTGTTTGTTTACAATTTGTAGGACATCTGTATTGTACTGGGGGGATCATGTGGCTTAGTTGGTAAGACGCTGGCTTGCAAGTCTGGAGGTCAGGTTTTCCCCTTGTCAGTGATGTAGGGCCTGACAAGGACAGCTGCCTTGTCGTTCGGTTGGGGCAGTAAACCGAGGCTGGAATTCGATACAAGAGTAGGCCTTAGTGTCGCTGCGCGGTCTAAAATTTCCTTCATAGCACACTGAATGGCGTATGCCTGTCTTCATGAACCCAGTTTAGAAGCTGAACAGTAGGTTGTTAAACCCCATTCCATATTTTTCATTTGTACCTCCTCCAGCAAACAAATAAAATTCTGTCACAAAATAAGCGCATTCTGGCATTATTTCAGTGGACCAATCAATGCGAGAGTTGGCATTTCTAGAGGAGGCGGCTGGACGTAACTGAGATTTTAGTGGAAGGCCTGGGGCCTGTGCCTCATGGTTTATCCGGCCATGATTGTACTGACTACAAATCTGCCTCCTGTAATCAATTTACAGTCAGACACTGCCTAACTGAAGCCTTGTTGTTTGTCCCCCAAAAAATTGAATCTCACCTTTCTAAAATGTGTAGCAGTTTGAACTTTACGTACAGGTTGCATTAACGCATCTCTTACAACAATACTAATATCAGCTCCAGAAAAACTACAAAAAAAACCCAACATAAATAGTCACTGTTTATTAAGGCCTGTGATCAAGATTGAGCACCATTAAACAACTGAATCAAGGACAGCTTTTTTTATCAAGCACCTATCAGTTGAAAATCGCTCCCCATATTTCATTATTTCATATTATTGATGAAAGCAGCTGTTTAATTGTATAACTATGCTACTTAGAATGAAGTGCTAGCTGTATAGCCTACAGTTCAGCAGATCAGATGACTTCACAAGATAATGTTGTATCACCTCGACACGTTACGAAGGATAAAATACCTCTCACTTCTACTTAAAATCTGCCTGTACTACTGTTGAGCATGGAATATTATATTTTTATTCATGTCTACTCTACTCTATCCGCTGGCATCATAGTTTAATCCAGCAGCTGCCCAGAACTACCAACCTGTCCAGAACTACCAGTCTGTCCAGATCTACCAGTCTGCCCAGAACTACCAGCCTGTCCAGCCTCAGCTTATCATTTCTTGTCAAAATATAAATGACATATACTAGTGGTTGACCCAGCATAGCATGGGTATAGCCATGAACCAGATGTGGCATAACTCTAAAACCAGAAATGTTAGTTGATCGCCACTAGGCCTGTGTTACTCACAGGTCAGAGCTACCCCCATAACACAAAATTTCAGCCCTATTGTAGACGCTAACCCTGAACAGACAGAAAGACGTCACGAAGAATGGTTTAAATATAATCCATCATTAGAGATGATTCTTACCCGTCTGTTCTCAGTCCTAATTGTCTGAAATCTTCATCATTACATTGGTGTGGTGTAGATCCCATGTGAAGTTTAAACATTTCTGTTCTAGCAGGTGCTTCGGGAAGAGGTATATAGATTCTCTTTTCAAATCTGAAAAAATTCAAATTCAATTATCAGAACTTGATCTACAGTAACACAGATATTTGAATTCTAAATAGCAAGGGTTATGTTACATGCACACCGACATGCAACCGCGTTTGTCGTGCCATTCAATGACTAGACATCGTTCCTTACAAGGCCCTATATCCTGCATCACTGACAAGAGTAAGCCATGCTGAAAATCTGAGGAGCTTTTACTGCCAGAACTGGGATTGAACCAAGGACCTCCTGCTAAATGAGCTCTAAGACCTTACCTACTGAGCTAACATGGTGCTGCAAGCGGAATGAAATAAAAACAGGTTTAGACAAATTTGAGACTAAAATGGATATTTTCATAGTTAAGTGTGCCATGTATGGGGGAAAATGTTGCAGTGTCAGCGGCATACATGTACCACATACATGTACCAACCGCATGACGAGTACCTGTTTTCAAAAAGGCAATTTGGACTGAAAAAGTAAAACATTAACCCCATTTCATGTCATATCTTTTATGCTACGCTCCCACTATCACGATTCGAGCTTCAATTGAAATTGTGGTTTTAATCGTGGAGTAATTGTGGGGATCCTACCATTTCTTATCATATATTGAGGTCAGTCGTAGTATCGAAATGTATCCAAACACATCTGCACATACCAAATCCTGGAATCCATAGGGACAATCCTATCAAACGCATCACAAGACAATAGGAACTTAGCATTACCTTCTTCTTATAGCCGAATCTAAAACCCAAGGTATATTTGTAGCAGCTAGAACCAATATACCATCATTATCATTTCCTACACCTTGCATCTGCACCAAAAACTCAGTTTTTATTCTTCTGGCTGACTCCGATTCATTTTCACTTCTTGAACCACATAAAGCGTCAACTTCATCAACAAATATGATACTAGGTTTCTGGTCTCTAGCCAGAGAAAATAAATTTTTAACTAATCTGAAAAATAAAGATAAATGGTAAGTCATTGTAAGATGATAATGGTATACATTTTAATCTATTAAAGAGAGGGAGAAATGGGGTTTAACGTCCACTCGACACAAACTAGGTCATTTCAGAACTAACATATGGTTTAATTTTCTTTCAATAATTTGCTTGCGCATAGAGGTCTTTAGCAGTGGGAGAAAACCGAAGAAAACCCACTGGTTTTGACAGACTACACTACTCCTCTTCAACAAACAGAAGACTGAAGTGATACAGACATAGTAAAATATACAAAACTTACTTTTCACTCTCTCCCAGCCATTTTGAGACCAAATCTGATGATGAAACAGATATAAATGTAGAATTGTTAGCTTCTGTTGCGACGGCTTTAGCTAGATATGATTTACCAGTACCTGGGGGCTATAAAACAGAAAATATTCATACATATTAAACATAATCGAATTTCATCAATAAAACAGGACTGGAACAGAGTCTTTATCCCTTGGATAATTAGATATAATAAAACAATATATGGTAATAAGCTATAAGATAAGCTACAGGTGCATCAACTGTCCATAACCGCAAAGTATTCAACAATAAACATTCTACACACAGAGAACTATCTACCGGTACTCGGCTTTGGGAATAGATCTCTGACCTAAATGACAGCCATATCCAACAAATAGTATATACTGTTTTATAATGTGGTCTTACTCTGGTTAACATCTGTTAGTGTTACACACAAAAAGACCAATTAAACCTTTTCTATTTTATTAAATGAAAGCAGAATATACTTAGTATTTTCAACTAAAAAATTCACTGATTTAGGACTTGAGAATGTAACATTGGTCAACTAGCTTTGTGTGTGTTCTCAAACGGAGTCAATTGTTGACAGACAGCACAAGTTTAATATTCAAGAATAAATACAACTTACACCAAATAAAAGAATTCCTCTCCATGGCTTCCTGTTTCCTGAAAAAAAAAATTATCTGATGAAATGAATTCCTTAATAGTCATTTAACAGATTATTTCTTGAGTCTTATCAATCATAGTCAATAAAAAAAGAATCTTGTTCATGACTGTTTTGGTATCAAAAATCTAAACATGAGTCGATTAGATAAAACTTCAGCAACTCTGTGAAGGATTATCCCTTTATAAATAAACGTTGATGAAGTTTGTATAAAACATTTTCGTGAATTTATTTTTAATAAAGGGAATAAAACATTCTGGTTCCTTGATAACCTTAACTCCTATGTTTATGACCAGGCCTGGAAATAACGGTTTTAGATGTACCTAACCAAATGTCAGGCACTAATAGAATAGTACCTGACATTTTCAACTTAGTGCCAGACATGTACTAATTATATCAATAAAAAAGACAAATCAGTGCCTGATAAAATGCCAGGCGCCAGATTTCTTTTGCCTGACAAAGCCTGAATTTGTGTATGACATTGTCTGTGACAGGTGCCTTATTTCCAGGCTTGTATGACAAGTAAACTGTGGGCAAAGGGAAGCGTCTCATTTTACTGATTATTTTTTAGAATCAAGCTGAACACAGCTCACCGAATATTCCTGGGCTGTCAAACACGAAACAAGGGCCAAAGCTATTTTTAGTCCTTTCCCCCTTCCTCTTTTCTCCCTTTTGCATGGCGATCTTTATTGACTTTTTGGTGTAGAATTGAAGAAAAAGGTTTGAATAAGCTTATACATTTTCTACCAGGTTTTGGTGAATATTCATGATTTTGAGGTTGAAAGACACAAGGGTTAAGAGGTTGGTTAGGTTGAATGTAGGGCGGAAAGTTGGACGTTTAGTCGTCTCTACTTCCAGCTTGTGTATCTCAAGTTTGTCATAATCAACCTAATATATGCTTTTGGTCAAGAGGTCGCCACATGTTGCTCCATCTGTGGTAGAAAGCATTCTACCCAACGAAAATTTGGAAAAAAGTTGGATCCGGTCTAAGACATGAGAATTAACATTAAAGTCAATGGTGAAATCATTGGTGATCTGTGACCAGCTAGGATGAAAGGCAGATAATTGGGATGGACCCATAGGTTAGTGGAGTAGAGCGGCATGAATGAATGAATGAATGAAATGGGGTTTAACGTCCTACTGTTATGCACTTAACCTGAGCTAATTGAAGACGGGCATACGCCATACAGTGTGCTATGAGGGAAATTTTGCCCGGGCAGCGGCGCTACGGCCTACTCTTATATCGAATTCCAACTGCCAAGGGATCTTTTATGTGGACTCCAATGTGTACATGGGACCTCGGTTTTTCGTCCCATCCGAACGAATAGGCAACTGTCCTTGTCAGTCCCTCCTTCTGCATCACTGACAAGGGGAAATCACGCCGGAAAATCGAGATGAACTTTCTCGGCCAATGCGGGGATCGAACACCCGACCTCCAGGCTAGCGAACCAGCGCCTTATCCACTTAGCCACCGTGATCCCCCAGAACGGCATGAAACCACTGAGGTTACCTAAAACGGTGTTACCATTACCAAAGTCAAATGTGAAACCAAATATTATTTTCCCAGAAATGTGATAATTTTATTCAACAAAAAAAGGCCATAAATTTGACAAATAACAACCAAAATGAGAGGCCTGCTTTAAAGTCTAATGTAATTTACCTGTGAATAGATGAGGGAATTTAACAGGCAGTATGACAGCTTCCTTTAAAGCTTCTTTAGCTCCCTCTAGACCAGCGACATCATCCCAGCTAACATTAGGTTTCTCTATCACAATAGCACCTGGGCAAAGTTAAAGAAATGATACTATAACACATACTTATGGAAGAACAATTACTGATGTATTGAGGCGACGTTTTCAAGTAAGTCCAGTAACAAATGTGTAGGGAAATTATATATAGACATGCAATAACAACAAAACAGATACCATGCATTAAAGAAATGATATTACTCAGGTTAAACTTTCCCTCACTAGAACAAAGTTTTGAAATGAAGAATTTTTTGCCACTAGACGGTAGAGCTGGGCGATATTTTGTTTTTTTGATATAAAACCGTCACAGAAAAAAAAACTGTCAGTAATACCATCTTCAGAAAAATATCGAAAAAACAAACATACCGCAATATATAGCAGTTTTAATTTTCCTGGATGATATTTAACATAAATATTGATAACATGTCTTCCTTTTTATGTTATTAATGATATTTTATTGCTTAATTATGAATAAATAGCAATAAATACTGTTATATAAACTCAGGAGTGTCCATTTCACGAAATTAGCAAATGCCGATAAGAGCTTTGTTTATGTCACATTACTCATGTGACTTCTCGCTCACTTTTTCACCCTACCAATTCCATTAGACTTACTCCTGCCTTTATTCAATTTCTTGGAGAATTGTTTATACAGATGATTTGATTTTCCAAAGGAATCATTGATTTTCAGATTTAATCAAATTTCAATAAAGCAGAAATATAGGGATTCCATTTCCACAAAATGTTGATTCAAAAGTGAGATAAATAAAATAAAACACTGTACCCCTTATCAGAGTAGAACACCTCAAGACAAAATTTATTCGTCAGATATTTAAACTTTACCTGATAATTGATTTTGAAATTTCTTTGTTTCTGCATCTTTTTCTGAATCTTCATCACTGGATTCATTATTTTTATCTCTACAAAATAAATATCCAAGATGTAATGAATTGATGAGAATTCTTGGTCAGCAAATTTCAAAATAAAATGTCCATACGAAAGACTGTTTCTATCACGTAATTTCCATACACCAAACTTTGCTATCAAAAAAATACACAAGGACTTACTTGTTTGAGGAATGTCCTTCCCCATCTAAGACCTTCTTCTTGGGACCTCCCTTATTTAGAAAACCCTTCAATTTTTCAGCTCTATCTAAATACTGCACACACTTGGCTCGAATACTTTCCTTAGCCTTATCACTTTGTGCTTCATCTGAAGAAAAAAAAAACAATAATTAAAAAATTTCAAAGATCTGTGAACACCAACTACCGGTAAGCTTTTTAAGACAGGACTAAATCGTACGCCCTGCAGTCTTCCCTTCATCAATTCTCTGACTGTAAAGGGTTCTTTTACGTGCACATTTGAATACACGGGTAGACCGCAGGTTTCCATTCCACGTGAAGACTTAAAGGATTTAATCTTGAATAACATTAAAACTACAACAGTAAGACTTAAAGATGTAAACTTTAGAAAAAGAGCTTACAGTTGTTCAAAAATAGATAATACAAAATGAATATATTGAAAATTTCATTCAAATTACTTTATTCTAAGCCAAGTTATCACTGTTGGAAGTTTTGACAAGACGTGTTCATTGATTATTTTTTATCGTAACCACAGTACGGTATTAGTGTAATCGAGCCTTAGCATCGCTTTGCCATTTATAAATTAAATCATTAAATGGTCAAACCCTTCCAAGCTAGTTAACATCTTGGGTACCCGATGGCATCGAGAGTTTATTATGGTCTTGTTATGTTAATAAATGTTGATTTACTAATTCATATAACATTAAAGACCTAAATAAGACCTGCAATACGCAAATTTAGCTCTTGAATAATGCCTGTGTAACTATAAGAACTTCTAAAGAGAAATGTTATTAGGTGTTCTAGAAAGATTAAGTCTATGTACAAAGTCATTGTAGAACTGGATGATTGGATTTTTAATTTTGAAGCTAAAGAAGCAATCAGCTTGTCACAAAAATGAACAGTTGAGTTTACACATTTTTAATGATTTAACATGTAGGCTTAATTAGTACACTTATGGTAGCGCATCTGTAAATCTAATAATGTACTTACATTTGATTGCGTGAAGAAAATATTCAACAGAATGTTCATAAAGTCTTAACGCCTCTGCATAATTCTTATTTTTGTCTTCTTCGGTTGCCTTAGTAACCAGGTCAATGGCTTTCTGAAAGTATAAAAAAAAGTGACGTACTCACATGGAAAAATGTTCTCTCCTTGACTTCAGCAAATAATTAAACATACTTAAATCAAAATTACTATAAAACAGATAAAACTTGATTTTTGGTTTCAAAAACATATTTTTTCCAATACATGCTTTAAAGATACATTCCCACGTATACGCTGAAAGATTTTGACTAACAACATATTCAAACTAATTATTTTATCATAATTTTGCTTCAAATCCTTTTTCAAAACATTGTAATTGTAATTGCCAAGGGTGCGAAGTCAGAGGAGAATTCATTACATACACAAGACGATGTCTTTAATCGCTGACTATTTATTACAAATATCGAATCCTCAATAAATTCTCAGATTATCCACTGCCTGCGTCTTTTTCCGTGATTTTTATCTCGGAAAGTGTTGTATGTCTAACTGTTTATAAAGTTTAGCAAACGCTCAATTTCTGCAGGCAACCTTTGACGTCACACAGGAACCCTTACATTTTGGTCCTGTGTACGCTCCATGAGTGTTTTTCAGGGAATCCAGTATTTTTCTAGTAAGATTGTATATATCTACACGAAAGTTACCATACTTTTATTGGAAATAACCACCCGATAAATACTTTTTCTAGTAAGATTGTATATATCTACACGAAAGTTACCATACTTTTATTGGAAATAACCACCCGGTAAATACTTTTTCTAGTAAGATTGTATATATCTACACGAAAGTTACCATACTTTTATTGGAAATAACCACCCGGTAAATACTTTTTCTAGTAAGATTGTATATATCTACACGAAAGTTACCATACTTTTATTGGAAATAACCACCCGGTAAATACTTTTTCTAGTAAGATTGTATATATCTACTTTCCATACGAAAATTACCATACTTTTATTGGATATAACCACCCGATAAATACTTTTCCCAAAATTACCATACTTTTATTAGAAATAACCACCCGATAAATCCTTTTCTGGAAACATATCTTTAAAGACCATTAGACTAATTAAAAAGTTCAATACCACCAATGCTACTCCGGCAAAGTAATATCCTTTATCATTGATACGCTCACCAAGTACTCCTGGCATTTTAAATCAACTGATTTACACAACTTGTTTTAAGGTGCTCAACAAAATAATTAATAGCGGAGACAACTTTTTTATCCACTTTTATATGATCAGTCGTAGCCCAAGTTAATTGAATTTGATGTCATCACATGTTTGTGAGCAAGAATTATTTTTATGCATAGTATAGTAAATCATGTGATTGTGATCTTTTATAAATACCTGTTTATTCTACCTATCATGAGTTATTACTGTTGTGCTATAAATAGCTCACTTCACTAGGAATTTCCAGTCTTATTCCTAGTCTTGTTTTATAATTCTTATTCACATAAATTGTATACCTGACAATTATTATACACCTCTGATATTCTGGACCATAATATAACAACTCCCGATGACAGTCACAGGATCAGTGACAGTATCTGAGTGTGGTCGTTTTGTTATAACTTTTAATAACAGTCTCGCTGTAAGTAACATAACTTCAAAGATAATTCTGTTTATTTTACACGACACTTGCAAGTTAAAGTCGATGGGTGTGGAGTATTCTTATTCATTAATACAAAAAAAACTATTGGCAGGGCAGTGGTCATTTATAATTAAAAGGATCAGATGTCTCTGAGTTGTGTCAAAATCTTAAAAATTGTGATTTTTGCAGGTTTTATATAATAATTTGCTTATGTTTCTGGGATTGATTTCAATATGATGAGTGTGTGAGGTAAGCTTATAACAATTAACACAGTGCAGTGAGTGCAGTGAGTGCAGTAAGTTGAGTGAGTGCACAATCAATCAATTTAATATTGGAAAACAAGACGCTGTCTGCTGATCTATGTTGTTTATTACAAATTTAACATCCAATTTACAAAGTGACAATGTGATCATATAAAAACAAGATTATGGATCTATAAATTATTAAAGGAGTAGGCCTATTGTATAAAAAAAAGGCAGAAACATTAAAAACATATTTAAGTTGTCACAGTACCGGTACGGTACCCGGTAGTATAACTAAGCTTATAAAATTGTCACTTAAAAATTTGCTGTCATAAGAAGTGGGGGATTAATCTTAATTTTCACGGACTTTAACAATACCCATAATCTTTTAACACAAAACCTAAATCCCATCAGATAAGCTAGGCTATGGACTGTTATCATTATCAACTATTGACTAATGTTGGCTAATCCTAATCAAAAATTAAAATAACACCAGATCGGCAGATCAGATAATTAAATAAGCCCAATTCAATTTATTTCGTTTTTTAATCTAATCAAAGTGGAATAGATCTGATCCAACACCTTTCCTGGAATCCCACCTTGACTCTTTAAAAAAATATATTTTCAAGAGTCTTGTGATCATTTGTCATTTATTTATTTTAATCATCCAATTCATATCAAAACAAATCCAGGAGGAAGGTCGAAAAAAAAGGAATATAAACTATAAACCGTATTTCTGAACGTAAAATATCCCATAACGTACCTGCAATGTACCTCCAGACATTTATAGTTACGGTATGGAACAAAACTCTAAAAAGAAACCGAACAAAAATGTCTCACACCCAGCAATATTTAGGATTTCGACACCGACTTGTTTTTCTTATTATTCATTTACAAAAATGGCCGTCCCATATTTCGTTTATCCAGACGTTTTATTTACATTGAAACTTTCAATAAAATATTTTTTAGGTCTGGATAGTGAAGTATTTATTTACTTCCGGATACATGACGGATACACCCCACTGTCAATTTTTTCATAATTTTTAGTGTTTATTACGCAGCTCTTAACTGTTTCCAAATTTGTATTATAATCAGCTGTTTCTGTCAAAGATAACACAGTATCTCTTAACACCTAAGTCTGATCATGGTGTTCGTTAGCCGTTCTTAAGATATACAAACCGAAAGTAGAATATATTGAATCATAAAATGTAACTCTCCGCCATAGAGTTCTAACTCCAATTACCATCCTCTTAACTCAGTTATCCTTCCGCGTCAAAATCATGACTGGAGAAAACGTGAATTTAAACCCGTCTCTCGGTTCTAGAACAAAATATTATTAAAAATCAAAGTATAAAAGGGTGAAAATGGGAAAGAGAGAGAAAGACCATAAATATAGAAAGAACTAAAAAAAAACCATACATTCCACCCGTATTTGGTGGTCTTGTTCCAAAATCCAAAGTTTCAATCAGAGCCCGGAGTGAGAACTTATTAAGACAACAATATAGAAAAGTAGAGGGACATTTAAATGCTCAACCCAATGTCAATGACACGGAGCTGTTATATTTGTTTGTAATTAATAAAATTACATATAATCATATAAGATTATAATTAAATATAGTATAAGCAGTCTACCCTGCCTCTGGTCTCTCTATGGAGATAACTTGGAAAAGTTATAATTAAATTAGCCTATAATTTAGTATAATTGAGTATAAAAAAGCACTGTATCTTTTACCCATCTTCCTTATCCTAATTATACCATCTCCCCTTCTTCACCTTTCTTGTCTAATTCCATATGCATCATGATTTTCCAGTGTGTTTCAAGCACCCCAATTGCCAGTAGCCTAGTGCAAGGCGAAGGGTCTAGAGACGGGTAAATGTATAGTTATTCGGTTGGGATGAAAACCCAAGTCATGTGTAGGCCTACACACTAACAGTTGGAATTCAGTAGGCTGTTATATAGCGCTGTGCTGTCCATACAATCTCCCTATCAATAGCACACTGTACTGTATGGCTTATGCTCGTCTTCAAGTCTGCAGACTGAGATGAACAGGATCATGTTAAATCCCATTTCTTTTATATCATTAGGAATCATGACAAGTAAGTACTGTCAAGCTCAAAGGTTATCAATACCTAGCTATTACCTTATCGTTAGGATGGGGACGAAACACAAACGCTCTGTTAAAGACCCTATACATGCGCAAATTATTGAAATAAATTTAAGGTTATACAATGTATTACTCTAAGACTGTCCTAGTTTGTGGGTTCTTAATCAATATTTTGATATTAACATTTAACATTCAGTATCATAGAGATTCTTAGCCCGTGTTTGGATGGAAAAAAACCTAGTTCCTTTTCCGTACTACATAAAAGAACCCCTAAAAGTTATGCCCATTTTTTATCTAGGAGGGGGTGGGGGTGGATGCATGAATGGTTTGCGTGTGCATGTTGTAGCCTATCATAAAGCCTGTCATTGAGTCGACTGGCGGTGTTTCGAATCCCCGGTTGTAGGCAAGGAGTAGGGTCGCCGACTCGTCTGTCCAGCCTCGTGGGTATTATCCGGGTCCTACAGTTTCCTCCCACTGCAAAAGACCCCTACGCGCAAGCGAATTATTGAAATAAAGTTAAAAACCATATGTTAGTCCTTAAATGACCTAGTTTGTGTCGAGTGGACATTAAACCCCATTTCTCTCTCTTCTCTCTCTCTCTCTCTCTCTCTCTCTCTCTCTCTCTCTCTCTCTCTCTTTAACCAGGCTGCTGCAGAATGTTAGGACATTAAATTCAAACCCCATTTTATCTTATTTTTATTCTTAACCTCTAGCTCTGTGGCTGAAAATTCAGTCCACCATTCCCTTCACACACTTATTTGGGGATTGGGGGGCTGGATGAAAGGTGTGAGCTTTAGATCATAAGGTCAGTCATGGAGTCACCTGGTGTTGTTTCGATTCCCTGTTTGTACATCATACTACATGACAAGAAGTTGGGTCGCCTCTACAACCTCATGGATTTTCTCTGTGTTCTCCGGTTTCCTCCCACTGCTAAAGATACCTATGCCCAAGTGAATTATTGAAATAAAATTGAACCATATGTTAGACCCGATATTACAAAAATGTTTCACTTGGATGTTTAACCTCATTTCTCTCTCTCACACAATTATTCTTTAAAATTATGTGACCAAACAGCAATAATAGAAATCCTGGAAGATTTGTTTTTATGTGTGTCATTATTGCTGATATATATATAGAGTATTTTTTCATTACTATTTATTGGTTAACATAAAGCCTGTCATTGAGTCAACTGGCATGGTTCGAAACTTCGAATCCCTGGTTGTACATGACAAGGAGTAGGGTTGCCTGTTTAACCCCATGGGTTTTCTCTGTATCCTCCGATTTCCTCCTCTGCTAAAGACCCCTACGGGCAAGCGAATTTTTGAAATAAAATTAAGTTTGTGTTGAGTGGAGGTTAAATCCTCTCCCTCCCCTCTCTCTCTCTCTCTCTCCCGCTGCTAAAGACCCCTACGGGCAAGCAAATTTTTGAAATAAAATTAAGTTTGTGTTGAGTGGAGGTTAAACCCTCTCCCTCCCTCCCTCTCTCTCTCTCTCTCTCTCTCTCTCTCATCACTATTTATTAAAATATAATTCTGTTTTTCAGGTTCTAATTAAAGGGATCAACATGATCAAAATCTTTCAACTTGATAAAACCTTTTTCTCCAGTCAGATAAAGAAGTTCCAACAATTATGGACCAATGCAACAATTGGAATCTATCCTTTGTCTTCTCCACAGAGATATCTTCATTTATGTCCACGATGTTCCTCAAGATTCGGGTACACAAATTTGAAAGTGAACAAAGTGAGTCCAACGTTCTTGGTGGCTGAGAAATATGTAGGAAGAACTGCCATTATAGATCAGCATGGAAAATCAAATTACGAAGATATTTTACATCATAGTGCCAAGTTGGCAGAAAAAATTAGAAAAACGTGTGGCCTGTCTGAAAAAGAATATTTTCGAAACAATGACCGTGTGGTTTTCTTATGTGAAAATGATGTTTCATATGTGATTGCTCAATGGGCAACATGGATTTTGGGAGGTGTGGCAGTACCGTTATGTAAGACTCACCCAGCTTCAGAATTAGAATATTTTGTCGAAGATGCCCAAGCATCAATTGTCATAGCAACAGAAGAATATGAAAAGATACTGAAACCAATTGCATATAAATTTCAGGTATCTGACTCTTTTTATTACGGTACTTAGGTTGCTCCTGATCACGTTAATATTTTCTGGTTCTATCTGTTAGTGTTACAATGTCTATCTCTTCTCTGTATCCTCCATCTTTTTTTCCTGTTCAAGGCTCTTGGTCAGTCTTATGCCATTAAACTACTTATTCTCTAGCATTTATATATAGATGGAAAATATATGACATTGAACTGTATTGCACATAACTTTGAGAGAATAAGAATAAAAGCTATTTTATTGACCCGGGTTGGCGGGGTGCCACTATTAATACACGCCCAGACATCTCTGCCCCTTCCAGCTCACCATGATCAATATTTATATCTGATATTTTTTGTCCCATTTGCCAACAGAATTTTATTTAAAGCATTAATATTATATTTTTTATTACTAGGTACCCCTGTTAACACTGAGAAAAAATAGTTACATTGGCACATGTTCTTTGGAGGAAAATAGATGGTTTGGATGGGAGACAACTCCCACTTTAATTCAGGGTAGACCCGCCCGTTCAAAGGGTTTTTATGATGATTTTGTTATGACTAACAAATATAAAAACATACCAGCAATGATTGTTTATACAAGTGGTACAACTGGTAGACCCAAGGTAAGGGAGAAAACTCTATTCAGTCCTTTGTTTTATCATTGGTACTTCATTCTATTTAAGTTCGCACAAAATTATACAGTGGTAAGGACTGTTAGGATTGAGGCTTATATACATTCATATTACATTATTATATTGCAACCCATTTGTGTCCATTTCTAGGTGTCAAAGAATAGTGATTTAGCTCCTTTAATCAAATCTTTGTAAATACTGAACTGAACCATTTTTGGACTGATATTTCTATTACATGCACAGGGGGGGACCTCAGTTTTTAGTCCCACCGGAATGACTAGGCACACTCTTTTTGTTAGACCTTCAGGTGCCAACCCTTCTACTTTCACTAGCGGGTCGGGCGGAGTTGCATCATAAGATTCACCGCTTGTACGTAACAAGGAGTAGGGGCTCCTGTCCAAACCTTGTGGGTTTTCTCTGGGTCCTCCGGTTTTCTCCCACTGCTAAAGACCCCTACACGCAAGCAATTGATTGAAATAAAATTGAACCATAAGTTAGTCTCAAAATGACCTAATTTGTATCGAGTGGAGGTTAAACCCCATTCCTCTCTC
Organism: Patella pellucida; assembly: GCA_917208275.1. NCBI lineage: Eukaryota > Metazoa > Mollusca > Gastropoda > Patellidae > Patella > Patella pellucida. The sequence continues at coordinate 71,456,372 of OU795039.1, forward strand.
ACACAAGGAGTAGGGTCGCCTGTCCAACCTTGTGGGTTTCCTCTGGGTCCTCCGGTTGCCTCCCACTGCTAAAGACCCCTACATGCAAGCGATTAATTGAAATAAAATTTTCATATGTTAGTCCCAAAATGACCTAGTCTGTGTCGAGTCACAGAGTGGACGTTAAACCTCATTTCTCTCACATACTATTTTTACTTTATTTTTCTTTGAACTACATATTTATCTCCTTTATAAATTATTGATATTTTAGGGAGTGGTATTAACACATGGTAATCTATCTGCTCAAATAACTGGTATGATCAAGGCTTGGGGCTGGACTAATCAAGATGTGATACTTCATGTTTTACCTTTACATCATGTACATGGTATTGTAAATGTTTTAATGACTGCATTACACTGTGGAGCTGTTTGTGTGATGATGCCCAAATTTGATGCCGGAAAAGTGAGTTAGTTTACGTTATATTAAAGGCTGATTATATTTCATGCTATTAAGCACCGTAACTGCAATCTATCTGTCAATGTTTTTACATTTTTGACTTCTTATTTTAAAGTGTTTGTTTTTTTTAAAACCAAATATTGTAAGTAGTTGTACATGTGTATATATTTTTGGAATAGGAACTGTTTGCTAACCGCTACACTTCTTCTTCTTCTTGGGGATGGGACGAGAAACAAAGGACACCTATATCTCGATGACATTACGTTAAAGATCCCCTGGCAGTTAGAAGAGTAGACAGTACAGACTCTGTCCGTCTTAATTTGGCCGCTCGTTACAAAAAGTAGGATGTTAAACCCCATTTTATTTCCTTTATAAAGACCTATTTTATCGTATTTCTGAGGCAATGGCCCGAGAAATTAGGTCTAATCAAACGAAATGTATGCTATTTCATTGCTATTACCGGTAATCATAATGCCGATCATTATTAGCCTATTGATACAGAGAAGTAAGACCTTGAACTCAAGTTTCATTTTATTTACAGGTATGGTCAGGTCTCGTAGATCCAATACCAAATATGGGAGGTCTTCGAACCAATGTTTTTATGGCTGTTCCAACAATTTACGTTAAATTGATAGAGCATTATTATGAGACAGTGAGTAGAGGTGGATATGCGGAGAATTATATAAAGGCTATATGTGAAAACAAAATAAGGTATGAAGGAGGATAGTTGGTGTGTAAAATATTGAGAGAGAGAGAGAGATATAGAGGGAGGGGAGGGAAGAGAAAGAGAGGGGGAGAGAGAGAGATAACAGGTTTAACACTCATTTGACACAGACTAGGTCATTTCTGGACAAACATATAGTTCAATTTTATTTCAATAAGTCACTTGCACATAGAGGCCTGTACCAGTTGGATCTCAAAAAAAAAACCCGCAAGGTTGGACAAACGACTGCATTCCTCGTCAAACTGAAAAGGATAAATCAATTGGGTTGAAACAAACTTTTGCCACTAACAAGTACAATCATTGAATAAACCATAGATGTAAGAACGGTAACTGGGGTGTTATTATTGTCTTCGTACCAGACTATCTTGTGAATCTACCCTTTGAAATTACTAGAAATGGACAAAACCGGCTATAGGGCAGTCATCAAGGAACTGCTAATGATAGGACTAACCCCAACACAGATGCATGCCGACATGGTCTCAACTTAAGGGGATGATGCACCTTCCTTTTCGACAGTACAGAAGTCTGCTGCGAAATTTTAAGCCTGGCAGAGAGCCTTGATGGCAATTAACAGAAACCATTCAAGAAACCATTACCAGCGTGCAGATTTGTAACCAATGGATGAGACCTGTTCCAAAAAATGAAAAAGAAATTAGGCTGTCTTCATTTTTCTAATAACATCATGTCAGTAATTGACTTTTTCTGGAGGTCTCAAGAAAATTTCTCCCTGACAGGCATCCAGGCTTTGCAGCGGAACTTTTCAGCCAGCGGGGAATCTACACCACTACCCTTGACTCAATGACAAACCATTCGGCCACCTTACCCCCCCCCCCCCCCCAAAAAAAATAATTACAATTTCACATGGTGTATAGTATGGAGCTGAATCGTTGCCATATTAAGAGAAAATATCACAATTAAAATGGCAAAATTATCATAGTCAAAAAGGTAAAAATGGCCATTTGCGTGATTTTTCACTAGTAGTTGTAGATATTAAATAACACATAATCACCATATTAGTGTAAAAATCTACTTGTGTTTTTTTCACTTTTTACTTTTCACTTTGCAAATTCACTGTGACTTTTTCATATTTGCATTTTCAACTACCAGAATTTCACCATTGTATTTTCAACCATCAAGAAGTAGGGTTGTCTGTCCAACCTGGTAGGTTTTCTCAAAATGATCTAATTTCTGTCCAGTGGGCCTCTCTCTCTCTCTCTCTCTCTATCCCTTGGAACCTAAAAATAGATAAAAACAATAAAAATGGGTCCAAAAGCACATACTATTGTCCTATCAGTATATAAAGTGATTTACATTCAATATTTAAAGATATTCAATTAAATGACAGTTGTTTTCATCTGCTTAATTCGTTCTACATGGTTTTATCATTATTTTGTTGTTTGTGAAGCAGCCATGTTTAATTACTTCCGCAGGGTCTTCTGGGATATACTTTTTCTAGTTCATTACAAATGGCCCTCGAAATCATTATGTCCTTAGAGTATACGATATTAGGATCCCATATTTTCACAGTAAGAGAAAAGCATCAATATTGATTAAAATGGACCAATATTAAATTCTAAATCGTGATTTTAATTTTTAGTTTAGCTCCTTTAATTGGTTTTGTTTTCTAAGGACAAGTTTTTATTTTGTATCACAGATTAATGGTTAGTGGTTCTGCTGCCTTACCAGAATCGGTAATGAAACAGTGGGCAAAAATAACTGGTCACCAATTATTAGAACGCTATGGTATGACTGAAATAGGAATGGCTCTAAGTAACCCATTAAGAGGGGAGAGATCTCCAGGTATGGTTTATTTATTTTCACCTGCCTTTCGAAGAAAGCAGGCGAATATTAATATGGGTTCGTTCGTCAGTCTCTCTGTCTGTCCCTCACACTTTTTGGGACACAATAACACTTCTTCTAATTGTGCTAGAATGTTCAAACTTGGTGTAGGTGTTTATAAGGTCAATGCTGTGAAGACTAATTATTAGAACGCTATGGTATGACTGAAATATTTGGTAGAGATATCCAGGTATGGTTTATTTATTTATTCTTACTGGTAGCCTATATCATAATAGCTTTATCATAAAACCACAAACTTGAGGAAATTTGTTCCCAGGGAAGTAATTTCAAATATAATGAGGAATGAATTTTAGTCCGCGGGGGTGGAGGGGGGGGGCAGGGTAAGAATTTGTTGTTAGGAGAGAAACCGGGGGAAGAATTTTAGTTAAAGGAGGAAATGGGTGAGAATTAAAGGACAATATTGTTGTCGGTCATTATCACATAATATGTGATAGAACTGATTAAACACAATCCAAGTATAATTTTAACACACTAATCGTTGCTATGGTAGATGCGTAACGGAGAGTTGAAGATATGGAGCAAAGAATGAAAAACACAAGGTATCTTAATTGACTGATCATAGTCAGCTACAGTCAATTGATGTTTAAAAAAGCTGATTGATAAACAATTAACCAGTCTCTTTATGGTATCATAGACATAAATCAATCTACTTGGAACCAAATGTTAGTCCCGAAGTTACCTAGTATGTGTTGAGTGGACATTAAACCCCCATCTCTCTATATATATACATGTATATGGTATCATAAATCAATCCACTTGCGTGTTAATTGCAAAGAATTCTACTTTTCATATGAAGTAATTTATTTAATTCTCAGGTTGTGTAGGACATCCAATGCCTAGTGTTGAAGTTTGTATATCAAGACCCAACAGTTATGCTCTACATGGATATGATGTTATTGCACAGGGAGATTCAAAAATAACAAATATTATCTCAGGTAAATTTAAATCAGGTACAATCTACAAACTTTTGGCTCTGGAACATTTCAGTACAGTGCACCAGTTTTGTGGAATTCCTTACCCCATCATCTTAAAACAGTTCCGTCACTTGAAACTTTTAAAACTAAATTAAAAACTCATTTGTTTACCACTGCGTTTTAGTTGGAGTGGACCAGGATTTGTGTGTATATAGTGACCATAGAGTACATAGTACGCGCCTAGAGCATGCATTTGTGGATGAATTGGCGCTTTACAAATATACATTATTATTATTATTATTGGTCCACTTGTTTCAAAGAAAGGAAGGAACTAGTAAAATGGGTTTGTCTGTCTGTCTTACTGTCTGTTCGACACACTTTATGGAACTCTATTCTAATTGAGCTAGAAAGTTCAGCCTTGCTTTTATTTTTATTAATGTCTTAAAAAAATCAAGGGGTCTTTCACATGCACTAGTAATTATGTATTTAAGTTTTGTTTTAAGTTTACACAAAACTATACTACTGTAACTAGTGACTGGGGGAGGGATAGGTGACCAAATGGTTTAATGCATGCATGAGTCAAGTCGTGTGGTTTTGATTCCCTGCTTGAACATGACAAGGAGTAGGATTGCCTGTCAAACCTTGTGGGTTTTCTCTGGGTCCTCCTCTTACCTTTCACTCAAGCAAATTATTGAAATAAAATTTAACCATATGTTTGTCCCTAAAAGACCTAGTTAGTATTAAGTGGACGGTAACCTCCATTTTTCTCTCTCTCTGTAATGACTATAACATTTGAGTAGCCATTGGATTTTATCATTGATATCTGGTCGAAATCATTCAGTTGTGGTGATTTGTATAACTGACAGTATTCCAGCCCATGTTACATGTGGTTGCTAATTAAAGGGGAAGATCAACGATTTTCAACAAGGTTTCCATCAATCTTAAATATATATTGATAGATAATCCCCTCTGTAACACAAGCAAAAACGTTATTTGTAAGCAAGAAATTAATTTTTATTAAAACAGGAAGTGACATAGTTGGTTCAACGCGCTCACTGGGCTCTATAGTAAGCATACAGATTTGGCATAAGTTTACTGAAAATCTGATCAAATGCCCATGTTTATAAGGATATTATAAACACAAATTTATGTTTTTATAACGTTTAGTACACAAATCCGTCGCATAAATTCACTCATACTGAACAGTACGCTCTGCCTCAATTCACTCCAGATGGCTAGCTAATTGTATACATCTCTCTCTCTATCTGTCTTTTCTCTGTAGATATAGTGGAGTTATTTCCCTTTACACATTTCCACCTTGCATTGAAATCCTGATGTCTCCAAATTAAAGCGCTATCATCTTGTTTTTATAGTATTGTATATTTATCTACAGGTAAAGAAGGAGAGTCTGGAGAATTATTGGTAAAAGGCCCGTCTGTATTCAGTAGTTATTGGAGAAAGCCAGACGCCACAAAACAGGCTTTTACTAATGATGGTTGGTTCAGAACAGGTACTGATAAATTAATTCGAAATTTATTATAGCAGTTAACTGCCATGTATCCTACTTTCTTGTGCTAAAACATTGGCACAGTAATATATATCTGTCATCCTCAATATGTCCATCTTTAACATGTTAATAACCCTTTCAGATATTGCTTAATGTTCAGCTGTCTAGTCATTTGGATGAGACAAAAAAAATAAGGTCCCATCTACACATTGGTGTGCATGTAAAAGATCTGTTGGCAGTTGGAATTTGAAATAAGAGTAGGCTGTAACGCCACTGTCCAGGCAAAATTTCCCTCATAGTGCACTGTATGGCATATGCCATTCTTCATTAGCCTAGTCGGAGCAGAAAAAGAGGACATTTAACCCCATTTCATTACTGAATTTTTAGGCCAGGGTTGTGTTTTAATTATGTGAAACTGGATCCTAAAATATTTAATGATTTAGGAGTTTGAAATATATCATCAAAATTGTATCAAAGGGAGGGGGGCAGAGAGAAATGGGGTTTAATGAAACAAAGTAGGTAAATTTGGGACTAACACAGGTCAATTTTATTTCTATAATTGGCTTGTGGAGAACCAGAGAAAGCCATTAGATTGGGCAGGGACGTAAAAGATCTCTTGGCAGCTGGAATTTGATATGTAAGTAGGCTGTAGCGCCGCTGTCTGGGCAAAATTTCCCGCACAGCACACTGTATGGCTTATGCCTGTCTTCATTAGCCCAGTCTGAGCAGAAACGTAGGACGTAGGTTGGGCATGGACTGTACTCCTGGTCAGGTCTGGTTTTGGATCAAAATCGCAACACATGACTTAATGTCAGACATTAGTATCAAACCTCCCGCCCTAAATTTATTAAAGGCCCAATAACACTCTTGGTGTAACTGAATAATATGACCCAATCTTTATTCTGGTCAACAAATTGTACTTTCTTAAAATATTCCAATTAAAGTTACATTATTCAAGATATAGATAAGAACTAGCCATTCTTGCGATACTAGTTCGAAAGAAGATGATGTTAAATGAATAATTTGAAAATTTCATTCAAATTACTCTATTGCAAGCGAAGATATTGGCATTTGAAGATTTGGCCGACCTGTGCAATAATTTCAACCACGGTCCTGGTTGATCACAGCTAAGACTCGAAGCATCTGGGCGTGCCATATTTGATTTATCACTGAAACGTTTTAATCTGTATAATATCGGAGCAATCTGATGCCATCCAAAGTTGATTAAGGCCTGGATCAGTAATGACAGGTATTCATTTATAGTTGTGCCAATTGTACCAAGTCCATGATTTTATAGATTTTATTTTTTATTCTGTTACATGTCAAAATCACTGAAACGTTTTAATCTGTTTAATATCGGAGCAATCTGATGCCATCCAAAGTTGATTAAGGCCTGGATCAGTAATTAATGTCTAATTAATACTTTAGAAAACATTTCATGCCCAAATAAAGACCTGCACTAGGCAGATTTAGCTCTTGAATAATGCATGTTTAATTGATGATACAAATTTCATCTGAACACCGAATTAAAAAGTTTGAAAAATTCAACTGCGTGGTTTGCAAAGCTTTATGAAAAATTAAGGATTGTAAGTTTACTACTTAACTTAAACATGCATTATACAAGAGCTAAATCTGCCTTCTGCATGTCTTTCTTTCGGCTTATTTAAATTATCATTTAGACATTAATTAACTTATCCAGACCATAATCAACTTTTGATGTCAAGGCTAGTCTTCGATATCGACTGAATTGTGATCCTATATGCTGCTAACGCTCATCGATAATTAAATCAAAACAGTAGATAATCAAGACTATTCTTTTTAACGTACTAATTTTAGTACTGATGAACAAGGCTAGACAGAAATGCACAAAGCATATATCTTGGTTCATAGTGGCCCAATTTGACTGAGATTTTCAAAGAATTACCTTTACATTATCTAGTTTTTATCTATTATAGTGAGAACTGTCAGCTCTTTATCTAAATCTTACATAATGTATCTTTAACCTTTTTCAGGTGATACTTGTGTGTATGAAGACAATGTTTACAAAATAGTTGGTCGTACTTCTGTGGATATTATTAAAAGTGGTGGATTTAAAATCGGAGCTTTAGATATAGAACGTCATTTATTAACCCATCATAACATCCGTGAGTGTGCCGTTGTTGGACTACCAGATATGACTTGGGGTCAAAAAGTTGGTGCTGTTTTAGTTTTAAAAGAGGGCACGTCACTCAGTCAAGCAGAATTAAAACAATGGGCCAGTAACAAGATGACCCCTTATCAAATACCAACCGTGGTCAGGTGTTTAGACTTCATACCTAGAAACGCCATGGGAAAAGTGAATAAAAAACAATTAATCGAAGACGTTTTTCCAGAGTATTCTAAACAAACATTTGCTGTGGGTTAAAAATTCAGTGTGATAAATTAATAGATATAATAGAGTATTTTAATGAATGATTCCAATCTGTGATGTCTAGGTTTCAAAAAGTATTTTTAAAAATAGTTAGCCAGCTTGAAAACACCATAAGTGTAATTGTGAAATTTCTGTGAATCTGACTGATTCATGAATGTAAGGGGTTTGTATGGCCGAATGGTAAGCACATGCGCGCTATATCATAAAGCCTGGTGTGGTTTCGTATCCCCAGTTGTATGTGACAAGGAGTAGGGTCGCCTGTCCAACCTCGTGGGTTTTCTCAGGGTCCTCTGGTTTCCTCCCACTGCTAAATAACCCTATGCACAAGCGAATTATTGAAATAAAATTAAACCATATGTTAGTCCTGAAATGACCTAGTTTGTGTCGAATGGATGTTTAACCCCATTACTCTTTCTCTCTCTAAGGATAGGCTGACTATCGATGAGGCGGATGAACCTTGTCTGTTTATCTCCTGTATTGTATTTAATTGGACCTTCCAATCATGGTACCTTTCTAGCCCGGTTAAGCAGTTATTGTCCCCCGCCTTTCGAAGAAAGCAGGGGACTATTAAAATGGGTTCGTCCGTCTGTCTGTCCGCGTCTGTCTGTCTGTCCGTCTGTCTGTCTGTCTGTCTGTCACACTTTTAGCCTGGTCGAGGTACATATTTAGTGGGAAAAAATTCCTACCCAAGCGATTATTATTTCATATGAACCAGTAGGGTGAGTAGCCTTCCAGAAAAATTTTCCCCATTGATCGGCCTTGGGGAAAATTTTTAGGGGGCTTTTTTGTTTGGACCCCCAAAATCGCCCAAAAATCCGTTAATGTCTATGATAACTCGCTTAATATTCATATTTGGGGATAATAATGTACTAGGAGCCTATAGGAAATCGATACCAAGGAATTCAAAAATGGCGTAAAAAATGACCTATGACGTCACTGTGAAGTCATAAGTCAAAATGGCGCCCAAAATTTGAAAATTTACCTCATTCTTGAAGTCACCTCAGTCAAAATGGCGCCCAAAATTTGAAAGTTTTGAAAATTTACCTCATTCTTGAATTTTTATCATAATTCACAATAAATCAATTAATATTTTCCCGCCCCACTCGCTCGCATTCAGCTCGCTTTCATTCAATTTTAACCAAACAGACAAACTCTGGGCGCATGGTAATGTTCCTCCTCACTGATGACTCTCAAATTAGCATGTGAATCAATACAAAAAGGAGAATGTGATGGTGCCCTGATCTGTGGTGCCAATCTTGTACTTTATCTAGCAAGAACAGGAGTATTCTGGGAAACTGGTATACTTTCGCCAGACTTTCATTGTAGAGCTTTTGACCGAGATGCTACTGGTACTGCAGTGGGCGACAAAGTGATGTGCATCTATTATTTATGGAGTATTGAAAGGCGTTGCTTCAGTGTTGGACACGGAGAAATGGTATTACCTCACACTCACAGAAACAAGTAATCGAATCGACATTAAAATAGGTAAAATGACGCCATCGAACATTCCATTTATTGAGATCCACGGGACTGGAACTTAACTTGGGTAAAATATAGAATTATCAGCATTGTCGTCGGCTTTCTCCCCAAAGGCGAGTTCCAGGAGGTACCAATTGGTGCTGCAAAGAGAATATTTGGACATTTTGATTCCGCTGCTGGGATAGTTGGGGTCTTACAAGTTCTAGCTTCAATGATGTTTAAGAAGATACCACCAAATGCACATTTTAAGAATCAGCATCCTGAACTTGTTGATTCATTATTGAAAGTTCCAGCGAAGACAACTGGCCATCTAATGTGAATCGGTCCCGTACATCTGGAATACGCTCCCTTGGTTTGACTGGCACCAACTGTCACGCCATTATCACACAAAATAATCCCCTGGAACAGATCAAGGACAATAATATCACAGCGTCGCTCCTTTTGACAGGAAATGATCATAAGTAGTTACAGAATCAGATCCGGCGCCACATAACCTTCATTGAAGAGACTGTCGTTAAGGCATGAATTAACACTATATCCAGTTTATGCGTTGCTGTAGCAAACATAGTTCGAGATCTGGGACCAGCAAAACTACGCCACATGACGTTGAAACTGGCAATATATCTTAAATCAATATGGCTAACATAGCCGACATACGAAATGACATTACAATAAAGACGAGAATCAAATCAGGTTGTTGAAGATTTTCTGACAAGTGGATCCGTGAACGTTTATTTACTGCTCGGAGATGATAAACCGGCAACGGCACGGTGTGTTTATCTTGAAATTGGTGTGATCCAAGTTCTTCTTCTCCAACTGAAAAAGTCAGTCTTCTTGATATCCTAGAAACAAAGCAGGGCGATGCGTGTGAAATGGTACAAAGTTTACCTTTGGCGGCTTCTGAAGAATTAAGGGAACTACAGGGTAAGGGAAAGTTATGTGTAGCTATAGTAATTAAAACTCCTTATGACGACCAAGCTGAATAAGAACTTGGAACAGTCTTCAGAGGTATCCCTAAAGACCATTTTCAAAGAGACTAGAATGCTACCAAAGAATGATAAATTGTTTTATGTCACGATAAGAGAACTTTATGTCTCCGCTAATTCGTTACGCGAGAGCTTGTTCCCTTTATTCTGATTTTTTAAGTAGATCGAGACATTTGTCATCTAAGCTTTAACTACAAGGATACTTGCGCACTAAACTTATTAAAACCTTTAAAAAGTTTTATGGTCGTCATATTGATTTGATTGGGAAATATAACGTGTCTCTCTCGGCTATTATTCTAGATATATTTAATTGACACGTATACTATTACTATCTCCCTGATAATGTACACTACATCGTTAACACCGTTCATCGCCTGCACTTTGCATACCGATAGTTCATTGCCCAAACAATCATTTAAAATACTCTCATCAATAAATATTTTAAGGAGAAAACGTTTATAAGTTGTTAGAACTTTTGTTTAATCCTTTTGTATTGTACAATGTCAATGTCGATGCAATAAAATAAGTTTAAACTAATCAATCACGCTATTTTACCGACATTTCGCCTAATAGATTCGAGGCAGCTATGCCGGGTGTGGCGCCAGGCAGATAAGCTTACTCTTCCGAACACCTGCTACCACTGTTTGTCGTGTATTTTGTACATGAGGAGCAGTCCATTTGCTGATTACACCATTTTGCTTGAATACACTATTTTGTCTAAAACGTTTTTTAGGACGTTGAATTCGGTCTTATGGTTTGGATTGTTCGTACTTGGTTTTTATTTTATTAGATACCTTTAGATTTGATTGTGAACATTTACTTGATGCTAAAAGGTCCAAAAGCTTAGTAAACTCATTGTGACATCATCCAATCAACAAACTGTTGGAGATGCCGGATGTAAGAATCAAATGTGAGCCTAACTAAACTACGACACCATGCGCTCAAAGTTCATCTGCAGGTCGGCGTTTGGTTAAAATTAAATGAAAGCGAGCTGAATGCAAGTGGGGCTGGAAAAGGACACCAGAAGGCCACAAACTCATCATAAAAGACCTTCCTGTAGCCCCTGAAAGCTTTTTAAACTTTGTGAGATGTAAGTGTGGTACCATGATATGCAGCTGCAGGAAGAATGGTCTGAAATGCGTCAGCGCGTGTAGGGGCTGTCATGGTGAATCTTGCAGGAATTCTGAGGACGTTGACCTAGAAAATGACGATCAATGATCATTCTATGAAATCTGACTGCATTATCATTTACCTATAAACTCAATTTTTGTTTATATATCAGTTTATTTTATTTGTAAATATTAATACATTTATTTTGAATTATGATAAAATTCAAGAATGAGGTAAATTTTCAAAATGTTCAAATTTTGGGCGCCATTTTGACTGAGGTAACTTCAAGAATGAGGTAAATTTTCAAAATTTTCAAATTTTGGCCGCCATTTTAGCTTATGACGTCACAGTGAGGTCATAGGTAATTTTTGACCCCATTTTTAAATTCCTTGGTATCGATTTCCCATAGGCTCCTATGACATTATTAACCCAAAATATGAATATTAAGCGAGTTATCATAGCCATTAACGGATTTTAGGGCGATTTCGGGGGTCCAAACAAAAAAGCCCCCTAAAAAATTTTCCCCAAGGCCGATCAACGGGGAAAATTTTTCTGGGAGGCTACTCACCCTACTTGTTCATATGAAATAATACTCGCTTGGGTAGCAATTTTTTCCCACTAATGCGAGATTCGAGGATAGCTCGACCAGGCTATTTTTGAGACACAATAACTCTCCTTCTAATTGAGCTAGAATGTTCAAACTTGGTGTAGGTGTTTATTAGGTCAATGCCTAGATGGAGTTCGAAGATGAGCATTATCTGCTTAGGGTAAGCAGAGATAACAATTTGATTGGTTGATGCTTTGGGACACGATAACTTTAGTTCTAATTAAGTGAGAATGATGAAACTTGGTGTATAGTTTCATTACATCAATACCTTGATTAAGTTTGATAATGAGCATTTTCTGCTCAGGGTAAGCAGAGCGATAAGCAATTTGATTGGTCGAGACTTTCGAACTGAATAACTCTCATTCTAATTGAGTTAGAATGTTCAAACTTAGTGTGAGTGTTTATTAGGTCAATGTCTTGATGGAATTTGAAGATGAGCATTTTCTGCTTAGGGTAAGCAGAGGCAAGCAATTTGATTGGTTGATGCTTTGGGGCACGATAACTTAAATTCTAATTAAGTGAGAGTAATGAAACTTGGTGTGTAGTTTCATTACATCAATACCTTGACTGAGTTCGATAATGAGCATGTTCTGCTCATGGTAAGCAGGGCAATAAGCAATTTGATTGGTCGAGACTTTGGAACACACTAACTCTCATTCTAATTGAGTTAGAATGTTTACACTCGGTGTAGGTGTTTATTATGTCAATACCTTGATGGAGTTCGAAGGTGAGCATATTCTGCTTAGGGTAAGCAGAGATAAGCAATTTGATTGGTTGATGCTTATTAAGTTCTGATTAAGTGAGAGTGAGGACACTTGGTGTATAGCTTTAGCTTTATTACACCGATACATTGACCAAGTTCGATAATCAACATTCTCTGCTGAGGGTAAGCAGAACGATAAGCAATCCGATTGGTTGATGCTTTGGGGCACGATAACTTTAGTTGTAATGAAGTGATGTAAGTGATGAATATAGATTCATTTTATCATTACCTTGTTGACTAAGTTCGATGGTGCAAATTTTCTGCTTAGGCTAAGGAGCGGTTAGCAATTTTATTGGTCAAGACTTTGGAACATAACTCTGCCTTTAATTGAGGTACAATTTTGAACCTAATGTAGAGGATCATTAGGCGAATGTCTTGACTAAGTTCAATAATAAACATTTTGAGCTAAAGCTAATATTTTGAAAAAATTAATGTTCGATTATGTGTCATCTTATTAATTTGGGATTTCGGCGGGGGACATCAGCCTCACTGTTGGCTTGTTTTCATTATTTAGATATTTTATAAAGGCATTTATATATATAAAGATTGTGTCCAACTAGAACTGGGTCACGGATGTATAATCTTTTGTAGATCCCTGTGCTGGACGATGTGGAAAAGAAAATCGAAATAAAGTAGGCAGCTCTCAATGCAAGATTTTCTCCTAGCATTCTGCATGCAATACCCTGTCTTCATTAGCCTAGTTGATGCAGAAAAGCAGGACATTAAAACTCATTTCGTTTCACATATCAGAGATAATATGCCAGAACTAACTGTAAAATTTTGAAGGCAAATTTCTTTTTTGGGTTATAATCAAAAGATTAAATGATATTTTCAGGTTTTCAGTATGGAACATAAAGGACCATATAACTAACAATATCATTTATATCACTAACAATAATATATAATCATAGCTTTCAAAATATTTCCCGGGACTTTGCCTGATCAGCTATATTCAGTGTGATGAATGTTTTCTGAGAATTAACTGGGGTTTGAGTATATTGTAATTCGTTTTGTTTAATTACTTATATTATACCAATATACTTATATATTTTAAAAATTGTATATAATGACAGAAATGATGTTGATAAAACCTAGAGATAAAATAATCAAATTTGATGATATTGTATACCCTGCGGTTCTAACACCATTTACGGTAGTCTTATAGCCAATTGTGTTCTCGTCTGGTGTTCCGAAGAAGCCGACACCTTTATGTATAATATATTGCTTCTGTTTAGACCTACGTGTATGGATGCTGTCCTTAATGGACGTCCTGGTGCAATAAACATCTTATATAACATATCGTGCATCCGAATAAAGCGGTACATATATCGGATCTAAGGCGGTACATATATCGGATCTAAGGCGGTACATATATCGGATCTAAGGCGGTACATATATCGGGTGAAACGCGTGATGAGATTAAAACAGGATTAAAACAATATACTTCGCGATTAACGCAATTAAGACAAGTGGTCTAACGCGGGATGATCACTGAAACACGTGGGAATCAATCCACGGTGTACACGTGGTAACTAATAACGGGGGGTGTAATACGCAACGGAACTATTAGTAGGCTAGACAACGGAATTACCGTAATAAAAAAATGGGCGTGGAACTAATAATTGAGAACGGAACTAATTGTTCCGATCGGATGATGTACACAATGGAACTACATGTAAATAAGAATAGCAGGAATAGTTTTTTTATTTAAATACTTCCCGATCTATCATATCCATTCAGTAGTGCGGTATTCAATACATGAGGATCAATTTACACGATTTTTTTATTGAAAGACTTGAAATCAACGCTAATGCAGATCTAACAAATATGTTACATCACCCGGTATGCTTTCAAATATGTCCTAAATCGCAATTCGTGTAGTCAACAACTTGATATTTTGGACGTGAATATGAATTATTAGTTTTATTTTAGATACATCATAAACAATACACATTATTGTCGACCATATGACGTGAATGGACACGCGTGATTGACACCCGTATTTTATTTCCCTAAGCTATAATAAAGACTAGTCTGAGATATCAACCTAGGGGGAAGTGGACGTTAATGCCCAGATTGTTTCTATGTTCCAACTATAGTCCTAATTTTAAATTAAAGATTTTATACATGACGTAACTGGCGGAAATCAAACAAGAAACTGTGAATTATAAAGGGTGGAAACGCTATTAGTATTACCAGTGCATTTCGACAAACAATACAAGGGCATGGTAAACACTGACTTTCCATGAGGAAATTAAATGGGCCTAACGTCCTACTGTACTGCACCGACTTGGCCAATGATGACCAGCAAAGGTGTATGGCTGAAACCCGTTAAGCAATATAAAGTAATAGAGATCTGAATCTGGGCTCTGTTTCTCGAAATCGTAACAAAAGATAAAATCCAAATTTTAGTAGATACTTCAATTTTTATTGGCTAAGCATTAAAATCAATCTAATATTATCCAATCAAATTACTAAAATTGGGATTTTTTGTTAGTTAAAATTTAATGAAACAGACCCCTGACTTTGAAAGTTCTGGTTAAAATCTTAATTCCTAACAAAAGCTAAACGAATTTGACGGTTGTGCAGAAAACGTCGCCATTTTAAAATTCGGGGACGCCAGATCAACAATAAAAGAACTGGTAGTATTGATGATGTCACTCATCAACCCTTTCTTTAAATTTAGGACAATGGGACACCGTGATTCTTTTGTGTGGAAGAAACAGATGGACCACCTCCTCCAAAAACTACCCAAGCCACCAACATTAAAGGCGAACAGGACGAAATGGGACGAACTCCCGTGCATTGTCATTATAGGCCCTAGTTAATTAGTATTTAAAAATGGGGCCCTCGTGTAGTTTGAGGTCCTCCTTTTTAGTCTTGAATTTACGTGTTTAAGCAAAGAACACTCTGGTATTTTGGTATTCGGTCAATTTTTCACAGATTTACTCGCGCCAGGGGGAGATACCAACCCCAGACCGTCTATGAATAACCAAACGATAGACGGGAATTTTTTGATGTTTTAATTTCTACTGTTTTATTTTTAAAAAAATTACGCTTCACAATGAATTGAATATAACTGTATGTGAGATTTGACGTTTCTATACAATGAATGGTCGAAGGGTTTAACATACCACGACAATTAATCATTAAAAAACATATAAAGCAATAAAGCAGCAACTATTACGCATGAAGTACGTGTCTGGTATTGTACATTGTATTATGTATAAACATGATCATTTTTTCAGTACGCCTACATTACTGATTGTGTGTACGTGTGCGTCAATTACGCGCTTGTCAGTTTCAATACAAATGAAATGGGGCTTAACGTCTTACTGTTCTGGGTTATGATGGACATTTTGGCTGGGCAGCGGCACTATGACCTACACTTATATCGAATTCGAACTGCCAAGGTATATTTTACGTGCGCGCCAATGTTTTCACGGGACCATGGGTTTTTGTATCATCCGAGCGACGAGGCGACTGTCCTTGCCTGACATTGACACCAATGAAAAAGTAATTGAATATGGTTAAAAAAAAGGTTATATCCAATTTTACTCTATTATTATTTAAAGCGATATTGATAAATTTGTATATTACACTGGCGGACTGGGTACCTCATGCAGGACCATCGGACCAACTGGTTTCCCCACCCCACTCCCATCTCTGATAAGAATTCGTGGCATGACGGAAAACAAAACTGTATAGGCCTCCGACTCATAGATTCGGCAATACACAGTGTATTATAATTAGATCTTGATAAACGACATCTGGGATATTATATGATACAGGAAGGAACAGCTGTAAATAAATGAAATTTTTCATAAATTATTGGTAAAAAAAAATGCGAAATATAAAATGTTTACTTTAAACATGTCGATAAGAAGGTCCCTATTTCAAACTGTTTTAGTGCCTAGTCCGCCCACTGTTCTTAATTTAGGAATAGTTTAACTCGTCCGGTTTCGATCATAAGGGCTGCCATTGAGCTAGTGACGTGGTTTGGTCTCCCCGCTTGTACGTGCCCCCCCCCCCCACATACACTGCTAAAGACCCTTACATGCAATAGAATTATTGAAATGAAATTGAATCACGTGTTAGTCTCGAAATGTCATAGTTTGTTTCGAGTGGCCTGTCTCTCTCCGATCGGAAATTAGTCGTGACTTGTTAGGTGTTATTAACATAGGAAATATATAAATAGATTATTTATATATTTCTTATTAACCTATATATCACGTCATATTTAGCGTTGATTGCCGTAACAAACAATTACAGAGTAGAGATAAAAAAAATATCTGCGATATCACTCTCGGTGGAAGCAGACGTTAATCATTATCTAGTAAGTAGTAATAGGTTATTAATCTGATTTATTTATGGTCTATATTTAGGGCTCCACGTAATACATAGCTTGTCTTAATCACCTAAATAGCGTGAGCAAATCATATCCTTTTATTGTAATTGGCTGATCTCGTGATTACATTTCGTTTACGTAAAGGTATTAATCAACTTAACATACAGTAAGAAGCCATAATATTAATATATTGACAGTGAAATCAGATAAAAACATAAATTAGAATAACTATGACGCAAAGAATAAACAACTTTGAAACATTGATGATACCAAACATCAATCAACTGGACCTCCTGTTTTAACTTAACAAAGGGGGAAGAAGACCCCGCCCTCTCTTCTCACTACACCGTGTTTTAAAGTAATATTGGTTATATTACTCACACTCACGTTAATAACGGACATGTGAATTGTATGTTTTTACCAACTATTACCCATAAAGTGTAAATAATTTAATTAAATCATCCTGTCCATAAAATCATATAATGTATTGAAAGTTAAATTTTTAATTAAAACAACGTAAATAAGTCTACATCAACTTGTCGATAATAGGGCCTTGTAAACAACGCCAATAATAACCAAGATTTTATTACAGCGACGTTTCAATAAGATTCATATATTTTGGTATTCCTTTTATTGAGGCTGTGTCAATCGATTTGGGACTAAGTGTTGTGGGTTGAAATCAAATTGTTTAAATATTCTACAAATATTTCTATTTGTTATTAGAGTGAATTTTCTTAAACAGGGGTTTCCAATCTCCACTCGTACATGCGTAGATCTGTTGAGATATTTTACACACTACCGACGTTCCCCACATCTGCGTTTACTGACAGCTCAACCAGATTTCCCAAGTTAACGGTATTTTGGGGTTTGTGGGCGTGCCACCATTTTACCTTTGGTAGCCTATGGTCCACCCTCGTCGGTTTTCTCTGGGTTCTTCGGTTTCCCCCACCGCTGAAACCCCGTACGCGCAAGCGAATTATTAAAATAAAAGTTAACCATACGTTTAGTCTCGAAATGACCTAGTCCGTGTCGAGTGGACTGAAAACGCCATTGTTCTATCTGAGTCTCTCTCCCTTCTCCCATGCCATAATGGCAAGATGTTCGATGTTCTTATAAATATAACTTTGAGAAGAGCTATCGAAGTGACCTCTGTTAAACCAACAAAAATTAGAGTGTTCAAAGAACATTTTGCCAATTAAAGAAAAAAACATATGGAAACATAAATCTTTCATTAAAGTAGCCCGATATATCGACTTTTGGACAGTGTTATTTGCCCACACTTTCTTTCTTAGTGATAAGTATGTCGTGTAGGCCTATAAAAAAGTATGTGTTCATTATTCATTCGTTTAGATACCATCTGTTTGGGGTAGTGGCGGATCCACGGGTGACCCTAGAAGCCTGCCCTCTTCCCGTTTCCCACAATAGCCGAAATATACATTTATTTAGTAGCCCTTTTCATTAAGTATGTAAATTTGAACATTTTGTTGTTTGAGTGATGTAGCTTATGAAATGAATTATAATATACCGGCACAAAATATGCGACACGAGCACCCTGACCTTGAGCAATAATAACTATAGTAGTTTAATTTCAAAATATTTGTATCGAGTAACAGGAATTTCCAAGCAATTTCTTGGTATTTTGAAATTTAACTCAAGCAGACCATGAGCAGACCTAAACTGTATGTCACATGTGTGATCAAATTAAAATATCGTTTTTGATGTTTGTTTAATGCACAATAAATGAACTCCAGCACTTCACTTTTATTGTTGTTACAAAATCTAATTGTTCTAGAGGATTCTAACTTTTTTACAGAAGATTAATTTGTTGGTATTAGTATTACTTCAACTGTCTAAACATATCAATAGCCAAGTAGATCATTGGGAGAGTACCTGTCACCGGTTGAAAGAGCTCACCGACATAGCTTACTCTAACCAGTGCGTGAAGAGCATGTGCTCGATTATGAGTTAAGTATACATAGTGCGGGGCAATAAATGTCAAAACCGCTTGCATGACGCATGCGCAGCAGTACCTTCGTTTTCTGTGATTTGAAAAAAAAGCTGTGTTTTATCCCCTCCACCCGAAGGTCAGTGAACGATCCGTTTGGGACTAGGGGGACAGTTGATTACTGTCATCATAAGGTGTTCCTAGCCGTTTTGGATGGATCCAAAAATTGCCTGGTTCACTCCTGAACAGCTGGGACCCGCACATGACTTCTGGACAAGAATCTGGGAAGCCCAAAAAGGCGTGGAGAAAATGTATCTAAACTCGGACCATAATAACAAGGATTTTATTCCGTTAACGGAAAATAAACAGATCGGCTACAACAGGAACAATGGATATAATATCTACACGCCGCATAAACGAAAAAGAGACAATCGTGCCAGTACTTATGGTTTGAACCATTCTTCTGAAAAACATTTGCTTCGGGAACATGGCGGTCTCATGCCTTGGCGAGTTAAAGGGAAAATTTACAGATCAGATATTCTTGGGTAAGATATGTGTTTTTTAAACATTTTATTAATATGTTCTTGTACTGTTCTATCTGTTTTATAACCCTTTTTATAATATTCATTCATTGGGGATGAAATATAACCCTGAAAAAATCGTTTACGATTGCACCACACTTCCATTTTTAGTCAAATGTCCGTCCAAACAAGCCGAGGGTCACAATGCGGCGAGTTGAAAGCGAGACACGCCGATGGAATAACGCCCCGTAGTCAACACCTGACATGAAAATAATACATTTTTTAAACAATAAATAGTAATCTGTAGTTAAAACAACTAATTTTCATAATATACAAAGGGGAGAGGGATGAGAATTAGAGCGTTGAAAATTTATTTTTGAAAATGAATGAAGCCAACGACGAGAAGCTTGAATTGCAAATGGAGGTAACTCTTCCTTGTCACTTCCGGTCGAATGTCAAGTTCCAGTCAACGTGTAAAACGTTCCATTAATTTTTTTTAATGTCCATACTGAGGCCGATGAAATAATTATTTATAATATCGACATGGAAATTTTGTTTAAAACAATTTTTTTTTTAAATTTAAATACTGAAAAAAGTTATTTGTTAAAAAAAATAATTGCTTTTTATAAGCTGATACTTTATCTTTAACTTAGTGATTAGTGAATAATTACGGGGGTGGGGGTGGACTTGGTAAAAATGCATACCCCTAACATCCCGTGATATACTATAACTATAAACACATACATGTACTTATGTTATGGAAGAACAATTACTGATTTGTTGTTATTGCTTGTCATATATAATTGCCCTACACATTTGTTCCTATACTTGCTTGAAAAGTTACAGTATACATGTGTTATAGTTTATTCTATCCAGTTACTAAATGCCTCTAAAGGATCACTATATACATGTACCGGAAAACAGCATGTTTTACTGAATACCACCGGAGTAATCGCATCTCCCTTTCACTTCAAATTCATGTTTTTAGAAAGTGAAAATAACTGAATTTAATGGGCGTCCTCCCTAGAGATAAAGGGACGTAATTTTCATAGAGGAGTCTGTCTCACATGAACTCATTGTATACTGCGTTGTTTTTCTGTATATTCAATACGAACTGATGGGACATTGATTAACATTTGTTTTTGTCGTTAATATGGAATTTAATCCATTTACGTCGAAACACAGTTCTTTAACCATCGATAAGGTCACCTGGAACTGCTTTTTTTACTGACAACATCTGGTTGGATTCCCTTCAACGAAGACACATCCATTGACCAATACAAAACTTTTGGCTGTTTTGGTTTATGATCATTTTGTCATCAAGCCTGAAAGTTCCTGTCCACGTGATAAGTTGCTAACATTATCTGTATCAATTTAATTAAAAACGATACACATGCATGTAGTCAAGTCTTATAATAAACCACCTGTCACTGTCATTGCCAGTCACAAATTCAGACTTTGTCAAACATAACCCCTCTGGGCGCCAATCATTGTATGGCAGTGATTTGTCTTGTAATACATGTTGTTGTCCACATGTCTAAACACAAAGTTCAGATTGTTGGGTCATTTTATCGGTTCCGGTACAGCTGGAATTATCATTTCCAGGATTGTAACCCACATGGATTAGTGCTGGCATGATATATGACTGTTATCATGTTTTTTGTCACTACATAAGTTTTTGTCACTACAGTAAGTAATCTGTCCTATCAATTAGCCACATCACACATTATCCACAGATGCCGGGTACACATCTCCAATATTTCACATTGTGGTGCAAGTCATGCGAAGAGTCCTCTGGAAGTACATGTTAACAAGGGAGGGTTAGGACCAGTGGTATTGTTGGCACCACAAAGTCTGATCGCTTGTGTTCCAAGCAAGCCATAAAAAAAGCCACATCAGCTATGTCAGACGCAAAACCTCTGGTGCCTGTCGTTTTGTCGGGCACTGATTTGTCTTATTAATATTAATACATGTACTATTTCATTAGTGCCTGACCAGGCCTGGTTCCAAGAGTTAATCAGTCTAGTTAAGTTGACCGGTGGTTTAACCGAGGTCAAAATAAAGTTGTTAATTATACATGTACATGTATGTACATACATGTAGTTGTGCCAATTGTACTAAGTCCATGATTTTATAGATTTTATTTTTATTTTTTATTCTGTTACATAGTTACATGTCAAAATTAGCCACTGTCCCTGTTTGTTGTTCCTCGCGTGATATCGACTGCTTCATGTCCAAATCATTATCATTAAAAACTTAATACATCATGCATTTTCCCTAATATTTCTCATGGCTTGATACATGTATGTACATATGCTTGATATTTAAATTAACATATTCAAAATATTAACACCAGTATTGCAGGAATTCTCCTGGCTTAAACCTAATTTCCACATCAAGTTTCTCTGCTGCTAGATGTACCAATACATTTAACAGACAACAGCATCTTGTTACGCTTGAGCAACATAGATCAATGATTTAAGCCATATTGGATTGGTATTCCTATTAGAATAAGAGATTAAACTTTCACAATATCATATTGTAGGTTGCAAGCATTGCAAGGGAATCCTAAATTGCTAAATGATGCATTAAATCAAGTCTTTAAAAATCTCTACATATCTCTAAGTACTGATATAAAAGAAAAATTATAAGCTTATCTACCTAAAAAAAAACTGGATCAACAGTAATCAACACATCAGATTTAATAATTAAATCAAGAGTTTGATAAGACATGTACATGCTAAACAAAAGTATGATGTATACATAAGTGTCCATATTATAATATTAAAGCTAAGCTTATTGCTATACTTAAATTGTTCTATCAAATGAGCTTTTTAACTATGGGGAAAGCATTGACCTACAAATATGATGTACTGTACACATGTATTATAATAAGCTTACATGTAATCTACAGTAGGGATGCCTTCACTCAAACATTACAGTTACAGGCCACACACTAATTGAAATATCAGTTATTAGGTTTTTCCTTAATTATTATTTGTCCAAATTGATTTTGGGAGGTATTTTTATTTTTTTATAGACAACAAACAATGCCATTCATAATGAAATAACCACATAAACCTGTTTACTATGATGAATGTACCTTTCATACGTACATGTAACTTATTTTTCCCATTTCAAAAGTTAAATTTGACAATATTAGCGACAATATGAACGGTAGTCACTTTCTTTTGACCGAGAGTATCAGATTTTTAATAATTTTGACAGAGACTGGACAGTCTATTGGATATTGTGTAACTGATACACATAAATCAATCATAGTATGAGATAATCTTTAAGTTGAAGTCATATCATATATACTAATTACACAGTGCATGTAAGGTTATAATGTATCACTTGGTTGCCATTATTAATAATTGATGAGCTCTTTGTCTTCCATCATATTTTGACATCTAAATGACATAAACATCATTATTCTGTATTAAACATTTAGTAGGGTAGCTTAAGCCTGGCTCACAACTGACTGTACATGTTTTAACATGCATAGGTCATAAGGCTTGGTCCATCTTCCATTAGCCCAGGTTAGGTGCATTAGCCCAGTATAGGACGTTAAACTTCTTTTCATTTCATAAGGTTTGGTACATGTAGTTTGCAGACCTGCTGCAAGAAACCAGGTGAAAAGTTTGTATGTTCACTGTGCAGGCACAAAAATCTTGATACAGCTACATGGGTTTACTAACCACCTCCCAACCCGCGTAGCAGTACATACAGCGGGTTGTAAAGTAAGCTAGGCTTCTCATACAAATCCTGCACACATGTATAATGCTCTTACTGTACTTAGACTTAAACAATAAGTCAATACCCACCTAACCGGTCAATATTATGATGTTGTGTAGTGTGTACAATGTAGATCATGGTGATTGATTAAAGTAACTTGTCATTGACTGAAACATGAGCTCAGTCTCAAATAATCATTGACGCAGCCTTCAAAGTAGGGTCACTGTTTGTCATTTGCAATTTGCTCAGACTTCAGACAATATATCTTAAAAGATACATTATGTCAGATTTAGAGCTGTTCATTCTTGCTAAATGTATAATAATTCAAAAATTAATAATGCAACTGCAACATGAATATATTTAAATTACTTTATTCTGAGCAAAAGTATTAGTCTTTGAAGGTTTGACAAGAAGTGTGCACTGATTGTGACCACTGTACTGGCTGTTTGAGGCTTAGCCTCTCTCCACTTTTTAAAAATTAAATCATATAATGGCCGAACCGAACTTAAAATTGGGCGCATCAATGGCATCAAGAGTTGGTTTTGGCCTTGTCATAAATGTCTAATTATTAGTTTAGATAACATTTCAGGATTAAAGAGAGACATGCAATAGACAGATACTGTATAGCTCTTTAAAAAACTGTTTTAATTTTCGGGACTTAATCCACACTAAATTGTACTCAATTGACCATTTGTTTAAGAAGAATATAAAATGAAGTGTGGATAATCTTCCAGCTTCTACATGTAGATTAGACTACATTGTCTGGATGCGATGCCCAATGGTGACAAAATTTGGTGACATGTATTTGAATTTGTAAATTAAAGCTTACTAAATGGAATTAAACAATTTTGGTCTTATTTGTTTTACAAGAGATTAAAAATCACTTAAATAACACACAAACTATCGCAAACACTTATTTTGATTATAAATATTGTTAAATAGAAAACTGAAATTTATACTACATGTACTATGTACATGTATGTATGTAGTATCAATAGTGACTACATTGGCTCACTTGGCTGTAGAGCAGTGTGACTTTGGCCTTAACTTTGAAGGTATGTATATTCATTGGTAGTATAAATTTCTCAATCAGTATCAAAATCTGGCCATCAAATATTTACTTGATGTACATTTAGGTATACATGTAGATTATGAATAATCCACTGATACATCTTCTGTCTACATTTAATACTGTCTGTCTCACATGATTAAGCTAGTAATGCTAGTATTAAGATATATTGTATAGATGTACTTTTGTAACCTTTGCGGCTTTAATTCAATTTTACCCAGTTTCTTAGATTTGGATCAAAAATAATATAATTGTCAGTTCCATTTATGTCATATGTTGATTTGTTTTGAAAATTTTAATTCCATATAAATCTGTGTGAAGATATGTGTTTCACTGTTGAGGTTCATGTACATGTAACCTGCATTAATAAGCTACCAGAGATCCACCCACGTACATGTATTCTTTCAAAATACAATTTAATTGCTATCAAAGAAAATGAAACCAAAACTAGTCTATTACAGGAATTCTTCTTATTTCTAGGAATATGAAACTTTGTAACATGTAGGTACATGTACTATGAATCAGTAAAACTTAGGCTATAACACTTTTCAGAAATGGACTTTACCAGTAATTTAATTGCTTATTTTTAGTATAAAATTTGTATCATCAAACTCATTCATATGATATACATGTATATCACACACAGATCCATTTTATCCCTTAACCTGGTTATATATTACTGTATAAACTTTATCTGTTAGCTTTACTCTAACCTCCTCATTTATAAATTATCTTAATGTTATTTTTGTTTTTTCCTTTTGATGTCGGTGTAGATGTCAAGTAGTGACCTTGACCTTTTCCATGAACACTACCCAGGAATGTGGAAATGTTTTTGCTTGTAACACTTGTTAAATTTATTCAAGTCAGATAATTCTTTTATTGTTTGTAAACTATTTAATTAATACAAACATTTTGTGGACATGGGTTATTTTTAAATTATGATTAACTGAAATAAATACATGTTTCTTGTTTACTCCAACTGGCTGTATTGATTATACACATTCAGTGGCCAGGGAGTGTTATTTAACTTGAACACTCTAGTTCTTGATGAAAGTTACTACCATGTAAGGTCACTAAATAATATACCATTTTCAATAATCATTGACCTAGTTGGCCATTATGACCTGGCCAGGATTTTCTAGAACTGGATTAAATATAAATTTTAAAAAATCATTTATGATTGGAAAAATAAGAATATTTTTGACTAATAATTAATATGACTTTATAAGGAAACGAATTTATTTCTGCGGCTTAAGTGACCAGAATTTTCTAGAACTTGAATTCATATTAAAAATTGATCATTTATGCTTGGAAAAATAATATTTTATGGCTGGTAATTTGGAGATACATATGTTCTTGTGTAACATACAGCTTTTTAACTTGGAAGTATACTCTATAGTACAGTTTGTCTCTTGCTGGTCACTTATTTGATACCTGCGGTTTCGACAGAGAATTCTCCTTTTGATTTTCCAGTCAAGATTCGGCTTGTCAATTATGTAGGACAGATTCTAGCATGGAAATGTGACTAGTCACTTGGATCATTGGATGTTTAAAGACCAAGGTCCTTGTGAACCATTCGCAGTACATAAAAAAAATGCTGGACAGACTGGCATCGGAAAAGGGAATAGGCAATATCACTGCTGTCTTGGCAAAATTTTCTCATACATGTACATTGTATATGTAGCACACATCATGTTTAGGACCGCCTTCATTTTCCCAGTTCATGCAGAAATAAGTTAAACCCTGTTTTATTTGACGTAACATGTAAAGTTACTCATTGCTAACAAATCCAGCCTACAAGATTATTATAATAATACTCTAGTTTTAACCCACACATCACTTTTACCTACATTACATACCATCATCATCATATATCTTACATACATGTGGTGTTACAACTATTTATAAATAGATCACCGAGCTACTACAAACTGCATAAATATGTAGGTGTTATACAGTAGACATCAAATATGTACTAGACAAGCAATTCACTATATATCTGTCTACCTGTAACCTTTATACAATACTATAAGTCAGTAACCCTTTTAGCGTGGGATGTTGGGACATTTTATTCAGTCGATTCATTGGTTTGTACATTGGCTGCCTTATGTTACCACAAGAAAAAACTATGAGATACACGATAAAATATGAATAAAATGAATGAAGTGGATATGTAATATACATTTAGTCAATCTAATTTCTTTTTATAAAACGACATGTACATTACATCTACACCTAGCCTAGCAGGCAATGGATTATATGACTAGATGTTAAACTAACAAACTATCCGATCATCAATACAAATTCAATGTCAGTTGATTTAAACTTGATAGATGGCGTATTATTGACTATGATTTGTACATGATTTACATTATTTACCCTTGGCCATGCCCTAGGCGTCTGACATTCATATTATACTTATTGACCATCTTTATGGTACATATGGATACCATGTACTTAGGTTAAGTTATCTGATTTAATTAGATCTCATGGTACATGTAGAGAGACAAACGGTCATTTGGTTTGAACACATAGGTCATTTAATTCAAGTTTTACATTTTCTCGAAGGCGATGTTTTCCATCAAAGAAAATGGGGTCAATAAATATTTATTGTATTATAAATAAAATCTACAGGCTTACTTTAAAAGGCATGACCTCTAGTAAACTATTAAGTAGTTGATCACCATTTCCATTTTTCGGACAATACATGTATTTAATTTTTCACTACTTGATCCATGCTAAAAATATATTTGCGTTGATTACATCACATTTAATTAAGAAATCAAAATCAAAACCCAAACGTAAGATAATGTCCCTGCTTGCATTTTAATTGGATTAAAAAACCTCATCAATTGATATCGTTTAATGATATAAAATTTTGTTTTGTAACTTGTAACTATATACTTGGATTCAATTTATTACACAATCAGAATTAATCAGGTACATGTAAATGAATATAGTCTTGTGAAATATTAATCCTACATCCCAAAGCACTGATCAGATTTGTAATTAAGATTATTTATTAATCACCTGGGGAGTGGCATCAACAGATATATACATGTATACTCATCATTGATTTTATCTTTATATTATTTTAGATGTATCACACCTTCAATCATCCACACTATTTTATGTTTAATTAAGATAACAAAAAATATCAATGGTGGTAAGGTGGTGTTCGCTTATTTATATATTGTCTTAGTTACCGAGGGTTAGATCTTTCATAAGGCCAACTTAAAATTTCGTCAAAGGTCACAAGATGTAAACAGGACTAGCGCTAATCACAACCTATCCCTAACGCTTACCCTAACCCTAACTTTTTTTTACATCTCAACGACCGTGACAAAATCTTGAGCTGGCCTTAAGAATTAGATCTAGCCGTCTGATTTATCTTTTACATACATGTACCGTACTCAACTTCCACAACAATATGGTAGCTTTCAAGGTAGTCCAAATCTCTAAAATGGCGATTAGGGGTTTTAAAAAGCATGTGATTGTACATTGTATGATAAATGTCCAATTGTGAATTAGTGAAGAGATTATAAACCAACAAAATCCAACATTTTAAGGTACATTGCCATTGGTACATGTACCTGTACCAGTAGTTTATGAATACATGTATGAAAACTTCAATAATAGTTGGCACAGCTAGTGGTACATGTATATTGATAAACTACATGTACATATGTTTTGTTATAATATACATGTACATGTATGCTAAAAACTCGTTGGGTGTGTTACTTGGAGGAGGCTTGTTAAGCCTTAAGGCATATTTCTTGGCCAAAAAAAGCTATATAAAGCTTACTGTCAAAGCTATTTTAATAGAGATCTAGACGAAGTTCTGATAGAGTATAAACAATGGTTTTAATTATTAATATTAATTATATATTTCAGTCTTCATGAAGAAATCAAAGATTTTTACAGCTATATGTCCCCAAGAGAGGAAGAACATCGGATGCGAAATGAGGTGGTTGCAAGAATCAAAAAAGTTATGACAGATTTGTGGCCTGATGCCCAGGTAAATGCTTAGTCCATCTTGATGACCTGGTATTACATGTCTGGTCCTATCAAATCAATAATTGTTCAATTAACATCTGGTCTACTCTAAGATTATTTTAGACAATAGTGATTTGTGCTAATGCAATGATAAGAATATACTTTGACCGAAATATTGTGTCTGTGTGTGTGTATAGTCAACCCTTGATTGTTGTCGAATATAACTGTTTTAGTGTTGTTCAGTTATTTTCTTAAGTTATCCTACTTATCTAGGGGGTCGGATGTCAACTGGCGTGGTTTTGAATCCCCGGTTGTACGTGACAAGGAGTAGGGTCGCCTGTCCAACCTCAGGGATTTCTCCGGCTCCTCTGGTTTCCTCCCACTGCTAAAGACCCCTACGCGCAAGTCCCGAAATGACCTAGTTTGTGTCGAGTGGACGTTAAACCCCATTTCTCTCTCTCCCTACTTATCTACCTTTTAATATTAATTCCGTTTATTTGAAGCAGTCTGTCTTCATTAGCAGAATAGTGGAATGTTAAACCCCCATTTCATTTCTTTGAAGCAGAGAAAGTTGTCCAGCTTAAGAATTGTGACCTGGATTCATTTAAATTGTATCATGATAATTTGTTTTTCAGATGGAAATATTTGGAAGTTTCAGAACTGGCCTTTACCTTCCTACCAGGTAAATTTTATTCAACTTTGCTTTTTAATTTAATAAAAAAAAGAAACTTAGTTTTAATGTCATTCACCATGTTTGGTAAACAATGTGGTGGGAAATGTACAAGTAGATAACAATATACTTCCATGTGACCACTAAATAGACCAGACTGTCTCTTGATATATATTGTTGTTTTATTACTGTATCTGGATTGCAAACAAATCTAGATCGTTAGGATTGAAAATACCTTTTTAGACAATGTTTGTGGAAAAGTCGTCTGCGTAACCAACCTCAAGGGTTTTCTCCCAGCCCTCTGGTTCCTTTTCGCTCCTAATGACCCCTACGTGCCAGCGAAATATTGAAATAAAGTTGACATTATATTTGAGTCTCAAAATGACATGCAGTTTGTGTCGAATGGACTCGCATTAATATCTCTCTCTCTCTGTTGGGGGGGGGGGGGTAATTACATGTAGGGGTCAATTCAGTGTGCAATATAAGATTAATGATTTTATTTCAAATATCATATTAAATTATGCTTTATATTTGTAGTGATATTGACCTTGTTGTATTTGGAAGATGGAAAAATCTTCCATTGTGGTCTTTACGTGATGAACTATGTAAGCGTGAAATAGCTTATCCAGAAGACATCAAAGTTCTTGACAAAGCCTCCGTAAGTACTCCTTGCATTATAACGCATAATGAGAAGATTCATGGTACTTGCTTGTAAATGATGGCAGTGGGAAATCAATAGACACAAATGTAAACATCAAATGGCCACTATTGAACTAATTGATATTTTATTGTCAATATTTAACTTTTATTCAGGGGAGTTTCCTCTTTTATTGAGTAACAAATATTTTGTTATCATAGTTTATTTTTTTTATTAAACCCATTAAAATGAAAATAGGAACTGAAATCTACTAGGCTAGATGGAAAAGCAAATATGAACATTTTCATTTTAGTGTTAGTACTTGATTTTAAAATGCAATGAAATTAATTTCATGTATGTTATTTTGTAGGTCCCTATAGTGAAACTGACTGATAAAGAAACTGATGTTCAGGTTGACATTAGTTTCAATATGAAGAGTGGAGTACAAAGTGCTGCTTTAATCACAGTAAGTAGAAATTAAGATGTAAAATAGCCTCCCTTTTCCTATTCTCTGGTTCGCAGAAAACTCACTTGTATTGATAATCCACAACCCATTCCCAAAATATCACCACTGTGGTTTTCCGGGGAGTTATTGTACATGTAATGAACATGTATGTTGATTGAAATACGTAATGTCAATGGAAACGAAATGAAAGAAAAATAAATAATTAGAATTATTAACTGCCGCCTGGTTTCAAACATAAAATGTCAAATATAGAATTTTAATTGTAATCACTTTCCTGTTCCGTTTGAAATTAAAACATGTTTTATTATATCTATTTACAGGACTATATGAAAAAATTCCCCAACTTACGATACCTAGTCCTAGTTTTAAAACATTTCTTGTTACAACGAGATTTAAATGAAGTATTTACTGGTGGTATTAGTTCGTACAGTTTAATATTAATGTGTATCAACTTCCTTCAGGTTAGTAGAAAATGTTTTTCTGGCGTCGTTTCCCCTTGTCAGTGGTGCAGGACAGCTGTATAGTCATTCAGATGATACTGAAAACCGAGGCCCGTCTTTAC
Source organism: Patella pellucida (assembly GCA_917208275.1). Taxonomy (NCBI): domain Eukaryota; kingdom Metazoa; phylum Mollusca; class Gastropoda; family Patellidae; genus Patella; species Patella pellucida. Next base: position 71,487,120 of record OU795039.1, read on the forward strand.
ATTGAATTCGATATAAGAGTAGGCCATATTTACGCTGCCCAGGTTTGGTGGTCTAACAGGTGTGCTTTAGATGATGAGTCGTGGGATGGTTTCAATCCCAAGCTTGTTACGTGACAAGGAGTGGGCAAATATCAAAATTATGCATACCATACCTTACGTTCTGACGTTTATTATTCTGATGTAAACAAATACATCTCTATCATAATTAGTAAGATGTTGGCTCTCTAACAGAGACCTCCTGTGTTCGATCCCGGTTTTGACAGGAAGGTCTGGCAGGGTATAAAAAAACTGGGTAGTGAGGTCCTGTGTCCATATTGGCATGCACATAAAAAAAAATCTTGGCAGTTGGACTTTGTTATAAAAGGAGGTTGCAGCACTGCTGTCTTGGAAATATTTTCTTCTTAACACACTGTATGACATCCTGTCTGCATTAGCCCATGTATCGAAATTTTTGGGAAAAAAATGAATATTTTGGACTGTATTTTACGGGTGTATGATATGTATTTATTGATGTTTCAGCTCCATCCAAGAATTGATGCAAGATCTCCTGACGCTAATTTGGGTGTTCTACTTATTGAGTTCTTTGAGCTGTTTGGTAGAAACTTTAATTACTGGAAGACTGCTATTCGAATAAAGGAAGGTGGCGCCTATCTTCCCAAAGAAGAAATAGCGAAAAATATGGAGAGTGGATACCGTCCATCTTTATTATGTATAGAAGATCCATTGATGCCAAGTAAGTTGATTGGAGCATTAAATACATTTGTCTGGGGGTTTAATACTATTGTGTTAACAGGCATGGTTTCGATCCCCCAGTTCTACATGACAAGGAGTGGGGTCAGCCTGTCCAACCTCTTGGGTTTTCTTTGGGTCTTCTGGTTTCCCCCCTGATGCTAAAGACCCCTACGTGCAAGCGTATTACTGAAATAAAATTGAACCATATGTTAGTTCTGAAATGACCTGGTTTGTGCCTAGTGGACATTAAACATCTCTCGCTCTCTCTCTTTAAATGAACACATTTCAATTTTGTACTTCATTATTACCTTTAACCATTAGAAACATGAAGACACCTTTCAAACTACTGCTGGTGGGCTTATTTTTTTTTTGCTTGGCAAAACAATGTTTTAAATTTAAGCTTGGTTTTTGCGTGTCCGTTTTAATGGCTTTAGATATTTGGAACATGTGTACACAATGAGATTGAGTCATTTAAAGATGCTGTGAAACGAAAGAAGAATAGGTGGACTGAATATAATTGAATTTCACTGTTTTAACAAACTTCTTTATAATTATTTTCAGAAAATGACATTGGACGTAGCTCGTATGGTGCCATGCAGGTTCGACATGCTTTTGATTATGCATATTTAGTGTTAAATGCTGCCGTGGCTCCACAGAACTCGTGCATCATGAAAGGAAGGTAAGAAATGGTAGTATATATTGATAAAGGGGGGGGTTGGGATGGCCTAATGGTCTAGAGTGCTGCGCTTCGACCTCTAGCTGGCCGGTCACCTCTGGCTTGCGGCTGTGGTTTTGAGCCCTAGTGTGACCGTATGTTGCATGGAGATAGGGGTGCCTTCTCAACCTCGTGGGTTTCCTCCGGGCACTCCGGTTTCCTCCCACTGCTAAAGACCCCTACACGCAAGCGAATTATTGAAATAAAATTAAACCATATATGTAAGTCCCGAAATGACCTAGTTGTGTTGAGTGGACAATAAACCCCATTTCTCTCTTATCTCTATATTGATAAACTTGTATACCGGTACCAACATTATCATTGTTACTGGTACATACATAACTCCTCACACTACCACTAAAGAATTTGAGCTTAAATGGAAGGATGAATGTGCCAAGCTCACATACAGCCAGTCACTAGGTGCATACCAATCTGAATTTTAAAATTTTCGGTTGTCATGGCTTCACATTCCCTTATGTATATTGTAATTTGACTATTCCTATGAATTCTTTTGTATTTTATAATTATATTCACATTGTAAAGCACCACAGAGCAGTCACACCGACTGAATGTTCAGGGCTATAGAAAGCGATTATTATTATTATTCAATGAATTCGACAAAAGAATATGATCCACTTTAAACCAGTTTAGTATTTTCATTCTGTTTCTGGTTGTGTAGGGTTCAAATTGATTTGTATAAATATTATGGTTTAACAAACGATCTGTTGTTTCAGTGTTTTGGGTCGTATTATTCGAGTAACAGATGAAGTTGTGTCATATCGTGAAGGTATATGGAAGAAATACAGAATTACCGACATGGAAGAAGAGAAAAATAATAATCCTATTGTTCCGACGTATGCTAGTATGGTCACATTACCCATCACAGAGAAAAAATCACAAGATTTACATTTAGAGTAAGTACATTTACATTGTTGTTCATTATTCGTTCACATTTAGAGTTAGTACATTTACTTTGTTGTTTATTATGGATTTTAGATCATCTTGCTATAGAGTAATTTAAATTCATAAGTAATCCAAGCCTGGACACAACTCAAAAATTTGTGCCTGACAAAATGTCAGGCACAAATCACTTGGTGCCTGACATGGCACAGGTTGTGACTGACAAACATATCGCTGTTGTGTTTCCAAGAAACGAAATAAAACTCAACTGTAGGCCTCGATGAATCCCCTCTAGGCTCTGTCTAGTGTTTTACGAAAAAAAACAAAACAAACCCATTGCCTAGTTCTGAATGGAGTTGCAAAAAAGAAGTGTTTGTATCTTTAGAATAAAGTCCAATCGCCATTCAATGGCATTTAGTTTCAGCATGGTCAAATGGATTTAACAATCGAATGTTGCGTGAACCGTTTATCCATATAGGCCATAGAGAAGTCACGCATTGTTTTTATTCTACCGCAGTATTTCACGCAAATCTCACATTTTAACGAAGTTACAAGACCCACGTGTTCTTGAAGAAAAAAAACATAAATCTGCATCATACTTTGCAAGATCTTCTCGCAGGCATTTGCTGTCTTCAAGGTGTGACTTTTATTAGAATTTGTAGGACAAGAAATGCCATTTTGCTTTGACGAGACGAGACGACCTTCACCTTCGAGATATCTCGCGGTTGACATGTCTATGATGTTATAGGCCTACTGCGTGTATCATCCTCAAACTTTTTGAAGAAAGATGTTATTTTTTGCATAGTGCTAGCCTACAAATTTGGACCAAATTACGTGTTTTTATGTAAATATAGTAAATACAAAGGCCGGATTTTTCGTCTGCTCAAAGCCGGGGACCTCGCTCTCGCGTGAAATTTTTAAGTCTCGAATAAGCTGACCTATTTTTGTCGCACACATGGCACAGAGTAAAAATAACAGAATAATTGTCTGGGTTGATCAAGACTTCAGATTTCCGGATGTTTACAATCTAGACATCGTGGAAGTGGCTACTCAGTTTATACATCAGTTACGATTCTACATTTCTTTTAAAAATATTGGGACGGACAAATTGACAGGAACAATAAAATTTGTGCCTGACATGTCGTAAAATTGGGACGGACAACGTCCGTGTCCGGCCGCTTGTGTCCAGGCTTGAAGTAATCTATTGGACAATCAGTATCTCCTCAGCTTTTATCTGATTATGTCTGTATAAAATTATACAGTAAAGATGATCCGTTTTCCCACAATTTTAAAAAATCTGTACTAGAGATGCATGTGGTCAGTGCAATGTCAAATCTGTGGTTTGCCTAGTTGTTAAGAACACTTAAACTCTATCTAAAATTGTGATATATCCAGTTGTTAAGAACACTCAACCTTTCAAAATTGTGATATATCAAATACTGATCCTAAAGATATATTATTTCCATAAGTATGTGTTATAGTTTATTTCCCAACTAACAGTGGGATTGTACATGTCAGGAATTAATTAAAATTTCCAGCTTTGAGTTACGCTAACATTAGAGTAACATTGTATTTTTAACGATATATTTCTTCTTTCAGATCTAATAATAACCACGATCCCTCCTCTCATTCTAATCGTAATCAGCGTGATGTCGGTACCGAAACCACCCCTGATCAAGATAGTGAGAATTCTGATTCGTGTGGTAATAGTTCCGGTTATAAATCATCAGCTAGTTCTAATAATGCTAGTTCTGGTCCCGATACAGTAAGTTTACCTACGTGCTTTGTATACATACCATTATTTATTATATTAACAGAACTGGCCATGAGTTCACAGAGCAATCTCGGAGTTACGAATTTCCTCAAAATTGTTAGCGTTATTTTATTGATAAAACTTTTGTTATTTTAATATCAAATACATTAATAAGAAGCTATGTGCAAAGTTTTGTGTTACTGTTTCAAAGATATTTCTCATAAACAGTGATTGAAATTTGAGTAAATCCTTAACTAGAGTCTGAAAATGCCTTGTGAACTCAGGACCAGGTTTTCTGCAGCCGTTAAATCTCTGCAGCTGCAGTGAGTGGTGTTTAGGCCTTGAATTTCAGTCAGGATTTTATTAATGTAGTACTTACTGTTGGATGTTAATTTACAAATTGAATCATGTTCAACCATTTACATGGTTTACAAAAAATAGACTAGAGCTAAGTGTCTCCTAATTTTCTCAAATACTGCAATTTGAAAAAGTCTTGTTCTCTAACATTTGGCAACTGAAATGGCCTTTGTTGTAAAGAAATAAACCAAGGATGGCATGTGAGAGTTTTGAACTGTAATAGTAAGTAGAGGAGGACCACACTACACACAAAACACAATCGATAAGATAAACTACAGACAATACGAGAAAGAAACAACAAATATCAAATATATATCCGGTTTATATAAGAATTTGAACAATTAGTTGATCTATTTTTAATGGCTTATTGGGACTAGCATGAAATTAATTTCACCTTGAATCATTGATTCCTAATCCTCAACTAAAACAACTTTGGATTGAAAGAGTTTTTGTCCATTGATATCATTCTTGGTTATGTTCTGTTAAACTAGAAATAGTCTATATACTTCCCCCATCTCCATTTGCCCAGTAGGACATTAATCCCCATTTCATTTCTATGTACTTCTTAATTGTATAGAAAAATATAAACTGTTTTCTGAATATGATGACCAAACAAATAAAACTGCCATTCTTCTTTTCAGGATAGTGACACAAATACAGAAGTGGCCACAGTCAGCAAGACACCACCCAAGAATCGTGCCAGTTCAGTGCCTGTACGTGACTTGCCTCGCAACAGCAGAGATACAGTGACAGGGTTTGCTTCTAAATCCAGAGACACAAGTGCAAGTAGTGCTTCGTCCATTCGGTCGGGACATGCTCACAACCGTAGTTCATCTGTTAACACTCCAACGAGTTATCACTCAGATAGAACAGACTCAAATTATCACAATCGTGGAGGTCACAGCAATTCAAATAAATTTCGTAGTTACGTCTCTCATCAAAATGCAACAAAAGTGTTCAACCGAACGAGTGGCAAACGGCGGAAAAACACAGTCAATAAGAAAGAAAATATTCAGGGCACAAACCATAGGTGATGAGAATTAGTTGTGTGAAAGGATAATATCTTGGTGTACATTTATTTGGTGCATGTGTAATGTATGTGTGGTTTTTGTGACATATTGTTATAAAAAAAAAAGATTTTGGTGAAGTTTTGAAGAAAAAACGAAGAGACGGATGCTGGATAAAAAAAAGTTTTGGGCTACATGTCTTTATATGACTCAGCCTTTTTGATGGAAACCATTTGGAAATCTCGATTTGAAGAGATAAGCGTTTTAGAGACTGAAGTTTATGCCGATTTGGTATACTGTTAATTGTTAAAAACTAAATTAAGTTAATTATTTTTTTTCTTTTTAGAAGACTAGCTGAAAACTTTATGTTCCGAGCTTGGTTAGCTGTGGAATAAACAACGCAATTTGTCAGTCAGTTTCTTGGAGCTAGTCTTTTTATATTTTACTGGTATTTTAATTATCATTGCTGCACAATTTTGTTAAACATTGGTTGGAATTGATACACCAAATGTTAAATGCAATTAGCAGTTTAAATTCTCAAATATATATCAAATGCAATTTAAAACCAAAAAATTAAGTTTGTTTGACTGGATGCTGTCAAGGTTCTAGTAAAAGAATTAGTTTGTATGAAAATTATTGTGTGCATATCAGCTGATTCAAAATTTTAGTTCACAAAGTTGCCTTATTTGATGCTACAAAAATAAATGTTGAACATTCCAGTAACATCTTTAAAACTACGGTTGTCTCTTTACCTCTGGTATTTTTTAAGAAAAATATTTTTAAAAGTGCAGTAAAAAAAAATAATCCCATCATTCAGAGGTAGAAAGATATTCTGAAGATTTTTAAAGTTTTTAAATCACAGTGAAATGAAGTATTTTTCATGGAAGGAAGTCGTAATCCTCAACTTCCGGTTTTTGCTGTTGCTGAACTAAAAGGTTATTTCGATTTTTGAGTTTGTGTTATTTCTTTTAGGAATACCCTTTGTACGTATTTCCATTTTGTGTTTGTTCATGCTTTGTCAAAAAAAAGATCTCACTGGATCAAAAATTAATGTTAGGATTGAATCACTGAATTGATCCACATTATGTTAATCTGGACAATAATCCTTGAAATCTCCACATTTGAGAACCATATTTATGGTGAGATCCTAATGTAGAAATTATATATACTTAAAAATACAACTCCTTAATGAAATGTATTTTGTTTAATCAGTGATTGGGTTAAATTCATAAGATATGAGTTACATTCATAAGGTATGAGTTAAATTCATAAGGTATGAGTTAAATTCATAAGGTATGAGTTAAATTCATAAGATATGAGTTAAATTCATAAGGTATGAGTTAAATTCATAAGATATGAGTAAAATTCATAAGATATGAGTTAAATTCATAAGATATGGGTCAAATTCATAAGATATGGGTCAAATTCATAAGATATGAGTCAAATTCATAAGATATGAGTTAAATTCATAAGATATGAGTTAAATTCATAAGATATGGATTAAATTCATAAGATATGGGTCAAACTCATCAGATATGGGTTAAATTCATCAGATATGAGTTAAATTTATAAGATATGGGTTAAATTCATAAGATATGAGTTAAATTTATAAGATATGAGTTAAATTCATAAGATATGGATTAAATTCATAAGATATGGATTAAATTCATAAGATATGGATTAAATTCATAAGATATGGATTAAATTCATAAGATGTGAGTTGAATTTATAAGATATGAGTTAATTTCATAAGATATGAGTTAAATTTATAAGATATGAGTTAAAATCATAAAAAAGCACATGAAACATTTGACTAATTGAAGTGCTAAATAGTATTAATTATAAGTTGATTATCCGGTTCATGTTAGAAAGTTTCAAGATTTTGTGTAATACTTGTAAAATAATTTCTCACATTTTAATTAAGGCCATAGAAATCAGGATCTTATTCTTATGATTTAGAAATGTAAATTCTTATATACATATTACTTGATAATTCCTCCGCAGGTGCCATTAACAATTGAAATTAATGTAATACCTTACATATATTCATTATGATCTCTATTTTCATATATCTCTTATTCAAGAAAATATATAATGTATGATAATAAGGATCAAGTGCCAAATTAATTTACATATACCGTGCTAAATCCCTCTTTGCTTCAAGCCTGTGTTCCTCATCTTTTGTGTTTAAAAAATTTAGAATAGTACTCCATCTCTACTCTACCTACATGTAATCTAACGATACATGTATCTAATTTTCAAGTGTGAATTATAGTTAAAAATTTAGATAACAAGAAGTTGATTATAGAAAACAAAATCCCCCCCCCCCCCACTCCCCTCCCCCAAACTGTGTCCATTGTTTGATAAAAAATAAAGAATTAAGAAGTACCAGTACTACAAAACAACCCGTGATTTTATTCTCGATTGATTTTAGTCCAAATAATAAAATTAATATAAGAATTGAGTGTTGTTTTACTTTGAGTGTCATTTTAAAACTTGCCTTGGCTTCTTTTCGCAGGAGCTGTTTACGTTTTAAAGAAATAAGACATCGGTTAGAACCATAAATAAGATGATCAGTATTATTAACAGACCTTTTCAAGTAATTTGTTTATTGGCATGAGGTCAATTAGCTATTTGATTATATCAATCTGTGTTCACTTTTGAAATAATTATTAATATGTTCCAAAATAAGAAAAAAAAGTCCAAAAATCATGGAAATTTTAGATATTATTTTCTGTGAACGAAGTGATATTTGAATCATACATGTGTTATTGCATAGTTTATATTATTAAATACAATATTGAATTTAGTACATAAATGTAATTGTTTATAAAACATAAAATTACTCTAATATTGAAGATAGTATTCTTAAATAATTTATGAATTAATCTAATTTCTTTTTGTCTAATCTTAATCTTTTCTCCTTCAAAATCTATTATTTCTTTGTATGTTGTGTTAACTCATTTCTTTAATATCGTTCTGCTCATGTGATTACCTATTCTATATGTACCTTTACTTACTATACATTAGACTCTCTGCTCATTATTCAAATGATAATATTCAATTCAAAATGTTATTTAAGTTTTATACCCAACAAATATCTTTTATTACTATTATTTATGTTTGTTCATAAGTTAAAATGAGTTCATATCATACTTAAAGGGGAAAAAAGCTATGTTATCCTCTATTATTATTTTCCATGTTGTTGAGTCCTGTTTGAATAAGTTGATGTATATAGTGCTGTAATTATTCATTGTAATATTAAAAAAAAAATCCTTCATATTGGAACCTGTCATTAACTGAATCGAAAAGAATCGCAGTCCGGTGTAATTTGAATTTGTTTTTCTCATTATTCGTGTTCGAAAATGTATGAAATAGAATGGTTGAAATTAAGCAGTGTATGTGCGATTTTCTCATTTTCCTGTAAAGATGCATGAATTGAAATGGAGGAAAGTTCAAACAATAAGTAATTCGTGAACAAAAAAAATATGAATTGAAATAGTTTCTCATCATTTGTACATATATTATATACCAAAAACACATGAATTAAGACAGGAAAATATAGGGCAATTTGTGTTAATTTTCACTTCATACATGTTTATAAAAATATGAATTTAAATTGAGGAAATTGGAGCAAATTCCAGCTGTGAATTATGTGATTAATTTGGATTCAGATAATGATGTGTTTAACTTACATTGTATGTACATATATATCATGAGGAATGTATACCAAAAATATACTCCAAAAAAAATAATAAAAAAAATTGTGAAAATATTGGAATGAAGTGACTATGTATATACAGCCATTTATTTTTTAGGGATATCTCATAATTTAATTTCTCTTGTCTTTCATTCTTCCATCCTGTTTTATTTCTTCTTTCTATCAATGAAATGAATCTATTTCCTGATTGATTCTGCCAGTTTAAGGAACAAATAGATTCTTACATAGGTGTATGTACCCTACTGAGTCAATATAGTTTATTGCCTAGTTTCGATAAATTTACGTATTGTTTTTTTTTTTTTTTTTTTTTTAATTCATTGAAAAGTTATGAAAATTGATTATTCAGATTACTGGACATAAAACTACAATAAAAGGGTTATAAATAATTTATTTCATATCACTATTGATTGCTAAAATATTTCCTAAAGAAATTTTATGAAAAATTGACAGATTTGAAAGAAATATTTTCATATCAATATTGATTGAAAAATTTTGTCTCATAAACACAATTATATGCATTATTGGTACTGATAAAAACACATGAATATTATTGAAGTTTGTTATACAAGGGTGATACACCTATGTGATGATCTATTTAGTTAATGTCCTAATTTTGGGTTATCTTAACAACTCTTTATGCTAATAGAATAAAAGATTATTGTCCCAGTGCAATAAAAAATGTAGTAAAAGTCAAGCCAGCTTATAAAGAAATGTATGGAAATAATTTTATCAGAAATAAAACACTCAAACCCAATAAAAAAAACAAAAAATGATTTGCATTGTTTTACTTTTTATTTTTAATATTAAGAGATTTATCTACTAAATGTAGAGTTGTCTTGGATATTAATATACTTGTTTGTGGTACATGTAGCAATTGGAACAGTTATGAGAACTTAGCATTGCCCTTCCCAATGATGAACCATAAATTGCATTTGAGGTGCTAGAAGTGAAATGGATTTACGTCATACTTTTCTCCTTTTCTGAGCTAATGAAGATTGGCATAGGCCATACAGTTTGCTATGTCCATATTAGCAAGAGTATAATATACTGGTCAGAATAGCGCTGTGAAAGGGTTCATCCTCTTGTGACCCCTATGCTTCCCAACAAATTTGAAAGGAATCATTTAAAAAATATACTTCACAAGGTTTTTGACCTCAGGGGGACAACCCTGGAACAGAAAATTGTGTATGCTTAAAATTTATGCGGTTCATCCACTCATGACCACAATGTATTCCCTCACAGAGAATTTGACAGAATCCATCCAAAACTATTCGCTTCAAGAATGGAAAGTTGTGAAGGATTCATTCACTTAATTGTGTTAACAATGTTTTCAACAAAGGGGGGATAACTGAGGAACTGAATGTTGAAAATAAATACACAATTTGAATCATTCCAACTCAATTTGAAAACCAGTAAATAATAGCCCCCACAAAAATACCAGCACATAAAAAGTGGGGTCCAACATCAAAGTTTAACTTTTCCTGTTTTTATTCCAGTGGTAATTTACTGCAAGAGCTTGTGTTTATTCCCATTGTATTCTTGTTTGAATATTACTTTGTTTGACAATTAGTTAGAGATTTGTACATAATAGGAGCTGTTTTATAACTAAAATATAAAGGAACTTGCAGCAAATGAGAAATAAATTGGGTATTAAATCCACTTGACATAAACTAGGTCATTTCGATGATTTGCTTTTGGTAAGTGGCCTTTAGCAGTGGGTTGGGTAGGCAAATCAACCATCAATATGTATGTATACATAAGAATACATGTAAATTGGTCCAAAAACTTAAACTCAAATATTATTTCATAAATATATTTTAATACAAAACACACGAAAATAACATATTAGTACAAATTTATTGAAATAATATATTTGATACAAATATGTATGGTTTTATCTATACTATTGAAATACAGGTAACAGATGTTACATTGTCTCTACCATATATTTGATACAAATATGTATGGTTTTATCTATACTATTGAAATACAGGTAACAGATGTTACATTGTCTCTACCATTAGTTGGCGCCTAATGTGCACTTCACACATTGCACATCCCATTATGTCAAATAATGGTAGAGGCAATGTGCCAAGCGTACATTATTTATACTAGTAGAAATACTAGTATATTAGGTTCTTTAATGGTCTCAAGCTTAAGACATTGCGTAATACATTGAAAACATTAAACCACACATATTTGTAACTATTGTTCCCAGTTTCAAACACCAGTAACAAAATATGTATTTATATTATAAATCAAATTAAATGCTAAATCTTATTCTAAGATGCAATCAAAAAGATTAAATGCTAAGTTATGTTCGATTCTACAATTCTGTTCTCAAAAGGGTGTTGAAAAGACCAAAGCAACTAAAGTAATTTGGAGCTATAAAAATCTCTATATATGTATATTGTCATAAAAAGATACAAATTTTAAATGAAAATTACAATCCAGTAAATAAACTATATATATATATTGTCATGGACAGAGAAATTTGACTAGGTTCACACATTTATAGACAAAATATCTTAAAATTTCAATTTTTGAACAAAATATTGTTCAAAATTTGTTTTTTTAAAATCAAAATATTTTTCAACAAAATTAGACAATAACTTATTACCAATGTTAACTTCCCAAATAAATTGGAAGGCGCATGCGGACCACCATAAGTAAATTAACATACACAGCTGATTGGAGAAACTAATTATTATACACCATGCTATGCCATAGAAAATACAGGATACAATCAAGGGCGTGGATTTGTAATAAGTTTTGGGGTAAGGGTGAACCCTGGAACCTTTCATTACCAAACCAAAATAATAATTTACTGTACCAGCTTAACTAGGGGTAATATAATGACATATGGAAAAATTGACTATCGTGAAGACCAATTACTGTGGAGAGACTTTAGGCAGCGGTTAGATAGCCTTCAGAACGGGATATAAACCTGAAAATCTGTCCTAGTGATCAAAATCATGGGAGGACAGAGACATATTCGTCCCCCCCCCTAAATCCACACCCATGGATATTATTTATCACTGTATAATATTACACTAGGCTCAGTAAAAAACAGAAAGAGAGAGCATACACACACACAAACTACATTTAAATCATTTTGAGACTAAAATAAAGATCAACTTTATTTCAATAATTCGCTGGCACAGGAGATGGGGCTAAATGCCCACTCGACCCAAACTAGGTCCTTTCAGGAGTAAACCAATGAGATTGAACAGGCCTACTATTTGTCACATACAGCACACTGGACTCAATAACTGACCTTATGATCCAGTAATAAGCGAGATAATTATATGTTATAAATATGATGTCCTGTGTATTTTCAGGTCAATACAAAATGCCATGGAATATACATGTATGTACATTTTTTCAGGCCAGCATTTTCCATCTTCGCTAGCCAAGGGTTACAAATCGTATCCTTTGGCTAGCGAAGATGCCAGGCCCATATATATTAAGCCTATAAAATTTGGAGGGGCTACAGATTTTTGTGGAGAGGCTGAGGATGTGGCCATCTAAAAATTCTCCTAAGAAATCATTATTCTTGGCGAAATATTGGGTTGGGGGGGAGGGTTCGAGCATTTTTGACCCTGCAGTACATTGGGCCTTCAGAATGTGATCAAATTGTAAATGAAAAAGATGCCTGATATCTTTTATCTTTCATGATTCAATAGCAGAAGGTCAAGGCATCAGGGCGTTATCAAATATCTTTACTCAATTAAAATATAACCAAAGCTAGAAATAATTACAACATACAGAATAAATAAATGATGTTAGATAAAATACATTTAAACATAATACAATAATATTGATACAATAATATTAATACCATAATATTTTTATACAATTTTAGATAATGTGTCATATGAGACCAAAATAATAATGTTATCTTTTCAGTTGATTAACAGTACTAGATCAATATATATATATAGTTTTATTAATGGGCCAGTCTCGTTAGTACATCTACCTACTCTGACTTATTACACTTTACATATAGAGAGAGACACATACAAACTAGGTCATTTCGGGACTAACATATGGTTTAATTTTATTTCAATAGTACGCATGCGCGTAGGGGTCTTTAGTAGTGGGAGGAAACCGGAGGACCCAGAGAAAACCCACGAGGTTGGACAGGCGACCCTGCTCCTTGCCACGTACAACAGGGGATTCAAAACTACGCCAGTTGACTGAATGACAGGCTTTATGATACAGCGTGCGCACGCTAACCATTCGGCCATCCACTCCCCCTTATTTATATAAACTATATAGGCCTATATATAGAAAAGTTTATAAAGCTGAAAAATGCAACACTCTAGAAAAGGCTTATTATAGTTTAAATCTCAATTGACAATTGAAAATTTACTACTGTAGTTATAACTGTGTCTCTCCCTTTAACTCCATGTCAAATTAAAAAAGAATGAGTCCTAGTAACATCTGTTTCCTTTAATACTCAGACAACAGGTATTTAATAAGTTTGTTAAAACACTAGTTCCAACTAAAATATTCAATTTTCTACACTGTTATTCATTTAACTTGTTTAAACTGTTATTCATTCAATGTTCGTAATTCAACCTTTTGGTATAAATTCAACTTTCTACACTGTTATTCATTCAACCATTTGTTATTAGTAATTCAACCATCTGTTATTAGTAATTCAACAATGGTATAAATTCAACTTTCTACGTATTCGTAATTTAACCTTCCGGTATAAATTCAACTTTCTACACTGTTGCTAATGGTGGATTTCGTCTTTCTTCCTGGTAGGAATGTTGACTTGCCTAAGAAATAAAATATTAAAAATTATTAGTTTGTCCAAAACAGAAAAAAATATAAGTTCTAATCAGAAATCATCTTGAGAAACTAAATAAATATCTTAAATTTATTAAATAATACAGTAATAGTCAATATGAATTCATTTTTTAGCAATTAAAACCTTAAACCGGTGATGGTCAGTTGTGTTATCTAATACCTAATTATTTCATGGCTTAGACGATTTCATTATTTAACATTACATTAAGAAATGAAAAAATGAAATGAAATAAAGTCCAACTCCCTGCTGTTCTACTCCGACTAGGCTAATGAAGATGGGCATATGCTATACAGTGTGCCATGAGTGAAATTTGGCCCGAACAGCGTCGCTACGGCCTTATGATATATTGAATTCTTACTGTTAAGGGATCTTTTACGTGCATGCCAATATGTACACAGGGTTAGATTTTTGTCCAATCCAAACAACTATGTTGTCCCTTGCAAGGCCCTCCTGTCCTGCACCACTGACAAGAGTGAGCCACGCCTGAAATCCTAATGAACTTCTCTGCCAATGTAGGGATCGAAGACGGAACCTCTAGGTTAGAGATCCCAACTTCTTACTCACTGAGCCACTGTGGCTTCCCTCATTTAGTATCAAGGATAGATAATCTACTACTTTAGATTCATTTAGATTAAAAATACTGAATGGAATAATTATTTTAGAGATTCAACTTTGGGAGAAAGTTCATCAAGATTTTTCGGCTAGGTTTCCCCTTGTCAGATGTAAAGGACGGAGGGCCTGACTGACAAGTACAGCTGTCTAGTTGTTCGTATGGGATGGAAAACTGAGGTCACATGTACACATTGGCATGTATGTAAAAGATCCCTTGGCAGTTGGAATTTGATGTAAGAGTAGGCCATAGCACCGCTGTCTAAGCAAAATTTCCCGCATAGCACACTTTATGACGTATGCCTGTCTTTGTTAGCACAGTCGGACCAGAACAGTTGGATCTGTAAGCTGGGATTCTTGCAGTAACAGGGATTCTGTTTTAGTATCCAAAATGCAGTTTAACAAATCCTTTTCAAATTCTGATACCAACTGACAAGCAAATGTGAAAGTGGAGTTAAAACTTTTCTTATTGTTAAATTATTTTCTAATAATGAAAGTAGCCTAAAGAAAATAATTTATAACTTACTAGGTGGCTGTGTAATTTTTGAAGTTAGATGAATAAATGGCTCAACTAGAGATTGCCGATTAGCAACCGAAACTTCCCATAAACGAACTGGAAAAAAAAACATATTAATTAAGTTAAATGTCTGTGTTATGAAAATATGTTTAATCAAAGTACTTAACTACATAATTAAAATCATTATACAAACAATAATCTTGCAGGACTAGGGTAGGCCAGATGGGTAATGGAATGCAATCATTCTACATGTAATGAGTAATGAAAGATTTGAAAAGTAATTAGTATTGGAAAGTACTTTTGTATTTCAATTAAATTGCACTCCAAAAACCAATTACATTTCAATAAAATTTTATTGCAAATACCGGTATCAATGTATCCAACTATGTCAAGTCTTAAATTAAAATTTAAAAAAAAAAATCAAATCAGTTTCAAAAAACCATCAATAAAAACTAACTTTTTTTTTAATAGGGCAGTTTTTGTATGTCAAACCTTAAATTTTAACGTCTATGAAGAAAATTGTGTAAATACAAATACATAAGAATTTTAAAAAAAATTCAAATTAGTTTCAAATAACTTTCATTAATTATCTTTTTTTTAATAGTGCAGTTTTTGTAGACATTTAAGTCTTGATGTACTGACCTTTTTCTTTAGTTGACCATTTTAAAGCTGTATTAAATTCTACTTGTCGAGCTTCATTAACTTCACTTTTATTACCAATAACTATAATACTCACCTGTAGCAATACATAGATCTAAATTATTATCTTCAAACCTTATACATATCTTATTATATTTCCAATATATTTTTCAAAATTCTTTATCAAAGCTATTAAAAGTGATTTCTTCTTTTTCAGAATTCAATACTTGACTACCAAGTGAACGGTAAAATCAGAATTCAATGGAACCACTAAACAATAATAAAATGGAGTAAGATCTCTCTTCAATTAAACACAGCTTGTTTGATAAATAAAAGTAATTTAAACTAGGATATCAAGAATTTGGAGAGGTAATTTTTAATTGACATTTAAAACTTGAAAATCCTAATGTGAGGACACATTAGGTTTATTTACAATTTATTTACTGAAATAAGTTAAATATCGCCTTTCTAGTGAACAAAATTGAATGATTACAGCTATATCTATTGGTAAATTTGTTTATATATAATGGTAAACATGCACATATGCAGTCCTTCACGTTTAAGGGGCGCACGTCGGCTTTCCTTTGTGGGAGTCATTAAAGACATCTGCAAATTAGCTAAATCGCTCTTCTTACTATTGAGATTAATAATACCCTAGTTTTTGTTTACTTTAAAACTGCATTTATTTAAGGTATCAGGAGCTTTTTATGGCTCCGCACAATTTTATAAACGTGAAGGAGAAGGACTTCATATAGGCATAATGAATGAATGAAATGGGGTTTAACGTCCTACGCTTCTGCACCTAACCTGGGTTAATTGAAGACAGGCATACGCCATACAGCTTGCTATGAGGGAAATTTAACTGAACTGAATTCCAACTGCCAAGTAATTTCTGGTGCTTTCAATGATTCTACAGTTTTTAAAATGACTAACCTTGTCTCTCATTTTTTCAATTTCTTTTTTTAAAGTGTCTAATCTTTGAAATGAATCCCAGCTTGTCACATCATACACCAGAGCAAAACCCTGGAAAAGAGTTTTAATAAACATAAAGCTAAAACACCAAGGTACATAATTATCTATATTTGAATGTCATAAGCAGTAGTAGAAACAAGTAATTAAAATAAATGTCAAATATATTTAATATTTTCTCATTGAATTGGAGCCACCCCCCTTAAACCTGAGTAGGCCAACCTGTTACCTCGTGAACCAGCTTCTTACTCACAGAGCCATTTTGCTCTCGGTATGTGAAAAATAGAGAGCTATGGGTTTAAACATCCACTCCACTAACACAAACTAGATTATTTCAGGATTAACATATGGTTCAAATTCATTCCAATAATTAGCTTGTGGGTAGGGGTCTTTAGCTGTTGGAGGAAAGTGTAGAAAACTCACAAAGTTGGACAGCCGAATCTATTACTTATTTGGTGAAATTGGGAAATCAAATCAACGCAGCTTGACTCAATGTCGTCAATGACAAACACGTTCAATGTTCATCTAACAAGCAGTCATGCACACATTAAATCATTCTGGCACCCAATCCACCTTCTCCATATGTAACAAATTCTTAAATGAATCTTTAAAACAAATTCTTGATCAAAATGTGTGTCAAACAGATCACAAAATTACTTACATCAGGAAAAGTAAGATAATGTTTAGGCATGTCTGTTATAGCATCCTGAAATTAAAAAATACACTAAATTAACCCTCATTATTACATAAATATCTAACTGATTATTTAGCAATTCTCTGTTCTCTTTGAAGCCGATATGAGCCACAGTGATCGACTAAAACAATAATGATCAACAAAAAAGCATCTTTTCATCAATTAACTAAATGTTAAGGATAGCCCCATTGTAGTTAACTTTGCCAATGTTGTTTATAATTTTATATCAGAATCATAAATACAACCTACCAATCCTGCTGTGTCATATATTCGAACTCTTTCTTTAACTCCTCGATCAGTCTCAATTACGGCATTGTATATATCCTCAATAGTCGCATGCATGGGCTGTAAAAGAGAATTTATCACAGAATAGGTCTATGCACAATGGCAAAAATAATAAGAAAATTAAATCATAAATACACACAATTCATTTAGGGGATATTATCAGAGAAACGCCATAATGGCTGGATAAAAAGAAATCTTAATAACCCTTCTTTAACCTGATCCGTAAGGTTTAACAAAAATATAAAATATAAGTCTTATATCTTACACTGCCAATTTTGTGGTTTCCATACAATAGCTGTTCTATCAGAGATGTTTTGCCAACTCCAGAAAATCCGCAAACTAGGATCTTGTTGATTTTTCCCATCTTATGCATTCAGCCTTTATAATTTGTTATCCTCATACCAGGCCTGGAAATAACAGTTTTAGATGTACCCGGTACCTGACAAAATGTCAGGCACTAATGAAATAGTAGGTTACCTGACATATTCAACTTAGTGCCAGACATGTATCAATAATATCAATAAAAAAGACAAATCAGTGACGGACAAAATGACAGGCACCAGAGGTTTTTATGCCTGACAAAGCCTGGATTTTTGCCTGTCATTGTCAGTGACAGGTGCCTCATTTCCAGGCTTGTTCTCAAACAAGTTATAAGTGGATGACTCTTGCCTTTATTTGTCTACATACAAGTTTTAAATAATAATTTATAGGCACTTTATTTGACTGTGCTCCTAATACCTACTACACTTTTATTGCTAAATTTATGGGTTGCATTGCAACCGGTAGAAAATTAGGTTCGATTTCAGTAACGCACCTCTACCAGTTCCCGGGGTCGTAGAGACTTGAAATTTTCAGGGGGTGTTCAAGGCTAACAATGACCTCACACCAAATTTCAGCTAAATCGACAGAATATTAAAAAGAAGTTAGCAATTTAATCACTAAATCAGTAATGAAAATCAGGCCTTCTTCTTTAAGATGAATATGTGGGGTTGGAGGATTGCTGAATAATTAGCATGTGTGTACTGTATAGTATCACAAGGTCTGTCATTGTCATTCACTCATTGCGTCAACTAGTAGGCCCATGGTTTTGATTCACCGGTTGTATGTGACAAGAAGTAGGATCGCCTGTCAAACCTCATGGGTTTTCTCTGGGACCACCCTCAGCGAAATGAGCTAGTTTGTGCTGTTCAGTTGACGTCAACCTCATTTCTCCCTCTCTCTCACTACTCTCACTGAGTCTCTCAGGCTCTATACAATACTATAGACATAACATAGTCTTATGTGGAGTCTTTATGACAAATACTGACAAAAGGTACGTTTGGCACGTTTACAGTGTAGCCTACATTGCTTCTTCTTCTTTTTGGTGTTTAACGTCTGCTTCCACTTAAGTGATATCGCAGACAAGACATAGGAGAGCCGAAGCTGCTTCCTGTTTTTTAGAATATGATTTTGCAATCTTTCCATTTTTGGCCTTAGGATTTGGTTTAGTGGGAAGTACTTCCCTTTATTTAATAAAAAACATATCGTTTGGTAGATGATCTCTTGAAGACTCTCTTCTGCTTCTGGATTGGTAGATGTCATCTTTGTGGGATTAGTTTTTATGTGCCAGGCCCGTCTTATCGTGACCTCCCCTTACTCCACTATCCCACTTTATAGGTTTGGTATCTGTTTTTTTGGCAGAATAGTGTTTAGATACCGAGCCAGTCTGATCATGACTCCCTCTTACTCCACTATCCTGCCAGTTATGCAGATGTTATATTGTTATTTTTGTTAGTATAAATAAATTAAAAATAAATAAATTAAAGGAAATAAATTGAAATAAAAGGAATAAAATAAATTTGAAATAAATAAACTACAGTAAATAAAATAAAATAGGTAAAGTAGGGTAAAGTAAAGTAAAATAAATAAATTAAAGTAAATAGATGAAAATTAAATAAATTAAGAATATTCATAAAAATAGATAATAAAGAGTTAATTGAATAAGTAATAAGATGAAAATAAAAATGTAGGATGGTTGGGCTTCCTTCGAGAGGACGTTTTTACTCAACCACCCTTATTTGTAAAAATAAATTAAGAGAAAATAAGTAAAAAATAAAGCCATAAAAATAGATTTTTAGGATGGTTGGGCTACCTTCAAGATACTTCACTATTCTACCTAGTTTAAATATAAATTAATAGAGAAAATAAGTAAAAAATAAAGCGATAAAAATAGATTTGTAGGATGGTTTGGCTTCCTTCGAGAGGACGTTTTCACTCAGCCATCCTATTTCACTATTCTACCTAGTCCAACTGTGTACATTAACTCATGGATTTGTTCGCGATTTTCAATTTTTGATCTGGTTTCGGGAAGAGCAGGTTCTTAGTGTTGAATGGTATGTTGTTTGTCTCCATCATTCTCACTAAGTCCTGTCTCTCTTCCTTGTATACCTCGCAGTCTACCAGGACATGGTTGGTGGTACATTCCTCTCCGCACTCACAGATGATGACTTGGTATTTGAAGTCTCGCAGCAGCTCTTTCACCCTTAGTTTCGATATAAGTTTGCATATATCTCGTCTAGGGTGATTGACCGCTGTTTTGGTGTAGATCTCGTCATCCAGCCGGAATCTGTATGTGTCAAGTTCAACGAGATTTAATTCCCAGTATGAATTGACCTGTCTTTTGACCATACTATAGATTTCCATGGTGCTGTAGTCTATGGTGCGGAGTGGTGCTGTGTCCTTGAGACCTTCGTTGGCGAGTAGATCTGCCTCCTCGTTTCCTCTAATTGTTGACATGTGATGGAATCCACACGAGCTCCAATTTGCTTCCCTTCTCCAGAACCCTTTGATATAGCTGCCTGATTTCCAAAATGACTTCTGGTCTTGATTCCGAGTTGTCATTTTGGATTGAAATCAGACTGCTCAGAGAGTCACTCGGAATGACAAATTTACCGAAATTGCATCACGAATGGCAACAAGCTCTGCAGTGTACACCGAACAGTTATTGGGCAGTTTCCTGCTAGCCTACATTGCCAAATTTATCGACTTAGTAGTGCATGAAGATATATTAGAGTTAACTGAAGCATGAATCAAAACAATTACCGAAAGATCATTGGTAAGATGCGATCAATTAAATAATCAAACAAGATCAACAATTTTTCAATGACAGCTGTCAGCCATGTTTGTTTACATTTTTATGTGAATTGTCTCCCTTTAGTCGTATGATAGTCTTGCTCTCAGGGGCGACTGATAAAGAAACTCATAATTTCAGAAAAGCAACATAGATGTGGCCGATGTGACATAAAGGAAATAGAGAAATAAAGTAGAATTATTTACATTTTTCTTTTAAAAATATAATCAAATAATAAAAAAGATCAGACAATTATAGACAAAGGAGGATATCCCTGAAAAATATGTTTTTTTCTTCAAAATATTCATATCCAAATCATATAGCGCTAAAGAAAATTAAGCCTATATTTTTTTAAAGGTACAAAACAAACTTCACACTGTATTAACAAATGATTAAATCTGGAAAGACGTCCTTCCTAATAACGAAAAAAAACTCAGCGTAATATAAGACAAAAGCAGGATTAACAAGATATTTATTATATATCGCAAATAGTCATAATACAAACAACGGTTGAAATATTTCATATTCGAAGACAATATAAATTTACATAATATAAAACATGTAATAAATAAAATGGAACCGGTCCCCGAGTGTTTAGTCGAGAGTTGATTCGGTTATGCCAACCTTGACGTTTTTATTCTGCGAACGGGGCGCATAAACACGGACCAACTCTTCGCACTAAACATTCGGTTTGATATAAAGGACATCGGAATTGATTTGAAGTTTAAAATACAAAATAACAATATATACATGTACTGGTCTTGAATACGCCGATTTTTCTGGTGTTGAATCAGCCTGGTGTTGAATACGCCAGGATTCATAATAAGTATTGTAACTGATCGAACAATGGCAATTTACATCACAGAAACAACTACCGGTATCAATTAAAAGATAAACTTTCGATCTAAGAGTTTCCGATCTTGTCATTCAAAACATACCGGAAATCAGTTGGAAAGGATCTGTAAACATAACCTAATCAGATATTATGCCCTATATATTGTTAAAATAGCAGATTAGTAGAACTTCTTTGTAAAATCATAATCCATTCACAGTAATTATATGGCCATTAGGCTCCCGGCGCAATATTTTTAAATACAATAATAGTTTCAGTTTTATTATTATTTTTAAAAATCAGATTCATAAAATCTAATTATAAACGCATGAAATGTTCGCAGAAATTATATGGGCATGCTCCCTAAGAATTTTTTTTTTTTTTTTTTTCACTCAAACAACAATCTACTTATTTTTCTAAATTATAGATTTTGTAATTACACTGAGAAGGTTAAAGGGAACATGTTTCCCAATAATAATCCAATTCTTTTATTTAATTTAAAGCTAATCAAGTTTAGTATATTGTCAGTTAAAGGCATTCATACCTTTTGTATTGTAAAGCTAACTTTTTGTTTTTTTAAGGTAGGAAACCTGATGAGGCGACAACAGAGAACGCCAGAATGTCTGATTGGGTTGTTTCTGCATGTTCAGTATCTCAATCTAGGAAGGAAGTGGACAGGATGGACCTTGATTGGGAAATAAAAGAAGCGTCACCTAAGTGGGCATAACGCGAAATCCGAATGACTTCGACAGTATATATAATTCTCGAATTTTTTTCACAACAGAACTTGTTCTTTACTGTTCGTGTCCAAAGATCAGACGGAATTGAAGGAATACTTGCAGGTATAAGTTTTCACCAACCTTATATATCTTTGAAATGAAATAGAGTTAAACGTCTTACTGTTCTGCTCCGAACTGGAGTAATGAAGACGGGTATACGCCATACAGTGTGCTATGAGGGAAATTTCGCCCGGACAGCGGCACACTACGGTCTACTCTTGTATCGAATTTCAACTGTCAAAGGATCTTTACGTTAACGCCAATATCTACACAGGTCCTCGGGTTTTCGTCCCATCCGAACGACTAGACAGCTGTCCTTGTCAGGCCCTCCGTCCTGCATCACTGACAAGGTGGAATCATGCCGTAAAATCTGGTTGAATTTTTTCGGCTAAGCCAGCGCCACCCCGTCCTATATGTAAATAAATATCCCCTAATTATGTAGTTGTTAACGATATCACTTCGTCGGAAGTCATTTCACACAGTAAGTAAATAAAGAGTAAATTAAACCAATTTTGGCAAGGAAATTAATGTTGCGGGCGCTAAACAGGCATTATTTATGAGCTATCGCTGCATAATGCAGATCTTTCTTTGGGCCTTAAAGGTTGTATAAATTTTAAGAACATGTATATTAGAGTGGTTCGGCCATTTAATGCTTTAATTTAAAAATGGATAAGCGAGACTAAGACTCGAATTACAGTACGGTGGTTACGACCAATGCACACATCTTGTCAAAACTACAACCATTGATAACTTCGTTCAAAATAAAGTAATTTGAATGTTTTTTTTTTATCATTTTGAATTATCTTTTTATGACGAGAACGGCCAACTCTTTATAAACTTTTACCCAATGCACATTTAAATTGATATATTTGAGATAAAATTTATCAAGAAAATTCAAACTGGTCTGAAACATCACTTCAGTGTGGAAACTGACTTAAAATATAATTATTTGCATAAAAACTAAATAGTTTCAAATTTGTTAATAATCTATATCCAAGATTTCATATATGCAGAAATTACAAAAATATCTATCATCATTCTTTTAGAAAAAAAAACCACACTAGTCAATTAGTGTAGACCAATACAATTTATTTTTAACAAAATAAACAAATCATTTAAAATCCTTGATGTCAAGTTATTTAATGACTCAAATAGATTACTTAAACTACGATACGTCCGATTATAATATTGCAACATTGATAATATACATTTTTCTTTGAAATTTAAACCATTATACAATTTACGATTATAATTTAAATCGTTATATATAATTTATGATTATAATTTCAAACACTGTATTTAAATCGTTGTGAATAGGGAGATGAATTTATATAAGCCCCGACTTGTTTTCAGATCCCAGATTTATATATATTATATTTATATTATGTAAATATTTACTGAATAAATATTGTTAGAAAAAAAAAGTAGATTATCAAGACTTTCATTTATATCGCCGAAACAACACCAAGCGATAATTATTTACCGCCAAGAAAACACAATCTGTTAATCTCGTTTATTTCCGCCGATCTCCATAACTTTTAAATTCTATGGTGGTTTTATATTTTCAATTTTAATTTCAGACGATAATGGAGCCCGAAGCTAAAAGAAGACGAGTTAATGATGTTGGTCGAAGAACTGTGAAGAATTATAAACGACATGGTAAACCACCGTACAGTTATGTTGGAATGATCACCCTTCTCATACGTATTGCACCTGAACACAAACTATCTCTAGCTGGTATCCTAGCCGCTTTTAAAGACCTGTTTCCCTTCTTTCAAGGAGAATACCAAGGATGGAGGGATTCTGTTCGACATAATCTCTCTCACAACGATTGTTTCTACATGGTAAGACAATATTTTTTATATCATTATAAAAAAACAGATAATTTGATTGGAATCTAATGGAATCAAGTCAAGACTGCAATTAAAACTTAAACGTGTGACTTCTACTTTTATTACGACAACAACAAAGGCTAGGATAAAAGTCGACATAATAGGTGTCTGCGAGAACTCTTTTCTTAACCAACCATTATTTAATACAGACGATTTGTGAAGTGGCATATTACTTAATGCTTCATATCGTAAAAAATAAGAAAGCTATGGTGTTCCATTGTTAAAAGGTGGTGAATTATTCCACTAGAAATATCCATAATTTCGCCTTCATAAAGTGCTGATTTCAGCGATATCTTAGTGGAATTTCGATTGGAATACGCCTTTCTCTTGATCCAGACACAACAATTATGTCTATGCCCCCCCCCCCCAGGGCTCGGAGAACCCGCGTTAAGCCATTCAATGAAGTTTCAGCAGATCGAGTCAATTCCGTTTGATAGCCAGAGCCATAATATCGTAAAATAAAACTAAGTTATTTTTGTTGATCCAATAATATATGAGAGCCTAAAAATGTTACAATTTGGAAAAATTATTGCACAGGATTTTATGTTATGGAAGGGTATCGCTGCCAATATTAAATCCTCTGCGACAATGTCTTTTCCAGTCCAATATACATAGTCCTAATATCGGTAATGATAAAATCAAAATACTTGTAAGGCAAGAGTTAAGTGTATACAAAGGTCAAATGTTCAGTGTCAAATTAATGACAAAATGTTTCATGGGGAAAAAGCTGTATCTACATTTTACATTTCTCTCATTACATTTTATATTTGCGCCCTGCCACACCTCCTTTGTCCTTCGCGCTTTCTGCATAGCATCTTTGCAGAGCATCAACTTCGAAATGCAAATGTTGGATATCACGTGACTTATTAACATAATACGGAAACTTGGCACGCTATAAGGATATGCATCGCACGGTAACAGGAAATCAAGCTGGCACACTTTAAGAAATTCTCCGCATAATGCATCTTTTCTCAAGTTATAAAAATATGAGTGTACCTGAAAATTATGTACAAATATTCACAAATAGAAATGAACGTTATTTTCACTTATACTAATATGGATATGATATCTGGAATTTCGTATGAAGACGCGTACTTTGACATTACTCTGACTGTATCACAACCGGTATTAGGAATTTGTACATCGTACTTTTTACATTAATCAATGGAAATAAATTTTAGCAGAGCATTTAATATTGGCAGCGATACCCTTCCAAACCATCGTACACAAAGACAAATTCTCCGTTAGAATTGCATGTTTGTCAAAATATTATGCTAAACCTCATTTAAAAAGTTCGTTCTAATGTTTAGATTTTCTCATTAGCCCTGGATATTAAAACCTAAATGAATGAAATGGGGTTTAACGTCCTACTATTATGCACCTAACCTGGGCAAATGGAAGACGGGAAAACGTCATACAGTGTGCTATGAGGGAAATTTTGCCCGGGCAGCGGCACTGCGGCCTACTCTTATATCGAATTCCAACTGTCAAGGGATCTTTTACGTGCACTCCAATGTGTACACGGGACCTCGGTTTTTCGTCCCATCCGAACGACTGGGCAGCTGTCCTTGTCAGGCCCTCCTTCTGCATCACTGAAAAGCCGAAATAACGCCGGAAAGTCGATTAACACCTAAAAATAACAACTATTCACTGAAAATTTTGATCCGGTCTTCAGCATAATTTTCCATTAGAATAAAATATCGTTGGAAGCAGGTAACGTGGGTTTCTCAATCTGTGATATATCCATCCGAAAGCAGCAAGATGATTGCGGTTACACCAAATATTTTTTTAAACTTTTAATGGGGGTTCTTCCATATACCCTAATTATCCAATTTTTATTACGAACGTCCGAGTGTAAATAATTTTGATTTCGAGTTTTGTTGCAAATATTTTTTCTCTTTTAATGGTTTTTTTTCCATATACCCTTAATTATCCATTTTTTATTACAGACGTCAGAACGTAAATAATTTTGATTTCAAGTTTTTTCGCAAATATTTTTTCTCTTTTAATGGGGGTTCTTCCATATACCCTTAATTATCCATTTTTTATTACGAACGTCCGAACGTTAATAATTTTGATTTCGAGTTTTGTTGCTAATGACTAAATGAACAAGCTATATGAAACCCACGAGTATGTATCAAACCAGGATAAATTCTTTTCAGCCTTGTAGTAATCCTGCGTGCACTATTAGTCCTGGGCTCTGTTTCTCGAAATCTGAACTACAGATAAAATCCAAATTTAATAGATACATGTACTTCAAATTTTGATTGGCTAAGCACTTAAAACAACTTAATATTATCAAATTACTAAAATGTGTATTTTATCTTATGGGACATCTTGTTTGACATCCATGAGACACCAGTTTTGTAATGAGCCACCCCCTGTACATTTTCAAAGAATTATAAACTTGCAATTTCTATATTCCATGGTAAACAAATTTGACCCATTTACTTGAAACTCGTCATTTCTAAGCTAACTGGGTATTGAAAGCCCCTTAGTACGGATAACGGCTCTAATATATTCTAATTTATATAGGGGGGTTGGGATGGCCTAATGGTCTAGAGTGCCGCTATTCGACCTCTAGTTTGCCGGCCACCTCTGACTTGCGACTGGTTTCGAGCCCTGGTGTGAGCAAATGTGGCATGAAGACTGCCTTCTCAACCAGGTGGGTTTCCTCCGGGCACTCCGGTTTCCTCCCACTGCTAAAGACCCCTACGCGCAAGCGAATTATTGAAATAAAATTAAACCATATGTTAGTCCCGAAATGACATATTTCTCTCTCTCTCTCCCCTAAAATTTATAAAAACTAAACCAGCTGTCCATTTTCCATTACAGGTGCCTCAAGTTATCAACAACGTCGTTAAAACAAAGAAATGTGACTGGGCTGTACATTTGGATAAACTACCATCAGATGCTTTGAGAAAACAAGAAAAATCTTCCAAAGATACCGACTACCAGTATGCTTCTTCACTCACTGAACATTTTGGACTTCCACAAATTGAATATCTTCTACCATGCATGAAGCTTCAGCCACGGATACCTGCCACAAATGTCATTACTCCAACAAACCAAGTTTTCAAAACGCCCCAATCGACGAGAGCACCAAAGAAGAAACGATCTTTTACAATTGATTCGCTGTTGAATTCCAATGACATAAAACCAGTATCCTTATCCATTTCCACATCTGCCAGTGATGCTCTGGTAAGTCATGTTCCGGTACCAATAGTTACCTTCCCACCAACCATGTTTGATAATCAGACTCCAGAGAATGCGCTGGAAAACTTACGTAACCTATGCAACGCCAATCCACTATCCTATAATACGTCACCTTCCGTATCCGGCATCCAATACGACATGTCCAAAGATGCATTGTATCCACCAGTCCGCAGTTTTTCTGACTTGCGAGCTTCCAGTTCCACCCTTTTTGGTTTACCAAGTCCTGAATTAAAACAAGAATCACACAATCACCACAAGAAGTTCGACCAGGATATATATTCCCCTGCACAAA
Organism: Patella pellucida; assembly: GCA_917208275.1. Classification (NCBI taxonomy): domain Eukaryota; kingdom Metazoa; phylum Mollusca; class Gastropoda; family Patellidae; genus Patella; species Patella pellucida. The sequence continues at coordinate 71,514,960 of OU795039.1, forward strand.
TGGCCACCTACGATTACGACAGCCCTAGATCTTCCACACCCTGTTTAACCACCCATCATGAGAGACACGCATTTACTCCATTAGATACATTCAACTATGGATCCCCAAGTAATGGTCCCTCCATGCCTAGTCCAGTCATTTACCAGAATACACCACTACAGCAGACGCCAAACTATGAAAGTGGGTCTATAACCCTCTCGGAAAGACACAGCAGCAACGTAGTATCTTATGAATATGAAACCCCAGGGTATACCACTCCTGGAACTTACCACTCAGAGCAAAACACCAGTTTCTTCGTGATGCCGACAGCCGATTGCGTCATGGATCTCAGTCGAACTCCAAGGCCAGTGTCTCTTCTAGTTTTGAACGAACACTACAGAATCGACCCGTCCCCGGTTGGCATCCATGAAAGTAACGTTAATGATTTAGAAGAATCAATGAACTCGACGACGTGGGGCGAACCTCGATGCAGATCTGCGTCTACGGTGTCTTCAAGGTGTTCTTCTGTTGACCCGTACATTTCAGATCATGACCATGGTACTATCGTCATCAACCCCGTATCTCCGCTGCTCAACAATTCGTTTCACCACTCTGCGTTTACTCCTTATGATTCTGGTCAGATAGTCACAGACGGCACGTTGCAGAATCTTCGAATAGCCAATGACTTTGGTTTGACAGATATCTTGTCTTAGTTAATGCTTAGTCGAAACTGCATCCTACATTTCAAAGACTTTTCACCATAGATTCACCGATAAATATACCTCTCCTCAACCCAATGCAATTTCAATTATTGCTAATGTATTCGTTTGGTTCCAAGAAGGCTAGGACTGTTTACTACCTTGCAAACAATAGATTATTTTGAGTATCGTGAGTATGATTTTATCGACATACTAAAATTGAACAAGTCACATAGACTACTTTGGTTACCGGTATGTGTTTTTATCAGTGCTAATATTGTGTTTTTACGTGTGATCATGTACCGTTGTTAGAAACTACCATCGTTGTGGTGGACCTACACGTATCCCTTGGTGCTTATAATGTTTAAAAACATTTTAATAATGTATACTCTAGTGCTTTTAGTGTACTTGACACATTTATAGTACATTACCATGAACTTTCTTTAGTTTAGTGCTTACATTTATGGTTCAACATTATAATTAACTTTTTTTGTGTGTATCCCCTAATACGCAGGTAGTGTATTTGAAATAGTTATGGATTTACATTGTAATGAAGTTTTCTTGTGTCCCCTAGTGCCTTTATGTTGTATTTGTTTCGACATTATAATGGACCATTCTTGTGTTACAGTGCTCGTAAACCATTATGGTATTGTGTCCCCTCATATTGTGTATGTGAAACAAGTATGGTTCGACATTATAATTAACTTTTCTGATGACCCCCTAGTGCTTTCATAGTTACATAGTTCGACATTTTTATGCTCAGTGTATTTTAGACCGTTACGGTTCGACATAATAATGAACTGTTCTTGTCTTGTAACCTAGTGCTCATAGTGTATTTTAGACCGTTACGGTTCGACATCATAATGAACCTTTTGTATCCTAGTGCTTGTTTTGTCCATCATAATGTGCTTATTTTTAAATGTAAATACCTTGAATAAATATTTTAAAATACTGGACAAAAGTTGGGTGGATCAATAATTGCTAGGTAACACAATGTGGGTTTGATATTATAATCTGTCAACATATATAACTTGCCATACTTATAAACCAGGGGCCAGTTGCTCAAAACTCTGGGGGATCACGGTGGATAAGGCGCTGGTTCGATTGCTAGCCTGGAGGTCGGGAATTCGACCCCTGCATTGGCCGAGAAAGTTTTTCCGGCGTGATTTCCCGTTATCGGTGATGCAGAAGGGGGGCCTGACACGAAAGCTGCCTAGTCGTTCGGATAGGACGAAAAACCGAGGTCCCGTGTACACATTGGAGTGCGCGTGAAAGATTCCTTGACAGTTAGAATTCGATATAAGAGTAGGCCGTAGCGCCGCTGCCCAGACAAAAATTCCCTCATAGCACACTTGTATGGCGTATGCCCGTCTTCTATTAGCCCAGGTTAGGTGCATAATAGTAGGACCCATTCATTCATTCAAAAATATGCTATTTTAACGAGAAAAAAAGAAAAGTCCGTACATTCCCTTGTTTATATTCATTCTATACCTTATAAAACCTGTCAGCACTGACTTTTCTGTTTTTCTTTCATGTTCTCATATCTAATGACACAGAATGATATTCAATTACTTTATTGAATTGTCAGAAATCCTCTTACAGTCCCATATAACTGTTGGTCTTCGAAGGAATTATTAGTGAGCAGAAATTTAGCCTGTTAACAATAGTCGCTTCAGTCAGTTATATAAAGCAGTCGTTTAACCAGCTCTATCACATGTGATAATGACCGATACCAATATTGTCCTTTAATCGGGTAATAATTGTGACCTCCACTGGGACCACGAGCTAAAGATTGTGATTTTTCGTATAATCAGGGACCATAATTTAGGAACAGGCCCGTATCTAGCCCAAAAATGTTAGGGGGGCAAGGGCTGATGGGGGCGGCGATGGGGCTTCTGGGGGCGCCGGTGTACCTACAGTTGACGGTCCACGGAGAAGGGTCTGATCCGGCAGGGCCCGAAAAGTTTAGAAAATATGGTTTGCACCTGAGGAACTATGAAAATGTCAGAAATTTTAGTTTGCGATATTGGATTATTATGAACATTATAACTGGTGAGATTCGCTAATAATTCGAATTGCAGACCATAAACAGTCCCTGCTGCTGAGCAATACGAAGCGACTTGTAAGTCTATAAACACAAGATACAATGAATTGTTTCCCCATGATCATGCGGGGGTGCGCTGTATAACGTGCGCATATAACACAAGCCCTCCAAGGGGCGCCCAATCATGCTGTATTGGGCGCTCCATTGACCAAGTCGTGAGCGCCCAACCATTCTCGCTCGACATTATTTAGTATGTGCGAACCGACAAACATACATTGTCATTATAATGCGCCCCACCAATCATGTCATTGTTGGCGACCCTCCAGGATAAGTGACACCACAGCTCACACAGTTCTGGACGCCCCCTCAAGTTAGGTGTTAATCGTGTGATTCATTATGAGGCGCCTCATATTTAACGACATGAATAGAAGTGACATTGTTTAGGGGTCCCATCAATCTAGTAGTAGGCGCCTAACCAAAGTCACTCGGCTTTAAAGGGCGCCCATACTGAACAAGGACTCGTTAGTCGCTGGCTTCGTATTGCGTCCAATAACAAGGGCGCCCATTACATTTTTCTCGCAATAGATAAAGGCATTATGCATTATGTGCGGCCAAACAATCATATATTGTCATAATAAGGCGCCCCACCAATCATGTCATTATGGAAGGTCCTCTGGAATAAGGTGCACACAGATCACACTGTTTTTGACGCCCCGTCACGTTGTAATGTTCATCGTGTGACTCATTTTGAGGTGCCCCACCATTTGAGGGGCTCCTCATATATAACATGATTGATGACGCTCCCATAAAACCAAGTGACATTGGTTGGGCGCCCTGTCACTCAGCTTTATGGGGCGCCCATACTGATATGGGCATGTAAATCGATGGCCTCGTATTGTGTTTAATGGAAAGGGCGCCCGCTTATTCGAGGTGGGGCGCCGATTTTTCCAAGGGGGGGCAGCTGCCCCCCCCCCCGCTAAATACGGGCCTGAGGCAGTTACGATCCGAAATTCCAAATATCGAATGGGACTAAGATCTTTGGGTTATAAACCTGCATTTCAAGTTTCATCAAAATTGTGACCTCTCCATTGTTAAAACGTATTTTTTCGTGCAACCAAGGGGCCATAATCCATGAAGTTACAGTCTGCAGGGCCGGCGGAAGCAATTCTTGATTGGGGGGCTGCCATCCTGGGTCCTGAAGAAAAGAGTACTTGCGGCCAATTTATTGGGGGGGCTAAAGCCCCCCCCCCCCTACTCCGCCAGGCCTGGTCTTATATATAAATGATAATATTGGAAGGAACCGAGATCTTGTGGTGATCAACCTATATTTCAAGTAGTGTGTTCACAATTGTGTACGGACGGGGCGATGACAAAATACGTCGGATATAAAAAGCAATTTTTCTGACATATACATGAGGCCACAAACTAAAGCAGCTATCTTTTGGAGGTAATTTAATTTGGGCTCAACACCTTAATGAATGCAGGCATATGTTAAGTAGTGTGCAATGGGGAAATTTTGCCAGGACTGAAGGGGTTTAGATCTGAAATAGGGTTTAGCATCCTAATTAATATGGGCCCATGCAGTGTGCTATGAAGGATACTCCTACTTCAAATTTTGAATAAATCTTTGGACCAGCAAACCAAAGACAAGGGGGAAACCATCCAAAATACAGGTTACCACCTGGAAAGCGATGCACTGTAGACCAATTAAAATTTCTCCCACACCATAAAATCACATAAAATGTTTTATACATTTTTTTTTATTTGAAGTAATTAACGTCCATTTCAATAATTTACTTCCTCTTCGGTACCTTGGTTCCTTTGCCCTTATCATCCTTTTTGTATGTACCATCTTTCTTGGCCTTTCGAACCATAGATCGGGCATATTTCCTCTTTCTGATCTTGTTGAGAATACCAACAAATCGTTCTTGTTTACGAGCACGAACGATCTGGTCATAGACAGAGGCCTTCTTTTCTGCAGCTGTGATAGCGCGAGCCTTTTCAGGTTTGAAAGAGATTTTGACAGGCATGAGTTTACCTTGAAGCTGTGTAGCCATCTTGGTTTCTTCAGACTGGAAAATACAATGATATTTATTTACGAATTATGTTTATTACAATCGATATATTTGACAGATTCAGGCAATTAGTTCTAAGTTATGCCCTTTTTATGGCCGGCTTCCAAATGTTATGTATGAGTACGCGAAAAACCTGGTTTACATTACAAATTTTAAGCGCGTCTGGAAATATACAAGGCACGGAACAGTTAGTATACACTGGTCGAACATAAGCATGCCGTTCGGAGTATGGTGATATTCTTGCTCACTGAAATGGGGTGGTCTGGACACGGTTAAACTTTCCTAGTGTAAAAGCTACCTGGTCTGAGCACTGTTTCAGTACTGATTACTGCGCATGCGCGAAACGCACCTAATGCTTTTTCCAAACTAACTTTGACAGTTCTGTCAAAATGGCGACTTAATCTAAATAACCCATCATAATTATTTTCATCTGAGTAATTTGCATAGGGATTGAAATTTACTTTTCTGTGAAGAGCCAACATTTGGTGTGCTTGACACAGTTTCATGACCAGTTATATTAGAGCAATGTAAACAGGTCAATTTATTGAAATTTATCACTGTCTGGCATCATGCCCAGAATGCAAAGCTTATCACGGGCCAAGTGTAAACAGTCTATAATAAATGATCCAAGACAGGGAGCAAAATCTTGCTATGTGCACCAAGATAAAAAGAAAGGATTGTTTGGTTCAAGACTCTAAAATACGAGATACAGTTAAACCGATTTAAATCTTAACACAAAATATCAGCTGAATATTCAATCTTCTCAAGCAGATAAACCACACAAAACACAACTAGCAATTTACTTACAGAAGCCTCTCCTTGTCGGACCTTCTTCTTGCTCTTAGGGAATAAGATTAGTTTAGATTTGTACTCCTTTAATCTTTGTACGTTTTCCTGAAGGGATTCCACAGACTTGTTTTTACGTCTGAAGTCAACAGCAATTCCAATACCCATAGCTTCTTTCCAGCTAACATTAACAGCCTGAAACATGCAAAATATAAATAATTAATTTACCGATTGCTTCACTGGTCACTTAATGTCAAAATGACAGATGTTCAAGCAATAATACCATATATGTCAAGCACACTGACAAACTCCAGCTGAGAATTTTATTCATACCGTCTTGTTCTGTTCAGGTAGGTTTCATTTTAATTCATGGCGAGTACAATCTTTAAAATTGGTGCCAAGTGTGCAACCCACATACATGTACATCACTGAGTTCTAAATATATTGCTACCGGTATACTAATTGAAATAACTTTGGAATCTGTCCAGCACTTTATTTCATGTGAGGTTAATATAAATGGTTAACATTTTCTCAATTTTAATAGAAAATATTGTCTGCCATACTGCTATTAATGTGGCACTGGACTTTGCCTATCTTTTATGGTCCACATTTGTTACGTTTAAATTTTTTTAAACATAGGTTGCCAGGCAACGAAACATACGCCCACAGCAGCTAAATCGTCCGGGCAGTCAACAAGAGTTGTCGCATATTTTACTTTTTTCGGTAATGAAACATTTATAATACACTAAAATCTGATTAAAAGTAACTACTCATTATGTAATTATCAGAAAATCATTGGAATTTGTTTGGCTTTGATAAAGTTCTCCTCCATGCTGTTCAAGTTATCTAAATTCATTGAAACTCAATATACTTGTTCGTCTCATGACCTTCAACAATTTATATAAATTTAAAGTCAATCGGTTATTAACTTTAGCCTCTAGAGCGTCCACAAAATTTTGAAAGTGATCAAGGGCCATAACTCAGTCAGTAATTATCTGAAATTGCTGAAAATCAATAGGCTTCTTCGTCTCATGACCTTAAACACTGTGTATAAATTTAAAGTCAATCGGTTATTAACTTTAGCCTCTAGAGCGTCCACAAGATTTTTATAAGCGATAAAGGGCCATAACTCTGACAGTAATTATCAGAAATTGCAGAAAATCAATAGGCTTCTTCATTTAATGACCTTTAACACTGTGTATAAATTTAAAGTCAATCGAATTTTAACTTTGGCCTCTAGAGCGTCCACAAGATTTTTTAAGTGATCAAGGGCCATAACTCTGACAGTTATTATCGGAAATCGATGAAAATCAAAAGGCTCCTTCGCCTTATGACCTTAAACACTGTGTATAAATTTAAAGTCAATCGGTTATTAACTTTAGCCTCTAGAGCGTCCACAAGATTTTTTGAAGTGATCAAGGGCCATAACTCTGACAGTTATTATCGGAAATTGCTGAAAATCAATAGGCTTCTTCATTTTATGACCTTAAACACTGTGTATAAATTTAAAGTCAATCGGTTATTAACTTTAGCCTCTAGAGCGTCCACAAGATTTTTTTAAGGGATCAAGGGCCATAACTCTGACAGTTATTATCGGAAATTGCTGAAAATCAATAGGCTTCTTCGTCTCATGGCCTTTAACACTATGTATAAATCTAAAGTCAATCGGATATTAATTTTGGCCTCTAGAGCGTCCACAAGATTTTTTTAAGTGATCAAGGGCCATAACTCTGACAGTTATTATCGGAAATCGCTGAAAATCAATAGGCTTCTTCGTCTCATGACCTTTAACACTGTGTATAAATTTAAAGTCAATCAAATTTTAACTTTGCCCTCTAGAGCGTCCACAAGCAATTGTGGACGCCGGACCGACGGACGGACGGACGGGGGCGACGGCAATATACGACCACATTTCAATGTGGGCGTATAAAAATACGATAATTAAGACTTATCTTCCTTTAAATTAATTTAATTTTTGTTGCACTTCATGTCTCTAAATACATGAAATTCTAACCTTAAGTTCTTCAAAGGAGAATCCCTTTCCTAGTCGTCTTTTACTGTTGTATTTGAAGGTTGGGCATCTAATAATTGGTCTAAGGGGACCAGCAGCTGGGCGTGGTGCAATACGTCTGGCTTTCTTTAATCTAGTATCATGTCTTCGCTTCTTTCTAGCAGGTTGGTTAAACCAAGTTTTTACGTATCTTTGCCAGTCTTTATGGAAGTGCCCATTGGGCACCATGTTATTACCTTTAGGAGCCATGGCTGAAAAACAAAAATATTAATTAACAGAAGAAAAATCTGTGTGTAAAGGAAAAGTTCAAATTGGAAATTAAATTTACCATCTATTGTGCATGTAATGGAAACTCATCAAATTAAATGAACCATGTGCATAGTGGTTTGGTGTAGTCCCCAGAGTCTGCAACGCATTGCTTGGGCGGAGACAATGCGAGAATCATGTTAATACCGGTATCATCAATTAAAGAGCAGATACACCAGTCTTACTGGAGCTGACGGGGGCACGGCCCACTGGAATCCCGCCTTAAAATCATTTAAATCGAAATTTGATAATTTTGCTCTTCTAACTTAATGGACACAAGTTTGCATTACTGAGAAATTCAAAACATATCTTATTATAGTAACTTAGGGTACCCTAATAAGAGTCTGATATAAGTCGCAGACTCTTTACGTTACTGACTGGATCGAATGACAACCAGTATGAAAATAAGGCTTTTCCACATCTCGGTTCTAAGGCTATTTTAGAATCTTTATCGTCTTTTTTGCACAGTGATTCTTCTTTAATCACCAAAAGAAATCATTGCCTGCCACAACCAACACAAATTTATAATAATCCAACTCTATTTTCGTGTAGAATTCTATGTTAGAAAAAGATAAACATCATTCATTTAAATATGACCTCCATCGTAAACTGACGTCTGCGCTGACCGGTTCGTAGCCTTTTTTCATACTATTACTAGTTCAGTAGTTGTCAATCTATCTCGTCAGTAACGTAGTAAAGAGTCTGCGACAGCTTATATCAGACTCTTATTACGTAGTTCAACTCTGAACGTCGGTCTCATTACACTCACCCTGACAGGGACTGTCCCATTCAATCAATGTCGAAAATAATTGGAGCCCCAGTCAATTTTACTGGGCAACTTTTCACTGCCAAACGATAGGGTGTTAATCCGTGTGGGCGCCTGTACAATGTTAATGTAAACGAACATCTTAGTGAGAAAATAAGACCTTGCTTACATCGCTAGAGACAGTATGAGCGACACAACACGCTGTTAAAAATACGTCCCCTCCCATCAAGTTACATTTCCCCGCCATGCCACTCTAACTCTAACTGCAGGTCAACGTCCACATTCAGGAATTTCGGTAATACAAGACAAAACGAAATGTACAAGCGTTACATTGTACGGGCTTTCACACAGATTGACACCCCGTCGTTTAGCAGTGAAAAGTTGTCCAGTAAAATTGACTGTTCTCCAATTTTTTTTTCGACATTGATTGAATGGGACAGTCCCTGAACGGTCAGGGTGAGTGTAATGAGACCGACGTTCAGAGCTGAACTACTTATTACGGTACTTTAAGTAACTAATGAGATCTTAATGTAGTTCCATTGGAGCCAGAATTTTGGCTTGTGTGTAAGACTGAAATTACCACACTGTGCCCTGTCAAGTTAACAGTAATAAAGATGCAACGTGTGTTGTCTTTTTTTTTCAGTTGATACTCTGTGCAGATGTTGGGTGGGGTGGGGGTATTTTCTTGCAACAGTTAAAGTTTTAATTTTGACACTTTGATTCTCACCTCACAATGAATGGGGTTATCAATGAAATAAATTTCTGACAAAATATTCGAACACAACAAACTGAATAAACGTCTACATGCGGCAATGGATAACTTGATTCGTGAGATATCAACAAATGGTACAGACAGTCGGTTTGCCTCTTAATGGACACGAGTTTGCATTACTGAGGAACTCGGAACATAATTAATTATCATAGAGGATTATTATTTTATTTAAAAAAATAAGTTTTAAAGGTAAGATGGTTTTTATTTCTAAGATTTAACTGGATTTAAGGCCAAGTATTTCTCACACACCTGACCGTTTATGCTGTCAACCGGAAAAAGGAAGTAGAATAGGGGGCGCTACATATACTATGCTTCCTGTCGTCGGCATGACCGTGCAGACGAATTTCTAAAACTTGCAGGAACTTTGTATTCCGAAAAAAACATAACAAATACACAGTTTTAAGTTATGTGATTTTGAAATAATATATCTAGGCCTTCATAAGGACCACAATATATTACAATTTGTAGAAGCCAAATGGCACACACCCACATTTACACACATACTTAAAGTGAAAGTCAAGTCATTGATTTGAAGTGAGACACTGACTGTGACTGACTTTCTTACTCTTCTCTTGTCTTAGTTTGTGCCGTGGTGAGTGACATATTTATAATAAAGGTTAAAGTAAAAAAAAAGTACTCAGATTTTATTTAAAGGAGCTAAATCTCTTAACTCAATATTTCCCATAATATTGGAAATTAAAAACACAAATTAGAATTCAATATAATTTAATTAGAGGGCCTACACTACATTATTTTTTCAACGATCATCAATCACGATAGTATTGATTGATGATTGTTGAAAAAATAATGTAGGATCCAAATACTAACCAATATTTACGACATCAGTACACATGTCATGTATGGTTTCACTTCAGGTGCGATTTTGTAATAAACAAATAAAAACATAACTTACACAAGGCAATAAGATAGGCTACCTACTGATTCAAAGACAAAATAATATTATAATAACGGTAGGCCTATATAATTAATAGGCCTATTATAATAAAAAAAATGTGTAGAATTTAGAATGGACTAAAGCAGGCATAATTGACTGCCATTCAATTTGTACTGTTTACATATTTCACCGAACATAATTGATTAGACATTACAGTATTTTATTTCAAATATTGAATATACCGTAATCTCTTTACATAGTCATAGCGGTACCGTACATTCATATTACATGCTTTTAGTACCATTTTGTCTATTTCAAGGTTAAAGAAATAGAGCCATTAAACTGATATTAGTATTCATTCTTCATTGAACTTTCATAATTGATTTTCTACTGTGACTACAGTTTCACTTGCATTATTTGCATTGTGAAATAAGCCAAGTATAGAATTGAATACCGGTTTGAAATTCAAAATTAATAATAATCTTACTAATACTTATACTAAGTTACAGATTAAAATTCTGAATTGAGATGCATGTCAGTTCTGATTAGCATGGTATGTGTAGTTGTATAACAAACTGCAATTTCATATAAGAAATGCGCATACCCGGTTCAGCGCAGTACATTTAAGAACCAAATCAATTTAAATTCAAAGGTGACTTCTATTAAATCTACACCTTTCTTTTTCAGTTTGGTGGAGAAAAGAAACAAAATTTATAAAGAGGATTAATCATGACCCATATACGACAATAGAATTTTAGGATACATTTTATTGCATCTAAACAAGAATATATTAAAGACCCTATGGCATCATTTTCTATTATCCACTTTAATGATGTCTACAACATTGAACCATGTACAACAGAGCCTACAGGAGGAGCTGCTCGATTCTCTGGTTATATTAAGTCGTGCAAAGATGAAAAGCCAGTGGTTTTATTCAGTGGCGATGTTTTAAATCCTTCATTAAGTAACTAGATTTATTTTATTCTTCAGTCATTTTAATACAGAAATTTATTCTTCACATTCAAATGCAGATCTTTCATTTAGCCTCAAATGCTATAAAAATCATTAATTAGATATTTATACACATGTAACACATTTTTAAGCCCATAGTACACTCTCTAGACCCCCCCCCCCTCCAAATTACAAGAAAAAAACAATCGATCTCTGCCACATTATATCTATAAAAATCATTAGTACAAATTAGTGCACACATATAGATTGAGACCCATATCAGCAACAGAATTTGTTTAAAATTGATGTGCTGAAGTTATTTATAGTGATACAAAAATAAAAATGGTTGGAGTGTCCAAGTTTAGATTTGTCGTTGATTCCATGAAGTAGTGGTTTTAGAACGTTAAATACTGTGTGATTCAAGATTGTGTCTCTCTTTTGTGGACCGATGTGAGATTGTCCGATGTGACGAGTAGGCCTATAATTCACCTTCGGTTATGTGTCAATGTCAAATAAGCGGCTTCTTATCAACAAGATCTGCTCTGGACCAGTTTGATTCTACGTATCTCTAAAGTTATTTATAATACGGAAAGGATTTTCACATTGGCTCATCTTGTTTCAAATGCATATTGGACATGAACAGCCAATTATTGTTGTAAAACTCCATTACAAAAACAGTGGTAGTGAAATCAATTTTCATCATGGCTTTATTCAAAAGCTAAATCTGCCTAGTGCAGGTCTTTATTTGGGCATGAAATGTTTTCTAAAGTATCAATTAAACATTAATTAACTGATCCAGGCCTTAATCAACTTTGGATGGCATCAGATTGCTCTGATATTAAACAGATTAAAACGTTTCAGTGATAAATCAAATATGGCGCACCCAGACGCTTCAAGTCTTAGCTTTGATCAACCAGGACCGTGCTTGAAATTATTGCACAGGTCGGCCAAATCTTAAAATGCCAATATCTTCGCTTGCAATAGAGTAATTTGAATGAAATTTTCACATCTACTTTCGAACTAGTATAGCAAGAATGGCTAGTTCTCCGATCTATATCTTGAAAAATGTAACTTTAAGTTAATGTTAATGTAATTATTTTTCAGTGAGCATATTTTTAAAAGGGGAACAAATGATACCAGTTATGAATGGTATAGGAGTAGGCTGTGCTGTGTTTGGAAACCATGATTTCGGTAAGTTGATTTTGTAAGTGCAAGAAATTTCTTTTATTTACCAATTTCTTTCATTCTTTTTTATGGCCAGAGATTTTGTTTTTATGATTTTGTTTCTGAATTTGGTTCATTATGTAATATGAAAAGAGGATTTTTGCATCTAGTGTGCTATGATACTCTTTTGTATCAATTCCAACTCTTGAAGGGTTCTTTTTAAGTGCATGCCAATGTGTACACGGCATCTTAGTTTTTTGTCACATCTACTTTGCACCTTGCCAGACCCCCTGTCCCGCTCTTCTGACTATGGGGAATGAATGGCTTTCACTTTTTGTATTCAAGGCTCATTAATGCTCTATTTCCTAAATTGTAAACAAACTTTCCAAAAATATGACTTTTTTTAGATTTTGGTGTGGATTATTTAAAGTGTTTATCTTTTTCAGATTTTGGTGTGGATCATTTAAAGTGTTTAATAGGTGACACAACATTTCCCTGGTTGATAAGTAATGTTACTGATAACCTAAATAATGAACCTCTAGCGAATGGGGAGATAACCCATATGATCATCAATAATGGTGTAAAGGTAAATTTAAAATGACTAGACATCATAGGTTTTCTTCGGGTCCTCCCACTGTAAACCCCCCTTCGTGCAAATGAATTATTGAAATAGAATTGAACCATATGTTAGTCTTGAAAATACCTAGTTTGAGTTGAGTGGACGTTAAACCCCATTCCTCTCTCTCTCTCCCCCTTGTGAACTAAAATATTGTATTAGGAATATCAGTCTGAAAATGATTTAGTTACCTTTCATAGTTACAAAGATATCATGAAAATATGCAACATTCAACATCATCTGCAGAGTACAGAAGAAATAAACAAGCCAGTTCAGCATATAAGTGTTATGTAAAATCTTTTGATGGCCCTCTTTACCATCTCACTGAATCCAAGCCAGTGAAATATCGTTTTTGTTTTTGAGTACCACATTTAAACATGTTTTAACCCATGAATAATTAGATATGGTCCTCAAAATGCATGATCAGGAGTTATCAACTATAACAATATTATATATCTGTTACGGTACATAAATTGATATATTATTTGTTTGCTAGATTGGTTTAATTGGATTAGTAGAAGAAGAATGGATAGAAACTTTAGCTACCATTGACCCAGAAGATGTTACATATACTGATTATGTAGAGGCTGGTAGAAAATTAGCAGGTGCTCTTCGACATCAGGTAAACACCATGTCACTACACACTTTTGCTGTGCAGATGGCCATTTATTAAAGGGGAAAATCAGATATATTTAATGGTTAATTTGAAGTGAAGAACTCTTGAAGTTTGGTATTGAATATTGTACAACTATATAATATTCTGTAATACGTTTAGAAGAAATACATAATTTCAGTTTCCATGTGAACTAATTGCAGTGACTTAAAACATAGTGATCGATCCTGTAAATATTCTTAGATCTCCAATATACTTTTAGCCAAGTGGGAAATGACAAGAACATTGTTTGTATGTTTGTTGTTGGGTGTTCATTGGCCTGTAGTGGCATTCGTTTTCCTTGCTCCATGATTCCTTAACTTTAATATATTCATATGTATTAATTTGACATTTTTTGTCCCCCATTCTTTGATATTGTAACATATAGGGTGCTGATATTGTGATTGCCTTAACTCATATGAGATGGCCGAATGATACAAGATTAGCTGAAGAAGTTGATGATATAGATATAATATTGGGTGGACACGATCATGATTATATTGTTAAACAGGTTAGTTTTAGATTACAAAAGGTGTGAGCGTATGTGGCATGGAGATAGGGGCGCCTTCTCAACCTCGTGGGTTTCCTCCGGGCACTCCGGTTTCCTCCCACTGCTAAAGACCCCTACGTGCAAGCGAATTATTGAAATAAAATTAAAACCATATGATAGTCCAGAAATGACCTAGTTGTGTTGAGTGGACATTAAACCCCATTTCTCTCTCTCTCTTTAGATTACAAAAACAATTAAACCTAAAATGTTTGCTCTGTATTTTAATGGTATTAGGTGTTCTAGAAAGAGAAAAGGTAACCCTACCTCAAAAATGGCGTCCAAGGTTTTTTTTTCACATAGACTAAAAGATCCAGCTAAAATCTGATTACTAGTTTTTTCTTTTAGCCAATGAAAAGGCTGGCTCCTTTAATAGTTTAGTTTTAGTTGTTGAAAATTGGAACAAATTAGGTACAAATTCCCTATTGTCCTGATCCTAATTAATTATAATACACTTCAGATTAAGAGTTTAATTTGAAAAAAAAGTCTGTCTCATCGTCTTTGTGTTAGAAAAGGTCACTCATAATATTCTTGTACAATACACAAAGGATGTAGATTGACTGTCTCAACTGAATAACTGTCTCAACTGGCATATATGTCTGAGCATCATTGACACTAACATATGGTTGATTTTGTTCATAGGGCCATACAAAAATTTCAAGCTTCTACCCATTAGAAATATTGCTATAAATATAAATCTGTTACGTTTTTATACGCACACATTGAAATGTGGTCGTATATTGCCGACATCCCCGGCGGTCTGGTGTCCATTATTGCTTGTGGGCGCTCTAGAAGCTGAAGTTGATATCCAGTTCACTTTAGATTTATACACAAGTGTTTAAGGTCATGAGACGAAGAAGCCTATTGATTTTCAGCAATTTTCGATAATTGCTGTCAGAGTTATGGCCCTTGATCACTTCAAAAAATCTTGTGGACGCTCTAGTTAAGTTTGGCCACGGGGCCATCCATAAAATACGTACGCTTGAAGGGGGGAGGGGGGTCACGCCAAAAACGTACAGGGCCCGGTTCCTAGAAAATTCTTAAAGTAAGCACAAAGTCATACTTCACTTTTACTTACGTAAGAATCTTATAAAAATACCGTCCCTAGAAAATTCTCAAGACCATTCTTACGTAAGCACAAGTCAAGTACAAGTCTAAGCACATTGTGACTGGTAAAGCTTACCATACACTGAGACTACGATGCTCTTTAACGTCATAAAATAACTTTGGTATGCGAATTACGTCATAGATTTGTCGTCTGCTTCATTGTGGTTGATTTTGATTAACATGTCCCCTGTATAGACCTACATAATTATAAAATGTGCCAAAATATATTTTAAAAAAACGCAGACTCATAGGCCTACAAACTAACTGAATAATTGTGAGAGCGCCTGATCAGCCTGTGTGTTTGTAGCCTATTGTTTACTAATTGGCAAATACATAAATTGGTTTCAGGGTAGGCATATAAGGCCCTGGATGCAAAATTTTCTATAGCATTCTTAATTTTTTTTTGAGAAGAATTTCCCTGTCTTGTAATTGTCTCTTTGGTATCTAAAGGTGTCGGAAATGCCGTCGAATAACTCTACGGTCAGCCATCTTTTTGAAGCAGAAACAGACTTAAGGTTGGTAAGCAAGCCCTATACCTTGCTCGGGACTTGTGCTTAGACTGGCTATGTTTAAGAACGAAGTTGTGCTTAAGTTTTTTCTTGGAACGCATAATAACGTTCTTGTGCTTACAATGAAGTCTACTTAAAATCGAAGCACAAGGCCGTTCTTAAGAAGTTTCTGGGAACACAAAATAAGGTAAGTTTACTTAAATGCAAAGTCGACTAAAATCTAAGCATAAGAACGTGCTTAAGAATTTTCTAGGAATCGGGCCCAGGTGCGTAAATTCAATATGCGCTTTGAGCATAAACTTGGTTTCTGGATATAGCGCATTATAAAAGTTCACATTATTATTATTATTATTATTGGTAAAACGTACGTACAGGAGCGTACAGGGGGGGAGGGGGGTCTGAATTTTACCCATTTTGAGCGTACGTACTTTATGGATGGCTCCCACAATTGTATACCGTACGTACCAGTATATGGAAAAAATTAAATATATTGTAGATAAATGGCAAATACGTGGTTAAAAGTGGCACAGATTTTCGAAATTTGAGCCACATTTTTCTAGTAAAGAAAAATGGAAAGTGGAATATTGATATTAAAAGAGTTGATCTGGATTCGTCTATACCAGAAGATGATATTATAAAAGATATGGTCATAGCAAAATTAGGTAAGAATATAAGAATATTGTACTGTTATGTGGAGGTTGGTGTAAAAAACACTTAGACACACAATATAATATAGGGTAATATCGTTTATTCTAAGTTAGTCTATAATCAGAAAGATAACTTAAACTACTACGCTTTCTAACTGTCCTCTCTCTCTTATCTATACCAATCTCTAACCTGATATAGCCTTCTACGTATCACATGAATTGGGATGAGATACTGTCCCTGAGTTAATATTTGTATTAGTTGCGCTAGTGTTTTTTATTTTTATTGGTTGAGGTTATCCATAGTTTATGTGTGAAATAGCTTTACTTAACATCTGCTTCCGCCGAAGTGATATCGCAGACAATCCATAGTTTTCTAAAGGAATGTTATTAAATATAATATAAGGCATGACAGGAAGAAGGTATTTAAAGATGCACTGCTATGAAATTAATTATAGGGTAGTTATTTCCAGTAAAAGTATAACAATTTTGGTATATCTGTAAAGTAGACATACTGGATTCTCTGAATAAAACACCCAATGGGGTACCCACAGGACTAAAATGTAAGGATGTCACCTTCAATGAAATACTGGAGTTAATGAACTTAATGAATGATATCACCATCAATGAAATACTGTAGTTAATGAACTTAATGAATGATATCCATTGAATTATAATAGCAAGAATGGACAACTTTTTATCTAATTCTTACATAATGCTTCTTTGATTTATAAAGACTATAGATAAGAGTATAATAAGGGTAAAAGATAAAAGGTGATTAAAGATTAATACAATAAATAATAATAATAATAGTCTATTTATATTGTGCAATATACATGTATGAGCATAGTCCAAAAACTATCAAAACTGTTACAGTGCCATCTGCTGATATATCGCAGTTGCACCTCGTACATAGAGGTCACCGCTAGCCAATCAGAATCGTTTTGTTATACATATGTTGGAGAGTTGAAAATAGCCGTGCCAGTACATAAAAATTGATATGTATTACCTAACACTGATCCCAAGACAAGAGTATCTCTGAAAATTGTTCTATTGTGTCGTTCAGGCAATTTTTCGTGGCAGAGGCGACAAGACTTTGTGACTTTGTGTCTGCTGCTAGGTTTGTTTACATCTCGCCGATATACATGTCTTCTGTATAACCCATGGTTATCGAAGATGTGTAAATATATTCTACCAACATATTGAAATGCTTGGTTATAATTATCTACCGGGTAGTTGTTTAACTTTCTTTTTCAGCCCAGGTAGATGATAAAATGGACAATAAATTAGGAGAAATGTTAGTGGAGCTAGACGGAAGATTTTCTAAAGTTCGAACTCAGGAAACAAATTTAGGTATGATAAATTAAAACAATATATTAAGTTTCTGATTGTCAATTGTTGCATTATTCCTTGAGGCAATATTGTAAAATTTGAATCTCTTAAAAAGAATATTTGAAATGTGAATGACAATCAGTGAAATTAAATAGGGGTTAACGTCCTACGGTTCTGCTCCAACTGGGCTCAGTGAAATGAAATGGGGGTTAATTATTTAACATCCTACTGTTCTGCTTCAACTGGGCTAATGAAGACAAGCATATGCCATACAGTGTGCTATGAGGGAAATTTTGCCCAAATAGCAGTGCTATGACCTTCTCTTATATTGAATTCTAACTGCTAAGGGATCTTTTAATGCACTCCAATGTTTACACAGGACCCCATGTTTTTGTACCATCCAAACGACTACACAGCTGACCTTGTCAGGTTGTCCATCCTTCATGACAATCGGTGATTTTAATAAACAAGTTATTGAAGAGATAAGAAATCATGAAAAAAGAAAAAAAGTTTTTGATTTTCATATGTCATACTATTTTTATGGAGACATTTTGTAAAGTTTTGTCCAAGCTTAGTTCTTTATAAAATGAAATATCTAAATCAATCAATTGATTTTGACTCGAAATGTTGAAAAGAATAATGAGAGTGTATGAAATAGATATTTTTGTATTTATATAAATTATTCCAGGAAATTTTATAACTGATGTGATTTTAACTGCAACTAATGCTGATGTGGCCTTACTAAATTCTGGTACATTTCGATCTGATAGAGTTCATCCACGTGGTGAATTTAAGATACGTGATCTGCTGACTATACTCCCCCTGGTAGATCATCTTATTGTCATCAAAGTTACAGGTAAGAAATAAACTACAGCCATATACTTGATGAGTAAGGCTAACTAACCAGCATGTTCCTGAAGCAACGACTGGGAGTTTTACAACATCGGGCCGTTGCTGGTTTACTTCACAATTCCCGGACTTATAGCTATGTTATCTGCAGACATGTGAACAGTAGCATCCAATCAGAGATTGTGACATAGGGAACCCCACATCCTCCTCGCAGTGTTCCGTTTGATTAGAGCTAATCCCACTACTCCCTGCTGGACTGAGTGGGTATTATTGTCACTAATTATGACTGTTCAGTGGTTCTATTACTGACCAATAACTGACTTCGTTACAAAGTTATTACCTTTAAAACAGGACGTTTAATTAGGGCAACTGTGTTTACATAACAGACGCCATTCCAGCAATGGCCAGAGAGGGATTTCTCAGGACGTTGCTTCAGGAATATGGGAGCCCCACAGAAACCTTGACATTGGATGAACCTTGAACTTTGCAACTCAATTATAACAGGTAGACATATCGATCCCGGCATAGATCAAGAAAGTTCCTTAGTATTTTCCATTCTGTCTTCCCCTCATATGGATGGAAATTAAACTTAAATGAGGCAAATTTATAACTCTATATCATTGCAAACACAACTTAATAGTCAACTTAAATTGACATTGATGTTGTTAACTAATCGTGAAAAGTTGGGCTTCTGACATCCAATATTGAAAACATAATGAAAATTTTAAAATTAGCACACGAATTGCGTGCCAGAATGCTTTCAAGTGCCAGTTGTCATGAAGCTACTCAATGACTGAGGCTAAACATATCCCACAGGAGGAAACTACCGGTGTAGGCTGGAATAACCAGATGCCATAGACTGTATTTTGCTGAACATAACTGATTAGAACTTACAGTAAAAACAGAAACGATTGAAAGCGATTCAGTTATACATTCATATCAAATTATTATATTCGTTACAACCCACTTATCTAGGTGCCTAAGATTTAGCCTCTTTTAAGGCCTTTCCAAGTCAAAATAGCCTTGGCTGAGCTGAGATGTCTGGGGAAAAAATTGACTCCTAACACTTTATATGTCTGTCTTCATTTGCAGAATGATAAGACATTAAACCCCATTTCTGAGGAGCTGAGGATAGTAGAAAGAAGCAGATTGCACTATCAGTAATTAACCAATATTGATTTGGGTTGCTTTTGAATTGAGTTAGAGACAATCTGTGGTTACTGTATGTTTCATTCCAGTATTAATGATTATTTTAGGTAAACAGATTGTTCAAGCGCTAGAAAATGGTGTATCTCAATATCCTAAACTAGAAGGAAGATTTCCACAAGTGTCTGGAATCCGGTACGGTTTTGATCCCAGTAAGCCTAGAGGACATCGTGTTGACCCTGCATTAGTAAAAATACAGGGAGAATACCTTGACTTGCAAAAGGTAAATTTCATTAATCTTGGACACTGTCATGCCTTATCCAACCCACTATCACAATGGAGTCTCTGGCTTCCTGGCACTGCTTAAGACCCCTACGTGCAAGCAAATTAATGAAATAAAATTTAACCATATGTTAGTCCCGAAATGATCTAGTTTGTATCGATTGTACGTTAAACCCCATTTCTCTCTGTCTCTCTTCGTCTTCATTAATATCAGGTTTCTGTTCCTGAATAATAAGTCTTGAAAAAGCGCACTTTAACATGTAAATAGATAATTAATTGAAATGTAATCACAGATATGTATTGAACCTTCATATTTTTATGGAATGGAGAAAGACAATTAGGTAATAATGGACTATTGTTGAAAGGAAATTGTATCCAGATATGAAATTGAAATGATATATTATACATGTATTTAAGAAACGAAATTGAATCTAAATATGAATTATATCATAATGTCAAGCTTGTGTACTGCTCATTTATTATTTTTTGTGACAGTTTACAGTGAAGTAAAGGTGTATATGACTTTAGATGTCAATTGTAGTAAATTGCCCTGTCGACAGTTCCTCTTGATAAAGGGGGATTGATGGCCGAATGGTTAGCACCTGCACGCTATGTCATAAAGCCTGTCATTGAGTCAACTGGCGTGGTTACAAATACCCGGTTGTACGTGACAAGGAATAGGGTCACTAGTCCAGCCTCGTGGGTTATCTCCGGGTCCTTCGGTTTCCTCACACTGCTAAAGACCCCTATGCGCAAGCGAATTATTGAAATAAAATTAAATCATATGTTAGTCCCAAAATGACCTAGTTTGTGTTGAGTGGACATTAAACCACATTAAATTGTCTCTCTCTTTCAGAATTATCGTCTATGTACTAAAGAATATATCGCTAATGGTAAAGATGGCTATGATAGTTTGAAAGATTCCGAGGTTCTGGTAAATAAAATTGTTTCATTATAAATTTTGAATGCGGCAGAGTCTTGTAAAATGCTACATCCGTTACAGCATAGATTTTGATTCTGTCCCGCCTGTGACTACTTTTTCGGTTCCACGATTTTACATGACACAGAGAAGTGACTGCTGCCTAACACAGTTTTTCCCTGGTTTCTCTCCATAAAATGACTAATAATAATTGTACAGCCTGTTGAGATCACATATAGATGGAATAGGCTTAAAACACTAAATATTATTATTATTATTTCCTCGAATACAACCCCGGCCTCAATTACAACCCGGGCCTCGAATAGAACCCAGGGGTAAGGGGGTGTTGAGATAAATACAACCCGGGTCTTGAATAGAACCCGGGTCTCTTATATAACCAAGGTCTAACGTAAAAACTGAATACTCCCTGTCAAAATATAAATTAATTGATGATCCCTGCACAGGAAGTAGAATTTTCTCATGTCACGCACAGAGAGTTTAGCCTTCGTATTTGCAAGACCGACACTGTCTGCTTGATTTACTTGTCCAAAATGTCACTCCTATAGAAGATTTTGAAGCATTATTTTGGGTCTGAAGAAATACAACCCGGCCTCGATTATAACCCGGACCTCGAATTGAACGCGGGGGTCGGGGGGTACTAAACAAAATAGAACCTCAGGGTTGTATTCGAGGAAATATGGTAACTTGAACCTTGTTAAAAGATTAAAAATCATGACTTTTAATTAGGTCCATTGATTTACCATTTGTTTATCCACAGTAAAATAATTGACAGAATCTAAAATAGCTTAAATTATCGCCCAATATAATACAGGGTTGTTTGTCAAAATATTTATAAAATAGGATAGCATGAAGAATCTGCTTTTCAGACATATGAGTGTTGATGCTAAAGTGCAATATTATTAATTAAAGATACATAAAGTAAGATTTAGATAAAAAGCTTAAAAATAGATCATTTAAAATGAAAATATTGAAATTTTCATTCAATTTACTTCATTCTGAGCCACATTATCACTGTTTTTAGTTTTGACCAGATGTGTGTATAGTGGTAACCAGGGCACTGGGAGATTTCAAGACTATGCCTCGCTTTCCCATTTTTAAATTAAATTTTTAAATTGTGAACCGTTCTAATCTAGTTAAAATCTCGAGTATCTGATGCCACTAGAGTTGATTATGTAGTTTATATAATATTTGAGACCTATAAAAAGACCTGCAACAGGCAGAATTAGCTGTAGCCTAATGTATGTTTCATGATATATTATGTGAATGTTAACTGTATTTATTAGGTATCAGCGGAGGCGTGTCCTACTATATCAACTACTGTACAGAATCATTTTGAATCTGTAGATATATTACATGGTAATAAACAATGTGTATCTGGACATAAACAAAGTCTACTCTGTCTTGTCAAGTAGGTAGTTTTTATTTAGTAATTACCCTGCGTGACGTTTTTAAAACGTTAACTACCCCCTATTGTGTAATGAACTTGACGAAAAGCGTAATTTTTTACCTTATTGTCCTTTTTATTCCTCATTCGATTTTGCTCCTATACTTGTTCTTGCCAATGTTCAGGCAAAGATTTCCTCGACCAGACGTAATAGAACGTCTTACGCACCCAGGGGAGTTATTATACAATTGACGAACTATGTTCTTAGAATAGGTTGGGGAAAATACACAGTAAGTGGCAGTTGTCCAGGATGTTATATAACGACTTACGTACTTAACGGGTTAATTTGTTGGTGGGGGACATATGTGTGGTCGAGTGGTCTGTCATTGAATCAAATATTTACATGACAAGTAGTAGATTCGCATGCCCAATCTGGTGTGTTTTCTCTTGGTCCTCCAGGTTCCTCTAACAGTTAAAGACCTCCTATGTGCAAGAGAATTATTGAAATAAAATATTTTCACGTGTTAGTCCCGGAATTACCTAGTATTGAGTTTATGTAACACCCTATTTCTCCCAATCTTTTAATCTTCTGTTTGGGTGTTTTCCAGACAATGTGTATAAAGCCTGACCTAAATTATTGGTTTGCTCTAGGCTTCTCTCACACCTTGGTGCACTTACAATTCATGAGAATAAAAGTCTACCATGCTTGGACTCCAAACTCCACTACGGAGTAAATCTACCATGTGTTAGTCCTAAAATGAAGGTTAATGACCTTGTAAATGAATATAGAATCCCATTCCTCTCCTGTTGGAAAACAAACCCATAATGCCATGTATGGAACACAAATGTCAACATACATATTGTACTATATTTTAGAAAGAATGAAATGGTACATAGACAATCTAGTGTTGATAATACGCGAAATCCACTGACACGTCAGAAGAGTATACACGAAGCCGAGGCAGAACTCCGTCTTTTATCTCCTAAAGTGGATGGTCGAATATTCCAGTATGACGAAGAGGTGAGTGTCAGTGTTATACTGTGGTATATCTTGTACAGCACAGTGATTGCTTATAACTGTACCCAGGATCCATTCACCTGGGCCCTGTTTCTCTTAACTAAAGATACAATCCAAATTTTAGTAGATACTTCAATTTGATTGGCTAAGCACTAGAATCAATCTAAAATTTGGATTTTTTCGTAGTTAAAATTTATTTCGTGAAACCGGCCCCTGATTTGATATTTCTTACAATGTTCGTGTAGTTTGCACTGTCCACAGGTTTGTTTTGCATGTAGTGTGGTTCTCCTGCACTTGCTATTATAGTTTTACAGGAAACGTTTTGGATTGTTGATACCGGTTATTGATGTGGATGATAGGACATTACATTTTACCTCAAATATCATAAAACCTTACCAATTCTTTTCAAATACTACAAATACTTTCGATATACCAGCTTTAAAAATCCTGATTCCTAAGTTTCCTCAAAGACTATTTAAGGGGGGGGGGCTCCAATTCAATGAGAAAATATTGAATAAATTTGACATTTATTTTAATTACTTGTTTCTACTACAGCTTATGACATTCAAATATAGATAATTATGTTCCTTGGTGTTTTAGCTTTAGAAGGATATATAACAATCTATATTTTAACAAGCAGGGTTTTTTTTTACGCTTTTCCTCAACGGCATTGGCAGGCTACCCTAGATTATGAGAAATGGGCGTGGTCAAGGTTTCGAAATGCAAATTTTTCAAAAACTTTTGTGATAACGATAAAGTCCTAAAAATTTCAGAGCATTAGCTTTAATAGTTGACAGTGCAATGTAAAAAACAAATATTTTCTCATTGAATTGGAGCCACCCCCCTTAAAGTATAGTTTTGTACTGCTTTCTTATAGTTATACCCCAGCTTGCTGTCAAAATACAGCTGATGCCTTATACATAGTTTAACTCAGTTCCTGTTTTATCTTTTTCAGAAAAGAATTGTAATGTTAGCATTAAAAGATTCTACCAGTTCCAGACGACTTCACCTGAGGGAAAGTAAATTGACCTCTACCTTAGATTTAGAAGATGAGGAGGATCTAGAAAACGAAGAAATTATTACTAATTAATGAAAACGTTACATTATATTGCTAGTCTATAAACACCTTGGTTTATTCAGAGTAATATTGAATCGATACACCATAGATTGTCATTTATATTTGAGGTACATTTTCTATATTTCATGGTTTATTCCATGGAAAAAAAATTTACTTTTAAAAAAAGGATTTTTTTTTTTCAGAAAAAATGCAAGTTGTCACAGGTTAATCCATGCTAATATGTTCTATGAAATATTGCAAGGAGTCTGGAAAAAATGAGGTGTACCTGACAAAATGTCAGTCACTAATGACCTTGTACCTGGCTTATTCAACTTTGTGCTGAACATGTAAAAACAAATGTCAATAAATAAACAGAAAAAACACAAATAAGTGCGAAGGCAGAATGACAGGCTTGACAAGGTCTTGATCTGGGCCTGATAATATCTGTGACTGGTTCCGAGTTCACAAAGGATTCTCAGACTTCAGTTAAGAATTTACCAAAAATTGTTGGCCTTATTTACACTAAAATATAGCCCTTTATAAAACTTATTTTTGTTTTAATGTATCAGATACATCAATAAGAAACTATGTGCAAAGTTTTGTGTTTCTGGATCATAGATATTTCTCGTAAACAGGGATTGAAAGTTGGGTAAGTTTGTAACTGAAGTCTGAGAATGTGCTTTATTTCTAGTTAGCTTGACTGACCTCATCACTTGAACTTATACCCAGAGATATGTGATTAGCTGCAAAATCTCATAAATTTATCTTCTGATGCACAGATATGTGATATATTCATCGCGGTTGTTAAGATGTTCGATTAGATTTCTTCTAATCAATCTACTGTTGACAAAATTATTTATTTATATATGAATCATTTACTGCTGTCATTGTTAATTGTTGTACTTGCATATATAGTTGTGGCATTGATTTAAGATGTATTTTAATATATTTTTAAATGGTAGACTTATACTTTATTCACTGTTTCTCATTTAACCAATTGCACTTCATTGCAAAGCAAATTATAAAAATAAAAATCACCCATTTCAATGATATTGAGATATTTTTCTGTAGAATTCGGTCCGTACAATGAAAATAATAATATGTATTATTGTAGAGGTTTAACATTTTTATAGGCGAAAGAGTTTGTGTAAACTTTTCCCCTGTGAGGAGAGGATTTTCTTTCTAATACTTCTATGCCTCTAAAAGATCAACTTTTTATTCTATTGATCCTTAATAGGAAATGTACCTTGATTATCTGTACGCTTGATTGACAATTGTAAGAAAAAAGAATGGATTTCTGTCAGAAAAAGGGTAACAAAAATATAACATGTGCCATTGTTTTGATGTGCTGTTAATTGGATATTGAAAGTTCATCAATATTGGTGTTTGTCTCCATTGTAAATTGCATGTATTATACACTGCTGTCATATACAGTTTAATAGTCAAGATGGTATTTCCCATTGCATTTCAAATATATGGGAATATCCCTTTAATTTTTACTTACTTTCTCACCATTGTATTTTCAAACCATAGATCACAATTATTGAGTGGCATTTAGCAATTGAGCACAAAATAAATGGTCCCAATAATGTGCCAGTTTATTCCAAGTTTTTTATTTTTTATTTCTAGTAAATGCAGGCTACAGTAGGTATATTCTAATCAAATATTAGTACAACCTTATTTCATATTTTTATGTCTGTATATATTTATGATTTACATGGTAGCACGATTGACCCAAACAAATCCACCCAAATCTACCCAAATCCACCATTATTTCAACTCGTATAATAATAATTTATATCTATGTTTGATAATATAATGGTAAATTTGGGTAGATTCGAGTGGATTTGGGTAATTCTTGCTACCCTGATTTACATGGTGGATAATAACCAAAGTAAATGATCTTATTTCATGGAGAGATGTTTAGTTTCAGTAGTGAAAACACTTTAAATATTCCAAGGCCTTTTTAAAAACATTCTGTCTTAGATAATCCTGTGTCATTTAAAAAAAGTTCCACATGGCCTGTTTTTTATTTCAAAGAATAAAAACTGTCTTAGAATTACTGTGCATAAATATTTTACCCGGACAGAGAAGTAAATCTTTAAAAAAAGTAAAAGTAATTCATTGGTTCATTTATCAAGTACACAGTCCTGATAAATGTTAGTATTAACAATCAAAAATATTACTGGATAATAATACATTCCTATACCGTACATAATGAGATCATAGATCGTATATGATGAGGTAAATAAACTGCCTTGAGATTTGACATGTGTTATCATTCAGCAAACCTAGACAGATTCTACGCATTAGACGTAGGGTATCGGAATCTGCCGAGGTTTGCAGAGTGATTTTTTAAAGGTCATTCAGTCAAGTGGTGAATCATGATTGATCCTTTGACAAAATCAAAACACAAAAATAAAACCCTCCCTCCCTCTCTCGCATTAGATGGTTGGTAAGGATTGTCTTGAGAATCAGAAAAGTTTTTATGTATGGCCTAAAATAAATTATATTTTGTCGCTTTTGTTTAGTTAAAATATATTTTGTACTATTTACAAACAAATGTGTTTTTATTTTATTATGTTCCTTTTATTGATATGTTATATTTCTATTAGTTGAATATTTTATCTGCCAGATTTGTTGTCATTTCTATGCAATTATTATTATTTGAATATATATGTATGTCATTTCTATGCAATTATTATTATTTGAATATATATGTATGTCATTTTCTTTTTTTAATCTATTATGTTTATAAATCAGGGCCCTGTTTCCCGGAATCTTAACTAAAAATAAAATCCAAATTTTAGTAGATAATTCAATTTTGATTGGGCACTAAAACCAATTAATCTAATATTATCCAATCAAATTACTAAAATTTGAATTTTATCTTAGTTAAAATTTCATGACACAGGGGCCTTAACTATTAGAGACATGTTATATATTATCAGAATAAAAATCTATTTTATTCATTTACGATGTGTATCTTTTTTTTAATTTTTTTGTGGCTCAAAATAGTTGCATTAAAAGGGGAGATAATCAGTGTGGTTTTGAAGGAGTTATCTACCCCTAAGGTCTTTAAGGTTCCAGGTAAAGGTGAAGGCCGTATTAAATCATCAACATTTGCTCATGAGTCAAAATCATTTCCAGGAATAACAAAGGTTTAGTGATGATGTGAAATAAATTTAGGTTGAATGTCAGGATTCTTTACATATGCAATTCTTGTGAAGGATGAACTTTAATACTCAAAACCTAGGAAGGTGAGAAATTGTGGTTTCCCTGGGGAGTTTTAAAAGCCAGTGATTGACATGACAAAAACATTTACTGACAAAAACATCCCCATGTAAATGTTTTTAAAGCAAGTTATGGGTGTGTACAGTTGTATTTATTTAAGCGACATAAAAATTGAGAAATCTGTTTAATAAAAAAAACATCCTCAGCATTTTGTATGGTTAGTTTCATCATTTTTTTTCTATTATTTGTCATTATTATTGGTTGTAAGTTAATATAAAATTAATTGTACCAAAACATCCATGAGGAAATTATACATGTACAATACGAAGCTGAAATGAATGAATGAATCAAATGGGATTTAACGTACTACACTTCTGCACCTAACCTGGGCTATTAAATGAAGACGGGCATATGAGGGAAATTTTGCCCAGACAGCGGCAATGTGTACACAGGACCTCCTTTTCTGTCCCATCTGAACGTCAAGGCAGCTGTCCTTGTCAGACGCTCCGTCTGCATCATTGACAACGGGAAACCACGCTGGAAAATCGAGATAAACACAATACAAAGCTGGTACATAAATATTTAAATACTTAAAGTATAGATATTTATATGGAAATATGATGAATTAGCTTTCTTTTTATTTCAATATTTGATTCAAATCCAAGTAACTTGGTTGAAGTATATTAGCGATGAAGAGACAATATTATGTCTGATTTGAATGGTCGCAGGATTTATCTAGATCAAAACAAATACAGAATTACTATACATGTAGCTCTTTGTGTTGATGAATTTAGTTAAATTTCTTTATTTGAAGGCTCTTAGTTCTAAATAAGTAGGGGGGTTTGGATGGCCTAGTGGTCTAGAATGCCGCACTTCAACCTCTAGCTGCCCGGCCACCTCTGGCTTGCGGCTAAAGACCCCTATGCGCAAGCGAATTATTGAAATAAAATTAAACCATATGTTAGTCCTGAAATGACCTAGTTGTGTTGAGTGGACGGTAAACCACATTTCTCTCTCTCCCTCTAAATAAGAAAATTTTATTAAACTAATGTTGAACTAAAAACCAACATTTAAAGTAGTATATGAAAAAAATCACATGTACGAATCTGGCAACAGTTGATGTGGTTTTCCCTTGTTTGTGGTGTAGGTCGGAGTGCCAGGGAATGAACATAGTCTAGTAGTTCAGATTGGTCTAGAAACCAAGTTTCTGTAAAAGAACTCTTGACAGGTTGAATATGAGAGTAGACTGTGGCCTGGTCAAAATTTATCTCACAATATGCCGTATGCCCGCCTTTATCCGCCCAGTCCGTTCAGAAATGTAAGACGTTAATAAATTGTAGTTCATGTCATTTAAAACAGCGGTTAGGGGATCAACTTTTTACGTATGGACTTTTTAAAGGGACTTTGGACAATTTTAGTCCGCATTGAGTCAAATGACGTGGCTTCAATCCAGATTGTACATGACAAAGAGTGTGGTCACCTGTCAAACTTGTGGGTTTCCTTTGACTGGTAAATACTCTTATGCACAAGCGAAAAATTAAAATAAGATTGAACCCTATGTTAGTCTCAAAGGGACCTAGATTTGGTCAAGTGGACGTTAAAAATCCCATCTCTCTCTCTCTCAGTAATTGATTATATTGTTTTAATAATAATATGAGGTGGTTTTTTATTTTTGTAGGTATAAAGAATGAAGATAGCACAGTTTTATATTTCATTAGAACGGTGTAATGGTGTTTATGATGCTGGTGAGAAATTAACAGGTCAAGTGATTTTTAAACTGAATAAACCATTAGATGTTAAACGTAAGTATTTTAATTAATTTCAGCTTTCATGTTTTGTTTTTCTTTAAAATGACTATTGCCCGCTTGACAGTTGGAAACCAATAAAAGAGTAGGCCATAGTGCCACTGTCTAGGCCAAATTTCCTTCATAGCACAGTCTTCATTAGCCCCGTTCAGAGCAGAACAGTAAGACATTAAACTCCATTTCATTTTATTTCACTGACAGGAAGGAATAAAACGAAAGTAAAGTCTAATATTTCCTTATATTACTCCAACCTCTCCGGGTCCTGCCGTTTCCTCCCACTACTAAAGACCCTTACTCGCAAGCGAATTATTGAGTGGAAGTTAAACACCCTCTCTCTCTCTTTCTCCTTATATTGCAAAACGGAAAAGCAATTGGTGTGTGCAATTTACTAATTAATGACAATGTTTGTTTTAATGTTGTAGGTATTTATCTGCATTGTGAAGGTAAAGCCAAGTCACACTGGGACGTTAATAAAGATGACAGCAATAAACATTATAAAGCTACAGAAAATTATATAAATGAAATCAAAATTTTATATGATAATGGTACAGTGAAAAAATATTTATTTACATGTACACATATCCAGCAGCCCTGCTAGAATCTGTGCCACTTGTGTTTTCATGGGAAAAAAAATAGTGAGACGGCTTGTATTCTTTAGAAAACATCAGGGGTTATTTCAGTGTAGTAAATGGTGCTTCCACAAAAAAGTGCCACCAAGTCAGGTCTGGAAATAATGCATTAAGTGGTACCAGTCAAATTGTCAGACATTTTGAACATTATGTCAGACATGTATTAAAAATATCATATTGTGTCTGACAAAGCCTGACATGGTCAGTGGCAGGCACCAGCGTGGCTTATTCCATGTATATTTCTATCTATTTTATCTGTTGGGGGTTGGATGGCAGAATGGTTAGAACGTGTGTGCTGTATCATAAAGCCTGTCATTGAGTCAACTGACGTGGTTTCGAATCCCTGGCTGTACATGGCAAGGAGTAGGTTGCCTGTTCAACCTTGTGGGTTTTCTCCCGGTCCTCCGGTTTCCTCCGACTACTAAAAGACCCCTACGTGCAAGCAGATTCTTAAAATAAAATAAACTATATGTTGGTCTCAAAATGACCTAGTTTGTGTCGAGTGGATGTTTAACCCCATTTCTCTCTCTTTCTCTGTCCACAATTCACCAATATCTTGTATATACTCTATATGTCAAATTTCGAGCATATTTTTTTACCTCTGACTCTGAAACATGCTTCTCATAGAGATCTGATTGCCACCTCTTGTTGTGAAGCAGTATAATTTTGCAATAATGACAATTTATTGTGGATTTTTATATTGAAATCTCAATAACCGGTAATCAAAATTTTAAATAGATGGACGAATATATTTGTTGCCAGGTAACACCATGTTTGTGTTTAGACTTTAGTTCTCTGTATATTTTATAGGCAATGTTGTTGCTGAATTTCCGGCAGGATCCTATGTTTATCCATTTATGATAAATTTACCCAAGTCAATCCCCTCTTCGTTTGAAGGACGTAAGGGCTACATACGCTACCTGTGTAAAGCATACATCGATAGAAGTTGGAAGTCAGAAGAAGCAGAGCAAGTGTTTACTGTCATTCATCATTTAGATTTAAACAACATTTCTACTGCTAGGGTAAGTTTCTACAAACCACTAGACATTCCTTCCACTAGGGTTAGTTTTTACAAACCACTAGACATTCCTTCTGCTAGGGTAAGTTTTTACAAGCCACTAGCCATTACTTCAGCTAATTTTTACAAACCGTTAGCCATTCCTTCAACAAGGGTAAGTTTTTACAAATCACTAGATATTCCTTAGGCTAGTTTTCACAAACTACTAGACATTCCTTAGGCTAGGGTAAATATTCACAAACCACTAGAAATTCCGTAGGCTAGTTTTTACAAACCATTAGACATTCCTTCCGCTAGGGTAAATATTCACAAACCACTAGAAATTTCTTAGGCTAGGGTAAATATTCACAAACCACTAGAAATTCCGTAGGCTAGTTTTTACAAACCATTAGACATTCCTTAAGCTAGTTTTTACAAACCACTAGACATTCCTTCCGCTAGGGTAAATATTCACAAACCACTAGAAATTATTTGGCTAGGGTAAATATTCACAAACCACTAGACATTCCTTAGGCTAGGTTTCACAAACCACTAGACATTCCTTAGGCTAGGGTAAATATTCACAAACCACTAGACAATCCTTAGGCTAGGTTTCACAAACCACTAGACATTCCTTAGGCTAGGGTAAATATTCACAAACCACTAGACATTCCTTAGGCTAGGGTAAATATTCACAAACCACTAGACATTCCTTAGGCTAGGGTAAATATTCACAAACCACTAGACATTCCTCAGGCTAGGGTAAATATTCACAAACCACTAGAAATTCCTTAGGCTAGTTTTTACAAACCACTAGAAATTCCTTAGGCTAGTTTTTACAAACCACTAGATATTCCTTCTGCTAACATTCTGGTTACTAGGATAAGTTTTTACTAATCGATTCCTTCTGCCAGGGCTAGTTTTTACTAGCAACAACATGTTCCATTTTTTTGGTGAAATATTGTGGTGAAATAGCATTCTACTTTTCTACACCAACCAAGATAATAAATAATGTTAATATGAAATTTTTTGTTAAAATATGTGTCATTTATATGCTTTTACCACATTGTAACGCATCAATTCAAGTATAAGTGAGGGCGTGTATTATTTGCAGGAACCATCAATTATACAGAAAGAAGAATCTGTAGAATCTTGCTGCTGTGAAGAAGGTACCGTTTTTCTACAGTTAAAGCTAGAAAAGAGTGGTTTTGTGCCTGGTGAAACAATTAACTTCACGATTGACTGTCATAATAACTCTACTGTTGATATAGGACGAATATCTCTTGATTTACTTCAGGTACGTAATAATACTTTTTAATTTTACAACTTGACAGCAATCATGTAACAGGGGGGTTGGATGGCCGAATAGTTAGCACGTGCGTGCTGTCATAAAGCCTGTCATTGAGTCAACTGATGTGGTTTCGATTCTCGTTGTACGTGACAGGGAGTAGTTTTGCCAGTCCATATTCGTGGGTTTTCCTCAGGTCCTCCGGTTTCCTCCCGCTGTTACAGACCCCTACACACAAGTGAATTGTTCAAATAAAATTAAACCATATGTTAGTCCCCAAATCACCCCATTTCTCTCTATCTATCATGCAACAACGACTACCACAAGGTAAGGACAAATAGTCATCAATTTCATTATGCTATAATCTACAGTGTATTTTATGTACATGTGGGTTAGAGATAACAATCCTTGCATTTATATAGAGCAGCATTTTCAATTAATGTTTGTTCTGTGTGTAAGGTAGAGCTGTTTTAACATGGGAAACTATTCTTTAAAAGGTGTGTTTAAAGCAAAGTTCTAGACAGTTTTAGCAAATGGAATATTCTCTGGTTAGTTGTTCCTATGGCAAAAGCATTATAGAAATGAGTTAAAGAATAGAGTTTTTGAAGAATATTGGTGAACAGATCTTAAATTGCTTTCATGTTTCTCCCCTGCATTCGATATGGCTAGTATTAACGAAAATGTATCCCTTTATAAAACTTTTGTTGTTTGGATCAATGATATTTCTCATAAACAGTGATTGAGAGTTGAGAATGCTTTGTGAACATTGGGCCTGGTACAGTGTTGGGATTTCAAAATTTTGCCTGTCGGACATTTACCGAAATTAAAGGGGCATAACTCTTATTGTTATTTAAGCAGACAAATTTATGCCACAATTAAAAGTCACATATTTAATTCCCCCACCGTCGCAATAACTGTGATTATAATTTTAATCCATCTGTTTACCTCGTGGTTTCTCAATTGTCGGCCATTCAAATCACGTACGCAATAAAATTAGGTGAACCTCATTATTTTTCATATTTAATTCCCGCACCGTCGCAACTCGCAAGGTATTTAATTCATACCACAATTAAAAATCACATGTAAAAAAGAAAATTCAAATCCCGTACGTAATAAAAAATCGGTGAACCTCGCTATTTTTCACACTCAATTCCCGTGCGGCATTCAAATTTATGTCAGAAAGTGTCCAACAAAATGAACCATTTTCATTATACATTGAATGAAAGCTTCGGCATCAAATTCACAACCGTAATATTCCTTTAGAATTA
The DNA here is from genome assembly GCA_917208275.1 of Patella pellucida. Classification (NCBI taxonomy): domain Eukaryota; kingdom Metazoa; phylum Mollusca; class Gastropoda; family Patellidae; genus Patella; species Patella pellucida. The sequence goes on from OU795039.1 coordinate 71,548,711, forward strand.
CACGTCTTCGTTTATAGGCTACGGCAGCAAATGTATGCTGAACTTCCGAAATAAGAATAGTTTGTGATGTCTTGGTTTATACGGCAGCAAATAAAAGAAAAGCGTGATGACAAAAGGCATAGCTGACGTATGGCTACTCTCGGTCACCCAGAACCTCCTTATCGTCAACATACATTTGTAGAATATTTTTAGGGATGATAGAGACTAACGTATGGCCTACGTGACTCACGCCACATAGCTGGTAAGCACTGCCTAACATGTATAGCAATATTCGTGCGGTGCACGAGATCACGGGAAAGTGCCACTGTCAACATAATGAGATTTTCTATATGGAGTCTTAAATGACTCTGGTATCATTGACAAGTAAATTAACACTGGCAAGTGAAACAGAAGGTCTGATAAAAAGTTAATTTTAGTGTACTGTTATTTATCCTTTCAGAACGTTACTTACCAAGGCTATTCAGATTCCTTGTTTTCTTCCGGCTCACCAAAATATCACACGAAAACCACGCCTTTAGGGTTGTTTGAAAGTGGTGAAGGAATAGAAAGTCATAAATACACTTCTTTGAAACGCACTGTCGGATTACCAGCAATGCCACCATCAAAACTAGAAGGCTGTAGCATTATAACTACAGAATATGAACTTAGTGTAAGTACAGTAAGTGGAACTTATTTATCTACTGGATTAAGTAAGATTTTATGCTAATCATTTACATCATGGCACCCTCCCCCCATATATAGATTAACCCAGGGGTTAGTGGAGCAGAATGGAATGAAACCACTGGTAGACATACCGATGATGAAGCTTGGAATGCAAACTGCAACACCTGACTTAAAGGACAAAATTGGTGTCAGTTATTATCACATATGTGAAAGAACTGGTTAAACACATTCCAAATATACTTTTAACGCAGAGATCATTGCTATGATAGAGGAGTATTAAAAGGTTTCAACAATCGGAAGTGACAAACGCCAAAGGAAAACACAAGTTATCCCTCTATATAAATGACTGAAATGACGAGTGATAACAGATACATGGGCGAATTTCTGCTCACTTATAATTCCTTCGAAGACCAAAAGTTGTTGTGTGTGACTATGAGAGGATATTTGACAATTCATAAAAAGAATTGACTGCCACTAGATAAGAGAACACGAAAGAAAAGCAGAAAAAGTCTGTACATTACCATGTTTTTATAAGGTATAGAAGGACTAAAGATAGGGGAATAGACGAACTATTTCTATTTTTCTCGTGGTCTCTTATCTAATGACACTCAATTACTTTATTGAATTGTCAGATATTCTCTTGCAATCCCATATAACAACTTTTGGTCTTTTGAAGCAGTCAGTTATATTAGGGGATAAGTCATGTTTTCCTTTTGCGTTTGTCACTTTCAATCCATGAAACCTTTATTACTCATCCGCGTAGCACTGATCTCTGTGTTAAAATTATATTTGGAATGTGTTTAACCAGTTCTATCACATATGTTATAATGACTGACACCAATATTGTCCTTTAATGATAGACATGAAGTGCATGATAGACCACTTGGTCACTCATTCCCTAAACAAAAGGTCCATGGCACCAACATCAAATACAATAAATTCCTTAATTGTATTTTAGATAAAAGCTGATTCTGGTTTGAGTGGTACTATTGGTTGTAATATGTTTATTTTAATTGGAACCGTGCCTGTCAGGATGCCTGTAACTCATGGACCAGTCATACGTAGACCTGAATCTACTGTCTTGTCTCCTGATCATATTAACCCTATTATAAAACATCTAGATGGTATGTCAATAATAATGTCATAAAATATTGTAATTGTCAATAAAACCAATAAAATATTCTGCTCACAAATACAAGAACTACAAGAGCATATAGTGCTTCTAGAGCACAAAATTCTTTATAGTACAGTATCTTTTAGAGCTATGCAAGTGTTTTCAGCAATGTATCTTCTAGTAAGCTACTATTTGGCACATTTTTCATCCAGAGAATAAGCTAGTCTTTTCAGCACAGTATCTCCAAGTGAGCTACTCTTTGGCATGGTAACTTCCAGAGCATAAAGCTTCTCTTTGGCACTGTACCTTCTAGTAAGCTGCTCTTTGGCACGGTATCTTGTAAAGCATAAGCTAGTCTTTTCAGCATAGTATCTCCTAGTAAGCTACTTTTTGGCACAGTACCTTCCAGTGCATCATCTACTCTTTGACTCACTATCTTCTAAATCATAAGATATCCTGTGGGTTATGTTAAGTCACATCGTTGATTCACTTCATTACAAATGGTGCTCGAAAGCATTCTGGCAATTCTGTGCCAATTTTATAATTTTCATTTTGTCTTAAATATTGGATATCCAAATCCCATCTTTTCCCAGTAAGATAACAACACCAATGTTGAATATCTCGAAAACGCCCCAGCGGCGGACTGATTACCATTCAGCATCGTATTCTACGTCAAATTTTACTCTAGGAAAGTCGGGTCCGATCTTGTGCCCATTTAATGGACACGCCCCCCCATCCCCCAACCCCCGCACTTGGCATCTGGTCTATAAGTCATGTTTGCAATGTCGAAGACTGTGGATGTCATTCGGATGATATTGAGTTTAGGTTTGCCTCCCTTAAAAATTGTTATCTGTGTTTATGAAACTGTATGTGTTAAAATATTTCTCATTACAGCTCCTCCTTCTTATGAAGAATGTGTTTTAGGAAGTGCTGGGAGTAAAACAGACCAAGGGGCAAGTGGTGCTTCATATGACCCTACATCACCACCTAGCTTAGCTGGTGCATCACCTGTCGTTACAGTTCAACCTTCAACACAGAATGCTGCTTTCCATTTTCAAGATTAAAAATTTCTTTCTTCATTACTTCCATTTCCTTCAACAATATGAATACATATCTAATTTACATAGTAGAATGATATTCGGAAAATATGTTCCTTTCAGTATTGTGGCTCAGTGGGTATGTGACTGGCTCAGTGACTACAACGACCTGTGTTTACTCATTGGCGTGCACACTAAAGAACCCTTGACAGTTCGAATATGATAAAGAAAAGGTGGAAACAGCACTGTTGCGAATTATTGAAATAAAATTAAACTAAACCATGTTGGTCCCAAAATGACCTAGTTTATGTATATAGGTTCGCATCTCGTGACTGTTGAGGACAAAATATATCCTTAATTAAAATTAATTACCAACTCAAAATGTGATACCAACCTCCATGTTTTTGTCTCGTGTTTTATAGATACTATATATAGTATATTTATTTCAGCATGAATATTTTATATGTTGATTGTATACTTGTGCAATTGTTTTCATTTTATATTAATTGTCTAAGTATTATTTTTATTGCCAAATTACTAGTCGTACTAGTCACTATAATTTTTGTTTTATTTATCATATACATTATGTATATATATATTTAGGTCCCACCCCCCGACCCCCCACCCCCAACTTTCAATAAGGATCCTATATTGATGTAAACTGTATAATTTTGTTTTTTGTTTGTTAATTATGCCACTATATATAGTTTTTGTTTTGTTGATCATTTACATTATATATTTTCAACCGATTTTTTATATACTTTAGATATTGTAGTTACATTTTTCGATAGCCAGAGACATTGCTGAGCAGATAATATTTCAAAACCGATATTCATGTTCTTCCCCAATTGTCTTTGAAGATCATATTGATGTAAATTGTATAATTTACAACGTAAAAGTTTCTATAATTCAATTTTTTTTATTTAGCATAATATACATCCAATACCATAAAAAGAAAAGCCTTACTATTACCACAGGAATCTGACCTTCTAACCGTATATATATGCATACACCATGTTGTACAAGACAATATATCAGATTCCTGTCCTAAGCCAATCAAATCTCAAGTTTGGTCACAACACCTGACTCCAAAATACCATAAAAGAAATAGTCGGACTATTTCCAACAGTAACAGATAGAGAGAAAGGCTAAAACCATTTTAAAGGCATCTGTACATAATCTAGTCTAGTCAATACTGAATTTATTATTGAAATATTTATAGTATTACGGTATAACTCAAGGCTCCCATTTCAATCAATCATCCCAGTCTTGACAGGGAAATTGACTGACAGGCAAACTTACCATTCGGTCACTTAACATGCCATAAAATTAGAATATCAAAGAATTAAATTAACCTTAAGACTCAATAAATAAAGTTAAATTTATTATTTTTATGTGTAAAATGACTTCTAAATATATCTTTAAAAATGGGCTCAAGTTAAAAAAAATTGTTGTATTTAATGGAAAAAATATCCTGCTAATCAAAGTAACAGAAAAATATTGACTGACTGGCAGAATATTGAAGTGAAGGCCCTTGCCCCAGTTTTACAAAGCTTTAAATCACTGTTTATGAGAAATAACTTTGATCCAGAAACATAAAACTTTGCACATAGTTTCTCATTAAACAATAATTGTTTTATAAAAGGCTAAAGACAAACTATTTTGAGCAAATCCATAATTTTTGGCTGAAAATTTTTTGTATAAGTTATAAGTTTATGTTTCTTTTAGACATTTTCTGTTGTTTATGATATACGAGTAGCAATAGTTCAAGTTGTTATTGGTGTTATTTGTTATATGTTATATAAACGTTTGCATCTTTTGATGTATAAACTTCTGTTAAATTCCTTTTAATGTTTTTCTCTTTTTTTTTCTATGAGAAAAATTACTGTTAAACATTATTACTGATTGTATTAAACTTACAAAGTTGATGTTGGTTGTTAGTGTTTTGATTCAAATATTGAAATACATTTGTACCAGATGATAGTCACAAAATGACCTAGTTTGTGTTGGTCCTAAGGCACAAGCCTTATTTGTCTTATGGTTTGTCCCAAAATGACCTAGTTGTAAGTTTGTGTCAAGTGGACGTTAAACCCCATTTCTCTCAAGTGTCCAACAGAAATATTTCTACATAAGCTGAGAATTTGCTCAACTTTCAATCACTGTTCACGAGAAATATCTTTGATCTAGAAACACAAAACTGTGCACATAATTTCTTTTTGATGTATATGATACAATAAAACAACAAAATTTTTATAAAGGGCTTTATTTAAGTTAAAATAAGGTGAACATATTTGATAAAATATTCAACATGCTTTGTGAACTCGGGGCTTGGACTCTGGGTTGGATTGAAATAAATAAATAAAATGGATGTTATAATTTGGACATTGTTCAATAATACAAGCAGGCGTAGCTCCAGGGGGGGGGGGATGATATAAACATGATTTTCGCATTGTCTATGCCAAGGCAATGCGTCAAGGCTCTGGTGATTACACCAAACCACTAATGTATGCGGCACTCTAATGATTACCATTAGTTACAATGTATGGGCCCCCCCCCTCGAAAAAATCCTGGATCCGGGCCTGACAAGTACTATACCAAAGATGTACAAGTACCAAATGGTTTGCGGGTGCTCGCTGTATCAAAAGGTCTGTCATTGAATCAACTGGCATGGTTTTGATTCCCTGATATGTGAGAAGAGTAGGGTTGACTGTTTAACCTCGTGTGGGCCTATTTTCACCAGATTCTCCAGTTTCCTCCTACTGCTATAGACCCCTACAAGCTACGGATTATTGAAATAAAATTGAACCATATGTTAGACCCGAAATGACCTAGTTTGTATAAAGTGGACAATGAAACCCATTTCTCTCTCTTTTTCCCATTTCCAAGTTAAATGAGCTAAATCACTAATATTTTGGACCTAGAAAATGACACAAATTGGTAGCACCGCATATAATAATGTAAAATGAATGTGTATAAACTGATTTACATTCAATCGTTTCTGTTTTTACTGTAATTTCTGATCAGTTATTTTTGGCGAAAAAGCCAGGAGTCCAATCTATTGGCAATCTCTGGTGTCTGATTATTCCATTCTCCGCTGATAGTATTTTTTGGGCATGCTCTCCAGAAAAAAATGTGGCGTCACCACTTGACATGACTTCTGAAAAATATCTAGCATTGTTCTTCGAGTCCCTTGTTACTAATGGCACTGAAACGCTAAAATGTTTATGATTGTCTTAAATATTGGATTAGGAATCCCATCTTTTTCCGGTAAGATCACAACATCAATGTTGATTTTTAATTGGCAAAATAATTGGTGTTTTCAATGTCAAAGATTTTGGATGATATTGAGTTACAGACATATCTACTTTAAGAATGAATTAATGAATGAAATGGGGTTTAACGTCCTACTGTTATGCACTTAACTTGAGCTAATTGAAGACGGGCATACGTCATACAGTGTGCAATGAGGGTAATTTTGCCCGGGCAGCGGCGCTACGTCCTACTCTTATATCGAATTCCAACTGCCAAGGGATCTTTTACGTGCACTCCAATGTGTACACGGGACCTCGGTTTTTCGTACCATCCGAACGACTAGGCAGCTGTCCTTGTCAGCCCCTCCTTCTGCATCACTGACAAGAGGAAAACAAGTCGGAAAATCGAGATGACAGGCCTGTATCTAGCCCAAAAATGTTAGGGGGGCAAGGGCTTCTGGGGGCGCCCAACAGGCTTCTGGGGGCGCAGAAGTACCTGCAGTTGACGGTCCACGGAGAAGGGTCTAGCCCCCCCCCCCCCCAGACGCCCGAAAAGTTTAGAAAATAATGTTTGCACCCGAGGAACTATGAAAATGTTAGAAATTTTAATTTGCGATATTGGCGTATTATGAACATTATAAAAATTTGAAGGAAAGAATACAACTTCAGCGTAGACTACCTATATTAATTTATGAGAAAAAAAAAGTTTTGAATAGGGTTAGAGTGCGACTTGTTTGAATTTTGAAGATTATCACTCCTTGCGCGGGCTTGAATCAATCTCATCCCCATCGGGAATTTAACCTGAACATTACCTACAGTTTCCAGTTGGCTTTCTTATAGTGGATTTCTTCGGGCGTCGTTTAGTCGCGTTTCCGTCATTGTAGATGTCTGCCGTCACACTGCCCGACTTCTTTTTCGGGGGCATGTCTTCACACTGTTTAGTATCGCACGTTATACAATATCGATGCTGATGTATAGGGAACCGTTATATACTTGACAGTAATAAAAAGTTTAATTCCTGCTACTTTACACTTAAGGACAGATTCTGGGCAGAAAAATTAGTAACACCACAGCTCACACAGTTTTGGACGCCCCCTTAAGTTAGGTGTTAATCGTGTGATTCATTATGAGGCGCCTCATCAGAAGTGACATGGGTTAGGGGTCCCATCAATCTAGTAGTAGGCGCCTAACCAAAGACACTCGACTTTAAAGGGTGTCCATACTGAATATGGACTCGTTAGTCGCTGGTTGGCGCCCATTACATTTGTCTCGCAATGGATAAAGGCATTATGCATTATGTGCGGCCAAACAATCATATATTGTCATAATAAGGCGCCCCACCAATCATGTCATTATGGAAGATCCTGTACGTGGGATAAGGTGCACACAAATCTCAGTAGTGATGTTCATCGTGTGACATTTTTTGGGCGCCTTGTCATTCGGCTTTATGGGGCGCCCATACTGATATGGGCATGCAAATCGATGGCCTCGTATTGTGTTCAATGGAAAGGGCGTCTTCGGCGCCCATTAGGGGCGCCCGCTTTTTCGAGGTGGGGCGCCGATTTTCCACAGGGGGGGGCAGCCGCCTTGCCCCCCCGCTAAATACAGGCCTGTGATGAACTTTCTCGGCCAATGCAGGGATCGAACACCCGACATCCAGGCTAGCGAACCAGCGCAGCTACTTTAAGAGGGTAAATTTGTGGAAATAATAAATAATGGGAGACAAATCATGTTAAGAATAAATCTTTAAATGGAGTTTCCTCCCATTAATCGTTTCGTTGACGGGTGTCTACGCCCACGCAAGAATGAACCGGGGATAACTCTAATATTATCACGTCAAATGTCAAAATGGCGATAGAAATTTAGGGCGAATGTTTTGATCTGTCATAAAATGTGTATGATGACTAAATTCAGTGAACCGTGAAATGTTAGAGGTGAGTATATGTGAAGTTGTTGAAATCCTCATTAAATTACATTAATGTTTTATTACATCATTCCTAAGAAGACGCATCCCCTGGGTTGCATAACCGTTTAAAAAAAGGAAGAGACGTAAAAGTCCAAACCAGCCCAGGTGAGGTCTGAACATGAGACAGCTGCCAGATATTATGTCATATCCTGTTGTCATCATCAATACAGTTAATATCATCACCACCTTGTGATCATGATCAAAAATAAAATGATATCTGAGTACCAGTAGGCCTATGGTTTAATTAAAGTAGGCCCATTGGCATTACATTAATAATAATCACATCAAATTAAAACACTTTCCTAAAATTAAGTGTTTGTTTAGCTCCTCCAAAATCACTTAAGAATTTGCACAAGTATATTGAAATTAGAATATTCGTGTAAATTATATATGTCGCGTTATTACAAAGATAAAAGAAACAGCTGATTTGTTTAAAATATCGCATTCAATTTTTTTAATGATTTTTATTTCATTCTATTTAACATCTTTTGTGAGACTAGTCCTTATATAATGCTGCGTCACCCCAAGATTTGTCATCTTAAGTTATAGTTGGTCACTTTAGATAAGGATGTTCTAAGACTTCAATTTGTGTAACCTAAACCTTATAAAAGCTCTCATACAGCTATTCAGCAATTTTTTGTTTATCTTCATGTTAGTCATAGATATCTTGAGGCATTACACTGGTATTTACGTATCGACCGGTACGGTATATCATTAAATATTCAGAACCTCTTGTTGAGACTTGAAACTTTTGAAATTATTTAAACTTGGTTGAATTTGTTCGTAAGTAAATAGTTTTGGTATTAAATTTAAATATTTAGAGATTTGCTTGTAAATTATTTTTAAAAAGTGGGTACAAATAGGGAAATTACTAGGCTTTATTTAAGACTGGCCTGAATATTTTAATATAAATTTTCTTTATGTGTAGGGCCTACCAGTTATTGTTGTAGATTCTATTTGAGATTAGAAAGATCATATAATTTAATATCTGAATTGAACCACATGTAAGTCAAGATCCCATAAATCAGAACGATAAAGGGCTATTTGTTTTTCTATCCTTGATAGTCAGCTCCACTTTTGTTTAAACCATGATTCTTCTTATAACAAGTTTGTAATTAGATAAATCAGAGTAGTAAAACAAAATATGGTATCTTAAAATTTTACAATTCAAATATTTATTCAAATATATACTGGAGGCACAGTTTAAAGTAGCTATGTCTGTAAATAACCCAATATAATCCAAAGTCTTTAACATTAAAAACACAAAATATTTGTCAATTTAAATCATAACTCATTTGAAATTAGAGTAAAAACAGAAACGATTAATTGAAAATCAGTTACATTCATATTATTATTACATTATTATATGCATTGCGACTCATTTGTGTCAATTTCTATTTCCAAATTATTAAAGATTTAGCTTCTGGGACTCCAGTGAAACTGCGTCAGTCACATACTATTTAATTCCCTGTCCAAAACTGATTTATGATGTTGCTTGACTATGTTTTCATTGTCTCTTTGTTTATACCAATCAAAATAATGACATCTGTAATGGACAGTCTCTCATTAAGACACAGCATGACCTTTTAACTTAAGTATGTAGTTGAATGTAGATGTACCTCAAGTTTCACAACAGAACTTTTTCAGACATTTAGAATTGTTTTGTAGGCTAGTATCTGTCAGGTAATGAAATAAGTACCAAATGGCCTTGAACTTCAATACAAATACAAAATGTGATATTTTAGTATCATATGAAGAATTGTCCTGTAATATATTTGAAATATTCTTTTAAATCGTTTTGTTGTAAAACCACCATGTGCTTTATGTATCATGTTTATGTTTTTAAAGGAGCTAAATGGCTGATATCTGGGACCTAGAAATTGACACAAATGGGTCACAACACATATGATAATTTGTAATATGAATAACCTGATTTTCAGTTATGTTTGGTGAAAAACCTTAGAAGTCTCAATTAAATGGCAATCTCTATAGCATCTGGTTATTTGGGTCTACATCGATAGTATTTATTGCGCATATTTTCCAGACAAGAATATTACGTCACCATTTGTCATGACTTGTATAATATATCTAACCTCGTTCTTCGATTCCTGTGTGGGGGGCAGGGATGGCCTAGTGGTCTAGAGTGCCGCGCTTCGATCTCTAGCTGGCCAGTCACCTCTGGCTTGCGGCTGTGGTAGCTCTAGTTTGAGCGTATGTGATATGGAGATAGGGGCTCCTTCTCAACCTCGTTGGTTTCCTCCGGGCACTCCGGCTTCCTCCTCCCACTACCAAAGCCCCCTACGCGCAAACGAATTATTGAAATAAAAATTGAAAACCATAAGTTAGTCCCAAAATGACCTAGTTTGTGTCTAGTGGATGTTAAACCCTATCTCTCTCTCTCTCTCGATTCCTGTGTTACAAATGGCACTGAAACGCATGTTTCTTTTGTCATAAATTGTTGGATATCAGAAGCCAATCTCTTCTCTGTAAGATCACAATATCAATATTGATTTAAATTAACAAATAATTTGTGTCAAACACTTCGGATGATATTGCAATTTATTAAGGACTTAGCTACCTTAAATTAGACATGTATTATGCAAGAGCTAAATCTTTAGTAGATAAGAACTGTTAAACCATTTAATAATATAATATAAAAATAGTGAAATGAGGCTACGCTTCGGTTGCTTTGAAGAACCATTTGGTTGGTTACAATCGGTGCACACATCTTCTCAAACCTTCAAAGGATAATATCTTCGCTCAATATAAAGTAATTTGAATGAAATTTTCAATATCTTTTTTTTGCATTAAGTATTTTTGAACTGTAATAGCAAGAACAACCAGCTCTCTATCTAAATCTTACATAAGGAGGGGGTGGGCACTGTCTCGAAGTGGGTAAGACACTGGCTCCCTATCCTCGAGGTCGGGTGTTTTCGATCCCTGCATTGGCCGAGAAAGTTCATCCAGATTTTCTGGTGTGGTTTTCTCTTGTCAGTGATGCAGGACAGACAGCTGTCTCACTGTCTAGTCGTTCCGATGTGATGAAAAACCAAGGTCCTGTGTATATACATTGGCTTGCATGTAAAAGATCCCTTGACAGTTAAAGTTAGATATAAGAGTAGGCCATACTGCTGCTATCCGGGCAAAATTTCCCTCATAGCACATACTGTATGGCGTATGCCTGTCTTCATTAGCCCAGCTCAGAGCAGAACAATAGGACGTTAAACCCCATTTCTTTTCAAATCTAACGTTAGTATTTTTAAGTAACTGAACTGAAATTTGCGTAATATTTTTTCCCTAGGCCTCCAAGACTGTAATTGATGCCCATTATTCAGATAATATGATATCAGAATTGTTACTGTAGTTCCTGGAAAATCTGACCTTTTCACCAAATAGCTGGTTTATGTTGCATATTGTATGTAGAAATGTCAAAATTGTTAGTGGATTTCCCAAGAGTTCTGATCAATTTGTCTGATATTAAAATAATATTTTAGTGACAAAAGCTAATTAAATTAACCCAAAAAATTCCCTCTATTTTTTCAATTCAATAACCACTAATTTTACTTTTCATAATTTGATTGAAGTTATGTCTTATTCCTTTTTTTCAATTCAATTTCAATACCCATTGTGATTGTAAAAATATTTGTAAGAACATTGTTGTGTTTGTTGGTTACACTACACATAATTGACTTTTAAAGAGAAAAACAGAGATAGGGGGTTTAATGTCCATTCGACACAAACTAGGTAATTTTAGGACTTACATATTGTTCAATTTTAGTCACATACAAGCCAGCAATCGAAACCATGTCATTTTATTCAATGACAGACCTTGTGATTTCATGCGCAAGCATTAACTATTCAGTCACCAGGCATTGATATTTATGCGCACGGTGTGCGCAGGCACATTTGCTTTTAAAAAAAAATTTGCAGGCACTTTTAAATTTTTTTTTTTTTTTTAAATAAAGAATTAGTTACAGTGCATGAATGTAAGTATCTGAATTATACCGGAAGTTAAGTTTAACGAATGACAACCTTGCTGCGCAAAGGGATTACATGAACCTGTTTGAAGCCAGTAGGCATCTATTCTATGTTAATATCAACCCAAAACAACAACAATATGCACCTCAAACATAATCTTTATTATTAAAGTAATCAAATAAAAAAGGTACTAAAAATTATTTATAATTTTTTTTGTCTGCCGAGTCCTAACCAACAATCATACTATATACCTGGCAATTGAATACTCCCCTTGGAGTATGACCCTGCAGGCACATTTTCAAGTGTGTGCGCAGGCACACTCAACTTTTATAGAGCCCTGTCAGTCACCCAACCCCACCCCTCAGTAATTGACTTCAGGTCTAATCGTCATTTGAGGAATGTTATATGGCTTTGTTTAAAAAAATTTGATGGGCCTCTTTGTTATCCTATTGAATCCAAGCCCGAACATTATCTATCATTGATATTCTGATTTAATTCTTATTTTTGTCAAATAATCAATTAGAAATTAACTATCTAGATGCGGGTTTAACTGTCACAGTAAATGCATGGACCTTCAGATTTATTCTAGGCGAAGTGAAACCCTAGCTAAATCACTAAATATTTGAACAATTCACAATCGGTTAACCTTCAATAAATACATCTTACTGTTCAAATTAGTTCATAAAAAATGCTTAAACTACTTAACTAATATTCTCGTTTTAAAAATACACCTTATACCAATATTAATCTTTTGATTTAATATTGCCCAACCTAATAAATCAATATATAGAAATAGCTTAAAATACATTGGACCTTGTCTCTGGAATAATCTTCCTACCTCAATTAACCCTGTAATGCCCACACCATGAACCGAGTTTTGGAAAATTATGATACTTTGGATTATTGAAGGTTTACCTGTAGTAAAAAATATCCCAGGGTAAAATTTAGAATCGGGTGACCTTGACCTTGATTTTCAATGTGTATCATATATGATACAGTGGGCTAATCACAACAAAAAAAATTCTGAGCCAACATAAAATTTCGTATCAAAACATTGTTTATTTGAATTAACAAAGAATTTATCATATTGTTTGTCATTTCGTTACAATATTTGATAATTTTGAAACAAATGCATAACATAAAAAGAAAAATCGCAATCACAAAAAATCACACCAAAAAGTCAAATTTTGACAAAATATTAATTTAATTGGTTGTGGTCTAAAACAGGTTAATACACACATATAATTGATATAAATACACAAATGGCTGAATTTCAAGACATTTCTGGCAGTCTTTTAACACATGATAAGAACAATGCCTTCATTTCTATATATCAATAAAGTATGCCTCAGACCCATTGTATCATATATGATACACTCAATTTCGACATTGATTTTCAGAAAATATATTGTTTTTCATTAAATTTGAATTAGACTGGTAAAAATATATATTTTCTGGCAACAAATAGCATATAAGTAAACATAGATTTACTAACCATGTATTTTTTTAAATTGGAATCATTACATAGCTTTTATTGACATTTCCGAAAGTGTAGAGTTGGTCCCGGGCACTTGAGGCCAGGGTCCTTGAAGTTGTTCAGTTGCACCCGGTGACCGATTTTTATTTAACGGGGAATAAATAATAATTCATGTTATTACATTAAATAATTAAAATACTCCATGGGGATTATTATAATATGCATATCATGTAGGTGTGCATATCTGATACATGGGTATTAAAGGGTTAAAACACATCTGATCAAACTTTAAAGCGAATATTCTTCTAAAGACACATTCCTAACCTTAGTAAACTTCTGTACATAATTTTAATTCATAAAAGAGAAGGTAGTTAACCTTACTGCATTTTTATTTTATATTTTAATTTTAATTTTGTATCTCTTTATTTGATCTCATTGTTGTTCTTATATTGTTTTGTTATGTTTCAAGGGCAGAATTGTAAAAATGGCCTGGCCTAATTTCTCACCCTAATAAAGATATTATTATTATTATTATTAAGTCGAACTTGTTCTAAAAGTTGATCTATGTTCAGGAATATTACTTACATGAATTTCAAGTCGGTACCTATTTGTCATTATTTTTATCGTAATCACATACATGAGAATGAGGTATTCCTCAAAACAAATTACCAAGAATTATTTTTGTTGATTAAAGTCTGGTTATATAAAAGGAAATGGTAGCTTATAATTTTAAAACCTATTTCCTACCAGGACCTCATCTCACCCAATTCTAGGAAGTTCATTTCAAGATGGATAAAGAACCTTGTGAGGGGACCACAAGTTAGATAAGACAAACGGTTTGGTAACAGAGTTTAAGGCAACAGACAGATAATAGGCTACCCAGTATTTATTATAGGAGAATGGGTTAGGGTTGGTGTTAGAAGCCTATGTGGCCATTACGTCTTCATTAGCCCAGTTTAGGAGCAGAACAGTTAGACGGGTAAGGATTGGTGTTAGAAACCTGTGTGGCCATTACGTCTTCATTAGCTCGGTTTAGGAGCAGAACAGTTAGACGGGTAAGGGTTGGTGTTAGAAACCTATGTGGCCATTACGTCTTCATTAGCTCGGTTTAGGAGCAGAGCAGTAGGGCGTTAAGTTTCACTCTATTTCATTTCAAAACATTGAACAAAAAATAAATAAAACATACCAATAATTTGAATACAATTACACAAACAACTAATTGTACATTGTTTAGCCTTTCAGTTCAGCGTATTAATTTATAATGAGTCAGTCATATGAACTGAATGATGTACACATATCTCTGTATGTCAGTAATGTTTTCTACTGAATGGTCAGATATCAATGATACAGCTAGTTAAATCAGTGTAGTTGTCATTTTAACTAGAATGTTTTTGATAATATAATTTTTCTTCGGTGCAATGACTTGTGTTTCTTTTGTACAAGGTAATGCTGTCCTGACTGTAATAAGTATTTTAACAAAAAGTGTCTTGGAATTATGTTTATTATTCTGCGCCTGTATGTCTTCAGAATTCAATATCAATATAAGAGTAGGCCGTAGCG
Source organism: Patella pellucida (assembly GCA_917208275.1). Taxonomy (NCBI): domain Eukaryota; kingdom Metazoa; phylum Mollusca; class Gastropoda; family Patellidae; genus Patella; species Patella pellucida. The sequence continues at coordinate 71,563,757 of OU795039.1, forward strand.
CCCTGTCCATGCAAAATTTCCCTCATAGTATTGCGAATGCCTGTCTTCATTAGCTCAGCCTCAGAGGTTAGAAACTGGTGCTCATAGTAGCTAAGGGGTACTTATACGTTTGGCCTGGGTCAAGATGTAAAAAACCATGTGATCGAAATTTTTTACATTCGTTTATTAATTTCAGCAGGACAGGACCAAGACACAAAAAAGATAAAATGTATAGTTTGAATTCAACAGTGGTATGATAAAAATTCTAATTTTTTTCAGATCTCGGTATGAAGTTGGAGGATTTCAAGGTAACTTTTGATAACCCACGTGGGGTTTTTAATGTGGGAGATGAAGTTAAAGGCAATGTTTGTATCTCTCTTAACCAACCCATGAAAATGAGAAGTAAGTACATTTACCCATATCTTATAAACCTGTAAATCTCTTTGATCTTTAGGGTATACTCTATACCTGGAATAACCTGCTGTATAGAGTGGAATCTGGGGTTATTCTTTCAAAAGTTTTTCTGTATCGAGTTATTCTTCCCGAGTAGGTTTTTTTTTTCCATTATATATTTCCATGATATAAGGTTTTTCTTACAGTAATTCTGGGATATTTTCATTTTACGTACATCTAAACATAGACGGTTTATATAAGCAAAATAAAGTCCTTGACTTCGGTTATGCTGGAGAAGCAAGACTTCAGAAAAAAAAACCTTGAAGAAAAACCTTGTCCTCGGTTTTTTCTTTCTCTGGTTATTTTCTTCAGTCTTTCTTTCCCCAGCATAACCTCAGTCTCGTGCTTTATCCTACACAGAGTCTACAGGGGTGGATCCAGAGGTGTGTTTAAAGACCACCCTGCTCAACTACATAAAACAATTGTAAAACAACACTTTATGAGAAAAGCGTAACGGCCATGTGCATTATCCTCTATCATCAGATGGTAGGATGGGATTGGCATTCACAATATTCAAGGCCCAAAATAAAAAACCTTTAAAATGATAACCCCAAATCCCCCTGTATTAATCCGAAGCCGCTCCTGACTTTCAAACCGCAAGTTAGATATTGTCATAGAATATACCCCAAAGATCAAAGAAATTTACCATTAGGAAAATATAATGGCATCATATGCATTGTTAACTGTCAAATTATCTTAACAGTAGCCTGACAAACCCCCTCCTGCATTAATTCCTAGATTTGCCCCTGGTTTTATTTGGCATGCACTTAGGCCAATGTAGATTAATGTTCAAGTCTAGTGAACAAAGTTTTGTTAAAATTTAAAAACTTTCAAGAAAGGCCACTAAGTGATTTTGATACTTAAATATCACAAAATACACCTGCATCAAAATTATGACATTTTAGATACTTACATTATTTCATAACAAAAAAAAGTTTAAGTTAAAACCAACATTAATTTGACATGTGTTTCAAAACAATGTGACAAAAAATATAAATCAAATATGGCAGAAAAATGTAAACAAATAACATAATATTAAAATTTAGTTCTTCATTTAGGCCAAACCAATGTTTAGCCTAGATCTTTAGTAGTTTAATAAATACCTTCACATGAGCCATGTCGATTTTCCATACCATGAAAACGACTAGATTAGTAGATACTTTCCTTAGCCACGCTTTTTAGCCTCCAATACTCACATCTGAAAACTAGTAGTGTGGGTATTGTCACTGCAGTCACGATATGATAGGTATTGCGATTCAGGTACTACAATACGAATAACGATTAGTATCACAATTCTAACTCAGGTCAATATTTTACCAAGAAAATGACAGGATAAATGAATAATTGATATTTTTAATCTTGATGTTGTAGAAAAAAAACTGTTTTATATAATGATATTGATGTGGATCAAAATAAAGGCCCAAAATTAAAATATGAGTGTTTGTGTAACTGTGGAAAATGTGTGATGTGGAGTGACAGGTTACTTACTGAAGTGACAAAACATGATACAATGAATGAATGAAATGGGGTTTAACGTCCTACTGTTATGCACTTAACCAGAGCTAATTGAAGACGGGCATACGCCATACAGTGTGCTATGTGGGGAATTTTCCCCGGTAGCGGCGCTATGGCCTACTCTTATATCGTTTTCCAACTGCCAAGGGATCTTTTACATGCACTCCAATGTGTACAGGGGACCTGGGTTTTTCGTCCCATCCGAACGACTAGCAGCTTTCCTTGTCAGGCCCTCCTTCTGCATCACTGACAAGGGGAAATCAAGTCGGAAAATCGGGATGAACTTTCTCGGCCAATGCAGGGATTGAACACCCGACCTCCAGGCTAGCGAACCAGCGCCTTATCCACTTAGCCACCGTGATCCCCGCTATATATCATGCCAGCACTAATCCATATAGTAGGCTACAATCCTGGAAAAGATGATTCCAGTTGTGCCTGATAAAATGGCGACATTAATAATACATATTACCGGTACCCAACCTTCTGAACTTTGTGTTGGACAGGTGTACCTGAGGATGATGTGTGACATGGATAATTAAGAGTATCATGTTACTTACTGAAGTGACAAAAAAAACATTAAAAAAGAATCTCGAAAAATTGATTCATTGTCTCGCTATTCAATATACAAATCTTAAGAAGGTGAATCGCAATATATATTGATTCAACAATTAATATATCGTGCCAACAGTAGAAACTAGGTTAGAAAATCGCATGGAACTTTTCAGCTCCCACCAGTATCAAACTGGGAGGGAACTACTTCTTAATGAATCAACACCATACTTACTGAGCCACCGAGGCTCCCATAGGCCTAAATAAGGTACCAAAATAACTTAAATAATGTTTTTTTATTTTCTAATGTTTTATCTTTCAGATATTAAGTTGTATTTTGAAGGAAAGGGTAAATCACATTGGGAAGTAAAACAAGGACGTAGTAAAACAGATTATAGAGCTCAGGAATCATACATTAATTATACTATTATTTTATTTGGTGCAGGTAAGTTCACCACAAGCAGGCCTTTCATCATATATAGTAAATCAAAATGGTTAATTTTTTTTTCCAATTTGTGTGAAACTCTGCGATAGTTTTTCAAAGAAGTTTAAACTTTTAGTGTCCAACTGATATTATTAGGGGTGTGGGGTGGGTTGGCCAAAATGGTTAACTCGCGCATGTTTGATCACAAGGTCTGTCATTGAGTCAAGTGACATGGTTATGAATCCCTATGTGACAGGGTGTAGGGTCGGCTGTCCAACCACATGTTTTTTCTCTGTGACCTCCAGTTTCCTCCCACTGCTATTAGACCATGAGTCTCAAGCGATTTTTAAAATAACATTGAACTAAATGTTAATCCCGAAATTACCTATTTTGTGTCGAGTTGATGTTCAACCCTACTTTTCACTCTCTCCATCTGATGTTGATCAATATACTGTCTGAAGTTATAGTAGTAAGAGATTGTCACATTTATCAAGTCACAATTTTAAATGTTATAACTTAAATGAGTTACATAGACCAGCGGGGATGTCCAGGGGGTCAGACCGTTTAGGAGTACCGTTAAAAAATGCCACTGACAAAGCAAAATATCAGTATTTTAGACAAATTCGGTAAACTCTGAACAAGAGGCTAAACCTAGCACCATTGTTTCAGTATGTGGCAAGGAGTAGGGTTGTCTGTCTAACCTCGTGGGTTTTCTCCGGGTTCTCAGGTTTCCTCCCATTTCTAAAGACCCCTACACACAAGCAAATTGTTGAAATAAAATTAAACCATGTTAGTCCCGAAATGACCTAGTTTGTGTCGAGTTCTCTCTCTTAAACATACAGAATTATACATGAGGAAATAATTGCGAATGTTTTAGTGAGGTGGTGAAACTGAACATTTAATATTTCAGCTAATACAACTAGTGAACATCCTGCTGGTAGCCATTTCTATCCCTTCTCTCTTCGACTGGCGCCAAATTTACCATCATCATTTGAAGGAAAACGAGGTTATGTACGATATTTTTGTAAGGCTACTATTGATAGACCGTGGAAGTTTGATGAGAACACAAAGAGAGCTTTTACCGTTATACATCATTTAGATTTAAATGCCTCACCAGAAGCCGGGGTAAGTAAAATTGACTAAAATAATGTACAGAATGTTTGTTCGTAATTAATGGAATTCGACCTAAGAAGGTTAATATATGAGCATCATTCCATTTCAAGCCCAGCTTCATTAAGATACATTGTTCCCCCCAAATCTTTCATATTCTTCAATGGATTCTTTGTAGATCCCCCCTCCCATTTGTAGATCCCCCCCCCCCAATTTGTTTGTAGAATCCACCATTTGTAGAACCAAGTTAAAGATGCATTATGTAAGAGCTAAATCTCCCTAATGGTATATAAATTAGAAAAGTTGGCCGAGAAAGTTCATCAGGATTTTCAAGTATGGTTCCCACTTGTCAGTGATGCAGGACTGAGGGCTTGGCATGATTCATTGTATTTTATGGCATATGCCCGTCTTCATTTGCCCTGTCGAAGCAGAACAGTAGAACTTTAAACCCCATTTAATTTCATGCATAAAATTTGCATGACTTCATGGGGTTTGGTTCGCCCTTCTCTTCATTATACAGTAAAGTAGGATTTTAAACCCCATTTCATTTTAATTTCTTGGGATTGGATGGCCGAATGGTTAGCACATGCGCGCTGTATCATAGGGTCTGTCATTGAGTCAAATGACATGGTTTCGATTCTCCAGTTGTACGTGACAAGGAGTAGTATTGTTTGTCCAACCTCATGGGTTTTCTCTGTGTCCTCCCGTTTCCTCCCACTGCTAATGACCCATACAAGCTATTGAGCAAGCGAATTATTGAAGTAAAATTGAACCATATGTTAGTCCCAAAATTATCTAGTTTGTGTCCAGTAGACGTTCAACTCCATCTCCCTCTCTCTCATTTAATTTCCACTTCAAACATATTAGAAGTCAGCTTTATTTGAATTTTATTTGAATTTTATTTTAACAGTATCCTATATATGCTGAACAAGAAGAAACTATATCTGGATGTTGTTGTTCAGATGGATCTATATCAGCTGTATTTTCTGTCAATAAAAAAGGTTACGTACCTGGTGAACCCTTGAATTATTCTATACACGTTGACAACAGATCAGATAAAAATATCGAAAGAATGCTACTTGAACTCAAACAGGTAATATCTTATACAATCTGATAAAAACATAGATCCAGTTTCGTTTCGTTTTTTATAGTTCAAAATTTTGTTTTTACTTGTCTTTACTACACTTGGATCTGGGTTCATTTGTCAGTTTGTTTGTCTGACTGTCACACTCTATGACACACAATAACTCTTGTTGTAGTTGAGCTACATGGGATAAAAAACAGAGGTCCCTTGTACATATTGGTGTGCACGTAAAAGATTCCTTGACATTTGGAATTTGATATAAGAGTAGGCCATAGTGCCGCTTTCCAGCCCTAATTTCCAGCATAGCACACTGTATAGCGTATGTCCTTCTTCATTAGCCCAGTTGGAGCAGAACAGTAGGACGTTAAGCCGCGTTTTATTTCATTTCATTTCTAATTGAGCTAGAATGTTAAAAATAGTTTAGTTTTTTACTGCATTCCTTGACTGAGTTTGATGATGAGCATTTTCTGCTTAGGCTAAGCAGAACTAAGTAATTTGATTGGGACACAATAACTTTGATTCTAAGATTGTTTCTGATTTATTCATTATTGTCATATACTCCTTTACTAAACCAACTTATTCATAATATTATTATTAAGGAAGCCTTCTTGAGTTTTTTGTGTTAATTGAGTTACTTCCCTTGATTAATAAAAGGCTTTGATCCTAGATGGAGTTCTGGGAAGGAGTGAAATGTAAGATGGCTGTTTTTAATTAGCCCTTCTGATTGCCATAAACAATCCAGGCCATCTTGTGGCCTATACACCCCAATACCACATTATTTAGTCAAGTTTTAATTGGGTGTTATTTTAGTTGAGTTTTAATTGAGTGTTATTTAGTCATGTTTTAATTGAGTATTATTTTAGCCAAGTTTTAATTGGGTGTTATTTTAGTCTTGTTTTAATTGAATGTTATTTTAGACAAGTTTTAATTGAGTGTTTTTTTTTTTGTTGTTTCAGGATGTAACATATACAGGCTATTCATCCAGTCTGTTCTCATCAGGAAATCCTAAAACACACGTAAAAAGTGACGTGTTTTGTTTATTTTCTGGGACAAAAAATGTAAAACCTAATAACTCAGAAGATATCAATCAGACAGCTACCATTCCAGCTCTTCCACCATCTAACCTAGATGGCTGCGGAATAATTGATATAAAATACACATTAGTTGTAAGTGCAAATTTATCAATTAATGTATCTACAAAAAAAGAAAAGATTAAAATGGTTCAATATATTTATTGATACAGAGGGGAGGAGGTTTCTTAAATGACTAGCAGAGACTGGACATGATTGTAGATCTGTGTAGCTGCTGGATCAAAAGTGGATGCAGGTGGAGACTAGACAAGAATAGATAATTCAAATATCCCCACTCAACTTGATGTAGATTAGAGTGGTAGTTTAATCATAACATTTCTGGTCGTATGCATATATCATAACGAAAATTCCAGTCAAATTACTTTATTCTGAGGAAAGTTATAAATGTTAGAAGTTTTAACAAGACATAGCATAAATTGTCTCAATTGTCAAGTACCTTTGCTAAGAAACAAAGTCTTGATTTTCAATTAACTTTCAATGAAGATATGGCAGACATTTTCTACTAATCCACTCAATATCTAAGCCATCCAATGGTTTAGACAGTTGATTATTTACTTGTCCTGTGAATAAAGGCCTTAGTAATAATTATTTCAAACCAGGAAAAAGATCTGTAATTTACCCGGTAACTTATGGGCTGTGAAGGCCCTTGGGCTTTTTGTAATGGTTTTGTTTTTTTACAGCTAACTGTTGCAGTCGGATGGTCTACATTAGAAATAGAAAAGGAAATCATAATTGGAACCATTCCTTTACAAATTCCCATGGCTGTGCCTTCTTTTCCAGCAGGAGTCTCCCCTGGGACTATGGCAACTGCTCCACCACTGGAGCTTCCACCATACGTAGATGGTAAGTTATTTTCTTTTGAATGAGGTGATTTGTGCCAAACAAAATCCATCTTAGATTACTCTGTAGCCATATCTTTATAGAAACTGGTGACTTCGATTAACCCTTTAGAGTTGGCCCACCTGAAACCACCTATAGCTAACTTAGCTAATTATATATAAGGCTCCTTCAGTTCCTTTGAAATGAACAAAGTCCTCGGACTGTTCCTGTACAAGGGGGTAGGGCATTATTTTCATTAATATTGTATTGAGGAACGGTCAAGAATGGTCAGGGGACTTCGCGCATTCAGGTCTCCTGAGAATTTAACAAACATAAAAGTCATGGAAATAATTGTGGCAGCCCCAAGATTTTTTGGACAGCTAATTATATATATACAATATCAAGTTAAGATTCACCGCTCTTAAGTATAACAAACAGTTTGTTAGTCTCAAAATGACCTCAGTGAAGTGGTGCTGAGATATTAAACCATGTTAAATTATGGGAGATAGATAAAGAGCTGACAGTTCTTACTATAATAGTTAATGTAAATGGATTATGCTGAAAACTTTATTTTAAAATCCCCGTAGCCTCGATTATCATTGTCACCGCTGTCACAATAATTAACAAAGTCTTGATTATCCATATTTGCGTTTAATCATCAAAGGACATTAAACAGCAGATCAGATTCAAATCCAATAAAAATCGAACAGATAAGATGGCATCGAGAGTTGATTAGGGCAAGAACTTTATCGTTGTAAGTGAGAGGGATATTCGGTCTCCCGTCCGATCAGGCAGGTTTCCCCCGAGGTCTTCGGTTTCTTCCTGCAGTAATGATCGAAATCATTAGCACAATCTGTGCCAAGTGCCAAATTGGAAAAAGGCCTCTGGTCTAATTTGCTACCCTTGTAAAAAGACGCGTTTATTATTATTATTATTATTATGTTGATAAATGTCTAATTAATAGTTTATATAACATTTCTGACTCCCAAAAAGACCTGCAATAGACAGATTTACCTCTTGCATAATGCATATTTAATTAAGTTTATTTAAATCTTTTCCTTCCAGCTCCCCCAGCATATGAGGACTGTGTTTTTGGTGGTGCAAATATTAGAGATGAAAATGATGATGAACATACAACAGGCTTATCAGCATGGACGCCGGCATATCCATACTATCATTGGGGAGAAAATGGACCCCCTCCGATAGCTGTACCATCAGCCCCCCCTCCAGCTTATAACCAGGTGTAACATAAAATTGCCCTGCAGAAAAATGATACATAATGGGTTAGAGTGAAGATGGTTCCTAATAGCATTATATAGTGAAGTCCTTGTATATAAGTGTTTCGCTATAACATCATTGTGTTATAGTGGAGTTCAACTGTATGTACTTAATTATGTTTTAAAAACATACATATACAAGTCTCCTTCTTATGCAAAACATTTATTTGTTATATTTAACTTGATAAACACAGCTAAATGTTCAGATATATTTTAAAGGTTTTTTTTTAAGATCAATCAAGCGGTAATCTTATCTTGTTATTAAGTTCAGAAGATAATGAACAAGCCATACCATCTTTACAATAACTTTATAAAAGAAAAGTGATAACAGCCTTTGGTCAAAATCACCATCATCAAGTGTAAATAATACTAATAATCCTATTCTGTTTTTTTTATGATATAGTTTATTATATTAAATAATTGACATATTCACTACCATTGTTTAAGTAACAGTTAATATGTATAATACACACTCAGTAGACATTCAAATATGCATTCATACACAATCAGTAGACATTCAAATATGCATTCATACACACTCAGTAGACATTCAAATATGCATTAATACACATTCAGTAGACATTCAAATACACATAAAAATATACTCTCACTAGACATTCAAAACACATCCAGTAGACATTCGAATACACATAAAAATACACACTCAGTAGACATTCAAACATACATCCAGTAGACATCCAAATACACATCCAGTAGACATTCAAATACACATAAAAATACACACCCAGTAGACATTCAAATACACATCCAGTAGACATTCAAATACACATAAAAATACACATCCAGTAGACATTCAAATACACATCCAGTAGACATTCAAACACACGTAAAAATACACATCCAGTAGACATTCAAATACACATTCAGTAGACATTCAAATGCGCATAAATAATTTGAGTTTTGTGACCTGTGAAAATGATAGTGATGTAAAGATTGTATAAAGAACATAACTTAATCCAGTGTATTTGTACCAAAGAGAAGTGGTATTAGGTGTTCTAGGAAGAGGAAGCATGGAGTGACACAGTACACTTCACTAATTAATCAGTAGGCTTGGAGCAATCAGACACAACTCAGTATGGTGTTCAAAAACCAAAGTTTCAAAAACAGTTTGGTATGTAGCTATAGTCTTCTCTGATCAAAGACTGTCACCATATCAGTGAAATCTTGCCAGCACTGTGCTTATGTAGTTATATAGATAATCTGGTCGTGTACATACAACCGTCTTTCTTGTAAATATTTGTGGAAAATGTAATATTGTATTCTACTATAAAACTCAAAATTAGCAAATACTGGCTGCTACGCCTTTGGCAAAATCATTATGTTTTTGCGGGTAGATCATTTAGATGTACTCAGTGTTCTTGTGCTTTTTTAGACAAAAATCTGTTTTATTGTTTACAAAGTGTTACCAGTTTCATAATTCATTTGACACAATAAAATCCCCTGCTAGCATATGATTGGAAATCTCTTATTGTTTTCGCTCTGATAGACATTCGTTTTCTTGGGTAGGACTAGATTGGCTACTTTGAGTGAATATTTCTAATTAATTGTGAATAGATTTTGATGAAATTTAGATTTGATGTAACAATACTAACAACCTTCAATAAATTTTATTTGATGAAGGAATAGGTAGAATTGTAACTTCCTCAAATTTCTGTCAATTTGATATTCACATAAAAAAATGAATAGCATCTAAAAATTAAATTATTGAAATTGATAATCTTGGCAAAATTCTTAGGGTTATATAGGCAGTGAATGAATACAGATTCGGCAAACACAAGTTTGTTTTGAATATAAGGCCACAAAAAAAAATACTCTGGTTCTCAGACAATCCTTGACAAAAATCTGACATTTAGGAGGGAGGTCTCTATTTTTGTGTTGTTTTTTTTAAAAGGCTAAATCACTCATAAAGATCATATTTTATGTTGTTTATAGGAATGTATGATTATCCAGTATCTTTTTTGATTGTCGGGAACAGTTATCAGTGTTATGTACTTGATAAGTGGGTCTACGCCACATAACATCCTGTAATCAGGGTAAAAGAATTATGTGCGGTAATATTAATTTTCATTTCTTAAAATGATGTAGGATTATCTGAAAACCAGAATATTTTGTTTATATAGCTTAAGAATAATTGTCATGGTGTCGCAGCTCTTTTTTTTCTTAAAAAGCAATTTCTGGTTTGTCTTGAGGTCATGTAAATACTTTAATTTTTTTGAGAAGGCTAATTTGTTAATTATGAAATAATATTGTATTATATTAATTTGCTAACCTTATTGTATGCATATATATTAACCTTATAGAATACAGCTTGTTTTTTTTTTAATATATATTTTTATTAAGCTAATTAACATTTATTATATCATACTCAGATCTGAAACAATATTTATAATATTTAACTGTAATTTTTCTTAATACGTGGTTCGATGTTGTGGGGGTGTCCATTTAAATTGTGAGTTATTCCATGGACCTTATAATAAGGTCCGTGGTTATTCCGAATCGACAGACTTGACACAGAGTTCAAGCCTAGGTCAGTCACAGTTTCATTTCATCTGTGGTCAATAGATGATGGAGATAATTCTTTATTCATTTGGTTCATGCTTTGTGGATTTCGAAATGTTCAGTTGAGTATCCCACACATAATCCAAGTACATTTACCATTTGTTGAAATACAGATTTGATGTGCCAATCGTATATTATTTATACTAGATGAAATATTGGACTCGCGTGACCAGCGCATGTGTTGGATAGTGTCTGTATTAAGTCGTTTAATGGTCTTGGGCATGACATTGCGTAATATATTGGTGCAGTATCAGGGTAATACTTATAATGCCTCACTCTCGACCATGAAACCACACTTAGTAATGACAAGTCCTATTATTATACTATGAAACTTTTTGTCTATATATTAATATTGCATTTAATAATATTTAAATCTAGATTATATAACCTGTAAATAATCAACTCAATCATATACAATACAAACTATTAACAATATTCATTTCATTTTTTTGAATACAATATATTTATTAATTGAAACCTAGATAAAAACTGGATTCAATTGACTTAGAGCTCTTACAACTTCACTAAGCGTGGGTTAAAGATACCATAGAGTTCAGAAGACCTGATATATCCCAATGATTACTGGTGTTCAAGATACATGTACATGTACCTTATGTCTTTGTTTTATTGCCCTGTTTTTGTGTTTCAGTATTTATTATTAGGTACACGTACCCCAATAAGCAAATGTTAACTGTACACTATTACATGGCTTTATTATCATTCACATGTATTACAAATGATTATGTTGCCTACAAATGGTATATTTGTATTTAATCTTAAACAAGAAATATGAAATTTGACCCAACAAATGGAAATGGGGATGCTGCCGTCTAGCTAAATCCCTAAATAGATGCTCACTGTTTATCATTCCATATGGTGCAGTGAACTATAATATACACCACAAACCGTACATCTTGTTGTTCACGATTTCAAAACAGTTTTCATAACATGTTTATGTTTTGTCTCCCTTTATGTTCAGTTTGAACAATTTACAATTATCACCTTTCTGTCTATGATGTCCCAATATTTGTCTTGTTTTATTATATATTTTCTTATATTTGTTGATTTTGCATCCTTTGCTTTCATAAAGAAATAGAATCATCATAGGAATATTGCTTGAAATGAATGTTAACGTTAAATAATCAATTGTATTGTTTTATACTCTAGATACTGATAATGATAAAAACTACTAGCATCCATTAACCCTTTAGCCCCAGAAACCACTTGAAACTTCAACTCCCTCAAGCGTCTCAAACCACCCAAGTCACTTGAGTAATTATGAACTATTTAAAGCCTGTATGTATACTAATTATGGACTCAGACGACATAAAGAGGCGTCCTTTCGGGTGTTTTTGAAAAGAGTTTTAAAACTCAATTTTCTTTTGGGGGGGGGGGGGCGTGGACAATATTTATATGTACCAAGTTTTAGTAAAAGTATTAGATAAAGTAGGTCGTTCATAAGAATATATTAATATGCAAATACTATGAATACTGTATATTTACTATTGAGATTTTAATGTATATAAAATAATTAATTAATTACTTGAAACTTTTAATTTTAGTCAATTTTTTCATAATCTTTTTAAATATTTTAATTTGCTCATTTTTTTTATTGCAAGAATGTACTGTATATTGTTTTAATTATTTTGATATTACGCTCTAAAACATCCAATAATAGAGAAAAGGTCTTTCTAATTGTGTGTTTTTGTCGCTTTTATGTTTTAAAAAAAAACTCTTTTAATAATAGCTCTGTATCATAAAGCCTGTCATTGAGTCAACTGGCGAGGTTTCGAATCCCGGATTGTATGTGACAAGGAGTAGGGACGTCTGTCAAACCTTGTGGGTTTCCTCCCACTGCTAAAGATCCTTATACGCAAGAGTATTATTGAAATAAAATTCAACCATATGTTGGTCCCAAAATGACCTAGTTTGTGTCAAGTGGACGTTTAACCCAATTTCTTTCTCTCTCTCTTTAAACAGGAATGTAACTACATGTATCATTTATATGCATATGAAGTGATTTTAGTCATTCAGAAAATATTTTAGGGGTTGAAAATATGCAATTTTACTAAAATGATGAGCAATGGTACCAGATGTTCCAGAAAGAGTAAGCATACCCTGCCCCACACATGACACGATGACTATAGAAAGATGGCGCATAATAAAGTCATAAAGCAAGGACTGCTAACTTACAACAACATTCTGAAATCATGTGACAACATTAGGTCAAAGTTCATACTATGTCATAAAATAACCTGTTTCAAATGTTTTATTTTAAGGTATTCGAATCACTTCATATTGAATTTTATATTTTACATACGATTTATTGTTGGATGCTTATATGTGTTCTTACTTTATACCATTTTTATAGAGTCAAAACTACTTTCATTTTGGCAATGTTGGGTGGTATGGTGTAGATAGAATGGTTTAATACCGGAGCGTGGTCTCGGGGCTAATATGTGTCAAGAAAAAGAGATGCCTGCTTAAAGAGACATTATGTAAGATTTATATCAAGAGCTGACTGTTCTTGCTACATTATTTTAAAAATAGGTAATGCACAATGAATATATTGAAAATTTCATTCAAATTACTTTATTTTGAGCAAAGTTATAAATGGTTGTAATTCTAAATCATTAAATGGCCGAATTGTTCTAATCTACTTAAAATTGTAGCCATCCAATGGCATCAAGAGTTGGAGTCGATCATGGTCTTTTCATAAACTATGTTTAATTAATAATTTATATGTCATTTAAGGTCCAAAGAAAGACCTGCAATAGACAGATTTAGCTCTTACATAATGTATCTTTAACTTGTCTGTTTTCCTTCCACTGCCAATTATTGAAATAAAATGTATGTTAGTCCTCAAATGACCTAGTTTTTGTTTAGTGGACATTAACCTCTCTCTCTCTCTCTCTTTCTCTCTCTCTGAAAATATAGCCTATAGATAGCCTATAGCTAGTAGCTCAGTTAAATTTTGACAGTTGCAACTGTTAATGAATGTAAAAGTTTGTTAAATTTTTTGAAATTGTCGTATAGTGTGCAATAAAAAGGCCAAATTAACATGAAAAACCAATATGTTACAACTAACCCAACAGTCAATAAATTGTATTGTATAAAAAAAATAATTTTGTAATATTATACATATTATTACAGTTATTATTGGCAATGGTAGCTAAATTATTCTCTGGCTTTATTATGAACTAACAAACCCTAATCATTTTTATCAAATTACATATAATGAAGCAATGAAAATTAAAGCTGGCGATATCTTTGTAAAGTTTGCTTTCTTGAGGATCTATAGATGCTGTTAGGAAGTGTGGGACCCTCCGTACTCAAGAGAAGCAGATACTGTGTTGATTAGTGGTGTTCAATCATATAACTTTTTGGTCTCGAATGACCGTCAGCAGATTGCAAACCACCAAAATTGTATCGGTTTTTCTTGAGCTCAGGGAATCCTTCTATCTGTGTTTCTACAATACTGAATGAAATGTGTTACTTAGTATGGTTATTTTTAATTTGTTGCGTTTATTCAAGTAAGTGCAAACGCCAGATCACTTTTAACCACAAATTTAGTTTCTGGGTATGAATTGTTCTGGAATCTGGATGTCAATTTTTAGGCTTTTATTCATGTATAAGTCAACACAGGGTATAAGGTGATGGTCTGACTTCCGCAGAAAACAGTATCTACCTGTCCCCTTTCACAAAAAATATGTTAATCTTAATTATAAATTGTAACTTATTTAGATAGATCAAATGGGGTTAATTCTGTAAGTTTTTGAGAGATAATAGGCTCACATTTATATCACATATTTTGGAAGTAGGCCTGGTAATAATTTTGAAAATTAGATTGTACAAATATCACTGTATTATACATGTAGTTAAAAAAATAGACTGTTATTGTTATTTTCCCTTTATTCCGTTCTTTGTGCTTAATTAATGATTTTACCTTTGCTGTTACTCATTTACAATTTTATATAGATAATTGTAAGAACTGTGCTTCTTCTTCAAAATAAATACTTTTTTTATGCATTTTAATCTCAGTTCTTTAATTCAACATGGTCGCCTGTCCAACCTCGTCGGTTTTCTCCAGGTTCTCCGGTTTCCTCCCACTGCTAAAGTGAATTTTTGAAATACAATTCAACCATATATTAGTCCCGAAATGACCTGTTTCAAAGGCGGATCCAGGGGGGGGGGGGCTAGCCCCCCCTAAATAACAGTATAAAAATAGATATGCGCCACAAATGACCACTGACACCCTGATTTTTTCATAAATGTTCTCGGGGGACCCCCATAGGATTTCCTCGGTCCGCCTCCGACCTGGTTTGTGTTGAGTCGACGTTAAACCCAATTTCTCTCTCTCTTTAATTCAACATGTTTGCAGTGTCACAGACTTTCAGTTAGTTTTTTTTTAAAAGACAATTGATACTATCTGATTAAAACACAAATCCTATTTCGTTTTGTTTTTTATAGTTCAAAACTTCGTTTTACTTGTCTTTGCTACACTAGGATTTGGAAGAGTTGTTATATTACCAGCGTTTTGGTTGAAGTGACGGATTAGCCAATGAAATGGTCTGTTACAGCGACTTCTCTGCATGCCATGCATGGAACTGTGGGTTAACGACTAGAAACGTCAACACTGATTGATTAATCAATGTATGAAAGTCATAGGGTAAAAAGACCCCCGAAACGACCTTCTGAGTATAACTTGTCAGATATTCATGTAGTGTAGGCTATTGAAAGTATAAAAAAAACAAACGAAATTTAGATCTGTATTTTAATTGATCCTCGGTGGCAGACATAGGTTTTGAAAAACAAGGTGTCACTAATTGTGATTTGTTGCAAATATCTAAACCCCTACCAACAAAAAGCCCAAATTCACATGTTTCAGAATTGTAACTGGATTTGTTTTAGTTCTAGGCCTACTGTTATTGAGTAGAAAAGGGGGCCCTAGAATTCATGTATCTGGCCTAGTTACCTGACAAATTTCTAATGTTCCAAAATGGTTAAGATTTTAAAACAAGGCTGCTATGGTTGTTACAATGCCGAGAAATATGAAGAAGTATAATATGTATTAAGGAGCCTTTTTTCTTGAAATAGAAAAAAATTGGGCTCAATAATTTTTTTATATAAACAAAAGGATTGAGGAACAGGATAGGCCTCAATAATATACAAACTCATATCTTTGGTAGCTTCATGAACTTTGGACATTCACTTAGCTTTCTTTGGCAAACTCTTTGGGGCTGGGCTGGACTGGGCTGGGCTGGGCTGACTAATGGGTTGACTACAACTTTGATAAAATGGATGGTAATGGGAGTTCAACATACTAGTACAAAAATGACTCTGTGTGCCGAGTGACTTAAGGTGAAGGTCATCTTAGAATATTTCAGAAAAAAGTTTTTGATATTCCTGTAATTAATTATCCAGGTCTGGCATGCCATGGCATGAAACTAAGCTATAAAACTGAACATTGGATAAAACAAACTTAAAGAATATCCAACAGATATACAAGTTGAATTGAAGGAAGGTATAATTTATCATCATCATTACATGGAATTTCTAACTATTCTTGCATTCTGAACACATAAATATGTGATAAATTCTATCTAGTCACCACAGGCCAAGGAGGCTCTCACTTCAAAATTTTGGCAGCTTGACAGTTTTAGTCATCTTAAAGTTCTAACTTCCACAAATATATTTTTGTTTCTTTGAAGAAATACAATCTGTTTATGTAGATTGCCCCATTAATGTGACTAGATTATCCATATATTACGGTATATAAATATATTTGCTTTTCTAGCATGCATTAAAATTGATTGACATTTTGATTTTGAATGCCAGTAGGAATATGTCCCCTGAACCCAAAATAGGGCTATGTAAGCAGCCCCTGTGTCCCAGATGCCTGAACGTGTACAATTTGCAACTATTTTGCAGTCAATATCTTGTTTCGAAATCTGTACCCCTTTTAACATGTTCGCCTGCTGCTCAATGTTTAATATGTATTTCAGATGGTTTTCTATAAAGGTATTGTTCTATATAATGGTAGACAGACTAATTTACTGATGAACCCTGCTTATGCTAACAAGTTCTAGTAGGAGAATTACTATAATTATACCTTCTTTAAACCAAATGAAGGTTAGAAAGCTAGAGATACATTATGTTAATCGTGATCAAGTATTTTATGCTGGACAGAATATTGAAGGGTATATTTCTCTGGTATTAAAAAAGACCACTCCCATCAACCGTAAGTAGCTATAATTACTTTCTTTAGTATGGTGGCTCATGTTCGATCGTAGTAGTGTGGTGTTGGCTAGGTCGCTAATATTGAGGTACCGTACCATGTTCTATCCTGGGGTAGGCCTAGAAAGTTCATCAGGATTTTCCAGAGTGGTTCCCCTTCTCAGTGGTATAGGTCAGAGGGCTTAGCAATGGATAACGTATAGTCATTCGGATGGGATAAAAACAATGTCCCGTGTACACATTGGCATTCACCTAAAATAGCCCATTTCATTCATTTCTTTAGAATAGTGGTTACGTATTTCTGGACCAGGGACTTGTTCTTGGGGGTGACACTCTTTGAAAAAAGCCTAAGGCCCCACCAATTCAAGTACGATCAACATGGAACTTGGCATGCTCGTTCTTCAGACTATTGCATATCGAATGATGTCATGCTCCATTCTTGATCCATATAGTTATGGTTTACATATATTGACCTTTTTTGTTCACGCAGGTATTTGCTTGCATATAGGAGGACGTGGAAATTGTCTACAATTCACCCAAAAGATAAACAACCGTCGAGAGACATATTCAGCAGAAGTGAATTATCTGAGTATAAATCTTGAGTTAATACAACCAGGTATGAAATTTGTGAATTTCAACTTTGATTCCATTCATTCAGAATTAAGGGGTCTCATGTATCAATTTGTAGTCTGGAAATATGGCACCAGTCACAGACAATGTCAGGCACAAATTCAGGCGCAAACCATTTTGTGCAGCACTGATTTTTTATACATTTTGTTGAGTCCAACAAAGATCATTATTATCTGACCAGCTTGTAACAAATTGCTATCTATTGGATTTAGACAATCTGATTAAAATTCGGATCTATATTTAAGTTTGGTTTTTTATACTTTCGGTGGCCTACACACTGCTACATTACATGAAGATAAGATCTGACAAGTTGTACTCGAAGGTCGTGTCAGAGATTTTGACCATATGACGTTCATACATTGATTAATCAATCAGCATTGATGTTTCTAGTGGTTTACCCATAGTTCTGTGCATGGCACGCCAAGAAGATGCCGTAACAGACCAGTGCATTTGCTAATCCCTCACTTCATCCAAAACACCGGTATAACAAGTCTTCCAGATCCTAGTGTAGTAAAGACAAGTAAAACGAAATTTTGAACTATAATAAAAGAAACGAAATAGGATCTGGGTTTTAATCAGATTTGGATATAGAAGAAGAGATGGCACAACACAACAGTGCTTTAGGGGCAAAATTCTCACCAGTGAGTCCACATTGTTCCTTTAGACACTAATGTTTAGAACAGGAACTGGTCCCCTAATGCTACTCATCTTGTTATTCTTCTTCTTCTTAGGGGGCGATGCTCTTCAAAAAAATCCCTAAGGTTTCACCAATTTAAGTACGATTGATATGAAACTCTGCATAGTTGTTTCTTGGACAACTTCGCTTCTTTTTTTATATAATTTGCCACAATTCCAAGGTGGCTGAGATAATGTCATGTTCGATTCCTGTTCGATAGCATGTTTCTACTTGTTTGTATAATTTTAGATGAAAATTTTAAATGATAAATCTTTGCGTGTGAAGAAAAATATTTAAATCCACACCTTTTCTTCGTCAGGTCAAATATTAAACAAAGGTGAAGTTCGACTTCCATTCTCGGCATTACTACCAAGTTCTATACCGTCTTCATTTGAAGGTTCAGATGGCTTTATTCGATACTATTGTCAGGTCACAGTGTCAACACCTGAAGATTCAGATGCAACAGAGGGAAGAAATTTTACAGTTATTCACAATGTTGACTTGAACAGTATTCCTAACGCAAAGGTAATAACATGTTTTAATTGTGTCTCATGGCAATAATGGCTGAGAGCAGATTCAGAAACAACAAATTTGTAATTAGATGCAAATCTCTGGCATCTTGTTTTGAGAGAGAGAGATTTAACATCCACTCAACACAAACATTTCAGGACTAACATATGGTTCAATTTTATTTCAATAATTGGCTTGTGCATACAGGTCTTTAGCATTGGAAGGAAAAGAGGACCCGTAGAAAACCCATGAGGTTTAACGGACGACCCAACTCCTTGTCAAGTACAAGCAGAAAATAAAAAAACACTGATACTGAACACAATGACAGACCTTATGATCTATCCCAACAAAACTAAATGATACCCAAGTTGTGTATATATATGAAGCTCAATGATACTATTTTGAGTCACAGAGGCTCAGTTAGTAAGGCACTGGCTCCCTTACCAGGATGTCTGGGATTCGATTCCGGTGTTTGCCAAAAAGTTTCCTGGGATTTTCCAATGTGGCTGGGTCCAACTTGTCTGTAGTACAGAGCGGAGGGTGTGGAATGTTGGTTGAAGGGGTTGCTGTGCACATAAAAAAATTGATAGTTTAAATTTTGATGAATAAATAACTATGGTTAATTACAGGTACCCATTGTAGCCAAACAGACCGATATTATTCCAGGAATATGTTGTACTTCACCAGGTTTATATAAAGTTAATTTCCAACTCGAGAAAACAGGTTTTGTTCCTGGTGAACAAATTCAATTTAAATTGGATGTTGATAATAGAACTTCTCTTAGAAGTGAATGGATAACTCTTACTCTTCGACAGGTAGGTGTATTGTTGCAACCTAGCTTCTGCTTCCAAACTGTGATTGAATAATTGAAAGGAAAAATTTAAATTTGAACTAAGGATTTCTTGATGTAAAACCTGTTCCTGTCGCTTGATCACTACAACTCTCTCTCACAGAAGCATTTCATTTATAGGTAGATTTCAAATTTGTAATTCTATAACCTTAACGTCCTATTTTTCTGCACCAACTGGGCTAATTTAGACCGACATACACCATTCAGTGTGCTAAGAGTGTCCTACTTTAAAATGAACTGTCAAATTGTCTTTTACGTGCATGCTAATGTGTACAGAATAATAGAGAATTGGGGGAAAAAAACAAAGAGTCCTTAGTGTTTGCCAAAACTAAAGAATGATTTCATCCATGTCAAAAAAAATTATTTTTCAGATAATTAAATACAAATGTTTTTTGAATGGAAGAGTAACGGTTGCAGAAAACACTCAGACACAAACTAAAACGAATTATATCGAACTGTACAACAAACGAATCATAATACCTGCAAGACAGAAAAAACATTTAGAGCAATCTGCCCGTCTGCCTTCACTACCACCGTCTAAATTACCAGGATGTGATATTATAGATATCAGTTATAATATTGTGGTTAGTAGAAATAAAAGTATACAAGGCCCTTCATCATTGGGAGGGGTGTTGGTCTGTTGGATGGCCGAATGGTTAGCATGTGCGTGCTGTATCATAAAGCCTGTCATTGAGTCAATTGGCGTGGTTTCGAATTACCAGTTGTATGTGACAAGGAGTGGGGTCGCCAGTCCAACCTCGTGTGTTTTTTCCGGGTCCTCCCACAGCTTAAGACCCCTATGTGCAAGCAAATTATTGAAATAAAATTAAGCCATATGTTAGTCTCGAAATAACCTAGTTTGTGTCAAGTGTACCGTTTCTCTCTCTCTCTCATCATTGGGAAAGCTGTCAAATTTTGGCCTAAATTTATCAATTATAATTGCTCGTGAATAATACATTTGCTTTGAGAATATCGATATACCTTTCCTGAAAAGCATATCTTTGGATATATTTGATGCTGCTTATTTGCCTGCTGACGTCTTTGAGAAGATACTTGTATGAGCTGTAGTCAATGATGCAGGACAGACGGGAGGCTTGACAGTATTGTGTTAATAGCTATATATACCGGGTAGATATATACCTAACTTTGACAAAATAGTGGCTGAACACGTGATGGGAATTGAATAAGATTTTATATACATAGCTTGCAAGATATCATGTTTTTAGTAACAAATACAGGCCCTGCGGAGTAGGGGGGCTTTAGCCCCCACAATAATTGGGCCGCAAGTACTCTTTTCTCCAGTGGCCCCTGGACCCTTGCCTATAAGGAATTAGGATGGAAGCCCCAACAATCAAGAATTGCTTCAGTCGGCCCTGAAATATATTATTTTCATATATTTTTCAATCAATGGTTATGTATTTAGACTCTCGACTGTTACTCCTTTATTTTTCCTAATAAACTATTTCTTACTTCAGTTAAAAATAAGCATTCAGATCGAAGAGATGATTATAGAAAGACAGATTTTGGTTGGAACAATACCAGTTAGAGATGATGCCTGCTCATCAACAACACAACATACATCAACACCAGATACAGGTCAGTACATGTAGTTTACAGATAGATAAGACAGATTCTCAAGTATTTTGGGGGGAGTTGGAACGGTCTAGTGGTTTAGGGTGTTACGCTTCGCCCTCTAGCTGGCCAGTCACCTCTGGCTTGCAGCTGTGGTATCGATCCCTGGTGGGTTAACTCCAGGTACTCTGGATTCCTCCCATAGGAAAGAGACCTGCGAATGCACTGAACATACTCAAATAAGACAACCTGTCTGCAATATCACGCCCGTAGGAATGATATTGATATTGGGGTGGCTGCGAGCAAAGGTAGTGAAATCCAGCCCCCCACCCCCGCTTCCGAGGGGCCTAAATATACATGTAACCAATGTTGTAGTTAAGTTTCCCTGTTGTTCTTACAAATTTATTGTGAAACCGGTTGGCTACGAAAATCCCTCATTTCAGTTAAGCATACTATTAGAGCTGTTTGGAATATCTGGGTGAGCTCTGATCAATTTCGCCTAACACTCTCATGCTGACATCACATTATAATGTTTTCCTGATCATTTTCAATTTTGATTGAAGTCTGTGTTGCTTCAGACCCGGGACTGTACAGCGCAGTGGACGCTTACGGCTAGCCCCCGGATCCATTCACTCTTTTTTGAATTGTTAATTTGTTTGTTTGTTGTTTTGGAGTATGTCTTGTGGTTATGTTTGTCTTTTATGTAAATCATATGTGGCGCAGTCCCCCTGCACTTACTATTATAGCCCCCCTTATTTCTGCATGTTATAGACTGACCTTGGCATTAATTTCAACCACATATCATAAAAAAAATAGAATTTGATGGATATTTTGACAATGGTAAGGATTTTACCAAAATATCAATGTTTTTACATATACACATGTCATTTCCATTTATTAGTACTTGGGATTTGACTATAGAAAGTGTGAACCAACTATAATTAATCAAAGATACAATATGGTCTCAAGGACAAAAGTACTTCAACAGTAATGCCTTCAAACAACAGCCTGGAATATTTTGCACTGGCTAGCAGCAAAATGCATAGATGTTAGGTTTTATTTGTGAATATAGAATGTTCAAGCACATTCTCTCTGTCGTAATAGGAGCTTTTTCTCCCTTCATTAATAAAGGACTATCTTCATGTGTTTTTCAGCTCCTCCTAGCTATGAAGAATGTGTGACTAAAGCCTTTAGTAAAGGTATGAAAGCCAATCAATCAACATGGAGACCAAGTTATCCATACTACGGTGGTGAAAGTACAGTTGCCACTTTACCTGGTGGTAACTGGGTGTGAAGGGAATTGCGGAGACAAGATCAGGATTCATTATTACCCTATTAACACTCTTGTTCTCTTCTAGTGGAGCTGTTACAAGATAGGAACTCATTATTACGCTGTGGTGCTACCAGGAGAGAGAGAGAGAAATGGGGTTTAACGTTCATTCAACACAAACTAGGTCATTTCGGTACTAACATGTGGTTTAATTTTATTTCAATAATTCGCTTGTGTGTAGGGGTCTTGTGGGAGGAAATCAGAGGACCCGGAGAAAACCCACAATGTTGGAGCTACAAGGAGAGAGAACTAGGATTTAAAGGCCTCTCTACACAAACTAGGTCATTTCGGGACTCACATATGGTACAATTTTATTTCAATATTTTGCTTGCTTGTAGGGGTCTTTAGCAGTGAGAGGAAACCGGAGAAAACTCACGAGGCTGGAAAAGCTACCCTACTTGAAACCACCCCACTTGACTCAATGACACCACTTATCATACAATGCACATGCTTTAACCATTGGCTTCCATTCAAGCAAAGATCAAGATGAGAGAAATAAATCTTTTAAGAAACTTTGTATTCCATATGTGTCATGTGATAACTGGACGAAACTCGCTGGAAACCACAGGGTTATCCTAGATATAGTCTAACATAATTAAATATACTTCAATTAAGAGAATAAGATATTAAAACATAAATAACATCTGCAATATACACATTGTGAAGTTTTTACATTATTTAAACATGGCCTGATTTTACATGTGATTTAAATACTTTAATAATTACTTTTACTAACAATTTTTAAAAATCTATTTATGAAATAATTGTTTTATTAAAGTACATGCTTGTACTTATTTGATAAATAAATGTTGTGTTTGTAATTATTTCTTTTTCAAGGTAAATTATTGTTATGTTTGTCACTTCACTGAATGACCCAAAGTAAAGCAAAAAGCCACTGCACTCTCAAACTTGTCATTAAATCCATGAAAACTGATCACATACATAACTACTAGTGTTGAAGCAGTTGAACAAACCTATATTGCCCTATTTATTGTCATCTATTATAATTGATACTTGGTTTGTCCCATATTTTGTAACAAGCTTAAAGTTAATTCACTGGAGAAATTTTATGTTCATTCATCCATCAATACCACTTCATCAGAATCCAGTAAAGTTACATATTGTGTTACTACTGAATTTCAAGCATGCACTTCAAGGAAAGGTTAGGAATGAAGTCTTGTCTCATCTTTATCAACAAATACTCTAGTCATCTTGAGACTAACATATTTTTTTTGTTTGTAAAGTAACCTGGACTGTGGTATTTCCACCTTCTCTTCATTGAATTCTAACTGCCAGGCTTCATTTAATGTCCTATTCTATGTGAACATTGGGTAGACCTTGGTTTTCCATCCCATCTGAACAACTAGCTGACAACAGGATTTCCACCATTAGCCATTATTTAATGTGCTATACAGTGTGAAGTAGTGAACATTGGTAGACCTTGGTTTTTCATACCATCCCAACAACTAGCTGACATCTTCCCTGCCAGCACTGTTGGTGCTAGACCTGACAAAGTGGGAACAGGGTTTTTCATCCCATACGAACGACTAGCTGGTAACGCATTCCTTGGCACTACCCCTGACAAGTGGCTATGTTCCGCCATTACCCACGCTTTTTTTTGGATGATTTTGATATTTGTTCATGAGCCTTGATGATATTAAAATAATATGGCAGTATGAAATCACGAGGAGAAACATAATAAGGTTTAGTTTTGATTTCAACATTTCCTATCTTCATCCTTATCAATCCCTTTGTACAGTCTTTGGAAGTAAATTCTATTTTTTTAGTTGTTGGCAGAATGGCTATGAATTGATCACTGTTAGGTTTATGGTAAATCCGTAAAATAGTACGTCGGACTATTGTATTAACTAACACTAACATACACACACAGAATACAGACCCAAATATATGTTGTAATATTTCATTTTGCAGCAATTTATCGAAACTCTCAAAGTGAGTCACAATAAAATACACATCAGCTATAATTACTGGTA
The DNA here is from genome assembly GCA_917208275.1 of Patella pellucida. NCBI lineage: Eukaryota > Metazoa > Mollusca > Gastropoda > Patellidae > Patella > Patella pellucida. Next base: position 71,588,437 of record OU795039.1, read on the forward strand.
ATGTTCCAAGAATAAGAAAATATTGACCGAAGTGTGGGTATCTCTTTAAGACACTTTCCATTATTAGTACGTAACTTCTGTCAACTCTATCTACAGAATACTTTGGTATCAATTTCTTTGGAACTCCCATTGCAAATCTTCGAAGCGGTAGCACATGTTTTGATGTCTTCAATATTCCAGACTCGTGAATCTACAAAATGCAAAAAAGATATGATCAGGTAATGAAAACTATCCTTTTTCTTTCCTTGCAATTTTCCCTGTTATTCGATGCGTCTATCTTAGCTAGAGAAATGGCAGCAAACCAGAGCTAACCATGGCATAAATTATTGCAATTAAATGTAGACCTGAACATTTTCACACATGCTGGGACTAACACACCTGTCAGTTTGAGTTTTGGTAATTATAGGACTAGCTAATTGGAATAATGGTTTGGTTTAGACTTAGATTTCAGAAGACAATGCAACTAGATGGACAGCTACCTTAGTGCAATTTTCACCATCAATTATGGATTGGTAGCCCAAACTAAGGTTGTGCAGTTTATCCCAACTTAATTAAGGTAACACTGACAGCATCAATATTATAATAATATATCTTTCGGTAATTACCTTTATTAAAACAGGATATCTAGCTAGTGTAGAATGTTCAATTCTTGAGAGAAATCTGTGATAAGGCACTACTGCCCTACTTATTTTTATTGCAGTTAACATATTTAATCTTGTTATATTGACACCGCCATCTTATAAATCCTGAAAAATATGAAATGGAATGGGGTTTAACTTCTAATTGAGCTAATGAAGACGGGCACATGCCATACAGGGTACTATGAGGATAAATTTTGCTCGCTCAGACAGTGGTACTATTTCCTACATTTAAATCAAATTTCAACTGCTAGGGTTTTTTATGTGCACACCAATTCCAATCCACATGACAAACGTTGTCCCCTTGTCTATCCTGCACCACTGACAACTGAAATTTAAAATTTGAATCAAATAACATGATGTCCTGGTCTCCTGGATCATAATTTTTATCCCAAAATAATCCATGAGCTCATGGAAGACCACTCAGTCTAAAGTTTATCCAAATACAGCAAGCAAGCGTGGATGAATCCCTCTGGTACTGTGATGTGATGGAAGGAATTTCTTCATTTAACTGACAAACTATATGAAATGGGGTTTAATTCTTTTTAACGCGGTCGTTTCGTTGTCTATAGCCCAAATTACCAATCAGATTCCAGGGGTGTGAAGTAGGCCTACCTAATTGTTAGGGATTTGTTACTAGTTAATGACCACTAATCCTATGTAGCCATCTTCAAAGAGATTATCAAAGAGAATTTAATTGGATAAAATTTCAGATGATTATGTTATGAGTGAATTAACTGAATTGTTTTTTTGTCGAATGATTGTTATTTTTTTTATCAAAGGCAGGTAATATTTGGTAAAATAAATTGCTTTCGTTAAATTATTAATGTTTGGTCGTTACGACTAAATATTTTGGCTGTGAATGTTATGACCAAATGGTTGTAATGGCTTATGGTCCATATCGCTGCCCTGGCAATTATCCTGCTATCACCTCATTTCTTAATCTCATTTAAATGCCCAATACCACTCTTGTTGTAACTGAATAATATGTCCCAATCATTTGTACTTTACAATATTCCACTTAGGGGTACAAATGTCATCTTAACAGACCTAAGTTAAAAAATTCGAAAAATTCAACTGAATGATTTGAAATGTCTTACTGAAACACTTTCAAATGTAACCTGGATTTAAACGTATTTTCGAACCCTCTGCACACGTAAATTAGGATGTAATGGATAATTTACACAATAGGTAGAACACTTAAACATCAAGTAGTTAGAATAAGGCTAAAAGAAATCTGGACCTGTCAAGCCACAAGAGTGTTATTGGCCCTTTAATTAGACACTGTCCTTGTCAAGCCCTTCGTCCAGCTGCACCACTGACAATGGGAAATCACGCCGGAAATACTCGGGCAATACAAAGAGTTGTGAACCAGCGCCTTACTAACTTCACTTTCGGAGCCGAAAAAAATGAAGCTAGTCGGATAACCGTGGCAATAGAGAGGCGGCTTCTCACCAATGCATCGAGGGTTCAATCGCAGCTCAGGGCAAGAAATTTATCGTTGTAAGTGAGAGGGATATTCGGTCTCCCGTCCGATCAGGCAGGTCCCCCCCCCCCCCCGAGTTCTTCGGTTTATTCCTGCAGTAATGATCGAAATCATTCGCACGATCTGTGCCAAGGGCCAAATTGACAACAGGCCTCAGGCCTAATTTGCTACCCTTGTAAAATGACGAGATTATTAAATATCATCATTCATTCATTGACATCATTCGATATCATTAGTAATAAAATTGTAGTATCATATTTGGTAGAAATTGTGCAGTTGGCAAGGTCAAACTTGCTGCCGAAGAACGTGAGTTCGTGTTGACCCTGTCCTAAATAACAATACTTTACTCATACATTTTTAAGTGAATTACTGATCAGTTGACACTGTCTAAAAGTCACATTACAATACCATTAATATAAAAAATAGAAAGTCATCAAATGTTCTTATTTACGTTTTGCATGTGAGCCGATATAACGGAAGTTGATGTGTAAGCCTACGCCACCTAGTGGTGACAACCCGTACTAATCTAATGCGGAAACGAGAAGAATGAGAGAAAGGAGGTGAAATGTCAGTCTAATTGAATGGATATCTTGATTAAATACGTCTAATAAGCTGATATTTTAGACAATAAGACATATGGAGGTGCGAAATGTAGCCCTCTAAGTTTTCAAATGTGAACTTTGTAGGGCTCTTAGCTCCGGAAAAGTTAAAGTTTTCATGACAAGTCTAAGTGAGAAGTTCCTGATTTTAAAATCATAACAAATAACATGGCTCAACCAGGAAGAGATCGCCCTCTTCCAACTGGACCCCTTCCAACTACTGTCAGAACATCTCGCAGTGAAAACATTAAAAAGGTTGCCATAACCATGAAAGGAGTACAAGCTCAACTTTTGGAATTAGATCAGGTAGGCCTAATTTAATGATGTACTTCATTTTCAAAATAAGGACCAGCCCTAAAAATGGCTGTGTTAATATATAATCAGTAGACATATTTCATGAGTCAGTCATCAATCAATTTCAATATCCACTTTGAACTATTGTTGTCTTTTGTTTATTTCAGAATCGACCACTGGCTGCTATAATTCAAGATGTTTGTCATGCGTAAGTCACAAGTGACTTTTTAAATTAAAAGATTTTTGCTTTCTTAAGATTATGATGTTCATGTACCAGTAAGCTACACTTGGAGGTCGGGTGTTTGATCCCTGCATTGGCCGAGAAAGTTCATATAGATTTTCTGGCGTGGTTTCCCCTAGTCAGTGATGCAGAATTGAGGGCCTTACAGCTGTCATAGTTGTTTGTATGGGGCGAAAAAACAAGGTCCTCAATGTACAAATTGGCTTGCTCGTAAAAGATCCCTTGGCAGTTTGAGTTCGATATAAGAGTAGGCTGTTGCGCCGCTGCCCGGACAAATTTTCCCTTATAGTACACTGTATGGTGTATGTCCATCCATTAGCGCAGGTAAGGTGCAGAAGAGTAGAACGTTAAACCCCATTTCATATCATGTTTATGTACCGGTATTATTATAAAGCCAAAGTCACAAAGACTTGTATTAGTTGTAACAAATTAATTTTGTCTAGATCTACACTAACTGCATGATGTGAATGATTACTAGGTTTCTTAATGATAAATCATATCTTCATGTAGTCCAATTTACTTATCTGTAGGCCTACATGTATTTGAAATCAGTAGCTGTCTCTGCATTTTTGATACCATGAATTTGGACGAAACAACAGGTTTATATGAGCCGAAAACACAATTAGATCCTATTTTGTTTCCCTTTTTATAGTTCAAAATTTTGTTTTTACATGTCTTTACTACACTCGATGTAGAATCTGGAAGAGTTGTTATATAACTCGTGTTCTGGATGATGAGAGGGATTAGCTTATGAATGGTCTGTTACAAGTTTTTGGCGTGGGGTGCATGGACTGTTGGTAACCAACTAGAAACATCAACTCTGATTGGTTAATTAAATGTCTGATGAAGGGGTAAAAGCCTCTTGTATGACCTTGGACACGACCTTTCACTAGTGTAACTGTGAGCCATCGAAACTATAAAGCAAGGAAAACAAAAATAAATCTGTATTTTAATCAAATTGATATTAACCCAGACAAGTAGAAAGTTAATCATTCTTATTTGTCCATTTTAGTTGGAATCTTGGAGAACCAGACACATATGCACTTCAGTTTAGTGAACCAAACAGACAGAAATATATTACAGAAAGGGTATGTGCATAGAATGATCTGTAGTTTAGATTTTTAATTTTATTTCTTGCCACAAGGTCTGATTCTGATAACATCCCACAGCTGTTGGGGAAAGACTAGCTGACAATCTGTCACTTAGGCGGGTGACACACCATTCACCAAGTATGTTAAGAGTCAAGATGTCCAGAGTCCAAAATCAAACTTGTTTGATATTGTCGGGCGAATGGTAAGCGTGTGCGCGTTGTATCATAACATCTGTTATTGAGTCAACTGGTGTGTTTTCGATTCTCCGGTTGTATGTGACAATGAGTAGGGTCACCTTTTAAACCAGACGATTTTCTGCAGGTCCTCTGGTTTCTACCAACTGCTAAGACCCCTACGCATAAGTGAATTATTGAATTAAAATTGAACCATATGTTAGTCCCGAAATGACCTAGTTTGTGTTGAGTAAAAGTTAAACCCAAACTCCCTGTCTTATGTCTTGGTTATTGATATTATTCATCCATTAGTGCCTGATGTTGTATTTATTAATATTATATATCCTTATATAGGCTTTACAATGTTACAACATAAAAGAATACAAACAAGCGATTGCCATGCAAGATCCAAGTTGTCAGGTACAACTAGGACAATTATTTCTAGGTCTGTTTTTGTATCATCAATATCATTACTTTTAAAAGATTTTGTTTTTAATTTTTCAGAGTCGTTCTGAAATACAAAATGGAAATGTATTACAGCTCAAGGAATCCCCGGTAACTATGTGTTCATTATAAAAAAAACATTTCTTAATCTGATTAAAACACCGATCCTATTTCATTTCGTTTTTTATACTCCAAAATTTTGTTTTTACTTGTCAAATAAAATCTTCTACTAACCTTATCTGAGAGAGAAAAAATTTAATGATGATATTAGAAACATAAGATTAAGAGAAGAAGAATAATAACATAAACACAAAAACATTACACATAATGTCCTGTCTTCATTAGCCCAGGTTAGGAGCAGAACAGTAGGACGTTAAACCCCATTTCATTTCATTTACACATGTCAAAGGTGCTGACTATGTTTGTTAATAAACCCAAAATGCTCACTTAAAAATTTTGAATATAACAAATTCTAACTCTATCCAATTTTTTATTATGTATACTGTATATATATTTTTGAAAGTGTTGTTACTCATAAAAAAAGACAAAAAAAATATCTGTTAATCGGAGACACTACTCGATTATACCCATTTTAAATATAACTCACTTCATATACTGCTATCAACTATTAAAAGTTAGTTATTTTAAAATGCATATTGGCAAATGGAGCCTCCCCGTAAAAGGTTAAACCCTTACAATATCCAGGCCTGGAGTTCACAAAGCATTCCCAGACTTAAGTTGAGAAATAACTCAAATTTGTTCACCTTATTCTAACTAAAATATAGCCCTTTATAAAACTTTTGTTATTTTAATCAAATACATCAATAAGAAACTATGTGCAAAGTTTTGTGTCTGAATCAAAGATTTTTCTCATAAACAGTGATTGAAAGTTAAGCAAATTCTCAACTTAAGTCTGAGAATGCTTTGTGAACTCCGGGCTAGATCTCTTGCTGGTCAATTTCATGGTCATTCAGTCATGACTACCAAACCCGAGTGACCTGGTTCAAGGTATTTTCAAAAATAATGTTGCCTGACTACGAAGTCCAGAACTTGTGTGTACTTATTATTCAATAAATTCTCATTTCAGGCCAAAACAGCTGAAAATTTATATAAATTGATAGATCAGCAGACGGGTTCAGCTGAAGAGAGAATACGAGGGTTAACAGAACTCTCTAAACTTTCTGCTGATGCAACTTTTGCTACAGAATTTATAGCCATAAAAGGATCAAATTTATTAATAACTATAGTTAAATCAGGAAAATAGTAAGTTGTTAGTTTCATAATGAGTGACTTCTTTCTTTCAATATTAAATCCACAGTGAAAGAAAAACTAATCTTGTATGAAAGAACTGAAAGACTTTACCACCCATTTTATTTTAGCCAAAGTCGTCTGTAGTAGTTTTCTCTGATGCCAATAAAGTTTTATCATATTGTCATAACACCACCCACGGTGGCTAAGTGGGTCAGACGCTGGTTCGCCGGTTTATTCCCATAACGCCGACTCACCGAGTTTTAGGGGGACGATTTTGGTCGGTGTTAAGGGGTCGACTGGCCAAGAACAATAGACCCAAGCTGGGGGATAAAACTAATTAAGCCGATAATTTTGGGAGCATTTATTTTTAAAAAATGTATAACAACCTTTAAGACATATGATTATACATGTAAATAATTTTAACTTTTGGCACGCATAAAATGTCCAACATAGTCAAAAAATTCTAACTAATTCAATCCTCCTTCTTCATATCTATATTTTGCATCTTGGATCTTTCTGTTGATATCTGTGTTTTATGTTGGTTGTCGTTGGCCACTCGAATACTGCAACAACTGAATCTCGATCGTCTTTTGCTCTTTTTTCAAAAATGCCATCACTTCAAAAATATTCGGATGAGCTTTTCCAATTAATTTTTCCTAGACGCCCGTACCACCCCTCTACAGAATTGTTGGTTCTCCGTGTGGATTGGTTGTGGTTCCATTATACTTGAGTGAATTGACCGTCTAACCATTGGGTAACCATATAGTCGGCCAGTTGTTGAAATTTCTCATTATCTGGTACCTTGGCCATTATTTGGATCCATGCGTCATCAATCTGCAAATAAAAGAAAGATACATATAACTGCCACCTCTTGCTGTAGGAAGGAACTTAGATTGTAACTGCGTATTATTCATCGTAGAAATGTATATGAAATGTCTTGGGAATATTTAGGTATTTATACCTATTTTGAGAAATAATCACAATGAACAGAATTTCGATCATTTGTCAGCTTCTTGTTGAACTGTCGTAGCCTATATCATTTCATTAATTAATGAGTGGGTTGAGTTTAAGTGAACTATATTGATAATCTGAACAAAGTAAAGTAAACTATAGATTAAGAAAACTATAGTTAGTGAGTTGAATTTAAGTTAACTATATTAATAATGACTGGTCCCTACCTCATTAACGCATTTAATCCGTTCTTAACCCATCAAAGAGTGCCGCGGTTGACTTTCCAAACTCTGGTGAGTCGGCGTTATGGGAAGACACCGGTTCGTCACCCTGGAGGTTTTGTGTTCGATTCCCACATTGTCCGAGAAATTCATCCAGGTTTTTCGACATGGTTTCCATTTGTCAGGGGTGCAGAATGGAGGGGCTGTCAAGGAGCTGTCTAATCATTCGGATAGGACAAAAAAACAAGGTCCCGTAGTCCATAGTGCCACTGCCCCAGGCAAAATTTCCCTCATAGCACACTAGCTATATGGCATATGCCAAGTCAGAGCAGAACAGGAGATCATTAAACCTCATTTCATTTCATTTTTCTTTGTCATCAGGCCAGGAAATAATAATTTTAGCTGCTTTTGACAAAGTTAATAAATTTTGTACTTTGTGGCAGAAATGTATTATAAATATGAAAAAAATCAGGAGGAAAGACTAATCTTTTGTGTCTAACATTGTCTGTGACAAATGCCTTATTTTTTAGGCTTGATTGTCATGTTAGCCACTTACTTCTAATTTGTTTCTAAATTAAGATTGTACCTACGTATGGCTATTCTAACACAAGATTGAAATCATGAATGGCAATATTGATATCATCAATCGCGATATTAATATCATCAATCGCAATATTAATATCATCGATTGCAATATTAATATCCTCAATCGCGATATTTATATCATCAATCGCGATATTCACTAAATTGTTTGTATTTTCAGTAAAGGGGAACCACTCTCCTACACATTAAAGTCATTTGTTGCTTTAATGGATCATAGTATAATATCTTGGGATGTATTAGATGCTGAATTTATTAAAAAGGTATGAAACTTGTTATTTCTTTTTCTGAATATTTTATCAATGCTAGCTGCATGGTTTTTTAATTGGTACCCTTATTTATTAAAGGCCCTCACATCGTTTAATCTAATTGAATTTAACTCAGAAAAATAGTCTACTGTTGGTAATATTTTCCATCTGATTAAAAAACAGATCCTATTTCGTTTTGGTTTTTATAATTCAAAATTTTATTTTACTTGTCTTCACAACGCTAGGATCTGGAAGAGTTGATATAACAGGCGTTTTTGTTGATGTGAAGAATTAGCCAATGAAACGGTCTGTTACGAAGAGTTCTTGGCGTCTGCTGCACTGAGCTGTGGGTAAACCCCCACTCGGCAAACCTCGACAGATTCTACGCATCTAGTCTCGGCTGTATGACGAATTCCGCCATATTTGAACTATTTGAAAGGTCCCAGATGAAAAATGGCTGCGTCCATGGAGATTTCTGTGAATAGTGTATTGGGTTTGGCATTGGGTTTGGGGAATTACCAGTGAATTTTATCAAACACACAGCCTTGAGACAATATTTCTGCTCATTTAGGTGTATACACTCTACAAAACATGCAGTTTGGGACTTTTTCGTAAAAGCGGCATGTTTTCCTGTTAAAGTAAACCGGTAGCCACATCGCAAATGTATGGGCGTAGGTATATATCACTTACTGTCATACAGTCAAGGTCTTACATCATAAGGTCAAAAGGTGTTTGTTTGACCCCTGATGCAACCTGCCAGTACAACTCGCAAGATCTTCATGTAGTGTAGGGCATCGATAGTATAAAAAGACGAAACAAAATATAGAACTGTATTTTAATTCTGAATTTAATATTGTCCGCTCCATATCGGTGATTTTAATCATTTGAATTTATTATATTTTGTAGGTAGCTGAATGTGTAAATTATAATAGTAAATCAAGCCAGGATAATTCCTGTTTACAATCAGCATTAGTAATACTTGAGTTAGTTGTATTAAACAGGTAGGTTTATAACTAATATATTAAAACTAGGGAGGTTGGGTAACCTTAATCTTCGATAGGAGGCTTGAACAGACTTTAACTATGTACATCTTATGAAGGCCTTCACGTTATACCCTGCATATTTCGGCACTACTGTTCACTTGTCTGTATAATTATGATGTAATCTAGCAAGTTCCAGATGATGTAAAACTCGTAGTCGACGATTCAGGAACATGCGTGGACCCATATTATTGCTTGGTAGTCAATGTGTAATCCACTCATGTGAAACAATATGGTCTGTCGTTGAGTCTAAATGGAGTGGCTTTGATTCCCAGGTTGTATGTGACAAGGTGTACGGTCCCCTGTTCAACCTCATGGGTTTTCTCCATGTCCCCAGGTTTCCTCCTACTGCTCAAGTCCCATGCATGCAAACGATTTATAGAAATAAAGTTGAACTATATGTTAGTCCTGAAATAACTAATTTGTGTCAAGTGGATGTTAAACTGTCTCTCTCTCTAAGCCACTCATTATCTAAGCCACCTGATAGTTGATTTTGAACTTGTCTAAATAATAATTACGTATTAGATGAACATATTGAAAGAAAGTATATTTGTATATTTCAGTACTGATAAATTACCTGTTGTGGAACAAGTTGTCACACCTACCATTATCACACCATATTTAGAAAAGTAAGTTACAAATTCATAATTTTATTATCAGCTTATTTTTAGACTAATAGTAGATCCATAGACAGAATCTGTGCCAGAAAGGTTAGATCATACTAACAATAATAATTTGCTGATATCAATGTAGAAAAAAAAAGATTTTTATGACTATTCCTTTAGCAGTATGATCAAGTGGAGAATTTTCCAAATCAAAGCACAGTATTTTGTTTGCTTTCTGGGACAGAAAACTGATTTTTGTGACTGGTTAACTGGTCATTTTCCACTCCTTTAGCAATATTAAACAATAGAGAGTTTACCAAATAAAAGGACAGCATTTTGTTTGCTTTATGTGACAGAGTCTTGGTTTTTGAGACTGTAAACAAGCGGTGCTCATTTTCCCGTTCATTATCCAGATGAAAGCACTACATTTTGTTGTAAGATCTAGTAGAGAATTATCCATCAAAACAGTTCACCCAACATTTATATCTTATACTGGGTTGTTTATATACTCTGGTTGTACGTGACAAGGAGTAGGCCTATAGGGTCATCTGTCTTACCTCGTTGGATTTCTCCTGGTTAGTTCCAAAATGACCAAGTTTGTGTTGAGTGGACGTTTAACCCCATTTCTCTCTCTTTCACAATGTTATGGAATTTTCAATTCATCGTACCTTTGTAAATACTGAACAGAATTGTACCATATTTGGACTGATAATCCTTTTAAAGATCCAACTTTTCCAATATTTTAGAATACAATGGATTAAAAATCTCTCAAATGATTATCGATGTATTGAAATTGTTTTTATAATTACAGACGGGATTTGGATATTCAGAAAAGCGCACTTGCACTTATAAATGCTTTATTTATGAAAGCAGATCAAGACAAAAAGAAGGTAGGTATCACCAATCTGTAAGTTAAAACTGTTTAAACTGGGAAAGTGTGAAAATGATTGTTTTTGGGAACTATGGGATACAAGATTGAACATTCCCGTCTTAATTTCTCTCAATCCCTTGAAAAGCGTCAGTCGAGTAACCACAAAAATCTTTAGCGACAAGCCTTTCACAAACTGATTATTATCTTGACCAATCGTTGATTACCTCACAATTATGTTTACACCACATCTGTTTTTTGTGAATGGTAGAAATGTTACAAGACTCAATTCCATCAATTCAGAATATTTTGTACTGTCAGTAGTCTGTCTATGTGTTTTAAAGAGACATGATGAATTAATTTTGTTTGGTAAATTCTTGTTTTTTAAATACACTTTATGATTACTAAAATTGAAAAATAAAACTTTTTCATATATTTTTTAAGCCTAAAATTATTCTTAATGGTGTGTAATTCCCTAATGTATGTATATTAACTTACTTTTTTTTCTCTCCCTCTCTAGAAAATAGCTGAAACTCTTCAAACAAGAGCTGTAAGGAATACAATACTTAGTGTGAGTATATTGAAATATAGAAATATGATATTGGTAGGCCGTACACAAAAAGTTAGTCTGGTTCTCAAACAATCCTTCCAAATATTGTGGTGTGGGTGGGAGTGACACAGTGGTATTTGAGAACCAAAATATATTTTATATGACCTTTTTAAAATATCAGCTATTGCTAAATTATTGATATGCATTACCATGCATTCATAGATCTCCTTACTAAATTAAGGGGGTTTTAAGGATGAAATACCAATATAATACCTGAAACCACATTTCTCTCATCTCTCTGATTTTTTTGTTGTACCTTAAGCAGTGTGATTGCACGATTAAAAGAAAATTGTGCAATCTATTTATTTTGGGATTGCAGCAAGGGACATCAGCCTCGCCGTTAACTTGTTGATCCTAGTTGTCGGTAAAAATCAAAATGATTGTAAAAAAAAGTTCTAAATCTATTTATAGCAAGTTGTTGGAAGTACTGGTAATCAGATGGGGCAAGAAATGGCTCACCAACTTTATCTTTTACAAGCTATGATGCTCAACTTACATGAAGATAAATATTTTACTGCTGTAGATCCACATAATCAGGTAATTACTCAAAATGTTATTACTTAACATGATCATGTCATTACTGGGCATAACCATGCTATTACTCGCTATAATCAGACAATTACTTAACATGATTTGTAATTACTTGAATAACATGATCATGCTATTACTCGCTATAATCAGACAATTACTTAACATGATTTTGTAATTACTTGAATAACATGATCATGTTATTACTCGCTATAATCAGATAATTACTCGACATGGTTTATGTAATTACTTGACATAACTGTGTTATTACTTGACACAATCAGGTAATTACTTGACATAACCATGTCATTACTGAGCATAGTCATGCCCTTACTGAACATAGTCATGCCCTTACTGAGCATAGTCATGCCATTACTTGACATGATCATATAATTACTCAACATACCCATGTTATTATTCTCTATAATTAGGCTATTACTCAACATTGTCATGTAATTACTTGTCATAACTGTGGTAACACCAGGGAATTACTCAACAAAGCCTTTATGATTAACATTCTCAGATAGTTACTCAACAAAACAATGCTATTACTCACTAGAATTAGACTATTACTCAACAGAACTGTGTCAGTACTCAACAGAACTGTGTCATTACTCAACAGAACTGTGTCAGTACTCAACAGAACTGTGTCAGTACTCAACAGAACTGTGTCATTACTCAACAGAACTGTGTCATTACTCAACGGAACTGTGTCATTACTCAACATAATCAGTTCATTACTCAACTTGATCAGTTCATTACTCAACATAACTGTTTCATTACTCAACATAACTGTTTCATTACTCAACATGATCAGATTATATCTTGCACAATCGGGTTATTGCTCAAAATAATCAGGTTGTCACTTTTCATAGTCATTTTTCATTACTAATAATAATAATAATAATGTATATTTGTAAAGCGCCAATTCGTCCACAAATGCTCTAGGCGCGTACTATGTACTCTATGGTCACTATTTACACACAAATCCTGGTCCACTAATGTCTGGTGTGTTATTTTCCAGAAAATTTTACAAGATATTGAAGAATTACGCAGGATAGCCTTCGATGTGGAAGGCGATCCCAATATAAATACTGTTCGCAAATCCCAAAGTCCTGCTCAAGATTACCGAAAACTTGGTTTTTATGTAAGTATTTAAGATTGGAATAATACTGACTCTTGTATTACATGGTGTCTATTACCGTTGCTAACTTGGTCGGTTTGATACTGCTGTATAATTAACAGAACAGAACAGAACTTTATTTACAACTCAGATCAAATACATGACATATGAGCTATAGGTTATTTACATAATTACAAGATGGAGGCTTTTAATTTCTTAATCAATGGACATAAATTTGTTAAGTATTATCTTTAAAAACATACATACGAGGTTGGAAGTCAATAATTGGTATAGATAGGTAAAGAATTAGACCAAATATGTCCAAGTTACAATTCAAATTTTATAAGAATAATCAGTGTGGAATTACCGGTACCTATTTTATTTCATGTATCAGATTTTTTTGGGAAGTTTTGTCTGAGAACCAGAATATTTATTTTGGTATGGCCTCAATAGGACTAAATGTATTTCTATATTTCATGCTTGGTGATAAAACTGACATAACTTGCATGCTTTAAACAGTATATTATATAAATTCACCTTCATGTAAATTATACATTTCAATACAATTACTAATATGTACAAATTTCGAAAGTATATCTTACATATTTACATTGATAAATAAATTGAATGTCCAAAATGTTATCGTCCCTAATGAAATCTTTGTACAAAGTGGTTATGGATGATCAAATATTTCAGAATGTATCGCATCCAGCGAGAGATTTTGGCACTACCCCACCTGGAGCACTAGCTCTGCACAATATGCTATATTTTGCTAGAACACATGGAGAAAGTTATGTCAAGGTAAGTCATCTTAACAGTTTAAAATCTTTTCTTTGTTGTGGATTTTATCTAAACCTTATATAATGCCCCATTAAGCTTTTTATCTTTTGTTAAGTGCATAACAGTAGGACGTTAAACCCCATTTCATTCATTCATTCTTTTTCTCTTTCCCGTCTTCAGTAGCTCAGTCGCAGCTGTACAGTAGGATGTTAAACCCCATTTCGTTTAATTCTTCTTGTCATATCTTGTTTAAAGATCAAATACAAAAAATCATTTTCAGAGAGAACATCACCTGAAATAAACTTCCATAGTAACTTGTGTCGTTCTTTTCAGGTTGTTTTAGAAAATTCTAGCCGAGCAGATGAACATGATTGCCCGTTTGTTAAAGCTTCCATTACGTTAACCTTAAAGATTTGTGAAATTCTTCATATTGGAGATACACGTAAGATTCTGTTCTTGTTTTTTTTTAAAAGAGTAATAATTCAAAATGCCAGCCAGAGTAATTTGTCATACTAAATTCTCACAGTACTAGCAATATTCTTGCTTGAAAATTCTTGTGCTCTCAATAACTTTACGCAAAGAAAACACCACTGCCAAAGCAAAATTCTTCTCTTATGTATTGCTCCCAAATAACTGTATGTTGGTCCCAAAACAAACTAATTAATGTTTTGACCAGATTTTGCCAAAGCAAAATTAGCCTATTATGTATTACTCCAAAGTTACCCTATGTTGGTCTCAAAATAAACTAAGTAATGTTTTGACCAGACTTTGCTGTGTTTTAAAGGCTTGACAAGCCCCGTTTTTTTCACTTAATGTTTTCTATATTACATAATCTTTATTTGGCATTTAGTGATTGGGAAACTCATTAACATAACACAGAATCTATAGGAAAATAATCACTGGGTTTTATTCTAAAACAATGACTTTTTGACAAGTGTCCTCTTACCATACTTGTATATTACAGCTACTGAAGAAGGGAGTAGATTTTATCCTATGTTCTTCCATCATGATAAACCATTTGAAGAATTCTTCTCCATTGTTATACAGCTACTCAATAAAACCTGGAGAGAAATGAAAGCCACAGCCAAAGATTTTGAAAAGGTAAAATTAATATTGGGGACACGCAATTGAAGGCTGTGGAATTGAGTTCTCTCAGTCCCATCGAAAGGTATCAAAAAATGTGAGTACAAAGTTGGCATCAAACAGGATAGGAGACTTACCTCGACAAATCTATCTAGGTAAATCATTCTGTTTACAGGACTAGCAGTTACTGTGGTAGGACTTAATCCTGTGTCACTTGATTGAAGTTCCATCAATTTAGAATAATCTAAGCTGACAACAGAACTCTACTATAGTAAAATGAAATAAATTCTATTTGGAACAGGCTAGACAGACACCTGTATAAACTTAACACATGACACAATTATATGGAATACAAGTTACTTAAAGAGTTTATTTCAGCGACGTTTTGACGAGGGTTCTCTCGTCTTTATCAAGCAAAGAATGACAACCATAGTACAATAAAGATATATATATACAAAATATGGAACAAAGACAAACATTTATATACAATGAGAGATAATCATTTGGAAACCATCAAAGGGGTGGGAAGCCATAAGGGTGGGTGTAGTGGACTAACTACTAAGAAAACTGATTATGAAAACAACTAATTGGGCGGTGACTATGCTAGCACAGATCAAACCCACTAAGACTAAGAGGCCACAAAGAGAAACCATATTGTGTAACAACATAAAAAACGATAATCCAGTATCCAATCAATAGGCATTACAAATTGATATATATGAAAGCATATCCATTAAACAAAAAATTAAGTAAAGAAATTAATAAAAAAATAAAAAAAAAATATAAAAAATGAAATTTTCCCGATTATTGAATATATTAAATTTGTAAAACAATTAAGAGGCAGAGTGCGTAAACTATAACACATGAAAGGATGTACATAAAATGCTAGGTAAGCTTTAAAGATGAAAACTATGAGAAAGATTTTATAAAATATAATGATAGGGTAATAATAAGAATATTATTGAAATAATGGGGGGGGGGGCTTACTCTTAATAAAGAAAAACATGGACGAAAGAGGAGAATGGACAGGGGGTTATATTATTTAATGAGACTGTCGTATGCTCTTGGGATGAATACCCCAGGATCGTGGTTGAGTTCTGGCTGGTACTTTTAATGTTGATGGCTTCTAAGAGTTTCCTTGTCTTTTTGTTGTGTTGGTTGACTGTTAGTGTTTTTGTGTTTTCCCAGTTCACTTTGTGGCGACCATTGCTGCTGAGATGTTGGGCTATTGCTGAGGTATTGTTAGCTGCTAAGGATTGGTGCTCTTTGATACGGGCATTTAATGGTCGCTTCGTTTCTCCAATGTAAATCTGGCCACACGTACACGAAACTTGGTAGACACACCCTTTTGGTTGTTGTGGGATGGTCGGGTTTATTTTTCCGTTGGCTCGCAGTAAGTCTTTCAGGTTGCTGCTGCTGGAAAATACTGTATCAATGCCTGCCTGTTTCAGGATTCTTCTGATGTGGTAGGATGAACTGCCATTGAATGGTATGCTAACGCGTATGGGTGAAGGGTCTATTCTTGCTGGTTTCACAGTAGGGTGTCGGGTCTCGATAGTAGAATTAATGGTTTTATTGATTAGCTGCTTGGGATACTGGTTGAAAGTGGAGAAGACTTGTCTGAGGTGTTCAATTTCTTTCTGTAGGAGATCATGGTCACAGATATTGAGGGCGCGGTTAGTGAGTGTTGTGATGATGGCTTTTTATACGCCCACATTTTCATGTGGACGTATTATGTCGTCGCCCCTGTCCGTCCGTCCATCCGGACGTCCGTCCACAATTGTTTGTGGACTCTCTACAGGTCACAATTCTTGTCCGATTTTGACGAAACTTGAAATATAGGTTTATCCCCTAAAGATCTCGGCTGCTTTCGATATTGGCATGTATCGGATCAAAACTTCATGGATTATGGCCCCTGATTGTATGAAAAATCACGTTTTTAGCTTGTGGACCCTATAGAGGTCACAATTTTGAACCGATTTTGATGAAACTTGACATGCATGTTTATAACCCAACGATCTTGGTTCCTTTCGATATTTGCGCCTATCGGAACGTAATTTCCTGAATTATGGCCCCTGATTGTCTGAAAAATCACCTATTTTAGCTCGTGGTACCTCTGAAGGTCACAATTATTATCTGATTTGAAATACCGTTCGATTATATCACCGTTACACCCTAAGGAAGGCTGAGTTCAAATTTCGGAAAAATCGGACCAAAATTACCATACAAAATAGCCGTCGTTCGTACGCGAATACTGTTAAAAAATGGTATATCAAGGTTATGGACCCTGTAGAGATCACAATTTTATTTCGATTTTGATGAAACTTGAAATGCATGGTTATAACCCAAAGATCTTGGTTCCTTTCAATATTTGCGCATATCGGATCGTAACTTCCTGAATTATGGCCTCTAATTATATGCAAAATCGCCTTGGTTTAGCTTGTGGTCCCTCTGGAGGTTACAATATTATCCGATTTAAAAAATCGTTTGATTATATCACCGGTACACCCTAAGAAAGGTTGAGTTCGAATTTTGGTCAAATTGGACCAAAATTGCCATACAAAATGGCCGCCATTTGTACGCGAATACTGTTAATAAATGGTATATCAAGGTTGTGGACCCTGTAGAGGTCACAATTTTGATTCGATTTTGATTAAACTTGAAATGCGTTGTTACAACCCAAAGATCTTGGTTCCTTTCAATATTTGCGCATATCGGATCGTAATTTTCTGAATTATGGCCCCTGATTATACGCAAAATCGCCTTCGTTTAGCTTGTGGTCCCTCTGGAGGTCACAATTATTATCTGATTTAAAAAATCGTTTGATTATATCATCATTATGCCCTAAGGAAGGTTGAGTTCAAATTTTGGAAAAATTGTAGCTAAATTGCTATACAAAATGGCCGCCATTTGTACGCGAATACTGTTAAAAAATGGTATATCAAGGTTGTGGGCCCTGTAGAGGTCACAATTTTAATCCATTTTGATGAAACTTGAAATGCATGGTTATAACCCAAAGATCTTGGTTCCTTTCGATATTTGGACATATATCGGATCGTAAATTCCTGAATTATGGCCCCTGATTATACGCAAAATCGTCTTTGTGGTCCCTCTGGAGGTCACAATTATTATCCGATTTAAAAAATCGTTTGATTATATCACCGTTACACCCTTAGGAAGGTTGACTTCGAATTTCGGAAAAATTCGGAACAAAATTGCCATACAAAATGGCCGCCACATGTACGCGAATACTGTTATAAAATGGTATATCAAGGTTGTGGACCCAGTATAGGTCAAAATTTTGATTTAATTTTGATGAAACTTGAAATGCATGGTTATAACCCAAAGATCTTGGTTCCTTTTGTTATTTGCACATATCAGATCATAACTTCCTGAATTATGGCCCCTGATTGTCCGAAAAATCGCCTATGGTCCCTCTGGAGGTCACGATTATTATCTGATTTAAAAAAACGCTTGACCCTATCACTGTTACACCATACGGAAGGTTGAGTTTGAATTTCAGGGAAATCGGACCATAATTGCCAGACAAAATGGCCGCTGTTTGTACGCTAATAGTGTTAAAATATGGTATGTCAAGGTTTTGGACCCAGTATAGGTCACAATTTTTATTCGATTTTGATGAAACTTGAAATGCATGTTTATAACCTAAAGATCTTGATTCTTTTCAATATTTGCGCATATCAAATTGTAATTTAATGAATTATAGCCTTTGATTGTAGGTAAAATCACTTTCGGTTTTGCTTGTTCTCTATCCATCTCTCGAAAATGTGGGCGTATCCTGCCTGGCAGTGCCAGCTTACTATCTTTTAGTTTGGGACGGATGGTTGGATTTAAAATGGAGATACTGATCGGTGTGGGTCGGTTTCCCGTAAACAGACGTGCGGAGAGAGTTGTTACACCTTTGAACATTGACATCTAAAAAAGGGAGGCTATTGTCAGTTTCTAATTCCATGGTGAAGTTAATTTTGCTGTGCTGTGCGTTCAGATGGTTTAGTAGGTCTTGTGGGTCATCTCCATTGTCCAGCATGACGAAAGTGTCGTCTACACGTCTGTACCAGCAGAGGGGTTTGATAGGTGAAGAATTAAGAGCATGTTTTTCAAAGGCGGCAAGGTAAACTTCAGCTATCAGAGGTGATAGTGGGCTTCCCTTTGGCAATCCTCTGGTTTGTTCATATATGTCATCTCCCCATGTGAAATACGTGGCCGAAATACAGGTTTGAACTGAGTCTATGATGCTGTCAGTGGTGAGACTGGTTATCAGTGGAATTGGTATTTCCTCAATACATTTGCGTAAGCTGTTGATGGCTTCCTTTCTGTATAAACTTGTGGGCTAAAATTCAATGTCAGTGATAAAATTCCAATCATGTCAAATGTTTATCAGAAGAAAAATTAAAGCATTACTCACTGTCAAATGTATGTTTTAATTGGAAATATTTACTTAGTTGAGTATGAATTTAGGACACCTGTATTGTTGATATGTTAATCTAAATATTTGGAAATTGTTATAAAACTGTTCTTATGGATATTGACCAATGAAAGAAACTGTCATTTTGTTATTACTTGTGACATTAGATATATATATTGTTTAATATCACTGAATTGCCTGGAAGTCATCAATTTTTTCTATTTCTTCAAAATGTGAATAACAACTTTACAATGTATGAAGCGGTTGTTCTCTGTTAACTGTAAGAAAAGAAACACTGTCCATGCAAAATGTTCCTCATTTCACAATGCATGGAGTAATCGTGTACGCCAGTCTTTATTAGCTAAGTGGGTGCATCAGATTAGAATGTTAAATCCCAGTTCATTGTATGGCTGAATGGTCAGCGTGCGCACGCAGTATCAAAAGGTATGTCATTGAGTCAACCGACGTGGTTTCGATTCCCCGGTTGTACTATGAGACAAGGAGTAGGCTCGCTTTTCCAACCATCGTGGGTATTCTCCGGGTCCTCTGGTTTCAACTCACTGCTAAAATTTAATCATGTAAGTCCTGAAATTACCTGGTTTTGGTCAAGTGGACATTAAGCCCCATTTCTCTCTCTCTCTCTCTCCATTTTAATTCATAGGAGTAGAATGATATACACCATGTCATTTCGGTTGGCAAGATAATTGAAGTATAAAAACATGACTCATTACAATAGGATACAGTTTTATAATTTGTCAGCTTTTTGACTTCCTTATAATGATGTGATAAGGAAGTTTATTTATTTTATATAGAGTTTCTCTTTCTTCCCTGATTTACAGGTATTAAGTGTAGTTAAAGAACAGGTGATCAGAGCATTAGATATTCACCCAGCGACCTTTGATGCATTTAAGAATCGTCTTAACCAGTTGAGCTATGCTGAAATCATGAAGTTATGGGAACTTGAAAGGCAGTCAAAAGAAGAATGGTCTTCACAAGCTAAACCAATCATGTTAGTTCTTTCACAATTTTATCCAATAATTAATTTCAAGTTTGAACAGTTGAATTATAGGGAATCCGGCAAATGCTTCATTCACAACAAACCACTTTTGCAGGTGCCCCCTGGTCCACTATTTTCTACATTCATGTCTAGCCAGGGGGTCCAGTGTTCTATCTGAGAACGTTTCTCACGATTTTCCGGCCTGGTTTCTGTTGTCACTTACACAAAATTTGGCAAGATACAGCGTTGAGCCCTTCGAATGGACTGGAAGAAAATACAGGTCCTGTGTTCATCTTGGCATGCACATAAAAGACCCTTTGATTGTTGGAATTCGATGAAGAGTAGGTGGTAAATACTGTCCGGGCCAAATTCTCCTCATAGCATGCAACCTAGCATATGCCTGTATTCATTAATTAATCTGGCCCCAAGTTCACAAAGCATTCTCAGGCTGAAGTTAAGAATTTACTCAACTTTCAATCTGTTTATAAGAAATATCTTTGATTCAGAAACACAAAACTTTGCACATAGTTTTAATGTATATTTGATACATTAAAACAACAAAGGTTTTATGAAGGGCTGTATTTTAGTTAAAATAAGCTGAACAATTTTGAATCAATTCTTAACATAAATCTGAGAATGCTTTGTGAAGTCAGGGCCCTGTTCGTGCAGAAAAGAGGATTGTTCATGTTAAATTTTATGAAGGACATAAAGGGACCACTCACAATTAAATTTAAATTATTTTTTTTTATGATTTTATTGCAGCGAGTTACGAGAGAAACTGAAACCAGAAATATTGGAATTAATTAAAGAACAGAGGTTAAAAGTATTAGAAGAAGGAACTCGATTTAATAAATATACGTCTAAGAATCGGATGAAAGGTAGGTTGAAGAAACAAGAAGTTAAAGATCAGGTCCCCTATTAAAGTTTAAACAATATACTAACATTTTGAAGAAATGATAAATTTAATATCAGGTCCTCTATTTATAGTTTAAACAATGTACTTACATTTTGAAGAAACGAGAAATTTAATGTCAGGTCATTTAATTAAAGGGGGTTGGGTGGCGTAATGGGTAGCACATGCGCTCTGTATCATAAGATTTTGATTCCCCGATTGTATGTGACAAGGAGTAGGGTAGATTTTCAAGCCTCATAGGATTTCTCCAGGTCGTCTGGTTTCGTCCCACTGCCAAAGACCCCTACGCGCAAGCGAATTATTGAAATAAAATTGAACCATGTGTTAGTCTCGAAATGACATCGAGTGGACATTAAACCCTATTCCCCTCTCTCTCTCTCCCTTTAATTATAGTTTGAACAATATACTAACATTTTGGGCTGTATGCCACACTATTACTTCAGCTCAAGTCATTCTTTACAGAAATATTAGGGCCACAGCAATTTGCATTTTTGTACTACTCTCTTTCCAATTTCTTGCAAGGAGAGAAAAAAAATGATTTGGAAACAAAAAAATACTTGGATGCCTTCTCTAAAGCTTTCAGATCAGTGATAGTACCTATTTACAAAATAATAATGGAAGCATAAATTGAGAAATTCAAAATGGTTGAAGTAGAATTTTATATAAAATAAGAACGGGGAATATGGCCATTGTTATACTTGTTTAACTAACAGAAGAGCATACACCTTAATACAAGAAATTAATACAAGCAAGAAATTTATAATCATATCATTAATTTGAATGTGAATTTCTGTTCCGTAAAATGGAGTAGCTACCCCATAGATCAGTGTAAACTCTTTGTGTCTTACAGTTTAGTTCAAAATTGATTACAAAAATCCACCTGGTATTATTTTAGGAATGACTGGAATATGGCAGATGGTATTAATTAGAAAACATATTTATGTCGACGCCAGTTTCAGGATATAATAATTTCTTGTGTTTACAGTATCATAATTTCAGAAATTCATGTTTATATTTTCACATAACCGTTACAATGTAACAGGTGTTTTCAACTACAAATCTTTGAATTCATATCTTGATTATTTACTTTGAATTCAATTTGTTACTCTGCGAATTTTTTAATTTAAATCTAATTGGCCAATGACTATAAAATTACTTTTGACTAGAACCGTCTGTGACCGATGTTGGCCAAATTTTTCAGTCTGAATAACCTGGCAACATGAAAGGATCTTCCACAACAATACTTACCTCCGCTGGTTTCAAACTCTCCATAACGTATCAGTTAACAACTATAAATTGTATGAAGAATGTGTTTTGGGGTATTAGTTTGGGGTATTTCAATGTTATTATCTTTTATTTGAATTAAATTTCAATGTTGCTATCTGTTAAAATGTATTTTAAGTGAATTGAAGTATTTTATTTGCTTGAACACAGGGGGACATATGCCGAACTCGAACTCTAGTTTTAAGTTAGTATTGTTGCTTAGTAGAATGTCCTATTTTGTGATGTATAAGGAACACAATCAGTACTAATAATCTGAAAACTAACAAAATCGTGATGACAAATTAGATCCAATTTAGTACAAACAACAAGTTTAAGAATTGTCTGTGCTATTGTTACGATGGAAGCAGACTTTAAACTATTTTCAAACATCTTTCTGATTATTTAATTTTGATCAAACTTAAAGGGAGAAGCCAGGCTAAGACTCAAATATACAAGTACTGTGGTTACGATAATAAACAATCAATGCACACATCTTGTCAAAACTACAAACAGTGATAACTTTGCTCAGAATAAAGTACTTTGAATGAAATTTTCAATATATTCATTTTGCATCATCTATTTTTGAACCATTATAGCAAGAATGGCCAGCTCTTGATCTTAATCTTACATAATGTATCTTTAAGTATAGCCACAAAATTTCCAAGATTAAAATCAAAATAAATTTAGTGTCTGATTTTAGTTTCAAATATTCAAATATCAGTTATTACAATTTGTTTTGACGAAAACTTTCCAGATACAATGAAGAAGCGACAAAGTTACGGTAACGTTATTTAATATCATCATTGTATAAATCTTGGTATTGTTGCTCTGTTGTCTCACTTTATACAAGCTGCACTTGTGACACCTCAGTCTTACCAAATCAACATTCGTATATTTTCATTTCTTTTTTTAAATTCCAAATTGTTAATGTGGATTCATTTTTTTGAAACCTTCGCTTTTGTAACATTTGAACTTTTAGTTTGTATGTATATTTATATATTATTTGTCATTTGTTATGATTTCGCAGTGCAGTCTTTTTATCCCTATTTTTTTTACATGTTTAGTTTATTATTTATGCCACTGCCCATTATTTGATAAAAGGGTAGCCGTTTCCCAAGTTGCAGTTGTAATAATAATATAATCCTGATACGTGACAGCTGTTCCGATGGAGAAGATTTATTAAAAAGGATGCAGACTTGAAAAACTAGGAAATATATCTTGGACAGGGTTCATTCGGCTCCTCTAGATACCATCCACTGGACTGATTAGCCAGTAAGGATACCTGGGCGTCCTTAATGTTTCCCTTAATTCAGTCTGTTATGCATCAGCTGTCTGATTTTTACATAACAATACAGAAAAAAAACAACGCCGCCCTATTGACCGTCTGTCCAACTACAGATTGTTTTAGTATGAATTAATCATACAGTATATTATTATTAGACCTTGAAATTATGACTTTAGTTGTTGTTTTAAGGACAATATTGGTGTCACTCATTATTACGTATGTGTTAGAACTGGTCAAATACATTCCAAATATAATTTAAACACAGATCATTGCTATGATAGATGCGTAATGAAGATTTCAAGAAAGGAAAACACAAGTTATCCTTCCATATAACTGACTGAAGTGACGATTGATTACAGATACAAGGGCGAATTTCTGCTCAATAATAATTCCTTCGAAGACCAAAAGTTGTTATGTCAGACTGTGAGAGGATATCTGAATTATTAGTGAGCAGAAATTCGCCCTTGTATCTGTTATCACTTGTCACTTCAGTCAGTTATATAGAAGGATAACTTGTGTTTTCCTTTTGCTTTCGTTCTTTTTAATCTTCATTACGCATCTATGTTAACATTATATTTGGAATGTTTTTAACCAGTTCTAACACATATGTGATAATGACTGACACCAACATTGTCCTTTAACAAACTGATAAGCATTCATGAATAGGTACATTATCTGAAGTTGAAAATATTAAATAGACGAATCTCTGCCCGAAAAAAATAGCAGGAACCAGAATATTTGTGCTTGGCATTGTCTCTAATAGGTGCCGTTTTTCCAGGGTTTGATATTATGTAAATTAAGCTTTTCATGTGACTCACTGTCGGATAGTTAGAAACAGTTAGAGATAGAAGTTTTCACTGTAGAAAAATCAACCTGTGTTAGTTTTCCATCAACGTACACATGTTTTGTAAATTGATACATGTATTTATATTTGTTGAAAAACTATTTTTATTTTCTCTTCTGATAACTTCTAAATATTAAATTGAAATCTTAATAATAGAATATTTAATGTTGGGTATATAGAAAGTAGGGGGGTTTGATGGCTGAATGGTAAGCTCGTGTGCGCTGCATCATAAGGTCCATCATTGAGTCAACTGGCGTGGTTTCGATTCTCCTATTCTACGTGACTAAGATAAGGGTCGCATGTCCAACCTCGTGGGTTTTGTTCTGATCCGCTGAATTCCTCCCAATGCTAAAGACCCTACGTGCAAGTGAATTAATGAAATAAAATTAAACCATATGTTAGTCCTGAAATTACCTAGTTTTTGTCAAGTGTATGTTAAACCGTATCTTCTTGTTTTTAGAGCAGTACTTTTCAAATAAGCCTAAGGCTCAACTAATACAAGTACGATCAACAGTCTTATCTTGCTTGCTCTGTTAAACTGATTAATGGTATCAAGAATTTTTAACTGATCTGTGAATCAGGATATAATTCGGACTCTTGCTACCAGTAAACTTAATGATGTAAAACTAAATATAACTAAGAATTTACATCAAACCAGTCTTGATTAAAATTAGATCTTTGTTTTATTCTGTTTTTAAATTTTGATACCCCACACTAGATAAAGATCTAACTACGTCGCTGATCCCCAATGTGCATTTTTTTTAATAGAATCAAAATTCTCATGGCTTAATCTATGCTAAAATGTACATACCAGTACATAGATTTTTCACAGTTAGTTACGCGAGCAAAATAGATCACCTCTCGACTTGGCTTCAGTCAGATTAAACAGGGCAAATCAAAAGATTTTATCAACCACTTATCGCTGGGCGCTAGCTTGTGTATATCATCTGAGAAGAATGTCCAATATTGTAATGTTTTTCAATTCAGCTTATATTTTGTAAATAACGAACATAATATAACTATTTTTGGGCTGATATTTCTTTTAGATATTCGTCCTTTCACAATATTATAGTTTGTCAGGGATTCAAAATCCCTTTCTAGACAATTAGAAGATTTAAGATTAATTTATCTAATAACCATGATGAGTTACTACAAATTTAAGACTGGTACACCAAGAATATTCAAGTTGTTATAAGTTTAAGACTTGTATATCAAGACTGTGCTGTTTTATAAGAGATGACATTTTTGATTATAGTACCTGTAGGTAAGCATTTGTTTCCATCCACCGGGGCCTGGTGTTATGACGTCATATGTGGATTGGGAGTTAGGATAAGTGTTAGGGTAAAGGTTGTTGCCTGCAGATTTCGTCGGAGTCTTGGTATGTAGGCAGGGCTAGCCCTATCCCTTATCCTAACCCGCAATACACATATGAAGTCATAACACCAGGCTCCGGTGGATGGAAACATAGAACTATAATGGAAACAAATGCTTACCTGTATGTGTAGTAAGAAGGTCCATTCACATCTTGGCATGCAAATATTCGCATGGATCTTGGAACGATTCTAGCTTGTCATTTCATTGGCTGATCTCTTCTTCACGTAGGCATGGATACACACACACACTTTGTAGGTCTATAAATTTTGTATGTCAAACTACTTTTGACTGCTGACTTTCGGCACCATTTTGTGCATTTGGAATGAAATGAATGTTTTTTATTCTCATAAAAAAAAAGTTAAAAAATTCTTTTCCAGCGTTTCTTTATATGATAATTGCTCAGAAAGAATGATGATCAATTGATTATCGTATTGTACTTTTATTTTATTATTTTATTTTTTTTGTACCTGAACCCACATTTTAAAATGTCTTGATATTTTTTGTTTTTTTAACTTGTACCCACAGTTAAGATTAATGACTCAATATTTTTTTGTGTTTGTGTCTTTGAAACAATTTATTTTGTATTTCAGGTGGTTGTCATTAGTTTCATACCTTCTGTCAAATTTATATTTCTACTTTATATTTGATTTGTCATGTTTACTTATCCCTTTCTTGAAATATTCAAAGATAAAATGGCTAAATCTATTTGTTAAGGCCAGCTCAATTTGTTTCGGCAAGGTCTCTAAGATGTAAATAAGGTTAGAGTATGTGATTGTTGCAAGATTGTAGGTTATGGTTAGGGCTTGGATTAGCGCTAATTCTTTTTACATCTCGTGAACTTTGACCAAACTTGAAGTTGGCCTTATCAAATAGATCTAACCAATCAAAGATAGAATATTGGGTTTTTATCGCAGTCATAGTACAGTTTTATTGGTGTGAATGGGCCTTATTAAAAATACACTATGCAAAAGCTAAATCTGAATATTGCAGGTCTTTCTTTAGGCCTGAAATGTTATCTAACTAAACTATAAATTGGACATTTATTAATATGAAAAGACCATAATCATCTCCTGATGCTATCTTATGTGTCTGATTTTTATTGGATTTGAATCCAATCTTCTGTTTAACGATCATTGATGATTAAATGCAAAAATGGTTAATCAAGACTTTGTTAATTACTGTGACAGAAGTAACAATGACTATCGGGAATACAGTTATTTTAAAATGAGGTTTTCTCGACTTAGACTGTAGCAATTTGACTGATTTTTTTTTGCATATTCCCTTTACATTATCTAGTTGAGAACTGCCAGCTCTTTATCTAATCTTCCATAATGCCCCTTTAATTTAATCAATAAATCTGTTTAATAAACTGCATATCCTTCATGTACCAAAAATTATAAGTTAGAAGCCAAAAACAATCTTCAGGTATATTCTAATCTAAAGGCTTATTTGAAAAAAACTGACTGCTTAGGTATTTATTTTAAAAAAATGTTTTATTGCAGATGAGAAAACATGTTCTTTTATTTTAATCGTTAATCGTTAAACCTACTTTGCAATCAAGATGTTTCGATCATTCTCATTGTTATGAAGAAATCACTGTCATTGGTATGACTGTTGCTGAAAAGGGAAATGCTTTGTTTTAGTTACAGACGGACGATGGGGTTCTTAAGTTTCCACTGTAAGGTTTCCTTATGATTTTATTATAGAACATTTATATTCTAATAATGGTCAGACAAAACTTTATATCATAACTGATCCAAAGTTTTTGTATATTTTCAGATAAATACTGGTATTGGAGACTTGCTCCTAATCATAAAGCATTCCATTATGGTGTATGTTCTGAAAGTGATTCCCCTCCACTAGAACAACTCCATAATAAATGTAGGTATTGTTTTAAATAGAAAATAACCTTTAACCCTTCCTGAACTAACCACTTGTCTTTCGGATGGGACGGAAAATCGAGGTCCCGAGGACACATTGGCAGTTGGAATTCAGTTGCTGCACGTGCAAAATTTTCCTTATAGCACACTGTATATGGTGTATGCCCGTCTTCAAGTAGCCCAGGTGAGGTGCAGAAGCGTAGGATGTTAAACCCCATTTCATTCATTCATACCAAAAGAGGGCTATGCAAATATTGAGTAAAAATTAAGCTTTAGACCCTGTTATCGGATTAGCTCAGGAAGGGTTAATATAGGCACAACCAAAAAACAGACTGAAAAAATGATTCAGAAATATGTCATCAATTGAGAAATTAAATACAAATTTTTCGAAAGTAAACCTGGAATTAACAAAAAGTATTTTTTTGTTGTCAGTTGAACTTTAGAAGTTTTAAACCCAACTTCCATTATTTCATATTATGTCCAAAAAGTTTTTAGTAAATGTAATCAGTTTTAAAAGCCCTTTTTCCACCCGGAGCGATGGACGCCATGGTGGCTTAGTGAGTAAGATGCCTGCTCACTAGCCTATAGGTCTCAGTCTTGCTCCCGATGCTGGCCAAGAAAGTTCATCTTAGTATTTTCCGGCACGATTTCCCTCTTGTCAGTTGGGGGGCCTGACACACTTAGCTGTTTACTTGTTCAGATGGGACAAAAGACTGAGGTGGCATGCACTTTAAAGATTCCTTGGCATTTGAAATTTGATATAAGATTAAGAGTGGGCTGTAGTGCCGCTAGCCAGGAAAATGTCGCTCATAGTACAATATATGATGTATGCCCGTCTTCATTAGCCCAGTCGGGATAGACAGTAGGACATTAAACCTCATTTCATTTCATTTTTCGACCAGGAACCGGGTACCAATCACTACTCATTTTGTTGTACTTGTCATTCTTCTCCATGACTCAATATTTCTTGTTTTCAGTACCAATTATGGATATCAAAAGTCTACAAGTAGGAAAAGATTGTACACATGTTAAAGATAACAGACCTAGAAAAGGGGTAAGTATTTCTCTACCGATAGTGTTTTTACTCGTCGTGCTAAACCAGATTCTAGGATTTGTAATACGGCTGTAAGTATGATATAGTGATATAAATATAAAGAATGTTGGGACCATTCGGGACTAAATCTTATGAAATTGTATAGCCATTCGTTGCAAAAGTGTGACTCAATTTCAGTTTAAATGCTTCATATGAGAGAAATCTGGGGCGTCTACTTGCCACTCATAGATTTCTTATTTTATGGTTGAGTGTGTAAAATGGAAGACCTATTATATTAAGTAGTAAGTCAAAAATGAAATAACAAGTACATCATCAGTGTTTCATAGAGGTGATTAAAAAACAAAACTGAAGTAGCAGAATATATCAACTTTGAGGTTGTTTTAAATAGACAAGATACAAAATCAGGAGTCTATATCAATGCATCAACAGTGAGATTTGAATCTTAGGAAGGAACCAAGCTAAACAGGGGTACCTAATCAAACCATGACATCAGATGCAAAACCAGGTTACTGAATCAAACCACAACACCAAATGGAAAACCAGGTTACTGAAACAAACCATGATGCCAGATAGAAAACAATAAAATTATATTTTTCTTATTTTCATTTAATGTTAATTTTTGTACTTTGTTTATTTTTACAGACAAATGCAAGTGACAGTGCCTTTAGTATAATACCAGATACCTCGGAATCATATAATTTTGTTGCTTCATCAGAATTAGAATTTGATCATTGGACGGATGGTATCAATGCCTTATTAGGACACCCTGTAAGTGTTTTACACAACCAAGTTCTAAGACATTTTAGAATTGTGTTTGAAAGTTATTTAAATCCCGGTTCTGTTCTCGTCCTGCAAATTATTTTTTTTTTTAAATTACGGTACACCATATGCTAGTCCTGAAATGACCTAGTTTGTGTAGGTTGGACGTTAAACCTCCTCTCTCTCTATCTCCCTCCCTATTTGTGATCTTTTATTTTTGTCCCATTTAAAAAAATTATTTGATCTATAGATAGTGCCATGTAAATGAACTAAATTATTTTAAAATGCTATTATTATTAACATATCAATTATTTCAGATGACAAGTAGAAAAACAGAAACTGATCTAGAAACTTTACTGAGTATGGAGATTAAACTAAGTCTACTAGATACTGAGGGTATTACCATACCTAAAAATCCCCCACCTATGCCTAAAGAACCAAGTAACTACAACTTTATATATAATCTATGAATGTAATCATCTTATTACTGAATTATTGTAGGATTTTAAAATCACCATTCACGCGCCTTCACAGAAGATTGTATCATATTTTACGACTTCACAGGAGGCTGTATCATATTGTTTTAGTTGTCATCCGTAAGCTCAATATGCTCATTAATATTCATGAGAATATTATTCAGATATTTGATTTTTTATCAATAGAATATGAAAGTTTTTTAATTAAAGAAAAATTTAAAATATACACGACATGTACTAATCTATAATGTATTGCTATAGCTGTTCAAGTTTTAACATTGTCTGATATATTACTACTACTTGTGGTTTCAGTATTTAAATTCTTGTATAACGTGAAGTGCTGACCCAATTTTTAACTTATAATTGGGGCGAAATAGATGTGTTCATCTCATAGTTTTCTACATAAAAGAGATATAAGTTTGAATAAATTGAATTTAAGGTTTCTAACCCAGAAGTCTGGTCATGAATTTAGTTAAATGCAAATTTTAGTGAATACTGGTATAATGTATAAAAGTCCACAAGTGTAAATTCAGTATTTTTATCATTACTATCTCCTTACACTAAAGGGTAGTTACCATGTCATATTATCACATTGTAATGTGTAGGATAATACAAATAAACTAACCATTTAGTAATTTATTATAATATTTATGTAGATTTATATTTAAAACAATTGTTAATGAAGTATTCTATGAATATTTGATGGTGTGGATACTATTATTAGGAATAATTAGGAAAATTTAATAGTGTTTTAAAGAAAGAATCCTGAGGCCTTTTTTTATGAAAACTTAAAAACTAAAATATTCTTTAGAATGCAGTCTTTTGTGTTTATTTAGTGGTGGTTTTAAGGAAAGAATCCTGGGGCCTTTTATATGAAAACCTTCAAACTAAAATATTCTTTAGAATTCAGTCTATTGAGTGGCTAACAGCTAAAGTTTGTATAACAATTTTAACATCCAGTCATTAAAACGACTAGTTTTTAAGTTCTTGTAAATGAGTCCATCAATAGAACAGGTCGCTAGACTGAATTAATAAGTGTTAACTCTCACTTGCATTGTGCAACTTGAAAATTAGAAATAATGGCATACTGTACGGATAAACGATAAGAAAATAAAGAATTAACAAGAAGGGTTATTTCATATGTACTACATGATTAAGGTTAAGGTTTGATTCTTAAAGCTGCTGGAGGGCTTTTAGAATACAGATCTATATTTCATTTCCGTTTGTTATACTTTCGATGGCAAACACTACATGAATATTGACCGATTGTAGTGAGGTTATACAAGTAGCTTTTGAAGCTGTGACATCAGACATTTGATTAACAAATCAGCACCACACAGCAAAAACTCGCTGTAACAGACAGTTTCATTGGCTAATCTCTCACATCATCCAGAACAAGTCAATGATAACACCTCTTCCAGATCCTAGTGTAGTAAAGACAAGTAAAAAAAAATTTGGAACTATAAAAAATGAAACGAAATATGAACTGTGTTTTAATCAGGTTGAGTAAGTTAGATATTATTTGTATAGTACATGTAATACATTTCAATATGATGAACTTAGTTTAGTTTATTTATTTTATACATTTATACTGTATTATTGTGTATATCATTTGCCATATTAATTAGTATGAGTTATATAAGTATCTGATTTTACTCATTGCCATATATAGATAGACATACATGTATGTACGACGTATGTGTTCCAAATACATAAATTATCTAAATATTTTCTTGTATATAAACAAAAGTGAAAATATTTTATGTTAAATCTCCAAGTGAAATAGAGAAATTTGTAATGCTATAAGGTTTAATCGTAGATTTAGGCTATATGACATGAAAACAGTAATGTAAAGCCAGGTTTATGTTGAATTTTGAACTGGTAGCAACTGATTTTAACTAGTTGTAAGCTCGAGACTGATTGGACTCACACGGTAGGCGTTTTTATTCATACTATCGGGCGCCATGTTGAATTACACAGTAATTCATGGAATCAACGAGAAATCTAAACTTGGGTACTCCAACCATTTTACCAACTAGTTGCTTTGAGTGAGCTGTTAGTCATGCTCCGGTCCAACAATTTTCAGTTGAAGCTAGTTGCCGAAATGAAAGTTGATAAAATGTCTGTTGCTCTTAGTTGTAAAGTCGACGTATGCCCTGCTTAACATTATATGTTTTATGTCATGATTATATAAATGACATCAATAGAATATTTTGTTATATGTTGGAAATCTTACTGAAAAATTCTCTAAAAATTATACCTTTTGTGGTATAAATAAAATGAAAACCATGAGTTTGTTTTTTTAAATTGATAAAATTGGAAATATTCTGGAAATCTTACTGAAAAATTGTTTAAAAGTTATACATCACCTTTTGTTTTAACAGTTATGTTTTATGAAAACCAAGATTTTTTTATTTTAATTTGATAAAATTGGAAGAAAAAAAATTTCAAATCTAATTTAAATGTACTGGTAAATTTATACATCAACTTTTGAGTTATAATTTTGTTGGTTGTATTGAAAACCATATTTCTTTTAATTGCTAGTATTTAAATTATACTGTAATTGATATTAATTTATAGTTATGCATACTGATTACACTATTTCAAATTGGAAGGTATATTGTAAATGATATTAATTTATAGAAATGAATTCTGATTACACAATTTCAAAGTTGAAGGTATATTGTAAATGATATTAATTGATAGTGTAAGTTATGTATTCTGATTACACGATTTAAAAGTTGAAGGTATATTGTACATGCCATGATTACAGGGTTATTGAAAGAGAACCAGGGTTAATGTGTTGTAGGTTTAGTAGGGGTAAAACTGTATAATATCTTATCAATCATTTACAAGTACTGCTCAATATCTTTCATGTAAAATATATATTCATTTATATAACAGAAGATAATTGCCCGTATATAATACCATATTCCACTGAATAGAAAAAACACGCTGGACTTCAATAGTGAGTTCCAGCAAATAGTCAATCTGTAAATTGGCTATCAGTTCTGGTTCGTTCAGTATAATCCTTGAGTGGCATTTAGCAATTGAGCATATTGAAACACAACACAATTTATATGGAAACAACAATCACTGGTTTATACACATATAGCACAACATTTTAACAAGTATCCTCTTGTCGTTATCAAGCACAAACAAGGGTGATACATGGAAACTGTTTACTACATGGAAAACAGGTACATGGAAACGAACGACATTGAATTTTATATTGGTGATTATTCAGTGGAATATGGTAAAAGTACCGAGTAGTAATAAATGAAACCATTCTCATTCCATTGTCTGTTTCATGTTTTTGTATATTTCCTTCTATTGACCAAAATGAATTTTAATAAACAATGCATATGGATATATTTCATATTTGGGTGACATGATTTTATGATATTTCCTCGCAGCAAACCTTTCTTAAGCTTTTTTATGCAATATATTTATGTTTAGTATTTTACAGCTTAATCTTTTTTTAAAAACTGAACTATTTAATTCAAATCTCCTCGTTATACCGGTATGCAAAATTATTTAAGGTAAATGTAAAATGTTTTTCAAAGGAAATCGGACACCCCGCTTACCCTTACATTCCTGCGACTTATCAGTGACGTTTTTACTTCTGTGGGTCGATGCATAAACCTGATAACCCATTAAATTCTTGAAACTGATAAAATTATCAAATAATTTTTAAGTTTGAATTATTGCTTATTGTAGGTAATGTTACCAAACTTTTAGTTTAAATCAACCAATCCTGATTCTGCATTTTTCAGACAATATGGAACTAACCACAGCTTAATCTGTACTCCAATTGAATATTTGATATTGGTCGAGAAAGTTAATCAGGATTTTCCGACGTTGGTTCTCCTTTTCAGTGGTGCAGGGTAGAGGGTCTGATAAGGACTGCTGTATTCGTTTGGTTATGACTGCTATTCGTTTTAGAGATTCAACCTTTCATTTATTGTAGGCATATTAACTTTAGAATGTACACTGAGCTAGTTGACCAACATTTTAAGTTCTAACGATTTTAGTCAATAACACTAAAGTATACTTCAAGAATTTTGTTAAGTATTTATTTTGTTTCCATTTAATAAAATTGAAAAAGCTTATACAGTCATTATTTGTATGATAGATTTAAAACGGAGTAGAACCACATTAAAAAAAACCCAGTATACCATACTAATTTTTAGATATGGCGGCCATTTAGGGTAGATGAATATTTGTGTGCAGACTGTGTTGTAGGTTGCAAGTGGTTCAAAATCCCTGAAAATCAGTGGCATTAATTAGGAGAAAATAGAATTATTTGATGGAACCTAGTCCTAACCATCATGTTTTGATCCTAATGTCGATTATTAAGTTTATGCACGGACTCGACACACTTGTTTTATTTCTCATCGTTTATTATGTTGTATATTAGTGCTGCTGTTAATATACGTATATATATTGTCATGCCGTGTCGTTCTATCATTGTAAATGACATGTGACATATTACATTAACCAAACGGTGCTATATCTGTATTTTATATAAGCTTATTATGTATATTATCATCATGAGTATATCAAACTCGATCATTCATGTGTGTTATTGTTTTTGTCCTGTATTTCGTTGATTAGCATTGTTTTAGACGTATTTCAAGTAGGAAGATGCATAAATTTTAAAAATTCCCAAATGTGCTCGATATGTCGTTGGTGCTATTACTGATCTTCTGGCACACCATGACTTAATTAATGTATTGATAAATCCAGTCGGATTAAAATGCAGATCTATATTTCGTTTCGTTTTTTTTTACACTTTCGATGTCCTACACTTCATGCAGATCTGACCAGTTGTACTGAAAGGTTGTACGGGTGGCGTTTGACCCTATGATTAATCAATCAGCAATTAATGTTTCTAGTGGTTTACCCATAGTTCCTTGCATGGCACGACAGACTGTTTCATTGGCTAATCCCTCACTTCAACCAAAACGCAGGTAATAGAACAACTCTCCCAGTAAAACGAAATTTTGAACTATAAAAAACGAAAAGAAATAGGATCTGTGTTTAGATCAAATTGCGATAAATCAGTTGAGAATTTTTAAGATTTACACAACAATGTGTAAAGTATTCTTTATGTTAATCTGCTCACAAAATTTTGATTTTTTTTTTTTTTTTTGATTTTATAATGTTATGTATTATTGCTTGCAAATGGTAGAACTACAGTTGTTATATAAATGTATTAGAAACAATTACCGTATTATAATGGAAACCAAAGGTTTAATACAACTATTCAAGTTTTTACTTAATATATTTATTCAATGTATATAATAATCAATGAAATATTATAGCGTATATGGGCACATTAACTCAACTATATCAAACTTTAAAATAATATTCTGTACATAGAAAAATATTATAATGCCTTAAATATCAAAATATCATCCCCCCCCCCCTCCAATAGTATATTATAGTGGAAAATGGTTGAAAATGTTTCTGGTCTAAATTGCATGTTAGAAACTCCCTAGATAATCAGATAATGGATCTTGGTTTATCTGGAATTTTATCAATCAGTGTGTGTCGCATTGACAGTTTTACCAGGTCCTTGGTATGTACTATGTATCATACCAAACAATGACAACAGATGCCATTACGACTTTGAAACATATACAACCATTTATGTAGAAATAAACAATGACAGCACCAAATTAAAAGGCAAGCAACGTAGATTATAGTGGTAATTCTTCATGTCCCTTATTTATAGATTGGTTTATTCGAAGTTCCCTCATCTTTGCACAACCTGTTTAAAATAATAGCAGACAGTCCTCAACAAATGGGATCACTAGGGAAATTATTCCTTTGTTTTAATCATCTATGTAGGGTTTTTCTATGAGTCGTTATTCAGTGGATTGCTTGGCATGTTCAGTTAAACTTGAAATAGACTTTAAAACTATATTATTTATCACAATATTCTGATTTATTTTGCTCAGCAGATTTTGATTCTATTATTATAAAGTTATAATTTGAGGTTATAAAAAATTAAACAAAGGCTTCAAATAATGGTGCTTTATTATTTTCACCTACTGAAGAAAAAAACATTTTTTCCTTGACCATGAAATTGTAAACATATTTGGTATAATGTAAATGAAAATTTAATTAATCTAATCTTTTGACTGTAATATATTTATGATTTAGAGTACAGGGAGATATTTATTCACTTGATATTGATACTAACTTAGCATTGTTTTTTTTAAAAATTCAGGATTTTCAGTTACAATTCATTATCAGAGATTAAAATTAATATGCATAAGGTTCCCTGATACAGAATATTAGAATAGATTGTCAAACATCATCGAATAGTTCAGTGTCAGTGGCGGGCAGAGTTTTGGTGGATCTCGGGTCCAACTCCTTTATAGCATGCCCGAAAGACTCAGGATGGGGGTGGGGAAGGAGTGTCTAGGGGTTTCTACGTCAAACCATAAGTTCTGTCATTGAGTCATGGGACATGGTTCTGATTCCCCGCTTGTGCATTTGGAGATGTATGGTCGCCTGTACAACCTCGACTTTCTCTGGCTGTTTTGGTTTCCTCTCCCACTGCTAAAGACCCCCACTTGCAATCGAATTATTGAAATTAAAGTGAACGATCTGTTAGTCCAGAAATGACTTTGTTTCTCTCAAGACATTAGTATAAGGCCTAGCTACAGTTGGTGAAGGACTATGGCGTAGCACTAAGAAAGTGAGAAAGGAAGGCATTTTAAATATGTAAAAACAATTGAATAATCTTTTATATTCAAATTATGTTAATGTTAAGAGTGACAATTTCCAATTTAAATTTAAAAAAATGAATTTAGATTTAACAGTTTGATTGGATGCCCCCTGATAGAGATACCCCGGGGCTGCCCTCCTCCTCTCTGTAGGCCACTGTTCTGAGTAGTATTAATAGGTAATGGATCAAATAACCTCACGACTTTATATTATATTAATATTATGTTATTCTTATGTTCATATTTCTTTGTTTTTTTATACATTTATGGAATCTATATATAGTAGTATGATATCTTTTATGGAGAAATAAAACAATTTTTAAATTTAATGAAGTTTACAAGATAAACTGTAGTTGTTTCCCTTGAGCTATCAACCTTATTGTTTACTTCGCATCCGAACTACAGACTCGACACGTGGCCAGAAACAAAATATTATATTTTTCTCATTATGGCATGGGTTATGTTTTAACGTAGTGATAATTTACTACACGAATTTGCCACGGGTAAAGTTTTGTTAGGTATCTTTTCTTTTTAATTCCAACAGCTGTAGTGTCGAGATAAAGAGTTCCAAGCTTACGTTATAGTTTAATGTTAGTTAAAATACTTCTAACGTTAAACTGTGCTGGAGGAAGGCGGGGGACACCAGGAGTGAAACCATTTCTAAGCCAACGTATGCTAAGGATTGCAAAGATTTCTGAACACACCAAGTCACTTCGAGTTCGACGCTAATATAACGAGCAAAACGACCTCAGTGCAGCGTAGGACATCAGCTGAAGAAACTAACCTGTTGTAAAACATCATTAGTTCGTCTATTTGTATAAAGGCAATTTTTTCTTTACTCCCTTTGTATGGCTTTTTTTTAAATGTGATTTTACCCAACCAAAGAATGTACCTTAAAAGCATAAGAACCCAGCTTTCTAAACGTCGGTCTCATTACACTCACCCTGAACGTTCAGGGATTGTCCCATTCAATCAATGTCGAAAAAAAATTGGAGAACAGTCAATTTTGCTGGACAACTTTTCACTGCTAACCGACGGCGTGTCAATCCGTGTGAAAGCCTGTATAATGTAACGCCTGTACGTTGCGTTTCGTCTTGTATGACCGACATTCCTGAATATGGACGTTGACCTGCTGTTAGAGTGCCATGGCGGGGAAATGTAACTTGATGGGAGGGGACGTATTTTTAACAGCGTGTTGTGTCGCTCATACTGTCTCTATAGCGAAGTAAGCAAGGTCTTATTTTCTTACTAAGATGTTCGTTTACATTGTACAGGCAACCACACGGATTGACACCCCATCGTTTGGCAGTGAAAAGTTACCCAGTAAAATTGACTGGGGTTTCAATTATTTTCGACATTGATTGAATGGGACGGTCCCTGAGACCGACGTTCAGAGCTGAACTACTCTGCATGTCGTTGAAGCCAGAGCAACGTGAGTAGGTCTCAAAAATTTCCTGTCCTAAAGTGTGCCATTCTGCCAAGCAGAGTTGCCTTTCCTTGCATTTCACCAGTGCAGACATTAACCAACATTACTTGTCTTTTGTCACTGGAGAGACTCGAGACGTCGTAAAATATCGACAAAAAAATGAGGCTTTATTGCAGGTTTTTGCTACTTCCACATCCAGATAAATTAGACTGCATCTTTCTCTGTAAGTCTTGGACATTTATCGGGACAACGTCGTCAACTATTAAATACAGCAGGGGAGAAGAACATTATGGTTAGTTTACCACTGCCGTAGTTTTGCCAGTTAACAAGCTTAGCTATCTCCCGAAACGTGTCATCGTCGTGCGTTATGAAGTAAGGTCGGAATAAATTTATTCCCGAATCTTCTGTACCTGGGTCCAAGGGCGTGGATTTGTCATAAGTTTTTAGGGGAGGGGGGGTAAGGTTTTGAAAAATTAACTGCCGCAAACGCGTTTTCCTGCTATTTCAGCAGGTGAATAGAGCAACTTCAATTTGGTCCAATATAGCCTACCTGGCTGACCCGAATTCCAATCAACCAATCAATCGTAGCGGGATAGGGGGGCCTCACCCTTCCGGGGAAAATAAACCACGGCAAATGCGTTTTCTCCTATTCTAGCCTGTGTAAGCAACTCCAAAAGTATCCAAAGGTTTAGTACCCCCCCCCCCCCTAAATCTACGCCCATGTCCGGGTCACACCAGACTATACGTGGAACGATTCCAATCTTCAAGACAAATTGTAAATAATAGAAAGCAATAACGATTTGGTCATTATTTGTTAGACCAGCCTCTAACCTAACAACAACATTTTCAATCTCGTTCCCAGAGTCAGCCGCGGGGCCGGAGGCCTCTGGGGCCAAAGACCGTCCATTATCTTCTGATTTTTTAACGTGTAAGCCCCGCCCATGCTGACCTCTGATTGGACAATCTTTTTGGGGTCTTTTTCTCGAAAACAAGATGTCGGATCGTCGTTTTGTTTGTTGTGAAATGATTCTTGAGTCAAAGTCAACTCGCTGACATAATAAAAAGTGGATCCTAAATGTAAAAATTTAAGTTTTCGTAAAGATCTATTTTTCTACGCGTGTGTATATTTTTTAGTGATTCGGTCATCTAGACACTTAAAATAAATACATGTCACGTGACAGTCGCGTGATTCGTCCCTTCCGGGAAAATGGCTACCCAGTGTCACCAGAGAAATTTCTTTCTCCAAAATTTTTCTGGTTCGAGATTGCAACATTTTATGACTGGACCCGTGGATCCTAAATGTAAAAATTTAAGTTTTCGTAAAGATCTATTTTTCTACGCGTGTGTATATTTTTTAGTGATTCGGTCATCTAGACACTTAAAATAAATACATGTCACGTGACAGTCGCGTGATTCGTCCCTCCCGGGAAAATGGCTACCCAGTGTCACCAGAGAAATTTCTTTCTCCAAAATTTTTCTGGTTCGAGATTGCAACATTTTATGACTGGACCCGTGAATTGCAAATCCGTATGTTTTCATTGGTTTGAGCTTGCACAAGAATCTGACCTTCTATCCGTATATTTATCCATACATCATGGCGTGCCAGGCAATATATAATAATTTATTGTCCCCCGCCTTTCGAAGAAAGCAGGGGACTATTAAAATGGGTTCTGTCTGTCAGTGTGTCCGTCTGTCACAATAACTCTCCTTCTAATTGAGCTAGAATGTTCAAACTTGGTGTAGGTGTTTATTAGGTCAATGCCTAGATGGAATTTGAAGATGGGCATTTTCTTCTTAGGGTAAGCAGAGGCAAGCAATTTGATTGGTTGATGCTTTGGGGCAGATAACTTAAATTCTAATTAAGTGAGAGTGATGAAACTTGGTGTGTAGTTTCATTACATCAATACCTTGACTGAGTTCGATAATGAGCATGTTCTGCTCATGGTAAGCAGGGCAATAAGCAATTTGATTGGTCGAGACTTTGGAACACAATAACTCTCATTCTAATTGAGCTAGAATGTTTACACTTGGTGTAGGTGTTTATTATGTCAATACCTTGATGGAGTTCGAAGGTGAGCATTTTCTGCTTAGGGTTAGCAGAGATAAGCAATTTGATTGGTTGATGCTTATTAAGTTCTGATTAAGTGAGAGTGAGGACACTTGGTGTATAGCTTTAGCTTTATTACACCGATACATTGACCAAGTTCGATAATCAACATTTTCTGCTGAGGGTAAGCAGAACGATAAGCAATCTGATTGGTTGATGCTTTGGGGCACAATAACTTTAGTTGTAATGAAGTGATGTAAGTGATGCCTTGTTGACTAAGTTCGATGGTGCAAAGGAGCGATTAGCAATTTTATTGGTCAAGACTTTGGAACATAACTCTGCTTTTAATTGAGGTAGAATTTTGAACTTAATGTAGAGGATCATATAGGCGAATGTCTTGACTAAGTTCAATAATAAACATTTTGAGCTAAAGCTAATATTTTGAAAAAATAAATGTTCGATTAATTCATATGTGTCATCTTATTATTTTGGGATTTCGGCGGGGGACATCAGCCTTACTGTTGGCTTGTTT
The DNA here is from genome assembly GCA_917208275.1 of Patella pellucida. Taxonomy (NCBI): domain Eukaryota; kingdom Metazoa; phylum Mollusca; class Gastropoda; family Patellidae; genus Patella; species Patella pellucida. Next base: position 71,629,327 of record OU795039.1, read on the forward strand.
TATTATATATTGTCTGGTACGACACGGTGTATGCATCAATATATACGGATAGAACGTCAGATTCCTGTGGAGCTTGTCATATCCATCGATATGCCAAACAAAGTTAGGCCCTGGGTAAGAATATTTTCTTCTCATTAAACTGGATCCAGAAGTCTTACGCTGTCCAGCACCGTTTGCCTCCTCATCACGAATACATAATTCATATTTATCCATTTCCACATTGTTTTGTAACCTAGGAACTTTTAAGTTAAGTTTAAAGGTTAATGACATTAAATATCGAATCGAAAGGCACCATTTCACCAACATTAACTTATTAAGTCTTTTTTACAATTCCATCCTCTTTAGAAGTCGTTTCTTGTGACTTATACTGATCCCTATTCCATGATATCAAGCTCATAACAATCTCTGATTATCAATAACCTAGGTGAAAGTAGATAAAAATCAAATTGTCTCCAGAAATGAATGTTAAAGGTGCGGAGCGATAGAGAGGAACTGAACATTTATTTTCTCCACACCCCATAATTTTTGCACTCGTGATTGGCTAATATGAAGTCAAAAACTCATAATAATAATAATGAGTATATTTATAATGCGCTATATCCATAAACCAAGTTTATTCTCAAAGCGCTACACAATTATTATCCCGGTCTCTAGGATACAGGTAAAGTCCGATTACCTACCTTTACCCCCGAACTCCTAGAAGAGCCCCAACATATGCAGCTTTAAGGAGCGCAACAGTTTTTTGTGTCAAATAGAACACAATCTTACCTATACCCATTTACAGCTGGGTAGACTGGAATACAGGGATAAAGTGTCTTATTTAAGGACTCGGCGAACAATGCGGGTCTCGAACCTGCAACCATTTGGTCACAAATCCTACTCTCTAACCATTGCGCCAAATCCCTCCGTCCAGGGCTTCCATACAGAACAGTTCAGTGTGACCATAGATCGTATACAAACACTAGTTCTATGGTCTAACTTTGTTGTCGAGATGAATCGCAATTGAAGCTACTTAATATTTACATAATATCGTGGGAATAATAAACAAATAACAGAATTCAAATTGAGATAGCAAAATAATACGTATAAATACAACCCTACTTAAAAGCACGCAGCTAGCGATAACGTGGGTCCGATAATTATCTACTGGTCCGTTCTAGTACAATTATATACTTCAATAGCATAGACAATAATATTATTACCTTTCAAAGTGGGACTAGAAATTACGTTTTGAAGTTTCTGTTCTGTTTGTTTTGATGGTTCCTGTTTGTCTGAAGATCTGATCTCGACTAAACCTTTGAACTATCAGTGGTCTATCAGACCAGAAGAACAAAAAATGGCAGCGCCAATTCCACTGATTAAATGTAATAGTTCTGTGTGTATTAGAACTCAAATGAACTACACTCCATCAACAGACAAAACAAAACTACATTGTTGATCAAAGTCATCCGTAGTGCCATAGACTTATTAAAATTACAATTCTGTCTCGTTCGTTCCTTTCATGTTTTTATTATATCCCAGTTCATTTCTGCAACATTTAAACATTTTCATGATCCAAGAGATGAAAAGAAAAGCAATCGATTTTTCGCGCCACTGAAATGTGCCACAGTAAGAACAAATCTGATGGATTATCAGTCCGATTGGAAAACAAAAACACAGCCATTGTCAAAAAACAATGAAATGAAATGAGATTTTAAGGCTTTGTTTTCTACACCAGAACTAATGAAGACGGTCATGTACACCATACATCGTGCTATGAGTAACATTTTGTCCGCATATAGTGACATATCTGTTGTCTGCTCTTCGTCGAATTCCAAAGGGTCTTTTACGTGCACGTCGTTTTTTCGTAACATTCGAATGACTAGGCGACGTGGGGGTGGGGGTGCCTGTTTTGAGCACATTTCTTCCGTAATTTTGTTAATTTTAATTAATATGACGACGTGTGCAATGCTGAGAGTCGGATGAATGTTTCAGAATTACCGCACATTTCTTCAAATAACAACGGATTAACTATGCGTGTATAGATATTTTTCTTGAAGTATACAACAGTACAAAAACGTCCTTCAGACATCTAACCGATCAATTATTAAATCCTTGCGAGAATTAAAATATATTTAAGAAGCTTTACTTGTAGACATACATTAATTGTTAATGCACTATCAAAGAAAACCTATTACGGATTGGGTTGGGTTCTGTGAAAGAAATCCACAATTTATTACATGGAATATAGAAAAATACAAACAACACAAGAGAAATAATTTGCGGAGGGGGGGGGGCTGTGGTATGGGAATACTGAAATTTAAACTTTTGTACACGGAATCCGGTTATCCCGATATTTTTGTACATTGGATCTCGGTTTTTCAAACTATCGGAACGACGAAACATCATGCCCCACTGATATACGACAATGTTTAGGTCCGAGGAACTTTCTCGCCCAACGTCGTGATTTGATTTAACCCGTAATAATATGTTGTAACTGAATAATATGTCCCAATCATTATTCTGGTAAACAAATTGTACTATTTTACAATATTCCAATTAATTGACGATACAAAATTCATCTTAAAGGGACAATGACTCTCTTGTTGTAACTGAATAATATGCCCCAATCTTCATTCTGGTCAACAAATTGTAGGCCCTACTATTTAACAATACTCCAATTAATTGGCGATACAAATTTCATCTTAACACACCTAATTTAAAAAATGTAAAAAATTGAACTAAATGATTTGAAAAGCCCAACGTAAACCTTTTTAAATGTGACTTGGATTCTAAAATATTTTCGAACCCTCTGGTCAAGTAAAATATGATGTAATGGATAATTTTACACAACAAGTAGGTGAGGTAGGTCACTTAAACATCTAGTACTTAGAATAAGGCTATTTTTTCTGGAGCTGCCAAGACAGCAAGAGTGTTATCGTCCCTTGGAATCCCAGATATAGATAAGACATTGTACTTACATGTATTTATTGTCCTATATATATATAGGCCCCGGTTTTAATAAGCATTCTTAGGCTCACGTTAAGAATTTACTCAACTTTCAATCCAAAAACACAAAACTTTGCAAATTGTATCTTATTGGTGTATCATTTAAACAACAAACATTTGATAAGTTAAAATAATACGAACAATTTTGAGTAATGTCTTAAAGCGAGAATTTCATATTTCTAAGAAAGTCAAAACATAATTATTTCTATGTCTTTTGCTCAATGGGTTGTCAACTCACTATTATACGATCATATGTGTCATCCTCACACTTAAAACGCATTTAAACCGGAAATAATAACACAATTACCCTCCTTGTTTTCCTATTTCCCCCTATGGAATAGCTATCTTCAAACGTTTGAATTTGAAGTTGAAAATTATATTTTTGCCAATTTCTCAACTGCAATAGTGAATTATAATATTAATAGGATTATTCTTTAACAAGGTAGGCCTGTCTATAAATACCATCTATTTTAGGGCTTTTTTTAAAATACACTTTAAAATTATAACTTAAAAATATGAAATTGTAGCTTTAACTTAAGACTGAGAATGTTTTGTACAGACTCTTAGCAATATTAGCAACAACCAAACGACCATGCTATATAAAAAATAAAAAGGTTTCCATTAAATTTAAAACAGTAAATTTGTTAAAGCAGCGATTATTATTTTAATGGTGGTGGTAATTAATTCATCAATTTATATCAACGTTGTCTTTGCTGTCATTACCGTTAGATTAATAACGTCATCAAATGATTATCTCATTAATTAATTAATAATAGGGGATGACAAGAGATGGGCGAGCATATATTTTTAATTCGTGTATTCTATATAACATGACTTAATGATCACGATTCACGCGCGAGCAACATGAAAGGACGAAAGCTCTTCCACTCAGTCCAGAAAAAAAACATCAAAGAAATGGCTTAATAGAGATCAAAGAAAGCGACCAATTAAGGTATGGCACCAAATTAAATGGAAACGGTTACCTGAAAGAACTGATATTATTTTCTGTAGTCTCACTGGGCCTAATGGTCTAAATAATTTGTTGAGGGCTAAATATGGACAATGTAAACCTTTGAACGACGTTAACAATAACAAGGATTAGCCTATTTTATATAATTCATTAGTGGTTCGTGTGGTCAAAGATAAAATGTTGGATTCTCCGTGTAGGTCGGTGATCAGTTTTGTCATTGTTTCGAATTTCACTGATCTCTAAAGAGTTTCCCAAATTAAAGCTTCGACTTGCACAATACTGTAGTTTGCAAGGAATTTTATAGCGCTATATATAATAATACGCATCGAGTCTGCTTTTTATATAGACATGCAGTGATCTGTAAGAACCTTCTATCCGGACAGTTGTATCTCAAACACGTACGTGCACGCAATCGTGTACACGGGACAACAATTATTGGCCCCATTCAAACACCAAGACGCTGTTCCATGTCAATGCTCTTATCATATCTTCTACGCGTAACGTGAAATGGAAGGGTGTTTCATGGCACGTCAACACCATCCGAGCTATATTGAGCCAAAACGTGAATAGAGCACAGACGGGCACAGAGACCTGTAATTATCGTTAATACCACGTGACTAGAACGCAACAATATACGTCGCCACCTAACAATCTACATGTATATACGGTTTTGTACAAAGGTAGTTGGCACCGAGTGAGAAGTCCAAAATAATAGGTCCTATTATGTTCAAAGCGAAAATGAAATGGGACTTTTTATTCTGGAACAAAGGTGCTAGAAGCATTTTCTCATTAATAGGATAAAAGGAATACAAAAATAGAAGATAATATCAAAGAGCGGTGATAAAGAAAGATATTTTATTATTACAGATTTATCTTATCTGAAAACAAACGAAACGAACTGATAAAAAAAACTAAAATAAAAAAAAACATTGATGAAACACGTATCTGGGGATAAATGTAAGCGACTAGGAATGATCTTCGGTCTAAAGTAAAAATTAACATCAAAGTAGATTCGTCGAATCAAAAGAAAGAAATTTATTTCATGAAATTTGACTACAAACGTTGTCCACTTCTGTATCAAGAGTTTCTTGTAAGACAACGCCATTTTGGATTATAGAACTTGGGCTGGTAAAAGAAGCCGTCACGTGACATCAAACAAGTTCTTAGTGTATTATTTCCTCTAGGAAAAGTGGGGTTTCTTTCGTGGAGTTGTTTGGCTTCTAATTACACCATTTGATGTCATAATACCGTCATTTAATGACACTTAAATCAAAGACTTTCTTTCTCTTTTCCATGTTTGGTGGCTTTGATCTTTCCCGCCAATTTGAGAAAGATGACGTCGCACGCGCGTGGGATTTTATTTCTTGTCTATGTTTAATATTTTGGGAAACTCTTTAGAAAGAAATCATACATAAAAGATGATCAAACCAACTTTATTTATTTTTTTGTTTTAGTAGATACACACTGTATAAACATACTTAGTCTGGCCGAAACAAACACTTTTTTCGTTGCGCGGTAGATTAAATTAGCTAAGTCCGTAACTCAATATCATCCAAAATCTTCGACATCAAAAACACGATTTTTTCGGGCAATTTAAATCAGCCTTGGTGTTGTGGTTTTACCTGGAAAAGATGTGTTTCTGATATCCAATATTTAAGACAAAAAAAACATTTTACCATTGGTATACGAATCGTTTCAGCGCCATTTGTAATAAGGTGCTCAAAGAATGAGGCTAGACATATTCCAAAAGTCATTTCAAACGGCGATGACATATCCTTATTTGGAGAGCATGGGCAATAAATACTATCGGCGTTGACTGGAATAACCAGGCGCTAGAAACTGTCTTTCGGTTGAGAATTCTGGCGTATTTCGCCGAACATAATGATTAAATGTAAAACAGTTGATATAAATTCATATTACATTATTATGTGTTGCGACTCATTTGTGCCAATTTCTAGGTCCAAAATATTAGCGATTTAGCTCCTTGAACAACCGGTCCCAATCGCCATTCAGTTATCTTACCTCTGGCCAAAACTATCAGTTTCACTTCTTTCTTTGCACCGTGGCCTAATGCTCAACCGGTCCCAATACCGGCGGTTAGTAGCCTAATTATGATCCCTGTCGATAATTCATAGGTTGATTGGATTGGGGGGGGGGGGACTTTACTCATAGATGATCAAGAAATTACTAGAAAAGAGCTATTGCCCATTCTTATTGGCAAACTGTTTGGTAGATATTTTGCATTTTTTGGTTATTAAAAAGACGGTAACACTGAGACCCGTGCTTGCCTGCGGTCGGGGATTCTCCCACCCATTTTATCTAAAGAGTTAAGTCGTCGCTGTCTTGGTGTTTAATACGATTGAATAAAAAGTTTAAAACCTTTCGAAGAAAGCAGGGGACTATTTAAATGGGTTCGTCCGTCTGTCTGTCTGTCTGTCACACTTTTTGGGACACAATAACTCTCGTTCTAATTGAGCTAGAATGTTCAAACTTGGTGTAGGTGTTTATTATGTCAATACCTCGACGGAGTTTGAAGATGAGCATTTTCTGCTTAGGGTAAGCAGAGATAAGCAATTTGATTGGTTGCTGCTTTGGGACACGATGACTTTAATTCTAATTAAGTGAGAGTGATGAAACTTGGTGTGTAGTTTCATTACATCCATATCTTGACTGAGCTCGATAATGAGCATGTTCTGCTCATGGTAAGCAGGGCGATAAGCAATTTGATTGGTCGAGACAATATAGAATGTTCACACTTGGTATAGGTGTCTTTTAGTTGAATACCTTGATGGGGTTTGAAGGTGAGCATTTTCTGCTTAGGGTAAGCAGAGATAAGCAATTTGATTGGTTGATGCTTATGAAGTTATGGTTAAGTGAGGGTGAGGACACTTGGTGTATAGCTTTAGCTTTATTACACCGATACATTGACCAAGTTTGATAATCAACATTTTCTGCTGAGGGTAAGCTGAACGATAATCAATTTGATTGGTCGAGACTTTGCTACACAATAACTCTCCTTCTAATTGAGGTAGAATGTTCACACTTGGTGAAGACATTCATTATGTGAATGACTTGAAGGCTTTCGATGATGAACATTGTCTGCTTAGGGTAAGCAGAGATAAGCAATCTGATTTGTTGATGCTTTGGGGCACGTTAACCTTGGTTGTAATGAATATAGATTCATTATATCATTACCTTTGACTAAGTTCGATGGTGCAAATTTTCTGCTTATATAGGCTAACGAGCGATAAGCAATTTTATTGGTCAAGACTTTGAAACATAACTCTGCTTTTAATTGAGGTATAATTTTGAACTTGATGTAGGTAGATGATCATTAGGCAAATGTCTTGACTGAGTTCAATGATTAATATTTTGAGCTAAAGCTAAGCAGAGCTAATCAATTTCATTGTTCGATGCTTTGGGACAAGATAATCTTGATTCTATCTGATAGAGAGTCATCAAACTTTGTGTATAGTTTGAGTGATCGATGCTTTTGAAAAAAATAAATGTTTGATTAATTAATATGTGTCATCTTATTATTTTGGGATTTCGGCGGAGACATCAGCCTCACTGTTGGCTTGTTTTGATACACTTTGATAAAAATGTTTTTAAAAATACGCTTTTGATAAAATTGTTTTTTAAAATACACTTTGATAAAATAGTTTTTTTGAAAATAGGCTTTGATAAAAAATGTTTTTAAAATAGGATTTGATATAAATGTTTTTAAAATACGCTTTTGATAAAAAAAAATATTTTAAAGTACACTTTGATGAAATTGTTTTTTTTTTAAAGTACAATTTGAAAAAAATTGTTTGGTTTTTTTAAAGAACGATTTGATAAAAACAAAATATTTAAATTACAATTTGATCAAAAGATATTTTTTGAAAATAGGCTTTGATAAAAAAAATGTTATTAAAATACGCTTTGATAAAATTGTTTTGTTTTTTTTAAATACGCAGTGATAAAAATGATGTTTTTAAAAAAAATTTTTAAAAAAATACGCTTTGACAAAAATGTTTATGTTTTTTAAATACGCTTTGACAATTTTTTTTTAAATACGCTTTGACAAAAATGTTGTTTAATAAAATACGCTTCCGTACGCTTTGATAAAATTGTTTTTAAAATACGCTTTGGTAAAAAATGTTTAATATACACTTTGATAAAACGGTCTAATACGCATTAATGCAATTTGATAAATAGGATTTATACGCTTTGAAAAAATGTATTTGAAATATTATGCTTTGATAAAAACTTGTATTACGCTTTGATTATAACTTTATAAAAAGATAGTAAGCTGGCACTGCCAGGCAGGATACGCCCACATTTTCGAGAGATTGTTAGAGAACAAGCAAAATCGAAAGTGATTTTTCCTACAATCAAAGGCTATAATTCATTAAATTACAATTTGATATGCTCAAATATCGAAAAGAATCAAGATCTTCAGGTTATAAACATGCATTTCAAGTTTCATCAAAATCGAATTAAAATTGTGACCTATACTGGGTCCACATTCTTGATATACCATATTTTAACACTATTAGCGTACAAACGGTGGCCATTTTGTCTGGCAATTATGGTCCGATTTCCCTGAAATTCAAACTCAACCTTCCGTATGGTGTAACGGTGATAGAGTCAAGTTTTTTTTAAATCGGATAATAATCGTGACCTCCAGAGGGACCATAGGCGATTTTTCGGACAATCAGGGGCCATAATTCAGGAAGTTATGATCTGATATGTGAAAATAACAGTATTCGCGTACAAACGGGGCAGCCATTTTGTATGGCAATTTTGTTCCGAATTTTCCCGAAATTCGAACTCAACATTCCTTAGGGTGTAACGGTGATATAATCAAACGATTTTTTTAATCAGATAATAATTGTGACCTCCAGAGGGACCACAAGCTAAACAAAGACGATTTTGCGTATAATCAGGGGCCGTAATTCAGGAAGTTACGATCCGATATGCGCAAATATCGAAAGGAACCAAGATCTTTGGGTTATAACCGTGCATTTCAAGTTTCATCAAAATCGAATTAAAATTTTGACCTCTACAGGATCCACAACCTTGATATACCATTTTTAACAGTATTTGCGTACGAATGGGGGCCATTTTGTATGGCAATTTTGTTCCGAATTTTCCCGAAATTCAAACTCAACCTTCCTTAGGATGTAACGGTGATATAATCAAACGATTTTTTAAATCAGATAATAATTGTGACCTCCAGAGGGACCACAAGCTAAACCAAGACGATTTTGCGTATAATCAGGGGCCGTAATTCAGGAAGTTACGATCCGATATGCGCAAATATCGAAAGGAACCAAAATCTTTGGGTTATAACCATGCATTTCAAGTTTCATCAAAATCGAATTAAAATTGTGATCTCTACAGGGTCCACAACCTTGATATACCATTTTTTAACAGTATTTGCGTACGAACGGCGGCCATTTTGTATGGTAATTTTGGTCCGATTTTTCCGAAATTTGAACTCAACCTTTCTTAGGGTGTAACGGTGATATAATCGAACGGTTTTTCAAATCGGATAATAATTGTAACCTCCAGAGGTACCACGAGCTAAAATAGGTGAATTTTCGGACAATCAGGGGCCATAATTCAGGAATTTACGTTCCGATAGGTGCAAATATCGAAAGGAACCAAGATCGTTGGGTTATAAACATGCATGTAAAGTTTCATCAAAATCGGTTCAAAATTGTGACCTCTATAAAAACGTGATTTTTCGTACAATCAGGGGCCATAATCCATGAAGTTTTGATCTGATACATGCCAATATCGAAAGCAGCCGAGATCTTTTGGGGATAAACCTATATTTTAAGTTTCGTCAAAATCGGACAAGAATTGTTACCTGTAGAGAGTCCACAAACAATGGTGGACGGACGGACGGACATCCGGACGGACAGGGGCGACTACATAATACGTCCACATGAAAATGTGGGCGTATAAAAAAGTCTAATACAGACGAGGTCTCTTTACTATGCAGATAGTCTCGGTCACCCATTAGATCACCTTAATAAACAACATCCCAGAATAAAATTCACCATTGAGACCGAGAAAGATGAATCCCTAGCATTTTTAGATGTTCAAATTGTTAAAGTAAACAACCAAATGAGAAACAAAATATATCGAAAACCAACCCATACAGATCAATATATTAATTACAATTCTAGCCATCCCTACTACATCAAAAAAGCACTTATAACCACCCTAGTACGCAGAGCCATAAGCATTTGTGAACCAGAATTTCTGCATGAAGACTTGGAACATCTACGCCATGTGTTTTGCAACTTGAACAATTATCCCCAATCCCTAGTCAATAAGCAAATCAAAGAAATAACCAACAACATCAATAGAGATCAACAAAAAGCACCAACAGAGATGATCAGAATAACTTTGCCATTTTATGGCAACCTAACATATCAAGTCAGCATCTTACTCAAGAAGTGCAACATCGACACTACATTTTCTGTCCCTACAACCTTGAAACATACTCAAAACATAATGGTAAACAACAACCAACTCTTCCCACCCAGCCTAAAGGGGTTGTCTACCAAGTGAACTGTTCCTGTGACCTATCATACATTGGAGGAACTAAGCGACAACTCGATAAGTGAATATCAGAACACCGATCCAAAGCTACTACCAACAACTCAGCCGTAGCGGAGCATCTACAGTACCACCCGTCGACTGGAACACGGTGCAGATACTAACAGCCAACTGAATAGGAAAACGAGGAAAATACTAGAAGCGGCCCTTCACCAATGTCAAAGAGAAATCACTCCGGAAATTGGGTTTAATGTCCTACTTTTCTGGTTGTCATGGTGACTCAGTGAATAAGACGTTGGCTCGCTAACGTTGGTGTCTCATGTTATATAACAACGCTGGCCGAGAAAGCTCAGTTGGAATTTTCCGGCGAGATTCCTCTTTACAGTGATACAGGACCGAAGGCCTGGCAGGGGATAACGTCAATCTGAACGACATACTTACCCTACCTGCAGAGAAGTGACTCTGACACAGTGAACAGTCATGATATCCACATGACGTTATCAGTCATGATATCCACATGACGTTATCTAAACAATAACACAGACACAACTCGAGATTGAATAGTTATCCCCGGAAGAAAATTGGATTTTAACAGAATTAGCAAGTTTAAACGGACATTTGACACACGCGGGGGCCGCACTACTGGCACTATTTTATGTTTCGGTCGGGTCTATTTCACATATACACGATGAATTCTGCTAATTTTTTAAGCGTTGGGATTGACAAATAGTTAATTTATTTCAGTTCTAAACAAAAATTTGAAACTTTAACGCAATTTTTAAAAATAGCCAAATTCTGGCTGGGATTACTGAGCAAAATGGCCATTTACTGGATACGTGCGGTAAAAAAAGCCAGCTATCATAAATTTTGTCACGTTAGTTACGTACGTGGATAACGTATCATCTTTTAGACGGGACGAAAAATCGCGATTCGTGTAAATATTAGCTACACTGTATAGCGTATGCCCATCTTCATTAGAATCCTTCAGTTGAATTTCGATGAAGAAACGCCACGGTGGGTGCATTGACAATTTCCGTCACAGCACTCTGTGTATATACGCCTCGATTTGTGCAAAAAAGTAAGAAAATTGAATGAAATGAAATTGTGTTTAACGTCCCAGTTCATTTCATTTTCCTACGTTTCCGATCCAATCGGACTATTGCAGAATAGGCAGACGCTATGCAGGGTGACATAACGGCTAGCGAACCAGCGAGTTACTCACTTTGTCACTTTGCTCACTTAGTCACTTTGGCTCCAGAAGCAGACAAAACAGTTGGACGTTAAACCCTTTTTATTTATTTTCCTACTTTTACGAAACAATCGGACTATCGGAGATAGACATACGCTATGCTGAGTGAAATGACGGAAATGTTCAATCAATCGTGGCATTTCTTCATCGAATTTCAACTTTGAAGGAATATTTTATATGTGCGCCAATGTGTAGGCCTACACAGAAGGTTTGTTATTCCATATACAATACTAGACACTGTTCTTTGCCAGGCCCTTTGTCCTGCACTACCGACATAGAGAAACCACGCTGCAAAATCCCGGGGAACTTTTAGTGTGCATAACCATAGTATTGAGAGGAATATGGCCGATAAACCGACATCACGACACCACGATATCAAGACACCACGACACCATAATATCACGACACCACGACATTTTAACCCGACACTACGACATTTTTACGCCACATTACGACATTTTTAATATTGTGGTGTCGGGTTAAATGTCGTAGTGTCGGCTTAAAAATGTCGTGGTGTCGGGTTTAAATGTCGTGATGTAGGGTTGTTGCCCTAAGAAAGGCGACATCCCGACATGATACCAATCAGCCACTATAATTTAGTATTATTAGAATAAAAATGACCTCAAAGCCGTGTGTAGATTTGAATCAGGGGTTCTGATGCGAAAACCAGATGTAGAAATCAAATCAAAGAAAAGATATAAGCGAATATAACTGAATTATAGAGTTATTTTAACTTATTTGATGTGTTTTTGGTCATTACGATATAAAAAGAAGTTCTCGCTTTATCTCGCCTTTTATCGCATGTCATCAAAGATTGATCACGTGATATGGAAGGATGGCACGCGAGAATTATAGCGTCATAAACATTATCTTGCCTTTTCGTGTGATTGAATTCTGTTGACATGAAAAAGATGTTTTTCTGCGATCAACTTTCTGAAAAATTAATTAATCTCTAGCATATCGTTTGATGTTCCAATATAAAGTTTTTCTTTGAATCAAAAAGAATTAACAATGGTTAATTAAGCGAAACTAGTAAATTTCTGTTCAGCGTTTTATGAAGGTGACCCCGAAGTTACTTCTAGAAATCTTTCTTCTGGTCCAGTCAAACACAATCTGATAATTTCAAAGAGAATTCGATGTGATTATTTCAAGAAACAATTACCAAATGATTTGTGCTAATTCATTCTTTGTTCAGGGAAATTCCTTTGATGTTGTTAATTGGGGGCCTTTCATCTTGGATATGATGTTACATTGCGAGTAGTTTCCAATCCTTTTTAGAATCTTTTATGAATATTTTTTTTTTGTCTTTATATATTAATGTTATCTTTTAATTATTTTCTATCTATCTTGAGCCGTTTCTTACATAAAACACAAGTATGGCTATTAAAACGTGATAATACTCAAATCATTGAAATTAATTTTCTATCTTTTAGATTCCGTTTCATCAAGACGAAAATCAATCAAATTAAAACTATGATATTTTTGTGTCGTTTCGTTTCTTACGGAACTGATTAATTTTGAGTCGAGTAAAATATAAAATACGAAAAATTACACGAAAGAAAAAGAAAAACGAATTAGCTAACATCTGAATTTTATCATATTGCAATAAAATAATCTGATTAAGTCAATCATATGGCCAATTCCAATACATCTATGTGGGCTCAAAACAGGAAATCAGATACTTTAAAAAGAATAATTTCGTTTCGTTAATTTCACAAACCAATAGCATGAATGAATGAAGGAAATGGGGTTTAACGTCCTACTGTTATGCACTTAACCTGAGCTAATTGAAGACGGGCATACGCCATACAGTGTGCTATGAGGGAAATTTTGCCTAGGCAGCGGCGCTACGGCCTACTCTTATATCGAATTCCAACTGCCAGGGGATCTTTTACGTGCACTCCAATGTGTACACGGGACCTCGGTTTTCCGTCCCATCCGAACGACTAGGCAGCTGTCCTTGTCAGGCCCTCCTTCTGCATCACTGACAAGGGGAAATCACGTCGGAAAATCGAGATGAACTTTCTCGGTCAATGCAGGGATAGAACACCCGACCTCCAGGGGCCTGTTTCACGAAATTTTAACTAAGATAAAATCCGATTTTAGTAATTCGATTGGATAGTATTAGATTGATTTTAGCGCTTAGCCAATCAGATTTAAGTATGTACTAAAATTTTGATTTTATCTTAAGTTAAAATTTCGTGAAACAGGCCCCAGGCTAGCAAACCAACGCCTTATCCACTTAGCCACCGTGATCCCAAACCAATAGCGAACTCCCCTGCGTTGTCATTGATGTACCGCGCATAAAAACGTCGAATGGCTCTTCTCTCCCTTGTGATCTTGGCGAAGGAGTAAGCTTCTCTGTGGAAGAGTTTAGACTAAAAGTTTCTAATTGTCTTTAATAATACCCCCCCCCCCCAACAAAAAAACCCACACTTATTTTTAGTTTCTTGATTTGCGCGAAGTTGTCTTTAGTTTCTAAATGACAATAAACATCATAATTATTTAAATTGAATATGGCTTACAAGAATGATAAGTATAATATCACCGTGTCGCCATCTCACCTACAGCCTACTGGTAAACAATTATCGTGCTCTTATTATTTTAAACTTCAAAGAAAATGCTAAGGTTCGACTAAAGTTAAATCGGGATTATTTTTTATTATTAGTAAATCATTGAAATTTAATTTCTTTTGAAATTTTACATTTTGAGCTTAATACTTTGTTTAGGGTTATGAAATTTTGTGTTTAATGTTATTTGGTACATGTATTATGAAATTGAACGCCCACAAAAGAGTTATTCCCCTTGGATCCGAAATCGCCAATGGGCTTAACCGGCGATGTTTTATTCATTTGATTTGGGAGGACGGATTAAATATACATACATATACCTTGGAATAACATCCAATGCTAATGAGGCCGATCTAAAAGGGAACATTTTCCCTGGGCGATTAAACCTATTAGACTGTTTGATACAAATTTCGAGACAAGACACAAAAGTTCAGAGAAAGCAGTGAATCGGAAGCAATGTGATAGGCGATTGGCTTTGATTGATTTTTAAACTTCACTGATGTTATGTAGACTTATTTCCTTACTTGGTCTAGCGGTCTCTTTGATGTCTACATATGTCGGTATCATCAAAGGGTAACATTTCTTTGATCATTGCAAATCAAACCGACATCAATTTTATTGATAAAACAATATTCTTGCTCTCTGAATAGTCGTTTAAAGACACTAATTGTATTGGATGTCCACCTCGGTAAAGAAATGTAATCAATCTCTCTTTACTATTTAAAGTTCATTTAAAATTACTGTTCTTATCGATTTCAGAATCTACTAGCCCATTTGACAAAAAACTCTTTAGAAACTTTCTAGAATTACGAAAATTACAGAAATTCCGAACTCACAAAAATGGTCATGTTTCTGAAAAAAACATTGGATTTAGCAAACAAGAATTACAGAGGCATTCAGTAAGATATTACACTAATTAGAGTTAATGAAAGCGCTCAAAATGGCGATAAAGATACAAACACCTTCCAATTAAAATGGCTTCTTATCGATCTTTGTTTGCAAACAAGTTTTTTTTTATTGCCCAATCCTGTATTTATCAGATCAATGCAACATGTGTGTAAAACGTTATACAGCAGTCCTTATTTACACCAGCATCATTATCATTTATTTGCCCAACCGGGTTTATATTGCAACATTTTAGACTTTTTAAAAGAGACAAGCTTTTATCATAAATTTTAATTGCATATTTATTATTTCATTTTTGAATTTTAAATTTTTATATGCATAAAATATTTTTTTTGTTTTTAATTATATTTACTGTGATATTGTTTTTATTTATGCATATAATACATTTTCTGTGATATTCATTTAACTTGTCTTGCATAAATCATTTATGTTTGGCGCAATATAGCCCGGTTGGTGCCCATGTGCCATAAAACCACATTCCATTTCATTTCATTTCATCTTTTACATTACAAAAAAACACACTCTGGAATTCTTTGTTGAAACACATGATTAACAAGAGAGAGGGAAATGGGGTTTAACGTTCATTCGACACAACTAGGTGATTTCGAGACTAACACATATTCAATTTTTTAAAGCTAACCCTCTGGCCACCCACATGATTAACAAACCCATATACATAATGTGTTACCATAGAGATATAGATTCAGATTATTTTCGCCATTTCTATGGTCAACACATTATGTTTATGGCTAGTCGTTCGGATGGGACGAAAAACGAGCTCTCGTGTACACATTGGCGTGTACGCAAATGATCACTTGGCAGTTTGGATTCGATATAAGAGTATGAAATGGGGTTTAACGTCCTACTGTTCTGCCCCATTACCGGGCTAATGAGGACGGGCATACGACATGCATTGTGCTAAGAGGGAAGTTTTGTCCGGGCAACGGCGCTACGGGCTACTCTTATATCGACTATACCAACTGCCAATGGATCTTTTACGTGCACGCCAATGTTTACATGGGACCTCGGTTCTAGACAACTGTTCTGCACGATTGAAGGTTGAGATATACATGATTGTATTGCGATCTCTCGCATAGATCTAATTTGAAAAAAAGAAACAAGCCCAACAGACCGGGTTCCTGCGCCACTAGATTTTAATGGAGAAGAAAGGGAGATTTACGACAGTTAATGGCCTTCTTAACGTGAAACATTAAAATTTATCCTCGGATTGAAAAATACGCAAAACAGAAATGAAATGGGTGTTAATTCTGTCAAGGAGTCTTTTACGTGCACGCTAATGTGTGCACTTGACCTCAGTTTTTTTGTCCCACTGGACATTTGCATGGGAAAACCACGTCGGACGGAAAATCATGAGGATAATATGCAGAACAGTCTGGAACCGTTTCCTTGTCTACTAGAACAGTCAATGGAGTTGTTAATTGTGGATTAATGGCTGTAACAATCTAGTCACGTCCCGGCACCTCGTACAGAAAGTATTTTATTTTCATAGCTAATCTAAAACACGACACAGCTTTTGTGCTGGCACGTTTATCTTAATAGTTTCCGGTATAATGATATTGTTTGGCGGCAGCAGTCCATCTCTGAATAAATAATCGTTAATTACAGACCGTGTCAATAGTGACACTTGTTATGGAATTTTGGAATTTACAGGGCCACCATACTGTTCTATAGGTTTCAGTAAGAAAAAAACAGAACGAAATGAAAATATGTGTTTGTGTTAGCCTACCAGAATAACAATTAATTAAAATAAACCCGCAAACTACACATACCGGTACTTACTAAAACTCTTTATTGGACATCATACCCGGGGGGGGGGGGGAGGCATGGGGGTTGATTGGGTACAAATTTGTTAGCTCGCAAGCCTGGAGGCCAGGTGTTCGATTCCTGCATTTGCCGAGAAAGTTCATCCAGATTTTCCTTTGTGGTTCCCATTTTGCCAGTGATACAGGATGGAGGGCCTGACAAGGACAGCTGTCTAGTCGTTCGTATGGGACGAAAAAGCGAGGACCCATGTAAAAGATCCCTTGGCAGTTGGAATCCGATATAAGAGTAGACCATAGTGCCGCTGTCCGGGCAAAATTTCCCATATAGCACACTGTATGGCGTATGCCCGTCCACATTAGCCCAGTTCGGAGCAGAACAGTAGGACGATAAACCCCATTAGTGTCACATAATAACATATTGGTCAGGGCAAACAATATACGAAAGCATAATTTGAATAGGATAATCTGAATCTCTACTGCTTACTATAGATAATCCCATAAGGATTGGAGCTTATCTTTTGTTTTACTGGATATGATCTTAATTTTGTTTTGCATATTGCAGTGATCTATCTTCATCTGTATTGATTACTGGAGATGACCTGGACCTATATTGGTTATTAGAGATCATTTGAAACTGTATTTTGAGTTGACCTGTGCCTATATTTAGAGATGATCTGAACCTCCAGTAGTGATTGGAGATGAACTGAACCTATATTGGTTATTGGGGATGTTCTGGACCTATATTGGTTACTGGAGATGTTCTGGGTCTGTGTTGTATACTGTATATGATCTGAACCTATACTGGAGATGTTCTGAGCTTGGTTGGTTACTGAATATGTTCGGGGCCTGTGTTGGTTACTGGAGATGTTCTGGGCCTGTGTTGGTTACTGGGGATGTTCTGGGCCTGTGTTGGTTACTGGAGATGTTCTGAGCCCGTGTTGGTTACAAGAGATGTTCTGAGTCTCTGTGGGTTAGTGGGGATGTTATGGGCCTGTGTTGGTTACAGGAGATGTTCGGGGCCCATGTTGGTTACTCGAGATGTTCTGGGCCTGTGTTGCTTACTGGATATGTTCTGGGCCTGTGTTGCTTATTGGAGATGTTCTGGGTCTGTGTTGGTTACGAGAGATGTTCTGAGTCTGTGTTGGTTATTGGAGATGTTCTGAGTCTGTGTTGGTTATTGGAGATGTTCTGAGTCTGTGTTGGTTATTGGAGATGTTCTGAGTCTGTGTTGGTTATTGGAGATGTTCTGGGTCTGTGTTGGTTACAAGAGATGTTCTGAGTCTGTGTTGGTTATTGGAGATGTTCTGAGTCTGTGTTGGTTATTGGAGATGTTCTGAGTCTGTGTTGGTTATTGGAGATGTTCTGAGTCTGTGTTGGTTACAAGAGATGTTCTGAGTCTGTGTTGGTTATTGGAGATGTTCTGAGACCGTGTTGGTTACTAGAGATGTTCTAGGCCTGTGTTGGTTACAAGAGATGTTCTGGGTCTGTGTTGGTTACAAGAGATGTTCTGGGTCTGTGTTGGTTACTTGGGATGTTCTGAGCCCGTGTTGGTTACAAGAGATGTTCTGAGACCGTGTTGGTTACTAGAGATGTTCTAGGCCTGTGTTGGTTACTAGAGATGTTCTAGGCCCGTGTTGGTTACTAGAGATGTTCTAGGCCTGTGTTGGTTACTAGAGATGTTCTAGGCCTGTGTGGGTTACTAGAGATGTTCTAGGCCTGTGTGGGTTATTAAAGACGATACAAACTAATATTATCAGTTACTAGAGATGACTTGAACCTGTATTATATACTGGAGAAGATATAAGCTTAGTTTAGGAGGTAAATGTGTCCCACAATAGTTACAAGATGAGCTCAACCGCTATTGGTTTCTAGAGATCCAAATGGTTCTTAGAGATCCAAATGGTTCTTAGAGATAGTATGTACTCTTGTTGACAGTAGACCTACGTTGGTTAGTGGAGTGTCTTGAACCATAATTATAATCTTCGGTTATTTTGAGATTAACATATTTCAATTGGCAACTCAATGGTTACGTTTACAATACGGGAGGGGGGGGTGCTCAGACAGCGGCGTTTCTGCCTAATTTTCTTAGAATTGCAGCTGCCAAGGATTCTTATAGACGAAAGCCATCTAGTACGCAACCGAACCATTACGTCACACACAAGGCAGTTTACCGGTACTCCTTCTAGAATAACGACACTATACTTTTCATATAAGAAATCCACTGGTTGGGTGGTGGTTGAGCTCGATCCTTATAAGAGAGCTAGGTTCAAATCTTGGTCCATCGGATGTAGGTCTTTTCTGTGAAGCAGCGTAGTGTTAACATTTTCACAGCTTTTTGACTACTGAAGATGGCATTCCTTACTATTGGTAACCTTTTTCTTATTTTGGTTGATCAGATTTTCTAAGACCTTATTTCGGCAGTTTAAATCTTTTAAACATCTTTTGTCTTGTTATGAATAGCAAAATGGTTCAGATTTTAACATTCAGTTGATTTTACTTGATTGAATTTATTGGTTACTTTGGTCAGTTGTTTAGTGATTGCTGAATGCTTCTGCTGAGTAAGATTTAATTGTAAGGTTTGTTTGATGCGTACCTGTCATAATTTGTCACTTTCTTTGTGGTGGGTGGGTCGATTCTAATGGCGAAAAATCCATTTTGTCAGGGTATTGCACGATGGGTTACTAATGGTCTATAAGTTGAGGTTGGGGGAGTCGACTGGTCAACACCGTGAGTTTTTCTTCCAATTCTAAAAAAACTATTAAAAAAAACCCCAAAAAACACGCGCGGGCGAGTTAGAGAAATCGACTGGCCAAAACCGTGAGTTTTTCTTCCAGTTCTAAAAAAAAAACCAAAAAACACGCGCGGGCGAGTTAGAGAAATCGAATTGAACAAAATATTTTAGTTTCGAAACTGCCTAGTTTGGGTCTCTCTCTGTAGGCCTACAGTATAGGGTTACTAAGTTTGGTTAGTATATTAGTACTTAAATAGAATAAATACTGTTTGTTCATATACCACATATTAAGTATGGCCGTGATATTCCAATCTATTTGATAATGTTGATATAAAATGATATATTACGATCGATAAAAGCCCGCACGGAGATCAAAGAAAGCCGCCGGAGATAAAATCAAACTTAATCTCTTTTCAATTATTTTAACCCACACGATAAGTCCTACGCGACACGTGACCATTAACCGTCTGTTAGCTGCTTCCGGTCAATATTACTGGACGCCATTGGCAAATACGCGGAAGCTTATATCTCGATCGATATAGTTAAAGGCCATCTATATGTGCATTTAAAAGAGAGTTATTGGCGTCAACGAAGGCGTTCTATATGGACATTGAAAACAGATTAATTTCCATCAGTGGCGGTGATGTGTGTGCTCACACATGCACGCGAATGCATTATTCGTCAATCAATCACGTGGGAACAAATAAATAGTCTAACCATTCAGCAGAAGCATGTCGTCAGCATGATAAAAGAATAAATAAAGACCTCAGTACCGTATAGTACAGACTATTACCAAAGAAACAATAAATTACTATCCTTATATTTATTGAAATTAATTTGATAATGGCTAGCCGTCCCTGACTAACACAGACATACTGGCGATCCTTCTGTTTCAGAAGCTGTTATGATTGTTTAACTCACAGACGAGTGTTTGCTCACAGTTCTCTGGTAGCAAATAGTTAGAACCCGTAGTCATTATTAGCTATTCATAGTTTTCAACGTTTTTGCCGTAGTTTCCCGAATGCTGCCTAGGTGGTGCTGGGGGAAAAGAAATACATATTGTACGATTGGGGTTTGTTGAAATTTTTGGTAAACATGTAGATGTCTTCCTCAACGGGACAAAATGGGATCCTTAGTCGTCTGTCTTTCACTTTTCAAATGTTCGAACCTCAGCTCTGAAATCACTTGGTGGATTGGGTCGTTTGATGGCCGAATGGTTAGCGCGTACGCGTTGTATCTTAAGGTCTTTCACGGGGTCAACTAGCTTTCGATTCCCCGGTTGTACGTGACGGGGAATAGGGTCGCAAGTCAAACCTCGTGGGTTTCTCCGGGTTTCCTCCCGATGCTAAAGACCTCTACCTTGGTGGTTTTTTAACAAAATTAAGTATAGGCATGCTTTGTTTATTACGATTTGTCTAAATGAACATGGACGACTCCCAATAGCAAACTTGAAGAGGCAGATATTATTTCCAGACTCGTCAAAATCTATTGTGCATTTCAAACAAACTTGTTAGCAATTTTTTTGACTTTGCATTGCTTTATTCATTATTTGTTTTATTATTGAGGTTAAAGATGTCGCTCTAGCAGCTATGTCTATAGGTTCAGCGCTCTAACGTCTTGCTTTCGCTTAATTGTCTTAAATTTTAAGGTTTTTCTGTTGTTACCAGTGGCGGCGCTAACCGTCGGTGGTTGGGGGGGCAAGGCTGGGGCAAAGTCCAAGGTTAAGGGGGCAAAGGCACGAGCTTCAAATAGGGGTAGGGGGGTCTCCCCCAGAAATGTTTTGAAAAACAGGCTGCCGTAAATGCAGCCTTGTAGTATTTCAGGCTCTGATCGTTGAGATAAAGTGTCAAACGAACGGACTTGCGAACCTCGACAAAACCCACTCAAAAGTGCCAGAGTAGGAAGTCCTAGTGGGGGATATTGGGACCTCCCGAAGAAATTTTTGAAAATAGACTGTCGGAAATGCTGTCTGGGTGTATTCAGGCACCGATTGTAGAGATATATAGAGCTGATCAGATACCGGCTGTCGCCTGATCACTAGTCTATCCGACCCCAGAGAGAAAAGTGTCAAATGAACGGACTTGCAAACCTCAACAAAACCCCCGAAAATTTGAAAAGTAGACTGCCCAAAATGCAGTATCTGGCAGTATTTCAGGTACTGATCGTCGAGATAAAACAAGCTTACCAGATACCGCCTGTCGCCAAATCACTAGTTTATCCGACCAGAGAGTAAACTGGCAAACCGACGGAGTGAGTGAATTATTTAATTGAATGAATATTTTCGCCACAATATTTTATTAAATAAACTGACGGAAATGCAGTCTGGCAGTATTTCAGATACTGGTCTTCGAGATAAATAGAGCTGACCAGATACTGTTCGTCGCCAAATCACCAGCATGTCCGAAAAAAGAGGGAGGTGTCAACCGAACGGATTGAGTGTATCAAGTGAATGCATATTCACACCGCGTTGGACCTATAACCAAAAAACTTTGAGGATCGTAAAAAGCACTTTTTAAGTGATTCACATGTTATTGTTTAGAGTTTGTGATACGTTTCGGTAATCAATACCTTCTATGGTGATTAAATCTAACATCCCTACTCTGTCAGAGAGTGATTTCTTACAAGCCCATCCTGCTTTAAACCTACTATAAATTATTTAAAAATTATTGGGGGGGCAAACAGAGGGCATACCAGATTATTGGGGGGGGGGAGCAAATGCCCCCCCCCATGCCCCTCTTGGCGCCGCCCCTGGTTGTTACACCACAGAATTCTCCTGCACTTACGAAAAGAATTGAAAGTAAGTTGTATGGTTAAACTGTTGGGTTGATCGGGACATTTTGAAATTACTTAAAATCTGCAGGTTTTACAAGATATAGCTTGATAAGATGTACAGAGTTAAAGCGAGATCAAGCCTTATTTAAGATTCTACAGAATATGTTTGGATAGAGTTTAAGATATGCCATAGACTACACGTGCATTGGCCAATTTACCATTAGGATTCAAGCAAATTATGGTGTCAGATTCTGTAATTCCTGCCAAATAACATGCATGGTTATGGATGGGTTTGGGTCTCCAACCTCTAACAGGGAGGGATTTGGCACAACGGTTACAGAGTAGAATTTGTAACCTATCGGTTGCAGGTTCGAGACCCGAATTGTGCGCTGAGTTCTTGTGTCCTTGAATAAGACACGTCATCCCTGCATTCCAGTCTACCTAGCTGTAAATGGATATATACCGGTAGGATGGTGTATGTATTACACAAATAACTGTTGCGCTCCTTGAAACTTCAAGTTGAAGCTGCAAATGTAGGAGCTCTTTCTGAGAGTTGTAAAGGGAGGTAACTTACCTGAAAACTAGAGACCGGGATAGTAATTGTGTCGCGCTTATAAATGTATAGTCAGTATTATCATTATTAACATCAGTCTATCTGTCAGAAACTCCACATAGAACGGATTCCACCAATTATTCTGGGTATAATACCTACACATATATAATTCACGGACTTTTAATTCCGAAATTACCTTGAATAATCTCGCACAGGTCTAGGGCGTATGCATGTTTTTTCGAAGGGGAACAGCGACAGGAACAACATCAATGGAAGTAATCCTCTTTGAGCCTGGTAAAAGTTTCGATAAGAGCTAACAAGGGCGGTTTTGTACACCCAGCGCACTCACACACACACCCTCACACACACCCACACACACATACATCTGGATCCATGCAGGGAGCGCACTTTAGACCCGGATTCTTGTCTCAGATCACTGGAAATAGCATTTCCAGGCTTCTAGTTTCTAAATTATCCTGGAGGGGGGGTGGGGTGCTCCGGTGCTCACAACGTGAGACGTCACGTCACCACCCGTGCAGCCATCCATGGTCTCTGCGTCCGAAGAATTGCACGAACGGACAGACAAGAAAGATGTGTTATAGATATGCATATTTTACAAATTCTATCATGAATTTAAAAGAACATTAAATTTATGTTTCCTAGTATTTATTCAGTACAAATAAATATATTTAATTTTATTGTTGTTGTTTTTTTTATAACGCAATTTAACAAAATTTATCAAACAGGCCGGGATTATGCGGCGTCAAATTGTCTTTGCCCCATGGCGCCGAGATCCTGTTTGGCCACAGGCAATATCTATACAAATAGTCAATAAAGCAGTAAAAAAAATAACATATTATAATATTTTTGAAAGTGTTAATTAGAAAGAGCAATATTATACAATGATCTACAGTAGGGTCGGGTTAAACTTACATGGCGCCTCTGATTAAAAAAAGTAACTAAGGCCCTTACATCAACAATGAAAAAGGAGCACATTCTGGTCATTGTCCGTCAAACACACACAAATGCAACATAACTCTCATTATGCCCCCTTGTTAAACTAAACCGTGCCATATGACATTTATATTTATGGTACAGAGCTTGATTTAGAACTAATTTGGGGCTACTATAATATTGGGGCCCCCGGCTGAAGCCCAGTCTGATCGTCCATGACTGTATAATTAAGATAGGATACGTAAACGCAGGTAAAGGCTGGTTATCCAGACTCGGTGTATAGTCCTAATCCCAATAACCATCTCACAACGATTGAGTTATTGTCTTCGATATCACCTCGGTGGAAGCGGGTGTTAATTACATGTGTGAAATGGCTTTATTTAACGTCCTCTTCCACCGAAATGATGCCGCAGACAAATTTAATACAAATAAAAAACATGTTGTTGTTCTTATTTAACGTCCGCTTCCACCGAAGGTGATATCGCATATTTTATTTATTTTATTTAAGTGATATCGCAGACAATATAAAATACATATAAGGCGCACATACCTATAGAGTTACATCTACAGTATCATAGATGTGTATCCTTAATCGTATACTTACTAATACACGTGTATTCCACTCACACTTACTAATACACGTGTATTCCACTCACACTTACTAATACACGTGTATTCCACTCACACTGAATATACATATTGCCCAATCTTATTAATACACATGTATTAGACTACTGTTATACACGTGTACTCCACGCACAATAAATAAACATTACCCATTGCACTCTTACTAATGAAAACTTTAATCCCTGTTTGTGAGAAATATCTTTGATCCAGAAACACTAGACTCATTTTCCTTTCTTCCCACCACCACCCCGACCGTAGCCCCTGCACCACACTAACACTAATCACAAGGGGAAAACCATGCTGGAAAAAACACGATTATTTTTCACCGCACAACTCGAGGCATCCTGGCTTGTCAGCGAATGTCATACTCACAATGCACAATCTGATAAGATCAGGGGGCTGTTTCACAAAATTTTAACTTAGATAAAATCCTAATTTTAGTAATTTGATTGAATAATATTAGATTGTTTTTAGTGCTTAACCAATCAAAATTCAAGTATCCACTAAAATTTGGATTTTATCTTTAGATATGATTTCGAAAAACAGGGATCTGTAATTCAATCAGATTGACCCTGGCAGAGAACAGCGAGTTGGATTGGCCTGTTTAGTAAATCATGGGCTACTTGAAAGTCTACTTATTTTACATTGGTAGGGCCGCGGATAATCGGATTTACCAATAGGGCAGACCACACTGGCTTTGTGATCACGGGTATCTGCATATTCCTGAAGCAACGGCCCGAGAAATCCCTCTCTGTAGTAGGATTAGCTCTAATCAAACGGAACACTGCGAGGATGATGGGGTATCTGGGGCCAACGGAAAGTAATTTGACGCACAGCGTGTCAGTATATCAAAACCTTCTTTAAACAATTCGCCTAGGGACCACAAGTAGGTTAATACAATTGGTACTTAACTTTTAACTCGGTGTTAAATTAAAACACGTTTACGTCAAGGAAATTTAAGAGTTCACAACGGATTTTATCAATTGTAAATATATTGTTGTTTAAAGGGACAATAACACTCTTGCTGGCTTGACAGGTCTAGAATTTTTTTTAGCCTAATTCTTACTACAAGATGTTTAAGTGTCCTACCTGTTGTGTAAATCATCCATTACAACCTATCTTACTTGTCCAGCGGGTTCGAAAATATGTTTAAATCCAAGTTGCATTTGAAAGTGCGTACGTAAGGCTTTTCAAACCATGTTAAGGCATGTACATGTAGTTGAATTTTTCCAATTTTTAAAATTAGGTTTGTTAAGATGAAATTTGTATCATTTTTTAATTGAAATATTGTAAAAAAAAGTACCAATTTTTGACCAGAATAAAGATTGGAACATATTATTTAGTTACAACAAGAGTGGTATTGGGGCTTTAAGAATGTACAAGAAATAAAATGTTATTACAATATGTGTTGTTTTTGGGGGATAAAATATTCCAGTTGGCGGAAAACAAATATCATCATTGTTTTACATAAAAATTAGAATCCATTTAGGTAGGAAAAAATTGAAAGCCAGTGTGAGCCCTGACAGTCAGTAAGTTCTTCTACACTCTTCAAGTTGTTCTTGTTACAGTGTGGGTGGGATGATCTTGTATCAAAACATCGCATCCAATCCAATCATCATTAAATTAATTTGGAGATTTTTGTGTCGGCTAGCTGTAAATTAATTCATAGTCAGATTTGGGGTTCAGAAAGTGAGATGGGTACAGAATATAAATATTGTTATTATGTTGACTTCTTCAATCATTTTTGTGTTCAATCATCGATTTCACTCTCATTTAATCTACGCTACAAATTCGTAATAATGGCACAGACGACAGTTCAGGCGTTATGATAAACGACCTGCCCTTTTTGGCGCCACTTCTGATTGATTTGGAGAATCGGGCTATGTTTCGGCTGTCAAGAGATTCAGTAATTTCCCCTCTGCAAATAGCATTCAATCGATCCGCAGTAAAGAGTGTTTGAACCCAGAATCACCCGAAATTTGCTACGAAAACCGTTCATTAACTAAGGCTCACGTCTGGTCAAATTATAGGCCTTTGGGGTATCTAAAGGTTTACGAGACTAAGGTTGCTCAATTGAAATAACAAAACCTGCGATAATCAATTCTAAAAAGATTCAAAGACCTTTCTATTATTATTTCGCCGTTTACTGCAATCGTTATATGTTTAAACGCAGCCACTTTCGCCGTTTATTTTATGAATGCACTCTACTATACCTGGGGCTTTAACGTCTGCTTTCACATAGGTGATATCGCAGACAAGAGACAGGAGGGCACTCTTCTTAAAGGGACAATAACACTCTTGCTGGCTTGACAGGTCCAGAAATTTTTTTTAGGCCTATTCTAACTGTTATTGTCCCTTTAAGTGATAAGGCAGGGGGGGGGGGTCATGGTGGTTAAGAGGGTAAGACGCTGGACCACTTGCCTAGAGTTGGTGTTCGATCCCTGTATTAGCCGAGAAAGTTCATCCAGATTTTCCGACGTGGTTACCCTTGTCAGTGATGCAGGACAGAGGACCTGACAAGGACAGCTGTCTAGTCGTTCAGATGGTACGAAAACCCGAAGTCCCTAGTACACATTGGCGTGCATGTAAAATTCCCTTGAGAGTTGAAATTCGATAAAAGAGTAAGCGGTTGATTCGCTTTCCGGGCCAATTTATCATCATAGCACACTGTATGGCGTATACACCCGTCTTCATTAGCCCAGTTCGCAGCAGAACAGTAGGACGTTAAACTCCATTTCATTTGATGCTCCCATGTTTGTCTATTTTAACGGGATAATTTAAGCTCATTATTTCGAAATATTTAAAGAATGCACTTTTTTTTTTAAAATAAAAGAAGAAAATCTTAAAAAACGTTTCAACCGTAATCGATATATTTAGGAGATAAACACTTCATGTTTTGCATTTAGAGGGGTGTTATTGTCCAATAGACATGTCCTGAGATCATTAGGACCCAAGACGCGTAGCGTCGCGGGTTCTAATGTAAAATCTCATGACATGTCTATTGGACAATAACACCCCTCTAAATGCAAAACATGAAGTGTTTATCGACATTGTAACATGCTATTTACGATTTTAAAAGAAAATACTAAAACAGAGGGGTGTTATTGTCCAATAGATGGTGTCTAATTGACCAATCAAAATGCGAGGTTCACTCTTAGCATGTTACAATGCATAATAATGACGGCTTACGGTCTATTTTTGAACCATTCTAGTTCACAATAAAACGGCCACTAAATAATAATAATAATAATAATAATATGTACATTTATATAGCGCTAGTACTCCATGCACAGAGGCATGCTCACAGCGCGTACAGTTCAGTTGATTATTAATCGTGGTAACATTTATCAAAAAGATGTGTTTTAAGTCTTGATTTAAAACAAGAAAGAGTTGGTGATGATTTAATGATTTCTGGTAGGTTGTTCCACTGTTGAGGTGCATTAACTGAGAATGATCTATATCCGAATGATTTAAGCTTCCACCTTGGGCAACACAACTGATGAAGTCTGTTTGATCGGAGGTTACGTGAGGGAACGTGTATTTGCATAAGATCGGATAAGTATTTTGGAGCTAAGCCATTTACACACTGGTAAGTCAAGGACAGAATTTTGAAGACGATTCTTTCATTTATTGGCAGCCAATGGAGTGATTTCAGAACAGGAGTTATATGAGAGTATTTTGATGATCTGGTAACAATTCGAGCTGCGGTATTTTGCAAAAATTGGAGTTTTTTAATATTGGCACTAGATGTTTCTGCTAACAAGCTGTTACAGTAGTCAATCCTGGAGAATACAAGAGAACATACAAGTGTGGCAGCTGCTTCCTGGCTAATCAAGTGTCTTATATGGCCAATGTTTCTGAGCTGAAAATAGCATTTTCGACAAATATCACGAATGTAACTGTCCATGCTTAGATTTGGCTCTAAGAGAACACCTAAGTTCTTCACAGTGTCTGACGGTGCAATCATTGCATCTCCTACAACCACACTATTTGAACCTGGATTTCTCAGACGAATATTTGGACCAAAGAAGATGCATTCTGTTTTACTATCATTCAATTTCAACATGTTTCTTGTCATCCAGTCTTTGATGTCACTTGTACACAACTTGATGTCAGAAAAATTTGGAACAGTTTTTGAAATGGAATAATTTGCAGTCAGCTGTGTATCATCTGCATAAGAATGTCGCCCTAGACCATGTCTATCGATAAGTTGTCCTAAATTCTTAGTATACATCACAAAAAGGACAGGTCCTAGGACTGATCCTTGTGGAACTCCACAGTTTAACTGAATCTTGTCTGATTTAGCTTTATTTACTAGAACAGATTGGAGTCTATTAGTAAGATATGATTTAAACCAATTTAGTAGGATACCATCTAGACCGAAATCATCTTTAAGACACCCAAGCAGCCTGTCATGATTGATCGTGTCGAACGCTGCGGATAAGTCCAAGAGGACCAATAGGGAGATACTTCCAGCATCCACAGACATACGAATATCATCTGTCACTCTTAACAGTCCAGTTTCAGTGCTGTGTCCAACGCGATATGCGGATTGGAATTCATCCATAAGATCATGATGAATCAGATGGTCCATAAGTTGAGACTTGACAGCCTTCTCCAGTATCTTAGAAAGAAAAGATAGATTGGAGACAGGGCGGTAGTTTGATAGGGAGGAAACTTCAAGATGAGGTTTCTTTAACAGAGGCTTAACGACTGCTTCTTTGAGACTTTGGGGAACAACGCCACATTCCAAGCTTTTATTAATGATATGTGTAACGACTGGGAGAAGCACACTCACATAATCCAAGAGGAATTTAGTTGGAACAGGGTCTAACTCACAACTTGTAGGCTTCGAATTTTGTATTAATTTCAATACTTGATCTTCCGTATAAGGCTCGAAAAAACAAAGAGACGGTGGAGGTGGCCGGGATGTATGTTGTGATGTAAATGGAGTGTTATTCCGTACTGATTTAATCAAGTCGTCTCGGATTTTATCAATCTTCCCTTTGAAAAAACTTGCAAAGTCATTTGCCAGGGTGGTATAATCGTCTGCTGCTGGAAGTGGAGACGATGTTCTTTGTCCTAAAAGATCAAACAGATGAGTGAATAACGCCTTAGAATTTGCGGAATTGCTTAAGATTTGATTATTGTAATAATGAGTTTTCACATGCCGGAGTTTATTGTTCACATCAGATCTAGCTTGACAGAAAATTTGCCTGTGTACTTCAAGTCTTGTCTTCCGCCATCTTCGCTCAGCTACCCGTCGCTTGCCTTTCAATACAGCAATTTCATCAGTGTACCATGGGGCATGGGATTTGACACGAACAACTTTGGATTTACATGGAGCGTGTTTGTCCAAAAGGGAGGTTAGGGTTGAATTGTATAAATCAACGAGTTCGTCAACCTTCTCAGGTGTATTTTTCAAAAGGCTTGATTCTAACAAATCCTTTTCAAAATCTGTCTTTGAGATACCCTTAAGGTTCCTGCAATCTATCACCTGCTTTGGGTTTGGAGGTTTAGAACAGTTCAAAGATACTTTGATCATAAAATGATCCGACATTTGATGATCTTTAACAGAGACTGACTGAACTACTGAATCAGATTGTCGAGAAATGACCCAGTCAATGACGTGTCCATTTTTATGAGTGGCTTCGTTTACGTGTTGGATAAGCTTATGAGAATTTAAAAGACTAAGAATCTTTTTGACATATGGTTGATGCTGTTCATCATAGTGGGTATTAAAATCACCGAGAAGGAGCAGTTTCCCTTTTTTAACACTTAAAGAACCTAGAAATGTAGATAACTCGTCGTGGAATTGACCACATGTAAGTTTGTTTGTTCTTGATGGAGGGGGTCTATAGATACAAACAGCACGAGTGGATGTTTTGCAATGCTTGATTAATGTCTCAATATACTCAAATGAGGAGTACACAACATGTTTCGGAGGGTTGAGAATCTCAACATTCAGCTGATTTTTATATACAACAGCGACTCCTCCACCTACTGATGTGCTTCTAGGAACATGCTTGAATGTATAGCCTGGTGGGGTTAATTCAGCTATTTTAGCCTCATCACCGTTTAATCTTAACCACGTCTCTGTTAAATACAGAATGTCGACTTGATTTTCAATGATAAAGGCGAAAATTTCAATTGTCTTGTTACGGCAGGAACGGGAGTTCCAGAGAAATATATTCAGTTGAGATGACTTATGGTGCGGATAGACTTCTACAAAGTTTCTTATATTGGTGCCTGTGGAAGGGTGTTGACAGTTTTTATTTACAGATGCCATATGTACCTTAATAGGAAAAATACCATGATCATAGTTCACCTTACGTTTTCCTCCCCGACTTCTTCGACCATTTCGAAATATTCCAAGATGTTTCAGAAAGTTAACCTCTAAATTTTCACAATTTATTTTAATAAAGTTTTTAATTGAGAAAAGTTTTTCCCTTGAATACGTATACATCACCGGGTTTAACAAACTGTTAAATGGAGAAAGTGTAATGAAACAGCTCACAAACACTAAACTAGTCAACAACATTTCAATCTTTCACTAAATGGATTTATCTCCCTTTTTCACACCGACAAAGAAATTAAACCGCTTCGACAGTCTGATATGCTGAAGCTATATCTTAATTAAATATATTCTGTAAGCCTGAACAATTTTTAATTTAATTAGGATAACAAAATCGAAGTCGGCAAAAATTAAACCTAGAGCGAATGATGCTGAGAACAACTGAAATAAATGGATACGAAGAGGGAAAAAATTATAACGTCGCTCAATTTGATAACTTGGCAGCATATGTTGCCAAAACGCGTTTAAAATTGCCTTTTAGAAAGAAAATTCAACGCGTGGGTCTATCCCATAATGATAATGCCCACAATAGTTTCCCCTTTAAAATCGTGCGACGGGCCTAATCAAAATGAAGCTAAAATTATTCTTTTCAATTGCCAAATCTTAGTGAAACGATTCCCACTCCACAAATTAAACGGCATCCCTGGCACACAAAAGCAACATTGAAGTTCTCTTTCATCTTTGTAATCGGCATTGGAAGCCATTAGCCATTCCTTGTAATCTATAGAAAGTCCCGCCTTATAAATAAATCCCTTTAAAATTGTACAATACAATGTTTGGGGTTTTTTTAAAAATTTAACGTCAGAAGAGTTGTGAAGCAGTCAAGTCTGTGAATGTAATCTTAGTATGGTTTAACAACTCAGCTTTGTACCAATTCTTGAGGGAATGGTATATTTCACTAAATAAGATGATTGGGGGAAATAGGTATATCCCTATTGTTGAGCTGTGATGAAAAATTAACTAGCTTTAGTTCGTTGACGGCAGCTTTATAGTCTGTCGGTAACATCAAAGAGATACCAGTTGAATAAACCTGAACCAATAAAAGAGAACAAAAGAAAGGAACAACAATAAGCCAATCAAACACATTCTTACATAGATCAAACCAGTTATCGTTTAGAAATAGTGGATTATCGAAATATAATTAAATGATTTACAAGAGAAAAATAAACAAAAAGAAATTAAACCTTAGCTCTTCAAATTACGGAGCCATTAAAAGGAAAGGTAAAGGCTAAATCGCCCTTATAAACGTATAATACATTTATATTCTCGATGTTGAAGACTCCTTCGCTACCCTTTGATTCACAATGGACTAGCCAGGATGTCAATCATTGCGGTTAGTGAGTTAGCCACGCCCCCCATGAGAGAGAGAATGTGAAATAAATGTGGAAAGTGTATCGAAGTAAGCCTTGGAAGTTCTTGTTACCTCAAAAAACTTGGATATTTAGGAGTATGTTTTTGTTTCAAGATATGTACATTGTGAGTGCTTAATATTGATGGAAACTGGGGAGTCGTAAAAAAGATGGGAAAATTGCAAAGCAAGCATGGTAAGTGATGAACGTCAAAGTGTTTTTCTTCGTGTGATGAAAATTTTGGTCACTCCGTTTTAGAGAGGGCATGAACCCGGTTCACTGATCGCGAAGCCAGACTCGGCTATGGCGCTTCGACAAGCCTGTGTTATGGTCGAACGAAGATCTTTATTCAGTGTGTGTCGTTGCGATTTTATGCCTTTTTTCTTGATCATTCTATTTGGCTTAATTTGTGTACCCTTTTTGGTGTTTTGTTTACATTTTTTCCCAGTTAAGTTTTGCTGTGAAATTGAATTATCGTCCAATGGCAATGGAACTCTTACTCAGTGCATTTTCTTATATTTTCATGTTTTTGGTGTTTTGTTTGTTTTGAACAATTATTTAAGCATGCCCATCTTCGCCTATTACTTCAGAAGGTAGGATTCTCCTATCTAGACTAACCTCCCCACACCTCGGGACCAATTTATTTGCCACCAAAATGTCGAAAATGCAAGTCAAAAACTTTTTTTTTTATAACGGAACAGTTACCGTATTTTAGGGGACAAACTTCCAAGAAACTTACGTTTAACACTTGAATTATGATTTATAAATCCATTAAATCAAATTTATTTTTCAATGTGAAGCACTTGTCACATGTATGATTTGATCCCATATAGTGTGTCAAGTCCTTCGGAGGATGTTAAAACGCGTTTGGATTCATGAATTGATTCTGCTATTCTAAGACTAGAACAAATCCCCCCCCCATCTCATATTGATATGTTAGAAAATAAAACTAGCCATATGATTTATGACTAGAATGTGTTCTAATAGTTCTGCTAAGTGGGTAAGGTGCTGGCTCGCTAGTCTGGAGGTCGGGTGTTTGATCCCAGCATTGGCCGAGAAAGTTCATTTCTATTTTCTGGCGTGGTTTCCCCTTGTCAGTGATGAAGACGGAGGGACTGACCAGGACAGCTGCCTAGTCGTTCAGATGAGACGAAAAATCAAGGTCCTTTGTACACATTGGCATGCACGTAAAAGATCCCTTGGCAGTAGGAATTCAGTCGCTGCCCGGGCAAAAATTTCCCTCATAGCACACTGTGTGGCGTATGCCCGTCTTCAATTAACCAAGGTTAGGTGTAGAAGCGTAGGACGTTAAACCCCATTTAACACTCTTTCTTTTTCTATCCAAGACTATTTTCAGAACACCCTGGTAAATATTTTGCAATTTCGGAATGTTTGATATTGGCAAGTTTTTTTTATTATAAGTTGACAGTGTTAATTTTTCGAACAGAATTTTGAGAAAACCCAAAAGTAACTGTAGGCCTACATGGCTTCAACAGTGAATTAATTATATTTTATTCACAAAATGACAGTTTCGGTCTAAACTCCCCTTCTCTGTCACTCTTTCTGTTATAAGTTCACAATGTTAATTATACTAATAGAATGTGAGAAGGCCTGAGACACTGTACATGACTGTGAATTATACATTGTATTATTATATCAATATTGATAATAAGAAAGCTTCTTGTGTGGTATTAACACCAAATCAATAATTATATCCACTGTTTCAATCCATACAATTACATCCAGAAAACCAAGTTTCTTATTGTTGTATATATCAATATATTATTGTGTGCTGTACTATACCATACTCTGATTAACTTGGACTGTATCCCTTAAATCCATAGTTTATTCCTCAATATTCTATTGTACATGTCCAACCTCGTGGGTTTCTCTGGGTCCTCAGGTTTCCTTCCACTTTTAAAGACCCCTATGCGCAAACAAATTATTGAAATAATTTTTTTTAAAAATATGTTAGTCCTGAAATGATCTAGTTTGTTTCGAGTGGACAATAAACCCCATTTCTCTCTCTCTCTTTTCATAGTTAATATTCGTCAATATGCTACTGTAGATGTAATCTTAAAGGCTTAACTATCGATGGAGTTCACATGATTTTCGTGGGGGTAGGGTGGTCTAGTGACCTGTCATTGAGTCAAGTGGTGTTTTGATCCCCACACTTGCATGTGACAAGGACTAGAGTCACTTTTCCAATCTTGTGGGTTTTTTCTGGGTCTCCGGTATCCACTCACTTAGTTCTAGAGACCCCCGAATTATTGAAATAAAAAAAAAATGAACCATATAATTATGTTATTCCCAAATTGACTATTTGTGTCAAGTGGACATTACCCTCCCCCCCCTCTCTCTCTCCTTTGCTCTCCTTTGCTCTCTCTCTCTCACAATTATGAAATATTCTGATAAGTAAAATAGACAGGATTCACCATGTTGACCTTACTGCGAAAAATGATTTGGCTTGTATAAAAATAATTTGGCTTGTATATAACAATAGAAATATTATGTTGATTGACCAATCTTCCAATTTTACATGCCTGGAAATACTGTCACCTGTCACAGTCATTGTCAGGCACAATCTCTCTGGTGCCTGTTAATAGACCGTCCGACACAGATTTATCTGTTGTCAGTGTTTTTATTGATATTTTTCATACATGTATGTCCAACACTAAGTTAATTAATGACTGAAAAAATGCACTATCAGGATTAGCGACTTTGAAGATGTTTGGAACCCCAATAATAACCTAGAAATCTCATAGATTGTAAACACACACAAAGATTTTACAATATATTTTTTTTGTTTTACTGTAAGTGTAATGAAATTAACATCATAAGCTCTGTATGTATAGTAGGCTACACATGTATGCCTACATGTATGTTGGTTAAAGACAGCTACTATATGTAGTACGGTACTGATATAAATGCTTAACACTCACACATCAAAGAAACTTTTGAATAAATTGTTAGATATTTAACAACTCTGTAACTGTTGATCGCAATCACCATCACTGTCATATTTCATATTAACCAAGACTACTACAAGTCCTGCTCTTGATGGCTGTAAATTTGATCACCCAGTCAATGTTTTTTTTCTGATTTCTGAGTCTGACATGACAGCTATACAGCTATGACAGCTAATCTCTTCAGATCAAAGATGGGGAATGAATTCATTTAAGGTTTCTTTCTCAATAACTGTAACAGAATACAGTCGGCTCTATGGCTTGTTCTTGAAGTTTTAGAACTGATTATCTGTGACGCTGTAGACTATAGTAAGACTCAAGAGACATCCTTTTCAGAATTGAATAGAAATCTTCATTTATATGATAATCGGAAACAAAAGTTCTTAACGATTGTGCTGTGATGTTTCAATTGCATGCAGTTGTTTGCAGTTGTTGCAAATCATGGTTTGTGCTTGTACTTTTGGATCTTTGATTTTCTCAGACTTTGTAGATTATATTATATTACATATCCTTTCAGAATTCTATAAAACTCTGCATTTATAATTAGAAAAAAGTTCTTAGTAGTTAAATTGTCTATGAAGTTTCAGTACATGTATAGGTACCATAGTTATTGAAAATCTTCAATGAGTTCACTAAAGGTGTGCCTGCCTGTTGCGCATAATGTTAGTTTTTCAAGGCTTCGACAACCACCTGTGATACTCTAACTCTTGCCACAAATAACTAGAGTTATAATCATCTTATTAGTGCCCAATTAAAATATCACGTATACAGTAATTAATTCATTAATCCAGATAATATCATGTTTACAATGATATATTTTTTTGTTTTTTCCAGCAGAATGTATTTTTGTGAATGCTCATTTAAACAAGGCACTTGAAGCCCAGATCTGGAAACAGAAAACTGGATGTAATTTGGCTAATTATAACATGGATGATACCATATCGGTAAGTCACATTTTATATTCTTATATTAATACGCCATGGTAACAGTAACCGGGTTACAAATAGATTCACAGTGATTGGCCTAGTTCATCCTTTCATCTGAAACTTAGCCCAGCCCGCCCTCCAACAACCCTTTTGTTTTCTTTGCAAAAACGCACATACATGTACACATAAATCTAACATTTTATTTCACAATACTTTTGAATTAACCGTAAAATTATTACGTTCGTGAAGCTACTGGAACTAAATTACATGTATGTGGGTTTACATCCACTTCTACGAAGCTTAATATCGCAGATAAATTTTTTCCGGGAAAACTCATCAGTTCAGATTAGGAGGATAAATTAACTGGAGAAACAGCTCACCACCAGTTGGTTGTGGTGCTGCCATGTCCAAAAATATAAGCACGCAGAACGAAAGATAAAAGAGAAGAAGTAAAGATAGGCTGATAAACACTGGTCAACTTGGTCAAAAAGGGGCTTGATAATTTTATCCCAAACCATTTCCTTTATTCATGATTATCAAGTCAGAAGATGCTGAAAGACAAGGAATATTTTAAACACCAATTTATTATTCATGTACATGTTCTGATACTAAATAAATATTGCACACACAGTACTACACAAAATTAGAAGGCTTATCAATTATTATATTTCTCTCAGGGGCCCATTTCCCGAAAATTTGACTAAGTTAAAATCCAAATTTTAGTAATTTGATTGAAAAATATTAGATGGATTTTAGTGAAAAATATTAGATGGATTTTAGTGCTTAGCCAATCAAATTTGAAGTATCTACTTAAATTTGGATTTTATCTTTAGTTAAGATTTCGAGAAATACGGCCCTGATACAGTACTGTAAAGTTCTAGCATGAATAAAATCTCTATTCATACAAGTTCACCTATATAATCTATATGCAGACACATTCACAAGCTGTGAATTTATTTACAAATTGTTTAATGTAAACAAGCCCACAAATATGAAGAATTTTAAGCATGCATATGTTATTTCCAGTACACGCTTATCAACAAACAGTATGCCATTTTATTTTTTTGTCATCTAGTTACATGTATCAATCACCAGATTTAGATAAGATTTCAAATTGAAGGCAGTATTTCAAAACAGGTGAAACTTTCCCATATCTTTTATTGTTGAGTCATTGGAAAAATGAAATTTGGGTCCTACTCAGTACTGTTCTGCCTCGACTAGACTAATGAAGAAGGGCAATACAGTGTGCTACATGTACTGTAAGAGAGAAGTTTTGCACGGACAGTGGCACTACAGACTACTTTTATATAAAATTCCAACTGCCAAGTGATCTTTTACTTGCATTCCAATGTGTTCACAGAGTCGAAATTCCTGTTTTTTAGTCCCATCCGAACGACTAAATAGATGTCCTTGTAATATCAATATTGTGTTGTCTATTTAAATTTATAGTTCCAACTGGTAGTTTAATGTCAGTTTCCACAGTAGGCATAACACAGACAAGAACTTGCTGAAGTAAAAACTTGCTACTCTTTTTTGGAGTATGATTTTGCAATAATTCCATTTGCTGTCTGTGGACTATGCATAGCCATGGATGGTTTGGTCGACAGATCATTCCTTTATTTAGAAAGACATAAGGGGGGACTCAACTGACCGAGTTTCCCCAATTGATAGTGGACGAAATTGTTTCTTTGTGGGGCTTATTGTTGGCTTCCACCAAGGGTGAATGGTGATATCACAGACAGGACACAAATTGTGAACAACTCTGGTATTTATGGCATGATTGACAAAATAAATATTTATATATGATGTAATACCTAGTATGTAACATCATAATAAGTTTATGAAAGAATATACACTGCTATGTTTACTGTTAGACTACCAACAATAAATGGTTTGATATTGTTTACTTTACAACAACTGACAGGGTTATATACCTGCCATTGAGTTTATTTTGATATTAATTAATGTTACTTAATTGGCATTTATTGGAGATAAACATCAAGCTTAATTTTAAATATACTAAATTAAAGACATTGTTCTGCCCACCGAATAGACTCCGCTTTTAGCAAAATAATTAGCTGTATAGAGAGAATGAATGAGTGAAATGGGCTAATTGAAGACGGGCATATGCCATATAGTGTGCTATGAGGGAAATTGTGCCCAGACAGAGGCAGAAATTAAATTCAAACTGCCAAGGGATCTTTAATGTGCGCGCAAATGTGTACATGGGACCTCGGTTTTTTGTCCCATCCAAACGACTATGCAGCTGTCCTTGTCAGGCCCTCCCTTGTATAGAGAGAGAGAGTTCTAAAATACATGTACATGTAAGAAGTGGTATCATGTGTTCTAGAAAGAGTAAGCATAAAATCAGTAACATATTTTAAGTTGAATCTGTAAATCTATGGATAATTACTCATTTTGTAAAGTGCTTTCAAATAATTTTTGGACATAATCTAATGCTTAGCTATACCGGTACTGGTTTCGTGCCATTGCTAAAGAACCCTAATGCACAAGCAAATTATTGGAATAAAATTGTGCCATGTTCGTCTCGAAATGACCTAGTTTGTGTTGAGTTTATGTCAAATTCCATCTCTCTTCCCTCTCTCCTTTTGGTTTTCTTAATTTTCTACAATTTCTACCCATACTCATAGTGATATATCAGTTTCAAAAATAGTTTGAATGCCTGAATGACTGGAATATTATATTTTCTTGTAATGAAAAGATGGGAGCGCTGTATAGAATATAATAAACCAAGTAGTATGGATGTGATACATTGTAATTCAATACTTATCATCAGCGTTAAATAACCTGTGAAATCTAATATTATCATCTCTATTGAAAATACTGGATGGATACCTGATGAAAGGTAGGCGCCCAGGTATAACAGATCTCGCAGAAGATACCAGAGAAATATGACAAAATATCCAAACAGTAGTGTAAATAAGTTCTAGACCATGTTTAATAGAGATTTAGAGATAGAGCTCTATGATATTTTGGAATATCTGTAATAATTGTTGTAATCTGTCATATTATTTTCGTATCTTGAAAAATATAGTTATTTTATGAGTGTTGTTTAATGGCTTTAGTTTAAAAATTGTATGCAGGGTTATAAAAGTATATTGATCAGTACCGAATCTCATGTTGTATGATGAATGGT
Source organism: Patella pellucida (assembly GCA_917208275.1). Taxonomy (NCBI): domain Eukaryota; kingdom Metazoa; phylum Mollusca; class Gastropoda; family Patellidae; genus Patella; species Patella pellucida. Next base: position 71,668,742 of record OU795039.1, read on the forward strand.
GCGATAGCATTTAAGCTCGTCTTCTTAAAGCGTAGAATTTGTCAAACTTCATTTTAATCTTCCAGTGAACCAATCAATTCTTCCTCTTTCATATGGCTGCATATTTCAGTCATAAAAATGTATCAAACTCATGAACCGAAATTGCGTTAATCTAGTGGCAAGTCAATAGATTCTCTCTGTGTCGATAGATGCATTATATATGACTTATATGTGTAAAGCAATTGATCTAGTATGATAAAATTGAACTGATGTGAATATATATTAGAGGATTAAGACTAATCCCTTAGGATGAATAACCATAAAATATATAGCAGATGAAAGATAAGGTTATACACAAGATGAATTAGTTTATTATAGCCGACCATAATGGGAGAATACCATGTCATGAATCCATTGTTGTTTCTGAAAATAAATTCTATTGTTTGTCACTTCTCTCTCTGTCGCCATTATACATGTATGTGTAGACTTTCCATATTGGGAAAAGGATAATTATACTGTACATAAATATGTGAACATGAATGTTAATTTTGTTTCTCTGCCTTTTCTACTTTTGATATAGGTTTTCAAAAATTTGAGTTTTAGCTAGTGTCATATTTATTTCTCTAATTGTAAAGAAGCATATAGATTTTAGCAATACACATAGTTTCACAGATCATTGTAAGTACAGGATGGGTGACAAAAGCAGATCGGAAGTTAGACACAAGCAGTCCTTCAGGTTTATAAAATTGTGAGGGAGCCATAAAAAGCACCTGATACCTTGAATATATGCAGTGAGTTTAAAAATAAACAAAAACTGAAAGTAGCTCATTAATCTCAATATTTAGAAGGAAAGTTGACATGCATCGAGAAGAGCAAGAGCGAAGCTCCCCTAATGATACATGTTCGCTGATGAATGTCGGAATAATAAGCTCTTATTTCCAACTATTTCTCAGGCCCAGAGTTCACAAAGCATTTTCAGACAAATGTTAAGAATTGACTTAAAATTGTTGGACTTTTTGTAGCTAAACTATAGCCTTATATAAAACTTTTGCTGTTTATATATCAAGTACATCAATAAGAAACTATGTGTAAAGTTTTGTGTTTCTGAATCAAAGATATTTATCATAAACAGTGATTGAAAGATGAGTATGTTCTGCTTCTGGTGAATACACTTTACATCATAAGGTCAATGAGTCAAGTGAGACAGTTTCGATCATATGCTTGTACATGATAAGTTAAGGAGTCGCCACCCTAATCTTGTGGGTTTTCTAAGGCCCATAGGTTTCCTCTAGCTGCAAATGGCCACTATTAGAATAAAAACTATTCCATGTTTGCCTGGAAATGGTCACTTTTGTGTTGTGTAGTCTATATACCCGATTTCTCCTAACTGCCTACAGTACATGTGCCCCATGTTTGCCTGGAAATGGTTTGGTTTGTGTTGTTGTGTAGTCTATAAACCCTATTTCTCCTTTCTGTCTACATGTCAATCTGATGGTGTATATTTGTGATTTTATCAAATCGTGTATTCAGCAAATCATATCAGTGAATAATCTGGGTTCACATGAGGTCAAGACATTGTTGAATAAAGATCACACTTGTAGATATAAAGTCAAAAGATAACAAAAAAAAGCTGAAACAGAAATATTGTTATATTGGTGGATTTGCTTTAAAAGGGAATTGAAATCTGGGGACATGTAACAGACTTGCTGTAATGGGAATTATTAATTGGAATCCTGAAACAATATAATAGAAAAATAAATTGGATGGGACGATAGTTAGGACTTTACGAAGAGTAGGCAGAAATGCCATTTATGAAATTAAATTGGTTTTAACGTCACTGTTTAGCTGCAACTGGGCTAATATACAGTGTGCTATGAGGGAACTTTTTGTTCGGACCACAGTGCTATGACCACTCTTATATTGAATTCGAATTGTCAAGGGATCTTTTACATAAACCCTTTAAATTACTTGCCACCACTGACAAGGTGGAATAAACCTTCTTGGATATGCTACAGTCAGGGAAATTTTCCCTATTAGCACAATACATAGTGTACAATGTATACCCTTTATCATAAGCCTGGTTGGTGAAGAACAGTAGGACGTTAAAACTCCATTTTATTTCATGCCTCAACAGATGATGAGAAAACAAGGCAGATTTATAAGACCACATTAAGATGTAAATACTGGGTAGATAGATACAGTAGTTGTTCAATACAAAAAAAACTAAGGAGAGAGTTGATAAACATTTGATTCGATTTTCGTGCTTGTTGTGAGAAAAGCCTAGACCAGTAATCTGTACGTCTCATTCATTAGTATAACACAGGTCAAAATGGATTCAAGTTCAAGTAAAGAATTAGGGTGTGCTTCACTGACCCGTAGTTTGAATTGATCCTTTCATTTTGTTTTCTTTGATCTCCTGATCATTTTAGTCTTAAATCACTTTCGTACAGGATTCTCTCCCTTCTGGTCGAAGGTTTTCTAAAGACCATGTCACAGAGTTTGAACTCTTTTTCACTCCAGCTAAATTCATCTGAAATGGACTGAGAAAATATCTCTTTAAAAGGCTTTTAGCTGGCTGAATAAATAGATCTCATAGCTTATAAACTTTATAAAAAGATTTCAAAATAGATCTGATAGCTTATAATCTTTATAATATAAAAACAATTTAATGGAATAAGGAGTTAAAGCTAAAGCCGCTTATTGCAGGTCTTTTTTTTGGCCTCAAACGTTATATAAATTATTATTTAAACATTCAATTATAAACATGACCATCCCAAAATCAATTCTCTAGCGCATCGGATGATTTTAAGTAGATTAGAATGATGCAGCCATTTAATGATTTAATTTAAAAATGGCGAATCAAGGGTAAGTCTTGAACAACAAGTATAGTACTGTTGTTACAATATTGAACAATGTATGTCACATCTTGTCAAAAAACTCAAACAGTGATACAAATTTTGACTATGATCAGCATGTTTTTTAATTAATTGAGTCATTGACTTGTATTTAGGGGTGTAGTTTCATGATTTGTAATATTTTGTCGTGTATAATTACTTCAGTCATACAAGATTTTATCATTGTCTACGATATCACCTCAGGTGGAAGTGGACCTTAAACTTCAGAAACGAACAAACAAAGATTTCTATCACATTTATGATTTACATGCAGTCTAATTCATGTAATGTGATCTCTGAAAGTGCTAATGGCTTTGAGAAGACGCTTCATAAATAAGTCCATCTCTAAAGTCATTTAAAGATGTATTCTCCAAGGAAACATTGACAAGTGATTAACACATTAGGGGAATTCCGCTTTAACGATATGATTAACCTTAGGTCACAATGACACTGGTCAGCTATTTTAATTACCTTGAATCAATAATAATTTGATGAATATTCATGATGTGTTTCAATGAAAGTCATCAGGGCATTCGTTGAACATGCATAGATATCTGGCCCCTGGCAGATAGGGGAGGAGCGGGGGGTGCATGAAGCAGGTTTAAAAGTGACAGAATAAGGAACCAGAGGGGTGGATCGGGGGTGCATGGATCAAGTGCTGAAATAGGGTACAAGAGACAATAATAGGTTGGCATTTTGTAATTAAGTTGGAAAAATGCTGGACACCATTCTTTCAATCAAACTGTTTAGGTTTCGACTACAAGTAAATGACACTAAACTTAACGGGTTGAAAGTAATATATATTTTTAAATGCGGTAGGCCATCGTCACGAGGCCTATGTTACTCCCGGTTCGAGCTACCCCTACACACCAAACTTCGGTCTTGAGACAGCCCTAGTGTAACCGTCAACCCTAAACAGACAAACTGACAATCACACAATATTAGTGTAGATGATCATACATATGCCTGATAAACACAGAGAATCCAAGTTGAAATGTACCTCAGTAAAGGAATTCCCACCAGGCGTCACCAATCTAAAGGTGGTTCTACGTGACCGTATTGATGATAAAATGTCTGTGTTTTGACGTATAGGGATTAAATTCCATATTAATAACTAAAAACCAAAGTTTATTAACACATCAGTTCGTATTGAATGTACAGGAAAACAATGCTGTGCGGTATACAATGAGGTCTAGTGGGACCGGCCCCTCTATGAAATTATGTCCCTTTTATCTGTAGTGACGACGCCCATTATATTCCAGTGTACCGCTTACATAATGTATCTAAGAAACGGTACTACTGAAACAGTCTCCAAAAAAAGAAAGTTTGGATACAAAAGTCACAATACAGAATTCTCTTAACTGTTTTAATATTACTAAAAAATATTTTGCAATTTTTATGCTGTTAAATTTTTTTATATAAATTGTTAAATTTATTTATATTCAAATAGAATTTTATTATCTTTTTCTAACCATTGCATGATATTATCAGTTACATTGTTGATTGCATTTCAAAGAGAAAGGTTGTTTGATATTTAATACACAGGATGAACGTAGTTTGAATACTACCTCTGATCCTTGCACATCAAAAGAACAAACATTATTTATGGATTATTACAAACAATATTTGAATAAGTAATACAGTACATTATAGATATAGCATGTATATTAGCAACTATAATCACCCTATATTAGGAAAAAATCGTGGAACTGGCATCAAGAAGTGGAATTTGCATTTTGAAATAGAATTTCACTAAATGGTTATATGTTATGTATATTTAATATGACCGGGTATTGCTGTTTTGTATATTTTGATATTGCCATGTATTGCTTTCATGCCACCTTTGTGGCTGTCAGTGTATCTTTCATATTTCTGATATAGCACAACATGGGCTACAATAATTCATACATCATTTTAAATTGATGCAAGTTGTCAGTAACACAAAAATGAGAGAGAGAAAGCAATTGAGTTTAATGTCTCCTCGACACAAACTAGGTCATTTCAGGACTAACATATGGTTCAATTTAATTTCAAAAAATCACTTTTGCCTAGGTAGGAAACTGAAGGACCCAGAGAAAACCCATGAGATTGGACAGGTGCCCCTACTCCTTGTCACATATAGCAGGGAATTTAAACCATGCTGGCCATTCTACCATCCACCCCCTCTCCCCCACATTAAGATGAAGATTCCTATTGCTTTATTTTTGTCAATAAACTCCAGATTCACATTATAAATTCTGTCTGAACCTATTGAAATATAAAAACTCAATTGATTTTCAGTTATAACTTCCAGACTTATTCCCCTTAGTTACAGACCTTGTGAGCCCCGTTGAGGCTCCAGTCATACATAATCAGATCTTTTAGAAATTATATGAGTCATCAGGCTACGTAGTTGACAGTGGGCGTAGTGTTTTGTTGTCTAGCAATCAATGTTTGGCGAGAGGGTTGGGATGGCCTAGTGGTCTAGAGTGCTGCGCTTCGATCTTTAGCTGGTCGGTCACCTCTGGCTTGCGGCTGTGGTTTCGACCCTAATGTGAGTGTATGTGACATGGAGATAGGGGCGCCTTCTCAACCTCCTGGGTTTCCTCCCACTGCTAAAGACCCCTACGCACAAGCTAATTATTGAAATAAAAAATGGAAAACCATACGTTAGTCCCATAATGACCTGTCCTATTTTGTGTCGAGTGGACGTTAAACCCCATTTCTCTCTCTCCTATGTTTGGCTCTAAAATAAAATGACTAAAAAATATTGACATGAAATCACACCCTTAACCAAGTGGATTAGTATATCGGAAGTTAACGCCCAATGTATTATTAGGTAATATGAGGATAAATTAACAGTAGGAAAATATATATTCAAGTGAATATTATAGGGGTATAGAGAGTTTATATCCAGCAGAGAGGGTAGATAATAAGATAGGAAATGATACATTGTAGTTATTGTTGTAATATTTGGGTGTGATATTAAAAATATTCTTCTGCTTATGTATTTTCGTATTAAATAGTTTTGGTGGTCTGGTTACTCAGTTGGTGGCCTGGGTTTTTATCTTTAACCAAAGAAATGTAATGAAATAGGGTTTTTAACGTCCTACTTTTTTGCATCGACTGCTCCAATATTGATGGGCATATACAATGTGGTGTACTATGAGTGAAATTTTGCCTGGACAGCTGTGATGCTACAGACTACCGGTACTCTTATTTCGATTCCAACTTTATCGGGTTGTTTACTTGCTGGCCAATTGGGTAAATGAGGTAATCGGTGATGATTTAATGTGTATAATAATATTTCGGCACTAAGTTCGATTGGGTTTTCACTCAGCTTGTGAGCCTATTGATCATCGCGAATACCAAGTCTCGTGCTTTCCAGCTAAAATGTCTACCTGTGATAATGGTGCGCGGAAAAAAAGTCACAGGAAAAAAAGTCACAGTAAAAAAGTCACAAATTTGCCTAGGTAAAAAAGTCACAGGAAAAAAAGTCACAGGAAAAAAAGTCACAGTAAAAAAGTCACAAATTTGCTTAGGTAAAAAAAAAACACAGGAAAAATGGGATGGATTCGGCACCACTGACACGATCCCTGCACATATTTCGTAGCTGTGTCTGCATCTTTACAAGTTTCTTTTTGACCTTTCTGACGGGTCGATTGCCGATGGCATCCTGGGCGACGACAGTCTGGACTGTGGCTGATCCCTTCTGGAACCACTCCACCACTCTCCAGATGGATGGATGGTGTTGGCCGACAAGATTGTAGAACTTGTTGTTCCATCCCCCGCAGATGTTGTTGGTACAGGGGGCACTGTTCATGGTTGCGTCATGTACGTTCCAAACTTCAGGAGGGAACATTGGGGCGGGGGGGGGGGGTCTTCTCATGGAGAGGGTTAGGCCTTGTAGTGGGGTACTAGTCCTAGTGTCTGGACATGTCGCCAGGTTGACTGTGTCAGGTGGTAGAAGCATCCTTTGGCTGCCACGTCTCTACCAAACACGACAAGCAAAGAGCGCAAAAAAATGTCTTTGAAATCAGTCACGATCGTTTCTACAAACATCTCATGGCCAAGTTCTTCACACTTATCAACAATTTAAATTGTGACTTTTTTACCTGTGACTTTTTTACCTGTGACTTTTTTTCCTGTGACTTTTTTTCTGTGACTTTTTTACTGTGACTTTTTTTCCTGTGACTTTTTTTCCTAGATTCGTGATAATAGAGATGCAAAATTCAAGGTTCATTCAATGACAAGGTTTCCTTGGAGACGCTACGACACAACCTCTGATTGGACGCTACTGTTAAGGTGTCTGCAGATAATGTAGCTATAAGTTCAGGAATTGAAATGTAATCTAGCAACGTCCAGATTTTGTAAAACTCGTAGTTGTTGCTTCAGGAACATGTTATCAACCAAGTTTTATGCACTGCCTGCAACATGTGTATTCGACAACACTTAGCCTTATGCACTGCCTGCAACATGTGTATTCGACAACACCTATCCTTATGCATTGCCTGAAACATGTGTATTCAAGAACACCTAGCCTTATCCCCTGCTTGAAACATGTGCATTCAACATCATAATACAAAGCCGTTTAAACCCGAACAATACAAGCAATGAATTCCTTTAATCGTTCACTTCATATTACACGTTTATTACATGAAGAAAACTCTTACTGTCAAAAAAACGGCGAAATGAACAAAACGGCAAGAGGGGTATTGTTAGCGTGTTTGTTTATTTATCTAATTGATTCCATTATGACGGAAATAGCCTTCAAGTTTCATTGTACCTACATCCATGTATCGTTTGAGCTTTCTTTTGATGATTGTAACACTGCTAAATGCATGTAATAAGTATTTTAAAAACTTGTAACTGGATGAGGCAGTTTTATCTTGGTCTTATAATAGACATTGGCCAAACAGCCCGTTTGTGTTGGCTCACGTATTGACAATAAGTTCAACAGCTCTTTGATGTGGGAGAGTGGAATGTGCGTTAAGAAGTACAGGGAGAGTGTATGCTGTTTGAAGTGAGGCCAGGGATGTTCCTCTGTGTTATTGATATAGGGTTAACCCCAGCCGATCTCTACATATGGTGACCACCTGCTGTCAGAGAGACCAACAGTTGTTATTTCATGGAAACTCCTCATACTCAACCTTATTATACCCTTTTATAAGTAGTCTTCTCTCAAAACTCAAAACAGGCAAAAAAAAACAGAACCACTTGTGGAAAAATTGAATTACGTTTTTTTTTTAGATTAAATACACTAAGATGCACTTCTTCTGCTTTGAGATTTTATCTTTGCAGAAAAAAGCAAAAAATCTTTTTGGTTATTACACAGGTTATAAGATCATTGTCCCAGTCTTGATTTAGTACAACGTAATTATTTTAAACAAGAATATTAAACAAGCAACAACTTTAATGATGAATTCAATCAGGATTTTAAAGTAGCGATAAGCTTATGTCATTTAACAGTCTCATACTTACTACATATGCATATTAATTTAGAAATTGTGACAGTTTTAGCATATGAAACATTTTAAATAATGTTTATACCTCAATAACATCATTACATTTTGGTAGCCAACTAATTAAAAAATTGCAAATCAAAACGTTTATTTGAGACCATGCAGGAATAGATACAGTAATGGTACTACACGTTCATGTATATTCACATGGGGTTGGATTGTCGAATGGTTAGCATGTGCGCGCTGTGTCATAAGGTCTGTCATTGAGTCAACCGGCGTGGTTTCAATTTCCCTGGTTGTACGTAACAAGGAGTTGTGTCGTTTGTCCAAACTCGTGGGTTTACCTCAGGTCCTCTGGTTTACTCCCACTGATCAAGACCCCTTCGCACAAGCGAATTATAGAAATATAATTGAACCATAAGTTAGTCCTGAAATGACCTAGTTTGTGTTGAGTTTATATTAAACCCCATTTCTCTGTCTATGTATATTCAAACTATGTAAAGATTGGAGATGAATTGATTTATAATATAAGTTACAATATGGATTGATAAATATGTTGCTACCAGTAATCAACACTATGTACTTAAGTTTTTCTAGATCATAACTGAAATAAGAATATCCAACTCCAACTTTCAGGTTTAACAAAAGGACACATCTAGATTTTGACTTGGTCGTAGCTGACCTTTTGTTATTGTAAGAGGTCAAGTTATTCCCCTGTACCATGTGGTCAGCAAGGAGTAGCTTCCTAGCCATGATTGGTATCTCATATTGTTTAGAAATGTAGTGGAGTATGCCGGCTGTACACATGTAGGCGGAGAATCATTTCACATATTGACAATCAATATCAAGTCTCATATCATCTATTTTATAACCCAAGACGACCAAGTCTTTGATGAAAGGGATCGGCTGAATCGACACTTTATTTACTTCATTCTCAGATTGATGATGCACATGATTATGTTATTTTACTAGGGTTAAATTTGCAATTTGGAAGAATTTTTTTTTGCCATGACAACTCCTTGCACTCATTCTGTTTAGAAAAAGGGATCTTTCATGTGCACTTCTTTATTTAAGGAGCCTTCTGTTAATGGCAAGACAGGCTCTTTCTTATGCCCAGTTACGACAATTTTGAAATTTCAACCCAAATTACAAATAAAGAGTGTTATTTCTATTCATATTTGAATTGTTTTGAAATAAGTCAAATCTTTTTTTAGAAATAAGTTTATTATATTGGATCCAATTTCTGATAAACTTGTAGTATAATTTGTTAGTTTGTGTGACGTGTGTGGTTTTTATACGCCCACATTGTTTTTAGAGCGATCACTTACTGCCAAGAATTAAGAATTGTTTTCCGTTTTTCTTGCTACTAATATCTGACCAATGTGTTGATATTATGAACATCATTGTTAAAGTACTTCTAGCCTACTACTATTCTTATCTTCCACAAGTAGAGAACGAACATATGTAATAAATATGTACGCGTCTGCGATGCACATTCATCCTCACATGCATTTCATTGTACAAGACAACTACATGTTTACAATGGATAAACACATCTGATATTGTTTACGTGCAACTACAATGCAGACCACCAAGGGAGATAATTCAAAATCAATTTTTTTTTTGTTGCAAATTTCTGAAAGAGTTCAGACCCGCAGAAATGCTTCTTGAAGATAAATATTTGTGTAGAGTTGACTTCAAGTAATGGTTTGTTAAGATTATACAACATGGTCTTTTAACAAAAAAACCTCCCAAAATTGGTGAATGAATGGAAAAACGTAAGATTTCATGATTATATTAGATTTTCCCCGGTTCTCTGAATTATGTTTTTTGAGGTCAAAGAGTTCATATCAGTTATAATTAAGTTTGAATGTTAATTTTTTTTATGTGTTTATAAAATTATATTTATGTTTTCTCGGGTTTGTATAAAGTTATGCCCAGTGTTCTCAAGGAAAAAAGAAATTTTGATAATCATTACACTAAGTCTCATATGCCTGCTTCATGACAGCATCTTTTCTTAGAAGTCGTTAACTGGCCTGGTTTCGATACTGTGGTTGTACGGGAAAAGGACTAGGGTCGCCTGTCAAACCTGGTGGATTTTCTCTAGGTCCTCTGGTTTCCTCCCACTGTGGAAGACCTACATGTACGTGCAAGTGAATTATTGAAATAAAATTGAACCTTATGTTAGTCCTATAATTAAACTAGTTTGTGTCGAGTGGACATTAAACCCGATTTCTCTCTCTCTTTCTTTCTTAGAAGTCAACTGAAAACATCTTCATAAAGTATATTTACTGCTCCCCCTCTACCCAACCCTCACTTCCATTCTAAAAAGCTTATTTGAATGAATGAAATGGGGTTTTTACATCCTAATCATCTGTACCAACAACAGGAGCTTACTTGAAGACACGGTCAAGCAAATTTTTTGTAGGACAAATTTAGAATCTGAGTCAAACGTCTGTGTTACCAAAAAAAACTCTATGTACCGTAATAAAAGTCAACTAAAAAAATCTTTGTAATGTATTTTGGACATTTTGATGAATTACGCGATATCTACGGTTAATAGCCCAATAGATCAGACGTATTTTTATTGATCGTAAATAAAGTAACAGTATCTTTGATGATGTATTTTTATTGGTGGTTTTTATTTCCCCTTGGAGTGTTTTGTATGTAACTGTGATCACTATAAGAAGTTATTGACTGTGTTATTACACCATATGTATACAAATATAGATATGCATGCAATATACACACACAATGGACACAATCAATATATATAATAAAACTTGATTCATAAATATCGCCAAGATATTTTTCATATATTTATATTGATCACAGTTAAAGTGAAACTTTCTTGTGTCGTAACATAAATATCTGTTTTCTTGACATTAACTTGTACAGTCATCATACACTTAAGACTTTCGAATAGCGCCTTTTTGTCTTCTTCATAATTTCTTTAATTCAGTTTCAGATGGCCTGGGGGGCTGGATAGCTAAATGGTGAGCGCTGCATCCTTGGGTCTGTCATGGAGTCAAGTGCTGTGATTTTGATTCACCGCTAGTACATGTCCAACCTAGTGGGTTTTCTCTAGGTCCTCCGGTTTCCCTTGTCAGTGGTGCAGGACGGAGGGCCTGACAAGGACAGCTGTATAGTTATTCTGAAGGGACAAAAAACTAAGGTCCCATGTACACATTGGCATGTACGTAAAAGATCCCTTGGCATTCGAAATTTGATATAAGAGTAGGCCATAGTGGCACTTCCCAGGCCAAATTTCCCTTATGGTGTATGCATATGCCCGTCTTCAAGCCCAGCTGGAGCAGAGCAGTGGGACGTTAAACCCATTCCATTTCATTTTGAACCAATTTACAGATATTCTTTTTAGAAACCCAACTCTCACAATACTGTAGTTTGCCAAGGATTATAAATCACTCAAATGGCGATCAGCAACATTCTGGAGTACATGTGTACATGTTAAATTACTTAGATTTTAATTTCTATTACTTACGTTATAATGTTTAATAACATCTCAACATCTACATTAATAATAGATAAACTCACTTAATTGCTTTTTAAAGTTTTGCTGAACTACTATAAGGCAATCAGAATGAGGTTTTTTTTCTGCTACTAATATTGGATTTTTATATGGAGAGCAATGGGTTAAGCTGAGGTAGTGACTAGTCGCACAGACAGATCAAACAGATTGCAGCCTTTGAAGTTTGAGGTGTAAAATTGCCTTGACTTTGAAATGGGTTAATTATGAACGATAATGTGTATTGGTTATTCCTCAGGGCTTATAGGATGGTTCTTTCTAACTTTGAAAACATCGCAAAATGAGCTTTCCATTTATAAAAATAGTAAATAAAAACGACATGAAAATTTAATATGATTTTATATTGCAAATGAATCGTCTACCAGTGAAAGAATTTATTAATGACTGAGCTACGATTATATCACCATGTTTTGATGTTTCATCATAATGACTTATTTAATGGCTTATTTTCAGTGAATAAGGCTTTAATGGTGAATTTTTATTTGGCTTTTTTATTTATTAATTTGGAAAAGTGGTGTAATAAATCTGCATTTTAACACACTCTTTTTGTTATTATCCTGTATAAAACAGACTTAAGGAGGCTATTCAAATAAGCATCCTTAGTCGGTCTGTCTGTCTGTTCATCAAGGTTTTAATTCCAGATCATATCTCATAAACTGTTAAAGATATCACAAGGTACAATTTTATGGATACACAATTGCTGAGTTTGATACTAAGCGACGCTTCGACGAGGATACTCTCGTCTTTATCAAGCAAATGATGCAAAAAATATGTGGGCAAATATATACAGAATATGCAACAAAGATAATAATGCTACAAAGATAATAATCAAATGCAATTAAAGCTTCACATCTTTGATTAAGGGGCATCTATATGAAACTTTGCTAACTAGGGGGGATTGAATGGCCGAATGGTTAGCATGTGCGTGCTGTATCATAAAGCCTGTCATTGAATCAACTGGCGTGATTTCGAATCCCCGGTTTTACGTGACAAGACGTAGGGTCGCCTGTCCAACCTCCCGGGTTTTCTCCAAGTCCTCTGGTTTCCTCCCAATGCTAAAGACCCCTACGCACAAGCGAATTAATGAAAATAAAATGAAACCATATGTAAGTCTCGAAATGACCTAGTTTGTGTTGAGTGGCCCTTAAACCCCAGTTCTCTCTCTGTCCCCTTTGCTAATTAAATACTTGTTGAAATTAATGATTGTATGTTTCCATGAGATGTTGAGTCTTGTTGTTAATATTTCACGTGATTGACAAAACTTTTGCAACGCATGATTGACAAAATTTTTGAAGTCGATGTTCAGAACATATTTAACTCTGACACACACTAACATCTGTAGAAAATGGGATGACTGTGTGTCTTTAGGACCAACTAAGTGTGATATACGGGTAAATATAGATTCCTTCTTACAAATACAGAAATACAAGGGCAAATGTGTTAGTCATGTGACTTCCTTAAATAATAAATGGTATCAAGTGTTCCAAAAAGTGTAAACATGATCATTACAAAGGCCAAAGTAGTATAAATATAAAAATATATCCAGAAGTTTAAATATAAAAGGCTGCGCAGTAGTTTAAATATTAAAGGCTGTCCATTACTTTAAATATAAAATGCTACCCAATAATTTAAATATAAAAGGCTGCCCAATAATTTAAATATAAAAGGATGTCCAGTAGTTTAAAAATATAAAAGGCTGCCCAATAATTTAAATATAAAAGGATGTCCAGTAGTTTAAAAATATAAAAGGCTGCCCAATAATTTAAATATAAAAGGCTGCCCAGTAGTTTAAATATAAAAGGCTGCTCATTAATTAAAATATGAAAGGCTGCCTAATAATTTAAATATGAAAGGCTGGCCAGTAATTTAAATATAAAAGGCTGCCCATTACTTTAAATATGAAAGGCTGCCCAATAATTTAAATATAAAAGGCTGGCCAGTAATTAAAATATAAAAGGCTGCCCAATAGTTGAAATATAAAAGGCTGGGCCAGTAATTTAAATATAAAGAGAATTGTGTAGAATGTTTCATTACATACAGACAATTTCATCACAGTAAAAAAATAAAATTGGCATCAACCGCTTATCATTGATCTAGGAACACTATAAAAATACATTTGAAGAATTATGTTTGATGTTAATTTTTTTTCGTAATCTGTACATGTAATTCATTTTCTCAGTGATCGGCGATTTCTATTGAGTTTGAATTTAGAAGATTTCTTTTCCTAGAAAATATTGAATTCTTTTTGACGCAAATTCGGTTGAATAATCATTGAAGAAATATAGTAGACACTTTTATTCTTTCATGTCGTTTTTATCAAATATTCGTTCATTTATCAGATTTGCTGTTTGTTCCGCAAAATAACATGAAACGTTAGTTTACATTTATTTCACATTTTTTGCTTATTATTTTATTATGCCAAATATCTGTCAATCATCTTTCAACAAGAAATCCAAAAATATGCTCAATTGCATGATTGAAGGATCATAAGCAATAAGTAAGGATAAAAACATATTCAGCAGCAAATTGATTTCAGTATTTCGGTAATAGATCAGTGGACCATAATATAAATGTTTGTAATTATCTTAAGTCAAATCAAATTTTTTTTTAGCAATTGATTGTGGATAATTAGTGATGCCTTTCATAGCTCTGAGTTCTAGGCCTTGAAGTTACAGTGCCAACTCGTGCAATTATTTTTAAAGCCATTTAAGTTTCTGTTTAAAAAAACACATGGTTCTTGTTGCCTAGTAACACCATGGAGGTCAGCTCCTTGAGTTGTCAGGCCCTCAATTGATGGGTAGCCGACGGTGACAGACAGAAGGTTGTCCAGATCTCCTTAATTGGTTAGTTGTGAATTAAAATCCTTCCCATAACACCTGAGACAGGAAGTTGGTGGTAAAATGAAGCAATATCCAGCCTAGTTTGCCATTAGTGGCACAGCAGGGCACAATTATTAAGTCTAAGTGTTGCCTAAATTGTAGCATTATGTTGGGACATTGCAATGATGAACTGATGAAGTCTTAACTTCAAAATCCGTTACTTTGACAGAAGATTTCATCTTTCTCCTTCAATTCTTTTTTCTCCATCTGTTAAGAATTAAGCAAAAAGAGATTTTTAAAAAAAATATTTTTGGGTGACATGTTTTAAGAAAAGCAGAGTTTAATATTATGGTTAATTTAAGCTTAAAAAAAGCCATGACAACCCAAAAACATTATTTTGCTATTATTTGGAAGACATATTTTAATTAATAAAATGGGAAAGACAATTATTTCCTATCAAATGCCATGACAGCGGAAAACAGATACATTTGAATTTTTAATGCAATGTTCAACTTATACACAAAGAAAAATAATTATTCCTTTCTTTGAATATGGCAAAACAGTATTAGGCGTTCTGAAATTTTATAGCAGACATTAATATGATAGTGGCTGATTAGTTAAAATGAATGTAATTTTACCCATATTCACATGTTCTAATTACTATCATAAATAAAAGATGACATTATCTAATTTCAAGTAATGTCAGATTGTTACATGTACATGGTGATTATTCTTGTTCTAAATCTAATAGTAAAGGTCATTGGTCAGTGCTTATTAGTATACGACCTTATATATTATTGTATTATAAAGGGACATTTCACAGAGTAAAAAGTTAACATACATCCTTCACTGAATGTAATAGGGAATATCATTGGTTATTTTATTTATTGTATTAAAGGGACATGTCACAGAACGAAGAGTTAACATAATGTAACGGTGAATGGCGTTGGTTATTTTATTTATTGAACCAAAGAGACTTTTTCGCAAAATGAAAAGTTAACATAATTCCTTCTCTTAGTCTTAATGTTACAGTGAATGCCATTGGTCATTTCATTTATTGTATATACATGTAGGCACATTTAACAGATTGAAAAGGCTTGTATTATAATGTCATGAAAATGGGAAAATGATTTTAAATTTGATGCCAATGGTTTATTTTTCGGTTTTCAAGGTTTGTTGCAAGTTTCTGCCATGAAGGTCCAGTGGGCTAGTATCAAAATTTAGAAGAGATATAACTATTCAAGCAAGTTCAGGTCAATCAGACAAGTATTGGTTGATCACACCGATAATCAAATCAAATTCAGTCATTCTGTTCTATAACAATTAAAGCATGTTCCAGGTTATTTCCTCAAGATTCAGGGAAACAAAGGGAGATAATCAAGCTAATCCCATTTGACAGACAGCTGACAAGTCGACTGAAGTTGCATAGAATAAAAGCAATGTGCTGATAAGATTATCAATATTCTGTGGTCAATTGGTTAAGCTATGAAACTAGAATCTAGTCAATCTCAATGATATGACTGATAATCATTGTGCTGCATCCTGTTGACAGGAAATTTTGTCTCGTACAAAACATAGCACACTATAAAAATGTTAATGAATTGTTAAATATCCAGGGTCATTGGAGGTGAATGATGGACAACAGATGGAAAACATAGCTCTATATTCTCCAGAAACTAAAAATTCTCATTGATAATCGCTGTACTTCGTCCTCTTTATAGAGATGTGTATTTACATGTACCTATTATGCATTTTTATACACCCGTATTGAAATGTGGTCGTATATTTGTTGTCCTCCACAATCATTCTCTAGAGGCTATACAAAGTGCATTGGTCAGGAGTCAAAGTAGCCAATTTATTTTCAGAGATCTTTGATAATTACTGCTACAGTTATGGCCTTTGGTCACTTTGATAAATCTTGTAGACACGAATAATAATAATCGCGTCATTTTACAAGGGTAGCAAATTAGGCCCGAGGCCTTTTTCCAATTTGGCCCTTGGCACAGATCGTGCGAATGATTTCGATCATTACTGCAGGAAGAAACCGACGAACTCGGGGGAAACCTGTCTAATCGGACAGGAGACCGAATATCCCTCTCACTTACAACTATAAAGTTCTTGTCCTGAGCTGGGATTGAACCCTTGTTGCATTGGTGAGAACCTGCCTCTCTATCGCCACGGCTTTTCGACCAGCTCTAGTTTGACCTTCTGCCATAGTCTGGAAATAAGGCACCCATCTCAGACATTATTCAGTAGAAATTCCATATTTGTCATCCTCAGTCCCCATAGTTCTGTTTGTTTGGCACAGTTTCTTCAGTACAATATTTCTAATGATATCTATAAACTTATTAAAACATGACCACCACAAACTGTCAAATGCTAGTTCAACGAAGCCTGACATTTTGTCAGGTACGATTAGAACCGTAATTTCCAGACCTTAGTAAATGAAAAATGAGGTAATTTTCCCCGAGAAATGGAAGTAAGGGAGATAATTGTTCCGTTTGGTTGACAGGTAATATTAATGTTTATTACCTAAGCCATTGTTATCTGGGGTAGATAAACCGGTTATTATCTCTTCTTCAATTCTCCTTCATCCAGTGCTCGAAAATGAATAACATAGCTCATTCTCTTACGGAGATTACCTTATCATTGTGTTTTAATGGCTCTGTAATGTCTCGAAACGTGCTTCAATATTTACGTTTTAACAACACTTATAGTCATAATTAGAAACTGAGGAGAAATTAAGTACCACCGCCCTGTCTCGAAAATGAATTTTACATGAACCTCAAGCCAATCTTTTTGTAGCTTACATTGTCTTTGTACAAAATTATTTTTAAATCTATTGACATTTAAGCAAACACTCTATCATAATTATTTAGCCATTAGCGAATTTTTGAAGTCGCAATGTAGTTTTAGGCATCAAAGCTACAAATAACAAACTCTCTACATGGCTTCTTTATCTTCATTGAATTTAACGTAATTGTTTGGCTTTCTTTTCATTTTGTTGTAATTGTCTGTTTGAATGA
Organism: Patella pellucida; assembly: GCA_917208275.1. Taxonomy (NCBI): domain Eukaryota; kingdom Metazoa; phylum Mollusca; class Gastropoda; family Patellidae; genus Patella; species Patella pellucida. The sequence continues at coordinate 71,686,448 of OU795039.1, forward strand.
CGAAGAAGTTGAATGCATAAAAACTTGTCTTTGTAAATTGCATGTCATTAGCACGTACAGCATTATTAGGCGGAAAGTTGGTTCTTTTCTTCAAAGATGTATTGTTTTGATTGCTACAAAGTATGTATCTTAAAAAAAAAACATCAAATGCTTGAAATAAAGGAAATTGGATTTTTGTCTAACTCAATTTAAAGTTTAAAGAATGAGCACTAGGTGTTTTCAATAGTTTTTATTACCTCAATCCAATTATTGAGAAAAACACATTTAATTGATGTAATAGTTGTCTTTTTTTTAGGAATTCGTTTGAGGGAAATTTTAAATTGGAAGAAAATTGAATTTCACTCTAGACATATTCAAGTAAACCTTCAGACTTAATTGTTATGGAAGATTCTGTTGGAATACAGTGAGTAACCAGAGAGTTTGAGGTTTGACCCTTGTGTTGGTCAAGAATATTCGAGTCCAGTTTACTCTTGCCCGGGGTGCAGGACAGATGGTCTAGTCCTTCGAATGGAATGTAAAACAAAGGTTCACCCATGTATTTGTTGAAGAATACTACCAGTACATAAAGTTGGAAATGTCTCATTCAGAATTTTTTTTGTTTCATCTATTTAAAGCAATATACAATATCTAAACATGATTTAACAAAAACCAAACTATTTAATTGCGGTTATCTAAGTTAGTTTTTAAATCCCAAAGCTATTGACCTGATTGTACGATTTTCTATCTTATATTGTACCGAACACTTAACAGGAAATATAGAGCTCGAGTTATTTTTAGGTAGTTTATAAGATTTGTTGATGGATGGTATTACGCCCCTGTAACATCACATCAATAGTCATTTAACCCCTTTCATCTTTTTTTTTTCTTACCACCTATTTAAAACAAGAAGTACACGGTAGTTTTAAAAAAAAAAACAGTGGCCGACAAACACATTACTACCTTGAGTCAAAGTACAAAGACTAGAAATAGTCATGTTCACAGTAGCGTGAAAGTTTATGTGCTTTCTGGAGTCGGTGTTATTTTATTTTGGTTTCGAGCCACCTTTGTAGGGGTCGGGTGACTCCAGGTAGAGGTGGTTAACGAGTTGAATAGGTGTTAAAGAATGTCTGTAAACAAGACTACCTGTTAGAAAACACTGACTTAATTATCCATCTTGTTTCTTAATACCAACCTGTAGCACAACATTTATTACCAACAAATTTAAACAATCCATGCATCATTTGTATTTAAGTTAAATATGTACACAGACTGATTATCTAACATTTGAGAGAGAGAGAGAGATTATCTTACATTTAAGAGAGAGAGAGAGAGATGGGGTTTAACGTCTACTTGACAAAAACTAGATCATTTTGGGACTAACATGTTTTATTTTTATTTTAATAATTTGCTTGCGCCTAGGGGTCTTAGCAGTGGTAGGTAACCAGACAACCCCGAGAAAACCAAAGAGGCTGGACAGGCGACCCTACTCCGTGCCACGTATAACCGGGGATTCGAAACCACGCCAGTTGACTCAATGATGGGCTTTATGATACAGCTTACTATTCGGCAATCCCCCAACCCCAACCCCCTTAACATTTAAGAAAAGAAAATGAAAATATCAACGCTGGATTATCTCTTGGATTTGATACAATCAGATTAATACTTGGTCCACCATGTTTTTCTGCTACCAATAAAAGATGGCAGCGTCTTGTTACTAGCGAGCACCGTAAATTGATAAAATTTTAATTTATCATAACTTTGTCGATACCTGGAATTGAACTATTTTTGGTCTGATTAAAATTATACAATATTGTAGACTGCCGTGGATTCCTATGTTTCTTTATCTAAGCAGGCCTGGAAATAACGGTTTTAGATGTAGCTGACAAAATGTCATACACTAGTGAAATAGTACCTGACTTTTTCATCTTGGGTGCCAGACATGTATTAAAAATATCAATAAAAAAGGAAGAGTCAGACCCAGACAAAATGACAGACACCAGAGGTTTTGTGCCTGACAAAGTCTGAATCTCTGTCTGACATTGTCTGTGTCAGGTGCCTTATTTCCAGGCTTGTTTATCTACATTGTACTGACTAACCAATGTCTGTAATGTTTAGTCTTTAAAGTGGAATATTTGAAATTTGTGCTTAGTATGTAGGAATTATCAAATTAAATAGAAACTGTAAATAGCCATTACAATCTTATCCAACTGTAAAACGTAGTTGTATTTGATGTGGAGAAGTTGAATTTAATGAGTTTTTGTTACCACCTGAAGGACATTATATATTACACCTGACCAACCACCAGTTTCCTTTGATGTATGAGATATGACCAGGTGAAAACATGTGACCTATTTAATCTGTATTGTTGAAAGCGGGGTGGTGTTGACCACCTATTTTAGCAGCTGTACTATAAGCTGTCGGACCAAGCCATTTAGGCAACCCGTAAAGGAGTGGTAATTCAACACTAAAAATGTGTAATTTATGAGAAACATGAAAGTTGTTGATGATATTAGATCTTGTAGACATTCAATGATTTATATCCATATACGTACTTATTAACTAATATTTACCTCATATCACTCTAGACAAATTGTTATATATATAAATGAAATTAAATGGGGTTTAACGTCCTACTGGTCTGCTCTGACCGAGGTAATAAAGACGGGCATACGCCACGAGTTAAATTTTGCCTAGGCAGTGGCACTATGGCCTACTCTTATATCAAGTTTCAAACTGCCAAGGGATCTTTTTCTCATCCGAACAACTAGACAGCTGTCCGTGTCAGGCCCTCCGTCCTGCACCACTGACATGGGAAACTCGTACCCAGAGAAAACCCACTGAGACCTCAGGCAAGGAAACCCCCATGACTGAGTTTGAATTTGATGAAGAGTTGCGGAACGCTGCCGCACAGGCAAAATTTTCCTCATATCCCACAGCATATCTTATGCCCATCGTCATTGAAGAAATATGTTAATAATAATAATAATAATAATAATTGCGTCATTTTACAAGGGTAGCAAATTAGGCCTGAGGCCTTTTTCCAATTTGGCCCTTGGCACAGATCGTGCGAATGATTTCGATCATTAGTGCAGGAAGAAACCGAAGAACTCGGGGGAAACCTGCCTGATCGGACAACGATAAAGTTTTTGCCCTGAGCTGGCATTGAACCCTCGTTGCATTGGTGAGAAGCCGCCTCTCTATCGCCACGGCTATCATTGAAGAAACATTAAAACATTTGATCTCCATTAATCTTTTTTTGCCAATCAGTGGTATTTTATTTTCACACCAGATGAAATACTTTCGGTCTCCATATTTTATTTATTTGTATACAAGCTGTTGCGGCATCAAAGGAAGAATTTCCTCTACATGTTTATTTTTTATTGCCGAAGTGATTAATGTAATCTGTTTTAATTCACTTTTGTCGTTGTAATTTGAATTTAATCATTTATTGACATCTGTGTTATTGTATTTTATTAAAATTTACATTTGATTAAAATCGTATTTTATTTATGCTTGGTTGTTTGTTGTTGATGTTGATGGATTATATGAGTCAGAAACAAAGTTGACTTCAAAGTTAGAATAAAGGTTAAAAATAGAGATGAGAATCATTATTGATAAAAAAACAACATGTTGGTCCATAAATTATTCAACTCGATTAATTCCACCTTATGAAGTTTGCCATTTGAAGTTTGTATTGTTTGGGAATTGTAGCTTACTCTTAGTCAAATGTAATACTAATTGTGCTATTATTTTCGTGTAAGCCAGCCCTTCTTTAAAAGGCGTTTTCTTGATAACAACAGTTGTTACAATAATTTTGTAAGGCTTTAAAAGTAGAAGGAAACCGGAGTACCCAGGAAAAACCTGTTCCTCGTCATGTCCAAACCTGGGATTAAAGTCATTGGCTTGAATAGATGGAAGGTCTTGTGATATACAGTGCACATCAGTAACGTTGTCAATCACAAATTCAGGCAATTTCAGACACGATCCATCGGGTGCCTGTCATTTTGTCTGGCACAGATTTGTCTTTCTTCATCTGATTGAAAATTGATATTGTGAGAGGAAGAATCCTATTTAATTTGTCGAACCTTGTGAACATTCTAATGACAAAAGTAATTATAGTGAAATTTTCAAATTATTCATTTTACATCACCTACTTTCGAACTATTATAGGAAGAATGGCTAGTTCTTATCTATATCTTGAATAATGTAACTTTAATATTTCATATTCTTGTTTGGCACAAAGTTGAAAATGTTAGATACTGGTTCATTAGTGCCTGATATTTCGTCCGGTACAGCTAGAATCATTATTTCCAGACCTGATCTTCTGCTAATCACCATCAGATCAAAGTAGATACCTTTAACTTAAGTATCTCCGTACGTACTTTAACCTTCAATTTATTTTGCTAACTGGACATTTTCCAGCCTCTTGATGAGAAAACAATAATATTGATTGGCGTTAAATAGTCGTTGATTATTGTTAAACCAATCTCTGATCTACTCCTCATCTCTCTGATGTCCCGTCAGTAACTAGGTCAAACTCCCGATTATCACCAAGATCAAAAGACAACTAGGGAGATTACCTTGCTTAGCCTCGCAGCTGAAATCTATATCTCTTGCTTTAAACTCGGAGAATGTAAACATGACGAGGGGGCATTACAACAACCATAGATACACACGCTGAATAGACTGGTGCAATTATACTATTAGAAATTACTAAAGCTATTTTAAGCCGTGTATGCTCTCTGACTTAAAAACTGAATGCATTTATTTGTAGAAAATTGAAATATGATAGTGTTGTGTGTGTTTGTGATTGAGTAATATTAATATGTAGTTGTGGTAATCTGTATATTGACTAGCTTTTATCTACAAAATTATAGTAATTGGATATAAATAAGCTTATTTTACTTTGTAGATTAGATCCATTCTTTTCTATGTCGCTAATCTCCGGTTTTTATGTTTTCCTTATAGCCTTGTGAGCTATTAGTATAGGAAATGAATAGGGTTTAACGTCATACTGTTCTGCTCTGACTGACTTAATGAAGTGTGCTATTAGGGATATTTTGTCTGCCTACTCTTATACCAAATTCTAACTGCCAAGGGATCTTTTATGTGCATACCATTGTGTAAACGGGACCTCATTTTTCGTCCCATCTGAATGACTAGACAACTTTCTAGAGTTGAACATTCACTCAATCCAACTACATGTATGTCAGTTCATTTTTGGAATGAAATGGTATTTTTTTTTTCATTCCATGTACTGATTTTTCTATAGCCATGTTTGAAAAGACTTTTTTGCATAATAGTCTAATGGATGGACAAGATCATAGATGAAAACAATTGGTCAACCAAGTACAGAAACAACACAAAATTTATTCAGAAACAACACAACATATAATCAGATACAACACAAAGTAAAATCAAAAACAACACAAAGTATAATCAGAAACAACGCGAAGTATAATCAGAAACAACACAAAGTATAATCAGAAACAACACAAAGTATAATCAGAAACACAAAGTATAATCAGAAACAACACAAAGTATACTCAGAAACACCACAAAGTATAATCAGAAACAACACAAAGTATAATCAGAAAAAACACAAAGTATAATCAGAAACAACACGAAGAAAATGCCTTAACTGAGATCAAAATCACATACGAACAGTTATTACACTCCATATAGTCAGAAACAGCACAAAGTTTAAAAGGAGATAAAAATCTCAGACTGTTACAACGCTCCATAAAGTTATAAAAGAGTGAAAGTCAATCCATTAATTCTTATTCAATATATTGAGTGAGAGAAATAGGTTTTTATGTTCACGGAGACAGAATTGGGTGAAGCTCTTTCTCTTTCACATCAATACAAATTTTGATAAATGGTCTTATAAATAGAAAGAACATTCAAACTTGTGACTTTTATCTTGATTCATATGAAGAGATTTACATAATCTGTGTCAGGAGGAGGTTTAAAAGTAGATCATGCATAAAATACATTAAATAAAATTTCTAAAAATAGAAGCAAGTATATGGTGGCCTAAATTTTATTGATTCAAAAAGAAAGTAAGAGAGAGAGAGAGACTTGTCTACGATATTACCCTAGGTGGAAGTGGATGTTAAACCCCAGAAACTAACAGACGAAAGAGAGAGAGAGGGACTATGTGGGAAAATCGTGGAAAAATGGAGATATACATGTATAAGCAGCTTACGAAACCTATGCAGTAATCAGTACACTAGTTGGTTTCATTAAATATTGTCATTCTTAGTAGTTCGCCTGTCCAACATCGTGGGTTTTCTCCAGATCCTCTGGTTTTCTCTTACTGCTAAAGACCCCTACGTGCAAGCGAATTATGGAAATAAAAAGAAACCATATGTTAGTTCCGAAGTTTGTGTCAAGTTGACGTTAAACCCCATTTCTCTCTCTCCCTTCTTCATAGTTTACGGATTGTTCTAATCATCAAAGAAAATGATTTTTTATCTCTGTGAGTTCACGTTCTTGTGGTTAGTCTGATATCTGCTGTGTTATCAAATAGTTATTGCCTTTATTTCAACTATTTAATCTCAAATATCAACACGCGTTTAATCTCGCCACTTGATATGTTAATGCCAATATCATCGGCCCGCTTTTTAATCCTCTCCAACACTTTGATCGATAGAGTATGTTGTTTATTTAAGATACAAGTTTTTAAGAGCTCTGTCGAAAAAAAAAAATACCCAATAAAAGGTGAATGAATTTACAGAGTGCTAAAATAACCACAAAGTCTTTTAAAGTTTTGGTTTTTAAGTGGTTGTACTTGGCCATTAATATGTTCTATAAGTTGTTGCAGGAAAATGCATATTTTTACATAAATCTATATTTGTTGAACGTGCCGTTCGTTCACTTGGTATAGAACATTATGAAGAGGCTTACTTATTTTTTTAGGGCAGTGATATGATAAAATAAATATCCACTGCATAGGCATAAATTAACTTGGAATAAATGAAATAAAATGGGGTTTAGTTTACTGTCCTACTTTTCTGCTCCAACTGGGCTAATGAAGAGAGTAACTGGGAATAAAAAAGGATATTACTAAAACTTAATAACAGGGAAGTTTTGTTACGTTATATATTAATATGAATCAAGGAATATTTCTGTGTGTCACAGTCTGCATTTTTATTGATATCTATGTAAAAAGTTAATGAAAGTAGACTAAAATTGTGGAGTTGAGATATTCAAACTTTGCTTATGCTAAGTTCCCACCGTCATGCAATAGTTTTCTCCCTTTTAAGTTGACGATCTAATACATTGTACGTGCAGATACATTCAGATACGTTTTAAGACGATCAATATGATTTCTACAATTGACCTGAATATATCATAGGACCTGATAGGATCTTTACAATTACTCCACGATTAAAACCACAAATTAAATTGTAGCGCTAATCGTGATAGTGGGAACCTTGCATTAGCATTTATTCAAGACATCCCCTCAATAATATTGTAATAGATATCACAATCAAATTCTCTTATCATTAGAATCTAAACTGTTTAAATAGAGCCTTTATTCCCTGTTAAATGAGTGAAAACGGTGAAATTAGACGTAATTAAGTCAGCCACAGGTGGGTGGGTTACTCTTGATGTGAAAATTCAGCAAACCTTTTCCGCCCACTGATCAAAAGACATCTAGAGTTAATCTGCTACTATTTGAACCGTTTAACATTCCATGAACATGGGAAACCAATTATATATATATGTATATCACACAGTCTTTTTATACATATATATATATATATGTAGATAAACTAGTACTATAATAATTTTATGTGCTGTATACTATATAGTGGTTCATAAGATAATTGGGAATTCTTTGGTTATACTGTTGAAAAAAGGCCTGTCACATGGATTGTTAGGCACAAATTCAGGCAGTGTCAGACACAATCCCTGCCATTAGTGCCTGAAATTTCTCGTTATACTGGGCTCTCATCAGGCCTGGAGAAATGGCGCCTGTCATATGGACAGTTAGGTCAAATTAAAGCTGTTTCCAGTAAAAATCGCCCTGGTGCCTGAAATGTTTTGGTTATAGTTGTACAGGGCTGTCTCCAGGCCTGGAAAAAAGGCAATGTTTGGACAGTTTTAGAAACGACATTGTCATTGGTCGAAAAATCAGTCTTTGAACCATGCAATTTTAAAGTAGCCATAGCCCCTATCTTTAACCATTAACAACTATAACTGCGATACCGTTATACATATTTAACGACATCCAATATGATTACAGTAAACTAATCGTCAATTATAATTGTTCGAGAATCGAGATCAAAGGAATGAGTAAATGGTTAAAGGTGAAATATTGTCACAGGTAAACAATTAAGAGGACAATGAGAATTATTAGTTATTATCCACCGGCATATTGACTATTATCTAATTGTTTGCTGATAATTAAAAATCATATTACTCCTGAAGCAAGTTCATGGGTTTTTTTTCTTTTTGGAAATACATGTAGAATACATGCAAAAATGCCTTTTGGGCATTCGTGAGGAAAATCAACACCAAATTATTAACAGCTTGAGGTCATAAAGCGATATATTTATCTATATATACATGTACATTATAGACAACTAATTAGATGTGTATCACTGGTTTATGAATTAAATTATAAACGAGTTAAACTATAACAATGAGACAGTAAGGATAGCATGTATCTACAACTTTTTATCTATATATTTAGTTAATGTAAGGCTGCTAATAACCAATTCAGTTATACAGTGAATCCACTTTAAACCACAATATTATAAAATTTGAATTTCTAAATGAAATGCCAATACAATAATGGTTCAATTCTGTTTGCAGTCGATATAAACAAGCCTGTAAATGTTGATCAGAATCAGGCATCGTTAGTAAGCATCCGACCAAGACGAAAAAGTTAAATTAGCATAAAATTATAATAAGCTATATTGCAGCTTGCACCGAAAAACCTGAACTCCGGTGAATTTGTCATAGATTAAAAAAAACAGAAAAAAAAGGATCTTTTTTTTTTCACAGTTGAGAAAACTTGAAATAAAAGTACACATATGTTGACGTTTTATACACGATAGAGTTTGCCCAGATGACGAGAGTGAGTGTTCGCCAAAACATATGATACACAAAAAAAATATGAAATAGAAACACATGTGACTATATAAAGCCAGAAGATCTATTAGATATTACGGGTGTGTTTCTACACCAGTCTTTCCATGGTTTTGAATTCTTCCATATGTGATTTGTAATTTTTTTGTGAGACACGTTTTTTGCCACGACTTGTACAATAATAAGTCAAATATAAGTATTTGATCTATCGATTATCTATTAAGACTTAGCCGGCCATGTGTGACAAATATCATTGATATTTTGGTTTTGTTTCTTTGATAAATATTCGGTAATCAATTTAAGTACATTTCAGTGTACCTAAATCGTGTTTAAATCTGAAAGTAGGTATGTCCGTATGTGGGTGTCACTAACTAAAGTAGTTTAATTAAGTTTATTTTTAAATGAATTGAATTCTTGTCACGACAGAATTGTTTTAACAATAGCACACCCCGATAAAAATGAAAACATATTTGTTTGACAAACACGGACATTATATTGTTGTAGTGTTTTACATTATATCATAGTGGTTGGTGACTGTGAGAAGAACTTACTGTAAATGAAAGTCACATGGTTACTAGGAAAACACACAAGATGTGTGGTCGATGACTGTCAATTTTAGGTTGTATATAAAGTTAAAATACGGTGTAAAGGATACTGTAGTTTGGTAGAACAGGTTTCTATAACATTACACGCTTCATTCATGGACTGATCCATTTTTTTACGCGGGGTGTGGGAGGAGGGGTTAACATGGTATTCCTGTGTAATGGATATTATCTCAGCTACTTTACCACCCGCTGATGTTCGTCCCATTGTGCTTTTATAACCATGTGTAAATGAATGAAGAGATTCGTTGACCGTCTGCAACCAGCTGATATCCAAGGTCACCCAAACATGCAATTTAAAATCAATGAAAGAAAAAGGTTATGTGATACTTTGAAATGTTAATGGATCTTTCTTTTTTATTTAAAATTTAGGGGGAAAATTAACTAGTTTTTAAAATATTTTTTATTAGTAAAAAAAAATATTCATCCAACCAACATGAAAATGTAAAAAGTTAAGAGTAGAAATCAGGCTACAGATATTGGATCATGACTTTTAGATCCTTTTCTGATTTATTTAAAATTTAGAGGGAAAATGAACTAGTTTTTAAAATATTTTTTATTAGTAAAACAAAATATTCATCCAACCAACATGAAAATGTAAAATGTTAAGAGTAGAAATCAGGCTACGGATATTGGATCATGACTTTTAGATCCTTTTCTGATTATTTAAAATTTAGAGGGAAAATGAACTAGTTTTTAAAATAGTAAAACAAAATATTCGTCCAACAAACATAAAAATGTTAAGAGCAGAAATCAGGCTACGGATATTGGATCATGACTTTTAGAAGATGAAGACAAGTCAAACATCCAATGCGTCTGGTCTTGTTCAAACGTTTGACAAATTATTTGCGTAGATATTTTACGTCTCGGTGATATTAGGGGCACCTGTTGTTAAAAGTATGTTGAAAATCTGAGAAGATTTGATCAAAACCCAACCAAATGAAGGATGTTTGCTCATAGACCATTACCTCAAAGACTAATGGCTGAACTGGACTAGAGAGGACTAGAACAGGCTAAAGCAAACCAGAAAACAGTCATGTTGAAACTAGTTGTCAAACGTGCCATCATGTGGAATATTGACCTGAGGATCGAAATAAAATCAGTGCGAAGTGAGCAAACCTTTATCGACAAAAATACCACCATTTTGCTTTAAACATTATGATTTGTTTAGAGTTTAGTCTGGTGGATTGTTGATAGAAGTGTAAGTTTCATGGTGTGTGTCAATCAAACAGCAGTTTTATTTTGAATTTATCATATCTTTATCATGTATATATAGGCAGAAATAGAGGTTGTTAAACCCTTTCATTCATTCATATATATATATAGGCAATAGGCATTTCTGAAGGAAACCAAGGAATAGTGTTTCAAATCATGTTTGTTTTCCTTTTGAGATGCCATGTTTGTTTAGCCTGGAAATAAGGCACCTGTCACAGACAATGTCAGGTGCAGGTCTTTTTATTATCTTAGTGTTTATAGTGGAGCCCTATGCTATTTCACTATCAGGCCTTTTTATCTAATATTATCGAATCAAATTACTTAGATTTGGATTTTTATCCTAGTCAAAATTTGGTGAAACAGGCTCCAGGTTTATTATATGGTGCCTGACATTTTGTTAGGTGCAACTCTAGTCCGTTTGTTCCATGTACCTTTTGAAGTTATTTAATTAACCGTATCTCATCTTTACCTGGATAAATGGTAACCTGGATATATTTTATTTTTTGCCGTTAAATAGGAAAATAAAGTATACATTTTAATCGTTGCAAATGTTTATTGACAATCTTATCAGTGCAACCCTAAACCTGCCAAAACTCTTGTTTTCGAGTGCAGCTACATAATCCATAGACGGTTTCAACAAAAGATTATAATTGCCTTGACAGAGGTAAATGAAAGAATGTCCTGATCTACGGATTTCAATTTAAAATCGTTTTAAAATCGTGTACTTGACTTCAGTTTACGGCGTGGTTCACCTCATCTACGCCAGTTTAGGACATTTTTAAATACCCATATGTTTGTTGTGAGTCAATACAGCCAACATCCATATTGAAGAGAATGCCTTTGTGGGTTGTCTTGGCTTTGTTTAAAATAAGATAATAATGATTTGGCAGACACAAGCTTCACTAAAATGGAGGATTTTCAGAGACGTTTTTCTGTAAATGGTTAATCTTGGCAAACTTGTACCAGAGTGCAACAAAAGACAACTCTAAAGTAGAATATATTTCACACTCTACTGCAGTACGTACGCTCAAAATTCTTTAAAACACGTTAAATACTTTTGAATTTATGTAATCAAAATTTGATGATAAACAAGAATTCTACAAAACGATTTGATTATATTAAGGTTTAAATTGATCAGGTTAATATTAACAATGAAAAGAAACATTTAAAAAAAAAAATTTAAGTTTAACTTTTTAAAATAGATTAAAAGTGGTTTCAGGGATTTTAGATGGAACAAGCATACCCTGCCTTTTACAAGATGCATGTGAATATTTATAGTCAAATGAATCGATGGTTATAAAGACAACAACCATTTATATGGAATACAAAGTTCCCAAAGTATTTTCCAATGTCGTTTCCCCTTGTAAGTGTTGCAGGACAGAGGTTCTGACTAGGAATAGTATCGGAACAAAAAACAGAGATCTGCGTGCTTGTGTTAGACCTCCTGACAGTTGGAATTCAAAATAACTATAGCCTACGCCATATTAAATTGGTTGTTGCAAAAAAATAGGATGTTAAATCCCATTTCTTTTCTTTTCACTAAATGACCACAGTGACCAGTATCTGTAAGAGCTAGTTGGTCTGTTTCTGATTGTATGTCATTAAGTTTCTTCGTATCCCAAACATCAAACCAGTTAACTACCCGACAAACAGAGAGACACACAGAAGGATCAGGCCCGGTTTATAAACGTAGCTAGATCAAAGACCATGCGTCCATAGAAAGGAATGCCTTTACTTGTGCTTGGCCCGATCTCTAACTGCTTGTCTATTTATTTTACTGGCATTTTAAACTGGGAGATATCTTCTAGGGGTCATCGAGATCAAGGTTACAGGAGGTGCTCTTTAGTTATTGGAGGATAAAAAAGACAAAAAGTCGTTTAAATATGCCCCGTATAATATACAGTTTAAATAAACCATAAACGTATAATGCTATTATAGTTCATTCCTCACAGGTTATAACAATAATCATACAACACATAACTCAGGGTGTAACTTACAAACAAATCAAATGAAACAATTTCTCCCGGGTAACTCCCTCCCCCCACACCTTCACACAATAAATAGATAGGGAGATATAGGGTTTAATGTCAACTTGACACAAACTCAATAATTTTGGGACTAACATGTCCCAATTTGATTTAAATAATTATCTTGTGCGTAGGGGTGTTAAGCAGTGGGAGGAAACCAGAGGACCCAGAGAAAACACATGAGGTTAAAGGGAGCTCCATTATTGTATATATAATTCCTCATTTATTCATAAACAAAAGGCAATGTGTACACAGGACCTTGATTTCTGTCCCTTCCAAACTACTAGTCCTGCTGGTCTGAAAAGGGTAAGCCAGGTCGGAAAATCCCAATTAACTTTCTCTGCCATCACTGCCAGGCTAGTAAACCAGGGTCCTACCCACTTAGTCACCATGGCTCCCCAATGAGTAAGGAGCTGGCTCGCTAACCTGGAGGTTCCGGGTTCAATCCTGATGTTGGACAACAAAGTTCCTTGGGTTTTTCTGCCGTTGTTTCCCCTTGTTTAAGGTGCAGGAAGAAGGGTCTGGTAGTCCATATGGGACAAAAACAATTGCCCCTCATAGCACATTGCATGGACATGATGATGATGACATATGCAGGTCTTCATTAGCCCAAATTGAGCAGAAAAGTAGAAGGTTAAACCTAGTCTCTCTCTCTCTCTCTCTTTCTCTCTCTCTCTCTCTCAAAAATAGATGTTGTGATTGTGTAGTTGATCAAATTGTTTTTCGTTTTGACAAAAAGGGGTTTTGTTGCTTTGTACTGCATATTAGTGCAATCAAATAACATTTTGATAATGTTAAAACTACAAAGATCTTATGTTTAGTCTCCATTTGACACAAAGGTTAGGTTTTGTTTGGCTTTCTTTTAAAAGTATAGTATGTTTATACAAAATCAAAAATAAGAAAAAAAACTTGTCTTTACTAAAGTATTAGTAAAGTACCTGGATAACTTTGTGAAGATAACTGTTCAAAGACTGGTCGTTCTTTACAAAACATGATCTTAGGTCATCCAGTGCACAATCTCCTTTTCATGTTTGATTGAGGTCCTTTCTACATCTTTTTTATCAATAGGATTTTATTGGCAGTGAGGAGTTACATGTACATGTATATATTGGGCAGTGTGTTATTTATAAACACCTATGTCATGTACAGAATGTAGTTTACTCAGCTCAATATTTAGTTATAGTCTATTGGTTATTTTAAAAATTGATTCATTACCATCATCATTGTCATACAGCCTGTCATTGAGTCAACTGGCATGGTTTCGAATCCCCGGTTGTACGTGACAAGGAGTAGGGTTGCCTGTCCAACCTCGGGTGTTTTCTCTACTAAAGACACCTACGCACAAGCGAATTATTGAAATAAAATTAAACCATTTTTTTCCCCAAAATGACCTAGTTTATGTGGAGTGGATGTTAAACCCCATTTTTCTCTTCCTCTCTCTGTCATTGTTGTTAAGTCATTGTACTTTTGAAATCTTTTTAAACGAAATGGGGTTTAATGTCCTTCTGTAGAGACAGGCACATGCCATATAGTGTGCTATGAGGAATATTTAGCCTGGACAGCAGCACTACGGCCTACTGTGATTGGATCTTTTACGTGCACACCAATGTGTACACAGGACCTGGCTTTTTCATCCCCTCCAAACGAATATATGTTGTCCCTTGTTCCGACGAACTTTCTCACTGTGGCTACCCTTTAAACAAAAGAAGAGGATTTTATATTTGTATCAAAACCTTTGTATTTTCTTGTCATAAATAAAAAAAACCAAGTACGAACAATCTAAACCATTAGACAAAATTTGAAGTCCTAAAAAATCGGTATAGGCAAATTAGTTTAATCAGCATATGGACAGTTCACCGTGGTAACAGGTGTCTGGAAGAGTAAGCTTACCCTGCCCGGTGCCACACCTACTATAGCTGCATCCGAACTATTAGGCGAAATAAAAATCTTAATAAATCAAAGAGTTTTTATTTTTGTGACATTTGACTACAATATAGTTAAATTTATGACTTTTCTAACTTTATGAATATGTTGACAGTCATCTCTCTGGAACTACGTTTTTGCTTGGCATATTTCTTGGAAGAATCTGGTTTTAGTTACAAAATGATTAGTGAGGGGTTGCTAGATTATATTGTTTTGTATATTTCTTTTCATTTTAGACTTCTCTAACTCAAAAAGTATTCCACAGTTCTGCTCGGGCTTACATACAAATTTTGCATTCAAGATAAAGTTTGAAAAAAAATTTCATGAATTTATTTAAGGTCGTCCTAATACTACGAGTTTATGCTGAATTATAAACTGTTCAATCTGTTTTTTTTATAATTAGCGTTTATTTGATAAGAAAAGGTTAAACTGGTTATTAATAGTTGATATTTGTTTATGAATTTACGGCTTTGCACACATTTGTTTTCCATGTAAGATAACGCATAAATGTCATCAACGGATACTCATCTTTATTTTAAGATGGAGGAGAATAAGGCGTAGGTAAATGTCAATCGTAGAGTAATTGTGCGTAATATTCTTCTGATCAAGATTTTGTTTAATTTGGCATCTTAACCTTTCAACAACCAATCCTGTTGCAATAGGGAGCCGCAAATATTGTTTTCAATCTTTATACTCTGAGTAATTGATTATAACTCAAATCGGATAGGTACCACCATGCACATTGAAAGTGATTAGTGAAAGTGATCCCTAAAATTTTCAAATATCACACACATGCATGAACAAACAATAGGGAGCTACCACGATGTTAAACTATCTCTCTCTCTTGCTTTCTAACAGATTTGAAAGTGACTGCCTGGGCAAAATTCTCCCCAACTTATGAATATTGGAACGGACAACAAATACGTTGAAATTTGTTCAAAATCAAATACAATTTCAGTCTCAAAAAGAAATAACAAAAACATACATTCTAGCTTCTAAATATTAAAATTGGCTGAAAGTTTTTCAAGGTTAAATTATAAAGCTTTGCATTGTAATCAATAACAATGACTAAGCCTTTAATTTGATCAAAATGGCTGTATAAACAGATGCAAACAATTAGCATGTAGAAGCTAGAATGATAATTTCCAGAACTACTTGTTTGATCCTTTGAAGTTTTAAGACAAGAAAAAAAAAAGTATTATTATTAATAAGTAGTAATAGGAATAAGTGAAAGGACAATATCTTTCTGAAGATTTGAAAGGTAATGGTATTAAATTACAAACACTGCAAGGTTTTGATACCAGAGGCCATCATTTATCATAATAAAAATATAGCCTTTGTTTCGTATCTTCACAACAATATCTCGTTTCCTTGCCTTTTTACACTTCAAACACACTCTTTTATTTTTTGGGTTTTCATTCTATTGATGAATTTTAAAAAAAAAAATCCTTTTCAAGTTTTTTCCTTATTTTTGTGTGATTTAAAACTTTTTTGCATTTTTTGTTTGTGTTCATCGTGTACTAATGAAGTTTATTTGAAATAAATTATTTAAAAAGCGGATTTCCTATTCTTTTATGTCTTTGAAATGATGGCATTTGATGCATCTTTGTATCTGTCTTTTGAGAAAAAAAGGTTTTCTTTTAGTTTAACTTTGTTTACTTAAATTTTGAAAAAGAAAAATTTCTTTGAAATTACGACTTAAAATGATGAATCAAAACAAAGTTGTGGAAAAAGAATTTCAAGGTTTGTGAATTCATAAAAAGGTTGCAGCCTTTTCATCATTCTGACAAATTTTCTGGTGGCGGAAATTAAAGGTAAATGTTATCTTTTCCAGACAATTTTATCGTTCTCATCAAATTCGGTCACATACTTTTTTTTTATTATCATAACTCTTCGCCATAATTAAAATAGGTTTATTGCCGTATAGTTACATGTCTTGGTGTGATTTAGTGATCTAAATAGGTTCTAGAAATGATTTGATAAAAATACAGGAATAACATCCACAATAAAGATAAGATTTTTTTTTATAGCTTATGGAGACTTATTGCGTTTTTTTCTCCAATTTTTGTTCTGATCTGCCAAATTAAACTTATATTATGCAAGATGTAAATCTGCCTATTGCAGGTCTTTCTTTAGGCCTTAAGCCTTAAATGTTAGATAAACTATTAATAAGGAATTTATTAACTAACATGACAATACCATAATGCCATCTTATTGGTACGATTTTAAACAGATTTGAATCTGATCTGCGATTCAGTGACTGTTCCTGATTAACCGTAAAAAGGATTATCGAGACATCAAACAAAAGGACATGAATAATTGAACTGATAAGTGATATCAGGTGTTCTAGAAAGAGTAAGCATACCCTGCTTCATGCATGACCCAGGCAGCAGACCAACAGTCTACTATTATTTGGATTTACAAGATACTGCTCAGGCCTTTTATCCTGCACCACTGACATTGGGAAACCAAACTTGAAAATCCTGAGGAACTTCCAATCTACTGAGATCAGACTCGGGACCTCCTCGTTAGTAAACCATTGCCGTTCTTGTCATGGGGTGGTTTCCCCTTGTCAGTGATGCAGGACAGAGGGTGTGTGTTATGGACAGGTGTCTAGTTGTTTGGATGGGATGGAAAACACTATTCCCGTGTACATATTGAAGTGTATGTAAAAGATGCCTTGGCAGTTGGAATTCGACATAAGAGTAGTCTGTGGCACTTTCCATGCAAAATTTCCCTCATAGCACAATGCATAGCGTATGCCTGTCTTCATTAGCCCTGTTGGAGCAAAACAGTAGGATGTTGAACCTGAGAAAAAAAAAACTACACATATATCATGAGGGGCTACTTATCTTTAATCTCAGATATGTAAAAACATGCACTACAATGAAAGAAAAGACAACTAAATGACATGTTTTTAGGGTTGTTGAAGTTTGTGTGGTGAGGAGATCTAACAAGTTATTGAAGTTAGATGTGTAGATATAAACACCTACCTATTATAGAGGTGTATGTTACAGGTCTCTCTGTATGATAAATTACACCTGTCTAGATAGGTCTACCTATCACCATACCTACCACATAGATGTGTAAAAACTTCTAGACTTGTTTTACAAACTTGTTAACCATGTCAGATTAAACTATACTCGACCATACTTTCAATTTATCAATCATTTCTTCTTAGTAAAAAAATATCTCTAAATATTTATTTTAATGCAGCATAACAGATTTAGATTAAACTATACCCCTACTTTCAATTTATCAATCATTTCTTCTTGGTAAAAAATATCTCTAAATATTTATTTTAATGTACCATTCAGATTTAGATTTAACAATCATTTGTTTTAGTAAAAATATCTTAAAATAATCATTTTACAATTTACTTGCATTTCTTTTTATAAAAATAACACAAAAAAACAATTATTTTGAATATCTGTGACTGATTTAAATTTATGTACCGGTACATACAATTAAATTATATTTAAATCTACTGTGTTGTGTATATTTTTCTAATTTCAAGTGGAAACTGTAAGCAAAACTTTGGCAAAACTTTTCAAACTGGCAGTTATTTAGAAATTCTTGTTCTGTGGTTGAACAGAGCTGTTATCATGAATAGCAGGATGGGTTTTTCTTAAAAAAATAATTTAGAAACTAGTTCGATAAAAATGATACTTTATAAAAAAAAATAAAAATACAAATGAATGTACATGTAAAAGATCTCCTGGTATGAGGAACTTGTTTGTATTTTAACAACAATTGTTTAGAAACTCCTGTTTAGTGGTTGATCAAGACTGTTACCTTTTAATAGCCGGTTGTTTCAATTTTTAAAAAAAAGAATTAACAAAGTAATTTTAAGACTATCAGTTGTT
This sequence comes from Patella pellucida, assembly GCA_917208275.1. Classification (NCBI taxonomy): domain Eukaryota; kingdom Metazoa; phylum Mollusca; class Gastropoda; family Patellidae; genus Patella; species Patella pellucida. Next base: position 71,705,162 of record OU795039.1, read on the forward strand.
GAGTTTTATCAGTTGTTGGGTTTTTTAATGTGTAAAATCTGCTTTTTATGTGAGGAAATCTGTTTGGTTTTGATGTTGGGTGTGTGATCTCGAAGTTCTTGAACATAAAAAGGTCTTTTGACTATTTATCTAGCAATTAACATTCTTAGAATATAAGGTGTAATGGATTATTGGCACCGATTCATCATGATACAGATCTGTATAATGGTCTTGTCTTTGATGTTTAAATCAAATGATGCCTGGAAATTGAGTACCGGTATATTTAGTCAAGATGTTCAAATCTCCAACGGTTCTTTATTTTATTTGATATTAAAAACAATTTTTATGCACTTAAGACTTCATTATATTAAGAATTGAAATGATTAGGGGACAGCAAGGTCCCTTAAAGGGAAGGTATAAAATGTGAAACGGACTAGAATCTGGGAATTGCTAAATTCACATATCTCCCTAGTACATATATAGGCCTACATATGTTAAATTCCTTTTGATGCCTTAATGTCATTCATGGGTAAATATTCAATTTAAACAGATAACAATAATATTGTTCATATTTTAGTTGAATAAGAGCCCGTTGCGTCACAAGTAGCTTGGCAGTAAAAGCTTGTACTCATGTACTTGAATTTTATACATGTAATGCTGGAATTTGATTAGGGTTAAAGGGAGATAATTTATGATTTTAATTTTATTTTCTCTCATGGTGAGAGATAGTTGATATTTAATTGGTATAATAGAAATGGATCTTTATGCATTTTATATATTTTTTTGCACATGAATGGAAATGAAAGTTTATTGAATTAGGACATAAATGGTTTTCTTCTTTTTTATTGCAGGAATTATCCATATGCGTAGCTGACAAAGAAGATGGATCCCCATTACGTGGTAAGTTATCTCTTTGATGTCTAAGAATTCCAGATTGTAATTAAGTATTAAAAAAACAGAAAATAAATTGAGAAGCAAAGTTTTATAATCTAGATAATGTAAATAAAATTGTTGCTGAGAATAAAATTCCATTAGCGTCTCTTCAGGTGTTTTTTTATTAAAAGAATTGATTTGAAGGCTAATAGGTAAATTGTGATAAAAGATTTTGTTTATAAGGAAAAAAAAATGCTTTCATGTAATTAAAAGATTTCTGCTCATCAAAGGACGGGAAACAAGTTTGAGCCAATAGACAGGACATGTCGTTATGTTTATTTGTCTTTTCGCCATAAGAAATGTCAAGAGTTTTCGGGAAACAATAGAGTATTAAATGGATAATTATGGCACTGTTCAATAAATGACAATCTAAAACTCCATCAGATGTTTAAATATTTATAATCAATTTTCCTTTACCATGATGTGTGGTAATTTAATGTATAAAACCCACCATTGACAGGTAAATAAAAAAATACATGGTGATTAAAAATAAAACCACCACAAACAAATAGCTGTACCTGTCAAATGTCGTTACTCAATTGATAGGAACAGGTTTCTCTTTGATCTTAATCAATCAGCCGGAAAACTCTTTGATCTTCAAACAAATCATTGAAGCAAAGAGAAGAACAAAGGAAATCTAGCGATTTGTCAATAATGTATGAGAGTTTGCCTGTGAAACACACGTTCAAAGCAGAAGTTGTGGAGAATAACAGTTGAAGTTTAAACAAACTGTACCCTGTGTTGTTAATGTTTATTGGTCATTTGTAAACACTGGATTTATCAAATGGAAATATTAATAGGTAATATTTTTATTTGTCTTTTATATGTCTACATGTTCTGGTTGAAAACAACTACATGTAGGCCCTACTGCATTATCAATGTTGTTTATACAAAAAGGGACCTGTTCACATAAGTCAACACTTTATACATTACAAATTTGTATAATAAGGGTCCTGTTGCACACATCCCGAATTTGTATTAAAAGGTCGAGTTGTCAGATTTAATTCAGCTTGAATTCATATTTAAATTTGTATTAAAGGGGGTCCTGTTGTCAGAATCTATACCTATACATTTGGAATTTGTATTAAAGGGGTCCTGTTGTCAGACTTTATGCATGTACATCATACATTTACATAAATAGGGTCCTCTTGCCAGACTTCAAACGTCATGAGTTTCTGTTAAAAGGGTCCTGTTGCCGTTGCCAGATAATATCAAACTGATCCCTCATGAATGTTACTGTATTCACAAAGCATTCTCAGAATTAAGAATTTACTCAATAATATCGTTCGCCTTATTTTAACTAGAATATAGTCCTTTATAAAACTTTTGTTATTTTAATGTATCAAATGCATCAATGAGAAACTACGTGCAAAGTTTTATGTTCCTTGATCAAAGATATTCCTCATAAACAGTGATTGCAAGTTGAGTAAATTCTTAACTTAAGTCTGAGAATACTTTGTGACCTCGTAGCCTGGTATTCTGTCCTCTGCATAATTTACACTTTCTGTTTCCTACATGCCCCTCGAACATAAACAAGAAATTTTATGTGTAAAATGTACATCCCATTTACATAAGTACATATACACTGTCATACTAAACACCTGTTTTAAACCTACAAGGTGTTGATTTAAAAATAAAAGTTTTAAAAAAACCTCCTTTGATCTGTCAGACTAGATGACATATGTACATTGCACTTAAAGTTGCTAAACCATGCCCTCATTTTTCTTACCAAAATGCATTCTCTTTTTATTTAAAAGAATTGTTCAATGTTATAGAGATAATTTGACCCAAGCAGCACTGTCGATTCTTTGAAGTCTTACTGTCAAGTACTCTTTTATGTCATCTGGACAGTAATTGGACAATTATTATTCATAAATTTAAATAAAAGTTTTTACAGCCCTTGCAATTAATGCAATTTTAACGGTTGGTTTGTTGACTTAGAAAGTGTGTTTAGTCATTAGGATGGGACAGAAAAACAAGTCCACACATGTACTCATTGGAGTGAACATCAAAGATCTCTTGACTGTTGGAATCGAAGCAGATTAGGCAAAAATGCTGTGGTCCTGGTAAAATTCTTCTACTTCGTTTTAACCACGAAACCATAAAAAAACAAGGTATTGACGACACTTTAAACCTCATTCCCTTCCCAGTCACAGAAGATCCAGGTACACCTGTAATCACAGAACAGTCAGGTACACTTCTAATGAGAATCTCACAGAAGGGCTGCATACATCTATAAGGGTAATCTCACAGAAGGGCCAGGTACATCTATAATGAGGATCTCACAGAAGGGCCAGGTACACCTATAATGAGGATCTCACAGAAGGGCTAGGCACACTTGTAACCGGAATCTCACAGAAGGGCTAGTTACACCTATAATGACAGCCAGGTACACTTGTAATGAGAATCTCACAGAAGGGCTAGGTACACTTTTAACAGGAATCTCACAGAAGGGCTAGGTACACTTTTAACCGGAGTCTCACAGAAGGGCTAGGTACACCTTTAATGAGGATCTCACAGAAGGGCTAGGTACACCTATAATGAGGATCTCACAGAAGGGCTAGTTACACCTATAATGAGAATCTCAATAAGGGCTAGGTACACCTATAATGAGGAACTCACAGAAGGGCTCTAGAGGTACACCTATAATAAGGATCTCACAGAAAGGCCAGGTACGCTTGTAACAAGGATCTCACAAAAGGGCTCTAGAGGTACACCTATAATGAGGATCTCACAGAAGGGCTAGTTACACCTATAATGAGAATCTCACAGAAGGGCCAGGTACACCTATAATGATAATCTCAATAAGGGCTAGGTACACCTATAATGAGGATCTCACAGAAGGGCTAGTTACACCTATAATGAGGATCTCACAGAAGGGCTAGGTACACCTATAATGAGGATCTCACAGAAGGTCTAGGTACACCTATAATGAGGATCTCACAAAAGGGCTGTAACAAGGATCTACGTTTCTGTTAAATTCCTTCGCATCAATTGAATAGATTATTTACATTTTAGACATTAATACTTCTAAACATGATTAATTTATCTGGAGAATGCTTGGAATGTGATTGTATTATTTATATGAGAGAGAACTACTACGCACATCTTATTTATTTATCATTTATCATAAACAAAAAAAACAACTTATTTACATCACAACTTTATTCAGTGACGTAGGCAGGATATTTGATAAGAGGGGGCAGAGGGGTACTCCTCAGATTATTTTTGAAAAATAGGGGTGCCATTGGTGATTGATAGTGCATATCTGGACACTTATTTAATATTCAGTTTCCTCCATCATCCTCACCTTCGTTAACCTGGAGGTCCTGTGTTTGATCCTTGCGTTGGCCCAAAAAATTCATCAGGATTTTGTTGTGTGGTTTCCTCTTGTCAGCGGTGAGGATGGAGGTCCTGGGAAGGGGCAACATATAATCATTTGGATGGGACAAAATCTGAGGTCCTGTGTACACATTGGCGTGCATGTAAAAGATCCCTTGACAGTTGGAATCGATAAAAGCATTAAACATTCACATTCAATAGAAACAGAATGATAAGTTAACTTTTTATATTATTATTTAGAGAGTCTCAGGACCCTAGGAAGGCTCCTACCCGGATCCACCGCCAACTTTATTTGAGGAAATAACACAAAATATTCAAAAAACAGTTTTCTTAAAACACATCTCTTATCATCAAATAAATTCCGTCACTCACTCTGCCTATCCTTGATGTAGAATTTGTTTATTACAAGAATATGGCATCAGTCTTACTCAATTGTCTCTTTGTATTAAAGATACATTCATTTATTATCTCTCCATAAAACTGTTATAACTCCCCAGAAGAAAACTCCAGGAGAATTTATTAAGAGGATAACCTGTTTTAATTACATGCACAAGAAGATAATGTCGCTTTCCTTTATAAATGCATAAATTTGATGTGCTCCTTTCTTGTACTTTATGACAGTTATTTGTTTAATGGATTTTTAAATACCCCTGGAGTACATGTTCTTGTCTTTTTATTTCTTTGTTTGTACGCAGTTACCTATGGAATGTGTTTTCTGTTTTAATCTTGTTACATTCTGGTTGTTTGCATAAATGCATTCTTGTATAAATATATGTATAAGCCAAGAAAGCTGATACAAAACTACAAAACACACAAATGATGTACCATGTAGGCTTGCATGTAATTATACCTTTAAGGGTCAGGGTCATGGCAATAAATTTGCATATAAACTTGTTAGATTAAACTTAGCAAGGGACAATGTATAGTCAAACAGATGGGACAAAAAAAAGAGACCCGATGTACACATTAAGGTGCACGTAAACCAGTTGGAATTCAGTTTAATAGTAGGCTCCTAGCACACTGTATGGTGTACACTGTATGCCCGTTTTCATTAACCAAGTCAGAGCAGAACAGAAGGACGTTAAACCCCAGTTCATTTGTTTGATTTAAAAATTATGTTTGATTTAAAAATGAATTGATTAATTTAAAAATGAATGATTAATTTAAAAATGAATGATTAATTTAAAAATGAATTGATTAATTTAAAAATGAATTGATTAATTTAAAAATGAATTGATTAATTTAAAAATGAATTGATTAATTTAAAAATGAATTGATTAATTTAAAAATGAATTGATTAATTTAAAAATGAATTGATTAATTTAAAAATGAATTGATTAATTTAAAAATGAATTGATTAATTTAAAAATGAATTGATTAATTTAAAAATGAATTGATTAATTTAAAAATGAATTGATTAATTTAAAAATGAATTGATTAATTTAAAAATGAATTGATTAATTTAAAAATGAATTGATTAATTTAAAAATGAATTGATTAATTTATTGGAAAGTCAACCTTTCAATAATATAAGGAATCAACAGAAATTAATGAAGATTTTCAAGCCTAGATCTCACTTGTCAAAAGTGGCACCAGTCAGGCTAACAGCTTGCATGGAAAATTTGTAAAGGCATTTGGATGGGACTTCCCCTAAAAAGACACATGGTACTACTCATAAAATCCCTTGGCAGTTGTAATGTGAAGGGGAGGGTTGGGATGGCCTAGTGGTCTAGAGTGCCGCGCTTCGACCTCTAGCTGGCCGGCCACCTCTTGCTTGCGTCTGTGGTTATGAGCCCCGGCGTGAGCGTATGTGGCATGGAGATAGGGGCGCCTTCTCAACCTCATGGGTTTCCTCCAAGCACTCCGGTTTCCTCCCACTGCTAAAGACCCCTACGCGCAAGCGAATTATTGAAATAAATTTAAACCATATGTTAGTCCCAAAATGACCTTGTTGTGTTTAGTGGACATTAAACCCCATTTCTCTCTCTCTCTGTAATGTGAAGGAGACTTGGCAGGAAAGTGGCTGTTCATGAGGGGAGGTGATGTGATCACGGCAATGCATTGATTACCTACATTCAGAATTGTTTTTATTGCTGTTAGTTGCTTTGGATGGTAAACAACTTACAAGAAACAAAGTCAATGGTACAAATGGATCATACACTTAACAGTTCTCTCATTTCAAGATGTTTTAACATCGAAAAGACAAACACATTTGGTGAAGAGACAGTATCCCCTATTTCATTGCTTTCTTTGACTTTGACACCAATGACACCTTCCCTGCCATAATGACGGGTGGACAGTGGACGCTGGTCAATGTGAAGGACAATGACCACAATTGATCATGAAGTTATTAGTAGCTGGACTATTTCTCATATATCATGTTCGTTATCATACAGATTGTTTACAGTCATAATATACCTCTAAAAGATAACATGGACTCACATATCTTCTTGGCCATCCCACAACATTTCTTCCTTTGTACCTTCTGTTTATTTTATAAACTGAAAACAGACTTAAAAGAGATGAGAATATTTGCAGGCTAGAAATATGATATTCTGTTATTGCGGGCTTGTTATTTTTGGATATTATTTTAGGCCTATTTTAAGAGAAGAGAGGATAACATTGGTTTTGCTTTGATCTCCGGCTGTATCAACCTGATTGAAATATACGTTCCGGGTTTATGTCTTTGATTTAATAGGTTTTCATACATTATTAAAAGAAGGTTAATGAGCTTTTAGAAGCTTTTTGTACTAAGAGACTGGAGAGAGAGGGAGAGAAATGGGGTTGAGCATCCACTTGACACAAACTAGGTTATTTCGGGACTAACTCATGGTCAAATTTTATTTTAATAATTTGCTTGCACGTAGGGGTCTTTATTTGGGACTAACTTATGATCGAATTTTATTTCAATAATTTGCTTGCACGTAGGTTTTTTTATTTTGGGACTAACTTATGGTCGAATTTTATTTCAATAATTTGCTTGCACGTAGGGGTCTTTACGGAGAAAACCCACAAGGATGGACAGGCATTCCTGCTCCTTGTCACGTACAAACAGGGATTCAAAACAAGTATTCTTTAGAGCCTATAACTGAATTGTTATATAAATGACACGAAGAATCAAGAATGACGTAGACCATAAACTATCAGATGTTTTACAGCAGTATAACTTTGTGATTCATTTAAGCTTATATGGTTTTCACCTTAGTGACTTTGTAATTTATTTAAATTTATAAAAATACTGAAAGAATCATTCATTTAGAGAAAAAGGTTTTTGAAAAGGAAAGTGAGTTTCAATTGTCAGAAATAGTATCTCTGTAGTTGAAGCTTAGATGACAAATGCCTCGACCTACTGAAAAAATCAGAATAGAATGAACAAGCTCTCGCGTAACGAATTAGCTGAGACACAAACAAATATAAACTATGATGAGGCATATTTAAATATAAACTATGATGAAACATATTCAAAAATAAACTATTATGAGGCATATTTAAATATAAACTATGAAGAGGCATATTTGAATATAAACTATGATGAAACATATTCGAATATAAAAAATCGCTTCTGAAAGAATGGGGTGAATTGTATGAACGAAATATAGAATTGTTATTTAAGAGACTTTAAGATGGTAGTATGAAATTAATAGAAACCTATCTAAACTTTAATGGAACATAACTTACGTTAGCATTGACAGACTTAAATAATTGTTGGACCAAAATGCTTTTTTAATAGAAGTACCTTTTCTTGTAGTATGGTCTCAAATTCTATATTTTGTTGCTAAGTAACAGCTTTAACATACTGTTATATATCTTAATAAATTATATTAAATTTAACACGCAAGAATGATTTTTTGGAGGATACGTATAACCCTAATATAATTTCGTTAATGTTGAACTTTTGATAGTAATAATGATTTAAGAAGTTCTCTGTATGATTCATTTCAATTTAACACTAAAAGAATTAATCCTCAGTAATTAAAACCTGGGTTAAGTATTACTATTATTTATCCTTCAAAGTCTTGAGTGTTTAAAATTAAATTTTATCAAATAAGTGAAAGCTGTCACCATATTGTACGTGACATGTCATTTACCCTGAGCAGTAGTATAATAGGCCTACATGTATGTTGGTGAAATAGAGTGACAAATGAGGAAAGCTTGTTAAATCTTTGACCTTGTGGAAGATATTTGAATTATTACAGTGACAGAATCTACTCAACAAGCCTAGTAGTAGTAGAAGTTACAAGTAATTATCATACCTGAGAGTTTGTTTTAATAGTATACACTCTATCTATATACACCTGTAGTAGTCTACATATAAGTAATAAGGTCTTACACAACTTCTATCTAATAGATAATGCTGTGATCTTATCTTAAATCTGTTGTTACCTGAAATACTGGATTGAGAGGATTAAGACTGATATTTATTGAAAATAGAAGATATATATAGTTTGTTATGAGGATTGAATTTAAGTAAAGTGTGTTTGTGAACAACAAATTGAAAGTAGAAATTTGATGAAGAGGATCTGTAGTTCTTGTGAGGATTAAACTTAGTCATGTTTTGGATCGAGAAATTGAAAGTAGAAATTTGATGATGAATATATATCTATAGTTTATTGTGATTAATCTGTTATTGGAAGAAAGAAGACCCCCAAAAACGGCAACTAGAAAAGACTTAATGTAATATTTTTGTGAAGTTTGAGTTTTTGTTTAAAGAGAACAACAGTGGCGGTAAAAGTGTGTAGAGATGGGTGGTATTATGTCAAAAATTAAATGTAAAAAGTATAAAAAATATAAATATACAAAACAATCAGTTCAACAGTTTCTACTCGATTCAACTTTTAATACAGGTTAGAATGTCAAGATTTTCTTTATTTTGTTCGTTTATCTGCTGTTATTGCAGGGAAATGAAATGGGGTTTAACGTCCTCCTGTTCTGCTTCTAAACTGGGCTAATGTTTTGAGTGGACCATAAATCCTATTTCTTTCTCTCTTTTTGATCTGACAGTTAACTTAAGTAGTGTATTCTGTCTAGTTCATGTATTTGGCGTTATGGTGGCTCAGTGAATAAGGCACTGAGTCCCTAACAGAAAGCCTTTGGTTCACTGCCCGGAATCGGCAGAGAAAGTTCCTAAGGATGTTTTCCTTTGGCAGTGGTGCAGGATATAGAGCTTGGTCATTCGAATGACCCACATAGATCCCCATTTCGTTTCAGCTCTTTTTTTTTTTTTTTTTTTTTTTTTGAATTGTTTGTTTGTTGTTGTTTTTTGAGTATGGTGTCTTGTCGCTATGTTTGTCTTTTGTGTAAATCATATGTGGTGCAGTCCCCCTGCACTTACTATTATATTCTACCGCAGCCATGGTGGTCGAACACATGCTCGCTCTGTAGATCATTAGGATAAGGTCTATCATCAAGGGGGGGATTGGGTGGTCTAGTGGTGTAACATGCACGTTGGATCAGAAGGTCTGTCGTTGAGTCAAGTGTTGTGGTTTCGAATTCCCACTAGTACGTGACATGGAGGAGGGTCGCCTATTCAACCCAACTCCACCCCCACCCCATCCGATCTCTTTTCCTCCAACTGCACTGCACACAATATAAATCATTCAAATAAAGTTAAACTATATGTTAGTCCCAAAATGACTAATTTGTGTTGAGCAGACATTAAAGCTTATCTGTCTTTAATACAATTCTGTTATTAGATTCTCATTATCTTATTTTCGATGATGCCAAACATGTGGTCTTTATTATCATATCTTATTAATACGAAAGGAACGAAGAAAAGCTCTGATTATTAAACTCCCCAGAGAACTTTGAATCATACATTTATAAATTTGTCATGTGCATAATCATGGAGAAATGGTTTTAAAATTAGTTTCAATTTGAAATGCAATTTCTGACTCATTGGCTGCATTATTGTATAACTTGAGTCATTTATTTTTTTACACTTTGTTTATGTTAAACATCGTAACAAAATGATACTTATGCAAATCCAGTTAAAGATTTTAATCTAAATGCAAAAAATATTTAAATTTTCAGAAATATTTTTAAAGTCTCTTAAGTCTTCCTACATGTATATATTAAAGTATTGACTTATGCAAATCCAGTTAATGATTTGAATCTAAATGCATAAAATATTTAAATTTTCTGAAATATTATAATCAAAGGCTCTAAGTATGTATTAAGAAAATTCACCTCCTAAGCATTGCATATTTAGACATATGTAAAAATTTGTGTTATTTAAAAATCGTCACAAAGCTGCCATGCTAAAATATGTATGGATTGTATTGAAAGTAAATTGCTCATTTATTAAACATACATTATGCAAGAGCTTAATTTGCCTATTGCAGGCCTTTCTTTAGTCCTGAAATGTTATCTAAATTATTAATTAGACATTAATCAACTTATACAGACAATAATTAACAATAGATGTCATCGCTAGCCTGCTGATGTTGGTTAAATAAAAAAAATTGGATAATCAAGACTGTTTTTTTACTGTACTGACTTTAGTAATAATGATCGAGGCTAGGCCCAAAATTCAATTGCCAAATTCTCGGCTCAGGTCGGATAAATTTGACTGAAAATTCCCTTTCCATTATCCTGTGTTTAACTACTATAGTGAGAACCGCCAGCTCTTTATCTAATCTTCCATAACATTTCTTTAGGTGATTATTTACAGATACCCATTCTTAAGGGTGGATCAATTTAACTGAAATTTTCAGCCACTTCCCTTTACATCATCTAGTCTTTAACTACTATAGTGAGAACTGCCAGCCCTTATCTAATTTCCCATAATGTATCTTTAAGTGATTATTGACAGATACACATTCTTAATTTATTGAAATTTTAAATTTATATTTCAGTTGACCTTCCACCACAGAAGTTATTAGATACTGATACATCTCGAGTGTTAAAATTAGATCAGGGTGAAGATGAAGAAAAGAAAGAAAACATGGACGAAGGAACAGTGGAACAGAAGTTGAATATTGAGGTATTTGTTTTACATATCTAAATTTTCACTTGTCTGGGGGCTGGGTCAGGGCTGTGGGGAGGTTCACTCGTTTAACGCATGCACTGTAAATCATAAGGTCTGTCATTAAACCAAGTAGTCTGGTTTCGATTCCTCAGTTGTACTTGACAAGGGGAAGGGTGACTTCGCAAGGAAAATTGTCTTGTTTTTAGTGCCTGGCAAAAACAATTGTCTAATTTTTAGTGTCTGGCAAAGAAAATCGTCTAGTTTTCTGATGGGACCAAAAGATCTCATGTATATCATTGACAGCATATTAAACAGAGAATCTGGACACATTGACATACATGAAAAAGAACTCTTGAAATTCAATGTCTGAACAGTTTAACTTTTATGTTAAGTTACATTCCAAAATATTAACTACTTCAAAGAAATTAACCACATAAACATTGAACACAACTTAATTCATAAAACACTTGAAACTTTGTTTTAAAAAATTGATTTAATGCTGAAAATCCACAACCTTTGCTGTACACTTATTGAAGTATTGAATAACTGGTAAAATTTGTGGAACATGAAGTCTAATTGGAAACCTTGCACCCTAACCCTCTTCCATCAACTTTCATAATGTAACCAGCCATATTCATGAAAACTTACAATATATTTATTGACTAGGTGAAAAATTCATAGCCCAGAGCTTTAGCTCACTTACTACCAAAGCAAAGGCTGCATTCTTAAGATATTTTAATTCCAGTTTTCAAAAATACGGCCACATGGTTCTCTTGGAAGTTTTGACAATCAGCGATGAATGTCAGAATTACTATGCTATTGATGTTGGTTTTTTTCTGACATTGAGGACAAGACATAGCTTATAGATAGAGATGATTTGACGTCTGTTTGACAGTTATGAAATAATGTCAGTTGATTCTGAAATAGAATTACAAAAGGATATTCTCCGTGGACTTTCAGCCGGATTGAACCAGACGAGAAGAAATTGTGACAAGATTATCAGGACTGGGGATAAATGGCTGTCAAAATATTGGATAGTTCATTTTTATTACTGTCACATTTGACATTTACTCAAGCAAAAAATAATTATTGTACTCAGGGACAATCAGGTCTGGATTTGAAACATGTCAGTCGAGATTGGTCGTTTGAATAACAGGAAATGTTTAATACAATAGTGATTAGCAGATGCCGGGAGAAGATTTCTCTTGTGTTAGTTGTACAGCTACCTTAGTATGAACATGCAGTAACTTTAGACCATATTTTTTTATTCTGATAAATTAAAATTAGGCATGGTGCATTTTAGTATTGATGGTTGAGGAAATAAACTGTCGGTGCATTTTATTTCATTACATTTCTACTTTAGAATTTGATGAATAAGTTATAAACAGTTATGTGGTTTTATTTTTGGTTCCGGTTTGAAACTTGTATTTACCTAAAATCATGCATTGGTGCAGCTTGATAGCGATGGTTTACATAATCTTAAGTTTTTAAAATTTGGAAACTTCTGGCTTTTAATTTATAAACATGTATGTGAAAATCCTTTCAGTATTGTTTCTGCTTTGGAACATGTATTTGCCTGATTTTTCACAATTCCTGAGTTATCTCACCTTTTGATATGATCTTGTTAGCATTCATTTTGAAGAAATATGTTTCGGTCATCGGCAGCCTGTGTTGCATAAATGCTTGAAAAATTTTGAATCTGTGATATGACACGATCATTTTTGTATCAGAAACTGCATTTATCTGTGCAAAAATAGAATTCAAGTCTTCGCTTAATCCACATTGCAAATTCGTCAACAATGTTTATCTTTAAGTGCAAAGATGTTGAGATTTTCATATATTTTAAGAAACTTTAATGAGATTAGAAGTGTTTTGGGATTTGTATATATTTTCTTTTGATATCTTTTCCCATTAAACAAATTGTGTCATTGCCCCGTTTTTCTCATGTTTTCTGGTGAAGTAAGTAAGTAAAATTTATGATCTGTTTTATTCATCTCAATTTATGTCATGGCTTGATATAATGAAATGCACTTAGCAACCATCGTACTTTGCTACAGACCTACCCCTGTGAAAATACACACTGAAATCTCACTGAAATTTCAGTGAAATCTCACTGAAATTTCAGTGAAATCTCACTGAAATTTCAGTGAGAGATTTGGTCAAAATATTACTGAAATTTCAGTGAGATTTTAGTGAAATTTCAGTGAGATTTCAGTGAAATTTCAGTGAGATTTCACTGAAATTTCAATAAAATTTTGACCAAATCTCTCACTGAAATTTCAGTAAAATCTCACTGAAATTTCAGTAAAATCTCACTGAAATTTCAGTAAAATCTCACTGAAATTTCAGTAAAATCTCACTGAAATTTCAGTAATATTTTGACCAAATCTCTCAATGAAATCTCACTGAAATTTTAATGAAATCTCAATACTATTACTATTTCAAAGTCTTTATTTTTATTAACATGTCTTCTGAAAAAAAACCTCCAAACAATTACAATATTACTATTTATCCCTTAAAAATTCTGTCTTCTAAATTTTCTTTTTCTTCTAGAGTGTTGTCCCTTTCTTCAATGATAATAAAAATGTATGGCCTGAAATGACACAATCAAAATAATATTAAATAAAGATAGGCATGTGCCATGCAGTGCCAGTGTGCTGTTAGATCATTCAGCAGTTTCAAAATTATTCTGTCAAAAACAAAGCATATACAGGTAATATAATTTTTGGGGATAAATGAAATGTGCATCGGCTGTCAGTGCCACAAGGCTAGAACTAGAGTTCTATTTATGATTTACGTCTGAATACACAAATTTATAACAGTGGATAATTTACGCTTAAATATCTTTTGATTTATTTTTAGTGGATTCGTAATTATAGACAGAAAGGTTTTACCGTATCTTTTAAAAACTAAACATAGCCAGGTGATACATATACATGTGTAATACTAATACGTATATAATTTGCATGACCAAATACCAATACATTACATAGACCGATCTACTAGAATTTAAACAACTATAGGCTTACTCACCATGGCATGGCGGCTTTTGAATTCCGTACATTCCTCTTATAAATAACTACTTCGAAATTATTCCAACAAACCATTCTGTGTTTTGGGGGTCGTGTAATCCAGAAAATAACGTACACAAACACAAATATATTATCTCAAAACTACGCGCCCATTTCCAGGAATTTAAACGTTTGATTCAAAATGCGGAATCCTTTCGCGAAACAGTGAAAAGAACTTAGATTAATTCGCCCGTTAAACTGTATAAAATACAGCACCAGTTTATCAATTTAGCAATGAATAATGCACGCGAGATCCCTCTTTGTTTGCATGGGAGTTTCATATAATTTACAACCATTATAGAATTAAAAATTACTTCGTTTGTTTTCCATTCCAAATTTTTATATAGATCAGCGCGCTCGCGTAACCCGACACTCATGGAACCAAATACCCGGATGTTGACATTCCGAAAAGGTGAATTGTTTACGCTAATCGACAATGACCTGAATATTTGAATTTAAGATGGTTTAGATGTATTCTCTGTTTCACAATAAAATAGATTGATTTCAAAACATGATTATATTACAATAATTGATCGTAAGATATATGCCGGAATGAGTAGTTAATATTACTTTGCACGTGTTCGAGGATTACGCAAGGTGCTGGACGAATAAAATCAACGTCAATAAAATTGTCTACTTTCTTTAGTACTTCAGGAAATAACGTGATTAATTAAAGGAAATTAAAAACATTTCGTCTTCTGACATTATTAGGCCATAATTTCGAAGTGCTCTCTTGCACAAATTTCAAATTTTTATATGCAGTTATTAAAATATTTGCAATGAAAAAATGAAATTTTTATGTTTTGTAATTTCAGTGAGATTTCAATGAAATTTGCAATAAAAATATTTCAGTAAAATTTCAGTAGACCAAAATATTTCAGTAAAATTTCAGTAGACCAAAATATATTTTTTTCAGTAAAATTTCAGTAGACCAAAATTTTGGTTTATTTCAGTGAAATTTCAGTAATAGACCAAAATATATTTTTATTTCAGTGAAATTTTGGTGAGATTTCAGTGAAATTTGGTCATTTCAGTGAGATTGGGCAAAATTTTCAAATTTCACTGAAATTCACTGAAATTTCACTGAAATCTCACTGAAATTTCAGTATCATTTTCTCTGGGGTATTTATTCCAGACCCCACATCAAAAGAAAGTCAGAAAATGGTTTATGATAATTCTAAAATGACAGTAAGTGGAGTGAAATGAGTTGAACAGAAATACATAACGTTTTAAATATTAAATATATTTCTTCTTTGAAGTATTTTTATAGGTGACTAAAAATTTTAAAAAGGAGGATACACGATCATTTGTTTGTTGTAAATTTAATGATGCATGTATTTAATAGTTTATGTTAGAATAGCTTATATATAATTAGATTGAGTTTATTATGGATTCGAAGTTTATATATTCAAGTATTGGGTTTCATAAATAATTTTATTTTTATGTTTTAACCGTTTTTTTTATTCTGTAAGTTTACTACTGAGTCAGAGAATCTATTGTCGTCTCCAGAGACTTTACTGTTTGCAATTTATAGTGCAAATAAAAAGATATAGCATCAAGGCCATTTAAAAAATATATTCTGGTTATCAGATAATCCCATGTCAATTAAAAAGAGCTGCATGACCTGTTTTGTTCTGCTACGACTGGGCTAATGAAGACGGGCATATGCCATACATTGTGCTATGAGGGAAATTTTTGCCTGAGCCGCGGCACTTGAATAAAATAAAACCAAGTACAAACAATCCAAACCATTAGACAAAATTTGAAATCCTAAAAAAACGGTCTAGGCAAATAGTGAAATCAGCATATGGACTGTTCACCGTGTACAAAAAACACGACAAACAGTGGTAACCTACTCTTATATTGAACTCCAACTGCCAAAGGATCTTTTACATGCTCACCAATGTATACACAGGACTTTGATTTTTCTTCCCATCCAAACAGCTGTCCTTGTCAGGCTTTCCATCCTTCCCCATTGACAAGTGGAAACCAGATCAGAAAATCCTGATGAACTAGTGCCTTTACATGTAGTGACTTGGTATTTTAACAAAATAAAAACCTCCCTCCCTATATCAGATTTTTTTTGAGGAGAGATTGTCTGAGAAGCAGAATGTTATTTTTGTATGGCCTAAATAGTTGATCTGTAATAAAAAAAGAAGACTCAACTGTGGTTTACAGAATAGTGAGATAATAGTGTGTGGACTTGACAATATAATTGAGTTTCGACTTTCTGTTAGGTGTGAAGTATTCTGTATGTAACTTGATTAGGGTTTCTGGAATCCCATATTCAGGTTTCATAAAAATGAAAAATAGATTTTGATCGATGATTCGAAGCGTTTAAAACTAATGGAACTTCACACATACATCGTATGTTCAGATGTGCATTAGAAATGATCATAAAATTCCTAAAGACACTCTTTTATTTCGGTATTTAAAAAAAAGAAGAAATTTTAGAGTTGTAAGAGCAGGAGGAAAGTAAATTATTTATTAGGTTTCACCAAATGGCTGTAACTTGCAACATGTGTGAAAATGTGGACTATTACTATGTATGAATCAGAGGGACCATGTATAATTAAGGATGAATAACTACACATTTTTCATTGATTTGCTTTCCCCCATGTTGTCAATAAATATGTTTACAAAGCTATGATTAACCAGTCTCACACCAGAACATGAAAGACAGCTCAAGAAAATTTCATTCGTTCATGCATCATCATCAACCAGACAACTGATGGAATATTGGTACTTGTATGTTTAAATACTACCTTATACGGCCATGTTGACTTTTTTTGCAGAAATGAATACCGGTATTCCATACAAAAATTATGTCAAAGGAGATTTGTACATAAAAAGTTGAATGTAATTTAAGTTGGTTTGAGGCATTCGTACATTTATGTTAAATTGTACCATATTAGGTGATTTCCTTTATTGGAGGGGGGGGTGGTGGTGGATGGTTGAATGGTTAGTACGTGCACACTGTGTACATGAAAAGGAGTAGGGTCCCCTGTCTAACCTAGTGGGTATACTCCGGGTCCTCCGGTTTCCTCCCACTGACTGCTAAAGGCCCCTACACGCACGCAGATTATTAAAATAAAATTGAACCTTATGTCAGTCCTGAAATGACCTAGGTTGCGTCGAGTGGACGTTAAACCCCATTTTTTCCCCTCTCTCTCTTTAAACTTGAATTGAAAGCATGTGACCCCTTCCATTTTACATCCACTTTGCGTAAACACTTATTTCTAATCTAAAGGTCAAATATGCGGAGATATTTTAAATGGTTTGGGAAATTGCAGTCTTTCCATTCTTACTTGGTATTGGGTCAATTTGAAATAAAAATGCTTAATGTTCTTGACAGTATTTGGGAAGATGTAGACAAATATTACTACTGGTAGATAAAACTTGTAGATATAGTGTTCAACTACCCAGTTCCCCCCCTAGACATACAGGATGACAGATATACATCTGTAATGACCCTCTTGTACACCAGTTACAACATCAAAGAAAATTTGGTTACATTTCCGTGCACTACACTTCCTACAAACCAATTAATTCTCCTGCTGTATTTAACTCAAATAGAGGGATGTTTCCATAATGGTACAATAAAATTCCAATATATTTGTAGTACATGTATTTACTCCAATTGACTCGAAGAATGCGCTGCTTAGATATTTTCTTTAGCTTAGTTAAGATACATCTCATTAAATTAATTAATCTGGAATGTTTCCATTTTAAAAGCGCTGGAGCCTGTTTCATGAAATTTTAACTAAGATAAAATGCAAATTTTGATAATTTGATTGGATAATATTCCATTGATTTAAGTGCTTAGCGAATCAAAATTGAAGTATCTACCGGTACTCAAATTTGGATTTTATCTCTAGTTAAGATTTCATGAAATAGGACCCTGATCGCCATTTCCATTAAAAATATTTGAATGAAGAATGACATAAAAAGTGAAATAAAAGTGGTAGCATATGGCACTTGGATTGAAATAAACATTTTCAACTGGATACTTCAAGACAATTTCCTGAAACATGCTTCTCAAATCTCGTAACTGCAATATTTGAGTCTTGTGTATCCAGTGTTTTTGGTGGATTTTACGAGTGAGTGAATGAGTCAGCTACTGTGTGCTTGTTGATAATTAGATTCTATGTGTGATAGAGATAGTTATGGCTCTAGTAAAATCGAGTTAATGGACCAAGCTGTTTATTGTTCTGCGCGGCTAATTATTATTACTAGACTATTTCATGTATGCCACTGTATAGGAATGTCCTCTTTGGTGAGTCCATTTATTCCAAAATATTATGGATTTTTTTTTTTGCTCAAGAACTTCTCTAATATCTAATTTCATAGAAGACTGCATTGAATTGTGAACTGTAAAATAAAGATTTTATGATATTGTGAATAAGCACTAAAGGCATAACAAGTCAGATAATTCAACGTATATTTAAATGTAAAGAGTCATATTAAAGACTGTTTTTTATGTAATGAAGCATATAAGTATATAATATTATTTTTTAAAAATTTTCATGAAGAATGTCTGGTTTGTCTTAAGACACATAAAGATAGCGGGATGAAATTAATAGAAACCATAGTAAAATTTAAATAGATAAAGATTTGGTTAGAATTGTAAAGAAAAATGTGTAAAAGGTACCAGTAATTATAATAATTAGATAAAAGTAGTGAAATAGAGTCAGTAAAATATTCTGTAAAAAAAATGAAAAATTAATTCAAAAACACCTAATTTTCATATTTTTACGATATTATATATGGGTAAATACATGGATATAAGTTTATTCCTGACTTAATGTATAGGTAATATAATAGATAAAGTGGCTTTGAATGTTAGTGACTAGTTTCGTTTGTATTGAACTCTTCAGACTGGTTGGAATCGCGTGTTGGCCGTTTTTATTTATACTATTCCAAAAACCCAAACTAATTAAACTGTGTAGATATCCAGTCATTAATTGACCACTAATTAACTAATTATAATAAATACCACTAATTGTACCAGGGATATGTCTGTATTTGTTATGTCTGCAGTCATGTTATTATTACACTCCTAATGTAATTCACAGTCTAGAAGATAGGCTAATTTAAGCATGGACCTGAAACAATAAATACCATATAATAACATAGGTCGCAAATTTAAAGGGTGTATGCCTCTAATCTTTTGAACTCTTAAATAGATGAAAATATTAATGTAATATGAATGTATATGAAGTGATTTATATTCATTTTGTAAAATAATATTGTAATTTCTAATCAATAATGTTCAGTGAAATATGCTAACATTCAAAATTAAACGGCCACCTTTTTACGTCTACTATACTTGTTTAGATGTTACAGATTCCTCCTCTCCCCAAAAAGTGTGTCTGACAAAAGAAAATACTGCAAGTCAAAAATAACAGTAATCTGATTTCTATAGTCTTCGCCATGATAACTAATAAACGGATTTCCTCGATTATGAACAAAATAGTTAACTTTGGTTATTATAATCTTACCTGTGTGTTTGTAATGAACTCCCATTAAATAAAATCCATTGCACAACTAATTATCACAACTATGAACACAAGTTCTCTCTTGAAAAATTTGAAAATTTATGAGTAATTTCGACTGAGTCGAATGTCAACAATATCCTCATGTTTATTGGACGAATCCAATATAGCTGTTGCGGGGGTGGCTAAACATTGATAGATAATTTGGCAAACACGTGATGTAATCAAAACAAAGCGCGAGTATTTAGAGCTTTTGAGTTTAGGCGACGAAAATATCAATTGAAGGCAATACTGTTATTCCTGACCTCTTTTCTGAGGCTATTTTGGAATCCTTACCTACTATTTTTTACCTTTATTCTAATTTATTCGCCTAAGAAATCATTTCTTGCCGCAGCCGACACACATTTTTAATGATTCAACACTATTTTCAAGTAGAATTCTGCGATTAAAAACATACACAAAATATGTTTGATCTGAAAGCCATTACGAGACCCGAACATGCGCAAACCGCATGTTTTATTCATCGCTAAATTCTACTTGAAAATTGTGTTATTAATTAAAAAATTGTGTCAAATATATTGATAAATGGTTCCTTTTGGTGGAAAATAAAGAATCACGTTGAAAAATAGAAGGTTGGTGTTCTAAAACAGCTAGAGAAGAGAGGTGGGTGAGAACGGTATTTTAACGTATTTTCATATTGCAGCCTGTATATGACACGACAGGAACTGTCAGTGAACATCGTCCGCTCAGAGACAGTTCTTAGCGGAAATACTTCAGTAACATCTTTAAGCGTGTTGCGAAACCCTGAAAGTGCCTATTGGGTGGGTTTGAAATGCTAATAAGCCCGTAAGAAACGGAACATTAATTCCCGAATTGACAGAAATGTAATAAGGCCCGTAAAATGAATGTAGTTGTTTTTGTGCGGCATTCGTGTTCAAAAGAAAATTATCTCATCCGAGTCTCTAATCAAATAAATAAAATAAAATATTTCAAAAGGTAAAGCTATAAAATTTGCAGAGATTTTACTAGAATATAAAAGACGGTAATGTGTGCGAGCGCTCAAACTCAATGCTAATTGTCGTTGGTATCCAGACCACTCGGACCGAAGACTCCTCGGACTAAGACCAGGCGGACCAAAAAAAAGACCAGTTGGACCAATTACATTATATTATTAGGCTAGAAGATATGCTATTTATTTATTATTAAATCACAATTCAAAGAAGCAAATGATTCTTATACGGAATTCTTATATTTAGAGTCGTTTAGTTCAATTATTTTGTGTACGGAAAATAAATCAACGATAATGGTGCCGAAAACAATATCAATCTAATTTTTCTCATTTACTCTTGCAATGAGACTCGGCATGTCCGGACTTTTGACAGTTTCTACATTTTACTTTTTCCACATTCGCGGTATCCCCAGTGGTTTCATTCCGTTCTACCCCACTAACCCCTTAGTTAATATATGGGGGTGGGGGGACACGTTTTCAAGTTATCCGTCCTTGATGCGTTAATATTAACAGCACATAATCAATCTCCCAAACAGAGTTGTCTTCCCTTGCAGTCCACACTATGCTGGATAGCGAGACTTGCGTGGAGAATGGCACATAATAATACGAAGACCCCCTTTTAAATGCCCCTTTTTAAACGTGACTTATGTGGTACTCGGTATCCCCCAAAAAACACTTCATTATTTGTTCGAGTAATAGTCATATTAAAACAAACACAATTATCAATTTATTAAAATGGCACTTTATTATTTGTTCGAGTAATCGTATTAAAACAAACGCAATCATAAATTTATTAAAACAACACTTTATTATTGGTCCGAGTCGTATTTCTGTTGGGTCCGAGTAGTCTTTTTGTTTAGTCCGAGTGGTCTATCAGTTGGTCCGACTGGCCTTGGACCGATTGGTGTTGGTCCGAGTGGTCCTGTCTTCCCTCATCCGAAATGGTATTTCCCACGTAAACATCTGCCATATTGGAAAATTTCTCTAGGAAGTTTGTGATATTTCAATTTTTCAAGAGAGTACGTGTTTTCATGGTTGTGATAATTAGTTGTGCAATGGATTTTATTTAACGGGGTTTGATTTCAAACACACAGGTAAGATTATAATAACCAAAATTAACTAGTTTGCTTATAATCGACGAAATCTGTTTATTGGTTATCATGGCGAAGACAATAGGCGAAAGTACTATTTGAATCCATTTTTAACAGTAAATTGGAGCAGAATTTTGTCCATACATGTACCTTCAAATCAAATAGGGTTCAGTAGAAGCCTGTGAAGATGCCTTGGGCATCATTCTTTTTTATGGGTAGGAGAAATATTTTTTTTTAATCAACTAAAAGCCAGTTTATATCTTTTATACAGGTAGAAAAATAATTAACTATTGATTAAAAGCTATAGAATACATGAAGTTGCTTCATACTTCTTTAAGGTCTTCCATTGAGTCAACTTTCGTAGTTTCGATTCGAGGTTGTACATGGCAAGGAGTAGGAGCGCCTGTCTAACCGCATGGGGTTTATCCGGGTCCTCTGGTTTCATCCTACTGCTAAAGACCCCTACGCGCAAGTGAATTGTTGACATAAAATTAAATCATGTTTTAGTCCCGAAATGACCTAGTTTGTGTGAGTGGACATTTAACCCCATTTCTCTCTCTCTCTCTCTCTCTCTCCCTCTCCCTCTCTCTTTGATACTTCTTGAAGCTTGTGAGAACCATGCTGACTTTCTACAGGTAATATTTATATCAATATGAATATTACTTATAATAATATAATTACACCAACATCAGACCAACTTACCCTTTAATGATTTGATTAAATAATATAAGTGTTTTTAGTTTCCTATTAATGGCTGTACAGATATTTAGTGCAGTATCGGATTTGCCGAAGCAGTGCCAAGTACAATTTGAAAGTTATCCAAATACTAATAGTGGATGGATTTAGAACTTCAAAACAAAATACAGACATAAATTAAAACAAAGCAGGAATGCTGCAGAAGGTGGATGGGGAGGGTGATGAAATCACGTTGAGTACATCTACCCATTTATGGCTTTTCACCTGTCCTTGCTGGTTGTTGAAAGCGAAGTATGGATTTGGGAAGATGGTCATGTCTGAAATTAGAGATGAAGTCTGGTACGTTGGATATTATGACTAGCTATTAGTAATATTATGATACACGGTCTAAAATAACAGGTTTAGATATAGATGGTAGCCATTATTAACAGCTGTACTGGTCAGTTGTCAATCACTAATGGTGTAACAGTGTAACCATAGCCTCCTGATTATAACCCACTAATGACCGACAACATCATTTTATTAGTAATCTTGTCAGAAACAATTATTTTCTAATTGAATCATTCGGCCATTTTGGAGACTTTGGAAGCTGAAGATTATTATGTCTTGTAACACCTACCCCTACCCTGGTACTATTAATGTTCCTTAATTTGGTGATTCACTGGGATGAAACCAGATTCCTGGGAACAGGATACCGATTTAATGTAGATCTATTAGGTGTGAGTACCAGTTCTGTATCATACCTGTCAATAATGACACCATCAATCATCTTCTTAGCGATAATGAAGATTGGAAGGGAAAGAAAGTTTAATCACCAATAAGTAAGGTTCATTTTGGGATGGTCATGGAGAAACCCCAGATAGCCAATCCTTCTCTGTGTCGGGTGCAAGAGGGAGATTGAATACGCAAGGTCAATAGTACAAATGTTAAGCAAGACCATTCTTCCACACAAAAGTTGTGACTGGTTAAAGACATTACACTGCCAACTACAGATCTATTGTACATGCTTGTACATTGCAAGGATATTCCCACTGTTAAAGAACAATGTCTTTATATTGTGTTCGGTAGTTATCTTGAGACGAAGTTAAACCTAATTTCTCAAAGCAAATGATAACTTAATCAGTGCTACCATTGATGATGATGGCACATTCAACGGTAAATTAGTTCAGAGTAGGAAGTGCAAGATTTTTGCATTAGCTGCCCTGCCCTGCCCTGCCCAAATTAGTGCCATGATGGCACAGCTACACTGGAAAATACCAACTTTATTGTGATTATGGGATAAAATTTTCTTTTGCGAAATCTCCAAACCGTTAAGCTTCTGAGAAACAGTGGCTTGTAATCTTGAACTTTAGCTTGATTTTTAGAGTTGTTATTTTTTCCTTCCACCAGTATCTTTAAAAGAGCCCATGAAAGAGATTTATTTGAAGTTTATTTTAGAGTTGGAAGTTTTAGGTCCCTAATAATCTCATAGATTAGGTCTTTGGTTGCAGTGCAAAACCAAAATGGAGTCATAAATCAACTATGTCTGTAATTCAGCATAAGTTGTTTTTGCAAGTTTTGGAATGATATTTACGACTATGGTTATTTTTATGTGGTGTTTCTACCTTCTAAAAGAAACCAAGGAACTCATCTGTCAAATAAATGTTATTTCCATACAGCATGCAATCTCATGAATGATGACAGCATGAGTATAAGAACTAAATCGTGCATGAAGAACTCGTAAGTCTTTTTTAGGACGTAATAAGGGTAATTAAAATACGGCAAAAGATAACATTTGCAGAAAGTGATCTCTTTGGCAGCAAGCACACTCGATGTTTTACTTGTCTACAACGGTAAATACGTCAACGCTCATACGAAAGGAGTTGTAAATCTGGAGTATCATATTCTAGACTCTGGAGAAAAAAAAATTCTTGCAAAAGATATCAGAATCATTAAACATGGTTTTCAAATAAACGTGTAGTAAAAACTGACTTATGAGTAGGCTACTCTTTACAAATGAATTTTACAAATGAAAACTTTACAAAAAAAAATCATCCATCTGGTTTGAGATTGTTTGAGATTGTTTTATCACTACATGTTTATTTCTAAGGCCCGTTTTAAACAGGCCTTATAGTTTGGTGATTAGTTTTGATGTGAAAAAAGGTTGTATTATTACATGTGTATTTTCTATGGCCTCTTTAAGACAGCTCTAATAGTATAAACTTTGGTGGTTTTGTTTCAATGTAAGCAACTGTTTTATCAGTACATATGTATTTCTATGGCCCCTTTCAGTCTGACCTAATGGTTTCAGTTAGTTTCAGTGTAAGAGAGAGAGAAATGGGGTTTAACGTCCACTCGACACAAACTAGGTCATTTTGGGACCAACACATGGCTCAATCCTATTTCATTATTCGCTTTGCCCGTAGGGGTCTTTAGCAGTGGGATGACCCAGAGAAAACCCACGAGGTTGTACAAGCAACCCTACTCCTTGTCACATAGAACCGGGAAATCAAATGACAGACGTCATGATACAACATGCAGGCGCCACTAAACAGTCATATTCCTGAAGCAACGGCCCGAGAAATCCCTCTCTGGCCATTGCTGGATTCGCTTCGGATTCTTGACATTTAAGTAAATGTGTCTATTCTTCTCGTTCAATCAAATCTACTACTTACGTACAGTAACATGACATTCCGTCGTTTAATCTTTGGTCTTCCTTAATATTTTGGACAAAGATTTAAGTTATTAAAAACGTTGAAAGTCTGTTCGTTGCCATACCGTAGTGTTTACTTTACGTCAATACCGATAGTCTCGTTTGTCACGCAATTAGTTTTGCTGCAATATCCTGCTATGCGCTGGTTAATCTAGCATAAAAAAACATGCAGCCATGACGTAAACACAGTTGTCCTAATTAAACGTCTTGTTTTAAAGGTAATACCTTTGTAACGAATTCAGTGATTGGTCAGTAATAGGACCACTGGCCAGTCAGAATTAGTGACAATAATACCCACTCAGTCCAGCAGGGAGTAGTCAGATTAGCTCTAATCAAACGGAACACTGCGAGGAGGATGCTAAACAGTAGTCAGACACATTTCAATATATGGGCGCAAGAATAAACAACTTAAGACATTTTTATTGTTTTGTAGAATGTAAATCTAGAGTGAATTTGTCATATAAAATGTATTATCAGTGTATTGTTTACGTAATAACCCGTCAAGTTTAATCACGTAGGTCATAAATTACA
The DNA here is from genome assembly GCA_917208275.1 of Patella pellucida. Lineage (NCBI taxonomy): Eukaryota > Metazoa > Mollusca > Gastropoda > Patellidae > Patella > Patella pellucida. The sequence goes on from OU795039.1 coordinate 71,730,968, forward strand.
AAAAAACACCTTTAATTATTATTAGATTCTTTTTCGTTTTCTGGGCTCTTTTTCGGAAGAGGTTATGATACAGTGTGCATGTGCTAACCATTCGGCCATCCAAGCACCCTTCAGTGTAAGAAAACTTTTATTATTACATGAGTCATTCTAAAAGTCTAATAGTTTTAACTTTGGCAGTTAGGTGCAACATGTTGTTTCTTGACCAGTTGTGTAGCTTCAGTTTGTCCTTGCAGGGGGCGGTCTCAATTCGTTTTTCTGTCAAAACATCAAAATATTGTATCTTTTCATAAGAAAAATTGTTTTAAACCAGTGATCTATTTGGTAGCCTTAAGGCAGATTAAACTAATACTATGATGTTCATCTGTTACATGCATTAAACCTTTAATCTCACCTGGGATTAAAATTACCTGAAATTACCTGAGATTATCTAGAAACAATAGATTAAGACTTTAGACCTGTCATAATTTAACTCCTCATTGTTAATAATTAGTACATTATTCTTCCCAAGGGCCTGAACTAACAGATTGGAACACTTCAAACAATATTTTCACTAGATTAAAATTGGGGAGGTTTTCAGGGGGAACCCATTCATAAGGAAGAGTGTTGATTTATCTTTAATTGTCATTCAAAAGACAATAGAGCTATTCGTATCAAAAAAGGAATTCTTTATGTTGATGTTCTATTATGAGCTACTTTTCTAATATTTAATATTATCAGAAGATTAATCAGAGTGCGGGAAAATGTCAACATTAGTCTTGGCAGATATATTAGTTAATATTATAATTGTCTTGTACTACAATAATTAGATTAATCCTTGAATTAGCCAAGTTCTGAACACAGACATTAATTGATATTGATTATCGTAAATTAAATTAATCACAAATTTTAGAAAACAGATTGCGAAATGAAAGAAAATATTTCCTGCTAATATTGATTAAAGACTTTCTTTTACAAATAAATAAAATCGTAATATGGAATTCTTGAAGCCCCAACAAACATTTATTTCAATTACACTGATTTTGTTTCTTCTAAGTTCATTTATTTCGTAATTTCAGTTTTCTTTTCTTTTGTTTTCTTTCTTCTTTTTTTTAATTCATCATAAACTGTGAACTGTAAAAAAACATATACACAAGTGAAATTGTTTTTATATCATCTGAAGGTTCATAAAACTGGAACAAAAATACTTTATTTATTGTTTTATTATGGACCCTGGTGAAATTGTTTTTATATCACCTAAATGTTCATAAAACTGGAACAAAAATACTTTATTTATTGTTTTATTATGGACCCCGGTCCTTCATATTGAAATTGTTTTTATATCACCTAAATGTTCATAAAACTGGAACAAAAATACTTTATTTATTGTTTTATTATGGACCCCGGTCCTTCGTGTAGAAAGGGGTTAATAATGCCTTCAAGCATTAAAACCATTTAAAATCTTCCGTGTGGAGAAAGAACAAACAAAAAAAATCTCACAACAGAAGTTTAAAACAAAAGGCTTTAATTTGCCTGTTACGTTCCGGCTAATATATTTCTTTAAATGTCTTTATTGGAAACAATTGTCAATATTACTTCTGACTGGTGGAAACCTGCCCTCAAGACAAGGCTTAAAGTTGTTTGATGATGGTGGAGTTCTGTGTTGTAAAAGTTTTAACAGTATTGTGTTTTAATGAAAAGTGTTATTGTTTGGTGTTGTACAATCTGTTGAGGGTTGTTAAGATTTATGATGAATGGCTGCTGGTGTCTTGTCTATAAAGGTAGTGGTTGTAGTAGTGGTGGTAACCTAGAGATTCTGTTACACTTGATTAATTACTTCAGTCTTGCTGTTGTGTAGAGAGACATGTTGTCTTATTTCTTAAGGAGTTAAGCCTTAATATAATACTCAATCAACGGCCCAGTTCAAAGGGAGTTTGAAGGTTTTGGGATGAGTTACATATGTGCATGTCTACAGTTAAGTCCGTGTTGCAGTAGAGGTCTAATCATGGCTCATGATTAATTGTGAAGAGTTACATGTTTCTGGACAAGAGTTTGTAAAGTTTTGATGTTTGCCTCGAATTATAATTTTGATACATGATATACGAGACACAGACTAATTCAACGGATATAAGCATTGTGTTACATGTAATTATGAAATTAATTAAGATGGGTATGTGAAAATGTTGCAGTTCACAGACGACATTAGTGGAAGTCTGATGCAGTGGAAATGAGATTGAAGCTTTTTGGTTGATTTCAAGCCAGACAATTAGTGAAGTAGGACACACATGGATAGTTTCTATGCCCGACATTGAAGTTACGAAGGAAAAAAAATCTGGATTCTTATGTGAATGTTAATTTATGATGAAGTTTTGTTGGAATTATAACAATTGAATATTATAAAATCATAATTTCATTAGCCGTTAAATGATTGTAACTTGTGAAGTGGAGAGAGATTGTTAATCATAAGCCTTGTTGTTGGAGTTGTACCATTGATCTCGGATAGTACCAGTTACAGTAATTAGAAGGAACAGCAACCATTTAATTGATTATGGAATCAATCAGACGTAGCATGTACATGGTGTGTTAGCAGACAACATTCATTACAAAATCTAGTGTGTCATCAGTGGACTCATTCCAACGATCCTTTTATAGATAAAATTCATTACCGCATTTCATAGGCAATTTTAATCCATATCGTCCATTGTGTTGGTTTTTTTTGATGGAAAAGATTTCTGTCACAGATGTTTGGATAGCCATTTTAATTCGTGCGTCTGCCATTGTTCTTAAAACAGACAACAATTTGTAGTAGTTATGTTATAACACCTCTCTACCTGTCCGATCTTGTGAAAGACGGGAAGAGTTGTTAAATCAATGATATGATTCAGGCTTTGTAACAGATGATTTGAATCCGTAGTAATATTTAAGGGGCTTTCGAATGACTGTATCACATAGAACACATTACACATCAGTCTTGAAGCGTGGCCGACGCACAAGCTTCATCCAAACCGATTAAATATTCAATTTTTTTATTCAGTGCTAGAATGATTTTTTGGATACATGAATGAACCAACATTCTCTTTTTTTTGTTGTCGCTGTAAATAATATATTCTAAGCAGCTAAGACGATTTTAATTGAAAGAAAATTGAATAGTGACTTCATTTCAATCTGGAATATAGTTTGCAGTTGATGATTAAACTAATTTCTGATTAAAAAAATTTATTGATTCCTAGTTGATCATAAAATTGGAATCGAGATTTATTTGACGAAGTTCTGGAAGTGATGTTGTATGAGGGCGATATAAAGAATATTTTTTTGATTATATTTTTTATATGAACTTTGATTGAGGTGTGACCATTGTTACAAGGAAGGTGGAAACTATGTTTGATCCAGTGGATCAGCAAATTCAATAATTAAGACTGGAACTGATGCTGCTTGATGATCATATGAGCAATATAATATGTTTTTTTAATGAACCTTGAATGAGGTGTGACCACAATTACAAGGAAGCTGAAAACTGAAGAAAACTCTGGCGTATTCTCTTACATTGATGTCTAATTAGACTCTTAGTCTTTAGTTGTACTGGAATAATATTACTAATAAATGAAAGGACAAACTAGTTATTTTCATAAATAAGTATAAATTTTTAAGGTGTTAAAACTATTATTAAGGAACTTGATCTCAACTCAAACATCTGGAAGAAAAAACAGTATTTGCTTTTAGTGTGAGAATTGTGTATCTATCTATCCATCATAGAAGACTTGGTTTGTTGTATAGACCTACATACTACATTTGAACTTGTATAAACTCTGGTGTAGGAATTTCGAAGTGGTTGATTGAGAACTAGGAGTGCTATTAACTGGAATGGTTGAATGATAAATACATGAAAATATAGTCTGGTGGTATATAGAGACCTTTAGGATGAAGGTAAACTTGGATTTGTTTTATGTGTATATAATCATGTAGGTTGTAAGCAAATGGAATGGTTTGAGAGAGAGAGAGAGAGAGAGAGAGAGAGAGAAATGGGGTTTAACATCCACTCAACACAATTAGGTCATTTCGGGACTAGCACATGGTTCAATTTTATTTCCAATAATTCACTTGCATGTTGGGGTCTTTAGCAGTGGGAGGAAACGTTGTAAGCAAATGGAATGATTTGAGAGAGGGAAATGAGGTTTAACGTCCACTCAACACAATTAGGTAATTTCGGGACTAACACATGGTTCAATTTTATTTCAAATAATTCTCTTGCACGTAGGGGTCTTTAGCAGTGGTAGAAAACTGGAGGACCAGGAGAAAACCCATGAGGTTGGAGATTTGAGTTAGGGAGTTTAATGTATTTTAAAGTAATAATAAATGAATGTTTTGATACATATTGCTACTGATCATCGTTTTATTTTTCGGATAATATCTCAATTTTTACAGATCAGCCCACACCAAATTTACTTGGGATTAATTTAATATTTAACATTTCATTAAGAAAATAAAACCTCAACAGTAGATTTTTATTCAATCGGAATAAGATGCTGAATTCATTAAATCTTCTTAATATTGTAATTGGCAAGGGATTTAAAATTACTCAATGACAATAACTTTAACTATGCATAAATTCATTTATTTAAAAGTATAGTACGGTACAAAGAAATAATTAGTTAAAAAAGTAGGCTATAACATTTATTATAAATTTTCAAATAATAATTTTAAAAAAGTGATATTTAAAAAAACCTAAACAAGATGTCGAACCATGATGTATATGTATAGTACAGAAAAATTATCAATTTAAAAGGTACAAAAACTTATAGATTTTCAAAAAAATAATAAAAAAACACGCCCAAGATGTCACGCCATGATGGCTGCGTGGTCTATGTTACATTAAAGATTAGATTGAGTCATTGTGTTGGGCTGTAATTGCATTTCAATACCTAACATGAAGGATAAAACAAATTCAATAAACTTATCGACAAAAGTTGACAGTTGCACAATGCGTTTGCATCTAATCTCCATGGCGATACCTCGTGAATATGATTGTTTTAATGTTCAATATTTGTGATAGTAGTGTGTATAAAATAAAATATTGATCTCCATTCAAGTCGAGAGATGTGCCTATTCACCGACAACTGCAAGATATGAATGTTTCAGCAGACAGAGATGCTATTTGTTTTACAGATTATGTATCGACATACGGGTAGCCATTTCCATAATCAGGATTACTAATGTGAATCTTTCTTTTATTTAATATAAATATATTCTAATTCTCTCAGCCGACATCATCGGTTCGATGCTTGCTTTGAGAAAAAAAAAATCACGGTTCCAAATGGATAAATTGGAATGTCTTTTTGTGCTCTATTATTTGCCGAAGCTTTTACATGAATTTCTAGTTGCGAGTCTAACTGGTTGATTGAATTTAACTAATCAATTATATCTAACACTGTGCATTATCTGTATAGTAATATCTAAGCTACTAGAGTTATTAAACTTTTTACTCCTGGTTGTATGCATAATTGGTACGAGGATTAGGCATCTGGTCTTCTGCAACAGGCATGGAAAGAATCCAAGATTTATTGATTTAAGATATGGATAGAAATTTTTTTTTTGTTAATTTCTGCATGATTTTATTTTTGTTGTTTCAGGAATTTGAATGTGGCGTTCATTTCGAAGGAACAGAATCATCCAAACAAGAATGGTCTTTTACGTTGTACGATTTTGATGGTCATGGGAAGATCACGAAAGAGGTACGTACATTATCTCTTTAGAATCTTTTATTTATGGATGTCAGATCAATAGCTAATAAAGCGACAGACAATATATTTTATAACCTGTTTTTAAATAGGGCCTTGTGAACATAGGACTAGTTTTAAGAATCAGTAGATACTCTTTTGTTGACTATAGAGAAAAGGGGGGTTGGGATGGCCTAGTGGTAAATTCTGACTTATGTTTCTTTCATAACTCACGAGTCCACATTGAAACATTGACTTGCAAATTCCAACTCATTTTCTTCTGTCACATGTCCACATTGAAACCTTGACTTCCAAGTTCCAACTAACTCATTTTTCTGTCACATGTCCACATTAATATAATGAAATGGGGTTTAACATCCTACTGTTATGCATCTAACCTGGGCTAATGGAAGACGCGCAAAAGCCATACAGTGTGCTATGAGGGAAAATTTGCCCAGGCAGCGGTGCTACAGCTTACTCTTATATCGAATTACAACTGCAAAGGATTTTTTACGTGCACATCAATGTGTACACAGGACCTCGGTTTGTCGTTAATTCGAACGACTAACCACATTAATATAAAATTATGAAAATAGAATAGTAACATACAATCAATATAATAGTATACTTCTAATGAGGTTGACTGATTCCTTTGAAACTTTTATCAGAGTAACTCCATGAGAAAAAAAAGTTTTTTTATTAAATTTGAATATTTTTGGATGATGAGCAAGGTTTTTTTGTACATTTATAATTGACATTAAAATTATCTTCATGTATTTTGTTGTTAGTGCGAACAGCAAGGTACAATATCAATATTTTATGACCTGAGTTTAATTTGATACCGCAGGCCCATCTGTTGCCTATCATTTTCATAAAAAAACTAAGGTTATGTAAAATTCTGTAGACTAAAGCTACATTATATTAAAGTTGAATGCATGTGGCATGTAGGTGGGAAGACGGATAAGCGTTTTCTTTTTTCATCGACATTCCTGACAGAAAACATTATTTATTGGTAAGACATAAATAGTTAAACAAAAGTGTTACAAAATAAGGGCTTGGGTTCGATCTTGGTGTTGTTCAAGAAAGTTCAGCTTGATTTCCCCTTGTCAGTGATTCAGAATGCAGCATCTAGTTGTTCAGATGGTACAAAAAAAGAGGTCAGGTGTTATGCACATGAACATAAAAGATCCCTTGGCAGTTGGAATTGGACGAACAGTAGGGAGAGACACTGCTGTCTGGGTAAAATTTCCCTGATACCACTTGAAAATTATTGTACTTTTGTATTAAGGGTTGAGAATACAATGGAATTTAAACGTCTGAATTTTTTATGGGATGTTATTCGTCTTTCACAAAAAATGTTGACTCCAAATCCTAAGAAGAATAGTAGTACATCAAACCCCATGTCATTTCATTTCATTTGTATGAAAATGTTGAGTCAAAGTCTCAGATCATGAATCTTTCTAGAACATCTGATAACACTTCCAATTTATTGTACTTTTCTATTAAGGGATGAGAATGGAACGTAAGAATTCAAAGTTTTCAATATTAATGGGATGCTATACACAAAAATGTCCAATCTAAATGGTCCTCAGACTCCAATGGTTTAGTACTTTTAATCAAAGCTCTGTACATCAGAGTGGTGACTGAGTCATCTTAAAGTTGAGGAACTGTTTGAAAGATAGACCAATGGTAGTTAGAGTGATAGGAGATAGGGAAGGGTAATTATTTAGAATATTAAGACCGCCATGACTGTTGATCAAAATGGCTAATGTAGTAGTCGATGAAAGCTTGTTGAAATATCCATCTATTTCTGACTTCCAGATTCTCAGATAAAGGCCAGAGTGTCGACATCTTTGTGGAGAGAAAATTGATATGATTCTCCATTTCTCGCCAATTCTGGGTTGAGATATTCTCTTTCACAATAAATAGTAGCAACTGGCCAGTATGTCAAATACAGTCAACCATCTACTGTTTATTTACTAAGAAAATACCATCGACTAAAAAACACCTTTTTCTTGTGTTTTTGAAACTCTTTTTTTCAACCTTCTTTTGGTAATCAGACGGAATCAGTTATTTCTGATAAAAGATTTAAATGCCAATAGTTGCTGTCTGGTCTGGTATTGAATAAGGCGTAATTTATAAGTTAATGTGTTATAAGTAGAATATGGAATGTTAATTACTGTAGGCTAGTCAGGCCTCGAAATAATGTCAGGCACTATTCAAAAGAAAAAGAAAAAGGCAAATTTGGACCAGGTCTCTCTTGCAGTTATATTTTAAAGTCATGACTTGCTGGCAGTGACCATGCCATTAAATTAGAATCTCAAACAATTTAACCTTAAAGCAAAAGGGCTTCAATAATTTGCAAATATGTGTTTATTAGTTTAGAAATTGTCTCACTGACAGTCCCGCCCCTCCGAAACCCCATTTTGTCTTACTACAAGGAGAGCCCACCCAATTTAATTTCGTTAAGATGGGTGTGTGTATTTATTGTCTGTAAGATTATGCATTATTTCTAACTGGGCATATATCTATTTATTTTCATGGTGTTGCCTGTTGGTACTCAAAAAACAGTGGGCTTGCGTTTTCCTTTAGATTATGCATCATTTCTAACCAGGCATATATCTATTTCCATGCATAAATAAATAAAATATACGTCCAGGTAAAAATAATCTTCCATGGTGATACACAATGGAGTGGACTTACAGTAGCTAAGATCTATTACATCAATTAGAGATAATATGAGACAATTAGTTGTTAATGACCAGTTAATTGTTCTAAATTTACACCCATTTATTCTTGGTGACAATTTATCTTGGTGTGTCCCGTGAAATAGTATCATTATTACATCTCATTAGATGAGTGTTGGATTGTTTTCTATACCTTGTTAAAGGTAATGACTTTGTAATTAGATCTCAACTGATAAATAGAACTAATTAAAGTATTTTATCATGTTGATAATTGTTTTCTCCCTCTCATGAATCTTTACATAATTACCTGAAATTGGATAGCTAATAATCTAGGGCTGTAGTCAACTTGCAAAAACAATCTTTAGATTATCGTTTACTGTTATTGTTAAACAAGTGATGCCCTTAATGGTGGGGGTGAGTGTGTAAATAATATTTGACACAGACATTAGTTAGATTATTGCATGGACTGTAAAGCTCAAGCAACACCATCAATCTGCCACCAAATGACATTCCTGGCATAATGTTATTAACTCTTGAGTTTTTCCCAATTTTCCATTTCTAATTTACTATTTTTGTTTCTGAGCAACTTAGACGTTATTGTCTCTGTCTGGCAGTTTATTTTTTGGAAAATATCAATTTGTTCTATGGCTCAATCCATGCAAAATTACAGTCAAATTGATTATTTAACATCTAATTAAAGATACATTATGGGAGATTATATAAAGAGCTGGCACAGTTCTCACTATAATAGTTAAAACTACAAAATATAAAGGGAATTTACTGAAAATTGATCCACTCTGAAATTAGATTTTACCAATTGAATTTTGAGCCTTGATCATTACTAAATTTGGTACCATAAAATAAACATTAGTCTCGATTATCTATTTCATGATTTAATCATGAATGAAAGTTATGCAGCAAATGGGATCATAAATCCAATAAATATCGCAGGCTAGCGATGGCATCGAGAGTTGATTATGGTCTGGATAAGTTAATTAATGTCTAGTTAATAATTTATTTAACATTTCAGGCCTAAAAAAAAGACCTACAATAGACAGATTTAGCTCTTGCATAATGTATGTTTAATTAATATTGGTAGATAATATAGCTGCTTAGATCAATCAGATTCAAAAGATTTAAGCCAAGCTCATGATTATTTGTAGTCCTGGCTTTGACTATCCTATTTTCTGCAAAATTTGGCCAAATTTCAGAGATTCAACTTTCACAATATTATGGTTTGCAAGAGTAATTCCTCATTGTCTTAAAGGAGCTAAATCGCTAACATTTGGGACCTTGAAATTGTCAAAAGTGGGTCGCAACGCATATAATACTGTAATATGAATGTATATAAACTTAGGTTCTTTAAATGATGTTTTATGCAGCAAACAATCTTAATGACATTCAGAGATTTAACTTGCCAAATACACCAATGATTTTAAAGCAACTTAATGTATCAGCATGTGTAGAAGAATGTCCATACAACAATCTGTCATCTTGCCTTACAATAGTCTTTGAATATGGATGGAATACATGCATGCCTTGATAAGAGTTATCATACTTGACTCATCAGATATTGGAACAATTCCAAGATTAAAGGAATTCCTGTCAATTTTATAGCCATTATATCAATCTAGATCAAACGCCAGCCAAACAAGAGCCAAGGAATCTGGGGAGAAATGTCTTTGTTTTGTTAGTTTTTATGAGTATTAAAGTGCCTATATTCCATATCCCATGGCTCAAAGTTAATTAATTTATAAATCTACTTCTCTATTACTCATTTGTGGCGTATTACCTATTACGCAGGGTGTTAAGAATTTCTTACAATCACCAATCGTCTAAATTCCACGTTATATACCGCCGTCTAATAATGGTAATTGACTAAATGTTTTTATTCAGAAGGTAATGACTCTACTAAACCTTCGGTACTTCCTAATCAAAGATAATGATAATCAGATGGAAAATACTCTAAAAAGTGGATCTTCAATGATTGAAAGGAGTCCTGCGTAATTTCTTTATAATTTGAAGTACCGGTAGTTAAAAAAGATAATGCTTAATTGTATGCATGCCAAGGATTGGAATATATAATAATAATAATAATAATGTTATTAAGTGGTATACGCAACATAATACAATTATGAATTATTTATTAGGAGTTGGATGTCAATCAATATGATGTGATGAGTGTCAATTTTTTTTATTACTGGATGTAATTTATTGACATCCCGGGATATTGTTTTGGAACTAAGTAGAATAAGATGAGTAAATGAGAAGAATTACATATCATGCTAGATCAAATTCAATTTGCTATGTTGTTAACAATTGAGTAGCACAATTAACTATTGTCGACAATTTAAATTGATACTGAAATTTGTTTTCTTTGTAATATTGTGAGATAAGAAATTGATGTCACAAGGAATTATTGCAACAAAAAGCTAAATCCACAAGAAATTAATGTAACCTAAAGGAAATCACATGAAACTGGGTTTAACATTCAACTTTTCTGCACCAGCCACATTAATGCTGTATCATAAAGCCTGATGGCCTAGTGGTCTAAAGTGCCAAGCTTCGACCACTAGGTGGCCGGCCACCTCTGGCTTGTGGCTGGGGTTTCGAGCCCTGGTGTGAGCAAAGCTGGCATGGAGATGGGGGCGCCTTCTTAACTTTGTGGGTTTCCCCTGGGTACTCAGGTTTCCTCCCACAGCTTAAGACCCCTACCTACGCGCAAGTGATTTATTGAAATAAAAAATTAAAACCATAGGTTAAATCCCATTTCTCTCTCTCTCTCATTTCTCTCTCTCTCTCATTTCTCTCTCTCTCTCTCTCTCTGATATAGATAAAACCGTGTGTGTTATATGTTCTTATTAGACATAGAATCTATCAATATGACTATATAATATTATATCTACAGAAAGGAAACAGATGGTTCTTCTACTGTAGTATACAGTATCACATAGTCTATATTGATTTATGTGTGTTTAATTAGTCTACCATGTCAAAAGGTTATCCAGAACATCGGATTATGCTCAGTTAATGTCATGTTTTGTCGTAAAAGAACTGGAGAAATGACGTAAATTAGACATCAAGTATTCATATTAATCCATTTTCATATAGTGTGTTTCATGTCACCTTGATCATTTTTTAGAGAATACTCTTTTTAACCGTGGGACGCCCAAATATATTAGTAGCTGATTTAAAAAAATATGTGGTATAGTTTATTATTTTATATCCATAATTAAAATAAAACACCAGTTATATTAAGCTAGCTAAACTTTGTCATCTCTATGCGATCCTCTGGCAAACATACTGGCATAATTTCACTTGCTCGTAAGGCAGTGTAAAGGGGGTAAAGGAAGAAGGTCCACTTGTGTAAAAGAACCGACTTCGAAATTAAAGAAGGATTGGTCGTAACGTTGCTGTTCAGACAAACTCAGTGTTCTATGAGGAGAATTTTGCTCAGACAGCGTCACACGGCCTACTCTTATATTGAATTACAACTGTCAAGGGATCTTTTATATTCACACCGAAGTGTACATGGGACCTCGGTTTTACGTCTAACCCGAACGACTAGACAGCAACCTTTAACAGTTGCAATTGGAATTTGAGATAAGAGTAGTGACAATATAGTGTATGCCCAGTGCCGGACTGGGCCCACTTGCCCACTTGCCAATGGCAAGTGGGCCTAAGCCGGAAAAAAAATATGGGCCTAAGCCTCAAAGAAAAAAAGAAAAAAGTAAAAAAAAGAAAAAGAAAAGGTAGTAAAAGAGGGGAGGAGAGGAAACATGGAAAGGAAAGGAAAGAAAAGCAGAAAGAAAGATTTCGTTGGAAGAAACAAATTCTACCACCTGGTGAAATAATGCATAAATTCATGAGTTTAACCTGGAGATGGTGACAGCATTATAAACCGACAATCTTTCTGAACAAATATTCTGAACAGTGAATATCTATCATACTATCTGTACTGTTGAATATGACAAATTCTGTGAATTCTTGACTATGAAAAATTTGATTGTTCTATTCGTATTCGAGGATGTGTGATTAAAGTGCTCGCAGGTCACCATATATCTCCATCCGCTGCTCTGGCCTGAGGTGCTTGGAAAATGGGTTTTGGGCTGTCTATTTTCCCCAATTTTTTGGGGGGGAGAACCCCCCTTGACCCCCCTCGAGCGTTCGCGCCTTCGGCGGTCGTAGTAGTCGTAGGCGGGCTTCGCCCGCCATTTGCTCGTGGGCCTTGTCACAGGTATGGCAAGTGGGCCTTCGGCCCACCAGTCCGGCACTGTGTATGCCCAACTTCATTGACCCAGTTGGTGCAGGGCGGCAGATCGTTAAACACCATTTCATTATATACTCATACTGAAACAATCTTAACACCTTTATATATTTAAACTTGAGAATTTTCATTTATATTTTAACCAAAGATACACAGATATATATGTGTGGTTGTTTTTTTAACTGAGACAAGTTGAACTATTTCGAGATAAAATCATAAGTTATATATACTGTATGAGGTTGTTTTTTTTTTAACTGAGACAAGTTGAACTATTTCGAGATAAAATCATAAGTTATATATACTGTATGAGGTTGTTTTTTTTTTAAATTGAGACAAGTTGAACTATTTGAGATAAAATCATAAGTTATATATACTGTATGAGGTTGTTTTTTTTAACTGAGACAAGTTGAACTATTTCGAGATAAAATCATAAGTTATATATACTGTATGAGGTTGTTTTTTTTTTAACTGAGACAAGTTGAACTATTTCGAGATAAAATCATAAGTTATATATACTGTATGAGGTTGTTTTTTTTTTAAATTGAGACAAGTTGAACTATTTGAGATAAAATCATAAGTTATATATACTGTATGAGGTTGTTTTTTAAACTGAGACAAGTTGAACTATTTGAGATAAAATCATAAGTTATATATACTGTATGAGGTTGTTTTTTTTTTAAATTGAGACAAGTTGAACTATTTGAGATAAAATCATAAGTTATATATACTGTATGAGGTTGTTTTTTAAACTGAGACAAGTTGATATATTTCTAGATAAAATTAAAAAACATGGGTACGAAGAAATTTAATAAGTCCTGATTATTTTGATATTACTGCGTAATTTTATGATCAGTGTGTGGTGAAATATCCTGATGTGATTGGAAGACGACCCCTTAGGGAGACTCCGTTTTTTTATCAGAGCTATAATTCCATCTGTCAAGAGAATTTTGATATATTGTTCTATTGCTAGAAATTTCTTTTCATCTTAAATTTGTTTTATGACTGTGCGGAGTTTAATGTGTTTCTTTAGATTTACTATGATACAGAAGATATATACCATAAAGAAAAACATCCGCCATAACTTTTGTTATCTTTTATGTAAAACAGAAGCTGGAAGGATGTTTTAATTAAATGCTTTCAGCCAGCAGTTTTTGTAAATATATTTACTTCTAATGACAGAGTTATGAGTTGAAATGAAGTTTTAATGTTTTTTTTACAGAGTTCCTATTCTTATATTATGTGTTGGTTATGGTGCTAAGGTTTTTAGTTCAACGCAATAAACAGACATATTTGATTCTGTTATCTGTCCTTGTGGTGTCTGGTGGGTTTATTTCTCGTATCACCAGATGCAGAAATAAGAATTTAAGTTGTACCTGAAATTTTTAACTTTGTACATGAAAATATCAACAAAAAAACAAGAGACGCTGAAAATTTGTGTCGTTCAGAATAGCGACTAGATACTGGACAAATTGTGCCTGGTAGACAAAACCTTAATTTGAGTTGGTGACAGGCTTATTTTAAGCCCAAGGGTAACAAATGATATTTTGAAATATGTCACTCTGAATTTTTGATTTAATTTGTATTCATTAATGTTTCAGGACTTGGCCAGTTTATTAAAAGCTCTGTATGATGCAGTCGGGTCCTCCATAAAGCTTCCACACAACGGCACTAAAACATTGAAGTTACGGCTAACAGTCGGTCAAGATAACGCTCAACTTCACAGCGCCAGAATCTCTTCTGCTAAATCCAAAGATAGTCCGAAAGTCAAAGAAGGCAAAACCAAAGAAACAATAAAAGCAAAAGATTTCGCGAAGTTGAATAATTTGACAACTCAGCAGTTAAACATTAAATGTAACAATGAGAAGCAGGCGCCGAATGGCAAGACACGGAATCAGTTGAGTCTTGAAGATCAACAGCAATTAGCGGAATTAGTTCAAGAGAACATGGAGAGAAACCACATTAAACAACTCAGGTACGTAATTTTAACTTCTGTTTGGCAGGTCTAAGGGGGGGTGGGGGGTGGATGGCCGAATGATCAGCATGTGAGCGCTGTATTATAAAGCCTTTCATTGAGTCAACTGGCGTAGTTATGAATCCCCTGAAATACATGACAAGGAGTAGGGTCGCTTGTCCAACCTCATTGGTTTTCTCCCTGTCCTCCAGTTTCCTCCCACTGCTAAAGAGGGAAGATTAATCCAAATGTTAGTCTTGAAATGACCTAGTTTGTATCGAGTGGAGATTAGACCCCATTTCTCTCTCCCTATCTCTCTCTCTCTTTCTCCGTCATTGTTTTATTAAAAAGTTTGAATGTCTCAATAATAATCGCGAATTATACAGATTTTAATGAATTTATTTGTACAGAATAATAATAAGCAAAGAACCTTCCCAAAATATAGATATTTGGTGAAAGTTGTAGCAGTATTTATTGAAAGTTATCTAGAGGTTAATCCTGATAGCTGCAGGATTTTGATAAGGTTATCAAGATAAGCTCGGAATATGTAAAATCTGACCAGTTGTTATGCCAATAGTGCTAATAACCGTTATTGTGTTGTTCTGGTTCTAGAAGGCCATGAAGATTACAATATAAACATAACACTGGTACAAGCAGTCACTGTAATGTTAAAAGGCTGATATTAAGTGGAACCGTAGCTCTTTAAGATAAGAAATGCTTCTCTTTATTAGTGCCTCTTATCTGGCAAACATGTAAAATGTACAGCCAGTAGCCAGAAACATTTGGCCAACAAATATTCATCTGTTTCTAGAACAATTAAAGCATTCTACACACAGAGAACTATGTACTCTACTTCGTGAATAAATCTCTGCCCAAAATGGCCGCCATATCCAACAATTAGTATACTGTTTTGTAATGTAGTCCTACTTAGTTTCACATCCGTCAAAATCTGTTAAAACCTTTTCAATTTTATTAAATAAAAGCTGAATATATATATATATGTCTCAAAATTCTCTGAATATAATTAGTGTTTGATATATGAGTTAAAATGTTGGTCAACTAGCTTATTGTCTGTTCTCAAGCGGAGCTAATTGTAGACAGACAGCAAAAGTTTAGTATGCAATTAAAGGTGATCCTATTAATCTTGAAATTAGGTTGGTTCCTGTTTAAGTTAAGTCCCTTCAGAAGTCCAGCACTAGGTATTTCAAGGATATCATTAAAAGCACATCAGTATTATAGTGAGACTCTTGTTTATTACTATAACACAGTAAGGAATACTGATGAACTCAGTCTTGCGAACAGTACTGTATAAGTAAGGGCACTAAGGCGAAGGCCCCCCTGTGGAATGTTGTTTCTGTTTTAGTTCACGAAGGAAAAAAACATCCAATCTTTTAAAAATGATATTCCTAAAATGGCTCCAATTCTGATTAGAACAAGCATTTAAAGTTATTTTCTCTTTGACTATCACGACAATAAAATATCCTATCAGATAGAATGAGATCATAAAAAGTTTATTGCCATTGGCATAAAATAAGTAAAAATGTTGGCAAATGATTTTGTGTGCAGTACCGAGAACTGCTAAAAATCCCAACTATCTCAGAAACGGCATATGAGACCACCCTAATTGTATTATTGGGCCTTTAAAATAACAATTAAAAGCATCATGGAGATAAGAAATGGCTGGAACCACCCTGAAAGATGATAAATATTCTCGACTAATCTTTATTTATCCTCGCAACTGTCCAATCATACTGCTTGTAGCCAAACACCCCTTTTCTCTAGATAACCAGTTAATATGATAGACATAGTTTACGAGGGTTTTATGGTTATATTGGGATACATATGGAGAATGTTTCCACTGTTTATAGCCCACTTAGATTCCACTTCCACTTCAGATCTTTCCTCTTTTTCTCTAAATCTTTTCTAGTAGGTATGTATAAAATAATTTACAAGCAAAGATAGAACTTGTCTTGAATTTCGTATATTTTGATACAGAACACAGAATTATGTGTAAAGGGGCACTGATGTTCTCTCTCCGTTTTAAAATAAAATTGATTTGACGTAATATTGTATACTAATTTTGAGAATAATGGACCAAGCTGTTGTTGAGGTAAACCGTGCACATTTAACCAATACTCATGACAGAACCCGACCTCTTGAGTATGCTCAGTAGAAAATTAGATGAGTTTGTATTAAAAAACCAGGGTTATCTGCATGTGTTAGCTGAGAAAAATCTTCAGAATTATCTGGTGTGGTTTCCTTTGTCAGTGGTGCAGGACCAAGGGTCTGATAAGGACAGTGTCTTCCAAAAAAACAGTAGGCTGTCTGTAGCATAACTCTTCGAGCAAGTTCTCCTTCATAGCACACTTTATGGCGAATACCCGTCTTCATTAGCCCAGTAGGTGCAGAAAGGCAGGATGTTAAACCCTATTTGATTTCATTATTTTAACACTTAACAAGACTGTATAGTTAATTAAAAGATATACCACAGGACTTTTATACGACAGCCCCCATCAACCATGATCACAAAAATAAGAATTAAATCTCAAGATGACCTAATTAAACTGCCGGTGATACTTGAAACCCCATTCTACTAAAGAAATTTCTAAAAGTTAAATAAGAAATTAATTTTCCATCAAAATTTGAACTTGAATGTTTTCATTCATGTTTCAGAAATGCACTTAAAGTTTATTTTTGTTATTAATTATATATAAGTTGTTGTTGATTTTTCTTGATCGTTAGTTATTAAGTAGGGGAGTTTACGTGTAATGATGCCAGACACGGCAAGGTTCTCTCTCTCACTACTAAATCACCATAGTTTAAAAAAACACACAACCATACTTCGAACTTAATGAACTCCAGCAATACAAGATAATGTAGAATAGTCTGTTTTTTAAGCAAACATAACTTTATCCCGTTAATCTGACCAATTTGTGTGAAAGAGGCCGAAAGAAATGTTCCATTTGTTAGAATTACAGATAAAAATCAACAACACACAGTTATTGAAAGTTAGAATTGAGTAAAAGATTTTTATTCGATTCACGTCTGGACAGACATGGGTTTTATTTCTTCGTTTGTTGCATTTAAGAGATGCTACAGATGAAAGAAGATCTGCTGACCAAGACAAGCACTGCAGCATGCATCTTGTTTGTCGTAATAGGCTCTGTAATTCCAAGTTTTTTAGAACAGCATACCAAAAAAAAGATGTCTGCCCCACTGAGAGCGGATATCGTATATATATGTTTTACTTTTGAAAAACTGAATTGTTATCTGATCGATTGTTTTATACATGTATGCCCATTGAAATGTCAGATGGACACCTGACTAGTCGTTTGGATGGGATGAAAAACCAAGGTCCTGTGAACACATTAACGTGCACGTAAAAGATCCCTTGGCAGGTGAAATTCAGTTGCTGTCCAGGCAAAACTTTCCCTCATAGCACACTGTATGGCATATTCCCATCTTCAATTAGCCCATGTTGGGTGCAGAAGCCTAGGACGTTAAACCCCATTCCAATCATTCATTCATTCCATTGAAATGTGGTTGTATATTTTCCTCACCCCCCATCCGTTGTTCTGTCATCCACAATTGCTTGTTGATACCTAGGGACTGAAGTGATCCTCCTAAAGACCTGAAATTTAATTTAAATTCAAGTTCAGCACACTGATTTGTCAGAGTTACGTCCCTTGATCTAATTGAAAAATCTTGTGTGTGTTAAATTTATGTTTTGCTCTGATCGAAATTATAATCTTATTATCCTTATTTTGATTGTTTTTTAATGGTTCTTTGTGTTTTTTTGCAGAAGACATCACAGTGATTGTCGAAACACAGAAGGGTCACATCACAAACGTCGCCATAGGAACCGTCTTCCTCAGATAGTTGATGAAACACCAAAAGAGAGTCAAGATAGAAGAAATTATTATTTGGATTTAGCAGGAATTGAAAATAATGCAACTGAGTTTCAAAATACTCCTTCGATGCCAACAGCAGGATCGGGAGTGGTGCATCTTGGGAATGGCCACCACAGGTCAAGGTCCCATGATGTTACGACCCAGAAGTATGATAACGCCAAACGTGAATCGGATAGATTGTGTAAACAAATTGACAGTCCGAAATTGGACCACAAACCAAGGTCACATGACATAAAGGAAGAACCAACGGAAAAACGCTCTCCGAAAGGACACAAAAATGTTACCTCAGTGACCTCTCCTCAGAAACACGGAGGAAAGTATCGACCCGTTAGTCTGCCCGCTCACGTACCAAACACAGTTTCTCCTCACTATCACCGTCGACATCGTCATCGGGAAAAGAATCACGACATGGCGATGCAACAAGTCGCGGAATGGATCGAACGCGAACATACATGGGATGTGGATGGTGAAAAAATTGTGATACAGCGTCACGAACATCATCATGTTCATGAACATCATCATCATCATCATTATCATCACTATTACGAGGCATAATGATATACTAATGGCGGGTATTGGTGATGGTGATTTGTTGGTTCAATGCAATTAGTGATGATTCATAATGCAAATTCAAACACAAACTCAATTTTAATTAATTCAAGTCAAATTATAAAGTTGTAAATATAATTGTTAATATTCTTTAAACTTTAGTATTTATTACAAGTCACGACATACACCTTTAATAAGTACCATTTATTCGACTGTAAATAAAATGAAAGTAAAACTCAATTTAAACTCTGAAGAACGATTAATGCACATTTGAGGTGTTGTTTTTGCTGCGGTGTATTATTGTACAATTAAGTTCCATTGACACTTTGTGAATTGTGGAGTCAGAAGACCAAGCGAAGAAACTACTCAATAGACTGAATGTGCGACAAAGAGGATTCCTCGACTTCTGATAAACAAATTTGAGATTATTGTCCGTGATATTTTGTTGTTCCAGAATTTGGTTACACTCAAACTATTTTCACTCAAAAAAAATGTAATAATCGTTTTTAAGGATTTTGTGTTTTAATGAGATATTTGAACTGTGCAACTACGCTAAAGAAATTTGTAGTGTATTGAACGACAATTATTTCTGACAATCAGAAAAAAAGCAGTGATGAAATAGATTTTTGTTTTACGCAAAAGAAAAGAAAAAAAATATCACTCTAAGAAATCCTGATATCTTTTATATTTCAAATTGAAACAAATGGATATCAACAAAAGACATTTCAACATGATGGATCACTGCCTTTCTCTGATTGGCTAGTTTAAAAAGTGACCTTTGACATTTGTTATGCCTAGCAACTAGGCAAGGACTTCATTAATCTACCTCCTTAATATGGGCCTAATTTTAGAATTTGTTTCCTCACACTTGCCGCTATATTGTACAGTGATATAAGTTAAGATTTATTTTGTATATTAAGTTCCTTGTTGTAAATTAGATATATTTAATGACACGACGATTGAATGGAGAATATAAAATCGTTGTTTTGTATTCTGTGTAATTTTGAGATACTGTTACTCTTCAATAATATTAGTTGTTTACTGTTTGATACAGTATTCGGCCATTAAATATCGCAATCACTCTGGTGTCGTAAAAACGAAATTAGATTTAATTCTTCCAGACAGATTTATATTTTCGGAGTACATATGGAATTTTGGTTCAAAAACCTAATAGCTTGGACAATAGTTTTGAATTTTGGAATCCAAATAAGATTCTAATGCTTCCAGCCAGATCTGGCTTTGGCAATAGTTTTAAGTTGTATGCTTTTTACCAACATTGATAGTTAATGATTGTTGAAAAGGCTGGTTAAAGTTCAATATTTCATGGTATAGCCTCCCATAAGCTGTAGACCACCATGTTCATTTGATATGTAGGCAAATTTACAAGGTTCTAATGATATTACAATAGCAATATGTTACATGTTTCCATAGGTTCTAATGATATTACCATAGCAATATGGTACATGTATATGTCCCCATTGGTTCTAGTGATATTACAATAGCAATATGGTACATGTCCCCATTGGTTCTAGTGATATTACAATAGCAATATGGTACATGTCCCCATTGGTTCTAGTGATATTACCATAGCAATATGTTACATGTTTCCATAGGTTCTAATGATATTACCATAGCAATATGGTACATGTATATGTCCCCATTGGTTCTAGTAATATTACCATAGCAATATGGTACATGTTTCCATAGGTTCTAGTGATATTACCCTAGCAATATGGTACTTGTCCCCATTGGTTCTAGTGATATTACCATAGCAATATGGTACATGTCCCCATTGGTTCTAGTGATATTACCATAGCAATATGTTACATGTCCCCATAGGTTCTAGTGATATTACAATATGGTACATGTTTCCATAGGTTCTAGTGATATTACAATATGGTACATGTTTCCATAGGTTCTAGTGATATTACCATAGCAATATGGTACATGTCCCCATTGGTTCTAGTGATATTACCATATGGTACATGTTTCCATAGGTTCTAGTGATATTACCATAGCGATATGGTACATGTCCCTATAGGTTCTAATGTACCTGACTTTTTGCGGGACATTTCTCAAAAATATCAATAAGACAAATCAGTGCCAAACAAAATGACTGGCACCAGAAAGATTGTGTTTGATAAAACCTTAATTTGTACCTGACAATGTCTATGACAGGTGCCTTATTTTCAGGCTCGGCAACATTAGGATATATTTCATAAAACAGTTTTTAATGAGAGTGTACAGAGATTGAAATAAGATTATGTACCTAGTCATACTTTATATATTGTAAATAATTCTGTGAAAAGATTCAATATTATTCTATATACTCCTTGTATATATATATATGCATGTCTTGAATAAATATAACATGGTGTACAGTTAATGTTACATTTAAACGAAATCCATATTCAACTGAGATTTTAATATATAGTGCACTGGCTGCACATGACGAGGTACATGTATACCTCTATTCAAAGAGCACCTCCATTAAGCAAGTATTTTGACATTTCCCTTGTGTGCTTGCTTAATACAAGTTCTACTGTATTTACTTGTCAAAAAAAAAGATTTTAGATTATATATTGTGATACACAAGGCAGTGTGTACTTGCTCTTTATTGAAAATTGAATACTTATTTAGTTTATAAGTTCGTATCCATAGTAATTTTTGTGTAATTTGCGTACACTGACCTTGCTGTAAAAGAAAGCGAACTTACTGTCACTTTTAAAACTCTGTATGAAAAGTAGGAAAGCAGCCATTCACTCACCATGGCAACAGTACAAATCACTGAGTGAATTAATATACAAAATGAACACTTTGTAAGCTATGACGCTTGTCTACTTACATTTAAATAAAATCTTGGAAGAGTGATCCATTGGTGGCTATTTTTTTTCTTACAGCAAGGTCAAATACATGTATTAACAGCCGATGTGTCGTATTTTGCTAATTGCAATTGCATCTGATTCAAATAATATTTCACCTAAATTACACATTCTGATTTTAATTAGCTGATACTTATTCCAGTTATGGTAAAACTGTTTAAATTATCAAATTGAGGGATACGAAATAACCAGGCCATGATATACGTCTGGCAAATTAAAGATCTGAGAATTGTATGGATTTCCTTTAATTGCGATAAAATGTTTATCGGTATATATTCAAGACTATTGGCTCAATTTAAGAATGGTCAAGATGGCTGTTATGAGAGATATAATTTATTCCGACTGCCATTTTTGTACCATTGAATGAGATTATTTGTGTTGCTATGGCTACGCACTATTTGTTTTGAATTTCTACCTAAGAATGTATCATGTTTGAGAATTATAGGTACACATGTAGGTATGCTTGGGTTTGTCCATTGTTCTATTAAAGATTAAAAAATTTGCAAGATTTTTTTTTTTGTCAAACTATTTGGCATGGCAAGAAAGTTTTACGATTAGTTTCAGAAATTAATTTTACAATTGTTATATTTATTTTAACTTTTGTGCAAATAACTATTATTGTATAAATTTTTTTTAAAAAATTACCATGAAGATGGCTGACAAAGATTCGTTAATGTTTTTTAGTTTAATCCCTAGAGACTGGGAACAGAATCACATGGCTTTGTTTAGAAATTTTGAATGGTTTCAATTTTAAGAATTATGTGAATTTTCAAGCAGAATGATTTTAAAACAGAACAATTTTAAATATCTTATTGATTAAGAACCTATTCCATTATTTTTATGAAGGCAATCGCCTAAATTGTAATTTTATGGAAATATTTTTTTCCCTGTTTTTGATGAGTTTTTGTGAGTTGTGAGTGGTTGAAATGTTTATTCTATTTAATTCTGTGTTTTGTGATGTCAACCTCAGTATCTTAACACTGCAAGACTCAAATAAACCTATAAATTAATACAAATATTTCTCAGTTTCTTATTGGGTATGGGAACTCTTCTGGCTCAGTTAAGGCTGAATCACACAAGTGATTTTATATCCATAAGTTAAATCCTTTCATGTGAACGAGGGGGGTGGTTGGATGGCCGAATGGTTAGCATGTGCGTGCTGTATAGTAAAGCCTGTAATTAAGTCAATTGGCATGGTTTTGATTCCCCCATTGTACATGACAAGGAGTACAGTCGCCTGTCCAACCTCATGGGTTTTCTCTGATCCTCTGGTTTCCTTCCACTGCTAAAGACCCCTACCCGCAAGCGAATTATTGAAATTAAATTAAACCATAATATGTTAGTCCTGAGTGGACGTTAAACCCCATCTCTCTCTCTCTCCTTTCATGTGAACGGAAAAATTTGTCCAAAAGGTAACAGATTTTCTAGCCTACTGATAAATCCTTAGGGTTATAACAAGTCCTATTCACGTAGGATTTATCCTATGAATTGACCAGGCGCGGATCAGGGTGGGGTGGGGCAGTAAGACTGTTCATCACTGTTCAGACCAGCACCTGCAACCAGCAACGTATACAATGGCTTTCGGGATGAAGTCGCGACGAAGACTCTGGGGACTACACCAAATCACTATGCATGGCATTGCATGCGACAGTCTGATGATTACCCTTTGCTCCAATGTATGCCCCCCTTCAACAAAATCCTAGATGTTGGCCGATCAAATACAAGCACACACTTCCTGAAGATGTCTGACGTTGAACTTCATATTTACATTTCTGTTAACTCTGTCACATGACCAAAAACTGTAGGATTTTATTTACTATTTGACCACAAAAACCTAGAGCATTTATCCTTTAAAGGGACAATCCTGATTCAACAGAGACTCTAAAATAAAAGTCAGCCTAAGTATGAAATTTATGTGCCAAAATATAGAGAAATGGCATTTTTAACTTGTCTCAAAATTTCAGCTAACCCTTTTAAGATGTCGGGTCATTTTTTTTCGTTAAGGTGACCCGATAATGGATCCCCGTTCCTTTAGAGGTCTATACAATGAATGAACAGTGTGCTGCCATGAAAGGTATATTTCACCTCCACATTATTTTTATAAAATAAAATTCTGGCTTTATCCAGACACTGCATAACACAGCTTGGGACACCAGTCTCCATTTTCAGATGAATTTCAATTGATAGAAACAGGAAACACAAACCAAATACAGACGATTTGATGGGATCACTTTTGACTAAGTCAAAATGATGCATTTGATATTCAGATAGGTTGGTATGAAATAATTAATAAAATACAATATCAAAAAACCATCGTTTTATCCAACGTTTCGTAAGCAAAATGCCAACTTTCTCAAGGATGAAAGAATCAAATTCAAAATGGCTAGAAGTCAGTTATGACATCATAGTAAGATATGACATCATGGGAATGATGACGTCATAGATACAATACACATAACATGAAAGAAAGGTTAGCTTAACTAAAAGTTAGGTAAATTATGTATGATTATGAATAATTTTGAAACCCCCTGGATTTAAATCATTTAACCCATTTGGCCAAACTGAATCAAGTCTATGAATCCACAGACTTTCTGCTGTGTTTAATTTTTTCTGATCTTTATCATGAACTTTTTGTACTATGGTACACACGAAATCATGACCAGGTATATTAAAGTGGGAAGCTACATGGGGGGAATGGCCTGGTTTTTTAAGCTTTATATTGCTTCTATGCTTATTAAGTCTAATGTTAAAAGGAGTGATCGTTTGACCGACGTATTGCATTCTACAGTTTTGACATGGGAACTCCGTTTGCTGTGACATATGCTAATATTTATATGTCATACTGGATGAAAACCTACTATGAATCATTACCTAATAAACCAGATATTTCATACAGATTCATCGATGATATTTGGGCTTTATCTTCTCTCCCACTAGAAGAATGTAATAATTTTGTATCGATGACATATTATGTAATTAGAAAAGCGATGAGATAAGAGTTTTATTTGTATTCTCTCCTCGTGTCCTATATCTATCAAATAATTCACTGCTAACAGTTGTGACCAGTTAAAACAAGTGATTGTCAAGCAAGCTATACCCACATGGATGGGGAAGAGGTAAAGTCAATACGGCTTATTCTCTCATCAAAGATCTTTTGATCCTTAACATATGTAAGTTTCAACAGAATGGTACAATAATGGCAGCCGCCCCGGAGGGTCTATACAATCCGTACATATTTCAAATTTTGCGTGAAAAGCAGGGGCTATAGCTCTAGAATGTAAGGTCTGGTGCTACCAAAGTCGAACTCATTCAAGAATTTTTGATCCTTAACACACAGTTTATGTTTCATCGTGAATTTAAAGGTCAACAAATAAACTATTCGTGTAAAAGGCACGGAAATTGAACTCGCCCAAAAACTAGTGGTACTCGTTTGAAGTTTCATCTAAATCGAGAATTGTGACCTCTAGATGGTCTACAACATGGTATTACAAATACATGCTTTTATTTTCGTAAAGGGGAGTGGCTATTTTGAGGAAATAATTATGGTGTAACGGTGATATATTTGAACATTCTTTAAAATAAGATACAAATTATGACCTCCAGAGGGTCCATAAGCTAAAGAGGTGATAATTCGTACAACCAGTGGCTCATAATTCCAGAAAGTTACGATCCAATACGCGCCAATATCAAAAGGAACCCAGATCTTTGGATTATAAATATACATTCTAAGTTTTATCAAAATTGGATAACAAATTCGAACCGCTGGATGGTCTGCGATCTGGGTATTACGATCTGATTTAATATTAAAGCCACCGGCAGATTCGTCAAGGTCACAAGATGTAATCAGGGCTATCGCAGACGATTGTTGCCGGAGGTTAAGGTAAGGGCTAGAACTTGGGTTAGGGTTGGCGTTCTCCCCTGTTTACATCTCGTTACTTTGGCGAAATCTGTAGATAGCTTTGATATTTAAATCTAACCTGGGTATTACATCGAGATTTTTGGGAGATATACATTTCAAGTTTAGTCAATATCGGGTAAAAATTGTGACCAGATATAGTTGAACGGTTTTTACAATCAAATAAAAACTGTTACTTCTACAGGGTGAAATGTGATAATTCGTACAAACAGAGACCATAATCCAGGAAGTGGCAGACCTATATGCGCCAATATGAAAAGGTATTATATGCGCCAATATGAAAAGGTATTATTATGCATTTTTTGTGTCAATTTCAGCATCACGGAATTTATGGTAAGGTAGTTACTTTAAATTTCACTTCATTGCTAAGTAGTTTTATTAGCCAGAAATCGCTCAAAAAGCATCGCCTAAGGACCTAGGATGGTAGCCCACTCATTCAAGAATTGCTCCCGCCGGCCTTATTATATATATATAGAGAAATGGGGTTTAACGTCCACTCAACACAACTAGGTCTAACATATGGTTTAATGTTATTTCATTAATTCGCTTGCACGTAGGGGTCTTTAGCAGTGGGAGCCCGGTGGAAACCCGCAAAGTTGAAAAGGCGCCCCTATGTCCATGCCACATACAATCACACCAGGGCTCGAAACCACAGCCGCAAGCCAGCTAGAGGTCGAAGCGCGGCACTCTAGACGACTAGGCCATCCCCCCAGTCTTGTTATAGATATATCATTACGGGAAATTCACTGTATCATGCCAGCTAATCAATTAAAGAACACGTAATCCTCAGTGTTTGCGGCTCTGGCTCACTAGCCTCGGTAATTCCCTTGTCAGTGATGCAGAACAGTGTAATATGTTTGTCATCAAGTAAAAGAAATGAAATGGGGTTTAATGCCCTACTGTTCTGCTCCGAACTTAGCTTATGAAGACAGGCACACGCTATACAGTGTGCTAGGAGGGAAATTTTGCCCGGACAGCTAAGCACTACAGCCTATTATACTCTTATATTGAATTCCAACTGGCAGGGGATCTTTTACGTGCACACCAATGCGTACAAGGGACCTCGGTTTTTAGTCCCATCCGAACAACTAGACTACTGTTCTTGTCAGGCCCTCCGTCTTGCATCACTGACAAGGGGGAACACGGAAAAAAACACTTGACCTCATAGCACAATGCATGTTGTAGTGCAGAAATTTTCATTTTGTTATCCTCTCATATTTCGTTATTCCCAATTGGTGCAGAAAAGTAGGATAAAACCCCATTTCATTTTGTAATCCTGACAATGCATATTCCACAACCTTTTTGTACGACCGGTAGTTAGTTACATGTATGTCTGTTAGTCATTATGGAGAACCCCCAAAAAAGCCCACTAGGCTATTGGTTGGGTAGGGAAACCTGAGAATGAAAACATGCAACTTGGTCTACACCCAGCCAAGTTTATTAAAAGATACCTTGCCTGGCAACTAAACATGCGCCCACAGCAACTTAAGTCTTCCGAGCAGTCCATGTGGTTTGTTGCATATAGGTGGAAACATCTAAATGACACAAAAACTGATCAAACAACAACCTATTACGTAAATAGCCTGTAGAGATCAGATTCCACATGATTTTTCAATGCGTTCAAAGGATACACCTCTGCCAGTAATTATTGGAAATCAATAGCATTTTTTCATCTCATGCCCATAACACTATGTAGGGTTGCAAAATTCTTATACAGACCAACTTTTCAACATGTTCATTTGTTAATCTGTTTCTAACTGTTGTATGAGTTGTACCAAATGTGTCTCGAAACGGCTTCTGATGCACACAGTCCCTTTACATACATTTATCTCTTTAGTTTTACCATTTGGAATAAAACTAACATGGTTAAATAAGTTTTAATAATTTATATAGATGAAAGTAACAGAGAAAAAGAAAATTCCAGTAAATAATTATAATTTTAGCATTTTTCAGTTTTAAAAACAGATTTGAAAATTCCCAACGCTGAAAATTTCAGGAAACTTTCCAACTCTTTTCAACCCTAACACTGTGTATAAGTTTTAAGTCATTTGTATTATGACTTGTAAGTCTTTATGACCTCTAGCATCGAAAGGCTAAAACGTGATTTTTCCTACGATCAGGGGACTCAATACCGGAAGTTATAGTCCGATATGCGCAAATATCGACAGGAACAGAGATCTTTTGAATATAACCATATTGTTTAATGTGGGCGTATAGAAACTAACAAATATTTCACAATGTTTATTGAATAATGATTAGTTACATATGCATGAATTAAAACAAATATCACAGTCTATATATTTTAAAATAAATAAACAATTATCACAATTTTTCCATATTTCAAAATATAAAATAAAATGTTACATACATATTTAAAATTTGTAATAATGAAATAACAAGATCCAAAGAAAGAATAATGATTAGTTACATATGCATGAATTAAAACAAATATCACAGTCTATATATTTTAAAATAAATAAACAATTATCACAATTTTTCCATATTTCAAAATATAAAAAAAAAAGTTACATATATATTTAAAATTTGTAATAATGAACTAACAAGATCCAAAGAAAGAAACTCTTCTATGTAACATTATCATCAACTCAATTGTCTGTAAATGAATGGAATATTTCCATATTTCAAAATATAAAATAAAATGTTACATATATATTTAAAATTTGTAATAATGAAATATCAAGATCCAAAGAAAGAAGTTCTTCTATGTAACATTATCATCAACTCAATTGTCTGTAAATGAATGGTATATTCAACGGCTCTATTTATAGAATGAATTTTACTAAGCTCAATCCACAGATCTTGAAATTTCGCCTGCACAATTTTCCTCCTGGTATTCCGATCCCTAGATTTCATTATTCCCTACAATGATTTAATATAGTTATGTTACATACAGTGCACAAACCAACAATTTATGCTCACGTCTTAAAAAAAACCCCCAAAACCTCCTGGGATTGGAAAAAAAATGAAAATCACTCTCCTGGAATTTAAGGACAGATGATGACACATGTAATCATATGTAATGTTGATTATTTGAAGAATAAAACAACGATTACGAAGAACTGAGGAGGGCAATAAAAGAACGCCCCTGGATTGAGATTTAGATGTACTATGGAGCTCGCCTAAAACGTGTAGGCCTGATTATGTGATCAGCATGAATTATAATAATGATATACAAATCCCCAGAAAATCAACCAGGATGTTTATCTCAAAGACTCTAATATTAATATAAATGACATGAAAACCTAAAGATAGGTTGCCAGGCAACGAAACATACGCCCACAGCAGCTAAATCGTTCGGGCAGTCAACAAGAGTTGTCGGATATTTTACTTTTTTCGGTAATAAAACATTTATAATACACTAAAATTTGATTAAAAGTTACAACTCATTATGTTATTATTAAAAAATCATTAAAATTTGTTTGGCTTTGATAAACTTTCCCTCCTTGCTAACGTTTAGTATACGAAACATTTAAAATTCTGGATTTAGCTGTTCAAGTTATCAAAATTCATTGAAACTCATGACCTTCAACACTGTGTATAAATTTAAAGTCAATCAGATATTAACTTTAGCCTCTTAACACTGTGTATAAATTTAAAGTCAATCGGATATTAACTTTAACCTCTAGCGCGCTCACAAGATTTTTTGAAGTGATCAAGGGCAATAACTCTGACAGTAATTATCGGAAATCGCTGAAAATCATTAGGCTTCTTTGTCTCATAGCCTTAAACACTGTGCATAAATTTGAAGTCAATCGGATATTAACTTTGGCCTTTAGAGCATCCACAATATTTTTTGAAGTGATCAAAGGCCATAACTCTGACAGTAATCATCAGAAGTTGCTTAAAAAAAATAGGATTCTTCGTCTCATGACTTTAAACAATGTGTATAAATTTAAAGTCAATCGGATATTAACTTTAGCTTTAGCCTCTAGAGCGTCCACAATTTTTTTTGAAGTGATCAAGGGCCATAACTCTGACACTAATTATCTGAATTCGCTGAAAATCAATAGGCTTCTTTGTCTCATGACCTTAAACACTGTGTATAAATTTAAAGTCAATCGGTTATTAACTTTAGTCTCAGGAGCATCCAAAAGACTTTTTGAAGTAATCAAGGGCCATAACTCTCAAAGTAATTATCGGAAATTGCTGAAAATCAATAGGCTTCTTCGTTTCATGACCTTAAACACTCTGTATAAATTTTATATCAATCGGTTATTAACTTTAGCCTCTAGAGCGTCCACAAGATTTTTTGAAGTGATCAAGGGCCATAACTCTGACAACAATTATCGGAAATCGCTGAAAATCAATAGGATTCTTCGTCTCATGACCTTAAACACTGTGTATAAATTTAAAGTCAAGGGCCATAACTCTGAAAGAAATTATTGGAAATTTCTGAAAATCAATAGGCTTCTTCGACTCATGACCTTAAACACTGTATATAAATTTTATACGATCGGTTATTAACTTTAGTCTCTAGAACAGCCACAAGCTTTTTTGAAGTGATCAAGGGCCATAAACCTGACAACAATTATCGGAAATCGCTGAAAATCAATAGGATTCTTCGTCTCATGACCTTAAACACTGTGTATAAATTTAAAGTCAAATGGATATTAACTTTAGCCTCTAGAGCATCTACAAGATTTTTTGAAGTGATCAAGGGCCACAACTCTTGACAACAATTATCGGAAATCGCTGAAAATCAATAGGCTTCTTCGTCTTATGACCTTAAACACTGTGTATAAATTTAAAGTCAATTGGATTTTAACTTTAGCCTCTAGAGCGACCGTCTACAAGATTTTTTGAAGTGATCAAGGGCCACATTTCTTGACAACAATTATCGGAAATCGCTGAAAATCAATAGGCTTCTTCTAGAGGGTCCACAAGCAATTGTGGACGCTGGACAGACAGACGGGGGCGACGACAATATACAACCACATTTCAATGTGGGCGTATAAAAATGACAATACAGGTGGAAATGAATATAGACCACATGACCTTACATGCAGCTGGAAATTTCTCCTGTGACAAGGTACTGATAAAACTGTGCAAAGCTAAGATATATACCTATTATCCATTAATTCCATTTGAGAACAAATTGTCGGATTGGAGACAACAAAATATTTTCGAGTAATCATTGTTCTAACATATGCATGGGCGCATATCGCTCTTCAAAAGTGGGGGGGGAACACTGACAATCGAATAGAATTTTGAGATGCATGATAACACAAAAATGGGGGGGGGGGGGACAATATATATTATGCCCCCCCCCCTCATTATGTCCCCCCTTAGATCTGCGCCTGTGAACATATGGTCTTATATGTCAGTTCAAACCAAGCAGAAATTGCTCTCCAAAATCGGGAAGCAGAATTGTGTTTATTGGAAAGTTTACTTAATACAGCATCAAAGAGATGACACCATGGGTTTGTTTTAAATTCAAGAACACACTTTTTGGTGAAGGTAATATATTTTTCACAGTTTTACATTATAAGATAGAAGATAAAGTACAATTTACCTGAAATTTGAAACTCTCTGTCAAACTCTTACAAATGGGAGTTGAAGAATTTGTGGGTCCCATTTTCAATAGAAATTCTTTCCTTAAGGGGTTTCCTCCAATTTCTCCGATTAAAAACCAAAAATCTATTAAGCCATCACACTAAAACATATTATAAGAGATCAAAATTAGTATTCAAAGGATACCAATGTTTCTAGTTCGTCTAAATGAGGAATGAAATGGGATTTAAGGTCGTACTTTTCTGCTCCGAACTGAGCTAATGAAGAGGGCAAATGCCATACAGTGTGCTATGAGGGAAATTTTGCCCAAACAGTGACATTGAGGCCTACTCTTATATATCAAATTCCAACTGTCAAAGGATCTTTTACATGCACGCCAATGCGTATCGGGACCTCTGTTTTTCATCCTATCCAAAAGACTGAACAGCTGTCATTGTCAGGTCATCCGCCCTGCATCACTGGAAAGGGGAAACCACGCCGGAAAATCTGGATGAGCTTTCTCGGCCAATGCAGGAATCGAACACCTGCCCTCCAGGCTAGCGAGCCAGCGTCCTTCCCACTTAGCAACGGTTAGAGTTTTCGGTATATACTTTTTTCCAGGATTTTGGTTCCCAACTAGATATGCTAATCAATTGTAATGGCCATAGAAATGGTTTGAGGAAATTGTTGCACTTCAGTTAACCAGTAATCTGAAAAATGCAGATAATTGCGTGACTCTTTAATCAAACTAGCCAAAGCATACCCAAAATTCTGACATGTAGGGTTGTTTATGAAGTATATTGGTATATTGTACAGTGATAACCATTAAGTTGGAAATGTTACACATAATAAGAAAGTATAAAAAAAAATTTGAAAATGATTTCCCCAATTTTTTTTTTTTGGGGGGGGGGGGGGATTTCATTTCTGCTGAACCCTTTACAGTAGTTTGATGGGGACAAATATTTAAAGCTACTGCCATGTGCACTAATTACATAGTTAAAATAGTTCATTGGTCAACCTTCACTTAACTACACAAAAGTCCCATTCAGAATTAGACTGAAGGCCTTCTGCATGTTTAGGCCCACAGTTTACTAAACTGTCTTGAGATGTATCCAGGTCTTTGTATGTACTGACTTGTACATTGCAAATTGCCTGATCTTTTTCTGGTCAGTCTAAACATTCCCCAATTTATTTTTAGCTGGAGAAAATTCTAAAATAAATTGCCTTTAGTCGGTTGTTTATTTCCTTATGGTAGCATATTCAGAAGCTTATATGAACAAACTAGTTCAAAATTGCTGGGAATTTTAAGACAGAATAGTGCTGCATTCACGCATACCATAAATAAAGTCGAACATGTTTAACTATTGTTACATCATCGGTTAAGGTTAAAGTTAATTACATACGGGCACATGTTGCTATTTTGCAAGGAATATTATAGCCTACTGTGCATGCCCAATGCAAGCTGGAGTTACCGATTTCAAGACGGGTAGGCCTACAGGTTCAGTTTTTAAACTGGTTTATTTATCTTGCCTTTGCGCCGAGAAGATATTAAATTCAGTTCAATGTCAACGTCTGAAAGAGCAATAACATAAATCGAATGTCTCTGCACGCTGGTAAATTTGTACTGATAATCTATACTCTATTAATAATTTGGTGCAGTAATATTAAGCTTAGGTTTTTCTATGGAAAGAATGAATGAATGAAATGGGGTTTAACGTCCTACGCTTAAGCACCGTACCTGGGCTAATTGAAGACGGGCATACGCCACAGTGTGCAATGAGGGAAATTTTGCCCGGGCAGCGGCGCTACGGCCTACTCTTATATCGAATTCCAACTGCCAAGGGATCTTTTACGTGCACTCCAATTTGTACACGGGACCTCGGTTTTTCGTCCCATCCGAACGACTAGGCAGCTGTCCTTGTCAGGCCCTCCTTCTGCATCACTGACAAGGGGAAATCACGCCGGAAAATCGAGATGAACTTTCTCGGCCAATGCAGGGATCGAACACTCAACCTCCAGGCTAGCGAACCAGCGCCTTATCCACTTAGCCACCGTGATCCCCTTCTATGGAAAGAATCTGAGTGGCAGTTAATTTGTTTAAAAATTAAATCTGCAAAATTAACATAGAAGTTACCTTTCTTT
This sequence comes from Patella pellucida, assembly GCA_917208275.1. NCBI lineage: Eukaryota > Metazoa > Mollusca > Gastropoda > Patellidae > Patella > Patella pellucida. Next base: position 71,764,474 of record OU795039.1, read on the forward strand.
TCCTTTTTAATGAAGTACGGTAATTAGAAATATGTATTCGGTCCGTGGACTGCGTTTCTTTTTTATATATAAAGTAAGACCAGCCTCCTCCCTTCGTTTGATCGACTGTTTCCCATCCAAATCTAAAAAGGCAGAAAAGCATGTCATGGATAGATAGATAGACTGATTGGACAATTTATACTAAAGAAATAAAATGGGGTTTAATGTCATACTTTCCGCATTTAAGCCCACTATAGGAAACAACAAAAAGATTCTTCAGAATTAAATTCCCAAAAAGATTATTCGGGCTAATGAAGACAGAAATGAAATGAAAAAACAATGGGGTTTTAGCATCCAACTGTTCTTCTCCGACTGGGCTAATGAAGACGGGCCCACGCCATGCAGTGTGCTACAAGGGAAATTTTGCCTGGACAGCAGTGTTGTGGCTTACTTTTATATCAAATTTAAACTGCCAAGGGATCTTTTACGTGCATGCCAATTTGTCAGTGATGCAGGATGGAGGGCCTGACAAGGACAACTGTCTAGTCAAGGTCCCATGTACACATTGGCATGCACTTAAAAGATCCCTTGGCTTTTGGAATTTGATATAACTATAAGAGTAGGCCGAGGCAAAATTTCCCTTATAGCACACTGTATGGTGTATGCCCATCTCCATTAGCCAAGTCCGGAGTAGAACAGTGGACGTTAAACCACATTTCATTTCCTCACGGACAAAATTCTTTGACCATTCCAGTTCGTCCATATGAAGCTTCAATAAGGAAATACTGACCGTAATTCTCAGTCTCACTACATCTGACAAGTTTATAATACTAATACTATTTTTAAATAGGATTTTGCGATTCAAAACACATGAAAATTGTGATGGGTTATTGTCAGTATATATTATTATGTATCAAATGTGGCGGGAAATGATTCCTTTTGGCAAACCAAAATGTACCTTAGGGAAAAAATTGAAGGAAAGAATTCCAAGGGAGGTTTTACGTAAATGGCTAAAAGAGCTGTATTTTTATATTGCAGCCTAATAATAATCAGGACGGACAGGAATTGACAGAAGACTTCGTCCGTGAGAGACCGTATTGAAAGGAACTACTGAATGACTAGAGCAAACACTGTTCCTTGCAAGGCTAGACTGTTTCCTGCACCACTGACAATTTTAAATTGGAAAAAGTGCAGGAGCTTATCACTGGGTCAATTTATTGGCCGACACCAGGATCAAACCTCAACACACTGAGGCCGCTACTACAGTACTAGTACTAGTATTTTTACACTAAAGCCGCAATAGTCTTTTGCTTTCCTCCTGTTTCCATATTAAATTAATCTATTTTGTAAAAATCGAGAAATGATCTCTATAATTTAAATGTCGCTTCACTTTCTTTCTTGTTTTTCAGCAAGGGCATTTCTTCAACAAAATTGAATAATTTTGTAACATGAAACACAGGAATCTGATATTTATATAGGCTACACATGCATAAGCTTAGACACTGCCGAGGCTTCGATTTTACCTGCTCAGCTCGCTTCGACTCGTTTTGTTACAACACAAGCCATATTACAGGCCCTACGGATAAAAAAAAACTAGGTTAGATTCCTGTGCATGGAATCAGAAATTGGTCTAATATTAACCGCATCTGACGATGTGAAATGAAGTAGGCTATGTTAATGTATGCCTGCCTATGGCAAAATTTAATAAAATATTATGAAATACTCACTGGTTTGGGTACTGTACGTATGGGTTATGAAACAAGTCAGCATGTTCTTTAACTTCATAAAGCATAAAGGTTAGGCGGATGGCGACATGGAGCGCGATTTTTATTTTTTATTTTTTTAAGGTCAACACGATTGATTCAATTTCAAAACTTTCAGCCTCATCATTATTCGTTGAGACGATAAATTTATCTAACGATATAGACAAATTAATCTCAGATTTGTGTTGACAAGACATTCGACCCATTACACCTTTTCTTCTGTAAATAAGATAATCCTAAACAGGTTTTTTATTCTAAAAAATTATATAATTATTAAATCGGTAACAGAATAATGAGATCCTGAAAGTGAATTATTCGGGTAAACGCAGCGCAAAACCAGACCACCGCTCGTAATGGAACCACGTCGCAAAATAGTTCCAGGTTTTGACTGGATTAACGATAATAATTAATTGCGTGACATAATAAATTGACTCCGCTGCGTTCGATATAAATAATTGACAAGATGAAGCGTCTGTTAGAGTCGCGATCTAATACCCCCATCAAAAGTCAAATCGGAATCTAGACCAGGGCTAATCCCTATTAACTCACTATTTTCAAAAATGACCGAAATAAAATATAAATTTACATTTGTTACAGAATCAGGACATTCCAAATCTTTCTAGAACTTTTGATTTGAGGAATTTACATACCTAACAAATGTTTTCATATTTAAGGACTGAAAAGAAATATTACGAATAACACTGTTACAGAATCAGGACATTCCAAATCTTTCTAGAACTTTTGATTTGAGGAATTTACATACCTAACAAATGTTTTCATATTTAAGGACTGAAAAGAAATATTACGAATAACACTATAACGTTCGATATAGGGCCTACAATTAAAGAGAAATGAAAAATTACGTTGTTATTTTTATATTTATTTAATAAATACAAATCATTATTGGCATTATTGCTATACATTTGTCAGAAATACGATTGGAGTTGATAGAGAAGATCAGATTTTATTGTACCAAAACAAAGGGAGCAAATTATAAAATATAGGCCTACTGGATTAAAAAGCGAATCAGACATGTTCGTCACAATAATTGCCGAAATTAGACCTACACAAGTCTAATTACATGTACAATAATTCTTAAACCAATCAGATTTTCACAGATTGTCATTTGAAAGTTGTGGATTGAACTGAATAGGCCTACAACAGATTGTAGTCAATTAAACTTGGCTTAGATGTAAATTACGGAGTAACCAACTGAATATTAAGGGCCCCTGGGAGGAAATTGAATGATTATAAAATAATAATAATATGCATAAAATTTCCTGCTATAAGTAAGATAGGGCTAAGATAATCTACAAAGTAAAATCCCAACTATAATCCTTATTTTAGTATTATTCATAAATATTTTGGCCGTCGTAAAATATGGATATAGGCCTATAGTAACTGAGATCGATCACATGTAATTTGGTTATTTATTAAAGTCGGCATTCCGCCTGCAATAACCAGAAAATTGAAATAAAATTGTGTAGTTTCCATGTCCCGATATGTCCCGATAGGGACTACATTTATTGAGAAAATAAAATTATAATACTGCCCTTGTTAGTTGCTACTATAGTAGATAACAAAGGCAGCCCTTGTTAGCTGTTACTGTAGCGGCTAACAACTGCCCCCAAAGGCGCAGAGGCAGCCCTTGTGACTGCTACTAGCATCTAAAAATGACTAATAACTCGCTGCTAGTAGCAGGAAGATAATAGGCGGATCGGGTGTTGAAATTATTGCACAGGTCGGCCAATTCTTTAAATGCCAATATCTTCGCTTGTAATAGAGTAATTTGAATGAAATTTTCAAATTATTCATTTTACATCATCTGCTTTCGAACTAGTATAGCAAGAATGACTAGTTCTTATCTATATCTTGAATAATGTAACTTTAAATGGTTAGGCAGTTTTGGGACCCTCCCACAATGAAGTTAAGTTGGCAGACATTGCATTTAACAACAGCTTACTTACAGCTATAGGTATCCCAAGCGAAAACAGAGTTTTAAAAGGGAATTGAAGCAAATTTTTGATAGATTGGTTACTTTAAATATGTGTTTAATCCAAATATATCTTCAAATCACAAACTTTGTACCTAGGAAAGCATCTTTAAATGCCAGTTCTCATCTCCCACCTCTATATTTGTTGATATTTTAGAACATCTTATACCACCTGTAAATTAAGAAATTCACACATCTGACACACATTTCGATCTTGTTATAAATACATTTAGTAATTTTAATTTATATATATCGTACGTATGCATTTTAGCCCAAAGGCAAATATAAATCGATAAATGACGTCGTAATTATAGGTTAATATATCCGGTAATCTACCGTGATGTCGTCACCCTTCAAATAACGGTGAGTTAGATCCTTCACTGATTTTTCCAATCCCATATAACTCAATTAAACTTTATGCAGAAATCGTTTTTCTTTGATAAAAATTCAAACGAATCACCGAAGCAAATGGATTCCAGATTAATCGGAATATTTTTTTTTTGCATTATTAAACACAACCCCATACCAGGTACACGTGCGTGCATGATATGTCGTTTGGTGAGTAATAATTTATGATAGTATCACCTTACTTTGTGCATCATGCTGATTATTATCCACGGTTAAAAAAATGACACGCTCGGCCTTCCGTAGCTTATAAATATTCCCTTTGATCCTTCATTTGCATAATCCTATTCGTTTGATGTTAAACCGCGTGTAATATTGATATCATAGAGAACACTGCTCAAGTCTTATAATTTAATTGAAATCCTCTTTTGTTCTATTCTTCTTTCAGGTATAAAACAAGCAAGCCATGCGATGTTTAATTTCAACCGTTCATATTACCACGTACACAGGTGTATTGAATTACATAGGGTTATTAAATCTTTACATATATGTTTTATCTTATCTGTAGCATAATAAGTTTCATATTACGCCATTGTCGTGAATTCATGTTTTAATAATTTAATAAGCAAAAACCGTTTTAATTACATCCAAGAATATTCCTCCCACGTCCACCCTTTTCATAAATATATTATATCTTGCGAATTATTCTTTTGTTGAACATATTTTCTTTCCCCGCTAAGCATATTCCTGAGCAATGGCCCCAGGCCCGTAGCCAGAAACCAAAATTTAGCCGACATAGGGGGGCGAGGAAGATAAATTTCCGACGACAAAAAATCAATGAGCGAAGGTCATCGCAGACTGCCGTAAGCAGGAGGAGGGGAGAGCACGAAAATTAGAAGCTGAGAGAGTGAATTTAGGCCTCTATGACATGCAAGTGGCGAATGTGTCGGAAAATTAAGAGTTTCCAGCCGACATTAACTATCTCTCGGCCGAATTTGAGAGGATATGTCGTACTAAAACTCTCTCCCGGCGAAAATGCGAGATAGCTAACCAGCGATTTTTTTCCGACGCCCCCCCCCCCACTAGCCTCGGGCCTGAATGGGAGAAATCCCTCTCTGGCAAACGGAACACTGTGAGGAGTATGCCCTCTAAGTAGCATACCTCATTTTGGACGCGGTAGGCCTATATGATTTTGAAGCTCAGGATGGGGTCCTGGCATTGGCTGGCAAGTAAAGTGTCTAGTTGTTCGGATGATTCAAAACATTGAGGCCCCGTGTACACATTGTAAAAGAACCCTAGGCAGTTGGATTTGAAATAAAATTATGCCCTTGAGTCGCTGACCGGGTAAAATTTCACGAATAGCACAATGTATGGGTATGTCCGTACTCATTAGCTCATCTGGGCCGGTGCAGAAAATTGGGACGTTAAACCATATTTCATTTCCACGAAAAATCATTAATTGCTCAGGACAACGTCCTGCTATAGGAAATGTAGTGTAAATGTGGGTGTGGGTGTGAGTGTGGAGGGGGATGTAGATGTGTAGATAAATTTTATTTTCACGTTTAAGTTTCAGTTATGTAATGATAAGAAATGCTGTTGTTGTAACCATATTGTTATCATTCTCGCTGAGACAAATAATTCATACTAACCCGAATACACTTATTGTTCTCAATACATAAACATCTTTAAACGCTATCATTAATTGTTGTTGCCTAAAACTGCACCAATTGGTAAACCCTGCCTTTTAAGAAGATTAAAATATACTAAGTATTACTGATAAGAGTTTGTACAATTTAAGGTATAAATATCGGAGTGAGATGCATTACACTATATCAAGCAATCCTGTAGAATAAACGTCACCTCTAGGCTCCAGTAAAATTATATTTTCTTTTAGGTAAAAGGTAAGTGTAATTTGCTAAATATATTTTCGATCTAACTATCACCATAGTTCCTATATTTCTGATGTAATTTTTTTAAGAAGAAAGATAATAATCTATAAGAAAGCATTAGGAAAAAAGTCACGGTATCAGAACATTATAATTTTGTTTCTTCGCCTCAGTGGGCTAAGGGAAACAACTCCATTTATAAAGCTCTAGAAAACAGCCCCGGCTCAGATATGACGAATATCACCAATATGGAATTAGGAGTATTTTGTCTTAACAATAATATATTTCCCAATCTAGAATGAACGAGAGACGCACGTATTCACTTAAATTCTCTGTATGTTAGCAATGGAAACAAATTATCTATTATGACACTGCCAATCACAACTAGGATATAGTTTGCGTTTTATTCTCCACTCGAGGGCCTCACAATGAAAACCGAGATCCCGTGTATACATTGGCATGCTTGTTATACGATCCTGTTGCAGTAGGAATTCGATATAACAATAGGTCACAGTGCCGCTGCCCCGACAAAGTAACTCTCATGGTACACTGAATGGCGAATGCCCGTCTTCATTAGCCCAATCGGAGCAGAACAGTATAGGACGTTAAACCCCATTTCATTTTATTCCTCATCCAATGTCTGTATATAATAACCCCATCTTCGAACTGACCAAAAATTACAATTTAAACAACGTGAAAGTCAACAGATGTAGATCTACTTTCACACGTGTATTATGTTGTTAAATGTATAGCGGTCATTAAAGGGCCATTGCGTTCTGTGGTCATAAATTGGTTTAGTACGAATTTCTTCCCTTTGCTAATGTCAATGAGAAACAGTGGGCAAACATCGAATGAAACTTTGTCTGACTATTTTCACCTAAAGCCTGTCTTTGAGCCAACTGGCGTTGCTTCGATTCCCCGGTTTTACGTGGCCAGGAGTAGGGTCGCCTGTCCAACCTCGTGGGGTTTTTTTTCGGGTCCTTCGGTTTCCTCCCACTGCTAAAGACGACTACGCGCAAGCTGTTTAAAAAATTTCATTTAAACCCCTTTGAGAATTATGTATTTATTTGGTAAGTGTTACCATTTAATCAAATATATATTATATTAATACAAGGATACTCTGATAAACTATTCAATAGTTCAACACGAATTGCATCATACTGTAATGGGGGGGGGGAGGGGGGAGGTCATTTCGGGATTAATATATTATGGTTTAAATTGATTTCAATATTCGCTTGCGCGTAGGCGTCTTTGGCAGTGGGAGGAAACCGGAGGACCCGAAAATAACTCACGAGGTTGGACAGGCGACCATACTGTTTGTCACGTACAACCGGGGATTCGAAACCACATCAGTTGACTCAAAGACAGGCTTTATGATACAGCGCGCGTGCTAACCATTCGCCCTCGCCCAACCCACCCACTGTAATGGGGCTTTGTTTCGTGGATATATTCATTCGTCCCTTTATTTATTAATTCATTCATCTAATGTCCAATGATAACTTATTTTAATTTCAATCGTTATGCTTTATTTCGGCGATTTGCAAGTAAGCGATTTCGTCTAATACACGAGTTGTGTCCCTTGGTTGCGTTATATAATATTATACTCTGTGATATTATCAAAAATTGATATAAATCATTATGCTTAGATTTGAAATAATGGTGGATTTGCTACCGTTTATTGTGTTCTAAATTAATAATTTAGGTTTATATATAACCAACTGTGGAATACCCCAAAAAATGAAGTATCGTACACCTCTAACGCACAAACAATAATCCAGAAATTGTAACTATATATCATAGCTTTTTGTATACCAACAGATATTCACGGATATCGTATTTTGTCTTATATATATTAGTAAGTGCAGGATAACCGCACTACGAAGATTGTGATACAATATTAATAAATTATGTATGGATATCAGTGTTTGATTTCTTGTGGGGGGGGGGGGTATACTGGTCTACAGTGTATTTAACAGCGATATTTTTTGTTTTGACCGGTTTTTAACTTGTTATTCAAGTTTTACCAGGTTTTACACGTAAAACAGCTAACCCAGTAACCCTGCATTTCGCTAGACTCGACAAAATATAAACAGAACAACATTCAAAGAGGACAATTTTTTTACTACATTATCCAAGTAAATGCAGAAAAGTAAGACCTTAAATTCCATTTCTTCCTACGTACGTTCGTTTCCTAATTAGAGTGGTTGTGACTGTTTCCGCCGGCTTGGTGTTAAATTAAAATTAATAATGAGAACAGACGAAAAGTTGTACAGTTAATGTTACTCATATGAAAACAATTTCCGATGGAAAGACAAAGATGGGGCGGGAAACGGGGAATTAAGGTTTAATGGAATTTGGTCTCCCGTTGAGAAATATGTAATCTTAAGGTGTGACGAATCGCCTCAATGAACGTAAACAATGAAATAAAAGTTTAATTTCTGGACAGCCATCTTACTGTAGTATCGTCTTAATATCATGTTACCCACATCTGACACATAAGATGTACATGTGGCACCCATGAAATTTTAACATCTTATTCAGTTTGCCTGGCTTTAACCCAGGTCTGTGCAGAATAAGGTTGGTGCTAACAGCAAACCAGGAACGTGGTTTAACTTTATTCCGTTGCTGCCTGACCCCCATTGGCTTAGTTAAATATAGATCTCTTTGTAGACGTGGAAGCTTGAAAAGTTTATTCGTGGCAGTAATAAGTCAACATCTCAGAAGAAAGGTTTGGAATAGAAGAACAAGTTGGACAAAATGAAGAATTTATTACAAGGACTCTGTATTTTGATCTGTTATACATTTACTCAGGTAAACTTGATATTTTCATTTCTAGAATTAACTTTTGTACAAAACAACCAAACTTTCACCGGCCGCCATAGATAGAGCGCGCTGTCAAATAACGGTGCCACGTTGCACGGATTCCAAACAGTGGCTCGGTGGTCATTCACCTTGGTAAAACCAGTGCTCGAATAGAAGTTATTGCAGTGCTGAATCACCAATTTAAACTCACGAAACTAAACTATTAATGTTTTAAAAAGTTTTGATCATATCTGGTCACTTTGACCGACTTTCGCAAAAATAAAATGCGGTCATGTATGAAATGTAAGTTGGGCCGTTGTAGTGATTATTTATGAAGAAAAGTGACACAAATGTTTTTATTTCGTTCTAAATTGCATAATAATGTCCCTATTCTAAATGTAAGATTCAAAAGCAGTAGAGAAAACATTGGTTCAGATTGTGAAAATGGTAGTGGAACCGACACGTACACGTGGCACTTTCAGGTCGAAAAGGCAATACCAGAGAAGCTGGAAAACGTAAACACTGTTAATAACACTTTCTGTTTGTCTGTCCACTGATGCCAGCCTAGTATATTATCAAGTTACTTATAGGTCAAGTTACAAACAACCAAATCTTTGAAATTCCGACATGTCTTGGCAACAACCTTTTGTATTCTTTTCCAAGGTAGCCACTGTGAAAGGTAATATCCCAAAGGCTGTGTCTGCCATTTTTGTAGGGAGACTTTATTATTTGGACCAGCAAAATCATTGGAGAAATGAGGGATCCTGATAAAAATTTATGAAATAACATTTGAAATAATTTTTTTTTCAATTCTTTTTTTTCGAAGGCTGAGCTCTTGGTAACCAAGCAGGTCTTTTTTGATGTGAAAATTGGCGAAGAAAAAGTTGGCAGAGTTGTTTTTGGTTTATTTGGAAATGTTGTTCCTAAAACTGTTGAAAATTTCTACCAATTAGCCACAGGAGAGCCAGGCTATGGTTACAAAGGAAGCAAATTCCATCGAGTTATTGCTGACTTCATGGTTCAAGGTAGGTGAAGTAGTCTCAAATCAACAGCTGGTGTTAAATGCCCCCTGTCTTGTTTGAGATTTATTTGATAGTCTTAAAGCCTTGAAATTAATGGGCTGGAGAATGTACATGTCAGTCTAAGAAATGTAACCCTCCCTAACCCTAGAAGTGATTGTATCAAGATGAATTAAGTTCTCAGGCCTATAAAAAGGGTCTCTTGCCCATGATTTCTACTTAGCACCCCCCCCCCCCCCAACCCATTCTATTGTGAAATCTGCCATTTATTTTTACAATGATACTATTAGCTTATGTAATTGACGAAATAGGAGGAAAAAACCCTCACAAATCGCTTGATTGTCTTTAACTGTTCCCAATGACTAGGTTTATAGATAGAATATTCCAATTGGTAATATTTCAATTAGTAATATCTAGACTCCCAAATAAAATGAGATGTTCCAGATCAATATAATAATTCACGTGGACTTGGATAGAAAGGATAATAAGACTAAAGCCCAGTCTATTTAATTTACAGGTGGAGATTTCACTAAAGGTGATGGTTATGGAGGAAAGAGCATTTATGGTGAAAAATTTGAAGATGAAAATTTTGAATTGGACCACTATGGTGCAGGATGGTTGAGCATGGCTAACTCAGGTAAAATTATTGACATGCCTTTAATCAGTAGCGGATTAAGCTCCACCAAGGCCCAAGGCGGCAGTTGCTGGAAGGCCTATTGGGCCTATTTAGAATGGCTTGGGCCTAATTAATTTCGGGTCAGGGCCTATGTTGATTCCCGTTGGGCCTAAACCCCACCCCCTAACATTCAATGTCTATTTTTTTTTTTTACAAAATCTTTGGGCCTGAGGCTGCAGCCTCCTCAGCCTCAATGATAATCCGCATCTGCCTTTAATATTACATTAAAATTATTTTGTGTGGGTTACACAATTCCAAAAAAGGCCCAAATTAATGATGAATGAATGAATGAAATGGGATTTAACGTCCTACGGCAACTCTTCTGCACCAAACCTGGGCTAATTGAAGACGGGCATATGCCGTACAGTATGCTATGAGGAAAATTTTGCTCGGACAGCAACTATATTCCAACTGCCAATGTGTACACGGGAACTCGGTTTTTTCGTTCCATCTGAACGACTAGGCAGCTGTCCTTGTCAGGATTCCTGTTTGCATCACTGACAAGGGGAAACCATGCCAGAAAATCAAGATGAACTTTCCTGGCCAACGCAGGGATCAAACACCTCCAGGCTGGCGAGCCAGCACCCTACCCACTTTGCCACGTGATCCCCCCGAACTGATGAAATCTGAAGACCAGAAAATCTCAATGGAAATTAAGCCCCCTCAAACCTCCCCAAAACAAATGATGGCTCAAAGGAGGAAGGAGTGTTGGATGTTCATATGAACTATGAAATACAAAGGTATAAAACACTTTAGAAAATTAACTTTTGAATTAAATTCTAGAACATCCAGCTTGTAGACTTGCATTGAAAGACCAAGACTTATGCCAAACCAAACTAGATTTTAACCATTTTACTTGATTTTAATTTCAGGAGTTGACTCCAACCGATCTCAATTTTTTATCACAACGGTTAAAACCAGCTGGTTGGACGGTAAAGATGTTGTCTTCGGTAAAGTTTTAGAAGGTATGGATGTCATTAAACGTATCGAAGAAGTCTCCACAGACCCAGAATTAGACAGACCAAAGACAGACGTCGTTATCGAAGACTGTGGTTCCGTTGAGACAGATCTTCCATTCCCCGTAGAGAAGAGTGGCGTTGAAGTATTTGCATGAAGAGTTTATGAAAATACGACTCACAGTCTTATTTTGAATTCTCTCGACAACAAATACTGAATTGGTGTACAAAGATCAGACTTTATTTAAGAAATATATCATGAAATATTTTGGCTACATATCAGAATCTGTCTACCACTCATAATATTTATTTATATTACACATGGAGTGAACAAGGGTTCGGGTTTGGGTAAGGTAGAGCTGTTAGAAAAAAGACAGATTCTGAAAACGCTCCTTTGTCTTCTTATATAAAGCTGCTGGTTGTCATTTGCAATTTCGGGACAATCTCTAATTTTTCATGGCATAATTCATGCTGAGTTGAACTCAATATGATTATGTCAGGTTGAATTAAGAAAACAAAACCAGTTGAATTAAAAGTAAGCCCATTAAAATTATTTACCTGGCTTGTTTCTGTTATCGACAGAGGATGCGGAGAAAATTGCAATTCATCATTTCTTTGTAAATACTGTATGGAATTAAACCATTTTTAGGCTGATATTTCTTTTAGAGATCCAACTTCAACAATATTGTAGTTCACAAGGGATTCAAATTCATCAGCTTTAATTACTTTAAATCCAAATATCGAACAAATAAATTTTAGAAACAAATTCCAATCGAAAGAAGTTTAGAAATAATCCTTGTGCTCTAAGAATTTGTGTAAATACATTTTATGTGGTCGTATATTATTGTATTGATCTTTGTAAAAATATATATTCATATTCACATTCTAATTTCTAAACGAAATTGTCACAGTTTAATTTTCCGTCCGAATATTTAGATTTCCAGCTACATCAAATAAGGAAATGGTTTTATTAGTGGTGACAGTAAAATTAAATAGATGTTGTAATGTTTAGAACATAAATACTGTCCTTTATAAATTATAGCTTCCTCAGGACAAACAATTTTCTTTTTAATTCATGACACATGTGTATATATATTCCATTGTTTGTAGTTGCGTTTATTTGTATTTTCATTTTTATTTCTGAGCAATGATAAGTATTGCTTGAATTATTGTTATAATTTTTACAATTTTTTTCGTAAATAACTTTGTTATGGAAATAGTAATAAAATATGAACAGAAATTTTGTATTTTTTCCGCTTTAAATATTGGATTTAGTGACAAATATTCTGGCTAGCAAATGAAGGATAGGTGGAACAAATTAAGCGCAGGAGGAACAAATTGAGAGTAGAGGGCACACATTTGAGGGTGGGCTGAAATTGACGGCATGTGATAGTCAAACAACTATCAAACATCGGTCAGATGCAGTGGTGTTAGGTTGTGGTGGGTTTCACCTAGAAGCAAATAAAGGACACAGGCATAAATCATACGGCAGGCAAGAAAAATTGGACCCCATTGGAGAGTAGGGGGCACACATTTGAGAGTGCGCTATAATTGAGACATAAAATGTCTGCCCAGATGGTATGGATGGGATTATCAAGTTTACATTGGTCGGAGATAAGTGAGAGAGATTGGTTCCTCCCCAACACCAAGATCGAACCCACAACCTCTAGCGTCTTACCCACCATGGATCCTCAATACAAACTATGTCAGTTTGGGACTAACATAGGACCATTGCCATTACCATAATTCACATGTCTTTAGCAGTGCTAGGAAACAGAACAATATGAAAAGAACCCAACATGATTAGGCATATGTCCCTACCCTTTGTCACATATAAGCTTGGGAGAGAGAGAAATAGGATTTAACTTCTACTGAACACAAACTAGGCCATTTCGGTACTAACATATGGTTCAATTTTATTTCAATAATTCACTTGCACATAGGGGTCTTTAGCAGTGGAAGGAAACCAGAGAACCCGGGAAAACCCCATGAGGTTGGACAGGCGACCCTACTTCTTGTCACATACAACTGGGGAATCAAAACCATGCCAGTTGACTCAATGACAGACCTTATGATGCGATGCAGTGGACACATGCTATAACTATTTTGTCATCCATCCCCTCCATTAAGCTTGGAATGGAAACCAGACAAAACCTATTGATATAATGTGTACCCTTTAGTCTGTAAACCTTCAGGAATCAGGAAGTCCTTCTTTCTCCTATTCTTGTTTCTACAAACAACATTTCTCTATCATAAATTCTAATTATTTATTGAATTTAATACTATATGATGTATAAAAATAGATACAGAATTATGTTAATGTTAGAAGGATAATAATGAACATGAGGTTTTTGAATATACAAACTTAAATATATACAAAATAAATGTTGCATACAAAATTGAATCTTCATTGGTCTAAATTAGGTTATGTAAAATGATTTAAGGATATTTTGAACTTGTCTTTGGCACATACGGTGTTTTATATTTTATGATTGAGATATTAAAGTCTTGGTGTATCATTTTAGCAACATAGGAATAACATGCAATAATACATGATAGCCTCGATTGCCATTAATACTGTTGTTACAATAATAAACATAGCCTTGATTATCAGTTGTTACGTTAAATTATCCATCAAAAAATGTTGTCAAATCCACTAATATCGCAGGCTAACAATGGCATCGATAGTTGATTATAGCTTAGATAAGTCACTGTCTAATAATTTGGATAACATTTTAGGCCTACAAAAAGACCTGCAAAGCTCTTGCATAATGTTTAAATGTTAAATTACCAATCTGAGGGTAGATTCAGCCGTGAGAAATTAGATATCTTAGTGAAAATTGCAAATGAGGTATGTTACTTTAATATTCATTTCTATTGAAAATAAATCAAAATTTTAAAATCTAGTTGTATAATCTCTAAGATATAATACATAAAATATGTTTGAAAACATTAAATTTGTGTTATAAAAATATAATAAAAATCAATACTAAACTACAGTTTTAAATAAAAACGTTACAAATCAATGAGATCTGAGATAGATTTCATAAGTTCAGTCGTATGTGTCACTTTCAAATTGGTGACATAAATTAGCTTGTCCATTGGACAATATGAATTGATTGGTGAACACATTGCTTCCAATCTGATTAAAATACAGATCTATATTTCGTTTTTTATACTTTCGATGACCACACTACATGAAGATCTGACTGGTTGTAGTGAAAGTTCATGTCAGAGGGCATGCGGGTGGTTTTTGACCCATGTAGTCAGCCATTTGATTAACCAATTAGCGTTGATATTTCTCGTGGGTTACCCACACTTCCTTGCACCAACATACAGTTTCATTCGCAAATCCCTCGCATCATCCAGAATGCAGGTTATATTACAACTCTTCAAGATCCCAGTGTAGTAAAGACAAATGAAATGAAATTTTGAACTATAAAAAACGAAACAAAATAGAATCTGTGTTTTAATCAGACTGAATTGTTTGTTTGTTTATTCATCCTCCACTTCCACGCCTTCCTTCATTACAGTCTGATGTTCTTCAAGTTCTAGCATTCCGCAATTCGATATAACAATATCATTGATTGGTCTATCCATTGAATCTGTAGGTGCAGATTCAATATGCTTGACAACCTGCATACCTTGCAATATTTTACCAAAAACAACATGGCGACCATCTAACCATGGCGTTTTAACAGTTGTGATGAAAAACTGAGATCCATTTGTATCCTGACCTATTAAAAGAAACATGTAAAATAGTACCGACTTCATTTTGATATATTAATAAGGGGCAATAATTACTGTAGTTATAAGGAGGATGGGACTAGTACAGGCCACAGTCTCTGATGTAATAGGCTAGTTATTCCCCTTTATATTACCATTGGGTGGTCAAAGTGGGTAAGGCGCTGGCTCACTAGCCTGGAGGTCGCTCCCAGTGTTGGCCAAGAAAGTTCATCAAGACATTCTGGCGTGGTTTCCACTTGTCAGTGGTGCAGGACAGAGGACCTGACAAGGACAGCTGTGTAGTCTTTCGGATAGCACAGAAAAAACAAGGTCCCTTGTACATATTAACTATCTTGGATGATGTGGCAAAAACACACCATGTTATTTCTGAAAATGGGACAACGATTTGTGTACATTGTAGAATTTCTTTCAAAAAATAACGAAGGTAGATAAATTGCGTTTCTATGATGATATAAGTCTGTAGAATGTTTGTCAGTATTTTTAGTCAAAAGGAAGGAAGATTTGTGAGATGGGAAAGAATCGTGCATTTTGTATCAACAGTGCTCAAAGACACAGACCCTTGTAAAATAGAATAATTCTCAAACATAACATTATGCCAAGTATATACGATTAAAGTCTATCGAGACAATCAAATTCAGAAGCAAATATTTACAGATTGATGCTTCACATGCGTTTATTGCCCATGAATTTGATTATCTCCTTTATGATGTAAAACTTAATAGACTTTAGGCATAATACGCAGCCTCTGCATAATATTCCTCTTTTGAACGATTTTTCAATTTATAAGGCGCCAGTGTTCATAGAACCAGTTTTTACCTTGTGTCTATAGAACTACATGGCACTGACCTACACAGAGTTTTACATACTTCTTCAATTAAGAAATTGAATCTTGACAATAGTATAGCATAAGAACAAACTAGTTTGGATAGAATGATGGGTTTATTAAAAGAATAGCATGGGTATTAATATAAATTGTATGGTGAATTTCATTGGTTACAAGTTAGTTTAATGGAAGATAATGTTAGAAAGGGAACTAGTTACAATAGTAGACAGTGTTTTTAACATGATACTTATACTTATGGACATACACCAAGTCCATGCAAGGAAATTGTACATGGATAATAGTGCTCAAGCCTATTTTTATTTTGATTTCAAACTGTTAGGGGGTATTTAAAGACTAGCTCAAAACCTGCCATACATGCTACTATGGGAGGGGGGGGGGGTAGTAATCTTACTTGTCACTTGCGTGTGTTCGGCCCTGTAAAAAATCACAGACTGGCCTTGAGACTTTTGGTCCTGCTGTTTCACCCAGTTTCTTGCGGCTGGTTTGCGAGCTACCAGACTCCAAGACCTGTGTGTGTCAAAACACGTATGGTGGGTTGTGAGCTAAGCTTAATAAGATTACAATTGTAGGAATATGGAAAGCATTATAAAGATTATATAATAACAATGTGTATGTGCCATACATAATAATACTTAAAACAGCAATAACATCTTTTTGCTATCCAAATAGTGTTACATAGCTCCTTATCTAAGAAACAATTAATGTTTATCCATGAGCAAAGTCCCGAGTAGCATTTTCTAGACTTTTTCTCAGCGAATGAATTCTTCATGTAGTCAGAAATGTAGTCAGAATGTTGATCAATAACAAACAGTAATTGTTGTCCTTACAACTGGTCCACTGTGGATCTAGTTCAAGAGAGAGAGAGAGAGAGAGAGAGAGAGGGAAATGGGGTTTAACATCCACTCCACACAAACTAGGTCATTTTGGGACAAAGAGGAAACTGGAGGACCTGACGAAAACCCACGAAGTTGGACAGTTGATCACGTACAACCTGGGATTTAAAACCATGCTCATTGACTCAATGACAGACCTTATGATACAGTGCCGCATGTGCTAACCATTTGGTCATCCAAACGCCCTTGCATGTATAAAAACTATCAACAAAAGTCTAACCTCTGGTAAAGAAGCTATTAGTTTACTATTAGGATAGCAGGAGGTTATTTAAGCAATCAGGAAAGATGCAAGCTATTTAATGGGAAGGCATTGATGGTCTGGGGGGAATATGCATAACAAACAACTTTCTAAAATATTATAAATATAAATCTAACTTAAAAGATCAGGTTATTTAAGCAATCAGAAGGATGCAGGCTATTTTTAAGGGAAGGCATTTATGGTTTTGGGGCGAGTATGTTCAATTTACAAAAGATGCATAACAGACATTAGACATTAGTATAAATCTAACTTGTCTAGAACACCAGATATCATGTATGAACTATTTTGGCCTGAGGAATGAAGATGAGTGATTTTCCAGCTTAAGTACAAAATGTCATTAAAACAAAGACTGTATTTTCATACAAAATGACTAGACATTTAAATAGAAATAAATCAATGCTTTTTAAGTTCACTAATGGTGGCAAGATATCAAGAAATATATATAATACAGCTATAAAATACATAAATTGCATAGATCAGATAATTTCATGTTTCTGAAAAATTCTCCAGATTACAAAATGCTACTCCACTAGGTTTCTGGCAAGACATGCAGGGAAGGTCAATTTTATTCTTAATACAGTGTAGCACTACAGGTGATGGAATTATTGCAAAGGTCCATATTTTACTTTTTAATAGCACTAACAGCACAGAAAGGGTCCATATTTTACTTAACAGCACAGCAAGAAAAATTACCCCAAGTTACACAAATAACTTTGTTATATGAGTCTAGGGCAGTATTAGATCCACTCCTTGTTCTACAATCTATTACTGAAATTGGACCACTTTTCTTTACTTTTATAAAATAGCGTTGTTTACATCAGGATTATATTGATTTTAACACTAAAATAGCAGCACTATTAAAATAGCTTTATCAATATATCAAACATTTTAATATATTGATATCAAATATATTTTTATATATAGATATCAAATATATTTATATATTGTTATCAAATATATTTTTATATATTGATATCAAATATATTTCCTTATAGATCAATATCAATTTATCAAAAATATCAATATCGATTATATTTTTATTTAGTAACATCAAATGTAGTTCTATATAATTAATGTCAATCATATTAAAATATAATTAATATTAAATATAGATTTCTATACATTAATATCACAAATATAATCTAATGCCCCAAGAGTTTATCTGCTAATAAAACGGGTCGTACCTACTTCATTACATTCATTCAAATCATATCACACTGTTGTAGAAATTATTAAAGTACCGTTTCCAATAAAATAATTACTTTTAGTCATGGTCACCAAACAATTGCCAAAACAGGCATCTGGTCGATTTTGAATAACCATGATTCTAAATCCAAAGTGAGTGGGTTTGAGTCACAGATTCATGAAATTTCAATTCAGATTTAAAAATCAGCATGATAAAAAAAAAATTAAATCGAATTTCAATTGGGGAAAGATTTTCTGCAATCATACACGCATATTAAAGTAGGCACGACCAGTTAGTTTTCATGCGAACCCTGTTCATTGCACTATATAGCAACAACTTAACGAGAAAACCAACATTAGTTTTTCTGAACAGCGAATTTTTCTCCCATTTGAACAACACCACTATTGTCAATGGTAACATCATTGGTAGGTCTATCAGAACGATCAGTTTGGACTTGTTCAATTTTTTTGACTACATCCATGCCTTCTAAAACTTTACCAAATACAACATGATGGCCATTGAGGTGGTCTGTCTTAACAGTTGTAATAAAAAACTGAGAACCGTTTGTATCTTTACCTGAAATAGAAACAAAAACTAGACCTAAAGCTAAGTCAAAATAGTTTCCATGGAAACCCAAAAATCATTCAGGTAATTACCAAAAGAAATGAAATGAGATTTAAAGTCCTACAGTGAGCTAACGAAGACTGGCAAAAGCCATACAGTTTACTATGAGTGACATTTTGCCCGGACGGCGACACTGCAGCCTACTCTTATATCAAATTTCAACTGGCCAGCGCTTCTCTACATCGTGCACCTTGTTTCTTTGAATAAAATAATTTCTAATTTTAATTAGACTGTAGCATATCATTTGGGGGGGGGGGGGTAGAAATGGTGTTATTTCCAGACAAACACATTGTTCAATTTTATTTCAATAATTCGCTTGCACGATGGGATCTTTAACAGTGGTGGAATACTGGAGGACCTGGTGGTGAAAACCCATGGGGTTGGACAGGCAACCTTACTCCTTGTCATGTACAACAGGGGAATGGAAACAACGCCAGTTGACTCAATGACAGACCTTATGATACAGCGAGCAATGGCTAACCATTCAGTCATACAACCAACCATATTACATATGTAGTTTATGTCCTGGGTCAGGAAATATCAAGTTTTATTTATTACAATCTTACCTGCGTTAGCCATGCTTAACCATCCAGGACCATAATGATTCAAATTGAAATTTTCATCTTCAAATCTGTCACCATAAATACTTTTACCACCTGTACCATCACCTCTTGTAAAATCCCCACCTAAAATAACAAAATATATTTCACATATCAACCAAGTCAAATCAGAACGTAAAAGTGATACATATTTTACAACTCTAGATGACCCTGATTTAAATTGATCCCCCGAATTTTAAAATGTAGTGGTAACTGAATAATAAAGACAAGGTATTACTGTACACAGGCATCATTATTCAGATTCTAGGCGGGGGATCACATGGCTAAGACGCTGGCTCACTAGCGGTCGGGTGTTCAATCCCTGCATTGGTGTGCATGCAAAAGATCCCTTGGCAGTTAGAATTCAATATAAGAGTAGGCAGTTGAAACTTGATATAAGACTATGCGATAGCACGGATGATGGGACAAAATTTTCCTCATAGCACACTGTATGGTGTATGCCCGTCTTCATTAGCCCAGCTTAGGAGCAGAACAGTAGGACGTTAAACCCCATACCATTTCATTTCAGATTCTAGGCACCGACACAGCATGGAATTTCGGGATTTTTGGCAAACCTAAGATAAGGCAAAGTTCTGCACCGACTGGGCTAATGAAGACAACTGTCAAGGGTTCTATTATGTGTATACTAGGAATTTTCTCTGCCAACACTGGGATCGAACCCAGTCCTCACAAATAGCAAATGAAACGTGTTGGTTTAATGTCCTACTGTTCTGCTCCTAAATTGGGCTTACGAAGCCGGGCCTATGCCTTGAGTGAAATTTTGCTTGGGCAGCGGCACTACGGCCTACTCTTATATCGAATTCCAACTGCCAAGGGATCTTTTACCTTGCACTCCATTGTGTACACGTAAGCTCGGTTTTCTGTCCAATCCTGCATTACTCACAAGGGAAAATCAGGATGAATTTTTGGGCCAAGGCAGGGATTGAACACCCGAACTCCAGGCCAGCGAGCCAGCTTCTCACACACGCTATTCCCCCCCCCCCCCCCCAGGGTCTAGTGTATTCTAAGACAACTATCCAGCTTACTTACCTTGAATCATGAAATTAGGAATAACTCGATGAAATTTGCTTCCTTTGTAGCCAAAACCTGGTTCACCTGTAGCTAGCTGTTGAAAATTCTCTACAGTTCTTGGTACTTCTTCACCAAATAATCCTATCACAATTCTTCCGGCACTTTCACCTCCAATTTTGATGTCAAAAAAAACTTTTTTGGTGACAAAAAGCTCTGCCTGAAAATTAAAAGAAGAAAAAAGTCTACATATTATTAAATATTAAAATAGTTAGATCTTTGATTTTGTTAACAATTTTGTTGGAATTTTTATGTTGACTTGTTCTGTGGGATGACAAGACAACTTCCACATAATAAATTTTAACAGAGTTTGCTCCATCACAAATTGAAATAAGACATCAAGATCAACCAAATACAAGGACCAAGTTCTTTTTGTATCCAAATCAAAAAGTTTAATGCCATTTCATTACGTGCTTAATAATCAAGCCTGAAATTCAGCCCCCTGTCACAGAAATGAAATGGGGTTTAACTTTGTACTGTTCTGCTCCTAAACCTAGCCTAATGAAGACGGGCATACGCCATACAGTGGGCTATGAGGGAAATTTTGCCCAGGCAGCGGCGCTACGGCCTACTCTTATATCGAATACCCCCCTGTCACAGACAAAGTCAGATGCGATACTTCTGGTGACCATTATTTTGTGTCCATCTGTGTTTTTATGATATTTTTAATACACCACTGTCGATAGGCCTACATGTACATGATTTTTATTTTTTTTAAAAAAGGATGCGGTTTGAAGGAAAGTCTTGCAGAGCATTGCAAGGCAAACCATTTTTGGGATGTGCAATTAGTTTAATTTTACATTTGGGGATAGTCATGGATTGGTGCCACTGATTTCTCACCGCTTCAGTGAAAACAATTAATACTTCACACTAAAATCTATAAGATGTAGTATAAGAACTTGCATATTTCTTTGTCTTAACAGTTTGAGCAAATAAAGACAATTAATTACTATTGTTTGAAGCTTGTGTGGTCAATAAAATAAAATTTTCCAAACTAAATTCCAAATGGGATTGAAATATACACATTTTAGGTTCAAATATCATACCTTCCAAATGACTGTAATACGGTAGGCTATCTCTCAGTGGCGGTGCCAGCCACCGGTGGCTGGATGGGCAAGGCTGGGGCAAAGTCCAAGGTTAAGGGGGGTAAAGGCACGAGAGCTTCAACTAGGGGAAGAGGGTCTCCACCAGAAATTTTTAAAAACTGGCAGTATTTCAGGCTTTCTCACCGCTTCAGTGAAAACAATTAATACTTCACACTAAAATCTATAAGATGTAGTATAAGAACTTGCATATTTCTTTGTCTTAACAGTTTGAGCAAATAAAGACAATTAATTACTATTGTTTGAAGCTTGTGTGGTCAATAAAATAAAATTTTCCAAACTAAATTCCAAATGGGATTGAAATATACACATTTTAGGTTCAAATATCATACCTTCCAAATGACTGTAATACGGTAGGCTATCTCTCAGTGGCGGTGCCAGCCACCGGTGGCTGGATGGGCAAGGCTGGGGCAAAGTCCAAGGTTAAGGGGGGTAAAGGCACGAGAGCTTCAACTAGGGGAAGAGGGTCTCCACCAGAAATTTTTAAAAACTGGCAGTATTTCAGGCACTGATCGTTGAGACAAAGTGTCAAACGAACAGGTTTGCGAACCTCGACAAGATCCTCACACGAGTGCCAAGCAGGGAGTCCTTGTGGGGGGTATTGGGACCTCCCAAAGAAATTTTTGAAAAATAGACTGTTGGAAATGTTGTCTGAGAGTATCCAAGCACTGATTGTAGAGATATATATATAGAGCTGATCAGATACAATCTGTTGCCTGATCACTAGTCTATCTGACTCCAGAGAGGAAAGTGTCAAATGAACGGACTTGTGAACCTCACTCAACAAAGCCCCCAAAAATTTGAAAAGTAGACTGCCCGAAATGCAGTACCAGTAGAATCTGCATTAAGCAGCCACACTAGGGAATTTTAATTTTCACGATTGACCGCTTAATGGGAGTGGTCTCTTAATAAATTCTCGGTAAATTTGACCTTCGCTGAGTCTTGCTACTGAACGAAAAGTCGTTACGGGAGTGGCCTCTTAATAAAATCTCAGTAAATTTGACCATCGCTGAATCTTGTTGCCGAACGAAAATTCTTTAATAAAATCTTTTTGTGCCGACATAAATTAAATATTACGCTTTGCAAGTGAACATCAATACTGCATCGGTAAATTTGACTGTCGCTGAATCTTGCTGCTCATTTTATCACCGATTTGCAAAAGTGTTATTGTCCCTTTAATTTACTACTACTCACGGGATTAGCGGGGGTGTTTCAAAGAACGACACAATGGTATCTCACTCAACAATGGCCGTTGAATGAGCGATGTTTTGTTGAATTTATTAGTAAAATAGTGACCGCTGGCAGCGTTAGAGGAGTGACTGTTGAATAAAGAGATGAAACAATAGAATTTTGACGGGGGAATTTATCGTGACCGCTTACAATATGTCGCTGAATAGGAGTGGCTGCTCATACAGATTCTGCTGTATCTGGCTGTAATTCAGGCATTGATAGTCGAGATAAAACAAGCTTACCAGATACTGCCTGTCGCCAAATCACTAGTTTATCCGACCAAATTATTTTAAAACTATTTTCTTAAATTATTGGGGGTCAAACAGAGGACACTGCTATCTCTATGCCTAAAACTCTTTTGTCACCTACCTGGGGGATCACGGTGGCTAAGTGGATAAGGCGCTGGTTCGCTAGCCTGGAGGTCGGGTGTTCGATCTCTGCATTGGCCGTGAAAGTTCATCTCGATCTTTCGACGTGATTTCCCCTTGTCAGTGATGCAGATGGAGGGCCTGACAAGGACAGCTGCCTAGTCGTTCGGATGGGACGAAAAACCGAGGCCCTGTGTACACATTGGAGTGCACGTAAAAGATCACTTGGCAGTTGGAATTAGATATAAGAGTAGGCCGTAGCGCCGCTGCCCGGGTAAAATTTCCCTCATAGCACACTGTATGGCGTATGCCTGTCTTCAATTAGCTCAGGTTAAGTGCTTAACAGTAGGACGTGAAACCCCATTTCATTCATTCATTTGTTACCTATCTGCACCCCCACCCCCCTACACACACACAAAAATCACTATTCCGGTGAAATAATATTGTAATTGTAAACAAATTAATAATATCGAAACTTGTGTTAAACCTGGGAGACGTTCTTTTTTCAGATGCAGAAATATCTCCTCCCAGCCCCCAACAAAAAATCCACAAAAAAATTCTGATTAGAAAAATTCTGAACCCTCACTTTAAGAGTTCCTCTACTACCACATGTGTATATATACAAACTATATCGACCGGTTACTCTGTCACGTGACCGACTGCATTTAGAAACATTGTTGTGGCTATGATTTATATCAAATACCAAACTTTCTGAGTAGGATAAAACCACACCATGAATATCATACCTGACAAGCCGAATAAAGTGCCAAAAGGCAAACACCAAGCATCCATCCGTTCATTTTTATTTTCTTCGAGCTTCGCACAAAAACCTCAGTCACCTAACCGCTTCAGACTTTCTCTAGTTACTCTGCCACGCAGTTCAGGTGGTTTTCGTTTACATCTCAAAAGCCTCGGTTTCGTATTTTCCAAAAATTGAACTATCACATTTCGCAAATCCAGTTCAAAGTTCGCCAATGCTATAATCGGCTGACCGTACCATTGAGTGCCTGTGGCGGCAAATAAATAGGCAAATATGGACGTTGGGCTCGCCAATAAATAATATTAATTAATAATTGTTTGATTTGGTACATACAGCCTACTTTTAAATATTTGAAGAAATAAGTAAGATGTCATGCTCTATTATTTAATAAATCTTTATTTTATGCTAAAAAAAATAGGCAAAATCCATACATGTGATTGGCCACAGGTAAAATGTCAGGAGATTTTTGTAAAAATGTCAGGAGATTAAGGTCAAAAGAGGGAGACTTTATCGCGCGTTAAAATTACCCACCCACCATGAATAAAAGACAAATTAATTTACATTGTTTATATATTTGTCATACTCATGTCTTTATATTTATATTCAAATATTATTTGTTACCCCTTTTAAAATTAACGGTAACGTCATACACTGGCTATTTAATTTTGTGTAATAATTTTTAAATATTTTGGAAGCAGATATCCTTTTTATTGGTTTGATATAATTTGCGTGTGTGTGTTCATTTTATCAATTTCATAAACGTAAATTTCCCGTGTTTTGACGTTACGCTGAAATGTTTTATTATTAATATTATTTTTTCATGCTTTGTTGGCATTTCGATATATCCGGCATTTTTTGTAAGTTGAACAATTCAATTCACGAAATCTTTTTTTGAGGCGATTTGTCAATATTGTACTCCCGACCGATCAAAAGTTCGTTTTATTGTCGTTTCGATGCTATTAAAATCAACAAAATCGGAGCATGGTAAGTGTGCCTGCCGAGCACTTGAAAATGGTATACAATGGATAATTTTCTAGAAAATTATTAACGTAGTTTGGGATGTGATCGTGATTACGGCATTTCAACACGATAAGTAAAAATAAAATTACAAGTTCCTCAGACCCATATTCGCGGTTAATTACGTCGAAATGCAACTCAGTGTTCATTTATGAAGTAAGCATTATGTTACATGAATAAAGGACTTGCCTGGAAAGACATAATTCCATTATTTTTACGCCTCGGGACTCGAGAGCCCACGATATATTTACATCACGTGACTCATATTCGCGCGCTTTTGATGAGGGGAAGTTTCCTCCCAGCCCACGCACATCTGGACGCTTAACACCAAGTATTTTTCAACAATTAAAAATTGCGTTACTTGCACACGTGGTGCTATGTTCTGAATTAATAAATTCTCTTGTATTCATGCCCAATTTAAAGTATTTAATGTGCACACGAATGGAAATGAAATCGGAAAATAGGCTACTTTATCTCGTTATAATAAAATAGTATTGTTTCAAATTAAATACGAAAACATCGGAAATGTATCAGGTCACCCACGCTATACGCGACCTCTCATTCTTATAAATAATTCGAAATGAGCAATAAAAACTTAATTAAAATCAACTTATTGCTAAACTTTATTAATTTCGTATAAAAACAATAATTATCGTGTTATTTAAATGGTATTAGCCTATTCCAAATATGAAAACATGTGTTACTAATTATAGTCACAACTGCCGAACGGTTGTCGTAAAAAATTCTGTCTCGTTTTATTAGAATTTTGACTCCAAAAAAAATAAAATTACAAGAAATGAAAAAGCGGGAGTATTTGTCTCCCGATCGGGAGGTCGGGAGATAAGGGGTAAAAGCGGGAGTCTCCCGCCAATTGCGGGAGTTATCACATGTATGAAAATCTGCAGCAGGGCCATCTACTTTTCAAGCTGGGCCTGCATTTGTCAGATATGTGCCTAGTCACTCGGATGGCATTATAAAATAAGATAAGATAAAATAAATTCTGCTCAGACTCAGCTAATGAAGATGATGGGTGAATGCCATACAGCTATAACTAGTGTTATGAGGTAGATTTTGTGTGGACAGAGGTGCCACAGCAGTGGCGAAGCTAGGGTAAATTTTAGGGGGGGACATCACCTAAATTTGTGCCCCCCTATGCCGTATAAAACAGTATAAAATTAAAGTGTTACGAACCCATCACCTGAGGATCACTAATCTCTATCTCAAATCTATAATCTAATGTAATCGATGTCATAATTAGCAAAAACGGCATGAAACATTTGTTCACGTAATTCACCCCGGCCATAGTCTTCATCATGACCAGACGCAGAATTAATACTATCATCGTCTGTACTACTAGGAGTTGCCGTTGCTGGCGAGCGGGAGTGATTTGGCGAGGACGATCCTCCTCCTGACCCTGACGACGACACGGGTGCGAGTCCTGCCCTTCCTCTTCCTATCGGTGGGGAGTGGTTGTATACTTTGTTCGTTGCCTGACTGCAAACATGCGTTCCCATCATCTTATATGCAGGAGGAGTAGGACTTCTAAGACAAGGAGAGCGCTGAGGAGTAGGACTACAGGCCCGGATCCAGGATTTTTTTGAGGGGGGGGGGGCCCATACATATTAACTTATGGTAATCATTAGAGTGCCGCATACATTAGTGGTTTGGTGTAATCCCCCAGAGCCTTGACTGCAGACCAAGCTCTGAGACAGAATACTCGCCCTAACCATTTCACGACTGGTACACAGTCTGTCCAGATTTACATTGCGTTTTACAACAGAAAACAAGCATATCAAACAATCATTCGCATTTCATTTTGGCGCCCCCTGTGGCCCCCAGTATTTGCTGACCACATTTTGGCGCCCGGGGGACAGCTGTCCCCCCCTGCGCCCCCCTAGCTTCGCTACTGTGCTACAGCCTAGGCTACTCTAAATATCAAATTCCAAGGAAAGGGATCTTTTACATGCATGCCAATTTGTAGACAGGACCTAGTTTTTTTTCGTCCCATCCAAACAACAAGACAGCTGTCCTTGTCAGGCCAACCAGTCTGCACCACTGACAATGGGGAACCATGTGACCCTACTCTTAATTGTCATGTCCAAGCTGGGGATTGAAGCCACGCCACTTAACTCCATGGCAAACCTTATGATATAAAGTTCAAACATTAACCTACTCGACTATTGACCCGTCTTCCATTAGCCCAGGTTAGGTGCATAATAGTAGGACGTTAAACCCCATTTCATTGACTATTGACCACTTAATGCTCACCCTGCTCATTTCCAGAATGGTTTCACCACGACAGAGAGTTGTTCAGATGGGACAAAAAAGTGTAGGGAAAAATTCCCCTCATAGCACAATGTATGGCCTATACCAGTCTTCATTAGCCCAGTCGGTGCAGAAAAGTAGGACGTTAAGTTAAAACTTTCATTTCATTTTCAGTTCATTTCCTCAGTTTTTTTCAAAGTTATGTGTGTGTCAGCATATTCTACTTAGTTCAAAGTCCAGTTCACCAGCTGTCCTTTTTAGTTTTTCTTTCAAACAAATAATTTCTCTTGAAATTGATCTCTGGCTTTACTATGTTTACGTTGTTCGTTTGTTGTTTAACATGAGCACACAGAAGTAAAAAAAACGCTAAGTTAGATCAAATTAAAAGTCTAGGTCCTTGTTTGAATGTTTAGATTGGTTTTAACCAATTAAACAATTTAATTATGTCATGATTTTGTAAGTCAAATAAACGGGTGTACATATACATTAAAATATCAATGCTAAGCATTTCTAGATCCTGTGCAAATTATAGTGACTAGATAAAATATCTAAAGATCAATTTCTTTTAAGAGTTCTTGAAAGAAATTTAACCATCTGTTTTCTCTTGGGGGAAGTACAGTACTTTTGGGCAATCAGGTGTAGTTTTGTACTTGGGCTTTAGCACTTGGAGGAAACCCAAAGAAAATGTATGCGGTTGGGCAGGGGGGAGAGAGAAATGGGGTTTAACGTCCACTTGACACAAACTAGGTCATTTCAGGACTAACATTTTAGTAATTCACTCGTGTGTAGGGGTCTTTAGCAGTGGGAGGAAACCGGAGGACCTGGAGAAAACCAACGAGGTTCTCTCATAGAATTTTGCACAATGTATGCAAATATTTTTTCTATATATATCTTGCTTTTTTCTGTGATATTCACTACAGTTGAAGTGGATGTTAAATAAAGCTATTTCACATACACTCATCAGTTCACTTCTGTAGTGTCACTCTTTAAAACTATTAAACTCTAGTGGCCTGATGCGACTTGGGCCTATATGTGTATGGATTATGTCCCTTGAAAAAGCTCTTATTGGTTGATGTTTGTGAATATGGGCCACAAGGCATAGTAAAACAATATCATTGTCATAGTTTCTGTTTACTTTAGTGTCTATCGACATAACTGAAAACACCAACCTATTAAACTCTTGTGGTCTGATGCGACATAGGCCTACATGTATGTGTATGATTTATGTCCCTTGAAAAAGCTCTTATTAGTTGATGTTATGAATATGGCCCAAGAGGCATAGTAAAACAATATTATTGTTGTAGTTTCTGTTTGTTTACTTTAATGTCTATGGACATCATCACTTCTGTTGGTAAAACCCATAACGTCAATGTTATCTCTAGCCGAAATAAAAATAAAAGCTAAAATTATTTTCCATATTTTATTTACACATTGATTTTAACACTGACAGATGAAAGTTTGACATGTGATGATGATAATCTAGATGAAAGTTTAAAAGTCCTGGGGCCTTATATATGCAGCCTTTCTATTGGTTGAGAATTGCAATTTTTACTAGGATTTTAAATCTCAGCCAATGAAAAGGCTGAATCCTTAAAATATGTTAGTTTAAGTTTTTGAGAATAAGGCCCCCAGGTGTAATAAAGATACATTGAAGAACAACATAATTGAACAGAAATATAGAAGTAAAGCTACACAGGATAATATTGAATAACAGTTGAAAAGACAGATTTTAACACTAATAAAAAGATTTGATATAGAAAAGACTTCATTATATTATTAAGTAAAACTGTAGGATTAAGTCTAATTTACTTAAAGATTAACACTTAAAATTTACAATTGCTGTAATTCATATTCTTAAAAGAGCCCCCATTTTCTCAACAATAAATCGGATTACAAAAACAAAACATCAAACAGAACTGGAGAATTAAGCATCATTATTTTTTCATAACTAACACTTAAAATATACAATCTCTGTAATCATCAGTTTACAGATCCCCATTTTCTCTGCAATGTCGTAGAGAAGCAGAATTATTAAGATAAACTCTTAAAACTATAAAATCGCAATATTGTTGAAGAACCTGATTTTCTCTGCAAGATATTTGAATACAAAAACAAAACATGAGTTTTGTCTGATGTCAACAAGTTGTCTTCCTAATTCATGAATAGGGCCTACCTCTAAGGTACCATACATATAAACAGTCATAAATCACATGTCAAGTGATAAATTAATCGAATCAAAACATAGCTGTATTTTTCCAACAATTCTACATCAAATTGTTACAGATGAATATTATTCAAAATTGAACCAGTAGTTTTATGGGTTGTTTATGAAAAAAAGGGAGATATTTGAAAGGAACAGAAAATAAGGGAACTCCTTTAGACAATGCAGAACCATTATTTGAGTTACGAGAATTTGGAAAGGGCACTACCTAACCTTGACCCTAAACTACTTGAGATGAGATTCGTGCACACAGTGCGGTGTAAATACGACACATGTTATGCGCATACATGTAACATGTCGGTTATATAAGGAAATCGCACCTCACGAGTAGTTAGCAAGGCTTGACAGTCCCAGAATTCTGTTTCTCGGTTCTTCGCGTCTTGTCAAGCAACATTGTAATGAGGAAGGGGAGAGTAAAATCACTGTCCAACAACACAACATCAGAATCATTATGCTCAGGAACTGCAATGTCACTCACAACTCGAGCACTGATTAGCAGGTCTAAAAACAAGGTGTCAATTCAATGGTGTCATCATGACGGCTGACGACGAACGTCCAGTGAGCATGACAATGTTACGGATAGACAGTTCATCACTGGCATCACAGGATATTTAGCGACAAATCACGGTTTTGCTCCAGATTTACATCCCCTTTTAAGGATGCTTATGGAGGAGACAGAGAGAGAAATGGGGCTTAATGTCAACTCGACACAAACTAGGTCATTTTGGGACTAACATATTTTGAATAAAGGTCCCTTATTTACATGTACTAAACAAAAATACCACCCCAAAACATTAACTTGCTTTCAAAAATAATTTCAACTGCCGAAATAGCGATTAAACACTAATGATTGCCTGTACAGCTATGAGCAGAGTATGCATACTTGTTTAGCACTGGGAGCACCAAACAACAATTCTCAGTTTCCATAAAAATCTAACAATTTTTAATGTGTTTTAGCTAAAAGCTTAAAAGGGTATTTCACTGGTTTACCCTTGTTAATTTCACATTTGGTGTATTAAGAGTGTAGAAGACAATTTGAGCTGAAATCTGAATAAAAAAAATAATTTCAGAAAAATATGTTCGATGAAATTATTCTCAACAAAAACAAAACAACTTCTAGTAAAGAAAGTACCGTATCTATTTCCACAACAGAGAGGAGGAAATAACTAACAACAAAATCACAGAAAAATCGTGAATCTTATACTACATGTATATAAAAAAAAAGATTCAGTGAACCAAGGGATACAATCTGTGTCTTAACAACATACATGTAGTAAGTGATAAAAATCGAATCGACAATATTTCTAAAATCATACATCTATACTTTCATCTATTCATGGATGGGGGGAGGGGTCATCCCGAGTATTCTGTATCTGTCATGCTTCTTAGATATCAATTGTCACACCTGGGTAGGTAGTTTGTTCGAAATATTTTTTTAACTATATGGCTAATGGTTTGTCTGTGGGTTAGGAGTTTCCGAATGACAAAACCAAATTGCTTCATTCTTCTATTAGAGACATCAAAGTTCCAGATTTAGTTGATAGTAGGTTCTCAAATTCCTAAATGTGACCCTTACAATGTACATATAAAACTTACATTGATAAAGGTAAAATCAAACTTTAGCCCAAGGTACAATTTTATGGATAAACAATTACTGAGTTTGATACTAAGCGACAATTCGACAAGGGTACACTCGTCTTTATCAAGCAAACTCAGTAATTGTGTATCCATAAAATTGTACCTTGTGTTAATATGTTCCTAAATGTGACCCTTACAATGTACATATAAAACTTACATTGATAAAGGTGAAATCAAACTTTAGCCCAAGGTACAATTTTATGGATAAACAATTACTAAACGTGGCATGAACCAAAATGTTATAAAAACTATGTAGGATTCTTACAAATGGCGAAGCGAAGCTTTTATACACAATTCCCTTTTTAATTCGCACACCATGCACCATATATTACAAGTATATATTCGCCCACCTAGCCATACATGTATGTACCAAATGATAACTAAAACAGCATAACAGGAAAAGATAACTCTGGATGGGATGTGGTATGACAGGATAAACAATGAAATGTGTTTACTGTAATATTTATGTACTATATATATATCAACTTATATACATTGGAATATTATCTGTACAATTCAATATCTAAATCCTCTTTGTCACAAAGAACACAAACAAAAATGTCTTTGTGTTGTTTTATTTACAGAACTACGATTAAAAAAACAACATAGAATTTATGACCACATGAAATAATGCCTAACATAATGAAAACAATGACTTAAATAACTTGAATTAACACCTTTCAATCTACAGTATTTTTCTTAAACAGACAATATTTTGCTTTAATAATTAATGTAAACAGGCATTATGGGAGAGCTAAATCTGCCTATTGCAGGTCTCTCTTTGACCCTAATTATTATTTTAATTATAAATCAGACATTTGTTAACATGACAAGATCATAAACAACTCTTGATACCATCGGATGACACTGATTTTTAGTAGATTAAAGTTAGAAGTGAGGGTAAGACTTGAATGACCAGTATGGTGGCTATGATCAATGCACACATCTTGTAAAAACCATTGAAAACTTCATGCAAAATAAAGTAATTTAAATGAAATTTTCAATATATTCAATTGGCATTATCTTTTTTTGAAATATTATAGTGAGATTGGCCAACTCTTTTTCTAAATTTGACATAATGCCTGTTTTAAGTAAAGTTGTACTAGAAATTATGTCAAGAGTATAAATAGTAAAATGGCACTACTGTTTCCTCAAAGGTCTTGTACAGCAATATTTGTAGTTTGCTGAACGTGACTATAAACTTGCAAATGGATAATTTACTTTTGCGTAAAAAGCAGGATGCCGATCTGAATCACAAAAGGGATGACACTCAATAAGAACATTCCGAAATTGAGTTCTTTCAATCACAGTGTCAGACGCTTGTGTGAGTAAACCCAAGATTTTTGGGTGACAAGATAAGTGCTAACTTAATAAAATATTCTCTTGACTAAGTTCTATGTATTTGGTCATATCAAGACTATAATCACACAATGTCTGTTAACTGGACAGACAGAACTTTGAGAGGTCTCAATCAACTGCAATTCCGAACATTTCACTCACAATTGAGCGCCAGCACCACAGCCCTAATGTGACCACCATGTTATCTCAGTCCACGTTTTATACTTCTACAAATGTATCGATGTTGTATACTGGCTGTGCCATCAATGGATATATCCATTACATCCACTCCCAAATTTTTTTTTACGCTGACTGTGTGAATGTAGATTTTGAACCTACTCTTTTCACTTCAGGTACAACCAATGTGCACTCGGTCTAACAATACATTGACTTAAAGTGTCACCATCATTATTACAATATATTTGTCATGTTACAATACAATTCCTAACACAAATATATTTTCATACCGAGCCAAGTTTTTATTTTACAAAGCCTGCCCTTTAGCCCACCTGTTTTAACTTGGTATAAAAAGATATTGTACATTTTAAATAGTAACTTTTTTCCCCTTTGCTCAAATACTGAATAATCAAGGTTACATTGTGGGATACATCAACTGTGACAGTGAAATATAGAATGTAGAGTGAAGGGTCAAGGCCACTCATCCGTTTATTATAAGTGTCTGTAATTATTAAATGAGTCATAGAATCACATTTAGTTTAAAATAGTTTGTGGCCAAGGAGTAAAATGGCTGCCATTGATTTAGATGCAGACTACAGATAGATACATAACCACCAATTAACAAAATAAGATCTAAATTAAGAGAAGATTTTCTTACTTTAAATGAACAATTAGAAATAATAGTTAGGAATAAAAGTCAATATAAGTACTTCAGTAGAAACTGCACTTCAGTAGAAACTGCTCTCGTAATTCATTCCTGAAGATGAATCTTTCATCGGCTCACACACAGAACATCACATGATGAATATCCACATCTTTAGGAGCACACATTAAAATCCTTTGTAGCACTAGAGCGTATAATAATTAGCAAGTCACATATATCCAGCCATTTCATAATGATGACAATGAAAGTAGTAGAACCATTATCCAGGTTTTCTCTATATAAAGCTAGCATCCGAAACCAATTTGCTATGACACACATTACTAGCCACATTAATGGCCGTATGACGAAAATACAAACGATGATGATCGAGAATAAAACTATCAGAGAGGCAATAATTCAAATTCATCACTAACAGTAACCATAGGTAAGTGAAGTTCGTCTATACTTGGCGTCACATTGTGATCACATAAACCAAGTTCTTTTAACTTACACTCCCAATCTAATTTTTGTACAGCATTCAACGATTCTGCTTCGTGACGATGACGATACAATAAAAATTTCTGAAATAGGGAAAAGATTTAGTTAAAATACCAGTTTAATCTGAAATCTGTGACCTGTCACATTACTGGGTCTATTCATTCTTTCTAATCTCATTTTTATTAACAGTGGAATATATCAATGAGAGAGTAAGAAATAGGGTTTAACGCCCCCCCTCGACATCAACTAGGTCATTTCAGGACTAACATATGGCTCAATTTTATTTCAATAATTCACTTGCGCGTAGGGGTCTTTAGCAGTGGGAGGGAACCGTAGGTCCCGGCGAAAACACACAAGGTTGGACAGGCGACTCTACTCCTTGTAACGTACAACCAGGGAATCGAAACCACGCCAAATGACTCAATGAAAGACCTTATAATACAGCTCACATGCACTAACCATTCGGCCATCTTAACCCCCTATGAACCAATAAAAGGCATTAGCCCAAGAGAGGAGACACCATATGTAGACTTGAGTCATCATGCGGCCCCAGCAGACAAGATTTGTCATTATAAGGTCACATTAGCAATGCTAAGGGGGGGGGGGGGGGATTTTGCCTGGACAGTGATTGATTTAATGTCCTACTGTTATTTGCAACTATCAGTGGAACACCAATATGCTACAGGACCTCAGTTGTGTCATGGGGAGCCATGTTGGCTTGCTAACCTGGAGGTCTTGTGTTTTGAGTCCAGTGCTTACTGAGAAACTCATATGGGTTTTCTGGCAGAGTTCCGCCCCTCGCCTGTGGTGCTGGACAGAGGGCCTTGCAAGGGACAATGTAAAGTCATTTAGATAGAATGGAAAACGTGTACACATTGGTTTGCACGTAAAAGAACCCTTGGCAGTTGGAATTTGATATAAGAGTCGGACATAGTGCCGCTGTACATGAAGAAATCAGAATGAAAACTACCGAGGAACTTTCTTAGCCAACATTTTAATTTATACTATGACCCCGATATGCTTTAAAATTTAAATGTTAAAACACGAACCTTTATTTTTTCGTATTTATCCGATACATCTTGTAACCAGGATAAAAATTGTCTTTTATTGTAACGAGCTCTAACATTCTTTTCACAATCCTCTGGCTACAATATAAAAAAGAGTACATGACACATTAAAGAATTCAAGATGGAAATGATTATGGAAAATACGACCACATTTCCATGTGTTTAAAGTGGGCGTATAAAAACTGAAAGTAGTTTATTAATCTCAATATTTAGGAGAGTGATTTAGCTAATTTGCGGGCGTCTTTAATGGCTCCTTACGAAGGAAAGTCGAAGGAGGAAAAGTGCACCTTAAAAATAAAGAACTGTCTTTGGTTCCATGTGTAATTCCATTTCCCAATACAAACTGTTGAGGGTTATACTAGGATCATACAGAGAAATACTGTATAGAAAGAGAGAGAGAGAGAGAAATGGAGTTTAACGTCCACTCGACACAAACATGATTATTTCAGGACTAACATAGTTTAATTTATTTCAATAATTCACTTGTATGTAGGGGTCTTTAGCA
This sequence comes from Patella pellucida, assembly GCA_917208275.1. Lineage (NCBI taxonomy): Eukaryota > Metazoa > Mollusca > Gastropoda > Patellidae > Patella > Patella pellucida. The sequence continues at coordinate 71,799,964 of OU795039.1, forward strand.
GTGGGAGGAAACTGGAGGACCCGGAGAAACCCCACAAGATTGGACAGGCGGCCCTACTCCTTGTCACGTACTGTGAAAAACTGTATAAACTAGGGAATAATTTACCTGATCAAATTGTAGGAAGTTATATATTTCTTCCTCCCGTAAAACAGTACAAGCACTAAGAGGAATAGATTGATTCATGTCTGCTCGAGCAGCACGACCATGTTCTCGTAACATTTCTTGTTCTGCTGATAATACCAATTTTTCCTACAAAACAGAAAACATGTGTCATGGACGGATGGGTATATCAGTTGAGGAAAATGGAGAGTAAGATACACTCACTCAAACAAATATAGGTCAATTTTCGACTAACATTGTTAAATTTTATTTCAATAATTCGCTTGCGTGTTTAGGGCCTTTAGCAGTAGGAGCAAACCAGAGAAAACCTACGCAGTGTGACAGGCGACCTTAATCCTTGTCACATACAACTGGGGAATTGAAACCACGACAGTTGACTCAATGACATACCTTATGATAGCAGTGGGAGGAAACTCATGTACAAGTGTGGTATCGAAACCACGCCACTTGAATCAACGACAGGTCTTATGATCTGAGTCACACCCATTGATATTTTGATTTTGTTTTCTTAATGAAATGTTAATAATCAATTTGAGTACCCTTTATTATGAAACAAGCTTGGGAAAATTAGATTTTGTCTAAAATTTGGGCGATCAAGATTAGGCGATTCTTACCCTTTCTATTAAGTGTTGTAGCCGTAATTTATATCTAGCATTCTCCTGTTCTTTAAATAAATCTCTCATAGGACCCTCCACAGAATGAGGACACGATAACTGAAATACAAAAACTGCAATTAGTATGAAAGCTCACATCCAGTCATAAACAATATATTTCAAATAAGTCGATGTCTGTAAAATTTCTCCTACCCAGCGGTTTCAGATGATTATTTTATATCCTTAGCCAAGATGGCCTGAGAAATCTAAAGAATCCTTGAGATCAGTGTTGCATTATACTCATGTCGTACTCGAAAACAAAAGCCTATCGCTATGATAATATGGGAAGGATAACTGCATCATATTGACTATGCTCGACTAATAACAAACATATACCAGGTCACAATTCTATGGAATACAATTACTGTTTATTACTGAGTGATGTTTTGACTAGGCTTTACATGTTTATATTTTTTTGTTATATGTCATATTTTATTATTGCTTGATAATGAATAAGAGATCAAAGCTTAGTCAAAACATCACTCTTTAATTTCATAGAATTGTGACCTGCATATTCCAGTTTAATAACTAAACACTGTTTAAAATTCTAGTACAGAATAAAGTGGTTTTACATAACAACCTTTTGACCACATAGGTTAAATAGGTGCTAATAGGAGATGGCCTGCTATGGGTTAAAGATAAATGTTTCTAATTCTGTATGATTATTTTATTAGTTTTTTTTGTCCCATCTGAATGACTAGATGAACTTCCATTTTGCTATTTTTTTGTTGTTTTTGAAATCATCTGAAAGTATCAATTTATTAGTATAAAACTTACCATAGGTACTGAGAGTGTGCTGGCTGTATTTCCTTGTAAGACATATGTACAGTTAACCATCAAATAATCTTTATATCCATTAGGTGGCTTTGGTGTTACTGGTGATAAATTTTTACGCCGGGATGATATCTAAAACATAAAAAATATTGGCATTATTACACTGAAAAGACTGAGGGAGAGAGAAATGGGGTATAACGTCCACAAACTAAATCATTTTGAGACTAACATATGGTTTAATTTTATTTCAATAATTCGTTTTTTTTTTATAAGCAATATTTATTCATAGCCTATATTAAACCCCTCTCCCTAATAAATTACTTGCGTGTAGGGGTCTTTAGCATTGGGAGGAAAGCGGAGGACCCGGAGAAAACCCAAGAGGCTGGACAGACGATCCTACTCCTTGCCACGTACAATCTGGGACTTGAAACCACGCCAGTTGACTCAATGACAGGCTTTATATGATACAGCGCTGGCACATGCTAACCATTCCGCCATCCAACCCCACTTGTAATTTAGCAAGCTTTCAAGCAAAACAATATTGCACTTTTGAAAAGTCGCTACTATATTTCTATAAATTGTCCTGGAAACTGCTAAACAGTAACACACTATTAACACTATTTATGGAAAAACAATTACTGGTTTATCAAGCTAAACGGGAGGATCAACATCGAAATGCTGCATGTTATTAAACCAATAATTGTTAATCCATAAATATTTTTAGTGTATTACTATTGATCAATTATTAAATGTCACTTAAAGAAGTGCTAATCAGTTGTCTGAAGTTAACCTCACTGTAACCCGGGTATCATTTAATATTGTGTATTTAGCACTAATTTCTTTCATGCTCTTTTAATATCAAATCTTTGTTTACCAACTTACATGTATTAACATTATTTAAAATCATCTATTAGATGATCTAATTTGTACTTATGTCCAGTTTGAAGCTGACATTCAATTTGATAATGAGTGTTCAATTTACAAGTGTTTAATTTTCTGATAACTTGTAAATTGGACATTCATTATCAAAATTGAATGTTCAGCTTTAAACTTTGACACAAGTACAAATTTGATGATATTTGGGGAATTTTAACAATTTTGTTTTCAAGTTTTTAAACAAAGACTTCATCATATTGAATGAATGTGAAAGAAATTAGTGCTAAATACATGTACACAAGATAAGACAATAGCTGAGTTACAGTGTCTATTCCTTCCATTGTTTAATAACATACCTGTCTTCTAATACTCAAAAATAGTTCATAAGGATTTGGAGGCATCTGATACCATGAAGCAGGATTAGGAATCGTCACTACCTCCGTCGTAGCAGCAGCCGGTTTTTCCTCTGGCTCTGGTTTAGGTCGTAATTTTCGCTTCCGAGGATGAATATGACTTGATGAATCCTCATTTTCTTCAGGTTTCTGATAGCTGCCGGTATCCGCTGCAGTTTCTGAATCTGAAAATATTATATATTTATTTTTATATTCCACAACTATAAGACAGCCTAAAGTAACTATCACTTGGCAAGCATAAACTATTTCTATTTGCTAAAATCACAATTTGGAGTGTAAATAAAACCAAACAAAACCAATTTTAGTTTTTTGGATCTTGATAAATAAATATCCATCTGTATCCAGTGAACAATTTTTTGTTTAGAATTTCCAAACTAAAAAATGTGGAACTAAAAGCCTTTGAGAAAAGCAATTATCTTTTGTTTTTAAATTATTTTTTCCAACAAGAAATAAGAAGCAAAATTTAAAAGCGCCACAAAGCAGTCAGACTGACTGAATGTTCAGCGCTATAGAAAACGATTATTATTATTTATTTATTTATTATTATTATATAAAAAGGGTTAAAAAATATAATCACAATTAACTTTTTCTTCAGCTGGGCATAAAAATGATTTGTTTACTTTGTTTACACGACATATTGATTGTTGTCCAAATCTCTCAAGTTTATTAATTGCGAAAAATTAAAGTCAGTGTGCTGAATCCATAACGGAATTGTTAGCATCGATGTTAGCAAAAAAACTTGTACAGTTCTAGACATTTTCATGAAAATCTATGGCAATCTTTATGTAGGCTATTCATAATGAAAAACCACATATAGTTAACAGTGTAAAATATAAGATTTTGTTAATAAAATTAAGCTGATATAAGTTTTGAACCATGATCGGTATTTGTGTAGCCTTCGTCATGAAAATTTGATCCAGTTGCCAAGTCAATAGCAGCACAGGTATGAGTTTGTCCAAGAATAACTAATCATGTTAAAACAAGTTCAGAGCTGTATCCAAACCAGAGCCGTATCTAGCGGGGGTGCAAAGGGGGTACACATTGCAGCATCGGAAAATCCCCCCCCCCTCAAAAAAATGGACAACCTTTTAATTATAAAATAAACACACTTGATTATGATCACACAGTGATGCTCCAATGGCACTGATCAGTAAATATTTTTTAAGGGCCTCCACATGCTAATGGGTAACTTAGGCATTATTTTGGCACCCCACAACTCTGCTGCACCCCTACTTATAACATCCTAAATACAGCCCTGATCCAAATAATCAGCATGTTCAAGAAAAAATTATAACATTTCACTGATTTCAAAGCATGCATCAAGTTTCCCAAACAAGGGACATAACACTGTAATTAATGACAAAAATCTTGAAAAATCTGGCTGTTGAGATAGATTTTCACAATAGAAGGGGTCAACATCATCATGTATGAACACATACACCGTATATGACCACCTGGAAATACAGTCAATATCCAACCCACATTATTTATCAGAACTGCTAAGTCCAGGGGAAGCTACTCACTATTTTTGTCACTGTTTTTGGCAGATGAAGAAGAAGTCGGTTGACTTTGTTGTTCTTTTTGCTGCTGTAACTGAGCAGTATGTGACCTGAGTTGCCTGGTAACCCGTCTTTCCTCTTTTTCTGTATTCGCTGTATCTTCTTTCGCTTTCGCCGCCGCACTTTCTGCCGTCTCAGTTTTCATATCACTACCTTTTTCACTAACTGTGTCCTCTCTATCACTTTTATCGTAATCCTCCACATTTGACACTGGAGGTGCACTAGATGACGTCATGGGTCTTGAGGTTGCCGGACTGGCAGTTCGTAATAATTCGGCTGGAGCACTACTAGGTTGTTCTGAAGTTGACTGTTCACCCTGTGAAGGATTATACACGTATGGTAGTGCCCCAGCCCCCGGCTTTAACGTCACTTTTAACGACACTTTTTCTTTGTCGGCTGTTTTTGGCGGAATTATAATTTTTAAAGGAGGAACTTTGGGTGATGAAGGTCGGCTCTCAACTTCATCACCTTCATCCTCAGGTCTAGTTAATGAACTTTGGGAATTGTCTTCAGAAAACTGAACACTGTCTTCAAACTGGGGCATTTGAGGCGAGTCCCATCGTTTATTGTCGGCGCTATCACTCGTGTCGGCGACGTTATTCCCACTAGTCACACCCACATGTATAGCACTCTTTTTAACAGGATTCAAACTTGCCCAATCAGAATTTTGAGTGACAGTCACATGGTGGCTGTTGGGTGCAGATGATGCTTCGGATGTTTGAATAACACCGGACATCGCTACAGAAGAACTACGCAATGTCGCACAATGATTTCTCTCAGTTTGTGGAATGTGAGAGTAATCCCATAATCCTCTATTCAAGCCTGATGTGGCATGTGATCTTTCTTCGTCTCCTTCGCTTAACTCATCATAATTTTGCAAAGAGGAACTTTCTTTGCCAAGTTCTGAGAAAGGTCTCTCCGCCACACTAGAACTGGTATTTTTATCGCTGAACGTTTCGTACACTGAATTAGAAGAAAATTGTTTATTCGAGTCCTCTTCCTTTCTTATTAACTGCGGGTTATCGAGACCCGGATCGTATAAATCGCTATCGACACTTGACACCGGACTTCCTGTCCCCGAAAAACTATCCTTATGTTCCCCTGTATCAACAGTAACACTATAAGATTTAAACTGAGGCTCTTTAGTATCTTTTGATTTTTGGGTAATATCACGATCAGGTAAAGTTTTCGGCTTAAATTTAATTAATAAACGAGGAGAGCCTGTTTTATCTGGCGATTTCGGAATTAAAACTCGTCGACTGCCACTTCCACCTGTACCATCTTTACCAAAACCACGCATCGGAAAATCTATAATAGACAACAATAAATATCAATAGATTGTAAATACCGGTACACAAGATCTAACATGCACATACACCAGGCAGGTCTTATTCACAGAACCTTATTATAAAACACTCTAAGACTGCAACCTTTTTTTTTGGCTCAGGGATATTTGTATTAGGATTTGAACTGTCAACCAATGAATATTCTGCTCTTTTAAAATATCTTAGTTTAACGTTTTGTAACTGTACCGATTTAGCTGAGATTTGAGCTGGCAAGAAAAGGTATATTACCACCCCCCCCTCCCGTCCAAGCCCCAAGGCCTTAAATACCAGCTATATTTTTTATCATTTGTTGGCAATATTTTAGCATTGAGACATTGTTAAATATATAATACACTTTCCTGTATATTATTTAGTAAGCTCTGAAACCTCAGTATTAAAGTCGAGAGTCAATATGATTCACAACAGCTTTATCACAAAGCCCTTCTGAATAAAGAGGGAGAGAGAAATGGGGTGTAACGTCCACTCAACACAAACTAGGTCATTTTAGGACTACCATATGGTTTAATTTTATTTCAATAATTAGCTTGTGCATAGGGGTCTTTAGCAGTGGGAGGAAACCGAGGACCCGGAGATAACCCACGAGGTTGGACAGAAGACCCTACTCCTTGTCACGTACAACCATGGTTTCAAAACCTTGCCAGTTGACTCATTGACAGGCTTTATGATACAGCACGCAGATGCTAACCATTCGGCCATCCAACCCTCCTTCTGAATAAAATATATGGGACTCTCAATACCACTACATTCACTTTATGTAAATCAACATTGTATACTGTTGATTATAATCAACGTTGGCTCGCTAACCTGGAGATCCGTGTTCGACCCTTGCAATGGCAAAGAAAGTTGATCAGAATTCAAGATAAGAGTACGCCGTACTGCCGCTGCCTGGGCAAAAATTCCCTTATACCTCTAGCACACTGTACGGCGTGTGCATTGTCCCAGTAGGTGAAGAACGGTAGGATGTTAAACACTGTTTTATTTCTTATTTTAACCAGTTACTAAAACAACTTCCTCTATTATAATAATTACCCTCTGAATGCTCGATTTCTAGATGTCGATCTTCATCTTTTAAAGAGGAATTACTCTCTGGTGACATCGGGGAACGAACATCATCAACACTAGAACTATCACTGTTCGACATTATGATCTCTCGCTTCAATAGTCTTTCAAGATCGGGAGATTTGGCGACATCTATTGCTGTTTTTCCTTCGGAGTTGGCTTGATGAGGATTTGCACCATGTTTTAATAATAACATAACCAACTGTAAAAGAATTCATATTTGCTATATAAAATCGTTGTCGTTAGAAAATTCAGAGCCCTTGTGTTTTCCAGCCTAGTCCAAGCTTCATTTGGCTTTTAATAATAGGACGGAGTGCCCGACAAGGACAGCTGTCTAGTAGTTCGGATGGGATAGAAAACCGGGGTCACATGTACACATTGGCATGCACGTAAAAGATCCCTTGACAGTTGGAATTCGATATAAGAGTAGGCAGTAGTGCTGTTGTCAGGCAAACTTTTCCTCATAGCACACTGTATGGGGTATGCCTGACTTCATTAGCCCAGTTCGGAATATAATAGTAGGACATTCAACCCCATTTCATTTCATTTAGTAATTGGGACATTATCATCAAATAATACACTGTTTATGGTTAAAAAAAAGTACTATGGTTTGATGACAGCCAAATTTCCATGTTGATGTCAAATATATTCTTTGAATAGCATTCAGTAATTGTTATTCCATACAAAGTGTGTTATTACAGAAACATTATTATGATGGATATCTTGGTGACCATATTACCTTATGATGTCCATTCACTGCAGCATCATGAAGGGGTGTGTCATTATCTAAACCTTCAACTTTAACATTAGCTCCGGCTTTCAATAACTGTTTAGCCACCTGTAGCATACCATGTATACAAGCCTCATGTAATGGTGTCCAACCTGCAAATAAACATATCACAATGAATTGAAAAGCACAAATATTACACTATATTCAATGCCTTTGGTAAAGTTTTCTAGATATATTATTCAAAGGGGGTTAGGTGGTCAATTAAAATAAAGTGTTTTAGATCTTAAAGTCAACTGGTGTAGTTTTAATCCCAAGCTTGTGCGTTGCCCCACCTATATTGTTGAATCATCCATAGATGTACACAAACACTATTTAATTGTTTTAATCCTTATTTTGATCCACATTATTATTTGACATAATAGTTTCATTTCTTCGACATCAGCAGGATTAAAAATATCAATTATTCATTTATCCTGCTGTTTTCTTGGTTAATATTGACCTGGTTATGAATTGTGATACCAATCGTTATTCATATTGTAGTACCTGAATCGCAATACATATCATATCGTGACTGCAGTGGCAATACCCAGCACTACTCACAAGTCCAACCTTGTTGCGGTTTTTTTTGGGGGGGGGGTGGGGGATCCTTCTGTTTCCTCCCACCCACTGCTAAAGACCAATAAGTGCAAGCAGATTATTGAAATAAAACTGTACCAATTATTTTTTCGAAATTATGTAGTTTGCATTGAGTGAATTATTGAAATCAAATTGTACCACATTTTAGGTCTAAAATGACCCGCTTTGTGTTGAGTGGACATAAAACCCCATTTTTCTCTCCTTTTTTTACAAAACAGGTCAAGAACTGGATTTTTTTCACTAAATTATATTTTCATGGTGGAGGATTAATTATAGGCAATAAAGAGATGACATACCAGCATAATCCGTAACATTAACATCTGCACCAGCTTTTATCAATCGCTTTGTTTCCTTCACATCTCCTCGCTTAGCAGCTCCATGGAGAGCTGTTTCCCCACAATCATTTCTTTTATTCACCTTCTTATCAATTGGTGTTCGTTTACTACCTGACACTGGTGTATTCGGGGAGGACGGCTTCGGAGACGAATCTATGAAAACAAAAAGAGATTGTTTATTAAGCCCAAGTTCCCATCTAAACGGGGATCACGGTGGCTAAGTGGATAAGGCGCTGGTTCGCTAGCCTGGAGGTCGATTGTTCGATCCCTGCATTGGCCGAGGAAGTTCATCTCGATTTTCCGGCGTGATTTCCCCTTGTCAGTGATGCAGAAGGAGGGCCTGACAAGGACAGCTGCCTAGTCGTTCGGATGGGACGAAAAACCGAGGTCCCGTGTACAAATTGGAGTGCACGTAAAAGATCCCTTGGCAGTTGGAATTCGATATAAGAGTGGGCCGTAGCGCCGCTGCCCGGGCAAAATTTCCCTCATTGCACACTGTATGGCGTATGCCCGTCTTCAATTGGCCCAGGTTAGGTGCTTAAGCGTAGGACGTTAAACCCCATTTCATTCATTCATTCATTCCCATCTAAACAATAGATATGAATTGCATAATCTCCTCAACCATAACTATTAACATAACAGTTTGCAAAATTTATACAAGAAAACTGAAGAAATGAGCGTCTAGTAATACATATACTTAAAGGACCCAAGTCCTTCACTCAAAATCCTCCAAAATCGTCAAAAACACAAGAATTATTGGTTTGAAATCTGAGTAAAAACGGAAACCATTGAATGTAAATCAGTATTAACAGTATTATAAGTGTAGCGACCCACTTTTGTGAATTTCTAGGTCTCAAATGATAGCGATTTAGCTCCTTTAATACTCAATTCTATGAAGAACATCAGAAAATTGTTAGAACATTCAATAACAAACAAATTTTGACTTCTAAATATGGATTTATCTCCCTTGAGTACTAAACATGAGCTCAAAAAAGATGCTAGCTCTGCATGGGAAATATTGCAAGGGAGATAAATCTTGTAAAAAATGTCCTCCATGTTGAAATTCAATGACTAAACAAAATTTATAATTTCAATGTACCATATTGAACATCTTATTTGACATAATACCCCTTCCTTGAGATATTTCTTGGGCCATAAAATCATTTGAATAAAAGAAAATCCACAAATAAAGCCTTTGTTTGCCTAAATAAAATGTAAACATCACCACAGGGATGATGAAATTTACAACTTACGAGCATTACGGTACTGCAGAATACCCTCTAAAGCCCGCCTGTCCATGCTTACTCTATACCTGTGAGTCACCACAGTGTAAGAATGAAGTTTCAGTTTTAAGAATAAAGTGGGGATTCCCAAAACCTTTAATGACCATAAAGGCATAAGAGTAGGAACTCACGCATTGTGTGTGGGGGGGGGGGGCATTTTTACACCTGATCTTTTGTCTATTTAGGGAAATTGTTTTGATAGATTTTTGTATGATCAAACCAAATTCACTGATAAATACACCTCTGTGATTTTTACATAAAATAAACTTGCTATGATAAAAGAATTCCATTTGTTCTCACCTCCTTGGGTTGATTCATCGGTCATTTTCATCAGCATCGCCAACTGTTGCCGCTCGGAAAGAGGGACTGTGATTCTAGATGGTTGAGGAGTTCGTGGAGTGATATTATTTCCAGGGTCTGGAGAGCTTTCTGCTGTAATAGACCCTCTCTTTCTCTTAGGTGTCCCTCTTTTTTCTGTTAAAAGACAAGAACAAAAGTCAAGAATCAATACATGTGTCTCAGTAGCCTTTACATCCACTCAAAGACTATATTTAAAATTTTAGTATTAAATAAAATTACAGATACAATCAATGTGATAATAAGGAGAACATTAAAATACATGTTAACCAGCAATAAGTGAAATGTATGTAGACCTATAGATTAACAATACACTATATGTAATATAACACAAATAGACCATTCATGTATCATCAACCAGTGAAATGGCCTCGGGTACAACTACACTAGTCTCAAGCCACATGCAGGTTACAGTTAACAGTAATAACTGACTTACGTAAATGAAACACTAAGCTTAATTAATTTAAGGGTTTGTCAGGCAACTGATACATTTATATATATACATCACCAAGCAGCTGTGTTGTCCCACTGTCCGTCCACAGAACAGTTGAAGGGACACAGATTCACTGTATTACGCGTGAAATAATATAATCTCGAAAAGTCTGATCTTTAGAATGTTCACAAGGTTTCATAGGACATCGAATAACTCTGCTACGGTACATTATAACTAATTGAACAATCATCAAAACACTGTCATGTTACTGACAACAAAAACAAGACAACAGTGCTATTATTACCATCCAAAGTCAGGTACAAATTCCCACTTTTCTCAGTCACAGACCTCTTGGACCTGTCAGTATGTTCTGCGTAAATTCAAATTTGCAGTGTATTTATTGATATGTATGTCCCGAGTTAAAACTGTCAAGATACCAGTTCATTAGTGCCTGACAGTTTGTCAAATACAAATAAAAGCCATAATAACCTGGCTTAAAAACAGGTTCATTATGTTAGCTCAATCAACCGACACGACAGTAAACAATGTCTCAACTAGTTTTATAAAATCATACAATAATACAGTGTCATTATAGAACCTGGTTGGGTTGTATCTAGTATTACCCAGTATTAAAAACTTTTGAAACAGTCAGGAATAAAATTCTACAAAATGTGAGGATTTGTTTGAAATCTACTCATATTTCAAATCAAATCTAATATTAATTACTACTGGTACTGGTACATGTACATGTGTATATGATACAGGATGTGGGTCATGGAGTGGTATTCATTACTAACTTCATTAGCCCGGATGGAGAAGGAAAAGTAGGACGTTAACCCCCATTTCATTAAAATTCAGGATCCAACAACGATCAGTCAAACATACACTTAGATTTAAGAGTTCAAGTAACTTTAACCCCAATGGGTTTGCCAGGGTTTTGTTTCATACATGTACTACTACTATTTACATATCACTGTTTATATAAAGGGAAAGATGGGGAGTTGAGTGGCCGAATGGTTAACACATCCGCGTTTGATTACAAGGTCTGTCATTGAGTCCAGTGGTGTGATTTTGAATCCTCACAAAGAGAAGGGTCACATGTTCAACCTTGTGGGTTTTCTCTGGGACCTCCAGTTTCCTCCCACCGCTAAAAACCACCTACGCACTAGGGAATTATTGAAATAAAATTGAAACCACATGTTAGTCCTAAAATGACATAGTTTGTGTTGAGTGGACGTTAAACCCCATTTCTCTCTCTTTTAATGGTAAAGTTCCTTTTTGGGGGTGAATTCTCACTGAAATGTGGTCATACACATATATTGCTGCCAGCCTGTCTAACTGATATATTTGTCAGTTGGCCCGTCTGTCATCAAAAATTACTTGCAGATGATCCAGGGGCTATACTTGGACCAAGTTCACAAAGCATTCTCAGACTTAAGTTAAAAAAATGGTTGGACTTAGTTTAACTAAAAAATAGCCCTTTATAAAACTTTTGTTTTTATATGCAAAGTTTTGTGTTACACGTTTTATTTTTACTGCAGAATTACTTCATTTTTTACTTGTCTTGACAACACTTGGATCTGGAAGAATTGTTATTTAACTCGTGTTCTGCTTGAAATGATGGGTCAGCCAATCAAATTCAAATTGTCTGTTGAGTGTTCGACCTTTTATGCGCAGAACTGTAGGTAGACATTAGCAGCCATTGAAATGAAAACTAAACAAAAGTAGATAAAAAAAACCACAGCGTTTGCTAATTGGTTAATCGAATTACTGACGTTAACGGGTCAAATGTAGCTTGCTTGGTACCCGACATCATAGAACGTGAACTCCCACTATAACTTGTTAAATCTACATATAGTGTAAGCTGTCAAACGAAATATAGATCTGTATTTCAAATAGATTGCTGTAAAGACTGCTTCTTTAAAGAAATTAGACGCATCAATATTATATTTTCACTACTAAGGCTGCCACTTTAAAGGAACTAAGTAATATGACCTACTTCTGTACATGTTTTATTTATACCCCTATCTTATTAACATATCTTTATCTAAAGTGGTCTAATATGTTGGTGCTTATCTATTCACTACATTGTATATTTAGTCCATATATAGACAAAGATTATTGAACTGCTGAGGTTATCTTTAAATAAGAGTTTTTCTAGAATAAACTTGAGTCATACTTTACTACATGTACCTCTATATTCAAAGAAAAAGACAATAATTATAATTCAGCTCTATTTATTTCTTTGTTATATAAGCCAGTCCATTTTTCTTAAAGGTAATTTTACCCGTATACCTGGAGGCATTTACAGTATTTACATAATAAAATAGTAATACTGATATTATTAAAAGTACATTTTTTACACTTTTGAGAAACACATGTATATGAACACTTGAAGATTCTTTCTAAGTGGGTGACAGACAAGCATATTTTTTCTGCCGATGCGAAAAATATGCCTGTGTGCCCCTTCAGGGCGTTGACGATTCTGCTCGGCGAACCATTCGCCCGATTAATCGCTTGTATCTAGCATGTTAGATATTTTCGGCCGAATATTTTTCGCCGGCAATTAAATTCGCTTGTGTGCCCGTGTCCAGCGATTCATTTTTATAAGCATATCATCGACATGATCTCCAAATGGCTAATATTTTGTACAAGTCACGTGATCAATATAATTACTCACCGAGTGGCGTATGCTCTTAAGATGATCGTTACGTGTGCCTGTACGTTATCAGTCGTAAAAAATCGCTGAAGAATTTCAAACGCTCGTCTGTCCATAGCATAAATGTATTACATGATACCTGAAGTTGTTTATTTACATACATCTAATAAGAGTCAAAATATTTGAAAATAGTAGTACTGATAGTGATTCTATTATTAGTATATTTCTTTTTTACTGTTGAGATATCCGTGTCAGTGAACGCTCCAACACTGCACCACCTGGCTTGTTTTGCAAGTCTTATGTTACTTGGTACATATTTTAATTCAATTTAATATAACAAATAATGTGTAAACGATGTAAAACCCATATCGAACATTCTTAGGAATTGTATTAAATAACCGGTTTGTTAAATACAATTACATGTATGTATCCTGTTGTATTTCTACATTCGGTTTAAATAAACAAACTGCCCCCGAGTAATTTACAAACATATTCTATTTATATTTGACTAACAGATCAAGTGTCATGATAATTACCTTCTTATATTAATATTTCAGAAGATATTTTATCAAATTTAATCTATTTTCTCGAGATCATGGACTTCAATCCTTACAATCAATTCTAAATATACACTGTTTACAAATGGCTTCCACAAAATAAAATTCGCTTAAGAGTTTTTTCTTCCTGTTCAAATAAATGTTAAGCATCTTTTTTTTATATTTATAACAAAATTTTATGGGATTGGAGAATGGAATTGGAGCACAGGAATGGTCTATTTAACCCCTCTTATAAACAATTAACAATTTAATTTGCAGGCCCTAGTTTGCCCACCACTGCCTTGCAAGATCAACAATTGTCACATCATGTACTATTGTTCTATGGATCTGGAACAGACAATGTCGTTGGATGAAATTCTAAAATCTAATTCACCAAATTGATTCAGAATTGTTCAAAGAAGAAGCATGCCAATTTTAATTTCGATCAGAGATGAACTGACAGAGCCTAAGTCATTTTTAGAGAGCGTTAGCCCAAGAACAAGACCATTAGCAGTTAACGACCAGTTAAGGCCTGGAAGAGGTCATGTACATAAACTAAAAGTAGCAGCAAGCCTTTAATTATTATAAGATGCTTATAAAACAATATCATTCTCAGTACATCCGAGTCTTCTTTATACACGTATATTTACTGTGGAGGGTTGTTATCCAATATTGGATCCAAGATCAACACAAGACCAGAAAATATGTCAATCTCTACACAAGCTATTATTGATTAAAACTAAGCAGTAGGCCTAGACTTTCCTTTCTTATATTATTTTAAAAGGTATTCAAATAATACTCTAGTTTAAATCTGATATGTTCAATTTCCGATATTGGAGCAGATCTTGTAGCCCAGCAACATTGTGCGATCTCAATAATAAAGAGAATAGCCTATCACAATTCGTTGATCTCAATGTACTTATTATTTATTCAGAATTATCTACAGAAAGTCCATACAAACTCTATACCATTAAGCCAAACACACACCAAATATAACTTGAATCAGAAAATAAATTTGACTCTCTTATTTGTGTAGAGTGTTAAGCTAACAAGTCAGCTTTTGATGCTCCACAACACACAAGGAACTCAGACAGGTAATTGAGACTGCATAAGTGTCAGGTAAAACAAATAAACTCCAATCAACCATCTAAAATTTGGGGCCTGTGTAAGAATTGCTCACAACTAGCTCTATTGTGTTGGTCAGGCTTAAATAACTGTAACCTTGACCTATCTCAGCATTCACTCACAATGAAAAAATAGAGTTTGCTTGAGATTTAAGAAGTAAACAAGACAAAAATAAATGGCTGTGAGTACAAGTAACTGAACTTTGGCTGTATCAAGAGTTTTTTTGTGCAAATTAAAATCAATATATTTCAATACACATCTCTGCTATATGATGGATTCATTTGATAAGAGATTCACCAGAAAAATCACTATTGGTTACATGTGAGATGTAGTACAGCATGGAGAACTACTGACTCACACAACTCACAGCATTGGTCTATTTTAGTTAAGAGTACACCACCAACACACCATCATTCCACACACAACACAACAAGAACGAATGGCTGTACAGCTCGTATAATAATACGCCAATAATGGTGTCTGGTCTCAACTTGCCATATGCTATTGTCGGTTTTCTGTTAATTTTAACTCTTCTGCGAGGGTGGAGAATTGTCAAAGGGCCAACTTGTAATGAAAATAAACTATATAACGATTTTAAACCGTAACAAAAGAAATTAACAAATTTTCAATTTGATTTTCACATCTTAAATTGAAGTTTTCTTGAATAAAGATGAGCTCTTCCTTATTAAACGTGATCAATCTCTAAAGCTTGATGAAATATTTTTCATCACAGACTCTGTCATCTATGCAAATTTTCTGGTTGTACATGATTAATGAGTCAAATAATTACAACACTGGATTTAAATAAAATTATCAATTTGTTTTGCTGTAGGGCAATATCTGCCTTTGTTCAAAATTTTTTATTCATATGAAGCCATTGTTGAGATAAAAACGGTTTCATGTTAATAATAAATAAATAATAACCATTTTCTATAGCACTGAATATTCAGTCATTCTGACTTCTTTGTGGCGCTTTACAATGGAGATATGATTATAAAACCATACATGTATATACAAATAAACAAACTAATACAAAGGAATAGTCAAGTTACAATATACAAATGGAAAGTGAAGCATTTAAATTATTGAGAGAGAAAGATGGGGTTTAACGTTTACTCGACACAAACTATGCCATTTCGGGACTAACACATGGTTCAATTTTATCTCAATAATTTGCTTGTGCGTAGGTTTTTTTTACAGTGGGAGGACCCAGAGAAAACCCTTGAGGTTGGACAGGCGGCCCTACTCCTTGTCACTTTTGACTGTGGATTTGAAACCACAGCAGTTAACTCAATGACAGACCCTATGAATCAGCGCTCACATGCTAACCATTTGGCCATCCAACCACCCTGTTCATCATTCAGTTGTTTATGTTAAAAATTTACTGTACTGAATAACCATATAAAAAAACCTTGATCTCCATTTCAACATGCATCAACCAATTCAACAATTTATTTTTTAAATTGTTCCAATCACATTAGTAATGAACTTGAAATACAATGGTCACAATTCTATGGAATACAATTACTACTTATTACTGAGCGACTACTTTTCGACTAGGTTTGATAATGATTAGAGAGAGGAACCTAGTTGAAACGTTCCTCATTTATATTCCATAGAATTGTGACCTATATGATTTTACTTTTTACCTAATTAGATGATTTAAATATGGAAACCAGTACTCTGTCTCTACCATTTTGAAATGAAATGAGTTTTAAGTTAGTTTAAACTAAGATACATTATGGGAGATTAGATAAAGAGCTGGCAGTTCTCACTGTAATAGTTAAAAACTTGATAATGTAAAGGTAATTTGCTGAACCGATATACATGTAATAGCGATTGAATTTTAGCCATAGCCTTGATGATCATTACTAAAGTCGCTACAATTATCCATTTTTGGATTAAATCATCAATAAGCATTCAGCAGCTAATCAAGATTCAAATCAAGAGAAAATCTGACACATAAAATGACTTCGAGAGTTGATTAAGGTATTTTCATGTTAATAAATCTCTAATTAATAGTTTATGTAACATTTCAAGCCCAAAGAAAAACCTGTAATAGGCAGATTTAGCTCTTGCATAATGTATGTAATTAACATCTTACTTTTATGCACCAACTGGGCTAATGAAGATGGGCACATCTCATGCAGTGAGCTATGAGGGACATTTTGTCCAGACGGTGGTGCTACATCCTACTTTATTCTCTGACAACCTCTTGGTAAGTGAACCAGACCCATACTCACCACACCACCATTATAATCATTTTCATATATCAATAGCTGGTTTTCAAGTCCATTCTACATGTCTGTATTGAGGCCTATTTGCTTCTGCTGCCAATGGGTTTTGTACATCACTACCCTCACTATGCAAGGCAAGGATGTACGCTTGTATGTATAGAGTATAGACGTACTTATGACCTGGACTGGACACAAAACAACCGGCTGAAATATTGATCTATTCTCCATATATATCTTAATTTAAAATTATCGTATGAAACTGGTAATTTACAATGTAGGAGAATATTGGCTATCCGATATGCTCTCATTTCTCATATATTCATTAATAATTAAGTCAATTATATAAATATCTAGTTCTTATAGGTAAAATACACGGTCATATATAAGTCTGTGACCTTACTTTCTTGTAAACAATTATATATATATGTATATATGTTAGAGTATATAATGGCATACTTGACCTATTTCTATAGCTTATGAGTAAATATGTAGAAGGCTACACATTCATGTAACTCAATATATAGATCCTACACAGTATACTACTACTCTCATACAGTTCTAGTTTTAACATGCACAACAACAGATGCTTCGGTCCACTAAGTGCATCGCTTGCATTTTGTCTTTAAAAATGTTGATGAAATAAGTATGGGAAATTATGGAACAGATGTACATTGTACATGTATGTGTAGACTGTTCACAATAAAATGTTCCTATAAATCTATTATGGGTCACCTTGAATTTCACTGCATTTTACTGAAGAAAAATCACCCGATTCTGGGATTATAGTTGAAAGAATCTTTTATAGCTTTAGAGTCTCCATCTTTAAAAGAAGGCTTGATCTTGCTCTAACTCCCTACATCTTATCAAGGCCTTCATATGGATATTTTGATTGGGTATTCACCGACCTGGAGAGCCTATCAAATATATCGATCACCATCTAAAATGTCTTCCTGTGATATTTGTGTTGCAAAGTTCAAGGTTCGTTCAATGTCAACGTTTCCGTGGAGATGGCTATATTTGATTTTTAAAAGCTTGTTTGTGTCACAACGTCTGATTGGACGCTAATGTTCATCATGTGTGTTCAGTAAATGGTGATAATGACTGTAGCTATAAGTTTGGGAATAATAAAACAATCTAGCAGCATCCGGATCTAACAGATTGTTTTTCAGCATCCGGAACTAACAGATTGTTTAGCAGCATCCGGATCTAACAGATTGTTTTGCAGCATCCGGAACTACTAACAGAATGTTTAGGGGTCTTTAGCTGTGGGAGGAAACTGGAGAAAACCTATGAGGTTGGGCAGGCAACCTTACTCCTTGCCACGAACAACTGGGGATTCGAAATCACGCCAGTTGACTCAATGACATCCATCCAACCCCCCCGGAACGTGGAGAGTCTCACACAATGCACAGGGAATTTGGCTAATTGAAACATACTGTATATTGCAAGAACAGTTGTGGATAACAGAAAATAACACCCATTTTGAATAAATCATAAACCTTACCAGTATATTCAAGATAAATTAGGTCAAATTTATAAAGCTGTTAATTTTTTTTACCAACTCAAACCATTTATTAAGATCAATATTCACTGACATTGGTAACCTGGTAAGATATATAACTGAATCATCCTGTGCTCGATCCCTGTATTGGCCACGACAGTTCAATAGAATTTTCTAATGTGGTGAAGGACAATGTATTGTAGTTCAGATAACAGGAAAAACTGAGTTCCCATGTATACATTACGTAAAGATGCCCTTGGCAGTTGGAATTCAATTTAAGAGTAGGCCCTAGTGCCGCTGTCTGGGAAATATTCCCTCATAGCAAACTGCACTGCATATTCCCATCTTCTTTAGCCCAGTCGTTGAACAGTAGGATGTTAAACACCATTTCACTTAATTTTACAAGTACATGTAATGGCGAACCGGACTAAGATAAAATCTTTAGGTGTGACTTTGATTTCTGAAGTATTTTATTATTGTATGGGCTATTTCCTTCCCCTTGAATCACTAAACCTTGTTTATATTATGCACACATCAACAAGCATGAACTTTAATTTACAGTACAACACTTTCCCTGCGCCTAGCCCAATTAGTTGCAAGCCAAACATACAGGTACATGTAGATGTAAAATGATGAGTGGTCTAACTCACGCCCTTTAGTTCATTAGGTCTGTCAGTGAGTCAAGTCACATGGTTTAGATCCCCAATCCCATGGAATTTCTCCGGGACCTCCCACTGCTAAAGACTATTAGCAAATTACTGAAATAAGATTTACCATATGTTAGTTCCAAATGACCTACATGACGATTCAACGTGTGTCAAATCTGCTGAAATGTCTGTCGGTCTCTTCTCACCCCCACCCACACCCACCAACCACCGTGACAAATAGCAATTTATCAGACCAAAAGAAAGAATTCAAGTAAATAATGTAAAAACATAGATGTTCTATAAAAAGTTCATGACTCTTAATGTATACACAATACACCTACAATGTATATAAAGCTACATGTAGGTGTACACTGGTGACTGAAGAATTGAAATATTACATCAGTCTGATATTATATTACCAAAGGTTTAGTTGTTGTTATAAAAATATATCTACAAGATATTACTTACACTGTACTTGTACTGTACATATACATCAAATAACATTAACAAGCTATGGTCTATATCCTGACAAAGACCAGTGACGTGTAGCTGTTTGAGTTTAACAATATTGAAATTCCTGCACATGTCAAGCTCCCAATTTAAAATTTTGCATCCACATGTCATGTTGAATATAGCCTACACTGTATTTGTATGCAGACCAAAAATTTAAATTTCTTTAAGATTATCTCAGAGAATTCCTGATGAATTTTGTAAATGTCAGAGAATAACATGTACATGTATTTGGCCTGAAATGTCAATGTGTATTTATTTGTGTCAATCCATGAACATGGCACCCTGTGCAGGCTGGCTCTTCCTTGTCTGTGGTTTGGGATGGAGGGTGTGGCAAGACACACTGGCAGCATGTTTAAGATTCCCTTGACAGATGGAAATCGTGAAATGAAATGACATGGAGTTTAAGGTCCTCCTGTTCTGCTAGTGACTGAGCTAAATGTAGACCGAGATATGCCATACTGTGTGATATGGGGGAAATTTTGCCCAGACAATGGGGCTATGACCAATATGTACATGGGACCTCGCCAGACCTTGTGTTTTCGTCCCATCCGAACAACTAGACAGCTGTCCTTTTCAGACCCTTCGTCCTGCAGTACTGACTAGGGGGAACCACGCAGCAAAATCCTGATGCACTTTCTGAGTCAACACCAGGAGCGAATCTGTGACCTCCACAGACTAGCGAGCTGGTGTCTTACTCACTTAGCCACTTTAGCTCCACATTTGAAGAAAAGCAAGATGTCTAACCCCATTTCATTGAATCAATGAATTTGGCAACAATAAATGTACATGTGCGATCAAATAAAATGCTGTTAATGGAATAATAACTATTGAGGTTTATTACACTGCCACATTTAAAAAGGATTTCACACGTCATTATCAAGCAATACACAAATAGATCAAACAGAATGAGAAAACACAAAATGATATAAATACACAAACATTAGTGTGAATTATCGAATACATGGGCATAATATGGACCAGGTGGCTGACAACAGATTATAATATATATTTTGAAATTGTTAAACCTTTAAAGGGACTGTCCCGAATAGAACAGAGCCTCAATAATAAAAGTCTGAGTACGTATGAAATTTAAACGCCAAAATATAGAAGACTGGTGTATATATCCCGACTCAAAATATTGAGTCGTTTGGACGCGAGCGTTAAAACAGCTTATCCGGACACCTAACCCTTTTAAGATTTCGGGTCAATTCTTTATCGGGTGACCCGAAAATCGATTCCCGTTCCTTTAGAGGTCTACACGGTGAATGGTCCATGTTCTGTACTTGATAACAAAAGGTAAATTTCACAGACACATTATTTTTATAAATTAAAACTCTGGTTTTATCAAATCACCGCATAATATACAGTTTGGGACACCGGACTCCATTTCAAGATGAAGACTGTGGGTTTAAGTTGTTTGAAAACGTATCACATGTATTAAGTTAGTTGCTCGGCCCTAAGGTAGGGGATCTTAATGGATTTTAACACAAAATTAAAGAGTTTTATTCTCAAAAACATTATCGGGATTGGCCCTTTAACTACATGTATGTTAGGTTATCTGTAACTCCTAGACAACATATTTTGATCAAAGCAGAAATATTATACACACTGTCAAATCACTGTCATTTTAATACAATAGCGGGACATACCTAGACTGGTTCATATAACCAACATATTGTGTAACGTCTCTTATAATACAATTATCTTCTTCTACATGGGGTGTAAGCGAAAGGTTAAAAATTGAGATCATTCGAGAATAAACCTTTCTCTGTACACGAAAATATCTTAGGTATGATAAAAATGCAAATATTTACATGTGTGTTTACAAGTTCTGTCCTACCAGTATTACCGTATGTAGTAAGCATACAAAACTTTATCCGGGGTTTGCATAAATGAAATATTGAATAACAAATATTTCCCTGCCACTATGATTTAAAGGGCGTTTTCCCTGTCTGGTCTAAGGTGTGTGCTTCAGGCCATAAGGTCTTTCATCAATCTCAAGTGTCATGGTTTTCGATAAGATGCTGAGAGAGAGAGAGAAATGGGGTTTAACGTCCACTCAACACAACTAGGTTATTTCAGGACTAACATATGCTTTTTAATTTTATTTCAATAATTCGCTTGCGTAGCGGTCTTTAGCAGTGGGAGGAAACTGGAGTGCCCGGAGGAAACATACGCTCACACCAGGGCTCGAATCCACTAGGCCATCCCCCCCCCTTGATAAGATGCTAATATGGTATATCATATAATAATGTATGTGATAAGTAGTTGGAAAGCCTGTCCAAACATGTGTGTCCCATTGTCAAATGATTTATTGAAATACATGTATAATGAATTGAATTGTGGCTAATAAGACGGACATATGTCATACAGTGTACTAAGAGGTAAATTTTGCACTGACAGCAGCACTAAAGCCTAGTTTTATATCTAATTCCAACTATCAAGGAATCTTTTACGTCCACGCAAATATGTACACGCAGCACAGGACCTCGTCTCATCCGAACAACTATACATTGTCCCTTGCCAGGCCCTCAGTACTGCACCACTGACAATGTTGTGATCGAACACAGGACCTCCTGGTTAGTGGGCCAACATCTACCACACTGAGCCATTTATTGAAATTAAAAGATACATTGGGTTTGTCACAAAATTTGTGTTCAGTGGACATGAAACCCCAGTTCTCTCCCTTTGATTTAGATCCAAAAGAATTTTTGATAATGTCACCTAAATAAACTTTCATGTTGACAGTGTAAGTGGAAATTGGTTTGTCTAATTTTAGGTTCCCCTTCATGTTTGACACCATCTGTCAATTGCTGACATTCCACGAAGTATATCTTTGTACATAAAATATCAAATGAACATCCTTATATCCATCTTGCAATTGCAAGGTAGATGAAAACATAATAATCTTACACACCTTCGGGTTATATCTCCCATAGCAACAAATGGTGTTTAAAGGTGAAGCTATTCCCTGTATCAACTATCAACTTTCCGTAAAGCCATTAAGTTATATAATATTGTATTGAGTAATATTAAGTATTGTATGGTTGAGAGCAAGACATATTTTCAATTGGAACAAGACGACCCTGTTTTTACAATATTTTACACAATGTCTTAAGCTTGAGACCCTTAAACAACTTCAAATACAGGCACTCTGCACGTGCGTTCACAGTGAAATACGTCAAGGGAGTATAATACAGTGTATTTCATAATGTACGATAAGCGAGTTGCCTGTATGATTATTTGAAATAATGGTACACCAACATCAACGGGAGACGTCACATCTGTATTTTAACCTTTATTAAAATACAGATGTGACGTCATCCTTTGATGTTGGCGTACCATTATCTCAAATAATGTACGGGCAACTTGCCAATAGTACATTATTTCAATATTACTACTGGCATGATGTTTTTCACTGCAAACGCACGTGCGGAGTGTGACCGAGTGTCTGAATTTTAAGAAGTTTAATGCTCTCGCGCTTAAGACATTGCGTAATATATTGAAACAACACTCGGCTATCGCCTCGTGCAGTATCAATATATTACTTAATGTCTCGCGCTCGACCATTAAACTACACTTAACCACAAGCTTTGACGTTCACAAGGCACGGGGTAAACAGGGTGTCCTAATAATTGACCATAGAATGTGATGACATCCTTTGATGTTGCCCATCATACATTATTGAAATATTGGACTTGTGCAAAATAGTGACTGTATTTAAAAGTTGTTTAATGATCTCAACACAAAAATTGCATAATACATGTATATTGAAACAACCGTTTGACTAATCTCCTCATGCAGTATCGATATATTCCTTAATATCTATCCCGGTCTTGACGATTAAACCACACAGATGTGTAACTCAGACAGTTACACATGTATATTTTCACGACTGTTATTCAACATAATACCCGGAAACCGTTTCTACTGTACATGTACATGTACATATACCTACCATTTGATTTAATCAATAAATTTTTTCGCTCAATTATGACATGTTATTAAAATCTAAAATACAGATGTGACGTCACCCTTTGATGTTGGCGTACTATTATTTCAAATAATCATACGGACAACTTGCCAATCGTACCTTGACAAGTATTAGACTAAAGTGACGTATTTCACTGTAAACGCCAGTCCTCTTGTTGTTACAATATATTACTTAATGTCTCGCTCGCGAACATTTAACCACACTTAAAAGTTTAAGATATAACAATAAATAGCCTCACCTTCTTCTTCTAATGTTGGTTCAGTTATTAACAGTTTTCTTTTCATGCCCTTCCCTTCCAGCTGTGGTCCTTTAACAAGCAGAGGTCTCTCCTGTTGTAAATATTATAAATAGTACAAATTTAAACATGAATTCAACATCTGGTCAACTTTTAAAAACATCACTCAACTTGACTCAACATATACAGAATATGCTACATGTACATGCATACATACATAAATGTAAAAATAAATAAAATAAAACATTGTTGTAATCACCAATTTAATTTGTATATTTTGTAGCGTAGCACTGTTCTATTCACTATATTTTGTGGAATATAATATATAGTTTAGTAAATGTCAATATTTTGTCCCAATGAAAAGTGTCTGCAGTTGGTGAACTGTGGAGTGGTGAAGAGCAAAGAGACAGGAAGTCAAGAAGACCATAATTATAGACATATCAATTCATCCAAAATAGGTATACATGTACTGTACATGTAATAAGTAATTACATTATTGTAGAAATTACAATACTACCGTCAACAGGACCAAGATAGTGACAGAGAGAGAGAGAGAGAAATGGGGTTTAATGTCCTGTTGACAAAAACTGGGTCATTTCGGGACTAATCCAAGATAGTGACGGTACCGGTCACAGCATTATACTATTTATACATGTATGAATCATTGTCATATTGTTTTTATCTAAAAAAAAGACCATTGTTTTTTGTTTTTTTTAAAGACACTGATCACCATTTGTGTTTTTCTGGCAATAACTAATTTTTCAAGTCTTAATCCATTCTAAGTGATTATAATTTAACAATTAATCATGAAAACAAAATCAAAATATTGGTGGAGTGTACACATACATATTGTAATCTCTCAGTTTGGATTCAATGAGATTAAAAGGAGGCCCATCGAAAGTTTAACCCAAATCTTACATACATGTATGTACATGAAGGTTGCACTGGCTTGTTTATATCATGTGTACAGAGAAAGCCAAATGTTGTGAAATTTTAAATTCATTATGTCTTTGTAAAAAAAAGACCTGATACATGTTAATGTATTAAATGGAACTGAACCATTTTTTTGACTACTACATGAATGTCAATTTACATTCCCATGTATGTGTATCTTCTTTTACAATATTGTACATTTTGCAGGCAATACAAAATCCCTCAAACGACAATCAGTAGCTTTTTAAATGCTTGGTTTTTTTTTTGTTAGTGTCACTTTGGACATCGACACATATAACCCGTTTCTCTTTTCTTTTTTGCTACCCGTGAACAGAACTCAAAGACATTTGAAAAGAAATTCCTACATGTACAATCTTTACTCAATACATGAATAATATAGAAGCTCTGTTGCTGTTGGCACCTTGGTATATACATGTATAATGAGTAATTTAAGTCTCTAACTAAATTATATTTTCTGGACATGTATGACAATCCATCAATTATCACATAGAACTAATTATCAGTAGCTGTCCCATCACCAATGTAATTTAACAAGCCAGCCATGTCAGCTGCTGTCAATCTACCATGTACAACTATGAATGTTTCTAAGGTTACTAACCCACACTAATGTATTTGTTTTTTATCTCATAAACATTGAACTAGCGCAGAAGACCTACATATACAGTAAATGTAATAGGCTTACATGTAACTTTATCAATATGAAGAATGCAGGAGTTCTATCACCACTTGTACGTCTATGTGTGTGCATGTATGTTTTTTCGGTACATACATATGTATACATACATGCATGTGCAAATGTTGTTTTTTTTTAAAAATTGTTATCAAATTTAAATATAAACTAGCGTAGCCTACACACATGTACATGCAGCTATAAAGCATATCATTTACATGTCGGCTAGGGTGGGGGTGATATATATTAATGAAAAACAATACATGTATTGTGCTAATAATTTATCAAATATCATGATAAACAATATTATTGTGATGATATATACATGTATGTGTGTCTTAAGAAGTCAAATTTTGAATACATGTACTTCGCCCAAAATCATTGCTTGATGTCAAATTATTGTTGCTAACATCGGTAAACGCCATGTGTACCTAGACCAGCTGGTATTTTATAATGCTATTTTTACTGATGAATTTAATTCAATGAATAGAATGTCATGTGTGATGATATAGCATATGTATTATCATCAATATTAGAACACAATTCAATAATTATCATATCGCAATAATTTTGCTATCAGGATATATACTGGTTTTTCGCTATTTTTAATTAAGTCTGATATGATAAAATGAGAAATATCTTTGATCCAGAAACACAAAAATTGGTGCATTTGATACATTAAAACAACAAAAGGGCTAAAATTATGGAGGGCTATAATTTAATTAAAATACAAATGTAAGGCGATCAATTTTGAGTATATTCTTAACTTAAGTCTGAAAATGCTTTGTGATTGCAGGGCATTTACTTAGAATAAGACATTTTCAAAGAGAATTCATTAAAACTAAATTAATGTCAAAATCTGATGGAGAAGGTCATATCGTAAACCGCGTACAGTGTACATATGTATGTTCAAATGTCCAAATTCAATATCTCCGGTCTACATGTACAATCTTACACTAAACTATCTATACTAAATAGTACAATCTTGTCAAATTGAAAATTGAATTTTTTACCATCTCTTTAATGACATAATTTCACTTATCCCATATCATGTCTTCTTTATTTAAAGACTGTCATGGTGTATATTGCACATGAGATTCTTTATTTCTAATATTCTACCAACTAAATTAACCTAACAAGATCTGTTGTTATTTGATCCAGGCTTAACAGCAATGTTGTAGGGTTTCTTCCACCCTACTTACTGCCCCTTCAAATTTCTAAATTTTCCCTTTATTCCCAGATTTTAAATTTAGATTACTGTTATTTTCACTCTCGATATATAGACTTAAACTGTCTATTCCAATCTGATTTTTATAGTTCAAAAGTTTTGTTTTACTTGTCTTTACTACACTAGGATCCGAAAGGATCCTTACATGTATATCACTGGAGTTGCCGTTGAAGTGAGGGGTTAGCCAGCCCATTGAATGGTCTGTTACGAGTTCTTGGCCTTTTGATGCACGGAACTGTAGGTAAACCACTAGAAATGTCAACGCTGACTGATTCATCAATGTCTGACGTCATCGGGTCAATAGCCGCTCGAATGACCCCTAACATGCACTCCCTCTGTAACTTGTCAGATCTTATGTAATGTAGGCCATCGAAAGTATAAAAAAAACGGAACGAAATATAGATCTGTATTTTAATCAGATTGTGTCTATTGATGATTAAAACAGAATTCATGTACATGTAAATCAGGACTAACATGCATTATACATTACCTTTCATTACAGTATGGCAATTGTACATGTATAAAATTTCTTTTGTTAAAAAAAATGCTTATCCGAGACAGTAAACGAAAATTCACATAATAGTCTGGCATGTACTCAAATTATCTAATTCAGTATGGTAAACTTATTTTGTCAATCAATTATTATTGAACCGTAACTGTGAGTGGTTCGATCAAATCAAAAATAGCTGGCCGAGTGCAACGATACGATGAAAATTGATAAGGATAAAACTCACCCACTAGTTTATTAAACTTGTGTGTACACTGAATATAGTGTGTAATATGATTGATAAAAGTCAAGTGGTCAATTACAGTTAAATCATGTCTACCACAACTACATGTAGGCTACATGGACCAATATATTTAAAAGTACATTGTAATTACGCTAAAACATACATTTGTATGTAAAGTGATTTGTTTGGGAGCTCCATGCTCACACAATCTTGATCAAAATACTGATTTATATTTGTTTTTGTCTGTTGCTAATCAAAAATTAAAAATCTAACGTTTTTGATTCACAGTTACTGCGAATCATTAATAATATGCCTGTCATTTTGAATATTGACACGAAAATATAACCAAATTTTGAAGACTCGAAGGCTTTCTCGACATTTTTAACCTGTATAAAATATCAAATAAAATTTTATAAATGAAACTGAATTCTCTGTGTGACATTTTCTTGTCGAACTACCCAGACACGAAGCATTATCCGTGATGTAGCCATGCCGGGCGGCGCAAGCGTCTTGCCACAGCATTATTTATTTAAAGAAAGAAATATTGTTATTTTGTTTATTTATATTTAGGAGCTGTATGTGTAGGTCTATTCATTTCACAATTCAACGGTCTATTAATTTGTATTTGTCGTGAATAGGTCACACATCCGGTTTGGATGTCGTAAATGGTGTCTTTCGTTCGGTTTTATGATCAATTTCTAATGTACTCATTCTACTGTTAATTCTACCGAATCTATACTAAATCTTAGCCTATCCACAATGTCAATGTTTCTTATTTTATTTCTTGCCCGTGTTTAATAATTCACTCGCGCGAAGGGGTCATCAGCAGTGGGAGGAAACCAGAGGACCCGGAGAAACTCAAGAGGTTGAACAGGCGACCCTACTCCTTGTCACGTACAACCGGAGATTCGAAACCACGCCAGTTGACTCAATGACAGGCTTTATGATACGGCACGCATGTGTTAACCATTCAGCCATCCAACCCCCCTAATGTGAATAAAACAATACTAATATTTTTACAACAAAGTGTAATGTTTGCGTTTATTTATTGTATCTTCTGATGCGAGTAAACATTCTGGTCATGCATACATGTGCTGTAAGGTCAGGTCAATCTGTTTTATGTGTTATTATATGTACTGTAAGGTCAATCCATTATTACATGTACTGTAAGGTCAATTCATTATTACATGTACTGTAAGGTCAATCTGTTTTATGTGTTATTACATGTAAATATTAAAACTTTCTTTTCGTAAAATGAAAATGTGCACCGATTCTTCCCTTAAAACTTGTCCCACCCTATCCCATATTTTCTAAATGCATGCATGTCCCAGATATCATGTTTTAACTATTCTTAATTAAAATATCTATCTTTGTTCATTTACAATCATTCTACCACTTCCAACCCATCACACAAACTTACATCCATGTACAAAGAAAAGCAAAAGAAAAATAACAACAAGTTAAAGTATCATGATGAGAGGGTCACACTTTTTCACAATATTTACAAATTAAACACACAATATTTTCAATTAAAACACACAAAGGTATTAATCCCGGGAAATGATAAAACTAAAGCTCTGCTACTCTCCGGGGTTAATCGATAATACAATACTCCAGATCAACATAAATCCACACTCTAGAATCACAAATTACACAGAGAACAACAAAACTAAGAAATTATATCAATTTCACCTTTCTTGGAGGTGATTTTTTCTCTGACATGTCTGGCAGCCACAATGTTTCGTAGCGTAGAGCTGGCATGCAGAGATTTTATAATCCTTCCTATTAAAGATACACAAATTCATAACTAGATTTACGTCTAGCACACAGCATTAAATTAATCCTCAGCATCTGCAAAATAGAAGATTATAACGAATAAAGGTTAAGAAATTATCTATTTATCAAAGTTATTATTGTTCACGAGGTCATGAAATTAAATCTGCATCTAATCTGAATAACATCTGATCATGTACATGAAGGCTAAGGGAAGCTTATTCTTAATGATGTTTAAATAAGTTGAAGAAAGTTAATATTTATTATGTAAACTCAAATTTAGCGTAAATGCAAGACTGCATCTTATATTATTCACTTGATTGACATGTCTTTAGGCACATACATGTAGAATGTAGTTATAAGAATACTTGCTCACATACAATTTTAAAAAGGATCATTTTTGCATGCATTATTTTAAATTCATATTATGGAGATCCAATTATATGCTATAATATAACCCACTTAAATTTAATTAAAGTTATTTACAATTCTATAGATATATTGGCATAGTGCCATTTAATTGACCAATTTGCTGATATGTTCAGGTTTTATCCCTGACCTATTTCATACATAATAATCTTCTTGGAACATGTATAGAAATAATCTAATCGTAATTACTGAGTCTGTGCAATTTCAAGCAAACAAAAGATTTGTCAACTTCTATTTTTCACCATCTTATACGTTTCTCTTTAGTTCATTGTTTTGTCATGATAGATCAAACCAAATTATTGATTGTGCATTACTCGCAAGAAATTGTGGTGAAATTTTCAAAGAATTAGAAGGATTAGATGCTAAAAAAACAATAGTTATTTAAAACAATGGCAAGCCTAAATCATTGCTGGCTTCATCAGTACAACAAGCAACACCAGAGAATTGAGAAAGTCTTGTGCAAACAAGACTGAACACTGAAGAGGACACCTCCACATGAATCTATACTTGGATTATTGTCAATTTTATTTTTACTCTTGTAATTACAGGCCCGGCGGAGTAAGGGGGGTTAGCCCAATAATTTGGCCTCAAGTACTCTTTTCTCTAGGTTATTGCGGCCCCTGGACTCTCGCCTTTTGGGACCTAGGTAGGATCATAAGGATGGAAGCCCCCCCCCCCAAAAAAGGACCCAATCAAGAATTGCTTCCGCCAGCCAGCCCTGTATTATTATAATAGTATATCTTTTATTTTGATACAAGAATAAATTGTCAACAACAATATGCAGATTTTATGTCATTCCTTTATGTTACAGTATATAAAAGAATGTGACTAGAATGATGTCATTGAACTCGGGGGAAGACCGCCATGAAAACTGACGTCCACTCCAGTGTCAGTTCGGTTCAAATAAATAAATCTAATAATTTATTGACGGGAAAACATATTATACCCACCAACAGTCAGAATAGCCATCATAGAACATTAAGCAAGCCAGTTTGGCCATGACAATATAATATAAACATCAATTCCAAAGCCAAGAATTAAAATATGGAGAGAAAATATCCAGAAAATACGAAAACAAAGAAGCTAGCTGCCAGCCTTTTTCCGAGCAGCATGGCGTTATGTCGAAATTGTAAACAAACACACGGGGACATTAAACGTCATTTTGACCCCAATTAGTGTTAAAAATAGCATAATTTGAAAGTGGAACTATTTGGCTTTTTAATAACATAAAGTATTATGATTATCATTCACTAGAAACAGTTATATTGACGATTCAATAGGAGTACTCACCTTCGAAGGACGTATTCTTTCGACTTTACGCGGGGTGAAACGATTTTGTGATTGGTCGCTTTCACGAAATCATCTATTTCCTTTTCACAAGAAACACATCTCTTGATTGGCTTAATACCGTATTTACAACAAAATGGCGACGTCCATGAAGAAAATTTTACTTTCGTGAAGGTTTTATGAGTATGGATTGTTAAAATATTCCTGTCGACATAGGATTCTTACATACAAGGTTTAGATATGTTTTGTTTAATTGATTACGGCAGGAGATCTCAGTTTCGTGCCGCATGCGTAGATTGTATTCTGAAGTAAATTGATTATTTTAACCGAATTCAATCGTTTATTTATGAAAGAATTGAATGATGAATGATGATATTGTGTATGTATTATTATGCAATGAATGACTATGATGATGCTTTATCATGTAGACTGTAGCAACTAGTATTACCCGTACCCTATATTATGTAATTAACTGTCTGTTACTGTGTGAATGTGTCAGTGATTGTGTCACTTACCAGTTACAATTTATCTGTCTGTCTCAGAACAGGAATCTGACCTTCTTCTAATTCTATCCCTAAATATATCATCATGCATAAACCACCATGTGACATGCTGTACCAGACAATATGTAATACAAAAAAGAACAGGAATGCAATGCCTTTTGAAGACTCCATTTTACCTGCTCTCGGTTTTCAACAACTCGTAATGTCTGACAATCAATGTCAATTCACTCAGATCTGTTTTTTCTTCAATCCAGTCGTTTTGATTTGCATAAACACTCCCACAAAACGATATCATAGCCACTTGTCTCCAATATTTACACTAATTTCTCTTGTTTGACGTTTGTCCTCGACTTCATGCGCTGATGTCACACAAAACACATAACACAAATTGGCACCTATTCGGCTAGTGACCTATTCGACCGATCCAACTGTAAACCTGAATATGTTGCCAACGAACAGGTTGCCAGCTGGAATGGTCGAATAGGTCGCTAGCCAAATAGGTGCCAATTTGTGTTCGGTGGGGCAGTGTTCATGCAAATCAAAAGACTGTATTGACAGATTTGAAGACAAGGGCGTATTTTTTAACAGCGTGTTGTGTCGCTCATACTGGTTCTAACGAGGTAATCAAAGTCTTATTTTCTCACTAAGATGTTCAGTTACATTGTTCAGGCATTCACAGGGACTGACACGCAATCGTTTAGCAGTAAAAAGTTGCCCAGTAAAATTGACTGGGAAGCCATTTTTTTCGACAAGGATTCAATAGAACAGTTCCTGAACGTACATGGCGAGTGTAATGAGACCTACATTCACAGCTGAACTAGTGGATCATGCACTGTATAGAACTCTAAATTAACAGCAATACTTCCAATGTTGCATGTTTACAAACAGAATCTTGATAACGTTGAGACAATACTCTTCGAAACGTCGCTCAAATAAATAAGTAGCTGTTATTCCATAGTATGTGTTAGTTTTATTGCTCTATCCAGTTACTAAATGCCTCTTAAAGATTACGAAAGAAAATATTAACATGAAACATGTGGTTATTAAAAAGCTCCGCCAAATGATGAAACATAATTAGTTCCTTGATAATCATAGTTTCCTGTAAAAGTAAAAATTTTTCAAAGGGACAATACCACTCTTGCTGGCTTGACAGGTCAACAAAAAAAAATTAGCCTTATTCTAACTACTAGATGTTTAAGTGTCCTACCTGATGTGTTAATTATCCATTACATGTACTTACTTTTTTACTTGTCTAGAGGGTTCGAAAATATGTTTAAATCCAAGTTACATTTGAAAGTGTTTACGTAAAGCTTTTCAAACAATGTTTTTCCCATGTAGTTGAATTTTTCCAATTTTTTAAATTCGATGTGTTAAGATGAAATTTGTATCATCAATTAATTGGAATATTGTAAAATGATACAATTTGTTGACCAGAATAATGATTGGGGCATATTATTCAGTTACAATAAGAGTGGTATTGGGGCTTTAAAAAAGAATTACATATGCTGATACATTTGAAAATGACTGACACAAAAACAAAAGCAAATATTTCCACGACATGCACTGTTTTTACAAATACCTAGAATAATGCCTAATTTGCAGGTTAACATACTTTCCTCGACAAGCTTTCCCAAGATGGTGGTACCAATCGATTATTAGTACCAAAGAAAAGTTATTGAAAATATTATAAATGGCAACGATCAAAGCAGGATAATTAAAGCTCATTAACTGATAATCCCAATGTTATTGTAGTATATGTGGTTTTTTGTTGGATGAGGCTTTCACAAATATTAAAACATTCGCAGTGATTGGTCAATCAAGCTCATTTACTATTTGATAAAAATCTCCTTAACTAAATATTACTAAATATAAAAGAATTTCTAACAATATTTGATTGTCAAGTCCAATAAACAAAACAAAAGACCCCCCCACGCACAAGCAAATATTTAAAAGAAATTAAACCATGTTAGTCCCAAAATGACCTATTTTTCTCCCTCTCTCTGTTTATTTTTGTTTTCTATCTTTTACTAGCGGTTATTGCAATAAATAATAGACAACTGACAATGTTTTATTTCTATTAATGTTAATAAACTGTCATCAGCCTCGCAAAAAAAAACAAAACATCTATAACATGTACTAATATATACGCATAAATTTTCAACAGTCTTTTATTTATTCATCCAAGTCAAAAATCCAAGACCAAAATGTCGCCAGACCAAGCCTGAAAAGTCGTCAAATAAATCTGGCAAGTCGTTAAGGACAGGTTTCCCCCAAGTTCTTCGGTTTCTTCCTGCAGTAATGATCGAAATCATTCGCACGATTTGTGCCAAAGGCCGAATTGAAAACAAGCCTCAGGCTTAATTTGCTACCCTTGTAAAAGGACTAGATTAATAAAAGAAAAAAATAAATCTAAAAAATGAGTCAAAAAAATCTGAAAAGCCAGTAAAATAAGTCTGAAAAGTTTGTCAAATGAATCTGAACTGTTTTGAAATGATAGATAGTTATGAAATTCCTTTTGATGTATTTTAATTTATATAAACATAGTCTATACTTTTAATATCCCCCCCCCCCCAAAACCACCCCCTCTCGATTGAATCTTCAAGAGGGACACTTGGTGGTAAATGTTATCATAAGTATTTAATTGTCTGGATTGGATAGTCATATTTGATGCAGGACAGAAGGTCTGACATGTACAGCTGATTAGTCGTTTGGAGGGGACAAAAAAATGAGGTCCTGTGTACACATTGGCGTGCAATTAAAAGAGCCCTTGACAGTTGGAATATGAAAGAGTAGGCTGTATCACCCTCAAAGTAAACTGTATGGTGTATGGACATCTTCATTAGCCCAGTCTGCGGAAACATATAACATTAAACCCTACATGTATCACATTGTAATTTGATGCGAAATGTTCAGATGATTTAATTTAGCTGTATCTTGGTGTCAGATTTACAACAGCTTTTTTTAAAGTGTCTTGTGAAATACTTCTAAAGTAATTGCACCACTGACTATTTAAAATTCTGCTATCCAGCACTGTGTATTTTTTTTTATGAACTTGATTAGACACAGGATTGATTTCAATAGTTATTAATTATTATGGCCACAAAGTACATATACGTGTTATAATCTCCCCCATTGGTTTTAAGTACATGTAGAAGCTAAATAGTGATTGATAATACAGATAGAAGTATTATTGGTAAATCAATTTGAGCTACTCCAATACAAATCTTTGAAATTCAACTACTTTTCATAAACGTCATCAATCGATTCAATACTTCTAAATAAATTTTTATCAGATCCAGGGATTGAAGTGAAGTGATTTGGAAATAATTATTCTTTTTACAGATAAACTTGAACAATAATTTATAATTTATTGTGGAGTGTGCTCTTTATCATCCCAAAAATTAGCTAGACACATTTTAAAAAAGCGGAATGTGTCTAAATTTTATTTTAAGTCATTTTTAGAATTACCCCAGGCTATACTTGTTTAGTTATTGAAACCCCAAATTAAAACAGGGCTAGAAATTGGTCATTTTTTGTGAGAATTCTCATATATGCAATCTGCACGATTCCTCTGAATCTTAATTAAAATACTGTGTATAAAATCAAAATTATGTTTATTGTTTATTGCCATTATAAGAAAATGCCGTAGCAAGAGTAAATGTCTTGTTGGTTTTCATTCTTGTCAACTATAATACCTTATTACATGCCTCATGCCAAAGTACATACCAATCCTTGTATTTTCTTTGTTAGGGGGGGTGGGGTGGATGGCTGAATGGCAAAGCATGTGCGTGCTGTATCATAAAGCCTGTCATAGAGTTAGCTGGCGTGGTTTCTAATCCCTGGTTGTAGTGACAAGGTGTAGGCTCCCCTGTCCAACCTCGTGGGTTTTCTCCGGGTCCTCTGGTTTACTCCCACTGCTAAAGACCCCTACGCGCACGCAAATTATTGAAATAAAATTAAACCATATGTCCCAAAATTACCTTGTTTGTGTCAATTGGACGTTAAGTCCCATTTTTCTCTCTCTCTCTTTCTTTGTTTGTTAGTTGTTTCTTGTTTCTTTCTGCGTTATTGGAAGCATTTGAATCTTTTTATAAATCCAATTCCAAATTGAAACTTTGTACATGTATTTAATCATGATGTGGGTGTGGATAACATCAGCTAAGCCTATTATATTATAATGAACTAACACTGGTGAAAAAAACACCTCTTTAAATTTAATAAATGGTAATTAATCTTCATGAAGTTGCTAATGAATTAAATTTCTCTTCTCTTTTCAGTTACATTTATCATCATAGGAAATGAATAGGCTCTTTTGTTCATCAAATCCATCACCGTTAAGAATCCTGTTATCAAATTCTGTAATCCAGAAATGTATAGTGAATTCTTTAGAAAAGAAACTACACACCTGTAAAAATTGTGAAATTTTAAGAAAAGGATTATCTTCAAAAAATTATGGCAATCAGAATATTGTTTTTAAACCACATATTTGTCGTTTGGTAGGTATACATATCTATGGTACTCTTTAATTAGGTTTATAAATATATATAAATAAAATCCAAGATGTCTGTGTGTGTATGTGTGTTTGTTAACAAACCAAGCCCCATCGCCGCTGCAATCCACACATATGTGGTATTAAATTAACAAACATGTCCCCGTGAATGTTTTTTAGACCATCGAATTTGGTCCCCAAGCGAATTGGGCCTGGGCCCAAGGCTAATTACGCTTCGTTGCTGCACTCCATCCCATATAATGGTATCAAATTAACCAGCATACCTCGTGAATGTTTTAGACCATTGAATTTGGGTCCTGGGAAATTGGTGAATTGGGTCCCTGTCAGATTGGGCTGGGGCAAAAGTGAGTATCCTGCTATTATATAAATAAAAGTAAATTTATAGACATGTATATGTCTGCGATATTACCTTGGTGGAAGCGTTCGTTAAATAAAGCTATTTCACACACATATACATGGAAGCTCTGGCTTGTATTCAGATCCTATTAATATATATTGTATCTTTATAATGTGTAGTGGGGAGGGGACGCGAATGTTTAGCACTTGCGCGCTATATCAAAAAGGCTGTCATTGAGTCAACTGGCATGGTTTCAATTCCTCGGTTGTATGTGACAAGGGGTAGGGTCAGCTGTCCAACCTCATGGGTTTTCTCAGGGTCCTCCGGTTTCCTCCCACTGTTAAAGACCCCTAAGCGCAAGCGAATTATTGAAATAAAATTAAAAACCATACGTAAGTCCCAAAATGGCCTAGTTTGATTTGAGTGGGTGTTAAACCCCATTTCTCTCTCTCTCTCTCTTATGTGTAGTTATTTATTGAATAAATAGTGTTAGAAAAATATATTGGTTTTATAGATATACATTAAGAAATATAATCAAGCAGATTGTACAAAGGAAGTAAGATTATAAAAAGATGTACAGAGGTGCTAAGTAATTATGTTATATACATGTACTTATCCTGATTGTGTATTGGGGTTAAATTACCTAATATACAGAGGTGTTAAGTAATTATATAATAAACATGTACATATCCTGATTGTGTATTGGGGTTAAATTA
Source organism: Patella pellucida (assembly GCA_917208275.1). Classification (NCBI taxonomy): domain Eukaryota; kingdom Metazoa; phylum Mollusca; class Gastropoda; family Patellidae; genus Patella; species Patella pellucida. The sequence continues at coordinate 71,837,123 of OU795039.1, forward strand.
CCTAATATACAGAGGTGTTAAGTAATTATATAATAAACATGTACTTAACCTGATTGTGTATTGGGGTTAAATTACATAATATACAGAGGTATAAAGTAATTATATAATAAACATGTAGACCAACATATCCTGATTGTGTATTGGGGTTAAATTACCTAATATACAGAGGTGTAAAGTAATTATATAATAAACATGTACAATTCCTGATTGTGTATTGGGGTTAAATTACTTAATATACAGTACAGAGGTGTTAAGTAATTATATTATATGCATGTACAATTCCTGATTGTGTATTGGTGTTAAATTACTTAATATACAAGGGTGTAAAGTAATTATATAATAAACATGTAGGCCAACATGTCCTGATTGTGTATTGGGGTTAAATTACCTAAACACCTGGGGAGTTACTTTAATTAACAATAAAATCATTTAGGAAATCATACAGTAGAAGTAAGTAGGACTATAAAATAATGTAAGGACATGTAATTATATAATACACACACCATAATATAAACCATGGGAAATCATAGTTATGGATTCAGTGATCAGTCACAGTGTTCCAGCAAGGATTAGAATATGTTGCTCGAGGGGAGGGGGAAACTGTTGCGCACTTGCGGTCAGGGATAAAGAGAGTTTCAGTACAGTACAGTACAGTGCAATGAGATGACATATCATGGCACAGCACAACCAGCAATTCGTAGTACAGTATATAATGTATAATGTATCAATGATGTAAAATAAACTTTTTTAAAAAAATACGGAGAGGCGTTCAGAAATAAGGGAGGGGTGGAGCGCCCCTCCAGAATAGTCTAGCTGGATCACTGAGTCAGACCTATTAATCCCTAGGCCAAACCTTAAAATTAATTTATAATATACATGACGTAGCAGTTAATGTTTAAGATTATGTTGGAAAGTGTATACATAATTAGTACCGGTAAGTGAAGTACTTGAATTCTGTAGTACTGTACTGATGAAGGCCCATTGATTAAATTTTCAGTTTAATTACATGTAGCAGCTGGTCTATTCTCTGTCCTTGAGTTCCTAAATGATAAACTGATCCAAGAAAATGTTGCACTCAAATCTTGATGCCATCATTTATCGTGAATAAATTGCAGTCGTAATATATGATTGGCATGGTCCTTTAAGCTTTATGAATGTCAAGCAGTAACAGACAAAATCAGAATGAATTCTGCCTTGAGCCACGTCACTAACAGATTGTATTAAGACAAATGCTTTTGGTGAATTATTGATTAATCAATGTGATTAGACATATTGGATATTGATTGGCACCGGTTCCAGACCATGTGCTATTTATATAATTCTGTGAATTCATAAATATAACAATGAATGAGGAATTGAAACATTTCACGGGTGACTGCAATAGAAATTCTGCAGCACAAAGCTTCTAGGTAGAAACTATTCACAAACTTGTAGTACGGGAGCATGTGTCTTATCTTGATTAAACCTAGGCTATTTTATTTGGAAGCTTTCCCTTTTCAATGGCTATTTTGATAGATAAATCATGTACATGTACATATAAGGTGTGTTTTGTGGGGGATTTATTGAACATTTATGGGATCAGAGTATTTAGTTCCTTTCCTAATCTCCAAAGCACAAAGTTGAAACTATTTTTGGAGAGCCCAGACAGAGACAAAAGTAAACAAGGTTTGACAGATGACCCTAGTTTTTGTCACGTACAACCGGGGAATTGAAACCATGCCAGTTGACTCAATGACAGACCTTCCTTATGATACAGCGCGCATATGCAAATTGTTCAGCCGCAAGGTTGAATGGGCGACCCTAATCACTGTCACGTACAAGTCACTTACATTAAAACTAACATACGACACGGACAGTGGCCAGTAATATTATAACATTACGATTTGTGATTAAACTAGAAGCTGGACATAAAGGAAATGAAATGAAATGGGGTTTAATGTCCTACTGTTATGCACCTTACCTGGGCTAACGGAAGATGGGCATACGCCATACTATACAGTGTGCTGAGGGAAATTTTGTTCAGGCAGCGAAGCTACGGCCTACTCTAATATCGAATTCCAACAACTAAGGGACCTTTTAAGGGCACGCCAATGTGAACACGGGACCTCGGTTTTTCATCTCATCCGAACGACTAGACAACTGTCCTTGTCAGGCCCTCCATTCTACATCACTGACAAAACTTTCTTGGCCAATGCAGGGTTCGAACACTCGACCTCCAGGCTAGCAAGCCAGCGCCTTAACCACTGAGCACCGTGATCGCCTAGGACATAAAGGTTATTCTTTTTGGAGTTGTGGTTCCTCCTGGTCAGTGTTGCAGGAAGGAGGGCCTCCGAAAGAACAGCTTTAGTTGTTCAGATGCAACATAAAACCAAGCTTCCATTTTCTGACATAACACACAGATTGGTGTATACCTGTCTTTATAAGCCCAGTTGGTGCCGAAAAGTAAAACAACATTTTATTCCACACACCTGAAATAAATTGCAATATCCCTTTAATTACCGATCTAACAAATCATTGTCATTCTCATACATCCTGGTAGAATTGCTATAAATAGAAATGATTCATTATTGAATAATCTATCGAGATAAATCTAGCAATTTACCTTGAATAAATACGAGTGAGTAAATATACTATAAAAAATACTATAGAGAATAATAAGTACTGGTACACGTTATTTATTTGGTTCATAGCAAACTTTGACCCCAACTTGAACACAACCTTTGATCCCCAACCATTCGAAATTAAAGAGAGAAGAGGTTCACAGGGTTTAACATTCACTCAATACAAAGTAGGTTATTTTGGGACTAACACAATTCTTTAGGAGTGGGAGTACTCAGAGAAACACTTAATGGTCAGGCAGGCGACCCTACTCCTTGTCCATTGTGAGGGGGATTGGATGGCCTAAGAGTTAGCAAGAGTGTGTAGGAGTGCGTTGTATCATAAGGCCGGAGTGAACTTGCGTGGGTTCAAATCCTCGGTTGTATGTGACAAGGAGTAGGGTCGTCTGTCCAACCTTGTGGGTTTTCTCCGGGTCCTCCGGTTTCCTCCCACTGCTAAAGACCCCTTCTCACAGGTGAATTATTGGAATGAAATTAAACCATATGTTAGCCCCGAAATGACCTAGTTTGTGTCTAGTGGATGTTAAAACCCATTTCTCTCTCTCTCTCATCCCTATATTTTACTTATTCTCATATTGTGAGCCCCCTCTCTCTATCTATCTCTCCCCCTCTCTCTCTCTCTCTCTGTCCACACTGATCAGCAGTGAATATCACTGAGAGAGATTAACATACATGTAAATGTGGATTAATGAGCTGGCAATATTAGCTTTTTTCCATCTGCATATTAAATTCTATCAAAAAAAATTGGAGTATTAGAAAAATAAATAAAGGTGTTTGAAGTGTATCTGGATAAAAAATATTTCTATTTAGTGTTTATGAGTATATAAAATTAGTAAAAGGCATCGATCTTTCCGGACCAGTTGACATTATGTAAACAATTTATTTGAAGCCACATGTTTGGTGTCGCGTGTACAGATGTATAAGATAATTGCTCCTTGTCATGTACAAGTATAGGATAAAAACCACACCACTTGACTCCATGACAGACCTTATGATATAAAGTGCATGCATTAAACCATTTGGCTCTTCCATTCCAACTTGAAACATCTTAGACTCCGAGCAATCAAAATAAGAGAATGACAGCTAGAGTTCTACGCTTATGTACACTTATACTAAGTTTATGAAATAGGCAGACAGAATTAAACAAATGCTTCTGTTTATAATAAATAAAATTGAGTTTAACGTCCTACTGTTCTGTTCTGACGGGCTAATGAAGACAGGCATATGCCCAGGGGCAAATTTGCCAAAAATTAGTGGTGGGGGCAGTCTATGCGCGGGCGACTATTGGTAAAGATGAGATCAGAATAAGAATTAATTAAATTCAAAGAAAATGCAGATCCTTGAGGTTGCGGATTTTGTTTTTGTGTTGTTTTTCTATATTTTTTCATGTCCATGTGTGGGTGTTATTTGATATACAAAATATAATATCGCCAATGGGCAGCATATTTGATGTAAGTAATGTTATTTCTCTTACAGTAGTCATGAAGCCTGTCTTTGAGTCACCTGGTGTGGTTTCGAATCCTGGGTTGTATGTGACAAGCCTTGTCCAGCCTTGTGGGTTTTCTTTGGGTCCTCCGGTTTCCTTCCACTGCTAAAGACCCCTACGCGCAACCGAATTATTGAAATCCATCAAACCATATGTTAGTCCCAAAATGACCTAGTTTGGACGTGGACGTTAAACCCAATTTCTCTCTCTCTCTCGCTTACAGTAGAATGTCTGTATTATTTTATTTGTTTTTACAGCATATTGTGTGGGATATGATTAACATTGTAGTTTATTTCCAGACTTGTATTTTCATCCAGTTTATTATGTTCTTTGTAATATCTTTAATAGGCTAGTTATCACAGTCATACATTAAGAAGAGAAATCAAAGCTGCAGGCCAAATTTTGAGTCGTTCTGGTTTCCATAGTAATAAAGATATAGCTAGTCTTCTAGGTATAGGTAAGTTGTTCTGCTTATTGATTTATTTTCTAAGTTTAGAGGTATCTATTAATACAGTCATGTAGTTTTAACTCCTTTTGATAACTGATATTGATATTGTGTAGCATATTATATATGAGGAGTTGGATGGTTAATGGTTAGCGAGTGTGTGTGCGTTGCATCATAAGGACTGTCGTAAAGTCAACTGGCATGGTTTCAAATCCCTGGCTGTACTTGACAAGGAGTAGGGTTGTCTGTCCAACCTCATGGGATTCTCCAGGTCCTTCGGTTTCCTCCCACTGTTAAAGAACCCTACGAACTAGCGAATTATTGAATAAAAATGGACCATATGTTAGTCCCAAATTGACCTAGTTCGTGTCGATCTGACTCTCTCTCTCTTTCTCTCTCTCTCAAATGGTCCAATGCATGTTCTTTAGATTATAAGATCTATGTGACAAGCACAAGGGGTGACTGCCCTACTAAGTAGTTTTTCTCTGGGACCTTTTATTTCCTTCCACTGTTAGATACCCCGAACCCATTATGGAAATAAAATTGAACCATATAATACAAGTGCAGGAAGAACACACCACACACAAAACAAAAACTACAAGATAACTGTGCTGTACATATGTTAGTCCCAAAATTAACTAGTTTGTGGTGACCAGATGTTGGACCCCTTTTCTCTCTTTTTTGGGGGATGGGATTGCCTAGTGGTCTAGAGTGCGGCACCTCAACCTCTAGCTGGCCGGCCACCTCTGGCTTGCGACTGTGGTTTCGAACCCTGGTGTGAGCGTATGTGGCATGGAGATAGGGGCGCCTTCTCAACCTCGTGGGTTTCCTCCGGGCACTCTGGTTTCCTCCCACTGCTAAAGAACCCTTACACGCAAACGTATTATTGAAATAAAATTAAACCATATGTTAGTCCTGAAATGACCTAGTTGTGTTGAGTGGTTGGTAAACCCCATTTCTCTCTGTCTCTCTGTCTCTCTTTTAAAGTTATACATATAGTGTGTTTATGTCATGGATTACAAATAGTTGGGTAGCATGGGTTGGGCAAATATTGTATCCACATGGTAATTCTGTTTTGCTCCTTCTGGTTGGAAAAACTTGGTAGATAGGAAGGCACGATGTCATTTCAGGACTAACATATCTTTAATTTTATTTCAATAATTCCCTTGTGCATATAGGTCTGAGGAAACCAGCGGTTTGGCAGGTGACCATACTCTTACCATGATTGTGCATGAGTAATAAGATCCCGTCTGGGCACAAAAGAAACAATATTTATGTATGTGTGAGAGGGGGCGGTGTGGCAGTCCCTCGCAGTAATATTGGGATGTGTGAAACAATCTAGATTCAATTTGTAGCATATCTGACCCATGGTATATGTTTGACACTGGATAAGCAATATGGTTATGATTATAATGTTAAAAATCCTAGAATTTTTTGCCATTTGTTAGGGGCGCAAAAAACTCAAAACAATGAAGCAAAGCTTGTAGTTGCGCCCCTCTCACTGAGCCTCTGAAATCTATATAAGACAATCCCTACCTGACAGTCTTTAGGTGGTTAGTGTAGAGCTAAATAAACAATTTCAGTTATTGAAATGTTACTAATTTGTCAACTTAACTCAACATATAGACACTTGTAAGTGCGAAATATATTTTTTCAATACGAAAATGATTCAGTAGTACTCATGTAATTCAACCCGGACTTCTGGTAAGATTTATGTAATAAGAAAAGGAAGTACGTTATTCATAGCTAAATCCTGCTGTGATTTACATCATCATGTTATTTTCAGGGTTGCCTGTTTCCTCCCACTGCTAAAGACCCCTACGCGCAAGAGAATTATTCAAATAAGATTTAACCATATGTTAGTCTCAAAATGACCTACTCACTATCTCTCTCTCCTTCTCTATCTCTTTATCCTTGACCCAGAGCCTTGTATTAAACAAAAAAAATCTGAATCTTTTATCATGGAATATGACAAGTGATTTTCTCCCATGATATTCTAATGAGGGATGCAGGTGTTCCATCATGAACTCTATTGTAGGGGTTACTTTATTATCTCACAGCAAACTGAGTGAGGTGTGGGATATTAAAATGGGCTCCAGCCGTCAGTCCTCATTTAAGTTCAGGAGAAACTCTTAGAAACCTTTTGCTAATTAGAATTTTCGTTTATTTAATATACTTTGTGTTTCCAAAATTATCTTCACTGAAGACACCTACGTGCAAGAGAATTATTGAAATAACCCTAAACCATATGTTAGTCCCGAAATGACCTAGTTGTGTTGATTGGACGTTAAACCCCATTTCTCTCTCTCTCTTTCTGACTCTCCCACTGGCCAACTTCTGTCATAACAGCTATTTCAGTGCTGCAGAACAGATAATTTGAGTAAGCTTACAGCTAAAACATGTTTCCTATTTTAATGTACCTGGGTTAATGAAGACGGGAATATGCCATACAGCATGCTATGAGAGAAATTTGGCACAAAAAGAGGTGCTACGTATGGCCTACATTTATTTGAATTTCAACGGTCAAGAGTTCTTGTACACAGGACCTTAGTATTTTTTGGCCAATCAGAAACAACCAGACACTGCCCTTGCAAAATGCTCCGTTCTGAACCTACTGACAAGGGGTAACCCCGCAGGAAAATTCCGGGGAACTTTATCAACCAACACTGGGATTGAATTCCAGACTCTCTGCGTATTGTGTCTTTTCTGTAAATTTGTTTTGTGTAATTGTTTGTGTGTGGTGCAGCTTTCAATTTTATCATGATATGACAATAAATTTTCGTATTTACTATCATTATTACAAACTCATATTTTTTCATGTATCAAGGATGGATTCCAGATGAGTATTTATTAGATTAAATGCTGAATATGGAAGGCAAATTTATCTTTTTCTTGATTTTGATATTAAATAAAATGTTATGGTCTCTGATTATCATTTGAGAGATTGTTAAAGGGGAATTATGTAAGATTTAGATAAAGAGCTGACCGTTCTTGCTATAATAATTCTAAAATAAATAATGCAAAATAAATATGTTGAACATTTAATTCAAATTACTTTATTTTGAGTGAAGATTACAATGGTTGTAGTTTTGACAAAATGTGTGCATTTGATCGAAACTGCGTTACTGGTCATTCGATTCTTCCTTTCTTCTCGCCATTGAAAGGTTGATTATGGTCTTTTCATGCTAATAAATGTCAAATTAATAATTTATTTAACATTTAAGGCTTAAACAAAGACCTGCAATAGGCAGATTTAGCTCTTGCATAATGTATTTTTAATTAGATGTTAAAGTACATTTTAGCGTGTATAAGCTGTGGAAAATGGAAATAACGGACACAGACTTTAAATCAAACTATCGGTAAAACCTTGCCTCAATACATAAAAGATTGATTAATGATGTTATTTATAATGTGTTTTTTTTATGGAAAAGCCTCAATATCCCCCCAGCATTCTATTTATAAGTCAGTTTATTTTATCAGTGCATGTACTGAACATGCAGGTAGACCTGATTTAGATTTAAAGAGGTGTTATCACTTTCAGCTATGAAATAATTGTAATTCATTTACGATCATATTCAGAATGACCATAGATTTAATTACATATGGGAATTTGAATCTGTTGTTAATTATGATTGGTCATTTCGGGACTAACATATGGTTTAATTTCATTTCAATAATCGTTTGCGCGTAGGGGTCTTTAGCAGTGGGAGGACCCGGACAAAACCTACGAGGTTGGACAGGCGACCCCACTCTTTGCCACATACATGTACAACTGGGGATTCGAAATCTGAAGCACGCCAGTTGACAGGCTTTATGATACAGCGTGCACACGCTAACCATTCAGCCATCCAACCCCCAACATTTAATGAAGTTTATGAAGTGTTACATAAAGTTTTAGTGTCTCTTTAATGTCATTTGTCTGAATGAATGAGTTATACATGTATGTCGAAAGTTACACCCTAAGGAACTATTTATTTTTAACATTTGAATGACTAGAACCTTCTGGTAAATAATACCATATCTCTCCTTTATTATATTTATCCATTCTTCCGCGAGATAGCTATGTAAATATTAAGTATAGAAAGTTCACTCAGGCCAATTTCTCTCCCAAAATTTCTTAAACTTCTTTTATGACATTAGATAATGACTATTTTCTATTCTATTTTTAAAGTAGTGTTTGCTTTAAAGTTGCCACTCATGGGTTTTCTCCAGGTCCCCCGGTTTCTTCCAACTGCTAAAGACCCCTACCAAAGTGCAAGTGAATTATTGACATAAAGTTGAATTTTTGCTCCCGAAATGTCCTACATGTAGTTTGTGTCGACTGGACCTTAAACCCCATCGTTCTCCCTCTCTCTCTCTCTCTCTCTCTCTCTCTCTCTCTCTCTCTCTCAAAAACTTAGTGAGGTTCCTTGACTAATCCATATTCTGATTCCAATAGTTTTTAGATTTACTCAACAGCCATCACAACCTGGTCAACTGATGTATGTATTTTTTTGGCAAAGTCACCCTGACCCTATGTTTTTTATCCATTGTTATTTTTTACTTTGTATTGTCTGTACTAGACTCTATTCCATTATCATGTCTGGGCTGGTTAAATGAGTTTTCCTGTATTCTCTATAGAATAACTTTGTAAAGACCCCCACATATTCTAATTCTGTTTTATCTTGAATAACAAAGCTTTTGGGGACACAAAGATCTTAGGATCAGATATCCATATTAAAAATAAATTGATTGCTGCATGGAGATTGAAGGAAGTAGAGGCTCTGTCATAATCCTTCAAGTTTTGAAGTCTGTTTCATTGCTTTTTTGCTTTTTTGGAGTGTATATTACCATAGGTGGTACAAATACATGTATATATATCTAAATCTGATTAAAACACAGGCCCTATTTCGTTTCATTTTATATAGTTCAAAAATTCAGTTTTACCTGTCTTTACCTTTACTACACTAGGATCTGGAAGAGTTGTTTTATAATCTGTGTTCTTGATGATGTGAGGGATGAGCCAATGAAATGGTCTGTGACTGTTATGGCGAGTTTTTGGCCAAGGTACACAGAACTGTAGGTAACCCTCTAGAAATATCAACGTGAATTTCCACTACAACCAATCAGAGAGGCCATCAAAAATATAAAAAATATAGATCTGTAATTAAGTCAGATTGGTATATATTTTTAAACCTCTTCAAGAAAACGGTTAGAGGGTTTGGGTGGTTGAATGTGCTTCAGATCATAAGGTCTCTCATTGACTCAAGTGGCATGGTTTTCGATCCTATGCTTGTACGTGCCAATGAGTAGTTTCGCCTGTCCAACCTCGTGGGTTTTCTCTGGGTCCTCCAGTTTCCTCTCACTGCTAAAGACACTACACACAAATGATTTATTGAAATAAAATTGAACATAATATTATTTAGTCCCAAAATGACCTAGTTGTGTCGCATGGACGTTAAATCCCATTCTATTTTTCTCTCTCTAGTTTATGTCATTACATAATGATAAACAAATAATTACCAGTATTGGTTTAAACATACATTTTGGAAACCCCTTAACAAGGGGGTTAAATGACCTTAGGTGAACCATATTCCTGAAACAATGCTAATCAAACGGAACACTGCGATGGGTATGTAGGAGAGCAGGCCATTCAAAATCTAATCAGAGCTTCAACTTCATTGATCTACACACCAGGATCAATGGAATGTTTTTTTTATCCATTAACTTGTGAACTGTTTAAGTGGAACATTCTCGAGGGAGGATATTATAAAGTGCATAAAGCTGTCTGCAAGTGTGATTATTATTCGATGGTAATTTGATTGAATTGTAGTCCGTCTGCCCAGACTGATTGCCATGGTCATGGATGAGTTACTTCCTCTGTGGAATTTTCTGAGAATCATCATGGTTATTGGAAATTATACACCACGAATCACAGGATTTCTTAGAAAATTCACTTTGTTGATGAAATAAAAAAAACTGAGACTTGTAGCCCATTTGTATAGTGGAGATTTTGTTAAAGGAAGAGTGCCAGTGGAAAATTATGGATTTTGCTTTGTAAATTGTAGGCAACTGGTTTACAAACTTAAAGGGGCATTATGTAAGATTTAGATAAGAAGCTGACTGTTCTTGCTATAGTATTTAAAAAATAGGGAGCAGGAGAAGGGTACGACAACACTCCCTTAGTGAGTAATTATAGCTGAACAGGCTGATACATCTGCATGGAGACTGGATCAAAAGAAGATGATATCAGCGGAGCGAAGTAGTAGAATATAAAATAAAAGAATCCCTGCTTCTCAATTTTTAAATTAAATCATTAAATGGCCTTACCATTCTAATATACTTACAATCACCATTGAGAGTTGATTATGGGCTTGTCATGTTTATGATTCATTAAGGCCCCAAAAAGACTGGAAAAAGGCAGATTTAGCTCTTTAATCTTCGTCTTCCCAAATTTCAGGTTGTTCTCGTGGTTTCACTCTCAAATTTTTGAAATATTTTGTTTACCTTGGAGGATAAGCAATATAGTTTTTTTCCAAACAGTCTGACAATATTTAGAATTTCATTTACTTGTACATGTAAAAACTTTAAATTTCACTGTATTACACTGGAGTTTATGGTTAAATCCCTTTATAATTCTAATTTAAAGGAATGTGTTTCTTTTTGGACTGCTGAGGGCAGAGTTTAAAAATGTAGAATGAATGAATTTGAAAGCCTTTCTGAATATTTTCTGAATGATTTTATTATAGTCACATTTTCAAGGAGCTTAACCTCTAACTCAAAATTTCCATAATATTGGTCCATTTCAATCAATATTGTTATCTTGCCGTGAAAATTTAGGATCCTAATATCCAGTATTTATACCACAATGACAATTCTATAACCAGTACACTTGCTGTGCATTCTATTCTTCCATGCACCATTTGTAATGAACAAAGAAATACATATACTACATGACAATGCAAAAGTAATTGGTAATGATTGATTCTCAAAACGTCAAAATAATAATCAAAAAATGTGTTGAATGGACAAAGCAGGTGTACAACTGTCATTCAATTTGAAATGTTCACTTATTTAACCAGACATAAATCATTAGAAATGACAGTAAATCACTTTTTATTACATTAATATTTAGACTTATTTTCATCTATTTTAAAGTTCCAAAGAATAAAACAATACGCCCTTAAGGATACTGTAGCCTACATGTAAAGCTGTATCATCATGGGGGTAGATTTAGGGGGGGGGGAGGAGGTACGAATAGGTTTATATCAACATCATCATATTACCCCTAGTTTCAGCTTTCATCGAAATAACATTGGTAAACTGTTCGTAATTATTATTTTGATTTGGTAATGAAAGGTTCCAGGGTTCATTTGTTCCCCCCCCCCCCCAAAAAAAAAAGCTTTGACAAATCCACACCCTTGTGTATCATCCACACCCTTTTTACACTTAGTTTGATGACTTGGCAACAACATTTCTAGTTTAATAATACATTTGACATCTGTGATTTCTGTGTGTCCTTGAACCTGGTTCGAATCAATACTACTTCAATAACACTTGTTACATAAATACATCGAGCTATTTATAGATTATGACTCTAGGACGTTTGGTTAACTTTCTCTTATTCACGTTTCTATCCAGGTGGTAAAATAATCTCGGTCAGAATTAATGAATAAATGGCTAATACATGTCAAGAGATAATTAAAGTGTCCATTGGTCAACCATTATGTTGGTATGACAACTACTCTAGAGATAAAGCTTATCCTACTCGGGTACCGTTGCCATGTAATTACTAGATTATAGAAATTAGTACCAGATACAGATGTATCATATCGGTACCTAATATACATGGTTTAGTCATCAGGGGAATTAATTCATAGAACTTATAATTAGTACCAGTGGTACTGTACCACCAATAAAACCTCGAGATAAAGATAAAACCTATCAGTACCTACATGTAATACACATGAAACTAGGATCTCTGATAGTCTCTGAGACTGATTCGAGTGATGTAGGAATCCATTACAAACTAGTGGGGTTGGGTGTGCTTTGTGGTGTTCCCACTGCTAAAGACTCCCTAGGCGCCAGCGAATTATTGAAATAAAATTAAACCATATGTAAGTCCCATATGTAATGTTGTGTTGAGTGGACGTTAAACCCAATTTCTCTCTCTCTCTCTGTCTCGCTTTGTGGTGTGGTTTCAATCCCACATTTGTTTGTGATCAGTGATAAGGAGTAGGGTCCTCCGGTTCCCTCCTACATACCCCACCCACACAAGTGAATTTTTGAAATATAATTGAACCATATGTTAGCCCAAAAATGACCAGGTTTATGTCGAATGGATGTTAAAACCCATGTTTCCTGAATGTGCAGCTCTAACGTAGGCAACGAACAGAGAAATGTTCGCAAGGTGAACAAAAGCTGACAATTTTGTTCATGTTATTTTAACCGGCAGACGGTGAACAAATTGATGAGAACATGTTCCATCGTCTGCGTTAGGCTTTAGTATATATTTCAAGTAGGCCTAGAGTAAATAAATAGAATATAAAGGTCAACTAGATCCCCCCACGCTTTCATATACATAGAATACAATTACTCTTTATTACTGAATGACATGTCATTGTATGATTAAGACGAGAGAATCCAGGTTGAAGTGTCACTCGGCAATAAACTGTGATTGTATTCCAGAGAATTATATCCGGTCTATTTACTAGTTCAATTTCTAAATGCCATCGTACAATGTATTTTATCATACTGTTAAAAAAAATACAACCTGATTAAAAGTCAGATCCTATTACGTTTCGTTTTACTTGCCTTCACTACACTAGGATCTGGAAGAGTTGTTACATAATTCGCGTTCTGGTTAAAATTGTCTGTTTTGGTGAGTAGTCATTCACACCGAAGGTAAAGCAAAAAATGTATTTTCATATACCCACTTGAAACATTAACGCTGATTGGTTATTCAAATGACTGACATTATAGGGTCAAAAGCTCTGGTATGACCCCTGACGCGACCTTCCACAATCACGGAGCTAGGTTAGATGGCAGAATGGTTAGCATGTGCGCCCTGTATCATAAGGACTGTCGCTGAGTCAACTGGTTGTATGTGACATACATGTAGACTAGGGTTTCTTGTTCAATCTTGTGGGTTTTCTCCAGTTTTTTGGTTTCCTCCCACTGCTAAAGATGCCTACGAATAACCGATTTATTGGAATAAAATTTGAACTGTGTGTTAGTCTCAATCCCGAAATTACCTATTTTATGTTGAGTGGATGTTAATCCCCATTTCTCTCTCTCTCCCCTTTCATTACAACCGGTCAGATCTTCATGTAGTGGAGAGGTCATAGAAAGTATAAAATAAATTAAACAAAATTATATATAGATCTGTATTTTAATCAGATTGACCAAATTATTGCCAAATTTACCCAGAAATCTAATGACCGAAATATTGCCGATTTTACCGTACGAACCTAATAAAGTCCTCTATGACCCCGAACTTAATATAGCTGTGAATGCGGAGTACAGTTGTGTTATTTGTACTGTTTGAAGTGTTTTTGATATTTTACAACTTGATAAATCAATAAAATATAGGAGAAACTTCCAACAGCTGGCTCAATATCTGGAAATAAATATAAAAATATCTTATAAATAATTATTATAGGTTATGTAGAAAATATTTCAGCTACTTCTAGCCTTAAAGATGCATTATGTAAGATAAGATAAAGAGCTGGCTGTTCTTGCTGTAATAATAGATAATAAAAAAATAAATACGGTATATTGAAAATTTCTTTCAAATTATTTTATTCTGAGCGGGGAGTTGGATACGCGCTTTGTATCATGACGTCTGTCATTGAGTAAATACTTGTGTGGTTTCGATTCCCCTGTTGTGACAAGCAGTGGGGTCGCATGTCCAACCTTGTGTGTTTTCTCTGGGTCCTTTGGTTTCCTCCCACTGCTAAAGAATCCTGCGTACAAGAGAATGACTGAAATTTAAATTAAACCATATGTTAGTCCTGAAATGACCTAGTTTGTGTCGAGTGGACGTTAAACCCCATTTCTCTCTTATCTCTTATTCTGAGTGAAGTTGTGACTTTAAAGATGTTGTGTAGATTGTTTCGGTACTTGACAATCGAGACATATTTTATCATAATCTTGTGACTGTTCTAATTCATTTAAATTATGTCCATCCAACTCTCTAAAGAATTGGTTATAGGCTTGTCATGTCAATATATGTCTAAATAACACTTTATATAATAAAGAAGGCAAAATAATAACCTGAAATAGGCATATTAAAGATCCATTAGTTGTGATTTTAATAAAGAATTGACCATTCTTGATATAACAGTTCAAAAATAGATAATAAAAAAAGAAAATATTGAAACTTTCATTCAAATTACTTTATTCTGAAGAAAACTATCCCTGTTGGAAGTTTGGACTAGAAATGGGCATTAACTGTCCCTGAGAATTGTCGTTCGTTTGATTGACAGATGATAACTCCGCCCACATATTCTCGATTAGCAAGTATCATTCTCAATGCCTACTTTACCCTTGATTATCAGTCCTTTCATCGGCAGTCTCTGGTAGGGACATAAGTGATAAGCGGTAACTGTAGGTCAGCCATTTAATGATTTAGTTATTAAATCCAAGCTGTGTCCAAACCATTTGAGGGTCTACAGAGTTGATGTTGGGTCTGCCGCCTGTTATGTAAATTAAAGTCTAATTTATAATTACTATAACATTTGAAGCCTACAGAAAGACTTTCAAAAGGCAAAAGATACAATTTTATGGATACACAACTACTGAGTTTGATTCTAAGCGACGTTTCGACGAGGATATTCTCATCTTTATCAAGCAAATGATACAAATATGTGAATGAAATAGGTATATTTAGCTCTGAACTAATGTATCTTTAAGCTTTACATAATGCACCATTAAGTGCGGCTGTGCCAGTAATATCACGTTATCAGAAAGTGTTATGAGTATTTTTATGGCAAGTGCAGTTGTTACATTAATGCGCATTCCATAGTGTCGTGACTACAACTTGGGCCTTTGTTTGTACTGTACAAACTAGTTCCAGATTGTAAACATATACTTTCTTGGGGTTTCACACAATCTCACCATAAAACACCATTAATTCGGTTCAGATTATTGTCGGATTTTGTCTTTATTTTTGTCTGATTTTTTAACCACAGGAACTATTTGTTGGATTGTTCCGAGCTTTCAATTTTATTCAATAGTCTAAAACTACACGATTATTAAGAAATGGTCACTTTTCAAGTTATTATGTCTATAAATGTGCTACAGCTAGTTATTATTCAATTTTTCATAAAATACCACCATTTGATGCCTAATGCCATTTGACATGGTATCAGGGGTGGAACGGTTAGCGCGTACACACGTGTTGTATCATTAGGTCTGTCATTGAGTCAACTGGCTTGGTTTCGATTCCACAGTTGCACGTGACAAGGAATAGGGTTGTCTGTCCAACCTTGTTAATTTTCTCTGGGTCCTATGGTTTCCTCCCACAGCTAAACACCCCTACGCATAAGCAAATTATTGAAATAAAATTGAACCAGTCCCGAAATGACCTAGTTTAGAAATGACCTAGTTTGTGTCGAGTGGACGTTAAACCCCCTTTCTCCCTTTCTCCCTCTCTCTTTCTGATTATCAAACAAGACAAAATTTATGAATATTAAAGTGGCATTAGGTAAGATTAGATAAAGAGCTGACAGTACTCGCCATTATAGTTAAAAAAAAAACAGATAATTTCAGACAAATGCTTCTCACTGTACTGAGAGTTTAGCCATTTAATTTTAGGCTAGTCTCGATCGTCACTATTAGCATGGATACGATAATAAACATAGTCTTGATTGTCCATTCGACTATCACAAAATGTATTCAGATCCACTAAATATTGCAGGCTAACGTTGGCATTGAGAGTTGATTATGTTCTGGATAAGTTAATTAATGCCTAATTAATAATTTAGGTAACATTTGAGACCTAAAAAAAGACCTGCGATAGGCAGATTAAGCTCTTGCATAATATAAGTTTGCAAGTTGTAAACATATGGTTGTACTTAATAACTTGTTGATCACTATTAATTTTAATAGATGAATCACATTGATTTCGTGGTACAATGGTTCCATGATAAAAGAATTCATGGTACAATAATAATTTCATGGTACAATGGTTTCATGATAAAAGTATTCATGGTACATTGATTTCATAATAGAATTCATGGTAAAATAATTTCATGATTTCGTAGTGGAATGATTTCATGTTCTAAAAAACATATGGCTGGTATAATTTGAAATTTGAAGGTTGCTATGACCTTAAGAGTTTGATTTACTTTAAAAGTACTTGTATCAGCATATTCCTGAAGCAACGGCCCGAGAAATCCCTCTCTGGCCATTGCTGGATTCGGTTCGGGTTCTTGAACTTTTAAGTAAGTGTGTCTATTCTTCTCATTCAATCAAATCTACCACTTACGTACAGTAACATGACAGTCCGTCGTTTAATCTTAGGTCTTCCTTAATATTTTGGACAAAGATTTAAGCTATTAAAAACGTTGAAAGTCTGTTCGTTACCATACAGTATTGTTTACTTTACGTCAATACCGATAGCCTCGTTTGTCACGCAATTAGTTTTACTACAATATCCTGCTATGCGCTGGTTAATATAGCATAAAAAAACGTGCAGCCATGACGTAACGTTATGTAAACACAGTTGCCCTAATTAAACGTCCTGTTTTAAAGGTAATACCTTTGTAATGAAGTCAGTGATTGGTCAGTAATAGGACCACTGACCAGTCATAATTAGAGACAATAATACCCACTCAGTCCAGCAGGGAGTAGTAGGATTAGCTCTAATCAAACGGAACACTGCGAGGAGGATGATGTATCAGATGCGGATAAAAGCTGATCCAACATTGTTTAATTTTGTCTACGGGTGGAAGTAGATGTTCAACTCTAGAAATGAACGAACAAATTGTTTGTTAAATGATTTTTATTGGTCTACATACAGAGGCGGATCCAGGATTTTCAGAAAGAGGGGGCGTGCCACACCTACTTGGGAGTGCGAAGCCCGGAACAGTGATTTTTGAGTGAAAAAAATGCCCACAAGGACTAATTTCATACTAATACTGTAAATTAGGATTTCCAACCTAAACTATTTTTGTTCTCCTTTCTCGCGAGCTAAAAATTGTTCGCCACCTCAAAAAATAGAGGGGCGTGTGCCGGGTGCGCCCCCCTCTGGATCCGCGCCTGACATAGATTAGGTCTCATATGTAAGGTTATACTATATCAATTGAAATTTATTTTAAGTTATAATAACATCCCAGTTTTCACAGGAATTAAATATGCAAAACCATATGTTAGTTTGTTAGGATGTTAAACCCAATTCATTCATTGCATGATCAGTGGGTTGGAAGGCCAAATGGTTAGCGAGTGTGCGCTGTATCATAAAGTCTGTCATTGAGTCAACTGGCGTTGTAAGTGACAAGAATTAGGGTCACCTGTCCATCATCGTAAGTCCTCTCCGTTTTGCTTCCATAGAATTAAACCATATGTTCATCCTGAAATGACCTTGTTTGTGTGGAGTGGACGTTAAACCCCATTTCTCTCTCTCCCATTGCATGTTCTGGCTTGCCAGCATGGACGTTGCTGTACAGTGAATATTGTTTGTTCAGTGTGTCACTCAAGTATTGTGTCTATTTTTACACAAGTTAAATATCTATTTAAAGCTTTTGCTTGCACTTTTTAAAGATTAATCCCTTTCTAATAGACTGTGACTGAAATAATCATTATTGTATAATCTATTTCGGGCTTTCATCCTATTGTTTCTTGCTTTACTGCATGATATATTAAAGATACATTATAGGATATTAGATATAGAGCTAGCAGGTCTTGTTATGATAGTTTAAATTTCAGTCAAATTGAGAGAGAAATGGGGTTTTACATCCACTCAACACAATTAGGTAATTTCTGGACTAACATACAGTTTTAATTTTATTTCAATAATTCGCTTGTAGGGGTCTTTAGCAGTGGGAGGAAACCGGAGTGCCCGAAGGAAAACCACAAGGTTGAGAAGGCGCCCCTGTTTCGATGCCACATACGCTCACACCAGGCAGTCAAATTGAACACTGTAGCAGGGTTTCTGCATTTGAATTGAATCAATCATCATTTCTAAAGTCGGTACAATAAAAAACAAAGTCTTGATTATCCATTCCATGATTAAATCTTTATTGAAAGTTTAGCAGCAAAACGGATTCTAATCCAATAAATATCACAGGCTAGTGTTGACATGGTCTGGATAAGTTAATTTACATATCTAATTAATAATTTAGATAACATTTAAGGCTTAAAGAAAGACCTGCAATAGGCAGATTTAGCTCTTGTGTAATGTATGTCTAATCAACGTAACCACAAAATCATAATTTTCTTTAAAGGAGTATTTAGTAAGATTAAGATAAAGAGCTGACAGTGCTCGTCTCTCACTATAATACTTTAAACATATGTAGATAAAGAAAAAAGGAATATATATATATCGAACATGTCATTCATATTTCTTTATTCTGAGCTAAGTTGTCAGTGTTTGAAATTTTGATAAGAATAGCGTAGTCTTGATTTTCATTGCTACTATTGTTACGGCAGCAAACAAAGTCTTGATTATCTATTTATGAATTAATTTATTAAATGGCCATCATAGTCTTGATTATCTATTTATGAATTAATTGATTAAATGGCCATCATATTTCAATCTATTAAGAATAACAACCATCCAATGGTCTAGAGAGTAGATTAAAGTACATTATGCAAATTTAAGTGTTAGAAGTAGGCCTGATGGTGGATGCTAATTTTTTTATGTTCGCGTTTATGTGTAAACTGGGATCACGGTGGCTTAGTGGGTGAAACGCTGACTTGCTAGCCTGGAAGTCAGTTGTTCAATCCCCTCCATTGGTTGAGAATGTTCATACAGATTTTCCGGCATTGTTTCCCCTTGTCACTGGTGCAGGACGAAGAGCCTGACAGGAACAGCTGTCTTGTCATTTGGATGGGACGAAAAACCGAGGTCCCATGTACACATTGCCGTGTACATAAAAGATCCCTTGACAGTTGGAATTTGATATAAGTATAGCCTTAGCACCATTGTCTGGGCAAAATTTCCCTCATAGCACTCTTTTCTGTATGGCATTAAACTGCTCTTCATTTCATTTCATTTTGTTGTATTGCAAATTCAGGTACATATTTTGTTCATATTTGGAATTAATAAGTTTCTTAGTGAATCATTTATTGTTATAATTTGTTTATAAATTATATTGGGAATATTTATTTATGATTTTAACATTGTCAATATATTAGCAGCCATATGGTGACATTTTCACACTTATCAGATGTCATTGACTCATTGTGGTTTTTTTTGGCGGGGGATGGAAACAAATATAACTCATGTGAACTCTTCTTGTATGTAAGCTATATTTTCTCTACTTCATTTTTTTCATAAATATAGGTAATAAAAAACCTCTCTTAATGTCAATCTTGAATTCTTGTAGATCGATATGACACAATCAGAGTTTGAAATCTTGTTTGTCTTCTTGTTTTTATTTGTAAGGAATGTACACAAACTCTATAGACTTTAATCTCTAGGTTTAAAAAGGTTGATGAGTGAATCAACCTATATGTGAATAGTATTCATATATTTTTACCTTATAAAGGTGCACAGTACTTGTCTGAAAGCTGAATTGTACATGCAGGCCTACTGTATATTTTATTGAAATGTACATGTAGGCCTTTTTAATTGAAATGTACATATAGGCCTATATTTAATTAAAATGTACATGTAGGCCTGTATTTAAGTAAAATGCACATGTAGACCTATATTTTATTGAAATGTACATGTAGGCCTGTATTTAAGTGAAATGTACATATAGGCCTATATTTAATTAAAATGTACATGTAGGCCTGTATTTAAGTAAAATGCACATGTAGGCCTATATTTTATTGAAATGTACATGTAGGCCTGTATTTAAGTGAAATGTACATGTAGGTCTATATTTTATTGAAATGTACATGTAGTCCTTTATTTTTATTGAAATGTACATATAGGCCTATATTTTATTGAAATGTACATATAGGCTAATATTTGATTAAATGTACATGTAGGCCTGTATTTAAGTAAAATGCACATGTAGGCCTATATTTTTTATTGAAATGTACATATAGGCCTATATTTTATTGCCTTTCCAACTTCGTGGGGTTTTCTCCGGGTCCCCTGGTTTCCTCCCACTGCTTAAAACCCCTACGCTCATGCAAATTATCAAATTAAAATTGAACCATGTGTTAGTCCCAAAATGACCTAGTTTGTATTAAGTGGAAGTTAAATCCAGTTTTTTTCTGAAAAGTACATTAAGGCTATGAAGTGGAACTATATTTTATTGAAAGTTCATATGTATGTCTATATTTTATTGAAATGTACAATGTAGACTATGATGTAGGTATATATGTTATTGAACTATAAATGTAGGCCAATAGTTTATTGAAACACACATTTAGGCTTATATTTGCACTCGTGGCAAGTCTTACAAATACTTCCATTCAACAAAATAAACTGTAATCCTTCAGTGTCATTTGGTGATTGGAAACCTAACAAAACTAACACAGTTATATGGGAAAACAATCAATGGTTTATTATACATGTAAATGTTGTTCTTGTGTATAATAAACGACTGATTGTTGTCCCATATGACTTTGTTAGATTTGATGATAAATAGGATTGGTTTGTTTGAGTAGATATATTTATATTTGATTTTATTCCTCTGACTGTGTGAGTCGATTGGTGTGGTTTCGAATCCCCGGTTGTAAATGACAAGGAGTAGCATCGTCTGTCCACCTCATGGATTTTCTCTGGGTCATCCACTTTCCTCCTACTGCTAAAGATCCCTACGAGCAAGTGAATTATTGAAATAAAATGAAACCATATGTAAGTCCAGAAATGACCTAGTTTGTGTCGAGTGGACGTTCAACCCTATTTCTCTCTCTCTCTCTGTGACTGTGATGAGGATGCAAGATTTGAAATACAACTTTCAACCTTTACATGAGTGTAATAAAAAGGGTAGATGTACATTTCAGACAGATAAGTTACACAGAGTTGCTGACTGGCGATAAATAGGGAAAGAGAGAGAGAAACAGGGTTTAACATCCACTCAACACAAACTAGGTCCTTTCAAGACTAACATATACGGTTCAATTTTATTTCAATAATTCGTTTGCAGGAAGAGGTCTTTAGTAGTGGAAGGAAACTGGATTACCCATAGAGGTTGGACAGACCAGTCGACTATAATCCTTGTCACGTTCAAGCGGGGAATATAAACCACGCCATTTGACTATAGACATTAGACATGCCCTCTCACACCCCCACCCCCACCCCAACCCCCACCCCAACCCCCACCCCAACCCCAGATAAATAGAAGCTACTTGGTTATTAGAGTTAAGATTAAAATCATAAACTGGGGTCACAATTAAATGTGCTATACTGATAAAACTATATAAGATATCTAATGATATTGCTATAGTAGTTGCCTATCTGCAAAATATATAAGGAGGTTTGGAAATAAGGCACATGTCACAGGCAATGTCCAGTACAAATTCTATCTTTGTCAGGGACAATTCTTCTAGTGCCTCTCATTTTGTCTGACACTGATTTGTCTGTTTTGTGTATTTTGATTGATATTTATAATACCGGTACATGTCCTCTGGTTTCCACCCACTACTAAAGACCCCTACCCACAAGCGAATTATTGAAATAAAATTGAACCATATATTAATTCTGAAACGATAGCTAGTTTGTGTCGAGTGGAAGTTAAACCTAATTTCTCTCTATCTCTCGTTTTTAGAACCATAAAAAATGTGAACAACATTCATTGTACATATTGAGTTATATAACGTAAAAAAAAATTATCTATTT
Source organism: Patella pellucida (assembly GCA_917208275.1). Classification (NCBI taxonomy): domain Eukaryota; kingdom Metazoa; phylum Mollusca; class Gastropoda; family Patellidae; genus Patella; species Patella pellucida. The sequence continues at coordinate 71,859,613 of OU795039.1, forward strand.
TTTATTTGCTTGTTTTAGTTTTATATGGAGTTTTTCCCAAATTTGCTGTCATTCATTTATATTTTTAGAGAATCAGACAGGTGAACTGTGTATAAATGCCTCTAACTAATGATTATCTTATAGTTATATACAATTATCTCTCAAGGTCCGTACAACCTTTCACTTTCCATAAGTGGTTGGCACTAAGTACACAAATTACAGGCTAATACAGTCTTCAAGTGGCAAAGTTATATTGGTAAAAGATGGTCACGAACATCAAGCCACTTAAACATTGAACAATGGAATTCCTTGAATTAAGATAAATTATGTACAATGGTTTGTTGAAAATCTAAGCACTTCCGAATAACTCAGGAATAACTCAATCTATTGAGCTGAAACTTTAAGACAACTTATTTGCTTGATTGGTTGATTTCATTAATTTTTGCTTAAACACTGTGGGAATACTCCTCTAAGAGGTGTTTGATTCTGATAAATAGCAGGAACCACGGTGTTTACGAAAATAAGAATGATCTCTCCTTGATAAAGTAAAGTCAGACAGGCTGATGGAGGCAGACCACCATTAAATTACACCATCTCGGTAACCACAAATTGTAGTCTCTTTTCCGCCCCTTTTGCATACCCATTTTTGTTGATTTTTTGGTCTAGAATGGACGAAGAGGGTTTGAATTAATATTTTCTGCCAGGTTTTGGTAAATATTCATGATTTTGAGGAGAAAGGATAACTTGATTTATCAGGTTGGCTACAGTGATATGTATGGCAACTAGTTACATGTTTTGAGTATGCTTCTTCAAGTTTGTGTATCTCAAATTTTGGTGGTCAAACTTATACAAATTTTAGTGCAAAGACATGGTTATTCGTTACTCTGTCTATAGTGAAAAGTATTCAGCCCAACGAAAATTAAGTTAGTATTTTTGAGTTTGGAGATAAGCAACTATTTTAGCAATATCATTAGATATACATGTATCTAATATAGTTTTATCAGTATAGCACATTTAATTGTGACCCTAGTTTACAATTTTAATCTTAAATCTAAAAACCAAGTAGCTTCTATTTATCTGGGATGGCGGTGGGGGGGTGTGAGGGCATGTCTTGAGTCAAGTGGCATGGTTTCGATTCCCCGCTTGAACGTGACAAGGAGTATGGTCGACTGGTCTGTCCAACCTCTATTGGTAATCCGGTTTCCTTCCACTACTAAAGACCTCTTCCTGCAGATGAATTATTGAAATAAAATTGAACCATATATGTTAGTCTTGAAAGGACCTAGTTTGTGTCAAGAGGAGGTTAAACCCCATTTCTCTCTCTCTCTCTCTCTCTCTCTCTCTCTCTCTTCAATTAGGGTTATTGTTTTGATATGTGTAATATATTAAGAATAACACATAGACTCACCTGATTATTAGATCAAAACCTTTTCACTGATGACCTGAAATTTCTTGAAAAACAGAACCAAGATTTTTTTGTTCTTCTCCAAATGATAAATCAGAAACATGGCTAATTAAAACGTCTCATTTTTAATAAAAAAAAAATCACTCTTCTGAAATTGCTAACGGGGTATCTTTTTCATTTGACTCTCTTCTTCTTCTTCTTTATTCATTTTAGAAATAATTTGATGTTCCTTAAGTACCAAGAATAGCCAAAAGCTAGAAAACAGACTCTTGTTAAATTCATTACAAGATCATGTCATTTTGTCAGGATCTGAAGTAGAATGATTTTTTTTTCTACCAATGTATGGCTTCTAGTTTAAACCAAGGTACACGTCTTGAATGAGGGAAGCCTGTTTCTCACATGTATTTCGACCTTAATAAAAGTAATTTCCTTGTATTGATATTTATTCTATGATTTCTTTCTGAATTTATCCTTATATTCAAGCCTAGGAAAATTAAATGAAATGAAATGGGTTTAATGTCCTACAGCTCCGCTCCATCTTTGCTAATGAAGATGGGCATACGCAATACAGTGTGCTATTCATGAAGAATATTTTGCCCGGACATTGACGCTACGGTCTACTCTAATATCAAATTTCAACTGCCTTTTACATGCATACCAATGTGTACACAGGACCTCAGTTTTTCATCCCATCCTCAGTCCTGCACCACTGACATGGAGGAACCAGACTGGAACGTCCAAATGAACTATCTCAGTCAACGCATGAATCGTACAAGGTTAACAAGCCAATGTCTTACTCACTGAGCCACTGTGGCTCCCAAAGGCTGGGAATTAGGCATCTGTCACAGACAACGCTTGGCCAAATAGCAGGTACATGTACCAACAGATTTGTCTTTGTTAAATGTTTTTACACATATATGTATACTACATGATCTGTGTTTTAATCAGATTGGTTTAATCATTGATGTCTTGTGTTGAGTGGACATTAAACCCCATTTCTTTCTCTTTAATTATTGATGTCAAAGCTGCCCCAAAATTAGGACATAAAACTGGATAGACCCATGTGTTGCATCAAACTTAGCCCACCAAACTTAGGTCCCATGACAAGCAAGTAAAAAGATTATTGTTACTCACTCGCTATCGAAATCAATAACTAGCAGTCATATAATCTGTTAGGAATAATATGTAGTAAGAAAGGTTGATTTGCCAGAGGCAGAACCATTTTTTATTTGTTATGAAACCATTATTAATAGTGCGCGATAACCTACATGTACTAATGAAACAATTTTTTGCTCTGTCATCATCGATTCTGACATTATGCTTTCTTCTGCTGGTCCGAATCTTTGGCTATTAATTGGACGGAATTTTTATCTATGAATGGACCAAATCTTTGGTTAAGTATGGACAGAACCTTTTACGATTTTAAATCTTGTGGTGTTCAAATCCATACAAATCTTGGCCATGAGAGTTAATTATAGACTTGTAATGTGAATAAATGTCTAAATAATAGAACTGAAGCCAGAAAAGAGACCTGCAATAGGCAGATTTACCATCTTTAAAGACTGATCATAGTAAAAAAATCCCTGGTAAGAAACTTGACAAGACTATGTGGATATAAAAAAGATTTATGTAGGACATGTTTCGGACATTCGCCCTTTATCAACTGGTTAGCCCTTTAAAGACTGATTAATGACAACTAGTTATTCTGTCTTACGTACAATGTCATACACACGCTATTATCACTTGATACAGATTTACAGATGTTATTATCACTTGATGGAGCCACAGTGGCTCAGTGAGTGAGAGACTGACTCAGCTCACTAACGTGGATGTCTTGTGTTTCATCCTAGTGAGGACCAAGAAACTTTATCAGCAGTTCCTGGGCTGCTAAGAAACAACCGGGTATAGTCATACAAATGGGAGAAAAATCTGAGGTCCTTTGTACCTATTGGTGTGCATGTAATAGAACCTTTGACAGTGGGATTTCAATCTAAAAGTAGATGCTAAGTCCGCTGTCCTGGCAAGAATTCCTTCATAGCATACCGAATGTAGTATGCCCATCTTCATCAGCCTAGTTGGTGGAGAACCGAACACGTTACACCCCATTTAATTTCATTTATCATTTGATACAAGATTACATATATAGATAAACTGATATACCTGACATATGTACTGTACAAGGTTACGTGATAAAATATATACATATTCTTTAAAGGTACACAACCTTTTGGACAATGGGAGTGGGGCGTGTTAGATTGTGAGCACTATCATTGAGTCAATTGGCATGATTTGGATTCCCAACTTGTATATGACAAGGAGTAGAGTCGCCTGTCCAAACCTCAATGTTTCCTCCCACTGCTAAATTTGCTGACTTGATGTTACTAAAATGGAAGTGGGACTTTAATGATTTATAATATGCTCCTCCTTATAAGGAAAGTCATACCTGAGATAAATCATGTTATATCAGGATGTGAGAGAATTAGATCTTATACAAGGTCACAATAATCAAATAAACAGTACTCTTTAAACAGATCTATTTCTGCTTATTGCAGGTCTTTCTTTATTAATTGGGGGATTGGGATGGCCCAGTGGTCTTCGACTTCTAGCTGGCTGGTCACCTCTGGCTTGCTGCTGTGGTTTCGAGCCCTGGTGTGAGTGTATGTGGCATGGAGATAGGGCCACCTTCTCAACTTTGTGGGTTTCCTCCGGGCACTCCGGTTTCCTCCCACTGCTAAAGACCCCTACGCGCAAGCGAATTATTGAAATAAAATTAAACCATATGTTAGTTCCGAAATGACCTAGTTGTGTTGAGTGTCCGTTAAACCCCATTTCTCTCTCTCTCTCTTTTTATTAATTAGACATTAATTAACTTACAAAGACTATAGTCATCTCTTGATATGGATTTATTCTGGTTTAACCAGGGCTCTCATTTCAAAACTTTTTCCTTTGATTAATTTCACACAAATTTAGCTAATGAAAGGGTGTGTTACGACAAGATCTTGGCGTGCGGAACTGTAGGTATCCCACTAGAAACATCAGCGCTGATCGGTAAATCATATGTCCGACATCATAGGGTCAAAAGCTGCTTGTATGACCCGTGATGCGACCTCCCATTACAACCGGTCAAATCTTCATGTAGTTAAGAGGGGTGGCTCCAATTCAATGAGACAATATTTATTTTTTAAATTGCACTGTCAACTATTAAAGCTAATGCTCTGAAATTTTCAGGACTTTATCGTTATCACACAAGTTTTTGAAAAATTTGCATTTCGGAACCTGGACCACGCCCATTTTCCATAATCCAGGATGGCCACTCCATGCCGTTGAGGAAAAGCTTAAAAAAAACCCTGCTTGATAAAATATAGATTGTTATATATCCTAGTAAAGCTAAAACACCAAGGAACTTAATTATCTATATTTGAATGTCATAAGCTGTAGTAGAAACAAGTAATTAAAATAAATATCAAATTTATTTAATATTTTCTCATTGAATTGGAGCTACCCCCCTTAAGGCCATCAAAGTATAAAAAATATAGATTTTTATCAGATTGGGCCTTCCCCCACCCTGTCCTCAACATTTCAAATTTTATGTATATAATTTGATGATTTTGATGACATTTGTTACAGTATTGTTTGAATTTTTTAATCTTCAGGAAGAAGAACTTTTAGCACATCTAAAACCTGTTTCAATCAAAGGAATGAAAAGGAAAATGAAGATGACAAAAAGAAGAAAAGAGAAGAAGAGGCTATGGGCAGATGTAAGTAGAACAATGATGTTTTGTACTAAAAATAAACACACTTTATGGATACCGTTATACTACTTCTGAATTTTATTAACATGCTACAATTCAATACACATACAGGTATCGTTATCAAGCAAATGTATTGAAACGTAGCATGTTAATAAAATTCAGAAGTAGTATATCCATAAAGTGTGTTTATTTTTAGTGCAATCTATTTCTATATGTCTTATAAGGACAATGATGTTTTGTCATTGAGTGGCATGGTTTCGATTTCCCACTTGACAAACAAGGAGTAAGGTTGCCTGTCCAAACAGAATGGTTTTCTTAGGGTCCCCTGGTTTCCTCCCAATACTAAAGACCCTTATGTGCAAGTGAATCATTGAAATAAAATTGAACCATATGTTAAACCACATTTCTCTCTCTCTCTCTTTCTATTCAACTCCATTCCATTCTGACAATTATTATCCATAGATTTTGAACATTTAATAATTTTCTTTTGAAGTGTTTATCGGTTGTCTGGTTGCATCAATGTTAACAATGACCTCATTTATGGCGTTCAGAACCTGGCAGGATCGGACTTCTCCTCAGACTCTATCAGCGCCAGATGCAAGTGTTTTGGGATTCATATCTTGGAATGAATTCTACCATGAGATGCTGTTGAAGGGGGAGGTAATTATTAAATTGTTTTTCCTTGTGGATGTCTTCACCCAATAGAATATATATTTTTACACAGCTTATATTCTTATGACAAAGATACCTATTGATTCAGAGCGCGGGGGGGGGGGGATACGTGCACGCTGCATCATAAAGGTCTGTTATTGAGTGAACTGGCGTAGAGTCGCCTGTCCATCCTTGTGAGTTTTCTCGGGGTTCTCAAGATTACTCTCACTGCTAAAGACCCCTAAGCCCAAGCGAATTATTGAAATAAAATTAACCATAAGTTAGTTACTAACCTAGGGTATGGAAGAGTTGTTCTATTACTGGCGTTTTGTTGAAGTGAGGGATAAGGTAATGAACAGAACTGTAGGTAAACCACTAGAAACGTCAATGCTGATTGAATAATCAATGTTTGACATCATAGGTTCAAAAGCCGCTCTTATGACCCCTTACCCCTGAACTCCCACTATAACTTGTCAGATCTTCATGTAGTTTAGGCCATCGAAAGTATGAAAACATAAGACAAAAAATCTTATGTAATTAATATGGAGAGATAGTTCCCCTGATTAGATTGAGAAATCTTGTGCACACCCTTGTGGCTGAGCATATTTTTTGTTGCCTGGATATGACTGCCTAATTAGATTTGTGTTACTTATTATTATTAAGGTTGAAGCGATCAACATAAAACCAAAGCAGGAATTAGCTATTGTTAGACTCCATTATGGTGCAGTGATTAAAGGTAAACAGGTAAGTCATCAATCCCAATGTAAACTTCAAATGGCCATAGCTTACAATAGGTATGAATTATGTTTTCACCAATATGTTTATTGGTATTTAACCCTCTGTTCGTTACTTATTGCGACTCTTTGTCTCTTCAATGCACATTTCATTTGCCATGGAGACAAAAGCTACCCTTTTGCACATTTGATATGCCATATAGACTAAAGCTGGCTTTGTGAGCTGTAAATTCCATCCTTCTTCCCATGGGAATCTATTTATTAGTCAGTCTAATCACTCCAGCTGAAATTTTTGTTACAACTACAATGATAACTAAGGGAACACAAATACTGAACCATCTATAGTCATTAGATAAAAAATATAAAGTAACGGAACGGACAACTGTATATATGTATAAAGGTTTAGTTTATATTTACGTGTCAAATTATTTTGTATTTTTATACATTATGTATGTACATAAATTAAATTTATTATGTAAATTCTGGAGAAGAGTGATGTTGACTCAGTCAACATAGGCCTGTTTTCAAATGGAATTAAATACCTATTGTTTACAGAAATGTTTTTTTAAAAAAATAGTGCACATAAAATAAATCTATAAGAATAAGACAATGAAAGACATATTGACAATTGCCTTGTAGGGTAAGGAGAATCTATTTAAACACAAAGATTAGACCTTGTAAAAGGTAATCATAACCCTATCTCTGGAAATGACATGTTTCATTTGTGCCTGACAATTTGAACTTTGAACTTAAACAGGCATTATGAAAGAGCTAATCTGCCTATCGCAGGTCTTTCTTTGACCTGAAATGTTATCTAAGTTATTAATTAGACATTAATTAACTTATCCAGACCATAATCAACTCTCGATGCCATCAGATGGCCACCATATAAGTAGATTTAAATATGGTTGGCGGCCGATGCGGTTACCATTAAAATGGATAATTGAGACTTTGTTTTTATCATTACAATCGAGACGAGTTTATAATTGTATTGCCGATATTGCCTATGTTTAACCCACAATTCAAAATAGTTGAATTTTCCGTCTTAGAATAACCTCCGCTGACCGGTTTGAAACCATAGAAGATCTACAGCCTACCACGCTGTAATAAGATCCTAGTTTATATAACTTGAGTTAAATCTGTGCTGAAACATGTGACCCAATCAAAGAGGCGTCTGATTACATGGTTTCATGCTATAAATAGCTGATGTTGATTGGTGGTAGTCCGAGTAGACATGAATATGTTGCCAATTGGTAGGGTATTTACATAATGAGGTCAACTGCCTACTTGACTTTATCTTTGTAGTTACTGTGTGTTAATTACGATCCAGGCTGATGTTTAAAATCAATAAATATAGTCTAGAGTACATAACTGTGGTTCACACTTAAAGGGAAATAACTCATATTTTCTTACGGTTCTCTGTCATTTGACTGTTATAAATAGGGATTTGACAATTCTTTCTGGAAACCGCAGAGATTGACCCCCTTGTTCTTTTAATAAATTTACTCTGGAATATATTAGTAAGATTCACACTTAGAGGGAGGTAACTCTTATTTGCTGACAATTCTCTTCTCTCTTTACTGTTGGAAATAGAGAATTGACAAATCTTGATGGAAACCTCGATATTTTAAAAATATAGTATGAAGTACATGAACATGAGAACATGACTTATCTAATCAAAAATCGCGATGGAAACCTCTGAGATTGACCCCTTGGACCTTTTAAAAATATAGTATGGAGCACATTAACATGAAAACATGACTTGCATTTAAAGAATTCTCTTATCTAATTGAAAAAAACGTGATGGAAAATTCAGAGATGGACCGCCTTGATCTTTTATTATTCAAAATAATCATACAGTGCCTATTCCTGATTCAGAATCATACAGTGCCTGTTCCTGGATTAGAATCATACAGTGCCTGTCCCTGGTTCAGAATCATACAGTGCATGTTCAAATCCATCTGCTTCCAGATTGTAATTAGTAATCGAAATTAAAATCAAACTTATAAAACAATTTCAATAGACATATGAGAGAGGAAAGAAAAAGAGAAAATGTTACCAGGGTACATACGAATAGATAGACCAGGATTTGTTACAATGAAGTATGACCCTGGCATTGGCCGAGAATTTCAGCTGGGGAACTTCCGACGTGGTTCCCCCTTGTCAGTGATGTAGGACGAAGGGCCTGACAAGCTAAAGGTAGCTCAGTCAGACCAGAACAGAACAGTAGAAATTTAAACCCTATTTTATATCATTTCATTTCTCTCTTGCATCAGACTTTATTGAACAATTATCAGGGAACCAATATTTTGTATTTTTATTTAGTCTGAATAATAATACCCAATATTGTCTCTTTTTCTATTTATAGTCTCAGATTATTGGGAATCAGTTTTTTAAAATGAAAGTAAGTGATCCCTTTGAGTTTGAAAGAAAAGTGCGGATGTGTGAAGAGCAGCTTGGAATTAAACCAGAAGATCAGATACCGATTCTTGACATCCATAATAGGTTGGTATTGAATAACTGAATAAATAATACCCAATATTGTATCTTTGTAGGGGGTCACGGTGGCTAAGTGGGTAGGACACTGGCTCACTAGCCTGGAGGTCAGGTTTTCTACCCCTTCATTTGGTCGAGATTGTTCATCCTAATTTTCCGGCATGGTTTCCTCTTGTCAGAACAGCTGTCTAGTTGCTCGGATGAGACAAAAAATTTGATGACAGGTCTTTGTCTGCAACATTTTTGAATTCTTTGCCCCAAGACTAAAGTTTGGCGAAACATTAACTTCTATTAATTTAAACCTCAAGACCTGTATTTTCAGACGTTATCTTTGAATAGGACATTATCATGTGTTTTGTGTTACAGTGTGCTTGGTGCGTGGTCTGTGCTTTCCCCTTGTCAGTGATGCAGAAGGAGGGCCTGGCAAGGACAGCTGCCTAGTCGTTCGGATGGGACGAAAAACCGAGGTCCTGTGTACACATTGGAGTGCACGTAAAAGATCCCTTGGCAGTTGGAATTCGATATAAGAGTAGGCCGTAGCGCCGCTGCCCGGGCAAAATTTTCCTCATAGCACACTGTATGGCGTATGCCCATCTTCAATTAGCTCAGGTTAAGTGCATAACAGTAGGACGTTAAACCCCATTTCATTCATTCATTCATTCGAGCATTTCCCTATTATGATAAGATGCATTATTATAAAAATATTATCATGAATAACGTGTAAAAGAATTGTGAATTTCAGTGAAGTTTCCACCACTTTAATAAATGGATGTGTTGTCTAGTTTCAGTTCTACAGAAGCTCTAGTGATCCTTCCAGCTATCATTCTATTATTACTCTTGTTACCAAGATTAACAAAACGTATAAAGATGTCTGATATGCCTAGTCCAACCGACATGTTTGTAAGTAATGTAATTCATACATATATACACGCTCAACAGCAGTACAAAAATTGACTTAAGTAGAAATGAGAGTTGAAAGTCTTAAGACCATTTATCAAATGGGTGGAGTTGGATGGCCGAATTGTTAGCTTGTGTACGTTGCATCATAAGGTCTTTCATTTAGCAATTAACTGGCGCGGTTGTACGTGACAATTTGTAGGGTCGCCTATCAAACAACCTTGTGGGTTTTTTTCTCGTTCTCCGGTTTCCTCCCACTGGGAAAGACCCTTGCCGCAAAAGCAAATATTTGAAATAAAATTGAACGATAAGTTAGTCCCAGAATGACCTAGTTTGTGTTAAGTGGAGGTTAAAACCTATACCTCTCTCTGTCCCTCTTTCTCTCTCTTAATTAGAAGAATTAACCATTTATTTTGCAGTCTGATGTAAAGAAAGCCCGGTTTGTAAGAGTTGATATTTTATCACAGCAAGGTAAAGGAATCAGTTTTAAAGAAGTTGCTGGTCTGAAGGAAGCCAAGCAGGAAATCATTGAATTTGTAGATTATTTAAAATCTCCAGATAGATTCAAGGTAATACTGAACATTAGAAGTCATAATACTTGAACTTGTTTTAAATAATGATAAATGAAATTTTAATGATGCTAAAAATTGTCAAAAAGTTAAAGTGATAAGCTGAAATATTTTGATTCTTCTGCCCTTTCGTTACTACAAATTGTTTCTTGATTTACAAATTGTCCTAAATTACTCCTCTCTCTAGCATCTGGACTACCTTCAGTTACTGCTCCACCTTGCACCTGGACCACCCTGAAATACGGCTCCCTTTAACATCTAGACTATTGAGAGGGGGTTGGATGGCAGAAAGGTTTTAAAGTGTGCATGGGTTTTCTCTTGGACCAACTGGTTTCCTCCAATGGCTAAAGACACAAAGAAAATTGTTTCAATAAAATTTAACCATGTTAGTCCCAAAATGACCTAGTTTGTTTTGAGTGGACGTTAAACACCATTTCTTTCTCTCTCTGAAACATTAATTAATTCTTTGAATAATATATTTTAATTGGATCCTTTGTTTTTATTTGACAGGAACTTGGAGCTAAACTTCCAAGAGGTGCTTTATTACTTGGTCCACCTGGTTGTGGTAAAACTCTACTAGCTAAAGCTGTGGCAACAGAAGCTAAGGTACCATTCCTGGCTATGGCAGGATCAGAATTTGTAGAGATGATAGGAGGTAAAACTGGGTTGCAAGTCTAGACATAAGGCGCCTGTTGCAGACATTGTCAAGAACATATTTCCGTGCAACGTCTATATTATAAAATACACTTTATGTGACAATTTGCATCTAAGTCTGTGACAGGTGCTTTATGGCCAGGCTTGTTGTTTGGGGGGTAATAGGAAGAAAATCTGGGGCAGTTGGGTGGAGGTTGATAGGAGGTAAAACGGGCGATCGGAGGTTGATGGAATTAAAACGGGGCTGGGTTGATAGGAGGTAAAAATGGGGGTCGGTGAACGTTGACAGGAATTAAAACAGGGGTGGGTTGAGGTTGACAGGAATTAAAACAGGGGTGGGTTGAGGTTGACAGGAATTAAAACAGGGGTGGGTGGAGGTTGACAGGAAGTAAAACAGGGGTGGGTGGAGGTTGACAGGAAGTAAAACAGGGGTGGGTGGAGGTTGACGGGAAGTAAAACAGGGGTGGGTGGAGGTTGACGGGAAGTAAAATGGGGGTGGGTTGAGGTTGATAGGAGGTAAAACTGGACTGTCATTGTCAACTGACATTGTTTGGATTCCCCACTGGTATATGACAAGGAGTGTGGTATCTGTCCAATCTCGTTGTTTTATCTGCTTTTCCTCCAATACTAAAGAACCATAAATTTAACCATATGTTAGTCCCGAAATGACCTAATTTGTATTGCGTGGACGTTAAGCTCCATTTCTCTTACTGTATGGTCAGGGTATAGTTCACTTTCTGTAACTGTAACTGTTTATTTCTGACCACAAACATGTTTTATTATTATTATAGGTCTAGGAGCTGCTCGAGTGAGGGATTTATTTAAAGAAGCCAAGAAGAGAGCACCATGTATTGTATATATTGATGAAATTGATGCAGTTGGGAAAAAACGAAGTGGAGGGTAAGCAATATATTGTCTTATCTTTATCTAGCATATCGTTAACAAATGCTTAGTTTTTTTGCAACAGGCATGTCATTAAATGATCTTGTGCTTGTGGAGGTTTGGGTGGCCGAATGATGTGCATTGGATCATACTGTCTGTCATTAGGACAAGTGGCATGGTCCCCTGTCCAACTTTGTGGGTTTTTTATCTGGGTCCTTTGGTTTTCTCCCACTACTAACGATCCCTAATTGCAACATATTGACATAGATTTAACCATATGTTAGTCCTGAAATGACTAGTTGTGTCAAGTTATTTTTAGAGAGGGGAGATTGGCTGGTCGAGTGGTCTAATGCATGTGCTTTAGATCATAAGATCTGTTATTGAGTCAAGTGCAGTGGTTTAGATTAAGTTGTCCCACCTTTATGAGTTTTCTCTGGGTTCGTCCGTTTTCCCCATTGGTAAAAAAGATCATACATGCAAGCAAATTATTGCAATATAACTGTACCATATGTTAGTTCCGAAATGATAGGGTTTGTATCAAATGAACATTAAACCCTATTTCTCTGTGTCTTTTTTTTTAGTAATGTAGGAGGTGTTAATTCTGAAGGAGAACAGACGTTAAATCAGTTATTGGTCGAAATGGACGGAATGGGAACACAAGAAGGTGTCATCATGTTAGCGTCGACTAACAGAGCCGATATTTTAGACAAGGTATGGCTATAACATTTTACAAACAAAACTGTCACTTCATCTCACTTTAAAATCATGCAAGACATTCAATGCTTTATGTTGTTGTTTTATTTCAGAATAGCAAAAATATGAAAATGTAGAATGAACTCAATTAAAGTGGGTTTGTTTCATCAGCATTTTTCGGAAAATATAAAATTTTCCATGAAAACAGCATACGGCATGCAGTGTGCTATGGGGGAAACTTTTCCTGGGCAGCGACACTATGGCATAATCTTATATCAAATTCCAACTGCTAAGGTATCTTTTACATGCATGCTAATGTATACACAGGACCTCGGTTTTTCATTCCATCTAAACGACAAGACAGCTGTGCTTGTCCGGCCCTCTGAAAGGATGATATGACACTTTGTTCATATTGTGCCTGTTCTGTGGAATTCATTATCGCTAAACATTAAACTGTCACCTAGTCTAGAAACTTTCAAATCTAATTTTAAAAACCCCCATCTATTTACGGCCTATTATGGCACCTAGTCTGTGTAGCGCCTTGAGCATGCATAAAAGCATGGAATTGTGCGCAATATAAATATACATGTTATTATTATTATTATAGATATAACTATACGAGAATACACTGTTATTTTGATCTGAAGTCAAACTGATCCTGCTTACAACTGACCCCTAGATCAATTCACTTAATTTGATATATACTTTTGTTGTTTATTTGTCTTTGGGTTTGTCTTGTATATTGATATGGGGTGTGGCTGGTCCTCCTGTATCGGTACTTACTATTTAGATTAAAACAATGTAATCTATTTCAGGCGTTACTTCGTCCAGGAAGATTTGATCGACATATTACCATAGATTTACCTACATTTATTGAAAGACAAGAACTGTTTGATTTATACCTAAAAAACCTCAAGTTACAAACTAGAACAGAATCACTGCCTAAAAGGCTAGCTCAGCTTACACCAGGAATGAGTGGTTAGTTCAAATATTCTCATTCTTATTGTCTCTTGTATGGGGGTTTGGTGGTCTACTGGTCTGTCATTGAGTCAAGTGGCAGGGTTTTGATTCCCAGCTTGTATGTGACAAGGAGAAAGGTTGCCTGTCTAACCTCATGGGTTTTCTCCGGGTCCTCCAGTTCCGTCCCAATGCTAAAGAGCCCTACGCGTAAACAATTTATTGAAATAAAATTGAACCATATGTTAGTCCCAAAATTACCTGGTTTGTGTTGTGCAGATGTGAAACCCCATTTCTCTTATTGTCATTGTGTATTAAAGACTTCATACCTTTTGGTTAAAATATAAAATTTCTCACAGATTAGTGCACGCTAAATATGTAGGCCTACTCAGATTTATTATTTAACATTTAAGAAAACAAACATCAAAATACCAACGCTGGATATTCTCCCGATGTCTTGTTACTAGGGATCGGCATATATCAATGAAATTTCAATTTATCATAACTTTATAAATATTGAACGGAAATAAACCATTTTAAAACATTCACAATATTGTAATTGGCAAGTTGTTCATATATAGAGCTTGGGGGGGGGGCAATGGTTAGTCAACTGGCGGGGTTTCGATTCCCCAGTTGTATGTGACAACGAGAAGGGTCATCTGTCCAACCTCCGGTTTCCTCCCACTGCTAAAGACCCCTTTGCACGAGCATATTATTGAAATAAAAATTGAACCATATATTGATCCCGAAATTACCTAGTTTGTGTTGAGTGGACATTGAACCCAATTTCTCTCTCTCTTAAAGAATCTGAAACTCTGTGGCATACGGGGGACCAGGTTGGATATTTGTTGCGGACGGCTGCAGTATACAAGTGATCAGAGTGTACTTGTCATTACTAATCGTCGTCTGGTAGATTGAGTCTTTTACATTTCTGTTTTATAACTCTTTTGTTTTTAATGGAATTCTTTATTTTATTTACAGGTGCTGATATAGCAAATGTATGTAATGAAGCTGCTATTCATGCTGCACGAGAGGGTAAAAAGGTTATTGTTGGTTCAGATTTCGATTATTCTCTTGAACGAATTATTGCAGGTACGGCATTTAATAACCTTATAGTAGGGGTGGGCAAATGGAGGTCGAATTTTGGGAACAAGTGTTTTCTAAGGCGATTTTGGCTGCTGAATCCGAATCTGGTGACATTTTTGTTCTGTGGCGTCATTTTGAGCTGGTTCCGTGGCCATTTTCAAAATGACTTTTTTTCAGTTATTACCCTCATATCGACATAGGATGTTATCAAATCATAAATGGGAGTGCAATTTTAGAATCCACGGTCTTGAAAACATATATTTTAACATATTAGACAACTAGTTCCAATATTGTCTCGCTTTTATGAGAAAAAAAGCCATTTTTGGGCCGCCATTTTAAAAACCACGGAACCAGCTCAAAATGACGTCACAGAACAAAAATTTCACCAGATTCGGATTCAGCAGCCAAAATCGCCTTAGAAAACACTCGTTCCCAAAATTCGACCTCCATTTGCCCACCCCTACTTATAGTTGAAGACATGACACAAACCACATACAAATATGTCTAAATAACTAGTTAGTTTAAAAATTTATCAGTATTAGTCAATAAAGTTTTTACTAATAGTATTTAATATCAGATTTACTGATAACACCCCAATCAACTCATCTCTATTTATTAGGGATTCCCCCCCCCCTTCTGTTTTAGGCTCTGCCAGTGTTTTATTCGCTAAAAGAATTAATAGTTTATGCAAGAAATAAACCTTATTTCTATCAGTGGCTTGGGGAGTATTGTCCTGGTTCACTTACCCTATCCCAGATTCAATCCCAGTGTGGACAGATAAAATTCCTCGTGATTTATACACATCTCTTTACCTATCTTGACTCACTAAACATGAATTATAATAATAATAATAATAATAATCTCGTTATTTTACAAGGGTAGCAAATTAAGCCTGAGGCTTGTTTTCAATTTGGCCCTTGGCACAGATCGTGCGAATGATTTCGATCATTACTGAAGGAAGAAACCGAAGAACTCTGGGGAAACCTGCCTGATCGGACAGTGTTGACCTAAAAAGATGCTATAGATTCTCAAGCCTTGTTTTTTGAATTAAGAGTAGGCCAAATAGCAAAATATCCCTCATGGTACACTGTATGGCGTACGTTTGTCTTCATTAGTGCAGAAACAAGGGTTGGATGGTGGTATATTAAGCATGTGCGCGCTGTATCAAAAGGTCTGTCATTGAGTCAACATGCGTTGGTTTAATTACCCGGTTGTACATGGCAAGGAGTAGAGTCGGTTGTTCAACCTCCTGGGTTTTCTCGCGTCCTCTTGTTTCCTCCCACTGCTAAAGACCCTTACGTGCAAGTGAATTTTTAAAATAAATTTGAACCATGTGTTAGTCCCCAAATGACCTAGTTTGTGTCGAGTGAACGTTAAATCCCATTTCTCTCTCTCTGGTGCAGAAAGCAAATTTTTAAAATAAATTTGAACCATGTGTTAGTCCCAAATGACCTAGGTGGAGTTGAGTGTACGTTAAATCTCATTTCTCTCTCTCTGGTGCCTAAATATGGGATGTTAAATCCCATTTTATTAAAATTATGTCTGCTGACTGCATGCTATTTATCTGTAGGAGCTGAGAAGAAGACAGGTCTAATGGCGCCAAATGAGAAGAAAGTTGTAGCTTATCATGAATCTGGTCATGCTTTAGTTGGTTGGTTGTTAGAACATACTGATGCCTTACTTAGAGTAAGTAAAAACATACTCCATTCAAATTTCCTCTTTACGCCATGCTTTCCTCTTGTCCATGGCACAGGATGGAGAGAGTCTGGCAAGATACAGTGTCTAGTCATTCATATGGGACAAAAAACTAAGGTCCCAGGTACATGTTGGCATGCACCTGAAAGAACCCTTGACATTTTGAATTGAATAAAGAGTAGGCGTTGTGCTGCTGTCAGGGCAGAATTTCCCTCATTGCACACTGCTCGAGAAAAAGCCGTCTTTATTAACCTGGATTTGCAGAAATGTGTGCCGTTAAATCCCATTTAAGCTTTTGAATAATTAGAGTTACTTGACTTCATATACAAAACCTTGTTAACAATCACTGTAAACCACTACTTTTATGGCACCTATCTGAAAGATTATTGAGTTTCAAGTACATTTAAGTATTTCTGACAGTTGCTCCCAGAAGACTTTTTGCAGATCTCTAATAATGAATCTACTCAATCTAGTACGTTCTCCATATTCGGATCATGATGATCCAATGACAACTGAAAGATCATCGTCATTAGAGGATTAAACCCCATAAGTATGTTTCTAGATATATTTTGCAGTCAAATATGGTATGTTTGGCTATTACTGTTTTATCTTTCAGTTTATGTTCGGTCTCTTTGTTTTATTATATTTGCAGATATCAATTGTACCTCGAACTAACAGTATGCTAGGATTTGCTCAGTATAAACCGTCAGATCAAAAATTGTATAGTGAGGAAGAAGTAAGTGTATATATACTGATTTTCTTCTGGTAGCTGTACGATTATTTCAATATTATACTTTACACAATTGTTAACGATCACTATAGTCACTAGCTTACTAAGGGGAGGGTTTATATTATTTAATCTTGTTGTTGTCATGGTTTCTGATTTGTTGTTATTGTCTGTATGTATATCATTTCCCTACACATTTGTTACTGTACTTGTGTAAAAACGTTGAGAGAATATTCTTCAGAATGTCACCCAAATCAATTAGTAATTGTTCGTCTATGAGTATGTGTTATAGTTTATTGCTCTATCCAGTTACTAATTGCCTCTAAAAGGACAATTAAACTCTACTTTATAACAAACAAATGTCACATGTAGTAAATATAGAGAATTTTGTGTCTAGCTCTTTTAAATATATATACGTGACAAGGAGTAGGGTCGCCTGTCCAACCTCTTGGGTTTTCTCCGGGTCATCCGGTTGCCTCCCTCTGCTAAAGACCCCTACGTGCAAGCGAATTATTGAAATAAAACTAAACCATATGTTAGTCCCGAAATGACCTAGTTCGTGTCAAGTGGATGTTAAAACCGATTTCCCTCTTTCTCTCTCTCTCCCTTTAAATATATGTATATTATATTTTCAGTTATTTGAAAGAATGTGTATGGCTTTAGGTGGTAGAGCGGCAGAGGCTGTTATATTTAATCATGTGACAACAGGTAATTACAGCGAGAGGAGAATGATGGGCAGCCACGATGGCTAGCTAACCTGGAGGCTCCCTATTCCAACCCTGCGTTGGCCGAGAAAGTTTATAGGGATTTCCCAGCATGGTTCCGCCTTGTCGGTGGGGCAGAACAGAGGCCCAGGCAAAGAACAACATCTAGTTCTTCGGATTGGGTGAAAATCTGAGGTCCTGCGCACACATTAGAATTAGCAGTTGGAATTCGATATAAGAGCAGGCCAAACAGATTGCTGTCCAAGCAAAGATTACCTCATAGTGTCATATACTCCTTTACTAAACTAACTTATTCATATTATTATTAAGGAATAGTGGTCTGAAGCCTTCTTGAGTTCTTTGTGTTAAATGAGTGTACCATAATGCACTTCAGCCCCAGTTGTAATAAGAGACTTGAGGGACAAGGCTAGACATATTACACCAAACCAGACGGCACATATAGATTGGAATAACCAGACGCTAAAAATGTGCACTAGATTGAGACTGCATGGCTTATTTCGTCGAACATAACTGATTTGAAATTGGAGTTAAAAACGGAACCATCGAATGTAAATCAGTTTATATACATTCATATTACAGTGTTATATGCTTTGCGACCCACTTTTGTGAATTTCTAGGTCCGAAATGTTAGTGATTTAGCTCCTTTAAACTGAAATTACACAGGTCACAATTCTATCGTTCAAGATTACTGTTTATTAAGGAACAAGAAACTCAAACCAAATTTTAAAAATCAAATCCAGCGCTTTGCTAATCAATGCATGAATACTTATTATCGATTTTGCTTCTTTTATTTCTCACATACACAATTTTATTTCCCCTTTTTGATTGTAAAAGTTTCCCACAGTTTTTATAACGTTTTTTTCGACATTTCTTCACCAGTTTAGTTACGATCATCTAGTAATTTTATTGTTTGGTGCTTTATAAAAAGATAAATGTGAGAGTAATTAAGGAGTGACATCTATATTTATTTTTGGATAAGACCTCCCTGTTGGCTTGTTTTATGGTATTTTGGGTGCAGGTTGGTGTGGTTGATCAAACGCATGCAATTTAGATCATAAGATCTATTATTGAGTCAAAGAGTCATTGTATGCTTGTTTCCTCAATGATTTATCATATTATAGTCCCGAAATAACCTATGTAAACCATGTTTGGGTGGCTACGTTCTGTCATCGATTTCCCGCATGTATGTAACAACGACTTGTAGTTAACCTTTTTTCTCTCTCTCTATTTCAGGGGCACAAGATGATTTGAAGAAAGTTACACAAATGGCTTACGATCAAGTACGCTCTTTTGGAATGAATAAGGTAATTGGACCGATATCTTTCCCACGTCAGGGGGAAGAACAAGGACCCAAACCCTACAGTAGAAAATTAGCTGCCATCATAGATGAGGTAATATAGAAATTTTAGACTTAATCCATTTACAAATTGCTACATGATATTTACTGACGGGCTTATCAAATAAGTGGATTATAAAGTCATATTTAAGTGAGTTGGAGGGAAGTTCTAACATGTGTCTTTTAGATCATAAGGTCTGTCAATAAGTGACGTAGCATGGTTTTGATCCAAAGTATGTACGTAACAAGGAGTAGGGACCAGTTTTCTACCACTGATAATTGAAAAAAATAGTATCTCCATCTGTCTCTCTCTCATTTTAGGAGAGCATATTTACATTTTCTTTTCGTCAAAGGTTCATAAATCTCAAAATATACATATTTTATACATCTTAAACACAAGTTTATTCTATGCTCGGAAGGCCAAGTGTAGCCACAGTGACTCAGTGAGTAAGAAGTTTGCTCATTAGCCTGGAGATCCTGTGTTCATTCCCTGCATTGACAGAGAAAGTTCATTAGGATTTTCTGGTGTGATACCACCTTGTCAGTGATGCAGCAAGGAGGGCCTGACAAGGAACAACAATTAGCCATTCAGATCGGACAAAAAATTGAGATCCTGTGTACACACTAGTGTGTACATAAAAGATCCCTTGGCAGTTGGAATTCTATTTAAGAGTAGACCATAGCGCAGCTGTACGGGCAACATTTCTCGCGTAGCACACTGTATGGTGGAGGCCCGTCTTCGTTAGCCCAAGGGTGGTTGGGATGGCCTGGTGGTCTAGAGTGCCGTGTGTGGAATGGAGATAGGGGTGCCTTCTCAACCTCGTGGGTTTTCTCCGGGCACTCCGGTTTCCTCCCACTGCTAAAGATTCCTACGTGCAAGCGAATTATTGAAATAAAATTAAACCATATGTTAGTCCCGAAATGACCTAGTTGTGTTGAGTGGACGTTAAATCCCATTTCTCTCTCTGAAGGTGTTCCCGAAGAATAAGAAATCAAATTGATTTGTCCCATTTCTCTCTCTGAAGGTGTTCCCGAAGAATAAGAAATCGAATTGATTTGTCCTCAAGTTGTTTTCTTTGCTGTATAATAATCTTTGTCTTTATATTTTCATACAGCAAGTTCAGATATTAGTTGGTAAAGCTTATCGTCAAACAGAAGGAATTTTACAGAAAAACACGGATAAATTACATTTAGTAAGTACACTCATGAGGATTGAATAGTAAATTGTGGTGTGTACGTATCTAAAGAATTTTCTTGGACAAATCAGATCCATGCTCTGATGGCTGACAGTGGGTGGGTTGATCATAAGGTCTGTCATTGAGTGGCATGGTCATGATACCCTGCTTGCACAAGCCAGTGAGTAGGGTCGGTTTCCTACCAGGGCACTGGTATATTCGAGACTTAGCCTTGCTTTGCCATTTTTAAATTAAATTTTTAAATGGCAAACCGTTCTAATCTAGTTAAAATCTTGGTATCGAATTGTTAATTAATAGTTTATATAACATTCAAGGCCTAAAGAGAGACCTGCAATAGGCATATTTAGCTCTTGAATAATGTATGTTTAAAAATCAATGTTAACATGGATTAAGCCATATAAAATATAAATTGTTATTTTATTTTCAGATGGCTAAAAAATTATTAGAAAAAGAAGTTCTGACCTATGATGAGGTTGAAGTTCTGATTGGTCCCCCACCCCATGGTGTAAAAAGTAAAATAGAACCTCTTGGTTGGGAAGGCATCATGCCCTCAAATGACAACAACAGCAAGCCTAAAAAAGTTTGACCGAAACCAATTGTAGTGAATAACTGTCAAGTGCGGTCAATTTGAACTCAAGTCCGTTTTATTCCAACATAGATTGATTGTTAATACGTTGGATTGGCCAATGTATTAATTGTGTTACTAAAATATATTTAGTGATAAGCCTTACATTCTAAGCATAAAAACTCTTTAAGTGACAAATTGAATGGTGCTGTCTTGTGTATTATATTAAATTGTTATACTGTATGGATGAAATTAAATGTCTTCTTATTTTAAAAATGAATGTGTTCTTACTTTAGAAATAAAGTTTGCTAATTTATGAATGGTATTCACTGTTTCTGGTTCATATAGTTCTGTTCAACAGTTATGATTGGGGAAACACTTGAGACACAACGAAAAGTTTTTGGCCTATTAAAAGCTTCAAAGTTCCATCAGCCATTAGAGGGTGTTGGATGGCTGAGTGGTTAGCGTGTGTGCGCTGTATCATAAGGTCTATTGAGTCAACTGGCATGGTTTCGATTCCCTGGTTGTACGTGACCAGAAGTAGGGGCATCTGTCCAACCTCATGGGTTTTCTCTGGGTCCTCTGGTTTCCTCCCACTTCTAAAAACCCCTATGCAAGCGAATAATTGAAATAAATTGAACCATGTTGGTCCCTAAATTGACATAGTTTGTGTCGAGTGGGTGTTAAACCCCATTTCTCTCCCTGCTTCACCCATTAGAAGCCATGGTGGTTCAGTGGGTGCGACTCATTAACTAAAAGGTCTGGGCTTCATTCATGGTATTGGTCATGAAAGTTTCTCAGGATGTTCCAGTGCGGTTTCCATAAGTCAGTGGTGTAGGATGGAGGGCATGGTAAGGAATAAGTTCCTGGTCTTGGATGAAAAACCTGAGGTCCCATGTAGGCCTACATAATAGAACCCTAATTGTCTGTGCAAAATTTCCCTCATAGCTCCTACTGTATGGCATATGCCCGTCTACATTATCCAGTTTGGTGTAGAAAAGTAATATGGTTTAAACCCCTTTCACTTCCTTCACCTATAAATAGTAGGGTATATAATAAGACAAATTAATTATCGGTACTGCACAATTAGCACATCAATTAAAAGGTTGCGGGTCCTACAGGTTCCTCCCACTGCTAAAGACCTCTACCCTCATGCGAATTATTGAAATAAATTGAGCCATATGTCCGAAAATTACCTAGTTTGTGTTGAGTTGATTTTAAACTCCATTTCTCTTTCTCACACACCTACGCAAAATGAGGTTGATTATCGCACATTTTAGGTTGATCAAAGCATATTTGGAAAAAACGCAAGCTTAATAATTTATGGATTACACTTACCAATATATGGCGATCATGTTTGATCTGTCTCACTTTTCTATTTCCATCACTTTAACATTTTAGGGTCAGGTATTTAAGATTAAAACCTATAAATTCAGGTATAGGAGTTTAAGATTAAAACCAATGAGTAGGCCTAAGGCAAAATCATCCAACAACAATGAAATATTGAGACTTATGAGACACAAAAATGGTAGTCATATCAAATATGATATTCATTTAAATATTTACTAGATTAAGGGTGATAGAAATTATAAATCAAGCGAAAATTAGATTGGGACTGGTGGCATTGATCAAAATTATTGTAGTTATTTAGAGGGAAGGTGTCTATTAAATGGACAAATAATTACTAGTCTGAATTAGGTCTATTGAATGGAGTTGTCTTCCATTGACCACTTGTTTTTTTGTGTTCGTTATAAAAGATGGCGTCAAATGAAAGCAAGACTTCAGAATGTCCAATTTGTGGTCGATCGTTCGATATGTCGACAATAAATCAACATGTCAACGATTGCTTGAATGACGGTGATGATGCTTGTGTAATTACTCAACCGAGCAAAAAACGAAAATCCACTGACATTAGCCCGAATGCAGCATGGGGATGTTTAAAACCGAGCAGTAGTAACACTACAGGGCAAAACGAAAGTAGAGTTAGCCCTGAAAATGTCAAACGACATAAAACTCTTCAGAAAAGTTCGACTCAAACAAAACCAGCTTCCCCTATCATGGTAGATGAAGACAGCAGCAGCAATGAATCAAAATCAGAATGTCAAACTAAAACTTTTTTATCCAACACATCAAATTTTCAAAATCGATAAAAAACATTATTTTCAACTTCAGCAAACAAATCTGATGACAATTTGAATAATATTCCATCTCATCCATCTAAATCACAAAATCCATTTTTCCAAAAGAAAAATAACACCTCTGTTAAATCTGCTAAAAGTGAGTTTTCTCCTCTGGCAGAACAAATGCGACCATTAACGCTGGAGAATTATGTTGGTCAAGATAAGGCTGTAGGAGAGAAAAGTCTGTTGCATTCATTGTTACGCAGTGACCATATTCCATCTATGATATTATGGGGACCACCTGGTTGTGGAAAGGTAATTTTGAACATTCTAAATAATTGACTACTATCAACATTTTTGGGTGGGTGATTTATATAACAGCTTAAATTGCTAAAATTTATAAATTACCTGTAGGTCTAATCGTAAATTTATGTACACATTTAGTAGGTGGTCAACGAGCCACTATAGCTTAAAGGGTTACTGAAGAAAAGGTTAGTAAGACTGCTCAATTTAGGCAAAATATTTCAATTGATTTGATTTAAGCTACATGTATTGTCACTTTTAATCTTGTTAGAAGGGATAATGCTTCTCAAAACTACTTTATCTCTTTTGCGTTACGGTACCGGGTACCGCAAATTAGTAAGCAAATGATCAGAATATTTTCTTTTCTTTATCTTTTGAGCATAATATGTTATTTTGTCAGTCAGCTTGTCCCGTCAGAAGTGAACAAACACAATTTCAGGAAGAAAGATAATTTTCTATATCCTTTCAGACCACCCTGGCTCGTATCATAGCAACAAGATGTAAAAATGAAGGAAATGCTAAATTTGTTCAACTATCAGCTACAACTTCTGGTGTCAATGATGTTAAAGAAGTCATCAAAGTGGCCAAAAACGATCAGAAATTGTTGAGAAGAAAGACTGTTTTATTTTTAGATGAAATTCACAGGTTTAACAAATCTCAACAGGTATAAAGATAAGGTTAGGCCAGTGGGGAGGGTTGGGGTGGTCTAGAGGTCTCGCACTGGTGTCAGCATATTATGTGAGTTGAGATAGGGCTTCTCAACCTCATGGGTTTCCTCCGGGCACTCCTGTCCTGCCACTGCTAACGACCCCTACGCGCAAGCGAATTCTTAAAATAAAATTTTAAAACCCCCAAAATGACCTAGTTGTTGAGTGTAGTTAAACCCCATTTCTCTCTCTCTCTCTCCTTTTTCCTCCCTCACCTGTCCAACCCTGTTTTCTCCAGGTCCTCCGGTTTCCTCCTACTGCTAAAGAATATATGTTCAAGCAAATTATTGAAATAAAATTAAACCAAATGTTAGTCCCGAAATGACCTAGTTTGTGTCGAGTGGACGTTAAACCCAATTTCTCTCTCTGTCTCTCATCTTTCCTCCCACTGGTAAATACCCCTACATCTAGTTTATTGTGTCAAGTGGAAGTTAAACGTATAAACCCTATTTTTCTCTTTCTCTCTCTCTGTTTTAGGATACATTACTACCTCATGTTGAAGATGGTACAATCAATCTGATTGGTGCAACAACAGAAAATCCATCGTTTCAAGTAAACAGTGCTTTACTCAGTAGATGTCGTGTTATAGTTTTAGAAAAGCTCTCAGTGGATGCCTTAAAGATGATTATAACCAGAGCTTTATCAGAACTAGGAGCAAAGATTTATGAAATGCCAGATGACATTGAAAATAATACAGCGAGTAATAGGTTTGTATGGAGAGAGAGAGAGATGGGGTTTAATATCCACTCGACACAAACTAGATCATTTTGGGACCAACATATGATTGAATTTAATTTCAATAATTCGCTTGCGCATAGGGGTCTTTAGCAGTGGGAGGACCCAGAGTAAACCCACGAGGTTGGACATGCGACACTACTTCTTGTCACGTACAACCAAGGATTCCGAAACCATGACAGTTGACTCAATGACAGGCCATATGATACAGCACGCATGGGCTAACCAATCAGCCATCCAACCCCACAGGTTTGTATGGGCTCTATACAGTAACATGCAGATTCCTTGATTTATTGGGGATCACGGTGGCTAAGTAGTTAAGATGCTGGCTCGCTAGTCTGGAGGAGAGGTGTTCGATCCCTGCATTGGCCGAAAGTTCATCCAGATTTTCCGGCGTGGTTTCCACTTGTCAGTGATGCAGGACGGAGGGCCTGACAAGGACAGCTGTCTAGTCATTCGGATGGGATGGAAAACCGAGGTGCTGTGTACACATTGGCGTGCGTATAAAAGATCCCTTAACAGTTGGAATTTGATATAAGAGTAGGCGGTAGTGCCACTATTCGGGCAAAATTTTCAGTCAAGCACACTGTATGGTGTATGCCGGTCTTCATTAGCCCAGAGCAAAACCGTAGGATGTTAAACACCATTTCATTTCTTTTAGAGCTTTCCGTTTTTTCTATAAAAGTTCAAAAATAGATAATGCAAAATGAATGTATTGAAAATTTCATTCAAATTACTTTACTCTGAGCGAAGATGTGTACATTGATTATAACCAATGTACTGCTTGTTCGAAGCTTAGCCTCGCCTCACCATTTTTAAATGAAACTATTAAATAGCTATTTTTTTTCTTTTCAGTTTAGAGCCTGTTGTATGGGTCGAGGAGCAAGCTATTGGTGTATTAGCTAATCTCTGTGATGGTGATGCAAGGGCAGCGTTAAATAGTTTACAAATGGCTGTTGAATCCAGAATTGCTGCTTTTAAAAATTCTTCCTCCAATCAAAGAAATACACAGAAAAACGGTGTTGACAATGTTGCTATGGTAACCACAGAGCATATTAAAGATGGGTTACAAAGATCTCATGTTCTTTATGATAAAACTGGTAAATATTCAATCTCTGAAATTCATTGCCAGAGTTATTCCCCCTGGCACACTTATTGTTCTTACATTCCCAAATTGTTTATTAAAAATTTGTGATGTGCAAAATTATCTGAATTTGATATTCCAAAAAAATACAATGGTTTGAAGTTATCAGTTTGTGAAAATCGCTAATCCATTACACCACATGAAAATGTTTATGATGGAATTAATCTCATTTAGACTGCACAAACATTTTGTTGTTTCATTACATTTGTGGGTTTCCTCTGGGCACTCTGGTTTCCTCCCACTGCTACAGACCCCTATGCACAATCGAATCATTGAAATAAAATAAAACCATATGTTAGTCCTGAAATGACCTAGTTTTGTTGAGTGGACGTTAAACCCCATTTCTCTCTCTATCTCCTCTTTCCTCCCACTGGTAAAGACCCCTACATCTAGTTTATTGTGTGGAGGTTAAAACCTATTTTTCTCTTTCTCTCTCTCTGTTTTAGGATACATTACTACCTCTCTCTCTCTTTCTCTCTCTCTCTCTCTCTCTCTTAACTTTTTGTGAAAATCACTAGAGCTTATTCCTGCACATTCAGGACATTGTCAAGCTAAAGTGTATTCAACTTGATTATTTAAGATTTTACCCAACATTTATTGGTAATACTGATGTGGGGGGGGGCATGAATCACTGACTGGTTTGCGTTGCATCATATGGTCTTGTGACTTGTCATTGAGTCAAATGCGAGGTATCGATTCCCCAGTTGTATGTGACAAGGAGTAGGGTCGCCTGTCTAACCTCATGGGTTTTTACTGAGTCCTTTGGTTTCCTCCCTCTGATAAAGACCCCTACACGCAGGGAATTATTGAAATAAAATAAAACCATATGTTAGTCCCGAAATTTGTGTCTCTCTAGTAATACTGGCTTATGTATGTCTTCTGCAGAGAATGCAAAATTTTGTACAATTACAGTTCATCGTATCTTTGTAAATACTGAAAGGAATGGAACAATTTTTAAACGGATATTCCTTTTAGAGATCCAACATTCAAAGTCTTGTGTTTGCCAGGGATTTAAAATCACTCAAATAATATTAAAATGTTTTTTTTCTTTTCTTGAAAATTTTTATTATAGTACTTTTTGAGAATGCCCAAAAATCCTTTGGTTTATCTATCGACCAAATAGTGCTTGCTAGATATTTTAAAATTGTATATTTCTATTGTATAGGTGAAGAACATTATAACATTGTGTCAGCTTTACATAAATCTATTCGTGGATCAGATGCTAGTGCCTCCCTCTACTGGCTAGCGAGAATGTTAGAAGGAGGGGAGAATCCACTTTATGTATCTCGACGTTTAGTCCGATTAGCCAGCGAAGATATAGGTAAGATAATTTGTGTTGTTCAGTCTGTTCAAAACTCAAAAACAAACACATGGATTCTGTGTAATTTCATCATAGTCTAAATATAAATAATTTAATGACAGGTATGATGTTGGGTGGTTCTTGGCAGTTCTATTTTCTTCTCTTGGTTCTTGCTGAAGATTACTGTAAGTCAAATATCACTGTCTTCTCCCATTCTCCTCTCTGTCTTCTCAGTGTCCCAACTTTGCTTCTCATGTCTCCTCTGCCTTTTTGTCTTGTCCCATGATGTCCACTCAAAGCTCTTCTTGTCCCTTGATGTCTCTCAATATTTCCTCTTGATGACCTCTCATGTCTGCTCTCTACCTACTTCTTGTCCCTTGATGTCCTCACATGTCTGCTCTCTACCTACTTCTTGTCCCTTGATGTCCTCACATATCTCCTGTCGGTCTACTTCTAGTCACTTGATGTCTTCGCAGTATCTCCTCTCTGCCTACTTCTAGTCCCTTGTTGTTTTGCAGTATCTCCCCTCTGCCTACTTCTAGTCATTTAATGTCCCATCAATATTTTTGTCCCTTTGTGTCTCCTCAGTATCTCCTCTGTCTACTTCTTGTCCCTTGATGTCCTCTCATGTCTCCTCTCTGTTCTCTGGCTGTCTTCTTGTCATGGTATTGTCTACTACTTGTCTCTTATTAAAATTTCAGCATTCCGGACTAAAAGGCAAATATAGATTTTTTGTCAATATTGACATTAAATAGTGATATTAGCAAAATATTGTTTTTAAGATCAAATAGTCCCAATGTAGTCTACAAAATGGCCTTCTCAAATTCCAATTACTTTCTTTTGATTTCAGTTTATTTTCAGTCGTAGAAGATCAGTCAGCTGTGAAGAATAATTTATTTTTGTCTGTGAACATCATTGTCGAATGTTATCTGAACTTGGCTTGCTTGAAACTGTGGGGTTAGGTCGCTGAATGGTTAAACATATGTGTGTTAGATCACACAATCTCTCATTGAGTCAAGTGGCGTGGTTTTTATTCCTCGCTTGTATGTGACAAGGTCTGTTTTCTTCAGGTCATCCAGTTTCCTACCAGAGCCTCAGTCTCCTATGCATGCGCAAGCAAATTATTTAAATATAGTTGTGTCAAGTTAGTCAAGAAATGACCTAGTTTGTGTGAAGTTGATGTTAAAACCCATTTCTGTCTTGCTTGAAACAAAAGCGAGAGAGAGAGAGAAATGGGGTTTAACGTCCACCCAACGTTCAATTTTATTTCAATAATTTGCTTGCATGTAAGAATCTTTATCAGTGGGAGGAAACCGGAGGTCCTGTAGAAAAGCAACAAGATTGAACAAGCGACCCTAATCCTTGTCACTTACAACCAGAAAATCAAAACCATGACAGTGGACTCAATGACAGACCTTATGATACAGCGTGCACATGCTAACCATCCACCCCCCTGAAACTTAATCTCATTCTGCCACATATTTTCTACTTGTTTATTAACAGGATTAGCCGATCCTTTAGCTTTAAATCAAGCTGTTGCGGCGTATCAAGCTTGTCATTTAATTGGAATGCCAGAATGTGAGGTAATTTTTTTCTCTTTTTATCTATTTGTAATAAAACACAAAGACTGTTTATATGGAACACAATCATTTATAATTTATATAAAAGCACTTGTTGAAAGTTTGTACTATATGCATAATAAACCTGTTATTTTACTCCATTATGCCATATCAACCTGCGAGGAAGTGGACAGTAACTTAGTCATAATTGTCGATGAGTGAAAGGGGCATTATGTAAGATATAGATAAGAACTAGCCATTCTTGCTACAATAGTTCGAAAGTAGATGATGTAAAATGAATAATTTGAAAATTTCATTCAAATTACTCTATTCGCAAGCGAAGATATTGGACTTTGAAGGTTTGACAGACGTGTGCAATAATTTCAACTGCATGTTTAATTAATCTCTCAAAATGTTTTCAAATGTTGATTGCTTTTTATTAATTTTTTTTACATAAGTTAGATATTGTATCTTTTTGCGGTTTGTGGTTGTTTTTGATCGTGTAGACTATAGCATAGGTTTTAGAGCGTAAGGTGGGTCTAACATTGAGTCAAGTTTCTATCCATACCTTATCTAATGTTTCTCTGGTTTCCTCTCACTATTACAAACCAGTGAATTTTTCAAATATAATTGTAGTTGTACCATAACCACATGTTAGTCTCGACATGACTTGCTTGTTTTGTATCGGGTGGATTTAAAACCCATTTCTCTCTTTCTTTTTTTTTATCAGTTATATTAATGATCTTGTAGGTTATTTTGGCTCAATGTGTTGTATATATGGCTAGAGCACCTAAATCTGTAGAAATGTATGAAGCCTATAATAAAGCTAAGAGAAAGGTTAAAGAACATGATGGTCCACTACCGGGTGTACCTTTACATCTACGAAATGCTCCAACAAAATTAATGAAACATTTGGGTAAGTAAGCATTGATTTTACATTTGTATGGCTTAAAATGAAATGAAATGGGGTTTAACATCCTACTGTTCTGCTCTGACGAGGCTAATGATGACAGCCATATCTCATGTGCACGCCCATGTGTACACAGGGCTCTCATGGTTTTTTGTACCATCTGAATGACTATAAGTACGAGGCATGGTGTATGCATATTTTGTTTGGTCCTGTTGGTTGATGCAGAAAATGTAGGATGTTAAACGGGGTCTAGTGGTTTAAAATGTTGGCATGAAATCATTAGGTCTGACATTGAGTCTTGCGTTTGATTCAATCTCCTACAAAGAGTAGGATTGCCTGTCCAGCCTTGTGTGGTTTCTTCGTCCTCTAGTTTCCCCCACTGCTCAAGACCTCAACGCACCTGCAAAATATTAAAATAAAATTGAACCATATATTAGTCCCGAAATGACCTGGTTTGTGTTAAGTTGATGTTAAACCCCATTTCTCTCTCCCTCTCTCATTTCCTTTAAAATAGGTGTACCTTGTTTTATAATAATGATGATTAATAAATGGGTTAGATTAGATTGCATTTGTTAAATTTAAAATATCTTTGAATGTTAAAACATATCTATATACTTGTAGAAAATATCAACACTGTGGTTATTTGTAACATTATATTTTTTAACAAAATTAATGAGAAAAGAATCAGAATTATGAAACCATGACAAGATCACCTTCAGATTGTAGCCATATCTTAGCAATTGTATTTTCGAATAAAATCTTAAAAAGTATTTTTTTCTAAATAGGTTGATTAGAATAAATCATTTATATCATCTATTGGCAAGATAACAAGAATGTATTTGATACTAATTTTGTTTTGGGTCAGATGATGATAATAGCATCACCATTTCAAAATAAAATTATCATCTCATAGATAATTGATTTACCTTTTTCTCCAGTCTGGATGTTGTTTCTTTCAGGTTATGGTAAAGGCTATAAATATAATCCAGCATTTAAAAACCCTGTAGAGCAAGACTATTTTCCTGAAGAATTAATTGGAACAGATTTCTTTAAATAAACTTTTATATAATATTTTTGATCAGGAATATTAAAAATGTTTTTCAAGTTTGTTAACCAAAATCGTTAGAAAAATAATGTTTGTAAAAATTCAGGATGAGTTAAACTAGAATGGCCTCTATTTATCTCACATTATTTTACTAATTTGATCAAATGTTTGGCAGAATTTACCATAATGACTAACAAGAGACTACTTTCATCAGCAGCTGTTTGCAATTAGCAACTCAAGTGCTTATTCTGTTAGCCAATGACATAATTTCAACAGAATCGGTTTTATTGAGGCAAGGCCATTTACACGAAAATGCTCCAGTACTTATCAAAATACAGTTAAAGATACATTATTCAAGAACTGAATTTGCCTATTGTGGGTCTTTTTTCTAGGCCTTAAATGTTTTATATAAATTATTTATAAGGCATTTATCAACATGACAAGACCATAATCAAATCTCTACGGTATCGGTATCGGGTGGCCTCAATTTTAAGTAGGTTACAGCTGTTTGGCCATTTAATGATTTAATTTAAAAATGGAGAAGTGAGGCAAAGTTTTGAATATACCAGTACGGTGGTTACGATAATAAACGATCAATGCACACATCTTGTCAAAACTACAAACAGTGATAACTTGGCTCAGAATAAAGTAATTTGAATGAAATTTCATTCATTTTGCATTATACATATTGGAATTATTATAGCAAGATTGCCAGCTCTAAGTCTTATACAATGTATCTTTAAGTGAGGAACTAGATTTAAACAAAACTACAAGAAAAAGAAGTATTGATATTACAGAAGGACTGGACATGATCTTTTATAACAATTGACAACGTGACTATTGCCTGGTATTATTTGATGAACAGTTTTATTTGTATGTTCATCTAATGCGATTTTTTAAAACCTGGATATCTTGCACTATGGAAATAATGTCCTATATTCCCCATCATGTTGTATTTAAAACATTCTATAAAAATTGTAAAATATAACATGCCAGGTCTGGCAGACACATAAAAACACTCCATGTAAAGACACCCAATTGTTTAAAACAATGTAAAGGATTGATTAAATATGTACTTAAAGCAACCGACGTGATTTCCCCTTGTCAGTGATACAGAAGGAGGGCCTGACAAGGACAGCTACCTAGTCGTTCGGATGGGACGAAAAACCGAGGTCCCGTGTACACATTGGAGTGCACGTAAAAGATCCCTTGGCAGTTGGAATTCGATATAAGAGTAGGCCGTAGCGCCGCTGCCCGGGCAAAAATTTCCCTCATAGCACACTGTATGGCGTATGCCCGTCTTCAATTAGCTCAGGTTAAGTGCATAACCAGGGGCTGGGGGGGCTAGGGGGCTTTAGCCCCGGCAATAATTTTTAATAGTGAAAATAAAATGTCGCCAAAAGCTCAAAAAAGCGAAAAAAGGTTAGGGGGGCTGTGCATAACAGTAGGACGTTAAACCCCATTTCATTCATTCATTCCTTTCAAAACTCTGTTTTCACGGGGGATACCTATATAGCTGTAATTAAGCTGTTGTTAAACGCAATGTCTGCCAACTTAACTTCATTGTGGGAGGGTCCATATTTCAAAATGTATCTATCATTACTTACTTTACATTTACCATATTATTGAGGCCTAAATAAATTCTTAATTACTTCTGTCAATTTCTTTTTACACCTTTTAATTGCAGAGTATTTTGTACCCTGACAACCCGCAATGTTCCCAAAACCGCCTAACCATTTGAGCAAGAAATAATAACTGCTCCCTGACCTAAGCTAGCAGACAATAAGACAGTAAATCCTGTCAGGTTGACAGTTAGTGATTCTCTGACATTATTGCCCAGTCCTTGCCCCATGGGCGATTTTCGCGTAATCTAGTATTTTTCTAGTAAGATTGGGTGTCTATACTTTTCATAAATACCAAATTTGCCATACTTTTATTGGAAATAACCAGCCGATAAATACTTTGCTGGAAACCCATCTTTAAGGCTTTATTTTAATAAATTTTAAAAATAAAACTTTTGAAATTGTAGGACTAGCTTTAACCTGGATTTAACGGCCTAAACATTTTTTCAAATGTGCCGAAAATGGCAGACTAAGATGCCTAATTGTCATTACTTGCATCAGTCTCTGGTTCGCGATAAATTTTGGAACCGAAGGTATCAGAACCTGAATTATTCAGTCTACGTCTGGCTGTATTTAAAATATTCTCTAAAAATTAATAAAAGCCTCGAGTTTATAAACATAACATGTCAGACGAAACGTAAATATTGGTTTAAAAATTCAAATATTGTCTCCAGAATAAATCTATTCATAAAAAAAAGGTGAAATAAAGAATTACGACTTGCCAATTATTAAAGTTTCGTAGGAAAGTTTGCCAACAATGCTAGACGTCACGAATGCCTGTTTTTTTTTATTATTATGACTAGAGGCAATGGTGTGGAAACCATTACTATAATATACCTTAGATTTTAAACATCTGGGCCCTGTTTCTTGAAATCTTAACAGATTAAGATAAAATCTAAATTTTAGTAGATGCTTCCATTTATATTGGCTAAGCATTAAAATCAATCTTATATTATACAATCAAATTAATAAAATTGGGATTTTATCTTAGTTAAAATTTCGTGAAACAGGCCCCAGTACTCGAGTCCGGTTTTGAAGCAAACGCACGAAGACTCAAGAACATAATATACACCGCGTTAAATATTAAACAAAACCAGCCTCGCAAGTGATGTCGGGCGGAGGGTCTAACAAGGACAATGTCTGGTCCCTCGTATGGGACGGAATTTCCCTCATTGCAAACTGTATGCCATACGTCAGTCTGTATTGACCCAGTCAGTGCAGAAAAGTAAATCTCCATTTCATTTCGATTCATTAGCAAATCACTCGTGTTGGTTGTTTTGGATCCATAGAAGACCAATACTCTGTGAATTATAATGAATACCCCGTGGAATTAGATCACGTGTAAGTCATTGGCAACCTATTGGGTAAAATATTGATCTTATTCATTGATGAAATGGATAATGTAATGGACATTGATTGACATGTAATTGCAAAACTGATTTCCATTGAATCATTCGAAACTGCTGCAGCCCAATCGCACCCTAAAGATGTGATTCAAAATCCCTAACAGAAATTGTACCATGAAGCATTTTAAAACGTTTGCAGTAAACGATAAATCCCAAATCTGATTAAAATACAGATCCTATTTCGTTTGTTTTTTTATAGTTCACAATTCGTTTTACTTGTCATAACTACAGTAGTAGTAGGGTCTTGGCGTTCTCTGTGCGAAACTATAGGTAAACCCCTAGAAACGTCAACGCTGATTGATTAATCGATGTCTGACGTCATAGGGTCAAAAGCCTCTCGTTTGACCCCTGACATGATTACAAACGGCGTTCAACAGTCTCGTTTATCAGGCCACTCGCTGAAAAACTCGAGATTGTTTCCTTACGGTCCAATATTTAGAACTGAAACTTGTAGTTCAGACAAGTTAAACTGAAAATCCCAGTCGAGTTAAACTGACAATCTCAGTCGAGTTAAACTGAAAATCCCAGTTGAGTTAAACTGAAACTTCTATAGTTCAGACGAGTTAAACTGAAAATACGAGCCCAGCCGGGTTAAACCGAAAATCCCAGGCCAGACGAGTTAACCTGAAAATCCCAGTCCAAACGAGTTCAAATGTAAACCCAACCCCAGGCGAGTTCAACTGAAAAACCCAATCCAGCCGAGTTGAACTGAAAATCCCAGTCAAGTCGAGTTAAACTGAAAATCCCAGTCGAGGTAAACTGACAATCTCAGTCGAGTTAAACTGAAAATCCCAGACGAGTCGAGTTAACCTGCTCATTCGCGCCTACATTTTGGTGTTTTGACTTGCATATATTTAAACGACCTTTTCCCGGAAACGTTTGACTACTCCTTTAAGACAGGAGCGCCTAAAAACTGGAATTAATCTCAAAACAAGTTCATTGGCGTAGGAGACGGGGGGTTACAAAACCATTGGATACTTTTGGAGTTGCTTACACGGACTAGTAAAGCATAAAACGAATTTGCGGTGATTTAATTTTCAAATTTTTCTCCGGCAGGGTGAGACCTCCATACCGCGCGACGATTGGTTGGTTGCTTAGAATGAGGGTCAGCCAGATAGGCTATATTGGACTATATTGGACTATACTGAAGTTGCTGTATTCACAGACTAGAATAGCAGGGAAACGCGTTTGCGGCAGTTAATTTTCAAAAAAAATTCCTAACCTTCCCGTCTTCGTGGACTGTAAACGATTGATTGGAATTCGAGTAAGCCACCTTAATAAGACTATATTCGACCACTTTGGAATAGCTTTGTTCACCGGTTGAAATAGCAGGAAAACGCGTTTGCGGCAGTTAAATTTTCAAAATTTTCTTCTATAGCTCCCGTATTCGAGGACTGTAAACGATTGATTGGAATTCAGGTCAGCCACCTTAATTAGGCTATATTAGACCACTTTGAATTTGCTTTGTTCACCGGCTGCAGGAAAACGTGTTTGCAGCCGTCAAATATTCCAAAATTTTCTTGGGGGGATACAAGGTCGCTGCTGTCTTTAAACCCGAAATTTTTTCGGCCATTTCGGGTTCTGCCCCCCTAACTCTCATCAAGCTCCTACGCCTATAAACATGTTTACGGTAGATTTGTACTTTTCAATATTTATCAACAGAAAAGCTTTTACAGTAATGATTATTTAATTGTTCCACTGATATTACTGTTAAATGCAACGATTTTTTTACGGCATAATAGTAATTCTGATTTCCAGAATCAATTAATAGAACAAAGCAAGGAAT
Source organism: Patella pellucida (assembly GCA_917208275.1). Taxonomy (NCBI): domain Eukaryota; kingdom Metazoa; phylum Mollusca; class Gastropoda; family Patellidae; genus Patella; species Patella pellucida. Next base: position 71,895,249 of record OU795039.1, read on the forward strand.
TATAGTGATGATACCTTTATGCGAGAGGTTCTTTTGTAGTTATAATAAAACATATTTGATGGTGATATAGGTTTAATAGATTTTGATCAAATATTGTTATTGACTATTAACCGGATTATAGTTAATAGATGTTCAATATAGATAAAATACTTGTAAAATATAGGATTGATATCCAAGTGTTTAACCTATATACTTTAATTATAAAACAATAATATATAAGTTCATTTTAGTTTAATGTCTAGCTGTTCAAACCTAATAAATTAAACTATACTGTCAGGGCCCAGTTTCCCGAAATCTTAACTAAAGATAAAATCCAAATTTTACTAAATATTTCAGTTTTGATTGGCTTAGCATTAAAATCCATCTGATATTATCCAATCAAATTACTAAAATTTGGATTGTATCTTAGTTAAAATTTCTTGAAACAGGCTCCAGGAACCTAGGAATTAGAAAATTACGCTAGCTGTCTACAATTAGCTACGCTTGAGAACGTACACGAAGTTTTTATTCCTAAATCGACGATATTAGTCGAAGATACTACACGAGGTATACTTCAAAAATTGTCTAAAAGAATTTATTCTGCTTCAATTTAATGAAATAGATAATGTTTATTTAGTCTTTGTGGGTATGAAAAATGTAAAACTTATAAGAATCGCACTACGAACTAGTATAATAATATTTGTTTCAATATGGCGGCCACCTCGTCAGAGTGAACAATTACCATATCCACTGAGCCCTAGTGCCGCTACCCGGGTACAAATTACCTTATGGCACACAACAGCAGGGGCCGCGGAGCCGGGGGGGGGGGGGCTAAGGGGGCTTTAGCCCCGGAAATAATTTTTAATAGTTAAAAATAAAATGTCGCCAAAAGCGAAAAAAAGCGAAAAAAGGTTATGGGGGGGGGGGGGGTACGGGTGTGGTGCTTAGTGGGGGCGGCCACATTGCGTAATTATTGTCAGTAGCCCCCCCCCCCCCTGCACAACAGGGTGTATGCCCGTCTTCATTATCCCGGTTAGTGCAGCAAAATAGGCCGTTAAACACCATTTCATTCCTTCTCACAAATTATTTTATGAACTTTCGGACAATTTTCTTGAAATAAAATCGAATCATTCTCAAATGACATAGTTTGTGTCGAATTGACGTTAAGCTCTCTCTCTCTCTCTCAGAGCACTCGACATTACTTCTTGTTTTAATGAGTTCATTAGTCATTCTAATGGTACACATTGGCGTGCATGCAAAATAATCCTTGGTTGTCTGCACAGCAGACCCACCCTATCTGTCTGCAGAGATTTCGAACTACGTACGGAGTACAGCCATACAACAACGTGTCGATTAGAATGTGTGATGTCATTAAAACAGTCTACCACTGACTCGCTGCCCTTTCTAACCGAAGAGAAAATATTGTTTTCATTTAATGTCGTTTAAAATTAAATCATCAAGTTTTTCTTGTTGACTTGTGAAAATGTCAGACGTAATTTAAGGACATTCTCTAAGAACATCAAAGACGTCGGCGTTATAAGGACACGGTCCGCCTTTCTATTAGTGATTTTTATGGAAATAAAAAATTAAGATTCCGCTATAAATGACCTTAAAAATATTTATTCTGACATTTAAACCGACTTACATGTGGTAAAAAGGCCCGTATATTCAGAAATTGCTTGGATTTTTGTGTTGTTGTATTAGGTCTGATACTATGAGAGATTTTCACATGTGGCAAATATTATTTTTCCGGAGATAGCTTTCGGCGTCAAACTCTTTACAAGAATAGGAAATGAAATGGAGTTTAACGTCATACCTTTAGTTCCATCCGCGGTGATGAAGACGCTCATATACCATGTAGCTGGCTACTCTTTTTTCGAATTTCAACTGCCAAGGGTTCTTTTACCTAGGTTTTGGTCCCATCTGAACGACTAGATGCGAAGTTCTGCGCACCCAAAGCTCAGAGGAACTTTCTAGGTCAGCTCCGGGATTGATCGTGGACACCGTGGACGTGGTTAATGCAGGCACGTAGCCAGGAAGTTGTTTTTGGGGGGCAAAGATGTTTTCGGGAGGGCACACTAGCATGGGCATCTGCATGAATTCTTTTCGCAGCTACTGGTATTTGCGGTAACAGCCAATTGGAGCGTAGAATATTACATTTAAAACACTAGTTTTATGAATTTTTAACAAATTAATCGAAATTTTGATTTAGTCAAAATGTAAAACATCTTGTATTGTTGTATAATAGATATCAAACAATACAAAATACATGTACCTGGCTTTCACATTCACACAAAAATCACAACTGTTAACACTAGTAATGTGCCAGTTGTGCCAGGTAGTGTGCAGATGCCCTGCCAAAACAATATTGAAAATACTGAAAACAATCTCGGTTTTTTTCTTGTGATATTGGGGGGGGGGGGCAAGACCCAGTATTGGGAGGGCACATAGGCTTATAACATACGAAACTTTCACTGGCTATCTACAATTATCTTCGCTTGAGAACAGACACGACTGACACGAGGTTTGTTGACCGACATTGTTATTATTCCAATTTTTGTCGAAAACACTAACTGTACTTCGAGAATTTTCAGAAGTATTTTCACATGGAAATTGAAAATGTTTATTTGGTCTTTTTATGTATGAAATCGATAAGAACCGTATTTTTTCAATATAGTGGCCATTCAGGACAAATCAAGATAGCTTCCGGTGTGCTAAATAGAGCTTATCTGTGAGAGGTGAAATTATGCTAAAATCAGGCAGTTATCACCCCATAATCACTAATCACCGAGTGGCACTTAACAATTGAGCACAATCCAAAAACACAACATAATTAATATGGTTTGTACATATATACTACGACGTTTAAACAAGTATCGTTCATATTATCAACCTCTTCCGCCACGGCATCTTTTAAGGGATCTGCAGTACTTGGGCATAGGGGGATGGGTGCAGTAGCCTTTTTGGGCATAGGGGGTGACTGGGTGGGGTCCAGAGGAGAGATCAATTTTGAATTTCGACAAATCTTAGTGAAATGTTGGGATTTGGCGCCCCCTATGAGTGACAGTATGATGGTTACTTAGGTCTTAAAATAAGTTTCCATCACACAAATGATACTAGACTGGCCCAGTCTCTTCTATTTATTTTACATTTCGATTTATATAAAAGTGTTAATTTTTAGTAAACCAACACTTTCGTTTCCATTTGTATAAAAAAAACTTTGAGTAAACGGGTTTTTTTTCGGTTTTTTTTTTGGAGAGGACTGGCCAATGTTTGGTATGTGGAAAAGACTGGCCACCAGTCTAAAATGATACAATAAGCTCGTGGTTTTCAGTTAACATCGTCCATATTGCGCAACTGCAATGGGGTAATTGTTTTACAGCAGTGGCACATTTGCAGCGGTAATTACTGTACTATTTAATGTTTTGTGTTGAACAATTATAATACCAGACGATATAATCTTGAAATAATGCGCGACGACATTTTGTCTTGCAGTAATAGGTGACCACATTGTCTTATACTAATTATAAAAAAATCGTGAACAACAACGGTATTAAATATTGAATGCAGACATTGACTGTGATCAATAGATTATTATAATCCGCTTATTAGCAATTATTGACGATAATCAGAGGTTTAATCATTATATAGTACCCTTGACTTATGAGATTATTAAGAGATGAGGGACATTGGTTAGAAAATGGACATTTTAAAAATCACATTAAAATAATAAAGTAAGAAGCTTCGGCTCTCCCACGTCTTGTCTGCGATATCATTTTTTTTCAGGGTTCCATTCCTCCCTGATCGATTTACATCAATTTGTCAGGAATAGGTGGCATTGTGATAAAGATGTTGCCTATCAATTTGGACCTTTTTTTCAATGTTCAAGCCAAATTTATTACCCCAGAGTTGTGATTGATCTTGAAAGGATTTTGCCGATTGAACTCACCCTGTGGGGTATAGTTTAGTTCTTGGCCAATTTTCACTACAAAAAAACAAAAATCACGAGACAGAGCGAATTGAATGAAACGGAGTTTAAAAGGAACTGTGTAGTTTACCAACTATATAAATCTGTATAAAACACAGATCCTATATCGTTTCGTTTTTATAGTTCAAAATTTCGCTTTACTTGTCTTTACTACACTAGGATCTGGAAGAGTTGTAACCGTGGACGTGTTCTGGATGATGTAAGGGGTTCGCCAATGAAACGGTCTGTTACGGCGAGTTCATGGCCTTTTGATGCACATAACTGTTGGTAAACCACTAGAAACGCCAACGCTGATTGATTAATCAACGACTCACGTCATAGGGTCAAATGTCGCTCGTTTGACCCTTTACTTGTCAGATCTCCATGTAGTTTATGTATACGAAGTATAAAAAACGAAACGAAACAGATCTGTATTTGAATCAGATTGCAACTATATAATCGAACACATTAGGCCTCTCGGAACCCTCACCCTAACGATTAATAGAAGATGAAAGTGTGTTTAAAACATAAGGGTGATGCCGGAAGTTTAAGACTAGGCCTACAGTGCGTGTAAGAAAGGCCTATATATTATGACAGTGTCAAAAATATTATACACCTTGATCAGAGGCCTCCTTGACCATGAGACCCATATTATAGGAGGGGGGTGTGTGGGCGAATGGTTAGCATGTACGTGCTGTATCATAAAGCCTGTTATTGAGTCAACTGGCGTGGTTTAGAATCCTCGGTTGTACGTGACAAGGAGTAGGATCGCCTGTCCAAGAAGGAGAAGGATCGCCTGTCCAACCTCGTGGGTTTTCTACGGGTCCTACGGTTTCCTCCCACTTCTAAAGACCCCTACGCGCAAGCGAATTATTGAAATAAAATTAAACCATGTGTTAGTCCCGAAATGACCGAGCTTGTCATAGGTAAATCTGGTACTGCATGGTCAAACAGGTGGGACAAGAGAGAAACTGTAATACAATATGTCTATAATATATATAGGGTTACCTATATAACTACCTGTTGGCTAGTCTCAAACAACTCGCTCATTGGTGGATTAAATACTATGCTAGTTGTAGATTTACTATAGAGAGAGAGAGTGTACCGCACTATTAGTCGATTACGCCGTTTTTACTGTCCACACGCGACCGTACACTTTCACGGTTTGTCAAAAAAGGTGAAGCAAAATTTATATCGATGTATACGAACCTATATTTGGTGTATCATATCATCATTTTATGATATAGGCTAAGTACTGTTGGATCAACTGGGATTGTTTAGCTGCATTCATAGAAAAATTTGTTGGAGAATTTTTCTAAAATCGAGGAAATAGAAAGTGCGTTTCATTCATGCGCGTTTAATGAATTTGATAGCTACATATTCGTTTCCCGATTAATCAATTAATTACAGAAGATTGAATGACGTCATTGTGTGTGATCGGATAACAGCTATATTAAATAATTCAGCGCAGTGAATTCTATTGACAACCTTTCCCTTTTTTTGCGATTTAGAACTGGATATTTTGTGTGGGAGTTTTTGTACCCGAAAAAAAAGAAGTTATGAAAGACGGAGTTGGTGCGGTTGTTTGCATAATTTTGCAGACTAAACCATTTTTTATTTTGTTATCGTGACCACGCCATACAGCCGAAAAGTTTATGTATGTCTTATAACTGGTTTTGAATTTTATTTAGAAAAGAAAACCCACGACGATCCACGTTATCGCTTTCTTTATAGGCCTATGGGCCGCCCTATTGCCTAAGATTTATGCATGAAAACTCGTATATAAGGAGTAATGTTAGTGTTCTTTCGTCATGGATACTTAATTGTTTAGTATTTGCAACTTATCTGTATGCCCCAGTGCGAGTACGGAAAGGCAACAACCGACAGGTTCATGACGATATTCACCTTTTTACGTCACTGGTTTAACGTCTCGTGAAGGAAGGAGTGGCCGCAATAATAGGGCCTAATGTCAACAAAACAATATCTGATATAATTACATAGAATTCACAGACAACAATTATTGCATCATATATATATATCTATTTCAGAACTGCTACTTTATCTGACTCAGTTTTTAAACGAGTTTCAATCGCGCAAACATTGTCTTTAAAGTGATAGCGGGTTTTCGGAAATTTGAAAACAAATTGAAAAAAAATATGGCGACTGTTAACAGATTTGGTTGGCCGGATTATTTAGTGTTGGCATCAGTGCCCGTAATCTCTCTAATGATTGGTTTATACCAGGGACTTCGCCGAAGAAAGCAGACGACAGAAGATTATTTGATGGGAGGAAGGGACATGTCGTTTTTACCCGTGGCCTTTTCAGTTCTGGCAAGCTTCCTCTCTGCCATTTCTGTTCTTGGAACACCCGTTGAGATTTACGCTTTCGGTGCCTCGTTTTGGGTGAATGCACTATCATATTTTATATCGGTACCGATCACAGCTCATGTCTTTATTCCTTTGTTTTTTAAATTAAAAATTACCAGTGTTTATGAGGTGAGTAGCATTTATTTTAGTTATAGACCTAGTAGCAAAAGATAGCATTATTATGCCACGGGCGCCGCATTTTCGGAACCACGATAGCTTAGTGAGTAAGACGTTGGTTCGTAGTCTGGGGTCCCGTGGTCGATCCTGGTCTGGACCGAGAAAGTTCATCTGGATTTTTCGCCGTGGTTCGCCCTTGTTCAATCTCAATAAAACACAGATTCTATTTCGTTTCGTTTTTATAGTTCAAAATTTCGTTTTTCTTGTCTTCAGTACATCTAGTGTAGAGTAGGCCATCGAAAGTATAAAAATGTAAACAAAATATAGCTCTGTATTTTATTGCAGAACAGAGGGCCTGGAAAGGCACAATGTACAGTCAATCAGATGGGACGAAAAAACGAGGTCCCGTGTACACTTCGACGTGCACTTAAAATAACCCTTGGCCGTAATGCCACTGTCCGTGCAAAATGTTCCTCATAGCAAACTGTATGGCGCATTACCGTCTTCATTATCCAGTCAAAGCAGAACTGTGGGACGTTAAACCCCATTGTTTGAAGGGGTGGGGGTGTATTACTTTTGACAGCAAATCGTCACGTTTCTCGCGAACCGTCGAATCTGATATATATTTAAGTATTGAGAATTTGTATTGAGAAATTTATACTATGTTGTTCTCTTTGTGGTCATCAAATACCAATATTTATTTATGATGTATTATTTCATACGTATACGTCAGGACACTGGACGTCATTTAAATAAATATCATTATGTTATGGCCACAGAAATAACAACATAGTATAAATTTCCCAATACAAATTCTCAATACTTAAATATATATCAGATTCCACGGTTCGCCAGAAACGTGACGAATTAATAGTAGTATGGTATCTATGTGGAGGAAATTGAATTAATTACTATATGCAAGTAAAAAAAAATATCATGTGTTTTAATCTTTAGTGTAGGAGCGTGGGCGATAAAGTGTCGAATTATAGGACAACGCATCTAGCCAAGGTCGCAATAAAATAATCTTTTGATGAATACGAGTTATTCACCCGACGCACAACCCAGACCTACTCATACTGCCCCTATTGCGAAATATATGCGACCCATTTTAATATAGGACAAATCCATCATATATTTAAACGATTTAAGGTTTGTTCAATGGTATGACACGATCTTGAATAACATCTATGATTGACAGGATACTCATGGAAATAATATAAAAAACGAAGATATGCATAACACAAATATTTAATCAAATCTTTATATTAAACGCTCTTATGTTAACATTCACTTAAGAACGTCAACGGTCTCAATGATCGGCGGTGATTTATTTTTCCGCCTAACCTACTTTTTTTTTTGTATGCTCGATAACTGATTTTATTCCAATATTAGATATTATATATTTTATTATATTGGAGTGAGTTGTCGGGACCTGTCATCAATCAATGTTTATTTATCTAGGTTAACGACATCTTTATATACATTATCACCCTTTAAAAGACCACCTAGTGTCAGGGTGACATCATGTATGCAAACTATATAACGTCTCTTTATCGGGAGTATGTGACAAGGAGTCGTGGGTTTTCTCCGAGGCCTCCGGTTTCTTACCACTGCCAAAGATCCCTACGCGCAAGTGAATTATTGAAATAAAATTGGGAAATTTGTTAGACCCGAAATGACCTAGTTTGTGTCGAGTGGACGTTACCCCGCCCTCCCTTTATCGGGAGTCACTGTGGCTCAGTGAATAGCGCGCTGACTCCCGGACCAGAAGGTCCGGTTTCGATCCCGTTATTCGCTGAGAAAGTTCATCTTGGGATTTCCCAGTGTGCTTGTTAATAAAGCAGACCGAGGGAACTGGCAAGGGTTACTGTCGAATCGTACTGTCCATAAAGCACAGGGTTTTGCCTGTGCGTAAAAGTTAAAAAAAACTCTTGACAGTTGGAATTGTAAATGAAGAGTAAACGGAAACGCAGTTAAAAAACTGTTTGAATTCATATATCTAAACTATGAGTTTAGCTGAATGTCGTGTACGTGGCAAGGCATGATAATGGTATACAAACAAAAGCACGTCAAGTACATCTGGCCGTTGCTGGTTTACTTCACAATTCCCAAACTTAGAAGAAACGTGAACAGTGGTATCCAATCAGCGATAGAGAGCCCCACGGAAACCTTGAACTTTGGAACTCGATTATCACAGGTAGACATTTTAGCTTGAAAGCGTGAGACTTGGCATTCGCGACGACCAAGCAATCTGATACGCTCACAAGCTGGGCTTGTACCCAATCAAACTTAGTGCCGAAATATGCAGGGTATTACGTGAAGGGTTGATAAGATGTATGTAGTTAAAGCGAGATCGAGCCTTCTATTGAAGATGGCCAAGTACAGGAAAATTGCGAACACATGTATCAACCATTCAAGGCTCTAACTAATTGTCGCTCTCTTTCTATCCATGTTTCTGCAATACTCGAATACTAGTTTCGCATTATGTTTATACGTGCGTCATTGAATTCCCTATCGTCGCCATATTGTTATGTATAACAAAACCGGAGAATAGACGGATTATATATTCACATTCTTTTTTTTAATTTTATACCCTGTTGTGGTATTTGTTATTACGCCATCCTCATTCATCAATTTATACAACAAAGGCGGCCAGCTTTATTAAATAATAATCTTTTGATTGACTAGTTAGGGTATGTTTTCTTGGGGTGGACTCACTGTGACGTATTAACAATAATCTTTTGATTGACTAGTTATGGGATGTTCACTTGTGGTGAACTCACTGTGACGTATTAAAAATTCCAACTTTATTAAATAATAATCTTTTGATTGACTAGTTATGGAATGTTCTCTTGGGTTGGGCTCACTGTGACGTATTAAAAAATGTCTGTGCATGAGTACTTGTGTAGATACTCGATATTCTGTGCTTTGATGAACAGTTAAAGATGCATTAAGTAAGATTTTTTAAAATAAATAGCTGACCGTCAGTGCTATACTAGTCCCAAAACAGTATAGCAAAATCAATAGTTTGAAAATTTCATTCAAATTGCTTTTATTCTGAACGAAATTATCTCTGTTTGAACTCTTGACAAGATGAGGCAAATATTGTTTATTATCATAGCAACGATACTTGTTAATCGAGACACAGTCTCGGTTTACCATTTTTTTTAATTGAATCATTAAATGGCGATCATGTTTCAATCCGTTTATATCTCCGCCATCTGATGGTCTAGAGAGTTGATAGTAGGCTTGTGAATAAAGGTCAAAATAATAATTTATATAACATTTGAAGCCCAAATAAAAAAGTGCAATGGGCAGATTTAGCGATTACATCGTTTAGATGATCTGTGCTGTATTCGTGTACTGTTTATTCTAGGTTTTGTTGCTCTTTTCCGAAATTCTGTCCGGATTATCGCCCTTATTGTTAAAATTATTTGACGTTCTAACACCATTCGGCAAACCTCGACAGATTCCGGTACTCTCCGTAACCTTCATCTAGACTCGGATGTATGATAGTCATTGATATGTACCTACGACCATACATTTGCGATGCGGCTTATCGACTACCGATTTACTCTAACAAGAAAACGTTCCGCTTTTACAAAAAAGTCACAAAATCTGGTTAAGCTGCCCACACCCGTTGGTGGAGTCGTCCACACGACTTAGTATAATTTCTGGACACATAATTTATTTGTAAATAGTATAGTTTTTCTGCGTGGTCACCCTTTCTCTCGGTAAATAAACAACAAAGTAAAAAATTTCTGGATATTGTAATACGTTTTTTGGAGTCGTCCACACGATGTATTTTTAATTAGTTTTTTTCTGCGTGGTCACCCTTTCTCCCGGCAAAAAAACAACAAAGTAAATCGTTTTATTCCATAAAAAACAAATTCATTAACAAATTCATAAACAAATTTAGTTGTGGACGACATCACTAATAGTTGTTGACGACATCACCAATGCCTTGTGGACGACTCCACCAACGGTTGTGGACGACTTCGCTTGTGGACGACTTGACTGGCAGCCATCTCCTGGGGGCAACCATGTTTATCCGGGTCCTTTAAAATAGTTCCAAAATGGCGGACTACATCACACAGCCGAGTCTAGATATAGGGCACCGGAATCTGTCGAGGTTTGCCGAATGGTTCTAACACCTGACGTCAACTAGCAGACTATCGCCATTGAAGAGACGACCACTGTCAAGATTGGTCGCATTATTTTAGTTACGCCTTTTTTGTAAATCATTTTAGTAAAGCCTGTACCATAACAGGCCCGGGACTGTACAGCGCAGTGGACGCTTACGTCTGGCCCCCGGATCCATTCACTTGATTTGATAATTGTTTATCTTTTGCAATGTCTATTTTCTGTCTTGTCCGCGGGTTTATCTTGTATATTTTTGTTTTGCGTGTAGCGTGGTCCTCCTGCACTTACTATTAAAGCTGTTTAGTCTACATGTATAAGTAATATCGGTGAATGTCCTGTGTTATTTGCCATAATGAACATATCCTTTATTTAATTAAAAGTCAGTCTTAAAAAATCGGTGAAATAAACAAGGCATTTAATGACGTATGTGTAATTTTTTTTTAATGAAAATTAAGATTTACATTGTGATCGTTTTACCGTGTTTCTAATTTTACACTACATCGTAATAAAATCTCGTTTTACAATCGTCATGTAGGGGATGGGGTCACATTGGGGTGGCCTAGTGTCGAGTTCCGAGTTCCAACTGGCCGGTCACCCCTGGCTTGTGGTCGGAAGGGCCCAGATCATAGGTTGAATTTACTTAAAATAAAAATTTGTCTGCGATATTACTTACAGTGGAAGCGGACAATGAACCCTGAATTAACAAACAATAACAGACTGCAGCAGAGATGGTTCAATTAAATAACCATTTGGGACTGGTCGGTGTAAGCAATATTTTAGTTCGACCGCATGAATAACCCCTTTAAAACTGTATGAAACTATTTGGTACATTGGGGATTTCTTTAGTTCCTGAAACGGAATCTGGCGGTTGAGCGACATGAACATTTTATTTGTCCGTGGTGTATTTCTCCAGATTTTTAAATGGAATCTGGTGGTTGAACCCCATTAACAGACATCTCTGTCCGTGGTGTATTTCGTCAGTTTATTAAATGGAATCTTGCCTTTCAGCCACATGAACATGCGTTAGCCAACTCGACCACGCCGCCCACCCATCCCCGGATTTGAATTTAAAAAAACATATTTTTACGGGGCCGTGAAATGTTTTATTGCATGTTCTGTCAATGGTCTCACGACCTTCCCATCCTATAGCCTTATCAAACAACGATTTGTTCGTATAGTTAACCAGATTTATTTATTTAAAACATAATTTGAATTCAGTGACTGTCTCCTTCAGCTTTAATGACTCCCCTTAAGAGTCCAAAAACTCGGTCATTCACCATTTCTTTTCTTATTCATTCAATTCATTCAATGCACTGTAGAAGTTCGTGCACTCACATATTTATTGAAAGTTAAATATACTATTTGCCATCTTTTCATATAAAAGAAATTTAATTCGAAAAGTAAATAAAATCATGTTGTCTTCGGTATTCAGTGCTTATGTTAACCTACATAGTGCGTAAAGGTACATTCACACAAAGTATGCATAGGATATAGTTATTTCCGATAAAAGGATGACAATTGGGGAATAAACACCCGATCTTTAAAGACAAATACTAGATTCCATGAGAAACACCAAGGTGCGCCATACACAGTGTGGTATGAATGAAATGTTGCCCAGACAGTGGCACTATGGTCTACTCTTATATCGAATTCCAACTGCCAATGGATCTATTACCTATACGTCAATGTATATTCGGGTCTTCTTTTTTGGTCCGACCCCAACGACAAGACAACTGTCCCTGCCAAGTGGAAAACACACTGGAAAATCCCGATTTTCTCGGCCAATGCAGGGATCGAACTCTCGACCCCCGTGTTAATGAGCCAGCGTCGTACTCTCTTAGCCACCGTGGCGCCTTTAATCGTGCTACTTGTTGAAAATACATAATAGTTAAGACCTTCTAACATTTTTAAAGTTCCAAAACCATCTTCTTGAATATATAATGCCCATTTTGTATATCTCTATGACGCCATCATTCTTCCCACAGTTTCATCTACGTCATACTTCGAAATGGACCCCATCTTCCGTCCGAAGCACATCTCTTAAACTGTCCAACTTCTTCTATTTGTGATTAACGTCCACTTCCACCGAAGTTGATATCGCAGATACGTTGTCTTATTTTATTATGCTTAGCGCATACACGTGCAAGGGTCATTCTTGTGGAGCACACATCAACCGTTGTCTATTTTACTAATTAGAAATCGCCCATATTAAAACATACTTGTATTTCCACCGAAACAAATTTGATCTCGTGTTCTCTCTAGACTCGTTTCTCTACCTTTAATGTTCGGTCTCCAATATCTGAAACCCTGAATGTCGCTTAGTTCACCCTTAACACTACGTTCTGGACATACTCGCACATTCTCTCCCTATCTTTAATCATCGCTTATCTAATGTTTCGCTCTCAGAAATAACTTTCCGGCTCGCACTATTTTTGTTTCTCTTCTTACTGATTTCCCCTCCGATTATTTCTGAGAGGCTCCCTATACTTCCCTCCCCTTTCTGCGATATCAACTTCGGTGGAAGTGGACGTTAATCACAAATAGAAGAAGTTGGACAGTTTAAGAGATGTGGTTTGGACCGAAGATGGGGTCCATTTCGAAGTATGACGTAGATGAATCTGTGGGCAGAATGATGGCGTCATAGAGATATACAAAAAGGGCATTATTCAAAAAGATGGTTTCGGAACTTTCAAAATGTTAGAAGGTCTAAACTATTATGTATTTTCAACAAGTAGCACGATTAAAGGCGCCACGGTGGCTAAGAGAGTACGACGCTGGTTCATTAGCACGGGGGTCGCGAGTTCGATCCATGCATTGGCCGAGAAAGTTCATCGGGATTTTCCGATGTGTTTTCCACTTGGCAAGGACAGTTGTCTAGTCTTTGGGGTCGGACCAAAAAAAGATGATGATGATGAAATGGGGTTAAACGTCCTATTATTATGCACCTAACCTATAGGCTAATGGAAGACGGGAGGACCACAAAAAGAAAACCCGAGTATACATTGACGTATACGTAATAGATCCCTTGGCAGTTGGAATTCGATATAAGAGTGAGCCTGAAATCAGTAGTGCTAAATATACGTCGTTTAACGTTTCCCATTCTTGGGTATTTGTCAATGTTCTGGGACCTGTTTCACGAAATTTTAACTAAGATAAAATCCAAATTTTATTAATTTGATTGGATAATATAAGACTAATTTTAGTGCTTAGCCAATTAAAATTAATGTATCTACTAAAATTTGGAATACCTGAAACTAGAAAAGTCGTGAGGATCTGTGGCGGCTTACGGAGCAAGACGCTGGGTCGCTATCCTGGAGGTCCCGGGTTCGATCCCAGTGTTGAGAAAGTTCCTCGGAATTTCCCAGCACGATTCCCCCTTTGTCAATGGTGCGGGACGAATGGCCTGACAATAAACAGCGTCTAGTCGTTCGGATGGAACGGAAAATCGAGGTCCCTGTTTACCCAGGTGTGACCATGGCCAATGATCATCTTTGGATCAACCGGTATTGTCTATATAAAAGAAATGTGTACACGTACAGAAATAGTGTGAGCTTGGCGATAGAGGTACTTCCTCAACCTCGTGGGTTTACTACAGATACTTCGGGTTCCTTCCACAATAATTAACCCTGCGCATGCGTGCACTAAGCATAATAAAATAAGACAACTTGTCTGCAATATCACCTTTGGTTGAAGCGGACATTAAACCCAAATAGAAGAAGTAGAACGTACATCTAATTGTAATAAAGAGAAAGAGAGAGAAATTGGGTTTAACGTCCACTCAACACAACTAGGTCATTTCGGGACTAACATTTAATTTTATTTCAATATTCGCTTGTGCGTAGGGGTCTTTAGCAGTTGTTTAATTCACAGTTTCTATTTACTCTTCTCTAGTCTCCAGTGTCTCAATCTGATTAAAATACAGATCTATATTTCGTTTCGTTTATGTTTATACTTTTATACTGACCGGTTGTGACGTTTCTGGTGGTTTTCCCACAGTCCCGTGACTGCACACCAAGAACTCGCCGTACCAGGCCGTTTCTTTGGCTAATCCTTCACATTAACCAGAACGCGGGTTACATAACAACTCTTCCAGGTCGTCCTACTAGGTCGTTCTATTTCGTCTTACTTGTCTTTACAACACTAGGACAAAGACAATTAAGACGAAATTTAGAACCATAAGAAACGAAAAGAAAAAGGATCTGTGTTTTAATCATATCACCAGTGTTTTTTCTAATGGTCCTTTCTTATTTTTATTGTCTACCTTATTTTGCGGTTCTCTTCTCTGCCTACATCACAACCTACTAACTACTACGTACTAGGATATGTTTTAATAGCACCTGCTTCGCTTGTACATCAGATCGAAAATCATTATATTTTTTTTTCACTTTTTTTTCTGATCAATAACATTTCAATTAACTCTTGTGTCGATATAATTACTATGTGGTAAACTTGATGAAGCATGACGAGAAAAAAATATTCAGTCCTGTTATTGTTTCAGTTCATCTTTCGTTCGTTCATTAGCGGAGGTTAACATCCGCTTCTACCGAGGGTGAAACTGCATACACATATGCCTGTATTATGATCTACGTCTTCTGTGTGTGTTTAACACCCGCTTCCACAGAGGGTGATATCGCATACACAGATTTCTGTACGGTACGTTCTCTGGCCGGCCACCTCTTGCTAGCGGCTGTGGTTTCGAGTACGGGCACTCCGGTTTCCTCCAACTGCTAAAGACCCCTACGCACAAGCGAATATTGAAATAAAATTAAATGTTAGTCCCGAAATGACCTAGTTGTGTTGAGTGGACGTTAAACCCAATTTCTCTCTCTTTCTCTTTATTACAATTAGATGTACGTTCTACTTCTTCTATTTGGGTTTAATGTCCGCTTCAACCAAAGGTGATATTGCAGACAAGTTGTCTTATTTTATTATGCTTAGTGCACGCATGCGCAGGGTTAATTATTGTGGAAGGAACCCGAAGTATCTGTAGTAAACCCACGAGGTTGAGGAAGTACCTCTATCGCCAAGCTCACACTATTTCTGTACGTGTACACATTTCTTTTATATAGACAATACCGGTTGATCCAAAGATGATCATTGGCCATGGTCACACCTGGGTAAACAGGGACCTCGATTTTCCGTTCCATCCGAACGACTAGACGCTGTTTATTGTCAGGCCATTCGTCCCGCACCATTGACAAAGGGGGAATCGTGCTGGGAAATTCCGAGGAACTTTCTCAACACTGGGATCGAACCCGGGACCTCCAGGATAGCGACCCAGCGTCTTGCTCCGTAAGCCGCCACAGATCCTCACGACTTTTCTAGTTTCAGGTATTCCAAATTTTAGTAGATACATTAATTTTAATTGGCTAAGCACTAAAATTAGTCTTATATTATCCAATCAAATTAATAAAATTTGGATTTTATCTTAGTTAAAATTTCGTGAAACAGGTCCCAGAACATTAACAAATACCCAAGAATGGGAAACGTTAAACGACGTATATTTAGCACTACTGATTTCAGGCTCTGTTGTACGATGAATATAACAGCCTGTATCTCCCTACCATGTCATTTTGGTTTCAAATTAATACCTCCCATATAATTATCGGCCAAAAATATTTTTGGGTAAACTCTACTGTATGATTATTCAAAAAAGTGTTTTACAATTAATGTTATACGTGCTCTGCCCCGACTGGGCTAATAAAGACTAAACATTACTCGGCATACCTTCGGGCCCCAATAGGTTCCGGGTCCCTGGACAAGTGTCCCAGCTGCCCCACCCCCTCCTCACGGGCTCAGTTAATGCCGGGATTGTTTACGTCAGCTAATGCCGGATATAACACCAACTCGCTGCTACTGAAAGACATAGATGGTCCATCTTCAATGGAAGGCTTGATCTCGCCTTAACTACATACAGCTTATCAAGCCCTTCACTCAACACTCTACATCTTTCGGCACTAAATTTGATTGGGTACCGGCCCCAACCGTGATCCAATCAGATTCCTTCGTTAAAAG
This sequence comes from Patella pellucida, assembly GCA_917208275.1. NCBI lineage: Eukaryota > Metazoa > Mollusca > Gastropoda > Patellidae > Patella > Patella pellucida. The sequence continues at coordinate 71,911,836 of OU795039.1, forward strand.
AGTTACTAAAAATAAAACTACTTTCAATTTATTTTATTTATCCTTCCTTTAAAAAATCGTCACGATTATCAAGTCTCGCGCTTTTAAATAAAATGTCTATATGACAATCGAGATGAAAGGATCAAGGTTCGATTAATGTCAAGGTCCTAAAACTGCTTCAATTGCCCTTTTTTGGTTTTCTGTGAGTTTCTCCATTGAAAAAAAACTTTCAACGGCTGTAAACTTGTCTCGTTCTTTTTCTGTGGAGGCTGCCATATTTGTTTACTACAGTCACGTGCTACAATGTGAGTGTGTTTTGTGCCACGACCTCTGATTGGACAATGATTTGAATGCTAATTAGTCACGTGTAAACACAACCAGCGTAAAAGTTTAGGAAAAGCCAAGTGTTGAAGCAAGGGTTAGATGTTGTTAAACTCGCGGCCGTTGCTTCAGGAAGATGCAGATGGTCTAGCGCAGATATATCCTTTTCACATCGTAGTGCTCTACTTCACTTCTTGTGCGCAGAGCGTTTGTGACCGGAAGCAACGGTTTGTGATCTGAAGCAACGGCTCGTGACTGGAAACAACTGTCCATGATCGGAACTTGATTAGGTGTGAAAATTATGGCCAACTGTCTTAACCCAAACCCACAATGTCGTCAACAACCGCATGCCCTAGCCCTGTTTACATCTCGCGTCCTTAACAAAATCGGCAATCTTGTTAAAATACATATATATTTCGTTTCGTTATTTTTTAATTCTTTCGATGGCCTCCACAAGAGAAGTAAAACACAATTTTGAACTATAAAAAACGAAACGAAGTATGATTCGTGTTTTAATCACAGAGAGAGAGAGATAAATGGGGTTTAACGTCCACTCCACACAAACTAGGTCATTTTGGGACTAACGCATGATTTTCAATTTTCATTTCGATAATTCGCTTGCGCGTAGGGTCTTTAGCAGTGGGAAAAAACCCACGAGGTTGAGAAGGCGCCCCTATCTCCATGTCACATACGCTCACAATCATATTGGGGTTGTTCATGATAGTGTCGAACGTTTTAGGATATTTACTGCTCAAATCTTTAAAGATACATTATGCAAGAGCTAAATTTATTATTGCAAGTCTTAATTTGGGCTTCAGATGTTATAGATATTAGATATTTTTATTAAACAACTCTGTAGACCAACGGATGGCTCGGCTACAGCTTGGATCTAAATAGGATTTCACTGATTAATTAAATCAGATATGGCGCATCGTGTTGAGATTATTAACTGTTATCTTTACGTCATCAGCTAGATCGAGGCTAAATGGTAAAGTGTACTTAGCGAGGCCGCTGTTGAGCGATATTCCGATGGCATTGAAAACTTTACTTGATAATCGAGATTAGGTAGGTGGAGTTAACGCCTGTCAATCAAACGATAGACCAAGGTGAAGACACGTTTGGCCCCCATTTCTAGTCAAATATTACAACGCTTATAAATTTGTACATAATAAAGTAATTCGACTGAAGTTTCGATATATTCTTCTTTCATCATCTACTTTTGAACAGCTATAGCAAGAATGGCCAACTCTCTATAAAAAACCTTCCATAATGTATCTTTAAACCAAGCCCAGTATCCCTTTAAAAATACAATATTTGGGCTTTTTAATATAACTAGCTTAACTAAATCTTACACACTGTGTCAATTATTGAACGAACAAAGCCGGAAATAATCATCTATGTTGTTTACTTCCGAACAAATTGTGTTTTTATTTTGTAGCGTATTGTATTGACCTCGGTCCGTTTGTTCACTTTTATTTAACATCACAGATCAACACGATTTTCCAATTACATAAATATAATTGATATTAAATAATCAATTGAAAATGAGTTCTGTTTGACAATAGAGAGACGACAAGCCTTCAATAGGCACATGTTCGTGTCAGTGGGTAATGTTCCATCCTACTGTCGATTTCCAAGATAAAAAAAAATAAAAACATGCGACAATAAATTTTAAAGGGCCTGTCGCTCAGATAGACCTTTAAATTTTAATCGTTTGAGATATTACTGTTTGGATGTAAATCAAAGCGATGCGTTCTTACTTTACATTAAAATGAATCAGTATTCTGTTTAAAATGGGGTGGGGGCTGAATGGTCTGGGGTGTGCGCTTTGGTTTGGAAGGTCTGTCATAGAGTCAAGTGGTGAGGTTTCGAATCGTCGCCTGGGTTTTATCCTGGTCCCCCTGATGTTTTTTCCAAATCACCTATTTTTTTGTCGAGTGGACGTTACCCCCCCCCCCCTCTCTCTCTCTCTCGCTTTCGCTCTCTCTCAAAATACAAGTCCACACTTTCTGTTATTAGTTATTAATTATAAGTTATAAAAGCAGCACAAGAATTCTGTCTTTTCATCCTGTGGTCTTTAATGTATTGTTTGTAATGCATTTTTATAGCCTTTGATGATATAAAGGCCATTTCTAGATAGATGTCACCAAGTTCTGAATTTTAATATTAGCATTTGGGCCAGAAATATCTCTACAAAATGGACTCTTTATTCTTATTAACATGTTCTATCGAAATGTCGAGAGCAAAAATATATTAAAAAGGGGCAAACATTCATGAAAAGTACTTGGTTGGTGGTAATGTTTACTAATGAAACCCTCCAAGGTTGTCCATAGTCACATGTTTAGGTATATACTCAAGTAAAGAATTTTAAACAAAACACATAAGTAAAAAAAGCCACATCAAATAAAAGAGATTAAAGAAGATAAGTTATAGTAGGTATTCAGTCAGACAGAATGTTTTGTAATTGTCTACTTCTAAATAAACACAGGGATTTAAAGGCGGCGACTTTTTTGGTTTAATAAAATCTGTATGAATACCACCATCTGGCTTGACGTCGTGGTTTGACCCGTTCAACCTCGTGGGTAAACTACGGGTATTGTGGGTTTCCTTCCTGGGCGTGCGCTTAGCATATCAAAATAGCCCTAAGTATATGTATTTTTTAATGGTCGAGAGAGAGACATTAAAGGAGCTAAATCGCTAATATTTGGGATCCAGAAATTGACAAAATTGGGTCGAAACTCATATAATACTGTAATATGAAAGTATATAAACTGATTTACATTAAATGCCTTCCGTTTTACTCCAATTTCAAATCAGTTATGTTCGGCGAAACAAGCCATGCAGTCTCAACCCAGTGCATTTTTTTTAGCGCCTGGTTATTCCAGTCCACATATGCAGTGTGATACAGTGCAATGTGTCTAGCCTCGTCCCTCGAGTCTCTCAATAAAACTAGGACCGGAGCGCAATATGGTACACGATTCGTGTACCAATGTTAGAAAAATTATTTTATCTTAAATATCGGATATCAGAAGCTCATCTTTTTCTGGTAAGTTTACATCATCAATGTTGATTTAAATTGACCGATAATTCGTGTTTTTGATGTCGAAGATTTTGGAGGATTTTGAGTTACGGACTTAGGTCCTTTAAGTAATATATTGTAACAACAAGAAGACCGCGAGGTCCGATTGTTTTACAATATATTTCTGTCTTAAGCTCGATACCATTAAACAACGTAAAATAAAATAAGACAACTTGACTGTGATATCACCACCGGTGGAAGCGGACATTAAACAGAAATAGAAAAAGATGAAACTAGCCCTACTTCAGGTCGCATCTGAATCAGGTGGACTCGAGAAGGGTCAATTACCAGTTGTTCCCGCGTTCGATCCCGTTGTTGTTCGAGAAGGGTGATTGACTGACTGTTTGATGTTTAACGTCTGCTTCCACATAAGTGATATTGCAGAGTCCTAAGGTTTTGTCTCTATACTGGAAATAAAAGTAGCCTGTATTGCTTCTGTCCAGGAACAATTTCCATCAAAGAAAACTGTATGGCGAAGGCCCATCTTCATTATCCCTGTTGGAACAGAGACTTTGGATGTTTAACCCCATTTCATTTTATTTCTATAAAGACGGTTACATATGGTACGCTGCAAGACATTAAACATTAGACCAGCCCTGTTTTGACATAATCCATTTAAAAAAAGAAAGTAAACAGTAAAACTATGTTAAGTTTATATAAATATGACAATTTCATGACAATTTATTACAATAAATTCGAGGGCTAGCATTACTAAGTAAATTTCTGTAATTCTCGTATGGTACTTTCAAGCGTCACTGTGGAAAAACTGTGTCATATTCTCATAGTATGGCCTCTTGTTGTACTATGTGCTTCCATGCTTGTGTCAAGCCAATGGATTTCTGAGCATACAGTACTTCACGTCCACCCAACAGCCCTTGATAAAGATGGTACCGCGACTGTCGCAGTGCTAGGATGGGACCAAATACTGTGGCTAACATTGGTGTGGATTCATGGAGTCAGGAAGCCCAACCAACTGATCACATCCCCTACGTTGGGATCCAACTTTTACACACATATCAAACCCGGCGGAGTTGGGGGGGGGGGGATAATATGGTTGCAAATACTCTTCTCTCCAGGTTATTGCGGCCCCTGGTCCCTCGCCTATAAGGACCTAGGATGGACGCCCCCCCCCTTATCAAAAATAGACCCGTAATTTTAAGGATGATTTCAAATTAAATCGCTGCATATTACACTGAGTGAATCAGGTCACCTCTAAACGACATATTTCAAACGAAACCCCACTCGTTCAGATTCAAAAAAGAACTGAAATTGGGTTTAACATCCGACTTTTCTACACCGACTGGGCTAATGAAGACGAACATATAAACCATGCAGTGTGCCATTTGATATATTTTGGCTGAACAGTGCTCCTTCGGCCACCTCTTACTTCGAATTCCAGCTGTCATGGGCTTATTCTACGTCGTGTATACGGAACCTTGGTTTTTCGCCCCAGCCGAAGGATTATACACTGTTTATTGTCAGGAACTTCGTCCCATCCGTAGGATTAGACAAAGGTTATTGTCAGGCACTTCGTCCTGCACCACTCATAAGGGGAGATAATCGAGGTACTTTCACTTTCTCGACCATGTCCCTTTAAACCAACGAGAGTCAGTTGAATTAATTGTAGAGGTTTGGGGGGTGAATTAAAGAGACAAATCACGTAGTGTTAAACCAACAAACACACATGTAGGTCGCGAGCTGTTTTACTTTATTTTCATGTACAACAGTAATCCGAATCTGTTAAATTGTTTGTAGGTATACACATGTATATTTAACAGTAATCTCGTCCCTTTATTCTCTCCACAAAACTAATCCCTTCTCGTCATTACCATCAGACCGAAATTTCAACTATTTGGGTAACAAATAAAAAAGTAATCTTTCGACGTTTTGGTAAATAATTTTACTATCTGATTTATATTCAAATCACAATAATCAAAAAACTTTGAACAGATGAATTTGTTTTGCCAAATTGTCTGTCTGACAATGGCTGGCTCAAACCGGCACGGGGCATAATTTCCTTTAATGTTTACAAATCTGTCGAGCCATAGCGTCCCAGTAACCATGGCACTGAGTCAATAAACCGGGAGGTCACGGGCGAAATGTCGAGCCACGGTATCCAGTGTGACCATGGCACTGGCGCAATATACCGGGAAGGGAAGGGTTCTATCCACCTGAAGGCTGAGGAAGTTCCTCGATACTTTCTAGTCTGGTGTCCCAATTAACCCGGCCATTGACATTAATGAAAGACGGATGGTATTATATTTAAAGTCGTCTAGTCGTGCGGATGATGTCTCATATCCACATTATAATGGCATTTGAGATTCGAAGAAACGGTACCGCTGTCCTGACCACCAGGCCAATATTTCGCTCATGGCACACTACACCATAGAACATTCTCGTCTGGTATTAGCACGGTTGGTGCAGAAAATAAAAAAAAGTTCAATTCATCACCTTTCAACCATACACACAAACATTCTACTTCTTGCTAAAGGAAAGATAGTAAGCTGGCACTGCCAGGCAGGATACGCCCACATTTTCGAGAGATGGTTAGAGAACAAGCAAAATCGAAAGTGATTTTTCCTACAATCAAAGGCTATAATTCATTAAATTACAATTTGATATGCGCAAATATCGAAAAGAATCAAGATCTTTAGGTTATAAACATGCATTTCAAGTTTCATCAAAATCGTATTAAAATTGTGACCTATACTGGGTCCACAACCTTGATATACCATATTTTAACACTATAAGCGTACAAACGGTGGCCATTTTGTCTGGCAATTATGGTCCGGTTTCCCTGAAATTCAAACTCAACCTTCCGTATGGTGTAACGGTGATAGAGTCAAGTTTTTTAAATCGGATAATAATCGTGACCTCCAGAGGGACCATAGGCGATTTTCGGACAATCAGGGGCCATAATTCAGGAAGTTATGATCTGATATGTGAAAATAACGAAAGGAACAGTATTCGCGTACAAACGGCAGCCATTTTGTATGGCAATTTTGTTCCGAATTTTCCAGAAATTCGAACTCAACATTCCTTAGGGTGTAACGGTGATATAATCAAACGATTTTTTAAATCAGATAATAATTGTGACCTCCAGAGGGACCACAAGCTAAACAAAGACGATTTTGCGTATAATCAGGGGCCGTAATTCAGGAAGTTACGATCCGATATGCGCAAATATCGAAAGGAACCAAGATCTTTGGGTTATAACCGTGCATTTCAAGTTTCATCAAAATTGAATTAAAATTGTGATCTCTACAGGGTCCACAACCTTGATATCATTCGGCAAACCTCGACAGATTCCGGTGCCCTACATCTAGACTCGGCTGTATGATGAAGTCCGCCATTTTGGAACTATTTTAAAGGACCCGGCTAAACAAGGCTGCCCCCAGGAGATGGGGGCCAGTCAAGTCATCCACAAGCGAAGTCGTCCACAACCGTTGGTGGAGTCGTCCACAAGGCATTGGTGATGTCGTCAACAACTATTAGTGATGTCGTCCACAACTAAATTTGTTTATGAATTTGTTAATGAATTTTTTATTTATGGAATAAAACGATTTACTTTGTTGTTTATTTGCCGGGAGAAAGGGTGACCACGCAGAAAAAGACTATACTAATTAAAAATACATCGTGTGGACGACTCCAAAAAATGTATTACAATATCCAGAAATTATTTACTTTGTTGTTTATTTACCGAGAGAAAGGGTGACCACGCAGAAAAACTATACTATTTTCAAATACATTATGTGTCCAGGTCGTGTGGACGACTCCACCAACGGGTGTGGACAGCTTAACCAGATTTTGGGACTTTTTTGTAAAAGCTGAACGTTTTCCTGTTTGAGTAAATCGATAGTCGATAAGCCGCATCGCAAATGTATGGTCGTAGGTACATATCAATGACTATCATACATCCGAGTCTAGATGTAGGTTACGGAGAGTACCGGAATCTGTCGAGGTTTGCCGAATGCCTTGATATACCATTTTTTAACAGTATTCGCGTACGAACGGCGGCCATTTTGTATGGTAATTTTGGTCCGATTTTTCCGAAATTTGAACTCAACCTTCCTTAGGGTGTAACGGTGATATAATCAAACGATTTTTTAAATCGGTTAATTATTGTAACCTCCAGAGGGACCACAAGCTAAACCAAGACGATTTTGCGTATAATCAGGGGCCATAATTCGGGAAGTTACGATCCGATATGCGCAAATATTGAAAGGAACCAAGATCTTTGGGTTATAACCATGCATTTTAAGTTTCATCAAAATCGAATTAAAATTTTGACCTCTACAGGATCCACAACCTTGATATACTATTTTTTAACAGTATTTGCGTACGAATGGCGGCCATTTTGTATGGCAATTTTGGTCCCATTTTTCTGAAATTCAAACTCAACCTTCCTTAGGGTGTAACGGTGATATAATCAAACGATTTTTTAAAATCGGATAATTATTGTAACCTCCAGAGGGACCACAGGCTAAACCAAGACGATTTTGACTTCTAATCAGGGGCCATAATTCAGGAAGTTACGATCCGATATGCGTAAATATCGAAAGGAACCAAGATCTTTGGGTTATAACCATGCATTTCAAGTTTCATCAAAATCGAATTAAAATTGTGATCTCTACAGGGTCCACAACCTTGATATACCATTTTTTAATAGTATTTGCGTACGAACGGCGGCCATTTTGTATGGTAATTTTGGTCCGATTTTTTCGAAATTTGAATTCAACCTTCCTTAGGGTGTAACGGTGATATAATCGAACGGTTTTTCGAATCGGATAATAATTGTAACCTCCAGAGGTACCACGAGCTAAAATAGGTGAATTTTCGGACAATCAGGGGCCATAATTCAGGAATTTACGTTCCGATAGGTGCAAATATCGAAAGAAACCAAGATCTTTGGGTTATAAACATGCATGTAAAGTTTCATCAAAATCGGTTCAAAATTGTGACCTCTATAGGGTCCACAAGCTAAAAACGTGATTTTTCGTACAATCAGGGGCCATAATCCATGAAGTTTTGATCCGATACATGCCAATATCGAAAGCAGCCGCGATCTTTTGGGGATAAACCTATATTTTAAGTTTCGTCAAAATCGGACAAGAATTGTGACCTGTAGAGAGTCCACAAACAATTGTGGACGGACGGACGGACGTTCGGACGGACGGACAGGGGCGACGACATAATACGTCCACATGAAAATGTGTGCGTAGAAAAATAAAAAAGAGATAAGAGCTTTAACTCTCTGAACTCAAGCTATTAATTATTTTGTTTGTTGATTCCAAGCCACATCTAGCCTGGACCTCCCAAAACTGGCTCATGTTATTCTAAAATGCCACATTTATAACACTGGACCTAACTCTCGCTGCCTGACCTCTGCTGGCATGTTTCTTCGGAAAAACTTATCTACGATGCACCCTAGGGGGAAGCGGCCATGAACCCCTACTATATTATCACAATGTACTACATTCCTGGAGATATACGTTACAGAAATTGTATCGCAAAAAAAAGAATAAAGATTAGATGATAAATGCCTTAAAAATATGAAGATGTATGATTTATTAAAACTAAAGTAAAAACATGACCAAACCCTTATACTGCCCCCAGTATCGTCGAAATCCTGACAGTATTATATGCTTATCTGTGTTTATTTTCAGTATTTAGAACTAAGATCCAATACTAATAACACTGTTGGGGTGTTTTATATTTTCAGTATTTAGAACTAAGATTTAATAGAGTTATAAGACTTTTGGGTTGTTTTGTCTTCACCATTCAGATGGTAAGTAGATAAAGTATTTAGAAAAACAATTAAAGCTATTCATTCTATATACTTTTCATGGTGGGATCATCTTGTTCTTGTTCTTCTTGAGGACGATGCACTTCAAAAAAAGCCTGCTAGACTCCATCAATACAAGTACAATCGACATGAAACATGGCATGCTTGTTCCTTGGACACTTGTGCATCGATTGGCGGACATCGACTTTGATGTGATACCGAAATTCCAAGATGGCAGTGATGTTGTCATGTTCGGTTTCCGGCCTATATATTGCCTATATATTGCGCTCTTGTTTAATTAATTTAACGTAACATTTCATGTGTTAAAGTTATGATAATTTATGACTTTATGAAAATTAAATGTTGGGTGTTTTGGGGTGTTTTTTTTTCTTTTTTTGGGACAATTTTAACATTTGCTATGTAAAAACTGGGTTAATTATGACGATTTTTTTTAAGATATATATTCCTTTACGTTTTTTGACAATTGTAATATTTTGTACGTTGAAACTGTGTTAATTAATTGTGTATGTAAAAAGTTCTTTGTATATTTTAGGTGTTTTATATGGCTGTTGTGTTTTATGCCCCAGCTCTCGCTTTTAGTCATGGTAAGTTTGTATGGGAAAACTGCTACAAATACTCTTGGGGGTTTCATGGCCGAGTGGTTAGCATGTGCGTGCTGTATCATACGGCATGTTATAGAGTCAACTGGCGTGGTTTCGAATCCCCGACTGTATGTGACAAGGAGTATGGTCGCCTGTCCAACCTCGTGAGTATTTCACCGGGTCCTCCGGTTACCCCCACTGCTAAATACTCCTACGCACAAGCGACATATTGAAGTAAAATTGAACTTTATATTAGTCCCAAAATGAGTATTGAGTGGGCGTTAAAAATTAAAGTAGCTAAACCTCTAACTCAAGATTTTCCATGAAATATTCGAAATTTAAAAAATCACCATTCAATCTATACTGTGGGCATATTTACAAAATATACCCCAAAGAACAATAATCAAGGTTATATCATCTTCCCAAATCAGGACTATGTCATCTTCCCAAATCAGGGCTAACAAAGCCGCTGGAAGCAATTTTTGATTTGGGGGGGGGGGGGGGTCGTCCATCCTAAGTCCCCCCTCCCCCTTAGCTCCCTACTCCACCGGGTCTGGCTTAGCCATCTTCACAAATCAGAGCTATGTCATCTTCTCAAGCAAGGGGTATGTCTTCTCAAATCAGGGCTATGCCAACTTCTCAAATCAGGACTATGCCATCTTCTCAAATCAGGACTATGCCATCTTTTCAAATCAGGACTATGTCACTTCCCAAATCAGGGTTATGCCATCTTTTCAAATCAGGACTATGCCACTTCCCAAATCAGGGTTATGTCATATTCCCAAAGCTATGAGAAATGGTATCAGATATTTTAGAATGAGTAAGCATCGTTTATGACACTTAGTATACTTCATATGGGTCTACCATGTGAATAAATGTCCGAATAACAATTGACATAACATCTGAGGCTTTAAAATACGCCCTTAGATGGCCAATATTTTGTTCTCGCATAATACCCCTTTAATTTGCAATGGTGTGTGGGGGGGTGTCTGGAAATATGTAATCGTTAATGAATAAACATGATTTACGCATTAGAAGAAGATGGGAAACAAACTTTAATAGTAATTTCCTCTTTTTGGATTGATGTTTGGAAATTCCAAGTCTCATGTACATGCGTGAGTTAATTAAACCCGAGTATCCCAATCTCACATGTGGTTTGGATAAACATGCCGCATGCGTGAGTTAATCATACCCGAGTATCCCACTCTCACATTTGGTTTGGATAAGACTTTGGCAATAATTCCATTTTTTTTTTAACTGGGATTTTCAACTACTTTATTAGTCATAAGAAACAAAATTTAGCAGTAATTTCCTATTTTTGGATTGATGTTTGGAAATTCAAAGTCTCATGTACATGCGTGAGTTAATAAAACCCGAGTATCCCACTCTCACGTGTAGTTTGGATAAACATGCCGCATGCGTGAGTTAATTATACCTGAGTATCCCACTCTCACATGTGGTTTGGATAAGACTTTGGCAATAATTCCATTTTTTTTCCGGGATTTTCAACTACTTTAGTACTCATAAGAAACAAACTTTAGCAGTAATCTTCTCTTTTTGGATTGATGTTAGGAAGTCCAAGTCTCGTGTACATGCGTGAATTAATTAAACCCGAGTATCCCACTCTCACATGTGGTTTGGATAAGACTTTGGCAATAATTCCAAATTTTCTTTAATCTGGGATAACTAATTCAATAATCATAAGAATTATTTCTAAAAGATTATTATTGAAGATGACATTAGTAACTGGTACCGTGATGGCTCAGTGAGTAAAACACTGGCTTGTTGGCCTGGAGGTCCCGGATTCGCTCCCGTATTGGCCGAGACTGTTTCTCTGAATTTTCCGGTGCGATTACCCACTGTCAATGGAACAGGACGGAGGACCGGACATTGACAGCTATCTAGTCGTTTGGATATAAGGAAAACCGAGGTCCTGTGTAAATATTGGCAGTTGGAATCCCCTTCATGGCGTAGGACGTTAAATATCATTTCATTTCGATATGAACAAATATATTGTTACTATCTCCAGATAAAAGCAATAATTTCCCTCAGGTGTGGGAACAAATTCCATTCACTTCTACTTCATTGTTGAAGATCTGAGAGAGTATCAGACACAAAGCACTTGGTAAAAACAAGAGATTGGTTACATTGCTTTGGGCCAGATATTTACTAGAACAATAAATACGGGACTGTTTATTATTATCTTGTAGATAACTTAATGTCCATTAACTACTTGGTATATTCATCGTCGACGAGAAGAAATACGAAAGTTTTTAATCCCGGTTTCTATTTGTCATGGGTGCGAAACCCGTCGTCCACCCGTGTGCCCATTGTCAATGGTGCAAATAGAAGGATCTCTCGAGGCTGGACAGGCGACCCTACTCCTTGTCACATACAAGCAGGGAATGACTGACCTTATGATTTAAATCACACCCGTTAAACCATTTGGCCACCGAATGCTATGAATCCGCCGTGGAATTGGGGTGAACATTGTTTTTTTAAATTTTAAATCCTAGTTTTTAACAAGTGATTACGTCTTAGTAAACAGCCTATTGTACGTCATAATCAACTCTCGATAAAAACGTGATTTTTATTGGATTATGATCCCATTTGCTGCTCAATTTTCATTCATGATTTAGACAATGTATTTTATTGTACCGACATTAATAATTGTGATCGAGCCTAGGCCGAAAATTCAAGGCTAAAACCTCGGTGTTCACAGTGGATCAATTTGACTGAAATTTCTAGCAATTTCCCTTTACGTTATGCAGTTTTTAACTATTATAGCGAGAACTGCCAGTTCTTTATCTTATCTCCCATAAGTCTATTTGTTCTAAAATAATATAATCGGAGTTTTTTCTACTCAAGTAATACGACTATTTATCCAAATCTTCCAATAAAGCTGGTACGATTGCTCGAAGGTTGTTGTGAATAAGTGGAATAATTATATGTGTGTGGCGGAGTGATACGAATTTGTTGATATTAGGTTTTAAACAAGACGTTATTTGACATTTCTACACCGTCGTCTGACCCCTGTTTATTTTTCTACAGTAATGAGCACCATTTTCACAATAATGGAGTTTATTTTTGTTGCCAAAATAAAGAAGTGAAGGTAAATGAACTGGTGTAGGCTATATCATCGGTAAGGGGATTTGATCGACTTCTTGTGTGAAGAAACGTCGACTGCCCAGTGAATTAACAATATTAAAGCCCCAATACCACTCTTGTTGTAACTAAATAATATGATACAATCTTTTTCGGTCAACAAATTGTACTTTTTTACAATATTCCAACTAATAAAAAAATGATACAAATTTCACCTTAACACACCTAATTTAAAAAATTGGAAAAAATCAACTACATGGTTTGAAAAGCTTTACGTAAACACTTTCAAATGGACCTTGGATTTGAACATAATTTCGAACCCTATGGACAAGTAAAATAGGATGTAATGGATAACTTATACAACAGGTAGGACACTTAAACATCTAGCAGTTAGAATGAGGCAAAAAACAATTCTGGACCTGTCAAGCCAGCAAGAGTGTTATTGTCCCTTTAAACAAACTGACTGGGGCCTGTTTTAGTAGATTGATAAGAAAAATTAGATTGATTTTAGTGCTTATCCAATTAAAATTGAAGATCTACTAAAATTTGGAATTTATCTTAAGATAAGATTTCGAGAAACAGGGCTCTGGTATATCAAAACCGAAGTCAAATATGTTTTCTTTGCTTGAAAAGACGGGAGAACACTCGTCGAAACGTCGCTGAAATAAACCCTTCAAGTAACTTGTATTCCATATAATTGTGTCATGTGTTATTCTCATTCAGTTACTAAATTCCACTTATGTTTTCACAGACACACAAAATTAGTAAATAAGAGGAATTTCTAATTAGCGAACGGTACAACTACTATATGGTTGATGTGTGTACAAACGTCTCTTGGGCGGTTAATGACCTATTCTTCGGAAACAAAACTTATCTTCGTGAAGCCTAGTCCAGCTCTGAACGACAGACTTCGTTTTACTCGTCGAGTAAAACGAAGTCTGTCGTTCAGAGCTGGACTCCGTGAAGCCTAGCTAATGTCGTCCTACTACGCGATAAAACTGACGGCGACTAACGGCAACTGACAGCTTATGTCGCTACGACCGAATTTATTCAGGACTGAATCACTGGACACAATCACGAGCAACCAGTTGATCACAGTAGTAAGCGCGCTCATGTCGCCCGGCCATTCGGCAAACCTATGTCAGTTGAAGATAAACTACGGGGAATTATACCTCGAGAACCACTGATAACTTCTTTATTGTGCGCATTTCTTTCTAATAATTTCTCTTAATATTAAAGGACAGTGCCGGACAAGACCCACGAGCAAATGGGGCGCGAAGGTTCGAGGCGCGAGCGTGGAGGGGGGCCATACCTGTGACATGACCCACGAGCAAATGGGGCGCGAAGGTTCGAGGCGCGAGCGTGGAGGGGGGTCTGGGGGGATTCTCCCCCCATAAAATTTTGAAAAAAAGACAGCCGCAAACCCATTTTCCAAGCACCTCAGGCCAGAGCAGCAGGTGGAGATATATGGTGACCTGCGAGCACTTTAATCACACATCCTCGAATACGAATAGAGAAATCAAATTTGTCATAGTCAAGAATTCACAGAATTTGTCATATTCAACAGTACAGATAGTATGCTAGATATTCACTGTTCCAGTTTTTGGCCATTGATCAGGTTTTAATGACTTATCAAGAGCTGGGAGTGAAATTAGTTTCTTCCAACAAAATCTATCTTTCTGCTTTTCTTTCCTTTCCTTTCCCTGTTTCCTCTCCTCCCCTCTTTTACTACCTTTTCTTTTTCTTTTTTTTATTTATCCTTTTTTTCTTTGAGGCTTAGGCCCATATTTTTTTTTCGGCTTAGGCCCACTTGCCATTGGCAAGAGGGCAAGTGGGCCCAGTCCGGCACTGTTAAAGGAGGCAAGTCTTTAACCCAATACCGTCCACATGTTGTTATCTTACAGTCGAAAGTTGGACTGCTGATATCAAAAATTTAAGACATGAAAATTTTGAAATGTGCACACGAATGCTTTCGATCGCCAGTTGTATGAAGGACTCGGTAAACGAGGCTAAGCGTAGGAGAATTCTACCGGTGTAGAGTGGAGTAACCAGACGCCAAAGACTGCCATTTAATCCAGACTCTTCGCGTATTTTGCCGAACATAGCTGATTAGAAATTAGAGTAAAAACAGAAATTTGTGAATGCAAATCAGGTTATATACATTCATATTGCATTATTATATGCGTTGTGACCCATTTGTGTTTATTTCTATGTGCCACTGAATAGCGATTTAGCTCCTTTATTAACATTGTCATTAATAAGTAAGACAAGTAAAAATGTCCATCTTTATTTTCAGTAAGTGGTCTATCTTTATGGGTATCTGTATTAGCAGTTGGTGCTGCCTGTACCATATATACCTCTATTGTAAGTTCTTATTTCACATTTAATCACATAATGTTGACTTTGTTGGGGTAGTCGACTTGGTTCGAATTCCCGCATAGATCGAGAAGGTCTTTCGGGTTGAGGCTTCTCACCAATGCAACGAGGGTTCAATCCCAGCTCAGGGCATGCACTTTATCGTGTAAGTGAGAGGGATATTCGGTCTCCCGTCCGATCAGGCAGGTTTCCCCCGAGTTCTTCGGTTTCTTCCTACAGTAATGATCGAAATCATTCGCACGATCTGTGCCAAGGGCCAAATTGAAAAAAGGCCTCAGGTATAATTTGCTACCCTTGTAAAATAACGCGATTATTATTATTATTATTATTATTATTAGGCTCGTAGAATGAACGTGTTACTCCGTGTACATTGATGTGCACGTAAGAGCAGTCGGGTTATTGGAGTTCGGAGCAGTGGGAGAGAGTGCGGTGGGGCGTTTCCACCTCCACTCGGGTTCTCGGGTTACCCGCCCCCCCATTGCACAAACAAACATACAAATGACAAATATCAGGTTTATTGAAATCCGTTTTCCTCTTGTCAACTTCACAGGGCAAAGGGTCTGGCAAGGATATGCGTCTAGTCGTTCGGGTGGGACAACATGAGGTCCACCCGTTTGCTCGCTGGCTTTCCGGTAGAAGAACCATTGACAATGCAAAATTTTCCCGATAGCACACTCTATGGCGTATGCCCGTCTTCATTAGCCCAGGTAAGCAGAACAATAGGACCTTCAACTTCATTTGATTTCATATCAATTCGTATTTTTAGGGTGGATTACGAGCCGTTGTATGGACTGATTTCTTCCAAGTATTGGTTGTTATATCAGGTTTATTAGCCCTGGTCATCAAGGGTTCTATGGATGTAGGAGGATTTGGAACAGTTTGGGAAAAGGCGCGGGAAGGTGGGCGGCTCAATATGTTCAGGTAATATTATAAGATGGATTAGTAAAATTAGAATAGTAGAATAATAACATTTATCTTATCGGAGATTAATCTTCGGCTTCGGTATTTTTAAATTCACACGTGTACACCGGGATAGAACAAGAGACCTCCAGGTTAGTCAGCCATAACGTCTTAATCACTGAGCAACTATGGCTCCTCGGCGAAAAAGACCATCTATTATTTGGATCAAATAAACTTTCCGTTGATAAAAATATTAACATTTTTAAGACCTTACATGAGTTTTTTTTAACCTTTCTCAACGATTCTGAAAATTATTATTTTCAATTTTTATTAAAATTCCCTAATTTGATATATCATATAAGTTTTTCATTTTTTATCTAATATAATTACATGTACTGTAAATATCTTGTATATATGTAAATACTTTATTATTGTAAATTATATTGTATACAGGGAGAGGGTTTTCACATAGGCTATGCCTGTTACCCAATCCTATTCATGTTGTTTGAATAAAATATGTTTATACAAAAGAAAAAAGACGCTGGATCACTAATAAGCTTCTCTGGATTTTCCATTGTAAGATTTCGAAACGGGACAGCGACTAGTTTGTTCAGTGGAACGAACGACCGGGGCCCCGTAATACGTCGGGGTGCACTTAAAAGACCCCCTAAAAACAAATAGGACGGTAAACCCAATTTCATTTCATTTCATTTGGAAACACGCTATGGCACTTCGTCTACATTAGAATACGCGATTGGCTTTCCGAAAATTGTCGAAGTGTTCGTCCTGCACAAAAGATGTGTAAATTTATCTTTATTTCACAAATCTTATAGTTTTGATCCAGATCCAAGACATCGTCACACAGTGTGGAGTTTGATCATTGGTGGAGCAGTTACAACACTCAGTGTTTATGCTGTCAACCAAGCCATGGTACAAAGATATTTATGCGTAAAGAATCAGAGAACTGCACAAGCGTAAGTTTAGCCACGCAGGCGTATCTGAAGAAGGGTTAAAATTGCATAGATAGTTTCGGATAGTTTAGATAGAGAATATTTTGCGGTACATAGCAGTCCATGATGACACTATATAAACAATAATAGATGGAACTCATATCAGGTCAAGATGGAACTATATAAACAATCCATGATGGAACTATATAAACAATCCATTATGGAACTATATAAACAATCCATAATGGAACAATATTTAAAAAATCCATAATGGAACTTTATAAACAATCCATGATGGAACTATATAAACAATCCATAATGGAACTATATAAACAGTCCATAATGGAACAATATACAAAAAAATCCATAATGGAACTTTATAAACAATCCATGATGGAACTATATAAACAATCCATTATGGAACTATATAAACAATCCATTATGGAACTATATTTTTAAAAATCCATAATGGACCTATATATACAATCCATAATGGAACTATATAAAAAAAAACATAACCATCCATGGTATAACTAATAATGATCTAAGTAATTCTATTCTCAATTTTATCCGCCAAGCTACCTTGATTAGTTGCTCAAATTACATAATCCCAACCCCTAAAACTCATATGTGAAATAGCTTTAGTTAACATTCGCCAACAACTGAGAAAAGACTTTCTTTAAATATCAATTGACACACTTTAATATTTTTTCAGGACAATTTATTTTAATCTACCAGGAAATATCATCACCACTACCATATTAACATTATTAGGTCTGGTAGCCTATGCTAAATATAAAGATTGTGATCCATTACATAGTGGTAAAATTACACAGATTGATCAGGTTAGTCAAGCATATAAGACGTATTAAAAGGCATATCTTACAAGATAATGATTAGTTATTTGAGAAAATGCCATTCTTTTTACTAAATTTGGCTGTCATTTTTTAAAAATGAACGGCACCAAGTGAAAAATTCAATTTTTGACCAAAAAATTGTCAAATTAGTTATTTTCGGTATATTTCGCCTATAAAACCACATTGTGTTTGAAAATTTTCCAAAAAAAAAGCTATTTATTATTCCTTCTCTACAAGCACCGGGAGTAACCTTTTTGAAAACGGCAGGGTTGTGGGAACCGTCATTTCTGAGTGAATCTGGCAAGCACTAGCTACTTTCACGAACAGAATCGTAGAGTGGGTGGGGGTGGTGGAGGTGTTCTCGGAATTTGGAACTAGTAGATCAGTTGAGTCAAGGGGTAGAACAAGCCTTTTCGAAAACTATCGGTCCTTTGGAACGGTCATTTTCGAATAGAGCTGACAAGCGTTTGTTACGTTGACGACCAAAATTGTAGTTGGGTGTCGGGCCCCCTCTTGGAATTTAGAACTGATTTTTAATCAAGTATAAAAAGAATGACAAACAGTCTTCTGAATTGTAAGTGAATGCACTTTCCTCCATTCCTTTCAGGGGGAGGGGGTAAATGGGGTTAAACGTCCACTCGGCACAAACTAGGTAATTTCGGGATTTTTAATTCAATCATTCGATTGCGCGTAGGGGTCTTTAGCAGGGGGAGGATATAACCCACGAGGTTGGTGGACAGGCGACCCTACGTCTTGTCGAATGCAACCGGAGAATCGAAATGACGCCAGTTGACTCAATGACAGACTTTATGATAAAGCGCATATGTGCTAACCAGTCGGTCACCCCCAGTCTCTGTGTTTGACTGTAAATATTTACAAGCGTTGATACTATCAAGGGAGTAAATTATTCCAAAGTGACGCATATTAATACGAAAGGTAGATGTATATGCTAACATTTTAAGATATATTTTTCAGCTAGTACCATACATGGTTTTAGAAACATTGGGTGTTCTACCAGGTCTAGCTGGATTGTTTGTGGCTTGTGTTTTTAGTGCTGCTCTAAGGTAAGCCATTTTCATTTTCCTCGCACGGGAAAATATATTTTGAATGGGCTTGGAAACTTTCAATTCATGGGGGCGGGGGGTCTCCTTCCTCCTTTGGGAAATTTTTGGAATATTTCTAGATTACTACTAATGGACGTTTGCAAATTTCAAATCGGGGTGAGGTGGTGAATCTAAAGGTGTCAAATGAACACCAACCTAGTCGATCGGGTTCTCGTGCCACTGTCCCCACCTGCGTTCGACGGTCAGTGGCCGTCCACAATATCATGTGTCCACTCTAAAGTTTTTGACGGATTTTTGTTAAATTCATCGGGATTATTATTGGGTCATAATGAATACCCCTTTCGAAATTCAGAATATACTGATCGCATATTTCCAACTTTCAAATATTGTGAACGCGATGAAACGCAGGGAAAGATCTTCTTGGAGCCATAATGAAGAATTACATGAAAATCATAGTTTTCCCATATATGACGAAGTAGGGCAATGCAGATCAGGGGAGAATGCATGATGAAGTAACTTTTCGAAATTCACTATTTACGGTTGAAAAGTGATATTATGATACACATGAACCCAACGCGGTATATCGTTATTTGTGGGAGTTTGTAGAAGGGGTTTGGCTAAGTTCTAGTCTAAGTTATGGATTATATACCCAATATATATAACAGTACTGACTGTATCATGTATATGTTATATATTACAGTACTGTATTATCAGGAATAAATGCATATATTATAGTACTGTATCATCAGGAGTAAATGCATATATTATATATTACAGTACTGTATCATCAGGAGTAAATGTATAATATATATTAAAGTACGGTATTATCAGGAGTAAATTATATATTATATATTACAGTACTGTATCATCAGGAATAAATGTATATATTATATATTACAGTACTGTATCATCAGGAATAAATGCATATATTATATATTACAGTACTGTATCATCAGGAGTAAATTATATATTATATATTACAGTACTGTATCATCCGGAATAAATGCATATATTATATATTACAGTACTGTATTATCAGTAGTAAATGCATATATTATATATTACAGTACTGTATCATCAGGAGTAAATTATATATTATATATTACAGTACTGTATCATCAGGAGTAAATTATATATTATATATTACAGTTCTGTATTATCAGGAGTAAATGCATATATTATATATTACAGTACTGTATCATCGAGAGTAAATGCATATATTATATATTACAGTACTGTATTATCCGGAATAAATGTATAATATATATTACAGTACTGTATCATCAGGAATAAAAGCATATATTATATATTACAGTACTGTATCATCAGGAGTAAATGCCCTAGCTCTAGTATATCTAGAAGATGTAGTAAAACCAATATATAAGTCGAAGAAAGGAAACCAGATGGCAGATGGTTTAGCTAGTTTTGTATCTAAAGGTTTGGGTAAGTACAATTGCCACGTGATCTTTCCAGTCATATATTTTATCGTTGCAATTCTGTAAATTTGGTTAAATTAAAAGGTAATGGTTAGGATGGATTTGGACAGTTCTGGAAATAATCAGAATAAAACGACACAGTTCTGGAATTAATCAGAATAAAACGACACAGTTCTGGAAATAATCAGAATAAAACGACACAGTTCTGGCAGTAGTATGGGTGACATGAAACAGTTGTATAAGTGATAAATGCCCCTCACTCGGAAAACCTCGGTACCCTATATCTAGATTTCCGAATGAGATGGCCCTGAAAGGTTCTGACAGAACACCCTGGCTCGTAACAACCACATAAATTAACATCGTAAGATGTGCGGCAGATTCATTTCTTTTTGTTTGTTTTTCAGCCTTGTTCTTTGGTGCTTTGACCGTAGGTCTAGCGTTTTTATCCAGTTTAATGGGCAGAACTATTTTACATATAACACTCAGCTCCTTCGGTATGACCGGAGGACCTTTATTAGCATTGTTTATATTAGCAATGTTCTTTCCTACAGTTAATTCATGGGTAAGTAAATAGAACGTTATTTTATTGTATCGGTCGGTCCGAAAATCTTTATATTTTTTGAGGAGTATTATTTCTAGCCTAGCCTAATTACTGAGTAAGGTTCTGGAAAATATTACCGAAATGTCTGTGTTGGAATTTGTCCGCATAAAATCCCGCCAAGGACGGGTTATATAGGACCTGTGAAATTTTAAAAAAGATTGTACATGGTCTTCGATTTCGGCTAAAAAATATAGGTTTGGTTCGATAACCGTAAACACCGGTATTTTGAATATTGGCCTTAGGCGAATCATTATTTCCCCTATTTCTGATTGATGCTAAGATGTAATTATTTATGTTGACTATGTTCTTCATCCACGACATGGGCTAAATCGTTTCTTGGGGAGGTCCTCTGTTGCCGGTCCCTGCCCGTTCTTCATAATCCAGGTGCCACGATTTATCAGTGGCGCAGCAGGACGGGTGATGGCTTGATTGCAAGCAGTTGGAATCCGATGAATCAAAGGTGGCAAAATGTCCGTAATATCACATTGCATGCTGTATGCCACGTTTTCATTAGCTCGCTTGATGCAGAAAAGTAGGACGTTTAATCCCCATTCCATTCATCCATTTGCCTTTCTCTATATCTTTCTGGAACACTAGATACCACTTAATTCAATTTATGTTGTAGCCTACTTGTGTTTTCCAATAATAATATAATATGACCTTTTGTATTTTTCAGGGAGTGGGTGTTGGCTTAATCTCAAGTTTAATATTTAGTTTTTGGTTAGGAATTGGAACCATTATCAGCCGTCCGCCATTACCCATTCTTTCTCTTAAAACTAGTGAATGTCCTATAACACAAACTGTAATTAATAACATCACAGAATCTGTAAAACCATTTGTGACGTCAACTATTATGTATGACGTAGACAATAATATGACGTCATATTCAACAGGTGCGCTGGAGACGTCCACGGCAGCTTATGTTTCTAGATACAGGTACACATTATTTATAAATAACGGCGCATTTACCGGACCTAATTGATGACCAAACAAACAATACAAGATGACGTTATTGTCACTCGGTACCAGTGGCAATAATATATCCCAAGAATCCTTCCTGATCATTGACCGGATGCTAAAATCTTAGTACAAATTTAGATCTCTATTGAAACGTTAATATATTTTAATGCCATACAATCCTAGTGTAGACTAGAGCCATTGTCGTGGACGTGGTTACATGCAGTGGGCTGTATTAGGGCCAGTATTGTTGTCACGGTACAGAATTGACTACCGAGTACGAGTTACCTCGCGTGATCCGGTAGAATGGGGTATAGAGTAAGAAAGTTTCCTTGCAGTGTGATATTATATCCAAGACCTTTACATCGAATTATGATAAGGGCTAATAACTCCCCGATAGTAACGGACGTGCCAGTAAAAAGAAAACG
Source organism: Patella pellucida (assembly GCA_917208275.1). NCBI lineage: Eukaryota > Metazoa > Mollusca > Gastropoda > Patellidae > Patella > Patella pellucida. Next base: position 71,934,276 of record OU795039.1, read on the forward strand.
AGAAATAGATATGGAATAACCGTTTAAATCCTGTCCATTTACAATCTGATTAAAATACAAATCTATAATTCGTTTCGGTTTTTTAATATTTTCGATGGCCTACACAACATGAAGATCTGAAAAGCTGTAGTTCACGGCAGGGGTCAAATGAGCGCATTTTGACCCTATGATGCAAGCCATTAATTAATCAATCGGCATTGACGTTTCTGGTGGTTTTCCCGCAGTTCCATGCACCAAAAGGCCAAGACCTTGCCGTAACACAGACCGTTTTACTGGCTTATCTTTCACATCATCCCGAACACATCAATGATAATAACTCTTCCAGATCCTAGTGTAGTAAAGACAATAAAACGAAATTTTGAACTATAAAAACGAAATTAAATATAAATTGTGTTTAAATCATGTCCATTTATAATAAAATATTTGTGATAATGTATATAAAACTATGAAATAGACGATAATAAGTATGTTTTGTTTGTAGATATACTGGTTTAGAGATATATCGTGTATCATATTGGTGGTATAGTAGTATAGCAGTTATAGTTGGTATTACTGTAGCTTTGATTGTTAGTTGTGTATCAGGTTAGTAGGCAGTCGTACAATGTGTAGGATAAAGCAGGGGTCTTTAACAGTGTGAGTAAACCGGAGGACCCGGAGTAAATCCACACGGCTGGACAAGCGACCCTACTCCTTGTCACGTACAACCGGGGATTTGAAACCATGCCAGTTGACTCAATGACAGGCTTTATGATTCAGCGCGCGCGTACTAACCATTCGGTCACCCAACCCGCTTAAAACACATTTCTATTTACGCTTCTTCACAGTCATGATTTCTTAAACTATAGGTGCACAGCAGTTTGCAATGTACACAGGGCTTTATCTTGTCCGGCCTTTCGCTCTGCGCCACTGACGAAGGGAAATCTCAGGTATGGAATATGCAGAGGAACGTCCAACTCCTTTTAGGATCATAATACGCCATTATAGGACCTTAATCAAGAGAGTTTTATAGTTTATTTGCATTTGATATTTTCATTAATGTATGTTTCAACTATTTTAATAAAGAGAAATTATTTCAGGAGGTCAGAAAAGTCCCATTAATCCAGCGTTAATTATTCCTGTATGGCGGAATATCCAGTCTTTATTTGGAAAGAAGTCAAAATCATTGAAAATCACTAAACACGAGGTATTTATCTTTAAGACACACTTAGCAAAATGTCCAATAGACAGTCGTGATATTCTATTATCAAAAGAAAATATAACCGTATGTTAGTCTCAGATCAATCTGATTAAATACAGATCTATATTTCGTTTCGTTTTTTATACGTTTGATAGCCCACATTACATGAAGATTAGGCAAGTTATAGAGGGAGTTCACGTTAGGGGTTAAATGAGAGGCTTTTGACGCTATGACGCCAGACATTGATTATTCAATCAGCGTTGACGTTCCTAATGGTTTACAACAGTTCCGTGCATCAAAAGTCCAATAACTCGCTGAAACAGACCGTTTCATTGGCTAATTCCTCATATCACATCATTCAGAATAATTCTTCCAGATCCTAGTGTAGTAACGACAAGTAAAACAAAATTTGAACTATCAAAATGAAACGAAATAGAATCTGTGTTTTAATCAAATTGCTCTTAGATTGACACTCCATTCCTATCCTATAAATAAGACTTATTGGAGATTTTATATGTGGTATTTTATTTTCATTTCAGCGGTTACAATTAAAAGAGTCTACATAACAATACAAGTCTTGTGTTGGTTTGCGGAAGAGAAATTTGTGTCGCGGAATCGTTTGTAATTAATTCAATGGTGTATTGTGGACGAAGGTTTTGCGATCCGGACGACGTGGCTGAATAGACATATTGTGTTCTTCAGTGTTCAAAGAGCTATAAGACGACCATTCATTGCCCGGATATAAAGACCCATCATTTGACAGTCTGCACACAAAGAAATATTATCTTTTAGAGCAGAGCTCTGCCTTGAATGACCGCCATATTCAAAAAATAGTATTTACTATTTTAAAATGTGGTTCTAATCCGCTGTACATCTGTCATACGCACATGGACTAAATAAACATTCTCAATATTGTCGAAGCATGCTTTGCGTTTTTAACTAAAATCGCTGATTTAGGAATTAAAATGTCGGTCAACTAACTTCGTGTCTGTTCTCAAGCTGAGCTGGTTGCAGACAGACAGCGTAAACTTCGTATGATTATTGACATGTGCTTTTAATTGACAAAATAGACGATGTATTTAAATATTCGATAATCGATCAAATTTGTATGTAACCAATGATAATCAATGACTGTTAATGTTTTTGTTTAGTGTTTTTTATGGTTATTAAACATTATCGTATGGTTAAGTCATAATATATATACAATACAGAAAGGTTTTAAAACTATAGCATTGCAGACGGAAAATTGTAATTGTATAGTTCCATCATTGCACAATAAGGACTGTTGGCCCTAATTTTAGGTCAGGCCTATCCTATAATCTACAGATGATTTTGTTGGGAGTTAAAGGTGTGCTACGGGAAAAGGGGGATCCGTGAAAATAAGATAGCCCAGTAAACGCAGTATGAAATTGTTGGTTTTCAGGTTTCCAGTAGCTGATACCAGAATAGCATTAATGGGAAAGCCGGTTGTGCGTTTTGAGAACAGGCTACCAATAAATTTGTCAAATTTAGATGACCTCAGCCAGTGCTTAACAAAGATTTTTGAGAAAATTATTGATACATTACACACCCAAAGTCCCAACAACTATATCATGGACATCTCGATATACAGAATTAATGCAGGGTCATCAAGTGGAATAAGATCGGAACCCCTTTGCCAGATTTTTACCTTGTACCTTGATATGATACTTTTCTATCACATGTAATAACCCCACTCACAGATCTCTCCGTGTATATACCCACTTGCTGCTCTTGTGTCTACATTGATTGTATATCATTTGCTTCAAACATATTTCAGATTCGTTCATTTATTTGAAATAATATAATATAGATTGTTTTGAAATAAAGTATAATGTAAATAAAAAAGTTAAAATTGCTTCCTAATTGATTTGAAACCATGTCTTTCATCTATAGGTTGAGTGAAATTCCTATGGGCTACTTGATCTTTCCACGGGACGATATACCTTCTGGATTGTTAGCAGGTGTGTTAAAGAGAACTTACCCGGTTCAAAGATGAAATGTGGTTTAACGTCCTACTGTTCTGGTTCGACTGGGCTAATGAAAACGGGCATTCTCTCCATACAGTGCGCAATGCGGAAAATCTTGCCCAAGCAGCGGCACTATGACCTACTCTTATATCAAATTACAACTGTCAGGGGATCTGTTACGCGCACGCCAATGTATCCGAGCGACTAGACAGCTGTTCAATTCAAAGATAAAATAGCATTACTTGTGGTCTAATATCTGGCGCTCTTGTTGGTAGAGCATCGTCCACACCCTGTTCATTGTCGCGTACTATCAATCCCTTTATACGACAACATAACGGTCTAAAGCAGGGACGTGGTGACAGCTGGTTTTGCATATGACAAAGATCCCATGGAGGTACAACCACCCAATGCCTATATTGTTTTTGGCGGTCGTGTCCCGCACCCTGTCGCCGAAACATTTTGGAGCTGTGTTTGACACTGGGTGGGTAATATAATCGTTAAGTAACGAAGATCAGAATCTAAACATGAAAAAACTCCAGAGTTCCGTTTAGGCGCAAAATTATAAACCCATGACATTGAGCTTGTCACTACATCCCCTCCACTGATCCCCTGGTCTAAATGTCAAGATGGGGCCCGATTTATGCAAATATATGAATCCTGTTTCTGTCCACCCGATGCAACTGAGGTATACCCTATTCAATAAGCCTCTATGATTCAGCTCCACCCGGTTGAGCAGGGGAACTATTATAATATAATAATATATATGATTGAGGTTGGTCTATTCAGTAGGGTAAACTAATAATACCATAGCATCATGTACATACGCATTAGCCAATCAGATTATGTCTACGTCATCAAAGTAAAAGAAGAAGGTTGATAGTTTTAGGCGCGATTCGACATCTTGGACAAGAATTTTTACTCTGTGACTCGGGCCTATGAATTTACCGTTACGATGTCGCCAACGAAACAAGTTTCTGCTACTCCTACACCTATACTGCCACAATCAGAGGTAAGATTCTAGTAAATACTTTTCACGGATCAAGATTCTAAAAATAGACTTGACCAAGGTAGGCCTCCGGACTAGCCTATTTCTTAATATTTTTATTTCTAGATTTATTTGAGTCTAGTCCTATGCCTTCTTTGACCCCAAACGGGTTTTTAGCTGGTGAGGTCTAGCTTTTGTTTAGTATTACATTTTTAAAATATTGTCCCGAGTCTGCTTTTTCTTTTTATCAAATCGACAACTCTTTGTCTGCTGTGCCGATAATCGATCTAAGGATGGTATCGAGTGCGCCCTTGTACTTCTTTTTGAATTCAAAACTGACCTTCACCTTGTTCTAGAAAAAAGGTTAGGCTCCAGCTTATAAACATTATATAAAACCCATTCCGCTATGGTTAGCCTATGTAATATATTTGTTAAAGAATGGCCAGCTCAGTTTTCGTCAAGGTCGCTGAGATGTTAACAAGGTTAGGCCTAGAGGGGGGGAGAGAGAAATATGGGGTTTAAGTTACTACTCAAGTCTCAATACTATTACTAATACTAGCCTAGAGTAGGCCTAGGTCATTTCGGCACTAACATTATAATTATAAACATGCATGGTTTTAATTTTATTTCAATAATTCGCTTGCGCATAGGGGTCTTTAGCAGTGGGAGGAACCCAGAGAAAACCCACGAGGTGGGACAGGCGACCCAACTCCTTCAAGTCCTTGCCACGTACAACCGAGGATTCGAAACCATGCCATTTGACTCAATGATGACATGTCTTAGGCTTAATACAGCGCGCACTTGCCATCAGACCCCCCTAGCCAAGAACTAGGAGGCACACAATTGTTATTGTTGGCGAGATTGAAGGTTGGGGTTAGGCCTATAGGCAGGAGTATACATATTTTTTGTTTCTGCAGGCCTTTCTAATATTAAAACGCAATAAAACAGGAATAGGCCTATTTATGCCAGGGGACGGAATATATCGACCTCTTCGCCCATGAATAAATCATTGGAATTTGTACATTTAGATTGTTTCATTTTAATGTTTGTTTTGCAGATAACTTACCAAACATTGAAGACTGCACAGCGCAGTTGAGGCTGTTGGTGGATGATGACTACAGAGATATAGCCCAAAAGCTCCCCACTGTTGTTGGCACAAAGAAAACCCTAAAGAAGAATTTTCCTTGGTAAATATTTTTAATCGCCCACATTTTTATGGTGTCGCCCCTGTCAGGACGTCCGCTCTCATTTTTATGGAGGACTCTACTATTGTCCCTGGTTGTACGAAAATTACCAAGTGTGAAGCATTGGGCCATTTCATTTGATCATTGTCGATTGCCTCTCGTTCGTAGGGCAGTAATTTTCTTGTAAATATATAATTGAACGAGGCTAGATTCTAGATGTGAACCATTTTCGATCAGATTTCACGTGAAGTGTAGGGACCCAATGTACACTTAATAATTTTAACTTTTGAAATGTGGGGGTTGAGTGCATGGCAAGCCCTTGTTGTTGAAAGATAGCTACAGTGTTATATACTCATTTGCCTTCATACGACTATGTGAAATTGCGGTAGGTATTGATGGCTCTTAATGTATGTGTCTCTTGTCTATAACAAGGCTTAGAACGTGCAAAATGTCAATGCGCCACGCTTCAGTATGATAATTCTATTGATATATAAAAAGAATATCTTATTGCACCGGCATACTACACGTGTGGATAATTGATGATAAAATAAACTCTTTTTATTTTCAGATTACCGACTTATCCGATGTAGGTGTCGATCTGGTTTGTGTAGACAAGAACATGGTGGGTAACCAGATTATGCGAATAAGGGGTGTTACAGCGACCCTCCCAGTATGGTACCAAGAAGCTCAAAATTGTCCGGTAAATGTGGTCTATTATTGATTCAAATTACAGTTTGTCTATTTGGGGATTTCATTATGGCTTCAGAAGTTATATAAATTATTATTTATACCTTTTATTCACGTGGCAAGCACAAAATTTATTCTTTAGACGACCAGATAGCTTAGATATTGAATGGATTAAATAATTCCAACCATGTGTGCGATAAACGCTAATATTTCCCCGCCATGTGTGATGTCACTAACGGAAATAACTTTGCACAGAATATCAATAAAGTAATTTGACTGAAATTTTCAATATATTCATTATTAATTAATTTAATAATTACATCTGGTCTCGGAAGGGTCTACAACATTCGTACATAATTTACAATTACAAGTAAATGTTAGGGGACCAAAATCAAACTAGGATACTAGTTTTTATGCGCCCTCATTTTCACATGGACGTTAGTGTCCTCGCCCTGTCCCCAGTACCCCCACAATTTATTGTGGCCACCCTACAGGTCACAATTCTTATCCGATTTTTACGACACTTGAAATATATGCTTTCCCCAAAAGATTTTGGTTCCTTTCGATATTCGCATGTATCATATCGTAATTATTTAACTTTATGGCCTCTAATTGTATGAAAAGACACGTTTTTAGCTTTTGGTCCCCTGAACAGGTCACAATTTTTATCCAATTTAAAAAAACGGTCACTATATATCATCATTCATCACTGTTAAACCATAATGATAATTGGGTTCGAATTTCGTATAAATTGTACAGAAACTGCCCAACAAAATAAATGACCTCTGTTGCTCTGTTTTCTTGTAAAATGTAGTCATATCTTGCATGTTAGCCTTTTTCGTGAAATTTATGTACATTGACACTTAAATTTGTACATAACCTACGTACATATTTTACAACTCTACAACCCTTTTGTAGAGTTGTAAAATATGTACGTAGGTTATGTACAGTTTTTTAAAGTTGTTTTTTTATATTTAATGGGGGATTACGGTGGCTAAGTGGATAAGGCACTGGTTTGCTAGCCTGGAGGTCGGGTTTTCGATCCCTGCATTGGCCGAGAAAGTTCATCTCGATTTTCCCGCGTGATTCTCTCTGTCAGTGATGCAGAAGGAGGGCCTGACAAGGACAGCTGTCTAGTCCTTCAGATGGGACGAAAAACCAAGGTCCTGTGTACACATTGGAGTGCACGTAAAAGATCCCTTGGCAGTTGGAATTTCGATATGAGAGTAGGCCGTAGCGCCGCTGTCCAGGCAAAAATTTCCCTCATAGCACACTTCGAAGAATTTCAAATTAGATCTTAATGATCTTATACAGACCAACTTTTCAACATGTTCATTTGTTAATGATGAAGGTGGTATTGCAAGAATTATTGAAGCTACACTCAAAACAGCTTCTGATGCACACAGTCCCTTTACATAAACTTATCTCTTTAGTTTTATTATTTGGAACACAACTAACAGTTAAATAAGTTTTAATAGTTTATATAGATAAAAGTAACAAAGAAAAAGGAAATTCCAGTAAATAATTATAATTTTATTGCAAAATTCCAAGAAAGTTTCCCACCCTTTGCAACCCGATCGGTTGCACGCCAATGTGTGCACAGAACCTCGGTTTTTAGTCCCCATCCTAACGACTAGACAGCTGTCCTTGTCAGACCCTCTGTCCTGCATCACTGACAAGGAGAAACCACCCCGGAAAATCTGGATGAACTTTCTGGACCAATGCAGGGATTGAACACCCGACCTCCAGGCTATCCAGTCAGCGTCTTACCCACTTAGCCATGGGGCATGTCAATGTTTTTTGTGGTTATACCATTACACCTATGTCACAACCTGTTTTTCAGGGTTATTTTTATTGAAATATACAGAATATTTAAATTATGTTTTTCAGAATATGAAGTAGAGAAGGTTATAAAGAGAAGGAGAGGGAAATATGAATTTCTGTTAAGGTGGAAAGGTTTCCCTTCCTCCTCCAATTCCTGTGAAACAGAGGATAATTTAAATCCTTACCTTTTAAACATGACTAATTATTAAAAATTATTACAAAAAATAAAGTGTTTGTATTTTGTACATTTATCTGAATATTAACTATTTGTATCATGTGCACATGTTGTATTTTGGGCTACCTTAAGCCTTTATATCCTGAGGTTTTATATCCATAAATCCTTTCATGCGTACGGAAAAATTTGTCCTATAGGTTATAGATTTTCTGGCCTACGGATAAATCCTTAGGTTTAGAACAAGCCCTATTGACGTAGGATTTGTTCTATGAATTGACCAATCAAAGGCAAGCGCTGCCTGTATGTATGACGTTAACTCAAACACTGGGCCATTACAAAATTTTATTTTTTATTTCAACCGCCAAAGCATACTGTGATAAATTCAATCTTCAAATTACCATTGACACAAGAAAGGGCTTATTTACATTTCTGCTAACTGTTATCGCATGACAAAAACCCATAGAATTTTACTTACTGTATGACTAAAAAAACCTAGAGGATTTATCCTTAAAGACTTTCGCTGTCAAATGTCTGGATAATCAATTTAAGATTTTACCCCCAACAAATTGCAAGAAAACGTTTTTATTCATTTTTGCGTTTATTTAGGTGTACTTTATAAAATCCCAAAAGTATACCAAATTTTGTGCACCGGAAAGTGGTAAAATCCAAGAAAACCCTAAACTGTTGGTTTAAGACCCTATAAATAAACTGAGAGCTCGATGACCGAACTGTAAAAAGTTGAGCACGAAAGGTTTGACCATCGGAATGTGACTGCATATCGATAAGAATGAGAAAAAGTCATTTCTTGAGTTTCACGGTTGGGGCGGGGCATAAGGGGGGTAGGCCCCCGAAAGGGGTCGCAAATTATGCTTTGAATTAAAACTTCTAGAACGAGATTCATTTTCACATGGTGTGTTCTATGAGGTATATAGAGTAAGAAAAAAGTGGTCAAGAAAAAAAATTCCCAGCCATTCACAAACAAGAAGGGGGTTCCAAAACCCCTCAGGGGGGGGGGGGGCAACTGTAAAATTTCAAGCAGGAGTGAAATTCGTTTTCCAGTCATCCCTTGGCATCCAATGATGACTAAAAACCATGGTCAAGAAAACTTTTGCCCCGGCACCTACAAATAAGAAGGCAGCGAACTGGGGGATGCTGAGGGGTTTCGGCATTCAAGGAAAATATGAAATGTTGCGCACGAGCAAAATTTCTTCGTTGATCATCGGACATCGATGCATTGGTCATATATCAAGTCCACAATAATTTTTTCACCGGGACATTTACCAACAAGAACTGTATGGAAGAGATGGGGTCCAGTTGAAATAACTTAACAAGTAATATGGACGTTTAGATCGCATCTCATTAGCATTAACTGGCGTTATGTCACTTTATAATTTAACGCTGATGCTATTGCGACGTCATCAAATGTCCCTAATATTGCATTCAATCATTCTTCCATAAGTAAATTATTGATGATAGAATATATGCATATGGCAAAATACAAACACTAGTATAAGCATAGACTCGCTAAACTTTTAGATATACAGAAAATTAAACGGATTTGTAGATTCAGATAATTTTTACAGATTATTAAGATTATTTCGGACGTACCTTAACCTTAGGATACTTATCCGATATCATAGTCACCTGTCCAAGTTTATATAGTTTTATAAGGCATTGAATTTTGAACAATAGATTAATCCTGGTCTTCACATTATACATTGATTAAATATCTGGATGAAAGGATGTGTTTCGGCTGTAAAAGTTGCTCTGTTGGACGCATAGATTCAATATCTGGGTAAAAGTCGCTCTGTTCATCTGGATATAGTTAATGTCTGGTCGATGGTGTGTATATAATATAGGTTTGGGCCGCTAATTTCGCTCTGTTAGGTACACACACTAAATATCTAGAAGTTAGGATGTGTAAACGTGGCTTTGTTCAACTGATACAGTAAAAGTCTAGAGGAAAGGATGGGTTTGGGCTGTACAAGTTGTTCTGTTAGATGAACACATTAAACATCTATAGGAAAGGGAGGGTTTGGCCTGTAAAGGTCGGTCTGTTAGGTGAACACATTAAACATCTAAACGAAATGATGGGTTTGTACTGTAAAAATCGATCTTTAGATGTGCACATTAAACATCTAGACGAAATCATGGCTTTGTGCTGTAAAAGTCGCTCTGTTAGATGAACACATAAAGCATCTAGACAAAATCATGGGTTTGTGCTGTAAAAGTCGCTCTTTAGATGCGCACATTAAATATCTCGAAAAAAGGATGGGTTTTAGCTGTAAAAGTCGCTCTTTTACATTCACACATTGAATATCTGAGAAAAAGTCGCGATATATAACTGTTACAGTAAATGTCTTCTCGGAGGGGTGGGTTTTGACTCCAAATATCGCTCTGTTAGATGCACACATTAAATATATCTAGAAGGACGGGTGGTTTTGGGCTGTAAAAGTCGCTCTGTTAGATGTACACAATAACATCTAGAGGAAAGGAATGCGTTTGGGCTGTAAAAGTCACTCTGTTAGATGCACATAAAAAATATCTAGAGGAAAGGATTAGTTTGGACTATAAAAGTCGCTCTGTTTAGATGAGCACATTAAACATCAAGAGGAAAGCATGGGTTTCGGCTGTAAAAGTTGCCCTGTTACAATCACACATTGAATATCTGAGAAAGGGTAGCTCTGTTTAACTAATACAGTAAATGTCTGGTCGGGGGGGGGGGGGAATAGGTTTTGGCTCTAAATATCGCTCTGTTAGATGTGCACGTTAAATATCTAGGGGGAAAGACGGGGTTGGACTGTAAAAGTCGCACTGTTAGATGAACACATTAAACATCTGGACGAAATCATGGGTTTATGCTGTAAATGTCGCTCTATTAGATGCGCACATTACATATCTAGAGGAAAAGGATGGGTTTGGACTGAAAAAGTCGCACTGTTAGATGAACACAGAAAATATTGCAACAGTCTATATCACAACCTACGCTTCACCCAAATACAAAAACTCCAAACCTTACAAAACTCTGCTCCCCGATTAGTTACAAGACAAGGCAAGTTTGCTCCATCAGTCCCTACACTACATGAACTCCACTGGCTTCCAGTAGCCCAAAGATCAATATTCAATATCATTCTATTAATTTTAAACACTCTGCTCCTAAACTCTGGAACTCTGTCCCAATACACCTCCGTGAAATCGCAGAAAATGCTTCATTTAAACGCTGTTTAAAAACACATTTGTTCAAACAATGCTACTCGTAAACATGTTTGTATGTATGTGCATGTATATGAATATGTAAATATGTCTGTATGTGAATATGTGTGTATTATACTCCTGTTTGTATTGATTGTATTAATTGCTCTTATATATTTTTGTTCTTTTCAAATGTACCTATTTTATATGTAATGCCTTGTACAGCGCATTGAAACTATGTGTAATGCGCTATATAAAAATAAATTATTTTTTTATTATTATAATTAGAAAAAATTTCGAAGCGATTCGAGCGTTTTTAAAAAAAAGTTATAGGATTTTTGGGTGAAAAACGCGACTTCGGAAATATCGTTACGGTCCCCCTGGAATAACGATCGCCCTGGCCCTCTCGGAATCACGATCAAGTTCAAATAGGGGGTTAATACGGGCCCTTTTCCGGAGGAAAATTGGTCAAAAATCGCCAAAAAAATGAAAATACTAGCCCGCGGATGCATCTCACACCCTTCGTTTCATGCGCACACACTCGAAACTTACTTGGGTACCTCCACTATGGTCCCAGTCACAATGTCCCTAAAAATGTTTGGGCCATGACCCATATGGACCGAATGCGTGCCATTTTCCCGGGGGGTATATAGGAAGTCAACTTTCAATTTTCGAATAGAGGTGGAACTAGGTGTTCGATTTTAATTTTGAGACCAGATTCGCAATGGTCGAAAATGGGGGTTGGGGGTAGCCAAAAAAGCTAAGAATTTCTTATATGTGTTAGCTAACATCCCAAGGTACAATCTCTGAAAATTTGAAGAAATTCTAACAACCCTTACCCCTGCTAAAACACACTCGCGCAAATTTGCCTATTTTTTGCCTATTTTTCGACTTTATTAACAATTCCCTTTTTTAAGCGCTACGTTTGCGGCCCTATTTCTCGGGATCATATTTAAAGTTGAGGCCCCTGCCGAGAACATCGGGCACGTGGCAGGGTGTCAAACATGGCTTCCCAAAATGAGGGGCCATATTTGCGGCCCTATATCTCGGCCCCTATGGGTTCGAATCCAGATGTTGTGGGCGGGATCGATAGCCCGGACAACTCGCTCCATCGTTTAAAAAACTTAGTGCCCCATAGTCTAAAATTTGGGCACGTGGCAGGGTGGCAAACATGGTTTCCAAAAACGAGGGGCCATGTTTGCGGCCGTATATCTCGGCCTCTATGGGTTTGAATCCGGATGTTTTGGGCGGGATCAATAGCGCAGAAAACTCCCTCCACCGTATCAAAAGTTGGGGCCTCTCTCTCCCACATCGGACACGAAGCAGGGTGGCAATCATGGCTTTCCGAATTTCTGCATCCAAAACTCAAATTTTCTCTCAGCGGCTCATTTTTTGAACGATTTTTCTAAAAATTTAATGCGAACTGCGCATCCCCAACGCGCTGCTTGTATTGAAATTTCAGAACAATCGTCCAAAAATGGAATATTGTTTCGAATTTTGACCCACTTCCGGTAGCCGCAGAAAAAATCCGAGATCCTGACGTGACGCGCAAGGGTCCATTGTGGGTAGCCGCAAGGACATCACTTTCCGGTTTGGTCAAATTCCCAAAGTTCGGGAGTTTGAAGTTGACCTTTGAACTATGTCGGAGAGGTCAGACTACATGACCTTGACCCACCAGGACGTCCCGGTCTACGAGCTTGTGAGTCATGACCTCAACCATGACCTCTCTGCCGAATTTCTGGACGGTACCTAAAGTTTTGGGAATTTTTCGACCTAAAGGTCAAATTTCAGATCAAAGGTCAAGGTCTGACATGAAAGGTCATTGATGTGTTCATCCAAGGCCATGACCCTTTCCTTGGCTCGTAAAGGTCAAGGTTAAGGTCAAACGTTACTTCATCGGGCCGTCTCGCCTACTTCCGGTCTCCGAACGCCCATTTTGAAGTGACCCAGCGACTTGTCGGGGTAGATATACCTATCGAATACCAAGCCTCGAAACCTTGGTGAAATTGCTCCAAGTCCGGTGAGATTAAAGGTGATTTTTTTTCTATGTCCCCCAGGGACAGCACGCTAAGTCAGCCAGGGTCATGACCTTGACCCAACGGGACGGCTCGGTCAAAGTCCTTGTGGGTCGTGACCTTGACCTTGACCTTGACCTATCTTCAGTATTTCTGGACGGTACCTAAAGTTTTGAGATTTTTGGACCCGAAGGTCAAACGTCAGATCAAAGGTCAAGGTCTCAAATGAAAGGTCATTGATGTGTTCATCCAAGGTCATGACCTTCGACATGCCACATGGCCCTGGGATCGAAACATAGGCCCCTAAACACGCGTTTATGTAGTTATTTGGATGACCTTGATTCTTTCAAATGACCTTGACCTTTCGGGGTCATGTGGGTCATGACGGAAGCTCGACAGGTCAAGACCCGAGGGTTCTATCTTAATTAGTTTGGCCTCCAGGGGGCAAAAACCGCACAACTTCCGGCGCCCCTAGCGGGTCAAGGTCACGAATTTTGACTGGCGGTTTTAAAAAATGAAGAACAAATGGGGGGGTGTTCTACCCGGCCACGCACTTTTGGGCCGATCGGAAGACCATTTGGAAGAAAAATCACTCAGAAAGTCAAATCGATCGTGAAAAATGCCCGTGGGCAAAGGGGAGATAACTCTTTCGTCCCTAGTGGATTCTGGCGACCTTGAGATTGCGGCCTTATAAACTAAATCGACCCCTGGGAGTCGCGTGGTGACCTTGGTTTGACCCTCAGAGGTCAAGGTCAAGGTCAAGTCAACATCGTGATGCCATCTGACCCACTTCCGGTGGTCGCAGAGAATTTTCAAGGGTACCACGCGACTCCCAGGTGTCGATTAAGGGTATAGCCACAAGGAATAGTTCCGCAAAAGAGCTGACATTTTTAAAAAAAATTATAGCTGAAAAATGCACATGTGCCCCCACCCGAACCCGAAGCGACCGAAAATTCCAAATTTTTACACCGGATCCTGGGTCGGGACATCGGTCTGGGTCACCACACCCATTTTCAGACCTCTACCACTTCCGGTGTGGAATTCCGAAAAAATTCTACACCCCTGCAACTGCTTTTTCTGGGTTAAATCTCCGCGAAGGGACAAGGCCCCTGGAAAAGGGCCCTACACCCTAGAATAGGACATTGTGAATCAGGAAATCAGGCAAAGTGGGCCTTTGAGGCCTTTTAGTTAAAAAAGCAGCGATTTCACCCACTTCCAGTCCCAGGGGGGGGGGGGGTCTTAGGGTAAAAAACGAGTCCCCTGGGGTGATATACTTTATGAATACCTAACCTCGCACCTCCCCCCCCCCATCAGGGTGTTTACAGGTGAAAAATGGTGTTTTCGGGTAAAAATATTTGGACTCTGAACGGAACGATGGGTCATGTTTGCGACCCTATGTCTCGGCCTCTATGGTTTCAATATCGAGCACGTGGCAGTGTCGCAAACATGGCTTCTCGAATCATCCACAGCTCCGCCCCTATGGGAAGTAAACCTTACATTTTTTCGGGGCGGCAGGGCCATAACAAAAGGAAAGTTTTGACGTCGGAATATTTTTTTCCGGGGGGTGCATGCCCCTTTAATTTTTTGGGGGCCGGACACCCCCCGGAGGCAAAAATGTCAAATTGCGAAAAAAAATATTGCCCCCACCTCCTCCCGGGGACGTCCCCGACAAATTTCCACACCCCACAGAGCTTGATTTTAGCGTTGCCCGGGAACAGGGGCCTTTCACCTATATAATAGGTCCTCAATCGATTACCCTAACCCTAATGACATCGCTGATAGTGAGGTAGCCACGTAAAAATATATAGGCCCTATTTAGCGTAAAACAGGTCATCCGCGCACACGGAAGCTTTAAACCCACGGAGAGTCGAGATAACGCCGTGGATAACCGAGCCTTAAACATACTTGTCCCGCGGTGGCCTTTATGTCCACATGAAGGCGGTCATAAATTTACCGGGACCGCCTTGAAGGCCGATTTATTTTGTTTTTATTAGCCACTTCAATGCGGTAATAATATTGGAACGGGTTAATTATCTCAAATAAAATAAAAACCCATAGTCCAGGACAACAAGTCATCTTTTCTGTAACTTTCAACGCTATTACCGTCAGGCCCATGCCGCAAATATTTTCTACTTCAGATTAGGACCGATTGGGTTTGATTTATTTTATACGGAATTTTCTTTTATAACGGAGGGGTATTTTTCATAACAGGGCCGAATAAGGTCCCCAATCGGGCTTGAAAAGGCACAGATGTATAGCTTGACAACCGAGACTAGGATGTACTTGATTACCAATATTCGATCATGCTCTTTTGCACCCCCCACCCAATCTCCCAAACAGAGTTGTCTTCCCTTGCAGTCCACGAATGCTGGATAGCGAGACTTGCGTGGAGAATGACCCCCCGTCCCACCTCGACCCCCCTTACGCCTAGGTGCTGTGCTATTCGTATCTTACCCTCGCCTATAGCTCATCCTACTGACATACGATGATATAGAATACAGAAACATTTTTTAAGCTCCTGTGCGTCTCATCAAATTATTAGGATAAAACGAGGCGAAAGAAAAAAAAAACCAACAACCGTAATAAACCATGCAGACTTGTGACAAATTTGTTTTAGCCCATTTTAATTGGTTTTAGTTCCCCATTGCAAACAATGCCATCTTTTTTGGAATGAAACAGTTATTTAGAAAATTAACGTGAGTAAAATTAAAGGAAGAGGGCATGCACCTCCGCCCCCACCCCCGACCCCTCCTCCGACCACGACATAATACACCAAGCCAGGCCTGTCGTCACAATAATGTCGGCATAAAAATGGATAAATCTGATTGGCTAATGCGTATGTACATAATGCTATGATATTATTATTTTACCCTACTCAATAGAACCACCTCAATCATATATATTATTATATTATAATAGTTCCCCTGCTCAACCGGATGGAGCTGAATCATAGAGGCTTATTGAATAGGGTATACCTCAGTTGCATCGGGTGTTCTGTCACAGTCGTGCCCGTCAAATATCACCAGGGGCTCCGAAAGATGTTTCTGCAAAACGAATGATACTCGACCCAATTTGAAGGTAGGATCAAATCGTCGACAAATATAAAAGGATACAGATTGCAGTCATCTTACGAGATTAAAGGTGTTTCATTGAGTTAACTAGCGTGGTTTCGAATCTCCGATTGTACGTGACAAAGAGTAGGGTCGCCTGTCCAAGTTCCTCCGGCTTCCTCCCACCCGCAAGCAAATTAATCTTTCTCTCTCTCCCTCTCTATGTACAAGATTAAGGGGTGTCCTATGTTGCGGTAGGCGAAAATGTGTGGATGGGGAGGGGGCTATAAGTCATCTGTTTATGAGGTAAGCTGAAAACTATATTATAATATGGTCCAATGCGTTCATTTGGGAGGTCAAACGTTAAACATCGCACGCGAATATTCATGCAGTTACACACAACCTCTCGACAACATCTTTCACGTGTAGGAACCTGATTTAATCGATTTCTGTTTTGTCAAAAGAAAATGTTATAAAAAATATCTTATAGTCGCCTTCGTCATCTGCTTTTAAAGCTACAATTTCATATTTTTAAGTTATATTTTTAAAATTTATTAAAATAAAGACTTAAAATAGATGGTATCCATAAACAGTCCTACCTTGTTAAAGAATAATCTATAATTCTTTCATTCACTATTGCCAGCTGAGAAATTGGCAAAAAAATCATCTTCAAACATTTGAAAATGGCTAACCACGTAGGGAATTGGAAAACAGGTGAGGTAATTGTGTTATTATTTCCCGTATCAATGATTTTTAAGGGCGGGAAATAAGGCCCATGATCGCATAATAGTGAGTTGATAACATATTGAGCAAAAGACATAGAAATAATTCTGTTTTGACTTTCTTAGAAAATATGTAATTCTCGCTTTAAGTAATTAATCCCACTAATCGCATCTATAGTTTGACTCTATTCTTTAGAACATTGAAATATTAATGCATTATGAATGTGTATACAGTGGATGATGATGATACATAGTCCATTTTACACCATGGCATACCCAAAAGAAGATAAATCTTTCATTAGATTATTTGTACGTAAGTACCACCGGTAACAAACTTAAACTGTGGAAAATATTATATACCTTATTGGTTCAAATAATGTGTCAGCACACATGGATCTGGTACAATGTGAGTGTGACCTGATCAACTTGATTAACATTACCAAACACAAATTCCCCAAATCAAAAATACAATTTATTGAACTACTACCTAGAAACTATAAATCCTTCAATGTTTATGTGAGAAGTCTCAGGAGCATGATGGCAAATACATGTCAAAGACTCAATTGCATTCTAATTAAGACACTCAATCAATTCATATATAACGACAGCTCAGTTAAACGGTACTTGTATGATGACTCAACCCACCTTAATAACAAAGGTACAGCTACTCTTGCAAGGGTGATTAAACATGCTCTTAATCTACCCATATGGAATAACACCTTGTATGGTTCGGAAGTTTCTAAGCTGCCAACACCTTATCAAACTTTTCAGTTTCCTGATGTAAGACACCCCCCACCCCTGCTATCACTTCCCATGCCCCCACTGCCGTTCCACTTCACAACACAAGGGATTTTACCTGAGTTTACACCTCAGCCTACAAAAAGTGATGGTAAAATATAAAGACAATGAATGGTACATAAACATACAATACCAACTGCTGATTATTACTGTAAGTGTGACTTGTTTAATTAACTTACTACCGTGCCAAATGTGTAAATGTGTCTAAATTAACTACTTATAGTGCTTACTACCGTGCCAAATGTGTAAATGTGTCTAAATTAACTACTTATAGTGCTAATAATTTTGAAAACAAAACAGTATGTTGTGTAAAGGCTACCATGAAACAGGAAAAAAAACATTATTGAATGATATGTGACATGTAAATTAATTTTCACTTTGTGTAAGCATTTCATCTCTTTGATATCCTATATTATATGTGTCAATGTTTGCAGATAATTATTCAATGTCTGCATAATTTTTTTTTTTTTTTTTTTTTTTTTTTTCCCACTGTTATTTATAGGTAATGATGTAACTTATAGTAGTAATCCATGGATTTACGACTTGGTTTTTGGAATATTAATGGCCTTCCGTCCAAAGTTAACAATAGGAGTAATTTTAAGGATCTAAAAAATATGACAAAGAACTTAGAAATTATTTGTTTTGTAGAAACCTGGACTAGTCAAGAACAATCTCAGTTGCAAATATTTAATAATATATTTGATGAATATACAGGTTTTGTCTATCATAGAGAGGGGAGTAGCCCTGACAAAACACCCCCAAAGGGTGGCTGTGCCGTTTTTATTAAAAACAAACTAATAAGTGGTATACATATTCTCGACACAAAGGATGGTGATATTGTTTGGCTCAAAATTCAAAAATCTGTTACACAACTACCGTTCGATATCTACTTGGCAGTTATTTATATTCCCCCGAAAAATTCACCAGTTTGGCAAAAAAAAGACTACAATCCCTTTAGTACTCTAGAACAGGATATAATAAAATATAAAAATTTGGGACAGGTTATGATGGGAGGAGACTTTAATGCACGCACCAACAACCTGGAGGATATTTTCATACCGGATATAGAGAAGTCGGTCGATGTACCGTGTCCGCAAATGGGCGCTTCTGAGGCCACTGCATATATCCTCAAAACCCGCATTAATAAAGATAAAACGATAAACAGCTGGGGCAGAGAGCTGACACAGCTGTGTCAGGTATCAGACATTTGTATCTTAAATGGTAGGTCACTGGGTGACATGCTTGGTGAGCTTACTTGCGTAAATTACAATGGATGTAGTACTGTTGACTATATCTTGACCGGTCACTCTTTGTTTCCCCACGTTGCCTCTTTTCAAGTTGCCCCATTAAGTTACCTTTCTGACCACAAGCTCTTAGTGTGTAAAATTCGAACCAATCTCAGTAATTATAATAATATAAATGATAGCACTAATAATAATAATGATAATGATAATTGTAATATTATAAATGATAACACTAATAATAATATTAATGGTAATTATAATATTATAAATGATAGCACTAACAATAATAATAATGGTAATTATAATAATATAAAGGATAGCACTTATAATAATATAAATAATAGCACTTATAATAATAATAATATAAAATATAGCACTAGTAATAGTAATAATAATATAAACATGGCCCCCCTCCGACGAAAATCACCATTGAAGTTTATATGGCAAGCGGAATCTGACCAAGCGCTCCAGTTAGAACTGCATAAGCCATGCGCTAAATTAGCTATCAATAATTTATTGATGAAAGACTTTGATCCAAATCCCATAGGAACCCAAGAGGCTACAAATGAACTAACAAAAATACTTATCAATGCCTCAAAACAATGCGTAAAACTTGTGAAGATCAAAAAGTGTAATAAAAAGAATAAATGGTATGATAGAGACTGCAATAAGCTGAAAAGGGATATGCTTATGGCACTAGACCAATTAAATAAAAATTCAAACAATTCCCAACTGCGGTCAATATATTATAAGAGAAAGAAGGAGTATAAGAAAACAACTAAATACAAAAACCGACAGGCTAAAAATGTAATTTTAGAAAAACTTGATGATCTGGATAGCAATAACCCACGTGAATACTGGAAACTTGTCAATTCCCTTCTTAAAGACAAAACAGAGGGGGGTGATGACATAACCATCAACGTATGGGAAAATCATTTTACCACACTTTTTGAAATAAAACATGATCAGGCCAAATTCTCTGAATTATCTGAAAAAATGGAACAACTTAAACAGGAACCTATCAATATCAACCTTAATGAGCCTATCTCTGCAAGCGAACTTCGAAAAGCTGTAAAAAAAACTCAAAAGAAAAAAGTCGAATGGGCCTGATTTGATTCTTTTAAGAATCAAATCAGGCCCATTCGAAATGAAATGTTAATATCTTCCTCCGAAATTTTGATTGATCAACTCTTAAAATTGTTCAATATGATTTTATCGACGGGTTTCTATCCAACGTCCTGGATGGAATCATATATTGTTCCAATACACAAAAAGGGCAGTAAGGACGATCCAAATAACTATCGTGGCATTTCCCTGTCCAGTTGTTTTAGCAAATGTTTTCTGTCCATTATCAATAATCGAATAACAGATTACCTCGAAGACAACAATTTACTTGACCAAGCACAGGGCGGGTTCCGTAAAAATCATCGGACAGTTGATAATATCTTCATACTCAAAACGATTATCAATAAATATAAGTGTAATAAACAAAATCTTTTCATGACCTTTGTGGACTTCAAAAAAGCTTTTGACTCTATATGTAGAACAGGCCTCTTTTATAAATTACTAAAAAATAATATCAACGGACCAATTTTTGATTTAATTACATCCATGTATTCAAATACTTCATATACTGTGAAAACTTCCAAGGGATTCTCCAACACCATAAACTCTTTCATGGGTGTGAAACAGGGATGCGTCTTAAGTCCCGTACTATTCAATATTTATATTAACGACTTACAGTTTTATATTAATAATGCGAACACAAATCCTCCTTCACTAGAATGTAATAATGTCTCCCACCTGTTGTTTGCGGATGACCTTATAATGCTCTCCACTACTGAAACTGGCTTACAAACTAGCCTTGACCAACTTCATAAATTTTGCAGTGATTGGCAGATTGACCTTAACCCAACAAAATCAAAAATAATGATTATCAAAAATAATCAACGAAAAACAAAGAACATATTTCATTTTGGCAAGATTAATCTTGAAACAGTTAAATCATACGTCTATCTAGGGGTCTGCTTTTCCAACACCTCAACCTCTAAGTCTGCGATCAGTCAACTTAATAGTAAGGCTAGACGTGCATGGTTCTGTCTGTGCAATACAATTGGTACGACTGATTTTCTTCCGACCGAGGTTTTCATTAAACTATACCAATCAGTTGTTAAGCAGATAGCTATATATGCGTCGGAGATCTGGGGATCTAGTTTGGTCCACAGCAAAACTTTCGAAATTAGCAAATGGGACCAAATTTCTCATAATAAACTAACCATTAAGATCTGCAAGTCAATACTGGCACAACCATCAAAAACATCAAACATTGGCTGTCTAGCAGAACTGAGTATTTTTCCGGCCAGCCTTGACATATTTCAAAGAATGATTTCCTATTATAAACGCCTAACGAATTCTAATGTAGACAGTTTTCCTAAAAGTGTTCTTTTACATTCTGCCTTCATTACTGATAGCAACCTCATTGCAAACAATGACATTAAATATTCCTGGACAGCAGCCATAGCAAAAATATATGAATATTACGATCTCCCAAATAACCCCTCTCCCTCAGCAACTAAACTAAAACTTCAAACTAAATTCAACAATCATTTTACAGAACTAACTAAATCAGGAACAAAGTTAAGAACGTATGGACTATATAAAAACGTAATAAACCACCCCGCGCGTTACCTTCTGCAGGTTAAAAATAAAAACTTTAAATCATCCTTTTCATCCCTTCGACTCAGCTCGCACAAATTGGAAATAGAGAGAGGCCGATACAAGAATATTCCACCTGATCAAAGGTTATGCACGCAATGTTCTCTTTCTGCCGTTGAAGATGAATTCCATTTTCTTTTACAGTGTCCCCGATATGAAAACCTGCGTCTGAGATATATCTACCCTACTTTAATACCATCTTGTCAATTAACTTTTGAAATTCTTTTTAATCCGCCAAATTTCCTTGCTAAGGCAGTAGCCATGTACACATACCATGCTCTTCGGGAAAGGGGTGTACCTGTCTCTTAGTATCTGCTGAATGCTTTTTCCCCATTTGATCATCATACTCTTATGTACACCGATATACTTTTACTACATATTTTTATTTCATTGTCATACTTTCATTGTTGTTCTCATTGGTATCATCCCAATGGTGCATGTACATAGTTATATCCCATTATAATTTCATTATATTTTCATTATTTATATAGTATTCCATGACAAATGTATCTTTTGCATGCATATGTATGTTGATTTTTTGTATACTGTTCTTAATGGACGTAATATGCTAATAAAAAAAAGGAATTGGTCCCGAAATGACCTAGTTGTGTTGAGTGGACGTTAAACCCCCAATCCCATCTCTCTCTCTCTCTCTCTCTCTCTCTCTCTCTCTCTCTCTCTCTCTCTGTTCGTAATATTGAGGAAAATTTACATTAGTGGTCTGTACCCAGGTCAAGTCATGTAGAGTTATTCATTCTCTTGGAGTAATTATTTTATAAAAAGGGTTATTTATATCGATTGAACATATTGACCATTTTCATTTGATATGAAACAGTATTGTATATTTATAAGTATATCTTGTAAATATATTAGAGATAATAATCAGCTGATCTTCAAAAAAGAAGGCTATAATTTATATTTGTGTATTCATAAATTAATTACTCCCTGTAAAATGGCAGCCTGCTGTAAAGATTTATTTTTGTGCCGGGCATTATAGTTTTGTACTTAATAAAACAACAATTTATTTACGTTGATTTACACCATGTCTGATACGTGGAGTGATATCCTAGCCGTTAAAACTAAACAGAATAGTTTACGTGCTAAATTACAACAAAGAAAGAAAGAAAGAGAGGGTTTAGCCAAGGAACTTGGAGTTTCTCCATCCAGCACCTCCACTGCGTCTTCAGCATCGTCCTCCACTACATCGATTGTTGGTAATAACATTTGCCTTTTTCAGAAAAAAGATACTATGTCTTATACAGAAATGTCAAACAATAAAATTTGATAATCAATTGGCATTCCTCAAATTTCTGTGGACGTTGTGGTGAATGTCAAATGTTATGGAATATCATTATGTGTAGGCTACATCCATCCATACCATGGGCATGACATGATAATGTATGGGGTCCCTAATGTATGGTCAGTATTAGTAACTATACTTGTTACCTTAAACTGTGTTTAAGGTAACAATTGGTACAGTCTAAGACCCCTTACGCAAGTTGAAATAGGTTCAAACGCACAATTGTCAACACATATCATTACAGTTTGTATTAAAATAAGTAATTCCATCACAAATAGTTAAGACTGCACCATTAAAAGAGTTACCAAACAGTTTTTCTCTGCATAGCGCTGTTTATGTTGTAGGCCTAATGACGTATTACGCAACTTTCGGCCATGACGGTCGGCCAGTTGAAATTTCGCGTAGGAGATGGGTTTCATCAAATCATATAATTATGCGGTAAGGCCTCACCTTTATTTCAAGAAGAATTGATTTATTATATGTTAAGCTGCGTGCAGTAGTGCTTTGGGTCAGTTTATTTGTAAATTAAGCGAGCTATAGGCTAGTAAACTTTTTGTAGTCATTTGACTAAAAAACTTGCGCAAAGGAACTCTGTAGGAAAAACCACTACTGCGACTGGAGTAAGACAGAAGACAGCAGTAGTGGAACCATTTCTAGGTCAGTATGGGCGTAATGATGAACGTAAATTGTAATTATCATAGTTCCTTTAGGAACCGTCTCTGATCGGACGATGTCCACTGACATTTCCTATCCATCCCCATATACAAATGTAGTTGCAATATGAAAATACAGTAAAATACAGATCTTCCCCACCTCTATTCTCAGGCTATTTTGGAACCCTTCCCTTGTCATTTTTATTGTGATTCTTGTGTTTTTTTATATTTGCAAAATTTCTAACAAAAAATAGTGTTGAACAATTATTATAAATGTGTGTCAGCTGTGACAAGAAATGATTCCTTTGGCAAACAAAGAAAAATCATGTTAAAAAAAAGGTTGGTAAAGATTCCAAATTAGCCCTTTACTAAGAACAGAGGTGGGGAAGAGTGGTATTTTCTGATTAGAGACAGTTCCTTAACTGTTGTATACCTTGCCGAAAAGTAGTAAAGTGGTAGTCTACATATTTTGGTCATTTTATCTGTCCATCTTACTATCTATCTATTGCAAATCTACTTCAAGAGTTTTGTCATAGGCCATAGATTTTTGTAGATTTGAATTTTTGGGGTACCGGTAAGGAATTTTAGATGCGATCTGAAATGTTTCTTGAATAATATCAGAACCAAAAACAACTGGACATTTTTCAGTTAACGCAAGTTATATTATGTTCTAATAATGATTTTCTGAACTTGAATATTTGAAAATTAACTCCATGTCCATGTCTTGATTTATGAAATGAAAAAAGCATTCGATGACTCCTGTTTTGATTATCTTCCAGATTCTGGTCTTAATACACCGACCTCCAAAGCATCATTTGATAATGTCAGTGTTCCCGTTAGTTCATCTAATGAATCAACCATTATTACAAAGAAGGAGATTATACATCCAGAAATTGAAAAGAAACTTCCTTATGTGCTGTGTGATATGAACCTTGAACTTCCTGCTGAATCATCTGTTATAACTGGACATCTAAATAAAATGTTAGGACAAGATGTTAGTGTATCCATTGTTGAAGAATTATTGGAAAAATTTTCTGCTCAGCAGTTAATTAGGTAAGCTTGTAAAAAGAATGGAAGACCTAGATGTATATAATGAATGAACATGTCATCATTATCCGTGCATGATTGAAGAAAGCAGGGGACTATTAAAATGGTTTTGTCATTCCATCAGTTTGTGAAACTTTTGCGGGCACAATAACACTGCTTCTACATGTAGTTGAGTTATAATGTTCAAACAGGATTTAGGTGTTGATAATATGAATGCCTTAACTACATGTAAGTTTGATTACCGTATTAACATTTTCTAATAAGGTTAATTGAAGGAATCTTTAGTGTATACATGTAGTTCCACTAAATCGAAACTGTGATAAAGTTGTAACATTTTCTGCTTGGGGCTAAGTATAGATAAACATTATTATTGTTAATACATGTACAGTTAACAAATAGATAAATGTGCAATTACTTATTATAAATTATGTGTTATCTATTTATATGAGTTGGGGAGACATCAGCATTTAGAGTTGTAAATGTCTTTTAGTTTCGGGGTAGTGGTTGATTGCTGAATGGTTAGCACATGTGCACTATATCATAAGGTCTGCCATTGAGTCGATCGACAGGGTTTCGATTCCTAGGTTGTACATGACACGGAGTATGGTCGCCTGTCCAACCATGTGAGTTTTCTCCGGGTCCTCCTGTTTCCTCCGACTTGAACCATGTGTTGGTCCCAAAATGATTTAGTTTGTGTTGAGTGGACGTTAAACCCCATTTCTCTCACACCCTCTTTTAGTTTTATTATATTTTTTCCATTCCAGTATATTAAAAATTGGCTCTGACAAAACGACGTTTACTGTCACTTCTGTTGATTTATCAAAGGTAAAATTATCTTCTCTTTTCTTTTTTTTAAATAAATAAAGTTTTTAATCTGATGAAAGAATGGTTTGTTCTAGTTTTAGAATTTAGGAATTAATTATTGAAAAGCAGGGCTTTCGCATTAAAATTTTGTGAGTTTAGTGTTATACTTTAGATTAGCTAGATATTTTTTCTAAAGAATTTTTCCATTACATGAATAAGCATTATCAAAAATTTTTAAAGATGAACTTTGCTGTATTCAGATAGTTTTAGTTTTCTTTTTTTCCATTTTTTCTTTCAGTTATCAGCATTATATAGTGATGTTGGAGGGACCAGAAAGAGAAAAAGAGATGAGTAAGTTCATTTCAGATCATAAATAAGTTCTTCTCAAATACAAGAAATGTAGCATGTTAATTATATATCAGTTTATTTCATTCACCAGAAATTACCTCATATCAGTACTATTTAAATGGAATTCTTTTCTATACTGTTGACACCACGATGAAACCTACATGTAGTACCTTATGGTTATTGAGCCAGCGTCATACTAACCAATCTATTGTGGCTCCCAAGCTGATTACATATATACATGTAGTATCTTTTTCTATATTTAAATGCTATAATAGACATGGGTGAACCGTTAGCGCAATTGCTTTATATCATAAGGTGCGCCATAGAGTCGACTGGAGTGGTTTCCATTCCAGGGTTGTATATGACAAGGAGTAGGATCAACTGTTTTCTCCAGGTCCTCTGGTGTGGGGTTGGATGGCTGAATGGTTTGCGTGCGTGCTGTATCATAAAGCCTGTCATTGAATCAACTGATGTGGTTTTGAATCCCCGGTTGCCTGTGTAGCCTCGTGGGTTTTCTCTGGTTTCCTCCCACTGCTAAAGACCCCTACGTGCAAGCGAATAATGAAATAAAATTTAACCATGTGTTAGTCCCGAAATGACCTAGTTTGTGTCGAAAGGACGTTAAGCCCCATTTCTCTCTCTCTCTTCACGTCCTCTGGTTTTGCCCACTTCTATAAAACACTATGTACAAGTGAATTATTGAATTTAAATTGAACCATGTGTTAGTCCCAAAATGACCTAATTTGTGTCGACTGGATGTTAAACCCCATTTCTCTCTCTATTATTGGACAGTTGTTACCTGTGTATATATAGTTTAATTATTAAATGCCATTAAAACAATTTATTGTAGTGATGATGATATAGAAGAAGAAGATACAAGTTCATCTAAACATCAGAAGAAGAATGAATCAGCATTACCTGATGATAGTATCGAGGTAATTATCAAATCAAATTCACTCGACAACTTACAGATTTTATATAAGTCAAAATAGACTGTCGAAAACTGGCAGTTAGACTAAGCCATTGTAATTTTTAGTTCTTCAGGGTTTTGATCAATGTATAACCTGATTACTTCTAAGTACTTTTTGCTTTTAAATTATTATTTTTTTTCTTGAAGAAATTGGTGCGACAGAAGAAAAGAAATTGAAATAGGTGTGGCCTTATCACTTGCTGATTGTTGAGAGTTCTGAATGACAAGACTGAGCTAAGACAAATGATATTTTATACAGCCTATTATATTTCATTATATTTCTGTTTTATTTTCCAGAGTTTATTGAATACTCAGTCAGCAAAAGAGAAAGAGAATAAAAAAGTTAATGAAGAAATTTTACAGATACTAAGTCAACCAACAGCTAAGGTAGGCAATAATTTAAATAGAAATGTTGCTCATAAAATAAAATGTGGACGTATTATTGCCGTGGATGTATGTATGTTGCCTTGAAACCTGTCTTTGTTATTTTTATATTGAATTTTCGACTTAAAGAATTTCTAGCTCTATGATACATATGGATATTGTTTTATTAATTTATTTTTTACAGGAACAATATTTGGTTGAAAAATTTAAATCAAGGGGAGGTAAGTCTTTTCATTTTGTTTATCAGTAGATTTATTTTTTTGGAGTATAATAAATAGTTGTTCATGATAAAAAAAATTTCAAAGCTACTGATCAGACAGTATGTGAAGTTTTCATAACCTAATCCATGCAAAATTGTACAAGCTAAAATATTAACTGTAGATAATCTCAGAAATTGCAAATGGATTCAGTCAGATTAAAAAGGGGGTGGGGGGGGCGTCAAAAGATTTTATCCCAAGATTTATAGGGGACACTATCTTTAACAATGTATCCTTTAGAATTATCAAATGTAATTGGTAAATATTTTGTTATTTATGACTACCTTTATTTCAGGTGCTCAATTGAAAGAATTTTGTCAGTTTGGAACAAGGGAAGAATGTAAAAAGATTAACAATGCTACAGAACCGTGTAATAAACTACATTTTCGAAAAATTATACATAAACACACTGATGGTAAGATGTCTTTTTAATTATACATAAACATACTAATGGTAAGATGTCTCTTTAATTGCTGGTCGGAGCAGAATAGTTGGACGTTAAACTTCATTTATTTAATTGAAAAGAGGTTTAAGATAGTTAATATTAAGTGCAGGAGAACTGCACAACATAAAAACATTTACATGAGGGTCCTCAGTTGGAACCTAGGGGGGGGGGGGCGATTTTTTTTACTACCCATTAGGGAACACACCTGCAAGATAGAGAAAGTGTGTCTGGCAATTTTGAATTAAACTTTTTAGCCAACCAAGTTCAAATTGCCATTCCGATAAAATTCCATTGAATTTTGAATTTTCATGAAAGTGGTATATAGGTAGAACGCTGCAGTCTAGATTGTCATCACCATCTTCTGAGAAGGCAGTAGTAGTCGAGTGGTAAAGACTAGAGTCTCCTAGGTTTACATTTGGCATGGGTTAATAGAGGTGAAAGTCGGCTCATCTATTGTTGTGTATATATGTAAAAGAGCCTTCAACAGATGGAAATTGAGGAAATTGTCTGTCTATATTTAATATTTTAGGTCCACAGATACTCAGTATTACGATATAAATGTTTTTATGTTCCACTTTCAAAACTGGAACTAAAATTAGTCAACAAATGCATATCCATTTAATATTTAAAAACACAAATTTAATTGTTCACAGATTGTGCCATCTTGAA
The DNA here is from genome assembly GCA_917208275.1 of Patella pellucida. Lineage (NCBI taxonomy): Eukaryota > Metazoa > Mollusca > Gastropoda > Patellidae > Patella > Patella pellucida. The sequence goes on from OU795039.1 coordinate 71,962,909, forward strand.
ACTTAATATCAAATCAGATTAATCCAATTAAAAACTTTATATTATTAAAAATCAAATTCCACCTCCAAGGTTTAATGTTTTTCTTTATTTTAGAATCTCTGGGTGATTGTTCTTTTCTCAATACGTGTTTTCACATGGAAACCTGTAAGGTAAGAATTATGGTAGTTTTGATTATATATCATATTTCCCTATTCCTATCTTTTGAGGGGGGTTGGATGGTCGAATGGTTAGCATGCGTGCTGTATCATAAATAAAAGCCTGTCATTGTGTCAACTGGCATGGTTTTGAATCCATGGTTGTACATGATAAGTAGTAGGGTCGCCTGTCCAACTTTGTGGGTTATCACTGGGTCCTCAAGTTTCCTCCCACTGCTATAGACCCCTACGCGCAAGCAAATTATTGAAATAAAATTAAACCTTATGTTAAACCCAATCTCTCTCACTCTCTCTAATTTTGATTTGATAGCGGTCAATAATATTTTTACCTTAACAACATCTCAAATGAATCATATCTTTTCTAGTTTTCCATGAACAAACCTTCATCTAGGTTTTGTTTCCTAAACTTTATGAAACTTTTTTAATTTTAGTGTTTCCATGTAAACTAATTGTGGGATATTGATGATTGTTGACTTGTATAATATTGTTGATTTATATTTTATATATAATTTCAGTATGTACATTATGAGATAGATCATCCTGATAAGAAAGATGAACCAGTTAGAGAAATAGTGAAATATAAAGTACCAGAAGTTGGTAGTAATGTTTATATGTTCCCTCCTCAGGTAAAATATCAACATCTTATTCTTTACGTATCATCCCGTTTGATTTTGTATCACCAACGTAATTTGCTACGAAGGTAGAGCTTTGAGAAATATCATTGATGAATATAGAAAAACTACAAGAAACATTGTTAGTTTGTAAGATTTCTACATTGAAGTTATTAAGATGATGAATAAGACTCTGAGCGTGATTATAGCAGTATAGAAATATGACAAATTGAAATTGTTTTAGAAAGGTTTCCCCCTTGTTAGTGGTGCAGGATGGAGGGTTTCACAATGTGTATGTAAAAGAATCCTTGAACATTAGAATTTGATATAAGAGTAGGCTGTAGCGCCGCCTTACATTCCAAGTTTCCTTCATATCACACATTATGACGTAAAACCAGTCTTCATTAGACCAGTGGGTGCAGAAAGGTAGGACATTACATTTAAACCCCATTTTCATTTCTATTTACAGTGGATTCAGTCAGATCTTCGTTTCTTTGATATGAGTACAATAGGTAAATGTGCTGTAGTAATGGCCGACCCACCTTGGGATATTCATATGGAGTTACCGTATGGTACGATGAGTGATGATGAAATGAGACGATTAAATGTACCAGGTTTACAAGACGAGGGATTTATATTTCTATGGGTGACCGGAAGGTAGGAATATTTGTAATAAATAGGTACTAAACCAATAGATATATTTTTGAAAAGTTGCTCAGTTATAGAACAATGGCTTGGTTTTAGAACCTGAACAATTGTATGGTTTTAAAACAATTACTAGTTTAAGAACAAATTGCTAGGTTTAAGAACAATGGCTTGGTTTAAAAACAATGGCTAGGTTTAAGAACAATTGCTTTGTTTAAGAACAATTGCTAGGTTTAAGAACAATTGCTTTGTTTTAGAACAATTGCTTTGTTTTAGAACAGTTTCGTGGTTTAAGAACAATTTCTTGGTTTTAGAACAATTGGCTTGGTTTTAGAACAATTGTCCTGGTTTTAGAACTATTACCTCGGTTTTGATAAAAAGGTTCAGAAACCTAGAACAATTTAGTTATGATGACTACATGTAGGTTTTGTTTTAGAATATTTTGTTAGTTTTTGATAAGAAATGATTAAATATTTTAAAACATTTACAAGGGAAATAACCAATATATTATTTTTTGTTTTCTCCTCAGGGCTATGGAGTTAGGAAGAGAATGTTTAGAATTATGGGGGTAAGTAAGATTGCTATACATACTAAATGACTAGATCGAAGTATCTTGTCATTCTTAAATCAAAGTTATGACATTGACTTCATATTGTGATGGTTTACTGTGGGTGTCAGATGAGATTTGACATGTGAGTGGAGGGAAGGACTGTGTTTAAAATTCACAGTTTGTTTTCATTTGGAAGATAGTGGGTCTGTCTGCAAGCCAATAATTTTATGGGAATTTTTTATTAAATACTATATATAGATGATATAATTCTATGTATATTTGATGTAGGTATAGTTAATTCTATGTATATTTGATGTAGGTATAGTTAATTCTATGTATATTTGATTTAGTATATTTAATTTTATGTATATTTGATGTATGTATAGTTAATTGTATGTATATTTGATATAGGTATAGTTAATTCTATGTATATTTGATTTATGTATATTTAATGTATGTATAGTTAATTGTATGTATATTGATGTAGGTATAGTTAATTCTATGTATATTTGATGTAGGTATAGTTAATTCTATGTATATTTGATGTAGGTATAAACGTATAGATGAGTTAATCTGGGTTAAAACCAATCAGTTACAGCGTATTATTAGAACAGGTCGAACAGGTCATTGGTTAAACCACGGTAAAGAACATTGTCTGGTAAGTAAATCGCATAAAAGTCATATAAAGTTTGCTAATAAGAGAAAGATATACTTGATATCTGATCAGAGAGACTTTAATCTGAAATCATACGATGACAACCACAGCCGTAAAGTTTTTTTTGTGAAATGAGAGGAATTTTGCCTAAACAGCGGCGCTGCAGCTTACTCTTTTTACAGATTTCACACTGTCAAGGGTTGTGTTAAGTGCATGCCAACATGTACACGGGACCTCAGTTTTTCATGTCCTGCAGCAATGACACGAGGGAGCTGCGCTGGAAAATCCTAAGGAAACATTTCTCGTCCAACACCGGGAGCGAGCCAGCATTTAACTCAGTTAGCCACCAGGGACTTCCAGGAATAACAGTCAGTCTGTTTAGTTTTGGTGACAGCATATACTGAATAACCTGTTGTTAATTATTTTGTCCAGCTTCTAAAGAGATTGAGATATTACACTAATGTAAAAATTATAAAGTATGATTATTTACATTTTATTATAGGTTGGTGTTAAAGGAGAACCAAAAGGAGCCAATAGAGGTCTAGATTGTGACATTCTGGTTGCCGAGGTAACTTGATATTTTATTAACATAATACTAATCAGTAACTAACTTCCAGTACATGCTTGACAGAGACCGATACTTGGGGGTTGCTCGATTGTCAGTCCACAACATTATGAATTGACAGAATTGCAATAGAGTGACTTGTAATTTGAGTCGAGTCTGATTTCTTGAAAACAGATGTGGTGTGGGGATTGTGCGTGCACGTAAAATACCCCTTGGCAGTTAGCATTCAATATAATAGTCCCGGTAAACTTTTATTATATTGATTATGTCATTCTCTATATGTACGGTATGTAATTTTATTATGTAGACTTTTATGTACATTTGAATTTTATATTGATTTAATTTATGTTTTTGTAAAGCGTCTCTGAGCACGGCTCTGCAGTGGAAGACGAGCGCTGTATAAATATTGTTTTAATAATAATAATAAAATTGCACAGTTAAATGCGTTGCGTATGCCCATTTTCGTTAGCCCAGTCGGTGCAGTAAAGTAGGACATTAAACCCCCTTCATTTCATTTCAGGTACGAGCTACAAGTCATAAACCAGATGAAATCTACGGTATTATTGAGAGATTATCACCGGGAACAAGAAAAGTAGAATTATTTGGTCGACCACATAATGTTCAACCTAATTGGTAGGTATTACAGTTTTTTAGCTATCTGCCCAAACCTGTGGGTTTTCTCCAGGTATTTTAGTTTCCTAGCACTGCCAACGAACCCTAAAGTTGCATGTGTTAGTCCAAAAAGGCCTAGATTGTGTCGATTGGATGTTAAACCTCATTTCTCTCTTGCTCACTACTTATTTGGAAAATTGAACAGCTATTAAAATAGAAGTAAAATGACAAGTGAAGAAAGGTGTCTACAAAAAGCCATTGATATCAAATTGTACGATGATCTTAAACCATATAATCAAACAAATGAGGATTAACTACGCGATTCATTCTTGTTAAATGGTGGAGGGCGAGACATATTGTTATATCAATATATTTTGTAATGTCTTGCTCAAGACCATTAAACAATACAGACACCATAATGTCTGATTAGTACTTAATTTGAAATAATGGTATCCCAGCATCAAAGGATGACATCACATCTGTATTCAAAGGAGCCAAATTACTTATATTTTGGACCTAGAAATTGACAGATATGGATTGCAAGGCATATAATACTGTAATATGAATGTATATACTGATTAACATTCAATCATTTCCGTTTTTAGTCCAATTTCAAATAAGTTATGATCCGCGAAATATGCGAGAAGTCTCAATTGTATGGCAATCTCTAGCATCTGGATATTCCAGTCTACATAGTATTTATCATGCATGCTCTCCAGATAAGAATATGTCTATAGCCTCGTTTTTAGAGTTACAAATGGCGCTGAATCGCATTATGGTACATGAATCGTGTACCAATGGTAAAATATATATTTTGTCTTAAATAGTGGATAACAGAAGCCAATCTTTTCCAAGTAAGATCACAACATCAGTGTTGATTTAAATTGACAAACAATTCTTTTTATAATGTTGAAGACTTGGGATGATATTAAGTTAGACACTTAGATACTGTAAATGTATATAACATGTATATAATATTTGATTCCAGGATAACACTCGGTAATCAAGTAGACGGTGTGAGACTCAAAGATCCAGATGTTGTTAAACTATTTAAAGAACGTTATCCAGACGGAAATTGTATGGAACCACCAAAGAATAGATGAAATTTAAAACATCGTAGAAAAAATTGTAAATTATGTTTGGATCAAAAATGTGGTATCCAGACCACTCAGACCAAAGACCACTCGGACCAAGACCACTCGGACCAATTGATAGACCAATCCGAGTGGTCTGGTCTTTGGTCCGAGTGGTCAGGTATTCAAAAATGTCTAAAAGGCAATTGAGATCTTGAATGAAACATGACTGAAGTTGAACTGTTTACACTGATAATCTTTAAGTGGCATTTAGCGATTGGGAAACACATTAACAGAACACAGGTTTTATGGGAATCAATCACTGGTTTATTCACAAAGCACAACGTTTCGACGGTTTAATCTCACTGTGCCCCCTAATCAACTGGTGTTACAGGCTAGTGGTGTGGAAACTTAAATAAACAAAGGATTATAGACTGTATCCTTATTAGTACTGTTCATCTAGTTGAGATTTAATTATTGTAATGATTAAAATATATAAGATAAATTCATGTGTCATCGGTTAACGAGTATCTTTAATATTATTCACCTACCTTCTATTCAGACAGTAATCATAAATCAAACAAATATATGATTAGAAACTCACTATCATTATATTATAAGGATAGTTGTCACCCCCAATTACATTATATCTTTTAAAATGGCTCAAGTTCGCGTACGGTTTATTTCTAATTCTCAGGGCGCTCAAAATTTAGTTAATTTGGGGTATAAGTACCGAGTAAAAAACACGAAACCCAATAGCACCCATTGGCCATGTTGCAAAACGACTTGTCCCGCAACGATCAACACATCAAAAAGGATGGTAAGAAGCTATACTACAGTCAGAACCACAACCATCAATCCGAAGAGAATGTTATTAAGAGTTTATTTCCTCAATAAACGCCAAATTTTAACATACTTGTCAGCAAATTCCTTCCATTTATAACGAATGTTTATCTGGTAAGTTTCTCTTTTAACTTCACAAATAACTATGTAACATTATTATTAAAATATTTAGTATTGTATGTTTTATCTAAGTCATTCTTTTTACTTTTAACTATGTTCATTTATCGAGATTTCATTTTTTTCATTTGAATTTATTGTGTATTTGTTGGTTTTTATTTTCCAGATTTCCGACGCGAAGCTGACGATATAATTAAACATGTTCCGACATACTATAGCCTACATGCATCGTTGTACAGTGCCAGATCCAAAAATCTACCCCGACGTCCAAGTCAGCGCTCAGATATTTTTTGTTTCTTTTATTGTGAATAAAGTTGTTAATTAGTTTAATGCTAGTAGTTTTTAAAAATAGACTATACCTTTAACACCATTGTATTCGATAATCCCCTTGGTTGATTAATCCCCCCATGAGAACAATAGCAGGGGGCACAGTGAGATGTTCCCGTTTCGACAAGTATCCTCTTATCGTTATCAAGCACAATGACATTTAGTAAACTTTGGACAAATATATAGGAGTGCATGGTGAAGCCATTTACATAGATTAAATAACAAAACAATAAGGGTAAAAGATTAAACAAAACAATTAAGCAGAAAAAAACAGAAAACAAAACCAGTTGTAAACACTTATAGATTAAGCAGTCCAAACAAGGAGATAGACTTAACTAACTAGGAAGCTCTTCAAAGGGAGCCGTCAACATAATAAAGATGAGACCATTTACCAATAACTATTGTAAGCAGCAACATTGCCCCATCACAGATGACTGAATAAACAAGATAGGTGTTGAATATGTAAAACACGGGTGTGAGTAGATTAGTTATGACAATCAGAATATAGATTAAAGATTAAAAAAAAAAATAAAAAAAAAAATAAAAAAAAAAATAAAAACCAAATAACGATAAGGGAACAAGCCAAGTAAAAAGGGGAAATATTTCCTAAACATTGTATGTTACATGGCTCAGAAAAGGGAACATATATTTTTGTTGTACATATTTCATATATCATTCATACACGGTCTGTAAATAAAAAGATAAAAATTATATTAACGTGGTTTCTGATTTATCGGTGAACCAGATATGCCATGTTTACATACTAATAAGGCAACAATCTAGATAATTGGGTGGCAATCAGGAATGTGATGACATCAAGATAATTGGGTGGCAATCTTGCAACATGGTGGAAACAAGTTAATGGTTGGCAATCTTGGAACATGGTGGAAACAAGTTAATGGTTGGCAATCTTGGAACATGGTGGTGGAAACAAAATAATTGGGTGGGAATCGGAATGTGATAAAATCAAGATATTCTGGTGACAATCTGGGAATGAATATAATGAAATCTAGATAATCTGGTGATAATCATGGAACATGGTGGTGGAAACAAGATAATTGGGTTGCAATCAGGAAATGTGATGAAATCAAGATAAGCTGGTGACAATCTGGGAATGAATATGATGAAATCTAGATAATTAGGTGTAAATCTAGATATGTAGTTATTCTATGATATCTTCGTAGTGATCTAGCTGGATGATATTCTGGTTGTGCCTTATAATAATTCAACAATATTTGCTGGTGATGCGTCATTCCACAGTAATTGGGTGGTATTAGAGATACAGTATCATTTCAAGAGGATTGGATTTCTAGCTACTGAATAATTCCAAAATAATGGGGTGGTAAATAGGTATATTTCAGATATAATATATCTGATATAATTGGGTGGTAAAGTAGATATGGCATAATTTAGATATAATTGGGTGGTAATCTAGTTTTTATAGAATTCCTGGGTAATTAGTTAAAAAAAATAATTAGTTTAACTCAAACAATTATTTATTTTCACTATCAGTTGCTATTGGACACCCACAATCCTACCTCATTAATGAGACTGGTTATAACACTGCGTTTTGGTAGAACTTAGTTCATATTGCCTATATAGTTGTTCAATGATAGTTATCTCTCCGGAAAGTATAATTCATTGATTTTGTTATTTCTGTGGGAACCTTATAGGCTCTTACTTGGTACCCCAACCCTTCTAAATCCATGTTTCCGGCTTGGTTTCTCCTTGTCAGTGATGCAGTATGGAGGACCTGACAAGGACAGCTGTCAAGCTATTTTGATGAAAAACGGAGGTCCCATGTACCCATTAGCGTGCACGTAAAAGATGCCTTGGCAATTGGAAATCGATATAAGAGTAGGCTGTAGCCGCTGCCAGGGCAAAATTTCCTTCATAGCACACAGTATGGCGTATGCCCGTCTTCATTAGCCTAGGTTAGGAGTAAAGGAACTAGGTTAGGAGCAGAACATTAGGACGTTAAACCCCATTTCATTTCATTTCTAAATCCGCGCCTGGATAAAGACCGGATTAACCATGGGGCGTCCAACCACCTTCTCTGGAAAGGCCATCATTTCATATCTCTCGCATTTATCACAAGGGCCCGATTAACCATGGGGCACAGGCCCCAGGGCCCCCAACATTAGCCCCCCCACACACACACAAAAATCTCAGTTGCGTCCAGCTCCCTTCTCTAGAAATGCCATCATTTCATAGCACTCTCATGGATTGGTCCACCTAAATAACGCCAGAATGCGCTCACTTTGTGGCAATATTTTTTTCTTTTTCTCGGGGAGGTACTTCTAAATGGCTCTACACAAGTGCCTGAAATTCCAGGAAATCATGTTTCCGGCCCTCCAATTTCTGAAAATTTCCAGAAAAATAATGCGCTCCCTCCCAAAAAATTGACAACTTTTCAATTATAAAATAATACACTTTATTATGATCATATAGTGATGCTCCTAAGGCACTGATGAGTCGGACGGTTTTAATGGCGCCTACACCTGATCCAAACTTTCTTATATGTCTTATGTGGAGGCTATCGGGGGCTACCACAGACGTGGACCCAAGGTGCGGACACCAGAAGCAAACGCCTCTCCTAAAAAATCTGCCGCCATATAAAATACAAAATTGACACTCAGATATCACCCCAGTGGCAGAAAATCGTGTTTCCTGCATCGTTATTTTTCAAAGTTATCTGAGGGAGGACCCCAGACATAATCCGACAGCGCTATTTTGTCGCTCAATGATATGCCCACATTTTTGTTGACACCTGGTGGCATTGACTTTGGGTTAGGGGGGTTGGATGGCCGAATGGTTAGCACGTGCGCGCTGTATCATAAAGCCTGTATTGAGTCAACTGCCGTGATTTCGAATCCCCGGTTCAACATGATAAGGGGTATGGTCGCCTGCCAAACCTCGTGTGTTTTCTCCTGGTACTCCGGTTTCCTCCAACTGCTAAAGACCTCTACGCGCAAGCGAATTGTTGAAATAAAATTGAATGAATGTATGAAATGGGGTTTAACGTCCTACTGTTATGCGAAATAAAATTGAAACATGTGTTAGTCCCGAAATGACATAGTTTGTGTCGAGTGGACGTTAAACCCCATTTCTCTCTCTCTCTTTGACTTTGGGTTAGGTTTTTAGAATCAGTTTTGTGTATCTTAGCTTTCCTTCCACTGCTTATTAGGACGCCAACGCGTAAGCGAATTAATGTATGAAGTGGACGTAAGACCATATTTCTCTCTATTACTCACGTATGATTGGTTTTTCTCTGTGTATCAATCAATAAATAAATCTGTTACACTAGAAGATTATCTCATTAAGTTAACGACTGTTAACGACTCTTAATTATATACTAATCAGTATTACAGTACAGATTATTACGCTAACGTTTCTGTGTAGTTATAATTAACTCCCTTTGTTTCTCTAGAGACCACAGTTTTTGTGTTTGTAACAAAGATTAAAGGTGTTTAAAGGGTTACTATAGACAACAAATATTACAGTATATAAACTACGAACTATGGTGTTCAAGTCATCATTTACTTTGACTTGCCTTCTGACAAACATCAGTTATTGCAAGCTGTAATTTATTTCATATCGTTGACGACAAACTTTAATCTTCAAAATGGTAAGTTTCAAATTTTACTTCTTATCTAGCTATATTACTTGTATCAAGATGAAACAAATACCATTATACAACCCATACGTCTAAAACATTATTCAGTTAAATTAACATTTCGTCAGGCGTTTTATGCTGTTAGGCAAAAATAATCCAACCTGATGGTCGGGTGCCATCAAATAAAACTATAATGAATCAACTGTTAATAATATTGTCTTATCTTTTCCAGCGTGAGTGTATCTCTGTCCATATCGGCCAAGCTGGAGTCCAGATGGGTAATGCCTGTTGGGAGTTGTACTGTTTGGAACATGGAATCCAGCCTGATGGTCAGATGCCATCAGATAAAACTATTGGTGGTGGAGACGATTCCTTCAACACCTTCTTCAGTGAGACGGGGGCTGGTAAGCATGTGCCAAGAGCTGTGTTTGTTGACTTGGAACCAACCGTTGTAGATGAAGTGAGAACTGGTACATACCGACAACTCTTCCATCCTGAACAACTCATCACTGGTAAAGAAGATGCTGCTAATAACTATGCCCGAGGTCACTACACCGTGGGTAAAGAAATCATTGATCTGGTTCTCGACAGAATCAGGAAATTGGCTGATCAATGTACTGGTCTTCAGGGATTTCTCATCTTCCACAGTTTTGGTGGTGGAACCGGTTCTGGTTTCTCATCTCTTCTCATGGAAAGATTGAGTGTCGACTATGGCAAGAAATCCAAGTTAGAATTCGCCATTTACCCAGCACCACAAATATCCACTGCTGTGGTTGAACCCTACAACTCCATCCTAACCACACACACCACCTTGGAACATTCTGACTGTGCCTTCATGGTAGATAATGAAGCTATTTATGACATCTGTCGCCGTAACTTGGATATTGAACGTCCCACCTACACCAACCTCAATCGTTTAATTGGCCAGATCGTTAGCTCCATCACCGCCTCTCTACGATTTGATGGTGCTCTTAATGTTGATCTTACTGAGTTCCAGACCAACTTGGTCCCCTACCCACGTATTCATTTCCCTCTTGCTACCTATGCTCCAGTCATCTCTGCTGAGAAGGCCTACCATGAACAACTGACCGTTGCTGAAATCACCAACGCTTGTTTTGAACCCGCTAATCAGATGGTAAAATGTGATCCTCGTCATGGAAAGTACATGTCTTGTTGTATGTTGTACCGAGGAGATGTTGTTCCCAAGGATGTCAATGCTGCCATCGCCACCATCAAGACCAAGAGAACCATCCAATTTGTTGACTGGTGTCCAACTGGTTTTAAAGTAGGTATCAACTACCAACCACCAACTGTTGTACCAGGAGGTGATTTAGCCAAGGTACAGAGAGCTGTTTGTATGTTGAGTAACACAACTGCCATTGCTGAGGCCTGGGCTCGGCTAGATCATAAATTTGATCTTATGTACGCCAAAAGGGCTTTCGTCCATTGGTATGTCGGTGAAGGTATGGAAGAAGGTGAATTCTCCGAAGCTAGAGAAGATTTGGCTGCTCTAGAGAAAGATTATGAAGAAGTTGGTGTTGATTCTGTTGAAGGCGAGGGAGAAGAGGAAGGAGAAGAATATTAGAAAACTTATTTTTTCATGAAATAAAAGATATTAATGTTATTTGGTTTAATGTTTCTTTTATTAAACATTATCACATCGTCGGGTGTCTAAAAGAGTTTTCTCCCAATTTTGAAGAATCCTATAGAGATAATTTTATTGTGTTAAATACGAAAGGACCTAGTATCCAGTGGACGTTAGCGCGTGAGAATTGTATCATTAGGTCTGTAATTGAGTCAACAATTTTTCCGGTTGTACGTGACAAGGTGTAGGGTCGTCTGTCCATCTTCGTGGGTTTTGTTATCCCGAAATGACGTACTTTGGAAGTTCAATCCTATTTCTCACTCTGTATTATAGACAAGAATTTGTCTTTTACAGCCCAAAAAGGGATGCTTCAATATTTAGACGCGGACATAGTCCACAACGCCACTAATTGCCCCCACCCTCCCCTGCACCACACACCAAATTCACCGACGCGGCCAAAAATAAAATAATGTAGTCGTTTGGTTGGAAAGAACAAAGAATCCATGCACGTGCACATAAAAGATCCCTTGTGTAGGAATCAGTACTGTCTTGGTAAAGTTTCTCGTCGCAATACATGTTAAGAATTTACAAAAATGCCATAAAATGTAGATTACTATAAAAAAAAATTAAATGTCCTACTGTTCTCTTTCGACTGGGTTAATGATGACGGACATTCGTGTGCTATGAGGGCATTTGTGCTCGGACAGTGGCGCATATGGCATACTCAAATATTGAATTCCAACGACTAATAATAATAATAATCTCGGCATTTTACAAGGGTAGCAAATATGGTTCTTTTAAGTGTACACCGCATCCCATCCGAACACAATCTAATATAAATATGCTGTCCTTACCCCCCAGTCCTCCTGCCCCAATGACAAGGGAGCGGGGCCACGCCTGAAAATCCAGATGAAATTTCTCGGCCAACACGGGTACAGAATAGAGCCTTACGCATCGACCCACCGCTGACCCACCCCCTTTTTCCCCATATGCAGTCATAATTATGCAATTTGTTACGGGTGTCGATATAGTGTTCGAATATTCGCTCGTCGAATATAATATTCGAATATTCGAATAGCAATCATCATATTCGAATAATTTCGAATATCTACATTATTTATTCTATTTGCGTTCAAATATTATTAAAGGCGACTTTTCTTGCCACATTTACATTCAAAGCTTTTTTCGATTACCCACAGTATATATTTCTATGGATTACCTAACTGCAGTTTGTATGTAAGGTTGGTGTGTGCGCGATGTATCATAAGATTTGTCATTGGTTCAACTGTTGTTGTTTCGATTCGCCGGTTGCACGCGACAAGAAGTAGGATTACTTGTCCAACCTTGTGGGTTTTCTCTGGGTCATCTGGTTTAATCCCATTGCTATAGACCCCTACGCGCAAGCCAATTATTGAAATAAAATTGAACCTTATGTTTGTCCCGAAATAACCTGGTTTGTGTCGAGTGGACGTTAAACCCCATCTCTCTTTCTGCTTGTAAGGCTGCTACCCCTTCAGAGACAGTTATTCGGTAACTCCGGGGACTCCGATGCTGAATTCTGATTATGGGTGAAAGCTAGTTATTAGTGTGTGACATCCTTGAAAAACATTACATTAAATCAGAACACACTTAAACTATCTATACGACGTCATCTGTATGAAATTGTGACGAATTTGCTTGGATTCGTCATAAACAAACAGCTGGGTGAACCCACTGGGCCACAAGAAGAGACTGTTTTCTGCTTATATAGAAAAGCCACTAGACGACAATGATTTTCGTGAAATGCTGCAGTGTTAGACCCACGAATGAACGAGATGCCCTTTGTTTCGGATTCAGCGCGAGAGAATTCCTATACATTGGTGATCGAAAATCTTGCTTTGATGTCGTGGAAGGCCGAGTTCTTGTGTATAAATTGGCAGTTTACGTAAAAGATCAACTGGCAATTGCAAAAATATTTTTTTGTGCGTTGTTTGCGAGTCAACAGAGATTTCACGCATTTAATAATTGATTAGGAATTATAATAAATTGAAAATAAACCACTTTCAATATATTGAAATATTCGAATAGTATTCGAATACCAATTTTAAGATCAGTCGAATATTCGAATAGTATAAGTGTTCGAATATCCGAATACTAGTGTCGATCACGAGGCAGGGTATTTGTACTCTTGTCATTAAAACACTGTGAATTTTGACGCGTGCTATTCATTTTACCATGCAAAAGGTAATATATCTGCTCTTATGTTTATCTATATCTGTAAGACGTTTATTGGAAAATATCTATGATCTATATTATTGGTATATTACATTAGTCTGGAGGCTCAGTGCGTGTGTGTTGGTGGTGGTGCCTACGTGCAAGCAAATTATTAAAATAAAGTTATATCATATGTTAGCCCCGAAACAACCTGGTTTGTGGACGTCCCCCTCCTCTCCCCCTTATGTATTACCACTTTTGTGCTTACGGCAAGAGACCACTTGTCGTCGAAACCAATCTGTTTTACAGAGTTAAAACAGCCGTCTTTTATACTAGTGGGGGTCGAAACATCAATGTCTAGTAAATGGTATATTGTCAATACAAGTTATATGAAAAGAAATACAAGTATAAACAAATTGTTATTCGGTAATACGATAGATATGATTTCATTGTACCTAACACTTCGTTTTATCACATAGTGTAGTGATTACGGCAGGACATCAATGGTAATGTGCGTGATGCACAACTATCGACCAAACTGTCAAAGCGAACCTTTAATTCAACGTGCGTTCACCGAAAAATGGTTGTTAGGGACGCGGTGATTGGTCAAAAGTGTCAAATTACCTATGAATAAGTTGACGTATACAGATATTTTATATACCCATGTACTTATTGAATAGTGTATCTATTTAGTCTCTATAGATATCTATGTGTATATATCACAATAGGTGTATATATGTATTTTCGGTAGACCGACAATAGATTAATTCTTACGAGTTGATATCTCGTTATAGGATTATCAGATTTAGGACTATGTAGGCCTTCATTATACAGGTAAGATATTTAACAGATATCATTATGATTATACCGAGGTTAAAATGAATTATGTAGGCCTATTTACCGTTGTTAAATAAAAATTTCCTACTAACTGTAAAAAAACTAATAGGCCTAGACGTGTACTTAGTTCCTTACCAAGAAAGGACAGTTTTCACAATAAAAAACACACCTAAGCTTGTGAGTGACAAGGAGTGGGGTCGGGTTCGGTTTTCACCCTTACACCCATACCCGCAAGTGAATTAGTGAAAAAAAATTCTACCATAAATGTATGACCCTCTCTCTCTTTCTCTCTCTCTCTCTCTCTCCCACCCCCGTTTCGTAATACATACAGGTCACGTTTTAAAGTAAATGATAAATGTACTCAGGGTCAGTATATTTATACCTGTACTTAGCTTACATTAAACTGAATAACAATATAGACACTATGTTAGATAGGTGGTAGCACACCCTGCTTGGTGTACAACACACGTCACTATTATGTGTATACAACCGTAGACCTATTAAGATATTGTTTTGATATACAGATTTTCCCGGTATGACAGACCCATGACTGCACATGTTTCTAGTATAACTTGACAGTCACTTGAGTTATATTTTTAAATCAATGTTTATTTAAGATAATCACCTACTTGGCATTGTTTAACATTAGTGGGCCTATATACACGTACTCATCTTCAATAGCCCGCTTGGGCGGGGTAGAAATGGTTCCACTACTGATGTATTTTAACTAGGGGCGGGGATGGATGGCCGATATGTTAGCACGTGCGCGCTGTTTCATAGGGTCTGTCATTGAGTCAGCTGGAATGGTTTCGATTCCCCGGTTGTACGCAACAAGGAGTATGTCGCCTATCCGACCTAGTAGGTTTTCTCAGGGTCGCCCGGTTTCCGCCCCACTTCTAAAGAGCCCTACGCGCAAGCGAATTATTGAAATAAAATTGAACCATGTGTTAGTCCCGAAATGTAAATGATCTACTTTGTGTTAAACCCCGTCTGTCTCTCTACCTCTCTCTATAAACTAGAGCAAACTTCAAATGGCTGCAACTTAAGTTTAAGTGTGTTTGATGTATTTCTGAGATAACTGAGTAGGCCTATAACCAATAGACAGTACCGCATAACTGACCAACAAACATACAACACAGATTATCCGAAATATCCTTTTTAAGTTTGTCCTGGCATGTCGCCATTTTGAAGGTATAATTGGGGTTTTGTTTGCCGTGTCATATATAATATATAAAAATAGTTACGTTTCTAATCTTTTAATCTTTATAATAAATAACCAACGTCTTAATTCCAATAACTTACACAGGTTTATCTTTCATAACAAAAAGGTAATAAAATTGATTAAATGTCGTCCGATATTCCAAAATAATTAGCAGCTAAAATTAAATAGTGGTCTTAGCCAACATCATATCGTAGCTTAAAGCCATGTCAACCACGTCTGTGTTTTGTGTGTAGTGCCGTCCTCCCGCACTTACTATATTATGAGAGAGAGAGTGAAATATGGTTTAACGTCCACTCAACACAACTAGGTCATTTCGGGACTCATATATGATTTAATTTTATTTCAATATTTCGCTTGCGCGTAGGGTATCTTTAGCCTTGGGAGGAAACCGGAGTGCCCGGAGGAAACCCACGAGGTTGAGGAGGCGCCCCTATCTCCATGCCTCATACACTCACACCAGGGCTCGAAGCCTACTATATTATGTACATTTTGGAGTGTTCAAAATACCAGATTGACGCCCATACCGTTATTTATATCCATCTAAATTTTTAATTTTTTTGTAATCGTGTGTCAAAGTCTAAACCATCATTAATTTCTACCCATTTCAAGATGTAACTTGCGCATGTCTACATTTTTAAAAAGTCTAAAACACTGTTTTGCCCTTCAGTTGCATTGAGTCTATAAAATGATATTTTATGTATTGTTAACGCTGAACTATTCTTTCCCCAGTAAATAAAACATTCTAAACGTCCTTTAAATGGGATAAACTGGTCCACTCTAATTTTGATAATATAATCAATAAATGAAAAATTCCGGCATTTTTCTACTGTATTTTTTATATTCTTTCCTCCTTCTAGGTCACCTTTGTAAGAAGTCTGCGAGGGAATTACTATATAATTCCTATAAAGCATATGCTTAGACACGAATCAATTCTCTTACGACAAGAATATCATTACATAATATCAGGCCACAACTAATACAAAATCATGAGGTTTGGTGATCCAGATTGTCGCGTGTCGAGCTAGTTGGTCGGCCACTTCGTTTTTCGGCTTCATTATCCCAGTCGGGACAGAACAACAGGACGTTATAAACCCCATATCATTTCCTTTTTCCTGTCCACGGTATTAACACCCCAAAGGTCATCGAATAAAGTGGCATTAACTGGAATGGGGTTTAACGTCCGGTCGTCATTATTTAAACCCATTAGATTTCCACTTAAAGGGACAGTCCCGTATTATACAGGGGCTCAAAAATAAAAGTCTGAGAATATTTGAAAATAAAACACCAAAATATAGGGGAATAGTGTATATACCTTGTCTCAAAATTTCAACTCAAAATATTGAGTCGTTTGGACGTGAACGCCAAAACTGCTTATCCGGACACGTAACCCTTTTAAGTTTTCGGGTCACTTTTTTCATTTGGTGAGCTGATAATCGATTTACGTTTCTTGTGAGGTCTATGCAGTGAATGGCCCATGTACTGTACTTGATAACAAAAGGTTCATTTTACCTACATATTATTTTTATAGAAAAAAGTCTGGTTTTATCCAGATACTGTATGATACAAAGATCTCCATTTCCAGATGCAGACTGTCAGGTTTAAGTTATTTACAAGCGTGTCACAAAAATTGTGTTAGTTGATCGGCCTTAGATAATGGGTTTTACATGAAATTAACACAAAATTTAGCAGTTTTATTCCCCAAAAAGTTATCGGGATTGGCCCTTTAATGAAGACGGCCATAATTTATGTTGGGTTCTATGAGGGTATCGGCGCTACTGTCTAATAATTCCATCCGTCAAGGTTTCTTTTAGTTGCACGACAATGTGTAGGGCCTACACGGGACCTAGGTTTTCGTATCATCCAAACGACTACACGATTACATATTTTAAACCTCTTCTTTCGCCACATTTCTGAGTACCAGGCCCTATGCTAATCTTCGGGGGTCTACAATCAAGTAATTGGTCACGAGCATCACCAAAGCTCTACACGCGATACGGTGCGTGGAAGTGTACATTGGGTGATATAATAAGAAAGTTACACCGGAGAAATGTTTTGAATTGGCCTAATACAGTTATAAGTAAGTAAGAAGCAAAGTGATCGAGCTATAATCAATAGGATAAAGCTGGATTAAGTCACACGGCTAACTGATTCGGTGGATTCAATCTGATAGTGTGTTTGTGTTATATATCGATCTCAACAATTACAAACAGGTTGTATTCACATTGATTACCTACATGCTCAGTTTACCTGTCGTCATATACACAGGTGGGTTCATATATATATATATATATATATCGATATACGTCGGGAAATTTAAATTCTTATGTTAAGTTCGACTGCGTGGACATTTAAAATGGAACTCAGAAGAATCAACAGCCAGAAATTGGAATATAATAGATATTCCCGTCAATGGTTGTATTTTAATAGTTTTTATTTCTGGACCGGTAGCTTGCACTAATAGGATTATTTTTTTAATAAGTTTGTTTTGATTTGACAAGTTGGGTTTTCTGTGCTGTATTTTTCTGTTCTGTGATTTTGTTTAGTTTGAAAACTAACAGCTTGATTCATTAACTGTGTTACATCCATGTATAATTTGATATGTTTGCGTTGGAAATGTATGAAATGAAATGAAACGGGGTTTAACGTCCTACTTGTCTGCACTGATTGTGTTAATGAAGAAAGGCGTAATTCATACATTGTGTTATACTATGGGGTAAATATTACCGGGAAAGCGGCGCAACGAGCTTCTCTTATTACGAATTCCATCTGCCACGGATTCTTTACGTGCACGCCAGCATTTACACCATACCTCGGTTATTAGTCCTAGCCGAAAGACAGGAGTCTGTGAATATTTAGGATGTAACGCTAAAAGAGCAACAACTGCTAAAAAAAAGTGATGTTTCGACGAGTATCCTTCAACATTTTCAACGCCAAAATGAAACGTTGGGGGAGAGAAAATGCTCTTGGAAACGTCCACCAAATATATTGCAAACGTTCTTCTTTTAGTTTTTGTTATAGTTGCTGAATTGTTTAATCCAATTACTAAATCTAAAGGATTATTTAGAAATGAGGAAAATTTTGCTCAGACAGCACTACCGCCTTGTCTTATATTGAATCTCAACTGCCAAGGGATCTTTAACATGTGTACAGCGACCTTGGGTTTTCGTACCATCCGAACGCTTATACGCTGCCCCTTACCAGACCATCTGTCCTGCATATTCCTGAATCAATGTCCCGAGAAATCTCTCCAGGTCTTATCAAACGAAACACTGCGAGGAGTATGTCTGTCCTGCACCACTGACAATGAATGCAGGGATCGAACACGAGACCTCCAGGTTAGCGAGCCAACGTCTTACTCACTGAGCCATCGTGGCTTAGACTTAGAGGGTTACTTATAGAAAAAAAGGTTTAGCTTGTTATAACGTAGTGCTGTTTTTTTTCTTTCAGATACGTGTAATGGTTATTAGAGATAAGAGGAGAAGTAAATAAATATTTAATTAGAGATGGCGGAACAAAATAGATGTGTATTGGGTTACTGCATCAGTTTTTATTCAGACAATTGGATTAATGGAATATAAAAGTTTATATCTTCCGTGTTTAGAGGCTGAAAAAAGAATCGGGATTAAAATGCAGTTTACGTTGTTTGTGATCCTTCCAACGAATAATGACGTATGTACTTTACGTAATGTTCAACATGGAGTCTCCATACGGGAAGTTCGCGGTCGTCTGGAACTGGAAGCCGGTCTCCCAGCGCAAATTTACCGCCTACATAACTCAGACGGACAATATATGCACGAAGAACACTGTCTTCTGTTGGATCATAACGTCTGGGATGGTTTCGTTTTAAGAACTCAGCTTTTCGAGAGTTGGACAGATTTGTATACAAATGTTCTGGCTAACCGAGTTGACTTGGTTATTAAAACTGGTACCGTTAGATGTAGTAACAATATGGCGACAGATCAAGATGAGCGACGTCAAGTTGAAACTATAATCAAAGAAAGGGGAACCGCAGCTCTGTATATCGCAGCCTTTCATGATCTTTATGAGATGTGTGTTACACTTCTTAAAATTGGTGAGTAGGCGTATACTGTTTGTATACCTCAAAGGTTTGGGCACAGAAATGTATCTACTTCCTATGGTACAAAAGGAAAGAACGTATACTGTTTGAATGGCATTTAGTAATTGAACACATTAAAAAAATGGATAACAATTACTGTACGTCCATCGCTCTTTGTGATAGTCATTATTACGATGGGGGGGGGGGGGGTACTTTAAAACGACATCGAAAACAAAAACCCATTGATCATTCATTTTATTAAATTTTGGGGGGTTGTCAGTAATCATGTAATATACAGCTACCGTCGACTCGTAACCACCCAAAGTGAAACTAGTCCCTAATACTACCCTGAACCACGACTCAACCGCCCATTTTAGAAAGATATATTTGTATTTACGGAAAGAAAAAGTAAATGCGTCCATTCTAGATAGTTATTTTATTACTGACATGTTTCATATAATTTTCAAAGTATATTATCTACTTCTAATGAAATCTTCTAACTACTTCTATATATTTTTATATATATATATATAGAGAGAAACACAATTTTTAAAACCAGGAAACCTAGATTTTACACACAAATAAATCTTGCGTATATAGACTACAAGATAAAAATACTACTATACGATGTCATTCACAAGTATAAACTTGTTAATTCAGGCATCAAGTATCACAATAGTACCCAATAATAGAGTTTTTTTTATTATATAGATCAGTTAGGCATAAAGAACTTTATAATTAAAATCTCTTCCCAGTGTGAACCTTTAACAGCGTATCGGATTGAATATTAATACAGCCTGTCTACTTATATTAAGTAGTTACTATAGACATGGTATTGACTATAGTCGTTGAGATTAAACAGGATCGAAT
This sequence comes from Patella pellucida, assembly GCA_917208275.1. Lineage (NCBI taxonomy): Eukaryota > Metazoa > Mollusca > Gastropoda > Patellidae > Patella > Patella pellucida. The sequence goes on from OU795039.1 coordinate 71,983,442, forward strand.
CGACTAACTTCTGTCAAAGCTTAATAACATGTTTTCTATGATTTTGTAACCTTATACCCCTGTAGATATACAACTTACAACATGGCCGGATTAATAGAGGAATAATATAATAATAGGACGTGGACCAATATCAAATAATAACCTTTCTGGTCAAGTATCAAAAGAATGTTATTGATCGTAACATATGATTTTCGGACACCAACACCCCCCCCCCTGTTTTCAGACAAAAATAATACTTGGGCAGTATTCTAAGATATCTCGGTCTCAAGTCATCGAAAAATTCGGACAAACATTTCAGATAGCCGCTCCTCAATGTAAATCTCAATAAAATTCGTATAAAATCAATGAATAAACATGCAAGACCCAAAGCGGACACCAAAACAATTTTGGGCTGTATGTATCAGATCGGCTGGGATTGATTTGTAGAATACCCGAGACACAGTATGTATTCACGAAACCTGCCATTCCCATATCATATGCATACACCATACCGAGTTATACATAATATATATTGTCTTGTTCTGTTTGATGTATGTACGTATATATGTACATACGATTAGAAGGTCAGATTCCTGTGATATATTTGACACTGGTTGCGCATTGTGATTATGAAGTAGTGAACATCAGAATGTGAACAATAAAAAAGCTCTTGTCAAAACCTTCAGCAGGCGGTGTTCAAAAACTCAAGCGCGAGAGGGGGGGGGGGTCTGACGTTGACACAAAACTTTTATTCCATGACCAAAATGAAGGTCATTCTCATTGCGCCCTCTTCGCCTGGAAACATGCATTGTTAAACAAATTTTGTTCACGTAACATTAAAGTTGCTCTCGCTAAACATTTAACAGTAGGTAATTAGATAATTCAGTCAATATTTCAGGCAAGTTGATATATTATACGACATATTGCTCCTTAATCTCTGGCAACTTGAAATTCTTTTTATATGCTTACATGGATTTTCCGTTAAAACTTGCTGTGATGGCAGGAGGAATATATTGAAATCCAGAATCGGAACATTTTTGTTTGCATACATGTAGTTACTCTCCCACTCACAGAAACTTTGTTCGCGCTCAAAAAGTCAATGCTTTTTGAATTTCGTCTTTTACACTTGCTTGGACTTTAATCTTTTATTTTATAATATTATGTTGATAACCAGAGTTGTGCATAATTATTTCCCTAGGAAACCCGAAAACCACCATTGGAAGGAGGCTACTGGTGTTGGCAGTGTTGCCACCATATGTTTTTCTGAGAATTAGGGAAATCAAATATATTGTATCTCAAATATGAAAGTAAGTTTGTTTCTTTATATTTTCAGGTGTAAGTCCTAATGGTCGGACCCCTTTCGGTAGATCTCCACTTCACGCTGCTGCCAGTAAAGACAACGACACCATCTTGGATCTGTTAGTACAAGCTAGGGCTGACCTTGATCTTAAAGATGCCGGGGGAGAAACTGCTCTGTTACTGGCTAGAAGAGCTTCAGCTAAGCTCTGTTCTAGGAAACTCAGATTATATAATTTGGACAAGAATGGATTGAGACCTATAAATGGCATGGTTAAAAATATCAAAGTTAATATTCCCGGTGATCAAAAGTTTCAAAAAAAGAATGATAAAAACGAAGCTACCCCAGTGCACCTGCCTAAACCACCGATGGCTAGGCGGGAAGGCCTTCAGAAGGGTGGGAAGGTACGCGATACCAGACAGGATGAACGGTCTGGTCGTTCTAATTCTCAATGCTTTGTGTGGGATATCGAAGACGATGCTAGAAAACAGTCTCAATTACGCGTACAGACGGCAGTGAACACAAAACAAAATGCCGTTAGATGGAAAGATGCGCCATCTTTAATTGAAATCCGAAGACATCCACCAAACTTAAGAGGCAAATCAGCAACTTACCCCAACACAATTCTTAAAAATAGCACATACACTGACAATACCGAAAAAAGGAACAATCTTATTCGAACATTAAGTCGTGAATCGTTAGAGTCGAATTCTTCTACGATTAAATCCGAGGCGGCACCGAGTCAGCCCGACAGTGAAATGACATTAATGTCAGCCCCTGGTGATCGCCATCAGGTTAATAACTTTGACGCCAGAAGTGTAGAAAGTGCTCCAGCTATGACGTCAGCTGAACCAACTAAAGTCAGTTCATTGAAAGGTTCGCGGGGAAAAGGCAGGTTGGTGTAGTTTGTTTTTGTCTTCATATTTTTGTTTAAACGAACAGAAAACTGATATATGCATAACTCTTCAAGTTTATAAGTTGGAACCATGTGGTTGGAGGGGGGGGGGGGAAGTTGTTAGGCGGACAGGGGTTGGGTGGCCGAATTGTTAACGTGTGCGCGTTGTATCATAAGGTCTGTCATTGAGTCAAGTGGCGTGGTGTCGATTCGCTACTGATAAAGAGACAAGGAATAGAGTCGTCTGTCCAACCTCGGGGTTTTCTCCGGGTCCTCCGGTTTCTTGCCAAGCATCTTGGTAGTTTCTCTTTATCTCTAAGAGTCTGTAAATAACACATGTCTTATATTTGTTCTCATTACAGTGTTCGGTTGCTTCCCTTTCGACGAAAACAAAATGAAGGACCAGTCTCGAGAGCTAAACGACACATCAGCATAGCAGAAAACCATAAACATAAATACCAACCTAAAGAAAACTCCGAGAGTTTCGACGAATGGTTGGAAAAGAAAAGACTCCAAGAGTGTCGGGAAAGATTACGTAGTCGATCAGATGAAGGTTCTCAAGGAAGCGATACAGAAGATGGGAAATCAACAGCGTATGATGATTGGTTGAGGAAACGTGGTCACCGGAAGTTGAATGACCAACGGGAGATGACCGTGGAAGAGCTGTACAGATGGAATGATCGGCCATTACGCGGTGTGGTCATGATCGGCCAGTCACAGATAGAAGACAAAGACACTGTTCCTCAGACATCAGAAACAAACTTGCGTGTTTATCAGGACTGGAAACAGAAGCGACCCAAACCAAGGCAACGACCTGTAGATACAGAAACACAGAAGAAAGAACTGGAGAAAAAAAGGCAACAACTTCTGGCGGCAGCTGTGACGTACGACGACTGGTTGGACCACACGGAAGAGAAGAAGCTGTTAATGAAACAAATCCTCAAAGCTAACATGAAGGAACTGGAGAAAATTGAAGAAGAAAACGTCAAAAAACGTTCACCAAGACAGATAAGTTTTCAAAAATGGAATGCCCAGGCCCAGAAGCGGGAAATGACGGATAGGAGGAAAATGGAGGAAGAGCGAATGTTTCAGGAAGCGCTTAGAGCTGAGCAGATGCGAAGTAGTGCTTGTGTTACTCATGATCTTTGGTTACAGAGGAAAAGAGATGAAATCAAATCAAAACAAACTGTAAATAAAAACGATACAACAAAACAACGAGTGCAAAACAAACCTTTAAATGGAACAACGAAATTAGAAGATATAACTAAAGGGAGAGAACTTCTACAAGTTTTAAGAGATAAAAGGCGGGGCTCGGCAGTGGCCAGCTAAACAATTATTTTGTAATATTATTTTCAACGTGTTTCATTGTCAGTGATATGACAGATTACTTTTCTGAGAATCAAAGAAGTGTTTCTTTGCGTCGCAGTGGATGAACTATTGTGCTGTAAAAATGTTGACGATGAAAACCATGTTGTCCCCAATTAAATTTATATATCCGACAATTATTCGACTTTCATTAGAAGGCTTTATTTATGAAGAAGTTAATAAAGTATTACTGATAATTTGCTTTGTGCACATTGAACCTTGAAAACATGTATTGATTTTCATTGTTTCACCTTCAAAGCGCGTGGTTTTCAGGCCCCGATCCAGAATTTTGTCGAAGGGGGGGGGGGGCATGCATTGGAGCAAAGGGTAACCAACAGAGTGTCGCATGCATTAGTGGTTTAGATGACTGGTCTCACTGCCCCCCCCCCCCCCGATCCTCGCCGGATTTTTACGGTAGTCACAAGTCTCCAATATGAAATGTCAAGTCTACAACGACGACGCCTGATTTTAACATAGAAGCGTGACTTATAGAAAGTAGACTTTCAGAAGAAAACCCTGCTATGCTCAATACTGATCCCTGGGTTAGTTAACTGAATAGCCGATCCTGATTTAAACCCAATCTCACTTTCGTTTTCGTTGTATTTTTGAGAGATTAGGTAATTAAAAGAAACCGACGGGATATAGTTTTTCTCACACTCGTTCCCCGAATCCCTTAATAATTCACTGTTATTAGTTATGACGAGTTAAAACAAAGGGTTGCCGTGAAAAATACGCCCACATTTTGCGTAACAACGTGCACCAAAATTAAACTCGTCCTAGAGCTAGTGGTGCCCATTTTTAATTAAGTTCATCTAATTGGATAAAACTTCTGACCTCTAGATAGTCCACAATCTTGGTATTACCGGCTTTTATACTATTTGCATAAAGAAGAGTGGCCATTTTGAAATTTTCGTTGCGATTTTCAGGATACATTATTATGTACCGTATCTGTGATATTTGATCGGTTTTGAAAATAAGCTAAACACGTGATATTTCGTACAATTAGGGGTCATAGTCAAGAACGTTACGTACGGTCCAATAGTATACGCGCCAAAATCGGAGAAGGCCCAGACATTTCGGATATATCAAATTTGGATGAAATTCGAACCTCCCTCTGGGTGACCAACAACCTGGGTTTTACATGCTTTAAGGGTAATTATGGTTTAACGGTGATAAATGTGAACGGTATTGACAATCAAATAAAAACTGTGAAGCATAGAGGGTCCACAAGAGACAAATATCTAGATCATTCAGTTATAAACATACATTGCCAGTTTCATCAAAATCGTATAAAAATTGTGTCCTCTAGAGTGTCCACAACCTTGGTTAATTAGGCATATATTTGTCAAGTTCTGCACCTTAGAAAAACCCCATCTCAAGGGATTTAGAAAAGAAATAAATTTCACTACATTGTTGAGTAATTCCATCAGCTAGAAAGCGTCACTGACGATCTACATCCTCATGAGCTTCCTGGGCCTATTGCGGCCTCTGGACCCTCGCCTCAAGTCGAAGGCTGACGGGGAGGGAAAATTGGGAATACCATATTGCGGAACTAATGTAGTGGATGAAGATACCGGGCCACCCGGAGACAATACCACGTGGTTAGGCATATGATCGTTACTCCAGCTTGTCATATACAAACGCGGAGTCGAACTCATAACTTGCATAGGTAACATGCCTACTGCTCTGCTGTTCAGCTTGAGCTTTTTGTGGGAAAGAAAACTATTTATTGGTTGACCAGTCCATGAGCACGTTATTTATAATACAACGAATGAATCAGGTAAGTTACCACTACAGCAGACCACTGACTCTGGTGGGCTGCCTATAAAATATTAAAAGATAACATATACGACATATTTATTCCATCACTTATCCCACAAATTTGACAAGGCTAAACAACACAATCACTATTAGGTCTATACAAACTTTACAACTTCAAATTCTCAGAATGAATGATGTGTTCGTTCTTTATTATGTAAAATATTTTACTATTATTTTACCATCAGTAGTTCCGAACCACCAGGTGTCCTCGTCACCGCCAATACAACAAACGTTCTTCAACCCAGAGAATCGAGAATACATGATTTCTCTCCCCTTGCCGTCCGCTGCCAATTCGTGTATTGCTCCATTCCCGCCATCAACAACCAGCACGTCAGACCACCTGTCAACACAAACATCTAATGGTAGAAAATCTTGGTACTTGATAGAATATTTAGTTTGAATAGCACCGTCAAAATCAAATACCAGAACTGATTTCAAAGTTGTATCGACAATAGCAATGTTTTGATTGTCATCGACCGCCATCTTGGTAGGATTTTTCAAAGACTTCAACGAACAAAGCAGCGTGGTTTCTATTGGCCTCACGTTCGTATTCGTGACGTATTGACAAACATGGTCTCGTGACAAGTAAAACATTGATGTCGAATTGGATGCTATTAACACAGGAAGTGAAGCTGCTACCAAATATTCCAGATCTGTTTCGTCTTCGTTTAATTTAAGGAATGCATCTTTTGTAAGCACATGGAGACATTTATCCAGCAGAGCAAAGCACTTCACTATTTGGTCACAAGTTAACATTTTTGATATTTCACCCTTTGAATTGAACAAAGTAACCGCAGATTTGTCCACGGAAGAGATATGAGTACCAACCCATGCCAGATTATTTCCAATGGGACAGATGGCATCAACTGTTTCTTCTAAGGAACCCGAATCAAAATAATCTGCAGTACCATAAGATAACCTCATGCGGAGGGTCGGATAGGTTGACATCCTGCCGAACAGATTTTGAATGGAGTCTTCTATGGGTTGTTCAACTTCAAACTCAGTACTTTCTACGTCAACGCTTGGGCAAACATAGTCTTCCGTTTCCTGGATTTTATCTTTGATAAGGTCACATGTCTCAAGGACACCCACATCGCTTGAAGATGTTGCTACAGATCTTACAAACCCAGACATGGTATTCATCTGTAATTCTCTATCTTTGATTTCTTTTTCGGTCTCTTCAATCTTTAGTAGTTGTTCGTCTCTGAAAGATGTTGCCTTTTGCAGCTTGTTGTTTCTGGCACGATATACAGCCGTACATATTTCCTCGGCCTGTTTTTTGATGGTCGAGCACGTTTCATCGCAACTCTTCTGAACCAAGCGTTTCCTGTAGGCCAAAGCTTCTAATTCACATCGAAGATCGCGAACATGCCCGTTTAATGTCTCGGTCATGCGTTTTAAGTTGGAGCGTCCGTCAATGGTTACATCTTCAACATGTTCGGTTGCGTGACCGTCATGTTGAGCTACTTTACAATGAACACACATGCCCTCGCAGCAACTTCTGCAGTAGAAGTGCAATTCTTCGTTGTGCTCTTCACAGTTCCTTTGGACAATCAGCTTGTGTGGAGATAGTTTCAGCTTCAATACATCATGGTTCTTCGTGGCTCGCATGGATGAATGGACAGAGTAGCAGCTTACACACATCTTTTGCTCGCACTCCTTACACGTATACGCAGCATCGTTTTTATTATCACAAATTTCACATATCCCTACACCGACATCATTAGCTTGATCCAAATGCTGCTCCACGTCGGCCATGACATAGTAATTAGTCATGAAGTCTTTCGCAATATTCTTTGGCACAAAAATCTGCTTTTTACACGATGGACAACCAAAGTATTCATTTTTAGTGTTCTTTCCAATAAAATCGTACAGACAGCCTTCGCAGAACGTGTGGAAGCAAGGCAACAGCTTCGGAGCTGCGTACACGTTAGAACACAGGGAACAATGGAACCGGACCGACATTATATTCTTGTATGTTCTATACATATATTCGGCTATTAATTCTTGTATTCATTAATATCCAGCTATCCCAATAATTAGAGCTTGGTTGAAATTAATAAAGCGGTCCCGAAGAAGCTGGTCGGCGTATTTCTGCAGTTGAAGACTCTTATTTGATATGAGAATAACATACGCCTTCATACAAAATTCTCTTTGTAGACGGACTCCGTGGTTGATGATCGATAGTTTAAAAGAATCTTGCATGAATCCAAAGTAGACGGTCGGTGAAATTGTACAGTTGAACTATTTAATACTTCTAGTTGAACTTTCTGTCTTTCTGTTATTGTTCGTTGTCAATCAGTCCACAATATATACACACATCATAGGTTGCATTATTTACAGTTCACGAGATCACTCCACATATTTTCAGGGACATTAGTTCTTGCCTCGCCAAGACTCTTGAGGGTCCATTCATAAAGTCACGTCTTGATCACACATCTTCAAAAAATATATATAGTGGTTTTATTTGAGGATTCCAGATTAACCATGTTCTAGATATTTATAACCGAAGCTAAAGACATGAACTAAACTGTTTAACAAAACATCTATATTATTAATATGTATGTTTTTAGTTAAGCCCGGGCTTGTTTAACTGTGGGATATTATAAAGAGATCTATATAGTAGATCTATAGTAAAAATCGCTAATGTCTTATTGACACTCCGTTATAATAGACGATTTATATATTAGCATGTGACCTGGTGGTATAGAGAATTTGTGTGAACCTAGTCACCGACAGTTGTTCATTTGTTAAGTTTGAGTGTATAGGAATGATTTTACATTGTCAATGGTTGTACACAACCAATTCAATGTGTTTTGTCATGTGGTCTTTCACTGGTTGATGTTTATGATTGATTTACTAATTGGCGCGTCGAGACACTGTGCCCGTGACCAATGATATTCAACCACTCTGACCAATTTGAAGGAAGGAATACGACTTCAGCGTACCTATATTAATTAATGAGAAAAACGAAAAGTTTTGAATAGGGTTAGAGTGCGACTTGTTTGAATTTTGAAGATTATCACTCCTGGCGCGGGCTTGAATCAATCTCATCACCATCGGGAATTTAACCTGAACATTTCCTACAATATCCAGTTGGCTTTCTTTTAGTGGATTTCTTGAGCGTCGGTGTGTGGTCGTTTAGTCGCGTTTCCGTCATTGTAGATATCTGACGCCACACTGCCCGACTTTTTTTTCGGGGGCATGTCTTCACACTGTTTAGTTTCGCACGTTATACAATATCGATGCTGTATGTATCGGGAACCGTTATATACTTGACAGTAATAAAAAGTTTAATTCCTGCTACTTTACACTTAACGACAGATTCTGGGCAGAAAAATAAACGCGAATTCTGAAAATTCCCTAAAATACTGCGGAGAACGGGTAAGGACTCCTTGGGTTCTAGTCTAAAGTAAGTTTTATAATATCTGAAATACTATTACGAAAGGGACGCTTCAAATCCGGAAAAGGGGGCGCGCTGAATCTATACTTGAACCAATACGCCCATTTTGTGGCAATATCTGACACCTTTGAAAAAGATCGAGCGCAACCCTGCCAGATCTATTGTCTAATGCGCTACAAACGGCAACAAGTACGGTGTGTACCTTGAACGAGTTCAATGTCTAGAATAATTTTTGTAATGAATTCACAAATATACGAAGGATGCCAGTGAAATATTAATAACTGGTGAGATTCGCTAATAATTCGAGTGGCAGACCATAAACAGCCCCTGCTGACCTATGATACTAGCTGAGCAATACGAAGCGACTTCAAGTGTATAAACACATAATAAAATGAATTGTTTCCCCATGAGGTGCGCTGTATAACGGGCGCATATAACACAAGCCCTTCAAGGGGCGCCCAATCATGCTGTATTGGGCGCCCCATTGACCAAGTCGTGAGCGCCCAACCATTCTCGCTCGACGATATTTATTATGTGCGAACCGACAAACATACATTGTCATTATAATGCGCCCCACCAATCATATCATTATTGGCGCCCCTCCGGAATAAGTAACACCACAGCTCGAAGTTTTAGACGCCCCTCGAGTTAGGTGTTAATCGTTCGATTCATTATGAGGCGCCCTATCATTTGGGTGGTGGGGCGCCTCATATATAACGACATGAATAGAAGTGACATTGGTTAGGGGCCCCATCAATCTTGTAGTAGGCGCCTAAGCAAAGTCACTCGGCTTTAAAGGGCGCCCATACTGAATATGGACTCGTTATTCGCTGGCTTTGTATTGCGTCCAATAGAAAGGGCGCCCATTACATATTTCTCGCAATGGATAAAGTCATTATGCATTATGTGCGGCCAAACAATCATATATTGTCATAATAAGGCGCCCGACCAATCATGTCATTATGGAAGGTCCTCTGGGATAAGGTGCACACAGATCACACCGTTTTGACGCCCCATCAAGTTATGATGTTCAACATGTGACTCATTGTGAGGCGCCCCACCATTTGAGGGACGCCTCATATATAAGTACATGATTGATGACGCTCCCATAAAACCAAGTGACATTGGTTGGGCGCCCTGTCACTCTGCTTTATAGGGCGCCCATACTTAAATGGGCATTAAATCAATGGCCTCGTATTGTGTTCAATGGAAAGGGCGCCCGCTTTTTTTTAGGTGGGGCGCCGATTTTTCCCAGGGGGGGGGGAGCTGCCCCCCTTGACCCCCACCCCACCCCGCTAAATACGGGCCTTAGTGACTGTTATTGGTGCTTAACGTTTTAGCTTACTGGTGCATCCAAGTGACACCATCCATTGAATTCCGCAACAATATTAAAACTATTACTATACAGATAGAGATATTCACAGATGACTAAGGCTGCTTGATCGCAAATACTCATGGAATACGAATACTCATAATAAGATACGTGTTAGATTGTTCAAAGCCATTCGAAGAACAACCACGAAGTCCGCCCATCGACAGAATTTGTTAGAAAAGAGCTTATAAGATTGTTGCAAATTATGTTCTCTACTAGAAGGACGCCAACAACTTAAAAATTAAACTTTAAAGGTTTCATGCTTCTACGCCAATTTGTAATCGCAATGTTAGCGGCTTTGGCGAATATTCACTGCTGATCAGTGTGTTTCTGTGCTGATCGCCTCATTGATTAGCCAGATTCGATAAGCATTGCGTTCTTTGGGATGCATAACATATTGGTTTCAGTGAATGATGGGGCAAATTTAATCATTTTAGATTTTTTCCTAAAACCCGTTGATAACTTTCAACCAAATGTATGCAGATCAGTGCCGGACTGGTGGGTCGAAGGCCCACTTGCCATACCTGTGACAAGTCCCACGAGCAAATGGCGGGCGAAACCCGCCTACGAGCGCTCGAGGGGGGTCTGGAGGGGGTTCTCCCCCCATAAAATTTTAAAAAAATAGACAGCCGCAAACCCATTTTCCAAGCACCTCAGGCCAGAGCAGTGGATGGAGATATATGTTGACCTGCGAGCACTTTAATCACACATCCGTGAATACGAATAGAATTTGTTCCTTCCAACGAAATCTATCTTTCTGCTTTTTTTCCCTTTGCTTTCCCTGTTTCCTCTCCTCCCCTCTTTTACTAACTTTTCTTTTTCTTTTTTTTTACTTTTTTTTTAACTTTTTTTCTTTTAGGCTTAGGCCCATATTTTCTTTTCGGCTTAGGCCCACTTGCCATTGGCAAGTGGGCCCAGTCCGGCACTGATGCAGATGTTGCTTATATTGAAGACATTGGTTCACGTTGGACCATGAAACGAAGTCTTACGTTCAGAGCTGGATTAGTTAGACTAGGGCCGTAACTAGCCCAGAGCCATTGGCAAGTGGGCCCAGTCCGGCACTGATGCAGATGTTGCTTATATTGAAGACATTGGTTCACGTTGGACCATGAAACGAAGTCTTACGTTCAGAGCTGGATTAGTTAGACTAGGGCCGTAACTAGCCCAGAGCAAGGAGTGGGGGGGGGCTCGGGGCTGTAAAACAATGTACATTGTATATCTATTGTTTTTATGGTCGACAATTTTTTTTACAGAGGCAAGGGAACTTTGACCGCCCCCCCCCCCTCTCTAGTCAGGGCCTGCGTTGGACCCATTTGCATGGTTGAATGGCTTTTTATTGACATTGACAGAATGTAGTTTTAGCTTCATGCAATAGGCCATTTGCTTATTTTATTCGCTAAAAGGCAGGCAATTCAGTGATGTTTTCTCATCAACTTTCAAAATTACATAGCAGAAGTAAATGTCGCTAAATGTAGTTGCTCCCCTTCAATAACACATTTTAGGTGGATGAAAGAAATAAAACAATATCGTCATTTATAAAGCGCGTTAATGCTGAAGAAAACAATTTCTTAGCCGCTGGCTGTATGTTTTTATATTCACTGATTATTTAAAGATCAGGGTTTTGAAATAAGAATGTTTTGAATGGACTGTGGTATCGTAGTCTATTCCATAGAAAAGGACATCATAAGAAAAAGCACGTTTTCCGAGTTGTAAGTCAAGGGCTGGAGATTTTAGATGTTTATTCTGAGAACGGGGATTTCTGCTGGTAGCATACGGTTCTACACGGCTTTTTATATAAGATGGAGCTTGGCCGTTTAATGACGAAAAGGAGTAAATTGAACTTAATTCCGTGCTGAAATGTGAGCCAATGTAAAGGTGGGTAGGTGTGTGTGTGTGTGGGGGGGGGTTAAGGTCCCAATTTTTAGCACAGACTAGGCCAATTTTAAGCAGTTATTATTTTATATATTTTACAGCAGTTGAAAAGTGGATGAGAAGATTCACCTTATCCACATTAGTTCTCAAAAACACTAAAAATCTCATTGCCTTGATTTCTAGGATTCCAGAACAATGTTTCCCAAAAGGTTTACTTTGCAAGAAGTTTTCGCCAATAGTTGCACCTGGTTCCGAATAACAATGGTACTATTAAAGAAGGTGATTTGTTGGTCCCTCCAAACATAGGTTTAATATATAAGAGGGAGTACTTGGAGTATTTCTTGACAAATATTGGTTCCCCTTTTTGGTTTTCTGTGTAAAGAGAATGTCATAATTCATGTCCAATTAATTGGAATTCTACCCAGAAAAAAGGATTCAGTTCAGCCAGGTTTGTGTTGATACCGCAACACACAAACTAATCCTGGTCTCAGTCAGCCAAGGTCCCAAGTTCACAAAGCATTCTCTAACTTAAGTTAAGAACAATCTCATCTTTCAATCACTGTTTATGAGAAATATCCTTGATCTAGAAACACAAAACTTTGGACATAGTTTCTTACTGATGTATTTGATACATTATGGACATAGTTTCTTATTGATGTATTTGATACATTAAAACAACTAGTTTTATAAAGGGCTATATTTCAGTTAAAATAAGAGGAACAATTTTGAGTAAATTCTTACTAAGTCTAAGAATGATTTGTGAACTCTGGGCCTGGTCTCAATCAGCCATGGTCCTAATCAGCAGCATACTGTTGTAATTTTAAGGCAATTGATATCTGTAGCTAGTACACAGTGTGCTTGGTGTTTGGATTTTTTGTGGGGGGGGGGGGAGATGCAAATAAAAACGCTTCAGACTATAATATTAAGTTACAAAATGTTTATTATATACAATTTCATCTATTTCATATTAAAGAAACATGGAGAGAAAAGAAAAATAATTTTCACCATACATTCATAAAATAACATATACATGTAACAGACAACAAGGACAGTTGAATTTAACTCAATAATAACAACCAAAGCTCAATTTAATCAACATTATCTGGCTTTATTTGAAGAAATTAAATGTTATTTCTTAATGTAATAACATCGATATTAAGAAGCATGAAAGCATAAACTTATACTCAATAAATCACAGTAAGATTAAACCAGGCACGCAGTTCACAAAGCATTCTCAGACTTAAGTTGAGAATTTACTCAACTTTCAATCATTGTTTATGAGAAATACCTTTGATCCAGATACACAAAACTTTGCACACAGTTTCTTATTGAAGTATTTATACAATAAAACAAAAGCTTTATAAAGTTCTATATTTTAGTGTTAGTAAGGCGAACAATTTTGAGTAAATTCTTAACTTAAGTCTGAGATGCTTTGTGAACTCGGTGCAAGGCTATAACTACCACACCTACACTTATTTGTCATATATTTTTTTGTAATGATAAAAATTCGGAAAAAAATATTTCTGTACAAACTGAGCTACTATGCCTACGCGACACAATTCTTTTTTTAATAATAAAAATTGGAAAATAAAATGGGGTTTAATGTTTTACTTTTCTGCACGAAGATGTCTTTTCTACCACATCTACAATTATCTAGGCTTTTTTTAAAGAGTGTCACCCCAAGAAGAATAGTAACAAGATGAGTAGCGGTTTGAGACCAGCCCCTCATCCAAAAGACCCTGACAACAAATTTGCTTTAATACATCAGTACAAGCAAAATGGTTGTTGATCAGATCCTGGCAATAAATCACCTGTCACAGACAATGTCAGGCACAAATACTGGCACAATTCTTCTGGTGCCTAGCATATTGTCTGAGAGTTTTTATCTGTGTTTTTATTGATTTTTTATCAACATATTATACATAAAATTCTAAATATTTCATTATTGCTGGTTTAACTAGAATCATTACTTCCAGGTCTGTCTGTTACCTACATAAACTTCTCTTATAAATAAATGATAGAAGTGACATCGGGTGTTCAATTTACTTTAATCCATTGATGAAAAATTTTAAATGAAAAGAGAACAAAAAATATAATAAATGCAAAGTAAATGAAAAGTAAATAAAGACTCATTTGGTTTATGTAATAGACATTTAAAGGATATTATATTACAATTGATAAATAAATATCTATATATATATTTCATAGGTAAAATGTCATGGATGAAATCTAATATGCTTTGTATTTTCCCACAGTCTGATTAAAATACACATCTATATTTCGTTTTTTTTTTTTTATACTAGTAAAGACAAGTAAAACAAAATTTTTAACTATAAAAACCAAACAAAATAGAATCTGTGTTTCGATCAAACTGCCTTTAGGGTTTTTTTATTTGTACAATAATTTAATAAAATATTGTTGGTTGAAATAATTATTCATATCAGAGACACGGAGAATTCTCCATTTTCTGTGCTGTATTCAATGATAGAAGTTACAGAATTATGCTAGGTTCTCACTATCACAAATCATGCTCGATTAAAATCGTGGTGATCCTACCAAGTCTTGACTGTATCGAAAAGAATCCCAGAGTATCTGCATGTAGCTGATCGAGGACTCAATAGGAACAATCCTAACCAATGATAACCAAGCACTATTTTTTTCAACTCAATCCTTGCTGATATTTACTCAAATTGATTATTTAATATTTAATTCAAGAAAACCAAAACCAAATATCTAACCATAAATAATTTTCTGGCTTTAATTCAATTGAAAATTGAGAGAGAAAGAGAGAGTCCACTTGACACAAACTTGGTCATTTTGGGACTTAAGGTATGGTTCAATTTTTTTTCAATATCCGCTTGTGTGTATGGGTCTTTACTCTTTAGACAGGTTACCAGGGGATCGAAACATGCCAGTTGACTCAATGACAGACCTTATGATACTACAACACACTAACCATTCGCGCCCCCCCCCAAAAAAAACAAATATAAAAGAGGCCTATCAAAAGTTTATCTAACACTTTTAAAGATGTTGTTGACTTGTTTATATCATCTTCATGGGGGGTAAAATGTTACAAAATTTTCGACTAAATTTTTAAATACTGAACAGAATTAAACCATTTTGGACTGAGATTCGACATTCACAATATTGTTAATAATGATCATCGCCAGCTTTATGTTAAAATCAAGTTGGAGCGATCATAAATTTGTACTGATATTAGGCCTACTAGGCCTACATTACAGCTGAAACCATGAAGTACAGTATCTAATAGAAATAACTATTCACCACCCATCAAAATAATAAAGATGCAACAAAATGATAAAGATGCAATATCCTATATATATAAGTTTAATATATACAACAGGGACAATATAGTATTTTTATATATAATCTTTGGCTTCCAAAATATAATACCTGTTTTTACAGTTACCTGCTCCAACCAAAATAGGGTTGGTAGGGAAATCTTATATGATCTGGGTAATGGGAGAGAGATAAATGGGGTTTAACGTCCTCTCGACACAAACTAGGTCATTTAGGGACTAACAGATGCAACGTACAACCGGGGATTCGAAACCACAGCAGTTGACTCAATGTCAGACTTTGTGATACAGCGCGCACACAAAATCTTATATGATCTGGGTAATGGGTAAATAAAATGAAATCAAATGGGGGTTTTACGTCCTACTGTTCTGCTCCAACTAGGCTAATAAAACCGGGCATACTCCATACAGTGTACTATGAGGGAAATATAGCGGCACTAAGATTCTATCTGCCGACAGATCCTTTACGTGCACGCCAATATGGGTAAATAAAAAAGCATAGGGTGGGCTTTGTTTGGTAAATTAAGATTGGTAACCGTCAACACAGGTATTTATTTGTGTGGCCTTATCATTTAACTAGTTCATATATAGACAATACTCTTTTATTTTATTTTATATACAAAAAACAACATTTATTTGGTTCAAAAATAAATTATGGAAATATATACCAATGTTGCTTGAGCTGTGTTTTACACGATTTCAAGCAAAAAGCATGCACATGCATTTACACAAACAACTGTGCATTTTCACAACATGCAAGGCCGGCCGAGTATACCATATACACATATAAACATCATTATTTATTAATAATGTTTACAAATGAGCAATTAGAGAAATGGGTGTGGGTCTAATCAGAAAGTATCTTAATATAATTAACACATGAATAAATTATAAAACATACTTCTAATACATTTGGGAGATATATTGAAGAGTATGCTCTTAACGTCATCAAGCTTAGTCTCACAAAGTTATCAAGTTTAGTCTCTCAACATTATCATTATCTATACTAGGGTCCAATATCTTACTCAGAATCTTTAACAAGTAGTAAATGAATCAGGAACCGAGCATGATGTCATCGCCATCATTCTGGAATTATGATGACATATCAAAAATCGATGTGAAATTTTCCAAGCTACAAACATGCCAGGTTTCATGTGTATCCTGCTTGAATTGGTGGAGAGTTAGACTGTTTTTGAAGTACTCTCCTCCAAGGGAGAGAGAAAGATAGATAGAGAAAGATGGGGTTTAACAGTTGACTCAGAGAGAGAAATGGGGTTTAACCTCCACTTAACACAAACTAGGTCATTTTGAGACTAACATGGTTTAATTTTATTTCAATAAACCGCTTGCAGGAAGGGGTCTTTAGCAGTGAGAGAAAACCCACAAGGATGGACAGGGTTCCAGGGTCACCAGACACTACATAAACTTTATGTACGGGTCCATTCTTAATATCAGAATAACCAATAGTAGAAATAGGCTCAGTAAGCTGGTTACCATGGTGACCAGTTAGCTATAACCATAGTGACACGTAAAAAAATGGCTAACAATAAGTGTTAATTATTGAGCTTTACTGATCCTCAAAACAAACACAGAATACATGTATTGGAATGTTTAGTTTTTTACTGAATTAAAGTAAAAGTTAGTTTCTGAAAAAATGTTGGATTTACAACCAGGTTTATTTTCACAGACCTCGTAAACCTATTATAGGATAATTTAATATTTCGTAATTTGATTCTGTTTGAATAAATCCTTTAGCCTAATTCATTTTACTCGCAAGACCCAGAGAAGAAGAAATGTCTGCTGATTTCTGATAACTTGTTTAAACATATCAGCCTTTTGAACTTTTATAATAAAGATGGACAAAACTAACTGCCCTTCTTAGAAAAGACTAAAAAAAAAGGCTAATAAATGTTTTTCTTTCTTGTTTTTTGTGTCTTTTTAATATCAACCACCATTTCTCCCCAAACCAATATTTTCCCAGAAACTAACTAAACCCATGTTTCGTTTTTGGTTCATGCGGAAAATTTCAAATTTACTAAACTATTCAATATGAATAATCTGGTAATTAGACACAATTCAAATTTAACAAAAATTTATCAATTAAACGACATAATTAACAAATGAATAAACATATCAAATATTAGTCAGATTCCTATATTGCTATCCTGTTTCAAACACTGATGTGGAATTTCAATCATACTTAAAGGACATCATTAGAAATGAACACAATATATTTTGACATAGTAATATTGCTTGTTGAAGGAGATTAATCTATGGGCTCAACCCCCAGCGTCATAAAACTCTAGATAAAGGTCAAGTTTTAAAAAATATTGATTCAAGGTAAATGTAAATATCAATTCAAGATTGATTTCAATTCCACGATAGAAAAAAATATCAATTTAAGATAGATGTCACTTCAAGATAAATATCAATCCAATGATAGAGATAGATATTAATTCCAAGATAGAAATAAATATCGATTCAAGATAGAAATCAATATCAATCCATGATACAGAAAAGAAAAGAGTTTTATGAAGTTTTTTAATTTACATGCTAGTTTCTATCGACAGGAAAATTAAAGATCCCAACTTATACCCCATTTAATTAACCAGATATTCTGATTATTATGCCTTGTTTTATTACACCGCATATTATTACATTCTGAACACTTAAAATCACAATTCATGTTTCCTTTTACAAGAAACCTTTTTAAAAGTAAAAGTAGAGAACTATAAAAAGCATTAGGTATGCCTTTACAACCAGATTCAGTATGATCCAATTGACACTATTTTTACTCCTTATTGAAATATTAAACTGATCTTACATATTTGTATTTTTCACTGATGTATATGAAAATTCTAAACAGCTTTTCTAAATGTCAAAAACATACTGAATTTCAAATTATATTCTTGTATAGAATGCCATATGTCATTATGAAATAGGATATTACTTTCCACTTGGAATCATGGTATTTTTTTTTACCAATATTTAATTTTTATATAGGTATTAACATACAAACAGAGCTTTTTATAAAAAAGAGATTCATTGATGATAGAAGTGATTATCTTAATCTAACAGATACAGTGTTCACCTGATTAAATACATACAAAACCATATACCATTTTTTTTTTTATCTCATTATATGAACATCAATACTTCATGCTCTTCCTTTCAACTCCCATGGTTAAATCTCATATCTCACATAATTTTAAGTTCATGTTTTATCTCATTAAATACTTCAAGCTCTTCCTTTCAACTCCAACGGTCAAATCTCATAACTCACATATTGTTAAGTTCATGTTTTATCTCATTAAATACTTCATGCTCTTCCTTTCAACTCCCACGGTCAAATCTCATAACTCACATATTGTTAAGTTCATGTTTTATCTCATTAAATACTTCATGCTCTTCCTTTCAACTCCCACGGTCAAATCTCATACCTCACATATTGTTAAGTTCATGTTTTATCTCTATCTCATTACATGTTTTTTGTTTATCATGATCATACCACTAGCTGGAAGCAGACGTTAGATGCTCTTCCTTTCAACTCTCGCCACTAAATCTCACATCTCTGGTCTCGTAAATCTTGAATTGGTCATCAGATGTGATTGGATAACTTACTTGACTCCATATACTGGTCTTGACTTATTAACTTAAACTAGTGATTTGTAATATCCCGATGTTGAATATCGATGAGAACCTCTGGGAATAAGATTTAATAATATTCATGCCATAGACAAAAATACCTATCCTGCATACTGAACTTTTACTCAATTTAAAAAAAATACTTAATACACCATAAATACTTAACAAATTTTAATGTACACTGTTAAATTTTAAGCAGAAATGAAAAATATTTTAACTGAAAATAAAATTCAAAGCTAACTGAAAGAAAGTTTACAAGAAAAAAATATAACTTTCATTTGATTAAATCTATTCTGTGCTAATAATATCTGGAGAAATTTATAATGATCTTTTGATAAATTTATATCACACTGAAAGAATGATTAATATAATCATTGTAGTAGTCAATAGTGGCATGTAAACACAGCCCCCTCCCCCTCACCAGATTCAAAAATAAATTTATCTATCAATTTAGGTTTTTCCGTTCTTCTTTTTACACATACAATTACATCAATAATCCATGTACACTGTGCTATATTCGGCATTCACACATAAACGAACTATATCAGATCTGTTGACCCTCTAGGTTACAGTACATGTATATAATTCATACTTTTCACAGCAACGTGCGCGGGTTACTCCTCTATATGCAAGTTAATAGTTCAGATGTTTTCACAGCACCATGGCTACTACCATAAGTTGAGAATATATAGTTACCATGGTGGTAACTCTTCTACGTTCAATTCTATAGTTCAGACGATTTCACAGCACCATTGTTACTCATAAATGAAATCATCAAGAAGTTAACAAAACAAACGAATAAATTCCTCAATGTCGCTATCTACACAAGTCCCTCCTCTCTTTTTTCTCTTTTATCATCGCTTATCGAGATTATTTTTTTGTAACCTTTTATGAAATGATCCGCTAAATTCAAAGGCCTGCATCCAAATAGTCGTATAACACATAAAATAAATCACTAAAACACTCAAAAATAAGATTAATATTGTCTTATTTTTACACAGTTTAGAATTGCTGAATTTGCCATGTGGACGTCGAATGCCGAAACCAATGGCTAATATGATTATGGCTGCCGTTGCTATGATAAACATACTACTTCCTTTAGCCAGAAACTACAAAGAAAAGAATAAAAATATGATTAAAATTCAGATGGCTACATGGGGGCGAGCGGAGGTTCTCCCGAGTCTGCAATTTGTGTGGAAGGGGGGTGGTGGTGATGGTTTAATGCAGTAAAATAATAGTTATTTTTTGTCCCGACTGTAAAAGAACCACAATAGACTACACAAGCCATGCCACTATCCAAAGGTATTAATCATCAATTGATAAAAAGGGTACAGTGAAGGAATAACCAAAAAGGGGGGAAAGAGAGAGAGGGTTTAACATCCACTAGACACAAACTAGGTCATTTAGGGACTTACATGGTTCAACTTTATTTCAATATTTGATTGCGTATAGGGATCTTAAGCAGTGGGAGGAAACCACAGGACCCTGAAAAAACCCACGAGGTTGAACAGGTGACACTACTTTTTGTCATGTAAAAAAGGTATAAAGGACAAAAAATAACAAAAAATGGGTTTAACAGTTAAATGTTGGTCATTTTGCAATTATTTGCTTATTTCTAAATATAATCAAATAATCGCAAAATGACACATAAAATATATGACTGTCATAAATAAGCAAATTTCTTGTTTGTGTGTGTGTAATTATCATCAAGTTAGTAAATTATTCGTTGCTTATAATCCAGACTAAATTGTACTTAAATTGGTTATTTAACATTTAATCAAAAAAACAAAATCAAACCAGCAGTTGCCATGCAAGATACACCCACCAGGGGCCATAATCCAGAAAGTTATGGTCTGAAATGTGGAATATTGAAAGGAAACGAGATATTTGGGATATAAACATCCATTTTAATTTTCAACACAATCAGACAAAAATTGTGATCTCTAGAGGGTCCACAATCTGTGTATTACATTCAAATTAACTTTCAGAAGAGAGTAGTTTTGAAAGAGATTCAAAATCAATCAGATAGCTTAATAATAAAAAAAATGTATTTTTTATTAATTTTGCCGAGCTGTATAAATGAATAAATTATTATTATTACAATCCCTATTTAATAACCCTTACCAAAAATGCAGTAGCGACAATTATCAAAATGGCAGAGAAAAGACAAAGACAATGAAGACAAATTGAAAACAAAAGACCTGGAATAAGTTGGAATGAGAGAGGAAAGAAATAGCAGAAGACCTTAAAGCTATGTTATTTCATTTCAATACTTAAATTACCTTAAACATATCTGTAAATAATTTCTAAATAAATAGGAAAAAGGATAAGGATAAAAAGGGTGAAATTGAATTAAAATGATAAACAGTGCTTTATTTGTTTACATTTTCTCTAGATATAATCTGTTAAAGTTATGTCGTACTGATAATATTTGGTATCTGATAATATGTGAGAGACAGAAATGGTGTTTAACATCCACTAGACACAAACTAGGTCATTTCGGGACTAACATATGGTTTATTTATCTTTCAGTAATTTGCATGCGCGTAGGGGCAGTGGGAGGAAAGTGGGTTCATTTGGTGAATAAGGACGCAGCTCAAGACAGGGAGTGAGATGGACTTTGTGGTCATACTTAACTTAGGTAGTCTGTCCTCCATTAGCTCCGCTTGAGAACAGACACTAAGCTACATGTAGTTAACCAACATTTTAAGTCCTTAATCGATGATTCGATAATTTTGAGAAGTATACATACTGCTTTCAGTTAGTAAAATTGAAATGGTTTAATTAGTCTTTTTAATAACAGATGTGAACATGAGTAGGACCGTATTATAAAACAGTATACTAATTGTTTGCTATGGCAGTCATTTAGGGCAGAGATCTATTCTCGAAGTAGAGTAAATAGTTCTCTAAGAATGGCTTGGTGGTGTTACACTACCACCTCTAATTTCAGAACTATATTACAACCGGTTTTCAAGAAACAAGGAAATGCCACAATTTGATTAATATACAGATCTATATCTCGTTTTATTTAATTTATACTTTCGATGGCCTCCACTACATCATTAAGATCTGACTTGTTGTAGTGGGAGATTGTGTCAGAGGTCATATGAGCGGCTTTTCACCCAAAATGATGTTAGTCAATTGATTAACCAATCTGCGTTGATGTTTCAAGTATGTCTTTGGAAATACAACTTTGCTTTATCTTCGCTGTGAACTTGCCACAACAGACCGTTTTATTGGCTAATCATTCACATCAACCACAACGAGCGTTGTACTTATAAAACAACTATTCCATATCCTATTGTAGTGAAGACAAATAAAACGGGATTTTGAACTATAAAAAACTCAATGAAATAGGATGTGTGTTTTAATCAGGTGAACATCCTGTGTAGTATATTATTAATACTTACGCTATTACACTCAGATAAAGCTGGACCTCGTTGTGTCAGTCGAAGTTGTATATCTTCAAACTGAAGTATGTTTTTACCACTGTGGAAACATCGTCCACCCTCACAGTTAGTATTGTTTGATTTATTTCTCCGTGATGGACCACGATGTAAACAATAATCGGGACCACTGATCTGGCCCACACTTAATCCACGTCTAAAAAAGGGAAAAAAAAAAAAAAACATATAAAAATATTGTTTAATAATCAGTAATAAACAATATGAAATAATAATTTCTGTGAACAATTTTGGCCATTTGTTGAGACAGTTGGAAAGAAAAATAAAATTAGGCTGTAGTATTGCTGTCTGGGGGCGGGAGCCACAGTGGCTAAGTGGGTAAGACGTGGCTCACTAGCCTGGAGGTTGCATGTTCGATTCCTACATTCGGCAAGAAATTTCATCAGGCAATATTTTGGAATGAAATTTGGTTTGTCTCTTGGCCACAGAACTTTGATCATTTGAGACAAACCTGCTACTTTTGTTTTTATGGTTGCATGTGCAAGATGAGGGAAAATTTGGAACTGATTTCAATATTTCCTGCCTACATGTCCTGGTTTTTAAAATCGTCTGGGTTTCTGTCACAGGCACTCCAATGCGTACACTGGTGCAATGCGTTTTTTAAAATTCCATCCAAACAACCAGGTAGACGCTTGACAAATCAAGGTTGGGCTTGTAAAATTGGGAAGACTTTCATCAACTGAAGCTGAGGATGCAATACTGTAATAGTTCATAACCATAATGATAATAACAAGCCTGAAAATATTTTTGAATAATTCCTTACTTTAACATACGACAGCGGTGTTCTTGTAGACGAACAGATGCTGAATCCAAATCTCGAACATCTTTGTGACTCCACAGTCTTTCTGCTGTAGCTGAGGCTCGGGGCCATAACGTTGTCATATAATTTTCATTGTCTACATATTCTGACCATAAACAGGCTTCTCCTCCTAAAACTTTCTTTTCATCCACAGTCATCCCTGTAACACAAATATATTTCATGAATTTCTTAGTTATAGATATATATTTACAGAACACAAATGAAATGTGCATGAAATTCTTATTATAATTCCAACTGCCAAGGGTTCTTTTATGTTCATGCCGATTTGAGCACAAACAGACCCTGAAAATACTCATGGTTCTTCGCAGCCCACGCTGGGATTCCAAGTTTCCCACCCAGGACATTCTAAATCCACAGGCCAGTTCCTTACGCTTCAACCAGTTCCCTACCCCTCAACCGCAAGCCAGTTCCCTAAACCTCAACCGCAAGCCAGTTCCCTAAACCTCAACCATAAGCCAGTTTCCTAAACCTCAACCATAAGCCAGTTTCCTAAACCTCAACATTAAGCCAGTTCCCTAAACCTCAACCATAAGCCAGTTCCCTTAACCTCAACCCAAAGCCAGTTTTCTATCCCTCAACCACTTCAGCATCAGTTGGCTTAGATATTGAATGGATTAGATCAGCTGCATGATATAATCGACTATTATTAAAATGAATATATCTTAAGGACTGACAATCGTGACCTTGTTTATTATCAAATTTCAATGGCATTTTAGTAGTTGAGCTGGAATATATATAGGTCTATGTCATATTGGATGTTGGCATAAGAATTACCCTCATCCCCCTTGATCACTTTCATTAATAATATTTCTTTAATTAAGTTAGTTTTCCTTCAAAGTAATTAAGTGGGTGTCTTCGGTTGGTCAGCATTAACCAATTATTGTTGTGTACATGTATATATTGTCTTGTTATATTTTCATATTTTATCATTGCTTGATAATGACTAAGTTAGAAGTAGAAACATAGCTCAGTATTAAGCAGTAATTGTAATGCGAACGACAACACAGCTGTCCTGGTCAGGCCCCCGTTCCTGCACCAAATATGAATTTGAGTCCGATGGGCCAATCCAGACAATTAAATACAAAAGACAAGATTTACCAAGTAAGTGTCCCTCTTTAAGATTCAACCAAGAAGCCATCTTTCTAACAAAGAGGGGGTGGGGTGGAATTATTAAAAGTATAGACTATGTATGTTTATTTAAAGACATCAAAGGGAATTTCATAACCTATACAAATTGTTAAACTCAAATTCTACACAATATAATTACAGTCTTAGAATACGCTTTATTAACAAACCGCCATTACTTTAGCACCAAATACACTAAACACAATACGCATGCCTAACTAGACATGTAGATATAGAACAGAACAATACGCATGCGCAACTAGGCATGTAGATATAAACTGTGTATATTTAAATAACAGTAAACAACGATATCTTAAACTTATCATTAATTATACTTTTTCTTTTTTTTTCTAAAAGGTACCGGTAAGTGATATTAAAGCTTACTGATATTAAAAATAAATGCAATAGTCAACAAACTAACAACAATACAAAAAAGTCTATAAACACTAATTTGAATAATTTCTTTTTGTGTTGTAAGTGTCCCTCGGCACAAACATAGGTATACACATGTACTAAGAATGAACATATAATAACTAGTTTAGAATTAAATCAGGTAATTCAGTTCACTTTCAGTTCACTCTGTTTTGTTTTTTTGTTTTTTCATTGAAAAGTTTGTTGTTAAGGCAAAATGTCTAATGTTCCTGTACGAAAAACGGTTAAAAGGTCCATTCCAGGAGCGCCTTTCTTTGTCATACAGTTAGCAAGTTGCAGTTGACTTGGACACCACCGGATGGATGTTACGTGTTTTACAGCCAAAGATTCCTTTATGGCTGAAATATCTAAACGGAGTCTTTTATCGTCCACCATTTTTGTAGAATACACAGCTTCAACAACGCTTTTATTGTCAACATAGGCTTCAACAGGAATATTAATTGGACTAGAAGGTGAAGAAATTAATTCTTCGATGAGAAATTTGATATAAGAAGCGTCTTCTAATGCCTCTTGTAAACTAAGAGCTTCTGATGCAATGGTTGAACGGACAACGCGTTTGATCTTGTTTGCTTGCCAAGTGATAGGACAACACAAATTATTTTGCGCACAAAGAAAAATCAAATGGGCTCCAACACTCCCTACACCATTACATATATTTCCAAGTGAAGCATCCGAAAACACAATCAATTTCCAGAATTGTGGAGTTCCTAAATCAGGATAGCGAATGCTAGTATTAAGTTCTTTTAGTTTCAGAATGGCTTTATTTGCTCTCTTTAGATCTTCAATGTTACCATTACGCAATTTTGTACTTAAATCAACCATTTCAAAAGCTAAATCTGGACGAGAACCTTGCACAGCCCAATTTATACGACCAACAAGACTGCGAAGGGATGTAAGCTCCTTAGCAGACAAAAGGTTACTGGAGTCTCGATCGATTGGCAATTTAATTGTTTCTAACTCTTCAAAGTAAGCCGATTGATCAAGAATAATCTGATGTTTTTGCTGCACTAAATTGAAGCCAATATACATAAAATGATTTTCTGCAATTTTCCCAGCAAGAAATCTCATACGGAGGGGTGCCATAACTAACCTATCAAATGAAGGGTAACCAGCATGGAGAAAATCATCAATATGGCTGACAATTAAACCAACAAGTTTTGTGTCCTCCTTTAAAATAAATAATGCTGGATCAAGAGAAGACTGCTTGCACTTTAATTTGAGAAGTTCATCATAAACACTCTGATAAAACTGTCTAGCTGCATCATGTAGTCCATACAAACAATGTTTTAGTTTCCAAATTTTGCCATTTGGCACATTTACCTCAATAGGGGGTGATAAAAACACATCTCTTTCCAAGATTTTTCCTTGGAGAAAAGCTGATTTAATATCAGTAGTTTTTACTGTCCAATGATGACTTGCAGCAATAGCAAGAAAAACACGCATAGTACTCTTAGAAACGGTAGGGGAATCACTCTGAACATTTACCTCTTCCTCAAAGCCGCGGGCAACAAGACGAGCTTTAATTGTATCACCTTTCTTATTAAGTACCCATCGTGTGGATATACGATCTTGACCTACATCATCAACAAGTTCGTAAGTTCCAAAATGGTTTAATTTATTTAATTCATCAAGTTTTGCTTGAACACATGCTGTGTCACCATGTTCAGATTTTGGAATAAAAACAGCGAGAACTTCTTCATTTCGGAGTTGTTCCCATACAATATTTTTTAAGTCTATACTTTTCTGAACATCACTATCATCAACCTGAATGTTATACCAATGTTTATAGGCTCCAGAAGACTTACCCGCCTTACTTAACACAGTGGCAGATTGCCAAGTATCGGAATTTGGTTCACAATATTGTATCCTGTCACCTTTCTTAAGTGGAGTGTCTAAAACTTGAGCATTTTCTTGAATGAAATCATCGTGGGGATTGTTAATGGACTCGTGAATTGGCTCCGGATCTACATGTCTGGTGTCAATCAGTGTTTTGCCGAGGATTTCATAGGGCCGACTCATATCTTTCTCAATGTGATCAGAAGTGTCACTCGAGCTTGGCAATAAACATGTAGTGCCAGCAATTGGATCTTTAGCATCTTTTATTAATCTGTTGGTAGATATGCGTACATAAACCCCACCATGGCGAACGAACACAAGTCGACCATCCTGGAAAATGACTTTTGCAGGGCCTAACCACTTTTCATGTCCTTCACGTTTATAAAATACAATATCGCCTGGCATAAAATGTTCCTCGACAGCTCTCACTTGATGCCGTAAAGCCCGGCGGATTTTCTCATCCGACTCGCATTGTATAAATGCTTGTCGAGCAGAATGTAACGCATTTAAATGCTTTAAAAGGACCTCACTTGACGTATAGCCATGAAGATACGGTAATTTCCCAGTCATTATGTTCGGCAAATGTGGATTTTTTCCTAAAACTATCTGGAAACTACTAAAACCATTCCACATTTGCAAAGAGTTTTTAGCCATATTGGCCCAGGCTAAAAGGGTGTCAAACTCAACAGAAGGATTTTCCTCAATTAAAATTTCTAACATACGGTCAGTAATTTGATGATTTCGCTCACATATACCATTGGACCAAGGACTTTCTGCCGGGGTAGTACAAACATTAACGCCCAAAATACTGGCAACTTCTCGCATCAAGTCATTGCTAAATTCACCCCCATTGTCAAACATGAGTGTGTGCATTAATCCCCAAATTGAAACCCAATGTTTTATTACTTTGTCCACAATCTCACGGGCTTGTTTAGTTTTAACAAAAATAGACACAGTTAGCCTAGAGAACATGTCAACCATATGAAGAATGTATCGTCCATCGCGTCGAATTTTTAGATCCAAGGCAATACATTCATTAAAGTCCCTAGCCATTGGAAGACTAACAACAGGACGAGCAGGAGTTTTGGCATAGATTTTACAGGTTTTACAATTATGATATATACGATTTAAGTCTGCGGAAAACTCTGAATTCCATATTCCAGCATCAGTAAGCAGAGCAACTAATCTCTGTTGGGATGGGTGAGCAAATTGACGATGAAGTTTTTCAAGTGCTTTAAATCTTTCAGAAGTGTTTAAAAATTCAAGATTTACCCGAAACACTTCCTCTACGCGTGTATCACCGATGATTGGAATGCAATAGTGGCCACTGGAGGTAAAATCTAAAGCACATTTATGTCCAAATATTTCCGCTTCATCATGTTCTAAATCTAATTTAACATTTGCATTTTTTAAAGTTTTCAAACTCAACAACAAAGGAATATTTGATTCAACCACATCTGTTTCAATCATTATTTTCTGACCAGCAATTATGCAAGGAATATGTACACATTTCACAGATTTTAAACATTCACCACCGCCAAACTTAAAGATTTTTGTACCAGGGAACTCTTTAAGGTTATCCTGATTACTGGAAGAAAAAGTACCAAGAAATGTATCCAACCACTTGCTGCCACACACAGTACTGGTACATGCGGTATCGAGAACAGCACTATGTTGTGATTCCCTAGTTAATCTATCAATTTCGGAATGATCATGGCCAGTGTACATGATGACGTTTTCTGCACAATATACATCCTCAGTGTTCCTTGCTCCACGACCTCTACTCTGCATGTGTTCATAACTGTGAACACAATCTTTTATTAAGTGTCTATAAGATCCACATGCATAACATGTGAGAGTTTGCCCAGAAAAAGTTTTTGGATTAATATATCTGTCTGATTTTCCTCTAAAAGTACTGCTGACTGGACCCCGAAAAGCAGGTCGATAAGAAAAATTTGATACACTATTCTGACCTCTACTAGTACTGCCACGATAACCACCACGATTATAACGAAAGTAACCAGCAGTGGCAAGAACGTCTTCATTCTCGGCAAGAAATGTAGGCTCTAATTTGAAAGGACTGGTACCTACAGATCCTGATTGAAGGTCACAGGTAAGGGTCCCCTTGAACTTCTTAAGAGAAACCTTTGCTTGCTCATAAAGTGTGGCTTTCTGTTCATAATCCATTCCTGTAAGTACAAGCATCCTCTCATCTTTGCTAATATTAGCATACTTTAACAATTTAAAGGCCAAAATTTCAGGCAATAAAGTCATATGTTTTTTTACAATTTTGGCATATTTCGAGTCAAATTCGGATATATATTCTGCAATAGATTGACCCTCAGTTCGTTTAAAATCTTCAAAATCCTCGTATTTTTCCAGGCTGTCCACTAAATCATCTTTCCCAAGATGCTTGTCTAAAAAAGTTAACAATTTTGTGAATCCATCATCAGCTTTTAGTTCGTCGGCCGTCAATTCATCAAAAACACGCTCGCGAATTTTAAACTTTTCTGTTTCCGGAAGTGAAAGTGCTACGGCAATGCCTTGTTTACCTTTATCCAAATTTGTTATCTCTCGCCAGGCTAATAATTCCTGTTTGTAGCGCTCATAGTTTTTTGTCTTTTGACAGTTCGGGTGGGTTCAATTTCATACTCATGGTCGTAAACCTCTATTTCTAATTTCGTCTGCTATTTGTTTGCTGACATTTGCTGACATGCGCAGTTCGGCGAAATATTATCAACTTCCGTTTAAATCTCCGTTGCCAATTTTCAACATTTCAATCCACACAAAACTTCTAAAACACCGTGATTGGTCCAAAAAACAGTCTCTATACGATAAACGCTACACTTGGATTGTCGCCACGCTCTGGTACCATTGTTAAACTCAAATTCTACACAATATAATTACAGTCTTAGAATACGCTTTATTAACAAACCGCCATTACTTTAGCACCAAATACACTAAACACAATACGCATGCCTAACTAGACATGTAGATATAGAACAGAACAATACGCATGCGCAACTAGGCATGTAGATATAAACTGTGTATATTTAAATAACAGTAAACAACGATATCTTAAACTTATCACAAATGATAAATTTTAATCTCACCGAGACTTAAATCTTTTGAACAGAACAGAACAAAACTGTATATCAAAACAAAGTGAGCATAAAAAGAATACCAAAAGGGTATACTTAAACTATTAGACTTATTGTTTTGGTTTAAAAAATAAATTTTTCTATGAACAAAAATACAGAGAGAGAGCAAAAAAAAAGACCGTCAAAATATGATTTAAAAGTTATAAGACTTCCTGTTTAGATGACATGTAAACAACGAAAATTCTTTGTATAAAACAAATAATAAAATCAGTATGGCTGATCAATTTCACTGTTTTATTCCAAGGTTATTTCTCTACGATTAAATATAATCAATATATATAGACAGTGAATAATAACTAGATTCGAGCGTGGTGATTGGTCTTAAATGACGTTTTAAATATCAAAGTTCTTCAGACATGAGACATTATAAGACAATATGAGACAATGTTGATCTCTTTATATAAGATTCTGAATATCGCACCAGACTAAATAGAGCACATAAAAAGAATCATTAAGTATGCTCTTTAGAATTTGTACTTTTCATTATTTAATCTAACAAACTAATAGTTAGTGCATGGGGACTGCGCCACATATGATTTACATAAAGGACAAATATAACGACAAGACATCATACTCCGAAACAACAAACAAACAAATAAAAAAACAATTAAAAAAAAGAGTGATTGGAATCGGGGTCTAGTCGTAAGCATCCACTGCGCTGTACAGTCCTGGGTCTGAAGTAACACAGACTTCACTCAAAATTGAAAATGACCAGGAAAAACATTATGTGATGTCAGCATGAGTCACGGTCTGCCATATGCTACAAGAAATACAAATGTAAGCATACTGTAGTAAAAATTCCAACTATACTAGTAACCACATTGGTAAAATGAATGTATAAAAAAGGTAGTCTAAAACATTAAAGAGGTGTTTAAATATAAGACAATGTTGATCTCTTTATATAAGATTCAGAACATTGCATCAGACTAAATAGAGCATATAATAAGAATCATTAAGTATGCTCTTTAGAATTTGTACATCTCATTATTTCTATTAGTAAGTGCAGGATGAGCACACTACACGCAAAACAAAAATCTACAAGATAAAACTGCGGACAAGACCGAAAATAGACATTGCAAAAAATAAACAATTATCAAATCAACTGAATGTTTATTAAGAAATACACCAAAAGGAATCCCATATCTTACTCAATTATACATCTTTTAGGATATAATAAAAGTGTCTGATAATTTCCTGTTTGTTACCATGGTGATTCAAAACACTATGTTATTGAAAGGAAAAACCTTATTGACCATCAACAATTTCCGATAACCTCCAGAATTATTCCTCTGTCGAGACATTTTTGCTTTGGGCTAACAGAAGCCAGAATTAGCTAACCAGAAGTCGAAGTCAGCTTCTGCTTATACGGTCGATAAGCTTCCATTCCCTTGAATAGACCTCAACAATATAAATTTCTTATATTCAACATTCAGACATACATGTAGGGCTTGATACAAAAATGATATCTCCAATCTAAAATTGCAAGGAATATCAGAACTAACTCAATTGCAAGGAATATGTTTGCAACTTATTAGAGGCTTCAGCCATGATATATTTCAGAAATTTGTACGAGTTGCACTGTCATAAATCTTATAGTTCAGGAATTATATATGTACTCTTAAGGGAAAATCCACTCATTGTTACAGCCATGCAGAGAATCAAAACTAGCAACTTGACACTATGACAAACCCTGTAATCTATTGCACTAGGCACTCAAAACTTTAATTTAAAAAAAAATCCAAAACAATCCAGTTCCCTCCAGTCCATACGCGTGTTCCCTCTCTACTAAACACACCATTTTAACATTGTACAATAAAAATATACCTGAATGATCTCTCCCCCCCACCCCCTTCACCTCCATCCACAAATGACAGGCAGAAACAAAACCTGAAGTTGCATAGTTGGGAAACTAATAATATGTTTTCAACATAAGCTCATGTGCATGATATTTCCTTCTCTACTAAGCATACCTAAATGATTCCCCCACCTGACTTCATCCCACCCATAAATGACGGGCAGAAACATAACCTATACTTCCCTCAAAATTAGTGTCGGGACTACTAATATGTTTTCAACATAAGTTCATGTGCATGATGTCTCTACTGCACATACCATACTAGCATCATACATTAGAAGCATACCTGAATGAACCACACAATAAAAGCATTCTAGTCACTACCACCAAAAGAAAAAAATTCCAATTTCAAGAGATAATCATACTGAGAGTGAAAATCAATATAACTTAAGAATCAGTTATTACTGTTGTACGAGAAATAGAGTTCAATAAACCTTTTATTTATAATGAAAATCTACCTAAGTGAGAAAAAATAATCATTCATGACAGGATGTTCTTCTTAATTTACATGTAGTTCAGCAAAAAAATATTTGACTTGGTTTTTTTTTAAACAGCTCAATCAATAATAACAAATAGTAGTTCATTCATTTATTATTCATCACTTAATTCACATCTTAGGCCATACAAACAAATTATTATGCAATCTAAGCCCGAGTCTGTCCTTAATGAGTTTGAAGAAAAGAACGGACTGTAAGCATTATCGTTTGGATCGCAGAAGGGATTATCACATATCACTGTGGGATAAAACTAACAATAATATAGCGGACAGACGGACGGACCTGGCCCCCTACTTAATAAGTTAAAAATAAAAGAACTGACCGTAAGAATTATCAGCTGGGTCACATTGGTAATACTTCGGCCATTTGGTACCGTATTCAACGTGATCTAAATACCAACATGTAGAATAGAGAACGTTATAACCAAGATTTATAGCTCGATTTATATCAACAGAATCACCCATCCAGATCTGTATTAACGTATCATTGGGTAACTGAAAATAAACAATAATAATAGAATCACCCACACAGATAGAGTATTAACGTATCATTGGGTAACTGAAAATAAACAATAATAATAGAATCACCCACACAGATAGAGTATTCACAAGATATCATTTGGTAACTGAAAATAAATCACATTAACAATAAATTAATACTTTTATCTTTCTCTTATGTAGATGAGGATGGGTTAGATGATCGAAAATTTCTATGGAAGGACGGGAATGGCATGGATAAAGTTATAATTCTATTGAAGGAAGGGAATGGCATGGATAAAGTTATATTTCTATGGAAGGAAGGGAATGGCATTGATAAAGCTATATTTCTATTGAAGGAAGGGAATGGCATGGATAAAGTTATATTTCTATGAAATGAACAGAATGGCATGGATAAAGTTATATTTCTATGGAAGGAAGGGAATGGCATGGATAAAGCTATATTTCTATTGAAGGAAAGGAATGGCATGGATAAAGTTATATTTCTATGGAAGGAAGGGGATGGCATGGATAAAGTAATATTTCTATTGAAGGAAGGGGATGGCATGGATAAAGTAATATTTCTATGAAACGAACAGAATAGCATGGATAAAGGAAAAACTTTTTTTTTCAAAAATTGGCTTGCAAGTAGTAGAGATATTTAACTATTTGAAGGAAACCAGAGTTCCTGGAGACACTTCTAATTATCACATAAAAGCGTGAGATTGAAACCACAACACTTCACTCAATGACAGACCTTATTATCTATGTTGTAAGGACATAACCTCCATGGTGTAAGGATATAACCTCCATGGTGTAAGGACATAACCTCCATGGTGTAAGGACAAAACCTCCAGTGTGTAAGGACATAACCTCCATGGTGTAAGGACATAACCTCCATGGTGTAAGGACATAACCTCCATGGTGTAAGGACATAACCTCCATGGTGTAAGGATATAACCTCCATGGTGTAAGGACATAACCTCCATGGTGTAAGGACATAACCTCCATGGTGTAAGGACATAACCTCCATGGTGTAAGGACATAACCTCCATGGTGTAAGGACATAACCTCCATGGTGTAAGGACAAAAAAGTGAATCCCCTGTACACATTGTTGTGTAGGTAAAAGAACCCTTGACAAGAGTAGGTCATACATTAGACCACCCCCAACCACCCTCCACAGAGAGAAGAATTGTACCTGTAGATTATTATTCATTACTTCCTGCCACATCACAAATTTTACACCATTTTTCCTCTTTTTACCGATATCTCGTAAATCTTTCATCAACCTGAAAAATATTCAGTGAAATTATAAGATTAAATTTACTGCCGGTTACATGAGATCGATGATGTCATGGTAAGTCGGGGTGAGCATGGCGTTGGTATACTAGACAGAAGTTCCCTGGTTTCCAACCTGGGGTTGACCAAGAGAGATCTCATATCCCCCGCTCGAGTTGTGCATCTATTTGTTTAGATGTTATTAAAAACCTAGTTCAAAGTAGTGTACCCTTGATAGTTAGAGAGAGAGGGTTTAACATCGACTCAATACCAACTATTTCATTTAGGGAATGACACATGGTTCAATTTTATTTCAATAATTTGCTTGTGCATAGGGGTCTTTAACAGTGGGAGGAAACCTGGAAGACCGAAGAGAACCCAACCATAAGACCCCCTAGTGACCCAAATCCTGGTCACATTCAAACCATACCAGTTGACTCAATGACAGACCTTGTGATTTCCCGCGCACACTAGACCACCCAACCCCCTTGATCGTTAGAATTTGATAAAGAGCACGCAGAAGAGCCACTGTCTGGGCAAACTTCCCCTCGTAGCAGACGGCACGGTGTTTGCCCTTCTTCAGTATCCTGCAGGAATATGATTTAACATCCATTGAACACGATCGAAGTCACTAGCATGTGGCATACTTGTATTTTTTTATTTCCATTTTTCATATCTCAGAAATAATTATATTGTTTAATATCTCACCTGGTTTCATAATATTCATAAACTTTTCTAACATCAAATGATCCAGGACTAAAATAACCCTGTTGATTATCGTTAAAATTGTTGTTATTACTATTATAATTATTGGAGTTACTTTTTCTTCCTTCCTTCTTGGCTAATTCTAATCCAAATTTTGTTACTTCTGGATTAGATGACCTGAAATACACACAAGTTATTTGAGAGAGAGAGAGAGAAATGGGTTTTAACGTCCACTTGACACAAACTAAGTCATTTCGGGACTAACATGGTTTAATTTTATTTCAATAATTCGCTTGGGTGTGTAGGGGTCTTTCTTTAGCAGTGGGAGGAAACCGGGGGACCTGAAGAAAACCCATGAGGTTGGACAGGCGAGTCTACACCCACACCAGTTGACTCAATGACAGGCTTTATGATAACATTCAAGTTCTTTGAATTTAGTACTTTGAATTTGCCTTGTATGAGCACCAAGTTGCTAGTCTATACAATATGTTAACATTAGCATTACTAGTTTATATTGTGTGTAGGCCTAATCAATTAAAAAAAAATTCTTTACGATTTTGTTTAATAATAAATAGCCACTTATTTTGTGTTAAAAATTTTAAAACTTGGAACTAAAATCATTTCTCACAAACAACCATATGTGTTTTATTTTGAAATTAACTTTTTTCCTAAAAAAATAGGAAGAAAAATTTTAAACAGATGCTTCTGAAAAACAAAGTTTCAAATTAGTTAAAATCAGAATTCATTTATAGTTATTTATATCTGTGGAGTGGACTTCAAACTGATGTTGACTCATTTTATTTTCTTGACAATAACCATGGTTTGCCTAAAACAGTAAACAGCCATTCGATGTCAGGATGCTCCAGTTGACATGCAGAGCCAATTTAAAACCACTGCACAGAGGCTGGGACTAACACATTTATTTTATCAATAACTAACATTTGAGTTGGAAATTCTAGTAGACTGCAGCCTCACTGTCCAAACAAAATTTCCCTCATAGCACACTAAGGCATATGCCAGTCTTTATTACTATTATTAGCCCTACTATATTTTCATTTACCTTTACTAGAATTGGATGCGACCAATAATTTGATCAATGTTCATGGAACATGTTTACTTACCAACATTGTAATGGTACCTCATCACCTCCAAGATGGAGATACGAATCTTGAAAAACTTCCAAGATTTCATCAAATAAATTTTTAAGGAACGTATAAGTGGAATTTTTGGTTGGATCAATTGGTCCAAAATATCCTTTAACAGGACTGCTGCCTTGGTAACACTGGGTCAATAGGTCAGGTCGACTTAAACCCCAAGCATATGTATGACCTGGAATAGAGGAAGTCATTTCCTGGTATTAAAAATAGAAACAGTTTAATCTTACATGCCTTTCACAGAAACCTTGCCTCTTAACTCCATAAAAGGTCTTAAGAACTGAAGCGAAAATGCAAGACCTCTCTTATGCATCCAACCTATAGGACTTATTATTCTATGCAACTTGAAGGTGAGAGAGAGAGATATCGGGTTAAATCTCCACTCGACACAAACTAGGTCATTTTGGGACTAACATATGGTTTAATTTAATTTTAATAATTCGCTTTAGCAGTGGGAGGAAACCGTTAGACAGGCGACCCTCCTTATTGCCACATACAACCGAGGATTCGAAACCATGCAATTGCAAGACCTCTCTCATGCATCCATCCTATAGGACTTATTATTCTATGCAACTTGAAGATGAGAGAGAGATATCGGGTTTAATCTCCACTCGACACAAACTAACATATGGTTTAATTTTATTTCAATAATTCGCTTGCGCTTCGGGTTCTTTACAAGTGGGGGGCGGGGGAACCGGAGGACCTGTAGAAAACCTATGAGGTTGGACAGGTGACCCTACTCCTTGTCACGTACAACCGGGGGTTTGAAACCACGCCATTTGACTCAATGACAGGCTTTATGATACGGCACACATGTGCTAACCATTCGGCCATCCAACCCCCCGAACTTGAAAATAGTTCGAGATACATGTTTGTATATTATAGTTTATCATGGTAGTTCAAATTATCGACAGGCACCATTAATTATCAGGTGGAATAACTCCTGGACTAAAATGACGTCACAGCTGTTACAAATACTCAGGGCGGAATCGCTAACGATGAAATTTACCTGTGGCAGGTAAAAATGACATTCAGGTTTGTGTTAGACTTATGGAAAGGATATTATTATGTTGTCATAATTACTTGTATTATTTAAAAAATTTATGAAACTGTTCCATTGTGCTGTAAGTTATGGATAATAATTACCAGTACTAGGTTTTATAATCAACACCATAAATAATGTTTTATTTGATTATGTCCCAATTACTAAATGCCAACCAAAGAGGACTCGATATCCCATGATAAAACAATCTACAAACCAATCAGACAAGAAATCTTCTGTAAAAATTAGTATCTTATTACATTGTCACTTTGTAAAGTGCCCCTGAACATGTTGTATGAAAGGGTGCGCTATAAATATGCTGTAATAATAATAATAATAATCTTACCTGGTGAATCAAACTCGGGCATAATTCTCACCCCTCTCATACGACCATAATGTATTATCTCTGCTATATCTTCTAATGTATACACAAACTCAGGATGAAACGCCCCCTGAAAATATAAAGTTTAACAATTTTATCAACAGTACGATATAATCACCCTCAATGGAAGCAGAATTAAACCCAATACACATTTTGAGCCTAAGAATCTGTTAATTTCTTGGTTTTCATGTAATATCTTGAAGAAGCAGATCAATCGTGTCATGAATGTATATATGTATAAACTGAATATGCTGATGATGGTGTACAGTGTACACTGTGGAGCACCTAATCCAAAGAATGCCCAGAGCGCAATGATCGCAATGATAATGTACATCAAAGGACAAAATGTCAAGAAACAACAAGGTCTTGAAAGTTATCTTCAAATAATGCAAGTAATTATCGCAAGATATCCCTTCGCCATAAACAATCTGTGACGTCATTTTAGTCATTCTGCTCATAGAAATTTAAACTAGAATATGAGCAGAAGATCTAAATTTTAATGACGTCACAGATTGTTATATTGACAGGAAAGTTACGACTACTTACAAAGAACGGCTGAAATTACTAACGTTGAAATTTACCGGTTGCAGGTAATATTGACATTCGTGTTCGTGTTATTCTTATCATGCAAGTTATGGATAGGATATGTTGACCTAATTACTTGCATGATTTTTTTAAAGTTTGAGGATTTTCGATCATCTTTAAATTTAATGTTTAGTTTCAAGCCATTGTTGTAAAACTGTTCAAATTCATTGAGAATCATAGAAAAGTATTGGGTTTCTTCTGCCGTGTAGTTTAAATTGATCTGTCTTGATTATATAATGCTAAAACATCACAACCACATGATACCTGAGTTACAGTGTATATGATCCTATTTTACAGACAGTAAAAGATATATCTAGGGCTGGTTTGGGTAGCCCCAGCAACATATTTCAAGACCGGTTCATCAGTCTAAACAACAATTTGGGTGGTTTCAAATTGTCAATTGGGAATACCAGTATGAGCTACATATCTAGGGCTGGTTTGGGTAGCCTAAGCAACATATTTCAAGACCGGTTTGTCAGTCTTAACAACAATTTGGGTGATTTCAAATTGTCAATTGGGAATACCAGTATGAGCTACATATCTAGGGCTGGTTTGGGTAGCCCCAGCAACATATTTCAAGACCGGTTCGTCAGTCTAAACAACAATTTGGGTGGTTCAAAATTGTTGATAGGGAATACCGGTATGAACTATATATATCCCTTTCTCTACTTATCTTCACTGAAACTGGGTAGTTGATATTTACATGTACTAAGTGCTCAAAGGTCAAATTAGTCCCATTTATATATATGACTTTGTCTACTTTGTTGAATAAAGGTCATTACAGTGTTTATCATGCAATAGTTTTCACCACAACAAAGTCTTATCTTAATAAAGAGCATATTTATTCATTATAAATGTGAACTTGAGGTGATCTGTCTACAGGTACTAAATCATAATGAGTTTAATACAATTAGGACATGACTATAATAACACTGTAGGAGGGAGCCACATGGTAACACCTATCTTATACATACAGAAACATGCTACAGAGACGTCTTGGGTATGTTCAGATGACAAAGATTGGTTGCCAGGCAACAAATTATTGAAATAAAATTAAACCATATGTTAGTCCCCAAATGACGTAGTTTGTGTCAAGTGGTCGTTAAACCCCATTTCTCTCTCTTGACCAAACAGTTATACAAAAAAGTTTTCAGAAGCAGCATCAATGTATATTATTGAGAGAGAAATGTGGTTTAACGTCCATTCAACACAAACTACATAATTTGGGGATGATACAAGGTCATTATGTCATGTGATAATAGCATATGTCGTGTGATGAAGATAAGATGTCATAATGTCATGTGGGACAATAAAATTTCACTGAGAAATCACGGGGATTATTTCTCTGACAAGTTTAGAAATCATAAAACTGTGATTGATATGATTGTCTTACCTTTTTACTAAGATCAGGATAAACTTTACTCTGATATGGAAATGATTGATCGTCAACTATATGCCAGTGGAATACATTCATTTTATTAGCTTCCATACCATCCTGAAAATACAATCATACATTATATTTTCTACATTTACGCTACCTGGGTAACAGAATTTTCATTTTAACGGAATTGAAAAATAGCCCCCATGTGAACAATTCTAATTTTATTTAGTAAATTTTTTTTTCGAAATATAGAAACTTAGGAGCACCATAATTTTTTTTTTCAATTAGCAGGAAGCAAAATATTAAAACAAGTATCCCGAAGAACTAAAATTAAAATTTCTGGATGGAGTTCTGAAATAATCCAGTAATAAAAATGCCTGTACAGTACGTCATGTTTGATTTTTTTATTCTCCTAGATCTTGATAAATAACCTCATGTGGTCATGAATTTTTTTTTGTTGTGATTTTGCTTTTAAAATGTTTTTTTTTCAAAAAAGTTCAATAAGTAGAAAGAAAATTATTACTACTAGTTTCCCCACACGCTAAATGCCTGATCACTATTCATTCCGAATCAGTGATTTTGTACTTTCTCTACTACTACTCTATAGTACTATGCCTGCTGCATTCAATTTTTATGAATGACTATGTGTTGTATGGTTAGAAGGATTATAGTCAATTATCACCTTAAATTGGGGTTACTTTTACTATTACTGAAATGTCAGACACATTTGTGGTATTATCTGACTAAAACTTAAATATGCTACAGGCACCAAACTACCGTTATCTTTCAGAGCCATTCTCAAAAGAGAGAGAGAATAGGGTTTAATGTCTACTCGACACAAATTAGGTCATTTCGGGACTAACATGTGGTTCAATTTTATTTCAATAATTTGCTTGTACATAGGGGTCTTTAGCAGTGGGAGAAAACAGGAGGAACCCACAAGGTTGGACAGGCAACTCTACTCCTTGTCACATACAATCAGGGAATCGAAACTACGCCAGTTGACTCAATGACAGACCTTGATATGACTCGCACACGTTAACCATTCGGCCATCCCCCCCCCTCTCCAAAAGAGACTTGCATAATACATACAAAGCTTCTCAGAAGGATGAACGGAGATACTGTCAATATGTCAGAAATACATAAAAAATGTATACAAACTGGTGCTAAACTTACAATAATATCAAAAATAATTTCTTTAAATAGGAAATGACGAGAAGTGTCGACTAGAATACCACGATGAGGGAATCTTGGGTAATCACTAATTACTGTCTCTTTTACATATAACTGAAAAATACAGAACATAATGTATTTTAACATTTTAAAAAAATGTATTTAATTGATCCAACATATTTAACCACAATGGAATGATTTTTCATTCAAATTTGCCAGTCTGGGCCCAGTTTCTCGAAATATTAACTAAAGATAAAATCCAAATTTTAGTAGATACTTTAATTTTGATTGACTAATTGCTAAAATCAATCTAATTATCCAATCAAATAACTAAAATCGAATTTTTATCTTAGTTCAAATTTCGTGAAACAGGCCCCTGAATTTAACTGTGACCTTCGACCTTATTTTAAGTTTGATTTTGGGAAACGTTTTGTTACATGATCAGAACATCATATCAATTGAGATACGCCAAAAAAAAGCTTGCTTAGTAATAAATCTGAGGTAGCCCCGAACTCCTTGTCTCAGTGACACGCCCCATTAAGGACATAGACATACTGTATGATCATACAGTTGTAATTGACCATTAATTCCATAATTATCTCCCTTTTTTACACTTGATTAGCCTCCATATCAAACAGCTCAATTACCCCCCTACCGACTTATCTTCATGAATGAACAATCAGAATTCATGAATAATCATAAATCTGTATTCACACACTATCTATGAATATCTACATAAACCATGCTTGTAGTTAGCTTACTGACATTCAGCTGTCTTTTACAGGTACCGGTCGGTACCTTATTATCCATTCCATTAAACAGAAATCGTGTGCAATAATTTCAATTAAATATTCTACATGATTCAAACACATATATTTACTAAATTAAGTGTGGTTTTGCTTCAGAGCTTCAAAACTTTTAAACCCCTTTTCATTTCAATTCCATCGATTTACATGTACCGGTACCTTATTATATCCATTCCATTAAACAGAAAGAGTTACATTGGCATGAATTATCCAGCCTTTTAAAATCAAGAGTTATTATTAAGCCATAAATTTACCCTATTATCCAGCCCTTTCCATACAATTTGACTGAACGTTTCTAGACCTCTCAGCAAACCCCATACTTCATTGGCCCAGATTAACACACGATTCTTCTTTACAAATAAATCGTCTGAAATAAAAAGAAAAAGAAAAGTCAATAATATATATTTTTTTTTGTTGTCCATTTTAATTAATCCAAAGGATGCATTTACAATAAATTCCCCTCAAGCATATTACTCATGGAGCCGGGAATTGTTAGAATAAGTTCTGGTCGAGGATTAAGGGATGAAAGGTGATGAGGTGTTCCAGGACCAGGACCCAAGTTCACAAAGCATTCTGAGACTTAAGTTGAGAATTTACTCAACTTTCAATCACTGTTTATGATAAATAACTTTGATCAAAAAATACAAAACTTTGCACATAGTATCTTATTGGTGTATTTAATTAAAACAACAATTTTATGATAAAGGGCTTATTTTAGTTTAAATGAGGCGAACAATTTTTAGTTAATTCTCAACTTAAGGCTGAGAATGCTTTGTGAACTCGGGGCCTGGTCA
The DNA here is from genome assembly GCA_917208275.1 of Patella pellucida. Classification (NCBI taxonomy): domain Eukaryota; kingdom Metazoa; phylum Mollusca; class Gastropoda; family Patellidae; genus Patella; species Patella pellucida. Next base: position 72,025,378 of record OU795039.1, read on the forward strand.
TTCAAATGTGGCCGTAAACTGTCACTGAATTTTTCTGACACAACTTATCAAAGAAACACAATGTAGATAAATTGTGTCTGAAAAAGTCTTTGACAGCTGCCTTATGCCAGCGCTTGAATGACCCTGTGTGACAAGTGCATTATGTCCACACTTGACTGGTACCCTCCTGGACTATGCTGCATTAACAGATTAGGTAACAAAGTGGGGACTGTGACTGTAGTTGACGAAACTCTCTCTAAGATTGACATATCTATTTTGTCAATTTAATAGATTTCAAATCGTTCTTGAATAACTTAAATTTATGGTAATTTCATTATAGAAATTGAAGCAAATCAATCCCTTCTGGAGTTAGATTATTTCCCGAAGGTTTTAATTTAATTCCTACAATCAAATTATCATGCTGAATTACACGAAACCTCTGTGTTACTGACAACCAGTTTAATGTTCAAACGAGCTTAATCTAAATACAACCTAATAATATCTCTAAGTTTACTGGTAGGAGGTGCATGTGATGGACTGGCAAGGATCAAGGAAACTTCATTACAAGGTAATTTTGGAGCTGAATTTGAAAATCCATTTGTAATTAGATCCTACGTGTTATTTTCTTCCTAAATTTGTCAAATTTTTAAAACAGAACAATCCTTATAACACCAACTGATTGAAACACATTTTGCTACATTGCTGAAGCAATGGCCAGAGAAACCCTTCTCTGGCCATTGCTGGATTGGCTTCAGATACTTGAGCTTTTGAAGGATTGTCTTAAATCTATCTTCGGTTAATGTGGGGTCTTCCCTAAAACTTAGGACAGTGATTTAAGGTATTAAAAACAGTGAAATTATTGTTCATCTCCAAACAGTATTGCTTACTTTGTATCTGTTTAGATAGCTTCATTTGTCATGCAATTAGTTTTCTGCAATATTCTGCTATGCAGTATGCACTGGTTAATTGGTCATAATAAAATCATGAGTCATGACATAAGGTTACGTAAACATATTTTGTCCAATTTGGAGCTCTTTTGAAAGTGTTCTATTTTTACGCAGTTAGCTATTGGTTGTTACTCAGACTATTGACAAGTCAAGATTTGAGACAGAAATTTTCTTCCATTACAGCAGTGTTAAGTGGGATAAGCTCTAATCAAACGAAACACTGTGAAAAGTATAATGTTGCTAACTGCTTTTTTTATACTTTTGAAGGTGTGTAAAATTTAAATGCTTTGTTAGAGACATCATACTCTGCTCTATACATGTAGGTGTCTCCCTTAAAGAAAAAAGTGTCTCACATAAGCGATTTTTTGTCCGTCACTGTCTGTTCCAAAAGAGGAAGACAGGAGAGGCCTACCCTATTTGGAAGCCTTAATAGAGCTCTTTAAAAAGTGTCTAGCTATGCCATTACCAGCCTACTTCATTCCATAAAAAACCCTATAAATCAGACTGTTGATGATAAATGTGTCTGAAAAGTATCTAGGTAATTAATATATTGTATGTATGTATATTTACTTCAATGTGAGAATAATTAATATATTGAAAAGTATATTTACATCAATTTGAGATTTATTATTGATAGATTTGTAAATAAATAAATAAATGATCTGTAATAATTGATAGAGTAACCCACATCTATTTAAGACTCTAAAATTAAGATCAAGGATTTTTGAAAACCTAATATTCAAATATCAATTAATAGTTTTTTTACTTATTAACTGGAAAATTTGTAGATATACATCAATCAATGTTTAACATCATGTCAATATATTGTAATTAATTAGTTAAAATAACGACATGTGTTCATCATATTAATCAAATTAACATCGATCAGTATATACTCATCAACTTTATTTACATCTACTCCCACAGGATTTAAAAAAATAATAATAAAAAAAATATTATAGAGAGAGAGAAACAGGGTTTAACGTCCACTCGACACAAACTAGGCCATTTTGGGAACTAACGTATGGTTTTCAATTTTCATTTCAACAATTCGCTTGCGCGTAGGGGTCTTTAGCAGTGGGAGGAAACCTGAGGGCCCAGTGGAAACCCACAAGGTTGAGAAGGCACCCCTGTCTCCATGTCACAAACGCTGACACCAGGGCTCGTAGCCCTAGTCGCAAGCCAGAGGTGACCAGCCAGCTAGAGGTCGAAGCTCGGCACTCTTATTCACTAGGCCATCCCAACCCCTTAAATACTCCTTGATTTTTTCTCCTCTTTTCCCCATCCATTCTAATCTAACCCCCACACAAGCATCAATACATTATTCATGATTAGAAAGAAGCTCCTTTAAATTGACTTATCCATCTACTCTTGGCCCGTTCCCATTCTTGACCCCCACAGGAATCAAGTAATTAAATAGTTATAGAATGAAACTGCTTTAAATTGACTTATTCTCCATCTTAGACCCTCCACTCAGATCACTCCTCACAAGAATCAAGGAATTAAACAGTCGACTCGTCATCCTCTTAGCCCCCCCCCCCCCCGACTCCCAATTCCCCAAGAATAAAGGAATTGAATGAGTAGAAGCCCCTTTAAATTGATTTGATGTACTTTTGCCATCCACCATTTTGATCAAACACTTTCTGGCAGACATACTAATTAGAAGCAGACAAATTTTATGGATTAGTTACTGGATTTATTCTAATGATGTCATCAGGTTCATTAAGAAAATGGAAAAATAATTCAATTAATTGAACAAGTCAAGTTTCAAGTTTCTGAGCAACATTTTCATTCTGCCAGGGAAAAAAAATCTAATTTCCACAGCTTAAATATACTCAAATAGCTTTGAAACAATTTAAAAAAAAAAAAAATCGAAACATCTAACATAGATAATCAATTCTTTCTTTTGTTACATTTCTGAATTTCTATTCTATTCTATATTCAACATCATTATGATAACTAGTTGTATTTAAAGGGACAATCCCGATAAGAACAGTCTCAAAAATTAAAGTCTGAGTATTTGTGAAATTTATGGACCAAAATATAAAAGCATGGTGTATTTACATTGTCTGAAAATTTTAGCTGAAAATATTGAGTCGTTTGGACGTGAACGTCCACACTGCTTATCCGGACACGTAACCCTTTTAAGATTTCGGTCATTGTTTTCAGTGTCTGACCCTGCCCCCCTCCTCCCCTTCAGCCTTTCAAGTATAGTATATCTATAATTACTAGTACTACAAATGCCTGCCCCCAACCTTCAGCTTTCCAATAGACTGCCATTTCTGAATACTATTACTAGGCCCTATACTTAAGCTGGTGCCTAACATCATGAAACCTCTGTACACTACTGGTTCGGGTGGCCAAATGGTTAACAGGTGCATGTTTCATCCCATGTTCTGCTAAAAACACCTACATGCAAGGCCAAGAGATTGGTTGAAATATAATTGAACGGTTGAGTCCCCATTTCTCTCTCTGAACACTACTGGAAGTGGCAAATTTTTCAATATCATTATGATAACTAGTTGTATTTCAGTGCGAGTTTGTTGTCTGTGGTGCCATCACCCTGCAGTCTACCTCATAGAGCAAAGGTGAATCTATATATACCAGTACTACCAGTGTCTGACCCTGCCCCCCTCCTTCCCTTCCGCCTTTCAAGTAAAGTATATTTATAATTACTAGTACCACCAATGCATGTCCGTACTCCTTCGTCTTTCCAATAGACAGCCATTCTTCATTAGTCCATTAGGAGCAGAACAGTAGAACATTAAACCCCATTCCATTTCAAATAAAGTGCCCCAAAAAGGTGTGTGACCCCTGACAAAGACTAAGTTTTATGCATAAACTTGTGCTCTCATTATTGTTATTCTGTTCAAGTTCGGATGCCTCAAAAATCCTCGCAACAGGTCTGACTGCGTGATGATATTACGTTACATCAAGTTGCATGTACACGGAGAAGTGTTAATGATAATCTTACAACAAGGCACGACGGTGTACTACATGTATATTACATACCCTATTAACACGCTAATTAAAGCCTCTCATCTATTTCTGTATAAAAGAGACTGATTAATATCACACCATCATGATTAAAGACTTTCTATTTTGAAACGTGTGAAAATAATCTGGTTTAATGTGATCTTACCGTGATATACTACGTACTACATTACCAGGAGACACGCAGTTCAATTTAATTGTAAATGTTGAAAGCAAATTTCTAACAGTAAATATACAGCCAGGTTTAATAGAATTATATGGTAACCTCTTCTGTAAATATTTACTCAATTTATTATTCTTAAGACACAAGACACAATCGGAACAAAAAACAGAAACGATGAAACGGAAAGAATAATGACATCATACACAATGGTTGTATTATATATCATGAATATGTAAGATAAGAGAGGTTAAAGGCACAACATTGCATATTCTCATAATACCATTCACTTAAAGGCTCAATACCACTCTTGATGTAACTGAATAATATACCCCAATCTTAATTCTTGTCAACAAATTGTACTATTTTTACAATATTCCAATTAATTGATAATGCAAATTTCATCTTAATACACCTAATTTGAAAAATAAGAAAAATTCAACTATAATGGTTTAAAAAGCCTAACGTAAACCTTTTTAAATGTGACTTGGATTTAAACATATTTTCGAACCCTCTGGAGATGTAAAATAGGATGTAATGGATAATTTACACAACAGAAAGGACACTTAATCATCTAGCACTTAGAATGCGGCTATTATTTTTTTTTCTGGAGCTGTCAAGCCAGAAAGAGTGTTATTGTCCCTTTAAGTAAGAGATGGTGCATTGCATTGTCGTGTAGATATTGTTGTTATTTGGGAATTAAATCCTCAATATACCATAATAAAAGTTAAGTACTGTACAACAAGAAATTATTCAATATCGTATAAATACTGTTGTTATTAGGCAATTAAAGTCAGAACATGCCATAATACAAGTTCAATACAGAGAAAATGATTCATACCAAAAGAAATTATTCAGTTATTGTACACTGGTTTCTGTTGATTTCCAAGTGGGAGATTTAATAGAGAAAGAGAGAAATAGGGTTTAACGTCCACTCGACACAACATATGGTTTCGGGACTCACAAATGGTTTTAATTTAATTTTAATTTATTTCAACAATTCGATTGCGTGTAGGGGTCTTAAGCAGTGGCTGGAAAGCATAGGACCTGGAGAAAACCCACGAGGTTGGAAGGGTGACCATACTCCTTGTCACATACAACCGGGATTCGAATTCGAAACCACCCCAGTTGACTCAATGACAGACGTTATACACCTCGCACACGTGCTAACCATTCGGCCATTCTACCCACCCATATTCATTAGAAGTAACTCGTAAATCTAAAACAGAAACGAAATGTGGTTTAATGTCCTACTTTTCTACGCCATGAAGATAAACCTTAGAACAGTTATAAGGAAATTAATTATTTTCTAAGTGAAAAAGGCGTTTCTTTTTTATAGAGCTCACATGCAATCATCCTGGGTGATAACTGGAAATGACCTAGTCAAATTAACTCTGCATGGAATACATGGTACACATGAGAACCAATCCATCTTAATTACTACTACAGTGTATGGGGCTTTATACCAACTCCTGTTGGAAGATAATCACTATCGCAAGTGATAACTACTCAATTATCTTGAAAAAGACATGAATATTGGATTTCTAGTGAAGACAGTTATAATGATTTAACATGTGTATTATATAAGAGGCTACTGTGGTCTATTGGTATATGTATGCAACAAAAAAACACAAAATCAATTTATCATGTAACAAGTGTAATAGCGAGTCGAGGTCATAAACGCCCAACTGAAATGTAATGATGTTTAAATGTTTTACTTTACTACAGCAGCTGTGATAATGAAGCCCATGCAAACACCATGAACTGTGCTATGAGGGAAATTTCCCTCGATAGCGGTATTTTAATCAAAATCCAACTGTCGAGGGTTCTCTAACCTTAACAGAATAACCCACCACTCAACTCCCATATGTAGCTCTTTCAATATGTATTCAAGAATTAATTAAAATAGGTTTAGAATTTAATGACTGAATAATCCAGAAATGGCCTTGAATGGTAATCCCAAAAGTTTTCCATCAAAAAAAGAGACAATTTCTTTGCTAGAAATCGCTCAATAGCGAACTTATCTCTAACGGAAACCAACTTATTCTCCTGAAACAAATTTGTAACATTGGTGGAGAGCAAACATAAATTTAACTCATTTCCTCTGTTATAAAAAGTTGGACATACAATAAAGTAATGATTCATTCAAATATTTACATCAAGGCAAATAAAAAGTAATGATTCACTCAAATATATAAATCATAGCAAATAGTTTTTTACACTAGATTTAAGGTCTAACTAACTGAACCTAGATTTCACTCCGTTCTGATAAGAAAATTCTCCCAGTAATGTGACAGAGATAATTATACTAGGTCATTAAATTTTACTTTGCATGTATGCGAGATGACTTCCTAGTGTGTAATCGAAGTGAGAGTAATGAGAAGGAAAACCACGAAGCTGCGAAGAGAGTAATTAAAATTGTCTTAAAGCAGAAATAATGGTTTCAACACCATATAACAACACATCCTTACATGTTACTCATTCAGAAACGTCCAAATCTGATCAAACGGAGAGAAAAAAATCCAATACTTTACGAGTAAAATCAAAACTAATCTCGAAGCAAAAAATGAAATTTTATCAAGCTGGGGAAAAATTGCTCCCTTGAATGTCGATTATGAATAGGCGGTTAGCCGAAGTCACATCATTAAAATTTAATGCCGCTTGAAGAATAGGCCCAGGATCTATTTTTAGTGACAAGGTTTTAACGGCAGTATTTTAGTTGTGTATCAATCGATAGTCCTGTTTAAACGTGTGCAGAAAAATAAATTAAGTATTATTAAACTAATTTTCTGTACCAGTACATGTTTCTCAAGTTCTCTAATTAGGACTAAAGACAAGCTGCCCAAGGTGATGAAAATTGTTCGAGCAGTCAACAAGGGTTGTTGCATATTCATTCTGTTGTATGGGGCCTTTACAAGACAATTTCATACAGCTCAGATTATATTTGCCTTGTTTGAGCATTCACAAGGTTCTACAAACTGAAACAAGGGCCTTATAAATTATTAACTCTGGAACTCTGGAACTCTGGAAGTTCCAGTGATTTTCAACAATCTTCAATTACAAATAGTCTCAGGTTTGTTTGCTTTTGAAAGCTGATTCAACATCTGAAAAAAATACCACTTTACTCAAATAGCACACGGTGTTACAATTAGATGAATATATAACAATCAAGTTTTTGGTTGGAAAAAATCTAAAATTTCAACACTGTTTCGACTTGTTTATAACAATCCTACAGCTAATAATCAAATTGATTTCATAAATTACAGTTTAAAAAGTTTCTGAAGAAATAAACTTTAAACAAAATGGATCGAAACAAATAAATATCTGAGCTATGTATATTATTTTACATCCTAGTATTCTTTGTGCAATGGGCGGTTGGATGGCTGAATGGTTAGCATGCGCGTGCTGTATCATAAAGCCATTGAGTCAACTGGCATGGTTTCGTAAGGTTCCCCGGTTGTATGTGGCAGCCTCGTGGGTTTTCTCTTGGTCCTCCTGCTTCCTCCCACAGCTAAAGACCCCTATGCGCATGCGAATTATTGAAATAAAATTAAACCATATGTTAGTCCTGAAATGACCTAGTTTGTGTCGAGTGTAGGTTAAACCCCATTTTTGTCTCTCTCTCTCTCTTTCCCTCTATCTCCGTGCAGTGCAGTCAAATAAAAAAATTTGTATTATTTGTTTTAATGAACCATCCTGAGCTTAATTTTTTGGGAAATTTTCTAATTTTTCACAGCTTGCAATGCTGATATGGACTGAAATTAATTAGCTGTATAATTACGAAAAGAAAACCTTTTTTATGTTACTTTCAGTTTTTGTAATACAGAATGGAATGGAATGAATTTTGAATCGATTTTGCTGTAAAAGATTAAACTTTAAAACTATTTTAAGTGCTTGACCCTTTTTTCACATTATGATGTCATTTCTTAAAGTTAATTAATATAGTCACTGAGACATTGTGCAAATGGTTAATGGAGCTTGATGCAGCTCAAGCTTGTCAAAAACAAAAAAAAGAGCAGTATACTGAACACATAAAAAGTTATGGTCAAAATAACCCCAATAGATTCGCAACAGAACAATCACTAACCATTACATGATCAGCTTTGATGTGTCACTGTTACGCAATTCAAACATGACCTTTGTTTGATATTGTTTTACCTTCCTGCTCAACATATTTATTTATTCAGTGTACAAAAATTATTTTTTCATTTCGAATTTACATGAAGTAAACGTTTTTCACAACTGAACAACCATAAAGAATTACAAACAGCTTTGTTGAACATAGCTATTTTCGTATACATGTGTATATGAATTTATTTTTATAAACAATATTTTGTTCTGGATATCTGAATAGGATTTGGAAATAAGCATACCCATGTTAAAATAAATATTCCTTCAGTTTATTAATATGCTGCTTTTTAACATTTTACCGCCGACTCATGGAGATTACAGTACGCTTTCTTTCATCTATTTTTTGGTAGTCTGAATCCGATACCTTTCATGATGAACATCGAATATAAACAAGCCATTCAATCCCATTGAATAAAAGCAATGAGATTATCTATCCTTGATATTTTTATTTGTTTTATTAAACATGAATTATGCAAGAGCTAGATATGCCTATTGCATGTCTTTCTTTAGGCTTGAAATGCTATCTAAACTATTATTAATAAGTCATTTAATTACCATGACAATCAAGGGTATAGTGATTTTAAAGTAAGGTTTTCTCTGATTTAGGTGAAGTTAAAGTGAAGCAATTTGATTAAACTTTTCAGCTGTTCTCCCTTTACATTATCTAGGTTTTAACTATTATAGTTAGGTTTTAACTATTATTAAATGATAAATAATCAACTGGTGTACATTTTAAAATAACAATAAGATATTACCATATATTCTTTGGAAAAGATATTTCGATAATCCTCGATCAATACAAAGTAGCACCTGACAAAGTTTGGAAATGAATGACGTGGGTGTTGCTAGAATGATGCAGATTAGATAATCAGAAATCTAGCAATAAAATCTCTTTAATGTATTGGACTGTGTTGTGACAGTGAAAAAATTGCCAATTGAAACGAATAGAATATAGAACTATGTGTTCTGTGTAGGCAATTTATATTATACATTCTCTGCAACTATCTCATTTCAAAGAATTGATTCTTTTAATGTTCAAGAAACCTTTTTCTTATTACAGGAATAAGAAAAAATATTGTATCCATCAAGCATTGTCAATTATTCACAAGTCGAAATGGTAGAGTGAATCAAGAGTTTAATGCCATGAAATGGTAATGAATTTCTTAAATTTAAGTTTTTATGGGGGTTTTAAGTAGGAGGAGGAACAGAGGAATAATTGAAGTTGAGGAGAAATGAGCATTAATTTAATGGATCATGAACTCCAAGTACAGGTATGGTTATAGACATGCATCTTCAATAGAAAGTTTGATCTGACTTAATCTACTCCATCTTATAGACATGCATCTTCAATAGAAAGTTTGATCTGACTTTAACACCTACATCTTATCAAGCCCTCCACATAAAACCCTGCACATTTCGGCACATTGCAAATACCAAGTCTCATGCTTTTAAAGCTACAATGTATACTTTGTGATAATCGAGTTGCAAAGTTCAAGGTTTGTTAAATATCAAGGTTTCCATGGAGGTCACTATGCCACATCCTCATTGGAAGTTACTTTTAAAGTGTCTGTAGATAACATAGCTATAAGGTTGGGCATTGTACAGTAATCTAGCAATGTTTAAATGTTGTAAAACTCACAGTCGCTGGTTCAGGAACATGGTGGACATAACGAAGTAAACATTTAGTTTTCTGTGCAGACAATAAAAATGAGCCAGCGTCATCTATTACTAGTGTTGGTTGGGTAAAATATTTAGACACTGGTAACTTGTTACAATAGCGTTGGTAACTTGTTATAATAATGTTGGTAACATGTTAAAATAACATTGGTAATTTGTTAAAATAACATTGGTAATTTGTTACAATAACATTCATAATTTGTTACATTAACGTTTGTAACTTGTTACAACAACATTGGTAACTTGTTACAATAACGTTTAACGTTCATTACTTGTTAGACAACATTGGTAACATGTTAAACAACATTGGTAACTTGTTACAAAAACGTTCATAACTTGTTACAACAATATTGATAAGTTGTTACAATAACATTGGTAACTTGATACAATAATGTTGGTAACTTGTTTCAATAACGTTGGTAATTTGTTACAAAAACATTGGTACATGTAACTTGTTTGTTACAATCAAATTGGCAACTTAAAATTAAATATTTAAGTAATACTTACAAGATTCATCTGAATTTATACTTGGATATTTGGTACATGCTTTTCTCACTTTAAGTTCCATCACACTGATGACAGGTGCCGAAGCGTAAAGAGGACTCATGTATTTAGCTTTCGGATCATCCACCATTGTGCCCTCTGCATTCTGCAGATTGTCGTACATGTCCTCCACAACATAATTCAACACACGATCCAAATATCTTTCGGCCCCTTCCTCCAATATATCACAAGTTTTACCCACTATTTTAAAATTAAAATCCTCTCGAGGAATATGATAAATTCGCTTTTCTTTTTTCACATAATATTGTGGGAGTGGCCATGGCTCTCCCGTTGAGGCATGAGGTGCCCTTCGCACTTTCATTTCAGCGGCTCCATAGTCATTGAAAGAAATTGCGAAATCACTCCAGTCCCAATTCAATTTCATACCACCCAGGTCACGCTGTTGCACCCGTGGTATATCATTATGTTGTTGTTGAAAATTGTTGTTGTTGTTATTAAAGTTGTTGAAATTGTTGTTGTTGTTGTTGTTATTATTAGTGTTTTCATTGTTGTCGTTATTAAAGTTTAAATTAGCATTGTTATTATTGTTGTTGCTGTTCAGATTATTATTAACATTTTCATTGTTGTTATTGTTATTATTATCTGAACTTCCCACTTGATTCACAACTTTAGCACCTTGTTGTGAATCAACATTCTTTATAATTCCCTTCTGAAATTCCTCATCTAAAGCTTTAAGTTTATGAAATCTAGGTTTAGCATTGTTTATACTATTAAAAGAATCAGTATCTCCACGCCTCACATAACCACCACCAGCATTTTTCACTACTGGCACATGAGGAATATTAAATGAGTTTTCTCGTTGAAAATTTTGTTTTACAATTGTCTCTGAATTATCATTTGCAGGAACTGAAAAAAAAAAAAAAATATAAATTTACTTATTACAATATAATTGAGTTAAAAAAAAATTTGTTTGAAGTCTATGACTTGCCCATTCCTTCTATATATTAATCCTTATAATTTTGTTAAAAATGAATATCAGCAAATAACAGTATGCTCAACGACACAATTATCAGCCGCTACAAACATTATAACTAATGATCGGCTCATGTCAAAAACTAAGTTTCCATCTTGTAAATAAACACAGATTCAATAACAGGTGAAATTAAACATACATGTAGTTGATATCATTATATACATGTACATTATCTATTTCAATAGGTATACTAACAACCAAAATATAATTCAAATGTCTCTTGGTTATTCTGCAAAAAATGCAATGGGGAATGAGTAAGCTATTAAGGTTCGCATGTGATTCTGAAACAGACTAGTTTGGTCAACGTAACATGCCAATAAGATGATCCTTGCTGATTGTTGTGAAATGAAATGGGGTTTAATGTCCTAACGTTCTGCTCTGGGCTAATGAAGACGGGCATACACCATGAATACGCTGTGCTATGGATGAACAGTAAATCAAATTGGTGTGACCTTGATATCTGTATGACCTCTACATAACAGAGGATGGTCCGTATTTGTATGTTGAAAGCTTACTTTTCATTTGCTGTTGAGAAAGTGATCCAGTGAATCCAGCAATCAGAAACACGAACACAGTAAAATAGTCTGCCATTTTCACCTTCACTCTACCTGCAACATAAAAGAGATAAAATATAAAAAACAATAAGAAGTTATTCTCAACATGTAGTAATATAACAAGATATCTGTCGATATAATATGTTAGTGCATTGCTGACGATTTCAGCATTTTTACCCGTCTCGAAATACATCCACCAAACTCTTCTATACTATGTGACATTAATCACATACATTTGTAAATGAAACATTTCTGAATAACAGCAGTATTAAGTTTTAACCCTATTTCTCAATATATCTTGCCATTTTTAAGAACAACCTTTTTACCGCATCAATAATATATTAGTCTACCTTGACCAGAGACATTTGTACATGTATATATAAAAATATTTTTCTAAACAATGGCGGTAATTACACTTTAAAACCACCAACACTTTCCGAAAGAATGTGCGTAAGTGTCTGTCTTCATTAGTAGGAGCAGAAGACTCATTTCATTTATGGACATGAAACTATGAAAGCTTTATTTCATATAGTATTGTAAATATTACAAAGAATTAAGAGAAACCTTTTTACAGCAACAATATTAGTCACAACTAGAAAGGACATCTGTCTAGTCGTTCAGATGGGACGACTAAACCAAGGTCCTGTGTACAAATTTGCGTGCATTTAAAAAAAGATCCCTTAAGAGTTAGAATTCACCATAAGAGTAGGCCATAGTATAGCACACTGTATGACGTGTATGACTGTCTTCATTAGCTCAGTTCAGAGAAGAACAGTAGGACGTTAAACCCCATATCATTTCATCTAATTGCTTAAAATTTGGTCCATTATTATACGTTGATTATATCTGTTGCTTTATCGATAATACAAGACTTAAATTTACATTCATTTCTATTTAAAAACGTTTCTGAATAACTGCAGTAATTGCCCTTTAAGGTACATGTATACGTTGATTATTTCTTTATCGATAATACACAACTTAAAATTACATTCATTTCTATTTGAAAATATTTCTGAATAACTGCAGTAATTGCCCTTTAAGGTAGCATAAGAGTAGGCCATAGTATTGTACACGGTGAACAGTCCATATGCTGATTACACTATTTTGCGATATTACACTATTATGCCTATACCGTTTTTAGGACTTCGAATTTTGTCTAATGGTTTGGATTGTTCGTACTTGGTTTTATTTTATTCATAGCACACTGTATGACGTGAATGCCTGTCTTCATTAGCTCAGTTCAGAGCAGAACAGTAGGACATTAAACCCTATTTCATTTCATCTAATTGCTTTAAATTTGGTCCATTATTATACGTTGATTTATATTTGTTGTTTGTGGATAATACAAGATTTAAATTTACATTCATTTCTATTTGAAAACATTTCCGAATAACTGCAGTAATTGCCCTTTAAGGTACATGTATATGTTGATTATTTCTTTATCGATAATACACAACTTAAAATTACATTTATTTCTATTTGAAAACATTTCCGAATAACTGCAGTAATTGCCCTTTAAGGTACATGTATATGTTGATTATTTCTTTATCGATAATACACAACTTAAAATTACATTTATTTCTATTTGAAACCATTTCTGAATAACTTCAGTAATTGACATTTAAGGAAGCATACCTTCAGTAAATACTCTTTGAACTGAGGAGATAATTTTAATTACCTACTGATTGAACTTTGTTCAACTATATCATAATGCATCACAATAATGAATAATTAAAAGCTTCTTGAGAAGAGACCATTAAGAGTATTAATGTATTTTAAATATTAAAGCAACAGGTATGGCTGTCTGCCCATGTATCTAATTATTCACTTATTTACAGACTCAAGGCACGAAGGCAGGCGCATCGACATATAATATACAAGCATTAATCCTTGTTAATTACAGACCTATACTTAATTAAAATGTTTCAGAAATAATTTCTATGCCTATATGACATGGGTCTGCCCCTGTATCCTTTTGTTAAAGACAATTATGTCTGCAATATCACCTCGGTAGAGTCGGACATTGAAAACTATTTCACAATTCTGCCTGTTCGAAGTCTCTGAACATCATTTCAAGGATTCTTAATCCCTTGCGAACTAGGACTTGTGGGAGTTCTGGTGGTTGAATACATGCCCATGAAACCATTAAGTCTGTCAATGAGTTAAGTAGTGTGTTTTGATTCCCCACTGGTACATGACAAGGAATAGAGTCGTGAGTCATCTCCGGGTCCTCCTGTTTCCTCACAATACCAAATCTACTCACAAGCGAATTATACAAATAAATACCGGTAACTGAAACATAATGTTATTGCGATATATGACTTAGTTGGTGTCGAGTGGACCCGATTTCTCTCTCTCTCCCTTCCAAACTATAATATTGTAAAAGTTGAATCTCTTATGGTGATAATTGGTACAAAAGTGGTTAAATTAAAAATTTGTCAACATTGAGCATCCACTGTGACAGATGATATATTACAACAAAGTTTAAATGTGAAAAAATCACTGGTTTATAATTATATATATATTATAGCAGGACATCTTTTATTTTTATCAATTAGTATGATAGTCACCTCCAACAATTTCGCTCTGTGATATGCACTACACTAATTTACAAGCCTGGAAATAAAACACCTGTCACTGACAATGGCAGGCATAGATTCAGGCTTTGTTAGGCACAAAACCTCTGGTGCCTGTCATTTTGTCAGGCACTAATTCATCTATTTTTATTATATTATTAATACATGTCCTGCACTAAGTTGAAAATGTCAGGTACTATTTCATAAGTGCCTGACATTTTGTCAGGTACATTTAAAACTGTTATTTCCAGGCCTGGGCCCCGGATACATAAGCATACTCTGCTCCATGCACATCAACACCTAACAAGAAGAATTTGAACCAAGCTAAAAAATTTCAAGGTTACCTGAAAACAAAATGCCAATAACACAAAGGCAGAAATCAATCATCTGATATCACAGTAATCCAGGTATCATTTAATCTTGTGTTTCTAGCACTAATTTTTCACATACTTTAATTTCAAATCTTTGTTTAAAAATTTGTTTAAACTCATCTGTAAATTGGACACTCGTTATCAAAATTAATCAGTCAGCTTTAAATTGGCCACAAGTACAAATTAAACGATTTATGGTGATTTTAAATAGTATTTACGAATTTCTAAACAAAGATTTGATATTAAACGAATGTTAAAGAAATTAGTGCTAGATAAACAAGATTAAATGATACCTGAGTTACAGTGTATGTTTTCATATCTATCATTTTCCATCAAAATAATTTTCATCCCACTCACTGCAAGAATTGAATCCAATAATGCAGTCAAGGTATGTTGGCATTGTGCAGCCTAAACAGCAGTAAACATGTACCCACTACACGTATAAAAAAATATACTTAACAAAAAAAACTTCGCAAAAATCTAACAATACACATATGGCCTTGTTTCCTCAATCTAACCTTGAATTGTATACATTTTTCTATATTTACTAACACATCCGTTAAAACCACAACACACTGACAGAGTCAACTTATTTTATAGCCCCATAAAAATAACCGATACAATGAATTCTATAAATAAGAATCAAAACTCTCTACCTTGTCCGAAATAAACTTTTATCTTTTAAACATTTTTAACAAATCCTTAACTTGTCAGAAATAAACTTTTATCTTGTAAAAAATTAAACAACCGCTCCCATTTATCAAAAGAATATATGTGAACAATATTTTTTAAATGTTACGTTACTTAATAAATGTCGTTATTTCATAAAAATTCTGAAAGTTTGTGTGTATATGTGGTATTTTAAGATTATAAGGAGTAAGCCATTAAAAAAACAACAACAAGATTTCCTTTCACTAATTCTATGTTTTATTATAACAGCTAGAAAACTCTCACATCATTTCACAAAATGTCACATTATTTACGAGTATGATTAATGTTTGTATGTTTATCTAGGGGTTATTTCTCTCTTCAAGAAAACTATTCAATTTTTGTGTTTTTTAATCCAGTTTTTCCTGATTATCGTGAATGTTAAAATGGTGAAATATGACATGACATCTCATGCATATATGCAAAATATCACAGACTTATGACAAAAATTTGTGAATGGGAAACAGTAGATACATGTACCTATGTACATGTACTTAGGCCCAAGGACAATAAACATTTTTCATTTTTAATTTAACTGCAAAAAGATAGGTTGCTAGGGAAAGAAGCATATAAATGCCCAGAGCATCTATGTCATAAGAGCAGTCCATAAAGACTATCACATTGTTGATCTTTTGCATGTAATTGGAAATAAAATGAAATGGGGTTTAACGTCCTACTGTTTTGCGCCAAACTTGGCTAATGAAGACGGGCTAATGCATACAGTGTGCTATGAGGGAAATTTTTCCCAGACAGCGACACTATGGCCTACTCTTATATCTAATACCAACTGTCAAGGGATATTTTACGTGCACAGCAATGGGTACATGGGGCCTCAGTTTCTGATCCTATTCGGTAACTAGACAGCTGTCCTTGTCACAACCTCGTTCTGCATTACTGACAAGGGGGAACCACAGCGGAAAATCTGGATGAACTTTCTCGGCCAATGCAGGGATCAAACACCTGGCTAGAGACCTAGCGTCTTACCCACTTTGTCTTGTTATTGGAACATTAACAAGACACTGAACAATGATCAAGAGCAACATTATGTAATTATCAGAAATGATTATAAAATTTGATACATGTAGACTTCTAGGTTTTCCTAGAGTATAACATAAATAATATAGATGATAGTCAAATCATCACTTTACCCTATTAAATTACTTTTAGTCCTGAAATGACCTAGTTGTGTTGAGAGGCATTAAACCCCATTTCTCTTTCTCTCTCTATTGAGTTTCCATATATACCAGAAATCGTAGAAACTTAAATGAATATTTCCTCTCAAATGAACTGAGACTTTTGTATGTTGATCGAACGGCTAGTGGTTGTGAGAAAAGTGAGAGAAATAAACGTACAGCATACTTTGCGATTTAAAAGAAGTTGACAAATGATAATCCAAGAATTTACTTAGGCTTATAGACATTTATGGTAAATACTTTTGAGCTGAAAATGGACCCTCCCTCAATCAAATCACTTGCAAGCAGGGCTGCTAAAAATTTAATTTTACGGCCTGCAGTAAAATGTTTTTTAGTGTAATTATATCATCAAATTTCCCCAGCAGCTTCTACGTGGGAAGGCATCTCTACATGTAACTATTTGAGGCACACCCTGTGTATTATGATTATTTATTACAATGTTATAATATACCCCGAAATAAACTCTATATTTAATTCATCTCATCTAATTTATCTATTTTCGTGTTGGGGATTTCTTTAGGTGCACTGGTGCAGCTAGGTGACAACCCATAAATACAGTAATCAAGTTTGTCAGATTATGAAATGCAACATAATATAAATTCAATGCAATATTTAACAACATAAAACCAATGCAATAGGAATTGGGTGGATGTTTATGCAATTACTAACAAATTGATCTATAGTACCCGGAGGCGATTTGAATTAGGTATATAGCAAGACGACATCCGAAAATTTATGATCATGTCTTTGAGTAAATGTTAAAATATGTTTAACTATTAATAATCATGTCTTTGAGTAAATGTTAAAATATGTTAAACTATTAATGATCATGTCTTTGAGTAAATGTTAAAATATGTTCAACTATTAATGATCATGTCTTTGAGTAAATGTTAAAATATGTTCAACTATTAATGATCATGTCTTTGAGTAAATGTTAAAATATGTTCAACTATTAATGATATAACTTACTTACTAATTCTACAAGATTTTCTTGAACTCTGATGCTCATATTGTCAGCTAGCCACGGTGTCTAAGTGGGTGAGACGCTGGCTCGCTATCCTGGAGATCGTGTGTTCAATCCCTACATTAGCCGAGAAAGTCCATCATGATTTTCTAACATGGTTTCCCTTTGTCAGAAGTGCAGGACAGAAGGCCTGACAAGGACAGCTGTCTAGTCGTTCCGAAGGGTCCAAAAACAGAGGCCCCATGTTAACACTAGCGTGCACGTAAAACATCATTTGACAGTTTTAATTTGATGTAAGAGTAGGACATCCTGCCACTGCCCAGGCAAAATTTCCCTCATAGCACATTGTATGGCATATGCCCGTCTTCATTAGCCCAGTTTAAGAGCAGAAAAGTAGGACGTTAAACCCCATATCATTTCATTTCATATTATCAGTCATATTGGTTACATTTACCTTAACACATTTAACGGCCTATCACAGCAATTTAAAATTATATCAAAATGCAGTGCAACGTCATTCAGTAAAATATTGAATTCAAGTGATGAATGGATGGACTATCAACATGTTGATATGACAACTTTTAGCATTATTCAAATTTTTTGATATTTGAATTTGCTGACAGGTCGAGCTGTACTTTGTTAGTTAGTACAGGGGTTTCCTAAAGGACTGGAGCAGTTTTATACCAAAATAAAATAAAAGTCAAAAGTTGTGCAAGAAATTTTGGTGTACTTTACGCCTCAAGTTGGCACCTTAGTCTTCAGAGAATAGGTATAAAATGTTTACCACTTACCACTTTACATGTAATCTGAGAAATAAGTTGGACCCAATGGATTAATATTGTCACACTACCACTTCTTGCATTGTACAATATCTATTTATCAACAGACAATTTGGAGGCACAGATGTTTGTAAATACATGTACTAGTTTACGAATAAATTTCACAGCTAATAAAACATTGTATTTGATCAAATCTAAAATATTCAACATTAAAACTTAACTGACATTCGAGTATTGTCCCAAAGCGAAGCGTAGTTAAATTACTGTTTCTAATGCATGTTTTAAAATTTTCCACCAACTTCCAAATATTGTTCTATCATACCTCAATTGCCAGGCCAGTGGCTCCAAATTTCACAAGCTACAATGTACATCAATCAAATGCCAGAATTTCATCCAGTCGTAACATACCAATAGAACTATTGACTACTGGTACCAATATAAATATATTATAGAGAGTTTCAGTACCCGTAGTTTGATTGGTCCACGCGATTCAATCAATCATATGTGGCAACAACAGGAGGAGATTAGATGTATTAATGTAATGTAATAATAGCTAAAATCATCATAAAATGGTCAAAGTTTTGAATCAACCTTATGAAGTATTTTCTTTATTTCTATAACCCTTCTTCATTAGCCCAGTCGGTGCAGAAAAGTAGGACATTAAATCACATAAAATAATCGCTTCAATAATGAATACATGTATATCGACGCTTACATCTTTAAGTATTGAAAATTCAACAGTTTATTTCCCAAGGAAGTGTTATCATTAAAATAACAAAATAACATCTTATTTGTCTACAACAACCAGGCTAATAAAGATAGGCGCATACACCATGCAACGTGATATGAAGGAAAATTTGCCTGGACAATCCCGTTTCTAGATAGTCTTTATCGAATTCCAACTACAAAAGTGTCTTTAGTGTGCACACTGACATGTACACAGGACCTTGATATTTTTAATAGATTCTCTTCCTTGTAACCAAACTGGATGACAATTGTGAGAACTTTCTCAGCCAACACAAGGATCGTCCCCAGAACCTCTTGAACTATATACAGAATAAATTTATCAAAGAGAGAGAGAAAACCCACGATGTTGGACAGGCGACCCTCCTCCTTGCCCCGTACAACCGGGGATTCAAAACCACGCAAGTTGACAAAATGACAGGCTTTCTGATACAGCCTCACACAAACCATTCAGCCATCCAACCCCCAAAATTTTTCAAAGAAGCTTGTTACTACTAACAAGATACGGTACCCAGTTTCTGAACCACCCATTGCCTCTAATCCTATAGTAAGAATGTCAGCACAAAGCATTTCTCTATATAACTCTCTGTACCGATTGTATCACACACTGACTTTAATAATATTTAATAACACTTATAAAGCATATGTATCACTTAGCAAACCTTGGCAGATTCAGGTACCCTACATCTAGCATCGATTGTATGACGGTAAGTGATACTGTATGTACCTACGCCTATACAATTGCAATGAGGCACCGGTTTACTTATTTATTAGAAAAACTTGCCGCTTTTACAAAGAAGTTCTCACAATTGCTTCCTTCCAAGAATGTGTAGAATTTTCAGTGCAAACTTGCCCTTGTCTAGAGAAAATCAGATAAACTTGAAAGAAAAATATCTTTAGACTTTGAAATCTTGGTATGATAAAACATTCTTCAAATGTGTCGTCACGGGAAACATCGTTGATAATCCAGGAACTAGAAAGTATTTCCAATGGTTGACTTCGTCCGAGGCTATAGATGTAGGGTACTGGAATCTGCTGAGGTTTGCCGAATGGTAATGTATCTCTAATAATTTGACTTTAGTAACTCATTCAAAAAACACCTCGCATACTTATATCATGGCAAAAATACTACCCAGTATATCTCTAATAATTTGACTTCAGTAACTCACTCAAAAAACACCTTGCATTACTTATACCATGGCAAAAATACTACCAAGTATATCTCTAATAATTTGACTTCAATAACTCACTCAAAAAACACTTTGCATTACTGATATTGTGGCATAATAAGTACTATATCAGCTATTTTATGTCGGGTTTAGTATCTCAGTGACGACAAGTACATTACCAGATTACACAAACACTATGACTGAACATTATATTATATCATATTATTATTTATATCCTGTTTAAGCAAAGTTATAAACAAAAATATACTACTTATACATAATTACATTACCTATATTATTAACTGGCTATATTTATCTTCAAGCTATAAGTTATATTTGTTCACAAGATATACATGCTTTACAAGAGAGAGAGAGAGAGAAATGTGATTTAACGTCCACTCAACACAACTAGATTATTTTGGGACTAACTATTTCCATGCAAAAGTTTTTTTTCTCTGTGGACAGTATATTGCCAAATAAATTTCGGTAAATCACAACTAAAATTAGAAATCTATCAAATCATTTAGAAGGCTGATGTGCAAGTACTGTAAAAATGTTACAATACAGATAATTAGGTATTTTGAGACAGTTCCCGCACGAGACAGAAATGATATGTCACGTTGGATAATTTTTGAACCATATCAAATCGAAATGTAGATTCACACTTAAACTTTTGCAACAACGGGCATACGATTTTAAATGATTTAGCCCCGAGGGGTCTCCACATATATTTAAATCACCACTAATTTGTTCTTGATGGCCATGCAATATTGAAAGTATTAAATATAGGCTATATCTTATAGCTACATCATTTTTTTCGGGACAATAAATTTGAGTAAAGTGTAACTCTGTCACCTTTGTCTGTGATTGCCGTACAACAAAGATTCACATCATATTCTCCATGTTCTCCATTTCTGATCTGATAATCACGAAACAAACCTCAACTTAGCTGAAGTTCTTTTATTTAAAGCTGTATGTTTATACGTTCACCAAATGGCACCTGTATTACACTATTTCCCGCACTATTTTCTAATGTGAAAAAAGACTAGTAATGGTGTGAAATAGTGTTTATATACCAGTATGTATAATTTAACATATTCATATCCTCGACTATAACGACAGGAATCACATTATATTCATGTATGTATGGTAAATATCAATAAAATTCCTCCAGGTAATTTTATTCAGTTTTTTATTAATTACATGTTAGATCCAATTTACATGACATAAACAGTAATTTAAGTTGACAATCCTGATCGAGTATTTATCAGAAAATATTGAATATTTCACCAGCTTAATCCATACTAAAATATATTCGAATTGATTATCATTAGTTTTTAGTTAATTAAGAAAATATAAACTGTAGTGTATTGGTAAATCCCCACCGGGATTCAATTGCCAAAAGTTGTGAATTTTCAATCTATCATATCTTTGTGAAATGCTCCAAATATAGCCATACTCAACTTAAGCTCCATGTCTATATGAACTTATTCTGTCCTTAACCTATTATTTGATGCAATAAACATCTTATCTTATCTTACATATTGTCATCTTCCCAGAAGCAACAACTGTAAGTTTAAAACATCTAGATTACTTTACAATTCCCGAAACTTATAGTTATGTTATCTAAAAACATGTGAACAGTACCGTCCAATCAGATGTTGTGACAAAGCGACCTCCATGGAAACCTTGACATTAAATGAACCTTAAACTTTGCATCTCGATTATCACAGGTAACCATTTTAGCTTCAAAGCGCGAGACTTGGTATTTGTGATGAGCGAGGGATCTGATAGGCAAATACCCAATCGGAATTAGTGCCGAAATATTCAGGGTATTACATGTAGGCCTTGATAAGATGTAGGTATACCTACTGAATAATCTGATCTCCACTTAGTTAATCATCCACCATAGGACAATATCTGAATGCCACTTGGCTGCTATTCTTCAAAACGGGAACGTTTCTCCGTGGAGTCAGAACAAAATGAGAAATGGTGTAATGTCCTACTTTTGTGAAGTGACAGGGCTAATGAGGAAGTGTAACCAGAACTATATATATCAAACTGAATAACGTGAACACTATCCTGCACTATACATTGTATAAAACAATAAATTCAAATTGCATCCTCATTACTCTACAGAACATAAGTTACATTTTTTCGTTGGTAAAAAAAAAATATCACAGAGGACATGCTCACCTGTCACTTGACCGAATCATGTGCCTTGTCAACTTTAAATAAACGAAAAAAATAGCCTTTCAATTAAAATGGATGAAGGCTATCAGAAGTTGTTGACAGAAGAAAGTAAAACGGTGGAATGAAGTAAATGAAGTAAACATAAAAGCAAGTCAGGTCAATTCATGGTGTTTTTTCTGTATTTATTTACGAGGCGGGTTTGTGACTTTAAGGGTTTTTCTAAAGGTCCTTGAAGTTTCTAAGAAAATGTGTCACCTTGATACAAAATGAGTTTTTGGTAATCATTTATTCACAGGTCAGCTGTGAATTTCAAGTATGTCATTTCTCCTCTTCTGGGAGCCACATTGGCTAAGTGGGTAAGACGCTGGCTATCTATCCTGGAGATTGCGTGTTCCATCCTTGCATTTGGCCAAGAAAGTTCATTGGGATTTTCTGATGTGGTTTTCTCTTGTTAGTGGTGCAGGACGGAGGGTCAGACTGGACAGCTGTCTCGTCATTCAGATGGTACGAAAAACTAAGGTCTTGTGTTTACATAGGTTTGAAAATAAAAGATCCCTTGGTAGTTTGAAATTGATATATGAAAGTAGGCCATAGTGCTGCTGACTGGGAACAAATTCCCTCTGAATGGTGTATGCCCGTCTTCATAAGCCATGTTGGAGCAGAACAGTAGGATGTTAAACCCCATTTCATTTCATTTTCTCTTCTTCTTAGGGTTATATTTAACTTTTGGTTACCTAGGTTACTACTTCTAGAAGACTTGATACCAATACTTATCATCTAGTGATGGGTGTCATGCATGGAGCAGGGTATTTATACTATTTATAGAACAACTTATTATTAGAGAAGTTCGAATGCTACCTTTGTTTTACTTTCGTTCTATTAAATCTCCAGTTCTACATGTATCTGACCTTTGTTTATTTTTTCATTTTGTACAATCATGGCAGTAGGTGTAGTAAAGCTAACATTAAAAAAAACCTATTTCATCTCCTCTCATATTAATCATACAATTTCCAATCAAAACCAATCTACAAGAGAGAGAGAGAAATAGGGTTAAACGTCCACTCTCCCAATCTAATAAGTAAACTACAAAGTAAACAGCCCATCATATC
Source organism: Patella pellucida (assembly GCA_917208275.1). Taxonomy (NCBI): domain Eukaryota; kingdom Metazoa; phylum Mollusca; class Gastropoda; family Patellidae; genus Patella; species Patella pellucida. The sequence goes on from OU795039.1 coordinate 72,049,163, forward strand.
ATCATACAAGGAAGTAATATTCAGGAAATGTAAACTAAAATGTGTATCTCACTTTTCCGTTTTATTGACTGTTTATATAAACAAGGTTAGCTTGTGCATGCTGTATCATACGACCTGTCATTGAGTCAACTGGCGTGGATTCGAATCCATGATTGTACGTGACAAGGAGTAGGGTTGCCTGTCTAACCTCGTGGGTTTTGTCAGGGTTCTTCGGTTTCCTCCCACTGCTAAAGACCCCCTAGTGAAATATTGAAATAAAATTGAACCATGTTAGTCCCGAAATGACCTAGTTTGTGTAGAGTGGAGGTTAAACCCCATTTCTTCCTTTTTTCTTTATTCAAATAACTACCAAGGACAAACTTTGTACTCTATTCACACTATTTCTCTTTAACATTAAGTGTCTTCTATATATTAAACTTAGTCTGAATAAAGACCACTTAAGTCCGTTCATCTTATGTCTCACATGAAACCATTAGCACAGTGTAAGATTTAGCTGTCCATTGTAGTAAACTGGTAAGTGTAAATGGGTCTATACATATATAAGTGTATTCATCTATCAACTAAATTACTTTAGAGAGGAAGAATGTTCTCCTGGACATAATGAATCTCTTCAACTAAAGGGACATTCTAAATAGCATTTATATACATGTATACAGAAAGCAATGCATCCCAAATTATTCAATATCTAGCCTCAAGGGATGTTTGGATCATTTGTCAATAGCCAGTCAATAGACACCATAAATAAAAGTAGGTGTCACTAGGTGAAATGTGACCACCATGTCTAAAATTTCAAATCACAGTATTGAGCCATTTGCAATAGATTGTCAGATTTGCTTACCATAATAGGGTTACATGTACATAATATCTAAGGATTTTGTACTTCAATTCAATGTAATTTTCAAGGTACATAGACAAAGTCATTCACACACTTAAATACACAGTGCGGAATGTGGGAACTGAAAATTTGTATTTCTTTGATAAAGACATCCTGAAGCTTTAGATAGTTGTATTGGATTAGATAAAAGAGATTTCTCCTTTAACAGTTTCAAGATGAAACGTCAACTATTTTCAGAATTTGTTTAATTGGAAGGTTCACAGCAATGTTTGGCAACAGATACTGACAATATGAATGTCAAAAAATGGTAACTGATCTTTGAGACTAACAGAAGGTATATTGTACCAATCTGTAGTTCAGTTGCTAACAAGAACTGCTTTCTCTTATTTGCCTAACTTCTGTACTCGTTACAGCGTTATTATGAATCAAGCAAAGACCTTTTATATATTAAAATTTTATTTTGAATGTAGAAGACCAGAAATAGAACACATATATATGTAAAACTAAAAGTGGTGGACACCAACACTGTCCTTTAAAGTACCAGATAAAGGGATATTGCCACATGCTACAGCTGTGTTTAACAACAAATATGTGTGGGAAAGCATATCCCAAGTATACCACATAGAAACAGGGGACAAGTCAATGGTCCCAGGTTGTTATTCTTATATTCTTACTTCTATCAAATCTTTTTTAAGCTTACCTACCATTAGTGTCTGGATAATTGAGTTAACTTTACTAACTCTACAGCGCACAGAACATAGGACAAATTATTTAGGTAATTTATATTTTCAAATACAGCTTTTACTAGACCAACCAAATAGTTTCCAGCGAGTTTCGTCAAGTTATGGTAATAAATGGCGGATTCCTGAGATAAACAAATTGTCCATAAGAAAAACAAAACAGAAGAGAATACCAGCAATCTATAAAATATTTCAAGTTAAAGAAACATATAGTTTAGATAAGATAGAGAGCTGCCAGTTCTCACAATGATAGTTAAAAACTAGATTATGCAAATGGATAATGCTGTAAATGTCAATCAAATGGCTTCACTCTAAGCCGCGAAGAACTTATTTTAAAATCTCTGTACCTAGATTGTCATTGCTACCGCTGTCAAGATAATTAACAATGTCTCGATTATTCATTTTTACGTTAATCATCAATGGGTGTTGAACAGCAGATCGGATTCAAATCCAATGAAAATAAGACAGACAATAAAGACGCCACGAGAGTCGATTATGGTCTTGTTTTGTTGATAAATGTCTAATTAATAGTTTATATAACATCGCAGGCCTAAAGAAACACCTCCATTGCAAATATACCCCTTGCATAATGCCTGATCATTGTTGACATGAATAATGCAGTAGGGGAGAGGTTTTAACATCAAATGAACACAAACTAGATCATTTTGGTACTAACATATGGTTTAATTATATTTCAATAATACGCTTATGTGTAGGAATATTTAATGAAACATAAATGCAAAATATTTTTGTTCAAATAAACAAAAGTATTTTTAATAAATCCTGCCAAGCCCTTCTATTACATTATACCCTGTGTTATGTCATTGTCTGATAATTCAATATAAGACTCAGTTTTCATTTTCAAACTAAAAATAGTATCATCATAATATCTTGTCATCCAGTCACTAATCCTTCAAGATCCTTACATAATACCTTGATATCCAGTCGCTCTCACAGTCATATCCCAACACTATAATTTGAAGTCTTGTGAGAACATTATACATGTATAACTTAAGCCAGCAACTCTGTCTGTGTAAATTGAATCAACTGGTAATATTTTTCCTAACCAAATGTCAAAGAATGCCGAAAGCCATAAATTACCATGAATGAATCATGTGACAAGTGAATTCTGGTTTCGGGGTTTTATTGTCTGTCCTCTACTCTCCATAATTAAAACGGAAGAAACACCCACATAAACCAGGAGACAAATATAAAATGAAATGAGGTTAAACTTCCTGCTGTTTTGCTCCGACTGGACGGATGAATACGGGCATATATGACATACAGTGTGCAATGAAGGAAATTTTGCCTAGGCAGTGGTACTATCAAATTCCTACTGCAGTGCCAAGGATCATTTACGTACATGCGCATGTGCACTATGGGTCTTGTTTTTTCGTTCCATCAAAATGACTATATACTGGCCCTTGTCAGGCCCTAAATCCTGCACCACTGACAAGGGGGAACAACACTAGAATATCCTGATTATTTTTTTCCTGCCAACACTTGTATCAGACACTGGACCCTCCACTGTCTCCAGGGTATTGAGCCAACATCTTACTCACTGAGCCATCCCAGCTCCAAAACGGGAGACACCAGTCATTGTGAAATGATTGATATATAACATCAAGGATTTCTCTGTTCAAAGTCAACATTTTTTTGTCTTCCAATAACTCAATGTAACTGTCACCTTTTACTTCCCGAATATTTACCTAATTCAATCAAATAATTTTATCTATTTAAAGACTATTTTATCACCATAGAGACTTGCCACATCTATGAAAATAACCTAAAACTGACAGATCATTGAAAGGGATTTTTTTCTTCATATTTTGTCTTCCCATCCATCATTCTGAAAGTCACCATACTAGGCTAATGTTTACATGTACATCAATCTCGTTGTAATATTTTCATATTTTTATGTTTCCTTGAGAATGAGATTCAAACGAATATATTTTATAACCAAATCTCTTTGTGTGCTCCCGGATCCTAGAGTTGTGGATGTTTTGTCTTCCCATATACCTGTCATCATACACATGTCCTTTGTCAATATTTACATCTAAATCAAACTCTTTGTAATATTTTCATCTTTTTATAGTTTCTGATTCTATTAATTCTATAGTTACTCACCACATTTACTAATATGGGGGGGGGGGTAGATGGCTGAATGGTTAGCATGTGTGAGCTCTATTATACGGTCTGTCATTGAGTCAACTGGTGTGGTTTTGATTCCCCGGTTGAAAGTGAAATGGAGTAGGGTCGCTTGTCCAATCTCGTGGGTTTTTCACAGGTCCTCTGGTTTCCTCTCACTGCTAAAGAACTCCACGCACAAGCAAATTATTTAAATAAAATTGAATCAAGTGTTAGTCCTGAAATGACCTAGTATGTGTCAAGTAGATGTTAAACCCTAGTTCTCTTTCTCTACTAATATGCCATAACCTTTGATACATTTAGTTAGGTTTAAAAAATAACGTGCATTCCACACTGAAACCTGGTCAATTCAAAACTAACCCAAGGTTCATCTTTATTTCCCAAAAAATCATGTGCACATTGGTTTTAGAAGTGGGAGGAAACATAATATATGTTTAAAAAGGAAAAAATTAATTTAATCTTACCTTAAAATGTTTCAAATACTCCTTATATTAATGCTATTCATTCCGATCTTACACTATCAGCTGAAAAATACATAGAAATAATATAGACTAATAATATATATATAGTTGTAGACTTATGTTTGCACACATTTTAAATCACTATATTGGGACCTGGCAGTGGGCCGCGCAAGTGCTAAGTACTCTGATTGTTGGGGGCTTTACTTTTCGAATAAAGCCCAAGGATTTGCAAATTCTTGTACAGTCGACATGTAACTTGGCTCGCTAGTTCCTTAGAGAATGAATCGATTGCATGGGGCTTTGATTTTTGATATAACGTTACAATTTCAAGATGGCTGTAATGATGTAATGCTTAGTTCCGAGTCCGAATTTTAAAATTGAAATAAATCTATACAGAATAATTTGTTTTCATTAAACATGCATTATACAAGAGCTAAATCTGCCTACTGCAGATCTTTCTTTAGACTTGAAATTTATCTAAAGTATTGATTAGACATACATCATATTATCAAGACCATAATTAACTCTTGATGCCATAGTTAGCCTGCAATATTTAGTTGATTTGAATACCTTTTGTGATGGAAAATTCAACATAAAAATGGATAATCGAGTCTTAGTTTATTATTGTACCACAGTTAGTAATGACGTTTGGGGCTTGTAAAAATTTAATCGCTAATAGTAATATCTTGGTTCAGAGTGATGCAAATTGGATGAAATTTTCTGCATATTCTGTTTTCATTATCTATTTTTTAACTATTATAGCGAGAAATGTCAGCTCTTTATCTAATCACACATAACGGCAGATGCCACAAAAACACTTGTTTGCTCCTTAGTGACGTCTCGTTTGGACTACGGGAATGGTGGACTTCCCGCAAATGCAACCCAACGACTACAGCGTGTCCAAAACACTGCCGCAAAGATAATTACAAGGGGAAAGAAAAATGAACATGTTAGTCCAATTTTACAATCGCTCCATTGGCTGCCAATAACTTTCCGTATCAAATACAAAGTATTGCTATATGTGTTTAAAGCTCTGAAACAGGAAGCACCCCTATACTTACAAGAACTTGTTAACATCTACAAGCCAACAAGATCTCTCCGATCGGAAAACAACATGCTTCTAGTGAAACCAGCAGTCAGAACAAAAACATACGGAGAGAGACGGTTTGATAGAGCGGCCGCTGTTTTGTGGAATGACTTACTAATTACACTACGAAACAATAAATCTGTTAATGCCTCTCAAGAATAACCTTAAGACTTTTTTATTCAGACAGGCTTTTTCAAATTGTCAATAAACATACGCTATTTGTGTATATTTTTATTTATCATATTTATTTATTAATCTTTTAATAATTCTAAATTATTTTAATGAATAATTTTTATTGTTTTTAATGAATAATTTTTATTATTTTTAATGAATAATTTTTATTATTTTTAATGAATAATTTTTATGAATAATTTTTATTATTTTTAATGAGTAATTTTTATGAATAATTTTTATTATTTTTAATGAATAATTTTTATTGTTTTTAATGAATAATTTTTATTATTTTTAATGAATAATTTTTATTATTTCTAATGAGTAATTTTTATTATCTTTCTTGATTGGATTTTATGTGATTTTATGCATTTAAGGCGCTTAGACTAATGTTTTATTTATCATATTTGTTTATTAATATTTTTAATGAATAATTTTTATTTTATTTATATGCATTTTTTGTTGTGGATTTTATGTGATTTTATTGTAAAGCGCGTAGAGTAATGTTTTAGATAAGCGCTATATAAGCACTGTTAATTATTATTTATTATTATTATCTTAATGCTCCTTTAAACAGCCTCTGATCAAACTAATTTGTTTAATATTAAATTATAAATTCTAGCAGTTTATAATTAAGACCTAGTTCTTGCAATTTATGAGAATAATACTGATACATGTACATGTTATTTAATCTTTCTATAACATCACTTAGTGTACACAAACACTATTTTGGTAGACATCCAATTTAGGAATTAATGGACGATTGTAAGATTCCACAAATTTGTAGACGGCCTTCATTAATCATAATATAATGTTTGTTTTTTATTTTAATATTCATGAAAAGACTGGATGTGCCTGGTGTTCATAAATTAATAACAATATTCCATTTTAAAGTATTAAAGAAAGACAGATAACTCCACACAACAAAATACGGAACAGATAAAACAGTTACACAGCAGATATGGTGAAATGAAACAGGGTTAATCATCCTGCTATTTTGTACCGACTCGGCTAACGAAGGTCGTGCGAGCAGCTACATGTATGTTACAGTTAGATAAACATTTCCAGAGTTAAATCGACTTTAGCTACATCAACTAACAACTTGGGAAAAATCGTCATTGATTTTAATTTTCAAGAAGGCCCCACATTAAGACCACATGTATTTGCAATTGATTCACATCATTGACATTTTATTTGGAAAAGTCAATCACATAAAAAAATAGAACAAATCCTGAGGACATCCATTGTAAAATTTTGACAGGATATTCATTTTATGGCCAGCAATTAAGAAATAAATTATTGAAATACCTTGCATGATTTTATACTCAAATTTTTACATCTAATCAACACAAGAATCATTTGATCATAAAACAAATAGTCTGATTATTTCGAATGTAGAAGAGATCTTCATGAAGCTCAAAGCAGACACTTGTCCAACTTGTGAATAGAGCTATGTACAATGATGTATGGTATATAATTTATGTATTTAATTGTAAGTTGACATTAGGTACTGTCACTTATACAAACAATCTAATAAATTTTATTTTATTATTTCAATATATTTTATTTTATTATTTCAATATATTTTATCATAAATTGTTCAATTCAGTACATAATCTACACTAATACTGCTTTATTAAAACTTATTTTATCATATTATTATTCATTAAATCAATTTTCACAAAAACTACAGTGACTACATAAACTTTATTTCTCAGACTGTAATATTTTGTACTGGTTGTTCAGAGAGAAATGGGGTTTAACATCCATTCGACAAAAACGAAGTCATTTCGGGACTAACATATGGTTTAATTTTGGAGAAAATCCTCGAGGTTGGACAGGCGACCCTACTCCTTGCCACTTAAAACCAGGGATTCAAAACCACGCCAGTTGACTCAATGACAGGTTTTATGATACAGCGCGCACATGCTTATCATTCAGCCATCCACCCCCCTCTCAAACCATTGAACTAGAGATAGTGATATTCAAGGTTTTGTACAATGACAGGCTTTATCATTGTTCAATACAATGATAATAATATAAATGTATATTAATATAAATTTGGGGGGTCCTTACTCCATTCAACCATACTAAACACACACTGTCTGTTTACAATTAGCTCCTCCGCTTGAACAGACAGACCTATTAGTGTCTAAATCTTGATAAATTGAATAATAGATATCAGTCACGCTGTATGAGGTGTGTATATTTCACAACCATGAAAAATGATACGTTTGAACAGAAAGTATTTAATCGATCATTATCCTTAATTAATCCATAAACATTCAGTGGTTTGTTTCCATATTATTTTTAAACTCAGTTGTCTGACTCCGCACTATTTTTAAACTCAGTTGTCGAAGCTCGAACAGGCAGAAGACAAACAAAATGGCTGACAACGCATTAATGTTGTTAATATTCCATCCACAACATTTTCTAATACATTTCATCAAAGAAAAACAATGTTCGGTGTTTTTTACCTTCCTGGCAACGATCATACACATCTGGTGTGACCCAAATCGTGTATGTCACGTCCATGGTCAGCATGTTCTGCTGGGACGCAATTTTGATTGAGAAGACTGCGCTACTCTTCTACTGGCTGAGTGGAAGTGCTGGAAGATATTCCAAGAAGGGAAGAGCGCCAATCGAACAGTCAAAAGAGCCATCTTCCGCTTCCGGAATACCAAATCGCATGCGCCTCACTTTATTTTTAAACTTAATTGTCTGAACCAACGTTATTTTTAACCTCAGTTGTCTGAATCCACGTTATTTTTAAACTCGGTTGTCTGAAACTGTGCCATTGTTAAACAAGCTGTCTGTATTCTTGTTTTGAACAAAAACACTTTTAGATCATTATTAAGAAAACATTGTTAGCCTCTAGCCATTTCATTTCAATTAATGATATGATATTGAAATCATGTTATCTCAAGTTTCTAACTGCAAATTTACACTTTTTGCTCTCTAAAATAATAAAACAGTTAAATTAGTCATTGCACAAATAAATCATAAATGTTTTCAGGGTTCTTTGACCCCGGTGTGCAATCCAAACAACTCGATGAGCACTGTTCCTTGCACCACAGACAAGGAGAAACCATGCTGGTACATGTAAATCCTGCGGAACATTCTGGAGGGAAGATTTGGACTGAACCCTGGACTAAATGGTTAGAGTGTCGGCACCTATATCATTGAGTCACCTGGACTCCAAGAGCATTCAAAAACACATTACATGTATAATGTCTCTTTAAACTAAAAAAAAAACACAACCAAAAAACTAAGGGGATCACACTGGCTAAGTATTTTGACGCAAAATTTACTTGGGCAAAGCAGTGGACACACAAGAGGGGTTCACTAGTCCGCGGCTACAAGTAATACTATTAATATGGGTATCAATAAACCTAACCTTAACCTAACTGTAATAATATACATAGGTGGACAAACGTGCCCTAAACTTAACCCTAATAATAGATATTGGTGCCTCGGTGGAGTAATGAACCCGCGGACTAGAGAGAATTACCCGGACACAAATGAAATGAAATGGGGTTTCACGTCCTACTGTTCTGCTCCAACTGGGCTAATGAAGACGGCATTACTTAGACACACCAGATAATAGCATGTAAACAGAAACTTAGCTCATGTACGCCCTAGTGCGATTTTGGCCACATAATATAGGTTGCCGATAAATATTCTGCTGATAAATATCCAACATGTTCGATATTGGCAAATGGTGTCGTCCAGACAAAAAAAGCAAAATTCGCTGCCGAAGGTGTCTCCCAAATTCGCCCAAATGATACTCGGTAAAAACTTTCCTCGTATATCTTATATGTAGCTATAACATTAACCACATAAATAATAAATGCACACAGTAATACGATCATTATGATTTAACTAGAAGCAATTTAATGACTCGGTAATCGGTAATGTCTTTAATCCAACTAATAACCAGAGGGAAGTAAGATGTAGTTTTTTAATTTGTCGAATCTTATAAGTATCAGTAATAAATCAACATGATTGTTACCCTAAGGTAATACTGTTGTCGTGTCATCATTTTTCATACCCTGAGGCAACTGGTCGATTTTTCAGGATTTCATGACAATTTCAAGGAAATAAATTCATGTAAAATAATTTTTTCTCTTAAGCAGGGCTTATGTCGACTTTGCAACTGACCTTTGACCTTTTTTGCGCGGAACTGTGGGTAAACATTACAAGTGATAGAAATCAAAACAAAGCAAAAGTAGATACAGAAAATCTTGGCGGTTGCTAATTGGTTAATCTAATGACTGACGTTGGGTCGAATCTCGCTTGCTTGGTTCCTGGCGTCATAGATCTACATTTAGTGTACGCCATCGAAAGTATAAAAAGTATCAGTTGCTAGAGTGCTTATGTCGATTATCTCAGCAACTGAGGACAACTGGGAGCAACTGAATTCGGAGCGCTTATGTCGACTCGGAACAGATAGCGACCGCACTTAACACCAGACTGTTAATTTATTCATCACGTGATCAACAAAATGGCGAATATCTTAGAAGTAGCAACCCAAAGGCATGGTCGGTCTTGCTACAATTATTTTAATATAGCATTGTCGACATCATCAATATTTGAAAAGTTGGTGTCTTCGTTCGCTTCAATTTGCTTTTTTTTAAAGTCGCATGACACATTTCTTTAATCACGTGATGTTATGTGCATGGAAACGAGTTGACTCCAGTTGCAAGAACGCTCATGTCGACTGCAACTAGTTGTGGCTAGTTGCAGACAGTTGCAGAAAGTTGAACATGTGCAACTGACTGCAACTAGTTTGTAAGAGGCGCTTAGGTCGACTTTTTTCAGTTGCATTCAGTTGCTCCCAGTTGCAGAAAAGCCAGTTGCATTCAGTTGCAAGGTCGACATAAGCCCCCCTTAAGTCATTGGCTAAGATTCAATCATTGGCATTCCAGTTTCTAAGTAAACAGTTTCAAGTCCACACTTAATAACAAACGCAATGATTATAAGATAAAAATATATTGATCCAAAAATCATTTAAATCAATCAGTTCTGACATTAGTTCTATCCTCCATCTTTAATTTCCGTTTTGTTACTATATTTTTATATCTTTGATATTTGGTAGTTTTTATTTTCGTTCATAATTACAAGTTCCTACAATATTGTATTTCTTAATTTTTTGGGACAATAAGGCTTGAATATATTAATTATAGGGGGACAAAAGAAACTGAATGTTACAACAATGGTTAAAAACTAAATTGAATACAATAAATAAACTGAAAATAACAAAATATAACTAAATAAATGCCAAGTAGTACAAGGAATTCAAGGATGAAGAAGAGTGTATGTCTATCACCCACTCCTCCCCCAACACAAACATCCTTGTCTTATGTCAACTTTTAATTCCATTGTCTGTCTTCATTAGCCCAGTTGTAAATTAGGAGCAAAATAATTCCATTGCTGTATATTTCATAGACTGAATAATGAGCTTTTTTGAACTTTCTTTGTGCCAAACATCAAGCATCATAAAATTAAAAATACTGATTAAATTTTTTAAAAATCTGTGTGGGATGAAATGACATGACATAAACAAGAGAGGGACAGTGCCTGACAAAGATGAACTTGTGTTTGACAATGCCTGTGACAGGTTTAATTCTTACAGGTACATGGTTTGATATTAAAATCCTACATCCCTCTCAAGATATAAAATGAGTAATACATATATTCATAAATACTGTAAACCTACACAATAATAAATAAATGGCAAGGTAATTTCTCATTGACATCCTGTAAAAAACACCGATATTATCTTAGGCAACTTAAGTCATATAATGTTTATTTACAGTATACCACCATTATGTCTGATTTAAAGTACTAGATCTTATATAGAACAATAGACATATAAAACATGGTATATATAATCACCCATTAAATATCAGTCAAAGTTCAAACAATCTTCATTATCCATTAGGCATTGCACAAAAATCTTACCAAGCTTTATAATTCAATCCAATATTCCTCGAATATGTCCGTGAACTGCTGCCACTGAATGATCAGTTATAACTAACAACACATAGTACACACACACACACCATATGGGACATGACAGCCGAAGCAATACATCTTATTACACCGCCTACAGCCAAATAAACCCTAAAAAGCCTACAGCCAATCTCAACAAGGATGAAACACTTCTTTTATTCTGGGTCGAATAAATAAGATTGACACTATCTATCTATACCTTAAGCACAGTAATAATGTAATTGATTTATTGTCCGATTTTGAAAATCTTTGCCATGAATGATTATGTAACATTATCACACTGAATATTAAGTATAGGTGGAGAAGTAGCTGATGATGTTAAGGGATAATACCCTCCAGTCACTTCACCAGCCTTCACCCATCATATAAACCTCTTATACAGTAGGCAAGTGGATTAGATCTAATCTGGGATTATAACCATTACTAAGCCCATGATTATAATTGTAGAGGTATAAGTGACAGTTTTACGGTTTTAAGGTTATTAATTGAATCAACCAATAATTTTTATAATAATACTACACATTTAGAAGTTAATAAGGAACTTTATTAACTGGCCATTACGCTTGACAGAAAGAGCATAAACTTTATAATGTCTTGGAGGGAGGGGGGGTCATAACATAATAAAATTCAGCTATTAATTGAATCAGTATTGATTATATAATTATGATACATAATTTCGTAATATTGCATGTTTGTTTATTTCTGTTCTGTCTGGGTTTTGTTTTTTTAATGAAAAAAACTGCTACACATTTAGAAGTTAATATGGAACTTTATTTATTGATGATTATACTTGACTGATCATGATGATAGATCATAAAATATATAATGACTTTGGTTTTATTATTGCAATTAATTTTAATATAAATGCCAATAAATTTTTACAATTTCCTTGTTTTGATCTTTAAGATCGGTTTTTAACTTGAATAATAATGATTGAGTTATTTTTGTTGTTAATCAAGAATGAATTTTTTAAAATTTACAATTTGCTTGTTTTTATCTTTTAGATCTGTTTTTAACAAATAATAAAATTTGATTGAGTTATTTTTCTTGTTGATCAGTATTTACCGAAATAATTAAAATGCTACTAGTTTTTTCTTGTATGTATTTGAGATTTGATGAAGCTTGTAATTATGCTACTAGGTTTTTGTTTATATCTATATTGACATCAATCTAATTAAAATATAGATCTATATTTTGTTTCGTTTTTTATACTTTCGATGGCGTACACTACATGTAGATCTACGACGTCAGGAACCAAGCAAGCCGGATTCGACCCAACAACGTCAGTCATTAATTTGATTACCGTATTTCCTCGAATACAACCCCGGCCTCGATTACAACCCGGGCCTCGAATAGAACCCGGGGGTAAGGGGGTGTTGAGATAAATACAACCCGGGTCTCAAATAGAACCCGGGTCTCTAATATAAGCCGGGTCTAACGTAAAAACTGAATACTCCCTGTCAAAATATAAATTAATTGATGATCCCTGCACGGAGGTAGAATTGTCTCATGTCACGCACAGAGAGTTTAGCCTCCGTATTTGCAAGACCGACACTGTCTGCTTGTTTTACTTGTCCAAAATGTCACTCGTATAGATGATTTTGAAGCATTAATTCGGGTCTGAAAAAATACAACCCGCCCTCGATTATAACCTGGGCCTCGAATAGAACCCGGGGTCGGGGGGTTCTGAATGAAATAGAACCCCGGGGTTGTATTCGAGGAAATACGGTAACCAATTAGCAACCGCCAAGATTTTTTGTATCTACTTTTGCTTTGTTTTGATTTCTATCACTGGTAATGTTTACCCACAGTTCCGCACAAAAAAGGTCAAATGCGCGATTCGACAGACCATTTGATTGGCTGACCCCAAGTTAAATAAAAAGTCTTCCAGATCCAACCATAGTAAAGACAAGTAAAAGGAAATTTTGAACTATAAAAACGAAATGAAATTGGATCTGTGTTTTAATCAGATTGTATTGACATCAGAAGCTTTGAGACTTGATCCAGCTTATTCATGCTTATACTTATATATTAACCAGGAACTATTAGTTTCAAGTTAAAGCTGTATGTGATTCCAAGTTACCATTAGAATGGGACTATTAGCAGCTCATAAAAAGTATTTCACAGGCTGTAATCAGCAATTTATAGTATATATCTCAATTGTTGGGTTGGGTATCTTTTTATCACGACCAAATCTACAAATAATATGAAAAACAGACTTTTTCTCAATAACCCACTTCAAAATTCTTCTTGTCCTTCTGCTCTGTGTCTTGGCAACACCCTTTCCATTCGCAGGAAACACTTATTACCATGGTGCAGGATCGAACTGCCATGTGCATTCTTTTCCCTTTCTTTTCTTGCGGACAGTTCGTTTGTGACTAAAATCAATGTTTCAAGTCCGCAACTTGACAAAACATTCTGGAAACCACTTGTTTTTAAGAAAATGCCTCAAATAAAGAGGCCATAAACAATAAAAAAAAAAAAGGACTCGATGAAAAACAATTACGCAAACTCATCAAGCTCATATTATGGCCAGTTTTCACGCTGTCAGTTTTATACTTCTGTATAATGGAACTCGGTGGTTGTCTAGTGGAATTAACTTCTTTGATTTATTGTCAGCTTATTAGGCAATTTCAGTCCATAATTTGATCTTACTTTGCTATTAAAAATATCACATAAAATGAATCTAGATAACCTGATTAAGCTTGTGGGAACATCTTTATTAAGCTTTTCTAAATGTAAAGTTTTGTTTCATGGACAACAGTTTTTATATGGAAAGACAATCACTGGTTTTTACACATATAAAACGACGTTTCGCAAGTATGGTATCCTTGTGCTTGATAACAATAAGAGAATACTGTATTTCCTCGAATACAACCCCGGCCTCGATTACAACCCGGGCCTCGAATAGAAACCGGGGGTAAGGGGGTGTTGAGATAAATACAACCCGGGCCTCAAATAGAATCCGGGGGTAGCGTAAAAACTGAATAATCCCTGTCAAAAAATAAATTAATTGATGATACCTGCTCAGGAAGTAGAATTGTCCCATGTCACGCACAGAGTATGAATAAATGAAATGGGGTTTAACGTCCTACTGTTATGCACTTAACCTGAGCTAATTGAAGACGGGCATACGCCATACAGGGTGCTATGAGGGAAATTTTGCCCGGGCAGCGGCGCTACGGCCTACTTTTATATCGAATTCCAACTGCCAGGGGATCTTTTACGTGCACTCCAATGTGTACACGGGGCCTTAGTTTTTCGTCCCATCCGAACGACTAGGCAGCTGTCCTTGTCAGGCCCTCCTTCTGAATCACTGACAAGGGGAAATCCCGTCGGAAATCGAGATGAACTTTCTCGGCCAATGCAGGGATCGAACACTCGACCTCCAGGCTAGCGAACCAGCGCCTTATCCACTTAGCCACTGTGATCCCCTCACGCACAGAGAGTTTAGCCTTCGTATTTGCAAGACCGACCCGGTCTGCTTGTTTTACTTGTCCAAAATATCACTCCTATAGAAGATTTGGGGGCATTAATTCAGGTCTGAAAAAATACAACCCGGCCTCGATTATAACCCCGGCCTCGAATAGAACCTGGGGGTCGGGGGGTGCTGAACGAAATAGAATCCCGGGATTGTATTTGAGGAAATACGGTAGTTGTCAAAACGTCATGCCATGTGTACAAAACGGTGATTGTTTTTCATTATAAATTGGCACTCAAGAATTATATTTAAATATTGTAATTTAGCCCAGACAGCAATATTTCCACCAAATTTTCTTAAAATTCTAACTGTCAATGGGTCTTTTGCGTACACCTATGAGTATGACCTAATCTTCTTCAAATTCCAAATGTCAAAGGCTCTTCCAAGTGCACAACATTGTGTACAAGGGTGGGATTCAGTTTTCTTTTCCATCTGAACAACTAAACACAGGTCAATCCTGCAGGAGTCACCAAGTAAAGGCCTGGCTTTATCCATGATAATCTTCTTGACCCACATTTCTCAAATATTTCATTCAAGAGTCTAGTGCCCCACACCATGGTTTCGAACATCACATCGAATATTATTCTAAATATGCAAAACCTATTAACACCTGCACTTACAGTACAGAACCTTTTAACACATTCTTATGTAAATGGCATAAATTCAATCAAAGACATGTTAAACCAAGTCATTGAAATATCATCGGTACACATGAAGAGAACAATATTTAGACAAACTGAATGCTGAATCTCATACAAAAACAAAATATAAATTCCAACAAAACATACCAAATGCATAAATACAATGGACAATAATAAATGAAAGAACAAAAATAAGCCATTGCCTTAGATATTCTATGCACACTGGCTTCAACTTCAATAATAAAATTTCAGATTTGCTCTGAAAAATATTTCAAGAATGTCCTTCATTATGGTAGCCACATGCTGAAAACTTTGAAGAATGATAAACTGGTCGGCAGATGGAAAGATCTGGAAGATTTCACACATGGAGGGGAAATTTGAAAATACAACTTTCATATTATAAATACTGGTCAAACATGTATCAAGGTGTTTTCCGGAGTAGCTTCTATGAACATGTGTATATTCCACATGAACTGAAATGGGGTTTTAAGTCCTACTTTTAAGCACATAACCTGGGCTAATTGAAGAGGGTCATATGAGGGAATTTTTTGCCCAGGCAGCGGCGCTACAGCCTACTCTTATATCGAATTCCAACTTTCAAGGAATCTTTTACGTGCACACCAATGTGTACACGGGACCTCAGTTTTTTGTCCCTTCCGAACGACTAGGAAGATCACTTGGCAATGCAGGGAACAAACACCCAACCTCCAGGCATTTATCCACCATGATCCCCAAGCTAAACGTATTTTTAAATTCCTTCACACCAAACAAACTGGTGGACATTATATGATTCCTCATTAAAACTAATTTATATATACATTGTATTACGATCAATTAATACATTACCATCAATTTCCTGATAGTAATATCAATTACATTACTACACACTAAATACACATTTGTCGTTTTATTAAATATAAATCATGGATATTAAACCCTACTTTAACTGGTGTTACATCAATAAAATAATACTAAATACTTGGGCTGTTTTTGACAGCTGTCACAGGATCAATGAACCATAAAGAACAATAAGGTTAAACAGCAAGCCAACATTGATAGAGAAATAGGGTTTAATGTCCATTCAAGACAAACCAGGTTATATTTCGGGACTAACATATGGTTGAATTTTATATCATTAGTTGGCTTAATTGTGAGCAGGGTTCTTTAGCAGTGGGACATATCCCAGGAGGTTGGACAGGCGACCCTACTCTTTGTCACGCATTACCTAGGAATCCAAAGCACGCCAGTTGACTCAATGACAGACCTTATGATACAGCGTGCCCATCCTAAACATTCAGCCATCCAACAGCTCGACATGGATAGAAATAACCAACAAAAATCAATTCAAGTGAATGGATCAAGGGGCAACTTGAAAGTGTCTACTGTACAGTCCTAGGCCTATAATTATGATACAGGCTTTACTCAAACTTACAAACAAAACAATGAATGATTTGCAAGTAAGACATAATGGAAATAAATCAGAACAAAAAAAGATTAAAGGACACATCACCATGCCGATCAAAAACTTCACAATCCCATAAATTCTACAGGTATTTCTAAATCTGTACATATATGACAGTCTTCATTACCCCGTCATGTGCAGAAAAGTGTGACTGTAAACTACATTTCATGTCATTTCTGTACATGTGGATATATGTCAAAAGTCATGAAAGGTCAGGTCATGTCTTTATCACCCCTCTAAGATTAATATTTAATATCCTTCAGGATCAACTAAAATATGGGATTAACCCGACATTAACCCTTAAAAGACACTTGTGGAGATCTAGTAACTGGAAAGTTTGCAGTTTTGGACAGGGAAAATAAAGGCTTATAACACGATTAAGAGAGACATAAAATTTAATGGTCTGTCACAATTTGAATTGTGCATTCTTTTTATTGGATATATAATCTTTTCTTATACACCAATATTAAAGTTGCTGATCATCAATTTAGAGATTTTTAATCCTTGCAAAATACAGAGAGAGAGCGGGAGAGAGAGAGAGAGGTTTAACGTCAAGTCGACACAAACTAGATCATTTCAGGACTAACATATGGTTCAATTTTATTTTAATAATTTGCTTGCGCGTAGGGGTCTTAAGAATGGGAGGAAACCGGAGGACATAGAGAAAATCCACAAAGTTTGAAAGGCGACCCTAACCTTGTCACGTACAAGCCAAAAAACTTGAAACCACGGCAATTGACTCAATGACAGATATTATCATGCAGTGGTTACACGCTAACAATTCAGCCATCCAACCTAGATTGATATTTTGTCTTTTTTAAATTAATAGTAAACTTATGAATTTGAGTACATTTTAGCATTTGTTAAACAATGAACAATTGGATATCGTTGGAGAAAATGTAAATAATGATCAACCGCCTTAAAGAGCCTTAGGCTTATTTTTTTTAACCTTGAAACACACATGAGGACAGGAACGCCCTTCTTAACTATGTTTTTTTTTTCAAAATTTTTAATCTTCTTTATTTTTTTTCCTATTTGGTGCTCAATCATATAATATTGACTATCAAACATGTTTGTATAAAAAAAAAAAAAAAAAAAAAAACAATTTATACCTACTGATATCTAACTAAATTGTTTTGTTTTTTGTGGGTTTTTTATACGAACATGTTTGTTAGTGAATATTATATGATTGAGCACCAAATAGGAAGAAAAATAAAGAAGATTAAAAAAATTTAAAAATATGAAGAAGACCTTCCTGGTATCAAAAATATTAAAAAATAAATCATATTTCAGGAGGTCGTTCCTGTACTACAGCTGTAATGTACCTGTGCCTTGAAATAGACCAAAATGGTTCTTATACACATATTAATGAAATATGAATGTATGTAAAGTTATTTATATTCAATTTTTTAAAAAAATATTGTAATTTCTAATCAATTATGTTCGGTGAAATATGTGAACAGTTCAAATTCAACTGCAGTCGTTTACTTCTACTTATGGCATTCTAAACATATTTTAAATCATTATTTGTGAATCAGCCTTTACTAATTACTTTCACATTACGTTGTAGAATGTTTTTATTTGTTCATTACAAAATGGCGCTCGAATTCATAGGGTACACGATTTGTGTACTGATTATAAAATGTTAATTGTATCTTAAATATTGGATATTATTAGGATCCTATTGTTTCACGGCTAGATAACAATATTGATTGCAATTGATCAATATTGAATTCTACTTCCGTGTTTTTAATTTCAAATGTTGTGGAAAATATTGAGTTATAAACGTGGCTCCTTTATACATATTAAATATGTATGTAATCAATAAACTTTTACGTACAGACACCAATCGAGTTCCACTGCCAATACAGTGCAAGACAGTCAGGTCAATATTCTGCTAAGAAAAGAGTTTTTGTTTTGATTTCCTTTTTGCCAGATTTTTTGTTGTGTAAGAATTGAAATATATTGAGCGAGAACAATGTTGTTATTGACATAGTAAAATATATATTAAATTATATTATAATATCCGGTATATGAATAGTCTCTTGTGTGAAGTTTTATTAAATATCATTGATTTACTTATGTAATTAAATGTACACCTGTATATATAACACATGTACATATGTATTATGTTCAATTGAATTTTATACAAATATTTACTTATTTAAGATCAATAAGTACAAGTAATAACTCTTCTTTTTTCTTATATTTTCAACAGATTACAATCACAGAACACAATTTTTATGGGAAACAATCACTGGTTTTATTCTAACTTGATAACGATAAGAGGATACTTGTCGGATCGTTGTGCTTTTAGAATAAAACCAGTGATTGTTTCCCATAAAAATTGTGTTCTGTTATTATGTTGCCCAATCACTAAATGCCACTTAAAGATTAGATTACAATCAAAATGGGTAGATTATCTACATTAATTTTTTCAATTTAGTTTTCTTAATAAGATTTAGATATTAAATAATGAATGAGATCATTTTAGCACAGATTCACCCTTAAAAAATGACATATCATCGTAAATATGCAAATAACAATCTGGGAATTTAAAATACTTTGTTTTTTAAATTTGGGATGAGTATTAAAAATTGAAGTAGAAGTCAGGATAAACTGGTTGTAAAAGGAAGGTTACAATAATATAGAAGTCAAAATCTGGGGGTTTTCAACATGTTGGTGGTCATCTGTTCTATATCATCATACATTTGACCACCTCCGGTCATTCTCGTTCCAAACATTATTTCTGGACATCCGGCACTAGTGTATCCAATAATGATTAACATGATTTCTATACTATTTAATACTAACATATATAGAATTGAGAGAGAAAGAGAGAGAGAGATGGGGTTTAACGTCCATTCAACACAAACTACGGTTGGTCAATTCGGGACTAACATGGTTTAATTTTATTTCAATAATTCGCTTGAGCGTAGGAGTCTTTAGCAGTGGGAGGAAACCAGAGGACCTGGAGAAAACCTAAGAGGTTGGACAGGCGACCCTACTCCTTGTCACGTACAACCAGGGATTCGAAACCACGACAGTTGACTCTACGACAGGCTTTATGATACAGCACGCATGTGTTAACCATTCAGCCATCCACCCCCCCCCCTTTTTAATACTAACATAAATAGAATTTCCATAACACTAGCAGACGTGCATAGAATGTGTGAATCACTACTGATCTATACACGACTTTAATACAGGCGGTACTTGACCTACAGGCTGATCAATTGACCGTCTGACACCAACTTGTAGCCCACGATTGTAATTGAAAGACTTGTTCCAGTCAACAAATTACCAGGAAGATCTCTCATACTTTATAAGCTAAAGCAGGTAGATGCTTTCGTGTTAATCATTACGTAATGAAATTCGTTTGAACGAGTGAGTTCCATTATTCACATTAGATTATTAAGTCCCATCTCGTCTACCTAATCATCCTTGTATGTAACACGGACATGTAATTGCACTTTGCTTCAGCTTGTGAATCAATACCTAGTCATGTACATACAGTGGATAGTTGCTCAATGAATAAATGGTTAATTCCTTTAAAGACAAAAACAACTAATGAAACAACCGAGCCCCTGGAGCCTTCTGACATCATATAGTTTTAGCTATTAAAGTGAAGACTGACTGAGGTATATTCTATGTAACAACACAAACCAGGTTGGATTGCGAAATGTGGTTTAGGAGAGTGGTGTGATCTGGTGTGGTGATAAAAGACACACATGACAAACTGGTTCATTGTATGTACACATTGGTCGTCCTGCAAGATCTTTTATTCTATATATTATCAGTCATATATTTTATATACCTTACATATAATAATACAAACTAGCATGGAGCCAGGACTCTGGTTTAAGGGAGAGGGAGAGAGAGAGATGGAGAGAGAGAGTAAGAAAGAAAGAAAGGGGTTTAACATCCTCTCAACAAAAACTAAGTCATTTAGGGGCTAACATATGTTCAATTTTATTTTCAATTGAACAGGCGACCCTACTCCTCATCACGTACAACCAGGGAATTCTGGTTTAGGATGAGATAATAAAAAGGCATACTTGTTGTTCATACAAATGACAGATGTTTGCAAAGCCATATTTAGAAAATGTGTCAAATGAATAAAATATTTATCTGTACAATTCGGTGTCTATTTATTGAATATTTTCTTACATGGTTCTTCAGCTCTTTCACTGTGTTCCTCTCTGAAAAAGTTACATTTAGATGCAAATTATCTTCTAAATGATCAGGGTGACCCATTGTAGCATGAAAGTGCTCATGACAGAATTTAAATACATACAGTAGGAATGCTGGGTTGGAGAGTGTGGTGTGGTGGGAAGAATGAATGAATGAAATGGGGTTTAATGTCCTATAAAATAAAAACCAAGTACGAACAATCCAAACCATAAGACAGAATTCGAAGTCCTAAAAACGTTATAGGCAAAATAGTGTATTCAAGCAAAATAGTGTATCAGCAAATTTATGGACTGCTCCTCGTGTACAAAATACAAGACAAACAGTGGTAACAGGTGTCCGGAAGAGTAAGCTTACCCTGCCTGGCACCACACCTGTCATGCTACTGCACCTAACCTGGGCTAATTGAAGGCAGTAGGTGGGAAGAGAGGGGCACACATGATGAAATGCTGGTACCCAGGCTTCATGTTGGTCTCCCTGCAGGATGGCATTTTCTTTCACTTTGTTCTATATACATTACCAACCATCAGCAAAAAAAGAGCATACCGGTAATTCTTCTCATTGGCCTGCGTAACCCATTGTAGAGGTAGTTGTTTCTGTTTGCATGAAGCGTTCATGACAGAATTTGAATAGAAGTATGCAGAAATAGGCTGATATCTGAGTCAATTCTTACCTTCACATAGCACACACATGCATCATCAGTTACTGGTAACTGATTCTCAAACTTATAAATGATTTGAGATGTGTATATTAACAAATGAAATTGAAATCAAATGGGATTATACACATGCTGTGCAGTAAGCACGTAGGTATTGTTGCCTAGGTAGCCTACTAATATTTCAAATAATGAAATCTGTAACAGGCAGCCAATGATATACATGTACAATGAGCAACTGTGTCTCCCTTATGTCAACATATTATTTTTCAGTTAATTGTCCGCCGAAAAAAAAAATTGTTGCTAAAAAGTTTTGTTGTGCATTTGTCAAGAATTAAACTTGAGACAAAAAAATTTCCAGGGAATAAACATGTAATGAAACAGTTCAAGTAAACAAATGGCGTTAAGCTCGACAACAATACACAACATAAAAACACTACAGATGCACACAATACCAACACAAAATCCAAATGTGAACGAGATTTCAAAACCTGTTAACTATGTTAATTTACCTCAAGACTAACAGAAACAAATCCAGGATAAATTTTGAAACATTTGTCAGTCATTAAAGTAAGGTTGAGACACTGTCAATATTATTGTAGCATAAAAAAAATGACTGTGGTTCTCTACCACACACAAGATTTAGTATAATTTTAACATGTGGCATGAATAATGAGCCACTGAACACCTAACCTTGTATAATACCAGTTTCATTCAACCACCAATTTACTTCTAATGTTCTCTTTAAATACAGTCTACTTTAACCACTACATTCATTGACTAGTTTAGTTCTATTACAGGGTTCTATTATCTAAATGGTATCAAAAGATAAACACATACATGTATACATGAATTTTCAATGACAACAAAACAAACTAATAATTGTTGGTCTAATAGTAAGTGCAGAAGGACCACACTACACACAAAACAAAAGTCTACACGATAAACCTGTGGACAAGACAGAAAATAGTTATTGCAAAAAATAAACAAATATCAAAAAAGTGAATGGATCCGGGCCAGCCGTAAGCGTTCACTGCGCTGTACAGTCCCTGGTCTGTAATCCTCCCAAAATACGCCACAGAACAGTCTGAAATGTAATCACAGTCTGTGATTTTTATATTTATGATAATTAGTTATTGACAGAACTATTTTTTCCATTGCTAAAAATCATCACCTTAAACAGGGTGTTTAAAGTCAATCAGATTTAAACTGTGGCCCCTAGAGCGTCCACAACAGACGGGGGTGGGTGACAGCAATATAAAACCACATTTCAGGGTCTCTAATAATGCTTGATTAACACACTAGTTTAAAAGTCAAATTAACCCTGCAGTGAATATTCGCTCGGCTGCTAGTATCACTGATAAAGATGACATCTATGCTTCTTAATTCTTAATTTCCTCCAACAAAATCAATTCTAAAACAATTTTTGAACTATAAGAAAAATAAATAAAGACGTTTGAAGTATCTGTAGTTAAAAAATATTTCCTATTTAGTGTAAATGGGTAATACAATGAGTAAAAGGCATCATTTTGCCCGAAGCAGTTACGTGTTATGTAAACAACGCACGAGCCATTGAGTCAATGACTGACGCCATGTGAAGTCAATGCACATGTTCAAGACAGTCATCTGTGACAGAGATAATTCGTAAGTAATTCTCTGTAAAACAGATTGTAGTAAAGTCTGTAGTCTGTACGTCTGTTAAGTGGGGATTTATGTATCAAATAGCAATATACAATTATTCTTTGAGTGGCATTTATGATTTATTAACTGGGTAGATAAATAAACTATACACATACTTATGGAAAACAGCTAGTGATGACGTAAATGCCACTCAAAGAATATTTACGTCATCAGTATGGAGATGTGGCAGTATCCTCCATCATTTGAAAACGTTGAGAGAATACTTTTTCGAAACGTTGGCTAAATAAATCAGTATGTATTATAGATGACCTACATGTACACTATTTTACGGTAAAAAGCACCTTTAAACTTTTTATACTGTTTGTCTCTTTATATTAAAATCCACAAACATCTCCCGCCCCCACACCCCTAATTTTCAACTTGTTTTAAAATGATCATTTTACTTACTCACTTCCAACTATTGCTGGTTTCCATCTTTTAGCATCAGAATATTAATTAATTACATCATATTATCGTTTATAAGTCACAAATACACACCCTATTTAAAATTAAAAGTTAATCCAAATGAACTACTTCGAGAGATAAACAATGTATCATGGGTATGAATGTCCTGAACAATTTTCACCCACTTTTAACCTATTAATAAAACAAAAAAAAAACATCTGTTTGAGTAAGTTTCTGAATGTAATTTCACACAAATTCAATTAAAGTTTCAATACAATTTGCAGAGTCAGACCTCTTTTCAGTGCGATAAGATAACGGATAAGACTGATATATTATCAAGGGAGTCAAGAGTCAAGATCAATTTTATCTTATTCATGCAAAAGTATTTATAACAGCTGTCCCTGCAAACATAACGAATATATCAATATTAAGTGCATATATGGCCGACTTTTCATTTCACTGCAACTCATGCAGGTATCATTAATTCAAGTTGTTTTAGCCAGAGTTTTTGAAAATGTTTAATTTCTGGCCCAAAGAAAGACCTGTAATAGGCAGCTTTAGCTCCATATTCCTGAAACAATGGCCCGAGAAATCCAATTTGACGCCCTGTTTTAAGGGTAATACTATTGTAAAGCAGTTAGCGGTTGGTAGTTATACGGATTATTGACAAATCATAATTTAGAACAAGAATTTTCCCTCTCTCCAGCAGTGTTAAGTGGGATCAGCTCTAGCTAGTCAAACAGAACACTGCGAGGAGTATGCTTTAGCTCTTGAATAATGTATGATTACATGTAATAGTTAATGTATAAACAAATTGCATAACTTGAATAAGGTTTTGTTTAGTTATAAGAGGATATATCCCTGCCTTTAAAGAAAGTGTCAATCAGAATCGTCAGTTACTATACAAATAATTGGGCTTTCAATGACTGATCCCGACTGAGACATAAATGATATGTCACGTTGCAGTATATTCTTTGAACCTTTTTTAATTGAAATGGATTTACATTTTTAAGAACTTTTGCATCGAACGGCTATACAAGATTTAGTCCTATAGGGTCCTCTAATTCTTTATATTTATATCTAAGTAAAGATCATTAAATGAATATAAATATTTATGTAAGGTGCATAAAGAAAGTTATATTAGCATCTTTATAATACGATACAATAATATCAATGGCTTCTACACCCTCTTTTAAACCAACTGTATAAGAAATGATCTGTGCAAATAGAAATGATATGAAGTGGGGTTTAACGTCATACTGTTCTACTTCGACTGGGCTAATGAAGACAGGGTGTGCAAATAGAAACTGTTTAGCGTTAATATTTATACAAATAGACACTGCTTAGTAGAGTTAACAAACTGTTGCATTAATATTTGTACTACATGTATGCTACATTAAAGGGACTTCAATCTTAATTCAAATTTGTCGTATCTCTTTATAATCTGTAAGCCACGGAATTAGGAAGAATGAGTTTAATGATTAATCCTTATGTCAAGCTCTTTTTTTGTAACAAACAATTAGAAAATCAGAAGATTTTTTGTAACATATCAGGAAATAATCATGTTATTTGACTAAAAACAGCATATTAGAATGAATATTCTTTCATATACAAAGTTACTGAATATATGTATATTAATTGCATATTTTCAAAGGTCAATTTTTCTTATAGATCCAGGCATTCACGTTTGACACTATTATAATTTGTCAGGGATTCAAATCCCCCAAAATGTCTTATCGGAATTTAAGAAGAACAGTAATTAACTCCACTGGACACTCAATAATTTGTAGGAGGAAACTAGAGGACCAGGGAAAAACGCAAGAGGATGGACAAGCAACCCTACTCCTTATCACGCCCAATCTGGGCATCATTTACAGGCCTTATGATTTAAAGCCGAGTTAGCTCCGACATCTAACACACTAACACCCCCACCCACCGCGATATCGGCTAGAAGTCAATCTGTATACATTCATAGATACATGTATATGACCAATGTCTATGGAACATGTTATTTTTTTATTTTTATTCTGTTTTAAATTTCCAATCTATATATTAATATTCATTAATGCTTGTTAGTTTTTAGAGGCAGACAGCAATTAACCTGTCAGTCAAATTATATGACAGACTGGCAACTAATTAAAGTGGTTTCTGGTTCTTCTAACTAATCCTTCAATAATTATATGTTTATGTCAACACTTTCTTATTAACTAATAATAGAAGGTATGCAAGATGATTCATTAGTTGGAGACACCATGATTATATACTAGTGGATGGTCCGATTTATAGCAATCTCATTAAAACATAGATCCATATTTCGTTTGTTTTTTTTATACTTTCAATGGCCTCCACTACATGAAGATCTGACCAATTGTAGTGATAGGTCGCGTCAGAGGTTAAATACGAATGACTTTTGACCCTATGATGTCAGACATTTGATCACCCAATCAGCATTGATTTTTCTTGTGGATTACTAACAGTTTCATGCACCAATCCATACATCAAAAGCTTACCATAACAGACCGTTTCATTGGCTAATCCCTCACATCATCCCGAAAATGTCAATGATAATAACTCTTCAAGATCCTATTGTAGTAAAGACAAGTAAAACCAAATTTTTTGAACTATAACAAATGATATGAATTAATAGGATCTGTGTTTCAATCAGGTTGGATTTATAGAAAATTGCAAGTTGTTTAATCCATGCTGTTATTTATTTGCTCCTGAAATAAAGTGTTGAAGATCCATTCCAAGAATCTTTATTTATTTCTGATACTTAGAGAACACACTTCGACGGCCTACATTCCATGACAGTTGTTTGATGTTAGATATTACAAATTGATCTATCTGTTTATAATGCTTATCAATATAGATTTAATACATTTTTTGTATAGTATGACGATAACAATTATTATCAATAAAAGTGAACACAATAAACCAGCTGTTAAAAATCACCATTTACTGATTTAATCTTCAAATTTAATAGTTTTTAAAAATAACATTAAATGAAGTGTGGCATTAAATTCAGTTCTTTAATCTTTTATTACTCTGCTGGTTATATTTATGTTATAGTTATAAGCACACTTTTCCAGGTGTATCGGTGAATATCATTTGATAAAAACAGTTAAACATACAGTTTAGGCCTATAAACTATTAATTAGATATTAATTAAAGTATCCAAACCATAATCAACTCTTGATGGCAACGCTAGCCTGCGATATCTGTTGGATTATAATCCGATTTCCTGCAACTTTCCTTCTTGATTGAACAATTTATGGATAATCGAGACTACAATGTTTTTCCTACCAATTTTAGTAATGATGACCGAGGCTATGCAGAACTTTTGAGCGCTTATTTCTCGGTTCATAATGGATCAATTTGACTTAAATTTTCAGCAAATTGCCTTTACATTATGTAGCTTTTATCTATCATAGTGAGAACTTCCAACTAGTTAACTAATCTCCAATAATGTATCTTTAAATAAATAACTTCAGTTAACAGAAACCATTTTTGTATTCAAACTTATTTGATTAACTATCTTTACACGTATGTCAAAACAGCACATAAAACAAACTAACATATTGATATTGCAATTTTTTTGACAGCCCTAATTCAAATTGATTATTGTTAGCCTTTAGTTAATTAAGAAAACCAAACTAAAATTTACAGTTAATTAAGAAAAAGTTGGTTTTAATATCCAGATGACAAACTCAGTCCTTTCATGTCTAACAATCATTCAATAAGTTACTTGTGTGTAGTTGTCTTTAGCTACACGGCAGGAAACCAGAGGACCTGGAGAAAACAGGTTACACCGACGACCCCATTCTTTGTCACATTCAAGCGGGGAATTGAAACTACCACTAGACAAACAAACATGCACACATTCAATTAACCACCCTCATAAAATAGAAAGAGAGAGAGAGAGAAATGGGGTTTAACGTCCACTCGACACAAACAAAGTCATTTTTGGACTAACATATGGTTCAATTTTTTTTCAATAATTCGCTTGTGCGCAGGGGTCTTTAGCAGTGGGAGGAGACCGGGGGACCCGGCGAAAAACTTACAACCCTACTCCTCGTCACGTACAACCGGGGCTTCAAAACCACGCCAGTTGACTCAATGACAGGCTTTATGTAAAATAGAAGAATACACAACTATGAATAGTATAAATAGTAAGTTCAGAGAGAAACTAGTGCACAAAAGACTCCAACCATAGTGTTAAAAAGCCATTTTGAGAACACTGTGACTATATTTTTTTCCTTGAAAATATATAAATACTGCAAAATCTCCTAAATTTAGAATATTCCAACGAAACTTTTCATTGAATTATCAACCTAATTTTAACGTATACAAAGGTAAGGTGAATTGCAAATTGAGTAACATTGAGCACTTGACTCTTTGTTGGTTGTTTATGCATAGTATAATTTACACTTTAATACTATTCAACTTAAAGTTGGGTTACCAGCAAAGTATTTATCGGGTGGTTATTTCCAATAAAAGTATGTCAAATTTGGTATTTATGGAAAGTTTAGACACCCAATCTTACTAGAAAAATACTGGATACGCGAAAAACGCCCATGGGGCAAGCACTGGGCAATATTGTCAGGGAATAACTAACAAGCAACCCAACAGGTTCTGCTGGCTTTTTGTCTGCTAGCTTAGGTCAGGGAGCAGTTGTTATTTCTTGCTCAAATGGTTAGGCGGTTTGGGGGACATTGAGTGCTATCAACATACAAAAGACTCTACGATTAAAAGGTCTAAAAAGAAGTAGACAGAAATAACTAAGAATTTACTTAGGCCTCAGTAAGTATGGTAAAAGTACAGTAAGTATAAAGGATACATTCTGAAAAATAGACCCTCCCACAATGAATTTAAGTTGGCAGACATTGCGTCTAACAACAGCTTACTAATAGCTATGGGTATCCACGACGAAAGCAAAGTTTTGAAAGGGAATTGAAGCAAATCTTTGATAGATTGGTTACTTTGAATATGTTTTTAGTCCACATATATCGTCAATTCACAAAGTTTGTACCCGGGAAGGCATCTTTAATCTGATTAAAACACAGATCCTATTTCGTTTCGTTTTTATAGTTTAAAATTTCTTTTTTACTAAACTAGGATCGGGGAGAGATGTTATCATTGATGTGTTCTGAATGATGTGAGAGATTAGCCAATGAAACAGTCTGTTACAGCGACTTCATGGCCTTATAATGCACTGAACTGTGGGTAAACCACTAGAAATGTCAACCGTGATTGATTAATCAATGTCTGACGTCATAGAGTCAAATGCCGCTCCTTTGACCCCCGCGGGAACTCTCACTATAACTTGTCAGGTCTTCATGTAGGGTAGGCCATCAAAAGTATAAAAAAAAAAAAAAAAAAATATAGATCTGTATTTTAATCAGACTGCTATTGAATAATTAAAAACCACTCCATAAAGTTTCATCATGTAAAATTTAGATAAAGAGCTGGCTGTTCTTGCTATAATAGTTAAAAAATAGCTGGACAGAGAATGAATATATTGAAAATTTCAGTCAATTAACTTCATTCTGTGAAGAAGTTATGAATATCAGAAGTTATGACAAGAAATAGCCTAAATTATTTTCGACAATTCCGATTGAGAGTTCATATTCTCAAATGTCAAGCCATGATTATAAACAAGAGTGGCCCCTTTTACTGAACCCCAAATATGCAATTTGGTGGCATATCCGATTATAATCTCTGTCAAATGATATATCTCATAAATCGATTAATTTAGGCCAAAAACCAGACCTGCAAGTAATTCACATCAATCAACCTCTGAAATTATCATATCGTATAATTAATTAACGTATTATCATTGTGTCGTCGAGAGTCAAGAGAATTTAAGTAACTGGTTAAAAAATGGGACTAGTTGAGAAAATTTTGACCATTTGATTAACAAGTTAGGAATATTGAATAAGTAGGAATATTTTCATTGAATAATGTCCCATTTTTGTTTCTGAGCTCGCTAGTTGATTCCTCCTGTGAAATTTTCGGATTCAGAATCCCTTTTGCAGGATTCAGAATTCCGACCCACACACAGCACACCTGGAACAGAAAGCCTATTATACCAGCCCATTCCAGGCCCTAGTGATGGCGTGGTGGCCTGTTAAAGCCACCGGTCACATACAACATGATCATCATTGCTCCATGGTCGGTGCAATAAACCCCACTGCTTATATAATGTTCAGCAGAAAAGGGTTTTTAAACGAATTGGACAAAATAATTTCTTTCATTTTTTGTCCAACCGTACAAAGGCTCAATTTCCAGTCCTTCAATCGGAGGTCACGCAGTCAGTGCCAACATATTATGTTTAGTACAGTGGGCAGACATTGTCTAATTCACTTCATATCTAAGCCATCAGACAGTTTAAAGAGTTAATTGTGGGCTAGTTATGTGAGTAAATATCTTTACAATAATTTCTAATATAACATTTAAGACTAGAAGAAAGACCTATACAATGGGCAGATTTAGTTACATAATGTTTCTTTGAAAGAAAAAGGTTATGGGAAATAAACCCTA
Source organism: Patella pellucida (assembly GCA_917208275.1). NCBI lineage: Eukaryota > Metazoa > Mollusca > Gastropoda > Patellidae > Patella > Patella pellucida. The sequence continues at coordinate 72,079,675 of OU795039.1, forward strand.
CCAGTACTTCCCACAACAAGAGACAATAGACAGGTCACACCTGTGAATATAGTTGTACATATAAAAGAAAAAAGAGAGTATATCTAAAGAAAGCATTGGTTATATTGGTAATAAATACACAAGAGATATATGAAAGTAATGATTTTAACTATACATACCGTTAATCTTTAGAATTCTTCTTTACATAACCTTAAATATATAATATTTTATATTTGTAATACCTGTACAATCAAGATTATTACTTATGTCCAGTGTGAATACATAGAATACTGACTGTTATGACAACAAATGGTTAATCAAAGATTAGTTATAGTCATCAGTTGAATCAATCTAATTAAAATACAGATCTATATTTCGTTTCATTTTTTATACTTTCGATGGCCTACACATGTAGATCTAACAAGTTATAGTGGGAGTTCATGTTCAATGACGTCAGGTACAAAACAAGCGACATTTTACCCGATAACGTCAGTCATTCGATTAACCAATTAGCCACTGTCATGTTTTTTTCATCTACTTTTGCTTTGTCTTGATGTCTACCACAGTTCCGTGCAAAAAAGGTAAAACACTCGATTCGACAGAACATTTGATTGGCTGACCCCTCATTTCAAGCAGAACATGAGTTAAATAACAACTCTTCCAGATTCAAGTGTAGTAAAGACAAGTAAAAATGAAATTTTGAACTATAAAAACGAAACAAAATTGGATCTGTGTTTTAATCAGGTTTCAGTTGAATCACTACTTTAGAATGTCAGAGAGAGAAAGAGAAATGGTGTTGAGTCCACGCGACACAAACCAGGTAATTTCAGGACTAACATGTGGTTCAATTTATATTGCAATAATTCACATGGGCATAGGGGTCTTTAGTAGTGGGAGGAAACAGGAGGACCCGGAGGAAACCCACAAGGTTGGACAGAAGAATGAATACCAGACAGAAATGTTTAAATCTAATCTTTATTATCCTAATTATAATATATAAAGAGTTGTTGCCAGGAAACAAAACATATGATTATTTTCATATTAATAATCATGCGTGCAATCTGAGGTGGAGGCACTTCGCTTCTGTGTTTTAACCGTCAAGGTTTCTTTTACATACACGAAAATGTAAACATCAACCTTCACTGCCACCCCTGACAAATGAAAACCTGCTTTATAAATCCCAAAGGCTATGTTGAGATTCAACCTGGGAAATTCTAGTCGAGGAAGAGAAAACTCAACACAATAATTTGCTTTGGGTGGCAACTGGAGGATCTACGAGGTTGGACAGGCAACCTTACTCCTTGTTGTGTAAATAAACCACGCCACCTTTCTCAACATTGAACCATTCTCCCCACCCCCCTCTCTCTCTCAAGTCAGTAAGCCGGACCAGTATCCTACCTATTGACCACCCAACTGTACATGTATATATGCGCCATGTCTTATAGCCCTATTTTGTTGGGACTCTCTATGGTCAGTTCAATAAAGCTAATAATAAAATTCTTCTCGAAACTCTGCACACATACAAACATGTACATACTCCTGAAACTTATATCCTTGAAATACCAAAAAAATCATTGGCACTGCTGAAACTAATATCCTTGAAATACCACAGAAATTATTGGCGTAATCATTGATAATTTGTGTATTTCATAAGAATGGTGTATAGCTTTAACTGTATATACCTAATGAACTATTGTACATATTATGTAATTTTTCATTGTTACATGTATTTTTTTTCCCTTTGATAGTGTACGTACAATTAAGTACATATAAAGATATTATTATTATTATTATTATATATGTAGGACTACAATAATTCCCATAATATTTCTATCACCTCCTTCTATACGATAGATATAACAATCTCAATCTCAAGTATAATGAACAATCGAATTTGTTTTGGTCGGCAAGCAACCAAATTTCTACTGTACATACATAGAATGTATTGTTTATTAAAAGAATAAATTACCAACTTATGAATAGAACAGTCGTTGAATAAAACTCATCGAGTAGATATTGTGATTTATTAATCCTATGATTTATCTAGGCCTATACATACAAATGTATACTATAAAATCAAATGAGATAGGTTCTGCTCCAACTGGGATAATGAAAACTATACGCCATAGGCATAAACCAAAAAATAATAAATGTGTTGAATAGATAAGTTAGAGAAAGAGAGAAATGGGGTTTTAACGCCCACTTGACAAAAACTAGGTCATTTTGGGACGAACATGGTTTAATTTTTATTTCAATAATTTGCTTGTGCATAGGGCATAGGGGGTCTTAAGCAGTGGAAGGAAACCGGAAGACCCACGAGGTTTGACAGGCGACCCTACTCCTTCTCACGTACAATGAGGATTCGAAACGAAGGCAGTTGACTCAATGACCGGCTTTATGATACAGCGTATGCACACTAACCATTCAGCCATCCAGATAAGATAGGATAAGATTTGATTGCATTAAAACGTCCATTGAGGACAGCATACACTATAAACAAGTACATAAAATTATAACAATGTGACAATTATCTCAACAAACCACACAATATTGCATTGGAACCTCCCTTGAGGACAACATACAACTATTAATTACAAGTGCAAAAAATAGGACGGCTACAAATATATGGACGGACATAAATTCAGAGCACTCATAAATAGACAGTTTAAAATATGACCTACATGTTCTGATCATTGTGTTATCCACTCTCAGTAGATGTACATTCAAATATTTACTTTACAGTCCTTCATGTTTAAAGTGACTATCGCTCCTGCTCCTCTCAGCTTTTTTTTTTAAGGAGTCATTAACCCTTTTAGGGGGATATTTTTTCCAACTGCTCAACCACTGTGGGGGAATTAATTGGCTGAAAGTATGACGTCATATTCATTTTACGAAAAAACAACATTTATGTCGCTATCCCCGTAAAGCGCGTGTGTCGGAAAACGACATTAATGTCGTTATCCCCGTAAAAGGGTTAAAGACGCCTGGGAATTAGCTAAATCGCTCTGCTTAATATTGAGATTAATAAACTACTTTCAGTTTTGGTTTTCTTTTAAACTGCATATATTCAAGGTATCAGGAACTTTTTATGGTTCCAGCACAATTTTATCAACGGGACGGACTAGTTTATATGTGTTCAGTGGGGCTGATAATAATCCACCTGTCACAGAAAATGTCAGGCACTAATTATCTTGTGTTGAATGAAAATGAAAGGAAATTGAGTTAAACCTTGTCTGATTGAGCTAATGAAGATTGACATACACACCACACAGGTGTGCTACATGAATAAGGACATTTTGTCTACTGTTATACATGCATTGAATTTCAACTGCAAAGGGTTCTTTATATGCCTGCCAACGTGTACAAGGCAAAATCTAAATGACTATACGTTGTCACTTGCCACCCCCTCTGCTCTACCTTAGCAAGGGGGAACCATGTCATAAAATTTTGATGAACTTTCTCGGCCAACACAGAGATCAAACACATAACATCTGAGTTAGTAATCCAACGCCTTACACCTGGAGTGGGTATAGCACTGGCTCGCAAGCCTGGAGGTTGAGTGTTCGATCCCTGCATTGGTCGATAAAATTTATCTTGATTTTCCAGGGTGGTTTCCTCTTGTCAGTGATGCTGAACGAAGGGCCTGACAAGGACAGCTGTCTAGTTGTTTAGATAGTACAAAAAACTGAGGTCCTGTGTACACATTGATGTGCACGTAAAAGATCCCTTGACAGTTGGAATTCGATACAAGAGTAGGACGTAGCGCCACTGCCCAGGCAAAATTTCCATCATAGCACACTGTATGGCGTATGCCAGTCTTCCATTAGCCCATGTTAGGTGCATAACAGTAGGACGTTAAACCTTATTTCATTTCAATGTCATATACATGTACTGACTATTGTGAAATTTATATATATTTGCAGATGCGGTTTACTGAAATATATCAAATTTATGTTGAGAGGACATTAAACGCCATTTCTTGTCCCCAAAAAATTAAACTGTCAATTAATAACTAAATGCATAAAATAATTAATATATACAAAATTTGTAAATTAATGATGGATCGCCTAGTACCCGTTCTCTATAATAGTCACGTTTGATGATAAATTAATCAGCTGCACTTTCCTTTATCTGTCAAAGTCCTTAAGTACATGTATTGAATGATGTCAATGGCCTAGGTAAACTTTATCTGTCAAAAATTTTAATAAATCTCCTATTAAATATATGTACAATTGGTTAATTCAACAAGTGGTTTTTAAAACACCTGGATGAATATTACATGAAATACTGTACCTACATGTACATGTATGTGTTCTAAATTTAGAAAACACTTTAACATTTGTAAGCTGTCTTTACAAGTTGACCCGAACATTAAAACACCATTACTCTAATGACCCATGAACTATGTATTTTGTTGTGTCATATATCATATACCACAAACATGATAGCTATTAGTAAATCCATGAGCTTGAATTTAATCCAAGCATTTACCTTAAATAAAATTCTACCTATATTGAATAATTATGCAAAGGTACATGTAATTAATATTCCAATTGCAATGAACTTGACAAGTCTGTATTTAAAGAAGATTAGTTTTAATCTAAGACGCGTTTCAAGCGTAAGGTTTTTTGAATACTTTTCTATCGGGTATACCATGTAAACAGACAGTAATATGTTGTGCATGCACGTAATTCATAGACACTGAATCAGGGCAACCCAGTGATAATCCCGAGGGACATTGTCACCTACATACATGTACAGTAATGGACTGAACCTGATACCACCTGGCTAGCCAGAGTCTTACTCACCAAGGCTCCAACTTACAGTTAGAGAAAATGAAATGAAACGAAATTGACAAATGGAGACACGCATACACCATACAAAATGGTACATGTACCGGGTATGAGGGAAATTTTGCCTGGAGAGCAAAACTATGGCCTACAGGTCAGCTCTAGCGGGAAGTTGATCATACATGAATATATGACCAGATAGGATTAAATATTAGATCATAGTTAAGTTGAGATCCTCGCCATTAGAGATCAGCCTGAGCCCTGAAACCTAATCCAAGTTAACTCAGTAATTATATCAGAGAGACATTGTTTTCCTAATTTATTACCTATTCTCCAGTTAATCCAGTATTAAGGATTATAAAGTTAGGGTTAGTAAGAAACAAAGCTAAAAGGTATAGAAGTCCTGAAAATTGTAAATTGAAAATAGACAGTTGACCACAGGCAGACAGCAGGACATACTGAAGGGAAGGTCTATGATTACTTTTTTCTTAGACACTGTTCCTTATTAAGTTACCTAGCCCATTTGTCATTATGTATTATTGTTAAGTAATGTTACAAGAACTATATACCAAGAAGTAGTTATTTGTTCAATTATTTTATGTTCAATTTCACCCCCCCCCCCACTAGATTGAACATACAACCAATCGTGGAGGGTTGGGTTATAAAGCATAGTCCATAAATCCCGGATGATAAATGGAGCCTCCCAGATTTGAGCAAATCATTTTCACAGGACTTATCCAGCTATAACATTACTCTTTTTAAAGACAAAAACATAAGACTACACACTCTACACTTGACTAAAAGTAAGGGCAAGTTTTGACGTGGATTTGGATATAAAAACAACAACAGAAGTATTGTTTAGATTCTCATATCAGTAATATAAATATAAGATATATATATCACATGTTGTATTGTGAACAGGCCTACTTCTTATTCTTTTAATGTTTAAACATAGAGAGTTGGGGGGGGGGGCAGCCTTCAGGACTAAATCGTATTGTTAAGCCATTCATTTGTAAGTGTGAATCCATTTTGACAAAAGTACTTTCAAAATGACATTAATGAAACTTTAATCGTGGATTCGTGACTGACTGGATTAAAATTAATGTGCTCATTAATATGCTTGTCAGTCAATTCACATCTTCCAAAATGTTATATTTGAAAGAATTTAACCTAAAAACACAATAAATATAGTAAGAATGGTAATTGATGTGTAGTTTAGGATAAAATAAATAAAAAACAAGTACGAACAATCCAAACCATAAGACAGAATTTTAAGTCCTAAAAACGTTAAAGTTAAAGGCAAATTAGTGTATTCAAGCAAAATGGTGTAATCAAAAAATGGACTGCTTTTCCTGCACAAAAACACGACAAGCGGTGGTAACAGGTGTCCGGAAGAGTAAGCTTACCCTGCCTGGCGCCACATCCGCCATAATACATGTACCTTTTAATATACAATGTATTGTCACATTCTTCGACACAGAAAATTGTCATTTAATCATGATATAAACAAAATCAGCAAAATATATATAGAGAGAGAGGGAGAGAGAGAGGAGGATTAATGTCAGGATCAGAGAGAGAGAGAGAGAGCATATAAACAAAGACTCACAAAGACAATATGGGAAGAGTCACCCATTAATCCTAAAATACCTGTCCACATTCCTTCCACCAACCACAAAGGGTTAATCAGTCCGCAAATGTTTTTAAGTTCTTCTAAATATCAAAGTTTATATGACCCGAGACACACCATCAAATATCTTCACATGTAGCTTTATTCAGGTAAAAGCTGCCAACACAAATTCACAAGCAAGTGTTAAATGTAAAATAGTGAGTTGTTAAACTTGTGTCAATTTAACAACAAGCCTTCCGTAAATTTACATTTCGAGTAAAAAAATCCCTCAAAACGTGTTTATATAGGATTCTTTACATCCTTCAACCTTGTATTTCTATGATTAAATAACTTGACTATATAAATATTGTCAAAACGATGCTCTTTAACCTCTGTATTTTTTTTTAATTTTGCATGTCTGAAATTAACAGTGTCCATATACTAGTAGTAGTATAGTATATGCAACACAATGAATATAATGATTTCAGTGATACAGAAATTTCCTTTGATACAAGCAGACAGTCGATTGGCGTAGCCATGTAAAAAAGGGATTCATTCTGGGACAAACTAAGTTTGAGCCTAGTCAGCTGGAGTCCCAAGATCTTTAATGAAAATTTTCTTCAAATGAGTCATTATTAACCTTGATGTCAGGATGACCATGAATTCTTTTTCTGTTTCTGTTAAGAGAGGAAAACCTAGACACCAACTGTTCTTGAGAACAAAAGAGAGAGAGAGAGAGGGAAGTAAGGTTTAATGTCCAGTGGACACACAAACTAGGTCATTTCAGGACTAATATATGGTTCAATTTTATTTCAATAATTCGCTTGCACAAAACCCCAGACGATTGGACAGGTGACTCTACTCCTTCTCGCGTACAACTGGGGAATCAAAACCATGCCAGTTGACTCAATGAAAGGCTTTATGATATAATGCCCAAGCACAAACCATTCAATTCGGCCATCCAACCTCTAGAGAACAAAATGTAGGTACATGTAGGCTACTAAAGACGTACATAAACCTTGCGGATTACTATGAGGGGTATTTCGCCCAGGCAGCAACATTTTTGTCTTCATTAACCTTTAAAGGTTGATTCTGTTATGTTCAGGAGTGGCCTTTTCTTTTTGTCTCTTTCTGCACTACTAGACAATTTCTCCATGTCAGGACCTCCATCCTGTAATACTGAAAAGGGAGAGCAAGCTTGAAAATCAAGGAATAAACCTGGGGCCCTCCTATACAGACAATGGTGGGGCCAGATATCCCTGACCCTGATTACATCTCAGACCGGTCTCTAGCATATTTTGCCTAACAATTAATTGATATTTTAGTTATTTTGTTCTGATTTATGTATATATGTATGTCTCTATATATCATGCATGACAAGGAGTAGGGTTGTCTGTCCAAGCTCGTGGGTTTTCTCCGGGACCTCCGGTTACCCCCACTACTAAAGACCCCTACATGCAAGCGAAATATTGAAATTAAATTAAACCACATGTAAGTCCCAAAATTACCTATGTAGTTTTTGTCGAGTGGATGTTAAATTTCAATTCTCCCGCTCTCTCTCTTTAAATATTATGTATGTATTTAACTGTTTTATTCAATTAAACCACATGTAAGTCCCAAAATTACCTATGTAGCTTTTGTCCAGTGGATGTTAAATTTCATTTCCCCCTCTCTCTTTTAATATCATGTATGTATTTATCTGATTTATGGTCTTTTAGACAATTATCTAATACAGCTTTACTGTTGATACAAAAAATATTCAAAAATCAATAATCAAGGTTGATCTGTGAAATAACACCTGTTATGATAAATAGTTTAATCAGTATAAATAGCATTCACCTCCTTTTAATCCCTGTAAGAGATTTTAGTTGCATAGGTTTAGTTTATAATGGCCCCCTAATCAAAGGTGTTAAGCTTTAATTGCATTTTAATTATTATCTTTGTTGCATATTCTGTTTATATTTGCCCACAATTCATATATTTGTATTATTTGCTTGATAAAGAAGAGAGTATCCTCGTCGAATCGAAACGTCGCTTAATAATAATAATAATAATGTACATTTGTAGAGCGCATAATCCATCCAAAAGCATGCTCAAAGCGCAATGAGTCAATATTTATATAAACAGTGAATAGAAAGTTTAATTCTCATAGCATTCTCGAAACAAATGAGTATCAAACTCAGTAATTGTGTATCAATAAAACTGTTCCTTGTGATGTTCAATTACTAAATTTTATTTAAACAATTTTTTATTCATTTAAATTTACAATTTTTTTTTAATAAATATAGGATCCGATAACAAGCTTTATCAGCTTATATAAAATCGCTTCCTTAAATGCCAATCAAAGAAAATATCAGTATAATGTTTGGGGTTGAGATACCTTTTAAGAAATATATTAACTGTGATAACTGAATGGTCTGGATATCAGAGAAACAGATGTTTCGACCAGATACCCTTCTTACATAACACGATAAATGTATATCTATTATAATATTATATCAAATTACACCCAAGCCTACAGTACACCATACTACAAAAATAATTATTCATAGATATATAAAAATCCCACACAACAGCACTACAAAAACAGACCTTAGTTGAAAAGAAAGGTGGTGTACGAATTCGTCTCTTGCTACTCTGTAAAGGAAGCAATTTTGTTTTACAAGTAAATCTGATTGCATGCAAGCTCAGACTTCATTGTCGTCAATATTTTGATGTTGTTTCCTTAGTTTAATATCAAATAGAAATAATCAATCTGAGAAAAATTTAACCTGGATAAAGCTGTGAGATTTGATATTTTATCGACAAATGGCAATAGAGTATGATTTATCTTTATGATAAAATACTCATTTATATAAAGCAGCTATTGTAGACTGTGAAAATTGCCAAACCTCCCCTACAATTAGCATCTCCCATCAGCATTAGATTGCAGTCTGGTATACCAAAAACTAATAAGTACAATGATTAAATCTTAGATGTTTTTAGGAACAAAAATAACTAATATGTATGTAGGTTAAAGCCTGTACACAAAGTTTGATACAGATACATGTACATTGTATCTTAAATAGTTTATGAGAGAGAGAGAGAAACTGGGTTTACAGTCCACTCGACACAAACTAGTTCATTTTGGGACTAACAATGGTTTCATTTTATTTCTCAATAATTCACTTTAGCAGTTGGAGGAAACCGGAGGACCTGGAGAAAACCCACAAGGTCAACTGGCGACCTTATTCCTTGACTCCATGACAGGGTTCATGATACAGTGCACATGCTAACCATTCGGTACCTTCCCCCCCCCCCCCCCCGAGTACTTTATGAGATACATGTTTGCTCTGTAAACAGAACCAGAAAGGAAAGAATGATGAATTCATACATTTTATATCCCAGAAAAAAAGAGATGGAATGTATAGCTCAGTAGATACATGTATAAAATAGATAATAATAATAATAATCGCGTCATTTTACAAGGGTAGCAAATTAGGCCCGAGGCTTTTTTCCAATTTGGCCCTTGGCACAGATCGTGCGAATGATTACATGACCATATAACATACATGTATCTAATCTATGAATAGATATATAATTTATAATACAAGTCAAATATATATGCATATATGCTTTACGGCTGGCTAATTCTGTGTATTCATTCCAAGCCAAAATATATATAGTTGATTAAATAACAAGAATACATGTATACTGGCAGATTATTTACATGTAATAGAACAGAAAAGAAATAGTATTCATGTGTGCACAATTAATACTATGATTATTTTGGGACTAACACATATAACATGTATTCCTATGGCTTCACTGTTACCCATTGACTTGCTAATTGATTGTTTGCTACATTAAGACTCAAGTAGATTTATTTTCTATTTGTATTAACTTACTTATTTGTACCTTAAAGCTACAATTTCAAATTTTTAAGTTATATTTTTAAAAGTTATTAAAATAAAGCCTTAAAATAGATGGTATCCATAAACAGTCCTACCTTGTTAGAGAATAATCCTTTAATTCTTATTGCTAGTTGAGAAATTGGCAAAAATATCATTTTCAACTTCAAATTCCAACGTTGGAAAAAGGCTGCCATGTTGTCAATAGCAAAACAGGGGAGGTAATTGTGTTGTTATTTCCTGTGCCATAGATTTTTAAGGGTGGGAAATAATGTCCATGATCGTATAATAGTGAGTTGATAACCTATTGAGCAAAAGACATAGAAGAAATTATGTTTTGACTTCCTTCAAAAATTTGAGATTCTCGCTTTAACTAAAATACTCTAATGATACATTATACACCCTACATGTACCTTCAAGGAAGCAAATTATATAAGCCTACATCTACTTGACTTGGTTTTTTTAAATCCTATTCTTTATACCAAGGCTTCCATTTCGGCCGTATATGCCGGTCGGGACCTACGGCTCTGGAAAATGACCTACACCCGAGCAGACCCGTAGGTCATTTTGCATGCCGGAAAAATAGCATATTTTGTGCTAAATCATAAAATCCTGGACACGACGAAACTCTGTGTGTGTCGTGGTGTAAACGGTAGGGTGTAATAAAATTAACAGTGTTCAGTAGTCCACGAATTGAAACCACTGCCAATCAATTATCCTTGTGTATATTGCTGTACTCACAATCAACGCAACGGGGGATAAACATCAAACAAATTAACGCTCAACATTTAATCAATTTACATGTACTTAGGTGTGTTTTGTTTTATAATTAGTAATACTGTGATCATTCTTTAAATTGAGTTGTTACAGCATATATTTGCCGACTTTCATCAGCCGTGCGGCCATATTTACTGTATCAACATCAAACAAATTAAAAACTTTTTCTTTTGATGTCTTCTCTTGAATAGGCCTACAAGAGTTAATCATGTCAACGTCGCGAATATCAGAAATGTTAGCATTCTCTATATCATTTCAAAATGTTGAAATTTCTCACCTCCCAAAATAACAAACGAAAGCGGGATGATGATATTTCCGTCAATGAATCCCACAGTTCCGCTTCGAAAAACAAAGTTAGTCGTAAATTCTCTGCTAAATGGTCACTCACAAATATTTCCCGTGGTTAAGAAATGATAATCCCACACAAAAGATGTATTGTCGGGTGTATTTATAATCCATATTTTTCTTTTACATCACAATTGATAGACGTCAATTTGCTTGAAACAATGCTCTTTCACGGTGTCAACAGTCGAATTTGTCATGTACGCTAAAATGTGATAAAACCCAAGTTGCGATGTACTTGGAGCATGGAAACCTTTGACTAACTAGTGAGGATATCTACGGAGGGACTCAAACGTGCCGAATTTCAACCAGCACGTGCATTACAGAAATGGAAATCGGGTAAAAAAACGCCCATTACATACGAGTGGTGTTGTAAATAAATTACGAAAATAGTGTCCTATCGATGAATAAATGTACATTGTTATATTTAATAAATGTATAAATAAATAAATGATAATATTTGATTACATATTATGCTCTTTTATTTATTATGGAGATGGGTGGGTGGTTATAAATGTCGATGTGAGATTGAATTTTTGTGTGACTGTCCTGGACCCAATTAAAGCTGATCGACATTCCGATAACATGAAGTTTTTGGCTTCTTATTATGTGCTAAAAAAAGCACCACTTTCTACGTGAGAAAAATGACCGTTTGGGAAAATTTTGAAGTGGAAGCCCTGCTTTATACCTTTAAATTGCACAATATCTGTGAATAAATACTGTTTGCACCAAGTACATGTAAGAAACGAAGAAACAAACTTTTAATTCAAAATAAGGAACTCAACTTTGTACATACCCGGTACAGGATAATTTCAAATAACTTTTTAGTTAACCTGTTAAGTGCGTAAGTTGTAAATAACGTCCTAGATAACTGCCACTCACTGTGTGTAGGACATAATATAATGTCATGGAGGTATTTTCCCCAACCTATTCTTAGAACATAGTACATAGTTCTTCGTCATTTCATCAAATTACATGTAATTACACAATCGGGGGAAGTTAACGTTTAAAAACGTCACGCTTAACGGGTTAATACCCGGTGAAGTAAATTGAGCTGAGTCATTGCTTCCCTCTCTGCATGACACTGCTTAAACCTTGTGTGTTAACTACACAACCATAAGGTCCCCCTTGTAAGATTATTTACTGTGTGGGGGGTTGGATGGGCGAATGGTTAGCATGCGTGCGCTGTATCAATAAAGCCTGTCATTGAGTCATTTGGCGTGGTTTCGAATCCCCGGGAGGGTCGCCTGTCCACCCTCATGGGTTTTCTCTGGGTCCTTCCAGTTTCCTCCCACTGCTAAGACCCCTACACGCAAGTGAATTATTGAAATAAAATTAAACCATATTTTAGTCCTAAAATGACTTAGTTTGTGTCGAGTGGATGTTAATCCCCATTTCTCTATCTCTCTATTTACTGTGTACTGTACAATGAAGAATGACCTGAAATTGAAGAGCGGTGTAATATTTGTTTGGGTTTTTTTTTCTCCATTATTTAACAAACCTGCCAAATACATATAACAACTGTACCCAAATACCCAGTATTCTCTTTAACCCCATGACATTTGACAAGATTTAAAGTTTACAGGTCAAGCGTCCAGTTACTGTTAATCTTCAACTCATTTTTTTTGTTCAAAATATCAGCGGTTACTGGTTTCACATGTTGGTGCAAATAGAGAGTTTGAAAAGATGGACATTCTTCTTACGCAAGTTTAGGATTATTACTGTATCAGTCATCATAATGATTCACAATGCCCTCACATCCTTCAGGCCCGAAGTTCACAAAGCATTCTCAGAAATTACTCATAATCTTTGCTTATGAGAAATATCTTTGATCAAGAAACACAAAACTTTGCCCGTATAGTCTTATTGTTGTATTTGATATATTAAAACAAAAGTTTTATGGGGATGAACAATTTTGAGTAAATTCTTAACTTAGGCCTGAAAATATAGGTGAACTAAGGGCAATAAGTCAGCTAAATAAGCATTACAGCAAAGCCTTACCTGAAGACAGACAGAAACCAATCAACTAATTAATATGATACACAGACGCAGAATCTGTTTACTTAATTTGACTAGAAACAGACTGATGAATGTTGTGTACTCTGGCAGGTTAAAAGAAATGTGGTTTGACAGATAACACAATGACAGATTAAATGTATTATATTATTGGGAATATAACAGCAGGCTAATAAATAAAAATTGTGTCAGAAATTGAGTTGGGTTTGCAAATGTCAGATAGTGCTGAGTTTGTCATGACACAAACACTCTTAAATTATTTTAATTTTTATTTTGATTAAATATATATAACATCAATATTGAGATATCAACAGTTTTATTTCTTTGACTTAAGCAGGATTAAAAAGATCAATTATTCATTTATCCTGTGGTTTTCGTGATAAATACTGACCTGGTTTTAATCATCATAGAATCGTATCGTGGCACCTAAATTGTATTATGTATCATGACAGCAGTGGCAATACCCAGCACCAATACATGTTTGACAATGTGCTGCTGTCCGGGACAGTTTCTACAAAAAATGTCTCCACCATACATTACATTTCAATAAATCATGACTGATAGTAGGAATGGTGCTGGGTTGGATGGGACCCACAGAAGTTTTGCTGACAAAACATATACTGACATACTGTACATGTGCTGCAGTCTGAGATCTTAATATGATACATGTACATGTATATCAGAATACATGTTTACATGTTAGGCACAGTAGGTTTTTGTCTGATCATAAAATTACAATTCAAAACCAGCAACTTGACCATATTATCTGTCATAATATATCATAAACTAACAGCTCTCTATACATTTATAGTCTTTCATGAAATGTCAGGGATAGTGAACTGCTGTTTAATGTCATGTGATCTCTCAACAAGGCTATATACATGTATTATGCAAGTCTAATGAATGAAGAATAAAATAGTTTTAACAATAACATCCACTCAACACAAACTAGGCCATTTCGGCATAAACATACATGTATGGTTCAATTTCTTTCAAAAATTCACTTGCGCATAGTATAGGGGTCTTTAGCAATGGGGGACACTGGAGGACACTGGAGGACCCAGAGAAAACCCATTGGATTGGACATGCAACCCTACCCCTTGTGTTGCACCGACAAACATGCATGTAATGAATGAAGAATAAAATAGGGTTTGGTCGAATCACACAAAAAACATGCAAGTAGCGAAAACGGAAAAGAAGATTAGATAAACAGAAATGTTATCACAGATTGAAATTCTATATAAAATAGTTAGCAAGGTTGAACATGTTTATAGAATTTTTTTAACATTTCAAAACAGGTGGAAACCTAAAGCATTTTCCGCATACATGTATCTGTTTGTCAGTGAAACAAATTGAAAATTAGTAAACATAAAATTGGGTTAAACGTCCTACTATTTTGTTTCGAATTGGGCTAATGAAGACAGACATACATGTATGCCATACAGTGCCACAGCCTAATCTTTTATCAAATTCAAACTGCAAAGGGATCTTTTAGGTGCAGGTCGAGGTGTACACTGGACCTTGTTTTTTGTCCCATCCTAACAACTAGACAGCCGTCCTTGTCAGGCCCTCAGTCTGCAGGACTGACAAGGGGAAACCACGTCGGAAAATCTGGATGAAGTTTCTCGGTCATTGCAGGAATCGAACACCCGAATCCAAGGCTAGCGAGCCAGTGTCTTACCAACTTAGCCACTGTGGCCCCCAAAGTTAATAAAAATACATAATTTTCAGTAATGTCTAAATTAATTTTTTTTAGCGTCATTTAAAACTTTCAAGCCAAAATGTCTAAAAGTACATGTACTATCAAGTCTAAAATGGTTCATTTTTGTTCAGTATTAACAAAGACATCATGAATTGAAAATCTGTCAACATTTGGTGTGCCTCGCAAATGATACATAGGACATACATGTAGTGAACACAAGTGTGTCGTTATAAGTTGACAAATGTGTGTTATACATGTACATGTATAGGGCTACCATGTATACAAACAGTGGTATTATTATACATATATATGTACATGTACATGTAGCTAGCACTCCATCACCATGGTTTATTATGTACTAGGGGCCTGGGTTCGCAAACTTTTAACTAAGATAAAAATCCAAATTTTAGTAATTTGATTGGATAGTTTTTGATTGATTTTAGTGATTAGCCAATCAAAATTGAAGTATCTACTAAAATTTGGATTTTATCTTTGGTTAAAATTGCGAGAAACAGGGCCCAGAACTTTATCTTTTAGGCTTTCAATTTGGGCAGACGGTTTTAAGAAACAGCGGCAGCTCCTTATATGGTAATGTATGTACACAATTCAAAAAACAGAATACCCATTATCTTACACAAGGTTATTTCAGATGACAAACCAGGATTTTTTTGTTTATAAACATTCCCTATATCTCGTGACCTTTCCAGCGCTCTCTTGTTACTTTAAGTCAATCCTTTAAGTCCTGTTAGCTTTTATGGTCTTTCCAGCATCCAGTGTAAATCCCTTTATTTCCATTCTCTTTTACCAGACATGCCATTTCCTAATCAAATTATCGATGTTTGCCAAACTCGTATTCAAATATTTTACCATTTTATAAATTAGTAGAGAAACTTCAACATTATTTTCCTGTTTACTCTTTCAGCAGATGAAGAAGAAATTTGTATATATAGTTCAAATGGGATAATTCAAATTGCACGTACAAATTGGATTTTCGAGGACTCGCTTGCCACTTGTTGAATAAACAGTTCCCTCCATGTACGAAATATCAATAATTTTCTTTGCATTTTATCATGTAACTTGTTTGAGAGCCATTCAATAAAAAAACAAGACGAATACAGTAATTTGAACTGTAAGAGAGAGAAATGGAGTATTAACATCCATTGACACAAATTAGGTCCTTTCGGGACTAACATATGGTTCAATTTTATTTCAATAAATTTCTTGTGCGTAGGGGTCTTTAGCTAATAGCAGTGGGGGTAAACCGGAGGGCCCAGAGAAAACCCACAAGGTTGGACAAACGACCTTACTCCTTGCCACCTACAGGGATTTGAAACCACTCCGATTGACTAAATGACAGACTTTTGATACAGCGCGTGCACACTAACCATTCAGCCATCCAACAAACCCCCCCCCCCCCCAGTTTGAATTGTAAAATAAAACCTGAGAATATCTATTGATTAAAACGATAACGGCTCTTGTCATCCCATGGGGGCGAGGTACAGTAACATGAATAAATTATTGGAACTTATACCAAGCAGAAACCAATAAAAAAAATCAAACACAAGAATTCATCGATTAAAACAAAAATAACATTTTGAATAAATTATTGGAATTTCTCCAGGCCAATTTACCGGTGCATGCAGATCTGTCAACCTCAAATAAGAGCTGCAAAATGGACTAATGAAGACAGGCATATGTCATACAGTGTGCTATGAGGGAAATTTTGCCTGGGCAGTGCCACTACGGCCTACTCTTATATCAAATTTCAACTGTCAAGGGATCTTTTACATGCACGCCAATGTGTACATGTACACAGGACCTAAGTTTCCGGACCATCCAAACAACTAGACAGCTGTCCTTGTCGGGCACTACAACCAGGATCAATGACAAGGGAGAACCACACCGGAAAATCTGGATGAACTTTCTTAGCCAATGCAGGGAACAAACACCCGACCTCCAGGCTAGCGAGCCAGCATCTTACCCACTTAGCCACCAGAACCCACATAATTATTGAGATATTACTATTATTAGAGCAGAGCAAATTTCTTCAAAACAAAAAATCAAAGTATTTTATTTAAGAGGGGCATCGACACGATTGCAAGCCAGAATAATTTGTGATCATTAAAGTGGCATCATGGAAGACTGATAATGTAAAGGGAATATTTGGAAAATTCCGTCAAATTGCTTCACTTTAAAGCAGAGAAAACCTTA
This sequence comes from Patella pellucida, assembly GCA_917208275.1. NCBI lineage: Eukaryota > Metazoa > Mollusca > Gastropoda > Patellidae > Patella > Patella pellucida. The sequence goes on from OU795039.1 coordinate 72,096,988, forward strand.
TTTTAAAATCAGTGTAGCTGCAATTGTCATTCTTACCGTTGTTTCAATAATAAACAAAATCACGATTATCCATTATTACGGTTAATCATCAACAGCTGTTAAACCGCAGATCGAATTCAAATCTGTTGAAAACCGGACAAATTATACAGCATAGAGAGTTGATATTGGTCTTGTCTTGTTAATTATTGTACATGGGAAACCATACCAGACATTGCGGTAGTTACATCTTACGAGATAGTGACTGGTTACACGTATACTGGGACAATGTCATGTTATTGTCCCTTCCGAGTCAAATAAACACTTTTCATTGTTTATGCTTGAATATACGTTAATTAGGTGAATATGATACTATAATTTTATCTAAAATCAACTAGTGTACATGTATAATTATTCTTTGCCAAGAGTGATAATGCTACTTCAAGTGTTGAAATAAACTGACCAATTTTAAAGGAGTTACTTAAACCAGAATTATGCAAAAGTTAAATCTGCCTAGAAAGGTATTTCTTTAGGTTTTGAAGGAGTTACGTCAACCAGAATTATACAAAAGTTAAATCTGCCTAGATAGGTCTTTCTTTAGGTCTTTAAATGTATCAACAATTAATTAGACAAATATTAACCTGGCAAAACCATAAACAACTCTACATGCCATCTGAAAGGGCTGATTTTCCACCAATCTTCAGTTCAACGGCCGTTGATGATTAACCGTAAAAATGAATAATCAAGACTTTGTTTATTATCGTAACAACTGTAATTGTGACAATCAAGACTACAGCGTTATTAAAAAACAATTTCACGGCTGAGAGTGAAATAATTTGACTGAATTTTCCGCTGATCTCCTTTTGTAAGCTGTTTATCTTATCTTCCATTATGCTGCTTTAATCACAGCTAGCCCGAATTTAATATAGAACATTATATTAAACTATTATTTGCTAACTATCCAACCTATTTCACACATTTTTCATCTTGAAATAAGATCTCTCAACACACTGATGTTTAAAAAGGTATTTGTGGTTGTTGGGCACATGGCTGGCCAATTATTGAATCAACCAGACTAGTGTCATAATAATCTTATATATTAAAACCAACCAGACCATGTACTGTAATAGTTCTTATAAAACTTAAACTGTTTTAGTCACAAAATATTGTTCATGTCTATGGCTTCGATATTTAAATGTACAATACAGATTCAAGGCTACAACTCGTATATAGTACAATGCAACGGATGAAATTGGGTTTAACATCCTACATTTCTGCAACTAACCTGGGCTAATTGAAGACGGGCATACGCCATTCAGTGTGCTATGAGGGAAATTTTACTTGCATGCCAATGTGTATACGGGACCTCGGTTTTTCGTCCCACCCAAACAACTAGGCAGCTGTCCTTGTCAGGCCCTCCATTTGTATCACTGGCAAGGGGAAACCACGTCGGAAAATCGAGATGAACTTTCTCGGCTAGCGAGCAAGCACCTGACACACTTAGCCACGTGATCCCCTATATATATAGTACATACATGCAGATGGAAATCAAATAAATAAATAAAATGTATTTTAACGCCCTACTGTTCAGGGCCCGGTTTCTCGAAATCTTAACTGAAGATAAAATCCAAATTTTAGTAGATACTTTAATTTTGATTGGCTAAGCACTAAAATCAATCAAATATTATCCAATCAAATTTTATTATTCAAATTACTGAAATTTCGATTTTATCTTAGTTAAAATATCATGAAATAGGCCCCTGGATTTGTGCCTGACCTTATGTGAGACAGATCATCAGATGCCATATCCCGAGACTTGGACTTTCAGAGAATTCGTGTGCATGAATTTGGCTTCATAGAGTCAAAAGAATCATGCAGCAATAAAAAGACATAACAGATCCAAATGTTGATGACGAACTGATCTAAGACATTATAACTATTTTCACGATCAATTAATCAATTCGTACATGCAAGATGATTTATAGAAAATCAATTAACTAACTGCATCAGGTGAATCCCCAATGTAAAGGATTTTGACAATCTCAAATGGAATTCGTTCTTTATATTTTGTAGCAACAGTAAGCCATGACAAGCTGTTACAACTACAACATTGTAAAAACCATTGATAATCAATACAAGTCAAGTGTGAAGGAGTAGAACATTTATCAAACAGATTCTTCTCTAACGGTTCAATTTCTTCCTTTTTTCTTCACACATTACTAATGAGTAAATCATGACTAACTAGCTGGTTGTACTTGGGCTCACGTCATGTACAAAATTTGTTCACAGACATGTAAAACTAAAAGCTAGCATAACGTTTTTGCTGTTTTACTCAAGTCTACAACTAAGTATGTTCGATAAATGTACATACATGTAAAAAAAATCTATCAAAATCCCAACCGATCAATTCCTTTGTTCGATAAATATACAAATGTAAAAGTCAGTAGGTCCTTTTTTTACCCAAAGTCTACATCATTTTGCATTACAAGGAAATAATAAAGCACGTCAAAAGGTAAATATTATTATTAGGGATGCAGTGCACAGGAAATAATAATGCAACCCTGACCAGTGACCTGTGTGTCATCAACTTTGACCCTATCGACATGCAGCATCGTGCTCGAGTGATAATATAAACAATTTGATTATCCTGTCTATTTAAAAGGAGCTAAATCGCTACATTTGGGACCTAGAAATTCACCATGGTGCGTCGCAACGCATACAATAATACTGTAATATGAATGTATATATTATAAACTGATTTACATTCAATGGTTTCCATTTACGACAAAATAAGCAAGCAATCGCAATCAAATTCACATTTCTAGCGTCTAGTTATTCCAGTCAACAGAACTCCGTTTGGTTTGATGCAATGTGTCTAGCCTTGTCCCCCGAGTCTCTCAATACAACTGGGGCTGAAGCGCATTATGGTACACCAAGCCTGGAAATAAGGCACCTGTCACTGACAATGTCAGACACAAATCCAGGCATTGGCAGGCACAAAACCTCTGGTGCCTGTCATTTTGTCAGGCACTGATTTGTCTTTTTTAATGATATTATTAATACATGTCCTGCACTAAGTTGAAAATGTCAGGTACTATTTCATTAGTGCCTGACATTTTATTTTGTCAGGTACATCTAAAATCTTTATTTCCGGGCCTGGTACACGATTCGTGTACCAATTTTTAAAAATTATTTTATCTTAAATATGGGATATTAGAAGCTCATCTTTTCCCGGTAATTAAATTTACCATTAATTTGTGTTTTCGATGGCGAAGATTTTGGAGGATTTTCAGTTACAGACTTATGTCCTTTTATATTATATATCAGCACATCAAACTGATTTTGTTTCCTGTTCAGACTGTAGTTTAATTATATAGTGACCAGAATAATAAATACTGAAAAACAATTAATTTGTCAATCAGTCGAGGCTGTCTCATGCTTTGCAGTGAGCGAGTGCAAAGCACCGTATATAATATAAAACTTCGAGCAGGAATTTAAAGACATTAATTTCCTGTGATATATTACAAATGACAAGTGCTGTATGGAGATTTTATGGGGTCTTTAGTGAAAGAAAACATTGTTATGGCTACCATTCCTTGTCTTGCAGATCATATTATGATATGAAAATGAACTATGTGGATGGACTAGTGGAAATTAATGTCAGGTTAGTGCTAACAGCATACGACACATCAGTGCTTGACTACTCCGAGATCAAACACGATAGCAGATGGCGACCATCTTGTTTACTGTCGCACTACTTTTAAACTGATCTGCAAAAACCACGGTAAAAGTTGGAAAATGAGGCTTTTTCCATATCCTGTAGGTAGTATAGCTATACAATCTTCTCCATTATATAAAGCTTTCAATGTTTCTATTTGTTTATCTTTAAGTTTAATCGTAGTGACGCCTAAATTAGCTTTAGAAAACTGTACAGCTACTAAAAAACCTTCTTCCATGGGCGCAGCCATCTTGAATTTGTTACTATTTTCATTTCACTATGTGAAGAGTCTGTGCTATTTTTAGATATAAATAGACTCGTGGGAGTTATGCGGATGTTGCAACGTAGAACTTTGAGTAAATTGGTTGACCCCCCAGTTTCAAATATTTATACTGTTTCTTTTGCAAATTTTTAGCAAATGTTTATGTTTAGAACTATTGTAACCTAACAAAGGTAAATTTTTTTACAATTTATAGCGAATTAAGTTTTCGTCTCTGAGAGACGAGCGTAGTATTAAACATGGCGGCTATCTGCCATCATGAGTATTCTTGAAATAGGTACACATGATGTAATCGTATGTGCTAACAGTAGACTACTAATTTTTTTAACATTCTATTTATTATAAAACTTAAACCAATGAAATTTATTTACATGTATAGTATATATCAATTTACCGTAACCTTTTTATTTATTGGTTACAACACTCTCACTTAATTACAACCAAAGTTATTGCGTCCCAAAGCGACAACCAATCAAATTGCTTATCTCTGCTTACCCTAAGCAGAAAATGCCCATCTTCGAACTCCGTCAAGGTATTGACCTAATAAACACCTACATCAAGTTTGAATATCCTAAGGAGAGTTATTATGTTCCAAAGTCTCGGCCAATCATATTGCTTATCGCTCTGCTTACCCTGAGCAGAAAATGCGCATTATTGAACTCAGTCAAGGTATTAATGAAATGAACTATATACCAAGTTTCATCACTCTAACTTAATTACAACTCAAGTTATCGCGTCCCAAAGCATCAACCAATCAAATTGCTTATCTCTGCTTACCCTAAGCAGTAAATGCTCATCTTAGTCAAGGTATTGATGAAATAAAACTATATACCAAGTTTCATCACTCTCACTTAATTACAACTTAAGTTATCGTGTCCCAAAGCATCAACCAATCAAATTGCTTATCTCTGCTTACCCTAAGCGGAAAATTTTCATCTTCGAACTCCATCAAGGTAATGACCTCATAAACACCTACACCAAGTTTGAATATTCTAAAGAGAGTTATTGTGTCTCAAAAAGTGTGACAGGCGGACAGACAGACGGACGAACCCATTTTAATAGTCTCCTGCTTTCTTCGAAAGGCGGGGGACAATGAAATGGGGTTCAACGTCTGCTTCAATTGGGCTAATAAAAACGGGAAAACAACGCCATGCAGTGTGCTACATGTATGCGGGAATCTTTGAATGAGAAAAAAAAACGGTAACTATATATACATGTAATTATATAAAAATATGCACGGCCGAAAGAACACAAACTTTTTTTGGTTTTTATTGCCTTCTTCATATGGAAATATTTTTGATTCAAATAAAATGTTATTATTAATGATTTGAAAATTAAAATTGTAACAAACACCAACTTTAGCAAGTTTTCGTGGCTTTACATAGTAGATCTGTGTTTGAACCAGCTCATTTAATTTTGTTTAGAAAATTCAGTAGCACAGTATACTATGCTAAAAATAATATTGACTTACACTGTAACGACCTTAAATAATAATATTAAGTTCAAAGTGTCAAGTGAATACTCTAGGGGTATTCCCAACTTTTAATGCATCTTTATTTACATTTAAAAAGTGATAAACTGAAAGTATTGCCATTTTATAAAATATCCCGATGTAGTGATAATTTTTAAAAATATCCCGATATCTGTTTTCAGGGATATTGCCCAGCTGTGATAAGGATTATTTGTATGGCTTTCTTCTCACAAGTGACTACGGACCTATAATTGCACGAATTACATTTGTAAATTATCGATCTTTAAAAGTAGGTGCAGGAGGACCGCACTACATTGTATACGCAAAACAAAAATCTACAAGATAAACCTGCGGACAAGACAGAAAATAGACATTGAAAAAAATAAACAATTTTATTATCAAATCAAGTGAATGGATCCGGGGAGCCAGCCGTAAGCGTCCACTGCGCTGTACAGTCCCAAGCCTGTTGTGGTACAGGCTTCACTAAAATGATTCACAAAAAAGACGTAACAAAAATAATGCGACCAATCTTGACAGTGGTCGTATCTTCAATGGCGATAGTCTACCAGTTGACATGGGGTGTTAGAATGTCAAATAATTTTAACAATAGGGCGATAATCCTGACAGAATTTCGGAAAACACTTTAATGACGATTATCGGCAATATGGACATGTTCTGTCAGCTCTAATTCAATGTGGCGAGCTTAATAATGGGAATTCCTCTTTAAAAGTTTAATAAGAACAACTGCAGTGAGCAATAATGGCAACAATTTCACCTGACATAGGATGACCTATGAACTTTGGACAACCCAGTATTGAGTTAACATTGTATTTGTTACATTGTATTCATGTAAATAATAAACAGGATTTTAATGGATGTTTAATTGTATATATCATGTGTGTCATACGGTACCTCCACTGTACGACTTTGCTTGTGGGCGATTTGACTGGCATTCATAGCATCTATACACATTAAATTCTTAAAATTGTTTACATTAAAATTCTAATATACAGAATGCACAATCACCTACCGTAGTTCAGAGTTCAGACTAATCCATCCCACAAAAAGTGTAGGCTATTGCGAGGTCTGGTAATGTCACGCAAGGCCTTATAAAATTGTATAATTATATCACAGAAGTTTATCATTTTTTCCCGGTATATGCTGACATTGACCGAATGGCGAATGGTTACTCAACCGTGCTAATCTAGGGCATTATTTGATAGCCACAAAGACTGTTCGTTCTCACTACTGTCAATATTTTGACAAGCTTCGTCGATGGTATCCATCTTCGATGAAACATCGAAGAACGAATCGTAAACTGTGGATATAAATTAGAAAAAAATAACTTACCACTAAAGGATTGACCATGTCAAATAAACACAGTTGCGTAAAGAGTTGCGAAGGTAGGCTAGTCGACACCAAATGTCGAAATGAAAGCCGATTTGTGGTAGCCGTGTAGATTCAACACTACAAGTACAACTGTTCAAATGTACGCTTCAGTTTCCACAAAGCCAGCCTACAAAAAAACAATCTCCTTACAAAATCGATCCAATTTTACATAATGACTACGTTATTTTCCAATATCTACGGCGTCGCTAATCATCGGTAATTACTGCACAAGTCAACAAGAGTTCGCCTATCGTATCAAGTATGTAGCAATGTAAAACCACTAGTAGTACACAGTGAAGCTAACTTGCCCAAAAAACACACTTTCTAATCTCTCATGACCTAACCGGAAGCACTTCTTCTATTTTCTTCTAGCGAGTCGGCGCGCATTTTCTCGTACCGCTTGAGTTATCTTAAAAATGTCTTTCATTTATCCATAGATCGTATATATATAGGCCTACAGTTCTATGATTTATCATTATCCCATTCCTTACTCAGTGGAATTACGTTGCTGTGACTCCACTTTCGTCATTTTTTTTAGAGTTATCAGCGTTACGATTTTAATTAATTTACGTCATCTCTATAACTAACTCTCAAGAGAAGAGAAGACATTTTAATTCATTTGTTCAAATCAAAAAGCAAAACAGAGTATTCAGTCTCAGCCGACATACATACTCTGCATTACTATAGTCTATAGGCTAACTACTCTGCATTATTCTATAACTACATGCAACTACAGCCAAATATCATTGCATACGGGCATTAAATACAACCATTGAATAACCTATAGGTATAGTTATATTCAATGGCCATTGAATAACCTATAGTTGTAGGCCTACTCAGGGCCGGATTAACCATGGGGCACAGGCCCCAGGGCCCCCTACATTAGGGGGCCCACCACAAAAAATCTCAGTTGCGTCCAGCCACCCCCTCTAGAAATGCCATCATTTCATAGCACTGGCATTTATCACGAGGGCCTGATTAACCATGGGGCACAGGCCCCAGGGCCCCCCACATTAGGCCCCCCACAAAAAATCTCAGTTGCGTCCAGCCCCCTCCTCTAGAAATGCCATCATTTCATAGCACTCGCATGGATTGGTCCACTGAAAAAACGCCAGAATGCGCTAATTTTGTGGCAAAATTTTATTTTTTTCCCGGGGAGGTAGCCTACTTCTAGTTCTAAATGGCACCATACAAGTGCCTGAAATGCCGGGAAATCATGTTCCGGCCTCCAATTTCTGAAATTTTCCAGAAAAGTAAGGCGCTCCCACCAAAAAAATTGACAACCTTTCAATTATAAAATAATACACTTGATTATGATCACATAGTGATGCTCCTAAGGCACTGATGAGTCGGTCGGTTTTAATGGCGCCTACACCTGATCCATATTTTCTTATATCTCTTAGGCCTACATGGAGGCTTTCGGGCGCTACCACAGGCGCGGATCCAAGGTGCGGACACCAGAAGCAAATGCTCCTCCAAAAAAATCTACCGCCATATGAAATACAAAATTGCCACTCAGATATTATCCTACTGGCAGAAAAACGTGTTTCCTGCATCGTTATTTTCAAAATTTTCTAAGGGAGGACCCCAGACAAGGGTGCCGCCCCCATAGGCGAAAGGCCTCTCCTTCATCTCTTTCTGGGTCGGCGCCTGATCCACCATATGACATTAAAGGGTTCGTTTTGGTCACCCTTATTCACATTTGACAGGACCTTGTTGGTCTTTGGGGGCGCCGCCACCAAATTACATGATGAGAGACTTTCGTTCTGGTCGCCGTATCCACGTCGCATTATGGTGTTTCGGACTAGTTCTAGTTTAGAGGATAAGGATTTTCTCATTTTTGTGTGCCTTACATCAAAATGAGAAATAGCGCTGCCGAAATTGACACACGGGAGCGACGTTGATTGCAGCTCCAAGTGGGTGGAAAACGCGTTTGAGACAGTCTAATTTCCAAATTTTTCGGGCGGAGGGGACTATACACAGAGAGAAAAAAGTGGGTCAGTTGACTCATTTGGGTGAGTATCCATAAAACGACTCACTTTTCGTTGACTAACTTGAGACTTACTTGAGACACACATGGGACTCAAATACTATGTTAAAAGACTCATTTTTGTGACTCGCCCAAAAATCCATAAAACGACTCGTTAAGTGAGTCAAGTGACTTGTCTGTTAAAGTGAGTTCTTTGACTATTTTATTGAGTCTTGTGACACAGCAGGTGAGTAACGGGGCTAACTGTAGTGAGTCGAAAGACTAGTAAAGTGAATCAATGCAAATAGATTAGAGTCAAATGACTAGCCTACACAACGAGTCAAATGACTCCACATAAGCCCGAATCCTATTAAAATACAATTTCATTTCATTTTACTGATTTTTTTGGCGGCGCACAAAGTTGCCGAAAAATATCGGTAGATACTAAAAACCAATACGATTCCGGTATGTCACATTTTCCAACAACTTATGTCTGATGTATCAACCTCTGCCTCAGTGTCATGATTTGTTCCTCCTTTGAACTAACCAACTAGTTAGCCGAACAATCAAATAATATAATACTATTTTTCTACGCCTGTATGATCATTAATTTGTCATATTAAAAGTTGAATAACAGCGAATATATAAGTATTTTATTCTACCAATTCAAATATTATAAATAAAACACATTTATATTTTTAATTCACACAGATATAGTAAATGCTCACTAAGAATCAGTTCAATGTTCCCAAAACACATTAACATTTGAAAAGTCTAAGAAATCTTTCGCATTTCCAATACCATAAGTTGTTTATTTATCCGTGACATCACCTTCTCTGTTTTCTGCAATGATACAAAAACAAATTTTCCAGACTAACATAAATATTTCAGTGTTTCAATCATTTTTTAAAGTTTCAGCTGATGTTTAAATGTAAAATATTACTACACCAACCCTCCAAATTAAGTGAAACTTACCATTTCAGTGGGACAAAGCATTTTCTTTATGTCTTCTTGTAATAAAGTTGAACCTGTTTTAACAGTAGCATCAAGTCAGTCCTGAAAAAAAAATCCAAACAACTTACAAGTAAATTTCCGAATCGCTTTATGTTAGATTTAGTAACATATAAAACTTGCAAAACACTGACATTCAAATTGCTTCATTCTGAGCGAAGATATGAGTGCTTGGAGATGTAGCATATGTTTTTCTTGTTTTTATGGAGCGGTACTGGACAAAAAATTTACCTTTAAATTTTCTAATCGCTGGGGCATTCTAGAGAGTTACTTATGGGTTATAGTAACGTCTAAATTTTAGTTTAAAATACAAGATTTGAAGCCAAAATAAAGACCAGCAATAGGAAGATTTGGCTCTTAAGTCAAATAATGCATCTTTAATGTTTAGTCTTAAGCCTGTTAGACGTACGAAAATCGTTTCATATTATTGACAAAGTATAATAAAATATAATAGTGATCTATTATTGACTCCGTTGTGATTTAGAATTTACTTTTTTCGTACTCTGTTTGCATAGTAAATGTGACTCATTTATGAACTACATGGTGACTCGCTTTTGACTCCGTCTTATTAGCCTAGTAACTAAGTCTAGGCCAATGTGCTTGTACTCTGGGCCTAAAGTCAAATTGCCTAATGTAATTTGTTCAATACCATTACATGCAGTTAAAGATTTCCAGATAAATTACTAACTGGATAATAATAATTTCTTAACGCCACGAACGATTTAATAAATTTGAATTCTTAATGAATATCAAAATCAGTGGCCTATTTAATATTATGCCGCTTAATCTATAAAATAGTTAACAAAGTATTGTATAATGTATTACCCTTAACAAAAAAAAACACAAGTCATTCACCTTTTTTATTGTAGATTCTTGTAGATGCATTGGATTTTCTTTTAGGCCAATACGGGTCCAGTCTTCGACAAACGGCCGCCCAAAACTTCCACCCACAATTCATTTCACCGGAAGGACTCACTCTTGACCAGCCCGTGACTCACTTAGGACTAAAGTCATCGCTGATTTTTTTAATAACTCGAAAGTGACTAGTTGGTGACTCAGAAGTGTCCATGCAAGTTTCAATGAACTGAGTCGTGTGCCGCTAATCTGAGTGAAAAGACTCATCTTTCTGAGTATTTTCTCATAACTCACCAAAATGAGTAAGTTTTACTCATTTTTGACCCACTTTTTTCTCTCAGTGTATTGACGTCCCCAACACTCTGCTGCACCCCCACCTTTACAATCTTACTTACGGCCCTGCCCCAGACCCCGCTTACGGGGCTTCGCGCCTTCGGCGCTCGCGGTCGGTGATCAGGGGCCCCCCACATGTTCCAGGTCCCAGGGCCTCCACCATGGTTAATCCGGCGTTGCCGTTGGTTGTACTTGTAAATCAAGTTTACAAGGTTTTCGAAAATGGGATATAACTCTGTAAAGGAAGAACGCAAAAGTCTGAATAAAGACGAAGATCACCTTTTATTTTCAGTGTAAAAGTACCACCACCCCAAAAGTGCCCCCCCCCCCCTCCAAACTAGTTACAACACTGCAATGGTTTGTTTTTTCTTCTTTTGATTGGATATTTGTCATTAAGGAAATAAAAAATAAATTCTTTGTGCATCATTTGCATTTTGGTGGAGATTAAACTGTAAGTGTTATATTTGTTTCCACGATGGAAGAAGTTCGTGACAAACATCACAAAGTCGGTTAACTGGTTATATTATCAGCTGTGTGGTTTATTTACTTTTTACTGATCGATGTAAGTTTAAGAATTAACGTGTAGATTTATTAAACACCTGTTAAGTTTCTAGAAAAGGACAGCCGTGCGCTTGTGTTGTAGTGAAGTTATCCAATATTAACCATGGAGTAAGTCGAGGGGGAGGGAGGCGGCGGCTCTGGGCATTTATTTCGGGAGAGGGAAGGGAGGGGGGTATACTGAGATGTATTTTATGCAATAACATTTATAGTCCTGGGATCTGACTATGGTTCTGTTGGAAAGTTTAAGTATAGGCAGAATAGTTTTGAAGAATTGTTTATTTTGGACTTCGGTGGACACTCACCATGTGGTAGGTTATTCCCCTATGACGTCATGAAAGATGACCGCTGAGGTTATTTCAATTTTATCCCACTTGCTATAGTTTTCGGTCAATGTCTATGAAATAAAGATCAGAATAAAGATTTCTAGGCGAACTAAAGCGAAAAATAAATTCATTATTAAACTTTTATTAATTTTTCACGAAAACTCATATCAAATTTTTAAGGAACAGCACAAAAAAGCGAATGGTAAGTTCCTCTCTATAAGTAATAAACAAACTATACATTTTTGGAAAGCTTATAATACCAAGAACACACATCCATAGAGTTCCAAGCAAAATGTCTGCTATAACGCGATTTGGGGCCAGATGAAAATTGGCAAGTAAATGCTATATTTATACTTACAATTGTGAAGTTGACATAAAATTAAATATTATTGGCGAAACATCCTTTGCCTCCATCCTCGACAAAGAATAATTATGGTATTGATTAAATTTTGATTTAAACCAAAATGCATAAAACATAACGGCAAGGGAAACCAGAATTTTGGAAATCCAAACAATGCAAACATTTTAATTAGTTTCGGGGCCCCTGAAACTACCAAACTCGTGTCCAGCCTATCCCTAAAAAAAGGGGGGGGGGGGTAGGATGTTAAAACGTGTTGCAAATTTCTGCAGAAATACGCTGACAATTCGTATATTATTCATCGGCTACAAAAAAAGAAAGAAAAATGTTTCCTTTTTATACAAAAAACTATTTATTGCCATTGCATGCAGAAAGATATGGTGTTAAAACGTGTTGCAAATATTTGTATTACATGGTACTCATGGTAGGCCTTAAATTATCATATAAATGAACAATTGGTATTTTGATCGAGTTTTTCACAGCAACAAGTATTTTTATATTTAATCAAAAAAAATTCAATAAACAATTTATGGTTAGTTCAAGGAGAGAGTGCTATAGATGGTAGACAATAATTAAATGTTGTTTAAATGCGTATTTTCATAAACTTATTATGCAGATAGGATAGATGTTTATATGATCGGTCAACTTGGATATAAATAAGAAATAGGCGTTCTGAATTCAATGCAACAAAGGAGGCTTATGAAATTTTGCAGTCTATTAGTTTATTCTAATTTGATTAAAATACATATCTATATTTCCTTTCGGTTTTCGTCGCCCGCCTTTCAAAGAAAGCTGAAGACTGTTTAAATGGGATCGTCCTTCTGTCTGTCCGTCACACTTTTTGGGACACAATAACTCTCTTTCTAATTGAGTATCTTCTGCTTAGGGTAATCAGAGATAAGCAATTTGACTGCTTGATGTCTTGGGACATGATAACTTTAGTTCTAATTAAGTAAGTATTTGGGAATTATTATTATTGGAATAAATATGTCCTATGTTAGTCTCGCAAGGATCTGGTGAGATACATTCACTGGAAGTAGCATAGTAAACATGTAACTATCCGCCTTGCCAACCTCTTAACTTGTAAATTTAAACGCTTATAACGCACCTACACCCAAAAGTCAACAATAATTGCCACACTGAACGGAATAAACTAAATGGTGGAGCTTTGGTGGTCTGCTTCCAGATACTAGTTCATAAAACAAAATAACACCATTAATGCAAGAAACTGAGCATAGATGACAAGTTCCCTAATACAGAATGCAGTTTATTTCAGGACATCGTAATGCTAAGGGGTGGGGGGATAAGGGCTATACAAAATAGGAATTACATCCCAATTTGTTAGAACTTCCGTGGTCTGAATCCATATATTAGTTCATAAAACAAAATACTAGGCACTAATAATGACATCCCATTACGAGGCTCAGTGCATTAGTGTAACGTATCTTCTAAGGAGAAGAGGTGGGTTTTGGACAGGGGCTGGGGGTTAACAGAAGGAATTATACATCCCAATTGGCGGGAACTTTGGTGGTCTGTATCCATATATAAGTCATTACACAAAATGCCAGCCGTTAATGACAGCCCTTAACGAGGCATTGAGTGTAAATGTCAAGTAAGTTCATCAATCGCATTGCTTATATATACTAAGCAAAAAAGAAACGCCAGGTTGGTATGTTACTCTGAATAGACGCATTGCATAAAACTTGAACCCGGGAAATGCTCTCAAAAACGCAACCAGACTTCTGAGATGGTAATGTGTTCTCCATGATTTTCATGTAAATAAACTCATGTAACACTACAGATAACAGACGATCAGCATAGTTGGCAGTTCTTTATTGAGAACATAGAATAGACATAGATCGGAAGGAGCTCTATTCAAGTCTGACTTACTGTCAGTTAATTCTGGCTTTATTAAGCATACAGTCATTAAGAATAATGATACATGACAGATTAACTTATTTGGAATTGAGATTATAGTTTCTATAACTGCACCGCATCTTTCCTTTAAAGTCGCGAAGTTCTGCTGAGTGTTAAACACATAGAACATGTGTAGATTATAAATAACATATGAATAAATAAGATATTTAATGAGATAATGCGTTTTGTCAAAACGAGCAGAGGTCATTCGTGTGTTGCCCGTAAATAACATATTGAACACATTAGCAGAAGTTGTATATAGTTGAAAACGTCCAATATAATATAATTTCAAATCTAGCAAAGTTCTATGTATAAATTACTTTGTCACACTCATGCTGCCCTATGAAATGCACCACGATATCTCGCTGAATCATCCACACTACAACGTCAGCAGCATGACTGCTCAGAGTAACCTGCAGGGGCTACGAAGACTCGACGCTAACCACATTGCCCAAGCCGTTGCCAATCGCTTTCAGGTCAATGTTCGGATCATCTGCATGCTTCAGCAACGCTTTCGGGCCACCAACAACACGGATCATCGCCCCCGAACTGGTAGACCATGTTGTACGACAGCCTGTCAGAACCCCTTGGCACAGGCATCTGAGACAGCACGTTAGACACTGGGAACACACGGAAGACCCACCAGTACCGATATAGTGCGCCGACGTCTAACCAGGGACCTATTCTCACCCTTCGTCATCGACGTGAGCATCTTTAGTTTGCCCAACAACACCAGAACTGGCGACATTGGCAATGGAGAACTGTTCTGTTCACAGATGAGAGTCGGCATTGCGTATCAACTGCAGATGGCAGGACCAGAATATGGCGTCGACGTGGCCAGCATTATAATGTCCAATGTGTCATGGAACGAGACTCACGGGGAAGTACAAGCATAATGGTTTGTGGTGGAATTGGCCTGAACAAGAGAATCGATCCTCTGGTGTTCCAAATTTTTTTAGGATGAATTCAGAGGTTACTTTACGTTATTAAAATAACGTCGTAGAGCGAGACGAAACAGCCGATGAATGTAGAATGTTCCCTCTTTCCAGCAGTGTTAAGAGGGATTAGCTCTAACCAAACGGAACACTGAGAGGAATATGGGGATTCTTATGCACTATAATTTCATAAAATGTGGCTACCAGTGTGCTGTGGCGTAAACGGAGGCTTCGAGTCCCGTAGGTGAAAGTTATTTTAGTTTTTTCTTTTTTTATATATATATATTTTTTTTAAGCTTTTCTTTCGAAAAATATTTCAGTAACATTGCCTTGTACATGTAATCACGGCTGAATAAACTTTTCAAATGCCCCTTTTCACTATATTAGTATTAGAATTCCTCTCACGAGCTTTAGTTTAGGAAAACATATCAATAAAATAATCTCTATGCATCGCTTTGGCGTCTGCACTTTCAATTGATAAAATAGCTAATCCATCCACTGATCGAACGCAAGTATATCTTTATGCGTTTAAGTAAAAGAACGACCTGTCCAGTGGCGGAGCCACGGAGGGGTATGGGGGGTAGTCACCCCCCCCCCCCCTTTGAAAATCATGGCCATCCCAATTTTGCTAAAAATGACATAAAATTTATGGGGGGGGGGGGGTAGGATCCTTTTCTGTGCATTATATTATATTAAAGTGCAACATCACATGTTAGAAAGGACTTTTCTCGGGTATGTACTTTGTTTTCGTATCGACTACAGCATTCATATGTAAGGGTTAATTTTGTAAATTCCGTGAAGGCCCTTTGGAGGTCCAGGGCACCTGACATTTTGCCAACCTTGCCAAATGGGTAACACAACTGCCGATGTGGTGGTCCCGAAAGGTGTCTCTGTCTCTGTCTCTGCGTTTTGACAAACCTTGCTACTCCAATGGCCGACAAGAGTTTACAATAATGCCATTCAATCACCGGCTCGTGGGTAAACTAGTGACACTGATTTCAATAAGGTGGTTGTCAGTCCTGCAATAATATATTACACATCGTCACGAACTCCGGTAATTAAGCCTGTAATCCCTGGTCGACCTACTCTCTCCCCTAAAGAATTCTTAGTCTTCAGCAATTCTTCTAGTTATTATTGGAAAATAATAGGTCAGAACCATCTTTGTTACTTACACGGAATTTCAGTATTTACACTTTGATGTTCCCTGATTATTGTAACCGATATGTGGATGTTTTGACTTTTGTTCGGGAACTGTTATGATGCTGCCGTGACAAAAACAATGCCGGGTATAGATTCGTGTATCTTTTACAGCCAGAAAGATGAAATCTCACAGATCCTAGCACGATTTTCTTAAATAGATGATCATAAAAAATTGTGTTCATGGCTTTTATAAGACAAACGATAACATATATTGATTTTGTGTGTATTAAAATAGATATCTCATGAAGAATAGTTCCAGTTCTTAAAGAGACATTATTAGGAGTCACGGTGGCTAAGTGGGTAAGACGCTGGCTCGCTAGCCCGCAAATCGGGTGTTCGATCCCTGCATTGGCCGAGAAAGTTCATCCAGATTTTCCGGCGTGGTTCCCCTTTGTCAGTGATGCATACGGGGGGGGGGCGGAAAAGGACAACTGTCTAGTCGTTCGGATGAGACGAAAATTCGATCCCTTGACAGTTGGAATTCGATATAAGAGTTAGCTGTAGTGCCGGTGTCCGGACAAAATTTCCCCCAAAGCACACTGTATGGCGTATGCCCATCTTCATTAACCCGTGTCCTTCATATTTTTAGTATGTTTACTGCAATATATCTTGCTTTATTTTTTGTCTTTTGTAATTTTATAGGTAACAATTATTATCGTGATAAAAATAATATAGTCTTTTATTGGTGCTAGACATAATATGTGTTATTACTTCATCTCGAATCCCGGTGCTGGAATATTTTCTAGGCCGCTACAATCACTGATAAGAATGACATAGTGGGATCTTAGATGTTATAGTGGGAGTTCGAGTTCTATGACCAAGCCAATCTGAACGACAGACTCACCCTACCTGCAGAGAAGTGACTCTGACACAGTGAACAGCCATGATATCTACATACCGTTATCTGAACGTCACATGTCGCGAGGTCAACGCACAGAAGGCAGTTTGTAAACAAACAAACGAAAGCACAATGACTTCGACGAACAGAAAACCTGCGTCGTATCAGGGTTGTCTGTGCAAAAACATGGACACAAATGGAGATTGAATAATAAACCTCGGAAGAAAATGGGATTTTAACAGTATGAGCAAGTTTAAACGGACATTTGACACACGCGGGGGCCGCACTATTGGCACTATTTCGTGCTTCGGTCGGGTCTATTTCACATAATTAATATACACAATGATTTCTGCTAATGATTTTAGCGTGGGGATTGACTAAATAGTTAATTTATTTCAGTTCTAGACGAAAATTTCAAATTTTAAAAAAATAGCCAAATTCTGGCTGGGATTACTGAGCAAAATGGCCCTTCACTGGATACGTGCGAAAAAAATGCCAGCTACCATAAATTTCGTCCCGTTAGTTACGTACGGTACCAAGCAAGCGACATTTGACCGGATAACGTCAGTCATTCGATTAACCAAAATTAGCGACCGCCATGCTTTTTAAAATCTACT
Source organism: Patella pellucida (assembly GCA_917208275.1). Classification (NCBI taxonomy): domain Eukaryota; kingdom Metazoa; phylum Mollusca; class Gastropoda; family Patellidae; genus Patella; species Patella pellucida. The sequence continues at coordinate 72,114,739 of OU795039.1, forward strand.
TGTGCTTTGTTTTGATTTCTATCGCTGGTAATGTCTACCCTCAGTTTCGCGCAAAAAAGGCCAAACGCTCGATTCGACAGACCATTTGATTGGCTGAATCCTTATTTCAAGCAGAACACGAGTTAGATAAGAAGTTTTTTAGATCCAAGTGTAGTAAAGCAGGGGCCGCGGAGCGAGCTCGATTTCGGGGGGGGGGGGGGCTACTGACCATACCCCCCCCCCCCCATAACCTTTTTTCGCTTTTTTGAGCTTTTGGCGACATTTTATTTTCACTATTAAAAATTATTGCCGGGACTAAAGCCCCCCTAGCCCCCCCCCCCGGCTCCGCGGCCCCTGTAGTAAAGACAAGTAAAAACGGAATTTTGAACTATAAAAAACGAAACGAATTAAGATCTGTATTTTTATTAGACTGTGTGACTTAATGAGACAAACATATTACCCTTTTTCCTCCGACAAATTAAAGATAGGTTCGCAGAAAAGTATTTATCAGGTGGTTATTTCCAATAAAAGTATGGCAATATTGGTAGCCCATTGAAAGCAGAAATATCCAATCTTACTAGAAAATTCTGGATTCCCCGAAAACCACCCACGGAGTGTAAACAGGACAAAAATGCAAGGGTTCCCCTAATCGACAGCCCGATGATTAGAAATATCTGCACGCGTGATGTCAAAGGTCGCAAGCGAACATTGAGCGCTTTATCTTGATAAACTTTATGAAGAGTTAGACAAAATGACCTTGTTTGTGTCGAGCGGACGTTAAACTCTATTTCTCCCTCTCTCTCTCTCTCTCACACACACACACACACACACCATTAAATCACACAGTCTGTACGCGGAATGTATCTTTAAATTCTAAAGCATTTGTAGGTCAAATTTTTCTCCTATTTATTGTAAATGGGTATTAAAATGGGTAAAGGTCAGCATTCTGTCCAACTCAGTAACGTCTTATGTAAACAATGCACGCGCCATGTGACGTCCCGTGTTGAAGGCAGTCATCTTTTATAGAGATATTAGAAGACTTTCGTAATTCTCTTTAAAGCAGATTGGGAATACAGGCTAATTCGTAAATTTCGATGTCGAATATTTTGAAGAATTGAGTAACGGCATAAGTTATACCGTGTGCTATCTAGGAGTGGGGTCGGGATTTAATTACAGTAGATGAGTCGCTTGTACTTACCAAATTTCGAATGTGAAGTTTTATCACTAAATAGTTTTTTCTTCCAAAATAAGATCTCTCAATTTTGTACTGAAAAGGCTAGCAACAAGTGATACCAACTTCCAAGAGTTCACATGGTTCAGTCAAGGCGCACACTTGTCTCTACACCAGAAATTTCAAAGCAAGTAGATTCTGAGAAATAAGCAAAAGTTGAAAACAAATATTAATCTTAACAAAACCAGTAATGTTTCACTGCATGAACTACATCGTTGTGAAACCCTACATATATGGGTAACATGTGTTTCAGATTGTTATTTAACTGTAAACCAGAATTTAATTTCGTCGAAAACCGCAAATCAATGAAGACTCGTAGAATACTTTATATTGTTTTTTTTAATAGATTTATTGATAATAATGTCAGATAGGTGCAAAATTTAAGGAATGTATAGCGACATTCTTTAGAAGGTAACATTTTAGAATTGTTTGTTTGTTTGTTGTTTCTGAGTATGATGTCTTGTCGATATATTTGTCTTTTGTGTAGCCTAAATCATGTGTGGTGCAGTCCCCCTGCACTTACTTATAGAAAAAAAGTGTCGAAAAGCACTTATCTTTAAGTGACATCAGTTAAATATTCATAACAAAACACAACACAATGTTGGCCTATATGAAATGATGGAATGGGGTTTAACGTCCTACTGGGCTAATGAAGACGTGTATATGCACTATAGTGGGCTATGGGGGAAATTCTGCCAACTGCCAATGATTCTTTTACCTTTAGGCCAATGTGCAGACGGGACAAGAAGTTTTTCATCCCGTCCGAACAACTATACGTTGTCCATTGCCCGACCCCCCCCCCCCCCGTCGTCTAACACCGAAAAGGAGAAACTACACCGGAAAATCAGATGAACCTTCCCCGACCAACACCGGGATCGAACACAGGACCTCCAGGTTGGAGAGCCAACGTCTTATTCACTGAGTCAACGTGGTTCCGAAAATCGTTCTGGCTCCGTGTGGATCTCAGTTTAAAGGAGCTAAGTCTTTAACTCAGTATCATCTTCGACATTTTTTGTCAATTTAAATCAACATTGATGTTGTGAAATTACCGAGAAAGGATGGCCTTCTAGTATCCAATATTTCAGACAAAACAAACATTTTATCATTAGTACACGAATCGTGTATACCAGAATGCGTTTCAACGCAATTTGTAACAAGGGACTCGTAAAAATGAATCTAGATATATTCCTCGCGTCATGTCAAACGATGACGCCATATATAGGGAGTATGCGCAATGTAAACTGGAATAACCATCAGATGCTAGAGATTGTCATTCAATTGAGACTTATCGCGTATGTCGCCGGACATAACTAATTTAAAATTAGAGTAAAACCGGAAACGATTGAATGTAAATCAATTTATGTACATTCATATTACATTATTATATGCGTTTCGACCCATTTGTTTCCGTTTCTAGGTGTCAAACATTAGCGATTCGTCTCCTTTAAATATTCAGAAATAAGATAGAGTGACTTTATTTTCAAAAGAAACGGACGCTAATTAATTGATATTTTGAACCACACATACTCCGATTGATTCAACCGGATGTTGTCTTTATAGTCTGCACCTAACAAAAAATTGAAAATCGTTATGGCAATCCGTGCAGCTCAGTTTATAAAATGCACTTATATAAGTTGAAGACAGAATTATTGATTGAAGTATTGGAGTCACAGAATGAGTTTTATAACCATGTTTTATAATATTGAAAACCACTAGATTGGCTCATTAAAGAGACAATGACACTCTTGTTGGCTTGACAGCTCCAGAAAATAAATAATAGCCTTATTCTAATTACTATAGATATTTAAGTGTCCTACCTGCTGTGTGAATTACACATTACATCATATTTTACTTATCCAGATGGTTGGAAAATATTTTAAAATCCAAGTCACATTTGAAAAGGTTTACGTTAGGCTTTTCAAATCATTTAGTTGAATTTTTCCAATTTTTTAAATTAGCCGTGTTATGAAATTTGTATCATCAATTAATTGGAACATTGTAAAATAATATACTTTGTTGACCAGAATAATGACTGGGGCATATCATTCAGTTACAACAAGAGTGGTATTGAACCTTTAAGATAACAAGATGGCGGGTATTTAATCTCGTTGGGACTTTTTGTTGCTAGCAAATATTGGAAATTGGAAATTGTCACCGTGCTCCTGATGAAAACTCAATGACTGTTTAAATTCGCCATCTAAACACGAATTCTAATAAAAAAAATACCTGAAAAAAATTTCAACAATGTTTGTCACAGAGAGTTAAAGTCGACAGAATTGATGACATCTTATTTGTGAATTTGGGCCTATTGCTGGCGGTTCTTTATATGGTAACTTTAAACTAGTTCTTTGAACTATATATATATTCTTGCTTCTTTTTATAGAGGCATTAGACCTATGGAGATTTTTGCCAATATGTAAATTAAAAATGTGAGACAAATCTGTCAAAAATTTACATGCTATGTTGTTTTTTGCTTTTTTAATTTCTAATTATTAGCCTTTGTCGTAAATGATGTTCTTGTTTTTTTCCTTTTCAAAATTTTTTGTGGATATTTGTTTGCTGCCTCTTATGGGGTGTTTATATACAATAAAAATCTATCTATCCAGTATGTGGCATCTGCCCGGCGCCATTTGCAAAACATTGCACAAAAGTGGAACATTCAAACCCCAGTTCATTTTATTGATTTTCGTTTCGTTTGTGAGCAAAGTTTTCAGTCAAGCACTAAATAACCCGTCATTGATATCTTACAATAGGAATGTATGAATTTTATTATTTTCTGTATTTATATTTCAAGTAACACTTGAAATAACAATAAAAAATACTATTAATATTTTTTAAGAGACGGGTGTTTTGAACTTATAAGTGTTAAATTCCGACATATCGCAACCATTGACATACGAGGAAGTAAAGTGGTGTATTATAATTCTCTGTTTAAACAACGATCACTTTTATAACGGAAATAACAATTTACAACATTTAAAAATGTTTGGGCGTGTTAAAGGCTAACGCGCACAATAGTATACGATCTAGCTAAACAAAAAAAGGGTTTTTTTTAAAAATAATTGGAAAAAATATCTAATAAAAGTCCTTTAATTCATCATGATATATCCATTAATAAAGCGTTAAATCCACAAAACGTGCTTAAAGCGCCTTTAACGCCGGGGATCGATTGATTTACATTGAAATGCATCAGTAGCGTTTTTGCATACGTTTTCAAACAATAAGAAGCATGCATGATTTTTTTAAAAACATGTCTATGCTTAATGATAAATATATTGTTAGTGTTTGGATGAATAAGTACAACTCAGATAATTCGCCCATGGTAACAGTGTTTTGTATTCAGTTATCACAAAATGATTTCATTGTGCATGGTTCATTAAAGGGGCATTATGTAAGATTAGGTAAAGAGCTGGCAGTTCTTGATATAATAGTTTAACAATAAAATATAAAGTCAGTCATTGAGTCAACTGGCGTGGTTTCGATTCCCCGGTTGTACGTGACAAGGAGTAGTGTCGTATGTCAAACCTTGTGGTTTTATTTAGGACCCTTCGGTTTCATCCCACTGCTAAAGATCCCTACGTACAAGCGAATTATTTTTTTAACCATATGTTAGTCCCGAAATGACCTAGTTTGTGTCGAGTGGACGTTAAACTCTCTCTCTCTCTCGCTTTGAGAGCTGTATTATTGTACTCAGAGTATTTTTCATTCAACCCAAACCCTCCAGTAGAATAACATAGCCAACAACAAGGTGAAATAAAAGTGGAATACAATGAATCATATAAATTAATTATTTGTATTAAACTCAATGGAAAGGAATTTTACAGTTCGTGCGAAAAATATATTGTTAGCTTGAGAGGAAAGATATGATGTAACCATGCATTACAAATATCAGCATCACTCCGTAGATCTTAAATTGTCATTATATACTTCACACAAAGTGAGGAGGCAATGGGATTTTACATGCAGCTATAAAAAACATTTATGCCCATTCGAATACACATTTTACTTGATAGAATTATCAGTAAATGAAAAACCTAATTTACGCTTTCGACGACTTTATAGTCATTTTTTTCTGTAAAATCTTGACACCAAGATTGGTTTAAATAGTCATTAGTCATACGTTGGACAGGATCAGATTCACATTTTCATTCCTTATAATTGAGGAAAGGGTTTGTATGCATTTATAACAACGACACCGTGACCAATTCCAGTTATGTATAAATATTTCTGTTAATAGAGTGCTGCAGTGGTTCTATGTTCAGGTGACATGTTATGGGTGAGGTTATGTTTAAATAACTGCCCTCAATTTATAACCTTCAGCAAGACTGATTCGAATTGTTTCAAATTTTATACCGATATCATCGATAAAAACCGTAAATAGGTATTTCTGTGTGTGCGTGTGAGAGAGGTAGGGGAGAAGGGCAATCTCTGAAAAACCGACCGGCCATACCTGCAGAGAAGTGACAGGTAGCTACCATTTTGTGTTCGACCATTAATTACGTAGGGGGTAATTGTCAAATAATTACTGTTTAATCGACATAAATTCTGTCTATTAACTGCACGTAACTGGCTACGTGAAATTAATAAACTCGTTCGTGATATATGACCTAGTTATACATGTATATACACAGCGGCAATCCAGCCTCCCATCCCAGATAGAAAAGGTTAATCACAGATTCATATATTCAGTCGATAATATACCCGACCAGCAAATCATGGCTGCCTTCTGAAGATAATTGACATCATTCCAACGGTTTATTATATCACCTCACGGGTCAATTCACTTTTCCCCATCATTGATTTCTAAATCGATTATCGATCGGTATACACTACGTCAATCAACCACCTCAGACCTGGCGGGAATCTGCTTTGCGAATAATTATAACTAAACGAGGAGGAAGATCTGAATTCTACGACCTTTCCTTGTTGTGTTGCGGCTAAAACCATACGGCGTGTACGAAAATTTGGCATTTTCCCCAACTAAGAGAGAGAGAGGGGGAAATGGGGTTTAACGTCCACTCGACACAAACTAGGTCATTTCGGGACTAAGATATGGCATGGCTCCATTTTATTTCAATAATTCGCTAGCGCGTAGGGTTCTTAATAAATGAGGGTGCGGAGGACTCAGAGAGAACACATGGGGTTGGACAGGTGACCCACACATTGTCACGTACAAGCGGGGAATCGAAATATCGCCACTTGACTCAATGATAAACCTTATGATGCAATATTATAATATTTAATTTAAAAGTATATGACACAGTGACATAGAGTGCAAAAATGGGATGTTTCGGATTATTTAAAGAGAGAGAGAAAAAATGGGGGTTAACGTCCATTTGACACAAACAAGGTCATTTCGAGACTACCGTATGGTTTAATTTTATTTCTATAATTCGTTCGCGCGTAGTGTTTTTTTTAGCAGTGAGAGGAAACCGGGGGACCCGGAGAAAACCAGTGAGGTTTGTGACGTACAACCGGGGATTCGAAACCACGCGAGTTGACTCACTGACACAGGCTTTATGATATAGCGCGCACGTACTAACCATTCTGGCATCCAACCCCCCGATTATTTAAAGAGAAAGTTGTTTATTATGTAATAGTTTTTTTTTATAAAAAAAACAAACAATTGGTATACATTTGTTATATCAAAGACAACTCTTCAGCGGAATGATACAATCCAACAATATCAAATTAAATTTAATATACTGAGCACCATGGAAAACACATCACTTAGTTTTTCGTATAACAAAATGATCCTGTAAACATCTTATTTTATTTTGCTTCTTATTGTGAACAATATTCAAATCGGAACACATTTGTAACACTTATGGGTGTTTAAAATACAGATGTGACGTCATCCTTTGATGTTGGCGTACCATTATCTCAAATAATGTACGGGCAACTTGCCAATAGTACATTATTTCAATATTACTACTGGCATGATGTTTTTCACTGCAAACGCACGTGCGGAGTGTGACCGAGTGTCTGAATTTTAAGAAGTTTAATGCTCTCGCGCTTAAGACATTGCGTAATATATTGAAACAACACTCGGCTATCGCCTCGTGCAGTATCAATATATTACTTAATGTCTCGCGCTCGACCATTAAACTACACTTAATCTGTAATCAACGGTACAAAGTCAGAGGGATCAAAACCAAAAGTACGACACAGATTTGAATAGCGCGCGTGTCCTCCATGGGCTCTTGCGCACGCTGTGCAGCGACGTCACGTGGAATTAGCAAATGTTTGAAAGCGGGCCCGGGACAAATTGTCCCATTCTTGGACAAGAGCAGTTACTAAAGCAGCAATGATGTGCATATATTCTGTGGCCTCCGATACAGACGCCAGGCGGCGTCCAATCTCATCCCAGACATGTTCTATCGTAGTTTCTTTAGGAACTGTCTCTGAGTGGACAAGGCCCGAACAGTTCCAGTGAAATCACCCAGTGAAATCACCTTTGCATATAAATCTAATGCCAGTGCTCTATGTGGAGACTTAACCTTTCCCCCAAATTCTTAAAACTAACTTACAATCTCGCCAACAATCACGTGCCCTTACCTTATTTACATCTTCGCGACCTTGAAGAAAATTGAGCTGACCTTAAAGGAGCTAAATCGCTAACATTTGTGATCCAGAAATTGACAAAAGTGGGTCGAAACTCATATAATTCTGTAATATGAATGTATATAAACTGATTTACATTAAATGCTTTCCGTTTTAGTACAATTTCAAATCAGTTATGTTCGGCGAAACAAGCCATTCAGTCTCAACCCAGTGCATTTTTTTAGCGCCTGGTTATTCCAGTCCACATATGCAGTGTGATACAGTGCAATGTGTCTAGCCTCGTCCCTCGAGTCTCTCAATAAAACTAGGACCGGAGCGCAACATGGTACACGATTTGTGTACCAATGTTAGAAAAATTATTTTATCTTAAATATCGGATACCAGAAGCTCATCTTTTCCTGGTAAGTTTACATCATCAATGTTGATTTAAATTGACCAATAATTCGTGTTTTCGATGTCGAAGATTTTGGAGGATTTTGAGTTACGGACTTAGGTCCTTTAACAAATAGATTTAGCCATAAACAGATGAAGTCGCACTTGGTTGACATTCGACGGGGATCTATAGAGTAATTCTATATTCAATATCAATAACATACCGCTTCACCTGAGGGACTCCCTCTGCGATTTGTTTGTCAATAACACGGCAGTTTATTCTTCTGTCAGATATTATTGAACACAAACTCGGTGATTATTGAACTAGAAACCTGGCCCCGAGTTCACGAAGCATTCTCAGACTTTAGTCACTAAATATATGAACATTTATCCGTAATGTGTGTTTTTTCGTTTTGTTTTTGCGTGTGCATAAAATATCATGGTATAAAAAAACAAAACCCATGTATGCTTTTGCTAGCTTACGATATTTGGCAGATTGGAATACAATTTTTGTAAAAAAAAATTAAACGTAAAAATGGATAATCAAAATGGTCTTTTATCAAAAGAACTTTAGTAATGATGATCGAGGCTAACCTAACGTGCAAAAACTAATATTAAATCTTAGTTCAGGGTGGAGCAATTTGACTGAACTGTCAATCTCCCATATAATGCCCCTTTAATGAAAAAAACCCAACTTCTACTGGGTATTGTTACCATGAGAACAATTATTAATTTATATTACTGTACAATATAGTCTATAACTATAGTTCTATACGATCTCTGTGAAGTATGTCTTCAATTCCAATTATCAACTATTGTCTTTATTGGATTCTGGTTGTACGTGACAAGGTTAAAAGAGTGGGGTTCGCCAGTCCAACCGCTTACCTTAAATTTTCTCCGAGTCCTCCAGTTTCCTCCCGCTGCTAAACGCGCAAGAAAATTATATTAGTCCCTAAATTACCTAGTTTGTGTCGAGTGGACGTTAAACCCCATTTCTCTCTATATTTACTGCTTGTATTTCGGCGAAGTCGTAAAAAGATATCAATCAACATCATATGGATTTTTACTATTTTTAGTATTTTTTCACTAACCAAAGTCAACGGAGAGTTGGTACTGAAGTAAATGGTGGCATCAATTTTAACAGCGGACCCCTTTTTGAATGTTAGTTAAGAACTTGGTGGCATTAATTAAGTGTATGATAAAGCATGGCCGCAGACCTTATTAAATTTTCGGGGGGGGGGGGGCGATTCTTCACTCAGAAAATTATGACTGCAGGATGCCTGAAAACGCTATCTCAGACAATTTCTGAGCATTCTGCAGAGATGAACGTACCGAGAATAAATTGTCGTTTTTGAGCGAGAATAATCAATAACTTTACAAATAAGGGATGAGGAATATTCTTATTTCATCATAATGAATAATTTCAGCCGACAGGTCGTCATCAAATACCAACATATTATAATGGGGGGGGGGGGGTCATATCCCCGAACATGCCGATGAACAATGCCCAGAAATGGTCTCCGACAGCATTTTTCGAACCAAGGGGAAATATCCTCAGCCTGAAAAAAGTTTCGAGACACGCTGACAGGCGCGCTACAGGCTGAGGCCATTTCTGGTCATTGTAAATTCGGAAATATAGGCTATGTACATTTCCCGGGCTGAAAATTAAGACTTTTGAAATTTTATCGATGCATTTTTCTGGGGGGGGGGGGGCAGGCATATGAAATCCCCCTAGTGAAAATCCAGCGCCCCCCCCCCCTCGGGATCTGCGGCCATGGACTCAAGCACAAGACTGGGATTTAAAGGACCGAAGTCCGTAACTCAAAATCCTCCAAAATCTTCGACATCGAAAACACGAATTATTGGTCAATTTAAATCAACATTGATGATGTAAACTTACCAGGAAAAGATGAGCTTCTGATATCCGATATTTAAGATAAAATAATTTTTCTAACATTGGTACACGAATCGTGTACCATATTGCGCTCTGGTCCTAGTTTTATTGAGAGACTCAAGGGACGAGGCTAGACACATTGCACTGTATCACACTGCATATGTGGACTGGGATAACCAGGCGCTAAAAAAATGCACTGGGTTGAGACTGAATGGCTTGTTTCGCCGAACATAACTGATTTGAAATTGGAGTAAAACGGAAAGCATTTAATGTAAATCAGTTTATATACATTCATATTACAGTATTATATGAGTTTCGACCCACTTTTGTCAATTTCTGGATCCCAAATGTTAGCGATTTAGCTCCTTTAACCTGAGGTTATGCTGTGGAAAGAAAGACTGGAGGAATTAACCCGAGAAAATTATATAGGCCTAATTGTACGAAGTTTTTTTGAGGTTTTTTTTCTGAAATCTATCTTCCCCAGCATAACCGAAGTTGTGGACTTTATCTTGCCTATAAACCGTCTATTTTTAAGTGTACCGGGTACGTAAATAATGAGAATATAACAGAATTCCCTTAAGAAAACCCTTATAACATGTTTTCTTACGTTACGGAAAAAAAACCTACTCTGGAAGAATGAATAACCCCAAATTCCTACATTCAGACAGTATATAGACTAAACCCCAAAGATCACAGGTGTCGGGTGTTTATAAGTTTCAAAAATACAGGTAGCTTACATTGCTTTATATTACGAATACGAATGATTTCTTTCGCGGGAGGTCCTCTGATCACGTGTTTTTGAAATGCTACTAAATATAGACATGATGACCCTAATGATGACGTCAGATATATCCCAGAAGAAAGGAAGTAGAAAAAGTACGGGAAGTTTGAATTGTTGAAAATACACTGGCTAACTGATTTATTGAAACCCGTTGTTTTAAGTTGGTAAGGATTCATACTGATTTGATAAATGATACATGTTGGAGGATTAATATTTTCGGCAGTAGTCAGGTTCACTAATCCGTAGACAACCGAGTAATCGGACAAATATTTTCTTCTGTGTTGCAGCTGTGAACTGGACTTCTGGAGTCTTAACTAACAACACAAAATATGCTTGAAATTATGGTATAAATTGTATGGTTCCAATGCATCTCGATCAGTAATCCCCTGTTTGATCTTTTTAATGAGTCAATCCTGGTATATACTACCATTGTTTACCTTTGTTTAGATCTTTGTTTTTATCTGAGAAATATTATTCCCTACTCCTACTAGTAGTAGGCCTACTAGTCTAGGGGTACTAACGCGTTAGGGTTAAACGTACTGTAAATTAAAGATGTAACAATGGCTAAAACTATTCTGAAGGGTTAGGGTTAGAATTGTGGGCATAAACACGGAAAGATATTTCTCAGATAAACAAAGATCTCGGAAGGATCGTGTGCTGGTGATAGCTACTCCCACCCCTGCATTGGCCGAGAAAGTTTATCTCGATATTTAGGCGTGGTTTCCCTCTTCAGGGATGCAGAACGGAGGGCCTGACAAGGACAGCTGTCAAGTCGTGCGGATGGGACGAAAAACCGAGAACCGGACCAGTGTACACATTGACGTGCACGTAAAAGATCTCTTGACCCTTGGCAGTTGGAATTCGATATAAGAAAGAGTAGGCTGTAGCGCCGCTGCCCTGGCAAAAATTTCCCTCATAGCACACTGTATGGTAAGGATGTAAGTATGGCATATGCCGGCAACCTCTGGCTTGCCGCTATGGTTTCGAGCCCTGGTGTGAGCCTATGTGGCATTGAAATAAAAAATAAACCATATGTTAGTCCCGAAATGACCTAGTTGTGTTGAGTGGAAGTTAAACCCCATTTCTCTCTCTCTCTCTCCATTAATAGCCCAGACTAGGTGCATTACAGTAGGACCTTAAACCCCATATACCGGTATTCATTTCACCTTCCTTGCATACGCCATTGGATAGTTCACACTGATACTGATGTGTTTATATTTTTCTCATTTTTTACTTTTTGAAACGTCACAGTGAAAAAACACATAGTAATTGTTACTCTTAGTCAAAGTGTGTTATTTTATGCATACACCATAACAAAGTCAATTCACTCAGATGTTTTTTCTTCAATCTAGCCGTTTTGATTTGCATAAAAACTCCATGCAAAACAATGTCATAGCCACTTGTTTCCGATATTTACATTATTTTCATTCGCTAACGTTTCTCATCGACCTAGTTTGTGTCGAGTGGACGTTAAACCCCATTTCTCTCTCTCACGATGAATATTCACATTGAGCCTTATCAGAAATCGAAGGGATGCAAATCACATTTCTTATAAGTTTTATATTAATTTACCCATTTTAATAAGTCGCCTGGGGCCTTGTTCATAAATACATAAGAATACTTCAAGAATGTGACCTTTTCATTCAATGGCTAGACCTAAAATCTTGACTGGGATTTTATTTAACTGTCAGGCATTGTGATGTAGTATTTTTAATTTCAGATAAAAAAAACCCATAAAAATCAGCAAGTTGACTATTGGTAAAGGTACATGTATCCATATATAACTTAAACTAAACAGAGACACAAATTGTAAAATGTCCGCTGTGAAAAGATCGGCTGCAGAGTTAACACCTTCCAGTTATGATTCACCTTCAAAAATAAAGGTATGTATGCCATAAATTTTGTAGTTTTTAAATTCAAAATATTTCTAACTGAACAAAAAGGTTTGAAAGCAAAATATTGGTATTATTGTAAGTGTTGTGTGGTTCATGATGCAAGGGAAATAACTCTGTTTAAGTATCCATCAGGTTTGGCAAAATAGCTGACATGACTAAAATTAAAGAATAAGACACAGATTTCTTAGTTCAAAAGAATTCAAATCTATTTAGAAATTTACAATCTTCAGTCTGAATATTTTACTTTGATATTTTGCAAACCAAAATTGAACAAGATTTAGTGAATGCATGATGAATATTTTCCACTGATTATGATTACATTGTAGTATAAAAATGATTTTAAAAGTTTACCAAGTATGCACATAGACATTTTTAAGATGGTGGGCAAAATGTGCCCCCCAAAAAGAAAGGGTGGGGTTTCAACATGGAAAAAGGGGGTGGGGGCTTCCCAAATGAACAAGTCAATTGGCAGAAAATTAAAGTGATGGTTTGTATATTGTCAAGCCAGCCCTTAACTGGCTGTCTTCATGTACATTATATATTAGCTTACTAATTTATTTTGTGTGACTGATTATAAGAAGAGAATTGGCCGGTCACCTCTGGCTTGCAGCTGTGCTTTCGACCCTGGTGTGAGCGTATGTGGCATGGAGATAGGGGCTCCTTCTCAACCTCGTGGGTTTCCCCCGGGCACTCCGGTTTCCTCCCACTGCTAAAAAGACCCCTACACGCAAGCGAATTATTGAAATGAAACAATTAAACCGTATGTTAGTCCCGAAATGACCTAGTTGTGTTGAGTGGAAGTTAAACCCATTTCTCTCTCTCTCTCTCTAAGAAGAGAATTACTCTGGTCTACCTGAGATTTCACATGTACTGTGTTACCAAATGACTATATAAAGGAAACAGCTGTGCAATCTCACTTTTAAGCCTGAAGAGTTCGCAAAAGAACGATAATTTGTCGCTCTATGTGAGATCTGGGATGACTATACTTGCTATTATATAAATTTCTAATATGAGTATAATAACATTTTAACTATCTTACCTTATTGAATATTGATTAAATTTTTTGTTTCAGAAACTTGAGCCTGTATTTCGAACCCCTCTAACCTATAGTCCTAGAGTAATTGGTAGTGCTAGTAGAGGTGTATCTTCCCCTTTAAGATCTGAACATTGTAAACTAGAACTCAGATTTACAGGTATGATCTTTTCTTATTATTAGTAACTTGATTGCTCACAAAATCAAAGACAACTGTTTAAATCCATAGCTACGGTGGCTGGGAAAGGCCATCCGATGATTTTATTTTTCCCAAATTATCTCGATCGATCAACTTAGTATCTCGATCTATCGACTTAGTATCTCAATCGATCGACTTAGTATCTCGATCGATTGACTTAGTATCTCGATCGATCGACTTAGTATCTCGATCGATCGACTTAGTATCTCGATCGATCGACTTAGTGAGGCTGGAGCATCATATCGAGGCTAAACATAACTGTGTACTGGTAAGTGGAGACATGGGTGAACTTGTGAAAAATATGTTTACTCTTGGATTAAGTCATCACGAATTACGATGCGTTCTTGCAGCTCAGTTCGGATACGGCACAAGCGCACGACATTGTGGACATTTCCGGCGTATTCTTGCCAGACTAGACCTGTACCGACGGAAGAACCTTACCAATATCGATGAAGTTATTGAGTTTGTCCAGAGACAACTCGCCCACCCAGGGCAGTTGCACGGGTATAGATTTATGCCTTGGTATTATGGAAATCGCACTTCCAGCTCATTGGGCCGAAGGTGTGAATATTTTTTGAGTTGTCTAAATTGTTCAAGATGCACTTAAATTAATCCTTATTTTTTTAAAAAAAGAATCCTGGATGAAAACAAACAAGACACTCAAGGGGGCGGAGTACATACTAGTACGATCCGCGGTCAGTACGAATAATTTGAACAAACAATAATGGGGCCCCCGCACAGTTGGTATGTCCCGGCCCCCCACAAGGTTAATCCAGCCCTGTGTTTTCTAATTATGATCCTTTGCGAACTGCACAAAATTGACATATTCTACTATATAAATATTTGAATTTATTAAACACTTTATTCATGAATTACATAAAACTGAAACAAAAACAAGGGTGTTACCTGAACTGTTCAGGCTGAACACATAATATCTGATTTAAATTGGAAACCAGAAGCCTTCACACGTTTTTCGGGAAATGGAGGTAACGACAGAGCTCGTCATCTCCTGACCGTAATGATTTAGACTAATAATTTTAAGTCACAATCGCGCTCACAAGGTTTTCTGCAAACGCGGGGTATCATCAAACCGAACCGCGATGTCGTTCTCAAGGCTTTCGGTAAAGAGGGGGTAACTTTGGAACAGAAAGTCACGGAACTGGTTTATGACCTAAATGCTCCCTACCAAATATGAAAAAAACTCCTCTCGTGACCACAATACTTCCCAACTGTAGCCAGTTCCGCGTTTCAAATCAATTTTTGGTGGGCGGACGCAGACGGGCGGACAGGATGACGACTTGGGCGTATAATGAAATTATGTTATACACTTCGAAAAGCAATTTGTTAATCTAGGTTCATTGTCCACACATTGCTATTCAAAATGTTATTAAATTCATGACGAAACTGGGGAAAGTTATCATATTCCCTAGATACCTCAAGTACCTCACCACAGGTCCAATGGGACGCTTCCCAAGACCTGTCCCTGTATGACTTGTGAATTGGAACTGTTATTTTATCTGTCAACATCAAATCGGAACCAGTGCTGAAACGTAAGAAACGACTAAGCTTGTTTGAATCAAGACCTTTAAAGAACGTTAAGTAGTTTCTTAGTATCTGGCAACATGCGCTTGTGGCTGACCAAGAGTTCTTTGTGTTTTCGGTTCAGGCAGCCTCGATATGATGCTCCAGCCTCGATATGATGCTCCAGCCTCGTATTACTAAGTCGATCGATCGAGATACTAAGTCAATCGATCGAGACACTAAGTCGATCGATCGAGATACTTAGTCGATCGTTCGAGATACTAAGTAGATCAATCGAGATACTAAGTCAATCAATCGAGATACTAAGTCAATCGATCGAGATACTAAGTCAATCGATCGAGATAATATGAGAAAAATAAAATCATCGGATGGCCTTTCCCAGCCACAGTACATAGCTGATATAGAGATGCTCTGTGTATTATTTTAGGGCCATTGAATAAAATCCCTTGTAAATTACAATATTGTGAATCTCTAATTATGAATATTTGTCCACAGATGGTTCAATCAGTTCAGTATTTAATTTGCAAAAATATGTGTAAATCCTATTGAATCCAAGCTGCAGGGCTCTATAAAAGTTGAATGTGCCTGCGCATACACTTGAAAATGTGCCTGCAGGGTCATACATACTCAAAAGAAGAGTATTCAATTTGTGCCTGCAAATTTTTTTTAAAAGCAAATGTGCTTGTGCACGCCTGCCAAGCCGGTAGGTTGTCTTAATTACATTTTTATTAATCAATCTGAGTACATATTAGCGATGATTAAGCTGTCACAAATTTATATTTTCAAAAAAAGTAACTGGGGCCTGTTTGGCAAACTTTTAAACTATGATAAAATCCAAATTTGATTGGATGATATTAGATTGATTTTAGTGCTCAGCCGATCAAAATTGAAGTATTTACTAAAATTTGGTTTTATCTTTAGATAAGATTTTGAGAAACAGGGACCTGTTCATTAAATTATATAAAGGAAGAACCATATCACAATTTGGTTTTTTTATAAAAGTTATAAAGGACAAAGTTCTTGATGGAATTTTTTTGTAAACACTGTTAAGGACGGAGTTATGATGGGTATTTTTATGAATGCTATAAGTATAAAGGACATAGTTATTAATGTGAATTTTTATGAACATTATAAGGACAGAGTTTTTGGTGGGAATTAAAAAAACTCCTATCTATGTTTAGTAGACTCAGGTGGAGTTGGGTTGGTTACTTTTTTTTTTAGAGAGAACTGTCTTCACGTAAAGATTATATAAAAAATCTCCTGTCAGTTATGTAGAATTTTCTTTTTACAGAATCTGATGCTGATGTTAATGAAACTAAAGTAACTTGTTCAGATGAAGAGTATTCAGTTAATTCAGTTGATGATATTACAGGTACGGGTATGTATTTAATTGTCTTAATAGACTGAATGAGTGTTGGATTGTAACATACTTCAGGTAACAAGGGCCTGAAAATTGTCAGTTTTACACACCCATTTGGAAATATTGCCATCACTCCGGTCCGTCCATTGTCCAAAACTTAATGTGAACACTCTAAAGACTACATTTATCATCTGATTGTTTTGAAATTGTATGATGTTGACATCAGTGAGATGAAGAATCTTTAATTTCTTCTGGAGTTATGGCCCTTGTTTCACTTTGTTGCACCTTGAAGTTGTAATCCATTTAAAGATGAAAGTTATCATAAGATCTGTATGAATGTTTATGTGTAACTTAGTGAAAAGTAGAAGCCTATTTATTTTCAGCAATTTCCGTTAATTACTTCTGTTCTAGAGTTGTGTAGAGGGTGGGGTCTGCCATCTGCGGATATCTATGGTTGTATAGAGGGTGGGGTCTACCATCTGGATATCTATGGTTGTGTAGAGGGTCAGGGTCTACCATCTAGATATCTATGGTTGTATACCAGAGCAAGAAATTCATGCAAATCTCCGAATCTAATTCGCGCACCGATTCTCGGAAAAGCTTACACCGAGAATATAAAAGGATTCGCGTAAAAAAATTGTAAAAAAGAAAAAAATCTCAAGAGAATGTCAGTCAGGGTGTTTTGAATCAAATGTATGACTTACTTTGTACCAAACTACATGTATATAAAAAATAAAATAATTGCTGTGTTTTTATACGCCCACATTTTCATGTGGACGTATTATGTCGTCGCCTCTGGACGTCCGTCCGGACGTCCGTCTGGATGTCCGTCCGTCCCTTCGTCCACAATTATTGGTGGACCCTCTACAGGTCACAATTCTTGTCCGATTTTGACGAAACTTGAAATATAGCTTTATCCCCAAAATATCTCGACTGCTTTCGATATTGGCATGTATCGGATCGAAACTTCATAGATTATGGCCCCTGATTGTACGAAAAATCAAGTTTTTAGCTTGTGGACCCTATAGAGGTCACAATTTTGAGCCAATTTTAATGAAACTTCACATGCAGGTTTATAACCCAAAGATCTTGGTTCCTTTCGATATTTGCGCCTATCGGAACGTAATTTCCTGAATTATGGCCCCTGATTGTCCGAAAAATTACCTATTTTAGCTTGTGGTCACTCTGGATTATATCACCGTTACACCTTAAGGAAGGTTGAGTATGTATTTGGGGAAAATCGGACCAAAATAGCCATACAAATTGGCCGCTGTTTGTATGTGAATACTGTTAAAAAATGGTATATCAAGGTTGTGGACCCTGTAGAGGTCACAATTTTAATTTGATTTTGATGAAACTTAAAATGCATGTTTATAACCCAAAGATCTTGGTTCTTTTTGATATTTGCGAATATCGAATTGTAACTTCCTGTTTAGCTTGTGGTCCCTTTGGAGGTCACAATTATTTTCTGATTTAAAAAATCATTGAATATATCACCGTTACACCCTAAGGAATGTTGAGTTCGAATTTGGGGTAAATCGAACCAAAATAGCCATACAAAATGGCCGTTGTTTGTACGTGAATACTGTTAAGAAATGGTATATCAAGGTTGTGGACCCTGTAGAGGTCACAATTTTAATTTGATTTTGATGAAACTTGAAATTCATGGTTACAACCCAAAGATCTTGATTCCTTTCGATATTTGCGCATATAGAATTGTAACTTCCTGAATTATGGCCCCTGTTTATACGCAAAATCACCTTTGTTTAGCTTGTGGTCCCTCTGGAGGTCACACTTATTATCCGATTTGAAAAAACGTTTAATTATATCACTGTTACACCCTAAGGAAAGTTGAGTTTGAATTTCAAGAAAATCCGACCATAATTGCCAGACAAAATGGCCGCTGTTTGTACGCGAATAGTGTAAAAATATGGCATATTAAAGTTATGGGCCCTGTAGAGGTCACAATTTTAATTTGATTTTGATGAAACTTAAAATGCATGTTTATAACCTAAAGATCTTGATTCTTTTCGATATTTGCGCATATCAAATTGTAACTTAATGAATTAATTGTAGGAAAAATCACTTTTGGTATTGCTTGTCCTCTATCTATCCCAACGTGGCTTCTGAAAAAATGTCTTGATGAACTGCTTCCCTTTATTACGACTATTATCAACACATCTATGATAACAGCTGACTTTCCCCCAATTGTTAAACACGCCGTTGTTACACCACTTTTAAAGAAACACACACTAGACCAAGAAATTCTGAAAAACTATAGACCAATTTCCAACTTATCATTTTTATCAAAACTAATTGAGAGGATAGTCTCATGTAGATTAAAAACTCACATCAAGTGTCAAAGCATCGACAACACTTTCCAATCTGCCTACAAGTCATACCATAGTACAGAAACAGCTTTGCTTCGAGTATACAATGACGTCTTGTGTCACATCGATAATAAAAACAGCGTATATCTTCTCCTACTTGACTTGAGCGCGGCTTTTGACACGGTCGATCATGAAATCCTACTGGACCGACTAGAGTTCCGTTTCGGAGTCTCAGACACAGCACTGCACTGGTTCAGATCTTACCTGACCCTAAGAACACAATCTATATCTGTCAACGGAATTCAGTCAAATGTCACTGTCCTAAAATATGGAGTACCACAAAGCTCCGTTCTCGGACCATTACATGTATTATTCACCGCATATACGTCTCCCTTAAGCCAAATCATTTCAAATCACGTCCTCGACTTCCACCTGTACGCTGATGATACACAGCTGTATATCGCACTTAAACCATCCACTGAACCATTTGAAAAAGCCAAACTGGAGAACTGTGTGGCTGAAATTCGTCACTGGATAAAATCAAACCTGTTAAAACTAAATGACGATAAGACCGAACTTATAAAACTTGGAACAAAAAATATTTTAAATCAAATAGGCGAAAACGGCGTTAATATCGGAGACTGTGCTATACCCCCCAGTAAAACGGTTAAAAATCTTGGAGTCACATTTGACAGCACTCTTTCTATGCAAGATCATATATCAGCCGTAACCAAATCCTGTAACTTTCATATCTACCAAATTGGCAAAATCAGAAAATACCTAAACCTCGAAACAACGAAACTCCTAGTAAATGCATTGATCACCTCAAAATTAGACTATTGTAACTCACTTCTCATCAATCTTCCGGCAAAATCCCTTCGACCATTAAAACTTATTCAGCACAAAGCAGCAAGAATTGTTTCCCGATCAAAACTGTTCACCAGTATTACACCTGTACTTAAAGAACTGCACTGGTTGCCCTTAGAGTATCGCATTAATTTCAAAATCTTATGTTTTACATACTGTTCCCTCTACTCTACTGAATTCCCTGAATACATAATGTATCCACACTTCTACATCAATACCAACCAACTAGAAGCCTTCGCTCAGAGAACCAGAACCTATTAGTTGTACCAAAAGTAAAAAGTAATCTTGGTCCCCGAAGCTTCAAAGTGGCTGCTCCAAAACTATGGAATGAGCTTCCACTTGAATTGAAAAGTGTAGATAACATAAACATTTTCAAAAAGAAACTAAAAACTCATTTTTTTAATGAAGCCTTCGTGATGCCCCGTTGCGATTTTTAAACTTTTTTTCCACGCCATTATGAATATTGTAACAGCGCACCAGAGCAGCTAATCTAGCTGGATGTTGGCGCTCTATAAATGCCCATTATTATTATTATTATTATCCATCTATCGAAAATGTGGGCGTATCCTGCCTGGCAGTGCCAGCGTACTATCTTAGTTTTACTGTTTACTTCTAACTTATAATTTTGACAAGTTTCTAGCTGGCCGTTGTCTTTGTTATGTAATAAATTATGTGGAAAATACCCCGATCAAGACACAGCAACATCTTTTAGAAGTAGAGTATTTATGCAAATTTCAATTACAATAAAAAAATTATCTGTTTCCAAATTATTTATTTTAATCCTTCTTGAATAACATTTCAAAGAAACTTTCCCAAAAATTACATTTGATGTTTTTTTTTATCATTGTTGTTGTATTTTGATTTAGATTATCACAAAAAACACAATTTTCTTTATTAGACATTATTATTAAGATTCGGAGGATTCGCGCAGATTATATATGAGAATCTTTTTAGATTCTTGCAATATATGACGAATTTCTAGCCCTGTATAGAGGGTGGGGGTCTACCATCTGAGGATATCTATGGTTATGTAAAAGGGGAGGGTCTACTATGTCATTAATGGGGATTTATTGTCTCAGTGACTTAGTGGCTCTTCAATTTCCAATAAAATGTTTTGGTGTCATGTTAATTGTGCCCTGTATTCAATATTTGGGACTGGCGAAGTTTGGACTAGTGGAACTGGTAAGGGGTGGGAATTCAGGACTAGTGGTACCTGAGGGGGTGGGGAATCAGGACTAGTGGGACTGGCGGGGAATTCAAGACTTCAGGACTAGTGGGTTAAGGACTAGATTGACTGGCTCTGGGTTTGGATTCCGAATTGACGCCAGGATGTTCCCTTCTCAGGACTGTTAGGCGCTGCTTTATCAGGAGTAGTGGCCTTACATTTTCGGGAATGATGGACACCTTGGATCAGGGGCTTTTGGTTAAGACTGAGAGAGAGAGGGTGGGAGAGAAAGAGAGAGAGATTTAATCTCCATTCATACAAATGGGTCATTTTCAGACTTACATATGGGTCGATTTTATTTTTAATAATTCACTTGCAAGTGGGGGGACCCAGAGATAACCCGGGAGGTTGGACAGGTAACCCTACTCCTTGTCACAAACAGACGGGGAATCAAAACCACGCCAATCGACTCAATGACAGACCTTCTGATCCAACACGCATACATTAACCCTTTGGCCACACAACCTCCTCAACAGATCACACACTTATGTTTGTTCTAAAATTAAATGCAAGAATTCTTGATCCTTCAAGATGCATTATGTAAGAGCTGAATCTGCCTATTGCATAATTTGTTTTTAGACATATGAACATAAAAAGCACATAATCAACTGTCTAGAACATCAGATGGCAGATATTTAAAAGGATTAGAATGTGAAATTAAAATGAATAATTGAATCGAGACTTACTTAGTCTCCTTTGCCCATTACTATTGCTATGATGACAAACAATCTACAAACTGTATGCTACATCTTCAAACACTCATAACTTCGCACAGAATATTGTAATTTTCAGTAAATTTTCAAATTATTTTTGAATTATGATAGCAAGAAGAGTCAGCTCTTTATTTAAATCTTACATAATGCATCTTTAAAGGTCAAGTGAAAATTGCTTGTCTTTAAGTTTCAAAACAAACACAAGTAAATTTAAGTACTATACTATGAATGGAAAACTATTGTGCTTTACTTCAGTAAATTTAACAAAAACTTACATATCTTTTATCAAAATAAATGTTTTTATTTTAAAAGGCCTAGATATAAATATCCAATTAGTCTATGGAAGACCGCATGAATGAAACGGACATATGCTTACATAAGATGATATGACTATTTTCTATTGTTCTGTTAAAGTACTATTTTTATATATTATTACATTTAATCATGATTATACATATATGTCTTTGTTAATATAATATAATAAATAGGGAAGTGCAAGAAGTAAAAAGTTAAAAAGGCATCTCAATCTTTTAATGTTTAAGATACATTAGACTAATTTTCTATTTTTTCAATTAAACTACTATAGTACGAAAAGCCATCTCTTGAAGTCTTACATAATGCATTTTTTAATGCTCAACAAAGAAGTCTAGAATTTAATAAAAAAGGAAATTTGCTGCTAGTACTTCCTCTTTCTCTCTCCTCACTTTGTATGCTTGTGATATTATTTGTTAACCTCCATCTTCATTCTTCATTGAGTCAACTGGTTTGCTTTCGATTCCCTGGTTGTTTGTGACGAGGAGTAAGGGTCGTCTGACCAACCTCGTGGGTTTTTTCCAGGTCCTCCGCTTTCCTCCCACTGCTATACAAAGACCCCTTTGCGCAAGCAAATTATTGAAATGAAATTGAAAAATATGTTAGTCCCGAAATGAAATGAAAATGACCTAGTTTGTGTGTGTGTCTCTCCAGGTCCTCCAGTTTCCTCCCACCGCTAAAGACCTGTACACGCAAGCAAATTATTGAAATGAAATTGAAACATATGTTAGTTCCGAAATAAATTGAAAATGACCTTGTGTGTGTGCCTCTCTCTCTCCCTTTCTCCCTCTCCCTCTCTCATTAGCAGAGGGATGTTGAATGAACCCCATTAGATTTCATTAGCCCAGTTTGGTGCAGAAACATAAAATGTTAGTAAACCCAATTACATTTATCAGTTTACCAATTTAAAACAACAATTTACAAATGATTGAAGTTTTGTGAAGAAAAAATAACAATTTACAAATGATTTAAAATTTGCAAAGAAAAAATAACAATTTACAAATGAATGAAGTTTTGTGAAGAAAAAATAAAATTTTACAAATGAATGCAGTTTTGCGAAGAAAAGTAACAATTTACAAATAAATGAAGTTTTGTATACAAAAAAATAACATCAACAACTTAAGTAAAATTTGGTTTATGTCAATAAGATGATCTAACACACCTGTCTGTCTCACCTGGATGATATAGAATAGGCGACACATCGACAGGTAAACGACAAATTCATGATAAAAATCTATGAAAATGGAGTAAATGTGATTATTCATAGTTTTATGTTCTCTTCCTATAGAGTTAGAGGTCTTATTTAGTCCCCTATTCCTTCTCATTTTATACCTTAGATATTATGAGACAATCTTAAATATGATCAGTGGACCAGAACACTGTAAGGTAAACAAGGTCGGCTCGCTTGTGTATTTTTTTTGTATAGTTCACTCAAATTCACAAAATTTCTTAAAAGTTGAAGTTCTGTATTTATTTTAATTAGCATTGTTTTTTGTGGGTCAGTTTAGTTTGGTTTATGTTTATGATTATTATTAATTCTTGGCTACCTTAACACCCTATATTGATTAATAGACTCATCCAACTGAGCCTAAGCCAGCATGTATTATTGACTGTAGTAGAAAGTGTAAGTGTGTGATGGAGGGAAGGCAGGGTTAGCGTTTTGCTTAAAAACTCGACCCTAAGAATGGAGATTTTCTTAATTTGATTGGATTAATAACCTTTGTCAGCATGGTATTTACGATGTTTTCGTGTCGATATTCGTACGGATGTACCTGCGGTTTTTCATCCAATCAGCAAAGAAGAAAATTATACATCAGCTCAGTCGGAGGAGGTAGGCTACATGTATCTACTACTAATATATTCATATTCAATCGAAGTTTTAGCGGCAATATATGATCGTTTCTTTTTAAATTCAATTTCTAACATCACAAGGAATTTTATTGAATTTTTACATAATTTTTAACAGCTCAATTTTGGACTAGGGGTAGAATTTATTACTTGGACTTAATTGGATCATATATAATTGAGTTTAATTGAAGTTTTAGCAGCAATATTTAATTTTTTGATTGATGTGTATTTACTTCGAAAGTTTGAGGTAATTATTGATACTGATGATATATGACTATGATCATTGATAAATAATATAATTTAATTGTGAATATATTATCTTTTTTTGAACAATAATTGTCTTAACAATTTAATCAAGAAAATTTCTTTGCTTTCTGCTACAAATGCAATGACTTTTATATTAATTTCCTTTTCAACCTCAATAATATTTCTCTTTTCTGTAATCACCCAGTCACTATGGTTTAACAGGGGGGTTGGGTGGACAAATGGTTTAGATCATAAGGTCTGTCATTGAGTCAAGTAGCGTGAATTTTATTCAATGCTTGTACGCGATTAGCAATAGGGTCGCCTGTCCAGCTTCTTGGGTTTTCTCCAGGTTCTCCAGTTTCCTTGCAGAGCTAAAGACCCAGCCCTACGTGCAAGCAAATTATTGAAATATAATTAAACAATATGTTAGTCACGAATTGACCCAATTAGTGTCGAGCGGACATCAAACCTGGTTTCGCTCTCTCTCCCTCTCTTTGGTGCAATAGATTCTAATTCAGTGGTTCTCAGAGACCAGTGTCACCTCTCTCCCCTTCTAGTCCTGGTGTCTCCTTGCTGCCCCACCCCCTTATTTTAAAATTATCATCTATTAATCAATGTTTTATTCTGGACTCGTATACTTAGGCAAGAGCATTATAGGTCTGTCTTCACCTCAACACTGCCAGTTGTTGGCACAGTTATCAAATGCCAGCCAAGCATCATATTAATATGAGCAGGATTTTCACAGCTCAATAATTGAATAGCCCCAAAGGGATTATTAAGTGTAAAACAGCAATGTTTAGTGATCACCCTAATAGTTGTGAATATTAGTATTTCATATATACTATAGACTTCAAACAAGCACTCATTATATGTCTTACGTCGGAGGGGGGAAGGAGGATTTCAAGCAGGCGCTCCTTATATATCTAGGGGGGTTTGATGGCCGAATGGTTAGCATGTGCACGTTGTATCATTCATAAAGGAGTTGACTCGTGTGTCCAACCTCATGGGTTTTCCCCCAACTGCTAAAAACCCCTATAAAATTATACCATATGTTAGTCCGGAAATGACCTAGTTTGCGTCTAGTGGACATTAAAACTCCATTTCTCCCTCTCTCTTTATATATCAATCATACACAGGGATGGGAAATATTTTTATGAAACTGGGCAAGGTGTTGACCGATGACTCTGACTTCAACTAGATTGCAGCCCCTCATATGATCAATATCACAATGTTAGCAAAGATTTTTTTATGAAACTGGGCAAGGTGTTAACCCATGATCACTGATTATATAGATATATATATATATTTGTTGAGTTTAAAGATTTGGATTATATATTGATGTATTGATCACATTATATATTATATAGTTATAGGTAATCACATTGATATTTTGACACTTCATTACCTGTGATTAAAAGTTACGTTGCACTACCCTTAATAAATACCACTTAGAAAATACAGTTAACCCCCTTATTTCACGACTAATCTCATAATCGGATTAAACAAAACATTGCCAATTCTCTCACTCTGTTTATAAATACTGTGACACAATTTTTATTACAATATGAATGCTCTATAGGTTCAAAAGGGTCCATGGAAAGTCAAGTGGTCAGAAAGGTCCTATCTATGGTATTCAAGTGGTCAGGGTACTGGACTCTCGGCTAAAAATCCTACAATATTCCAAATTTGAATCCCTGCTTGTGGATAACCCAGACTTTTGCTTGTCAGGGGTGGTGGCTATCAGTGCTGCATTAACATACACATAAAAGAAGCATTGACCGCATCAAATTCAAGAAGAGTAGTCCAGGCAAAATTCTACTACCTCACCTTGCATACATAGAATTGTAAATTGTGTTGACTAGACAATAAATTCTGTTTTGTTCCAGAAACACAATAGAATTGTATTTCATATTCCCGGATCAGAAATTAACTAAACGCCATTGAAACAATTTAAAAACTGTTCATGAAACCAGTGGACATGAACATTAGTTTTATAGCTACAGTAATAAGTTGTATATTTTACAGCATTTAATTAGATAAATTAAATAATGAAGGAGGTGAAATCAATAGTAACTTGAAGACTTGATTTTGTCTTGTTTTACTTTGAATTATTTATTAACATTCAAGTAGGAGATACAAATAATATTCACAAAGTTTTTAATTATACAGTATTTATTCAATTTCTGTCCTCTTGTATAAAGGTACTTTCTATGAAGAAACATAAATTCATCATTCCCAAATGTTCCAAAAATTATGGCTCTTTTTATGCAGAAAATTAAGCAGTTTTAACAGTCTCATTGCCTCAATTTCATGCAATAGCAATTCCTTGCTAGCTATTGTGAAAGATGTATCTCTAATAGGAATATCTGTCCAAAAATGGTTCTATTCCTTTCAGTATTTACAAAGATATGGTGAATTAAATTTCATTGATCTACATATATGATGCTCACTGTGGAAAAAGACTGCCACCATTTTGTTATGGGTGAACATAATTTCTAGGCCTGTTTTAAATCTGATAGAATCCAAGCCAGGATTGGTATTCTGCTTTTGTTTTCTGAATTAAATAAATCTTGAGTACATATTAGCTTGCATTAAAGGACCTAAGTCCGTAACTAAAAATCCTGTAAAAACTTTAACATCGAAAACACGAATTTTTAGGCATTTTAAATCAACATTGATGATGTAAACTTACCGGGAAAAGATAAGCTCCTGATATCCGTGTACCATAGTGTGCTTCAGCCCCAGTTTTAATAAGAGACGTAAGGAGCGAGGCTAGACATATTGCAACATACCATACGGCGTATGTTGACTGGAATAACCAGACACTATAGAAATTTGCACAAGATTGAGTCTGCATGGCTTATTTCGTCGAACGTAACTGATTTGAAATTGGGGAAAAACGGAAACCATTGAATGTAAATCAGTTTATATACATTCATATTACAGTATTATATGCGTTGCGACCCACTTTTGACAATTTCTAGGTCCCAAATGTTAGCGATTTAGCCCCTTTAATCTGTTAAAAATTTAATGTTTTAGCAAAAAAAGCAGATAATTTTAAGAAAATCATTAAAACTTTTTTCTGACAACTACTGTGACTCAATGACCAGTAATGACCACTATTTAATATACTCATTGACAGTGGTAGTATAATTGGTCAGTTTCTTTGATTTTATTGTGACCAGGAAAGACCTTATGTTGTACTCTTGTAATGTAAAGAAAAAAACAAGATTTATAATCCAGGGTGTGGTCACTGTGGTGTTATATTAACATCTAACAAATCAAAGATACAAACACATAAACTTCCTTCAAATAACTAAATCTCTTGTCTGCCATATCAACCTAGGTAGAAGTGGTTTGAAACCCTATGTTCGAGCGAGCTATTTCAGTCAAACATGTATAGTTACTGTTGTACAATCAACAGGACATAATAACCTCTAATTTAAACCAAATTACCAACAATAAATGTAATACTGTGCAGTCATAATATTAGTAGGGGAAATGCACAAAGTAAAATTAAAAATGAATAAAGTGAAGATGTTAATTTGTCAAACAATGGAAGCTTATGTTTTTTTATTTTGTTTATATTTTTTGATATTTACTGTTGACAGTTATATATGTACACGTATCTTAGACGAAATAATTGACTCTTCGATTGTTACATGTCACATATGTATCGAAGTCAGCCAATTTGGACCTGCACAAAAATCTATCTTTTACCCACCTCAATGTCTTTACATCCTCATACATGTAGGTGTGTTGACAACTTCTATTTTGGTGTCCAGTGATTTTCTTGTTGTATTCTGTGGTGCAGTCTTCTTACTTTACTAACCGTTAAAATATAACTTGTTTGCTAATTTTTGTTTACTTTTTATTTTTAACATATCGATGCACATGCATTATTTAATATCTTTAATACATTTATTCACAATCCTAAAATGTATGTAGGTGGTTTATGCAGGTTATTAATTTTTTAGTGTTAAGGCGTGGTCTTTGTCAGTGGAGCAGAAGTTATGAAATCTAATATAAATGCCATTAATTACGTCTTTTAAAAAGAACATCTTTTAAGAATAAATCAACTAAAGTCTGTATTCATGCCATTTCACAGTAAGGTGGATTTGTACAAACAAACTAATTTACCCATTAAGCTTAACTTTTTTAAAACGTTAACTACCTCCTAGTGTGTAATTGATTTGACGAAAAACTTCATTGTTAGACCTTTTTATTCCCGATTGGATAGCACAGTTGTTATTGCTCCTATACATGTTCAGGCAAATGTTCAGGCAAAAATTTCCGCGACCAGACGTAAAATAACGTCTTACGCACTCAGGAGAGCCATTATACACATGCTGCGATCGATCGTGTGGTGATTCCCAAGGGATTCCCCCAAGTGACGAACTATATTCTAAGAATAGGTTGGGGAAAATACCACGAAGGTGTTATATTACGCCCTACATCAAGGATGTTATCAAGGATGTTACACAGGGCTTGCCACGAGACGCGAGCAGTTGCTCGGGCTCGCGTTGTGCTCTCGTAAATGTACATTTACGCGAGCGGTTCGTTGCTCGCGCAGAATTTTAAGAAAAATCTGTAAAAATATTCAAAATATTGACAAGTTTATTGCCGAAAACAATGTCAATAACGTCATAAATTCTTCTGTCAAACAGAGATTCACCAAGCTACGCGCGGCATTTTTTCCTTTAATTTGATTGGCTAATGAAGTAACTCAAGTTGTGTTTACTAAAAATACACTTTAGACCTGAACGTCATGACTGGTTTTCCTACGAACACCAGTGATAAACGCGTGATAATCGAGTCTAAAGTAAAGAATGTTTACATCCGGCTTCGGCATTCACGCTGAACGAACACGTTTTAAACTAATATTTATCGGTATTTCTTTTTTTATCAGAACTTTGATCTTAATTCCATATACGGAAATTGGTTTTAAGAAGCGTATGACATGACTGTCAATTGAAAAACAGAAAGCGATGGTAACACATGTACCATCACTATCTTAATAAAGAATTGAAAAAAAAAAAGGAAAAGAATTACAAACGATCATTATTTATTTAACAAAAGTATCCAAGCAAGAAATTTATTTTAAAGGGACAATAACACTCTTGCTGGCTTGACAGGTCCTACCTGTTGTGTAAATTATCCATTACATCCTATCCTATTTTACTTGTCCCGAGGGTTTGAAAATATGTTTAAATCCAAGTTGAATTTTTTTGTTTTTATAAACAATATTTTATTCAGGATGTCTGAATGGGATTGGGGAACAGGCTTAGACTATGTAAAACCCCTCTCCCTTAATTGTGTTTATGTAAAGCTTTTCAAACAATGTTGTTACCATGTAGTTGAATTTTTCCAATTTTTAAAATTCGGTGTGTTTAGATGAAATTTGTATCATTTTTTAATTGGAATATTGTAAAATAGTACAATTTGTTGACCAGAATACATGTAATTATTGGGGCATATTATTCAGTTACAACAAGAGTGGTATTGGGGCTTTAAATTAAAACAAAGTTACAAAATGTGTGCTCACGCAAACAAGATTTTGCTTGAGCAATATTTTTTGCTCGCATTGCTCGCCCAAACCTATATTTGCGTGAGCAGTCATCTGCTCACCATCGATTTATTCGTGGCCAGCCCTGTTACATAACAACCTATGCACTTAACAGGTTAATACTGTAACAGTTAGGCCAGGGTTAAAAATATTTCAGTTTGCCCAAACCCGAATCATGATGATTAGGTATGGGTAGGTAGGTAGGCAAATTCTTTTTTGGGGGGAGGACCAGACTTTGACGATAACCAACAAGATTTTTAGAATTCACGTGTCGAGTTTAGTGTTGCTCTATACTTGTATAGACATGACAGTGGCTGTTCAATCTCAAGCTTAAAAATAAATTTTACAATGCTCTTAAAAAAAAAAATCTTCAAAAATGGCAATAAAAGAATTTGACTACCGGGTAGGCAGCTTTTTTGGGGGGGTCGGTAGCGTTTGGGATAACAAACAATCTTTTTTTGTTATGGCCTTATTCAATTATAAGATTTAGTTTAGTGTGTTGAATCATTGAATTAAAGGATTGTCACACCTACAAAGATAGCTATTATCATGTTATTTAAGGTTATGCATATTATTATTATTTACATATGAATACCATAGATGTTAAGAAAAGACAAGCATTAATAATACATGCCACCTAAACTATAAATATGATACATCTACTTAGTAGTGGGCGATACTTTCTTGAGATATGTCATCCATCAGATCACAATCTTGTCAAAAAATTTAAAACATTTTTTAAATAATATAATATTTAATGACATTCTTACAAATACATTATTTAAGATTTAGATTTTGCTGTAATTGTTTAAACATAGATAATGAAAAGAGAATATGCAGAAATTTTCGGTAAAAATACCGAGTTATCGTCATTGCAAAACAGTGAAGCCTCGATTGTCATTGCTAGTTAAATATGTTATGGCACTTAACTTAATGCAGGCCTGGAAATAACAGTATTAGATGTACCCGACAAAATGTCAGGCACTAATGAAAGTGACAGGTGCCTTATTTCCAAGCTTGTAATGATAATAATGTAATGTATTTATAGAGTGCCTTATATTCCCCCCTTTGTACAAGGGAAAAATTGAAATAAAAATTCAAGAGCATCTTAGTCCCAAAATTACCTATTTGGTGTAGAGTGTACAATAAACCCCATTCCTCTCTCTCTGTTTTCTCACTACAAACGTTACATAACAGAAAATTCATCAAATATGTGTGTCTGCACCAGTCTTGGACCGTGATCTGAATTTTAATTATGTTTAGTAAAGAAAGTAAGGGTGGTTGTTATTGACTTTAACACAGGTAGTAATTAAGAAGTACCTATAGTATGTATTAAGGTATTGTTACATATAACACCTGTAGATACAGGTAAGGCACTCAGTCAACATTATACACCTTCTAATTTATTTACTTAATACAATTGGAAACAGCAGAAAACAAAATTAAACACAAGTTCTAAACCAAAGCTATCACTTTGGATTTTAAACACATATTACATAAATATTGAAGCGTAAGTAATGTGCAGGTAAATGGATTAAATTTTTAGACACAAATTTCATAGTTGATAGTAATTTTAAATTTTTGCTTTAAAGTGACATTAGGTAAGATTAGATAAAGAGCTGGCAGTTCTCACTATAATAGTTAAAAACTACATAATGTAATGGGAATATGCAGAAAAATGTCAGTCAAATTGATCTACTCTGAACCGTGATATTAGCCTTTGAATTATAGACCTAGCCTTGATCATCATTACTAAAGTCGGATTGATAAAACACATAGTCTCAAATATCCATTTCATGATTAAATCATCAATGTCAATGATTATAGAGTATGAAAGGGATTCAGAATCTCTCAAATAAATTTATTATTCACTTCAACTACAAAATCCCTCAAATAATTTTTGATTCACTTAATCTATGAAATTTCCCAAATAATCTTACGATTCACTTAAAGTACAAAACCCCCTAAATGACTTTAAGATTCACACAATCCCTCAAATGATTTTAAGATTCACTTAAATACAAATTCCGCAAACAAAAGAAATGACAAAAACCCTGAAATGATTTTTATGCATCTATTATATATATTGAAAGTATAACGACAAGGGAATGTCAAATATGTCTGAAAAGTGTACGCAAACATTTTACCATTATCCACTCGTGTATCTATATTATCGTATCACTGTTGATGTTGAGAAAACGGGAACCAACCCTTTTGTTATTAAGACGCTAGATTTGGGTGTAGTTTTGTTGAATTACATCCTACACGTGGATGCTTTTATTCATGTGATCTTTTTATTCAACACAGCATTGAAAGGATTTTGAATGAGGAACAGGTTTATTCAAACTATCTTTTATATCTACTGCGTGCATGCATGTCTATTGTTGTGGGTTAATGACGTATAGAAATAAATGGTGGTACGTCTGATGATCTTTTTTTAAAATTTTTTATTGGCAAATACTTGGCTCATTGGGCTCATAAAATGACAGGACTCCTTTGATTTTGGTTTAAAATAAAATAAAAACTTGTCGTGGTACGGATTGTTGGCAAATATTTGACTATTCAACTCTTAAATAACTAGATCTCTTTCATTTTGGCCTTAAAAAATCAACCAAAAAACTACATGTAATAATTTACACAAAAAAAACCACCTCAAAAACTGGCACACAAAAAAAAATATGGTAAAATTTGTTTGATGCAGCCTGATGCAGCCTGAATTTTTACTTGACAATGTTTTTGTCAGGTGCCATATTTCCAGACTTGACTTCTGAACAAGATGATGTGAAGGATAATGAAATTAAAGAGCTTGCGGTACTCCTGTCATTCTAATTTCTAGCATACAACAGTTTATATTTTCTTGCAAAATTTGGTCTAAGACAGGTGCCTTATTCCAGACTTGACTGCAAAGATAATGTAATGGATTATTAAGAGGAGTTTGGTTTTCCGGTACTAGGATGCCCCAATTCTTGTAGGATATTAATCTGGCAATTTATCTGTGGTTACAACAACAATATATGCTAGCTAGAGGGTGGATGTTATACAAAACTCTACAGAAGTTTGATAACAGAGTTACATTATGTTATTGATTGTCGATAGTTGTTTTGTTAGGTCACCATAACTATAAGATTGTTTAACTCATTCCAATAGAATACATGTAGATCTCCCCCAGGTCACAATGGTCCATAACTATAAGATTATTTAACTCATTCTGTCAGGTCATCATAACTACAAGATTATTTTGCTCATTTCTGTAGAATAGATTTTGTTTTTTGTTGGTTTGTGTCGAGTGGACATTAAACCCCATTTCTGTCTGTTTCTGTCTGTCAGTGTTTCGTTGGGTCAACATAACGGACATTATTGAACTCATTCTGTAGAATAGATCTGTAGAAAGTGTTCATTTTAAAGCGCAAATGAGCATGTATGTGGAAGATAGCGCTATAAGTGATGTATAATAATAATAATAAAATAATAATAATTAGTCGATTCGGTGCAGAAATGGAGGAAGTTAAAACCCATTTCATTCATAGTAGAATAGATTATAGGTGACTTCTTTCTTTAATGTAGACCAAAATTTACAAGAGCTGTGGTTCCAGACCTTTTTCTACTCACTGACCCCTTAAGACATTTTATAAATCTCTGAGGACAGGTAATATCTACATGTAGGTTTATTACCTTTCCCTTGTGTTGCTTTCTTGGTTTTCACCAATATTCAACCTGGCTGGTCACACAAACAATTGCTGTCCGATGTCCAACGTCTGGACGCAAACAACTGATGGTCACTGAAGTAAAACGGGCCACTCGTTGTGTGGCCACTACAAGGACACAGTTGGAGAGAGACTAGTTGGTAGGGTGGTGTAACAGTTCAATTATAAATACCTATGGGCGAGGATAAATTCATTTAACTAAACAAAGTGTTTGAATTATGTTCTTATATAAAAGAGAATTCGTTACTAGTGTGTAAAAAAGGCTGGAGTTTAACAAAAACGATGATGTTCACAACTCCACTGAGAAAACGTATAATTGTAAAAACTAGAATGATTCACTGTTTTATGGTTGTATTAATAGAATACAATTATTTCCCAAAAGATTGAGGAGATGGCTGAATGATTAGCATGTGTGTGCTGTATCATAAGGTCTGTCATTTAGTCGACTGACATGGTTTTTAATTCCCCGGTTTTATCTGACAAGGAGAAGGGTCGCCTGTCCAACCTTGTGGGCTTTCTCCTGGTCCTCTGATTACCTACCACTGCTAAAGACCCCTATGTGCATGTGTTTGTCTCAAATTGACCAAGTTTGTGTTGACATTAATCTGCATTTCACTCTAATCCCCAGTATTGGCCGAGAAAGTTCATCCCAATTTTCTATTGTGATTTGTGTCAGTCATGCAGGACGGAGGGTCTGACAAGGACAGCTGTCTAGTCATTAAGATGGGACAAAAAATCGAGGTCCTGTGTACACATTGGCATGCACATAAGATACCTCTTGGCAGTTGGATTTTGATATAAAAGCACCGCTGTCAGAGAAAAATTTCAATCATTGCACAATCTAGGCCGATAAACCCCATTTCTTACTGAAATTCATTATATGAATACCTGTTACCAACAACAATTTCATACTGAATTAAATCTTGGCTGTTTTTTTTTTCATGTCAACACCAACTAAAATGTTAGTCCTAAAATGATCTAGTTTATGTTGACTGGACCTTAAACCCTCTCTCTTTCTCTCTCTCTCTCTCTCTCTCTAATATTTCCTATCATCTTAACACAGAAAGTCATTTATTTATAAGTATAGGTTTATAAATATTGGATGACATTGCCTCAAGTAATATTCCATTGATTTTACCCAAACAATCATCAACTCATACGGATATTAGTTCACTGAGTAGGTCTAGATAAATTTAACACACGCAAAACAAAACCGATCAGACAAACCCGAGGACAAACAAACATTGCAATAAACAAACAACAAATATGAAATCAAGTGAATGGAACTGTAGGGAGTCAGTCTGGAGCTTCCACTGCTCAGTCCCAGGCCTGCAATGATACAGACTTCACTCAAAATGAAAAAAAGAATTGATTTACAAGAGAGACATAATGGAACTGGTACATTATAACTCTTTACCTGTCCCCCATAGTTGATCATTCGGACAACTTCACATTTTGTTATTCAGCCATTTGTACATAATGAATGAATGAATGAAATGGGGTTTAACGTCCTACGGCACTGCACCTAACCTGGACGGGCATACGCCATACAGTGTGCTATGAGGGAAATTTTGCCCGGGCAGCAACTGAATTCCAACTGCCAACGGCTCTTTTACATGCACTCCAATGTGTACACGGGACCTCTTTTGTACATAAGCCCCAATAGTATCAAACACTGTAGAATTAGTTTGTCTTATTTGAGATCACTCCAGCATTTATGATTTTGTCTTCAAAAGTTTATAAAGGATGGTAAGTTGGCTTAGTCATCCAATAAGGTGCTTTGGAGCATGATGTCTGTCTTTGAATCAAGCGTTTCAAATCCAGGCTCTTACGCGGCAAGGAGTAGAGCCACCTGCTAATTTCCTGGGTTCGATTCAATACAAATGTTTAATTCATTGATATCTTTGTAAATGCTGAATGGATGTAAAATTATTTGGGACTGATATTCCTTTTAGAGATGCAGTATTGTAGTTTACAAGAGATCAAAAATTCCTCAAGGCTTGATCAGAAACTTTATTGTTGATCTATGGTCACTGAAGTAATTGAATTTCTGATTTACTCTTAACTCGATATTTTCCATCAATGTAAAATTTCATATTTTATGAACAGACCCAGTCTTGCTACACCGCACAAAACAAAATCTTTTCATTCAATTCATTCATGGTTGTTCATCCTTCCATAAAATGTATCAACATTTTGTTCTTTCTAAAGAAGTTATATGTTAACGGTCTATTAATTGTGAAATAAAAAGCCACCCCCTGTATCGTGTTATGATTGACACTATAATTATTGGCGAGTGTCGTCTGGTATGACATATTATTTATCAGTAATAATAGATAATAAAAAAACTATATAATTTAAGGAATGTGGTACATAACCATTTATTACTGTTATTATTATGTCAAAGAAAAATTGAAATAGCTAAGTATTTTGTTATTATGTCAAAAAAGATTGGGTGAGCAATTTACTAAGTGTTTGTATTTTGTGAACCTGAGGGGTACATGTACTAAGCTTTCTGTTTGTATTCTATTGAAATGTTTTGTTATCAAATTGGGATCTTATCTATTTCTTGTGTCAATTTAAAATTTATAGGCAAACAAAGGGAAACAAAATGCTATGTGAGCAAAATGGTCTAAAGTGTGTGCTTTCTATTATAAGGGTGGGGGGTGTTGGATAGCCGAATAGTTAGCACGTGCGTGCTGTATCATACAGCCTGTCATTGAGTCAACTGGTGTGGTTTCCAATATCATTAGGTCTGTCATTGAGTCAACTGGTGTGGTTTCCAATCCCCGGTTGTACGTTACAAGGAATAGGGTCGCCTGTCCAACCTCGTGGGTTTTCTCCAGGTCCTCCGGTTTCCTCCCACTGCTAAAGACCCCTATGCACAACCGATTATTGAAATAAAATCTTCTCTCTTTCTCTCTCTTTCTCTCTCTCGCTCTCTGTATAATATACATCTTCGTGATGGCTAAGTGGGTAGGACACTGGCTCGCTAGCCTGGAGGTCATGTGTTCGATCCCTGCATTCACAGAGAAAATTGATCAAGATTTTCTGGTGTGGGTGGTTCCGCCTTGTCAGTGATGCATGTGTACACATTGGCATGCACGTAAAAGATCCCTTGACAGTTCAATTCAATATAAGAGGAGGCCGTAGCGCAATCAAATAATACATCTTTTTTCATCCATTAATGAAAGTGATTGTCTGAAGAAAGCATACCAAATTTCATGTTAAGTGTCACCCGCCAAGAAGAACAAGATGAGAAGCATTAGGGGCCAGTCTAATAACAAATACCATTATCGAATAAAACAGGTTTTTCCATACAGATAAAGAAGCAATCATATGCTTAGATTTGAACGTGATATTTTTATAACGCAAAACTGTCTAAATACCAAAATTTATATGTAAGAAAGAATCCAGTGAAAATCTGACAGTGACCTATGTATATTGGTCTCTCTTGATTGCCCCTTTACCCTGTAAATACATGTATAAGTATTGGTGGTATACTGCTCTACATGTAACTCTGTAAAGACTACAGAACAAAGTGCATCCGACCGGCATTTTTATTCCCACCCCCGGTCTCAATCCTTAGATTTTTCTTTTATTTGGCCTCCACAAAAACACCGGGCCGAGTGTTGAATGCACATGCATGGTTGCTTATATAATTTGTAAAAGGTGGCCAAAATCTGAGACTGAACAGTTATAAAGTGTTAACTAGGAGCTTATTAACTACAATGTGGGACTAAACATCAACTTTCATGTTGTGTGGTATCGTAGGCCATGCAA
The DNA here is from genome assembly GCA_917208275.1 of Patella pellucida. NCBI lineage: Eukaryota > Metazoa > Mollusca > Gastropoda > Patellidae > Patella > Patella pellucida. Next base: position 72,152,183 of record OU795039.1, read on the forward strand.
TGTACCATAAGGTACTACCAACCATATAATCGTGTATTGGATACTAGTCAATCACTGTAAGTTGTCAGTAATCCCGGATATTAGTAGAAATATTTCTCATACAATCATAGGATTAACACAAACCTTTGTTTGAAAATTGGTAAGCTGTTATTAATCTAGTATAGATCACACTTCAAGCGATTGCTGGTCAATGATTCGGAATTAATCAATCATCTTTGATCATTTGTTAATCCCCGAAATTGAATGGTGCATGTTGATAGAAAAATTAATCCGTATGAGCTAAGGTCATGAACCTTGAGTATTTACATAACCAATTAGTGCCGGTTTTAAACATTTTGCTGCTGGCAGTTTTTCTGTGCTGTGGGAAATGTAGAAGAATATTTTTGTAGAAATAGGGAGTATTAGGAGAACATGCATGTAGCTTGACTTAAGCCTCCAGTTCTTCCTAGGGAGCCATGGTGGCTAATGGGTTAAAACACTGGCTCGCTAGCCTGGAAGTGGTGGGGTGTTGGCAGAGAAAATTCTTCAGGATTTTCTGCTGTAGTTTCCCCTTAGCTGTGGTTCTGGGCGAAGGGCCTGACAAGGACAGCTGTCTAATCGTTCGGATTGGACGCAAAACCGAGATCCTGTGTTTACATTGGCATGCACGTGAAAGATCCTTTGGCAATTTGAATTCGATGTAGGAGTAGGCCATAGAGACGCTGCCCAGGCAAAATTTCCCTCATAGCACACTGCATGCGTATGCCCTTTTTTCATTAGCCTAGTTGGAGCAGAACAGTAGGACATTTTATTTCATGACTCAAGCATCGAGTTAAACTTTGAAAAGCCGTTGCATGGGTATTGACTAGAATTTCCCAAATTAGAATATTGGTGGGTATCAATATCGAAAAGTACCTTTTGATGTTTTCAAACCAGGTTCTCACTTGTCATGGGTGGTGCCATTAGGGCTGACAAGGGAAGTGTGCCTATGGTTATTTGGATTTAATTGAAAAAAGATGTCCACCCATGCATGCACAAAGAAGAACCTTTGGTTGCATGAATTGAAATAAGTGTAGGCAGAAGTGCTGCTATCCAGGCAAAATTCTCCCATCCCATTACACATGTAACTGTTGAACAACTTGAAATATTACCAGCCTCAAAATAACCAAATATCATGTTGACAGACATAAAACCCATTCCATTCTAACCTGAACTCTGATGGGGACTGGAGCCATTCTATTGATATTAGTTGATTGATTATCCACCAACACAAATTGTCTGATGACCCCATCACATAGCTAGATTAGTATGTATATTAGTTCATATATTATTCAGGACAGTCAATGGAGAAATTCATGAATATTCCTCTGCTTCTTCGAATATCTTTCTACTTATTTGAATTTAATATACCTATTATGATCTAATTTTTATATTGATAATTTCTAAGTAATTCAGAATATGTAGCAGATCTATTTTCTGTTAACCTCCAATTAACTTTCCAATCATCAATGTCAAACAAGTCTGTATTTTTACTGTGTATGTGTCTTTATAGACAGTTGTCATCAATAGTACTTCAATTGATTATTGATTGGTAAAAAATATGAAGTGAAAGTTTTTCTAAATCCAGAATCCAGTACAGTATATTTATTTCTGGCTGCGACTGATTTCCTTCTGGTCATTGATTTCTTAAAGCATTATTGTACTTAATAAATAGGTCGTCTCGCTTTATGGACTAGAATATTACTGTTTTGATGTTTGATGATGAAACATCTTGTAATGTAAATCATATTTGTTTCTATATCGTACATTTGAACTTGAAGTGATTTTCTAAATGGGGGGGGTAGGATGGCTGAATGGTTAGTGTACGTGCGCTGTATCATAAAGCCTGTCAGTGTGTCAACTGGCGTGGTTTTGAATCCCTGGTTGTACGTGGCAAGGAGTAGGGTCGCCTGTCCAACCTTGTGGGTTTTCTTCATGAGGTCCTCCGGTTTCCTCCCACTGCTAAAGACCCCAACGCGCCAGCGAATTATTGAAAACATTAAACCATATGTTTGTCCCGAAAGGACCTAGTTTGTGTCGAGTGGAAGTTAAACCCCATTTATCTCTCTTCAGCCCCCCCAGATTTTCTAAAAGTTATATTTGTATTCGAGATAAGATTATTATCCCACTCCAATTAAGGGAACAAAATTGAAACCCAACGTATCTCATAAACCGTTCAAGATATCTTTATGTCCTAGACCAGTTAAAGTGGCATTATGGGAGATTTTCGGTCTAGCCTCGATCACCATCATTACTAAAGTCAGTACGATAAAAAACATAGTCATGATTATCCATTTCATGATTAAATCATAAATGAAAATTGAGCAGCAAATCAGATCCTAATCCAATAAATATTGCAGGCTAGCATTGACATCGAGAGTTGATTATGGATAAGTTAATTATAGTGTCTTAATTAATAACTTAGATTACATTTCAGGCCTAAAGAAAGACCTGCAATAGGAAGATTTAGCTTTTGCATAATGTATGTTTAAGCAGGTGCCTTTTATTCAAAGGATTCTGTACCAAATGAAAAATCTATAGAAAATACATATAATCAGTACTTTTCTTTCGTTATCTATTTATTAGTTTATACCATGGATCAATATGTATATCCCACTGCTAAAGACCCCTACACGCAAGCAAATTATTGAAATGACTAAGTTTTTGTCAAGTGGATGTTAAATCCCATCTCTCTCTCTCTTATGTTTTTTGATAACCAGGTACATTGAAACCAACTACATGACAAGATAAATGTTTAAACAAATTACATTTTACAATCAATGGACAAAGAGTCTTATAATTTTTAACCTGATTACAAATTGGTTACTTACCCTGACAATCAAGGGGTTGGATGGCCGAATTGTTAGCACATGTGTGCTGTATCATAAAGCCTGTCATGGAGTCAACTGGCATGGTTTCGAATTCCCGGTTGTACGTGACAAGGAAAAGGGCCACCCTGTCTATCCTTGTGGTTTTTCAATGATCCTCCGGTTTCCTCCCACTTCTAAAAGACCCATATGCGATTTATTGAATTAAAATTAAACCATATGTTAGTCTTGAAACGACCTAGTTTGTGTCGAGTTGACATTAAACACCATTTCACTCTCTCTCACCCCTGACAATCAAACTCTTAAATGAAAAATTCAAATCAAGGAATCAGTATTGATTAAAATTTAATTATAGACGTGTAATGTTTTGCATGAATGTAATGTAAAAGAGATAGGGCCTGCTACATGTATATTTATTTTAACTGAGCTCCTGTGGTGTGTAATCCTTTATAAGATTTTTACATATAAGTTAAAAAAGAAATTGTTTTAATTTTGTTTTTAAAAAATTTAACATGCATTTTGTAAAAAAAATAAAATATCTTCCTCATGTCAAAGATACTGTCATGATAAATGTGTTTCACCTACATATTTATTATGCAAATGAACATGTTTATATTTTAGTGTTAGGCCATAATTAAAAGATTGTTTGTTTGCCCAAAAACTACCTACCTCAAAAACAGCATTATTTTTACGCTTGACAATGACTCCCAAACACAAAATAATCGGTCGGGAGATTGAACAGCCACTGTCTGGTTTATAATAGTAACACCAAACTCAACAAGTGATTTTCAAAAATCTCGTTATTTATTGTCAAAATCTGATCCCCCCCCCCCCCCAAAAAAAAAAAAGAATTTGCCCACATACCTACCCATACCTAATCATCATGAGTCGGGTTTGGGCAAACTAAAATATTTTTAACCTTGGCCTTACATCTCTGAAAAGGAAATATATTAATATTTCACCATGCTTGACATTTTCATTAGTTTTATAACAATATACTACAAAAACTGTTCGCAATTTTCCCTCATAACATTTTATCTCATGTAAGATGTTTTTCGCTAACCAATTTTTTTTTGTAGGACAATTTGCGTGGTAAATTATTTAGTAAATCTGACTGTATTAAAGGGACTATCCCAATTTGAACAGAGCCCAAAATATAAAATTTTGAGTACGTATGAAATGTAAGCGCTAAAATATAGAGGAATGGTGTTTTGACAGTGTCTAAAAATTTCATCTTAAAATATTGAGTCGTTTGGAGGTGAAAGCCAAAACTCCTTATCCGGACACATAACCTTCTTCAGATTTCGGGCCAAAGTTTTCGTTGGGTGATCTGATAATCAATTCCCGTTCCTTAAGACGTTTAACAGTGAATGACCCATGTGCTGTACTTGATAACACAAGGTTTATTTCACTGACGCATTATTTTTATACAATAAATGTCTGGTTTTATCCAGGCACCGCTTCATGCAGCTTATCGTGACCCGGATTGGCCCTTTTAAGTATATTCTGTTATTGTGTGAATGATAATCTTGATGTAATAAAAGAAAAAATTTAAACTTGCATTAAACCAATTTTATAAATGTATCTTATTAATTAAATTATGACATTTTCATTGTTGTTTATATTTTACAAAGCCCAGACTCATTTTTTATCCGAAATAAACAAAAGGAATATTGATATAGTTGTAAAGTTTTTGCAGATGTTCACAGTTTGACGTAACTCCCCCTTTGACCCCTGTATTGTACTTCACATCATTGAAATGTTCTGGTTGAATTGTACTTGTACAATAATATAGATACAGTATATTAAAGTTCTACAGTATCATAACTATGAAATAACAAAATATCTGTGTTGCTAGGTTTTACAAAATAAAAAGGGGCTTAAATGTTCAGTATTTTGTTTCTCATTAAAGTGACAATAACACTCTTGTTGTAACTGAATAATATGTCCAAATCTTCATTCTGGTCAACAAATTCTACTATTTTACAATATTCCAATTAATTGGCAATACAAATTTTATCTTAACCCACAGAATTTAAAAAATTGGAAAAATTGAACTGTATGATCTACCTAAATACTTTCAAATGTAACTTGGATTTAAACATATTTTCGAAGCCTCTGGACAAGTAAAATAGGATGTAATGGATAATTTACAAAACTGGTAGGACATTTAAACATCTAGTAGTTAGAATAAGGCTAATTTTATTTTTTGGACCTGTCAAGCCAGCAAGAGTGTTATTGTCCCTTTAAGTGTTTAGTGTTTTCTTTTTCATTAAAAGATCATGTAGTATGAATAGTTTATCCTCTGTGTAAGAAATATCTCTAGGTTAGAAAAATTTACGAGCCAATATTTGAATATAAAATCACCTCGTGAATACTAACATTTAATATGGTACTTACTCTAGTTTTATGGCAATTTTCACAGATTGTTAAAAGTAGTGGTCACAATGAAAGTTAATTTAATTATTCAAATAATATTGAAATATATTCAATTCAGTTCATATGATGTATTTGTTTTGTTTTATCCCTTTTGGCCTTTTACTGTACATTCAGATTTCTGGAAATAACAAATTTTTCAAAATTGATGTTTCCCTTACATGTATTTATTTATTTGTGTATTATCTCATGTAGGGGACTGTTTTTTTTATAGTTTTAATTGACATTGAATAACTAATTTGAAAAATCATAAAATTTAGGTCTAATAGCCATAAAAACTGTTCAAGCCCTATACATGTAGTACAAACTACAAAGCTTTTGTGTTCCCCATCCCAATAGTCACTAAAAATCACAGAGACATCATATCGGTGCATTTATTAATTGAATATATAAATGACGTCAAAATTATAAAATAACATATACAAGAGTTTTAATTACTAACAAAATAATTCAAGATAACATATAATTACAAAATAAAACCCATATCAACTAATTCTTGAGCTAAATAATAGGCCCAAACTGCACCAAACAGAGACCAGTCTGAGATGGCATCACAGTCTGGGATATCTGGCCCAACGAAGTTCTGTCCAGCAATAGATTCCTAGTTAAATTTTATTATTGTCCTTATTCCTGACTTACTATGTACAATTATAAAAAGTGAGAAACACAATAGGACAGAAACTAATTAGAGACAATAGGCCGAATCTTAAATTCTGTACGATGTTCAATAGCCTTGTAGTCTTCCAAGCATTTTTTTAGGGTTCAAATTGTGTTATTACTGTCAGGTAACTCTATTTATGGATTAACAATTACTGGTTTATTAACATGCAACGTATATAAATACCTCATGTTTTACTATATGTTATCACTTGCTTGATAAAGACAAGAGTATCATCGTCGAAACGTTGCATGTTAATAAACCAGTAATTGTTAATCCATAAATAGTGTTATTGTGTTACTGTTCAATTACTAAATGCCACTTAAAGAAGTTGTGTCAGGTAACTGTATTTCCAGTTTCAAAAGGCGTATTTCAATCATTGACGTTTCTAGTACTTTACCCACAGTTTTGTACATCAAACGCCAAGATCTCTCCATAACAGAGTAAAACAAAATTTAGAACTATAAAAAACGAAACGAAATAGGATCTGTGTTTTAATCAAATTTTAGTGATTGAAACTTTTAAGGATTTTTCAATCAATCAGATATATTCTAATGATTGTTTTGGGGTCATAAGAACTGTACTCATTGCTACCTATTTATACAGACTAGACTGTCCTTTTCATCAACCAGATCTATTGTAATGAACATTTTAGGTCATAAGATCTGTACTCATTGTACATATTTATATAGACTGTCCTTGAATATACGTTGGTCATAAGAACTGTACTCATTGCTACATATTTATATAGACTGTCTTCTTTGATTGGCATTGATAAAGACAAGAGTTTCCTCATTGAAACCTCGCTTAGTATCAAACTCAGTAATTGTGCATCAATAAAAATTGTACCTTATGTTATATAGACAGCCCTTGAAGATACATATAAGATGTCCAGCTTTAAATGGTCAAGTTATCATGTGTGTACATCAGTGGTCAGTTATATATATTACATGTACATAGTTGTTAAAACTCCTATCATAACAACCATCATGTTTTATTATTCACCATCGGTACCCATGGTTTATTGTAACACCTCAGGCTACCTATAATACTATAATAGTAAATCTTGTTGAATAACTCTTCTCTATATAGGTGTTGGTAAATAACTCATCTCTTATAGGTGTTAATAAGTATGTTATATAGGGATATATACATGTACTTAATCCTTATAAAGGGATGTATACTTAATCCTTTTCAACAAAACACCCTTATAGATTGTAGGAATAATGGAGAGGTTGATCGGTTTGTAGAAATAAAAGGGAGGGTGTATCGAAATAAAATGAAATTGGATTTAACGTCCTACTGTTATGCACCTAACCTGGACTAACCTGGATTAATCAATGAGCGTTGATGTTTCTAGTGGTTTAAAAAGGCCAAGTACTCACATAACAGACTGTTTCGTTGGCTAATCCCTCACATATCCGAGTATAGTAAAGACCAGTAAAACGAAATTTTGAACAATAAAAAACGAAATGAAATAGGATCTGTGTTTTAATCAGATTGGAGATAATATCAATTGCAATTATGTGATCAAACATGTCGTGTCCTCCAGGTTTAGCCAGCCACCGTGTCTACCCCTCTGATTTAATATTCTGTTAAAGAATCATACTACTCTAGGTATCTTTCAGGATCAGATGCATAAATAGCCATTAGAGTAAAAATAAATTTCTTCACTTATGAGATGGTCTCTCTAATATCTACATGTACATACATGTATGTAATATATAAGGATGGGTATTGTTTATCTTATAATATTAAAATAAAACTTGTTTCTTTGTGTTTTTGTAAAATTGAAGTGAACCATGACAACCTTTGTGTTGATATTACACCAGTAAGAAATTATGTATATTCTACATTGTTAACTTATGTGTTGATATTACACCAGTAATAGATTACATACACTGTATATTCTACAATGTTAATTTATATAAACGTTTATTACACACACCTCATTTCAGGGTTGACACAAATTCCTTAAAAAGAGCTAAATCTGTCCATTGCAATTCTATTTTTTCTGGCTTCAAATGTTATATGTAATTTTTTTTAGACATTCATTCACATAAGTCTATAATCAACTCTCTAGAACATCTTATGGCCGATATTTAAATGGACTGAAACACTTATTTAATTTAATTTAAAAATGGCAATTACAGACTTAGTCTCGAACATTTGTAGCAAGATCCGTCAGATCTTAATATTACATCATCATTAAATGTCACTAGTAATTTCTTCAACTCATGTCAGACCATTTTAAAATTTGTCCTGTTTTGACATTATAAGATGACTACAACATAAGTACAATTTACACAACAATTATTTCTTTTAAAAGAGATGTTTGCATTTCCCAACGACAAGAAAACTATCTGAAAACATTAATAACTGTTATGTTGTACCATTTACAAAAAACTCATGACATTGTCATCATTGACACAACCGACCATATTGCTGACTGAAGGCATAAGATGCTCACTTGATCAGTCAAAATTGGGACACCTCGTAGGGGAACAGAAATACAACCAATGACTTTCAAGAATACATTTTAATAGCTTATCTGAATTAGGTATATCACCAAGAAAATATCTTCTGTTCCTCCAACTCAACAACTATTCCAAGTCTCGTTGCGGAAGGTTAGATACAAGATTTACATGCTTTCATGTCTCTTATGTTTTTTCAACTGTGAAGTTCTCACCAGTCGCATTATGTCCGTCCAATGTACACATTGGCATGCTCGTGTAAGAACCCTTGACAGTTGGAATTTGAAAAAAAGAGTAGACTGAGCAAAATTTTCCTCAAAGCATATACTGTATGGCTTTATGATGGCCTTCATTGGCGGCCTAGTCAGTGAAAAGTAGTATTTTAAAGCCATTTCATTTTAATGTTTGTTAAAATAAATAAATAATTGTATTATTAAATTATTTTTTCAGAGGAAAGAAGTCCAGCTGAATATGCATCCCTCAAGCAAGCTTTAACAGAAAGAAACACACAGCGTGATGACCTCTTACTGAAAATAAAGGTATAAATATTATCATTTAAAATTTCTCTGTGTGCTCCTTTTTCCTCCAACTGCTGAAGACCTTTATGTGCGAGTGAATTATTTAAATAAAACTGAACTATATCTTAGTCTCGAAATGACAAAGTCTGTGTCGTGTGGACATACATGTGTAACACCCCTTTTCTTAATCCACACTAAAATATTCTCAAATTTAATTACTGGATTAAAAAAATCAATCAAAAGCTTTAACTTAAAACATACAGGACAGGTGACACTAAACACTTCCTGGTTTCTATATTGTCTGCAATGGATGTCAAATTTTGCAAAATTTTTAATTCACCATATCATTGTAAATAGTAAAACACTGAAAGGAATTCAACCATCTTTGAATCGATATTCCTTTTAGAGATTCAACTACCCCAGTCTTGCATTCAAAATCCTGTATGTGAAGATCAGTGCCTTAGAACTGTCCAATATGACGATTGCCTGTTGAAAATAAATGATAGATTTTAATGACAACAATATTTTAGGATGTAACATGTCACAACAGACGGACAGGGATGTCGAAAAAGTGTCCGGTTTCTCGTAGACTATTGCTATGAATTTTATTTTTGATTATTTGTTTTCAGAATTTGACAGATAAGAACAAAGTTTATAAAACACAACTAGAAAAAGATGACCTTTCCCAGAAACAACTTCAAAATATCTTACAGAAATCACACGAAACTCAGCTGACAGAAAGAGAAACACTACTCACAAACTTACAGGAAATAATAACAGAACATGAAACAAAGATTTTATCATTGGAAGAACAAATACATGGTAATTATAAGAGAATAAACTGGTTACACTAACAAGCTACTTAATGCTTATATAAAACTGCTTACAGAATAGGATGATATGAATATCAATGAAATAGGGTTTAACGTTCTACTGTTCTGCTCCTACTGGGCTAATTGAGACAGGCTAACGCCATACAATTTACTATATCTGGAATTTTGACCAGGCAGCGGCACGATGCCCTACTCTAATGTAGAAATTCCAACTGCCAAGGGTATTTTTTTTATATGCACACCAAAGTACATGTATACACGGGATCTTGGTTTTTCATGCCATTCAAACAACTAGACACCTGTGTCCTTATCAGGCTGTCCGTCCTGAACCAGTGACAAGAGGAAACCACACCGGAAAAATCCTGATGAACTTTCTTGGCCAATGCAAGCAGGGATCGAACACACAAACCTCCCTGCTAGCGAGCCAGTGTCTTACTCACTTAGCCACCGTGGCTGATATAATATCAATAATATGATGTGTTGTTTACCCTAATTATCATGGACATTATTCTACAGTACATTAGTACTATTTATGTCTTATTGGGAGCCACAGTGACTCAGTGGTATTTCGTGCTGACTCACTAACCAGAAGGAACTGAATTTGATCAAGAAACACTGTCTAGTTGTTAGGATCGTTAAAAAAACCTGAGGGCCCTCCTGTGCATGTTGGGGGTCGATCCCCACTCCCCCCAGTTTTGGCCAAGAAGGTTACTTAAGAATTTCCAGCTTAATTTCCACTTGTCCGTGGCGATGTTATATTATTTTATTTTTTTTATAAACAATATTTTATTCAGGATGTCTGAATGGGATTGGGGAATTTGATGTCAATACCACTTTTCTTGATACTCAAAGTCAAATAAGAAAGTTTAGTTAGAGTCAGACCATCCTTCTTAAGGTCGTGTTCACATTTAAAAACGAGAAAAATTTCACACACAAGAAAATGCATCTTTTCTAAATATTATTTTTATTTACCCCCATTTCTCTCAAAACTTATTTATTGCGTTCTTGTAGAAATAGATTTTTCGGTATATAGTTTAACTCTGTAACCATAAGTTGACTTTATCTTGTAGGAAACATTTCGAACCGAGAAGATATTAAACAAGCACCGGAAACAAAAACAGGAACAAGTAAACTTATTGAACAAATTCGACAACTTCAACAAGAGAAGTCTGAACTTTTCTCGGAATTAGCAACAGTAAAACTACAAGTTGAGATATGTGAACGCGACCATGTAGAAACAATAACAGCTTTACAAGAAAACCTGATTAAAATAGGAACAGATAACTCTCGTATACAAGATGATTTGGTCAAATTAAAAAATAAAGATAACGTAAGTATTAATAGATGATGTTGTTTCAAGTAAAATGGTTTAGATACTTTGAAAGTAATAGAGACCTGTCTGTATAAGTCCGGAATTAACTAAACCTTTGTTATAGGCCCAATAACACTCTTGTTGTAACTGAATAATATGTCCCAATCATTATTCTGGTCAACAAATTGTACTACTTTACAATATTCCAATTAATGTATGATACAAATTTTATCTTAACAAACTGAATTTAAAAAATTGGAAAAATTCAACTAGGCTTCATGGTTTAAAAGCTTTATGTAAACCTTTTCAAAAATAACTTAGACTTATAAATATTTTCGAACCCTCTGGACAAGTAAAATAGGATTTAATGGATAATTTACACAACAGGGAGGACATCTAAACATCGAGTAGTGAGAATAAGGCTATTTTTTTTCCTGGACCTATCCAGCCAGCAAGAGTGTTATTGTCCCTTTAAACGGTTCTGTATCTAATTATAAAACGGGACTGGATAAACTTAGCCGCAGATCATTTTTTACCTCGGTTCAACTGTCTCTTGAATTAAAGGACTGGCCAGTTGTTCACACCATGAAATGCGATATTACACAGGACACTCTTCTGTAGAATACAATTTCTGTTTATTCCTGAGTGACATCTGGACAAGGCTTCTGTGGTATTTATCAAGCAGTAATATTAACAGCAAATATATTCCATAGTGTCCTTCATCTTTCCAGCTCAGTTACTAAATACATTTGTATCTTTGAGACAATTTCAAAACATCAAAAAGCTATTTCAAAATATTTAAACATAAAAAAGCTATTGCAAAATATTTGGAAGAATGTATGTTAGTATAGAACAATTAATTGTTTAAAAATTAACATCTGTAGGAATGACTAATAATGTAAACTATAATAAGTAAAAGGAAATTAAATGCAGATCAACTTCACGTATTTTCAAATATTGATAATATATAGATAGCAATCATGACAACATCATGTCTGAGACAAGCTAGCAGTCTGTAAATTGATGCCTGTTTGTTTTATATGATACCTGGTTTTGTTTTTAAGCATTGTTTAATGTCACATGTTCGGAGTACTATATCAAAGATACATGTATTATTTTAGACTAATTGATTGTATATGAAGTCATTTGATTATTAAATTTTAATTCTCATTTGTTTCAGATTATTGATATTGGAATTGAATCTATTAATGGTAAAAATCACCTGAACAAAATTCAAACAGATCAATTTCAAAAAGGAATTGGCAAATATCATGTTCGAGCATCATCCATTGGTTTTAGTTCTGAAAATGAACAAATCCAGGTACGTTTTTTTTCGTTTCTTTTGTTTGAATTAGACATTTAGTTGAATGACCTCCTTTGTGTCAGATATATATTATATACTAATGTCCGAAAGAAAGTATACACACTAAAAATATGACTTTAAAGTTTTGTTTAGATTTAAAAACATTTGATAAAACATTACCACTGTTTGTCGTGTATTTTGTACACGGTGAACAGTCCATATGCTACATGTAATTACACTATTTTGCCAGATGACGCCATTTTGCCTATACCGTTTTTTTAGGACTTCGAATTTTGTCTAATGGTTTGGATTGTTCGTACTTGGTTTTATTTCATTACTGAGTTTGTCTCTTGCGTCCAAACTCAACATTTCTAAGCAATAAAATTTGAAGAAATTTGACAGTGTAAAAACGACTTTGGTTGATGCAGCTCAAAATGCACGGCGTATACTTTCTTTTGGACATGAGTTTAGATACAAGTCAATAAAAAAAAGAGAGAGGGAGAAATGAGATTTAACATCCACTTGACACAGACTTGGTCAAATCAGGTCGAAGATATGATTCCGTTTTATTTCAATAATTCCCTTGCGCGCAAGTGTCTTTAGCAGTGGGAGATCCAGAGAAAACCCACAAGCCTGGACTGGCGACCCTACTTCTTGTCACATACAACCGGGGAATCGAAACCACACAAGTTGACTCAAAAGAGAGAAATGGGGTTTAACGTCCACTCAACACGGGACTAACATATGGTTTAATTTTATTTCAACAACTCGCTTGCCCGTAGGGGTCTTTAGCAGTGGGAGGAAACCGAGTGCCCGGAGGAAACCCACGAGGTTGAGAAGGCGCCCCTATCTCCATGCCACATAGGCTCACACCAGGGCTTGAAACCACAGCCGCATGCCAGAGGTGGCCGACCAGCTAGAGGTCTAAGCGTAACACTCTAGACCACTAGGCCATCCCCCCCCCCAAGTTGACTCAATAACAGACCTTATGATACAGAGTGCAAATAAAAAAAAGAAGAAAGACAAATCAGTACAATATAACAAGCACTAGAGGGATTGTGCCTTACACAGTCTGAATTTATGCCTGACAATGCCTGTGACAGGTACTTTATTCCCAGGCTATACAATTGGAAGCAAGGCAGTTCTTCTTCTATATTTAATTTTTACACCAAATATTAATCTTAATATATTCTTTATATTTAGATTTTACAAGAAGAAAATGAGAGACTTGAAGAATTGTTATCGGGTTTTCAAAGTAAATTATCAAAATCAGAAACAACTTTATCTGAAACAGAAACAAAATATCGTGAAGAAGTACTTAATTTATCCAAAGAAAATCAAAAGATCTCGCGTCTGCTGCGGGACACGAAAGCAGACGTCACATGTTTACAAGCTCGGGAACCAGAGGTAACAAATCTCACGCTAAACTAAATTGAAAGCCTTTCGTCCATCCAGGTTTCCTTTCTTTAACATATCTCATAAACACTTCAAGATATTTTTATAAAACTTTGTACATACATCAACCTATTGTATTTTTGCTAATTCGAAATTTAATTTTTGGTATGCAATATTGATTCAGAAGCATACTTCATAAGCCATTCAAGATATTTTTATGAATCTTACACAAACATCAACCTGTTACAGTTTGCTAATATATAAAGACATTTCTTGAGTTATTTTTTTTGTGGGTTTCCATGGAAACACAAAAAAAATAATGACTGAGTCTTGTTGTTTATTAATTGTATAATATGTAAACTAATTTTATAAAAAAATGTTTTTACTTGTAACTATATCTGTTAATTCTAAATATCTACTTTTAAGGTAATGACAAAAATCGAAAGGGTTGAGGTTGAAGTAGAGTCTCAGAAACTAAATCAAAAATTATCCGAAAGTCAAAAAGAAAAATCAACACTAGAAGCAGATGTACAAGACTGGAAAGAAAAATATACAGAAGCAGCCAATGAAATCTGTGAATTACAAGAAGAAAATAAACAATATCTAAAACAGGTACGAGTGAGAGGAATGTTTATTTGGGTTTTTGTCTTGCAGAAAGGGGGGAGTTGGATGACCGAATAGTTACCATGTGTGCGCTGTATCATTGAGTCAACTGACGTGGTTTCGAATTCCTAGTTGTACTTGGCAAGGATTATGGTCGCCTGTACAACCTCGTGGGTATTCTCCGGGTCCTCCCACTGCTAAAGAACCCTACGCGCAAGCGAATTATTGAAATAAAATGAAACCATATGTTAGTCCCGAAATGACCTAGTTTGTGTCGAGTGGACTCTCTCTCTCTCTCTCTCTCTCTCTCTCTCTCTCTCTCTCTCTCTCTCTCTCTCTCTCTCTCTCTCTCTTGTCTTGCATAAAACTTGTATTCATTGTAAATCATCAGGAATGAAAGAACACAGAATGCTGAATATCAATAGGGTTTGTCCTCACATGGCTGCAATTCTTCAAACCAAATTTGAAAAAAAATCTGTTACATGTTAGTCTCACAAGGTTTTCAGCAGAAGTGGGGTCGTTTGAAATGGAAGGTGTAGCAAAATTAATTATTGTTACAAATGAATACCAATAATTTTTATAATAGTTACAAATGAATCCAATTATATTTTTAACTATAGTTACAAAATGAATAATAGCTACGAAATGAATTATAGTTACAAAATAATTCAGATTTATTCTATTTAAGTTACAAAAATAAATCAAATTATTTCTAGTTACATATCCAAATTATTTTTATTATAATTATAGTTACAAAATAATTCAGATTTATTCTATTTAAGTTACAAAATAAATCAAATTATTTCTAATTACATATCCAAATTATTTTTATTATAGTTACAAAAGAATGTAACGGAAGTGATTGATATGGAAGAAAAACACGAAGAAATAGTCGAGGGATTAAAGAATGAACGAGAAAAACGTATCCAGGAAGTTAAAGATGAAGTTAAAGAAGAGATGAATAATTTGCGGTCAAAGAATTCAATGATGCACTCCAAGATCTCCGCCATTAATTTGTTGTTTGAGAAACTTGTTGAGTCACATCGCTTGTTGAGAAAACAAGCTTCCCAGTTCCCCCATGTTTTATCGGTTACCATAGATACTGTGAAGAAAGAGGTAAGATTAATGTTATTTGTTTCTGGTGGTGAGTGTTAGGTAGTCGTAATAATGTTTGTACTTGATTGAACGTTCCGGAATTGAATTCTCTCAATTCCGAAAAATAGAGTCAATCGAGTGAAAAGGACAATTTCGTAGTACAACGCATGTGCCGACTGCTTAAAAAATATCTCAACCAATCATGACAGCTGAAACATATTTGTTACTTAAAATACATCACAATTCTACTCACACGACCTCAGCTGTCGGGACTAACAGAACCATGACAGGACTGAATTCCACGTCTCTCGATTGCAATTCTGTCAAATCTGGACGTTCTGGACTGTGAATCGAATATGGCCGTTGAATTGCGTACACTTTACATCACAAGGTCTGTCTAGGGTTCAAGAATCGTGGTTATAATGTCACGTAAAATATCCCTTGACAGTTTGAATTCGATATAAGAGTAGGTTCGTAGCGCCACTGTCTGGCCAAAATTTCCCTCATCACACACTGTATGGTGTATGGCCATCTTCATTAGCTCCGTCAGAGAAGAACAGTACAACATTAAATTCTCTCAAAATATAAAGGGAGATAACTTATTCTATAATTTTGTTGAAAAATTCAGTGGGAGAATAATATCCGTGTGCACTAGGAAGAGTTTACTGAATTTGAATATGTGATTGTGTTTGAACTTCAGGCTATAGGAGCTATCGAAGATATCAACAAAAGAAATCAAGAATTAGTTGATAAATATCATCGTGAAATGAAACTACGTAAAAAATATCACAATGAACTGGTAGAACTACGAGGTAAGTGGCGAACATTCTATATCTCTAAAGGGGGGGTTGTTTGGCTGAATGGTTAGGGTGCACGCGCTTTATCATAAAGCCTGTCATTGAGTCAACTGGCGTGGTTTCAAATCCCCTGTGGGTTTCTCCAGGTTCTCCGGTTTCATCCCACTACTAAAAGACCCCTACGGGCAAGCGAATTATTGAAATTGACAATAATATATTAGTTCAGAAATGACCTAGTTTGTGTCAAGTGAACATTTAACTCCATTTCTCTCTCTCTCTCACATTCTATTTCTAAGGTTTGGTTTGTTAACATATAAATGTACTTTGTATTTGTAGGTAATATCCGAGTATTCTGTCGAGTTCGACCTACTATAAAAGAAGATGGTATTTCATCTTCTTCACAGATCGTGGTAACCTTTGACCCCTATGATGATGGACTGTTGTTCATCGCAAACAAAAGCCGCAGTCAAGTGTTTGAAATGGATAAAGTTTTTAATGAAAACTCGTCACAAACAGAGGTAGGTACTGCCTTAAATGACTGTTTTCGTTTATAAAAATTTGCTTATATTACTGGAAGGGACATTATCGTTACCCACCAATTAGCGCAAGGGAAGTTTGATAACCAGCAGCATTGTGTGTTCATTTTAAATAATATTTATATTTTCTTGTATTTGAGGAGGTTCAATCAATAGTGGGGGAGTTAAGTTGTCTAGTGGGTTAACGCGTGCTCGTAAAATCTTTGATTCCCTGGCTCATATGTGACAAGGAGTAGGGTCATCTGTCCAGCCTCATGAGTTTTCTCCCGTTTCCTCCCATTCTAAAGTCCCCTACGCACAAGCAAATTATTGAAATATAATAATTGAACCATATGTTAGTCCTGTAATAACCTAGTTCATGTTTAATGGACATTAAACCCCCATTTGAAGAAGTTTGATCGATAGTAAATTATAATTATTTATTTTAGGTATTTGAAGAAGTTCGATCAATAGTAACATCGTGTGTTGATGGTTATAATGTTTGTATATTTGCATACGGTCAGACAGGATCTGGTAAAACATATACCATGGAGGTACGTAAATATCGGTTTCGACTGGTTGAGTGGACAAAGATCATTTAATCCATGGCCTGGCTCCCATCCCAGGCTTGTATGTGACAAGGAGTATGATCGCTTGACTAACTTTGTGGGGTTCTCTGGTTGAAATTTTTTTTTTTACCCAATACGCAAACAAAGTATTGAAATGAATCTCTCTCTGTCTCCCCATCTCTTCTTTTTCCTGTACTTTTTGGTGAAAATCCATCACCCATTATTACAAGCATAAATCTCCTCAGAGAAAGGCGTAACAAACTTATTAGTTGTCAAAGCATGTTTGTTTTTTAAATAATCGTATGTAATAATAACATATGTAATAATTGAAGTAGATTTATTTGTTAAAAATATCTATAAATAAATCAATTTATAAACTGCAAACATAAATCACTTGGTAATTGAGCAGAGCAATAAACTTTTAACAATTACTGATATTTATGCGACGTTTCAAAGACTATTCTCTCAACGTTTTCGAGCAATTACAATAACATGGAAACAGGAAAAAGGGTACGACAACACTCCCTTATAGAGACATTAAAGCTGGACAGGCTGGTACATCTGCGTGGACACTGGATCAAAAAATGATACCGGCGGGACAGAGTAGTAAAATCCCTGCTCAACAGACACCACAACAGACTTGTAAAAGTAGAGGATAGTTTTAATGAATCAACCTTTTGGGTGCAATACCCTTTTTCAAGATTGATTTATAGTAATTGTGTGACAATACAGGTGGTAACATCACAGGATTTTTGTATGTAAGCAATTAATCAAGCATTAACAACGTACATCAACATGTTTATATTTCCAGGGTCCTGTCAGTGATCCAGGTATAAATCAGAGAGCTTTAATAGAATTATTTAATGAGACCCGTGAACGAGGTACAGATTGGGAATATACTATCAGTGTTAGTGTTCTCGAGATTTATAACGAAAATATCAGGTCAGTTGACATTCTTCTTAAAACATTATTAACATATTTCAATCATATATGGCTAGGTGACTTGGATGGTCGAATGGTTAGCACGTGCGCATTGTAATATAAGGTCTATCATTGAATCAACTGGCTTGGTTTCAATTCACCAGTTGTACGTGACAAGGAGCAGGGTTGTCTGTAAAACAACGTGGGGTTTCTCCAATTTCCTCCCAGTTATTGAGAAATTAAACATTTGTAAATTGGACACGCATTATCAAAATTGAATTGTCAGCTTTAAACTGGACACAATTACAAATTAGAAGATTTCTGGTGATTTTAAACGTTTTTTTACAACTTTTTAAACATAAATTTGATATTAAACATATGTGAAAGAAATTAGTGCTAGATAAACAATATTAAACGATACCTGGGTTACAGTGATACGATTCACCACTGATGTAGTGTGATTGGATTAAATTCATAATCAAACATTTAAACTGTTGTGATCAGTCGAGGCAGTATTATTTATATTCAATTGCACATCTGTTGTTGTCCGAAACAGTTGTGCTGAATTAGTTTACAACTTTTTAGGAATGTTCAATCCCCTATTATGTCTCTCTTTACCTTTTTATTTGTCTTTTCTTACTGAATTTGGATAATCACCGTGATTATATATCAATTGTGTATTTGATTATTTTAGAGATTTATTAAATCGTAATGATGATGGAAGTAAATTAGAGATTAAGATGAAATCAGACGGTGGGGGATTATATGTACCAGGTTTATCAACAATACAAGTTACCTCCCTTAATCAAGTTAATCAGGTATGTTATCAGAAGAAAACTGTAGATAATCACTTAATTGTAGCGTCTGGCAAGGAACTGAAACTAGTAATTTGGGTGGGACATAAAATGAGTACATAAAGAACCCTGACAGTTGATTTGCAAAGCAGATGGAAACCTTCTACCCAGGCAAAGTTTCACTGACTGCACACTACATGGTAGTATATGCCCATCTTCATTAGCCAAGTTGGTGCACAAAAATATGATTTTAATTTTTTTACCTCATTGCAAACCAGTTTCCTTTTAATAAATTCATCCTTTTTATAAATACAAATACAAAGTACAGGAAAACTGTACAACAAAAAATAGACAAGAAAATATAACAGTGTACATTGGAACAATACTATATCTTAATATTAAAGAGGCGTTATAATTTTCAAAGCTAAAAGAAATGTGATTAATAAAACATTCAAAATAACTCTAGATAAACCAAATACTGAAAAGTGAAAGTTATAGATACATGTATCTGTCTGTATCTAAAAATGTATTGGCAGATTTGTCTCGAATTTTGCATACAATCTAATTCGAACAATGTTTGTAGATTTTCTTTAAATCTTCCTATATTTTTTTTATTTTGTCAGGTGTTTATGACAGGACAGAAGAATCGAGCTACAGCTTCAACTAATTTAAATGAACATTCGTCCCGGTCTCATGCTTTATTATGTATAGAAGTTACTGGTCTTAATAGAACTACCAATACTAGAACAAAAGGTTCGTAAATTCTGTATTAACTTTTGTTTTATTTCATGTTTGAATATAAGCTCTCATAAATGTTTCGGGGGGTTGGATGGTCGAATAGTTAGCATGCTGTATTATACTGTCTGTCATTTTGAGTCAACTGGCATGGTTTCGAATCATCAGTTGTATGTGACAAGAAGTAGGGTCGCCTGTCTTCTAGTTTTCTCCCACTGATAAAGACCCCCTACGCGCAATTGAATTATTGAAATAAAATTAAAACATATTTTAGTCCCGAAATAACCTAGTTTGGGTCGAGTAGGAGGTTAAACCTCATGTGTCACATCATTAAGTTTAGATTTTATGTCATCTCTTATTGACATCTTCTATTTTTTTAGGAAAATTAAATTTGGTAGATTTAGCGGGATCAGAGCGAGTCAGTAAGTCCGGAGCAGACGGTACTAGATTAAAAGAGGCTCAAAATATCAACAAATCCTTGTCGTGTCTGGGTGACGTCATTCATTCATTACGAAGTAAACAGAACCATGTACCTTACAGAAACTCCAAATTAACTTACTTATTACAAGATTCACTTGGTAAGTTCAAATTTACATATTTAATTCAAGATTCACTTGGCAAGATCAATTGGGGCCATTTTTGACAGGTCCAGAAGAAAAAAAATAGCCTTATTCTAACTACTAGATGTTTAAGTGTCCTACCTGTTGCGTAAATCATCCATTACATCCTATTTTACTTGTCCAGAGGGTTCGAAAATATGTTTAAATCCAAGTTGCATTTGAAGTGTTTACGTAAAGCTTTTCAAACCATGTTACGGCATGTGGTTGAACTTTTCCAATTTTTAAAATTAGGTGTGTTAAGATGAAATTTGCATCATTTATTAATTGGAATATTGTAAAATAGTATTATTTGTTGACCAGAATAAAGATTGGGACATATTATTCAGTTACAACAAGATTGTTATTGGGACTTTAAACGCATATTACAAGGTTTGTTTCAATATGGTTGACTGTGGATCTGTCTGTACTATGCTTTTAATTGGCTCGTGACTGCTGTTCGTTCATGTGGTTTTTCGTCTGCTTCCACCTTGTGTGATATTGCAGACAATATTCTACTGTTTCAACTACCAAGGTTAAATAGGTCCTTCTGACTGGTGCTGATAAATGGTTAGGGTTAATGTTAAATTCTAATCATCGTTGCGGAGATGTTCATTCATGCTAACGGACATGTTTATAATATTATGAGGTTGTTTTAATATTTATATTTCAGGTGGTGATAGTAAAACCTTGATGATCGTTCAGGCCTCACCTGCCGTTCAGAATGTTAGCGAGACTATCTGTACGTTAAACTTTGCCCAGAGAGTTAGAACAGTACAACTTGGATCAGCTACTCGACAACTTGAAACAGGAGACATAAATGAGGTGAAAAAACGCAGAAACAAATTGAATTAAGTTTTATTTTTTTCCCTAATTGACCCCTATCCTCGGGGGTTTTCTCTGAGTCCTTAGCCCCCCCCTCCCTCAATGCTAAAGATCCTTATAATACATGAAGGCGAAAAGACCATAACATGACATGAAAAATAAATGCTTTTATTGTAGATTTTGTTGTCAGTTGACACTTTTTTTTAAAATGCTGAATTTTTAATTGTTGATGATTGCTAAATTTCTTTGTCTTTTTTGTTCAAATTTTAAAAACAGTAAATTTTATGGATGTTATTTCAAAAAATCTTGTGCAATAAAATTTTATCAAAAATTCTCGATCGAGTCTTGTTATAAATTTGAAAAAGATGAAGAAATTTTAGCAATCATTGAAAATAACCTGAGCAGTTAATGGCTTGTTCCTTCGCTCTTTTAGGAAGGGGAGGATCCGTGCTAAAATCTGGAGGTTGGATGTTCTTTTGGTTCAACGTTTTCACTGGGTCCTCCGGTTTCCTCTCACTGCTAATTGAAGACCCCTACGCGCAAGCAAATTATTGAAATAAAATTAAACCATATGTTAGTTTCGAAATGACCTAATTTGTGTCAAGTCTATGTAAAGCCGATTTCTGTCTATAAATTTGGGAAGCTGTAGATTGATCAGATTGTTGGCTGAGAAAGCTACACAGGATTACTGAGCATGGTTTCCCCTTGTCAGTGTTAAATGAATGGGGGGAGGGGTAATGTCTTACTATTCTGCTAATGAAGGCAGGGTCCCCAACTTAAGAATCCCCTATATGTTGCAAATCCTAAAAGGAGGCTATAGTGCAGCTGCCTGGGCCAAAATCTACTTGCATCAATTCTTGCAGATTTTAAATTTCGACTAATAACAATTGTTGGTATATATGTGATATTTTATTTCCAGAATACCTTGAGTACACCATCAAGATCACCATTACCACATTCTCCCTATAACTCACCTTCTCTCATAAATAAAACACCATCAAACAATAAAACACCATTAAATAATAAAACAACATCAAACAACAGAACACCTATATCAGCTAGACGAGCTCTTACTCCACGAAATAAACCAAAATAAACGACTTGAGAGACGATAAATTGTGATATTATGGAGGAGATTGGAGATTAATCAATGGTACAGTGCTATGGTGGATTTTTGTGTGTGCTTTACCGACGAGTTTTAAAAATTATCAAACTTTATTTAACCCTTCGTCTAGGTTATTGATTCTCAACCTGAAAGGGGTGTGGTTGGATGGCTGAATGGTTATCGTGTATGGCGTACGCACTGCATAGTAAGGTCTGTCATTGAGTTAACTTGCGTGGTTTCGATTCCCCAGTTGTACGTGACAAGGAGTATGGCTACCATCTTGCTATGGGTTGATGTTCGAAGGCCCACAATATGGGAAATTTGACTGAACACATGAAATACAGATGGTGGGGAAGGGAGCTCCGAAGCTGTGGAAAGAGGTTGGGAATCACTGATCTAGGTTAGGCTGAAATCTGAACAAAGATTTGATAAGATTTATTATTGAGATGCGTTATGTTTATATCATCTTCCCAGTGCTTGATAACAATAAGGAAGTTTACCTGAAGAAAACAAGAATATATATAGAAACAGATCCAGGAGAGTTAATCTATAATGAATGGTCTCTTATTTCACATTCAGAAAAGTCTCTTACCAATTTAATACCCCTTTGTTAGTGCTCTAAGTAGAAGAAAAACAACCACTTCCCTCCATAATTTAAATACAGGCTTTTCGTAACAATATATTACAACCTAAAGCAGCTTATTGATCAAGAGAATATGACAATTATAAATAATATTTATATATATTTATCAATATAAATAACCATACTATTGTTTATATCCATTTACTTATATAAATTACACCCTAGGTATGAAATCGCTGGTTTTATCATGTACATAATGACCATTAGGTAGGCTGAAGTTGAAGGCATATATCCCATAACTTCATGTAATTGAAGACGTGGGGCCATGTTATAACGACTTGTAAAGGGTACAAAATTAATTTATCAGTAAATGTGATTTATACAAAATTGTGAAAATATCCATTGACAATGGCAACTACTTTTTGTATCTCTTGAAATATAGTTACTATTCTCATTTATGTCTCAAATATATACTCTATTATTATTATATATGGTTTCAGTTATCAGATGTCCGATGGAAACATCTTGATGATATATGTATCAATATTTAAGATATATAAAATAAAAATATATCCACTGTATTCCACTTTATAATCTCCAGGCATTACAAAAGGGATATTATTTCGATGAACCTTGTTGGGTTGCTTTTATGACCATGGTCATATGTGCAGTGCTAGGTATGGTCAAATCTTACATGTGCAGTGCTAGGTACGATCACATCTCACATGTGCAGTGCTAGGTACGATCACATCTCTAGGTACGATCACATCTCACATGTGTAGTGCTAGGTACGATCACATCTCACATGTGTAGTGCTAGGTACGATCACATCTCACATGTGTAGTGCTAGGTACGATCACATCTCACATGTGCAGTGCTAGGTATGATCACATGTGCAGTGCTAGGTATAATCACATGTGCAGTGCTAGGTATGGTAACATGGCACATCTCACATGTACAGTGCTAGGGAGAAGAACTTTGCGTTGATGGTGGTATTTTCATCTACCAGTACTTTTCATTGAATTCAAACTGTCATGGGTTCCTTTACAGGCACCCGAAGGACTAGACATAGGCAACATTATCAGGCCCACAGTGATCGCCGACAATGGAAATTTTAAAAAAAACATTTCACCCCTTAGGATTCAAATTTGGAAGATTCTTGTCGAAAGTCCAATACTCTTATTGCTTGATCCCAACGTCCTCAAAACTGGTTATAACGTCAAATATGGTATATCAGTTCATGAGTTAATTTTGTATAAATTTTATTTTGAAATTTAACCGCAAGACTTATAATTAATATAATAGATTGTCTCACATTATTTTATTTCATTTAAACTTCAGTTGATACATTTTGTAATCCATGTATCTTTTTTATATACGTTTATTTTTGTACTGATTTAAGTTATTAATTTGTAATTTGAACAGAAAAAATTGTAAAAATAATAATTTTATATTAACGATTATTTTGTTTCATGGAAAGAGTTCCATACATTATTTTTTTACATTTTCTTTATTTCATTGTCATAATAAATAAGACTTAAAATTATCATATATCAAATAAATAGAGAAAACTTATAAGCTTGTTTGTATATTTATTTCAAAAGCATAATAAATAACTTGACTAGAATATTTTGCTATTTTTTTATAAGATATATTTTCATTAACTAGTTTTTCATTTATTTAAATATCATTTCATTTTCACATCTTAAATTCATCTTTTTTTTCGTTCAGACCATTATAAACGAGAATATTTGTGATGTCCAAATTCATTAGATTAATGAAGGAGTTTTCTCCCCTGATTTCGACACAATCTTCATTGATTTTGCATATTTTAATGAGTAAAACAGAACAAATTTACTCCCTTCTAATTACATACATGTAGAGCAGAATGATTACTTAATACTTATTCATAAATAAGCTTTAAAAAATCTCTTAAATTTGGCATAAGTGTAGCTCATTCTTTCTTGTTTTCGTTCAAAGATTTATTTTTCGCTTTCTTTCTTCACAAGGAGTTTGGTTTATGTCAAAAGCATGATGGGAGAGGCTATGTTTTGTGAAAATTCCATTTGTCTTTACAAGGCACCTTTTTAGAATTTTTTTTTTTTTTTTTTTTTTTTTATAGTTATTCACTTTTTTAAGATATTTTTTTTATATGCCAGCATATATCTAGCTTTATTAACATTTAAAATACATTGGTCATACTCATTCATATTTCTTTTTTCATTTATATATTATTTTTCTTTCTATCTTTGGGAGTGTGGTTTTTATATATAAAGCTTTTACAATTCCTAATTATTTCTAGCTCTCAATATATAATATACTTGATTCTGTAATTTTATACTCATAATATAAACTACTGTACGGAATTGTCATTAAACCAAATGATAATGTCACTAACATGGTTACTGGTTTCTTTATTAATCAATAGACATACCTGTGTCTATATCTGACAGGAGGGGGGGGGGGGGTGTAAATATGCACAATAACTGTACCTAACTGAACGTATATAGGCCTACACACTGTTTCTAATGATATTCTGGTATTACACAGTACTTTATAATGAATATATACTAATGATATTAGTATGCCTTAGCAATTTGAATTTTAGCCCGACGAAAGGTAGAGGGGGTGGGGGAGGAGTCTAAAATAGAGTTACCTCCCTTATACTACTTTTCTTTTAATAGCAGCGATTAGTTTTGGATTCAATGCCCAGTTTCTGGAAAGATAAAATCAAAATTTTAGTAGATAGGCCTACTTCATTTTGATTTGACAATCACTAAAATCAATCCAATATTATATTATCCAAACAAATTACAAAAATGTGAATTTGATCTTAGTTTAAATTTCGTAAAACAGGACCCTGGTTTTGACGGCAATTGCGGCCGTTTCAAATCTTTTTTCTTTTTTTTAAATAAAAAGAATAATCACGCATTAAGTTTACAAAAAAGATTTATTTTTTATTTCAAAATATATGTTTAATCTGTAACGCAACATACAACAATCCTAGAAGCATGGGTTGGGCCTTTATTGATGTAGGCCTATTATTAAAAAAATAAAAGAAGATTCGTTTATAATTTCACACATGCGGTAGAGATACTTTCAGAACAATTGTATGCATCTCCTCTCTTGCTTTTAATGTACAAATGTCTAGAAATAATATTTTCATGGTGAAGGTGCACTCTGAAATTCGTCACTGCGTTTATAAAATGCTCGTTATAACAGCCTGTGTCTAGTCTAATAGAGATATGTTAGTGCTTTGTCTTGTGTTCGATAAATATACACGTGTATAGGTAAACGCTTTATACCAGGTTTTGTGGGGGGTCGAACCAGTAATAACAAACATAGTCTAGAGGAAAGACTTTAACATATCCTGTATATCAATGGGAGTTCCTCTTCTTGTGTATCTGGCACTCCGGTTTCCTCCCACTGCTAAAAAAAACACCTACGCGCAAGCGAATTATAGGAAATAAAAATTGAAAATCATACGTAAGTCCCCAAATGACCTAGTTTGTGTCGAGTAGACGTTAATCCCCATTTCTCTTTCTTTCTTTCTTTTGTATCTTACAGGGACATTACTACGAATGAATGAATGCCGCTCAACATGCGATTTCCAAACAAGTTTGGAAGTTGTAACCAAGGAACACGAAGTCATTGGCCTGGAAATTGCATTTTGGTGGTCATTTTTGACACAAAAACGCCACGATTTTAAATCAAAAATGACAATTTGGCATAAAGAACGGTATATCAAATATCGATATAATTTATTATGATATGAATTGAAATAATGGTGGGTTAACTTTTGCCCGGACAGCAACTAAATTCCAATTGTCAAGGATCCTTTTTCCTGCACGCAAACAGTTTTTCGTCCCGCTATTACTAGTTTTTGTCATTAAATTGTTCCTTGTCAGGCCCTCCGTAGGCCTGCATCACGAGGAATGATGTTACATTTTGATCGCAATTTATTGTCTCATAAATGAGGGGGGGGGGGCTTGAGTGATCTAACACATGTGCTTTAGATCACCTCTGTCATTATGTCAAATGTCGTAGTTCCGAGTCGGACTCGAAGTTTGTGCGTTTGCCTGCCCAAACTTGAGGTTTTTCTAATAGCCTAATTATTGCAGGCCTATTACGATAAATGGTTGGGCATGTTTCCAGTTCGAGAGCTCTTTTCAGTCATGTTTCATAGCTTTTGACGACTGAGCGGGGTCTTACTCTCCCCCACACCACCCATCCGCACAATGTTTGAGTGTTGCTGAAATAGAGAGGGCCTATGCCCATAATATAACTAAATACAAGTTCTTCTATGGTGTGACGTCCTAAACCGTTTCGTCACGGGGTTAGATAAGTCGATTACGTCAAGTTCACGGGATGTAAAAATGGTTAGGACACGTGATTGTTGCAGTTGTCGAGGGTATATAAGGGTTAGGGCTAGCACTAGCTCTGTTTACATATTGTGACCAGCACCTGGCCTCAATATTTAGATCTAATCTAACCTTCGTTAATTCGAAAACCTCCTTTATGGCGGCCAAGCGAATATTTACTGCTGATCAGTTAGGTACGCCCCCCACCCCCCTTCCCAATATGCTTAAGTCGTTTTCGTCCTCATGTGTTCAGAATATCCGACTCGGTGTGAATTGTTTTACTGACCAGAATTTGAAATGCGTTACGCGATATCATATTGTGGTATCTATTATATTTTATATTCTGGGACTATATTTACAATATGTTGAATATCTTATCATTTTTCTGGATTTTTTGTCAGTTAAATTAACGGTGACGAGTCTTAATATATTTATTATTCTATTGTATCGATTAACTTTGGATTAAGTTCTAAACTTGGTAAGGCTGTGCTTAAGGACACAGCCCTAATTTATGTGGGAGCTCTTCGGAGCTCAAAAAATAATAATATTATTTGTGTGATGCAATGAATCACTGGAATTGGGTTGACCGGGTGGTGTAGGCATTCAGTCAATGTGTGGTATGGCAGGGGCCAAAGGTAGCCTGTCTAACCTCGTGTATCCGTCCGGGTCCTCTGCTTCCTATCTGCTGCTAAAGACCCCAAGCACTGTGACATCACTGAGGTTCTCCAAGCGGCCAAAGTATCTCTTTAATTTTTGAGTTAAGTAGGCCGTTACAGCCCATAGCATTCATTCATATAATTTTGTAAGTTTTAAGGAAGGTTTGTTTGTAGTTTTAACATAAGACATAAAAAGTCAAAGATATATTATTACAATGAAACTAGAATCCATCTTCCATTTTTAAAGTTGAGATTGTTTGAAGATTATGGACGTGTTTCCTAGCGGAAGACCATAGACTCGGGGCCGTTTTTAGAAAATGTGGGTCTAAATTTGCGAGGCCTGAAGTATACTTTATTTCACTATTAGTAATTGATTAACACCTAAAAATAGACACATCGGATTGTTTGGAAATTTTTTAAGTTGCGGAGCCCAATTTGTGGAAATTGGTCAAATATGCCAACAATGCCCAACAACCGGCCCTACATTCATATAGACGCCTTGCATTCTGCACACAGATCTCTGCCATGATTGAGCGCCATATTGAAAAAGTAGCATACATATACTATTTTTGGTATGTGGTTTGTTTCATGCATCGATATCGATGCGGTCATACCCCCACCCCCACCAATCAAAAGGCGTAAATCGCACAAGAAGTTCTAAAAACACCCAAAAAGTGTTAAATGGACGTTACACTCTTTATTTTTTTTAATATTTCGTTTGAAGTCTTCACATTAACGGAAATAACTTTAAAGTTTAAAAATTAAAATCTCTCAAATTTCTGAGAAGGTCTGCAACGAATTGAATCTCCTGCTGCTATTTACCGTTTTGAATTAACACCGCATTCAACCCAACATCCCCCAATTTGCGGAATTTGTATTTTTTAACTGTGAAAATGTTCAGATGTCATTTTCCACGTGTGTGAGTTGTGTGTGTTTCTACACGCACCTGCTATGCACATGCAATACACGCTGTGCACGAGATAAATATAATATAACAATAATAACAATTATAGTATTTATTATATATGGGTTTTGTGATAACCGTGTTCATATTGGTGTAATTAGAAAAAAAATATCCTAACACTTGTACATAAATAAACACGGGTGTTGTATTTTAATATAATCCTATATTTCTCTATCGTAACTTATAAACATACTTATTTTTGATATATCAAATATATACAGCATTATACCACAAAATGGTTAAAATAATATGTAAGATCAGAGACATTTTGTTTATTTAACAAACACGGACACTCAATATATAAATGAATGGTATACAGTGCACTCTGTCATATCCGATATCTGATCACTCCGGATCGCTGTGACATCCGACACAATTTCTTGTCCCGATTTATTTCCTAATTACTTCAGCCAAAAAATTGCTGGTAAATCCGGATTTTGTATGTTCCGGATTACGACATCAATCAGCCGCCCCGTCACACAATTTACATTGAATCGACACCGTATAATCCGGCCTTTTTACGGTGGGTGTGAAGCAAACACACCGATCAGTTATCGGTAAGATATATATCATCTATAGTATCTTCATAGCATAAAGTCTGTTATTGAGTCAATCTGGGCGTGCTCTCTCTCTCTCTCTCTCCCATTTCTCCCTCTCTCTCTTCCCTTCTCTGTATCTCTCTCTCTCTCTCTCTCTCGTTTGTGTTTGTGTAGCCCCCTCTCTGTTTCTGCCTCTCTCTTTTATGTTGTCCCTACAGCAATCTATAAACTCTTTATAATAATAATCTCTGATTTTAAATAAGTATTATTGTAAGTTGAGATCTACCACCGACTATTTCAACTTCCTTCTAAGTTTCCTATTTTAAAACAAAAATAAACTCTTTTGGTATTTTATTAATTTATAGCAGGGATTACCGTCAGATTTTGTTCTCTGTTGACAGCTGTCGGGATGCAATTTCTCAGGCTTCAAGAATGCTTACGATAAAGTCGTCTTTTTGGAAAACACCAAAATACCATACTCCTGGGCCTAACATATCGCTTGTCATGTGTATTCATAAAATTTAAGAAATAGGCCTATAAATTAATATTTCACAACTGAAAATCTATCAGTTTCAATTGCCCCTTTACTGGAATCATTTGATCAATTGATGGAAATTTGCGCATTATACATACACTATTATTGTTATATTATTCCTTTGCAAACCACCCAATACGAAATGGTGTTAGATGTAGAATATTATTGCAACCATATTGGGGAAAGAACTCGGTTGTTAAATGTCACTGTTGATTCGGAAATGTTAGAATAAGTTTACGTCTACAAGACGACTTCGACTCTAACAAATGTCAATCATTTTACAACCTTTGCCTTCTTTCAAACTTTTTTTTATTTCTTGTGATACAGATGGGAAATATCAACCACCCAAGACTTCTACTAGAGTTACATCAAGTCTTCGGTTTGTATATAGTTTTAGTTATAGGTCTTCTGTTCGTTTTTTATACAGAAAAACTCCAGTGAAATAAAATATGATGATTGAACATGTATTATACAAGAGCTAACTCTGCCCACTACAGACCCCCTTTTTAAGGCCTGAAGTGTTATCTAAATATTTTAAATGTTAATTAATATTATCAAGACCACACTTAACTGTTGATGACATCGTTAGCTTGTGATATTTAGTCAATGTTAAAAAAAATGGTTTGTGATGGATGATTTAACGTGAAATTGGATAATATTGAGACTTCGGTTATTATCGTACCAACGGTATAGTAATGGCGATCGAGGCTACTCTAAAATTGGATCGCTAATATCTTGGTTTAGAGTGACGCAATTTGACTGAAATTATCAGCATATTCTGTTTTCATTATCTATTTTTGAACTATGATGTCGAGAACTGTCAGCTTTTTAAAAAATATAATTTGAAGACTGAATATTTTAGTTCTAGAAACTATATGTTAACAAAAGACAAGGGCCCGAGTACACAAAGCATTCTCAGACTTAAGTTGAGAATTTACTCAAATTTGTTCACCTTATTCTAACTAAAATATAAAACTTTTGTTGTTTTCATGTATCAAATACATCAATAAGAAACTATGGGCAAAGTTTGGTGTTTCTGGACCAAAGATATTTCTCATAAACAGTGATTGAAAGTTGAGCAAATTCTCAACTTAAGTCTGAGAATGCTTTGGGACTGGACCTTTGTAGAACACGACTTCCCATTATTCCGTTAGTTTTTAAGGGCTCGGTGCTGTTGTGATCCATGGTTATGTATGGAAACGCTTTTACAATCATTTTATAATCTAGACCTAGGCAAAGGAGCGAGACGTCGACAGGGTGAAAAATCGAGGAATAGAGGCAGATAATGTGAGAAACCGCGGCGAGTTCTTTAAATCGATAATTTTCGCTGAAAACACGGGACTGAAATTTCCTCTACGTGAAGCACTCCCGGTTATCGACTTTTTGATCCCTCGACGGGCTTCCATATTTATACCGTTCCTTTTATTCTGTCAGCCTTACGCACGTGATTTCTCGTTTTGGTATGGTATACGTACACCTTGTCCAAGATGACGAACTCGTTTCGGCGGATTATCAGAACACATCTTATGAACATTTATTGGTTCAGATTTTGATAAATAAGAACTGATGATGGTCATAAATTAAAATAGATTATTGGAATTAAGTGCGTGTTAGTCGTTGTTGAAAATATTTACTATTTATATTTATATGCTATCTATTACTCACCCCGAAAATGTGAAAATGACCCATTTGAATTTGTTTAACTTGACAATACATTATAACAAATCGAATCTGTCTGGTGTATATATGTGATGTTTGTGGTAAATCTAACGATTACTATTTAAACCGAATTTCTGTGGGTTCCGTAGTGGAGCCAAATAACGATAAAATAGTGAGAAAAAGACCCTAACATGAAAGAAGGGCTGTGATGCCGTGGCATAAAAATAAATGGGACAACGAGAGTTTTCTAATCCGGTTTCGTCTGAAAAGCGAGTCGCCTGTCCAGCCTCGTCGGTTTTCTCCGGGTCCTCTACTGCTAACAAACCCTCAGTGCAAGCGAATTATTGAAATAAAATTAAACCACGTGTTAGTCCCGAAATGACCTAATTTGTGCCGAGTGGACGTTAAACCCCCTTCTCTCTCGCCATTAATCTCTGAAAGGAAGTGTGTGTGTGTGTGTATCCTGCTTTAAGATTTGGTTGCTGAAAGCAGCAAGCAACAACTGGTGTTTACTGATTGCCAGAAACGAATGTGACGAAGGAGTTATTATAGGCCTGTAGTATTTATCTTTTCGGGGTTTTAAATACTCTGTGGTGTCCACTTCTTAAGGTGCAATATGAATGAGTTCCTATAGGAACCCCACATAAATTAGGGCTTTATAACTTGCTTTCACAGCCTTTGGTATCCGATTTAAGTGAAGATTGTATAGAATTGTGAATATCCAGACAGCATCATTAATTTAATTGGTAAATAATCCACAGAAATGTAAACATGATCACCATACTCTAAATATAGTAACAGAATAAATAACGTAACAGATACAACAATATGGAATTGTGTAACGCATTCCACATTATGATCAGTAATCAGATTCGCTTTGATTCAGGTATTCTGAACGCAATGACAATAATTGACACACTGCTGGCGGACATATTTCTGCGCCTTCGTTTTAGAATAATTGAACAGCAGTGAAATCGCACGTCACATACTCGTTTCAACAACGTTGTGAATATTCGACGTACATGTGTGCAGTGGCCATCCCAATTTTGCTAAAAATGACATAAAATTTACGGGGGGGGGGGGGGGTAGGATCCTTTTTTTGTGCATTATATCATATTAAAGTACAACATTACATGTTGAATTTTCATAAAAGACCACTCCCCCCCTCCCAAAATTTTTTTTCGATCGCCATACTTTTTATTACAACTACTCAGCAACTCCTGGCTACATCCCTGGACCAGTGGCGGAGCCACTTTTGAAAATCATGGCCATCCCAATTTTGCTAAAAATGACATAAAATTTATGGTGGTGGGGGGGGGGGTAGGATCCTTTTTTGTGCATTATATTATATTAAAGTGAAACATCACATGTTAGAAAGGGCTTTTCTCGACCTAAAACGGGTGTATCCAATAGCTGGAGAAGGGCGTTTTCCTAAGCAAAAAGGGCGTGGCTAAAAAAAAATTGGGGGGGGGGGCAAAGCCCCCAGACCCCCATTGCTTTTTAACCCCCCCCCACTCAGCACCGGCTGGCGCCGCCGCTGCATGTGTGAGAGAGGTGGGGGGGGGGGGGAAAGCGAGCGAGTTTGTGTCGAGTTGACATTAAACCCCGTTCGATAGTATATGGGGCAAAACAAAAAACAAACAAAAAATAAAAATGAGGTCCTGGCGTGTACACATATTCATAGTGGCGTGTGTAAAAGAACCCGTGGCAGTTGGAGAGAGAGAGAGAGAGAGAGAGAGGGAGAGAGAGAGAGAAATGGGGTTTAACTCGACACAAACTAGGTCATTCCAATAATTCTCTCTTTCTGAACACAACATCTTGGTTATAATCCTGTCGACCAATGCCTCATGAGCTCAGGTCAGAAGGTGGATTGGTCTGCACTATTTCACACTTTTATAAGCGCATTGTAGGTCTAGAATGCAGTAGTATTATATAGATCAGAATGTGAACTAATTTATATTATTTCATATTTTCAGATCTGTTATTGTATATATTCAGTTATTATATTTAGAATATGGTGGTTGTTTTCATGTTTTATGGGATTATTTACTCGTTGCGTTAAGGAAGCCATGTAGAAATTTAGTTTTCTAATTTTTTCGATTAGTTAATGAAATGGTGTTTAATGGCACTAAGGTTGCGGATTAGAACTCCGCAACCCTAATTTCTGTGGGGTTCCTTGGAGGAGGAACTTAATTAAAAGATAGGTTGCCAGGCAATGAAACATACCACAGGATAGTCAACAAGAGTTGTTCCATAGAATGAAACATTTATATACACTAAAATCTGATTAAAAGGAACAACTCATTAAGCAATTATCAGAAATTCACTAAAATGTCTTTGGTTTTCCTCCATGCTAACGTTTAGTATATGAAACATTTAATATTCTGGATTTAGCTGTTCAAATTATCAAAATTCATTGAAACTCATGATCAAGGGCCATAACTCTGGCGGCAATTATCGGAAAAAGCTGAAAATAAATAGGATTTTTCGTCTCATGACTTTAAACAATGTGTATAAATTTAAAGTCAATCGAATTCTAACTTTAGTCTCTAGCGCGTCCACAAGATTTTTTGAAGTGATCAAGGGCCATAACTCTTGACAGTAATTATTGTAAATCGCTAAAAATCAATAGGCTTCTTCGTCTCTTGACCTTTAACACTGTGTATAAATTTAAAGTCAATCGGATATTAACTTTGGCCTCCTGAGCATCCACAAGATTTTTTGAAATGATCAAGGGCCATAACAGTAATTATCGGAAATCACTGACACCTAATCAAGGGCTGTAACTCCTGGTAGAGTTACCAGAAATTGTTGTAATTTGATACTTGTTTAATACAACAAGCAAACAGTGAGGCTGATGTCCCCCGCCAAAATCCTAAAAATAAATAGATGACACATATTAATTAATCAAACATTTACTTTTATTTCAAAAGTATCGACAATCAAACTGATTATAATCTATACACTAAGTTTCATCACTCTCAAAACATTCTACCTCAATTAAAAGAAGAGTTGTTATGTTCAAAAGTCTTGACCAATCAAATTGCTTACCACTATTCACTACTTAACAAAGCATCATCGAACTAATTCATGGTAATGATATGATGAATCTATACTCAAGAGTTTTATCACTCTCACTTAATTATAACCAAAGTTATCGTGTCCCAAAGCATCAACCAATCAGATAGTTTTATATCTGCTTACTCTAAGCATTCGATGTTTATCACCGAACGGAATCAAGGCATTTACCTAATGCATGCCTACACAAAGTTTGAACATTCTACCTCAATTAGAAGCGCTCTGCTTACCCTGAGCAAAAAATGTTCATTATCGAATTTAGTCAAGATATCGATGTAAAGAAACTATACACCAAAGTTCAAAACTCAAGTTAACATGTCCCAAAGCATCAAGCAATCAAATTGCTTATCTCAGCTTGTCCCTAAACTCCATCAAGGCATTGACCTAATAAACACCTTCACCAAGTTTGAACATTCTAGCTCAATTAGAAAGGGATTTATTGTGTCCCAGGGGGTAACCTCCACTCATACAAACCATGTCATTTCAGGACTAAAATATGACAACATTTCTTAAATATTTCACTTCACATGCAAGGCTATAGCAAGGGTGCAGGATGGAAGGTTATGGCAAGGGTGCAGGATTAAGGGCAACACAAGGATGCAGGATTAAGGGCAACGCAAGGATGCAGGATTAAGGGCAACGCAAGGATGCAGGATTGAGGGCTTGGGCAAGGAACAGACTCGAGTCATTTCAATGGGATTTAACGTCCACTTTACACAACCTAGGTCATTTCGGGACTAACATGGTTTAATTTCATTTCACCGTCCACATTAAAGAACCCTTGACAGTTGGGATTCAAATTAAAAGCAGGCAAAATTTCTGTCATAGCACACTCACACTGTATATGGACATCTTCATTAGCCAAGTTGAAGCAGTGAAGTAGGATGTTAAACCACATGACATTAAAATTCCAAAAAATAAAACAGAATATATTTTTAAAGTTTATTTTAACATTTACAATGAAAGGGATGTGATCTGTGTACAATATACAACCAAAACAATAAATAATATACATATCTTGATCATCAAGACAGACAAAAATACACTTTCTATTTATATACAATTCATAGTCTCTGTTGCTGAGTCCTAATGGTAAAGACAAAAATAAAGAATAACCTCACATCGTCATTATTACAAAATAACAGACTTCGAACAGTCGTAAATTCCTAACAGTGAAATTGGTAAAAAAAATAAAATAACAAAATAAAAAACGAAATGAAAATTAAATTTCTTGCCAAACACTCAATGACAATTTTATTGAATCATTCTACGACCGTAAACAGGATATTTAAAATAAAAGTCTGTACAAGTTTTCAAGAGACTACATGTAAAATAGGAACTTCCAGACCATACCATAAGAAAATTCTACCCCCAATTGAAACAACGCCAGTTGACTGACTTTTATTTTGTCCGACAACAAGATGCTGAATGTTGCAAAGGTTTCAATTTATTATATCTTTTTGTAAATACTGAACGGACATGAACCATTTTTTGACTGATATTCCATTTAGCGATTCAACTTTCATGATATAATATTTCGCAAGTGATTCACATGATGAGACTTAAAAAGTAATTTTAATATATCTAACTGATATCATTAATAAAATTCGTATTTTTTGATTTTATGCAAATAACAACAACAAACAAATTTTCACCTTTGATTTTAAGCTATGATAAATTCATTAAAATAGAAAAAACACCAACAGTAGTGTATACAATATACAACTAATTAACATGTTAATTTATGCGCATATGTAAAAAGGTCTTAAAATATTTTGATGCTTGATATTATCCCTGAATATGCAAATAAAATACAAAATATTCTAAGTTCCTTTTTTTAATATCCTAAAATATATCGTAGTTATATTATTATACTAGTGGGCAGTTTTAAATAGAGACTGGTCTGTTACCCAGAATATCAATTTCATCCCTAAAACTAATTTTTAACTGGATTTTTGGTTTGTTTTGATATTTCTAGGAGCCAGGCCCATTTCTATTTTTACAGGATATTGATATTTGAAATAATATTGAAGAGTAATTCATAGGAATAGAATACATGTAAGGATAAAGCACACATATAGTTTGTGAAAATTTAAAAATATTGCGTACATCTTGTAAAACTGAATTCACACATAAAATAAAGGAACACGAATTTAAAATGTGTTTATATAATTTGTAAATGATAAATAAAACAAATGTTTTAGATTCCACATATAAAAAGGTCAATAAAAATACTTATTCAGATATACAGTAACCATCAGGGTACTATAGATCTTTTTTACCCCCTCCCCCTGGATAATAAAAAAGTAAAAATTAAAAAGATTAATTAATTGAAGATTCTAAGATAGAGATCCTGAGAATTCATTATTAAAGCTTTAAAAAATTGTGGATTTCTGTAATAAATAAATAAACATTTAGTTGAACTGACAGAAAGCATAAAATAGTATCCAACATATACAATATAAAATATATTAAGAAATAAGTGTATTAATAACAGAAATAATAATTGGTGACAGGGTCCCAAAAAATTTAAAACTAGCAGGATGGTTTATGAACATCAGAACATAACAAATCAATTTCTAAGATTTCTACTTATTTTTTTGTTTTAAGTTCAAAGATCAAATATTTTTTTTCTCAGAAGTAAAAATTTCAAAAAGAAAATAACATCACTAACAAAATTTGTTAAAATTTAAAATAAAGATATCAAAATTACATTGGCAAGAAAAAGAAATGGTAGACAAAAGATTTTAAGTTCAGCATAATTCTTATATTCCATTTCAAATGAATTTCAAACTACTGGTCTTACGTATTTTTTGCATAAAATAGTAATTATACAATATATTTTAAATGCCTATATTCAAACTTGGTGGTTAATGAAAAAAACTCAAAGAACCTTTTTAACTTGTAGAAAAATTTACAATGAAAATAACCATGCTTCAAAAAAAGATTTTGTTGTAATATACCTAACTTAAATATAAATGTAATATAGGGGCTTCACTATACCACTCAGTGCTCTAGGGGTCAATTTACTATATCACCATTATAGTGACATATATATATTCATGTCCAATAGAAAGTCATGTTCCTGAAGCAACGGTATACTAGTTTTATAACTATTATCCGTTGCTTACGCAGCACCATATTCTCGTCACTTATGAGTAATAACCTCCCTTTGCGGAACCTACGCCACTATTCGATTTGTCCAATTAACTACCTCGTAACATATGGAGTAGCGGCAGTGATAACCCAGAATGTCATTAAGTTCTTTGTTAACAAGAAAAGCCGGGAAAATAACAATCGTCATTTTTTTACTCCAATAATTCCACTACATATTCGACAAAACGTGATACGAATGGCCATGATGGAATGTTGACAGCCTTGCCCTTTGTCCCCTTTGACCGTTGTGACTCGATTAACATAAATAGGGGTTTCTACTGGAGATCAAGCGTCTGGTTATTCGAATATTTCGCGGACAATTTAGTTTCAAGGAATCTCAATGGCTACTGGAATATCCCCTCGACCAATCAAAATTAGTGACGAGAATAGTCGGCTGTGAAAGCAACGGATAATAGTTATAAGACAGTATCCGTTGCACCAGGAACATGATAGAAAGTATACACACTATAAACATGACTAAGTTTTGTTTAGATTAAAAACATTTGTTAAAACATTACTGAGTTTGTCTTTTGCGTCGAAGCTCAACATTTCTAAGCCAAAAAAGTGAAACAAATTGACATTCTACCCAAATGCCGCATACAATGGAAAAATGACTATGGTTTATGCATCACGAAATGCACAGTGTATACTTTCTTTTGGACATTTAATAGTATAGAACGCCATACAACAACAAGTAGGCCTATAAATAGGACACCTGTCACATTTATTGTCAGACACCAATACAGGTTTTGTTAGACACAACCATTCTGGTACCCGTCATTTCATCCTGTGCGGATTCATAATTTTTCTTAGGTATTTTTTGTTGATATTTATAATACATGTCTGGCACAAAGTTAAATAAGTTCAGTAGTGCCTGATATTTTGTTGGGTACCATTAAAACTGTTATATCAAGACCTACATCCTACAACCATTGAAACCCATCTTGTAGCCTACAACCACGATGGCCATCGTGTTATATTTAAAACCCATCTTAAAGCATTATAGAGAAGCCCTTACTTCATTAATCAATTAAAACCAAAACCTCTAAATAACAACACTAATAATAATTAAAAATTTAGTGATTATTATTATTTTTTTTTAAAGGTACCGTCATATAATATTTATAAATGCATTATACATGTTAATACCATGTAATAAAAGAACCATGAACCATATTTATAAATGTAATAATATACTCCATGATATATCTACAAATGTAATACTTCAATCATATTATGCTCTGTATTCATATAATAACAATCACTGGACGACTAACATTGTTTTACACATGAGTCAAGTCTTATTTTGATAGCTTCACCAGTGTCACAACGGAATCCAAGTGATTGAAAAATCCAAACAACGACTAATATTGTCAAACTGGAGATTAAAATTAAATTTATTTTTTTAAGATAAAAAACCCAACTCAAAATGTTCATATTGTCAAGGCCCCTTATTGTTGGAAAGATCATAATATCATCCATAATTAACCCTTCATAAATTTAGTATTTGGTGTTTACCCTTCATAAATTTGGTGTTAAGGAAAGATAAACTAGAATTTTTAGGTTTAATACGTCATGTACCAGAGAGACATTAGAACTTGGTCTTTTAAAATTGAGAATGAGAATAACTGTATTGAAATAAGGTTGTCGCCCGAAAATTCCCATCTACCTATTCTCAAAGTATGAAGGGGAATAACTCTATATGGTCATCGGCAATATCTACTGAAAAAATATTTGACCTTTTTCCATTATTTTTAAATTTGATCTTGTAATAGTGTGACAGATAATAAATCTATATGGTATAGTTGCCCATAACGATAAAGCCTGTATATTATAATAAAAAAAACCCTATAGACTTTCTCCACGTCATGTTCCCATGTTATAAACTGCTTTATTAAGATTCTTTTAATCTTCTAGAGTAGAATGAATAATGGTGAATTTTATTTTATATTATGTACAAATTTCAGGATTAACTTTTCTTTTTATTTTGACCAAATCTAAATCACATCTTTAAATTGACTCCACCAAATAATATCTTTGAAGTGTCAAATATTTCATTATGTCAAAGCCGAGGTCTGTCTGATGATCAGGAACAAAAAATACCCAAGAACTCAAAGAAAGAACATTTGTCTTTAAAGATTGTTTTTAAATCTTCAAACCGGCATCAGACTTAAGATTTTAAAGAGAACAAAGCCAGTGATCAAAGGTTTCCTGCTCGTTTAACTCGATGGATAAATGGAAATCGGAATTAAAAAAGGTGAGAAACAACGACCACAGCAGATAGAATTACAAAGACATTGCCTCAAAGGCGAGTATTTTTATCCGAGGTGCATGCGTAGGCTGTGTTTGTCATCGTTTAAGGGGTTGAAATACGGAGCACCATACTTTATTTAAAGTACACTATTAACAGCTTTATGTCTAAGCTTGGTAAAGAATGTTTTACTCTCTCAACTAAATGAATACAGCAGTCTGGGGGATTAAAATTTAAATCCTCTAGATACGCTAAGTATGGAGAGTATTATTGAAAGTCAATACAGATCTAGGTATTGAACCAACAGCTGAAGTAATACAATCTATATATCAACGACCTACATCGATCATATAGGGCATTAACACAAATACTTAAATATGTTCAGTTTAGAAATAATAATGGAGGCGTATGAATCAAATACTTACATTTTGTTAAGAGTTAAAAGTCAGTGTGAACTGGAGGATAATTCATTCTTGTTGCTCCAGGATATGCTTTAAACTTTGTATTAAATGTCGTGGGAGAAATGGGGTTTAATTTTTCATTTCCACAACACAGGTCAATTGAGACTAACATTTATATATTTTTTCTTTGATCACGTGGTCAATGCGGGGGAGTAGAAATTTGACCGGGCAGTGGTATTTCTCCACCCACCCTTCAACAAATTCAAACTGTCAGTGTTTTGTTTTTGAGCATGTAGTAAACATGTTTTTCTTTCAGTACCTAACCGGTGCAATGGTGGTCCTTTAAAACCATGTTGCTCACTGCCTCTTAAGACAAGTCACGTCAAAATTTTATTTCACTGAATATTAAATCATATTTCGAAAATAAACAAATGTATAAATTCTATAGGAAACAAATGCAAAATTGTACTACCGTAATTCTAAAGCTTAGGCCTCATGTACATGCACAACATAATGATGCCTATTAAAATCAATAGCTATTATACAATATATGTCTGGACGTAACGGTATACTTCCTCCATATTAGGTTTAAATTTACTTAACGCAAATAGCACTTCAACACAAATCTGTGGTTTAAAAATATATAATAACAGTCTTGATTATCCACCACCATTTTCTATTTCTCAATTATTATACAAGCCTGGAAATAAACTGTTCATCATTGACAAAAACTCATGTCATTCACAAAGCTTTCTCAGACTTAAGATAAGAATTTACTCAACTCTCAATTACTGTTTATGAGAAATATCTTTGA
The DNA here is from genome assembly GCA_917208275.1 of Patella pellucida. Taxonomy (NCBI): domain Eukaryota; kingdom Metazoa; phylum Mollusca; class Gastropoda; family Patellidae; genus Patella; species Patella pellucida. The sequence goes on from OU795039.1 coordinate 72,193,510, forward strand.
TCTGGCAACACAAAACCGTGCAAATAGTTTCTTATTGATGTATTTGATACATTAAAACAACAAAAGTTTTATAAAGGGCTCTATTTTAGTCAAAATAAGGCAAATATTTTTGAGTGAATTCTTAACTTATGTCTGAGAATGCTTTGTGAATACAGGGTCTGTTTGGTACAAATTTGTGGCCTTATAGCTTCTTTCTTCTATGTATGTGTTTTCATGCACATTTTTCCTTGTAACGGTCCCATTATAATTGCGTATATGAGAAACTTTTTCACTAAGAAAAAACGTGCACAAACGCCATGAAAACAAGTACATGTACATGAAAAACAGGCCCTAGTCAGAGCCTTTCACTTCAAAAATAATACTTTAAGAAAAGTTCGCAGAAAAATTAGAATGTCAGATAAAAATTTTGTCAAGAGGTACTAACGACTATGGCCCATTTTCCGTGTACATGTTTTCGTTTGGTTAAATTTGCATTAGATTGACTTTTTCTCTGGCAAAAATGTACGTGGAAACTTGGCAAAAAAAAGCCTAAAAAGCTTATTTCCAGGCTTGCAAATATGGCAGTTTCTGTTGGTTGTTTCTAAATCCTCTATATCATATTTACATGATTCTATATTATTCAAAGGTAGCACATCCACAGAATTCACAGAATGGGTGCACAAAGCTTCTATTACTCTCACTAATAAATTCACACAAGTCTGGGAGGGAAAAATTACATTTTACACTTCCCAAAATGTCTTTAGTCACAAGAAACAAAAATATATCTTCATTAACATATATTCGTCTAGCAGCTTCAATTCCTTATTTTTTCTATTTACAGCAGTTTTTCTATTCATTTTACTCAATAAAAACAACAAACAGCCAATTCCAACATGGCTGCCATAACCGTCTGCTAGAGGTTAACAGGAAGTGAAACTTTTTCTGTGCCTTGGCTGTATGTGACGCTGGTGCTATTATTTGAACGATTAGATTTTCCCGATTTACTACTGGTGGGCGTGTACGATCGTTGGTGGGATTGATGAGACTGATGGGAAGAGTATGTACTTCCTTGTGGCACGTATTGTTCCTTAGCGTACGCTGAATAAACTGATCCATGTGGCGTTGGGTAAACTGGCTGCATTGGATAATATCCTTGATGTGTATAACCATGGTTACTAAATGGTCCGCCTGTTCTTGGTCCTGAAATATATTTTGGTGGAGTAAGAAATTTGCAGTTGGTCAACAATTAATATACGGGGAGTAAAAGATGTGTTTCTCAATGACAAAACAAAAGATTATAAATAATTGTCCTGGAAAAAAGTCCATAACTGTGGATGAAGCAACCATATTGCTTTTCTAAGCTCAGAATTTATTTAAGATGCCACTGGTCATCTAATCAGACTTATCTAGGATCTCATATGTTGCACGGATGGACATCTCCATTCAAGTTATCTTTCGCTATGTCATAAGTCTTACCATCCTTAATGTTAAGTTGACAAATCAGAAAAGTAAAAGATAGTAATAACTAAGAAACAAAATGTCTGATTTTTGCTCCATTCGAGATAAGGAAGACGGACCAGGGTAATGAAGAAGGGTTCCAGGCATGAAACTGGTCAAACAACACGATCCATTTTAAAAATGTTTTTAATCTGGAACATGGATGTGATATGGTTAAATTTTTGTATCACGGCCAAATGTAAACGCAGCTATTGGTTGGAAGACTATTATAACCTATGCTTTATTTGATTTTTTTTACAGCTTTTGTTTTTTTTACAGAGGATAATAATTGCTCTCTAACATCACAGCCACCATGATAATTTGCTATTTAAGGACTGAATGATTTGTACTTTGGGTAGAACATGCTTGGAAATACTTAATAGTAAGTGCAGGGGGGGACACCACACATAATTAACACAAAAAAATACATGGATAAGACATCATACTCAGAAACGACAAACTAATAATTGAATAAGAGTGAATTATGGATCCGGGGGCTAGCCGTAAGCGTCCACTGCGCTGTACAGTCTCGAGTCTGTAGTGACACAGACAGGTCAGTCAAATATAGAGAATCTGCAATGGCTTGTTTTCTCTTTAATGCCATTTAAATTTTAAAATCCTGCTTAAAAAAACGTCAAAGATCCAAGATAATAGATTAATGATAAGAATTGTGAAATGTCAAGTTTCTAAAAAAGAACATGAATATTTTTAAACTATAATATTTCTTTTGGCACACTCAATATGAGAGATGATTATAGGTCTGGAAATAAGGCACCTGTCACTGACAATGTCAGGCACAAATTCAGGCTTTGTCAGGCACAAAACCTCTGGTGCCTGTCATTTTGTCTGGCACTGATTTGTCGTTTTTATTGATATTATTAATACATGTCTGGCACTAAGTTGAAAATGTCAGGTACATGTTTGTACTATTTCAGGCACAGATCCTCTGGTGCCTGTCATTCCTTTATAATGATATTATTAATACATGTCCAGCAATAAGTTGAAAATGTCAGGTACTATTTCATTAGTGCCTGACTTTTTGTCAGGTACCTTTATCACAGTTATTTCCAGGCCTGGTCATTTAGATCATAGTTCGATACAATCTGGTTACAAACAGTAGTTGTCAGAAAGCACCATATTGCTGAGTTCTCAATCAAACTGGACATGGTTGTACGATAGTCCAGTGGTAGAGCACAGGACTGGTAACTGAGTACTGAATGGGAGCCATCATGAGGAGTTCACTTCCGTTGGTGCAAGGAAGCGATGTCACAGCCCATGCTTCTGTGGAGGATTAAATACGGAGGGTTTCCTTCTATTTCATTATTTTCAGGTGTGTCAAACAAGTGGAGAATAAATAAATAAATGAAAGCCCATACCTTGTACATTGTTAGGGGCTGGCGTACTGCCATTAGCTACAACAGTTGTAGCGGTCGTTGTCACACCTGAATCTGGTCTTTTCTTACACAAGGTCTTACGACAGCAACAGACCAAAGCTACAATACACGCTATTACTATTACAATACTACCAACGGTGATCGCAATCGAAGCTGTCACACCAAGAGATAGGAATCGACTTAATAAACCATTATCTGAAAATATAAATTGGACATAAATTACATAAAGAAATATAAGTCTTGTTAAATGAATGAAATGGGGTTTAACGTCCTACACTTCTGCACCTAACCTGGGCTAATTGAAAACGGGCATACATGATACAGTGTGCTATAAGGGAAATATTGCCAAGGGATCTTTTACAGGGACTGCAAACAACTAGGCAACTGTCCTTGTCAGGCCCTCCATCTGCATCACTGACAAGGGAAAACCACGCCGGAAAATCAAGGTGAACTTTCTCTGCCAATGCAGGGATCGAACACCCGACCTCCAAGCTAGCGAGCCAGCACCTTACCCACTTTGCCAGTCTCGTTAAAGCAAGTCATTTTGAAACTAACATATGGTCATTTTCATTTCTATGGTTACATGTGCAATGTGTAGGTGGGATAGAATTTTGCAGGGCTATTTCTGTCTATTCTTCTTCAAATTTCAGCTACGTGCATGTGAATATATAAATTGGTGAACCTTGTTTTTTGACATTTATCCAAATTACTAGTCACATTTTCATACTGTACAACACATGAAATATTTTTTGTGCTCGTAATTCTTTTTTTTTTGTGCAGTATGTTAATATTTGACATAACATCAGTTGAAGCTTCACTCTGACTTTTTACCAATAAACTATTCAATTCAGCTAAAGATCATTTTCCTTAGCAAGAACGGATGTCAGTTATCCAAACTAACTCAACAGAGTAATACAGTTTGTGTCAGTAAAACCCACCACTGACCAAGAATTACAAATATACCAAGTTTAACAAAAGAAACAATCGGATTAAAACACAGATCCTATTTCGTTTCGTTTTTTTATAGTTTAAAATTTCTATTTACTTGTCTGCACTACACTAGAATCTGTAAGAGTTGTTATATACCCCAGGGCTAACGTTCTGGTTTATGTGAGGGATTAACTAATCAAACGGTCGGTTCTTGGCGTGCCCTGCACGGAATTGTGGGTATACATTCGCAGTAAAGACAAAGCAATTGTCTGATTGGTTAATGAAATAAATGACGCCAAAGGGTCAAAAGGTGCTGGTATGACTCCTGACGCGACATCGTACTACAACCAGTCAGATCTTCATGGAGTCGAGGCCGTCAAAAAAAAAAAAGAAAGAAGAAAACGAAATAAAAATCTCTATTCTAATGAGATTGAAAAAAACCAACCCAAAAAACCAATATTAACCAAAGTATTAATAATATACTTAAGGAATGCATGGAAAAAATACATTATTGTATTTTTGTACTCTGTGAACTAACTGAAGGTGCAATAATATGATTAGGATTGCCTTCTACTTTTAAAACCATTTTATTTATAAAGAAATGTTGAAACAGATTTTATTGGCAAAAAATAGATTTTATTAGCAAAAAAAATAACCCACTGCTAAATCAAGAGTACAATTTTTCCTGACACGAAAATCAATATGTTCTCTCCTTGTGGAAAAACTTCTTATGTTGGCAAGCATTGTATTAATTTTACTTGTGGTACGGGTCCCAACTAGTCAGATCAAACGCTCAAAGTTAGGCAAAAAATATTTCAGTTGAAATATTGGATAGCGAACATCAAAGAATCTGTCGCTTTATGTGAAATTGAGTTGGATGTGAGGGGAGAATAAGGAGGAAGAAATCTGCTCTATCGATAAACATACTAGTCTGTAAATTAATCCACTAAATCGAAATCGTCAATATAACCTTGCCGACTTCTCCAGGCTTTGTTACATCTTTGTGATACTTTGTCCGACAGTGCCCCCTCTTTTATCCTCTTCAATGTTTAATAATTACTTTTTTCGCCTATGATCTCGTTGTTTTGCGATGACGTAACACGGTAAATATTCTATGATCTCGTTGTTTTGCGATGTCGTAACACGGTAAATATTAGAAGGTTAATTGTCCCTCAAGATATTTACAAACATTTCAAGTCATTCGTGATTTCTTTTAAAACTAGATTGTCATACATGTGACCAAATATATAAGACAGGGTATTATTTTGATAAGAATAGGCTTTGTATTCATGTCTTCAAACAAAACCTCGTATATCTAGAATAGTTAACAATCTGAATAAAGGTCAACGTTATACAATTACTATTTCTATAAGTGAAGATGTTCCTTTTCTAAACGTGATACGCAAACAACAGATTTATGGAAAGACAACACTAACCTTTCTTTGAAATAACAAAATGTACACTGATTAATATATATTTTGGGCCTTCAAAAATTGTATTGCAACTTTTTGCTGACAGTCAAATGTATTGCAACACGTATCGCAAAATATTGCAAAATATTTCCAAATCAAGTTTCTTAATCTTAAACATTACGTTTCCAAAACCAAGTTTCAATAGAAACAATTTTGAATATATTTATGTTATCTGTTTAATGACATAAACGAAAATAAGAATATTTGATGGCAAATACGATTAACTATTATATTCTCTAAAGGACAAATACAGGAAGATAAGAAAATGAAACAACTGTGTGATATCAGGTCAATGAGAAACAATTTGTCACAAACATGGCAACATTCATTCATCATTTATCATCAAAGAAACAGAAGTCATTTTCAGTAGGAAAATCAAAGTGAAATATAAATTAACAAATCTCAATGACAAATAAATGATCTATTTTGATAGTTTGTTATTTGATTGTTTTATATGAGCTAACATCGGATTCACATGTTTTGATGAGCAAACATGTATTGCAATAACTATGTCTGTGAGAGAGAGAGAGAGAGAGTGTTTAATGTCCATTCAACACAAACTAAGTCATTTCGGGACTAACATATGGTCAATTTTATTTCTGTAACCCAACCCCCATATGTCTGTAATAGGGAGCCACTGTGGCCCAATGGGTAAGGTGCTCACCCTCTAACCTGGAGGTATCAAGTTTATGTCCATTATATGAGGTTTCTATGATTTATCTCATCCCTTAAGCTATGGGGATCCAAGGCTCTCCCCTTTAGCAATAATGCGACGGTGTCTCAGTGATTAAGGCGTTGGCTCAGATTCACTAACCTAGAGATCTGTAATATGAGGAGGAAGGATCTTTCTTGTATGACAATCGATTGTCTCTATATTTTTTCCTCATTCGTTAAGTCATAGGATCCTAAGGCAATCACCTTGATCAATCATGGAAGTGAGTATAGCACCAAATGAAATGAAATGGGGTTTAACGTTCTACTCCAAGTGGGCAGCAGCACTAAGGCCTACTCTTATATCGAATTCCAACTGCCAAGGGATCGTTTACATGCACACCCAATGTATACACAGAACCTCTGTCTCTTGTCCCTTTCAAATGACTAAACAGGGTTTGGCATCAGAAGACAAAATGTACTGGGTTCACTCAAGTGTTGGCAGCCCAGTCTGCTCCTTGTCAGTGATGCCGGCGGACTGAGGACCTGGGATTGAAAAGTTTCTATTCATTTAGATAGGACAAACAACAATGGTCCACCGGAGTACTTGCTAGCATGCATGTAAAAGTACCCTAAGTCAATGAAGATGAAGCAGAAATGGTGCTGTCCCGGTAAAATTCACCATCACATGCCTATCTTCATTAACCCAGTAGGATGTTAACCCAGTCTTAATTGAACGATCCTTTTTGTACAAACAACGCAGTAAATATTTATTCAACGTGCATGCATTGAAAAACAATAAACAGCGGACAGAAACCAGGGGAATCGGGATGAAAAAACTCATAAAATCAAATCAATTCAAAAAAATTAATTTGACCAAACTCCATAAAAACGTTTAAAATCAGACAATGATGATTAATTCAGATTTGAATAAAACAGGAGAATCAAAGAAACTAGGAAATTAAATTCAGTTTTATTCAACTCATCTCTTAAAGTTTTTTTTCTTGAAATGTTATAAATTCTCGAGAAATTCTATGACTGTAAATTATTTACTCGTTCCATTTCATCAGATAAAATTCTCCAATCTTAATCTCAGCAGCAGAATTTTTTTCTGATTTTTTTTTTGGGCCACAAATTTGCATCTTTACTTCGAGTACAACCAAAGCAATGATTAGATGCCAGGATCAAACCGAGCGTCAAAATGACTGGTTAACTGTGATGGAATTAAGCTGGAACATGACAATGCATTCAAAATTTGTCGACTGCACTAACGTTGGTGTTGATTCTATTTCTAATGAGACAAAACAATCACAACCAACTTCGTGTAAAAGCATCATTTTCGTCAACAAGATATCCCTGATGTTGCCCAAACTAGAAAACCAAACTCTCGTTAAAATAAAATGAAATATAAATGAACTAAGAGATTGGTAAAGTCTTTTGTTCGTAAAGAAAATAGAAAGTGCTATTTCATCAAACATTAGTAACAGCTCCTCTTACTAAACATCAGTTTATTAGGTAGTTCTCCTACTGCCAATTGTTTTTCTTTTCACGAATTCTAGAATGGGGGTAACTCTCATTAATTATCACCATGGATTTAGTTAGTCATAACAATGTCGACAGAACTAAAGTGAAATGTATAACAGTTAAAATCTCCTTAACATAAAACTAAAGATATTTTTGAGACTAACATCTGGATTTACCATCCTTTCATGTGCTGGAACCTTACGTTTTTAACCAATTGATTAAAATACAGATCTATATTTCGTTTAGTTTTTTATACTTTTAATGGCCTACATTACATGAAGATCTGACAAGTTACAGTGGGATATCACGTCAGGGGTCCCTTCCCTATGACGTCAGACATTGATTAATCAATCAGCAATGACGTTTCTAGTGGTTTGCCCAAAGTTCCGTGCATTTGCTAATCTCTCACATCATCCAAAACATGTCAATGATCACAACTCTTCTAGGTCCTAGTGTAGTAAAGACATGTAAAACAAAATTTTGAACTATAAAAAACGAAATGAAATTGGATCTGTGTTTAAATCACATTGGTTTTTAACAACATAATACGAAAAAACTACATGTAGGATGGAACAATAATATAATATTTTGTTGGCATTTCCTAGAATAATATGACTATTTCATGAATAGAGGGCTATGAATATTAAATATATGCTTGGTGCTTCTCTATAACTAATCCTAATGAAATATTTGAGTAAATTGCTTTTAATGCCGTCCTTTTTTCTTGACATATTTGAACAGAATATTGTCAATGATATTACTTGTATTAAACAATGTCAAATAGATAACTATAATCATCATTTGTCTTCCATTAATGATTTTAAAAATAGTTCTAAAAGTAAAACCCTGTTTAAGACAGGGGGTTGATGGCCGAATGGTTAGCACATGCGCGCTGTATCATAAAGCCTGTCATTGAGTCAACTGGCATGGTTTCGAATCAGGGGTTTTCTCCGGGTCCTCTGGTTCCTCCCACTGCTATAGACCCCTACATGCAGGCGAATTATTGAAATAATTAAAAGTAAACCATATGTTAGTCCCTAAATGACCTAGTTTGTGTCGAGTGGACTTTAAATCCCATTTCTCTCTTTCTCTCTCTATTTTAGACAATCGTTTCTTGCATTCAATACAGGGAAACACTGACAGTGTCAAACAAATCCATTGGGATGGATACATAATGCTGAAATGTCCGGGTCTATTATCTGAAAACTACACACTGCAGTGGGAAACACTTAATAGTGTACATTTATCACACTTACTGCAAAAACAGCCACTGCTAATGTCAGAATAAGGCAGAAAGCAACAGCGAAAAAGATCACGACAAATTCCCCTTATGATATCATTCATCCTAACACAACTTAAATCATGAAATAACTCAATTATTTATATTCATAAATTTATCCACTACTCAACAAGGGGACATAACTCTCCCCTAGAGCTTACAGTGATACTCCCCAAGATGATATCGTGTTTGGTTATAGTAGTCGTGCTCAGTGCACAAGGGAGGATAAAATATAAGAGCAATTGATGATTTTCTCGTCAAGCACCTTTTTCGGGACCATGATTTATTTTATAATTCCTGGAAACACTGCCTGTCTGTCACGTCAGCGAGAATTAACAGAAATTAATCCTCAAAATACATTTCTTTATGATCGGCATAACATGGCATTTTTATGACTTTAACACAATTTTCAGTCTGTGACTATAATTGACAATGACAATCGTGTCTGCAATAAAATTTGATCGCATAAAACCCTAGATTTTTCATGACATGTGCAAAGAAAAAGTTTCAAAATTTTCCCAAAATAAAAACTTCTGAATGACAAGTAATCAGATAAGAGAGAAGATTAACAAAGCATTTATAGCTCTTGAATATTCAACAAAAAATTCTAGCAGAAGTTGATTTGCAAGTCTGAATATTATTACAAGAGTTCTTTAGATATTTGATAACAAACCAACTTCCATTTGAATTAACCTCAGATGTCAGATTTTTAACACAATTTCTCTTGAAATTGACAAATACCCTCTTAAATGCATAAAAACTAACAAAATTCTGACAATTCTCTATTATGCCTGCAAGATGTCTGCATGCCATGTTCGGGATGCAATCATGACAAAGTCTTAAAACTTGGAATAGAAAATTAAGATCTGCCAAACTAAAAAATATTCAATGACTTAATCACTAAATAAATCATTTGATATAATCGTTCTGCCAGTAAATAAACGACATGAAAAAATCTGGTTTTCTTTGTTTCCTCATTTTCCTCACTAACATGACTTCTGTTTTAACATCCACTCGACACAAACTAGGTCATTTTGGGACTAACATATGGTTTAATTCTTTATTTTAACCAGGAATTCAAAACCACACCAGTTGACTCATTGAGAGACCTTATGATACAATTCGCATGCGCTAACCATTCGGCCATCCAACAATTTCTCTTATAATAATGGAATGCATTTTAACCATCTTGTAGATAAGTCGTTTCTATACTCCTTTCCTACTGATAAACCTGGAACATTCTAGTTGTGAGTCAAAGAGTCAATGATGAATGAAGGAAAACATCGTGCATGAGAAATAATTTAGACTTGGGAGATTAGATTGTATCATCTCTTGTCTGGATAACTGACAGTCATCACTTTCCACATGATGTAAATAATCCGGTTTTTATTTTATTACAAAACTCTGTGTCATGCATTTTTCCGTTTTTGACAAAACATTTTGCCAGTGTTATTCATTGCGTAACTGTAACTCTTCTTCGGTTTAATTTTTCAGTGATATCCTTTCCACATCTCATACCACTTTCCACATCTCTTGCCAGGACGTCTGTCCTGCACCACTGACAAGGGGGAATCATGCTGGAAAACACAAATAAACTTTCTGGGCCAACCACAGGTGATCAAACACAGGACCTCCAGGTTGGCCAGCCAATTTCATACTGACAAAAATTCAAATGAAAGAAGAATGAACGCATAAAAACAACCAAAAAAAAAAAAAATTTCAGAACAAATTAAACCCCATTTACTGGGAGAGGGGAGAGGGAGACCCAACAGTCACCTTGGGTGACCCGACAGCCGACCTGTGTATAGATACAACATGTTATCTAAATGAAATTACTCTCTTTGTCTGTGAGTGTTAAAAGTCAGGACTCACTGATGTGTCATTTATTTGTTTTACATCTCCAGTCTCCCAAATGGAGGATCAAACCATCAGTATTATGCTAGCCAAAGTAAAAATAAGTTTTTTATTCGTCAAGAGATATGACACAAAGTAAAATTGTTTTGTCGTTTTATGGATGACGACTTGGAAAATGATTTTATTGTTATTCCACAGATAGTTACACGTCTAGAATCAGAAAGTCAAATCTGATACCTTGTCTCGAAAATTCCATTTGAAGTGAAGGCCGATGCTTTAATGGCATAGAATTTGATAAAAGAAATGGCATAGAATTTGATAAATGAATGGTAAAAAACACCATATACAAAAATTCAATTTATAATAAATTAGAAACATAACTGTATTATACTGAACAAAGCGATCTAAAATCAATCATTTTTCAAAACTACAATTTACAAAGCTCTTGATATTTGTAAACCAGTAATGAGAGAAAAGTTACTAGTTGTCAACGCAATCCTATAATAATACAGTGATCAAAATATCAACGCTATTAAATGTCACTTGTGGCAAGTAATTTGCCAATTTCAAATATGCTCCTTGTTGGCTAAACTTGTGGAATCAATTTATATGAAAGCCGAAGTGAATACTGGATTCTTGTTTAATCATATGATTTATACTCTCATGTTTAACAACACATCTTGCATGCTTGTGAAGGAATTGGAAATTTTTGTCTTCCTCAGAAAAATGTTTTTTCATCTGTCCCAATTGGGTTAAGGATATCAATTTGCTTGTGCGTAGGGGTCTTTAGCAGTGGGGAGAAAACGTAAAACCGGGGAATTAAAACCGAGCCAGTTGTCTTATGATGCAATGAGGTAAAGTAAAGAAAACCGTCAGCAATATTGAAATAGTAGAAAAAAAATCATTACAATTATTGTTCTAAAGCTCATTGTGGAAACGATTTTATCGTCCCTTTTAACGATTAACAATTTGGTTGAATATAGATCATGGCTTACATAAACTAAAAGCTGATAATTCAAATACGCTGTCAATTGTTTCAAATAAACCAAGCATGTAACAATAAAATTGAATTGGAATTCAATATACACCGATTTGACTATAACCTTATCATTGAGTTTGTGTAATCCCATTAGATGTAATTGACAGAGGGTAATATTGAACTATATCCCATCCCAAATTGACAATAAAAACTATTTTATCTCACCTATTGTAAGAGTTTTTATTGTGGTGATTTAAACAAGTTCTACATTCAATAAATCTAACTGCTGTGTTTATAGGCTGTAACAATCAGATATATTATCTAGTTTCCTCTCTTTGTAGAGAGAGAGAGAGAGAGAGAGAGAGAGAAATGAGGTTCAAGGTCTGCTGCACACAAACTAGGTCATTTTGGGACAAAAATATGGTTTTAATTTCATTTCAATAATTAGCTTGCACACATGGGTCTTTAGCAGTGGCAGGAAACCAAAGGACCCAGAGAAAACCTGCGAGGTCGGGCAGGCGACCCTACTCCTTGTCACATAAAACCGGGATTCAAAACAATGGCAGTTGACTCAATGACAGGCTTTATGATACAGCACGCACATGCTAACCATTCGGCCATCAACCCCCCTGGATTCAAAAGAACTATTTTTTTTTGTCTTTCAAGAAGAGCATAATGTATTTTACATTTTTTTTATGGTATTTTATGTTTCCCAAAATACACTTTAATTCATTTCCTTTCTATTTTGAAACTATTGATACAGTATCAGGTTATCTCTATGATAGACTTATATTGATTTGGGGATTACGGTGATTCTCGATTAAGCAATATCAACAGAAATAAAAAACACAATATTAAAATTTTCGAATAACAACTATCTGGGACAGATTTAGCACTGGGCAACATCCACTGTTGACTTCAGCTTTATATATATAGATCACCAGGGTTGTGGCAGAAGGGTCACGACTAGGGATATCATTCACATATTGAATTTAGAATTTGTGTGACACTCTAGATGAGAGAGAGATAGAGAGAAATTGGGTTTAACATCCACTCAACACAAACTAGGTCATTTCAAGACTAGCTGTCCATAATTTGCCTCACGCAAGGGTCTTTAGCATTGGGAAGAAACCTGAGGACCCAGAGGAAACCCACATGGTTGGACAGGCGACCCTACTCCTTCTTACGTACAACTGTGGAGTCGAAACCATGCCAGTTGACTTATGATACACTGCTCACCCAACCCCCCACTGCTTCGGCCCATCCAACTCCTCTCTCTGGATGAAGGAAGAAAACCATATCATCAAAACTAAAAAACACAATATTTAATTTTTTGAATAACAACAACCAGGGAAACATTTAACATGTAAACTTCAGCAATGGTGGGTGCCACCCATATGAAATTTCTTTTTTATCAAGTGTCCACCTACTGTGACAGAACTGTTTAAACACATTCCAAATATAGTTTTAACATAGACAATTTTTTTTCGCGGAAAGAGTTGATATCTTTATATAAAAAAATTCTCAGAATTTTTTCCACGAATTCAAAAATTTTATCTGCTAAAATGTGGGATAAAAAAGACAACATCTAACAATTTTATGTCTCATTGCAGCTAGGCTTATATAAAACAATCACCAATAAATATCATACAAATATGAAACAACTTTAAAATCTGTCTTTACATTATAATAGATTAGCTAAGTTAAGATTTCATAAGATCAGATTTTATTTTTGGTAATTGCCAGTACTTCAAAACATTGTTGCCAAAATTATCGCCACAATTAAATTTTAATCACCACTTTCATATTTGGACAATGTGAGCACTGTTAGAATGCATAAAAACAAGGGAATGTCAGATGTGCTTATGTAGTTTGCAACTTAAAAAATTTGATTGTGAACCAAAAGCCAGAATTTGATAAAGATTCCTAATACAAACTTATAATTCTAACCTCTCACCCATAACGTGTTTCCCAGATCAACAGTATAATTTCTATTTTTCTGAATTTTTTCACTGTTCATTCAGAAAATATAGAAACGATTTCAAATATTTCTGGTATTCACAGCACTGCCTAGGTGCAGAAGAGTAGGACGTTAAACCCCATTCATTTCATTTCATTTCACAGCACTGCCTATTGGAGATCAAACGATTTATATAATATCCGTGGCCAGCTAGATAAAAAAAAAGAGCGGCGCCAGATCCATAATGGTAATCACGTTTATACTCTGTTTATTATTCATTACGGAAAAAGAAATTCCTTAGCATTGTTCCCATACAAAAGAAATGAAATAGGGCTTCTACTTTTAGCAATAAGTTTTAGCAAGATGAGAGAAAGTTGCAGGAAGTAACCACACTGACATTTTGATGAATAGCAAAATAAGCAGGTCTAGAGAACGTAATGAGCAATCATGTAAGATCATTTCTTTTGTCTGTTCTGAGTATATTGTTGCTATTTTCGACATTTACTTTTAAATTAGTTCCACGACCGACTTATTTTCGTGGAAAAAGATCTGTCGACTAAAATCTGGGGGAAGATTTTCCGGTGTTTTTTTATTATTAATAAGCTAATACATTCTGATAAATCCGGTAGAAAAACCAGGCATTATACTCTAGGATAAGTTAAGTGATTTTATTGAGTAAGATAAATTAGGTAGTGGGTAATGGAACCATGAAAACGTAGAAAGCTTTCCGATGACTGGACAGGAATTTGTGAAGACACCATCAACTGAAAGGCTTTTAAAAGGAGAAAAATCAGCACCATCTCGAACTCTTATCAATCACGATTGAAACTTTTCACGATCAACTTGCTTCTGCTCTCGCCAAAAGAAGTATAAGACAATAATTGTGATTGGTTGAATGATAGCATCTGTTAGTTGGCTTGAGGGTACTAATTTAGCATGTACTAACTACAGTAACTGATTCTAACTAGCAAGTAACTATTCGACAATCGAAACCTATCCTCGTCTCACTATTGATTTTCGTAGTCTACGATATTCTTCAATAGAATGTGAGTCTATCTTAATAAGTACATACATCTGTATTAATTACTATCTTAATTTACTTCTAACTGACCACCACCATCTTACAGGTTTACAGCTTGTCTGCCTTTTGGATTCATTCTACTCCCAAAGAACCCTTCACAAAAGTGACATATCAAATCCCAAAATAACCTAGTTATTCGAATGGTATTAAAAGTCCAGATTCATTTCAATCACAAAATAACCTAGTTGTTAGGATTGGATAGAAATTCAAGCTCCACCTGTATTCTCGTTGCCATTTCGTGACTAGCATGGTTTAGTTTTACTTCAATACTTAGCTTGCAAACAGGGGTGTTTAGCTGTGGGAGGAAACTGGAGGACCCGGAGAAAACCCACAAGGTTGGACAGGCAACCCTACTCGTTGTCACATACAACTAGGGAATCAAAACCACACCAGTTGACTCAATGACAGACCTAATGATACAGCGCCCAAATGCTAACCATTCGATCTTATGTAAAGATTTATTGAATGATATATAGCGTTAGAAACAAAAAAATTACCATCATGTCCTTTAAACTAATAACCGTTCTTCACTTGCATGTATCAAACACTATCATTCATGTCAAACATCTCGATGTGAAAATGAAATCATTAAAAAAGTTGAATGAAACTCAGCTTGAAAGTACACAACAATGTAAGCTCTAAAAACTCGCATGCATCAAATCTGAGAGGGAAAATCACACCATTTTAATAAACATGGCTTCGTTACTTGACGAACAAATTGAAGGTTTCCTACAAATTCTAGGTTTCGCTTCCAATCAGCGCAGGAAATGATATAGGACTTCATTATTGACTCATGCGTCCAGGCCCGGATCCATTTTTATCATCTAATACCCCATCATCCAGCCTACTACATGTACACTTTCTCATGGCTTCATCTCATCTTGTCAAAAACATTTCCTAACCTTCCATCTCTTAGATGACATTTCATGACAAACTAATTCATGTTAGCAGGAAAAAAACATGGGATTAATTTTATATTCAGGAAAAATCAAATCAACCGTTTTGATTATTTCTTGAAATTTTTCTACTTTATCTTAAAACATTCTCATATCTTTTAATTTTCATTTTCTGATAGTTTTAAAGGGTACAACACTTGTAAATGAGTACTTAAAAATAATTAATAAACTTCTGTTTTTCAATACAAATTAATTCCCGCAGTCCCATCACCAATGTCATATATCTTGGGTTTTCTCTTGGTCCGCCGCTTTCTTCCTGCTGCTAAAGACCCCTATTTGCAAGCAATTTATTGAAATAAAATTAAACCATGTGTTAGTCCCGAAATGATCTAGTTTGTGCCGAGTGGACGTTAAACCCCATTTCTCTCCCTCTTTCTACCCACTGCTAAAGACCCCTACGGGCAACGAATTATTGAAATAAAATTACACCATGTGTTAGTCTCGAAATCATCCCATTTCTCTACCTGTCTCTCATTATGATTGATATGATAGAATATAGTCTGTGTGAATATAGTAAAATGTGAGTTGATAAGAATGTGTTAAGATGAAGTATACAGTACTTGTTAATGAGGTGTGTAATGACAGGGGTGCTTGAGTTGTGACATGGTGTGAGTATGAGTAGAGATAATCAAACACTTGAATATGTCTGTCTATTATAAGAACAATACACCATACTATTAACAACATGTACAAGTCACACAGAATCTTAACACCTGTATAAATCTTTGATAAAGAGAATTGAACACTTCATGTAATCACTTGAGTAGGTTCACATGTAGGTAAAGAAAGGATTGATTAATGAGACAATTGGATTGTCCTGGTCCTCGTGTTAATATTGAACAAATCTCCTCGTCATTCATCATAACTTTAAACCTACTTGTACCTAGGAGTAAAGCCTATAGCCCTGTTTATCCTTGGCTACAATATACGTGTCGTTCTGGGCACGGTACCAGACCGCGATAAATTTCACGAAATTGACCCGTTTACATTTAGCAAGTAAGCCAAATCGGATATTAACATTAGTCTCTAGAGCATCCACAATCACTGAAAATCAATAGGCTTCTTCGTCTCAAGACCTTTAAGTACTGTGTATAAATTTAAAGTCAATCTGATATTAACTTTAGAGCCCGCGGGACAGACAACAATATGCCCACATTTCAATGTGGGTGTATAAAAAATGAAGCCTGCCATACCTGGTACGCTAAAAATTTGTATAATGTAAACAGGGTTTATGGAACAATCGTATCAGTGGTCCGGAGAGCTGTGGTGGCTCAGTGAGTAACATGCTGGCTGGCTGGTCTCATGGTCTTGCTCTTGCTGTTGGCCAAGAATGTTCCTCAGTATTTTCTGGCATGTGGTCTCCTCTTATTAGAGCATTAGGATGGAGGACCTTTCAAGAATGCTGTCTAGTTGTTTCGATGGCACAATAAAAACAAGGTCCTCTGTACACATTGGCATAAAAGAACTCTTGACAGTTGAAAGAATATATATAAGAGAATTCTGTAGCGCCGCTGTCTGGGTAAAACTCCCGTTATGGCACACTGCATGATATTTTCTCGTGTTTTAAATGTATAATATATGATGTGATCTACAGGAATTGTCATGTAACAATGTACAAAACATGTTTATATTTAATATACGTCATGTCAGTGATAAATATAACCTGTCATTGTCAATGACAGTAACATCGCTAATTAAATGTCAGACCTGACAGATTGTAATTAGGGTCTAACCTGGCAGGTGTATGGTGAATCTTGGGTACATTTATATACGTTAGAAGTAAATAATGGTTTTTATACAAATTATTACTATCCTTGATTATTTGTATAGTGCACATTAAGATCCAAGACTTAAAGCTCATATTATACACTTGACAAATGGTGGGGTTAGATGGCTGAATGGTTAGCTTGTGAGCGCTGTATCATAAGGTCTACCATTAAGTCAACTGGCATGGTTTCAATTCCCTGTTATCTGTGGCTAGGAGTAGGGTCGTCGATCCAACCTTGCGTTTTCTCCGGGTCCTCCGGTTTACTCCCACTGCTCAAAACCTCTACGCGCAAGCGAATTGTTGAAATAAAATCAACCATGTGTCCGGTGGATGTTAAAGCCCATGTCTCTCTCTCAATTTACAGAATAAAATACACATGCAAAATGAATAGCTAATCTTGATAAGTAAAGAGAACAGATCTGGGGGGAAGTCATAAGGATCCATTGTGCTTTGTAATCCAAGTCCTATAGTGACTTTAGAAACCTGTAGGAAACCAACCCTATGTTCTTTCATGCCATAAAAAAAGATTAAATCATGAATGGTTGTATCTAATGTTCAATATTTGATCGGATCATAGCGCTTACAGCATACTACAGATAGCATCTCAACAACATCTTTACTATTAACAAGAATTATAAGATACATTGAATTAGGCCTGTAAGCCATGTTGAATCATCATCTAATATAATGTTTGATCATTCTAAAGCTATCATATTGATTTGCTTCAGACCCTAAAGGGAGCCAAAACGCAACAGGTTTCTCTTTAAGAAGTATCACTTGAAGTCTTCTTGTGTACACAAGTAGATAAGGAATTCTAAGACCTAAACTGCAAATTTCCCTCTCAGAAGCTAATCATATGACATTATAGTCAAGTCGTATGATTCAACTGCTCACATCTTAAGGATCGCTACTTTTTTATACAAATTTTTATGTTTTTTCAACCAAAACAATGGTTAGCCATCACAATATGAGTTCATACGTTTTTTTTGTGATTTTTCGTACAATCAGGGTCCATAATCCATGAACTTTCAAGTTTTGTCAAAATCGCAAAAAAAATGTGATCTTTAGAGTGTCCACAAATAAAATGTGAACAGACGGGGCAACAACAACATACGTTCGCATGGAAATGTGGGCGTATAAAAACACTGCCTGCTGTTGTCTTTGGGCATGCGCAGTAAGTTATCTTTCTGTAAAAATTATGATATATACCCACAGGGTAAAACTAGTTAAAACTGGTTTGGCTTATATTCAGTGTGAACGCTATACTACCCTGTCTTAAAAGCCTGGGCAATTTTAAACAAGTTTAAAAATAAGCATCTCACCAGGCTATTAGATAAGCCCTGGCATTTTAAAATATAGGGTCGTTGTAATATAAGTGTTTTTCCGACTACTCTCATAAGATTGCAGACTAATAGGCCTATTACAAGGTTTCATATTTTCCTATGTGTATCATTATAACCTTGGTCATAGCTACACGGAGGGGGAAAACATCTGTAATATATAGTTGGACCAGGTGATGATCACCTTCTAGACAGACATATCAAACACACTGTTCATTAGCTTCACATCAAGTACAAACCCTATAATATACACACATACACATACAAGGTAGAGATCAAACAGTGATAGTTGGTGGAGATGCCGCATGGTAAATCAAGTACATCTGTTAGATAGTTAGTGTGACTGTTTAGAGTAAAAGGTGTTATGGTTAATGAGAGAAATGGCTAACATGTGTTAAAGTTAATATCTGGCTTATTGGGGGGTAGTTTATAGTTTTCTAAACAACTCTTCCTGCTTCATTTCAATCCCATCTTCTACATCTAACTCTTCTTTGTTTTCTTTCGATGGCATCACCATTTTTTTGTTTCTACGATGTAAACCATTCAGGAAGAGATCGTTTTTCATCAACATCTGCTTCATGCTTTAAATGAGGAGTAATGTTACATTGTTGATGTCTCAATTGATGAATTAAGACTAAATAAATGTATACCTGTTTATCCTCTTGATATATAACTATAGGTGTATGTGACATTTGATTGGATTGAAGGAGGTAGGGTAGGGGTATCGAGAGAGAGAGAGAGAGAGAGAGAGAGAGAGAGAGAGGGAAAGCAGAAGAGAGACATGGGGTTTAATGTCCACTCGACAAAAACTAGGTAATTTCAGGACTAACATATGGCATATGGTTCAATTTTATTTCAATGATTCGCATGCATGTACATGCAGGGGTCCTTTTTTGTGGGTGGATACCGCAGGATCCAAAGAAAACCCATGAGGAAGAACAGACGACCCTTTCCTTGTCAGATACAACCGGAGAATCCAACCAAGTTGACTCAATGACAGACCTCATGAAACAATGTGCACGCACTAACCATTTGGCTATCCAACGTCCTCAACAATTTTCTTCAATAAACTCTGAATGTACAAAATGGTAAAAATAAATCATTAATTCTGGGACCCAGGGGTCTGTCCATGTCACCAATGGACAGTCGAGTAATTGGCTAGGTAATACCATTATTTATTCATGCCGGTCAACCTATTTATACGCCATGAGTACTAGACAATATTTACTCCCATCGATGAACAAAACATTGTCATGATAATATTAACCAAAGTTTATTTCCATATGAATGTCATCCAATTATCAAGTCAAACAGCCATCTTTATTTTCATTAGTTTATTTTTTTGTGGAATCATCCAATATCAACTACTCTGCATGATGAATTCCTTGGATTTCAATTTGTAGCAATTTACCTGGTATGCTGATGTATACAATGACTTTTTTTCAGTAAAATCAATCATTTGGGATTAGGCCATCAACCATATTGTGTTTTTACAATAATTGTTTTTTTCTTTGTGGGGTAAGGAGTCTGCATAGATGCCATCTTACTAATGTTTCTGGTTTTTCTCCAACAGAAGAAATGCAAATGATTAGCTGACAGCAGCCATTGAACACGATAAAAGAAGGAATGGAGTTTTACCAACCTGGGAAATAACGTTTAATTATTTTTTTAAAATGTATTCCAATCCGCTAAATATCGCAGGCTAGCAATGGAATCAAGAGTTGATTAATAATTAATTATTTGGAAATCATTTCAGGCCTAAAGAAAGACCTGCAATTGACAGGTTTAATTCTTGCATAATAAATGTTTAATACATGTCCTGCACAAATTTTAAAATGTCAGGTACAGGTTCAGTGAGTCGGACATTTTGTATCATCATCATTTGATTGGATAATATTAGATTGATTTTAGTGCTTGGCCATTCAAAATTGAAGTATCTACTAAAATTTGGATTTTATCTTTTGTTAAGATTTGTGAAACAGGGCCCATACTACTGGCAAGTTTGGGTACGTTTAATTATTCTTAAATTTAACAATCAGTGTATTTATTTCAAGGTTTTTTTTTATATTTAATAATTCAATAAAGTTGTTTTATTTTTTTCTAAAATTTAACAGTCACTGCATCTATTGCCCTCAACATTACAAACATAAATTGTGAGACCTATGCCATAGGAAGAAAGTGAGTGAAGGAAACAGATAGAAAGGAAATATATCTTACAGAGTCAACATGTAGATATACAACATCATGTAAATCTACTCAAAAACAAATCCAAAATAAACACCAACCACAAACGGTGTCAGTTATTTTCTCAAATATTCGCCCATAGCTCTTCCGACTCATTCATTTTCTGTCAATCAGTAAACACCAGTTGCTATCAGCAACCAAATCTAAAAGCAGGATCCCAACACACACACATACTTCGATTCAGAGTATTAATATAAAAAAAACATATGAAGTAGGGTTTCACCTCCTAATTTTCTGCAGCAACTGTGCTAATGGTGGTCATACACCATGCAGTGTTCTAAGAGGGACAGTGGCCTTTTCACTAACTCTTGCACTAATGTTCAAAACCCAATATGAGACTAATAATTATTCATGTAGAGAGAGAAAAAGAGAGAGATATAGATGGGGTTTAACGGCCACTAGACACAAACTAGGTCATTTTCGGGACTAACATATGGTTTAATTATATTTCAATAATTCGCTTGCACGTAGGGGTCTTTAGCAATGGATGAAAACCGGAGAAACTGGAGAAAACCCACGAGGTTGGACAACAAACCCTACTTCTTGTCACATACAACATGGGAATCACAGACCTCTAATTGGCAGATTGAGCTCTTGAATAACGTATGTTTAATTTTGAAATAGAATCTAAATTTTGAAAATTAGGATAAAATAAAAATAAATTTCTTCAAAGTATTCTACCTAATTATAGGTTAGTGCTGCTTTTATCAGCATTTTATTCAAATAATATCTCAGAAACATTCCAGTTTAAAAGATGCTTCTTATGCAAAATCTGACATAAATAATTCTTAAATAAAATGCCATTTTAAAGGAGCTAAATCACTAATATTTGGGACCTGGAAATTGACCCTAATGGGTCGCAACGCATATAATAATATATTCTGATTGTATATACACAGATTTGCATTAAATTGTTTCCGTTTTGACACTTAAATTCAAATCAGTTATGTCAAGCGAAATATTCGGCATGAGTCTCAACCGTATTAAGTATTTCTAGTGTCTGGTTATTCTAGTCTACTGCGCTTGCCCACCAGATAAAATATGGCCTCATCGTTTGAGAGGAGTTGTGGAATAAGTCTAGCCTCGTTCTTTCTAGTCACTTGTTAGTGTTACAAGTGACACTGAAACGCTCTATGGTACACGATTCGTGTACCAATGGTAAAATGTTTATTTTGTTTTAAATATTGGATATCAGAGGCCTACCGTTTCCAGGTAAGATCACAACATCAATGTTGATATGAATTGACCAATAATTCGTGTTTTCGATGTCGAAGATTTTGAAGGAATTTTAGTTACGGACTTAGGTCCTTTAAAACATCATTATTACTTTTTATTCAAGAAGCAATATCCAAAAGCATATTAATGTTTGTTTTCCTTATACAATTATTAACAAATACATATTGTTTAAAGAATTTTGAATTGTGATTAACTTGTGACTTTATATTAGCTCTGATCCAGTCAGCATGTAATCAGTCTATGCAGTAGAACATTCCCGCACAGAGAACAATTTTCTCATTTCATCTGTGTAGGCTATTTTTGTTTTGCTTTGAACAATAAATATCTGGGTTTGAAGACAAACATCATGAGAGAATGAAATCTTAAGACCGATATCTAATGACGATTTACGTCTGGTTAAAGAGGTTTTCGATATTGATTTTGTAACTAAATAATGAAGAAAATGAAACATGGTTTAATGATAGAACAATCTTCTTGTGATATTATCTGATAATTATAATATGACCGCCCGATTGTCAATATCCTGTTTCAAATCATTAAACGAACGATAAAATTCACGCTATCATTAGCCAAATCTACCGCAGTGTGCCCTCAAATTAATTCATGATAGAAGCATGCGTATTGATCATCGAGGAAAAGGAATTCCTTTAGGCCCTAGTTTGGATTACTTGGTGAGAGTGAGTCACGTTTCCTCTCCATCTTCTCGTGGAATTACATCTAGATTCCTTCAGTGAAGATTCGCGACACTTGCTAATCCCCTATAGCAGGTGTCATTTGTTTGATGTGATTTCAGATGAATTAAGATTACCATTCCCAAATTGAGATTACAAGCATGTATAGTTAAAAGAAAGTGGATATGAAAAAAAAAAGATTGGAGAAGACAAGGGATAAAATGTGTAAATCAATAAGCGCGCTGGTACATGTACTACACATAGTAAACAGAAAACGTTTTTGATTTCCGTCCTTGGCTGAAAAAAGGTTTCGTGTCACTGATATAAGATTTGTTGTTAATCCACATGAGTCAAAACCTTCTGGCACTACACATACCAAACTGAATTTTTTTAATTTTATTTTCATCGCCGACTGGAATAAGATTTCTTGTCACTGATATAGGAATTGTTAATCTGATTCGATCTTGCCTGCACTATAAAGGGATATTTTTAACCATAGGCTGTACTTTTAGTAGCCTACAGAGTTAATTTATCACAGTCTTGGGTTTTTAATTCTTAAATTGCATGATTCAAAACTTGATACAGCAAATAACACAATAATTAATATGAACATAAGCTGATATATAGGACATTGCATAAACCCATGGCTAATTAAATCAATTGAACAAAATGCTTTAACATGTATTATGCCCCTTGTCAATCAGCTCACCACCAGTGAAGTTGGCTGTACTCTAAAATCATTTACAACCCATCTCACAGAGAAAGTTCATAACAATGACTATAAACTTTAAATCCACTAAGAACATTGATTAACGGTAGTTACTATAAAAATATTTTGAAATTCATAGTCTGGATATAAATTGAGAAACAAATCTGAAATTTCCAATAAAAATATTAAAATATCTTGATAGTTTTCTTGAACAATCCTTGCAAATTTCATTAAATGAAATATACATTATCTTGATCTGAAAAGATGTACTGCATAGACAACAGAAATGATATTTTACTACCGGTGTATTGAATTATCTTGAGTAAGTAATAGATATGTACCTTAACCAGTATGTGGGCAGACAAACATTTTCGATTTGCAAACATACATTATGCACGAGCTAAAAGCACCTATTGCAGATCTTTCTATGGGCCTGAAATGTTGACTAAATTATAAATTGGACATTAATTAACTTATCCAGACCATAATCAACTCTGGATGTCAACACTAGCCTGAGATATTTACTGGATTAGGATCCGGTTTGCTGCTCAACTTTCATTCATGATTTAATCATGAAATGGACAATCAAGACTATGTATTTTTAACGTACCGACTTTAGTAATGATGATTGGGGCTAGGTCAAAAAGTCAATCGCTAAAATCTTGGGTCAGAGTGGATCAATTTGACTGAAATTTTTTAGCAAACTCCCTTTACATTATCTAGTTTTTAACTATTATAAAGAGAACTGTCAGCTCTTTATGTAATCTCCCATAATAATAATGTATCTTTAACCCTTTCACTGCTAGACGTAAATCCACTGCCTGTGCTAGACACTTTTTTGAGGAAAAAGGTGTGTTTGGAACTAGATGCCAAACAGTATTTATGGAAGCTTTTATGAAAATTATTTTTGTGTGCTGGGATTGACATGAGGTTGGGCTAATAGGAAAAAATAGAATTTTGGAAATTTGCATAATTATGAGGTCATGTGACGTCATGGCGGCCATTTTGGATTTCTCATTTCTCACTAAAACTAACACGAAAACAAATTTTTCTCAATGAAATACTCATGGGATATTGTTTTTTTCACTGGATTTTGATACAGATATATAATATGAACACAAATATCAATAGCAGCCACGAGTAATGTCACCACGAACACGCGCACCACGTCTCCCACTGCCATGACCACGTGCGGATTGCAATACCTTATTTTGACTTTCACTTTCACTTTCATCCTATCATTATCACTATAGTCAGCCAATAGCTGTAATAGATCGGGACTCATGAATTGCCTTCGTCTTTTACGATCCAGCAGGCCAGCATTATTATCAACATCAGAATTATCGTCAGAATCTACCGAAGACAAATAGGCTACTACATAGGGCTATCGTGTTCACATTGGGCTTGTTCATCATGCACGGGAGACATAGCTATAGGTGGAAGGTCGCGCAACAAATCACGCACTTCATACCACCAATCACTGTCCTAAATACTTTTATTATCAACAAACTGGAAACGAATAACGTGTATCAGTATACCCGCCTCGAAATTGTCTTGGTCAGCGAAGATGTCATTCCCGACTTCGCCGAGATTGCATCGTCTACGTTGTCACTATGCACTCCGCCATCTACTGTTTGCCGTTTTGAAACACGTGGAAATATGTTCTAGTGTATTGCAAATACAATAGATGGCACTTGCAGCTACGGTGCTTATTGTAGTGAGGGCTATACTGAGTACCCGGTAATACCGGGTACGCGCATTTTGACGACATTTTATAATACCTGGTACTACCGGGTAGACGCAGTGAAAGGGTTAATGCATTAAATTATTTTCTTTAAAAACGAATTACCTTAATTAATTACAACATATGTAAGCAAAAAATATTTTTGAATTTGATATAAAGGGAAATTTAAATTATTATCTGAAAAAAATATCTTAAGTAATACAAAGAAAACAGTTTAGATTTTAATTTATTAAAAGAGAAGGAATTATTATATTTAAAAAATAATGCTGATTAGGTACAACATATGTAAGCAAAAAAAAAATATTCCGGATTTTGAGTGTATTAAAAGACAACGAACTCTGAAATTATCTTAAGCACGACATACATTTAAGTTTTAGTATAAAAAGAGAAGGAATTTTTATGTTTAAAAAATATCTTGATTAAGTACCAAATATGTAAAGCGAAAAGATTTTTGATTTTCATCTGGTTCTATGTATGGTAGGACTTAAATGTTGATTTCTTGCTGCTGATATAAGGATTGATAACCGGCATGAGTCAAATCCTTCTGGCACTCTAAGTCGATATCCCAACCATCTCTACATTGAAAGGTTTTAGGTTATCAACATCGAGTGGTTATTATGGTATCATTGACGTTTTGTCGCCTTTTCCCTTCATGTGGAAACAAAACGGTGTTAACTATCGGAGGACAAATTAATTCCCGTTTAGGTACTGAAGAAAAAAAAAAACTCATTATAAACCATTTTCAACACAACAGATCTCATTGGTATCGAACCCCTTCAAAATCCCCAAGTCTGTTTCAATTGCCGCTCTTCACTATGATATCAACAAATGGTTATCATGGCAGATGACAATGTTAGGGCCGATGACTCAACATTTGTTCATGAAATGACAATTAAATCACCAACATTCGACAGTCGTTGAAGAAACACCTCATTTCCCCCCCCGACCCCCGTCTCATAATGAATTCTACATGCAGACATAAATGTATTAATGCAACAGATGCAGAGAAAATGACCAGAGAAAAAAATAATTGTGTGAGCAGACACAATTTCCCAGAAATGTCCTTGTAAACCAGTTAAGCAGAGATCGAAAACTATCAGATGAAATTTCAGCTTAGTGTGTAATGAACGTGCATGCCATTTAACACTTTGAAAATTGTATTTACAGCAGAACAAGAATCTAAAAGCAATAAAATGATTTCAATGCGAGTCGGAAGAAAAATCTGCAGTTAACAAATAGGATGTTTTTTGCTTTGAGAGGAGAGGAAAGAAGGAGAGAGAGAGAGAGATTCACCATATGAGAGAGAGAGAAATGGGGTTTAACGTCCATTCAACACAAACTAGGTCATTTTAGGATTAACATATGGTTTTCAATTTTTATTGCGCGTAGGGGTCTTTAGCACAATTACGTGATAGTACACTGTTCATTAGTCCAGTTTGAAGCAGAACAGTAGGACGTAAAACCCCATTTCATTTTGTCGATGCCCATAGCCTTGCAATGTCTATTATTATTGTACCAATAACCCATAGGCATTCGAAAAGATCCCCATGATTTCCCAACGTTGGATTCCTATCGTCAGTGGTGCAGGAAAGAGCTCCTGGCAATGGATAGTGTCTAGTCATTCAGATGGGAAAAAAACAGAGAACCTGTGTAGTAGTACAAGTTGGTGAACACGTAAGTAAAGTTAACTTTGATGTAGCCCTACTGTCAGGGCCAAATCTCACTCATGGCACACTGCATGGCGTATGCTCATCTTCATTAGCCTGGTAGATGTAGAAAAGTTAAACTCTATCTCATTTCTTTTTGTTATGATTGTTTCAGAGACAGAATGAAATGGGGCTTATCGTCCACTCGACAGGAACTAGGTCATTTTGGGACTAACATATGGTTCAATTTTGTTTAAATAATTTCTTGTGCGTAGTGGTCTTTAGCAGTGGGATGAGAGTGGAGTACCCGGGGAAAACTAATAAAGCTGGACAGGCAACCTTACCCCTTGTCACGTACAAGCAGGGAATCAAAACTACACTACTTTATGAAATAAATATTATTTAAACCAACCAATTATTATTTTCAAAATGCAAGCACTAATTTCTCGCTTGACTGTAATGTTGAAGATGGGGTAGCAGTTGCTCCATGACACTGTTAATTGTTTTTATTAATAGAATTTACATCCAGACTGATGACCAATGGAAAAACAAACAAAATTTCCTTCTTTTTGTTAATTGAAAAGTTCATCACAACTGTCTTGACGACAATACATTAATAGGATGCAAGACTCTAACAACCAGTCTGTAACAAAATGGCAACTAAAGCAACAAGAAGTACATGTCTTGTTAAATGTCTTGCCTTAAACAAATCGAGTTAAAAACCTGTTTAGTCGACTTACACGATCCTTTCTGAGTCACCTTAAATCTAATTTAGAAATTCCTGATTGGCGGAATTGAGTTAAGTCGTCTGCTTCTAGGAATTGAAAGACCCAATCTTGAATGTTTAGCTTTTTTTTTGTCACTTTAATAAATTATCCTTGAATTTTTGGAATAAAGAAAATGGTAGGACATGTGTATTCTCCAATTTCCGGGAAATATGAACTTGGTGAATTATCTTCTCATAGTTTTCTCGGGATTAGTCACTGGATTTTGATGAATTCATTACTAATCCTACCCTATCAAAAGAAGATCAGTGTCGTCTGGGGAAGTAAAGCGCTAGTTTTTTGTTTTTAAAGCAATGACATTAGATCGTGTGTGCAATTTAAAATACTAACGTAGAGTCCATCTCTGTTCCAAGTAGAAACGTTCAAAGTAGGAAACTGTAACCTGTTGCCAGGAAACATACAAACTTTAAAATCATAAATTTCAATTAAATATGTTAAGATTATCTCAACCTTACCCACTTAGCCAACTTTTCCTAAAAATTTTACTTGATGCAAATTTAGCTTTAAATGGTTGTCTGTAATGATTACTGTATTTAAAAGATCAATTCCTGTTTTCATCTTTAAGTCTCTGAGCATGATTTGAGTGATATTGGAATCCCTTTTAAACTACAATACAGTTGACCTTAAAACTTTTCCCGATTTTCCAGGCGCTGTAACCAGCTCTTGCCATAATTTTTTCAAGACAAATTCCAACACCCTTAAATTTCTGTATTATATTCAGTAACTTTATTCAGTAATTAATCTAGAAATGCTAGTAAATAGTTATTATAAACCCTCAAAGAAGAAAGAAAAAAAAGAATGCATTGCGGATGGTCGATCCATTTTTTCAGGCTGTGTAACCATAAACACAGATATTATTTTCCTTGACCGTTCAAAATTAGATCAATTATGTTCTTTTTTTACAAAAATATAAATGGTACACTTTACTTTTTCAATTAAGAATTACACTAAACTTGTATAAGAGATATGAGAAAATGTCTGATCACTGAATGGTTAGGCATCTGTCAACCCAAATGGCAGACGAAGTGAGTTTCAGACAGATTTCTACTGCTGTCATCATGATCTGATAGCTGTCAACATATACAGTACACTTGCTACTGTAGCCATGGTCATAAACTATTATCTATATCAGACCTTTTAATAGGAAACAAAGATGAAATTCTTGTATGTGTGTGTGTGTGTGGGGGGGTGTATCGAGAGAGAGAGAGAGAGAGAGAGGACTGGGGTTTAACTTCCACACGACACAAACTAGGTCATTTCCGAACTAACATATGGTTCAATTTTATTTCAATAATTTGTTTGCGCGTAGGGGTCTTTTGCAGTGGGAGCAAACCGGAGGACCCGGTGAAAACCCACAATGTTGGACAGGCGAGCCCACTCCTTGTCATGTACAACGGGTGGGGGGGAGGGGGTATCAAATATTGTATCTTAGTTAAATTATCTTTCTAGTAATTATTAATGACAATTTGATGACCATTAACAAATGCACTGTTTTTTATACTTGCCCATTCTTGTTTTGTTTATATATATGTAATTAACTCATTGGGTCCGTTTGCTTAAATATAAGGGCCAATTAAACCCCTCTCTAATACCGATTGCTTAAATATACGGTCCACTGCTTATTAGTGTCATACCCGAGAGACTTAAATTCGCGGTCCCGTTGATGCATATTTCCTCGAACCATAATTGTTAAATAAAAGCCAATTGGCTAACTAAAAGTAATTAATCAAATCAAATATAGTTTTGGCTAACGAATGACCACAAAAAATGCGTACGTCACAACAAAAGTTTAGGGGTTATAAGGTCATGAACTTTGTGGTACAAATTTTTTTCACTGGTCGCCATATTGTTTTTAGTTACGTATTATTATCGATTATTACTGCGTACCGTTTTCTTACAATATCTTCATTATGGAAAGTGATACGGACTCGGAATTCGAAGGGTTTTTACCCGAAGATATTTTGGATGGTGATATCGATATTATTAATGCCGTGGGAAGTGATTTTTCCGATATTTCGAGGGAAGAAGACGAGAATCTTGATATAAACAACGGCCAGCGAAAACCAGCATGGCGCGTCTTGCAGTATAACGAGTTTGGCAAACAACATTAAATCCAGTGACCAGTCGGTCATTTTTAGGGCCTGAGCATGGGCCAACAATATATTAGAAGAGGGGAAGAACGAGTTTGATTTATTTAGTTTGTTTGTCGGATTAAATTTATACACGTTATATCGGTGCTAATCATTTATAATCTGTTGTGAACTAAAATCCCAAATGGCTAAATCCACACTGATATTCTTGTAAAGTTGTACCTATAATAATATTATATATATTTGGACTAACTATTTTTTTCAAATTGTTGACTTTAAAAGACATTTTAGGAAGAATTATTGACTTGCCAAAATGTATAATCTTGTAATGTGAATGTTTTTTTACTTATGTTTTTTTTTATTAAATAATAACTCTGTTGTTATTTTGTATTATTGATTAAATTTTATACCATTGCAATGCCTGATTTTTTATCTGCATTTGATAATATAAACTTTTTTTGATTGGAGTGATAGTTTTCGTGTTATTTTGTTTAATCTACAGTATATGAGATTAATGGATAATCCTTTAATTAGCTCCAGGGAGATAAGCTATTGTCTAGTTAATTGGCTCAGGGAGATTAAGGGGTAGTTACTTAATTAGGTCTAGGGTTCAATGAGTTAAATATCACCTAATAATCTAATAGTATGCGATATCACGTCCATGGAAGCGTACATTAAATGAAGTTATATCATCACATCACACACAATGCACTCAGTTGTACAAGCGATGTGAGACAGTGTGTCTGAACAACTGGGTATCTATCAGCCCAAAATGCCAGATCAAGATCAGGAATAACCAAGTCTAGCTATACAACAGTAATCTTATAAACCAAATTCATAGTCTTGAACATCCAACTTATAGAGTCAAGACCAGACTTATGTTCTGATGAGATAAGACATTATTTATTCCATGAATATTTAATAATTTCTTCATGAATATTCCATATCGGACGGAGACAAAATGTCCTGTTTATAAAATGGAAACCTGATGAAGTGTTATCCACTAAATGTTGGGGATGATAATGATTACCATCGATTTTCTTAATTGATTTTTGTTTAAATTGTGGGCTTATGTTTTGACAACCAGGATGAATTAAAGTCATATGAATTGGTTATGCTTTTTTATGTATTGTTTGGATGCAGCTATGGCGGGTGTGGCGCCAGGCAGGGTGAGCTTACTCTTCCAGACACCTGTTACACCGGTTTGTCGTTGTATTTTGTACACGAGGAGCAGTCCATTTGCTGATTACACTATTTTGCTTGAATACACTATTTTGCCTATAACATTTTTAAGGACTTAGAATTCTGTCTTATGGTTTGGATTGTTCGTAATTGGTTTTATTTTATTTGTAAGCGTACAAGGTTCAAATTTAAGTCTGATGAAAAGGGTACTCTTAAATCTAACTGCTTTAGCCACTGAATTTCTCAATTCAATGGAAATATTAAGCATATTGCCTCCGAATAGTGGAGGAGAGCAACAAAGAGCATTTACAAGCAAACACAAGATATTTACTGGCAGTTATCAGAGATCTTTCAGGAAAAGGTACTAGTTTTTGTTGATATTCATCCATAAATATAGTTCCGAATGCAAACAAGGTATTAAGGGAAACAATATACTCTATAGCCCCATTTACCCTCGGCTGTGATAAGTGTGCCGTACTCGGCAAGGTACCAGGCAGACAACCGCGAAAAATTTCAAGAAATTAACCAGTTTACATTATCCTAAAATAACTGGAAATTACCTGAATGAAAACAATTATGGCGGTTGATTTAGTTTAGGCAGCTGATGAAAGACCTGTCAAAGTTCGCAAGAAAAAAGGGTCAAGGTTCATTCGGCGCATGCGCAGTCATCCGTACTGAGAACCATTCTCAGACCAGATAGCGTTTACACTACGAAAATTTAACTGTGCCGTGCCTGGCACTGTGCCTTTAGCCTGTGACAACCTCACTTCAGTGGGCCAAAGTGGCATTATACTCAGTACATTATACCTTATTCAGGGTGGTGATAATGACTCTTCGAGTGTATTGTGTAATAGTTGCTCTGAGTGTAAACAGGCATAAGTGATTAAAATGATGTAACTTGTCCCGGCCAGACGTAACTTCTAGTGCTGTATAATTAGACTGAGAGTGAATTTTCACCTACCTTGCTGTCGACATTTTGCACGGCCATCACCCGTTTCATCTGAATAATCTCCGCAATGATCTATATTATCGCAGACAAGATCGAGGTCCACACACCATTTATTATCACACTGAAACTGTGAACCACAAGATTCATATTTTAAATAATCTGAAAAATAAAAGAAGACAAGAATAAGGAGAAAAACTTGCTTATATATTTTTTTCTTAAATTCAAATCCCCGGTTGTAGGGTTGCCTGTCCAACCTTGTGGTTTTTTTCCGGGTCATCCCACTGCTAAAGAACCCCAGACGCAAGCGAACTATTGAAATAAAATTAAAACCGATCGATAGTCCCGAAATGACCTAGTTTGTGTCGAGTGGATGTTAAACCCTATTTCTCTTTCTCTTATGTAAATTCAAAACTATTTATTCCATCAAAGTTGCCCAGCATACTCAGGAAAACCCTTCATGAAATACCTTTGACAAGTGAGAACCAAAATTTTAAGCCATGGTATTCTAGTTATGAAGTATGATTTAACTAAATCTACTCAAATCCATCCATACTACAAATTAAAATCTCATTGATTTTCAGAAATTGTCTTTATTTGAACATTCCTGGTTCCAGATATTTCATGTACTTGATCGGGCTACATAGGGTTAGGGTTAGTTGTGGAAATCAAAAGTAGCCAAGGCAACATACTAGGCCGTAAGCTGTTGTGGTAAATATCTGACATATCTCCAAGAAGTAATTCAAGAGAAGAGAACTGTGTTAAGAGTGTGATTTATATCATGTATAATTGATTAAATGAGACCTCGAGTTTATCAGCAGGTTGAACTTGAAGACTTATATCCAAGGTAATTAATTATCACCTACATCTTCATTTATAACTTTCCCTTTTTCTTATCTTTAAGTGAAGATAAAAGGTGGAGGTTGGTAGATTAAACAAATCAGTTTGATAATAAATAATTCCAGGGATATAAATAATACTACAAACATAACTACATAGTTTATCATTTTATAAACAAGAGAGAGAGAGAAAGAGATATAAAATGAAAAAAGGAGTTAACACCCAACTTTTCTGCACTGACTGACAGGGAGAGAGAGAGAGAGAGAAGAGAGAGAAAGGGATATGATGAAACAGGGTTTAAGATCCTACTTTCCTGCACTGACTGACAGAGCGAGAGAGAGGGGGAGAGATGATGAAATAGGGTTTAACATCCTACTTTTCTGCACTGACTGAGATAAAGAAGATGTGCTATGCGGGAGAATATTCCCAAACAGTGGGCACTACGGCCTACTCTTGGTTCTGTCAATGGTTCTTTTACCTGCACGCCAATGTAACTTGGGACCTCAGGATTTTTGTGCAATCAGAAAGACTTACATTGTCCCATGCCAGGCCCTCTGTCCTACCCCAGTGGCAATGGGGAACCACTTAACACAAACTAGATCTTTAATAATTCGCTTAGGACAAAGGTCTTTATAGCAGTGTTTGGAAACCACAGACCCTGGAGAAAACTCATGAAGTTAGACAGGCGTCACTGTTCCATGTTACACACAAGTGTGGGATTGAAACCACACCACTCGATTAAAAACAGACCTTATGATCTAAACAATATTATTTTTTTTAACTATGATTCAACAAAAGGGACAATAAATTTCAAAATTTTAACACAAAGAATAATTTAACCACCAGCTAAGCACTTAAAAACTGCAATTACAAATTTGACATTTTTATGTTTTATGTTTTGACAAAAGGGACAGTAATTTCCCACAACGGATCGAAATAAAAATGAAATACAATCACAAAGAAACATTTAAGCACCTCTTTAGCACGCATATACAGCAATTACAAATTTGGCATTTTTATGTATTAATCTATAATTCTTTATTCCACCAGACAATGGTGAATCATTTGCTGGAGTACTTGATGAGCAATGTTGTTACAATCCTCTGTTATAGAAATTGAAGATTATTAACTGTTAATCCCTGTAAGTATTTTTCATCATTAATGGGATTTGTTTTTTGGGGGGAGAAGATTGGCGTCAATACGGACCATTAAAATAATAGATAGCGTAACCCAAACTAACAAGCATATGGTTGGTAGAAGATAAAAACCTTATCTTACAGTAGAACTATTTTCCAGTTTAACTGGGTACACTTCTGTCTGATTGTAGTAAAAAATGAATCTGTCCTATTTTCGGTGATGACACTTCACATTTATCTTTAGCTATAGTTGAAATGATAGTGGATTGTGGATTTATTTATAGATTTAAATACCTTAACCTCTTGTTACAGGTATTTATAGTTCTCTCTATAATAGATGTGTTAATCCATTGACATCCCTGGGGTGTCAAGGTAGTCTAGTGGAAAGAGAATACATGTATCGTCCTGGGCTAAGAAGAATCCCATAGGGAACAAGATTATAAAAATCTTGGAAATAAAATTAAATGGTGTTTAACATCCTCCTGGGCTAATGTAGTGTAATATGATTGAAATTTTGCCAGCACAATCTATGCCTACTCAAATTCCAACTGCTGAGGGTTCTTTTATATGCATGCCAACGTGTACACAGGACTTTGTTTTTTTGTCCCATCCAAATGACTATTCAATTGTTCTCTCTGCCCTGCATCTTACTCACTGAGCTACCGTGACTCCATTAGAAACTTGGGAAGACTGATTCCCATTTGTCAGGGGTGGTACCTGCAGGGCTGGCCAAGTAAAGTGTTACCTAGTTGTTTGGATTTGACAGAAAACCAAGGCGCCTTACAGGGACTCAGTTTTCATTCCATCCAAACAACTAACCAAAGTTCCTTGCCAAACCCTCCTATACCACTGACAACAGGTACCCCTTCTGCACCACTGACAAACCCTCCGGCAACACTGACAACCGGCACCCCACAGTCGAAAATCCTGAGGAAGTTTTTCGACCAACATCTATCAATAAACGGATATGGAATATTTATCTAGTTTTCAAGATTCGTTTCGTTTTTACTTTCTTGAAAGCTTAAAGGTTAGAACAAAACTATGTATGTCTAGAGAATGACAAGATTTTGACTAACACATGTGGAAAGGATATCCCTGAAAAATAAAACCGAAGAAGAGTTACAGTTACGCAATGAAAAACATTGACAAAATGTTTTGTCAAGAACGGAAAAATGCATCAAACAAGAGTTTTGTAATAAAATAAAAACAGGATTATTTACATCATGTGGAAAGTGATGACTGTCAGTTATCCAGACACGAGATGATACACTCTAATCTCCCAAGTCTAAATTATTTCTCATGCAAGATGTTTTCCTTCATTCATCATTGACTCTAATAGTCCGTTCACTGGCGTTCAGACGCTTATTTTTAAACCAGTTCATAATCGCTGGGGCTATTAAGAAAGCATCGTGTTGCGTTTACAGCTATGAGCCAAACCAGTTAAACTATTCTGACCAGACATTAAACCCCATGTTTTTGATTTCCACAGTTTGGGTGAAAAAATCGTGGGCTCTAGGACAATCAGTTAGTTTTAGATTCTTCAAAATTCTTTAGCATTAGCTTTTGATCATAATTAGGGTACAAATAGACCTAGGGGAAAAATTTTCCTCAGGGACAAATTGTCTAGGAACGAGTTGTCAGGGGAGAAGGTGGTCCAGGAACGAATAATCCCATACTTCAAATGGTGTAACAACGGAAGAGAAGATTTACGATTCAAGTGTCAATTTCGATCCCACTCCTGTATCTAACATGGAGTAGGGTTGCCTAGCTGCTCGGCCTTGTAAACTTACCTAAGGTGCTCCCCCTGATCACTGGACACCACTGCTCAAGACCCCAGCAGAAATACCCTAGTTTGTGTTGAGTGGACATTAAACCCCATTTCCCCCCCCCCTCGATTTCCTTTCCTTTCAATCATTATGAGAACCATCTGGTTGTCATTCAATACCCATACATTTCATTGCTGAAATTTATGCTACTGAACACTTCAAAAACATCTGAATTATTTTACAAACGAAAATGATTAATCTGGTATAATAATTCAAAAAATCATTTCCATGTTGCCATATCTTATTCGCATTCGATATCGAATTCTCTTGAAAAACATTAATATCTGAAAACATCAAAGGAATCAGTTACCTGTTATATTCATTATAGAGTTTATTTTTGTTTGAATAATTTTATTGTATGTTTTATATCAAAGCTTTGTGTTGCAATATTTGATCAGTATTTATTAGAAATTGATGTATGATGATGTTGTTAGAGAGGTATTATGTAAGAGCTAAAACTACCGATTACAGCCCTTTCTTTTGGCTTCAAATGTTATTTAAATTATTATTTAGACATTTATTAACATGATAAACCGAAAATCATGACCAATAAAAAATCTGAATAGTACCGAAAAAAGACCGAAATTCGTTTTTTTAAAAAAAAAAAAATACTACGGGTAATTAAAAGTGAAAAAATCTGAAAAATTACTAATTACCAAAAAATACCAGAAAAACAACGCTAATTAATGAAAAAAACTAAATACTGAAAACTTTGGGATCTCATTGGGTCCCTCGACTCCAGGTTTTTTTTTCACAATAATTTCTTTTGTTTTTTGCTGTATTTAGTGGGTTTTGGGTATTAAGGGTTTTTCAGATTTTTCTGTAGTTTTCAGGTCTTTGTATTTTTTCAGCATTATTTTCAGTACCGGTATATTGTACAGTTGATAACCATCTCTCTTGACCATTGGATAGCAGAGATTTAAATAAAACCCCTTGCAAATCAATGTCTCTGGTAACAAGTTTAAATCAATTTTATTATTTGTGTTGCTGAACTATAAAATTGTTGCTGTAACAACTAATTTCCTATTAAAAATCTATAAAATAATATTGATCAGAACAATTCCAGAGAATGTGTTTTTTTGTATGTGTTCTGTTTATTTAAGAAACATGTCAAAATTAGGCAAGTTGGTGAAAATATTTACTGAAGAATTGAGTCTGTGGTGAAATTGTTGATGAGATATGTGTTTATATAGTGATAAAACTGGGGTGAATTGTGGTAATATTTGTGAAGAACTTGGAATGAAAATTGTTGATGCTGCCATCTCCTGACATGAAAACAAACACATTAATGGATGCACCCTGTTGCAACCCTCTTACACACCTTGGCACATGTCAAATAAATGATTAATATCGACAAACAGCAACCCCCTTCCGACCAATGATGTGGTACATGTATCCATAATAACAAATATTTTTGAAACGGCCCACTTACAGAAATGTTTTTCTATAATCCAACTTGTTTGTGGTTCGATCAAGTAGGATGTTTCATTTCATAAAGTTTATTCTCTACCACTTAGGTCACACTGAAATCAATTATGATGCATCAACTATATACATGTATGGTACTGGTGTCCAGTGCATGTTCAGATTGTGCTGTTGGCACTGGGAAATCAGGCTGCGAAATTCTGAGAAACATCAGAACGGAAAAAGGGACCCCCTGGAGTCAGCGAGTGCCATGGCTTCAAAAATGAAAAGAATGTCTAGATACAAATGCTACTATCAATATCTTTTGGTTTGGAAGCTCCACATATCATTCCCCCCTTTTCTCTTGATTTGATAAAAGCCATGCGTTACGATTACACATTCTGAACTGTTCGAGTTTGAGATTTTTCAAATATCTTTCTCACTGGTGGTCTATGTTCCTTCTGCAGGAAGGAGAATGTTAAAAATTTGACAGGTAAAAATTTGTAGAGGTTTTAACCAAATTATCTATGAATTAACTTGGAAACCTCTTTCTTTATAAACATAATAAGTATGGTAGGTTCTATTTTTGTCATGCCATTTTCAAATTAACCTTTTTACACATGCAGTCAACATTAGTTTTTAGGTATAATACATCTTTTTACACATGCAATTAACATTAGTTTTAGGTATAATACATGTTTTGTGTTTTTTAAAGCCTAATCAAAACTGACTAAATGATGAGAAATTCGATCAAACAAATGACAGAAAATGTTTCTTTATCAATGACTGACTGTAGGCCTACACCATTTTATTTTTACTCTCAAATGAATGATTCGTTTGCCATAATTTTGTACTTTTTTGCACTGGTAAAGATGAAAATAATTATTAAAACAGTTTTCAATTTGAATTGTGAGGTGCTCCTGGTAAGATAGATACTGAAAGTTTCCTATTCAATCTAAAAAGCCTGAAGAAGATAAATTTCATACTATTCTTAATTTCATCAAGTGTACTGTTATGTTTATAAAATGAAATGATATGAAATGGAGTTTAATTTCCTACTGTTCTACTCCGTACTGGGCTTATGAAGACAGGCATACGTCATACAGTGTGCCATGAGGGAAATTCTGCCCTAACAGCGGCACTACAGCCTACTCTTATATCGAATTCCAACTGTCAAGGGATCTTTTACGGGTACGCCAATGTGTACATTGGACCGAAGCCTTCGTTCCATCCAAACAACTAGACAGCTGTCATTGTAAGGCCCTCTGCCCTGCATCACTGACAAGGGGGACCACGCCTTCCTATTAATAAGGTTCTTTACATCTCCTTATACTAGTAATAATTTACAAACCTTTATGATCCATCAATCACCTAGCAGAAAAATTTAATTCCGTCCATCGTCTGCCATTCTTGACCAAAAAATGAACAAAAACAGCCATGCAAAAGGGGAGAAAATGAAAAGAGGGAGAATTGTTATAAATAGGAAAACTACAATTTGTGGGTGTCGAGATGGTGGTCTGGATCCGTATTACTAGTGAAGAGTTTCTGATAACCAGTTTTACTATACAAACTACCAGATAAAAGTCTTATCTTTACTAATCAACATGTTAAATCAACTAAAATATCAGATAAAACAGTCAAAGAAAGCAGATGGTTTGATCGTGAGGAAACACAGAAAATATAGAATTCTTACAACTAGGCAGGTGGAAAGATAACTACATTATTTCAAAACTAATTACTCCTGTCCTACTAATCACTGATAAGAACATTTTTTTTGTCAATAGCAATGAATGTATTTAATAAACGACAAGGACAGATATGTTATTATGACCAGTTAGTTTTAGACAGTATCTTTTGGCTAATATCAATCTGGATAGAAGCTAATTAGTTAAGTATTTAATCCATTATTGTTTATTTATGTTAATGTCTCTAGTGATAATCCTGTATAGTATCTGTTTTGATGCAAGTTCGTCAGTCATCCACTATGCTAGAAGCGTACATTTTATGTATTGAATAATAGTCATATGTAAGATATAAGTTCCAGTAATTAAAAGATTGAAGAATCATTCCAGTCTTACATGTATTAGTTATTTAAAAACCAAGTGGTTATATTTTAGGTATGCATGTTGTACACTTCATATCCAAAATTTAAATGATTTCATGAACATTGCAGAGCATAGATTTTGAATTTCACTCCTAAACCTTTTAGGGAAATCGATTACAGAAACTAAAAAGAATATCAAGTAGTTTCAGCTCAATTTAACCTAAAAGAATTGATGCCATAGCTAACAATTTTTGTTAGATCCACATCTGTCACAATTCAACTGAAAATTCAACTCTGCATTCAAACAAATCCAATGAAGGCTTTCGACGTGCATCAAAACAATCGATAATTGCTTCTGATTTTGCAATTTCCCATGTAAACTTTCTTTACTAGTGTTTTACAGGTGTAAACTATTTGTTAATAGAGATTTTAACATTAACAAGTTCACGTTGGAATAAGTTGAATAGATACAACAGATGTATCATGTATGTAAATTAGTTTATCTAACAGCACACTAACTTTTTTTACCTTTTACATGTGTTTTTAACAAGCTATTGATAAACGGCAACATGTGTAAATGTTTGTTTTAGTAATGGAGGTGAAACACGTATGAAGTAACCATTAACCGTTTAATAAACTATCTTACTCAGTCGACTAGATATATTATAGCTTTAATGATTTCAACAGATCAACTCAATAAACTCCGTCAGAAAACATGATTAACTCTCCATTTTCTTTTTTTTTCCCCGTTAATGTACTTGTATGCATTCATTCTAGTTTAAACGTGATACACTGGAGAAAATGCATTCATTATATTTCAATAAATGAAATGGAATGGGGTTTTAACATCCTACTGTTCTGCAGCAACTGGGCTAATGACGATGGCCATACAAGCTATGCAAGAAATTTTGATTGGGGAAAAGCGTTTCTGCCTGCTATTCATCAAATTCTAACTGTCAAGCATTCTTTTGCATGAGTGGAAGTTCGTTTTTGATCCCATTCGGTAACTAGAATCTTTTCCTTGTCAGGCCCTCCAGACCTGCACCAATGACTAGGGAAATCTTGGATTTTCTCAGCTAACACTTAGATTCAACCTGGGACCTCCTGGTTAGTGAGACAGCAGCAGACCCACCGAGGCTTCCGTAGATTTATAGTACCTATACAGTAGAATCTTTATTAGGCAGCCAGTCACGGGAATTTTCATGACTGACCGCTTAACAGAACTGACCTCTTAATAAATAAAATTTCAGTGTTTATTTGTACTGATGTTAAGTAATTTTTACAATTGGATTTATTTTGAGCAAACATCATCATTTGCATCGGTAAATTTGGCTGTCTCTGAAACTTGCTTTGAACGAAAATTCTTTTACTCAAATCTCTGATGTGATGATGTTCGTCCTTCGATTCGAAGATGACCACTTTTGGCATCGCATCGTCTATCATCGGTTATGGATCCGGAGATGGCTGGCAACGCCAATCCGGGCGAGGAAACCCCTCCCACTTGTTTGACAGAAGTGAGAGGGGGACTGGTTTGTATTTATCGAAGCTTTGCGCTTTTGCAGCTTCTGCCTTGCTAGGTGCGTTCGGCTGACTTCTGCTGTTATTGCTCCTCTGCAGATGGTTGAGCGCCACAAGGGCCGGTTCGCAGCTGTCTGTTCCCACGTCTCCGAGTTGATGGCAAAAACTTTAAGAGACGCTTATATCTATCTAGTTTTGTAAAGAAAATCCTAGAATAAATTTTATTTATCAGAAAAGTAAATGCATTTGTCACCCATTTTCAGAGGGTGTAACTGTATGTAATACAGAGAGAGAAATGGGGTTTAACGTCCACTCAACACAACTAGGTAATTTCGGGACTAAGTATGTAATACAGGAGGCGCTAAAACCTCCATTTAGCAACTAAGTGGAAATGGACAATAGATACTAGATGATCGTGACAAAACTCTGCTTTGTCGTCGGTACTTATAGTTTATTCAATCAATATCAAATAACGTTTCTCGTTACGTGTGAAAACAATGATCAGCAGATCAGAGTTTGTCATTAATTAACAGATAATCCCGGGTTTATTTTTATTTTTACAGTTTTTTATCTGATTGGTGGGAGCCAGATAATTAACTATTAATCACAGGATTACTGGAGGTGCTATATGGAGTACAACAATTTGCCTATGGCATCATTCAACAATGGCGATGTTCTATTAAATTTATAACTAAATCAGTGACCACTTGCAGCATAAGAGGAGTGACCGTTGATTAAAGAGGGAGATGAAAGAATAGAATTTCTACAGGGGGAATTGATTGTGACCCGGTACAAGGAGATGTTGCTGAATAGGAGTGGTTGCTTAAAGGAGCATTATGTAAGATTTAGATAAAGAACTCGCCGTTCAAGCTATAATATTTCAAAAATAGATTATGCAAAATGAATATATTGAAAATTTCATTCAAATTCTTTATTTTGATCGAAGTTTTCAATGGTTGTAGTTTTGACAAGATGTTTGCATTGATCATAAACCACTGTACTGGTCATTTGAGTTTTAGCCTCACTTCTCCATTTTTAAAATTAAATCATTAAATGCTTGAACTGTTCTAATCTACTTAAAAAATCGGGGACATCCGATGACATTGAGGGTTAATTGTGGTCTTGTCATGTTAATAGATGTTTAATTAACAATTTATATAACATTTAAGGCCTAAAGAAAGACCTACAATTATAGGCAAATTTAGCTCTTACATATTGCCTGTTTAAATGAATCGTTAACAGACTCATTATTTTACATGTAGATCTGTAAAAAGTTAGGAATATTCAAAATGTTTCAACAATTATTAAAGAATGAGTGTAATGTTAGCAATGCAGGTCATTAGGTAAGATGAATAATTTCTGTAATGGAATTTGACAGATGAATTATAAAACATGTTTCTACAACACACATACATCTTATGACATGTTTTCTATCAAAACAAATTATATCTTCAAAACATCCAGCTAGATATTTAGATTTGATTAAATTTCTTTATACATATCATGCAACAGTATATTATGCAATGGGTAATAAAAGTAAAATGTTCCATTTCTTCATATAGCCAATAGGGATAACAGTAAAATGTTCCATCAATGGGGATAACAGAAAAATGCTCTATCTCTTCATACAGCCAATGGGGATAACAGTAAAATATTCCATCAATGGGGATAACAGTAAAATGCTCCATCCCATCATACAGCCAATGGGGATAACAGTAAAATATTCCATCAATGGGGATAACAGTAAAATGCTCCATCCCATCATACAGCCAATGGGGATAACAGTAAATTGCTCCATCAATGGGGATAACAGTAAATTGCTCCATCAATGGGGATAACAATAAATTGCTCCATCCCCTCATATAGCCAATAGGTCATAACAGTAAAATGCTCTATCAATGGGGGTAACAGTAAAATGTTTCACCCCATCATACAGCCAATGCGGATAACAGTAAAATGTTTCATCTCTTCATACAGCCAATGAGGATAACAGTAAAATGTTCTATTTCAATTACATCCATCCATATATCCAAAATTGATAACATGCAACCACACTTCACAAAACTGCACTAAAACACACATGATAAAAACTATGTTCCTTTCTATTTTCATGTAGCAAAACAAGCATGCCACAAATGCACCGGTAATCTGTCAATGAAATTACAGTGAGATCTATAAAAACGGAATTCAGGGTTTAAATTAAATGATGAGTGTTTCTGTTTAGATACATGTAAAGTATTGCTTCCAGCCTTTAGTGGATAAGTTAAAAGCATTCTGTGTTCCCCTGTCACAATAACATCCATTATATTTACAAGTTCAACTAATCAATTCAACTACTGGGTCGTGAGTAACAAACGTAACATTACATACATGCTTCAATTTTAAAATTACCTGTAAAATAACTAAGAGATCTTTTTTTTTAATGTGAAACTTTTAATACAATAAAATTTCTTAACC
Organism: Patella pellucida; assembly: GCA_917208275.1. Taxonomy (NCBI): domain Eukaryota; kingdom Metazoa; phylum Mollusca; class Gastropoda; family Patellidae; genus Patella; species Patella pellucida. The sequence goes on from OU795039.1 coordinate 72,236,652, forward strand.
TCTTGCTGTATGTGCAGATCACATAACTCTCAAAATGATAGTTCAGTAGTATTTTTTAAAAAGATTCAATCCTTTGAGTGGTCTGAAATGTGCACTTTCAGTCATAAGAAATGTCAAGTGTTTTGATGTTTTGGTCCTAGACTTGTATGTGATAAGGAGTGGGATCCCCTGCTTTACCTCCTGGGTTTTCTCCAGGGCTAAAGACACCTACACCAAGCAAATAATTGAAATAAAGGTAAATTATGTTAAAGTCCAATATGGTTAGGCCCCAAGTTGCGATGCATTCTCAGACGTAAGTTCAGAAAATTACTAAACTTTCAATTAATGTACGTGACAAGGAATAGGAATGCTTGTCCTTCCTTTTTCCTCCCACTGCTACAGACCCTGAAGCGAGAGCGAATTATTGAAATAAAATTGAACCTTATGTTAGTCCTATAATGGCCTCGTTTGTATCAAGTGGACATTAAACCCTATTTCTCTCTTCCTCTCTTTCAATCACTATTTATAAGAAATATCTTTGATCCAGGAACACAAAGCTTATTGATGTACATTTGTATTTGATACATTAAAACAACAAAAGTTTGATTAAGGGCTATATTTTAGATAAAATAAGGCGAACAATTTAAAGTCTGAGAATGCTTCGTGAACTTGGGGCAAGCTTTGTGATGGTTAACCCCCATTTCTCTCCTGCTTTCTCTGTCTTCCACTCTTACCACTTGAATGATTATTAGAATGTATAGATGATTGTTGTAAACACATTAGTACATGTACATAGAGATACTGAGTATCCATAAAAGCTTTTATATTAAGGATTGTCATTATTTTCTATTCTTAAATGTGAAGCATACAAATATTAAGCCAGGCATTATTAATTCCATCATTCCATTATTAATTTTATCATAAAAAAAACCTGTTAATGCCACGAATAGAAAGACCTATCATTATCTTTCTGATCGGAAATTGTTCTATAAATTTTTTAGCAATGTTAATCCATATCCTGGAGCAAAATGAATATATCCAAGATGTTTTTTTTTCTCTTCCACAATGCTAAACTTTAAAAGAAATGGTACATGATTATTACCATAGCAACCCTCCTGGGTTTATTCTAAACACAGTTTGACTCTTAACAAAATAATCAGAGATTTTAAGCCAATCAGATTATGATTGGTCAGTACATGAATGTGTCATATATTTCAAGGCAGGGTTGTGGTGACCCATGATTTTTCATGTTCGGTACAACAAAATACAATATTTATAAGCGTGTGCAGGGTAGGGGGGTGGGGTTGCAGTCTATCCTAGTGCCACCTGGTAATGGGCTGTGTGAAACATGCTAGAGTAGATTTGTAGCATATCTGACGCATGGTTAAGTTTTACACTGGTTAAGCATTATAATTATAATGTTACAAACCGCATTGAAACCGCATGTTTTTTGCCATCAAAAACATGATAGTGCATCCCTCTGTTTCAAGATCAGATATGGTATTTTGATAAACTTCTCATAGCCCATAACAAATCTTAATCTGTTAAGTTTTTAGATTTAAAAGTGAATGTCTGGTTCGATGACACAAATCCATACTATGAAGTCAGGAGCCACAAAGTCTCCGTAGACTGTCTTACTTATAATTACTGGTATACAAAATGAAATGGGGTTTAACATCCTACTCTTCTGCTCCGACTGAGTTAATAAAGAGAAAGATAGAGATGAGGTTTAACGTACACGTCACAAACCAGATCATTTCGGAACTATCATATGTTTTAATTTTATTTCAATAATTTGCTTGGGGTTTAACGACCACTCGACACAAACTAGGTCATTTCGGAACTAACATATGGTTTTTAATTTTTATTTCAATAATTCTACCCCTTGCCACGGACATAGCTAATAAATATTTCGCCATTCAGACAAGACTTCATGACCTGTGCTATAGGTCAATACTGAATCATAGTTTAAATGATATTAAATAAAACGATTCGACACTTACCTTCACTAAAAGCAGTTATAATAAATTTAAAACCCCGCCCTGAAGGACCCTCGGAATTAGTTCTGAAAAAAAAAAGAAACAAAACATGTAAATTCCATGATCAAGTGTGATTTATTCTGTTTACTTCAATCTTGTTGCAACAAGTGAAGACAATGAGAAATGAAGTGAAGTTTAAAGACGAACCATCATGGATTTGCTGAGAAATTCAAGAATTGTCAAACCCTCGAAGGTAATTGATACATGTATAAAGTACACCCATTTGTAGATAGCATAGAAATAGAAATGAACCTTCTTGTAAGAACAATACATCGAATCAGGAAATGCTGCCTTTAATTAAACTATGGTTGGTTTTCTTTTTAGGGGGGGGGGGGTGCTGGTTACAAGTTTGTTTTTATTTAAGTGATGTATATAGCCTACCATGAAAACATCAGAAATATCAAAGAGCTCTGTGTGCTGCTTGTCAGACGCACTACAATTCTATTGATAAATATTTGTGAGGGTGTGATTTTTGTAGCACTATATATATGTGTAATTAGCGCAATAGAAATGGACTTATTATAATTATTAGCACTACAGACTCAGGGTTGTACAACACACAGGGGATGCATTCATCCGAGACACAGATCCATTCATGTGTGGGGTGTCTTGTCCCAAGGTTGTCTCCTGGGTTTCCCCTTCTGCATTTACTAGTAGGAACCAGATATATAAGTATGCAAAGGTGTAAATGGGTAGAACCCTACTTGACCCAGTTATTTTCAGTACACATGCACATAAATTATATTGTGATCTTAAGCACATTACCTTCTTCTTCCTAACTAAAACCATTTTATATTAATTTTTCTTTGTTGAGATCCAAACAGTCACATTTAGGAGCTTTTGTAGAAAATTCATTCATGTCTTTGTGAAGTTGTGTGTATCTCTATATAATTATGTCCATGTATGTATCCTTTGTTTGTTTTATGTCTATTGCTATTATTTTTATTTGTATATGCACATAAACTTGTAAGTTTTTTTATACAATTGATAATGTAAATAGGAGGTACAATATTTAGTAGGCCTGATCTGAACCTGAAACATCACTCATTATGGAGGTAAAACTGTTCCACTTTCAGGGTATGTAGCTCGTCAATGTGTGTTCTTTAAGTATCCGAAATTAATACATATTCTTGGAATAGATCTTCAACACTTTATAGCGGTCCAGAGCAAATGGAGTTTTATACATTGTAAAGTATTTTCCTCTTAGACTACTTACAATTAAATAAACCATCCTCGAGCAATTGATGCAAGCATTGGGTGATTTAGAAGGTTGGAAACTGTCAACAATTGGTAATAAATTTGACTTACCACATATCCCAATGGATTTATAAGTTAGTTTGGGTATTGGGAGTTTTTAGACTTCTAGACAGTCATTAGACTGATAGGCTATCTAGGGAAGAGCTTTTTTTAAGACGATTTGAATAGATTCTTTTGTATTTATTTAGTAATATCTGCACTAGACCAAAGATGTGGTTTTCATTTCATGTTCTACAAAATTAATACATCATGAACTACTTTAATAATGTAGAATCAGAAACCTTCAGACCTTGAAAGATGAATTATAAACATAATCCTTAAGGCAATTAAGATTTGAATAAAAAAATCATTTTTGGGTGTGAAATATATATTTTCACACAGTAATAAAATATCATTAATTTAACTATCAAGAGACCAACAGTTTATCCAAAAAGAAAAGTAAATTGATCTCTTAGGTCTTACTATCTTGAAGAAGAAAAAAACAGGAATAAAAACCTTCTGTACATGTACATGTATATAATATTCAACATCGTTTGTTTGATAACTTGAGAAAACCCTCAATGAAACACCACTTTAACTAAAATACTAATTGTATTCCATATTATGATTTTGTCTAGTGATCAGGAAAACTCATTTTAAGTATCAATGAGTCTATGCAAGGCAGAATAATTTGTTGTGATTAATCAGTCCGTAGTTGTTGAATAGGTATAATAATAATCTAACTCTGTTACTTCTAAAGTCACTTACTAACTGTAAAAAAAACCCCATTATTATGATGGCAACTAAATTAAGAATTAGCTTTTTCCAACGCATATTAGAAATATGGAGGTTTGTAACATTTAAATGGCCATGGTATATGATATTTCGATGTGGTTTGTTTTATAAACTAATAACAAGATTCATAATAACACTTTATGGATTTACTACTTCTTAGTTTATTGTATGCAACATTTCAATACTCTTAAAGGTATCTTTTTCAAGCAATTCATGCTGTAGGATAAGTTCTAGTTGATGTCTAGTATCCTGCTCTTTAACAATAATTTGTTGCTTATGCGTTTGGTTACATGTTATTCATTCTAGGACTAATTAACTACTTGCTGGCTTCCTCAATATCTTGTTAGCTGTTGTTGGATGATAAAGATACCTGTAAGTGTGTTGAAATGTTGCATGTAGTAATTCCATAAAATTGTGTTAGGGGCCCTTAGCAGTGGGAGGAAACCAGAGTGCTGAGAGGAAACCCACAAGGTTGAGATGGCGCCCTATCTCCATGTCACGTACGCTCACACTAGGACTCGAAACCACAGCCGCATGCCAGAGGTGACCCGTCAGCTAGAGGTTGAAGCATGGCACTCTTGACCACTAGGCCATCCCCCCCATGTTATTATTTTTTGTATTAAATATTATACTTCTACTTCTAAATGTCATTCAAGGATGTTAATAACAATATTGCCACATTAATGTAAGTTTAAACAGAGTTAACCTAAACAGGTTTCTACTGACCACTATTCACAATCAAGATTTGTACAATGACAGCGGACAGTCTAATGTTGAAATGTTTTTTCTAAAGAAACTGATGACAATAACAAAAAGAGGATTAAATACATCAGACCACATCCTGTTTCAATGAAATCAACTCAAAAGGTACTGAAATGGCATGACATAAAATCAAGATTATGTCTTCATTAAGATTATTAATACTATTTATTTCAATTCACTGGCATTGCAGTTAAGAAAAACAATCCGAATCCAGACAATACAAGAATACAACATTACCGCTTCTATTGTTCTAACATACCACTTTGTATTGATCTACAAGTGACCGGAACGTTTAGCTTTCATTCTGTCTCCGAGCTGATAGGCTGTTTCCTCGTAAAGCCGTCAACCTTACCAGGAGTTGTAGACAACAGGATGTGGAGATGATAGGAGCATAACCCTCAGGATAAACATCAAATAGAGTTTCTCTAATTGTTAATTTATTGATGAGTCAATTTGATTTATCTCAATGAATTAATGATTTTGATTGAAAATAAATTGAATAGTTCTTCATCAAAAGCTTAGATAATGTATTAAAGTCTAACTAATTCCCATAATTGTCTTACATAATAATGGAGACAATGTACACTTCATGTTCTATTATCAGTACTAAAGATATGAAATGCTATGGCAGCATTTTTTAAACCAAAAGGCATTCTTTAATGAACATGTACATGGAGTCATTATGATCTCAACTTTTACTGGTACTGTAACTCAAGTCCTACTTGGCTCATGTGTTTAGAAAAAGCATTGTTCTAATATAACACAAGTATGTGAATTCACCTTTTACATGTAATCTCAACACAATGACACTTTCCATAAAGGTTAACATTTTTCAAATAGCAATTTATTTTGTTAAACCCATTATTTTATCTAATAACACCTACATATTCATGTATTTATAGTTGAATTATTGACTTTATGATATTGATTTTACTGTTACAAAAAGCATTAGTTAAAGTATTTTCTTTTCATGCTAAAAGTAAATTTGTATAAGCCTACATTTTTTTAAAATAAATTTTTGAAAAACAATTGCCTAATGGAGAAACTTGAGAATTTATAATCCAATTTCCTTGATGATAATCTAATATTCTTCCTGGTAATATAATTTTTTATTTACAGACTGGAAAATTTAAAGGAGCTAAATCGCTAACATTTTAGACCTAGAAATTGACCGAAGTGAGTAGCAACACATACATGTATAATAATGTAATATGAATGTATATAAACTGATTAACATTCAACCATACAATGTAAAAAGTTCAATGTGTCTTAAATATTATTGGATATTAGAATTAAAATAAAACCAAGTAAGAACAATCCAAACCATTAGACAAAATTCGAAGTCCTAAAAAAACGGTATAGGCAAAATAGTGTAATCTGGCAAAATAGTGTAATCAGCATTACACTGTTTCCAAAGCAAGAAAACAACATCAATATTGATTGATATGGACCAAAATTGAATTCTAATTCATGTTTTTAATTTCGAATATTATGGAAAATATAGAGTTCAAGGTTTAGCTCCTTTAAAGCAACACAACACAATTTCATTCAGTCTAAATTCATACATGATTAATATGAAGAGGAAATATAATTAGTGTTACAGAAGACATACATCAAAATTAATCAGCAATAGACATTAATAATGTTAGTCTTGTTACATTATGTCTCAATAAGATCTTATAAGTCAGATATTTTGTCTGTGGTTTGCGCTATATACATGTAGCATAGTTGGTACTGGCAGAGCATAAAACAACAATTCATTTTTCTTGTCAGTGGCGCACCTGTAAGCAGACTAAATGTTGCATGAAATAGACCAAGAAGTTTTTGATCCGCTAAAAAGGTTATCTTATTATGAATTTATTGGCATTTTCTCTCAGCATACATTAAACTTTCAAATAAAAGCTCTGGTCTGTCCATCAGTGACATCCATATTGGCTATGATGGTCATTTACAAGGGCGTGTAACCTTTCATTACCAAACCATGAACAGTTTACCAGTGTTATTGTGATGAAAGCTGTAACAAGGGGTAATATGATGTTGATATGGTAAAATTGACTACCTACAATTAAGGAGGAAGATATAGTGAAGATGAATTACTGTGGCGAGACCCAAGGCATTGGTTAGATAGCCTTCAGAACCAAACATTCATATGGATGGATATAAAAATGAAAGTCTGGCGGTCAAAATCATTGGGGGAGAGAGAACTATTTGTCATCACTTCTGATTCTAAGGGAGGACCCAAACCCCCATGCCAACCTAAATTCACGACCATGGTCATTTACCAAGTGACACAAATATTTGCCTAATGAATTCATACACCTAATATTCATATAATAAAAGGTCTATTCTCACAGCACACCTTTAACTATCAAATAAAAGCTGTTGTCTTTCCATCCACTATCTACTCTCATGGTCCTTTCCCATGTGAAATTAATTCATACACCTAATATTTATTTAATGCACTTATATATAAATATCAAAGGTCTATTTCGCAGCACACCTTTGACTATCAAATGAATGTTCCTGGAGTCCTGTGTCTTTCCATCAGCTCCCAGGGTCCTTTTTCCTGTGTAATTAATATATGTCTGGAGTAGAAATATGGGTGTTAAACCCCATTTCATTTAATGTACTTATATACATCAAAGGTTGATTTTACTACAAGATTAGTTATTAGTGCATGTAAATGTCTACCCTTCAATTTTAACTGTCAAAGGTTGATTAGTTTTCCTGTAATGAATTACTTCCCTTAGAAACCAATATCAAACTCATTAACAATAATTCTTATTAATAGAGACCTCCAATGGAGAGAGCATGTGACAACCTTTATAACCTATATAGACAAGCTCAACCAGTGGCTTATTTGCGACACCAACAACTGAAGTACTGGATGAACATAACTGAAATGTCGGACTAATACCCCTGCCAATTATTCCAACACCCTGATAACAAAAGAGTTCTTATTAAGGGGCAGATAATGAGAATAGGTGACATGCTGTGACCTTTTAACCCACAGTGCAAATTTTAAAGGAGGGACAAAATGGTTGGTGTCAAATATTGACACATTGGATCTGGTGATGTATAATAAGCAGCAATCGCTGGTAAGTTATGGCGTCCCTTGAGTTGAAATTGCAGACACACTGACTTCTGTTCCAATAAGCTAGATATATCTACAAGTTTATATTATCATATATCTGGCTTCTGTTTCTGATTCGCTCTACACATCTGCAGCTGAAGAAATATTATATTATAAAATAAACTTGCAAAAACATATTTCAAGCAAAAAAAAGATGTATTTTCACATTTCTATACCTTATAAATTTCTGAGTTGGATTTCGGATGGAGATGGATAATCTTGCAACAACATGCTAAAAACATATATTAAGAAAAAAATACGCTTTTTCACTTTTATACTTCACATATTACTTAGTCAGATTTTCGTGTCGATTTAATGTAAGCACACTCAATATATCAAGAAATGGATCCATTCCTTTATCTGTTTACATTTACATCAGGAAATATCTCTTTACTTATATTTCAAAGTAAGATCTGAATTTTTATTAATCTTCTGTATAAATAATGGAGCTTAACTCTCCTGGTTGTTTTCGCAGTGTTGGCCGAGAAGATTCCTTGGGTATTTTCAACCTTGTCTCTTCATGTCAGTAGTGTAAAATGAAGGCCCTGACAAGGAAAAGGGATTAATCATTCAGATAGGACAAAAAAGTGGTCATGTGTGTAACATTGGTAGCACTTTAAAAACTGCCTGAAAGTATGAAGTCCCTAAGAGTTAGAGATAGAGAGAGAGAGAGAGAGAGAGAGAGTGGGTTCAATGACAACTCATCAAAAGCTAGATCATTTCTGGACTAAGGGTCAATTTTATTTCATTAATTTTAATCACTTGCACATAGAGGTCTTTAGTAGTGGGAGGAAAACAGATGACCTGGAGAAAACCCACATGGTTGAACAGTACACCCTACTCTTTGTCACATACAAGCGGGGAATCAAAACCACGCCCCTTGACTAAATGACAGACCTCATGCAACGTGCACGGATTAACCATTCAGTCACATCCCCCCCCCTGCCCTTAGCCCAGACAGTGTAGATAACGAGGCCGTTAAACTCCATTGCATTAAATTTCCATTTGATTTCAAGTGAACACATTAAATGATAAAATTGGAATCATTTTGTTTTTTCAAATTTTATGTACAACAAGCCTTAATGATGTACAACATGTTTGTTTATTGATGTTGTAACATGTAAACATATTATTGATTTATTTGTGGAATAAAGAAGGTCAAAATGACTCCAAGTCAATTACATTGTTACTTACTTATTAATAGAATACACACTCTATTAAATAATCATTAAGTTAATATAAAGAATAAAAAAACAAAAGATAAAGCAAACATGAATTGCTGTCAAGGATTTATTGAATAACAGAGAGGTCTGAATAGATTAATATAGTAAGCACCATGCTTTTCACCCAAAAACATTTTCCAGTTTTTAGCATAATCCCAATTGTTGAATATAATTTGAAGGATTTTTAGACTTAATTGTTTAATGGAATTTAGTATGTGAACTGGAAGAAAAGGTCACAATTCCATAGAATACAATAACTTACTGCTTATTACTGAGCGATGCTTCGTTTCGACTAGCTTCTATCATAGAGCAATGATAAAATATGACAACATAACAAGACAATATATACATGTACAAGTAAAGCCTAGTCAAAACATCGCTCAGTAATAAGCAGTAATTGTATTCCATAAAATTGTGACTTGGTATAATTTTTTTAACCGATGATCAGGTTACTAAATGCCTGTAAAAGATTATTGTGTCTCGATTATATTTTGGAGAAGACATACTCCTCGCAGTGTTTCGTTTCGATCATAGCCACATGTAATCACAGAGAGTGATTTCTCAGGCCATTGCTTCAGGAATATGGGATAATAAAACTGTTTAATTTTGCGTTTAAAGCCCTTAAAAATCATCAACCTTAGGACTGAACAACCAACTCAGACTTTTATTCCTGTTAAAATTGCCATAGTCCCTTTAATCTTATGATGTGTAAATTCCCTGACAGATTAGTTTTCCTGCCGGTCAATTCCACAGTCAATTCCACATGTACATGTACATGTACATAAATCGTCATTCTGTTCGTCCAGATCATCAAAAGTACAGGAGCATGTACATGAACACTAACTCTTATGACAGATACCATAATTCTCTGTAGGTGAAACGCCACACACCTCTCTACAATCTTGTTCAAATAGACGTCAGATGAAACCTCTGCCACAGACAGAAATTATGAAATAGACCCTTTCTGATACCCAATGACAGGTGTATGCTAGTAACATTGAAACCAGTTGTATGCTAAAAGTATTGGAACCAATAGAATATAGAAAACTGGTTACAGGAGGCTGAGATGGCGGCACTTTTGGTATATTGCATTGAAAAAGTGCTTTTTCAGTCAACAAGACAGTAGGAGAATACAGGACGTTTGACACAATTTTCACCTCTATAATGCTGGAATGAATGTTTTTGTTTTTACTGGGGGGAGGGGACAAACTCAAGTCAAAGACCGCTCCATGTGACACAAACTCGCGCTACGTCACTGAATGCAACAACAGACAACCTCCATTTTGTCTGTTACATGAATTACAATCCTGTTACAGTCAACACAAATTTTGATCCATCGAACCTATCTCGTTCGGATTAAATCAATGTTAACGGAGCCATAACAAGATAGCGCCGCCCAGCATCTTCGACCTATGACAAATGATTGTGTTATTATTGATGGTTTATTGTTACTATCTGTGCCTATAATAAAAGTTAATTCATTGCGAGACGGGGATCAAATTAGTCTGTTATATTAATCACACGGGACGGAACATGACACAACCACTGTACAAACACGTCTGGATAATCAACGATAATGAACACTCAGACACTGCATGCAACAAACACGTCTATTCTTTAGGGGATGTCATGTGTCAGGTTGCGACGTCATATCATCACAGTTATGACAAGAGCAGTCGGTATTGACATTCAGATGATGTTACATTTGTATTTTAAAGATGTTAATTAGATGTCTTTTGTTAAAATATTTTAGAGTCTGGTTATCTTTGGACAAAAACACAGAAATTCAGGCACTGGACCCTCTGCGGCTGTGCCCCTTCTTACTCTGGTGCTTTATGTCAGCTAACCACCGTGGGTGATATCGCAGACAAGCGTCTTTAAAGAAACTTGCTAGAAAGCCTTGTCTAGCATATATATGAAGGATAAAATAGAAGAGCTAGTTAGAAAGTTTTATCACTCCTATTTTCCTGGCTAAATGCACAATCGTGACTTTTTGAGATACAGAGTGACCTGTGCCACACTCCAACCAAACTTGAATAGTTCTGTACGCCATAATCGTACATTGGATGGACATTTTACATTTAGCCAACATGCATTAGGCAATTATATATCCATTTGAAGTCCGTCAATTGACAAAACCATATAGTAAGCTTTCACGTCAAAACTATCCTCTACTTAACAGAAAACCACAACAATAGCAAAATCTACTCAACCGATCTTTTCAGGAATCTTCTTCACATTATTTATCATAAATAAATCATGTAGAATTTATCAAAGAAATTTCAAGAATCTTCTTCCTATTATCTATCATAAATAGATGAGAGAGGCATACACAAACTAGGTCATTTTGGGACTAACATATGGTTTAATTTTATTTCAACAATTCGCTTGCACGTAGGGGTCTTTATCAGTAGGAGGAAACTGGAGGACCTATAGAAAATCCACGAGGTTGGACAGGTGACCCTACTCCTTGTAACATACAACCAAGGATTCAAAACCACGCCAGATGACTCAATGACAGACTTTATGATACAGCATGCACGTATGCTAACCATTCGTTCATCCAACCCCCCCATTTATCAAAGACATTTCAAGAATCTTCTTCTTAATATCTATCATAAATAAATGTAGAATTTATCAAGGACATTTAACAACATAGAGTAAAAATATTCTGAACTCAGCAGGATGTGTCAAAATGGTTTGAAATGATAATTGGCAGTAATTTAGTCGAGGTGGGGTGTACTGTTTTGACACTAACATGAATTATCTTGAAAAGTTAAACATGTCAAAAAACGTGTTCATCCACTTCTCTACAACTTATATACAAACATTATACCAGACAAAAAACGTCTACAAGGTGCAACAAACTCAAAGTATTTACTTATTAAAACTCTTGTTATAATTTATGTACTGCTACGTACATAACATTCATGCACCTGGGGAAAATTGTGAAACTGTTTTTCATTAACGGAGAATTTATTTAAAATGTAGTTTTAACAACCAATTAAATACAATCAGAATCAACCTTGGACGTCTTTTTTCAACAATTATAATCTTAGCATTAATGGAAGCCATTTTTTTTTTTTTAGCTAAAGCAGCAAGTATAAATTAAATGAAACGGCGTTTTACATCTCCCTTTTATACACTAATTCGATTTTAAACTGTCAGGGGATCTTTGCCAATGGTAACAATGTGACCTTAGTTTTTCGAACCATGCGAATGAGTCCGAATGACGAAATTCTTGTCCTTGTATTCTGCACCACTGACAATGGCAAGAAAATCCTGTGGACTTTCCAAAGAAACATCCATTCCTACCAAACTACTCTACTGAAAGTTAGTAATAGAGAAATTTTTTTAAAAATCCCCCAATGGCATTAGTTATTATAAGTACTTCAGTATGTCATATCTAGTTTAAAAAAAATTTAAAAATCTCCCAAAGGCATCATTAGTTATTACAAATATTTGTGTTCAGTATGTCATTTAGTTTAGAGAAATTTTTTAATACCTCCCAACGGCATCATTAGTTGTTTCAAGTACTTGTGTTCGGTATACCATCTACTTTAGAGAAATTTTTAAAAATCTCCCAACAGCATCATTAGTTGTTACAAATACTTACGTTCAGTATGTCATATGTAAATGGCTGTTTCCATGAAAACATGTACCAACACTTAGTTTAACACTGTGAAAAATATGTCTTAAGTTTTACAATAATCAACCAAAAAGGTTAGACATGTACATAAACCACAGTCCACACATTACCGTTACTAATAAATATTTATTATTTCTAGACTACACTAGTATCAATTTCAAACTAATAATTCGTCTCAATTATGCCAGAAAAGTTGTCCCAACAGAGTTTATTTTGAAAATGGCAGAAAACCCCATGAATTAAACATTTTTTAATGCTTTAATTATGAGTGAAAACAGAAAAGCAAGCCAAGTTGTTCAGACAGGATTAAATAAACAGGGAGATTTATTCAAAACAAGTTGTAACATTGAGCAGACATATTGGTAATACTTGAATCTAAATATACCAATCTTAATAACCTTCATTACCAAAATATTTCTTTTAGATCAGAAATTGTTTTCCTTATTCGCTACAGGTTTACAAAAGCTGTTTCGATGTTGTCGTAGATTTTCTTACGAGCGATTTCTCCATGTTATCATAGTTAATGATTCTGCAGTAAAGGAGTGTGAGAATCAAAGGACAGCAGTAAATGTTTGCAAGGGTAATTATTGAACGATAAAAATCAATGAGAGATGTAAACGATTTCACGCTAATTGAATAGCGATGATAATTTTAATGGGAAATCAGAGTTGTCTTTTCCTGATGAGCTGACGTCAATATTTCCAGTTACTCGTCAATTCTCGACTACATTTCCTTTTTAGCGTAGACTAAATACAACCCTTGTCCCCGTTGAGTGATTTTGAATATTGGTGTTTATTTAGGTGGCGTCAAGATATTGATTAGCCAATCAGGGTAATGATGTGATAAATATGTGACAAGTTCTCTCGACCTGTATACGAGGTGATTTTTTTCTAATTTTGTAAAAATATTTATAGACTGATCGCAAACACTGAATCAAGATTCGGATCAACTCAGTCAAACTAACATTATGAATTCCATTTTAAATTTTGGTTTTAAATAAGTATTGTACATTTAATAAATATTGTACAAGACAATTATATATATGAAATGAACTGAATTGGGCATTAAACATCCTACTTTTGTACTCTGACTGGGAGATTTTGCCCTAACAGTGCCACTACAGCCTACTGCATAGATTTCTTTTACATGCACAGGATAGATCTGAACCAGACATAATGATAGGCACAAAACACAATTACAAATTCTGATAATATAAAACCTTACTCTTTTTAAAAATATGTTGCAGTGCCGTTTGTCCGGTATTTCCCCCGTAGCCCACTACATGGTGCATGCCTGTCTTGATTAGCCCAGTAGTTGGAGCCGAACAGTAGGATGTTAAACCCCATTTCATTTTTAAAAATTCATTTTTAAAAATAAGATTTGCCTGTTGGTGGTCAAACAAGTATTGAGACAGAATCTAGATCACTAAACGAAAAAATACAAGTATTCTTAAGTATGTAGAGATTTATGTAGGGTGGACCACGTACATTTGTTTTTCTTTCTAACAATAGAAGTATTATAAGAATGGATGGACTTTTAATACTTTTTGCCATGATGGATAGAATTCTTTAAATTGTTCAGCTTTAAATTTAACAGATAAGATTTCACTAATCTATTTAAATTAGACCTCCTTCAATGTGACAAATCTCAAGCACAGCTCTTTAAAGAAGGGCTTTCGTTACAGTAAAACTGGCCTGTCTTGACTGACTGACAATGGATTTGAATACCAGAATCTCAAAAACACAATAAATAAAATAAAATTTATGATTTGTATACATGTATTAAAAAGTTATAGTAATAGTAAAATAAACAAATATTTTGCTAATTCCAGGTAAACAGAGAGTAAGAAAGAAAAATAAGCTTAATGTCAACTCAACACAAACTAGGTCATTTCAGGATTACCATATGATTTCAATTTTATTTCAATAATTACATGGTTTGACAGACAAATATTGAAGTGAAAGCCCTGCTTTTTATTTTTATTTCACAATATTAACCAAGATTATTACTTTTTTTTTGCTGTTTATGAAATAAAATAAATGATCAATTAACATACACCTGTAACTTACACTTGATGACCTGACAGAAATGAAAAAACTTCAGGCCGTGGAGAGAAGATTCATAAATTGTATAATTTTTTCTGATCCCTTTTGTATGTACGCATAATCACTTTCAAATAAACTATATTTGTAAATTGTTCAATTTGTTCTGATTCTGATTCCTTTTGTATGTACGCATATTCACTTTCAAATAAACTATAGTATTTTTATTGTTTTAAAACAGAGAGATATACGGTAAGTAAAATGTTTTTAGTTTCTAACATTCACACAATAGTGTCATTAAGGCTTACTCTGATTTCAATTTCCAGCTTTCAGGTACACATGGGACCTCAGTTTTATGAGTTAGCCAAAAGAATATAGATGTTGGGTATTTTTGTTTGGTCCCCTGTGCTACACATCAGACAAAAGGACATTAGGCTGGAAAATCCTAATGAGCTTTCTCATTGAGGGTACAAGGCTGATTTAAATAGTTATATCTGGCTTTGGCCTTTTCTTATTTTAATTTCCAACTGTCTGTTATACATGGTCCCTCAGTCAAGATGGGTTTTTTTTGCTAGGTCCTCAGCCCTGCATCACTTGCATATTAGTCTAGTTGCCAAACCCCATGTTAAGCCTTGACATGGAAATATAGTCCACCTAATGTTTTTTTGGTGGATTATTTATCTTCTATATGTATGTAGATTCAGAATCTAGAAGATGCCACTCTGGGACCCTTGGGGAAAGTAAAATATTCAAGATGGCCACCCACCATGAGGCATTTTCTGGTTATTTAGTGGGGTAAAATATGTGACTGATTCTCTCAGACCTCGGTTTGAAGATGGATTTTATTAGAATTCAATCTGCTAAATCCAATGATCTTGGTTACTCCTTATAAATGTGATGGCTAACTCCGCTAGGGGGCCAAATTCCAAATTTCGTGACTAATTCCGCTAGGGGGCCAAATTCCAAATTTCGTGACTAATTCCGCTAGAGGACCAAATTCTAAATTTCTTGACCGACACAGAGACCTCCTGATCAGAGAGCCAGCGGCTAACTGACCTGAGCCACCCTCTGTATTAACCCAGGAACAAAGTTAATTTAAACAGTAACTAAAATAGTTATATCTGGCTAATGTACTTCTCTCCATATATAAATGATCTATCAAGCTGTATTTACACTAGAACTATTAGTTTCAAGTAGCCTGTCTTAATAAATCTCTATATGTTTAGTTAATATGAAGATAGATTTAAACTATATTAAAGTATTTGATACTTGATTCAAGTAGTTCAACAATCTAATTCTCTCAATGTTTACAACAGACACTAGCAAAACTTTCGTTCCCATCAGTCAATCTTATAGCTATCAAACTTGGACATCCACTCAACTCAACTATCTTATAATTTTTTATTTCAATAATTGGGAGTCATGGTGGTTCAGAGAATAAGGCACAAGGGTCCAGGGATCAATCATGGGGATGGTTGAGAAAGTTCCTCAGGATTTTGCAGCTTGGTTTTCCCTTGTCAGTGGTGCAGGATGGAGAGCCTGACAAGGACAGCTGTCTACCGTAGTCATTCATAAGGTATGAAAAACAGGTTCTGTGTACCTTTTGGCATGCACTTAAAAGAATCCTTGACAGTTAGAGGACTATGACAAACTATAAATTTAACTGTATTTAGTAATTAATATGTTTTATGGTTAAATTCTTTGAAATTCTACTTTATGGAATATAAATCTACCTTTAAAACTTATCTTTCAATCATAATATTAGACCCATTTTGTTTTATGTGACATGAGCATATTTTGGGGATTTTATACATTATAAACGAACATATTATTATTTTTTGTAGGGGCAGGGGGGGGGGGGGAGAACAGACAGTGTACATTTTGATACCGAGAAAACATATGTTGTAGTAGGTATACTTCTTATCTTATTCTTTCATCGCCATTTCAAAAAAAGTCTGGATAGTTGCTGATAAAAGGCTTAATGCCATCGCCAATGTACTCAAATTGAGCCTGGTAGAACAAGACTATCTAATACATACAAGGCATTACAATTATCTAAAGAGAGATTATAAGACGATAAATTTGTTTAAACTTTGTGATCTGCTGCCTGTCAGACTGAATGATGACTAGATTCTAGATCACACTTTAAAGAGGTTAGTTTATAGTCAGTTGGAGTCAATCGTAATCTGTGCGAGTCAGATTTAATCTCACAGTAAATATTATATAAACCCGATATTTACTGTTGTATTACCCGACCAAACTTATATCACACTCAAAGAATTGTCGGCATTTTTGCAACTTCATGTATAGTCTGACCGAATATTCACTTCACGGTGGTCATGCATGTGATTTACACAGACACCAAGAAATGATTTTTTTTTTGTATCTTATTCAGACACAAGGCACAGGTCAAAATTTATTCATTCTGCATTACATAACTATTGTATTAGCCCACCTAAACTACATCACTCGCAAATAATTGTCAGCATGCATACCATGGGCTTTAGAATCAAATCATTGAAATAACATGTATAATAGCTCAGAAATGAACTAGTTAATGTCGAGGTGATTTGAAATCTCATTTATCTCTCAGACCATAATCAACTCTCGATGCCATCTTATGTGTTCAATTTTCACTGGATTTGAATCCGGTCTGCTGTTTGATTTCTACCAATTTTGTGTTTCAGATAGATGTAAGTGAGCTGATCAAAGTTTAGAAATGTTGTGAAATATTATTACGCATTTAATAACTTCATGGTGTTCACATTTAACCTTGGTACCCCAACCATACTTCTCTTTCAAAGTAAAAAAATATATTTTACTGGAGGAAACAGGAAGGAAGAAAACTGTTAGCAAAGTTCTAACCGCCCTCTTATATTAAACATCTGGTACCCTTTACAATATGAACAGATTAAAATAACATTTATTGTGAATAAAAATTTGAGATCCGAAAACAGGCAAAGGGTGACCTTCTTCCTCCTATGTAACAGGATCAGTTTTTCATATTAAAGATTTGTCAGATAGGGAGAGAGGGAGGGAAAAGGGGTTTAATGTCCACTCAACACAAACTAGGTCATTTTGGGACTAACATATGGTTTAATTGTTTTCAACAATTTGCTTGACCATAGGGGTCTTTAGCAGTGAGAGGAAAACGGAGGACTCAGAGAAAACCCATGAGGTTGGACAGTGACCCTACTCCTTGTCACGTACAACTGGGGTATCAAAACCACACCACAGTTGACTCAATGACAGGCCTTATGATACAGCGCAACGTGCTAATCATTCGGTTATCCAACACCCCAGATAGGAAGGAACAAATGGTTTTGGTACAAGGCCATATACATGCTATATCTGAATATCTGTTCTTTGGAAACAATATGAACAGATTAAATTTACAAATTTTCATGAATAAATAAGAAATAAGAAAACAGGAAACCTGCTTCATTCAGATCAGTGTTTATTATAAAAGATTTGTCAGGTAGGAAGTAATGGGCTAGGTTTACGCCACACGTGATAATTTAAATTCCTCTTTTTCAGAAACATCTATTAAAAATCTTTCTTTCTATTTCTTCTGTGAAACTAACCAATTTAAAAATATAAATACATATACTTTGTCAGAAGAATGGAAACCTGCGTCATTCTTTTTAAACGGATCAGTTTTTTCATACATGTATATAAAAGATGTGTCAGACAGAATGGGAGAAATTGGTTTGAATTTCGGTTTTTCTGGAAAACCTTTTAAAAATCGTTCTTCCCATTTATTCTACGAAAAAGAAAGAAAGAAAAAAACCAATTTAAAGATAAATACTTTGTTGCTCTTGTCAAAAGCTTTTAGCTCAAATTATTTTAAATTTTGAAATTTAAACAAAACATCGTTTACAAGACCAAAGTGACAATCAAAATTTATCATGACCGGAATGCTGAAGAAGTAAAAATAAAATTGCTTTAGCCTAATGATTATGTATCCGACTGAACTTCATAAAACCGGAAAAAATGTCAAAAAATGTTTCAATTCATCTACTCTAAACACAACCTTTTAGTAGCAACTGTATGGTGTCATAAAACAGGAAAAATGTCAAAAAATGTTTCAATTAATCTACCCTCAACACAACCCTTTTAGTATGGTGTCATTTGGGATAGAAATGGATTTATGAATTAAAACATGAATGGTATAATACATCTAAAGTAAAATAAAATACATAGGTCAACCACCAGGAAAATCGTTTCAACCTTCCAGGCTGCCCCTGACCACCTTTTACTATAAACCATATGTTATATTCAGTACCAGATTAACTCTAGGACTGCCACACACAGACCTTACACGAGATAGAGAGATGAGGTTAAACGTCCACTTGAAGCAAAATAGGTAATTTCGAGACTTACCCATGCTACAATTATATTTCAATAATTTGCTTGCGCGGAAGGGTCTTTAGCAGTAGAAGAAAACCGGAGGACCCTACTCCTTGTCACGTACAACCAGTGAATCGAAACCCTGCCAGTTGACTCAATTTCTTTATTTTGAGCAAAGTTATCAATGTTCGTAGTTTTGACAAGATGTGTGCATTAATCTTAACCACCTTACTGGTCATTTGAATCTTAGCCTTACTTCTCGATTTTTAAATTAAATCATCAAATGCTGAAACTTTCTAATCTACTTAAAAACGTAGCCAATTTGATGGCATCGAGAGTTGATTATGGGCTTATCATACGCTAAGGGGCATTCGGCCCGTTTTTCGGCCTCTCTGGTCCAAAGGGTTAATAGAATTTGGTATAGGTATGGTAGTTGTATATAAACTATGGAATGGATCTATAATATTTAATAGAGTTTGGTATTGGTATGATAGTTGTATATAAAGTAATGTACTGTATGTTTTTTGTTTATATAGGGGGGAATACAAGGCCTACCACCTATCCTATATATGTTATACCTACATTCAACAAACATCTGGTTGCCATGGTATAAACATGTTCTACACCAAACCTTATTCGTAAAAATTCTAACCCTTATGCGAAAACTTGTTCACTATTTCCCTGTTTTTTTTGTGTGTAAATGTCATGTAGAGAGTTTTATTACTAAGGTGGAAGACATTGTTCACAGTGTAACCAATGAATGCTTGTACAATGATTATTCTGTTATTTAAGAAGAAATGTATGGGATGCACATGTTACTTTCAGGGAGGTGGACTCCATGGTTTAAATCACCAATCTTTTCCATGAAAAATTCCGCGAAAAAAATGGAGGTTTAACATGAACTAAGTTCATTGCGGTTAAACTTTATTTCCACAAGATTGGTCAAGCGATCCTAGTTACTGGTCATGTAAAAGCACAAACACTGTACTCATTAGACCCCCTCTGCCCCCCAATCACTGCTTCCAAGATGTTAAAACTTTCTGAAGTTATATTCCCTTGCTTATTATTTCTACTCAGTATTTGCCCAGTGTATACAGTCTATAAATCTACACAGAGAGAGAAATGGGGTTTAACATCCACTCGACACAAATTAGATCATTTCAAGACTAACAATATATGGTTTAATTTTATTTTAATAATTCGCTTGTGCGTTGCAGTGTGAAGAAACCGGAGGACACATAGAAGCCCATGAGGTTGGACAGGGGACCCTACTCCTTGCCACATACAACCATGGATTCAAACCCACGCCAGTTGACTCAATGACAGGCTTTATGATACGGCGCGCACGTGCTAACCATTCAGCCATCCAATCCCCCTATAAATCTACAACTAATATTATTTCTACTCAGTATTTGCCGAGTGTTTAGAGTGTATAAATCTACAACTAATGGTATTGATATGATATCTTTAGATGAGATAGTACTACAGTATTTATAGTTTAATCTCGGTATTAGTGGGTGGTAAGTAACAGTAATCTGACAGAAGTTTATCAATGTACATTTACTTTAAACAACTTATATTTCATAGTTATTACAATGTACCCTGATCTACGCTATGAATTTTTGTTCAGAATGACCCTGTTTAGAAAGTACTGTTTTATATAGGTGCACAACAGAATATAAATATTTCTATTAGTAAAAACGGCAACTCTGAAAGAGGGAATAACCAGGAGACTAAACAGCACTTAAGGGCTCAACGAAGCAGTTTACCTCCCTCAAAAGTTTAATTCAAGAAGTGTTAGATGAGACCCATACTGGTACATGTAATTCTTATTGAATTATTTTGGGATTAGTTATTATTTTGGAATTATTCGATTTGTAAATATTTTGTTAGATGTCTTGTTGTTTATGCATCTGGAGCAAAAAAAATATATATGAAATAAATATATATCTCAGATGTAGACATGGAGGGTATACTAGAATGTTAGACCTACAAACCAGACATTGTCTTGACCAGAAACCATGCTGTGCAGATCTAAAGATAACTTCTAAAGAGCATTGTTAAGATATTGAGCAATTACGAGTAACTCAGAGATGAGTTTTCTCCTGGGGAAGATGTTGAGAATACGAACAGGAGGGTTGCAAAGATCAAAGCGAAATAAATCAACCTGAAACATGAAGAAATCGACCTCTAGTTACGACCACCTGTTGTAAGACATCACCTTTGTACCTGAACTGCAGGTAGGTAGTAACTATGGATGAGAATATAGAATAACATGGTATTATCTCCACACCTATGAACATCAAAGACTCAGGTATACCAACTACCTATATTGTTACTGAGATAAAGTTAACTAACTCTATTGACTATGGCAAGCACCTTTACTTTGTTGCTGTTTACATTATAAGATTTATGCTGAACCCGGGTACCAAAGAGTACAGAAAATAACAATTAAAGCTTTGCCGTTTTAGGAAGAAAAGTAACAAAATGTTTTCTATTTTGAAACAAATTATTTTACAGCTGCTAGTTGTAATTAATACTGCCATAATAAGTTAATCTACGCTTAAATGTATCCAAATCGAGTAACAAAAAACAAAACCAAAACATCAAAGGTACTGGTACCTACCGGTAATTTCCCATATTGAGATACAATCAGTTGGCCCATACATGTAATATCTTCGTAAAATCAAATAAAATAAAATCAGGTTTAATGTCCTACTGTTCTGCTCCGAACTGGGCTAAAGAAGACGGGCATACACCATACAGTGTGCTATGAGGGAAATTTTAGCCAGTGGAGTGGCACTATGGCCTCCTCATAATCAAATTCAAACTGTTAAGGTATCTTTTATGTGCGTGCCAAGGTGTACACAGGACATTTTTTTATCCCATCCAAATGACTAGACAGCTGCCCTTGTACATGCAAGGCCCTCCATCCTGCATCACTGACAAGGGGAAACCATGCGATGCAGAATAAAAGATATGTTTCAGATATTTAGTTAAATTTAGATAAAGTGAAAACAGTAGCTTTATTAATCTGATGACAGCAGACATTTCATACTGATATTATCTTCTTCTTGTCTAATTCTATTTTCTTGTACTAAATAACATGTCTGTAGTACCATCTGGACCTCTTCCATCTCTTTGTCTTATTCAAAACAAAACAAATTCTTTTTATATGGCAGATACGGCAGGTCTTGAAATAATAATCTTAGTTGTAATTGACAAAACTAAGTACCTGATAATTTGAACTTTGTGCCAGACAAAATGACTGACATCAGAGAGTGACTGTGTCTGACAAAGTCTGAATTTGTGCCTAACTTTAGGATTGATATTTTTCATCAATAAAATTCAACTCTTATTTATTAATTATTTATTAAGAATTGATAAGGGGAACCTGGAAATTCAGTTTGTGCATGTTGTACCATAAGATCTGTCATTGAGTCAACTAGCGCGGTTATGATTCCCGGGTTTTATGTGAGAAGGAGTAGGGTAGCCTGTCCAGCCTCATGGGTTTTTCTTTGGGTCCTGTGGTTTCCTCCACTTGCTAAAGACCCCTACACGCAGGTGAATTATCAACAAAAAAATTGAACCATGTGATAGTCCCAAAATGACCTAGTCTGTGTCAAGTGGTCGCTAAACCCCATTTCTCTCTCTCTCTCACTCATGTACAATACAAAACGAAGAAAAGATGATCTTGTATCATGGGAAGTTTCCCCATAAATAAATGAAATAGTGGTGATAATAATTGCACTGCCATACTGTGACAACAGCCCATCATCAGTCACATACTAGACTTTATCAAGTCAATTATGATTATTATTTTCGTCTGATCCTAGTCCAATATTCCCATCCTCCAATCATACATCCATTTACAATTGGACTGGTTAACTTTTCTTAGAACATTAATTAGCCAAAATGGGTTTGAACTTACGACCCCTCTGAAATCACCTCAAATTCATTCAAGACACTTTTCACATATTTGAAATATTTGACCAATTGTAGCCAATTAACGTTCTCTTCAGGAATGTCTTCATTCAAAATGATTTCTTACCAAATGTACAGTTGTTAGTCGAGAGGTCTTAAAACGTTTCTTTGGACCCTAAAAATCCTAAGTTATAGGCTACATGTAATTAATTGATGGCTCAAAATAGTTTGTAAAACGCTAATCAACCGTTGCGTCTATTCGATCGAAAATAAAACTTGAAATAAAAAAAATCTTTGAACATTATGTATTTGTTCATTATTATTCTACTTATCCAATTAAATGGTCTAGAGCAAGGAAAAAAATCCACTCGTGGCCATAAGTGTACATTAAATTTATTATCAATTTATTCCTAAGATCTACTACCTGTCATGAAGTCTTATTATTTACAGAAAGAGTGAAAAAAAAGATTCTGACTTGAAAGAACAGATTTGATGGAGGTCGACTATAAAATGTTGCTTAGAGCCAATTTAGATAATTTTCTTGTCTGTAGAGTATTTTTTTTAAAACTGGTATGTCAGCTTTTTATTTTGGGGAAAATAGATAAATTTGAAGCAAGCCGGCAACAACTATATATAAATTGTTGATGTATTTTGTTAAAAGGTTAAATATGCAACAAGTACTGTAATTATTCTTATAAAATATTGCTTGCAGGTGATTTAATTGGTGTAATTTAAAACAAGCCTTGTTAATTTTCGCATCATGGTTCCATTATGTCTAACTTTCAGAATTTAAATCAGAAATGGGAAGTTTCAAATTTGACAGTTTTTAACTTAAAATTTACAAGGCTCTACAGCAATAAACTATGTAATACAACACATACTTAAAGAATGTGTTGGCCTTAAAATAAAAGACCAACAAAATAATATCATGTCAATTAAACATTTTTGTAAAATGTATGTGATAAAATCGTGTTAATCCACACTGGTTCATTATCGGCCATTTATCTGCGAACCTGTTATTATTCCTGCCTATCGAACAAACACATTTTACATATTCGTATCTGATTAACTCAATTCTCTCGGTCTATTTATTCCCCAACGATCATAATTTATTCACAAAGCTGTCGATGTCAATTAATGAGTAAAAGCCCACCATCAACTGGCGGCAGCCATGTTTAACATCAAGGTAGTCGGAATCCATTGAAAGAGAATAATTAATAACGTCACAAGTTGGGTAACGATAATTGCATTAATTGGAAGGGACTGCTGCTTTATAGTAGCAATAAAAGTACACTCAATGTATTTATGGTGAAAATTAATGAGAATTTCAAAAGGATTTATCTGTGTGTTGTTGAGGAAAGAAAAGGAAAACATGGAAGGTTGTACATGTACATGTATGTAGTGGAATTCAATGTTTAGTCTTTGAACATGCAGAGCGGACTTCTGTCTGAAAAGGTTACAATATTTGCCATGTTTATTTAAGAAACATCCATAATGCCATTTCCTTCCAACATGTGTTCATTGTAGTTTAGACTATGGGGGGAAAACAGCAGATATATTTATTACATAGTCAATGCAGGACTTAAAACCTTATTCATTAGCCAATAAAATGGTCTGTTGCGAAGAGTTCTTTACATGCGGAGCATGGAACTGAATAGACCTTCGCAGTGAAAATAAAGCAAAAGTTATATTTTCAAATGGTTACTTGAAACATCAAGCTTATTGGTTAATTAAATGTCTTAACTTCATAGGGTCAAAAATCGATCGTATGACCTCCCACTACATCCGGTCATGTCATATCTTCAGAAAGTGGAGGCCATCAAAAGCATAAAGAAACAAAACAAAATATAGATCATTGCATTATAGAATAAATTAATTAAAAATCAACCAGATTTTACCCAACATTTATGCATATTGTGTGTACATATTTATTCAAAAAGATGGCCTGTCTTGAATATATTAAAACCTCCCCCGTAGACACTAGACATTTAAGGTTTTTAAACAGGAAACGGTCCATACTATTATAAATAAATGTACATTTAAAATGAACTGAGGGTTTTGGTTCAATGTGAAATTCTGTCTCAATCATTTATGGCTTGGTGAATGTTAAGATGATAAACATCATTGACTGGATAGATCACATCTGCCGACCCTACAACTAATCGTCTTTATACTATTTTTTTTCTTTCTTTCAACAAAATATTTTTAAAATCAGTCATTTACTGTAGACAGTTGATTCCTATCAAGAAGATACGACCACATCTGCTTCAAAATTACATTTCATTCTTAAGATTTTATCTTATATATACACAACTTTTAATCTTTAAGACTATTTGTTACCTCAAAATACATTGTACAAATAAGTATTAGAACTTGTTATCATTATAGATATTAATATTATCTACTAAATCAAACTTTTAAATGCAAAATCAAAAATCATTTATGTAGATGACCTCCAAATTGCTAAAAGAGAGAGAGAGGAGGGAGAGAGAGAGAGAGAGAGAGGGGGTTTATTGTCCGCTCAACACAAACTAGGTAATTTATGAACTACACCTAACATATGGATCAATTTTATTTCATCGCTAATAGAACTCACTAGCCCATCGTAGACTGAGAAGAAGACAGAGAGAAATGGGGTTTAATGTCCACTCGACACAAACTAGGTCATTTTGGGACTAACAATAATTCACTTGCAGGTAGGGGTCTTTAGCAGTGGGAGGAAACTGGAGGACAGGACCCAACCTACAAGTTGGACAGGCAACCCTACTGTAAAGTGCAAGAGGGGAATGGAAACCATGCCACTTGATAGACCTTGTAATCCAACATGGATGTATTAAACATTGTACTTTTTAGGAATTTGTTAAAATTTATTTTCATTCTGCTTGTCTGTATTTAGGGGAATTGTTTGTAAAAGGGGTCAAACATATGTGCTTTAGATCACGGTCTGTCATTGTGTCAAGTACAGTGTTTTCAGCGTGACAAGGAGGAGGTAGCTTGTGGGTTTTCTCTGGGTCCCCAAATACCCTAGTTTGTGGTGAGTGGACATTAAACCACCTTGGTCTCATGTCCCAGGCAAACCAATAATTATTCATTACTAACAGGTAAGGACTTTTAAAGTGCTTATGTAACGCAACATTTTTTATTACTATTTAGTTAAACCACATGAATAATGTATGTTGCATTGCCTAAAATTTAAAAATATATTATATAAAGGAAATCTTCTTTTATCCGGACAAATAACCTGTCATCTTTCAATTAGTTTTATTTAATTAAAATCCTTTAAATTCAAAGAGATTATTCACGACTTATAAACTGACACCTTTATACTAAGCTAAATACTGTAGAATTTCCATTATAATTTAAACAAATACATGTATGACATATACATGGAAGCCATCTAGACTGTAATACTATATTATATTTGAAGACAGCTAGCTAGACTTATTCTCTAATATTTATTCACCTGTACAATAATATAAAATTGTTTATTTAATTCAAAAAAGTATACAAATATAGTTTGCCAGGCAATGAAACATTGGCCAACTGCATCAACATAATGATTGTCATATTTTGTTATCTTAAAGATTATGCGAGTATTTATAAGACACTAAAACTGATCAAGAACAACAACCCAAAAAGTTTTTAAGAGAAATTATTCAAATTTGATAGGCTTTTTGTACTTCGTAACACTAACAGAACTCACTAGCCAAACGTAGACAGGTATGGTGTGGTCTAGTCTAGTCATTCAGATCAACTTTTTAGCAGTGGGAGGAAACCAGAGAACGGGTTACCCTTCTCCTTGTCACATACATGTACAAGCGGGGAAGTGAAACCGTGCTACTTGACTAAATGACAAACTTTATAATACAATGCACAAACCTTTTGATCAAGGGACATAACTCTGACATTGATAAACAGAAATAGCTGAAAATCAAAGTTTTTAATTTATCCAGATTAATGAGAGATAGAGAGAGAAATGGGGTTTAACTAGGGGTCTTTAGTAGTGGGAGGAAACCGGCGGACCCAGAGAAAACAAATGAGGTTGTGAAGGGGAAACCCCACTACCTTGTATGTAGATCACTTAACCAACCAAGTTTTCGGCCTCCACCAGACAAATCGTCGGTAGGTAGACAAAGTGACATATCGTCAATAGAGAACCTGTTGACAATACGTCACTTCGTCTACCTACCGACGAAATGAGCTATCCGTTGACGGCTTGACGCATAATGTAAGACGATAAGACTATTATATATCTACATGTACATGTATAATGTTTTTTTACACTCAGTGAACATCTAAATGTGCATTTTTTATTTTCACTTCAGATGAATGAAATAGGCACAAAATTTAAATGTACAAGTTTTGACATCTGAATGAAGTCCTATGAAAAACACTTACTTAACTTGACCTGAGTCAACTTGTTATTTTGAGAGAAGTGAATTACTATTTTTGACATGTGTAAAGAAGTAATTAATCCCAGAGAATTTGGTAATGTTATTTAATCAAGTTATAATCTGTCTCGCCAAGTCATGAAAAATAATGGACGGATCTAAAAAAAAATAGATTTTTTTAAATAGAAAAGCGCAATAACAAATAAATACTGTATAAATAATCATTTATTTTACATAATACAGGTATTTTATAATTTGCTTGATAAAGACGAGAGTATCATCATCGAAACACTGCGTGTTAATAAACCAATAATTGTTATTCCATAAATAGTTTATAGTGTCACTTAAAGAAGAAATAAAATATATGTTTCCTGAATACATTGGAATAGGTGTGTCTTAGATCAAAAGATCTGTCATTCAGTCAATTAGAGGTGTGCATTCAATCCTATACTTGTGCATGACAAAGTATAGGGTCGCATGTCACCTGCTCAACCTCATGTTTTTCCTCCCAGGCCTCTTGTTACCTCCTGCTGCTAAAGACTCGACATGTATGCTAATTATTGAAAGAGTTTGACTGCATTCTTTTGCGATCCCTGAGAAGTCATAAAACCACCAGAATAACTGCCACAACCGTACCAAAATTCTCCTTGCTCACGATTCAGTCTTGAAAACATGAGAAGAAAGGGAATCTAGCAATATATTAAATGTTCTGATCTGGTAGTAAATTAACGCAAATAGCAAAATCATATTTAAAGTATGACTACTAAAGTCGGCTATTTTTCTTCCAATTAGTGATGTCCAAGTCTAGACAGTCTGGATGTTGTTATATGTGGTGACAAGCCTCTTTATTATTGAGTAACAATACACAGACATCTATATTAATATTTCCCTTAATAAGTTAAAAGTTAAAACCATTAACCCACCCTGATAACTCCTGTCTATTAGATTCATTTGCATCTCCTTTGACCATAATTCAGCTGCCACGATGGCATTGTTCCTAATTCATCACTGGTCGATCTTGATGGCCTCAGGTATTTCAATATACATTTCCGTATTGTAACCCGAGAAATATGGCTCAGACACAGACAGTGGACCAAGTAATCAAAAAATCCTGGTCGCAAACCAATCATATATGTAATGAAGTTCTCGAAACAACTTGTCAACTCGAAATCCAGGCATCTGTTTATCTACTCTTTTTTTTTTGCGACAATTTCCACAGACAGTAAAAGTGTAATTTAGTTAATTTAGGAAATAAAATACATATTTCCTGTTCAATTCATCTTATTAACGTAGCAAGGGCTATTTAGTTAATTAAATAATTTGTCCAATTCCTGTCTTGAATTACTGAATATTGGATTGACACTGATTTCCGTTTCAATTTAGAATCATTAAACACAGCAATCTGTCACAAATTAGAAAGGTGACCTCGGGACACGCTAATAAAAATATTCTTAATTCTTTTTGGCGCTGTTCATTGCCATATACCATAATCAAGTTAAAGGTTTCGTGATAATATATGCATAGAATTGAGAAAATCTATCTGGAGTGGTGTAAATTGCATTATAGAAATGGTATTTCTTGGAAGAATATACTCAACGGTTTTCTAAAGAAAATTAGTTTGTTAGTTGTTTCTAATGGTACATGTACATGTTACTAGTATTCGACAGGAATGAAATGAAATGGGGTTTAACAGAATGTATTCCAATAACTGTATACATATATGTCCGCAAAAGACAACCTTTTTTCCACAAACAGAAATAGTTAATGAACTAAAAACAAAAATGGATGGTTGCATGTACATGTAAATGTGCCATGAAATTAAGCCATTTGTGAAAAACAGCTTTAAGTTTAAGACTGAGGGTGTAGCCTAAAAGACAGCATTAAGACATACATGTAAGGCGTAAAACACGGTTTAAAACATAAGTGGCTAAGACAAAGTGTGAAACACAGGTTTAAGACAAAGTGTAAAACACAGGTTTAAGACAAAAAGTGTGAAACACAGGTTTAAGACAAAAAAGTGTGAAACACAGGTTTAAGACAAAAAAGTGTGAAACACAGGTTTAAGACAAAAAGTGTGAAACACAGGTTTAAGACAAAAAGTGTGAAACACAGGTTTAAGACAAAAAGTGTGAAACACAGGTTTAAGACAAAAAGTGTGAAACACAGGTTTAAGACTTTGGGTGTAAAACACAGGTTTAAGACAACTCAGCTTTAAGACTTTGGGTGTAAAACACAGGTTTAAGACAACTCAGCTTTAAGACTTAACGTGTAAAACTCAGCTTAAGACAAAGTGTGAAATGGATTAGCTAGTTTCGACATTAAAATAAACATCTGACTGGTTTAAGCAATAATGATAATAATGTCTTACCTAAAATGAACTGTTAGGTATTGTCCTGTAGAGTAGAGAGTAGGGGGTAATATATTACCACAGAGACCAGCGTTACCGCCAGCTTCCTCCTAAAATTATAAAATAACAATAAATACAATATATTATAGAATACAGTCATTATATCAGTGAAATTGACAGGACATAAAAATGAAACAAGCCAACAGTGGTGCTGATGTCCCTTGCCGATATCCCAAAATAAGTACCGGTAGATGACATATTAATATTAATTAATCGCACATTTCTTTTTTTTTTCAAAAGTATCGAGCAATCATACTATACACTAGGTTCATCACCCTCTATCAGATAGAATCAAGATTATCTTGTCCCAAAGCATCGACTAATAAAATTGCTTAGCTCGAAATGTTAATCATTGAACACAGTCAAGACATTCACCTAATGAACATCTACATCAATTAAAAGCAGAGTTGTTACATGTATGTTCCAAAGTCTTGACCAATCATTGCTTGTTACTCTTTAGCCTAAGCAGAAAATTCTAACCATCGAACTTAGTCAAGGTAATAAGATAATGAATCTATACTTAGAGTTTCATCTCTCTCAGTTCATTATAACCAAAGTTATTGTGCCCCAAAGAATCACCCAATCAGATTGTTTATCTCTGAAAATGCTCATCTTCAAACTCCTCCAAGGCATTGACGTAATGAACGCCTACACCAAGTTTGAACATTCTATCTCAATTGGAAGGAGAGTTATTCAGTTCCAAAGTCTCGAACAATCAAATTGCTTATCGCTCTACTTACCCTGAGCAGAAAATGTTCATTATCGAACTTAGTCAATGTATTGATGGAATGAAACTATACACAAAGTTTCATCACACTCACTTAATTAGAACTAAAGTTATAATACCGTGTCCCAAAGCATCAACCAATCAAATAGCTTATCTCTGTTTACCCTAAGCAGAAAATGTTCATCTTCGAACTCCATCAAGGCATCTACCCAATAAACACCTACACAAGTTTGAACATTCTAGCTCAATTAGAAAGAGAGTTATTGTGTCCCAAAAAGTGTGACGGACAGACAGACAAACCCATTTTAATAGTCCCCTGCTTTCTTCAAAATTATGATATTGATGTGTTTATGAAGTTTGATAAGGAGGGGAGGTTGGATGGCCAAATGGTTAGCATCGTGCATTGTATCATAAGGTCTGTCAATGAGTCAACTGGTGTGGTTTTGATTCCCTGGTTGTAAATGACAAGGAATAGAGTCACCTGTCTAACCTTGTGGGTTTTCTCTGGGTCCTCCAGTTCCTCCCACTGCTCAGCTAAAGACCCCTACGTACAAGCAAATTATTGAAATAAATTTAAACCATGTTATCCCGAAATGACATAGTTTGTGTCGAGTGGACTTTAACGGTTAAACTCCATTTCTCCCTCTCTTGATTAGGATATCTTGAATGGTTTATGAGGCATTCTCCAGAAACAAAACTTTACAGATGGAGCAGCATTGGGGCCCATTACAATATCAGTGTGGAATTATAAACTAATGAAGTCTGGCATTGTACTGAAAATAGGTAAATAAGTAACTCCCAAAGAAATAATGTTGTATAATGCATGTCTCTTCAATAAAAATATCTTAGGTGAAAGCACTTAGCTTCTCACTAAATGTATACTTATATTACGTTAATTTTACATTTGATTTAACAACTTTAGTCATGTGTGTATATCTATCTATCTAACTATATGCACTTATTGTTTTTTTTATCTTTTTCCCTTCCAGAAACAAAATCATCTCTCATTTCTTGTGCAATTTAGTCTTAAGAAATGTCCTCTCTCTCCAATAACAAAGTTAAACAAAATCTTTGAAACATAAATCATTATTTAAGTTAAAAAAAAAGCCTCAGTTTTAATTGAAAGAAAACCACATGAAATAAAGATAAAAATAATATCAAGTTACATTTTATTACAGAGATTAGTCTTCCAGTCAGCATACTCATTTTATATCACTAGAAAATCTCTTTCTTTATAGCTTGCACTTGAAAATGTTTTCATAAAATATGAAGGAATGCTATCATATTTGTAAAACATAAAAACAGTAAATATCATATGATTTACACATAAAACTGTCACGGGCAACATGATTATTTTGTTTTTGTATTTCTACACATGTATAGAGATGCCAATTATAACAGAATTTGTAGTGTGGTCGTTATCCTAGAATACTTCCCCGTTTTCATTAGAGAGAGAGAGAGAAATGGGGTTTAACGTCCACTCAACACAACTAGGTCATTTTGTGACAAACTAATGGTTTATTTTTATTTCAATAATTTGCTTGTGTGTAGGGGTCTTTAGCAGTGGAAGGAAACCAGAGTGCCCGGAAGAAAACCACGAGGTTGAGAAGGCGCCCCTATCTCCATGCCACATACGCTCACACCAGGGCTCGAAACCACAGCCGCAAGCCAGAGGTGGCCGGCAAGCTAGAGGTCGAAGCGCGGCACTCTAGACCCCCTCCCCCCCGTTTTTATTTGACAGTTGGTGAAGAAAAGTAGGATGTTAAATCAGTATACATGTATATCGCTCCCTTAAAATTGTCAAAACTATCCTGATAAAATGCATGGGTTCATTTGATGGAGTTTATTTTAACCAAATACAAGGGTCAAGTAAACACCATCAAATGAACACTTACATTCATGAGGAAACTTTTGTGCATGTTAAGGGCACGATTGTTAATATATGGGGTTAAACATTCTACTTTCTGCACAAACAGGTTGATTGGCTAATGAAGAAGGACATATTAATGGCAGAGGACCGACAACCCATTCCTAATTAGATTTTTTAACTTTTACAATGCCAACCATTTTTTAACTTTCATAATGCCAACCATTAACATGGAACCTCAGTTTATCATCCCATCCCAACAACTAGACCTTTTTTGTAGGCAGGAAATAAGGGTTAATCCTTTTACTACAGAAACCTAAATAGAAGTGATACAGGTAACATACATCTGTAGCATGGCAACTTCTCTTGAGAAGATAAAAGGAAGATAATGTCCAGTTACAAGTTCAACTACACCTAGAATTTCTTGGCTGGTTTACTCAATCATGGCATAATTAAGGCTTACTTCAAGATTAAATCATTTACCATTAAGACAATTAATGATGAGCTGGCTTAAAATCCCTGCCAGGTTTAACCCAGGGGAGCTTAGCATGGACATAGACTGTAAGCCAGGTGAGAGTAATTATTCTGAACAATGATTTTGACCTTGTCGGTCACTGTGCGAAAGATATCATAGTTAATTTAGCCATGACCAAATCCTCCAGAATGTCAACAGGGAATAAAATATGCACGCAAGTAGGCAGTAAGTTGAAATCGGCTTTAACGTCCCACTGGGCTAATGAAGATCGGGAAGTAAGATGGCAAGTTGAAAAGGGGTTTAACGTCCTACTGTTCTGCACCGATTGGGCTAATGAAGAGGTGCATACATCTTACAGTGCTCTACGAGGGGAAGTGTGCCCGGACTGCAGAAATACAGTCTACTCTTATTTCGAATTCAAACTGCCTGGGTTCGTTTTACATGCATGTCAATATGTAAACAGGATCTCCTGTTTTTTCACGACTATCCCAATGAACTTTTTCCGCCAACACTGGGATCAAAAAAGGGACCTCCAGGTTAGCAAGCCAATGGCTTACTTACTGAGCCATCGCGGCTGCTCAGTTTAAATCAACATCCAACATCAAAAACAGTGGTACAAGTAAATTCAAGTGTAAGAAGGATGTTTTATTTTATTTGCAAAGTTTAATTGTTATTCTGGTAAATATTAACAGATTACAAACCAAATTTACAATAGAAGAATGTCAACTCTGGTCAATCTCATAGTTACCTGGGAGGCTGTGCATGAGACAGGGTATGCAGACCTTTTCCAGAAAGTGAGAAAGGTATCCGCTGATACCTTGATTCGCTTTAAAACCTTTTCAACAATTTTGAGGGTCTGGGGTATTGTGAATATGTGCATATGGTTGATTTATCTAATAAAATCGCCAATAACATTAGTGTTTTTATTCAAGAGTGGACAGAAGGCACCTGTCACTGACTTTTGTCAGACACATATTATTACACAACGCTTTTTTTAATACTGTGATAATTTGTGTCTGTGTCCAAGCTTTTTTTTATTACCTACAAAGTGTTTGTCTTCAGTATTTGTGGTGTGGTGTTCCTGCAGTTACATGTACTATCACAACAACTATTTCAGGCATTAGTATAGACAGAAAGATTACACTCCTGGGCCCCATTTCATGAAATTTGAAAAAAAAAGATAACATTTAGTTGTTTGATTGGATAATGTACATGTAAGATTGATTTTAGTGCTTAACCAACCAAAATTGAAGTATCTACTAAAATTGGGATTTTATCTTTATAATAGTTAAGATTTCGTGAAACAGGGCCCTGAAACTTAGGGTCTGACAACACCTGTCTGAATGATAAGGGTTTTAGACGCGCCCATTGCTAAATCGTGTCTAAGGTAATGATAACAGTGAACCAAAACAGACTACAATACATCCCAAACATAATCTGGCGTAGGTCTATGTTACATGTTACCCAAGTTAGTAAGATTTCAATCACTGAACGCCTGATTTAACATGAAGTGTATAGTATTTTCCGCCTGGATGATTTTCTGTGTAGCTTGTCAGATATTAGAAGTGTATAGAATCGTATCTATAAGAATATCAGTTGTAAAGGTTTATGGTTGATTAGTTTATTAATATCATATAAATGTAATAACAAATCACTTTTATACTCGATCATATAACCATATTAACCCTTATTATCTCACTACAAATGTGGTGTCCTCAGATTGTCTTGGTTTTTTTTGGGTGTGATTTCTGCACTCTAACTATTTACTAGTATACACTGGAGACTGACGTGGGCCGCAATGTTACTCTAGATTTTCCAGCCTGGTTTCCCCTTGACAGTAATGCAGAGTGGTCGGCAAAAGAAGGGCCTAGCAAAAGAAGTCTTGTTATTTTGGATGGGATACAAACCAAGGTTCTTCAGTGTAAACCACTTGCAGTTAGTTAAAAATCTCCTGACAATTGGAATTTATGCACATGTTCATAACACAGGTTGGTGCAGAAATGAAAGATGTTAAACTCCATTCTGTTTCATGTATTTAGGCGAGCACATGTAGCAATGATATTCATGACAAGATTTCTTGGGTTAGGCAAACTATAAATTGTCATTTTTAAATGCTGACAACAGATTTCATTGGATGTTATTTCCTTTCAAAGAGTGTAACAACACTTATTTGTATTTGATTGGATCATTCCAACAAAGAAATAGTTATTTTGTTGCAAAAAGTGTGACAGCATGACAGAAACGAAACGAAAAAAAAGGTCCAATTTAAGAACCCACCATGTGGACTGAAAAGGCAACAGAGAGAGAGAGAGAGAGAGAGAGAGAGAGAGAGAGAGAGATAGAGAGAAATGGGGTTTAACGTCCACTCGACACAAACTAGGTCATTTTGAGACTAACATACATGTATGGTCCAATTTTATTTCAATAATTTGCTTACATGTAGTGGTCTTTAACAATGGGAGGAAACCGGAGGACCCAGAGAAAACCCACATGGCTTGACAGACGACCCTACTCCTTGTCACATACAACCAGGGATTCGAAACCCTGCCAGTTGACTCAATGAAAGGCTTTATGATACAGCACACACACACTAACCATTTAGTCACCCAACCCCCCAACCCCCCAAAAATGCAACAGAAAAATAATATTAAATGTATACGTACCATGGCTCTGGTATATATTGAGCTTTCATCGTAAACATACAGGGCATCGTTACATATACCACTAGTTGATCGATCAGGTATATCTAACTCTATGATTCGTAACATTAATCTCCAATCATCGTTTTCCGCTTTAAACGTCACTTGACACTCTATATTATGACTATATACACTATTGGAGTTTTTACGATAATTTGAATACACAGTGGCTCCACCTATATGTTTACTGTCCCCACAATCTAATCCTTCCATATAATCTGAAATATAAATAAATATCATATTATATTTATATCACTGACAGTAGTTACAACAGTTTAAATTACATCATTTACAGTACACAGTGGTAATAACTGTTCAAATCACATCACTGACAGTAGTTACAATATTACATCTATACAGTAGTTATAGTTATAACTGATCCAATAAGATCATGTACATGTACAGTACACAGTAGTTGTTCAAATTACATCATTTATATTAGTTACAACTGTTCAAATTACATTATTTATACTAGTTATGAGCCTTACGACTGTTTAAGTCTTGTGTAGGCTCAATTACAATTTTTAAAATGCATAATAATACGTAAAATAAAAAGTTATAATTTTA
Organism: Patella pellucida; assembly: GCA_917208275.1. NCBI lineage: Eukaryota > Metazoa > Mollusca > Gastropoda > Patellidae > Patella > Patella pellucida. The sequence goes on from OU795039.1 coordinate 72,272,917, forward strand.
AATGCTTTTTTCAAGCTGGTGATTTGTCATGCTTAATTGTTGGCAAATTTGCGATCATTAGTGTACGTTACGTGATCGTCAGCACATTTAATTTGAGATGATACATGGCAATCACGATCTCTCTGATGAAACTCAACGGCCATTAAACGACGTAAATTTGGTTGTCTTGCTCTGCACCGTGGCCCAGGCTACTAATCGCCGTAATCGGAAAGATTTTTTAGAATGCTGTTTTCAAAATGGACAGCGAGTTTTACGAGAGATAGAGAGAGAGAAATATGGTTTAACGTCCACTCAACACAACTAGGTCATTTCGGGACTAACATATGGTTTAATTATTTTTCAATAATTCGCTTGCGCGTACGGGTCTTTAGCAGTGGGAGGAAACTGGAGTGCCCGGAGGAAACCCACGAGTTTGAGAAGGAGCCCCTATTTCCATGCCACACACGTTCACACCAGGGCTCGAACCACAGCCACAAGCCAGAGGTAGCCGGCCAGCTAGAGATTGAAGCGCGGCACTCTAGACCACTAGGCCATCCATAAACAAAGGGTAAATTTATCCCTGTCCAATGCATAGGCCTATCATTGACAAACTGAAATCATCACTCAGCAATGCTTAATGATGGATCTCAATAAGGATCTTCTAAAATACCTAATACAATTTTTTATTTAACAGTCTACACTTATGTTTGCATTAAATATGGTAGGCCTATATGGAATGTAACTGCAGGTCTGAACAACTGCTGTACATAGTTAGTAATCTGGTGGCTACATGAAATGGCCGACATCATAAAGTGGTTAATAATATTTTTTATGTAGCAACCCTAAATGGTATGAAGTAGTTCTTAGTTTTCAAAAATAGATCATTCTACACTTGAAAATTTCAGTCATTATTTGGATTTATAAAGATGCTTTACATGGGTTTAAAACCAACACAAAGTGACATCATATGCCATGTGATAAGTTGTGTCGATGAATATCGGATAACCACGCTGGCATGTACTTGTTAAAATAAAATTTCTTTTTTCTCTATGGAGTGGAACGCCTGTCCAATTTGTTCCCACTTGTTGAAGAAGAAAAGGCGGGCTCGATAACAAAAAAGAGCGCATTTTGTTCTATAGACACTGTAAATACAAACTCCTTCGTGTAAAAAGATGTCCACAGTCTAAGTGTTACTGTGTCTACATTACACACTAAGGAACTGTACATTAGGCCAAGCAGAAAATACATTACATTATCACGCTAGAATAAATTTCAGTTGCCTAATCTACATATAACTGTATTAATGCCATGGTTTTTAGCAAACTGAAATGAATTGTCTACTGACATAGTGAGGGATCATTCTTAGTTGTAAAGTAAATGTGAGAGAGAGAGAGAGACAGAGAGAAAGATTTCCCCAGTATTAAAGTCACCAGTAAAATAAAGATGACAATTGAGTCTCGAAATAACCTAGTTGTCTTCAGTGTACATGAAATCTATACCTCTCTCTCCCCCTCTTTCCAAGTACAGGTAACTAAGTTTTGTTTCCATCACCAATATTGTCCAATTTATTGTAAATCTTAACTCTCATGGAGCTTTAATTACATCCAATAGTCTAGAAAGCTGATTATAGGCTTGTCATGTTAATAAATATCTAAAGAATAATTTATATATCATTTAAAGCAAAAAGGAAAGACATGCAATAAGCAGATTAAGCTCTTACATAAAACATCTTATCTTTAATAACTGTATTTAATATTGTAATCCCAAACTATCTTCTGTTAAACTGCAGAGAAGAAAGGTTAAAGAGTCTAAACGGCATTGTAATCATGATGGACTGACTGCTCTAGCCTTACCTTTGTGATACCGAGCTATTCTAGGCCCTGTCAATCATAAGAGTTGCAAGAAGAATAGTCAGGGGGGTCGAGACATTGATATTACATAGAGAAAATGACTGATACATCCTAACAATACCTCACCACCAGTCATTACGTTCATTCTACTCATAAACGGTCTCAGACTTTCTAATAACTTTACTTCTTACACAGCAAAATTAATATCTTTTTTATATTTACAGGAAATAAACTAGACAAGACTTTAGCAGATTTTTTTCAATATAGACATTATACCAGAGTCAAATGAACAACAAAGATTTGAGGTCTTTCAAAGTCTGAAATTGTTTAGAGCTGGTGATTGAGTAAGCACACTAGATCCGTCTGCAAAATAAAGCTACATGTTCGGCCCTAACATCCGATTTTGGTCGCGAAAATTCCTCAGGATTCCCTTCCAAATGTAAGCAGTGCAGGACTGAGGGCTTGCCAAGGAACAGTGTCTACTCTCCGGAGGGAACGGAAAACTGGGTGCCGTGTTTACATTGTTGTGAACGGAAAGAAACTTGACAGTTTGAATTTGAAATAAGAGTGAGCCGTAGTGAAAAATTTCCATAACAGCACTATGTATGGCATAATACATGTACCTCTCTTTATTAGCCCAATCAGAGCAGAAAAGTAGGATGTTAAACTCCATTTCATTTCATCTCATCTATACCATGTAACCTAATACAGTCATACAAACACCATTATGAACACAACCATGACCAAATCTTTTAGATCTCCAGCTGAATTTTCCAGTCTACTGATAACACACATAAAAACATAACTTCATTCTCTCTCTCTCTCCATTCAGATACATGTAACACTCAATAACAATATTTTACTACTTTAGCTTTATCATATTTCTAGATATATTTTTTCCATATCGCTTGTCCCTATCTCAATTTGCCCTGAATTTTATTATTTGGATGTTTTGTTCAACTTTCAGTAGGCCTGTATGTTCGACATGAAATGGGTTTAATGTCCACTTGACACAAGATAGGTCATTTTGGGACCAAGATATGTTTCAATTTTATTTCAATAATTCGCTAAAGTGTAGGAGGAAACCAAAGGACCCAGATAAAAACCACTACATTAGACAGGCGACACTTCTCCTTGTCATGTACAACCGAAGAGTCAAAACCATGTCAGTTGACAAAATGTCAGACCTTATGATGCAACACGCAAGCGCTAACCTTCGGCCATCAGCCCTCCACATAAAGCAAAATCTTGAAGAATTTAAAAATTGTAAAAAGAGCAACTAGGAGTCGAGACAAAGGATATCTGCATAAATTCATTTTTTGTTACAAATAGGAATCAATGAATCATGATTCATCTGTCTGCAATACATCAAATTAAAAGGTGCGAATTGCTCGGCCTAACACTTAAAATGTTATTTGAAATTTCAATTTCATGCCTTAAAAACCTAACCTGAGGTGGGTGTTGGGTGGTCAAGAAGTCTAATGCATGTGATTTATATCATATGGTCTGTCATTGAGTCAAATGGTGTGGTTTTGATCCCAGGCCTGACTGTGACAAGGAATAGGGTTACCTGCTCAACCTTATGGGTTTTCCGGCGTGGTTCCTCATTGTCGATGGTGCTGGATTGAGGGCCAGGCAAGGGGCAATGTTTGGACAGGATGAAAAAAAAAATGATGTCCCGTGTAAATATTGGCATACACATAAAAGATCCCTTGGCAGTTGGAATTCGACATAAGAGATGACCGTAGTGCAGCTGTCTGTGCACAATTTCCCTCATAGCACACTGTATGGCGTATACCCATCTTCATTAGCCCAGTATGAGCAGAAAAGTTGGATGTTAAACCAGGGCTGGCCACAAAATAAGGGATGGCGAGCAGATGACTGCTCACGCAAATATAGGTTTGGGCGAGCAAGGCGAGCAAAAAATATTGCTCACGCAAAATCTTGTTTGCGTGAGCACACATTTTGTAACTTTGTTTTAATTTAAAGCCCCAATACCTCTCTTGTTGTCACTGAATAATATGCCCCAATAATTACATGTATTCTGGTCGAATTGTACTATTTTACAATATTCCAATTAATTGATGATAATGATGATACAAAAAACAGTCATGAAGTTCCGGTCTAAAGTGTATTTTTAGTAAACACAACTTGAGTTACTTCATTAGCCAATCAAATTTAAGGAAAAAATGCCGCGCGCAGCTTGGTGAATCTCAGTTTGACAGACAATTTATGACATTGTTTTCGGCAATAAACTTGTCAATATTTTGATTATTTTTACAGTTTTTTCTTAAAATTCTGCGCGAGCAATGAACGGCTCACGTAAATATACATTTACGAGAGCACAGCGCGAGCCAGAGCAACTGCTCGCGTCTCGTGGCAAGCCCTGTAAACCCCATTTCATTTTCTGCAATAATAATACAAAGAAAGAATTCTGACTGCAGTTACATGTAGCCTACAGGATGCTGATGTACGATGAGTGGATGACCATTAGTGCCTCTCAGACATATACATGTAGCAGTAATGCACATTTGGCTTATCTCAGCTTTACGCCTGTCTTTTAGTTTATTTAGCTTATCATCTTCTTGCCTTCATCTGATGCTTGTTTACAGCTTCTACCACTTTATACTTTAAACATACAAACAACGGGGAAATTCCCTCATGGCTATTTGACTCTCTGACTATCAGGAAACACAACAACTCTTTAGCTAAGAAGTTATATTCCTTTACCTTCACCAACACGCCTCCTGGCATTCTTCTCCCACTTTCATCACTGCCATTTTCAGTAAAAGAGTAGAAACTCTCAATCATTATTCAAAAGTCCCTACAGGCTAGTTATACAAAGCCTGCACATGTTCTGATAAAATGTGCACTGATGCACCAAACATGAAACAAAATGAACAAAATATAATAGGGTTTATTTAGCGTCCGATTTTCTGCTCCATCAGGGACATTTTACCTACATTTTATGAAGTTAATTTACATGTAAATCTGCCATGGTTACATGTCACGGAAACAGTTTTATTTAAGCATTTTTGCTTGTTTATATTTTTCAAAATGATAAATTGTAAATACTAATCTTCTCTTGAATAAAATACAGTTTCAACCAATTATGTGTAACATGGGTCCTCGGATTTCTGTTCCATCCAAACTACATGTACTGGGCGCTGTTCCTTGCCATGTCTTCCATCCTGCATTAGTGCTGGCACGTTATACATTGTATCGCTGAACCGATTTATCTTGATTCACTTTCTCATGATTCGTACATTGAATCGCGAGATCGCTCAATCAATGTATAGTATCACTATTATTTTTGATTTTTTGGGGGGTCGTTTCAGTAGCTGACCTGTCACTCTTAATGATCTACATGACACACAATCAACAAACACTCTTAAATTGTTTTGGTCCTTATTTTGATCCACATCAATATCGTGACATAAAACAGTTTTATTTCTTCGACATCAGCAGCACTAAAAATATCAATTATTAATTTAGCCTGTTGTTTTCTAGGTAAATATTGACCTGGTTATAAATCGTGATACCCGAATAGCACAACGTATTGTATCATGACTACAGTTGCAAGACTGAATCACTGAAAAAGCTAATCCATCATATCTTATTCAACGTTATATTCTTTTATTTTAAATAATTTAATCATTCAGATGTTTTGTTAAAATTTACTTGTATGTTAAAATTTACTTGTATGTTAAAATTTACTTGTATGTTAAAATTTTCTTGTATGTTAAAATTTACCTACATGTATGTTAAAATTTACTTGTACATGTGTGCAAGGGGTGTTACGGGTGGATGGCCTAATGGTTAGCATGTGGGCGCTGTATCTTAAGGTCTGCCACTGAGTCAACTGATGTGGTTTCGATTCCCTAGTTGTACGCGACAAGGAGTCGGGTCGCCCATCCAACTCCTAGGTCCTCGGCTTCCCCCCACTGGTAAAGACAACTATGCGCAAGCGAATTGTTGAAATAAAATTAAAACATGTGTGAGTCCCGAAATTACCTAGTTTGTGTCGGATCTCTCTCTCCCCCTGTATGAAAATGATGAAATAAAACTGAGAACGAACCATGCCTTCTTATTTGAATAACAATCGTCTCTAGCATGACTAATAGTGTGCCTTTTTTTCCTTTCTTTTGATCTATTTAAGTGGTAGATGAACAAATTAAAATAACATCAATATTTCGATTTATATCAGTATTTTAATCAGAGCTACATTTCAAGTAAATATCACCCTATTATTGGTCTGTGTACATGAAAATGTACATGTATATTACATAACTTTTTGAAAAATTGATTGATATTTCTTGAACAGAATTGTGAAATAAATTTCTTTCTTGTAAAAACAAATTGTGAACAATTTCCTATTTGCCATGCAAAAAACACATGTTGACCATGAAATGATATCTTCAATTCCTTGACTGTACATGGGGAGTTGGGGGTGGATGACCAAATGGTTAGCACATGCAAGCTGTACATAAAGCCTGTCATTGAGTCAACTGGCGTGGTTGTTCCGAATCCCCTGTTGTACGTGACAAGGAGTACATGAAACATATTTTACATTATGGTGGCCTATCTCAATTTACTGTCAACCCCAGTAGTAAACCAAACAGTATGAAACACCATGTTGGAGGGTCCATTGTTCCATCGCCTGCGATTTATGTTCAACCATCCTTCCATTACCTTAATTTACTAGATAAATACTTGCTGTACAAACAGACCATGCTCCATGGGGTCGGGCCGCAGCACTTTTCTTTTATTCACAAGAATCTATAATGTTACTTGTCAGAAATGTTTTACTCATTCGGCGTTGGCTCTCATGTGGCAGACGCAAATTGCAGTAACATGTAGCTTCTCTTATGCAACAATATCATTTTTCTCCCCTCTTGGTTTTTTTTCTCGTGGTATTTCAGAATGCACGGAATTCATTAATCAAATTCTGTTCTTTTTGGTATCCTAGTACAAAGTATATATTTGTCAAACATGTCTCTGAATGTGTTATGATATGAGGGAGTGATAAAAATAAATTCCTTGCCACGCAATTCAAATGAACAAACATTTTCTATCAATAAACAGAAAGTTTCAACAGGTTTTACCTCATCAACAAAGTAAATAAAATGGACTTTTAATTATTGTTCATTTCGATAAACATTGTATCTTTTTTAAATAGGAGCATGACCATTTAAACTATATCTGAAATATTCTTTTAATTAGTGTTTTGAAGAAATATCAAAGGAAGATGATTACTAGGAATATAAATATAGGTACGTGGATATTTGAAATAAGTTTGTCTTGTATTGTATGTTTACATATACAGAACATTATATACATTAAAAGATTATCTATTAATATGGAAGGGGATGAAATGAAATAAGGGGTTGGTTTAACATCCAATTTTTCTGCATGCGGATAGCGTCAGTACATACAGCCTACTCTTATTTTGAATTACAACTTTCAAGGGTTCTTTTACATCTGTAGTAATTCTCAACTACATGTAGTGTGCCGCGAAATTTTCCTAAAATGTGAAAAACCACATGATCCCAATTGAGTATTTATTGGTGTCTACTCGTAAGTTCATATTATTCAGTATGATGTCTATGAATTGCCATGTTTTCGTTTTGCAAAAATTCGAATATTTCTCATATATTATTTAGCCAGGTGTGCTGATATTTTTTTATGCGTTCCAAGGTGTTAACAAGTCATTGTCTTACAAATTTCAATACATTTTAAAAATATGTTTCACATTCGGAATTTTTTTTTAAAAATAAAAACATGCTGTATAAATATAATGTTATTATGATAGTCCATGTTAAAATGTACTCCAATTGATTATTTAACATTTTACTATGAAAAGAAAACATTAACAGGGATTATCACCTGAATTGGATTCCATAAGATAAAACAGAAGACGATAATCTCCCGAATTGAATTCAAACGGATTAAAAAGAAGCCAATCGGATTAAAAGATTTCAGCAGCTATCCTATACTACATAGTGTGCTATAACTAGTATAACCTATGTGCCATTTAAACTTCTGAATATTCTAACTTTTATTGTTTCATATTATTTTTGTGGTGGATTTTCCACACTACATAACATCTCACATGATTCAATGCTTTAAGGGGTGGTTAGATGTTTTTGAATCCCCGGTTGTACGTGACAAGGAGTACGGTCGCCTGTTCAACCTTGTGGGTTTTCTCTGGGTCCTTCCGTTTTCTAACACTGCTAAAATTAAACCATAATATATAAGTCCCGAAACTATCTAGTTTGTGTCGAGTGGACGTCAAACCCCATTTCTCAACAGCCAGTCCCTTTAATTCTAATAGATTAAGATGTACACAATACAAGTCTGAAGTCTAAATACATTAATCTCCTGCAGCATCTAAAGATATTTATCGTGAAAAATAGATCTCCTAAGTCTCAAATTCTCTAAACCCATTTGAAAGCATGTTTTTGATGAAATAAGAGATGACTTGCGGAATTCAATAATAGGACTAAGGCATGGATTTGTTATTTCTTTAGATGTGAAGATAGTCAATAATGAGTTCATTATCTTCTGACACCAGACTTCTCTAACGTACTCCCTATTATCTCGTTGACAAGTTTCAGTTCCCTTTTTTCATTGAAGGGATAGCCCTCCTTATCAGCCCCTATTGTTGCTGAAGGACCTCTTGTCATGCCTCACTGATCATTTGACCATATGGACACTAGGGGCCATTGTTACCCACCAAAATCCTTTTAATGGTTACTATTGACAAATCCTTATTTTATTTGATAACAGATACTAAGCCAACAATTGTTTATAGTTTAAGGGTATGAGGTTGTAGTGCATTTACCTTGGTTCATATTTGGCTTAAGAGTTGTGGTTGGATGTAGAAAAAAATCTCAAATCTAAAGTCATGGGCCTACAGGTCCGAGATCCTGGATTTTTGTAAGCGCCTTGCATGAATTTTTGGTTGCCAGCCCCCTTTACCACCTTGTTAACGCCAATGGTATTGGTACTATACATTTAGTCGTGTACATGTATATGGTTGTTTGACGTACATGTATTACCCTAAATTGAGACAAATTCTGTCTGGACTACATGTACTTATTAGGTTTAGTCTCTCCACTAGGGCACCATGTCCTCTAGGAGATAAAAGTGTAGGACACTAAACCCCATTTCATTCATTGCCTAAATCTGACTGACATATTAATAAAACTAAAACCTAGCCTTGCAACGTAAGAAATTGAATATTATATATTTATTCATGAGTCTCTTGTTACAGTAGTAAGAAAATGATTTGTTATCTATCCACATAATCTGCTGTACATAAAAAACAGCTGACCTTTCTTAGGATATAAATATATGGATTGTCTCATAATATAATATATCTAGTTCGGGAAAAGATTACAGATTTTTCTAGATATTAATAATCGCAGCGACAATATCTTTTTACAGGGTATAGGAATCTAATAGAGTTTTATAAGGCAATGATAAAGGTTTATTACACTAGTTGAAATAAAGGTGCTGTTAAGATGGATAGCTTCATACAGTATCGATAAAACAGATTTTATGCAGTCAATTTTACTTGGTACTATCTTGGGATTTTTAGGCAAGTCTGGAAATAAAGCACATGTCACCAACATTGTTAGGCATAGGATAGTTTTTAAAGTAAGTGGAGGTTACATTCAGACGGGCATGGCACCTACACACTAAATTCAAAAAGATCCACTACTACCAAAAGATGTGTGTTTTTTGCTATCCATTGCTAAAGGCCACAAACAGAAGGATTGCAAAATAATATTCTAAAAATACATGTACAGGGAGCTTCAGCTCTCCTGAATGTAGGTCTTGTCAGTGCTATCACTTCTACTTCAGTGGAAGCAGACATTAAAAAACCAAAGTAGTAGTAGTATTGTCTTTTGTGAATGTTTTTATTGACACCATTAGACTTTAGTACATGTACATGTCTGGCACAGAATTAAAAATATTGGTTACTTTCAAAATGTCAGGTAATATTAGAGTCATTATTTCCTTGTCTGTGTTATACATGTACAATGTAGGATCTTCTTACAACAAGCTTCATGTCATGTAGATTTAAATGTGATCACTCCTATTACCAATTCCAAGATCTTTTTTTGTGAAATTTTTTAATAATATCAGCCATGTACATGATGAATAATTTTGTTCTAAAAATAAGTTTAAATGTGGATTTTTTCAACAGTCAAAGTTTTATTTCAGAGTACGAATGTTGGTGCCGCCTTTTCTGAAAATGTGTGGTCATTAAAGCTTATTGCCCTAGCACAAAATAATATACATGAATAGTGTTCTTGCACAATATAGAGTGAACACAGAAGGGCATGAATTGTGCCCTAGTACAAAAAAAAGTACATAAATAGTGCCCTAGCACTATAATGATTACAAGAATACTGCCGCTGGAAATAAATACAACCCTTGCAATGCCAGTAAAACATGCGAGAAACAATAACTCCATGTATCAGTAATGTGAGAGATGTATAGGATGTAGTTACATGTACATGTATATAGATCTTCTACGACGACGCACCATCTGGTATGATGTAGAATTAACCCATTCCATTCTATAATATATACTCTAGAGACTAGTTTTATACAACAACAATCTATAAACCCTTCCACCATCTCTAGATTAACTCATTAAACACCATCTCTAGATTAACTCATTAAACACCAGACTATTTTAATACACACTTGTTCAATAAAAATATCTTTCAAATCAACACCTACTAGTTCGTTCTATTTATCTAAACTGCTTTTCCAATTTATTGTTCCAAACTAAATGAAGTCTGATTGAAAATGAAATGGGGTTTAACATCTGATTTTTCTGCACCAATTGAAATGAAGCAGCGGTTCTATAAAGCGGTGGTTCCATGTTCAAATGACAAAAAGGTAATTTTGACGCTTATACAGTATATTTTTTATTTCATTGTTTGCATTAAAAAGGGTCTTTTAATATATTAAGGAAGCCAAATATGTCAGAGGAATGCTGCCAAAGAAAAATGACTCTTCTCTTGAATCCCTTCTAACAATGAAAAACACCCAGATAATAAAACCATTTCAAACTATTCTCCAAACTATCATATACATGTACATGTAGGTAATTAATACACAAGATAACTAACATACCAACACAACTAATACATAGTACTAACTAATTGTACTACTAATACACATCTGAACTAATACACTATGTACATGTACATGTATAATGTATACTAACACAAACTAAGATATAGTATTAATACACATCCCATTAATTAACAGTAACTGGATTACATAATCAGTAAAGTAATGCCTTCTAACTACAGTCAATATACAAAGCAGTAGTAATATACACTTAATCTTCTATACACAAAACTTCAATATACACACATATCTAAATGTACAGGTCTGAGTACATAGATATACATATTTGCCTAACAGAAACAGTTTTATATCAGTAATTTTTGCATCATTTTCTTTATATTTTTCCATATGACAAATTGTAAATACAAATACTGTTGTTATACACCCTAAAAAACCCTCTAGACCTATTTCTCTAAAATATCAATTTGTGTGTCAATATTACTGTTGTCAATTCTCATTTTTATAAACAATTTCACCTGAAAAGGACAGCTGTCTAGTCATTTAGATGGGACAGAAAACCATGGTCTTGTGTACTCATTGGCATGTATGTCAAAGATCCCACGAAGTTTGGAATTCGATATAAGAGTAGGCTGTAGTGCCACTAGCCAAGAAAGATTTCCCTCAAAGCACAATGTATGGTTAGTGACAGTTGGAATGCGATATTACATGTAGAGTGGGCCGTAGTGCTGCTGTCCGAACAAAATTTCCCTCAAAGCACAATGTACATGTATGGTGTATCCCTGTCTTCATTAGCCCAGTTCGCAGCAAAACAGTAAGAAGTAAAACCCTGTTTCATTTCAATTCTATAAACCATTTCTAACCTCTAATACAGTTTTTGTATTATGGCACTAAAAGGTTACGGCAGCTGGAACGGTTTCACAAATCAAAATTTTTGTAATTTGTTTGGTTAATACAAGATTGATTTTAGTGCTTAGCCAATCAAAATTGAAGTATCTACTACAATTTGGATTTTATTTTTAGTTAAAATTTCATAAAACAGGCCCTGATGTAATAAAGTCATAAATCAAGTGACAATGTCAGTCTACAGATGTCATTTTCACTTGTAAAACTCATAAAAAAACACATAAAACATGCAAAAACTAACTACAAAAAAAATTAGCTTACGATGTGTCAATCATTAATAATAATTACATGGCAATAATATATTTCTATAATAAACTAACACATGGTGTACTAAATCCTAGAAATAGTCTCAATGAACCTGTCGATAACAATTGCAAGAATTCATCGTTAAAAATCATTATTTATAGTGTAATAATATTTATGTAATACAAGGGCTTCACCAAAGCACATAAATTGTCTTGATATAAGCTCATTCAATAATATTTATCTATAAAACTGATTGACAGACTCGGTTTGAGGAATAATATCTTTTTTATTATTGTCATGATACATGATCTCAGATTGGCAGCAATGGACGTTTTTCTATTAAAGAAATTCTGTTATCTCTTGATGTGCAACATCCGCCCCGAGTTAGCAAAGCATTCTCAGGCATAAGTTGGGAATTTACTCAAACTTGTTCACCTTATTTTAAGTAAAATATAGCCATTTATGAAACTTTTGTTATTTTAATGTACATTGTATCAAATACATCAATAAGAAACTATGTGCAAAGTTTGGGATTTCTGGATCAAAGATAGACCTATTTCTAATAAACAATGATTGAAAGTTGAGCAAATTTTCAATGTCAGTCTGAGAATGCTTTATGAACTTGGGGCCTCATCTGAGGTGTTAATTACTTGGCTTAACATGAACCTACTCACGTAGGAAATCAACATAGAATATGTCCCCTGTTTTCTTTAGCCTAGCTGGCAGGGAACAAAAGATCTATTGGCAGTGTGATACGTTTTTAATAAATTTTTGCAATTCAAGTCCAATTTTGATAAGCAGTTTTTGTCATTTTAAGGTGCAGTTAGACTCTATCATGAATAATCAATATTAATTAAATGAAACACTTTACTTTTCATCTACTTTACCTTAATAGCCTATAAATTACAGTATGGTCAAGTTTGGTGGTTTATTGTGATTTTTGAAAAAAAAAAAAAAATTAAATTCATATTTTGTGCATAACTTGCAAGTTACTGATGTTACATATACACAACATGAATTGTATTGTGGATGGTATTTTCAAAGCCAATCATTTACTAACCATCACAGGTGCTAAACGAATTTAAACTCCAGACGACATATTTCATGATGTCACATGGTCTGAATTACCCGGACCCCTATGGATTTAATCACAACTTCATAAGATTCCCAAGTAAAGTTTTGCTAATTGGAAATGGATACAAACTGCGATGCGAACCCAGTTATTTTGTTCCCTGCTAGCTGGTGCAGAAAAGCAGGACATCAAGTTTATCCCCCCCCCCCATTTCATTTCCATACATACATGTAGATGTAATGATTTTTATTACATGTAGCCTACCTATTCAAACAATGGGTTAGAAAGCCCATACGAGTTGAAGGATGCTATTGTCTGCGATATCACTTAAGTGGAAGCAGACGTTAAACACCAAAAAGAAGAAGAAGGATGCTAAACATGTCCTAAGGGGAATACTACTGGTGAAGACTGGAATAACCAGATGCCAAAGATTGTCATTTGAATTGGACTCTTCGCGTATTTCGTGGAAAAAATAACTGATTTATATACATTCATATTACACTAAATAAGCGTTGCGCTCCATTTGTGTCCATCTCTACGTACTATGTAGGTACCAAAGAGTAGAGATTTAGCTTCTTTAACATGTATAAAGACTTTGTTCGAAACCATTTACCTGTGTTTATAGTTTTAATACATGTCAGACAATAGTTCAAAATAAAATCCAATCTTTCCAGGCCTGATTACTAATGAAGATAGAACAATAGATATTAAGCCTGTTATGTAAGAAGAGATAAGTAATCACAACTCAAGAGTTTAAAAGGTTGCTGATTCAATCACAGGTGTAATACTTACTGATTAGACATTTCATCAATCCAGGTGTCAATTACATCACCTGAGATGTCAATCTCTACTTAGGATAATCCTTTACATAATCCCTTTACTCATTGTTGTTAACCAGAAGTGATTAAGACAAAGAAGGAATTAAGTATAAACGTCCTTTGAACAGAGAGAGAGAGATATGGGGTTTAACGTCCACTTGACAAAAACCAGGTCATTTTGGGACTAACATATGGTATCCCTTTTAATACATAGAGAAAGCCCACAAGGCTGGACAGGTGACCCCACTCTATGGCACGCACAACCGGGGGAATTGAAACCATGCCAGTTGACTCTATGACAGTCCTTATGATACAACGCTCTCACTAACCATTCGGCCAACCAACCCCCTTTTGAAACATAGAAATGGAGATTAAAATCCACTCAAAGGGAATAGGTTATTTTGGGACCAATACAGGTTATTTTTATAGCTGTATTCCAGTACGTGTATACATCATTTGATACACATTCTAGTTCCAGTATTATTAATTTTTCATGAGCAAAAAGACATCTGCTAGTTTAGATAACATCATTTATCTTGGTCATGGCCTTGATACATGTATATCAGAGGTCATCTACGTGGAATAAAAGACAAAAAGTATTCTAGTGGGGAAATCCAGGAATAAATGCACCTATAAATATTAAATTCACTATTGAAACTAGTTACAAGGAAATCACATTTTTAGATGTTCTCATTAATAAACTTAAAGTAGCTACAATGTAAGTCACGAACTTAATATCATCCAATTCCGAAGTCTTTGACATTGAAAACACAAATTATTTGTCAATTTTAACAACATTGATGTTGTGATCACAGGGGAAAATTATGGGCTTCTGATTTCCAATATTTTAAGACAAAATAACCCTTTTACCATGAAGAACGAGGCTAGATATATTAAACAAGTCATATCAAACGTTGATGCCATATTCTAATATGGAGGGAATGTGCAATAAATACTATTGGTGTAGACACTAGAGATTGTCATTCGATTCAGACCTCTGGGGTATTTCGCGGAACATAACTTATTTGAAATTAGAGTTAAAAGGGAAATGATTGAACTGAGATATAATTTATTGCATGTCAGAATGAAGAAAAGTGGTGAAATTTATTTATTTATTTATCTACCTTATACATAGAAGTACTTGAACTTTATCTACTTTAATATTCATTTACAATTAGATAAAAAAAACAACTGAGAAAGTAAAATTCAGTTTAAAAATAGAATCTGTTAAGGGAATAAATGCATGTGGAAAATCCCCAAAAGATACTGCTTTGAATTGTATACTTTTACCAACAATATAAATATGATCAACAACACCAGTTATGCCAGCACAAAATAAAGTTCAAAGTGATGTTAAGTTAAATGGTTCATCAAGCTAGGTCATTTTTGACTAACATATGATAGGCCTTCTAATTGATATAACGCCTATGTGCTAACCATTCCGCCATCCAACCCCCAAAATGGAACATGAACATAGAAGTTTTTTTTTACTCCAGGCAATCCTCGTTGACTACAGTGTATAATATGGATACTGTAAGTCCCAAACTCTAGACAACTTTTATTTCTCGATAATCAGGACAAAAACTTTATCATTGTCCCATTATGAAGCAAAGGCCTATGATGGGATACTTCCTTCTTATGACCAGCAGTAGAATCTAAAATTACCCCTTTAATCAACCCTTATACCTGATGATTTATATCAGCCATAATTCTAATCAAGATAATACTGAGAAGACAAACACATTAGATGAAGAAAATCTGATTAGTACCTGTGATATAGGAGGATTAAGACAACAAAGCTACAGAACAATACAAGGGACAGATGCTACAGGTATAACATGATACCATACAGGAAATTAACAAGGTATCATAAAAACACATCCCATTTCTAATTATTGATCAAATCTATCCTATAAATGTACTTTACTCTAATTGGAAACCAGATAGAATTAGGTGTAATAATTCCTGATGATCAAGGAAAATCATCTCTTGTCTTATTAATGTACATATGTTTTTACCTTTAATACTTTTAATAAATGAAATGAGGTTTTAACATCCTACTTTTCTGGATCAAATACTGTCAATTACTGTATTGTATTAAATATGTTATAGAATTGTATAGTAATAACTCTTTTTTATCACCATTTACTTTTAATAAATGAATTAATGCAATGGGAGTTTATTTTTTACTTCTTGCTTTTCTGCATCTTAATACTTTTTAATGAAATATGCCAATTACTGAATTTCCCTTACACAAATTAGAAATCTAATAGACTGTATGATAGAAAAATTATGCGTACCGGTAATAATTTTTGATCACCATTTCTTGTCTAGTAGGTTTGGTTATTTTTCTCATGTAAGTAAGATAATTTTTAATATTTTTGATGAAATACATGTAATGTCAATTACTCAAATGTTATTTTAAAAAAATATACAGGACTCAAGTGGAATTTAGACACGACATTGTATTGATTTTTCTACAGATTTTTCTACAGATGTTTGTATCATTTACAGTTGATTTGGTTGATTGGATATAGCAATATCATTTTCAATATCCTGAATAATTCATAAAATAAATGTGCGTGTATTTTTTATTTTATTATATTCATCGATTGTAATTTGTTATAATTATGTGTAGATTTAATACAATGAATAAGTCATTAGTGTATTTTAATAAAAGTGGTATACCGTAACGGTACTGTTAAAGGGGCCAATATCATGCCAGCGGAGCTAAATATACCACACTACGGCAACTGAGCACTATGAGGTACAAAGTTGCGATTATTTATCGTATTAAAATCATCAGCGCAAAATGACCCACAAAATGAATGTCGAATACAAAAAAATAACAAGCTCCAACACTGTGGATCGAGTGACTGTGACAGTGTCAACCGTTTTACGAGAAATTTAATCATCGTATGAAAGACACGACAAAAATCGCTCGATAAATGCGAAGCGACAGGCAGACGTATTTCGTTAGATTATACTGCAAGCGTAATTTTACGTTTGATTATGTTCTTCGCCTTTATTTATTTTGCATTCCGGTTGCATAAAACCCACGGCTTTATTATTCCGTAGTAAAATTGCAATAAAAGAACTCAAAGCAAACTGATATTAGCGGGGCTTTAGATGAAATGATTTGACGCGTGCTACGTACAACGGGTCTCGTTCACAGGGTCTTGTGTTTGCGCGCTTCAGTGAAGCTAAGATCATAAAATGCACTGAAGTGAAACTAATGGTTATGCTTATGAGAAAAATATACAAGGGGTTAAGAAAATTAATATACTTACATGTCTGTGTCCTTTTTCCATGCGAATCACTAGACAATAATGTAAAAATCCAAAATAAACACACAGAATGAATATTCCAGTCATGGCTATTCGCCATGTTGGGTTACTACTGAACAAAAATCCAGTTCCGGCGGAGCGCCCTCTGTAAACAAAGACAGAATTGCAGGTGCGCGCGGGCATCAAATGATCGCACGACCAACACGAGGCATCACTGACACGCGACTGTTTTATAACGGTTAATTTTAGATAATATATAAATGAAAATGTATACAAGTGTAAGCCTGTTTTACTGAACGAATGAGAGACGACGCAGTCTAATTTGTCGGGGGGAAATTATCTGATAATTCATTCACGCTTTTCTTTGGATCGAATCACTGATTTTCTGAGTTCCTCAATTTCCGTAATGGAACGCATGAATTATTATGAAATGATGCATATGATTTTAAAACATCGTTTTTAGAAAATAGTTAAGACACTGAAAAGGGCCACATTTTTTACACGATAGAGCAGCGATGGGGAAATACACTGAACTATAAGAATCTTATCCGTATGCATATTTCGGTTATTCTAACTAACCATTATAGTTTCTACTTATCAGGGGTGCAGAAAGGAGAGTCTGGCAAGGAACAGTGTCTAGTTGTTCGGATGGTATGGAAAACTTGGGTTAGCATGCACGTAAAAGAGCCCTTGACTGCAGCCAGGTCCGCGTAGAAAAGTTCTAACATTATAGTATAGCCTGTCTAATAGTTTCAAAACTTTTCAAGCTTTCAAAATTATTTCTAAAGTATAAGTGAACCCGAGATAGACAAATTAGACCTACTTTAAGAACTCGTTTCTAAAAGATAGCTCATTTTTCGTATATTTTCATTAACCTTGACCCCATAAGAGTCAAGTAATTCAACTTTTCGGCAGGCAGAACAGATCACTCTATATTTAGCTATTAGTAGTTACGGGTGTTGTAGCCTACACGAGGCAGGATGTGCTTAAACCAGGGCCGGCGGGAGCAATTCTTGATGGGGGGAGGGGCTTCAATCCTAGGGTCTTATAGGCGAGGGTTCAAGGGGCCGCAATAACCTCGAGAAAACAGTACTTACGGCCAAATCCGCCGGGCCTGAAACCTGATGCCACTTCTCAGATTAGGGTTTCTCATAGCGAACGCATTGTTGTGAGAATATTTTCATTTGGTAGCTCGCTATTTTCTTCTTCTAAAATGTTACAATAGTGTGTTTACGCGTAATACGGTTATAAAAATATTTTAATTTACAGAGGGGACGGATCTTCTTTGATTTTGATTTACTGCTAGACACAAAATGGGCCGTTTCTTAACATTATTGATCTCACCGTTAGCTTAAAGAAACAGTCCCCGATTCAACAGGGTAGCTGTTTAAAGGATATAAATTAAAGGTTTGCATAAACCGGGAGTGAGGGTGGCCGAATGGTTAACGTGTGGGCGTTTAATCGTAAGGTCTATCATTGAGTCAAGTGGCGTGCAGTTTCAAGGAGTAGGGTCGCCTGTCAAGCCTCGTGGGTTTCTCCGGGTCCCCTGGTTTCCTCCCACTGCTAAAGACCTATACACGCTAGCGAATTATTGAAATTAAATTGAACCATGCGTTAGTCCCGAAATGACCTAGTTTGTGTCGAGTGGACGTTACCCCCCCCCCCACCCTCTTGCATAAGCGCTGGTCTACGAACTACCAAACCCTAGCTACGACCGAGCGTATCAAAACAAGGCTGACTGAAGACGGACATATACACAATGTAGTGTGGTATGTGGACAATTTTGACATATAATACTCATGCTGCCAATATATACAGGGCCTCGAGTATTCGTCTGAACGACTTGGGCAATTTTCTTGCCAGACCCCACCCCCCACCCGACATTTGTTACACTACTCAGGCCTGTCGGAACGATATTGATATTTGGGGGGGGGGGGCTGCGAGCGGGATATATACGAGCAGATTATTGGGGGGGGGGGCTGCGAGCGGGATATATACGGGTCTGCTACTGACTAGAGAGATATATAACCAATAGAAATTAAACGACAAAATATAAAGAATTATCCCAAATAACACGTATGACATTCAGCTCAAAGTATTTAGTTGTGGTCGCTAGACTTGTGTTGCATAAAACGTTGGTCATGGGGATATTTTAGGGAGTATATTCATTTAATCTGTCGCTATCAAACTGGCAGCTGCTTAAAAAATAATTTTACAATACAAATCAAAATACCAGTGCCATGTCAATCAATGTCCAGTAATTATATAAAATAGCGATTTTTTCGGATCACGGACCTCCATTAATTTGTTCTCGGAGTTTCGGAAATGTGTGTGTGTGTGTCATTGTTTTGAGAAAATGTGCAACAGTTGTCGTACAATTCATTACGGCTTCGCTTAGTACGAATTTACAAGAAAACATATAATTACATGTAGGCTCTATTATAGAAGGACATGTATCAAAACCAAATCCTGAAAGTAAAAGGGAACAGCCCGACTACAAATGCGACAATAAATATTCTGGTCTGGTGTAACATTAACAACGATCTAAGTACGTCGCAATATTAAGTAGGCCTATGACGTCGGCGATTATTCATCATAAACATATTAGCAAAAAGCGCGAACACGAATTTCTGCGGCGATTGTTAGAGAGTTCTTGTTAAGGGAGGGTCCACGGCGGTACAATGTCAAGTTGGGCGCCAGGTATGGAGAATTACGGCCCCGTGAATTATATAAAATGAGAGAGATGAGGTTTAACGTCCACTCGACACAAAGTAGGCCATTCGGACTAACAAACGGTTCGATTTTGTTTCAATACGTCGCTTGCGCGTAGGGATCTTTAGAAGTTAGGAAACCGACGAAACCCCACAAGGCTGGACAGGCGACCCTACTCCTTGTTAGATACAAGCGGGGGATCTAAACCATACCACTTGACTCAATTGTACCGTTAACCATTCTACCACGCAACCCCCAACAAATTTAGGAGCTCTGAGACAATGTTGCTGCTCATTTATTAGGCGAACACATATATAGGAATTAAGAGTGGAGTGGGGCCAAAACGGCGGCAATGCTTCCCAAGTTTGTCTATTCGATGTTATTAAGGTGAATGTAGAAGAAAAATACATTTCCCCCGACCCATATTTGACAAGTGCCTGGTTAGCCGTTTTAAAGTGACAGAAAAAGAAATTCAGCTTGTAAGCAATGAATATATTGTATCCAAAGGAGTGTCGGGGTGCTTTTTCGATCAGGAACTGTATAGTTAAGTCTTTCAGCACAAACCTTGTACATTTTTATTATGCAATAGAAGTTCGCGTCGATATTACGCTAACCCGCCCCTATTTCCACTTTGACATAGTAGAGTTACCTCCCATGCAACATGTTGCGATATTATTATATATGGGAAGCAACTCTGGATATGGCTAAAATCGGTTTCAAGATCATTTCAGACAATTCTTACGGTTTGACTATATTTTTTATCGACCTTTTACATTATTTTTATTATACGATTATAATGGAACAAAGTATCTTATAACTGAAAGTAAGTGTGGGAGAAACTCACTACACACACACTACATGATCCAAACAGAAACCAAGCGCAGAAACCAAACACGTGGACATACATGATATAGGCCTACCGGTCCTACGTGACATTTGTTAAAAGATGAAAGTTATATTGGCATTATTTTTTATCCATCATCAGACGTTTGGCTAAATAAAATTAAATGGAAATAGGTACACCTCTCTATAAACTTCTGTTAAGGCACGATCTTATCAAACATCTAATTTATTCAATATGTTATTTACAAGCTATACACGATCTGTGTACAATACTACAAGATCAGTAGGCATGCCGTGATGAGATAAAACTAAAAAAGAGACAATTGCAAGTATGAACATGTGTGCGAATGTATATAACGAGGAGTTCACTGACAGTTAGGGAGAGAGGAGCCGAGAGGAGAAGAAAGGCTTGGGACGAGTGTAAGGACTCACCCGAGTTCAGCCGCTGTTACTAAACTGATCTCTGTTATCACTAAGATAATGTTACACACTAATTGATTGTCACTGGCCGACTGACATGGTAATACATGTACTTCACTTAGTTGTAGTGCTTGACATTATTCCATCAGTAGTTCCTCAGAAATTTATTTTCACTTACAGCGGTCTTAATTTTATTATGGCAAACCAGTTCCGCAAAGGGCCCAGCTGGTCGAGCTGTCTAGGGCCCACCAGAACCTTGATGGGACTCATTCAATCATGTTCGATTATCGCAAAACCCGTCATTAAGTCAAGTGCTGTGGATTCGACCCTAAGCTGGAAAGGTCACCTCTCTAACATTTTGCGTTTTCTTCAGGTCCTCTGGTTTTCCCCCACTGCTCAAGACCCTAATGTGTAGACTAATTATTGAAATAAATTTGTACCATAAGTTTGTGTCAAAGGAACATTAAACCTTATTTCTTTCTTTGCCTAGTGATGCCGAAAGAAAATATTAACAAAATTGACTATAAAACAGTTATTTTGTAATTGATGCGTTTTATTGCTTGGCACAAAATCAAAAGATTAAATGTCAGATCTTGACATACATAGTTTTTACAACTTTTCAATTAAACGTAACAACAACACAGATCCAAAATTGAACAAACACTAAATAATATAAGTGTGTACATTGTAACATTCACAATTAAATTAACCTTGAATTAACAATAATAGCAAAGATCTAATGTCGAACATATACTAAAATATATACACTCTAACAGTCACAATCAATACTGATCAAGTCCTTGATAACATTGATATATTAAAATGAGCAAAATTTATATCCATTTGGTTTTCACAATCACATTAGTTTTATTGACAAAATAAATCAAGTTTGTAATTTTAATACTGACTATAAAACAGATCTGGCACGAAAGCGTATTAACTATATCACAAATAGGCTAACAAGAAGCACAATGCACGGGTTTATAAACACAGTTCCAGCACTTAGTCCACTTCGTCAACTGTAGGTCCCTGACCACCACCAGGTTGGCGCTGTCCCTGTCCACCTGGAACACCACCAGCACCAGCACCAGCACCAGCACTCTGGCCGTGTAGTTTACTCATGATAGGAGAACAGACCTTCTGAAGTTCAGTTGTTTTATAGTCATATTCATCCACATCAGCTAAAGCGTTTTGATCCAACCAGTTAATGGTGTCACCACAGGCTTTTGTAACAGCATCTTTGTCCCCGGAGTCTAATTTACCTCCAGCATCATCAACAGCTTGTTTAATTGAGTACACATAGGATTCGAGTTTATTTCTAGCAGCCATTTTTGCTCTCTGTTTGTCATCTTCCTCCTTGTATTTATCAGCTTCGTTCACCATTCGTTCAATCTCCTCCCGACTTAATCTCCCTTTATTATTTGTAATGGTGATTTTATTGGATTTACCAGTACTCTTGTCCACTGCAGACACATTTAAAATTCCGTTAGCATCAATGTCAAAAGTAACATCAATCTGGGGAACACCTCTGGGTGCTGGAGGAATTCCCGAGAGTTCAAATTGTCCTAACTGGTTGTTGTCTTTGGTCATAGCTCTTTCCCCTTCAAACACCTGAATAGCGACACCAGGCTGGTTATCTGAATAAGTTGTAAAGGTGTTGCTAGCTTTGGCAGGGATTCTGGTATTGCGTTCAATAAGTTTTGTCATGACTCCACCAGCTGTTTCAATTCCAAGGGAAAGAGGTGCCACATCGACCAGGAGTACATCTTTAATAGTATCACTGGTGTCTCCAGAAAGGATAGCAGCTTGGACAGCAGCACCATAAGCTACAGCTTCATCTGGGTTGATAGATTTGTTCAATTCTTTTCCATTCATAAAATCTTGGAGAAGTTTTTGAATTTTAGGTATTCTGGTAGATCCTCCAACCAGCACTACTTCGTGAATTTTGGATTTATCCAATTTTGCATCATTCAAAGCTTTCTCCACTGGTTCCATAGTTCCACGGAACAAGTCTGAGCAAAGGTCTTCAAATCTTGCTCGCGAAATCTTTGTGTAAAAGTCAATTCCTTCAAACAGCGAATCTATCTCAATACTGGCCTCTGCACTGCTAGAAAGAGTCCGTTTAGCTCTTTCGCAGCTCGTTCTTAGTCGTCGTAAAGCTCTGGCATTTTTGGACATGTCCTTCTTGTGCTTTCTTTGGAATTCTTGTATAAAATGCTGCACCATTCTCTGATCAAAATCTTCTCCACCAAGATGGGTATCTCCTGCCGTAGATTTGACTTCAAACAAAGACCCTTCATCAATGGTTAAAATGGACACATCAAAGGTTCCACCTCCAAGATCAAAGATCAAAACGTTTTTCTCTCCTGCTAGGTTTTTGTCTAATCCATAGGCTAAAGCTGCGGCAGTTGGTTCATTGATGATTCTCAAAACATTGAGACCAGCAATGGCGCCTGCATCTTTGGTAGCCTGTCTCTGAGAGTCATTGAAGTATGCAGGCACGGTGATAACTGCGGATTTAATCTTCTGTCCCAGGTAAGCTTCGGCGGTTTCTTTCATTTTGGTCAAAATCATGGAGCTGATTTCTTCTGGGGAGAAAGTTTTCAATTCATTTTTATATTCGGCTTGTACTTTCGGTTTGCCTGCATCACTAATAACTTTGAAAGACCAGTGTGTCATATCTCTCTGTACAGTGTCATCAGTGAATTTTCTTCCAATGAGTCGTTTAGCATCGAAAATTGTGTTGTTTGGATTTAAGGCAACTTGGTTTTTTGCAGCATCGCCTATAAGTCTCTCAGAATCCGTGAAAGCAACGTAACTTGGGGTTGTGCGGTTACCTTGGTCGTTGGCGATGATTTCCACTTTGCCATGCTGGAATACACCGACGCAGGAATACGTTGTTCCTAAATCAATTCCGACAGCTATTTCCTTGGCAGGCATTTTGTAATATTCACTTTTCTGTCTATGTTATAAACGTCCTTAAAATGCACTTTAATTTGTTTCTCGTATTCGTAATACAAAGTTCTTCATTCACTTTTTGTAATTTATAGCGAGTCTCTCTCTTGTTCTGAACTGTCTTTAACTTTCACAAATCGTCTGTGAGCTGGTTAACTAGTTTCTGCCACATTCTATTCACAAAGCGGTTTTATACGCTTAATTCAAAAGTCTTGAATAGACAGGAATACTCTGGAACGTTCACACATATTCAAGCACGATGGCACTTTATCTACTACATAAACGAAAGCACTGATTGGCTACTCTTGATGTCATAGTAGGGAATTTCCATCTAAGGGAAACAACTCGTGGTTTCGAGAAAAATCTAGCTAGGTGAAGGATAAATAACTTTGTTGTTTATTACTTTGAAACCGTTCCAGGTTCTGGTTTAAAGGTCAGATCACATTCACAAGTTTATTTTCCCTGAAAATAATTTCCTCATAAATGTTTATACGTCCACATAGCCATGTTAATTATTGAATTAAATAAATACAATATATCGATTCCATTTCTAAGGGACTAAAACAATGACAAGACCTTTAATATTTAAGTTATGCACGTCTTTAAACAACAAACAAAACTAAATATGCAGCTGCACGGGGCGGCCTTTAAACTAAAATAATAATTAGTCATAGCCAACATAGATAGTATATATTAAGGAATGCTGTGTTGTATGTTTACTATAGCTAGTAGGTTATAGGCTAACGTTGTTAGTAAATTTCCAATTGAAAAAAACCCAACCTATCCCTTCGGTTTCCTCTCACTGCTACGTGCGAGCGAATTATTGAAATAAAATTGAACCATGTGGTAAGTCCCAAAGTGCCCTATTTTGTGTCGAGTTGGCGTTAAACTCTCTCTCTCTCTCTCTCTCTCTCTTATTACTTTACCAGCCTATATAGTCAAGGGTTATACTGCAAGTAGGCTACAACAACACCATGTTTATATCTGATATTATCTTATTACGTACCTACATATTGTTGGTGTCAGCAGTATTTATCTAGTAAGATCCCCATGCATTGTCATTTTAAGATAAGATAAGATTTTATTGTATCATTGCATCCACCAAGGGCAGCATACACACAGTTTCAAAAAAGTTGATCATACATCTGGGGTGATTCTTTATGGATGTACAATGTGATATAATAAGTCTATAAGCATCAAAAGATGGTCGGTATAATGAAAATCAGTATATAGAGCTAAAACCAAATTATCTAAACTAGCCTGGAAAATAAACAAACTATTTCTACCGTAAATATTAGTAAACATTGATCATATTAAAGAGATGTGCGGGTTGCTTTGGAAAATTGGCATTAATTGTGAATTCTAAGTTTGTTATATTTCACATAGGCGTTCACGTAAAAGATACGATATATGAATTCAATATAAGAGCAGGCGGACAAAGTTTCCCCTACGGTACACTGTATAGCGTATGTCAGTCTTCCTTAGCCCTGTAAGGCGTTAAACACAATTTCATTTTATTCAATTTTCCTACTTTTCAGCACCAATCGGTCTATTGAAGATAGGAATAGGCTATGCAGAGTACTATTATGGACATTTTCAATGAAATGGTATTTCTTCTTCGAAATTCAACCGTGAAGGATGCTTTTGTGTACGCCAATGTGTATGCCATTGTTTACACAGGGGCTTGTTTTTTTGTCCCATCTACACAACTAGACACTGTACTTTGCCTGTCTTTTTGTCCTGCACTACCGACAGGGGGAAATCACGCTGCAAAATCCCGGGAGACTTTCTTGAAGAACACAAGCAAGTGTGAATACGTAGGATGCGCCTATACTGAAGTCTTGAATAGACAGGGATACTCTGGAATGTTTGCGCGATCGAATGTTTAAGAAAAGAATGTTGAACGTCTATGACGTACAGACGGATGGTGATTGGCTAGAACAGGGGTCTGATTGCATAGCAATGATGTCATCGAAGGAGGGGATTTCCATCCAAGGGAAAGAACTTGTGTTTTCCAGAAACATTGAGACGGCCATAATTCAGGATCAATTTGAATAATTGCCTATTGGTAAGACAACTTTTTATTGTGTATGGACCGACAGTCTATATTCGATATTTATTCCGACACTTACCTATTCAAAAAAAAAAATATTTTAGAGTAAGGGTTAGCATATCACTTGAATATGGTTGTGAAGTGTGGCTGGCTATGCGTGGTGTGGTGTGTTGGTGCCAACTTGGAGGGAGTTCATAAGTTATTCTTATATAAGTTAACCAGAAAAGTTTGAAATGGGATGGCGTATATTCTGTACAGCTTTTGTATTTTACGGTGTGCAATAAAATTATTATTAGGTAGATTTAGGTACATTATTTTATAAGTTATAGGTAGCCCTATTCATTCAGGCATTCGATTTTATTATTATGGTAGTTCCCTCCCTTGGATCTCTTCGTCTCCAATATGCATATCAATACTGAATGAAATGGGGTTTAACGTCATAATACAATCAACAAACATGACGTTATTACTATGGTTAATGTGCATTGCGGAGAGGTGAATTTTGCTCTGACATCGTCTTTTTTTTCAACCTAACCCTAACCCGTGTGCTTTAGATTTTGAGGTCTGCTAACAGGCCGAGAAAGCATCGCGGGAGATTTCGTTAGAGGCGTTTTAGTAGTCCCTAACGAAATTATGTCATCTCTTTGTAAAAATGATATAATCATCAGAACTGTTACCTATGCAAGTCGTAGAATCTCGTCACCGGCTAAGGCTTAACCTCACAGAATGTCTATATAATTCCTGGTTTCTACCACTGCTAAGGATCCCTGCCTCCATTTCTATTAATTTCACGTCATTGTGAGAGATAGGTATTGGGGTTAACGCCCGCTCGACACAAACTAGGTCATTTCGGGACTAACATAATTTTTATGGTTAATGTTATTTCATTAATTCATTTGCGCGTAGGGGTCTTTAGAAGTGAAAGTATATCGGAGGACCCGGATATAACCAACGAGATTGCACATGGACAGGCGACCCTACTCCTTTCCCGTACAATAGGGGATTCGAAACCAAGCCAGTTGACAAAATGTGCTAACCATTCGCCCCCCCCCCGAATGTTATTGAGGCATTTTGATCAATCACACATTAGTATGTAATGGGGTTTAACGTCCGAACAAATAAAGACAGGCATACGCCATGTAGTGTGCTATGGGGTAAATTTTGCCTGGATATAGCGGCGCTGCGGCCTACATTTTTTTAAAATTCCAACTGCCAGGGGTTCTTTTATATGCATGCCAACGTGTAAGCCTATACACAAGGCCAGTGTCGCAAAAATACACCATGTGAATTCCAAAATGATCTGGTGGGTTGGGATGGCCTAGTGGTCTAGGGTGCCGCGCTTCGACCTCTAGCTGGCCGGTCACCTCTGGCTTGCGGCTGTGGTTTCGAGTCCTTGTGTGAGCGTATGTGACATGGAGATACGGGTGCCTTTCCAACCTCGTGGGTTTCCTCCGGGCACCCCGGTTTTCCCCCACTGCGAAAGACTGCTGCGCGCAAGCGAATTATTGAAATAAAAATTGAAAGCCATACGTTAGTCCCAAAATGACCTAGTTCTTGTCGAGTGGACCTTAAACCCTTATTTCTCTCTATATATCTCTAAAATGACCTAGCTTTGAGTTAACAGACTGGGGCCGAATTGAATCATGGACAATTGTAGTTGTTAAAGGAGCTAAATCGCTAGTCTGTGACACCTAGAAATAGATATATATAGGTGGCAACGCATAAAATAATATAGTATGAATTATATAAAATACATTCAATCGTTTCTGTTTTTACTATATAATTTCTGATCAGAAATACGCGAAGAGGTCAAATTGAATGGCAGTCTTTGGCGTTTGGTTATTCCAGTCTACTCAGTCTCCCCTTGTGGGGCATCTTTAGTCTCGTTAATCCAGTCTCTTTTTTACCAATTGCGCTCGAAAGCATTCTGGCACACCATTCGTGTGCCATGTTTAAAATTTTCATTGTGTCTATAATATTGGATACCATAATCCCATCTTTTCATGGTAATTTGGCGTAATCTAGTCCAGCTGAAGCTGACGTTCCAATGTCATAAAACCATATTTCATTCTCTGCACGGTAAGATCACACCAATGTTGATTTAAGTCGTGTTTGCAATGTCGAAAACTGTGGATGATATTGAGTCAAAGACTAATCCCGTTAAAAGGCCAAACCTAGTAACTCACTTTTTTTTATATCAAAATTTGTAGTTACTACGGTATGTGCTCCTGTTGTTGTACTAGATCTTCAAATATTTGGATTTTGTAAGCATTTACACCCATGACACAACCTAGCAACTTCCTTCATTTGCCTAGAATACCACAGCAAAACCCAGTAACTCAATATTGGAATCGATGGATGAGCTGGGGTTTAATATTTATTCTTTACGTTTTCCTATGTTTTCTCAAAATAAGGTAAAAGTGAGTTACTAGGTTTTGCCTTTTGACGGGAGCTGTGCACAAAACAAAAACCAATAAACATTAAATCAATTTAATACACTCATTCAAATACAACAATTATATATATTCAATATGTACTATGTACAAATTATTAGCACTTTAAAAGATGATAAGAAAAACGACAATTAATATATAAATAAATATCAACTATATTATGCTGGATTTCAACGATGCATTATCTACATGAACATGTATTTGGTGGCGTGCGCAGAGGTTAGTAATATGATTAAAACACAGACCCCATTTCGTTTCGTTTTAAAAGTTCAAAACGAAATATAGATATGGGGCCTGTTTCTCGAAATTTTAACTAAGATAAAATCCAAATTTTAGTAATTCGATTGGATAATTTTACATTGATTTTAGTGCTTAGCCAATCAAAATTGAAGTATCTACTTAAATTTGGATTTGATCTTTAGTTAAAATTTCGTAAAACAGGGCCCAGATCCTATTTCGTTTCGTTTTTATAGTTCAAAACGAAATTTCGATCTGTATTTTTAATCAGATTGAGAGGTCAGGTGATGCTCGGGACCATTTGCTTGAATCAAAGGGCCCACTGCTGAGATATAATATAAATCAAATTAAATATAAATCAGCCAAAGTAATTAAAGATGCATTGTGTAACATTAGTTAAAGAGATGTCCGTTCTCGCTATAATTGTTTAAAAATAGATAATGAAATATTTCGAAAATATCAGTCAAGTTACTTTATTCGTGGTTGAAGGTTTCGCGATATAATCTCGATTATCTAGTATCATTGATAATAAAGTATCAAATGACGATCGTGTTTCAATCCTTTCAAAATCACGACCATCCGATTGTCAGAGAGCTGATCATATTAATCAATGTCTCATTAATTCATATATCAGTGATAGTAAAAAAAAAAGACCTGCAATATGCAGATTTAGCTCTTACATAATGCATCTTTAACTCTTTTCTTTTCAGAAAGTTACTTATGTTATCTGGCTTAATAAAACACTGATCCCTGAAATGGGCGTAGGGGGTCGTGCCCCCCTCCCCGCTCTGCCTACACGCCATTGTAATACATCTAATTAAAATGAGTCAGTCTTAGTATGTATTTGTAAATTAAGAGCTGATGATAAAATCGCCATCTGTCATTTCCGCGATGAAAACTATTGATAAAAACATGGCGGTGTGAGCCTGCCAATCTCCTATGGAGATACCTAGTAAGTCAAATTCTGGTGAAAAATGAAGTTAGACCCATAGATTTTTCTCCTTCAATTAAACATGTTTAAGTGTGTGAAACTCTTCCCCGTTGGAGGTTTTCGCCCGGAAGAAATATGAAAATATGAAAATATACTGATTTGTATTTAACGCACTTAGTACTAGCTTTTTTTTCCAGATTACAGGAACAATCGCCATAGACTGGTTGCCAATAGCATAAATTGAATGCTGTAGGCATGAAACTATATACTTATTTATGAAGTGAAGGTATTTGATGGATTCTAAATAATATAAACGTCGAGAGCAGATTGACATAGTACAGTGACGTCGCAAGGCTTTTCCAAGAAGGGTGGCGCAAGGAGTCCCGAGCCGGAGAACTTAAAAAATTCAAGAATGCCCGGTATGTGATTTAGTTTATACCCTGGATAAGGAACATGATTACATCTTAGCATCGATCAGAAAAAAAAGAAAAAGAGCTGATGGAACTTGGATATGACTAGCTTTTTGAATGAAAAATTACATACGTTGAATGGAGAAAGTGTGGGTCGATGCAACAAGGGTAGTTGGGAATCAAGGGTTGGTGCCACCCTCTGGCGCCGCCACTACATAAGCTATTAATATAAATGAAATATATATATAAATAATCCAACGCCTGTTGAATGGCAGTACAAAGTACAGAATATACTACATTTGATGACGTTGTTAATGAGATAAGGGAGGTAATTACAAGGAATGCTTCCAAAAATTGCTGAATTCTGAGCACTAACTTCTTTACTCGTATAAGAACGCTTCTGACCCGTTTCTTATCCATTAACAAAACAAAATGAAACCCATCGATATTTAAAAATTGCTAGTGAATATTGTCAATACATTTTTAGTTATATTCCACAAAAGTATTTTGGAACCGGTTCGACACAATTTCAAAAGAAATCCTTGTCTAAAAGTCAGTAAACGCGACAGCTGAAATGTCCATGATTTATTCAACAAACTTTACTGGTAGACTGTTTAGATGATTCCCCAAACATAGTAAAGTTTTATTGATTGATAATTTGATTAGTTTATGCACGGAACTCGACAATATTGCATGTAGATTGTACCACTGATTTGCCGAACTTCGAGTGTCACCGGCAATATTACAAGTAAAATATATTAATAATTTGCCGAACTTCGTATGGACTCACAAGTTTTTTTTTTATATTTACCGAACCCAGCAATATTATAGGTAAGTTGTATCACTGATTTACCGAACTTCTTATGACGTTAAACTAAATTTGCCGAACTTCCTATATAATTAATTTTAACGCCCAAATTCCATTTTACAGGCATTGAGTTCAGATTCGTGGCAAGTTACGGCTTGATGATAAAATGTCTTTTGTGAACCGACATCGAACATTGTAAAGTTCACAGATAAATTAGTTTCACAACTTCCCTTGCAGTCATATTTTAATGATTCTGTGTTATAGCCTCGGTCAGCAAAGAAGTCATGACAATAGACCGAACTGTGTTGTTTGAACGTCGATTCCTCAATTGCAGGAATTCGTCCCTCCCTGCACACACGATTATCCAGACACGTATCGTCACAACAAATTTTATCCTTTGTAAGCACTGCGCGCACTGAAGTTTCAAATGCACAAATTGAACAGACTCGAAATCGATGCATGACTCGATCGAGACTACTAGAACCGGTGTAAGCATGTCCGACTGAGACGAAGGTCACTTCCGGTGACCCCTCACAGTTTATATGGATTGGACTTCCAATACTTTTTGATTGATTAAAACGCATGTTAATGTTTTGTTCGGGTGACCGAAATGGCGTCTGTGATGGACAAAACGCTAGCACATGTAAACCCACTTGTACCTGATCGTCTGCTACCGTCCCTTGGGATTCTGATTCCGGTAAAGAACACAGACTCCTTGAGAGAACGTCTTTTGAAGTTTTCCATGTTGGCTCGTCGACAGATTTATATTGCAGTGCCGAACACATGGAGTTAATACTGCTAAATATTTTCCTACAGCTACTGAACACAGACGAATATATTACACTATTTCCACCTTGAGCACGGGCCGTTTGATTGGCAAGGGTATTGCACATATCTACGTGTAAAGTTTGATTGTACGCATCCTGACTTGAGCAGACGGGATAGAAATAATCCACATATGAATCACAATTTTGACTGATCTCTGCAAAAGACGCATTACGATTTAATCGACTTGGAAGCGGTATATAATAATTTGGTCTTGTATTCGATTCCCATGTCTGCTGAAAACACTCATCACGCTCGGTCGGCCACGGAAGAGCGGCCATTAACACGGGCGATTTCCCGCCAATTCTAACTTTACCTTCAATAAATGCACCCTCGTAGGGATACTGGCTACCACATTTAGTCACCCGTAGTGGTAAATACGATATACACGTTTTGTTCACAATTGGCGCAAGCACGGGTCTGTTGTTTGGAGAGACGTTTTTACCGGAGAGCAATAACAACAGCCGCGTTAACACGGTGGCATTTTTGTCAATAAAAATTCCCTGAACAAAAGCACGAGGTGTCTTTGGATTCATATCAATCGGTCCACCCGTAAATATTTTCATTTCTAAATTCTGAAGATTGTCAGACATATCGTAAGACACGTGGGTGCCATCAGAGAGCATTACTGACGCTAAATTGTTTCTGTTACCTAACCGGATATGGGTATCACTTCCGGTTCCCTCGGCAACACTTATAGACGTTAAAGATGCGAGATTCCCATTGGAATATTTAGATCCGTATGTCCTTATAATGTCACCATTGTTCAAATTTATTTTAAACAAACGGCTGTCACCTCTGTCCGGATAATTCGCAAATTCATTTACTTCCGGTACTGGAACGGAAACGGTTGTTTCTGGTGGCACTGTTGTAGACGTTGTCGATGTGGCAACCGTGGACGTGGTGGTTTGTGGTAATTTGGTGGTTTTCGAGAAACGACTTTGGTTTTTCGTTTCGGGAACATGATTTAATGTTGAATCCTCGTCGGACGATTTTAAACACACGACTAAGACGACTGCCACCGCCGATAAAATTAAAATTGTCAAAATAATTGCCGTTATCAAACGACACCTTTTTCTGTTCTTGAAGCAGCCAAGGGGAAATGTCTGTTTTAATCCGGGTTTCTTCTTCTGGACGGTAGGTCCGCCATTTTGATGTGTTACACCGTTGCTAGGCTGAGTTTGTTGAGAGTTGGGATGGGTTTGGGATTGAGGGTCAACAATTAAGCTGACCCTCGGATCCGCCTCGTCCTGGGGCTCAGCACGTGGTCGATACGCTGTCATTAATAATTCACCCATTTCCTGTGAAAGAAAAACAAAAAAAGAAGATAGAATTAGTTTTAATTTAAATTTGACAAGAAAATGGAATAATTGTACAAAAAACTCTCATAAATCAAATTATATCAAACTCAGAGCTCACAGTAAATGTCATAAAAACTGTATGCCATTTCCTCACATCTCTCGATGCAGCTTGAAATTGGCTACATCTGCTGTTTAACCGGAAAGAAATGTACCAGAGCAATATTAATGTCCTTATCATTACGCCATGAGTCACATCTTAATAAACTTAACAACTCTCAAAATACAAATGTCGCACTCCTTGACAAGCTCGAAATTTAAACTTTTGATAAAAACCACATAAATTTGACAGCAGGTATAAGAGACGGGAGTTTTCTGGTATGATTAATCAAAGAATGACTCAAACACCAAGTATTCTGTCGAGTTCTTTATTTTAAGTAATGAACCACAATAAATGTCGTTTGAATCACAAATAAATAAATGAACAAATGAATAAATAAATAAATAAATAAATAAATAAACAAAAAAATTCTGTCGAGTTCTTTATTTCCGGTAATGAACCAAATTAGTTTGAATTGCAAAATTCTTGAGAAAAAAAATAATAAAATAATTAAATTATTAGATTTTAAACACCAGCAGGATGGAACAAGTGTTAATATTTGTATAAATAATGTACTAAGGGTTTTACATGACTTGTTATCAGAGTACCATCGTCGAAACGTTGTTTGTTAAAGGCCCAAATAACACTCTTGTTGTAACTGAATAATATGTCCCAATCACTATTCTGGTTAACAAATTGTAGGCCTACTATTTTACAATACTCCAATTAATTGGGGATACAAATGTCATCTTAACACACCTAAGTTAAAAAATTCGAAAAAATTCAACTATATGTTTTGAAAGGCCTTACGTAAACACTTTCAAATGTAACTTGGATTTAAACATATTTTCGAAAACTCTGGACAAAATAAGATGTAATGGATACTTTACACAACAGGTAGAGGACACTTAAACATCTAGTAGTTATAATACGGCTAATTTTTTTTCTGGACCTGTCAAGCCAGCAAGGGTGTTATTGTCCCTTTAATAAACCAATAATTGTTATCCATAAATCGTTTTTAGTGTATACAATTTAAACATTACATTCCTTTGTACCACTAAAGAAAATATTGGTACATTGTCGTCGTGATTTGTTTGGATTGCACAAGAAAAATAATAATCTATACGTCAACGCACCTGCTTGAATTGTATTAATGTATATCTCTATATGGTTTGACCTCATGTAACCCTAACCCCAGTTGTTATCAGGGCGTGTATGTCGTGTAATAATTGAGTCAATGTTTCAATGATAACTGATGGTTCGTGTTTATACTCTATTTATTTAAACGATGTTTTCACGCCGCGTATGTCATCCACAGATCCAAGATCATGTCTTGTATATAACCATAGAAATATAAACTGATATAACTTCGTCCAAAGTGAAGTGTACCGTTTGTTTTCTTGGATGGTTTCTTTAGCTGTACGCTTTCTTCCTTGACCCACTCCCCAAATGGAACAAGTATATTTTTTGCGCAATTTCGATCGCTTCATTGGCCGAGAAAGTTTGTCTTGATTTTTCCGGCATGGTCCCCACTTTGTCAGTGATGCAGGACAGAGGACCTTGCAAGGGCAGCTGTCTGGTCGATCGGAGGGGAAGAAAAACCGTGATCCCGTGTACACATGGGCTTCATTGGCTCAGTAGGTTAAACCCATTTATATTTACGTTTTATATAATATTATCATACGTGTCTATTAAAAAAGGGACCATATTTAAAGGGTACAAACATTATGGTAGGTAATTGGTCTGGACAAAAGTCGGTACTTTATTCGGTTCGGTTGAAATGGCTTACTTTGATCTTATTAAAGTCAATTATAGACTACAAATAACAGGATGGGTCTTGTGTCTACTGTGCTGTATGTACGAGTGAGTCACCATATATTTAATGAAAATAAATATTTGTCAATAAATTTGTCTTTTTTTGGTAAATATAATTAAAAAGTCTATTTGAAAGCATTAAATTAAGCTTATTTGATAAATGTTTTGGGTTGGGGCTAGTCAGAATAATTTCTGACCTAGGTCAAGTATCCATGATTAATTGGTGGTAGTATATTTTGTTCTGATGAAGCCTATACGAACACTGTAAAGCTCACTTTTACATGGGAGAACCCAGGTGGCTCAGTGAGTCAGACGTTGGCTCGCTATCCAGAAAGTCCCGCGTTCGATTCTGGTGTTGGCCAAGAAAGTTCATTTAGATTATCCAGCCTGCGTTCCTAGCAAGAAACAGCGTATAGTAGTTCGGGTGGGACGAAAAACTAAAGTCCGGTGTACACCTGGATATAAGAGTATGCCGTTGTCCGGGCAAAAATTCGCTTATAGCACAGTCAGAGCAGAACAGTAGGGCGTTAAACCCCATTTCATTTCATTTCTGTCAAATCGAACTTCACAGAAATAAACCACATAGTAATTCCACGAAACGTGGTCTTTCCACCAAGTATAGGAGAGGGCTGAATGACAGCCCTTATGATATAAAGCATACGGGATATCGCTTGTCGCATAGATATGTCAATAATATGATGAATTGGCATGAATATGAAATATTAATATACACGTTGTCTTGCTGTTGATATAAATGATAAACGGTGTCACGTGATCCAATAATCATATATAGGATATACGAGTGTATTATTTATAAGGTCGAGTCAATTTCAGTCAATTCATATAATAATACCAATATTAATAATAGATTAATTTTCTTATCTCTTGGTATTAAATTTCATCACCATATAATAAAGTATGAAGGGAGCCTGCTTGTATTATTTCAAAAAAATAAAATGTGGTTTAATGTTCTACTCAAAAAAATCAAATTCACAAAATTATTTATTAATAAATCACTATTTGTTATTTATTTCCATTATCGCATGTTATTTCCATTATTTCGTCTAATGAGCTTTCAGCCTCCATTACTTAATTGATAGAGAGAAAAGTTAATTACAAATAAAGGCGTTTTTTTTTCTTTCAGTGCTTTCAACGAAAAGTAAAATGTGTTGGCAAGATAGATAGATATATTACGAGACAGCTGTGATAATAAAACTAACAGAAAGAAGAAAAACAGGCCATTTTATTCCATCTGTAAGATTATACTCTAAATGATACATTTTAAACGGAAGTTGTAATTTAGAGGTCAACACATGGAAGAAGTATGTTGAGGTTCTATTATAGACCTATACTTTTATCTGCGTGTAGGCCGACATTTACACGTTCCCCGAGGAAAGTCATTTATGAATAAATGTGGTCTCCGTTCATAATCACGCAGTTCCAAATGTTAGGTTTGTATATTACTCTTCCTCGCAAAATTACAATTAGATATACATTCCACCAATCTGATTAAAATACAGATCTATATTTCGCTTCGTTTTTTATACTTGCGATGGCCAACACTACATGAAGATCTGACAAGTTGTAGCGATAGGTCGCGTCAGAGGTCATACGAGCGGCTTTTGACCCTATGACGTCAGACATCAATTAATTATTCAGCGTCGACCTTTCTAGTGGTTTATCTACAGCTCCGGGCATCAAAATGCCAATAACACACCGTAACAGATGGTTTCATTGGCTAGTCTCTTACGCCACCCAGAACACGTCAATGATAACAACTCTTCAAGATCCCAGTGTAGTAAAGACAAGTAAAACGAAGTTTTGAACTATAAAAACTACGTGTTTTAATCAGATTGGGAATAAACATAATAAAATAGAAAATTACAATCGTACAAATATAGCGCTTTAGAACCATTGTGATGTTTATAAAATTACAGTGGTAAGTGTGGTAACAAATACCCCTATAGAACAAACGCGATGTTTATAAAATTACCATGGTAACAAATACCAGTACAGAACCATCGTGATGTTTTAAAAAAAAGCACAGCAGGCTTTTGTTTAATTTGAAACATCTATAGATTATATAATGGACATAAGTTGAGAGAACCATCACGCTATCTATTTAATCCTGTCTGTCATGGTATCTCATCTGTCAAATATGTCAATCATATACAAGTACATAGGAGATACCTGATCGAGTTACTTGTCTGGTATTTTAAATATTTTAAATGTTATCTTTCCCACTCAAACGTTTTACGAAGAGTGTAAATTTTTGTAAATGGAGGAGTGACAATTCAATAGGTGCACATTATAATGGCGTAATTTATAGTATGGTGTGTTAAATGTTATCTTTCTCAATCTGACGCATGACAAAGAGCGGGACATTCTTTTTAAAAATGGATACCTAATAGTAAGGTATTTAAATATATAGTTTAAATGTCAAAGAGCGGCAATTGACGCGGTTCTTCTGTAAAATGGAGGAATCAATATAAAAAAAACATGCAATGTCGAAACTAGTGTGAGAAATGATGTCTAAGGGTGGTAAACCTCTTGGTGTTCAAACCGAAATGAAATATTTATTACAATATTAGTGATTTTATTAAACGGGGGGGGGGGGGGGGTATTTAAAATGCTTGTTCAATGGCAGATTCTAATGGTAGGCCGGTTGTTAAGGTTCGGGAATTTCCGGAGTCCACAATGGCCGCTTTATATAAATGAGTATTTTGGGAATACTGACCCGGCCTATTATACAATTAGCATCTCCCTTGGTCAAAAAAAAAATACCTAGGCTAACATAAATTCCTTTGCTATTATTATTGTACAATGCCAGGCATGTGAATTTCGCCAGAGCAGCGGTTTTCCGCATACTCTTCTTATATTTCTATACACAGACAGGCCCCCATTTTCTTTATTATTCTTGACGGCGCCAAGGCTCATAAGTGAAGGTCGGACTTGAAAAATCTGAAAGGTTCTCTCGGCCAATTCTAGTTTAGACTCCGGTACCCAGGCCGCCTGACTACCGCGACTCCGAAGTTATGAAATAAATTTTTTTAATACTGGTTAATTTGAAACGTATACATTTACATGTCAGCGACCGTTAAACATTGGTGCATGTCGATGTACATTGTTCTACATAATATATTATATCACCGTTAGGTGTCGCTGTGATTGTTTGTAAAACGAAGAAAATGCTAACGTGAAACAGGTTTAAAATGTCAATGTAATTAGGATATCATTATCGTCTATTAGGTTGATATTTCATCCTATAATAAACTAGTAATAATTCTGTAAATTGTTAGTTCAAGCATATCAACTCTACTCAATTGTTATACGTTTATATATACAACCATGCCATCTGTTCTTAACAATTTCATATTTTTAAGTTATATTTTTAAAATTTATTAAAATAAAGCCTTAAAATAGATGGTATCCATAAACAGTCCTTCATTATTAAAGAATAATCCTATTAATCCTATTGCCAGCTGAGAAATTGGCAAAAATATTATTTTCAACTTGAAATTCCAACGTTGGAAAATGGCTGTGTTGTTATTTCCTGTGTCATAGATTTTTAAGGGTGGGAAATAATGCCCATGATCGTATAATAGTGAGTTGATAACGTATTGAGGAAATGACATAGAAATAATTATGTTTTGACTTTCATAGAAAATTTGAAATTTTCGATTTAAACTTTGGCTGCCTGTCTACAATTAGTTCCTGTTCAGAACAGACACTAAGCTAGTTGACCGACATTTTAAGTCCTAAATCGACGATTTTATAGAAGTATTTATCCTGCTTCCATTTAATGGGATTGAATAGGTTTATTCAGTCCTGGTGTATGTGCCAGATGTGAGAGTGAGTAGAAGCGTAGTAGAAAACAATATACTAATTATTTAGATATGGCGGCCATATAGGACAGAGATTTATTCCCGAAGTATAGAGTAGATGGATCTCTGTGTGTAGATTGCCTCGTGGGTTTTCTCTGGTTACACCCACTATCTGTTCTTAAAGAAGATCAATCTGATTAAAATACAGATTCTATTTCGTTCCTTCTCTATAGTTCAAAATTTCGTTTTACCTGTTTTCACAACACTAGGACCAGGAAGAGTTGTTATCATTGGCGTATTCTGGATGATGTGAGGAATTAGCCAATGAAAAGGTCTGTTAACCCACGTCAACGCTGATTGGTTAATCAATGTCTGACGCCATAAGGTCAAACGCCACTTGTTTGACTCTGATGTAGTGTAGGCCATCGAAAGTATAAAAAAAAGAAACGAAATATAGATCTGTGATTTAATCAGATTGAAAGAAAATGGTGAAAGAAAGATAATGGTGAAAGAAAGAAGAAAGAAATGGGGTTAAACGTCCATTCGACACAAACTAGGTCAATAATAGTTGTAGTTGTACTTTGGAGACATGGCGCACCACGAGTCTGACAGACATTTTTATATTGTCTGATTAACGTCTAAACGTACCTTCAACATGAAAGGTTTAATCTACAAGGCGACGTGAATGTAACATAAAATATATATTTTAACCTGTAGCTTTGATGTTTTATGGACCTGTATGTACTATTAGCATAAATACCTTGTTGTTTTGATCTTTGTATGTTATATCTAGTTGTTCGACTTGTCAGTCCAGGTTACATCAACCATTGACGTATATAATATACATGTATATACCTACATAATATACCTGAGATATGTAATTTATATATTAACATGTCTACTTTGATTACAACCAGTAGATATAACATTTATACAGGTGTTATTTTCATACATGACGCAACAAAACTACACGTCATCGGTCTTCTGTGGGAATATGAACTTAGAAATGATAACAAAGAGAGATTTGGAGAGAGATAGAGTGAGTGAGAGAGGGGGGGGGGGTAACGTCAACTCGTCAGAACTAGGTCATTTTGGGACTAACATATGGCTCAATTTTATTCCAATAATTCGCTTGCGCGAAGGGGTCTTTAGCAGTGGTAGGAAACCGGAGGACCCGGAGAAAACCTACGAGGTTGGACAGGCGACCCTATTCCTTGTCACGCACAACCAGTTGACTCAACCCCCTAAATGATAACAATATCCCATAACTGTTTAAGACGGGTGGATACATCAGGTTATTATATTAGAAGGTCCTGTCACCATTTTTCAAAACATGTCATAAAAACATGTTGTTCATTAAATTTCATAAATAACAAGACCACATTTATGCAGATCACACATACAAAACTATGCGTAAATATTGCTGAATGCTTATAAAATCGTCAAAATGTCATGCTGAGAGAGGGAGGGGGAGATAGAGAGAGAGGGAGGGAGAGGGAGGGAGAGAAGGAGTTACATACAAAGGCCCTTCACATACATATTTATGAGGTAATATTACTTTCATTGAGATAGAGGGAGAGGGAGAGAGCCATCAGATACATAATTATATGAGGTAATATTACTCTTCCATTGAGCTATACTCCACGGTTGGTCTATGTATTTTAGAAGTTCAACCTCTCACAATATGAATTGTAGCTGGATTATCTACATTTACACATTAACACGACGTGATACTCCGATATCTTGAGATAATAACACCCTAACATTTAAAAAAAATACTACCTACATGTATATGTATCTCAGAAATTCCAATTCTTACCACCTTGGTCGTAGCTCAGAGTTCAATATACGTGTATCTGACATCAAAGACTAAGGTCAACACAATATGTATTAGATGACAGAGAACAAATATATAATATAAGTAAAACGAGCAAGGAGAATCAACAGTATTATCACATACTACACTATTCATATGTATGTTTCATTCAAATCAAAACATACTCTATTATTTGTCTATTTGACAATCAAATACAGTGGGCTGTGATTTCTATATACGACGGTATATATATGACTAACATCTCGCGCGTCTAAAAAAACTATCCAAACATATGATTACGTCCCAAAAAATTTACGTCATGCATTAAAGTATGAATATGTCTATATAAGGTCTATATACGGTTAACGTCTTTGTTTTGTTTTCGCATGCTTAGTGATTAAGACCGCATTCCAATCTATATTTAAAATCAAGAATAGTAATAAAA
Organism: Patella pellucida; assembly: GCA_917208275.1. Classification (NCBI taxonomy): domain Eukaryota; kingdom Metazoa; phylum Mollusca; class Gastropoda; family Patellidae; genus Patella; species Patella pellucida. The sequence goes on from OU795039.1 coordinate 72,314,134, forward strand.
ACTTGAAGAGAGAGAGAGAGTGAAATGGGTTTTTACGTCCACTCGACACAAACTAGGTCATTTGGGGACTAAATCTTTTTTTTATTTCAATAATTCGCTTTCGCGTAGGGGTCTTTAGCAGTGAGAGGATACCGGAGAGCCCAGAAGAAATCCACGAGGTTAAGAAGGCGCCCCTATCTCCTTGCCACATAGGCTCACACAAGGGTTCGAAACCACGGCCGCAAGCCAGAGGTGGCCGGCCAGCTAGAGGTCCAAGCGCGGCACTCTAGACCACTATAGGCCATCCCAACCCCCTTGAAGAGTAGCAATATTTATAATACTGTATCATATATTTATATTCAGAGTTTAATATCTCTCCGTATATCATTGTCTTTATTGTTCCATACTGTGTATTTAGTTTACATTTTAAATATATATATATATATAAATACACAATGTATATCTTCTCTGTATTATGGTTGCCATTCTTAAATTGTTTTATAAATGGGGGGTTGGATGGCAGAATGGTTAGCACGTGCGCGCTGTGTCATAAGGTCTGTCATTGAGTCAACTAGCGTGGTTTCGATCCCCCGGTTGTACGTGACAAGTAATAGAGTCGCATGTTTCCTCCCACTGCTAAAGACCCCTACGCGCAAGCGAATTACTGAAATAAAATTAAATCATATGTTAGTCCCGAAATGACCTAGTTTGTGTCGAGTGGACGTTAAACCCTATTTCTCTCTCTCTCATTATCTTTCGTTGTATATTATTGTTTTCATTGTTGTATATTGTGTATATTTATCCTGTATTATGGTTGTCATTCTTTGTTTGATAAAGTCGAAGAGAACCCCCATCGACAAGTTGCCAGAAATAAGTTGTTCATGTGTTAAGTCATCAGGCTATAGTTTAAATAATATGTTATAATCTACTCATCTTACGTGAGATATAGAAATATACATATTATTATGATAGCAATTAGAGTTAACCGCCAGCTTGATACTACAGCCCATAGAGTTAACCGCCAGCTTGATACTACAGCCCATAGAGTTAACCGCCAGCTTGATACTACAGCCCATAGAGTTAACCGCCAGCTTGATACTGCAGCCCATAGAGTTAACCGCCAGCTTGATACTACAGCCCATAGAGTTAACCGCCAGCTTGATACTGCAGCCCATAGAGTTAACCGCCAGCTTGATACTACAGCCCATAGAGTTAACCGCCAGCTTGATACTATAGCCCATAGAGTTAACCGCCAGCTTGATACTATAGCCCACCTGAGAATAACATATACTGTATACATTTATTTGCAATGTTAATAATCCAATTCCGGCTGGGGGGGGGGGGCATTTTGCCAAGGTAGCGTCTCTTCCGCCTACATCCTGCTTTGAATGAATTCATACTGGTCGTACGGCCCATCTGAGTATAACATACATTTGCAATGTTAATAATCCAATTGGGGGGGGGGGGGGGGTATTTTGCCAAGATAGCGACTCTTCAGCCTACACCCTTCTTTGAATTCAAACTGATATATTAATGTTATCTACACCAGTCTATGGAATCAGTTACTGAGTATTGCTGAGCGATGTCTCGACTAGGTCCCTATAGTCATTATTATTGGGCAGTAACAGTACCATATCCAGGCAATGGCCCGAGAAATCCCTCTCTCTAATCACACGAAACACTGCGAGGAATATGCAACAGTACTTGTATTCCATAGAACTCACTGTGTCCTATGTATTTCAAATATCTAAAACTTCTCAGCCTCACACTTATAACACGAAACAACACAAACTATACATCCTCCTCTTGCTATCTTGTTCCCACGCCCACATATAAACATCACTGGTGTGTCATTCTACAAATATTTCACTTGAATTATCCCGTTTAAAAAAAATAAAACAAACAGTAGGTTTATCTTACTATTAACACAGAAGGACGATGGACACTCGCCCTGGAATCATGATTTAATTGGTCTGTGGCCAGTTTTCTTTAAATCTCTTGACAGCCTCAAAATGATTTTGGACAAGATGGAAGGGGATTGAATGTCTCGTTAAAACAATACTTTTGGTTATTTGGAGACAGGCGTGTAGTAATTGTTATTTCTGTGATGGCCATGAATGTGAGCTGAGAAAATTCCGTCTACTCATCGTCGATTGCCAACTGCCAAGAATGCTTTTTTCGTGCAAGCCAATGTATACACAAATGAACTTCGTTTTATTGTACAAACCGAACAACTTGGCACAATTCCTTTGTCAGCCCCACAAGCGTCACCCCAGTGAGACCGGGCATGAATTTTGACAAAATACAAACTACTTTAATTCATTGTTGATTATGACGGTTAAAACATATTTTAAGTAAGAAAATTGTATCGGGATTATAAGAAAAGCATAACTCTCTGCGATTGTCATTGTTGCAGGACGGAGGGCTTGCCAAGGAAAGCTGTCTGGTCGTTCGGATGGGACGCAAAACCGAGGTCCTGTGTATACATTGGTGTACACGTATTCCTTGTCAGATGGAATTTGATATAAGAGTAGGACATAGTGCCGCTGCCCGAGCAAAATTTCCCTCATAGTGTATGCCCGTCAAGGGCGTGGATTTGTCATAACTTGGGGAGGGGGGGTCGAACCCTGGAACCTTTCATTTCCAAACCAGAATAATAATTATGAACAGTTTACCAGTGTTATTTCGGTGAAAGCTGTATAAACTTGGGGTAATGAATGAATGAAACGGGGTTTAACGTCCTACTGTTATGCACTTAACCAGAGCTAATTGAAGACGGGCATACGCCATACAGTGTGCTATGAGGGAAATTTTGCCCGGGCAGCGGCGCTACGGCCTACTCTTATATCGAATTCCAACTGCCAAGGGATCTTTTACGTGCACTCCAACGTGTACACGGGACCTCGGTTTTTCGTCCCATCCGATCGACTAGGCAGCTGTCCTTGTCAGGCCCTCCTTCTGCATCACTGACTGACAAGGGGAAATCACGTCGGAAAATCGAGATGAACTTTCTCGGCCAATGCAGGGATCGAACACCCGACCTCCAGGCTAGCGAACCAGCGCCTTATCCACTTAGCCACCGTGATCCCCAAATTTGGGGTAATATGATGACGATATGGTAAAATTGACTATCCCCCTATACCCCCTAAATCCACGCCCATGATGCCCGTCATCATTAGCCATGTCGGGGCAGAACAGTAGGCTGTTAAACCCATTTCATAACTCCGTGTGTTACATTACTGTTACTGTTACTAGTGTGTAACATTATCAGAACGCAACATTAATACCAACTCTAAAAACTCGATACCAGAATATTCCTGTAGGAATTAAATATAAATTACAGTCTCCTGTTTTCTTTGATCTGAGGTCAAAAATATTTTGATAAAATCAAGTCTCAACTGAAGCTGTTCATTCAAATCAACAAAAGCGCACATTTGTCAAATTTCTTATATTAATATTGAACCGAGCTACTGACAGGTTGGTTTGACTGACGGGCTGAGTGTTTTCTATTAAAACATTGACATTATTAAATATTTTGGTATTAAGGACAAAGAGTGTCGAATAGATAACAAATCAAAGAAACACTGCTTACCTTCGACTATACGAGTATCTAAATCCTAGTTAAAATCAGCCCATGGTTAATTCCACACGTCTTGTTTCATACTAAACCACTGGAAAAAATACAAACACATATATATAATTCATCATCCAACGGCTTACTATACGATATCGCATACTAAGTCATGTGACTTATTTTTATACACACTCGCGATTATCAAGACCGAAATGTAAACACCAGCTGGTGGCCTTATTAAATAACAAAAGACAAACCGGTCAGGATTTGTATTTGCTAAGTCAGTGTTTAATTTCCTCGGTGCTTACTTTTGTGAATGAGGTAAAGAGTTTTCGTGTGGCGTGATAATCGCGTCTTTATGTACGACAGCCACCAGCTGTTTAGGGAGGAGCCACGAGGAAAAAAAACCCTCGTCGCCGCGAAGCGTTGATCGACACGATCGGTCAATCTACTAGCATATAAATGTCTTATATGGCTTACAAATTGGACAAAAAACCTGTAAAAAGCCAACTGTGCACGTAACATTTGGTATTGTCACGTTCACATCTATATTGACAGATCTATTTATACCACGACATTTAGCCTACACATAGCACACATAGAAATTAAAACGAAGTGGGGTTTAACGTCTAACTTTTCTGCACCATGCAGTCTACTACATCTCGAAATTTAAACTCACACTTAGCATAAATAGAAATTAAATGAAATGGGGTATAACGTTCAACTTTTTTGCATCATCTGGGTAAATGAAGATCGGCATACGCCAAAAGTGTACTTTTGCCGGAACTGAATGAAATGGGGTTTAACGTCCTACTAGTATGCACTTAACCTGGGCTAATGGAAGACGGGCATACGCCATACAGTGTGCTATGAGAGAAATTTTGCCCGGGCAGCGGCGCTACGGTCCACTCTTATATCGAATTCCAACTGCCAAGGGATCTTTTAGGTGCACTCCGCCGGGATCTCGGCGTTTCGACATTCTTTTCGGCGAATGTGATGAGTTCTGTTGTGTGCACGTAAACGAGCACACCCTAGGATCTCGGGTATTTTGTTCAATCCGAGCGACTACATATTTGTAAATCGCGGCCAGGCATCTCAGCTCAGTTCCAGCACCACTGACAGGGGAAAACCATGCTAAGGAACTCAAGAAACTTTGTCGATTAACACCGCGATCGAATCCGAGACCCCTTGGATTTCACCCAGCGCAAGACTCACAGACCGACACAGATAAACCTACTTCTTGATTTAATCAAAATACTGATGCAGAATAAAAAATGTAGAACTATTAAAATGGTAATAGGAAAATTTGTACTTTTGTCATTGTAAGTTTATATTGTGTATGTTACAGTTTTTTATTCATAATGATATATGCACATAACCTTGTATTTTTTGTTATGTAATTAAGTTTCTATATTCGTATGTACTGTATGTATCTTTATGCAATACATTTTCTATACGTGTGTATGTTTATCATGTATGTTTGTGACAACAGTGTGATTTATATAATTATATTCTGCTCCCCGTTGGCGTTTTATGCAATAAAATTTTATCTTTATTCTTCAGATGTTGATAAAAAAAATTAGCGTTACTGACATTTATGATTAAAACAAACGTTTTTAATATACTCTTAAACGTCATTTCTATTTAAGCGCCATTAACCACGTGATGTACAGGAGGCGGGGTATGCTTACTTTTCTAAAACACTACAATGAGGCAATGTTTTACAAAATATCATTTAAGCGACCAATCTGATTAAACACAGATCTACATTTCGTTTCGTTTTTTATACTTTCGATGACCTACACTACCTCTGACAAGTTAAAGTGGGAGTTCACGTCCGGGTCAAACGAGCGGCTTTTGACCCTATGACGTCAGACATTGATTAATCAATCAGCGTTGACGTTTCCAATGGTTAACTCACAGTTCTGAGCTTCAGAAGGCCAAGAACTCGCCGTAACAGACCGCTTCATTGACTAATACTTCACATAAGAACACGTCAATGACAACAACTCTTCCAGATCCTAGTGTAGTAAAGACAAGTAAAACAAAATTTTGAACTATGAAAAACGAAACTAAATATGATCTATGTTTTAATCAGATTATTAAGCGACGTAAGTTCAATCACATCCCACCATTTTAGTTTAGACCCATTATCCGTGTGTTGTGCACGGGACAGGGTATGTATACATTTTAAAACGCCAGATGCAACTGCTACCTTCAAAAACACAACAGTGTGTTATCTTGTTTCTTATAAACGACGGAAGGTCCATCAATTCCGCTATATTTATGTAACTACAATGGGAGATGCTAATTGTATAGGCCGTTTGGGGAGGTTCGGGAATTTCCGGAGTTCAAAATCGCCGCTTTATATAAATGAGTATTTTGGGGAAAACTAACCCAAACCCTAACCCTTTTAAGAGGTGTAAAAGGTAAATAAGATCCAAGTTCAGTCTATTAAAAAGGGTTATGGTTAGGATTAGGGTTAGTATTCCCCAAAATAAAGCGGCCATTTTGAACTCCGGAAACACGCGAACCCCCCAACCAGGTCATAATTAGCATCTCCCAACCACAATACCAAAGGCATTTGGTAGAAGGTAACGCCCTCCACGTATTATCCAGTTTAATGGTGGCGTATCTGTTTCTGTTACGATAACCTTCACATGTAAAAACTATAGGTAAGAGGAGTTGTAGGGTTAATTTAGCCAAGGCATGGTGATATTAAAACATGATGCCAAAATAACTTCTGTTTCCTTTTACACATCGACTATCTTACAACGCGACCTCTAAAGTCTTTTATCATTACAAGTTTCTTTTGGCAAGTTTATCATAGTATACATTCTAACTGGTCGTATTAATCCGCTAGAAAACACCAATAATTCACTATAAGGGGTGTAGTAAGAGGAGGTGCAAGGGGCGAGTAACTCTTACCCTAATGAAAGAGAGCCCACCTTCCCAAACCGGTGAATTCAGTAAGCGACCCCCACTCACCCCCAAACAAAATGCCAGATCGAACATTATATCGAGTCCAGGATTTAGACCTTAGGGGAGTATGCGGATGTGAGGGCACATAAGGTTAGGGGGTCCCTCAATAGAGAATTTAAATTACATGACAAATAAAAGAGTGAATTGAAATCAATGACGAACACCATTTGGCGGAAAACAAACTGTTATACTATTTTATAATTATTAAAAATTTCAAAAGAAAGTCTGGGTTGGGCAGGAATAAATTGCCCCCTTTAAAATCCCCCTTGATCGAGTCACCATATTTTCTTTAAAATAAACAACACAATCAAATGATTCGATTTAGGAGGTTGAAGTTTGTTTAAGATTAAATCTGATTTCATCTAGAAAAGCTCACAATTATATTCTCCATTTCTACAATTCTGCAACTGAGAAGGCCTCAAATTCTGCAGACGACGTAACTTAATCAATAACGTCACACGAAACCTTCCATCAATAATTGAGCAGAACACGATTCTTCAAACAAACTTAACAGTCCATAGTATTAAATAATAAATCAGATTTATATCTGATTTATGATTGAATAAAACGAAACGAAACTCTAAAAAACTAATCCAAAAAGAATATTTTTTCAACACGAATTTGTCAAAGATACCCTTGCAGACGTTGCAAATCTTTGTGATTTTTTTTGTGTGGAGGAAACCTGATAAGACAGATTTGAAGACCTGGGTAGAATGTCTATACTATGTGTATAAAACATGTGTTTCTGTGTAGGTCGAGGAATGGTAGATATTGTTATATAATATCCAATGAGTCATTTTTATGAGGTTTCTGCCGTCATTCTTAGCGAACCACTTGTAATCCTGCAGCTTTACAGATAAATATAAAAATACAGATGTTTGAGGGGAGAGATTCGCATCTCGTTTCTTTAGGATTTCTTTATTACAAATCATTAAAAGCACTTGTATGGCGTAAATGTTATCTTCTTTTTTAGTTTGCTATCTTACATCAAAATAAAAAAAAACAGCAAATAAATCTTTATAAAATATTTGGATGTCGACTTTGAAGAGTTAACGGGTATACTGTTGTGAAACTAAAGTAATAGACTCAAAAAGATTCGAGTCTTTAATTTGATACATTAGCCATTAGCTAGGTTCTTTTTTTCTTCTTTTTTATAACAGCCCAATCTGTAATCAAGACATCTTATCTTACTTTAAAGATACAACCTTACTTTGACCAATAAATTACATAAATTTCATTGAGTATACTAAATTGCAACCAGAAATTTAACATGAGAAATACATAGTGGTAAAAGGGCATGTTTATCACTGCTTATTCTATAGAAGTTTGGGCGGTTGGATGGCCGAATGGTTGCTGCGCGTGCGCTGTATCATAAGGTCTGTCATTGAGTCAACTGGCATGGTTTCAAATCCCCAGTTATACACGAAAAGGAGTAGGGTAGTATGTTTATCCTCGTGGGTTTCTCTTGGTTCTCCGGTTTCCACCCACTGCTAAAGACCCCTACACGCAAGCGAATTGTTGAAATACAATTTCACCTAACATGTGTCTTTCTAGAAAATGTCCCTCCAATGGTTGTCTCCTGATTTTTACAACTACCCCTATCCCCAAACAAAGCAACCCTCTCGCAAGAAAAGACAACTCGGCCAAAGTTCAAAAGATGAATTGTTCTCCAAATTAATCTAACTTTTTACAGATAAGTTTCAAAAATAAAAATAAAAAATATCCTAAGAGATATATGTATCCTATGAATGTTAAGTATGTGTGAGTTATCTATAAAAGTATTAGAGAGATAACAATCAAAGACAAGCACTAACTAACGCACGTGTTGTAACCCATTAAACTCTAAATAACAAACCCTAACAAACTTGTTACAAACAATAACTTCATTCTCTTCTCAACTGTCTTAGATAGTAGAAAGAGTGTGAAAGATACATCAAGATTTTAATCAACAATTTAAAGGGGCATCTTCATGTATCAGGAAATCGGGTGAAATTCTTTATCACCCAGCTAACTACACGTGTAGCTAATATTCACACTTAAAATATATCGTTCCCTTGAGAGTATTTTTTCAATATATTCTGCTTGATTACGTAAGTGATGCGGTTACACCTTATCTGTCAAAATATATAAATATGGTAAAATAATACAAGACAGGGATGACAAACAAAAATTAAGTTTAATCGAAGTAGAGCTACAAAAACAAATTGAGCAAACAAAAAAACTAAAAAAAAACCGGAACGGATAAGTCGTTACAAGATTAATTGAAAATGAAATGAAATGAATAACATGGGGTTTAACGTGCTACACCAACCGGGCAAGTTTGAAATGTGAGACTAACCAAATTAAAACGGTACAAATTTTTAATTCTTGCGGGGTCTCTTTAAATCGTGTGACGTATAAGTGAGCCGAAAAATAAGAAATGAAGTGGTGTGAATGATGCGATGAGTTTTAAACAATTTAACTCAAGATAAAAAGAAAGACACTTCTGTTAAGTCTACTTTTTACATACTAATAAACTAACCAAAATAGACTACACAAGGAATGGAGATATTTATTTTTATTTCATCCTTTTATTGTCAATGTCAAGCGGTTACAAAACATGTTTAAAAGAAACGAAAGAGGCGGAAAGTCCTAGAAATACTCAAATATTGCCATGCTGATTTCGACTTAGAAATAATTGTAGCTTTCCGCCTCTCAATTTACTATAGGTACTTTACATACACGATAAAGGTTTTTCTAAACATTTCAAGAGTTTTTCACAAAATGCTTTTATGGTTTACAGTACACACATAGAGACTGCATTAAAGACATAACTTTAAAGGTGGCCTGGTTCTAAAGACACGATTTACCAGGTGTGTGGCCCATTGAAATTGTAATAGAATGAAATGAATATGCTTTAGAACGAAATTGAAATCTTAAAATGTGTAAGTGCAATGTCGAGATGAGAAATGGGTGTTCAAAGAAGGCTTGAGTCTCCTAGACACGTTTAAACAGATGTTCACCAATAGGTTTCAGGAGAATAAAACCAGGGAAAATCAAGTGTATAAGTGTCAGAATCAAAGAAGGCTTAAATACTTCTTAAATATCCAAATAAAGGGACTGGATTCAAATTGGCAATTAAAAAAACGACCAATGTAGGTTAACAAGATTTAATCAATTTGTTTTGTTATATAATCTTTATAAATGGCTTCACCATGCAACTTCTATATATTCATTCTAAGTTTACTAAAATGTCATTGTGCTTGGTAACGATAAGAGGATACTTGTCGAAACGTCGTGCTTTTTGAATAAACCAGTGATTGATTTCCACAAAAAAAACGTGTTCTGTTATTGTAACGAAAGAATCAACAGACTCAGACTTGAAACTGTGCATATTCTGAAAACCGAATAGATGTTGTTTTCCTTTCCAAAGCGTGGCAGTGGGGTGGGGTTAATGTATGCCCGTTGGATCATAGGGTCTGTCATTTAAAGCGTATTATTGAAATAAAATTGAACTATGTGTTAGTGCCAAATATCTCAAACACAACAAAACAACAACAAAAAACTGCCGAAACGTCGCTCAGTCATACACCGGGACTGTGTTACAAGGAATTACGTGGTTACGTATTAAAACTGATCTTGGAATCCAACGAGAAGATTTTAATTTATTAGGCAATTAAATCGTATTATAAGTGGATCTTTAATCAAATTTACACATACCGTGAAAGGTTCCTGCACCAAGTCATTCAATTAACAAACCATTATTGGCATTATCTACAACCCACAGACATAAACTGTACAGCAAGGAAGTTAGAGATTTGTTTTAAAAATAATCACCACAAACTGCACCATAAAATAAAGCTTAAAGGTTTTAAGTAATTTCCTCTCGACTGAAGCAATAAACACGTTTATTTCTGTTCGCTTGACATACGAATTTATGTTTTTTATGTTGTTCTAATTAAATACAGCATCTGTAATGCATTCTATCGCACGTGTGTTTGTCTATAGTCTATGTCAATAAGTAAGAATAGATTGGCTAAGTTAAAGATGCATTATGTAAGAAATAAAGCTGCATATTGCAAGTCATTTATGTAGCTTCAAATATTATATAAATTCTCTTTCGACATTTATCCACAAGACAAGCCTATAATTGACTCTCTAGGGTATCGGAGGGCAGAGAATATCTTAAAGATGCATCAAGTAAGAGTTAAATCTGCTCATTGCAGGTTTTTATTTTGGGTTCAAATATTACATAAATTATTGTTTAGCCATTCGAATGCCCATGATAAAAGCCAATAAACAACTCTCCAGACCATCGACTGTCATCAACTCTCTAGATCATCATCGGATGACAGAGATATTGATTGGATTACACAATGCTTGAGATATCTTCATCAAACTTTCGTTCATAATCATAACAACGATATTTAACAACCGAGAGTATTTGCGTTATTTCTTGTCAAAACTTCAAACATTCTTAACTTCGGTAAGAATAAAGTAATTTAAATGAAATTTTCATGGTCTAGAGAGAGAGGGAGGGAGGGAGAGAGGGAGAGATAGAGATAGAGAGAGATGGTCTTAGGAAGTGGGATGATCATGAGGACCCGGAGAAAACCCACGAGATTGGGCAGACGACACTACTCCTTGTAATGTACAACCGGGCAATCGAAACCACGCCAGTTAACCCAATGACAAACCTTCGGCCACCTAACCCTTTACATAATGCATCTTTAAGCATCAACACAATGCATTAATAGCGTCGGTACATAGACATGATTCTATATTGGTGGGTTTGTGAATTTGAACTTTATAAAAAGAGATGTTTTATTTTTGGAAATAGTAGACTTTGATCACGAGAAGAACAAAAGTGTTTTGTTCAGAACGCTGATCGTTGAACCCTGTGTGTGTCCGGGACTGTATCGTCAGGCAATAAGGTAGGGTGTTATGTAGTGGTTCACACGAATAGCTTCCCGGTAATGCGAATCCCTTCTGGTTCATGCGTTTGAGGCCAACGGTCAAAAAGGGTGAGATTGTAGGGAATGAAAATGGTAAAGGTTTATTATAGACGATTGAGAATGTTTAAGAGTGATTGTTGTAGACAAATGAGAAATGATCAAGAGAGGTTATAGGTGAATAAGAAATGGTTAATATTTAGTGCAGTTGGAACGGGTTAAGATCGCCTGTAGGCAAATTTAGAAATAGTTACAGGCGCGTGGCCGGGGTGGCTGAGTGTGTTTGTGTGGCCGAGGGTGGGGAGGGGATTTGGGTGCTCACCGTAAAAACGTCATAAGATTAACATACGAAACATTGTCACCATGTTGGATTCGCTCCACTATAACCATGCTTATATATTGTCTCAGAGCTTCTGACACTGGAACAATTCGAGGTTAATCCCCCAGACCTCACGCTAACCATGATGTTGTCTCCACCTTGGACACCCTGTCGTTCATATTCATAGACGCACCCCCGGGCTAAGAGATGATTGTAGGTAAATGAGCTATGGTTATTGTAAGAGAACGAGTACCGGTATTTTTACTATCATTTTCCCAATACTAGTATATCGACACTATGACGTAAAATCGATAATATTCTTACATAAATTCCTGATTGAATGAATGAACAATGTTATAAATAAACTATAAAAAGGTTTTCCCATGACTTCAAAATAATCGCAACACAAACAGTATGTCGAACAGAAACCATGGTGGTCTGACAAAATCGATAAAAATACAATTTATTGAGTAGATTACAGGAGATCGTATGGTGGAAAAAATTCAATAAATTCTGCGGTACCATGCTGTTTTATTCGGTTTTTATATCAATTATGACTCGACCCTCCAGTACGATTTGATTCGGTTTTTATGTCAATTATGTCTCGATCCTCCAGTACGATCATTTCACAAGTGTTATCTTGATCACGCGTCTGCGAATATCGATATTTGGTATCCAATTTCAACACAATGAAGCTGTTGATTTCTGCTGCATGTGCAAATAATTGTCTGCATTTATGTTTAACATTGTCTTTTTTTTTTTGCATGAAAGATAATTTAACATCCAGTATTAACGCCAGTAATCAGGTGGGAACATCCATCGCATTAGAACAAACACGCCATGTGGTGGAATACATTACATTTCTGTGTTGCTGTTCCAACAATGTACCAACTTCCTGTTTACAATACCAGTGTTATGAGTAGTCTACTTGTGTTTCGTTCTTTGTGTGCGTTTAACTAGAGGTCACTCTCTGACCATTGTCCCCGACCACTGGTCATTCTTATCGGAACAATTATAATCCCATATCCAATTTAATTGCGCGTGCATTAATATTCATACACCTATTCACACACGCGCGGATATTGATTGACACATTGTTTGAAATATATTCATGAAATCTCATCAATTCTGGCTTATTGTTATATTGAGAGGTTTCCATTTTGTTATGCAGGTATTGAAATGGCGGCTCGTGGTTGCTTTGTAACATGCACGTGTAATATTGTACACGTCCGTTACATTATTTAGTAGTTGTTTATTTAACATTTTGGCAGATGTTTTTATTCTGCTACTACCTCCATGAATCATATATAACATGTTATTATATACATATAAATGTGTGGTCCAAGGCTAACTATTACACATATCTGACGTAAATCTGATAATCAAATCGTACTTGTGTGGAAATGTGTTAATCTTTATAACAGTGGAGATTTCACCTTCTGTTTTCATCAGATTCGACATAAAACGATCCAGTAGGCCTGTAGGGGGCGTAAACGGGGACCAGTGCCCGATTAAGCTTGACTGGCATGCAGGACCAGATTAAGCTCGAAGAGTTAAGAGTAACGCCGCTGTCCGGTAGAGTTCCCCTTTTTCACCGGTTGATGAAAGACATGGGACTTTAGAACCCTGTTCATTTCATTTCTATTACCGAAAAAGAATATTATAAGATGAAATCCGGTCTAAGAATATTATAAGATGAAATCCAGTCTAATAAAAAACAAACAGTTGTAATCTATGTACAGCAGACGTTGAAGATAAATTTGAACTTATTTATGTTCTGTTGGGATTCGTCCGGTCCGTGCTGGCTTACCGATAGATAAAACAATTCTGGCAATGTAAATATTTTTTCGGGCTCCACAATATACTTCATGCATAAGGGGGCAAGGCACGAGCTTCAACTAGGGGTAGGGGGGGTCTCCCCAAGAAATTTGTGAAATTCGTAAATGCAGTCTGGCAGTATTTCAGGCACTGATCGTCTGTCAAGGGATCTTTTACATGCACGCCAATGTGTACACGGGCCCTCGTTTTTTCGTCCCATCCGAACGACTAAACAGTTTTCCTTCGCAGGCGCTCCGTCCTGCACCACTGATATTCTTTCTCGGCTAACATCCGGAAGCGACCTCAAGGCTAGCAAGCCAGCGTCTTACTCGCTTACTCACTTAGCCACCGTGCCCCCCCCCTAAAAACTGTTAAAATATCTAAATTAACTTGCGCATTTAATATAATAAAAAGTTGAGTTAAGACAAATTAGTCTGAATTACATAGACTTGTTACTACTTAACAAAAACTTCCCAAGTAAAATGAAATAGCTATAGGCTTATATGTAATATTAAATATACTTTCAGGTGAATATTACTATAATAATAACAAGAACCACACACATGGCAATAAAACACACGTGCCAATATTCATAGCTTATTAGTGTAAATACGTCTAATAACTATATATTAAGAAACGTTTCACGAATATCAATAAAACTCCACGCTGTCAATATCAGCATCTATATATATTAAAGTATAGATCAAGTACAAGTACGTCTTTGTTTACTGTAGATAAATGCATAACATTTTTTTAAAAAATACGTCCAGGTAAAAAATTCGCTATATACTTCATTCTGAAGTACATTAAGTCATATATAAGCTAGCTGACTGCCCTCTATAGGCGTCTTCAGATATAATATATATAGATATTATGACAACTACTTATTTAAAATAGAACATTTTCACGAAAATAAATAAAACTTCACGATGTCAACATTAGAATCATTATGCATAGCTATAATAAATAAAGATCTAATAGCAACTAAATATTATTTAATGTGAACACTATTTAGTCTAAACCGTTTTTTTAGCACTTCGAATTTTGTCTAATGGTTTGGATTGTTCGTACTTGGTTTTATTTCAAGAATACAAATAAAAATTCACGCTCTCAATATAAGCATCAATATTCATAGCCATAGTTTGTAATATATATATATGACCAAAGGTACATGTATATACATAAAGTTAGAGAATGATTGACATGTTACTGTATATCTACAATGATTTTATTACCTACCTGTCCACGTATTACCTACTTCTAGAAACAAACAAACCATTCACTCTGTAGTTAAATCCTTTACACTAATATCACTTTATACCGTTACTGCACGTACTGTATCACACCAAATAAAACCCACCTACACTTAGCATCATCGTAAACAAGGTACACGGGCAAACTATATTCTAATAACAACTAAAACATGTCATCCTCGTAAACCAAGTACCCATTAAATCGGTATGTAATATCAACTAAAACACATATCATCGTCGTAAACTAAGCACATCATCATCGTAATACCATGTAACCATTCAACAGGTATTTTTATATTTTAATATCAACTAAAACACATATCATCCTCGTAAACCTGGTACACAGTCAACTGATTTTTTAATAACCTGTTAAAGGCCAACCGATATTCTTATAATCCTTTAGGGGCATTCAGTAACTGGATAGGGTAATAAACTATATAACACATACCCACGCCTATTACATAGCATTATCGTAAGCCGGGTACACAGTGAAACTGTATCTAAATACCAATTAAAACGACGTATCATTAGCGCTCGTGGAACTGGAACGCATAATTGGCGATAAAATTTTGTTGATTGATCGAACCTATTTCATGAGATTGGATCTTTCACTAGAGAAATTATAGGTGTTTTGTAAAACGCCCAGTGACCTCCGATAGTAAATGTAGGCCTACTGAGTTTATCGTCGAGTGGCCTAATGATGGGATGAAAATATGTGACACATCGATAACAAGGGGCAAGGTGTCAAGTTTTACCAAAACCGTTATCATTATAGTCCAGGTCATCAAGTTATTATATCTTCAACTACATAGAGACAACTTAACGACCAAGACTATGTAAAACAAACCACTACTTGCTCTTGAATGCGATGTCATTTATTTTGGAAGTAGACACTACACCAAAAAAACAACCAACTAACATTGTCCTCTAAATAATTCAAACGAATCAAAACTTTTTTTCATATAATAATTCTTAGAAATATTTCTCTGACAAAAGAATTAAGAACCATAAATAGATGATTCCAAGGTTAAACTGTACTTCGTAAATCCTTTCAGATTTCAATTGTTTTAATAAGGGCAGCCACATTGTTTGGTGTAACGAAGGTTGAAAGAATTTCTCATTAGTTTGAGTTGAACGAGAATGTGTAGAGATAACACGACGACAAAGGCCAAATACAAGCAAACGAAGGTATGTTAGAATTTCAACCTAATACTCATCTAGAAAACCTGCCACCCGCCCTCCCTCTCTCTCTCTCTAGACGTCCAGATAACGAACAGACCAAACACATTGTAGATATCATTGATATGTCAAATTAATTCCCTTGATACAATAACATGCTGGTCTAGAATGGTGATTGTTTCCATACTAACTCACAGAATAACACACAATACCCCACAACTCTCTAATAATAGTACATAAAAAAACAAACTTAAAATAGTCTCTCTCCCAACCACCAGATAAATGAATATACGTTTTTGCACTTGTGGGGTAATGAATTTAGGCATACGACATGTTTTGTACTAAAGGGGAATTTTTTTCTCAGACGACCCAAAATTTTACTGCTCTACGAATTCCAACTCTCTTCCAACACGGGACCTCTGTTTTCCATTCTATCCGAACTAGACTCATTTCCTTTTGTCAAGTCCCCGTCCAGCGTCAGTAACACGTGTAAACCAGACGGGAAAATTCCAGGTACTTTCTCGGAAAACATCGAATCTGTGACTGTGACTTCCTGTGTAAAGAACCAGGCTCCACCCCGATACAAAGTGTTTAGACAATATAATTACTAGTAATTCATTACAATGATATTGGTCATGGGTACTGTACAAGGCAGGCCATACTTACATATTACAGAACACCTGATACCACTTTAGGAAGTTTACGGTCATAAAATAACAGAACGAAATGATAATCAAGTTTAATCAGAGTAGGAAGTTGACTTTGCTGACACTATCTTGTTCTCCTTGTTTGTTTAATGTCAAATACAGATCCTCCAACCACTGGTCTTGCAACCACCATTGTTCAAATAACAGTTTAATGTAACTACATGTATATACTTATACGAGAGAAGGGGAGAGAAATGGGTTTAAATGTCCGCTCAACACAAATTATGTCATTTCAAGACTAATATATGTACCGTTTTATTACGCATGCGCGTCTTGAATAGTGGATGTGGGGACAAGCAGAAGACCCATGGATTACCCATGACGTTGAGCAAGTGCCCCTACTTCCTGACCTCTACGTCACTTGACTCAATGACAGACCATATAATCGAAAGCGCAAGCATTGAACCCTTCGACCCCCCTTAAATCAATATATACTGATGTAAATGATTCGTTGACAGTATTCAAAGTTTTCCCGGGGTAGTGTGAAGGTACGTTTATACCTCACTTTCTGGATACATTAGGTAATCTTTAAATGAGAGAACAACATCAGATGAACAGTGTAATGTCTGTTTTAAGATTACCTTAATTTATGCTGAAAGTGAGGTATAAAGGAACCTTCACAATTGGGGGAGATTCCGGATACATGGTGTTAATGTTTTCCGGTAATAAATAGTTTCAAGGATAGTTCCAGCCTTTAGTTATTATCGAAGATTTACACTGCTACAGTATTGTTATGACCGTGACATAAAATCACCACGGAAAGCAACGTACACCAAACATAATTAAATCAGTGTTTACGTGTAAAAAAAATCGTGGCAATACAAGTTTCTTGTATCCTTCTACTACAGTGCATTCAAATGAAAGTGTCGTTACCGAATCAAGGGGGGGGGGGGAGGCTGACCTGGTCTAGAGTGCTACGCTTCGACCTCTAGCTTCGACCTCTAGCGGGCCGGTCACCTCTGGCTCGCGGCTGTGGTTTCGAGCCCTAGTGTGAGCGTATGTGACATGGAGATAGGGGCGCCTTCTAAACCTCGTGGGTTTCCTCCGGGTACTCCGGTTTCCTCCCACTGCTAAAGACCCCTACACCCAAACGAATTATTGAAATAAAAATTGAAAACCATACGTTAGTCCCAAAATGACATAGTTTGTGTCGAGTGGACGTAAACCCCATTTCTCTCTCTCTCCCGAATCAAGTGCCGCCTTTAGGTTATTGTCGAGCTCAAATAAAGAGCTAAAAGACGACAAAACAACCAAAGCGATACACTATAATCCAAATACATTTTTTCCACTACAATCCCCTTTCGTGTTTATTTTCCTCCCCAAAAGATGCCTAAATCCCCTGGCCCTTTCCCACTAATCGTATTAAATATAGTCCGGTGACATGTCACGTTAAATGCAGATAGCAGGGCTGCTAATTTTGCCGCCTAAAAGATGCCTAAGTCCCTTTTCTTCACTAATCGTATTAAATCAAATCACCAATGACATGTCGCGCTAAATGCAGCTATTATTATTGTTGTTTATTTTGTCTCCAAAAATATATCCCCCTTCACACTAATCGTATTAAATAAAGTCACCATTGGCATGCCATACTAAATCCGATTATACCCTAGTCACGTGGATTATCTGATTATAGGGGTCACAGGTCAATAATTGAGTATATGAGATGTATTTACTTTACTAAGGAAGAGAAAATATAGCCAGCTTAATATCAAAATAAACCTCGAATTGAGGGATATTTATTACTAAAGAGATATTCCATCACAGTCAGTCACTTACTGTGAATTACATATCCGCCATCAAATATAGACCCTTAATTGTTTAATAATGTTTAAGCCAAATTTCATGCGTAGTAAAACATCTTTGTCAAATGAACAAATTGTGATTTACATGTTTAGAAGAACGTCACGTGGTCTGTTGAACACCTGTGTGCTACTAGTCAAATGGAACCTATCAATTTTATAATCAAAAAGGCAAGAGGCGAGTTTACTAGTCAGATGAACAAATTGGGAATTTAACAGTCAGGTGAACAACCTGTGAAGTTTATAGTCAGATGATCAATCTGTAAGTGAGTTTTATGGTCAGATGAACAACCTGTAAGTGGGTTTAATGGTCAGATGAACAATCCGTGAGTTTTATAGTCAGATTAACAACCCGTGAGTTTTAAAGTCAGATGAACAACCCGTGAGTTTCAAAGTCAGATGAGCAGTCTGTGAGTTTCCAAGTCAGATGAACAACCCCTGAGTTTCCAAGGCAGATGAACAACCCGCGAGTTTTAAAGTCAGATGAACAATCAACAAACGTGTTAAGCTTTAATTGCATTTGATAATTATCTTTGTTTCATATTCTGTATATATTTGCCAACAATTCATATATTTGTATCATTTGCTTCGTATCAAACTCGGTAATTGTGTATCCATAAAATTGTACCCTGTGTCAGATGAACAACCTGTAAGTTTAAGTATTGGGCTTGGCTGTTACATTGGACAACTTGTGAGTTATAATGTTAAGGGGCCGGTTGCTCAAAGCTCCCTTATCTTTTAACGATCGGTTAACTTTAACGGAGAGAAAGAATGTTGCTGGAAATAAAGGCCCCGAACATTGTGTGTTTCAAATTTTTACTACAGATTTATGCTAATATATAATACAGTGTTCTATAGTGTTTCTGTAGTAAATTTAACGGACAGTTAACAAACAACACGTTACCAAGATATGTCCGTTAAAGTTAACGGATCGTTTAAAGATAACGGAGCTTTGAGCAACCGGCCCCAGATGAACAACTGGTGAGTAATGCTGACAGGTTCATTTGACATTATAGTAGAACCCATTAATACGTTTTATTATGAAACACGACGGGTATCAGGGGACACACCTTGCACACGTGGTGTTATAGTAAACAGACTATAGTATATATTTTAATTAACATTACGGTGACAACATGTTATTATATACAATATAAATACAGATCATAAGAGGTGAAATACCGCAAACTACTGTTATATTGACAATATCATCTTTCATTTATCCACAGGTCATCAGTATTCATTATAACTTTATCTCAAATACGCGCCAAAAACACCGAGAACTCTTCTCAAATAAATAGCATATATATCTCACTAACATAGTTCTGTACATTAAATATCTTATAGTTAGTGTATTATAGACTCATTTAGATTGGCACGTTAAGAAATACACAGAAATAAGATACGGATTAATTTCCTACGTTTCTGAAAGTGTGTGTGTGTGTGTGTGTGTGTGTAGGGGGGGGGGGGGAGTTATGCGTGTGCATCATAAGGTCTGCCATTTAGTCAAGTGACTTGGTATCGATATTCCACGCTTGTGTACATGACAAAGAGTTTGGCCGCCTGTCGAGCCTCGTGCTAAAGACCTCTACGTGCATGCGAATTAGTGAAATGAAATTGAACCAGGCGTTAGTCCCAAAATGACCTAGTTTGTGTTCAGCGGACGTTAAGCCCATTTATTTAGATACTGTTCCTTCCCAGGCCAAAGGGAAACCATGCACGCTGGTAAATTATGGGGTGATAAATCGGCCAAGATAAGGATCGAACCCCGGACCCCGTGGTTAATAGGCCGGAACATTATAGACTCGTCCGGGGGGTTGGATGGCTGAATGGTTAACGTGTGCGCGTTGTACCATAAAGCATGTCATTGAGTCAACTGGCGTGGTTTCGATTCCCCGGTTGTACGTGACAAGGAGTAGGATCGACTGTCCAACCCCGTGGGTTTTCTCCCCGGACCCCGGTTTCCTCCCACTGCAAAAGCCCCCTACGCGAAACGAATTATTGAAATAAAATTAAACCATGTGTTTGTCCCGAAATGACCCCATTTCTCCTCGCTCTTTCTCACACGATATACTCAGGTCACCATATGGAATTAAAACCGAGACCGTTTCGATTAGACTTCTCTAGTCTTTGTGAAGCAATGATGTAATAGTATTCCATAGAAAGTATTGTGACCTGTGGATTTCCAGTTCAATTACTAAATGCCATTGAAACAATTTTTCCTGTAACCGAAAGGCAGATTTATGAGATTCCACCTAAAACTCAAATTTCTGAAATATGGAATTCCGTGAACCCCATACCTTGTAGAAATCTCGCCCAGTTGACCATAGCAACATACCAAGACGTAAATCGGCCACTTTCTCGCTCTATTACCACCAAGATATAAACATATCAGCCGTTAATACAGGGATTTGTGGCAAACCAAAACTAATTTAAATCCCTGATTCCTATCTTGACCTTTCTCCCGCTAACGATTTGGTATTTTCATTTTAGATGGACAACACATGGTATATTGTATTTCCTGTGGTCGGTATCGGTTTAATATATGTACAATATATAATTAATTCCGCGGTTCAAAAGGTACACGAATTTCATTGACATTAATATTTATACCCACGTCTCTCTTGATGTTATATTTCTATTTTGAAAAAGAAACATTCGGCACCGAATAAAAAGTCAAATACTGGTATAACAACTAGGCCATTTCGGAACTAACATATCGTTGCTGAAAAGAAGTCAGCTAGTTGTAAAGAGAGAGCGAGAGAAAGAGCGAGATGGAGGGATGACAACGTCCACTCGTCACAAACTAGGTCATTTCGGGAAATATATGGTTGAATTTTATTTCAATAATTAGATTCCACGTAGGGGTCTTTTAGCTACGATGTTTGACAGGCGACTGCAAGCGGTGAATCGAAATCACGCCACAGACCTTTGACGCACGTTTAACTATTCGGCCAACCAACTCCCTACTTATAAAGCGACAGGTGTCTTTAGTGAGATTTTGTAATAGTATGAATAAATTTTTAAATATTTTAATGTATTTTTTGCTCGCTGTCTGTTAAAGCCCCAATACCACTCTTGTTGTAACTGAATAATATGTTCCAATCTTTATTCTGGTCAACAATTTGTACTATTTTAAAATTAAAAAATGATACAAATTTCATCTTAACACACCTAATTTTAAAAATTGGAAAAATAAGGTGTGTTAATGATGAAATTTGTATCATTTTTTAATTTTAAAATAGTACAAATTGTTGACCAGAATAAAGATTGGAACATATTAATCAATTACAACAAGAGTGTTATTGGGGCTTTAAAAATTGGAAAAATTCAACTACATGCCGTAACATGGTTTGAAAAGCCTTGCGTCAGCACTTTCAAATGTAACTTGGATTTAAACATATTTTCGAGCCCTCTGGACAAGTAAGATAGGTTGTAATTGATAATTTACACAACAGGTAGGACACTTAAACATCTTGTAGTTAGAATAAGGCTAATTTTTTTTCTGGACCTGTCAAGCAAGCAAGAGTGTTATTGACACTTATATATGATATCGCGTCATCACCTACCGACGATTCGGCGACATGTTTTCCTTATGCAACCCGAATATTAGTTCTAAACATTTTTAAATAAAATGTTATGGTTGACTTTTAAAAAAAACCAACGTTTCCACGGATATCAGTATAATAAATCTTATTTTACAGTGTAAACGGTGTGATCCATTGAAAAGACCAAGTGATCCTAAAATGATAAATTAGGCATCTAAAGAGGAAAATAGAAAGCACGTCCATCATAAATCTTTGCCTCATTGAGGAAGAAATAGATAAATATGAAAGTAAAATGGGATAAATTGTGTCTATACTCGTAGTTTTACGTTAATCTTTGACCATTTTTATGATTTATTGAAACCCAGAAACCTAATTGAGAAGAGTAGAAAGATAAAGTAGTTATGTTACCCTTCTTTCCATGATTTGATTAATTATAAAAATATTTCTAACAAAACTCTTTTCTAAAAATACACGATTGGGTATAAATCAACCACAAAACGTTGCTAGTAAAATAAACCAGTAATTCTTATCCGTAGAAAAATAGAATGAAATGGGGTTTAACGCCCTACTATTCTACACCGACTGAACTAATAGAGAGAGAACGGGGAGGGGTTTACCGTCCACTCGACACAAACTAGATCATTTCGGGACTAGCATATGGCTTAATTTTATTTTAATAATTCACTTGCGCGTGGGAGAACCTGGAGCAAACTCACGAGGTTAGACAGGCGATCCTACTCCTTGTCACGTACAGCCGAGGATCCAAACACGACGTAATATGCAAGACTAAAAAGTCCCCCATACTAGGCAAGAACAGTGTATTCTTTAGGTCCTACCATAGCTTATATCTAATTGCTCTTCATCTGTCTAGCCCTGGTCTAAAACGCTCAGCTATGTATCAAATGTTATTTGAAAAGGATATTTTGAAATGGTGTCACTCGTCAAATACCGATTAATCTTACTTGTACCAACATTTGTCATTTGATATTTTAATCCGACCAATAACGCTATTTAATAGACAGCTTGAAGTATATATACACAAATTATTAAATATTACTATACTAATATTTTATACAAAGACCCCCCAACCATTACCCCACCACATCCACTCTATATATCTTACATTAAAACTAATCCCTTTGAAACCCTATACAGGTGTATAGATAGTGTATTACAAAGGTATCTTTGTAAGGGCGGGGTCATTTAGTGCAAAAACTAAATGCTATGACACGTTCTTAATAAGAGTCAACCATGCGTGTAAATAAAAGAACTCGTGTTCAACATCTACTTGATGAATAATTAACTCATATGAGAGCCAGCTTTTAAACACATAGATATCATTTTAATATTAGTCAAGCGAATATCTTAATGAATATTTAACATAGATTTGATATACAGCGATAACAGACTGGTTGATTGTTCACAAACCATCTGTTACGTTTGTCCAGTGTCCACTACAAATAGACGATTAATAGATTTACTTTGATATATGATTTGTATTAATTAAAGATCGTATCTCAGGGTTCCGACGGCTTTGTGAGGTAGCTTATGTACAATGATGATAATTTGAATGGGAAAAGCCCCAGCTTTTTTTTTTGGCAAGATCCACAGAGTTAACAATCGTATAAAACATCTGTGTGTAAACTGAGAGACATCTGTCTTGTAAATGTAAATAAGCATTTCCACAATACAAAATAAACGTTCTATTTTTCTTTGAGCGCGGCATTTAGCAATTGACTCACGTAATACAAACATAAAACGATAATATGGAACATAATTACTGTTTTGATTAAAGCAGCGTTCCTTCGGGCGTTCTCTCATTTGCTTGATAACGCTGAGAGAACATTCAACGAAACGCGGCTTTAATTGAAATAGTAAACATATATTATACAAGAGCTAAATTTGCCTGTTGCATGTCTTTCTTTAGGCCTGAAATGTTATCTAAATTATTAATTAGACATTAATTAACTCATCCAGAACATAATCAACTCTCGATGGCATCGCTAGCCAGCGACAATTGTTGCATTAGGATCGGATTTGCTGCTCAATTTTCATTCATAATTAAATCATGGAAAGGACAATCGAGACCATGTATCTTATCGTACCGACTGTAGTAATGATGACCGAGACTAGGCCCAAAAATCTCTGTTCAGAGTGGATCAATTTGACTGTTTTTGTGTTTAAATATTCGATCGTTTAAATAAGACACATTTCAAATATTTCCCTTTGATTAGTAAATTTCCATGTATTTACCTAATAATTGTAATTTATCATAAAATTGGAAACGCTCCGCCGATTGTAGTAATGGACAGGACAGGTGCCGATTGGAGTAATGGACAGGACAGGTACCCCTTGTTACATGTACAGGTGTTCGATCATACACCAAGTTTTAACTACTCTGTATTAAATAAAATAGTTCCACTTTACAGAACGTTTTATACTTTACAAACAGAGCGTATACTCTCAAGTTTGAATGGAAACATAAGCAACAAAAATAAGTATATATAGGTTACGTGAGTCACCCCCAACGTGTTTAACCAGTCCAATAATATAGGTCAAATTCAGGTTTCTAAACCAACCGGGAAAATGAAGACGACCATACACTATGCAGTGTATGATTTGAGGGAAATTTGCCCCCCCCCCCCCACCGACGGCGCTACGACATAATCTCATATCAAGGGTTCGTTAACGTGTTGTTAATGGAATACACAGAAACTTGTTTTGTTGTTCTATCCGAAGGACTAGAGGCTCTATAATTGCCGGGCGTTTCCTCCTGCACCATGTCCAAATCAATTCTACATAGAATATACCATGTATAAAACAGACCCAGGACCGTACAGGCTGACCGACGGATCCACTTGATCCGATATATACGTGTATATTGTGTCATGACCGTGGGTTTGTCTTGTGTAATTGTTTATGTGTGGTGTGGTCCTCCGGCACGTACTATAATTCTATAAATAACTATAACATAAGAGAAGTCTATAAATAATGACACTAATTATACCTATAATCGCCTGTAATACTAGACTGTAATATTCATATTATACCCTGATTTATGGTCATAATCTGACATGTAAAAGCCCGTCACAATATTAAAGAGACGTTTACACGAGGACATGATGCAACTATATAGCTGATTTTTACACGGAGCTGCGATATATTCTAAGGTCTTGGGTTCGATCACAGGAAAGCGGCACCCACCCAATCTCAGGGACAATAACACTCTTGCTGGCTTGACAGGCCCAGAAAAAATAGCCTTATTCTAACTACTAGATGTTTAAGTGTCCTACCTGTTGTGTAAATTATTCATTACATCCTATTTTTCTCGCCCAGAGGGTTCGAAAATATGTTTAAATCCAAGTTGCATTTGAAAGTGTTTACGTAAAGCTATTCAAACTATGTAGTTGATATTTTTTCCCAAATTTTTAAATTCGGTGTGTTAAGATGAAAATTGGAATATTGTAAAATAGTACAATTTATTGACCAGAATAATGATTGGGGCATATTATTGAGTTACAACAAGAGTGGTATTGGGGCTTTAATAAGGTTTGGGGTTCTATCCCAAGGTAGTTGGTGGCTCTCTTAATAAGGTTGGGGGTTGTATCCCATGATTGTTGGTGGCTTGGAATAGAGACACCCACCCAATCTCTTGCATCATAACAGAATAAAGATTTTACCTGAAATGGCCAAGTAATGCAAAATGAACATTAAACATACATTATGCAAGAGCTAAATCTGCTCACAGCAGGCCTTTCTTTAGGTCTGAAATGTTCATTAGACATTAATGAACTTATCCAGACCATAATCAATTCTCGATGACATCGCTAGTCTGAACATTTACTGGATTAGGATCTGATTTGCTGCTCAAATTTCATTTATGATTAAATCATGAAATGGATAACCGAAACTATGTTTTATTTTTTTATCGTACCGACTTTAGTAATGATGATCGGGGCTAAGCCGAAATTTTAATCGATAAATTCTCGGTTCGGAGTGGATCAATTTGACTAAAATTTTCAGAAAATTCCCTTTACGTTATCTAGTTTTTAACTATTACAGTGAGAACTGCCAGCTCTTTATCTAATCTCCCATAATGCATCTTTAAGCCGATATTTTTCTATAAGGCTGGCAACATTTTGAACAATTCTCTTGAATAGAATTAAAGAATTCTAAATTAGGCTACTGATGCAAAGTGATATAGTGTGACATGTTTTTAAAAATATTGTTGAATTTTTTGAATGACAATTATAACTCCCACTGAGCAAAATATTCTAAGTATGTCTATTCAAATAAGTCATTATATCCGCCTGGTTATACAATCATGCAGTTTATATAGTTGATAATGATGCGTATATAATTATCCACTCATGATAAACGTATAGATAAAAAATACACACTTTCAAAACCATGTCCTCGGGGGATATATTTAATAAGTTTTTAAAAATAAAATATAAGCTCTGTTTTGCTGTTATAGTATATATAATGTAGATATATATGAATGTCAAGGTCTCGAAATACGTTGAAAGTGGTAAATTTTGGGGGGCAGGGGGGCAGGGCCCACCACTACCGTAATTAATAACAATGACTATATTTTCCGAGGAAGCCTTTTCAAAATGTCTCTGACTAATCTATAAAACTATACAGTAACTATACAGCTCTAATTTTCAACATATCTATCCGTTATCTATAAAACTATACAGTAACTATACAGCTCTAATTTCAAAATGTCTCTCCCCATAACCTATAAAACTAACAGCTGTACAGTAACGATATTTACACAGTTACATCGATATCGAAAATAGAAATATAAAATACAGTTTATACGGAATATTTAGTAAATAAACATATGTTCACTGTTCTTGATGACGATAAGGGGATATTTATCGAAACGTCGTGCTTACAATAAAACCAATAATTGTTTCCCGTTCTGTTTTGCTCTAAGACGTTTTGGAATTCTAGTTGACTTTTTGACCTCCATGTCTCAGTGGATTAAGTCCATTTAGAACTGGTTATAAAGCTGGTGTTTTTTTTTAATCAATCGTCAGTTTTTAAAAAAAGAAACTGTACAATAAACGTATACCTAGATATACTTGTTCTTTGAGTGACATTTATAGCAATTGGCATACGCAGTAATATGGAACACCGTTACTGTTTCAATTCAAGCCACGTTACTTTGGGGGCTCTCTTACTATTTTCAAGCTTTAATTAAAACAGTAATTGTGTACTGTTTGCAGCTTGTAAATAAATTTCTGTATCCACGCAATCATTACTCGTTGATGATCACTTATTTTGCACGATATGTTTTCTATGCGCATATAGGACTGTGAAACGGCGTTTAAAATAGATAAACCATGTACATACCTGTTCACGAATAGCATATAATCCTATAATCTTTCTCATATAACCTGATATACAATAAAACACTACTACCCTCTCTCGTTCATATCACAGCTTCTCACCAAGATGTGAACAAATCATCTAAAATATTTTACAGCTGTAAACCCAGTCTCTCTCTCTCTCTCATTCTCCTTTCAACATACCAATCACCGCAGGATGATTCGCCGTAAGTCAAGTGTAAAATAATGGCGAATAACCCCAGTACTTTGTAAATATATGAATCAATATGGCTTTTAAAGGAGACTTCACCCCAGGCTAAATTGGTCAAATCGTCCAATCGTGAAAAAACAAAGTTAGTTTTAAAGATCGAGTTTTCATGGTTTGATCGATAGTCATGGATCTGAAGTGGTCGTAAAACAAAAGTCGGCGTTTAAAAGTTTCACCTGAAATCGACTTTTATGAGAATGTCTTGGTATGATTATCGGGAGCCAACCGATGAACTTTATATATTATTTATTGGTTAAAGCGGCATTATGTAACATTTAGATAAAGAGTTGGCCGTTCTCTCTATAATATTTCAAAAATACATTTAACAAAATGAATATATTGAAAATTTCATTTAAAGTACTCTATACTGAGAAAATTTAATATTGGTTTAGTTTTGACAAGATTTGTGCATTGATTGTATCTATACTGTTCTGGTAATTCGAGTCTTAGTCTCGCTTCTCTTTTTATAAATTAAGGCATTACATTGCCGATCTGTTCTAATCTACTTAAAATCGGGACATCAGATGACATTGAGAGTTGATTGTGGTCTTGTCATGTTGATAAATGTCTGATTATTAATTTATTTAACATTTATGGCCCAAATGAAAGATCTGCAGAAGGTAGATTAACTAGATTTAATTGTAACATAATGCCTGTTTAACTAGTGTTCCCCAACACGATGTTCACCAAACACGTCTGGGGATACCAGAGGTGATGGGAGTCGGCAATGGGTTAGCGGGGAAATGAGTTTGTAAAAAACAATAACCAAGTAAAATTCAGTGTAAAATTGTTGATATGTATTCAAACAAAGAATTTCAATGGCTGATTCATTATCGACCAATGAAATATATTATTTATTGGTTAACAAGTGGATCCCTTATAGAGTTTGATTGAAAAGGGTTGGGGATAAGGAAATTCCTAGGAGTCGGCAGTGGGTCGTATGGAAACCGTGAAGACAAATGGATCCAGCTGGAAATTGGGATCTGCGAAGAAAACACCCCAAGTAATACTTAGTATGTATTTTGGGTATTCAGAGAAAGAATTTCATTAGATGATACAATATCAGTCATATTAATAGAAATGATAATCATCTCGCTATGGGTTATTATACCACGTTTTAGACCACGATGTCGATAAAGATGCCCAATCATTGGATTCATCAAAGATGTGTGTTAAAAGTAAAAGTGGTGACATCTGCCCTACGTCCGAACAGAGCAGAGCCAGATGGCGGAGGGAGGAGGGGTCGTCAGTGATTTGTGAAATACCCCAAGGTGTTCGCGAGTGGACGAGGGGACTACTGATCTAGACTTACATAAACTAGCTTATTTTACATTAAGGTCATCTTTGTTACTTTTGTTTACTGTCAATCCCTAATCAATCATCCTCTTATATTCATAAACTAGCTGTTTTATTTAATTGGTTAAGTCGCTTTGTAGATATAGATATAGATCTCGTAACTTCTTTTTATTGCATAACTATTATATTACCTTTTAATTTATACTAACTTATCACCTGTGCTTGAAACAATAAGAGATATTTATCGAAACGTCGCACTACATGTATATAAATGTTTGTTTTAATTTTAAAAATTGTATTTTAAAATGGTAATCGACGAAGTTGCCGTATGATATTTGTTGTCAATGAAGTTAATTCGAGAATTATATTTTATTCTTTTGGGCATCATTATGGGTCACCAAGTCATCGAGAGTTAACAAAGACGAGTTTAATATGAATCAGAACTCGTTCACGTGCATCAAAGCATGAATATCAATAAATTACCCCACTCCTGTAAAACTATATAATAATAATATATGATATGTTACAAATGGGAGGGGGATAAAATTATAATTAACTCGTACTTCTCTCGTGTCACTGGAGCGAGTCTAAATAGAATACCAATATTTTATGACTTAATATTATAAAGATTTTAAACCCGTCTAAAGATGATACTTTATGAGTAATTTGTCAGTGGTCCTGGGGTTCTAATGAATCTCTAGAATTGTTGTTAATCATTCAAGCAAGTCTCCTTAAAAATATCTTACGGGGGCTAGCGTTTTACCTATATTATGAATTCGTTCTTGGTGGGTTATTTTCAATAAAAATATTTACCTACATGAATTAAGTTTAATCTTAAGTTATCATGTTACATTAGGTGCAGACTAAATTTTGTTATTAAAATATTTAATGTATTTTCAGTCGGTTCTATTCAGTGCAAATGCATTACCAGTACCGAAAGTCTTCAATCTAATTAAAACACAGATCCTATTTCGATTCCTATCTTATAGTTCCAAATTTCGTTTTACCAATCTTTACTGCATTAGTATCTAGAAGAGTTGGTAAATAACCAATGGTCAGGGGCCTGTTTCACGAAATTTTACCTAAGATAAAATCCGATTTTAGTAATTCGATTGGATAGTATTAGATTGATTTTAGCGCTTAGCCAATCAGATTTAAGTATGTACTAAAATTTGGATTTTATCTTAAGTTAAAATTTCGTGAAACAGGCCCCTGGTTAAAGTGAATATTTAGCTAATGAAACGATCTGTTGTTGCGAGTTTTGTACTTGCAGAACTGTGGGTATCTCCCTAGAAACATCAACACTGATTGGTTAATCAAATGTCTGACGCCATGGGGTCAAAAGCCGCTCGGTGTCAAATAATCAATTAAAAGTTTAGACAATTGCGCTGATCTTGTTTATTGTTTGGGACGCTAAATTGGTTGTCGGTACATTTAACAAGAAAAAACTAAAAGTACAACCCAAGAAGAACAACTCATTAACAAACCTTTTATCTTGACGAAACGTGATGAATACTAACATAAGTCATTTAAATGACCACTCAGAAAAATAAGTCAAACACATTAGGTAGTTGGCTTGAGGTGAGCCTTGTATACTACAACTCACGGGTCAACATATTCAATTTCACTCTTCGTTTCGCCTATTTATTCCGGATGATAAATTTGACCGCTCTATTCATCTCCCTCACACAATAGTTTCTCACACTCTCACTTATATACCTATCTAATTGTCGAGATGTTTTGATAAAATGTTGAATGACTATATTTTATTCCCACGCTGTAGTCACTCGATTCGTATGTTTATCTTTGCGCAAACTGTAAACATATGAGGACATCTTGAATTTCACGTGGGCTGCAAATGAGGGGAAAAAATTGAAGGAAATTTGAAATTAAATCCGCAAATTACAATGGTGTTAAGGAAAGAACCTAAAATACACCAATTGTTTGAAGGAGTACCCGTTCATATTTCTGTCAACAAATTAAGTTGTCGAATATCTTAATCTTTTTACTCGACTGGACAGGTCCATAGATTAACTCAGGGTGTATGGATACATAATATTAATTACTGAGTTTAATACTAAGCGACGTTTCGACGAGGATACTCTCATCTATATCTAGCTTTAAACGTCGCAGAGTATCAAACTCAGTAATCCATAAAATTGTACTCTGTGTTAATATGTTCAATTACTAAATGCCAATCTGAGAAGAGACCCCATAGATTCATGTCCAATTCCATTTCTTCTGATGTTATTTTTTAAAATTTTCAACATCAGTACCCGGTTGTTTCAATGTATTGAAAGCTAACACGATGACTCAGCCATCAACATTCCACTCCTTTCAATAAAAACTGTTTCAATGACCTATAATAATACTTGAACTGGAATTAACAGGTCACAATTGTATAATGGGTTAAAATTACTGTTTATTACCGAGCGACGTTTGGAATGGGCTTTGAGCATGTTTTAGAAGATACAGGGATTGTTAAATTTGTTACCATAGAAACACAAAAATTATTCAACTGTAAATTATCTATACAATTTTAATAAAGATCTCTTGAATGGTTCTACACACAAGAACGAATTCGGGACGGAAATATGGGCGGGGTCATTTCAATATAGGCCTACTGCCTCGAACTTCTATCGGTGTGGGATAACAGAAGGATCAAAATTCAATTGCTGAGCATCTAACATACTTTCAGTCCGAGTATGGTGGCTGATGGTTGAGGAGAATGTATAATACCCAGTTTTTCTAAAGCAGTTTTTGCGTAGATTGCAATTCTGAATGATTTGTTGCGAAATCCAAATTCGAATATCGATCATCAAACACACATAAAATTCACTTTTCTAATTCCGTCATGTAAAATAAAGTAAAATACTGACCCAATTGATCAAGGGAATGATATCTCTTTCAGCCAAGAGATATTCCCCAACCTCAACCCTTGCCACCCACGATATTATATTAACGAAATTTGTTGAGTATCACCTGCGGCATGAAACTTTGAGAGAAAAAACATGTTTAAGGCAGATAAGTAGAAGTATCATTCTGTTGATGATAAATGATAAACTAGGCGGTACTATTTCGCCATAAGGAATACTAGCTAATGTTGAAAACAGTGTCAGATTCGCACCTTAAAGCCAGAATCGTCCTCTGGAAGAACTGAAACAAAATCAGTTTAATCGTCCCTTTAAAATGAGATTTAATCTGTCTGTGAGAATTGACCTAAAATAATATAGATACATACATATGGTTCTAAACAGGGGAAACCCCCCCTAATGATTTAAGGCTACATCGAAAAGGTAAACAAGGCAGAGTAGTCAGTGTATCATAGGCGTGATGGATTATTTGATTTAGATGTGGGGTCGGGGTACACTAGACCCCGATTGAACCGAATATTTTATACCGAATATTTTAAACCGAATAATTTATACCAAAAAGTTAAATTCAGGTTTTTTTTTCGAAGGAAATGAATATTGATAATATTACTGAAGTTCTCGGTATTGTAGTGTAGAATATGGGCGTTGGTTGAGAGAAATAGATAGAAGTGCAATGATTGCCCGAATTGCTGTCGCCTGAAAATTCCGAAGTCAATTATCTGAATCAACATGTACATAAACGCGACGCCACAAATGGCTAAATCCACGGGGAGGGGGGGGTATAGGCGGTCGAATGGTTTAACGCTGGTGCGTTAGATCATAAATTCTATCATTGAGTCAAATGACATGGTTTCCATTCTCCGCTTGTACGTGACAAGAAGTAGGATCGCCTACGCCACTTCGTGGGTTTTCTCTGGGTCCTCCGGTTTACTCCCACTGCTAGAGCGTATTATTGATATAAAGTTGAACCACATGCTAGTCCCGAAATGACATGGTCAGTGTCGAGTGGACGTTGAATCCGACTGCTGTCTGTCCAAATACACATTGTGGGGTCTAGCTGTCAATTATACTGTTTCGTTTTCGATATATATCTAAAATGTTAAAATATTAATTTGTTTCTATTTGTTAAGCGCTGAACAAAATGTGAGAAGAAATTTTAGTCCCATGTAAACTATCAAGTTGATGTATAGGCCTATCAGAATACGCCATTTACATCACTGTAGCTCTAATCACCCAGCAACCAACGTGCACCATCTGTTGCCAATAGTAACCTGATACACCAATTCTAATGGCACTTGTCACATTCTGCGAGAAGAATGCGTTGTGTTATTTATTTCTGCAATTCCAGGTTGATTAGATAAATAATTGTTAAATAGAAAGACATTTTTATTACCCCATGCAATTTATTTTCCTGTTGCAACTGAAAACAAATCTGCAGCCATTAAAAATAAATCGGCAGCAAATGGAAACCTATTAATAGGATGGATGTAATTGTTTGGCAATGACACCCCATTACATAAAAAGGTCGATTTACTGTGTTGATTGTTACGCCATAGAATGATAACATTTATCTCGGCTTCATCCAAGTGAAATATTAATCATTTAGAGGCATTTAGTAAATGGATAGAGCGATACACTTTAAGTCATGCTTACGAAAAAAAACCAATTTCTCATTTCTTTGGTCGACGTTCCGAAGACTATTTCATCATCGTCTGATGGCAAGAAGACAATAACAAATATCTAAGACAAGCAATAACAAAACATCTTAAACATAATAAATCAGTACTAGGAAATGCTGTGACTAGATTGTGGTCAGGTGGTGTGTGGGATTGGGGCGGTGGAGGGGGCTTTCGCAGCAAATACTCCCTCCCCCAGCAGGGTATCGCGCGCAACTAATGTGAATGTGGTAAGATATAACGACAGATTTAGGTAATCTAAAAAACTCTTTCCTTGTGTACCACATCCATCAAAATATTGCTGAGTAATTATTATAGCCGGAAATCGCTCAGAAAGCGTCTTGTGCCTAAAAGTCCGCTGACATAGTCAGATCAGAGACAATTCCCAAAGGAAATAATCTAAAACAAGTATAAACTTATTTCAGTTTATTCGCCAAAAAGTAAATATCTGTGATTGCTCTTTTCACACTGTCCCTTGTAGGTTTTGTGGGCGTTGTTTAAACTAATCCCAGACAAACACAAAACACTCTTTCAATTCTAAGACGATAAAAGATAAAGACAATGGTCTGTGGTATGTCTTCAGGGACTAATCTTAAACTCGTTGATAAATAGAACAGACCACACAAGTAACTCACAATCAAACTGTGCTATACTATTTTAGCAGTAGTCTAATGGATGTTTAAAGATTGGGAGATTATAACATTAACCTGTTAAAAACCTTGGTATTATATCTTCTAGAATTCATTCGACAGATGCTTCTTGTTCTTGTGAGTGAAAGATATGGAGAGCGCAATGCAAAGAATTCGAAAAACGAATCCCATAGATCTAAACCTGCTACAAAATAATACCCAACAGATAACACCCGAATAACTCACGACATTCTTTGCGTGGACATTATATCAAATTATTACATTGTTTTTAAAAGATCGGATGCCATATCTATAATAAGAGACAGGTTGGCTTTGTTTTTAAAACTGAAAAGTGAAAGATCAACAGACGTGATAGTATTGTATGTGAACAAAAATCCACTATGTGCAAAAAACATCTGGGAGTTTGAGCCACGATATAAATGAGGAGTGTGATTGGAATGCCAACCTTTTAGATGTTTTGAATGTGAGTTAATAGGGTAATAAACATTAAATAATAGGTTGAATGATGGTATATATTCTTACATAAACCACCAGTTGTTATTTAGATCTTGTCCCGATAAAACAAAACTGCACATGTGAGTCGACATGACCATACGCATCGCATCGATCGGATAATTTCATTTCGACCTATACTTTTCTCCTGACATACCATCTAGACACATTCAACACTTCCGCTGTATTATCGACAATTCAAGTGCAGAACGAAATTTATATGGGGTGTTGGGGGTGTTCAACGTAGCAAGCCAAAATGGGGTGTCGGGGGTTTGTCCTCGGGACAGTTTTTACACTAATGGACACTGCACTGCAGTTTTGCAAATTTGTCCTCACTCCAACGCGGCTATTCCGACGGCCCTGTAGTAAGAGATTTATCACATGTGATTCGTGAATCGGGTATATCTCAGCAACGGCTCGACTGTTTTGTCTCAAATTATACACACCAACTGATTAAGGATTCGTAAATTATGTATATCTCAGCAACGGCTCGACAGACCTGTCTCCAATTTTACACACCATCTAATATGATCTATATATTAGAGTGGCTATTGTTACGACGAGATTGAGCAAAGTTTAGAACGAATTCCAAAATGGCTGCCAATCTCCCAAAAACCAGCTTTGAAAAAGAAGCCGTATTTTCAACATTTTCAGAACTAAAGGCAGTAATTAAGAGATGGAAAGGGTTAGGGGTAGGACTATTTTTACGACTTTTCAGTTTTTAACTTCTCTGATGGTAGGCTTTGAAAACATCGTCGTAACAAGCCTGGGGACTATTTTCACGACTCGTCGTAACAATAGACACTGCCATGATATAACTGTATACAGACAACATCGAACATTATAATTATTTACCAGCTGACGAAGATCTTCCACGCTTCTTTAAGATCGTCATGTAATGTATTGTTATTACGACTTCAATACACCGTTTAACAGTTATCAACCATTAGTAACGTGAATGTTTATATGATGTAACATATTATTAAGGAAATGTTTATATATCTTATGGTGTAACATATGATTATTATAATATGACTTTACTTATTATAAAGACCGTAACGCCTCGAGCATTAAACACGGGACATTAAATGTGTTAGGTACTAGACCACTACATCTCTATTCCATTAAGTTTCAGTGATTAGTTTATCAGATAAATATATTAACAACTTTCACCTGGGAATATCCATTCACTCACCTTTCCCATCAAACAAACATCCGATCAAAAGTAATTTAAAGTCTCGATGCGTCATTTTAGTGCTATATGAATTACTTACAAACTATTATAAAACATAAAACGGTTAAATTCTGTCTGTCTAAAAAAGGTTAAATTTCATTCAGTATTAACAAAGGTATGAAATTCCATTTATCTGTGGTGTTTGCTATGTAATATGCCCACCGACATTTTGTTATCCGGGTATATGTGGTAGGCCTATATAAATCCGGCCTAATCGAAGCTGGGAAATTATCTAGCCTACATATTAGCTTGGGCAATTTCATATATACAGAGAGGCATATTTTCAAATGAGAGGCATCGTAACTTTAAATAAAAAAATTTCAACTTTCAAATCAGCTTTTAAAAAAAAATAAATAAATAGAGAAATGAATGGCGATTTCAAGAATACAAGGTAAACTTTAAGATATTACAGAAATAGTAAACACACCCTGCTCCGTGCACGATATCCGCAACTGTTTAGGCGTAGATGTCAGAATGTCAGGAAACAGAGTTACATGCTAGAGAGGATACATCAAGGTAATTGTCTCAGCCCTGTGTAGTGTTTATATGGGGCGGGGTAAATATTTAAAGTGGTGGGGGATCCATAATATCCCCCCCCCTCTCCGATTGACTATACCGGTTTCTTTAATACAAATATGAAACACAAATTAAAAAGGAATGATTCATTGACCTTGTTTCACCTTGCAGGGATATTAGTATAATGGCCATTATATAAATCATTGCCCTGTTTCTTTAATTACATGTATTTATATATATTATATACATATATAACTGTTATTATCTAGATATTACACGAACGACACTTGAGGCTATACCTGCTCTTATATAACAAACATAAATACATGTGAAGGAAAAGAATAACAATAAACATTTCGATGTAACGAGGAGGAATGTTGATTTATTTCTGCTACAAATCACAGATTCGATTACCGCAATATGTTGTTTTTGTCCGCTGCGATTATCCACTCGTAATAATGTTTGTATTAATCTATGTTAGGTCAAGAATCTGTTGAACATTTGATACAATCTGGTTAAAATACAGATCTATATTATTTCGTTTCGTTTTTTTATACTTTCGATGGCCTCTACTGTATGTAGATATGGTCAGTTGTAGTGGGGGTCGCGTCAGGGTCACGAGCGGCTTTTGACTCTATGACGTCAGACATTTGAATAACCAATCAACGTTGATATATCTAGTACTAGTAGGATACCCACGGTTCCGTGCATCGCAAGCCAAGAACTCAATCAAACAGACCGCTTCGTTGGCTTATCCATCACATCAACCAGAACGCGGGTTAAATAACAACTTTTCCAAATCCCAGTGTAGTAAAGACTAGTCAAATGAAATTTTGAATTATAAAAAGCGAAACGAAATAGCATCTGTGTTTTAATCAGATTGTATTTGATAGCTGTAGACTGTAGAGTTAGTCTGATTTATATCAGGAAGTGGTCTAACGGCTACTTTTAAGGGTCTGATTTACATAGTGGAATCAATGCACACATTTAAACATTATAAAAGCTGTTACTCTCTGGTTCATTGCCATACTTTTTAGCATTCACATTTTTTTATATAAACAATATTTTATTTGCATTAACCATCTGTAGTTATTTTATACCCATTGGAAAAAAGTAAAATAGTTGAAGACCATAAGCAATTAAAAGTAAACATTGTGTAGACTACCACAAATTTTTTAAATCAACCTATTCTAAATTAAGTGATAAATGTTTTGCATTGATTGTATATACATTTCTTTATAAAGCCAGTCCATTCTTTATAAAGGTTCTGCTTAAATACTCGAATGCGTTTAAACATACTGTACATACATTATGCAAGAGCTAAATCTGCCTATTGCAGGTCTTTCTGTAGGCCTGAGATGTTATCTAAGTTATTATTTAGACATTAATTAGCTTATCTAGACCATGATCAACTCCCAGTGTCATCACTAGTCTGTTACATTTACTGGATTAGGATCCGATTTGCTGCTCAACTTTCATTCATGATTAAATCATGAAATGGATAATCGAGATTATGTATGTATCGTACCGACTTTAGCAATGGTGATCAAGGCTTGGCCGAAAATTCAACAAATCCCCTTTACATTATCTAGTTTTTAACTATTATAGTGAGAACTGCCAGCTCGTTATCTAATCTCCCATAATGTACCTTTAAGTAAATTATAATAACAATATTTACATTACAATAGTACACATATTTATATATTTTGAGATATACGTGAAGGATTTGGCTGGTTGGGCCTTAAAGAAACCACAAACCGACAAGCAGAATAAATCAGTTTTCAGATAATTACCGGCATATGATTTAATTAAATGAAAACATTCTGCCATATGTATCAAACATTCTTTACATGATTTCAACATGTCGACACCTCTTGAAAATATTCAAAGCAAAAAATTAATTATAGAAAATAATTACCGCTGACCTTTAGCTGAACTTGTCGACGAACTTCAACACAGTGACAAAATAAAAAAAACCTACCGCACACCTTTCACCGTACTTGATTTTCAGCCCAAAACACTCAATCAACAAACAATACAAATCTCGTATACCAATATACGGGTAGAATTGTATACTATTGAAACTTTGTAATTAACAGCAGTTCTGTCCATCAAAGTCAATTTATACAATAGATATATTATTTAGAAATGATAGCAAATCATTAATAACCACAGGTGTGATAAGTTCTACATGTATATAGAAATGAAATGAAATGGGGTTTAACGTCCTACTGTTCTGCTCCAATTCTGGGCTAATGAAGACAGTGTACTAACTACTATGAAGGAAATTTTGCCCGGGCAGTGGCGCTATGGCCTACTCTTATATCAAATTCCAACTGCCAAGGGATCTTTTACGTGCACGCCGTCAATGTGTACACGGGACCTCGGTTTTCCTTCCCATCCAAACTAAAAGACAGCTGTCCTTGCCAGTTGCCAGGCCATCCGTCCTGCTTCACTGGCAAGGGGAAACCATGCCGGAAAAAGTTTTGTGAATAGAATAGAATGCATTCTCTTCTATGTGCGAGAACCGCAGTGGGTGGCTCAGTGAGTAAGAAGCTGGCTCTGTAACGTGAAGGTCTAGTGTTCGATCCCTGTGGTAGTCGATAAAGTTCGTCGGGAGTATAAAGGAACAACGTATAGTAGTTCGGATGGGACGTAAACCGTGATATCGTGTACACATTGGTGTGCATGTCAGAGAACCCTTGCCAGTTGGATTTCGAAATAAGAGTAGGTAGTAGCGCCGTTGACCAGGAAAAAATCTCCACATATTAGATTGCATACGTATGTCCATCTTGATTAGTCCATTTGGAGCAGAAAAGTGGGAGGTTAAATCCCATTCCATTTCATTTCTTTCCTTCGCTTTATTATTAAGTGATAGACCACTTCTTCCTGGTTCATTGGAGTGTTGGGTTGTCCAGTGGTCAAACACGTCCACTTTATATCATATGTCTTTTATGTAAATCATTTTAGTGAAGCCTGTACCAAGACAGCTAGGCCTGGGGCTGTGCAGCGCAGTGGACGCTTGCGGCTGGCCCCCGGGTCCATTCACTTGATTTGATGGTTGTTTGGTTCTTGCAATGTCTATTTTCTGTCTTGTCCGCAGGTTGGTCTTGTCGATTTTTTTTTTGTTGTTGTTTTCGTGTAGTGCAGTCCTCCTGCATTTACTATTAGAGTAGAGTTTAAGCCCTTCGTACTGCAGAATGTTCTCGTTGTCGGGCTTTGCTCCTGTTAGCTCACTACATTTATTTTTTTTTTAGCGTTTTCCGAGTTTCTGTCAGGATTATCGCCCTTATTGTTAAAATTATTTGACGTTCTAGCACCTGACGTCAATTGGCTGACTATCGCCATTGAAGAGACGACCACTTACAAGATCGGTCGCATTTTTTTTGTTACGTCTTTTATGTAAATCATTTTAGTGAAGCCTGTACCAAGACAGCTAGGCCTGGGGCTGTGCAGCGCAGTGGACGCTTGCGGCTGGCCCCCGGGTCCATTCACTTGATTTGATGGTTGTTTGGTTCTTGCAATGTCTATTTTCTGTCTTGTCCGCAGGTTGGTCTTGTAGATTTTTTTTTTGTTGTTGTTTTGCGTGTAGTGCAGTCCTCCTGCATTTACTATTAGAGTAGAGTTTAAGCCCTTCGTACTGCAGAATGTTCTCGTTGTCGGGCTTTGCTCCTGTTAGCTCACTACATTTTTTTTTTTTTAGCGTTTTCCGAGTTTCTGTCAGGATTATCGCCCTTATTATGGACGATTGCGGCTGGCCCCCGGGTCCATTCACTTGATTTGATGGTTGTTTGGTTCTTGCAATGTCTATTTTCTGTCTTGTCCGCAGGTTGGTCTTGTAGATTTTTTTTGGTTGTTGTTATGCGTGTAGTGCGGTCCTCCTGCATTTACTATTGAGTCATATGGCAGGGTTACGATTGCTAGCTTGCACCTGACAGGGAGTAGGGTCACCTGTCAAAATCGTGGGTTTTCTATGGGTCTAGTTTCCTTCTGCTGCTAAAGGCACCTACGCGCAAACGAAATATTGGAATAAAATTGTACGACGTGTTAGTCCCGAAATTACATAGAGTGTGTGAAATGGGCGTTAAACCCCATTTCTCACGAAGTGGGTGTTAAACCCCATTTCTCACGGAGAGTTAAGAATCGAAATAACCACACACTGCATGGCGCAAGCCCGTCCTCATTAGCTTGGTTGGTGCTGGATGGTATTTGGCCAACGGTCCGAATCCCATCGACGTTCAAGATCAAATTACAGGACAGGAGTATTAATGGCGGGGTGAAGGGGGGGAATAGTATTAAATAGATAATTTCGCTTTTAAAAGGATAAAAGGCCCCCCTTTATAGAATATAATTCCGACAACACGCCTTTAAAATAACGTGGTGTAGATAACAAAAATACAAAGAGAAGAATGAATAATTTATGGCCATTCAAGGCGTCGATGGTCTGGTGTTGAAGATGTCGTCGACAAAAAGTGAGAAAGTTCAATGTGAAATGACAATTATTGAGTGTTTGCTGAGAGCTGTTGTAGTTAATAAGTTGACGCCATTGTTAAATATTCCGTTTCATTGTTCACAGTGTTATCACGTTCCCTATCATACTGCACACAGCGTTCCACCTACGTCAATACCAGAATAGAACACTGTGCTAATTGGAGTCCATTTTAAAACGCTCGCGTCATCATTTTGGGGCGGGGCCATGGAGGTGTGGGCGGGACTGAACGAACTTACGTCACCTGTGTTTACAAACAGAGTGAAAATAGACCGTCGCACATGGTGTTTGTAAACACAAAGTCAAATTTCAAGTTCTGCCACTCGGCTTAAAACGATATATAATATGTGCTATGGGTAATATTGCAATACATTCTTTACCATAGTAAACTGTCAATATGTTTATCTTTCAAAACAAGGCCCAGATACGCCTAAATTTTTCTTCGCAAATAAAACCGCATCTGTGAACTTGTCGTCTATGGGGGCCGCCATGTTGAATAATTAAGGGACTTTTTTGTGGTTCGGCTCTTGATCAGTTTGACATCTTTCATACACACAACGGCCAAATAAACATATTTAATTTCATTCAATATGACAATAGAAGAGAAATAAATACTTCTCAAAACTTCTAAAAGCATACTCGGTGTTATCGACTAAAATCGTCGATGTAGGAATTAAAAATGGAGGGTAATTAGGTTAGGGCCTATTCTCAGCCGAAGCTAGCAGTAGATAGGCAGCCTAAGTTTGGGATGGTTCCCTATGATAATTATTAAATACCATATGTGTCTTTAGATAAATAAAATGGTGACCCCTGTTTGTACTTAAAAGTAAATTATCAATATAACAAACTGATTCAAGACCATCTGAACTTTCAGGTGCGGATTCAGAAAGGCTTGGCGGCATGAAACGGTGTTCGGACGTTTCGGCCAAAGAGGACTAAAAGATACAGTCGTTCGAATGGGATGACAAATCGAGGTTCCGTTTCCACTTTGGCGTGCACGTAAAATATCCCTCGACAGTTGGGTTTAGAAATAAGATTAGGTAGTAGCGTCGCTGTCCGGGGAAAATTTCCCTCATCGAAGTACGGGCAACTGTATAGCAAATAACACGTTTGATCCCTGCATTGGCCGAGAAAGTTCATTCAGATTTTCCGGTGTGGTTTCCCCTTGTCAGTGATGCAGGACGGAGGGTCTGATACGGACAACTGTCTAGTCGTTCGGATGGGACCAAAACTCTAGGTCCGGTGTACACATTGGCATGCACGTAAAAGATACCTTGGCAGTTGGAATTCGATATAAGAGTAGGCCGTAACGCAGCTGCCCGGCCACAATTTTCCTCGTAACACACTGCATGGCATATGTCCGTCTTCATTAGCCAAGTTTAGGAGCAGAACAGTAGGACGATAAACTCCGTTTCATTTCATCAAATAACACAGAAATGTGTTTAGCTTTAACCCATTCTACAAATTTGTACAAATTGCTTACCCTCAACAAACAGATTGATCACAACAAATACCAGGTTCTAAACACCAATACAAGTAAAGATTTAATACACATGTAAGGTCTGTAAAACCTAATAAACCGAGACAAAATATAGCTCAATTTCATATTATATTTTATTGAAAAGTATACCACAAATTTTGAACAGGATTTATGAATAGAGAAAGTTGTAGGTCTTCAAGTTCGGCAGTTATAGGTACAAGTTCTCTGTGTTGGCGAGAGTCGTTATTAATGAAAAGGTTATAGTCAGGTTTGACAAACAAGTAACAAAGTATGTAGAATTTATATGAAGTATCTAATAAAGAAAGGAACAAGCAGAGAAGATCAAACAGCCGAACTTTAGTACATACCTCTTCAAAAATACAATAACAATACACTAGTCGCTTTCACTTCTATAGTCATTATTATAGTCAATTAAATAATGAAGTCGTATTTTATAACGCCCTTGATAAATCTATAAACTAGAAGGGTCAGGAAATAAGTTCTTTTCTTATTCTTATCCACCCCTCTTCACATATTTAAAAAACTTATACTGATAAAACATAAACATAATAGTTTTCTTTAAAATGTGGACTTGTACTTGTTTTTGTACCCTTATCCTCTCGAGCACCGTTGTATAATAATGTAATAAATAATACATTTTTTTAAAAACAATTTTTGACGTCTGTCCTGATAAATATTCTAAAGTTGTCTTGATGCACTCACTATACAGTATCCCTGATACCAGCAATTTGCGTGTTACCAGGTGTTCCGCGAGAGGGGATATATATTTCATAATTTTAAAATTAGTGTGCTAAACATTATAATTTAATTTAAGACAAACATTAATAACTGCTGATATATGTTGCTTTTGTTCTGTTGGGGTCACGATGGTCAAAGGTCGCGAGTTGTAATCACGTGCCCAAACCCTCTTCACATCTCGAGACCCTGACGAAATCTGCAGTAGGCCTTGACATTTAGACCAAACCGTCTCTCCGCTAGTCAGGGTTCAAGGCTGTGCCTAGTCCTTCGGAATGACACAAAATGGAAGACCACACGTTTACACATTGGCGTACCAAAAATAAGAACCCCTGGTAGTTGGAAGTCGAGGAAGAGTAGGCGGAACTCCTGCTGTCCTGGCGAAATTCACCCACAGTACCCTGCTTTCATCAGACAGATTGGTGCAGACAAGTAGGACGTTAAACCTCATTTCATTCCATTTGTTCCCGTGCTGGGGATTCTATTATGATTTTTATTTATTGACTGTCATAAAGTTTTGATACTTCTCACTGTTGTTAACCCGTGATTAGTCACGTGTATAAAATAAGGTGCAGTTAGTACAATTCAAATACAATAAGCAACATATATACTATATTTACTACCTACCTGTATTCAACTTTTCTTTCTCTTTACGAATTCTTCCGTATCAAAATTCGAATACTTCCCAAGATAAAAATAATGAATTCCATTCCATAATGTTTATAGTTTACCCACATTAATAGTAATACCAGGTTTGTAGATATATAAATGTACTTATTATCCCCCTTCGTATCAACCTGTTTAAAATACAATTACATCTCTCACCTTTTGATAGGGTCACGTGGTGCGTGGGCGGAACGTGAAACATTCTAGGCCCGTCTTCAAAGTCAATAATTGAAAAAGAATCCTCCCCTTAGGACCGTATGTTGGAAACGATGAAAGTTAAAGCTATGTATAGGTCGTCACATTCTTCGGCAATGAATTTCTGCTCCTTTATTTGTCCAATTCTTCTTTTGTTTTCACTGATATTTCAAATTTGTAAACCACTCTTTTGAAAGAAGTCGTTTGCCGAATTTGCATTGTCTTCGCGTGTTTAGGGAACTAATAAAACAGCTTAAAATTGTACGGGCCGTTTAAAGTACTATGTGAAGAAGAATAGCCTACAAAAATATTTCCCATTCCTTATCTTCAAATATATGCGACCAGCCGCACCAGGATACCAGTATCGACCACTACACAGG
The DNA here is from genome assembly GCA_917208275.1 of Patella pellucida. Taxonomy (NCBI): domain Eukaryota; kingdom Metazoa; phylum Mollusca; class Gastropoda; family Patellidae; genus Patella; species Patella pellucida. Next base: position 72,358,533 of record OU795039.1, read on the forward strand.
AATAGGCCTAGTGGGTGAACATTCACCCATGTATGTAGGACTACGTACAACGTTTACCAATTAGCATAACCACATCAATTAATTTCGTTTCTTCATGTCGGTAATGTGCAGTTGAAAATTGTTAAATTACCGACACTGTGGTTTTATTCCAGGCAATGAGGCCAAATGTGTAAATATTTTTGCCATTTTTGGTTAAAATTTAAAATTCCATCTGAGGTTTTTAACTGCAAATCGCGTTCGTTTATTTTTGTTTAAAGGACCTAAGTCCGTAACTCAAAATCCTCCAAAATCGTCGACATCGAAAACGCGAATTATTGGTCAATTTAAATCAACATTGCTGATGTAAACTTACCGGGAAAAGGTGAGCTTCTGATATCCGATATTTAAGATAAAATACTTTTTTAACATTGGTACACGAATCGTGTACCATAATACGCTTCAGCTCCAGTTTTATTGAGAGACTCGAGGGACGAGGCTAGACACATTGCAGTAAGTCAGACGGAGTTAGTAGACTGGAATAACTAGACGCTCGACTTTTTCACATCATTGACATTGCTGGCTTATTTCGCCAAACATAACTGATTTGAAATTGGAGTAATCACGGAAACCATTGAATGTAAATCAGTTTATATACATTCATATTACAGTATTATATGCGTTGCGAATCACTTTTATGAATTTCTAGGCCCCAAATGTTAGCGATTTATTACTTTTTGTTATTGATAATGTATGTAGTTTAAAAATATTTTTTGTTTAAAAAAGATGTTTTTTATCATTCCAAGCTAGGAGTTTATCATTTCCAGCGGCATCTTGATAGTTTTAGCACATTAAAAGAATATTTTGCAAATGGAAACGTCACTTTCTTTGCAAAATTCACCCCACTGGCGTTTACCAGAGTCAATATTTTTGTATTAGGAAAGAGACAGGGAGGGGTGTTGTTGACGTTTGATAATTATTAAAGAGCTAAGGGAGGCAACTCCATTAAATCGTGCTTGAAAAGTTTCAATTTATTACACAAAAAGAGGCCAAACTCGAACAATGGAACGCTCAAAATAAACTAATTATCTTATTTAAAGGCAAGGAAATCGGGTTTCGACATCACAAAAATGAAAAAAAAAAGCTATTAAAGTCAATTACAGCAGCCAATGACGTGGATATAATTATATATTACCTATATATCCACGTCATTGATAGCACTATTAGCAGCAATGCCTCTTCAATCGCACAATTTTAAGACTGGTAAGTCGAGGTGATATGTGACGTAATAACCGGAAGCAGGTGCTCACTGTAAAAATCAAAATAAAGCAGACGGAAATGGCTAACGAAGTGGGAGATTTGATTGTAAAATGGAGTGGTCAGGAGTATTGTATTGTTGGTTTGTTAGAATCAGACACAATATCAGACTTAAAAGCAGCTATTTACAAGCAGACCAATGTTTTACCTGAACGACAGAAATTGCTAGGCCTGAAAGTAAAAGGTATACAAGCTTAGAAATGCAACTGGAATAAACGGAAAACGAAATAAACAATTTTTATTTATACTTTCCAATGATCCAAAGTGATTTTGTTTTCTACAAATGTACCAAGTATATTACATTTGTAATCCGGAGAGAATGACTTAGCTTTTATATGTCTGTGGACTCACAAAGATAAGTTTGTTCTCACAATCACATACTGTTGCATACAGTGGTGGGGAGAAAGAATCCGTCGGACATGAAACTCACCAGAAACAAAGAAATAGTTAATAATTTTAACGTAGTGGATATAAAGCCGTATACGGTACCCTATTTACTAACGCTTTTGTACTGTAAATCGCAATGACGTATATATACATCGTGTGTGATTGGTTAAATATCAACTTCCGTTCGACATGCGCAGTTGTGCGATTCTTGATATATTCCACAAGAACGGTAACTTCGTCTTTCAAGTTTGGCGCAGAAGCACGGTTTTACTGAAAAAAGCGTAAACCACTGACCGTCTTGGTACTTAAATTAAAAACCAAAATCCACAGAAATGCTTTTCTACAATTTACATTTATTATTTTATTTTCTTTTAAAACTAATTCTCTTGGTTCTACCGTAGAAATCCAAGTATGGCTATTTCGTCCTATATAAGAAACGGAGAAAGTAGTAAGGTTAGACAAAGAACAAATGGTTGTTAGGGTAAGGGTTTGGGTTAGGTTTTGGGGTAGGGGTAGGGTCATGGGTTAGGGTTAGGGTTAGGCATCATTGCAAAAGCGAAAACTGCTGAAAACTGCTAAGTCCACGGATCAGAGAACTGCGCATGTCAAACGGAAGTTAAGGCGAAATAGTAAATAGAGTAAAGTGCCGTTTACGGTTGAATATCCACATGTACATTGAATACTAATAGACATCTTTGAATAACATTAAGGTGGGGGTGGCGAATGGTTAGCACATTGTGCGCTGCACCGTAAGGTCTGTCATTACTCATTGAGTCACCTGGCATGTTTCGATTCCCCGGTTGTATGTGACACAGAGTGTGGTCGCCTGTCCAACCTCGTGGGTTTTCTCTGGGGACTCAGGTTCCTCCCACTGCAAAAGCCCCTATCACAAGCGAATTATTGAAATAAAATTGAACCAAATATTAGTCCCGAAATGACCTAGTTTGTGTTGAGTGGACGTTAAACCACATTTTTTTCTCTGTCTCTATCATAGTCAAATATGTACCATTTTTCCCAGGTAAATTACCAGATAAAGAAATACAGTTATCAAGTTTACAACTGAAACCTAAAACAAAACTTATGATGATGGGAACAAGAGAAGAAGAATTGGTAGGAATCATTTATTCAAATATACATTTATACATGTATCTATATCAAAAGTTTGGGTAATCAATTTGTAATTTAATTACAAGACAAGACGAATAGTATCTTTAAATGGTTGTTCAAACATTACTCTATAATACTGGTAGTGGTAGCTGACATACTTATCATTTTGCAACAATTAAAGGGTAACCACACAGTATTTTAAAAACATTCTTAAAGAATGATGATTTAGCATTTCAGATATGGAGTTTGATGCTGTTTGTCCTCATGAGTGAATTTTCAAGGGGAGTAACTGATACAAACAATCGCATTATGTATTTTTCTGTATTTTTTGATAATTTATTGTAAGAAAATGTTTGATGTTATTTGAATGTTTACAGGCCAAAGTAGCGGAACCACCAGAAGATATGCCAGAAGTTGTCAATGATTTCGATATTGAGGAAGATGAAATAGCCATTGAAAACAGGTATATTAAACTTCTGTTGTTAAATTAAGACAATTGCTTACAGCTGTTCTTTCATGTGTCCGTGTATATGCCATATTATGGTAACTGTGGTTAAGAACAATATTTGTTGTAGTTGAAAATGAGACTATTAGAGCTGAAATGACCAAGACTGTCTAAAAGTATTAATTGTTTGTATTTATTGCAGAGAAGAGTTTTTAGCTAAGATTGAGAAAAGAATCAAAGATTATGAAATCAAAATATTAAATGAACCAAGAGAAGGAAAGAAATTATTAGTTTTAGATATTGATTATACTTTATTTGGTAAGATTCTGTTATTGTTAAATCATCTGGTTACTATGGTTATATCATCTGTTATTGTTATATCATCTGGTTACTATGGTTATATCATCTGTTATTGTTAAATCATCTGGTTACTATGGTTATATCATCTGGTTACTATGGTTATATCATCTGTTACTATGTGGATATTCATTTGAACATTTCAAATTATAAACAACAAACGAATATCAATTCACATGAATTTAAGTTATCGAGAATGATGGAACTATTGCAGGACTTATTTCCATGTTACTTGATAATAACAATTCTGTCAATTTGGAACATCCCAGATCTACAATCAAGTATTCCTGCTCTTCTACCTACAGGTCTCCTACACCTAAAGACTCCTACTTGAAGGAGCTTAAGATGTTGGCTTGCTAACCCGGATGTCTCAGCATTGTCGAGAAAGTTCATTGGGATTTTCCGGCATTGTTCCCCCTCGTCAGTGATGCAGGACGAAGGGCCAGACAAGGACAGTTGTCTCATCGTTTGTATGGGACAAAAAATTGAGGTTCTGTTTAAACATTGGCGTGTACGTTAAATAACTCTTGGCAGTTGAGATTTGAAATAAGAGTAGGCCATAGCGCCGTTGTCCGTGCAATATTTGCTGTCTTCATTATCCCAGTCGGGTCAGAACAGTAGGACATTAAACCCCATTTCATTTCATTTTCCCCAATCTGAAAACAAGTAAAGATTGATCTTGTGCTACTTATGATATGACCTATTTCTGTTTGTTGATATTAAAACTTGTTTTTTTCTTAAAACCATCAACGAAAATTATGTAGTCTGGTATTTTTTTTTAGTTTAATGAATAATTTGTATATTTTAGATCACAGATCTGTAGCTGAAACACCTAATGAATTAATGAGACCATATCTACATGAGTTTTTAACCACGGCTTATCAATATTATGATATAGTTATATGGTGTAAGTTTAATACTTATTATTATTAAAACAGCTGGGATTTGGAACCCTAAAAAATACTATCTATATCTATCCCAATAAGGGGATCACGGTGGGTAAGTGGATAAGGCGCTGGTTCGCTAGTCTGGAGGTCGAGTGTTCGATCCCTGCATTGGCCGAGAAAGTTCATCTCGATTTTCCGGCGTGATTTCCACTTGCCAGTGATGCAGAAGGAGGGCCTGACAAGGACAGCTGCCTAGTCGTTCGGATGGGACGAAAAACCGAGGTCCCGTGTACAAATTGGAGTGCACGCAAAAGATCCCTTGGCAGTTGGAATTCGATATAAGAGTAGGCCGTAGTGCCGCTGCCCGGGCAAAATTTCCCTCATAGCACACTGTTGGCGTATGCCCGTCTTCAATTGGCCCAGGTTAGGTGCTTAAGCGTAGGACGTTAAACCCCATTTCATTCATTCATTCTATCCCAATATTTAGTCGACTTTTTGCCTCGGATAGAACACAAGCTAAATGTTTAAAATATAGTTTTGAAATAATGACAATGCTTAGCAACATCTGTAAAAATATCTGGTAGATAATTCCTCCCACTAATAAAGACCCTATGCATTTGCAAAATATTGATATAAAATTGAACATGTTAGTCCAGAAATGACCTAGTTTGTGTTGATTGGAGTGGACATTAAACCCTTGTCTGTATTTATTTGTAGCTGCTACTGGTATGAAGTGGATCGAGACTAAGATGAATGGTTTAGGTGTTAGTAAACACAGTGATTATAAAATCAGTTTTTATTTAGATAGTGATGCTATGATATCTGTACATACGCCCAAATATGGTCTCATAGATGTAAGTTACTCTACACTTTCTTTCATAGAGAGGGATTATATAGACTATGCCTGTTTCCTATTCCTAATATTTTAATACAATATTGTTTAGAAAAAAAAATAAATATAGAATTGGCTGGTAAGTAAGTCTGATGAAAAATGTATTATAGACAGACATTTTGTCTGTTTCCCTATCTTTTGTTGTATCAAGTCAAGGAAACAGAATTCCATACTTCCGGTACATAGTATCTTGATCAGAATGGTGTGTATAGTAGTTTGGAAGGGAAGAAAATAAAACAATGTTCTTCCTTTTCGTTTTGCCTTGACAGGTGTTTATTAAAGATGTGTCAACAGAAAATCCTTGTACTTCATATTTGACACATAAACAATGAAATAGATTGCCATTTGTATTTTAGGTGAAACCCCTAGATCTAGTATGGGGAAAGTTTAAACAATGATGATATATATTTTAGGTAAAACCACTAACTGTAGTATTTAAGAAGTTTAAACAATGATATATATTTTAGGTGAAACCCCTAGGTGTAGTATTGGGGAAGTTTAAACATTGATTAGGGCTGCAACGATACGCCAGGTCATGATACGATGCGCATCATGATTCATTGCCTACGATACGATTAGTATCGCAATATAGAAAATAAATTTAAAAAATGCTGTTAAATTTTGACAGTATTTCCCTGTGAAAATTCAAAGGTCTGCTTTTATGATTTACTTTATATTTATATAAATGTGGTGTTTTCTAGCTAGCTAGGATTTATTTGCTGTCATTCTTAACAGGAAATCCTAAAAATTCCATACTTTTTATGTGACTTATGTAAAGGGGGATTTCGATCTCATTCATCTCAATATTGCTTTTGTCGATCGTGCGTCTTCAATTTGGTGTATTCATTACAAGCCTAAAACAATAAAAATGCAGCCATTTTTGCTGCGACGAAAGAGATCTCTGACTGTAGGCGAGTTTAGATGAGATAGGAAGTTGTCAAGGTATTTTCACCAAGAAGATGACACAATTATCATTCATGGAAACAAGATTTATCCTTTATAAGGTCCGTGATTTACTGAATAAACATAATAATTAATCTGGGCAGCCGTGTTGCTGCAGCGAGAGGCGATCGGTCATATTACTTGATATTGATATAAGCGGCCCAGTTATTCAGCCAGTGGTAACCGAAAGAATTCCGAATGTATGGGCTGCTTATATCAACAAGTCATAAATGACGACACATGTTCGAGATTCAATTCAATGATTTCATTATTTTTTGATGGCTCTCGGATTCAAAAGAAGCGTGAATATGAACACGCCTGACATGACATTTAGATGCGCTAGCGCGCACCTAAAAAAGCAAGGCCTGTCAGAATATCAGTTTATTTTTGAAAAATTATTATTTGGATGATGAATCTCGATGCGACCATTGTTTATATCGTGTGTCGTGGATATTTTAAACATCGCGGTTCATCGATTCATCGATGAATCGTTGCAGCCCTAACATTGATATATCATTATTTTAGGGGAAACCCCTAGGTGTAGTATGGGTAAAGTTTAAACAATAATATATATTTTAGGTGAAACCCCTAGGTGTAGTATGGGTAAAGTTTAAACAATAATATATCATTATTTTAGGTGAAACCCCTAGGTGTAGTATGGGGAAAGTTTAAACAATGGAGTGCTGCTAATACTATTATGTTTGATGATATTAGAAGAAATTTTATAATGAATCCACAGACAGGATTAAGGGTAAGTATTTTTATAATCTGAAATATCTTTTGATTGACCTTACTCCAATTTCCAGAGAATCTCTGAATCTGAACCAATTACAGGAGATCTTTCTAGGTCAACGACCTGCTAATTCTCAAAGATTCTTTCAAAATATTTTTCTAAATCTTCCACAAATTATTTTCAGTGGATTTTTTTATGGTTTAGAAAATCAAATATGTTTGGTTTGTTTCAGATTAAAGCTTTTAGAAAAGCACATTTTAATCGTGAAAAAGACACAGAACTTTTAAAACTGAGTAAATATTTAGAAGATATAGCATCAGAAGATGATTTCACTACACTTAATCACAAAGAATGGGATAGGTAAGAAACATATACCAAATAGGCCTTGATAGATTTAAAGTTGAAACCTTCCTGGGGCCTTATTCACAATTCCCCCTTTTTGTTGGTTAGTCAGAGAAGAGCAGTAGGACGTTACATGTAAACCGCATTTTATTTTTGGTGGTTGAGGGTTAAAATCCTAGTACAAATTTGAACTCTTGACACATCATCCATATCGTGGATTATATAAAAACTCTGCCAGACAAGTAAAATGAAATTTTGAACTATAAAACACAATGAAATAGTATCTGTGTTTTGATCAGATTGTAACCAACCCTCAAATGTTGATCAAAGACTTTCATTAAGTCAGCATTTTATTTTTATCAACCGAATCAATGAAATGGTGTTTAACGTCCTACTTTTCTGCTTCTAACCTGGGCTTATGAAGACAGGCACACACCATACAGTGTGCTATAAGGGATATTTTGCCCGGGCAGCAGTGCTATGGCCTACTCTTATATTGAATTCCAACTGCCAAGGGATCTTTTAAATGCACGCCAATTTGTACACAGGACCTCCGTTTTTCGTACCATCCGAACAACTAGACAGCTGTCCTTGTCAGGCCCTTTGTCCTGCATCACTGAAAAGGTGAAACTACATGGGAAAATCCGGATAAACTATCTCAGCCAATTCAGTGATGGAACACCTGACCTCCTGGCTATCAACCGAATCAAAGATTATTCCGGTATGTTTTTATATTGTAGGTATAGACCTAAGAAGATAAAGTCGAGTTCCTCGTCACAAGATTCCTGATAGGATCTTCTACTCATCGTGTATTAATACCATCTCTACGATGTATCGATTATACATAACTCATTCATTAGTTGTCACATATTTGTCACAAGAAGCCACTGATCAATGCTGTTTTTAATATGGCCTTGGCAGGTTGAAATAACACAAGAGAAGTGTTGTAAATAAATAGAATAATACCTCATGTAAAACTGAAAATATTCGTTTGAGTTAGGTTTTTCTTAATCCATGATTTCTACATTTTTAAAAAAAAATTACTACCTTACAAACAAGGCAGACATGATTTGTCACACTAAGAAGATATTCCGTCTCTTCTAGTCCTGACCTAGGAAAGGCAGAAAACAAAATGGTGGGATACAGCAACTTTAGATATCATTGAAGTATATGACTTCAATGGTAGATAATATAATTATCCATATTTGTTTCTGCTGTTCCTGAGATTTGTATGTCTGGAAGAGCTAGGTCTGCTATGTGTTAGTAAGGTATATGAGACCTGCATGGGCAATAAACTGGGAGGCAGAATATGTTTAAAGTATTACATGTATGCAGCTAGTTATGGGGACTATAGTCACTCTGTAATTGGAAAAACTCTTAGCACTAGGGCCGGTCTGAACTATTACTCCTTGTAGTACCTCAAACTGCTACAGTCACAAAAGTAGCTCTAGATTAGTTTGTGGCAGTCTAATGAGGAGTAATTTTAAGTCTCAGCACTGAGACCGGTCAAAACTACTACTGTACCGTGTAGCGCCCAAACGGCCCAAATCAGATAAATAGCTCTGGCTGTACACTAGTTCTGTAACTTTGCAGTTTGATGCTGTATAGGAAGAAGTAATTTTAACCTGTTTCAGTCAACTAAACTTAATGTAACTAATACCACATGTTAAATGTTTAAACTATTTGAATTGGATGTAACTGTGTTATCATTCTCGGTTACCCAGTGTACTCATTCCGTTCTACTCTAAGACTAAAGTTACATTCTAGGCCAGGGCAGATAAATTGAAATCGTGGAAACCCTATGGATTAACCCAGGGTTTAGTGGAATGAGTACACTGGGTAACTGAGGATGCTGTGTTATAGGAGATTTGTTCTTCTTTAATCCGGCCATGTTGTAATATATTGTAAGTATTATTCTACGCATGCCCTTATAAAAGATGTATGAATGTTAAGGAAGGGTGTTAACACATTGACTGCTCTCTGCTGACATGATAGAAATACTGGTAGGCATCTGTTCATCGTCTGGTCACTGAGTTCACAAAGCATTCTCAGACTTAAGTACACCAATAAGATACTATGTGCAAAGTTTTGTGTTTCTGGATCAAAGATATTTTTCATAAACAGTGATTGAAAGTTGATCAAATTCTCAACTTAAGTCTGAGAATGCTTTTTGAACTTTGGGACTGGTGTTTGTAAGGCATTAAGTGATAGGAAGAACATTAAAATAACCAAAACACAACTTTATGGATAACATTTAACTGGCAACTTTAATAGTGCAACATTTCAACAAGTATCCTCTTATTTTTATAAAACACAAGGTAAAGAATCTACTTGTGCTTGATAACGGACGAGAGGATACTTGTTGAAACATTTGGAGAAAGAGAATGAGAGGGGGAAGGGGATTTAAAGTCCACTAAACACAAACTAGGTAATTTCCGGACTAACTTATGGTTCATTTTTATACGCCCACATAAGAAATGTGGTCGTATATTGGCGTCGCCCAATCCGTACTACGTATGTCCGTCTGTACGTGTTGAAACATTTGGAGAAAGAGAATGAGAGGGGGGAGGGGGTTTAAAGTCCACTAAACACAAACTAGGTAATTTCCGGACTAACTTATGGTTCATTTTTATACGCCAACATTAGAAATGTGGTCGTATATTGGCGTCGCCCAATCCGTACTACGTACGTCCGTCTGATCACTTCCAAAAATCTTGTGAACGTTCTAGAGGCTAAAGTTTATTTCTAATTGACTTTGAATTCATACACAGTGTTTAAGGTTATGAGACGAAGAAGCCTATTGATTTTCAGCGATTTTCGATAATTGTTGTCAGAGTTATGGCCCTTGATCACTTCAAAAAATCTTGTGAACGTTCTAGAGGCGAAAGTTAATATCCGATTGTCTTTAAATTCATACACAGTGTTTAAGGTCATGAGACGAAAAAGCCTATTGATTTTCAGCGATTTCCGATAATTGTTGTCAGAGTAATTGCCCTTGATCACTTCAAAAAATCTTGTGAACATTCTAGAGGCGAAAGTTAATATTCAGTTGACTTTAAATTCATATACAGTGTTTAAGGTCATGAGACGAAAAAGCCTATTGATTTTCAGCGATTTCCGATAATTGTTGTCAGAGTAATTGCCCTTGATCATTTCAAAAAATCTTGTGGTCGCTCTAGAGGCTAAAGTTATTATTTGATTGTCTTTAGATTTATACACAGTGTTTAAGGTCATGAAACAAAGAAGCCTATTGATTTTCATCGATTTCCGATAATTACTGTCAGAGTTATGGCCCTTGATCACTTGAAAAAATCTTGTGGTCGCTCTAGAGGCTTAAGTTAATATCTGATGTACTTTAAATTTATACACAGTGTTTATGGTCATAAAACGAAGAAGCCTCTTGATTTTTTAACGATTTCCGATAATTACTGTCAGAGTTATGGCCCTTGATCACTTCAAAAAACCTTGTGGACGCTCTAAAGGCTAAAGTTAATATCCGATTGACTTTAAAATTATACACAGTGTTAAAGGTCATGAAATGAACAAGCATATTGAGTTTCAATGAATTTTGATAACTTGAACAGCTAAATCCAGAATATTAAATGTTTCGTATACTAAACGTTAGCATGGAGGAGAACTTTATCAAAGCCAAACATATTCAAATGATTTTCTGATAATTACATAATGAGTTGTTACTTTTAATCAGACTTTAGTGTATTATAAATGTTTCATTACCGAAAAAAGTAAAATATGCGACAACTCTTGTTGACTGCCAGGACAATTTAGCTGCTGTGGGCGAATGTTTCGTTGCCTGGCAACCTATCTTATTTCAATAAATTGCTAGCGAGTGGGAGGTAACCGGAGGACCAGGAATACTTGTCACATACAACTGGGGAATCGAAACTATGCCAGTTGACTCAATGACAGACCCTAAGATACAGGGTTAACCATTTGGGCATCCAACTTACCTATCATGTCATAAGCTAGGGTGTTGCAGAATAGTAGGACGTTAATCCTATTTCATTTCCTATTAGAATTCCACCAACAGATGTTTAGAACTTTAAAAATTATATCTGGAGAAAATAATTTCCCTCCTGTTAGAATTCTGTATTCATTAGCCAAGTTGTAATAGAACAGTAAGACGCTCAATCCCATTTTATTTCATTTATTATCAGAAATCCAGCAACAAACAGTTCAGATTTTTGTAAAATATCTATAGGAGTGAATAATTCTGGCCAGTATGCCTACCAAACAGGTTTAAACTGTAGATAATCAATAGAATTATCAGTGAATGTGTTAAGAATATATTTTATTTAGTTTGTGTTTTATGTATATTTTGGTTTATATTATATATATATACATGTATGTTTTATATGAGTGGAAGTAAACATGTCTATAAAAAATCAGATTGATGTTTTTAATTCTACTGACGTGACCAGGAGGTGGGTCGCCTTGTCCAACATCATTGGTTTATTCCGGGTCCTCCGGTTTCCTCCCACTGCTCTAGACCCCTACCTGCAAGTGAATTATTGAAATAAAATTGAACCATGTTAGTCCTGGAATGTTGACATTAAACCCCATTTCTCCCTCTCTTTTTGATTCTACTGCAATAACTTTTACAGAGAGAGAGAGAAAAATGGGTATCAACATTTTGTGACTATCAATGTGGTACCATTTCATTTCAACAAATCGCTTTCATGAAGGGGTCTTTATAAAGCATTGGGACCAAACCCACAAGGTTGGTGGGGCCACTTTATTCTTGTGACACAATGGCAGACCTTATAATCTAAAGCGTACACATTAAATTACTCAACCACCTGAACCACCCAAACTTTTATACACAAATATTTAATATGGTCTTATATGGTCATTACCTTTGTCTGTTATCCGACCATTATGCAGGGTATTACCTTTGTCCGTTATCTGACCATTTCGCAGGTCATTACCTTTGTCCGTTAATCGACCATTTCGCAGGTCATTACCTTTGTCCGTTATCCGACCATTATGCAGGTCATTAACTTTGTTCGTTATCCGACCATTATGCAGGTCATTACCTTTGTCCGTTTTCTGACCATTTTGCAGGGGCCTGTTTCACGAAATTTTAACTTAAGATAAAATCCAAATTTTAGTACATACTTAAATCTGATTGGCTAAGCGCTAAAATCAATCTAATACTATCCAATCGAATTACTAAAATAGGATTGTATCTTAGTTAAAATTTCGTGAAACAGGCCCCTGGTCATTACCTTTGTCTGTTATCTGACCATTTCGCAGGTCATTACCTTGTCCGTTATCTGACCATTTCGCAGGTCTGAGTTCTATTTGGATATTTTTCAAATCTGCAGAGATTCATTATTGGGTTACGACACATTAGAGCAGCCCATATCAAAATTCTGAATTTTTCAAGCGCATATTGACAAGCAAAAAACCAGACTGGAAAATCCTGAGGCAATTTGTCTAAATCCAGCCATTTCAGGGGCATGCCCAATAATTTGAGCAGGTAGGGGTCCTAGATGGAGAAAAAGTCAAGGTTTTAAAGGGGCTTCCCACAATTTGATAAATTCACAAATTTAGGGACAATGTTTCTATGAAGCTAGACAAGAAAAAATATTCTCTGCTTGAGTGGTAGACCCCCCTGGACCCTCCCCTCTGGACATGCACTAGGACTTACTTCACTGAGCCACTGTGACTCACACACAGATTACAAAACACAATGCAAAATGACTGCTTATACTAAATACAGGGAGAAATGAGATTTAATGTCCACTTGACACACTGGCATTTTGGGACTAATATATGGTTCAATTTATCTCAATAATTGGCTTGCATGTATGGGTGTTAACAGTGGGATGGAACCCGAGGACCCGGAGAAAACCCATGAGGTTGCAATTGGACAGGCAACGACCCTATTTCTTGTCACTTTGAAAGTGGGGAATCGAAACCAAGCCATTTGACTCATTTTACAGACCTTGTAATTTCACACACACGTGTAAAACCACTATATACCCCCCCCCCCCTCTTCTAATACTAAATATAAGAGGAGATATTTCAATAAATGATTTTATTACTGAAGGCTCTAGAATGGTTCAGATAATATTGCACAAAAAAATATAGAAAAACACAAAATAATGATACATGAAAGCACTTGTTATATATATGATAAATACTGGAATATATATAAGTATATAAATATAAATAATAACAAAAAAAAACAAGACTAAATCATGTCCCAGCAAACCTGACAATTACATCGGCTGAAAATTTCGTCACACAAAATATCGTAAACTTTTATCCCCAACTTTTTTTTTTAAACCATAATTTTATTCAGGTTGTCTGAATGGGATTGGGGAACAGGCTTAGCCTATGTCACCCCCCCCCCCCCCCCCCTGTCTTCCTCTCCCAACATTCCATTGCATGCTTAATCATTCGTCAAATGAAAAAAATAACCCCGAAAATCTGTGACATTCAGATCAAGTTTAAAAGCGGATAAAACTGAGAAAACTAGCATTGAAAGGATATTGCGATTATTTCTTGTATTTGCAAACGATCAATTGATATCTACAATTAGGCAGCTGTGTATTATGATCTAATAATGAAAAATAGCTAATAATGTTGTCATGCATTTATTATACTAAATTATATCTGAAATGAATGTGATGTACGTCAAAAATGATCCTGTCATTACTTTAATACTGTAAATATAGATAAAGTGAAATTTATGAAGAAGTGGCAAGTTCCAGCTTAAGTTATAGTACGTACATATAGTAATTGAATACAGTATTAATATATATCATGCAATGTTCCCTCCTCATCTTTGTGCACAAAAATCTTATTCCTTTGACAATAGACACTGTAATCCAGGTATTATTTAATCTTGTGTATTTAGCACTAATTTCTTTCATGGTCGTTCAATATCAAATCCTTGTTTAAAAATATGTACAAATCATTTAAAATAACAAAAAATCACCTAATTTTAACACAAAGATTTGATATTAAATAAGCAAGAAAGAAATTAGTGCTAAATACTATACACAAGATTAAATGATACCCGAGTTAAAGTGAGAATATGCACAACATTTTGTAGAAATGTAAACATAAAATTTGTTCATGATAATTTTCACACAGCATATTGCTCATGCCTCATTAAAATCTTATGGCCTAAAATTTGTGCCCATATTAATTGTTTTTGTGCATTCATTGCTAGATTGAAGACGGTCCTTAACATTTTATGACGTCATATGTGGATTGTGGGTAAGGGCCATGGCCTGCAGATTTTGTCTCGAGATGTAGACAGGGCTAGCCCTAACTCTGAGCCAACCCTAACCCATAATCCACATATGAAGTCATAAAATGATAAGGAATGTCTCTGATCTAGCGTTCTCTGTGCACACAACAAAGAAGAAACAGTGATGACATGTACAAATCTGAACAAGCTATTTACAATTTGCACATAGTAACTGGAATATTTAATTATCAAAACATATCAGCAGATTAATAAATAGTTATCCTTATTTTAATGATTTTATAAGGCCTGGAGAAAACCCATGAGGTTAGACAGGCTAATTGAAAACAATGCAACTTGACTCAATGACCTAAAGCGCAGGTGTTAATTCATTAAAGATAAATTTGACAGAGAGGGAATAGGGTTTAACGTCCACTTGACACAAACTAGGTCATTTCAATGACAGACCTTATGATACAGCGTGCACATGCTATCCATTCGGCCATCCAACCCCGCAAAGACAAATTTGAATAAGATGGGTTTTATAGAACTCTTTTTATGTAGCCTCGAATAAAAGAGAGAAATGGGGTTTAACGTCCACTCGACACAAACTAGGTCATTTCGGGACTAACATGGTTTAATTTTATTTCAATAATTCACTTGCACTTAGGGGTCTGATGCAGTTGGGGGAAACCGGAGGACCCAGAGAAAATCCACGAGCTTGGAGCCCAGAATAAAACAATTGGAGATAATTTAATTAAAGAATGAATGTATCTAATTGCTCATTTAAAGGAACTGGAAATAATACAATTGAATAATGAATGTATCTAAATGTTCATTTCAAGGAACTGGAAATAATGTAATTAAATAATGTATCTAATACAATAATATCTACACAACTGCTAATTAAAACATTTTCTATATTTATTAATGTAGTAAATGCATATATTGTTATATGTATATCACCCTACAATATCTTCTAATACATACAGTTTAATATCTACATCTAATTAAAACAGTGTTTATATAAGTCATTAAAATAATAAGTGCACATATTGTATGATATATAAGTGGGATATTATATATATAGAAGGCAGTTATTAACATGATATGGCAGGGTATAAAGTGCCCTCAATAATATGAAGGGAAATATAGAAATATAAATAACCATATTATTTTAATTGTATTAATATTGTAGGATATATATACTACTACTACCTTCTCATAGTTCCAACTACAGTAGTATATATGTAGAGATAAAATATACACACAAGCAGAGTTGTCCACCCTTCCAGTCCACAAATATATTGATATTGCAGTGCTTTCACTAACATAGTTATAATAGTTATAGTCTCTTTAGTCCACATAAAGGGCTGTATTTGAAATTTATTTAATTGATCACATAGGTCAAGGTAGATCAAGTGCACAAGCCAAAAGCCAAGTTGAACGCTAGACATTGAAAATTTCATTTAAGACTGGGAATATCGAAGAATTTAACTATTTATGAGAGAGAGAGAAATGGGGTTTAACATCCACTCGACACAACTAGTTATTTCGTGACTAACATATGATCTTAATTTTTGTCTCAATAATTCGCTTGCGCCTAAGGGTCTTTAGCAGTTGGAAGAAACCGGAGGACCTGGAAAAAAAACACGAGGTTGGACAGGTGACCCTACATGCGCATTTGGTTGTATACATGTACATTACTATCCAAACTGCTTCCCATCTTTAACCTATCCTACAGCATATTATGGCTTCTCCCATGGCATATTATGGCTCCTCCCATGACATTTTATGACTGTTATGGGTTCATGTTACTACTTATCTAAAAAACCAGCAGACATACAGTATAATAATGACAAGCCTAATGTTATGATTTGATGTAATGTATGTTAAAAGGGTAAAAATATAAAGAATGTGGGAAACCTTCGGGACTAAGTCTTATGAAATTGTATAGCTATTCATTGCAAGATGGTTCAATATTATCCAACGTGACATATCATTTGTCTCAGAATTATTTGTATCATAACACTAACATTTCTATTTGCATACAAGCCTGATGAACGAAACTAGTTGCTTCATGAGAGAAATCTGGGACGGCTAATTTTATGTTAGGGTTAAAATATATATTTATGTTTTATTTAAGTGCAGCAATGATTGTCTGATATACAATGAAGTACAAAGCTAAATAGATATACATCTATCTCATCAGCTACAATATAAGACGTCATCGTCATAGCAACATCGTCAAAATATCTTAAATAATACTACTTCAAATTGCAATAGATCAATACATTGTTCTGTTTAGAACAAATAAATACTTCTGATTTGAATCCCTGAATCAACAAACAACTTCATGAGTTTAAAAAAAAACAACTTCTGATTCGAATTCCTTAATCAACAAACAACTTCATGAGTTAAAATCCTAGCTCTAAACATTCTGTGTCCTCCATACATGAAAATACCCCCCCCCCACCCCTTGTCTTCATACCAGGGCTTTAACTTCAAATTATTACCACATACTCTATGGAAAACATAAAGACCATGATAATTAGATTTGTTATACTACAATAACTTCAAAATGAAGACAACTATATAATTATATCCCTGGGCTATTTCTTACATTTATCAGTTTTAGCCCATCTCTTACGGCATTACAGGCTGCAGTACATGTAAATCGTAATATCGAATAACTTATTCTAATGGGAGACTGAAGTGGATACCTATGTCCCAATATTACTGTACTTTACAACTCAAACCATATTTCCTTTGTTGTGGTTTTATTACTACAACTGTCCATATATTACTGAGATACAGCTTATTTTAAAACAGAAGCTAATCTCTCAAAATTCAATCAGCCATAAAATCGTTTAATTTGATGGTATTAGAGTTGTCCACTCTTCATATCGGCATATCTATTCTGTCGCCACGATCAAAGTGAGCCTGTCCTCTTCTACAGAAACATAAACAACCACTGGAACAGTTCGTCCATCTATTGAAATCTTGTCGTTGTTTTTGTTCAAAATGTCCAGAAGATGCTTGCGAGGCTTTCTCAAAATGTTCAACTTCTTTCAGATACCTGGAAAGAAATATATGCATCAACATGTAATGCGTTAGTCTTTTATTGACCAATCTCTATATTGTAGGTCAATCTCTGTCTATTGTAGGTTAATCTCTGTCTATTGTAGGTCAATCTCTGTCTATTGTAGGTCAATCTCTGTCTATTGTAGGTTAATCTCTGTCTATTGTAGGTCAATCTCTTTACATATTGTAGGTCAATCTCTTTACATATTGTAGGTCAATCTCTTTACGTATTGTAGGTCAATCTCTATATTGTAGGCCAATCTTTATACTTATTGTAGGTCAATCTCTATACTGGTATATTGAAAGTCAATCTCTATTTATAGGTCAATTGTTACACTACAGATAACAGATGGTCAGCATAGTTGGTAGATCTTTATTGAGAACATAGAATAGACATAGATCGGAAGGAGCTCTATTCAAGTCTGACTTACTGTCAGTTAATTCTGGCTTTATAAAGCATACAGTAATTGAAAATAATGATACATGACAGATTAACTTATTTGGAATTGAGATTATAGTTTCTATAACCACAACTCGTATTTCCATTTAAGTCGCGAAGTTCTGCTGAGTGTTCAACACATAGAACATGTGTAAATTATAAATAACATATGGATAATTAAGATATTTAATGAGATCGTGCGTATTGTCAAAACTAAGAGAGGTCATGTGTGTGTTGCCCGTAAATAACATATTGAACACATTAGCAGAAGTTGTTTATAGTTGAAAATGTCCAATATAATATAATGTAAAATCTAGAAAAGTTCTATGTATGTATTACTTTGTCACATTCCTTCATCAGTTGTTTATAGTTGAAAATGTCCAATATAATATAATGTAAAATCTAGAAAAGTTCTATGTATGTATTACTTTGTCACACAATCTCTATACTTATTCTAGGTCAACCTCTATATCTTTTGTAAGCCAATCTCTATACCCTATTTTGCCTATTCAACCTCAGGGGGTTTCTCTGGGTCTTCAATTTTCCTCCCACTGCTAAAGACCCCTACATGTAAGCGTATTATTGAAATAAAATTGAACCATATGTTAGTCCCAAAATGACCTAGTTTGTGTCGATTGGACGTTAAACCCCATTTCTCTCTCTGTACCCTAATGTAGGCCAATCTCTATATCTTTTGTAAGTCAATGTCTATATCTATGGTAGGTCAATCGGTATACCTATTACAGGTCGATGTCAATGATAGGCCAATCGTTATATCTATTGTAGACCAACCACCATATTGTTGGCCAATGTTTATATCTATTTCAGGTTAATCTCCATATTACCTTGATAAGTTAGATTTTTACTTTTTATTGCAGCAAAATAAAGGTGATATGCAATTCTTACAACTTCATCTCTCTACTAATATTTCTTTATAGTCTGGTAACTATGGCAATTCATGGATGCACAAATAGAACATTAGCTTTATGCTTGTTTGAATGTGCTTTTGTCTAAATCAAACAGTTGTTCTTTACAATAATTAATAATTACAGCTCAAACATATCAATAAATAAATGGATGGATTAAAGCCAGTAAAATACTCATCACCCATTTTTTGTAAAATAATGCGTCAGGGGAAATAACACAGACATGTGGAGGCAGACCACTGTTAAATTAGATCATCTCGGAACCCACAAATGCGGTTCCTTCTGAACTAATTTTCTCTTTGTCCAGTTTTCTCCCCTTTTCGATTTTTGGGACTAGAATTGAGGAAGAAGATATGGATTGAAATTGTCTGCCGTGTTTTGGTAAATATTCATGGTTTCGAGGCAGAAGGCCAACAGAGTTAGGAGGGTTGGTAACGGTGTTATGTATGGTGTATAGTATGCTACTTCAAGTTTGTGTACCTCAGTAGTCAACCCCATACAAGCTTTGGGCTGAAGACATGGCCAGTTATTACCAGCACCAGTATCAAACTCAAGATCTCCAGGATGTGAGCTAGCGCCATAGCTACTCAGTCACCATTTCACCAAATACAATATCAGACATACATGATCGAGAATACAAGTTATAAAATATATATTTACCACACAGGAGGCCAGCGATGTTTCTCAATGTATTCTTGATTGTCTTTCTGCAGAACTTTAAATGCTTTATGATGTTTTTGGTGAATTTCTTTATAATGACAAGCCAGATAAGACAAACACCATTTACCTAGTTCATCTGCACCATATAACTGAAAATCAAAAGAAATGGGGTTTAAAGTCCTACTGTTCTGCCCCGACTGGGCTAATGGAAGACGGGCATGTGCCATACAGCGTGAAATGAGGGCAATTTTGCCCTGACAGCAGCACTATGGCCTACTCTTATATCAAAATCCAACTGTCAAGGGATCTTTTACGTGCATGTCAATGTGTACACAGGACCTAAGTTTTTTAAGTCCCGTCGGAATGACTAGATAACCGCCTTGTCAGGCCCCCTGTCCTGCATCACTGACAAGGGGGAACCACGCTGGAAAATCAGGATAAACTTTCCCAGCCAACTGTCAAGGGATCTTTTATGTGCATGCTTTTTCGTCCAACCCTATTGACTACACAGCTGACCTTGCCTGGCTCTCCAGCCTGTATCACTGACAAGGGGGAACCACACCAGAAAATCTAGCGGATTTTTCTCGGCGAATTACAGGGATCAAACACCCTACCTGCAGACTAGCGAGCCCGCGTCATACCCACTTAGCCACTGTGACCCCCCATGAAAAGAGAAGAACCAACACAAATATTTTTAGGTCGTAGGAAACAAATATTCTGACAACCTTTCCCAAAAAAATGTGACCTGGGAAGAAGGTTACAAGTATTTCATTACAAGGTTGTTTTTATTAGGCCAATTTTAGTTCAATAATTTGTTTATGTGTATGGGTCTTTAGCATGAGGAAACACCAGGACCTAGATAAAACACACTGGGTTGGGCAGACAACCTTTTCATATATTGTACATGCAAGAGACGATTTGGTCCCAGGGGGATTGGGTGGTCTAGTGGTCTAATAGTTGCACTTTAGATCATAAGGTCAGTCATTGAGTCAGATGGTGCGGTTTCGATCCCAGATGTATGTGATCAGGAGAAGGTTTGCCTGTCCAAATTTGAGGGTTTTCTCTAAATTATTGAAATAAAATCGAACCATAAGTTAGTTCCAAAATGATCCAGTTGTGTAGAGTGGTTGTTAAACGTTACGTAGCCCCCAACCTCCTATTGAAGATTGAACCATATATTACCTGAGACGGTTCAAGTAAATTAATTACATCTTCAATAACATCCTCTCCATCTTTTTCACATTGAGACAGCTCTCTTATCACGTAACGCTCCGTTAAACTAATCAAACGGAATAAACACATCTGATTGGCTAAACCAATCAAATTCACCCAATCTGTTCCTTCCATACATGGCTCTTCGTCCGTATACAGATATTCTTGAAGAGCTCGAAATGTAGCTTTTGTAACTCCAGGAAATGGTACCTGCGAAATTAGACAAATGCAATTAGTGTAACTTCAGGAAATGGTTTCTAAAATTACAAATCAAACAAATATCTTTTGTAACTCCAATGAGCAGTCTCTAAAGCGACAAATTAGACAAATGTAACTTTTGTAACTCCAGGGAATAGTATCTAGAATGATAAATTGTGTAACCTCAGAAAACTGTATCTAGAATGAGATACAGAGAACAGTAATATAACAGGCCAAATACATGACATAATCATTTGTATATTTACATTGATCTTATTTTAAAGCATCAGTTTATCAGCCAAACTACTTAAACAAACAATACACAAGAGCTAAATCTGCCTATTGCAGGTCCTTCTTTAAGCCTGAAATGTTATCTAAATTAATTAACTTATCCAGACCATAAACAATTCTCGATGTTATATATATATATATATAACAATGCTAGCCTATGATATTTATTGGATCAGGATCCAATTTGCTGCTGAACTTACATTCATTATTTAATCCAGTAGACATGGTACAAGGGTTAATCAGCGAAATGGATGTATGAGATGTGTTGTTGACGTTTGGGAAAGTAGACGAGGGAGTGTAGGGAGTGATAGTTAGATGTATTATGAATGGTTAGAGTGGCTGTGGTGTTACGGTGAAATACTATGCCGTCACCGTAACACCACAGCTTTATGATTTGTTAGACAGGAGTGATGTAATAAGTGCGACAATAATAAATAACATATTTCTGATTTTATTGTCGTCTTTTCCCACTTGCACTGGTTGTACGTCATTTTGAAACTAGCTGATGAAGACAGCTCGGGCGGCGATTGCTCGACTCCGGGCTGCTCTGTCAGTATCTAACAAATGCATTTAGTTTGCGTACAACTTTTAACGAGAGTTGCCAGGCAACGAAACATACCCCCACAGCAGCTAAATCCTCCGGGCAGTAAACAAGGGTTGTCGCATATTTTACTTTTTTCGGTAATGAAACATTTATAATACACTAAAATATGATTATTAAAGTCAATCGGTTATTAACTTTAGCCTCTAGAGGGTCCACAAGATTTTTTGAAGTGATCAAGGGCCATAACTCTGACAGTAATTATCGGAAATTGCTGAAAATCAATGGGCTTCTTTGTCACATGACCTAAACTCTGTGTATAAATTTAAAGTCAATCGGATATCAACTTTGGCCTCTAGAGCATTCACAAGAATTTACGAAGTGATCAAGGGCCATAACTCTGACAGTAATTATCGGAAATTGCTAAAAATCAATAGGATTCTTCGCTTCATGACCTTAAACACTGTGTAGAAATTTAAAGTGAATCGAATATTAACTTTGGCCTCTAGAACATCCACAAGATTTTTTGAAGTGATCAAGGGCCATAAATCTGACAGTAATTATCGGAAATTGCTAAAAATCAATAGGCTTCTTTGTCTCATGACCTTAAACACTGTGTATAAATTTAAAGTCAATTGGATATTAACTTTAGCCTCTGGGTCGTCCACAAGGCTTCCTACACATATTATAATATTCAATTTACACCCTTTTTAATTAACACACCTTGTCTAGAGTTATAATCTGAATGTTATTTTTTTATCGAGATTCGTGGGTATTTACCATGTTTGCTAGATTTTTATACGGCAAACGTATAAAACCTTGACCTATTACTCAGTGATAAGCTTCCACTGCAAAAAGAGTTCTCGCCTTTTATTATGAGTATCATGTGCGGCTTCTAAAATCGCTGTTCTCCGTTCCAAAAAATACAAAAGTGATTTTCTACCAGACAACCATGGTTCTATTCACCGAGACTAGATAATTTCTCTCGATGTAAGGATATTATCGCTATGAATAAGTTCATACACTGTTGAGAAAATAATATCGTTGGTTTGCTTTGCAACAAATGGAGCGCGCATCAACTCTGTACTGAAAATTCTGTGCGTAATAAATATGAACAGTCTTCAAACATTCGGTTTATAATTAGCGATACACAGGTACAGTGGCATGTGTTATGCTTCACAGAATAATAACTCAAAAGTACCTACGCGCGAAATCCCAGATTTTGGTACATGTAAAACAAAAAAAATAGTGCCCGTGCGCGTGCCAGTAATAGAAAAACTAAGAGTTCGCGCATAAAAAATGCACGAACGTACCAGGCGCGATGTCATCAAGACAAAGTTTTTTTTATCGTAACAACTTAAGTAATGATGATCAGTGCTAGGCCTAAAATCTTGGTTCAGTGTCTATCAATTTGACTGAAATTTTTAGCATATTCCCTTTACATTATCTTGTTGTTTTTAACTATTATAGTGAGAATTGCCAGCTCTTTATCTTATCTCCCATAATGTATCTTTAAACTGAGCAGATAATGCTTATTATCGAAAAAAAACACCACTGCATCCAATGTTGTGCAACTGCCAACTACAAATAAATATGGTAGTACTATAGATACCAGCATGCATTTACCGTGAGAGACAGAGAAATGAGGTTTAACCATCGCTCGACACAAACTAGGTAATTTTTGGACTAAAATATGGTTTAATTTTATTTCAATAATTCGCTTGCGCGAGGGGTCTTTAGCAGTGGGAGGAAACCGGAGGATCCGGATAAAACTCACAAGGTTAGACAGAAGACCTTTTCCTTGTCACATTCAACAGAGGATTTGAAACCATGCCAGTTGACTCAAAGACGGGTTTTATGATACAGCATGCACGTGCTAACCATTCGGCGGTCCACCCCGCCCCTCATCTACCTTGAACTTAGATACCTCCTCAATTCACGATCTACTTTTTTCATTTCCTTCAAAATCAAAATTACTGTCTGTGAACCAGACCAACATCAGACAGAATGTACACGCTTTCAGATACAATTGGACCCACATGTTTTATTTCAAATACATGGAATAAAATTGGGTTTAAAGTCCTACTGTTCTGCTCCAACTGGGCTAATGAAGAGGGTCATACACCATACAGTGTTCTATGAGGGAAATTTTGCTCAACGGCCTACTCTTATATCGGTTTACAACTGCCAAGGGATCTTTTACTTGCACGCGAATGTGTACATGGGGCATTGGTTTTTCGTTGGTCCTGCGCCACTGACAAGAAGAAACTACTCCTGAAAATCCTGATGATCTTTCTCAGCCACTGCAAGGATTGAACACAGGATCTCAAAAAGAATGCTAAAAATACAGTCACATCACAATCTCTGGAAAAATAAATATTTTACTGATCCAGGATAAACAATATGTAAGCGTTGATAAGATTTTGATGAGATCTTACCACATCGGCTACAGATTCTCTAAAATCACCACTAAACATAGCTCTCATCATCTCACATCGGGCTATTAACAGAGGTTTATGTGCCGAAACTAATCCATCATCCACTTTAAACGTAATATCTAAAAACATATAAAAATATTCAAATCAAAATACAATACTATTTTTTTTATAACGTATGAATTTGAATATTTTGTTGACACATGATTCTTCATTGTGGTTCAGATTAAATATTATAAACTGATTTTCCACACATGATTCACTACAACTCACCTGTCATTAGTTGCTTATGTAGTGCTAATTCACGAATTTTTGATAATCTATCTTCATGAAATTTTCGTTTTAATTCTTTATTGAGATAATTCTGATTCGTTTGGAGATTAGACATCATCACAAGAAGCTCAGTCATTTCGAAAATTTCTGCCGCTATTTTAACTTCGTTCATTCCGTAAGTTTCCTTGACTACACCGGTGTAAAGATACTCTAGAATATATTGGAACGCCCTGGGAGTTATCTCGCGGTTTAAAGTTACTACAGTCTGTAGGAAAGATTGTCCAGGTTTAAAGGGATCTTCACAATATTTTAGTTCAACCGTTTCGATAGATTTCTGGTTGTAGGCGCTGATTACTGGAAAATTTCCATTCACGGCGTCAACATTCAAAAAGTTCTCAAAACCAGACATTCTTGATGTTGATAATTCGCCTTCGGTGCTCACCGATTCCGTATCGCTTTCTATTAACTTATCTTCATCTGTGTGCATACCAATGAACGATAATCTGGCAGAATGTCTGTTTTTGCGACCAGTTGGCAACTGCTTGAGAACATCCAATGAAAAGAGCTCCTCGAAAACAGGGGAAGTCACCATCAAGCATATTTTATGAGCTTGAATACATGAGCCTTGTACAGAAAATAAAACATCAGCTTCTGCTTGCTGATACAGAAGTCTGGATAAATCATTATTTAACGTTGATGACGGAACATCGGTTTTGGGCACGGAAGGTTTAGGGATTCTCATTGGTGACTGAATTAAGGGACGCTGAACATTTCTCAACTGGGCATTCCAGAATTTAAGTTTACGTCTTTCAATGAGTGCTGCCCTTGCTGCATTAATAAAAACATCTTCGACACCATGATGGGATAAAACACTGGTTTCATAATAAGGTGCTCCAATTTCCTTGGCTATATCACGACCAACTTCAGGGGTTGTAATATCCTTCTCTTCTATTGGTCTGTAAAATACATAGCAAGGTAACAAATAATTATAAACTATACGTTACTCATAGAGTTTTACTGTATTGGATACCGGAGGACCCGGATAAAACCCACAAGGTTGGAGCTTTATAATTACACTGAATCCAAGCCATTTATAGACTATCTAACAATTTGTTTTTTTAATTCAATGTTCAATAATAAATTTGAGTACATATTAGTGTGGATTAATAGGAGGCTATCTAGAAAACTTTGAGAGGTTCTGATCCCAAATTATTAAGTCTGGAGTGGGGTTTCTGAGGCCACAGTCCCCCGGCTGATGGAACATCTTGGGTCGCAGCATCAAGAGCGATATAGACTATTTAAATGAGATTTGAGGCAGATTTGAACTATGTTGGACAGGCAACCCTACAACCGGGATTTCGATATAAATATTTAAGAGAGAGAGAAATGGGGTTTAATGTCCACACAACACAAACTAGGTCATTCCGGAACAAGCATATGGTTCAATTTCATTTCAATAATTAGCTTTCATGTAGGGGTATTTAGCAGCGGAGGGAAACTGGAGAACCCGGAGAAAACCCACAAGCAAAAATATTTAGAAGACAAACAATAACAGTGCAAAATGAACTGGAACAATAATTCGCTTGTATGAAAAGGTTTTTTAGCAGTGGGAGAAAACCGGAGAGTCTAAGGACAACCTACAAGATCAGGCAGGCGACACCTAATCCTCGCCAAGCCACTAAATGACAAACCACAAGGTCTAAAGTATAGAGGCTAGACCATTCAGCCACCCACCCCCGTAAATGAACAATGTTTTAATACTTTTGTCTACTTACACGTATAAAAGACCTTTCTGTGTCTGAAGATATTTTTCATCATTATATAAATAACGTAGATCTGTTCTTGTTCCGACCAGTAATATAGGCGTCGTCGGACAAACTCTTCGAATCTCTGGATACCACACAGTACGAACATTCTTTAACGATGCTGGTCGAACAGTACTAAAGCAAACTACTATCACATCAGCTCTATTTAAATAAATATATAAACACATTCATTATATAACCTAATATCACATCAATTATATTCAAAAAGATATATAAACATTCTATAAAATAATATCACATCACCTCTATGCAACGGCTCAATATTTTGAGTTGACAATTTTAGACAAGGTAAATAGACTGTTTCTCTACATTTTGGCATTTTATTAGTATATATATAAACATATTATTTCAGAGACCTGGTGAAAAAAGTAATTTGTTTCTTTATGGAAGGATAAGAAATAATTTACCCTTTATAAGAAAATTGTCGTTGTTTATCATGGTAACCAAACGTATCCCAGAGTCGTAATGATACTCGTACGCCATCTACATCACACCATGATCTTTCCATAACCTGTGTTTAAAAAATAACTCATTTATATTAAAGATAGGTTGCCAGGCAACGAATGAAACAAAGGGATCCCAGTAGCAAAGTTGTTCGAGCTGTCTTTAAAGATTGTCACTATTTATATGCTTTGAAGTTTTGAAAAGATTTTCTCCAGAAACCAAGCAAGTTCGAATTAAATCTCAAAACCGGTTGTATCCATATTTCAGTCTTCTTAAATAAAATGGATTAAAATTTTGGAAAGTCATTTAGGAAAACATGGCACCAACCAGACTGATATTGTAGGACTTAAACCATGCAATGAGTTGTGAGGGAAAATTTATCACTGTTTGTGAAATTCTATCCAGAGGTTTCTTTTATGTGCATGTGAAATCATAAAGTAGTATGTTATTGAGTCAAGTGGCGTGGTTTTAATTCCCCACTTGTACATGACAAGTAGTAAGGTCGCCTGTTAAACCGTGTGGGGTTTCTCTGTGACCCCCATAGCTATAACCCCTACGCGCAAGTGAATTATTGAAATATAAAATTGAACCATGTTAGTCCCAAAAAGACTTAGTTTGTGTTGAGTGGAGGGTAAACCCCCATTTCTCTCTCTCTCTTTCTTTTTTTTTTATACAGGCCGATTTTACAGATGGACCTTTGGTTTTGCTATATCAAATCAAACAAACTCTATCCTCCTTCTCTACAAAGGGGACACGGAGTAGGGAAATCCTGATGAACTTATTCGATCAACACCAGAATATCACTGAGTAACTATGGCTTGTATTAGGTGAACAATCTAGGCAATAATCAGCTTATCATCCACAGTGTATTGTAATTTTTAGATTCAGTAATTAATCAATTTTGTTGTGAAATTCACTGAAATGAATGGAGAATTCTGTAAGCGACAACCAATCTCGAACCAGAAAAATTTTGGAGAAAGAAATTTCTATGGTGACACTGGGTAGCCATTTTCCCGGAAGGGACGAATCACACGACTGTCACGTTATTTTAAGTGTCTGGGTGACCGAATCACTTATAAATATACACACGCGTAGAAAAATAGATCTTCACGTAAACTTAAATTTTTACATTTAGGATCCACTTTTGTAATGTCAGCGAGTTGACTTTGACTCAAGAATCATTTCACAACAAACAAAACAACGATTCGACATCTTGTTTTCGAGAAAAAAGACCTCAAAAAGATTGACCAATCAGAGGTCAGAATGGGCGGGGCTTACCTGTAAAAAAAATTGAAGATAAGGACGTTCTTTGGCCCCAGAGGCCTCCGGCCCCACGGCTGACTTTGGGAACGAGATTGAGCGACAACATCAAAAGAATCAGAGCAAAACATTTTGACTTTTGACATCTCAAGGACATTGTTGAGTTCAAATTCGCCAGTGGCACAATAATCATATTTGTTTCAAATACCGATATTCAGATAAAATTCTTTTCTTGGGTCATTTTCATTTAAATGTACATGTAATACCAAATTCAGCATGTTTTATTTCATATTAAGAAATGTAAACAACTATTATATAAACATATAAACAAAGTAGGATGTTAAACCCCATTTCATTTCATAAACAAATATTACCTAAACATATCAATAAATATTATATGGAATGACAAGCCATATATAGGTGTGTGCTAATCATTGATAACAAACTTTATACTGGCTATTAATAGGCCTCAAGGCTTATCAAAATATTTCTATTTAACAACTAGCCTATATATAAGATATTACTGCAAATGTCTCTGGGTGATATTATTTTAGAATAACTGTCATGTTTTTAGTAGAGATAGATCAGTTTTTCTGGCCTAATTTTCATCCAAATAAATGGCAAATAGCCAAAACAATGTAACATTTTTGACGAATAGCCTAAAGGTTTACTGACTGTATAAAAACATAAATAAAAAATAAATAACTCTCTCTGAGCTGTGTTACTAAAAATAGAAAAAGCACATGGCATTGTTTACAACGAGAGAGTGATGACAGATAGGAAATAGAAACGTGATGAAGGATTGGACGAAATTTTTTCACCTGTTGTCATCTTTTGTCTAATGTTTTCATTGTCTCATTGTTTCCCGCATATTTTTCAAGCGTGATATAAATCGTTTATTTTTGTCTACCTACGAGATCCACACCTGTCTGATCCATGAACATTATAAGCTTAGTCTACATCAAGTTACACAAAGGTTGTCTCTACATGTTTTCTTTGTTTAAAATATCTACAGATATTTGGTATGATATCACTTCGAATAGATACTATAATTCAAAGTGCATTAATATATATCCTATAAATCTAACAAGCATTTATTCTTAATAATACTAATGTCTGCCAAATTTTATCAGAAGTTTCAGACTATACTTAACCTACAAGATATGAAATTTTATAAACTTTCTTTTTCAAATTCTTAAAATATATATGGATAGAATCTATATTGGAAATTTATCTGAAAACATCTGAGAAAACTACATTAAAATTACACTACAAATATTACCACTTAAATTTATCTTTTGAAATTAAGTCTACAAAGATTTTCAGGACAAT
The DNA here is from genome assembly GCA_917208275.1 of Patella pellucida. Classification (NCBI taxonomy): domain Eukaryota; kingdom Metazoa; phylum Mollusca; class Gastropoda; family Patellidae; genus Patella; species Patella pellucida. Next base: position 72,388,061 of record OU795039.1, read on the forward strand.
TTTAAAAATAATTGAGATGGCTGCCTAAAGCTATATAAATTACCCTAGTTAGGTAGGTTTCCTCCCACTGCTAAAGGCCCCTATGAACAAACGAATTATTAAAGTGAAATTAAACCATATGTTAGTCCCGAAATGACCCTTTCTCTCTCTATATATAAATAACATTACATATACACCACATGTGCAATACAGTTTATCAATACAGCTGTATTGTGAGCATATACAGGGCTGTGTGTAGGATTTTAAAAGTTTATCACCGTTTTGATTTTAAAAGCAGCAGAGTGGTGGGCGCCACTATAATGCCCAAGTTACTGATATTGATCATAATCAATTGTATCATTTTATAATTGAAAGACTGGCAAATTTTTTTGTGGAGGGTTGGGTGGTGCCTTATTTTTCTGGGGGTGCAATGTACCCGTCTGAGTATATATATTACATGATTTATAATACATGATTTATAAAACCTACCTCTTCATCATGCTGATAATGATCAATCGCCCAGACTGTAGCTACATGTGTTTTAACAAGTTCCTGTAAATTAAATCTAGCATTACACGCCAGAGCTCGTATCAAACATGTTTTTCCCACTCCAGAATCTCCGACAATCACACATTTTACAACCTCATATTGACCCGTGGTTTGTGGATTCACCATCTTTGACATCGGTATTACAGTTGAACTACATTATCTTCATCCTTAAAGAAAAAAAAAAATTCAAGTTACACATTAAATTCAATATCAACAATTTAAATATATTTTTTATCAATACGAGTCATGTTAAACATTAAATGCAATATCAACAACTTTAATAAAAAAAAAATTACAATTTTCCAAAAATTGCAAAGTTATGAAAGGAAAATTATTCTCTTTCAATTAATCATAAATGAAAAGCCCTGAGACTTTGTATGGATGTTTTAGTGTAGCCAGTGTATCATATTGGCCTACATTCGTTCGTGACAATCATGACAAAGACTTTGTTGTCATATCCACACATCTGACACAATCGTCCAGAAACATCAATTTATCAGCAACATAATTTGCATAAATCGTAAAACTAGTACAGACCCGATGGTAAAGAAGAAGTAATTTGATTATCACTCAACCTTGATAGTGTGAGTTGTATATCGGTAATAAAATACACTGTAGGAAATACTTTATTACATAGTCATCTATCTCATAAAAAAAGGGGGTTGGGCTGTCAAGTGGTCTTAGGCATGCTTTTTAGATCATAGAGTCCGTCATTAAATCCAGTAGTATGGTTTGATAATTGATTCCCAGCTTGTACGTAACAAGGGGTTGGGTGGTCTCAGGTGTTTGCTTTAGTTCATTGGGTTTGTCATAAAATTAGGTGCAAAGGTTTTGAATCCAAGCTTGTACTTCACAAGGAGCAGTGGCGGATTTAGCTCCACCAAGGCCTGAGGCGGCAGTTGCTGGAAGGCCTATAAGAGCCTGTTTAAAATGGCGTGGGCCTAATTTATTTCGGATCAGGGCCTATGCTGGTTCCCGTTGGGCCTAAACCACACCCCCTAACATTCATTGTCTAAGCGTTTTTAATCGTATAAGACAAATTTTTAAAAATAATTTTTTACAAAATCTTTGGGCCTGAGGCTGCAGTCTCATCAGCCTCAATGAAAATCCGCTACTGACAAGGAGTAGGGGTTGGGGTACATGGGTTTGCTTTAGATCATAAGGTCTGTCATTAAGTCAGGTGTGATGGTTTCAAATCCAGGTTTGGTTGTGACAATGAGTACACTTGTTTTCCAAACCTCATGGGTTTTTACTGGTTTCCTCCCACTAGTAAAAAAAAACATACGCGCAAGCAAAGTATTGGTTTTGTAAATGAACATTAAGCTCCATCTCTAGTTTTTATCTCTATTTTGTTCTATTTGTTACAGACAGGAGAGTTGTATGTATATTGCTCGACAATGTCTACAAGTAGGAAATAGTTTAAATTACCTGGTAAAAAAAACACGCCTCAACAATACGCTGTCACGAATCAACGACATACCTCAATTAACAAAGGAAAACAAACCAGGACCCAACAGGAAACAATTCAATAAAACTCATTTCCCAACACATTAAATGCAAGGACACATGTACATGATTGTTTCTGTTTAGAGTGTTATATAATGTTTACATAAATAATAACAGATATTTTATATAAAGAGATATTGACACATAAACAGCGAATAACAAACAATAACAATAGAGTATTAAAACCTTTCAAGTGTAATGATTTGTTTACAAAGTTCTAAAAAATTAAGACAGAGAGAGAGAGAGAGAGTGAGATGGCATTTAATGTCCACACAACACAAACTAGGTCACTTCAAGCTAGACTAACATATGGTTCAATTTTCATTTCAATAATTCGCTTGCGTGTAGGGATCTTTAGCAGTTGAAGGAAACCTGAGGACCTGGAGAAAACCCATTTTTTTCATTTAAAGAAAACAAAATACAGGTGTGGTAAATAACTATTGAGTATTCATGCATTACATACTTGTACGTTCATGTCTACATGTCAATAAGAACACATATTTCTGTACTTGTCATATGAAACCCTTTGTACGAAAGTCTGATTGAGATGATATATGAGAAACAAGACCTACTATTACGTTATAAAAGGAACAGATTTACTACTAAATATGGTACAACACGGTTGCCACAGCATCTGACTAACATATTATATCGGCATGAAAATCGTCTGAATGGCTCATATCAAGAACTCTTTCTGAATAAAATTATCTTCGCCACATGTTCGGTTTATTTAAATCACCAATCATAAAACTTTCTTGAATACAAGTAACAATCAATACAGATCATCTGCAACCTAAAAACTAGACGTGATAAATCTGTAAAGAAATCATCACATCACAATCTGTAGACGATGGTTAGAATACTGCTCATACTGTCCAGCCAGACTGATGGTTAGAATACTGTAGTTCCAGCCAGACAACGAAATAAAATGAAATTTACTGCTCCTACTGGGCTAATGAAGACGGGGATCTTTTATGTGCATGTCAATGTATACACAGGCCCTCGGCTTTTTATTCCATTCCAAAGACTTCAGCTGTCCTTGTCAGGCCCTCTGTTCTGCACCAACGACAAGGGGAAACCACGCCCGAAAATCACAATCAACTTTCTTAGCCAATGCAGGGATCGAACACATGACCTCCATGGCAGGACAGTGTCTTACCCACTTAGCCACCTTTGCTCCCTAGGCAGAAGGAAAGGCTCTTTACCAACTGGCTCACTAGCCAGAAGGTGTACTTTTATCAGCAATCGAAATGCGCAGGAGCTAAAACTCTATACCAATGTTACAGGAAAGCCCTTCCCGCAAATTGGGACCATGTTAGTTCAGGTCAATCTTGACTCAAATCCTGACACTTACCAATCAGAGTCTTTGGGATTTTTCAAGCTCTGCAACATTTGTATTCTGATCATAAGACTTCTCTATGAGCATCAAGCAAATTCCTACTCACATGGTAAATACCCACATGATATTAATGCAAGCAGAAAATTAAAACATAAAATATGTCACCTTTGTCGACTTTATCATATCATTTTAATATAACTTGAAACGAAATATCAAGCTTACATAAACATTTCTAGAAAGAAGATTTCCCTATTGTCTTTTCAGTGAATATTTCCTTCTTCCTATAAATACTGTAGTCAGTCATTGTAATCACATGTCATGTAAACAATTTATAATTCATGGAGAGCATGTAGCAATATTGTCATGGCCACATTGTTTTTAAATTTATAGGCAAGGAATAGAGAAATAAGATGGCATTATATTGTATTATTTGACAAGTTAGTAGTTTCAAACATATTCATATAGTATGTACTTAAAATACTTAAATCAAACTAGCATAAGTGACTTATGGGTACATAAAAAGAGTTACATAGTCAAAACATGTGTCTATAAAATACCAAGAGAGATCACATGCATGGAAAATTACTTTTTTGCGCCATTGGTCTTAATTTAACCCATCATTTCGTTAATTACACAAGTTCAGGGTCATGAACACACTCTATTATGCGTGATATACGTGAGTCCAATATAAGATATCTATTTGAAACTGTCACGCAGACTTTCATTAGATTCCAGAAAGGTTCCATCTAGAAGGGAAAAGACGTAACATTTTTTATCAGCAGACTCGCTCCAATCGAGTCTGGTTGGCTAGGATGAAAAATGACTTTAGTTATAATTGTTATCAGTACTATGCTTGTAACCATGTATCTGGCAAAGCTATATAAAATGTAAAAACGAATTGTTGCATTGTTGTAACTTAGAATACAAACGTATTAAGAAAACCTGTGAAAAGCAAACACACAATGTGAAGTGGAAGCAAAGACAGCTAGAGGCAAGTTCCAGACAATCACTCGACATATATACTGTTCTCCATGCTAGACAGAAAGGCCCATGGTGTTACATCTATGGTTTGGTGCCGTGCTAAAGTTTTTACAATTTTGTTTTTGATATAACTAAGGAATAATAATAATAAGGATAAGGAAAGGGAAAAGGAATAGGGAATAAAATAGGAATTAATGTTGTCTATGGGTGCAGTGGAATGGCATAGATCAAAATAGGAGTATGTGGTGAACTCATAATCTGTTTTGCCTGGGTTTCTTTTCTACTGAATTCGTTATTTCATTGTTTCGATATGCTTAGCTAAATAAGCTAATATAATTATGGAACTCTAGTCCAAAGTCTCAAGAATTATGGTTTCAGTCGAGTTAAGACTAAATTTGGGTAATTCAACTTTTGAATAAAAAGTTAAATTGCTATTATTTGTGTTTTTGTGTCGTCTATATATGTGGTTAGATCAGTAGAGCAGTGAAATTTTGAGATCATTAGCCCAGATTCCAAAGTTATGATACTTTAACTTTTGAATAAAAATTTAGGTTATGTTAAAAATACCATATGGTTAATCTAGGGATGTTGGTCAAAGTTTTTCTGGGGAAAAAAATAAAATTATTGGCTTGTTAAATTGGGAGATTATCACAAAGTCATTAATTCAAGTTTATTAGGAGGTTAAGTTAAGAATTGGACACTTTTTTTAAAGAAAAGTGGAGGATATATGTGGTACATTTTGTCCGTATATGATTTTATGTATTTAATATTTACATTTGAAACGTAAAAATAAACGTTAACTCATATATTCATATATTTATTAAAAGCTTTTTGTGTGTGATTTATTAAAATTTAATTTAAATTGTTAACACAAGATGATTAGGAATGTGTAATTTGAAATTAGGTTGGATTAATATAAACAATAGGTTCTAACACTGTGTTAAATTTGATGTGTGTGCAAGTCATGTGTGCAAGTCACGTTAATATAGAGGATATAGTAAACTATATATGGTAATTAAAAGCTAGGAATGTCATGTTTATAAAATATAGACTGGTGTTTGGGGGGAATTGGTGCACAACCATTTCCTTCAACAAAGTTCTATTCTTAATAATGTTTATATAGCTATAGACTTATGTTCCTGTGGCTGAAAGTGCACTAATTCACTTGGGACATGGTTATAGATAAATGAAATAAAATCGGGTTTAGTGTCCTACTGTAGGATAAAATGGAGTGTCATTCATATACTGGCTATATTTGATTGACATTCTCGATAATGTACGGTAACAATGGTATGTAAAATGGAAGTTAAAATTATAAATGATTAGGTAAAATATAATATAATTGTTTTGCGGAATTCTAAAACATAAACATAATTCTAAAATTGTCCATTACTTAGATAATATGATCAAGAGGTCAAAATTAGTTTGAAGTTTTATAATTAAAGGGACACATCAAAGTTTATTAGTGATTAAATAAAGTTTAATTTTAATTAAGATTAATATTTACTAATATGTTTTTCGAAATAATAATATTAGACTAATAAATAGCAAAATAAAGTTTTAATAATTTATGAATAGTTAGTTCTTGGTCTGATGGCAATGACATGTTTGATTTACCGATAAAATTGTACAAAACAATCATACTTTGAAAAAGAAAAGAAAGATTTCAACTTGATACTATGGTAGCTGAAACAGACCACTAGAAATCCAAGAAGAGGAAATGGTTTACCAATATACCAAATTGAAATTTCTAGAGACAGAATTTAAAGTGAAACCGGAACTTTATAAATATTACGTAATGTGGTATAGTGCTTTAAAATTATGATAAATTGAAATTTCATTGATCTCTGCTGATCCCTAGTAAGAAAAAACTGCAATCATTTATTGATAATGGAGAAATCGGGAATTTGAAACCACGTCTGTTGAGTTAATGACAGGCCGTATGATACAGCACGCACATGCCAACCTTTCGGCCATCCAACCCCCCTAACAATTTAGACCTTTGCTCTTTAAAACTTTATTATTTACAATCATTTAAATCTGTCATTTTTTAATATCCTATTATCCTTAAATAAGAGTTGACATTAAGAGCTTACATATGAGGGCTGGCTCAAAAGTCATAAGTCTGAAAAGGATAGATAAGTTGGGTTGAAACAAACTTATACCACCAACAAGTACAATCATTGAATGAATCATAGACATAAAAACTGCAACTGTAGTGTTATTATTGTCTTTGTCAGGCATTGATATTTCCGTGCAGATAAGCACGGGGTGCACAGGCACATTTGCTTTAAAAAAAGGCACATTTGCTTTAAAAAACCTTTTTTGCAGGCCCATTTAAAAAAAAAAGAAAGTTTTTTAAAGTTGTTTTTAAAAATTATTACTGTCACGTAAATCATGTAAAATAAAGAATTAGTTAATGAATACCTTGTCATCGTCTAGGGAAACAACTCTTGTTAGTATCCGAATTATATCGGAAGTTAAGTTTACCGAATGACAACCTATCAACCCCAAACAAGTAATCTATAATACATTAATACAATTTAGAAACCATAATAAAAAAGGTACTAAAAATTATTTATAATTTCTTCTTCTGCCAAGTCCAACCCAAGAAGGTTTTGTAAGCCCCCACCCCACTATCATACTCTATACCTGGCAATTGAATACTCTCCTTTTGAGTGTGACCCTGCAGCCACATTTTCAAGTGTGCACGCAGGCACATTTAACTTTTATAGAGCCCTGGTCTTCGTACCAGACAAATGGACAAATTTGGTTACAGGGCAGTCATCAAATACCCTCAACTTAAAGGACTAACCCAAACACAGATACATTCAGCTGTGAATGACTTTTATAGGGTGTCTGAAGAAAATGTCTTCCTGAAAACCAATGAGGTTGGACAGGCGATCCTGGGGAATCAAAACCACTCAATTTGACTCAATGACAGACCTAATGATCTGAGGCACATACGTTAATCATTTGACCTCCCATCCCTGCTAGGCTTATTAAGAGCTTATCTCAAGCAAAGGCTATAGAATAAACAGTCAGATTATCAGATCTGCGTCAATCAAGTGTTAATCCTTAATACCCTATCAGAATAATTATGGTTATTCGCTTTTATTCTTAAAATCTTTTTAACTGATTCTATTATCTTAAAGCCATTGAGAGAGAGAGACAGAAAACTGGGGCTTAACAACCACTCGACACAAACTAGGTAATTTAGGGACTAACATATGGTTTTTGAAATTTTATTTCAATAGTTCCCTTGGAAGCCGGTGGCCTCAGAGAAAACACCTGGGGTTGGACAGGCGACCCTACTCCTTGTCACGTACAACCGAGGATTCGAAACCACGCCAGTTGGCTCAATAACAGGCTTTATGATACAGCATGCACATGCTAACCATTCAGCTATCCTACCCCCATATAGCCAATTTAACTGCCCCATATAGCCAATCTATCTCCCTGATTTGTCAAAATGATTACCTATTTATAGTTTCGTAAACTTATTCATAAAATATTACTTTCCGATTTAGCACAACAACAGCAAAACAATTTAATTATGTATGATGAAAACTAGCAGAAAAAATGTTGAAATATTTCCGTAATGAGAAGATCATGAACTAAATATTAAATTACCGTTAAGGAGAATTTTTAAAAAATGAAGCGTCACCATTCTGGAAAATTATACATTTAAATGACAGCTTTATTGCCCTATTATTTTTTAAATGCACATGATAAATTAATTAGAAAAAATTCACACCATCTAACTAAAATATTTGTCTACGCTGGATATTATACAAGACTTATAAGACTTTCATTTCAAAATGAGTTGTCAACATTAAAAAAAAGAAAAAATCATCCTTTGCATTTCTTGGACAATATTTAATTTTTCCCGACAAAAAGATGCATTATGGGAGATTATTTAAAGAGCTGATCGTTCTTTCTATAATAGTTCAAAAAAAGATAATGCAATATGAATATATTGAAAATATTATTCAAATTACTTTATTCTGAGCCAAGTTATCACTGTTTGTAGTTTTGACAAGATGTGTGTATTGATTTTGCATTATTGTAACCATGGTACCAGTTAAAATCTTGAGTATCTTTGTCTTGTCATGTTAATTAAAGGGCCAATCCCGATAACTTTTTGGGGAATAAAACTGCTTAATTTTGTGTTAAAAATCATTTAAAACCCATTATCTAAGGCCGATCAACTAACCCGATTTTTGTGATACGCTTGTAAATAACTTAAACCTGACAGTTTGCCTCTGGAAATGGAGACCTTTGTATCATACAGTATCTGGATAAAACCAGACTTTTTTCTATAAAAATAATATGTAGGTAAAATTTACCTCTTGTTATCAAGTACAGTACATGGGTCATTCACTGTATAGACCTCTCAAGAAACGTAAATCGATTATCAGGTCACCAAATGAAAAAAATGACCCGAATTCTTAAAAGGGTTACGTGTCCGGATAAGCAGTTTTGGTGTTCACGTCCAAATGACTCAATATTTTGAGTTGAAATTTTGAGACAAGGTATATACACCATTACCCTATACTTTGGCGTTTTATTTTCATACATTCTCAGGCTTTTATTTTTGAGCCTCTGTATAATTAGGGACTATCCCTTTAATGTCTAATTAATAATTTATAACATTTCAGGCCTAAGGAAAGAGAGAGGGAGAAATGGGGTTTAACGTCTACTCGACACCAACTAGGTCATTTCGGGACCAACATATGGTCTAATTTTATTTTAATAACTTGCTTGCGAGTAGAGGTCTTTAGCAGTGGGAGGGAACCAAAGGACCCGGAAAAAAACCCATGATGTTGGACACGTGACCCTACTTCTTGTCACGTACAACTGGGGATTGGAAACCACGCCAGTTGACTCAATGACAGGCCGTATGATACAGCACGCACGTGCTAACCATTCGGCCATCCAACCCCCCAGAAATAAAGAAAGATCTGGAGTAGGCAGATTTAGCTTTTGCATAATGTATGTTTAATCCTTACTAAAGTGTACCAAAAACAGCAGATAATCTTCTGGCTTGGATACAATTGGATTCCCATCAAAAATATTACACAGCACTTGTAGATGGCACTGGTTTGTTAGCGGTATATATCATCTGCAGATAGAGGATGCCGAAAGTTTCAGAATTTTCAATTTTCAATTTATCATATTGGACAGAATTGAATCATTTTTGGACAGATTCCATTATCATAATATCAAAGTTTGCTAATAGTTTTCAAAATTTCTTTCAAAGCCTGTCTTCATGAACTCAGATAGTGATAATAGAAAGATATTAAACCTTATTTCAGTCTGGTTCTGAATTCAGCAGGAGAAAACATACAAAAGGTGCCTTGCCGTTTACCAAATAATTTCAAATTCACTGCAAAAAGTTTGTCAACCACTGTGTGATTTAAAAAAAGGAAAGTAATAAGATTTAATTTTTTTCGCACCAGGTGCAATGTTTACAAAATGTTGTCATATGGAGCAGTTGCTAGAAAGGGTCTATACAGTTCTTTGACGGTCATGCAATAAAAAGTAAAAGAGATTTAATTTTCATCGAACAACAAAAGGTGCCATGTTTGCATAAGTTGTTCAAGCGGAACGGTTGTTCCCTTTGCTCTGCGCACCTGGTTGCACCACTCAATGTATTCATCTCATATCAATATGTAAGTTTCGAATCATATTTAGACATAATACGCAACATCATAGTGTAAATTAGGGTAAATTCAACAATAAGCCATGTGATTATGAATAAATTATGACCCTAAAATCCGATCTCTAGTCCAAATAATTAGAATTTAAATTTATTTACTATTACTCTACCTTTAATCTCTTATCTCTTGCCTGCCATGTTGTATACAAATATATTTTTGCTGCGCAGATAACTGATAATAAATCTGCTATAGTTATCATAAATTATATACATCATATTTTAAGGGATGGTAATAATATGCATACTACTATAAAACAAGACAGGTTGTAAAAATATGAGTCAATATGTGTGTACACAAAGGTTAAAAATAGATGGGATCTCAAATAAACATAAATCGAAATTTAAAAATTCATATTGTTAAATAAGATGTCAAACCTTTATTAGACCAACATTAATCGAAAACTTCAAAAACATTTTTGTTAAAAGGTCAAACATTTATTAGACGATCACATTTGAATAAATAATGGTTATTTTGTTGTATATGTTTTACATATTTACACTACAGGAGACTCAGTGCATAAGGTGCTTGGCCACTGACCAGGAGGGCCCGTAGTTTGATCATGATGTCAACTGAGTAAGTACCTTTAGATTTGGAAGCCACGGTGGTTAAGTTGCAGGCGGGTTCGCCCCGATGTTGGCAGAGAAAGTTCATCGAGATTTTCCTATGTGGTTTCACCTTGTCAGCGGTGCAGGACAAGAGGGCCTGACAAGGACAGCTGTCTAGTTGTGCAGATGATTGTTGAAATTGGATATTAGAGAAAGTCATAGCACTGCTGTCCAGGCAAAATTTCCCTCATTTGCCCTGTTGGGCCCCAGTTGGAGTAAAACAGTAGGGCATTAAACCCCATTATATTTCATCCTGAGATTTTCTAGTGTAGTTTATTCTCATCAGTTATTTGACAGTAAGTTTTAACATGAAGACCATCTTTAGGAAGTTTGTGTCAATTGTTAACTGACCTAAGCTGACCCTTCATTATTTTACCTAAACTGACCCCTAATTTAATTGACCATAGACAATTTAGTTAGACATCAAACATTGTAACTACATAAAGACATGATTTTTATTAGATTGTGTTGGTCTTAACATGTACTGAGCTGTAGGCCTACACTGTGATTGTGATCTCTAACCAACTCAACACTTCAAATTGATAAAGATGTCAAAAACATGTCTATGCAGTCTACTTTTATATTGAATTCCAACTGCCAAGGGTTGTTTTACGTACATGCAAATATATAGTATAGCCTACACAAGAATTCATTTTTTTTTGGTCTGAATGAGTTTGCCTGGTAATAATAATATTGGTGGCAACTGACAAAATGTCTGACAATAATGAGAGAGAAATGGGGTTTAACGTCCACCCGACACAAACTAGATTTTCTAATGGGTCTCTTTGCGACTAAGCTGAAAGATTATATAACAGTATTATTTCGGTTTTGTTTTCCTCGGCTATATAATTAGTTTAGTTTATACACTATTCTATTTAATAAGTTGAATTGGATTGAACAACAGGCAAAGGCCTAAATAAGTTCTCTCCAGACATAAAATAGTTAAATCTTATATTTACAATACAATGGTGGACATATAATCAATTGGAGTACAGTGCATTTTTGATGTGGACTAAACCTAAACAAATTAAATGGTGTTTGAAAATACAAATTGTTTTCAGCTTTACTTTCTACATGAACATACGGCTATACATATATCATAATTGACTTAATGAGTATTAAGAAAAGGCAAGATTTTGAAATATGTGAATTGCCTGAGGGTGACAATATATATATATTCAATACAATCTGTAAGTCAACCATAAATAATTTACTAGTTTCCAATTTTAGAAAATTAATCAATAAGGAAGGCGTAGTTTGATTTATTAAAAAATCTTTAAGAAAAACATCAGTTGAGATTTTGAAATGAGATTACCTCTTTGCCTTGATAAGAAACGTGTGAATGTCACACTATTGACTCATTTCAATTAATGAAAATGAAATGAAATAGCGTTTAACATCTCAGTTTTTTGCTTCTTTTTCTTCTATTAGTGTTTAAAAATGTCTGCTTTCATCAACGGTGATATCGCAGACAGCCTTATTTTCATTATCTTGGCCCGCATGCAGGGGTCTTTCATACAGGAGGAAACTGGAATAAACCCATGAGGTTGAGAAGGCTTCTCTATATCCAGGCCAAATAATCCTTATGAGGGAACTTTTGTCCGGGCATCGGCGCTACGGCATACTCTTCTATTGAATTCCAACTGCAAAGGGATCTTTTATGTGCACAGCAATGTGTACAAGGGACCCAGTTTTTGTACCATCCGAATGACTAGACAGCTGTCCTTGCCAGGCAGTCCGTCCTGCATCACTGACAAGGGAAAAACCACGCCAGAAAATCTAGATGAACATTCTTAGTCTAGGCTAGCGAGCCAGCGTCTTACCCACTTAGCAACCATGATCCTGTCATCACATAACACTGTTTATTACATGTAAGGTGTTAATCACAATATCACACATTATCTCTCCTGCTGGGATCTTTGGAAGTGGCAGGGTTTAGATTGCCCACTTGTACATGACAGGGAGTAGCGTTGGATTTCTATCGGTTATCCAGTTTCCTCCCACTGCTAAAGAACCCTACATGCAAGGCAATTATTGAAATAAAATTGAACCATGTTAGTCCCAAAAGAATCTTGTTTTTGTCGAGTGGGGTGTTAAACCCAATTTTTCTACCTCTCTCTCTTTCTCAATCTCATTTCATACATGCATAATAACGATAACCATAAATAATTCAATCAGAAATACAAATTCAATCTAATTTAACCTACTATCTGCATATTTGTTAATAATTAAAACACTGTGTATACAGGGATAATTAAATACAGAGCTATGGATTTCTTACCTGTGCCTACATGTGTTTCACCCGAGTAAATGTTCAACCACACAAAGACAAAAAAACAAATAATATGAAAGGTTCATAAGGTTGGATTCTTTTTGTGGACTGTCCTCTCTTGACATGTGTTATTGTTCAATAGGAATTGGTTGAGTTAGGAACACTTCAAAATATAAGGTCGTGAACTCTTTGCTCAAACAAGTTTCTACCCAGTTAAACCTGTAATATTATTTGTAAATCTCTGACTACGTTTGTCAAATACAATAAAACTGGTAATTAGTGTCACGCATTGTTGATTATCGGGTTGTTCATTTAGTAAGTCTGATCAACTTAAGCCAGGATAATAGAGAGAGAGAGAAAGAGATAGAAAATGAATGAATAAAACAGGGTTTAACGTCCTACTATTATGCACCTAACCTGGGCTAATGGAAGACGGGCATACGCCATAAAGTGTGCTATGAGGGAAATTTTGCCCACTACGGCCTACTCTTATATCGAATTCAAACTGCCAAGGGATCTTTTACGTCGTGCACTCCTATGTGCACATGGGACCTCAATTTTTCATCCCATCGAAACGACTAGGCAGCTGTTCTTGCCAGACCCTCCTTCTGCATCACTGACAAGGGGAAATTACGCCGGAAAATTGAGATGTACTCAGAACTAACACATTTTATTTCAATAAATTTTTTGACCCAGTGATGGGATTTCAAAATTTTTCTTGCCAGACATTTTACCGAAAAATACAGGGGCATAACTCTTATCGTTATTTAAGCAGATGAATTCATATCACAATTAAAAGTCACATGTTGTCAAAATATTCAAATCCTGCACGTAGTGAACCTCGTTATTTTTCATATTTAATTCCCGTACGGTATTCAATTTATACCGCAATTAAAAATCACATGTCAACAAAATATTCAAATCCTGTATGTAATAAAAATTGGTGAATCTCTCTATTTTTCACACTTAATTACCGTACGGCATTCAAATTTATGTCAGTAAATGTCCTACAAAATTAAACATTTTCGTGCACAGCAGTGATTCATTACTCATCATTCGTGCACACATGAACAATTTAACTATAATACAATGTATAGACTAATTAAATATCAAAAGTGGATTGTAAATGATTGAAATTTTAATTAATTTAAAAGACAAAAATTGAGATTAAATCATTGCTTTAAATTGTTAAATATCTGCATTTAACTCAATATATCACTCTTGTTGTAACTGAATAATTTGTCCTAATCTTTATTCTGGTCAACAAATTGTACCATTTTAAAGTATTTCACTTTTATTTATGATATAAATTGCATCTATTCTCAACACACCTAATTCAAAAAATTGGAAAAATTCAACTTTATGATTGAAAAGCCTAACATAAACCTTTTTAAATGTGACTTTAATTTAAAACTTTTTTCGAACCCTCTGGACAGGTAAAATAGGATTAAATGGATAATTTATACAATAGGTAGGACAATTAAACATCTAGTACTTAGAATAAGGTTATTTTTTTCTTTTCTGGAGCTGTTAAGCAAAAGAGCGTTATTGTCCCTTTATTCATGCTGTTTGGATTTGTCAAATATAACATTGACAGCATCAGTTCCTCCTTGAGTAGTTGAGTGTAGTCTATTATCCTCTAATCTCTTTCTTTTTGGTTTGTTGTATTCATTGATCATGTTAATTATTTGTAAGTGTTATTTATACAACTCCACTCATCCTGTTATAGCTTTGTGATAGTAATGATCATTTTGTTAAATGGTTTCAAATTTGTTAACTATATATTGTACCACATTTGTGTTAATTTTCATTATTTGCTTGAAAACGATATCTGTATGTGTATCGAAACGTAGCTTGTTTATAAATTTAGAAGTAGTATATCCATGTGTGTTTATTTTATTGAAAGAGGTTGTTTTTTTTTCAGTTTTATAATTATTCAAATTGTAAAGTCAGTTGATTTAATGTAGGCCTACAGTACTAGGGCCTATAACTGTGTAGTGATCACTCTGGTCAAACATGTGGAAGAATGGGTTACTTAATAAAGATAGAGCACAATTTTGGGAAAAGTAAGAAGATTATTAAATTGAGGAATCAGGAATCAATGGACTTGAATATGCAATGGCATTAATTAACTGTGGATCTTTCACATGCACAAGCTCATATGTTATGCCAAGTTCTGCGTCATTTCAAAAATTAGCTAATTTTTGTTGGAGAGTACCGGTAGGCCTACTCAGGGCCGGATTCACCATGGGGCACAGGTCCCAAGGCCCCCCACATTAGGGGGCCCCCCACAAAAAAATCAAAGTTGCGTCCAGCCACCTCCACTAGAAATGCCATCATTTCATAGCACTCGCATTTATCACCAGGGCCGAATTAACCATGGGGCACAGGCCCCAGGGCCCCCACATTAGGCCCCCCACAAAACACAAAAATACTCCGTTGCGTGCAGCCTCTCCTCTAAAGGTGCCATCATTTCATAGCACTCGCATGGATTGGTCCACTGAAATAACGCTAGAATGTGCTAATTTTGTGGCAGAATTTTATTTTTTTTTCTGGTGGCGGTACTTCTAAATGGCTCCACACAAGTGCCTGAATAACCAGGAAATCGTGTTTCCGGACTCCAATTTCAGAAAAAATTTTCGGAAAAATAAGGCGCTCCCTCCAAAAGAATTGACAACCTTTCAATTATAAAATAAAAAACTTGATTATGATCACATAGTGATGCTCCGAAGGCACTGATGAGTTGGTCGGTTGCCCTATCAACGTCGCCTTATGGTGTTTCAAACTAGTTCTAGTTAAGAGGAAAATGAGTTTCTCATTTTTGTGTGCTTTCATCAAAATGAGAAATAGCGCTGCCGAAATTGACACACCGGAGCGACGTTGATTGCAGCAATAAGTGGGTGGAAAACGCGTTTGTGACAGTCTTATTTTCAAACTTTTCCGGGGGAGGGGCTTCCAGACCCCCACCCCCACGTACGCACTGTTCCGCACTCAGTAACTCGGGCATTATATTGGCGTCCCCAACACTCTGCTGCGTCCCCAGTTTTACAATCCTACAAACGACCCTGCCCCAGACCCCCCTTGCGGGGTTTAAGGCCTTTTTTTCCAATTTGGCCCTTGGCACAGATCGTGCGAATGATTTCGATCATTACTGCAGGAAGAAACCGAAGAACTCGGTAGAAACCTGCCTGATCGGACGGGCTTCGCGCCTTTGGCGCTCACAGTCGGTGATCAGAGGCCTCCCACATGTTCCAGGCACCAGGGCCCCCACCATGGTTAATCCGGCGTTGGGCCTACTGCAGTTCCTTCACATGAGAAAATATATATATAGGCCTACCATGTGATAAGGACAGCAATTCGAAACCCAATAACCTTTTAAATTAACCCCTGAAAATGGCTTTAAATAACAGAATAGAGAAGTACCGTAATCAATTTAAAATTATGTCACTAAACTAGGTGACCTGGGTCAATAAATAGTTACAACGCAAAATATCAACAAATAGACGATAACAAACCAACAGTAGAGAACTAGGGTAAAAATCGGTTCATTTATAAATTTACAAAAAAAATGGTTGACGTAATGACTTATTTCTTCTAAGGCAGAGACCCTGACTAAAATCAAAGTATCAGTTCTCCAAATACCGGTAACGAAAATCATAATCATATGAGCGCGTATCAAAACAAAAGAAGCCTGAAAAAAAGGGTTAATTATTATGAAATTTATGCAGACACCAGTAATAAATGTATAATTTGTCATGTAAATCCAATTTGTGATACAGGCGGATGAAATAGTTGTCATACTTACAAAACCAACAAAATATATTTGTACGAATCGATAATCTTAGCTCAATGAATGGAAATCCGCTTCCCTCTGTCAAATTTCGACCAGTCTACTTTGCTGTGCCTGGCTGGATCATTCATATCGCACATAAACAGTGCGTATCACGTCAACATTTCCCGAATACAAAATTGATGACGTAGAGCGCAAGCGGTAGTCATCGAGTATGGCGATTGACTTAAAGAAGAACAAAGATTCGCTTACTAAAGCGATAAATGCCGTCGTCGATGTTAAAGGCGACACGGACTGGTAACTATTAAACATAATCTTCAATTTTAGACATTTTTGAACAAGTTGCGTTCAGGATTTTAGCTAACATCAAACTTTAGTCGGCGAAGACTTGCAAGCCACACCGACTTCCGGGATAGTGCAAATAGACCCCTGCCCCTTCCTTCTTTCAATTTAAGTCTATAATTATCTAAAAAAAAAAAAAGGGTTTGATAAATCTTTCAAATTCAATAAGTGAAACCATGTTAAAGAACCATTAATGAGTTTTTTTTCGGAGAGGGAATTAATAATACACTTGCTTGGTGATTACAATGGTATGTATGTATGATTGTATGAATATGGGCAATGAATGACTCACTCACACTTTAACAGCATTAGGAAACTACTTTGGTGGCTTTCCAATCTTTTAATTTTGCCTTCCCTTAATCTAGCCCCAAAACTGAACTGTTAATTCTTTTGCTCTCAAAACACCAATGCATGTAGTCCAAAGAGCAGTCTAATTCTTTTATGTCCATCTGTGAACCTGTTTTAGATTGGTAATGGTAGGCTGGTCTAGAGGTGTGGGCAATGATTACCAAGTGTAAGAAAACTTGTTTATCTTGTACAAGATGTCATGTGATCTTTGAATTTTTAAACAGCAGAGTTTTATGATCAGAAAACAAGGATTTTTACCGTCAGTAGGAGTCTTCATATGTTTGTGATTTCTGCATATTTTGTCTTGTCTATATATTTGTGTAAATTATGTGTGGTGCAGTCCCCCTGCACTTATTATTAAGTACTATACATGTATATTGCAAGCTGTTGATGAGTGTGACCATGGGTATGTGCTTCCTTGTTGTTGTTAACTATAATACACAACATAAATCCTCATAATCTTCGATTTTTGAAAGTCATTTAGATTGGGACAACATCAATTTCAACATTCTGAACCATAATTTGAAAACAATTTGAAAATTACATTCACATTTTTGATGCTTTTTCCGATAGTTAGAAATTGTAAATCTTTTAGATTCCTCTATTTCAAATTCTTTTTTCAATACAGTAGAATCTGTATAAGCAGCAACCCTATTCAGCCCCCCCCCCCCCTATAATTGCTACAATTTTATGTTTAGATAAGAGTCTGTTAGAAATGGCGATAAAGGACAGACTTGACTATGATTAACGCATAAATTGAGACTTTGTATATTATGGTAACAATGTCAATCAAGGTTACAGTGTTTTGAATTATGTGTATTTCTCGGCTCAGACTGCTCAGAATGAAGTAATTTTCAGCGTATTCCGTTATCAATTTTTAACTATTGTAGCGAAAACTGTCACCTCTTTACGTAATCTTCCATGATTTTGCTTTAAGTTAAGGGTTTAGTAGGCTGAGTGGTCTACAGCATTAATTTAGAAGGAACAATGCAGTGGTCTACAGGCAGGTGTTACAGTTCTGAGATCTGCTATCAATGTAGCTAAGGGCACATACCTTGTTTTACTGGATAGGGAGTAGAATCATCTACCTTACCCAATAAGTCCCCCCCCCCCCTTGAATATAAGAAAATAAAATTAATAATTAAGTTTTAGTGACAAAATGCCATTGATTGTTCATTGATTGTTAAACTTTAGTAATAAGTATTAGATTTAATACTTTCTCTCTATTAATGTATAATATCTATATATTTTAGGGTCGTATTTGGATATGAAGGACAAACATGCACCTTGAAAGTAATAGAAACAGGAGGTAGGGGTTCAAATTATCACATAATACTTAATTTACAAACATATTTTACCATTCTTAATTTTGATACATGCTGTTGTATATTGATACATGCTGTTGTATACTGATACATGCTGTTGTATACTGATACATGCTGTTGTATATTGATGATGTGGTTGTATCAGTCCTTTCATTATTATTCCAAGTTTAAATTTTGTTACCGTATGTTCTATTTTTAAATGAATCGCACAAGGTATATGATGAGTCTTTTGATAGATTAAATATTGAATATTTTTTTCATACAACATCCTGAACTATTTAGCAAGACTAAGACAAAGCTACATGTGGGTAGCCATTACCTGTTTTATTTGCATGTACAACTTGAGAGATCTAGGGTTTCCATTGTTTATTTATAACTTGACAGATCACTTTGTATATTTATACATGTATGTTGAGAGATTATGTATAAATGTTTATTTTATTTGTGTATAGGTGGTGGATTAGATGAAATGATAGATGATTTAAACAGTGGGAAGATTATGTATGGTTATTGTCGAGTTAAAGATCCCAATACAGACCTCTTTAAATATGTTCTTATAAACTGGGTAAATTATATTATATTTTATAAACTTATCATTTGCTTGAAATATTTTATTTGAAGTTTTGATGAATCGTTTAGATATTGAAATCAGTTTAGTTTAATCAAGCTTTTCATTCTTCGTGTGGTTATGAAATTGAGTGTCAAATGATACCGAGGGATGCGATATGTTTACTGAACTCTCAACTAGAAAATCCTGAAAAACCACAATTTATATTAAACAAATCACTGGTTTATACATGTAGCAAATCCAAGCCCGATGCTCATGTGTCAAGTCGTATCTAGTCATACGGATGGAACTGAAAATGAAGGTCCACTTGTGTTCACATCGGTACAAACTTAAAATAAACCTTGGAAGTTGGAATTCAAACATAGGCCAGTAATGAAATAAAATGAAATAGGGTTTAAAGTTAAAGTCTGACTGTTCTACTCTAAGCTTGATTAGTGGCACTACAGCCTACTCTTATATCAAATTCAAACTGTCAAGGGATCTTTTACGTCAACGCCAAGGTGTACACAGGACTTTCGTTTTTCATCCCAACTAAAGGACTAAATAGCTTTCCTTGTCACTAAATGGTCAGTAGAAGTAGATTAGAATAATGTCTATAATATATAAATTTACCATGTGTCGGGTGGCAAAGAGTAGGTTCTCCATGTCCTCAGGTTTCCTCCCACAGCTAAAGACACACACGTGCAAGCGAATTATTGAAATAAAATTTAACCAAATGTTAGTAATCAAACGTAATAGTTTGTATTGAATAAGACATTAAACCCCATTTCTCTCTCTTTCTCATTTACTGTCTGGAAAACTCTTTCAAAATACTTTTTAATTTATTTTCAGCAAGGCGAAGGTGCACCAGATCAGTTCCGATTAAAATATTCCACTCACTTAAATGATATCAAAAGTTTATGTAGGGTAAGATATAATTTATCTTATAAATTGGTAGGTCGACTGTATACTAATTGTACCCAATCTATATATGTTATAAGATTATTTGATATGGGAACTTGGTAGGCGTGCTGTATCATGGGAAAAGAACATTTATGCACAGTGCACCAAAGGTGTGGAATGAATTACCTGTTACAATTAGAAATATTGAAAAATATGAGTCCTTTAAATCGTCGTTAAAAATAGTTTTGTTTAAAGAGTATTACAATCAATTTTAAATGTTTAGCAATGTTGAAGAAATAATTCTTCTTCTTCGGGGGTGTGGATGGCAGAATGGTTAGCATGTACGCGCTTTATCATAAAGTCTGTCATTGAGTTAACTGACATGGTTTTGAATGTCTGGTTGTCCGTGACAAGGAGAAGGGTCGCCTGTCCAACCAACTTAGGTTTTCTCTGGGTCCTTCGATTTCCCCCCACTGCTAAAGACCCCTACGCACAGACAAATTTTTGAAATAAAATTAAACCATTAGTCCCGAAATGACCTAGTGTATGTCGAGTGGACGTTAAACCCCGTTTTTCTTCTTCTTACCAGGTAAACCATATAGTAAACTGATAATGATTTATTATTGTAAGACAGCCGGAGGATAGAGTCCAATCTCTGGAACAATTTTAGAAGATTGTGACTAAAGCAGAGTCCAATCTCTGGAACAACTTTAGAAGATTGTGACTAAAGTATTTTTGTGATAAAATCAAACCAAGTTCAAACAATCCAAACCATTAGACAAAATTCGAAGTCCTAAGACAAAATAGTGTAATCGGGCAAATTATTGTAATCAGCATATGAACTGTTAACAGTGTACAAAATACTCAACAAACAGTGGTAACAGGTGTGAGGAAGAGTAAGCTTACCCTGCTTGGTGCGCCACACCCGCCATATAACAATACAATTGTTTTTTGTAGGATATTGACTAATTTATTGATTTATTTTTAGTCAATCCATGTAACAATTAATGCTAGAACAGAAGATGACGTCGACGTAGATATCATTACAACTAAAGTAGCCAAATCATCGGGATCCAATTATAGTTTTCATAAAGAAAAAGCTCGACCAGTTGAAGAGCCTACTCCTGTTGTAAGTATCAACCTTTACTGACATTTAGAATAATAGAATATCATTAGCCCCCACTCCGGACTTAATAATTTGGGATCAGAACCTCTCAAAGTTTTCTAGATAGCCCCCTGTTAATCCACACTAATATGTACTCAAATTTATTATTGAACATTGAATTAAGAAAGCAAGATCAAAATAGAAATGTTAGATGGATACGAAAAACCGAGGTCCTATGTACACATTAGCGTGTGCGTAAAAGATCCCTTGGAAGTTGGAATTCGATATAAGACTAGGCCGTAGCGCAGCTGCCCTGGCAAAATTTCCCTTATAGCACACTGTATGGCGTATGCCCAGATTCTATAGCCCTGTTTAGGAGCAGAACAGTAGGAAGTTAAACCCCAATATAATTTCATTTTATTTCCATTGATCATCCCATGTTTACAAACACTGAACAGAATTTAACAATATAGGAACGGATTGTTTACAGCTTCAACTTTCACAATAATATGGTTTGTAAGGGATCACAACTTCTTTGACCCTAGGTCATCCCGGGATGTCAGTCAAACAAGAGCATTAATTCTGTGAACACAAAAATGTTTATGTTTATAATTTCAGGGAACAAATTATAAAAGAACGGTTGCTACTAGAGATATAAATAACAAATCACGAGATAAATTCTGGGCAGGAACAGAGGTAATTAGTTGTAGATTAGTTATATTTCACCACTTTCATCTTCAATAGAAGGCTTCAACTAGCTTTTAACTCTGTACACCTTATCAAGCCATTCACATAATATCCTGCATATTTCAACACTCATTTAGATTGGCATTTCAAGGTTTACTATGGCGGAGGCTAGGCCATTTTGAGGGCCCTCTTTCACAGGGATGGGGGGTCCAAGGGTGTTTTCTAGACGGCCTCGCCATCTCTTTCCTGAAAAGCTTTATTATTATGATTTCTGTAAAAGTGATTTCTTGAATGATGATTTCCATGCCAATGCAATTGACTGCATTCTCATTCAGTAGTGGATTTGACAGTAACAGTGTATAGAAAAGGATTGACTCAGACTAGGGGGCCATTTTCCCTTTGCCAGAGGGGCCGGGATACATTTTCATTTTCTCATCTGTTTTAGCATTTTTCTCCCGTTTTATTTTTTCAACTACTTACCACATCATGGAATCAATGACAAATCTAAACTTGTGCACTCCAACAATGTTTAGCTTTGATCCCTGCATTGGCCGAGAAAGTTCATCTCGATTTTCCGACGTGATTTTCCCTTGTCAGTGATGCAGAAGGAAGGCCTGACAAGGACAGCTGCGTAGTCGTTCGAATGGGACGAAAAATCGAGGTCCCGTGTACACATTGGAGTGCATGTAAAAGATCCCTTGGCAGTTGGAATTCGATATAAGAGTAGGCCGTAGCGCTGCTGCCCGGGCAAAATTTCCCTCATAGCACTGTATAGCGTATGCCTGTCTTCAATTAGCTCAGGTTAAGTGCATAACAGTAGGACGTTAAACCCCATTTCATTCATTCATATATCGTTTCAATTAAATGGTTTTCTACAGATTTTTACAATAGATAAAGACTGTACATATGATTTTCACAATAGATAAAGATGGTACATATGATTTTCACAATAGATAAAGATGGTACATATGATTTTCACAATAGATAAAGATGGTACATATGATTTTCACAATAGATAAAGATGGTACATATGATTTTCACAATAGATAAAGATGGTACATATGATTTTCACAATAGATAAAGATGGTACATATGATATTGCGTCAATATATCAGGAATCTGTTAAAAAAAGAAATTATAATTGTAGAAAGATGAGGCAGCAAGAATTGAGGAAGAAAAGAAGAGGAAGAATGAGGAAGCCAGTAAAATGGATACTGAAAGAAAAGATAGAGAGGTAATATTCATCACTTGTTTTATATTTAAACAAACCTCCACATTATACTTGTTTTATTTTAAAGGCCCAATAACACTTTTGTTGTAACTGAATAATATGTCCCAATCATTATTCTGCTCAACAAATTGTACTATGTAATATTCCAATTAATTGGTCATACAAATTTCATCTTAACACACCTAATTTAAAAAAATTGGAAAAATTCAACTGTATGATTTGAAAAGCCTTACGTAAACACTTTCAAATGTGACTTGAATTTAAAATAGGATGAGATTGATAATTTACACAACAGGTAGGCCACTTTAATAAACATCTAGTACTTAGAATAAGGCTATTATTTATTTTCTGGAGCTGTCAAGCCAGCAAGAGTGTTATTGTCCCTTTAGTGATGAACGATTGTAATTTAGAATATTTATTTAAATCCCACCTTAGCAGCACATTGATACCCCATTTATTTCTTCCAATCACATGTTGTTAATTTAACCCAATCTGTCCATCCCATCTCATGTACCCTTATCAAAATTTATTATTGACTGTTATCCCCAGGTTAGGTGCAGAACAGTAGGATGTTAAACCCCATTTCATTTCATTTTGACTGTTATCGATACCACAAATTTAAAGCTCACTGGAAATAAATCCTTTAAATAATGCAAGTAATTATGTTAACATATCCTTTACATAAGTATAAAATGATCCCGAATGTCAGTGTTACCCGCCACAGGTAAATGTTCAAAGCAATGTATGAAGTTTGGTGGGCATCAAGGTTGTTTGTTCTGCCAGGTTCCCACTATCACGATTCGTGCTACGATTGAAATCGTAGAGTAATTGTGGGGATCCGATCAGGTCTTGTATTATATTGAGGTCAGTCGTAACGATCGTGTTGATCATATGGAAAGATATCTGAACGTATCTACACGTACCAGATCATAGGGACAATCCTATCGTAACACATCGCATAAAAGTGGGATCTAGCATGGCATTGTAAATAGTGAAATCAATGGAATCTTTATTTATAATGGAAGGCTGATTATAATGTGTATTTTTATATTTTACAAATATATAATCAGGATGTTCTCAGAAAGGTAACACTGGGCATCTTCAAAAGGCTAATTTGAACTCCTGACCTATTACACATCTTCCAACCCACTCCGCTCCCAAAGCGCCCATCCCTCGTCCATTATCACTGTCCTGTCAACACACACAAATATAACCTAACCAATCTCTACACTATGATTTGTATTTTACTATAAAAAAAGTTACGAGAGGCGAAGGCAAGAGATCAGACAGTACAGGATAAAATGCAAAGAGTTCGAGAACAAAAACGTGCTGAAGAACTTGCTAATTCCACGAATAAAGATGAAGAGAAAAGACGCTGGGTAAATTTGCATGCGGAACTATGTAGACATATATTTGGTGTTTGTTTATAGCTTGATATAATTGTTTTTTTTATAGTTGCTTATTTATTACTACAAATTTTAATAATAGGACTTCTCTATAAAGATAGGGGGGTTGGGTGGCCGAATGGTTAGTAATTGCTCACTGTATCATAATAGGCTTTCTCTTTAAAGTTCTTGTGGGTTTTCTCCGGGTGCTCCAGTTTCCTCCCACTGCTAAAGACCCCTACGCCCAAGCGAATTATTGAAATAAAGTTAAACCATATGTTAGTCCCGGAATGACCTAGTTTGTGTCGAGTGGATGTTAGACCTCATTTCTCTCTCTTTCTCTCGATAAAGATAGAAATAAACACAAACACATAATATTGAATTCTCAACAAAACATCACTTTAATTAAAATAGTAATTGTGTTCCATATTATATGTTTGTGTTTATTACCTATGTCAATTGCTAAATGCCGCTCATAGAAGATATAAAGATAGAAGTTATACAATCTGATTTAGACACAGATCCTATTTTGTTTCGTTTTTTATAGTTCAAAATTTCGTTTTGCTTGCCTTTACTACACTAGGATCTAGAAAAGTTGTTATATAACCTGTGTTCTGGATGATGTGAGGGATTAGCCAACGAAACGGTGCGTGGTTAATCAAATGTCTCACATCAGGGTTAAAAGCTGCTCGTATGACCTCTGATGCAACCTTCCACTACAACTGGGCAAATCTTCATGTGTAAAAACACTACCAGTTTCTGTTAAATTCTTTAAAACTAATCATGTAAATTAAGAAGTTCTCAGGTTAGTCCTTTTCACCGCCAGACAGGAAAGTCTGATATACAAGACCTCTGATATAATCAGTAAACCCATCAACTTTAAAGTGAAGGCCTATTTAAATTCTAATGATAGTCTGTTAAAATTCTTTTGATTCTCCCTTTAATATTTTTGTAACTTGGTGATTGTCTCTATCTTTGAATAATGTATTGCTTTGTAATTTGTATGGTATTATTCAACCATTGCCTTATTTTTTTTTAGTTTATAAATTCTCTCTCTCTCTCTCTCTCTCTCTTTCTTCTCTCTCTATGGTTATAGATGTCTGCTAACAATTATTTCTTTATTATATTTTACAAAATTCTGAGGATTCTTTTGTTTCTGAATATGATTCTTTAATGACTACCCTAACATATATTTTGAAGTCTAAGCTTTGAAGTTGTATTGATCGCTTCACCACCAAATATATAGCTGATCAATACAAATCACGTCACAGTCTCTGAAATCGTTTTATTGATTTTCTGAAAATAGCTCAATCATAGTGTAGCTTTTAAAAATCAATCAGTAATTACCTCAATCAATACTTGCAGACAGGTTTACTCACTTAAATAGAGTTATCTCGAAACTTTAAAAAAAAACTTTTCTGGAATTCGATCAAGATGAATGAGCTAAGCTAATAAGATAAAAAATAAGAAAATGATACATTATGATTGTTATCGTTTCTACAGTGTAATAACTTACTTCTCTAGCAGATATGGGATTACGAATAAAAATTATCTATAATATGATGTTCAATAGTAATCTTACTTCAATTTTTTCTTGTTTAAGAATAGAAATGAATGACACGTTTATTTATATATTTTACGAAAATTCAGAGTTTGAACTTTGCAAGTATTTTTAACCTTCAGCCAAGATTTTATAATTTGATATCTTTTTACACAGTTTGAATTAGGTCTTCGTTTGAAATGTGATTTAAGTTCAGAAAAAATACATTTTATATGAAAATTTTTTTTTAAGTCTTTTTCCTTATTTTTAAGAATATTAAAAATTAAAACTTTGGCCATTTTATTCCATTTTCCTAATTCACTTAAATATTCAGTATTCAAATATTCAAGTATGCAGTATTCAAAAATTCAAGTATTTAGATATTCAATTCAATTTCAGAATTCAAATATTCAATTCAATTTCAGAATTCAAATATTCAAGTTTTCAGATATTCATATATTCAGATATTCAAATATTCAAATATTCAGATATTCAAATATTCAGATATTCAAATATTCAGATATTCAAATATTCAGATATTCAGATATTTAAATATTCAGATATACAAGTTTTCATATATTCAAATATTCAGATATTCAAATATTAAGTATTCAAATATTCATTTTTTTTTTTCTTGTTTCAAAATATTCAGATATTCAGTATTTTTCAATGTAACTTGTTTAATATATCAAAGTTATTAATGTTGATCTAGACGATTCATTGTATTTTTATCAGGAAAGGGAACAAAAAGAAATAGAGATGAATGATGAACAAAGAAGACAATCACAAAATATGGCTCGTAAGGAAAGAACATCCGTAAGTTTTCACCGATGATTTTATAAATAAGTAACAAGATGGGATGAAAAACTGAGGTCCCGTGTACACTTTGGCTGATGGAATTTTATAGAAGAGTAGACCATAGCGCTGGTGAAAAGGCAAAATTTCTATCATAGCACCACTGTATGTCTTCATTAGCCCAGTCGGGGCAGAAAAGGAGGACATTAAACCCCATCTTATTTCATTTCATATTAGTTTGGCATCTGAACTGATTTTTTTTTAGGGGTGTTGGATGGACGAATGGTAAAGCATGTGCACGCTGTATCATAAAGCCTGTCGTTAAGTCAACTGGCATGGTTTCGAATCCCCGGATGTACGGGGCAAGGAGTAGGGTATCCTCTCAAACCTCGTAGGTTTTCACCGGGTCCTCTGGTTTCCTCCCACTGCTTATAGAGCCCTATGCGCAAGTGAATTATTGAAATAAAATTAAACCATATGTTAGTCCCGAAGTGAATTATTGAAATAAAATTAAACCATATGTTAGTCCCGAAATGATCTAGTTTGTGTCGAGTGGACGTTAAACCTCATTTCTCTCTCTCTCTCTGTATTTTTTTTAAAACTGACTTTAATGTGTTTTATTGTATTATAGGAAGCAGTGAATCTAGTTGGTGGGATAACATCGGGTACTAGATCTATGTTTGAAGAGAAATCACGACAAGTACAAGGTGCTGGTAATACTGGTCCTCCTCCTCCAAGGTAATATATTTACAAACTTGTTTACACCTCCTTCCCCACCGTTCACGGTTGATCCAAAATGATCAAGAATAACATGGTGAATCATTTTTTTTTTTTTTTTTTTTTTTTTTTTTTTTTTTTTTTTTTATTTTTGAAAATATCCACAAGTACAACAATGAGTATTACACTTTCATGTTTCCATATATCATAAAATAATAATATAGTAATATATATATATTATGTTGATGTGAAATTCAAGTTACATTTTCCTGTTTCAATATAAGCTGAAAGGAGAGTCAAAGAGGTAAACATCTAGCTATTCAAGAAACAAGGAAAATTATTGTAATGTTCACAACATAATACTAGACATTATATAAATTGGCGAAAATATATCTCTAATACTCTCATATGAACTGTAGGCAAGCCCTATATTATTAGGTTAATATTTTCAATTAAAGGGCCCCATTTTTGTTGGAATTTTTCTATTTTGTTATTTTTCTGGAAAATAAACTTTTCAGTTTTGTAATATCCTTTGATATTTATCAAGAGAACTTTGAATGATGGTCTTGAATCATTTTTAGTACATCTGTATAAATAATATTTTGTTATTAAAATAACATGATTCCATAGAATGGATGCATTAGGATTTCCTAACAAAACGTTAGCTTTAGAGTAGTCCTTATCTTGCAATATTTGTAACCACTCTTTTAAATCCGTCAACAGTTTACGTGAGATCGAACAAGAATAAAACAAATGTTGTAATGTTTCCGGTACTTGTTCACAAAATGAACATAGATTATTTTCTGTTATTTTGATTTTGAACAAGAATGTTTTGGTGGTAAGAACAAAAGCTGTAAGCCTTTTCCCACCCAAAAGGTATGGTCACCAATCATGGTCTGTCTAGGATATTCTTGAGAAAGCCTTAACAAACGTTAGGTATTTGTGTTCAGTTATACTCGAGAGACAATGGTTGTATGGCGGAATTTTCTCCTTTTCAAGATTGCATCAGAACAGTCAAATATCATCAGGAGCGGAAATATCACAAAAACAAGCAAAAATAAGGGGTGGGATGGCGACTTTAATATTTGTACTGATTTGATTTAGCTACCGTACTAAAAGAGATGATTATATGCACCTTTTACCTCGCATAAACTATATTTAAGTAAAGGTAGGGTTCCACAATCATCGACCTTGACAAGACCTTATACCTGCAGCTATCAGGGGGATTGGATGGCCAAATGGTTAGCGCGTTTTATTATAAGGTCAACTGGTGTGGTTTCAATTCCCCAGTTGTATGTGTCAAACATTATAAAGAAACCCTACGCGCAAGCGAATTATTAAAATAAAATTACAACTATATGTTAGTCCCAAATTACCTATTTGTGTCGAGTTGACGTTAAACCCTATTTCTGTCTCTCACTGTCATATTAATTTCAGAAAACTTAAAAGTACATTCCTTGAAAACCAGTCATCTCAGGAAGAACCAGAGAGAAAACAACCAATAGAACTTCCCAGGAATAATCCACCGGCAGCACCAACACGTGAACCAGAACCAAGTTATGAACCAGAACCGGAACAGCAATCATATGAACCGGAACAACAATCATACGAACCGGAACAACAATCATATGAACCAGAACAACAATCGTACGAACCAGAAGAGCAATCAAATGAACCTGAACCTGTTAGTAATCCTGTGCCTACAAGTTTACCGAAAACCAGAAATTTATTAGCCGAAGGTTTACCTAAACGACAAGATTCTGATGATGAGGAGACAGAGGAACAGGATTGGGCAGGTATGGTTGTATTTGGTCAAATAGATTCCAGTTCTCAGGACTCAAAAAAGTTTCCAATTCAATCATGTTAGTGGCGTTGGATGGGTGGCCTAGCATTCAGGCCTATTTGTTTGGATGATACTAAAAAACAACTTCCTGAATACATGTTAGAACCCTTGACAGTTAAAATTCAATATATAAACTGTAGCCCTGTCGCCTTGTCCAAATTTCTGTAATGACACACTGTATGGTGTATGCCCATCTTTTAGTAGCCTGGTCAACATTAAACCCCTTTTCATTTTATTAGCCTGGTGAACGTTAAACCCCATTTCACCCCTTTCCCCCCACCTCACTAGTTTGTTTATCCCCATGCCAGCAGACAGCTTTTCTTTCTACCAGTCTTATAAAGTCTTAACTTGAATAACCTTCACCTTCTGAAATCCATACTATAATAGTAAGTGATTTCTCGGTTGTACGTGACAAGGGAATAGGGTCGCCTGTCCAACCTCGTGGGTTTTCTCTGCTCTCCACCCACTGCTGAAGACCCCTACTCGCAAACGATTTATTCGAATAAAATCACTCCATATGTTAATCCCTAAGTTTGCGTCGAGTGGACATTAAACCCCATTTCCTTCTCTATAACATTAAACACAAAACCAAACAAAGTAGTGATGGGTGTCATACACAAGCCAGGGTATATTTCCTATTTCCAGACAACTCAATACAAATCATGTCTCTATTTGATAGTACATGTTAATTTATTTTTATAGATGAACCAGAAGAGACTGTGTCAGCTGCTTCTCCACCAGCACCATCACAACCTACATATGTTGTAGAAGAAGATGACATACAGACACCAACAGATACTGGTGGAGTTGGTACAGGTCTTACTGCTACAGCTTTATACGATTATCAAGCTAGTAAGTTGATACATTTAAATCGGGGGGGGGGGGGGTGGATGGCCGAATGGTTAACACCTGTGTGTTGTATCAAAAGGTCTGTCATTGAGTGGACTGGAAGGATTTCGATTCTCCGGTTGTACGTGACAAGGAGTAGGGTTGTCTGTCTAACCTCGTGACTTTTCTACGGGTCCTCTGGTTTCCTCCCACTGCTAAAGACCACTACTAGAAAGCGAATTATTGAAATAAATTGAACCATATGTTAGTCCCAAAGTGACAGGCCAGCTAGAGCTTAAAGCACGACACTTGAGACCACTAGGCCATCCCAACGCCCCAAAATGGTCTAAATACCAAGCACATTAAAGATCTTCTGACAGTTGCAAACGGAAATAAGAGTTGGCCTCAAAACCAGTTTGTTAAGAAAAGTAAGACATTAAATGAAATGAAATGGGGTTTAACTTCCTACGGTTCTGCTCAGAACTAGGCCAATGAAGACGGGCATACAGGATGCTTCGAGTGAAATTTTGCCCTGATAGTGGCACTATGGCCTATATCAAATTCCATCTGTCACGTGCATGCCAATGTGTAGATGGGACCCTGTTTTTTTTTTTCTTCCCATCCAAACCACTAGACAGCTTCCCTTTTCAAGGCCTCAGTCCTGCATCACTGACAAGGAGGAACTTTCTTGGCCATGCAAAGATCTAACACCCGACCTTCAGGCTTGTGAGCCAAGTCTTACCCTCTTAGCCACCGTGACCCCCGTAAGACATTACGTCTCCCTTGATTTCATTTGGTAAAAAAAAATTAAATGAAATGGTGTTTAACGTCCTGCTGTTCTGCTCTATCTGGCAGCCATTGGCTAATGAAAACAGATTTCATACAGGTTGGATGGCGAATAGAAAAGATTTGGTTTTTTTTCAGCCGATGATACAGAGATAACGTTTGATCCTGGCGATATGATTCTAAATATTGAACAGATTGATGAAGGCTGGTGGTTGGGTACAGCACCTGATGGAAATCATGGAATGTTTCCTGCTAATTACGTGGAACTTAACGAGTAACCTGTATACACATCATGACATTCATAAATATAATATAACTTTGTCAAAAAAAATTGTTTTATATTTTATCCATGATGTAAAAAAGAAACAACATTTGTTTAAATATTATCATAAAACAAGAAATTGATGTGATCAAGAAATTAATGTGATCAAGAAATTAATGTGATCAAGAAATTAATGTAATCAAGAAATTTTAGCTCAGAGCTACAACATTAATTTCGATATTCATCACTGTCCTGTATGATAAATAAATACACAGTTCTATCTGTCCCATACACAACTCTATCTGTCCCATACACAACCCTATCTGTCCCATACACAATCCTCTCTGTCCTGTACACAATCCTTATCTGTCCCATACACAACCCTATCTGTCCTGTATGCAACAGTATGTGTCCCATACACAACCCTATCTGTCCCATACACAACTTTATATGTCCTGTACAAAACTGTATGTGTCCCATATACAACTCTATCTGTCCCATACACAACCCTATCTGTCCCATACACAACCCTATTTGTCCTGTACACAACTATATGTGTCCCATGCACAATCTATCTGTCCCATACACCTTTTTGCCCTGTACCATATATCTGTATCCTGTACCATAAATCCATACACCACTCTGTCCAGTACCATATCCATACACAACTTGGTACTGTACCATATGCACAGCACTGTCCTGTCCTGTACCATATACACAGCTATGTTCTGTACCATATATCAGAACACATTCATGTTAACCTCATTCAGGTCAGGTCACATTAATTTCATGACATATATTTTTATTTTACAATAGTTTAATAATATCATGTTCTTATAAACTAAAGATAAAATAATATCGGCACTTATATTTTTTAAAAGCAAAATTTTTTCAACAGTATTAATTGCACAATTAATCAAGTCTCAATTACTGTTAATTGCCAAAAATTAAAGAATTTTTTCTGTGGGTTAAAGGTTGAGACATAAATAAGTAATATAACTTAAAATACAGATGTGGCGTCATCCTTTGATGTTGGTGTACCATTATTTCCAATAATGTTCGGGCATCTTGCCAATCGTACATTATATGAAATAGTGGACTTGTGTGACATATTTCATTAAAAAGCACGTGCAGGATAGTGTCTGTATTTTAAGTTGTTTAATCGTTTCGAGCTAAAGACATTGCGTAATATTGAAACAACACTCGGCTGACGCCTCGTGCAGTATCAATATATTACTTAATATCTCGCTCTCGTCCATTAAACCATACAGAGTGTTAGTTACAAGTATTAATATACTATGCAATGTTTCACAAATAAATTTCAATTAAATCATCACACAAGTTGAATATTTGACACCACCTTGTATAAATAATGTACGATTGAAATAGTTCCTGTACCATCCTTTGAAATAATGGTACACAACTACGCACCAACATGAAAGGGTGGCGTCAAGCCTGTATTTTCAAAGAGATTATTAATTGTAACATGAAGTAGTGTTTGAAGTATCACTACATATACGTTCCATTTTATTCTTCAGTTCTTTAAATATGATTGCTTGTATAGTTTATATAATAGGCGTTATTCTTGCCAATGCTTTCTATTATCTTTGTATTACAAGTATATTTATTTCTAAATATAGAATTTTTAAATGTTTTGGCTGCAT
Source organism: Patella pellucida (assembly GCA_917208275.1). NCBI lineage: Eukaryota > Metazoa > Mollusca > Gastropoda > Patellidae > Patella > Patella pellucida. The sequence continues at coordinate 72,421,113 of OU795039.1, forward strand.
TTATAGTCCCATGACTATTTGGCAAATTTGAAAAAAAACCCCTGAAATCTTGGTAAAAGTTTTATACAAATTATTAAACGGAAGATAACTACATTAATGATATTTACAGGGACTGACATTGCAAGATAAGGCCTGTTAGAATTAATCCAGGGCCTACTTAAATTTTAAGGATAGCATCCTGCGTGGAAGCCGCCATTACCCGGTACGCCTTACTCATCGGGACATGTAAAATGCAGCCATGTTTATTGTACTTGTCTGTAGTGTACGCGTTCGTCTTCAATCATACCATGTATAATGTTTATATGTTGTTCAGATCAAATTAATTTATTTAAAACAATGTGATCATATCAAAAGAAGTAGATTTATTTATACAGATTGAACCAAAAATTATTTTAAGTGATAAAAATATATCAGTATATTATATGAAAACAACCAATTAGTTAATTCGTTAAAACCATGCACTCAACCAATGACAACTTTCAAATTATGAGCTTGAAACAGTGGATTTAAACATAAATCAAATCCAAATGAATCGGCCAGTTGATGGTGGTCTCAGTCTTATTAAAGTTGAATTGAAATATAGGTAGACAGAATAATCCAGCCTCTTGATAGAATGGTAGCTTACTTCAGTCTCTGGTACACTACATATCAGTGAATGGTAGCTAACTTCCGTCTCTGGTACACGACATATCAGTGAATGGTAGCTAACTTCCGTCTCTGGTACACGACATATCAGTGAATGGTAGCTAACTTCTATCTCTGGTACACAAAATATCAGTGAATGGTAGCTAACTTCCATCTCTGGTACACGACACATTAGTGAATGGTAGCTAACTTCCATCTCTGGTACACGACATATTAGTGAATGGTAGTTAGCTAACAGAGGCTGGATTATTCAGTATAACATACAGGCTGACAAATAATTATTTTGTAAATTATGCTCTTTTAATTGTTGATGTACTGTATAGAATGCTTTAATAGAAATCAGCAAGGTCTTTAATTGTAAATATTTTTAAAAACAAGACTAACTTCTAAATAAATTGATATTGATAGAAAATCATTACTGTACCTTGTAGCTTTATTTCTTTATTCGTTAAAATTCTAAAATGGATGTTACAGGTAAGGAATTATCAACTGAAATTGTTTAATCATGATAATATCTTGTTTGCCTACAAAGAGTCGATATCGGTTTATTTGAGTTGAGTCTGACCGAGCTGCTAGTATTATACTAATTATATAAAATATTATCATAAGTTTACATAAATATCATAAATTTGATATTAGACAGTTTTATTTATTGTGCAACCCCGCAAATAATGCGCACAAATAAATAAATATAATTCTTTAGTAGCATATGAAAGTTTTCACACAAGCCATATCTACTGTAGTATATTTATTATTGGGTAATTAAGTAACATCATTCTAGTATACATGTATAGGCAAGTGACAAGGGTATATCTGTACTGCTGTAACTATTGTTGGCAACATCATCATTCCACATAGATATCAGTCTATGTACTGCTGTAACTATAGTTATATCATCTTGTAACATCATCATTCCAGTATAGTGATATGTGACAAAAAGTACATGCAGGTTTCATGCCAAACTTTGTCATGGATTATAAGCAGTTTTTCCACAACTTCTAACAAGCCCTGCATGCAGGAAAGTTGTTGAATGAAATGGGATTTAATACCTCGTCAATACAATACTCTAGTTTCTTTTGAAAAACATATTTCTTTGGTTACGTGTGAAATGCTTGTTAGGAAAATTATGGCTGGGTTCTTTAATGTGCACGTCAGTCTATATGTTTACAGAAGTCAGATTCCATTCTTTTTGTATCTCTAGGCAACACCTGTCAGCCATGCAGACGCTACTCTTGAACAAATGAGAACCAGACTTGAAAAAAAAAACACAGTTTGTTTTCGGCCCACATCCGTTTGTGAACCAAAACTCGACTACCAGCAACCTATGTTAGTCTTATAATGACCAAGTTGTGTTGAGTGTCCACTTAAGTCCATTGCATTGCTTCTGTGACTATTTCTGCTAAATAAAGGCATGAGGTGACCTTGCCAGCAATTATCCTGTCTAGATGGCAGTTCTGTTTTTTCTATGTTCGTTCTCAAAAGAAAAGCAACTGTTTATTCAGTATCACAAATATAAAACTTTTATGTTTTGTTATACTTAAATTTATTATTGTGGTTTTTTTTAGCTTTATTGTAGGTCAGTAAGCATTACAAATAGAAATAAAAATAACCATTTGGTTACGATTTGAAAAAAAAATGTTTTCAAAAATCAAAGATATGCAAAGAAGAGGGATTTATTTTTGGCATTACCTTATCGATATTAATTATTGTAGGGTAATTTAGTTACATATTGTAGATATTTAGTTTAATCTGTCTATGGCTGGTCTTTTTTCTGGCTTCAAATGTAATATAAATTATTATTCAGACGTTTATTCATATGACAAGCCTATAATCAACTCTATTGATTGTTAACAATTTAAATGATGAAATAATGATGCTGTGCATTGATTTTACTTGGCTGTTTATATTTCTTATTAAATGATATCCTAGCTCATGTAGGCCTATCTTTAACTACTATTGTATGTAGGCCTATATGTTTATATATTTCTTAATTAAATGATATACATGCTCATGTAGGCCTATCTTTAACTACTATTGTAATGTAGGCCTATATGTTTATATATTTCTTATTAAACGATGCATATGCTCATCTTTTGTATTAACTTCTGTTGCTTGTAGGCCCAATTTTTTTTAAGGGCTCCCGTTTCAGTTAATTTTACCGGTTTTGACTGAATTGCAGTAAAAATGACTGACTGGTGAACAAGAGTTATCCAGTCCAGGATCCTATTCTGGAGGCAGAGAAGACATGCTGAATAAGGATATCAGTAGGGACTATTATGGTTCAAAATTTTTTCTAGACATCAAAAAAGTATAGTTGATGAAAATTGTTCTCAGCACACATGTTCAATGTCCTTATAGAATGGAGCCTGGGGGAGGATAACTCTGTCTCTAGAACAATTATTACATGATGTGCATTGATATTTGCTGTATGCATGTCATAAAGATAATATTATATTATTTATATTTTAATAAAGCAATAATAATCTTCTTTACTGTTAATTCTATGATAAATTATTTTAAAATGGCCTTTGTGAATGTGAAATTTCTCTGGGTGACTGATTGATCTACTCAAGCTTTAGGACATGGATGGGGTGGGTTTCTACCTGAGTCAAATGGCGTGGTTTTGATTCCAAACTGTTCGTGACTTGGGGTATAGTCACCTGTTCAACCTCATGGGTTTTCTCCAGGTCCTCCGATAAGCAGATAATTGAAATAAAAATTATAAATGTTAGTCCCAAAATGACCTACTTTGTGTTGAGTGGAGGTTAAACCTCTCTTTAGGACTAGTAAAAATAGAAACATTAATTTGAAATACATACATTATGCCACACTGATCCACAGTGAATATTCGCTTGGCCGCTAGTATCACTGATAAAGATGACATCTATGCGACTTAATGAGCTCGAAATATCAACTTTTTTACCTGCGACAAATTAAATTCTAAAACATTTTTTTGAAGTATAATAAAGAAAAATAAATAAAGGTGTTTGAAGTATATCTGCATAAAAGATATTCCATATTTAGCTTAAATAGGCACAGAAGTAATCTTATTTGTCTTTATCTACGCCATCTTAATTTGTTGGTAAACATTAGAATGTGAAGAGACCAATTGAACTATAGTGGTTTGACTTTTCAAAGGTCAGTCATCTTGGACAGAATTAAAAGACGACTGTCTTAACTCTGTAAAACAGATTGAAATTATGCAGGAGCCAAATCTGCCTATTTCAGGTCTTTCGTTAGGCCTGAAATGTTATCTAAATTAGTAATTAGACATTAATTAACTTATCTAGACCATAATCAACTCTTAATGCTATCGCTAGCCTGTGATATTTAGCAGATTGGAATACATTTTTTGAAAAATAATTAAACGTAAAAATGGGTAATCGAGACTTTGTGATAATCGAGGTTAGCCTAAAGTTTTAAAGCTAATATCTTTGTTCAAAGAGGAGCAATTTGACTAAAATTTTCAGCCTATTCTATTTACGTTACCTATTTTTTAACGATTATAGTGAGAGCTGTCAACTCTTTATCTTCTCTCATAATGCCCCTTTAATAAAGCTCCACACACTCCAGTCTAATAACATGGCCAATTAAGACAGGCATTAATGTAGTTCCAGCCATTTCATTCATAATAATCTTATAACAAAACACTCTTCCATTCATGTATATATTACAATGTTTATGTACAGTTTAGTATAAAAATATCTAAATCTTCTTATCATAACAATCTTGACTGGCCAGATAAAATCGCCGTCATTAGCACGCACTGTCTAATGCACAGCCCTTGTAACTAATTTAAGCAATGGTGGTTTTCAGAATCTGAAGCAGACTATGATATACAATTTTATATCTCTATAAGAGACATATCCCAGAGTTTTTTAGCTAGTTGTTGACAATGTGAGGCTATATATTGTGGTCGAACCAACCCCAGGTGCATCATAAATAGTTCAAAACATCTCACTGATCCCGGTACATAGTTAGGAAAACACTGTTTTATTAAAAGTCTGAAATAAAAACAATAATATAACCATTTCTTCACAATTTCAAAGGTATACCTGTTACATCTTAGAATGAAGTAAAATTCAAATATATGAAACGCAAAGAATTATTTGTTAAGAGAGAGGAGAGAAATGGGGTTTAACGTCCACTTAACACAACTAGGTCATTTCGGGACTAACATATGGTTTTAATTTTATTTCAATAATTCGCTTTCGCGTAGGGGTCTTTAGCAGTGAGAGGAAACCAGAGTGCCTGGAGGAAACCCACGAGGATGAGAAGGCGCCCCTATCTCCATCCCACATACACTCACACCAGGGCTCAAAACCACAGCCGCAAGCCAGAGGTGGTCGGCCAGCTAGAAGTCAAAGCGCTGCACTCTAGACCACTAGGCCATCCCAACCCCGCTTATTTGTTAAGACGCCTCTATCATTGATATAGACATACAGACTCCTCTATCATTGCCACAAAATAAAGTAGGTAACCTTGCTCCTTCAACATTCATTCCAGCCCTAAATTTTTGCAGAAATTAAATCTTGTTTTTACCTAAAAAATTTAATTATTAAGATTGCGTGAGAAAAAACTTACTTATAAAAAGGTCCAGTGAGTAGACCTGGTAAGGGTAGGTCAGTTGTTGGTCGAAATGGCTCAGCTACAGCTAATGGAGATCCCTAAAATCAATAGTAAACTAATTATGCATCATACCACAGGGACTATTAATAATTTTATAAAATCTAAGTATCAAAATTCTGTATGTACAAAAACCAAAACACTTCTATTCCATCGGATGAGTTGATTTACTGCTAATCATGCCAATTTGTTTCTAACACTGTTCTATCAAATTAACTAGTAGGAATTTTCAATGTTAAATTCGAAAAATATGTTGTGGTAATCAGGATTAAAAATTGTGACCATTAGAAAATGAAACTGTATATGCATACTCTTCTAAGTAGTCAATTAACAGTGTGTATATCTGGATCAGGGTGTGTCTTGTAATCCAGTGTGTCTGATACACCAATATGTATCATACACCAGTTGGGTCATATACACCAATGTGTCATTAACACCACTGTGTGTTATACACCAGTGTGTGTTATACACCAGTGTGACTTTTTTTCCTATGACTTTTTTTCCTGTGACTTTTTTACCTAGGCAAATTTGTGACTTTTTTACTGTGACTTTTTTTACTGTGACTTTTTTTCCGCGCACCTCCTATACACCAGTGTGTCAAAAACACCGGAAAATTACTTACCCTGTTGTCTTCAAACCACAGGAAATAAGAAAAATAGAAATCACCATCTTGAATAATTGTCGTTACATAGCCTTCACTTAATCTCACCATAGCATATTGATACTTACTCCATGCCTAAAGTTTAATAAACATAACAGATTGATAATCACTCTATGTGAAAATAATAAAAGCTTATCAAATAGAGTTATTGTGTTTGAAAACGATAAGAGAAGTCTTGTGCTATAATAACATATAATAATATATAAACCAGTTGGAGAGAGAGAGAAATGGGGTTTAACGTACACTTGACACAAACTAGGTAATTTCCGGACTAACACATTTTAAAAAAAAAAAAAAAAATTTATTTCAATAATTCGCTTGCGCGTAGGGGTCTTTAGTAGTGGGAGGAAACTGGAGGACCTGGAGAAAACCCACGAGGTTGGACAGGCAACCCTATTCCTTGCCATGTATAAACCAGTGATTCAATCCAATGTAAATGTACTCAATCACTAATGGTAGTCAAAGATACTATCTGGGCTTAGCCTAAGCGGGCAATGATCATCATTGAACAACTTCAGTAAGTTTGAATATTCTACCTGAATTAGAAGCAGAGATATTGTGTTTTTAAAAAGTGTTACAGGCAGACACATATGTGAGCTGCTCCTACAAAACCAGATGCTTGGTCATTTTTATAAAAATAGAGTTGGAAGCATATTTGACTAGTCAACAGCCTTAGCTTTTAAAAATGCAATTATTTTTTAACTGTGTCGTATCATCTGGAGTTGAGTTCGGCTCATTCACAGCAACAAGAAGGCAGACAGTTTATACTTTTGTGTCCAAAGTACAAAATAAAGTTGTGTGACAAGCTAGTGGACAAACGCACAGACAAACTGGGGACAAATATTGCATGCTGTGGCACTAACCATTTCCTTTAGATATTGCTTTGGGTCTAATTCGCCATCTGTAGTTACGTTTAGAGAGGGCGCTGTTAGCTGATGTGATTGTCTATCTATGTAGATAAAATGAACCAGACCTGGAAACTCGTAGATATATCTATATTGCGTTAAAGAATCATGAAGTATGTTTTATTACAATTAAAGTCGCTGACAACCATCTTCACTTTTTGGACAATATTTAATTTTTCATGAATTTATCAACACTAAGTTTATTATTTAAAATTTAACCAAGAAAGTAAACAATTGTCTGAAAAATGCATTTTCTTATCAGCAGCTTTGAGTTTTGACTTGGTAAAATGTAATTTTACAATATTTAATGGTATTACCACATTTATGCCATAAATTGTATGATTATGAAATGAAATGGGGTTTAACTCTGTTTAACATCTTAATTTTTGGAACTTACCAGGCAAATGAAGTTTGCTATGGGGGAGTTTTGACCGGACAGCAGTTGAATGCCAAGGGTTCTTTTACGTGCATGCCGACTTTGGTTTATTGATCTATCTGAAACACTAGACGCTATTCCCTGGAAGGCCCTCTGTCAGTGACAAGGCTTCAGTGAAAAGGCCTTCCGTCAGTCGCAAGGCACCAGTGACAAGGCCCTCCGTCAGTGACAAGACACCAGTGACAGTTTCCTCTGTCAGTTAATGCACCAGTGACAAGGCCCTCAATCAGTGACAAGGCACCAATGACAAGGCCCTCCATCAGCGACAAGGCCCTCCGTTAGTGACAAAGTACCAGTAACAAGGGAATAAATTCACGACCTACACCTAGATTGAACCAGCTACTTCCTGTTTAGAGCCTATCTACTCACTCACTGAGTCACTGTACGATTATAATTGTTTAGTTTCAGTAAGGATACGATGTCATTGGAATGTTTCTCTGTGCTTTAACAGTTAAAAAGTCTCTATAATCAGCTAACTCCGCTTTTAATTTCTTTTGTAATTGCAGCATTGTTTCTTTAATGGATTCGTTCACAACTTTTGGTGATAAATATAACAGTGAAAATAGTTCCTTTAATTTACGGAACAAATCGGATAAAGCTGTTTCTATGCTGAAATGGATAACATATAAATTAAAGTCTATATAAAAATACCTAAAAATTAACACGAACCGGGCTTATGAAGATAGGTATACTCCATGCAATGTGCTATGAGGGTGCACTACTTTTATTTAGACTTCCAACTGTTAAGGAATCTTTAATGTTCCATGCCCTACATCCTGCACCAGCATTGTGGAAGAAACCTGGATGAGAAATCCTGAGAAACCTTCTCAGTGAATCCTGGGATAACATTCAGGATCTAAAAACCATTCACCGAGACACTAAAAACTACAAAAATATTCTCATTTTACACAGATTACAAAAAAAAATCCACCGAACTTACGTTGGAACCATATCTATTCCAATTTCTGACTCTAGATACGCCAATAAACCATTGCGTAATTCTTCACTTTCCCATCTCTTCTTGATATCATTTAATATTCTCTGTGATTTACCCTATTCAAAATATAAATAATGCACATAATATATTGATTGGGGGGGTTGGATGGCTGAATGGTTAGAATGCGCGTGCTGTATCATAAAGCCTGTCATTTAGTCAACTGGCATGGTTTCGATTCCTCGGTTGTACATGACAAGGAGTAGGGTTGTCCTCCAGTTTCGTCCCACTGCTAAAGACCCCTATCGCAAGCTTAATATTGAAAAAAAATTCCCGAAATGACCTATTTGTGTCTAGTGGACGTTAATACCTTGGCGAATTAACCTTCGTTCTTCTTTTGAACGTAGCATATTGAGGATTCCTAGATATAATAAATGTTCTGGTAAATATGCCTTCTTTGTCAGAGCAGCTAAAATGCGGAATGATCTTCTAAAAACTCTCTCTCTTTCACATATATTGATTGATATGCATATTTACGTACAGACAGTGCCATATCTCTATAAAGACAGGTCTGTTTGTTTATTCCTGTAGTTTAAGTCCACTTCCACCAAGGGTGATATCATAGACAAGAAGAAAGGCCCAAGGCTATTCCACTTTTAGGCTCCTCCAAATCTCCCACCTTCGTGACTATAGGGAGATTAAAGTGTGTTTTAAAGACAATTGTGCAAAGTCAAAGATGGTGACGGATGTTTTAGACTACAGAGTCAAAAATATTATACTCCTAAGTTGTAGGCCCCCTAGGCTTCAGTCTGCTAAGCCTATAGGTAAATCCAGCACTGCACTCAGGTAATAAATTATGTTTGTTTTAATGCCGTCCTATACAACATAGCTACACTATTTTACAAGTCAGTCACATCATTCTTTAGGTGGGCGTAATGACCATGTCCTTTCTATCTGACCACTCCTCTTTTGGAAGCGACTGGGTTGCCCTTTAATGCCGTCCTATACAACATAGCTACACTATTTTCGTTGGTTCTAGAGTAAATAGTTCCATCAGCTTTTGGAGTAGCTGTTCTGCTGTTTCAGCAGTGATAATTGGTGGAGATATGCACTCTCCTACATTTCAAAGTTCATGGACTGAGAGAAAGATGGGTTTAACATCCAATCGACAAGTCATTGGACTAACATACAGTATATTATTGATTTCAATAATTTGATTGTGTGCAGAAATCTTTAAAAGTGAATGGACTCAATGGAGAAAATCCATAAGGTTATGAACGTAGCCCTGCTCCTTGTCACAAAGTATAAACCATGGGTCAAATTTGCAAAGAATACAGCCTTTCCATTGGCTAAAAGGTAAATTTCGTACTAGGATTTCAACCCTCAACCAATGGAAACTTTTCATCCTTAATATATTTTAGTTTAAATTTTCATGAATAAGGTTTCTTTTTGATCTACATGAAAAGAAATGAAATGGGGTTTAACGTCCTACGCTTTGCACCTAACCTGGGCTAATTAAAGACGGGCATACGTCATACAATGTGCTAAGAGGGAAATTTTGCCTGGACAGCAACTGAATTCCAACTGCCAAGGGATCTCTTATGTGCACGCCAATGTGTACACAAGACCTCTGTTTTTCATCCTATCTGAACGGTCTGCCAATGAGTCAATTGCAATGGTTTCTATCTCAAGTTTGTACAGGACAAAGAATACCATTGTCTGCCCAACCTCAACATGGGTTTTCACTGAGACCTTCGGTACCCGATTTTATTTCCAAAATGACCTAGATTGTGTTGAGTGGACGTTGATCCCCTTTGACCTAGTCAAGATTTATGAAGTCTGTTCACTTACCTTGACCTTCTTTAGAAGACCTTGTATTTTGGATAATAAAGAATTCATGACATCATATAGATTCTGTCCCTGTACGCGATTTAATTTATCTCGTTTACCGGCCAATAAATCTTTAATAATAATAAACACCTGACACAGGTGACCTGCAACATTACCTTTAGAACCCTGTAATAAATAACAATTATAATACATACATGATGGACCATGTAACAGCTATAGAACAATTAATTTAACCTAAAGACAAGCAACATTAATGAAAACCAGCGGCTGCCAGGCAGGATACGCCCACATTTTCGAGAGATGGATAGAGAACAAGCAAAACCAAAAGTGATTTTTCCTTCAATCAAAGGCCATAATTCATTAAGTTACATTTTGATATGCGCAAATGTCGAAAAGTATCAAGATATTTAGGTTATAAACAGGCAATTTAAGTTTCATCAAAATCGAAATTAAAATTGTGACCTCTACAGGGTCCACAACCTTGAAATTCCATTTTTTAACAGTATTCGCGTACAAACAGCAGCCATTTTGTATTGTAATTTTGGTTCTATTTTCCCGAAATTTGAACTCAACCTTCCTTAGCTTGTAACAGTGATATAATCAAAAGATTTTTTAAATCAGATAATAATTGTGACCTCCAGAGAGACCACAAGCTAAACAAAGGCGATTTTGCGTATAATCAGGGGCATTAATTCAGGAAATTACGATCCGATATGCGCAAATATCAAAAGGACCCAAGATCTTTGGGTAATATCCATGCATTTCAAGTTTCGTCAAAATCGAATTAAAATTGGGACCGCTACATGGTCGACGACCTTGATATACCATTTTTCAACAGTATTCGCATACGAACGGCGGCCATTTTGTATGGTAATTTTGGTCCGATTTTTCCGAAAATTCATACTCAACCTTCTTTAGGGTGTAACGGTGATATAATCAAACGATTTTTTAAATCGGATAATAATTGTGACCTCTAGAGGAACCACAAGCTAAACAAAGGCGATTTTGCGTATAATCAGGGGCCATAATTCAGGACGTTACGATCCGATATGTGTAAATATCGAAAGGAACCAAGATCTTTGGGTTATATCCATGCATTTTAAGTTTCATCAAAATCAAATTAAAATTGTGACCTCTACAGGGTCCACAACACTGATATACCATTTTAAACAGTATTCGCGTACGATTGGCGGCCATTTTGTATGGCAATTTTGGTCCGATTTTATCGAAATTCAAACTCAACCTACTTTAGGGTGTAACGGTGATATAACCAAACGTTTTTTTAAATCAGATAATAATTGTGACCTCCAGGGGGACCACAAGCTGAACAAAGACGATTTTGCGTATAATCAGGGGCCATAATTCAGGAAGTTACGATCCGATATGCGCAAATATCGTAAGGAACCAAGATCTATGGGTTATAACCATGCATTTCAAATTTCATCAAAAATTGAATTAAAATTGTGACCTCTACAGGGTCCACAACCTTGATATACCATTTTTTAACAGTATTCGCGTACGAACGGCGGCCATTTTGTATGGTAATTTTGGCCCGATTTTTCCGAAATTTAAACTCGCCCTTCCTTAGGGTGTAACGGTGATATATTCGAACGTTTTTTTAAATCGGATAATAATTGTGACCTCCAGAGGTACCACAAGCTAAAATAGGTGATTTTTCAGACAATCAGGGGCAATAATTCAGGAAATTACGTTCCGATAGGCGCAAATATTGTAAGGAACCAAAATCTTAGGGTTATAAACATGAATGTAAAGTTTCATCAAAATCGGTTCAAAATTGTGACCTCTATAGGGTCCACAAGCTAAAAACATGATTTTTCGTACAATCAGGGGCCATAATCCATGAAGTTTTGATCCGATACATGCCAATATCGAAAGCAGCCGAGATCTTTGGGGGATAAACCTATATTTCAAGTTTCGTCAAAATCGGGTAAGAATTGTGACCTGTAGAGAGTCCACAAACAATTGTGGACGGACGGACTACTCTTATATTGAATTCCAACTGCCAAAGGATCTTTTACGTGCACTCCAATGTGTACATAGGACCTTCGGTTTTTAATCCCATCCAAATTACTACACAATTGTCCTTGTCATCCCCTCCGTCCTGCACCACTGACAAGGGGAAACCATGCTTGAAATCCTGGGGAACTTCCCAGATGGAAAAGTAGGATTCTGTATATTACCTACCTCTGTAACTAATATTAGAACAATACCAGGTAAAACTTGTGTACAGTGCAGTTGATGCGGGGAATATCCACAAACACGTGTCTGTAAAAATATCATCTGCCGCCAGTATTCAGGGACATGATCGGGTCTTTGTGGTCGGGTATTTACAACAGAAGCGTCATATGTAGCAACTGTGGAACTCCGGGGACGTATCTCATGAAACATTTCTGGCGGTAAACTATTGCTTTCTTTAGGCTAGAAGAAAAGATAATTGGATGGAAATACTAAATAATATATCAATAGATAAAATTGAAAGATTTTGTGTGAAATATCTGATTACAATTTGTACTTTCTGAATTCTATGGAATGAGGTTTCATGTCTAACCAACATAATACTTTTTGAGACCTTATCACCTTCTTTTCAATGAATAAAAAATACCGAAATCGTGTCTCTCGTATTTTATTGTGCCATTTTTGGACAAACGTATTGTAAATGGGGTTTCATATATCTTATTGGGTCATTTTGGTACAATCACATGGTAAATGGAATTTCACAGATATTATTGGGCTATTTCTCCTCCAGCATCCACTCCCAATAAACAACCTTAATCTTTGACACATACCGTAGTGGGATAAGATGCATGAATATATAGGTAACAAATCTACGCCACATTGTTTTATCTATTAAAAATTGTTTGAGAGAGCGAGAGAGAGAGAGAGAGAGAGAAATGGGTTTAAAATCCACTCAACACAAACTAGGTCATTTGGGGACTTACCGGTATATATGGTTCAAATTTATTTCAATAATTCGCTTGCATGTAGGCATCTTTAGAAGTGGGAGGAGACCGGAGAACCCTGACAAAACCCATGAGGAATCGAAACCATGTCAGTTGACTCAATGACCGACCTTATGATACAACTCGCAGGCCATCCAACCCCCCATAAAAAGCCGTAAGAAATATTACCGTGCTATATGTTTTAAATAATGAATCTAGTTTAACATCATCGTGAGGAGTAAAGAAAACTTCTTTTTCACAAGCTACATGTGGTGAAACATCTGGGTACGGGGAAGGACCTGGTATATCCAGTAAACCTGTAAAATATTTTCAATTTAAATGTCATTCCAGAGGCGGATCCAGGGGGGGGGGGCCTAGGGGCCCCGGCCCCACCCCTAAATAACAGTATAAAAAATAGATATGCACCACAAATCACCACTGACACCCCGATTTTTTCAAAACTTTTTCGGGCGACCCCCACGGGCCCCCCCTAACAGGATTTCCTGGGTCCGCCTCTGTGTCATTCCAAATCCTAGGTTATCTAATTTTTGTAAATTATCTGGTATTTATATGAAGCAAACATTTACCCTCCAGAATATAAAAACAAGTCTGATGAAAAATTCAACTCATTAAGCTTATGTAATGAACTAGTCTGATTAAAAACACAGATCCTATTTTGTTTCGTTTTTTATGGTTCAAAATTTCATTTTACTTGTCTTTACTACCTTAGGACCTGGAAAAGATGTTATATTTGTGAGGGACTAGCCAAAGAAACTGTCCGTTATGGCGAGTTCTTGGCGTGCGATGAAAGGAACTGTGGGTAAACGCTGGATGATTAATCAATGTTTGACATCATAGAATTGTGACCTGTATATTCCAGTTTATATTCCATTGAAACAATTTATTTACTCTTTGATATTTTAATTACCTGCTCCCTCTTGTGTTACCTCATCCTCATCATCATTTCCCAAACTTCCACTGTCTTTTTCTGAAGATCTTGAACTACCATCAGGAGTAGGTGTTGTTCGTGGTGTAGTTTGGGCACTGTGATACTACAATATTAAACATACATATGACAAACTTAAAATCTGATTAAAATACAGATCTATGTTTCGTTTCGTTTTTGTATACTTTCGATGGCCTACACTATACATGAAGATCTGACCAATTGTACTAGAAGATCACATCAGGGGTAGTAAGAGCAAATTTTGGCCCTATGATGTCAGAGAGAGAGAGAGAGAAAGAGAAATGGGGTTTAACGTCCACTTAACACAACTAGGTTATTTCAGGACTAACATATGGTTAAACTTTATTTCAATAAATCGCTTGCGCGTCGGGGTCTTTAGCAGTGGGAGGAAACCGGAGTGCCCGGAGGAAACCCACGAGGTTGAGAAGGCGCCCCTATCTCCATGCCACATGCGCTCACACCAGGGCTCGAAACCACAGACGCAAGCCAGAGGTGGCCGGCCAGCTAGAGGTCGAAGCATGGCACTCTAAACCACTAGGCCATCCCAGCCCCCCCTATGATTTCAGAGTCCAGACATTGATAAATCAATCAGCATTGATGTTTCTAGTGGTTTACCCACAGTTCTGTGCATCGCACGCCAAGAAGTTGCAGTAACAGATGGTTTCATTGGCTAATCCCTCACGCCATCGAGAACTGATGTTATATAACAACTCTTCTAGATCCTAGTGTAGTAGGCCTACAGACAATAAAAATATATTTTGAACTATAAAAAATGAAACGAAACAGAATCCTTGTTTTAATCAGATTGGAAAATTTCATTTATGTTACTCTATCTATTCTGAGTAAAGTTATGAATGTTTGAAGTTTTCAAAGTTATGAATGTTTGAAGTTTTCAAAGTTATGAATGTTTGAAGTTTTCAAAATTATAAATGTTTGTGGTTTACAAAGTTATGAATGTTTGAAGTTTTGACAAGAAATGGCCATATATGGTCTCTGCCTACAGCTTTTGTTATATAAACAATATTTTATTTCATTTGATAATGGATTGGGGAACAGGCTAGGCAAATGTTGACTCCACTGTGTTGTCTCAGGTTCATGATTGTCAAGCACCCCATCCGGAATAAATGGCCGAGAATGATATGTATGTTGTCATCACCTTAACACATGAGCTGCATGATAAGGTCTGTTATTGAATATAGTGGTGTGTTTCGAGCTCACAGGGTGAAAGAATGTATAAAAACCAAAAGAAAATTTCTGCTGTTATGAATTGCATACATTACTTTTGATCCCTGAGATTTATTGAAAACTTACCATCAACTAAAAAATAATTGTGCTATCTTGGGTCATGGATAATAAACAGGTCAGAATTGTACTAATAACATCAATAAAAAGGCAAATCAGTTAGGGACAAATGACACACCCAAGATATTTTGTGCCTGACAAAGTCTGAATCTGTGGCTGACATTGTCTGTGACAGGTGCCTTATTTCCAGACTTGCTAATAAAGATACCAGTAAATCACTTCATAAATTTCGATTTAATGAAATAATTCGAAGACAAGTTTGATTTTCCTAATATATTTTATCCTCACCAAATCATCATCTGCATCACTATCATCACCTAGGTAGCTGGATATTCTGGCAGTGGAAGGAACAAATTGACTAGTACGTCCAGTATCATGAGAAGCTGTGGAATAGGAACGTGAGAACAGGTCTTCCAGTCTCTCTTTGGAAGGGAAGACATCTTTAGCTAATAGAATAATACACAATATATCGGCTGGCTGTAGTTCATTCGCATTACGACTGAAACAAAACAAAGATTATCTTAATAAAATATGTTCTAGGTTTCAATTTTACGGAATTCATAATCTATTATTGAATATTTACATAACACAAGGTACAATTTTATGGATACACAATTACTGAGTTTAATACTAAGCGACGTTTCAACGAGGATAGACCTACTCTCGTCTTTATCAAGCGAATGATACAAGTATGTAAAGAGTAGGCAAATATATACAGAATATGCAAAAAATATTAACAATCAAATACAATTAAAACTTAACACCTTTGTTCAGGGGCCATTTGCAACTAAACCTATACCGTGGAAACTCTTATAGGGATTAAACAGTGGGGGAATCCTATTATTATAAAGATCAACATTAAATACAACCAGATATTGGTGGTATTTGCCGGTCAAATATTATCCATTACCAATATGTTTCCATACAATAAAACCTTTGAAACGTGAATGCCTTTGTTTGTCCATAATCCTGTTTCGATTACAAATTCTAAATGTGTCCTATAAACTGAGAAACGTGCCACTCTGGACCACTGAGGTGAGATGGTCTTTGCACTTTTCTCAATAAACGCTATCCGGTCCCAGAACGGTTCTCAGTGCGGATTTCTGTGCATGCTTGAGCATGAAAATTGAACCTTTTCCTATGACTGAAAATAGCTTTAGTGTGAAGAGTTCCACATTTGGCATTCCAGGCATGGTTATTGTATATTGTGTATGGTGTTACTTCTTTAAATTCATCATGGCCTGGAACAGTTCTGAGATTGTATGCTTATCACGGCCAAGTGTAAACGCCGCTCATGTGTTAAAAATAAAATCCAATGGTAGTAATCCCCATGACAAGATTATACTGTAACAGAAGAGTTTTAATTAAGGGGACTTATCACGCTGAAAGCATTAAAACACTTTTGTTTCAATACAGCCTTGTCAAAACCCTTTAACAGAACAGTGAAAGTTCACCAAATACTAAAATGAAACGAGGTTTAACATCCTTCTGTTTTGCTTCAACTGGGCTAATGAAGATGGGCATACACATTACAATGTGTTATGGGTGGAATTTTGCCTGGACAGCAGCACTAAGGCCCACTCTTATATCGAATTTCAAATGTCAAGTGTTTTTTTACATGCCCGTCAATGTGTACACAGGATCGTGATTTTCCATCCCATCTTATATTGAATTCCAATTGCTAAGGGATCTTTAATGTGCATGCCAATGTCTACATAAGACCTTGGTTTTCCGTCCCATCTGATCGACTAGACTGCTGTCCTTGTCAGGCCCTCCATTATGCACCACTGACAAGGGGAAACCATTGCGTAACAAAAACTAAAATAATAATTACTAGCTTACTTTGAATAGAGAGCTAGTAGTTTATTATTAACCAGTAATAAAGCATGATGAGCTGGTACACTCTGTATCTTCTCAACACCTTCTTCTAATAATTCTATACATTTCTCATTTAAAGATTGATTTACATGTAATCTTTCCACCGCCTGGAATAGTAATAATTACATATCATTACATATAGTTACATATTTTTTCACTCGATGATCTGGCAAAAGATTTTGGGAAGCTAAGGTGTTCAGTGGATGCTCTGCCATCAATCTTATATATTAAATACTGGGTAATTAAATATGTGAATACCTCAACCAGAAAAGCTTGTTCATCACAACATAACTTCATCCATGTCTCTAATAAACGACGTAAAAAATTCCATCTTTCTCTCTTATCTTCATATCGCCCTATTCTGTAATCAATCAATATATTGAATAGTGCACAGTATATCAAAAAAAAATTTTTTTAATACATGTTCAAATTGGTCAGGTCTGAACATTCGTTTGAACATAGATCAAAACATCTGCATCTACAAGTTAAGTAGAGGGAATAAAATGAACCGAAATGGGGTTTAATATCCTAATTTTCTGCACCAAATAAACTCAGGAGAATTTTGACAGCAGCGTTTCGAATAACTCTTCATCAAAATCCCACTGTCAAGGGTTCTTTTATGTGCAGACCATTGTGTACACGGATTGGTGGACCTTGGGTTTTCCTCCAATGAAGAGAAGCATATTCCTTGCATCACTGAAACCGGACAGGAAAATCAGAGCAACCTTCTTCACCAACACCGGAACTGAACAAAGATATCCTTGTTGATATGTCAGCCATTCTCGGTATCTCCTGTGGTATCGTTCCGTTCTACTCCACTAACCTCTGGGAGTCTGGGTCCATCCATAGGGGAGACACATAGTTAAATTGTCCACCCTTAACACTTCTGCTATTTTTATCCACCAATCGTATGGGCGAAGGGAAATAACTCGCATTTTATTGCAACTAAGATTATTGAGGTGAACATAAACAATGACGCTAAGACTGGTATGTAAACTCTTTTATGATTGGTTCTTAGAATCAAGCAGCAATCAAGGGCAGATAATTTGAATTTTATGAAAACCTTGTGGAGTATCAGCATGATAACTCACTGTGGCTCACTACAGAAAAAAAAACAAACTTACTCATCTGTTGCTGGACCAAATAAAAACCCAATAAGACGTAAAAACATCTGAATCTTTTTTAAAAGAAATTCTTCTGTTTCAGTCCCATCTCCATTTATAGCAATCAACAACAGATCATCCATCTGAAATATTTGTACATTGGAAGATAAGAAATTATGATTAATTTCATCTACATTATTGGCTTGATAAAGATAATAATAATAATATTAATCGCGTCATTTTACAAGGGTAGCAAATTAGGCCTGAGGCCTTTTTCCAATTTGTCCCTTGGCACAGATGAGTGAACCCTCATTGCTAGAGCTAGTAGGCTTAATCCATATGATTTTGTCATGTTTTATTTAGATTCTATAAATCATACAGAAAGAGAGAGAAATGGGTTTTAACCTCAACTCAACACAATCTAGGTTATTTCGGGACTAACATAATATCGTTTATTTTTTTTTGATCAATATTTTGCTTGCGTGAAGGGGTCTTTAGAAGTGGGAGTAAACCGGAGGACCCGAAGATAAAACCATGAGGTTGGACAGGCGACCCAACCCCCTGTCACGTACAACCGAGGATTCAAAACCATGCCATTTGACGCAATTACAGGCTTTATGATACAGTACACACGTGCTAACCATTCAGCCATCCAACCCCCATAAATCATAAAGCTTCTCAGTAGTATATGCCTGCCTACAACCTCACATGCCTGCCTGCCTGCCTGCCTGCCTGCCTGCCTGCCTGCCTGCCTGCCTGCCTGCCTGCCTGCCTGCCTGCCTGCCTGCCTGCCTGCCTGCCTGCCTGCCTGCCTGCCTGCCTGCCTGCCTGCCTGCCTGCCTGCCTGTCTGTCTGCCTGCCTGTCTGTCTGTCTGTCTGTCTGTATCTGTTCCCCCACATCTCTCTATCCCATCAGTAAACAAGCTGGCTTCTGCTTAATCATTCAGAAAAATTAACCATTATATTCAATTCCAAAATATATACTTACATGCTTGAAGACAAACAGGAAGCCATTTTCACAGGTGACAGAAGAACAGGGGTTTTTAGTTTGTTCTATAAGGAACCACTGTGATAAAACTAAAGGAGAGAATATCTGCATGATAATATTTGGATCTACATAATACGCATCCAGTCCACATTCTTCCGCCTTCAAAAAAACAAAATGTACATTCACTTTATATATTTATATTACTGCAAACATGGATGCATAGGACAAAACTTGTCTTGTATTCTAGGATCATTATAGCTACAGGAACATCACTGCAAGCATTGGGATGTGTCTGTGTTTGAGACATGGAGGAAGCCACGGTGGCTCAGTAAGTAAGACAGTGGCTCGCCAAACAAAAGGTTCTGTGTTGGCGGAGAAAGTTGATAATGGCCCTGCATAGTGATTCGGATGAATTGAAAAACCAAGGTCTAGTGTAGGCTACACACTGACTTGCATGTTAAAGACCCCTTCGCTGTTGGATAAAAGAGTAGGCTGCAGTTACGCTGTCCGGGCAAAATTTCCAACATAGCACACTGTATGGTGTATGCCTGTCTTCATTAGCCAAGTCGGAGCAGGAGTAGGGCATTAAAGGAGCTAAATCGCTAACATTTGGGACCTATACATGTAGAAATTCATAAAAGTGGGTCGCAACACATAATACTGTAATATGAATGTATATAAACTGGTTTACATTCAATGGTTTCCGTTTTTTACTCCAATTTCAAATCAGTTATGTTTTGCGAAACAAGCCAGCAATCTCAAACTGCCGTTTGAGTTGATGCAATGTCTCTCATCACAACTGGATTCGTGTTAAAAAAATTATTTTATCTTAAATCAGAAGATGATCTTTTCCCGGTAAGTTTACATCATCAAATCAATGTTGATTTAAATTGACCAATAATTCGTGTTTTCGATTTTGAAGATTTTGGAGGATTTTGAGTTTCAACCCCATTTCATTTCGGTTTTTCCTATTCCTTTACCTGCAATAAGCCTATTTCAATTGCTTGATTATTGATGTATTCAGCAAAATCGTCATCAAAATCAAGGAACCGAACATCGTTCATTCGATTTACAACTAATAAACACTTCATTATTAACGATTAACTTCATCATCACATCCTTGTTTACTTTTTATCAATGTCTACTTTTACTTTATTGTCATGTGATCTGCAAATGGGGGGATAATAATTTTGTTGTTCCGGTGGCGCTTGGATAAACTTCCGGGGAAAAAAAGATGTTTACCACAGAAAACAATAAATGAGATAAAATGAATTTATAAACATTTTCTGGGACTAAAAGGTGTTTTTTCATATCAAGAGATCTAAATTATTGATTCAGAAATGAATACACCGGCAATGAAGAAGGCAAGAGAAGCCTTTACTCCAATAAGACTGCCTATTCCTGAAGAAGAAGAGGTAAACAAACCGAAAGTAGAATATTCAGATCCTGCTTTCTGAACTGTAGTCTTGTTGTGATGACAAGAAATCTATTGATTGCATTTACTGTAATGCAAATAATTGCCTTGATCTTATACATGTAGGTTTGGTGGTTCATTATGTCATCAGCGCTGTGGTGGCTCAGTGAGTAAGGCACTAGCTTGTTAACCTGGAGGCTCAGCAGGTTGCAGGTTTGATCCCGCGTTGGGCGTGAAAGGTCCTCGGGATGTTCGAACTGACAAGGAGCAGTGTCTAGTCGTTTGGATGGAATGGAAAACGAGGTCCTGTGCACACATTGGCATGCACATAAAAAGACCACGGGCAGACGAAACCGAGTAGGAGTAAACCAGGACGCTAAAACACATTTCATTTCTTTGTATGAATATGGTATAATTTTAGATTCATGTTGTATTAAATTATCCTATTTTTGTATCTTTCAGGAACCTTTAAAGATACGAATTAGAGATGTAAATCCTCATATTGTGTGTTCTCTATGTGCTGGTTATTTTATAGATGCTACAACAATCACAGAATGTCTGCATACATGTAAGATCTCTTAACGTTAACATCATACAGGTCTTATGCTATATGCTATATACAGCAAAAACGTATGCCGAATGGAATACTTGACAACTCATCCCAAAGACAAGTCATCCCAATAAAATACAAGTCATCCCATGTTAAAAGACAACTCATCCCAAGTTAGAAGACAACTCATTCCAAATTTAAAAACTCTCACTCTTTCCAAGTTACAAATAAATACCACAATAAATATGAGTTGTCTTTTGTATTGAGATGACTTGTCTTTTATATTGTGATGACTCGTCTTTTTATTGGGATGAGTTGCCTTTGGAATGAGTTGTCTCCCCCCGAATGATGCCTTGATAGAGTTTTGTTTGATGACAATGATTTTTTAAACTTTCAATGGTTGAATATTTTTAATCTAACTAAACATTCGGGTTGCCGTAAAAATTATCAAGCAAATAAAACTTTGTATTATTTGAAATTAATGAGTTGGCTATTCTTTTATAGCTGGTGATCGTCATTTCATGGATTTGAATCCCTTGCAAACTACAATTTTGTGAAAGTCGAATCTTCCATTCAGTATTTACAAAGATATGATGAATTGAAAATTTTGCAACACTTTGGCTCTGCATCATTTGTTGACAATTTACACCAGCTAGTTACACTATAAATCTTTTGATGAGTCTCTTTTTAGTGCCATTGAATCCAGGCAAGGAGATTATCTACTGTTCATGTTTTTATTTTGTTTTCTTAATTTAATGTTAAATAATCAATTTTTGCGTACATTAAGCAGTGGAAATTTAGGTATTGTCTGCAAAATGCAACTTAACGATCCATAGCTTTAATTCAGTTTAAATATTAGTTGTTATTGTTTCAAACTGTAATATGATTTAAATACTTTATTTCAGTTTGTAAAAGCTGTATTGTTAAATATCTTCAAAGTTCTAAGAAATGTCCACAGTGTAGTGTCAAAGTTCATGAATCTCAGCCAGTGTTTTTTCTGCGACCTGATCGAACACTACAGGATATCGTATATAAACTTGTACCTCATTTATTTGAAAGTAAGTAAAGTGGTTTCTCTTCATGGGTTCTTAGCCATAGACAAGGCAGCATAACTGCCCAGAACATACAACATAAAAACAGAGGTTTGGATCCCAAGCTTGTACATGACAATGAATAGGATTGTCTGGGCCCTCCCACTGGCAAAGACCCCACAAATTATTAAAATGAAATTGTACCATGTGTTTTTCCAGAAATGACTTAGTTTCTGTCAAGTGGACATTTCTCTCACTCTTTGTAAGGTATTTTTATTGTTCATTGATGAGTAAAAGGCTGTCTAGTTATCATCATTCCTTATCTAATTACAAAAAAAAATTTGTGACTTGTTTGTCTGTCTAGTCTGGAGTTGCGGCTACACTAGGCCCGTCCCCAGAGTGAAATTTGGCATATATAAGTAGCTTGGACCAGAGAGTAACATAGGTTAAATGGCATTGTGCTTCTAGCGTCGACTTATGCACTAGTTACATAGATAAATCTTGTGAACTTACACAAAATAATTTGAATGACTGTTCATAAATTCCAATTTAAGATTTCACTTTTAAGAAACTATTCAGATGTATTTGAATTTTTCAGATGAAGAAAAAAGAAGGGAAGAATTTAATAAAACAAGAAATGCTAACCAAGAAAAGCAAGGTAAACTATTAAATATACATAAATGGAGGTCCAAATTAATTGTTGGCTAAGTGGCTGATTGGAATTGCATAGGGGGTTTATAAATTAACATCAGACGTTTCTGCACAAACTGGGGTAATAAAGGGACATTCTGCCTAGACATCGGAGTTTCTTCCTCCTATTCATCGAAATCCATCTGTCAAGATTCAAGAGATCCTTTATATGCACGTCATGGTCTATACGCTTTTACTTGCCAGGACCTCTGTCCCACACCACTAACAAAGGGGGGCGAGCCTAATAGATCATGAGAAACTTTCTCGTCATCTGCATCGAATGCGGTATATCCTGTTTAATGAGCCAGCAACATATTTACCGAGGCACAAGTGGCGATAATTATGTCTTTGTTGTAGGTCATTTTATTTTCAGTGCACTTAGTAAGTTAGTAATATGTATTACTGTTATTAGGTTATCAGGTTATTGGAATCTAATACATCAGAAAATAGAATATCTTTTTAAATTCCTAATACTCGAACTATTTCAGGAGCAGAACAAGTTGGTTTGGCACCGAGATTATCAAGTATTATAAACAACCCACAAGGTCATATGTATAAATATGATGAACAGATCTGTTTATGCCTTGAAAGATACAGGTAATTCATTCATACCATTTCTTTTTTCAAAAATTATAAAGTCTGATTTTCACGTTGATTTAGGAATTTGTCATTTATCATGTTAACTCTTCTAAACAGCATTTAATTTAAATAATGGTATTTTTTTCTCTGGTGCTTTATTCATAGACACTTGAGCCAAAATGTGTAGTTTATTTTGACCCTCAACCAATGAAAACACTGCATTCTTGTAATATTTTTGATTTGAAAAGTGCACTTGAACTATATTCATTATTTCTGTATATTGCTATGCAGCTGGTTATCACTGAGTGCCACCCTAGTTAACAGATGTATTTCTTAAACATACTATTTTGGTTTATCTTCAATTTTCTGTGAATATTTATCTAAATTTTCTGTCTATTTTGTTTTCCTATATTGTTTGTTATTTCTTTGTTTTGTTGTGCAGTTATCCTTCATCATCTAATAATAAAGACTGGTATATTAATATATAATTCAGTCAAAAAAATAATATATTGTTATTTTATTCATTTAGTCCAAGTAATATATCTGTTTTACTAAATAAATTTAAATATTGATAAATGTTTATTTTTTTCAGTCCTCAGAAAACACATTTTAATGGTCGTTGGATTCAACTGCAGCCATTAGAAAAGAAATTTGTTCGTTGTTCAATCCGTGTATTAATATCTCATATAAAATCCATGTTGTATAAAAAACTACCACTTTGTAAAGATATCAAGGTAAAACTTAAATTTAAATCGTCAATCTACTATTGCTAAAAATAACAGGCACAATGTGAACAAACGATCTGTATCCAAATGATTTGAGTTTATATTTTGGAATTATAAGAAAGGGGTGTACGTCCAGGAAAATAGGGTGATAAAAGATATGGGGAAGCCTGTTTCCATGTAAACACTTAAACGCAAGGCACAAGAACTTAAAATCCATTCTTGATTTAATTGGTAGCCAGTGAAGTTCCTGCCCTCACAGCTCAAATTTCTGGACACGACTTAGATATAATCTATGAAAGGCATTTAGCGACTGAACATAATATAACACAACACAGTTCAATGGATAACAATCACTATATTATAAACACACGAAGTTTCGAAAAGAATTCGCAGGTCGTTATCAAGCATACAAATTACAAATGTGGAAAGAAAATTGTGACAGTGTTATATATAGGTATTATTGTTCCATGTACCTATATATAACACTGTCACAATTTTATTTCCACATTTGTAATTTGTATGCTTGATAACGACCAGTGAATTCTTGTCGAAACTTCGTGTGTTTATAATATAGTGATTGTTATCCATAGAACTGTGTTGTGTTATACGACTTAGATATAATTGTGTTTTATATTTCTATCTGTAGTTAGAGGTATTATGTGGTAGTGAAGAAATGCAGGACGAGATGTCATTAAAACAGATTTATCTAATGAACTGGTACACTAGAGTAAGTGGACTTTAATATTTCTTAAATAATTTTCTCACAACAATCCAGCATTGAGATAGATCAGCAATTACAATCATTCTTTATATCTTTGGCAAATATAAACCAATTTATTTTAAGCAAATGGAATGATGGATAAAAATGGTATGAGATGTATCTTTGTTTTAAATGTTATTTTAAGATTTTTTATTTTTCAGGAAACCCCCATGATATTATTTTATCGATTTAAAGATACAGATCTAGAAGCTAACTACGATTTTACGTGATTTAAAGATACAGATCTAGAAGCTAACTACGATTTTACGTGATTTAAGATAAAAACTCTGGATATAAAATAAGGAAAGCAGACGGCATCTCTTATTAATTATATGCTTCATTGTAAATAATAAATAAGTAGCTTACCCTTGGAAACTGGCCACGGTCGTTTTCTTAAAATAAATGAATTATCATTTTCCGTACCAGAATGTCATTGATGTTCAATTAAACGCACAATTTGGCATTTATTAGAAAGTTGTGAATTCTTTATAATTGATATTTGTGCATTCATTGTTTTCTTACTAAATTCATTATGTAACACTGTGCAGATGATATCGTTTACTCGTGGACATAAGACTTTCTGCCACTAACAGATCATGTTATGTAATGTGTATGTGGCATTGAGATAGTGGCGCCTTCTCAACCTCATGGGTTTCCTTTGTGCACTCTGGTTTCCTCCCACTGCTAAAGACCCCTACGCGCCAGCGAATTATTGAAATAAAATTTTAAAAAAAGATGTTAGTCCCGAAATGACCTAGTTGTGTTGAGTGGACGTTAAACCCCATTTCTCTCTCTATATATATATATATATATATATTATAATGTTTATAGTCAGTGTTAATAATTTAACGGTAATCATTAAGTAGGTGTTATGTTACAGAGGTGTTAGGTCTAAGATTATTAATGATATACCTGTACACTACTATTGGTACTAAGGTGTTAAGCCACTAGTTATTGATGTGTATCACCACTGTTGGTTGGGTTTGTGTATTCAATCTTAATGGGTATTAGAATTAATCCAACTTTTACACAAGAAGTGTTATATTTTACAGCTAGTTACACACCTGCTTATTACTGACTAATCTTTATCTAATTAATTGATATACACCACTATTGGTTAGGGTTGTGTATTCAATAGGGATGGGTATTAGAATTAATCACACTTTTATGCTAGAAGTGGAATGTTTTACAGCTAGTTCACACCTGATAATTACTGACTACTCTATATATTTTCAAACCACTTTCTATACCTGATTAATTGATATACACCACTATTGTCTAGGTTTGTGTATTCAATAGTGATTGGTATTAGAATTAATCCCACTTTTACACTAGAAGTGGCATGCTTACAGCTAGGGGATGCTCGATTGACAGTCCAGAACGTCCCGAATTGACTGAATTGCAATCGAGTGACGCAGAATTTAGTCATGTCACAGTTCTGTCAGTACCCACCACTGAGGTGGTGTGAGTAGAATTGTGACGTATTTTAAGTAACAAATATGTTTCAGCGATCATGTTTTTTATGCAGTCGGCACATGCGTTGTACTCCCAAAGTCCCCTTTTCACTCGATTGACACTATTTTCGGAATTAAATTCCAGAACGTTCAATCGAGTACGCGCCTTGTTCACACCTATTAATGAATGACAATCGGATATTTTCAAACCACTTTCTGTGGATACGGAACTAGAATAATGATGACTTGCATAATTTAACAACCAAAATGTTCATAAGTGAACGATATCGGTTTAAAAGAGTAAATTGTTTGAAAAGTTAAGTGTCCTTTGTTTTTTTGTTTACATATTTTTTTGTTGTTACAATATAATTTTAAATGTATGATATTAGAGGTGGGCAAATGGAGAACCGAATTTTGGTGACAAGTGTTTTCTAAGGTGATTTTGGCTGCTGAATCCGAATCTGGTGAAATTTTTGTTCTGTGACGTCATTTTATGTTGGTTCAGTGGCCATTTTCAAAATGACTTTTTTTCAGTTTTTACCCTCATATGGATATATGATGTTATCAAATCATAAATGGGAGTGTAATTTTAGAATCCACGGCCATGAAAACATATATTGTAACATATTGGACAACTAGTTCCAATATTATCTTGCTTTTATGAGAAAAAAAATCATTTTTTGGCCTCCATTTTGAAAACCACTGAACCAACCTAAAATGACATCACAGAACAGAAATCTCATCGGATTCGGATTCAGCAGCCAAAATCGCCTTAGAAAACACTTGTCACCAAAATTCGACCTCCATTTGCCCACCCCTAATGATATTATTTTGGCAGCTTTATAACAAACACTTGGGAACTGGATGGGCTACAGTTTTTGACAGATTTGTTTCTAATTCGATGTGAAATCTATAAAACTGAGGAACATGTTTTTGCAAAAACAATTGCTGAGGGGGTGGGGGAATTGCCAATTGATCATAATGTTATGCACAAGAAGGTTGTAATGTACTAAAAGATCTGTTGACCGTTGCATTTCTAACCGTTTTCGCTATTGCAGTTGTGTTTGTATGATTCTCCACAAAGCTTTATGTTGTAATTGTAAATAAAAATAACAAACAGTATATTGGTAATGTCGCATGTTGCCTCGTTAAACATATCTCCACCTTTCTTAAAATTTCAACCGAGAAAAGTCATTAATGCATGTGAAATGGGTTGTAAGAACCTATTGTTCTGCTCCTACTTGGCTAATAAAGATAGCATTAGTACATATATATAAATATGTAATGGATTTGATTTATGGCATAATTTTGTTTTTTCTTTTTGTTGTGGAAAGATATGTTTACTTAACTGTAAATGCTGAATGGGAGATCAAGGAACATATAAAATAACTTACCGGTATGTCAATGAATGGGAGATCAGAGAACGGGCACAATACCTATCGTAGATGGAAGACCCCTATCTACGAAGAACAAGCACAATACACCCTCTATATGACAGACCCCTATCAATGGGAGGTCGGAGAAAAAGCAAAATAACTCCTGTATATGGCAGAGCCCTATCTATAAATGGGAGAATACCTACTTCAATAACTATCCATTTGTTGATTCTATTGTTTAATTAACTTTGATTTATTGAAACCTGTAATAATGATGTAATGATTGTTATATTGTGATTAAAATATGTATAATAACACCTACTGTATTTAGATATAAACTTATTATTACACCTTATGTATAATTCAGTCAGCCAACAAGAACAATTTTTGCATCACCAAATTATTGGAACCAAAAGGACTTCAAGAGAGAAAGAGAGAGAGAATGAATGAATGAAATGGGGTTTAACATCCTACTGTTATGCACTTAACCAGAGCTAATAAAAGAGGGGCATACGTCATACAGTGTGCTATGAGGGGAATTTTGCCCGGGCAGCGGCGCTACGGCCTACTCTTATATCGAATTCCAACTGCCAAGGGATCTTTTACGTGCACTCCAATGTGTACACGGGACCTCGGTTTTTCGTCCCATCCAAACGACTAGTCAGCTATCCTTGTCAGGCCCTCCTTCTGCATCACTGACAAGGGGAAATCACGTCGGAAAGAGAAAGAGAGAAATTGAGTTTAACCACCACTTGACACAAACTAGGCCATTTTTTCTGGACTAACATATGGTTAATTTATTTCATAAATTCACTTGAACGTAGGGGTCTTTAGGAGTGGGAGGAAACCAGAGGACCCACAGAAAACCAACGAGGTTAGACATGCGACCCAACTCCTTGTCACATACAACAGAGGATTCAAAACCACAATACAACATGCTCGCGTTAACCATTTGGCCACCCAACCCAACCAGTGGGTATGACGTTGACTTTCTAACCTGGAGGTCCCGTGTTTGATTCAGGCATTGGCCAAAAGGTTCATTGGGATTTTACGGGTGGTCCCCCCTTGTTAGTGATGTAGGACAGAGGGCCTGGCAAGGGATAACATATAGTCGTCGGATCGGATGAAAATCCAAGGTCCTGTGTGAAAGTAAAAGAACCCTTGACAGTTGGAATTCGAAATAAGAGTAGGTTGTAACGCCGTTGTCCAGGCAGAATTTAACTTGTAGTAAACTGTATGGTTTAAGCCTGTCTTCATTAGCCCAGTCGGAGCAGACAGTCGGATGTTCCCCCCCCCCCCCCCATTTCATTTTATTTCGGTATTGGTTGATAACTACAAATAGCGATTAGAAATAGGGTAGTGAACCTAAATGCCAATTAAAGTCAACACCAGCTGTTGGACTGTTTGCTACTTTAATAATAGATGTAACAGATTGCCACCAGATAGAGAGAAGTGGGGTTTAATTTCCACTTGACATTTTTATTGTTTTAAAAGTAGATTATCCTGGTTGCCAATTCGATGTTGCTAATTCTGGGTTAAAGAGATAGAGAGAAATATGGTTTAATGGCCACTTGACACAAATGAGGTCCTGCCTACACATAGATGTGCACATAAAAGAACCATTGAAGTTAGAATAGTAAATAAGAGTAGGCTGTAGCGCGCTGCCTGGGCAAATTTCCCTTATAGCAAACATAATGTGTATGCCGGTCTTCATTAGCCCTTATTTAGAATGTTAAACCCCATTTCATTATATTATTTCAGTAAACAATGCAAATAAGTACCAACAGGCCTATATTGTAATAATTGGTTTATTTACAAAAACAACACATGATATATTCCATTATATACACATATATACATATTATTGGTTTTATTGACAGACTTGTCTATATCGATCTACATCATTCTCATAGGTCCCTACAAATTTTTTTATTCTGGCAGAGAGTTCGAAAAGCATTCTCAGACTTGTGAAGAATTTACTCAACTTTCAATCCATGTTTATGAGAAATATCTTTCACTCAGAATGCTTTGTGAACTCTGAACAAGGGTCTCAGACAACACTTACCATCAATCTGATGCACAAGGTAAGTTTTTATTTTTATTTTGTCAGTGGTTCAAGTCACTACTGGGCTAAATAAATTCTTGCATCAAGGAACGGACTATATTATCTCGTCATGTTGTTTACAGGAATGTATGATTATCTAGTGTCATTCATGACTATCTAGATTCATTCATGATTATCTAGAGTCATTCATGATAATCTAGTCATTCATGATTATCTAGTCATTCATAATTATCTAAAGTCAATTCATGCTTATCTAGAGTCAATTCATGATTGTCAAGCTAGAATCATTCATGATTGTCTAGTCATTCATGATTATCTAGAGTCAATTTATGATTGTCTAGAGGCATTCTTGGTTATCTAGAGTCAATTCATGATTATCTAGAGTCATTTCATGATTGTCTAGAGTCATTCATGATTATCTAGAATCATTCATAATTATCTAGAGTCAATTCATGATTATCTAGAGTCATTTCATGATTGTCTAGAGTCATTCATGATTATCTAGAATCATTCATAATTATCTAGAGTCATTCATGATTGTCTAGAATCATTCATGATTGTCTAGAATCATTCATGATTGTGTAGAATCATTCATGGTTATCTAGAATCATTCATGATTGTCTAGAGGCTTTCATTATTATCTAGAATCATTCATGATTGTCTAGAGTCGATTCATGATTGTCTAGAGGCTTTTATGATTATCTTGAGTCGATTCATGATTGTCTAGAGTCGATTCATGATTGTCTTGAGGCTTTCATGATTATCTAGAGTCAATTCATGATTGTCTAGAGTCATTCATGATTATCTAGTTATTCATGATTATCTAGAGTCATCCATAATTATCTAGAGTCAATTCATGTTTGTCTAGAGTCATCCATGATTATCAGTTACCGTTTATCACAGTTGTGTACACTTCAATTTTTGCTTCCTGTCACTGATCAAAAATATTTACATCAGGTAATTATTTCGCACCGTTTTTATTTTCTATTTTTAAAAAAAATAAAAACAGGTCATGCAGCCTATTTTATGATAACCAGAATATTTTTTGCACGGCCTTAATAGATCTGCTGACAGATATCTACACCATTCAAAACTTTATAAAACGTATTTAACAAAGTGTCATTGGTCTATGAAATTCAATTAACATGGAAAAGATGAATGGGGAATGATATATATTAAATGACTTCATGAAAGGGATTTATAAAACAATACAATTATAATGTACTGGTATTTGAAGATACATTATGGGAGATTTAGATAAAGAGCTGGCAGTACTCATTATAATAGTTACAAAGTAGATAATGTAAAGGCAATTTGCTGAACATTTCAGTCAAATTGCCCTACTCTGAACAAATACATTAGTAATTAAATTTTGGGCCTAGGCTCGATCATCATTACTAAAGTCGGTACAATAAAAAACATATCGTTGAGCAGCAGATTTGATTCAAATACAGTGACAATCGAGAGTTGATTAAAGTCTTTTCAATTTAATAAATGTCTAATTAATAATGTAAATATTTCAAGCTTAAAGAAAGACTTACAATAGGAAAATTTAACTCTTGCATAATGTATGTTTAAAAGATATAGGACACAATTCTATATTTCGACTAGCAATGCTGAATAAAGACTAGAGAAGAGAAAAGAAACAAGGTCAAAATGTCCTTGTTAATAAATGTCCAAATATCATTGTTACTAAATTTTAACACAAGAGAAACGAGGTCCAAATGTCATTGTTAATAAATGTCCAAATATCATTGTTACTAAATTTTAACACAAGAGAAACGAGGTCCAAATGTCATTGTTAATAAATGTCCATATGCCATTGTAAGTAAATGTTAACATACAAGAGAAACCCAGTCGAAATGTCATGTTTATGAATGTTAACATACAAAACCAGCGGCTGCCAGGCAGGATACGCCCACATTTTCAAGAGATGGATAGAGAACAAGCAAAACCGAAAGTGATTTTTCCTACAATCAAAGGCCATAATTCATTAAGTTACAGTTTGATATGCGCAAATATCGAAAAGTATCAAGATATTTAGGTTATAAACACGCAATTTAAGTTTCATCAAAAACGAAATTAAAATTGTGACCTCTACAGGGTCCACAACCTTGAAATACCATTTTTTAACAGTATTCGCGTACAAACAGCAACCATTTTGTATTGTAATTTTGGTCCTATTTTCCCGAAATTTGAACTCAACCTTCCTTAGCTTGTAACGGTGATATAATCAACTGATTTTTTAAATCGGATAATACTTGTGACCTCCAGAGAGACCACAAGCTAAACAAAGGCGATTTTGCAAATAATCAGGGGCATTAATTCAGGAAGTTACGATCCGATATGCGCAAATATCAAAAGGAACCAAGATCTTTGGGTTATATCCATGCATTTCAAGTTTCATCAAAATCAATTTAAAATTGTGACCTCTACAGGGTCCACAACATTGATATACCATTTTAAACAGTATTCGCATTCGATCGGCGGCCATTTTGTATGGCAATTTTGGTCCGATTTTTCCGAAATTCATACTTAACCTTCTTTAGGGTGTAACGGTGATATAATCAAACGATTTTTTAAATCAGATAATAATTGTGACCTCCAGAGGGACCACAAGCTAAACAAATGCGATTTTGCGTATAATCAGGGGCCATAATTCAGGAAGTTACGATCCGATATGCGCAAATATCGAAAGGAACCAAGATCTATGGGTTATAACCATGCATTTCAAGTTTCATCAAAATTGAATTAAAATTGTGATCTCTACAGGGTCCACAACCTTGATATACCATTTTTTAACAGTATTTGCGTACGAACGGTGGCCATTTTGTATGGTAATTTTGGTCCAATTTTCCCGAAATTTGAACTCAACCTTCCTTAGGGTTTACCCATTAAATATTCGAACGGTTTTTCAAATCGAATAATAATTGTGACCTCCAGAGGTACAACGAGCTAAAATAGGTGATTTTTCGGACAATCAGGGGCCATAATTCCGGAAATTACGTTCCGATAGGCGCAAATATCGAAAGGAACCAAGATTTTAGGGTTATAAACATGAATGTAAAGTTTCATCAAAATCGGTTCAAAATTGTGACCTCTTTCGGGTCCACAAGCAAAAAACATGATTTTTCGTACAATCAGGGGCCATAATCCATGAAGTTTTGATCCGATACATGCCAATATCGAAAGCAGCCGAGATCTTTGGGGGATAAACCTATATTTCAAGTTTCGTCAAAATCGGGTAAGAATTGTGACCTGTAGAGAGTCCACAAACAATTGTGGACGGACGGACGGACAGGGGTGACGACATAATACGTCCACATGAAAATGTGGGCGTATAAAAACACATGTGCAAATGCATGATTCAGTAATCAACAGTTATTGTATCATGTGTATACCCAGTTCAATTATTAAAGTTCAGTAAAACAAGATATAGTGTAAAAGCAGATAAAATGACTAAATAATATAAGACACCCTTTTCACAGCTGAGATTTAATGCTTTTATAAATATGGCAGTTGCATTGAAATGTTTTGATTTATATTTATAAATCTGAAGGCCTGTCATTGAGTCAAGTGGTGTGATTTTGATTCCAGGCTTGTACGCAACAAGGAGCAGGGTTGTATGTTCAGCCTTGTGGGTTTTTGCGGGGTCCATCCACAGTTTTATTCCACTACTAAAGACAAGCGAATTATTGAAATAAAATGAAACCATGTTAGTCCCAAAATATACTGATGGTCATTAAATACGATTTTTCTCTCTCTATGAAGGCTGTGTGCCCTACTTTTACTTCTACTAAGTATTAAATCTTTGTCATTTAGTCAAATTTTAGAATATAGATATAAATTGAATAGACATACATTATAGATAACATTTATAATTAACTATAAAGTCTTTTGAGTCAGAAATTCTAAAAAAACTACAATAAAACAGAACTTAAATATGCTTTAAGTAAGAACTAAATCTGCCTATTGCATGTTTTCTATATTGGCTTCAAATGTTATATAAACTATTATTTAGACTTTTATTCACATGACAAGAATATAATCAATCTCTAGAACATCTGACAGTGGAAATGTAGACATAATGTCATATGGTTGCCATTTATGATTTAATTTAAAAATGGAGAAGCGAAGTTGAGTCTTGATTAACAAGTAACATTGCTACAATAATAAACAATCTATGACATATTTTGTCAAAACTTCAAAGACTTGTAACTTCACTCAAAATAAAGTAATTGGAATTACATTTTCAATATATTTATTTTGAATTATCTATTTTTGAACTATTATAGCAAGAACGACCAGCTCTTTATCTGAATCTTACATAATTCATCTTTAATTAAAGTGGTCTATCTACATTATCATCAATGGTGTATCTCACATTATCATGTCGAAAATATAGATTTGATAGAAAATGAATCCATGACGAACAGCAGCTTTTAATATACTGTAAGAGTACAGTTTGTAATTTAAAGACAGATTTTCGCAGACAAAATAAATGCATCAATCTAAATTCTTCTTAAATTGTTATTATAAGGCAGTGAACACATTATTAAAGCTTCTTTAAGCCAAGTTAAAAACTGTCAAGAATAAAATAGCACTAAAATAGATAAAACAAAAACAAAGACAGACATTAACCGGTATTCTACAAGATTGTAAGACTAACCTAAACATTCACTTTAAAATACACGTAATTAACCTCAACATCAGAAACCATCTAATTTACAAAATATACAACATATCAACCTTAACACGTATATTTATCTACATCTAGAGTAAGGGGTTTCCCCACAGGCTAAGTCCATTCCCAAACCAATCTTTATTTATACAACATTGGGCAAAAAGGTCAGGTTAAAGTCAACGATTTTTTTCCCCATACACATGTACCTTAGGGAGAGGGGTTTTACATAGGATAAACTGGGCCCTGTTTCTCGAAATCTTAATAAAAGATAAAATCCAATTTTTAGTAGATACTTCAATTTTGATTAACTAAGCGCTAAAATCAATCTGATCTTATCCAATCAAATTTCTAAAATTTGGATTTTATCTTAGTTAAAATTTCGTTAAAAAGGCCCCTGTTTCCTAATCCCATTCCGATATCCAGAATAAAATGTTTATGAAATAAAAAAGAAGAAATTTATGTATTCCAGCTATTCCATTTAACAATATGAGGGGAGTAAAGGGGTGGACAAATATTTTCTTATTTATAAAGGAGAGGTGATACCACTAACTCCGGGTATTTACCTCTCTCCTATTTACTAGCCCCCCTCAACACTCTGGTATTTACTATAAAGAAGGGGTTTCATGGTCCATTACATTCACTCTATCATACCAGTTTTACAAATATAATTATATTAGCCAAGATTTGAAGCCATCTAGATAAATCCTATAGCTATTTGCCCGGTTTTGAATTGAAGAAACAAACAATGTTTGTTTTTGGTGTAAAGTGGTGGAGGGAGAGATGTCAGAGATGGCTCCACTTCATGGTACATGTTTTCGCTATATGGAATAGGTTATATCGTCATTTACCATTTCATTCATGCTGCCATACCAGTTTTACAAATATAACCTATAACCTAAGATTTGAAGCCTTCTAAATCCTGCTGTTAACTGCCATCTTTTGATAATACATATTTTGAACCTATAAAAATTTACATACATCTGATCATCTGAAATAACTAATAATAATTTATATATCTATAAAGTCTGAGTAAATCTTTTGGTAAATTACATGTATGTATAAAAGTATTAAGACATATAATATATATATAAACTAAATTAAAGAAAGATACCAAAATATTAATTAAACGGCTAGCGCTTTCTGTTCGTACTGAACATCATCAGACCATTTTTATTTACGAATAAATGTAAACTTAATAAAGCTGCTCTCAGTATATAATATTTAAAACCTCCCACAATTTTCAACTATTAACGATTCATTAAAACTAATAAATTTATCCCATTCCGCTGAGTACTTTCGACTGTTGAGGTTTCTTCAGGGCTATGACGATGTATTGTCACTTCCATTATTATTTGCCCTGAAAAAACCTCAACGGTCAAAAGTGCTTGGCGGAATGTGATAAATTAATGAGTTTTAATGAATGTTAATAGTTTGAAAATCTATATAACTTGTAGTTTAATGCCATTTCATTGCTAAATTTCAATTTTGATTGCCAAGAATCTTTCTAATTTAAATTGCCCTTTTTCTTCAAACACAGCCAATAGTGAATCATGCCCTACTTCATATCTGGAAATAGATCAACGGTCACAGACACAGATTCAAGGCCCAATATCCGTTATTTTGTCAGGCTCAATCCATGTCATTTTGTCAAGGCGAGATGCCTGTTATTTTGTTACGCCTAATACTGTCATTTTTTTAGGCCCAATTCTGTCATTTTGTCAGGCCCCATCCAGGTCATTTTGTCAGACTCAGTTCCTGT
Source organism: Patella pellucida (assembly GCA_917208275.1). Taxonomy (NCBI): domain Eukaryota; kingdom Metazoa; phylum Mollusca; class Gastropoda; family Patellidae; genus Patella; species Patella pellucida. Next base: position 72,457,456 of record OU795039.1, read on the forward strand.
TATTTTGTCAGGCTCAATTCCTGTATTGACTGACCCAATCCCTGTTATTTTGTCTGACATAGATTTATCTTTTACCCGAGTTTTAATGATACCTTCAATACATCTCTGGCACCAGATTCAACAGGGATGCTCGATTGTCAGGCTGGAACGTCATGAATTGACAGAATTGAAATGAGTAAAGTGGAATTCAGTCCTGTCACAGTTCTGTAAGTCTTGACAACTGAAGTGGTGTGATTAGAAGCATGACGTAATCAAACACAACCAATATGCTTCAGCTGTCATGGTTGGTTGAGATATTTCATAAGGTAGTCGGCATAGCCTGAAAATCCCTCTTTTCACTTCATTGTCACTATGATGGAGATTGCAAAAATTCAATTCCGGTACATTTAACCGAGTATTCCCAAAATGTCTGGTACTGTTCCATTAGTGCCTGATATTTTGTCGGGTATGACTAGAGTATTACTTCCAGACCTGCCTTACAATATACAGGCCTGGAAATAACGGTTTTACACGTACCTAATGAAATAGTACCTGATATTTTCAACTTAGTGCTGGAGATGTATTAATCATATTAATAAAAAAGATAAATCAGTGCCAGACAAAATTACAGACACCAGAGGTTTTGTATCTGACAAAGCCTGAATCTGTGAAAGACATTGTCTGTGACAGGTGCCTTATTTCCAGACTTGAGAGTATAACCATATCTGTATAACTTGTGTGTGATGACATAGCCTGCCTTACAGTATAAACATGTTTGTATGACTTTGTGATAGCCTGCCTTACAGTATAACTATCTTTGTATGACTTGTGTGATAACGTACATAGAAATTAAAGCAGTAAATCTTACTAGTTCTGCCATATATCTTTACAGTTATAAAAGAGAAGTTTTTTTTAAGTATAAAATGTGATTATATCTATATTTACATATTATAATGTACATTATGTATATTAAATAATTTGAGCAGTTATAATTTAATATGAACTATGTGTCATAAGCTGGTGATCTGTGGTCTGTAGTGTAGTAATAAAGGACTATCCTGAAAAATACAAAATCAAACAACTTCTTCAATAAATGCATTCAATACTGACAACTATTTTGTCTTCTGTCTAATATATACCAATGACTTTATCAAAGCTAGAACTGACTGCACCGACTGGGCTAATGAAGACGGACAAACACCATGCAGTGTGCTATGAGGTGAAATTTTGCCCTGCAGGGTCGCTATGACCAACTCTTACTTTGATTTCCTCTAACTGTTAGGAGAACTTTACTGTGCTGCCAATTGAGAAAGAGAGAGCGAGCAAGAGAGCGAGAGAGGGGGTTTAATGTCCACTTGACACAAACTAGGTCATTTTGGGAATAACATATGACAGGAGCCTATAGCAGTGGTAGAAAATCGGAGCACCCGAATCCTTGTCACTTACAAAACGTGGAATCGAAACCACGCGAGATGCCTCAATGACAGACCTTATGATGCAATGAGCACGTGCTAACCATCACGCTAACCATTCGGCCATCGAGCCCCCCTAGTGCCAATGGAATACGAAGACTAGACTCTTTTCCTTGACAAGACACCCTGTCCTACTTTACAGGGAAGCGTAAAACCAGGCAGGAAAATCTTGACAAACTGTCTTGGATGATACAGAATTAAAAACAACTGGGACCTCCTGGTTAGTGAGCAAGCTCCATACTCACACAGAGTCATAGTGAGGACTGACTTTATTTGTGTCGAAATATGTACATGTTTTCAACCTGTGTCTAGGTAAATCATGGCAATCTCTGTCCTGTATATCACCGATTTTATATTTATAATTCCCTTACCTTACTTCTCCATCTGGTCACCTGAACAAATTTTAGCGTGTGATCTTTACCCAGAATTTCTTCATTACATAAAATATCTACCTGAAAACAGGAAAAAAACACATTACATAAAATATCTACCCGAGAGAGAGAGAGAAAGAGAAATGGGGTTCAACATACACTCGACAGAAACTAGGTCATTTCGGGACTAACATATGGTTTAATTTTATTTCAATAATTTGCTTGCGCGTAGGGGGTTTTAGCAGTGGGAGGAAACCGGAGGACCAAGAGAAATACCATGAGGTTGGACAGGCGACCCTACTCCTTGTCACGTACAACTGGGGATTAGAAACCATGCCAGTTGAGTCAATGACAGGCTTTATGATACAGCGTGCATGTGCTAACCATTCAGACATCCAACCCCCTTATAACATAGAGAACATGACTTATAACATAGATAATATGACTTATGACATAGATAATATGACTTATAACATAGAGAATATGACTTATAACATAGAGAATATGACTTATAACATAGAGAATATGACTTATAACATAGAGAATATGACTTATAACATAGAGAATAAGACTGCTTATAAAACAAATAAGTCTGCTTATAACATAGACAAGTCAGCTTATAACATAAATAAGTCTGCGTATAAGATAAATAAGTGTATACTTACATCTTTATACTTGGATTGATTATTATAAATCTTGAGAGCTATGAACTTTTTGAGCTGTGCTATCGTAGCATGGGAGGACAGACGTAAAAATTTACGTTTTAAAGTTTTTAATTGACCTTTACACTCTAAACAAACATTAACTTGATCATCACTTCTATGATAATCTTTATCTTCAGTTGGGGGTGGCTCTGTATTGTTACTCTCATTATCATCTGAAATAAAAAAAATAGTTGATTTAAAATATAAACACATATAGAAAATTTAAAGAGAGAGAGAGATGGGGTTTAATGTCCACTCAAAATAAACTTGTTCATTTCGGGACTAAAATATGTACAATTTTATTTCAATGTATGTATTCATTTTCTATTTTATTTGAATAAATATTGTTTAAATCAAAGCTTAGTGTTTAATAACTGGGTAAGAATTTTGCATATCATTATCTAATAAGCACCTTTGGAATTTGAGAAAGAATCAAATTGAGCAAAATAAAATTTGATGTCTTGGCATCACATGTTATAAAATTTAGATTTATATTTTGTGTAAAATAAACTGAAAAGAATATATAAAAAACCCTGAGCCTTACTTGATCCCTGGATATTGTTCTCTGGAAATGGTATCCCCCTCTTCTTACAGAATTCAATCTGTCTCTTTGTTTCCTCTAAAAACAACATCATATAGCAATAAATAAAATATAACGTTTATCATTAAAACCACGGATTGGCATTTGCATTTTTCAGGCAAGACTAAAACATAAATAATGCAAGAACTAATTTTGCCTATTGCAGGTCTTTGGACTGAACTATTATCTAAATTATTAATTAGACATTAATAAACTTATAATCAACATTCGATGCGATAGTTAGCCTGCGATATTTAGTTGATTTTGAATATGTTTTGTGAGGAATTATTTAACAAAAAAATGGATAATCAAGACATTGTTTATTATCGTACTAACAGTATTAAAAGCGATCAAGGATAGTCTAAAATTGAATTGCTAATATCTCGGTTCAGAGTGACAGAAATTTTCAGGATATTCTGTTATCATTATCTATTTTTTAACTACAGTGGACTCTGTGACATCTGATGTCTGATCACTCCGGATTTCTGTGACATTCGACATGATTTTCATGTCCCGATTTATTTCCTTATTACTTCAACCAAATAAAATCTGATAAGTCCGGATTCTGTCAGTTCCGGATTTTGACAACAATCAGCCGTCCTGTCATTATAATTTCCATTGAATCGACACCGTATAATCTGTCCTTCAAACGGTTGGTGTGAAGCACCCAATTATCGGTGAGATTAAAATTCAATGGGTGTGAAACCACAAAAAATTAACAAGTAAACAAGCAATCACCAATTAATTATCTATGAGATTAAAACTTGCTATATACGGCGCCAATCTGTGTTGATTAATTTGATAATTTTAATCCACTGTACGGCAGTTGTGACAAATACTCAAGTATATCCACGGAATTTCTCCTGAATTCATACTCGTAAAAATATTCCTACCTAGCACTTGTTAAAAACATTCGTTGCACATGCCGAACAAACCTGAATGAACTGGAAGTTTGGTCACCCTACGGGTCTAGTGACACGGAATGCAGTTCTGTCAGTTCGACGATCACCAATCAATTATCTATGATATTAAAACTCACTAGCGCCGGTCTGTGTTGATTACTTTGATAATTTTAATCTCTTGTACGACAGTTGTGACAAATACTCAGGAATATCCACGAATTTTCTCCCGAATTCACACTTATAAAAATATTCCTACCTAGCACATGTTAGAAACATTCGTTGCGCATGTCTATTGAACCTAAATGACATAGAAGTTTGGTCACCCTACAGACAGAGTGACGCGGAATAAAGTTCTGTCAGTCCCACCACGGAGGTGGTGTGAATAGAAATTTGACGTAATTAAACACGACGTACAGGTTTTAGCTGCAGGGTTGGATGAGATATTTATATATCTAGTCAATCACGCGTTGTAGCCCGATTGTCACTATTTTTGGGATTGAGAACATTCAATCAAGTTCGTCCATTATCAATGCGCACGTGATAGAGTGCGTTCAACTGGAGACGGTGAAGAAGATAAATTAACGACAGACTTGACCTATTCAAAATGCCTATTATGTGAAATAGAATAGTAATTAATGTAATAAAATTTTGAAAGTACAGAAAGGTTTATAATTTTTTAAAGGGAATAGCATTCTGGTGATTCAAAGCTACAATATAAAAATACTTCCGGTTTTCGAAGTATTTCTCGTTTTGGAGAAAACTCGCTATTCCGAAACGCTGTGCGATCCGACATATTGTAACAATCACCTACAATGTCGGATGTGACAGAGTCCACTGTATTATAGAGAGATCTGTCAGCTCTTTATATAATTTTACCTAATGCCGCTTTAATCAATGTTAAAATTATAACTAAAATATAATTTTTGGATTGATATTATCTGTTCAGATTCAAATAACGATCAACGACTTTAAGCTTGTGTTTGTCTGCATTACAAAACAACATACTTATTTTAGGATATGGTGGCCATTCATCACAGAGATTTATTCTTGAAGTATGAAGTAGATGGACCTCTGTGTGCAGAATGCCTTGACAGGTTATGGAAAATGAAAGGCGTTTGAGCTTCAACCAGCTTGTCAGACCCCTCCCCCAGCCAGCCATTGGAAATGAAATGGGGTTTAACATCCTACTTCTTTAAACCATTATTGGTCCATGTCAAGTTATCTTTCATAATAAGATTTATTATACTTACTTTCATAGAGATTTGGTACCAGTTTGTAAACAATGTCTTGCATTGTTCGATCAAAACTAAAAAAAGAGGAAACGAATAACATATATTAGAAAGAGAGAGAGATGGGGTTTAACTTCCACTCGACACAATTGTTATGTGAGCAATGCAAATAGGAGAATTAGGCCAGGACAGCTGTTTCTTCACAGATTCTCCATCACATTCTACGGTTTTATGGAAAAATATCCCAGAGGATTATACTGTGATTTATTATAATCCTCTCTCTAAAAACAGCAGGAATCCAACAAATATTGAAAGGGAACGGGAGAGACAGAGAAAGGCGGGGTTTAACTTCTACTCAACATAAACTAGACCACTCCGGGATTGACACCATGGTTCAACTTTATTTCAATCATTCGCTTGCGTAGGGGTCTTAAGAAGAGGCAGGAAACCTGAGGACCCAGAGAAAACACAAGCGGGAAATTGCAACCACGCAACTTGACCCAATGACACATTAGCCATTCGGCCACCCATCCCCCCTTTATGGAAAAGTATCCTAGAGATATTATACTGTGATTTATTGTATTTGTCTCTCTGATAACAGCAGGAATCAAACAAATAATCTCTCTGTTCTAATTTTGTTTTTCTGTGGTAAAAAATAAATGAAATGGGGTTTGTCGTCCTACTGTTCTGATCTGAACTGGGCTAATGTCAATGAAGACTGGCGTACGCCATACAGTGTGCTATGAGGAAAATTTTGCCTGGACAGCTGCGCTTTGGCCCACTCCTATATCGAAATTTCAAAGGATCTTTTACATGCATGCCTATGTGTACTAGGGACCTTGAATTTCCATCTGAATGAATAGACAGCTGTCCTTGTCAGGCCCTCCATCATGAATCACTGGCAAGGGGGAACCACACCCAAGTGATAAAATAGATTAATGATATACCTGATATAATTTAAAGGATAACTCTGGTGAATAACCAGTTGACATTTTGGACATGTTGTATTTTCTTCTAGAAACTTGACAAGGCAGCTCTTACAAACTACAAAATAAAAATATTATTATTTATATGCATTTAACAGAACAGATTAAACTATAAAATATTTTAATGAGTAGTATTTGCTCTCAGGAAAGTTTCTTATTTAATAGTGGAAGTGAGAGAGAGAGAGATGGGGTTTATTATTCACTCGACACAAACTAAGTCATTTTGGGACTAACATATGATTCAGTTTTATTTCAAATAATTTGCTTGTGCGTAGCCGTACGTAATCTTAACCAATGGTTGAAAAAAAAAGAGATTTGACAGGTGATGGTACAACTTGTTTACCACTTAAATCAATGGCAGACCTTATGATCCAATGCGTATGCGTTGACAACCTGGCCACCCAACCCCCCTGATAGTGAAAGTATATTACCAATCAACTGCCCATATGCTTGACAACTGGGGGCTTCCTTGTGTAAGCCTACTTTCAATTCCACTGTCCTAGCCCTCGTCTACTGCCCCCCTCACTCTTGTGTACGCTTTAACCATTCGGCCACCAAACCCCAGATAATGAAAGTATATTACACCAATCCACTGCCCTTGTTTCTGCTTGACAACTGCGTACCCCCCTCCCCCCTTTGTGTACTTACAAGTATGAAGACATTCTGTTATAGTTGTAGCATCTATTAGATAACCTTTACATAGATAACATGTTATATTAGGATTCACTGTCTTTAATCGAATCTTTCTTTCCATCATTTTGTCATCGACACATCTAACATCCGATGAAAATATACTGTTAATAAAAAGAAGAAAGATATAAAAATAACTACAAGTGAAAAAGTTAGAATCTGTATAATAAAATAGCCCATAGATCGCACTGCAGTGCTAGGATTTTTCAGAACAGAGAATTTTTAAACTTTTTAGGGAAAATATATGATTTTGAGGAACACAATCAATTATTCAATACTTACAAATAATTGCATTTTAGCAGCGACCAGACATGTGGGAAATTGGCTTCAAACCAATTCTAGACACTGGTAGACTACAGTACATTATATTATACAATACATCAATAAGACTTAGGGAAATTATAATATAGAAATCCAACTATCAAGTGATCTTTTACGTGCACACCAATGTGTCGAGGTCTACACAGGACAGGTTTTTCATCCCATTTGATCGACTAGACAGCTGTCCTTGTCAGACCTTCTGTCCTGCATCACTGACAAGGGGAAACTACAACGGGAAATCTGGATGAACTTTCTTGGCCAATGCAGGGATCAAACACCTGACCTCCAGGCTAGCGAAACCATCTTACCCACTTAGACACTGTCACTGTGATCCCCATAATTGAATATGAGTGGTGCCACTGTTCAAGTCTGATTAGGCTAGAGAGAGAGATAAATGGTGTTTAATGTCCACTAGACACACATAAGGTCATTTCGGGACTAACACATGGGTTTTTAATTCTTTTGCAGTGGGAGGAACCTAGAGGACCCAGAGAAAACACACAAGGTTGGACAGGCGACCCTACTCCTTGCTATGTACAACAGGGGATTTGAAATCACGCCAGTTGATTCAATGACAGGCTTTATGATACAGCTTGTGCACGCTAACCATTCAACCATCCCCCCCCACCCTGAAGTCTGATTAGGGCAACTTGAACTGCAGAGGTCTTAGTTAAAATTGGTACAGTCTAAGACCCTTTACGCAAGTTCAAATAGGCTCAAACGCAATTGTCAACAAATACCATTATAGTTTGGTAATTTTATGACAAATAGTGAAGACTGGACCACAAAAATAGTTACCGTACTGAACAGTTTTTCTTTGTAGTAATGCGTTCTACATATGCATGGCGATGTATTTTGTATGACGTAATTACACAAGCGGCCATGATTCCCCATGACACTTCATGAGATAAATTTTCTCGTAGCAGTTGGGTTTCATCAAATCATATAATTATGCAGTAAGGCTTCACCTTTATTTCAAATGGAATTGATTTATTATATGTGCAGTACTGTTTTGGGTCAGTTAATGTGTATATTAAGGGAGCTATAGGCCAGAAACTTTTTTGTAGTCATTTGACTAAAAAACTTGCGCCAAGCAACTCTGTACAACAAACCACTACTGTCGTCTGAAGTGGGCGGAAGACATCAGTAGTGGAACCATTTCTACAGAGGTCTCAGCGGCTGTTTACACATGAACACGGATATGTATGGGTTACAAATGTTTTACATTCAAAATTTCTATCCAATGTTAATGTGAACTGGTCTGATCTGAGTCACCACATCAAGTTCATCAACTAAATAGTAAATAACTTAATAAGAACAGAACATTTCACCGTGAATAGGTTGATCTTGTTGCCAGTACAGTAATAGCATCCCTTTAATATTAAATTTAGACACTAATAGTAATAAAGATTAGAGTTTTGTGTGCTCTTCAATTCAATACTTAGAATAAGTTCGAATTTAGAAAGGCTCTAAATTATTAGTAAATAATCATCAATCATTCAATCATCTTGTCTTGTTGTAGGCCTAATTTAAACAGACATAACAAATCGTTGGTTTTATTAATATAGATTACGGTACCCTTTACTTTTAAAATAGATTTAATGAAAGCAATTAATAACAATAACTTAATAAATAGATGAGTATATAATACATATGTATATCACTACTATTATTGGACCAAACTTTACAGTATATAAACTGCACACCGATGTCGGAGATGTGAGTTTACATACACAAGCAATCAGTGTAAGTGTTGGGATCCTGTCTGAAGCGAACAATGAGGAGAACTGTTATTTTCAACACGATAATATTGGACCTAAAGCAACACCAGGAAATATCATTTTTATATTTTCAAAAAGCTTAAATACTTACCTATTCAAATATAAATTTACACAACGACCAAGATGGCGATAGTAAAGAAAACCAAGCGTTTAAAATGGTCTAGACATTTACACTCAATGACAGCGGCCATGTTTTGGTCACAGTGAAGCTTCTGCGTTTAAGCGACTACGCTGATTGGCTCAATGGGATGGGGCTGGGATTCAGGAAGAGTTATCCCTACAAGAGATTTTCATTTTGTATCGCGTAAATGTCTTGTCAAGATTTAATTCATTTCTTCATTTGCATTTTTGATGTAAATCGCTAGATCTTAAATGTTCTAAACATTTTTTTTTTAATCCGATGTATAATTTATGATATTTGTCAATACAAATAAAAGTAAAAAAAGAGAGATAACTCCATTTTAGACGGAGGACCCTCGGAGTTTGCCGAAGCCCGCATAACCTAGGCTATATGTCTTTAAATTTGCTATAATGATTCATAATAAAAGGCAGATACATGACGGTGGTTGGAGCGAAAGATTAAGATATTCAGAGGTCTTACTAAGGCTTAAACCTTGAGACACAGAAATGATTATGCTGTCCACTTATAATAATATGTAGGCCTGTAAATGTAATGCACCTACACACCCCCGTAAAATACATATTAACACGTTCATGAATGCCATAGTAATAAAAGTTTTTTTTTCAATACTTTCATTTTGTATACATAAGTGTTTTTAGTCATTTATTGTGGCCTTTATTTGTTCATTTGCACCATGGTAAATCTGGCACTGGTAAAATTTTGAATAATGTGTCCCCAGTACGTCCTTTGTTGCCCCTAAGCTGGTGCTTATATATTTTGCTTAATTAGCAATCTACTGGTCCCCTAGTCCTACACAACCTTAATCAATTTTTTTCTTACACTTTCGACATTTCAAAAATATTTCAATTATCTCCCAATTATTTAATTATGATTGAAATAGTTTATATATTTTGAGATAATATTCTTCTTCTGTTGTGTTTGTCGGCGTGGTATATCCCTGTCCGGGCATCAGCATTCATACTATTTCGTTAAGAATAGGGGGTTGGGATGGCCTAGTGGTCTAGAGTGCCGCCCTTCGACCTCTAGCTGGCCGGTCACCTCTGGCTTGCGGCTGTGGTTTCGAGCCCTAGGGTGAGCGTATGTGACATGGAGATAGGGGCGCATTCTCAACCTCGTGGGTTTCCTCAGGGCACTTCGGTTTCCTCCCACTGCTAAGGACCAAGCGAATTATTGAAATGACAATTGAAAACCATACGTTAGTTCCAAAATGACCTAGTTGTGTTGAGTGGACGTTAAACCCCATTTCTCTCTTTCTCACTATTTCGTTAAGAATATACCCTGTGTTATTAAAAATAAAACAACACGCTAACATGCATGTACATCGAGCCTTCGTTTTTTGTTCTATCCGCACCTGTGAATTTTGTTTTCGAATTAATGTCAGTTTTGATCTTTCTCTACAAAGACTAGATAAGACGCCCTATCCCTCGACCCTCGAGGTAAGAGATGGTACTACATGTATATAGTTCCCCTGGAAGAATCTTGTTGGAATCACATCGGAATTCAATAAGCAAAACTTTTGATTGTTATTTATTACATTTCGGTCACACCCAACTGCAATTAATAAAGGCAAGTCTCTAGCTCAATGTCACCCAAAATCTTTGACATTAAAATACGAATTATTTGTCAATTTACAATATTTGAAGGAGCTAAATCGCTAATATTTAGGTACTAGAAATTGACACAAGTGATTCACAACGCATATACTAATGTAAAATGAATGTATATAAACATGATTTACATTCAATCATTTCCGTCTTTAATCTAATTTCAAACCAGTTATGTTAGGCGAAATACGCATGGTGTCTCAATCGAAAGTAAATCTCACGCATCTGGTTATTCCAGTCTACATGTTCTATGTCCCCAGAGAAGAATGTGCGTCACCCCAGCCTCATTCTTCAAGTCCCTCGTTAAAAGTAGGCCTGAAACGCATTATGGTACAAGATTCGTGTACCAATGGTAATTTTTTTATTTTGTCTTAAATATTGGATATCAGAAGCCCATATTTTCCCGGTAGATAACAACATCAATGTTATTTTGAATTGAGAAATAATTCGTGTTTTCATTGTCGAAGATTTTGGATGTAACCGCTAACATCTGGGTCGCAACGCATATAATACTATAATATGAATGTATATAAGCTGATTTGCATTCAATGGTTTCCGTTTTTACCCCAATTTCAAATCAGTTATGTTCGACAAAATAGGCCAGCAATCGCAATAAAGTGCACATTTCTAGCGTCTAGTTATTATTCCAGTCTACATAACTCAGTTTGGTTTTGTGCAATGTGTCTAGCCTCGTCCCTCGAGTCTCTCAATACAACTGGAGCTGAGACGCACTATGGTACGATTCGTGTACCAATGTTAAAAAAATTTTTTTTATCTTAAATATCAATGTTGATTTAAATTGACCAATAATTCGTGTTTTTGATATCGAAGATTTTGGAGGATTTTGAGTTCCGGACTTAGGTCCTCTAAGTATTATTATCTCCCTTTACTTAAAAAACTGAATTTGAGTATTGTAACCTATATGTATAATATGATATATTTAGGTAACTTAATATGTTAAATAATGTTGAATTTATATTATTGACAGGAGAACATGTACTTTGTTCACTTTAGAGGGGGGTTGGGATGTCCTAGTGGTCCGCGCTTCGACCTCTAGCTAGCCGGTCACCTCTGGCTTGCGGCTGTGGTTTCGATACCTGGCGTTAGCGTATGTGGCATGGAGATAGGGGCGCCTTCTCAACCCTGTGGGTTTCCTCCGGGCACCCCGGCTTCCCCTAACTGCTAAAGACCCCTACGCGCAAGCGAATTATTGAAATAAAATTAAAAACCATATGTTAGTCCCGAAATGACCTAGTTGTGTTGAGATGACCAGTCGAATGTGTAATTCTGCGCTCGAACCATGGGTCAGTTATTCCCACTGGGATGTTTATCTCCAAAGTCAAAGCGAGCTTTTGTTTTTACACGTGTAGTTCGTGATAAAATGCCCCCTGGGCGCACATGCTTTAGATGCCTGGGGAGGGGATGGTATGAGGTGGGGTGGTGGCCGAATCCTTAGAACATGCGCACTGTTCCATAAAACCTGTCATTGAGTCAACTAGCGTGGTTTTGAATCCACGGTTGTACGTGACAAGGAGTATTGAGATAAAATTAAACCATGTTAGTCCCGAAATGACCTAGTTTGTGTCGAGTCGACGTTAAACCCCAGACCTAGCTTGCTAAAGATTACGTTGTAATACTCCCTTTAATCACACAGATAGGTATGTTATATCTCTTTCTGGCATGGATCCTGCTAATAAACAGATCGCAGTGACCTTCAATGATGATGACACAAGCGCAACCTAATCAAGAAAACACAAAAACAAAAAATCTAGTTCACCGGTATGAAAACAAACGATTTTCTTCATAAAAACAGAAATAATTTCAAATGGTTATTAGATAAAATAAACCAGGCTAGATATTTTTATCTTGGTAGAAAAGAAAACAAGAAAGCTTCGTTTGTGTGTTTAGGCTTCTGTTATTTTATTTGGTATGAAACACGATTAGCACAGCATTTCATACAGATATATATTTATTTATATATAGTATACATCATTATAATATTGCTCTTCATATTATTTCATATAACACTAGTTCTACTTCTATACAGACATTAATAATAAAATAAATATTATAGGAATTATTTACACATCTTTCAATTTTCATACATGTTGGGAGGGTGAAACTCAGATTAAAATACAGATATATGTTTCGTTTCGTTTTTTTATACTTTCGATTGTCTACACTTCATGGAGATTTGGGGTTTGTTGTGGAAGGTCATACGACCTTATGACGTCGGAAATTGATTAATCAACCAGCGTTGACGTTTCTAATGGTTTGGTTCACCAACAGTTCCGTGCACAGTACGCCAAGGACTCGCCGTAACAGACCGTTTTAATGGCTAATTCCTCATATTAATCAGAACACGTCAATGATAACAACTCTTCCAGATCCTAGTATAGTAAAGACAAGTAAATTTTGAGCTATAAAAAACGAAACGAAATAAAAAAAAAAATGTGTTTAATCAGATTGGGATAGTGGTAATATGATAACAACGATTAAGCGTATTCTACAAGATAAAAAAACGAATTGTCCGAGCTGATGTTCCCCGGTTTGTACTCTTATAGTGGTTGTGGCAGACGGGCAGACGGGCTGACAATCCTCAGTCTAAGTAGAAAATGTTTATTATCGTTTTCATTCAGTCGATAATTGAACTAATAAAATGTAAACAAAGTTTGAAGTTTCTACCTCAATCAGAAACATGGTTGTTATGTTACAAAGGGTGACAGGCGGACAGACAGGACATGCGCCTAATGAACATGTGTGTGTGTGTGAGAGAGAGAGAGAGAGAGAGGGAGAGAGAGAGAGAGATAGGGGGTTTAACGTCCACTCGACACAAACTAGGTCATTTCGTGACTAACATGGTTTAATTTTTTTTCAATAATTCGCTTGCTCGTAGGGGCCTTTAACAGTGGGAAGAAACGGAAAAAAAACACGAGGGTGGACAGGCAACCCTTTTCCTTGTCATGTACAACCGGGGATTCGAAACCACGCCAGTTGCCTCAATGACAGGCTTTATAATACAGCACGTGCTAACCATTCGCCCCCTCTCCCCACCAGAAGTAGTCCAATGCTTAGCCGAAACAGAACATGGTTATTATCGATCTCAGTGAAGACATTCAAGTCATGTACACGACGTTTGAAAGTTCTACTTCAATTAGAAGAAGGGTTGTTACATTCCAAAATGTGTGAAAAACAGAAACAGTTTTTTGCCAAAGCAGAAAAAGCTCATCATCGAACTTGCCTTTTGGAGTTTCAGCAAATATGTGGAATTGTGGAAAGACGTCACCACAAAGAGAAATAATACAAGACAAACGACGCAACGTGAATCTCATATTTTCCCGTTCTTTCATACATTCTGTACTGTTAAACCTCGTTTTCTCGAATTGCGAGATTACATTGTCGAGATATCAAATACACGGACATATGGTTGAACTGCTTACTTTACCGGGCAAACAGGGCAACTGAAGACGGACAAGTCCGATGCAGAGTGTGTTGTGAGGACAATTTCGCTCGGACAGCTCGTTTTCGCTCTGTGATCATCGAATTCCAATGCTAAGGGCCCTTGAACGTGTAGGCCAACACATGCAACGGGTTATTTTTGCACCAACCGAAAGACTAGATGCCACACCTCGACAATCCACCAGGATGGAAAGGTCCCGAGTAATTTTCTCTGCCAACACCGATGTTGAGGTGTCAGTTGCAAAATTTGCCATAAGACCGTTGCACCCCCATAACTTGAGGATCAATGCGTATTGTTTTGATCCAATTATAGTACAAAGGTCAGAAAGCTATCCGTAAATACATCTAAATGTGACGGAATGTCGTACACGGGGCATTGCATGCGTATCATTTATTTGAAAAGCGCACCTAATATATTATTATTGTTGCATATATATTTATTTATTCCGCAAAAGAAATTGTCTGAGATTATTGTCTGATCAAATAAATGTGGAACACCTTTCTTCGGTATATACATTTGAGAGATATATATTAATGATTAAAATCTACAAGGCAATCACACATCAAGGTTACAATATGGCCATTAATGATCAACCTACTGAAGATATTCAAACCTCACAGCAAATAGTGTATCTGTTCTGGTTAATAAAATTTTTAATGCTTTTAACAGATTGCAGCCAAGAAAAAAAACAAGTTTCAGAATAGTTAATATTCTGCGTAATTTAGTATTGACACAAGAACACCCATAAATAGATAATATACGCATTATACACAATTAAATTAATATTGATCCTTTTTCTATACACAATGTTAACAAGCAATAAATATTATGTTAACTTGGAGATATCCTCGGTATCCCAAGTGTGATGAGAGTTACTTCCCTTTGTCAACTTTCTTTTCAAGTAAGGATTTATGGGATTGGTCGACAAGAATAGCACGATAACTTGAAAACGTGTTCCTCCATAGATTAATCCAGGAGTTAGTGGAGTAGAGCGGAATGGAACCACTGGGGATAGCGAGGATGCCTGGGAGATAACTCCGACTAACGGTTTATAAAACCGGATGTCCAACTTAGTGAAGAAAAGGTTAAAGCCACCGAAAGCAAGTGAGTGATTTTGAATCTTGAGAACTACGATATTGTAAACGTTGGATATCTGAAAGTAATATCGCTCCAAAATGGTTTAATTACATTCAGAATTACAAAGACAAGATGAATTGAATATTTTTGCAACATTCAGCGTCTTCTGCCGACGATATAAACGAACTAACGCCATCTGTTGACTGTCGGTCAAAATCGTTTTGATGGGCCTCTTTTTAATCCGATTGAATCCAATATATTTATATTTCGATTTTGTTTTCTTAAATGAATGCCAAACAATCAATTTGAGTAAATTGAAGCCTAGATTAAGCCGCGAAAATGAGATATTGTCCGAGACTGTAACTAAGCAACATATCATAGAACATATTCGGAAAGAATTTAAATCCACGTCAACAGAAAAAATTCCAATCTGGAAATGGAAATCAAAACATGTAATACACCCGCGCCATTCTTATTTGAAACATTTTCCAGTGGGTATACACTTCATGACGTTGCGGATGACTATTATACCGTTGTCTGTTTTGTGTTTCTAATATCCAGTTACTTCTGTCAAGAAATTCCAGACATCGTCATAAACACTCTGGGGTTACTGGATTCACAGTCCAGAACGTCCCAAATTGACAGAATTGCAATCGAGTGACGCGGAATTCAGTCCTATCACAGTTCTGTCAGTCCCGACAGCTGAGGTGGTGTGGGTAGATTTGTGACGTATTTTAAGTAACAAATATATTTCAGCTGTCATGATTGGTTGAGATATTTTTTATGCAGTCCGCACATGCGTTGTACTCCGAAATTCTCCTTTTCACTCGATTGACACTATTTTCGGAATTGAGAGAATTTAATTTCGGAACGTTCAATCACGTACGCCCTATTACACATCCAATAAACTTGTGAATAGCTATATCAATACAGTTAAATTTTTAATACCAATCCTATTCTGTTGGCTGAATTTATTAATACCGTTGTAATAGTTAAAAAGTAGAGTATAAGCATAAAACAGCACACCGCACAGGAATAAAGAGTTTTAACTTAATCCCAAATAAAATCCATACCCTTTTTTTAATCGTTTATACTTGGACATCTAGCAAGAAACCAGAACTATCCTATAAGGATTAGTTCTGATTTTTGCAGAAGACAAATTTTAATCCGAAGATGGCGGAATTACACTTTCTAGGTGCACTGTTTGGTGACGATTGACAAAAAATGCTACAGGTTTCTGTTTATGTTGATTTTATAAAGGTTTGCTAAACATCACACCAGTTAACTGGTTAACGAAGATACACACAGGGGATGCTCGATTGACAGTCTAGAACGTCATGAATTGACAGAATTGTAATCGAGTGACGCGGAATTCAGTCCTGTCACAGTTCTGTTAGTCACGACTACGGAGGTGGTGTGAGTAGAATCGTGACGCATTTTAAGTAACAAATATGTTTCAGCTGTCATGATTGGTTCAGATATTTTTTTTATGCAGTCAGCACATGCGTTGTACTCCGAAATTCTCCTTTTCACTTGATTGACACTATTTTCGGAATTGAGAGGATTTTATCCGAAACGTTCAATCGAGTACGCCCACGGAGATCCTACTGGTTTCAGGTTTTATTCAAATTGACATAAATGCTATTTATAGGCTTCCTGTTTTACGACGATGGATAATACAAGACGAGAAGGTTGACAAACATCCTAGAGGTTCTGTGTCTTACGAAGATTAATTTCTACGATAATATCAATGACACTAGAAAGAATGTCCCGCATCATCTTAACATCTACTGCGCATGACACATGGATGTACACTTGTTTATGTCCCGGTTTATGTTGTATAAATTGATCCTTGATGAACTTCAAACTCGCTTCTGGTGTATTCTCTCCTGAAATATAGATATGTTTATTTTTTATTTAACAAAGATTAAAAATAAATAATATTCATTTTTGGACCAACGTTTCCGGGGAGGGGGAGAGAAAAAAAGGGTTTAACGTCCACTCGACACAAACTAGGTCATTTCGGGACTAACATATGGTTTAATTTTATTTCAATAATTGGCTTGCGCGTAGGGGTCCTTAGAGATACGGAGGAAACCGGAGGACCCAAAGAAAAACCCACGAGGTTGGACAGGCGACCCTACTCCTTGTCACGTACAACCGGGGAATCAAAACCACGCCTGCTTTCTTAATGACAGACATTATGATACGTCGCGCATGCGCTAACCATTCGACCATCCAACCCCTTACAGGTATGATTATATGGTAATATTACAAACCTTTATAGGCAGGAAAACAGTTGGCTATGCTGACTTTCTTGACTTTCTGCATGAACAAATCTTTCTTGTTCAAAAATAATATCATATCTGTTTTCTCTAGGTAGTGATTATGAGATACTTCATGAAATGCCTGTAAGCTGTCTTGTAAACAATTCTGTAATATACCATAATAACGGATGATAACAACATGGATAACAATGATTAAAATATAAATCCTTACAGACTCAGTTTCTAAAAAAAATGGATAAGCAATATGGATAAGAAACATTATAAAATAAATTCTCGCAGTCTGAGTTTCTATAAAAAATATCCTAAAAATTCCACAGCATTAACAATAGCACAAACAACTGAAAGGCCAAGATGAGAAAAAAATTAAATCAACTTATTGCGTAGTTGAGGTTGATCCGATGCACTGTTTCCATTATTGGTCGGGGAAGCTCTACATGATAAAACGTACAGTGTATGTGTACAATTAGCTCAGCTTGAGAACAGACACTAAGCTAGTTGACCGACATTTGAATTCCCAATCGACGATTTTTTGTCGAAAACTCTACGTATACTTTGATTGTTTTGAGAAATATTTATTCCGCTTCAATTTAATATCATTTATCATTGGACATGTTTATTTAGTCTTTGTGTGTATACAGATATGAAACGGAGTAGAACCACATTACAAAATAGTATACTATTTTTGGGGTATGACGGACATTTAGGGCAGAGCTCTATTAGTCTGTTTGCAAACCATTACCACACAAACGAAACTAATTAACACATTAAATGCAATGACAAAATTGACAATTAATAGTTGCTGGAGGGAGGGGGGCAATGTCTGCTTTATTAGTAGTGATATCGCAGACAAAAGAAAACATTATGTCGTACGACAGTTACGCTATCTGTATTAGAGCTTCGAATGCGAACAGACACGAAGCCGACTGACCGACACTTTTATTGATAAAACGGCGATTAAGTTCCCAAACACAAAGCATCATTCGAGAATTTTTAGAAGCATTTATTGTGCCTCCATTTGAAAAAATTGAAAATATTTATTTACTCTTTGAGTATGGAGTTACAAAACAGTATACCAATATTTGAATATGGCGGCCATTCAGGACATGAATCTATTCTCAAACATGAAATAATTGGTTGTGTGCAGAATGCATTTTATACTCACCGCTGTTGTATCTTCTTCCAGCACCTCATCATAACCACTTAAAGGTACAAAGAACATGACAGCCGTCACAGCCTCGAAAAAATGAATCCATTTCTTTCTTAAACTCTTCTGACCAGCAACGTCTATAACACTATAACAAAATAATAGACACTATTAACAATACAAGGCCTGTATGCGATATCACCTTTGGTGGAAGCAGACGTTAAGCACCAAGAACAACAAATAGCAATACATCCAAATGCAATAAATGGGTATAACGCACTACTGTTCTGTTCCTACTTTGCTATGAAAACGGACATTTTTTTTAGGTGCATGCATGCCAATGTGTACACTAACCCTTGCCAGGCTGTCTAGATGAACGAGCAGAGTATCGTCTGCTTCCCAGAAATGGGGTTCTCAGTCAATATGAGGGTAGTTCACTATCCAGCAGGACCGCGGAGCGGGCCCGATTTCGGGGGGGGGGGGGGGGGGGGTGGGGGCTACTGACCATACCCCCCCCCCCATAACCTTTTTTTCGCTTTTTTGAGCTTCTGGCGACATTTTATATTCACTATTAAAAATTATTGCCGGGGCTAAAGCCCCCCTAGCCCCCCCCCCCCGGCTCCGCGGCCCCTGCTATCCAGGGGGTTCCTAATCCCTGCTTCAACTCCAGTGTAGGCCGGAAGAGTTTCTAGGGATTTATTATATTTGTTTCCCCGTGTCATTGGTGCAGGACAGAAGGCGTGGCAAAGTACAGTCTCTAGTCGTGCGGATGGTACGAAAGTCAACCCGAGCACTAGGCGGAAATGCCGATTTCTGGACAAAACTTCCTTCCTATCAGACTGCATGGTGCTCAACATGTAGCTATTAGGTGAGCCATGGACTGGGTGCAAGACGACATAGAACCTTTTTGAGACCGTCTTAATTAGGACGTTAAATACCCCTTCCTTTTCATATCTAAATGCACAGAACATATGTTCACATTTCGTCCATTAGACTCAATTATTTCGAATGAAACACTGCATCATATTATAAACAAATGGGATCATGGGAGTGTAATTCACTGCCTTAAAAACACATCTTGGACAGCTTTGACATGCACCTTGAGATGACAAACCTATAAAAACGAAAATTTGAAGCGGAACTTCAGTTAGACATTTTTTGTGTTACTTAAGCACAGGGTCGATACAAATTGCTTCCTTCTTGACAATTTATTGAGGAAGTCAGAAAAACGAATTGTCGGATATCATCAGCGAGGCTGCACATTTATGTCAATTTATGTGCACTCTTAACAATCGTGTATTTTAAAGATTATTGCTGTGAGTTTACAAGATTTAATTTACTTATCGCTGTTTGTAGTTATTGACCAATTTCAAGAAGAAAAGAAATGGGGTTTAAAGTACTACTGTTCTACTCCGACCAGGATAGTGAAGACGGGTGTATGCTTGACAGTGTGCTTTGAGAGAAATTTGGCCCGGACAGCGACGCTGTGGCCTACTCTTATATCGAATTACAGCTGGCAGGGTATATAAGATTATCTAGTTCAAACGTGTTTTCTACACTTACGGGTATATAAAATTATATATATCTTCACTTACCGGTATATAAGAGTGGTTTCTACACCTACCGGTATATAAGGTGATCTATTTCTACACTTACCGGTATATAAGAGTGGTTTCTACACTTACCGGTATATAAGATTATGTATATCTTCACTTACCGGTATATAAAGGTGGTTTCTACACTTACCAGTATATAAGGTGATCTATTTCTACACTTACAAGAGTGGTTTCTACACTTACCGGTATATAAGGTGATCTATATCTAACTTACCGGTATATAAGAGTGGTTTCTACACTTACCGGTATATAAGATGATCTATTTGAAAGGGGTTTCCTACACTTACCGGTATATAAGATTATCTATAACTACACTTACCGGTATATAAGATGATCTATTTCCACACTTACCGGTATATAAGATTATCTATAACTTCACTTACCGGTATATAAGATTATCTATAACTTCACTTACCGGTATATAAGAGTGGTTTCTACACTTACCGGTATATAAGATGATCTGTTTGAAAGGGGTTTCCTACACTTACCGGTATATAAGATTATCTATAACTACACTTACCGGTATATAAGATGATCTATTTCCACACTTACCGGTATATAAGATTATCTATTTCTACACTTACCGGTATATAAGATGATCTATTTGAAAGGGGTTTCCTACACTTACCGGTATATAAGATTATCTATAACTACACTTACCGGTATATAAGATTATCTATAACTACACTTACCGGTATATAAGATGATCTATTTCTACACTTACCGGTATATAAGATTATCTATAACTACACTTACCGGTATATAAGATTATCTATAACTACACTTACCGGTATATAAGATTATCTATTTCTACACTTACCGGTATATAAGATTATCTATAACTACACTTACCGATATATAAGATTATCTATAACTACACTTACCGGTATATAAGATTATCTATAACTACACTTACCGATATATAAGATTATCTATTTCAAACGTGTTTTCTATAACACCTAGTGTAGGTTGTCTTATATACAATATATCTTGTACAGTTGGTGTATAATTCTTCCTCGTTACTCGATCAATATTCTCCAGAAAACTGAAATATAAAATTTGTGTATAAAATTATGATTTTCCATCATCACGCTTTTCCTGCACAGCAATTTTGTAGCAATATACTATTCGTTGCGACATTGTTTTCAATTTATTTATAGGCAAGGAATGGAGAAACAAGATGGCATTATATTGTATTAATTAATGATTTGGCAACTTCCTAGATTCAAACATATTCACATATATGTGTATTAAAAAAACTTAAATCAAAATAAGTGAACGAATGACATATTGTTATATAAAAAATAGTTACAGAACAAAAACATGGCTGGTTCTATATGTCAACAACATGTTAACAGATATCGAATTTTCTCAAGTAAATTTCCATTTAATCATATAAGAGGGGTGTCGAAGTTATTTGGCTCAATTAACTAATTTCTCTAATTATTTACATTATATTTGACCAATTAGATAATTGAATGTCAAAATCCTACATCTACAAAACTATCATGTTTGTGAGAATTCGTTAGACAGCAGGTTGGTTCTAAAAGGGGGAAGATGTAGAAGTTTCTATGCAGCAGACTCGCCCAAATCGAGTGTGACTGGCTAGTGTTTGAGAATGACTTTAGTTAGTTTTGTAATATGTACTATGCTCCTACGCCCATGACAGCATACATTTTTGACTTACTATTCTTCGCCCTGTGTTAATCTTTCTAATCCGAACTTATGTCTTGAAGCATAACAACACTGAACACCAGCATCATTCCAGATTTCTTGTATCATATCAACTTCAGACTTGGTAAACTCATTTCCCATTCTTAAGTTGGACATCTGGGGCGACAAATCGGCATTTTTTGTATTTGACTGACTTTTCAATGCGGCTTCCTCGTCTTCGGCCATTCTACTAAGAATCAGTTTCATAGACACCCGTGGATGTTTACCAAGCAGTTCAATTGTATTTTGCTGAAATGATAAAAAACAAAATTCTAACATCGGTTTAATTTGGGGGTAGATAATATAACAGTATACAATTAGAACCGTGTTGCAATTTTGTTATATCTTTAAAGTTCTTTTTATCTGAAATACGAAAGATCAAACATATAACAAAACGTATGTTGGACAGGCGACCCGTCTCTTTGTCACTTACAACCGGGGATTCTAAACTACGCCAGTTGACTAAATGACAGGCGTTATGATACAGCTCTTGTTTGTTGATATGCAGGGCTTACGTCCGCTTCCACCAAAAGTCAGTTCTTCATTTATTCGTCCGCTTCAACCAACGGTGATATCGCAGACAATTCTACTGTTGTTCTTAGTGTTTAACGTCTGCTTCCACATATCGCAGACAGTTCTGCTGTTGTTCTTAGTGTTTAACGCCCGCTTCCACCAAGGGTGATATCGCAGGCAGTTCTGCTGTTGTTCTTAGTGTTTAACGCCCGCTTCCACCAAGGGTGATATCGCAGACAGTTCTGCTGTTGTTCTTAGTGTTTAACGCCCGCTTCCACCAAGGGTGATATCGCAGACAGTTCTGCTGTTGTTCTTAGTGTTTAACGCCCGCTTCCACCAAGGGTGATATCGCAGACAGTTCTGCTGTTGTTCTTAGTGTTTAACGCCCGCTTCCACCAAGGGTGATATCGCAGACAGTTCTGCTGTTGTTCTTAGTGTTTAACGCCCGCTTCCACCGAGGGTGATATCGCAGACAGTTCTGCTGTTGTTCTTAGTGTTTAACGCCCGCTTCCACCAAGGGTGATATCGCAGACAGTTCTGCTGTTGTTCTTAGTGTTTAACGCCCGCTTCCACCGAGGGTGATATCGCAGACAGTTCTGCTGTTGTTCTTAGTGTTTAACGTCCACTTCCACCGAGGGTGATATCACAGACAAGTTGTCCTTTTTTTATTTTATTATCATAGCGCACGTACAATGGTTTTTCCTGTGGGAGGAAACCAGATGACCCGGAATAAAACCACTAGGTTAAGAAGGCGCCCCTATAGCCCATGTCACATTATTGGTATTCTAGATAAGACATAATATCACCGAGCGTTCTAAAAATTGCCACCCATTTATCTGGTAATTTTGGCCTTTGGCGATTTCTAACAGTATAGTAGTATAAACAAAAATCTACAGTAAAATAACACGAGCTTGTGTGGCTGTCAACACAAGCATCACATTTTAACATTGTGTTAAGCGATTAAATCATGAGTTGTGTTGTTTTAACACGAGTGTTCTGTTTGTGCGTCTCAAATACAAATAATCCAATGGAACCGGTTCCAAATACTCAACTTTATAAGAATGTTAAGAAGCCTGTAAACTGTCGACATGATATTATGTAAAGATTAGAGAGTTTCCCTGTATAGATACTGATTTCCTGACCTTTCTATCTATAACAGTCAATGATAAACCCCGTGCAATATAAGCAACCATAAGTCCGATTGCCTTGTTTTTGTTCAGAGATACAACACAGCTTGCGTTCTACTTAATCTACCTCGATGTAATATTATATACCGTTTGGCTATACAGCAATCTCATTAAAATACAGATCTATATTTCGTTTCTCTTTTTTATACTTTCGACGGCCTACACTAAATGAAGATCCTACCGGTTGTACTTGAAGGTCACGTCGGGGGTCGTACGAGCGGCTTTTTACCCCATGACGTCAGACATTGATTAATAAATCAGCGTTGACGTTTTTACTGGTTTACCCACAGTTCCGCGCATCGCACGCCAAGAGCTCGTCGTAACAGACCGTTTCATTGGCTTATCCTGTTCAACCAGAACACCGGTAATATAACAACTCTTCAAAATTCTAGTGTAGTAAAGATAAGTAAAACGAAATTTTGAACTATAAAAAAACGAAACGAAAAAGGATCTTTGTTTTATTGACTATACAGATGGTTTCAATATTATAAGAACCAAATCCATGTTACATTTGGAAGAAGTGGTTTGGCTAAGTATTTAAGAAATACACAAGAGCTTACTATATGGTCATGGAACCGAATACGACGTCAATCGTTGTGCAAGTGCCCACGGAATAAACATGTGAAGTTTCATGACGATAGTACTAGAATTAAACGTACTATATAGGCTAAGAACTGGGAATGGCGTCATTGTGGCCATCTTGGAATTGTGATACCACATCAAACATCGAAGTCTGTCAGTCTATTCCCAAGGAACGAGCATGCCAGGTTTCATGTCGACCGTACTTGAATTGGGTAGGCTTGTTACGAAGATCCTGGCCGCAAAGAAGAAGAGGAACTACAAGATGAGCAGAACTTGAGGGAGTTCCCCTTGGCGATAAAATCAGGACCATTTGACTACGGCATTCTTACCTGTGTTTCCACTCTTTCGTATTTAATACCCAAAACCTCCATTTGTTCAACGATAAGAACTAAGCCCTCTGTCATGTTTTTAAGAATCTGTTCAGCGAATATTTCTCTCTCTGACTCCGGGAAACCCCCGCCATAATGTAGCTGTAATTGTTTTATAAATGTACTTTTACCGGAGCCGGCTCCACCTACAATATATAAATCATACAATACTTTGTAAAAATAAAAGTTTGGGGAGAATTAATAAAACATTACACTGATACAACGCTAAAACCCACCAGTGACCAACGAAACGTTGTATTGAGACTACACTGAATTATAAAATTCACCCCTCTTTCACTTCAATGACTTCACAGTACTTTGAATGAATTATCGCAATCTGATTAAATCACAGACCCTTTCAATTCGTTTACGGTTTTTATAGTTCAAAATTTCTTTTTACTTGTTTTTATGTAGTCTCGGTCACGGAGAACCCCCTAGTCTTCAACGTACGGAGGGTCTGGGTCGGTTCTCAATTTTTGACGAAAATTTACTTGATAATCTACCCCATAAAAACACAAACTCCCGGTTACGCATGGGCAATGGAACCTTTTGGCTAAAGTCTCGGTAAGTGATAGATATTGCGAAGCAGGGCCGATTTTGCTAGTTTCTATTGGCTAAAGCCTCGGTAAGTGATAGCTAATACGAAGCCGGGCCGATTTTGCTAGATTCTATAGAGCGAGACAGAAATATATCCCACAATTCACTTGGCACATCTAGAAAATAAATAGAGACAAGAAAATAGCACGAATCGCGATGAACAATTAAGAAGATTGTGAGAATCCGTACGTCTGATTCATGACGAGAGAAAGTTACCATTTCAATTAAAACCTTTACAAACAAAATTTTAGAGAGTGTCATTGTTGACAAGCGAGATGTTTTGATAGATTCAGTACGTGTTAACTTAACAGACTGTATAATCCAGACAATGACCGTCAAATTTTGAGGACTAATATTCGTCAAATATTTGTTTGGATGATAGAGACTAGTTTTTATGTAGTGCAGGACATCGAAAGTATAAAAAAACGAAACGAAATATAGATCTGTATTTTAATCAGATTGGAAATATCGCAAATAGAGCAGTCAAAGAAAACACTAACGAAACACCTGCATGTTGTTGTTGCTTTTATTTTAAAAAAAGACGAAAAACAAAATACCTCCAATTTTTCTATTTCCGCATTGTAACTCAGGACCTATTTGGTTCGTTGCGGATCAGAATATTAGAATTATTCTTTATGGATCAGAAAGTTAACAATTTATTCGGTTCTGATTCGATCATTATGGTGCCTGTATCTTCGATCCGATAAACTATATACTTCACTAAATTTAGGTCAATCTAATCACATTAGCAATGTTTTAGAAAGGCTAAATAATGAGCTTACTCTTCCGTACACCTGTTACCACTGTTTGTCTTGTATTTTTTTACACATCCATTCGCTGATTACACTATTTTGCCTATAACATTTTTTTAGGACTTCGAATTTTGTCTAATGGTTTAGATTGTTCGTATTTGGTTTTATTTTAATTGACAAAATACCTTAAAGCAGTAATTGTATTTGATTCAGAGTTGGTTTTGATTCTACAAATGTCTGTGTACACTTTCAATCAATTCAATGTTTTACAAATAGCAAGATAATTCTTCAAAATACCTAAGAGAAGAAGCTGAACTTCTTTCTGTTTCTTTTCTCTGTCTTCATCTATCTGATGGTCTATAGATCGACTTCTAGCCAAGGCAGCACGCCCTCCTTTACTCATGTTAGACAATGAAAAAGTCTGAAAATAGAAATGTGTTACATTATAATGACCGTATAAAAATAGCAGTGTCAATGGAATGAACTGGGGTGTAACGTCATCGTAGTCTGCTCCGACAGCTGCGCTACAATTATTTCGATTTCAAACTGTTAGATTATCTATAATGGGCTACCATGGGGCGTGGGGTCGTTTGCTTGCTGTTTCCCCTTTCCTGCATAACTTGCAAGGGGAAACAACTAGTCGTTCGGGTGGGACGAAAAAACGAGGTCCCGTGTACACATTGGCGTGCACGTAAAATATCCCTTGGCAGTTGGAATTCAGTTGCTGACCGGGCAAAATTTCCCCATAACACACTGTATGGCGTATGCCCGTCTTCAATTAGCCCAGGTTAGGGGCAGAAGCGTAGGACGTTCAACCCCATTTCATTCATTCATACTCCACAAAGCTCATGTGGCACCAACGATCTATAACGAATGGTGTTTGACTTAAATTGTACTCATCTTTCACAGTTGATCATAATTATTTCTAAAGCTAGTTTATTTGTAATCAATCACTGATTTATGGTAGATGCATACATAAACCAATAATGAATATAGCTTTACAAGTCCGAAAAGACCTAATATAAAACATAAATATCATAAAATCTTTGCTGTCTTTTACTGCCTGTTTTCAAATTCATATAGAGCCATGATTGATTAAAAACATAATTACCAAAGAAGAAACATCCTTGGCTAGACGAGAGGCCAAGTTAGGTCAAAGAAACACAAATTTTCTAAGGATTGAGGTATAATAAGAATAACAACAAAACGAAACGAAATAAGAGCCTAGTTTAATAAAACCTTTCAAACAGAGCCCTTTCGTTCGATTTAACTATATTATAGTTGTGAGGCGTTCTTCTTCAAGCTTTAGTGCATCAATGTCCTGTTTCAATAAAACACGCATACGTCTAAAATATTTGATCACAATTATAAATGAAAGGAAATGGATTTTACCTCTGTACCCGGTTAGGTCTAAACATTAAGGCCACCTGCATATTTCGGCATGGTCACGAGATGTAAACAGGGCTAGTGCTAACCCTAAACCTAATCTAGCCCCAACCCTAACCCATGATCTCGTCAATCGCGTATCCAAACCCTATTTACATGTGCGACCTTGACGAAATCTGCAGATGACCTTAATATTTAGACCTGACGTCTATACCCTTCTGTACAACCTATTCCAGTGAAATGGGGTTTACGGCTTACTTTTAGTTCGAATTCATTTTGAGAGAGAGAGAGAGAAAAATGGGGTTTAACGTCCACTCGACACAAACTATGTCCTTTCTGGACTAACATATTGTTTAAATTTATTCAATAATTTGCTTGCGCGTAGGGGTCTTTAGTAGTGGGGGAAACCGGAGGACCCGGACAGGCGACCCTACTCCTTGTCACGTAAAACCGGGGATTCGAAACCACGCCAGTTGAATCAATGACAGGCTTTATGATACAGCAGGCACGTGCTAGCCATTCGGCCATCCACCCCCACTAATTCATTTTGAAAGTAATGTCAATACAAATCACATTGCCTTTTGTTTTTGAAATTAGTCAATTACTTATATCTTATATGACAATACAAATCACATTTTCTTTTCTTTTTGAAATTATTAAATTAATTACATGCCAATATCAATCACGACATTTTGAAAATAAATCCAAACTGGCATTTCAGGCCAACTGAAAAATTCCCAAGACATTTTAAAACATGCAGTTTTTAGGAGAATTTGAAAGCTGGAATAAATAACTGCAGAGAATTCGTCGGCAGTCTGTCTCCTAATCTCTGCTATAAATAACTACACCATCCTATAATAAATTGTGTTTTAATTATACGAATAAAACTGTATAATGTTTTTTGTTAGTTGAATAAGATATTTATCTAGAGAGGAAGCATTCGTTGAGGTTAATACCTATACAACGGAATTGGATGACATCCAAGATGTTATCCATCTAGCTTTTCTCACCACGCTATCTCGAGAGGCTATCTCTGATAATCCCATATTATGCATTTCATATCGCGAACTATTTCTGATCGTCGATGGGGAGTTAAAAGGTTGTTATCTGGATTTTGCGAAATTGTCCAGGAGTGTCAAAAATCGCATAGAGGTTAATAAGCAAAATGTCGCACAGAAACGTCACGTCAAAATCGTGAATATTATGTAAAATGACGTATTTCTAAAGATTTTCGCAAATAAAGGCACAAAGTTGATTTTTAAAGGGAATACAATTTTGCTTAAAATATTTATATTCTTTTGTAACACCACATATACGACATTTTGAAACAATATATATAAAACGTCTTTTTATTGATTAGAAATACGATAACTGGCGGAAGCAGAAAGTTTACCATTATTGCCGAAATGACAGTCAGTTTTCCATTTTTTGGGGCTGAGTTGATTTGTGGATTGAATCAACAGAGCAAGTTTTAAAGATGCATTCCCGGGTACAAAATTTGCTTCAATTCCCTTTCAAAACTCTGTTTTCGCCGGGGAAACCTATAGCTGTAAGTAAGCTGTTGTTAAACGCAATGTCTGCCAACTTAACTTTATAGTGGGAGGCTCCATATTTCAAAATGTATCTATCATTACTTACTTTACATTTACCATATTATTGAGGCCTAAATAAATTCTTAATTATTTCTGTCAACTTCTTTTTACACCTTTAATTGCAGAGTATTTTGTACGTTGACAACCCGCAATGTTCCCAAAACCGCCTAACCATTTGAGCAAGAAATAACAACTGCTCCCTGGCCTAAGCTAGCAGACAATAAGCCAGCAAATACTGTCAGGTTGACAGTTAGTGATTCCCTGACAATATTGCCCAGTCCTTGCCCCATGGGCGATTTTCGCGTAATCTAGTATTTTTCTAGTAAGATTGGGTGTCTATACTTTTCATAAATACCAAATTTGCCATACTTTTATTGGAAATAACCAGCCGATAAATGCTTTGCTGGGAACCCATCTTTAAATGATATGCCGATATTTTCTTCTCATTGGTAAAAGACGGGGGACTGGCAAGAAACGAGGTCTAGTCTAGTCTTTCGGGTGGAACGAAAACGCGAGGTCTCGCGTACAAGTTGGCATCTAGGCTAAAGAACCGTTAACGGTTGGAAATCGAACTAAGTGTTTGCGAGATCGCTGCCGTCCGGCTGTTCTTGTGCACAGGTTAAAGCCTCATTTCATTTGACTATAACGGGACTTTAATATTGACTGGGCGGGACAGTTAAATATTATACCCCTACAGCAATCGAATAAAACGCTATAGGTCAATCGAGGTGCTATTGGGGATGTTATCTTATGAGCGATGTCAAGATATGATGATATTTGATCAGAGTCGTGGTCGGGTAAGAAGAGCGAATTTACAAAATGTCAGGTATTCTGATTGATAGATCAATAGCATGGCGAATAGCTGAAATTGACAGTATGAATACCGATTTCATATCATGTTCATTTCATCAATGGCAGATCGACCTTCTCCATTGACGTCACATAAACCATCATTAAATCCGCCAAAAATATATATGGTTAAAGATAACTACTCTTAGGTATAGTACACAAAAATATCAAGGTTTTAGAAAAAAAAACCTACATTATTTGTCGATTACTAGAACTTTCGCTTATTTTATTAAGCTCCTCGTGTAATAAAATAACCGAGAGTTCTTTTTTCAAAAACTTTTATATTTTTGTGTATATATATATATATATACAAGCTGAACACAGATGTGCGCGCTGTATCATAAAGCCCGTCACTGAGTCAACTGGCGTGGTTTCGAATCCCGGGTTGTGCGTGACAAGATCTAGGGTCGCCTGTCCAACCTCGTTGTTTTTCTCCGGGTCTTCCGGTCCCCCCCCACTGCTAAAGACCCAGACGCGCGAGCGAATTATTGAAAAAAATCAAACCACGTTAGTCCCGAAATGACCTTGTTTGTGTCAAGTGTATGTTAAACCCAAATGTGCGGTCAAATGTTTATCACATGCGTTACTTGTCTGCTAACGTCATATAATCTTTGTTAAAACTGGTGTATGGTACTCACTAACTGACTGTCAACATGCTTTAAAGCCCAAATACCACTCTTGATGTAACTGAATAATATGCCCCAATCATTATTCTGGTTAACAAATTGTACTATTTTACAATATTTCAATTAATTGATGATACAAATTTCATCTTAACACATCTTAAGTGAAAAAATTGGAAAATATTCAACTGTATGATTTGAAAGGCCTTACGTAAACAATTTCAAATGTAACCTGGATTTAAACATATTTTTGAACCCTCTGGACAAGTAAAATAGCATGTAATTGATAATTTACACAACAGTTAGGATACTTAAACATCTAGTAGTTAGAATAAGGCTTAACAAAATTTCTGGACCTGTCAAGCCAGCCAGGGTGTTATTGTCCCTTTAACAGAGCATATTTATATTTAATAATTCTACCCCCAAAAAATCAATTTACGGTTGGACATTTTCGTCTAACATAACTCTGTAATCACTGACGTCCATTGAAAACTCAATCACATCTAGGGAACGACAAAAGAAACGACGTATTGCATTTGTTTACTAAGAAATCATTAACTTTCAGTGGCGTACTGAGAAGATGGCGATCAATAGCACGTCAGTGCGCATCCAATAAAAGAGCAAAATTAAATTAAATCTTTTGAATACTCTTATTTCCTCAAACATACATTATGCAAGAGTTAAATATGCTTATTGGAGGTCTTTCTTTAGGAGGGCCGGCGGAAGTAATTCTTGATTGGGGGGGGGGCTTCCATACTAAGTCCCTATATAGGCGAGGGCACAGGGGCCGCAATAACCCGAAGAAAAGAGTACTTGTGGCAAAATTATTATGGGGGGGGGGACTTAAGCCCCCCTACTCTGCCTGAAATGTTATAGCTATGAATCTCTTACTGCCATCGGATATCTGCGATATTAAGTACATTAAAACGGTTCAGCCATATTTTGATTTAATTCAAACGTGGAGAGGCGAGGCTAAGCCTCGATCAACCAGTGTGGTAACAAGTAATGCACACATCTTCTAACCTTCAAAGTAATTTGAATGAAAGTTTCAATATATTCATTGTACACCAGCTCTTTAAATACATCCTACGTAATGTATCTTTAAGGTGGCCATCCCCCGTATCCCAAGTGGTCTCATCCCATTACACTCCACTAACTCCTGGGTTCAATCAAGGGGGAGAAATGTATTCAAATTATCTGCCCTTAGATTTGAAATTTGACCAGACTGGCGGAAACGTGCTCTTTATATGGATTTTTTTTATTAATGCAGTTAATGAAGACACCCTGTAGGTTTATATCCCTGTCTCATCTATCAGAGAGCAGACCGAATAAGGCAACATGTGGCAGATGATTTCGTTCCATCAGAAAAATAATTAATATGATATTTCAAGATGATACTGTCTCATCTGGAATATTATATAAATTTTATTCAAATTTAATTGAATGACGTCATGCAAACTATTTTGTCCCTTTTACACCCCCACACGGAGAGCATTCGTTCTACAGAATGTTACTAATGATACAATAATTTATAGTAAACAGCCAAATCAACTTTTATTATAGATTAAAGATGCCCTCCTACGTACAAACTGTGCGATTTAATGATATATTTGGTATAAAAACATATTCAAGCTAATTTATTTATCAAACAGTTTGCTTCAAATCCTCATCGAAACCTTCTAATCGGCGTCATTTACCCAAATTATTTATTTGAAGCAGATTTATTTGTAACTTGATTGAGGAAGGGTCCATTTGCTGTTTCTCGCTGTTCATTTGCCATCAAATCCTAAATATATTCTTGAATTATCCTCTACCAATTTCTATTTCTGTCGTTTAAACACAGAGTTTGCTGCACGTTCAAGTCACAAAAGCTAGCAATTTGATCAAAAAGAAATGAAGAGCCCCCCACCCGTTCGTAACCTCGACAGACAACCGGCGGACAGGTTGCCAGTTAGTGATATCTTTACATTTTTTTTTCTGTGCGTGGTCTATGCGTGTTTTTCAGGGATTCCATTAATTTCCCAGTAAGATGGATTGCCTCAACTTCCATATATACACCAAATTTATCAAAGGCTGCCTTTATTTGAATTTATCCTACCTGTATGACGTATTCGTATCGACAGGTTGCGTCAATGTACATACTTTCGGGGTGTGGGGTGATTGTGTGCATCTTTAAACAATATGACATAACATAAATCCAAACAGACCGAACAGAGAACAGCGACTCTTTAATTAACTTTAAATAAAGCTGTGAGGGTTTTTTTTAAAAAAGAAATTAGCTTCGTCATCTTCTAAAAAGTTTACAATTTTACAAATGTTCCATGTATCAACTGTTTTTCTTAAACAATAAAAAACATGGATTGCTGGGAAATGAAACGAGAGGCCGCCAAACATTTGTGAACTTTAACAATTTATGACAATTTTTAAAAATTCAGATCAAAGGTGGCAATATGATGTCTTAATAAAGGGGGATAACTCTGGAAGTTGTCATAAAACAGCGTGGTTCCTATCAAAAGGGTCGATAACCAACATGTGTTTATGAAATGTATGATTGGAGCCTCTAAGGTACAATGGCTCCACTGTTAATGTTATATGATCAGTGCAAACACTGACATTGGTCCCGCAGTTAATGGCCATTCGATTACTGAACTGTGATACAGAGTGGTTTAATGTTTTAACAGTCGATTGAGAGGAATGGGTTTTTTTTTAAAATAAAAAAAGCCCTCAACACCTGGAGGATCACGGATCACTGAATAAGGTTGTAGTTAAAAGGAAAAGAAGTCAAAGCAAATAATCATACTAAATGTACGCTGTCTGTTTATAATTAGCTCCGTTTAAGAACAGACACGAAATTAGTAGACCGACATTGTTATTGCTAAATCGGCAATATAAGTCGAAAATACTAACCATGCTTCGGGATTTTGAGGTGTGTATACGGCTTCCATTTAATACGATTGAGTGTGAAACATGTTATAACCACACTACAAAAGAGAAAACTAATTTTTGAATAAGCCGACCATACAGGGCCGAGATCTATAATCAAAGTAGATAGTTCTCTGTTTGCAGAATGATCGTATCAACAGACATTAATTTTATTTTCTGTGTAGGTTCTGCAATTCTAGAGGGTATCGTCAATAACATCATTATCTCCTGCTTTACGCCTCTTTATGATATAGTAAGTCTTAATTAGCTGATAATCATAAAGATATTCAAGTACCACGGTGGCAAGCATCCAAGTCTCTTATACTCATAGTCCATATAGAACATTTCATTAATTAAAACGATGTTTATAATGTGTTTAAACTAATTGATAAAGCAAGGAGACGTAGTACACTTCAACAGGTTTTTTAATCTTCAAAGACTTTAATGTAAATTGTGAAGGCACATTAATAGTTTTCGTACATTAAGTGTTTAATTAAAATCTCTTTCTTTTATTGATATCATATTCGACGAAGAAAATAAAGTTCTACATTTCTGAATTAACCGGGCTATGGAAGGTTGGCATACGTCATGTTGTCGAATTCCAGCTGTCAAGGGTTCTGCACACCAATGCGTTTGAACCTCTGTTATTCGTCCCTTCGTCCCATCTAGACGCCATTTCCTTGTCAGGCGCTTCGCCCTGAACCACTGGCAAAGGGAAATCGAAAGGAACATTCCTAGGAACCTAGGGGGAAAATAACAGCCTTATATCGACAGGCCGCATCTGAAACCACGAGGAGAACTACATCCCACATAGAGTTTTGACGTTTGGATTAAAGTCAATCCACTTTGCCCCTATGGAACCCACGCATTCTTAATCGACCATCCAACTCTCTATCCTATCATAATGGAATATCAGAGTAGCATGTTCTAGTTGTTCGGATGGGACGTTTATTCAATTGACAGCACGTTAAAGACCTTTTAACAGTTGCAAAATGAAATGAAATACGAGTAGGTCATAGCTTCATTTCATCGCATTTCTACCTGATTTTTTTTAAAGCCCAAACATCTTCATTAATCTCTGATATTTGATTGATGTAAAAACCAAGGTTACGTCTTTATGTAACGAAAACCAACACTGGTGAATGGCGGAAACACACTCGTCCATTTCCGGATGTTATCGTAGAAACATCACGGTTTGTTGTATATTGGTGGCAATGTGACATAATTTATATCAGTGAAGTTCCCAAATAACGACCGTGTTTTATGTGCAATAAAAGACACATGTACAAAACAAACCGCCATGATCTAGTATTTTCAAAGCCACATTTTCGTATAAAAAGATAGATGGCCATCTTCACAAAGTGATGAATGAATGTTTATAACGACATCTGAGCATCTGTTATTGTCTATATAAACATACTTCTTGTTTTATTAGCCCCAAATTAAATCAGAAGCCGGTTTTGTTTGCAAGGAATAAAATCCAAACTGAATTAGTGTATTATTGTCTAGGTTCTGGAATCTGTTCACAACCCCAACTAGTGGTATAACTGATACAGTGAACATTACCAGGATATGTCATAGTATGAGAGAGAGAGAGAGGGGGAGAGGGGAGAGAGGGGGAGAGGGGGTGTTTAACGTCCACTCGACACAAACTAGTTAATTTCGGGACAAACATATGGTTTAATTTTATTTCAACAATTCGCTTGCGCGTAGGGGTCTTTAGCAGTGTGAGGAAAAAGAAGGAACCGGAGCAAACTCATGACACGAGGTTGGACAGGCGACCATGCTACCTGTCACGCACAACTGGGGGTTCGAGGATAGGTCATAGAGTATACTAATATTGTCCCCTCGGTTTATAAAATGGATGTAATAAAAATAAATTATTGATAAATATCCTTCATCAATCGGAGGAATAATCTTTTATAAAACCCAAACTAGTCATTGAATTAATATTATAGACAGATGGAAATGGGGTTTAACGTTCATTCGACTAACATATGGTTTAAATTTTATCTCAATAAGTTGTCGGTAGCAGTGGAAGGAAACCACAGGGCCCGGAGAAAACCCAACGAGGTTTGACAGACGATCCTACTCCTTGGCATGTTCAACGTTGGAAATTGAAACAATGCCAGTTGTGACGGAATAACTGACCTTATGATACAGCGCGCATGCGCTAACCATTCGGCCAACCCCACCACCCCCATTAGATTGGCTAGGCTTTGGAATTTGTTCACCACTCCAACTATTCGAATTACTACCGGTGCGGTGGACATGCCCACTGTTATCGTGGTTACATACTATTATTTCCCCTTCGGATCACTAGAAAAGGGACTTTCATGGGAAAATATGCTTCCATATCGCTTCACATTAAAAACATAAGAAACCAAGATCAAACCATTTGATTTCGAAAAATCAGAAAAATCAATAATTGGAGTTATAAATTAACAGTGCAGTTACCTAGAGTACAAGGCCGATAATCTCTGGGTGTACGTCACAGTTTATGTGTACTCTTCACGTAGATTCATCCTGCCACTTTTTATTTTAATTACTGAAACCAGTTATACAACATTACTCATATTGTGATAACCGCTAGGCTGCAAAAATGAAATGGGGTTTAACGCCCTATTTTTCTGCTCCGTCATGGATCACTTCCGAGAAGGGACCACGCCGAAAAATCTGGATAAACTTTCTCGGCCAATGCAGGGATCGAACACCCGCCGCTAGCAAGTCAGTGTCCTACCCTCTTAGCCACCGTGGCTAAACCACCATAGTAGAAATACGTGCAAAAAATACTGCATTAAAATTACACTTGACTGAAGAGAAGACATAAAATGTTGCATTCCGCTGAGCTATTAAACAAAACATGTTCTCCTTTTACAACGTACTAAAACAGAAAATAACTCAGAGGTTTAAATGTCAAACACAAAAAGAACCCCGAATGAAATGGCACGGAAGCTGGCACTACTAAAACGAGACATATCAAACAATATCACACAAATATATTTATAACATAAAGGTAAATACAGCTCCCAGCTGACATATATAAACTTAATTGAAGAATACACCAAAATATTAATTTAACGGCTAGCGCTTTCTGTTCATACTAAACATAATTAGACCATTTTTATTTACGAAGAATTACGTAGAACAATAGACGCAACGTCATGACGTTACTTTAAATATATCAAATACATCATAATAATATTTACATATATATCTACATTAAGTAATTAATCAATAAAAAAATAATAATTTCATCTCATGCTGTTATATTACGTTTATTTAATTCTGGTTTGTACTTTTTGATGAAATAACATATAATGAGATAAATTACATTTTTTGATTTGCATGTCATGCTTTGTTTTACATGTCATGCTTTGTTTTACATGTCATGCTTTGTTTTACATGAAAATCATGTGATTTATTTATTTTAATGAAGCTCCCTTCGACTATCACATTATAAGTTAAACATCTTTCATCTCCACATTTAGAAACTGTAGGTTTCTTTAATTCCAAAATCAAATTGTGAGACGAATTCTCACTTCTTACAATTTGATTCGGTTGTACGTGACAAGGAGTAGTGTAGCCTGTCGAAACTCTGGTATCCACCAACTGCTAAAGACCCCTACGCGCAAGCGAATTATCGAAATAAAATTGAATCATATGTCGAGTGTACGTTAAACCCTCTTCTCCCTCTCGCATCAATCGTTTTATTTACTTAAAGGGACAATACCACTCTTGCTGGCTTGACAGGTCCAGAAAAAAATAGCCTTATTCTAACTACTAGATGTTTAAGTGTCGTACCTGTTGTGTAAATTATCAATTACATCCTATTTTACTTGTCCAGAGGGTTCAAAAATTTATTTAAATCCAAGTTGCATTTGAAAGTGTTTACGTAAAGCTTCCCAAACCATGTTGTTACCATGTAGTTGAATGTTTTCATTTTTTTTCAAAATGAAATTTGTATCATCAATTATTTAACTTTAACGGAGAGAAAGATTGTCGCTGGAAATAAAGCCCCGAACATTCTGTGGTGCCAATATTTCCTACAGATTTATGGTTATATTTCTAAAGGAAAAAATAAAGTATTCGTTAGTGTTTTCTTTAGTAAATTTAACACAAACAACATGTTACCAAGATATGTCCGTTAAAGTTAACGAATCGTTTAAAGATAACGGAGCTTTGAGCAACTGGCCCCAGAATGATAGTTGGGGCATATAATTCAGTTACAACAAAAGTGGTATTGGGCCTTTAAATTTATACATGATGTTGATAAATTTTATTTTTCTATATTTTCTACCTTTTATATTTTATATGTTATTATATTTTATTATAATTAAAGAACATTTTTAACTTAAAATCTGTAATTAAAAGTTCAGTATTAACTTAGCAGTTAATATAAATAAAAGTACAAACAGTCGCGGCAGTTAGCTATCAGAAAAAAACGACAGACGATACAATTATATCCTAGCCTCGAGTGTCATCACTACCGCTGTTACGATAATAAACAAAGTCTTAATTATCCGTTTTTACGGTTCGCGAAAAGTATTTAAGTCTACTTATATCTCCGCCACCCGATGACATCGAGAGATGATTATGGTCTTGGCAAGTTAATTAATGTCAAATTATTAATAGGCAGATTTAACTCTTACATAATGCGTGGGGTCTTTAGCAGTGGGGTAAGGGGACCGGAGAAAACGCACGTGGTTGGACACTTATACTCCTTGTCACGTACAACCGGGGAATCGAAGCCACGCCAGCTGACTCAATGACAGACTTTATAATAGAGCTCACACGTGCCAACTATTCGGCCATCCATTCCCACCCCTCACGTGTGTGTCTAAACGCATTAAGATGATCATGTTGTCTGTTTGCATTATAAACGTTTATAAAGATACCATTATCCATACATAAATATAGATTTAGCATTGGAACTTTTCTTAGAGTAGAAAGCACCGAACGCACACAGTAATTGTCTTCGGGGACAAATGGAAGATTAAAACGGGTCGATACCACCATAACAACAAGCACTGATTAACTGCAAGTGGACTAATTGCAAGTCAACAGCAAATTGATAAGAATGTGAAAATAAATTCCGGTTGCCACAAATCTGTAAAACGGATGATAAAAGTGCCGAGTGATGTTATCGGTGAACAATGAATCAAGAGCCTAATCAAGTCAACTTAAGATTGCACTCTTCTTCATTTAATTGATTGTTTTCGTCACGAACAGAAACCCTTGATGAGATTGTTAGAGGAGTTCTAGCGATCTCAGCTAACCGAGATTATATCTTGCTTTAAACCTCCAAGAAACCCACTAACATACATCGTCATTTCTCTATTTAATGAAGCTGCATCCCCCCCTAGGAACAAATGTCCACAATAATAATCATCTACTTTCAATTTATTGGCTTCACTTTATTCGAATCTCGGTTAGAAAAAAAGTGACTTCCCGTGTTTTATGGTCAACAAGAGGCTAGTTTACATTATCGCGCCATTTTACTTCAGTGAGATTGTCGGTCTATTGAGACGTAGCTTCCATACATCATTGGCCTCCGACATAATCGCAGATACATCTCCAAAAAGAAAATTGCTTGTAATTGAAATGGTATGAGTATGTTGTTAATTATTGCCCAACAATGATGGATACAAATGGGAAAACTTACTTAAATCAGTTATAGCCACATAGGAATACGCTTTGTAGAAATATATTATTTTGTATGGTTTTTTTTTCAGATCGGTAAATTAGTCTACGCTGAGTAATGTCGGGCTCCGTAAACGATATTTGTACACACGTTTTAAAGGTAACGTCTTATTACCACTCTCTTAAGAAACACCCAACGCCCATAATACCAGCCCAACTCTCAGTAACCCAGCCTAACTCACTTGCACTATATGACTAGATGGCCACAGGTCACTAATTATTTCCCCATCGACTTTAATCTTAATTCTCGTCTCTTAGACCGGCTCTAACTTTTCCCCACACTTTTGTTGGGTAGAACGCTTTCTGCCTATTGCTATGGGTTGGTTTAGTGGGGATATCCCAGCCCTGGTCAGTTGGTTTTTTGGAAATCTTAGTCTGTCTTCTAGCACACTTCATTTTCCCATGAGCTTTTACCATGATATAATTAATCACAGAGAGCGAGAGAGAGTGAGAGAGAGAGAGAGAGAGAGAGAGAGAGATGGGGTTTTACGTCCACTCAACACAAAATTTCGGGACTAACATATGGTTCAATTGTTTTATTTCAATTATTCGCTTGCGTGTAGGGGTCTTAAGCAATTGGAGGACACCGTAGGACCCGGGGAAAATCCACGAGGTTGGACAGGCGACCCTACTCCTCGCCACGTACAACCGGGGATTCGAAACCCCGCCAGTTTACTAATTGACAGGCTTTATGATACAACACGCACTTGCTTACCATTCGGTCATCCAACCCCCGATAAACTTAATCAACCCTTCATACGTGATTAACAATCATTCACTGGCTCATTTATATAAATTAGCAGCCTTAAACTCCCCCTACGAATATTTACTCTTAAAATAAAATACACTTAAAACGTACAAAGATTAAACCCATTATTTTACATCATAAAATCGATTGACGTCAATGTTCATGATTTTTTTAAAGTATCTTTATCAAACTTCATTTGTATATTGAATATATTGAATAAATGAAATGTCATGTTATCAAATCATGTAATAGTGTTAGAATATTGAAATATTTCGCAATATATTACCGAGGCACAGTTAGAGGGGCTAAACCCATTCGATTTTAAAGACACTAAAGCACTGAATTGGAAATGAATAAAGAAATGAAACGGGTTTTAACGTCTTACTGTTCTGCTCCGACTGGGCTAATGATTATGCCATACAGTGTCTTATGGGGAAAATTTTGCCCGGACAGCGGCGCGCCGGCCAATGTGTACACTTGACCTCGGGTTTTCGTCCCATCCGAACCACCAGAAAGTTTCCTTGACAGGACTCTGGTCCTGCACCACTAAAAAGGGGACACCACGCGTTGGTCTCGTGTGTTATTTTGATTAGCCAGTTATTTGATCACTGTTAATAGTAGAACATTAAATTCGTCTATCGCAACTTTACCTGTAGTTATGGACATAAAGTCTAAAATGTGCCCACATCGACAAATCGAAGATATCCAGTAGACATGGTACAAGGGTTAATCAGCGAAATGCATGCATGAGATGTGTTGTTGACGTTTGGGAAAGTAGACGAGAGGAATGTGTAGGGAGTGATAGATAGATGTATTATGAATGGTTAGAGTGGCTGTGGTGTTACGGTGAAATACTATGCCGCCACCGCAACACCACAGCTTTATGATTTGTTAGACAGGAGTGATGTAATAAGTCCGACAATAATAAATAACATATTTCTGATTTTATTGTCGTCTTTTCCCACTTGCACTGGTTGTACGCCATTTTGAAACTAGCTGACGAAGACAGCTCGGGCGGCGATTGTTCGACTCCGGGCTGTTCTGTCAGTCGTATCATGTCACTCGATATTCACTCGGTAATTCACGGAATTCCACGATAAAAAACACCAAACCACCGCGATGCGCGTACTGTATGTTTTAACCTTGACCTATTACTCACTGATAAGCCTCCGCTGCAAAAAGAGTTCTTGCCTTTTTATTATTAGTATAATGACTTCGTCGTGTGCGGCAGGTTAGTTTGCTTCTAAAAACACCGTTTACCGTTCCAAAAAATACAAAAGTAATTTTCTACCAGACAACCATGGTTCTATTTACCGAGACTAGATACTTTCTCTCGGTGTAAGGATATTATCGCTATGAAATGAGTACATACACTGTTGAGAAAATAACCCCGTTGGTTTGCTTAGTAACAATTTGAGCATGAATCAACACTGTACTGAAAATTCTGTGCATAATACATATGAACGGTCTTCAAACATTCGGTTTATAATTAGCGATACACAGGTACAGTGGCAAGTGTTATGCTAAACAGACCTAATACCTCAAAAGTACCTACGCGCGAAATCCCAGATTTTGGTACATGTAAAACAAAAAAAAATAGTGCCCGTGCGCGTGCCAGTAATAGAAAAACTAAGAGTTCGCGCATAAAAAATGCACGAACGTACCATGCGCGATGTCATCTAGTCATTGTAATGTTGACTCTGTGCTCACATTTAATGTTAAATGGTAAACAAGCAACGTTGAATAAATGTAAAAATATATATAGTAGTGGATGATGCTCATGATATAGAATGGCGTAGGATTTGTTATCTGTGATATGTGTAGGTTTTTTTTCCAATCATGCTTTTGTTTTTGTAAAGCAATTAATTGATACACACACGAGAATCAACATTTCCCGACAACTATTTGCTTTTCTACAGCAATTTATTGATAAACGTAGTTATTTATAGCATACATTATATAAATTGTCTAAATGAAAACTGTGGTGAACATAAATAGATGTATCAGATTAACACTAACAGACATTTCCACAATTCTTATTAGTTCTGTCTTCTAAGTAAAGTGATTACTATCCTACGAATATATAGCCATTGTCATAGTTAATACTATAATCGTGATAAGTCTTGTCGAACAGCATTAATTAAGGAGAGGAGATTGCCCCATCATTATGAAGCTTTCTGTTTGTGACAAGCCTATCAAAAGACAATATGTAAATGGTTATAGAAGAATGAGATATCGTATTACAACCTCTTAATACCGATCAAAAGGAGCGTTTGAATACAATGGTATACCTTTCAATTGATAAAATACGAATCTACAATAACATGTTGGTTTTTATTACATCGGACTAGGCAAATTGATTGACAAAGACATTTTAGTAATTATTGATTAAGGCATAAATCTTGATTTCCCCTTTGGGTTAACTGTTGCTCAAATGTCTTTTCAACTACGCAGTACAAATACTAAATACGTGACATGTTCTGTTGGTCTTTGAATTATAATCACCCTTTATCGGTTTGTCTTTCTTTGCCAATACTGTCAAATCCACTCAAGCTCGTTCTAGCTTCAGTTGCATATAAAGTATTTTCTAAAAGAGGTTTATTGTGCCAGACACAGTTCCGATGTAATAGTTCTATTTGAAGCGATGGTCAAATCA
Organism: Patella pellucida; assembly: GCA_917208275.1. Lineage (NCBI taxonomy): Eukaryota > Metazoa > Mollusca > Gastropoda > Patellidae > Patella > Patella pellucida. The sequence goes on from OU795039.1 coordinate 72,499,993, forward strand.
ATTGATTTTTAAATAATAATAATATGTCCATTTATAAAACACAATAAGGCTTCACGTTTCCGCCATTTCTGATTTAAACATATCCAATATAATAGTCGTTCGGATGGGACGCAAAACCAAGGGCCCGTGTATACATTGACAGTTGGAATTCGATATAAAAGTAGGTCGTAGCAACGTTGTGCGTATAGCATGCGTATGTTGGTGCAATAATGTAGGACGTTAAACCTTATTTTCCCCCAAGAGATATCATAGATATAACTAATATTTCTCGTCTCGGCGTTTTGAAGCAGACAGTCCACATTCCTTGACCCGAATTTCCAAACATATACCAAAGTCCTATAGACAACTGAAGAACATCCTGAGTAGAATGCACATCTCAAATTACCAGTATTAAAGCTAATCAGAAACTGCTTAAGAGTCTTAAATCCCTGAGGAGGGCAATCATGCAAATAATATCCAGACTAGGCTTTCAACAAGAATCTTATAATGAAAGTTATTGATGACAGATCTTTGGCGGGTTTTGTGATTGGAATCTATATTAAAGACAAACTATCTGTTTTTTTAAAAGACAAAAAAAATAGACACGAATCTCGACATTGTATCTTGCGATGATATCATCTAACACGAGAACCTCATAAACAAATGAAATTTATTAATTTGGAGATCTATTTTTCGTGTAACTTATCTGAATAATGAAACATTGTGTTATAGTGTATTTGTTTGTGTAGGGTCTATAGCTGTAGGAGATAACTAGAGGACATGGAGAAGACCTACGAGGATGGACGGGCGACCCTACTCCTTGTCACGTACAACCGAGGAATTAAAACTGCGCCCCTTGACTCAACAATGACACATTTACGATCTAACGTACACGTGTTAAACCATTCGGCTACCCCCCAACCCTCCTCAGAACGGAGCGGGGGTTGGATGGCCGAAGGGCTAGTACGTGCGTGCTGTGTCATAAAGCCTGTCATTGAGCCAACTAGCGTGGTCTAATCCCCGGCTGTACGTGAGAAGGAGTAAGGTCGCCTGTCTAACCTCTAGGGTTTTCTCCGGTTTTATCTCACTTTTAAAAAGACCACTACGCGCATGCGAATTATTGAAATAAAATTAAACCATATTTTAGTCCCGAAATGACCTAGTTTGTGTCGAGTGGAATAGAACCGAGGTGTAGCCTAATGGTTATCCACAGATTCAATATTGAGATGATAAAAGTAAATATAAATATTACATTGGCAAGCTAGGTTGGTTTCTATTAAACACCAGGAATTTCTTGAACATGTTCTACCCTGATAAGAACAAACCCGTGGTTTCCGGCGAACTTCCTCAAGTTGCGGCCATGAACGGTTGATTGTGGTCACACACGCACTGTCCACAAGACAAGCAGACAAGAGCTTAGCGACTACGATAGACCCATATTGTGTTAGCACTACGAAGTACAAAAGTAAGCATACCCTGTAAACGTTTCATGCACGACAACTTGCAGTACAATAAACCTTTTTAGGGATGCATGTCCAACCTCATGAGTTTTCTCTAGTTCCTCTGGTTTTCTTCCAATGCTACAAACCCCTACACTCAAGCGAATTATTTAAATAAAATTAAACCCTTTGTTAATGGTAGTCTCGAAATGACTACCATTGTGTCGATTGAACGATACCCCCCGCTCTCTCACTCTCTCCTCGTTGGTTTCTCCCCAATGCTACAGACCCCTACACGCAAGCGAATTATTTAAATAAAATTAAACCTTTGTTAATTTTAGTCTCGAAATTACCTAGTTTGTGTGGAGCAAACGATAGATGCTATCTATAAACAGTCCTACCTTGTTAGGACTATTGTCAGCTGAGAAATTGGCAAAAATATAATTTTCAACATAAAATTCCAACGTTTGGAAATGGCAGTCCATGTTGTCAATAAGAAAAAAAGGGAGGTTACTGTGTTGTTGTTTCCTGTATCAATGATTTGTAAGGGTGGGAAATAATTCCCATGGTCGTATAATAGTGACATAGAAATAATTATGTTTTGACTTTCTTAGATAATTTGAAAGGATGGCTTTAACTAATGTACAGAAATATGAATCTATATCATATAAAAACCATATTTGTTTTTTTAAAAAAAAGACCAATTAGCTTGATTTATAAACAAATCACCAGGGAATATCTTTGAGGTATTTAATGTTAGCTTTAATAATGTTTTTACTGTTTGTTTAGCGACGAATGGAATAGAGGAAATGAAATATAATTATTTGAATAGTAAGAAACACAGTCTAGATCTAGTCTCCGAATGTAAATAGTTGAAGAAAGACTTCTTTCAAAAAATAGATTGGATTCTTTTCTTGCCGATGTTTTTATATTGGGTCCGTCGATGAATTCGTGCCAATGACAATGCATAGGCTGACTTTAAGAATATGGTATTCGTTATTATAATCTTCTGGACAATTGTCTTTCTATAACAATAAGACTTCCCCTTTCAGATTATACTGGTTTCCCCTTTGTCAGTGGTGCAGGACTAGGGCCTAACAATAAACTACGCCGAGTCCATGTATGGGGCGAATAACCGTTGGCGTACACTTGTACGTGGCAAGGAGTAAGTTTGTCTGTTCATCCTTGTGGGTTTTCTTCGGGTCCGTTGGATTCCTCCGAGTGTTAAACACGGCTGCGCGCAAGCGAATTATTGAAATAAAATTGAACCATATGTTAGCCCCGAAATGACCCTACCACCCTCTCCCTCTCTCTCGCTCTCTCTTGGTTAATAGCTGTGACAGTGCCACCTTGTTATACAGTGGACTATACCTGATTTAAAATGTGATCTGTAAGGGAAACAATCAATGGTATCTGTCTATAAACTAGATCGGACCAGTAAACTTATGGTACGTATATCGGTGAAAGCATTAATCTCTGACTCCAAACAAAGTAAGATAAATAGAGGCCGACGCAATGTAATCTTTTTTAATCCGTCCACAATTAAATTCCTGGATCATCAATCAGTATAGAGAGAGACAGTAATTGGCATCAGTGTCTGGTGTAACGTTACATATTAGCAAATACACGTAATATACTACATTATGATCGTTTATATTAGCTAGATAAACCATTCATTTTAATTCTATTTGGGACACGGAGCCACAGTAGTTCAGTGAATAAGAGGATCGCTCGCTGACCTTGAGGTCCCGTGTTCAATCCCTGTTTTGACCGAGACATTTCATCGGGATTTTTCGGCGGGGTTCCCTATTGTTAGTGGTGAATACATTTGCGTGCACGTTAAAGACCCATTGACAATGAGAGAGAGTCATTTTGGGACTAACATATGGTTTAATTGTATTTTGATAATTCGCATGCGCGTAGGGGTCTTTAGCAGTGGGAGGAAACCAGAGTATCCGGAGAAAACCCTACTCCTTGTCACGTACAACCGGGGATTCGAAACCACGCCAGTTGACTCAATGACAGGTATTATGACACAGCGCGCACGTGCTAACCATTCGGCCATCCACCCCACCCCCTTCGATATAAGAGTATTCTGTAGCTTCGCTGTCTGGGTAAAATGTACCCCATGGCATATTTGGCGTTATTTCCATTATATTTCATTTTCTTTTTGGGACCTCGATAACTAAGCAGTTACATATGATACTAATTCAAGAGAATAATTGCCAAAACGCCAATCCATTGCAATAAATGCAAATTCCCAGCCAATATATATTAAGTTTGAAGTAGATCAGGAACAAGGACTCATATGTTTACGGTAGATAAATGGATATAAGAAATAAGACACTTCTGATATATCAAATCACAAATCATAAGTTATCGGTCTAGATAAAGAACAAGTAGTTATATGTTATAAAAAATAAAACACTTCTTTATTTTGATATATCAAATCATAAGTTATCGGTCTGGAGCCTGTTTCTCGAAATCTTATCTAAACATAAAATCCAAATTTTAGTAGTTACATCCCACTTCTACCTCGTTGCCATTGGCAACCTTTGATAAACTGGCCTGTTTATTTCCAATACAGGCTTAAAAGTATCCGTGTATCAGAAATGAACAGTACACTTTTTAAAAAAAAAGTACTGTTCATTCCCGAAAAACGAACACTTCTACACTGTTTAAGATACCATTCAAGCAATAAGTAGCGGACGTTTCGTCCGGCCCAAATAGCAATGATAGCTATGGCTCTATACAATGCAGCCGGAAAAAATTACATGAAACAACTAGTCAAAATCACAGTAACAAAACAAACAGGGTGGAACAAACTGGCAGTTCAAAATATATACAATGACATTAATTAACTAAACATCATATTACACAAATCAATTATTATACATGTCAATTGGCACCTATTCCATAATTTGGTTTGATTTATATTAATATGCAAAACATATAAATGAGAACACTGAATAATTATTGTAATTGTGATGATAAAAGGCGCAGTTCTCTTGCTGGACACTTCACAGACATTTAAAATAAGCAGGATAAAAACAAAAACGCCTAGAAAGACATCTATTTTATTACAAATAATTCGTTGATGCATACTTTCACCAGGAATGACCCACGTTTCGCATTTCCTTCACACTACATTTAATAATACATGTAATATTAATAATATTGCGGTCTTCTACGATGTGGTCTAAACAAACACGTGATTGTTTTACGCCCAGGGTATAGCTATCCGCACGTGTAAATACTACTCAGCTCGTCTCTCGACTGCGAAATCATTCTACCATGAAATGTAACGTGAGGCTCAGAAAGGGATAAATGAAATAACATTTGTCACTTTTCGGTTGAAACGACTCGATAATAAATACTATTTTTTACATATCGCTTCAAAATACTCGATAGAAATGTGATGTAAGTGACTTATTAGCACCTTTCCTCGGTGTATCAGTGAATATTAGGACAGTTTTGGCCGGGGACCGCCTCGGCTTCGCCTCGGCTGATCCCCCGACCAAAACTGTCCTGATATTCACCGATACACCTCGGAAAGGGTGCTAATAACCACTACATACTTCGATTTTGATTAGCTAAGCACTAAAATCAATCTAATAATATCCAATCAAATTACTAAGATTTGAAATTTTATCTGAGTTAGAATCTCCTGAAACAGGCTCTTGTCCTGTCAGATGTTGTAATTAAACATCGCTCATATAGTTTTATACATACGTTTTAAAGTTTCATCAAGTTGGAGTTTAATCTGCCTATTGTATGTCTTTATTGTGGCTTTAAACGTTATAAAACTATTAATGAGACTCTAGTTCATATGACATGTCCATCGGGTGGCCGATATTTAAATTGATTTAAACACACGCAAGGTTAAACATTTAAGCAATAACGTGGATAATCGAAACTTAGCCTTGATTTTGAAGAATATTTGCCACGATAATTATATACACGTGAGAGAGAGAGATTGAGAGAGAGCGAGAGAGAGAGAGAGAGAGAGAGAGAGAGAGGGTTTAACTTATACTCAACACAAAGTAGGTTAGATCTGTACTAAGATTAAGTTTAATTTTTTGTATCAAAATGGAGGGGGAGGGGGTTATAGCTGGGCGGGGGGGGGGGACATTCCGCGTATACGTTAAACCATTATATTAATGTGTGTTTTAGACCCATATTCGTAAAACCCTAAAGCTCTAAAGAATACAGCTAGATTAAGAATATTATGGAAATTAGGCAATGCTTTATTCATATCTCCATGTTTGATTTCAATTTGTAAGCAGATATATATGATAATATTATAAGCCTGGGTTGTAGAGTCAGGCGGCAGGCATAAAGACAACATAAGGATAAAACACCCATTCGTATGCAAAGACAAACATTATTCTGGCCGTGAGGGATATCTGAGTAACATCTCATCAGAATCAACAACATCTTGAAATAACGAAAGGAAATTAAATTGACCACTGGCATGACGACGAAAGTGAATTAACTTCAAACGTACACACACGTTTCAAATAATTTGATTAAAACACAACAATAGGATCTGGAACAGTTGCTATACAACCCTATAACCGGTGTTCTGGTTGATGTGAGGGATTAGCCAATGGGACGGTCTATTACCGCGAGTATCTTACTAGATACATCAACGCTGGTTGGTTAATCAAATGTTTGACGTCATAGGATCAAAAGTGCGCAGTTAGGTCCCTTTCTATAATAAGGTTGGACTTTTAGATTCTTACCAACCTCCCATCTAAATTACCAGTACACGGAAAGGCCCCTTTGTTGTAGAGTGAACGATACGAGTGTCTGGATGAGTGTCTGGATGTTCGAATGCGTTGCTATGGTATACAGCACGTGCAACAGGCTCGTGCAACAGTGTGAGTAAAGATTGTAGATTCATGGAGACTGACAAGACGACAGGCCTAACCTGTGTTGAAATGTGAAATTTTTGACTTTATATTGATGAGTATAGCTGGTGATATGTATAATAAAGATAGATCTTGACTATTAAAATACTATTGTGTATTTCTTACGAAAATAGATCCCGTTTTCACAACATGGTCCGACGAGACGGATAAAGTAAGTGGTTTTGTTTGATTTTCATCGAATTGAATGTTTGCTGAATTTTGAAGACGAAGTAACGATTACAAATATGTCGAGAAGTGTACAGCAAGAAATTAGAAAACTATTAAAGATTAGAGGAGGACATCGTGGGTATGTAAATAGGATTTTGCAGACTACTGAAAATGCGTTGTCCGAATTCAATAAGCAACAATCTCAAATCGATGAACTTAAATCAATAAAAGTGACATTAATTGACAAAAAACAATTATTGAAAGATTTTGACAGTAAAGTTTTAGATTCGATGGATGAAGAAGACACCATTGAACAAGATATAAATGAGAGCGGTGAGTTAGAAGGACGTATAAATAGATTTATAATTAAAATTGAAACATGTCTGAAAACTGCTGAGCAACCAAGCTTGACACCTAGTAGGCCTATTGGTAACGATTCTCCAAATGTACATGTACAAAATACAAATTCGTCAAAACTTCCAAAACTAACTTTAAATCCATTTGACGGTGACCCAAAGCAGTGGCAGACGTTTTGGGAAAGTTATGATTCAGCAATTAACAGTAACACTCAACTTTCAAGTGTTGATAAATTCAACTATTTAAAAGGGTTACTGACCGGACCAGCAGCGGCATGTATAGCAGGGTTGTCAATTGTAGATGACAACTATGAGTCGGCATTAACACTATTAAAAGAACGATTTGGTGATAAACAGATTATTATTTCAAGCCATATGGACTCATTATTAAATATCCCTTCAATAAATACTGTGAATGACATTAAAGGTGTTCGTTCATTTTATGACTCTATTGAATTTCATGTTAGAAACTTAAGATCACTTGGTGTAGATTCATCGTCATATGGTTCCCTGTTAATCTCAGTAATTGTCAATAAATTACCAGAAGAATTACGTTTATGTGTTAGTCGCGAATCGAAGTCGTGGGACATTGATGAATTTCTTAAAGTTTTGAAAAATGAAATCGAGGCAAGGGAACGGGTGGCTTCTTTGAAAAGTCAACCGAATTCAGCTTCCAACATCAGTTCAACTAGAAATCAATATTATAGACCTAATTTTGTAAACAAGACAAGTTTTAATAAAGCACAACCGTCTACTGCTTCAACTTTGTTAACAAGTAAAGAAGAAGCGAAGCCCTTTAATCGACAGTTTAATAATCCGATTTGTGTATTTTGTGTTCAACAGCATCCATCGTTGAATTGTAAGGTTGTGACAGATATTGCTGCTAGAAGATCCATTTTACGACGCAAAGGAAAATGTTTTCTTTGTCTACGTTCTGGACATACAATGCGTGATTGCCCCAAGAAAGACTATAACTGTTTTCAATGTGGAGGAAAACATAACAAAGCCATATGTGACAATTTAAATTCACACCTAAATCCGAACAATCAATCTTTTACCTCAAATATATCAGTAAACAGTGGCAATAGTGTTTTATTACAGACAGCAGTGGGTCAGTTATGTAATACTGATTCGGTTACTAACGTTAAAGCGAACATTGTTTTTGACTCGTGTAGCCAACGGACTTATGTGAGGGAAAACTGAGGCGCACTCTTAATTTAAAGACTATTGGTCGTGAAAATTTGTTGGTAAAGGCTTTCGGTGAAGAAAGTCCTAGACTTAAATCTTGTGACGTTGTACAACTTGCTGTTAAGGGGCAGGATGATTTATTGTTATATCTGACAGCCTACTGTGTACCTTCAATATGTAGCCCTATATGTGATCAACTTACTGACTCTGCTATAAAGAATTACCCATATTTACAGGGGTTACAATTAGCTAATGTATGTGGACAATCAGAATTTGATGTAGATTTGTTAATAGGGGCAGACTATTACTGGAATTTCATTGTTGGTGATATAAGACGGGGGGAGCACCCAGGACCCGTAGCAATGTTGACAAAATTAGGATGGGTTCTCTCAGGTCCAGTTATTAATGACATGTCTAATAATTGTGCCAGTACAAACAGTTCAGTATGTTTAGTAGATACACATGTATTGCATGTTAGTGTACAACATGATGCTGAAATTACTAGTAACTCACTACAGAGTGAATTACGACGGTTTTGGGAACTTGAATCAATAGGAATTCAGGAGGATGAAACTTGTGTAATGACTGACTTTATTAAAGATATTCAGTTTAATGACCTTGAGTGTAGATATGAGGTTAAACTTCCCTTTAAAGACAATCATTCAATTTTAGCTGATCATTATTCAGTTTGTGTTAAAAGACTTAGTTCATTGTTGTATAGATTACAAAAGAAACCTGACATTTTGTTAGAATATAATAATATAATTAATGATCAATTGCAAACCGGTGTAATAGAAAAGATTGAATTTGATAATATATACAATATTAAGCCGGGATTGGTTCATTATATACCTCATAGAGAAGTACTGAGATTTGATAAAGACACGACTAAGTTACGGATTGTTTACAATGCATCTTGTAGAACAGAAAATCCGAGTTTAAATGATTGTCTATTTGCAGGACCCTCCTTAAACCCTTTGATTTTTGACATACTTTTAAGATTCAGACTTCATGCCTTTGCAGTAACTGCTGACATTCAAAAGGCCTTCCTTAATATTAATATTGTAAACGATCATCGTGATTTTCTTCGTTTTTTATGGGTGGACGATCCCTTTAATGAATCTCCAAATATTGTTGCCTATAGATTTAATCGTGTTGTTTTTGGGGTAACATCTAGCCCATTTATTTTAAATGCCACAATTCGTCATCATTTGTATACGTATTTTGATAATGTTGATTTTATACAATCTATATGTAAGTGTTTATATGTAGATGACTTAGCCTGTGGCTCTGGGGCCTGTTTCACGAAATTTTAACTTAAGATAAAATCCAAATTTTAGTACATACTTAAATCTGATTGGCTAAGCGCTAAAATCAATCTAATACTATCCAATCGAATTACTAAAATCGGATTTTATCTTAGTTAAAATTTCGTGAAACAGGCCCCAGATAGGTTAGAATCTTTATTTGACGTTTGTAAACAACTTAAGTTATGTATGAAGACAGCAGGATTTAATTTAAGAAAATGGAAAAGTAACTCCAAAGATCTAATGAATATGTTTGAGCAATGTAAAGAATTTGAGTTAGAAGACTGTAATTCCGACAATTTAATTAGAGAAGATGATAGTGGTTATAGTAGTTACTTATGTGATACAGATTGTAACAGTACTAATGTATTAGGTGTAAAATGGAATTGTGATTTAGATACTTTTCATTTTGATTTTAGTAAGATGTTACAATATATTGATAATTACGAAACATTAACTAAACGTATTGTATTAAGTTTTACTGCCAAATTTTTTGATCCATTAGGTATTATATCTCCTATTGTTGTAATGTTTAAGTTGTATTTTCAAAATTTATGCGAAAAACACATAGACTGGGATGACGCTTTAGATAATGACTTTAATCGTTCGTGGACGAAATCATTGAATAGATTACGAGATGTAACCGAGATATCATTTAATCGCTGTGTTTGTAAAGAATTGAGTAACGCAACTTCTATACAGCTTCATGTATTCGCAGACGCTTCAGAAAAGGCCTATGGGGCTTGTGTCTATTTAAGGTGTGAGCATAACGGTATTGTACATTGTAATTTGATTGCATCAAAAACTAGAATTTCTCCTATTAAGAAACAGACGATACCACGCCTTGAGTTGTTAGCGTGCTTAATCGCAGCTCGACTAATATCGTGTATTAAAGATGCACTGTTTGATATTTTCGACCCTTCTGTTTATTACTGGTCAGACTCGCAAGTAGTTCTTGCCTGGATAAGAAACTCGACAAAAGAGTATAAACAATTTGTTAACAATCGGGTGACTGACATCAGGCGATTAACGAAAACAGATAATTGGTATTATTGTCCGACCAAAGAAAATCCAGCGGACATTTTGTCACGTGGTAGTGCGGCAAATGATTTGGTAAATAATGTACTTTGGTGGCATGGACCTCCATATTTGTTGATGACCGACGAAAATTGGCCAAAAGGCATAAATGAACAAATAGTAAATGATGATTTTCTGAGTGAAGTGAAAAGAACAACAGTTTGTTTAAGTGCGATGTCTGTTACAGCTAACGTTGAAAAGATTATTGATATAGCCAGATTCAGTACATTGTCAAAACTTTTACGTGTAACTGCTTATGTGTTACGTTTTGTGACTCAGATGAAACGCCGGTTGAAATTTGGTGGAACGTGTATGACAGACAGACAACTCGCTAGTGAAGAGATTTTAGATGCTGAGAAACTATGGTTGATTTGTATACAGAATAATTGTCGTAAAGATGACAAATTTCTTCAAAGAAAACATACTTTGAATTTAAAACCCGATGAAAATGGAATTTTGAGGTGTTTTGGTCGAATTGAGAATTCTTCACTTTCATATGACTGTAAAAATCCAGTATTTATACCTGAATACCATGCTTATAGTAAACTGTTGATAGATAAATGTCATTTGGATGTTAAACATAATGGAACTATTGAGACTTTAGTTCAATTAAGACATAAATTTTGGATATGTCGAGGTCGACAGGTAGTCCGAAATGTGATTAGTAAATGTATTATGTGTAAAAGACTTGAAGGAAAATCATACGGAGTTCCCGAGCCAGCACCTCTTCCTGGATTTAGATTAAGTGACACTTTCGCGTTTCAGAATGTTGGTGTTGATTATGCCGGACCCATGTATGTTCGAGACATATATTCTAAAAATCCAGACATGTATAAAGCGTTTATAGCATTATATACCTGTGCTTCGAGTAGAGCCATACATTTAGACCTTGTACCTGACGCCAGTTCTGGTTCATTTATTCGCAGTTTCAAGCGTTTTATTGGCAGGAGAGGTATACCTGTATTAATGAATTCAGATAATAGTTTGACTTTTAAGAATGCCGATGTAACTACATTCATTCAGGACCGAAGTATTAAGTGGCAATTCAATGTTGAGCGTTCTCCATGGTGGGGAGGTTACTTCGAGCGTTTAGTGAAATCGACAAAACGCTGTTTGAAAAAGTGTCTTGGTAATGCTCACTTAACGTACGAGGAATTGATGACTTTATTAATTGACATTGAAGGTGTTCTGAATTCACGCCCTTTAACGTACGTTAGTGATGAACTAATAGAACCTCTTACACCCTCCCATTTGATTATAGGAAGAAGAATATTATCAACTCCTTCTTGCGACATAGATATTATCCAACCACAAACCAAGGCATCCGAGTGTAAGAAACGACAGCTACATATGAAAAATGTTCTTTCTCATTACTGGAAAAGATGGAGAACCGAATATGTGACCGGATTACGCGAATTTCATCGAGCTAAGATAAAGACTGGACCTTTAATTTCGGAAGGTGATGTCGTACTTGTTTACGATGATAAAGTTTCTCGATTAAATTGGGAATTGGCTGTTGTAGAAAAGACTTTAATGGGTAAAGACAATCATGTTCGTGCAGCCGCAGTCCGTACACATGATTCGCAAGGAAAATTCGTGACTTTAAACCGACCTGTACAAAAGTTGTACCCACTTGAGCTTGCGAAAGACTAAATTGACTTTTAATGTTTGATCTTAATTTTATTAAGCTGTTTTGACTAATCTTTGAGTGTAATAATATTTGTATACACGTTCATTATAGATTATTAATTATAGGATTTCGATTCTTTAGTTAAAAATAATTTTGATTTATGTAATTGACCTTACGTCAATTAGGGGGGAGTGTGTTGTAGAGTGAACGATACGAGTGTCTGGATGAGTGTCTGGATGTTCGAATGCGTTGCTATGGTATACAGCACGTGCAACAGGCTCGTGCAACAGTGTGAGTAAAGATTGTAGATTCATGGAGACTGACAAGACGACAGGCCTAACCTGTGTTGAAATGTGAAATTTTTGACTTTATATTGATGAGTATAGCTGGTGATATGTATAATAAAGATAGATCTTGACTATTAAAATACTATTGTGTATTTCTTACGAAAATAGATCCCGTTTTCACAACACCCTTTTTATAGAAGAATGAACTTTTAGACTCTTACCAACCCCCACTCCTTACACATTAAAGACTCCTCCTGACAAACTTTTATCCACATTCAACCACGTGATTCAACTGGGTATTAAATTTACATATTCCGATTTTATCTTCTATGAAAATTTTACGATGATGGTTTTATGTTTATTCTTAGATTAGTATTTATTTTGGAAAACGATAAAAAAAAGTTCTAACACAATCTAATTAAAGCACATATCATATTTTGTTTCGTTTATGTAGTTCAAGATTTCGTTTTATTTGTCTTTACTACACTAGGATCAGGAAGATTTGTTATCATTGACGTGCTCTGGATGATGTGAGGTATTAGCCAATGAAACGGTCTGTTACGGCGAGTTCTTGGCCTTTCGATGTACGGAACTGTGCGTAAACCACTAGAAACGTCAACGCTTATTGATTAATCAATGTCCGGCGTCATAGGGTCAACAGCCGCTCGTTTGACCCCTGACGTGAACTCCCACTACAGCTTGTCACATCTTCCTGTAGTGTAGGCCATCGGAAGTATACAAAAAACGAAACGAATATAGATCTGTATTTTAATCAGATGGTTCTAACGTTTAAAGGAGACGGTCCGCATGTTTATCTCGGGGAACTTGCAAACGCACGTCCTCGTCTTTGGAGCTACCCCTTTGCAACTATTAGACTTCGTCATTGATGAGTATGATTAAAACATTCCGTTCTGGTACTTTAACATTTAATAGGTTTTATAGTATGCCTGGTCATCCATTTTGACGTGTTATATACGTCCATATTGGATTCCATTTTAATTCCAGTGATTAAAGATAATCTATTTCAAGACGGAATCGATGAATGTTAATTCAGTGTAAACACAGACAGTAAGGTTATAGGTGAAGTCTTGTCACTTATTCGGGAAGTGGTGGTTGACCGAACGACTGAGAGTGACCTGAGAAATCCTCCATATTTTGGTTTTTAATGGTGTAGGCTAACTAACCCCTGTCATTCGATCGAACTGCCGATTCCCAACAGCACGAGATCTGACGTTGCGGCTATACGAATACCTGACAGGTTTGCAGCCCAGAAAATCGTGGTGGCGATGTTTCGTCAATTTGTTTAATTGAATATCCACAATGAATCATTCGCACGATCTGTGCCAAGTGCCAAATTGGAAAAAGGCCTCAGGCCTAATTTGCTACCCTTGTAAAATGACGCGATTAATATTAATACTATTACTATATTGACTAATCCATAATTGAAGAACGTACGGCTCTATTCGTTGGAACCTTCTAAAAACACATATGTATGAAATACGAATGTATATACCAGCATCAATATTGGTTGAATTGGACAAAAATCGAATACTAATTCGTGTTTTAATTTCGAATATTATAAACGTATATACTCGATTGTCTATTTAGCGGGGATTAGTGAGTATTGTCACTGGTAAAGTCACTGGTTGACGGAATCTAAACTAGTGAACGTTGATCCCAATTATTTTATTTGAACCTGTTTCTTGCCTTGGTATTATTAGATATATCTACTGAAAAAGAATCGGTTTCAGACGGTATATATGACCCTGAGTTAGAAGTCGGAATCAGACCAGCTATTTGATAATCTCGCTTACGAACATGGACGTAACAGACTTTTGACAGTTACTCAGTCATAGCCAGTTGATGTTCTTTTTGAAATATTTTCCACGTTACAGACGCCCCTGATTCAAGTCCTTCTTCTCCATCCGGGCTAATGAAGATAGGACAATATAAAGACAACAAAGTTATTTACTTGACCTACATCTTTTAAGTACGCCTAACCTATTCATTTTCTAACGATCAAATTTAAAAGTTTCTGTTTGTGCTAGCTAACATGAAGCCATTGTGACATCTTCACAAAATCATCCACACTTTAAATTCTATTATTCGGTGAAACCCATATAAGGCATCATTCATTGTCATGTCGTTAAGGAAGGGAAAGAAATTATAGATTGTGCCGTAAGAAATGGGGGTTAACGTCCACTCGACACAAACTAGGTCATTTCGGGACTAACATAATTTGGTTTAATTTTATCTCCATAATACGCTTAAGGTAAGGAGCGTGGTTTTGACTCCATTGTATGTTACCCTACTTCTTGTCACGTACAACCGGGGATTCAAAACTACGCCAGTTGACTCAATTATAGATCATGCCGTAAGAAATGGGGTTTAACGTCTTCTCGACCCAAACTAGGTCATTTCAGGACTAACATATGGCTTAATTTAATCTCAATAATTCGCTTATGGTAAGGAGCGGGGTTTTGACTCCTTGTTTGTACTTTGCCCTACTTCTTGCCACGTACAACCGGGGATTCGAAACCACTCCGTGTAGTTGACTTAATGAAAGGCTTTATAATACAGAGTGCACGTGCTAACAATTCGGTCACACACACCCACCCCCACCAATGGCCATCAAACACCAAATGGTATTTTTAGATTGTGTATATTACCCAATGCAGATTTTCCTTCGGGTGCTTTGGTTTTGGTTGACGACGAAAACGATTGGTATAACTATTAAATGGCTTCTACAATAATTAGGTTCTAGCTGTTTCAATAAACACTCTTCTCGTAAATATGGGTTTCACGTCCTGGTTTACTGTAAGAACTTAGTCAACAGAGACTGGCATATGCCACGTAGTGTGCTATAATGATGAGAGAGAAGGGGACGGAGATAGTGGGGAGGAGAGGGGGGGGGGGTTAGACGGTAACGTTCATTCGACAGTCGACACAAACTATGCCATTTCGGGACTAACAATATATGGTTCAATTTTATTTCAATAATTTGCTGGCGCGAATGGGTCTTAAGCATTAAGATTAAACTGGAGAACCCGGAGAAAACCCACGAGTTTGGACAGGCGACTCTACTCCTTGTCACTTGCAACCCGGAAATCGAAAACACGCCAGTAGACTCAATGACAAATCTTAATAGCCAACGCGTACTAGTTAACAATTCGGCCACACACACCCATATTTATGATGAAAGGTTTGTCGGGAAACTGATCCTTGACAGACCCCCAGTCCGGCACCACTGACAACCAAGCCGGAACTTTCTTGTTTAACGTCCTACTTTTCTGTTCCGACTGGGCTAATGATGACGGGTATATACGCCATACAATGAGCTATGGAGGACGTTTTACCCTAATAAATATGGAATTCCAACTGTCAAGGGTTCTTTTACGTGCTTGCTAATGGGTACACAGGACCTAGGATTTTTGTCCGATGCGAACGTCCATAAGTTGTACCTTGCCAGGCTATCTGTCCTGTACCACTGACCACGTCGGAGATCCGGGTGAACTTGTGACCCCCATGTTAGCGAGCCAACTTCTTAGTCACTGAGCCAGAACAACAGGGCTAAAACCTTGTTTCATATCAATTTCAATGATTGTATTACTGGATATATTGGGGAGTGTAAATATATTCATCCTCCTTACATTGTAATCCATTGGATTTAAAACCACCAATTTAAAGAATTCAAGAGTAAATCTGCCTAATTGCAGGACTTTCTGTAGGCCTGAAATGTTATCTAAATTTATAATAAGACATTTATTAACATATCAAGACCATAATCAACTGTCGATGTCATCGTTATCCTGCGATATATTACTGTTTTAGAACCCGATTTGCTAATCAGGACTATGTTTTTAATAGTACCAACTTTGGTAATGGTGACCGGGGCTAGGCCAAAAATTCAATCGCTAAAATCTCGGTTCAGGGTGGATTAAGTTGACAGATATTTTCAGCAACTTATTATAGTGAGAACTGCCAGTTCTTTATCTAATCTCCCATAATGTATATTTAACTAATTGCTTATTGAGAATGTCCCGAGCAAATATAATTTAATGATGAGAATATACTACACGAAAACTTGACTCGAGCCATCCACTATAAATCCTCCACGGGTACGTTTATTGCTTAAACATCAAAGATGATAAAAATTTGATGAAAAGTACTTCCTCATTCATTTAATCACACCTTCTTACCTACATTAATTATTATAATTTAGTTCTGTACCATTAAACTAAATACACGGTTTGGTTAAATAGGATGAAATAAACTGGTATTTTGCATATGGAGTGAGTATGACGCTGGCTCACTAGCGAGTTAATGAAGAAAGGTATACGATATGCCAGGGCATCAAAGTTACAATCTCCAATATTTTCGATTTCTAAGTGCATACTCAAAGGCGCTTTACTCTGACAGCCCCCCCCCTTTCCTACAACACTGACCGGACGAAAAGCATGCTTGAAAAACCATGAAGAATGTGTGACAACTCCCTATTATAAATATAGGCCTAACATAACTTCCTATTATAAATATAGGTCCAACACAACTCCCTATTATAAATATAGGTCTAACACAACCCCTATTATAAATATAGGTCTAACACAACCCCTATTATAAATATAGGGCTAACACAACCCCCTATTATAAATATAGGTCTAACACAACTCCCTATTATAAATATAGGTCTAACACAACCCCTATTATAAATATAGGAGTTCCAACACCCCCACCCCTATTATAAATATAGGTCTAACACAAGCCCCTGTTATAAATATAGAAATTCAAACACCCCTATTATAAATATAGGTACAACACAACTCCCTATTATAAATATAGGCTTAACACAACCCCCTATTATAAATATAGGTCCAACACAACTCCCTATTATAAATATAGGCTTAACACAACCCCCTATTATAAATATAGTCTTAACACATCCCCTATTATAAATATAGGTCTAACACAACCCCCTATTATAAATATAGGGGGTCCAACACAACTCCCTATTATAGAAATACACGTAGGTCTAACATAACCCCTCTATTATAAATATAGGGCCAACACAATCCCCTGTCCAACACAACCCCCTGTTACAAATGTAGGAGCCCAAACAGAGACCCTGTTAAAAAAAAAAATAGGAGGCTCAACACAACCCCCAGGTTCAAAACATCGCCCCCATGTTATAAGAATAGGTCCAAAAAAACGTTGAGTTTCTCGCGAACCGAAGAATCTGATATATATTTAAAGGGACAATAACACTCTTGCTGGCTTGACAGGTCCAGAAAAAAAATCAGCCTTATTCTAACTATTAGATGTTTAAGTGTTCTACCTGTTGTGTAAATTATCCATTACAACCTATCTTGCCTGTCCAGAGGGTTCGAAAATATGTTTAAATCCAAGTTGCATTTGGAAGTGCTTACGTAAGGCTTTCCAAACCATGTAACGGCATGTAGTTGAATTTTTCCAATTTTTAAAATTAGGTGGGTTAGGATGAAATTTGTATCATTTATTAATTGGAATATTGTAAAATAGTACAATTTGTTGAACAGAATAAAGATTGGGACAAATTATTCAGTTACAACAAGAGTGTTATTGGGGCTTTAAGTATTGAGAAATGTATACTGTGTTGTTATCTCTGTGGCCATAAAATCATAACATTTATTTAAATGACCTCCGTGTCCTGACGTATATGTATGAAATAATACATCATAAATAAATATTGGTATTTGATGACCACAAAGAAAACAACACAATTCTCAATACTTAAATATATATCAGATTCGTCGGTTTGCGAGAAACTCGACGAAACATGGCTCAACTCTGAGAGACCTTTTACTCCTACTCAACCCTTAATGCGAACAAAATATGTCGTTCGGACAATGTTTAGTATGTATACTTGAATACCACCAGGAGTTCATCGGAAATAGATAATACTAGCATTGTTTAACAAGCAATTGTCGAGACATTATTGTACTCTCAAACAATAAGAACACGCATTGGATTATAACGTGTATATTAATAAGTCATACAGGTACCGTTTATGATAAATGCTTAATCCGCGTCCCTATTTTGTATGCATTGTAGAGGTTGGAGCTCGATTCAATAGACATATAAGTGTTCCATTGTCTCTATCGATTCATTGCCGGATACATACGTTTTGAATTGTTTCCCGTCTTTCTTTCAAAACAAATCAATGTTAGTATATCGTGCAGATCCCCGGTCTTTCAAAATAAATCAGCTTTAGTATATCGTACAAATTCAATTTCTGTCAAAAAACTGATCAATTTCAGTATATCATACCGATACCATGTCTTTCAAATCAATTTCAGTGTATCACACACATTCCATGTCTTTCAAATCAATTTCAGTGTATCATACACATTCCAGGTCTTTCAAAACAAAATAAATACACATTCCATGTCTTTCAAATCAATTTCAGTGTATCATACACATTCCATGTCTTTCAAATCAATTTCAGTGTATCATACACATTCCAGGTCTTTCAAAACAAATCAATTTCAGTGTATCATACACATTCCATGTCTTTCAAAACAAATCAAATTCAGTATATTTTACAAATTATGAGTTTTTGAAGTAGGCCTATGCGTTCCCTTGTTTGTGTATTTTTTTTTGTTACCAAGGAAACAAGAACACGCCTCGTCTCAAATTAATTAGGACTTGATTACCCAGTGACATTTTGTCTGTAGCCAGTGGTATTATTAAACAAAGGGGCTTGGAATCAGAGATATTGTGAACATTGTGCCCAATATTGCACTGATTCAAGTTCTTTCCGCATATCCCCAATTAAAAGTAGTGAGTTTGTTTGTTTTGATCAATCTGATTAAAACACAGATCTTATTTCGTTTAGTTTTGTATAGTTTAAAATTTCATTATACTTGTCCTACTACACTAGGATCTGGAAGTGTTGTTATCATTGACGCTAATGTAACGGTCTGTTACGGCGAGCTATTGGGGGTGAGGTGCACGAAACTGTGGATAACCTACTTGAAACATCAATGCTGATTGGTTAATCAAATGTCAAAGCTGCTCGTATGACCTCAGACGCGACCCCCCAAAACAACTGGCCAGATCTTCATGTAGTGTAGACCATCGAAAGTATAAACAAACGTAACGAAATATAGATCTCTATTTAAATTAGATTTCTAATGTTACCTAACCCAATAACTCCACACAATAATCCGTTTCTGGGCTACTTACCAAAAAGTGATGGTGGCATGCGTTGGGATTCCAAAGACCGCCAAAAATGTCAGAAGTTTCTGGATGTACAAGATCAACCATCATTGGCGGACTGGGTCTGAAAATACTGGTTGCCAGGAGACAAAGCGGCCCACCTACCAATACAATTCTATCATTTAATTTTTAAAATGAATAAATTAAATTTTTATAGATTTATATTGTAGATAATAGTAATTATCATAACCCCGGAATACAATTGAAGATATAAAAGAACTTTTATAATATTTTCATGCTAATAATTATTTTCTAATATTTATATATTTTTTTGATAATTTATATTTTAAATATAGTGTCTAATGTCTTATACCAGCCCGCCACTGTCAACTATTGCCAGTCTCTTTGGTGTATAAGATCAACCAACAGTTCTGTTAATCTCTGATACTCTAGAAGCACAAAACGACGTCTTAGATCACATATGAGAATCCAGACGATATTAAGTTTGACATAAAGTCGAATGTAGACGGATATACCGAAATGAACTGTTTCAGCATGACCGACTATTCCATAGTATAATGCTGATTGACAACCTACTAACTATGTATTTGCAGTTTTCTACTGCAGGCGATGACCGTGATGGAAACTGTCTGTAAAAAGGCCACAGGTTTGTTGCTTAATGATAAATCTAAATGAGGAATATAACCATGTGGGTCAAGTGGATCCCATGTTTGTCAATCTGTGTCCATACAAGGAACTGGACTCGTAGTATAACCAACTGAAAGACACCATCTCAATCGATACTTGGAATACAAAAGTAGACATCACTGTCAGCTTTGTGGTATACGGGGGTATGGTGATATGGTAGTAGCCTAATGCCTGCATTTTAGGGAAGAGAAATAGGGTTTAACGTCCACTTGACACAAACTAGGTCATTTCGGGACTAACATATGTTTGTGAGTAGGGATCTTTAGCAGTGCTCGTATGGGTCTTTCGCAGTCAGGAGAAAACCCACGAGGTTGGGCAGGCGACCAACTCCTTGTCACGTACAACCGGGGATTCGAAACCACGCAAGTTGACTCAATGACAGGCTTTATGATACTGCGCGCACGTGCTAACCATTCGGCCACCCAACCCCCAACGGGGTATGGTGCTAGAGTAGTGGTCTGATACCTGCATTTTAGACCATGGTGGAAATCACTGAGTCACGTGGCATGATTTCTATTCTCTTCTTGTACGTGACAAGGAGTATGGTCGAACGCCAACATCGTTGTTTTTTCTCTGGTTCCCCGGTTACCCCGACTGCTAAAGACCCATACGAGCATGTGAAATAATTGTGCTGTATGTTAGTCCCAAAATGAGCTAGTTTGTGAACTTTAAACCCCATCTCTATCTCGCTCCAAAAGCGTTATTAAATATTAGATACTATCTTGAAAGAGTAATCATATCTCCGGGGTATTGAGCTTCGAACGCGGAAGCCGACTCTTAACATGAAGACATTGCCACAAGGCGAGTCATCAGCGGAGTTGTATAAATGCAAACAGAAATGTTAGCTGCGGAGGCAAGTTTTATGAAGCGATATATCAACAGTCATTAAAGTAACAAGTCTGATCAATGTACAAAGTAAGTGAAACCACAGAATAATACCACGCACAGAGGCGTAGCTACAATGTGTTCTGCCCCCGGGGATGATTCAGTGTAACCCCACCCTTTCAGTACAACAACAGAAACACCCTTGTCATTAATTTATATCAGTAAGCAGTGTTTTCATGCTAAATTAAAATTTTCAGACAGAAAAAAAACATGTCTACCGGATACCAGTGCCACCATCAAAAACTATCACACTGGACGAACCGCCACTACCGAACCCGCCCCACGTAATACATATTTCATAATAATTACTTAATATAATAATGTTCTCATATATTGAGCTTTATTTGGGTAAAATAATAACTATTTCTGGACAACATTTCAAATACGATAAAGCACGCATTCATACAAATCTATTATTACGAAAGTAGACGACAAACATTTAAAACATTGACGATTACTAGGGAAACAGTGTATTTAAAACAAATATAATACAAAAGAAACCCACTCCACGTGGATCTGAATAAATATATTTTTTATAACATTGTTAATGGTTATATGCAGTTATACCCTGTGACCTTCTGTAATGTTCTGTTTGCATCAATTCCGCGCTAAATATCACTTACAATGTAATAAAAGATTATATTTTAAAAGCATGTTGATTCCTCGCCAGAATTCTGGTGCCACAGAGACGAATATTTCTATTTGATAAAAGTTTATCAATTGTCTTTTACAAAATAGCGATTTAATAAAGGCATGCATTTATTTATAACGATCTGTGTTTCTAGCGCCATACACCCATTAGAAAATGACGCCAATGTGACGATAACCTTATATTCAATTAAGACATGGGTTCATATTAATTTTCGGACGTGGAACACACCACCAGCACGGCAGCAGATTAAGGGAATTGCAGTTAAGTTGTAAAAGATTATTTGACATTAACCATACCATGTGATTCTGTCAAACCGATCTCCAGTAATCGGAGTCAAATTCATCTTAATGCCATCGTAACAACACACATGGATTCTGGGCAAAAACAATGGTGCATTCGTGCATTACGCCAAGTCAATAAAGATAATCGAGCTCGTAACGCTAGTGGAATTATTGGAGCAGAAACGTCTTACCATAATACAATAGGCTTTAAACTAGGGAGAGGGAGAGGGAGAAATGAGGGTTGACGTCCACTCGACACAGACTAGGCCATTTCGGGACTGAAATATGGTTTTAATTTTATTTCAACAATAATTCGCGAAGGGGTCTTTAGCAGTGGAAGGAAATCTAAGGACCCGAAGAAAACCCACGAGGTTGGACAGGCTATCCCAGTCCTTGTAACGTACAATAGGGAATTCGAAACCACGCCAGTTGACTCGATGCCAGGCCTTATGATACAGTACACACGTGCTAACCATTCGGACACCCAACCCCCCCCCCCCCCCGAGTTAAACTAGGAGTCACAGTATGCACAGATGATACAAAACACCCCCATACGATTAGCTGATTTAACTCTAAATGATACATAAACCTGACACAGCAGTGTATTCATTAAAAGAGGCTCAATATAGTTTATACTTAAATATCTCATTCAAAAAATGGAATCGGCCGTTTAAATGATGAAAAAAAACCCCAATACAGCAGTTTATTTTTTACAAGAAGTGATAATTCCTCACAAAAATATCAGTTTATATTAAAATATGCCATCCAGATATGAAAATGACCGCATTTCTTACTTGCGATTTGATAAAAAAAAAATTGCCCTAATGTTTTGTGGTAACTGATAATATATTTTCTTATAGATAGTTATATTATAATATATCATAGATGGTAGGGTGTTATTACAGATAAATAACATACTTACATACTTCAAATAACAACTTCTGATTAGTTTTATGTTTTATGCGATAATTTCAAAGAAAATACAATCTTTAGTAGGCCTATCATTAACATTCCCCGTTATATACACCTCAGCTCTTTTACCATGGTTTCGTAATTTTACTCTAATTGAAGGGACATTATGCAAAAATTATATGATAATGGGTCACCTCCCCCTTCTATGGATATGTCAATACTGTAGGATAATATTATGTTGTAATACATGAGGAAACAGATTATGAAATTTATCACACAAGCTATATCTACTGTAGAATGTATTATTGGGTGATAAAATTATGTTGTAATACATGAGGAAATAGATAATTTACCAAAGAGTATAACCTTTAAAACTGTCCGTTCCAATAACTCGCTTGTGTCTGAAGTGGAAGGAATCTGGAGAAAACCCATAATCGTTTTTACACGCATACCTTCCCCCCACACACATACCGAAAGTACCCCCTTAATACAGTTTCGACCAAAATGGCCCACGTGCGGTCGTTGTGCATTCGTATTACAGACTTGAATGCAACGTCAAGGTCTTTATCTATGACCAAATTACAAGAAAGAAACGTATAGTTTGTTATGACCTATAGAGTAAGCCATAAGTTCTGTTCATATTCAATGTCAGGGGATTTTGCAACGGCGGTGCCATGGCCCAACCACGTTTAGTGCATTAGTTCTCTTTATATTAGTTCTGGCATATCATTCAATGCATTAGTTATCTTTATATGGGTTCTGGCATATCACTCCCAGTGCATTAGCTCTCTTTATATTAGTTCTGGCATATCATTCCCAGTGCATTGGTTCTATTTATATTAGTTCTGGCATATCATTCAGTGCATTAGTTCTCTTTATATTAATTCTGGCATATCATTCAGTTCATTAGGTATCTTTATATGGGTTCTGGCATAATATCGTTTCCAGTGCATTAGACCTCTTTATATATAACGCATCGATGTCTCATCTCTAGAATTTCATGTTTTCTTGCAAATATGCCATGAATAAGACTTTATTAAAATATCAAGATAAAGGAGACCCTACTAACAGAAATGTCAACTAGCGAAAGTTCATCTACAGTTCTATGGGATTACACGTCGCTTTAATCTGAGTCACAGTTATTTGAAATGAAAATTAATATCCTTTATATATTTACACAACCGATTAATCAGTTTTCTGTAAACAACTCATCTATAACGCATCCCATTCGTACTTTTACCGTTAAAGATGCATTCTGTAAAAGCCAAATCTTCCTATTGCAGACCTTTCTGTCAGCTTTTAGATATTTATTTACATGACAAGCATATTATCAACTCTCTAGCTCATCGGTAGGTAAAGATTTAAATGGATCCAAACACGAACAGCATTGAATAAGTGGATTTAAAAATAGGAAATCGAGACTAAAGCAAGAACGACCAGCTCTTTATCATTTTTGAAATTGTTCCATATACACCCAGAGGGAATTATAATAAAAAATAATCTTTATTCGTTATTTTATAAATCACTACAGTAATCGTCTTTCAAATGTTTTGTAAACTCAACATTTATACTAATTTTAATCCGATTAAATCAAGCCAGGGGATTATCTACTTTCATTTTTTTATTTATTTTTCTTATTTTTTAATTAAATGATAAATAGTCAATCTGAGTAAATATTCGATATGTGGTTCGGCATGCAGTACGAACTCCCAACCAAGTGTTTTTGTGCTGACGTCATAAGGGCGTTCGGTACGTCAATTTTCTATTTTGTTTTCGTATTTCTCAATTAAATGATTAATACTCAGTCTGAGTACATATTCGGTATGTGTTACCACATGCAGTACGAACTCGGAAGCACCAAGTGTTTTTGTGCTGACGTCATCACTCCGTGTGTTGTTATGATCGAACATAAGCGGCGTTCGGTTCGTCAGTTTTCTACAAAGAAATTGGGAAAGTTCGTGGTTAAAACAGAAGGTACGAAATCGTGATTTTCTCGCTGATTTGTGGATGAAATTCGTATTTATGCAGTTGTATTGAGAGTTTTAACATTTACAACATCATACTTCGGACTTTTTGGCGGACACGGTAGCCTGTCAAAACCGAAGTACGAACGAAGTATGAACGTGAGTTCGTAGTTCGTAGTAATTGAGTCAAGTGGTGTGGTTGCGAGATACCCCCCCCCCACACACACACACACCCTCTCTTGTCGGAGGTTCTAGCAAGGGGCAACTTATAGTCATTCGGATGGGAAGAAAAACCGAGGTCGCGAGCACGTAAAAGATGCTTTGAGAGCTGGAATTCGAAGTAACGTCACTGTCACAACACACTGCATGGCGTATGTTCGTCTTCTTTAGCCCAGTAGGAGCAGAACAGTGGGACGTTAAATCGGAAAGCCGAACCCGGTTAAAATATGACAATAAAGCTATATTATTTAAAAGTCAAAGGTTCTTATTCCAAGATATCAATATTTATGTATATGTATTTTTTACGCATGCTCTCCAGATAAGAATATGCGGTTACCGTCTGACATAGCTTGTAAAATATGTCTAGCCTCGTACTGGAGCGCATTATTGTTCACGATTCGTGTACCAATGGTTAAATGTGTAAGTCGTCTTAAATAAGCCCATCTTTTCCCAGTAAGATCACAACATTAATGTTGATTTTAATTGACAAGTAATTCGTGTTTTAATTGTCGAAGACTTTTGATGATATTGAGTTAGAGATTTAGCTACTTTAATATTGTGAAAGCCAGAATATCAACGTGAGACTGTGCTAACCACTAAAAATCGGTATCACCATATATATGCATACGAAAACTATAAAAAACATGAAGACCCTAACGAAATGATTCGAACTTCAGAACAATCGAAAATATAAAAGTACCATATTTGGAAACTACAAAAGTTTTAAAAACACCAAAGAAATGACGGGATCTTCAGAACTGGACACGCAAAAGTACAGAATCCATCTCCAGACTAAATATCATGACTGTCAAGGTACGGGCTATGTATATGGATTTTTTAAAAGTCTGTCAAAATCAAAGAAAGACACGAACTCCAGATTAAATATTCTTTTGAGTTATTCTTACAAAAACTATAAAAGTTTTAAAATAATGTCAAGGAAAAAAAAAACTCGATCCTAAAACTAACTATCGCGAATCACAAAGTAAGAATTATGCATACAAAAACTATTAAAGTTTGAAAAACGTTAAAGAAAAGACTCCACAAAGTACGAAAAAGTTTGACAAAGGTCAAAGAAATAACCCGGTGCCGAGACAACAAGTTTGGAAAAGGAATGTCTTACCTTGCGAACTCTTCGCATTTTATGTTTTTCTTGTTTTTCTTCTGATCCCATTTCGAATATTAAAAACCAAATAAACTTTTCTCCAAAATTCTTATGTTTTATGTATCAAAGTAACGTGGCGTAATAACATCCATTAAACAGCTGACGGCAATAAATTACAAAAAATCTGCTAAATAGCGATAGCCCATTGAACACATTTTAATTACGTATTAATATTAAGGCACAGCACAAAGCGAATGTCTACAGGCCATGTCTTAGAAAGCCATTCTGAAGCAGCAGTGGCGACGGTGAATCCCACTCAATAAAGCCATACGTAGAGGAAGATTTCAGTGAGTGTTAACTATACATACATCATTCCCTAGTCTAAACTACAGACCGACTACAGATTCATGTACAGTATAACACGATGGTTTGTATTGATTAAGATGCTTGAATTCATCTTCCCAGTAGTCCCTCCTAATGTGACTTACAACAGCAGCACGGAATTGGTTAAGATTCCTCAAGTGCCACACAAAGCTATACATTACTGTGTAAATTGACCAGATTTAAATAACAACAAATCATTACCAGATAATTATTTTTAGTAACACGAACTTACCGAGAAATATTATATATAAAAATATATTGTCACAAAAAAAAAATCAAATTTCGGTCTGACTCTCTACGATTCCGCTGTATGAGAACTAACCTTATAAGGGAGAGTTTGCGATGAACGTTATTATTTCGGATGAAAACAGAAGTTTTCCCCAGGCTAACTAGTGTGAAATACTCCGCAGAAGAGTTCTTATCAAACAATAGTCGTATTAAGCAATCTTTCTAGCACATTTGTTTATCACACGAACTGGCTGCAGGCAAATTATTACAAATAATTTATTTCTGAAAGCACACATTGTGAATTTCCAATTGACAGTACACACTAGATAGCAATAAGATAAAAGGAGAGATAAAATCTCACCCGAAATCGTCTGGTTTATGTCGAGCGGACGTTAAACCCCATTTTGTTATCGCTTTACTCGAGGGGTAGGGATGGCCTAGTAGTCTAGAGTGCCGCGCTTCGACCTCTGGTTTGCGGCTGTGGTTTCGAGCCTCTAGTGTGAGCGTATGTGACATGGAGATACGGGCGCCTTCTCAACCTCGTGGGTTCCTCCGGGTACTCCGGTTTCCTCCCACTACTAAAGACCCCAACGCGCAAGCGAATTATTGAAATAAAAATTGAAAAGCATACATTAGTCCCAAAATGACCTAGTTTGTGTTAAAAACAAATTTGAAAACCATACGTTAGTCCTAAAATGACCTAGTTTGTGTCGAGTGGACGTTAACCCCAATTTCTCTCCCTCCCTCTCTCTCTCTCTCCCTCTCTCTCTCTCTCTCTCTCCCAATCCCCCTCTCTTGCTTTACTCACTGATCCACCACGGCTCAGTTTAGCAACATATCTTATTAATATTTGATTAAGTGGATGATGTACTTCAGACAATAACAAGAACATTCAATTTCTAGAACAGGAACAAGACCATTAATAACACCATAAACAGCAATTTAGAGATGAATATTGTCATTTAATAATGAACTCCTACTGAATAAATGATGTTGTTATAATATTCACTATAATCATAGAACCTATTAAAACTATTTATTACATCAGTATAAATCGGAGAATAAAAACGGCCTGCTAATATTCATTGTTGTATATAGTCATTTCTAAAGGGGAAGTCCCACACTTCACAGGGCACCATAAATAAAAGACCATATACATGTGTAAGGCCTGGCATTGAGTCAACTGGCGTGGTTTCGTTCCCCGGTTGTAAGCTACAAGGAGTAAGGTCGCCTGTCTAACCCCGTGAGTTTTCTTTGAGTCATTCGGTTTCCTTCAACTTCTAAAACCCCTAAGCGCTAGCGAATTATTGAAATAATTACTACAATAAATCATTTCTGTGTCAGATTTATTTGTCCACCTTCTTTGATCAAACCAATCTAATTAAAACCAGATTGTAGTTTCGTTCTGTTTATTCGATAGGCCACTCCATTCATTTCTAAAAAACATCCCCCAGAACAGCAAAGTGATCCCCGGATCTGTGATGACAGCACAACAATGCCTTTTATCTTAATAGATATCCCAATAATCTCCAGTATCAAAGCGCAATTTTCTGTAACGTGTATCTTGATTGGTTGTTTGACCTGCAATCGACCAATCACAATATGTACATTACCAAAGAGATCATTTTTGGTGTCCCCAGTGGAGTCATTCCGTTCTACTCCACTATATCATCGGTTCATCTAACTTCTAAGGGGTATTCAAATTATCTCCCCTTGGTCGCAGCTTGATTCTAGGACCCAATCAAAATACAGTTTGCAAACCAGTCTTAGACCCATTGCTTACACTCACAGGAATAAGGCGGTTTGTTTGTTGCAGCAAGATGAGAGTTACTCCCCTTCGCCAATTCCCTTTGCATTGAACGATGTTTTGGATTGGTCGACAAGGGCAGATAATATGAATACATTTCTCACCCCCATGGATGAACCTAGAGGTTAGTGGAGTGGGACGGGAATGAGATCATTGCGGATAGAGAGGATAAAAGAGATCGATCTATAATAAAATGTATTCAGCGAAAATGACGGTGTGATGATTTTTAGACATAGAATCACGCAATAACAAGTTGGCGTTTAGATGATGTTTACGAAACGAGTTTCCATTTTACTTTAATTTATACTAATTTAAGACAAGATCCAACGAAAACAACCAATGAAGTGGTTTTCATTGAATATATAAATAAATAAATAAATAAATAAATAAATAAAACGAAACGCATTACAATATGAGTGTCATTGAAAAAGTCCAAAGGAGAATATTATATTTCTTCAATTATGTAACCCGATCACAGAAAATCTTTTTATTTCCTCAATTATGTCAATTAGAAATCGTCAAAGAAAACCCAAGTCGTCGAACTTCCTTCTTTGACTTTATGATTTTTATAAGTTAATGTATTCCTTTAAAGATAATAACTATTTCTCAATGGAAATAAGGTAACCAGGCAAGATGTCTTAATGAATGGTGTGGAAAAGCTTTACGTCTACTGTACACACGAAGGCTATAATTCAGAGAAGGTCAGCAGGAATAATTTTGTCACCTTGGAACAGAAAGGGAAATGTCTTTGTATGGATAATGCCGTTAAAGGAAATGGAGATTTGTTAAAGTTACTAGAATCAACGTTTAAAACCTTTCTAGACACGACCGTTCAAACACAGAACCAAATGGAAGATGGCGTTCATGAGGCTACTGGCGGAACTAGAACTACCAATTACTAATTGAAGGAAATATCAACAGCTTAATTTCGACACACAAAACAAACAAATTGATCGATTTTAACAAACACGTCGCCATTTTCAAACACTGCGACGCCATATTGAAGGATATTATAACGCTGATAACTAAGACACATTAAAGGGTCAATCCCGATAATGTTTCTGAGAATAAAGCTGCTTAATTTTGTGTTAAATCCCTTGAAAATCCCCTACCTTGGGGCCGAGCAACTAAAACAATATATGTGATATGTTTTCAACAATTGTAACCCACCAGTCTTTATCTGGAAATAGAGTCCGGTGTCCCAAGCTGTATTATGCGGTGATTGGATAAAACCAGACTTTTTTTTATAAAAATAACGTGTCAGGGAAATTTACTTTTTGTTATCAAGTACAGCACATTGACCATTCACCGTGTATACCTCTTAATGAACGGGAATCGATTATCGGGTCACCCAACGAAAGAATTGACCCGAAATCTTAAAAGTGTATTTTGGCGTTTAAATTTCAAACGTACTCGGACTTTTATTTTTGAGACTCTGTTCAATTCGGGACTGTCCCTTTAACACTAAGTTTGAGTACTTGAACGACGGTATCTTGAATTTCTCTAAAAGTCGATTTTAAAAGTCTATATTTTATACGAATATGGAAGCACGCTAGTTCAGTGGAGGGCAGGCGTTTTCGGGTTCCCGTAAAAGTTTCTTGGAATTCTCTGTCCTGTTTTCCCAACTGTGGAGGATGCTGGAGCGAGGAGGACCAGGCACTTCCTCCCCGTGAAGACCGTAAACGTTTCTTGGGATTATCTATCCCCGTTTCCCATTGTCTGTGGAAGGTGCAAGGGCGAGTGCCTGGAAAGAGCAGTCATCAAGTAGTTCGGATTGTGCTAACATTAGAGATTGGGTATCGGGTGCACATATTGGCATGGACAGTGGCGGATTAAGCTCCACCAAGGCCTGAGGCGGCAGTTACTGGAGGGCCTATTTAAAATGGCGTGGGCCTAATCAATTTCGGGTCAGGGCCTATGTTAATTCCCGTTGGGCTTAAACACCACCCACCCCCACATTCATTGTCTATGCGTTTTTAATCGTAGCAGACAAGTCTAACAATTTTTTTTTTACAAAAACCTTTGGGCCTGAGGCTGCAGCCTCATCCGCCTCAATGATAATCCGCTACTGGGCATGGATGTAAAGGCGCCCTTGATTGTTTGAATTGTGTGTAGAAACTTTATTTACTCGATTGGTATAAGAGAGAGAACTGTACTCATTTCGGAATGAACCCTTTAGTAGCGAGAGGAAATCGGACGACCAAAAAACAACCCAAAGGCGATCGAACCTCTTGTCACGCACAGGTGTCGGATCGAAACCACAATGCCCTTTTCAATATCAGACCTTATGATCTAAAACGCGCGCTTTAGACACTCCGCTATGTAGTTGAATCTAGAAAAGGTAGGACAGATTGATTGGCAATTGACAAAGTTTACTCGTTCGGATTGAATGAAACATCGTTGTGCCCGTAAAAGAACCCTTGACAATTGGTATTTGAAATAAGAGTAGGCCGTAGTGACGCTGCCCGGGCAACATTTCATTAGCATAGTCGAAGCAAAAAAGTAGAACGTCAACCTGGCCTAAACCCAGGCAAAAGATAAACAACTATTAAATTCCAGATGTGAGTTCCACTCATCGATCTAGCGGCGCGATTGACGGATGCTGGGTGAAAGGGTATAAAATTATCTTTTTATAGCAGTAGGCCGGGTCCCCGATTCTAAACCGGCACAGGGCCCCGCTCCGTGTAAGCTGAGTTTTGCGTTAAACCCCATTTCATTTCAAATTAACACAACACTTCTCCTTTAACTGGATGTTATAGAGACCATTCAAGCGATCTAACTGAACAATTACGATGAAGAATTGCGCGTGTAGCTTTATATGACTGTAGTTGACATGAAGAAAATTGAAAGGGCTGTTTTCATGCATACAGCAAAAATAAATTGCTTATTACGTAAGCATAACAGTTGAGTTCTCCCAAGTCGCACAAAATAAATTACATATGTACTAGACTATTATCTTAAGTCCCCCTAGTAAATGAAACACACAACAGTTGCATCTCCAGTAAATCGCTTCATATTAGGCCTAGTCGATGAACAAGAAATACAATTTGGTTTGAAGTCTGATTTTCGTGCATTAACTGGCCTAATGAAAACGTTCATATGTTATGCAGCGTTCTTGGAAGGATTCTTTATTGCACGCCAAGGAGTACAGAGACTGGCTTCGGTAATTCGGCTAATCCATATAATATGAAATCTAGACATATCAATTACTGACTCAATGGCAGACCTTTTGATACAGCGCGCACGTGCTAACCATTTGGCCAATTAACAACCCCCTAATGACAAATCGCTCAATACTCGGTTCAGGGTTGATCAATTTGAATGAAGTTTACAGCAAATTCTCTTTACATTATCTAGGTTAAAACTATTATAGTGAGGTCTAGCTGCCAGCTCTTTATCTAATCTCCCATAATGTATCTTTAAATCCGATAAACAAGAGTATTGTAGATAAATTAAC
This sequence comes from Patella pellucida, assembly GCA_917208275.1. Lineage (NCBI taxonomy): Eukaryota > Metazoa > Mollusca > Gastropoda > Patellidae > Patella > Patella pellucida. The sequence continues at coordinate 72,532,130 of OU795039.1, forward strand.
ATTAATCAAACAGCAGATAAATCCACAAAATGTCAGAAACCTGACAAGATAGTTTTAATATAATAAAAAGGGACGACAAATATCGTTGTTGTAATCGTATTAAGATATATAGTTCTTAATTTATAAGCTTCTTAAATGATAGGCCTGCTGGAGGACGAGGCGTTGATAGCTGATGGAGAGACACCATGTCTCCCGTTATTTTTAATCTGTATAGGTTGAATCGAATGAATGTAATTTGTCGATCGCTGTGTTAAAATATTGGTATCAAAACAAACATAACGGCTACATTATCCCGTGGCTAAGTGGGTAAGACGCTGGCTCACTAGTCTGGAGGTCGGGTGTTCGATCCCTGCATTGGCCGAGAAAGTTCACCCAGATTTTCCGGCGTGGTTTCCCTTGTCAGTGATGCAGGACTGAGGGCCCGACAAGGACAGCTGTCGAGTCGTTCGGATGGGACGGAAACCGAGGTCCCATGCACATAAAAGATCCCTTTGCAGTTTGAATTCGATATAAGAGTAGGCCGTAGCGCCGCTGCCCGGGCAAAATTTCCATCATAGCACACTGTATAGCGATTGCCCGTCTTCATTAGCCCAGATTAGGAGCAGAACAGTAGGACGTTAAACCCCATTTCATTATTCTGCGGTTGGTGCGGAAAAGCAGAAGCCTACAAACCTGATTGACCCAACGCTGCTCAAATGCCTGGACACGCCCTTTCGTTTCGACAAGTATCCCCCTGTCTTTATCAAGCTTAATCTCATTTTGATTGTTATGAAATAGGCCGAGTTGCTATTTTTACATTCGATTGAAGAGCTTTGACAGGAAATGGATTTAGACACAACGGTTTGCTGGCTACGCGAAAACCAATACCCTGAATACAGACGTCTAATTGTATTAGTGGACAGTTTCACATATCTGTAAAACTGCGGGAACTGACAAGGATGTCATGGTCAGGATACCTGAAGACAGTGCTCAGTTCACCATATTACAAGACTAAAATGAGGATTAACGTCTACTCGACACAAACAAGGTCATTTCGGGACTAACACATAGTTCAATTGTATTTCAATAATTCGCTTGCGCTAGGTGTCTTTATCAGTGGGAGGAAACCGGAGGACTCGGAGAAAACCCACGAGGCTGGACAGGCGACCCTATTCTTTGTCACGTACAACCAGAGAATCGAAATCTCTCCAGTTGACTCAATGACAGGCTGTATGATACAGCGCGCACACACTAACCATTCAGTCACACACCCCCCCCCCCGCCTGAATGTCAAGTCCGTATAACTTTATGTGGCGTCGAATCAGTGCATATAAGATGACCAGTGAATCAATCAAAGAACGTTAGTGGCGATGGATTGGACAACCAGTGTGCCACCCACATTCAAGCATTGAGAGCTCATAGGTATATGCTGTGGAGAAGATAGAAAAATATCCTCGGACGTTACTTGATGAGTGAATGAATGAATGAAATGGGGTTTAACGTCCTACGCTTAAGCACCGTACCTGGGCCAATTGAAGACGGGCATACGCCATACAGTGTGCTATGAGGGAAATTTTTGCCCGGGCAGCGGCGCTACGGCCTACTCTTATATCGAATTCCAACTGCCAAGGGATCTTTTACGTGCACTCCAATTTGTACACGGGACCTCGGTTTTTCGTCCCACCCGAACGACTAGGCAGCTGTCCTTGTCAGGCCCTCTTTCTGCATCACTGACAAGGGGAAATCACGACGGAAAATCGAGATGAACTTTCTCGGCCAATGCAGGGATCGAACACTCAACCTCCAGGCTAGCGAACCAGCGCCTTATCCACTTAGCCACCGTGATCCCTTACTTGATGAGACCTACCTCGAAGGATCTTAAACAGCTGGAGATAAAGAAGTTCGTATCTATTTTAATATATTAATTAGGAAACTAATCTACTGTACAGAATGCCAGTTTCATGACAGAGAGTTGAAGATAATACTCCATATTGTTATCAAAGATGATGAACGGATATTTTCTGAGGAAGAGATTGAATTTAAATTAATGCTTGCTAGCCAAAGATGATTTCATGAATATATTTTCGACTGCTGATATTGGCCTGGACTCACTTGGTAGAGGGGGCGACAACCCCAGTCACCAAGAGGGGGTTGGGGGGGGGGGTCCTCATCAGGTCAAAGAGTGAAAGTAAGCTATTTTTTTTTAGATAAAAATGAATGGAGGTTTAGGGTTTTTTTTAATTTGAATTTATTGCCTTTAACTTAGTGGTAAAATATCTGCCCACTAGGCCTAAAACTTTTTTCTTGGGTGCATTCAATCAAAGAGTGGAATTTATGGTACACGTTGATCCTATTAATTTGAATAAAATGTTGATTTCAACTGTTTTTCATTATAAAATTACCCCTCTCCTATACTTGAGTGTTTGTGGGGTGGGAGGGGCAATGGTTAGCGCATGCGCGTTGCACCAAAAGGTCTGTCATTGAGTCAACTGGCGTGGTTTAGATTCCCTGGTTGCACGTGGCATGGAGTAGGGTCGCTTGTCCAACCTCGTGGCTAGTGGGTTTTTTCCAGGTTCCCCGGTTTCTTCCCACCGCTAAAGACTCGACGTGCAAACGAATTATTGATATAAAATTTAACCAAATGTTAGTCGCGAAATGGCCTAGTTTGTGTCGAGTGGACGTTTAGCCCCATGTCCTTCTCTTCCCTTGTACTAGAGTCCTGGGTTACATACAATCAAGGAATCTCCCCCGAGCACCAATCCGATATTACATTGAACATTACTTCAAATCGGATTCAAAGTTTATACGAGTGCAGCATACTTATAGGAAATGATACAAAAAAAAGATGTCGATTACATTTTATTTTTTACACATCCTCCTATGAGAACTATTGTTGATAAATGAATAAAACACTGTGAAAATTATATATTAACTGTTTGTTATTGTCAAATAAATGCCTCATTGTTTTTAATGATATTCAGATGTGATTTAAATGGTTAAACTAGTATCGTACAAACTTAAAGGGGGCTCCAAAAATAGCCTCATTCTTAGTACTCGATGTTTAAGTGTCCTACCTGCTGTGTAAATTATCTATTTCATCATATTTTACTTGTCCAGAGGATTCGAAAATATTTTAAAATCCAGGTCACACTTGAAAAGGTTTACGTAAGGCTTTTCAAATCATTTAGTTGAATCTTTTCATTTCATTTTTTTTAAATTCGGTGTGTTAAGATGAAATTTGTATCATCAATTAATTGAAATATTGTAAAATAGTACAATTTATTGACCAGAATAAAGATTGAGACATATTATTCAGTTACAACAAGGGTGGTAACAAGTTCTATATGATTAGTGATGAGACAAGCTTTATATGATTAGTGATGAGACAAGCTTTGTACGATGACCCTATAAAATTAGTGATGGAACAAACCCTATATGATTAGTGATTGGACAAGTTCTATATGATTAGTGATGAGACAAGCTTTGTACGATGACCCTATAAAATTAGTGATGGAACAAACCCTATATGATTAGTGATTGGACAAACCCTATACGATTAGTGATGGGACAAGTTCTATATGATTAGTTGTGAGACACGCTTTATATGATTAGTGATGAGACAAGTTCTATATGATTAGTTGTGGGACAAGCTTTATGCGATAAGTGATGGGACAAGCTTTGTACGATGACTGATGGGACACTCCCTACAAGTTTAGTGCTGCGACAATCTCTATATGATTATTGATGCGACAATCTCTATATCATTAGTGGTGGGACAGACAAGCTTTGTACGATTACTGATTGGGCACTCTCTACAAGTTTAGTGATGCGACAATCTATATATGATTTATATGATTAGTGATGGGATAATCTCTATTCGATTGGTAATGGAACAATCTCTTTACGATTAGTGATTGGACAAGCTTTTTACGGTTCGTGATGGGACAAGCTTTATACGATTAGTGATGGGACACTGTTTATATGATTAGTGATGGGACAAGCTTTATATGATTAGTGATAGGGATAATATCTATATGATTAGTAATGTAACAGACTGTATACGATTAAGTTTTGGTTACGAAAGACCAAGTAGGTGTCGGTTTGTTTATTAAATTAATTAATTAGGTTACTAATTTTGTTCTTACCGACCGTATCAACCAAACCGATTAAATTTCCACATTGACTTTGACTGAGAACGTTAAAAACAAGGCACATGGTCATCAATCAAAACCTATCAACATACATAATCCAATGAAATGGACAATTTTATTTCAAAGGTCAGTCTGTAGAGAAAAGTAAAATAGTGTACATCTATATCAGGCGCAAATCTGATTAAGGTACAGGTCTGTATTTCGTTTCAGTTTTTTTTTAATACTTTTGGTGGCCTACGCTACATGAAGATCTGACGAGCGGCTTTTGACCCTATTACGTTCATACATTGATTAATCTATCAGTGTTGACGTTTCAAGTGGTTTACCCACAGTTCCGTGCATGACACGCCAAGAAGTCGCCATAACCGACCGCTTCACTGGCTACAATCCCTCACTTCATCCAGAGCGCAGGTTATATAAAACGAAATTTGAACTATAAAAAAAGAAACGAAACGGGATGTGTGTTTTAATCAGATTGTATCAGCGCACACTACTTACAAGTGTTATAAACAATTTCTGAGAGACGGTGCTTGCGTGTCATGCCGCTATCTGATTTCGTAAATAAATGTAATGTTTGTATGATTGACACCCTATCTGTAAGTAAATGGCGTCTATTACAGGCAAGGCACGCCAATAATTGATCATGAATAATGATAGAGACAATCTGTGTAACAATTTGTCATTTTATCTATCTGGAAACAAAAATTACCAGGAAAATTTTATCAATATTTCTTCCCCTGTAATATACAGATATTCCTTCAATTAACATAAATTCTAGAAAAACAAATCCTCGTGATTTTTGTTTCCAGAACATTTTCCTCATTCCAAAAGCATTCTTCAAAATCAATAAACTTCAAAATATCCTAGAAACGGACTTGACTCACTTCCCAACAGCATATTTTACAAAGTGAAAGAGCGAAAAATAATATCTCTACTGAATAAAAGACATTTAAAGCGAGAATTTCATATTTTCTAAGAAAGTCAAAATATAATTATTTCTATTTCTTTTGCTCAATAGGTTATCAACTCACCAGTATACGACAATGGGCATTATTTCCCACCCTAAAATATTATAGTCACAGGAAATAATAACACAATTGCCTCCCTTGTTTTCCCATTGCCTCCCATGCATTAGGATCCCCAAACTTTGGAATTTGAAGTTGAAGATATTTTTGCCAATGTCTCAGCTGGCAATAGTGAATTATAGGATTAATAGGATTATTCTTTAACAAGGTAGGACTGTTTATGGATACCATCTACCTTAAGGCTTTATTTCAATATATTTAAAAAAAAATAACTTGAAATTTTGAAATTGGAACTTTAACTCCTCGCTGTCTCCACTGCTTATCAGCGGGAGCAGATTATGAGATTGTCAAAAATACAAAATCAAAAACTTTTATTGTAACGTGTGTGCACTCCGTAATACCCCTGGTATTAATTTAAAATGGACGATTCTACACGTCTATCAAATTTAGGGATAAAATGTTTTATTCAATTCTATAATGGACTCTTTTTTTAATCCTGTTATTTTATGGGATAAACGGCGGAATTACCAGGAATTGACGGATTATTTCTGTTTGCACATGCGCAGTTAAACAAAGGATTTTGGTCAAATAGAAGATGGAGTTTTACAGTGTACATGGTATTTATATTGGGTTATACTAGTGTTGGGGTCCATTTCAAAATTAAAATAAAGCAATTCCTATATTATTCTTTGAGTGCCAAATAAACTATATACATACTTATGGAAAACAGCTAATGATTTATTTAGGCCGTATGGACTACTCTTATATCGAATTCCAACTGAAAAGGGGTCGTTTACGTGCATGCCAATGTTTACACGGGGTCTCAGTTTTTCGTCCCGTCTGAATGAATAAACAGCTGTCCTTGTTAGGCCCCCCGTCCTGCACCACGGGCAAGGGGAAAACTCATCGAAAAATCCCGACGAAATTTCTCGGCCAGTGCAGGGTTCGAACACCCGATCTCCAGGCTAGCGAGCCAGCGCCTTACCCACCGTCCTCCCCCCCCCCATAAAAATGTAATTTATCTGATGTTAGTCTCAAATTGATTTACGTCATGTGATGATAAGACGTAAAAACTCTATTACAATCCTCCTCTTCATTTCATCCGTAACCATAGAGATAGAAATAACTCGACCCCATTCTATTTCATTCTAAGACCGCCCCTTTAACACAATTTAAACGGCCATTTTGCAGTACTAAACGACATTCAATCCGTAACCACCAAAGAAATAAACATAATGGTACGTTAGTCCAAAATTGACCTCAATATTGTGTTGACGGGCCGTTTCTAAACCCAATTTAACACAGTTTAAAGATTGGTTCCCAGCAAAGTATTTATCGGCTGGTTATTTCCAATAAAAGTATGTCAAATTTGGTATTTATGAAAAGTATAGACACCCAATCTTACTAGAAAAATACTAAATTACGCGAAAATCGCCCATGGGGCAAGGACTGGGCAATATTGTCAGGGATTCACTAACTGTCAACCCGACAGGATTTGCTGGCTTATTGTCTGCTAGCTTAGATCAGGGAGCAGTTGTTATTTCTTGCTCAAATGGTTAGGCGGTTTTGGGAACATTGCGGGTTGTCAGCGTACAAAATACCCTACAATTAAGAGGTGTAAAAAGAAGTTGACAGAAATAATTAAGAATTTATTTAGGCCTTAATAATATGGCAAATGTAAAGTAAGTAATGATAGATACATTTTGAAATATGGCAGACATTGCGTTCAACAACAGCTTACTAACAGCTATAGGTGTCCCCGGCGAAAACAGAGTTTTGAAAGGGAATTGAAGCAAATATTTGGTAGATTGGTTTCTTTAAATATGTGTTAGGAGCAAAATTCCTAAACGACATTCCATCAGTAACCATGATAGCAATAAAGATAATGGTATGTTAGTCCTAAATTGACCTCAATATTGTGTTGACAGGCCCTTATAAACCCCATTCCATCTTACGACCACCCCTTTAACACAATTCGAACCAATCATAACATACAGATTCCGATTGAGATTACAATTTGTTTTATGTCACTAGTTGCCGATTTTATTTGTTTTTAAGATGGCAGTTTAAAAGAGGTCGATGACCTTCTGCCTTTTAACATTAACCATTTTACATCGTATCTCTTATCTCTAATATCAAACAGGAAATTGGCGGGAAACCATTACATTGGCAGGTCTGCATATAAAAACATTCATCTTCATCCCGTTTGTTTATACGATCGTTTGATCGCTGTAACGTTATACAAAGTCAATTTGTTCGTACCAAAATAACCCAAAATGCATTGCGTACAATCTCGACCATTAGCCATTGAAGTATTTTTATCTCTTGTTATTCATCTGAAATAACTCGGCTCCTGTTTCACTCAACTGTCATAGGACAGATAACAAGAGAGACAGAGAGAGAGATGAGAGAGAGAGATTGGGTTGAACGTCCACTTTTATATCGAATTCTAACTGTCAATGGATATTTTACGTGCACGACAATGTGTACACGGGACCTCGGTTTTTCGTCCCATTCGAACGCCTTGACAGCTGTCCTTGTCAGGTCCCCCGTTCGGCATCACTGACAAGGAGGAAGCACGTCGGAAAATCTGGATGTCTTACCCACTTACCCCCCGTGACCTCACGATTCTAGAAAACAAACGGTTGAGAAGAGTGAATACGGTACAGATACAGGTCACTAAGGGGGATACTCGATTCACATTCCAGAACGTCCCGAATTGACAGAATTGTAATCAAGTGACGCGGAATTCATTCCTCCTATCACAGTTCTGTCAGTCCCGACAGCGGAGGTGGTGTGAGTATAGAATCGTAACAAATATGTTTCAGCTCCTTTTCATCGATTGACACTATTTTGGAATTTAATTCCGGAACGTTCAATCGAATACGCCCCTGATCTCACGAGAGCATGATGTGGAAAACAACCTTTACAATATTCTAACATGCATCTGATACAAATCTCTATGATCAGTCATGTTTGAAGGATGAAAGCCCATAGGATACAACGCAATCATCAAACGCAAAACATGTTATTTTGACTGTAAAAAACTGCCCGGCTTTATTGTGTAGCCATGTCGGTGGTGCGGGACGGAAGGCCTAACAAGGCGCCACGTATAATATTCAGACGGAGATCAAACGAGGTCCCTTGTGTACATTGGCAGTTGAAATTTGGTATAAGAGTAGATCGTAGTGCCACTATCCGTGCAAAATCTCTCGCATAGAACATTGTATGGCATATACCCTTCTTCATTAGCCTATTCGGTGCAGAACAGTAGGACGTTGAACCCGTTTCAATTCACTTAATTCTCTGTTTGTTTCGTTGTTCATCTGCTGCGATCATATTCGGACATAACAATGTCATTGATTGGTTGTATTGATATAATAAACAGATTTAGAAACAACACTATCATTGAATGGTTGTATATAATAGGGGGGTTGGATGGCCGAATGGTAAGCACGTGCGTACTGTATCATAAAGCCTGTCATAGAGTCAATTGCCGTGGTTTCGAATCCCCGATTGTACGTGAAAGGAGTAGGGTTGCCTGTTCAACCTCGTGGGTTTTCTCCGGGTCCTCCAGTTTCCTCCAACTGCTAAAGACCCCTACGCGCAAGCATATGTTAGTCCCGAAATCAGCTAGTTTTTGTTGAGTGGACGTTAAACCCCATTCCTATCGCTCTATCTCTATAATATAATAAACAACCAGACGACTCTCGGGTGTGGCACTGGATAATTTGAAGAGCGCAAGATTTACTTCCCCTTGATAACCAACAATCTTTTTACAACAGAGCAGCTTTAATTAACTATTCTTCTATATGTACATTATTTATGAATAACTCCAAGGCGGACGAGAAGTACTTTAAAGGGACAATAACACTCTTGCTGGATTGACAGGTTCCGAAAATAAAAATAGCCTTATTCTAACTACTAGATGTTTCAGTGTCCTACCTGTTGTGTAAATTATCCATTTTAACCTATCTTACTTGTCCAGAGGGTTCGAAAATATGTTTAAATCCAGGTTGCATTTGAAAAGGCCTACGTAAGGCTTTTCAAACCATGTTACGGCATGTAGTTGAAATTTTTCAATTTTTATAATTTAGGTGTGTTAAGATGAAATTTGTATCATTTATAAATTGGAATATTGTAAAATAGTACAATTTGTTGACCAGAATAAAGATTGGGACAAATTATCCATTTACAACAAGAGTGATATTGGGGCTTTAAAATGTTTTTATTAAATCAGTGCTGAAATCAGTGTGTGTTTCATACCTTTTATCTTTTCATCGTTTACCGTGAAACAAAGTAGTGCAGCTTTGCGGTTGCTCTAATAATTTTGGATATATTTATATTTGTCCAGAATTCAGTGTACCCAACAATTCTCGTGTTTATATTTAATTGATTATGTTCAGGGACTTCAGAGAATTCAGCCCGGGGACGTTCAATCCGTCTATCGTCCTGAACGTCTCACAAATCTTCAATTATTGGTTTATGAATGAATGAATGGAATGGGGTTTAACGTCATACTTTTCTGCACCAGGCGGAATACGTCACACAGTGTGATATGGGGAAAATGTCATCCGGACAGCAATTGGATTCTAACTGGCAGGGACGCTACAAAACACTCGACGCTGTTTATTGCTAGGCTCTCGATCCTGCACCACTGACAAAAGAGAAACCACATTGGAAAATCCCGGCCGACACCAGGATCAAACCGAGGACTTCCTGGCTAGTGAGCTAGTGTCTTACTCGCTGAACCACTACGGCTAACTAACTATTGGTTAATAGAATATAAGGAAGGCGATAAAGCAGACAGATAATCCAGTGCACACTTCATTTGTCTTAGTCCCGATCACGTGAAACAAGTATTAACGTCTCCACTTTTATTAGCTTGAGTAATTTGATTCGTGAAATTTAAAAGAAAGTAGTATTTATATTGTCGCTGTACTTACCGTTGTCTCGCTCAAGCAATCAGATCCTGTCAATCACGTGATCTAATGTCGTCCGCTAAATCCTTCCAATTATACGTCTTGCTGCTTCTGGCGTGTCAATCTTCAAAGTTCCGTCTGAAATATCGAGTTGGATCTGGTTATAACTATAGGCTAAAACAGAACACGATGGTTTCACCAAAGTCGATGTTCATTATGCACGTTTTTCACCATCGTTTTTACAAAATGGTATTTTGACGATAAAAAAACTCCTGTCGCTTCCGCTGTAATTATGGCGCCTTTATCTAATTATAATCGTTGCGCTTGTGAAGTGCAGATGTTAACGACTTCTTGACTTTTGCTACTTTTAGAAATTTGATTTGTGAGATTTCATAAATCAAATTTAGCTCAAATATTTTTTTTCAACCTTGGCATGTCCTCATTAATCGTTTGCTCAGCCAGTGTCATACATATACCGTGGCTACAAATCGACATTACAAAATAATTATCGGAGAAACATCCCGGATCTCCTAAATAAAAACCGTGGGTTTTTATGACCCAACAGGATCTTGCTTCTAATGCAAATATAATTAGAGCTAAAGTATGACAATTTCTTTCTTTGCGGAATATGACGAAGGCACACAATGAAAGTCGTTTGGTGTAGGTAGCCTTTAAAAAACTGAAATATGCCTCCCTAAAAGTCATTAATAAATATATGTACAATTTTTGGTACACGGACTTCACACAGGTTTTGTAGAACTTTTCAATATAAAAAAAGGATTCTGATAGAAAACGGCCGATTTTAGGAAGATCTATTGGGCGTGCGATCATATCTTCAGGTTTAGAATAAATTTTTGGACGATGTAATATTAAATAGATTTAATAGCATGGTTATATTTTGGCTTACAATATCCGAGTATCGTCTTGTTACTGTTCAGTTTAACGGTATACCGTTCTGCACTAGGCTAAGGTAGACGCTATACAGTTTGTTATTGGAGTCATTTTGCCCGGACAATATCACTACGTTCTACTCTTATTTCACATTCCAACTATCAAAAGTTCGTATACGTGTACGTTTTGTACTATCCGAACAACTAGACACGGCACCACCCTCCTGCACCACTGACAAGGGTAAACCACGCCGAAAAATCCCGAGGAACTTTCTCGGACAACACTTGGGGGATAACCTGAAACGTCCTGGTTAGCGAGCTAGCGTCTTACACACTGAACCCCCACAGCCCCATGCATGTGGGGTGTTATGGTGTTGTGGAATGAATGAAATGGGGTTTAACGTCTTACGCTTCTACACCTAACCTGGGCTAATTGAAGACGGGCATACGCCATACAGTGTTCTATGAGGGAAATTTTGCCCGGGAAGCAACTGAATTGCAACTGCCAAGGTATCTTTTATGTGTACACGAGACCTCCGCTTTTCGTCCCATCCGAACGACTAGGCAGCTGTCCTTGTCAGATCCTCCGCCTGCATCACTGACAAGGGGACACCAAGCTGCGAAATCGAGATGAACTCGGCCAATGCAGGGATCGAACACCTTCTCTTAATGTCAGTCATTGCACTCTGTCCAAGAACACACACAGAATATGTGCACCTATAGCCAGTGTTAACATGACGTACCAATCAATAACCTAATGGCTAAAAACAGAATACATAACTTTCTCATTTTCTAAAATATAGAACGCCGTTATCCAATTTGTTATAATTGTCCAGAACACAATTACATAAGAGCAGTTGGGCTTTAAACAGCTGTCTTTACCAGAATTATTGCAATTTCTCTCTAACCATTCACATCAGTATTTCATTTTTTTGGATTGCAGATAAAACTTTATTTTATACAATATTGGAATTGTTTGAAAATTAATTTTTCACTCTTTGCACACTGTATGACGTATTCCCGTCTTCATTAGCCCAGTAGGACTTTAAACTCCATTTCATTTTATTTGAACTTCAATTAATTAAGTTCTTGGAAGAGAACATATATTTTCTTGTATTATGGCACATATTTTGAATTTTCTTGTGCTAATTTGTCAATTAAAAGCGAAACAATTAACATTTGAAAAAGAAATTTGTATTAATCTGTACATGTATAATGACATGGTGTTTAACGACCTACTGTTCTGCTCCAGCTGGGGCTTACGTCATTCAGTGTACCATGAGATTAATTTTGCCAGGACAGCGGCGCTACGGCCTACTATTATATCAAACTGCCAACAGATCTTTTACGTGCTTTCTTTGCCATGCACATCGTCCTGCACCACTTACAAGGGGGAAACCACATCGGAAACCCCGATGAACTGTCTCGAAAGCGAACCCGCGACTTCCAATCTTCCAGGCTAACGAGCCAGCGTCTTACTCAATTAGTGGGGTTGGATGGCCGAATGGTTAGCACGTGCGTGATGTATCATAACGCCTGTCATTGATTCAAATGGAGTGGTTTTGCCTGTCCAACCTCGTAGCTTTCTCAGGGTCCTCCGATCTCTCCCATTTCTAAAGACCCCTACGCGCAAGCGAATTATTGAAATAAATTAAAAACCATGTGTTAGACCCGAAGTTACCTAGTTTGTGTCGAGTGAACGTTAAACCCTATCTCTCCCCCCTCTCTCTCTCTCTCGTTACGTTTATAGCCAGATTATATATTGACATTCCGTCTATCTGTTTATGTCTATAAATTGGTATTATATTTTTGTCAAATTATATTCAGACGACGGGGTAAGAAATGCCATATTGTCACATTTCATATGGAATTCACCACCCTTCACTTATGTCGCTTGGTTGTTTAAAGAAGCAATTAACGACTGTATTTTGTCTAGCGATTAGTGCCGGAATGCTAAATGCGCCTTTAGCATTAACCTTGATGGTATTGTGCTAATGTGATTAAAACACAGGAAAAATTGGATGGACGACAGACGTACAACAGCCTTATTGCAACATGTGGTGCGTGTGTGGCGGGGGGGGGATGCATGATATGAAATAGAGTTTAACGTCTTACTGTTCTGCCCAAGTCCAACCGAAGGTAACCATTAGCTGTTTTTTATTTTCTTTGTTCGAACGAACAATTAGAGAATCGACCACCTTAAAGTGGAATTTGAGCTATTGGTAGTTACGAGAGCCGTACCTAATTACTAAATTTCCACAGGCGAACATTTCATTTCATTGCACCGTTTTATGAAATAATCTATAAGGCCTTTTAAAATCAAAGTTTTTCTCGTTAAACCTTTTCATTTAGAAAATTGACAGTCTCAACAGCTTTTAACCTTTAGAGTGCACCCGGTTTGTAAATGCTAACAATGTCATCGAACTTACAAACCTTTTCTCGTTAAAGGAGCTAAATCGCTAACATTTGGGATCCAGAAATTAACAAAAGTGGGTCGAAACTCATATAATACTGTAATATGAATGTATATAAACTGATTTACATTAAATGCTTTCCGTTTTACTCCAATTTCAAATCAGTTATGTTCGGCGAAACAAGCCATTCAGTCTCAACCCAGTGCATTTTTTTTAGCGCCTGGTTATTCCAGTCCACATATGCAGTGTGATACAGTGCAATGTCTCTAGCCTCGTCCCTCGAGTCTCTCAATAAAACTAGGACCAGAGCGCAATATGGTACACGATTCGTGTACCAATGTTAGAAAAATTATTTTATCTTAAATATCGGATATCAGAAGCTCATCTTTTCCTGGTAAGTTTACATCATCAATGTTGATTTAAATTGACCAATAATTCGTGTTTCCGATGTCGAAGATTTTGGAGGATTTTGAGTTACGGACTTAGGTCCTTTAAAGTCATGATAAGTGGATAGAGAAAGTTCGCTTCATTTGGATCTAAAACGCGTTATGTTCTTGTTTTTGAAGACAAACTTGTTCTAACTAATATAGAGAGTTACTCTAACGAACTTTTATTAGGCCGAGAGAGACTCTTCTTCACAAAAGTCGATAAAAAAAAATGTCTGGAAAAAAATGTCATAACTTTCTTCTGCTGAGAATCGATTTCCGGTTTGACCCCGCCATCTTGATTTTGGGACCACTCTGCTGTCGAATTAAGCCCCCTTATTTCCCTCACGTTCGTGTTTTATTGATTTGGTTGGAGTCATTAATGAAGAAATTGCGTCACAGGGAATGCTTGTCTAATCTTAGATAACGGTTCTGATCAATCGCTTATTAGACTGACTTAATATGTGGCTATTATTAGACTGTGAATGAAATGAAACTGTCCTGGAACGGACGAACATGGACACCGAGTGCATTTTGATGTAGTTAGCTGTTTATTGTAAGCACCACACGGGGAATAACATCCAAGGTTAACGTAATAAATCAAGAAGAAATAGCAGGTTATAAAATACACCCCGTCAATTTCATCTTAAAGAGGAGGGTTGAATGGCCGAATGGTTAGTACGTGCGTGCTGTATCATACGGCCTGTCATTGAGTCAACTGGCGTGGTTTCAAATCCCCGGTTGTACGTGACAACCTCATGGGTTTTCTCCGGGTCCTCCGGTTTCCTCCAAGTGCTAAAGAACCCTACGCGAATTATTGAAATAAAATGTATCCATATGTTGGTCCAGAAATGACCTAGTTTGCGTCGAGTGGACGTTAAACCCCATCTTTCCTTCTCTCTCTCACTCTCTCTCTCTCTCTCTCCAACGTGTCTGGGTATTTGGGCAAAAACATCTGCCAGCTCTAGTGCATTGCCAGTTATCGATCCCGTTGAATTATTAGTACGTATCACAACCCTTGAAGTGTCATAATTTACCACGTATAAATACATTTCATTGCTGGAGTTTATTTTTGCAATAATTCCATTGTGATATGAGGGACGTTTCGTCTGGACCGAGGTGTCTTTGTCCACTATTCAACGTGTAGACGGACCTCGATTTTCGTCCTATCCGAACGACTAGCCACTAAAACTAGGATCGAAAATCCCGACATACTTTCTCGGCCAACACCAGCATCGATTATTTACCATAAATAGATTTTATGACCGGAATTTATGACTGTAATAATTGGTTGAAGATTGGAAGCCTTAATATACCAGGAATTGCACCAGGAAAGACAGCCATAAACCTAACACCAAATTGAAAAAACAGTAAGACAAAAAAACACCTATATCATTATAGCAAATCTTCGGTAGCATCATAAAACTATCACATGGATATTCCCTTAGCGCCAAATACTGTGGTCGTAAAACATGGAAGCGAATGTATATGGAATACATTAAGTGATCGTGATGTCTTTGTATTTATGACTCAAACAACGAATATAAATCAATTAAACATACATCATGAAATAGCCCAATCCGATTAAAACACAGATCCAATTTCGTTTCGTTTTTATAGTTCAAAATTTCGCTTTTACATGTAGTGTATGCCATCGAAAGTACAAAAAACGAAACGAAAAATAGATCTATATTTTAATGAGATTGGCAAGAGCTAAATCTGCCTAGTACAGGTCTTTCTTTAGGCCTGAAATGTTATCTAAATTATTAATTAGACATTAATTAGCTTATCGGGACCTTAAACAACTCGCGATGTCATCGCTAGCCCGCGACATTTTATTTATTGGATTAGGATCCGATTTGCCGCTGCTTCATTAATGATTTAATGGCGAAATGGTTATTCGAGACATTTATTTTTTATCATACCAACTTTAGTAATGATGATCGAGACTAAGCCGAAAATTCAATCACTAAAATCTTGGCTCAGAGTGGATCAATTTGAATGAAATTTTCAGCGAATTCCCTTTACATTATCTAGTTTTTAACTATTATAATGAGAACTGTCAGCTCGTTATCTAATCTCCAATAATGTATCTTTAAGTATCAAAGGGTAATGAAACAAACTCTGAACATTTGATATTATCAACAATTGAGAAAAATAATATATGGGGAGAAATAATAGGGTTAAATATCCAACTCGCTGTATCAAACGGGTCATCCTTAATGCTGTGTGGATAATTTTGCCCGTGAAATGGCTTTTCCGCCTAATCTTCCTCGAACCCCAACGTGTACATGGGACATCGGACCCGGTTTTATGTCCCATCCGAACGACTACACACCGAATCAGGCTTGAAAATCTCAAAGCACTTTTTCGAACACTTACGGGAACAAACTAAGATTAAAGAAATCTGAGATTTTCCGTGGTCTACGACGGAAATCAACCCCCTTAACGAATACCGTGACCCGTTTTCTTTTGTGGGAAGGGGGTTGGATGACCGAATGATCTAACGCATGCGCTTTAGACCATAGGGCCTATCATTTAATCAAGTGTGGTTTCCATACTCTGCCTTTTCGTGAGAAAGAGTAGGGTCGCCTGTCCGAGTCATTAAGACACGTTGTCTGGTTACCTTAATAGTTTTTATCTTTAGGAATACATTAAAGGGACAGTCCCGAATTGAACAGAGCCCCCCCCCCCAAAAAAAAGTCCGAGTAAGTATGAAATTTAAACGCCAAAATATAGAAGAATGGTGTATATACCCTGACTCAAAATTCCAGCTCAGAATATTGTGTCGTTTGGACGTGAGCGTTAAAACAGCTTCTCCGGACACGTAACCCTTTTAAGATTTCGGGTCAATTCTTTCGTTGGGTGACCCGATAATCGATTCCCGTTTCTGTAGAGGTCTACACGGTGAATGGTCCATGTGCTGTAGTTGATAACAAAAAGTAAACTTCACCGACACGTTATTTTTAAAAAAAAAATCTGCTTTTAACCAATCACCGCATAATCGAGATTGGGACAGCGGACTCTATTTCCAGATAAAAACTGGCGGGTTAAAATTGTTGAAAACGTAACACATATATTGTGTTAGTTGCTCGGCCCTAAGGTAGGGGGTTTTAACACAAAATTAATCAGTTTTATTCTCAAAAACATTATCGGGATTGACCCTTTAACTTCGACAAGTATTTGCGAGGTTTAATCGCATATTAGTTAGATCATAAGGTATGTCATTGAGTAAATTGGCGTGGCTTGATTCCCCGATTATACACCTCGTTGGTTTTCTCCTGGTTCTCCGGTTTCCTCCCACTGCTAAAGACCCCTACGCGCAAGTGAATTATTGAAATAAAATAAAACCATATGTTAGTCCCGAAATGACCTAGTTTGTGTCGAGTGGACGTTAAACCCAATTTCTCCCCCACTCTCTCCTCTCGCATGTTCAACCTCGCGAATTTACCCCGGGTCATCCGGTTTCATACTACTTCTAAAGACTCCCTACACACAAACGAATTATTGATGTATAATTGAACCACATGATAGTCCCGAAATGACTTAGTTTGTGCCGAGTAGCCTGCACACATATCTGTAACTTTGTAATACTTTTTACAACAAATACAATACTTCTAGTCGGATTGGCCATAAAATTCAACTGACATCCAACTACATAATTGCCTGCTTGGATAACAAGTTCAAAATACTCGCCGAAGCTAAAAGGTCGTCGAACTCTAACGATCTAACAACATTCTGGTTTTTCTTTTTCAATTATAAAGCGAAGACCTTTCCCGTAAACCATTCCATGTCAATCGGCAGTAAATGGAAAGATGGCGAAATCAGTTTCTAATATACAAGCTTCGGGTCTAAGCAGACATTAGATACAAGGTCAGTCTAGTCGTACAATTACCAATTTAACAATGAAATTTCTGAAAACGCATTATATAAGTTATCACAATGTACTATGAAATCTACGACGACCATTTAGGCATCGTGAAAGATTAAAATCTGACTTCTAATATTAAGTAAGTAACGTATTGGGGCTGATAAACACTTTACAAAGGTTGGTGTTGGCTGCTACCTCACCGACAACCAACGGCCATTTGCAATTTTTGTGTAATATAGGCGACCTTTGATTGATGAGAATTTTCTAATGTTCAAAATATAAAAATACATGATGTTTTAACTTTGTATTTTCTTACCTCAAGCATAACTTTCTGTCTTTTCGCTATCACAATATGGTGATTCTCATAATTTATACTTAGTCCTATATCTCTCTACAATGGCCGTTATAGCGGAAATTTGTTAATATCCGTTATGATAAATTTCACGGTAAATTGAGAATATTTGTGGTAGATCGCACTCATTGAACTAGATTGTATACATACTTTATAGATAATTTATCCTTCTTGTTTCCTAGTCACGTATAATAGAGAATTTTTATAGGAAATATTGAGCTACGGTGGCTCGGTGAGTAAGACGCTGACTCACTAGCCTGGAGGTCGCGGGTTCGATTCCGGTGTTGGCATGGTTACCCCCTGACAGTGATAAAGGACGGAGGCCATGACAAGGACAGCTGTCTAGTTGTTCGGATAGTACTAAAAACCGATAGCAATATAACCCTCATATCACACTGCATGGTGAATACCCGTCGTCATTAGCCCAGTTGGTGCAGAAGAGTAGGGCGTTAAGCCCCATTTCATTTTTAAAATGGTAATTACTTTTCTAAACCAACTGGGCTAATGAGGATGCGTAAACTGATACACCCCCCCCCCGTCCTTCATCAGTGACAAGGGGGAACTACGCGGGGAAATCCCGATGACGATTCCAGGTCAATCCAAATGCCGAAATCCACACCCCTCATAGTCCAAAACGACACTCCCATATTCTACAAGTCATATACTCGTGAAATCGATCTGGGTGGTCTATCAGGAATATGAGCCGCCATATTAAATGATCTAACAATACTTTAAGTCTCTATTTACTAGAGAGCTATCCGATCAGGTTCCCTAATCCGATATCCAATACACTGTCTTATTGAATTAGTCTATAGCACACTAGTGGTTGATCTGATTGGTTCTGATTTTCTTCAATTGCTTTCAGCTAATATCAGTGGAGAAGATCAGAGGGTATTTATCTAATAGTCTTTTAAGTCTTTAAATCGCTCTCGTATTTAATATCAAAACATTTTGCATCTGCAGTTGATTTAATCAAAGTTTGCCATTAACCGAAGTGTTTACAATGTTTGGCAATTGCGAGTTGATAATTTGATCGAGGAACTGAT
Organism: Patella pellucida; assembly: GCA_917208275.1. Classification (NCBI taxonomy): domain Eukaryota; kingdom Metazoa; phylum Mollusca; class Gastropoda; family Patellidae; genus Patella; species Patella pellucida. The sequence continues at coordinate 72,551,205 of OU795039.1, forward strand.
CGTCTAGTAATAGAATCATTGACGTAATGTCAACTGCCGAGGGGGTATTGAGGCATGACTAGATTAGCCATTTGGCTTCCGGGTATTTATATCAGAAATAAAGAGCATTGCGGCTAAATCCATCGCTTAATCCGTCAGTGACAGTTAATAGATAGCGGCAGAATATGATAAGGCAAGCAGCGAGCCAGATAATACGGGAGTGAAATGAAATGATGTTAACTTTTTATGTACGTAGCGGACATTTTGTCGGACAGTAGGGCTACGACCTACTCGTATTTCTTTGACGTATGATCTCGGTTTCTTGTCCCATTCGAACGACTAGACGATTCTCCATGTCACAGGGGAAGCTCCCGGCGAACATTCTCGAGCAATATAAAAAAGTATCCCTAAATTTTTGGCAAAACGCAAGGTTCGAAAATATACAATGTATCCCTAAATAACTCGATAACACGCAACGTTAGAAAATTAAAAATATAGCCCTTAATCACTCGGCTAAAAGCTAGGTTAGAAATATAAAATATAGCCCTAAATCATTCGGAATCACGCCAGATTGGAATTATAAAATGTAACCCTACATCATTCGACAACATTCGTTGTTAGAAAATATGAAACGTAACCATAAAAATCATTCGGCACCACACCACAGGCTAGACAATAAATCATTCAGACAACACGCCAGGTTAACAAAAATAAAAAGGGGAAAATGGTTGATGTTGAAAGATTTCTAGCAGGTTAAGTGCGTGATTGATTTTGTAATTTTCTGGTTCTGACTGACTGTCGGTGCAGGAGCGAAGTTAATACATTTAGTGGGATAGGGTTTGTAACATAATTCCAATCCGTCGGCTTTTCGGGTAGAAATCATGGAATAAGCTTTATTTTGTAGGTTTTGATGTTTGATTACAAAAAAACAATGTTGACATTTTTTCTGAGTAGGTCTTCATAGTATGGGGGGCCATTATCTGACGGTGCCATTTTGCGATAATATATTACAACTTATGTTTTTATTTTCACCTTATTTATAATGTTATCGACATATCAACTGTGATTTGACAATGTATTAATATTGGCAGGGTTCATGACTATACTTTAGATTGTTTTCAATCATTTCATGATGATATTTCTAAGATGGCGACCATTTTTGTCGGGAAAATCGGTCAATGTGTTGATTTCGATTAAGTAGTAGTGTTTGGTGTCAATATATATGTTTTCGGGGTCACAGATTCAATTCCTGGCATTTACAACCTTGTAAAATTATCGCATGTTCATTTATTTAGCATATTTCCAAGATGGCGGTTATGTTTGGCCGCAAAATAGGACGATGTGCTAATTTTAATTAAGTAGTCGTCGTTGGTATCAATATATATGTTTTCAAGGGCACATAATCCATGTAGGTCGGTAACAACTGTGTAAAATGATTATAAGTTCACTTATTTTGAAAATATACAATATGACGGGCGGTAAAACGGAACGATGAGTGGATATTGATTAAGTAGTCGTCTATGGTACCAGGATATATTTTTCGGGGAGCAGATTCCATATTTGCCGTTTATAACTGTGTAAAAACACAAATGTTTGCATATTTAGCATATTTCCAATACGGCTTTCATGTCTGGGCGGAAAATCGGACGATGTGCTGATTTTAATTACGTAGTCTCGTTTTTGTGTCAACATTTGTTTTTGTGTCAATATTTGGTATAAGAAACTTTTACAGCATGGTTTATATTATCAACTGACCCCAAGATGCGTGTGGAAGGAATCGTTCAGAGCACCCAAAAATGGAAACATCAAGTAAACTATGAAATGTTCTTTATTGCTTGACTTTGGTTGTTCTCTGCTTTGAAAGTGACTGGGGACGGGTGAGCATGGCACAGTCTCTATAGGCCTGGTAAGCACGTCACTGGAGTGCGGTGAGGACGTATCCCGGTCTGACTGGTAACCGCTAGATCATTGTGGGAACACTTTTCGGACACAGCCAGATCTTGGCCATGAGCGTAGCAAGATCGTGTAGTAAGCGCTTGGCGTGGTCGTGACAGGCACATGATGGGCACGTGACGTAAGCACCATGCATCCGCTATACTCTCGTTGACTTTGTGTCAGGAATAGGCTTTGCTTTCCCAGGAAAATCGATGATAAATAAATAATAATAATGTGTGCAGAAAACGTTCCACCATCTTGGAAATATGCTAAATTGGTGAACATACGACCTTTTTACGTAGTTGTATATGACAGAAATCGAATCTGCCTCTCCGAAAACATATATATTGTCACCAAAGACAACTACTTAATCGAAATCAACCCATCGTCCGAGTTTCCCGCCACCAGTGGCAGCAATATTGGAAATGTACTAAATATGTACACATGTGATCATTTTACAAGGTTGTTAGTGTCAGAAATTGATTCTGCACCTTCGTAAACATATATATTGATACCAAACACTACCACTTAATCACAATCTGCACATCGTCTCATTTTCCCGCCAAAAATACCCGCCATCTTGGTAATATGCTAAGTATATGAATATATGATTATTTTACAAGGTTGTAAATGCTAGGAATGGAATCTGTGACTCCGAAAACATGTATGTTGACACCAAACACTACTACTTAATCGAAATCAGCACATCGATCGATTTTCCCGCTAAAAATGGTCGCCATCTTGGGAATTTCATCATGAAATGATTGAAAACAATCTAAAGTATAGTCATGAACCCTGCCAATATTAATACATTGTCAAATCACAGTTGATATGTCGATAACATTATAAATAAGGTGAAAATAAAAACATAAGTTTGAATATTATCGCAAAATGGCACCGTCAAATAATGGCCTCCCATACTATGAAGACCTACTCAGAAAAAATGTCAATATTGGTTTTTTGTCATCAAACATCAAAACCTACATAATAAAGCTTATTCCATGATTTCTACCCGAAAAGCCGACGGATTTACATTAAACATCCCACTAATTAGTTTAACTTTGGTTTGCCGCATAATATAGACCCCGGGTCAAATGCAACACTTTTGATTCTACGTTTGATCTCTTGTAAACGTCACACAAAGGAACACGTGAATTGAATCGTCCATGATTAACATGGCCGCTAAGGAACTGTTCATTTCTAAGACTGGCTCCCTTACGATTCATTTATTCCGAAATATGTCAACTTCGTATTCATCAAAGCCTAAGCCTTGTCTGCATCGCAACTTAAAAGACATATTAAGCTAGAGCACCATAATCAAGTGTTGAAGGCAGTAAAAATCTTTATCTGAGTGCGCGAATATTTCTCCATGTGGATAATGAATGTGCGGAAGAAGATATAAGGTTCTTAATGAATAAAAATGGAGAAAATATTGAAACAAGCATAAATCTCTATTGATCTGTAATATTGTTAGCTTTGTATTATAACACTCCATCAAGTTTCTTCAGGAATCGACGTAGTTGTTAAATAATCGTCTGGACGGAGGACAAGAAGTCAAGGCCGGATGTAGGATTTTATACGTGGGGGTGCAGCAGAGTGGTGGGGCGCTAATATAATACTCAAGTTACTGATATTAATCATAATCAAGTGTGTGATTTTATAATTGAAAGACTGTCACATTTTTTTGTGGAGGTAGGGGGGGGGGGGCATTTCTCGGGACGGCTTTTTTTAGGGGGTGCAATGTACCCCCTGTACCCCCGCTAGAAACGACCTTGCGAGAAGTTGTACTATGTCATTATCGTTTCCAGATAATAATAATAATAATATCGTAATTTATAAAGCGTGTTAATACTGAAGAAAACAGTTTCTTAGGCTTTCTAAGGCTTTATTTACAGATCAGGGTTTTGAAATAAGAATGTTTTGAGTTGAGATTTAAAATGGCCCACATACGGTAATTGTTTCATTGACTGTGGTATTATATTCCATAGAAAAGGACCGGCACAAAAAAGGCACGTTTTCCAAGTTGTAAGTTACTGGCTGGAGATTTTAGAAGATGTTTTTTTCTGAGAAAGGAGATTTCTGCTGGTAGTATATGGCTCCTAAAGACTTTTTATATAATATGGAGCTTGGCCGTTTAACGCCTTGAAGACGAAAAGGAGTAACTTGAACTTAATTATTTGCTGAATTGGGAGCCAATATAAAGATTGCAATACAGCGGAGACGTGTTGATGTTTTCTAGTTTTAGTGAGGAGTCGAGCTGCTGAAGTTTGAAAATGTTGTAATTTGTTAATCTGATAGTCTGGCAAGCTGTATAGGGTTTTTGTTTATTTTCATAATTGAGATCGCACCAATATTTCGAGCTTTATGGGTTCCTCAAATTATTTCTTTATCAAAATTAACTAGTGTTTGATCAATCTTTCGGAGTTGATGCTTGGTTCCAATTACTAGCATTTCTGTTTTATTTGGATTTAATTTCAAGAAATGTTCTGTCATCCACGCAAGAATTTTTGTTAGGCAAAGTTCTATATCTTGTATTGTAGAATGTTGAGAGTCTGTGTCAAATTTAATATAAAGTTGGGTGTCGGCTGCAGACAAATGAATGTTTAGCCCATAACCTTTAGCAATCTAAGTGATAGGCTTTGTAAAGATGACAAAAAGTACAGGTCCGAGTACAGAACCTTGTGGTACCCCACAAAACATTGTATTATCGTCGGATGTTGAATCTCTAATTCTAACAGCAAAATTTCCCCCATTGCACACTGTATGGCATGCCCGTCTTCATTAGCTCGGTTTAGGAGCAGTATGACGTTAAACCTGTGTGGTGAAATATCGTAAGAAATCTAACTGGACTGGGTGGTGGACAAGCACTGGAATGTAGTGGCAGATCAGAGAGGGAGAGAGATAGGGGGGGAGGGGCATCAATTATAAACAACCCCGGTTAACGCTCCTTCTATCTATAACTTGCTGGATTGTTTGAATGTTAATCTGATTAAAACATGCACGGAACTGTGGGTACACACTACAAACGTCAAGGCTGATTGTTTAATCAATATCTGACATCACAGGGTCAGATGTCGCTCGTTTGACCCCTGACGTGAACTTCCACTATAACTTTTTAGATCGTCATGTACTGTGGGCTATCGAAAGTATGAAAAACAAACGAAACGAAATAAAATCTATTTTAATCAGATTGATCGGAATATTAGAATCTCATATATTTATATTAGCTAGGCAGTCATTCATGTGCGATGTAATGGAGACGTCAAAAGTGCCACCGGCTCTGCAATGCATCTTCGTCGCCAGCCTAATGAGAGCGTCCCTCTTCATCTTCTAACGTTATAACTTACCGGATTGTCGGAATATTGGACACTCAAATTGAAAATTGTCATCACAGTCATTCAAGTTCGAGGTACTTGATTAGGGAAAAACGACCATCAGACTATAAATCGTCGGCCTAAAGACATTATCCGCCCACAACCAACGTCAGTAAAGCATCTTGTCCACGATATAAAATAGCGAATCGTTAAACTCTATATGAAGGGGGTTGGAAAGCCGAATGGTTATCGCGATGTATCAGTATAGGGCATGTCATTGAGTCAACTGGCGTGTTTGCGATTCGCCGGTTGTAAGTGACAAAGAGTAGGGTCGCCTTTCCAACATCTCGGGTTTTCTCCAGTTCTTCCCACTGCTATAAAAAAAACCTACACGCGAGCGAATTATTGAATTAAAATCGAACCATATGTTAGTCCCTAAATGACGTAGTTTGTGTCGAGTGGACGTTTACCCTATTTTTACCTCTCTCTAAACACCGAATGCTATTTGTCGCTAATTGAATATAAAACGAACAGGAGATTCCATTTATTCTCTGTTCTAACTCGGGGCTAATTATGTTTGCCTTTTATTATGAATAACGGTGGAAATCATGCGATGGTTTTGATAAACGTCCTAATGAAAATAACTAAGTTCACGAGATCGGTCTCTTCAAACAAACCACGTTAGAGATATACCGCGGGGTAATGCTGGAAAATTATCTCCCATTACATCCATTACACAACAATGAAATTGATGAACAGGCTAGGAATTAAAGACGCTGAAAAGAACAACAATAAAGGAGTTATACTTAAAAAGAACAAGCCAACACCGAGAAGGATGCCCCCCCCCCCCGTCGCAATCCCAAAATAAATAGATGATACATATTATTTAATTGCATTCAATGAATTAGCACCAAAGTTATGGTGTCACAATCAAATTGCTTATCTCTGCTTGGAATTAAAAACTTTGATATCCCCTTTTCTTAAAGAGTACCCGTACCGACCTTCTTAAAGAGAACCAGGGGCTGGGTAGCAGTTGCATAAGCCGACAATGCTCATCTTTGATCTTTGATCCCCCCCCCCCCTCATTCAAGATATTCGCCTAATCAACACAACACTAAGCTGAACATTATAGCTCAATTAGAAGGAGAGTTATGGTGTCTCGAATAGTGTGATGGACGGACGGACGGTAACATTTTAATTGTTTCCCGAATTCGTCGAAAGGCGGATGGGACAACAACGATGAAAACCACGACGCTTGAATGAATGACAAATGTTGTGATCCAAGCTCTAACATTAAACCAACAGAAAACATACACCTCCTGGTCGTTTTATAGAATACCAATGGTCAGCAGGAAATGAGGTTTAACGTCCTATAGTTGCTATCCAGACAAAGCATCCCAGAGACCACCCAGTCCTATAGTTCTTCACCATCCTGGAAACTCGTACATATGCCATATGGTGTAACATGTGTGAGTCTTTTACGTACACCCTAAACCTAGGAGGTTTATCCGACTAGAAAATGTTCCTTGCCAAGGAGAAACCAAACTGGAAAATCTCAGGGGGGGGGGGACTTTCTAGGCTAACAATTGGATCGATTCCCGGACCTCGAGTGAAGTGAATAATATTGTAATTGGACAATAACAAGCTTTGGGAGTCAGTGATTATAGTAGACTATGCGAAATAGAAAATGACAAAGTCTCTTAAGTGTGGAAACTGCTTTTTAATGAAGTCACAAAGAGCCGTGTTAATCGAGCTGATTAGTGATGACCAATCACAGAAACTATTCCAAATGCATGTTAAACTTGACTAAAGACATTAATTAAGAGAAGATTAACCGGTCTCTCGGGAGTTCGATTACCGGTGACCTGTCATCAACGATTTATCACTAAACTCTAATGACCGCTGTACTAATTATTTCAAAAGGTCTGATGATTGTTATAGTAATTGTGGTAATTATCAACCCAAGGTATAGCATACATTTATACCGACAAGTATGGTAATTGCCCCACTTCGTATCTGAGACAGTTCTGGAAGTAATCGTTAACAAGGGAATTGTTGAGAATTGCGATCATTAAAAGAGGAAATAAAATCATTGACGATTAGAATTTACATAGTTATGAGAGGGGCATCTTCAATAGAAGGCTTGATCTCGCCTTAACTACATACAGCTTATCAAGCCCTTCACTCAACACTCTACATTTTTCGGCACTAAATTTGATTGGGTACCGGCCCCAACCGTGCTCCAATCAGATCCTTCGTTAAATGAGTTACTAAAAATAAGACTACTTTCAATTTATTTTATTTATCCTTCCTAAAAAAAATCGTCACGATTATCAAGTCTCGCGCTTCTTAATAAAATGTCTATGTGACAATCGAGATGCAAAGGTCAAGGTTCGATTAATGTCAAGGTCCTAAAACTGCTTCAATTGCCTTTTTTGGTTTTCTGTGAGTTTCTCAATTGAAAAATAAACTTTCAACGGCTGTAAACTTGTCTTGTTCTTTTTCTGTCGAGGCTGCCATTTGTTTACTACAGTCACGTGCTACAACGTGAGTGTGTTATGTGCCACGACCTCTGATTGGACAATGATTTGAATGCTAATTAGTCACGTGTAAACATAACCAGCGTAAAATGTTAGGAATAGCCAAGTGTTGAAGCAAGGGTTAGATGTTGTTAAACTCGCGGCCGTTGCTTCTTAAACGGAATTTAACGTCCATTCCACACAAACAAGGTCATGTCTCAACTTAATTGTAGCCGTGGGCGGAAACCAGGAGATCGATGATCCTACTCTTTGTCACGGGGAATCGAAATCATGCGACCTGACTCAATGACAGACCTTATGACCCACAGCGCACGCTGTAAACCATTCGGCTAGGATAAAAGGCATCAATCGTGTTTACACGACTCGTTTGCAACCGGAATCAGCCGTTCATGACCGGAATCAGCCATGTATGACCGGAATCAGCCGTTCATGACCACAACTTGACCCCCGCCGTCCATCTTCATTACCCCAGTCGGGGCAGAACAGTAGGATGGTAAACCCCATTCATTTCATTTGACCCTCGCCGCAAACCACGGTGTTGTTTTAGACGGAGTCGAACTTGTGACATAACTCATGGACATTTGTTATCTGAAAAAGCTTTAGATGTGTTTTAGAACTTCTGAGAACGTATAGCAGATTGGACAAGAGCTGAGAGGCCAGGTCTGTATTCGAGCGGACAGGACTGAGGACAACAAGGTGCCATGGGTTCGAAACCCCGTCTGGATTGAGAACAACATTTAGGATTTTTCAAGCATGGCGTTTACTTGTAGTTGTCAGATAGATGGCGCCAGTAAGACGGCCGAAGAAAATGTGCCTTGTGGTTCGGAAGGGACAAAAAAACGAAGGCCACCCATATACATTAACATGCACGTAATAGAATTATTGGCATTGGAAATAGAAAAGTACGAGGAAGCCACACTGCCAGTACCAAAATGCTCCTATTGCACACGAAACCGAATAGGAAAGGAATACAATGAATGTCCAAAGGGTTTGACAAGGACAGCTGTCTATAATGAGTCTAAAAACCGAGGCCCCGTGTACATATTGGCTTGCACGTAAAATATCCCTTGGCAGTTGGAAATGAAATGAAATTGCGTTTAACGTCCTACTGTTCTGCTCCGACTGGTCCAAGGAAGACGGACAGACGCCATTCCCTCGTAATAGCACACTGTATGGCGTATGACCGTCTTCATTAGCCCAGTTCGGAGCACAATAATTTGGTGTTAAATCCCATTTCATTTTATTTACCATGATTGACCCAAAATGAGCTAAATTTTATGGTGACAGGTCATTGAACCATTGTTGTGATCTTCCTTGCAACAGTTACTTAGTTTTATTGACTTCTCATTTGAAGATTTAACATAGCTGAAAGCACTACCCCCGCCCTTTCGTTAACAGATGAAAATACAGTAGTATAAATCTTGCCCCCTTTATCAAAATACCCCATTAGATTAATACAATTATAAAAATGTACTATCGCTTCCAGCAAATATTCCATAATATAACGACATATTTAACCAACATAGTCACTATATCATTCGGCAAACCTCGACAGATTCTACGCATCTAATCTCGGTTGTATGACGAATCCCGCCATATTTAAACTATTTTAAAGGTCCCGGTGAAGAATGGCCGCGTCCATAGAGATTTCTGTGGATCATCAAACGTCAAGTTTGGCATTGGGTTTGGGGAATTGCCAGTTAATTTTATCAAACCAGCAGCCTTGAGACAATGTCTCTGCTTATTTAGGTACATATACTCTACAAAAGACGCAATTTGGGACTTTTTTGTAAAAGCGGAACGTTTTCCTGTTAAAGTAAAGCGGTAGCCGCATCGCAAATGCATGGGCGTAGGTACTTGTCACTTACATGTCATACAACCGAGGTTAGATGTAGGGTACCGGAGTCTGTCGAGATTTGCCGAGTGTCACTATAGATGAAATTTGGGTGGCCATTTTCTTTTTAAAAAAACGCGCTATCAGGGAAAAAGGTTCAGGATACAGCCTCAATCTGTTTCACAGACATTTACGAAAGTCTTCAAAGTACTCTGCAAATATGACTGTCTTCAACACGTGCAATTACATCAAGCGGCTCATTAGAGCGTACTTTGTTTACATAAGACGTAACTGGTTCGGACAAAATGGTGCCTTTTACCCATTTACACTAAATAGGAAATATTTTTTAATATACATATACTTCAAACGTCTTTATTTATTTTTCTCATACATGCAACAAATGTTTTGGAATTTAATTTGTCGGAGGGAAAAAGTTAATATTGGAAACTCATTAAGTCGCAGCGATGTCATCCTTATCAGTGACTGTAGCGGCCTGGGGAATATTAACTGCTGATCAGTGCGATACAGTCTGTTTACCTCATATATTCTTGTTCAGAATTTAAAAAAACTGTTCTAGAAAAACAACATGAGAATGTCTACCTCTCCAGGTGGCACCTCAATCAATTATAGCCCGGACTATATCGCTTCGAGCAAACATATCATATTATAAACATACGCTTTCATTGTGGGTAAACAACGACACATCGTTGCATACAGGAATGTAAGGTGTTCCTAAAAAATTACGTTAAAATCTAAGCTACCCGATGCCCTAGAGAGTTGATTATTGACGTGTCATGTTACTAAATATATAAAAAAATAATTTACATAACATTTGAAGCCAGAACAAAGACCTCGTACATAATGCAATGACATAAAAATATTTTCTTCGTCACACGAGATTAACTCAATTCAAACATTAAAATCAAAGTGATTCCAGAAAAGGAAACAAATTTACATTTTACTCCAAGAATAAATATGTGATACCATTGCATAATCCTGATTCAAACAGATATAAGAACGATATATGATTGATTGCTAACCCCTGTGTCACGATCACTGGAAATAATTAGATTTATAAGTAGAAATAACATGATATATCGACGCTATTTAGAATAATAAATATGTCAACAAGCATTATTGTTTTTTATGCAAATCTAATGTGTTATATTGCCACATATTGTCGTTACCTCGGTTCAGTGGTCCATCGGGGGTAGGAGGGTCGTATGGTTAGCACGTGTGGTATGGTCTGTCATTGAGTCTGCTGGCGTTTTTTTAATTTCTCGGCTATAAATGGGTTAAGATCGCTTGTCTAACCGCGTGGGTTTTCTTCGGGTTTCCCAAATTTCATCTAAAGACCCCTACGCGAAAGCGAATTATTGAAATAAAATTGAACTATATGTTGGTCCCGAAATTACCTAGTTTGTGCTGAGTGGATGTTAACCCCCCCTCCCTCTCTCTCCCTCGTATGCCCGTATGAATGAATGAACGAAATTGGGTTTAGCGCCCTACTTTGCGACACCAACCTGGCAAATCAATACGGAGATAAGGCAAAATGTAGTCTGCCATGTGTGAAATGTTGCCCGGTCACAGCAGTCGAATTGTAACTTGTACACGAGGCCCCGGTATTTAGAACCACCCGAGCGGCTAGGAGTGTTTTCCTGCCAGTGCTTCCATCGACCGTTCATTCGTCGAACTCATACTGGTCACGAGTCTGCTTACACTACATATATGTAAATAATTATGTAAATTTGTAACTTGTATTGTGTACTATTAGTACGAAATTATTATTATTTTTTAAGGTTTGCTTTTAAAACTTGCTGGAACAGTTCACAAAGTTTTAAGGATTAGGGGGAATTGGCTGGCTGAATGGTTAGTGTGTACGTGCTGTGTCATAAAGCCTGTCATTGAGTGAACTGGTGTGGTTTTGAATCCCCGGTTGTATACGTTGCAAGGTGTAGGTTCGCCTGTCCAACCTCGTGGGTTTTCTCCGGGTCCTCCAGTTTTATCCAACCGCTGAAGACCCTTGCGCGCAAGCGAATTATTGAAATAAAAATAAAACATATGTTAGTCCCGAAATGACCTAGTGGGTCTCTCTCTCCTGTTTATAATGTCTGTCTTATGATACTGGTTTCTAAGACCGATCAACAGACATTTTGTTGTACATGTGGTCACTTCCGGTTGGCCCCCGGGTCCATTCACGTGATTTGATTTTTGTTGTTTCTAATGTCTGTGTTATCATAAAGTATTATATGAGTAGATCTATGTGTCACCCTGGTTTGTTACTACTATTCCCTCGACTATATCATCTATATGTCTGATAATAAATCGCGTCTAGCCATATCATCAGTTTATCAGCCAATTATCATAAAGCTGTTATGACAGATTTAACTTAGGCGCTGACAGGCAAAATCGCTAACGATGTTTTTCAGCAGTCTTTCCTCCAGATCAAACGACGAGATCAAACTAATCCTGCGGTGAATGTTACTAGATCGTTATAATCACTGGCTTTTAGTACAACAATAATAGATCATTTCGGAACGGTTTCTGACGACGAAATCTCCCCACTAACCAGATAAAATACAGATGTGACGTCATCCTTTGATGTTGGTGTACCATTATTTTCAATAATGCACGGGCAACCTGCCACTCGTACATGATTTATACTAAATGAAATATTGGACTCGCGTGACGTATTTCACTAAAAAGCACGCTCGGGATATTGTCTGTATTTTAAGTTGTTTAATGGTCTCGAGCTAAAGACATTGTGTAATATATGGAAGCAACACTCGGTTAACGCCTCGTGCAGTACCAATATATTACTTAATGTCTCACTCTCGACCATTAAACCATACACAGTGGGAGCAAAACCTGAAATGCCCGTCGTCTGTGAGAGGCGAAGGAGCAGAGCTTACCGAAAAATGTGCCATAAAGTAAAGTGGCCCCGACAAATTGTTTTAATCCATAGTCAAATCAGTACAAATTCACGGTATTCAGTTAAAAAAGAGAGTAAAATAAGTGTTTTATTAGTATTCGGGCACTTTCTTTTGCCAACTAGATGAAATAATTTTTTGTTTGTTTTCACTTTACCCGTCTACCCGAAAAGTTAAATTACCCCAATGACCCCTGGCTCGTACGCCTATGCCTAACTGCTCTTGTCCGTCCTTATTAAGCTGCATTATGAAAAATATCGCTCTACCTGACCTCTGTTTTAAGGCTAGTTTGGAGTCCTTATCTTTCATTTGTCTGTCCAGAATCGTGGATTTTCTCCGGGTCCTCCGGTTTTCTCCCACTACTAAAGACCCCTATGCGTAAGCGAATTATTGAAATAAAATTAAACAATAAAATTAAACAATAAAATTAAACAATAAAATTATGTTAGTCCCTAGTTTGTGTCGAGTGGACGTTAAACCCCTTTTCACTTCTCTCCCTTTCATTTGTCTTCCTAATTTAGTTATTGTGCCACAAAAGCAATAATTTCTCGCCACATCTGACACATATTTATAATAACCATGACTACATTAAAATAGAATTTTGCGATTCAGAAGGCGTTAATTAGGAATTGGCATCTAAAAATAAAAAGTTTTGTACGCGTAGAGATTTTGCTGACGGAGTGATTTCCGACAGCTCGTTATGGCAAAATAAAAAAAGTCCCACTGATCTTTTATAGTCCATATTTGATAATCGCGGCTATCAATAGCGTCGCCATTTTAAATTATTATGTATGAGACAACGTAATTATCCACATGAATCACAACTGCAAGGTATGCATGACTAATATAACTAGCCTGCCTAGTATTGTTATAAAATTATGTGGACCATGTTGGATAAACGACTTTCCTTTTTTCATTAATCCGACAATAATGTCCATGCATTCCTGGTGCAATCTCTTTAGAAGTGTTGTATGTCCTATGTTCAAGATAACTGCAGCAGCGCGGGGACTACGCCTTGTTGGACGAGGAATTATGTCCCTCGGTGTTCAACAACCCAATATTGATACGATTAAGGGGAGGAGGAGAGCAGCGTTGGGCTGTGTGGAACGTGCCAGAGTTGTTTTGCAGGATAGCGGAGTCATGGTATATATTTGATACCGGTTAAGCAATTATGGAGGGGGTTGGAATTGGAATAGGCGGCCTAGTGGTCTAGAGTGTCACACTTCGAGCGCTAGCTTGCCGGTCACCTCTGGTCGTGGTTTCTATGAGAGCGTTTGTTGCTAGAAGATAGGAGTGCTTTCTCAACCTCCTGGCTTTACATAGGGTACTCCGGTTAGCTCCCAGAGGTAAAATTCAAGCGGATGCGCTAAGATTAGACAAATGAGACAAAATGCGATATAACCCACGGTGGAAGCGGACGTTAAACACCACTAGAAGAAGAACCAAATATGGATTATCCCCGTCAAACACCCCCCCCCCCCCTCCCCCTAGAATAAAACTATCTTTTGGGGATAGGACTGGAAGAAATACAAAGAAATCCTAAATATGTTCACAGCTTGGTAAAGCATCTTGGATCCAGGTGCACTTGATTTAATTATATTGTGTAATAATCCGCACTGCCTGCCTCGATAGATTTATAATTGCCTCGGAAGAAACGTAATATCATTACTTCAAAAACAGTAATTGCTTCTCCTACAGCTTCTATTTTTTTGACGTAATCGTTCGTGATAGACATTTAATCAAATCTAGAACTTACAAGACTTCGGTCATATTATTTATGGGGCCGTCTGTAACTAAGTTATCCAGTTATCTTTCATTTTTATAAAAAAAACGATCAGTGAAATTGGTCGATGGAGATTTAATAATACAATAGCTCTCGCAATCTTTTTTAATCAACCTGATTTTGAATTTTATACTTGATGAAAGGATTTCTTCTTCCAGCATTCTGACGTTGTTGTTTTTTTGTCTCATTATTATAATGATATAAATCAGTCAATTAAAGGGCCAATCCCGATAACTTTTTGGGGAATAAAACTGCTTAATTTTGTGTTAAAATCATGTAAAACCCATTATCTAAGGCCAATCAACTAACCCGATTTTTGTGATACGCTTGTAAATAACTTAAACCTGACAGTCTGCATCTGGAAATGGAGACCTTTGTATCATACAGTATCTGGATAAAACCAGACTTTTTTCTATAAAAATAATATGTAGGTAAAATTTACCTTTTGTTATCAAGTACAGTACATGGGTCATTCACTGCATAGACCTCTCAAGAAACGTAAATCGATTATCAGGTCACCAAATGAAAAAAATGACCCGAAATCTTAAAAGGGTTACGTGTCCGGATAAGCAGTTTTGGCGTTCACGTCCAAACGACTCAATATTTTGAGTTGAAATTTTGAGACAAGGTATATACACTATTCCCCTATATTTTGGCGTTTTATTTTCATACATTCTCAGACTTTTATTTTTGAGCCTCTGTATAATACGGGACTGTCCCTTTAAAGCGAGAATTTAATTTTTCTAATAAAGTCAAAACTCAATAGGTTATCAACTCACTATTATACGACCATGGGCGTTACTTCACACCATCAAAAATCATTGACACGGGCAATAAAAACACAATTACCTCCCTTGTTTTCCCATCGCCCTCAATACATTAGCCAACTCAAAACGTTGGAATTTGAAGTTGAAAATGATATTTTTGCCAATTTCTCAGCTGGCAATAGTGAATTGAAAGGATTATTCTTTAACAAGGTAGTTCTGTTTATGAATACCATCTATTTTAAGGCTTTATTTTAATACATTTAAAAAAATTAACTAGAAAATTTGAAATTGGAACTTTAATGGAAGATTTGGTGGCGTCTTTAAAGGAAATTGCTCGTGCTGTATAGATGATTTGACGAAGTTGTAATATTGATTTGTTGCACATTAGTTGGCTAATATTACTCTTGTGTGTAGGGTTGTTTTACATTTTGTCCTCCGGGGTATCCAAACTCCGGAAATAAACGACTGCTATTTTTTTTTATAACTACACTTTCAAGAGTAGAGGTTTAGAATCTCCGCCAATACGTGAACAGCTACTTATGAATTATTTTTTGTCAATGCCATGTATCTACCGTAAACAAAGAAGTACTTGTACTTTATCTTCTTTCAACGTAATGGCGTTAAACCATATTTTATATATAAAATATGGTTTAACGCCATTACGTTTTTGGTCCAACCATTCTATCTAATGCGATGTTCCATCAGCGGCACTACTTCTATTTCGTTTCCAATTGTTAAGGATTCAACGCCATTACGTTTTTGGTCCAACCATTCTATCTAATGCGATGTTCCATAAGCGGCACTACTTCTATTTCGTTTCCAATTGTTAAGGACTCTTGTAAGACATTGGTCTTTGAGACCATATAGTGTCTTTGACTAATTGTTGGTGCACTCTTTTTATTGAGTCAAATCCAACGTACTTATATAAGCGGACGACATGTTTATATGTTATAGTGTTATACATAACGATCAAGAAGAAGCACAACGAAGAATAGAAGTCCGGTATTACTACATTATTTTACATTACATACAAACCAGCATGTACACGGGACGTTGGTGTTTCGCCCCATCCGATCGAGAAGGTGTTCGCCCGATTGTTCCTTGTCAGACCTTCCTACCTGCGCCACCGAGATCTAGTCAGCAAAAGGTAGCACTTCCTCCAAATATATTATCTGCCAGATTTCCGCCATATAAAAGCCTATATCTACCAATATCGGACAGAGCCCAAATCCTTTTTACACCTAAAGAGAAGCCCATAATCAAAATATGAATGGATCCGACAACTGTGCTGTACAGTACAAACTTACCGTACGAGAATAAAACGCAGTGGCTGAAGCAGGATATGTGCTTATGGTGTTGGGGGAGGAGAGCGGGGTCTCTTCTACTTACTGGGGATTTGTGAATCATATATAGCCCCGAGTTTTATCATCCAATTTCATCAGCAGCACTAGCAAAATACCCAAAATGTGGACCCTTCAAAGGGTTAATGGTGTATACTGTCATTTAAGAATTCGCTACTGTTTGAAGGTACCTTGGAGATCTTTTGGTTATACAGACTTAACAAGGACATATTTAAATCGTACGGGAACAAGAGTTTATGATTAGGTCTCATCTAATAGTTTTTATAGACACCTTCTTGTGATGAAGTAATAACACACTAACCTTTTATTATCTCTATACAATATTTAATTACAGAAATCCAATATCTACACCCAAACGACCAGTGCAGCTGGGTTTCTATTTCACCAGGCCACAGGATTTATTACTATATTGATATATACTGACAATAAACGGAATCAACGTAGATTTTCTAATATTCTTAATGTGTAGAAACATTCAAAAATAGCTTTTCAATCATGTTGTAAGTCTCTGTAGTATTACAGAATTTTAGATTGTAAAATGTCTGTCTCTTTAATGGTTTGACGTTCTACAGATATGCTATATCTGGCATAAATAATTGTTTTATCAGAGAGAGAGAGAGAGATAGAGAGAGAGAGAGAGAGAGAGAGAGATGGGGTTTAACGTTCACTTGACACAAACACGGTCATTTCGGGACTAACATGTGGTTTAATTTTATTTCAATAATTCGCTTGCGCGTATGGGTCTTTAGCAGTGGGAGGAAACCGGAAGACCCAAGAAAACCCACGTTATTGGTCAATCGACCCTATTCCTTGACACGTTAAACCGGGAATTCGAAACCAAGCCAGTTGTCTTAAAGACATGCTTTATGACATAGCGCGCACGTGCTAATCATTCGGCCACCCCCCCCCCCTTGTTTTATCAGACACATTTATTTAATCATGAGGGCTGAGCCTAAGCAATGTCGGGCTCGTGTCGAATTATCAACTGACCTCAACGTAGTACATTTGCCCCGCCTCCCCAATTAGTATTTGGCTTCGAAGCGCCAGTACGGCGACCCACACACCAAATATGTTTCCTTTTAATATTGATGTCATGCTAGTGCAAAGAAAAAAGAAAATTAAATTATAATCTAAATTTAATAAGTGTGCTCTTGGTAAAATATGTTAGATCTATGTGATAAACAGAGTTTAAAAATTAAAAAAAAATGTTTGGTTTCAACTTTTAATTAAATTACATGAATTATGATCATGTTCTATGATAGCAGCGGGAAAACAGCATGTCATAGACTGTGGTCGGTGTTAGTTTTTTCATTAAAACACGATGAGTTTTTCCTTCAACAATAACGTTTGTTGCTTTACAAAGCTGACTAGTGTACATATTATATAAATGGTATATCTAAGAGGGCAAACATTAACATACATAGACTATAAATGTTGCTATTTTACTAATTAAAAAATGACCGAGGAGATATTTCTCAAATGTTACATGTGTTGCTTTACAACGCTGATAGTAATTGTACATATTATAAACATTTTCTAAGTGTTGCTAGTTTACTCGTTAAATATATGAGACGCCCCCCACCCCACTATTACATGGTTATTGCTTTACAACACTGGCGATTGTTCATATTATAAACATGTTCTATCGTAGCGGACAAACAACATATCGTCACGTTGTGATGTATTCCTACATATTATACGTTACGTTAAATACGAAGTTACCTACTGGTTGAAAATTTAAAGAGATATTATTTATATCCTGCGACGAGCACGATACCCCCCATTCATTACGCCTATCAAAACCAAACAGCAGTTAAAACTATAATGTCAGAGACCAAAGCTATTGGCCA
This sequence comes from Patella pellucida, assembly GCA_917208275.1. Taxonomy (NCBI): domain Eukaryota; kingdom Metazoa; phylum Mollusca; class Gastropoda; family Patellidae; genus Patella; species Patella pellucida. The sequence continues at coordinate 72,569,498 of OU795039.1, forward strand.
GCGAAATATCCTTTAATTGAGCAGTTGTTTCGCTACATACACAAATTGCAAGAACTCTTAACAAAAGCCAATCTGACTAAAACACAGATCCTATTCTGTTTCGTTTTTATAGTTGAAAATTTCGTTTTGCTTGTCTTGACTACACCATTTTAAACAGTTGTTATCTTTGCTGTGAGCGATTAGCCAATGAAACAGTTTGTTACGGCGAGTTCTTGGCCTTTTGATGCACGGAACTCTGGGTAAACCACTAGAAACGTTAATCAATGACTAAAGTGATAGGATCAAAACCGCACGTTTGCCCCCGGACGTGAACTTCCACTATAACTTGTCAGATTTCCATATAGTGTAGACCATCGAAAGTATAAAAAACGGAACGAAAAATAGATCTGTATTTTAATCAGATTGAAAAAACGCAAAGTTAAATCACGGACTTACATTAATAAATCACCAGGCTATCATAAAATTACTGTAACTGAGTTTGAAAAATTATTCAGTGTTATAGGACACAGGTCACCAAATATTCTTGGGCCGTCAACCACGAATGTAGGGCGAAAGTTATTTTTAGTCTCTCTCTCTCCCTTTCTCCTTCTCCTCTTTTTGCATGGCGATTGTGTTTACTTTTTGGTGTAGAATCGAAAAAAGGGTTTGAAAATACATTTTCTGAAAGGTTTGGGTGAATATTAATGATTTTGAGGCGGAAGGATACAAGAGTTGTGAGGTTGGTTAAGTTGAAATGAAGGGCCGGATTTTGCATGTTTACTTGTCTCTACTTCCAGCTTCTGTATCTCAATTTTTTCATGATCAACCTCATACATGCCTTTAGGCAAGAGTTTGCTACATGTTGCTCCCAGGCCCGAGGCTAGTGGGTTCCACCCAACGAACATTTGGGAAAAAGAAAGAGACGGTCTAAGAGACGACAATTAACATTAAAGTCAATCGGGAAGTAATAGGTGAAATACGGCAATATATTTCGATGAAAGACAAAATGGCGTAACCTTGTGTACAGATGACATTTAAGGTCTTTGAGGTCTCGCTATGTCTCGCTCGAGCAACATGAATTGGACCAAAGGGACTCGTTACCTATCCATGTAATGTTACGAACAATGGTTAAAATATTGTTTAATCTTCTAAAGAATTTGTGTAATCGGAATTATATTTATACTTTCGTCTGCAATATTTAATTGTAAAACGAGAAAAGTATTGAATTATACAGATTGGTTTCCAGAAGTATATTTTGGATATATTGTATGATTTGATTATTTTCTATTTTTGGCGGTAACGTTAATCAATAATATGGCGGCTATTTATGGTATATATTACCAGACAACTATAGTGGATCAGACAAAAGACCTATTGGTATCTGTTCTAAATTGAATATCATACGGTAAAAGATACATCATTTGAGAAATTGTATTCACCGGGTATTCTACTTTTATTTCAAATGCTGAATATATTGATTTAAAAAATGGATCACGTGGATTTTGAATTAATATTGCTGGGCCGGGTTGATCTAAACAATATTTATTCAAATAAGATTGCTATTTAAAGATAGATACATTGTCAAATATAAGGATTCAAAAACAAGCCAAAGGCTTATATTAACTCGTCTCCTATTCCCCTCGTCAGTGATGCAGCTGTCTAGTCTTTCGGGTGGTACGGAAACACGGGGTCCCGTGTACACATTAGCGTGCACGTAAAAGATCCTCGGCAGTTAGAATTCGATATAAGAGTAGGCCGTAGCGCCGCTTCCCGGACAAAGTTCCCCTCATAGCACACTGTATGACGTATGTCCGTCGACATTAGCCCAGGTAAGCAGCAGACCAGCAGGACGTTAAACCCCATTTCTTTTTTAGCCTACTATGACTGGGCTTCTACCAGAAATGTACAATGCAAATTGGTAAACGATGTTTCATTCTGAATTGCACATAAATTATATTAAAAAGTAGTGAACTTTTAGTAAAGCAACATTATTTACATGCATATTGATTCTGATATAGATTGTTGTCAACTCAAGCTGGATTCGATGACGGCGGGATGCTCTATAGTATCCTCCTCTGCTTCGTGAAAGATATCACAAATAAGATAGTATTTAATTAACATGGCAAATAACGCTACAGCTTGACATTTTCCCGATTCTACCCACCTACTATCTCTGTAGAAAATTAGCTCAAACTTTTGTTAAAGGAGATGAAACTCTTATCTTCATAAAATTTAAAATTAAATACACGAATAAGAATTCATAGGGTTGTTATCTTGCCGTGTAAATATGGGATTCTAATATCCAATAGTTATAACACAATGAAAATTTTATAATTAGTACACGAGTCGTGTAGTCTATGGTTTCGGGCGTCATTTGTAACGAACAAAGCAAAACATATCCTACAAGACAATGCGGAAGTAATTAGTAATGGCTGATTCACTACCTGGATAGAGCAATAAACTTAAAGTTACATTATTCAAGATATAGATAAGAACTAGCCATTCTTGCTATACTAGTTCGAAAGTAGATGATGTAAAATGAATAATTTGAAAATTTCATTCAAATTACTCTATTGCAAGCGAAGAAATGGGCATTTAAAGATTTGACCGACCTGTGCAAAAATTTCAACCACGGTCCTGGTTGATCAAAGCTACGACTCGAAGCGTCTAGCCGCGCCATATTTGATTTACCGCTGAAACGTTTTAATCTGTTTAATATCGGAGCAATTTGATGCCATCCAAAGTTGATTAAGGCCTGGATCAGTTAATTAATGTCTAATTAATACTTTAGAAAACATTTCATGCCCAAATAAAGACCTGCACTAGGCAGATTTATCTCTTGAATAATGCATGTTTAAGGAAGACAGCTACTTATTTATTGAGCGACGTTTTAAAGATTATTCTCGCAACGTTTTCAGGCAAATAAATCAGTAAATGTTCCGCCATAAGTATGTGTTATAGTTTATTGACAAAGTAATAATTTAAAAAAAAAGCGTTTAGACTGTACTGAGTAGGCGGGGTACATTTACCGCAAGATAACTCTCTTTTTTTGAAAATGATATGTCAATTTTGCATCATTATCTTGTAGTATTGGATAGTATGTGGTGATATTGAGGTAGTATATTGGTGTGATATTGGGTGGTATTTGGTAGTATTGGGTAAATCGACCCACCCTAAACGATTGCCGTCCAATTTAGACCGTTGGCGTATTATAAATTACAGTAACACTTTTAAAGTTTCTATACAAATAACTTTATATTTATATATTTATAATACACTAAAATCTGCTTTTAAAACCATTTTTGTCTATTTGAAGATTCCAAAGAATAGCGTAATACACTCTTTAAAACTAGAGTATGGGGAGCATTTTGGATATAATGTGGCAATAAATTAATTTCCACCGGGAATGTAATTCCATTTTGTCAATCTTCTAAGATGTAGACTGGAGATAGAATCACTATAAATATGAGGACAATGATTTTCTATTTGGTCCAACTTTAACGATAGCGATGGTGAGAAGGGCTATCTTAATAGAAATCTATGTCAAGGAGAGACTTGACAATCTATCGGAAATAACACAATAACTGAATGACCAGTCTATTAAACTAAAGGGACAGTTCACCCATCTTCAGTATTTGTCTATGGGAGTATTTCTGGCTTGCAATAAAACTGTGACGTGCAGGGGTTAAGTGATGCCTGTTGCCGACTCATTGATTGTATGCTCCAGGGACTCTTTCATTCCCCGGTTGTACGTGACAAGGGGTAGGGTCGCCTGTTCAACCTCTTGGGTTTTCTCCAGCTCAAGACTCCTACGCCCAAGCGAATTATTGAAATAAAATTGAACGATATATGTTAGTTCTAAAATGACCTAGTTTGTGTCGAGTTGGCGCTAACCCCCTCTCCCTCTCTCTCTCTCTCTCTCTCTCTCTCTCTCTCTCTCTCTCTCTCTCTCCTCAAATCGGTTACCTCTCGTGACCGAAGGCGGTTACATTTCAGTCTAGCATGTTCGTGTTATGAAGCCGTTACCTTTCGATTTTCAATATGTAGACTTAAAAAACAAATACAACAACTCCATCGTGTCATAATAATAATAATAAATCTCTAGAAAATAGCCCTTGAACGCTACTTACATAAAATGGTGGTATCAATAGTGTAGTGTTTAATGACACTGGAATGTAAAGCTAGTGAGTCCCTGGCTGTAGTTAATTAACGTGCCAATATTCATCATTGACTCCGATCCCCCACTGTTTAATGCCAATAAAACCATATTAATCTACCTATACGGCATGTGGTCAGATAAGTGATGGTAAACACACCACATTAGGCTTAAACTGGGTTTATTATTGGCGGGTGTTGCGACCATAACATGGGAAGCTAAGTCAGTAAGACGCTGTCTCGCTAGCCTGGAGGTCAGGTGTTCTATCCCTTCCTTGGCCGAGAAAGTTCATCGGGATTTTCCGACGTAATTATCTCTTGTCAGTGGTGCAGCTGTCTAGTCATTCGGATGAGACGAAAAACTGAGGTCCCGTGTATACATTTGCTTGCACGTAAAAGATCCCTTGGTAGTTTGAATTCGATATAAATTATGAGTAGGCCATAGTCACGCTGCCGGGGAAAAATATCCCTCATAACACTCTTGGGCGAATGCGCATCTTTACTAGCCCAGCCGGAGCAGAGCCGTAGGACGTTAAAACCTATTTCATTTCAATTTCATGCGATCATAATAACTTGGTATATCCAGATGAAGAGAGGTACAGTCTATTCAACTCTAAATCCTCAATCCTCTCGAATAAAGGAAGATAAACACAATTGGGCAACGCCGAGGAAAATGACTGATGTTTAAGACCGTGTATACCATGGTCTGAGTTTGTCGCCATAACAACTTGATGTTGGCAACTGGATGTATCATTGTCTGACTCTGTGACCATGACAACTGGATGTATCATGGTCTGACCCTGTGACTATGACAACTGTGTATACCATGGTCTGAGTTTGTGACCATGACAACTGGATATATTATGGTCCAAGTTTGTGACTATAACAACTAGATATTATCATGGTCCGACTCTGGACCATTACAACTTCCTGCCAAATTAACTCGGGGACATGGCAGGGAAGATTTTATTCAGAAAAATGTATAGACAGTCATTGAGTTCACTAGTATGTCGCTATACAGAATACTATAAAAAATGAAATAGGGTTTAAAGACCTACTTCTTTACACGATCTGGGCTAATATGTCCACTTTCTCTGAGTTGGTTTCTCTCCGACAACATCCCGTGATATCCGCTTAATCGTTAGCCTCCCGACCCAAATACTTCACACTGGTCAATCGCACGGCAATAAGGAGCTTAACTGCAATCGGACGTTCGCAACATTGCTGAAATCTCATGTGCCCAATGCTTAACGCCAAATTTTATAATCCCTAGGGTTCATCCGCCGACTTTAAATTTTAAAAATTCAAACGGATGTCCGAAAAATCTATAAACACCTAAATGCTTCACATCAAATCGTTATGGGGGTCAGGCGAATTCTATAAGTAGTATCTCAAAAATGGGCCTACCAAGATAAAGAGCTGACAATTCTCGCTATAATAGTAAAAACAATATATTGTGAAGGTAATTTGTTTAAAATTTCTGTCAAATTGGTCCACTATAAACCGAGATATCAGCTTTGGAAATTTCCGCCTAGCCTCGTTCATCATTACTAAAGTTAGTACGTTGTTTTGATTTAATTGTCAATGAGCGTTAAGCAGCATGTGGGATTCTAATCCAGTCGATATTGAAGGCTAGCCTTGACATCGAGAGTTGATTATGGTCTGGATTACGGATAAGTTAATTAATGTCTACTTTAGATAAGATGTTAGGCATAAAGACAGACCTGCATTGACAGATTCTGCTCTTGCATAATGCATGTTTTAAGCACAATAACTCAATTTTGACAACCTTTCCGAATTGTACTGTGAAGCCTATTCCGCGCCATTACTCGATTAATCAGATTCGTTATATTATCTGACGTTTTGTGGAACTTGGTGATAAAGATACTAATAATGACCATGCACGGATGTCATCCATCATTTCCTATATCCATAATTTACCAGTTGTAAATTGATTTAATACAATATCACAGGGACTTGGTCTTTTTATTAATTGACAGCTGCTATAACACAGTACGTGATTAGAATTATAGATACGTGTCCTGTTAGAAGGTCACATGTCACCGCGGCCATTTATTCGTCTTTAAATACAAGCGTCATCACAATAACCTCAGTGCAAATCAATCATGTATTTCGACTCACAGTTAGGGTGTTTAAAGGTCCATTTCTGGTTACCATACGGATAATTTTGTTTTCGGAAAACGCAACTATACTGGGAGCATCAAATGTCTCCAGATATTAGTGTTACGTACAAGAAATCGGCGTCACTCTAATTCAAATATCCATCTGGAAATGAAATGAAAAGGGGTTTAATCCTACTGTTCTGCTCCGAACTGGGCTAATGAAGACGGACTTAAGTCATACAGTGTACTATGAGGGAAATTTTGCCTAGACAGCGGCACTACGGCCTACTCTTTTACGTGCATTCCTCCGTCCTGCGTCACCCACAAGGGGGAGCCACGCCGGAAAATATGGATGAACTTTCTCGGCCAATGCAGGGATCGAACACCCGACCTCCAAGCTAGCGAGCCAGCGTCTTACCCACTTAGTCACACCGTGGCCCGCAAATATCCATCTTAAATTCTCACCACAAAAAGCCTCAAAGCATACATGATACGGATACATTTTATTTAAAAAAAGCAGTATTTACAGGCCTAGGTTGGTTGACCTGTGGTTCGGTCCATGTCATTTATGATTGAACTTGGGACTGTCCGTGTCTTCGCGCTGGACATGATTGTCTTGTTTTCAGTTCTGTTTTTCTGCATGTGAAGGCAAGTTCAAGGGCGAATCCTGTAGGGAAATATATGCTAGTTTCTAAAGATACCCTAATTCGATATTGACCGATTTTGGATATTGTATGTGTAAGGTCACATTGAGCATCATTCTGGCGAGGCTTTCTGTATTTCGACTAGCCTAGTGTGCCACTCGGCAAACCTCGGCAGATTCTGGTACCGGTAGGGTACTGGATTCTGCCGAGGTTTGCAGAATGCTTGTCTGCTTGTGTATCGATTTTCGACCATTTTGTTTTGTTGTTGGGTGTTATAATAAGCACCCAATAAAATTCAATACACGGGGCTGAGATAAAAATGTACCTAACATCCGTATCAAATTACGAAATGTCCCTAACATCCGTAACGAATTGCTAGGTTCAAATGTAATGTTATAAAATGTGATACAACAATCCACCGATAGCCCCCAGACTGTTGAAACTCATTATCTTGTTTTCAGTAAAGTTATTATTCTCCCTGGTGCCGGTTAACCTTGACAAACATTGTTGACACAGTTAACTTGAAAACACAATAAAAAGAGGGTAAAAACCAAAGGCTTTAATTATTATCAGCGGTCTGGAAGGCCAAAGCTCGACTTTATCGCCATTTTATCATCGCTTCACAACGATTTTGACCTCAGCACTAGACATAAAAACAGCAAGTACAAAAATACATGTTAACGTAATTGATCTTTTCGTTAGCCTAAAGCAAAAACAGCCTATATTTGAATTCCAATCTTTGGAAAACACTTATCTAGCCATTTTCATCTTCCGTCAGTCTATTTGTATATAATATACCCTAAGCGTTATTTTCGTCTTGCTGGAGATCGTGGTGAATATTCTCTTAATAAATATATTTATTATTAACATATCCGAAATTATAAATATGTCATAAATAAAATATGCTTATTATATAGACAAATATACTTATTATAAACATATCATAAATAAAATATACTTATTATATAAATACATATACTTATTATAAACATATAATAAATAAATATAATTATAATATAAATATCAATAAATGAAATATGCTTATTATATAAATAAATATACTTATTATATCAATAAATATACTTATTATAACAATAAATATACTTATTATATAAATAAATATACTTATTATATAAATAAATATACTTATTATATCAATAAATATACTTATTATATAAATAAATATACTTATTATATAAATAAATATACTTATTATATAAATAAATATACTTATTATAAACATACCATAAATAAATATAATTATTATATAAATATCAATAAATGAAATATGCTTATTATATAAATAAATATACTTATCATAAACATACCATAAATTAATATAATTATTATAGGCATATCATAAATATGATATACTTATTATAAACATATCATAAACACTCATTATATAAATAATATACTTATTATAGGCATATCATCAATGAAATATGTTTATTATATATATAGATATACTTATTATAAACATATCATAAATAAAATATGTTTATTATATATATAGATATACTTATTATATAAATATATCATAAATAAAATATGCTTATTATATAAATAAATATATTTATTATAAACATACCATGAATAAAATATACTCATTATAAACATTTCATGAATTAATATAATTATTACATAAATATCATAAGGTTTATGTAGCATTCCGGGAATATTGAATAGATTTAGTCAATGAAGTGTTGTTTAATAGTCGAATGCGAGACATAACGTAATATATTGATATTGCACGAGTGCTATATCCATATATTACGTAATGTCTTGCACGAAATATATTTTCGGAAAATAAACCGAGATGTTCGATTATCCAACCGGCCAAATAAACAAGTAGAAAGAATGAGACAAAATAGAGCAAACATTAAATATAATCTTCACCCGATAATATTTTAAACGCAAATATTGTGTGATGGTACTTGTGCATCTTTGACGAAAATGAATAATATTAGCAAATCCCGATAACGCGTCACATCCAAAAGCAATCTTGGTTGTTGACCATATGTTCTCACTATCAACTTCCTATTAGACCGGGAGCCCAGGGGGTAAACCCAGCTGTAAAGTTTACCAATCTTCTCCTATATGGAATCAATTCATATACATTTGGTATCATCAAAATTTAAATATGCCGTGTTTCTGGTCGTGGGTGTGGTATTCCACACTCAAAATGCAATGCCCCCCCCCCCCACAACTAGTCTAGATTAGCCCAAAAGTGTACCACGTGAAATTCGCACAGCAGTGTACATTTCATCTTCAGGTATCACAAAAACACTCTGACAGACATTTCTAGTGGTGGGTTACACCTGACAGAGCTATGTAATTACCAGAAATTTGTACAGGTTGAGTATCTCTGACAAGAGTTACCTAATTTCCAGTCAACAGCTAGGCTAGATTAGCTGAAATCTGTACCACATAAAACAGCTTTTGTGTTGTTCAGTACCACCACGGGAATCAGGAACGACCACTGCCAGACAGTTTGTGCGGTGGATTACCCCTAACAGACACGCTCAAAATGTCACGGACCCCAACGAGAATAGAGTAGCCGGAACTGTCACCGTGATGTACGGCACATTGCTGTGCGAATGTCATGTGGTACACTTTTGCGCTAATCTAGAATAGTTAGAAGGCATGGCATTTTGGGCGTGGAATACCACACCTACAACCAGAAGCTCGGCAGACTTACATTTTGATACTATAACTGAGACAATTGGTAAACTTTTTAGCTAGGTTAACCCCCTGGGCTACCGTTCTATATGCCTCCCCGATCACAATGCTTCATACTGGCCAACCGCCCGGCAAAAAGGGGCGCAAATTGCTGAAATCTCATGTACCCAATGTTACACACCCACATTTCAGTATCCCTAGGGTTCATCCACCGCCTTTAAATCTGGTAAAATGGGCGTAAATTCAAACGAAAGTCCAAAAAACGATGAAAACGCTATTAACACTCCAATGCATGCCACCAAATTTGGAAGACAAAAATCTGTTAAAACCTTTCCCACTGTTTTTTTGGAGAAAAGTGGGCGTAACCTTCTAAACAACAACGGGATCGAATCAGAAGACTTCCTCGTTAGTGAGCCACCGCGGACCAAATTTTACAATTATATATAATTGTTTACAACATGTAAGGCCAGGATGCTTGATGATTCTAGCTGAATACGTGTCAGCTAACTGCTTCCAAGATCTGTCAATACCTATAAGTACATGTAGCGTGTTATTTGTCCCGTGGGTAATTCTTGTGCTGACCGATATGTAAAATGTTCTGTCACCCAGAGGTATTGTAGCGTTCAGCTCATCAATTGGTATTCATAGAGGTTATCAACATAGTTAGAAGTATTGACAAATCATCACCGGTATTCTTACATTTCATGTCGTCTGCAAGCTGATTGTGTTTGAGGAGTTAGTAGGTGGCCGTCTGCTTTTCTTCTTTGTTAAAGATGGAATAGCCCCCGGTAAGACAATGCTCCAAGTCTAACTAAATAGTATATGACTTTCATTAAAACACCCTAGGGAAATAAAATTCATGTAATTCTAAAAAACTCAAGAATTTCTTTTGTAGGTGACATAATTAAGAACGTTTCTTGAATTTCCATTCATTGTGTTTTTTTATAATGGTGTTTTAATAACATCCAGGGCATACATGTAGTGTTTTGTTGAAATCCAGGACACAGTGTTTTGGTGACATCCACGATTTAGTGTTTTGGTGACATCCAGGGCATCTAGGAAATGATGAATTTGGTAATTAATTCAGCACATGCAGAGTGACAGCCGTAAAAGTATCTGTGTTCCTAAGACATAATTCCTATGAGTGAAATTTAGGTGTCGTTACGTCGGCGTCCACGGTGGTGAAGTTATCCTTTGGATATTTTGTCAGGGGTGAAGGAGGGGTGATCGGGCAAATAACAGGGTCTGATGGGACAACAAGCATAGGGCCTATATACTAGTATACCATTGACAGTACCTTTAAAACAGTTGGAAATCGAAATACGAATGGGTCCTTGATTATCCCAGTTGGTGCAGAAAGGTTATACGTCAACAGTTTGAAGAACAAACTGTACGCGCATAATAACCACATATTTAAAACGCGGTGAGACGTCTTGGTACTTTCTGTGTTTGACATCATCTATTTAAAGCCCCAATACCACTCTTGTTGTAATTGAATAATATGTCCCAAACTTTATTCTGATCAACACATTGTACTATTTTACAATATTTTAATTAATTAATGATACAAGTTTCATCTTAACACACCTAATTGAAAAATTTGGAAAAATTCAACAGTATATAATGAAAGGCCTCACGTTAACAATTTCAAATGTAACTTCGATTTAAACATATTTTCGAACCCTCTGGACAAGTAAAATAGGATGTAATGGATAATTTACACAACAGGTAGGACACTTAAACATCTCGTAGTTAGAATAAAGCAAAATTTTTTGTCTGGACATGTCAAGCCAGCAAGAGTGGTATTGTCCCTTTAAAACGGGAGGATCGTTGTCAATGCGGTCAATTCTAAAAGCGACAAGAATGCGTCCCTTTAATACGTCTGTGTTCGGATATCAGACCAATGTCATTGCTACTAATTTCAAGTTGTAGGGTTGAATCTGGTCAAATAATGACGTGGGCGTTTGGTGTGGTTGTGCCAAATCAAAATGTTAATTTGAACCGGCTGCCATCATTTATTATTTCAGACAACAGAAGTTCAGCTGGAAACAATTTCCGTCTGTTCTGTCTCGTGGGTATGTTGTCAACCATTCTACGCAGAATACTAATTCCTTCTTTTATCAGATTTAAACAAGTTGGTCAAACATTCATGACGTATTATCCCCACTAAAAGTGAGTTTTATTATTTATTTGATTAGTTAATGGAAGAATCTAGACGCCGTGAACCCACTATATCTCTTCCTGGATTAATCACAATGCTGACAATATGTTATCAATATTCTATTCGACATGCATGGAAGTAGCCATGACACTTGAAGAAGATTTATGACTGGTTTCTGAGATCATGAAGATACAAGGGCAGACAACCCAGACTTCCGGTATTGATCTCGGCTAATATCTTCTAGTCTGTGATAGACAAAGAACGCTAGATCGAAGACGGTCCTTAGATTTTATGACGTCATATTTGGAGTATTAGGGCTAGCCCTGTCTACATCTCGAGACCCTGGCGAAACCTGCAGGTCCTAGCCCGAACCCTAACCCTTGTCCTAATCCACAATCTACACATGACGTCATAAAATGCTAAGGACCGTCTTTGATCTAGCGTTCTCCGTGATAGACACAGTGTTACATATTAAAAATCTTAAAATTACGGTACTAATTATTTAACTGTTTTCGTTGACGCGCTTAAATATAAATTTAAAGATGCCTTATGTAAGATTTGGATAAAAAGCTGACAATTCTCGTTATAATAGTTTTAAAATAAATAGATAATGAAAACGGAACACATTGAAAATGTCAGTCTCATTACTTACTTCTAAGCAAGGTAGGAATGTTTTGGGGGGAAATTAGCGCAGTCTAGATTGTCACTGCTACGTTGCTACGATAATAAACCAAAAGTCTCGATTATCCATTTTTAATTTAAATTATTAAACAGAGTTATGAATGTTTGAAGAATAGCGTAGACTCGATTTAAATTGAAACGTTGGTTTAAATACATTATTAAATATAGATCGTGTTAATTTTAATATAGGCTTAACTGGGTCTCACTGCTGGGAGAACATTGATGAATTGACAACTCGTTTCATTTTAAGTCTACTCTAAAATATCCGAGTCAAGGGCCGAGCGACTACTTCAGTATTTATGATACGTTTTCAAACATTTTTAATCCGTCAGTCTTCATCTGGAATTTGGGACCGGTGCCCCAAGGTGTATTTTGTGGTATCTGGATTAAACCAAACATTTTTTTTTAATAAAAATAATGTGTAGTTGAAATGTGCCTCTCTCTATCAAGTACGGCACATGGGTTGTTCCCTGCATAACCCTGTCAAGTAACCGTAATCGATTATAAGGTCATCCAACGAAACAACTGACCCGAAATCTTAAAAGGGTTACGTGTCCGGATAAGCAGTTTTGGCGTTCACGTCCAAACAATTCAATATTTTGAGTTGAAATTTTGAGACAAGGTAAATACACCATTCCCCTGTATTTTGGCGTTTTATTTTCATACATTCTCAGACTTTTTTTTTTGAGCCTCTGTTTAATTCGGGATTGTCCCTTTAAGCTAAGATTGCGTGGTCACTTTTAAAAGAGGGACACTCATTAAGACCTGGTCCCGGTATTACTGAACTTTCAATCACTGTTTGCAAACATTTTCTTGTTTTACCATTCACTCCATGCATAAGCTATATTCAAACGTTGGAAATGATATTTTTGCTAATTTCTCAGCTGGCAATAGTGTATATATGATTAATGGGATTATTCTTTAACAAGGTAAGACTGTTTATCGATTCCATCTATTTTAAGGCTTTCTTTTAATAAATTTTAAACATATGACTTAAAAATATGAAATTTTATCTTTAAAACAACAAAAGTTTTATAAGGGCTATACTTTAGTTGACGTGGGCCTAAATTCAGGTCTGTGATTGCTTTTTGAAACCAACTGTTTCACCACACTTACACAACACCATTATATATTTATAAATGAATGATGTGCCGACATTCAATTAAGCCAACGTTCTAAAGATCCTAATGGTGCTCTATTGACACCTCTACTATTAACGCACTATCTAATCTTTAATGAATGCGTGGCTAAAAAAAAACACAGTCATAGAGAGGTTTAAAATCTTAGATGAAAACATTTTACCAAATCCCAGAAGCAATTTCTGAAAAAACCTTGAACATTAGAAAACGGATTTTTTTGCCCAGATGATTGATATCATTCGAATTACTCTGTTCATTATTATTCTGGTCTGTAATGACTAACTACTTTCAAAAAGAGATTAATCTTTAATTTTTTGTATAACAAACTGAATGAATGGAACTAGCAAATAAACACTATTTAGCTTTTAGGATTCTTGTTGCTTGTTTTATACAAAGACTTGCAGAAGACATTATTTCTTTTCAGAATTATATTGCTTCAATTGTTAACAATTTGAATTATGTGATACGAAATATCGCTACGCCCTATATCTGAAATGATGAACAGTTGCATTATAATTATATAGATATATAGATAATTAGGGTTTAACGTCTACTAGACACACTCTAGGCCATTTTGAGACTAACATATGGTTCAATTTGAATTCAAAACCTAGCTTGTTTGCCGGAGTCTTTAGCTGTTTGGGAAAACTGGAGGACCTTGGGTAAACCCACGAGGTTGGACAGGCAGCCCGAGTCCTTGTCACGTAAAAGTGGGGAATGGTAACCACGACACTTGACTCAGTGACAGACCTTATTATCTAAAGACCCCCCCCCCCCGCCTAGGCGAGGATACTCAATAAATGAAAATTACATGATATATATCTAGGCCTGGATGTCTATCCGGGATGACGCACAAAATATACAATTACTTGTAACTTCATATATTACATGTAAATACCCTAATCAAACAGGGCAGTGCACAGAGAGAACGAGTGGGGGGAGAGGGAATGTGAGGGCAAGGTGGGGGTGGCAGGGAAAGCGAGGTTGAGGTTGGGGCTGTAATAATCGGAAATCGGTGAAAATCAATATTAACCAATTGTTGACGCCATACTTACGGAAGGAGGCGACGACAATATACGACGACATTCCAATGTAGGCGTATGAAAAACTTAATCAGTTTTATTACGAAGAAGCAGATTAACTTAACCACAGTATGACCATCCCGAATGCTTCGAGGGTAAAACCTCCCTGCATGTAGTTGAGATTGTACCCACGGGAATTTTCCCCCAGAAACGACAAAAGCGGGTTTGTTGATGAAAGTTGGGTTACAATCATATGAAAATTCGCCTTCACTCCAGTTTTATTCCACTTGCATAAGGAATTACTATTATTATAATAATATTATTCATATGCCTTAAAGCTCTTTTAGGGTAAATAGACACACATTATCAAAATCTGATAAATAGATAGCGGACTCAGAAATTAAACCAGTAAACGAATTTAAAAAATTGGGTGTTTACATAGATTCAGAACTCCCCATGGAAGTTCACATTAATTTTATCTGTAAAATCTGCTTTTTCCACCTCCGCTCTATCAGAAACATTCGTCATCTCATATCGAAGGACCTAGTTCATACTCTGGTGCGATCGCTCGTCTTATCAAGATTTGACTACTGTTATGATTTGTTATCTGGAATACCCCACAAACTTATTTATATCAAAACTCCAAACCGTTCAAAATACTGCAGCTCGAAGCATCAGTCGATTAAGCAGGAACTCGTACATTACACCAGCACTCAAAGAACTTCATCAACTGCCAATTAAATCAAGAATAGATTTTAGGCTCTTGTGCCTGACGTATAAGTGTTTACATGGAACTGGACATTCCTATCGAGCAGATCTGTTATTACCGTACTTTCCAAGACGCCCACTCCGTTCTCAACAAAAACGCCTTCTTATAATCCCAAAATATAAACTCAAATCATTTGGATACAGATCGTTTGTTTATATTGTGCCTGTTCTGTGGAATTCATTACCTCTAAACATTAAACGACCTATTGTGGCACCTATTCTGGGTAGCACCTTGAGCATGTATACTAACATGGAACTGTGCGCGATATAAATATAAATATTATCATTATAAGATCAAACAATGCTAAAACTAGGAAATCAATTCACTTCTTTGTGAATTTAATATGATAAAAGTTTGAAACAAAATCTCCTCCTCATCAAAATTGGCAGAAACCAAAAATGGTTGAACTTTAAATCTGTTTAAAATAATTCTATAATGTCTTCCTCTCAAACATATCTCAGTGTTAAGTCCTATATGGGAGTATTTGGGCATAGAATCAAGGCGATGGTCATTTAGGGACTCTTGCGCGTAGGGGTCTTTAGCAGTGGGAGGAAGCCGGAGGACCCGGAGAAAACCAAAAAGATTAACCAGGCCATACTAACCCCTGTCACGTACAACTGGGGAATCGAAAACTGTTCGTTGACCCAATCACACAGCTCGAGCGTGTTAACCATTCGGCCATCTTCCCTCCCGGAGATGGTCGGGGGCAGCATCCACAAACATCTTGTTTATATATCTGATCTTTTTACAAAAATAGTATTTATTGTTATAGAAAAGACTAGCAAACTGTAATCATAGGATTTATTGTTATAGAAAAGACTAGCAAACTGTAATCAGTATAGGATTTATTGTTATATATAGTAAAGACTCAGTATAGGATTTATTGTTATATATAGTAAAGACTAGCAAACTGTAATCAGTATAGGTTTTTATTTGATTTTAGTTAACCTGTAATCAGTATATAGTTTATTATATGGCTAACAGCATGTAATCAGTATGGGATGTATCGTTACGGTGAAGATAAGTCCGGTAAGCTACTATATGGTTTACGACCTGTACTATATGGCTAATCAGTATATAGAGACATTGCGTCAACTGGCGTGGTTTCGGTTGTACGTGGCAAGGAGTAGGATCGCCTGTCCAACGTCGTGGGGTTTCTCTGGGTCCACCGGTTTCCTCCCACTGCTAAGGACCACTACGCGCAAGCGAATTATTGAAATAAAATTAAACCATATGTGAGTCCCGAAATGATCCAGTTTGTGTCGAGTAGAAGTTAAACCCCATATCTCTCTCTCTCTGAAGAGTAATACGGTCCTATATGGTTTACAACCTGTATTATATGGCTAATCAATATAGGGTGTGTTGTTATTGTGCAGATTAAAAATAAGATAGATAGATTGTTCTGTTGGAATCAATATCTCCGGGAACCAGTTATATAACCATTCATCTCTATAACCTAGACAACATAGAAACGACCAATTAGGCGTGAAATACTCTTATAGCACTCAATACGTGTCAGCGTAGCTTAGTGCTACCTCGCCGGCTTAACGAATGAATCAAATTGGGTTTAGCGTCCTACGCTTCTGCACCTAACCTTGGCTAATTGAAGACGGGCATACGCCATACAGTGTGCTATGAGTGACATTTTGCCCGGTCTGCACCACGCCGGAAAATCGAGATGAACTTTCTCAGCCAATGCAGGGATCGAACACCCAACCTCCAGGCCAGCGAGACAGCACCTTACCCACTTAGCAACGTGATCCCCCCGGCTTAACAGATAAACTTTGAATATATCACTCCAGTTATGAGAGATTAGATAAAGAGCAGGCAGTTAATAGTTAAAAACTAGATACTGTAAAGGGAATTTGCTGAAAGTTTCAGTCAAATTGATCCACTGTGAAACGAGAATTTAGCCATTGAAATTTCGTCCTGTGTGACATATGCCCGTTTTATTAGCCCTGCAGCCGGGGCAGAACTTTGGGACGTTTCATTTCATTTGTTTACATTTCAGTTCTAATTTTAAGGAACATACAGACCCCGCGTAAGATCAATCTATGACCCTGTGCGGAATCAGGAAGAATTAAATCTATAAGCCGGATATACAAGTTTAATAACACTGTACAATATCGGATCTATCGCGTGAATTATTATCTCGAACTGTGACAGGACAATGGCGTTATTTGGCGGGTTTAACATCCTGGGCGGTTTCTAAGTTGTGAATGACTTAATTTGTACGGGTCGTAGATTCAGAACTTTGGTGGGGGTTTTCTTCACACTCTGGGCGCTTTCTCAGAGAATAACACAATTTGAAAGACTTTGGACGGATAAATATGTCCTGCTTTGACAGTTTTGGTGGTTTGTAGAGAAAATCTAAATATGTAAATGACTCTGGACGGGTTTAAGCAATATACATTTTGTTTAGCAATACTTTCAAAAGGTATCCAAACACGTGACGAAGGGGGGCCGGTAAATTTGGTAAACTATATGAAATGTTATTGAATTCAAATGTCCGATTACTTTGACAGGGGATTTTGTATAATTATCCTTCTTTAACCCCAATCAAGACGAACTGCATCTGAAACTGTGGTTGTACAGTGTGTACGCCAGTGACTCACTAACCTGGTCGTAAGGGGTTCGATCTCAGTGTTCGCCGAAATCTTCCCTCGAGATTTTCAGTACTGTTCCCCATTGTCAGTGGTACATGCAATGCACACGTTATCTCTCTCTCGAACCCCGGACGTCTAGGCTAGTGGGTAATTGGCTTACAGACTGAAGAACCGTATGTTAGTCCCGAAATGACATAGTTTGTGTCGAGTGGACGTTAACCCCATCTCTCTCTCGTTCTCTCTCTCTCTCTCTCTCTCTCTCGTTCTTGAGTAGGCTACAGACATGCTGTTTTTCATTATTATTATTATTGTTGTTTGCACAATGTTCCTTCATTTCTTTTAATGGAACCTTCCCCCATAGAATCCGTTGTCCTGTATGCTTTCAGACATATCATTGAAACAAATCTGAAAGGTAAGAATGACATTGACGTACAGACGACGTCTTGAAAAGCTGGGTCATTTTCCCGCGCCATCTTGTAATTTCCGGTAATTTACGGCTCAGTGTGTCTGTGAAACTGTGTCTGGTGTGAACGAGGACATGGATTTGAAAAGAATACTACGGAAATGAACGGCAGTCTTTCAGTACTCTCAGACCAACTTAAAAACCACAAGTCACATAATACTTAGTTAAGAGAAATACTGAAAGCGGATTAAAGATTCCATGGCGTCTGATCCTGTCTCCTTCATCAGGTTTTAACTTCAGATCACTTTAGACTTTAATACTAGGATAATATATTACATTGATACAGACTCGACCAAAACACCTTAAAGGAGCTAAAAATAACCTTCGCTGACAAATGTTCAACTTTTAGTTTCCGTTCAAAGTAATCGGATTAAAACACAGATCCCATTTCGTTTCGTTTCTTTTTTATAGTTCGAAATTTCGTTTTACTTGTCTTTACTACACTAGGATCTGACTAGCTTGTTATTTAACTCGTGATCTGCTTGAAGTGAGGGGTCAGCTAATCAAATGGTCTGTCGAATCGAGTGCTTGAACTTTTTTTGCGCGGAACTGTGGGTAGACATTAGCAATTAAAACAAAGCAAAGCATAGCCACCTAAGACATCGATTCTGATTGGTTAATCGAATGACTGACGTTATAGGGCCATATGTCGCTTACTTGACACCTGACGTGAACTCCTACTAAAACTTGTTAGATCTACATGTAGTGTAGGCCATCGAAAGTATAAAAAAACGAAACGAAATATAGATCTGTATTTTAATTAGATTTGAAAAAAATATTTATATTACACTGATATGTGTTTTAGACCCATTTAATCTTCCAAAGAGAACAGTGCGACGTTAAGCCCATTATTTCATTTCATTTCAGCTTATAAAGAGAACAGTACGACGTTAAACCCACTTCATTTCATTCCGCTTACTAAGAATAGAGGTACACGCTCTTTAATATGCTACCTGCAGATAGTATGAATTTTCATTTCATTTCAGCTGATAAAGAGAACAGTACGACGTTAAACCAATTTCATTTCATTTCAGCTTACAAAGAGAACAGTACGACGTTAAACCCACTTCATTTCATTTCAGCTTACAAAGAATAGAGGTACGTACACGCTCTTTAATATGCTACCTGCAGTTAGTATGAATTTATAATTTATTGCTACAGTGGCGTGTAGAGATTTAATTGTTCACTTCCCTCGGTAAAATAGGGGTTGGGTGCCGGAATGGTTTAACGCGTGCGCTTTAGATCATAAGGTCTTGCGCTTGGTCAAGTTGCGCGGCTACGATTCCCCTCTTGTACGTGACAAGAAGAAGCTTAGCCTGTCCAACCTAGTGGATTTTCGCCAGATCCTCCAGTTTCCCGAAACCGCAAACGAATTTTTGACATAAAATTGAACCACATGTTAGTCCCGAACTGACATAGTTTGTCTTAGGTTGACATGAAACCCCATTTCATTTTATTGTCTACTCGTACTCTCTCTATAACATCCCCAATGACGCACAATCTATCATAAATAATGAAATTACTGATAACATTATTTTCAAGAATGCTTTTTGTCCTTGATAATACCGTATGTAATGTATATACAATGATGAATGTTACGTCACAAAGACGTCAGAGCAATAAACTACACATTTCTTTATACAACTCCGTCTTTTTCTATTTCAAATTTATCAATTCCAATAATAAGCAGAATCACGTGCATCTCACGTGGGGCGGGTTAATTTAGTGTGATGAATATGTAGTTCTTTAAAAGGATTATCCCAGATTTTTGCGAATTCAATTGAAAACTCCCATTCTTAGTCCTGTACGCACAACAAGGCGAATCATACTAAACTTGCGCTGTCTGTCTACATTGGGAACAGCCATTAAGCTAGTGGTTCTATATTTCAATTCTCGTCTCTTAGATTTTAGTAGAAAACACAAGGTATACTTAGAGAATTTTGAGAAATATTGATTCTGCTGTCGTTTAATAAATTTTGAAAGATTTTTCTAGACTTTGTGTGTATACGGTGTGAAACAGAGTAGAACCACATTACAAAACAGTATACTAATTTTGGGCTATGGTGGCCATTCGGAGTAGAGATTATTCTCTGTTGTAATTCCAGAGTTTCCGGCGTGGTTTCCTCTTGTCAGTGTTGAAGGGCAGCTGTTCGGAAGGGACGAAAAACCGAGGTCCCATGTACACATTGACGTTCATGTAAAAGATCCATTGGCAGCGAATTCGATATAAGGGTAGGCCGTAGCGCCGCTGTCCAGGCAAAATTTCTCACATAGCACTCTCTATGGCGTATGCCCGTCTTTATTAGGACGATAAACCCCATTTCATTTCCAAGCTATTTTCATATGCCTGGGAAACCACATCCACAGCCGAGTGAAAGTGATTGCTAGGGTTTACCAAATCACTCATTCAATTCACTTGAATTCTTTTAATAAACTGAGACGTCCTATTAAACAAATCTAGCGATAATTTTCCAACGGCTTAATATATTTGTCTGCAACCTTCCGATAAGTCTCTATATTTGGTTTCCATCCATAAACAGAATTTAATTGCAAAGACTGAGTATAGTAATTGTTCAGAAAGGCAGGACGTTCAACCCCATTTCATTTTATTTATTCAAAGTCATGAAGGACAAACTGAAAATAAAAATAGACTCGTATAACGTTATATCTTTTATATATACCCGACGGCCATTGTATATCTTACGTTAGTACATTTAATAAAATGTCTAAATTGGTAAACTGCAAATTTCAACCTGGAGAATTCTGACAATTTTTCATTATGCTCTGGTCTTCGCTAAAAATCATTTTTTAATTATAGTAAGGCGTCACACTTAAAGTGTCATCTTCTGTGGTGCTTATCGATTTTTCATATCAGATTTTGTCATTTTTCGGTCAGTTTCCAACCGTTCACTTTATTGGCGCCAAATAAACAATCTTTTCAGCCAAAAAAAATATTTGGTTCTTAATTAATAGGGGAGTTGGGATGGCCTAGTGGTCTAGAGTGCCGCGCTTCAACCTCTAGCTGGCTGGCCGGCTGTTATTTCGAGCCCTGGTGTGAGCGTATGTGGCATGGAGATAGGGGCGCCTTCTCAACCTCGCGGGTTTCCTCCGAGCACTCCAGTTTCCTCCCACTGCTAAAGACCCCTACGCGCAATCGAATTATTGAAATAAAATTAAACATCCATATGTTAGTCCCGAAATGACCTGATTGTGTTGAGTGAACGTTAAACCCTATTTCTCCCTCTCTCTCTTAAATAATTAGCTTGAATTTTCTCTTTTGACTTTTGATTTTCTACTTTTTACTCTAGATCGCATTTTGAACCCGATACCCCGCCATACTTCATCCTTTCAATGTCTTTAGGTTAATGAAATGAAATTGGGTCGAGCGTCTTACTTTTATACACCGAATGAAATGAAACGGAGAGAGAGAGAGAGAGAGAGAGAGAGAGAGAGAGAGAGAGCGAGAGAGAAATGGGGTTTAACGTCCACTCAACACAACTATGTCATTTCGGGACTAACATACGGTTTGATTTTATTTTAATAATTCGCTTGCGCGTAGGGGTCTTTAGCAGTGGGAGGAAACCGGAGTACCCGGGGGAAACCCACGAGGTTGAGAAGGCGCCCCTATCTCCATGCCACATACGCTCACACCAGGGCGCGAAACCATAGCCGCAAGCCAGAGGTGGCCGGCAAGCGACACTCTAGACCCCTAGGCCATCGGATTTAACGTCCCACTTTTCTGCTCCGATTGGTCTAATGAGCCAGTTAATAAAGAAAATAGACATACACCATGCAGTGTGCACCAGTGAAAACAGACATACGAAATGCAGTGTGCACCAATGACAACAGACATACCACATGCGGTGTGCACCAACTGGGCTATTGAAGATAGACATCATGCAGTGTGAAATAACTTGGCTAATGAAGATGGACATACACCATGCAGTATGCACCAACTGGGCTAATAAAGATGGGCATACGCCATGCAGTTTGATATGAGAGACGGCGCCAAGGGGGTATTTTACGTGCACACCAATATGTAGACTTTGAAAAAGTTGTTCATTGCCCTTTACTTAGAAGCGCCAATTTTTGAAACGTTAACGACGGCTGTCGTGTGCATGACAGGGTGGGTTATTTTTTCGAGACTCAATGATTCTGCTTTTAAAACTGGTATTACATATGGACGCCATCTTTATAATATGGCCGTTCACAAACCTAAATAGTCTGTACCAAGTTTAATGATTCTTGAACATTTTATGACACCATATTGTCTGTTGTGTTAAGTGGACGTTAAACCCCATATTTTTGAGACGCGATGATCCCGTATATCCCGGGCACTACGTCATAATGCTATGATTGCCTTTCATGAACACCATTGTATACATGAGATATGGGTTGTTTGTCTCATCCAAACGTATTGTACCTCGATAGGAGGCAACCATGTCGGAAGATCCCGAGGAACTTCTCCGGAGACACCGGAAATAAGGTCTCCAGGTAAGCGAGCCATTGCCTTACTTACTAAGTCAACCCAAACCGAGTCCAATAGCAACACGCGGTTTTAAACAGATTAAGTACTACATGTGGGGTGGCCTAGTGGCCTAGCTGGTTGGTCACTTCTAAATTGCGGTCGTGGCTTCGATCCCCGGTGTGAGCGTATGTGGCTTGAAGATAGGGGCGCCTTCTAAACCTCGTGAGTTTACTCCGGGTACTCAGGTTTCTTTCCACAGGGAAAAATCACTGCGCGTGCGCTGAGAACAATAAAAGAAAACAACTTGTCACCCCCGGTGGAAGCGGATGTTAAACACGTCATTTTAACGTTTCGGTCTAATCTCTCACCCCATTTCTTTTATGGGAGAAATGTGCCGGAAACCTTTTTTTTTTCTAATTACGATAATGATGCGTGTATCATTCATCATAGTCAAGCTAACGAGGGCGTGAAGACGACTGTATTGTGAAGGCAGAAAGTCCAATAAATCAAAATGGCTTATTTGACTGTTATTGTAGACATGATGGCCATCAACAACACGTTTTAATGGAGTCATCTAATCTCGAATTTGATGGGTGTCTGGATTTTAAACATGCTGTGTTGATCAGATTTCCAGTTGGGCCATAAAAGCATCATGAATATTGTTTGCCATTGAACATCACAGATAAATGGGGTATAATATCAGGTCGGCTATCAGGAATAACCACACAGTACCACTTTTACCATACCAGTTATGATAATTATTTTCAGTAGTGGTGGCAGCGGGTGCCCCACGCCCCACCCATCCAACGGTATATGGAATGGATTGAAATCGAGTTTACTGTCCTACTGTTCGGCTCTGGCGGGACTAATGAGGATGGGCATGGACCATATAGTGTGCTATACAGGGAACTTTTGCCCGGACAGCGGCGCTACGGCATATTCTTATATCGATTTCCAAATGTAGAGGGATCTTTTACATGCACGCCTATGTGTACACGGGACCTCCGAATAACTAGACAGCTGTCCTTGACAGGCCCTCCGTCCTGCACCACTGATATGGGGGAAACAACGCTCGAAAATCCAAATGAATATTCTCGGGACACACTGGAATTGAACCCGCGACCTCCATGCTAGCGGGCCAGGGTCCTATTCACTTAGCCACCGTGGATCCCCCTATCCGACGTAGGGAGGTGGTTGGCTATTTGGTCAAATAGTAACAAATCTCCAAGAGTTAAACTTTCCCCTTGCTGATATAGCAGCTAAGATCCAATTTATTCTATACAAATCGTATTATCCGCCGTATAAACACCCCGCCCGCCCTTTTTTTGGAAAACGAAAGAGCAGCCACGCATGTATTATCTGGGCTTAACCTAAATATGTTATAACTGTTGTCACATACATGCACAGTGACACATTGATCGATCATACCTGAATAAATAACCTATTGGATTAATACTAGTTTATTTATAACCACCGCTGTCTCTTATTCCATAGCCATTGTTGAGCTTTTCGAAAATCGAAGAACGTGTCTGAATTTACATTTTCGGCAAATGGGGTTTTAGGGGAATATATTATACAAGGGTTAAACTGATATGTGATTGGGGAAACACCATTAGAGAAATGAAATGAAATGGGGTTTAACGTCCTACTGTTCTGCTCCGAACTTGGCTAATGAAGACCAGCATATGCCATAAAGTGTGCTATGACGAACGTTTTGTGCAGATAGCTGCACTACGGCCTACCCTTATATCGAATTCCAACTGTGAAGGGATCTTTTACATGCACGCCAATGTGTACACGGGACCTCGTTTTTTTTACCCATTCGAACGACTATACAGTCCCTTACTAGGCTCATGTCCTGTACCACTACAAAGGGGAACCACACCCGAAACAGACAACAAAAACAATACTACCGAATTTATAAAATATCTCGAAGATGATAAAGATAATTGGACTGCCAGGAAGTCCAGGTGTTCATCAAAGTCCCGCGGCAATTCTTGACAAGACAGCAAGCCATGGGGGAATTTGGTCCGGACAGCGGAACTATGACCTACTCTTATTTCGAATTTCCTGTCTTTATTAATCCAGGCGGAGCAGAACAATAGACCGTTAAACCATATTTCATTATTTCTAATTCCAACTGTCAATGACTCGTCTACTAGCACGCCAATGTGTACACTGAACCTTGGGTTTTCGTCCCACCCGAAAGAATATACCATGCCTCTTAACAGGCCCTACGTTGAGAAGAACACCAGCCATTAACATTGCTTGTCATTACAACTATTTTCAGAATTATTTTATGTTAAATGGATATTCACACAATAAATGGATTGAATAAATTTGATTTCGTTCCAGTGACTCATGCCGTACTTTTCTGTTTTTTAACCACGCCTCCAATCTCGATATATAAAAAATACACTAATATTATTATTATTAATCTCGATATATAAAAAATACACCTTTGACATTTGCTTGACAAGGTTTTTTTCTAACACTATTTATTCAATAAATATTTACACATTATTAAGACTAAATATATAATAATGGGATTTGAAGAAAAGCCGGGGGATCGCGTGGCTAAGTGGATAAGACACTGGCTCGTTAACCTGGAGATCGGGTGTTCGATTATTACATTGGCCGAGAAGGTTCATCCAGATTTTCCGGCGTGGTTTCCTGGTAACAGATGCATGACGGAGGGCCTGACAGGAACACCTGCCTGGTCGTTCGGATGAGACGAAAAACCGAGGCCCCATATACAGATTGGCGTTCACGTAAAATAACCCTTGGCAGTTGGAATTCGATTTAAGAGTAGGTCGTAGCGCCACTGCCCGGGCAAAATTTCCTCATAGCACACTGTATTGCGTATGCACTATTTCATTAGCCCAGGTTAGGAGCAGAACAGTAGGACGTTAAACCCCATTTCATTTCATTACATTTTGAAGAAAAGCCGGGGCGTATATATATTCTTACACAGCTTGTTTATGGTTTCAAACACACTCAAATAAAATAATCCTTAGATCGCAGTCTTTTAAGTCCTGGATAACAAACACCAGACTAAAATTAAATGATGACAAAACTGAGTATGTGTTAGTTGGAACCTCTAAAATATCTACGGAAAATAACAGAAAGAAATACAACAATTGGTGTATTCCTAGAGTCAACACTTTCTATGTCCAATAGACATGTCCTGAGATCATTAGGACCCAAGACGTGTAGCGTCGCGGGTTCTAATGTAAAATCTCAGGACATGTCTATTGGACAATAACACCCCTCTAAATGCAAAACATGAAGTGTTTATCGACATTGTAACATGCTATTTTCGATTTTAAAAGAAAATACTAAAACAGAGGGGTGTTATTGTCCAATAGATGGTGTCTAATTGACCAATCAAAATGCGAGGTTTACTCTTAGCATGTTACAATGTTTCGTATTGATTATGCAAACAGTCTGCTCTTCGGACTCCCCGGAACACTTACAACTTTCAGAAACTATAAGTCACAACTAAAAACTCACTTGTTTAAACTGTATTATCCAGATTAGAAACAGGTTGTTTTATGTGTGTTTTTAATGGCGAGACTCTTTAAATGTTGCGCTTTGATCATGCGTATATGCAGTACCGGATCTAGGGGAGGCAAAGTGGGACAAATGTCCCGGGCCTCCCACATTTAGGGGCCCCCAATATTCTGGGTCATACTAATATTTTATCCCGGACGGAGCCAACCAGTACCTGGACTGGGGGGCAAGGATTGGAGCAAAAAAGGGGTATTGGGGGCCCCGGGACTTGTAGGTACCAACAGATTTCCGGGGTCCCAGAGATCGGTTAGGCCCTAAAATTAACTTACAGGTTCTACCAATCAATAGGTCCTTGCCAGTTCAAGTGACCCCATCCCGCGATGTGATTGCTGTGACCCAACCAGTCCCGGGATATTTACGTAATCATAGTATACAAGTTAAGACAAATGTATAATCTGAACTTACATCCCACTTCTACCTCGTTGTCATTGGCAACCTTTGATAAAACTGTCCTGTTTATTTCCAATACAGGCTTAAAAGTATCCGTGTATCAGAAATGAACAGTACACTTTTTAAAAAAAAGTACTGTTCATTTCCGACAAACGAACACTTCTACACTGTTTAAGATACCATTCAAGCAATAAGTAGCGGACGGTTAGTCCGGCCCAGATCGCAATGATAGCAATGCAGCCGCACAAATTACATGAAACAACTAGTCAAAATCACAGTAACAAAACAAACCGGGTGAAACAAACTGGCAGTTCAAAAATATATACAATGACATTAAATTAACTAAACATCATATTACACAAATCAATTATTATACATGTCAATTGGCACCTATTCCACAATTTGGTTTGATTTATATTAATATGCAAAACATATAAATGAGAACACTGAATAATTATTGTAAGTGTGATGATAAAAGGCGCGGTTCTCTTGCTGGACACTTCACAGACATTTAAAATAAGCAGGATAAAAACAAAAACGCCTAGAAAGACATCTATTTTATTACAAATAATTCGTTGATGCATACTTTCACCAGGAATGGCCCACGTTTCGCATTTCCTTCACACTACATTTAATAATAATATTATTAATATTGCGGTCTTCTACGATGTGGTCTAAACAAACACGTGATTGTTTTACGCCCAGGGTATAGCTAGACGCACGTGTAAATACTACTCAGCTCGTCTCTCGACTGCGAAATCATTCTACCATGAAATGTAACGAGAGGCTCAGAAAGGGATAAATGAAATAACATTTGTCACTTTTCGGTTGAAACGACTCGATAATAAATACTATTTTTTACATACCGCTTCAAAATACTCGATAGAAATGTGATGTAAGTGACTTATTAGCACCTTTCCTCGGTGTATCGGTGAATATCAGGACAGTTTTGGCCGGGGACCGCCTCGGCTTCGCCTCGGCTGATCCCCCGACCAAAACTGTCCTGATATTCACCGATACACCTCGGAAAGGGTGCTAATAACTACTACATGTTTCCTGCCTAAATTATACACATATTTTCTCCTTGTCTTTTTTTTAAGATTTTATGTCTAGATTTGACCTATGCTCATTTAGAAAATTGGCTGAATTCTCTTAACTGTTGATAGTTTCGTCCGTATCGTCAAAAAGTACATGGAAATGACCAAAACATCCTTCACATTGCCTTGATATTCTCACCAATGAAACGAGGGTTCAAACCTAGCTCAGGGCAAGAAATGTATCGTTGTAAGTGAGAGGGATATTCGGTCTTCCGTCCGATCAGGCAGGTTTCCCCCGAGTTCTTCGGTTTCTTCCTGCAGTAATGATCGAAATCATTCGCACGATCTGTGCCAAGGGCTAAATTAGAAAAAGGCCTCAGGCCTAATTTGCTACCCTTGTAAAATGACGCGATTATTATTATTATTATTATTATTATATTATGAAAATTGTCAACGAATTCAAAACATCAATGATATCGCTGCCTTAATAATTGCCTCAGATGCACTGAAATTAATCCTAATTGTATAAAACAAACCTTGAGGAAAACACCCCAGGCACTCCAGAGGGCGAAGTACATACTAGTACAATGCGCGGTCAGTATGAACAATTTGAAAAAAAAACAACAATGGGCCCCCCACACAGTAAAGTTGGTATGTCCTGCCCCCCCCCCACAATGTTAATTCGGTCCTGCGTAAATGAATGGATTATTAAGAGCATTACAAATATACTTTATTATTATTATCTCCCGTATGAGAAGTTTGGCCGAAACATAAAATTGGGTTTCTTTCTTGAAGTTTGGTTTCCATAAGGCCAAGTGCGATTAATGACTTGGATTGGAAATTCTGATTTAATATGGTTCCTTAAAGATCGGAGAACGCTTGATCGAGGACGGTCCTTAGCATTTTATGACGTCGTCGTATGTGGATTATGGGTTAGGGTAAGGGTTTGGCTTGGCCAATGGTTGGGATAAGGGCTAGCTCTGTCTACATCTCGAGATTCTTACCCTAACCCTTATCCCCTAACCCCAAATCCACATAATATATGACGTCATAAAATGCTAAGGACCATCTTCGATCTAGCGTTCCCCTTAAAGATCACTTAGCACGTATTTTAAGATCAAAAAATGTACAAGGAGGCCTACAGATTGTTGGTTTTTTGTCATTGCACTGTATAGCCTCTGCAATCAACAGCGGAATCCCAAATTAGACAATGTCCATTTAAAACCCATTGCCCTTTTTCTATCTCTCGTATATAACACGACAACTTAAGCCACCCCTTTCAGGCGAGCGTATCTTTATGAGATATTTTTGCCCGGGTTTTCTGATTATTTTGAATATTGAGTGATTTGGTTAAACCTTTGTTCGTGATCAGCTTAACAATATCAGTCAGTTTTTGTTCGTTTCACGGCCTGTCTTTGAAGTAGTTCTCATCTTTTTTTGGTATTGAATAAAATTTCAAATGAATTATACATGTATTTAATCTAGTAACGATGTCCTGAATTTCTCATCCTTTTGTTTGTTTAAAAAATTTATATGTTAAATGATTGAATTTTTAGTTAAATGATTGAATATTTTTTTAGTCTTTTCAATAACCAGGATTAGGTTATGGCGAACGTTTTTATAGCCTAAAATTTCGTTTTAATAGGACTGACAGATTTGTTGTATAACAAACATTCTGCATGAGAGATTAACCAATGAAACGGTCTGTTATGACAATTTCTTGGCGAGTGGTGCACGGAACTGTGGGTGCCCCACTAGAAACATCAATGTTGATTAGTAAATCAAATGTCTGATGTCACAGGATCAAAAACAGCTCGTGTGACCCCTGACACGATTCTCAACTACAAACGGTCAGATCTTCGTATATTTGGGGCCATAGAACGTATAAAAAATATGATGATTAATCGCAAAACTGGATAATCGAGACTTTCTTTATTATCATTACAGTGGTAACAATGACAATCGAGACTATGGTGTTTTTTAAAATGCGGTTTTCTCGGCTCCGAGTGAAGTAATTTGACTGCTATTCCCTTTACATTATCTATTTTTATAGCGAGAACTTCTAACTCTTTATCCAATCTCCCATAATGTATGTTTTGTGGTATGTGTGTCACTTCATTAGTTACGTGCCACCAGAAAGATTCGATGCCTTCCAATTCCTTACCAGACATCCGCCATGCAATGTACACCAATGTGTACATGAGACCTCAGTTTTTTGTCCAATCCGAACGATTAGACAGTTGTCCTTGTCAGGCCCTTTGTCCTGCATCACTGACAAGTGGGAACTACGCCGGAAAATCTGGAAAAAATTGTAAGCCAAAGGTAACAATATTTAATGCAAATGCATAGGCACAAGTGAGCCACGGTGGCTCGCTAACCTTAAGGCTGGGCCGTACCTAGCGGGGTTCACCTCCTGAAAAATATGGCACCCTAAGAAATGCCCCCTCCCGTCCAAAATAAAAATGACAACCTTTCAATTATAAAATAACACACGTCGGTCGGTCTTAAGGTCGCCCTATCAACATTCCCTTGTTGGCGAATGGACATTTGATAGCAGGGGCTGATACAGGATATTACGAAAGGGGGTGTACCCGCAGGTACGAAGCAACTGCGGGGGGTCTCGGGGTCCTCCCCCAGAATTTTTTTTAAGACAAGACTCCATATATGCGATTTCCTGGCATCTGATCTTCGAGATAAGACTCCATATTATGCGATTTCCTGGCATCTGATCTTTAAATATTAAACACAACTCCCACACTATTTTCAGTGTTTTTTGTCTGCAAAACCACCAGGAACAGATCGGTAGCCTACTTCCTGAAGAATTTCAGAAAAAAAGTCCGACTGAAGGAAAGGCATGTGGTTTGAAGGAGGTAGTGATTTATAAAAGGAGGTTGAAAATTATTTTTCAAAGATGAGCGTGGTCATGCTGATGCAGAAATCGTGCTGCTCACAGAACTTTACCTGTCTCTTGGTAAGTGAGGCCTTAGAATGCATATATATTCTAAGGGCTCACTTACTAAGGGACAGCTAGATGACAGGTAAAATTTTGTGAGGTAATGAATATCCATGATCGGTCAAATTTGTTTAGGTGCCATTTAGGATACGTATTTAAGTAACTGCGGATGGCCTCCCCCCCCCCCTATATTTTTTTAAAAGATAAGACTCCATATATGCGATTTCCTGGATCCGCGCCTGGATAGGGCGACCAAAACGAAACCACTCACAACCATAAAGTCATTAATACCACTAACTGCTCTCTTGCTAGCGACTTTGATTGCGGATCAAGGTACGCTCTTGTGGCGGTATGTGGCGCTCGCGAGCTCCCATGTTCCTGGAGAAACGACTGTGCGAGTTTTACAACATCTGACCGTTGCTGGTTTACTTCACGATTCCCGAACTTATAGCTACGTTATCTACAGACACATGAACAGTAGCGTCCAATAAGAGATCGTGACATAGCGAACCCCACGGAAATCTTGACATTGGACGAACCTTGAACTTTGCAACTCGATCCTATCATCACAGGTAGACATTTTAGCTTGAAAGCGTATTGGCGACGACCAAGGAATCGGATAGCCTCACAAGCTGGGCTTATTCCCAATCAAACTTAGTACCGGAATATTCGGGGTATTACGTGATAAGATGTACGTAGTTAAAGCGAGATCAAGCCTTCTATTGAAGATGTTGAGCTCCTGGCTTCGGCGCTCAAAAACATGGGCATTATATTGCCGCCCCAACACTCTGATCCACTCCCACTTTTAAACTCCTACATACGGCCCTGCCCTAAGGTCACGTGTTCGACCCTCGGGTTGGCCGAGGTGGTACATCGGGATGTTCCAACGTCGTCCCAAATTGTCATTGTTGTTGTAAGACAGGGTATTATAATGGTGATAAATTTTTGAGTTGTTTGTATTTGATTCATTCAATATTTCATTCGTTCCATTAAATATGTCTATCATTCTTATGTTTCTGTTAATCCATCATTTTCAAAGAGAGAGAGAGAGAGAGAGAGAGAGAGAGAGAGAGAGAGAGAGAGAGATGGGGTTTAACG
Source organism: Patella pellucida (assembly GCA_917208275.1). Lineage (NCBI taxonomy): Eukaryota > Metazoa > Mollusca > Gastropoda > Patellidae > Patella > Patella pellucida. The sequence continues at coordinate 72,601,441 of OU795039.1, forward strand.
TCCACTCAACACAAACTAACGTATGGTTTTCAATTTTTATTTCAATAATTCGCTTGCGCGTAGGGGTCTTTAGCAGTGGGAGGAAACCGGAGTGCCCGGAGGAAACCCACGAGGTTGAGAAGGTGCCCCTATCTACATGTCACATTAGGGCTCGAAACCACAGCCGCAAGCCAGAGGTGATCGGCCAACTAGAGGTCGAAGATTTGCCCTGCTACAGTATAGTATTTTTGATGGCACGACAAACAGAGTTCCCGTGTACACTGCATGGCGTATATAATAATACCCGTCTTCATGAGCCCGGTTAGTGCAGAAAACTAGGACTCTAAACAATACTTCATATCATTACAAGATACACGTTAATCGAAGGGCCTGACAGGTTGAATTTGATATAAGAGTAGGTCGTAGCGCCGCTTTACGGGCAAAGCTTCAATCATAGCACATTGTGTGGTGCATGTCCGTCTTCATTAGCCCAGTTGGAACAGAACAGTCGGTTCGTTGAACTCCATTTCATTTCATTTTACGTTAATCGACTTTCTACACGTAGCTTTTGAAATTGATAGCCAGTAATAATATTCTATTTCATTTTCTTGAAATTAGCAATTTGCAAGCTTCAGCAGAATGACGCTATTCACAACATTTCCATGGAATTGTAGAGACCAGATTTTGATGGATCCAAATAATCAAATCATTAGATTTTCTCATTGTGAATACGACTCACATTTAATGCAATCGTTACAAAATATCAGCACCACAATCAACGTAATAACCTGATAAAAGACAGCCTCTGCCACAACAATAAGGGGAGATATTACAAAATTCCGTTCGTGACATAAAAGCAATAAAGATTGTGCGTTCATTTTCTCAAATAAAAACCTGTACTCATATGAGGCAACAGCTTAAAGATGCAACAGGGCGAGTTGGCTGATCGGGGTGTGCTGGGTTTGAACCCGGTGTTGGTTTGGCCGAGACAGTTCAAATACCGTCCCCCCTCCACACACACCTCCAGTCTGCACTGCAAGAAACGTTATCGTGAATTACATTGCATTTAAAGGAGCCATCATTGAATGTTTTGCTGTTAATACTGAATAGCCACTACAACCTATAATACACAACAGTATACGAGAACGGACAAACCAATTTGACAAAATGTCGGTGGTAGACAGTATAAATATACTTGTAACAGACTGTGGCACCTTATGGAAAATAGGTTCGATTAGAAACATCCACGAGATATTTTATAAATTTGGCCATATTTTTTTGTAGTCCGTTTCGGGTGTGGTTTCCCCTTTGCAGTGGTGCAGGACATGGGCCTGGTAAGGGACAGTGCATAGTCGTCCAGGTCCCGTGTACACAGGCGAACTGTAGGCCATAAGTGCCGCTGTCCGGGCAAAACTTTTCTCATGTCACACTGTATGGCTTGATCAGCCCAGTTGTAACAGTACAGTCGGACGTTAAACACTATTTCATTTCATATCTTGTGTTCCGACATGCCACTTTAATTTTATATAGATTAAGACACGCATAGACAGTGTTTGCCTGATTTAATTCGTGTTGAAAATTGATGAAAAAACACCTTCTCTTCCTCGGTGTTATTACGATACGTATCATTTACGGATCTGAACAGTCGATATCATAACCAAAGAAAATTATCGACTTGCATTCCGTTTGATCAATAATAATATATGGTTAATAACTGGTGGAGATGCCATGTTGATCGTATTTCACCTTTACCACTCTCTGAGCGACATGGCGATCGTTAAAACAGCAGGTTTTATTGTTACAATGATCTGGGTGTTATTTATTTATTATTACAGTATATTTATAGAGCGCCCTTTCATATAACATGTTTAGGGCCACTTTACAAAGTGCCGATGTAATCATAAAAAAAACAAGATTATGAACATGTTAACGACTGTATACAGGGTCAGTTAAAAGCCTGAATAAAGAATTCTGTTTCAAGTTGTTTTTTAATGAATATAGAGATGTACAACATCTTGAACTAAATGGTAGATTATTCCATAAAACAGGTACTTGATAACTAAATAAAGCTGACCATAAGAGACTAGTTGAAAAGTTTTGGTCGTGAGCAGGATAAGATGGGACTGACGAGTAGAAAAAGCTGCTATGTAATGGGGTCTGGTGGTGAATAGGATAGGTGAGTAAAATAGGCTGGTATGTAATAGGGCCCTGATATTCCCGTGTGGTTTCTGTTGGTCCCCCGGGTTTGTCCCCACGGCTAAAGACTCCTACCCACAAGCGAATTATTAAATGTTGAACCACGTGTTAGTCCCGAATTGACCTAGCTGTGTTGCGTGAAGGTAGTCTGTTATAGGTCTGGTGACTAGTATAAGGAAAGTGATGTCTTATATATAATAGAGTCTAGTGAGTAGGATAGGTTTCCGTGTTATGTAACAGGATTTGGTGAATAGGATCGAATGGCTGTGTGATAAGTAGTCGTGTTATGCAATAGACGCTTTAAACATATATTATGCCAGAGCTAAATCTGCCTAATGCAGGTCTTTCTTTAGGTCCGAGATGTTATCTAAATTATTAATTATACATTAATTAACTTATCCAGACCATAACCAACTCTCGATTTCAACGCTAGTCTGTGATGTTAAGGGCCTACTGGATCAGGATCCCATTTGATGCTCAACTTTCATTTATGACTTAATCATCAAATGGATAATCGAGACCATGTTTTTTTTTTTATCTTACCGACTTTAATAATGATGATCGAGGCTTAGCCGAAAATTGAATCGCTACGATATCGGCTCATAGTGGATCAATTCGACTGATATTTTCGGCAAATTGCCTTTACATTATCTAACTTTTAACTATTATAGTGAGGACTGTCAACTCTTTATCTAATCTCCCATAATGTATCTTTAAGTAGGATGGATTCATGATATGGAATATGGTATGTAAGTAGAATATGGTATGGTGAGCAGGATCGATTCCCGTGAAGCGTAATAGAGTCTGGTGACTATGATAGGTTGCAGGATCTGGTGGGTAGGATAAGTTGCCCTCAAATCTACTGCTGGTCTTGATGATCGACAATCTAGCACTAACATGCAGTAGCGGCGAACAATTAAGTGACATTAAAGTAGCAATGTCCTTAACTCAGTATCATCCAAAACCCTCGACATTGAATACACGAATTATTTGTCAATTTTAATCAACATTGATGTATTGTGATCTTACCGGAAAGAGATGGGCTTCTGATATCTAATATAATGCATTTCAGTGCCATTTGTGACAAGCGAATCGAAGAACGAGGTTAGGCGTATTCCACAAGCCATGTCAAATGATGACTTCATATTCTTATCTGGAGAGCATGCGCAATACACACTATCGGTGTAGACTGGAATAAACAGGCGCTAGAAATTGCCAATGGATTGAGACGTTTAGCGTATTTCGCCTAACATAATTGCTTTGAAATTAGAGCCCGTCGCACACGAGCAAATTTTCGTTGACAAATGGAGGAAGAAAGCTGAAAAAAAAACTAAAAAAACTTATGGGTTTCACCCACCACCCTGTTGGCTTCTACAGAACCCTGTCAAATTGCTGGGTGTCTCCGGTTACTCCCCGCTTCTAAGACCCTTAACAATTCTGATAGTTTCAACGCTGCCCCCAATCCACCCCTCGTGCTATAGACCGCCGGAATAAACCTCACGCATTTCCACCCTGCATCTAAAGTTTTTTTAATCCCATGAGTTTTCTGTTCTCCATCTTGAATTTACAGGCATGTAATAAATCAGAACAGGAATGCGGCTGCTAATTCGACATAAAACAGGGTAATGATTGATTTACCGCCATTGAAGTTTAACGGTTGACTAATCCGTCATATCGAATGTGATTCTACAGGCACAATGAATTTAAATCTAAAGGCCGCACAAAAGAGTTGGACCGCTTTGATTGAATTCACATTAGTGTTTGGTAGGATCGATGCTTTTTACGAATGATGATCATGTTGAAATGGTTGTGGCGGGGGGGGGGGGGGTCGGGTTTAGTAAGCCTAATGTTTTAATTTAATTTGTGGATTGTGTATGATGTATGATATATAGCTGATTTAAAAATGAAAAGAAAAGGGATATAACGTCCTGCTGTTTCTCCCACCTGGCTAGTAAAAACAGGCATGCGCCATACGGTGTGCTATAAGGGAAATTTGATCCGAACAGCGACACTACGGCCTAATCTTATATCGAATTCCAAGTGTCAGGGGTACACAGAACCTTGACTTTTAGTCCGCTCCAAGCGACTAGACAGCTGTGCTTGTCAGATCTGGTTTGGTGTTCGAGTGTCATCAGTTTAGGTCGGAAACTAATCTAAAATAATAAGCAACCCGAGCCTTTCTCCGTCGCTAATCGTTGTGATTAAAAGTGCCAGTCCAATTTCAAGGTATTGTCTTGGGGCAGATTAAAGGATGCAGGAGGGCCTGCTACCAAGATATTATGTTAATGCAGATTAAAGTGACCTGGGGCCTGTTTCACAAAATTTTAACGAAGGTAAAATCAAAATTTTAGTAAATGGATTGGATAATATTAGATTGATTTTAGTGCTTAAACAATCAAAATTGAAGCATCTACTAAAATTTGGATTTTATCTTTAGTTAAGTTTTCGAGAAACAGGTATTGTGTTAATGCAGATCAAAGGAGTTCAGCTCTTTATTAGTCTGATTCCAAGTTTTAATATACTATTTTAGCGATGTTTTATAAATGTATCTCGGCCATGACACACTTGGAAATAAATACATCATCGCGTGAATGAATGTGATTCAAAGCAACACTATCCCATCCTTGTCATTCAAGTCAAAGAGGATCTGCCTTGATAAAGCTAAAATCGGATTCGTCCTAAGGGCAATCTACATTTCAATCATAATATAATTACTTAGCTTATAGATCAATTTATACACTAATCACGTCATTTACAACGACGGCTAGGTAACCATTGCTGTTTTCGTCATAGTTACAAAATTATACGATCAAATTAAAAATCTGTATGACACTTTTAAAATTGTTATTGTGGATCAAAAGGAGAGAAAATGGGGTTTAATGTCCTATTGTGAAATGTCCAGCTATCTCTTGACAAATGAAGAAGGACGTGCGAAATGCAGTTTGCTATGACAGAAAGTTTGTCCGGGTACTCTTACACCAAGGTTGTATTTGAGAATTGGGTTGAACTACAACTGTAGATTTTGAGATTGTTGAAAACTTCGAGTGTGTGTTTAAACTACAATTGTGTATTTGAGAGCATTTTTAAACTACATTTGTGTATTTGGATTGTATCTAAACTACAATTGTCTATTTGTGGGTGCAACTAAACTACAATAATTATTGTGTATTTGGATTGTATCTAAACTACAATTTTCTATTTGTGGTTGTAACTAAACTACAATAATTATTGTGTATTTGGGGGTGTGTTTAAACAACAATTGTATATTTGGGAGTGTAACTGAACTACAATTGTGTATCTGGGGTGTATCTAAACTACAATTGTGTATTTGGGAGTGTATTTAAACCACAATTGTGTTATTGATAGTATGATTAAACTTTGAGCGTGTGATTAAACTTTCAGAGTGTGGTTAAACTTTGAGAGTGTGATTAAACTTTTAGAGTGTGGTTAAACTTTGAGAGTGTGATTAAACTTTGAGAGTGTGATTAAACTTTGAGAGTGTGATTAAACTTTGAGAGTGTGATTAAACTTTGAGAGTGTGATTAAACTTTGAGCGTGTGATTAATATTTGAGAGTGTGATTAAACTTTGAGAGTGTGATTAAACTTTGAGAGTGTGGTTAAAATTTGAGAGTGTGATTAAACTTTGAGAGTGTGATTAATATACAATTGTGCATTTGGAAGAGTATTTAAACCACAGATGTTCATTTAAGAGTGTGGTTAAACTTTGAGAGTGTGGTTAAACTTTGAGAGTGTGGTTAAACTTCGAGAGTGTGGTTAAACTTCGAGAGTGTGGTTAAATACAAAACTGTAATTGAGAGTGTATTTAAACAACAACAATTGTCTATTTGAGAATTTGGTTAAAAGCAAACTGTGGAGTAATTCAATCACCAAGAGAGTATTTATCGATCACCTTTGTGTAACAGTTTTAATCAGAGCTCCGAACAATCAAAGGGCGGAGCTTGCACAAATTTTTGTCCAATTTGATTGATGGTGTTATAGACATACCCTAAGGTGGAAATACCAATCTCGTGATTAGAGAGTTTGATATCGCATCAGATAGCCTATAATTCCACTCATCATCGATATTAAATTACCGTAATTTAGTAAATATATTGTTATAATTGACCTTCAGGCACTCGATATCCGATATCAGAGCATTATTGTAATTAGTATTGTCCGTTCTTTGTTGTCCAATTTAATCATTAGATTTAGATGGGGTAAAAGTACATGAAATCTGGCGGCTTCTATTTTAGTCTATTACAAATACAAAAAAACCTCATCCATCAAGCCGACATGTCATCGCCTGAAATCAAGACCGTTTGATCGGTCTATATTGTCGATATGGAAATGGAAGGAGGTTTACGGTAGTTCTATTTTCCAACATCCGGGGGCGATGCGACATACATACGATCAAGGGCAGATAATTTGAATTCGTGAAAATCCTATGAATGAACCCAGTTGTGTAGTGGAGAGAGAGAGAGAGAGATCGAAAAGGGGTTTGAAGTCCACTCGACACAAACTAGGTCATTTCGGAAGTAACATATGGTTTAATTTTATTTCAATAATTCGCTTGCGCGTAGGTGTCTTTAGCAGTTGGAGGAAACCGGGGGACCCGAATAAAACCCACGAGGTTGGACAGGCGACTTTACTCCTTGTCACGTACAACTGCGGATTCAAAATCACACCAGTTGACTCAATTACAGGCTTTATGATACAGCGCGCACGTGCTAACTACAATACCAAAACGTGAAGACAGGCGCTGTCAAGCGCTGCCGACAAGTCCAACAGTATAAAGGGTGCCACATTTCTGAGAGTCGATGGATAGCATGATGTCCTTATGAACTTGAAGTAAAGCAGTCTCTGTACTATGGTACCTCCTGTAGGCGCTCTGACAGATTATTATCGCCAACAAGTGCAGTTATTTGCTTAGCTATACAATTTTCGTTTATTTTCGAAACAAATTTAGATTCGAGACAGATCTAAATGACTTTAGGTAGTTAGGGTTTAGGTTAGGCTTTTTATAATTGAAGTAACGTTAGCAGCCTTAAAAATTAATGGAAATGTTGATTCGTTTATAGCCGAGTTTACTAGGTGGTGAATAATAGGGTTGAGTTCAGTCTGGCATTCTTTGAGTAGCCAAGTGGGCAGCTGATCAAGCGAACATGATTTTGTAGTGGACGATTTGACGATCTCAGCAACATGTTCTTCACTTACAGGTTCGAAACTAATAAACGTAGGTGGTGTGACTTTGTTTTCCGAACAAATGCTATTATTTACATCGACACGGTGCAAGCTGTCTTGTATGACCAAAATTTTATTGTTAAAGAATTTCGAGAAACGCTCAGCTAATTTAAGACTTTCACTATGGGTTCGGAGAATAGATATGCCGTGATTATTGTTAAGTAAAGAATTTGCAATATTAAATAGGTTTTTTTTGGCTGTTATCACTGCCTTCGATCTTTTCGGTATAGTATTCCTTTTTTGATTTTTCAATAAGGCGAGTTACTTTGTTTCTGGCTTGGTTTTCTCTGCACTCTCACGTCCCCGTTTAGCTACTCTAATTTCAACATTAAACCACCGGGTACATGGCCTAATTCGAATGGATTTGGACTGCAATGGTTGGTTAGAGTTTATCAAAGATTCAAGACAATCATTGTAATATCCTGCTTTTTCATCGACTGATTCCAAAGCATAGATTAGACACAGGTTCGAATTAAGTATGTTGTCTTTAAACTCATCAATACACAAAGATTTATATTTTCGATATTTAATATCTTTCGAATGTATTTGGGTTTTATGATATTGAGGTTAAAGCACACAGGGAAATGGTCGGAGATGAGTTGATCATCTGCTGCCACATGATGCCCACATCAGTAACAGATAGTTGATCATCTGTTGTCACATCAGTAACAGATAGTTGATCATCTGTTGTCACATCAGTAACAGATAGTTGATCATCTGTTGTCACATCAGTAACAGATAGTTGATCATCTGTTGTCACATCAGTAACAGATAGTTGATCATTTCTCGTCAAAACTAAATATAGTGTATCACCACGAATATGAGTTGGGGTTTTGACATGTTGTTGGAACGAATGTCCATACAAAGTATCAATAAGTTTTACAGTGTGAATTAACAGGACCACAGTGTGATTCAAGTTCATTGATGCAAAGCATTAATTTTGATATTACACATGTCTATATGATTGTTTCACGTTTTAAATATCAATCCCATCCTATCATCTGATGATGAAGGATGGCACACGACCCCATTTTTCCTGAACAGGATGGGATTTGCGCCCCCCCCACCTCCTTCTTGATCCGCCCCTGAATAAATCTGATTTTTCTCCAACTTTCTCCAAAGTACGCGTTCGCTTTTATTTTATTTTTTCGATATTCAAAACGTGGTTATTAGCTGCTCGTGAATATTTATATGGTCTGGTTTCTTACAAATTGTTTGAAACTGTACGTAGTGGTGGTCGTTTTAGCCTTCCGTACACAGGAAACGCTTCTTTATGGGTACAGATGCTACCGATAATTGGAAATTCCCACTTGGGTATCCCATTTCCCGATATCCTGGCCTCTATTCACACGTTTGACACTCGCAATTTCACAGTTTATTTCCAAAGGCTGCGTTTAATATTACCACAAATTACAAAGAGTTGAACTTTTAATTGATAAACCCCATGAACAATTGTAATTCCTCCCAAAATGTAATTCAGTGCCATAAATTTGGGGTTTTTTTTCACAATAGTGAATAAGTAAGTAGACTCTACTTCTATTTGTGGGGGGAGGGGGGGGGGTAAAATATGGTTATTTGAAATCCCTACGCTTGGAATTGTGTAAATTGAAGCCATTATTTACACCCTGCATTTTCTTAAAGGGAGAGAGGAAGAAATGGGGTTTAACGTCCACTCGGCACAAACTAGGTCATTTCAGGACTAACATATGGTTTAATTTTATTTCATTAATTCGCTTGCGCGTAGGGGTCGTTAGCAGTGGTTGGAAACCGGAGGACCCGGAGGAAACCCACGAGGTTGAACAAGCGACACTACTCCTTGTCACGTACATCAGGAGATTCGAGCATTTTCTTAAAACACGACAGTTTTAACCCTTGCAATAAGTAACGCACACACAATTATTTATGCCCGTACCATTTCCTAAACCCCTGTAGATATTTAACCCCGAAATTTCAATGTCCTTGTACGGTGCCACCGGGATTGTAGAGGTCTAAGGAACTGTAACAGGTTCGTTGGTAGATGATATCTATGATTAATAACACCAGTATTACCTTCATACTAGATATATTGTACCATACGTGATCTACTGCAATATCTGCAAACTTTCAATTGACCATCAGATTAACGAAATTTGTTTCGGTCTCACGTCAGGTCTTTGTTGTCTAAAAGGGATCTTTACTCCAACCGTTAACGTTGACTGGAGAGTAACGGGAGATTATTTCCCATACTTCCGGAATCCATTTTAGGGTGAAGTGGAGAGAATATTATTCCAATCCAAATTAATACATACATTCCATGAGTCTATCCATGATAATCTGGGGCGTTTTTAACGGCTTACCACACTTGTCAAAAACCCACTTTTACCAACACACAAAGAGATGATCGCTTTAGATTTTCTTGGTTTATCATACTGTCACGTGATTAACAAACAAAATTGCGGAGCGTCGCGAATCTGAGAAATTTGTTGTCTCATACACGGATTAAAAGTGGTTTGAGCAGCCATGCTTGAAGGGAATCAGATTGCCAACCACACGTTTATCTATTTCAGGGTATACACCTTACATTTTCAAATAAATTAGTAGCTGGTTTCCTTAATTATGCGTTATAGTTTATTTTCAATATCTTGAACGTAATCTTTAATATTTTTGAAAGAGATTCGAAAAAGATTTAGGATGTCTTTTAAAACATCTTCAAAGATATGTCTAAGAAAAGAGAGATTCCGAAATACTTTGAAAAGACAGCGGATGAAAATAAACGCCTCGTTATTCGGAATTTCTATATCGGAGGTTTTTAATTGGTAGATTTATCTGCTGCCCACCAATCACAAGCGGTGTATTACACATTGCGTTCCAGAAAGATATGTCTTTGGACCAAGATGTAGTGGAATAAACAATCCAAAATAAAATAGAGTGATATGAATATTATTAAACTTATTTCGCCCATGCAATGGCGCTTCCATCTGGTTGTCTTTGACCAGCTTTCTTGTATCATGCCTACTTATATAGCCTGACGGATGAATTATCACCCCCATTAGAGAGTGTAACGTAAAGAGCACAATGTGTAGATATATTGGGAATGGAATCAATGGGGTTACTAAGTAACCAGAAGAGATTCCATGATGGTATTTTATCACTCGGGGTAAAGTTGATGGTAAACACTATATATGCCATGAAAAACAAATAAACAATTATAAACCAACGACAGCAAACATTAGCGAAAGTCTCAAAGAATAAGGTAATGTTTCAGTCCATTAGCGATGAACTTCCGGTCAATTCGATAAAGCCGAGAATTCTGTTGATTAGCTGGTTATCACGTGGATCAGTTAATTTGGTTCAAGTTGATTTGGTTCAAGTGATGAAAAGAACAGTGGCCATATGGGGTGTTAATATGTGGCGTTCAGCAATAGGTAAAGATAGAGAGAGATGGGGTTTAACGTCCACTCGGCACAAACTAGGTCATTTTGGGACAAACATTTGGTTGAGTTTTTATTTCAATATTTCGTTTGCGCGTATTGGTATTTAGCAGTGGGAGGACCCGGAGAAAACCCAAGAGGTAAAACTGCTTAATACATGATGGTATACTTTCTATAGGTAACATACTCTTTAGGAGCGAAAGAGACAGTGAGGGAGGGGGAGGGAGAGAGGGGTAGGGGGAATCATTTTGGAACTAAGCTATGGTACAATAATATTTACATGTGTGGCTCGTGTGGGAGGAGACAAATAGGTACAAAGAGTTACAAGAGTATCCAATCGGATGCAAATCAGACGATTATCGTTTTTCGTTCGTTTTACATTCCGTATTTTATAGTCCGCATATCTTTATTTTACTTAACTAATTACATACTCAACGTCATGGGGGGGGGGGGGGGTAGCACATGCGCACTGTAGCATAAGGTATGCCATTGAGTCGACTGACTGGCGTGGTTTAGATTCCCCGGTTGTATTCCTCGTCTGTGTTCGTCCCCTCTGTCACGCCCCTTTAAACACCCCCGTGGTAATTGAACTGACTCAACCAGTTATTAGGTTGGTAGGCCTATAGTTAATATAATGATCCGTTCTAAATAAGGTTCATACATAACGATAATGGAATGGTGTATTAATTTTTATGACAGCCTGTCAGACGTTGTACACTCGAACGTTATTTTCATTAAAATCCACAGTGTTCATTAGACATAACATCTCTGAAGGCGATTTATACAACCTGGGTCTCCAATTAACCAGACCAGACCAGACGCGTGAAGGGGCATTATGTAAAATTTCGATAAAGAACTGGTTGTTCTTGCTATAATATATCAAAAATAGATAATGCAAAATGAATATACTGAAAATGTCATTCACTTTTTTTTATTTTGAGAGAAGTTATCAATGGTTGTAGATTTGACAAGACATGTACATTGATCGTTCTAATCTACTTAAAATCGGAGGCACCCGATGACACCGAGAGTGGAGTATGGTCTAGTCACGTAAATAATTTATATAACATTTAAGTTCCCCAAAAAGGTTTCGAGGGAGAGAGAGGGAAAGAGAGGGAGAGAGAGAGATGGGTTTTACCGTCCACTCGACACAAACTAGGTCATTTCGGGACTAACATATGTTTTTCAATTTTATTTCAGTAATTCGCTTGCGCGTAGGGTTCTTTAGCGGTGGTGGTGGGGGGCGGAGGAGCGGGAGAAAACCCACGAGGTTGGACATTGATATGACTGGAAGTGCTGGAAAGACTTTATGGTTGTGGGGGGAGGGGTATTCACACAAAGATACGACAATCCGTGGACGCCGTAACAACTATAAAATGAAACGTAGACACATTGTGTAAACATCACAAGTTGGTAAACGCCAGCAGTCGTATCAGTCGCCATTGCCATCTATCTGAATGACTGTGAGATTCTCTCCAACAGCGTAAATAAGTGAAACGGTTATCGTACTTCAGAAATACTAAACTTAAGCCGTCTGTCTTCAATTAGCCCCGCTTGAGAACATACACTACAATTAATTATGAGCTAGTTGACCGACATTTTAAATTATTAAATCGACCATTTTAGTCGAGCAACTAAGTATACATAGAGACTTTTGAACAGCATCATTAGTCTTTCATTCAGTTAAACTGAAAATGTTTATTTCGTCTGCGTGGATATGGCAGACGTGAAACAGTATAGAACCACACTGCAGAGATCTATGCTCGAAGTTTATAGTTCTCCGTGTACAGAATGCATTTCAAACTGCTAAGGAGCAATTGTAACTTAATGTCTATGCTGCTTTAGTCTATTGCAGCCACAACTGATATATTATCATTATTCCATAATCTTTGTAGCTTGTGGTGTTGTTCGACATTTTCATTACACGAAACCTTTCGCCGTGGTGTTTGAATTGCCTGGATATGTGACCATTTGTATTTACTATTCACACGTGTTCAAATAAAAGTAAAAAAACGTAAAATAAAAAAGTAGAAAGTCAATTAAAATGGTCCACTGTCAAAGGGGGGAAAGACCGTTCAGGAAATTGTGTTCTTTTTCATCTGTACCTGCAACCCTAGTTCATTTAGGATCTGTATCTGAGCGGACGATGTCCACTGACAGTTTCTATCGGGCCCTATATAATAGCTGCAATATGAAAATACCGCTCTTCCCCACCTCTGTTCTAAGGCTATTTCGGAATCCTTACCTTCTATTTTCACCTTTAATCTAATTTAATCATTTCTTACCACAACCGACACACATTTATAATGATTCAACACTATTTTCAAGTAGATTTCTGCGATTAAAAACATACACAAAATACGTTTAATCTGACAGCCATTACGAGACCCGAAAATGCGTAAACTGTGTGTTTACTTCATCGCTACATTCTACTTAAAAATTGTGTTGAATAATTACAAATTTGTGTCAAATATATTGATAAATGATTCCTTTTGGCGAAAAATAAAGAATCACGATGAAAAATAGAGGGTTAGTGTTATAAAACAGCCCGAGAAAACAGGTAGAGAAGAGCGGTATTTTACCGTATGTTCATGTTGCAACTATATAAGGCCCGATGGGAACTGTCAGTAGACATCGTCCGCTCCGAGACCGTTCCGAAAGGAACTACTGCAACCCCAACCCAATCCTAAACTTTAAAAAAGCAAGCAGTCTTTGATCTATTTCTGGATGCTTCTGAACATAATTCTAATACAAGAATAATACGTATCTTTAATATTGGCTTTAATTACCTGTACTAACTACAGGAAACTTAATTTCCTTCCCAGCAGGCACCGCGGGTATATAGTCTGTGATTAAAAACGAGGAAAGTAGGCGGAGTAATAAGGTGCATGTAGTGTATTATTACCCAGAATAACATCATATTCTACTCACTTAGAAACATTGTTTGATTAATGAGCTGGGATTTGATTAAATTACAATCCGGAAGAAAATTATATCATTCAGAATCCGGCATTTAAAAAGATTATATAATGTAGATGGCGGGGTTACTTAATACTCATATCTCAATCTAATTAAGATACACATCTATATTTCGTTTCGTTTTTTATACTTTCGATGGCCTTCACTACGGAGAACGCTAAGTGTAACCTTTAATTTATGATCAATGAGAATTGATTCATTATATGTTAAGCTATGCGCAGTATATTTTTTCGGTCAGTTTAATTGCAAAACTATAGGTCAGTCTTGTTTTGTAAGTCAAATCTCTTATTACAACGTGCTCAAAGTAAGTCCTTAGAACGACCCACTACACAATGGCTTGAGCAAGACTGAAGTCATCACATGTGGAATCATTTCCAGTACAACCCCATGTCATTTCAAAAATAGAAACGTCACCAAAGGTGGAATCATGTCTAGTTCACCCCATGTCATTTCAAAATAGAAACGTCATCAAAGCAGAAATCATTTCTAGTTCAAAATAGAAACGCCATCAAAGGTTCGATAATGAAATTCATGAAAAAAAATGCCGCGCGACGGATAATTCATGTGTCGATTGATGTAATACGTCGTTAGACTTGACATTAAAAAATAAACTGAAAGAATTTCTATTGGTTTTCTCGTTATCTTTTCTGTCAAGTTTACGGATCGCCTTTTCAGGTTATTTAAAATGATAAATCAAAATTTAATTTGATAAGAAAGACATCAATCTGTTTAACCTTGGTGATTTATATTTATCAATGATCTTTAAAAATACGTCAGTTGTCACATGTTACGCAATGTGTACGACATACAAGATATTTACGTATCCTGCTAGATTAGGCAAATAATTCAATTGGGAATAGATCGAGTATGTGCACCATTTGAGTTTGAAACATATATCCATCAGCAGGATACATCAGACCACAAAACTATTGGAACGAATATCATCCGGCAAACCTCGACAGATTCTAGATGTAGGGTACAGAAATCTGCCGAGGTTTACCGAGTGGACCGAATATGTCCCCGATCAAATATTATTACCGCCTAGAAGGGAATAATAATAACGGAATAAAATCGGCCTATAATGATCTAAACGGCAACTCTTTTTTTAACATTCGGCAAATTTATGACCCCCATCATGAGGATATAAAGGCCAACAGCGGGTTTTGCTATAGGCTCAATTTAAAAGACCATAACCCTAACGACACACGGGTCCACCACGCTCCCGTCAAAAGTCAAAACCGAGTAGCTCACTTATTTTTTGTCAAAATTGAGTTAGGATCAATTTGTAGTTACTAGGATGTGCTTCCTGTTGTTAACTAGATCTTAGGGATGGGCGATGTTTCGATATTTTGGGCATAACCGGTATGAAAATTCTAGTATCGAAAATATCGCCACGTAAAAAAATAGGGGCATTATCGTATCGTCACCTATATCACCTTCGAAAAATATCGCGGTGTTAAAATGAGATTTAATTCACTTTCTTCTTACCTGTAACCAAGGTTCTTATAGAAACAAGTCTTGTTATTCTTCTTTCATAAGCAATATTTCATTCAGATTTGTATCTGAATAGGGATTAGGGAACAGGCATAGCCTATATTAAACCCCTCTCCAAAGACTTGTTATTCGAAGCTACAGTCAGCCGATACGGTCTACTCTTGTATCGAATTCCAACTGCCAAGGGATCTTTTAGGTGCATGTCAATGTGCCCTCGAAACGTCGGTATTTCGTCCCATTCGAACGACCAGATAGATGTCTTTGTAAGGCCTTCCGTCCTCAAACACTGACACGTGGAAACCACGCCGGAAAATCTGGATGAACATTCTCGGCCAATGCAGGGATCGAGCACCCGACCTCCAGGATAGCGAGCCAGCGTCTTACCCACATAGCCACCAAGATCCCGCGACTATAATAAATATGGGGGTTAATATATTTAAAGTGAAAGAAAAAGAAGAATCTGATTTTATAATAATTATCATGTCATCAGTGATTAAAGATATCTGATTAAATGTCAATTTCGTTTCGTATTATTTCTGTACAGCGACGTGTAAATCAAAAGATATAAAAATGGAAGGAAATTGTAATTTACCTTTAATAGAGATAATTAATATAATTTACAGGTATCATGCAATCAGATGCACTGCATGGTGACAGGAGAGAGAGAGGGAGAGAGGGAGAGAGAGATTAACGTCCACTTGACACAATCTACTGCCTGTTCCATGCCATTCGGCAAACCTCGACAGATTCCGGTACCCTCCCTAACCCTACTTCTAGACTCGGCTGTATGACAGTAATTGATATGTACCTACGACCATACATTTGCGATGCGGCTAGTCGACTACCGATTTACTTTAACAGGAAAAACGTGCCGCTTGTACAAAAAAGTCAAAAAATGGCGTCTTTTCTAGATATAATCTCTATGGGGGCAGTCATTTTTTAGTTTGTTGATATAATCTCCATGGGGGCAGACATTTTTTATCCGGGTCCTTTAAAATAGTTCCAAAATGGCGGAATTCGTCATACAGCCGAGTCTAGATGTAGGGTACCGGAATCTGTCGAGATTTGCCGAGTGTGTTCCAGGCGATACTACGACTCGAATATCTGGTATGGTCATCCCGTAGATGTCTGTCTTGTAAAAACCAAGTTCAGGTCAAGCCAGAAAGCTTTTCTCCCAAGAAAAATCGTGGTTCGTTGACATCGTGGTACTGAAAACAGCCATGTTTGGCCTAGTTATCTGGAGGAGCCCAGAAGGACAAGGGGTGATGGGTTGGAATTGAGTCGTTTCGCTCTACTTGGATGCGTACATGGTTGTTTCGGTCCAGTAGGATATAACACTTTTGAAAGAGTTATTTCCTGGACCATTGACCACGGTTATTTGTCACCCAAAATATTTATCATCTTGGGGGGGGGATATTTGAAGGAACGATTAAGTGCATGGATATGCCATTATGACGCATTCAGTTGTGCAGTAATGAAACAAATAAGCACGAAACGACATTTATTTTGAAATGAAATGAAATGGGGTTTAACGTCCTTATCTGCATCTGCTGGGCTAATACAGTTTGCCATCGGTGTATATTTTGTTATCAAGGACGTCAGCACTACGGACTACTTTTATTTCGAATTCTGACTGTAAGGGGTGCTCGTTTTTTCGAACCTTCTGTTCTAGCAAGCCAGTGTCATACCCAGTAAGCCCCACTTATTTATTATTAACACCATACATTCCTCCCCCTTCTCCATAATTCACACACACAAGCTTCGCATCTAATGTTGTGTATACGCCTTCGGCCATCCTGGTTTGTGTTTGCCCCCCCCCCCCCAAAAAAAAACTGACTGCGGACAAATATTACCAACAAAGAGATGTAAGAAATAAAAAACAGCCAAACTCCAGACGGAGCCAACTCAATAATTGTGTTTTAGGTCTTTGAAACTTGATAATTACAAAATAAATATAATGTTCGTGTTTTTATATAATAAACCATAATATATTTAATATAGCTCATGAAATTTTATGTAATCGGCACTCAGTTGTATAAAAATTACAAAAACAGTATCTAAAATGAAATTGGCACATTTTATATTTATATAATGGCATGCCAAGCGGAGCGATGCGGCTAACTTTATTAAAAAGATAATTGCAAATTTTCACCTTCCAGGTGACCGACAAGGCCTGGAGTTTTATTTAATGTGCCAAAGTCGGTTATATTTTGGAAAATAAAACTGCCTAATTTTGTGCTAAAAGCTCATAAAACTCTACTTTAGGGCCGAGCAACTGTATTTGGGAGAATAAAACTGCTTAATTTTGTATGAAAAGTCCTTAAAATCCTCTACAACAAACTCAATATACGGGATACGTTTTCAAACAACTTTAATCCGTCAGTTTTCATCCGGAAATGGAGCCCGATGTCATTTAACGCAGACGTAGTCGTAATGTATGTTCTGAGGAAGTGACAATGTCGAAATATGTGAAATTACAAGAGAAAACTGAATTTTATCGTATTTCTAGTCATTTAGGCTAAGGGGAGAAATCAAATGAATGAGAATTCCAGGTACATGTATGTTACAAAGTTTTAGCCAATTTAATAAAAAATGAAGAAACGGCCAGCAATTTTCGTGTCGGAGTATCACCTGGAACAGACAGTAGATCTTTTCGTGACTAACATATGATATGAAGAGTTCCGGGGAAAAACGATCTTAGTCACTTGTTACGAACCCCAGTTAATAGTGCCATCTGGTGGTAAACTGTTTATAAGCTTTCTGTAGAACAATCAATTTCAGGTAAAAACGATCTGAGTCATACCGAACCAAGGCCCTACTGATATGGCCTCCCGGGACCCGGACAAATACAAGTCAATCATACCCTTTATTTAACCTTAATTTGGCTGAAAAGTGGAAGTCAGTTCTTGTACTGGTAATTGCGGTTCGTATTAAACATCATTTTGAAGATGCAATTAAACCAATCTGATTAAAGAACAGATCCAATTTCGTTTCGTTTTTATAGTTTATAATTTCGTTTATACTTGTCTTTACTACATGTAGTGTAGACCTTTAAAAGTACTAATAGGCCTTTAAAAATAAAACGAAATATAGATCTGTATTTTAATTGATTGTAATTAAACCCACTCCATGTTCTGTTCAATCTACTCGCGTCAAGCATTCTCGTCCAAAAGTCTGTTTTGCCTTTCATGCGAAAAGACAAAAATGTGACTTAGGTCAGTCTTCCCTCGCACTCTTCATATGGTTTCATTTTGATTTTATTCCAATAATATGGGTCTTAAGTAATGGAACCACAAGACCCGTCACCCCCCCCCCCCTCCTCCTCTATAGTGATCTTACACCACACGTGAGTACAATAATGTTCATCGTCAACGCATCACCGGCAACAAATTACCGTCAACCAATCATCGTCAACCCATAATTGTCAAAGCATCCTCGTCAACCAATCCTCGTCTATCTCATAATCGTTTACCCACCATAGTCAACCTAACATCGTCGATCAATCAACGTCAACCCATCATCGTCAAAGCATCATCGTCAGCCAAATCAATCCATCACCAAAGCTGCCCAGGAAGACATAATAGGTATATTGAACAGCTATTGTCATATCGATATCACTTCGTTGGAAGCGGACGTTAAGTAAAGCTATTTCACACATAATCGACGATGAACGCCAATACCTGCAGTAAATTGGATTCATAAGCAGGCGTCACAACAAAATGATTTAAAATTTATGATGATGGACAGGTTGTTAATGATTGGTCCGTGGTTAGTCACGTGGTAAGTGCACTGTGCTCATGAACCGACAAGAACCATCAGAGTTTTTGAAGCGCTGTCGGTACTTGTCAAGAGTGGCATCTCGTATTTCGTAAGGGACAAAAAGAGAGTTTTATTCGCATACAAATTTGAATGGCACCTTGTCATTCGAAAGAAACAAAAGGGGGTTATAACGTACCACCTTCCTTCTTTATAAACCGCGTTAATGTAGACCAGCGTACAGAATACTTTTTTTAAGAGGGGGGGGGGGGCAGAGAAATGGGGTTTAAAGTACACTCGACACAAACTAGGTCATTTCAGGACTTACATACAGTTCAATTTTATTTCAATAATTCGGAGTCTTTAACAGTGGGAGAACAACGGAGAACCCGGAGAAAACGCACGAGGCTGGACGGGCGACCCTTCTCCTTGTCACGAACAATCGAGAAATGTCCAAAGTATTGTGTTGATGAGACATCAAACCCCATTCAATCTCCAAGTACAAACTATCGTATTGAAACCATTGTATTCCATTAATACAGTCTAAGTGCGCGATGTATCACGAGGTCTGTCATTGAGTCAACTGGCGTGGTTTCGATTCCTCGGTTGCACAAGGAGAGGGGTCACCCGTCTAACCTCATGGATTTTCTCTGGGTCCTCCGGTTTCCCTGTACTGTTAAAGACCCCTACGCACAAGCGATGATTGAAATAAAATTGAACCATATGTTAGTTCCGAAATGACCTAGTTTGTGTCGAGTAGTCATTAGCCACCCTCTCTCTCTCTCTCTCTCTCTCTCTCCGTGCCAACTTAAAATATACCATTGACACTCGAGACAGGGATGTACTCAAATACATAATTAAATACATAATAAGACAACAACAAAAGACGAATAATACACATTCAAAATATGTAAGGATACCGTATGTAATGTATTATACCATTATACTATAAGATAAGATATGTAAGGATACCGTATGTGTAATGTATTATACCATTATACTATAAGATAAGATATGTAAGGATACCGTACGTAATGTATTATACCATTATACTATAAGATAAGATATGTAAGGATAACGTATGTAATGCATTATAATATAAGATAAGAGTCACCACAAAAATCTTCCATATGTCAAGCTTTTGATAAATGCTCCTCTTCCATTAAAGGGACAATACCACTCTTGCTGGCTTGACAGGTCCAGAAAAAAAATATCCTTATTCTAACTACTAGATGTTTAAGTGTCCTACCTGTTGTGTAAATTATCCATTACATCCTTTTTTACTTGTCCAGAGGGTTCGAAAATATGTTAAATCCATGTTGCATTTGAAAGTGTTTACGTAAAGCTTTTCAGACCATGCTGTTACCATGTAGTTGAATTTTTCCAATTTTTTAAATTCGGTGGGTTAAGACGAAATTTGTATTATCAATTAATTCGAATATTGTAAAAGAGTACAATTTGTTGACCAGAATAATGACTGGGGCATATTATTCAGTAACAACAAGAGTGGTATTGGGGCTTTAACAAACCCAACCAAATGTTGTGTGTTTTTTTTAAATGTTTTATGAGCCCATATAAACATGAACATGTCGATGTTAGTTTTAAAGATTTGCAATAAACCATAATATCCGTGGTAACCGCACTGGAGAAGCGATCGGATAAAATACGAAGTAAAAGACCCAATCGAAATCCCATGTTTCTATAGTCCTTCGGATGGTATGAAAACCCAAGCTCTGGTGAACATTGTGTGACAAATGGAAGCCAAAATAAGATATGGCCGTCGTGCCGGTGTCCACGCAAAATATCGCCCATAGCCGACTGTAAGGTGTATGCCGGCCTTCATTAGCCCAATCGGTGCAGAATGTTAGGAAATTAAACCCAATTACATTTTTAATTTTTCTCCAGAAGTAAAAAAATATTAACCAAATGTGTTTGTTTTTTTTTAATGTTTTCCAACGCCCTACCAACAAGTACCGATATTCTTTTAATGACGTAACAAGCAATAACACTGGAAAAGAGATCGTATAACACACACAGAATCCGATAACTGCAGAGATACCGAATCGCGAAACAATGAAAATGGAAAATTAAAAGATATAAAAAAATGCCAATTTGAATATTGCCCACTTACCTTCTGAAGCCGTTAGTGAATTTATTTTTTTGTAATATCCTAACCCCACTGTTTGTTAGTTTGTTATCAATAAAGTCACACTAAACAGTTAGACAACGATCACACACAACTTTCCACGGAAATAATGGTCGAGTTTTAAATCTGTGTAGCCGTGTTGTAAGTTTTACCGCGATCAATAGACACTCTATATATTATGGTTATATGTGGCTTAACACACAGCCTTCCTTCAACGAGATCTTGAGCACTCTTTCCGGCAAATACTGCTCCACATTGCCGGTTTCCGAACGATTCGAGTCAGGCACACCACCATGGCATTAGCTGTTTGCTAACGACAATTGATAGCTTTGATTCGAGCTGAATTAAAATCGACTTTAATGAAGGCGTCTGGTGGAAAAGGACTTTTGGTTGAAGGTTTTTATGCCATGGAGCTCAATTTGTCTTACTTCAGAAACTAGTTTGTGGTTAAAATAGATCTTTATTTATGAAACGTTATCAATAAGATGAATATATCACTAATGAAGCACCGTAAACTAAAATTACACATTATAGAAATGTTTTCTAGTAGAATAAAAATAGAATGAATACCTCCCAGCATGTTTCTAAATGAATTCAATGACTGACTTTTCTTTGAGGTCTGTAAATAGTGTTGTATAATACATTCCAAGGCATACTGGTACCAAACTTCATATAACTATACGATAAAAACAAAATGGTTTCAGGTGCTCCAAAAAGAATAAGAATACGCTGCTTTGTGTACGACACTCTTAAAAAAATTTGAATAGCTTAGAATGGATAAATAAATATATTGCAAGGAGCAGTGTTTTGAGAGCTGAGATCCGGATAGAATTTGGGAAAACGCTTCAAAAATAATAAATAAAGTGATGCAAAGACCAACAGACCCTTCTACAGAGAGAGAGAGAGAGAGAGAGAGAGAGAGAGAGAGAGAGAGGGAGAAGAGAGAGAGAGAGAGAATTTAGGAAAACGCTTAAAAAAATATATAAAGTGATGCAAAGATCAACAGACAGAGGGAGAGAGAGAGATGGGTTTAACGCCAACTCGATAATTTCAGAACTACCGCATGGTTTGATTTTATTTCAATAATTCACTTGTACAGGCGACCCTACTCGTTGCCACGTACAGGTGGAAAATCAAATCCTTGCCACTTGATTCAATAACAGACGTTGTGATTTCACGCGTACGCGTTAAACCATTAGACCAACCAATTCCCGCAAAAATTCTACTGAACGAAGGGCTACAACTCTACCAGGGGCCTGTTTCACGAAATTTTAACTAAGATAAAATCTGATTTTAGTAATTCGATTGGATAGTATTATATTGATTTTAGCGCTTAGCCAATCAGATTTAAGTATGTACTAAAATTTGGATTTTATCTTAAGTTAAAATTTCGTGAAACAGGCCCCTGAGTAGTAAATCTAGGATGATGGCGCTACACTACAATGATCTAAAGTTCAGTCTTCTTTAGACTCCTTCCCCCCTCTCTCTGTGATCAAGAAAAGAAATCCAGGCCGCGAATTCACAAAGCATTCTCAGACTTAAGTTTGTAATTTACTCAAAATTCTTCGCCTTACTTTAACTACAATATAGTTTCATGCATCAAATACATCAATAAGAAACTATGTGCAAATATATTTCTCATACTTAAGTCTGAGAATGCTTTGTTAACTCGGGGCTAGATAATAATGTATGCTGTGGGAGATTAAATATTCTTAGTATGCCGCTGTAGAAAATGGATATAATGAAATATTCCATTCATGATATCTCAAATTCCTGTGATAGGGAAATGCGAATAGGGTAATAGTGTAGGATGATGTCTTCATCTAAATATTTGTGATGATTATTATGAGGATTGACGATCACAAGGTCGAGAGTCATGGCAATAAGAGAGAGAGAGAGAGAGAGAGCGAGAGAGAGGAGAGAGGGGGAGAGAAAAAAATGGGGTTTAGCGTCCACTCGGCACAAACTAGGTCTTTTCGAGACTAACATATGGTTTAATTTTATTACAATAATTCGCTTGCGCGTAGGGATCTTAAACAGTGGGAGAAAACCGGAGGACCCGGAGAACACCCAAGAGGTTGGACAGGCGACCCTACTACTTTGTCACGTACAACGTAGCAATAAGGTTCTGTTTATTTTGCCAACCCCTCCACGGTCTTGAAGAATATTCAGACGGTTTCCCCGACATACCTTATTTCAAACATTATCAAGATCCTTACCCAAGCGGATACTTTTTCCCCCATGTTTTCTGTGACCCTTCAAGGCAGATCTTCAAAAGATCATCTTAAAAGACCCATCTGATCCATTAATCAGCGCGTGTTTCTAAAAGTTAAAATTTTTTAAGGCGAAGGATAACCTATGAGGTCATCATTATCCAAGATTTCCGTTTATCTTTACTGACGCAACTGAATACCCAGAAGGGATTCTAAGAGGAAGTACTCTTCTCTTTCCGGTTTACATAAAAGGCCATAAATCTAAATTATGATGGGTTTGCACTTGTTTACGAATGTTGATAATGCAAAGAGTACATTGCTTTTAAACTTTAAATCTCCTCAACCCATCGGGTCTAGTACTTTTTATTACATAGTGTAGCACATTGGTAGGCCATTTAGATAAACAAATATAACGCACGCCAGCACTGGTCCGAACAGTCGTGGGCTAAACAATGAGAGAGCGAGAGAGAGAGAGAGAGAGAGAGAGAGAGAGAGAGAGAGGGGGGAGAGTGGGGGATGGGGCTTAACGCACACTCGATACAGACTAGATCATTTTTGGACTAGCACACCAGCACTGGTCCGAACAGTCGTGGGCTAAACAATGTAAGAGAGAGAGAGAGAGAGAGAGAGAGAGAGAGAGAGAGAGAGAGTGGGGGATTGGGCTTAACGCACACTCGATACAGACTAGATCATTTTGGGACTAGCACATGGCTCCATTTTATTACAACGTACAACCGGGAATCGAAACCACGCCAGTTGACTCAATTACAGACCATATGATACAGCTCGCACGTGATAACCATTCGGCCACCCTACCTCGCTAAACAACCAAAAAATTGTATCACGGGTAGTGGGGTCCGTATTATGGTGATCTAATCAATTTGGACAAAAATGTCAAAATAGTCCGATCACCAGCAGTAGTCCAAGCAGTCGTGAGCTAAACAACTCTGAGAAAATTCAAAAACATAGAAACGTCAACAGTGGTCTAAGCATTTGTGAGATAAACAATTCAAAAATTAATTTAAAGATGGTAACAGTGGTCCGAGAGGTGGTGAGCTAAACAACTCAGATCAGACTACCAGCAGTCTGGGCTAACATAAATTAGAAAAATTTAATGTCGAAACTACCGGATCACCAGCAGTGGTCTGAGCAGTCGTGAGCTAAACACTTAAGAAAAAAATTCAATAAGATCGGATCGCCAGTAGTCGTGAGCTAAACAACTCAGAGGAAATTCTTTTAAAAAATCCCATTGATAAACATAGGTTTCCACAGGTATATTTGCAGTGAAATACTCGATAACAACCAGGGAAATCATGTCGAAATTTCGTGTGCATAGAAAATTTATCGGGATTTTCCGGCACAGTATTCCTTTGTCAGTGATGCAGGACCGGGGGGGGGGGGGGTAGCAAGGATAACTGCCTAGTCTAGTAGTTCGTATGGGATATGAACTGGCGTACACGTTAACAAACCATCGACAGTCGAAATTCAATACAAGAGTAGGCCGTAGCGAAGCTGTCCATCGTCTTCATTTACCCAGTACAGTACAGAAATTTAGGACGTTAAACCCCATTTTATTTTGGGTTATTCACTAGCGCTCTGAAAAGGAAGATACACAATCGGACCTAGTTTTAATACACGAATGAAAACCAAAATAATAAATATGAAAAATGTAATTCTAAAATCACTTATTGATTATCTAGACTACGTCAATATCATAAAGCTGTTGCCATTTTCTTCTAAAATAACGGAAAGAGTAGGAGGACACGGCCATCTAAAGATATTTACCCGGGGTAGAAAATAGAACACAGCAATATATGTTATAGATTTATTTCAGTTAACCTTTGTAAGAATGAAGTCTTTTTAAATCTCAAATTACAGGTGAGGTAAGTAACAAGCCGGGTAGGCTACGACTCGAGGTGGGCCATTATTACTTATCAACGAAAATTAAATGGGGGTTAACGTCTATTGAAGACGCATATGCCAAGGGATATTTTACGTCCATGCCAATGTATACACGGGACCTCGGTTTTTCGTCCCATCCAAACGACTAGACAGCTAGCCAACGTCTTGCTCACTTCACCACTGAGGCTCCCTTTACTGATCAACTAAAGTGTTTCAGTTATTAGTTAAGTAAAATGGGTTAGACAGTCATTATAATAATAATCCCACGCCTGGATTCGTAATTATCTATTAAATGTTAAGAGTGGGCAAAGATTAATAGTTGAAAAATAAATATGTTATAGATCAAAAGAATTAAAGACTTTGTTCTTGAAATTAGACAACACAATTTTCTTTTATTATCGTAAATTCGGAAATTCTTTTGTGTCTAGACATTGTAATTATAAAGATGTTAAATTTCTGTGGTATATTCTGGTTGAAATATAACAAACAAAAACCCATCTTATTCTAGGAAAAAAGTCTATAACTAAAAAATAATAAGGTCTGTCATTGAGTCAAGTCGTCCAATTCCCAGGCTTGTACGTGACAAGGAGTAAGGTCGCCTGTCCAATTTCGTGGGGTTTCTCTGGGTCCTCCCGTTAGCACCCAATGCTATAATCCCCATGTTCTATCGAATTATTGAAATAAATTGAACCATATGTTAGTCCCGAACTGAACTAGTTTGTGTTGAGTGGACGTTTAAAGTCTTTAGCAATGGGAGGAAACTAGAGGACCCGTAGAAAACCCGCATGGTTATGCAGGCGGTCCCACGCCTTATTGCAAGTGTGGGATCGACCTCGTGACACTTTACTCAGTGACAGACCTTATGATCTAAAGCAAACGCTATAAATCAATCGAGCATTTCCTTCCCTCCATATATTTGTGATGCTTGTCAATAACGGCATATAACACACTATTACACCGACATACGAATGACAGTCAAGTTATTATAATTTATAAATATAATTTATTACGTTTATAAAGCGCACACGTTCCAGCTAGTATAGCTGCTCAGTGGCGCTGGTTTTACATCAAGATAAATATTTTAAAATACATTTTAAATTTAAAATATATTAAATTTATAATTATTGTTTTTAAAAAAATACATAAACAATTATTTAAAAAAAACACATAAGGATTACAATTACTCAAAAATTTAAAATATATATAAATTTTAAAAGTTAATTAGCAAATAAAATCATGACATGAATAAAGCAATTTAAACACGATTTACACATTATTCACACATTATTTAAAAGCATGATTAAAAAGTTGTGTGGTAATCTTGCGCAATTATGTTGAAATAATGAAGAATTATCTAGGAATTACAAGAAAAATTCCAGACCTACGGTACTTCAATTTCAAAATATCAAATCACGCAAATTCAAAAATATATTTATTACTGTTGAACAGCAAACATCAAGTGTACCGCTTTATTACAGTAACTCACAAATTCTGTGACTTTTTTTTATTATTAAATGATTACCCCTCTTAACAAGAATTATAACACACTATTTATGAGCTGCTCGTCAACACGATGTAATAATGGAAAAAAAAAACACATTGTATTTTCAGTTGTTCAAATATTACAGTACCACGAAACAAAATTTAATTTCAATTACTGTAATAAGTCACAAATTCTGTGATTTCTTGGAAGTATTACCGCTCTAAAACTGAATTAAAAAACCATAAAACGAAATTATTTCATTTCAATCTCGATGCCATCGTTAGCCTGTGATATTTAGTTGATGTGTGATATGATGGGTAATTTAACGTATAAATTTAATAAATTATGGCGATCAAGGCTAGCGTAAAATTAAAGCTCTAATATCTTTTCAGACTGAAGCAATTTGACAGAAATGTTCAGCATATTCATCTTTCATTATCTATTGTTTAACTAGTATAACGATAACTGTCATCTCTTTATCGAATAGATCCTAATTCCCCCTTGGGTCGTATTGTGGTCCTTCTAATGACAAACTGGGAAACTTTAAAATATACACTAGGACGACAAAGTACTGCTTCAGGGGCGGATCGAGAAGGGGGGGGGGGTCCTATATTATTATTTAAATTGCCGTCAAACGGGATGTTGGATTTCTCTCTTTTAAAAGCTCAATGGGTATGTATACGTAATGTAGAGATGATGATGGCATCATGCATTGTCAACTGTCAAATTTTCTTAACAGGAGCCTGGCAAACCCCCTCCTGCAAAAATGCCTGGATCCGCCCCTGTGCTTACAACAAAACTAAGTCATGTTCTGCTCCCTTAAAGATGTAGTATGCATGATTTAGACAAAAAGCCGACAGTTCTTGTTATAACAGTTCAAAAATACATCATGCAAATTGAATAAATTGAAAATTTCAGTGATATTATCTTATTCTTTTATAAATGTGGGGATCGCGGTGGCTAAGTGGATAAGGCGCTGGTTCGCTGTGTTATTAACTCATTATGTATGTCTTTGTTATGGTACCCCTTGAGAGTTTTAAATATACCTAATTATATTATTAATAGAGTTGAAGAATGTATTAAAGATTTTATATGGTTTAATAAAACACCTCTTGTGAAAAGTTCTACTGTTTTAGGTTCATATGACCAAGGCGGCTTAAATATACCCAAACTTGTATTAAGACAAGACGCCTTTAGATTAAATATTTTAAAGAAATACGATGATACTACCGTTCAAGCTTTATGGAAACACCTTTTTACTTATTTCCTTAATTCATATCATAATATGAATATAGATATTAAAATATTTGCATTAAAACCTGTTCCAGGTGGCTTACATAATATACCAGACTTTTATAGATCTGTTTTAATTGCATGGAACAATATTAATAATAATAAAAGAATACCACCTTTAAGTTATAATGACATTTTAAACCAACCATTATTTGATAACCCTTTTATATTATATAATAATAAGTCTCTTCATTATGATCTCTTTATTACCAATAAGATTGTAAAAGTTTCTGATATATGCTATTGTGTTATACCCGGTTTATTACCCTTAATCCACATAATTGATTTGTTTACCATTTATAATGATGATGTGGATATTGTTAAAGGGACAATAACACTCTTGCTGGCTTGACAGGTCCATAATTTTTTTTTAGCCTTAATCTAACTACAAGATGTTTAGGTGTCCTACCTGGTGTGTAAATTATCCATTACAACCTATCTCACTTGTCCAGAGGGTTCGGAAATATGTTTAAATCCAAGTTGCATTTGAAAGTGCTTACGTAAGGCTTTTCAAACCATGTTACGGCATGTAGTTGAATTTTTCCAATTTTTAAATTTAGGTGTGTTAAGATAATATTTGTATCATTTTTTAATGGAAATATTGTAAAATAGTATAAATTGTTGACCAGAATAAAGATTGGAACATATTATTCAGTTACAACAAGAGTGGTATTGGGGCTTTAAGATTGAAAAATATTATAAAACCATATGCTCATGCCTTCCAAATGACTGGCTTGCTATAATTAATAAAGAAAGTCATGTTATTAATAAACATATCATTCTCCATATACACATTAATGATGAATATATACCAATTACAAATTGTACATCTAAATATTTTTATAATGTTCTAAGAAAGAAATTTTATAAAGAACCCACTAGTCTTAACTTTTGGAACCAGTTTAATTACAATATTGACTGGAAAATGTATGGAAATCCATAGGTTATTACTTAAAGAGCAATGAATGCATAGAAAGTGATTTTAAAATAGCTCATAACATTATATATACATATGAGAAACTCTTCAAGTATAAAACTATTGATAGTCCTCTATGTTGTATTTGTTTAAGTGATATAGAAAATATGCAGCATTTATTTCTTAATTGTCCAGATGTCTCAGAGTTTATTAACAATTTAAAATCTATATTAATTAATTTCTACCCAGAAGGATTTAGCACTGTCCATTTTAATAAAATATTACTATTCGGTGTCCAAGTCACTAAAGGTAATAAAAAGAATAATATTTTAATTCTACTACTATCCTTTGCTAGACTAGCTATAATAAGACGCAGAAATATGTTCCTAAAGACTGATAAAATTGTAAATGTTTTTAAACTTTTTATGTCAATGTTACAACATCATTTTCAGTACTTATATTTTTATTTAAAAGAACAGAAATTCAAAGATTTAATATGTATACCAAATCTTATATATATAAAAAATAATGAAGTAAAATTATGTATAAGTGTATAAATCCGGGCAATGTTTTTAATTGTACATAATATATTTTACCCTTATTACGCTTTTGTACATTATAAATAACCAAAAATACTTGTTTTTATTTTTGTAATATAACTTTTTGCCTGGGTGTATATATGTTACTATTATATTTATATCTAATTATGAATTTATGAAATGTATTTAATGTAATGTATATACTTTTGTTTCTGTGAATAAAAATTTAAAAAAAAAAAAAAAAAGGCGCTGGTTCGCTAGCCTAGGGGTCGAGTGTACGATCCCTGCATAGGCCGAGAAAGTTCATCTCGATTTTCTGGCGTGATTTCCCCTTGTCAGTAATGCAGAAGGAGGGCCTGACAAGACAGCTGCCTAGTCGTTCGGATGGGACGAAAAACCGAGGTCTCGTGTACACATTGGAGTGCACGTAAAAGACACCTTGGCAGTTGGAATTCGATATAAGAGTAGGCCGTAGCGCCGCTGCCCGGGCAAAATTTCACTCATAGCACACTGTGTGGCGTATGCCCGTCTTCAATTAGCCCAGGTTAGGTGCTTAAGCGTAGGACGTTAAACCCCATTTCATTCATTCATTTTTTATAAATGTTTGGAGTTTTGACAGAACGTAGCGTAGATTGTTTATTATCGTAGCAACTGTACTTGACAATCGAGACTTGTTATTGTTAAACTCTTAAATGGCCAGGGTGTTCTAATTAATTATAGGCTTGTCATGTTAATAAATCTTAATAATAATTTATAGAACATTTGAAGGCAAAAAATAAAAAAACTGCAGTGGGCAGACATGGCGCTTACATAATCGAAATATAACTGCTTACAATAAGCACTTACAATAAGCACTTATGCCCTTTTATCTCTCAGTGTAAAATATTAGAACATTAGTTTTAACTATATTTCATTCGTTTGAAAAGGGTTGAATAACAGGCAAG
Organism: Patella pellucida; assembly: GCA_917208275.1. Taxonomy (NCBI): domain Eukaryota; kingdom Metazoa; phylum Mollusca; class Gastropoda; family Patellidae; genus Patella; species Patella pellucida. Next base: position 72,631,933 of record OU795039.1, read on the forward strand.
GCCTATATAAGATCTTTCCCATAGATACATACAATAATAAACAATAAATATAAACATATACGTAAAAATAAGATTAAATGTAATAAATTGTAAAACCGAACATATATACAATTTCATGTGGAAATGGTATATACGAAAAACAGTTGATGCAATTATTTGGTATTATACAACAATATGTAAAAGCAAATCAAAACCTTTTGGTACTTTTAATAAAATTATGGACTGCTTCAAAAATCAAAATATTAGAGGTGATCGAAAGATCTTTAGAGCCATTCAAAATTAGATCTAGATTATTAGTTTCTGTGAATACCTTTAATGAATTCAATAGTTCAATTCTGATAGCTGAATAACATGGGCAAGAGAAGAACAAGTGGAAGTTATCTTCATTCGAAGATTTGCATTTTGGACATATTTTTGATTCAGATTGTAAGGATGAAAAATGGAATTATTGAGATTACTAGATTTATTTCTTAGTTGGCAGTGAATGATATTTTCCTTGCGGTTTCCATAATGAAAGTAACTAGGTTTTTTTTGCAAACTATGTAGGATTGTGTTTTTGAAAAAAACTTTTCATACAAGAAGACGTTTTACTTTGTGGTATTTTCAGTTTGAGGTTCTAAGGTTGTAATAATTTGTTTTGGGTTGTATTAAGGATTTTATAAAAATAGACGAGTTTATGCTTTTGGCGGTGTTTGAACAGTGGTCCCAATCCTAATTCGTCATAAACATATTTTCGGTTGGAATTTCGGCGCAGACCAGTTATGATTCTCCCTGCCTCTAGTTGGATATAATCAAGTAATTCCGAATCCTTAGAACTACAATTGTCTCATATACTATCCCCATACTCCATAATAGGACGTATAAATGACGTAAAGATCGTACATAGCGTAGGTCTATTTTAATTTGAATTTTTATTGGCGTAGTATGTCGAGTCTATTGCAAGCTTTTTTTGTGAATTTTAGCAATAAGTTTCATTTAGATGAAATGTTAGTCCCAGATGACAGTGTGAGGAAAGTGGAAACTTTATCAATAATTTTATTTTCATTGTTATCTAGATTGCCTGAAATATCATTTATGTATATTAAGAATAGAAAAGGACCGAATATTGATCCCTAGGGAACCCCGGATTCAACTGACAAATAAGGTGATTGAAAACCTTCAAGGACAACACATGGTTTACGATTTGTAAGATAATGGTGTATCCAATCACACAAATTTAGACTAATACAATAATTTCGCAGCTTATATATAATCCCCAAGTGCCAGACTTTATCAAACGCTTTAAAAATATCACAGAATACAAAACTAAGCTCCTTCCCCTATATCTAGATTACTTACGATTATATTATATATCTCAAGAAGTTGGTTTATTAGGAATCTTTTTTTTGACTGATGTTTAGATAATAAATCATTTTTTTAAAATAAAGTTGTAGAGGTGCTTTTTTTTTTTTAAATCTTACAAATTGTGCACGTTAAGAAAGTAGGGAGATAATGTTTTGGTAATTGTGGATCACCCTTCCCTTTGAAGGCGGCTGTGACATGGAAGTTGTTTATTTGTAAGGCACAGGTTAAATAGACGAGTTAATGGAATTACAATGGCGGAATTACAATATGGGTTTTTTTGACTGATGTTTAGATAATAAATCGTTTTTTTAAAATAAAGTTGTAGAGGTGCTTTTTTTTTTTAAAAATCTTACAAATTGTGCACGTTAAGAAAGTAGGGAGATAATGTTTTGGTAATTGTGGATCACCCTTCCCTTTGAAGGCGGCTGTGACATGGAAGTTGTTTATTTGTAAGGCACAGGTTAAATAGACGAGTTAATGGAATTACAATGGCGGGAGATATGGGGTTCTTTTTAGAATGAATGGGCTAATTTCATCTGGTCCTGGTGGCTTTGATGGATTTTAACCTCTTGTTCAGTTACGAATACGATAAAAACATTCACTGTGATGTCAGAGCATATATATCAAGTTTTGAAACAGATGTAATTTTTTTGTGTGTGTGTTTTGCGTGTAGTGCAGTCCTCCTACATTTACTAGTAAAGTATGAATTCAATACTGTCGCCTTATCAAATGGGCGAGAATAAATTTTGCCATTCATGAGGGGTTAATTGGGATTTAAAGTCATCTTTCGCATGACGTATGAGTGAAATTACCTCGTTTCTAATTTTACGGAACTGTAGCCAATGATTTGGGTTATTGGCCTTTTTTTGCACGCTTATGGGCTCGGTTCTTTGTCAAACTTTTAGGCGGACGCAGTTGTTCATAAAAGGTTTATCGTTGGGTCTAATTGTGACTATTTTACTATGAATGAATATTGATGTATTTTCGTCTGGGACATTTTTAAAATCATTCTATAATGCTAGCGATTTAGCTCCTTTAAGTATCGTTTACGGTAGATTTTGGAGTGGATATGGCTGGAAACAGACCGACGTCTAACAAAGAGTGTTGTATAAAGGTTGTATTAGGCCCGACAGAAGTTAGGACACATCCAATTTGTTCACTTGCTGTTGGGTTGATGACATTTCTGTGGCAGCATGCAAGAACCTGATAACCCACATTTTCCCAAAAATTGAGATAAGCGTACCATTGAACGTAGATTGGTAGTATCCATCTTGACTGTAATCATGGGGACACTGTGAATATATTTGACATGATAACCAAGTCTATAATAGTTTTAACCTGATATAAAAATAAGCATATTCCATGCAAGAACCTGATAAGCCACATATAGGATCGGATTTGTGTGCCAACGTATCCATGCAAGAACCTGGTAACCCACAATTATTCACACCCAACGTCATTTATCTCGGGTACATGTAGGTTCCTTTGGATATTCGCGCATATTGGATCGTAACTTCATGTATTATGCCCCCCCCCTACCTCCCAGAAATGAAATGGGGTTTAACGTCCTACTATATGCACCTAACCTGGGCTAATAGAAGACAGGCATACGCCATACAGTGTAACAGTGTGCTATGAGGGACATTTATTTTTCTGCACAGACTAAAGCTAAATTGGAATGGAGCGCCCGCAGGGCATGACACATTGAGCGTCGGAGGCGCTAACTTACTAGGGGGGAGGGGGCATACCAATGCCCCCCCCCCCTCCAGATTTGTTATAATTTCCAGAAGCCGGGAGGGGCGTTTTTAGCCATTTTGTGACACTAAATATATTTATTTTGTTGAATGGGTTATTGACGGGAATTATTTCGATTATCACATGTTAGTAATATTTGTAGAAGCCGGTCGTAATTAAGCTTTTTTTTGGACTGGGCAGTGATTTCAATCAATCAATATATCGCGGTTTCGAAATTATATGACGATGATTATAAAACCATCGAAAATACCGCAAAATTCCAATATATTGTTTGGCGCTAAATACCGACGTTTGCACTGCGATATTCTCATAAAAATTAGTTCTGAACATTCAAAAATTCTTCAGTGACACCCCGAATAACTTATTACAAGGTCATGTTAATATAACAATGGACTTAAAAAAGATACACATTCTGCTCGTACATTTAATCTTGACTGGTACACCGAGACTATAAAAAAATATCGAAAGTGAAAATAGGAAAAACTGGAAATACCATTACTTTTTTCGTCATTTTTCTAGTATTGATTACCAACGTTCAATTTTAATTGGTAGAGTTTCGGCTGGTCGGCGATGTCTAAAGTCATTGATATTTTCACACAAATCATGAAAAGGGCAGACGAGTGGTGGAAGTAGAAATTTTCAATTGAAAAACACCTGATTTAAAAACCTGGACATTAAGGCACGTGAGAGACATTGGGACGGGACAACAAAAAGGACCCCCCAAAACAGGGACGTATGGTAACCCTAGGCATGGGCGCTACGGCCTAATCTTATATCGAATTCCAACTGCCAATGGATCTTTTACATGTACGCCAATGTGTACACGGGACTTCGGTTTATCGTCCCATCCAAACGACTAGACAACTGTTGCGAATCACTGACAAGAGGAAACCACGCCGGGAATTAAGATGGACTTTCTTGGCCAATGCAGGGATCGAGCACCCGACCTCCATGCTAGCGAGCCAGCGCCTGACGCACTTAGCCACGTGGTCCGCCCCCCCCCCCCTCCCCACGCTCTTGATATTCACAGATATGTGGGATTTTGTTTTATTTACTTTTGTATGTGTTGTATCAGTTGATTTATGATATATTTTATAAGATTAAAGCCAACAAACCTTCAATTTGATTTCATCAATGTGGCTTATCAGGTTTTTGCATGGAAAATTCAAAAAATATTATCTCAGAAATTCATATTTGACCAAAAGTCTCCGTAAGGTTTGTAGTTACAAGACTGATTATTATCCAGAATGTTTATACTATGCCTCTGTACACATCAAAATCACAAAACATCAAAAAGAGATCATAGATTTGGAATTATAGATCCCAGACTTTAGATGCATTTTTCTCAAATTGAACGTCATGTGGCTTATCAGGTTCTTGCATGCTGCCACAGATTTGTTGTTATGTTGACCTCTGACCTATTTCTATCTTTTTGTGGACTGACTATTTTTTCATGACGGGTCCTTGGTATATAATCTCGAGTGTTGTTTTGATTAGTAACAATCAGACTTCGGAGATCAACTTCTTGGTTTTTAACGGTGTTGTCGCCAACAAGCGGTTGGACATAATATATACGACCATCGTAAGTCCAGCAATTAGTAATATTCTTTGATTTGAACAGATCTCTAGTCTTCTTGTATAACAGCGATCGTCTATGGGTTAACGCTTCGTTAAGAAATATTTTAGGACTACTACGTCGTTCGTTGAAGGGTTTTTATTTTACGTGTGTTGCCAAAATCAGCGGCCCTGTCACGATAGCTAATAAATCGGACAATAATATCCCTGGTTTTATTTGGAACACGCTTTCCAACTCGATGACAACGTCCAATTTGGTTTATTGTAATTTGTGGATAGTCACCACGATGCTTTTGTTATTAATTAAGTCCAATACTAAGTGGTCCTTATTTTCTGTACTATTTTCTATCATACCAGAGAATTTAAGACACGTCCTTCTCGAGTATTGCTCAAGGTCATCTATTCGTTCTTCTAGTGATGTAGGTTTTTCAATCAATGAAAGTGGCCAATTTATTTACTATTGCGTCCCTTTTTAAGAGTTCAACTAAAAAATATCGTATGGAGTCATCATTCTTGACCCCTGGCTTACTAACTAGGACGCCCAGGCTTCGCTCCTATTGTTGGTCGGGAAATCTCTCCGGTCTTTCCGTCTCGGTTTCATTTGGTCGGTGGTGCAAAGCGGAGGACATGGCATTGACAAACAAAATACCTTAAAACGAGTATCGTGAAAAGGTTGTCGTGCCCTTGACAGAATTCGAAATGCGTGCCAAATGTCACCCATAACACCACCCAGCAAACCTCAGCAGATTCAGTACCCTACATCTAGTCTCGACTGTATGCCTACTTTCAAGTGTCCGGATTACCATGACGACGTCTTTGAAGAATGTTTATCATTAGCCCGAACAGGACGTTAAACCCATGTTTATAATTTGTATTTAAAGATGCTTTATGTGAGATTTTTAAAAAATGGGCTGATCGTTCTTGTTATAATAGTTTAAAAAATGAAAAATGAATATATTGGAAATTGCAAGTTTAACGTCCTATTCCAGCTAATGAAGACAGGCATACACCATAAATATGTGTTATGACACTCGGCAAACTTCGGAATTTTCCGGAACCCTACATCTTGTCTCAGCTGTATTACGGTAAGGGATAATTATGTACCTACGCCTATACAATTGCGATGCGGCACCGGTTTACTTATCAGGAAAACTTCCATGTTTATAATCTGTAAATGTCATTGACAATAACACGTGTTTACAATCAGCAATATTTGTCTTGGTGTCAAAATATTCTATTTCTAATTTCTTTCGACAAATATCGCCCAATCTCCATATTTATCTTCCATTATTTCCCATTGCTAATTCCGACATGGATGACTTCTAGCTGATAACGTCTAATTTAACTTTATGATTTTCAATAGTTGATTATCTAGACACGCTCTGATTTAAAGATGCTTTTTGTGAAATTCTAGAAAACGGTCTGGCCGTCCTTGCTTTAATAGTTTAAAAATTGATAATGAAAAATGAATATATTGAAAATTGCAGTCTAGAACAAAGTTATGTATGTTTGAAGTTTTGACGAGAAATAGCCGAAATATTCTAGTTTGTCGAGTACCATTATCTTTTGTAATACATGTCACTGAAGATTTGGTTGTCAGTGGGTAAGACGCTGGCTCGCTAGTCTAGAGGTCGGGTGTTCGATTCCTGCATTTGCCGAGAAAGTTCTTCCAGATTTTCCCACGTGGTTTTTCCTTGTCAGTGACGGAGAGCCTGAGAAGGACAGATGTCTAGTCGTTTGGATGGAACGAAAAACCGAGGCCCCGTGTACACATTGACATGCACGTAAACGACCCCTTGACTGTTGTAATTCGATATAAGAGTAGGCCTGGCAAAATTTACCTCATAGCACACTATATGGCGTATATCCGTCTTCATTAGCCCAGTTTGGAGGAGAACAGTAGGATGTTTAATCCCATTTCATTTCATTTTTATCACAAAGAGTAAGTGCGTAATGAAAATCTAATGATTCAATATAAATGGTAATAGTTTATGTTTTTAATTCAACACCATTTCATTTCCATATCCTTCAACCGGCAGTTACCACGAGTGACGTCTATTTTTAAACTATAACGAAGATATATGGCAGATATCATCTGATCCACTCAATACCCAAGCCCTCCGAGTTGATTAAGGTCTTGTCAAGTGAACAACTATCCAATATAATACATAACATTAAGTTGAAGCCAGAAAAGGGCAGTTTAGCTCCAACATTACATAATGTACCTTTAAGGCTTCGTTTTGTGTGTCGAATCTCAACGCGGCCTTTATGTTGGTAAAAATGACAAATTCCAATCAATTCACGGCGTTGTTTAAAAGATTTACTGGGTTAACAATTTGCTTCCATCTTGTACTATAATGGAGAATATATTGATTATCTCACTAAAACTGATCAATCCAATTACGTGAGTGGGAAAACTAAATATTGCACGCAGTGGAAAGAGGCGATGTAATGAGAAAAGTTTACAACGTGCCGTGTTGATTTAAAGGCGAGAGAGATGGAGTAAGTGGGGTCTTGGGTCCGTGGGTTCAGATAAGGAGTGTGCCACTCAAAACACTTGAAATATTCCTTTTCTATTCCCAATCGTTTATGAAATCCAAACATTCACTTCATTAGTAAATGTTCGGCAACATAACGGGATGTCGTACCGAGTCTTGTGGTGCATGGACCCACACTGATCCGCAGTGAATATTCGCTTGGCCGCTAGTATCACTGATAAAGATGACATCTATGCGTCTTAATGAGCCAAAATATTAACTTTTTTCCTGCGACAAATTAAATTCGAAAACATTGTTTTGAAGTATAAGAAAAATAAATAAAGGTGTTTGAAGTATATCTGGATAACAAATATACCATATTTAGCTTAAATAGGTACAGAAGTAATCTTTTTTGACGTTATGGACGGCATCTTTCTTAATTTGTTGGTTAACATTACATTAGAATGTAGCGTCACCCATTGAACTATAGCGGTCTGACCGTTTAAAGGTCAGTCATCTTGGACAGAGATAAAAGACGACTGTCTTAAACTCTGTAAACAGATTGGCATGACCGTGTATTAGATCAAGTCTTGATGTGCATAGGCCGTGAATTAGAAATTTATGTCTTAATCATACCGTCGCTGTGAAAAAGTGCTTATGCCCTTCCCTCCACTGCACCCAAGCCCCACTACTGATTGTAACTGAACTGCTTGTATTAGCGTTATTAATATTTTGACCCCCCACACACACACACCACCACCCATCACTACCACCCTCACACCCAAACCCTAGACGCGATGAATTTATTCGACATAACGTAGAATGGATCGGACATACTATATACCTGGGTGTCAACAAGGGTGTGGCGTAGAATAATTGTAGAATGGATTGGGCGTAGACCAGGGTCTCAGCAAGATGGTAGCGCGCATCGAAAGAATATCTATATCTCAACAACGGGGTAGTATAGAGAGGACTCCGAGTAAACTGCTTTGTCTACAAAAAAAAATTAAATGGGTTTAACAAGATAATTTAAAAAAAAAAAATGTATCCGCCCCTGTGTGATCTTTATGTATCAATGACTGGCAATAAACAATCCACACACGTCAGCCGATCGACACAGTCTGATAATCAGGGGCCTGTTTCACGAAATTTTAACTTAAGATAAAATCCAAATTTTAGTACATACTCAAATCTGATTGGCTAAGCGCTAAAATCAATCTAATACTATCCAATCGAATTACTAAAATCGGATTTTATCTTAGTTAAAATTTCGTGAAACAGGCCCCAGGCACACAGTACGCTGATAAGGTGTAGGTGAGTGACATAGACCAAAGGGAAGAGGGGTTCGAGCGTTCTCGGACTAGACGGCCGTTAGCCTAACAAGAAGAGGTAATCATTATATAGCCTGCACGTGTTTAACCCCGGTTCTATTATACAGTCTGAATAGAACTCCTTACAGTGGTAATATCTTGTAAAGATGGAGTGCCAATTCTATTATGCTATCAGTAATCAGGACCGTCTAAAGAAGAAATTGTTGATTTACGATTCGTCTGCCGATTTCAACACTTCAGCTATCCAAATATAAAATTCTATAATAAAAATAAATCGACAAAATATTGAAGATGGCTACCGAGAGGAGATTAAAGGATTTGGTTATTTTCAAACCAAACTAAAGATGGTGATATAATTTTGAAACCGACAAGACCTGTCTGGTTTTGAAAATGCCATGGTTTTAGCAATGTGCTACTGCTAGTTCTGTTCTGTTAACATCATGACACAGCCGTCGCGGTGGCGCAATTGAGGATGGTAGTGCATTAAGGTGGACAAATGCCGTTGTTTTTGAATGAGATCATTTGATTTTTTTATCAAAATAAATCCAATTTTAGCAGATTTTCTTAAAGGACACTTGTCAACCCTTTTGCACTGGCATCCTCAATAATTACTGTCCGTGCACGGCTTCCTATATAGCACACTGTATGGCTGCGTGTGTCAGATATCATTATCTCGGTTGGTGTTGAAAAGTAGGAGGTTAAACTATAAACCCATTTCATTTATTCATTCATAATACGTAAACGTATTGGGGAAGGGAATTATGGGAACACTCGTGTAGCTATCACATAAGGGACGCTCTCAGAAATGGAGAGAGAGAGAGAGAGAAAGAGAGAGAGCGTTGGCTTTAACGTCCAATCGACACAAACTAGGTCATTTCGGGACTAACACAATGGTACAATTTTATTTCATAAAATCGCTTGCGCGTAAGGGTCTTTAGCAGTGGGGGAAACCGGGGGACCCGGAAAACCCCACGAGGTTTGTGTCGAGTCGACGTTAATCCTCACCTCTCTCCCTCCCTCTTTCTTAGGATAGATAGATAATGAAACAAAATAAAAAATTAGTTACATTTGAATGATTGAATGAATGAATATTATCTCAGTTATAATATTAATGCGCGTATTGTCATGTTTGGAGATCGCCATGTCACATGTACCGCTAATTTTATCCCGTAAAAAATCAGTTCGGGAAAACAACATTGATCTGACATCTTTAAAAAAAAAAAAAAAAAAAAAAAAAAAATAGGAGAACGTAGGGGGTTTCAAAAAAATGTTACGGCATCCGTTTCAAAACTGTATTGCCAGATGTGCTGCAAGGCATGGGACGTCCTTCAGAAGATAAGTCAAATCTCATGGGGATTGTAATTGAAATCAAATGTCAGTACGTGGCTTCAAACTTCCACAAAACATTTCACCAAAAATCAATGGAATGATTTCCGGCCTGGAAGTTACCAGGACAAATTCCAAGACGAAGACAACAGAAATCCGATTAAACCCAGAAAAGAATTCACATCAAAACAAGAATCAATCTTATTTTTTGTTCGTCTTGGTGATTTTTCATATCCGTTCAGATTTAATTTGGGTTCCTGTATGTTATGACAATTAAACGTGATATTGGTTGAAGTATTTGGACAGAGAAATGATTATTTTCGTTTCCTAAAATACTTTAATTAGGTGTTTAGCTGTAAAGTATTTGATGAATTTCTGAAAATAACCCCATACAATTATAATATCCGTACATTGCACAATGGTACAAGACAATGAAATTCGGTTTGACGTCTAATTAATTTTGTCCGGACAGTGGCGCTAAGGCCTACTCTTATATCGAATTTCAACTGCCAAGGGATATTTCACGTGAAAGCCAATTTGTACACGGGGCCTCGGTTCTTCGTCCCATCCGAACGACAGATAGAATATCTTAGATGATGTTAAGGTGGCTAGGTAGAATGTCGTATATTAGTATGATCCAGCTAGGAGGAACATCTCATATGACCGTAAGGTGGCTAGATGACATCGCGCCTGGTACGTTCGTGAATTTTTTATGCGCGAACTCTTAGTTTTTCTATGACTGGCACGCGCACGGGCACTATTTTTTTTTGTTTTACATGTACCAAAATCTGGGATTTCGCGCGTAGCTTCTTTTGAGGTATTAGGTCTGTTTAGCATAACACTTGCCACTGTACCCGTGTATCGCTAATTATAAACCGAATGTTTGAAGACCGTTCATATTTATTACGCACAGAATTTTCAGTACAGTGTTGATTCATGCTCAAATTGTTACTAAGCAAACCAACGGGATTATTTTCTCAACAGTGTATGAACGTATTCATAGCGATAATATCCTTACACCGAGAGAAAGTATTTAGTCTCGGTGAATAGAACCATGGTTGTCTGATAGAAAATTACTTTTGTATTTTTTGGAACGGTAAACAGTGTTTTTAGAAGCAAACTAACCTGCCGCACATGACGAAGTCATTATACTAATAATAAAAAGATGAGAACTCTTTTTGCAGCGGAGGCTTATCAATGAGTAATAGGTCAAGGTTAAAACATACAGTACGCGCATCGCGGTGGTTTGATGTTTTTTATCGTGGAATTCCGTGAATTACCGAGTGAATATCGAGTGACATGATACGACTGACAGAGCAGCCCGAATCGACCAATCGCCGCCCGAGCTGTCTTCGTCAGCTAGTTTTAAAATGGCGTACAACCAGTGCAAGTGGGAATAGACGACAATAAAATTAGAAATATGTTATTTATTATTGTCCGACTTATTACATCACTCCTGTCTAACAAATCATAAAGCTGTGGTGTTACGGTGGCGGCATAGTATTTCACCGTAACACCACAGCCACTCTAACCATTCATAATCTAACTATCACTCCCTACACATTTTCCCTCGTCTACTTTCCCAAACGTCAACAACACATCTCATACATCCATTTCGCTGATAAATCCTTGTACCATGTCTACTGGGTAGAATGTCGTATATTAGTATGGTCCAGCGCTAGGCGGAATATCTCATATGACCTTAAGGTGGCTAGGTAGAATGTCGTATAGTATGATCCAGCTAGGTGGAACATCTCGGGTGATCGAGGTTTGCTACAGTAATGTTTTGTTTCTGTGTTCAGAATGGTAACATGAAACTCGGGCCGTTTCCCACGGACATCAATCGAATAAAGAAATATAACAGGTTTTGGTGGATCACGCAATATTAAAGGGACAATAACACTCTTGCTGGGCTTGACAGGTCCAGAATTTTTTTTTAGCCTTATTTTAACCACAAGATGTTTAAGTGTCCTACCTGTTGTGTAAATTATCCATTATAGGCTATCTTACTTGTCCCGAGGGTTCGATAATATGTTTAAATCCAAGTTGCACTTGAAAGTGCTTTCGTAAGGCTTTTCAAACCATGTTACGACATGTTGTTGAATTTTTCCAATTTTTAAAATTAGGTGTGCTAAGATGAAATTTGTATCATTTTTTAATTGAAATATTGTAAAATAGTACAAATTGTTGACGAATAAAGATTGGAACATATTATTCAGTTACAACAAGAGTGGTATTGGGGCTTTAAATAAAAAGTTTTATCTTTCGGATCTGGGCTGCATTACCTGCAAAGGAATTGTTGTTTGATCTCACGAAATGTAGAGGGGGGGGGGACTTCAAACTCGAGTGTTTCCTAGCGCTTGACCCTAGTAGGAAGCATTTTAAAAGATCAAATCTTTTCAAGTCTAACGGAGCAGAACATCTAAATAAGAATGTCACAATCGTTAAATGTAATAAATTGCACTTTTTAGTTCATACTGACATTTTTTTGTTCACTTAAAAATGACCAGGGGGGGGGGGAGAGAGAGAGGTAATGTCCACTGACACAAACTAGATTAAATTTTATTTAAAAATTAGCTAGCGCTTGGGGGTCTTAGCCATGAAAGAAAACTGGAGGATCTAGAGGAAACTAAGGAGGTTGGACAACCGACCCTACTCGGTACCACGTACAAGTCGGGAAGAAATGAAACGTGATGGGATTTAATTTCCTACTGCTCTTTTGCAACGACTGGTCTAATCTAATGAAAAGAAGAGAGAGAGACAAAGAAATGGGGTTTAACTCCACTCGACACAAACTAGGTAATTTGTGACCCTACTCCTTGCCACGTACAACCGGAGATTCTAACCCACGCCAGTTGACTCAATGACAGGCTTTATGATACAGCACGGATGTGCTAACCATCGAGAAGAAGAAACAAGAGTTGCTTACACTATTATTTATTTTCAAAATGTGTACACCTGTAGTTGTACTTGTATGGAGTACATTATAATAAATATAATACTACATTATATCTTCTGTACAATTACAAAAAAAACAAACTTCCAAAATCTTATTGGGTAGGAATCATAGGTGCCATACTCCTTGGATCTTAATAATAGCTTTACTTGTATTACAAAATCATATTTAAATAAGAGAAAATAAAAACTCAAATTATTATCATGACATACTCTAAAAATACTAATAGGCTAGACTATTACAATTCGAAGAATTCAGAAAACGATTTGAATCAGAAAAAATTTAACTATCTAGCATTCAGGACTCAATTTGTATGCAATGAGCTGCAAAGAATATATCCATCATGGCAGAAAGAGAACAGAAAACAGTCCAGGATTTGAATAATTAATTTTGTATGCAAATCTCCTGAAGTGTGCATTTGTTTTATGTTTGGAGAAAACATTTATGTGCTAGATATGCTAATAATATCTAAATACTCAGAACTGTAATAATCCAACTGAAAATGAATCCAACACCATTATGTTTAAATTTCAACTAAAGACTTTTCTGTTTGTGGCGTTTCCATAGTTCTTTGGAGATAACTTAAAAAGTGTAACAAAAGTACCAATATATTACTTAATGCCTGGCTCTTGACTATTAAACAGCACATACTGACCCTGAATGTCCTCTTCTTATTCAAAATAGAATATGACCAATATCACAAGTAGCAGTTGTGCAAACAGAAAATGAAAATGGGGTTTAAAGTCCTACTGTTCAGTTGTGCAAACACCGTCACATAAAATTGGTTTGATCAAGCATGGAATGCTAGATTCTCATACAGGTGTATGAATATAATCTTCAAGGACACTCATTATTGACTGAAGGTTGTGTGGGATGTTGTACTGGATATCTTGAACAATAATTTGCAAATTTAATTACATCAATAACTCTCAAGTCTCAACTTAATATATTATTATTACAGATTAAGATTGTAGCTCTTATATAATGATGTATATGGGATAGACTAGATAATTTCACCAGTTTTAAAATATACAATGATGTCAATTTTAGTCATGTTTTGTTAAAAGAAAATAACTATATCATCCCCAGTTGTCAACCAGATAGAAGGGTCATGGATAAAGCTTTAATAAGGTGATCTTAGCATTTCAATTTTCTAGACCCTATCCATTTAGATCTGCTAAGTATTTGACAGCTGGTCAGGCCATAGTAGAAATTAGTTCAGACTGAAAATAATGAACCGATTTCTAATAGTACTATATTCTAGCAAACTTAATGAGATTTTTCTCACCATAATATAAATTGTATCCATAAATGCGTAAAATATAATTGTGTAAATGGCGACTGAACTATTAAAATTGGTGCCAACTGAATATTATTGATTAATTTCAAATAGTCTGACAATTTCAAATAGTCTGAAAGATTTGACAATTTCAAATAGTCTGAAACATTCTGACAAATTTAAATATTCTGAAACAATCTGACAAATTCCAATAGTCTGAAAGATTTGACAATTTCAAATAGTCTGAAACATTCTGACAAATTTAAATATTCTGAAACAATCTGACAAATTCCAATAGTTTAAAAGAGTCGGAAAAATTCAAATAGTCTCAAACAGTCTGTTAATTTCACATAGTCTCAGAAACAATCCGACAATTTTGAAAGAGTATAATAAATTCAATTAGTCTGAAACATGGCTACATTCTAGTAAATTTAATGAAAATTTTACCACCAAGAAATGCATCAAATATAATTGTGTACATGGTCATTAGAATATCATTATAAATCTTTTGGGGAAATTCCATAATAATTTTTCTCTCTAAAGACTCTGTAAATTAACTTTAAAATATATCATATTATATTTAAAAACATCTTGTATGAAAAAGATAAAAATTCAAAGCAGAATCAACTTAAAAGTTGTCTAAAAAATCTATAAGCTAAGTAATGATAACAAAAATTTAAGTCACAATTATAAGAAAATATCATTAGATAAATAGTGGTTGTATATAAAAAAAACACACTTACATTTAAAAATATGTAATCTATAATCATTAGCAGCATTTGATATTGGAGGAAAATCAGAATTTAAATTGGACAAAAAGTAAAAGATTTTCCTTTATTTTCAGAGATTGGAAAATCAGATGAAGCTGTATTTGATATTGGAGGAAAATAAGAATTTAAATTGGACAAAAAGTAAAGAATTTTCCTTTAGGTTCAGTGATTGGAACATCAGATGAGCAGTATTTGATATTGGGGGAAAATCAGAATTTAAATTGGACAAAAAGTTAAAAAAAATCCTTTATTTTCAGTGATTGGAACATCAGAGGAAGCTGTATTTGATATTGGGGGAAAATCAGAATTTAAATTAGACAAAAAGTTTTAAAAAATTTCCTTTATTATCAGTGATTGGAACATATAGATCAGATGAAGCAAATCAACAACATGTTTGTCAGGATGAATAAATCAGTTGCCAACAAAAAGCAACTGAAAGTGAAAGTAGGATTTTAAAGTGAAAGTAGTCTATGAAAATATATATGTCTCTGTATTGCTGTATATTAAGCTTTTCTAATTCATTTGAACATATCTAGAAACTGTAGACAAATTTCAACACTTGAATCTAACGAATAACATGTGGAACTGCGTGAGATGGTTGAACGACACTGCAGATAGAAAATTCTTTCTCCATGGCAGGCAGTCGGATGGCTCAAGATTCATCCACGATTGATTCGTTTGGACATAAGTGTTGTAATTTCTGCAACCATCTCCAAATCTCATTGTGTTAACTGAATTATTTATGATAAATAAGTAGAAACTGTAATCAAATATATATGTGACGTATCTTAATACTGAAATCTGAGCAAATTATCATTAAGTATTCTGACTTCTATATAGAGGTATATTAAATCATTAAATATCCATTTTTTCTTCTAAAAGTGATTGCCTATACAGAGTATTGATAGTGAAGTTTTAATGAATAAAATGCTATCTATAGTTGCCGTCTCACCATCCGCCTGTCGCTAAAACATATTATTTAAACCCTGTACATACAAGTATTATCGCACAGATTTTGATATCCGTAATTCTTTTACTACCAAACAATTTCATTGGTCGTCGCAAAAAAAGCTTCTTAACTTTTAGGTGGGCTGCTGCTAATCGGTGGCATGGTTTCCATTTTGGGTGGAGATCCTCCATATTTTGGTGGACTCATTGAGTAAATACCACGGGGTTGATCTGCTTCTTCCATGGATTGACTTCTCATACGGCCAACTGGTAGGACACCTCCTTCAATAGATGCTGACCTCTGAACTCTAGGCATAGGTACACCACATCCTGTAATATTTTAAAAGCAAAACATTTTAGAATTTCAACATGGCAAATATGTCAACAATTACCGCCAGCCCCTGGATCCATTCACTTGGTCTGATGTGTGCGTTTGTTGTTTGTGTGTCTGTATTTTGTGTAATGTTCGCAGTTTTGTCTTGTGTAATTGTTTGTTTGTGGTGCAGTCCTCCTGCACTACTGGATTAAAGCTGATGCAAGCGGAGAGTAGATAAGAATAGATCATTTAAAAATGCCTGCTGAACAGTAGGGGAGAATGGGGCACAGTGGGCATGATTTCTTTTTTTGGTAAATTGGCCAGAAGTGAAGCCTTACAGAGAGAGAGAGAGAAAGAGAGAAATGGGGTTGAACGTCCACTCGACACAACACAGACTAGGTCATTTTGGGACTAACGTATGGTTTTCAATTTTTATTTCAATAATTCGCTTGCGCGTAGGGGTCTTTAGTAGTGGGAGGAAACCAGAGAGTCCAGAACCAGAGTGCCCGGAGGAAACCCAAGAGGTTACGAAGGCTCTGCTATCTCCATGTCACATACGCTCACACTAGGGCTTGAAACCACAGCTACAAGCCAATGGTGACCGGCCAGCTAGAGGTCAAAACACGGCACTCTAGACCACTACGCCATCCCAACCCCCCAGTCCTACAGAGAATCAAACTATGTACTCAGTTGAAGCCAGTCATATGTCCGATTTAACAGTGCTGTTAAGAAGTCAATAAATTGAAACCAATTATATGTGATAGTTAAAAATTACATAGCCTGACTTACTGTGCATCCCATGGCTTACTGTGCCCCGCTCTCCCCTAGTACAAACAGATTTTAAGTGTTTTTTTAATGATAATGTTTCGGGTCATTTATACGACCCTTCTTCAAATGATTCCACCTCAACTTAAAATTTGTTAGTACAACTGTTCACCTGGGCCATGTTTCAAGAAATTTTAACTAAGATAAATCAAATTTTCATAATGGACAATATTAGATTGATTTTTGTTCTTAGCCAAATTTGGATTTTATCTTAAGTTAAGAATTCTTGAAACAGGGCCCATGGATTTTCGACTATGACTAATAAAGATCAGAGAATCCTAGTTGAAAAGTTGCTCATCAATGAAAATTAATTGTATTCCATAAAATTGTGTTGATAAAGACCAAAGAATGCTAGCTGAATGGTCACTCATTAATCAACAGTAATTATATTCCATAGAACTGTGTCCTGTGTATATCCAGTTAACTTACTAAATGTCATTGAAAATTTGTTCAGGGGTAAATATACCTGGAACGAAACTACCATCCAGAATCAGAGCATCTGAAACTTTCAGTGTTTTCAAATCATTGCTACAGAGTAGTAACTTTTATTTTTGTGGGACTCAATTGTGTTGTGCTTTGAGCATGCATTTTATGGATGGAGTATGGTACATTATAAATATATATATTATTATTGTTAGACCACGTCCTGCAACTATTAAAGTCACTAGAATACAATAACTTGCCACTTACCAAAACCCAGTCCTTGTAAAAAGTATAAGAAACTTTCAGCAAACTTTTCTGGCTGCAACACAAAAAAGATAAAAAGTAATCATCAAGTATGCTGTCCCATCCAAATTAAATTGTATAAAATATAACAATAGAAAACATTAATTAAATAGAGGATTCTTTAAATGACATCTAGAAGTGGTGTTAAATATTCAAAACAAAATGCAACACAAGGCAGGCCTATATATGGTATAACTACTTCTCTATTGGCCGAAAAGCTCATCCCCTTGTCAGTGAAACAGGACGGAGGGTCTGACAAGGACAGTTGTCTAGTTATGCGGATGGGTCGAAAAAACAAGGTCCTGTGTACAAATTGGTGTGCACTTAAAAGATCGCTTGGCAGTTGGAATTCGATATAACAGTAGGCCATAGCGGTGTTGCCCGGGCAAAATTTCGCTCATGTCATAGCACACTGTATGGCACATGCCGGTCTTCATTAGCCCAGTAGGACATTAAACCCCATTTCATATCATTTCATAACACATACAGGTCATGTTTTCAAGTTAATGAAAAATATACATCCTTGTATTGTGTTTTTTGTTCCGAAAGCGAACTGTCATTGCCCAGGGTCTCACCCTAACTACTTAAATTTCCAAATTTTATTATAAGATTATTTAAGTAGAATTAGGTGTTCAGGTAAATAGTGACCACTATGGTCAGAGGCGGATCAAGGAATTTTTGCAGGAGGGGGTGCCGGGTTCCTGTTAAGGGAATCTGTTACGTCTCTAAATTACATAGGCATACATACATATTGAGCTTTTTAAAGAGAGAAATCATCTCTGTAATGATGTAGGATCACATTGTGATTTAATTTCATTGGTGCAAGGCACTCAATTTTTTTATGTAGTTGAGCAAGGTGGGATTTAGACCCCCCAAGCCCCCATGTCTGGATCTGCCTCTGATGGTACCATAAATAAATCTACTTTCAGCTATATTACAACAGGTTAATTATTACTTCTTGATTATCAAGTCAATCAACCTGTTTTATTACCCTATTTCCTACCATTTTGACCCAGTTCTAACTGGTTTGTTTTAAAATGGATTAAGAAAACTGTAAGAATGTTAACTGTACCCACCCTTTCCTCCAAAACATTCGCCACATCCAACACCTCAAGAATTTCCACATTCTTTTTAGGTAGGGTTGCCTGCATCTTTTTATGTAATGACATAAATGGTTTATAAAGATACGCCAGAGTTCCTGTTATCATCAGTACAGGACATCTATAAAAATAAAACAGGATTCAATATAAACTTACTAGTTATACACATAACCCACATATTGGTCAAATCCAGCCAGATGAGGTCAATCTTGCATTACCAGTAATTGAGGGGATTAATTGTTAACTGTCATGATGGGGGTGAGGGGAACGTTCTTCTGGTCCAGTCAGATCATGAGGACAATCTAGCTGTAATTGTTAACTGTCATGGGGAGTTGGGGGAACGGCCTAGTGGTCTCATACCAGTCAGATGAAGACAATCTAGCTGTAATTGTTAACTGTCATGGGGAGTGAGGGGAACGGCCGAGTGGTCTAATATTAGACAGATGAAGACAATCTAGCATTAGTTGTGGTTGGGGTGGTGGGAGCATATAGTAGTCTATAGTGTTACAGTTTGAGCTCTAGCTGGCCAGTCACTGCTGACTTGCTGTCGTTATTTTGATCTCTTGTGTAAGCATATAGGGCTTGGAGACTGGAGTACCTTATCAACATCGCAAAGTCAAGACCCCATCACATGTACTGAACCTGTCTGTTGTCTGTAATATTACCCTAGTAAGTGCGTCATTGTAATTTATGTTTATTGTATGTCTTGTTTTACTGTGTAATATTGTTTATATTGTAGTTATATGTATATACAATTATCACCCAATAATACATTTGACAGTAGATATCGCTTGTGTGTTAAATGTGATATATACACAGTGTGGTGATATCACTTTACATAAATTTGATTGGTCAATCAAAAAGGAACTACCGGTACTTTCTTTTATTTTAAAGAAACCACTTAGTTTAAGTAAAGAGTGACTTTTTAAAAAAAAAAGAAACTGCTTTTATTTAATTGACCTTGAAGGGAAAAACTAGGTCAGTATACAGGGCTATACAATAGCTAAACTGCTGTCAAAAAATGATGTATCACTACGCTGTAATGAAATTCGGTTCAGTAAAAGTGAAATCTATACCAAAGAATTATATTTATTTATTTGTGCATGTAAGAAAGGATTGGGTGATAAATAAAATCTCCAACTCATGTTTTTTGATACCCAAAAATATCAACACTCGTTGATAAAAGAAAAAAAACTCGGCAGAGCCTCGGGGTTTTTTTACTTTATCAACTTGTGTTGATATTTTTTTATATCAAAAAACACTCGTAGGAGATTCTCTATATGTATCACAATAAAAAAATGTTGCAGCAAGGATGTATTAATTAGCAGCAATCTGAGATCTCTCTGAATCCAAGAATCAAGAGAGACACTTGTCCTACTTTTCAATATGACTGTTACATAAAACAAAATGATTTGATACATTGAGATCAGTCTCAATAACATAAAGAGAGCCAGATAATAAAAATATCTCTTAGTGATAATACTGCTTAAAATGTAGAAGAAATCCATAATAATTATAATTATAGTGTCTGAATATTTCTCATCTCGGAATAAATCTAAGCATCTATCATTCAAAAGAAAAACATGTTTTCCTCTAAGAAACGGAGAGTTAGGTCTGATACAAGCAAGTCAAGATAAAGATTTTTCTTAAATATTTCTCAAAATAGTAAAGGTCACGAGGAACATACCTTATTTTTCCAACTGTTTCAGCAATGTTACTTCTCCTGAAAGAAAAAAAAACACACATGTTTTGACCTAATATTCAACTGCTAACTATATTCAACGACAGGAAGGTTACACAATATGTAGTTTGGTGATTCAAGGGCCCAAACCCTTGAGAGTATGCCCCCACCCCCTGCACAAGGAAGGAAATTATCGAGATATACCCCCCCACCACCCCCAACAAACTAACAAACATCATCATTGTCAGGATCTTTTATATTATGAGCAGTATTCCCCTAAATCATGCAAATGAGTAATACTTCCATTAAATGGGCTATGAGAAATGGCATGGCAAATCTAGGTAATTGGAGAGGACTGTACAAACTGATCCGCAGCAAATATTCACTTGGCTGTTACTGTCACAGCACCGGCCATGGTGAATTGACGAAATCTTGCGTTCATAATAGAGATGATGTTTTTTTTAGCGACACTGACAGGCACCACGTGCTAGGGTTAGGGTTAGGTTCGGTCCCAAAATTCTGACATCATGTGCAATTCAAAATGATTGACCCCGTGAGGAACGTCTCCCCGGCGACCAAGCTCTGATAGGGATAAAATCAGGACGAGTGAATTGGGCTTTGATATTAACTTTTTTGCTTCTGCAAATTAATTAATTAAGGTGATTAAAGTATATTTGGATAACATTTAAAACATTTTATATTTAGTGTAAATAGGCACATAAAATAGTACAGGGAGGTGGAATATGAGTAAAAAGTGACCATTTTACCCGGTCCCATTTGTATTATTACAATTGACGTAAACAAAGCATCAATCTGGTTAAAACACAGATCCTATTTCCATTCGTTCTTATAGTTCAAAATTTTCGTTTTACTTGTGTTTACTACACTCTAGGATCTGGAAGAGTTGTTATCATTGACATGTTCTGGATGATGTGAAAAATTAGCAAATGAAATGATCTGTTACAGCAAGTTCTTGGCCTTTTTATGCGCGGAACTGTGGGTAAACCACTAGATACATCAACGCTGATTTATTAATCAATGCCTGATGTCATAGGGTCAAAAGCTGCTTGTTTGACCCCCGATGTGAACTCCCACTATAACTTGTCAGATTTTCATGTAGTGTAGCCTAGTGTAGGCCATCGAAAGTTAAAAAAAATGAAACGACAAAGCATATTATTATACATTAGGATCTTATGTCACACGTAGAACTATGTGGTCATGACCTTTAAGTCATATGATCTTTGTAAGTGGTAACTGCTGTGTTACAGTTTGAGTTACTGTACCAGTGGCAGATCGAGGATTTATTCCAGGGGGGTGACTAAAAGAGGTCAGGGGCGAAGCTCGGTCGACCAAAGGCGGCGCCACTAGAAGGGGGGGCATAGGGTGTCCAAAGGGGTTAAAACTGTGTAGTGCTATCTGAGATATCTTATGAGCAATAGTTCTCAAAGAAATATAAGAAAACCACAAAGATTTTGCGTTTTTTAAATCTCTCAAGGGGGGTGTGTGTGTGTGACTAGTAACCCTCCATGGATCCGCCACTGTATACTCACTGACCTGAATGTGCAACAAGAGCATCCATTTCTGATCATTTACTTACTGGCAAGATCATCACAAACTTACTTCATAAACGACTGTACAAATCTCTTTAAGTTTCGGGGATTAATTTTAGATCGAAGAGAGTCTTGAAAAGCTTCAATAACCTTCGCTAGCTGGTCTTTATTTTCAGCTTTATCAATCTGAAAAACAAAGATAAATTACAAATCAATTTAAAGGTCGAAAGTGCATGAAAGTCTTAGTACTCTAGTTTTATAGCAACATGCTAATATTAATATTTTTTATGCTTTGTTATTCTTTGCCAATGCACATAAAACAATTGAAAATTATTTTTTGAGTAATAATTTTTTTACATGTCTTAAGTAAAAGATATAGGTGAATTCTTAACACTTTATGTAGTAGTATCATTCCGTTAGTAAAATGAATTTATAATAAAAGTTGTTTTCAGAATCGTAATCATGCTTATTATTTACATTCTAGCAAAAATACTTTCAAAAAATCAAAATCACTTTCACTTGAAATACTGACTAGATCTAGGCTACAACGATGGATTTAGATTAATTCATCGAAAAAATTTAAAGAGAAAAAGTGCAAGAAGTTAATAATTCTAACAAATGTGTTATTGTTTGTTAAAATGTTGATATAATGGTCAATGGGTTAAAATAATATCACACAGAAAAACATGTCTAATAAATACAGCAAATTATGGGGAATATTTGGCCTTCTATAGCCATACAAACTGATAGCTCGTGCACGTGAGTTGGAGAGTAGGATAATGCCCTTAGCTAAGAATTTAAATTCAAACTGATATTTTTTGCATTCCCTCGAACATACAGATTAAATTCAGTCACTTGTAGAAAATTCTTATTGGTTGCAAAGGTCTTTGCTTGCAAGACTAAGAGAGAGAGAAAGAAATGGGGTTTACCATCCACTTGACACAAACTAGGTCATTTCGGGAATAACATATGGTTTAATTTTATTTCAATAATTCGCTTGCCCGTATCAGTCTTTAGCAGTGTGAGGAAACCAGACGACCTGCAGAAAACCCACGAGCTTGGACAAGACTAAGAGAGAAATGTGGTTTAATTTCACTTATCGCTAACCAGGATATTTTGGAACTACTGTATGGTATATATTTATTTCAATAATTTATGTAGGGACAGGGGTCTTTAGAAGTTGGAGGAAACCGGAATACCCAGGGAATATCAACAAGTAATCTCATAGTCGTGTACTACATAGGAATGAAATGAAATGGGGTTTAACGTCCTACTGTTCTGCTCCAACTATGCGCTAATGGAGATGGGTATACTGCATACTATGTGCTATGAGGGAAATTTTTTCATAGGCAGTGGCACTATGGCCTACTTTTATATTGAATGTATACACAGGACCACACATTTACGTCCCGTCTGAATGACTAGACAGCCCTCCATCCTGCACCACTGACAAGGGGAAATCATGTGGAAAATCCCAATGAACTTTCATGGCCAATGAAGGGATTGAACACCTGACCTTCAGGCTAGCGAGCCAGTATCTTACCCATTAAGCCACATGAATTTCAAAGATTACAGGCCATATGATCCAGTGACAGATCTAGGTGGTGGCTGTAGGGGCCTGTGACCTAGTCCTAACTGACCGTATAAAAATTTCACTCATTATGCTCTTTCTATGAAATGCGAAAATTTGAGCCTTTTGTTGCTTGAGCTGAAGTAGATGCTGCAACTGAATGTTATATTCCAGGAACGTGCGTTAATTACCTTTTGACACTCTGATATTTAAAAAAAAAATTGAGGAGGAGTAACAGAGGCCAGTTATGGGCATTGTCTTACTTTCCAACACTTAAGTGCAATTTATCTTATATTTATATTTTGTACAATACAAATTGATTGTCATTCAACTAGTTCAAGTTTAATAAACTAAATATATATGACTAATCATTTCTTAAACGTGAACTCGATAAGTGGATTTGATCAAGAAATAGATGATTAGTTCAGGTTGGATGTATGTACATGTATTGTAAAACATTTCCTGAATATGACTAATCATTTTATCTTTTCTACAACTCGTATCCAACAATCGTTTTTGTTTATTGGCAAGTGGAATCGAGCTGTAGATAATTTTGTTGATATTAATATTAGTTGCGTAAAAAAAGCAAAATTAGTGTTAAATAATAGGAATACAGTTAATATCAATCAATACAGTTTATCGTAGGTGACGAGTCAAAAAGTCGTACCAGGCATTTTTTACGAAATTCACCATTTTGCTTCTTCAGAATGAGATATTGTTTCAAAATGACTTAAATGGGGTGTTCCTAAAAAGATAGGCCTATCTATATTGAAAGCAAAAATTGAAAAATCAAGGTTTTGTTTTACCAAAGCAT
Source organism: Patella pellucida (assembly GCA_917208275.1). Classification (NCBI taxonomy): domain Eukaryota; kingdom Metazoa; phylum Mollusca; class Gastropoda; family Patellidae; genus Patella; species Patella pellucida. Next base: position 72,656,276 of record OU795039.1, read on the forward strand.
TACAATCAAACCAAATGAAGCCAGTATTGTTTTATGGTTAGATATTTAGCCTGATATGCACGGATAGCTACATACGGTTCAAATGGCTACACATGCTTTTTTACAGAAATATTTAAGAAATTCTTTAGAAATATGTCATTTTACATACAACATTTTGACGTGAGGTTTCTTTATGACACTTTGATTCTTAGCCTATAAGTGATCTATAGCTCTCCTGGACAATTTTGTAAAACTCAGATACGACCTTTTGACTCCCCACCGACGCTTCACTAATACGGCTACAGTAAAAACATACCAGCCATTACAAGTATAACATCTAAAAATACAAATCTAAATAAATTCAATACAAGAAGACATCTAGTAGACTCATGGACTTCATCCATGACTGTGACAAACACTAAAATTTACATGTCTAATGCCTGTGTGAAGTATTCTATTCGCTTTCTAGAACATCTCACACCCATTTAAAGAGTTCATGTAACTAACTATATTTTGTTGTAATTTTGCATTAAATTTTTTACTGAATGAGTTTTAATTGTGAATTTAATGTTTCTTTTTGAAAGAACTAGCATGCCGTCGAAGACCCTACTTCATCAACAACTTTTAGTTCTGAATTATGTTTAGTTTTTGAAGAACTAACAATGGCCAATGGATGAGTAGGCCTACCATGCTAGTGATGACCTTGACACTAGTATATGTAGCCTATATTGTTTTGTCTGAATAATAATTACACAAGATGTTACACAGGCCTTATCCCTTACAAGATGTAATTTTTTAAAAGTAGGCCTAATGATAAAGCACAAGAATCATTTTGAAAATATTATTCCACAACGCCTGAATTTTCAAATGACTTCACATTGTCAGCACTTTTTTCTATTTTCACATCAACAAAGTTTCTAATGTCCAAATGCTATAAATAAATGATTAAGTAATTCGGTCTACCAAGTAAACTTCATAAAAATTTGTTATAAAGTCAAGTTAGCTGAATCCATAAATACTTTACTGTAGAAGGGAAAAAACTCTTATATCGTATTAATCACTCCATCTACATTTTTAATTCAATATTTTCTTATGGCACTTGATTTTATGATTGACCGTCTGATCCAATGCGCATGCATTAAAAATTCAGCCACCCCTCCCCCACCCCCTAATAGAATAAGGTATGAATTTATTAAAAAGAGTTATGTAACCTCATTAAGCCGATTATTTCCAAATTGCTTAAAGGGACAATACCACTCTTGCTGGCTTGACAGGTCCAGAAAAAAAGTTAGCCTTATTCTAACTACTAAATGTTTAAGTGTCCTCCTACCTGTTGTGTAAATTATCCATTACATCCTATTTTACTTGTCCAGAGGGTTCGAAAATATGTTTAAATGCAAGTTGCATTTGAAACTAGTGTTTACGTAAAGCTTTTCAAACCATGTTGTTACCATGTAGTTGAATTTTTCCAATTTTTTAAATTCGGTGTGTTAAGATAAAATTTGTATCATCAATTAATTGGAATATTATAAAATAGTACAATTTGTTGACCAGAATAATGATTGGGCATAATATTCAGTTACAACAAGAGTGGTATTGGGGCTTTAAAGAAATTTATTGACATGGTCAAAGGAGTATCACAAGTGATTTGGTGAGTTTGCTTGCAGTAATAGGCAACTCTTCACTTAACTCAAAAGACCTTATGATCTAAATGTAAGACCACTCAGTCGTTCATCCCAACCAATGTTAAAATCCCACTTAAATTTTTAGTATCATGTAAATCTAGAACTCCCGTTTCAAACATTACTGTATGTTTAACTTTGTTTTTCTTCGTTTTCACGGCAGACTGGTTTGGTGATTGCTATTTAAATATTCTTTTTCTAAACTATTTGCTAGCTTCTGTTTTAATCATATCATTTCAATCAAATTATCTAACAGTCTAATAAATGTTTATATATTTCCACACATATGCTTTGAAATCTAAGCTAAATCCAAACCAAGATTCTTTTAAATTCAAATATGCTTTAGTAATTATGATATGGGAATGTTAAAAAGTGTTAATAGTGGTTATGTCCCTTTATATGATTATGTCCCTTTATAATGGTTATCTCCCTTTGTTAGTATCGGTCAATGAATGATCATGATATTATTATTATTATTATATATTTAGGTTTGCTATATACATGTAACCTAATCTATAATAATATTATATAGCCCCAGTTTAAAAATTCTACTAATAAATAGAAAATAAAAACTATTTAAGGTGAGATGAGCTGAGATGTGCTTTTTACTTTACCTCAGTCTTATGTCACAGAAGATAATATGAAAGAAATTAATTCACATTAATTAACATTAATTAGTCAAAATATTCTTAAATAAGAAAAAAAAACTCTACATAAAAATTACACAAAAAAATAACTATTTTTGTTTTGTCTTTTCTGGATAATAATACAAAAGTTTGGGTGAGATCCACAAAACTTTTAAATTTTCATAATCTGACTTTGCACCATATTATACAAACAATTGTTTGTTCTATGGTTCAAATTCATTATGTCCCCCCTTACAAGGTATTCTTATTCCTATCTAAAATTTGACTGGTATTAATCCATTCACCCAAAATGAGGCACACTGCCCAATATTTTATTTACAACTATTTCAAACCTAAATTAAGAAATTCAGATAAAATATTATATTCCAAACAAATATAAACCCAAAATATAAGTAAATAATATTTGAATTATTCCAAGTTGTTTTTCAAAATACGATTCATCAAGAATTAATAAATTAACAAAACACATCTGAAACAAAACTGAAATTAATGGACTACAGAAGATAATATATAATATGTACATATATCAAGTACAAAAATAAATTAATAAAATAACAAAATATTAATAAATCAGAGAACGGATTATAAAGAAAATCAAAAATGCACCAAAAGCGCTACATACATTTACTTATATATATATACATGTATATTTTCAAACGAAACAAAAATAAACTAAAATGGAAAATTTACATTTTAAAGCATAGATATATATATATGTGTGTGTTTACATATAGCAGCAGCATATATATATTTAGACATAGCTACCATATTTATAATACAACATTCATCAGAATTTATTATTGGACAATTTAAGACAAATGTACTGAATGGCTTTTAAAGTTTACATTATTCTGCATATCGTACCCAAAAAGTATATACCGGTATAAAGCAACTGATCTTTGAACCGTTAAATCCGTATATAGTTTTTTATCAAGTAGGGCCTAATGTTCAATTTTTCATTACCACTCAAAGAGGTTTTTCTTTGTATAGGACTCATTCACATATAAGGCCTACCAGACATATAATGAGTTATGCATATGCACAAAATTTGAGGGGGGGGGGGGGTTGTTTCACAAAAATTATTAAATTTATGGAATAGAGCTTAAATATTTACAAATTTTGACTCATGGAATCATACTTCTTGATATCAGAATTTTAAAAGAAGAATTAAGTGACTCTGTCCTGAAGTAGACAAGATAATTTTTTTTTGACCAATGTCGCATTGGAAGGTTCACAAATCTATTGATTATATGTGCACTCTTAATCTCTTATACTTAAACGGCTAGTTATCTTCTGTGCTTATTTTCTTTTAGCAGAGTATGTATAGGCACACTAAGAATGGGGTAACCACTTTAGAACAACAATGTTGTTTATGTTGTCTGTAAAACAACAGTTGATATAGATAAAAATATACTTACAGATCCAAATCTATGCAATACAAGATATGCTTCAGCTGTTGGATTCATTCCAATCTGCTCAAGTTTCCAGTTTATAACCTGTAATGAGAATTATCTCCCTTTAAGCTCAGAATTATCCTTAGCACATTCACATCAAATGTTATTCTTATATATGTACCAATTATGCTCTGCTTCTACGAGACAATAAACCATAGTTCTGTGTACACAAAGGTTTGCACACAAATGAACCCTTTACTGTTGGAATTCGATATAAGAGTAGGCCAAGAACCTAATGGCATATGCTCATCGTCATTAGACCAGTCGATACAAAGCAGTAGGACGTTAAACCACATTTCATTTCCGCATGTATGTATATATACATCAGTTGAGTCAGTTAACCAATATAAAAGATGAACACCCTTTAAAGCCGTACTCAAATTACAAAATATGGAAATAATGAAATAAAAAAATAGTTGACGCCCCCAAGCCACTTATACTTGTTTCCAATTTGTGAAATAAATATGGCGGACATGGAGGCTTATGAACTGGAAACGTTAGCCGCTCTCACTTCCAGTTCATTTCTTGTCAGCCAGCTGTAGGCCTACACATCTTGTTTTATTTTTTCCCAACAGGGAACCAAATTATTGAAGATTGCAATACAGATTTATGTTTAATTTTTTAATACTTTCGATAACCAACACTACATGGAGATCTGACAAGTTATAATCGGAGTTCATGTCAGAGGTCACACGAGCGACTTTTGACCCTATGACGTCAGACATTGTTTACTCAATCAGTGTTGACGTTTCTAGTGGTTTACCCACAGTTCCGTGCATCAAAAAGGCCAAGAACTCAGCGTAATAGACCGTTTCTTTAGCTAATCCCACACATCATCCAGAACAGGTCAATGATAACAACTCTTTCAGATTACTATAAAAACGAAATGAAATAGGATCTGTGTTTTAATCAGACTGAGCAAAAAGTAACTTTCATAGTTTTTTTTTTAAGGATATGAATACTGATGATATTATTAGGACTCTTGGTACTATATTATTTGAAATAGGTGCGAAATAGAGGGCCTGACAAGGACAGCTGTCTAGTTGTTTGGATGGTGCCATGTACATATTGGCATGCACGTAAAAGATCCCTTGGCAGTTGGAATTCAAAATTAGAGTAGGCTATAATTTCCCTCATAGCACACTGTATGGCGTACGCCCTTCTTTATTATCACAGTCTGAGCAGAACAGTAGGACATCTTAATCTATGTACAATATTCAATCCATTAATATTGTTCTAGACCTACCTGATCTTTAAGACTCTCCATAACAGTAGCTGTAGAACCTGTACAATGTATAATACATAGGCCGCTAACTCGTTCTGGTTGAGCCATCTACAAATAGAATATAATTAGATTATCAAATCAACGTTTAACATATTGCAGATCTGAAATCAAAAATTTTATGTCAATAATTTACTTGAACAGGATGACCCAGACAGAACACACAAGGTAGGGCAGGTGACTCTACTTCTTGTCACGTGAAGCTTTGGATCGAAAACCCAGCAACTTGACCACCTAACCCCCACAAGCTACTGATGTACTTTTCATTATCAACCCCTTCTTTTTAAAGTGGCCCCACCCCAATTCTCTTCATTAATTTTGTATCTTTATTTATTAAGCATTCCATAAGACAATCTTTGTTTACAAATGCATTGAAAATACAAGATAAAAACTAGATAATGTACATGGAATGTGCTGAAAATTTCAGTCAAATTGATCTCCCCTGAACCTACAATTTAGCGATTTAATTTTGGGCCTAACCTTGATCACATTACTATACACAGTCTCGATTATCAGCAGCAGATTTGATTATGGTCTGGATAAGTTAATAAATGTCTAATTAATAATTTAGATAACATTTCAGCCTAAAGAAAAAATCGGCAATTGGCAGTTTTAGCTCTTGCATAATATATGATTAAATGCCTTCTCAGTGTTATATCAACACTTTAACTTAGTTATTTTGGGAAATTATAAGAAATAAGGTGGGCAATTTTGATCAGCAGCAGAATTTCAATTTCATCCTCTTCTTCTTTTATACATGAGATAGAGAAAAATAGGATTTTACATCCACTCAACACAAATTATGTCATTTTGTGACTATTTATAATTCGGTAATAATATTTTGAATGCACACTACTAATGTTTTGCACATGTCTTAGATTTTTCCCTCTCTGCCAATTGCAGACAGATGTAAAATGCTGAGAAGAGCTTTAAAAACTCTGGAAATCCACTTTGGAAAACCCCAGGCCAGCAGTTTCTTGACAGCAAGACAGATGTGAAATTAAGCCAAGAACAAGAACTTACAGCAAATCTTGTGATAACATTTGCTCCTGCACCTTCACCTAATCCAATAACTTCCTTTACACTGAAATGAATAATTGAAATAAATCATTTTAAAGTTAAAAGAACAAGCCAGCAATGAAGCTTGTGTCCCTCGACCCAATCCGAAAATTAATAGAAGACACTTATACGTTTCTTGCAGGTTTATCTTTTTGTAAGGCATCAAGCAACTATATTGCTTATCACCACTTACATGTAGCTGAGACAGAGATGGGGTTTAATGTCCACTCGACACAAACTAGGTCTTTTCTAGACTAACATATGGTTTAATTTTATTTCAATAATTCGCTTGCACGTAGGGGTCTTTAGCAGTGGGAGGAAACAGGAGCACCCGGAGTAAACCCAGACATACTGTACACCATTCAGCCATCTAACTCCCCAGGTATCAGAAGATATCATGAAAATTGCCAAAGAAGCACTTTAGGACCTACTGATGTGTATACCGTGCCCAAAAGTAATTTTCAAAAATATATAAGTATCAAGATATTGGTAGTTTGGGTTTATCATTCTGAATTGTATTTTTGGGCATGAGATATTTCATTGATAGACATGTGAATATTTATTATCATGAATTACTGGAATCATGAGTTTAGAACAAGCCAGACCCCATTCTACAAGACCTCGGCCATTGATTTTCTCATTCCCAGTCTACCTATATATTCCTGTAACTGTTCAGAATGTTAAGAAATAAGATTTCAAAGTTGTGATCAATATTTAAGGGAATGAGGTTTAATGGAGACTAGTATTTTGTTTAGCTGTGTGTGCAATGTATAAATAATTTTTCTCCAATTTAAATTGACAGGATATTTCAGTACTTGGTCCAAATGAATTTGCATAGGCTTTAAATTTGTCAAAATAGGGGGATGGGTGAAGAGAAATGGGGTTGAACGTCCACTTGACACAAATCATTTCGGGACTATAACATGGTTTATTTTTATTTCAATACTTCACTTGTCTGTAGGGGTCTTTAGCAGTGATGGGAAACCTGAGGAGCTGGAAAAATTTACGAGTTTGGACAGGCGACCCTACTCCTTGTGACGTACAACCGAGGATTCAAAACCACGTCTGATGACTCAATGACAGGCTGTATGATACAGCTCACACGCTAACCGTTTGGCCATCCAACCCCCTAGTCAAAATAGGGGAAGGAAAACAGGAAAGATAAGTTTGATAAATAGTAGTATTAGTAGATCTATATAATGACTCACTCTAACTGGTCCAATATGCACACTAAATCTTCTCCCAAACTCTGCATACTGGGGAATGCATAACTAAAATAGACAGAAATACTATAATTAAGTATATAACATGTTATTTCTTAATAATATATAATTCCCAAAACCCTGAAGACAAAACAGTTAAACCCGCCTCACCTGAAGTCCTAAAATTAGAAAGAAAGGATGTGCTGGCTTTTAGAGACAGAGGTGGAAACAAAAAATTTTGTGAGAACAAAGATGACTGTCTTTCTATTGCCCATCCGTGATTAAATTAAAAAAAAAATTCTTTATAAAATCAAGATTGTGAAACATGTAATACAAATTATAAGACCTACAACTTAGAAAAACAATAAAGTTTTGCTATAAAATGAATAAATTCCTTTTAAAAAGGAGAACAGGATATTTTTTAATAAAATACAATAAACCACAAAAAAATCAATTACGCAGAATATATCCCAAAAACTAATTAGTAAAGAATTTATTAATTACAAGTAGGCTACAACATAAAAAAAACATCCTCAGATGATCGAACAATTACTAGTACTATAAATAAAGCCATCGACAACACAAATACAGAAACAAATTTTACCAACAAAAAAGCAACAATACATAAAAAATAGAACTGAAATAAAAATATATTTTAAATTTTAGAATTAGAATCTTGAAAATTTTACTATTTAAATGATGTACACTTAATTTATAGGTGTTAGAAGTCCTCATAACATCTCCACACATCAAGGTGCAGTATCATTCCTCATAGCAATAACTCAAAAAAAAGGTGCAATTACAAGACTAGGGCCCAAGTTCACAAAGCATTCTTAGACTTTAGTTGAGAATTTATCTTATTCTAAATAAAATATTGCCCTTTATAAAATTTTTGTTGTTTTAATGTATCGAATACATCAATAAGAAAATATGTGCAAAGTTTTGTGTCTGCATCAAAGATATTTCTCATAAACAGTGATTTTTGTGTGAAGTTTTGTGTGTCTGCATCAAAGATATTTCTCATAAACAGTGATTTAAAGTTGGGCAGATTCTCAACTTAAGTCTGAGAATGCTTTGTGAACTTAGGGGCAGAGTTTACAAAGCATTCTCAGACTTAAGTTAAGAATTGTATGAATGTATCAAAACATCAATAAGAAATTATGTGCAACGTTTTGCATTTCTGGATCAGAGGTATTTCTCATAAGCAGTGATTGAAAGTTGTGTAAATTCTTCACTTAAGTCTGAGAATGCTTTGTGAAAGTGGGACCAGATCCCATAACAGCACCAGACAACTGGTGTGCAGGAGAATACCACTTTGTTACTACCATATGATTTGTTGCAGCAGAATTCTCAGGATTTCCCACTGTATCAAATCAAGGCAGTATTATTAAAAGAATGAATGAAAGAATGAAATGGGGTTTAACGACCTACGCTTAAGCACCTAAACTGGGCTAATTGAAGACGGGCATACGCCATACAGTGTGCTATGAGGGAAATTTTGCCCGGGCAGCAACTGAATTCCAACTGCCAAGGGTTCTTTTGCGTGCACGCCAATGTGTACACGGGACCTCGGTTTTTCGTCCCATCCGAACGACTAGGCAGCTGTCCTTGTCAGGCCCTCCTTCTGCATCACTGACAAGGGGAAATCACGTTGGAAAATCGAAATGAACTTTCACGGCCAATGTAGGAATCGAACACCCGACCTCCAGGCTTGCGAACCACGCCTTATCCACTTAGCCACCGCGATCCCCATTATTAAAAGAAGACTGCCATTCATCCGATTGAGGTGCATGTACATTTCAAGAGTCACCACTGACGACTTTTTGAATTCCATCAAGAGATTAGTTTGGAAATAGGCACTACACTTAAATTAAAGGAAAGAAACAATCACCCAGAAGCTTTACTGAACTGAACCCATTTATTAGGAGTAAATTAATTGCTATGAATCTGATCATTGTTAAAAATGGTTTGTATGAAATGTTTTGTTATGCATAAACTTCTTTCTCACCTATTACACATAGTCATTAGTAATTTTAATAATCAACACATATCCAGTAGCAATGACACAGTGTGTATAGGAATCAAAAACCACCCACAAGCTCTCAAAACGAGAGCACTACCCCCTAAAAACCATTAGTGCTACATGATAAGGCCAGCTCAATGTTTCACCATAGGCCACGTGATGTTAACAGGGCTAGCACTAATCCTAACCCTAAAAACCAAACCCTGGACCTGCTTACCCTAACCTACAGTCTTGCCAACAATCATGTGCCCTAACCTTATTTACATATCAGCGACCATGACAAAAATTCAGCTGGCCTTAACAAATAGATTTAGCCCTCCTAAAAAGGTATTATATTTGGCACTGTCGAGGTGTGAGCATTTAAAAGAATGCAATCATCTATAAATGTAGGAAAGGACTGCACACTGATTATTATATGATGGTTATATGATATGAGGGATGATATTGATAGATGAAATCCATATTATTATATCATATAGTTAATAAAACATTTAGGCATTCCTTCTTTTTATGATTATACTTGAAATGCTATAAGTAAGGCCCTGTCATATTTGACAAAGAGCATTGCCAACCAATAATCTGAGCCAAATTGAACAAATTTGGATAAAGTGGGTCACAGTAGTGTTTCTCAACCATTTTTATTAACAAATCCATCTCTGTCTTTTGAAATTACCTCCAACCCACTCACAGCATCGATCCAAATCACACGCAATGGTTTTTCAATACAGATTTACATATATTTCCCAAACTATTCAACATTGTTTTATTGTTTTTTTATTGCTAACAATTTAGAAAAAAATGTAGGTGATTTATTATGTCTCACTTCAATCTGATTAAAATACAGATCTGTATTTCGTTTCAGTTTTTTATACTTTCAATGGCCTACACTACATAAAGATCTGACAAGTTGTAGTGGGAGTTCAGGTCAAGAGTCAAAAGACTGGCTTTTGACCCTATGATGTCAGACATTGAATAATCAATCAGCGTTGACATTTGTAGAGGTTTACCCGCAGTTCCGTGCATCAAAAGGCAAAGAACTTGCCCTAACAGACCGTTTTATTGGCTAATCCCTCACATCATCCAGAACATTTCAATGATAATCACTCTTCCAGATCCTAGTACTAGTATATTTCCTGTCTTCATTAGCCCAGTTTAGGAGCAAAAACAGTAGGACGTTAAACCCCATTTCATTTCATTTCTTAGTGTAATAAAGACAAGTTAAACTAAATTTTCAACAATGAAAACGAAACGAAATAGGATCTGTGTTTTAATCAGATTGGTCTCACTTGGACTTGGTTGAGAAGATTAACAAAGTATAAAGTCTGTGATTAGATTTGGCTATAAGGAGAGTAAAATTGGTAGATATTTATATAAGAAATATCTATGTACATTTTGTAACTTTGATATCTTCTCTCATGAATAATCTTATGCCATAACAAGAGACATTGGCCTGGAGATGTTAAAGACTCTATCATCTTGATTTACATGTGATTAGTTTTAGTTCTTATTGCTTCAAGCCAATCCGTTAAAGATAAATTCAATTTAGATTCTAATTTGTTAGTATCTTTGTCCCTCATATCATCATTACCACCACTAACACAAATACATGTTGTTCATACATTGTATTTAACAGTTCACATATTAAAGCCAAAAGGAAAGGGTGGAAAAAACAACTGGTGGAAATAAGGCACCTGTCACAGACAATGTCAGACACAAATTACGGCTTCATCATGTGCACTCACTTTGATGCATGTCAGGTATAAGTTTATTAGTGCCTGACATGTACTAATTCAAAAGCATGGTCTGGTCATTCATGTTCTAGTCTCTCAACCTTTCACCTTTCAGCATGACCACCCTTTGTTTTCAATCTTTTCACCAATCCAATTCTTAAATGTGGAAATTTTGGCCTTTGCCTTATCTAATTCTTAATGGTGGCCTTTGCCCTAATTCTGAAAGGTTAATGTTTTGTCCTTTGCTCATCTAATTCTTAATGGTGGATATTTTGGCTGTTGCCCTATCCAATTTTTTATGGTGGACTTTTTGGCCTTTACCCTATTCTAACTCTTATAGGTGGGTGTTTTGGCCTTTGCCCTGTTCCAATTCTTATAAAGGCAGACTTTTTGGCCTTTGCCATAATTATCTACTAGTAATTCTTAATGGTGGGCTTTTTGGCCTTTTCCCTATCTAATTCTTGAAGTTCTACTGATCAATATCAGTCTATCTGTGATTTCTCTGAGATCATCCAGTCCACAATATTGTTCATTTTATAAATGCATATTTTGAGTGAAATTTCATGATCTTCAAATTTGAAGGCCCAAATTTACGTCAAAGGTTAATTGTAGAAAATGTTTGCTTCACGCTGGTAACATGGTTTGGATCTCTGCAGTGTAAAGCTCTACTTGTGTGTTTATTAACTTAAGAACGATACTACCTGTGTTTATTAATTATCGAACCAAAGACATAATTTTGTGCCCAAGGATAATAAGATCCAAAGACATAATCTGGTGCGAAAGAGTGGAAAGACAGAGATTGGTGCTGAAGAAAGGAAAGGTAAATAAACTATAGAAAAATTGATTCAAGACAGAAATCATGACAAGCCACATGTAATCAGATAATATAGAAATTATACTTTAAAAAGAATGACCTTATAACAAAACTTTGCACCAATTGCAAAACCACAAATTCAGTATTGTGATTCATATTACGTGCAATATGTAACTGTCATGGCGATAATAACCATTTTGATAAACATACTGCTCCATGTATATTGATAAATATGATTTTGAAGTTATTTCTTTATTATGTACTGTTACCGGTAACCAGATTGGCGAATAAAGGCAGTGGCATGGAGATAAGAGAGTGGTGAGAGGACCCCTGGAATCCATGTTAATGTGGCATCAAGGCAGGTAATCAAAATTAAGTTTTAATAAAATATGGAAGTTATTGTACACATATATACATGCTCCCCTATTTCTTTTGAATAAAAAGTTTTTTTGATGTATTTGTACATATTTAAAATGTCTGACTTCATCACATTTTTGATTACTTACAGACGCTATAATGGAGTCTTTTGATACAATCAAGGAATTAGCCTTAGGGCGGCATCAGTACTCCTACACATGCCACTGCTATGAGGTTACTAATAAAAGAACATGGTGGTTACCAGTAACATGGGGTTATTAATAAGATGACCGTACACTGTATGTGTGGAATATTTAACTTTCTCTAAAATATTGACTAAAATTCATTTTAATTTGTTTAGAATTTACTTCTATTCATTATATCTCAACACACGGTATAACTTTATTACTGAGATTGATACTAAGCGACATTCTGACAAGGATACTCTTCTCTTCAGAACCAAACGACGTTTCAACAAGGATACTCTCGTCTTTATCAAGCAAATCATTTGCCTGATAAAGACGAGAGTATCCTCGTTGAAATGTAGCTTAGTATCAAACTCAGTAATTGTGTATCAATAAAATTGTACCTTGTATTGTGTTAATATGTTCAATTACTAAATGCCAATCAAAGGACATTATATCTCAGTAGTCAGTAAGTTTATAACTGAAGCAAAATCTCAACAAAGTAACATGAATAGTTAGTATAAACTAAACCGAAAAATAAATGAAAATAATAATACTAAATTCATAATATTAAAGTCAATAATTCTATGAATACCAATATTTGAAAGAAATAACAGTTTTTTCCACCCTGGATTAAATTATTTGGCTTTCGGTTGAGAATTTTGTGGCCATATATAGCCATGCATCACATCCAATCATGCGGAAAGAGGATATGTCTCACTTCATTACCAAATGCTTATTCCTGAGCCTTTCCTTGGCGGCCATCTGAAATCAGGTGGTTAGTTTTAACTACATATTAAAAAGTATAATCTAAGGAATCAAATTAAAAGAAATAATCAAGCCTGGAAATAAGGCACCTGTCACTGACAATGTCAGACACAAAACCTCTGGTGCCTGTCATTTTGTCAGGCACTGATTTGTCTTTTTTGCTGATATTATTAAAACATGTCCGGTACTAAGCTAAATTTGTCAGGTACATCTAAAACCATTATTTCCAGGCCTGGAAATAATGAAAAGGGAGAAGTGGTCAGAAAGTGGATGTTTACGTTCAATTTAACACCAAAACATTCGTATATCAATTCAAGGCATAAAAGGAAATGTACAAAAAGCAAAACTGTTAGGGAATGTTCTTTGAGAGTAGAAAAGGGGTGTGGTTTAAAAAAAAAATCAAAAGGTACAAACACAATGTAGATACAATTCATAAGTAAAAATTTTGTGGGTTGCAGAATAAATCATAATAAAAACTAGCACAGAACCAGAAATAGAGAGAGAGTGTGTGTGCTTTCCTGTATATATGGTACCATTATAAATTATCATCTCCCTATTCAAAGCCACATAGTGCAAATGCTCACTCTCTCAGTAAAGCCCCCTATTCTATATAACCTTCCCTATTCTCTAGTCATGCTATAAGTAAACCTGGAGGTCGGGTGTTCGATCCCTACATTGACCAAGAAAGTTCATTCAGATTTTCTGGTGTGGTTTCCCCCGTTGTTCAGATGAGACAAAAAGCCAAGGTCCTGTGTACACACTGGTAATGGTGTGCACGTATAAGATCCCTCGGCAGTTGGAATTAGATATAAGAATAGCCCTTGGTGCCTTTGCCCAGAAAAAATTTCCTCATAGCACATTGTATGGGAAATACCTGTCTTCATTAGCCCAGTACAGAGCAAAAAAGTAGGACATTAAACACCATTTCATTGCTATAAGTAAAATATGGTAAACAAAATCTTTACTTGGTTTATTTAACAAATTCTCCATTTTAATAGCATATATATTGTGGAATAAAAAATGGATACACTCTTTTGCAGAAACATCTTAAAGAAAAATACATATGCGTGTAATGATTGAGAAATAATTTCCAATGGCGTCACATTAACAATATCAATGACTGCTTGAAATCCATCGATTGAAATCTCAGTGGCTTTATTTTTTTTATATACATCGTATTTTAGGAGGCATAAACTGGTCAATGTAAGAGACTATTGTCGACTTTTGCGGAGACACATTTCAATCAATTTATTTATCTGTAGGAGTCTTTTCTTCACGGTAAAACCTACTCATCGACCAGTGTAATATAAAGACTGTGATTTTTTATATTGATTATGTTGCTGCAGAGATTTGACGAAACTAATCACCATATTTGTACTAAATATACAATTTGACAGATAATACGATCAGGATGACAAGAGTGATAGTAACTAATGTAGTATTAAAGGTTGATTATCACTTCTAGAGGGGACATAATCTTTTTATCTTTTAGTCAGACGTTAATGATAACCGATGGTTTTTATTGTCGTAGACCTGGGAAGCACATTCTAATATTGTGATGTCAGATTTCTTTTGGGAGTGTTAGTCAAGTAATAAAGTGATGAGATTTTAGTGAAGCCTGTACCATTATAGGTCCGGGACTGTACAGCGCAGTGGACGCTTGTGGCTGCCAACCGGTTCCATTCACTTTTGATTTGACATTTGTTTATTTTTTTGAGATGTCTATATTCTGTCTAATCAGCAAGTTATCTTGTAGTTTTTGTTTTGAGCGTATTGCGATTCTTCTGCACTTACTATTAGCCAGAATACATGACTATATACTTGCTAACCATAATTGCGGATAAAGATCGCCGCTAGGATGGTCTTTCTTTCCACTGTAGTTCGTACACTCATTAATCATCTTAAGACTGCTGGAGCTTGCCCTGTCTTAGTCAACAGGTACTTTCACTGCACAAAGCTCATCTCCCCCAACCTCCTTCTTGACAGTATAATTATAAGTATATATACACATTTATGGTACCAATCATCAGGGCTCTATAAAAGTTGAGTGTGCCTGCGCACACACTTGAAAATGTGCCTACAGGGTAATACTCAAAAGGAGAGTATTCACTTGCCAGGTATATAGTATGAGTGTGTGTGTGTGGGGGGGGGGGGCTTACAGTGCTTCTTGGGTTGGACTCTGCAAGAAGAAGAAATTTTAAATAATTTTTTGTATCTTTTTTATTATGGTTTCTAAATTGTATTATAGATTACTTTAATAATAAAGACTATGTTTGATATGCATATTGTTGATGTTTGGGGTTGATATAAACATAGAATAGATGCCTACCAGCTTCAAACAAGTTTATTAAATCCCTTTTACGCAGCCAGGTTGTCATTGGTTAAACTTGACTTCTGGTATAATTTGGTTACTAACAAGAGTTGTTTTTCCTTGACGATGACAAGATATCCATGCACTGTAACTAATTCTTTATTTTACATGATTTACGTGACAGTAATAATTTTTTTTTTTTTAAATGTGCCTGCAAATTTTTTTTTTGACGCAAATGTGCCATCGCATGTGGTGTGCGCAAAAAATATCGGTGCCTGCCAATCATGTATCTGCTTACTATAACTCTGTCTAATGGCAGAGAGGTAGTAATTATATTATAATAATATTTAGCTTGGCAGTACAATTTGTTACTGATGTCTGTCCTTCTAACAAGACAGTTCAGACACAAAGATGTTTGATCAGAAGCTCCTGTATCTCTTGTAATTGCCTGACTGGGTGAAACTTTAGTAACTATACTTGTTACCTTAAACTGTGTTTAAGGTAACAATTGGTACAGTCTAAGACCCCTTACGCAAGTTGAAATAGGTTCAAACGCACAATTGTCAACACATATCATTACAGTTTGTATTAAAATAAGTAATTCCATCACAAATAGTGAAGACTGCACCATTAAAAGAGTTACCGAACAGTTTTTCTCTGCATAGCGCTGTTTATGTTGTAGGCCTAATGACGTATTACGCAACTTATTTCAAGAAGAATTGATTTATTATATGTTAAGCTGCGTGCAGTAGTGCTTTGGGTCAGTTTATTTGTAAATTAAGCGAGCTATAGGCTAGTAAACTTTTGACTAAAAAACTTGCGCAAAGGAACTCTGTAGGAAAAACCACTACTGCGACTGGAGTAAGACGGAAGACAGCAGTAGTGGAACCATTTCTAGGTGAAACTTATGCCCTGACAATAAGCAATTTAACATACAACATTATATTTTCACATATGAATTTATGTCTTTTGATAGCCAGAATGTACCAGACAAACATTCATTATACAGGTCGTTACAGCGATGTTTGACCATATCTACGATTACATGTGTATTCGTATTCAACACTTTAGTGTCAGTATAGATGGACCAGAAATAAATTAATGTCTGCTCATTTTCAATTAATGACTGTCTCTCTGTATGAAGTTCATTATCAACCGCAAAATTGCCATATAAACAATCCATCAAATTTTATTCTATTTATTAGTCAAAATTATATTCATTTCATGAAATTGGACAGATGTCAATTCTGCCACAGACCTGTGTCAAGTAAAATCAATATGGCTTCACAATGTTTTTCATACAGCAAGAAAGACTCCTGTCAAGTTGTAAGACAAAATAAAAGAATATCTTATACGACTATTAGAATATTCTATGGTACATGTATCTACGGCACAACTACATGTATGTCTATGGTACAAATAACAGAATGTCTATGGTATCTATGCTACAAGAATATTCTATGTTACAGATGTTAGAATGTTCTATTGTACAAATATTAGAATAACTGTGATTCATCTATTATAGGCTGTCAGAGAGAGAAACACA
Organism: Patella pellucida; assembly: GCA_917208275.1. Classification (NCBI taxonomy): domain Eukaryota; kingdom Metazoa; phylum Mollusca; class Gastropoda; family Patellidae; genus Patella; species Patella pellucida. Next base: position 72,673,315 of record OU795039.1, read on the forward strand.
GGTGAAGTTCACTCTACACAAATTGAAATGAAATGAAATGGGGTTAAAAGTCCTACTGTTCTGCTCAGACTGGGCTAATGATGACTGATTTTCGCCATGGGAGGAAAATTTTTGCCCAGACAATGTCTCTACGACCTACTTTGTACTCTTAGGAAAGAATTTTTACAAATTATAAGATATATGATAAAGAACAAATGGCAATATAATCATTAATTTCACACAGATACCTGATGGACAAAGATTGTATTATGTGAAATGGTTATCTTATCTGAATTTACTATAGTCTACTTGTAAACATATAGTATCAATAATAAATCTGACAAACCCTGGTAGGTCAAGTTAACAATATCTAGGTTCTTCAAACTATTATAATCTTGCATGTGTGAATTTCACACAGAGATATGTTTTCAAGGTTGGCTGTACAGTATATTGCTATTATTACTGATCTGTCAATAATCACATCTACATGAAGAATTCTTTAATCAAGATGCAAATTGACAGACGGATGGATTGATTGACAGGGTTAAAGGAGTTTCCGATCTAAAAGCAAAGTGATTCCGGATCTTCTGTTTGTCATTGCTACAAACATGAGTTTGATCTCACAAATGTACATGATAATAAAGTAAGGTCAGTAAGGTCAGTAGACCTACACATTAGGGTCACAGGCCACAGGGACCTAATAGATTCTAACTATTGCTATAATATTATGGGACAAATGTTAGGGTAAATACTTAAAAACCTATGTGGTCTTAATTCAAAAGGCGGGGGACAAAAATAATGACCTTGTTGTGTTCAATTCTGAAAATGTTCCATTAAGAATTATTCTATAATGTTACAATATTTTATCATAATAAATTGTATTTTATATTTTTTTGTAAATCACTTTTTATAATAAATTGTATTTTATATTTACATCACTTATTATAATAAATTGTATTTTATATATATATTTTTTTTACATCATTTACTATCATACATTTTATTTTATATTTTCTTTACATTATTTATTACACTAAATTTCATTTAATATTTTGTATGTTCTTATAATTTGTTGATATAATTTATTATTTTACCTTAAAGCAGAGGTAGCTAAGATAAGATAAGGAGTTGACAATTCTCGATATAATAGTTAAAAAAAAAACAACAGAAAATGAAACGGGAATTTGTTGAAAATTTCAGTCAAATTACTTAACTCTGAGCCTAACTGTCAACGAAACAATTATAGTCTAGCCGTTGTAATGATAAAAAGGTCTTGATAACCAATTTTTATGGTAACTGCATTAACTGAAAAACATATTTAAATCTACCTAATATCAGAGTAATCTGATGACATGGAGAGTTAATAATTGTCTTGGTAAGTTAATTAATGTTTAATTAATAATTCATATAATATTTAAGGCCAAAAGAAAAACCTACAATAGGCAGATCTAGCTCTTGCATAATGCCTGTTAAATAAATGGTTAATTATATTTTATTGGTGGGGTGAATATCCTAATGTAATTTATTATAATAATTTGTACCTCGTTAATTTTGACATGATCATAATCCAGCAGTAGTACGTTTATTAAAGGGACAATTACACTCTTGTTGGCTTGACAGGTCAAGAAGAAAAAATAGCCTTATTCTAACTACTAGATGTTTAAGTGTCCTATACCTGTTGTGTAAATTAACCATTACATCCTATTTTACTTGTCCAGAGGGTTCGAAAATATGTTTAAATCCAAGTTGCATTTGAAAGTGTTCAAGTAAACCTTTTCAAACCATGTATTTTTTAAATTTGGTGTGTTAAGATGAAATTTGTCCCATCAATTAATTGGAATATTGTAAAATAGTACAATTTGTTGACCAGAATAATGATTGGGGCATATTATTCAGTTACAACAAGAGTTTTATTGGGGCTTTAAAAATCTTTTATACCACAGATAAAATAAAATTCTAATATCACTTGTCTATATTCTGTTGTAATTCTTCATAGGCAGTCGATGAATAAATATAATTAGATCAGTCATAACTTCATTATAACTTAAGTCAAGTTTTTCAGACAATATACTCCCACTCTTACGAGATAGAAGATTGACAAGCTTTAAAGATACTTTCCCACAAAAAATTTACCGGGTGGTTATTTCCAATAAAAGTATGGCAATTTTGGTATATGGAAAATAGATACATGTATATCCAATCTTATTAGAAAAGTACTGGATTCCCTGAAAAACACCTACAGTCAGTGCATACAGGACAAAAATGTAAGGGTTTTCCTAACCGGCAGCCTGACAATCATGGATGTCTGTGCGAGTGACGTCAAAGCTTGCACGCAAGGATTGTCTGATCTCTAAAGTGTAGAAGTTGATAAACATGGTGGTGAAACATACAACAGTTTCAGAGTTGAAAACCAGGAGAAAAGACGTAGGCAGAATATAATCCGATTTGAAATAAATTATCCTCCGGCTTTGGACCCGTTGCTACGTACTTGACATAAACATGACTTCTTTTAATAGATTTTTTATTGCTTGGGGTAATGCCTTGCAAATACAAAATTTTGAGTAGGATTTGAAGCAAATGTTTAATAGATTAATTAGTTTGAATATATTTTTAGTCCAAATATATCATCCAATCAACCAGTTTGTACACAGAAAAAGCATCTTTAATAATATAGATCGTTTAGGCATTTCTACCACTACGATGATTTCATATGATTCAGTGGTTTTCCCTAATGGTTGTATATTGGCTATATATTGGCTATAACTAGTTGTTACTCTATAAATTTGTATATGATTTTATAAGATTTTAATCTTTTGGTCAGTGAATTTATTTAAAATATTTATATACATGTATGGTTTCCCAACTTATTAATCGTTAATTAGCTGTCACTTGATTTTGTGTGTTGTAAACCTCCTGTATATTATTTACTTGTAACCACTGAGAGAACCCTCAATGAATTTAATCTTCGCTTTAATCAAAACAGTAATTGTGTTCCATATTATGGTTTTGTGTTTATGGCGTGTGTCAATTGCTAAAAAAAATGCTCAAAGAAGATGATTTCATAAACTCAATTATTATTCAAAGGTCTTGTCAATATTTTATGTGGCCATTCTGAGATTAAATGAAAAATCACAAGTGTTTCATATCTTGTTCCCCGTCTTGTATTTCATTTCCATATCTTATTCACTATCTAGTTTTATAACAGATATAATTATATATAACTCTAAAATCCTTCCACTCGACACAAAATAAGATATTTCGGGACCAACATATGGTCTTACATGTATTTTCTTCAATAATTGGCTCTGTGCAGGGGTTATTAGCAGTGGAAAGAAACTGGAGAACCTAGAGAAAAGCCATATGTTGGGGAGACTCTTGTCACATACAAGCGGGGAATTGAAACTATGCTATTTTACACGACAGATCTTATGTTGTAAAAAGCAAACCCAATTAATCTCCCAGTCACCCTACTGTAAAAAAAAAATGCTATACTACATGTTTATACTCATACTCTATGTAGTTTTAGATAAAATGAAAGGAGTTGGATCAATTGGTTTTTTTTATGCTTAATAACAGTGGCTGGCATTTCCTATTATGATGTCATGTATCGCGTGGTAATTATCAGAGGCAAAACAGTTTGCATTCTGGGCTGTACACAGTTTGATCTATTTAAATACTAGATAATGGAGCTTTCCTTGACATGCAAAAGCATCCTATATAAGAGCGCTGATTTAAGGTTTAGTCAACAGTTTACTTCGTTCATCAGAGATTAACACAGACATATTATTAATCTTCCTATGATTAATCGGACAACGCTTCCATCAACTATAATTCCAGAGTTATTAGTCTGATTACCACGGACTACCAGGGGTGGGGAATAAATTGGGAATAAGATTATTATACGACAGTCAATACCTTTTTCTAAAAGGAGCACCTAAGCCAAATCAAATGAAGCAAACCATTCCAGTCAAGGGCCATTCAGAACAAAGTGTAAATTCACTAGTCAATAATCGACTCTGATTTTCAGTCCTGCTCATTTACTCGTTAATCCTAAAAGGTATATAACTTAACAAGATTTCCTCGCTCATTTTCACTCATGGTTGTCTTTTACGACTTCTCATCATTACTTAGCAATAGAATATTGTCACAGTGGATGATTGGTTGACCTTCTATGACCTTGAGATGGCTCGTAATAAAGAGAGGTACAGAGGGAGGAATCAATAGCTAGCGCATATCAACACCACAGTCTATTTCACTCATCACTCAATTCTCACAGAACGAACAGGCCAACTTCAGCATGAAGATGGTGGATTTTTTTTAAAATTGAGGTTGAAGGTTTGAAATACTTATTAGATGATGTCAGAAATTTGGGTATCTTCCTCCAAGTAAAAAGATATCTAATCTTGAGCATCCCAAATCATCATAAATCTGGTGGATTTTTTAAAGATTGAGGTCGAAGGTTTGAAATTCTTATTAGATGATGTTAGAAATTTGGGTATTTTCCCAAATCTATCATAAATCTGTCTCTTAGAAATGATTAAATTTTATGAAAAAATCCAATATATTCAACACAATTAAGAATCATGAATAGAGCCAGGTATTCCCAAATTAGACAGTTAACCAAGAGTTCTAAAGACAAAACATGGCATCAAAACATGGCATTCCTTATCAGTTCTTCTCTCTGTTGATAATGGGTTTTATGCAAATGTTTTTGTCTGACTGTATAAACACAAAATATTTCAACTTGGGACTAACATGGTACAAAATTATTTCACTAATTTGTTAGAGCTAACAGTTCTTTAGTAGTGAGACGAAAACCGGAGAACCAAGAGAAAACCCACACGGTTGTCGGCAGATAATCCTAACCCATGTCACGTACTACAAGCTGGGGTTAGACCACACCTATATGTAAACAAGTAAAAGATGGGAACAAGATTTGAAACTGAATTTTAACAAAATCTTTCCCTTTTATATCACTAATTAAAACATGGAATATCATGAATATCTTTGTTTAGTCTGGGATGTTTCAGATAGAGAGAGGGCCTGCAATTCATGCTCTCACGTCCTAGTCATTTGGAGACTGGACAATTGAATTCCAATATCTGGATATTCACGAGGTCTCTCCACAGACAGAAGGTGATTATTGCCAGAAAAGCAATTATACCAATGCAATGACCTGAGCCTCACCATGTAAAATACAAAACGTGCCCCAATAAGATTAAATTCAGATCTATATTCTGTTTCCCTTTTTTATACATTTGATGGCCTCCACTAAATGGAGATCCGACCGGTTGTAGTGGAAGGTCACATCATGGGTTATAAGAGCGACTTTTGACCCTATGCAACATCTGTTTCATTGGCTAATCCCTTACATCACCCAGAACAAGTCAATAACAACTCTTCCAGATCCTAGTGTAGTAAAGAGCAGTAAAACGAAATTTTGAACTATATAACTAAATAGGATCTGTGTTTTAATCAGATTGAAGGTGCCCTTTCAGTATAAAAATCCAATTTTAAAGATATAATTCTACAGTTTCCACATACTCTACAGATGTGAACGGGAGAAATTGTTTTCTGAGAAAGTTTTGGATGTGCGTAGAAGAAATTGTTTTTCTGAGAAGGCTTTGGATGTGCGTGGAAGAAGTTGTTTTTCTAAGAAGGCTTTGTATGTGTGTGGAAGAAATTGTTTTTCTGAGAAGGTTTTGGATGTGCGTGGAAGAAATTGTTTTTCTGAGAAGGTTTTTGATGTGTGTTGAAGAAATGGTTTTTCTGAAAAGATTTTGGATGTGCGTGGAAGAAATTGTTTGTCTGAGAAGGTTTGGATGTGCATGGAAGAAATTGTTTTTCTGAAAAGGTTTTGGATTTGCGTGGAAGAAATTGTTTTTTTGAGAAGATTTTGGATGTGCGTGGAAGAAATTGTTTTTCTGAGAAGGTTTTGGATGTGTGTGAAGAATTTGTTTTTTCTGGGAAGGCTTTGACTTTGTCTGTTACAAGAGAATATGTAATCTGGTTGGACACTGGATATATCTGATATCATGTGGATTATCTTATAGCTGGAGGAAGAAAAGGCAACTGGACACCAGTTATTAATATAATTATTAAAGGACATATGATTCAGTTTCATAGACTAATTGGTGTCAGATATGTATTAATTAACATTCTATTAATGACTTTCTGGGTAGGTAATATTTTAATAAGGTAGCAAGGGGATTAACATCATAATATATCACAGGCATGTGTAATAATCAGTTTCTTACAAATTATAATTTAATTATATAAGTCAGATTGTACAAATACCTTAGAAGTCATTATAAAAGTGTGATGTAGTTAGTGATATTAGAATCGAATCCCTTGTGTAATATAATATTGTGAAACTGTAATCCCTAATAGGAATATCATCGGTCCAATAACGGATCAATTCCAAGTAATCAATATAAAAATCATAGAGATTGTGAAACCCACAATTATCGTTAATCTATTATACCATCCCATTTATCAAGCTTAAAAAGTTCAAATGACATTAACGTTTCTACTCCTAATCCTAGATGAAAAGATTGATAGTCATGTCAGTTTCATCAAGTAATCATTTTATGCTGTATATATATTGAACAATGCCTGTTATATACATGTACATACCTACAAGTTTGGAGAATAATATAATACATGCAGATACATGTATATTAAATATTAGAACAAACTGTGGTGTATAAACAATTGTGTATTACGATAACTGCCTGAGCCCGCTTTGTGAGTTCTAGTGAATTACAAATGGACATTTATTATTATTATATAATGAACAATTATTAAAAACATACATTAGCAGAAACTGTGGTGTATAAACAATGGTGTATTACGATAACGATCTGAGCACGCTTTGTGGATTCTAACGTTATAACGTGGACATTTATTATTATTATATAACTATCTACAGATTCTCTGTATAGGCAAAAACCAGATTTGGCGATAATAGTCAAATTATTAAAGATGTTAAAGTACAAATGATTTGTTGTTGATGACAGTAAGAGAACACTTGTCAAAATATGTATGCAAACCAATAATAATTTTTTTTATTGGACAACCGCCATGCCAGAGATATTAATACATATATCTCTAGCTCACACACATTTTATACCTTTGTTTTGTGATGTTGTCATAAAAAGATATGGATGACCTTACAGCTGCTGATTGTGATGTGCATTTTTCATGATTTTATAATACACATTAATAGATTGATAGGTAAATTCTACATTGGTTTGGGGCCATGGTGGTTAAGATGCATGGCTTGATAGCCTGGAGGTCGGGTCTTCGATCCCTGCATTGACTGAGAAAGTTTCTACTGATTTTTCGCTTTAGTTTCGCCTTGCTAGGACGGAGGGCCCTGACAAGAACAGCACGAAAAACCAAGGTCCCGTGTACACATTGAATATTTGATCACAAACCTACAGTATTTCAAAATGAAGAAACTGCTATTTTGAACCATCAAGTCATAGCCCAGGTATAAACATCAATCACAAAATATATAGTGTTGTGTTGCTACCACAGTCAGCTGATTGAAATGAAATAGATTAGGCTTCCTTCCAATAGAAATTAGCACCAACTAATTCAATAAACTTCTTCAAGTTTCTCATCATTAAATAAAAAGATATTTTCTAAAAGGTCATGTTAATAAATCATTAAAGATAATTAAAATAACTGTATCTGTATTAAAGTTTATATCTGATGACATTTACTTGGCGCTACAAATGAAGACGGGCATATGCCATATAGAGAGAAAGAGAAATGGGATTTAACGTCCACTCGAGACAAACTAGGTCAGTTCGGGACTAACATATGGTTCAATTTAATTTCAATAATTTGCTGGCTCGTAGGGTTCTTTGGCAGTGGGAGGTGACCGAAGGACCTGGAGGAAAAAACCATGATGGGTTTTATGATACAGCGTGCATGTGCTTTTTATTCAGCCATCCAACCGCACCATACACCATATACAGTTTGCTATGAGGGAAATTCTGCACATTGCATAATATTTGAAACAATTGAATGTCACAAATATAAATTTGTATTGTTACATTTCTTCCCTTAGAATATTTGTTGACAATTTTTAAATTGCTCATTGCATAATACTTGACTAACACAAACAAAATGATCAACTGGAGTTCGATCAATAGTTTCTACAGACCATCCTATACAATTTGTCTGAAGTGACCAAGACTAATTTATCAAAGCCTACACCCGGACTTCTTGGCCGAGATTTAGTTTTATCACAGTCTCAGAGGGAGCAATAAACAAATTAACCATCTTTCTACCCTGTCTGCCTAACTTAAAGTAGCGAAGTCTCTAACTCAATATCATCCAAAGTCTTCGACATTAAAAACATGACTCATTGGGTCAATTTAAATCAACATTGAAGTTGTGAGCTTACTGGGAAAAGATAGGCTTCTGGTATCCAATATTTAAGGAATCGTGTACCATAATGCCTTTTAGCATCATTTGTAACAAGGGACTCGAAGAAAGAAGCTATATATTCCAAAAGGTGATGCCACATTCTTACAGTACTGGCCAAATTAATAGCATATTGCAGAATTAAGTCACTAGAATTGAAGTATGGATAAAATTATGCACGGTGCATACATTGAACTGAATTTTCTAACACATAACCAAATTGACATCCACTTCATATTGCATGTTTGGTCGACGTATTTGATGACGTCATGACGTTGTAGCGGCCGATGACGTCATTGATGTCCGTCATGTTGTTTTTTTGCAGTTTTTGGAATACAATCATTAGGGATTTTTTCTAATACAAGAGCACCAGTTACGTTTTGGGGAATATTACAGGACAGACACACTCAATAACAATGATTTTAATGGTCGTCCCTGACGCCATTAGGACTGTGTGACGTCACAATGACGTCATCTCGCCAAAACAGGTGTTGTACGAGAAAACGCTTCTACTTGATCGATTTCCATGTTTTTGGTGTCAATTTATATCTTTTCTGGGACGCCGAATCGAACTAAGACTATTAAAATGTTCAGAAATCGACATAAATTTAATTTTTCAACAATAGTTGGTCTACAACGATGGGCCAATGATTCCAGACTATGATTTCAGACGAAGTACTAAACTAATGGAACGGACTAACGCTAGTAACGGATGAAATAAATAGACGCTGCGTTGCATAATTAGTTAAATCGCCCCCTGTAATTGTACATGTTGTACATGAAGTTTCTATATTTATGAAATATAATTTCTATAAAATTCAAAATTGTTTTTAGTCAATTTGAGGACGCATGCAGCCCTGAAATCACAGTCTGCTCCTCCATTTGCTCATCGTTGTAGACAAACTATCGTTGAAAAAATAAATTTATGTCGATTTTTTAACATTTTAATAGCCTTAGTTCGATTCGGCGTCCCAGAAAAGATATAAATTGACACCAAAAACATGGAAATCGATCAAGTTGAGGCGTTTTCTCGTACAAAACCTGTTTTGGCGAGATGACGTCATTGTGACGTCACACAGTCGTAATGGCGTCAAGGACGACCATTGAAATCATTGTTATTCAGTGTGTCTGTCCTGTAATACCCCCCAAAACGTAACTGGTGCTCTTGTATTAGAGAAATTCCCTAATGATTGTATTCCAAAAACAGCAAAAAAACAACATGACGGACATCAATGACGTCATCAGCCGTTACGACGTCATGACGTCATCAAAAAAGTCGATCAACCATGCAATATGAAGTGGATGTCAATTTGATTATGTGTTAGAAAATTCAGTTCAATATATGCACCGTGCATAATTCTATCCATACTTCAATTCTAGTAACTTAATTCTGCAACGTTTTATAAAAATATGCTATTAATTTGGCCAGTACTGTATCTGTAGAGCATGCACAATAAATATTACTGGTTTAGACTGGAATAACCAAACACTAGAGATTGCCATTTGATTGACACTCCTGGCTTATTTCGCCGAATATAACTGATTTAAAATTGGAGTAAAAACGGAAACCATTGAATGTAAATCAGTTTATATACATTCATATTACAGTATTATATACATTGCTACCAAATTTGTCAATTCTAGGTCCCAAATGTTAGCGATTTAGCTCCTTTAAAGTCTACTGCATGATTATTTTGTTTGTCTAGAGTCTTGAGGCAAAAATTACTTTTATTCTATTCCCCAGACACTGTCTTCTTATGACATATCACAATTCAAATGGATATGAATTTGTCTTTGTGAACAACGCAATTTACAAATTGGCCTACATGTGTACTTGTAATATGTCAGCGTAATGTGGCGCTGCTACGTGGATGAACAATGGATTGATAGCATGTATCTGTATCTGTGCATCTTTTAATTCATAGCAAACTGAAGGAAGTATGTAATCTTAGCAAACTGAAGGAGGAATGTAATCTTTTGAATAATATAAGGGATAAACTTGCCAGGTATTTTTCTGGCATCAAATGTTATATAAATTATCATATGACCATCCCATAATCAAGAGAGAGAGATAGAGAGAGACATTTTAGGACTAATACAATGTATATGATTCAATTTTATTTCAATAATTCGTCTGTTAGTAGGGTGTTGAGAAAACCCAATCGACCCTTCTCCTTGTTACATACAGGCCTGGGATGGAAACTATGTGCTTTGAATACATGACGTATCTGATGATCTAAAGTGTGCATGTCAGCGAATAAGACCACTTCCCCTAATTGAACCCAATGTAATCTCTTGTTTTGACATAAAAGGGTTAGCTACTTTATTAGAAAGAAAAAGAACTACAGACATATATTGAGTTTGGTAATTTTTAAGCTGAACAATTTTCTGACGGTATTATATTAGATGTGACAGTCTATAGTTATTTGCTCTAATGTTGCCTGTCGCCTTACCATGGCATCATTGGATACATTGATTTTGTTATCTACCACTAGAGTCATCCATTTGCAAGGTTTTGCTGGATTTGGAAAACTGTCCAAAAAAACTGATGCTTTCATTCGAAATCGCGATATTTTTTTATATCATGTTCACAATTATTGAAGTCTTTTTTGTTTGTAGTAAGGGTGGTTGGGTGATCAAGTGATCTAACAACTTTACTTTAGATCATAGGGTTTGTGTATTTCATCAGGACTGATGCTTTCATTCATTCGATCAAATCCCAAATGGCAATAAATCCCAAATGGCAATAAATCCCAAATGACAATAAATCCCAAATGACAATAAATCCCAAATGGCAATAAATCCTAAATGGCAATAAATCCAAAATGGCAATAAATCCCAATTTTCTTCAAAGTCGATCCTAAGCTTGTACGTGATAAGGAGTAGGTTTGTCTGTCCAACTTCAAGGTGGTCTTTCGAGATTTTGGTCCCCTTTCCAATCCACCCCCACTACTGCTAATTCGATCCCTACAAGTTAAAAAATTATTGAAAACAAAATTGTGCATTACATTACTTCCGAAATGACCTTGTTTGTTTAACAATGTAAAATCCTACTTCTCTTTCTCTCTCTCTGAGTATCCTTAGATGATGTCAAATGTCATATCGGTATTTTGAGTATATTGTTGAATGAGTATCTCGAAATGTTATTGAATATAATAAACTAACAAATCTGTTGATTATTTTCATTCAGATAAAAAAACGAGATCAAATCGGAGAAACGCTAGAGGACTTATTCTGTTTGTGGACTTAAGTAGCTATAACCCTTGGGATACAGGATAAATCGGTCAGTGTCAACATGGCATTAATAGATCTTGGTCTATATATATCTTATAAACAATGCAGACTGAGAATTGATAACATCACTTATACTGTTTGAATGGCATTTAGTAATTGAGCACATTAAAAATAAACACAAAGTTATATGGATAACAACTACTATATTTCTATTAAAGCTACGTTTCAACAATGATTCTCTTGTCGTTTTCAAGCACAATACTGATACAGATAGAACATCAATTATAAAAGGACAACAAAGCTGCATGTACTCTGCTTATAAAAAGAAGTGGAATTAGATGTTCTAGAAGGGAGAGAGAAGAGAAATGGGGTTTAACATCCATGTGACACAGGTTAGGTCATTATGGGACTAATACATTGTTCGCTTTGGCGTAGGGTCTGGAATCTGAGATCGAGACAGAAGACCATTCATTTTTGTTGTGTAAATGGGGCTTATGATGGTCGAGAGTTCCAATACTCGAGTTCTGGACATAGAACCATTCCATATAACTTCAACCAGCCAGTTCTAATTCTCAGCGAGTCAGATCAATTTTTGTAGTGTAAATGGAGCATATACTGGTTTGGAGTTCCAAAAGTTGAAGTAGGGTCAAAGAAATGTTCCATTTTTTCAGTGTACATGGGGCTTATATTAATTGAGAGTTCCAAAAATTTAAGTCTGGACAAAGAAACTTTCCATTTTTTTTAGTGTAAATGGGGATTATATTGTTTTGGAGTTTTAAAAGTTGCCATTCGATTTCTGTAGTGTAAATGGGGCTTTTATTGGTTGGAAATTGTTCCATTTTTGTTGCGTAAACACAGCTAATGTTGGGACAAGCATAAAGGATCCCAAAGGTCTTCCACACACAATTAATCAATTTTATTGAGTGAAATCTATCTGAAATCTCTCCTGGAGGTATGCTTTTACAATTACTGTAATTACCATTCGGAATGATTGAATTGCTAAACAAAATTATTGTAAAACATGATACCAACATCATTAAAAAAAAACCAAGACAGTTATTTGTATCACAATGTTAATCTAACTTAAATTATAGCACATCTGTCACCAGCCTTGTAGACAAGAATTTACATGAAAACCTACATTCAGGGTTTATGGGATGTATAAACGCCAATATTATTTATGATACATTTAGGCCTACATAAAAACATTAAAGCAGCATTAGGTAAGATAAGATAAAAAGCTGAGCAGAGAGCTCTCGCTATAATAGTTGAAAAATAGATAATGAAAAAGGAATATGCTGAACATCTGGGTCTAGCTATATGTCCAATATAATTATAGACTAGTCTTGATTGTCATTGCTACGGTACTGCTGTTCCGATAAAAAAAACACAAAGTCTTGATTATCCACGTTTACGATAACCGCATCAACCACAAAACATATTTATATCGGAGCATAATGCCCATTTAATTTAAGATTATAATACGAAATAATTAATTTGAGATTAAAGATGTATTATGTAAGATTTAGATAAAAAAAAGCTCCCTGTTCTTCCTCAAGTATCATAGTTCAAAAAAAGATAATGAAAAATTTATGTGCCGAAGATTTCGATCAAATTACTTCATTCTGGGAGTGTTTGAAGGTGTGGCGTATATTATCCATTTTATCTTTAATTTATTTAATTTTGTGGATCTACTAATCCATTTAAATCTCGACCATCTGATTATCTAGAGATTTGATTATAGACTTGTCATGTTAATAAATTTCTAAATAATAGTTTAAATAACATTTGAATCCTACAAAGAGACATGCAAAAGGCCGTATTTTATTTGTTGTGGAAAGCCACATTTCTTTTTATTTAAGGTTAATTTCCAATATTCAAATGCATATTTGAGAAAGCAATACAAGTTTGTAAAGTGGACTTGAGTTATTTAAGTCAAATTATATGAGGATAACTATATGGGAGACGGTGATATATGTATATAATCTAGTAGAAATATTGTTATAAGTCTGTTATCATCTGGTCTGTGAAAGGCAGCGTGACATGTACTCACTGGTCTCAGTAAAACTGTTTCGCAATCAAACAAGAGTATTTCTGCCTCGTGTGATTAACAAGTGATTAACGATTACAGGATCTGTTTAATGATGATGAAATTTGTCTGTTTTCTTACATCTTGTAATTCTTCTTATTTCGCAACATTTTTCTTCTATACAATAAAAGTCTTACTTATTTCTTCAACGTCATTCTTCAATGGGGAAAGCCTATAGATATGCTTAACATTATGCATTAAACGCAACCCTTCGAGAAATTAAAATATTTGTTAAAAAAAAGTGTCTGTAATCCACCAACAAATATGCTACATCAATTTTCACCATTAATCAAATTGATGCCCAGTTTTTGTCAGAACGCAACAGGGTTTTCACTTTGACATTTGGCTAGCCGTTCAATTTTTTACTTATTTTATTTATGATGGATTAGCCAGACCTTTTTTCCAAAGAAAATGACAATTTTGAGCATTATACTAATATTTCAAAACTGTATTTGTATTTTAAGATTAAATTCTCCATCAAGTCAATTTCACTGGCTGTCAGACAATTTTGGATTATTGCTTCAACTTATTACGCACTGATACATGTTAATATTGAAGAGAATGGAACCAATGTCAGATTAATATTACCATTAGAGATTAAACTATTACATGTATACCATCATGATGTTTGCAAGGTATTCCCATGATTCAAGTTGTATTTGTGTTATTCCAGTTTTGATATACTGTTTGAATTTTAAACAGTATATCAAAACTGGAATAACACAAATTCTGTCTATGAAAAAAATTCAATTATATTTTCAATGCGGATAAGATTTAACACACAAAAATATTGCTGGCTCATAGAAAGAGAGAGAGAGAGAGAGATAGAGAGAGAGAGAGAGAGAAAATAGGGTTTAATGTCCACTAGACACAGACAAGGTCATTTCGAGACTAACATACAGTTTTAATTTTATTTTAATCATTCGCTTGCGGGTAGGGGTCTTTAGCAGTGGGAGGAAAATGAAGGACCTGGAGAAATCCAACAAGGTTGTACAGGTGACCCTACTTCTTGTCACATACAACCGGGGATTCGAAACCACCCAGTTGACTCAATGACAGACTTTATGATACAGCGCGCGCACGCTAACCATAGGGGTCTTTACCAGGTTGGGCAGACGACCCTACTCCTTGTCACATACGGCCAGGGATTTGAAACCAAGCCAGTTGATTCAATGACATGCTAAACATTCGGCCATCCAACCCTCCCTATTTTCAATGAGAATTAGACTTTACACCAAAAAAAAGCTGGCTTATAATAGCGAATGTGTTGAAATATGTATTATAACAGTATTCTTTAGAAAGATTAAAATAATATAAACTATTAATGGAAACTTTTTTAACAATACTTCTACCACTTTCCTATCTACAGAAATACATGTACACGCTATACACGGAGACAGTCTGCCATTTAGTTATAAAATTGCTGTGAAATGGAAACATTTGTAAGGGAATTTACAATGGATGGATATAACATATATTTGTTGAATTGCCATCTGATGTTCAAGAAAACAAGATATGCTTTCATAAAAGTTAAATGTCAAAATCCCAGAAAGTATGATTAATATAAATGACATCTGATTCTAATGAAGAGTCTTCTGGTATAAGACAATAAAAAATATCATCTCTAAATACAATCTCTAAAAACCTCTGCAATTTCAACATCAATAATTTTTATGGATGAAATAAAAGAAACCCAGAAATAAACAGGATAACCTTTCAATTGCAACCAACTTTTGTTATTGAATAAAAGTTATGTATTAAAGTACGGTAGTCAAGTTTCAATAATGTCACAGGCAGCTGCCGGCTTCATCCATTTTTCCATAAATCCAAACAACACCATTATTGTCTAAGTATGGCCATTAGCCAGGCAGTTGGTGCAGACAACTAAATTCTTAAAGTAGCTAAGTCTCTAGAATATCATCCAAAGTCTTTGACATTGAAAAATTGAAAACACAAATTTGGTCAATTTAAATCAACATTGATTTTGTGATCTTCTGATATCGAATATTTAAGACAATAAAAACATTTTACCATTGGTACACTAATTGTGAACTATAAAGCGTTTCAGTCCCATGTGCAATAAAAAATATGTAGACTGGAATAACCAGATGCTAGAGATTTCCATTTGATTGAGACTTTAGGCAAAATTTTGCCGACAATAACTGATTTGAAATTATAGGAAAAAACGGAAACAATAGAATGTAAATCAGTTTACATTTATTCATATTACATTTTATATGCTTTGTGACCCATTTGTGTCAATTTCTAGGTCCCATATATTAGCGATTTATACAATTAACTTTTATACAATTAACCCATATTCTGTATTTATAGTAAATTCATGACACTAAATAATAAATACGAGGGTTATAAAAACCTATACAGATGTACTTGAAATACATGTATGGTTTAATGGCTGTTGAAGCTAGATTTATATTTCAGAAAACTCAAGCTTAATTCAGGTCAGTTAGAAAACCAAATGACACAATATTATAGTACAGTAATAATCATACTATATAGTATAGCTCAGCACACTATATAGTACTACTTAGCACACAATATAGTAAAGCTTGCTACATTATATAGTAAAACACTACACAGTGTACAGCTCAGCACACTATATGGTGCAGCTCAGCACACTATATAGTACTACTCAGCACACAATATAGTGCAGATCAGGTTTAATTGGGTCAAGGACAGTCACAAAAGAAATTTAATCTCACGTTTATAGTTAGCACACTGTGTAGTACAGCTCAGCACACTTAATATTTATTCTCAGCACACTATAGTGCGGCTCAGCACACTGTATAGCTCAGCTTAGAATTCAGCCATGTTAGTATCCAGTAGATACATGTATACATAAACCTTAAAGAAAACCTAACAAGATCATCTTGAGAAAATATTGATACATGTACATGTAGATGCCATTTAAATGTTATAGAAACCGTTTCAGTGAATTGTATAACTGTAAGAAGAATAACAAAGTTAGTTATCTGTTGAGCTGGATGACATTGAATCAAGGCAATTGGTTAAACAGCTATAGTGGATAATTCTATAAAATATCGAAATTCTAAAAATCTTTGATGTTTAAATTTATTCTATAATAAATTTATTTCTTAATAATTTGTTTTACGAAATACATTTTTTTTATAATAATTTGCCTTATGAAATACATTATTTTATAACAATTTTTCTAATAAAGTAAAATTATTTCTGAAGAACTCTTAACATTTAGTATTCTTTTTCAAATTTTGATAAACTTGAGTCTTTAAGACATAAAGGAGGTAAATCGCTACATGTATAATACTGTAATATGAATGTATATAAACTGATTTACATTCAAAGGTTCCCATTTTTACTCTAATTTCAAATCAGTTATGTTCGGCAAAATAAGCCAGCAGTCCCAATCGAATACAAATTTCTAGCATCTGGTTATTCCAGTCTACATAAGAATATGGCGACGCAATTGTTTGGTACAATGTGTCTAGCCTCATTCCACGAGTCTCTTGTTACAACTAGGGCTGAAACGCATTATGGTAAAATGTTTATATTCTTAAATATTGGATATCAGAAGGCCATCTTTTTCCGTTAAGATCACAGCATTAATGTTGATTTATAAGCCCTAATGATAGGACCTATAGAAAATACAGTATATGTCTACAAAATCCCTAATGATAAAGAAAATACAGTATAGGTCTACATAATCCCTAATTATGAAAAACAAAACAGAAGAAGGAAAAAAATAAAACATAAATAATAGGTAGCATGGTATGGGTGAACAGGAAATAAGTAAAATTAAACAAATTATGATCTATATTTAAGGAAGGAGTATAACAATCGTCATGGAAACTTACTCGACTGGTAAATCAGCTGCCTCGTCTTCTTGACCAGGGATATCTACATGTATAAAGGCTGCCCTTTGTGTAATGGCTTCCATACAAGGTTGCTGTAAAAAGTTGATCCACATTGAATCTGGAAAAGAAATGCGAACAAAATATTTTTTTGAAATAAAATGAGGTGGATTGTAATGCTCATCAGTCATTAGGTTCTTGGAGTTATGGTGGTCAAGCATGAAGGGAACCAGACTTTTTTTTAGAATGTCACAGGCTCAAATTGTTCTGTTGGTCCAAAAGAACCTGCATAATCAAACAAGCCCTGTTCCCAGGATGGACTAAAAAATCAAGGTGCATTCATGTACGTTTGTTCTCTTGGTACTTATTGTCCGCTTCCACCGAGGGTGATGGCTTAGACAAGTTATCATATTTTCATGATCATTAGCGCATGTACAGGGTATTTCCTGTGAAAGGAAAATGGTACTACGAGTTTGAGAAGGCGCCCCTATTTCCAGGCCACATACACTCACATCATCCATACATTGGCATGTACTTAATTGAAGAAACCTTGAGACATATAATTTATTGAAGAGTAGGCGCACATACGCCTGTCTGGGCCAAATTTCTCTCCCTAGAAATCAATTAGTAATAAAATAACCAAAGTATTGTATTAACCAGATGAGAGGCCCCATTTCATCAGGTGCTTTCTCTATTGTTACACCTACTCTTTGGAATGACCTGCCACCTATTATTTGCACAATAGACACTTTAACATCTTGTATATTTTTGCATTTTATTTGTGTTTTACTCTGTAAAGTACATCGAGATGTATATATGTGATTGACTATAATCAATAAAGTATTATTTTTATCCTTACACACTTAACCAAAACCTCTTTGCAATAAAGAAACAAATTCTTAAAGTGTCAATGTGGCTGAACGTCAATGTGGCTGAAAGCCAAAATATGTAAATTCTTTATTTCATGTCTGAATGCACCATTTTAGCAATATTCCATTAGAATCCTTAGACATGTAACAAAAACTTCTTTGCAATAAAGAATCAAATTCTTAAAGTGTCAATGTTGCTCTATTTCAAGACCCAATTCACTATTTTAGTGATCATAGAAAACCTTTGCAAACTACAATATTGTGAAAGATAAATATGGCCCAATTCCTGCCAGGACAATAACCAGTGTTAATGATTTGATTTTGTTTTAAAATATTTACAAATATTAACGTCTGTCGTCAGATGCCGTGAGGGATTAGATATTTCATCGTAACTTAATGCTAGGTTCACACTATCACAATTCGCACTTTTAATTGTGGAGTAATCATGATGATCCTTTCAGGTCTTTTCATATATTGAGGTTAGTCGTAGCAATCATGTTGGTTGTATGAAACGTATCAGAATGTATTAATATATACCAGATCGTGGACACAATAGGGACAATTCTAGCGTAAAGCATCACACGACATTAGGAACCTAGCATTAATGGTAATAATAAGGGCTAAAAAGTGTTCTTCAGATAATAGTTTTGCTAATTAAATGAAAACAAACTCAGGCTAGCTACCATCTTGACTCCAAGTTTCATGGACATACATGTTAATAAGTCTGTATCATAAAGACGTCGACAGATGATTACAATAAAAATTAAGGCATTTAATCGATAGAAAGTACACATAATCTGAAGTTAGATGGCCATAACATCCGTTAGGATTGATCAATTTGCTGATCGTTAAGAGTATTTTTTATTGTGTGGAGTCTGGAACATTATTGGAAATGTTTTACATGTAAAATCAATGCATACATGAGACGCCCATTTTATTGTTCTACAATCCATCTGACAACAGATGTAAATATTTGTAAATATTTGGTATTGTTTACTACAACAGACATGCAAGGCCTCACTCTTTCTGACCACACTTACATTTCATTAGCTTTTGGTATCTTTATATTTTGGAAAGTAAAAATGAAATCTGGTTTAAAGTCCTACTACATGTATTCTGCTCCGACTAGGCTAACGAAGATTGGCATAAGCCATAACGGATCAAACGGGGAAATTTTGTTAAGACAGTGGTGCTATGGCCTACTTTTATATCAAATTCCAACTGCCAAGGTAGCTTTTACGAGTTATATATATATCACCCTTATTGCATTATTACAGTTTTACCAAGGCTAACTCATAATGTTAGCTGACATGATTGGTGTCATTATTGCTATTACGTTTTGCTTGTAAATTATCAAAAAATATCATTTTGAGTGAAGCCAGTACCATTACAGGCATGGGACTGTAAAGTGCAGTGGACGGTTACGACTGTCAGTATTCAACCTGTCCAATTTACTTGATATTTGCTGTTTATTTCTTGCAATGTTTATACATGTATGTAGTTTGTGTCTTAATGGCAGATCTGTCTTGTCGATTTTTCCTGCACTTCCTTTCCATAATCCTCTACCTAATTCGTATTTCAAGTACCGGTACCAAATGTCAACAGGTCTTGGCGATTTCCATGAATAATAACATCTCACACCAGTTTCAGGATAGCAGGTGTCAAATAAACGAATGATTGCTTTATTTTAGCAGATAATGGATCGAACAAGAAGTAAATTCATTTTGTTAGACTTGACGGTGGCATAATCTAATTGCATGCAATAATTGAATAACTTCCACAAGTCTGAACACTCGAACGTTATTTGTATTGCGTACAATATAATGCTCGGCTGGGATTCAGCAGTTGATTAGGACGGATCATATACACGTATAAACTGTAAACTGACATGCTCCCGAGATTTGGTGTAAAACAAATATTGTTGCTGTTATACTGGATGAAGGAAATGATCGATCAGCCACCTTTACAACCAATATTCTTCGTGTACATGTTGATTTCTCCTTTTAAAAGGTAACTCACTTTTTTTCTTATTTTGAGAAAACAAAGGAAAACGTAATAAATGAATATTAAACCCTAGCTCATCCATTGATTTGACTAATGAGTTACTGAGTTTTGCTGTGGTATTCTAGGCAAATGAAGGAAGTTGCTTGGTTGTGTCATGGGTGTAAATGCTTACAAATTCAAAAGATTAGATTATCTAGTACAACTGGAAGCACATCCATAGTAGCTACAAATTTGGTCCTAACTCAATTTTGATATTCAAACGTGGTTTCTCCATATCAGTGGTGCAGGAGGTAGGGCCTGGCAAGGGAAGCTGCCAAGTCATTTGGACAGGACGAAAAACGGAGGTCCCGTGTATACTTAGATGTGCGCTTAAAAGATACCTTGGCAGTAGGAATTTGCCCATAGCAAATAGCATGGAGTAAGCCTGTCTTTATTAGCCCAGTCGGAGCAGAAAAGTAAGACGTTAAAATCCTATTTTTCTGCATCAACCAGGCCCATAAAGGCAGGCTTACACCATTTAGTGTGCAAAGAGGGAAAATTTGGCCGTTCAGCAGTGGTGCTGCTTACCATCTTCCATTAACATCTGCCAAAGGTGCTTTTGCGTCCATGCCAATATGAACATCGTACCCCCGTTTTATTTTTTACTCTAAACATCTAGAAATTTATTTCTTTGCCTGACAACGGTTCTTGGGCATCCAGGCCAATACATTGTATGTTCATAAATGGAGGACCTCAGGTTTTTTGCCAATATCGAAAGCAGTCGAGATCTTTTGGGGATCCGATAAACCTATATTTCAAGTTTCGGCAAAATCAGATAAGAATTATGACCTGTAGAGAATCCACAAACAATTGTGGACAGCAGTCGGATGGATGGACAGGGGCAACGGCATAATACATCCACATGAAAATGTGGGCGTATAAAATCATGACCATGCGAAGCTCTAGTGAGTTGTATGGGCCAGTCATGTGAATCAATGTTTAATTTATAGTTTATTTTAACATTTAAGGCCAAATAAAAGATCCACAATAGGCAGATTTACCTCTTACATAATGCATCTTTAAGTAAAATGGCTTTATCCAGAAAAATATTATCATGTTTTATCTATCTCTGTTTTCAAAATTAACAGATCATAAACAATATCAACAACGGTACATCTGTTGAAATTCTTACTAGGTGGTAATTGTGAATCTAGGGCTGTCAACGGCATATTGTATTATTTAATGTATGGTAATTATATTTAATAACACTTTACTTACGATTGCATCCTAAATCGTGTACTGTCAAAATAACAAAATTTCTGTGTTTCAGATCTCCCTGAAAATAGAAGAAGTCAAAATAAGTTACCATGGAGAATTAAATTTATGGCTGTTGGGAAGGAGATCAGCCAGGTCAGGTCTGGGGTATCATTTCCATATGGAAAATTTATCTGTTAGGAATTCTAATCAGTTAAAAGTTGCAGTTAGGGTTAACTGCTCCTGGCTCTAACCCTTGTTGATAGAAAATTCAGCAGATGACTAACGTCTTTGAGACGTGAGCGTTAAAACAGCTTATCCGGACACATAACCCTTTTAAGATTTCGGGTCAATTCTGTGGTTTAGTGACCTGATAATCGATTCCCGTTCCTTTAGAGGTCTACACGTTGAATGGTCCATGTGCTGTACTTGATAACAAAAGGTAAATTTCACCGACACATTATTTTTATAAAAATAAAACTCTGGTTTTATCAAATCACCGCATAATATGCCCAATCGGACATCAAAATTCCAAAATTAATATAGTTTAATGAGTTAACTTGAGGCCAGATTTTTATGTACATGTACAGTAGAAGCCGTTGGAAGTATAAGAAAACGAAAGGAAATATTGGTTAGTATTTTAAACAAATTGTGAAAACAATTGATAATTTTCTGGTAGCTACCCAGTACATGTGTACCACATGTATATGTCTTAATCGTTCTGTTCTATACATCACTGTCCTGGGGGATTATTCTCTATATTTTCTTCTTACACGGACTGGTTCCTGCTCTCCTTCAGATGTATCACTGAGATCCAAACGTATTCGCACTGTCACAGGGAATCTTCCGCCCTCCTACTTTTTGAGTGTGGGGGTTTCATCGTCTTTTTGACTTGGAACTTTTTATCTCACTGTCATAATATGTAACAGTTGTTTTTCTTATAATAAACAGACAAACCATGAATAGTTGAAGATGACAAATGTATGGTATTTACTTATAGTATAGGTCTAGACGAAACAACAAGTAGGTAATTCAATTCTGTAACATTAGTGAGTATATTGCGTTAAATCAATATCAAGTCAAGTGATTTCACCCCATCGAAATCTCTTCAAGACGGAATTATCACAAGTCAAACTCATCTCGGATGGATTTACTGGTATCATTTAAAGTCCAGTTTTCGGAAAATGTCAAACTTTCCATGAAGCATGTGGAAACTGGGATACATGTACTAATTAATCCTTGTCAGATGCTATAATCTATGCATTAAAGGGAGTTTAACATTCTCTCAATATTAATTATAATTTTTTATTCGATTATTTTAGGGGTCCGTAGCAGTGTGAGAAAACGGTGAGTACCCAGAGAAAATCCATTTTATGTACAGATGTGGATGGAGACCATGACAATAGACCTTATAGTCTATGGCACACGGATTAGACCCTCCCCTCCTCTAATAAAGGGTGGTCAGTGGCCGGATGGTTTAATGTGTACATGTTAGATCATAAGGTGTGTCATTGAGTCAACTGACATGTTTTCTAATTCCCGGTTGTAGCCTACGACACAAGGAGTAGGGTCGTTGCCTTTTCAACCCCATAGGTTTTCTCCAGTTTGCTCCCACAGTGAACTATTAAATAAAATTTAACCATGATAGTCCCGAATTAACCTTAGTTTGTATCAAGTGGATGTTAAACCCCATTTCTCTCTTTGTCTCCACTAATTAAAGAAGTAATACATGACTATGTTATTAAGTTGTAAATGAATCAATATCACATAAGATTGATCATAGAAAAACTTCCTGTTGGGGTGTGGTCAATAAAAATAACATGTTTTTTACATCGATTTATTATTCCTGCTGAGAACAAAGAAAATACCAGACAAGACATTATGATCATTGAGAATCAATTGGCAGTATTCCATTTAATCTGTGAAATTTGACCATTTGAAGGTTTTTATATGGTGATTTACAACATTACAACTGAAATGAGGCTTTACATCCTCCTGCATCAACTGAGCTAATGAAGATGGGCTATGAGGGACATTTTGTCCAGGCAACAGCACTACAGCTTACTCTTACATGTATATTGAATTTCAATTGCCAATGTGTACACATGGGCCCTGGTTTTTTTCATACCAACCCAATGACTAGACAGATGTCCTTGTCAGGCCCTCGATCTTGTACCACTGACAAGGTGAAACCACACTGGAAAATCCCAATGATCTTTCTCGGCCAAGATCCGTTGGCAGTTGGAATTTGATATAAGTCTAGGCTGTAATGCCGTGGTCCGGGCAAAATGTCCTTCATAGCACACTCTATTGCAGTAGGACGCTAAACCCCATTTCATTTCAATTCCCACTGTTGGTGCAAAAAATAACAAGTTAAATTCCGTTTCATGCATTCATTCCTTGTTGAAAAGAGACTTGAAATCAAGACATTTGTTATTTATCCATTACAGACCTTGATACAATCAGCATCATCCCAGGAAGAGTAATAACTATTTTACACAGATATTTTACAACCAAAATACGATAAGATTTATTACCAAGTTTCTGTAAGCAGCCTTACGCTCTGACTTCTGTACCACATGTATATTTAAATATGCAAGGACGGAAATCTAATTCGATAAAATTGATTTTTGCTTTGGGAAGATTTACACTGGACGATCTTGATGGTGCTGTGAACTGAGTTGATAAGATTACTAAGACGTTACAGTATCTAATGCCTATTGATCAGGCAGTAAGTAGTGAGTTCAGCTATACTACTACATGTATGTTCTCTTTCTTACAGGAGAACTTAGGTTGAATGCTACTTAATATCGTTACTATAACATGTAAAATTACTTACTACATGCGTCATATATTGAACCTGTAATCTAAGTAACAGTCAATTTCAACTAATCTGGATTAGTCATATTGGCAGCTGTCAATCAAGTTACAAGATGTAAACATATTATGATGCCAGGGATACTTAGAACTTGTAATATACTTTTACTCAAGCATAATAAGTAAATCCAATTTTTCGTAATTAACTGATTTTCTCCAAAATGGTTTGAATTGTTGTAGATATTTTCAGAGTGAGAAGAAAAAAAGGGTGCTTAACATTAACTCAACACAGGCTAGGTTATTTTGGGTCTAACATACTATACAGATATTTTCAGTATTCCATCCATTTTTGAGTTTGATATTGCATGATTTTACATGACAAGAGGTTAATTTCCAACATGTAGATTTCCCCCACTGCTAAATGTTATATATCGACTTGATTTTAAAACTGCATTTATAAAAGGAACATCCATTAAGACATCCAACCAGAGGCTGGTACCATACATTTCATTTAGGATATTTAACACCAACATGTAAGACCCACAACTACTACATTATTGTAATAAAACATTGTCATTCATTTCACCTTTGGATCACTTTGCTTGTGCTAGTCCTATGATAAATTGCAACCAGCCGACATGATCTATTTGTTCACGACAACTCAAACTTTTTCAAGATCTCTAAGATGCAAATCAGGTTAGGGTGTAATTGTTGGCAAGATTGTAGGTTAGGGTACGGGTAAGTGTTATTGGTAGGTACAAAATTGGGGTTAGGGTTAGGGTAAGTGTTATTGGTAGGTACAAAATTGGGGTTAGGGTGAGGATTAGCGCTAGTCCTGTTTACATCTCATGATCTTTGACCAAACTTGAAGTTGGCCTTATCAAATAGATCTAATGACGGAAATTTAGCCCTGGCAGCACTGCTACTACCTGCCGGTACTCTTATTTCAATCTCCAGCTGTTATACCAGATTTTTAAAGAGCTGGTAATGGCAGTTACGGAATGTCCATTTTTTGTCCCATCCTTGTGTGTGATTGTCATGTAATTATTATAATATCAAATCAACTTGCCATTATTAATGTCTTATTGCTATTGATTACCCCCAAGAACGAGCAAAAAAAGAAATAATAATGTCACTTGTTATTGGTAACTCTTATGGTTAGAATATCGCATGTTCCAAAGAATAAAGAAATTATTTAATTTGTAATGCTCAAAAAGTTTGCCAGAAACGAATAAAACTCATTTATAAAAAGAAATCCATAATGAACAGACTTTTTTTCTACGAATAAAACTCATTTATAACTTTTTTTATAAGTGTTTGAAATTGCCTTATATTTATCAAGTTTCTGTTTTTTCAGGAATATTCCTTCCTATTCAAAAAGATTTTTTCTTCTATTTTATGGTGTCATGTTTCCTCCGACTGCTAAAGATCCCTGCACACTGCGAATTATTTAAAATATAATTAAATCACGTGTTAGTCCTGAAATTATCTAGTTTGTGTCGATTGGACGCTAACCCTCTCTCTCTCTCTCTATTTTATGGAAGATTTTTCTAAAAATGGCCTAGGTACATCAGCCTTCTTTACAAGAGTATAAGAACACAATTGACCATTACAAATGAATAATCACCAGGTCGACAGTTGTAGACATATAAATCATTTCATCGCTATTATAAATATAATTCATTGTGAAATGATATAATGGAGATGTGCTGTCACAACTTATAATATCCAATTATCTCTAGTATAACACACGGTATATTTGTCTATTAATGTGAAAGTATGTTTTGCTATGTCAAATTTAAAATACAAACTATTACCATTTATATTGAATCATTCGATTTTTATTACACACTTATTCTTGTGATAAAAATGAAATGGGGTTTAACATACTAGTTTTTTGCTCCTAAACCTAGCTTATGAAGACTGGCATACGTAATACAGTGTGATATGATGAGGGGAATTTTGCCATACAGCGGTACTGTGGCCTACTCTTATATCGAATTCCAATTGTCAAGGAATCTTTTATGTGCACACCAATGTGTACACAGGATCTCAGGGATTTTTTACGTCCCATGCGAACAACTATACAGGTGTCCTTATGCAGGCCCATCTATCTCTGTGATAAGAATTATGATGAAAAAAATTGAATGACATGTATTGCCTGCATAATATAGCCTAAAATATTAAAATTTGAAAATGGAAAGAAATGCTGTTTAATGTTTGCTTTGTATCAACATATTTTCAACCATGGCACCATCAAATCAAATAAACTAACTGTTTTGTCTTATCAGGAATGACAGTTATAATAAAATCAAATGCTTTTAGGTGAAATTGACAAACGATAAATACAATAAAGCACTTAATGTCATCCATCCCATGATGGCCGATCCAGTAGTTATTGTAAAAGCCGATTAATGGATAAAATACATTTAATGAAGTTATACAAAAAAAAAACTTAACCATTAATATAGGCCACATACTAAAAAAAAACTACAACCTTTTTAGTTCAACTAATTTGAAATAAATGGGGTATCAAAAATACTTAGGTGTCGTAAACCACTTAATTACATTTGAATAAAACATGAAAATACATCCGAGTGTTCCAATGATTTCTTCATGATCTGTTGGATACAATCAAATGTCAAGTGTCGTTGTTTTAAAAGCGAGAATTTCATATTTTTAAAGGAAGTCGAAACAGAATTATTTATATGTCTTTTGCTTAATAGGTTATCAACTCACTATTATACGATCATGGGCATTATTTCCCACCCTTAAAAATCATTGAGACAGGAAATAATAACACAATTACCTCCCTTTTCTTCCTGTTCCCTCCATGGATACATGTAGCTATGTTCAAACGTTTGAATTTGAAGTTGAAAATGATATTTTTTCCAATTTCTCAGCTGGCAATAGTGAATTATAGGATTAATTGGATTATTCTTTTACAAGGTAGGACTTTTTATAGATACCATCTACTTTAAGGCTTTATTTTAATAAATATAAAAAAATATAACTTAAAAATATGAAATTGTAGGTAAGATCAATTGAAATTTTCACGAAATTTTAACAAACATAAAATCTAAATTTTAGTAATTTGATTTGATAATATTACATTTGTTTTAGTGCTAAGCCAATCACAATTGAAGTATCTACTAAAATTTGGATTTTATCTTTTTGTTAAGATTTCGTGAAACTGGGCCCTGGTTTAAAAATATGCAAAAATACTATTTTTGGCAGATTGTGTGAAATGGCACTTGTCATCCTTATTACACTAGGGTCTTCAATTGATGTGAAACAATATGCCAAACATACATGTAGTCTGACAGACTACATTTGTGTTTTTTTGTCTGCATTTCCGTCTTCCTGTTATAAGTATGATAAGAGTAGTGAGGGGTGCCAGGACAGCCAGCGGGAGGAAACCAGAGGACCCAGAGAAAACCCACAAGGATGGACATGTGGGTGACCCTACTCCTTGTCAAGTACAAACAGGAAATCGAAACCCAGACAGTTGTTGACTCAATGACAGGCTGTATGTGCAGCGCAGCGCGCACATGCTAACCATTTGGCCATCAAACCCCCCTCCAATAGGAAGACTAGTGACAGCAGTGATATGGTCTTTATAATGAAGTAATATACTGAGCTGAAATATAGGCCTACAGTAATACGACCAGTGACAGCAGTGATATAATGGTCTTTATAATGAAGTGATCATAATAATATACTGAGTTGAATGTTAGTAAATGTATAACCAATCAATGATGACTTCATGTCAACCCTATAATATAGCCTGTTAATACATTAATCAATTATTGAAGTTATTGTATTAACTTGGTCTATTAGTAAGTGTATTATTCTTAACCTTTACAAATGGACGACCAAGTGTATTTTTATCAAGGGAATCAATAAGCTGATTATTATAGAAACATCTGCTTTCCAATCTAATTCATATACATATATGGCCTTCCATCAATAGACAAGAGAGAGAGAGATAGAGAGAGAGAGGGGGGTGAGAGAGAGCTGAATGTCCACTGGACAATAAGGTCATTTTGGGATTAACATTTTATTTCAATAATTCTCTTGTGCATGGGAGAAACCCCACAAGGTTGGTCAGCCAGCTAGCTCTACTCCTGGTTAAACGTACACGTACAATAATGTACAAGCTGAGAATCAAAACCACACCACTTGACTCAATGACAGACTTTATTATGTGCACTAAACCACTAGCCCCCCCCCCCTTCATCGTTATGGCACTGAAATATTCATCTATTATTTAATACAAATGTGTGATTTTAATGAAGCTAGGTTAAAATCACAAGTTTGTGTTTAATAAGAATTCATTGGATGTGTTTTGGGCAAGCTCAAGATCATATTTGTTCCAAAAGATTAAACAAAAGAAGGTTTGTTTTCTAAATTTTTGTCATTTTGTGGCTTAACACAAAATCAGCAAGTTTCAAGACATTTTAACACTGCAAGGTGAAGGGGTATGCCTGTCTTCATTAGCACAATAGGAGCAGAATAAGGGATATACATGCATACACAATGTATGTGTGGACCCACAATTTTAAATGTTAACAAGCCACACCCCCTCCCCCTCCACCAGTTCAGACAGCCCTGCTGATACTGGCAATTGAGAATACATTCCTTCCAAATAACATATATTTAAAACCTATTCTTTGATTTAAATCTAAAATGTCCTTCCCCTTGAAACTACCTCAATTACTCCAAAAGCCAATAATGGTAATTAACTATGTATAAGTCTTGGAATACGCTGTGAGGCATGCACATTCCACCACAATGAATTCATTGTTTTCTATAGATAAATACCATCGATCAGGATGAGATTAGGACTTTTTTTATCTTTCCCTGAAGCATCGAGAAAAATATCTCTACTAATTATATTCCTGTCAATTAGAATAATCTTAATGTCAGCTTAGAATCTATTAAGACTTTATAATGATGCCCCATGTGTCAGAATCTCTGGTTTATATTAAGTCGGTTTCAATATACATGTATCTGTGATAGACAATAAATGCAGGGTCAATGAGACAATGGCTGAATTAAAATATTCTATTCAGTATAACCTGACAGCGTATACTTTCGCTATTTATACAGCAAAACTGTCTGAAGTTTGTCCTTGGTTCTAAATAGAAAAGAAAATTTACCATTATATTTTCAAAATGACTCAACAAAAAAATCTGATTTAAAATCAATCAATATACAATGTACATCATCTAGAAAGCTGACAAGGTGAAACCATGTTGAGAATCCTGATGAACTTTCTCGGCAGGGCCAATGCCGGGAATGAAAGTGAAAATAATAGTAGTAACACAGTCAGGGACAAAATCTCCCTCATAGCATATTGCATGCTCATCTTCATTAGCTTGTAGATTGAGGTGGTCTACTCGATTAATGTGTATGTGAAATCAAGGTATGTTATTGAGTCAAATGGTGTGGTTTCAAATCACTGTTTGAATGTGACGAGTAGGGTCCAACCTCATGGAATTTCTCTGGGTCCTACGACTGCTAAGGATCCCTTGTTATTGAGTCAAATGGTGTGGTTTCAAATCACTGTTTGAATGTGACGAGTAGGGTCCAACCTCATGGAATTTCTCTGGGTCCTACCACTGCTAAGGATCCCTTCCACTGCTAAAGACCCCTATGTGCAAGTGAATTATTGAAATAAATATTACACCAAATGTAAGTCCTGCAATGACCTAGTTCATGTTGAGGGCTCGTTAAGCCCCATTTCTCTCTCATTAGCTTGGTGCAGTAGTGAAACTTGGGAGTCTGGCAACCTATTCTATTCATCTAACAGTATAATTCAGGACATAACTTAGAAATCTGAATAAAATACCTACATGTAGGAAGCTTAATCAAATAAACAGATTTCTCAAGTTTTATTGCATTCATTGTAAAAGTATTCATTTTTCTTATTCTGCACATATATGAGATATTTGAATGAAACACTTCAAACTCCATAAAATTGCCCACCCTGGCAACAAATCAACCTGGCTCTATTTTTGTGCCAATTTAAACCTTTCCTTTTTTAAAGAGATATTATCAATTGCACGAAAACTTTTCTGTTAAAACCCACAACCTGTTCTAATATGTTATTTCTTAGTGTACTGACACAAGTAGGAAACTATAGACACATGAATTCACGATAATCTATCACAAACAAAAACCATGAAATATGAACTTAATTTGTAAAGGTTTCATGCGTTATTGATGCGCTGCTCCTAACTTTAACTACTATAAGCACACGTTGCCAGGCAGTTAGCTCGTATTAGCACCCAATGGGAGGCAGTTAGCTACTATTAGCTACTTTTAATTGAAATGGAATTTAACGTCCTACTGCTCTGCTCCTAAACTGGGCTAATGAAGAAAGGCATACGACTAGACAGCCATTCCTGCATCACTGACAAGGGGAAACCACACCAAAAGCTACTTTTAAACCTCTGTGTTTGAAACATTAGTCTTACATGTATGTTGGACGTATACATTACAGGGAGAGAGAGACAGATTGGTTTGGACAGGTGATCCCACTCCTTGCCAGTACAATCAGAAGTTAACCCAACAATCTTTGTAGTTTCCTCCATATTTATATTTATGCTATTACTGATCACATGACCAAAACCCAGAAGATTTTACTTAACGTATGACCATAAAGACTTTTGCTAGGATTTGGCTTAAAGGAATAATCCACTAGTATGACTCTGCCTTTACCACGCCAGTTGACGCAATGACAGACCTTATGATACACCACACACATGCTTACAATTCAGCCATTATATAGGCGGTGGGGACCGGAGCATAAAAGGAGCCTCGGGTGGACACATGAAGAGTTGAAATGGCCGTTGAAAAATAAATCATTAGAACTATAGCCTACACAGTCAAGCAAACTGAAGGTGTTTCTACCTTAGCTAAAAGTGTGAACATCTCTTTAACTCTTAACAAATGTAGCTGTCCTAGAACTCAGCCTGTTTACCTAATAAAATCAAAAATAGAACATAAACAATAAATACAGTAGGCCTAGTACACGAACATTTGTACAGTTTTTTTTCCAACAAAATTTGCTGATACAACAAATCAAACCAAACGATCACAGATCATAAATTGCAAGCATTACTGACATCTCACGAGGAAACGTTATGTAAACATTAAACAGAATTTTAGATATTCGTTGTAAAAAATCAATTGGTGATTAAGTGTATAACTGAGTAATGACTGAACGTGATGAATAATTGTTAAATATCATTTATTTTATGCTTAACACAAAAACACCAACCCTGCTATAATGAAGACAAACGTACACCAAGTATAATGTGTTATGAGCGAGTTCTGCAATTACAAACACTAGAAAGGAAATGGTGGAGAGAGAGAGAGAGAGAACTGGTGTTTAACGTCCACTTGACACAAACTAGGTCATTTAAGGACTAACACATTGTTCATTTTTATTTCAATAATTCATTTGCGCGCAGGGGTCTTTAGCAGTTGGAGGAAACCTGACGACCCAGAAAAAACCCAAGAGGTTGGACAGGCGAACCTACTCCTTGTCACATACATTTGTCTCTTCATTGTTAAATCTTTATAAAATAATACTGCGTCTTATTCAATTTGTTCAAGTTAGTTGGTGGTTGATAATCAGGAAAGTCATAAAACATCAGCATATTATTTTCTTTTGTCCACATTATTTTTTTGCTGAAAAGATAAAATGCTTTTGTGGTTTCTTTTCTAGTTTACATGTATCTGAAGACATTTTACATCAATCACATTTTTATTATCTTCTCCACAAGGAAAACAATCAATACAATAATGGAACTCAAATACATATATATACACATTGTAATTTTTAGCGAAGAATTTGATCGACACGCGTTATATCAAGATCAATATGGACATATATGTACAATACTTTCTATTATGGATCCATTATCTTCAATCTAAATCATCGGCTATGATCAGAGAATAAATCTAATCACTGAAGTCTTTGTTTTATAAATATTGTTTTGAATCCTGGAAATGAAAAGGGGTTATGCCCCACTTTTTCGGCGCCAACAGAGAGGGATAGAAAAATCGGGTTTAATGTCCACTCGACACACACTAGGTCATTTTGGGACTAACCTATTATTCAATTGTTTCAATAATTCGCTTGCACGTAGGGGTCTTTAGCAGTGGGAGGAACCAGAGGACCCGCAGAAAACCCAAGAGGTTGGACAGGCGACAGTACAATTGAGGAATCGAAAAACACACCAGTTTACACAATGACAGACCTTATGATGCAGCATGCACACGTTAACCATTTTTTTTTTGGCCCATGTTGGTTTTTTTGTCCATCCAAATAACTAGACTCTTTTCCTTCCCTTTGTATGGAAGACCTTCAGCTACCCCCACCACCACAATTCATCTGTCAATAATCGACAAAACAGCTATGGCGAGTGTGGCGCCGGGCAGGGTAAGCTTACTCTTCCGGGCACCTGTTGACCACTGTTTGTCACGTACGTATTTTGTGCACCGTGAACAGTCCATTTGCTGAGTACACTAATTTGGCTGTACAATTTGTTTTTAGGACTTAGAATTTTGTCTAATGGTTTGGATTGTTCGTACTTGGTTTTATTTTATTTACACCATAACAAGCTTTCAGGAATAACTACAATTACATTACTCTAGCCCCTGTACCAGTAATAATGCTATTATTGATTGCATACAGGCCTACTACCTGTACTTTGTATATAGGCCTACTTATACTGTGTATATAGAGAAAAAATGTCTTCTTAATACATGTAATAGTATATACATGTAGCACAGGGAGTACATGTATCCTTATTTCAATATTTAAAACAGGATCACAATTTGTTCTTCTTACCTGCCAAGTTAAGATAAATGGTAATTTCTCTATAATAAAATACTGTGAAGCACGTAAAGATTTGTCCATGGGTTCTGTCGTGTGGTTAAAGACACATAAAGTCTTGAAATCGCCACAATAATAATCAAGAAATTCTATATAATGATATGTGGAATAATTTTGATTCAATTTTACCATGTAAATTGTCATGCAATTTTCAGTAAATTAATGTCATTGTGTACAGTAACTTTCGATTAGTTTTCTTCTTACACAAACAACAAACACATTTGTCTTGTCTGCTCTGCACAAGCATACACATTCATCCACTAGTTTTTGTTCTTCAAATTCAGGGTTTTAATTTGAACCATTTCAAACAGTCAGTATCTGACAGCCATTGTAAACATTTCTTACAGATATACATGTATAGTCTGTTATCTGGTATAACGAAAGAGCAACACAATTCGACTTTAAAGAATATAAAATTCAGTAGCTGGAATTGTTTCACGAACAAAAGTTTGGGAGGGGTGATATAGGCTTTGTTCTGTTCCCCAATCCTTTCAGTTATCTGAATAAATATTGTTTATATAAAAAAAGTTTGGAACCACATTTCACCTGTATTATCCTGTCTTCATTGGCTTCGCATAAATGAAAGCATTGAATTCAAATTACTATGTTTAACATATCAGGCAGTTCACAAAATAGCACCTGTGTACCTCCAGGAACTTGTTCAGGAACATTAACCTCTAGGATCCTAAGATCAAAAAATAACTTTCCGCTAGTTACTAACTTGCAATTTAAAAACTTTTGAAGCAAAATTATTTTCATATTTGGCAGCTTCACATTTGATAATCTGCCTACTCATTTGAAACAGTGCCCAACCAAATCACCTTTCGAATGATCACTGAAGACTTATCTGTTCCAACGCTATGTTTAGAAATCTGTTTTTAAAATGTTGCTAGAATTGTAGAAAACTCCTGCGCTAAGAGCATATAAATGTTCATTATTATTATTTATATTCTAAACAACCAGTGTCTGACAGCCACTGTAAACAGCCAGTGTCTGACAGCCACTTGTAAACAACCAGTGTCTGACAGCCACTTGTAAACAACCAGTGTCTGACAGCCACTGTAAACAGCCAGTGTCTGACAGCCACTTGTAAACAACCTGTGTCTGACAGCCACTTGTAAACAACCTGTGTCTGACAGCCACTTGTAAACAACCAGTGTCTGACAGCCACTGTAAACAACCAGTGTCTGACAGCCACTTGTAAACAACCAGTGTCTGACAGCTACTTGTAAACAGCCAGTGTCTGACAGCCACTGTAAACAACCAGTGTCTGACAGCCACTTGTAAACAACCTGTGTCTGACAGCCACTGTAAACAGCCAGTGTCTGACAGCTGCTGTAAACAGCCAGTGTCTGAGAGCCACTGTAAACAGCCAGTGTCTGACAGCCATTGCAAACAACCACTGCCTGACAGCCATTGCAAACAACCACTGCCTGACAGCCATCGCAAACAACCACTGCCTGATAGCCATTGTAAACAACCAGTGTCTGACAGCTACTGTAAACAACCAGTTTCTGACAGCCACTTGTAAACAACCAGTGTCTGACAATCATTACTAGCAACCAGTGTCTGGCAGGCATTGCCAACAACCAGTGTCTGGCAGCCATTGTAAACAACCAGTGGATAAATCTGCCAGGCAATTTCCATATCTTAATTTACAACTGAGCGTCCTATTGAAATCCTCTATAAAAACTAAAGTTCAAAGACATAATAGAAAGCTCTTTTAAGTCGACTTTTGACTATAAGAAAGACAGGTTGTCATTCATATAAATAAATATTTAAACGTGAAAAACCCCAGGACATAGGTAACCAAGTAGACGTCTGTTAAAAGGTCAGCGATTCAAAGGCATGAGATATGTCTTAAAGCATGTATCTGTTGAAACAGTTATTATTTATATGTTATGATTATCCCAGCCACCTTTCATCTGGCATACTTTATCTATTTTATTCACAATGTAAATACATGTACGTGTATATTCAGTCAGCAGTTGTTAAATTTAACCAGCGCAATTTTATGGCACAGTTTTTGTGTAATCACTGTCATAAATCTCTCACGGATCGTTGTACCGCATACAGTGTGCTATAAATTCCAACTGCCAAGCAACGTTTTATGTGCTCACTTGACCCCGTTTTTTCATCCCATCGAAAGGACTAAAGAGCTTTTCATGTCAAGAGGAAACCACGTCGTAAAATGCAGATGAACTTTCTCGACCAACACCCGAACAAGCTCGCGATCTTTTGAGTTTGATATAAAATGGGGTTTAACAGCATACTTTTCTGCAGTCACTGGGCGGGAAAATCCTGGGGAATTTCCCTGCTGTCACAGCCTTCACAGGGACTGTACCCCATCCCATACATTCTTCTATTGTAAATCTGTATGTTTCAATTCAGCTTTGGTGAAGAGAAAAAAAAATATTCAAAATGATGATAAATGATGACATGATAATAATACGGAAGCAATGAGAATTCTGAAAATACAAATTATTTCCTGAATCTGAGGTTTCAGAAACAATGAGATTATATGTAATAATCAATACGGATAAACACAAAAACCATTAACAAGCAAATAACAAACCACACTTAACACATTCCAAGAACAGGACGGAGACTCTTAAATACAGAGACTCTTCCTTTTGAGCAATCATAATGATTGCAAAATTAAGAATGAACCTCAGAAATGAAAAGAAGTTTAATGTCATACTGTTCTGCTCCGACTGGGCTAATGAAGACAGGTAGTGCATTAGAACTCGACTAGTTAATCTATAGTTATGAGAGACAGAGAGAGAAAAATGGGGTTTAACATCCACTCGACACAAACTACATGTAGGTCATTTCGGGACTATATGGTTTTAATTTTATTTCAATAAAAGCAAATCTTTGTACTTCTCAGGAAATGCATCAAGATCAAGGTTAAAGATCACAAACAACAATTGGTGTCATCTACAAAAAGAACATTGTGCTACTCAGACTCAGGAAATGCATCAAGATCAAGGTTAAGGATCACAAACAACAATTTGTGGCATCTACAAAACATCCTTGACCCTTAACAGACTATGTCATTGATATACAGTACATGTAGTATAAAATATGAGAGGTCAAGGACAAGAATCGGTATATATTGGTTAAGTAAATAGATTATCTCTTTAATAATTCATAGCCTTATGTTATATTATAATAGTTGCCAGGTGTCATCATACATATGATTTACCACTTAACATGTCTATACATAGGCCTATAATAACAAAACACATCACATTACTGTCCTTCACCCAAGTTGTTGAGAGGAGAGGGTGAGGATAAAGCAGAAATATTGTTATTAATTTATAAAACTATACCATCATGGTGTTAAATAATTTAATATTATTGCATTCATGGGCGCAGATCGCTTTTCAAAAGTGAGGGGGACACTGACCATCACTGGCGAAGCCAGCGCTGAGGGCCGTAGGCCCTAAGCACCGCTTGCCAAGGGCGGTTCGGGGGAAAAATTGAGTGCATTAAACAGCAATTTCAGGACTGAAAGAAGTGTTCCAAAATAAGAAGAAAAGTCAATTTTATAGTCGGCAATGTTCAGCTATTTCCTTAAAAAAAAAACATCTTAGACATGTCAGGTCACAATTTGTACCTATGATTACATTTACTTGGCCAAAATATTTACAATCATACATCTAGTGCCCTGCATGGTGTATGCCTGTCTTCATTAGCCTGGATGAAATAGTAAAAAGTAGGACCTGTATTAGGTTTTGGCGATGTACCGTTGTTTTGGTATATCGTGATAAAATCATCAGTAGTCTTATCATATTGGACTTATTTAAAAATATTGATAAACTGGTATATCGTGATAACCAAAATTATCACGATATGATAATTATCGTTTCCTATCATCACCTGTGACATTCTATTGATAGAATTAAATTCATCAGTAAAAATAGCATTATTACATGTAAGTACCAGCTGTTCTAGGTTAAATCTCCATCATGGCATCAATTAACATTAGCAACAATAATTCAAAAATTGAGTTCATAACCCAAACATATAAATTATCAAGATAATATCATTTATCACAATATTTGATATGTTATATTAGCATGATATTTTTTGTTCATTATCACTCAACACTACATTGTATTTCATTTCCTCTACTTAAACTAATAGAGATAGAGAGAGAGAGAAAGAAATGGGGTTAAGAGAGAGAGACAGAAATGGGGTTTAAAATACACTCAACACAAACTAGGCCATTTTGGGACTAACATATGATTTAATTTTATTTCAATAATTTGCTTGCGTGTAGGGGTCTTTAATTAGCAGTGGGAGGAAACTGGAGGAGCCGGAGAAAACCCACGAGGTTGGAAGACTTAAACTAATAACATTCTGTAGTGGTAACAAATAATTATGTACAGCAATATACAACAGAAATAAGGATTCAAGAGATTCTAGAGCCAAACCTACTCGATGGTTTTATCATAATTCAGACATCTTCACACATAATAGAAATTAAATTCGAGGAACAAATCAATTAAGGAGTGAAACTGAACATATCAGGAAAATAGTTTGAAGGTCATCGGTTATTTGTGATTAGAGGAAATCACGTTATTTAACTGTTATATGGCAGGTTTGGTGGCCGAATGGTTAATACATGTACATGTATACGCTCTAGATAATAAGGTCTGTCATTGATTCAAGTGACGTGTTGTGGTTTCGATGTCTCGCTTATACGTGAAGAGGAGTAGGGTCACCTGTCCAACCTTGTGGGTTTTTCTTTGATACTCCAGTTTCCTCCCAGAGGTAAATACCCCTGATTGCAAGCAAATAAATGTAATAAAATTGAACCACATGTTAGTCCCCATATGATCTTATTCTAGCTTGTGTCGAATGGATGTTAAACCCCATTAAGGCCCATTTCTCTCTCTCTGCTCTGGTAATTAGGCCTACATATTGGCATCAGCTTTGTGCAGTGTCAAAAGAGTCTGTGACCTTTTCTTGCTATAGATGTAATGAGATTTACTATTACCTTCTATTAAGGCGGATTAGATCTGCCACAAGGGATATCATTAGTTGTCAATCACAGCCATAACATGGCTGACAGACAGTAATTCATGTGTAAGCTAATTACAATGTGTAAGCCAATTACAATTGTTATATCAATTACATGAATTGTCCGAAAATTGAAATAAAATGGAACTGATATTGAGGTATCAAAGAGAAGGTTCCTGCCAGTCATTCTCTTTTCATGTCAGCCACAGATTAAACTGACATTTCATACTGTCCAATATCCCTCTCCACATGGTCTTATAGCTACCCAAGGTCACGTGGGGGGTGGATGTCCAAACTCCGGTTTCCTCCCGCTACTAAAGACCCCTACCCACAAGCAAATTATTGAAATAAAATTAAACCATATGTTTGTCCCTAAATGACCTAGTTTGTGTCGAGTGGACATTAAACCCCAGTTCTGTCATTCTCTTTCCTTAGCAACCCTTTGCTGGTTGTGTGATCTAAAGCATCTCATTTAGATCATAAGGTTTGTCAAAGAGTTCAGATTCTGTGTGGCAATCCAGTTTGTCTAGCCTTGTGGGTTTTTTCTGGATCTTCCGGTTTCTAATAACTGCTAAAGGCCCCTAGACATGGAAGCAAATTATTGAATAAAATTGATCTTGGACGTTAAACCCCATTTCTCTCCATGGCTACCTCACACATTAACCTAGCAACACGTCTTTGTGTCAATGTCAATCATTAAATGCAGGCCTACATGTTAGACTATTTATGGATTGAGGTTTTACAAAAAATAACTAGGCCACATACCGATTACATACAAATTTTCAAGGCTAATAATATTATCAATAGTACATTTACAGATATATGCTATAGATAGATATGTAACGTCTATATACGTACCCTTCTTTTGTCTGGTGTACAATATATTTATATGATGATACTAGATTTAACGACTTTATATAAATGTAGCGTACTTCTTGTCAGGTTCATGCATTTATATACGTGTAGGACACTACATAAAGATGTATTACACATATGTAAGATATAGATAGAGAGATGATCGTTCTACATGTAGCTATTATACAATGTAGTTTAATATAAGATAATGAAATATAAGATTTTTTTGCTGAAATGATATGGAAATAAATTGGGACATGAAAATGATGTTGGATTTATTTCAAAGAGTGCTGGAGAAATCAGAGGTTGGATGTGACTGACTGTATATTGGAAATGTCAGTCAAATTATTTCATTCATGGCTCAGTTACATGTATGAATGTTTGAAGTTTTAACAAAAATAGTGTAACCTCAATTCTCGATAAACAAAGTCATTATCTATTTTGCGAATATTGTAGCAAGAACGGTCAGCTCTTATCTTTATTTGACCATGCATCTTTAACTACTGGTTGTTCACATTATGTCTTTATATACCAGTATATTGGCAGCTTTATTATACATTCAAAATCAATTAAGAACAAAAGCAAACAATATACATTGTAGCGGACGACAAGACATACACTGATTAGCAGTGAATATTTGTTAGACCAGCACAATTACTGATAAGGATGACATTGATGCTGCGTAATGAGCTCGCAATATTAACCTTTTTCCTGCTGCAAATCAAATTCTAGAGCAAGTCAAATTCTTGAATATTTTGTTTTTTTAGGCATTAGAAAAATAATTGAAGGTGTTTGAATTATATCTTGATAAAATATATTACGTATTTGGTGGAAATGGGTATATAAATTGAGGAATAGGAACTATTCTTCGCGTACCAGTTCATGCTTACGTCTTATGTAAACAATGCATTTGCAATTGAGCCAATGATCAACGCCTCTTGATGTTACCCCTCATAAAATAAAAATAGTTAGTCTGAAAATAAGTGCAGTCACTGTAGTCGGTCTCAAAATTATACATCAGCAACTAAATGAATTATTAGGTAAACACATAATACCAAAATAGAAGGGGAAAACCCAAATTCTGTGTATAGGTACATGTATGGTTGCTTTCACTGAATAAAACATTATGAACTGGTTTAATAAAACTATGTTCAGTAACAAAACAAAAACGCCTCAATGAACCACTGTCCTTGTGTGTGAGTGTGGTGGCATTTCAGAGACTCTAGATTCAAAATATTTGCCAGGGTAGCAGCCCCCGCCCCCCGCCCCAATACAGGAACCATTCCAAACAAATCTATATGTACACCCCTGCTCCTTTTTATCGGGGAGATCATCTTTTACATATTTATATATTAGAATTGATTGAGATAAAGAGCCAACATATAGTTGCGCGTACATGTACATGTAGGAGTCTTTGACAGCGGGAAGAAACCGGATAACCCAAAGAAAACCCACAATGTTGGCAAGGTGACTCTACTTCTTGTCACGGTCAAGCAGACAAATGGATTAAAAACTGAAATAATGTCCCAAAAATGAATCTGCATCTTATGATGGCCTGAATTAGTCAGGGGTGGACCCAGAGAGGAGGGGGAGGGGGTTCCACACCTCACCTTGTTCAACTATCTAAAATAAATTGTTAAACAACACTTTAAAGAAAGGTGTAACAGTCATGTGCTTTATCCTTAATCATCAGATGGTGGGATGGGATTGATATTCAAAGTGTGAAATAATTTTATGTGTGATATCACAATTAATGCTTTACATCAATGAAATTGAATCACATTGTGATCCTATTAATTCATAATAAAAATTGACATCAAAAGTTTGATTTATCAATGTGTATGTAATTTAGAGACGACGATGGCATCATGCATTATCAAATTCCTTTAACAGGAACTTGGTAAACTCCCTCTTGCAAAAATTGCTGGATCCGCCCCTGCAGTATCGCCATGTAATCCTAAGATAATTAGTTCTATGGTAATAAAAAGTAACTATATGTTGATGTATAAATATCTATTGCAGAAACTCATAGAATAGAATAGAATGTACAGGTAACCGAATGTTCGCTGGTTTGAGGTGAAGGCTATTTGATAAGGTGAAGGCTACATGTGCATGTATTTGAATTTCTTTAAGTTCAGTCGAACTTTTAACCTTCTTGTTGATCCTCTAGATTCAACTCCTGATTCTCCAGTTTACTGGACGTAATTTATTATGGTTTATTTATACCATGCCTTTTGTATCCCTGGTTCAGGTAAATAGTGAGACATTAAGACATAATCTAAGATTGGGGTAAAAAAAAAAACCCAAAAAACAAAGATTACTTAATGCTTGAGCTGTGTCTCATATTTATAATGTTTAACGAAGGGTGCATGTAATGTGATGGAGATTAGAATTATCTGATTGTTAACAAGGTTATCTTTACAATCTGTTACATTTTAATGGAGTGTCTTCCTTCATGTATTATATATTTATTATCCTGTAATGTACGATGAACGATTACACGATAGAACAGGATTTCCCAATCTTTTTCTGTCCTGTTTACCCCTCTGGAATCGTTTCGAAAGTAAATTCCACAACCTCTTGGGTTTTCTCCTGGTCCTCCATTGCTCAAGACCCCTACCATAAGCGAATTATTGAAATAAAATTGAACCATATGTTTGTTAGTCCCTAGTTTAAACCCTATTTCCATCTCTTTCTGTTTCTTGTTCCAAATTCACTCCTACACTTCCTTTCAAAATTTGGCCGACAGTTGTTGCTTCCTCTATTATTATTTTCCTTTTAGTTCTTTATTTGAAATTGGTTTTTAGCCAATTACATAGGCCAGGAAGAATGGAATTTTAGGGTACAAGATAGAATGTTCAAGGTAATAACACCACATTATGATATTTATGTCAAGGTTTTCCTTCAGTGTAGTTATAACATACAGATAACTTGTAAAGACACGCCAGCTGATGGTGACATTCATTAGAGTAATTACACAAAGATTTTGTATTTGCCTCCCTTGGTGAAGGTTTGCTTTCGTTTTAGTTAATCCCGAATCACTGCAGGTCAAGGACTGCACAGTTGCCAATCGATCTATTCCCATGTATTGTACTATCAACGAATATGGATACTAATTTTAAATTCTTTTCAAAGTTTATTTAAAGAATGCACAATTTATTTCTTATCTCTTTATTCATTCCCCCCCCCCCAACACA
This sequence comes from Patella pellucida, assembly GCA_917208275.1. Taxonomy (NCBI): domain Eukaryota; kingdom Metazoa; phylum Mollusca; class Gastropoda; family Patellidae; genus Patella; species Patella pellucida. Next base: position 72,715,824 of record OU795039.1, read on the forward strand.
CACACACACTGCTAAAGACCATTATGTGCAAACAAATTATTGAAATAAAAATTAAATCATATGTTAGTCCCAAAATGACCAGGTCTGTGCCAAGTGGATGTAAAACCCAATTGTTTTCTCTTTTGGGTTTCTGTTTATTACATCTAGGCTACATGCAAAATTAAGATTAAGCTGCCAATTAGGCATTTGCACTTATATTCTGGACACCTATTCTTATAACAGCAACTGGACAGTCTTGGCAGAGTAAATATTTGAGAGAATGTGTAAAATTTCATGGAAGTCAAAGGATTAATCTAATAATAAGATTGGTTGGAGATACGACATTCCCTAGAGACTGAATTTCTGATTAACCAATCAACAACATGATGAAAATGTCCTACTAGGAAGTACACAATGTTCTTAAAATCTCCATAAATTATAATTAGACTCGACTGAAGACTGGCATGACCATGAAATAACATCTCACACTTGGTAGTAGAGCAGGTGGACAGAGGAATCTCTAGAACAGTGTAAGAATTAGGCAATTATAATTCACACATGTGGTTTTCATAAATTGGCTGTCATATAACTCCTGGATTGCCATCAGATATTCTTGTTGAAGAAAATGCCTTCAGCAATCTACAAACATTACTTCTGTGTGTATATGACGTATGACCATCGGATTAAGAGTTCGGCTAAAGTCCAGACCACAACTGGCCCAACCAAGTTAGGTGGTCCTAATCCGGAATCAAGTCTAGTTCAGTTAAAATATTGGTAGTGTATACTATATTTAAATGAAAATAAATGGGGTTTAACATCCTATTTTTCTGGGGGGTGGATGGCTGAATGGTTAACACATGCATGCTGTCTCGTAAAGCCTGTCATTTAGTCAACTGGCATGGTTTCAAATCCCTGTTTGTACGTGACAAGAAGTAGGGCCGTCTGTCCAGCCTTGTGGGTTTTCTCTGGGTCCTCTGGTTTCTTCCCTACACACAAGTGAATTATTGAAATAAAATTAAACTGTATGTTAGTTCCAAAATGACCTAGTTTGTGTTGAGTGAACATTAAACCCTATTTCTCTCTCTCTCTCTTGTTCACAACACTGTAGTTTGAAAGGAATTCCACAGTCCTTCAATATATTCTGCAGAATGTAGGTGGTTTTTTTTCCTAGTCACGTTAGATATATGAGGAGTGAGGATCAACAGACCTCAGGTTTCACCAGCTTTAAGTCAAGAGATCAGATGTAGTTGCACACCATCGTTATTGATCTTAATTAAACAATCCAAACAAACTAAGACCTTCGAGTCGTGAAAATCAAACAATGTTCATGCTTTTATTGCCATTTTCATTTACTAGTAACCAGCCACTTTCTGTTATTTGTGTCCGCTCTATGATTACAGAGCCAGTAGAATTGATCAACTTGGTAAATACTTGAGCTCATGCCGGACATGGCTAGTCTTGGTATTCATGAAGCAACTGTCAAACCTTTCCTTACTATATGTATATTCTGTATTTGGTACAAAAAAATTCTTAAAATATTTACAGGGGGTGAGAGAGAAAGAGAAATGGGGTTTAACATCCACTTGACACAAGCTATGCCATTTTGGGACTAAAACATGGTTGCATTTTACTTAAATAATGCGCTTGCAATGGGAGGACCCAGAGAAAACCCACCAGGTTGGACATGCGACTGTATTCCTTGTCACGTACAACTAGGGAATCGAAAACACGCCGGTTATAATAATAATAATAACAATCTTGTCATTTTACAAGGGTAGCAAATTAAGCCTGAGGTTTGTTTCCAATTTGGCCCTTGGCACAGATTGAATCAATGACAGACCTTATGATCCTAATTTCGCATGTTAACCATTCAGCCACCCGACTCCCAACTGGGCTAATGAAGTTAAAACCCATAAGGTTGGACACGTGACTGTATTCCTTGCCATATACAACCCGTGAAACCAAACTACACCACTTGTCTCAAAGACATACCCTCTGATCCAACTGGTACACATCAACCATCCAGCTACCAAACTCCCAGCTGGGCTAATGAAGACAAAATTATTTTCAATAAATGTATGAACCCTGGACTACATGTAGGCCATTTTCCTCAAAAGGAAAATCATTCCCACATGACATCCCTCAATCAAAGAAATGTCCAGTCTATTTGTCTGGATTATTCATTAGGTTTCAGACTAGAACCATTACTAGCTATCAGTTATATAGCCTTCTGCTAATGCCATTTAAATCGGGCCATTAAACACAAGTTACCTACTCAAACATGCATTGAAATGTCAAAGTTCATGGTCATACAGTACAAGGTCAACATTCAAAGATATGGATTGAATCAGTTTACTAGATTACAAGCTTCAAACTGTTTCAGAAATCTAGAAATTTAGTTTATTTATTCCTTTTGTTTGTAAACCTGTAAATGTATTTAATAATTATAATTAATACAGCCTATTAAAAGTGAAGCTGTATTGTATAAATTTCAGTTTAGATAAAAAAAATACATATCTTGGGAAATTTCACTTCAGGGTAGGCACTGGGTAATATAATTCCTTAAATGAGATACCAAACCCTTTAAAGCAAGTCTAGTGATCAATTCCAAATGGTTCAATAGGGAAAGGTTAATAGGCTACATCGTCAAATTTTGCCGTTTGATTATAGATTGTTAACACTCACTTTAAGTAACATTATTTTAGAACAACAATTGTACGTAAACTTCATGTTTGTGAAGATTACAAAAATCTTTTTATATAATTTTTAATGTAAAGCCTGTAAATTGACCAATGCATTCTTGGGATGCTTTGGTCAGTTTTTAAAAGCGACCATTGTACAGATACAATGCAAGAAGAATCAAGCCTATATTTTTGCATGGTAACGTCTGTATGAAATGATGGTAAATGGCCATCAAGGTACATGTAATCTTTAATATTCATGCATCACTTATTTTTATATTGTTATTTGCATGTCGTATAATGCATTAACTGTCATATGTCATTTTAATTTGTATTTAACTAGGGGTATGCTCATATAATGCATTAACTGTCGTATGTCATATTAATTTGTATTTAACTAGATGCATGCTCATATAATGCATTAAATGCCATAAGTTTTTATTACTATATTGTCCTAGATGCATAAACCCTACTCATATACAAGACGCTAATAGAAGGCAGACAGCTAGCTTATGATTTAAGGTATGTCATGAATGAACTAAAAGGGAAGGTGTTTTTTACCTGGATGTATATTTTATTTATGCTTACATACATGTATACTCAGCCAAATTAAAAACTTGACACTGATGAATTTCAACAATTTTTTTTTCTTGTAAGTCAAATACATTTTAAAGTGTTTCTAACGATAGTCAGTAGTAAGAAGCCTTTAATTTCATAAAATTGTTTAGTCACATGACTTTTGAGCATATAAAGATGAAAAACCTGAAATACATGTGCAAATACAAAATAGTGAGGTCAATCAATGCAAGTTTGCTTAAATTGAACACGCACACGTAACTTGAACTGGAAAAACAAATTAAAATTGTTATTTTCATCTTTGTAATGCAGCGCCTTTCAAATGTAGAACGTCTACGTGCTATACATGTACATGTAGGTAGACTCTATGCTGGTCAGTCTTTGGTCACTGTTGCAAGAGCCTTTAATTGTTCACACCAGACAATAATTAATCTTAGAATGATAGTGCTTCAAACTGGAACTATTGCCGACCGCCCAAGGGCGGGAGCACCACGTTTGACGTCACTCGAGGAAGATCAAGCAATACGATTAGGTCATCGTAGAAACAGATTTGTCACTGCAACCTCACCAATTAGAGAGATGTTTGTTCGAAATCCCTTGAAGTCTGCTGGTCTTCAAGCTCAGAGGCCCTATAATGGACCAATATTGTCACCTCTTCATCACAGTAACCGACTTGTGTGGGCCACAAGACACATAAGATTTCCTCAATAAGATTTGTCTTTTTGTGCACATGGACGTTCTCCTCTTTTTGTTGTCCCAAGGGAATTTAAATACTGTCAAATACAGGGATCAGATTTTTCAACTTGTTCTTGTTCCGTTTATGCAAAGACATGAGCCTTGACTAACGTTTCAACAATTTCTACCCCAAATTTTTAAAGAAATGCCTATGTCCAAGTCCTGGATTGGCCGTCGCTTAGCCTCGACCTTAATCCTATTGAACACATCTGGGACGAACTGGGTCGACGTGTTCCTCAGCAAGTGAATCCACCACTAACGTTGCAGGACCTTCAACATGCTCTTGCTGAGCAGTGGCGACATCTTCCTCGGGTAGTGTTTACTAATGTTTTCAGATCCATTAGAAGTCCTTGTGGGCAGTACATGTACGAGACGCTAGAGGAGGCCACAACCGTTACTAAACACTTTATTCCGATTTTCTCCAAGTCTGTGAATTTCATTTTGGGGGGTACTGTGACATCACAAACATTATCAATGTCAAGGAGTTTTGGTGAGACGAATTCTAGCTTTTTGTTGATGTCAAGGTCGTCTGTGCACAACATAACGCTAAAATTGCTGCCTTAAACCAAATATTAAAAGTCTAGTCCCAAAAATCCTGAGTGTCAAGTTTTTAATTTGGCTGAGTATATATATATACATTACCTGTCCTATTAATTTTAATATAAAAACACTTGTCATAGCTTAGAACATGATGCCTTGTGGCATAAATGTAATATCTCATTTCAAAATAAAATATGGATCTTGTTGTGTTTTTTTTTAATTTTTAAATGTCAATGGGAAAATTGCCTGTAGTGAAATTGAATTTTTTTTTTTATAAAAGACAAAATATGTATTTGATCAAATTCTCATATGAAGAAAAAAAGCTACGTTTTGATCGTCACAAGTTATTTAAAACATAGATTAAAAATATTTGATACTAACAGTTGACTCAACGTAGCCATGAACCAGAAGTACATGTATCTGAAACCGGAAGAGGTATTCCATTGTCACCAGGATGTTACTCCCTGGTCCAAGCTACCCCTATACACCAAATTTCAGCCTTAGGACAGCTCTAGTGTAGCCGTCAACCCTAAACAGACAGATTGACAGACAGGCAAACCTTAGTATAGATTAGGTGATACTTGATAGTGGGCCGAGGCAAACAAACAACAGTCACAAACATTAGTATAGATTAGGTTAAATACTTGATAGTGGGCAGGGGCCTTTCTAGTATTCTACTTGTGGACACTTTTGGGTCAAATTCAGGGATTGTACATGTACCTTGTCTGATAAAGTCTGAAACTGAGTCGGGTAATGACAGATGTCTTATTTCTAGGCTTGATACATACAGTACCAATCATCAGAGGTAAAGTCAGGGACTTAACTCAGACTCGATGGTCAAGGTCCGGCAAACTGTTCCCACCTCTGCCAATCATGTACCGTACAGTGTACAATGTACACACATGTATGGGTTTCAATTCATTTTGATTGTCTTAATTGGACATCAAGTTTTGTATAAAAAAATGTACGGTATGTTTAGACCTGGAATAACAGTCTTAGATGTACCTGACAAAATGTCAGGCACTAATGAAATAGTACCTGACATTTTCAACTTAGTGTCGGACATGTATTAATAATATCAGCAAAAAAGACAAATCGCAACTTCTGAGTGCAACAGTGTATTTATATGAACTAATAAATCGTAGAAGTGTAAACAACAGGCAAGGTTATTTTTAATATGACATGTTTAAAAGTAAATTGCATTTATTTTCACAGTGACACTAAAGTGACTAAACTTTTTAAAAAATTTTAAGAGACGAAAAATAATTTTTCTGACAACAGAAAAGGTTCTATTTTTCTCACGCAGAGCTAATTGTAGACAGACAGGATATACATGTAATATTATATAACAATGATGTTTTGTTTTTATCAGCTACGTGTATCATTTATTACATAAAAACTTACACTTGACAGCGAAACAATTGCCTTTAGCTACATGTACAACAAGAATTTTGTCTCTTTTTGATGTACAAGGCAAATAAAACAATAAAGTTCTAATTAAATTTACATATCTTACATGTAGATAAATAACTACAGTAATTGGATGAAAATATGTGCACCTTTTTAGATGTAGCTGTATGTGTGTTGTTTAACAGTTGTGACATCAATTAAACATTAAGGAGAAAATCAGAGACAGAAATTGGGTTTAACGCCAACTCGACACAAACTAGGTCATTTTAGACTAACATATTATTTAATTTCATTTCAGTAATTCCATGTCACGTTGTGGTCTTTGTAAGGTAATCAGAGGACCCAGAGAAAACCCATGAGGCCAGACATGCGACCCTACCCCTTGTCACATACAACCTGGGAATCGAAACCACGCCAGTTGTCTTAATGACAGACCTTATGATGCAGCGGGCATGTGTTAACCATTCGGACATCCCCCCACCCAATACATTATCGAATATTAGATGAAAAGCTGGCAGTTCTCACTACATGTATAATAGTTAAACACTAGATAATGTAAAGGAAAAATGTTAATTTGTCACAATACATGTAATAACGGTTAATCAATAATGGAGCGTTGAACAGCAGAGCGGAGTCAAATCTTTAAAAAGTCAGGCACGTAAGATGGCATGGAGAGTTAATTATGGTCTCATGTTAATAAATGTCTAATTAATAGTTTATATAACATTTCAGGCCCAAAAAAAGACATGCAATAGGCAGATTTAGCTCTTGCATAATGTATGTTTAAGTCATTTATTAATACTGTACACTCATCCATACTTGAAACGAATCTATGACCACCCCACTATCCCAAACCCCTCATAAATGTGTCTATAGTTGTTTATTTTTCTTATACAAAAAGTCATGACTGAGAAATTAAAGGATGTATAAACAACTTGAAGACTGCCAGACGTGAGTCTCTTGAAGAATACTAATGATTAGACAAATAGGTTATAATAGGCTTGAAGGTAGGAAATGACCCAATTATCAACAATAACACCATCTTCAACTATGTTCTAGTTCTGCTAGCTTAATATTATCAATGATCATATAGAGATAAAAATGTGTGCTAGCCGGAATGAAACAATACAGTCCTATACACACTTCACGATCTTTACAAAATCCAGTCAGGAAATTGAACAAAGTTGAACTGGTTCAAAAACCCTGGGGATCGTTAGATCTGAATGCAAATGTGGGGCAAATAAACCAAATCTTCTGGAAAGTATGCAAGAACAGAATAAAGAATATGAAGTTCAGAATAGTTAAACTAGTTTGGCTTATAGTATGTGTGAATGCAAGATCACACATTGCTGTCTTTCAAAAAAAAAACCACGATTATACACTGGTTTAAAAATAAGCGTCTGAATGACAATCTAGTGCTACACTAGTTAGCTGTCATCAACTATCACTGGAAATAACCACATGCAATTAACTACAATATTTCATTCAGTTGCCCCAACTTTTGTTTACAATAATTTCAACTTTGTGACCTGATTTTGTTAATATGTGACCATGTGCTATATTATAAAGGTTACAGTAGCCAGAGTGTTAACAGCAGTAGAGATCTGCTTGAAACCCAAATCGTGTCATTTTTCTAACATGTTAGTTAGTAGGATTGAATATAATATCCATAATATAAACACAAATATTGTATTAAAATAAAAACCAGGCAGAAAAGTAATGTTGATATTGAAAACAAGTGATGATTGCCATCCTCTTTTACTTAAAGGGAGGGGGGTGGGGGTGGACTTTAAACCCCATTTCTCTCTTAACTTTAAATTAAAACCCAAGTCAAGTACCAGTTGTCTTGTTCAACACTTGTTGGACAGATAGGGGCGGGGGGAGATGCTTGACTGGTCTAATGGGTGTCAAGTGCTAAGATTTGACCCCAAGCTTGTATGTGGATTTTATCTGGGTTTTATGGTTTCCTTAACTACTACAGACCCCTACATGCAAACGAACTATTAAAATAAAATTGCACCAAATGTTATTCCCCATATGACCTTTTTTGTGTTGAGTGTATGGTTAAACCCCATTTCTCTGCCCCCCCTCTAGCTCGACTTACACGTACTAATCTATGTAAATATACAATGCAGTAATTTCTGATATGTAAGTCCACATATGACCTATTTTGTGTTGAATGTATGTTAAACCCCATTTCTCTCCCTCTCTCTCGCTCGACTTATTAAGCTGTATAATTATTTATATACAGAAGTAATTGCTGATACATAAATAGATTGCATGAACCATACTTGTTTAAAATTGTTTAACCTACATATCGACAATAACAATGTAATTATCACGCTAACTTTGAAATTATTACACTGATAAAACTATATGATAAAATCTACACGCTTGCAGTTAAAGTTGTGAATGGGGTTTGGTCGTAGAATTTTTTTTTAAAAAAACCAAGTCGATCAGAAAGACATTAATTTCTATTCAGGATTTCTGCACTGACAGTAATGCACTTTAGGATGTAAACAAAGTTTGTGTTGATATTTGATATTGGATTTAGCAGACAGGCAAAGAAAACTAAAAATAGACCGAAGCTAAAATAGACTGTAGTCAAACAAAACCACAAAATTATGTTAATATATTTTTGTACATTACATACATATCTAAGCAACTAGTTACTAAATAGTGGGGGAGGTTGGATGGTCGAATTGTTAGCACGTGCGTGCTATATCATAAAGCCTGTCATTGAGTCAACTGGCGTGGTTTTCAATCCCGGTAGTACGTGGCAAGGTGTGTTGTTGCCTGTTTAACCTCGTGGGTTTTTCCAGGTCCCCCGGTTTCTTCCCCCTGCTAAAGACCCCTATGCGCAAGCGAATTATTGATATAAAAATTAAACCATATGTTAGGCCCGAAATGACCTAGTTTGTGTCAAGTGGACGTTAAACCCCATTTCTCTCTAAATAGTTGGAAGTCGTGGTAAGACACAGAGGTCTAGGGTTCGATCCAGGTGCTGGCCGAAAACATTCATTGGTAGGTTGAAGGACTCTGAGTTCCTGACAACGGACAACATCTAGTCACAGGGGCAGTCAATATTTTATATCTAAGCTGCTAGTCTATAAATAGTTACTAAGTAGTTAATGGGGAAAGATTGTGTTCATATTCAATTCAGCAGATTAAGGAAGAACACTAAGAAAACTTTAATAGACCGTATCCTAAACCAAACAACAATATATTGTAGCGATAAATACATAAAACTATAGTTATATGTTCTAAATAGTTAATGGGGAAAGTTTGTGTTTCTATTAAATTTAGCAGATTGAGGAAGAAATCTAAGAATAGTCCGGAATGGAAATAGACCGTATCTTTAGCTAAACAACAATATTACATAAAGATAATCAATACCGGTATACATGTAACATACTCATGCCTCGCTAGGTGAATATTGATCCAGCTGATAAAACTATCATTGTAAGATTAGATAAGAGCTGATAGTTCTCACTATAATTAAATAGTAAGAAACTACATGTAGATAATGAAAACAGAATATGCTGAAAATTTCAGTCAAATTGGTGGTATAATAAACCAGAGACCAGACGAAAAAATTGTGGTCTTTCACAGCTGGAGAGGGGGTCCATAGACAAAGCCTGTTCCCCAATCCGAAATTTTCTGAATAAAATATTGTTTAAAAAAAAAAGAAGCTGCCTGTGCTCCCATTTGCCTCTTACCGTGCTAGAAGTCTATTTTTCTTTCTAAGTACATGTTGCTTGTCAATGCATTCTGAAACCTTGTAGTTTCAGCAGCAACATATATATGTACTAGTCATGTACACGTAAAATGTATTAAACCAACAATATGGTTTGTAACATTCCTGAAATACAGTAGATACATTCCCAACATTTGTAACACTCTTACTCCTTGTTTAGGCTACTGTTGTGACCTTATTTTGCAAATTACAACATGTACATGTAGCACATAATAATAATAATAATCGTTCTCTATAGCGCTGAACATTCAGTCAGTCTGACTGCTCTGCACATATTAATATTTAAAGTTGTTTTACCATACATGTACATGTAGGTCAGTTACATGCACATACCCCGTAATATTTTTTGCAAGGAAATGCTGACCTGAATATTTAAGAGCTCTCTTCAAAATCGGATATAATTCAATATGTTTGTCCTACATTACACAATATTACAACTGTTGTGTGTTAAATTTAGCATACTTTATGAACTTGAAAGGTCATATTGAAATACCATTGGTTAATGCTAAACATGTACATGTAGGTCCAATATATATTTAATCTTCACAGGTATCCAGTAGACATGGTACAAGGGTTAATCAGCGAAATGGATGTATGAGATGTGTTGTTGACGTTTGGGAAAGTAGACGAGGGGAAATGTGTAGGGAGTGATAGTTAGATGTATTATGAATGGTTAGAGTAGTAGGTCAAGTGGACTAAAGTGTACACATTGGATCATAAGGTCCGTCATTCAGTCAAGGATGAAGTAGGGTCTCGTCCAACAATGAGGCTTTTCTCTGGATCCTCTTATGACTATAAAGACCCCAACATGCAAGTGCATTATTGAAATAAATGAGATAGTTTATGTTAAGTTTATATCATGTTTTTATGTTAAATACTTGAAATCTAATTTCATGCTGTATTAATTGAATGACAGGTAATATTCCCAGCTGATCTATTTCACTGGCAATCTGTCAACACAGGTAATTAGAGAACTGATTAAAACCATCTCATAATTAAACAGCTACACACATCCCAGCAAACATTAATATAAGAAGATGGTTAATTCCTGTATGGAGTATGCCCGTCTTTATTTTAGAACATAAAACCCCCATTTTATTTCTTTTCAACCGGATTGAATTCAAGTCTGGTGATTATCTACATGTACTGTTGACAAATTGATTTTGTTTTCGTAATTAAATCTTAAATTATCAATTTGTGTACATTTAAGCGTAGATCGAAACTGGAAATTGCAATCAGCAACTTTAATTAACGTCATGTATTGTTCATTAGATCATGTCAATGAAGTCTCCAACAAATGTAAACATTATGTTGGCACAATTTTTAAAATGTCCTTCAGATCTATATTTAGCATCATTAATAGGGCATAAAACCAAATGTAAACAAACATGACTTACGGACAGGGATATAAAGAATACTCGCCTACATAAATAAGGATATTTGAAGGAGAAATGTAGTATTATATGGCTATTTAAATTATCTCGAATAACTCTTGTTTTCGTCCTCAGGTCACCCTTCTTTTACTATTTATGACTTACACATGTAAAGCTACACCCTGTCCAGAGACAGTCACTATCTATCAGCCACACATGTCAAAATGCAAAGGCAACTTAAAAAAAAGGGGGGATTTATTCTAAGCTACAAAGATGCATTAATTTTATCTAAAGTAAAGTGAAGTAAAAAAAGCAGAAACTTGATGATTGAGTGAAAAATGTCAGTGTTTTTATTATGAATTTATTCTACAAAAACATCAATCTCATTTCTTGCAAGACAAATTAGTTTCATTTAAAGATAATCAAAATTGCAATATATAGACATCTCGGGGACCATTTTTTATTGGAATCATTTGTTGAAATTCTTTCTTTTTAATTTTCTTTTAATGTTACAATTCCATATAATTTTTTAAGTTACATTTTTAAAATGTATTAAAATAAAACCCTAAAAAAGATGGTATCTAATAATCCATTTAACCCTATAATTCACTATTGCCAGTTGAGAAATTGGCAAAAATATAATTTTCAACTTCAAATTCAAATGTTTGAACATAGCTATTCCATGGTGGGGAATAGGAAAACAAGGGAGGTAATTGTGTTATTATTCCCGGTGTAAATGAATTTGAGGAGTGAGAATGACACCTATGATCATATAAAGTCAGTTGACAACCTATTGAGCGAATGACATAGAAATATTTATTGAATTCTTGCTTTAAAGAAGCCAAGTCTCTAACTCAATATCATCCAAAATCTTCGACAATGAAAACACAAATTATGTCATTTCGGGACTAAGAAATGGTTTAATTTTACTTCAATAATTCGCTTGCGCATAGGGGTGTTTAGCAGTGGGAGGAAACTAGAGGACCCCGAGAGGCAACCCTACTTCTTGTCACGTACGACCATGGATTCGAAACCATGACAGTTAACTCAATGACAGGCTTCATGATACAGTGCACACGTGCTAACCATTCGGCCACGCAACCCCCCTTTTAAATTTATAACATGGTTGTTTAGTAACTGTGACGATGTTTAAAGGTATTGATTATATATGTACAAAGTCAAACACATAAACACAATAACTTTAGAGACAATTTAATGATTCATTAACCTTCTTTATACACTATTGGAATATTTTATGAATCATTTTCATATCGATTAGAGCAACTTTATCACGCTTGTATATAATGTACATGTATATATGTACAAGTATGTACCTACATTTTCTATACAAAGTGCATATATGTATGTACATGCATAGTACATGTATCTACATAATTTTATTTGTACATGTACCTGACAAAATGTCAGGCACTAATTATGCCAGATTTGTATTAAAGGTATCATTAAACACTGAATTGAGGCAAAATAGTACCAAACAAAATGACAGGCATTAGAGAGAGTGTGCCAGACAAGTTTGCCTTGTGTCTGACAATGTTTGTGATAAGTGCCTTATTACCAGGCCTGGATGCATTCTGTTTTTAATTGTATACATATATCTTCTGTGAAAATATGTACCGGGGTATGTAATTATAATCAAGGTATACTCTCAGCATCATCAAGCATGATGAGGGGTGAGCAAGGAGAATGCGCTCATTGAAATGTTACAGTTAAAGTAGCTAAGTCTCTAACTCAATATCATCCAAAGTCTTTGACATTGAAAACACAAAATATTTTTCAATTTAAATCAACAACACTGATGTTCTGATCTTACTGGGAAAAGATGAGCTTCTGATATTCTATTTTAAAGACATAATAAACATTTAACGAATCGTGTACCATAATGTGTTTCAGCACTCTTTGTAACAAGGGACTCGAAGAACAAGCTAGACATGTTCAACAAGTCATGTCAAATAGTGACTCATATCATGTGCAATAAATACAATCGGTGTAGACTTGAATAACCAGAGGCTAGAGATTGCCATTGGATTAGGACTTCTGGCATATTTCCCCAAACATAAGTGATTAGAAATTACAGTAGAAACAGAAAACATTGACTGTAAAATCAGTTTATGTATATTCATATTCTTTTTTACATGCGTTGTGACCCATTTGCGTCAATTTCTAGGTGGGTCCCAAATATTAGCCATTTAGCTCCTTTAACCCTTAGAACCCGAAATGCCGCAAAACCGGCTTGATGTTGTATCGCGTATACCCGAAATGACGATTTTTGCGGCTTGGAAATGTTAGGCTCCAATTATGTTGACGTCATAATTAATATGAAGTCCTGTAAATCCAGGGAGGGCCATGCAACACCACACGTTTAGTCAGGGTTCAAAGGGTTAATAAACCTAGTGAACGTTATTCTGTGGTTATTATTTATTTTTATATTTTCCAGTAACAATTTTAATGGATGTACAACATTGATAAAAGAGTTACACTCTTTGAACAGGGAAGGAAACAATTATAGAAAACATACATTATAAAATCATTTTATCTGTTGTGGAATTCAGTTAAGTATCTCCTTGTTCAAAATGTTACAATTTTTAGTCTACTACTTACAGAAAACTAATTATTTTATCGAAAATTTAAGTGAAGGGTTTTCTGTTATTTTCTGTCTATATGTATTTAAATAGCGAGGTTATGTAAACTATAGAACGGAAACTAATTGTCTTCTATGAAAGCTTCTCTACTCAAAACAAACCCATTAGTCATTATTGAATTGAGTTATAAACACCTTAAAACAGAAATAAAAAAATAAACTGCAATTACAGCTTGGCAATAAATCTTACCTTATCATCTACTTTGAAGTAAGGGGTTGGTTCACTAGGCAGGAGAGATATAGAGAGACAGAGAGAGAGAGAGATGGGGTTTAACGCCCACTCGACACAAACAGTGTCATGATGGGACAAACACATGGTTTAACTTTATTTGAATAATTTGCTTGCTCGTTGGGGTCTTTAGCAGTGGGAAAAAAATGGAGGACCTGGAGAAAACCCAAGAGGTTGGACGGGCGACCCTACTCCTTGTCACGTATAACTCTTGAATCGAAATCACACTAATCGACTCAATGACAGACCTTATGATATAGTGTGCACATGCTAACCATTAAGAACTAGACAAGAGGTCTTGGCTTCCGTCCTGTTCAATGGCGTCACTAGGGGGTGGCACAGGGGGCACGTGCCCCAGATCTTTTCATGTGTGCCCCGGATCTATTTTGAGCAGACATAATCGATAATTTCACTACTTTTCCCTATCAATATTTCGAATGTCCCGAGTATGGAAGAGAAGCTTTCCAGTGCGAAGCTTTTCTGGATTGTCCTTTCTGGCCCACCGTAGATTTCCTCAATTGCCTGCACGTGCACAGTTTAATACAGTATTATATAACTCAAAAAAAATTTGACTGAAAATAGTGTAGAAACGATTGTGCATGACCTAGTTTACCCGCCGTGTATGTTTAGCGGGACAACAATATCACATTAAATTTTAGTTCGTGATAATTTAGCTCACAACTTCACAAGAACTCGTACATATTTCCCAGTATTCGTTTTAATAACTATATTGTTATATCGACAAAAATAATCCGCGGTTTGAAACATCAATAGAATACCCACGGCAACGCCATATCGTTATTAAAACAAATACTGGAAAAAATGTACGAGTTGGGCCTGTGCCCCGGATCTAATTGGGTCCTAGTGATGCCTCTGGTCCTGTTGCTGGTGGAGAATGTTTCTTGTGTTGTTCCAGAAGGTTCATCAGGATTTCCAGTATAGTTTCTCCTTTTCAGTTTTTCAGGACAAAGGGTCTGACAGGGAACATTACCTAGTTGTTTGGATAGGCTAAGAAATAATTACCGGGGTTGTACAGATGACATCTTTAGATTGAAATGTTAGTGCCCATAATTTGGCTAACCGGGATTAGTACAACCCCGGTAAGCGAGCTAGCGACCCCGGTAACAAATTTTGAACCCTGCCAATTTGTTAAACCTCTGTACAACCCCGGTTAGCAAGCTACGGACCCCGGTAACAATTCACAAACCGTGCCAAGGCATCCCAGTTAGCCAAATTATGGTCACTAACATTTCAATCTAAACGATCTCATCTGTACAACCCCGGTAACAAATTCGAAACTCCTTCAATTTGTTAAACCTCTGTACAACCCCAGTAAGCGAGCTACCGACCCCTGTAAAAAAATCACAAACCCCGCCAAGGGGCCAACCCCGGTAAAGCCGCCAATAGTAACCATGGAAACCACACGCCCAACACGTGAGTCCAACCAGTTTGAAGAGTTCAATCGGAACGAAACTAGTCACTGACATTCGGGATAACCAGGTCTCCAAAGCCACTTTATCTCTTATATTAAGAAATAATTACACATGATAAATCTACAAACAAGACACTATATACAGAAATATAATGAAACCCTGATATTTGATTCCTTACAAACTAAAATATAGAGTAAACAAACAATGTATCTGAACAGTGTTGGAATTTGTGAGTTGTGAGCTGTCAATGGCTATACTACAGTACATGTAATGTACACATGTACATGTATAGTAGGACAAGATTTATTTATGAATTAATAATGAATATTAATTACTATAATTATTCAACCATTACATGTATTTATTTTTGTAGATATAATGGCTCTTATGATATAAGTAGATGTAACTATGTTATGATTTCTGAAAGTGAAAGTGTGGGTTATTAGTTTTATTAACCAGACAAAATCCAATATTCATGTTATATACACTTAGTAATACATCTGTCTGTGACATATAAATAATAACACACAGTATATATACATGTATACATTCTTATACATCATTGACATCATTTAATTTTGTCATTCAGGGGTTTTGTTAAATTTACTTGCATGTCGAGCATATGAAAGTACTTTGGAGAGATGGAGAAACTAGGTAATTTCGGGACTAATATTTACGTGTATGGTTCAATATCATTTCAATACTTTGCTTTTCGAATTGTGCGTGGAGGTCTTTAGCAGTGAGAGGAACCTGGGGCCCCGAAAAATATCCACAAGGAAGGAAATCGGATTACCCAGAGAAAACCAAAAGGGTTGGACAAGCTACCCTACTCCTTGTAACGTATAGGAAGGGATTCAAAACCATTTTTGACTCAATGACAGACGTTATGATTTCTTATGCACTTGTTAAACCACAAAACCACCCAACTCCACAAATCACTGTGGAGATGGCAGTGCTAAATGTTTTGTCATAATTATAGTGGTATACATGTACATGTAAAGGATTTGTAATAATCAATAATGTACAATTTAAAAGCATAATAAAAAAAAGTTAAACCAGAATTAAATATGTATCATGTATCATATATTCCACGGGATCACAGATTTAATACAATATTATAAATTTAACTTTTCAGAAAAAAATAAATTCAAACATTAATTTTAATCCACAAACAATTTTACAATGTATGTGGGAGACTGGAAATCAATATGGAATCATTTCCATTGAAACGCACTGTTCTAATAGAACATCTCAGGACAATTAAGGATATAGATTTTTGTTAATAGCCATGGCTTTCTGTTCAGTAACTCATTATTGATACATATACATGCTGGCTGATCGAGTAACCCTGACCTACGAACCCAGACACAAGAATATACACCCCCTTGTGATATAGTGTAACCTACTTGTAGCCTACCATTCGGCATTAGCTGTGTTTTGTAAACAACCCAAGAAGCACTCAAACATTTGATATGTACTCACACAATGTCAGGTGCAAATATTACCACATCTAGCTGTAAATCTTTCTGTTTTCCTGTTAAATTGGACCTTGTCCATGTAGTGCATGTACCTGCTATAAAGCATGTAGCCATTCTGTAGTATAACTGAACTGTAACAAACACTGTGTTTGCACTATTCAGTAAAGCTCTAAATGCCATTAATACTAATGCATGGGCTAATGCATGCCATTGTAAAAATAATACTTTTGAATATGGTTCTAATTAATGTGTTTATTAATATAAAAAAAAATTAAATTATTTGATATCTGAATATCAGTTATAGTATTACATATTAGAAAATCTTAAATAGTTGGGGAAAAAAACAAATTAGAAAACTGCAAACCGTTTAACCATATAAGATTTGTAGAAAATTCGGGAAAAACTGGTATTTAAGCTTATTTGTGAAATATCCAATCTGTCTTTTTTGCACGACAGTGTACTGTATTTCTAGTGCATGTTAAAAAGAAATAATTTCTATCCAATATATTATTACATCAAAAGTTTAACATAATACATGTAAATAGAAAAATTATTCTTGTGAATTAAAAAAACTTTATTTTCAAAATTCGAAAAATTTATTTTCAATATTCAAAAAATTTATTTTCTGTGGCTAAATGTAAATGAAAAACTTATTTTCTTGATTTAAAAACCCCCTTTATTTTCAAAATGTTATTTTCAACATTCAAATTTTTATTTTCAAAATTTATTTCTAAACAGCTATTTTATTGTGATATGAATGCGGCCACCCAGTATATCTATCAAGATAAGCTAGATAAAAATAGCATCTCAAGTACAATTTCTAAATGACTCTTTAATCCAAGCATTAGACATGTAGACTTACAACTATAAAATTGCCCAATTAGCTTAAACGTCTGGCAGGGGTGGTTAGATGATTGATAGGAATTTTTTTAGGAGAACGGTTTTATAAAATATAATTCTTGCTGCCTAAAATGTAACATGTTATCTTGTCATAATTCTAAAGTATTAAATTTTAATTCCTTAATCCATTTGATTCATTAACTTTGTATCATATCCTTGATCTAGAATTCTCCCGAAAACTATGGCTTTGAATATCAAAAATGTTGTTATTGATCTACATCCTTTGTATAATAGTTTTCATCTATTTGCATATATAATACATTGTGCAGACTATTGGTATACAATATTCTTAGTCTTACTATCTAGGACATAATGAATCATAAGACAGATTTCTGCCTTGGCTTGTGGCATTAGGTTTTGTATCTGAAATATTTATTGCATTTGCAAGGCCATGAAAGAAACTGAGCAAAATGCCTTTCAATTTCTATCTAGGAATTTTATCTCTGAAGTTGAACGAACTGTTGACTGTTTGCCGAAAATAGTTCATTTTATTGATTGTTCATTGAAAAACCCCAAGCTGGTCTTTTAGTTGCAGCTTGTCAATTCACAAGACCCATAGCCAACAGATGTTGTGTGTACATGTACATGTACTGTTGTCGATTCGTGTAGGGCCTACATGATAGCACTTTCACATCACCCTAATTGCAAGCTAAAGAAAATTCAATTTACCGTTTTCTGGAATTAACACTATGCGCTGTATTATTTTTTTGCCACAAAACATATTATTATTATTGTCTTTTATTTCCTAGGTTTGCTGATATAATCCTCCAAAATATATAGGCTAGTTTCGTGGAAAGAACATTTAACATTTTGATTCGGTGCCAAATTCAACTGTATGCACGGTACCGTGAACGACTGAACCGTCCTCAAAATTCCTGAATATTTATTGAACTGAAAGTTGCGCAGTTATTTTTCTGCATTTTCTACCTTTAAAAAATGAATTAACTTACCTGTATGTAAACCTTGAATCGTCCGACACGTGGCGCCGATATCTCCCTTTGCTGAAAAATCAAAAATCAAAACAAATCTTTTAACTGAAATTGGAATTTGCAGGCACTATTACCAGTAAACAAAGTCAAAAATTGGCACTGGCAGGATTTCGGCCGACGTTTTAACACTTCTGCGTCGTTTGCAATGGCAGTCTTATTTCTAAAATTAGTGTTAGATATATTTCTTTGAATAAATTTTGTTAACATGTAACTTACTTCAACGGGTTCCATATTTTCCTTACGAATTAAAACAACACAATAAAGATGCACGCTAGTAACGATGCCTTTCTTGAATCTAACACAAAGCTGTTGATACTATTTACTCGAAGAGCGACGCTCAAGGTAGACTCGATTATCAAACCTAAACATTCTATTTCAATATAGTGAAAAGTCAAAAAAGGTGATATTCGAGACTTAGCCAAAGCGGGACTCTCGATATCTCATTTGCATACGGAAACCATCTCCGGCACGCCCCCGTTAAGTTACGGAGAACCCAGATTTATTGTTCCATATAAATTATCTTTACTAATGACTACTGTAATTGTATTTTGCTGTATTTTATCCATTTAAGATTGTCGATTCAGTATTAAGTATTTTTTGTGGATCATGAATTAATTTCACATTCTACCCAGAGTTCCCGGATACGAAAATAATCAATATGGCGGTGTTTGTAAACAAAATTTAATATTCATTATTTACACTGAGAAAACGACACTTTCCATACAGTTTTATGTAAACTTTATTTGATAAGCACCAGCAAGTATGTATATATTTTATAATGTAAACGTTAAAAGCTGTCTTATTAACCTTTTTTTAACATTTTCAGCAAAAATCGATGTTGTTTACCGTTACCTAGACAATTCCAATATGTCAGCCTCCATGTCTTGTAATTGTATGTATGGCTTTTTGCTATTATCTGAAATTCTAACAGTAGTCGACCAACACATAGCCCAATTTCATGAGTTGAAATTGATTGAACAGCGCTGTAATTTCAATAATTTTTCATATTTTTTTTTTAACTGTTTTTGAAAATGATTTTTATCTAGGCCTAGAAAAAGATATATTATTACCGGTATCTCAAATCAAGTCAATAACTGTCTCTCTGAGTTGACAATGTTATGTATGTATGTCCTCTGACAGTTCCTGTCACTGTCGGGCCTTATTATATAGCTGAAATATGTAACTGCAGTAAAATACCGCTCTTCCCCAATGTGTTCCCAGGCTTTAGAACACTACTGTCTGAACTATGGTAAATAATAAACGGATTTCTTCGATTATAAACAAACTGTTTAAGTTTGGTTATTATAAACTTACCTGTGTGTTTAAAATCAACTCCGGTTATATAAAATCCATTGCACAATTAAATACCACAACTAATTAACTAGGTTCTCTCTTGAAAAATTGAACTCCCAACAACATCGACATGCGAAAATGGAGGGGAAACCCTAAATGGAGGCTGGTTACATCACCCAACACAATTTGGCGACCTATTCGGCTAGCGACCTATTCAACCAATCCAGCTGGCAACCTATTCGTTGGCAACCTATAATCTGAAAGGTAATTGAATAAGCTTTCCAAAAACTATTAGTAAAAGTTGGCACAATCATATTTAAGGGGCGCGCTCTAAATGTAAAGATAAACCTGTAAATTCGGACCATCATACAAAATTGTGAGCATAAAGCTATATATATTCAGAGCACCCGGCTATATATATATATTCGGAAAGGTGATTAAATAAGCTATCCAAAATTTATTAGTAAAAGTTGGCACAATCATATTAAAGGGGTGTGCTCTCATCCTAAACATAGCCAATTTTTCAAATTTAGAATATTAAAAAAATGGCAATGTTTAGGATGAGAGCGCATCCCTTTAATATGGTTGTGCCAACTTTTACTAATAGTTTTTAGAAAGCTTATTTAATTACCTTTCAAAATATATAGCTGGATACTCAGAATTTTGTACGTTGACCCGAATTTTGACTCAAAATATTACAGTATTCTACTTTCGTTTGATAGAGGTTAAGATGGATTTTATTGGTTGATAAAAATAGATGAGTTTGGGCGATCTTTGAATTTATTCTGAATAGGTTGCCAACGAATAGGTTGCCAACTGGATTGGTCGAATAGCTCGCTAGCCGAATAGGTCGCCAAATTGTGTTCGGTGACGTAACCAGCCTCCATTTGGGGTTTCCCATCCATTTTCGCATGTCGATGTTGTTGGGAGTTAAATTTTCAAGAGAGAACCTAGTTAATTAGTTGTGGTATTTAACTGTGCAATGGATTTTATTTAACCGGAGTTGATTTCAAACACACAGGTAAGTTTATAATAACCAAAGTTAAATAGTTTATTTATAATCGAGGAAATCCGTTTATTTTTTACCATAGTTCAGACAGTAACTTTCTATTTTTCACCATGATTTTTTTAATTTTCTACTAAAAGGAATCATTTATCAATATATTGGACACAAACTTTAATTTTGATTATTCAAAACAATTTTAAAGTAGAATTACTGATGAAATAAACATGCGGTCTGCGCATGTTCGGGTCTCGTAATGGCTGTCATATCAAACTAATTTTGGGTTTTTTTAAATCGCATAATTATACTTTAAAATAGTTTTTGTGTTGGCTGTGGCAAGAAATGATTCCTGTAACGAATAAATTAGAATAAAGGTGAAAAATAGTAGGTAAGGAATCCAAAATAGCCTTAGAACAAAGTGGGGAAGAGCGGTATTTTCATATTGCAGCTATATTATAGGAACTGTCAGTGGACATCGTCCGCTCAGAGACAGTTCCTTCTATGAATGACTAAAATTATAAAATTAGTACACATTATATATAGCAAACTTACAAAACAAGAGCCTGCAGAGGTGGTTTTTTTTAGTAAAACTAAAAATCACTGTGGCCACAACCCTTGACAACAAGACTACGCATCTTTTGTGACATCCTGTTTTACATCGTTTGTGAAATCACTTCCCAGGTCCTTGATGAGGAATATGAACTTCAAATTAGACAATTTATTAAATGCATAGGGCATATAAGTGGTCAGGTAAAATGACAGTTGCCTACTTTAAGTACCTCTGATGTGACAACAAAACATATTCTTGTTGGTTGACATGTGTTGATATTATACGTCACACCATGGACCTTATAATAAGTTACCGCGACTTATCTCAAATTACAGCGTGGCACCCATCGTTGGTTAGACTATTAAGCCGTTGCCAGTCCATGTATTATAAGGTCCATGGTCACACTAATTGATATCAGGGGTGGGTGGGTTAGATCAATTTGACAAGACCAAACACATAATTTCCTCAAGGCCAAGAGGGATAAACAGGGCTAACCTTAGCTGCAATTTTTAACCCAGATAATTCTTATCTACAGCTGCACTATTCAACTCTTTGCATGGAAATAAGTGATTTTGTTACAAATAGTGAAGAGGGGAACACTGAAATCTTAATCTTATCACTGAACAGTTTTTCTGTATTTTCGAATGATATAATATCACATGATTCTGGTACGGCGACCATTTTAACTGAACAAAAATTTTGCATAGCAGTTGGGTAAAATCAAATCATATAATCATGCGATAAGGTTTCACCTTCATTTCAATTAGAATTGGTTTATTAAAAATAAAAGCTATGTACAGTACAGTTTGGGCGAAGTGTAATTGGAAATTTTAAAAGGGAGTTATAGGGCAGTAACTTTTCTGTAGTCAAATGACTACAAAACTTGTGCAAAGGAAGGCCTTAGGACGGTCCACTACTGGAGTAAGATGTACAATGTAAGGCAGTAGTGGAACCATTTCTAGGCTAAACGTAACCTGAAACCAAGACCTAGCCCTATACCTTATGCTAACCCAAACTCGAAATCCTCGACAGCAATCACATGCTCTAACACGGTTTACATCTAGGTGACCTTGAGAAAATATGCATCTAACCTTATCAAATAGAGCTGGGTGGGGTGGGAGAGATACATTTAGGTCCATCATTTAAAATCTTCCATCACAATTTATTATTAAAGTAAAGTTTTTATCACTGGTACTTCTTCATTTTGTCTGATATTTCTTTTTTCTTTTCTGATTACCTTTTGTGTGGAGTGGAGGTTAAACCCCTCTCTCTCTCTCTCTCTCTCTCTCTCTCTCTCTCTCTTTAACTACTGCATGAATTCTTATGGAATGTTCTTGCTTTTTATTTATTTTATTAAGTCTAGCACCACAAGTATTACATTTGTATAAGAAATCTATCAGCATGGCTTTAAGTCACGGTCAGATACTACAGCACTGTTCATGTATATTAGACACATATGATAGTGGCATGGTTTCTGTAGAAGAACATATTCAACAATATTTTGAAAATAACCAGGTAAAATAATATGTGTGTTTGTTTCTAATATATTTCATAATTTAAGATTACTGACTATAAAATGTTTAAAACAGTTAATCCTATAGTTAGCAATTAGTAGGACATTAAACCCCATTTCATTTCTATATGTTTTTAAAGGCACAATAACACTCTTGCTGGCTTGACAGGTCCAGAAAAAAAAATAACCTTATTCTAACTACTAGATGTTTAAGTGTTCTACCTGTTGTGTAAATTATCTATTACACCCTATTTTACTTGTCCAGAGGGTTCGAAAATATTTTAAAATCTAAGTTACATTTAAAAGGTTTACATGTACGTAAAGCTTTGAAAACCATGTGGTTGAATTTTTTAAATTCGGTGTGTTAAGATGAAATTTGTATCGTCAGTTAATTGGAATATTGTAAAATAGTACAAATTGTTTACCAGAATAATGATTGGGACATATTATTCAGTTACAACAAGAGTGTTATTGGGCCTTTAAGATTGATAATAATGATAATCCTGCTTTAAATATTGGTATAATAATTTACAAGTCTTTATGTATTTCAATTCAGAACAGTATGTTGTAATCTTAATTCTTCTAATGTCAATGATTTCTTTCTTTATATGGCAGTCCATTCTTTCAATGATATATCTCTTTATATGGCAGTCAATTCTATTTTTTTTTTTACTTCCTTCTGAAACTGTGATTGATTGAGCCTGACAAAGTCTCAATTTGTGCCTGACAAAATCTCAATTCAGCCTGACAGTGTCATTGCCCAAACATGCACTATTCCATTTTCTATTTTAACTGAACATTAATATTTAATCAATAATAATGAACCTATTTTTTTAGATTTTAGAAGAAGATATTGTAACATTTGTTATTGAAGTATTCTCTGGTTGTGTTAGATATTCATCAGTTATTAAAGTTGTTATAGATGGTTTCTATATAAAAGATGGTAAAATAGCATTAAGGGCTGAGCAAGGACTCTATTCAGGTACATAGTGCATATGTTATTATTATTATTCAGTCTTTTTAAATTTGGGTGAGGAACCAGAGGACCCGGAGAAAACCCATGAGGTTGGACAGGTGACCAACTCGTCATCTCATATAAGCGGGAAGTCAAAAACCACATCACTTTACTTAAGGAAAGACCTTATGATCTAAATTGCATGCCTCAGACCATCGGCCACCTGACCCACCAGATTTAAAAAATGAGAGAGGGAGGAAAAAATAGGGTTTTACTTCTAATCAACACAAACTAGGTCATTTCGGGACTAACACATCATGGTTCAATTTTATTCCAATAAAACTGTATCAGTCTTTAGCAGTGGGAGGAAACTGGAAGACCTGGAGAAATCCCACAAGGTTGTCACATACAACTTGGAAATCAAAACCATGTCAGTTGACTCAATGACAGACCTTATGATACAGTGCGCACTTGCTAACCATTTCCCCCCCCCCCCATAGAAATGAAATTTAAATTGTTTGTCTCATCATGACCAAAGTATTGTACTGACAAAAATTTTAACCCAACTCAATTCTGTAATATAGTGAAAAAATACTGTTGATAGATTTATGTCATATTTATTATAAAATAATATTTTATTTGGACCTAAACATGCAGTTTTGTTGTGTATTTGTTGCATTATTCAATTTGTCGTATCAATTATAACTTATTGTTTGACATAAACATACAAATATTTTTAGAAAAAAACATAATTAGAGAACTAGAATAAAATGTATTTGATGCATTATTTATTATTTAATTTGACATATTTATTATAACTTATTATTTTATGTGGACATAAACATGCAAAATTATTTAGTAGAAACATAATAATAGAACTCGAATAGATGATATACATTTCGTAAAAGTCACGATTATTTAAATTTATGGCCATTTATGCAGGTTCTTCATGATTCCTTAATTCTGCGGATGTATGGAAATATTTATCGTTTCTGATATGCCTATAATAAATTTAATAAAAATATAGAAATACTTTAATATTTATTTTATTTATTTTGTATTTTCAGTTCTATGTTATCTCATCTTGTTTAGATTAGATGAACTCGGTGTTTCACAATTAAGAAAATTTATATACTCACAGGATATTAACAGAATTTATAAGGTAACAGATTTTAATCACTGATGTCATTTTTAATAAAGATGTTTTCGGTAGCGGTCCCAGTGGTGTCTACCAAGTACTGGTACATTGTTTTTTTATCATGGAAATGGTACTTGATAATAAAAGCTTTCTTGTCAAAACTTCAAACACTCTTAACTTTGCTCAGAATAAAATAATTTTACTGAAATTTTCAATATTTTAATTTTCCACTCTCTTTTTTGGAACGGACAGCTCTTTATCTCAATCTTACATAATGAATCTTTAAAGTACTTGTAGCCATTTTTTAAAAGCAGAAATCTTTTAATTAATTATATCTATATTTCTCTCCAAAGCTTTTGAACTTCTTCCTGGATGAGAAAAATTTATTAACTTGGATTCAAGATAAATGGTGCAGTCTTTATGAGAACAGTTTTGTACAGACCGTTCTTCTGTCTCCTTTGATGAGGTATATAGAAACTTTTTACTTATTGGACACCCATTTTGATTGGGCATTAAAATACAAATAAAGGACACCACAGACGTATAGTAAGCAGTTTGGTTGTGTAAAATACAAAACCTTTGAAAAGTTCATTGACTCGAAAGACAAAATAGTAAGCAAATACACAGTATTGAAAAATAATTTACATAACCTATAAAAAGTTTTTGGACCCCACAGACAAAATAGTTAGCATTTTGGTTGTGTATTGAATTTGACAAACAACCTACATAACCTATTAGAATGTCATGGACTCTAGAGACAAAAGAGTAATCAATTAGAGAACTATCAAATCAAGTACATGTATTAGAGATTAAATTGAATGCTTGTGACAAATTTATTTGGTTTTTTCTCCTAGAAGCCACATAGGTAGGTTCATACTTTAGTTTTCAATCTGATTAAAACATACAGATCCTAGTTTTATATTTTAAACTTTCATTATTACTTGTCTTTACTACATTAGGATCTGGAAGAGCTCTTATCATTGAAGTGTTCTGGATGATGTTAGGGATTAGCCAATGAAACGGTCTGTTACGACGAGCTTTTGGCCTTTTAATGCACGGAACTGTTGGTAAACCACTAGAAAGAAACGTCAACTAATAATCAATGTCTGTTGTCATAGGGTCAAAAGCCACTCCTTTGACCTCCGACTTGAACTCCCACTATGACTTGTCAGATCTTCATGTGGTCACATGGTGTAGGCCATCGAAAGCATAAATAAACGAAACGAAAGATAGATCTGTAATCAGATTGATAACCTTCAGGTGTAAAATCAAAATTACTAATTATTTATTTCTGTTAATGTATATAATTTGTATTCCATTTCTACTAGAACAAAATTGTCTTTAAGTTAAGAGGCATTTAGGAACTGGATAGAGCAATAAACTATAATACATACTTATAGAAAAACAATTACGGATTTATTTAGGGAACGTTTCCAAGGTAACGTTGAGAGAATACTCTTCGAAAGTCGCCCCAATAAAAAAAGTAGCTGTTTTTCCATAAATATGTGTTATTGTAGTTTATAGAACTAAATTGATCTCTTTTTATTATTATTATTATTATTATCTAATTGAAACTTACCTGAAATTTCTCCATTATATTTCTTCTTTTAGCACTTCACATTTACATTATAACGTAAAAAAAATAACCAAGCAAGTCAGTTTATATATTGTAAATGATTGTATATAGATAGTATATCTAAGATATATATCAGTTATCAGAGATGAAATGGAGTTAGGACCGTATTTTATCTAATCAATGAATGTCTCTAAGACATGTTATCATACATTATATCATATATATGTCAAGAGGCCTAGATTGCATGCACAAATTGACAATGTAATCTATTCAAAGATTATAGAGTACTTGTAGGCCTACCGGTACTTTATATTCTTTCTTTTTTTTGAATTTCTGAAGATATGAAATGAAATGGGATTTAACACATACTATTCTGCTCCAATGGGCCATATACAGTGTGCTATGAGGGAAACTTTGCCTGTGCAGCGGCACTATGGCCCACTCTTATATCGAATTCCAACTGCCAAGAGATATTTTACTTGCATTCAAATGTATACACAGGAACTCTTTTTTTGTGTCCCATCCAAATGACTAGACAGCTGTCCTTGACAGGGAGTCAACTGGCATGGTTTCGAATCCCTGGTTTACGTGACAAGGATTAGGGTCGCCTGTCAAACCTTGTTGGTTTTCTCTGGGTCCTCTGGTTACATCCCACTGCTAAAAACCCCTACACGCAAGCGAATTATTGAAATAAAATTAAAAACAATATGTTGGTCCCGAAATGACCTAGTTTTTGTTGACTGGACGTTAAACCCCATTTCTCTTGCTGCAGATCTTTTTCAAAATTTGGTATTTTCGAGTAAATATCCCAAGCTATAGACAAATTATTCTGTTTGCTAATAATC
The DNA here is from genome assembly GCA_917208275.1 of Patella pellucida. Classification (NCBI taxonomy): domain Eukaryota; kingdom Metazoa; phylum Mollusca; class Gastropoda; family Patellidae; genus Patella; species Patella pellucida. The sequence goes on from OU795039.1 coordinate 72,743,436, forward strand.
GCTGTCAAATTTACCATAATATTAAAGCATAAGTAAATTCTGGGATTAACCCCTGCCCTCAGAATCTTTTGTACATTTAAGGCTGTAACTTTTTCTGTCGGCTCACACTCATGTTTATTAATATATACATTAAGCACTCGCTAAAGAAAAGAGGTCCGACAATCTATGCGTTCGTCCTTTGACGTCACTCGAGCAGACAGTCCTAATCATCAGACTACCAATTAGTGACATCCTTACATTTTTGTCCCGTCAGCGCTCCATGGATTTTTTTCAGTGATTGGCTACCTGTTATAATTTAGTGCTCTATCCATTTACTAAAAAGTTTACTATGTTGTTCATAGTGATGTTACTATTTTATTTATGTTTCCATTTTAATGTATATTTTCTATGTTTTTTTTGAAAGATGGCATCCCGAGTTATTAGATTTGTTAAATCAAATGAAAGATAGAATAGAAAATAAAGTTAAAGCTAAGAAGAAACAGACACCAACTACAGGTAATCATTTACTTGTTCTTATCTGGGGAGATGCTGTGACTCAGTGAGTAAGATGTTGGCTAGCTAACCTGGAGGCTAATATCTTCGCTCATAATAAGAGTAATTTGAATGGAATTTTCAAATTTTCATTTTACATTATCTATTTTCGAACTATTATAACAAGAATGACCAACTCTTTATTAAACTCTTAACTAATGTATCTTTAAGATAAGCGGTTGAACGGAGACATCTACAAAATTTCACATCTTCCTTGATGAATAGATATATTTATTTTTGTCATTTTGATTCCTCTATAATTAAAATAAACATCTTGGAGAGCAATAATAGATGTAAATCGTTGAAAAATGACATTAAACTCCACGCGAATAAGAATAAATCTTGGAGAAGCACGACGTTTAAAAGTAGCTAATGAAACTTAATGCTGGTGTAAATGTAAAAAACAATATGAAATGACAATTACTTCGCAAGGATTCTCAAGTCTTCATTATTTATTCTTCTCAATCTCTATAAATACCATTTTAAACAACAAAATTAAAAAATCAAATTAAATGAGGGTTTAATGTCCTATTGTTCTGCTCCGAACTTGGCTTCTGAAGACAGACATACGCCATACAGTTTGCTATGAGTGCTCTTTTTCCTGTCAGCTTCAATACGGCCTACTAATATATCGAATTCCAACAGCCAAGGGTTCTCTTATGTGAACACCATGTGTACACGCAAACTCTTTTTTGGTCATATTCAAATGACAATATTGTCCCTTGCCAGGCTAACAAGGGGAAACCACACCAGAAAATCCAAACAAACCTTAAGATTTATACATTACGCAAGAGTAAAATCTGCCTATTGTCAATCGTTTTGGCTTCAAATGTCATATAAATTATTGATTAGGCATTTATTTACATGACAATCCCATAATCAACTTTCTAGGCCATCGATGGCCAAGATATTTCATGGATGAGATCATGTGTGTCATTTAATAATTTAACTTTTAAATAATCAAGGCTTTGTTTATTTTTGTAATAATGGTACTTGGCAATCAAGAACATTTCTTAGGCTACATTTTCTTAAAATTTCAACTATTCATAACTTTGCTCGAAATAAAGTAATTAGTATACTTATTTTTGTTATATATTTGAACCATTATAGCAAAAATGGCCAACCCTTTCTCTAAATCTTACATAATGCATTGGGGGGGGAGGGATGACGGAATGGTTTGTGCATGCACGTTTAAGGTCTGTGAATAATCAACTGAAGTAGGGTTGCCTGTCAAACCTCTGGTTACCTATGCTAAATACCCCTACACACAAGCGAATTATTGAAATAAAATGAGTTAGTCCCAAAATGACCTAGTTTATGTAAAGTGGATGTTAAACTCTCTCTCTCTCTCTCTCTCTCTCTCTCTCTCTCTCTATCTCTCTGTCTCTCTCTCTCTGTTTGGTGCATAATAGGAGGTTAAACCCCATTTCATTCATTCATTCTCTCTCTTTCCCACTCTCTATCCTCTCTTCTTTCTCTCTCTCCTCTCTCTCCATAATGCAACTAGTTGAAGCTGATTGTTAATACTCTCTCTCTCTCCATAATACATCTAGTTGAAGCTGATTGTTAATACTCTCTCTCTCTCCATAATACATCTAGTTGAAGCTGGTTGTTAATACTCTCTCTCTCTCTCTCCATAATGCATCTAGTTGAAGCTGATTGTTAATACTCTCTTTCTCTCCATAATACATCTAGTTGAAGCTGATTGTTAATACTCTCTCTCTCTCCATAATACATCTAGTTGAAGCTGGTTGTTAATACTCTCTCTCTCTCTCTCCATAATGCATCTAGTTGAAGCTGATTGTTAATACTCTCTTTCTCTCCATAATACATCTAGTTGAAGCTGATTGTCAATACTCTCTTTCTCTCCATAATACATCTAGTTGAAGCTGGTTGTTAATACTCTCTCTCTCTCTCTCCATAATGCATCTAGTTGAAGCTGATTGTTAATACTCTCTTTCTCTCCATAATACATCTAGTTGAAGCTGATTGTTAATACTCTCTCTCTCTCCATAATACATCTAGTTGAAGCTGGTTGTTAATACTCTCTCTCTCTCTCTCCATAATGCATCTAGTTGAAGCTGATTGTTAATACTCTCTTTCTCTCCATAATACATCTAGTTGAAGCTGATTGTTAACACTCTCTCTCTCCATAATGCATCTAGTTGAAGCTGATTGTTAATACTCTCTCTCTCTCTCCATAATACATTCTAGTTGAAGCTGATTGTCAATACTCTCTTTCTCTCCATAATACATCTAGTTGAAGCCGATTGTTAATACTCTCTCTCTCTCTCCATAATACATTCTAGTTGAAGCTGATTGTCAATACTCTCTTTCTCTCCATAATACATCTAGTTGAAGCTGATTGTTAATACTCTCTCTCTCTCTCCATAATGCATCTAGTTGAAGCTGATTGTTAATACTCTCTCTCTCTCTCCATAATACATCTAGTTGAAGCTGATTGTTTATACTCTCTCTATCTCTCCATAATGCATCTAGTTGAAGCTGATTGTTTATACTCTCTCTCTCCATAATACATCTAGTTGAAGCTGATTGTTTATACTCTCTCTCTCCATAATACATCTAGTTGAAGCTGATTGTTAATACTCTCTATCTCTCCATAATACATCTAGTTGAAGCTGATTGTTAATACTCTCTCTCTCTCCGTTATGCATCTAGTTGAAGCTGATTGTTTATACTCTCTCTCTCCATAATACATCTAGTTGAAGCTGATTGTTAATACTCTCTCTCTCTCCATAATACATCTAGTTGAAGCTGGTTGTTAATACTCTCTCTCTCTCCATAATACATCTAGTTGAAGCTGATTGTTTATACTCTCTCTCTCCATAATGCATCTAGTTGAAGCTGATTGTTAATACTCTCTCTCTCTCTCCATAATACATCTAGTTGAAGCTGATTGTTTATACTCTCTCTCTCCATAATACATCTAGTTGAAGCTGATTGTTAATACTCTCTCTCTCTCTCCATAATACATCTAGTTGAAGCTGATTGTTAATACTCTCTCTCTCTCCATAATGCATCTAGTTGAAGCTGATTGTTTATACTCTCTCTCTCCATAATACATCTAGTTGAAGCTGATTGTTTATACTCTCTCTCTCTCTCCATAATGCATCTAGTTGAAGCTGATTGTTTATACTCTCTCTATCTCTCCATAATACATCTACTTGAAGCTGATTGTTAATTGGCAGAATGATTTATTTGAACTGTGATTATCTTTGATGAAATAGGGCTTCTTATGATCAAGTTCTAAATACATATGATTGTTTTTATGTCAATACAAAATATCAAAAATTTGTTGAAAGGCTTCCATTTTGAATTGCTGGTGTGGTTGGATGTCAGTTGTGATGCTTCAGTCACATTCTGTATGCACTGGCGTTTGATTCAGTAGGCGTTGAGAAGCACTGCAAGTTGCATATCAACCCAAATCTATCAATGTGAAAGATTTTTTTATTTGATTATCAATATTTGTTGCAGAAAGGGTAATGCTTTCTTAAAGTACAACATTGTTGCCAATCATATTACACATATATGATAGAACTGGTTAAATAGGGAAGTGATAAGAAAAGTAGAAAAATCCTGTGCATTCCCCTGCTTTTATTCATTTTTTTCTTAATAAAAACATTGTAATTTGTTCATTATCTTTTATCTACTGAGAGCCAATTCTTTTTTTGAATTGTCAGATATTTTCTCACCGTCTCATATAATAACTTGTCATCGTCAACGGAATTATCAGTGAAATGAAATTCGATCGTGTGTCGTTTGTCACTTGTTACTTCAGTCAGTTATATAGACAGGGCCGGATTAACCATGGGGCACCATGAGGCACAGGCCCCAGGGCCCCCCACATTAGGGGGCCCCCCACAAAAAATATCAGTTGCGTCCAGCCCCCTACTCTAGAAATGCCATCATTTCATATAACTCGCATTTATCACCAGGGCCAGATTAACCATGGGGCATCATGGGTCAAAGGCCCCAGCCCCCCCCCCCCCACTTTTTAGGGGCCCCCACAAAAAATCTCAGTTGCGTCTAGCCCCCCTACTCTAGAAATGCCATCATTTTATAGCCCTTGCATGGATTGGTCCACTGAAATAACGCCAGAATGCGCTTATTTTGTGGCAGAATTTTTTTTTTTTCTGGGGGAGGTACTTCTAAATGGCCCCACACAAGCGCCTGAAATGCCAGGAAATCATGTTTCCAGGCCTCCAATTTCAGAAAATTTCCAGAAAAATAAGGCGCTCCCTGCAAAAAAATAGACAACCTTTCAATTATAAAATAACACACTTGATTATGATCACATAGTGATGTTCCTAAGGCACTGATAAGTCGGTTGGTTTTAATGGTGCCTACACCTGTGGAGGCTATCGGGCGCCACCAAAGGCGCGGACCCAAGGTGCGGACCCAAGGTGCGGACACCAGGAGCAAGTGCCTCTCCCAAAAAATCTGCCGCCATATAAAATACAAAATTGCTACTCAGATATCACCCCAATGGCAGAAAAACGTGTTTCCTGCATCGTTATTTTCAAAATTTTCTGGGGGAGGACCCCAGACAAGGTTGCCGCCCCCATAGGTGAAGGGCCTCTCCTATCACCTCTTTGTCGGCGCCTGACCGACCACATGACATTAAAGGGTTCGTTTTGGTCGCCCTTATTCACATTTGACAGGAGGACCTTGTTGGTCTTTGGGAGTGCCGCCACCAAAGGACATGATTAGAGAATTTCGTCTGGTCGCCCTATCAACGTCGCCTTATGGTGTTTCGGACTAGTCCTAGTTTAGAGGATAAGGAGTTGCTCATTTTGGTGTGCTTGACATCAAAATGAGAAATAGCGCTGCCGAAATTGACACACGGGAGCGACGTTGATTGCAGCTCCAAGTGGGTGGAAAACGCGTTTGTGACAGCCTAATTTTCAAATTTTTCGGGGGGAGGGGCTTCCAGAGTCCAGACCCCAACCAGACCCAACCCCCACGTACACACCCGCGACGTTCTGCACTCAGTAACTCGGGCATTCTATAGGCGTCCCCAACATTCTGCTACACCCCCACTTTTACAATCCTACATACGGCCCTGCCCCAGACCCCCTTGCAGGGCTTCGCGCCTTCGACGCTCGCGGTTGGTGATCAGGGCCCCCCACATTTTCCAGGCCCCAGGGCCCCAACCATGGTTACCGGTAATCCGGCGTTGTATATAGGGGATAACTTGTGTTTGTCATGTTTGTCGTCACTTCCTGTTTATTCAAGTGTTTGTTACACATCTCGGTAGCAATGATCTCTGTGTTAAAATTATATTTGGAATGTATTAAACCAGTTCTTTATATATATGTAATAATGACTGACACCAATATTGTCCTTTAAAGGGATATTAGCACTTTGGAGGTCTAAATTGAATACAAAAATTGTGACCAATCAGTAAATCATTTGCTGAGATATTTCGTTTCCCATCCTTTACCATTGACATGGGGAAATGTCTGATATTTTATGTGACCCAGACCAGTTGGTTTTTTGTACCCCCAAAAGATAAACATACCCACCCACCCACACAATTATCCAATTTACATACATGAATTTTATTTTACTATTTATATTTATTACAGAAGTTAAACCATTTAATATCACCCAACCACGTGCTAGACAGATACCTTTACCAGAAGCAGTAAGTAGAAGAATTCAATTCAATTACAGTCGCTGCATGTCATTATCAATCTGATTAAAACAAGGGTATCAGGTGGCTAAGTGGTTAAGGTGCTGGCTCGCCTGGAGGTCTGGTGTTCAATCCCTGCATTGGCCGAGAGAGTTGCCCCTTGTCAGTGATGCAGATGGAGGGCTTGACATGGACAGCTGCCTAGTCGTTTTGATGGTACAAAAAACGGGATCCTGGGTACACATTGGCGTGCATGTAAAAGTTCCCTTGGCAGTTGGAATTCAGTTGCTGTCTGGGCAAAAATTTCCCTCATAGCACACTGTATGGCGGATGCCCGTCTTTAATTAGCCAAGGTTAGGTGCATAAGCGTAGGGCGTTAAACCCCATTTCATTCATTCTGATTAAAACACAGATCCTATTTTTTATAGTTCAAAATTTTGTTTTACTCGTCTTTACTAAACTAGGATCTGGAAGAGTTGTTATAATATGTGACTTGCCGTAGCTAACTGAGTCGCTTGTCGCAAATGTAGATTCTGCGAAAGAGTACAATAATGGTACAGTGGGTCTAAATTTTCCAAATTCATATTTGCTAAATTTATCTTTAATGGCCACATTTAATAAAAGTTTAATTTTCATGAAAAGAACATCTTTAGTGTTCAAAAATTGCATTTTATAAAAGGCGATCCGGAATAAAGCAAAACAATCATTTATTTACTTGCCGTTAAAAAAAAAAGATTAAATCTAGAGTTGTCCTTGAAACAGCTTTAATAGTTTTATACAACACAATCACACACTTATACATTAATTACAATACCAAGTAGATTACTGTGTATAATAATATATAATTGTATAGTGCAGTTATTCAATCCACAAGGCAATGATCCAGGCACCAGACAATTTAGGATTGTTAATGATAATGACTAATGAATGAATCATTAATTGTATATGTGCCATAATATTATACAGTGTTTCTCGATGATTTAAAAAAATGAAAAAGAATTGGGGCTTTTATGTCGTTAAAAAGAACACAAATATTTGTATAAAATGTATTTTATTGGGGTTCAAGTTTTTAAGACAATTCTTGATCTTCGATTTTGAATTTTTTTTTTTTACAGATTCCAAAAGTAGCTGCTCATAAACCTGTACCAAAACACATCTACAGAACACCGTCAGAATTAGATACGTTAAATCTAGTAAAAGAGGCTAACAGAAGAAAGGCTGAGGTAATCTACACTTTAGTTCTTATTCGTTATAATTTGAAGTTGTGATCCTAGATACAAACAAGGAATTAACTAATTGAACCGAGCTGAAACCCAGTGTATGTCAAAATCCGACTGAAGGGTGTCAATATAGTGATCCATCCTGGCCGATTGAGTGTATAAACTGCATTTCTTTCCCTCACATAAAAATTACAAGATGAACTGTGTTTACTGTTGGTTAATTCTTTGAAATATGTGAACACTTTTTTTCATGTCATGTAAATTGACTGAATGTTAATTGGCAAATAGAATCAAGCCTTTTCTTAATGTTTTCCTCTGCCCTAGCAGAATTTTCGCAGTATCTGTTAAGAGAAAGTGAATTCCACGCTTCAGTATCCGTTAAGAGAAAGTGAATTCCATGCTTCAGTATTTGTTAAAAGAAAGTGAATTCCACGCTTCAGTATCCGTTAAGAGAAAGTGAATTCCATGCTTCAGTATCCGTTAAGAGAAAGTGAATTCCATGCTTCAGTATCCGTTAAGAGAAAGTGAATTCCATGCTTCAGTATCCGTTAAGAGAAAGTGAATTCCATGCTTCAGTATCCGTTAAGAGAAAGTGAATTCCACGCTTCAGTATCCGTTAAGAGAAAGCCACACTTCAGTATCCATTAAGAGAAAGTCACACTACAGTCTCCGGGAGCCTTATACTTTGATACAGTTTAAGTTAACATTCAATATTGTATTTCCAATCTGTAAAAAAAGTTGGACAATTCCTAGTAGTGACATGAAATACATTCCAAATAGTTAAAGGGGAGTAACTCTTTTTTTAAAACTTAATGAATATTACTGCAAACACAGTTATTCAGTGTTATTTTATCATTCTTCTTCTAGGAACATTTAATGGAAGCTTCAAGAATGCAGTTTGCCTGTGCTAATACAGAGAAGTCAGAAAAAACTAAAGAAATAATGTCAAATATAATGGCAGAGCAAGATGCCAGATTAGATTTTGATAAAAATAAGATTAACCGAGCTCCACCTGTTGTAAGTACTGTAGTAGATCAATGTTGTTATTAGTCTCGGTATCCCCAGTGGTATCGTTCCATTTTTATTCAGTTATACTCTGGGTAAGACGCTGGCTCGCAAGTCTGGTGGTCAGGTATTCCGATCCCTGCATTGGCCGAGAAAGTTCATTCAGATTTTCTGACGTGGTTCCCCCTTGTCAGGGATGCTGGACTAATGGCCTGACAAGGACAGCGGTCTAGCTGTTAGGATGGGAAAAAATCAGGGTCCACATTTGGGTGCACGTAAAAGATCCCTCGACAGTTGGTATTTGATATAAGAGTAGGTAGTAATACTGCTGTTGGACAAAATTTCCCTCAGCACACTGTAGGGCGTATCTCTGTCTTCATTACCAAGTATGGAGCAGAACAGACGTTATACCCCATTTCATTTAATTTCCATTAGTATTTGAGTGCATCCATGGGTTTTTCTCAATTCAAATTATCTGCCCTTGATCGCTGCTTGATTTTACGAACCAATCACAAAAAAGTTTACATACCAATCTTAGCGTCATTGTTTACGTTTACCACAATAATCTTAGTTGCAATAAAATGCGAGTTACTTCCTTTCAGCCACTCAATTGGTCGATAAAAATAGCAGAAGTATCAAGGGTGGATAATTTGACAGTGTCTCCTCTGTGGATGCACTTGACAAGACTGTTTACATTTTACGTAACCAGATGATTGATGTAACTTTTTCTTTCTCCCCCTTTAAACATTGGATACGGTTGTGTCAAGTTCATTGCTTGGGGTTTCAGAGTATAACTTTCCTTCCTACTACTGAAATCCAATCAGGTATTTTTACAAACAGATATACAGATGTCAAGTTTACACTTGTGCACTGTATCATAAGGTCTGTCAACTGGTGTGGTTACGATTCTCTGACAAGGGGTATGGTCGCCTGTCTATTCTCATGGGATTTTACCGGGGTACCCCCTACTCCTATAGACCCCTACGGCTCTGCGGCAGCGAATTGTTGAAATAAAATTGAACCATACGTTAGTCCCGAAATGACCTAGTTGTGTCGAATGGATGTTAAACTCCATTTCTCTCTTGATATGTACATGTTGACAATTAGAATGTTAATTTTTGTACTGGTTTTTGTCAATTATAAGGGGGGTTGGGATGGCCTAGTGGTCTAGAGTGCCGAACTTCGACCTCTAGCTGGCCGGTCACCTCTGGCTTGCGGCTGTGGTTTCGAGCCCTGGTGTGAGCGTATGTGGCATGGAGATGGGGGGGCCTTCTCAACCTCGTGAGTTTCCTCCGGGCACTCAGGTTTCCTCCCAATGCTAAAGACCCCTACGCGCAAGCGAATTATTGAAATAGAATTAAACCATATGTTAGTCCCAATGACCTAGTTGTGTTGAGTGGACGTTAAACCCCATTTCTCTCTCTCTCTGTCAATTATAAGGCTTGATTGAGTACAATAAATACACAACATAATCTACAAGGAAAACCATCATTGGTTTGTTACCCAATGTAAATTATTTTTAGCATTACTGGTATTTCCCGTTAAAATACCTTGTATGTCTTTAGAAAGTCAGTGTATTACATCTATGTTTATATTTTAGATCAAAGAAAAAGCTGTAAAACTAAACACAGCTACCATATTACGAGAAGGTTTGTTATATCAGAAAAGAGAAGCAGAAGTCATTAAAAAGTAAATATCTTTTTTAAATCGTTTTGATTTCAAGTAACTTTAAATGTGAAATTATTTCACGGCATGGAGTAAATAATGTAATGTCTTTTTTTACGTCTTGTCTGGCTCATGTGTGCCACTTTAGTATTCCCAGCTTTGGATGGCTCAGTGAATAGTCGCCTGTCCAACCTTGTGGTACTGTGTCCATAGTAACGCTTATAGTTCATTTTTTTGCAATATTTACAAAAATATCAGAGTAATATTCGATCAAATTCAGAGTTCTGGTAAATTAATTGAACTATGATATGATTTTAAAGATTAGAGAATTTAGAAGCTGGTGCCAAAGATACAACCCCATTTTTAAAATGGCAGTCGGAGATGAGACAGAGAGATCTGGAGGTGCAGCTAGCAGAAATCGAAAGACGTCGCTTTGCAGGAAAATTAAGCTATGAAGAAGCCATTATTGCCAGACAAAACTTAACGAAAGAAAACCAACAAAGGGTTGTAGAAATGAAAGAAGAGGTATAGTACTTTGGATACTATAAAAACAAATAATTTGTAACAATGTCAGCATTTTCACATTTTGTCAATTATAATGCTTGAGTGACATTTGCCCAGTCCGAGCAGAAAAGTAGGATGTTAAACCCGATTTCATTTTTATAAATTGAAAACTTTGACCGGATAGCTCAATGTATGGTAAATGCTCGTCGTCAGTAGCCCAGTTGGTGCATAAAAGTAAGACATTCAAGCCCCATTTTATTCATTTCATTTTGTGTTAATAGAATATAAACGTTCATTTTTGCAGACACAACAGATAATGCAGGAGTATTTGGAAAGACGATTTAAAGAGGAACAGGAAATGAGGTGAATTAATTTATTTCTTCAAGGTCTTGATAAATAGCTGGGTCGCTAGCCTGGAGGTCGGGTGTTCGATCCCTGCATTGGCCGAGACAATTCATCCAGATTTTCCGGCGTGGTTCCCCCTTGTCAGTGATGCAGGACAGAGGGCCTGACAAGGATAGCTGTCTTGTCGTGTATAGATTGGCGTGTACGTAAAAGAAGTTGGAATTTGATATAAGAGTAGGCCGTAGCTCCTGCTCGGGCGTAATTTCACTCATAGCACACTGTATGGCGTATGCTCGTCTTCATTAGCCCAGTTTAGGATCAGAATAGTAGGACGTCAAACACCCATTTCATTTCATTTGTTAATAAATAATAGGCATTTTGTTGAGTTTGGTAAACAATTTTTGTCCACCCTTTTAATGGAAGAGTCCACTGGACATTTATAGATACACTTCTTAGTCACCAGACTGTCTTTTAGGGATAACCTCACATTTTTTGTCTTGTCCCTGCTCCATGGATGTTTCTTGGGATTGGATGTCTCTTCTTTCCATCTTTACCAAAAATTTGCAGTCTTCTATTGGAAATAACTACCCAATAAATAATTTATGTTTGGTTCCACTTCATGTGATGCATCACGATAGGATTATCCCTATTGAGTCCATGATCTGGTTCGTTTTGGATATGTTTCGATGTAATTTCTACGAATGACCTTAATATAATCCATAATTTAAATCGTAGTGCGAATCGTGATAGTGTGAAGCTTGCATAAGTGGGAATGTGTCTTGAAGCTATTAAAGGGAGAGGGGTTTAATATAGGCTATGCCTGTTCCACAATCCCTATTCAGATACAAATCTGAATAAAATTTTAAAAAAGAAGCTATAAAAGTGTGAGGGAATGATTGTATGTTCCCTGTAAGTATTTTCAACAATATCCTCACTCTTACACATGTTTATTTGTAGGCAACTGGTCGAGCAGACAATGCAAGGTCACAAAAATACAAAAACTTCCAAGAAAAAACTACAAGAATACAAACAGTCTATAGGTAAAATATTTTTATATCAATTAGCAGATTTTTTGGTATTGGACAAAAAGACTGGCAAGGGAAATTACTAACCATACAGATTGGACAAAAACACAGGTCCCGTGTGTTGAGTTAGCAGCATGTTAAAGATTCCTTAATAGTTGTTAATCGAAATAGAAATTTCCCACATAGCATGCTACATATGGTTTGTGTACAACTTCATTAGCAAAGTTGCTACAGAAACGCCATTTCATTTCACCTTTCTTCTACAAAAAGAGATTTATTCTGTGTTTTTTCTGGGAGTAAGTTTATGAATACATAGTTTACATGATTACAAATATATAGGTGTTATATTGTCTTCTATTATCATGTGGGAGGTGGATGGCCGAATGGTAAAGGCATACGCGTTGGATCAAAAGGCTTTTCATTAAGTCAAGTGACATGGTTTCGATTTGCCACTTCTAGGGTCGCCTGTCCAAACTCTTAGGTTATCTCTGGGTGCTTGGTATCCTCGCACTGCTAGAGACCCCTACACACAAGCAAATTATTGAAATAAAATTAAACCATGTGTTTGTTCCGAAATGACCTAGTTTGTGTTGGATGGCTGTTAAATCCCATTTCGCTCTCTCCTCTATTGTCACTATCTAACCCTCATGACTTCCCACCCCCTTTGATGGTTTCTAAATGATTATCTCTTATTCTACATAAATGTTCTTCTTTATTCCATACTTTGTATATATATATATATATCTGGCGTGGTTTCGAATCCTTGGTTGTACGTGACGAGGAGTAGGGTAGCATGTCCAGCCTTGTTGATTTTCTCAGGGTCCTCCGGTTTCCTGCCACTGCTAAAGACCCCTACGCGCAAGCGAATTATTGAAATGAAATTAAACCATAATTTGGTCCTGAAATGACCTAGTTTGGGTTGAGTGGACATTAAACACTATTTCTCTCTCTCTTTTTTGAACTATGGTTGTCATTCTCTGCTTGATAGAGACGGGAGAACCCTTGTCAAAACACCGCCAGAAATAACCCTTCAATTAACATGTACCCTGTATAATTGTGTCATGTGTTATTTTCATCCAGTTACTAAATGCTGTTTAAACCATATATTTAAATATTGTGTTATTTGTATATGATTTTAGTTCAAGAAGTAAATGAAGAAAGTAGAGAACTAATGAAACTAGCTTTAGAAAAGGTAAGACTTTCAAAATATTTCAAGCAAACTTCTTACTCTACTAGTAACACTAAACGCCCGGAAACAATGTGTGACATGTTGTTTATATTTAACCCTTAGAACCCAAAGTGCCGCAAAACCAGCTTGACATTGTATCGCATATACCCGAAATGTCAGTTTTGCTGCTTGGGGCGTGTCAAGCACCAATTATGTGACGTCATAATTAATATGATGTCCTGTATATCCAGGGAGAGACGTGCAACACCCCATGTATAGTCAGGGTTCAAAGGGTTAATGCAAAATCAATTGACAGTTTGAATTTAACAAAGAGTAGATGTTTTTCATATTAGATTGTTAACAAGAAAGTAATTATTGTCGTGTTATTTTCAAATTGACAATCATCTATAGGGTGTGAAATCTTTCCGAGAACAAGATAATTTGGGTAAACTGTTAATTAGACAATCGTTTTAAAATAATTGCTGCTATATATGTCCGTGATTTTAACAGATGTTTGGGAAATAATTGGATGGACGCCTGTCGACGGTGTTGAAATTTAAGTTTAAAGTATCTATATATATTATGTATATATAATGTACGATTTTACAATTTATGTATTATGTATATATTATGTATGATTATATAATTTATATATTATGCATGATTATATAATTTATATATTATGTATATATTATTTATATTTAACTGGTTTATATTATGTATATAATAATATATACATCAGTTATATACATAATATAATATATATCTATATATTATGTATATATTATGTATGATGTATATTATGTCCCTAGGCAGAAGAAGACATGAGAAGGAAGATGGAATTGATCAGTGAGATACGAGCAATGGAAGCCGTTCCTGTTATGAGATTTAAATTCGTCGATCTCACATCAACAGCTGGATCAGGTCTACTTAATGAAATGTCTATAGCTGAGGTAAGATAATATTTTAATTTATTAATGGTTTAATTTTATCGAGTTTGACCTGGGGCCTGTTTCACGAAATTTTAACTAAGATAAAAATCCAAATTTAAGTAATTTGATTGGATAATATTAGATTGATTTTAGTGCTTAGCCAATCAAAATTGAAGTATCTACTAAAATTTGGATTTTATCTCAGTTAAAATTTCGAGAAACAAGACCGAGAGTTTTAAAACAAGCAATGAACAGTTTGATCTTATGTAGTCAGTTTTTACCAGGTGGATGGAATTAATCCTATAAATAAAGTCAAGTTTGCCCAGATTTGATCCAAGGTATGTGAGTGCAAACGCTCGCTTTTTAAAAAGTCAACAAAATAGATGAGATTTTATTACAACAATGGCTGGTGTGCATGTTAAAGATTCCTTGGCAGATATAAAAGTAGGCCATAGTGCAGTTGGCCGGGCAAAATTTCCCTCATGGTATATTTTGTATGCCTGTCTTCATTAGCCCAGTCGGAGCAGAAGAGTATGACATTAAACCCCACTTCATTTATTTATTACAACAGTCAGGGACCCCTGACTAAATCTGTGTACAGTATGAACCACTTAGATTATTCAACTTGTTGAAAGCCGTTCTTTATAGCAAACAGTCCGATTCCAGTTATTATTTCTTCTTTCAATGTAGAGATGGGAATATTGGGGATTGAGCAGTTGGTGCCTGAGAATTCTAGTTATAGAACTGTCAGAGCAAACTGTCAAGATTCCATTAATTATTACTTCTTTTAATGTAAAGATTAGGGCCTGAGAATTATCGTTATAGGACTGTCAGAGCAATGGTATCCTTTTGGGTTCCCTGCTTCCTATCTCGTCATTTGTCAAACTATATATAAAATGTATGTATATGTTATGATATATTTTAGTTACGTGAGAGATTGTGTTTAATGAAAACAGCAGAGAAAGAGGACGAAGAATTAAAAAGAGATGAGATATTAGCATCAAAACAGGTGAACAATCCTATAATAACTTTTATTCATATCTCATAATAATAATAATTTTAAAGGGACATTCCTGAATTAAACAGGGGCTCAGAAATAAAAGTCTGAGAATGTATGAAAATAAAACGCCAAAATATAGGGGAATGGTGTATTTACCTTGTCTCAAAATTTCAACTCAAAATTTTGAGTCGTACGGACGTGAACGCCAAAACTGCTTATCCGAACACGTAACCCTTTTAAGATTTCAGGTCAATTGTTTCGTTGGGTGACCTTATAACACCGATTACGGTTACTTGCGAGGGTTATGCAGTGAAAAACCCATGTTCTGTACTGTCAGAGAAAGGCAAATTTCAACTACACATTATTTTTATAAAAAAATGTTTGGTTTAATCCAGATACCACAAAATACACCTTGGGGCACCAGTCTCAAATTCCAGATGAAGACTGACGGATTTAAGTCGTTTGAAAACGTATCTTAAATACTGAAGTAGTTGCTCGGCCTTTGACTCGAATATTTTAAGGGATTTTAACACAAAATTAAGCAGTTTTATTCCCAAAACATATATCGGGAATAGCCCTTTTAGGTCATTTATATAGCTCGCCTCCCACCGTTTATGCTCATAGCGCTTGTGTTTCAGTTCTGTACAATATAAGTTTAATACTAAGTCACTACTAAACATAACGTTTAAATACATGTCTTTAATAAGGATCCAAGTCTTATCATGTTAAATGTTACCAAACTGCTATCCAAAATTCAGAGAGTAATATCCAGTAATGCCTTAGATATATCACAATAATTGTAGAGCTGATACAGTGTCACTACTAAATCAAAAAAGATAAAAGTAGGACTCTACAAACCCCATTTCATTTCCCTGTCTAACCTCGTGGGTTTTCTCCGACTCCTCCAGTTTCCTCCCACTGCTAAAAAGATCCCTATGCACAAGCGAATTATTGAAATAAAATTGAACCATATGTTAGTCACAAAATAACCTAGATTGTGTCAAGTAGATGTTAAACCCAATTTCTCTCTCTCTCCCTTTCATTTCATATCTGACAGAATAATTTACTTCTGAGCAAACTAGTCCTCTAAAAAGAGACTTTTGGTGAAATCGAGTACATACCAAATTCTGTTGAGCAGATCTATCATTATTTGCTTTGAATGGCTGAATGGTTAGCATACGCGCGCTGTATCATAAAGCCTGGTGTGGTTTCAAATCCCTAGTTGTACGTGGCAAGGAGTAAGATCTACTGTCCAACCTCGTGTGTTTTCTCCGGGTCCTCCAGTTTCTTCCAACTGCTAAAAACCCCTACGCGCAAGCGAATTATTGAAATAAAAAATTAAAACCATGTGTTAGTCTCTAAATGACCTAGTGTGTTTTTTCGTGGACGTTAAACCCCATTTCTCTCTATATATTCATATATATACTAGAGTTGGTCAGTAGAGTTGATTTGTTGAGTAACCAGAGCTGATTCAGGAGTTCAGGGTCACGGTTAGGTTTGTGGACAGTGATCCCTGGATGTTAGGTTTGTGGACAGTGATCCCTGGATGTTAGGTTTGTGGACAGTGATCCCTGGATGTTAGGTTTGTGGACAGTGATCCCTGGATGTTAGGTTTGTGGACAGTGATCCCTGGATGTTAGGTTTGTGGACAGTGATCCCTGGATGTTAGGTTTGTGGACAGTGATCCCTGGATGTTAGGTTTGTGGACAGTGATCCCTGGATGTTAGGTTTGTGGACAGTGATCCCTTGTGTGGACACTGAACCCTGGAGGTTCGATTTGATTCTAGTGTGCTATGAAATAAAAGAAAAAATACTATATTTATTTGTTTGTATTGACAGGCCAAGGATCAGTTATTACTAGATACTCTTGAGACCATTTCAAAACATAGAACAGAACAAACTAAGTCAGCTGCTATCAGGTGAGTTAATCATTGTATGTTCAATTACCGGGCCCTGGATTCACAAAGCATTTTCAGACTTAAATTAAGAATTTACTCAACTTTCAATCACTGTTTATGAGAAATATCTTTGATTTAAACAAAAAAAAATGCACATAGTTTCTTTTTGATGTATTTAATACATTAAAACAACAAAGGTTTTATAAAGGGCTATATTTTAGTAATTTCTTAAAAGAAGTCTCGGAATGCTTTCAGGGTCAGAGTTGATCCTAGTGATTTCTAACCTTGTTTCTCTTTTGTCACTCAGTGAAGCAAGATGCAATGTCTAACAAGGAACACTGTTTAGTTCTGCAGATTGGACCAAAAAACGTAGGTCCACCCATTCATTGATGTGCATGTAAAAGAACCATGATAAGTTCAATTCCAATGAAGTCCGGGGTCAAATTTACCTCACAGCACACTGTATGCCCCATGCCTGTATTCATTATACAGCTTTGTGCTAATGTCCCCCCCCCCATTATACAGCTTTGTGCTAATGTCCCCCCCCCCATTATACAGCTTTTTGCTAATGCCCACCCCCCATCTCTCTCTCAAGACTCAAGTATAGGGCCTAGTATTGAGAAATCTGAGAAAAGAAGATATATTAAATATGTGAAAATAGATGAAATAAAGTTTTTATTCAAATTAATTTGGCCAGCTTACACATTAATAATAATTTTCTGTTTGAGTAGATGCACCCTCTACAACGCCACTGTTACAATAATTTATTTAAAAGGTTACAGGAAAAGCTTCATAATTTTCTTAAATAATGCAAATAATTATGTCAACATTTCTTTTCCATAAGTATAACACGACCCCGAATGTCAATTTTACCTGCCACGGGCAAATTTCAACGTAAGCGATTGATATTCAGAATCGTGTTATACTTATGGGAAGGATATGATGTTGACATAATTCCTTGCATTATTTAATAAATTTAGGAAGCTTTTCGGGTGACGTTTAAAGTTTGTGATATTAGCCTTTTAACCATCATTAATATAATTATACTTGTTTTATTTACAGATTTGAAGAGAGGAAGAAAAACAAGGATAAAAAAATTGAAATAAAAGATGAAAAATTAACCGAGTTACAAAGGAAACTAAAAGAGAAAAAATCTGCAAGATTACGGGAACAAGGAAACAATCGAATTAAAGCCAGCCCACAATCAGCAGCACGAACGAGAACACTTATTTCACAGAAAGTATGTACTGAGTGAGCCATCAAAAAATAATAATCTCTTTTCTGTCTTTATGAACAAACTACGTTACTATGGTTATTAAAAACTAACTTATGTGTTTGAAATCATCCCCTGGTTAAATCCATTGTACAATTCAATATTCTAACAAATAAAATGTTCTCTCTTGAAAATTCAACATATTTACTTGTATTGTTAATTGAATGAACGCAATGAAAGCTATTATCGGTAGATAAAGACGGACTACCATGCATTGCAATCAAAGCAAAGAGCGATAATTTCAAGCGTTTGAATTTGGCTTATTCATGGGAGATTTGTACTCAAACCATTTGATCACCAGTCTACTAAATTTCAATCTGATTAAAAACAGATCTAAATTTTGTTTTGTTTTTAATTCTTTCAATGGCCTCTACTGCATGAAGATCTGACCCTATGATGTCAAACTTTTTATTAACCAATCAGCGTTGATGTTTCTACAGCACACCAAGAGCTCGTCACAACATACCGTTTTATTGGCTAATCCCTCACATCAACCAGAACGTGTGTTATATAACAAGTCTTCCAGATCCTAGACAAGTAAAATGAAAAAAGAAAGGAAAAAAGCATCTCTAGTTGCTCAAATGGGACCCAAAAAAAAGGTCCTTCAATGTACTCGGTGTGTACCTAAAAGAGCCATTGATAGTTGCATCCGATTAGAGGTTGTGACATCACGACCTCCACGACCTCCACGGAAACTTTGACATTGGATGATCTTTGAATTTTAGAACTTGATTATCACCACAGGATTACATTTTAGCTTGACCAAGGAATCTGATTGGATCATAAGCTGGGCCTATACCCAATCAAAATTAGTGCCGAAATATGCAGAGTGTTACGTGAAGGGCCAGATAAAATGTATGTGGTTACAGCGAGATCAAGCCTTCTATTGAAGATGGGTGTAGGGTAACCTTCCTAATCTTGTGGGTATTACTCTAAGTTCGCTGGATACCTCTCACTGAAAAATAACCCTGCTTGCATGAAAATTAATAATGAAATAAAGATTTAACATTGTTAGTCCTATATTGATTTGACACTGTTTAAATTTTGAACAATTTATTGCTTTTGTATTTCAGAAAGCAATAGAAGAAAATAGATGGGAAGAATTGGAGAGGAGAAGGGAGAGAACTGCGTTTCTATCATCACATGGGATGGTCCCAAGTAAAACAGCTCAAAAACTTACAGCATTCTAACTTTAACTGCATTCACTTAGTTTCAAAACTATTGACGACAGCATTGTCTTCTTTTTATATAATATATAAGGGGACATCCATATGGGGTATAAAGAGGAGGAAGCATTTTTAATTTCCATAACTTTAAAAATATAAGTTAAAACACATACTAATTTATTTGGGCAGCATTTCGAAGGGTATTATCTAAACATTATCAAATAAATAAGTAGCTGTTTTTCCATAAGTATGTGTTATAGTTTATTTCTCTGTTCGGAGGGGTTGGATGGCTGAATGGTTAGCATGTGCGTGCTGTATTATAAGGTCTGTCATTAAGACAATTGGTGTGGTTTCGATTCCCCGGTTGTACATGACAAGGAGTAGGGTCGCCTGTCCAATCTTGTGGGTTTTCTCTGGGTTCTCCGGTTTCCTCCCACTGCTAAAGACCCCTACAAATTATTGAAAAAAAATTTAACTGAGTTTTAGTCCCAAAATGACCTAGTTTGTGTGGAGTGGATGTTAAACCCCATTTCTCTCTCTCTCTCTCTCTCTCTCTCTCTCTTTCTCTTTTTCTCTTTCCAGTTACTAAATGGCTCTAAAAAAGACTATTAAAAATATAGACATAAAAAAGGAGGAACAGGATTAACAATTAATAATCTGTGTTTCAGACTGATGGATGAACCATGGTTGGTTTATAATGGTCAGTGGATTCGAATCCCTAATTGTACGTGACAAGGAGTAGGGTTTCCTGTCAAACCTTGCTGGTTTTCTCTGGGTCCTCCAGTTTCATCCCACTGCTAAAGACCCCTAGGTGCAAGCGAATTATTGAAATAAAATTAAACCATGTTAATCCTGAAATGACCTAGTTTGAGAGTCGAGTGGGTGTTAAACCCCATTGCTCTCTCTCTCTTTATAATGGTCAATGATTGGTTTATAATGGTCAATAGTAAGTGAGTCCCTCATCTATCGGATATACTGTTTGTAAACAACTTCTTTACTCCCCAAAAATAACCCTCAATCTGCTCTTCATACTTTTGTTCAGTATTATTTATTAACATTTCTTCATTTTTTAACAGATTACCCAAAGCATTAATTTTCACAAATAATTTCTATTTTGTCGTATTTGTATTAATATGTTATTTGCATATTTTTTGAGAATATAAATTTTTGCTACAATTTAATCCTTACTACAATATGAACTCAAATTGATTTTTTAACATTTCATTAAGAAAACAAAATCAAAATACCAACGTTAGATAATCTCTTGGATTTGATTCAATTAGATTAAAAAGAAACACATCAAAAGATAAAACATGATTATGTTTTTTTGGATAAGGCTTTCTTACTTAAAGTAACATTAGTTAAGAGCTAAATCTGATTACTGCAAGTCTTAATTTAGGCTTCAGATGTTATAGAAATTATAAATTAGACAGTAACTAACTTATTCAGACCATAATTAGCTCTTCGTGGTAAGGCTAGACTGCGATATTTGTTGGATTGTTGTCCGATGTGCAAGAAAACTTTCCTTCGTGACTAAACCAATAAATGGATAATCGAGACTATTTGTTCGATAACAAACATACTTCAGTAATGATGATCGAGGCTAAGCTGAACTTTCATTTGAATGTTTCACGGTTCATAGTGGATCAATTTGACTGGAACTTTCAGCAAACTGCCTTTACATTATGTAGTTTCTAACTATTATAGTGAGAACTGCCAACTCGTTATCTCATCTCCCATAATGTATCTTTAAACCATGGACCGTATATAAACATTCATTATGCAGGGGCTAAATCAGCCTATTGCAAGTCTTTCTTTAGGCCTGAAATGTTATCCAGACCATAAACTTTCATACATGATTAAATCATGGAATGGACAATTGAAACTATGTTTGTTATCGAAACGACTTTAGTAATAATGATTGAGGCTAGGCTGAAAATTCAATCTCTAAATTCTCTGTTCAGAGTGGATCAATTTGACTGAAATGCTCAGCAAATTGCCTTTACATTATCTAATTTTTAACTATAATAGTGAGAACTGCCAGCTCATTATCTAATCTTCCGTGATGTATCTTTAATAGAAACATAATCTCTGATACCACCCAAGTACGACAGTACTAGAATAGTAATTGGCTAAAATCCAACTTTTTTTTTATTTCGGTTAGTTCTTATCATGTAATGTTCTCGGAATCTATCCATTTGAAATTGAAACATTCTATATATACCATTAGGTGTATATGAAAATTTTGTAAATATTGGAATGTAAACCAGTTTGTGTATTAGGAGTGAGATAAGCCAGAAAATTTCTAAAATGATGTAAATATTTATAGATTATTTATAGAGATTGATGATAAGATTTTTTATTTTTTAAGATTATACATCTATTTTGAGTTTGTATTTAAAACTGTGAGTTAATGAAATTGTGATATGCCATAGTGGAATATATAAAATTATTTTACTTTTGTTTTTTCTGTTTTTTCAATTTGTTAAAAATATTTGTCATATTTTTAGACTTTACACTATTATATATTAAAGTGTGTAGGGTGGTCAAATGATTTAACGTTTATGCTTTAGATCATAAGGTCTGTCATTGTTTCAAGTGGTGTGGTTTCAATTTCCAGCTTGTATGTGACAAAGAGAAGTGTCGTCTATCCAACATCATTGTGTTTTCTCTGGTGCCTACAGTTTCCTCCTACTGCTGGGGGGCTGGGATGGCCTAGTGGTCTAGAGTGCCGCGCTTCGACCTCTAGCTGGCCAGCCACCTCTGGCTTGCGGCTGTGGTTTCGAGCCCTGGTGTGAGCGTATGTGGCATGGAGATAGGGGCTCCTTCTCAACCTCGTTGGTTTCCTCTGGGCACTCCGGTTTCCTCCCACTGCTCAAGACCCCTACGCGCAAGAGAATTATTGAAATAAAAATTGAAAAATCATATGTTAGTCCTGAAACGACCTAGTTGTGTTGAGTGGACGTTAAACCCCATTTCTCTCCTGCTACTGTTAAGATCCCTATGCACAAGGCCATTATTAAAATTAAATTGTTCTGTTTGGCACAGATTGAGCTAATTGAACATATGCAGTATTATAGCCTACTCTTCAGTTGAATACCATCTGTATTTGTTCAGGGTTCTTTTACGTACACGTGGGGTGGGTGGGTGGATGGCCGAATGGTAAGCATGTGCGCGCTGTATCATGAGGCCTGTCAGTGTATCAACTGACGTGGTCTCGAATCTCTGGTTATACGTGACAAAGGTAGTGTTGCCTGTCCAACCTCGTGGGTTTTCTCTGGGTGCTTTGTTTTTCTCCAACTGCTAAAGACCGCTACACCAAGTCTGTATCGGATGGACGTTATACCCCATCTCTCTCTCTCCCCCGACCATCTCCTGTGTTTTCCTCCCACTGCTAAATTTTAAAGACCCCCAAGGCGCAAGCGAATTATTGAAACAGGCAAAGCCAATACATGTATAATCCCTCTCCCCATATTAAACCATATGTTAGCCCTGAAATGACCTAGTCTGTGTCGGATGGACGTTATACCTCATTTTTCTCTCACTCTCTCCCATTTATGTACATGCCAACGTGTACACGGGGACGTCCGATTAAGAGTTGCCTCAGATTGCAGATCCATGTGCCATAAGAGCACTCCAACATTTATTAAAACCTGAAGCTAGACGTTTATGACATTTTAAATTACATTTAATGGTGAGATGTCGATGGAACCTTCAAGAATTGAGTTAACATGTCAAAAAATATTTCCTTAGGGACGACGTTCGGTCAAACGTTGTAACTAAGCCGGATCAATAAGGTGAAACTGGGCCAAGTATTACAGCAATAAGTAGGTTACATGATGGTTATTGTATAGGGTAGCCAGGGGTAGCTGGGTTCAATATCGGCGTTTTTATATATTACACAAAGATAGACTCTAAGACTCAAGCAAATGTCAAGGCGATACTAATCAGAGAAATGATCCCAATCGTTCAATATGTACCCATTTAATCCGACCATTGACCAATCTATATGCGAGGAGATGAAGGCAACAAGGTAGCTTCATTTAGAATAGGAATGACTTTAGTATCGATCTATTCCTGTATCCTAATACTTCTCTATATATATATATCGTATTAGGGATGAAGTATAATAAGACAGTCATAATTAGTTACGACAAATGAAAAAAAAATCGTCTGTCGAATATAGAAAAGTTTAATGACAGAATTTTCAATATAATTGTTCTATAAAGACGACAAATGAATCGTAGGTTTCCATTTGTTTAAGATAAAAAAAAATTTCTAAATATATATATCAAGTTAAATGATTGGTCGGGACAGAAAGTTGAATAGTATTAAATACCGGTAGAGAGAGAGAGAGGGGGGGGGGGGTAACATCCACATCCACTCGACACAAACTGGGTCATTTTGGGACTAACATATGGTTCAGTTTTATTTTAGTAATTCACTTGCGCCCGGGGGTCTTTAGCAGTGGGGAAAAAACGGAGAAAACCCCAAGGTTGGACAGGCGACACTACTAATTGTCACGTACAACCTGGGTATCGAAACCACGCCAGTTAACTAACCATTGGGCCACCCCCCCCCCTCCTCTCCTCCGTCCCCAAATTAACATTGATGATTAGGGTTTCTTTTTCATAAAGCTTTGGTAAGATTAATTAGATTAGGACGTATGACTTTTCATTTGTTCTTTATGGTTTATGAATACTTTTGACGCTACCTGATTTCTTTTAGTTGCAAAAGGGAGGGAGTCACATTACAAGCGGGTAAGACGCTGGCTCGTTAGGCTGGATATCGTGGGTTCGCCTCCTGTTTTTGCCGAGAAGGTTCATCGGGAATTTACGGAGTGGTTTCCCCTTGTCAGTGGTGTAGGATAGAGGGTCTGACAATGGCAGCTGTCTAGTCGGGTTCGGATGGGACAAAAAGATCCCATAGCAGTTGAAATTCGACATAAGAGTAAAGCCAGCAATGTCTGGGCAGATATGCCCTCATAACACACTGCATGGCGTATTCCCGTCTTCATTATCCCTGTCGGAGCCGAACAGTAGGACGTTAAACTCCAATTTATTTCATTTCACGTTGACTTGCAGGTAAAAAGAAAACCCTGGACAGCTGGAATTTGATAAAAGGGTCAGACCGTAGCGTGTATGTCATTTAAAAGGCACAAGGTGCATTTATAGAATCGGTATTTTTATATAAATTCGATAGGGTAATGCGTACCGCCTATAAATAAAAAAAACCCAAGAAAACTATGCCATGCCTGACCTTCAAAGGATTTTACGAACGTAGGCCTATTTGGTGGGACGCTTACCCCGAAATTTGCGATCGGATAAATTTTGAGAAATTGTAGACACATGATGGGAGTATTAAGTACTATTTGTAGGAAACTCATATAACCAGAGCGGAAACTGTAGATTAAGAAATATATTATAAATAACCTATACCACTTTCAATTAACAATTTCCTCTTGTATCAACTATCAATAGAAACGTCAAATACTATGGTCTGCTTCTATTACAAGAGCTAATGAAGACGTGCCTACAGTGTGCTATGAAAGAAATTTTGCCCGGGTAGCTTTTAAGTTTTAAAACTGTAACCGTAGCTCGTAATCGAGGTCCACACATACACATTGGCGTGAAGGTTAAAATAACCCATTGACAGTTGGAGATCGTAGTTGGCAAGAATGTCGCTGTCTTGGCAAAATTCTTCAACCTCGCATAGAAATAAAAATAAACATCGAATAATTGTCTTAACATCGCCGAAGTATTTATGATGGGACAATAAACATCGCACATAACAGATCCCTTGGCAGTTAGAATTCATTCGATATAAGAGTAGGCGGTAGCTCCCGCTGTCTTGACAAAATTCCCCTCCACACCGCATGGCGTACGCCCGTCTTCATTAGCTCAGTCGAAGCAGAACACTGGGACGTTAAATCCCATTCATTTCGCGAATCCCGAAAAAATCCCGTCATGGGTCCAACTGAACAATTCTGATTTTACAATCCTGGTCTTCACGTATCATGGGTAACAAGAAAGTATGACCAGTTGTACGGAAAGTATAAAAAAAACAAGGCCCACGTGTTTACACATTTACTTGTGCGTAAAATAACCCTTCACAATCGAAAATCGAAATTAAACCGCATTACATTGCATTTTATGCAAAGACCGACCGAAGGTGTTATCGCAGATAAGCTGTCTTTTTTTTGTAGTTCGCACACTCGCCCCTCATTAATAAATCCTGTATCGGAGACTAGGTCAACAATCATAAATCAAGCAAACTGATGATGAAAAAAGTGGGTTTTTTTTATGTTAAGGAAACATACAAATTATCATATTAATATTGGTAAGTCCCTACTGATCATTAGCCAACTTAATTATCATATTAATAAGTCCCTACTGATCATTAGCCATCTTAATTATCATATCAATATTGATAAGTCCCTACTGATCATTAGCCAACTTAATTGATTTGTCACGACTTTCTTTATTTACATTCTTCGTAAAAACTTGGTTAATGTATCTAAATAGTGTATTGCTTTGGAATGTATAATTGTATCTTGAACGCATTGAGGGGGGTTGGGTGGCCGAATGGTTAGCACGGTCGTGCTGTATCATACGGCCCGTCATTGAGTCAACTGGCGTGGCACGTACGCTGGCGTGGTTTCGAAACCCCGATTGTACGTGACAAGGAGTAGGGTCGCCTGTCCAACCTCGTGGGTTTTCTCCGGGTCCTCCGGTTTCCCCCACTGCTATAGACCCCTACGCGCAAGCGAATTATTGAAATAAAATTAAACCATATGTTAATCCCGAAATGCCCTAGTTCGGTCGAGTGGACGTTAAACCTCATCTCTTTCTCTCTCTCTCTCTCTCTCTCTCTCTCTCTCTCTCTCTCTCTCTCTCTCTTTGAACGCATTGACTTATTTAAAACATGGACCTTTTCACTGACAAGGAAAACCACGCCGGAAAATCCGGATGAACTGTCTCGGCCAATGCAGGGATCGAAGTAGAACACCCGACCTCAAGGCTAGCGAGCCAGGTTCTTACCAACTCAGCCACCCGTGATCCCCGTACTATGGACCAGGAACTGACCATGTTGTTAGATGGAATTTCAAAGTCTAATTCACCAAACCGATGCTGGATTGGTTCAAAAAACAGGTTTGTCAATCGGACTTTAATTGAGGGGCCTTAGGCTTTAATTTTTTGAAGAGCGTCACCCGAAGAACATGCGGTTAGTCACCAGGGGCCAGTAGCTCAAAGCTTCGTTTTCTTTTAACGATCCGTTAACTTTAACGGAGAGAAAGATTGTTGCTGGAAATAAAAGCCCCGAACATTCTGTAGTGCAAATGTTTCCTACAGATTTATGCTAATATTTCTAAAGGAAAAAATAAAGTATTCTATAGTGTTTTCTGTAGCCTAGTAAATTTACTAAGATATGTCCGTTACCAAGATGTGTCCGTTAGAGTTTAACGGGTCGTTAAAATAACTTAGTTTTGAGCAACCGACCCCTGGGGCCTGTTTCATGAAATTTTAACTAAGATAATATCCAAATTTTAGTAATTGATTTGATGTATAAGACTGATTTTGGTGCTTAGCTAATCAAATTTGAAGTATCTACTAAAATTTGTATTGTATCTTTAGTTAAGATTTAGCGAAACACAGCCCAGCTACTGGTACAAAAGAATATGTATATTTGTTTCTAAAATATCACAATTTTAAAACAAAACAGCGTTTAATACCCTTCTTTAAATTGATGTCGCGGATAGAGAAGTGGAAACACAAAATACGTTATTATTTAAATTGAAAAGAAATATTTAAAGATACATTATGTAAAAATTCGAAGCAGCTTAATTGTTAACAATAAATAGATTTCAATTCCATTGAAATTACTTTATTCTCAGCGAATTTACCACCGTTTGCAGTTTTGACAATATGTGGCAATGATTAGTTATTTTCCTAACAACGTTGCTTGTTGTTCGAGACTTAGCCTCGCTGTTCCATTTTTAAATTAAATCATTAAATGATCGAAACTTCCCTATCTACTTACAATCTGAGCCAGCCGATAGCCTAGAGGGTTTATTACAGTCTTAACATGTCTAAGTAATCGTTTATAAAACACTTGAAGGCAGATTTAGCGTTTACGTTGTGCATTTTTAAGGTCAGAGCTAATAATTATACTAATATGTATTTATCCATTTGATTAAGTACGAAATGAAATGGGGTTTAACGTCCTACTTTCCCGCGTCACTGGATTAACGAAGGCGGGCATACGCCATGTAGGTCTAGTGTGTACTATGATTAAAATTTTGCCCTGACAGTGAGACTTCGGCTTACTCTTATATCGAATTCCAACTAGTTCCACCCGAACGACTATACAGTTGTTCTTTTCCTGAACTACGGATACGGGAAACGGCGAAGGAAAACCCTCTCGGCCAGCACCGAGAGTGAACCAAGACCTCCAGGCTATCAAGCCAGTACGTATAAATAAACTCTATGTTTGACTTTTATTCTATAGCGTGTCTGTTCTAAAATATAATCTATATAAAATACTTTATCCCAGTTATATAAAATATTTCCCCCGAGGTGGCGATTATTATCGTTTTATAGTCGCTCGAGTAGGCTTTTTGCTAATAACATAGTCTATGTTTCACATCAGCGAACAACTCTCTAGGGGGTAAACACAAATAGAAGAGGAAATATTCTTACACGAGTTTACATGTCACGGAGTTTTAGTCATTGACGTTGGTCGTTTAACATTTGCTTCGACAATAATGATTTTGGAGACACAATAGAGTCTCGATCGTACAGCGGTTTATAACCCTAACACCTAACCCCACCCCACCCCTCCTATCCACTAATTGAAATGTGATATTTGCTATCCTGCGGTCTCGGTCATAGAGGTTTTTAACACCTATAGACAACAATGTCCTAATGATATTTAGATTGCAAAGTAGTGTCAAGCCTTTTAATGGGTGCTGAGTGCTGACGTGTACATTTCAGAAACAACCCAAAGTGGTCTGATACCAGGAAGTATTTTCCCGCCATCAGGGCAATTTTTTTGTCGGTGTATGATGTACAAGAAGAATTGAATAATACCATTCGGCATTGCTTTGTCGAATTTTTATAATCAACCCATGTCATTGGTAATTTGCTGGGTTCGATACTGTAGTCGCTGTAAGTTACGCTAACGGCACCTTCAGAGAAGCAATTTACATCAATGGATCGGGCGTCATTGCATTTTCATCCCTTAAGCGGAACCAATGGCATGTCTGTAAGCTAAATAAAGCGATTTAAGCCGTTCCCGAATAACACAATAAAAATGGAATGACGTCGTATCAAATCGTTAAACTAGGTGTGTCACACCGGTCAATCGGATACTGGATTAGGTTTTATTTTAGAAATCAAATGAAATGGGGCTTAACGTCCTACCGTTCTGCTCCGAATTGGGTTAATGAAGACGGGCTTACGCCATACAGTGTGTTATGGGGGAAAATTTTACTCGGACAGTGGCGCTTTGGCCTTGTTGAATCCCAACTGCCAAGGGATCATTTCACATTCAAAACCCACTTTCCACTCGTGTCGTTTACCATGTACGTGTTTGTGCAGCGTATCGGTTTAACGCAAATGTCATGGTGTCGTTTTCACGTGGCCACTCCGTTGGGCGGTATTAAATCTTAGCTAGTTTGAAGTTATCAACAAATACAACAAGCGCTGTTGTATCTTTACATTCTTCTCGTTATAATATGAGTATAATATTCAGATGCTGCAAACAACGCATACTGTCCTGTGGTGCAATATACATATTAAAACAAAACCAACCAAAACAAAAAGATATTTAATCATGTAACACACGAAAAACGTATACCTTGCAGGAACTTCTTGCTTTTGTCTATAAAAGTGGTGGTGGATTTACGGTGAATATGCCATCAACATTTCAAACAGCTATGAGAGACATGGGCACAGGCGTATTGGAGTTTCCCAAAGGGATGGCTGTACAGAACTTTTCATTATTTGATTTTAAAGAATGTTTGGGACAGACGAATATTTTGGTTTGATTAACCGTAAATAAAAATTTTGGTTAATTACAGATACATTATGGGAGATAAGATAAAGAGCTGTCAGTTCTAACTATAATAGTTAAAAACTAGATAATGTAAAGGGGGTTTGCTGAAAACTTCAGTCAAATTGATCCACTCTAAACCCAGATTTTAGCGATTAGATTTACGGCCTGGCCTCGATCAGCATTAATATAGTCAGTACGTTAAAAATAAAAGTCTCGATTATCCATTTAATGATTAAATCATGAATGAAAGTTGAGCAGCAAACCGGATCCTAATCCAGTAAATATCACAGGCTAGTGTTGACACCGAGAGTTGGTTATGGTCTGGATACGTTAGTTAATGTCTAATTTAGATAACATTTCAGGCCACCTGTAGATTTCGTCATGATCACTAGATGTAAACAGGGCTAGCGCTAACCCTAACCCTAACCCGCAATCTCGTCAACCAGCACGTGCCCTAACCCTATTTACATCTCGCGACCATGACGAAATATGCCGGTTGCCAACGTCTCGCTCACTGAACCACCATGCCTCCGCTAATGGAGACGGGCGGGCGGTTATAACATTTTCGATTCCTGCATTGGCAGAGAAAGTTCGTTCAGATGGGATGAAAAACCGGGCTCCCGTGTACACAAATGCGTTCAAGTAGTAGATTCCTCGACAGTTGGAATTCGATCTAAGAGTAGGTCGCTGTGCCGCTGTCCGAGCAAAATTTCCCTCATGGCACACGCTGTATGGTGAATGCCCGTCGTCATTAGCAAAGTTGGAGCAGAACAGCAGAACATTAGACCCCATTTCATTTTATTTCATTTCATTTCGTTATAAAATTTACAATCAATAAGTCTCAAATGGGCGTACAATACCTTGTGCTTGATAACGATAAGAGGATACTTATCGAAACGTCGTGCTTGTGTATAATAAACCAGTGATTGTTATCCCATATAATTATGTCAGCTCCGTACAATACTGATATGAACGGCAAACTGCAGTACTATCTCCTAAAATAAATAAGCCATTAGCACTCTCCTAAAATATACTTAATCATTAGACATTATCGCTAATGATTAGCACCATTTCATTATTTATAACATGATCTCAAGGTTGGAAAACAGGGAAAGGGTACAGCAACACTTCTTAAAGAGTAATTACAATTATAGGTGGAAAGGCAGGTGCGTCTGTGTGGAGACTGGATCAAAAGATAATACCGGCGGGGCGGAGTAGTAAAATAAAGGGTATTTCACCCGAAACGTCGATCCATTAAAACTAGCCTCTACTTCTACAAGTCTGTTGTGGCGTCTGTTGAGTGGGGATTCTTTAATTTTATTTGAATTTTATTAGGATCTCAATGAGGTAATTACAGGTAACAATAGGAATCTGGACCTTATAGACAGAGGACGCAAATATGGATTTTTTTTTTGAAAAATTAAAATGTGTATGAAAGGGTTTCTGGAGCCAACGAATAATAGCCATGGAGTTTTTTTTTATTCCAACTCCCTTGCAGTGTAACTTAAGAGTAAGCTTATAAGTGCACTTGACAAAGACGGTGGCTATAGATCCTTTAACCTGTATCCGGTGGGGGATGAGGTGGTGGGGGTGCAGGACAATCTACTATGACAGTATTGAAACCAAAGTTTTAGGGCTCCTAATCCTGAAAGTGCCCCATGCGTGACAGGACCGTTACTGAGCAGAAAATGGAAATCCCTGGGTGATTGGCTACTGTATACTATAGCTGGGTGTCCTGTTTATAACCAAGGGTAGAATATGCCAGGGATTGGCGGGACGGTTACTTAGTGGAATATGAGGAAATTAAGGCGTGACTGGCTACTGAACTATAGCTGGTTGTCCAGGTAAAATAAGCCATGAATTTGGTTCCTATTTAATTAGAAGCGTGTAGGTTATAGTATATATATTTTTTGAAGTCATATGAACAGTCCAAAATGAAGAAGGAAAAGACCCAGTAGATATCCCGATTTTAATCTTAGTTGCGACCCCCCCCCCTTTAGCATCCAGTTCCTCATATATAGAGCTCAGTGGACGTTTACGGCCAGCCCACGGATCAATTCACTTTATTTAAATTGTTCGTGTGTTTGTGATTTCTGAGTATGATGTCTTGTCCATATTAAGTATATGGAGAAGACATTATTTGTTTTTGTGTAAATTTTGCGTGGTGCAGTCCCCCTGCACTTTTACTAATAGGTTTGGATTCGGGGCTGTGTCAGGACACGGCACCTTTACAAAGATTGAAAACCTCATGATAAAAAAATAAAACATTTGTATTTCAAAGACTACCTCTCTTTAATCCAAGATGTTGGTCTGTTAGGAAAATCGTGGCCTTGTAACCATAAATGTAGGACACAAGCCTATAATTTTGGTGCCGTAATCGATCTTCTCGAGTATAATTCGTATTTTATGAGATATAAAACGATTTATAGGCGTGCATATGGCCAAGATTTACACGATTTTACAGCTCTGGTATCAAGTCGTTATTGAGAGTTGTATTTCATTCAGCAATGAAATGAGATTTGATGTCCCGGCCACACTTTTACTTACAGGTCGTTTAATTAAGGCTAAAATGCGCCCTTAATGCATGTTCTCTTTTTTCTAATTCCTAGGGAGGGTTTTATAACGTCTAGCAGTTTGCAGATCTCTCTTTTGGTTTCCAATGTTATAATGAAAATGGGATTTAACGTCCAACTGTTTGCCCCGAACTAAGCTGATGAAGACGGGTATACGCCATACAGTGTGCCACAATTTTTGCCCGGACAGAGGCGCTACGGCCTATTATGTCGAATTCCAACTGCCAAGGGATCTTTTACGTGCACGCCAATTTGTACACGGTTTCTCCTTCTGCTAAAGACCCCTACTCGCTAGCGAATTATTGAAATTAAACCATACGTTAGTTCCGAAATGACCCAGTGTGTGTCGAGTGGACGTTAAACCACATCCCCCCCCCCTCTCTATCTCTCTCTCTCTCTTGGCGCGACAGCTGGAATTCCTCGCAGGTGGCTGTCCAGAAGAGTCTATAATTAGCATGTCGTGTTCATCCGGGTTTATTAATAGAATCAGTGACCACTGACTGTACTATTTATAAATAATGTAATAAATACTGTATATAGATCATATAATAGGTGCCATTATTTAGATCATATAGAAATGCATTATTACATTTGAAGACGCCTAATAAGGACATGCCGTTATGATTTGTGTGCCATATATATCAGAATAAGGAAGTACATTTGGATGATTGTTTTTACGGAACGTATAAATATATTTATTATTTTTTTTCATTATTAATCAGATTGTGAATAAGTATATACGTGATGTGATAATTATATAATTAGTAAACGTAAATAAATACTTACTTTTAATAAAGAAAGTGTATATGTATTTGTTTGGAGTCTAAATGCACCTGGTCACTTACAAAAAGCGTCACGAAACCGCATTGATTAAAACAACCTAAATAAAATGTAGTTGACGTCATATTGTTCTTCTCCGATAAAAACAATGAGAACGGTGTAATTATGTTTTAACAGTGTAAAATATACATCTATATCCAAAATAGATTGTATTGTCCAAGCGATTATTATGTATTCATAACTTTGGTTTGTATTTCTTATTGTCAAAGCAATTATCATTCACTCTGACTTTATATATACAGTTTATGTTTTGTACTTTCATGTATACTTCCTGAATGTATATCTGTTTACATATCTATTTATAATTTATAATTTACATGCTGTCCGAAAAACGTGTTATTGTAATAGAATATCTATCTAACTGAAGTCAGCGAAACAATAATTTTCTGTTTTTAAAACATCCTGGGTGTGCAAATTAGATTCTATACTAGGTACTCACTATTACGATACGTGCTACGATTGAATTCTTGGTTTTAATCGTGGTTCGGGGAGTAGCCTAATCGTGGTGATCCTATCCGGTCTTATCATATATTGAGGCCAGTCGTGTTGACCGTATCGAAACGTATCCGAACGGATCTTCACGTAGCAGATCATGGGCTTAATCGTGACAATTCGGTCGTAACGCATCGCACGACAGTGGCAACAGAGCATTACGCAACATTATTGTTGCTGAGATATAGACGTTTTACTGTTCGTTACGATTCCGCGGTATACATTGTATCCAGAAAGTAAGCAGACGCCTGTGGAAAATATTTAGTGTTGAGTAGGCCGATGTTTGGATTATTGGCACATAGGTAAGTATATGGTTATTTTAAACATGGTATTGTATAAATTAAGTTCTGTTGGTGTGATTTAATCGTGGTATTACATAAATTAAGTTCAACTTCTATTAAGTTCTATTGGTGTGATTTAAACATGGTATTACATAAATTAAGTTATGTTGGCGTGATTTAAACATTGTACTACATAAATTAGGTTATGTTGGCGTGATTTAAACATGGTATTACATAAATTAAGTTATGTTGGCGTGATTTAAACATGGTATTACATAAATTAAGTTATGTTGGCGTGATTTAAACATTGTACTACATAAATTAGGTTATGTTGGCGTGATTTAAACATGGTATTACATAAATTAAGTTATGTTGGCGTGATTTAAACATTGTACTACATAAATTAGGTTCTGTTGGTGTGATATTCCGGTGTAGTTCATCCTTGTCAGGAATGTGGAACAGAAGGCCTGACAACAGACAACGGTGGCACGATTTGGTCGAATATATGAGGTCCCGTGTAAACATAGGTGTACACGTAAAATAACCTTTAACAATTGGAATTCAATATAGGATTCTCCCATAGCACACTGCGTCTTCATTAGCCTAGTATGGGCAGAACATGAGACGTTAAACCCAATTCGTTTTCATTTTGGCAATTGTAAAATAAATGTCTTCGTAGGAGATTCTCTTTATATCAACTCTTTCATTTCCACCCACACCAAACAGGTCACGCACTTTCCACCAAACATTTTAGAGGGGTTATGTGGATTTATATGGATTTGGATTAACGGTAAAAGGTGGGTGGTATTGATAATGGCATGTGTCCGTGGCTATCACACCACCATATTATACAAGATTCAAAGATAATCCCTGAGTGGCATTTAGCGATTGAGCACAAAAAAATACACACAACATTATTTTAGTAGTAGTTGAAGAAAAAAATCACTGGTTTGTACGGAGACGGTGATGCAAATATGACTTCATTTGTGGATTGCGCGAAATGGTAAGGGTTAGGCTTGGACGGCTTGGTCCAGCGTTAGGGTTAGGGCTGCGCTATGCCGCTATCCCTGTTAGTTGACGAAATCTGCAGGTCCTAACCCTTACCCTAACCCAGTGGCGGCGCTAGCCGCCGGTTGTTGGAGGGGCAAGGCTGGGGCAAAGTCCAAGGTTAAGGGGGCAAAGGCACGAGCTTCAAATATGGGTAGGGGGGTCTCCCCCAGAAATCTTTTGAAAAACAGACTGCAATAAATGCAGCCTGGCAGTATTTCAGGCACTGATCGTTGAGATATAGTGTCAAACGAACGGACTTGCGAACCTCGTCGAAATCCACTCACAAGTGCCAGAATAGGGAGTCCTTGTGGGGGATATTGGGACCTCCCAAAGAAATTTTTGAAAAATAGACTGTCGGAAATGCTGTCTGGGAGTATTCAGACACCGATTGTAGAGATATATAGAGCTGATCAGATACCGTCTGTCGCCTGATCACTAGTCTATCCGACCCCAGAGAGGAAAGTGTCAAATGAACGGACTTGCGAACCTCAACAAAGCCCCCGAAAATTTGAAAAGTAAACTGCCCGAAATGCAGTATCTGGCAGTATTTTAGGCACTGATCGTCGAGATAAAACAAACTTACCAGATACCGCCTGTCGCCAAATCACTAGTTTATCCGACCAGAGAGGAAACTGGAAAACCGACGGAGTGGGTGAATTAAATTGAATGAATATTTTCGCCACAATATTTTATTAAATAAACTGCCGGAAATGCAGTCTGGCAGTTTTTAAGATACTGGTCTTCGAGATAAATAAAGCTGACCAGATACTGTTCGTCGCCAAATCACAAGCATATCCGAAAAAAGAGGGAGGTGTCAAACGAACAGATTGAGTGTATCAAGTGAATGCATATTCACGCCGCGTTGAACCTATACCCAAAAATCTTTGAGGATCGTAAAAAGCACTTTTTAAGTGATTCACATGTTATTGTTTAGAGTTTGTGATACGTTTCGGTAATCAATACCTTCTACGGTGATTAAATCTCACATCCCTACTCTGTCAGAGAGCGATTTCTTACAAGCCCATCCTGCTGTAAACCTACTATAAATTATTGGGGGGGGGGCAAACAGAGGGCATACCAGATTATTGGGGGGCAAATGCCCCCCATGCCCCCCCCCCCTTGGCGCCGCCCCTGCCCTAACCCACAATCCACAAATGTACTATAATAATGTGCAGGGTCGTCCCCGATCTAGCGTTCTCAGGTTTGTACAATATACCACGACTTTTCGACAATTACCCTCATTGTTAATAATCACTGGCGGGTGTATATACATACATGTATATAGTACAACGTTTCGACAAATGTTATCTTGTCGTTATCAATCATTTGTGCTTGATAATGATAGGATAATATTGAGATTTTATTCTTGTAGCACCTTTCTCTTTAACGTCTGTTTCCACAAAGGTGATATCGGAGACAAGATGGGGGGGGGGGGGGGGCGAGGCCAATTCTTGTATTTGTAGAATATTATTTTGCAATCATTGTATATTCCAAGTGATATAATTTAAGTACAGAACGGGAATTACCGGAATGTATCGAGGAATCACGATTGGGTAACGGCCAAACTAATCCGCTATTAGTCTATAGGATACGACCAAGTTTCTGGGTGATTTGCTAATGGAGGTGATATTTTACGACTAGCAATGAAGAGATCAATAACGTTATTGCAGTTAGATTATAGAGATTATCGGGCCCGTAGCCAGCTTATGATAGAAAATTTTGGGGGGGGGGGGGCTAAATAATTATTTGGAGGGGCTAAGGATGAGACCAGCTAAGAACGCACTTAAGAAATAATTATTGTTGGCGAATTCTTTTTTTTGGGGGGGGGGGGATAAGCCCCGGGGATGACCCAAACATTATAAGGTAAGGGAGGGGGGGGGGTGCGAATTACCTGATATCTTTTCAGATATATTTTATTTAGTAAATAAAACATTTGAAATCCGTGAAAGTTTATAAAAAAGGTCATGTGACTTTCAGTTGTTCTATGCGAGGATAGAAGCTATGTCGAATTTACCCGTGGGCGTGGCAGACTGAAGCCTAGGAACCTGAGGCGGTGGGTGGGGTTTTCTTATTATTGTATTAAGTTGGGTTTTTTTTTTTACAGTCTATGTCTTGAAAATCATTCTCTGCTTCACTCGGTGTTTAAAATACACACGTTTATCTTCGTCTACAAGTTGGTCATCCTTGTCAGTGGTGCAGGGCGGGGGGGTTAAGACTAGGTCTAGTCGTTCGGACGGGACGAAAAATTGAGGTCCGATGTACACATTGGCGTGCACGTAAGTGATTACTGGGCTTGTCTCCGGGCAGAACAGTGGCTCAAAGAAAAACAGGAGGGCACTAGGTTGCTGACCAGATTTCGGGTTAGCTCCCGGTGCGGGATTATGGGAGCCTCGCCAGCTAGAAACAATATCTAGTAGTTCGGGTGGTCCAAAAACCAGACAATATTTTACAATTAATGTACCGGTAGTGTAAAATAGAAAAATATAGGTCTAAAGCCTAAACATAGAAAAATAATAAGTCCTGTCAAAAACCCACTGATGCCGTGGGTCCAATGATTTACGTTTGGGTACGATCCCTGAAGGGCACATTAGATCGGCTCCGTAAGCTTATAGGCTAAGGCATTTTTTTTCTCATTCACTATGAAAAACTCACCGGAAAACGATCATATTATTATTCATATTCAACCATTAATTAAGTTAAATTACGGTTACGGGTAGGCCCTTCTACTTCTAGATAAAAAAAAATATAATTGTTTGTTTATTAGATAAAAATAATGATACGCGATAAACCCCTTATAAATAATGAAATAGTGTCAGCAGTGACAGCCTACATAGTTTTCTTCCCCGCGGGAAATATACTTTTTACTTGGAATTTCGATATAGACTTCAGACTCAACTTTAGTAAAGACCCAGTCAGTCAGACGCAGAGGCAGGGCCAGTGCTATAATTTTAAATGTGCAGTGAAAATGAAATCTAAAACGTCAAACTGTAATTGCACCCTGTCATTTGAAGTTTTATTTTCATACGGGTCTCATTCTCGTGAGGTCTATATTTTAAAAGAAATATATTTTCTCTCAAGTTTTTAATTCAACCATCCTTATGTTACAGACACAGACCAAAGAAGCATCCCAATCAATTCTGCTCGCGAAGCACGGCATGGGAATTTTGACCAATCAGAATCTTTCATTTCTGTAATCTCTTGATGAAGGCCGCCATATTGCTGAACCCTTCCACCACACCCAAGCCGTCAATAAAATATTGTGGATTCAATCAGGGCTATTTATGCCCTCATTGAAGCCCATTACTTTTGGCAGAATAGATGGAATTAGAAAATATAGTTGCTAACACTGTTTACCTGAAGGCACGCGAAGGTAAGTGTGAGTGAAAAATCTGGCTTCACAACTCACATTATTGAAAGTGGACATCGGACATGTTTACATTTTTATGTCAGAAAAATTATGAGAGACTGTTTTCTGACAGTTTGCACTTGGATTACTCATTCGTTCATATACATTTTAATGATCTCTGTCTATATTAATATTTTTATGTCTTTCAATACATGTAGTTTGCTGTTTGACAATCATCCAATAAATGTATGGGGGTGACAATATAATATATCATTATGAGAATACGTCAGTGACGACTGGAGTGTCGCTTGATCTAAGCTTACAGGACGAATTCTATACTTTTATATTTTTGCAGTAATAAGTCAGTTTTGTCAGGCAGATATTACCAGTGTCCAGGCGAATGTATTGTAATGCATCTGTATCTAATATACAGACATTAAGAGAATAGGGTAGCCTAGTATACCAGTATAAACCCTTGAGTCCCTGCAGTAGACAGTCACAATCATGTCAATGTCAATGTGTAATAATCAGCTTATTCAGTTATTGTACTTGTTGTAACTAGGCCACACATGTGCAGTATTCGTCTTTATTAAAGTGAAAATACTAAAACCCAACCCCACCTTCCCATCTCATATTTAATCATTCACGCACACTCATGCTAGTATTAACACCTCATCATGACTCAAGACAAGACTCAACATAATTTGCTTGATTCATTCTGAGACTGACATACTTCCGTGTGTGAAACTTTTCGTTTGTCATTGTGAGCACAATGGTAGTAGTGGAGAGAATTTTATAAATAATAGGGCTATTGGACTAGTATGCGTAGAAATGCTTTAGTTGTCGACCGTGTGTGCAGTGTGCACAATGGTAGGAGATAATTTTAATACCTAATAATAGGCCTATCGGACTGAGTGATATTATTATTATACGTATTAATTTTTCATTTGTCATTATGTGCACAATGGTAGAGGAGAGAATTTTATGATAGGCCTACCGGATCAGTATGTGTGTAAGTTAAATGATCAGAATAAAATTAACATTACATTGAATATACTTTCTTTGATCTTTCTCTTTAAACAACATTATCCTGGATTTTTTTTCTCCAAATTTCATGTGAAGTGATCTGTAATGGATACTCATGGCTAAGATTACACTTACCCGGTAGTTTTCTCCAACTGCGATTATTTCATTTGCTTGTAAAAACTAACCCTGGATTAGAGCACATACCGGTACTTCACTGCTCCCTTTTCAAGAGGCAGCATTTTTATGATGATGTTCAGTGGACGTAATATTTGAGACACATTTACAACAGACCCCTTTCTATTACTAGTTGAACAAAAGTTTTAATTTAATGCTCGTCATCGTATTTAGCAAAGCCGTAGAAAAATTATCTACAATTGTTTTAATAGCTTTCTATTTGCAAGTCAACAATTAATTTTAGCATTTTATTTCTTGGTGAGGGGGACTGGGTGGGTAGAACATTGGCTTGCTAATCCGGAGATCCGGTGTTTGATCCCTGTTGCGAGGCATTGTCAAGGGACAATGTGTAGTCATTCTGAGGTCCGAAGTACGCATTGATATGCACGTAAAAGATCCCATGGCAGTTGGAATTTGATATACATGTAAGATGATTCCCTTATTTATATTAACACACTTGCTTGTCCTAATTAGCTCAGTAGGAGCACAACAGTAGGATGATAAACCCTATTTCATTTCTTTCTTGAACAACCCAACAAGAAACAACAACTGTGAAACTTTGCCTTTTAATCTTAACTCGGCTAATATATTTGTGTTTTTATTAACTACATGATTATTTATTTTGGTGCATTGTTTTGTCAGGTGGCGGTGGTAAAAGAAAAGGTAAAAGCAAGAAATGGAAGCAGATACTTCGATTCCCTCACATTTCCCATTGTATGGATATAAAATCCAAAATTCGTAAGTATTATTCCTTACCCTGCAATTTACATGTACCGTTATAATTAAAGGACAGAGTTGTCTGGTCATTCGGATTGGATTAAAAAATCAAGGTCCCATGTACACATTGGCGTGCTCGTAACAGATCCCTTGACAGTTGAAATTCAATATAAGATTAAGAATAGGCCATTCTGTCGCTGTCTGGACAAAATTTCCCTCATAGCACACTGTATGGCGTATGTCAATCTTAATTCGAATAGTTGGACGTTACACTCCATTCCATTTAACCGTTATAATTATATTTTATAAAAATACAATGTATATCTTGGTATGACTGATAACTGAACATTAACACCTTGAATACTGAAATTAATATCTGTGACTTTTGGAAAATCAATGCCTGTTTTTGTTTATTATATGAAGAAAAAATAAACCAAAATTTTCTTGGCCGAATGATTATCATGTGTGCATGCTGTATCATAAGGTCTGTCATTGGGTTAACTGGCGTGGTTTCGACTCCATTGTTGTACATGTATGTGACACAGAGTAGGGTCGACTGGCCAACCTCATGGGTTTTCTTTGGGCCCTCCAGTTTGCTCCCACTGCTAATGAGCCCTATGTGTGAGTGAACTATTTAAAAATAATTGAACAATTAACCTACATGTAGTTTTTGTTGAGTGGACATTAAACCCCAATTTCTCCCCTCCCAAAATTTCTGGTAATTACTAATAATCACTTAAAATTTCCAACGTAAAAGAACTATTCCCAAATTAGAGTTTATAAGATATCTTCTTGTACAAATTTTTAAAAATAATAAAGTATGCAAAATATTTTATTTATGCTTAAGATCTTGTATACAGTAGGTGTTTATAATTACTTGAATATGTAGCCTATGACATAACTGGTATGAACTTGACCTGGTATTTGAAATTCCGGGTTTAGTAGGAAATTGAATAATATGTAAACATTTACTCATACACTGAGTGTCTAATATTATCTTTATTACTAAGTTACCACATGTGATATGATCAGAGCTGGATTCACACATGAACTATAGGGACTGTAGTCCACGGGGTAAGCATGTGCGCGCTGTATCATAAAGTCTGTCTCTGTCATTGAGTCAACTGCAGTGGTTTTGATTCCCAGGTTGTACATAACAAGTAGTAGGGTGTCCTTCAACTGCTAAAGGGCCCCACGCGCAAGTGTTTTATTGAAATAAAATTGAACTACATGTGTTAGTCTAGAAATAATCTAGTTTCTGTTGAGTGGACCTTAATTATCCCCATTCCTCTCTCCCTCCCCATTTCATTTCTGATATCAGTACATAATTTTGATATTTACATGCTGTACTATAAAGTTTACAATGGAGAGTCAACAACTGCATGTAAGAATGTGAAACTTTGTATAGCGAGAGCTAAATTTGTCTGACATAATGAAACACGCATATGAATTACTACATTATCTACATGTAATTATTATTGTAATCTTTATAAATATTAAAACTGTAACAAGATACGTGTGTATATATTACACAAGTGACAGCTTAGTCTATTAACAAGGTATTTGGCTAGTTATTCTATCATAAAAAGGTGGGTCGGATGGCTGAATGGTTAGCACGTATGCGCTGTATCATAAAGCCTGTCATTGAGTCAACTGGCATAGTTTCAAATCCCCGGTTGTACGTGACAAGGAGCAGGGTCGTCTGTCCAGGCAATCTCTTGGGTTTTTACTGGGTCCTCCAGTTTCCTCTCACTGCCAAAGACTCGTACGTGCAAGCAGTTTATTGGAATAAAGTTAAACCATATGTTAGTCCCGAAATTACTTAGTTTGTGTCGAGGGAACATTAAACCCCATTTCTCTCTCTCTCTCTCTGTCATTAAAATAAAATTTTAGTCATAATGAAAACAGTATACTATTATAACTGGATTTGTTTATTCTAAGGCTGTTTATGGTCGAGTGATTAGGGTACTTAATACGAGTGTCCTTGGTTTAAGTCCTGGTGTCGGACTAGAAATATCATGGGATTTTTCAAGCCAGGTTTTCACTATTTTAGGGATACTGACAGCCGGGTTGTCCGGGAAAGTGTTTATTTATTCAAACGTTAAATCAAGGACATACTGTGTACACATGGACTGGCTTGCTTGTTAAAGAACCTTTGTCACCTGGAATTCGATGGAAGTGCAGCTTTCCAGGCAAAAGTTTCCACCCATTGCATACAATGCCAAAGAAATCTGGTTTGTCTCATGCTGGCTGAAGATTTAAAACTTCATATAAATGTTACATACTCGTACAAACAATTTTAAAATATGTCATTAAACATGGTGTAGACAAAATAAATGTTCATATTATTATACTAGAAGTATTCTATCAACTAATTATTTGGCAATACGTCAAATTTCTCAATGAGTTTTGGTGACTATAAATGTTTTTCTTGTAAGAAGCTCGTACAGGACGTAATTACCAGTGAAGTATGTACTACTTTGTGTTAATATATAGGTAAATTGGTTCTAGTTAAACCATTCTCACTGGGGGATCATTACTTACTACATGTACATATGTTTAAGATAAAAGTAGTGATAGTTTTATTTACAAGTTTATTATACTGTTTATGAAGGCCTTAACAGTACTTGTTCATCATGGGGGATTCAGAAAATACATGCTTTATTTATCTAGTGGACTCTATACATATGTTCATGATAAAAGGGTTGATAGTTTTACTTACATTTATATTTTTCGGACAAGCACCTTAAATGAGTGAAAAAGTACTTTAAAATGGTATTTAAACCATCTTCTTTGATTGGCATTTAGTAATTGAACATATTAACATAAGGTACAATTTTATGGATACACGATTACTGAGTTTGATACTAAGTGACGTTTCGACAGGATAATCTTGTCTTTAACAAGCAAATGATACAAATATATAATTTGTGAGCAAATATATACAGAATATGCAACAAAGATAAAAAATAATCAAATGCAATTAAAGCTTAATACCTTTGATTAGGGGGACATTATGAACTAAACCTACGCAACTAAAATCTCTTACAGGGTTTACAGACGATAAAGACAAGAGTATTCTCGTTGAAACACAACTAAGTATCACTCTCAGTAATTGTGTATCCATAAAATTGTACACAGGACATTAATTTTTTCGGTCCATCCAAATGATCATACATTGTCCCTTGCCAGGCCCTCTGTCCTACATCAATGACAGGGGGGGGGGGAAATATGCCAGAAAATCCTGATTAACTTTCTTGACAACAACAGGGATCGGACACAGGACCGCAAGGTTAGCAAGCCAACATCTTACTCACTGAGCCACTGTGGCCGCCTCAAATATATGTAAATCTCTATGAATGTAAAAATGACAAAAAATATATTAAAACAAGTTTATGTTATATAATGAGAATAATTTAGTTGTTACTTGTATGTAGAACAGAACAGTTTTATCTTTCCTTAAACATTAATGTGTATTTCATGTCTTCATTTGAAGTTCCTTATCTCTAAAACCATAAATATCTACTTCAGCAGAGGAGGACAGACTAGCATTCAAAACAAAATGTTGCTTTCAGTTTTGAAATGAAATGCACAGATTTGATTTGGTGTGTAATATTTGTTGATGAATGTATTAAGTATTAATGGAATATACTGATATTAAGTTTATCTGGTGTTTAGGGTTTGATCGGTACCTAATTTAGCTTGGTACCTTATATTGTTCAGTACCTCAAACTTTTGTTTTCCTAGCCTTAGTTTAATTTGCGATAATTTTCAACTGTTATAATAAAAAATGTTTTTTTGTAAAAAACTTGGAACGCGTTAAATATGTTACTTCTGTAGTTTTACTGGAACAAAGCCAAACCAGGTACAGTGTGAAACCGCCACACTGGTTTTTGTAATGAGGCGTTATTGATATCTTTCAAGTAGTTTCAACAAGTGAAAATGTCTTGACTTGCTACTTTACATGTAGAGATAAGACTAATATTTATTACCTAATCCATGAAATAAGCCATTTACCAGAATTGAATATGAGAAATAAAAAGTCTGTTGTCTAATTTGTCTTAAAGGAGCTAAATCTGAAACTCAAAATCCTCCAAAATCTTCGACATCGAAAACATGAATTATTGGTCAATTTGAATCAACATTGATAATGTAAACTTACTGGGAAAAGATGAGCTTCTGATATCCGATATTTAAGATAAAATATTTTTTTTAACGAATCGTGTACCATAATGCACTTCAGCCCCAGTTGTAATAAGGGACGAGGCTAGACAAATTGCACCAAACCAAACAACGTATATAGACTGGAATAAACAGACGCTAGAAATTTGCACTTAATTCAAACTGCTGGCTTTTTTATCCAAACATAACTGAATTGAACCGGAAACCATTGAATTGAAATCAGTTTATATACATTCACATTACAGAATTATATCCGTTGTGACCCACCTTTGTCAATTTCTAGGTGCCAAATGTTAGCGTTTTAGCTCCTTTAAAGCCCCACTAGTTCTCTTTTTTGACTGTGAGAACAGGAACAGCATGAATTATGTTAACCAAAATCAGTAAATATACATGTACATACATGTAGTGAAACATAATGGACTTGATAAACATCCTACAATACTGTGCCAACTGGGCCATATGGTGTACTATTAAAGATAGATATTTTGCTTGAAAAGTCGAGTTTCTGCTTACCCTCTGTCAAATTCCAACTGCTGATGGTTCTTTTATGTGGTGCCTGACAAGGACAGGTGTCTAGTCCTTTGGATAGGATGGCATGAAAAACTGAAGTCCCAAATCATACACGTTAGCATGCACATAAAAGATCCCTTGGCAGCCGGAATTCGATATGAGCAGACTGTATTGAAGCTGTCCGGGCAAAATTTAGCTTATAGCATGCTGCATGACGTATGTCCGTTTTGATTGGACCAG
The DNA here is from genome assembly GCA_917208275.1 of Patella pellucida. Taxonomy (NCBI): domain Eukaryota; kingdom Metazoa; phylum Mollusca; class Gastropoda; family Patellidae; genus Patella; species Patella pellucida. Next base: position 72,788,311 of record OU795039.1, read on the forward strand.
TCAGAGCAAGACTGTAGGACATTAAACCCTAATTCATTTCCCTGTGTCCTGCACCTCTGACAAAGATAAACCATGCTGGAATATCCCTAGGAGCTTTTCCTGGCCATCCTGATTATTGAGTGAGCCATGGTCCTATATATATCTCTCTGAGCAACTGATGTACTGGTATCTTTAAAACACTGCTAGACAAATCTATTCTGGATCAGAGGAATTGTGTCTGACATTGTCTGCGACTGCCCTATTTCAAGTGGTGGGTTGGGTGACTGAATTGTTAACGCATGTGTGTAACATCATAAGGTCTGTCATTGAGTCAAGAGGCATGGTTTCGATTCTCTGTTAGTGACAAGGGATAGGGTCGCCTGTCCAACCTTGTGGGTTTTCTCTGAGTGCTCCGGTTCCCTAACTGCTAAAGACCCTTGTGGGAAGTGAATTATTGAAATATAATTGAATGATATGTTTGTCCTGAAATGATCTAGTTTCAAAACAAAACACAACACAAGGATTATATGGATATAACTACTTCTCTATTATTTAATAACGACTTTTCGTAACACATACATGTACAGGTCACGTTTTCAAGTTTGTGTTGAGTGGACTTTAAGCCCATCTTAATGTTTTTTTGGTTCAATCTTAACCCATCCTCCAGGCAGTGCTCAATATGAGATTATCTGAACAAGCTGGTATTGGTTCGTAATGATACTTGACTTATAAGGGCAAATATCTGGTTTCAAAACCTTTCTCCTGGAATTTGGAATAAACAAAGCCAGCAGAGTTTGTACATGATGTATTATACAAAACATGATGTATAGACAAAATCAAACAAAAATTAATTAGCTTACAGCTAATAAATATAACCCTAGGCTTGAAGGCTTATAATTTTAATCATGCGTATGTACTTGAAAAGTTTAACATCTCGTGACCTGAATTAACCCTGAATAACACTTGTTACATAACTGAGGTCAAACAAAGTTCTTATTTCTACATATAATCTGCGATTGTCAAACAGAATAATATGTGGTCAACAATTTCATCAGTGAATGGCCACCTTATCCTTTCTCAGTTCTTATTTGTCTAAAAGTAATCTGGTTTTGTCAGAAAGGCAAGCGTAGAGCAATGATATTTATTCTTTGAAAATGGCTAGCGTGGAGGTCAGGTGTTTGATCCCTGCATTCTCTGAGAAAGTTCATCCAGATTTTCCGTCGTGGTTTTCCTTGTTAGTGTGATACAGGACGGCGGACCTGACAAGGACGATGCGACAAAAATAAAAAAAGCGTATTGTTTGTTTGTTGATCTGTAGAGACAGCATATACTCAGACATGTTTTCTCCTGATTTTAGTCTGAATATATATCCCTGGTGGTGTGTTGAAGACAGTTGTTTGATATTGACTTTAATATCGTCATATTCTGTATTTCGCCCAACCATATATCATGGGTAGCTCACAGTAGCGAGTTGAAGGCCTGGATGATGAAACATAAAAATCGTTATTTATGCAGGCTTTCCTTGAAATAATTTATACAATGCAGATATACCATGCTAATAAATAATGAAAAATAATAGGAGACAGTATTATTATCATTTCCTGAAAACTGTTACGCCCTTCAATATTAAATTTAAATCTCAGTAAAAAAAATAATCTGAATGATAAAGGGAAATATTAATTCCACTAGTGGATAACTGCCCAACTAAAACCCAGACAGAACAAAATAAATTATAGGGGAAAATTGAAGAGACAGTACAATTACATGTGAATACATGTATGTATTCCCAAGATATAGTACTAGTAGGCTGAAAATTTGACATATTATAATAGGAGATGGTTATCTATTGCCTTACTAATAGAGCCACCATAGCTCCAGACAAGTCACAAATTAATGGGTAACAAACCTTGTATAGACTTTTGTCACTGTACATGCTCACAGTATGTGAAATTGAATGGGGCTTAATGTCCTGTTCTGTTCTGCTCCAACTGGGCTACAGTGTGCTTTGAGGGTGCTATGTTATGCTCTGTATAAAGATTCATCATAACCAGAGGCAGAGGGAGTGTGCCTTACAAAGTCTGAATTTATGTCTGATAATGTCTTGCTAATGGGAGTGATGTTGGCTAAAGCGCTAGTTCTCTAGTCTGGAGGTCGGTTGTTCAATTCTTGCATTGGCCAAGAAATTTTATCAAGATTTTCCGGTGTGATTCCCCCTTGTCAGTGTTGCACATTTGTGTGCATATAAAACATCCCTTAACAGTTGGATATGCAAACTTTCCCTTATAGTGCACTGCATGTCCTATGCTGGTCTTCATTAGCCCAGTTTCGAGCAGAACAGTAGGACTTTAAACTCCATTTCATTTCATTTTGTCTTGCTAATGTAACCTTTTCCAGAGTATTTTAATAGAACTAATATCTCATAATAGATAATAATCATTGGATCTGCTTTACCTGTTTATCTATTATTAATAGGTGATATATAGATAATTTTTATTGCCCCTTCAGGCATTCAACATGAAAGGCTGCCATATGTAGACATCAGTAGATCTATAGTACCAAGTAAAACAAACATGATTAAATGTACTTATGATAAATGCCATTTACATTTCATCACTCAGAGCCACTTTGGCTCAGTAGGTAAGGCATTGTCTCACCAACGTGGAGGTCCTGTGTTTGATCCCTGCATTGGCCGAGAAAGTTCGTTTGGATTTTCCAGCATGGTCCCCCCCCCCCTTTGTCAGTGGTACAGGGGCGAAAAACTGAGGTCCTGTGTACACATTGGCGTGCAAGTAAAAGATCCCTTGGCAGTTGGAATTGGGTATAAGAGAAGGCTATAGTTGCTGTGAGAGTATAATTTCCCTCATAGCACATTAGCCCAGTTGGAGCAGAACAGTAGGATGTTAAAAACCATTTACGTTTCATCAATATTAAACAGGGAGGAGTAGAAGGACCCAGGATGATGTTATTGGGCTTTTCACTTATCTATTTTGCCAGTCAGACATTTTGGGGGGTATTTTGTTTAAATCGGACTAGTAAGATATTTTTTCCAAAGAATACAACCATTTTTAGTATTTTACTGATTTCTATATGTAATTTTAAGTGTTTTTACATAATAACTAAATTGTAAGCTTAAATTCCTTGAATTCATTTTTTGTAATACATTTACATTGTATACAAGAAAGTTCTGTCAGTCACTTGAGACTAGTCAATATGATGCACTCAAACCTTATTACTGTGTCTTATGTAAGCCACACCCTCTTTTCATGTTTTCAAGTATATTATTACAATGCATGAGTGATGTTAATCCTTATTTTAGATCAAATTAACATTAACCCACATTTGATTGAACTAATTAAATAAGGATCAATGTATAATATTAACAAGTATAAAATTGACAATAATATCTTTAGCAGTAAGGGGGTAGAAGAGTCCGCTCATGGTCAAAACTAGCTGGGGCAACTGTGCGAGCATGGTTTCTGTGTGTTTTAATGGTCGAGAGCGAGACTTTAAGTAAATATTGATACCCCTACAGACAAGCAAATTTTTGCAATGGATAGAATTGAACCATGATGTGTCAATATATTTCGCAATGTCTTAAGATTTAGACCAATCTGATTTAAACACAGATCCTATTTCGTTTCGTTTTTATAGGTCAAAATTTTGTTTTACTTGTCTTTACTACACTAGGATCTGGAGGAGTTATCATCGACGTGTTCTGAATGATGTGATTGAATAGCAAATGAAACAGTCTGTTACGGCAACTTCTTGACCTTGAAAAAACCCTGAAACGTCAATGTTGATTGATTAATCAATGTCTGAGGTCATAGGGTCAAAAGCCGCTCGTCAGATCTTCATGTAGTGTAGGCCATCGAAAGTATAAAAAACGTAATGAATATAGATCTGTATTTTAATCAGATTGGCTTTAGGTCATAAAATGCAGACACTATCCCACATCTGCATTTCAAAAAGTAAGTGCACGGTGACTGCCCCACATATGATTTACATAAAAGACAAATATAACGACAAGACATACTTCGAAACAACAAATAAACAATTCAAAAATGAGTGAATGGATCCGGGGGCTAGCCGTAAGCGTCCACTGCGCTGTACAGCCCCGGGTCTAAAGCAACACAGACTTCAGTCAAAATTGAAAATGATAAGGAAAACATTATGATGTGATGTCAGTATGAGTCATGGTCTGCCATATGCTACAAGAAATACGAATGCAAGCACACTGTAGTAAAAGTTCCAACTATACAAGTAACCACATCGGTGAAATGTATAAAAAAGGTAGTCTAAAAAACATTAAATATTCAAATAAATAGATGTATAGTAAATGTGTTGAGGGAACATATTCCACCGGTCACAAGAAGAAATAGGACACACGAGTCCAATATTTCTTCTAGTATAAATAATGAATGATTAAAGTAATGATACGCCAACATCAAAGGATGACGCCGTATTTGTATTTTAAAAACACCTACGCTGTACATGTATCAGAGGGAATATTTTACATTTGATAAGCAGTTTCCAGAAAAATTGTGTTAGAATGCTAATCAATTGTATAATTGAGAAGCAAAATTTAACAATTGATTAACAGTTTTTAGTATGTAATAGAATTCTTATTTCACATAATTATGTGACAAAAGCAATACCCATATTATTTGTATTACCAAACTGTTGATTATATTTATATATATATATATAAAAAAAAAAAAGTGTGAATCTTTTAAGAGTTTTTATTTTCAGAACAAAACTGTCAAAAATAAGAACAAACTGTTCTTTTGGCACATACATGTAAACATAGCAAAAACTGTTCTTTTTTTGGTTTAGTCCCGAAATGACCTAGTTGTGTTGTGTGGACATTAAACCCAATTTCTCTCTCTCTCTCTTTGTTTGGTCCAGGTGATCGATTTTCTGATCACCTGAGGTATCAACCAGGTGACCAATCGATCACCTGAATCGATTATCTAAAACTAAAGATTGCATGTTGTTGTTTGTATGTTGTTTCTTATATTGCGTGACCATTTACTTAATTCATTTCAGGGAATATATCCAAGATAAAATTTGAAGAACTGTTTTACTCCTTGAAAGTCATTTTAATATGCAATATTATATTTTAATATCATTTGACTGTTATACATGTAATTACACAAACTTAACAAAACACATGAAACACAATCAAAATACTGTACACAATTTGCGTGGACGTGGGTGGAAACACCTGTCAATACGGCGTAGCACTTAGCTAAATTGCTACAAATAGATTAGATTTTAATGTTGGATGAATTATGAGCCTGGCTCTGGAACCTGGGGGTCGGGCATGCACCAAAAACAATCAGGATTGTCCTTAGGGTATGTGGAATAAGTATGTAAAGTCTCAAGATGGTCACGTAAGAATTGCCATCGCGGCTTCATACTGAGCAGCTGAACTATAATACGACTGACTCACTGAGCCAACTAAAACATGGATTTAAATTCATCAAAACCGTTTACTTCTATAAATAGCAGACGACAACATCTCAAATGAGATATCCTTCACATAATCAAATCAAATCTTAAATTTCATGTATATTTTTGTTTCAGAATTATCGTACAAATATGTCGTTGCACAGCAACCAATTGGACGAGAATTATTTCGTGATTTTTGCAAAACAAAGCCACTATTAACTAGGATTATTGACTTCCTTGATGCTGTGGTAAGTATAGTATACTGTTATTGTAAATATAGCTTACTTTTATTCTGTGTAGGAAATGCTGATGGAGCAGCTCTGTTTATATGAGTAGTAGGCCTTCACCTACCAATGATCTGATTTTTTGCTTGGATATTTAAAATGACCATTTTATGCAGAGCAGATCCAGAGGGGGGGGGTGGGGGCTAGGGGCTTGGCCCCCCTAAATAACAGTATACGAAATAGATATGCACCACAAATCACCACTGACACCCCGATTTTTTCAAAAAAATTCTCACGGGGCCCCCCCTAACAGGATTTCCTGGGTTTTATGATGTACACACATATTGGAGCTATTGAGCTATATAGAACTATCTTCATTAGCCTAGTTGGAGGTTATAATAATAATAATAATAATAATAATAAAAATCACGTCATTTTACAAGGGTAGCAAATTAGGCCTGAGGCCTTTTTCAAATTTGGCCCTTGGCACAGATCGTGCGAATGATTTCGATCATTTCTGCAGGAAGAAAGCGAAGAACTCGGGGGAAACCTGCCTGATCGGGTTAACCTTCATTTGTCTGTGATATACAATGAAACACTTGAAATCGTATATACATAATATACATGTAGTCACGATGTTGAGAGCACAATGAGGATGTGAATATGGCTGTGTAATGTTACCGCCCTACAGTATATCATTTGGCAATAAGGAAGAGGAAGCACAATGATGGTGGGAAATATTGAAATAGACTGTCTGTCTGGCCATCAGTTTAAAATACATTTTTGAAATCTTTAAATGCATCAACCTAATTTGCTAGTTAGAAATTTTTCAGATTTGATAGTTTTTGTGTTTCCATGGAAACAAATTTGACCTAGTTTTATGTATACAATTTTCATTCTGCTTCTATTGTCCTACATTGTATGTCATAAGTTGTCCCAAGACAATCAAGATTTACATCTATTTACAAAACATTACCGCAGGCATTGATATTTCCGCGCACATGGGCAGGCACATTTGTTTTAAAAAAAATTTGCAGGCACAAAAAAAAAATAAAAAAAAAAAATATGCAGGCTCAGATTCATCGAGGGAATACTGGGCATCTCATTGTAGGAAATTTTTCAAACAAAATCACTAACATTCACTCATCAGATCCTTGGAGGGAATAGCATCTCATTGTAGATAAGTTTTCACACACAATCACTAACTTTCACTCATCGGGTCCATGAAGGGAATACTGGGCATCTCATTGTAGGAAATTTTTCAAACAAAATCACTAACATTCACTCATCAGATCCTTGGAGGGAATAGCATCTCATTGTAGATAAGTTTTCACACACAATCACTAACTTTCACTCATCGGGTCCATGAAGGGAATGGCTGGCAACTCATTGTAGATAAGTTTTCACACAAAATCACTAACATTCACTCATCAGATCCTTGGAGGGAATAGCTGGCATCTCAAATAGTCATTGTACATGTACCGATAATTGTTACATCACTAGCACTCATGATCCTTGGTGGGAATAGCTAATGCTGTTATATCACTAACACTCATCTCATAGTGTACATTACAGTAGATTCTTTTTATACGCCCACATTGAAATGTGGTCGTATATTGCCGTCAGTCCGGCGTCCACAATTTCTTGTGGACGCTCTAGAGACTATTTAAGTTAATATCCAATTGACTTTAAATTTATACACAGTGTTTAAGGTCATGAGACAAAAAAGCCTATTGATTTTCAGCGATTTCCGATAATTGCTGTCAGAGTTATGGTCCTTGATCACTTGAAAAAATCTTGTGGACGCTCTAGAGGCTAAAGTTGATAACCGATTGACTTTAAATTTATACACAGTGTTTAAGGTCATAAGATGAAAAAGCCTATTGATGTTCAGTAATTTCCGATAATTGCTGTCAGAGTTATGGCTCTTGATCACTTCAAAAAACTCTTGTGGATGCTCTAGAGGCTAAAGTTAATAACCGATTGACTTTAAATTTATACGCAGTGTTTAAGGTCAAGAGACGAAAAATCCTATTGATTTTCAGCAATTTCCGATATTTGCTGTCAGAGTTATGGCCCTTAATCACTTCAAAAAATCTTGTAGACGCTCTAGAGGCTAAAGTTAATATCCGATTGACTTTAAATTTATACACAGTGTTAAATGTCATGAAACGAAGTCTTTTGAGTTTCAATGAATTATGATAATTTGAACAGCTAAATCTAGAATATTAAATGTTTCGTATACTAAACGTTAAAGCCAAACAAATTCCAATGATTTTCTGATAATTACATAATGAGTTGTTACTTTTAATCAGATTTTAGTGTATCATAAAATTTATAAAACACTATTTAATCTTTCATTACCGAAAAAAGTAAAATATGCGACAACTCTTGTTGACTGCCCGGACGATTTAGCTGCTGTGGGCGTATGTAACGTTGCCTGGCAACCTATGTTTATGTTTAAGGGTAGGTAGACTGATAGAAAGTAAAAAGGTGGCAATCAAGGTTCATGTACATGTAAACAAACCTATTCGATTTATATAGAAATAAATTATTGAATTGGTTTGAAGTAGATCAAACTCAGTTTTAGTAAGGTTTCCTGAAAGTTTGCTTGGTTTAGTAGATGTTGTTAAAAAGGGACAGTTGTACATTTCACAGGGCACCATAATAAATAAAAGGGACATTAGAGTACATGTAGCTAATTCTCGAACCAAAAATGATCCAAAACTCAAATTATTTGTCATAAAATCAGCATTGATATTGTTATCGTACTAGGAAAAGATGGGTTTTTTGTTGAGAACTAAGCTGACGTTTTATTTATTGAGTAGAACAAAGCCAACGTTTTATTTTATTGAGAACCGAGCTGACGTTATTTTTTATTGGGACTGATTAATTAATAATAAAATAATAATAACAATTGATTTCTATAGCGCTGAACATTCAGTCAGTCTGACTGCACTGTGGTGCTTTAAATTTAAATTGTTGATGATATAGAATCAGGTTAGGTTTGAGCTGATCTCAATTTCACTAATTGTTTGTCCCCAAAACAAAATGGATTTCTTTACTGTTTGTCCCCCAGTTTGCAGAGAAAGCAGGGGGCTAATAAACCTAATTTGTCTGATAGCCTGCCTATAACAGTTTTTGAAACACAGTAGTTCGACTGCTACCTCAATCTGATTAAAACACAGATAGATACTGTTTCGTTTCTTTTTTTGTTGTTCAAAATTTTTCCTTTTACTTGTCTCTACTACACTAGGATTTGGAAGAGTTGTAATATAATAATATGCATTCTTATCGATGTGAGGAATAAGCCAATGAAACTGTCTGTTACGGCAAGCTTTATGGGTGTTTCGCGTTGAACTGTGGGTAATCCACTAGTAACATCGATGCTGATTGGTTAATCAAGTGTCTGACATCTTGGGGTCAAAAAACGCTCATATGACCTTTGACGTGATCTATTGCTACAACAGCTTAGTAGACCATCGAAAGTATAAAAAAACGAAACAAAATATAGAAATCAGATTGCTGCTACATGTACCTGTAATTAAAATAAAGATGTTTAAACGCGGTTTAGATTTTCGTTATGTGATTGTCTTGACCTAGTTTAATGATGAGCATTTTCAGTTTATGGTTGCTTTGTACATGTAACATGATAACTTCGTGATTCTACATGTACATGTATTTGAGTGAGAGTGGTGAAACTTGGTTTTCCTTCCACTGCAACAACCTTAACAGCCCTTCATCAACTGCTTCTTTAGGATTTTATTGTCCACCACCTTTCAGAGAAAGTAGGGTACTATTAAAAGGGGTCTGTCCATCATACTGTTTGGGACATAATAACTCTGCTTCTAGTTTCAAGAGTTACATGTAAATTAAAATGTTCAAACTTGGTGCAGGTGTATATTAGGTGAATAGCTTGACTGAGTTTGATGATGAACATTTTCTGCTTAGGCTGAGCGGAGATATGGCATGCAATTTGATTGATTAATCCTTTGGGACACATACCTCTGCTCCTAATTAACTCATAGTGATGTAACTTGGTGTACATACCATATATATCAATACCTTAACCAAGTGCTATAATGAGAATTTCCTTAAATACCATGTAAAATAAGAATATTAGTATTAAAATGCATCTGTTCGTCTTTCACCTTTCAGAACGTATTTCTACTTCAATTCTGAGCCTGTCTAAACAGTGTCTTCATTAGCCCAGTTTAGGAGCAGAATAGTAGGATGGTTAACCCCATTTCATTTCATTTCAATCATGAGTATTTTTGCTCACACTAAGCACTGATATACAAACTGATCGATGCTTCATTAAAAGTAAATATGCAATTAAAGAAATATGTGTTATCTAATTTTCAGTTCGGCAGGGGGAACTTCAGCCTCGCTATTGGCTTTTTGAAAAAAGGACACATGTACATCTACATCTGTATACTCTATTTTGATCCGAGATTATCTAATTTGTGAAAAGTTAAAACCATTTCATTTTATATGATTTCTCTCTTGAGAAACAGGGGGGTTGGGTGGCTGTATTGTTAGCATGTGCATGCTGTATCATAAAGCCTGTCATTTGGTTTCGAATCCCCGGCTGTTACCGGGCTGTACATGACAAGGGTCGTCTGTCCAACCTCGTGGGTTTTCTCTGTGGGCCTCCGGTTTACTCCCATTGCTAAAGAACTTAGACCGTACGTGCAAGAGAATTATTGAAATATAATTAGTCCCAAAATGACCTACATGTAGTTTGTGTCGAGTTGGTGTTAGATCTCATTCTCTCTCTCTCTCCCTGGAGTAACAGTTTGCTATGGCTATACAATAGACCTTGGTGTATGGTAGATGTATAGTAGTAGTAGTATGTTAGTGACATGAATAAAGCTCTGGTCATGTATCCTGTGCTTGTCTATTTTACTGTTGCATGTATTAATGAGGTCAGTGAATAGGTGAATAAAATTACTTCTAACTGTAGAGAATTAATCAATAGGTACATGTAATATTAACTACTTTGTACGTTCCTTCAACAACTGACTCTTAATCTCTATACCCATCTCATTTCTTATCTCATTTCTTATCAATTTAAAATTGTTACAGATATTGTGGTGTAACCTACGCGCAAGCAAATTATCAAAATAAAATTGAACCATGTATGATTAGTGCCAAATTAATCTAGTTTGTGTCGAGTGGATGTTAAACCTCTCTCTCTTCCCACTGAGTGTGATATCCTGGACAATTGTCATATTTTCATTTCTATTGTCCTAGTGCACGTGCATGGGTCTTTCCTGTAGGATCGAAACCAAGACCGCAACCTGGAAGTGACTGGCTAGCTCGAGCTTGAAGCGGGACAATCTAGATGGCTAGCCCCCTTGTTTCAATACTTTTTCTTCAAATCTGCATGTACGAACCAAAGAACCTGCAGACTGACCCAGGCTCTCTGAGAAAATTTTTATTTTTCTGAGAATACATATACATGTATGTCTCTTGAGAACAAATAAAGCTCATGTACAGAATAGTCATTTATACATGTATTGCAGTTGAAAATAGTATTGCGACATAGAGCGATCAGGGCTCTATAAAAGTTGAGCGTGGGCTGCACACACACTTGAAAATGTGCCTGCAGGGTCATACTCAAAAGAAGAGTATTCAATTGCCAGGTTGGACTCAGCAGAAAAAAAAATTATAAATAATTTTTAGTACCTTTTTTATATGATTACTTTAAAAATAAAGATTATGTTTGATGGGCATATTATTTTTAATATAAACATAGAATACAATGTAGATGCCTAGATTCAAACAGCTTCATTGAAAATCCCTTTGCGCAGCCAGGTTGTCATTCGTTAAACGTAACTTCCGGTATAATGAGGATGCTAACATTCACGCACCATAATTAATTCTTTATTTTTCGTGATTTACGTGACAGTAATAATTTTTTAATATTTTTAAAAAAAATTTTATTACAACTGTGCCTGCAAATTTACGACAAATGTGCGCGGAAATATCGATGCCTGAGAGCGATACATATTACAGTAAACAAATTTTTAAGGGAAAATTACTTATTTTAAATACATATCGATAGTTTTGGGACTGACCTACATGTAGTAATAAAGGAAAACCTTGGTTTAGTATTTGATTACAACTTAAGAATACTAGTATGAATCAATAAATATTACAATAACCGTCTATTTAATTAAAGGGTCATACAAATAGTCCTACATTATTCTATAGGGATAGCGGTTTTCATGTGATTAAAATACGACATATATTGTCATATATTAACAGACTCAGCCCAATTAATAAGACAATCAATTTTTAGTTCTTAAAGCCCCAATACCACTTTTGTTGTAACTGAATAATATGTTCCAATCTTTATTCTGGTCAATAATTTGTACTATTTTACAACATTTTAATTAAAAAATGATAAAAATTTCTTCTTAACACACCTAATTTTAAAAATTGGAAAAATTCAACTACATGCCGTAACATGGTTTGAAAAGCCTTACGTAAGCACTTTCAAATGCAATTTGCATTTAAACATATTTTCGAACCCTCTGGACAAGTAAGATAGGTTGTAATGGATAATTTACACAACAGGTAGGACACTTAAACATCTTGTAGTTAGAATAAGGCTAATTTTTTTTCTGGACCTGTCAAGCCAGCAAGAGTGTTATTGTCCCTTTAAGATGTAAATGAATAGATTTCTTTTAGAATAACGTTTAAGGTTGACTCGTTCAACTGTTGACCTTAAAATCCTCCAAAATCTTAGACATCGAAAGCAATAATTATTGGTCAATTTAAATCAACATTGATGATGTAAACTTGCTCAGAAAAGATGAGCTTCTGATATCCGTTAATTAAGATAAAATAATTTTATTAACATTAGTACACATATCGTATACCATAATGCGCTTCAGCCCCAGTTGTAATAAGAGACTCGAGGATAGAGGCTAGATAGATTTTACCAAATCAAATGCATATGTACAAAATGTACATGTAGACTAGAATAACCAGACACTAGAAATTTGCATTCGATTGAGACTGCATGGCTTATTTCGCTGAACATAGCTGATTTGAAATTGGAGTAAAAACGGAAACCATTGAATGTAAATCAGTTTATACATTCATATTACAGTATGCGTTGCGACCTACTTTTGTCAATTCCTATGTCCCAAATGTTAGTAATTTAGCTCCTTTAAGATTTGTTTGATGGTGTGGCATACTGGCATCCAAGGTGTCTTTTTTCGCCCATCTGATGTTAATTAAAACTTATTGTATTTCATCAAACTTAGCTTATCATTTAGCCATTGGTATTGCTTTGAAAGGGTCCAGATAGTAAAGATGGTCCAATGTATTTCTAAAGGCCTTTAATAAAAGATAGAATTTATTCTACATGTACGTTATCTTATTGTCCCCTGCCTTTCACTACATAAAAACCTTGACTATATGTAAGTTCAATCATAAACATTTTCTACTTAGTCTAAGTTGTATTGATCGTTGCTTTACGAAAAGGATAAAAGTTTTAATTAATTAATATGTGTTGTCTGTTTATTTTGGGATTGAAGAGGCGGACATCAGCCTCACTTTTGACTCCTATGTAAATGTCTGGCCATTGGAAATTAAATTAAATTATTTTCTAATTCTTAATTTTAGATAATCCTATTATTTTTTTTTAGGATTTCTCCTTCAAAGTAGCATTTTTTTTTAGTAAACAATGAATTGGGGTCCAAAGTCCTACTTTTGTGCACCTCTTTAACTGGGATAATGAAGACAAGTTTTACATGTACATGTATATGCCATAGTGTTCTTTGAGGGCAATTCTGACCCATTAGTGGCACACTCTTTTGAATTCCATATGTCAAGGGCTCTGTTTTGTGCATGTGTCTACTAGGGACCTGTTTTTTTTTATGCTAGGACCTCTGTCCTGATATTATTGTTTTCGAGTATGTTCAATATATGGAATTATTTACCCATGACCATTAAAGATGGGTTCCAAGAAAAGTATTTATTGGGTGGTTATTTCTAATAAAAGTATGTCAATTTTGGTATATACATGTACGTGTTTGGAAAGTAGAGATATCCAATCTGACTAGAAAAATACTCACGGAGCGTATACAGGACACAAATGTAATAAATAGCAAGCGATTAACGACAACATTGTCTTAAGTATGCAATGAATTCTCCTTTGACTTCCGAGAGAGTTAAGTCAGTGAATTGTGACATAAACATGACCTGGTTTGAGTGAATTTTAATAGAAGTGCATTCCTTGACAATTACAATGTTTGAGAGGGATTTGAAGCAGAATTATGATAAATTAATTAGTTTGAATATGTTTTTAGTCCATATATACCATTAAATCACCCAGTTTGTATGTGGGAATGAAACTTTAAGAAGAATCAATCGCTTGTCTGTTTTAAGACGCAATTAAAGACGCGTCTTTCTAACGTTGATCATGGTTTTATCTTGTGATAAGTTGAGAGCTAAATGCACCTTGAACATTAATTTTGATGGATCTGTGTGCAATATTATTATTATTATTATTATTATATATTTTATTCCTATTTTTCAGAATGATTATGACATTACTCCAGATGAAAAACGTCTTGCCAAAGCTGAAGAAGTTTATGAAAAATATTTGCATTCAGAGGTAATCAACTAATCTTTTGGGGATAAAGATTATTTCCCGTAATTCTGATTATTCTAATACATGTATAGTGGGTGTTATCCTCAAATCAACAAATTTTTGGGGATAACGATTTTTTGTCATATTTCTGATTAGCCAAACACTATTGGGTTTATTTTTGGTCCTTGTTTTTTTTGTTAAAACGCTATTATTCCAATACTCTAGGCTGGTAGTTTTTTTGGGTTTTATCAATATGTTTTAAAGCGAATAATTCATATTTTCAAAGAAAGTCAAAACATAATTATTTCGATGTCTTTTGCTCAATAGGTTGTCAACTCGCAATTAAACGATTTAAGGTATCATTCGCACACTTAAAAATCATTCACACCAGAAATAATAACACAATTACTTCCCTTGTTTTTCTATTCCCCACCATGGAATAACTATTTTTAAACGTTTGAATTTGAAAATGATATTTTTGCCAACTTTTAAACTGGCAATAGTGAATTATAGGATTATTCTTTAACAAGGTAGGACTGTTTATAGGTACATGTATCTATTTTAAAAATTAGTCCCAAAATGACCTAGTTTGTGTCGAATGGAGGTTAAACCACATCTCTCTCTCTCTCACATTTTAAAAAAATAACTTAAAAATATGAAATTCTCACTTTAACATTGATACCATTACAAAAACCAACCATTGTAATGATTGAGAAAATTAGTTATTTATTAAGCAGCAAATGAATATGAACAGAGATGAAAGTTTCAGATAATCTCTTGTAATGGTTAGACAGCTTTGTATGAAATTATATTTTTATCTCGGCTTGGATTTAACTCAAAATAAATAAGGAATCAGTGAAGTCTGAATTTTTTGAAATAAACAAAGTATGTGTACAGTATTTCCTCGAATACAACCCCAGGGTTCTATTTCGTTTAGCACTCCCCGACCTCCGGGTTCTATTCGAGGCCCAGGTTATAATCGAGGCTGGGATGTAATCGAGGCCGGGTTGTATTTTTTCAGACCTGAATTAATACTTCAAAATCTTCTATAGGATTGACATTTTGGGCAAGTAAAACAAGCAGACAGGGTCAGTCTTGCAAATACGAAGGCTATACTCTCTGTGTGTGACATGAGACAATTCTACTTCCTGTGCAAGGATCATCAATTAATTTATATTTTGAGAGGGAGTTTTCAAAATATAAGAGACCCGGGTTTTATTCGAGACCCGGGTTGTATTTATCTCAACACCCCTTTACCCCCGGGCTCTATTCGAGGCCCGGGTTGTAATCGAGGCTGGGGTTTTATTCGAGGAAATACGGTACTCAACAATCTTTCCAGATTAAAACACAGATCTTTTTTCATTTTTCATAGTTCAAAATTTTGTTTTACTTGTTTTACTACGCTACGATCTGGAAGAGTTGTATATATACATTTATCCATGTTCTGTTACGGCAAGTTCTTTGCATGCGGTGCATGGAACTGTTGGTAAACCACTAGAAACGTCAACGCTGATTGATTAAAAAAATGTCTGACATCATGGGGTCAAAAGCCACTTGTATGATCACTGAACTGATGCAACCTTCCAGTACGACCGGTCAGATTTACATGGCCATCAAAAGTATAAAAAAGAAACGAAATGAAAAAGAGATCTGTATTTTAATCAGATTGTGTAGGCCTACTCAACAAATTGAGTCACTTTAAAAGTCCACGAAGAATACATTTAACTTATGACAACATCAGTTGAAAATAATCGTTATTACGGGAATTGACCTGCACGATGTTTACATCAGATTGCCTTTCAGCTTTAATCAAATAAATGATTACACTGATGTTGAATTTAAGTGTGTTGAAATTTAATCCTACACACTTACATTTAAATGAGAAATTTGAGAGATTGTTTACATACTATTCGTCTTAATCAATTTTTAATCTCTATTGAGTTGTAATGGAATAAACTGTATGTGTACATGCCAGTACATGTAATTCAAAACTTCTAGTACTCTAAGTACTCTATTAAGTTCTAAATTAAAGTTTCAATGATTGGACAATGTTGGGCGTTGTGCTATTACATGATATATTAAGTGATAACCCACAGTAATAAGAAGTATACATGGTCTATATTGACTTAAATAACACTAGTTAGAAAGTTGATGTACCCCTCTCTCTCTGGCTTTTGTGTCCTGTTTAAAGGGATTAACCCTGATTTGAACAGAGTCTCAGAAATCAAAGTCTGACTATGCATGAAATTTAAGCAATAAATTATAGATGAATAGTGTATTTATTTATTTTGTCTCAAAATTTGAGTTCAAAATATTGAGTTAGTTGCTCGGCCCTAAGGTGGTAGAGATTTTTAAGGGATTTTAACACAAAATTAAGCAGTTTCATCTCCAAAATATTATCGAGATTGATCCTTTAAATTGTACAATATCATAGCAATATACAGGAGGGGTTGGATGTTCGATTGCTCAGCATGTGTGCATGGTTCATAAGGTTTGTCATTGAGTCAGCTGTTGTGGTTTTGATTCCCTGGTTGTACGTGCCAAGGGTAGAGTGACATGTCCAACCTTGTAGGTTTTCTCACGGTCGTTGGTTTCAAAGACACCTACGAGCAAGGGAATTATTGAAATAAAAATTAATGAAATACAATGGGGTTTGACATCCTTCTGTTCTGCTCCTAAACTGAGCTAATGAAGACAGACATACGCCCTACAGTATGCTATGAGGGATATGCAAGGGATCTTTTACATGCACGCCAATGTATACACGGGACCTCCGTTTATTATCCCATCTGAACGGCTAGACAGTTGTCCTTGTCAGGCCCTCCATCCTGTATCACTGACAAGGAGAAACCACATCAAAAATTGATGAACTTTCTCTGCCAATGCAGGGATCGAAAGCTAGCGTCTCACCCACTTAACCATCGTGACTTATTCTCGGAATGACGTACATGTAGTTTGCGTGTTGAGTGTGTTAAACCCCATCTTTCTCTTTACCTGTCAAATAGTTTAAAGTGGCACATATGTCTGTACTGTATAATAGTAAGTGCCGGAGGACCGCACTACATGCAAAACAAAAATCTACAACAAACCTTCTGACAAAACAGAAAACGGACATTGCAAAAAATAAATAATTATATCAAATCAAGTAAATGGATCCGGGGAATCCTGTATTGTATAAGACTGTCATTAAATTTAATCAGCCTGTTATTCAGTGTTATCAATGTTGAATATGCATATTCAAATAGTTTTATCTTCGGTTCTTGCAATATAGTCTTGAATAATGTCCATTAGTTACATGTATCTCTCAATAACATTGCTTCCTGTAAACAATTTTTATTTTCCTTGTTAACTGATTTGCCTGTCTGCATTGACCAAGTCAGAGCCGAAAGAACAGTAGCGCGTTTAACCCCATTTCATTTCATTTGGTAAATAATTTGAGAATTAGAGTTTACAAACATTGTTGTTTTTTTAGAAATGTTGATTCAGTAAGATTAAGGGGGATGGCTCCAATTCAATGAGAAAATATTAAATAAATTTGACATTTATTTTAATAACTTGTTTCTGCTACTGCTTATGACATTCAAATATAGATAATTATGTACCTTGGTGTTTTAGCTTTAGTAGGATATATAACAATCTATATTTTATCAAGCAGTTTTTTTTTTACGCTTTTCCTCAACGGCATGGGATGGCCATCCTGGATTATGGGGAATGGGCGTGGTCCAGGTTCCGAAATGCAAATTTTTAAAAAACTTGTGTGATAACGATAAAGTCCTGAAAATTTCAGAGCATTAGCTTTAATAGTTCATAGTGCAATTTAAAAAACATATATTTTCTCATTGAATTGGAGCCACCCCCTTAAAGATAACTATTATAATACACTAACACTATTTAAGTATTTATGGAGAAAAAATTACTGGTTTATAAACACATGCAACGTTTCAACGATGATACTCTCGTCTTTATCAAGTTCATTATATAGTTTGTTTGAACTGGATATGGTTGTTTTTATAAGATTACAAACAGTATTGCTACAGTGATTTGAATTGTTTTTTTCAGTCGGAACACTACATAAGTCAGGTTAATGGAAACCAAGTATCGGCTATAAAAGAAGCAATGGCTCAAAAGACTTCCAGTAAAGAATTATTTTTGGCTTGCTCAGAGTAAGTTGAAAGTAGTTAAATAGATACATGTATCATATTACAGTCTTAATTGATTACATTATAAACTAATTAAGCCAGAGAATATTGGGTAATTGTTTGCCAGCCTTCTTATCATGGATTGGCACATGGTTCAGTTACTGCCGGCTTTTCATTTACAGTACGAACATTGCGATTGTTTAATGAAACACATTATTACCATGTATTTTATAAGCGAATTTCTTGTCAAATTTCAACAAAAAAACGGACTCAATTTTCTGAAGTGAAGATTGGCAAACCTAAACATTCCCACTTCCTATAAATCGTTCTTTGCATGGTTGTCTGGAACCATAATCAGTTATTAAACTAGAAATGTTTGTTTATTTCAGAGTATTATCAGAATACCTCACTACAGATCCATTTAATGATTTTTTAGAGAGTATGTATTTTAAAAGATATCTACAATGGAAATGGTTAGAAAGGTTGGTTTCTGTTTTCAAATATTTGTATAAAACTCAAACCTTGATCACTGATCACTAATTATCACTGAAAACCTATCATCAATATTTTTGATTGAATATACATGTAGGTATAATCAGGCCCCAAGCCAGAAACCAAAATTTAGCCGACATACATGTAGGGGGGCCAGGAAGATAAATTTCCGACAACAAAAATTCAATGAACGAAGGTCATCGCCGACTGTCGTAAGCAGGAGGAGGGGAAAGCATGAAAATTAGAAGCTGTGAGAGTGAATTAAGGCCTCTATGACATGCAGGTGGTGAATGTGTCAGACAATTAAGCCGACATTAACTATCTCCGGCCGAATTTGAGAGGATACATGTATGTCGTGCTAAGACTCTCTTCCGGCGAAAATGCGAGCATAGCCAACCAACGATTTTTTTCCGAAGCAGACAGAAAAATTCCGACAGGAACGCCCCCCCAGCCCCCCCACTAGCCTCTGGCCTGGGTATAATACTTTACCACTATATAAACTGTTTCATTTGCTAAAATAGATTGGGACTATTCCTTAATTTTTTACAGGAGTTTTTTTTTCCATAAGATTAAAACACAGATTCTATTGCCTTTCAGTTTTTATAGTTCAATATTTTGTTTTACTTGCCTTTACCCCAATCTTTGTTCTGGTTAATGTGAGGGATTAGCCAATGAAACGGTCTTTGGGTATCTGACCAGAAACATCAATGCTCATCAAATGTTATATGACCACTGACACGACCTTCCTCTATAACTTGCAAGATCTAGTGGGGGCCATCAAATGTATGAAAATAACAAACGGAAATATAGATATGTATTTGAATCAGATTGCTCTTTGTACCTCTGATTTGAATTTATTTTTTTGTTACAGTGAACCGGTTACCAAGAATACATTTAGAATGTACAGAGTATTAGGTAAAGGAGGGTTTGGGGAAGTATGTGCTTGTCAAGTTCGTGCTACTGGTAAAATGTATGCATGTAAAAAACTGGAGAAGAAACGAATCAAGAAACGTAAGGGAGAGGCCATGGCATTAAATGAAAAACAAATTTTACAAAAAGTTAATTCTAGGTTTGTGGTAAGTATTTAAAATATATCTCTACTCTTTAGTCATTAAGGTGGGGGACTCATTGAATATGGCGCTTGGTCACTAATCATAAAGTTCGGGGTTCGATATCAGTGGTGTTGGCTGAGAAAGTTCCCTTAGATTTTCTAGCATGGTCAGTGATGAGGGTGAAGGGTCTAGCATGGTCAGTGGTTAGGCTGGGAGGGTCTGGCATGATGAGGGTGAAGGGTTCTAGCATGGTCAGTGGTTAGGCTGGGAGGGTCTGGCATGATGAGGGTGAAGGGTTCTAGCATGGTCAGTGGTTAGGCTGGGAGGGTCTGGCATGATGAGGGTGAAGGGTTCTAGCATGGTCAGTGGTTAGGCTGGGAGGGTCTGGCATGATGAGGGTGAAGGGTTCTAGCATGGTCAGTGGTTAGGCTAGGAGGGTCTGGCATGATGAGGGTGAAGGGTCTAGCATGGTCAGTGGTGATGGTGAGAGGGTCTGGCAGGAAAAATGGATCTAGTCATTACGATGGTTCAATAAACAATTGATGAAATAAAATGAAATGGGTTTACCGTCCTACTGTTCTGCTCCTGGCTGGGCTAATGAAGACGAGCATACGCCATTAAGTGTGCTATGAGGGAAATTTTGCCTTGGCAGCTGATCTAGGGCCTACTTTTATATCAAAGGGATTTTTTACGTGCACACAATGTGTACACAGGACCTCAGGATTTCATCCCATCCTAATGACTAGGCCCTCCATCCTCCATCACTGAGAAAGGAAAACCATGTCGGAAAATACCGATGAACTTTCCCAGCCAATGCAGGGATTGAACACGTGAGTGACATGACCCCCAGGTTAATGAGCCAAGGTCTTACCCCCTTACCGACTGTGGCTCCCTAAACAAATGATGACCTGTGTACTCTTTTGTGTTCCCCATGATGAAGAGCAAGTAAAAACACTGGTGTTCGGGCAAAAGGTCTCGTATCTCAAAATTTATGCTGTGATAGCAGATTCGGTGTCTGAGATCTGATATCCTGATGTTAATCAATACATCAGTTAATCAATTATCTATGGTTAATAATTTACAATAGTGTATAATATGTATAATATGTTCAATCAGAAGCAACTGCCACAAACAGACTTATATTATCACCACTAACAATATCTCCCCTGACAAATCATACGCACAAATAGACACATTAAATATTGATACAAACATGTCTCATACAAAGCCAAGGATAAACAGACAGTTCAGACATATTTCACACTTTTATTTGACGCCCAGGGCAAGGTGGTACCAGACATTACATTGGCTTACACTGATTTCTTGGAAAGTCGAAGGAAACTCATGAAAATGTTTTATGAAATAGTGAAAGAGAAACATATTATCATGATATTCAAATGTTTACTTGGCAAGGTCTACGGTATTAACAGCCTTACATCCGGTTGAGTATTAACTTTAAAAAGTTTTACTTCACATAGTCACAGTATAATAGTACATGTAATATTAGCACGACATTCAAGTTTAAATGGACGAAAAACCAAGGTCCTGTGTACACATTGTCGTGCATGTAAAAGATCCCTTGACATTGGAATTTGATATAAAAGTAGGCTGTAGTGCCGCTGTCCGCGCAAAATTTCCTTCATAGCCTAGCACACTGCTTGGCGTATATGCCCATCTTCATTAGCCCAGTTTAGAAGCAGAACTGAATGATGACCTGGGGCCTGTTTCACGAAATTTAAACTAAGATAAAATCCAAATTTTAGTAATTTGATTGGATAATTTTAGATTGATTTTAGTGCTTAGCCAATCAAAATTGAAGTATCTACTAAAATTTGGATTTTATCTTTAGTTAAAATTTTGTAAAACATGGCCCAGTAGTTATAATCTTGAATAAGGTCTGTCATTTGTGTTTCCGTGCTTTCTTTCAGGTTAATTTAGCCTATGCATTTGAAACTAAAGATGCTCTGTGTCTTGTGCTAACAATTATGAATGGGGGAGATCTAAAGTTCCACATCCACAACATGGGTAGTCCGGGATTTGTTGAGGAAAGGGCTGTGTTTTACGCGGCTGAGATAACTTGTGGTTTAGAGAATTTAAACAGAGAAGGAATTGTATACAGGTGAGAAGATTTCTAAGATTTTTTTAATGTTAATGGTTGTCGACCACCTAATCAAGGTCAGAACATATATATATTAACATGACTATTCATGACCTATGTATATAATATTAGTAGTGTGTTACATGAGTGCGGCTGTTGACTTAGTTGTCATGGTAAAGCATGCGGTTGTCTTCTGTAAATAAAAAAGATAAACTGTGTTGTAATGACGAATGTCTATGAGATTAAAAAGATGAAAAAATATATAGTGTGGTCACAGAACATATTCCTCACATATAATTTAATAAAGTGTCTAGTTGTTTTGATGGGAAGAACAAGACCAAGGTCCTTAGTACATATACCATTGACACTATGTCTTAAAGATACCCTGAAATAATTTGAAAAAAGAGTAAACTTATGTAGTAGTGCCTCTGTTGGACCAAAATTTGACTCATAGCATCCCTCATCTGCATTAGACTAGCTGGTGTCGAAAAGTAGAATGCTCAACCCTATTTCATTTTATTACATTTCACATGAAGTTAAAGAAAAAAATAGTTATGTAATCAAAATGGTAGGGGTTTAAATGGTTAGCACATGAGTGCTGTATCATAAGGTCTGTCATTGAGTCAGCTGGCGTGGTTTCGAATCCCTGGTTGTCCATGATAAGAAGTAGGGTCGTCTATCCAACCTCTTGGGTTTTCTCTAGGCCCTTGAGTTTCCTCCCACTGCAAAAGACTCCTACGTGCAAGTGAATTATTGAAATAAAATTGAACCATAAGTTACTCCTGAAATGATCTAGTCTGTGTCAAGTGGAAGTTTAACCCCATTTATCTCTCTCCCTCCACTTAAAATGGCAAACTTCAGACCACATTCCCCTCCGTCTATATATAGCCTTACATAGATTGTAAACTCGGTCTCCACTTAGGATCAGACATAACTGGTCTGCATCAGTGATTTTTATGTAGTTATTGTTTTTATTGATTTAATAAAAGTCATTGGTGTGTTAAGCTTCTTATTGAGAGCTCAGACAAATTAAGTATGTGTTAAAAAATATGTTGTTTATGGGTTATCTATTTTTAAAATTATTATCTCCCTTGAGGGGGTGTAAATATTTGACAGGGTTTAAAGATATTACCAGACAAGAAATGAAATGGGGGTTTAACGTCCTACTATTATGCACCTAACCTGGGCTAATGGAAGAAGGGCATACACCATACAGTGTGCTATGAGGGAAATTTTGCCGCAGAGCGGCGCTATGGCCTACTCTTATATTAAATTCCAACTGCCAAGGGATCTTTTACGTGCAGGCCAATGTGTACATGGGACCTTGGTATTTCATCCCATCCGAACGACTAGACAGCTGTCATTATCAGGCCCTCTGTTATGCATCACTGACAAGGGGAAACCACGCCAGAAAATCGAGATAAATGCAGGGATCGAACACTCAACCTCTAGGCTAGGGAGACAGCGTCTTACCAACTTAGCCACTTGATCCCCCTATAACCAGACAAGAGACCTTCCTTATAAATATTGGTAGCCACGGTGGCTTAGCGAGTAAGATGCTGGATGGCTAGTCTCTGGTTCACCCCTGGTCTCCGAGGGGTTTTGCTGTGTCAGTGGTGTGGGGAGGGTCTAGTTATTTGGATGGGACGAAAAACTGTAGTTCGGTGTACATATTGTACATATTGTCATAAAAACTTAAAGAGCCTCTGTCCATTAAAAATATTCCTCATTGCACACTGCATTGCATATGCTTGCCTTTATTACCCCAGTCGGTAGGGAAAAGTTGAAAGTTTAACCATATTTTATTTTCTTACAAACTACGGTGTTTATATTTCAGAGATCTAAAGCCAGAAAACATTCTACTCGATGACTATGGTAAGTATCACTTGGTTATTGAGTCGGGTAGGGTGGGTGAACATAGTCAAGTTTTCTAACACATGCACTTTAGATCATAAGGCCTATCATTGAGTCTAATGACATGGTTTGTGTCAAGTTTGTGTCAACCACATTTCTCTCTCTGTTTTTTTCTTGTAGCTAAGCTGGCAAAATGAACTAACCTCTATGGTTCATTTTCAGTGCATATAAGTCATGTCCCATGGGAGATGGAATTTAGGAAAGTAGGGGTCTCGTGAAATGATTCTTTTCCTGACAAAATCCTCTTTACTTTAACTCACTGTGTATGCTTATCCCAAAAGCTTGTCCAATAATAGATTCTTTACATAGATCTACCTTCTGCACACAGTGATCCATCTACGTCATGTACTTCGTACTTCAAGAATGGATCTCTGCCCTGAAGGGTTGCCATATCCAAAATTTAGTATACTATTCTGTGATGTGATTCTACTCTGTTTCACATTTGTCATACAAACAAAGACTAAATAAACTTTTTCAATTATTTTAAAATGAAAGCAGGATAAATACTTGACCAATTTCTCAAGGTAAACTTAAGTGTTTTAGACTAGAAATATTGATTTAGGACTCAAAATGTCTCTGTCTGTGAACCTCTTACAGTAGTTGCATGTAACAGAAGCTATTCTATATAATTAAACATTGAATTATTTCTAATTACAGGTCATGTACGAATATCTGATTTGGGTTTAGCTGTTGAAATACCCAATGGTGAAACTATTAGAGGTCGTGTAGGAACGGTTGGCTATATGGGTAAGTATTTTTACTATACGGTAGTTACATTGATAATTAACCTGTGCAGAGAAAACTATCTACCTCGAGAATACATGTAGATCTCTGCCCTGAATGATCACCATATTAGAAAATTAGTTTACTCTTTTGTAATGCGTTTTTAATACACACAAAGTTTAGGCTAAATAAAGATTTTGAAATTTATTAAATGAAGGCAGAATAAATACTTCTCAAAATTCTCAAAGCATAAAGGGATAACTTACAGTCGTTTGGGCCCTGTGTACATATTGGCGTCCACTGAAAAGATCCAATGGCAGTTGGAATTCAATATAAGAGTATGCTTTAGCACAGCTGTCTGGGCAAAATGTCCCCCATAAAACACTGTATGGCATATGCCGGTCTTTATTAGCCCAGTTTAGGAGTAAAACAGTAGAACGTTAAATTTGATTTCATTTGATTAGCCCAGTCGGAGCAGAACACTAGGAGGTTAAACCCCATTTTATTTACAATTGAAATTATTGTATATTTTGTATTTGTTACAGCTCCAGAAGTAGTGAAGAATGAACGTTATACATTCAGCCCTGATTGGTGGGGGGTTGGTTGTATTATATATGAAATGATCGAAGGAAAGGTAAGAAAATCTTTCTTAAATCATTGTGTATTCTCCATTCATTAATTAGTGTAGAACATTGGGTATTAGTTAATTAATCGCTATCTCATAACATTGGGGATTAGTTAATTGGTTTAAACATATTTTATTAACACAATGTAAAAGAATTGGACGAAAGTTTCATTAACTTACCAAAACATCCTTTCCTTCATAAGTACATGAAATTATTCAAGATAACAAGGGTATTAGTTAATTTATCACTATCTCACTGGATATCATTAAATGTTTTTGATAAAAACAGAGATTATCATTGGAATATATTTGATATCTTTTGAACTGCGAAAAAACAAACTAATGGGGGTTCAACTGGCACAATATTTTTGTTATACGCCCACATTGAAATGTGGTCGTATATTGGCGTCGCCCGGTCCGTACATACGTCCGTCCGTCGTCCACAATTTCTTGTGAACGCTCTAGAGGCTAAAGTTAATATGCGATTGACTTTAAATTAATACACAGTATTTAAGGTCATGAGACAAAGAAGCCTATTGATTGACTTTAAATTGATACACAGTGTTTAAGGTCATGAGACAAGGAAGCCTATTGATTTTTATACGCCCACATTTTCATGTGGACGTATTATGTCGTCGCCCCTGTCCGTCCGGATGTCCGTCCGGACGTTCGTCCGTCCACAATTGCTTTGGACTCTCTACAGGTCACAATTCTTACCCGATTTTGACGAAACTTGAAATATAGGTTTATCCCCCAAGGATCTCGGCTGCTTTCGATATTGGCATGTATCGGATCAAAACTTCATGGATTATGGCCCCTGATTGTACGAAAAATCATGTTTTTAGCTTGTGGACCCTATAGAGGTCACAATTTTGAACCGATTTTGATGAAACTTTACATTCATGTTTATAACCCAAAGATCTTGGTTCCTTTCGATATTTGCGGCTATCGGAAGGAAATTTCCTGAATTATTGCCCCTGATTGTCCGAAAAATCACCTATTTTAGCTTGTGGTACCTCTGGAGGTCACAATTATTATCCGATTTAAAAAAACGTTCGAATATATCACCGTTACACCCTAAGGAAGGCCGAGTTCAAATTTCGGAAAAATCGGGCCAAAATTACCATACAAAATGGCCTCCGTTCGTACGCGAATACTGTTAAAAAATGGTATATGAATTTTAATTCAATTTTGATGAAACTTGAAATGCATGGTTATAACCCATAGATCTTGGTTCCTGTCGATATTTGCGCATATCGGATCGTAACTTCCTGAATTATGGCCCCTGATTATACGCAAAATCGCCTTTGTTTAGCTTGTGGTCCCTCTGGAGGTCACAATTATTATCTGATTTGAAAAATCGTTTGATTATATCACCGTTACACCCTAAGGAAGGGTAAGTTGGAATTTCGGAAAAATTGGACCAAAATTACCATACAAAATGGCCGCCGTTCGTATGCGAATACTGTTGAAAAATGGTATATCAAGCTCTTCGACCCTGTAGAGGTCCCAATTTTAATTCGATTTTGACGAAACTTGAAATGCATGGATATTACCCAAAGATCTTAGGTCCTTTTTGATATTTGCGCATATCGGATCGTAACTTCCTGAATTAATGCCCCTGATTATACGCAAAATCGCCTTTGTTTAGCTTGTGGTCTCTCTGGAGGTCACAATTATTAGCTGATTTAAAAAATCCTTTGATTATATCACCGTTACAAGCTAAGGAAGGTTTAGTTTAGATTTCGGGAAAATAGGACCAAAATTACAATACAAAATGGCTGCTGTTTGTACGCGAATACTGTTAAACAATGGTATTTCAAGGTTGTGGACCCTGTAGAGGTCACAATTTTAATTTCGATTTTGATGAAACTTAAATTGCGTGTTTATAACCTAAATATCTTGATACTTTTCGATATTTGCGCATATCAAATTGTAACTCAATGAATTATGGCCTTTGATTGTAGGAAAAATCACTTTCGGTTTTGCTTGTTCTCTATCCATCTCTCGAAAATGTGGGCGTATCCTGCCTGGCAGTGCCAGCTTACTATCTTTAGCGATATCCGATAATTACCGCCAGAGTTATGGCCCTTGATCACTTTGAAATATCTTGTGAACGCTCAAGAGGCTAAAGTTAATATCCGATTGACTTTAAATTGATACACGGTGTTTAAGGTCATGAGACGAAGAAGCCTATTGATTTTCAGCAATATCCGGTAATTACCGCCAGAGTTATGGCCCTTGAACACTTCAAAAAATCTTGAGGATGCACTAGAGGCCAAAGTTAATATCCGATTGACTTCAAATTTATACACAGTGTTTAAGGTCACAAGCAGAAGAACCCTATAGATTTTTAGTGATTTCCGATTATTACTGCCAGAGTTATGGCCCTTAATCACTTCAAAAAATCTGGCGGATGCTATAGAGGCCAAAGTTAATATCCGATTGACTTTTAATTTATACACAGTGTTTAAGGTCATGAGAAGAAGAATCCTAATGATTTTCAGCAATTTCTGATAATTATTAAAAAAATCTTGTGAATGCTCTTGAGGCCAAAGTTAATATACGGTTGACTTTAAATTCATACACAGTGTTTAAAGTCATGAGAAGAAGAGCCCTATTGATTTTCAGCGATTTCCAATAATTACTGTCAGTTATGGCCCTTGATCACTTCAAAAATTCTTGTGGACACTATAGAAGCTAAAGTTTACATCCGATTCACTTTAGATTGAAACACAGAGTTTAAGGTCTTGGAAGAACAATGAATTTTGATAACTTGAACAGATACATCCATAATATTAAATGTTTCGTATACTAAAGGTTCGCATGGAGGAGAACTTTATCAAAGCCAAACAAATTCTAATGATTTTCTGATAATTACTTTTTAAGTATTAAAATGAGTTGTTACTCTTAATCAGATTTTAGTGTATCATAAATGTTTCATTATCGAAAAAATATAAAATATGCGACAACTCTTGTTGACTGCCCGGACGATTTAGCTGTTGTGGGCGTATGTTTCGTTGCCTGGCAACCTATCTTTGAATCAATGTATCGGGACAATTCACATTGAGTTACGAGACGCTGAAATCGATATATCAGGATTCATGTTTTATGGCTTTTTGTTGCATCAATAACTACATGTAGTCTGTCACTCTTATTTATCCACGTTACAAACACTCTTTAAATTGTTTTGGTCTTTATTTTGATCCACATCAATGTCATGTTATAATACAGTTTTATTTCTACGACATGGGCAGGACTAAAAATATTAATTATTCAATTAAAATGTTGTTTTCTTGGTAAATATTGACCTGTGTATGAATCGTGATATGAATCGTATTGTAGCCACTGAATCGCATTCCATATCTTAACTGCAGTACATGTAGCAATACCCAGCCCTAGTTCTGGGGGGTTGGATGGCCGAATGGTAAGCAAGGGCACTATATCATAAAGCCCGTTATTGAGTCAAATGATGTGGTTTCGAATCCCCGGTTGTATGTGACAAGGAGTAGGGTAGTCTGTCCAACCTCATGGGTTTTCTCAGGGACCTCCTTTTTCCTTCCATTGCTAAAGACCTAGTTTAACCCCATTTCTCTCTCTCTCAAGCACTAGTTCTACTCATTGTCTGAAACAATTAGACATTTGTTTGACTTGTCCATCTATATTTTATAGTCTCCATTCCGAGCTCGGAAAGAGAAGGTGAAGAGAGAAGAAGTAGATAGGCGTGTTAAAGAAGATCAAGAAGTTTATTCCTCTAAATTCTCAGAAGAATGTCGTTCAATATGCTCAGGTGTAAGTAAATAAAAAATTACTTCTATTCTGTACCTCTACAATTAACCGATTCCATTGTTCTGCTCAAATTATGTTTGAAAAAAACAGCTATCTAGCTGAGATACTGTGTACACATGAGCTTGCACATAAAATACAAAATACCCCTTGTCAGTTGCAATTCAAAAAAAGAGTAGGCTGTAGTGCCACTATCTGGGAAATAGTTTCCTCATTGTATACTGCATGGTCTATGCCCGTCTTCATTAGTCCAGTAAGAGCAGAAAAGTAGGACGTTAAACCCGATTTCATTTCTCTGCACTGTATTTTATTGTACTTATAGTAAAGAGTTTATTCATCGCAGTCTTGTAGTTTTAATAGGTTATTAAATATTATTTTACAATTAATCATGGAATTTTTGCTGTTGAGTGTGTGTTACTTTGGCTGGCAACCTATTTTGGATTTATCTTTCTTTTTATCGGGATCATGTGGCTTATGTGGGTAAGGCGCTGGCTCGCTAGTCTGGAGGTCGAGTGTACGATTCCTGCATTGGCTGAGAAATTTTGATTTTCTGTCGTGGTTTCCCCTGGTCAGTGGTACAGAATGGAGGCCCTGACAAGGACAGCTGTCTAGTCATTCACATTGTACGAAAAACTGAGGTCTTCTGTACACATTGGCGTGCATGTAAAAGATCCCTTGGCAGTTGGAATTTCGATATAAGAGTTGGCCGTAACGCTGGTGTATATGCCTGTCTTCCATTAGCCCAGGTTAGGTGCATAACAGTAGGACGTTAAACCTCATTTCGTTTCATTTTCTTTTATCTATTTTTCAGCTTTTAAAGAAAAATCCGTCAGAAAGATTAGGATGTTGTTCGCATAATCAAGGTGCCAAAGAAGTTAAAGCTCATAATTTTTTTAAATCAATTAATTTTAAGAGATTAGAAGCAGGAATGTGGGATCCTCCGTTTCTTCCGGATGTAAGTATTCTATAGTGAGTTGTGGGTTTAGCCACGGTGGCTAAGGGAGTAAGACGTTGGCTCGCTAAGCTAGAGGTCCTGTGTTCGAACCCCATATTGACCGATAAAGTTTGAAATTTTCCGCCGTGGTCCTCTGTGTCGATGGTGCTGGATGGAAGGCCTGCTAAGGGGCAACGTGTATTTGTTCAGATGGGACCTAAAACTGAGGTTTTGTGCACAGTGTATGGCCACCCAAGCCCCTATGAAAAATATCTTTCCCCTGATAATATAGATATTGGGAGTATAAAAACCTACTTGCTGACTTATGAAGAGTGTACTATATAAATCAACAACCAACCATGACAGCTTCGAATTGATGTCTATCAAACGATGGTTAGCACGCGCGCGCTGTATCGAAAGCCTGTCATTGAGTCAACTGGCGTTGTTTCGAATTCCCGGTTGTACGTGACAAAGAGTATGGTCGCCTGTCCAACCTCGTGGTTTTTTTTTCTGGGTCCCGAAATTACCTAATTTATGTCAGGTTGACATTAAACCCCATTTCTCTATCACTCTCTTTCTCTCTCTCTCTATCTCTCTATTTCTTTAATGAACTAAAATGACCAAAGATTAAGAGTTTCCTGTCAATCAGACTTAAAAACGAACAGATGTGATGGAATTACACACAAAAATTAGGAAAATAATTATTTAAAATGTAATATATCAAATACTTATTGAAATAGCTGCTGATATATTTGGTTGACATATCTAAAGGGTATTCTCTCAAGTTGAAATGTGTTTTTGAGAATATTATTTGTATTTTAGCCGAGAGCAGTATATTGTAAAGATGTATTAGATATAGAACAGTTCTCCACAGTTAAAGGTGTTAATTTAGATGCAAGTGATGATACATTCTACAGTAAATTTAACACGGGCAGCGTCTCAATACCATGGCAAAATGAGGTAATGTATAAACCGTATGACAAAGTTTATTTCCAGTTGGACTTTACAAAACTGTTATTATTCCAATTAAATTGTGACTTAGTTCAGGCCTTGCCGTTTGAAAAATGTTGGAGAGCCATAAACAGTCCTCCTGAAAATCCAGAGGAGAGTGATTAATATTAGGGGTGGGCAAATGGAGGTCCAATTTTGGTGACAAATATTTTCTATTGTGATTTTGGCTGTTGAATTCGAATCCGATGAGATTTTTTTTCTGTGACGTGATTTAAGGTTGGTTCAGTGGTTTTCAAAATGGCTGCCAAAATTATTTTTTTCTCATAAAAGTAAGAAAATATTGGAACTAGTTGTCCAATATGTTAAAATATATGTTTTCATGACCGTGGATTCTATAATTGCACCCCCATTTATGATTGAACAGCATCTTATATCGATATGAGGGTAATAACTGAAAAAAAGTCATTTTGAAAATGACTTTACTGAACAAAAATATCACCAGAATCGGATTCAGCAGCCAAAATCGCCATAGAAAACATTCGTCACCAAAATTGGACCTCCATTCCCCCTCCCCCCATTAATATATTGATATAAACCTCAGACTAACGCCCTCTACTGTATAAATATATTACCTAATGTCTTGCTCTTGACCATCAAACCACAACTAATGGCTTATTCTCTAGTCCTTTCAATTATTTTCAGTGGTCATTGTTTTGTTAGTATCCATACCAGTAAATGTTTTTTTGTTTGTTTTGTAGATGATAGAAACAGAATGCTTCAAAGAACTGAATTTATTTGGGCCAGAAGGAGGACCTTCCCCTGATCTAATTGAAGACCAGCCCCCTCCACCCCCTCAACGTGGATTTTTCGATAGGTTATTTCGACGGAATCGGGTAAGTGAATGATTTGATAGTATCTTCTAATCTTGTACGTAATAAAAGATTTTTTTCATCTTAGGTACATGTATTGAAAATAATTATATACAAAATCGTTTTTAAAAACAACACAGTTTATATGGAAACAATCACTGATTTGTACATATATACAACATCAGTTTGATAAGTGTTCTCTTGGGCTTGATATTGACATGAAGACACTTTTCAAAACATTGTGACTGATTGTTTTCCATATAAAATGTGTTGTTTCATTGCGCTGAATGCCATTCAATGATAATAGTTTTATTTTTAATTATTGTTTTGTATGAATGACATCAGAAAGAGTTCATTATACTGTGTAATACAGAGTCGACCTGAGCCCTTTATTAGCAGCCATGTGGCTCAGTGATTAAGGCCCTGACTCACTAACTGCAGATAATAAGTGTTGTGTTTAAAACACTTTACTATCCCTAAAGTGATTAACAGACTAATTAATTACACAACACTGCTCTAGACAAACCATTTTAAACTAAGCAGAGGTTGGATGGCCGAGGTAACGTGTACACATTTGAGTGTATGTAAAAGATCCCTCGGCATTTGGAATTCAATATAAGAGTTGACTGTAGCGCTGCTGTCTGGGCAAAATTTCCCTCCCAGCCCACTGTATGGCCTATACTTGTCCCTCACAGCCCACTGTATGGCGTATACTGGTCCCTCACAGCCCACTGTATGGCGTATACCGGTCCCTCACAGCCCACTGTATGGCGTATACTGGTCCCTCACAGCCCACTGTATGACGTATACTGGTCCCTCACAGCCCACTGTATGGCGTATACTGGTCCCCCACAGCCCACTGTATGGCGTATACTGGTCCCTCACAGCCAACTGTATGGCGTATACCGGTCCCTCACAGCCCACTGTATGGCGTATACTGGTCCCTCACAGCCCACTGTATGGCGTATACTGGTCCCCACCAGCCGACTGTATGGCGTATACTGGTCCCTCACAGCCCACTGTATGGCGTATACCGGTCCCTCACAGCCCACTGTATGGCGTATACTGGTCCCTCACAGCCCACTGTATGGCGTATACCGGTCCCTCACAGCCCACTGTATGGCGTATACTGGTCCCTCACAGCCCACTGTATGGCGTATACTGGTCCCTCACAGCCCACTGTATGGCGTATACTGGTCCCCCACAGCCCACTGTATGGCGTATACTGGTCTTCATTAGCATGGATTAGGTCATGTAAATAAGGTGAAACTGTATTATCTTTGTTGTTTATTCCAGAATCGAGATGGTAATTCCTAGAAGTCTGTGTCATGTAACATTTGGTTAAACTATGTTGTCATGGTTTTTATACCTGTGATTGGATGATCTAGGTCATGTGATAGAAAGCAGTTATTCCATTGGATACTAGATGCTGCTTTAATACCATGCAGTTGTGGATGTATTTCTCTGTGACAGTAGTTGTACAGATTGTGCATGTTGGGCGGTGATTGTCTTACATTGAGCATTAATACTTCATGTTGTTAAGTCCCCAACATTTTTAACGTGCAAATTTGA
Source organism: Patella pellucida (assembly GCA_917208275.1). Classification (NCBI taxonomy): domain Eukaryota; kingdom Metazoa; phylum Mollusca; class Gastropoda; family Patellidae; genus Patella; species Patella pellucida. The sequence continues at coordinate 72,821,731 of OU795039.1, forward strand.
GATATTATGCATCCGCTTGCCAACTGACAGTCAGTGTGATGCCGACTTGAGAAAAAAAAACCAGTCTTAATTTCATAAGATTGAAACTGGTGGTCTGATCCCAACTTTTAATTTTTATTTTCTTCTATCCACACACGACATCCCTTCATTGGCTTCTGTATTGCCAAATTTTAAACGCTTGTTATTTTCGTCATTACACATGGATTTCCAATGAAAACAAAAGCCATTTCTGTTTTTGTTGATTTTTGGAAAGGATTGTATTATCAATATTTTACTTGTGTCGACAGCTTTGTGTAAAGTTACAACTTCATATCTCACGTGTCCCAATGTTGTGAAGTGTGTATTCGCCTCTTTTATTTGTGTTTTTTTTTTTAAATCGTGTCATATTTGTCCAGTGCTACCTCCGTAATCTTATACCAGCTTCCCCTGACAACCACAAGCTGTTTTTTTATAAACATCAATCATAACATACAGTACCAGCAGTGATATCTGTGGAAATCTTCAAACATGACAAAAATCGTAAAGAAAAATTACAGATATAAATGTGGTGACCGCAGACCGAGTTCCGAGTGGAGGCATTTTATTTGAAATGCTGTGTTATCGTGATGTGAGGGCAATGTTTGGTCGAGTGAGAAGAAGGCTTGAAAGTGCTGGCACTATATGGGTTGCAGTTGTGGAACTAGAAATGAGTCGAGGTGAAGTAATGCGAGATGGGTTTATGTTATCAAGGGAGATAATCAGTGTTGGTTAATATGAGTGTAAAAAGGAATATAGTTGACCAGTGTATATGTACAAGAAAAAGATACGATTTTCATTGTATTATTACATCCATCAAAGACAGCGTACAAAGTATACCGTTTAAACAAAAGGTGATCTGAGGTGATCATTTCTGGATATATCAATGTAAGTTTTCGATATAACTTCAAAACAGAAATAAAGAAACCGGGTCAAGTGTGTTTAACAAGACATTAAGAATAGCGTCTCTAATGTACATTTGTACGTGTTGAGTGATAAATATTATTTCAACACTTCCAGGTATTTGTGCAATTGGGGAGAATATTTGCCATTATCTGAACAAAAGTCAATCCATATGTGTAAAACAAAGTGTACAACAAGATTCCATATCCATGTTGACTTCTTATAAGAATAAGAAGTAGCATACCGTCTTCTGTTCATGTCCTTGTGATCATGGCTACTCCATTCATTCTTCTGATCAAATTTGATTTTGCTACCGATACTTGTGTTACTTCACAATTTGTTGGTATTGATGATTCTTTTCTTGGCTTGGAGACAAATCATTTTACAAATTACGGATGAGTGATAGTCTCTAATGCCACAAAAATGATCAGACATGCCGGTGTGTAATACTTGTAGCGCCGCTTAAATTGTTATGGCTGTGCAATCTGCATTATGACAATGCTTCATACAAATGCCAGGGATTTAATATTGTAGCGTCACCAGATTGCTACACTGATGTTAAATACATTTGCTACACTTATGTTAAATACATTGTGCAATCTACAAAAATGCTTTTATAAAGACTAAAAATTAAACGCGTCCCTTTTTCATTTATCAATTAAATTATCTTTTGACATATTTTTAAGTGAACAGAAATAAGATAATGGTGAACTGTAAACTATAGTATTACTTGCCTAGTAGTTTACAGTCAAGCCTGGAATAATCTTTGTTTATATCTTATTCGTGATGTGGGCTGGTCTCCTACATAAGCATAATAATATCATTTCTTTGTTTGTCTTTTTTGTTCTGTTCTTCTTATTGTTTTTTTATTTTTTACTTGACAGTGCATTAGTACATATTATCTAATTTGCATGATATCATTGTTTTGTCATCTTGATTAATTTTTAATTTCTTTTATTTTATTTTTCATGATACTATAAATATGATCCACATTACCTAGATATATCATTGAAAAACAAAATCTCTTAAAATGTTTACTTGTCAAGCTTAGAAACACCCCTTTATGATTATGGTATAGAAAATAAATGGATGTCGTGGTTGAAAGTGTTGCACTTTATGATAACTGTATAAAACTTAGACGAATGTCATGGTTTAAAGTGTTGCACTTTATGATTACGGCTAAAAAATAGATGAATGTCATGAAAGTGTTGCACTTGATGATTTTGGCATAAAACATAGACAAATGTCATGGTTGAAAGTGTTGCACTTGATGATTTTGGCATAAAACATAGACAAATGTCATGGTTGAAAGTGTTGCACTTGATGATTTTGGCATAAAACATAGACAAATGTCATGGTTGAAAGTGTTGCACTTTATGATTATGGCATAAAAAATAGACGAATGTCAGTAAGTGTTGCACTGCAATCATTTCATACAATGTACATGAACAATGTAGCTGCACTGTGATTCTACTATAATACAAAGTGCTGCATTCCAGCATGTGATGGTAGTAAGTGCTGCATTGCAAACGTGTCATGGTGGGAACGCTTATCATGTATTAAAATGAAGTGGGGTTTAACGTCCTGTTTCTTCACCAACGGGGTTAATGCACTTACACTACAGACAGGTCATTGCAGTCATACTTTATGTACAGTAGGAATTTCTGCACTGTTACATGTAGGTGTTGCACTGCCATGACAGTATAATCTGTTGCACTGTTTTCTTGTCATTCTGTACTGTGTTGCACTGCCATGACAGTATAATCTGTTGCACTGTTTTCTTGTCATTCTGTACTGTGTTGCACTGCCATTACAGTATAATCTGTTGCACTGTTTTCTTGTCATGGTGTACTGTGTTGCACTGCCATGACAGACAGTATAATCTGTTGCACTATTTTCTTGTCATGGTGTACTGTGTTGCACTGCCTTGACAGTATAAAGTGTTACCATGTTATCTAAAGTTTTGCAACATTGGTAAAAAGTAATGAACGTCTATCATGGTGCAGCAGTAGTGCTGTCATGAGTAAGATCATATGATACATTTTAAATCCATGCATTATTTATAAATAAAGGGGTGTTATTGTCTAGGTATGGTTGTTATTAAGGCCGGTTTCAGTTATTATTATTATTATTATTATTATACATTGTATATGGAGATTGTTGCATTATTATTAGGTTTAAATACATACATGTACACAGTAACATTCCTTCTTCATACTGAATATATTCTCTAGATTCTTATACTGCTTTACGTCACTCTCTCGGGCTCAACCGTGGTGCTCTTCATAAAAAGCCTAATGCCCCATTGACACTTTCACGCATTTACAAATCCGCAGTGGTAATCATTAATGCGTACCAATGCAGATGGATATCATGTACATGTATATTTCACCAGTCACTTAAATAGTTTGTGCCGCATAGTTTACGACTGTTTCCCACAATGGTATGCATAGTTTACTGCTTGGTACAAACTTTAGGTACCAAAGCTTACCACGATTGCGTGAAAGTGTCAATGGGGCATAGCCATTGAGTACCCCTCAGTGCGGGACATAATTCCCATTGACACTTTAACGCACAGAGTATGCATAGTTTGGGCAAAGTTTACACATAGTTTACGAAAATGGTACGCTCGGTACGCCCTGGAGTGCGTGGCATGAGCTTGGACAAATACAAGGTTTTGTCATGGATGGTACGCATAGTTTCTGTCTTGGTACACGATTGCGTGAAAGTGTCAATGGGCATCAGTCTCTGCCAATTCAAGTAGGATGGATGTGAAATTTGACATACTTAATCCTTGGACAATTTGGCATTGGGTTATGTACATGTATGATACATCGCTTCCTGGTCCATATAGTAGTACTATATGTACATGTATATCATGTAATGACATTGATATACAGAATACAACCTTAAACACAGATAGTACAGTAGAATCTGCATTAAGCAACCACCCAAGAAGAATTTTCAAGACTGACCGCTAATGGGAGTGGCCTATTCTGTATATCAAGGTCATTACATGTAAAACTCTCTTTTTCAACATTGTTGTCGCAATAAAATGAATGCTTCACTACAATGTACGTATATCAAGGTCAGTACATGTAAAACTCTCTTTTTCAACATTGTTGTCGCAATAAAATGAATGCTTCACTACAATGTACGTACATGTATACATGTACTTGTATTTTTTTTAACATGAAATTAATACACACATCATGTCCATACATGTAGTTTTATGATTTTATCAGCTTTATATTTTACATGGTTTTAATGACAAGGTAATTGTTAATATTATAATTAATAAGCATTTTTGTGAAATTTCAAATCGCTAGTATTTACATCTGCATATATCTATACATGTACATGTATATAAACTTCAATTTCTTTTTCTGTCGAAATATCAAAGCTGGCTGAATGCCTTGACATGTGTGCTTTGTCATTGACTCAACTTCGGGGTTTTCATTCCCAGCTTGAACGTGACTAGGAGTGATAATTTTATTATACATTCAGATCATCATGACATTGGGTTAAAAATGTCTGATTGAAGTTCATTAGTGCCGGTCATATTGTCAGTATTGTCAGATATATTTGCTCCAATTCAATCTGATTAAAACACAGATTCTATTTCGTTTCGTTGTTCAAAATTTTGTTTTTCTTGTCTTTACTACACTAGGATCTGGAAGAATTGTTATACCTGTATAACCTGCATTCCTGTTGATTAGCCAATGAAATTTTATGTCGTGGCGAACTGTTGGTAGATTTAAACTGAGGACAAAGTAAGAACTGTATTTCCAAATACCTAAATGCAACATCAACGCTTTTTGGTTAATTAAATGTCTGACGTTGGGTAAAAAACTGCTTGTTTGATCCCTGAAGCAACCTCCTACTACAACTGGTCAAATAAACATGTAGTCTGGACCATCGAAAGTATAAAAAAAAAATATAGATCTGTATTTTAATCAAATTCAGCGCCAATTTGTAATAATATTTTGACTCTCAGCCAATAAAATGGCTGCAACATTAAATTAAGTTAGATGACCAGGCCCCGAGTTCACAAAGCATTTTCAGACTTAAATTAGGTATTTACTCAATTTCAATCACTGTTCTTATTGTAGTATTTGATACATGTACATTAAAACAACAAAAGTTTTATTGATCTGAGTCTGGGAATGCTTTGTGAATTCGGGGCCTTGAAATCAGATTTTAGTGCTTAGCCAATCAAAATTGAAGTATCGACTAAATTTGGATTTTATCTGTTGTTAAGATTTCGAGAAACAGGGCCCTGGTCTGTGTGTAAGCCGAGTCTGGAAATAACTGTTTTAGATGTACCTGACAAAATGTCAGGCACTAATGAAATAGTACCTGACATTTTCAACTTAGTGCCATACATGTATTAATAATATCAACAAAAAAGACAAATCAGTGCCCGACAAAATGACAGGCACCAGAGGTTTTGTGCCTGACAAAATCTGAATCTGTGCCGGACATCCTCAGTGACACAGGTGCCCTATTTCCAGGCCTGGTAATAGCGATGAGGAGTTTCACAAAAATGGCTGATAATATTTAAAGGGAATATACAATGTATTGTCCTGGTTTGTGTACTGTAGTTTATTGTGTTTTGTAAATTTCCAGATTAATCTTATTCAACAGGGAGTAAACCGTGTATGTTAATTAAAGGCACATATGTTAATTGTCATTAATTTAAATTGTTAATAAGGAAATAATTAGTACCTATTTTACACATTGAACAAATGGCTAATAAATAAATCAAAAAAACTTAGGGAGAATACAAAGTGATTTCGATTAGTGAGACTTTATCATCTGGTTTTCATGGAGGTTATTTAGCAATATTCAGAGATTGAAATCCTGGGTTAGTTAAAGGACACCGCTGACACACACATAAGTTTCATAGAGATGTAGTTAAATGATGACTGTCTAATGTGTGCTTTGTGTGTAACTGGATCCTGATTATTGTTAAACAATCAATAGTTAATCCAATCTGATTCAAATACAGATCTATATTTCGTTTCGTTTTTTTATACTTTCGATGGCTTACAGACAATTTCATTGGCTAATTTCTCACATCAATAAGAACACCTTTTATAGTGTGGTAAAGACAAGTAAAACGGAATTTTGAAATAAAAAACAAAACGAAATAGGATCTGTGTTTTAATCAGATTGTAGTTAATCAGAAGACAAAATTGTGTGCTCTGTGTGTAATCAGGGATCTTGTTTATTGTCAGTCAATCGTGTATCAGAACTTCAGAAGACAAAATCGTGTGCTTTGTGTGTAATCGGAGTCCTGATTATTGTTAAATAGCCAATAGTAAATCAGAAGACAAAATGGTCTCCAATATAATGATGTAAGTAATTAATTAATATGTATATTTCTGTACATAGAATTTAATGTATCTAGTCAATGTCAAATAAGATATATACATAAACAAACAAACATACATGTACATTTTGTCTTTGCTGTGTGTGTATGTACAGTATGTAATTAATTATGATTTATAAGAAAATAAACAAATAAATAAATAAATATAGATAATAATTTGAATTAATATGAACTGTCTGGTTACAGTTTTCGTGTAAAAATATAAGTATGAATCTCAAATAGGCCTGTATGAACAAAAAAAACCAACATAACCATACTCTTTATCAAAATATTATACGGCGTATATGTGTGAATCCAACTTTAAAATTGGTGGAATTTGGTGTGTTTATCCTTTTTTGAAATACCAAAATAATTAAAGTCCCAGTTAAAGAGTAAGATTTTTTGAGGAGACGCGTCCTATTGGCTATGCCTGTTCTCAGGTCCTTTTTTCAGCCATTTGCAATGTAATTATCGTTTGCACAAAAATGATTATCTTAATTTGAAAAGTGCGTATTTGGGACTTCTGAGTAAAACTTCTTGCTATATATATATATATATTTAAATCCTTGGCTTATTAGGTTTTACAAAGAATCCCTGGATCTGTAATAGGATTAAATCTAACAATGTTTTTATGAGAAATGCGAGATAGACTTAGTTGAATTTAGTTAGTGAATTCTTAGTGGAAGTTATAAAGTATTAATAATCTGTTAGTCTACTCTGTGATGCTTTCTGTCAACAGTCTATTGCAAGTGTACATGTACAATATTTTGTAAATTAAGAAATGTACAGAGTTCATATATCTCCAAATCATTTAATTAATCTAATGCTCCTAATTCTTAATTCATCATTCAAGTTTTATAAAAAAAATAATTCTGAAAATAAGTCAAATATACTACATGTATATACTTATCCTGGCTAAATAAAAAAAAAAATAACCCCCATAAAGTTCCTCAGTATTCAGTATATTTGTAAAGAAAATGAATTCAATTTTTTTATTGTGTAAACTCAATTCCATTGAATCATGATTTAGTATTCAGGTCACATTTCATTTGTTATGTTCAGGAAATTACCGAAAACCTAGAATAAATTCCGAATTTTTACCATTTTATAAATTCTTGTTTTAGTTGTGTATCGATTGAATATTTTTAGAGAACAAAACAAATAGAGATCCGGCACCAGTTCACAAAGCATTCTCAGACTTCAATTAAGAATTTACTCAATTTTCAATCACTGTTTATGAGAAATGAGAAATATCTTTGATCCAGAAACACAAAATGTAACACATAGTTTCTTATTGATGTATGATACATCAAAACAACAAAAGTTTTATAGAGGGCTATATAAGGTGAACAATGTTCAGTAAATTCTTAAGTCTGAGAATGTTTTGTGAATTAGCTGCCAGATCATTCCTTTCTGTGTAGTTTACAAGGAATATTGGTTATAGAAATGGATACACTTTGTGATTTCAGTACAATTTAGAAGAAGAACCTGTTTTGAACTCTTATAACTTCTAAATGATATTAAAATGAATATTTTGATATCAGTATAATATGTAAATCCTCCTACTAAGAACTGTGTTATGAATTTCTTGCATTATTTATTTATAAATCTCCTCTAGCTAGATCTAGCAGTAGTGAATGTTTAAGTTATTTGCAATGTTTAATAATATGTGGTACATTGATAGACATTTTCAAATCTATCAGAAATTATCATTATTGAAGACTTCATTGACGATGAAAATAAATAATATAAAAATGTCATACAAGTTTTGAATTATTTGTGAGAGGGGAATGGGGTTTATTGTCCACGCGACACAAACTTGGTTATTTCAGGACTATCACATGGTTTAGTAATTTGCTTGAGAGTAGGGGGTCTAGTTGTGGACGGGAAACTGGAGGACCCGGAGAAACCCCATTAGGTTAGACAGGCGACCTTACTCTTTGTCATGCACAAGCAGAGAATCGAAGCCACCCCACTTATGATCTAGTTGTCGGCGGGAAACTGGAGGACCCAGAGAAACCCATGGGGTTAGACAGGCGACCCAGCTCCTTGTCATGCATAGGCGTGGAATCGAAATCCCCCTACTTGACTTAATGACAGACCTTAAATCTAATGGTCGGCGAGAAACTCAAGGACCCAGAGAAAACCCACAAGGTTAGACAGGCGAGTACTCCACATCATGCACAAGGGGCGATTGAAACCACCCCACCTCACTCAATAATGGACCTTATGATCTAGTTATCGGCGGGAAACTGGAGGACCCAGAGAAAACCCACGAGGTTAGACAGGCGACCATACTCCTTGTCACACACAAGCATGGAACCAAAACCACCCCACTTGACTCATTTACAGGCCTTATGATCTAACAGTCACATTTTAAACCATTCGGCCACCAAACCTCCCTGATGTATTTGTCTGGAATGGTCTCTTTTACTTGCTGATCAAATTCTTTATAACAATTTTCCGATTTACTTCGAAATATAATTCGGCCGAATATATCAAACAGCTATTTATTCGGCCGAATCATTCAGCTAGTGTGTCCACCGCTTCAGGATCGGACAGTCTGGTGACAATTCCTATCGCTAAATTCTACCTGGAAATTGTGTTGAATTATTATTATAAATTTGTGTCAGATATGTTGAGAAATAATTCCTTTTGGGAAAAAAAAATCACGGTGAAAAATAGAAATCAGGGTTTCTAAAATAACCTACAAAGAGAGGTGGTGGAGAGCGGTATTTTACTGTATTTTCATATTTCTAGGAGAAAACCCATGAGGTTAGACGTGACCCTACTCCCGTGTGATTGAAATCCACGCTACTTGTTTAAATGACACTCTTTATTCTAAAATACACAGGTTATAATTTAAAGATGTCGGCTTGTTAGTAATAATCTTCATGGAATCGACCCTATTTGAGCTGGTTACATCCATGGGCCAGCTCTGTTTTTTATCTCGATCATACGAGTTTGGCTTTATTCAAGATGTGGTAAAGGTGAAAATGGTCAATCATACTCCATGACGAGTATTTCTCGAGCCATTGATTCAATAATATGACATAATATGCTACTATTGGCCATTCTTGAATATATAATTGTCATGTGTAATTAGGGGATGGCAACAACGGGAGGCTGAAGCAAACCCCAAGAGTATACCACGACGTTAAAACAGTACATGCAAGGGTGGAATGAAATTCAGTATAGGCAGGCCCGTAGCCAGGGGGGTGAGTCACGTTGGAGGAGGGCAACTGCCCTCCCAATACCGAGTCTTGCCCCCCCCCCAATATTCTAGGCTCCAATTGGCCTTTACCGCAAATACCAGTAGCAGCAGATGCCCATGCTAGTTTGCCCTCCCAAAAACATCTTTGCCCCCCCCCCCAAAAAAAAAAACCAACAACTTCCTGGCTACGGGCCTGGTATAGTGTCCGTCGGTATATAAATGGTGTTTATTTCCATATTGAATGCCACTTAAAACTGTAAGTAGATGCTGTCGGGGCCCTCGCATTGCTTGTGTACAATTTACACGCCACGTTACTTTGGAAAATAAACCAACATCGCACCAAAAATCTTTTATGAAGATAGTCAAAATATTTCCCAAGTCACAACTAATCGGTAAACCAAAACTCGTAAAGGACCCAGATTTTCTTTTCAATAATTAATATATTTATATAGGATGAAATGGGTAACACTTTACGAGCATGGGCGTGGATTTAGGAGATGACGCGGGAGGTGGGTGGGGGGGTACGAATAGGACAGTTTTTTTAGGTTCATATCCACATGAATGTCCCGTTCTGAAGGCTATCTAACCAATGCCTTGGGTCTCGCCACAGTAATTGATCTTTACGATACCTCCCTCTTTTATTGTAGGTAGTCAATTTGTCCATATCGTTATCATATTATCTCTAATTACAACTTTCATCAAAATAACACCGGTACAGTAAACTGTTCGTAATAATTATTATAATTTTGGTGTTGGTAATGAAAGGTTCCAGGCTTCGTCCCCCCCCCCCAAAAAAAAAACCCCCCCGAAAGTTATGACAAATCAACGCCCTTTCTTAAGAGGCGTCAACCTCAGTCGGACAATCGGAAGTCGTTAATGATCTATTTTATCCTCCTTTCATTTTCAAACAAATGCAATATTTTATATTGAGGAAAAGATTGATCCAAAATGGGTTAAAAACATACAATTCTATAGAAATTGAACACATTGCGTCAATACTTTAATCAAAAGTTGAACATGCTATAGAAATTACAGAGATTGAGAAAGTAGATTTAATGTTGTAGAAAGAACAATACTATAGTCTTTTAGTGTTTACATTCTGCACCGATGGTTCGTCCCATTCATCATTAAATGTCCACCTATATTTATTATTTCCCCGTAATAATATGTCAAGTCATTTAAAGAGAAGTTACCAACATGCTCATTATATGGAGAGAGAGAGAGAGAGAAAGCGAGAGAGGGGGTAACGTCTACTCGACACAAACTAGGTCATTTCGGGACTAACATATAGTTCATTTTTATTTTAATAATTCGTTGCGCGTATGGGACTTTAGCAGTGGGAGGACCCGGAGAAAACGCCCTATTCTTTGACATACCTTATGATGCAACGCGCAAACGTTAGCCATTCGGTCATCCATCCCCCTCGTAGGTTATAAAATAAAATTATACCATGTTATTAATAATAATAATAATAATAATAATCAATTGATATAGCGCCGTCTGCTCCAGCTAACAAGCTGCTCCATGGCGCTCTTCACAATTAAAATACATTCAAAGTAAAAACAAAAATAATTCTAAAACATTAAAATGTCAACATATAGTTCAAAAGCACGTTTAAAAAGTTCGGTTTTAAGATTCTTTTAAAATACATTCTTTCCCGAAATGACTTAGTCTCTCTCTCTCTCTGTCCCCCCCCCCTTCGCTGTCTCTCCCTATTTCTCTCCACCCCTCCACCCCTCCGGTAGCAAAAAGCTCACGACTTCTTTAGATAAATAGTCCATTGCAGATGTATCACACAAATCTATAATCCTTGAGTGGCATTTAGTGATTGAGCACATTAAATCTAAAAGGGGTGAAAAATGAAGATTTTTAAAGAGTGATATTAGCACATTCGGCCCTTAATACTACATGCCAAGGGAGTATTCATTAACTTATTAGGCATTGTTCCTTTAAGTGAATTATGGCCTATATTTCTTTTAACTCTCTCTCTCTCTCTCATACATCATGATTAATCATTATTCATTTGAAACTCTCGATTAGTAGGCTCTCGTTTATCAAGTGGTACGTCCACTCTATGGACATGCATGACTGTCACCCGTTACTTCCTTCTTACATGGTTGAATTGAATTCTTCTCATGACCCGGATAACCGAACCTGACATAACAGTAAATACTAACATAAATAACGCATGATATGCACGGCTGGATAATCTAGTTATCACATTGAGGGCGCTGTTTACAACTATACAAATCAAGGAAGTAAATTGCTTGCTCCCTTCGGGCTAATCCCTGTCACCCAATTTGGAGAAGTAATTGATTTTCACACTTTGGTAAGTAAAAATCAATAAATACCTTTTATTTATGTTATTTAACTTTGATATTTTGATGCACATAATCTGCAAGTTTATGTTGACATAGGTTAATAATAACTTTTACATTCAAATACGTAGGTGACGGATCGTTAAAAGATAACGGGGCAACACAGTTTTCGTAAATCGTGATGTAGACACATTATTTGGTCTTAAATTTGTGACTATTGTGTTAGATAGGAATTCCACAGGCCCTGTTTGTCACGGAGAGTCAAATATTTTGGTTCTGGAATTAACGGTATTTGAGTTTTAACACTGTGTAAACAGAGTTGGTATAAGGTGTATGGGTGGTGATAATAATGTTCTACCTCACCAGTTAACGCTAACTACTTATATATTATACTCTGTGTGCTCCACAACAGTAATACTTATAAAAGATACAGCGTTACCTTATTAAGTAAAAAGACAAACAAGGATTATTATAATTATTCGCATGGAAGATGAAGTTCAATCTAATGTGCGACCCCAGGTCAATGGATTGGAATACGGTGGGTATAATAATAATATATATAGCCTATATTTTTGTACATATAACTGTATATGTATACGGTTTTTATGTATATTCGCCTACATATCCGGGAAGAACGACAGATAAACTTGTATATTGATATCGTTTTTTGTTCTTATAATAATATTATGTTTATTGTATTGGAAATGTAATGAAATGAAATACGTCGAGTATACGCCATATAGTATGGTAAGGGGTCAATTTAGCCCCGACAGCGGCTCTATAATGCGGCTTTCATTTACTTCGAATTCTAACCTTCAATGGTTTGTGTTAAAGCGTGTACACAGGACATCAGCATTTTGTCCCATCCGATACACTAAATATATAATTATTCAAAGATTTGTGTTAATGTGTACACATGACATCAGTTTTTCGTACCATCCGAACGACTAGATATATTATATAATTCAAACGGTCCCATGTACACACTTTAACACAAACGTAAATAAATTGCCTCCATACCATTCTACATGGCGTATCCTCGACGTATATTTATATCTACAGAACTGCTCCTTGCTAGGACCACCGTCCTGCGTCACTAACAAGGGCTACGCTGGAAAATCCAACTCTTGGATCGAACCTTTGACCTCCTGGTTTGCAAGCCACCGTAGCTACTCAATATGTTTTAATACTGTATTTCGTTACAGTTTCAATCTTTTATAAAAACTAGTTTACGGATGCACGATTTTATAACTAGAATATTTAGATTCATATTGCTAGTGGATTGTTAGCGATAAGCTTTGGCAATGTCTAATAGTTTTGGTCATAAATCATGTCAAGAACTCTGAACTAAAGTCAAATATTTTCTTTGTTCTTTACCAGTTCCATCGAAAGATAATACAAACCCTAACCCTAACCCTAACCCTAAATATGTGCCTTCTTCATTGTCCCGATTGGTTCGGATGGGACGAAAAACCGAGGTCCCGTGTACACATTTGAGTGCACGTAAAAGATCCCTTGGCAGTTGGAATTCGATATTAGAGTAGGCCGTAGCGCCGCTGCCCGGGCAAAATTTCCCTCATAGCACACTGTATGGCGTATGCCCGTCTTCAATTATCCCAGGTTAGGTGCTTAAGCGTAGGACGTTAAACCCCATTTCATTCATTGTCCCGATTGGTTCAGTAAAACCCCATTTTATTTCATGTACGAAATGTATGACGGAGAATATTGTCTTATTGTAAAATGTCTATGCATGTATACACATTGAACGACGGAGAACGTTGTCTTTAAATGTTATTGTAAAATGACTATGCATACAAAATATATCTATACTCGACATTATTCACGCGAGCGACGGTCTAAACGTGACGGAACTGTCAAATCGTTTACACTTGTGTTTGTCAAAGTCCTTTGTCTATTTCACAACCACGTGATAAAATAGAAGCAATTTTAACTGTGGAAATACGTGGAATTCAACACTCCACCTTGAGTCTGCTGGAAATGAAATGAAATGGGGTTTAACGTTCTACATTTCTTCGTCGACTTAGCTGATGGCGACAGACCATACCCCAATCAGTGTGCTACGAAGAAAGTTTTTAATTCCAACTGCCAATGATTATTTTTACATGCACGGCAATGTGTAAGCTAAACCTATGTTTTTTCGTCCCATCCGTACGTGGGGAGGGGGTTGGGTGACCGAATGGTTAGCACGTGTGCGCTGTACCATTAAGTCTGTCATTGAATCCCCGGTTGTACGTGACAAGGAGTATAAGAGAGAGAGAGAGAGATATGGGGTTTAACGTCCACTCAACACAACTAGGTCATTTTGGGACTGACAATTCGCTTGCGCGTAGGGGGTCTTTAGCAGTGGGAGGAAACCGGAGTGCCCGGAGGAAACCCACGAGGTTGAGCAGGCGCCCGTATCTCCATGCCATATACGCTCACACCAGGGCTCGAAACCACAGCCGCAAGCCAGAGGTGGCCGGCCAGCTAGAGGTCGAAGCGCGGCACTCTAGACCACTAGGCCATCCCAACCCCCAAGGAGTATAAGTCGCCTGTCCAACCTCGTGGGTTTTCTCCGGTTCCCCCGGTTTCCTTTTGCCGCTAAGAACCCCTACGCGAAACCGAATTATTGAAATTAATTTTAAAAAACATATTATGTTAGTCCCGAAATGACCTATGTTGTGTCGACTGGACGTTACCCCTCCCCTCCTCTCTCTCCCGCCCCCTCTCTCTTCTCTTGGTATAACTATTAGATATAAGAATAGGCCATAGTGCCGCTACCCGGACAAAATTTCTTTCTTAGCACATTGCTTGGCGTATGCCCGTCTTCATTAGCCCAGTCGGAGCAGAATAGTAGGACTTTAAACCCCATGTCATTTCATTTCATTTGGTCGTTTTCGTCTTAGCGCGGCAGTGTTTATGTGAGATTATAAAGCGAAACCAAAATAAAAACGAGACAAAATAATCGCCCTTGTGCGTATACAAGGGGTATTTCGGGACCCCGCGACTATATCCTTAACGTTTGTAAGGAAATTTATACATTGTCAGCTACAGTATATTGTCGAGTATAGGCCTACTGCTGCACATAGAATTGGCGTGAGGCATTGCAACATTCATCTTTGGATAAGAAACTGCGAGTAACACATTATCGGATACCAGGGGTCATTTGGCACCCTCCCCCTTTCCTTTCAACATTTTGCTGGTTACAAGTGTCTAATCTGTTCTGTTCTTGGTGCTAGATTTGTATTTGGAATCTTTCTTACTAATGATATTGTTTTGGTCATTCTAGTAATCTAGATCTGAAAGCCAATCTAGGTATTCTAACCAACCCCATCAAAAGACGATTCTATAATGGAAATGACAATAGTTTTTTTTAGATTTGTATGGTTTAAACAATACCTTATAATTCATATCGTCACTGTTAATACCATAAGGTTTGTGTTTACTCTGATTGATTATTATTCAGTCTTCATATAAAGCTGTAGTTTTATCGTATTTGAACATGATTTGACGACAACGTTTTTCGTGCGACGTGACCGCACAAGGGTAAATGACATATTTTAGAACTGTTTAGAGTCTTTATATGACCTAATTATCAGCCGACTTCAACTAGGAAGTTATATGTTTATGTATACATCGAACAGTTTTTTTATGATTGCGAACAAACGACTAGGATCGTCACGTAACTTACTCTGTAGATTATCATTCATGACTTACTTTTTATATATTAAATATTTAATGGTGTGCACTTTAAAGTCTTAGAATGGGGTGAGTAAATATTTAATCGTGCGCATATTAGAGTTTCAATAGGCCAATTAAATATTCTATTGTACGCGCTGTCAAGTCTAAACAGACCAAATGTTATATTTGATAAATTACTAAGAAACTTCAATATTGGATCTCTGTTATATACCAAAAACAACACTTTTAAAATTGGTGGAGATGCTGATTAACGACAACCCGAGTAATTGGCGTTCTTTTAATCCTGGTGTATTGTTTAAAACGCGTAAGCTGTCACCATTTATCTTACTTAATTACTATAGATAAACAATCAATAAAGGACCCTCCATTAAAGCTCTTTGATACAGGTATACAATTATATAATATTGCTTAAAAGTTATCGACACTCATCAACGTCAAGGTCGGGTTATGCTTATTCCGGGATTATTTATTCTTCAACGCATTTAAATAAACTATATAATCTATTAAATATACACCCTTTAAAATACCTAAAAATAAAATATCTAAAATAAAATATTTGTGCATATTTTGTCAATAAGCACTATTACAGTATATTCTCTGGCCTTGTATAGGCTATCATATTTGTAGTAAGACTAAAGCCAAGAAAAACGAATCTACTTCCAATTAACCTCTACAAGTAAACTATAATGCTTATGTAGATTAAAGCGACCCCACCCCACCCTAACCCCCACCAAATAAACCAAAACGTATTGCTCTGAAAGACAAAATAAAACCCGACAAAATATGATCCAAAAATAGAAGAAAAATTTTGAAAAAAAAGATTTAAAAAAAATCAAAAGCAATGTTCATGTTTGTATGAGCAAAGTATCTGGAACGGATCTTATTTCTATTGTACATGTTTTACATCCGGGTTTCTTCGAGAACCTCAAAAATAAAATTAAAATGGACAGATTTGAAGTATTTTAATAAAAGTGAAAAGGATATGGTTATGAATTATTTGCTTTGTGTATGGCTATGGAAGACTACATATAGGCCTACATTATAAGAGCTAAACCTACCTATTGCAGGTCTTTCTTTAGGTCAGAATTAGTATATAATCTATTAATTAGACTTTTAATAACATGACAAAATAATAATCAACTCCCGATGCCATCTTATGTGTGCGATTTTATTAGTTTTGAACGCGATCTGTTTGAATAGATAATCGGGACTTTATTTATTACCATTACAGTGGTAACAATGACAATCGAGGCGACATTGTTTTTAAAGGAGGTTTTCTCGGCTCCGAGTGAAGTAATTTGACTGGAATTTTCAGATTCCCATTACATTATCTATATTATAGCGAGAATTGCCAACTCTTTATCCATAATATATCTTTAAATGTAAAGAGTAAGCCATATAGATTAAACTATAGACGTCATCACATTAATGAATTGTTATTACATCTATATTTGGTTTAAACAATGTTTTAATTCGTGTATAACATGGGTATTTACAATATTAATATTACATATCGGATTTGAATGGATGGATGACTGAAATGGGGTTTAACGTCCGGTTTAAAAAAATCAAACAATACTGCTGCCAGCTGCAGGGGCAAGGCTTCCACTGAAGTAGGGGGGTTGGATGGCCGAATGGCGAGCACGTGCTTGCTGTATCTGGGGCCTGTAATTGAGCCACTAATAGTCTTGAGGTCGCATTTCTCATGTCCTAATCTAACGTAGGTATAAATTTATTTTAATACTTTGGTCCTTTAGTATGTTTGTTAGTCTGCAGCATCTATACATGCTATTTTACTAAAAAAAAAAAAAATCAAAAAAATCATCATCTTGTAAAAAAAAATCGTCCGATCTCGTGAACCAGGATGATGTTATTTAAGACCGGTTTTGTTTGTTTTTCGGTTTTTTTTATACCCCCCCCCCACGAATTTTAAGAATTTGATACCGTATTATAATTTTTAAACCTCGGTATTTATTTTATCTTTTTAATTAATATTGCTATATTGGGTACTATTTAGCTCTGGTACTTTAGTTACGGATGTATTAATATTTAAACTGTCCCTGCTTAATTTAAATTACGTTTAAACTAGAATATCATCTCTAGATTTCCTCAAACCAGGATGACTTTAGTGAAAGATACATTATCGGAGATAAGAAAAACGTGTTGGCAGTTCTCATTATTGAAGTTAAAAACTAGATAATGTAAAGGCAATTTGCTGAAAATTTCAGTCAAATTGATCCTCTTTGAGCCGAGAATTTAGCGTTTGAATTTTGGTCCTAGTCTCGGTCAACATTACTAAAGTTGGTACGATAATAAACAAAGTCTCGATTATCCATTTTTTGATTTAATCATAGCGGTAGACCGAGTTTTAATCCAGTAAATATCGCGTAGGGGTCTTTAGCAGTGGGAGGAAACCGGAAGACCCGGAGAAAACCCATTAGTTTAGACGACCACAGGCGACCTTACATGTACTTCTTGTCAGCACACATATATAGATTTGTATGATACGTGTAGAAGATTGATTCTAACGGGGTATTAGAAATTCTGTACTTAAACCAATTTTTAAAAGCACCACTCACATGTCGTGCAGTATGTCCAATGGTTTAAGTCACCGGAATGTAATTTTTGATCTGTATGCTTCATATATTTATAGATATCTAATATTTAGTTATTCTTAATTTGTTCATTATAATATGAATCTGCCTAAGATACAGATCTGTATTTCGTTTCATTGTTATACTTTCGATGGCATACACTACACAAAGATCTGACCGGTTGTTACGATAGCTCACGTCAGAGATCACACGAGCGACTTTTGACCCTATAACGTCTGACATTTGAGTAAACAATCATCATTGATGTTACTAGTGGATTACCCACAGTTCCGTGCAAAACACGCCTAAAGCTCGCCGTAACAGACCTTTTCATTGTCTAATCGTTCACACCATTCAGAGCACGTCAATGATTACAATTCTTCCAGGCCCTAAGTGTAGTATTAGTAAAGACAAGTAAAACGAAATTTTGAACTATAAAAACGAAACGAAATAGGATCTGTGTTTTAATCAGATTGTTTTTTGATATAATCATCAAGTTCGTTTTGATTTAATTCATAATATTATATAGTGCTGTAGGCCTATGTTAATATTAGATATTAAATGTCTGATATATGTTCTTTTTATTAGATATTAAATGTCTGATGAATGTTCTCTTTGTTAGATATTTTAATATCATATCTGATGTATGTTCTCTTTGTTAGATGTTAAATTTCTGATGAATGTTCTCTTTATTAGATATTAAATGTCTGATGTATGTTCTCTTTGTTAGATATTAAATGTCTAATATAATGTTCTTTTTATTAGATATTAAATTTCTGATGTATTTTCTCTTTGTTAGATGTTAAATTTCTGATGTATGTTCTCTTTATTAAATATTAAATATCTGATGTATTTTCTCTTTGTTAGATTTTAAATGTCTAATGTATGTTCCCTTTGTTAGATTTTTAATGTCTGATGTATGTTCTCTTTGTTAGATACATAAGTATATAGTAGGCCTATGAGTAACATGGGTAAGATTTTCTATTTCCAACCAACATGCTTACTAGAAATTATCTATCTAATTTCTATACTAAAATACTAAACTAATCGTTAATCATAATTCCAGAAAAATCCAGAATTTAAAGACCCATTGGAAAAAATAATTTCGGTTTGACTGTATATATTTTATTATTTTACTAAGCTAACCTTCGATTATATCGGCCGAAAAATCCCAAAGTGTTTATTTCAAAATTTTCGCCAACCGGTGAAAAAATAATATTGGCTATTGGTTTGATGTGATTTGACTATATATTTAATTTCCATACTAAAATACTAAGCTAATCTTCGATTATATTGCCAGAAAAATCCTAAATTTAAAGGGCCTGTAGAACTTTCAAGAATTTCGCCAACCGGTGAAAAAATAATTTCGGTTTGACGTAATTTGAATATATATATCTGATTTCTGTACTAAAATACTAAACTAATCTTCGATCATATCGCCAGAAAAATCCTAAAGGTAAGGAGCCTTTCAAACTTTAAAGGTTTTCGCCAATCGGTAAAAAAAAAAATTTTGGCTTGACGTGATTTGAATATTTATCTAATTTCTGTACTAAAATACTAAGCTAATCTTCGATCATATCGCTAGAAAATCCTAAAGGTAAGGAGCCTTTGGAACTTTAAAGGTTTTCGCCAATCGATGAAACAATAATTTTGGCTTGACGTGATTTGAATATTTATCTAATTTCTTACTAAAAAAAACTAAACTAATCCTAAATGTAAAGAGCCTTTGGAACTTGGAACTTTAAAGGTTTTCGCTAATCGGTGAAATAGTAATTTTGGTTTGACTTGATTTGCCTATCTAATTTAATGTATATATACTAAATTACTAAACTAGACCTCGATCATATCGCCAGAAAAATTCTTTAATTGAAGGAGTCTGTAGGCCTAGAACTTTTAAGATCTTCGCCAATTAGTGAAAAAATAATTTTGGTTTGACTTTCAATATCTTGATACTATATTCACGGGTAATGAAATGAAATCGGGTTTAACGCCCGATTATTCTGCATACAGTGTGCAATGAGGAAAATTATGCCCTGACAGAGGCAATATGACTTACTTACATATCGAATTCCAACTGCCCAGGGATATTTTACCTGGACGTCAATGTATACTAGGGATCTCGATTTTTCGTCCTATCCAAACGACTAGACAGCTGTCCTTGTCATACCCATATTACTGCACCACTGACAAGGAGAAACCACGTCGCAAAATCCCAAAGAACTTTCTCGGCCAATGCAGGGATCGAACCCGCGACCTCACGTTATTCGGATTTTCTATGGATGACCAGGCTCATGATTTGTAAGAAAGAATAAAAACAACATTCTTACTTCGCATCATAAAGCGAATTTTTACAATTTGATTATTTTGTACAAAAGTATTCTATATTCATCTTTTTCGAGTATTTTTTTTTATCGTATTTATTACAGTGTTCATACAACCGGGTATCTCATAATATTATGATTTTTCTGACAACAGCACCATATATCTGCATTCATATATTCAATATTGAATGGATGCGGAATAAATACTTCTTAAAATTCCCGAGGTGTACAAAGTGTTCCCGACTAAAATCGGCAGTTCTCAAGTCTTAATTTATTCGTTGTTTATGTATAATTTAGTAGCTGTATATGCGAAGCCTCTTTATTTCTACTTATATAAATGAATTATTGCTATATTTCTCTTATATTTATATACCGTATGCATATCCGTTCATTTATTACTCACCTTACATATTTGTTCTCAAAAAAAAAAAAAAAAAAAAAAAAAAAGTCAACGCACTAATTAATTTGAAATACATTCCAAAATTTGTATCTTTATCAATCTGATCTATATTTCGTGGGAGGTCGCATCAGGGGTCAGGAGGAACGTTTTCCTTCAACCAATTACTAAAATGACAGTTACACAATTTAATATTAAATTTTTATGTTGAATATGTATCGAATATAATTTGTTGAGGAACAGACATGCCCAGTTTCATGGTGATCGTACATGTCCTGTCTGAGACCTGGGCTTTATTCGAAGAGCCAAACATATCTACATGCATATATTTTGTAAATTAAACATACATTATGCAGCAGCTATTACAGGTTTCTGTATCGATGCCACTGTTATCTCCGAAATTTAGTAGATTACAACTGTTCCGCCATATTTTGATCTAATTTAAAATTGTAGAAGCGAGACTTAGCTGTACTGTGGTTACTAATGCACACATTTTGTTAAACATTCAAAGGCTAAAATCTTCGCTCGCTATAGAGTAATTTGAATGAAATTTTCAATACATTCATTTTGCATTATCTATTTTCGAAATAATTAAGGCAAGAATGGGTAGCTCTTTATGAAAATTTACATAATGTATCTTTAATATAAAGTATGATTCACAGAATTACCGTCAAATGGCAGTATTAGTTAATATATTTAAACTTGTATATGCATGTTGATCAGTAATTACTTTCACTGAATTATGTTTGTGAAATGGTGATTCACAAAATTTGATGTTCAGCTTATCTATAAAATTAGGGTTAGATTAAAAATCAGTAATGAAACGCTCGGCCCGGGCCCGTGGTGGGGCTACAAGGAGGATTCGGCTGGCTAAGAACGCTCAAAAGAAATCATTATTGTTGGCGAAATATTTGTTGGGGGTGGGGGGCTAATTCGATTTTTTTTAAGGGGGGGGGGGGTCTACGGGCCCGACTCGGACATGTGAGTCAAGGAAAGACACAGACCAATATAATGAGTGAATGTCGCTGAAAAAGTCGAAAGCTATAATAAGGGAGACAACCCCTAACTTAAATTATGGTTCCAAGCCACTTATTATTTTAGTAAATTCACACAAATTCTCACCACAAAACGAAGTCTTGTATATATTAACACTTTTATTCACCTTAGAACCCTATAATCAACTGTTTTAGCCATATGATGGCGAGATTTGAACACCACCGACAGCTGCATCGTGTCAAAACTTCCAAACTGATTAAAATACAGATCGATATTTCGTTTCGTTTTTTTTATACTTTCGATGCGTACACTTCATGTGACAATCTGTTTCACAGAGAATAACGAAAGTCTTCTAATATCTCTGTAAAAGATGACTGCTTTGAAGATGTGACGTCACATCATGCGACGTCAATTATTGTCTCAATGGCGCATGCATTGTTTACGTAAGACGTTAATGGATCTGGCAGAATGCTGCCTTTTACTCATTTTAATAGCTATTTACATTACATAGGTAATGATATTTACCTACAAATACCATAAACGTCTTAATTCTTTTTTCTAATACATAATAAAAAAAATGTTTTAGAATAAAATTTATCGGAGAAAAAAGTTAAAATATTTTGCTCATTAAGTCGCATAGATGTCATCATTATCAGTAATTGTAGCGGCCTAGCGAATATTCACTGTCGATCAGCGTGTAGTAAAGAAAGGTAAAACGAAATTTTGAACTATACAAACGAAACGAAATAGGATCCGTGTTACAATCAGATTGCAAAATATGCCGAATTGTGTGTATGAATGCAGGTGGAAGATTTGAATATTTAAACAGTGATAGTGTTTTCCTTGTCAACTCATTGTTCGTAATGAATGATGAGGGATTAATTCAACAGGAAAACGTTGCTACGTAAATCTGGGGCCTGTTTCACGAAATTTTAACTAAGATAAAATCCGATTTTAGTAATTCGATTGGATAGTATTAGATTGATTTTAGCGCTTAGCCAATCAGATTTAAGTATGTACTAAAATTTGGATTGTATCTTAAGTTAAAATTTCGTGAAACAGGCCCCAGATTTATACAATAAGAAAACAAAAATACCTCACTTTTTAGTTCCGTAATAAAGTAGGGCCTACGCATATTGCAAGTTTTAGCTAATTGCTGTCCCTCATTCATTCTAAAAATCATTTTCATTTCAGCGACAGCCCATCCAAGAAAAGACTTAAAAATGCCATTGCCGCCCATAGTAAGTATTACCATTTATGAACTTCTTATTTTGTTGCCGTTGCCGGGTATATCATAATAATAATAATGTACATTTGTAATTGCGCCAACTTCATCCACATTGCATATTGCCTGTTGCATATACTTGGCATTTGAAGTGATTCATGTATTGGGTGTAGAACAGGGATGTGACTACCTTTAATATCTGTATGACTTTGTAATACACTTTGTATTGACTTTGTAATACACTTTGTATTGACTTTGTAATACACTTTGTATTGACTTTGTAATACACTTTGTATTGACTCTGTAATACACTTTGTATTGACTTTGTAATACACTTTGTATTGACTGTGTAATACACTTTGTATTGACTTTGTAATACACTTCGTATTGACTGTGTAATACACTTCGTATTGACTTTGTAATACACTTCGTATTGACTTTGTAATACACTTTGTATTGACTGTGTAATACACTTTGTATTGACTTTGTAATACACTTTGTATTGACTTTGTAATACACGTTGTATTGACTTGTAATACACTTGTATTGACTTTCAAGTCGCGAAAACCAATAATGATAGACGAGTAATTGATGCAACTTTAATCATTCCAACGTTGTTTGGAGATCAAGAATTAAAGGAACTAAATTGCTAATGTGTTGGACATAGAAATGTACACAAACGGGCCACAACGCATAGAATTGTAATATGCATCTATATAAACTGAATTACAAAAAATCGTTTCTGTTTTACTCTTATTTCTAATAAGATATGTTTGGCGAAATAAGCCAGAAGTCTCAATCGCATGACAATCTCTCGCGTCTGGTTATTCCTATTGAGCATGATCTCCATATAAGAATATGACATCATCGCTTGACATGACTTGTGGAGTAGTATATCCTGGTTCTTCGAGTCACTTGTCACAAATGGCATTGAAGCGCATTATGGTGAAAAAAAAAATGTATTCTTAAATATTTGATATCAGAAGCATATCTTTTCCCGGTAAGTTCACAACATCAATGTTGATTTGAATTGACCAATAATTCGTATTTCCAATGTCGAAGATTTTAGATGATATTGCGTCAGTGGTTCCCAACCTGAGCACTTTCTTGGTCATGAACGATTTTAGTTATTTTTTACTTCACAAAATTGTCTGCTGCCTAACACAAGATAATACCCATTATTTTCTCAGTGTATGTTACTATTCTTATTATTTTCTCAGTGTGTATGTTACTATGTATTATTATTTTGTATACCTATTTATATTTTATTTCTATACTTCTTTATTTATTTCTTGATTGAATTGAGTTTCTCTAGCCCCAGGTGGTACGCAGCGACTGTACGGGACCTCCAAGTGGTACTCTATCACAAAAAGTTTTGGAACCACAGTGTTAGAGACTTAGCTTCTTTAACTCGGTTATGACAAAGTATTAAAAACGTAAAACAGTACTTAGGTTTTTAAGCAGAGTATTCGCACTCTTATATTCTTGTAGAAAACGTGATATCATTTCTAGATTTATTTGAAAGATTCAAATAGCACAGGGTCAACTGATAAAATTTGTACTTTTGAAGAATTCGACTATATGGCTCTCTAATTCTTACAGTGTGCTATGAGGGAAAAATTCTCCCGGTTAGCTCTTTGATCGAGTTCCAAGGTGCCAAGGTTTCTTTCTCGTGCACGCATGTGTGAACAAGACCTCGGTTTTTCGTTCCATCCAAACGACTAGACACTGACCTGACTACGCCCCTCGCACTGCACCGCCGACAACATGTCGGACAAATATATACAGAATATGCAACAACAAACACGCCTGGCTAAAATCCGAGGGGATTTTAAACAACTTCACCGGTAACGCATTGGTGCGGTATTTTAAACATTTTAACTGGTGGCTACGTGGTGTATTTCATTGCAAAGCACGTGCTAGTGTCTGTATTTTAAGTTGTTTAATAGTCTCAAACTTAAGACATTGTGTATACTATTAAACAACGCTTGGGACTAAGGTCCCTGGTGTTGTTTCAATATATCACTTAATGTCTCGCTCTCGACCATCAAACCTCATCTAGGATGAGCTGTGTATCTATGTGGTGTGTTGTATTAACCTGTACATGTATATTTTCAGCCAGGGAGTAATCCTCCAGCACTTCCGCCTCGTCGAGGTGTTCCTCCTCCACCACCAGCCTCGCCATCACCACCACCACCACCAGTTATGGAGGTAAACAGAACTTCAATCTATTCTTGGAATAAATTTAGTAATTGAAACATTATCAAATAACACACTATTTATGGATAGCAATTACTAAGGTTTATTTCACTGCGACGTGTCAACGAGATTCAACAAGTCGTTATCCATACACTTCACAGAGTTTCGTTTGATTAGAGCTAATCCCACTGCTGCAAAGGAAGCAAATTTATGTTCCAAAGTATGAATGGTCAATAGTCCGATTAAGAACCAATAGCTAACTGCGTAACACTATCATTACGCTTTTAACGGAGCTCCAAATTGGACCAAATAGTATGTTTACATAATTTTACGTCATGACGCACGATTGTATTACGCCAAATTAACCAGTGATAAGCAGAGTATTGCAGTAAAACTAATTGTGTGACAAACGAGGCTATCAACGTTCTTTTTCTATTCGAATTCAAGCAATATTCATTAATGCAATGTTCATTCATTCATTCCAACATTAATTCATTCATTAATAAATTTATTCATTCATTCATTCATTAATAAATTTATTCATTCATTCATTCATTCAACAACCTATTCATTCAATTCATTAATATAAACAGGATTATGAGGAGCCAACTCTTCCACCCCGTGAACCACATAATATTATTATAACCGTTCAGGTAAAAAATGAGTATATATTTACGGTGTAAGGGTTTTTTCCTCGTTAGCCCCAATGGGTATACGTATTGTATATATTTGAGGTGTAAGGTATTTTTCCCATTAACCCCAAATGAGTATATGTTTATTTTTACGGTGTAAGGTTTTTCCCATCAGCCCCAATGAGTATATGTTTATTTTTACGGTGTAAGGTTTTCCCATTAGCCCCAATGAGTATACGTATTGTATATATTAACGGTGTAAGGTTTTCCCATTAACCCCAAATGAGTATATGTTTATTTTTACGGTGTAAGGTTTTTCCCATCAGCCCCAATGAGTATATGTTTATTTTTACGGTGTAAGGTTTTCCCATTAGCCCCAATGAGTATACGTATTGTATATATTAACGGTGTAAGGTTTTCCCATTAACCCCAAATGAGTATATGTTTATTTTTACGGTGTAAGGTTTTTCCCATCAGCCCCAATGAGTATATGTTTATTTTTACGGTGTAAGGTTTTCCCATTAGCCCCAATGAGTATACGTATTGTATATATTTGAGGTGTATGTTTTTTTCAATTAGCACCTTATGAGTATATGTTTATTTTTACGGTGTAAGGTTTTTTCCCGTTAGCCCCTAATGCGTATACGTTTATATTTACGGTTTAAGGTTTTTCCCATTAGCCCCAATAAGTATAAGAATTGTATATATTAACGGTGTAAGGTTTTCCCATTAGCCCCTAGAGAGTATACGTTTATATTTACGGTGTAAGGTTTAATTCCCATTAGTCCGAAATGAATTTACGTATGGTACATATTTACGGTTAAGTTTTTTTCCATTGGCCCCTAATGAGGATATGCATAGTATTTAGTGGTGTACATTTAGTGGTTTATTATGACCCTGCTGTTTCAATAAGCATGCCGCAAAGATGGCTAGAATGATGGGTTCTAACCGTTCCACTTATAATATGCTGCCAGGTTCTTATGTCACAAGATACTTGAGTAGCATTTGGCAAACCTCAGCAGATTCCAGTACCCTTCATCTAGCCTCGGCTGTGTGACGAAGTCCGCCATTAAAACTACTTTCAAGTTCCTGGATTATCAACGGCCTTTCCCATGACGACGCATTTGAAGAATGTTTTATCATACACAGATTTCAAAGTCTAAAGCTATTATCCGAGTTTCTTTAGACAAGGACAAATTTGCACTTAAAATTCTACACAGTCTTCGAAGGAAGCAAGTGAAAACTTCTTTGTAAAGGCGGCAATTTTCTTAATACGTAAACCGATGCCTGGTAGCAATTGTATTGGCGTAGGTACATATCACTTACCGTCATAGAGCCGAGTCACTTGAATAGTACTAATTTGGCTCGGATCGGTCGGTGTCGGTATTCCTAAGGCCTGTTTGGATTATTTCTTCTATAAAGTGTTGCTTTCGTTTTGGGATTTTATTTTATTGTACGCATGTTGGTTTTTATATTTTAAACAATCGTGTCCTTCATTGTGTTATATGTGTGTATATTTTCTGTTATATATAACTTTTTTAATATCGATATGTATAACCATTCTAGAAAATAATCTAGTTTAATCGAGAAGGGCCTGAGTTAACGAAGCATTCTCAGACTTAAGTTAAGAATTTGCTCAAAATTGTTCGTCTTATTTTAAGTAAAATATAGTCTTTCATAAAGCTTTTGATGTTTAAATGTATTAAATACACAAACAAGAAACTATGTGCAAAGTTTTGTGTTTTTGGATCAAAGGTATTTCTCATAAACAGTGAAAGTTGAGTAAATTCTCAACTTTAATCTGAGAATGCTTTGTGAACTCGGGGCCAGAGCTAATTGTACTTTAAGTATGATACCTGATATTAGTATTCCACGAAGTCAATTTTTATAGACCCACATTTCCGTGTGGGCCTATCTTATCGTCATCTGTCAACAATTATCCCTCTTTTTAAAAAAATACTGTGAAACATTACGGTCATGCGTTACCCCCCACCCCTCGTCGTCAAAATGTGTGAATACGATAAAGGCTACAGTTTTAACGAATTGGTTTCACGAGAGTATTAAATACCTATCAGTTCTCCGCATTCTGCGATTTTAAGTTTTCCCATACAATCTTGCCAGATTTACAAGGCTACATAGCATTAATGTTGTTCTTAGCGCAGATTTGGTACCGAGCGCCACGTTAAAATATATTTACCTTGCTGAAAACTAGTTAATACTAAGTTCGTTAAAATATTTATAGCATCCTTGTTTTATTGAAAGAACATTTCTGCCACGGACTTTACTGTCTCAAGCCATAACCCGTTAATTCATATAACCACCGATCAACGACATTTTTAACCCCTGTATCTCAAATATTCGTGGTCGAAACGCTGGTGGCCTTAACGCCTGTGGTCCAAACGTTTTAAATCACTACGACACTAATATTTACATGATATTAACACTCTTTATGATACTCCAGGAGGAAACTTATGACGACTTTGATGTGGAAGATGAACACCCGAAAACACCACCTCATACAGCAACAGCCACTGGTGACATGGTAAGTAAAAAAAATAATTGAAGTTAGTAATCAAGTGAAAGTATCTTAATACTGATTCTACGAAGATACTGGTGTCCTCGTTGATTCTTTCCAGAATAGATTACTGCAATAGTTTACTGACTGGTTCTCCGACTTCTCTAGCTTCACGACTCCAAAAGATCCAGAACACAGCAACTAGAATAATATCTCTGGCTCCTCGTTACAGTCACATAACTCCAATTCTCAAAGATCTCCATTTTCTTCCTGTTAGTTACCGAATCAAATTTAAAATTTTGTATTTTACATTTCGATGTTTAAATGGCACTGCCCAAAAATACCTGAGTGATCTCTTACAATAATATACTCATGCAAGGACATTTAGATATGTAGATAAGAAACATCTTGTAGTGCCTAAGCCTAAAACGGTCCGTTTTGGACAAAATACTTTTTCCTACTCAGCCCCAACAGCGTAAGAATGATCCGCCACTGGAAATAAAGAACTTGCTGTGTGTTTAGATCCAAACTTAAAACCCTTTTGTTTAAGAAAGCATTCACTTTATGCATGGATATTGCGCAATATAAATAGACTATTATTATTATTATTATTACTTCGGCTTAATCCTCTGGAACAAATATTTAATACTCGCTCATCACAAATCAACATAAGATCATCCACATTTATTGCTTTATTTTGACATAAATAAAAACAGCTTCACCCCCTTTAAACACGCATTATGCAAGAGCTGAATCTGCCAATTACAGGTTTTTCATTAAGCCTGAAATCTTATCTAAATGATTATTTATAGCATAATTATCTTATCCAGACCATATTGAACTCCCGATGTCAATGTTACCCTTCGATGTTGACTGGATTAAAATCCTATATGCTTCTTAACGCTCATTGATAATAAAATTAAAAAGTGTATAATCGAGACTATGCTTTAGTATTGGTGATCGAGGCTAGACGGAAATATCCAACGCTAATATCTCTGTTCATAGTGCCATAGTGGATTAATTTAATTGAAATTTTCAGCAAATTACCTTTACATTATCTAGTTTTGTAACTGTTATAGTGAGAACGGCTAACTCTTTATCTGATCTCCCATAATGTATCTTTAATGTATCTGTAAATTCCTTTCATGTTAGTAAATTCGTCGGAGTCGATGACCCTTTTTTTTTATTCTAGAAGCACGACGTTTCGACAGGTACACCTTTATCATTATCAAACACAGTGACATTTAATAATATGTTTCCGGTTCGCTAAATGCCACTCAAGTATTATGTAAAGCAATATATTATTATTTTATATATTTTGTCCGAACAGGACGAAGACTATGATGAGTTTGACACCATAGAAGAGGGACCACCAGTTTATGAGGTAACACACACCTGTCTTTTTAAAACGATTAGGAGCTACGGTGGCTAAGTGAGTAAGACGCTGATTCGCTAGCCTGAAGGTCGTGGGTCGAAGCCCGGTGTTGACCGAGAAATCCCCCCCCCTTGTCAGTGGTGCAAAAAGAAACCTGGCAAGGGATAACTTATAGTGGTGCAGAAAGAAGTCTGGCAAGGGATAACCTATAATCGTTCGAATGGGATACCAAAAAAACAACGTGTTTTCACGTACATTTGGCCATGTACATAAAGGAAAGTTGAAATTTGATATAAAAGTAAGCCTGCAGCCCCGCTGTCCGGGCAAATTTTACCTCTCAGTACACCATAGGCGTACGCGCTCGATGGCAGTTAGGGGAGCAGAATCCGAAATGCCCGAATGTTTTAGTTTATAGAGCGGCGCCGGTCTTCCCAAAAAGGCAAAGAAGCGGAGCTTTTTTTTGCGTGACCCCCCCCCCCCCCCCGAAAATTTTGGAATACTTGACCGCTGCAAACACGTTTTCCTGCTATTTCAGCCAATGAACAAAGCAACTTCAAAGTGGTCTAATATAGCCTAATTAAAGTGGCTGAGTCGAATTCCAATCAATCGTTTACAGTCCACGAAGACGGGACCGTTAGGAGAAAATTTTGAAAATTAAAATGCCGCAAACGCGTTTTCCTGATATTCCAGCCTGTTAATACAGCAACTTCAATTTTGTGCAATATAGCCTATAGCGCGGTATTGAAGCCTCACCCTCCGGGAGAAAATTTTGAAAATTTAATCACCGCAAATGCGTTTTCTGCCTATGTAAGCAACTCCAAAAGTATCCAATGGTTTTGTAACCGAAATCCCACTCTGAATTCCAACCATCCAATCAGACTGTTGCATCTGCATTAACAAATAATAATCGATCCATAGTCAACTCGGTACCAATTCGTCGTATTTAATTACAAGAAAAGTAAAATTAGTGTTTTATTAGGGCTAGATGACAGTAAGGGAAGCAAAACTAGAAATGCCCGAAAAATTTCGGGTGTATAGACAGCGGCGCCGGTTTTCTTTGAGAGGCGAAGAAGCGAAGCTGACATTGAATGAACATTTTGGATTATTTGACGGCCGCAAACGCGTTTTATTGCTACCAGTCGGACATTAGCGTGTTTTTTTTTTAGTTTTCGGGCACTTTAATTTGTCAAGTAGATGAAATATTTTTTTTGACACCCCCCCCCCCCGGCTCGTTCGCCGATGCAGTACACCGCGTGGCGTTTGTCCATCTTCTGTAACCCAGTCGGACCAGAACAGTTGCCCAGGAGGTTAAAACCCATTTCATTTTAATTTTATTAGAATTGGCCGTATCAAGAAATTGTGGTATTAACCACAGGGTGTGTGTGTGTGTGTGTGTGTGTGTGTGTGTGGGGGGGGGGGTTGGATGGCTAAATGGTTAGCGTGCGCGCTGTATCATAAAGTCATGTCATTGAGTCAACTGGCGTGGTTTCGAATCCCCGGCTGTACGTGGCAAGGAGCAGGATCGCCTGTCCAACCGGTTTTCTTCGGGCCCTCCGATTTCCTCTCTATTAACCACAGATCATATCAGAGGGATAGAGAGAATGGGCTTAACGTCCACTCGACAGAAACAAGGTCATTTCTGGACCAACATATTACGGTTCAGTTTTATTTATTTCAATAATTCGCTTGCGCGTATGGGTCTTTAGCAGTGGGATGAAACCTGAGGACCCGGAGAAAACCCACGAGGTTGGGCATGCGACCATGTTCCTTGTCACGTACAACCGAGGATTCGAAACCACGCCCCCCCCCCAATATCAGAACAATCCATTTATTTTTACTCCCTTTGAAATGAACGAAGTCATAATAGAAGATTCATACCAGATACATTTAAAATTACGTGTGATATAATCGTAAATCGCACGTGGACCTTTAAAGCAACTTCGCACATTTATCTTTAGTTTAAGTAGAGAAGCAACCCCATTAACCAGAAAAGAACTGGTTAGTGATAAACAAATTTATTGGTAGACGTTTCGGACTACAGGTGCTGCTTCTCTCCTTTTTTTATTTTCTTCCTGAACCCCTTGTGTATCGGTGAGATCCCAGTTTAGGTGTCCTTCTAGTACTAGTCTCCAGCTATATTACACCTACTTTACGAGAGTTGTTATCTTCTACTCCTCAATTATCATTAGTTTCTTCCTGTTGTAATTTGTTTGTCTTTCTGTTCTAGCTTGACAGCTCTCCACCACCAACTCCGCCGCCTGTTCCATCTCAACACAGACGAGGACCACTTCCAAAACCCCCTCCTCAGGTAATTATAATATCTATATTTCAATAATTGCCTTGGTGTATAATGGTCTTTTGTGTGAGGAACTCACAGAAAACCCACTAGGTTAGTTAAGTGACCTAACCCCCTTTCAATAATAACCTCATACATGTTTCAAAAAGAAATGAAATAGGGTTTAACGTTCAACTGTTCTGCTCCGATTTGGCTAATGAAGACTGGCATACGCCAAACACTGTGCTATGAAGAACATTTGCCCGGGCAGTTGCACTATGGCTTACTCTTATATCGCATTCCAACTGCCAAAGGATCTTTTACGGGACCTCGGTTTTCGTACGATCCGAACGACTAGACAGCTGCCCTTTGCAGGACCTCCGTCCAGCATCGATCGAACACGCGACCCACCGACTAGCTAGCCAGTGCCTTACCAACTTAGCTGCCGTGGATCCCTGTTTTCGAAATGACATGGTTATGATGATTACTAGAACGAAATGACTTAGATATGATGATTACTGGAACGGAATGGGTCATTCTTATAGTTTCGAAATGACTTGGTTATGATGATAACTGGAATGAAATGGACTATGCTTATAGTCCCGAAATGACTTGGTTGTGAGGATTACTGGAACGAAATAGGCCATGCTTATAGTCTTGAAATGACTTTGTTATGGGGATTACTGGAGCGAAATAGGCCGTGCTAGCCTCAAAATAACTTGGTTATAACTTTGCTTGAAATTGTTATATAAACAGGGCTTTTATTTTCCAATTTTATTTCCTTTTACTATCATGTATTTCTTTATGGTATGTTTAGTTTAATTTGTAATTGATGAATCTATCCCCTTTTCTTTTCAGGAAGAAGGTAAGAAATGAACATTTTTCTGATGAGTGTGGAGTACCACATGTAACTTTAAGTAAAGAACTTACAGGTTTCATATTTTTAATTATCTATACTTGCTCTGGATTTATTCACCGAGGACTCTGTGTTTAGCATATGCACACTATTTGGATTATAATACACACACACATAAATAAGGAAACAGGTAACAATGCATTAGAACATTTTGTACACAGAGAACAATAACTTTGAGAATATATCTCTGCCCTGAATTGCCGCCATATCTAAAAATTAGTACCGTATTTCCTCGAATACAACCCCGGCCTCGATTACAACCCGGGCCTCGAATAGAACCCGGGGGTAAGGGGGTGTTGAGATAAATACAACCCGGGTCTCGAATAGAACCCGGGTCTCTAATATAACCCGGGTCTAACGTAAAAACTGAATACTACTTGTCAAAATATAAATTCATTGATGATCCCTGCACAGGAAGTAGAATTGTCTCATGTCACGCACAGAGAGTTTAGCCTTCGTATTTGCAAGATTGACCCTCTTTGCTTGTTTTACTTGTCCAAAATGTCACTCCTATAGAAGATTTTGAAGCATTAATTCTGGTCTGAAAAATACAACCCGGCCTCGATTATAACCCGGGCCTCAAATAGAGCCCGGGGGTCGGCGGGTGCTGAACGAAATAGAACCCCGGGGTTGTATTCGAGGAAATACGGTATACAAATTTGTAATGCTGTTCTACACCGTTTTACATCTTTTTAAATTGAAGCGGAATAAGCACTTCTCAAAATTTTCGATGAATACTTAATGTTTTCGACTACATTTGGGACCTAAAATGCCGTTCAGCTAGCAAAGCGTCTGTTCCCAAGGGCAGCTAACTGTAGACAGACAGCGCACGTCTAGTATGGGCTTATTGTGGTTAACGCCCTGATGATGAATTATATTTGAGTACAGTTGTTTATCATTTCTTAATGCATCGGGTAGGATAACTACACAATGAAATAAAGACAGTACAAACAATATAAAGATTAATATCTTAAATACATATCACAAGGTCAGAGACGAAGTCATCCCTGGAGACCCCGAAAATAGGAATTATGTTTATTTGAACCAACTGGATAGGGATTATTGAGCGCGTGTGTTGGATCTGTCATGATTGGAAAATGCTAATTGTAGGCCGGTTGGGGAGGTTAGGGTATTTCTGGAGTCTAAAATGACCGCTTTATATAATTCGTCGGTTGGTAGACGAAGTGACGTATCGTCAACAGGTTCTCTATTGACGATACGTCACTTCGTCTACCTACCGTATACTAACCCTAATCCTAACCCTTTTTAGAAAACTGAACTTAGGTCTAGTTTACCCTTTTAAACACACGCTTATCTTCCCCTAAGCGTTATGGTGGGGAATGGTTTGGACCTCTTAAGTTGTGTAACCTATGGTCTCTCTTTATCTAAATCTGACATTGCATTGGTCCTGCATATGACATCAGTGCCGGACTGGTGGGCCGAAGGCCCATTTGCCATACCTGTGACAAGGCCCGCGCTCGAGGGGGGTCTGGGAGGGGGGGTTCTCCCCCTAGAAAATTTGGAAACATAGACAGTCGCAAACCCATTTTCCAAGCACCTCGGGCCAGAGCAGCGGATGGAGATATATGGTAACCTGCGAGCACTTTAATCACACTTTCTGCTTTTCTCTCCTCCCCTCTTTTACTACCTTTTCTTTTTCTTTTTTCTTTAATTCTTTGAGGCTTAGGCCCATATTGTTTTTTCGGCTTAGGCCCACTTGCCATTGGCAAGTGGGCAAGTGGGCCCAGTCCGGCACTGTATGACATGACTGTCATGTTACACTCGATTCTGATCCTACATATGACATGACTGACATGATACGCTCGACACATTGGTCCTGCATATGAATCGCATGATACACACGACCTTGAACATACATATGCCATGACTGGTACGATAACTCGACTCTGGTCCTATATATAACATGACTGGCATGGTATACTCGGCACTGGTCCTACATATGGCATGATAACTCGACATGGGTCCTACAGATGATATGACTGGCATGATACACTCGACATTGGTCCTACATATGACTGGCACGATAACGCGACATTGGTCCTACATATAATTGACATGATAAACTCGATGGTAAAGAGAAATCTGATAAAATCCCTAAGTCTTTTATTTAAACAGTTTACGATATAGCCGGTGATGACGAAGAGGAGGATGCAAGCGCCGGAAGTATCCACAGCACAGGAGTGGTATGTACAATTTTTTTGCAATCACCCTTCCTTGTAATTCGAAATATTAAAGTGTCATTTACAAATGTTTTTAGGAAAGTACTATAATGTCTGAGAGTAGAGTTCATCTAAATGAGATGTCCTGTACTTAAAACTCAGTTTGCCCAGTTAAATTTTTCATTTGAAATTTACGAAAAGGCTTTTCCTGCATTTTGATCAGTCTGTTGAGGGGGGAGGGGGTGTTCTGGTATCCGAAAAAATAACGTCATGGCGTCATGGATAAACACTTCCCGTTTCGTATTTAGAGGGAAGGGGGGTAATTGTCTATTTAACCATGCTTGAATCATACGAGGTGTCAAATGTATAATCAAAGGCTGTTTAGGATCCATATTATCGGTAGAGATAACACATTTTCTGACAGAGATAACACATTTTCTGACTGAGATAACACATTTTCGGGCAGAAATAACACATTTTCTGGCAGTAGTAAGACCTGAAAAAATGTCCTCGGTATTTTCCAGGTTGGCTTTGCTTTAAATTGGCTTAGAGCCTGGAACTAGCAAGGGATTGTCTAGTCGTTTGGAAGGGACGCCAAAACAAAGTCTCCTGTACACGTTGGCGTGCACGTGAAAGAACCCGACGAAAGGCCGCTTTCCAACAAAAAAAAAATCCCCTAATCACGGGAGTTTGCCCGACTGCAGGAAATTAGGAAGTTAAACCCCATTTCTTTTAATTTCGTTTCCGAAGGATACGGGGCCCAGTGCACCCATATGTGTATACAAACGTTACTTGAATTGAAACAAAATAGAAATGCAGTAGAAATTAATCAAATGAAATGAAATAGGGTTTAACGTCCTAACATGGAAATTGTGCTTGGACAGTGTGCTAGGCCTTTTTTTGTTATTCGAATTCCAACTGTCAAGGGTTCTTTAAGGTGCAGGTAAACGGGTAAACGCCCCATCCCAACTACTAGACACTATTTGTTGCCAGGCCTTCTGTCTTGTACCACTGGCAATAATAAGGAAACAAATAGATGTGTATAATCTGATACCAAACAGTTTGACGTACGATCTTTGAAATATATTATCTTTTGTTCTTTTCTTCAGGCTTCATCTGGATCTGACGGTAAACAATCTTATATTTAATTTCATATGATAATAACATTGTTTGTCGATTTTTTTAAATGTCGGAAATGGACAATAGTGCTCCATTTCATTTATATTACCGAAATATTTATGTGTTCATTCTAGGCCAGCCCCCTCCTCTGGACGCATAAAAATGTTATGTTTATTATAACATACATTATGTAAGAATCTGCCTATTGTTGGTATTTCTTGAAGCCTGAAATGTAATTTAAATGATTAATTAGACATTAATTAACTTATCCAAACCATAATCAACTCACAATGTTAACGCTAGCGCCTGCGATATTTATTGGATTAAGACGAGATTTGCTGCTCAACTTTCATTCATAATTAAATCATGAACTGGATAATCGAGACTATGTTTTTAACGTACCGACTTTAGTTACATTGATCGAGACTGGGCTAAAAATTCAATCGCTTAAATTTCGAATCAGGGTGGATCAATTTGACTGAAATTTTCAGCAAATTCTCTTTACATTATCTAGATTTTAACTATTATAGTGAGAACTACCAGATCGTTATCTAATCTCCCATAATGTGTCTTAAACAAATATTTATTGTTTATATTCTAGATCAACCGCCTCCCGTGCCTCCAGTAAATAACCGCAGGCCAAAACCCGATAAAAATTTTACTCCACCCTCGGTAGCCGGAGGGGGTGTTATAGATATAAGAGCCATCAGTGAAGGGCTGAACAGATTAAAGAAAGTTGAAAAGAAACCCAAACCAGAAGAACCGAAGGAAAAAATAAAACCTCTTGTCGTATTAAAACCAGGTAAGTTTCACAGACCATATACTGATTGTCCATTCTTGTAAAGGGTTGGGTGGGTGGGTGTCCGAATGGTTGGCATGTGCCTGCTGTTTCATAAAGCCTTTCATTGAGTCAACTGGTGTGGTTTCGAAACCCCGGTTGTAAATGACAAGGGGTATGGTTGCCTGTCCATCCTCGAGGGTTTTCTCCGGGTCCTCCAGTTTCTTCCATCTGCTAAAAAAAAACTACGCCCAAGCGAATTACTGAAATAAAATTAAAACCATATGTTATTCCCAAAATGAGCTAGTTTGTTACGAGTGGGCGTAGACTATAAATAAATAGTTTTATCAACCTGATTAAAACACAGATCCTATTTCGTTTCTTTTCTTATAGCTCAAATTTTGGTTTTACTTGTCTTTACTACACTAGGGCCTGGGCGAGTTGTTATACAAAAGGTGTTCTCTTATTGATGTGAGGAATTAGCCAATGAAAGGTCGGGCACGGCGACTTCTTGGCGTTCTCTGTGCGGAACTACGGGTAAACCCCTAGAAACGTCAACGTTGGTTGATTAATCAAGTTCTGATGTCATATGGTCAAAGGTTGCTCGTTTGACCCCTGACGTGAACTCGCACTACAACCGGTCAGATCTTTATGTAGTGTAGGCTAACGAAAGTATAAAAAACGGAACGAAATATTGATCTGTATTTTAATCAGATTGTCGTTGTATAAAGAGCATTTTTTTAAAACATAATATTATTTATAGTAATAGTAATTATATATGACTGTATCTTACTTGATGACTTCAAGTACATTGCCCATCTTAGTGACTAAACGTATACTGCGCAACTTAATGATCAGATGTTTTTTGGGCAATTTGATGACTACACGCGTTTAGTGCACATCTTTATGGCTATATATTGTAGCTTTTAAGATTTTCAGATACGAATTGAATATGTTTAATATTTTGGTGATTACCTTCTTTTCCAGATAAAGCTACCACAAATTCTCCAAAACCCACCCCACCATCAAAGCCAGGTCCGCCATCATCTTTTTTAAAAAAGAACATTTTTAAGTCTTTCATTTCTTCGATAAATAAAGATAAAGATCTCCCGCCTATCCCACCCTTACCTCCAAGGAATGATAATAAGTCGTCACATGACTCAAATATAAGCAAATCAGACGACACGACACATTCTGATGGTGTAAATGACGATCACGTGACCAGTAGCATAGAACCCGTGAGTTGAACTGTGATGCGCATGTTTTGTAGGTCTTGCACGTTACATGTATTTATATGGATGCGGTGTTTTTGTATTGTCCGTTACTGCATATTGGTGCATTTTTAAAACTTTGGTTTATGGTTATAACTAAACATAATCCTGTCGTTCTTGCTCTTGTCCATTTTCTTACATTTATATTTTTTCGAACAAGATTTGGGGTCAATTTTAGAATCCACGTAATGTGGCTACACTATGCAATTACAGATTTTATTATTATATTGCATCTACCAATCCGTTGCCGAGATATAATAGTGCATGTAAACGTTCAATTTACTGGTAATTCTCAAGGAGTTCAATGATCACTGGTAGAAATTCTCTTCTCTAGTTGGGCTAGAGCTCTGAATTTCAACAATTAGTTGAGTCTTGAGGGTTTTTTTTTTAAATAAGATATAGTTAAAAAAAATATATATACATTTAGCTTCCGGTTGAGAATGCTAACGCCCATTTAAAACGTTCGTGTTTCATGAACTAAATTCTGGTTCTAATTGACAACAGGAAAGGTAAAACTTATTTTCAGTACGATGTGCTTGCATTGGTTTTTGTATAAGTATATTTGCATGCTAATTTCTTTTATGTGTGTTGTGGTTTTTATATGCTTTTCAGTACTTACAGTGAAACCAACAATTGTCAAAAAACCGGAAACAATAAATCAGGGATCAGCTAGCATTCAAGAGGAACCGAAAGTTAGAAACTCGTATACGAAAGTTAAGGTTGAAACCAAAAAACCGAAAACACCTGAGCCCGAGGTTCATATCAGTGGTCTTTATTCACCATGTTCTATAGTCCACTTTATTTCTTTTGACCCTTTTCTCTGTTTTTTTTGCTCTTCACTACCTATCTTCTTATATATCAGACAAGGAGTCGACAGTAACGTTTCTACACTAACTAGCTTTCGTTTTAAACATTATTAAACTACGTGCGTTCAACCTTTCTAGAAATCAAACCGAACAGGAAGAAAACGTTGTCTTCGTTTAGTTGTATTCCGCCGTATTCCGTTGTATTCCGCCATATTCCGTTATATTCCGCTGTATTCCGTTGTATTCCGCCATTTTGAAGATGCGTCTTTGAATAATTATGTTATGCGCTTTAGTATTAATCGGATTAAAATACAGACCTATATCTCGTTTCGTTTTTTTAATACTTTTGATGGCCTCTACAACATGAAGATATGACCGGTTGTAGTGGAAGGTCGCGTCAGAGGTCATACGAGCGACTTTTGGCCCTATGATTAACTAATTAGAGTTGATGTTTCTAGTGGTTACCCACAGTTCCGTGCACTGCACGCCAAGATCTCGTCGTAACAGATCGTTTCATTGGCTAATACCTCACATCAACCAAAACGCGGGTTAAACAACAACTCTTCCAGATCCTAGTGTTGTGAAGACAAGTAAAACCAAATTTTGAACTATAAAAAAACGACATAGGATGTGTGTTTTAATTAGATTGAAGGTAGTGCAACCACACACGTACATACCAGACTTGGCAGAATTGTTTTTATTATAAATCAGTTTATTTCTGAATTGAAAATAAGCCTTTAAATCTCGACCGAAAAGACGCATTTTTTAGCAAAAGAAATCTACCGTAACAAAACCTGTTGTTCTTGGGGTGTGTGAAAAATAATAGAGCAGGAAGCCGGACCTCACTTGTGTAAAACTAGATATTATTTAGTTAAATCCATTGGTAAACTATTTTAATATTTTAAAATTATTAAGATTTAAAAATTGGTTGTGGAGTTACACTGGTAAGGGTATCACGAAACTGTATGCGATGTGCTATTTTGTTTAGATTGCTAATTTGTTTCATTTATGTGCTAACATAATACTCTGTTCAATGCTTTTTATTCACCCGTCGGACCAACGTTCACCCTGTCTGTCTGTCTTTCCGCCCACCTAGTCATCCGATGACCCCTAACCACTTACATTTTCGACATCCAATTCAATCTAAGTAATCTAAAGTTAATAGTTTTTTATTGGGAAATTTGTGTTTGCCCGTTAGACAGGGCAGTGGATCTTAAGTTGAAAGTGTTTATTCAATCACCACTGGATGAATATTTTCATTTGTTTAGGAATAAACGTAATTCAGATTTGTTTTATCCCAGAATTGGATACCTGTGGTATGTGCTTGAGCCTGAAGTTAATTTATGAATATTTAATGTAGGAACATTATGGAACATATTATAATTTTAGAACAGAGCACCTTTAGTAACTATTCTTACATCCATTTAAAGAGGTGTAACGTTTTATAGGTATTCATATTCTTAACATTGCTATAAGCATTCAGTGCATATTTGACCTTCGGGTGATATAAGGCCCTTAGGGCTCTTGTTAAATGTTTGGTTTATCTTGAATATTATATAGTTAGGGAAAACACCGTTATTAATGTATATATATGGATGTTATTTCTCCTTGATAATTTATTCTAAAATGTCAAAACTGATTTCCTGTCGACTTTTTTAAAGATTAAAATTTAATCTTCATATAACAATAATAATATCAGTAAACCTCATTTTTATTATTTATTTAGCTTTATTTTTAGACATTCTTCAATTAACAATTTAAATGTTTTTTTAATCTTATGATTGATCTGTTTTTGTTAAATTCGAAATGATGACATTCTATTATCTATCAATCAGTTAATGTTAATTTTTAAATGAAGGAATACGTATTTTCTATATGTTAATGTTTTGCTTTTTTATGAAGTGATCCTTATCATTTATATTTTCAATGAATACATTCTTATAATTTATCAGTTAATTTATGTTTTAAATTAAGGAATTGATATTATTTATAATTTTACATGTATTATCCTCGTTTACTAAAAGACTTCCAATTGTATACCAGTATAATATGTTAATTTCTCCATGAAACATTCTTATAATTTATGTTTTTGTGTATGAAGGAAGTATCCGATGACGATGATTCACAAGAGTTATATGATGAATGTGTATCTGTATCCGATCCACTAGCTAAATATCCATGGTATGCGAATGTGGACCGACAAACATCAAATGATAGAATAAAAAAAATAAACAAGGTCAGTTGTATTTTTATAAACCATATACCTACATGGTTATTCACAATGTAATGAGATCATTCCATATCGTCACTGCAATGATATCCCTAGATATCGTCAGTGTAATGATACCATTTGATATCATTATTGTTATGATGTCGTTACTGTAATGCTACAACTTTATATCGCCACTGTAATGATATCGCCACAGAATGCTACCACTTTATATCGCCACTGTAATGCTATCACTTGATATCGCCACAGTAATGCAATCACTTGATATCGCCAGTGTAATGCTACCACTTGATATCGTCAATGTAATGCCATCACTTGATATCGCCACTATAATGCTGCAACTTGGTATTGCCACTATAATGTCATCACTTTATATCGTCAATGTAATGCCATCACTTGATATCGCCACTATGATGCTGCAACTTGATATCGTCAATGTAATGCCATCACTTGATATCGCCACTGTAATGCTACCACTTGATATCGTCAATGTAACGCCATCACTTGATATCGCCACTATAATGCTACCACTTGGTATCGCCACTATAATGTCATCACTTTATATCGTCAATGTAATGCCATTACTTTATATCGCCACTGTAATGCTACCACTTGATATCGTCAATGTAACGCCATCACTTGATATCGCCACTATAATGCTACCACTTGGTATCGTCACTATAATGTCATTACTTTATATCGTCAATGTAACGCCATCACTTGATATCGCCACTATAATGCTACCACTTGGTATCGTCACTATAATGTCATCACTTTATATCGTCAATGTAATGCCATCACTTGATATCGCCACTATGATGCTGCAACTTGATATCGTCAATGTAATGCCATTACTTGATATCGCCACTATGATGCTGCAACTTGATATCGTCAATGTAATGCCATTACTTGAT
Source organism: Patella pellucida (assembly GCA_917208275.1). Taxonomy (NCBI): domain Eukaryota; kingdom Metazoa; phylum Mollusca; class Gastropoda; family Patellidae; genus Patella; species Patella pellucida. The sequence goes on from OU795039.1 coordinate 72,864,000, forward strand.
ATCGCCACTATGATGCTGCAACTTGATATCGTCAATGTAATGCCATTACTTGATATCGCCACTGTAATGCTGCAACTTGATATCGTCAATGTAATGCCATTACTTGATATCGCCACTATAATGCTGCAACTTGATATCGTCAATGTAATGCCATTACTTGATATCGCCACTGTAATGCTACCACTTGATATCGTCAATGTAACGCCATCACTTGATATCGCCACTGTAATGCTACCACTTGGTATCGCCACTATAATGGCATCACTTTATATCGCCAATGTAATGATACCACTAACTCCTTGTGATTCGATATAAAAATAGTTTAGGCTTAGTTTTCTTTTTGGAACACCAGAATAATGGTTATTGTTAGTTTAGGCCATTCGCCCCCAGAGGAGTACGTTCTACAGATGTAATTAATTTTTCTTTTTTGTTTTAGGACGGTACTTACCTTATTAGGAACAGTGGAAGTGGTAAAACCACGAATGCAACCCACCCGTACACACTTTGTGTGCTTTATGAAAACAGGATACGGAATCTAAAGATCAGACAACGATCTGATAAAAAATTTGCTCTTGGGGAATACAAAGACAATGAAATGGTATGTATTTGATTCAGCAAAATATGTATGCAAGTAGTTTGGAAACTTATTGGAAATAAACCTAGTAGTAGTTTTAATTTAAACAGGTTTTTATGGGTCATTACTTTTTCTCACATCAAAACTTTCACATCTCATTATCATGTAACTTTATATAATAACCTCTATTGTCATGTTTGATAGATATGCCTCTTGGAAAATAAAATAAATAGATAGATAGATAGATGGATAGATGGATGGATGGATGGATGGATGGATGGATGGATGGATAGATAGATAGATAGATAAATAAATAAAAGCCGTCTCTAACTCCCGTTAGTGAAGATGGCCCACAAGAATATAGACTGCCTTCCTTTAAATGTATTCGTGTTTGTTGAGCTCTTCTTTTATAAATGTGGATCACGTGGCTAAGTGGGAAAGATGCTGACTCGCTAGCCTAGAGGTCAGATGTTCGATCCCTGCAAGTTCATCCAGATTTTCCGGCGTGGTTTCCCCTTGGCGTTCACGTTAAAGATCCCCTTGGCCATTTCCCTCATGGCGTATGCCAGTCTTCATTAGCCCATTTTAAGAGCAGAATAGTATGACGTTAAACTTCATTTCATTTCATTTCATTTCTTTTGTAAATATTAACTATATTTTAAATAAAACAATTAATAAGCTTATATTGCTGTTTTCAGACTTTCGATTCCATAGAAAAATTAGTAGAACACCACCAGAAAAATGATGTCATATTAATTGGAAATCATCAAGGAAATGTGAAACTTCTTCATGTGGCTTCTAATCGTTAAAGACCGTATTCGACGACACGAATTGAAAACAACCTCACTGTCCTTGTGATTTTTTTGGACTGTTTCTTTTTATCACCATACTTAACTATCTTACTAAGCTGTCTCTGTATTGTAAAATTCGAAACGAAAAGGTCAGAAGATTTGGCGTACAAAAACAACCCCAATATCTATTTTTTATGTATTTTTAATTGCCATAGTAAACTATCTTACTAAGCGGCCCCTGCCATTGTTAATTGTAAATTTTGATGTTAAAAGGTCACAATTAATTTAGCTCCTTGAAATATATAAAAACAAACAGAAACCAATGTCTTAGTTTTTTTTATATCAGCACATAACATTAACTTACTTTGCGGTCGCTGTAATTTCTTATTGTAAATATTGATTGAAAAAGACAACGTAAATATTTGAAATGTATTCATCATGTTAATATTCATTTCATATATAGCATTTATTTTATTTTATATTAAATAAACATTCACATTTTCTTCAATTCAAATTTAATATTGACGATATTCAAAGAGAATGGGAGATGAGATAACGAGTTGGCAGTTCTCACTTTAGTAGTTAAAAACTACATAATTTCAAAGGCAATTTGCTGAAAATTTCAGTCAAATAATCCACTATGAACCGTGAACCATTCGAATGAAAGTACCGCTTTGCCTCGATCATCATTACTGAAGTCGGTAAGTTGAAACTAATAGTCTTGATTATCCATTTATTTGTTTAATCAATAAGGAAAGTTTTCTTGCAAATCGGACAACAATCCAACAAATATCGCAGTCTAGCCTTACCATCGAGAGCTAATTATGGTCTGAATAAGTTAGATAATGTCTAATGTATAATTTCTATAACATCTGAAGCCTAAATTAAGACTTGCAATAATCATATTTAGCTCTTAACTAATGTAACTTTACGTCTGTCTTATAAACAGTTACCGCAATTAACTGGTAGTGTACCATTTGGTCTTATTCACGCCCCAGCTGAATATTACAATTTAATTTACTATATGATATCAATGTTTAGAATTCTTACATTTAAAATGGAATGTTAAAGGGCCAATCCCGATCACTATTTGAGGAATAAAACTGCCTAATTAATTTAGTGTTAAAATTATTCAAAACCCATTATCTAAGGCCGATCAACTAACCCGATATTTGTGATAGGCTTGTAAATAACTTAAACCTGACAGTCTGCATCTGGAAATGGAGACCTTTGTATTATACAGTATCTGGATAAAACCAGACTTTTTTCTATAAAAATAATATGTAGGTTAAATTTACCTTTTGTTATCAAGTACAGTACATGGGTCATTCACTGTATAGACCTCTCAAGAAACGTAAATCGATTATCAGGTCACCCAATGAAAAAAAATGACCCGAAATCTTAACAGGGTTACGTGTCCGGATAAGCAGTGTTGACGTTCACGTCCAAACGACTCAATATTTTCAGCTGAAATTTTCAGACAATGTAAATATACCATGCTTTTATATTTTGGTCCATAAATTTCACAAATTTTCGGACTTTAATTTTTGAGACTCTGTTCTTATCGGGATTGTCCCTTTAAGTTTGGCAACAAACCACTGTAATATCATATACAAAATGTATATCTCTACTAAAACTAAAGATTCTTATTCATTTTGTTTAAATATTCGACATACCCCATCGTGTCTTTCATTCATCAATGTAATGGCCCGTTTACAGAATACTTTGCTCAAAGATAATCAACCTTCATAAACCGATGTGGGTCTTTGCAGTGATTATTTGTTTATGTTATGTATTTGTTGGTGGGTTTGTACTGTTTGAAGATATGAGTAGACCTCTGTGCCTTGTTTTTTGTTTTTTTATGGGTTATTTTGTATAATAATTTGTAATATTTACGTATAATAAACTAATATAAATCAATGTCATAGAAAGTTGTTTACCAGGAAAATCTTAAACAAGACTTGTTTGCTAGAATAACATGTTTTTTGTTCTCTATATTTCAACCAGAATCTACGACGGAAATTAAACATCTTCATAATTACTATATATCTAGAGATAAAAGGGTTTCAGAATTTACGATAACAAAAGAAAACTGTATTGTCTGTCTAGTTTCAACAACAAAGTCTTAAATTCTTTTGATCTATAACATATCTATTATTCATCTATTATTCTTTTCCCTTGCAGGCCTAACATTTAATATAATAATAATAATCATTATTCAGTATATCAGGTCATTGACCCATAATACAGTGACATTTGTTTTGACAATTGTATATATTTGCAATACGGAGAACATACATACATGTATACATTAATAATTTTCACGTTTTTTCAATGGCGGAGTTACTTTAAATTCTCTTACCAATAAAGCCTTCTCTAAATATTAAAGTAACATTATTCAAGATATAGATAAGAACTAGCCATTCTTGCTATAATAGTTCGAAAGTAGGTGATGTAAAATGAATAATTTGAAAATTTCATTCAAATTACTCTATTGTAAGCGAAGATATTGGCACTTGAAGATTTGACCGACCTGTGCAATAATTTCAACCACGGTCCTGGTTGATCAAAGCTAAGACTCGAAGCGCCTGGGCCCGCCATATTTGATTTATCACTGAAACGTTTTAATCTGTTTAATATCGGAGCAATCTGATGCCATCCAAAGTTTATTAAGGCCTCGATCAGTTAATTAATGTCTAATTAATACTTAAGAAAACATTTCATGTCCAAATAAAGACCTGCACTAGGCAGATTTAGCTCTTGAATAATGCATGTTTAAGCAATGGCAACAATGAAATCTAAATTCTTAGTTGTGCACAACTGGTAAAATCGATTTTGATCATAATACCCTTTAGCAAATTTAACAGGCATATACTGATTTCTAAATGACTCATAAGCTGGACAATCAAATAAAAAATGGTAAGTATCTTCGTCAGCCATCTTACATATTGGACATAGTGATGAATTATTAACACGTAAACGACGATGAATGGTCGCTAGTGGTAATTGATTTAATCGTAAGCGAGTTATATTTCGCCTGTATGCCATTCTGACGTTACAAGACAGGTAATATTCTTGACATAATTCATGCTTATAATGTCTATACTCTTTTAAGCTCTCAGAGCTATTTAGACTAACCTCTGCTTAAAGATTCCAATAAAGTTATTGGTATCACCAATTATTTCAACATTAAATACATAAGCAAACCAAGAGAATACAGTAGTAATCTAATTTTTGAGACCCAGGTTTTACGGCCTGCTAAATCTAATTTCTTAAGCATAAGGTAAACCTATTTAGGGTATCTCTCGATCGGCATATGTAGAAATTTACACCAGTACCTGATGCAGGTTGACATGTAGTCTACATTTAAATTTTGTCTTCCACATTCACCTAATGCCCCTGCGTTTGTTGAAGTTGTGTGTACACCTAATACAAATTTACAGAAACTGGTGTGTGCCTTCTCTATCTCCGCTCGATATTCATAGCCCCATACTTGAGAACCATATGAAAGAATAGGTTTTATTACACTATCAAACACTTTAAATGATACACTTAATGATGGGTGACCAATCTTACTAAATAGCGACTTAATTGGTATCAAAGCTTTTTCTGCCTTAAGTGATAAATTTAATAAACATTTACCCCAACACAATCTTGAGGAAAACAGTAAACCTAAATAATTATAATATGTAATTAATTCTGGTTTTTCTTCCTTAAAATACCACTTTTCATTTTTTCTAATAATTCCACAGTTTCTAAAGACTATAATCTTCGTTTTATTTATATTTACATCAAGATTAAACAGTTTACAAAACTTTTCTAGCACTTGTATTTTCTTTTGAAGGTCACCAACACTGTCGGAAAGTATTCCGTGATCGTCTGCATATAACAATGTCAGTATATCTGTTACCTCCTGTATTGTGAAAATACCTCTAACATCGGCATTTTCGAGCATATCATATAGCTGATTAATGTTAAAACAAAACAGAATGGGACTTAAGATGCATCCTTGATGTACACCCGTAAGACATTCAAAATAAGGGGTAATATTTGATCCAAGTTCTACACAAGACGACACTGCGGTGTACATACTTCTTAGTGCCCTCATTAGTTTGGTTCTATTTACCGAGTCAAAGGCTTTAGAAAAGTCTACAAATAGACAATAAAATCTACCTTTTTTCTTAGATAAGTATTTCTGAGCTAAGCCATGCAATGTGAAAATGTGATCCACCGTCGAATAACCTGGTCGGTAGCCTGCTTGAGCCTCTGTATATTTATCATTTATTTCAGACCAATCTTTTAACCGTCTATTTAAGATGAAAGAATACACTTTTCCGATGCAGTCCAGAAGAGAAATATCTCTGTAAGTATAGGATATTAACCTACACGAGGTCGCTATATTATATAACCCGCGGGCGCAGCCCAAGGGTTATATGATATAGCAGCCGAGGTATGATAGGTTAATATCTGACATATACAACGCCCACCCTTAAATTTAAATGGACTTTCCCATTAATATTCAACAATGATTGGCTAACGGCTCGGTAGTTTCCGTCAAATAACGAAGATTACCGAATTAATCGCGTGCAATTACGAGGTGGTATTTTTGTAAACACAGCGCCATTTTGAAGAATTGAATTTCATACAACAACAAAACGATAGTAATACGAAGTCAGACGAATAATCAATCCCTTTTAGCCAACATACTGACAATGGAATTGGCCTGAATGCAACTATCGATGAGGATCTACCCAAAGCCTAAAGAAAATTTGGATCAAAAGACATTATTTCCCGATAATTCTGACAGTGAACTACGATTGAAGGTTTTTGCTATGTTTTATAGACAGAAGGATTTGGCCGACTGTTTTATTTAAGTGCATGGACTGTACCCAAAAATAGTTTATAATGGAAATCTTGGGCGATAAATACTTTCAAGTCTAGGAGTGTGTGGACGGAAAGACGATTCTGAAAGATATGGATGACCGATTTAAATATGCTGATAAGTACGTCGTCTATTTCTGTCTTGAATGTTCCATAATAATTTTTAATTGTCAAAATAATAAAAATTTATTTCTGTGTTTTTTGTATTATTTCGATCATCAGCGGTTGATATGAGTCGAATACATCGACCTGAGATGACGTCATTAGCGGTTGATATGAAATATCAACCTGTCACGACGTCATCAGCGGTTGATATGAACAGAATATCAACCTATGATGACGTCATGACAGGTTGTTATTAGATATAACTGCTATGCACATCAAAGAGAAAACTACCGCCAGTTGTATATTTATTTGTATCAGATCTTAAACCTTTTTTATACACCGGAACTATTAGGGCTTTTGACCAAGAATCGGGAAATTCTCCTGTATCAAAAATCCTATTTAACAGATTAGTTAGGGCGACAGAAAATAAACATACTTTAATGAAATCTATAGCAATTCCATCTGGCCCTGGGGCAGTCCCAGATTTCATTTGCTGCAGTAGAGCATTAAATTATTACTTCTGAAACTAAAATGGGTGTATTTAATATATCATAACTATCTACAGAAATGGATTTAGGATTATCCCTGTCATCATCTACCATTGGATCAGCATCGCCATTCGAATGACTATTAATAGTTTAAAGGGATTCAAAATATCGCATCCACTCATGTGCAGGGATCCCAGTTGGGGTTGGTGATGATGATCTAAAATCCTTCAATACTTGCCAAAATTTGGTCTTATCCTCTAAATCTAATAATAATACATCATAAATATTTTGATTATGAGCTATCCTTTTCGTTTACATACATTTTTAAACCTGTTTTTATTATTTTTGTATTCAGTTAGTGCGGATTGTTCATTACAATCTCTAAAGACTTTAAGACTATAGTACTTTGCTGCTTTTAATTTTAAACATTCACTATCAAACATGCAGGCTGAGAAATTATGTTAGACTTGGGTTTAAACCCGCTACATTGTTTGCCGACAGCACATGATTTTATGAACGTAACAAATAATTATTCAAGCACACTGTTCACATTTAAAAATAATAACTCACTAAACTGAGATAAGAATTAGTTATAGGCCTACTTAGCATCAACATTTAGTTTAAAATTATCAGCTTTGCCAATGTTCCATTTTAATTTACTATAGATTGTTGTTTTACACACAGAGCTTGTATCAACATGACCAATGTTTGTTTCACATTTAATGTTAAATACAAGAGGTAAATGATCCGATTCCGTGCGAAGATCAAGGGAGAAACGATCAACGGAATCAAATGTCGGATGAGACAATTAAGTAGTCTACCACACTCGCACCGTTATACTTAATACACGTGAAATTATCCTGCTTATCAGAAATCGACCTGCCATTAACTATATGTATGTTTAAAGTTGCACAAAGATCCAAAAGTTTTAAACCATAGTGATTCACTCCATTGACCTTTGAACATCTTCGCCTGCTGAAGGTATCAATATGATAACAGGCATCCTCAAGACCAGGAATGTATTTGACGGAATCGTCAGTGATAAAGTCTTGCAAAGAGCCATTACCTGTCCGCGCGTTAAAATCACCAACTAATACCACATGGCTGGTGGGGAAATCAGAAAACACTTCACACAAATTTTCTTCTAAACTGTCAAAGCCGTCTATGTCTTTATGAATCGGCGAACTCTCTGGGGCTAAATAAATGAAACCAGCAATTATATTCTCTCTCCACCCAAAGAAGTCTTTATCGAATTTTATGAACTATTTTTCTTTAAAGTTATAATCCAAGTTTATCACTCCTTCGGATAAAGGCTTATTTATTAATACCACTATACCACCCCTACTACGACCACCATCTCGTACACAAGACACGCACGTATGATGTGGGAATAATATTGAAAGATCTAAATTTTTTCCGCACCACGTCTCGATCAGACATATTATTTGAAAGTTTACTAGATAATTTATCAGTTCATTATCGTACAATTTATTTTTTTAACCGATTTATATTCCATGATATCCATCTTAAAGAGTTTACAGAAACAAAATTGTGATTTTGCAAATGTTTATTGTGTTTATGTTGTTATTTGTGTCACTAACTGCACGAGCGGGACTGGTCTGGCCTAATTTTCAATGTTGTGACTGCAGATCATCTAGAGTATACATTTTGCCCTCTATTTCTAATTTATCATATCGTAAACCTGATTTTCTTCCTTCTTTTCTTGCCGACAGCATATACGGTATTAAATTTTTTCTTTTCTGACGAACTGAATGAGAATTATCATTCACCACTTGAACTTCCGAGCTTTCTCTAACTTTCATGGCTGCCTCAAAGATCAAACTTTTCCGTCGCATATTATTCAACTTTACAAGTACTGAATTTCTTTCATTTCTCATGACATATGATTTTTCAATTATTATATCATCTGCCTCTAATTCTAAAACTTCACGGAAATATGTTCTCACCTTTTTTTCTCTCACATCTCTGTTGTCGCTATCTTCCATTTTTAAGCCATGTATAATAATGTTGGATTGTTTTGATTCACTTTTCAAAAACTCGACTTTCTTCTCTAGCTCGCATATTTTCGTCTGTCTTTCTTCACTTTGTTCATTCAAAAGTTCATTTGTTACTTTGAGGTCCTTTATTTCGTTAGTCAATAATGAGACACTGTCTGCCAGTTGAGTGACACGGGCGTTTAGATGGGCAATGTCCTTGACACTGGATATGATCTCGGCGATTTCAATGTGTAAACTGTGTATGGCTTGTAATATATTTGAATCATCATGTATATCATCTACATTCGCCTTTTTAGAGCCTTTAGGGGGACCAGAGTTACTTTCAATATCTCCACATTCCAATAATCGACCTCCGTTAATTCGATAAATTAAAGCTTTATCAGAGTTCCACAGACGTGACTCGACCATCTCCGCCATCTTGTATCTACCGATTGATAGATAATAGATAATTACGAAATCTAACCGAAATAACAAAAAAACCCATAAAATACCTTATAAGCGTGGGATTATTATTATAATGACTGTCTTACCCAATTTACTTAAATAATAATTGAAACACTTTTGTTGATAAGTATAGGGAGCCACAGTGACTAAGTGAGTAAGCCGTTGGCTCGCTAGCCTGGAGTTCGCGAGTTTGCTAAGAAAGTTCATCGAGATTTTCCGTTGTGGTTTCCTCTTGACAGTGGTGCAGGATGAAGGGCCTGATAAGGACAGGTGTGTAGTCGTTCGGATGGGACGAAAACCCGAGGTCCCGTGTCTACATTGGCCGGGATGTAAAAGATCCATTGGCAGTCGCAATATGTAATACTATAGTAGGCCATAGTGCCACTGCCCGGACAAAAATTCTTTCATAGCACCTGCGTATTCATTAGACATTAAGCCCCATTTCATTTCATTTAATTTTCGTTGAATAGTAATAATGACCCACCTCGAGTCGTAGCCTACCTGGCTTGTTACTTACCTCACCTGTAATTTGAGATTTAACAAGACTTCATTCTTACACAGAGGTTAATTGGAATAAATCTATAAAATATATTTTGTTAAGAACCACAGTGATTCAAAAAAAATATTCACCGCCATCAGGATAATTCAGATGTTTGATTTTTAATTGTTAATATCTTTGTTGAATTTGGAGGGGAAATTTATCAGCAAGTGGTAAGTATCCCCATGGGTACCAACTGTGCACCTTTGCTTGCTGATTTGTTTCTCTATTCCTACGAAGCCGATTACATACAGGCACTCGTAAAATCAAATAAACGATCAGTCACACATTTTAATTTCACTTATCGATATATCGATGATGTTCTATCACTAAATAATCAAAAATTTAGTGATTATGTAGAATTCATATATCCTGATGAGCTCGAAATTAAAAACACTACTCACGGTAACAATTACACTTCCTACTTGGAACTGCGTATCGATTTGGACAATTGATATAAACTTAGTGTTAAATTGTACGATAAACGTGATGACTTTAACTTTCCGATTGTTAACTTTCCATTTATTAGTAGTAACATTCCAATATCACCAGCTTATGGAGTATTTGTGTCTCAGCTAACTCGTTACGCGAGAGCTTGTTCATTTTATTATGATGATCCGGTATTTTCGACATATTTTTGATTTAGTAGCTTACGACTGCTGGTAAGCTGAACTTTTCGATTTGTTCTGATTAGTTTAGCTCACCACTACTCGGACCACTGTTAAGATCTTTAAATTATTTTCTGAATTGTTTACCTCACAACTGCTGGGACCACTTTGGTTAATTGTAGTATCGGTTTGGTTTAACGTGCTGTTATTTATATTTGTGCTGAAATAACTGCTGATCGAATAATGCTTTTCGGGTTTAACGATTTAAGTGTTTGACTTCGATTGCGATTTAATGTCTTCGGTTTAAAAATGCCTTGTTCGCATAGGCGTACGGGACCGAACTTGTTTGGGGGGGGGGGGGCAGCATATTTTCCCGACAAATATATTTGTTTAGAGTCCGCGGCGAAGCCGTTCGCCCGCGAGCGCCGCAGGCGCGAAGCACTCGAAGGGGGGTTTGGGGGGCCTCCCCCATTAAATTTTGAAAACCAAACGGCCGTAGACGCGTTTTCCAGGCATTTCGAATGCTTTCTAGTAATTTGGAGTGGGTAGTAAATTATGTCAGTTGCGACATAAAAACTGGTGAAAAATCACCTTTAAAGTACAAACTCTATTAATACGAAAACATGAACAAGTCGGGGGGTTTGGGGGGCCTCCCGCAGAAAATTTTGAAAATCAGACGGGCGTAGACGCATTTTCCAGGCATTTCGAATACTTTCTAGTAATTTGGAGTGGGTGGTAAATTATGTCAGTTGCCACATAAAAACTGGTAAAAAATCATCTTTAGAATACAAACTCTATTATTACGAAAACATGAACAAGTCGAACGATTTATTTTTGCCACATTTTTCATTTTATGAGACTCAGATGTATAGAAGACTTGTGGGTGGTAAATTATGTCAGTTGCCGCATAAAAACTGGTAAAAAATCATCTTTAGAATACAAACTCTATTATTACGAAAACATGAACAAGTCGAACGATTTACTTTTGCCACATTTTTCATTTTATGAGACTCAGATGTATAGAAGACTTGTATATACTTGATCTACTTTTAATATATGAATTACCATTTTAAAAGGGTTCAAATTTACAATCTATATATATTTCGTATTACGATTTACTTTTGCCACGTTTTTTATTATATGACAGTTCACATTTTTTTATCCATATCTAAGATAGATAGAACTAGAATAAAGATAGAAGACTTTTTGAACTTGTAAAATTTATATACTTTTAATATGTAAATGACCAGTTTAGTTCAAGTTTATTTACATCTAGTAATATTATACCGAAAGAAGAACAAGTCAAACGATTCAGTAGATGCGCTATCAGTAGAATCGTTATCCGGATTTTGCTGATTCGTAGCAGAAAATAATGACGATAACGTTTTCTGATTACTCTCTAATATCCTAGTGAGTTTAATGTCAGATGTTTTGTGACCATGCTTTCTCTTGCAATGCAATTCAAAGTGTCCTTTGTCCATTATCTGTTGGCAGGACGTACATTGTATTTTGCCGCCATGATCTTTCTTTCGGTTATTTGACTGTGACGCCATAGTAGATACGTTTCCTTCAATTTTCACGGCAGTACTGCAGAAAATTTTCAAATCTTCAATACTGATTTAAGTACTGCTAAAGCATTAGTAATCTTCTATCTGCTAGCAGTATTTAAATCAGTACTGAAAATAGTTTTGATTTTTTTTATCGAATTGATATTAAATATCAGCAATAGAAAGTGTACACTTATGTAATTGGAGTTATATAATCGGTGCGTCCGCCCTGACAACAAATTAAACATCGACTTTACTTCGATTCAATCCCAACAGTTTTGACAACAAACAGTTTTTTTACAAATTTAGACAGTTTTCTCACCAAGTGTCCCTTGATTGTATAAACACGGTATCGCACACAACTAACTTGATAAAAAACGCGCGAGAACTTAATTCATAGAAATTGATTAGTTTAACAAAGTCATAGAAAATTGAAAATAAAATTAATGAGTTACTATAAGACGATGGGCAAAATTTACAGCTATCTTGTACTGTAAACAGAATCCATTAATCATTCGACGACACTTTTTTAAGTTTGTCATCTAATATACCGTGGAACACAGTACTCGAGAACTGAGAAAGGTCATGTGTACGTGCTAGTTTTATTCAGATGGCGGACGTGTTCTTCATTGACTAGCCTGCTTTCGTTACGCTTCCATATTATTAAAAATATTCAAAACCCGACAAACGGCGCGACGCTTCCCGACAAGGCCATACCCCTACACACCTCATTTTCAAAAACTCCTCGAATAATGACCGATCTCACAATTCTGAGCTCTTTTTAGATTTCTAATTTTTTTTCATGAAAATATTTGGGGGAGCCACCCCCCCCCCCCCCCCCCGCCTCGTACGCCTATGCTTGTTCGAGATTTGTTTGTACATTACTTTATTATTGTTATTGTTGTTAATATTGTAGTTCTTATTAACATTTTAACAACTTATCAATAAAGCCTTTAGTGTTTAATTACTAAAATACCAGACTTTTGTCATGCAAACCATGGTACCTAAATCCGAAAACACTCGGTTTTTTAAACATGAATTTCTCTAATCATATCGTCGAATTTTGTATTTTAGAAGATTTAAAAATTCAACAACTTTTTATTGAAAGAAACCTGACATCCTACGCTAATGGTAATACTGTAAATTTAAGTAGATATTTATAGTGTAGAAACCTGGTTGACCGTAAGAAAATACGTAAGGGGTAAATATATCACGGGGAGTCAATGCATACCGTGTCTATAACAGTGTGAGATTACTCCTACAACTGCTAAACTGTAATTCCACTCAGTCACACCGGGATAGAAATAAAATGAGGGGAAATTTTGCACCGGCGCTACGACCTACTCTTATATCGAATACCAAATGCTAAGGGATCTTTTACGTGCACGCCAATGTGTACACGGGACCTTGGTCCAATCCGAACGACTAGACAGCTGTCCTTGTCAGACCCCCCGTTCTGCATTACTGCGGGGGTGAACCACGCAGGAAAACCTGAAGGAACTTTCTCGGTCAATGCAGGGATCGAACACCCGACCTCCAGGCTAGCGAGCCACCGGGGTAGAATCTGGGATATCCAGGTTAGCAAGGTAGTGACATACGCACCAAGCCACTGTGGCTTACCATAGTGTTGTGATTTTATAACTAAAATATTTAGATTCATGTTGCAGGTACTTTTAGCTATGTATACGCTTTGGAAATGTCTAGTCGTTTGGTCCATTTAAATGAAATGAAATCGGGTTTAACGTCCTACATTCTACTCCCACTGGTCCATATATCATGTCATAAAATACAAAATATTTGCCCATCGTCATTATCCCGGTTGGTCCAGGGCGTAAAATGAACGGATGAGAACGCTGTGATTGTAAAATGAGGCCGCAAGTACTCTTTTCTCTGGGTTATTGCTTCCCCTGTACCATCGCCAATAGGGACCTAGGATCGACCCCCCCCCCCAACAACGGACCATACGCCTCTTCATGGCTCACATGAGCGAACTGTCAACTCGTTTACATTAGTGTTTTTCAAAGTCGCTTAGTCTGTTTAAAGTGGAAGACGAACGATTTTCACCAAGGTTTCCATAAATCTTAAATATATATTTATAAATAATCCCCTCTGTAACACACAGCAAAAAAGTTTTTGTAAGTGAGAAATTAATTTTGATTTAAACCGGAAGTGACATAGTTGGTTCAACACGCTCACTAGGCTCTATAGTAATCATACAGATTTGGCATAAGTTTACTGCTGTATTGTGTTCACGCGTGGTCCTTTGGCCGAAAATCTGATCAAATGTCCATGTTTATTAGGATATTATAAACACGAATGTATTTTTTTAAACGTTAAGTACACAAAGCCGTCGCGTAAATTCACTCACAATGAGCAGCACGCTCAGTCTCAATTCACGCCACATGGCTAATTAGTATGCATCACGTGGTTTGATTTACAGCTTGCAAGTGACATGTATTTCGTCTGCTTAGATGTTTTTGTGCTTGCTGATGGCGTTTTTCACCAGAAACAGACCAAAATTGTGGGCATTTGAGACATGTAATATAATGCATTTTGGCACATAATGTCGACGTGAACGATTATTCCTTTTTTCTTCCATTTCCTCTTGAGAATTGCTGTGCTCGAATGTTTATACGGCATTACCCATAGACGAGATATTTTATATTTCATATGTTGGTGTCTGACGTTGACAAACTTTGGAATTGATATCTTTATTTAAATATATATGTGTCACGAGTCCGTTGAAATAAAAAAAACACTGTCAGCAGACTCAGCACGCACACAAACATTCAAGCAGACGAACAAATATGTCACTTGCCGGGTGTTAAATAAACCACGTGATGCATACTAATTAGTCATGTGGTTTGAATTGAGACACAGTGTGCTGCTCAGTGTGAGTGAATTTACGCGACGGCTTTGTGTACTAAACGTTAAAAAAACATTAATTCTTGTTTATAATATCCTAATAAACATGGTCATTTGATCAGATTTTCGGCCAAAGGACGACATGTGAACACAATACAACAGTAAACTTATGCCAAATCTGTATGATTACTATAGAGCCCTGTGAAAATGTTGAACCAACTATGTCACTTTCGGTTTGAATAAAAATTAATTTCTCACTTACAAAAACTTTTTTTGCTGTGTGTTACAGAGGGGATTATTTATAAATATATATTTAAGATTTATGGAAAATTGTTGAAAATTGTTGGTCTTCCCCTTTAACAAACTCGTAACAAAATAGAAGTAATTTTGACAGTTGAAATACGTGAAATTCAACACTTCATTGTTTAATTGTCATTTTAGTAATTGGTTAATAATAATAATAATAATAATCTCGTCATTTTACAAGGGTAGCAAATTAAGCCTGAGGCTTGTTTCCAATTTGGCCCTTGGCACAGATCGTGCGAATGATTTCGATCAGTACTGCAGGAAGAACCGAAGAACTCGGAGGAAACCTGCCTGATCGGACGGGAGACCGAATATCCCTCTCACTTACAACGTTAAAGTTCTTGCCCTGGGCTGGGATTGAACCCTCGATGCATTGGTGAGAAGCCGCCTCTCTATCGCCACGGCTATATAATACAATAAATATTTGATAATGCAATCAGGGCCATCATATATGCAAAGGTCAGACGTCTACGTTATACATAGCCTACTGATTACGGATTACTAAAAATCACAGTTAAACAATTTAATATTTCTTATGTTGAATGTATATCGAACATAAATACAGTATTAGATGAATATTTTTTTTGGGATTATTTTTTTACCCGCCGTAGAGGGTTAAAGAAATTGTGTAGAGACTCATCTTAAAAGTTGTTCGTCCCAACGGAAATCTTTAGTAATAGGAGAAAGATTTACACGAGACATGAGGAGAAACCAGAGTGAATAATTATTATTGTCTGGTTTCTAAGACAACAAGATAAATTGTGTGACCCAATCCCTCGATACCACCTACAGATTTTATTTAATACACAACTTTTTATCAGATATTTATATCTATATCTACATTGTCACCAAAATAAATCACTATCTAGTACAATAACTCAAATGAGTACAGAGGTTAATGATATGAATATGGACCGGTTGAATTGCACGAATAGAACCCGGGGTCATTTTCGAACAAGATAATTTGTTTAATTTCGATAACTAATTTCTGAATCTACTTTGCTGATGAAGGTGGGCATACGTCATACAGTGTGCTATAAATGAGGGAAAGTTTGTCCGAACAGCAGCACAACGACCTGCTTTTATTTCGATGGTCAGCTGTCAAGGGTTATTTCACGTGCACGTCAATGTGTGTAAGGGGCTTCGGTATATCGCCCCATCAGAGTGACTAGATACTGTTCCTTGACAGACCCTCCCCCGGTCCTGCACCACTAACAATGGAAACACCACACCGGAAACTCCCGAGGAACATTCTCGACCAACAGCGGGAGTAACCCGAACCATCATAGCTCCCAATAAAAACAAAGGCAAAATTTAAAAAAAATATTCATTAAGTGCATACATTTAATATACTTAAAACACATTCAAACTATTAATATTATGTTTTATTCAGTCATTTGTAATAAAAATATTGATAATTTCTAAGTTGTTATACTAATGAAGACACCTTTACTATGCAATAGGTTTTTTTAATTACACGTACAATCAGGGAATATTTGGTAATATATATGATTAAAATTATATATATTACATAGCCGATTTTATGAACAACAAAACAACAATAGGTATGAATGTGATAATTATAATGACCATAAGATGAATAATTATAAGTTATTGGTAATACCAAAAATGTTCTATTGGACGGAAATATGTTCAGGATTTGTTGGGGATGGGGGGGGGGCACAATAAAGTCAGTTTCACAAATAGCTTTTTTACTTACTAATCAAAGGGTAATCATTATTATTTCAGAAGCATAATCGCTGGAATCATATAAAGTCACCCATTTAAGATCAATAAATACGTAATGAAAACAGACATTGTAGAATTAGACGTTTCGACGAGGATACTCTCGTCTTTATCATTTGCCTGATAAAGACGGGAGTACCCTCGTCGAAACATCGCTTAGTATCAAACTCAGTAATTGTCTATCCATAAAATTGTACCTTGTGTTAATAAATAAGTTGTATGGTAATTAAAATAAATAAGTTGTATGTTAATTAAAATTAAACCAAAGGTGCAGGGATTTCTATCGGATCTGGCAGCACTTCTATGGTAATCTGTGCGTTTGAACTTGTCACGGAATCAGTCAGATTAGAGGAAAGGGTAGCCTGAGAATCGCCAACACCGGGAGAATTCTTGACACCAGAATCAATGCTACTTTGAGATTCTGATATCACAGCTAATTTAACAGCAGCCTTCTTGGGGTTTTCTTTTGGTTGGTGCATCTTGTAGATATTTGCACGTTTAGGTTGCACCAGACACTTACAAAATACGTCACTGAATTCATCACGGAAGCGACGTCCACTAAGGAAATATAGGAGAAAGTTGAGAGCGTGGTTAAGGTACATCATATGGTTAGTGATGGTTCTAACCAGATGAAAAACAGCTTTATCATGAGGAAATACAGGTAACCAGTAATACCTTTCTACCACAATTATAACCGCCATTGGGCTGACAAAAATAAGGAAACAGAAAGAAACGAGAAGTAGCATAATGGTGAGTTGTCGTTCTTGTTTCTTTCGGTCGGATTGAGCTTCATTCGCAACAGTGCTGTCGCTTGATTGAGTCATTTGTCTTTGAGTGTTTCCCGCCTTTTTAACTTCCCGGATAATGAGAATGTTGAGAGTAAAAAGACAGGATAACGGTAAATAGCAGTAAACAACAGCATCAAACCACGGCCATACTTTCCTGATAAAGAAGATATTCATTTCTCCTTCTTGTGAACACTGTTCCATTCCAGAATCATCGTCTTTTACCATGGTTCGTGTAAAGAAATTATGAAAATCAAATGCAAAGGCCAGGAGACCTTCCACTGCGATGATGATGCGCGCTCTTCTAATTGTAAACCACTTTGGAGCATGCATCGGATATTTAATGGCTATAAACCTTTCTAAAGTCATCGTCACCAACAAGGCTACGTTATAATGAATTGAAAAGTACATAAGGAAAAATATTAAACCACAGGTTTCCTTATGGAAAATCTCATGATCTGGGAATTTTCGTACCATAAACATGATATTTAGAATAAGAATGATTATATCCATTAATGCTATCATAGCTAGATATTGATATGTTGTTGACTTCTTCGACATCATTAGTACTATGAATGACATAATGTTACCAATAATTCCCAGGGCTGAACAGATGGGTGTAAAACCAATATCCAAACCCCACGCCACTTTGAATTCCAGGAACTTTTCTAATGATTTATCTTCAGTTAGGTAACGTAGATTTGATTGGGCGAGTTTGGTTGTCATTTCTATCATGGAACCATTTCTCTCGAACATAGAATCATTCATTGCTGATAGTGTCTCGTTCATAAAGTCCATTATTGTCGACTATCTGAAATCGGGTTAAAATATATAGCCATTAATTGATTGTCATACATGCCGAATAGATCGTTTATATTTATATTTTTAAAGCCGTCCGGGCGAATATTAAATTATTTAATGTGTCTCGATAAGGATCTGAATAAATAGACAGTATTTTCCAAAGAGGCATTATGAAAGGGCAAAGTCTACCGATTGCAAGTGTTTATTCAATTTTATGATTTGTGCCTGGGGGAGTATTTTATAAGGTCTTTGTGTATTTGATATATATGTAATTGAAGTTTTAAACATCTTAATACGTTTCTAGTCCTAGATACAGATTTTTTTTTTTTTTAAAACTTTTTACATCATTTGATTATATGCATGCACGTTTTATCACAAAGAAAAACCGTCCAAGATTAAAGGGACAATAACACTCTTGCTGGCTTCACAGGCCCAGAAAACAAAGTTGTTAGTTCTAACTACCGGTAGCGTCCTACCTGTTATGTTAATTATCCATTACAACCTATCTTGCTTGTCCAGAGGGTTCGAAAATATGTTTAAATCCAAGTTGCATTTGAAAGTGTTTACGTCATGTGGTTGAATTTTTTCACTTTTTAAAATTAGGTGTTTTAAGATGAAATTTGCATCATTTAATAATTGGAATATTGTAAAATAGTACTATTTGTTGACCAGAATAAAGATTGGGACATATTATTCAGTTACAACAAGAGTGGTATTGGGGCTCTAACAAAGTAGTGTTAACTATTAATAGAGTCATATGGGGCTTACCCCCCCCCCCCCCCAAGGTTTGTATAAAGGATAAGATAAACGTCTGCTGAATATTTACAAGATACTAATACGACTTAATACAACTTTGCTTCTTGGTCGGTTGAAGTGTTGGCTCGGTTTGTAAAAATAACTCCCCCGATTCCAGTATTTTCTGAACTGTATAGGAATTAAATGACATCGGAGGAGGGGTTGGGATGATCGACTTCGAGACTTTTACAGAAATGATAAGCTAAACCAATATAATCAATGCGTTGAACACTACAGCCTTGGTCTATGTTAAGAAGAAAGACCCCCTTCCACCATAAAAAAAATACACGTATATAGTGTAAAACTTACCTTATAAATACAGACCGGAACCTGCTTTTTCGGTATATGTTGATAATCGTCAAAGAGTAATTAGATATATGACATAAAAAATCTGACCGACGCAAATATATACCTTGAAACCCAGCCAGTGATAATTGTTTCAAAATTGACACGTATATTACGCATTTTATTTCAAAAATCATTTCATTTATTTTTCATAAGCACAATTAACAAACTTATTAACGGTATTTCATCGTAAACCAATAATGTGCACGTTATGATATATATAATACTTGTCCACAATTAGATAATAAACTTACTTGTTTATTACACGTCTATTGGTCCGTGAAACAGTTCTAATTGTATGATAGTATAATTCAATTAGGATTCCAAGATCTTTTTAACAATATGAAAACATTAATTAAAAGAGAATACCAACACAAAAAGTTGTATTAATATGAAAAATAACGTTAATATTAGAATATTTTTGGCCCTGCAGAATTTTTAAAGTCACTCTGAATATTTGGAAAAATACCCCAAGACACCCAATATACATATCTGCAGCCTCGTTTTGATTTTATTCGTGAAAAACGTAATAGTCGATCGACTTTGTAAATTTCCCTATAGAAGGCTATTGAAACTTGGCACGACATGCCGTCAATTTGACAAACTGGATGCATAAACATAGTCAATTGCGTTGCTTGGGGATATACTAATACCACCAACAATAAATCGGGAAGCGTGTGTCATTTTCTTTTATTAAATTTTCAAAATGGCCGCCGTTTGTACGCGAATACTGTTAAAAAATGGTATATTATGTTTGCGGACCCTGTATTGGTCACAATCTTGATTTGATTTTGATGAAACTTGAAATGAATGTTTATAACCTAAAGATCTTGATGAATTATGGTCTTTGATTGTAGGTAAAAAATCACTTTCGGTTTTGCTTGTTCTCTATCCATCTCTCGAGAATGTGGGCGTATCCTGCCTGGCAGTGCCAGCTTACTATCTTATGCAAATTAAGTTTCATTTTTTTTTAATGGTATAGATGATGTTGTATTGGACATAACATCCAACACACATCAGTTTGCACTAACAATGGTTCCTGGGGGAAATGGGCGTGAAATGTTTTAAAAATGATAAATACAGGCAAGTATATTTCTAACCAAGGCATGTGCAGTATTCCTAGTTATAAAACGAGTGGCCCATGTTATTTTTCGAAAAACCGAAAGGCGGGGTGCAGTCAGTTAGTCAGTTAGAGTTTGTTGCGACCTCAGTGCCTCAAAACCAATGACGTATTAACTAGACCGTTGACGCCAATCTGTCTACTAATGACGTGATGACAAATCAGTACTGACTTCCGGTTCAGTCAAGAAGAGCCGAAAACCTGATTTTTCTAATGTTAACAATACAGTCAATAACTAAGTTTTGAAATCACAAGCCATTCGGGCCAGTAGATTACAATTTTTTACAAGCCCAGACCCAATTTCACTGGCCCAAAAATTCAAAAGTAGTAATACAACTACTTGAATGCCTTGACGATTTTGGACTCGGGCACGTGACATCTTGGATTCGGGAATAAATTGAAAGGAAAGTTTATTTGAAACAGGCCAATTAAAAAAAAGGAAATTATTAGCACGAAACACATGGTGATTTAAAGGAGCTAAATCGCTAATACTTGGGACCTGGAAATTGACCCTAATGGGTCGCAACGCATATAATAATATAATCTGATTGTATATACACTGGTTTACATTAAATTGTTACCGTTTTGACTCTAATTTCAAATCCGTTATGTCAAGCGAAATACGGCATGGGTCTCAACCGTATTAAGTATTTGTAGTGTCTGGTTATTCTAGTCTACTGGGCATGCCCACCAGATAAAATATAGTCTCATCGTTTGACAGGAGTTGTGGAATGAGTCTAGCCTCGTTCTTTCTAGTCACTTGTTACAAGTGACGCCGAAACGCTCTATGGTACACGATTCGTGTACCAATGGTAAACTGTTTATTTTGTTTTAAATATTGGATATCAGAGGCCTACCGTTTCCAGGTAAGATCACAACATCAATGTTGATTTAAATTGACCAATAATTCGTGTTTTCGATGTCAGTGATTTTGGAGGATTTTGAGTTACGGACTTAGGTCCTTTAAAGGCTCCACAAAAGTAAAGTAAAGTACCGGTAATGGCGGTAAAGTAAAACATTAGTTGCACTGGTAGCTTTTCTTCATACACATGTCGCTTCAGTAACTAACCTGTCACTCTAAATTATCAAAGACCAGTCACATCACACATATCCAAACATTTAGGTACACAAACACTCTTTACCTACATTGTTCCATATAAATATCGTAATACGAAACCTATGGTAATGCCCAAAAATTCTTGAAAGTCCGTGAATTGGCTTAGCCTCGGCGCGTAATATTCAAGCAATTCTATAATCCGTATCGACGTAAATTTCTCTAAGTATCATGGTGCCAAACTTCTGTTCTAAATTGAATACTACACCGTTGAGTTGTAGAATTCAGATTCTTAAATATCCGTAATTAATCTAATATCAAACGCGACTCGACACCTGTGGCTGTGCATGGCTGCATATTTACATGCACCGCGTGCGGAGTACAGGTAACGCCCCCTGGAATTCCTTTCTCTTATCATGTCTATATTTACGGTACGCTACAAATTATATTTATATATGGAATTTTTGTCAAATTTTCTAATAAATTATCCATAGCCTTTATTTCTGGACAATGTTTTAAATGACTTAATAGACATAATGCTATTAAACTAGTGCTAATTAAACGAAAACAAGCGTAGCTGGTGTGAAATTTTTTGTTATAAAATTGGCTACTTTCCAACTGTCAGTGTGTGAGAAACTACGACATTGCGCAATGCAAATGGCGGCTTTTCGCGGTATTTCCGAGCTTAATTCTTGCATTTAGAAATGAATAATTAAATGTATGTGGCGTAGGCGTGAGTATTGTGGTCTCAAGTCAGTTTACTAAACATAAAAAAGTTTTCTTGCTACCTGTCAGACGTAAAAATTCACCTCTCGGCGAAAAGTAAATAATAAAATAGGTGAACATATCGAGCCATGACGGATTTTTCAATCGAAAAAAAACCATCACGGTTTCACGCCAGATAGTGTGACCTTGTAAAGGAAAATGTGTTTTCCACATAATATTTCGAGAAAAGGGCGTATATTTATCTTTTTTTCTCGAGTGATTTGGAATAAAAACCGTTGAAGGGTTTTATAATTTTCCACAAGCCAGTCGGACTTGTGCTTTTATAATTTTTACTGGCCAGACCAAAAATGTACTGGCCACGGGCGTTCGGACCAGTGCTAATTTCGCACACTGTGTCAATACAAGCTTGCACCTTATTTTGATCGTTATATCATCGTTTTTTTTAGTTATTATCATCACCGTGCAGTACATAAAAATAGTTTTATATTTTTAGAAGTGACCATATTACACTACACAATTTTTTCTTCTTCGGGTTGTAGTCCAGATCATTTTCAAATTTGAGTGAAGTCTGTTACTACAGACCCGGGACTGTACAGCGCAGTGCACGTTTACGGCTAGCCCCCAGATTCATTCACCCTTTTTGAATTGTTTGTTTGTTGTTTCTGTGTATGATGTCTTGTCGATATATTTGTCTCTTCTGTAAATCATGTGTGGTGCAGTCCCCCTGCACTTACTATTACAATTTCCGCTATTTCCAGTGTATGACTTTGACGTGTTCTTGCTGGACTACTTGTTTTCATATTAGGTTTCATAGATATATAACACCACATGAAAAATTAAAACCAGCGGCTGCCAGGAAGGATACGCCCACATTTTCGAGAGATGTATAGAGAACAAGCAAAACCGAAAGTGATTTTTCCTATAATCAAAGGCCATAATTCATTAAGTTACAATTTAATATGCGCAAATATCGAAAAGTATCAAGATATTTAGGTTATAAACACGCAATTTAAGTTTCATCAAAATGTAATTAAAATTGTGACCTCTACAGGGTCCACAACCTTGAAATACCATTTTTTAACAGTATTCGCGTACAAACAGCAGCCATTTTGTATTGTAATTGTGGTCCTATTTTCCCAAAATTTGAACTCACCCTTCGTTAGGGTGTAACGGTGATATAATCAAACGATTTTTTTTAAATCAGATAATAATTGTGACCTCCAGAGGGACCACAAGCTAAACAAAGGCGATTTTGCGTAAAATCAGGGGCCATAATTCAGGAAGTTAGGATCCGATATGCGCAAATATCGAAAGGAACCAAGATCTATGGGTTATAACCATGCATTTCAAGTTTCATCAAAATTGAATTAAAATTGTGACCTCTACAGGGTCCACAACCTTGATATACCATTTTTTAACAGTATTCGCGTACGAACAGCGGCCATTTTTTATGGTAGTTTTGGCCCGATTTTCCGAAATTTGAACTCGACCTTCCTTAGGGTGTAACGGTGATATATTCGAACGGTTTTTTAAATCGGATAATAATTGTGACCTCCAGAGGTACCACAAGCTAAAATAGGTGATTTTTCGGACAATCAGGGGCAATAATTCAGGAAATTACGTTCCGATAGGCGCAAATATCGAAAGGAACCAAGATCTTAGGGTTATAAACATGAATGTAAAGTTTCATCAAAATCGGTTCAAAATTGTGACCTCTATAGGGTCCACAAGCTAAAAACATGATTTTTCGTACAATCAGGGGCCATAATCCATGAAGTTTTGATCCGATACATGCCAATATCGAAAGCAGCCGAGATCTTTGGGGGATAAACCTATATTTCAAGTTTCGTCAAAATCGGGTAAGAATTGTGACCTGTAGAGAGTCAACAAACAATTGCGGACGGACGGACAGGGGCGACGACATAATACGTCCACATGAAATGGTGGGCGTATAATAAATTTTAAGAGTCTGTGTTTACGATTCTCCAACCGACTTTATTTTGTTAGCCATAATCGCCGATCCTAATTTGTTTTTCTTCATTTCCCATATCTCATAAATCTGTAAAGGCGTGCTTGTTTGCAAACGAAATTGCCGACACTACATAATTTTTTCCCCTCATTTACCAGAACCTATAAAAATGTCTTCAGGCGGTATTCTACAATTTCCAACACATTAGTCATTTGGCCTACACATCGTCATATCACCGTCAATGGCAGACTGGGCCAACCTGCCTAAGCTCATTAAAAAAATGGACCTAAGCCTATAAAGAAAAAAGAAAAGAGCAAGAAAGTGGAGGGAGAGGAAAGAAATGTGTGTCTGAACGAAAATGGAATAGAATTGACACGCACCGATCTCTGCAATACGCTGTTTAATGGAATTGTTTTGAATATAGATTACTACAGAGCATTTTCGACAGAAGATCAGGATATTATGTGTGACCTCTGGAAATTCATCCACTAAAAGATCTACAACACCGCAACTTGCGATGTTTTTCTAGCAGCCCTGTGTAACGCTCTAAAATTGTCTGTAATTGTTTACCAACAAACCTACAATTTCAAAGGAAAAAAAATTGGAACCCTGCAGCTTTCGGTGTTTTAATTGAGGAGGTTGGGCAGTATTATGGAATTCTGAAAGGAATATCGAGCAAGTCTGACTAGGTCATCGAATAACAAAGTTTAGGAGAATATTTTTACGAAGTAAGTGTCGGTCTTTGTCGCTATAGGCTTATTCCTACTCTTTAGTATAGACCCTAATACAGGGCCTAGTCTAATAGTCATTAAGTTGCCAATGGTCTTGTTTAACGAAAGCTAGCCTACTGGAATCATTTGTCCTTATCTCGAATGTTATAAATTAAATACTAGTTACTATGTTGTAATGTATGCTGGTTTACAACCGAAGGCCCACGAGGCCCTAGGCTTCAGTCTGGGCCTGCCAAACCTGTAAGGCATACCGGTAGGCTTCTATAGGTTTTGTAGCAATTAAAGGCAATTTCATATCAATTATGAAGTCTCAACACTAGTTTCAAATTTTGCAGTTTTTATTACTTACAGGGTGAACAGCGTTTCCTCAGAACAGAAGTATTGAGGAGATAAAAAAGAGAATACGCGAGCTACCCCAATTGATGGACGATTGCTAGCGTCTCGTTATTCAAACCTGCACTGGAATGGTTATGTTTGGCCATGGACTACGCATATAATAATGTAATATGAATGTGTATACCTAATTTGCAATCAAATTTTGCCGTTTTTACTCTTATTTCATATAGTTATGTTCGGCGAAATACGCGAGCTATCCGAATCGATGGGCGGTTGCTAGCGTCTGGTTTTTCTAGTTCCTTCATGAACTGTCTCTGAGCGAACGATGTCTCGCGAGACATCGTTCGCTCAGAGACAGTTCATAAAGGAACTATGGTTTTTCCAGCTTACACATGAATGGTTATGTTTGGCCATGGACAACGCACAATACCTCTACTTCAGCATTTGTGTAGAATCCGCGTCCAGGATATGAACAATCGAATTGACTTAGCTTCGTTCTCCCAGTGCCTTATCACAATTGATCCTGATAGACGCACCATGGTACACAATTCGTGTACCAATGTTAAATGTTTATTTTATCTTAAATTTCGGATATCAGAAGCTCATTTTTACCGGTAAGTTACCATCATCAATGTTGATTTAAAACGACCAATAATTCGTGTTTTAGACGTCGAAGATTTTGGAGGATTGTGAGTTACGGACTTAGGACCTTTAAAGTATGCTGTATTCTAATGATAATATTTTTTTACAGGTGATTAATGTCATTGGAGACGTTGTTATTGAAGGTGTATTGACATTACGGGTGCGTTCATTTATACTCCTTTTGGAGTCTTAATCGGGTTGTCTCAAATACCCTATTCGATTGAACATAGGTCTTAAAATATTATATTTCTGTATATTGCTGTATTCACAGATCAAGATAAGCAAGGTAGGCCTACTGATAGCTCGTCCGCCTCAGCATCAGTCATTGATGCTACGGACTCAATCCTATCGCCACAAGGCATAGCGTCGACGAGATGACTGGTAAGTATTGGACCCAGCCAAATAAATTTATTCTAGTTTTGTGAAGCTTAATATTCAAATTTACTTTTTATACGCCCACATTTTCATTTTTTTTTAGCTTGTTTCTATCCAACATTTGTATGTGGGCGTATCCTGCCTGGCAGCCACTAGTTACGTTTTATATAATAAAGATCGCATTATGTCCTTTGAGATTTTAAAACATTTTGTATAATATATTATAAATCAATAAAAATCTCGTGGAGCAACAGTACACCTTGTGACTTTCTTCTATATTTTCAGACTATGCATGCACCCCAAATACCAAAAAATGTGTTAACTATAGAAAGAGGGCGACTTTTAACAGAAAAAAAATTGATGATAGAGAAAGAAAATCAGAAAATAAACAAGGAGAGACTGGAGCTGGCGAAAGAAAGTCTTAATTGTAGCAAAAGAAAAGTGTTCAGTTCAATCCCATTACTCATTCGATGACAAGGATGTGCCCGGTTATAAAAGTTGATTGAACTTTGTTGAATAAAATTTACAATCTCGAACCAGAAAAAAATTGGAGAAAGAAATTTCTCTGGTGACACTGGGTAGCCATTTTCCCGGAAGGGACGAATCACACGACTGTCACGTGACATGTACATATTTTACGTTTCCGGATGACCGAATCACTTAAAAATATACACACGCGTAGAAAAATAGATCTTTACGAAAACTTAATTTTTTACATTTAGGATCCACTTTTGTTATTTCAGCGAGTTGACTTTGACTCAAGAATCATTTCACAACAAACAAAACGACGATCCGACATCTTGTTCTCGGTAAAAAGACCCCAAAAAGATTGTCCAATCAGAGGTCAGCATGGGCGGGGCTTACGCGTTAAAAAAAGCTGAAGATAATGGACGGTCTTTGGCCCCAGAGGCCTCCGGCTGACTCTGGGAACGAGATTATAAAATTTAGTCCAGACTTCTAACTTTATTGATTGTTTGCTTTATATTTCATATCTTTGTATAACTAGATTAATGCGGAAAATGGTAGCATTGGGGTTTATACACAGGTTGAGCAGTTTACACACTGCAATGATAATGTCAACACACTTCTGTGGCACATACATTAAACATCCCCCAGACTTGTGATGAATACACCTGCAAATAATTATTGTATAAGCTAAGTTTATGAAGTATTAGGTGGTGGATTAAATAATGGGGGTTGGGATCAAAAGAAGCGCTAGCCTCTTTTAATAAAATAAAACCAAGTACGAACAATCCAAACCATTAGACAAAATTCGAAGTCCTAAAAACGGTATAGGCAAAAATGTGTAAAAAAAACGCAAAATAGTGTAATCAGCATATGGACTGTTCACCGTGTACAAAATACACGACGAACAGTGGTAACAGGTGTCCTAGGAAGAGTAAGCTTACCCTGCCTGGCGCGCCACAATTTACTCTGTGTTTTTTAGATGCCTGTCTGTGTACAAATTGTGATGTCTTTAAATTAGCTTTAAAATTATCGGCGCTCCTTTGTCGAGTATATTAATTTTAGCTCAAACGTAACCACTGCGACGTTCCGCACAAATCATAATTTCACATTAAACTGACACATTTATGGATCAGCCCATGACTTGTACATTTTGCAACAAAGTGGAGTACCCGAGAAAGTGCTTGGAAACAGAATAGCTGGCAGTCTGTTTTATTGGGCGATAGTGGGTACCCCTTAAACACATGGGATAAGGTCGGAAAAAGCAGTCTGCATTTACATATGATGTCACAGTATATGACGTCACTGTGACATCATCTTTGGAAAATGAGGTCATTCAACCAGCTTGGTCGTCGGGGAGACATTCCTCACGGGTTCAATCACTTTGAATTGCCCATGACGTTAGAATTTTTGGACTAACCCTAGCACGCGGTGCCTGTCGGGGTCGCTAAAATAACCCATCATCAAGTTTATGAACGCGACATTTCGTCAATTCACAATGGCTGGTGTTGTGACTATTGTGAGGAATGTCTTTCTTGTGCAAAATGTCATTCAACCGGGTTATTTTTGGTAACCGCTTTGAATTTAAGAATAAATCTCAATGAGTGAATGCAGACTGTTTTATCCGACTCGGAGATATAGAGTCCCTATATGTTGATAATACATTTATAGGGTCGAACATCTATAGTTGTTTGTTGCCCATGTATTCTCACGATTATTGTTGCACCTGCATTTTCGGCTGTATTTGACCCATACGCGTAAAAGCTTTGTTGGAGTCCACTATCCCATGTATTGGAAAAAGTCAACTCAGATTTCAAAGACATTTAAGATATACAAGACAAATAAAATAAAACTAAGTACGAACAATCCAAACCATTAGACAAAATTCGAAATCCTAAAAAAACGGTAAAGGCCAAATAGTGTAATCAGCATATGGACTGCTCACCGTGTACAAAATACACGACAAACAGTGGTAAAAGGTGTCCGGAAGTGTAAGCTTACCCTGCCGGCCTGGACTCACTTGCGTCTCTTAAAAAGAAAACATTTACGATTGGTCCTAATAAAGTGCCCCTGAAAATATTATATTAAGGGGTGCAATAACACATTAAACACTATTTTACACAGCACTGCTCAGGGGCGGATCCAGGGGGGGGGGGGGTTCTGAGGCTTCCGGAACCCCCTCGAGATTTTTCGGTGCCCTTTTTTCCCGAACGGACTTCAATTCACCCGCAGATATTTGGGCCGGCAAGTGGCGAAGCAGCGCGGTGAATAAGACGTCAACGTCATATGGCGACCCCCCTTGCAAGACGGCAAGATGAAAATCTTTCGGTAGTTTTTATTCCTATTTGCCGTGACACGATCGTATCAAGAGGAAAAGGGAGGAAGGTAAAATTGCTACAGCCGCTCAGTGTGCCAAAATCAGCTGTTTGTTTCGGTAAGTGTAAAATTTGACTTCATTTGTTGATTTTTAAGGTGAAGAGAGTAGTCTGTGCAGGAGTCGCTAGATATTAATTTTACTATCACCAATGTACAACTACAATTAAAAGAGCATTTACACACTTCAAGCTTAGTGATTTGGAGGGCAGATTAAGGCCTAAAATAGGGCACTGTTATGTGAAAATCATGGGTCTAAGGGGCATATTTTTTGCCGAATCGATATAAAATAGGGGCATCTTTACATCAAAGGGGCACTTTTTGTACCTAAATGATTAAAAAGGGCATTTTAATGTGATACCCTTGAATGCGGAGGGCACATTCAACGCCATTTTTACGTCAAAAGGATTCAAAGGGCATTTCACGTCAAACTCGTCGATTTGGAGGGCACACTTTATGGCAAATTTATGTCGATCCCATCGATTTGAGAGGCACATTTTAAATGCCAAACCTGTGTATAGAATTACTCTTTTATTTTTTAGATGGGGCTATAGACTTTTAGAAAATTACCAGTGGTGGGTTAAAAAACCACCGGACACATAAATTTTTCAGACATTTTATGAGCTTTGTGAACAGTGACAGCTGTCCTTATATGATGACATGTTTTGGCAGCTTCCAATTCTGGGATTTGCTTGTACATGTTGAATTTTAACAACATTTAAATGTTTTATCTTGCAGATGACACAAATGATTCGAATGCTCGGGCAGATATCTCCTATTTCATTGAAAACGGCAAACGTCCAGCAGACCAGCTAACACGTTATGAACTTTATCGCGTAGCAACCAGTGTACCTAACCAAATTTGGCCGATCATGGATATTCATTGCCTCACAGAATTCTACCTGTCACCTAGCTGTCCCTTGGTAAGTTTGCATCAGCATGACCAGATTCTAAAAAAAAACACGCTCATCTTTGAAAAATAATTTTTAACCTTCTTTCATAAATCACTACCTCATTCAAACCACGTGCCTTTCCTTACGATCTGTTCCTGAAAATAGGGTGGGAGTTGTGTTTAATATTTGAAGATCAGATGCCAGGAAATCGCATATATGGAGTCTTATCTTAAAAAAAATTCTGGGGGAGGACCCCCAAACCCCCCCGCAAATGCTTCGCACCTGCGGTGCTCAGAATTTGGGCTTCGCCCTTAAAGTGGGCCGCCATCCAGACCCACCGGTCATAGATACTGTATTAGACGAAAATGGGATGCCCTTATTTTTTTGGAACCCCCTCCAGCTAAAGCCCTGGATCCGCCCCTGCTGCTTTCGTCTACAATGATTTGAGATAATGCATGTGCTTTAATGATATAAAGGAATCTTAGCACAAGGCTATTTCACAAAAGTTTGCGAACTGAAGAAAACGGGGACAGATTGTGGACCCTATATTTGAAAAATGCAAAAGAAATATATACCAGAAGTTGTCAGCAGCTGGTCGTGCAGGGTTATGGATATAAATCTAAAAGAAAACAGTCCTCGCGTATGAAAATAACATTACATAAAGCGTGGAGCTTGAATACGAAGAAGAAGTCGGATATAATACCTCAAAAACAAAGATTTAAGTGGCATTCTTAATAGATCGGCTTGCAACTTGGCAACTATTGATTTTGTGACACTGATTGATTAAACTGGAATCCAATCTGGTGAGTTTTCGCCAGATAATTGAATTGTTTTTGCTCATTTTGTGAAAAAAATGTATTTCGCCATGAATAAGTGCCTAGTTTGTGTTGATAACCTAATTGAAGGGAGCGAATGGAATCAATCAGACTGCTCAGCTTCGCGAGTTAGACATTACGGTCACCCGAATGTTCATGTGCACTTACAGCGCAGACCGAATTTCACTTACCGACGCAAACACGCAATATTATCAGAGACAGGAAAAGAACGCTTTGTGCTGATCGGCCATCACAGAAGATCATAGTTAAACGGCGATCACAAAACTCGGGAGGTTTTGACTGACAATCGGTGCCTCCTATGTGATAGTCGGCAAAAGTAACAGATACGAAAAATCCTTTTACTGTCAGTACACATCCTGTTAGAACGATGCAAATGTTATTGAACAATGCATGCTTGGAGCCGAATGACGAAGGACAGTGTTATGTAGAATTGAATTTGTTCAAGATCAACACGCCTTCTTGCAGTTTAAACTCACTACCTGATATTTTACAATTTCCCGTTTGTGTCCCAGTTTCACCTGTTAAATTTCCATAGATTATTTGTTGTCCCCCGCCTTTCGAAGAAAGCAGGTGACTTAAAATGGGTTCGTCCGTCTGTCCGTCACACCTTTAGGGGCACAATTATTTAACCCTCCATCTAATTGAGCTAGAATTAGAATGTTCAAACTTGATGTAGGTGTTTATAAGGTCAGTGCAGAGAGATGAAAATAGAACTTGCTTTTTAATTGAGCTGCACAACTGAGTAATGTGACCAAATATTAATAGTATCAAAAAAATGTTTATTAGAAACATAGTTAAAGATGTAACTGAATGTCATCGATTTAGGGATTTAGCGGGCGTACAAAGTCAAAAATCAACATATAAAAAAACAAAAACCCGATTTTATGTAACGAGGGTATGTTTTTGTAACATTTTCTTCTACCGATCAGGCCCATCCAACAATAACGAAATTCTTCGGCAATCTCCGGAAACATTCGGTTTTGACGTCATCTCAGGAAGGAATGAACAGCAATGGCGACCTTTACTACTGCCATTTTATGCGGAGATGGTCAACGGATGTGTTTTGTTCGGCTGTAGTGTAGTGTCTCTACCGATACTACCCGTAGTTGGTCTACGCATAACTTCCCAAAGAATCCGGCCACCCGACGACAGTGGGCGAAGTTTGTACAAACTACCAGGGCAAACTTCGTTGGACCTAAACCAAACAACAGTTCGGGCTCGGCTATTATTCACAACATTTTACAGAATATTGTTTCGAAATTTATCGTCGGTTGCCCAGGTTGAAAGTGGTTCACAGAAAAAGTAAGGCCCTTTTTGATCTATTTAGAATAAATAAATAAATTTATCTCATTCGATCTATTCCAAGTCAAAACTAAATTGTGATAGGCCTACCTATTTCTTAAAAAACTGTGATCGATCAGCTGTCAAACAAAGTCACAATATGCAGGCATAATTCTCTGGGGATTTTTATGAAGATTTGTAAAAGTAAAAAAATACTAGGCCTTGTGATTTAATAGGCCTACATATTTCTATAAAAAGGTGATTTGAGTGTTAAAAAAAAAGTGATGTGCAGGCAGAATATCAATATGTCATCGCATTTTGTGAAGATTTGTAAATGTAAAATAATATAGACTTACTAATACTAGGCCTAGTACTAGGACTAGGCCTCGTTTTATACTATAGCCCTGTCTATTTCCAAAAAACAGTAATAAGCTGTCAAAAAAAACCAATATGCTTGAAGAATTCTCTTATGAAGATTTGTAAAATTAAAATAATACTAGGCGTTGTCATATAGGCCTACATGTAGATCTAACTAGAAAAAGATGATCAGTCATCAAAAAAAAAACCATGATAAGCAGGCAGAAAATGTCACTACATTTTGTGAAGATTTGCAATAAAAAATAATATAGGCCTACTAGCCCTCATTTTTATATATCCTACCTATTTCTAAAACAGTGATCAGCTGTCAAAGAGTCAAAAAATGCAGGCAGAATTCTCTGAGCATGTTATGAAAATTTGTAAAACTAAAATAAAATACTACCAGCTCCCAAAAAGTCATGTGTTAATTTAATTGACATTTAAAGGGAGGAAGGCAATTGCTCACTATCAAGGAGATTTGGATTTTGATTCAGATGTTTGTTGAGAAAATTGCCTGTTCCCCCTGTTGTCAGTTGTGTGGCTAGGAATTTCATTTCAAATTTTTACATTTCAGGTAGCATTGCATATACTGTTCATGGAAGCATTAAGGACAGCATTAAATATCAAGACTAAGTTTGGATTGGCACCAAGTACTGTTAATATCAGAATGAAATATTTTTTTCTTTTTTTAAAATGGAAAAAATAAATTTGAAATATGAAAAGTTGTGGATTTGAAGGTTTATGTGTGTATTGGCAATATAATAGAGACCCACAAAATCTAAAGACATTACTGTTCTGAACTATCCTGACAGTGAAGTGACACTGTGTGAAGCTAATG
The DNA here is from genome assembly GCA_917208275.1 of Patella pellucida. NCBI lineage: Eukaryota > Metazoa > Mollusca > Gastropoda > Patellidae > Patella > Patella pellucida. The sequence continues at coordinate 72,897,633 of OU795039.1, forward strand.
TTTTGGGGATCTCGAAAATTTGCCCAAGAAAATAAACCATAGTTGCATTCACATTGAACCTTAAATTTGCATAATTTTTGACAAGAAATGTTTCAAACATTTGTTGATCAGAAAAACATTGTCAGATTTATGCCGGAAACAATGTTAGATATATTTTCATTCAGTCTATTGTATATTGTGACCTGTGTGTAAAAGTTACAATAAATGGTTTTATGCAATCATAGAGGGAGTTGTAAATTTTACAGTTTACTGAATACGTCTGTACCACAAGAGCTGCATGTCTTATGAATTGAATATAAATAAATATTCAGTTAAATTATAGAAATAATTCACAATAATCCGATGATTTCATTCATTATATTCATTGAAATTATTTCCAAAAAATAGAAATGTGTAACTTGAAGTGTATAATGTATAGTTGATAGCTCAGTGTATTCCAATTCTTCACAAGAAATATATTTCAAAGTCTTTCAGGCACTCGCATAACAGCCTGCTTTTCATTTCGTGCAACAATTGTTTTAAAGTTAGGATTTAGGGATGAATGAACACTATTTAAGCATTATATTTTATTGTCCGTCTTCCATGATATAGAAATTCCTTGTGCACATCAAATGAAAGGTCTTCATACAATTAAATACAATGGCTTTTGTATTATTGTTCTGGAATAAAAAAAAATAAATATTAATTAGTAGTAGTAGCATGTTTGACAATAAAATAGAGTTTCTTCAGGGATTTTTGTGTCTACAATTTACAAAAAACAATTTACAGTCGAATAAGAGAAATGCAGTTTTAGATATAATTTATGCATAAATTAAAAAGGAAGTTGGCTCAGATTTTACAGACTATGACTTTACAGATGGGTTTATATTCAAACCATACTCAATACGAAGGAAGTACCACCAAGTTCAGGCAATGCCAAGGGAATTGGCACACCAAGAAAGACCTTTCTTTAACCAGCATTATTCACATGATAGCTCTTTTAATTTTAGTCAAACAAGGCCTTAATTTATATACAAATCCACTCCTTCAATGACACAAATCGGATATCCTTTTCTTCTTGATTACAAAGAAATAATATTCAAAATAAAAATTCCACTGAGTGATATTGATATTCTGATTAGTTGTACACTTTACTTTGAATTAGATCAAATAATTTAAATTTAAAGACAAAATACCAGTAGGCCTATTCATCATCTTGTACTTTTAATTTATTAGTTCCCCAACATTTTAAAATTATAGTTGTGCTCACTGAAATATAGCCCATACAACTTTTTGAAATTCATTCACATTCCTGACATTGTTGTTAAGCGAAGTAGACCTCTAGTATAATATATTAGTAAACAAAAGGGTCTCTGTACGTAATTCCGTCCCCGGCTTAAACCGAATGAAATGGGGTTTAACGTCCTACGCTTAAGCACCTAACCTGGGCCAATTGAAGACGGGCATACGCCAACAGTGTGCTATGAGTGAAATTTTGCCCGGGCAGCGGCACTACGGCCTACTCTTATAACGAATTTCAACTGCCAAGGGATCTTTTACGTGCACTCCAATTTGTACACGGGACCTCGGTTTTTCGTCCCATCCGAACGACTAGGCAGCTGTCCTTGTCAGGCCCTCCTTCTGCATCACTGACAAGTGGAAATCACGCCGGAAAATCGAGATGAACTTTCTCGGCCAATGCAGGGATCGAACACTCGACCTCCAGGCTAGCGAACCAGCGCCTTATCCACTTAGCCACCGTGATCCCCTCCGGCTTAAACCAATCATTACATTACATTATTATATTGTAAATCCCTTCATTTATGTTTCTCAAATAAACGATGACTTGATTATATGAATTATAGGCCTAATGAATTTTCAACATACCTGTTTATAAAGACGAAGCGCAGTTTACATGGGCTACTCTACTGGCAGTGATGACAGCCAGTCGTCCCTTCTTCGTCATTTTACAACTCTCCCTGTTGCATTATTTATGACATTTTTTTTTTTATAAATGATGAGCGAAGATCACAACATTTGTTTGAAGTGAGGCACAAATGAATAAATATTTAATCCAATTCACTCGCTTGTATTCAACATTATCAAGCTAACAAAATTACGTGATAATTATTTATCACGGCTGCCTTGTTGATTGTAACTACATCAGTACATATGTTTACCGGTTGCGGTTCGAACATAAATTATAGGTTGAATCGGCCCCGTCGCCGAGTTCAAAAGATCGTCGGACACCTCATCATCATCCAAATCAAAGACACTAGAGTAACTGCGATCGGTTGTATGGCTTTGAACGCTCGCAGAATCGTCGTCAATACCGACTCTCTCTATGAATCACAGCATAATAATATGCCTGACATTGTTGACGTGTTCCTGAGATGACGTCACGCCAGGCTAGAAGGCTCGTTAATTTTGTTTCCGTGAGTGTCGAGAAAATTGAAATTGAAATTCGTATTGTGTCTAAACCGCTGGGCAAATCACATTGAAATTTTATATTCAGCATATTTGGGGATTAAACTACACATATTTGGTGAAAAAATGGTTTATTGGATTTATATTCAGTTATATCTTTAATTAAATATTTTTCAATTTTTTCAATTTTTTTTTTGCTAAACCCCTTGAGTGATCTAATTCTGAAGTAACTGATGCATAATTTAAATTTTTTGTCACTGATTCAAACGAATCCTTATAGTACACATTGCATGCGTATAATGAAAAAGATTGTTGGCCAAAATAGGCACTCTGAGTGGCATTTTGTTTTTGATTTGCATAGTTTTCACTGAAGTCTACGTGAATTAAATTTCATTTTGTTTTAAATTTTCTTTTTGTTAGTTAAAGGACTTGTGCTGGTTACATTTTCTGAAATAATGAAGTTTAGCAGCATCAATTCTTTGCTTTAGTACTTCAATGACTGGTAAATTTATTTTAAATGATTTTTCTGGATATTTACCAGGAGTTATCCTTTTGTAATACGAAATATCATCATGGCCATGGGTGGAAAGCTCGCTTAAATCTACCCCAGGGCAATGTACAGCTGCACAATTTTCTTGTAAACATCACAAGAATAAATCTCTAAATTATCCTTAATATTGTTGGTTTATAAGAAAATATATGGTTAATTTCTGGACAGTGTTTAATAAGTGCATCAATTAATGATTCTAAATTGTGTCACATAAGCATGATAATTGTGGGATTTGAGATTGGAATTTCAAGTGTTTTACAAAATCTATGCAGTGTTGTAAATTTTTATTTATTCCCCAATTTATTTTTGTAGTTACTCTTCAGAGTCATTTGCCATTGTTGCCCCATTCCAAATGTCTTTTATCTCTCTTTAAGTTTCATAACAGATAACGTTTTGGTTTGTATACACTGTTACGATCAGCATCTTTGCCAATGTGAATCTGGGGCGGTATTTATAAAAATTCTAAGAGTTGGAATCAACTCTTAACTGTCAAAAATTACTCCTAACTTTGTAGATTTCCCTTAAACCCTTTTAATAAAACATTTTACTTTAAGAATTACTCCTAACTATGACACATATTTAGGAGCCTCCTGTAGCACTTCTAACCTGTTAAAAGTACTCTTATCTTGGTAGACATGGCCGTCCGTGTACGCCGCCTAAGAGAGTTTAAAACAAGAAGAAATATCTAAGTGGAGTACAACAATGACGAGTTGATAAGGAGATATCGAATGGACATGGGTGGGATTCTTTTTGTGACAGATTTAGTTTGGTTAGGACCCAAGTCTTACATTTAGTTAAAAGTAACTCTAAGACCTTTTATAAATATTTCTAAGAGTAACTTTTAACTAATTGTTGTTTTAGGAAGTCTTAGAGTAAAAGTAATGAAAACTCTAAGAATTTTTATAAATACGGCCCCTGGTCTTTTCTTCCTGGTAATATATAGGATATAACTTCTCTCTCTAAAAATGCTAACAGAAAATCACTCTTTTCAGTTCATATAACAACAGGTCTTCTTTCAACAGTAGGTTCATATTTTCTTCTTAAATCCAATAGAACTTTTTTGTAAGCAAAGGAAGTGTGGGACGGAAATTTTGGAATACAATTGAAAAAAAATAACAAGTTAAAAGGAATTTAAAAGAAAACTTACATAAATATATGATTAGTGGACTGTTAGTAAAACAAGTTTCGGATAATTTCGATTTTTAACAAAATTTAAGTGACAACAATTTAATCTTTACCGTCCCACACCATAGAATTTCACAACAAACGACACATTTTGTCCAAATTTAAAATTTATTAAAATATGACCAGAATTTTTTTAAAGGCAATGAAAGGCAAGATATTTACGTTCATTAAAAATACAAATTTATTTTGTTTGATAAATTTTTTTTTTTCATTCTGTATGGTGAACGGTTTTGAAACACCCCCTTTAGTTCTAATTAAGCAAAAGTCACAAATCTTGGTGCAAAGTTTATTTGCATAAGTACCTTGACTTAGTTCGATAATGAGCATTTTCTGTTCAGGGTAAGCAGAGCGATAAGCAATTCGATTGGTTGAGAGTTTGGAACACAATATCAGGTCAATGCCAGGATGGAGTTCGAAGATGAGCGTTATCTGCGCAGGGTAAGCAATTTGATTGGTTTATGCTTTGAGATGGAATTTGGTGTATGGTTTGATTACATCAATACCTTAAATAAGTTCGATAATGAGCATGTTTTGCTCAGTGTCAGCAGAGTGATAAGCAATTTGACTGGTCAAGACTTTGGATCCCAATAACTCTCCTTGTAATTGGGGTCGAATGTTCAAACTTGTTGTAGGCATTCAGACATTCATTAGGTGAATGACTTGATGAGAGTTAGGTAATACACATTGTCTGCTTACGCAATCTAATTAAAATACAGATATATATTTCGTTTCGTTTTTTATACTTTCGATGGCCTACACTACATGTAGATCTAACAACTTATAGTGGGAGATCACGTTCTATGACGTAGAAAATGACATTTGACCCCATAAGCTCAGTCATTCGATTAACCAATCAGAATCGTTGTTGCAAGTGGCTATGTTTTTGATCTATTTTTGCTTTGTTTTGATATCTGTCAGAGTTCATGTCTACCCACAGTTCCGTGCAAGAGAGGTCAAATCCCCTATCCGACAGACAATTTGATTGGCTGACCCCTCATTTAAAGCTGAACACGAGTTAAATAACAAACCTCCCAGATCCTAAAGTGTAGTAAAGACAAGTAAAACAAACTTATGAACTATAAAAAACGAAACGAAATTGGACCTGTGTTTTAATCAGATTGTCTGCTTACGTTAAGCAGGTGTAATCAATCTGATTGGTTGATTTTTTGGTGCACGATGAAAATCATGAGTATAGATTCATCACATCATTACCGTGACTAGGTTTGATGATAATCTTCTGCTTAGGCTAAGGAGCGATAAGCAATTTGATGGTCACAACTTTGGAACATAACAACTCTGCTTTTACTTGAGGTAGAATGTTTTAACCAATCTCGAACCAGAAAAAGTTTTGGAGAAAGAAATTTCTCTGATGACACTGGGTAGCCATTTTCCCGTAAGGGACGAATCACACGACTGTCACGTGACATGTATTTATTTCAAGTGTCTGGATGACCGAATCACTTAAAAATATACACACGCGTAGAAAGATAATCTTTACGAAAACTTAAATTTTTACATTTAGGATCCACCTTTGTTATGTCAGCGAGTTGGCTTTGACTCAAGAATCATTTCACAACAAACAAAACGACGATCCGAAATCTTGTTTTCGAGAAAAAGACCCAAAAAAAGATTGACCAGAGGTCAGAATGGGCGGGTCTTACCTGTAATTTTTTTTTAAGATAATGGACGGTGTTTGGCCTCCGGCCCCGCGGCTGACTCTGGGAACGAGATTGTGTTTTAACTTGACGCAGATGTTCATAAGGTGAATGTCACGACTGAGTTTAATGATAAACATTTCAAGCTAAAGCTAAGCAATTTCATTGGTCGATGCTTTTGGACAAGATAACTTTGATTATATCTGATAAAGAGCGATGAAATTTAGTGCATAGTTGATAATCAGTTTGATTACTTGATACGCTAGAAAGAAATAATTGTGCGAATAATTAAAGGGGTATTATGTAAGATATAGATAAGAACTAGCCATTCTTGCTATAATAGTCCGAAAGTAGATGCTATAAAATATATAATTTGAAAATTTCATTCAAATTACTGTATTACAAGCGAAGATATTGGCCTTTGAAGGTTTAACAGACGTGTGCAATTATTTCAACTACGGCCCTGGATGATCGAAGCTTAGTTTCGGCCCGTTTGGGCTCCGCTATATTGATTAAATAAAATATCGCTGAACAGATTTAATCTGTTTCATATCGGAAAAATCGGATGCCATCCAGAGTTGATTAAGGCCTTTGAAAACATTTCAGGCTGGGGACATCAGCCTCACTGAGGTTAATGATAACTAAAATCCAGTGGTTATACATAATCAGCTGTATTCATAAGTATTTGTGTTCTCTTACTTTCGCTTAGGTTTATATGGATCACAGTCAACAAAGAATCTTTGTAACAACATCTACGATCCATTTTCACCACTTGAATATTTGCCTATCACCAGCTTTTGGTTCAATAATATTAGAATCAAACCATTGCGTAGATAGTAGAATTTCAATCATTGACTTGGAAATAATGTGTTTACCATATTTCTTTTCAATGAAGAATTCATTTAGCTCAAAATCCCGAAGCAATACTAATTCCTCGGTGGATTATGCCTGTGCTTCTTGGATCTTCTTCATAAACGTTCTTCTTCTCGCCGTCGTCTTCTTACTTGTTATACATCAATATATAACAATTTTGTGTGACGGTGTTTGGTTAGATCTCTGGGTAATATGTGGTACAGATATTCTCATCATTGCAATTAATTAAATATGTTTTAGATAAAGTCATTTTTATAACATGTGCTGTATAGTGACCCCCATTTCCTATTACTTGATGATGCCACACAATTAGCTGGAAGGAGGTCTCATCTGGAATGACCTTCGAGAAATTTTTCTGCACTTTTCCATTTGAATTTTGGCAATACCTTTTAAATACCAAAATAAATGTTGGTGGTATTTTGTCATTTTGGAAGCTCCGGCTCGATGCTGTCCCACATATACAACATGAATTGCCAGTCCCATTATTTTGAATAAGTTCTTGTATAAATACAATAGGTGTAGTTTTACCATTGACCAAAGCAAGAAAGTCACAAAATTTGAGTTGGGATGTGCTTGTAATATTTTGACAGTTTTTGCAAAAACTAGAGCTATTTATCTGGAATGAAAATATTTTAGATATGTAATTTTTGTTATAAAAAACAACACATATGGATAGATACATTTAGCACCATTTAATAACCCCCAGCAGCAAAATTACCCACCTTAATATGATGTTGCGAATTGTCTGCCATGTTTGAAACAAGATGTTAGAAATTCTGACGAGTCTTGTTGTTGGACATCAAACATATTTGATTTTGTTTCTTATTTGATAAATAAGTTATGAAGCAACTTAATTTGTATATTTATTCCAACAATTTGTTTCATGTGCTTCCAAATAGATATGATATTGTCATATTCACCCGTCATGTTGCCTGCAGACGACTTTTCAATTTCAATCAATGATGTTACTAGTTTGGTCGCACTTAGATCTTACATTGAATAATTAAACCAACATGTAATGCCTAAAAATTTTATTCCAAAAACGTCAAATGTTGGTATGTTTAAACAAAAGAAATCTGTGGGATTTGCTTTTTTGGGGGTAAATTCTAGTAGATGGGGACCATCGATATTTACCCTGCAAATTATAACTTGCTTTCTCTGGTTTATACCATGGCTCATTTGCAAGCGTTTGGGGTTGTTGGTACTTTTTTGTAAATTTGTTTCGTTTAAGGCATGTTAGTGCAGCACTCGTTTGAACAGAGGCGAACATTTTTTCTAACTCAACAGAGAAATCATCGATTCTTAATCTTGTCTTACCATTAAGATGCATGTCTTTCAGCGTCCTAAATCTTTGTTCTGCTACACTATTGGTGCGGGCGTCTTCATTGCATAATACAAATTCATACAGATGGTACTCGGCAGAATGACGTCGCAAATCCCACAACAACATACTTGACCACAGAGGGATAGTTGGGATGTTACGCATCAGTAGCTCATCAATAATTGATGGACAGAATCGGCTGTTATGGTCTGCTGTCTGTGTTTTGTCATTTCTTACAAGTTTAGAGCATAGAGGTGTATATATTGACTAGAGTGTATGGTGGTCACGTGATCGCGTGCCGACTATGGAGGCTGGCGGCCATTTTACAACCGGTAAGATTTAGCCTACGTTGGCATATACCAACATGCCGGAGAGTTGTTGTTTTGGTTAATTCAATGTCAGGCGAAAAGGGAGGGGATTATCATTTTATGAGTAAGTAGAATAAGTTAAAAGTGAAATAGTGATTTAATAGATATAGTACAATCTTGATAATTGTGTAAAATAGTTTAATAAACACGGCGAGAAGACGTCGAACACTCGATGTTTGAGGCCGGTAACCGGGCGGGTCTATTCACCTATATAATTAGTACTGATACTTTTATTATGTAATAATTACAAGGTCCATGTGATTAGCGAACTTCTAAATTAATGTATATTTAATTAGTATGGAAATTGCGCATATTTTATATATACACACATCTGTCATTGTACGCAAAATATCGCAGGGAGTAAGTCAGCTTATTGGGGTAGAGTGTTTAGTCATAGACATGCACTCACTGGCTAGTAGTTGCTTTGTTATCGGTTAGTTGCACTCCCTCGGATTTAATTAATTAGGTCGACATTGTGTACACAGATACAGAATATAGTGATATCAGTTTGTTTCTTTTTTTCTTCTTCAGAAACCCCGCTTACAACCCCGAACTAGTTTGGGTTTGTTTTGTTTTTTAAAAAGGCTAGTAATAATAAGGACAAAGTCTTGTAAACTTCTTTCCAAGTCAAATTTTGTAACAAAAAAAAATAAATAGGCCTGATATTTTTTTTAATCGCTGCTACTACGAACATATACCGCTGTATTTTTCAACCAAAGAGAAATAGACACCAAATCATGGAAATTGAAAACCATATATACCGGTAGGCCTACCAACGCCTTGCTAGCCCTATTTATATTTCCCTTAGAAAAAATTAAAAAAATTCCCATGGACATCAGATATTATTCTACCGGTAAATAATAGAAGTCCTCGTTATTTTGAAGATCTATTTCATTTCTTTTTTTATTTACTACGAAAACCTCATTAATTTTGTCTTATTTTTTTGTAAAATTTAATATACCGCTGTATTTTTCAACCAAAGCTACCAAGGCCTTGCTAGTCCTGTTTTTTTTCTCTTTTTTTCTCTTTTTTTTCCCATTGGCATCAAATTTCATTCTTCTGGTAGATGATAGAAGTTCTCGATTATTTTTAAAATCTATTTTATTTCTTTATTTATAATTTATCACCTGTAGTGTATGACACTATAGTTAATATCATTCTGTTAATCAAGCAATCCTTTCGTTTTAAATCGTTCAACAAATTATTTAGGTCTATCCAAAAAAAAGTTTTATGTGACGTCCACTTTGCTCAATTAATAAAATAAACATAATTTCGTCAGGTATGCATGTACAATTTACACCATGCCACCCAAGATATTCATCATCATCATCATGATTTACTCTTAATAGTAGTAAAGCCCCAAAAATATGCCAGTGAGTTGGCCAAAACGATGTTGTTTTTAGGACAGTAAGGTAAGGCCTTTCGACCATCATGTTTTTGGTTGATATTGTTGGAATTAGAACTGCTTTTTTAATGGACTTTTCCGCCCTCTGTCAGACTATTTCCCTTTATCATAGAAATATATCAGTATATATTTATATGCCTTTATTTACATAGCGTTCATCCGGGCACTTCCGCCATTCTTTACCGGTTAGAACATGGCGGCCAGTCTCCAGTGACGGCACACGGCGATAACGTTACCTGACCACAATACACTCTAGTCAATATATACACCTCTATGGTTTAGAGCTTCGGAATACAATTTAACTCACCATATCTTAAATGCCGCAGTGCTTGATCTATACATTTCGTCTTATGTTAAGTCGTCATAAATTAGGCTATTGTCTTCTACGTTGACCTCTATGCCAGTATGTAATATGATATCAATAATTTCACTTATGGTGGAATACATTTTGTTATTTTCTTCGAGTAAGCGGTTACTATGTAAGACTAGCTTGTCGGAAATATGTTTATTTAACAAAACATTCCTTGCTTCTGATATAGTCTTGCAATTTCCAATTAAACTTGAAAAATACATTTTAAAGGTAAATTCGTATAATCCACTCTCTAAGCCTTTTTCTTTCATTATTTTCATGTGGTGGCTGACCGAGGCCTACGTGATTAACCGTTTTTGTCATTTCCACATTTGTAGCTCCTTTTACACAATTTGCCATGAACGCATAAGATAATCAGTTATAAAAAAAATCAGTTATTTGTGCTTGATTCTGGAACTGAAGGCTCTTTTTTAACGGGATTTTGAAACGAAATTCCACAATATAAAAACGATTTTCCAGTATCCGATCTCCTTACAACTTTTCCCGTTGTGTTGATATAGGCAACTGTCTTTTTACCCAAAGACTTACATAGCAATCGACTTTATCAAGACCTCCTCCTGTTTCTTTTTAGACACCTGTCTTCCATTTGCCCAGGTTAGGTGCAGACAAGTAGGACGTTAAAGGGACAATAACACTCTGGCTGGCTTGACAGGACCAGAAAAAAATAGCCTTATTCTAACTACGAGATGTTTAAGTGTCCTACCGGTTGTGTAAATTATGCATTCCATCTTATTTTACTTGTCCAGAGGGTTCGAAAATATGTTTAAATCCAAGTTACATTTGAAAGTGTTCACGTAAGGGATTTCATTATCATACAGTTAAATTTTCCAATTTTTTCAATTAGGTGTGTTAAGATGAAATTTGTATCATCAATTAATTGAAATATTGTAAAATATTACAATTTGTTGATCAGACTAAAGTTTGGGACATATTATTCAGTTATAAAAAGAGTGGTATTGGGGCTTTAAAGCCAAATTACTAGGCTTAATGCCATGACGAAATACTCCCTTCGATTATTTCTCTCTGCTTTTTAAACTGGGTTGGCTTGCATTGTAGCGGCCTGCTTATCATATTACTAATTGTATCGGCTTATATAGACCCCGCCTCATTTATCGATTAGTCTTGCCTTTTTTATTGTTTCATTTTACTAATAATTAGTATTATTGTTTCGGCTAGTATAGACCCCGCCTCTTTTATCATTTAGTCTTGCCTTTGCATATTGTTTCATTTCCGCTTAGTTAGGAAAAGCATGCTTTCTGTGGAAGCCAAAGTTGTACAGTTTTGACGAAGAGCAAGGGAAAACGAGTTTTTACAGGCAAAGACATATATATAATCCTGTAAAAACGAACCTAGTAACTCTTCATAAAAGTTCATAATGATAAAGTACTTTATTCGTATTGTATATGAACATTAAAATTAAAAAATCTCTACATTAACTTGATTGTGTCATCTCTGAATACTTTGATGTTACATCAATTACACAGCCCTTCTTCAATCTTCTACAGTCTCTGAAAGACTGTATAGTAAAAACTCGTTAGGATAAAACTTTTACACGAAACTGATGTGAAAATCTCTCGTCATCATGACTGAAGAATCAGCATCCGGCATACCTGATATTGAAAGATTTCGAGTTGAAAAAAAATGTTCAGCTGCAGTAAGACACTTCCATGCCTTGATTGATAGAAAGTGTGACATTAATGACAGCAACACAGACACAGTAAGACAATATAAGGAGGATGTGGAAAACAGTATCCAAAATATTGCTGACAGTTACCTACAGGCTCAACAGTTTTTATCATCTGATGAGATAACCGCACAGTCTATCAGTTTAGAGGAACATGAAAATGTAGCACAAGAAATCATGGAAATGTGTATCAAGAAACTGGACATGTTGAAGTGGATAGAGACAGATTCGAGACATAAGAACGATGATGCAGACAGGCAGTCTGTTGCGTCCAGTCACCACAGCCATCACAGCCATCATTCAAACACATCATACAGGCAGTCTGTTATGTCCAGTCACCACAGTCAACATTCAACCACATCATCCTCAAGTATAAAGTCTTTAAGATTACAAGAAGAAGTCAGAAAGATAAAATTAGAAGCAGAAAGAAAAGCCATTCAAAGTAAAAGAGAAATAGAGATATCAAAATTAAAGTTAAAATATGAAGAACAAGAATTAGACTTACAAACACAGTTGAATATAGCAAGTTGTACTTCAAAACTCTATGAACAATATGATACATGTAATAATTTACCTGACAGTAATCATATGGCAAGTAATGTACAGTCACAAACTGTTCCACCTATGAATACCCCACAGCAATCTTCAAGTAATGAGCCACCAGACATCTTACATGTAAATCGTGCAACAAGCATCACACAGTCACAAGTTCTGCGACCTGTTAATATTGTGCAGCAACCTTCTACTGCATATCAACAATATGAATTCATAAGACCGCGAGATGGTAACACGGAACATACCGGTACTATGAATCAACCCACATCAAATTTACACCCACCACCGCAGCCTCATCAATACATTCAACAACCATATACACCACAACAGGAACCACAACAGCAGCATAGGCTACCACAGCAGCAATCAACAGAAAGAGAGGACCCTTTGATTACTCTGGCCGATATTTTATCAAAGCAACAGGTTAGAAACACACTACCTAGACCTGAACCAGACATTTTTCGTGGTGACATCTTGAAGTATCCTATGTGGGCTAAGGCCTTTCAAACCCTAATTGAAGACAAAACTGATAATCCTGCAGAGCTTCTCTATTATTTAGGAAGATATACAACTTTTGAAGCAAAAGATCATATCAGCGGTCTGCTCTCTCTCAATACATCAGAGGCTTACACTAAAGCAAAAGTCAAATTAAAATTAAAATATGGTGATCCGTTAAAAGTTGCAGAATCATATCGTAAGAAATTAGAAGAATGGCCAAAAGTGCGGAATGCAGAATCAGAGCTTGAGAAGTTTGCAGATTTCCTTCAACAGTGTGCTGATTTTAAGGAGACTACAGTATATTTGGCCATTTTAGATGATCCAGGGGAACATCGGAAAATATTAATGAAACTCCCAAACTACATCATAGCACGATGGGGAAGAATAGTCGATAATTGTTTAAGGCCAGATCATGGTGAAAGCCTATTAGAATATCACCCAATAGCTGAAGGATATCCTTGCTTTCGAGAATTAGTAAATTTCATTTCAAAGGAAGCTAGAATAGCAACTAACCCTATTACAAGTCTGAATGTCACTAGAGATCCTGTTAGTAGATTCAACAGAAGAGATAATAATTATATTCAGCCCGATCGACGAAGACCTTTTGCCACTTTTGCTACTGATGTAAACAGAGAACCTGATGCTAAGCCTTACAGTGGTTGCATTTACTGTAATGATACAGGTCATCATATTGACATTTGTAGAAAGTTTATTAAATTGACATTAAGTGAGAAAAATAAATATATCCTGGACCAGAATTTATGTTGGGGTTGTTTAAGAAGAGGACATAGAGTAACAGATTGTACAGTAAGAAAGAGATGTTCAATTTGTCACAAACCCCACCCTACATCTATTCATGATGAGAACTTTAGGAAAGACCAAACAATGACATCTTCTGGTAATAATACACGTGCACGTGATACAGAACAAACTAGTAAAAAAGAAGTTTACAGTAACTGCCAGACAACTTGTAAGAAAATTCACGGATCTCACTCAACAATCATAACTCACAGTTTGATAGTCCCAGTGTGGCTTTATCATAAAGATGTCAGACAAAACAAACTATTGACTTATGCCTTATTAGATGATCAGTCCGATGCTTCATTTATTAAGAATTCTTTAGTTAACAAGCTTAACGTTAATGGCGGTGATGTTAATATTACACTTTCAACAATACTAGGAAGAGATGATATTACCTGTAAAAAGATTAATGGTTTAGCAGTACATGGTTTTGCTGAAAATAAAGAGTTATACTTACCTTCACTCTATTCCAGAAAAGTCATTCCTTCAAGTAGAGGCCAAATACCTAAAGATTACCTCGTCTCACAGTGGCCTCACCTTAGAGAAATGTCACAGTCACTGATGCCTTACAGAGAAGATATTGAGATTGGATTACTACTAGGGACCAACTGTATACAAGCTATCAAGCCATTAGAAATTGTTCCTGGGGAAGAAAAGGATCCATATGGTATTAGAACTTATCTAGGCTGGGGAGTTATAGGCAAAGTTAATGGAGATGAAGATAATGACAGTAATGGTTGTACAGAAACAGAAGAATATTTTACAAATAAAGTTACCATGGAAGCACTAGAGCAGATTTATAGCAAGGATTTTGTAGATTATAACAGTAATGACAAACCTTATTCCTTCAATGATACAAAGTTCCTTGAGATAGTTAAAACTGGTACTAAACTTATAGATGGTCATTTCCAGATGCCCTTGCCATTGAAGACAGATCAGTTATCCCTCCCTAATAACAGAGATGTAGCTGTTAAAAGATTATTTCTACAGAAAAGAAGACTTGAGAGAGATAATAAATACAGAGCATCATATCAAGATTACATTCTCAAACTATTAGAGAATAAACATGCTGAAATGGTACCTCAGGAAGAATTAAAAACAAGTCCAGTTTGGTATATTCCTCATTTCTCAATCCAACATGCTAAGAAACCAGAGAAGCAGAGAATCGTATTTGACTGTAGTGTTAAGTACAAGAATGCTACCTTGAATGAGAATTTACTACAAGGTCCAGATTTGACCAACTCACTAGTAGGAGTCCTATGCAGATTTAGAAAAGAGAACTATGCATTTGTATGTGACATTGAGGGAATGTTTCATCAAGTAAAGGTTGATCCAGATTACAGAAATCTCTTTCGATTTGTATGGTGGTCAGATGAAACACTTACTACAATAACAGATTACAGAATGACAGTACATCTATTTGGTGCCACTTCTTCACCTGGATGCGCCAACTATGCTTTAAAGGAAACAGCTAACAGATTTGAAGATGTCTATGGAAAAGTGGTTGCCGATTTTGTCAGGGATGATTTCTACGTAGATGATGGCCTTAAATCTGTTTCGTCTCCTGAACAGGCTAAAGATCTCATCCGTCGGAGTCAACTTTTATGTAAAGAAGGTGGTTTTCATCTGCATAAATTTCTTTCCAATTCCAAAGAAGTTATCCAGTCTGTACCAGAAGAGGAAAGAACACAGAGTCTTAAAGATTTTGACATTAATAAAGATATACTCCCAATGGAAAGAACACTCGGAGTACAGTGGTGTGTCGAATCCGATTGTTTCCAGTTTAAGATTATACTTAAAGATAGACCTCTTACACGACGTGGTATCCTATCAACAGTTAGCTCCATATATGACCCGTTGGGTCTTGTCGCACCTGTAGTCCTTGTTGGTAAAAGAATACTCCAAGATCTTTGCAGAGACAGTCTTGGATGGGACGATGATATACCAGATGACATAAGGGTGAAATGGGAAGCCTGGAGAAAAGATTTACACCTCCTTGGCCAAAAGAAAATTCCAAGATGCTATAAACCAGCGAATTTCGGTACAGTAAAATCAGCAGAGCTACATAACTTTTCTGATGCCAGCTTAATTGGTTTTGGTGAATGTTCCTATTTAAGACTTACAGATGACCATGGTAATATCCACTGTACCTTGGTAATGGCGAAAGCTCGTGTTACACCACTAAAATGCATCACAGTTCCTAGGCTTGAACTCACAGCAGCTGTATTATCCACAAAGATCAGCTCTTTTTTATGTAACGAACTGAAATATGACAACCTTAAGGAAGTGTACTGGACTGATAGCACTGTCGTACTAGGCTACATCAACAATGATGCTAAAAAGTTCCATGTATTTGTCGCAAATAGAGTTCAGCAAATCAGAAATAAATCAGAACCAAACCAGTGGCATAAAATAGAAACCGCAGAAAATCCAGCTGATGATGCATCAAGAGGTCTCAGCACTAAAGAAATCATCAACAAAGAGCGATGGTGGAATGGACCAGAGATGTTATGGAATGATCTAGATGTTGAAAATTATGATGTTTTAACCCCATCTATTAAAATCAGTGATCCTGAAATTAAAGTCTTAACAACTAATTATCAACCACAGTTTCCTTCGGTCTCAGATAGAATAACATATTTTTCTCATTGGTTTCAAGCAAAAAGAGCAATAGCTATGTGCATGCGGTACATTAAGATATTGCAATACATTGTGAAATCCCATCACAATACAAAATCAGAATGGAAACCTACATCACACTCCTCACAGAAAACACCCAGTATCAAATTAAGTGTTGAAGACTTAGACAGAGCAGAGAAAGAAATTATTAGACAACAACAGAATATCAGTTTTAAAGAAGAAATATCTATAATCAGAGATCAGCAGAAACAGCCTGACAATAAACGGAGAGAAATCAAAAGAGCCAGCAAATTATACAGATTAGATCCATTTATTGCAGAAGACAATTTATTAAGAGTTGGTGGAAGAATACAGAAATCAAGTTTAACAAGGGACATAACTCATCCAATAGTAATCCCTAAAGAAAGTCACTTGACTGGTCTCATCATTAGACATTTTCATGAGAAGACTCAACATCAAGGCAGAGGTATAACCCACAATGAAATCAGATCATCTGGATTCTGGATTATTGGTGGAAAGTCAGCAGTCGATCATTACATATACAACTGCGTTAGATGTCATAAATTAAGATCCAGTCCTCAGATCCAGAAAATGGCTGATCTGCCATCAGACCGTCTTAGTCAAACCCCACCCTTCACTTACGTTGCAGTCGATCTATTTGGACCATTTTATATTCGAGAAAAGCGCTCCGATGTTAAAAGATACGGTGTGTTGTATACCTGCCTCTATTCCAGAGCAATTCATTTAGAGACTGTAAATTCATTAGAAACAGACGCTTTTCTAAACTCGTACAGAAGGTTTATTAACAGACGTGGTCCTGTTCGCCATATTCGTTGTGATCAAGGTACCAATTTTGTAGGGGCAAAAGCTGAACTTTCAAAATCACAGGTAGACTTTGATAAAGTCCAGAATGAACTGTTACATGATGATTGTGAATTTATTATGAATCCACCTTCTTCCAGTCACATGGGGGGTGTGTGGGAAAGACTTATAAGAACTGTTCGCAGTGTGCTCTCCTCAATATTAGATAAAAATAGTGGACAACTTGATGATGAATCATTAAGAACTTTATTCACCGAAGCAGAATCTATAGTGAATAGTCGTCCAATAGCAGTAGCAGCAGATTATCAAGAGCCACTTACACCTAATCATTTACTTACTCAGAAAACAAAGACCGTAAAACCACCTCCTGGTGAATTTCCACAGACAGACATTTACAGCAAAAAGAGGTGGCGTAGGGTTCAGCACCTTGCTGATGTTTTCTGGCACAGATGGCGTAAAGAATTCCTTCAAATTCTACAGATTAGACAAAAGTGGACTCGCCCCAAAGACAATCTTAAAGTTGATGATATAGTTTTGATTAAAGACGATAATCTGTCAAGAAACAATTGGAAGTTAGCTCGTATTCACGAAGTGTATCCCAGTTCTGATGGTCTAGTTCGTTCAGTTAAACTAGCTATTGGAGACAGCTCATTAGATAAGAATGGTAAACGCGTAAAATCTACAACCTTCATGGACAGACCTATCCATAAATTGGTATGGATATTATCCAGTGACAATTAGACCGGATATCCCCGTCGAAGAGCCAAAATTAACATTATAAGCCTGTATGTGTATTCATGAAAGTCATTGCAACCTATTTATATTAAAGTCCCAACAGATGGTAGTTGTACAGCCTTAGTGTTTATTGTATATTACATTAAACAGTGTTTAAAGTTGGAAAACATTTGCCAGTTGATGGTAAATATGTGCCTTATTTGAGTATCACTAGTGAATATATATATTAAACCATGTGTGATAGAATGGGGTGATACTTAAACTATTCATTCATCGTACATTCTTCGAAATCCCAGAAACTGTTAACAGTGACAAACATTATTACATAATAAGACAAAGAAGAGACTTTGTATTTCATTTTTGTATATTTTATTGAATAGTAAATCGTCATTTATCATGTCAATTTAGGGGAGCCATGTAGCGGCCTGCTTATCATATTACTAATTGTATCGGCTTATATAGACCCCGCCTCATTTATCGATTAGTCTTGCCTTTTTTATTGTTTCATTTTACTAATAATTAGTATTATTGTTTCGGCTAGTATAGACCCCGCCTCTTTTATCATTTAGTCTTGCCTTTGCATATTGTTTCATTTCCGCTTAGTTAGGAAAAGCATGCTTTCTGTGGAAGCCAAAGTTGTACAGTTTTGACGAAGAGCAAGGGAAAACGAGTTTTTACAGGCAAAGACATATATATAATCCTGTAAAAACGAACCTAGTAACTCTTCATAAAAGTTCATAATGATAAAGTACTTTATTCGTATTGTATATGAACATTAAAATTAAAAAATCTCTACATTAACTTGATTGTGTCATCTCTGAATACTTTGATGTTACATCAATTACACAGCCCTTCTTCAATCTTCTACAGTCTCTGAAAGACTGTATATGCATAATAAGGGACCTTTCGTATCGGTACGAAAACGAACACCGAAACGAACATATGTTCGTTTTCGTATATTCTAACACGTGGTTTCGCAGTCCAATGTACGATAACAGCTAGATGGCGTTAATTTCCACTATATGAACGTCTCAGGCAAGACAAGTATTTCACTCGATGTTTTGGCAAATGTACAACTTTCACATCTATCAAACTCGCATACCGCTTAATAGCACCCAAACCAACTGAATTATTCGGATATATTAACTTTGTGACAAATATACATATACAAAGATAATTATACAGAAGGGATTAGATTCTTTAATTCCCTGTATATCTTGCCATTCACCTGCCGTAAAAGATCTTTACATTGGCTTGTTTTGCAATATAATAATATCAGTTCTTTTTTTAGGTTCTAAACTAAAGCCTCCAACAAGCTTATATCAATTTTAAAAGATGTTTGCTGTAGTTCTTTTTCAAAATAGCCACTTGCTGGTAATTTGCAATCGAAAACAGTCCCAATTATGTCATTATCCATTCTGTAATTCTCATTATTACATTCGTTATCAGAAGATATATGCAAGTTGTTGTTTTCTTCTGAGTAGATGAAAAATCAAAACTAAATTCATCATCAATAACATGACCATCATTTATATATTGGCTGCAGTCTTTAATATCTTCACTATCTGAAGTTTCTTTTGGAGATGCATAGACATTTGGATCAATATCATTAATATCTTCATCGTCAGAAGTTTCTTTTGGATATTATGTATTTAAGATATTGTTTTTATGTTGAGTGGATGAACAATCTAACAACTCCAACATATTTTGGATAAAAATTTAGGTTCCCTTACGTTGTTGACCTATTATGTCATTGGGAGGGTTACCCCTTGGGATGTTCTGATTTTGGATAAAAATTGTGGTTACCTTAAGTTGTTGACCTATTATGTCATTGGGGGGGGGTACCCCTTGGGATGTTCTGATTTTGGATAAAAATTGTGGTTACCTTAAGTTGTTGACCTATTATGTCATTGGGGGGGGGGGGTACCCCTTGGGATGTTCTGATTTTGGATAAAAATTGTGGTTACCTTAAGTTGTTGACCTATTATGTCATTGGGGGAGTTACACTTTGGGATGTTCTGATTTAATTTCCTCAATTTTATCTTGCTGAATTTGCAGTAAATGCTCAATTTGTATATACTCAGAACAATCTAATGTACCATCATCGTACACTAGTAGTTTTCTAGTCTGCTCTAGAATTATGTTAATTACTAAACGAATACTTGTTAAAATTGACCCACAGTAATTTTCGAATGGTTCATTATAGTAAAATTCTAATTCTGGATTTAGATGACAACATTGTCGAACTCTAAAAAGCGTGTTTCGTTATTACAGCCTTTGAAGCCACATTTAATTATAACTTTCTTATTTAATGAAATTACCCTCTTACGCATTTCCTTTGTTACAGCAATACAAGGGAAAATGATACCACTCGCCACATTGATCGCACTTGATCATAATCTTCTCCATGTTAAAAATCATATCCTTTCTGGCAGACACAATTATGATTTTATTTTTTTATTGGGTCATCATAAACATAAATAGACATATGCCGGTTAGGCTTTATTCTTCGTTTATTTTTTCTAATTGGAGAGTCCGTTTCTAAATTTATCAAAAAAAATATGTATTATATATTACTAAAAAGACCATAAATTGTCAATATAATAACCAATGTGCACCAATTAATATGGCAGCTAGTTGGAACCTAAAATTAAAATAGAGTAACGCCTAACATTACGTGCTGTAAACTGACCTCGCTCGAGTCAACATGGTTTATTATTACACTCATTTAGGCTGCATTTGTTTGGTAATCTCAGCAGTGAAATGTCTCGTAATTAGTAGTGTAAACGGATAATTTACGTTCAGATGCGTTTTACATCAAAAGCTCTAACAAACGTATGACATACCTGTATATTCTATATAATTAACAATAAATATCATTGTGTGATACAGAAAACTTGAAAAATCCGTGAATTCCTTGTAAGTGCGACAGATATAATTAGAAAGTTTCTCTTCTTCGCCATCGGATATATCTATAGTTTCAATGTTTTTTGAGAAATGTTTATTTAATTCCTCTGGGTAATAAAATTCTCTATCTGATGCTTGGTTAGGAATGATGTTATTTTGTCATGTAAACGTTTTGCTTTTCCAACGAGTACACCTGAAATACAATTTAAAGCAGTTAACTCACAAATTAAAATTTGAGGAATAATCAAATTGAATAGAAGCTGCATTATGCAGATATTTTTGATATTATTATTTGAACATAATATGGTGGTATGAGAACTGTAGAAAATATTTCTCATTTACCTTCATGCAGTAAAGCATTACAGTTTTCATCTTGTTGTATTTCATGGTGACTCTAAAACATAAAACAAGATGGACGGAGAACAGGCTAAAATGCGAATTATCGTACACTCGCGGGCCATAATCCGGAAAGTCATGGTCTGATATCGAATACAACCGGGATCGCTGTGTATTAAACATACCTTTTTAATTTCATTAAAATCGGATAAAAGTTTTAACCTCTAGAGGGCCCACAACCATGGTAATAGCCTACATACTTAGGCCAAAAACTGTGACATAATAGAGGGTGCTTAAACACTGTCACATTTAGATATGAGTACATATCGAAACGAACCGACATCTTTGGGTAACAAACATATGCATTTTAAGTTTAATCTAAATCGGATAAAAAATTTGACCTACATGTTTATAGTGTCCACAAAAATGCGATATTTCGTAAAATGAGGGGCCATAACCAGGTGGCCAGTAACGATCCGATAATTTTGAACGGAATCGATATCTAAGAGACATAACCTATTATATGTTTCAACTTTCGTCAAAATATGATAAAAATTTGCTCCTGATAAAGTGTCCACAAACAAAATATGAACGGAGACAGCGATACAAGACCGGAAAGACGACAATATACGTGCGTATGCTTTAGCTTCTTGGCGTATAAAAATATTTAAAAAGCTGTACATACGATATTATATAAATTATATATATTTAAAAAACTATATGAATGAAACTTTTAATGTCATACTTTTCTATTAAAATACTCAAAAGTACTAAAATAATTACAAACCCGAGATTGTTCAATGGATATGCAGTCTCTACGTGCCCAAAATTTGATATAGTTGTTTTCGGTGCTTCAAAGGTTTGTTTGTTTTGCAGCTACTCCCCAGACCCTGTTGACATTTCTCCATGATGTATTAAGAGATTCATTAGATTGTATTCTATCTATTATGTCTATAACAGCACTTTTGTTCACTTTAAGTTGTTTCCCTTTACTGCTATGCCCTCCACCAGTCTGTCTTTTCTAAATATAAATCCCAATTTATAACAGCACGTGAAAGAAAGAGTAAGAGAGAGAAATGGAGTTAACACTCGACACGAACTAAGTTATTTCAAGACTAACAATTGGTTTAATTTTATAAATCGCTTACGCGTATGGGTCTTAAGCAGTGGGAGGAAACCGTAGACCCCGGCGAAAACCCACGAGGTTGGCCAGGCGACCCTACTCCTTGTGACGCACAGTCGGGAATTCGAAACCACGCCAGTAGACTCAATGACATATCTTATCATACAGCGCGTACGTTCTAGGGGGGGGGGGGTCAAGGTGGGTTAGACGCTGTGTCTATCCTAGAGGTCAGTTTTTCGATCGCTGCATTGGCCGAGAAAGTTCTTACAGACTTTCCGACGTGGTTCCTTTTGGTCAGTGATGAAGAGCAGAGGGCCGGAAAAGGACAGCTGAGAGTCTTTCGGATTGATGAATAAACGAGGTCCCGCGTAAACGTATTTTTTGTGTAGACCATATCTAAATGGATTGGGGCACAAACTGGGCCATGTTGACTCCAGAATTTGCAAAAATAAGTTTCATTTATGTACATACAGAACATATACAACAAGAACATATAAAAATACAAAATATAAAATTATTGGATATTTAAATATAAACTAAACATTATACAGTTTTCCGTTCTGATGGTTTGACGTTAGAAACGTTTTGACAATTTTGAAAAGTTATGAACATTGTTAAACTACTGATTTTGATTAACTGAGAGGACAATCTAACCATTTAATAAAATACTATAATGTCAAAATTGCTGGTTGAGTAAACCAATAGTTTGTCCTCGGGCACCCGAATGTAGGGGGCATACCAATATAAAATCTTCAAAATGGTGACCACACGCGCTCCATTTAAAAAAAGTACTATGGAATAATATGGTCGTTTTTAATCAAGCTTGAAACAAATGATGAGACAGAATTTTTTCTTTGATCGTCGGCGGATTAAATGAATCTGAAAAAATGCTTTTTGTACAAAAGTACTCTTTGAGATTATTACAATTTCTAATGGTGATTACTTCTTTAAAATATAAGAAAGGGCTAGACCATTAATTTTAGTTTTTGTGATCTTCGACGCTCAGCAGTGCATGTAATTGTAAAGTTTCTAATAATTGTGAAACTAATTTGTCTGGACAGCCAGCCCAAATTACGTCAACATTTTCAATATATGCTTGGATAAAAGAAGTATAAATTGTGTTTAATTATAATGATTTTTTTTATGAAGACGATCTTTTAATGATCTAAAAACAAGACCATATCGCCTGCCGTCTTCATTAGCGAAGTTTAGGAGCGGAACAGTAGGACGTTAAACCCGAAAACATTTCAATCCATATCGCGTGCAGGTTTTCAGCAAAGAGTGATAATTCACAGTTGCGGAACACTGAATATCTATATGGTTTGTACCCTCATGAAGCTAACGTTAACAACCAAATTTGAACGATATATTTCAATGCTGTGGGTGCTAATGTACTGTTTCTGGTATCTTAAATTTATAATGTAGAGAAAGAGAAATGGGGTTTAACATCCACTCGACACAAACGAGGTCATTTCGGGACTAACATGTTTTTTTAAAAAAAATATTTCAATAATTCGCTTGCGTGTAGGGGTCTTTAGCAGTGGTAGGAAACCGGAGGACCCGGAGAAAACCCAACGAGGTTGGACAGGCGACCCTACACCCGGGGATTCGAAACCAATCAGTTGTCTCATTGACAGGCTTTATGATACCGCGCACACGCTAACCATTCAGCCATCCAACCCCCCGAATTTAATATGATAAAAATGAAAACATCAGTTGTACAGCCTACATGGCCGTAACTAGCCCAGAGCAATTGGGAGGGGGGGTGTTCGCAGGGGTGCCGTAAAATTGATGGACAACGGATATCTATTTTTGTTATAGTCGACAATGTTTCACAGGGAGGACCGGGGATACTTTTCCAAGAAGGGGAGGGGCGAATGTAGTATAGTCCAAGTATAACTAAATACTAAGAATTTTAAATAAAATTAAAATATTTACCAAAAGAGACGGTGTATCAACCCATACACCTTGAAAACATGGTATATAACTATTACTTAGTTGCTGTGATGCCATATATTCTCCATGCTTTTTTGAGTTATCTCCTAGAAAACAAAATTTTAATTTTATAGGCCTTTTTATGATTATGATCTGTTCTATTTTTACGTTATGTTAGAATATTTGTCGTAGTTTCGCAATATTTTATTTTCTAAAGAATAAATCTTATCAGTTAAAAAAAAACAGTATTGTCTTAAATTTTTCACTTACTACTGTATGTTCCAGGTGACACTACGACACGGAAATTGTTTGCCATTTCTTCAATTTTTAATTTAAACGGCTAAAACTTTGTGACATACCTGGAATTGCCATCATTTTACTTTCTTAAACAAGGAACCCAAGCTATATAACCCTCCTGTCTCGAAAAATCATAGTTTGTTTACATCGCGCCGTTGAAAATCAACCAGTTATCCGGAAGAGTCCAAGAGTGAGGGGGCGTTGGTTTGGCTCGGGTCGTTTCGATCTACTTGGATGTTAAATGAGAATGCTATAGTTATAATTTTATCATTTGCTTAGTTCATTGTGTAACACATTTCAGAATTTAAAAAAAAAAACGGTTTTAGTAACAAAAAACGATAAAAAAACACTTTTGGATTTCCGCAATTACGGAAACACCCAACAATTAATGAGCTGAAGCTAAATCACGTGACATAACGTAATAGTCGATCAACGTTTAGCAGATATGGAATCGGCAGAAATTGAAAGCTTGTCAGACATTGAATTTGCCCTGAACGTTCTTCCGTATCAGTACGAGCCAATTAGAAATATGCGAGTAACGACGGTGGAGATAATGGTTAGTAAGATTCCAGCATTTCTAGCGAAGAAAATCGCCGAAGACTTCTGCTGATGACGTTAATATACAGAGAAAAGGAAATACGGACGGCAAGTTGATTAATAATAATATTTTTACCGGCGTTAGGCCTATAACTTAATATCGTTTACGTCGAATTCAATTCGTATTGATGAATAAAAAATAAAGGTAAAACAGTCATGTTGTTGTATTAGTCTTTTACGCCGAATTATAATAACGGTAGCCTTTTTAACTGATGACAAACGATGAATAGGCCTACTATAAACTATACTAATGTAAAACAGCCTTATGTTATTGAATTCTTTATACTTTATTTACCTCAACTTCCTCAAATAGGTTGAAGACTTTATAATTTAACTATTTCTTGGGGGGGGGGGGGTCCTCTCATTCCGCTTTTCAATAAACATTTTCTCTGCCCTGTTCTCTTGAAATACGTGTGTGTGTTATTTTGTAGGTGCGACAGTGGTGAATGTGTTCCCATGACAACGGGTCGTGAGAGCAAGTGCTGCCAGGAAATCCAAGAATCTGTGCATATGGGTGATGAGGCAGATATACAGTGCATCACCAATCACGAATTCTTTATAGACAACTGTCTTCGGAGAGGTGTCATTTGGGTTTCTCTTTTAGAGTTTGTCCAAATCGATGGGTCATTGGATGACAGAGAGAGAGAGAGAGAGAGAGAAATGATGACCAACATATGTTTTTTTAGAATTTTATTTCAATAATTCGCGAGCGTAGGGGTCTTTAGCAATGGGAGGAAACCGGATTGCCCGGAGGAAACCCACGAGGTTGAGAAGGCGCCCCTATCTCCATGTCACATACGCTCACACCATGGCTCGAAACCACAGCCGCAAGCCAGAGGTGACCGACCAGCTAGAGGTCGAAGCGCGACACTCTAGACCACAAGCCCCCCCCCCCCATTGGATGACAATGAATGAATGAATGAAATGGGGTTTAACGTCCCACGCTGGATGACAATGAACCGATCAACAAGTAAGTGACTTGTAGTAAACATGATGATGGTTGATACCACAATTTCCATGGTGAAATACAAAGTAAAGGGGCCTACACAACTCTGTTGATCAACTCCCAAACTATATCACTATACTAGTATGTTGTTGGTTTTAAGAAAAAACAAAAAAGGGAAGATCTTCCCACAAAATCATTCCATGGACATGGTGTGAGACATGTAAGGATCGGAAAATCATATTCTAAAAAGCACTAAGAAGCTTAGTATCTCCTACTCTGTCTTGATATTACTTTAGATAGTAGTAGTAGCAACCCAGAGGAGCACTGCATACAAAATGATTTCTGATGTCAACAATATAATTGTGAATTTATTTATTTATTTATATATTATACATTTCCATAAAAGTATAAAGAGATCCCAAATGCAATGTTACCCACCAGATGTAAACATTGTTTACGGTATTTAATATTAGGCCTATTAATTATTATTAGATAAAAACTATTAACTCCAATCAGTTTACCCTAGCCACAGGGTAATACGATATTATATGCCCTAGCCTACCTTCTTTGTGAGAGTGCAACATCAGAGAAAAAAACCTATTAATTCCATAAATAAGTTTACCCTCGCCATTGCCAAGCTAATGAGCTAGGGTAGGCCTCTAAACTAAATAATAAAAATTACGGTATGGCTTAGCCTACTTTCTTTGTCATTAGTGTGCAACAATTAAAACCTTCGAAAAGAGGATCATTAATATTAATTATTTATGCACACGACAGCAGTATTTATTTTTTAGGCATCATAGCTGTATTGTTTACAATTCGTTGGTAGGATTTTAAAAGCATGACTTAGTAGGCTACTTACCTCGGCTGCACGTCGCTTCCTTAAAAGCCCCTCGTGTCGCAGTTGTACTGTCAAATTCAAAATGAGCAAATGTTTTCGTTGGAAACACCGTGGGCAAAGCATCTGGCTTGAGTTTTGCTCTAGCGTTTTCATACCCCATGAGTTCCTTGGCTCGAGCTGGATCACGTTCGTAAGCCGATGACTCGAAATGCTCCGAACAGAGAGAAGCATGTATTTTAAATGACGTCCAGCCCTTCTCGCCTCGTTGACATCGCTGTTTCCAGATCTTTCTGTGTGTTGCCTGGCTTTGAAATTAAAAAAAAAATGACAGGTACTTCCTAATTTGTTGTTGGTCTTATTATCACAACCCCAGGCAGCGCAATTTACCATGTCAATGCTTCCAGATAGTCAAAATGACGGGATTCCGTGCTCAGTTTCAATAGCCTTCTATAGGAAAATTCACAACGTCGATCGACTATTACGTCACTCACGGAAAAAATCAAAACTAGGCTGCAGATATGCTTAAACGTCAATTGGGTGTTTTTTTGGTATATTTTTCCTTTGTAAATAAATTCAGAGTGACTTAAAATTTTTCAGGTTGAAAGATATTCTAATATTAACGTTATTTTTCGTATTAAAACAACTTTTTGCGTAAGTGTTTTCCTTTAAGGAAGTTGTTTTGGCTCAGTAGAATATAACTTTTATTTTTACGGAACCCAAGACCACAGCAGTTTGTCCAACTGAGTTGAATATGTAATTGGCCCCGAGGGCTGTAGCGTTCTGATATTCATACAAACTGCGTACAAATTTTATCCCGAACTGCGTACATAATAACGCGGATGACAAAGTTAAGATACGTTAAGCCTTTGCTTAAAACTCTTCCTGGAGACAATTTAAAGTTGAATTTAGGCTGGAGTAATGATCATACTAATTGTATATGTAACCTTAAAAGAAAAACGATTTTTATATAATAATTATGTCTGGCTATTATTATCGCCCGGTTGATACTGGCTTGCTATTAAACATCAATTATATCATTTCATATTTTCAGTCAAGGTTATGAAACGCAGAACACATATTCCTGAAGCAATTGGCCCGATAAATCCCTTTCTGGCCACTGCTAGATTGATTCCTGATACTTAAGCTTTTGCGGGTGTGTTTATTCTTCCCGTCCAATCAATTCTATTCCAAGTACAGCAATATCTCAGCCCTGTGGGGTCTTCCCTGAAACTTTGGACAGGGATTTAACGCATTAAAAACAATGAAAGTATTCTTCGTCCCAAAACAGTATTGTTTATATATATACCGTATCCGTTTTGACAGCCTCGCTTGTCACGGAATAAGTCTTTCTGCAATATTCGGCTATGTGCCGGTTAATTGGGCGTAAATTTCGTAAGTCATGACGTAACGGTATATAAAGATATTTGGTCCAATTTGGAGCTCTGTTTAAAGCCTAATGAAATGGATACGCAGTTAGCTATTGGTTTTTAATCGGACTATTGATTAGTCATGGGAACATAAATTTGCTTCCATTACAACAGTATTAAGTGGGATTAGATCTTTACAAACGGAACACTACGAGAAGTAAATAATTCAGTTTCTCAAAATACATAATAGTTTGCTTCATTTCTTGACAACTCGCGTAATTTTATCTTCAAATAATAAACTGTAGATAACAATAATCAATAATTGAAGGTGTAATATCTGAATATCTAAAATAAATCTGAACTGTTATCAAATAACATTACTATGAATATCTATGATCCCGCGGTGAACCGCGAATAATATTCAAATACCGGTATGTATGTTGCAAACAAGCCTTCTATAGGAAAATTCACAACGTCATTCACAACGTCGATCGACTATAACGTCTCTTACGGAAAAAATCAAAACGAGGCTACAGATATGCAGTATATTTTTCCTTTGTAAATATATTCAGAGTGACTTTTAAAATTTTGCAGGGTGAAAAAAATTAACGTTATTTTTCATATTAAAAAAAACATTTTGCGTTAGTATTCTCCTTTAAGACAGTTGTTTCGGCCCAGTAGAATATAACTTTTATTTTTACGGAATCCAAGACCACAGCAGTTTGTCGGAAATGTTCAGCCAATTGAGAACTGTCAGCTCACTATGTAATCTCCGTTAATGTATCTTTAAGTGAATGGGTTCAATGAATAATATTTTCCGCTAAAGCTAAGCCGGGCGAAGTAATTTTATTTGTGAATGCTTTAAGGAGAAGATAACTTTGATTCTAACTTATGGGGAGTGATGAAATTTACTCTTGATAAGCTGCAATTGAACCAAAGCTGCTGTGTGGACGTATTTCCACGCTTAGCGTGGATATCTTTTATTGTAGCGTTTGCAAAATTCCGTCAAAAAACGGGCAAGAATGATAAATTGACTGACTGGATGACTTAGTAGCAGGCTCAAATTTTACGCACATATTTTATGTGCTAGATACACATTTATTTATAGTCCGGATGTCAAATGCCAAATTATCACTGAACCCACTTTTGCCTGATATAGAATGTTTCTCGGTGGATTACTGTTGGGTAGGGACCCCTTGATTTTTCCCAGGTGGGTGTGGCCGTGTCACCCTTGGGGAAAATTAAATATTCAAGATGGCGACCAAAAGTAGTGGGAAAATACCCAAAAAATCATTGTTCACCATCCTAGGTTGTGTAATATATCGTTTTATATGTTTCGGGGTCGCTCAACACTAAATAGGGCATATTTTTAACATTAGACCAATATAATTAAAATGGCGGCCAAAAAAGGCGACGGGGGTACAAGAATTTCATATTTCTCCCTACTAACTCGAATTCGGAGATATTTTCAACATAAGACCCATCATGAAGGCGGAAAGTAGAAGAAAAAAAAGTTCACACAGCTGTATTGATTATAAATCATTCCAGAAATTTCAATTTTAGCTAAAACTATAAGTAACAAAAAGATACGATATGTAAATCATATGATTGATTTAAGCAATTTTAATATTAATGAACCACACTGTGTCATCTTCATCATCTTCTCTGTCTTCATAGTCACTGTCCTCTGTTCTAATCTCAACTGAGACGGAATTGAAACATTTGTATGAATTGGAACAGGAACAAAAATCGAAACATGATAATTCTGACTTTTTACAGCGTAAACGGCCGCTTTGACATAGCGGCTCGGATTGAAACCCGCATTTTATAACTTTTATCTGAACATCCGGTACCATCTGGTACCAATCTGAACACTAGCGATTTTTTGTTCCTGTTCAAATTCACACAACTAACAGAGGGGTTATGGTATTGATCCACGTATGAGAAAATAAAAACATTAGCAAATGATATTTAATCCTGTGTTTTGAGTTTAATATTGCAACTGTGCTGTGCACAAAGTCCAGCAGAACTATGGCTGAACCAGAAAATTGTATAAAAAGGTTTTGTATAACTGATTTTAGTAGCCATTCTAAACGAGGACACCCATGGCTACTAAAATGTGACTTATAGTATTAGCTAAAATTGAAATTTCTGGAATGATTTATCATAAATCTAGCTGCGTGAACATTTTTTTCTCTATTTTCCGCCTTCACGAGTTAGTAGGGCAAAATATGAAATAATTGTACCTCATCCGCCATTTTGGGCGGCCATTTTATTTATATTGGTCTGATGTTTAAAATATGCCCGGTTTAGTGTTCAGCGACCCCGAAAACATATAAAACGATATATTACACGAACTAGGACGGTGAAAAATGAATTTTTTGGGGTATTTTTCCTCAATCGTTGGCCGCCATCTTGAATATTAAATTTTGCCTAAGGGTGACACGACCACACCCACCCTGGAAAAATCAAGGGGACTCACCCAGCAATAATCCATCGAGAAACATTCTATATCAAACAAAAGTGGGTCCTCAGCCCTGGCGTCCGGACTATTAAACATGTATTATGCAAGAGCCAGATCTACCTTTTGCATGTATTTCTTTGGGCCTGAAATCTTATCTAAATTATCAATTAGACATTAATTAACTTATCCAGACCATAATCAACTCTCGATGTCAAGGCTAGCCTTAGAAATCGACTGGATTGGGATCCTATATGCTGCTAACGCTCATTGATAATTAAATCAAAACAGTGGTCAATCGAGACTAGACGGAAATGGCCAAAGCCGATATCTCCGTTCATAGTGGATTAATTTGACTGACATTTTCAACGAATTACCTTTACATTATCTTGGTTTTAACTATTATAGTGAGAACTGCCAGCTCTTGATCTAAATCTTACATAATGTATCTTTAAATCAACCAGAAAAAAATTGTTTTTAACTTTTATTAGTGCAAAATTTAAATGAAATCGGATATATTTCGTACAGAAAAGTAATAAAAAAAATTATATAAAACAAAATCATACAATATATTTTATTAGATTTTGAAAATTGGTTTTCTTTTGATAGAATAATAAAATCAAAATCAGATGTTTTTGAATATTAAATGAAATATGAAACTTAATAAAAGAAAATAAATCATAACAAACAGCATCCTGTTATACTTTGGTTTGCCAACAACTATGTCTGCCTGCACATATTTACAAAGTTAAAATCAATTTTTTTTTATGTAATTGGGATATACCTAATGGAAATCGGTGTTTTTTCTGACTGGACTGCCAAGAAATAATGATTATATCACAATAATAAAGACATACGATCCTAATTAAACATTGATTATTTTCTTTCTGATGTTGAAATGATAAAATTTATAAAATTTTAATGACATAAGCATTTTATATTTTTTACAATGTTTTTAAGTTTACTCTAAATAATTATAATTAAAAAATTCAACTTGACAAATGAACCATACAAGCAAATCTTGTAGTCTAACTCTAACTACCAAATCCTGTAGCCTAACTACAAATAAAAACAACAAGGCAGCTAAATTTTAATTAAATGTCTTACCAAGTTCTATGAGTAGCAGAAATGGGGTTTAACGTCAACTTGACACTAACTAGGTCATTTCGGAACTAACACATGGTTCAGTTTTATTTTAATAATTCATTTACGCGTATGGGTCTTTTTCAGCGGGTGGAAACCGGAGGACCTGGAGAAAACCCACGAGGTTAGACAAGCAACCTTACTCCTTGTCACGTACAACCGATGATTCGAAACCAAACCAGTTGACTCAATGACAGACGTTATCATACAGCGCGCACGTACTAACAATTCGGCCACCTAGCCCCCTCCCCCAAGTTCTATGAACCTGCAAAATTATAGCAAATATTATTATGATGGAACAAAATTTGTAAACAAATGCACCGCGGTTTAACTCGATGCTATGTAAAGGCATGACTGACTAAAGAATACAGAATAATCTCGAGTTAAAGACTGGCATACGCTGTGAGATGTTCTATGACGAACATTTTTCTTCAACCCGAAATTGATAAAAGCACTCATTTCAAAATATTTTTTTATCTTTCGTAAAAAAAATATGCGGCCTTAGAGAATTAAAATTGTTAATCGTTATTTCAATTATTTCCTCTCATTTGCATGTCACCAAATTTCCCGCCAATTTCCAATCTAAGGGATTATTGGCCCTTTTTTAGCGTTCCGCACACGGGGCAATACAGTTGCCGAAGCAAGTGCGTTGCGTACACAGTGTTATATTTTTTTTAAATAATCTATACGACGATCATGATTTAAATTTAGACTATCTACTACCTACATAATCAAATTTTCCGCTATTTTAGGTATTTAGATGTCAAATTAGGGTGTATTGAGTGAGCGCGACTGGCTGCTCCTCAAGAGCTCTGTAGTTTTTTGTGTATTTTATGAGTAATTAGCTTTTAATGAAGTTGTAGCTTTGTAAAAAGACAGATCTATATACAGAGAGAGGGGGGATCACGGTGGCTAAGTGGATAAGGCTCTGGTTCGCTAGCCTGGAGGTTGAGTGTTCGATCCCTGCATTGGCCGAGAAAGTTCATCTCGATTTTCCGGCGTGATTTCCCCTTGTCAGTGATGCAGAAGGAGGGCCTGACAAGGACAGCTGCCTAGTCGTTCGGATGGGACGAAAAACCGAGGTCCCGTGTACAAATTGGAGTACACGTAAAAGATCCCTTGGCAGTTGGAATTCGACATAAGAGTAGGCCGTAGCGCCGCTGCCCGGGCAAAATTTCCCTCATTGCACACTGTGGCGTATGCCCGTCTTCAATTAGCCCAGGTTAGGTGCTTAAGCGTAGGACGTTAAACCCCATTTCATTCATTCATTCAATATACAGAGAGTATACAGAGATAAGTATTATTGGGAAAAGTGATTTTGATTTTTATAAACTTTTAAATGACATTTCTGCTGGGAAACAATAGTAATCAATGAAGCATGACATTCCTGGTTTCTATAATCATCAGTCTTATAGTAGTTTTGTACACCTGTATAATGAGCTCATTTCATTAAATGTGATCAAGTATAGTAGATGTCAACTTCTACAACTCAGAGATACAGTCTCTCTTTATGACAGTAATAAGATTTATCAAGACATTAAATTATCAGTTCAAACTATCTTACAACATAAACCAACCAGAAGAAAGCCAAAGACCAACCGCAATAATTTTATTCCCACATCATCAAAATCTCAAAAATCAAATCCATCAAACCTTGTTAAAATAAAGACCGTTGATGTTGACAATGTGAACGGTGAAGTTATAAAATCAAGTTTCTGTTTATTACATTGTAGATCTGTAAGAAACAAAACACTTGAGATTCATACTTTTATAAGCAACAATAATTTAGATGTTTTGGCTCTAACTGGGACTTGGCTGTCCGATAACTCTGATTCAGCAGCAATATGTGAACTTGTACCACCAGGTTATTCATTCAGTCATGTAACGAGAGGAAAGAGAGGCGGGGGAGTAGCTATAATTTATAAATCAAGCATTGTTGTTTCTAAACGACCCTGTGAAAAGTAAAACAGTTTTGAATATTTAGATGTCAACTTATTTTACTCAAGTGAGACAATTCGCTGTCTGATTATTTATCGTTCACCCTCTAAATCTGATCAACAGTTTTTTTGAGGAATTTTCAACCTTTCTTCATCAAGTTACCTTAACTAATAACAAACTTTTAATACTGGGAGATTTTAATTTTCATATTGATCAAAAGTCTAATTTATCTGCTTCTCGCTTTAGAGACCTACTAGACAGACATTTGCTTAATCAACACATCAACACACCTACCCACAATCGAGGTCATATACTAGATTTGGTGATCACACAAGAGGATGCCTCTATCTTGTTAGATAATTTCAAAATTGAAGATGAAATCATTTCTGACCATTTCCCTGTTAAATTTCAATTATCTATCCCCAGACCTGAATGTGCAACAAAATCTATAATTTTTTAGAAAATTGAAAAGTCTACACGAGGATGATTTCATAAAGGAACTTGATACGACAAAGTTTTCAGATATTAATCTCCTTCCCGATGTTAACGAAAAAGCTAAACAATATTTTTCGATCCTATATAACACTCTAGATAAATTAGTCCCTGAAAAAACTAAGATTTTTAAATTAAGATCGAACTCTGCCTGGTTTAACAATGAGATTCTAGAAGCAAAAAGGGAACGTAATAGAGCTTAACGCGTATGGCGGAAGACAAAACTTACAGTACATAAACAAATCTATAAATATCAGAAAACTACAGTGAAATAATCTCATCCATGAAGCTAAAAAGGCATTTTATTCAAATAAAATTGATAATAGTCAAAAAAAGCAAAAGGAACTGTTCCAGATTACAAAATCCCTATTAGATCCCGATGTAACAGCTGAACAACTGCCTGAACGTTTTTCACTATATTTCACAAAGAAAATTGACAAGATTAGAGATGACCTCGTTGAAAGTAGTGACAAAAATGCCTTTGGCATGTATCCTTCCCTACCACCAACATTCTGTAATTTTACTTGTGTTTCCGAATCAGAATTATCGAAAATAATATGGAACAACTACAAAGTGCGTATCGTAGGTTCCACAGCACCGAAACAGCTCTAGTTCCGTGTACATAATGACATAAACCTCAGTCTGGATAATCGTGATTGTGTTTTATTAGTACTTCTTGATCTGTCTGCCGCATTTGACACTGTGGGCCATGATATACTACTAAAAAGGTTGGAATCAGAATTTGGAATTTCAGAAAACGCATTAAAGCTTTTGGAATCATATACCAAAGGAAGGTCACAACGTGTTATTGTCAATGGTATGTCTTCTGCTCCTCGGACCTTGACATCTGGGGTACCACAAGGCTCAGTCCTTGGCCCCATTCTTTTTAGCCTGTATACTAAACCCCCTGGGAATATTGTTAGAAAATATGGTTTATCTTTTCATTTATATGCGCTGACGACACACAACTATATATCTCTTTTAAACCGTCTCAAAGTTATTTTGATGTTTCTAAACTCAAAATGCAAAATTGTATTTCAGAAATTAAAATGTGGATGTCCAACAACTTTTTAAAGCTCAATGATGATAAGACCGAGTATTTAATTATTGGATCTAATACAAATTTAAATAAGTTAAGTGATACTCCTGTGCAAGTTGGTAATAATTATATAACTCCTTCTAAATCCGCCAGAAATATTGGCGTAATTTTTGATTGTCAGATGTCTATGGAATCGCACATTAACAGTATTTGTAAAACTGGCTATTTTAATCTCCGTAACATCAGTAAAATTAAAAAATATATCTCAATTGACGCAATGAAAACCTTAATTAGCTCCCTTGTTACTTCTCGAATTGATAATTCTAATTCACTTTTATATGGCACTCCAGCTAAACATCTTGATAAGTTACAAAAACTACAGAATTCTGCAGCCCGTCTTATTTCAGGATCATCTTATCGAGATCATATTACACCTGTACTTTATGAGTTGCATTGGTTACCAATTGTTTTTAGAATAGAATATAAGATTTTACTGTTAACCTATAAGTGTTTAAATAATTTGATCCCTTCCTATTTATCTGATCTTATATACTTATATAAACCTAGTCGTCAATTAAGATCCTCTGAAGATTGTTACCTCCTTGTTGAAAAAAAAAGCAAATCTTGTGTCTTTTGGTGATAAAGCTTTTTCAGTTGCTTCACCGAAACTATGGAATAAGCTTCCTTATTCAATTCGCAGCAGTATTTCTTTACCCATTTTTAAAAGTCAACTTAAATTTTTTTGGTTTAAGAAAGCTTTTAACTAACCCCTGATGATGTCTGTTGTTATATATATTTTAGATCAAACTTATTTATATTCTATATTTAACAGCTTTTTAACTTGTCATTTCTATTTCTATGTTTTAGTTAAAATTTATTTTATTTTTTATATTGCACGTCTTAACTTTTGTTATTTCTATTTTTTGAATTTTATCACATCTTGTGTGTATTTTATAGTATTGTAAAGCGCTACTGAACACTGTTGTGGAAGTAGCACTATATAAATGGATGTATAATAATAATTATAATAATAATTATCCAACAGAATTGTTTATATCTATTTATTAATGTATAAGATGCTCATCAACATTATCACAGTTCAACACAATTTTAGGCATTGGAATCTCAATATCCCAGACGGGGCCCTTCAAGCTGTTCTAAAAGAACGGAGTGTCCTAAATTCTGTCTGTTGGTGATACTTATCTTTAAACTACCAGACTAAACTGCTTTATCAGAAGTAGACTGTGCAAGATGGTACTGAGTGTCATGATTTTGGGCCATTCGTACATCACCGGGCTCCCAAGATTATACTGATCATTTTAATAGGAATTTTCATAATATGGGGGGACTAGGTTGGTGCTCTTTGTACCCTGGACCCAAGTGTATCTATCGTCACATTAAGGACATGTCGCTAGCGACATACGACTGGAGAGGAACAATGATTATTAACTAAAAAGATCTGAAAAGGGCCCCCACCTGCACTATTTTTACCTTTTGAGGACACAGGGGGATGTGGCGGAACCGCCACAGTTAGTTGAAACCCGATGGTATATACCTCAACACTATAGGGCTAGAAAGGTTCGCCCAGAACATTAGATCAGCCATTGGCATCCGCCATAGGCTTGTCTGTTATTTAATGGAAATTTAATTGTGTCAGTATGCCTGACTTTCTACAACTGATTGTCAGTATCGCCTGACTTTCTACAACTGATTGTCAGTATTACCTGACTTCCCTCTATAGTGACTGATTAAAAAAATTACACATTACATGTGTGGCGCATTACCAATCCCACTATGCATTGTTGACACCCCGCCAATTATATCATGGGCGCCCATGATCTCGTAAGCGCCCAACTAATCATACTCGGCATTATGTATTATGTGCGGTCCGACAATTATATATTGTCATTATAAAGGACCCCACCAATCATGTCATTGTGGTCGTCCCTTTGGGATAGGACACCCCACAGATCAAGCCGGTTTGGGCGCCCGATCATTTAAGTTGTTGTGCTAATCGTGTGAGACGCCTCATATATTACAACATGATTGGCGAGGCGCCCAACCAATGTTACTCGGTTTTATGTGTCGCCCATACTAATTTGGTCACGTTGGTCGTTGTATTCGTATTGCGTCCATGGAAAGGGCGCCTTATTGGTGGAGCCATTTTTTCCTCAATGGGCAAAGGGTCCTCTAGCTACGGGCATGGAGCCATAGGCGCAAAATATATTCGGAAAAACTTTGTCTCGCGAAAGCGCTTACTTGGTGTCATGCCGGATTAACCATCATGGGGCCCCTGGAGCCTTGAGCATATAAGGGGCCCCCAACCTATCACAGAACTTGGGACGGTATTATTCCACACAGATGGAGGTAACAGAATTCCAATTGATTTTGATGCATGGAGAAGGGGGGATAACTGAGAAGATCTATATTCTATATTTCCACGTCACGGCTAAAAATGTGGTTTGGCAAATGAACTACAATAGCTATTGTGACACAACCTGTCTCTGATATGCGATCTCTTTATGTCTCGGTGATCCCCGTGTTTGCCGAGAAAAGTCTTCTGAGTGACAGAGGTGCTGAAAAAAAACCTCTACTTTCCGTTCAGGTTTTCTTCCCATCCGAACGGTTGATTATACATTGTCCCCTGTCAGACCCCCCACCCTGCACCACTGATAAGGGGGAACAACGCTTGAAAATTCCAAAGAACTCTCTCGGTCAACATAGGGATGGTACATGGAACCTTCTGGTTAGCGATCCAACATCGAGCCATTGAGCCACCGAAGCTTCCCGTTCCGATGGAAAACAATCTGTTTAGTAGTGAACATAAAAAATACCCCCCCCCCCCCGCTACACTTCTAAATCACACTGCATTTATTATAACTTAAAGAAATAAGATAAATGAATGTGCTGAATAACCCAACAATCTTACTTGCCACTCCCTTATATTGAAGACCCAGTATTGATTGATACCACCGTCCGTATTGATTTTATGAAATTCTATAACTCATTTTGCTCTCTATATGCACTATATATATATATATAGATATACTAGATTTCTTCGTGCAAGTAATAAATATCACCTTGAAGTAAACGGAACGCCTTTCTCTCTCTGATATTGTCAAGAAAGATCAAGACAGATTCTGGACTTGCTATTAAAGAGTTGGTGATATTTCATCAATAACTGCAGAAGGTAAGAATGCTAAATCGAATCGTGTAGGCAGGCAGGTTGTAAGGGTTATACGTCATCTCCAACTAGGGTGATATCGCAGGCAAGTGTTTCATACGAAACTTGTCAGAGACGCCACATAAAAACCTTAGTCCGACTACAGGTATTGCAAACTTAATTGAAGATATTCTGAATTTCGTAAAGTAATTTGTTGCTAAGTAATATTATGTTATTTTGTTTTGTTACATTTTCTCTTTCCTATAAATGGTTGCACAGTGAACACTATTTTTGCAGTTTAAGGAACAAATTTCCGAGGTAATTTAAACAAAGTTTAGAATCCGACAGAGAGGAGAGAAGTAACACTTAGAGCAATAGGAGAATATTTGGTGGTCTGACCCCCAACATGCACACCAGCCAAACACTTAATTCAAATTGACCTTACATTGGTCTACAAATCTTCTGGTAAAGCCAAATGAATGTTTACCCACGGACCGTTGTTCGTGTTTCTAATTATATTAACCAAAAGATATTTTAATTTCAGGTCTTCAGAGCAAAAATGGATTCTTTGAAACAAAACGAAACGCGAAATAGTTCTATGAATATATCTTCGATATTTTCCGAAGGAAAGGTTTCTTTGAACACCACTTTGTTTTATCTAGAGATTCTTAGGGCTGTCTTTGCTTTAGTCGGAATATTGCTTTCAACGGTTGCCATCATTGCCATTAGAAAATGTGACGGAACTTTGGCAAAAATCAGACTGATCGTCTGGAATATCTGTATAGGCAACATCATGTGTAACATTCAGGCCTGCTTTCTTTTGGGAAGTCATACTTTGGAAGTTGTTTTACCCAATTTTGAACAATTGAGATGTCCTCTACTTATTGTGAGAGGCCTTAGTTTTCGTTCTGGGGGATTGGTGCTTGGTTGTTCAAACATTTGCTTGGCTGGGAATATGGCCTTTGCCTTTTGGTTACCTCTAAAATACAGATTCAGTTGTCAATCTAGACGAACAACTTTATACACAACGATAATATGGCTACCAACATTTTTGTTTCTGACATATTCCGTCTTACGGTTTATTATTGTATCTCCGAATAATCCGTCCGGGGGCTGTTTTGATTTTTTAGAAATCTTACTCTCAGCGATGGGAGTATCCGCATTGCTAATGTTTATTTTAGTAACACTGGCCTTTTTGCTGTATTTTGCCGGTTTTATATCCATGTATTTTTGGAAGCGAAAGGATCTGACGAATAAATATTACATGCAGCAGGAAGTAAAGAGGAAAAACAAGATTTTGATATTAGGCTTTATTATCACCTTATCGTATGTAATCTGTACGATGCCTGGCCATATGTATTTCGCCGTATGTAACATGGCTAAGGTTTGCCCTACAACAATGCGTAAAGGGAACATACTCGAGCAAATTCTGCAGCTCATGCGTATGGCGAACGGCATCTTGAATCCAATTATCTGTTTTGCCAGTAATAATAATTTTCGACAAGTCGTACGTCAGTGGTGTACCCGTTGTGGTTGTAGATCGGCTACCGGTAGGGATGTCGGTCGAAATGCGAACAAGGTCAATACTTCTTTACATACTGTAAGTTCCAG
This sequence comes from Patella pellucida, assembly GCA_917208275.1. Taxonomy (NCBI): domain Eukaryota; kingdom Metazoa; phylum Mollusca; class Gastropoda; family Patellidae; genus Patella; species Patella pellucida. Next base: position 72,937,697 of record OU795039.1, read on the forward strand.
CAGTAATGTACGGGAAACAGGAGTTAAGGGACAATGATTGTGTGCACTGTTATTACATATGTGACTCAAGTAGAGAATGAATATGGCTGTTGATGTGAGATAAAGCAACTGGCCACACATCACCATGAATTTCTTCAATGTTAATTCTCTGTGGCCGCCTCTAAAATCCTGATTAGCATGACTTTGGTGTTGATTAAAATGACTTTAGTGTTGATTGAAACGACTTTAATGTTGATTTACTGACTTTAATGTTGATTAAATGATTGTAATGTTGATTAAGATGACTTGTCTGGCGTCATATGGTCAAAAGCCACTATAGTGAACTCCCACTATAGCATGTGAGATTTTTATGTAGTGTAGGTCATCAAAAGTATAAAAAAAACGAACCACAGATCAGAATTTTAATAGCCTCTGTACTCATGTAAGTTGTTGTACTATATAGTGTTTTATTTTGTTGTCAATGTTGATATAAATATCTGGTGAAGAGTTGTGTATTAATTCAAATCTTAAGGTGGTATCGAGGGATTGGGTTTAATATCTGTCATTGATTCATGTGACATGGTATCGATCCCCCGCTTGTGCATGACAATGAGTAGTTGCCCCCCTGTTCAACCTCGTGTATGTTCGTATTGTCCCCCAATAATATTCCATATCCTAGGGTTCGTTTACGCGCGCACCAATGTGTACAATGGACCCATGTTAGGAGTGATGTAACATTGTTTTCAGAATAGTAAATACCATAACGCGTTAACCGGGATAATAAAGACGGGCATATGCCATGTAGAGTGCTATTAGAAACACACCCGGTCATCGGCCATTCCGCATAGCCGAACAACCGAAAGCTACTCGTTTATTAAGGTTTATCTCAAACTTTGCATACAATCGTATTGCGACAAACTCGAAATTATTTTTAACGCAACGACAAAAGTCCTTTAAAGTGCTTATGTTTCATTTTTGAGAACTTCTTGGCATTAAAACCACGTTACTTAAACAACTGGTCTTATGGTATGAAGTGCACGCGTTAGACCCACCCCATCCCACCGGGTTTGATATGAAGACAAGACACATTACAATATACAAGTGAGTGACATTATATTATACACGGGAAACCATAATAAAGCTGGTGAATAATAGTAGAAAGAACGCGCTGTTTATAAATCATCGTACGAAACCACACAAAAATAAAATTTACCATATAAATCATTGTACGAAACCATGCATGGATAACCTTTACATTTAAATCAAACGAAACGGTAACTGATTTATGGAAAAGTTTCCTGCTGCAGAAAAAAAATATTTAAAGTAACAATTCCATATTTTTAAGTTATATTTTTAAAATGTATTAAAATAAAGCCTTAAAATAGATGGTATCTTTAAACATTCGTACCATGTTAAAGAATAATACTATTAATCCATTAATTCACTATTGCCAGTTGAGAAATTGGCAAAATATCGTTTTCAACTTCAAATCCAAACGTTTGAAGAAAAGCTATACTAAGGGATGGAATAGCAAAGCAAGGTAGGTAATTGTGTTATTATTTCCGGTGTCAATGAATTTTAATGAATGAATGAATGAAATGGGGTTTAACGTCCTACTGTTATGCACTTAACCTGAGCTAATTGAAGACGGGCATATGCCATACAGTGTGCTATGAGGGAAATTTTGCCCGGGCAGCGGCGCTACGGCCTACTCTTATATCGAATTCCAACTGCCAAGGGTTCTTTTACGTGCACGCCAATGTGTACACGGGACCTCGGTTTTTCGTCCCATCCAAACGACTAGGCAGCTGTTCTTGTCAGGCCCTCCTTCTGCATCACTGACAAGGGAAAATCACGCCGGAAAATCGAGATGAACTTTCTCGGCCAATGCAGCGATCGAACACCCGACCTCCAGGCTAGCGAACCAGTGCCTTATCCACTTAGCCAGTTCGGAATTTGAAATCCTCGCCTACCCATACCCCGCGCGTGACTCTTGGGTAGGTTTAATTAAATGAGCTATTGCGTGTTCGGCTTTACACGGGCATACTTATTCTCACTGCTCTTTTACAGGGTGGGTTTTCTGCCAAATCTAAACACCATTTTTTTCTCGCTCCCAATCAGAAATTTCACATAAAATAAAACATTCAACGAAAAAGGATAAGAAACGTACTGGTATATTTAGGACAAAAAATATTAAATAACATTACAAATGTACACGTATTTATTTCATATTATAATTATTTCGTTTGTGTGTCTTTGTCTGGGAAGTACGGCAATATTGGGCAATATTTGGCAAACCTCGATGATTTTATGAAATTTGGAACCCATGGTATGTCATAAACCTCCATCCCCTCTTCGTATTCTACTTTCTGGTCCCCGACATGTGTTCCTTCGCCTTCTAGTTGGGCTATTAAACCGCGTTCTTTTATTGTTCCTGGAATATGAATATAACCAGAAAGTAATAACATATTTTGATAGCGAATGAACGCAACATTTTACACATAGAAAGATAACACAGATATTTCTTATGGTAATTCATCGAGATTTTCGGACGTGGTGTCCCCTAGGATAGCTGCCAGGACAGCCGCCTAGTTGTTGGGGTTATACGAAAAAACCGAGGTCCGCTGTACGGACAAAATGTCCAAATTAGCTGAACAGTAGGGCGTAAACCCCATTTCATTTCAGAGTAGTTAAATAGATACGACTCATTTTCCACGTGAACGCTGCACAAGCCTAACTTATAACGTCAAATATAGAACAGGTTTTAACATAAGCATCTGCACGACCTACCTTTAACTGTATTATCGAGAAAACAGGCGACGACTCCAGCTACAAATATACCATTAGCTAACAACATGGTTAAAGTTCTATCCAATTCAAGTACCCCTAAAGATAAAGACACAAAAGGTTTTGAGAGGACAAGATAAGAAACAAATATTGAGTACAAAACAAAAACCAACAAAAACACACCAACAAACAAACAAAAAACACACAGTCATTATCCCAAGATATAAGGTGAACATCAATTTTCGTATTGTCGGTTCTTGGTTTGACCGATCACCTCTCCATTACTGTAAAGTATCAACACAATAAGGGGCATAATGCTTGATTATCTTTTACACAAGGGGGTTATTCTGAAAAAATCATAGGACAAAATTTAGTTCTTGGCCAATCAAAAGGCTAAAATAGTTTTACTTTCGTTTTTCTTGAAAAGGGTCTCTGTTTCCAAAACGCTACCCTTCGTTCTTGCTGTTTTTGGGGATGGCATATTTTTACAAAATATTGACAGATTTCGAATTTTGATATAAAATCAAAACTTCAAGATGGCGACAGTGACACATGCTCGGTGCCATATCAATAACTCTGTTTGGGAGGTTGGGTCAATATCTTACTTTGGTATGACGTCACAATGGCCTGGACGCCAAGGGTTCCATTTAGGAAATGGCCATACAAGTTCCTCGGATTTTTTGAGTGTGGTTCCCACTTGTCAGTGAAGAAGGACGAAGGGCCTCGAAGGGCGCAGATTGTAGTCGATGGGACGAAACCCCGAGTTCCCATGTACTCATTGACGTGCACGCAAAATGACCGATAACAGTTAAAAGTTGCAAAAAGAGTATACCGTAGCGCCGCTGTGGGAGCAAACCCTCAAACATAAAACACTGCAAAGCGTTTATTCGTTCTCGATAGCACATTTAATTTGAGCAGAACATTATGACGTTAAACCCCTATTTCATTTCATTTATCTTACCTGTGTCAATTGCATCTGGGTTTTTCTCTACCCAATACGGTGACATAAAACCCACCAATATACTGATACCAAGTATAGCCAGGTTTCTGGTACTGTTTAGATCAATAAATTGTAATTGAGATAAAACGATGCCGAAAAATATTCCAAAATATAATATCATGGTACCGCCCAAAACACTGTAAGGTATGGTGATGAATGCGGCATTTAATTTTCCTAATACAGCGAACAACATGTAGATGAGAGCTAATACCTGAAATACCCTTCTACTGGCAACCTGAAAAAAACAAATCAAGATTATGCTGACAAACACCTGAGACCCTATCTTACTTTCATTTAACAAGGCAATAAATGTTAAAAAATACAAACAATATCATTATTGCAATCTCAATATAGACTCAACTGACCTATTCATTATAACGTGTGTGTGTGTTTCTTGAAAGCAACTATTAAATGGGTAGGAATCATATATTGAATCTTAAACCATTAAAATCTCAGCACGGCATAATCATCTGTCTAATCGTGTTATGAAAACAGCAAGCTAACGGGAGAGAGAAATTGGGTTTTGTTTAATTTCATTTCAATTATTTGGTAACGCGTAGGGGTCTTTAGCAGTGTGTGTTAGGGGGGGGGGGGGCTAGGATACTCGGAGAAAACTCACGAGGTTGGACTGGCAAACGTGCGCCTAATTTCTAGGGCTGTGTATAGATGCCATGTACATTATGGCTTTATTGTAACATTTTAAAAAAAACATGACTCACATAAATGCAATTCTCGCTTTAAAGATAATAGTAGTTGAAATGATAAAAACCTTAGTTATTCCTATAGCACCGATATTGCCGCCATACGAGTTGGTGCCGTGTCCAGCACCAGTCATACCAGCAAAGAAACTCATCAAACCTTCCCAGAATATTCCACGGTTCATGGCATGGGCTGGTGGGAAGGGAACAAAACACATCCTGGCGCATGCGTTGTAATCACAGATAGAATCCACTATGGACATGATTGTTGCAACAAAAGCTCCTATAAATGCGGCTGTATCGAATCTAAAACGCCCGAATTGACCTATAAAAGAATACATTATCCTAAAGATACACCATTACAACACATGCAAGTATAAATCCAAATATCATTATGGAACACATAAGAAATCAAGACCATATTTAATTTGGAATGTTGGTCGCTAGGGATCTCATTTTAGTAATTAGTATAATGTGATTTCAAATGTCGATACTCTATATGTTCCTTTAGTACATTATCAAGAACGAAATCAAGTTTAGATTTAATTCGGACTTTAAGTGTTGCTATAAGGTTCTCATAATTCCCATATTGTAATTTCGATAGTCGATTAATCTTGGGAGTATCTTATCATGAAATATGCCTCATGATAGTCTATTAATTTTGGGAGTATTTTATCATGAAAATGCCTTATGATTATAATATATAGTATTTATGCCGGTGTTTCAAAATGCTAGACTATATTATTTCAATTTTCCAGAACCCTAATTACTAGATCCTCAGCCTAAGAGTGAAAGTTAGGTCAAATACATACCGGGATAAGGGAAAAAGAACCAAGGATTGGTTGAGAGAATTTCATTCCTGGCATCGGTTCTAGCATAAAACTGGACACTATCTGGATCACTGGATAATACTCCGAAATTAGTAAAAATAGCACTTAACGCCCATCCGAACAATACCGAAATCAAAATCTGAAAGATCGAATTAAATACATATATCAAAATCTAAAAGGACAAATAAAATACAGACGTTTTAACTGCAAAACTTGAATGTTCATCAATTTAAACACGAAAAGATAAAGATTTTTTCTGTTTTCAGTACATGGGTTTGTGGCTCTGGAGGTTTTAATACCCCAACATGCAAAGTTGTTGTCAGTATTTTATTGCCAGTATGGACAACACCTAAGTCAGACATCCAATAAAACAACCTTACCGAAAACACTTGATGCAACGGATACCAGAAGATGTGAAAACCCCTGCCCCTAGTCCAGAATGGAATCGGTGTCTTCTTTCCATCCAGATACAATGATAAAATTATGCCACATACCGTAGTTCTGTAAGGGAAATATATAAATATTGTAACATAGTACGGAATTGTCACTAGCAGGGGAAATAAGACTAATCATATTCAGGGTCGTAAGCGAGCGGTCAGGTAACTAGACTCTTATGCCAGGTTCTCAATGTCGTACGATGCGTCCATGGAATTTCACAATGGATACGAGGTGATGCGATTCAATACGTTCTTGTGCGAATATGATGCACTTGAATGCGATATGATCATGACTGGTCAACTTCAGTAAATACGATCTGTCAAGACCTGGTCTCCGATCCGTTCCGATTGGACTGTCCCTATTGAGTCCAAGACCTGGTACGTGTAGATATGTTCGGATACCTTTTTATACAACTATCAGGAATCGATGCGGGTTTGGGGGGGGGGGCATAAGATTGTGGTCTCGATATCTTTGACGATTGGTACCGAGAGCAGTCATTTGAGCTACGATTGGACACCGACGGGTATATATACAACCCGGCTGACCATACGTCATTGTTTTCTATACTTCTTGAGAGATTGCAGAGCTTTGGCAAGGCTTATTACCGAATAACACAAATTGGAAGCACGATTGTGTAATTAATCGCACTGATCGTCAAAACATTTTACGATCAACTAGATTGTTACAACTGACCTCAATATATGATAAGACCCGATAGGATCATCCCGATTACCCTGCGATTAAAACAACGATTTCAATCGTAGCGCGAATCGTTATCGTGGGAACCTATCATTAACGCAAGAATTTCATTTTTAAAAAAAAAAGAATGTCAAAACATAATTATTTCTATGTCTTTTGCTCAATAGGTTATCAACTCACTATTATACTATCATGGAAATTATTTCCCACCCTTAAAAATCATTGACACCGGAAATAACACAAGTACCTCCTATGTTTTCCCATTCACTCCATATTCAAACGTTGGAATTTGAAGTTGGAAAATGATATTTTTGCCAATTTCTCAGCTTGCAATAGTGAATTATAGAATTAATAAGATTATACTTTAACAAGGTAGGACTGTTTATGGATACCATCTATTTTAATTCTTTATTTTAAAAAAAATATAACTTTAAAAATTAAAATTGTAGCTTTAAGTATAATGTGTTGCGCGTTATGCGAGAAAGGCTAGTCGAACCGTCGGTCGTTGATTCTGCTCATTTCCGTCCTTGTTATATTTCAGAAATACTTACGCAATAGCAGTTCCCCAAAACGATTCGGCAAATTGCACGGTCACCCTATGCATATAAAGTACAGCTAGCATCAAAGAAGGCACAATTGTGATTGGTCCAACATATCTTGCTATAACGCCTACTAATCCGGTAAGACCAATCAGGAGGTGGAGAATACCAGCTACCATTAAACTGCCCTGCAACTATAATAATAATAATAATTATAATAATTAATTTAACTATAAAATGTTGTGTTTTTTTAAATAACCATCTGCTCGTCTACGATATCACCCTTGGTGTAAGTGGACGTAAAATTCCAGGAACGAACGCAAAAATCATTTTTTACACATAATCAACGGAAAATACATTTTAGCAGAGCATTTAATATTGGCAGCGATACCCTTCCATACAATTCTTCCATTGGACTATAGGATACAAAAGAAAACTTTGACTTGTACAGAATGACGTCAATGTAGCATTTAATCTACGGTTTATATTTTCTTCATTAAAAAAACCCACAATATATTAAATAAATTCTTCATTAAAAGAAAACAGACATAATGAAATGATGATCAAAGTAGGCTTGTGTTTAATAACAATTCTCCATATAATATTCAACGGATGTTTCATTATAACTCCACGTATCACGTTGTCAAGTCATATAATTTCAATCTGTTGTCTAAAATTAATCCGGCCAATTAGTTTAGTTAAAGTGGTGTTATCACCCCTGTCCTTAAAATATGCAGATCATTTTGAATAATAATAGATTTCGTATAACCAATTATAATGAAATGAAATAAAATGGGGTTTAACGTCCTACTGTTCTGATCCGATTGGACTAATGGTATGCGTATCAACACAGCACATGACATTATTTTGAGCATCCATTATTGTAGCTATGTAGTCAAATCACTTCAAACTGAAAATTATGGCTTTTATACCAACCGACGTAGATTCAGGAATTCTTTTTAAAGCTATAACAAGTTTACCATGGACCATGAGGAACAGAGCAAGAAGTCAAAGCCACTGTCTTCGTTTTGTGACGTCAAATCAAGGTCCGTCAATCGATGCGTCGCCCCAAAAAGGTGAGGAATAACAAGAACAACGAGATATATACATGTAGCGCTAAGGGCACGGGGGGGGGGGGATCTCGTGAAATCTCAATGTTTGTCATTGAAGCAAGTGGCGTAGATTCGATTCTCCGCTTGAACGTGACAAGGAGTACTGTCGTCGGTTTTCTCCCCCCCCCCCCTACTGTTAAAGATCCCCTAGCGCAAATGAATTGAATTAAACTTTATGAACTTTTTGTTGTTGAGTGGGCAATGTCTTTTTTGTTGAGTGGGCAATGTCTATGTGGTTTGTCTTGTCCGCAGGTTTGTCTTGCATGTAGTTTGTTTCTTCTGAGCTTACTATTAAAACAAATTTACATTACACTGTTCTCCAAGCTGCATGTCGTTAAATATACAGTAATGATATGGATAGTGTACTTGTTTTGGTTAAAACAACCCCCCGAGAACTATGAGATTAAGTTTACCAAACACTTGACCTACTTTATAAACGGGTGTAAATAGATTGTGTTAAAGCTAAAATTAATTTTGCACAGCTTTTTTTCTGGCTTATTTCTAATATTACATAATTTATTATTTACACATTTATTTACTGGCCAAGACCATAAACAACTCTCTAGACGGCTTGGGCATAAAGTGGATTAGAAATTCCGACATATCTGCGTTAAAGCCTTTACGTCGTACAAGCGAAAAATGCCGAAAATGCATGACGTCCAGCATGACCCGACAATTTCTATTCAGCCTTTATAAACCCCTCTCCCTCTAATGTTCTGTCTTTGTATGGATTAAAAGTATTACATCCGATAAAGCTAGGCATAATAATTGTGCTCGGAATAAAGTAATAATGACTTAAACTTTCAATATTCATTCATTTCTCATTATTTATTACCATTAGAACTAAAACTGACATATAGCATAAAGCGTTCATTCTTTTCTGATGGTGAAACGTGTCAAATCCAAGGTAAAAGTAGGATTATAAAAAACGTACTGACCTTTTCAAGTTGACCAAGAATGATTTCTTTAGGAACTGGTAGGCGTCCATGTATATCAGTCATGTTAACGGTGGAATTGGAGTATATTGACACTGGAGTTAAATTGACATTGTGAAAGGTTATAAAATGATACTACAAAACAAGAATATTTTGCGGCATAAAATGATGTGCAAATGGCTTTTAAATTACTAAAACATGTATGAAGACAAAAATACATCAAAATTAATCACAATAGTCTATTTCTAACTTTTAACAAAATAAATGGAGATTTTAATAACATCAGATGTTTTTTTAAATAAGTTTACACGCTTAAAATCTAAAATTGATAATGTTGTGGCATGGCGAGAATGTGATTTTTATGATATTAATTTATACCCTAAATTACATCCATATACATTTATATTCTATATAGATAACTTTAATAGTCACCTCAATTGATATGACTACCAGCAAGGGAATTATTAAATCTCGGTTTCTTTGAAGTTAAAATTGTCCAATTAATAGCCAAAACGTGGAATTTTGTTATTTACTCGCTTCAAAAACAGAAAAGCAAGTAATGACACAGCGATTATTTAGCATATATAAAGTACTTTTAACAGTAGGTTTTCAGTTATATCCAGTTTAAAAGAATTGGGTTATCAACCTTTCTAGTACATCAAACATGTTTGTCAGAGTGCGGGGGGGGGGGGAGGGGTCACGATGGCTAGACTGGAGGTCGCGTGTTCGATTTGTGCATTAGCCGAGAAAGTCCATCCAGATTTTCCGGCGTGGTTTCCCCTTTTCAGTGATACAGTACGGAGGGCCTGACAATGACTACTGTCTAGTCGTAAAATATCCGTTGGCAGTTGGAATTAGATATAAGAGTAGGCCGTAGTGCCGCTGTTCTGTCAAAATTCCCCCATACCACAATGTATGGCGTAAGCCCGTCTTTATAAGCCCATTTCGGAGACGAACAGTAGGACGCTAAACCCCATTTCATTTCATTTTGCCAGGTGCATAATTTGCCCACCCAATTTGAACTTTCACTCTAAATCAGCAATTACCTAAATCTTCCTTTGATGGACAGCTCCATTCTTTTAAAGTCATTAGGCCAATTAGAGGTACTACGTAACTAGAACTCGGGCCTTGAAATATCGGTAATCTACAAAATAATAGAAAACATCCAAGATGAACTTTTGTGACATTATCAAAAAGATTATATAGCAATACAAAGCATTCGTAGTATTTTCGTTTAAACCCCTTTTCATCTATTTTCCCTTGGAATGTTTGTAGAGATGAACATTTAAATTTAAACAGCTGGGACAATGGTTAGCTAGGATACCCTCACGCGTACAACAGGTTCAACAAGTGGCTATAACAGTACATAATGAGTTGTCTATTTTAAAGAGACTATCAGGTGTTAATTAACCTGCCCGCTTGTTAGTAAAGGTTTGACAGAGAATATATTGATCCCTGGCAACGACCGAAAACCCTTACGTCGCCATTGTTTTTCGGTGACTTTTTTGTCCAAAATGAAAAAAAAAACAGGCTACATTTCAAGGACACGCCAACACATTTCGTATTAAGTTTGTTAACAAAATATGTGTTGCCCCCGGAACTGAGTATATTAAAAAGTATGAAGTTCCAGATAACGACTTAAGAGAAATCCATGGGAAAACCACGAAGAGAGGCAGTAAGTGGGGTCAACGGATGTACTATACTCTCGCACATAGTTGTCGCCCCTGTCAGTCTGTCAACAAGTGCCCGGGGACGCGATTGTTTCCAAAATTTGTGTGATGATTTCATTTGCTTCTAGATATATCCCCGATCACCCCAGCATGTCATCTGTTAACGCTATAGAGGCTAAAATGAAGGTCTGAACTATATACAGTATGAGCAGGTGATCCCCGTCTATTCTCTGTCTTTCTCCGTTTTGAGTTACTGCCTTTTTTTGTAATCTCAGGACTTGAATAACCCATGTGGAACCTCTCGGAGCCAAAATGGTTCTCCAATTATTAAGTCGTTTTAAACAATTTGGACCAATATTCAGCCAAATTGGCTAATATATATATACAGGCAAATTTTAATAGTGTGTTGATAATTACATGAGTGGTCACATCGCTTATACCCCCATTTCACTGGGCCACGGAAGACTTGAGGAAGGAAATCCGTAAGTCTTAGATCTCACTCCGTATGGCTCCGCTACGAAGCGCAGTGAACCCGTAGTCATTCCTCGTCGTCCACAGACTTTTGCGAGCCAAAATTGTTCCGCGAACTTTCCTTTAAATATCGTTTGCGGACAAGTTTTCGGTGCGATTCTGCAATTCAACCGGGATCGATCCGATAGTCTTCCGCTGTTATTCCGTATACAAACGTATTTGCCGCAAGTTGTCCGCATGTATACCGCAGGCATTCCGTTTATAGATAGTTCTACCTCGACGGCAGAGCTGCGGAAAAAGAAATCACAGAGAAATTGAGGAACACGTTGGAATTAGCAAGGAAGACATAAGGCTAATTTGCGGGTCACACTTAGCAGTAGCGGAATAACTGCGGTATCTGGCAATACTAATCCCTTTGGCACGGTAGAACTGTCGAATAATCGCCGAGTACTGGCCTTCTACGCGGAATAAATGCGCACGATCTTCGGCAACAGTGTTTGGTCTCGGATCATTCATGGCGTAACTGCGCAAAAATTGGTTAGGAGCACATGATTTCGCCTTTAAAATTGCTGTTTTCAAGAGGAAAGTAAATTATACCATGGACAACTTGCGGCAACTGCGTTTGTATACGGAATAACAGCAGAAAACTTGCGAATGTTACAGATCGCTCCCGGTTTAACTGCGGAAAAGCACGAACAAATTTTTCCGCAAACGTTCTTTTGAATATGTAATAATAAGTTTATGAGTGATAAAGTGGAAGTTATCGGATCCACAGTTAAATGAAAAGTAAAATCTCGAATGGCACACAAATGTCAATTCCGTTTTCATTTTCATTGCATCCGATATATATTTTAGAATCAATTTTATACCGGTGACATAACTACTGTTAATTGCTAGTTAAATATAGTCTGACTGTTTGATGTGTATATGAGTGGTCTGACTCTGATATTTGGAAAATTATATTGTAATAATTGTCCTCTGTGGATATAAATATTTCTGTCTATTCTATTGATGATACATAGATTGTAAAGTACAACTGTTGATAATGGAAGTGTTACCGTTACTCCTTGTTATTTGTTTCATCGGATTTGTAACCAGTAAGTATATAAACTACTTGTCTTATGGGGGCCAAGGTAGCTAAAGTTGGTGGAAATGGTTAGCACGTGCGCGCTGTATCATTATTATACATATATTTATACAGCGCTACTTCCACAACAGTGTTCAGTAGCGCTTTATCATAAAGCCTGTCATTGAGTCAATTGGCGTGGTTTCGAATTCTTAGTTGTAAGTGACAAGGAGTGGGGTCGCCTGTCCAGTCTCGTGGGTTTTCTCCGGTTCTTCCGGTTCCCCCCCCCCCACTGCTAAAGACCCCTACGCGAAAGATAATTATTGATATAAAATTAAACCATATGTTAGTCTCGAAATGATCTAGTTTGTGTCGAGTGGACGTTAAACCCAATTTCTCTCCAAAGTTTGCTGAGGAGATTCATCGAGTTTTCGTGCTCGGTTTCCTCTTGGTGCATTTATTCGCTCGGATGGGACGAAATACCCTTTGACGAGTGGACTTTGAAGAAAACTAGGCGGAAACGCCGCTGCCATGGCTAAATTATCCATTAGATCCCCTGTGTGACGTATCTCCGTATTCTGTCACACTCCCAGTTGATACGTAATAGTTTGACGTTAAACCCCATTCATTACTGTCATGACCGTCAAGTTTGTAGTTCTAGAATATGAAGTAAATTATAAATGAAATGAAATGAAATGAGCTTTAACGTCCTACTGTTTTGCTCCTAAACTGGGTTAATGAATTGGGCCCTGATCCATCTGGAGACCTCTCAGATTCCTCGATAGAAACATAAACGTGGCAAATTTCCAACTGAATTGGCTAGCTGTGGTAATCGAGTTGCGAAGTGCAAGGTTCGTTCAATGTCAAGGTAGCTGGATACCTATCGTTCTTCCATTATTCTAGTAGGGTTGTTTTTCGTTCTTTGTCCTTCCGTGAGTGTTTCAGCTAATAGACTAGTCAAATTTTCGTAAAATCAGAATGTTAGAAGCATTTTTTAGTAAAAGTTGGGAACATGATTTTTCTTAATGATTTTGGTGAGCTGAATACGAATATCCATGTTCCCAAGCTGAAATTTGAGTTTTTTACCATCTAATTAGCATACATACAAAATGGCCGCCAAATGCTGCTAGATTGTCAGATATCTCGGTAACTATCAACTTTTGGGCCTATAAATGTATTCCAGACATATAGGAAATCAACCCCAATAATTCCGAAAATGATATAATTATGCCCCTGGGACGTCACTATGACGTCATATTCAAGATGGCCGTCATGTTGATGTTGTAACTATCTAAACGTTTGGGGTTTTAGACTAATCTAGCAACGGTTAGATGTTGTAAAACTCGCAGTCGTTGGTCCAGGAACACGAGAGTGACGAGGACATTAGCTATGGTTTCTCGTTGTTTTGCGCAGTTCATATAGGTTGTATCATTTTGTTTATAATACACCTTTTCTTTTGCATTACAGATGCAAGTATTAGAATTGATAGCACTGGATCATTGCAGCCACGTGATGAACAGTCGGGTAATCTTTTTGTAATTCGTTGTTGTATCCAATTTCATAAACACCCCTCGATGTTAAAGGGTAGTTCCAGAGACATGGATGTGGGGTGGCGCCTAAGCCGCACGCTGCGAGCGCCGAAGACGCGAGGCGCACAAAGGGAGGGATGGGAGTTACGCCGGATGCTCCCCACTAGTGAATGAACTCGAGAACAACTGGGGTCATGTGAAAACGTTGTCAGAGAAGAATTTCCTTCATAGCACATTGAATATTATATGAATGCTTTCGTCATTATGCCGGCTTCTAGTAATCACGTTTTGTCTCCTCACTGAAATAACACTGAACCATGTGCATTTGGTAGCCCCGAAATGACCTAGTTTGTGTCGAGTGGATGTTAAGCCCTATCTCTCCGCTCAACCTTGTTTCTCCTGGTCCCTCCCCCACTTCTGAAGACACCTACGTGGGTTAGTATTCTGTGTTTTAGGATTAATATTATATACATTATGTATTTGGATTAATGCAGCTAATCGTTAACTCATGTTTCAGGATTATCGGAGGCTGAAAGTCGCCCTGGCCAGTGTCTTCATAATGGAGTGTGGCACGATGTAAATAAGAGTTTTAAAGATGCCGATGGCTGTAATACCTGTGGATGCTCGGAAACTGGCACGGTATGGTGTACCCTCATGTTATGTAATTACGTAGACTGATAATAAAAATCCATATAAATTGTTATAGTTACGTCATTCCCAAAAAGGTATTTAAATGACATTCGAGCCGGAAATGAAATGAAATTGGTTTTCATGTCCTACACCAACCGGGAGAGCGAGAGAGAACAAGAGAGAGATTAACGTACACAAAGCATTTCGAGACAAACATATGGTTTGATTTTATTGGCAGTGGGAGGAAACCCGAGGACCCGGAGAAAACCCACGAGGTTGGAAGGCAACCCTACTCCTTGTCAAGTACAATCGGGGAATCGAAACTATCATGTCTGGCACACACTAACCATTTACCCCCCCCCCCCGGAAAAAACACCTTGGAACCTGTGTATTCTTTGACAAGGAGCCATGACTTTATCATTCACTGTGCAACGAAGGATCCCTACTATGTAAAAGCAAACTAGCGGCTGTCAGTCTGGATGAGCCCACGGTTTGCAATAGATGGATAGAGATCAAGCTAAAACAAACGCGTGAAATGAATCGTTCAGAGGATTGCTGTTGCGTTGGAAACGACGCCGTGATCACTTAAACGACGCCGTGACCCGTCATTATGTCACCTCTGCCATCTTCAAAGCAGCCGGCCACGTCATTGTGTAATTGGCGCCATACTTTAAGTTTCCAACACAATATTATCATTCAACAACCTCGACCTGCACTAATCTTGGAAGTCAGTTGATAACATAATCTATGCTACGAGGGTTTTGTAGCAAGACCCCACCACTATCATCCACGTTGCTGCCAGGCTGGAACGACGCTCCTGGCCACATGTTTGCTATGCTGTTTCGACCTTTATGTATATATGGGGATAATACTGAGCCTCGTTCATCAGCTCTAGTCTAGCACCCAAAGAGGAAACCTCAAGAAAACTATGAAGTGTTCTTGATTGCTTGACTTTTGCTTGTTCTCTGCTTTAAAATAAATGAGGACGGGTGGGCATGACGCAGTCTCTGTTGGCGTGGCGAGAGAACACCTTACGTTTGATGCAACGAAGGATCCCTACTATGTAAAAGCAAACTAGCGGCTGTCAGACAGGATGCGCCCATGGTTTGCCATAGATGGATATAGATCAAGCTACAGTCAGGGGCCATCATCCAAAAAGTGATGTAGGCGCATAGGGTTTGTTACATAAGTCCTATCCGTCGGCTTTTTCGGGTAGAAATCATGGAATAATTTGTAGGTTTTGATGTTTGATTACAAAAAAAAAACAATGTTGTAGGTCTTCATAGAACGGGAGGCCATTTTTTGAGGGTAGCCATTTTGCGATAATATTCCAACTTATTTTTTTTATTTTCACCTCTACATAGAATGCTATCGACATATCAACTGTGATTTGGCAATGTATTAATATTGGCATGGTTCATGACCATACTTCAGATTGTTTTCCATCATTTCATGAGGATATTGTCAAGATGGCGACCATTTTTGGAGCGAAAATCGGACAACGTACTTATTTCGATTCAGGAGTAGTGTCTGGTGACAATACATGTTTTCGGGGTCTCAGATTCCATCCCAGACATTTATAACCTTGTAAAATGATCACATGAATATATACTTAGCATATTACAAAGATGGCGGTCATTTTTGGCCGCAAAATAGGATGATGCGCCAATATTAAGTAGTCGTCGTTGGTGTCAATATATATGTTTTAAAGGGCACAGAATCCATTTCTGGCAGTAACAACTGTGTCAAATGAATTTAAGTTCACCGATTCTGAAAATTTACAATATAACGGCCAATTTAGACGGGAAAACGTAAAGATGTGCGGATATTGATTAAGTAGTCGTCTATGGTACCAGGATATATTTTTCGGGAGCATATTCCGATTTTGCCGTTTATAACTGTGTAAAATGATGTGCTGATTTTAATTGCGTAGTTGCTTTTTTGTGTCAATATTTGTTTTTATGTCAATATTTGGTATAAGACATCTTTATGGCAAAGGTTATATTATCAACTAACCCCAAGATGCGCGTGGAATAAATCGTTCAGAGAATTGTTGTTGCGTTGGAAACGACGCCGTGACCCGTCACTTATGACAACTCTGCCATCTTCAAAGCAGCCAGCCACGTCATTGTGTAATTGGTATCATACTTTAAGTTTTCAACACAATTTTATCATTCAACATGCTCGACCTGCATTAATCTTGGAAGTCAGTTGATAACATAATCTATGCTACGAGTTTTTTTTAGCAAATCCCCACCACTATCATCCACGTTGCTGCCAGGCTGGAACGACGCTCCTGGCCACATGCTTGCTACGCTGTTTCGACCTTTATGTATATATAGGGAAAATACTGAGCCTCGTTCATCAGCTCCAGTCTAGCAACCAAAGAGAAAATCTCAAGAAAACTATGAATTGCTCTTGATTGCTTGACTTTTGCTTGTTCTCTGCTTTGAAAATGAATGAGGACGGGTGGGCATGACGCAGTCTCTATTGGCGTGGCGAGAGAACACCTTGCGTTTGGTAGGCACGTCACTGGAGTGTGGGTGAGACAGTATCCCGGTCTTACTGGTGAGATCATGGTGGGAACACTTTTCTTGCAGCAAGAGCTTGGTCATGAGCGTAGTAAGATTTTGTAGAAAGCGCTCGGTGTTGCCATGGCAGGCACGTGGTGTAAGCACCACGCTGCTGTTTGATGGGTACGTGGCGGCTCTTTTTGCCTTCATGCCAGGGAAAGGCTTTACTCTCCCAGGAAAATCGACGTTAAAAAAATGATAATGTGTTTAGAAAACGTTCCACCATCTTGGAAATATACGACATATGACAATTTCACGTAGTTGTATATGACAGAAATCGAATCGGCCTCCCTAAAAACATATATTGTCACCAAAGACAACTACCTAATCGAAGTCAACTCATCGTCCGATTTTCCCCGCTACAAGTGGCAGGAATATTGATTCTGCGCCCCCCCCCCCCGTAAAAATATATATTGACACCAAATCACCATTTAATCAAAATCTCCACATCATCTAAAATTGGCGCCATCTTGAAAATAATACCATGAAATGATGAAAAACAATTTCAAATAAAGCAACGAATGTCGCCAATATTAATACATTTCCTAATCACTGTTGATAATATGTCGATAACATTATAAATAAGGTGAAAATAAAAAAAATAATTTGGAATATTATCGCAAAATGACTTACCTCAAATTATTACCTCCCATACTAGGAAGACCTACTGAAAAAAATGTCAACATTGGTTTTTTGTCTTTAAACATCAAAACCTACAAAATTTCTCTGATTATAATATCATAGTTTGAACTGGTTTTATTTTCGTATTTAAATAACATAAATTTTAATTTTTACAAATTCGCTGACAGCAAATACCGCTAATAACTTTCTTGAAAAAAAAACACGTTTAGTAAACGAGGCATTTTTACCAAGCCTCGTTCTGAATAAACACCTCGTTCCAAAAAAGGGCAATTTAAAATACCTCGTTTTTGAACTGCAGACGAGGCATATTCTTTTTACCTCGTTTGGACAAAAATGCCGAACGAGGTAATCTGAGGTTTATAGTGTCGGCTCTTTTCGAGTGGCCCTTTGGTGTCAAGATGAGGAAAATGTTCCAGGGATCATTAATATGTAACTCATGCAACGAACCAAGCCTAATTGTTCAGAAATCGGCAGCATTTACTTCTAACAAATCCGGCCAATCAGTGGCCACTGGGGGGGGGGGTGCGGCTTAGGAACCGATTTCACGCTGATTAATGGAAGGCCGGTTTCACTTGCGATAACCGAGGGATACGACTATCTCTGAGATCGGCTCTTGCTATACTCTCCAACGACCATTTATGTATAATTACTTTTAAGTTTCTTCTAAATTAAAAGAAGACGTTGCATATTTCCTAAACAACACTATATTGGTTACTACATTAGTTAGTTACTGAGCGTGCGTAACAGGGTGTTGCTAAAACGCGGATCAGAATATGAAGCAATTAACAAAAATATTGGTCTTATACATTGTCTTTAGTATTGTCACGATAAACAGATTAAATCGTAACTTAGATCAGCCCGGTTTAAGATGCATTATGTACAATTTAAATAAAAAAGCTAGCTTTTACTGCTATAAAAGTTCAAAATAATATATTGAAGTTTCCTTCCAATATAAGCAGTGTCGGAAATAGGCTTGTCATGTTAATTTGTATATTTATAATGCCCTATACTTCATCCTCAAAATTCAAAGTTACCACTCTTTAGCTGTGATTTGAAAACAGTGAACGTTTCAGATTCCCTGATTCTGGGATATAGTTGATTACAGAGTCAAAGAGCTGCAACGTAGAAACTTCAATCGCCAAGTTTCGTTACAGGTATGTGATCTGTATTCATATCGTACGGTCGTAAGGAATAATTAGTTTTGCTTTTCTCTAAACGTTCGGATGATTACATTATTTTGACATTGGTAGACCAGTGACAAAAATTTAAACTGGATTTTTAGCTTCTATAGACAACCAGTGGTGGTGATCTAGACGAATATTTCAGAGTTCTTGTTATTAATCTGGTGGCGGTATTCTAAATTCTCTGTAATGTTTGCATTAGTTGTGAGGACAGTCCACACAGAAAACTGTTGGAATAATCAAGTCATGAAAGAATTAGAGATTGCACTTTAGTGTAATGAGGTGACGGATGTGTCGAATACATCACCGTATCTGACAGTAGCAAATGCGACACAGTTCATTAACTTGTTTTTCCATTGGTATTGCCCAACCTCGTTAGTTTCCTCTCACTACTAAAGACCCCTAAGCGCAAGCGAATTATTGAAATAAAATTAAACCATAATTATGTTTGTGTCGAAATTACCTAGTTTGTGTCGAGTGGACGTTAACCCAGATTTCTCTCTCTCTCCCTCTACTGGTAGTGATAACTCTAGATAAATGTCTAAATGATGATTTATATAAAATTTGAAGCCAAAATAAAGACCTGCAACATGCAGATTTAGCTCTTACTAATGCATCTTTAATTAAATTATGGTGACAGTATCAAATCCATCATCCACTATTAAGCTTCACTGTTAACGTTTTATTGTAAAGAACACCTATAAGTTTATGTAATCTAAAAGGTAATATGAAACATTTTCAAGGCAGCCCCCCTTCCAAAAAATGTAAAAAAAAAATGTACAATTGCCTCGTGAGTATTAAAATTAAGATCCGTAGTCCAAATAACAGTATTAATTTTGTCAATTTTAAATACGGAAAATTTATAAGCTTGCTTAACCCTACTTAAAATCGAACCCAATTCAGTAACTTAAATTCGATATTTAAAACGAGGTGTTGACTAGTGCGCGGGTAACACTGGTCCGCAGCTAGAAGACTATAATTAGGGGTATCAATACACCGAGCCCTAACCCTTACAATAAATATCAATGGACTAACGAACCCTAACCCAACCCTGACCCTAATAATAGATATCGGTGTACTAGTGAACCCGCGGACTAGTGAGCAGCGCTTGACAAATTTCGATGTTTGATATGGCGTCATAATTGCCAGATGACTCCGATGATGATAGTAACACGAGGTATGAAACACGGGAAACTGTAATAGTCGTTATTTTGTCCGTGCCTCTCCGTCATAATATAGCAACCTATGTAATTAACGGTTTGGGCTGAGAGAGAGAGAGAGAGAGAGATTGAGAGAGAAATGGGGTTTAACATCCTCTCGACACAACCTAGGGCATTTTGGGACATATGTATGGTTTTCAATTTTTATTTCAATAATTCGCTTGCGCGTAGGGGTCTTTAGCATTGGGAGGAAACCGGAGTGCCCGGAGAAATCCACGAGGTTGAGAAGGCGCCCCTATCTCCATGTCACATACGCTCACACTAGGGCTCGAAACCACAGCCGCAAGCCAGAGGTGACCGGTCAGATGGTCGGGGGGGGTGAACATTTCAGTGGAAGATTGGTTGCTTTTACCATTCCCTGGGTACCCCTTACCACCCAAAAAATATTGGGTCGGTCGCTCAAAACTAAGTTATTTTAACGATCCGTTAAACTCTAACGGACATATCTTGGTAACGTGTTGTTTGTTAACTTCCCTTGAAATTTACTACAGAAAAAACTATAGAATACTTTAATTTTGATATTAGCATAAATCTGTAGGAACAATTTGCACCACAGAATGTTCGGGGCCTTTATTTCCAGCAACAATCTTTCTCTCCGTTAAAGTAATACCTCCGTCAGACCGGGATGGCGACCTTACTTCGTTGCTACGGCGATTGAATAAGAGTTTAGAGCGCAACAAACCTTGGCGTTTGTTTTGAACATGCTCAAAACAAAAGCCGTGACTCGGCGATCATTTGCGATCATCGAGACCACAGCGCGATATCTGGCGTTTTCACCAAGCTTTACCACGTTTATGGCGATGTTGACGGGCTCTGGCCGTCGCCACCCCGGTCTGACGTAGTAAAAAACGCGACTTCCTTCAAGTTTGTAAATATTTTGGACATTTTCTCGCGTTTTGTTTACGTTTATCGGCGACCATGTAAATTTTCTAGTCGCAGCAGCGCAGTAAGGAAGCCACTCGGTCTGACGGGGGCATAACGGATCGTTAAGAGATAACGGAGCTTTGAGCAACCGGCCCCATGCCTCTAACTCAAAGTTGCCAATATTCGTAACTCTCCACTAAAAATATATGTTTGGTTCCGCAAAGCTAACTTTTGATAATCATTAAAAGATATTCCAGACCGGTATTTATGACTATTTAAATGTGTATCTTAGACTTCTTGTTTACTTAGGTTTCAATGGTCGTTATTTCACTTTTAGTGTCCAAATATCAACAGAAAGTAAATTTGATGCAATGAACTGGTCTACTTCAAAAGAGACATCTCCTTTCGTTATTTTGAAGGATTATAAGGAGAACAATAGATCTATAGCTAACTCTTTCATAATGAATCTTTAAGAAAACCCTGAACCCCCCAATAAAAACCAATAGTTTCTGACCTGACTCCTACTGTACACATCAACATTGTTGCTATACCAGCCATCATGAAGGTTGTACTAAGAAGTTGAGCTTTAATTTCATTGTCATCTCTGGCACAAACAAGTTCAGCTACCAGTAATGATACAGACAGCGATGTGGACACTGGTAGTAATGCTTGCTGAAACAATAAAGTTAGAAAAGCTATAAAAAACAGTGATTCCGGTAAATCATTCTCTTTGGTTTTCTTCGATAACTGACCAAAATGGGGGGGGGGGGGGGTAATAATTTGGACAAAATCGGACCACAATGGTCAAAATCGCCCTTTTAAAAAGTCCGAGTACGTATAAAATTTAAGAGCCAGAATATAGAAGAATGGTGTATTTATCTGGAAGATACATTGAGTCGTTTGGACGTGAACGTTAAAGCCGCATACCCGGACAGTAACCCTTTTAAGATTCGGGTCAATGTTTTCGGTGAACCTGATAATCTTTTGCCGTTCCTTTCGAGGTATGTCATCGAACCAGTGTTGTAGTTGATAACAGAAGACAAATTTCACCTACAGGTTTTTTTCCGACACCGTATGACACAGTTTGAGACACCGATCTACCTTTCCAGATTATTACGCACATTGGGTTAGTTGCTCGGCACTGAGGTAAAGACTTTTAAGGGCTTTTAACACAAAAATAAGCTGTGTTTTTCTCCAAGATATATTTGTTATTGTACGTGCAAGCAACGAATAAATACGGTCCCTTGCCAAACACTCCCTTCAGCAGCATGGGGTCTATGCGGAAAAGCCTCGATAAATTTCTCGGCCAACAGCGATGGCGTCTAACTCACTGAGCCGGGGGGGTTGAATGGCCGAATGGTAAGCACATGCGCGCCGTATCATAAGGTGTGCCATTGAGTCAATATGTGTAGGAGTTTCGATTCCCCGGTTGTACGTGGCAAAAAGTAGGATCGCCTGTCCAACCCCGAAATGGCCTAGTCTGTTTCAAGTGGACGTTAAACTCCATAATTTCTCTTTCTATCTCTTTGTTATTTGCTAGATTTTGACAACGAAACCATCGGTTACAATCTGAATCTAATTCGACAGGAAAGTGCTCTAAAGACCATCTAAGGTGATACAATTTTAAATTTTTCTTAGGAAGATCCCTCGATCCCCCGTCATTGGGGTCTCTAAAGATCATCTACGGTGGTGCAATTTTCAAAATTTTCTCAGGAAGAACCCTTGATTCCCCGTCATTGGGGCCTCTCAGAACGACCCGCCTCCAGTGGCATATCCTTTATTACATCCCTCAAAAGTGAATTAGAAGGATGAGATGCCACTGATTCGTTGACGTCTCTCCACATAATGTCCAATGATTAAATTATAATTCAATAGAAAAAAAACCCTTATTGGTGCGAAAATATATCTTGCATTGAAAACAAGGACAATTACTGGATTATCATTACTGCATGCATGGATTATCCAACTATCCTTACTGCATGCATGGATTATCTTATTTCAATAGTAATTAGGTCAATTCATATATTAGTTCAAATAACAAACATTAGTAAATTAAATACAGGTCATATAGATTAGAGAACAGACCTGTACAGCGAACAATAAGGCAAGATGAAATGGCGGACTGTCCTTTATCCTGTAATGCAGCTTAACCAACTTTTCATGTTCAATTTCTATATTAAGATTCTTGTTTTCATCTCGAGCTTTACCGTTCAAGAGAGTCTCAGTCTGAGCTACATCCTTGATGTCCATATTGTCCGATTATCAAGCTATTATTAAAGTGTTTGTTTATTAACAATATATATGCATATATATACAGGTTCGTGGTGTGTGTGCATACATTTATTACACCGACCAACAACCCCTCTGAATTAATTACATGTACCTATCTTAAATATGTTGTCATATATGGTTAAAACTACCAATCGAGTGCATGACAGTAAATACTACACTATCTTTAACATAGCACATTTAATAGTCAAAATAGCTTTTGCGGAAATTTTTGCCAAATAAGGGTGAAAATATTCATTTTCATAATATGGCCGTAAATGGAATGAATGAAATAGGGTTTTACGTCCTACTGTTCTACTCCAACCGTGCTACTGAAAATTTGTGACCGTAAATGGAGATTGCTTTGATGAAACGGAACAAGTGTTGCTGTAGTGCTATTTTTGGGGTCTGTGGATTATTTTTAAACCAAGAACGATAACTCATAAAACTGTAATTTTAATAAACGAGTGTACCAAACGGGCTAACCGGTCCACAACAACGGATAGGTATTGCTTGAACTAACCGTTCCCAATAATAGCATATTCAAACATATGCACAAAACTTACGCATAAAAAAAATATAAACCATTCATAGAGTACATATCTTCACTTTATACAAGATGATATGAACATAGTAAGAACACGTGTTTACAATATTTCCATATTTATTACGTTTTATGTTAAGTATAACCTTAGTTATCTGATTAAAGGTTAACGAGACATCCAATATGGACATTAATCTATTGCAACGTTAACCCAAATATAATAATAATAAAAATGTAAACAAATAGCTCATAACAGAATTGATGTGGTTTGATCACTAAAGTTTATTAAACATAGATACAACGACCTAGATAATTAACAAAACCAGTAGCCGATTTGACTTCTTTAAAAACCAATGCCCCAATTACAACCGATTAATGCCTCTTTATGATCAATAAATTATGAAATTTTGTTTTTAAAATCATAGAAATAAAAAGGATAAGAATATTATATTGAAATGTGAATTTCACCTACGCATATTTAGTAAATATACTATTCGTCGAGATTAGCAAAGCTTTTGCGCGTGTTTGAACCGTGTGAGAATACTGAGTCGCAATGAGGAACTTTTGAAAATTGAGTTATTGTTGTTTTCACATTCTCCAATTCAATACCTTCAAAATGATTTATAGTTGGTTTCATTTGAACATGAATGGACTGAGATGTGTCCGTTTGAAGCTACCCAAGTCAGGGAAGTACGTTTTAAGAAAAAGCAAGTTAAATGTGTTGGTATGTTCCAAAACAAAATCATATAGCAACCAGGTAAATTATTTGCTATTTAGTCGTTTAAAAGAAAAATTACCTATGGCAGTGTTCTAAGACATGTCATTACTCCATACTTCAGTAACCCATGATTTGTATATTATAATTTTCATGATTTTATTGTTTGTTAATACGCACCTTTAGTGGTTAACATATTAAAACAAATTGTTTATTTGGTGATCAAGTTTAATTTCTTAAGAAGCCGCCACAGCTATACGTGTGTTCTGTTGGGGAGTCTAGCTCCACCAAGCTACGATAAATTTATCAACAAAGAGGGTTTAAAGTATAGCCTGTAACAAGATTGTGACACTTTAAGAACATGATTTAAAAAATATTGGTGAAAACGATTACATGTAAAGCCAGCGGCTGTCAGGCAGGATACGCCCACATACAAGAGTTGGATAGAGAACAAGCTAAAAAGAATGTGATTTTTCCTACAATCAGGGGCCATAATTCATGAAGTGAGAAATCGATATGCACAAATATCAAATGGAACCAAGATCTTTAGGTCATGAACATGAATTTAAAGTTTCATCAAAATCAGATTCAAATTGTGACCTGTATAGGGTCCACAACCTTGATATACCATATTTTATTTACACAATTCAAGTACAAGCAGCGGCCATTTTGTCTGGCAATTTTGGTCCGATTTTCACGAAATTTGAACTCAATCTTTATTACGGTGTAACGGCGATGTAATCAAACGGTTTTATAAATCGGATAATAATTGTGATTTTTGGTATTATCAGGGGCCATAATTCAAAACGTTACGCTCAGTTTTGTGCAAATATCAGATTAAAATTGTGACTTCTACAGTCCACAACCTTTATATACGGTATGTTTTACACTATTCGCGTACAAGTGGTGGCCATTTTGTCCGGCAGTTTTGGTCGGATTTTAACGAAATTCGAACTCGACCTTCATTACAGTGTAATGGTCATATATTCAATTTTTTTAAAAATCGGCCAGAAGCTAAAAATGGCGATTCTTCGTATAATCAGGGGCCATAATTCAGGAAGTTACAATCCAATATGCGTAAATACCGAAAGAACCACGATCTTTGGGTTATAAATATGCATTTCAAGTTTCATCAAAATCGTATGAAAATTGTGACCTCTGGTGTTCGCAAGCAGTAAACGTGATTTTTCGTACAATCAGGGGCCATAATCCATAAAGTTACAGTCCGATATATGCCAAGATCCGAGATCTTATGGTGATAAACCTATATTCCAAGCTTCTTTGAAATCGGCTAAAAATTGTGAACTGTAGTGTATTTACAAACAATTATGGACGGGGCGACGACAATATATACGTCCACATGAAGTTAACCAGAGCGTTCGCCATTTGGACTGACCATTTGTGATTCAGAGGAGCTGTATATATATATATATATATATATATATATATCAACTGATAAGCTGTAATTAAATATCAGTAGTTTATTTGTTTTTATTCCCAATTAACTATTTCATCAAAACAGCTCACTGTAAATTTATTAGTAAACCGATTTCACCAATTTGCACAATCTACTGTTAGTGGGAGGTTTTCAACAGTATTGGTAATCAGAGTTGAGAATTTTACACCAGTGATACTTATTATTTAGAACAGACTATAGTCCTACACCCACAGTCTAGTAATCTCATAATCCCCTGTCAAAACAATCAAAAATGCGGGGAAAGTGATGTTAAACCGTTCTGTTATGTATAGGATATTAACCTACCTGGGGTTGCTATATTATATAACCCGCGGGCGCAGCCCAAGGGTGATATAAAAATAGCAACTGAGGTATGATTGGTTAATATCTGACATATACAACGCCCACCCTTAAATTAAATGGACTCTTCCATTACAGGCCAACGACGATTGAGCTACCTACTCGGTACTTTCCGTCAAATAACGAATATTACCTAATTAATCACGTGCAATTACGTGGTTGTTTTTGTTTACAATTCGCCATTTTGAAGAATTGAATAGCAAAAGAACAAAAAAAAAAAAATGGATAGGAATACGAAGTCAGACGTATAATCAACCCATTTAGCAAACAAATTGAGGATGGAATTGATGTGGCCGCAACTATCGATGAGGATCTATTCAAACCTAAAGAAAATTTGGATCAAAAGGCGTAGTGTGTGGACGGAAAGATGATTCTGAAAGATATCTTAGACATGGTCGAGTATGGATAACCGATTTAAATATGCCGATAAGTACGCCGTTAATTTCTGTCTTGAATGTTACAAACTGTACCATAATACTTTTTAATTGTTACAAGAATAAAAATTTATTTCTGTGTTTTTTGTATTATTTCGATCATCAGCGGTTGATAGGAGTCGAATACATCGACCTGAGATGACGTCATTAGCGGTTGATATTTTATATCAACCTGTCACGACGTCATCAGCGGTTGATATGAACAGAATATCAACCTATGATGACGTCATGACAGGTTGTTATGAGATATGCACATCAAAGAGAAAACTACCGCCAGTTGCATATCCTCGTCTCACGACTTAATTAAACCAAGGTTTTGCATGTACATAATATTTTAAGAATCTTAACCACTGATAGAATGATAGAAATTTAAATTTCATTTGTTAGAGATGACTACGTTTCATTTAGGGCCGATGGAAATATACTCTCTAGAGATTCGTCGCTTTTTGACTATTTCGTTGTTCTAAATTCTACCAACCTTCCTGATAATAAAATTTGAAACTATATTATATCCAATTAGGCATGCTTATTAACAATTACCCGAGAAAGGTTTCATATAATATATCATTATTAGACCATAACTTCCTTGATCTTCGGCGTGGTATAACCAACTGAAATGTTAGTTATACCATGACTGGGACTACTTTCTTCGCCCCTCCCACCTCCTGTCCCAACAAATTCAAATCTAAAGCAGCAATTTTTAATGGCCAAATCGCAATATTAATGCCTTGCTCTTATTTTGATTGAAATAAATACATCACAATTTCAGTACATTTTCCTTTTTTTAATGTCACATAAACAATTAACATTTAATGAAAAATGTACAATCCGCCGTCATTTAGCATCCGAAGTGGTATCTGGGTCGTCAGACAGCGGTCGTTTAGATGACTAGACAGTAGTAGACGATGAACTCTGGACTTGGATCACACTACTAACAAAGGCCTCTTGTGCGGTGTTCGATCGCTTGCGTATAGCGTTACTTCTATGCCCTGTGGTCTTTGCTATGAGCTGTTCATCCACACCAAGTAGCTCCCAAGGAATGATTAGTGAAGAATCCTGAAAATATAAAAGGTTTCAAATTCATCAATAGACGTATAAATTCAGAACATATAGTTCGATTCAAATATCGTGGGATAGTATTCTGGTTAATAAAGTCGGTCGAGAGAAGGGGGGGGGGGTGTTCTATGACAGTATTCTTTAAATTAAGTTATAATTACCTTTACATCCAGCCGCTTCACATAACTTTTTGACGGCGTTCGCCAGTGTATTCCGGTAAGCAGGTGCTGCTGCATACCACATCTTTTCTGTTGGTTTAATCAATGGTCGCAGATATACCATGGGCATAGCATGTTCAGGTCTCAAACTCAAGTATTGCTGATACAGCTTCACTATTCATCTTTTAGGGTCGTCACTTCCATATGCCGTCACACACTTGGGATTCACTCTAAATTCTTTCAGTCCACGCTGATTAGATTTGCTAATTTTCTCTGTATATCTTAGATAAGGTGCCTGTTGATTTTCGCCTATGCATAACTGATCCAAAGTTAAATTACGATGCTCACCACCACTCCGCAAAGCAAAGTTTAATCCAAAAAGATACACAATCGTGTCCAGCAAAGTTTGTGGATTCAAATTTCCTAAAATACCTTGTTTCCACAAGATATTTTCTTCATCAATAGAAATTACATCAGCTTGTTTCGTCAATAATCCATTCCCTTTACTGGCACCAATTTTCATAGAGTTGTCGAGAGTATTCCTGAGCTCATTAAAAATCGGATCTGATAACAGTTTAACTTGGCGGCCAATGTTATTCAAGTGCATTTGAATGAGCAAAATCAGTTGGCGTAACGTTTTAGGTGGGTATTCATTGCCATCAGCTTTCCTGGTTTCGACAATAAACCTACTCAAACAATAACTTAGTTCACCATCGTTTAAAAAGTCTAATTCACGTGTTATGAAACTCAGTTGATGACCAGATGAATGAATGAATGAAATAGGGTTTAACGTCCTACTGTTATGCACTTAACCTGAGCTAATTGAAGACGTGCTATGAGGGAAATTTTGCCCGGGCAGCGGCGCTACGGCCTACTCTTATATCGAATTCCAACTGCCAGGGGATCTTTTACGTGCACTCCAATGTGTACACGGGAACTCGGATTTTCGTCCCATCCGAACGACTAGGCAGCTGTCCTTGTCAGGCCCTCCTTCTGTATCACTGACAATGGGAAATCACGTCGGAAAATCGAGATGAACTTTCTCGGCCAATGCAGGGATCGAACACTCGACCTCCAGGCTAGCGAACCAGCGCCTTATCCACTTAGCCACCGTGATCCCCGATGACCAGATGTATCTCCTTTTAGGATTCTGTCATTTCTAGCCTGTCTCCAGCTTTCACAGAGTCGACATGCTTATATTGTATTTTCAGTTGTTCCCGGAATAATTTTCTTCGTCAAAGATGACATCTCATCGTCGGTTATAGGTGATGCGAACCGGGTGTCCACCTCAGCTGGTTTAATTTCCACAGTTTCATCATTATCACTGCTTATATCGCTGTAGATAGGTTTAATCTTTTCATCATTTAAATACATGTTAAAATTGTCCTCTTGTGTTAATAAAGTGTCCGAATACTCCTGGTTAATTACACTTTGAGAAGGAACTGGAAAATCGTCGTAACTATCCATTATAAAAAGACACAGAACTGCAGCAAGAAGGAAACCTCTTCTCAAACTGATACACACGAATCTAAGCTCCTATTATACATGCGTACTAACTACTGATCAATGTACTTATTCTTCTTTTAAGTTATGCTCACATTGAATAATCAACGAGAACATGTTCAATAAACATTACTCAGTTGTTAACATAACTTGGCCATAAATAGTGCCGTGACGTGACAACAAGTTACACGTGCTGAAATGTCATGTAGGTCGTGTAACATATCAATAATCGTCCACAAAAGAAATAGTTCTTTGTACAAATCTAAATTAATCAGTTTAAAAGAATATATTTTTTAAAAATACGTAGTATATCATAACTGGTTAATATGGTCTAATCAGGTTAGATTATCTAACCTATACATAATTAGCAATCGACTACTCATTAATCCATTGCAATTGGTTAGTATTTGTCAAGGACTCTTGTGCAGAAGCGTAGGACGTTAAACCCCATTTTTCAGTCAAGGACTCGTTTCGGGTTTAACCTGGTTGATTAATTTATGATATGCCACGTTGGGTGTCCGGGCCCAATGGGGCTGGATGGGGTGTTTGTGTTGGTGGTAGTAACACAGATTCATGGGAATAGAAATATTTTAACCTGTTTTTGAATTAGTACATAAATTTCAAACTTCAAACGTGCTAAGATTCTCAGTCGGCTTTTTTACAAGACAAACAGTCACTACTGTCGGTACCTGATTTGTACTAGATCAAATGTGGCGGACCAGGGACATTTGCCCCGGTCCGCCCCACCAACTACTAAATCCGATCCGATACGCTATCACGCCATAGTCCCCCCCCCCCCCCCGTCAACAGAATTGGTATCCCCTATATTGCATGTTGTATAAATTTTATGTTCAGTATAAATGCGGTAAGATCTAATGGACAAGGCCAGACGTATAATTTCCTTAACACACGAGATGTAAAAAGAGTTAGCCCTAATCCTTCACCTTACATTAGCCCTAAACGACAAACCTCGGCAACAATCGTGTCTCCTTACCCTGTTTACATCTCGTGACCTTGGGGAAATATGCGTTTTGGCCTTGTCAAGTAGATCGTATACACGTATCCATGACCTACATGTTGTATGAACATAGATTACCTTATGCTAAAAAGTACAACATAGTGTTTTGGTATACATGCCCTAGTAAGTAAAACGACAGCTTTCGCCGTACAGTTTACTTCATAGCACACTGTATGGTATGTGCCCGCCAACATTAGACAAGTTGGTGCCTAAAACAATGGTCAAAAGACACAAAATGTCTACATTTTTTTTTACAAAACAAGGGCCAACACAAAGAACAATGTTTTAAAAATCGTTATGAATCTATGTACTCGAAATATTAGCACAACAGAGGTCAACATAAAGAAAATGCAAATTAAAAATGCCAGTATGTCGATTAAAGAAATGTTAAGTTTCGAGCTGATGTCCATTTTAGGCAAATTATCGCCAAATTAGGACACATAATAAATAGGGACGCTCAACACCAAATAAAGATATAGAGTAGATGAAAGCGTTAAAGCGACGGCAATTTAAATTCTATGTTCAGGGGATTAGCTTTACTTTCATCAGTTTAAAAGTCAAAAGTCATACTGCAATTATACAGAGAGATAGCGAGAGAAATGGATTTAACGTCCACTCGACACAAACGAAGTGATATGGTTTAATTTTAGTTCAGTTATTCGATGGTGTGTAGGGGTTTTTAGCAGTGGGGGGGGGGGCTAAATCTGTATTGCAGGGTTTTCTTTAAATTAAGCCTGGTTTCGATTCCCCGGTTGTACGTGCCAAGTAGTAGGGTAGCCTGTCCAATCGGGATTTCTCCAGGTCCCCCGGTTTCTTCTCACTGCTAAAATTCCTAGGAGCAAGCGAATTGCAGGGGCGGGTCTAGGAATTTTAAAAAAAGGGGGGGGGGGCGGAAATCGAGGGCACTGTTGTATTTTCAGGGCATTTGCTGTCTTATTTGCTTAACTGCAAATCAATTTCCATTTATATATTCAAATTTATAGAGGCCTATTCTCAAAACGGTGTTTGTGGTTTTTTTTAAGTACATCGAATTATGACAACAGATAGATATTGATTATTAAAACACGTTGTTTTATTTGACTTGTGTCTCACGAATTATATAATTATCACGCTGGGATGAAAATCAGGTCAGACAAGTTGAGGAAGCTCTCGTCGTCCTCCTAGTCCTACTCCCGGGCCGTAGCAAATCTTATTTGCTTAACTGCAAATCAATTTCCTTTTATATATTCAAATTTATAGAGGCCTATTCTTAAAACGGTGTTTGTGTTTTATTTGAGTACATCGAATTATGACAACAGATAGATATTGATTATTAAAACACGTTGTTTTAATTGACTTGTGTCTCACGAATTATATAATTATCACGCTGGAATGAGAATCAGGTCAGACAAGTTGAGGAAGCTCTCATCGTCATTCTAGTCCTACTCCCGGGCCGTAGCAAATCCACGGTCAACACAGGCAAGGCATTAAATAAGAAACATTGGCTAGGATTTAGTATACATTTGGTAGAATTAACCGTAGATTAAGTAAAACCAAACGTACGACACCATTTAGAGACCGCAGAACTGTGAAATGAATAGACCTACACAAAAAACCTCAAAATACCAATACTTCTTTCTTTAAACCAATTTTTGATAAATAAATAAATAATGCCGTGACAGACATGCTTTGTGTGGGCTTTTACCAAGGCTTTGCCGTTTGCCGTGGTAAATTTCGAGCGCTGAGTTTGTGCACAGAGAAGGACGACTGGGTGGCTTTCCTCGATTTTTTCTTTGCATCTGTAGCCATTTTCGGACATATTTGGGTCTGAGAAAGGGCACTTTCAGAAGTAACACTTGGATCCGCTTCTGAATTGTTTAAATATAATTGGAAGCATATATGTTAGTCCTGGGCATTAAGGCCCAATTCGTCTATATATTTTAAAATTTCAAAGAATATGGTTATACGTTCTTTGGAAAGGGTGTTAACTCTTTTTATTGGCATTGAAAAATATACTTCAGCTTTAACCAACCGGGTGGATATTATAAGTTCAGGGGATAATACATGTTTAATACACATTCGCACATAATCCATTACAATAAACTAATATATAATTTTAAAATATTTAAAATCCTGTGACCACGCATTTAAAAAGTCTTGACATCGAAGAGAAGTTACATTAGATTGCCGTCCTTCCTTCCAAACATGATCTCTTTGACAAGTTTCAATCTGAATAGGATGGTAACACAGCTTCTGTAACCCTCATTGATCTATCAGCAGCTCGTGATACCGTTGATCCTAAATTTCTTTTGAATAGCCCGTACAGATATTTTAAGATATCCCATCACATCTAGCCTGGTTTTAGTCATATCTGAGAAATAAGAGCCCAGTCTGTTCTGGTACTTTATATATTAAACATTAATCCTACTCCGATGACACACAGCTAATTGACGTTTTTAACAACAGTCAAATCAAAGAATCCTGATATCGTAGAGCATCATGTTTACAGTCA
Source organism: Patella pellucida (assembly GCA_917208275.1). Classification (NCBI taxonomy): domain Eukaryota; kingdom Metazoa; phylum Mollusca; class Gastropoda; family Patellidae; genus Patella; species Patella pellucida. Next base: position 72,970,563 of record OU795039.1, read on the forward strand.
ATTAAGCCCTGGGTGACATACAATAGTCTAAATTTGAATGATGGAAAAACTTGAGCCATGTTAGCTGGAGGCTCTATCTAACTCGAATAAACTACGAAAAATAACAGGAAAGAATACAACAATCGGTAATTCAATGATCGACCTCTCTTGTCAGCCTGAAATCCTTGGTATTTTCATTGTTGAGTCAACACTTAGTATGGAAACACGGGTTGATGAATTGTGCCGTATATGCTGCTATCATATACGTTGCATCATAGACATTCGCCATCTCACCACGGCAGGTGCTGCTGAAACATTACTTCAGACGCTAATAATATCCCGTATTTGTAATGCAAACAGTCTACACTTCGGACTAACACAAAGACTTACATATAAATTACACAGATCCAGAACAACGCTGATAGGATTTCAGCAAGAACTTCAAACTATTCATCCATAACTTCGGTGTTAAGTCTCTTTACAGGTTGCCTGTCGAATCCCGGATTCAGTATAACGTTCTGTCATTAGTGTATCAATGTCAAAACTTGCTCCTTTACAGACGGTTATGTTGAAACGAAAATGTTTGTTCTTGATATGAACTAGCTGAGAAGGGACACATACAATTTGTAGAAACACATATTTGATGTAAGTGAACACTACGTTTTTCAAGGGCACCTGTTTCTAACAAAATATTATTTCTTATCCAGATAGACCTGCCGTATAATAATCTATCTGCATACACAGTTAATGAAAACACACATTTAAACAACATTTAATATTATCTACCACATGTAAGGTTGTCCCTTCAACTTAAAAATAAATTGTTTATTGGAATTGTTGATTAAACAGAAAATTTCTTGTAGCTGTAAATTACTCGACTAATACACCAATTGGTCATATGCAACATGTTTAACAACATATCTTTCCCGCGAATTAACAATAAATTTCTGGTTAGGTAAAACGGAAACATTTTGATAGCTGTAAAATAATATATCAATTAATTTTTATGAGAAGTTTATGTCTACCATGTAATATGGAAATTTCCAACACGGTTTAAAAATATATCTGTATACGGGAATTAACAATTAATTGTTCACTAACGAACATAGATAGTTAAACAACATTTAAATATGATCTACCACCTGCCGCACATTCCTTTCACCCTAATAATAAATTCTGTATTGAAATGTTCGATTAAACGTAAACTTTCTTGTATCTATAAAATACCAGAATAATATACAAATAGTTAATTTGTATCACTGTTTTTTTTATGAATAAGTATATATTCAAGTTCATTAAGTACGTTCGATTTGACAATATTCCAAAGAACCATTTAGTGTTTCTAGCTTACCCACAAATTTTATGTGACAAGCTTATCGGAAATTTTTGAATCCAATATTGAATTCAGTTATCCCGAAAACGCTATTTTACAGGCAATGTCCCCAAGAACTAAAAGTCGCAATATTAGAAACCATTTTGATTGTTATTTTAAATTTACACTATCCTGGCTATGTGGTTAGGTAGAAACTGAACTCATCATCCTTAAAGACATATAGTACAAGTCATATTCAATGGAAACAAATGACGATTAAATAGTATTCCTCCATTCTGAAGGGTGAGCCATGTTTCGCCGGTGTACTTTTATCATTATCAAGATACATCTAGAAATATCAGATAAATCTATAATAAAATGTTCCTATCCTTTAATGTATAGGCGGTCGAACTCGGTGAATGTTTGAAATTTATCTGCAGCAAACGCGTTTTCATGCTAGACCAGCCAATGAATACAGATTCTTCAATGTCGCCCAATATACTGTATAGCCTACCTTACGTGACTTATCTAAATTACATATCCCTAACAACAAATCAATTTTCGCAGGATATCGCATCCTCCTCGCAGTGTTCCGTTTGATTAGAGCTAATCCTACTACTCCCTGCTGGACTGAGTGGGTATTATTGTCACTAATTATGACTGGTCAGTGGTCCTCTTACTGACCAATCACTGACTTCGTTACAAAGGTATTACCTTTAAAACAGAACGTTTAATTAGGGAAACTGTGTTTACATATCGTTACGTCATGGCTGCACGTTTTTTATGCTATATTAACCAGCGCATAGCAGGACATTGCAGCAAAACTAATTGCGTTACAAACGAGGCTATCGGTATTGACGTAAAGTAAACAATACTGTATGGTAACGAACAGACTTTTAACGTTTTTAATAGCTTAAATCTTTGTCCAAAATATTAAGGAAGACCTAAGATTAAACGACGGACTGTCATGTTACTGTACGTAAGTGGTAGATTTGATTGAACGAGAAGAATAGACACACTTATTTAAAAGTTCAAGAATCCGAACCGAATCCAGCAATGGCCAGAGAGGGATTTCTCGGGCCGTTGCTTCAGGAATATGAGGGTATCGGGGCCTGGCTCTCTCAGATAAAATGTTAGAAATTGAACCGCCTCAATTGCGTTTTTCTATACTATTCTAGCTCTAGTCTGCCAGAATAAGGCTTGCATCTCAAGTTTGTGGCAGAAATGTGCAAACTAAGCTTTCTCGGTTTTAAATGATAGATTACACCCAGTAGTGTTACAAAAAAGACCCACCGATTGGCCTGTTTGTCAGATATGAAGTTACCATCCAAAACCAGTGGCCAATTTGGATTTTGGCCTCTCAAAAATTTTCCCTTTGGCCAATTGGTGGGTCTTTTTTTTTGAAACACTACTGGGTGTAATCTGTACATTTCTGCAGCTTCAAATGTTACATGAAGCAGAGTGACTCCAGACAAAATGCTTTAATCAGTAGCCAATTTGGTACAAATTCGTTCTATTCAATTTAAGTAAAGTTAAAATTGGTGTGTTATTAGATTCCAGGCACTTTATTTTGCCCGAAAAAAAAGATTATCCGAAAGTTAGACCCTCTCGTTCTTACGCCTATGGTTGCGAGGGTAACGATTAGCTAACTGAACAGTCGACCTTTTTTTTCAACCTCATCTCTATTCCGTTGCATCTATGACATCCTCTCATTCAAGATCTTTTGCGTAAACCCTTCTTCAATTAGCCCAGGTTAGGTGCAGAAGCGTAGGATGTTAAACCCCATTTTATTCATCCATTCTTTTGCGTAAAGAAGAGTGGCCTTTTGACTGTAAGTTTCGGTTCGATTTTCAGGAAATTCATAATTCTGATATAAAGGTGATATTGAACGGTCGTGAAATAAGATAAAAATGGTGACCTCTAGAGGGTCCGCAAGCTTTTAAGGGTAGCTGTCGTTTTGTCAGGCAGTTCCTGTCCAATTTTCACGAAATTTGAACTAAGTCGTAATATGGCGCAACGGTGGACCTAGAGTGCCCACAACTTTAAAATTATTATGCATATATTTGTCAAGTTCAACATCGCAGGAAACCACCATCGAATGTGCTTACGCATGCTTGCAGAAAGCGTCTCTAGATCCCCAGGCGATTCCGGGGCCTAGGCGGTCCCTGGACTCTCGCCTAAAGTTGTAGGATGGTAGCCCCCACTCCCAAATCAAGAATTGCTTCCACCGGCACTGGAAAAGAAATATAAAGGATGAAGTAAATGTCACATTTTACGAGATTCTCGCTGGTTATAGGGAAAATGCCTTTTTATCACCAAATTTTGCAGCTAATATGTACATGTGAAAAATACAATTTCTTTTAAAGATTCGTTATTTCGGCACATTTCGCCTCCATAACTGCTTTTTATTTGAAGTATTTTAAAAAGAATTAGTTATTCTCCCGCCACTAAAACACACTGGTTACGAGATGTCGCTTTCCGAAACTTCCTGAAGACCGCCATATTGAGTTATGTTAATTTAATTACATTACTTCGCCTGGCCGAATTCGAATATGATGTTGTCTGACATATGTATCATGCAACCAAACTGCATTGGTTTCTTTTGCAATTTGTTTTGGGTATATATATAATTGTATGAACTTTTGACAAATTATAAACCTAAACGTACTCTATAGTCGCATAGCAAAAACATTAGTGATAAAGGTTTCAGTGATCATGCTGCTCTCCGCCTTTGAAATCAGTTACCAGTAAAAAATCTTTAAGTCACAACTAAAAACTCATTTGTTTAAAACTTCATTATCCAGATTAGAAACAAATTGTGTATGTGTGTTTTTATTGACGGTAGACTCTTTAAGTGTTGCGCTTTGGGCATGCGTATATAGGTGGATTATTAAGCGCATTACATAATAAATACATTATTATTATAACTATTACCTCCTTCGCAAGGCAAATCGTAGATAATGCCGTTATGAATGTCAAAACAAAACAAAAAGAAAGTTACAGGCCAAACAAAACCAATCGCAACTTACAATTAAAGGTGTGCCCCCACCGTGCCCACTTTTGAAAAATTAGGAATAAAGTCCTATTAAGAATTAAATGGATTAGTTTATTAAGCGGATAAGGATTAGTTGATAGTGGGTACTTGGAATGAAACAAATAAAGATATTACTGTATATATCACATTTTTTACAATTCAATAAAAATATAACATACAAATAATAATGGGATAAACATAGTTACAAGATAACACCGATAAATTGGTTAAAATTAAAAATACCATAATAGTATAACATAAACATGTCACTTACAAAGCAGTTAAATGGGCTACGCCATCGGCATACTCGAATAAAGTCTTTATACCGCTTTGAAGATCAGTTTTCAGAGTTTGAAGTCGGGTTTCAAGTTGCCGGTAATTCCTTCGCTTAGGCCGTAATTTGCCGTTGGCACACTATTGCAGTATGGCGACCCAAGAGCACGCTTGCTCATTCTTAAAGAAATCTACCTAATTGGTTTGTTGTCGTTGTACGTGGGGCCCCAGTCACATAGTCTGCAAATTGCAACACTCTGGCATCTTGGATTGGTGCATCATCAAGAGCCATACATCTTCAACCTGATGTACCGGAGTCAGCGGTAAGGCTGCAGCCTGCTTGATTATTCACATCTTTATAAAAAAAAGACTTCTACGTGACCGAAATAGTTATTAATGACAATGCCTGTACAGTGTGTAGTCGCCGGTTACAAAAGGGGATTTAAAAAAAACAACAGATAATAATGTATAATTAAGCTGGCTAATGAACTAAGGGGGGGGGGGTGCTGATTACATCAGGGGCGTGGTGACCCATGGTTTTGCATGTTGAACAAGATCCCGTCCGGGCCGCCAAAAAAACAATATTTATATGTGTGGGGGAAGGGGAGAGGGTCCCTCACTATGCCTTTGAGTAATATTCGAAATAATTGTGAATTTATGCAGTTGTGAACTGAATTTTGGATTTGTCTGTGTCATGGTTGAAAACTTTTGTGTGGACTCTGGCGCCTCTGACTGGCTACACACTGTGATCTGCTCTATCGTTTTCCTTATTAGATGTGTATATAATAAGTGACACTATATGTATGAGAGATTCAGCATCAACCTGTATGCAGACATTTTTGGATTATATGTGTGTGGAAATTTTGCAATTTTTCGTGAAATTATGCAGTTTTTTCCAGGTTTTATATTTATATTTATATATTTGACTTTTTCAACTGAATCTGGTTTTTCCATTGTACCATGGTTAAAATCCCTTGTGTTAACTCTTTGTTCGAAGACAATCAACTAGTGAAACCTAAGACAAAGAGGGGTGTTAGAGCGGGACGCAATAAACAAAGAACAATTAGAACTTTAACAACATCTACTAGACAGGATTCACTCCATAAATACAATAGAGGTGTTAATCATAATATTCTGACAAATATCACAGTACACGATCAGCAGTTTGGGGTAGTGAAATGTGATGATAACCATTCATTGTATACTAATCTCAGGAATACAACTTTAGAAGATAATAGTAATATTAAACAATCTGTTTCCCAAATTTTAAGACAGAAACCTAACAGACGAAAGAATATCTATGGTATTCCTGCACTCATCTCTAACAGACAGAGCAGTCAGCCAAGAGGTCAACTTGTACTGAACAACTTAATTAGAGTTCCAATATCCAGATCTTCAGTTTCATATCAGTCTAGCACATATTTAAAAGCAGGATTAATTAATGCTAGATCTATTAGGAATAAAACCAGTGACATAAATGATTTTATTGTAGATGAAGAATTAGATCTGTGCTCGATTACTGAAACATGGCTTAGCCAGAATTCAGATTCAGTGACAATTTCGGCTATACTTCCAGAAGGCTACAGCTTTCTACACATCCCACGTGCGTCTAGGGGTGGTGGCGTTGGACTTGTCTACAAGTCAACTTTAAAAATATCTTTGCAGTCAAATGAGGTATTCAAATCGTTTGAGTGCCTTGATTGTTTGATATCGAACCTGAACAAATCTCTGCAACTGTTAATTGTTTATAGGCCCCCAAATTCAAATAATAATGACTTTTTTGAGGAATTTACATCACTTCTTGAAACAAAGTTAATGTCAAAAGGCGACTTGTTGATACTTGGCGATTTTAATATTCACTTTGAAAACAGTTCTGACCCACTGAGTAATCGCTTTCGGGAAATATTGCTTACCTACAATCTTCAACAGCATGTCAACAAAAAGACACATAATAAAGGTCATCTTCTTGATTTTGTCATTACACGCCAAGATGAGATACATATAGATGATGTACTGGTGGAAGATACCTTACTATCAGACAATTTTCCTATCACCTTTAAAATTATAACGAAGAAGCCGCCTTTAGACAAGAAAACAATATCGTTTCGTAAATTCAAATCTCTAAGCAACGATACCTTTTGTGAAACAATTGGTACATCAAACTTTTCCGATATCCGTGAATTATGTGATGTGAATGTAAAAGCTGATTTGTATGATACAACACTGAGAAAGATCATTGATGATCTAGTTCCGCTAACCACTAAAACATTTACTGTTAGACCAGGAAATGAGTGGAGTAACCATCAAATAGCTGAAGCAAAACAAATACGCAGAAAAGCTGAGAAAAAGTGGCGTGAGACCTCCCTTCATATTCATAAAGATCTTTATAGAGAAGAGAAAAACAAAGTCAAATATATCATTGAACAATCAAAAGTTTCCTTCTACAATGAAAAAATTCAAAATAGTGCCAACAAACAGAAAGAACTATTCTGTGTTGTTAATAAACTGATTGATCATTCCTCCTCGACTGTTGTCTTACCTGATTGCACTGATAAATGTCTGCTAGCAGAAGAGTTTGCAAACTTCTTCTCCGATAAAATAACACGTATACGAACAGAACTTGATAAATGGAACAATTCCTGTGATTCTGTACTCAAATATGAGACGCCAACGGAAGTGTGCATTGACAATTTCGATTTAGTTAGCGAATCTGTTGTGTCAGATATTATTAAATCGTCAGGTCCTAAGACCTGCCCTCTTGACCCCCTTCCTACATCTTTACTAAAAGAAAACCTTAATTTATTCTTACCTGTGATTACTGATATCATAAATTCTTGTATCCAAGAACGAAAAGTACCCGATTGTTTTAAAGTTGCTAATGTCGTTCCAGTTATTAAAAAATCAACTTTAGATAGAAATGTGCTAAAAAATTACCGTCCTGTATCAAACTTAAGTTTTATCTCCAAAATTTTTGAAAAATGTATTGCCAGACAACTGATTGAACATATTGACACACACAACCTTCATGATAGTCTACAGAGTGCATATCGTAAGTTTCACAGTGTTGAGACGGCGCTTATTAAAGTGCAAGATGATATATTAAGGTCAATAGACAATAGAAACTGTGTTCTTTTAGTACTTTTAGATTTGTCCGCAGCCTTTGACACCATAGATTCTACTGTCCTGCTACAAAGACTTCAGACAGACTTTGGTGTCAAAGGCTCTGCACTTCAGCTACTTGATAGTTATCTTACTGATAGAAAGCAGAGGGTTGTTATCGGTAATGTGACGTCAGACTATCACAAGAATTTATATGGAGTACCACAAGGATCGGTCCTTGGACCCATTTTATTTACTCTTTATACTGCTCCAGTTGGTAAAATTGTTAAAAGACATGGTCTTGACTATCATATTTATGCTGATGATACCCAGCTGTATTTAAGTTTTAATCCTTTAAATGCGAATGAGCATGCTTTGAGCAAATCTAATATTGAGCAGTGTATCAATGAAATTAAATTATGGATGTCTGTAAATTTTCTATGCTTAAATGGTGATAAAACTGAATTTATTTTGCTTGGATCTAATCATAACCTCAACACCATAACTGATTCCAATTCGATTAAGATTGATGGAAATGAAATTACTCCTAGTAACTCTGTTCGCAATATTGGAGCTTATTTTGATAGTAAAATGACCATGTCTAATCACGTGAACAATATTTGTAAATCCTGCTACTTTCATATCCGTAATATTGGCAAAATTCGTAAATTTCTTACCCCGGATTCAACTAAAACGCTTGTTCATGCTTTTATTACTTCAAGACTTGATGCTTTTAACTCACTTTTATCCGGCTTACCCAATAAATTAATATACAAATTGCAAAAAGTTCAAAACACCGCTGCACGACTTATTACCCTTACGAAGAGACATGATCATATTACTCCCATACTTAAACAACTTCACTGGCTTCCCATTCCATATCGTATTCAATTTAAGATCCTTTTAACTGCTTATAAATGTTTTCATGGCTTAGCCCCATCTTATTTATGTCATCTAATTGAAAAACAAACAAATGCTCGCAGTCTCCGTAGTTCAAATGACATTTATCGTCTCAAACCAAGATCTGCTAGAATGGTTACATATGGTGAAAGATCGTTTTCATTTCTAGCCCCAAACCTGTGGAATGATTTAAAACCATCTGGTTCTGATACTGATATTCGTTCTAGCCCTTCAGTACAATCTTTTAAATGTGCTCTTAAAACTTACTTATTTAAAAAGGCTTTTGATTAGATATATATTATTTTATTATATTGCATCTTTTGGTAGTGTTTTAGTTGTTTTATATATTTTCTGTTTTACTGGTATATGATTGTAAAGCGCTTCTGAACACCGTTGGTGGAATTAGCGCTATATAAATGTTTAAATAATAATAATAATAATAATAATAATAATAATATTGGGCTGTGTGGAACATGCTACATCAAGAGACCATTTGTAGCATATCTGACTCACAGTATATTATGATTGATATTGGTTAAGCATTATAATTATAATGTTGAAAACCGCATTGAAACAACGTGAATTTTGCCATTTGCGAGGGGCAGTAGAAACTAAAAACCATAAGTGCGGCATTGCGTCCCTCTCACTTAGGCTCTGACCTTACCTTCATAGGTTACCATAAGACAGGGGGGGGGGTTAACGTCGTCTCCATCCAATCCACGTCATTCCGGGATTAAAATATTATGGTACAATGTTATTTTAATAACTCGCTTGTAACCGAGAATTACATAAAGACAAAAACTTTTATTATATGAAATGAAATGGAGTTCAATGTCGTACTGTTCAACCCCAACTCTAGGCTGTTATAAAATGTACAGGGTAATAGCTAAATCGTATAATTTATTGTTATGCGTCCTTTGGAAATCAGACACGCTCTCTTGTTATCAGATCTATATATGAAGTATAATGCAACTCAGATGTTTCTTGGGATAAATGCAATCAAAATATTGCCTGTCATTATTAACTCGCTATAGTAATGGCGAAGATGTTTATGTGATATGATAGCGCATTAAAAAAAACAAAAGCTGATTAATTTTCATGAAGCTGATTAGTTTGTTATAAAAGATAGCAAAGCAATGTCGTTTAAAGCCCCAATACCACTCTTGTTGTAACTGAATAATAGGTCCCAATCATTATTCTGGTCAACAATTTGCACTATTCTACAATATTTCAATTAAAGGGGTCAAATCTCTAACATTTGGGACCTAGAAATTGTCAAAAGTGGGTCGCAACGCATATAATACTGTAATATGAATGTATATAAACTGATTTACATTCAATGGTTTCCGTTTTTCCCCAATTTCAAATCAGTTACGTTCGGCGAAATAAGCCATGCAGTCTCAATCTTGTGCGAATTTCTCTAGCGCCTGGTTATTCCAGTCAACACACGCCGTATGGTATGTTGCAATATGTCTAGCCTCGCTCCTTAAGTCTCTTATTAAAACTGGGGCTGAAGCACACTGTGGTACACGACTCGTGTACCAATGTTTAAAAAAATATTTTATCTAAAACATCGGATATCAGAAGCTTATCTTTTCCCGGTAAATTTACATCATCAATGTTGATTTAAAATGGCCAAAATTTCGTGTTTTCGATGTTAAAGATTTTAGAGGATTTTGAGTTACGGACTTAGGTCCTTATATAAATGATACAAATTTCATCTTAAAACATCTTATATTAAAAATTGGAAAAATTCAACTACACGCCGTAACATGGTTTGAAAAGCTTTACGTAAACACTTTCAAATGCAACTTGGATTTAAACATATTTTCGAAGATAGGTTGTATTGGGTAATTTACACAACAGGTAGGACACTTAAACATTTTTTTTTCTGGACCTGTCAAGCCAGCAAGGGTGTTATTGTCCCTTTAATAATTGGTATATTGAAGAAAAACTTTGCGAATCCGTTAAAGCTCGAGTCATGTTTACACAAATGAAATGGGGTTTTTAACGTTCTACTGTTCTGCACACAGTGTGCTAATGAAAACGGGTTTTGGTTGCTTCATGTGGAGTTACTAAGTTATTCGCTCAAAAGAGGCACGGTGTCTCAGCGAGTAACATCTTTGCTCGCTGACCCGTAGGCCCCGTATTGATCCTTGTGTAACCCGAGAAAGTTCATCGAAACTTCTCGGCGTGGTTCCCCCTTGTCAATGGCACAGGGCGGAAGCCTGGCAATGGGCAACGTTTAGTTGTTCGGTGGGATAAAAAAAACATGGTCCTGAGTACACATTGACGTACTCATGAAAGAACCATTGACAGTTGTAATTCGATATAATAGTAGGTCGTAGCGCTTCTATATATGTAGCACACTGTGTGGTGTATGTCCGCCTTCATTAACCAAGTCTTTGAAGAGCGGTTGGACGTTAAACCCCATTTCATTTCATATATTCGCTTAATATCCCCGGAAGACCGCCCTTTAAGGAAAAGTCATTAGTTGGTGCATAACAGTAGGACACTAAACTCAGTTTCATTTCATGCATAGATTAAAGGGCTAATCCCGATATTGGTTTTGGGAATAAAACTGCTTAATTTTGTTTTAAAATCCCTTAAAATATTCGAGTCAAGGGCCGCACAACTACTTCAGTGTTTATGATACGTTTTCAAACGACTCAAATCCGCCAGTCTTCATCTGGAATCTGAGACTGCTGCCCCAAGGTGTATTTTGTGGTACCGGTATCTGGATTAAACCAAACATTTTTTAAAAAGATAATGTGTAGTTGAAATTTGCCTTTCTCTATCAAGTACGGCACATGGGTTATTCACTGCATAACCATTTCAAGTAACCGTAATCGGTGATAAGGTCACCCAACAAAACAATTGACCCGAAATCTTAAAAGGGTTACGTGTCCGGATAAGCAGTTTTTGCGTTCACGTCCAAACGACTCAATATTTTGAGTTGATATTTTGTGACAAGGTAAATACACCATTCCCCTATATTTTGGCGTTTTATTTTCATACATTCTCTGTTTAATTCGGGATTGTCCCTTTAAAATTCATAGAAGTCCCAGATTCAAATCCATCTCGTTAATACAAATAAAACCTCTCTAGAACAAAGAATTCATTATCTCTCATCCTCTTTTTTATTTGTTTCACGATTAGGCTACTTTATCACATAGAATAATTACGAAACAGATAACAACTTCCTTGAGCTTTTTTACTTTATTGCTAATAAACGAAAAAAACATTTATTATAAACTATATAAATATAGAACAACTACCTACTACTGCTATATATATATACTTAAAAAAACAGGCGTTTATTAACAATAGTCTAACATATTTCCTTCATAAAATACGTATGTACTTATAATAAGTAACCGCGAATGTATGATTAGATTAAAAGCAAAATGTGAGACCAATCTGTGAGGCATGACTCACTAACTAGGCAATCTCGGTGTTTGCTGATAAAGTTCCCCGTGTGCTTTCAACTGTCTATACTTATTTTAAATTCAATGTTGAGAAAGATGGGTGGGGGGTGGTGGTAACGTCCACTAGACACAAACTAGGTCATTTCGGGGCTAAAAAGGATTCAATTTTATTGCAAAAATACGCTTGCGCGTTGGGGTTAATAGCAGTAGGAGGTAACCGGAGGATCAAGGAGAAAACTCACGAGGTTGAACAGGCCAAGCAATCCAACTCCTTGTTTCGCAAAACCGAAGAATCTGAACAACGCCAGTGACATACCTTATGGAACAACGTACACGCGCTAACTATTCGGCCATCCCACCATCGTATTTCATTCGTGTAGGATGGGACAATAACCCAAATGTACGTAAAAGCACCCTTGATATCTCGTTGTTTTCTGATAAGGTTGATCCAGTTTGGTTTGCTTATAAGGATTCCAGCTTGGTTTGCTTATTTCAGTGGAAAAAACCCCGAGGTCCTATTTCCACGTTGGCATGCACGTAAAATAACCCTTGAATGAGGGTCAGATGGCCCATCTTTCTCTCATAGCACATTAGATGACGTGCCCGTCGTTGCGAGACTGGTTTCTTATTGCCGATATATAACCGTTTCAACTGTTCGAAAACGTTCATGAACCGGAGGATCTGGAGAAAACCCATGAGGTTGGAGAGGCGACCCTACTCTTGTCACGTACAACCGGGGACTCGAAACCACACCAGTTGACTCAAAGACAGACCTTATGATATAGCGCGCACGGGCTATTCATTCGGTCATTCAACACCCCTAAATCTCTTGTATAATAAGATATTATAAAATAACGGAAACACCGTTCTGCATTATAACGATCCAATGAATAATGATAACAGTTCATCATATCGATAAATGAAAAATAATTATGTTTCAACGGGGAAATTGGGATATATCATGAAAGTGGTGATTTGATTTTAACATACAATTATTTTAAAATGAAATATATGTTTACGATCTATTTGTTAACTATTAAGTGTCGGGGATAGATGAAGATATCTATTAGGCTATTCCATTTATGTGGCCTTTCGCAATTCAATACCCGCACGACTCGAGAAAGACAAAATTGCGGATGTTTAAGACTAGCGTGTCAATAAGGCTGACGATAGTGCCTAAAATATTATACCATTTCGGAGCTTATGCATATACTATATACTCCCCCACACCCCCACGACTACGGGAAGGTGAAGTGTGTTTTAAACACAAATGAGAAAGGCCGAGGATACTTGCTGATATGTAAGACCTTATAACGTGTCCAAAACATTATACAGCTTGACCGGAGGACCCCCATACCCTGAGGTCCGGACTTGTTTCAAGTCTCAAGGTAAACCTAGCACTGAGAAGTACACCCGGCACCTTAAGCTCGATTCATCACATTACTTACCTGTAAAGAAAACAGAATGGTCAGATAAAAAGGTGGATTCTCACTTATGCTGTAAATAAGTGGCCTTTCTTTGACTTCTTCGATTACAATATTGTCTTGTTTATTAAATCCCGCGGTTCCATTTTCATTTAATCCATTTTCTCCTGGATTGTTCCCATTTTCAGCTTCTTTCGCTTTATCAAGAGTAATGTAACTAAATTCATATTCTTCACCTTTTGTGGCGTCTTTGTTGTGTGTTCCGTTTGAACTGCTATTTACACAATGTCGGGCATTTGGTTCAGTGTTTGACTGAGACTGATCACATCTCGCTGAAACTTCACCCACATCCAACTCACACGTAAAACCCTCATTCACTCTCCCTGTACCCCCATTACTCCCAGAGATTTCTGTCATGTTTAAACATTTCACAGGTTCCCCATCTTCTTTCGACCGGCTCATAGTACTAATTGTATTAAACAGCCGAAGTTACGTAAGCCCACTAAAAACCTCCAAATGTTACGAAACTAACTTATACAATAAATATTTACAGAACACCCTCACCTTTATAAACTTTGGTCTAAAAAACAAAGTTAAAAGAAAAAAAAGATTAACTAATAAATTGGTACTTTGTTCAATTACCGGCATACGTGTTACTCCGCCATCAAAGGCGATATAAAAGGTTACGCGACTTTTGCTAATATACGGTTTTGCTAGGCGGATGAGGTTAGTGATATACGTTTATATATTATATTATGCAGGATTAAATATTATTTTGCATTTCTTTTAAAAAATCGCTGATAAAAGTAAGCCAGTAACCAAGTTTCTTTGAGGATGTAAATTTTACCACCACAGACAAGGTCGTAAGAGAATAGTAGATGTGTAATATAAATATATTGCATCTTTTTCTAAATAAAAAAAGTAAATATTGCCTTTAAGATAATATATTAATAACTGTGTGCCCTTATTAGACTTTATATAGACATGTTATAATATAGGCGATCCTTACTATAGAGACAATTAAACTTCAGATGGCGTGTGGTTATATCTTATTGAGTGACTTCCCTTATCTATAATTGGCCTTTTACAATCCGACATGTCCGTGGTTTTTCGTATCTAATTGGAACACAATCGGGGTATAACAAAAAGGTATGATCCAGCTAATATCAAGCGGAAATGAAATTAAATAAAATATGGTTTAACGTCCTACTGTTCTGTTCCGTACTGCGCTAATGAAGACGGGCATACGACATACATTGTGCTATTATAGGGAAATGTTGCCCGGACAGCGGCACTACGACCTACCCTTAAATCGAGTTTGAACTGTCGCGGGATCTTTACGTGCACGCCAATTTTTACACGGGAAATCGGTTTGTCGTTCCATCTGTACGACGAGACAGCTGTCCTTGTCAGACCATCCATCCTGCATCACTAACACAAGCCAGGTCATTCTAAGAATAACACATGGTTCGATTTTATTTCAATAATTCGCTTGCAATACCATTCGACCCCCCCCCCCTCAATAACATGGGTGTTGGCTTAAAAATCGTGATTTTAAAGTCTGATTTCTACTTGACAGTGGAGCAGGACACAGTTCCCGCCAAGGAACATTGTCTTGTCTATCGGATGGGGATAAAAGCTGACGTCACGTTGCAATGCACCTTAAAGTACACGCGAAGGTTGGAATTCGACAAAGAGTAGATGGAAAGGGCGCTTTGCAGGCGAAGGTTTGTAAATTGCAATTCATGATTGTTTAAATACTAAAGTACAACAGACATGCGCGTAGATCCCGATGGGGACACCGGGACAATGCCGCACCAATATCTTTAGTGGTTGGGACATGATATACTGTGTTCCTACAATTATTTACGACCGATGTTTTGCTTACTGTTAATTTTTGAAATTGAAATGATTCCAGAGCTTTAATTGACATTTCAAAAAGTGTTGGTCCCAGGAACTTGAAGCCAGGGTTCTTGAAGTTGTACAGCTGCACCCGGTGACCGATTATTGTTTTAAACAGGGAATACGTGATAATTCATATTATAACATTCAATAATTAAAATATTCCGTAGGGATTATAATAATATGTATATCATGTAGGTGTGCATACCTGATACGCTGGGTATTGAAGGGTTAAAACGTGTTGCCAATTTCCGTATTACAAAAATTAGATACAAAAAAAATATGAATTAATTGAGAGAAGACATCGCAGGTGATATTTGGTAAATACATTGTATACAAAAGTCAACTGATCAAGAGAAAATAATCCCATAGCCAGCTCGACAACAAGGAATTCAACATGGCGACCGGTGGCATTCTGTTGTTCGGTCAAGTTTGTACTATGGGTGTACTCTGCGATTATTGGCATCGCTCTGTTTTCAGTTGATAATTGGTGGTATAGAAAAGAACCCAGGTCCCGGCCCATCAACAAGACAAGCCAAAATCTCGACTACTGGGAACTTGTCACACAGAAGTCAATTGATGATGTCATTAGCAATGAAGAAATTAAAGGTATGTTCTCAAGTTTATCACAACAAATCAAGAAATCTACAGTGGTTCTGAGAATAGAAATTCAGGAACTGAGACACGAAGGCTCGGAAAATCACAAAACAATGAACAAAACGGTTGAGAAACTAAAGGGTGAAAACCGACTCTTATTAACGAAAGTGCAGTATTTAGAGAACCAAAATAGGAAAAATAACCTTATATTCTGGGGTATAGAAATATAAGTTAAATCGAAAGTGAAGAATTTTAAAATGAAGTACGTACACAACTCAAATTCTTGTCAGGGAAAAAATGAACATTTAATGAACCAATTGAAATTATTAAAAACTAATATATCAAATCTGAATCTGAAGATTAAAAGACAAGAGAAAAGTACTTGTAGATTACAGTCGACGATTATTGAAATGCGTAAAATAATTACTTCTTATAAAAACAAGAAGACTGTACACACCAATGAAAAGGGAGTTCAGTGTAATACTATAAAAGAAGAAATTAAGCAACTTAACATCCAGGCTGATTATCTACTGAAAGCTCGATACTATATAAAAGTAATATTACATCAAAGTGGTTGGAAGAAAGAGATAAGACAGAAAAAGATAACATCATCAAAAATGCAAGAACAAAGTCAAGAGAAAAAATAAAAGAAATAAAGGACAGGAAATTGGTATTATTAAACGACCAAATGACCAAAATAAGAGAAAGACAAACTTACGTTACAGAAACAAAAGAAAAGAAGCAAGAAATCTTAAAACAGGTAGAAGATAATTATTTGAAATATGGTTTATGGAATACTTCTCATAAAGTTGATCAAGAACTGACAAAACAAACAACAAAACCCCCAAAAGTAACAGCTTTAAAAGAACAAATAAATATTTGCAAAAATTAATTCAGATTTCAAAGAAATATAAACATCTTCTCCAAATTAGTTCCCATGGTAAACCATTTGATGCAACTGGTGAACTCCAGGTTCCTAAATTAATTTGAAATAGACTACCCGGTATATGACAGAAATCGATGGCAAGTAAAACAGTAGTTATTTCCCTTTATATATTTTAGTAATATCTCCCCTGGATTCATAACCAAACAAATTTATAATTTTTGTCAGGGTCAATGAAACTTTGTCAAATTTATATTCCGTCGGTGATTGGTCTAAAACAAAACCTACCGTCTTGCGGGAGGATAGTTTGGAATAGCCTTTAAAGAAAATTCAAAGGCAATTAATCTAAGCCGTAAGCCGTGAAAAGAACCGCTAAGATTATTGATCCTACAGACGAAAATGCTTTTTTTAAATAAACAATTTTAGATTTTGATTTCATTTCGAGATTGCATTTCTCAAAAAAAAAAAAAAAAATAGATGTAGGGTTCTAGTTGGCCAGTTAATTTGCCTTCGTAGATATAGGCGATATATTCTAGTATACATGCAAGAAGTATAATTTAGAAATTAATATTCACTCAGGAAGTCTGAGCTAAGCTACTTTATTACTGGTAATATATTCTTTATTGAGCAAAGATAATTTTATCTTTCATACAATTGTATAAATGTTTAGTCAGGTTAGTTGCAGTACTTTATTAGTCTGTTCCCACTCCACATGAGTTTTATGGCTAGTCTTTTGTCTTAAGCTGCAGTCAGCTGCACATGTGTTTCTTTGTTTTTATAACTTTTAATCTAACACACATACAAACTATTTTGTTTAAAAATTTCAGTTGAACAAAGTTTACCTCCAACAAAGGATGCACTAATTCTTCACATTAGACGGTCAAACTATCAAGCTGCTATATACCGAAACAATATTTCACCACCGCTTCCATCAGAACATGGATGGAATATAGAAAACAATGATATCAGTGTTAAATGGATGTCATTAAATACAGCACCAGAGGACATTTTGAAGTATGTACATTGTATTTGTACTGCAAAATGTGAATCAAAAAGATGTTCGTATAAAGTTGCTGATCTATATGGATGTTAAGACTGTCAAAACTCCAAACCTACACCCACAGAAGTGGCTATGGATGATAATGATGTTGAATGTATATATTGTTATCAATACATATTCAATAAAATATATATATTTTTTTCATTATTACATCAACAGATATTGGTTTTAAATGTTTTATTTTTTCCTTTTCTTTAAAATGATTTTCTATCCCCAATTCTTTGTGCACCTTTAACCTGGCATTACTAAAATTAAAGCAATATATTGGAGCATGGAATTTGTCCTCAGTTGAATGCTAAATTCTCCCATAGTTTATAACTCTTACATCGGGTTTCTTTTTTGTGCCTGTCCCTTGTGATCGCCTGAAGTTTACATATACTATTCAAAAAAAAGGAGGGGATATTTGATTAAAGTCACCTAGTGAAACCATGTTTCTGGGCATTTCTCAAGACTGTCGGGAATGGAACATACAACCTTTAAGGGTACAGTTAAATTCTAGACGAACTGCATTATGACTGTTTAGATTTAATGAACTGGATTTCTCTTTCAGTATAAACTTTTATCATAAACAATGTTCATCTTAATTAAGTATAATAATTAAACTGACATATAAACGAAAAATCAGACAGTGATTTATAGTTCACACATGCCACAGGTTAAATTGAACTGTGCATGCAATAATTAAAACAGAGTATAACTCACTAATCAATAACTAATACCCAATCCGCTAGAATTAATCTGCTGGCAAAGTGAGAACAAACCGTCCCGTTGTCGAGGACTGTAAACGATTGATTGGAATTCGAGTCAGCCACCTTAATTAGACTATATTTGTCAACTTAGAAGTTGCTTTGTTCACCCGCTGTAATAGCAGGAAAACGTGTTTGCAGCCGTAAAATATTTCAAAATTTTCACTGTCATCGAGTTCCTACGCCTATGCCGACAACGGCTTCACGGGGGTAAAGCTTGTCTGGCATCGGGGAAAACGGTCCGTCTGATGCGGTGGAGGGTCCGAAAACACGGCAAACAGCTGTCAGTTGGACACTCTACCCAATGACTATGAGTCATTGCTGACCTAAATCTTTCACTTTTTTGCACTGTTAGCCGACACCGGTTAATACCAGTATTAATACAGTGCACTTTAATTTCATTAGAAATATGATTTGCGAATTTTGCTAAAAAAAATAAAAACTTAATTATATTATAGCAAAACAACGACAGTGATCTATTAAATTCTCATTAAGGTCACGTATATTTACTGTTATTCGCTATTTACTAGATTTTCATTGGCTGAGAGCTCGCCGTCTCACTGCTTTATTTGTTTAAAACGTTTCTGGCACATAAATTATTTGACTGTGGCAGTTTTGTTTACAACACATTGCGGTTATTTCTCGATTAAACACCTTACTAAAGGCTTAGTCACACTAGTGGATTTATCCTGAGGTTTTATATCCATAAGCTAAATCCTTTCATGTGACCGGGAAAATTTGTCCTATAGGCAATAGATTTTCTGACCTACGGACAAATCCTTAGGTTTAGAACAAGTCCTATTTTCGTAGGATTTGTACTGTGAATTGACCAATCAAATGGCAGACGTCTATATCAACCGGGCCGAGACAGAGAATTTTTTTTTCAATCGCCAAAGCGGGCTGTGGTCTATTCAGTCCAAATATTACCATAAGGCCCTGTATCCATAGGCTATTCCCTTGTGGCGTGTTCCCTTGTGGCGTGTTCCCTTGTTCCCTTGTGGAGCGCCACAGGGAGAATGAACCATTGTTTTTTAACGTGCCCGTTCCCATAGGATGTACCCAGGGAACATGTGGCCTCGTGCAGGGAACATGTGGCGTGTGACCGGGAACACAGACAATGAACATGTCAATTCTTTTGCAGCTGCACTAGAGGGAACACGTCGTTACGAGTGCAATATTGTATGGAAACTTGTGTAAAATTCATCCAGTTCATCGCGAGTTCCAAAAAATGGCCGAACCCAGCACCATGGTCGTTGTCTGAAAACATGTTATCTTCTAAGATGAGGACCAGCGAGGAAAACAAATGCAATCAGTACCTGATCAGGGAGGGAAGGGGGCATAGTGGGGAAAATGTCCCGGGCTCCCCACATATAAGCAATAGCGGCATCCTCCTCCCTCATCCTTCCGATTTTCAGTAGTTGAGTTCATCGTCGAGCTATCAATAAAAAAACGGTTCGCATAATGATAGTTGTGTCTTGTGTTAATTTGCTTTCTCATCAACGTTTTCGTTTACCTATATTTCCATCGTACATTGAACACGCCACAAGGGAACAGCCTATGGATACGGTCGGGTACAGGGTCGGGTCACAAGGCCACAACGCCACAAGGGAACACGCCACAAGGGAACAGCCTATGGATACAGGGCCTAAACGAGAGAAAAGATAATCTTTGTAGTTTCCTTCATATTTACATTTCTGGTATTACTGATCACATGACCAAAACCTATAGGATTTTACTTAATGTATGATCATAAAAACCCAGAGGATTTATCCTTTAAGACGTTCGCTAGGATTTGTCTTAAAGGAAAAATCCACTAGTTTGACTCAGCCTTTACTGTGCCAAACAGTTTAATGTAGATTAACGTATGTAGATGTGCTATTAGTCTGAATATTGAATAGTACATGTCTTTATTATTTACAGAATAGAGTGCATTGATATAATAGTACATGTCGTCTTTATTATTTACAGAATAGAGTGCATTGATATAATAGTACATGTCGTCTTTATTATTTACAGACATGTATCAACAGCATTCTAAATATAAACGCAATGACCGAATTGTCAAATAAAACTGGCCACACTGATCCTTGGTTGCGGCACGTGTATTCGTTTTTAGTCAACACAAAATGTGTGTATGTAATAATTTATTTATCTATACGGATATTGAAGTCTAACCTGACGCCAACTGTGCACATTAAAATGGTTGATATGCCAGCCCTCTTGAAGGCTGTTTTGAGGAGCTGAGACTCAATTTCTGCGTCATGCCTGGCACACACAACCTATCCTACTATTAACATCACGGACAATGATGCCGTTTTGACATTAATAGTTGCTGTTTCAAAAAAACACCTCTCAGGTATAACATATTGCGAAATTTAATTTGCTTTCATTTAATAAATCAATTATATTAACATGCTAAAAAAATCAAATAAGGTGCTTATTTATACGAGCAACCCCCCCACCACCATATTTTTAAAAACCTGTCATCTATACTAATGTCCAAAAGAACGTATACGCTGTGCATTTCGTGCTGCATCAACCAAAGTCTTTTTCCATTATATGCGGTATATGGGTACAATTTCAATTTGTTTCACCTTTTTTTGCTTAGAAATGTTGAGTTTTGACACAAGAGACAAGCTCAGCAATGTTTTATCAACTGTTTTTAAACTAAACAAACTTAGTCACATTGTTAGTGTGTATACTTTCTTTTGTGGGAAAATGAACTGGGGTTTAACGTCCACTCAACATAAACTAGGTCATTTCGGGACTAACATGTGGTTTAAATTTATTTGAATAATTCGCTTGCACGTAGAGGGTCTTGGGAGTAAACCTACGAGTTTGGACAGGCGACCTTACTCCGTGCGACGTACAACCGGGGATTCGAAACAACGCGTGACTCAATGACAGGCCTTATGATACAGCGCGCACGTGCTAACCATTCGGTCATCCAGTCCCCATTACTTAAATAAAGTAAAAGCATGTAATTCCAAGGCTGTTGGCTCTCCAGAGGGCGCGATTTAAAAGAATTATGTTTTCCAAATTCGGTGCAAGTAATTATTAAATGAGAAAGGATTGGCCCTATTTTCCCTGTCTATCTCTTGCAAAATGTCGAAATATAATATCTTGCATGGCAACCATGGTTATATAATGTAACACATTGATTAAAAACAACCCCTATTTCTGTTTTGTTTTGTTTAGCTAAAATTATTTACACCGGACCATCAGCTGTAAAAAAGATAGTAAGCTGGCACTGTCAGGCAGGATACGCCCACATTTTCGAGAGATGGATAGAGGACAAGCAATACCGAAAGTGATTTTCCTACAATCAAAGGCAATAATTCATTAAGTTACAATTTGATATGCGCAAATATCGAAAAGAATCAAGATCTTAAGGTTATAAACATGCATTTCAAGTTTCATTAAAATCGAATTACAATTGTGACCTCTACAGGGCCCACAACTTTAATATGCCATATTTTTACACTGTTCGCGTACAAACGGCGGCCATTTTGTCTGGCAATTATGGTCGATATTCTAGAAATTCGAACTCAACCTTCCGTAGGGTGTAATTGTGATAAGAGTCAAACGTTTTTTTAAAATTAGATATTAATCGTGACCTCCAAAGGGACCATAGGGAGTTTTTCGGACAATCGGGGGCCATAATTCAGGAAGATAAGATCCGATATGCGCAAATGTCGAAAGGAACCAAGATCTTTGGGTTATAACCATACATTTCAAGTTTCATCAAAATCGAATTATAATTGTGACCTAACAGGGTCCACAACCTTGATATACCATTTTTTAACAGTATTCGCGTACAAACGGCGGCCATTTTGATCCGATGTTCCCGAAATTCGAACTCAACTTACCTTAGGGTGTAACGGTGGCATAATCAAACGTTTTTTCAAATCAGATAATAATTGTGACCTCCAGAGTGACCACAAGCTAAACAAAGGTGATTTGCGTATAAACAGGGGCCATAATTCAGGAAGTTACGATCCGATAAGCGCAAATAGCGACAGGAACGAAGATCTTTGGGCTATAACCATGCATTTCAAGTTTCATCAAAATCGAATTAAAATTGTGACCTCTACAGGGTCGACAACCTTGATATACCATTTTTTAACAGTATTCGAGTACAAACGGCGGTCATTTTTTATGGCAATTTTGATCCGATTTTCCCGAAATTCGATCTCAACCTTCCTTAGGATGTAACGGTGATATAATCGAACGGTTTTTTTTAAATCGGATAATAATTGTCACCTCCAGAGGGACCACAAGCTAAAATAGGTGATTTTTCGGACAATCAGGGGCCATAATTCAGGAAATTACGTTTCGATAGGCGCAAATATCGACAGGAACCAATGTCTTTGGGTTATATACGTGCACGTCAAGTTTCATCCAAATCGGCTCAAAGCTGTGACCTCTATAGGATCCACAAGCTAAAAACGTGGTTTTTCGTAGAATCAGGGGCCATAATCCATGAAGTTTCGATCCGATACATGCTAATATCGAAAGCAGCCGAGATCTTTTGGTGATAAAGCTATATTTCAAGTTTCATCAAAATCGGACAAGAATTGTGACCTGTAGAGGGTCCATAAACAATTGTGGACGGACGGACAGGGGCGACGACATAATACGCCCACATGAAAATGTGGGCGTATAAAAACCCCAACAAAATTTAAAAACGATGGTAAAAGGCCAAACTTTAGACTTACTTGAAAAGCAAACATCATAGTTAGGTGAAATGGTGGATTTTCACTTATGTTATAGATAAGTGGTCTTTCTTTTACTTCTTCGATTACGATATAGTCTTGTTTTTCACCGCTTTGTAAATTAATTGTGCTGCCTTTTTGTACGATTTTCGGATCAGGCTCGCAAATGTCACCTGAAAAACCCTCGTTCCAATTCCCGGTATCAGCACCCATTGTACGATCTGGAATATTAGCCATAATTAAACGCTGACTTATTAGAATCTACCCTTAAGAATTAAAAACCAAACTTAATCAGAATCAATTTGAATGCTGTTCCGTCAAAGTTCTTTGCGGCAATAAATTCGAAGCTTTTCAGAACAGCGTTATTTAAAGTAGTGACGAAGGCATTTACAATAAGGTCAACGTTGCGTGACCGAATTTTCAGAAAGAATAAACACGAAAAAGGCTTTGTCGAATCAGGTCATGGTCATGATGCATTATTTAAGAATGAATGAAATGGGGTTTAAAGGGGAAGACCAACGATTTTCAACAATCTTAAATATATATTTATAAATAATCCCCTCTGAAGTACACACAGCAAAAAAGTTCTTGTAAGTGGGATACTCTAACATTTTCAATCAGATTACAGCTATCTGGAGTAATAACCCAGTCCAAAATATGGCCCGATTTATGAGTTGAAGTAATTATGTGTTGTGTTAAACTATGAGTCTTTAACAATCTAATAGTCTTTTTGGAAGCTAGATTTTTGGGGTCATCAAAGTGAATGTTGAAGTCTCCCAGAAAAACTGTATTTGTTTTATGATTAGTTAGTAGGGTCTCAAATTCATTAAGAAAATCAGTAATTGTTGTTTTATTCTTTTTTGATGGCGGTGGACGGTAAATACACACTACGTGAACACATATATTTATTGCACTGACTTTCAGATTGAGTGACTCAAAAGTTTGATAGGTATCAAACTGCTTCAAGAATTCAATATTAAGAGAACTGTGAAAGATTATATTTACCCGGTTAAGAAGCTATTTTTGGAGAGCAGATTCCGCACCTATATATAGGCCGCGCCTAGCTGTAGCTCTCATATGACGCTATAGGTGAACGGGAGGCGGGGGTACCCCTCAGAAAGTTTCTGATATCAACCCTACGGTTTTTCAGTTTGGGAAAATCTTCTGATATCATCTTCCCAAGGGGTAACTACCGCCCAATCCACCCTTTAGGGAGTTGATATCAGATTATTTTCTGAACAGTGCCCCCTGTTGCTAAAGGGCTCATTCGATTTTTTTTTGTTTATACCATTTTTTGAAGCCACCCATGTCTCCTTCAAGAATGTATAAACAATAATCGGTGAACTTTTTTTTTTACCCTATGAATATTTCAACGCACGTGTGAATCCATGGTTTGTCATAAACTTTTAATCCTTCTCCGTATTCTATATTTTTGCCACTTTTATTTGATGCTCTACCTCCAAACTGGGATATTAAACCACGTGACTCTCTTGTTCCTAAAATATAGAAAGAGTATAAATAGATGGTTTAGTTTAACCTCTACGAATAATACGAATACGTTGAAAACTACGAATAATAGCATTCGCCGCGGAACACACAACGGTAAATTCATGTCCCCGAAGCATCATCTAACCGCTACTTTAATACTGGGCAATTCCCGAACTTATTCGCACGTTGTGTTTACAAGTGACCATGATTAGCATTGTCCAATCAGAGGTCGTGGCACATAAAACGCTGTAAACAAAAAGAATAGACAAGTTTACAGCAGTTGAAGTGTTGTTTTTGTTCAATTGAAAAACTTAAATTTCATACATACTCTGTTCAAATTGGGATAGTGCCTTTAATAAATAATTAACGTACCTGTGTTAATGCCACCTGTGTTTTGGTCAAACAAATTTGGTCCCATGAAACCTGCCAAGATACTTATACCAAGAATAGCTACATTTCTGGTACTGTTCATATCTACAAACTGCAACTGGGACAGAATGATTCCAAAGAAAACAGCAAAATAAAGATCATGGTGCCTCCTAAAACACTGTGAGGTATGGAAGCAGAAGAATATGGTAACATTCAATTTTTGGAAGTATTAATCACTAAAGATGGAAACAGCCTTAAAAACATCAGTATACCGTAAACCAACTCACACAGACCAATATATTCATTTCAACTCAAATCACCCCATTAACTATTAAGAAGTCTATCGCTTCAACTCTAACCAAGCTCGCTACCACTATCTGTCAAGCAGATTCATTACTACAGAATTAACTCATTTACGGAAAGTCTTCGCCGAATTTAATAATTACCCTGCACATTTAGTAAAACAAGCCATTAGAGAAGTAACTAATGACAATGCTTCTCTAGAGGCAAAACAATCCAAAACATACTGTCAGCAAATTGTAAAAAAGAACAGACGAACCCACCACCACCCATGGGTTGCATTTACGAAATAACCTGCTCAACAACAAAAAATACATAGGAGAGACGAAGCTTTCGTCCGTTGGATAAAAGAATCAAAGAACACGAATCCTTAGCAGCATACAATCAATCAGCCGTGGCAGAACATCTTAGTGATAAAAGACGACACCGTGTGAATTGTGACTTGACGCGAACGCTAGCAGTAAATCAACACCATCCTTAGCAGCATACAATCAATCAGCCGTGGCAGAACATCTTAGTGATAAAAGACGACACCGTGTGAATTGTGACTTGACGCGAACGCTAGCAGTAAATCAACACCAGAAGAAAATCAGAACAATTCTTGAAGCTATTCATATCAGAAGGAACCAGTCTGAAGTCAATCGGGACATTGGAGTATATCTACCACACGCATATTACTCATTAATCTTAAAACCGTCTTATAAATCGTTATGTGTAAATGTGAGGGACTTACTGTGGTCATAAGTGTGTGATGTTTTATAACTTTATCTCTTTTCAACAATCACCATTCCTTGTGAACATAACAGCTCTCGATGATACAAACATTTGGTTTATAATATTGGTCTGTGATTTTTACGTATTCAAGTTCTAAACACCCCCTATGAGCTGCCATCCACCAATATTATTGCATTTCGGGTTTCATTTGTGGTTTACGTACTCCTTATAATCATTTAACAGAGTCATATATGTTTATCCCCCCTTTTATTATGGTTTGTAACTCTGAATAAGTCAGACCACTAGATATATTTTTGTTATAATAATTTATGATTGGTTACATCTTGGTGTCTAATGGAGAGGGTGGTTAAAGGTGTCAACTATAACATGGTTTCTCATTATAAGTGTTTTAAATAAATTAATCTTTATATATTCTTTAAAATAGGAAGGGGTTTAATTATGATAGATGTTGTTTTAGTATGTATTGTACATTTCACCCCTTTAAGGGTTTCTCATTATTATTAATAACGGTTTACTTAGGTATGACTTTGAGTGGCTTCGGCCTTAATCTGTTAATTGTTAACTATTTGTTCCATTCATAGCCATGGCCATACACTGGACCTTGTGATAACAAGAGAGGACAGTCCCCTTGTTCGAAACCTCCATGTTGAGGATAAATTAATATCAGACCATTTCCCTAACATTTTCAACTTGCAGATCTCTAAACCTGCTTATCTCTCGAAAACAGTCACTTATAGAAAACTTAGAGATCTAAATAAAGATATTTTCCTCAGTGCCCTCTCTAATAGTGACTTTTCTGATATTCAGTTTCTGGATTCTGTTGATAAAAAAGCTGAAGATAGTCCATCTTAACCATTATATTAAATGATCTAGCTCCTGAAAAAACGAAAACCTTCAAAATTCGACCAAACTGTGAATGGTTTAACAGTGATATTTTAGACACCAAACGTCTCCGTAATAAAGCTGAGCATGTATGGCGTGAATCAAATCTAACTGTCCATAAAAAATATGTTCAAAAGCCTCAAAGTCAAATTAAACCACATGATTTAAGATGCTAAGAAAATGTTTTACTCTGAAAAAATTGATTCTAGTCATAATAAACAACGAAACATCTACAAAATCGCAAAGTCTCTGTTGAATCCTTCGCACGGTAAAACTACACTTCCAGATACTGATTCAGTAGAACAGTTACCCGAACGATTTTCTCTCTATTTCTGTGATAAAATACATAAAATTCGCCAAAATTTAGAATATGAAAGCAATACTGTAATAACCACTCGTTCCTCAAAATCGTTATTCAGCAGCTTTCGTCAGTATTCAAATGAAGAAGTGTCAAAAGTTATATTAAAGTCAGCATCTAAATCCTGTTTGCTTGATCCTGTACCAACTACATTTCTGAAGACGTGTTTGGACGACTTTCTACCAGTTATTACTAATATTTTTAGTTCTGCTATTGGCGAAAATACATTTCTAAATATATTTAAAACAGCTGTTGTTTTTATACGCCCACATTTTCATGTGGACGTATTATGTCGTCACCCCTGTCCGTCCGTCCGTCTGGACGTCCGTCCGTCCGTCCGTCCGTCCGTCCGGACGTCCGTCCACAATTGTTTGTGGACTCTCCACAGGTCACAATTCTTGTCCGATTTTGACGAAACTTGAAATATAGGTTTATCCCAAGAAGATCTCGGCTGCTTTCGATATTGGCATGTATCGGATCAAAACTTCATGGATTATGGCCCCTGATTGTACGAAAAATCACGTTTTTAGCTTGTGGACCCTATAGAGGTCACAATTTTCAACCGATTTTGATGAAACTTGACATGCATGTTTATAACCCAAAGATCTTAGTTCCTTTCGATATTTGCGCCTATCGGAACGTAATTTCCTGAATTATGGCCCCTGATTGTCCGAAAAATCACCTATTTTAGCTTGTGGTACCTCTGGAGGTCACAATTATTATCCGATTTGAAAAACCGTTCGATTATATCACCGTTACACCCCAAGGAAGGTTGAGTTAAAATTTCGGAAAAATCGGTTTACAATTACCATACAAAATGGCCGCCGTTCGTATGCGAATACTGCTAAAAAATGGTATATCAAGGTTGTGGACCCTGTAGAGATCACAATTTTAATTCGATTTTGATGAAACTTGAAATGCATGGTTAAAACCCAAAGATCTTGGTTCCTTTCAATATTTGCGCATATCAGATCGTAACTTCCTGAATTATGGCCCCTAATTATACGCAAAATCGCCTTGCTTGAGCTTGTGGTCCCTCTGGAGGTTACAATACTTATCCGATTTAAAAAAACGTTTGATTATATCACCGTTACACCCTAAGAAAGGTTGGGTTCAAATTTCGGTAGAATTGGACCAAAATTGCCATACAAAATGGCCGCCATACGTACGCGAAGACTGTTAAAAAATGGTATTTCAGGGTTGTGGACCCTGTAGAGGTCACAATTTTAATTCGATTTTGATGAAACTTGAAATGCATGGTTAAAACCCAAAGATCTTGGTTCCTTTCGATATTTGGGCATATCGTATCGTAACTTCCTGAATTATGGCCCCTGATTATACGCAAAATCGTCTTTGTTTAGCTTGTGGTCCCTCTGGAGGTCACAATTATTATCCGATTTAAAAAATCGTTTGATTATATCACCGTTACATCCTAAGGAAGGTTGAGTCTGAATTACAGGGAAATCGGACCATAATTGCCAGACAAAATGGCCACCGTTTTACGCTAATAGTGTTCAAATATGGTATATCAAGGTTGTGGACCCAGTATAGGTCACAATTTTAATTCGATTTTGATGAAACTTGAAATGCATGTGTATAACCTGAAGATCTTGATTCTTTTCGATATTTGTGCATATCAAATTGTAATTTAATGAATTATAGCCTTTGATTGTAGGAAAAATCGCTTTCGGTTTTGCTTGTTCTCTATCCATCTCTCGAAAATGTGGGCGTATCCTGCCTGGCAGTGCCAGCTTACTATCTTTCCATTAATTAAAAAGCCGAATCTGGAGCGGGTACATCGTATGTCAGCGAAAATAACTTAATGGAGGAATTTCAGAGTGCGTACCGACAATTTCACAGCACTGAAACAGCTCTTGTACGTGTTCACAACGATTCTCGACCTGTCAGCTGCATTCGATACTGTCGATCACAATATTCTACTCAGAAGATTGGATCTGAAATTTGACATAACCGACAATGCATTGAAACTATTAGAATCCTACATTACTGATAGAAAACAGAGTGTTTCTGTGAATGGCATATCATCGTCACAAAGATCCCTGGCATATGGTGTTCCCCAAGGTTCCGTCCTCGGTCCCCTGCTATTTAGCTTATACACTAAACCACTGGGTGTAATCGTTAGAAAGTACGGTCTATCATTCCACTTATATGCGGATGATACCCAACTTTATATCTCATTCAAACCTGTAAATAATGACATTGATCTAACGAAGTTGAAACTTGAAAAGTGTATTTTAGAAATTAAATCCTGGATGACAGATAACTTTTTAAAACTCAATGACGAAAAAACGGAATTCTTAGTTATTGGTTCAAAAATTAATTTACCCATTTGTAAAAATCTATCTATCAATGTTGATAGCAGTTCAATTAATTCTGTGCATGCTGTTAGGAACATAGGGGCCATATTTGATTCTAATATGTTATTGGAAAGTCATGTCAATAATATCTGCAAATTAGGTTATCTAAATCTTCGCAATATCAGGAAATATATAACCACAGATCCTATTAGAACACTAATCAATTACCTTGTCATTTCTCGTCTTGATAATTTTAATTCGCTTTTATATGGTTTGCCTTTAAAACATATTAGTAAACTTCAGAATAGTGCTGCAAGAATGATAACTGGAGCCTCTTTTAATGATCACATGACTCCTATTCTTTTTAATTTGCACTGGTTACCTGTCCATTTTAGAATTCAGTATAAGATTTGATTTTACTCTTAACTTTTAAATGTATCCATAACCTAGCACCATCATATCTGTCTAGTCTATTACACTTTTATACCCCATGTAGAAACTTACGGTCTGCAGCTGATTCATATCTCCTAGTTAAAAATAGAAGCAATATGGTGTCATATGGAGAAAAGGCTTTCTCTGTGGCTTCTCCTAAGTTGTGGAATAAGATCCCTTATTTCATCAGAAGCAGCACTTCGTTATCTGTTTTTAAAACACGCTCGAAGACTTATTTTTTTAATATTGCTTTTAAATAATTGTTTTGTATCGTGTTTTATATTTATATCATATTTATTTAGACTTCTTCTAGGCCTATGCTTACCTTCTTCTAGTTTTTAAATTTATCTTTGATGTATACATATGTAGTTACATTTTAAATTATATATTTATGTATTTATTATAATATTCATTTTATTGTAAAATGCCCTTGAACATTTTATGAAAGGGGCGCTATATAAATCTATGTTAATAATAATAATAATAATTAATAATAATTTGTATATAACCTTCTGAAACAATGTTGATTGTATCATTGCTTGATAACGATGAGAGTGTTCTCATTGAAACGTTGCAGTTAATAAACCTAGTGCATGTTATCCATAAAGCTGTGTGTTATACAAATTAAACTGTTGGCCTAGATCAAGACCCAGATATTGGTCAACAGCCACATGATGGGGTCATTCTTCGTCGCTAGAAATTGTAGAATGTCCCGAACCATCATCGCCACCGCTGTTCCTCGCATTTCTAATTCACCCGTACTGATAGAGAAACACACCCCGGGCGAAATCAATATCGGCCAATGCCATATTGAAATATACATCGACTGCTTAACCAGGCCCGTAGCCAGGAAGTTGTTTTCGGGAGGGC
Source organism: Patella pellucida (assembly GCA_917208275.1). Lineage (NCBI taxonomy): Eukaryota > Metazoa > Mollusca > Gastropoda > Patellidae > Patella > Patella pellucida. The sequence goes on from OU795039.1 coordinate 73,001,667, forward strand.
AAACTAGCATGGGCATCTGCATGAATTTTTTCACAGCTACTGGTATTTGCGGTAAAGGCCAATTGGAGCGTAGAATATTACATTTAAAACACTAATTTTTAACAAATTAATAGAAATTTTGTTTTAGTTAAAATGTAAAACATCTTGTATTGTTGTATAATAGATATCAAACATTACAAAATACATGTACCCGACTTTCACATTCACACAAAAATCACAACTGTCAACACTAGTAATGTGCCAGTTGTGCCAGGTAGTGTGCAGATGCTATGCCAAAACAATATTGAAAATACTGAAAAAAATCTTTTTTTTCTTGTGATAATGGGGGGGGGGGGGCAAGACTCAGTATTGGGAGGGCAGTTGCCCCCCCCCCCGTGCCACCCCCTGGCTACGGGCCTGTGCTAAACGAGCATCCATTTTGACGTCGTGTCACGTGATTTAGCTGCAGCTCATTAATTGTCGGGTGTTTCCGTAATTGCGGAAATCCGAGAGTGTTATTTAACGTTATTTGTTACTAAAACTTTAAAAAAAAAATTGAAATGGGTTCCATATTGAACTAAGTAAATGATAAAATTAAACTTTTACTTTATCATTCTCCTTTAAAGAATGTGCTAGAAAAATGAAAAATTATGAAAAAAACTTGCCAGGACACTTTCTACCAGACACAAATTGCTTCAGCAATACTATTCGAGGCTTGGAACAATCAAAGCTTTTGTTATATGCAGATTGTTGCCTTATTCAATTGTAATATTTTTCAGGGAATTTCAGTTTCTGACAATAGTTCACAAACACGTTTTATTACATTGAATGATACACTAGACCCTTTTCCGGTCCCTATGTACAATGACTGTTACTTCATCTCTCTCAAACCCGATGTCGAATATTTTATCTGAAAGTCAATTTAGGCGGGGTGATTTTAGATGCGACAACAGTTGGTAGGTACATTTATGGGCAAACTCTGATGTCAATGGATGACTTATATTACATACAAGAATCAGATTTTGAGGAAATACCACTAATTTAGAAAAGGAAATTATTTTCAATTTTACCAAGGTTAACAGCCAGTAGTAGGCATACTATATGTGAGTATTTTTTAAAAACTATTTGAAAAAAATACATTTATCGGGTAGCATGTACACAGACCTGACATATTAGGTCTAGACAGTATCAATAACAGTTTATAGTCTCGATTAGGCTACAGTGTACGAAAATTGCTGCATGTTAAATATCGAATCGCATTTCTGAATTAATACGGCAGTCTGTATTAATCTAGTACGCCTTGTCGTTATTGTACCCTTCAGTCCAACAACCTTATTACTGACCTCCAGTGTGTATTTTGGTCCCAAAGGAGCACTCTTGATTATCTCGTTCGATTTGAAACGTACATGTACGTCAGGGACGCTTTCATCCAGAAACAACATTTAGTTGCTATATTTTTTGATCTGCAGAAAGCTTATGATACCACATGGAAGTATGGTATCATGCGCGACCTACATAACCTTGGTCCGAGAGGTCGCTTACCCATCTTCATTAAAAATTTCTTAGAAGATCGGTCGTTTAAGGTACGTCTGGGATCTATATTCTCTAATATATTTCCCCAGGAAATGATAGTTCCCCAGGGAAGTATATTATCTCCCAAATTTTTTCTATTAAAATTAATACAATTCCCGCGTGCCTTAAACGGGGGGTCGACGGCTCTCTATATGTTGATGTCTTTCAGATGTATTACGTATCGACAAAAATGCAGACAATCGAACGTCAGTTGCAGCTTTGTTTGAATTATATTCAACGATGAGCAACTGACAATGGATTTCGATCCAAGACCGTTTGTATGCACTTCTGTCAACGAAGAGGTTAACATCCTGGTCGGGAGCTTACACTGGTTGGAATCCCTATTCCCGTTGTAGATGAAACAAATTATTGGGTTTGATATTTGATAAGAAATTATCATTTATGCCCCACATCAAAACCCTCGAGAAGAAATGTCTGAAAGCCGTCAACATATTGAAAGTCTTATCAAACACTGACTGGGGAACAGACCATTAGGTCAGATTATATCGAGCACTTATACGTCAAGCCCTCATTGCACGACAGACGAGATAGACTGGCACTTCAGTATGCTACGAAAATTGAATCACACCATTTTTAGACCCTTTCACGAACATCTGTATTTACTGAAAAGTAACGTTATTCCATCATTCCAACCCCTTTTGTCTCAGGCTGATTTCATGCATGACAGTATCGCGAATGCCCCTTTCATTGAGACACCACCATGATCTATATCTCCTCCCAAGATAGATCTAGATCTTACACTGAACAAGAAGAAAGATACTAGTGTTTCAGTGTCTCTTTAGAGAATTAAGGTCTTAATATGGTTATACAGGATACTGTCACGCCACCGGAGACCATTTCTCTTCGCCTTCCCCCTGTCGCTTCTATATTTACTGCTGAACCCAAGGCTATCTTTCAGGCTTTGGGGTTAATTAAATCCTCTTCATGTTTAAAATACATTATATTTACTGATTCTTTGTCCTCTTCACAGGCAATAAACAATAAGCATCTTATACGAAAACCCTTTAGTAGCAGACATTTATCGTCTGCTGCTATCACACGAGTTTAACGGCAAGGACACTATCCTTTGCTGGCTCCCCCAGTCACTGTGATAGTAAAAAGAATGATCAAGCAGATTTAGCTGCCAAGTCTGCTTTGGATCTTCCCATATCACAATTTATTTTACCTTTCACCGATTTTAAATTGTCAATTTACTGTTTTATTTATGACCGCTGACAACGGTCTTGGGATCTTAAAGACACAAACAAGCTTAATCACATTAAGCCTCTCTTGGGAGAATGGCCAAGCTCCTATAGAATCAGCAGGAGGGATGAAGTTGTTTTATGTCGCTCTCGCATTGGGCATACCTTTTTAACTCACGTTTTCATTTTGAAGCGAGGGCCTCAACCTTAATTTGTTCACTGTCATGTTCGTTTGACAGTTAATAAACACATCTTGATTGAGCGCAATAATCTCAAGTACATGTATATTAGATCTAAATATTACCGTTGTTAGTCAGCACGTCCGCTATTTACTCAACCGGGAGCTACATGATAAATTGCTAGCATTTTTAAACGAGACAAATGTTTATTCGTAATTGTATATATTTGTCATAATATATTACTTTTTAAATATTTATATATTTAAAGGAATTAATAGATTTACTTTTAATTATATTTTCTGTGATATTTGTTTTTAGTTACATATATTAATACATCCTTATGATAATAAACACAAACACTTAATATGGAACACAATTACTATTTTAATTAAAGCGACGTTTCGTTGAGGATTCTCTCAACGTTTTCAAGCTAATGATAATAAAAATTAATATACAGAGGGTTTATATACAAAAACAAGTAACAGTAAATAATCTTAATAATTGAGAAACCATATGAAGCCATTTACATAAATATATAACACCCAATTAACAGTCAATCAATCATAATAATTAAGAAGCCATATGAAACCATATACATAAATTATATAACACCAAATTAAAGTCCATAACCCTTTAAGTAAACCACTTATCTAGTAAATTTCAGATCAAAGAGAAACTTATAATAACATATTAGTGAAACCCACTATCCTAAACTAGTATATTCAACACAGATCAGAAGGAAACTTATCAAAACATATACAAGGTGATTAAACATAGCACTCAATTATAGGAGGAACCAAATTTAATTGTTTGTATTTGAAAAACACACTTATTTAACTAATTGCACTTCACTTATTATAAAATCCATACCACACAAACACGATAACTACTGTAAAGTATAACCACATATTAATGTTTATATTAGTTGGGAAAACACTTATATAACTTATTGTACTTCACTATACCAAACTAATTCATAACATTAGTGAAGTACAATAAGTTATATAAGTGTTTTCCCACGACAACTACTGTAAACTAGAACCACATGTTAATGTTTATATTGGATAGGAAACACTTATATAACTGATAGTACTTCATTATTCAAATAGTTCAAAACCACAGAAGCTCGACAACTACTGTGAAATTACAGTCCTATAGATATTTAACACTTTTATAATAAACTTATATTTAATTTCCTGCAATTATGGTATCATACGCCCGTGGTAGATACACGCCTTCATCTCTATTTAGTTCTGGGTTGTAGCGTTTTATGTTGATGGCTTCCAATATCTTTCTTTTCTTGGTGTGGTTTTGGTGGATAGCCATTTCTTTGTCTTTTCCCATAGTATCTTATGTCTAGGATTTTGTAGGATGTGGTCTGCTACAGCTGAAGTCTGGTTAGATGGTTTAGGTATGTGTTGGCTCAGCCTTACTTCTAATGGTTGCCTACTTTCTCCAATGTAGCTGTTTTTACACGAGCAGAAGACTTGGTAAATGCATCCTTTAGGTGATGTGGGTTTAGTTGCCTTAAATTTCCCATTAGCTTGGAGGATCTCTTTGATGGTGTTCGTGCCTGAGAAATTTACCTGGATACTGGCTTGTTGTAGTAATCTTCTTATTTGATATGATATTTTGCCGTTGAAGGGGATAGTAACTCTAATTGGTGGTTTATCTTGTGCTTTCCATTCAGTGTTGTCAGATAGTGCTTTTTTGATTACATTTTCAACTAATTTAGGTGGGTAGTCATTTAAGGAGGTAAAGACATCTGTGAGGTGCGTCATCTCTGCATCTAGTTTCTCTGGTGTGGAAATTCTTTTGGCTCTTTTAACTAAGGATGATAATGTTGCTCTTTTGATACTGATTGGTTGGTTGGATTTAAAGTGTATGTACTGGTCTGTGTGTGTTGGTTTTCTATATACACTGGTTTTTAAGGTGCCGTGTTCTCTCTGTACTTTTACATCAAGGAATGGGAGAGTGTCATTAATTTCAGTTTCTGATGTAAATTTGATGCGGTCGTTCTGTTGGTTAAGATGATGTAGTAAGGTGGTATGTTCATCTATGCTGTTTAAAATCACAAACGTGTCATCCAGTTTGCGGAAATAGGCTATGGGTTTAACGTGTGATATTGCCAGGGCTTTCTCTTCAAATGCTGTCATGAAAATTTCCGTAAGTAGAGGTGATAACGGGCTCCCCATCGGCAGACCATGAATTTGTTGGTAAAAATCATCCCCCCAGGTGAAGTAGGTTGCTTGAATGCATGTTCTAGTAAGGTCTATTAGGTCGTTATTGGTGAGTGTGTTGTCAAGTGGCTCAGGCAGGTTGTCTAATCTTATCTTAAGTTCTTCTAAGGCTAAATCATGGGGAATATTTGTAAATAAATCTATTACATCGTACGATACCATTACTTCTGCTTTATCTTGGCGATATAGTTCCTGACAAAATTCGGCTGAGTCTTTGATAAATGAGGCTGCTGACTTTCCTAAGGGTGATAGTAGTTTAGAGAGAAACTGTGCTGTGTTATAGAATACAGAATCTCGTGAACAAATCAATAGTCTAGCTTTGATCGGGTTTTTATGAATTTTGATAGTAGCTCTGGCATACGGTGCTATTGGATGTGTAGTTTTTAGTTGATGGAAGAGCTTGTCAGTTATGTGATTCTGATCTTTGAGTGATTTTAGTTGGTTGGTGAGTTTAGTTTTGTAAATTGCAGTTGGATCTTTCCTCAGCTTCTTGTACGTAGTGGTATCATCAAGTAGTTGTTTCACAGTTTCATGGTATTCAAATTTATTCATGATATCCTTATGATATTGTTTGTCAGTTGACACTAGGCCTAAGTCTATTTTCAGTGATGTTAGCATTGTTAAAAAATCTCAATGCCTTGCATGACAATTATGTCATTGTTCCAGCTGACAAGGCGTCCAATAACAAAGTGTTTATATGTAAACGACATTATTTTGACTGTTTCGGGAAACCAATCGACAGTGCTACATATAAACGATCTACGCTTAGTAAGGATGAAATTATATCCAACCACAAACCTGTACTCACTTCATTTGGTACTCCATGTGGAAATACCTATACAGATTTGCCCTTACTGTATTGGATACCTAAATTACATAAAAATCCCTACAAGCAACGTTTTATAGCAGGTTCATCCCGTTGTTCCAACTTCCACCAAACTACTTTCAAAGGTATTGACATCTATACTAACGGCTGTCAAAGAGGGTATTCAAAAATACTGTGAGTCATCCTCGGTTACCCAGTGCATTCATTCCGTTCTACTCCACTATACCCTGGGTTAATCTATAGGGCTTCCACGATTTCAAATTGCTAAACTGTACGAACCAATCAGAAAACAGTTTACAAACCAATCGTTTCGATTTCGTTTTTATAAGGGTAGATAACCATATCAATGTCCATTTACTGATTGATTTATGTAAGTATTATTAATAATTTATAAATATTCAATTGTATTATCAAAATCTGTAATATGTCTTGTTGATTTTAAATATGTATTACATCTATATGTTTCACTTTTAATATCATTACTATTCGTTCTTTGTTTGAAATAATAATAATAATAATAATATGTCGTTTTGTTATGTTTATTATTAATGAACGTATACTCGTTAATTTAATTTCCAATTACTTAACAACGATATCACGTGTACTACAAATCCTTGGAACGAACATACAATTCTCAATAAAACTAATGACTCTACATTATCAAATGAACGCTTGGTCTTAAATAATAAAACATATAATTACGCTTTGAGAATAGCCCAACTCCTAACACTGTCAGAAGAGAGTAATTTCCCTTTGGGCAATTTCCTTTTCAAATAACAGTTTATGGGATTGGTCGATAATAGCACAAGCATCAATTGTGGATAACTTGAAAACGTGTCTCCCCCATAGATTAACCCAGGGTATAGTGGGGTAGAACGGAATGAGTACACTGGGTAACCGAGGATGTGACAAAGTATACTCTCGAAGTGGTATAAATTAAATGTGGATATTAAAAAATTCCAAAGAATTACTTGTTTGTTTGCAATCTAGATCCCTTGCTTCAGTCTTATCTGTACACTAAAATTCCCCATAGTATATTACAAGCCCGTTTGAAAGACATTATTCATAGTTTATTTTCGTCTAAATCGGGTACTACTAAATATCAATATTTAGTTGTAAACAAATACACTGCCATCAAGATAATTCAGATGTTGGATTTTTTAATTGATAACATCTTTGTTGAATTTGGAGGAGAAATATATCAGCAAGTGGTTGGCATCCCAATGGGCACCAACTGTGCACCTTTGCTTGCTGATCTGTTTCCCTATTCATACGAAGCCGAGTACATGCAGATGCTCGTTAAAACACATAAACGATCAGTCAGACTTTTAATTTCACTTATCGATATATTGATGACGTTTTAGCCCTTAATAATTCCTAAATTAAGTGATTGTGTATAATTCATATATCCTGATGAGCTCGAAATTAAAAATACCACTGACAGTGACAATTACGCTTCCTACTTAGATCTGCGTCTCGATTTTGACAATTGCCATAAAATAAGTGTTAAACTGTACGATAAACGGGATGACTTTGACTTTTTGATTGTTAACTTTCCATTTATCAGTTGTAACATTCCAATATCACCAGCTTATGGGGTGTTTGTGTCTCAGCTCATTCGTTACGCGAAAGCTTGTTCCTTTTAATATGATCGAGGCTTTTGTCATCTAAGCTTCAACTACAAGGATACTTGCGCACTAAACTTATTAAAACCTTTAAAAAGTTTTGTGACCGTCATATTGATTTGATTGGTAAATATAACGTGTCTCTCTCGGCTGTTATTCCAGATATTTTTAATTGACACGTGTACTATTACTACCTCCCTGATAATGTCTACTGCATCGTTAAGACAGTTCATCACGTGCATTTTGCATACCGATATTTTATTGGCCAATCGTGCTATTTTACTGACATTTCGCCTATATAGATTGCGACAGGCAGGGTAAGCTTACCTTTTACCACTGTTTGTCGTGTATTTTTGTACACGGCGAACAGTCCATTTGCTGATTACACTATTTTACCTGATTACACTGTTTTGCGCATACCGGTTGTTTTGGAATACCACCGGCGTAGGCTGTCATTGACAGTCCATTGGCCAATCACGCTATTTTACCGAGATTTCGTCTTATAGTTTGGATGCAGCTATGGCGGCTGTGGCGCCAGGCAGGGTAAGCTTTCTCTTCCGGACACCTGTTACTACTGCTTGTCGTGTATTTTGTACACGAGGAGCAGTCCATTTGCTGATTAAACTATTTCGCTTGAATACACTATTTTGCCTATAACATTTTTAGGACTTCGAATTATGTCTTATGGTTTAGAACGAACAAGCTCTCGCGTAACGAATTAGCTGAGACACAAACACTCCATAAGCTGGTGATATTGGAATGTTACTACTAATAAATGGAAAGTTATATAGGAAAGTCAAAGTCATCACGTTTATCGTACAGTTTAACACTAAGTTTATGGCAATTGTCAAAATCGAGACGCAGATCCAAGTAGGAAGCGTAATTGTCACTGTCAGTAGTGTTTTTAATTTCGAGCTCATCAGGATATATGAATTCTATATAATCACTGAATTTTGAATTATTCAGTGATAGAACATCATCGATATATCGATAAGTGAAATTAAACCACCCAAACAGTTGTCGCAGTGTAATTATAACTAATACTATGCAATAGACAGATTAGATTAGATTTTCACAAATCCGGGTTAAATTTGGGGGAGGTGCCGCCTGGAGAGGTAGAAATTTTCATGTGACTTTTCTAGACCATTTTTTTTTATTCTGAACAAGAATATATGAGGTAACGGGCCAAATCCTGAGCCCCTTTCCGTTAGGGCACTTTTTTAAAATGACCTCCAAAATCTCATATACATAGTGACTATATGGGTTTAGTAAGTAACAATGATGCATGTTTAACCACTTTTTGCATTAGTTAGTATTAGAGTTATTCCAAAAAAATCTGCTAGAGTAGTCCAGACTCTTGAAAGTGATGAAAAGTGAGGGCGCTCTTTACATGGCAGCCAAAAAACATAGATGAACTGTCTTTTAATAAGCATTAATTAGGCCACGCAGAGGTCATTAAGCTTTAAATTCGCATTAGAAAGCGTAATACGTGTACATGTATTTTTATATTTTGAGATAGTAAGTTGAAATTTTTAAAATTTGGAAAGTTGTTTCTATATGATCACTGAAAAAATGTTTTGACATCTCATTCTTGAGGGAGGTTAAAGGATAAGGGCTTATACTGAATTGTCCTTACAATGTTTCCTGGTATGACAAATCACTCATTAATTTCAAAGTCGTTCAAATCACTGCATTTTGAATAGTTCCCGCACGGATTGTCAATAGACACCGAGAAGAATGTCTTGGCAAACCTGTGCTTGGTCCCCAACAACTTCCAACATACCCGCAGCTTCAGATACTCTAACATCACAGATGTGCAAGGGCCTTGAAGAATACGTATCACTGCTGTACGGGGTAAAGACCAAGAACGTCAATGTAGCAAGGTATTCAATCTTTGACCGATAGTTAACTACGACCCTGTTGTCATACACTGCAACTTCATACACTCTGCGTGCATTTCATAGCTCGAGAATGGTGTTCAGCAGGCATCAACGAATATGAAGGCACCGGTGCCTGTGACAAGGGCTGGAATGAAGAAATTGAGCCGAAGTTGGTGGGGACAATGACGCCTGAAAATGTACAAGAACTGTTTATTGACAACGAGTGCGAGGACCATTTAGAATGCAGTGATCTGAACGAAAATTAATGCTATAACATTGTGAGTAATTTGTCATACCAGGATACATTGTAAAGACAATTCAGTATAAACCTTACCCTAAAGCTCTCTCAAGAACGACATCTCAGACATCTTTTCAGTGACCATATAGAAACGACTTATCAACTTTAGTGGTAATTCTGAAGAGCAGCCGCAATTTTCACCTCCATTTAGATTATTTGTCACACATGTAGATTCCTTTTAAATAACTTAATGTAAAAAAAAATGCAAAAAGAGGTCAATTACGCCGCAGTAATCTTTCTTAACCTACACTGGCCCATATCCTTTTCTCGTGAGATGTTAGCGTATATTGCGAAGAGCGCCGCCATCGTTTTATATCTCTATGAGATGGGTGATACATAATAATGAAGATGCTTTGTAAATAACTCTTAACACAATTAATGCAAAATGTGATCATTGCGTGACCTAATAAATGCTTATTAAAAGATATAGACAGTTTATCAACGCTTTTGGCGGCCATGTAAAGAGCGTCCTAACTTTTCATCACTTTCAAGAGTCTGGACTAAAATTGCAGCTTGGGAATAACTTTAATACTAACCAATGCAAAAAGTGGTTAAACATGCATCATTGTTACTTACTTAACCCATACAGTCACTATGAGATTGTCCCTTGGTCGTTTTTGTAAACTAACATCGAACATGGCTTCTTGTGAAAATCTAATCTAATCTAATCTAAACTATCTGATAAATTTTATGGGTGATTTACATATATTATGTGTAAGATATTTACAAGAAGACGTGGCAATAATAGTATGAAGAAGCCAATAGTTTGTGTACTCTAGGCGATTTGTTATCATTGTTATGGTTGAAAATTTCAGGTTGTGGTAAGTTCATGTTTTTTAATCTTTTGTGTTAGAGTAAAGATTAGGCTATATTGTAGTAAGTTCATGTTTTTTAATCTTTTGTGTTAGAGTAAAGATTAGGCTATATTGTAGTAGACGTGGATTATATATTTATTTACAGGCTTAATTACCTCATCAGACATTTTGCAATTTTCAATAATTCCGTATACTGTTGGGGAAAAAATAGAGCAATGAGTTAATGTGTGTGAGAATAAAACCGGATGTCTATAGCTGGCGGCCAACAAACACACAGGAAGTGAGAGCGACTATCCTTTCCACGTCATAAGCCTCCTTGTCCGCCTTGTTTATTTCATAACTCAGATACATGTATGGCGGCTGGGGGTGTTCACTTTTTTAATTTAATTATTTCGGTATTTTTTTAAGCCGGAGTTCAGCTTTAAACAACATTTCATTTCATTTCCAAAATGAGTATAATGTTGTTCATTAAGGTGGTTTAATGCGATATTACCCATTGTGGGAGTGGCCGTTAAACTCTAGAAACGACCTAACAGATACTGTACTTGAGTTATCTATTATGCATTGTTCGAATTCATAGGTGTCCATAGATCAAATAATAGTTATTTATTTAAGTTCTTTATTTGGTCACTAACAGTGTGGGCAAACTTTGTACCTTGAGCGGGCCACTGTGACTTGCAGCAGAAATCTGAATTTAATATATAAAGGAAATAATGAAATTGGGTTCTGCTCCGAGTGGGGTAATACAGACGAACGGACGCCATGCAGTATGTTATGACTGGAACGGACGCCATGCAGTATGTTATGACTGGGGGAATTTTGCCTGGACGGCGGCGCTACAGGTACTGTTATCAAAGATCAAAATGCTAGTGATTGTGTTTCAGTTAATAAAACCCCCAGCTGGGCACAATAAATTGAAATTCCGTTTGGGAAACTACCGAGTGACATTAAAAAAAACTATTAGGCACATAAAATGCAGCCGGTTTCGTACCCTAGCCTGTCGTATCTCATCACGATACAGTGTTCTATAGGATAAAATAGACAATCAGATTGTGGGACTTGCCTTTGAAGGTTTGTCAAATAAACGCAAAACGGGTACTGCTACAGACAGCGATACAACTGCAGAGAAAGATACAGAAACAACTTTAAAGAAAAAAAAACTCTTACGGATGCACAAGTAGGAGTCCCGTTATTGAAAACATTGATGCTTAAGAACAGTATAGAAATGAAATGGTGGACATCTTATCGGCAACATCATAACCTCGTTACAGGAACCAAATATCTTTCACGTTTGCATTGCAGCGAAAGGAAGTAAATGAGAATGCTCCCATTAGATACCTATTGGAAAAATGGAAACTCCCTTTTCAGCTGCAGGGTATAATCAATCATTGTAGACACCTCACCGGTATTGACCTATTAAATAATATTACAAATAAAGTAAATGGAAGAGCAAGCTGTATACTATCATATTTTTAAAAGAGAACAAGGTTGATGATGGTGTTCCAGTTACCCTAAGACAACTAACGATTTCATTGTTAAAATATTTTAAAGAAGAAGATTTGTTTGTATATAGTTATGCAAGTACTTATTGATTTTAAATTAGATATTGTATTTCCTTTAGGTACAGTTAAAGAACTATAATCTATGTTCACAATAATGTTGTGATATTACTCCTAAAACCCTAGTTCAAACGCTTTACCAAATATCTCTTGTCCACTTTATTAATGAAAATCCATAAGCGAAATCTATATTATTTGCCAGACTTTTGATCTGCAAGTCTACGTGCACATGGTAATTATGCGTGATTGAAATTGTCGCCTTATTTTGTTATTTCAGACCCAAAATTGCAGTAATGTTTGGACGAACTTTGAACTTGGCAACTCGATTATTACAGGTAGACATTTTAGCTTGAAAGCGCGAGACTTGGTATACGCGACGACCAAGGAATGTGATAGGCTCACAAGCTGGACTTGTACCCGATCAAACCTAGTGCCGAAATATGCCGGGTTTTAGGTGATCGGTTTGATAAGATGTACGTAGTTAAAGCGCGATCAAACTTTCTATTAAAGATGGAAGATATCAGGTTGCCGAAATATGCAGGGTTTTAGGTGAAGGGTTTGATAAGATGTACGTAGTTAACGCGCGATCAAACCTTCTATTAAAGATGGGAGATATCAGGTTACCACACATTTCATGTGACACGACAGGAGATCCTATTACTTATTATATGGTCGAAATTTTGGCTACTCTGAGATATTACGGTATTAATATCATTTTGCATACTGCGGCAGGGATACAAGAAATGTGTACTAACCCTATATCTCGGAAAGGTCGGAAGCGGTCGTAATTTGCCTACTATAAAATAATATTAATGTGATCATGATCTGAAAGCTTCATTGACATCGGTTGATTATTGCAGTCTTCAGTCGTGCCACACCAAATGTGTCGTACACCCACATTTCGGAAACCGCTAACTGGAAGTGGTGGTACTTTGAGATTTCAATAATGTTATTATAATCTGTTGATTTTTACGATTGCGGTCTGGAGTCGTAGAATATGAAATGTGTGGTAATGTACGTTTAAAACCCATGACGGTAAGTGGTTGCAATTTTGGCTACCCAGAGATATTATTAATGTTATTGTATTCTGCAAATTACGTGGATAGCGGTTGGTATATGCGGTCTGTAGTCGTACCACATGCAATGTGTGTTATCTTGGGAACCGCTAACTGGAAGTGGCTGAAATTTTGGCTACTCTGAGATATTATTAATGTTTTCAACATCTGTGATTAATAATTGTTGACTGAAGTCATGTCACATGAAATGTGTGGTCACCGCTTATATCGGGAACTGTGAGCCACAGGAGTGACCAAAGGTTTGTCTACTTTGAGATATTATTATTGTTATCACAATTCGGTGCCAACAACCACCCCATCAAAAATGTCCCTGTACGCCATTCCTATGGGTCCAATCACTGACGACTAGCGGTTTGTGATGCTATAAGCGAAAAGAAGTTACGTATAAAAATTGTCAGAGATAGCACTTCGGTTGACGTTAAATGGGGCTATTTCACTCAAGCGAATTGTTAATTCAATGTTTTGTCTATCACTTTCATGCTCAGGAAAGAAAAATTACTAGGATTTTTTTTTCTATATTTGAAAATGGAATTTATGTTAATTGAAGGAATTTCTGTAAATTATAGGAAAAACAAATACGAATAAAATTTTCCTGATATTTTTTGTGTCCGGAACTTTTTATACGCCCACATTTTCATGTGGACGTATTATGTCGTCGCCCCTGGACGTCCGTCCGTCCGTCCACAAAGGTTTGTGGACTCTCTACAGGTCACAATTCTTTTCCGATTTAGACGACACTTGAAATATAGGTTTATACTCAAAAGATCTCGGCTGCTTTCGATATTGGCATGTATCGGATCCAAACTTCATGGATTATGGCCCCTGATTGTACGAAAAATCACATATTTAGCTTGTGGACCCTATAGAGGTCACAATTTTGAACCGATTTTGATGAAACTTGACATGCATGTTTATAACCCAAAGATCTTGGTTCCTTTTGATATTTGCGCCTATTGGAACGTAATTCCCTGAATTATGGCCCCTAATTGTCCGAAAAATCACCTATTTTAGCTCGTGGTACCTCTGGAGGTCACAATTATTATCTGATTTTAAAAACCGTTCGAATATATCACCGTTACACCCTAAGGAAGGTTGGGTTCAAATTTCGGAAAGATAGGACCAAAATTACCATACAAAATGGCCGCCGTTCGTACGCGAATACTGTTAAAAAATGGTATATCAAGGTTGTGGACCCTGCAGAGGTCAAACTTTTAATTCGATTTTGATGAAACTTAAAATGCATGGTTATAACGCAATGATCTTGGTTCCTGTCGATATTTGCGCATATCGGATCTAACTGAATTATGACCCCTGATTATACACAAAATCGTCTTTGTTTAGCTTGTGGTCCCTCTGGAAGTTACAATAATTATCCGATTTAAAAAAACCTTTGATTATATCACCGTTACACCCTAAGAAAGGTTGAGTTCGAATTTCGGTAAAATTGGACCAAAATTGCCATACAAAATGGCCGCCATTCGTACGCGAATACTGTTTAAAAATGGTATAACAAGGTTGTGGACCCTGTAGAGGTCAAAATTTTAATTCGATTTTGATGAAACTTAAAATGCATGGTATAACCCAAAGATCTTGGTTCCTTTCGATATTTGCGCATATCGGATCGTAACTTTCTGAATTATGGCCCCTGATTATACGCAAAATCGCCTTCGTTTAGCTTGTGGTCCCTCTGGAGGTCACGATTATTAACCGATTTTAACAAAACGCTTGACTCTATCACCGTTACACCATATGAAAGGTTGAGTTTGAATTTCAGGGAAATCTGACCATAATTGCCAGACAAAATGGCCGCCGTTTGTACGCTAATAGTGTTAAAATATGGTATATCAAGGTTGTGGACCCAGTATAGGTCACAATTTTAATTCGGTTTTGATGAAACTTGAAATGCGTGTTTATAACCTAAAAATCTTGATTCTCGATATTTGCGCATATCAAATTGTAATTTAATGAATTATAGCCTTTGATTGTAGGAAAAATCACTTTCGGTTTTGCTTGTTCTCTAACCATCTCTCGAAAATGTGGGCGTATCCTGCCTGGCAGTGCCAGCTTACTATCTTTCCGTTTTTTCACGGATATTTTTGTTAGTGTGTAGTGCCGCTGTGCAAAAATTTCCCTCGTAGCACACTGTATGGCGTAAGCCCGTTTTCATTAGCCGAATCGGGAGTAGGACGTTAGACCTCCAATTCATTTTATTATTTTCGTCCCACAGAGAAATATATGAAAATCGACAAGTTATTTCGAAAAAGAATCAACATATTTTACTACGTTCAAAAAATCGTATTATTCAATTGAAAGTTATGAGTGCAGCGAAGTGACAGACTTGAAAGTCGATTTTCTCAAAATGAGTATTTTGCAGATACTGCCTTTCTCTTTTGTAGGGAGGACAGTAGTAGGTCCTTGGCATTGTTATCGCTATATACACATGGGGAGATCTTTGTTATCGAATAAGTGTGTCATGATGGTACACTAGACCAACTTGTCAACCCTGTTCGGTGTTAGCAAGTTTCAAATGTAAACATTATTGTTACATACACGCAGATGTCTTTATAAAATATTCATTCAAATAGCCCACTTTTGAAGAAAAAATAACCCTTTTCTTATCGCCCTGTTGATATTTAACTATTTACTATTACCAGTATGTCACGATCGCCTTCACGACAAGTATGTCCATTCAAAAGAAATCAGGTCATTTCTAAATCCGCAAAGGCTATATTTTATTGTAACATGCTAAGAGTGAACCTCGCATTTTGATTGGTCAATTAGACACCATCTATTGGACAATAACACCCCTCTGTTTAATATTTTCTTTTAAAATCGTAAATAGCATGTTACAATGTCGATAAACACTTCATGTTTTGCATTTTGCTACGCGTCTTGGGTCCTAATGATCTCAGGACATGTCTATTGGACAATAACACCCCTCTAAATGCAAAACATGAAGTGTTTATCTCCTAAACATACCATGCAAAACCCTGGGATTTAACTGACATTTTTTTATCTTCTGATTATGTCAACCCATTATCTCGAAAGTCAGATATGATGCCAGTGTACCCTTAGGGTTATCTGAGGTGGAAGGGAGGGGTGGGTCGTCGTATCCCGGCAGTAACAATACATATTGCCATTATCTTATTATCTAAGCTTCCCAATTGAAAGACGTAAGTTCATATTTTGTGTGATAAATTACATCTTAATTTTTCACATCATCAGTAGCCCACACATAATATATCAGAACTTTTGTTTTGTCAAGTTTGAAGATAGATTCTGTTGTCGCGCCATCTAGAGTCCTTTTGGGAGGTTTACTATTAACAATTTAACTATTAACATACAACAAATTAACTTTAGTATTTTGAGTTAACTAACATGGCGTTACAGGCCTTAATCGTTATATAGGTAAAATATCCGCCAGACCGGCTCCCGTTTATTAAAACTTTTTGGTAAATTATTGTCCAACCATTCGGGCGGCGTAATCTTAAAAGCTACCATCTCGTTTCCCTGTAAAAGCTAATTCAGCCTATTGCAGGTCGATCGTTTTTCTGTCTGCAAATCTCATCTAAATTATCATATATATATATATATACATGACAAGCCCAAATCAACCCTCTAGGACATCATGGTCGACATTTTAATGGATTTGAAAACCTACGATAAAATGGATAGTATTCAGCACTTTGGATGTCTTCGATTCCCCGATTGGCCGGCCATACAGTTGCATCGGAGATAGGATGTTCAGAATGAATGAATAAATGAAATAGGGTTCACTCAACACAACTAGGTCGTTTCGGGACTAACATCCCATTTCAATAATTCGCTTACGCGTAGGGGTCTTTAGCAGTGGGAGGAAACCGGCGTGCCCAGAGGAAACCTACGAGGTTGAGAAGACGCCCCTATTTCCATGCCACATACGCTCGAAACCACAGACGCAAGCCAGAGGTGGCCGGCCAGCTAGAGGTCGAAGCGCGGCACTCTAGACCTCTTGACCATCCCACCACCCCTGGGCTGTTCAGATTATATGCAATATACAGAGAGAAATGGGTTTAACGTCCACTCGACACAAACTAGGTTATTTCGGGACTAAAAGATGCAATATAAAACTGGAGATATGTCAGTCAATAACACTGACATACAAATATTTTAACGTTCGACTGGTATATTCTGTATAGTACATCACAAGTCGCTTAGTGGTGCTCACAATAAATAAGCATAACTAGCTGCACCTCGCTTACCCACACCCATCTTAAGTTCGGTCAAAGATCACGAGATGTAAATAGGGCTAACCCCTTTATCGACCTTCTCACCAACAATCACAAGCCCTAACCTTTCAACGACCTTGACCAAAACTGAGCTGGCCTTAACATCTTAACCCGGCACATTTTATTTCCTAATACACCCGTTTTTTAAAATTGTAATAAATAATCACAGCTTCGTGAGAATGATAACGTTTTCTCTAAATATTTTTGATAGAAGAATACATGCCACATTTTTAAAATTGGTGACTGTATTATATTACATTTCTTAGCATTTCCGGTTAGCCATTGATAATTGTATTTTTTTTTTTAAAAATTAAAAAATAAAAAACTGTCTGACTTTTAACCAATGAATGCATGCATGTTCGTTACGCTATCAACAGACGTCAATTTTTTTTATTAGAAATCTGCACTTTAAAATTGTCCCTAGTCATGCTTACATACTAAATAAGTTAGCATTGGTTTAAGTGAGATTGGGTTTCTGCAGCGACAATTAGAATGGCAGTAAATTGTTGTTTTTGAATGCTAAAATTTCTGAAACTTGCATTAATTTGGATCTATATTACTAAAATGAAATGCAATGAGGTTGGACGTAGTAAATTTATGCACTAACTGCGCTGGGGAATACGTGTTATAATATGTTCATTCATCTATTGTGTATGGGAGTGCATTTATGCATAGGTTTTTCAATGAATTAATGCAGTAGGGTTTAAAGGGACAGTCCCGAATATAACAGAGCCTCGAAAATAAAAGTCCGAGTACGTATGAAATTTAAACGCCAAAATATAGAAGACTGGTGTATATACTCTGGCTCAAAATTTCAGCTCAAAATATTGAGTCGTTTGGACGTGAGCGTTAAAACAGCTTATCCGGGCACGTAACCTTTTTGAGATTTCGGGTCAATTCTTTCGTTGGGTGACCCGATAATCGATTCCCGTTCCTTTAGGGGTCTACCCGGTGAGTGGTCCATGTGCTGTACTTGATAACAAAAGGTAAATTTCACCGACACATTATTTTTATAAAATAAAACTCTGGTTTTATCAAATCACCGCATATGACAGTTTGGGACACCTGACTCCATTTCAAGATTAAGACTGTGGGTTTAAGTTGTTTGAAAACGTATCACATATATAGTTAGGTGCTCGGCCCTAAGGTATGGGATCCAACTCTTTCGTTGGGTGACCCGATAATCGATTCCCGTTCCTTTAGGGGTCTACCCGGTAAGTGGTCTATGTGCTGTACTTGATAACAAAAGGTAAATTTCACCGACACATTATTTTTATAAAATAAAACTCTGGTTTTATCAAATCACCGCATATGACAGTTTGGGACACCGGACTCCATTTCAAGATTAAGACTGTGGGTTTAAGTTGTTTGAAAACGTATCACATATATAGTTAGGTGCTCGGCCCTAAGGTATGGGATCTTAATGGATTTTAACACAAAATTAAAGAGTTTTATTCACAAAAACATTATCGGATTGACCCTTTAATGTCCTACTATTCTGCAACTACAGGGCTAATGACGATGGGCATATATAGTGGGATGTTTAATGTAAATCCGTCGGCTTTTCGGGTAGAAATCATGGAATAAGCTCTTTTTTGTAGGTTTTGAAATTTGATGACAAAAAACCAATGTTGACATTTTTACTGATGGAACTTGAGCCGGGACCGCAAATGAATTCAAATCGTCAAACTTTCTTTAATACCCCGTCAGACCGTGTGGCGTCCTTACTGCGCTGCTACGGCGAGGGAAATGATCACAGAGCGCGCCAAGTTCTCCATAAACGCGGTAAAAGCGTGGCGCAAACGCCCGATATCGTGCTTATGTCTCCATCGACGCCCAGTGACGGCGTTTATTTTGAGCATGTTCAAGACGAACGCCATGGTTTGCGAACTGAACTGGAAAGCTGTAATAACTCAACGTTTTTCAAGTTTGTAATTTTGGGGGACATCCTAGCGCGTTGTTCTAATGTTTGACGGCGACTTTGTGCATTTTCTGGTGGTCGCTGTACAGTCCAAGCAGCGCAGTAAGGACGCCTTCCCGGTCTGATGGGGGCATTACGTACAATGGACCCCAGTGTTCGAACCATCGGGAAGACTAGACGCGGTTCCTTGGCAGGTAAAAGGGAAAACCACACTCCACACTAGTGAACCAACGCCTTACATAGAAAAATAATTTTAAAAATATGAATATTAAGTGGTAATAATTTTATTAACATTGATATCTGAATTAAACAATTCTTCGTTTCTATAATTAACCAACCGTATTCATTCTACAATATTTAACAGCAGAAGTGATACTATCGGCCTTACAACGGAAGTTTGGACAACATTTCAAATCGCTTAAATTACACCTCTGGTTCATTTTCCGACACATCTGAAATATAATAAAACATTATTGTAATGCAACTTACAGTATTGTGAAAGTTAAATATCTAACAGGCGTGTCAGTCACAATTTTTTAAAGATAATATTATGATAAATTGGACATTTCGCAATATTCGGCATCTTCTGTAACCAATGTTTTGACGAGCCTCTTTAAGACTGGTCGAATCCAGGGCTGAATATTATCTACCGTTGATAACTATGGCGGTATATTAGTGCCAAAATTCTAACATGCTACCGTCTAACTTCTAACGTGCTATCGTCTAACTTCTAAAGTCTATTCGTGTAACTTCTTATCTAAGACAAATGTATATTCCAATTTCTTCATTTGTTCCTCGTAAATGGGGCCTTCTAACCTTGCAATTTTTATTCTATTTCATGTTATTTCTATTATTGTAGGGACAAATTGTCATTTCAACAACGCTTAACATGTTTAGAACGAACATTGAACAAATTTAGAATTGATACGCACACCTTAGCGACCGTCATTATGACGTCGTTTGGTGTCGCCACTGTATGCGCAGCTATCCATAGGGGAGACCGGGATTGGTTGTAACAATATTTAGTATTTACATATATATGACGACTTCATAATGACGGTTGCTAAGGTGGTCGTATCAAATTCTTAATTAGAATATACCTTGTCTTAGATAAGAAGTTACACGAATAGAAGTTAGACGATAGCATGTTAGAACTTTGGCACTAATATACCGCCAAAGATAACGACGTTGTTAAATAACCATTTGTAGTACTTTTTTAACATGCCAAGAGACCACGGCAAGAACGATCTTAGTGACTTTTTCTACGAGCCCCAGTTAATGGCTCCATCTGGTAGCAAATTGTATAAGCTTTCTATGGATCAATCGATTTCAGGTTAAAACGATCGGAGTCACTTCGAACCCAGGCCCTTCTGGGCTGGCCTCCCGGACAAATACAAGTCCATTGTACCCTTTATTTGACCCAATTTGGCTGAAAAATGGAAGTCGGTTGTATTGGTAATTAGGGTTCGTGTTAAACACCATTTTGAAGTTGTAATTAAACCCAATCGTTGTTTTGTTAGTATCAAACATTCTCGTCCAAACATTTGCTTAGCGTTTAATGCGAAAAGATAAACTGTCACTTACATCGTCTTTCCCCTGGACTCTTCGTGTATTTAACCGTGAAAAATAAGATATTGTCCTAAATAGAACCATTACATGCTTTAAGGGTGTGAAACCAGGCGCTCATTCGTTCTTGAACATAAGAAATGAATTGTGTAATTTTTCTACAGGACAACCTAAATCACAATATCCGAGGTTTTACAAGCATTCGACCAAATGTATAGTTTTTGCAGATCATTTTCAAGAATTCACCATTGATATTTTTTCCTAGATGTCGGGGATGGTGCTCAAAAGACAGCCTATAGTTATATTTTACTTCTAGAACACACAGTACTGTTGGGATATTTAAAACTATTTTCCTATATCCTTATTAACTATTACGATTGTCTAAATCCTTGATTACAGATAGTATTTGACCTATAAATGTTTTAAATACTTACCCCCATTCCTGAGTTCATGCCCATGCCAGGATTCATGCCCATACCAGGGTTCATGCCCATACCTGGGTTCATGCCCATACCAGGGTTCATACCCATGCCAGGGTTCATGCCCATGCCAGGGTTCATGCCCATACCAGGGTTCATGCCCATACCTGGGTTCATGCCAGGATACTGGGCGGTTGTAGAATACACCAATACAACAACAGCTAAAATCAATGAACTCAACCTATATAAAATACATCAGCTATAATTACTGAACTCAACCCGAATAAAATACAGCAGCTATAATCACTGAACTCAATTTAAACAGAATACAGCAGATCGTGATACACAGTATATTCTGATATTGTAAAAATTGTCGCATGCTAAAACGATGCACAACCTTCTGTCTCCTTGTTCCACGGTACAAAACGACTGTATGGATAAGGTGTGATTTTCCATCAAATCTTTAACCTTTTTATGTTATATCAAAACCCCCAATACCACTGTTGTTGTAACTGAATAATATGATCCAATCTATATTCTGGTCAACAATTTGTACTATTTTACAATATTTCAATTAAAAAATGATACAAATTTCATCTTAACACACCTAATTTTAACAATTGGAAAAATTCAACTACATAAAAAGCCTTAGGTAAGCACTTTCAAATGCAACTGGGATTTAAACATATTTTCGAACCCTCTGGACAAGTAAGAAGGTTGTAATGGATTAACTTTAACATCTTGTAGTTAGAATAAGCCTAATTTATTTTTCTGGACCTGTCAAGCCAGCAAGAGTGTTATTGTCCCTTTAAATATTATTTAAACAACTTTAAAAGCACTGAGTTTGCTGGTGTGTTTGTGTGGGAGGGGGAAGCGTTTCGACCATTTTTGCCACTTTCAACCTGATGCCAATGAGTTTACGCGGTATCTCAGTGATTCAAACGATCAGAGCCAATACATTACCAATTGTAATGCAGGCAAATTGATTCAATGGCATTAAGTCATTGAACTGGCATAAACGGGCATATAGGTCATAATTCTATGGAATACAATTACTACCATAGAATTGTGACCTATATTACGCAGACACGCTGTAAAATATGCAGAACCCCCCCCCCCCCCCTGGTAAGATAGCCCGGTCATACGCGATGATTCACCACGACTCAAGACAGACATTAATACATATACTTACATTTTGAACATCCGTACAATGTATGATGATATTTAGAAAGGTATCCAGTTATTTATAGATACAGAAAGGGTAACACATTGTACAATTTAATTGACGTGTATTAATAACTAGAAAGATTATTGTAGGGTGATAGAATGATATATTTTGAGATAAAAGTTTAATTTGACAATATCGGCCAATTTTATCAAATATGATTATATACATCTAACATTGGTTTGATTAACAGATAAAAGTTAACTATTTACAATTCATTTTATATTGGTAATCCAGTTGAAATTGTAACATATTATTGCGCTCACAACCAAATGCTATCTTAATTAGAAAATTAATTCAACTAAAAATACCTTTGGAAAAGTGTGTTTTGTAAAGTAATATTTATTTGGTATATGTTCTGAACAAGCCAGGATTGGTAACGTATACTTAGTGGTTGAAAGGGCGAATTTGGGTGAAAAAGTGAAAATTAACCATATGGCGCAATTGACGTAATCAGGAGCTTGATTGCAGCTGGTGACACAAACTAGGTCATTTCGGGACTTAACATATGGTTTAATTTTATTTCAATAATTCGCTTGCGCGTAAGATTCTTTAGCAGTGGGATGAAACCCACGAGGTTGGGCAAGTGAGCAACCTGTGGGAGAAAGTAATATAACTTCTACACCAGTGTGACGTCGCTTTCCATACAAATTAAAACCTCGATGTATTTTGTATATTTTTGGATCGAGTGGTTAATGACTTTGTAATATTTGTTCCAAATATGTTAGTGGGTGTTCATTGTTTTTAAAGAGGGTGTGTTTATTTGGTAACATTCTGAAATAGGGATGACGTATACAAAATGAATGTTTGTTATAAATATGAAGATAATCGAAATTTTAATGTTAAAACAATGTTATAAGCTAAGGAAAATGAAGTGATTGGATAAAATTGTTGGACATAGCCCGCCTTTAATCCCTATCCAAGTCACCCAAGAATTAAGTGTCAATGGTTTTTTTTGGTGTGTCTTTCCCGCTCCCCCATTTTGCATGGCGATTTTTCGTTGACCTTTTGCTGTACAATCGAAGAAAAGGATGCAGAGCTGTACGTAAAAGGGTCATCATTGTTTTGCAACTTTTCTTACATAAATTTGTAGAGCGCAAAATCCACCAAAAAGCATTCTTAAGGCGCAATGTATGTTGCTGATAGCTCACCATAAATTCCTGCGCTGGTCCCAATTAAATGTGAAACTTATTGCCCCTCCTTTTGCATGGCGAGTTTTATTCACGTGTTGTTGTAGAATCCAAACACGTGTTTAAATATACATTTTCTACGAAGTTTGGGTCAATATTCGTGATTTGCATGCGAAAGGATAAGATGGTTAATTGACAATGTTACTTGTATGCTTCTTCCATCCCGTGTTTTCCATGATGAATTTCATACCTGCTATTTAGCAAGAAGTTGCCACATGTATGGTTTATCATTTGTAGTAGAAAACGTTCAACCAAACGAACATTTGGGAAAAAGTTGGAGCCGGCAAAAGAGACAATTAACATTAAAGTCAACGGGGAAAATAATGATGATCTGTGGCCTACTACTAGTCAGAACCCAATTGGTCTAAGACTAGTAATTATTTCCTTTATTTCATGATGCAGTGCGAGTTATTTATAGACAATTTTCACCTTATTTTTCAAACCCTTTTTTGCATTTGGGGGTTAATTTATTCTTTTAGAAATGGAGAAAAGGGATCATATGTGTTATTTCATAGCAGTTTTGGGTAATATTGATGACATCACAGCGGGGCGATAGGGGGTGTAAAGTGTCAATCTGCAGAACAATCATTGTGTCGGAAGTGGGATTTTGACCCCAGTCAACATAAAATCCCTGTAGCCAACAGTCTAAACGGTCAACCCCCTACAAAATTATGATGAGGAGATTGCCAAATGTGGTCCCCATTATGCCTATAATTATTGAAACAAGCGGAATGTTGAGCAAAAGGTGACAGCCTGTGATGTTACAGCCATTTTACATTTGGAATCAATGGGCAAATCATTGGTGGTCCCATTCCATATTCAGCTATTTAGAGTTATTTCCCTTTAACTAGGACTAATCCTTCTCATTCCAACACTATTTTGACTGCAGCATTAGATGAAGATGTTAAGATTGCTCTGATTGGACCCAAACTTTCCTGGTTCACCGCGATCCTTAAAATAATAAATGAGTATGACATTAATATCAATAATCTTTCAAAATATAATATAAAAACTTCATTACCTCTGAAACAATAGAGTCCTAAAGAAAGCACAGGCTTATTATCTCCCTTGATATTTAATTGATTTCTAGTTTTATATAATATTATATTATATTACGTTCGGTTATTTGTTACATAACATGTATTTTGTAATTGTATGCTGCTCATCGTGGGCGTTTTTATGCAATAAATTTACTTACTTACTTAATTACTTACAATCAATATAGGCGGCAGACCACCATTAATTTCCCGATTGACTTCAATGTTAATTCTGACCTCTTTGCCCACATCCAACTTCTTCCCCAAATTTTCGTTGGGCTAAATGCTTTTCACTATTGACAGAGGTACAAACGGCCATGTCTTTGCACAAAAATTTGTATAAGATTGACCACCAAAACTTTGAGATACACAAACTTGAAGTATCATACTAAAAACATGTAACTAGTTACCATACATATCACCGTAGCCCACCTGATAACACCGTTATCCTTCCGCCTCAAATCATGAATATTACCAAAACCTGGCAGAAAATATTAATTCAAACTCTTTTCTTCTATTCTAGACCAAAAAAATCAACTCCATCTGTTTTTGCAGGGTAATGCGACATCCGTCTTTTATCTCTGTCCAAAACGACTGACCATTTAAGGTCAGACCTCTTTGGTACTACGGGTGACGTCACATCATAATGTTTACCAACAAATCAAGATGGTTGGTTGAAAACCCGATCGATTTAGTTTTAAAACACAATATAAAGAATCCTTATTTAAAAAAAAAATGGTGTTCAGTACCACAGGAAAATAATCCAAATGTTTCAAAAGAAAACACACTGAAAAAAAAGCCCGTCAAATTGATAATTGATCGTCACACGTGCGTTGTTACACCCACCGTAGTAATATAAACTGATACAGGCAGAATTATATCTTTTTACCCATTTTACGCCTCCGTGTTCTATTTCATGTACCTATTTATGCTAAATATGGAATATTTTTTATCCAGATATACTTCAAACACCTTTATTTATTTTTTTTATACTTAAAAAAAATGTTTTAGAATTTTATTTGTCGGAGGAAAAAAGTTAATATTTCTGAGTCATTCAGTCTCGTCAATGCCATCCTTATACTAGCGGTCAAGCGAATATTTACTGCGGATCAGCGTGATATTCAATGTGTTTGAGAAATGTAAATATACAACAAGAATTTAACACCACTCAAAATAGGTACCAAACTGGGCTTATTTTAAAGATTATTTGACAAAGCACGGTCTCCGTGTCAATGCTTTTTTTTTGGGGGGGGGGGTTCAAAGCACGGACTTTTCATTCCGAGGCACGTCCGTGCCTGTAGGCAAGTTAAAATAGTCCCTGACTAAAGACCAGGTTCATGTTGTAGATCATAGGGGCATGTTATCGACGAGAATGTCGATATATAGGACCCTGCGCGAAAGCGATTTATTGAAATAAAAATCTTTTACAATATTTTGTTTCCGAAAAGACTTGGCTTTAGTGAAGATGACGTAACCCTTATAATTGTGGGATCAATAGAAAGTTAAGTTGCTCATCAACTTGTCTCGGGTCTACATTACCAAATTCGTATTTTCTTCAAATTGTTATTATTCGAAAGTATTACGATTTCGAATCAAGGTAGCTTCTTTGATCAAAATAGCTTCTGTTTGCGAAACTGGGGTTATATGTGAAATGGGCATTGTGCCCCAATGTGAATTCTTTTTTTCGTTGGGGATAAGTTATACGAAAATGTATGTAATATCGCAGACAAGTTGTCTTATTTTCGTTTTTTATAATTTTAGCGCACGCGCAGGGGTCTTGCCGGTGGGAGGAGACCGGAGTAGGCCTACCCGGAGTAAACCCACGAGATTGCGAAGGCTGCCTTTCTCCAATCCACATAATATGTTCACACCAGAGTTCGAAACCACGACCGCAATCCAGCGCTGTATGCATACATGTAGGTCTAAAATTAAATATTAAGGTGTGGATGCAATTTTAAAAGGCAGTGCTCTTCTTTTAAACACCAGTTATCTCCCTTACACTGCATTGCACCCGTGTACGGAACCTGATGATGGTAGATTGAGAGAGAGAGAGAGATGGGGTTTAACGTCCACTCGACACAAACTAGGTCATTTCGGGACTAAATGGTTGATTGAGATAAGGGACTTCCCAATTTTCGGAGAATCTTCAAAGTTTACATATGATTTAATTATTCAATATATAGCTAGGGAATCTCGGTCTTCTGTGGAAACCTTTATACAAGAAACGTTATGTCAAATTCTTACACAGATGACTTTAAAAATAAATGTAATACAATTTGCGGTGTCACATGTGGATTCCGGTATTATTCGGAAGTGCTTCTAAAAATCTAGCACACCAACTACTCAACCACGTTGGGTTTTTTTTTATCTAGCACACCAAATAATTTCATTACTAAACCATAATTTCAAATTGAAAGCTACATTATAAAAAGATTGGGCATCCTTCCTGTTATCGTAAAAACACATACGTAATATACAACACTTTCACATTTTGTTGAGAACTATACTTATGCCAGGGGGTTGGATGGCCGAATGGTTAGCACGTATGTGCTGTATCATAAAGCCTGTCATTGAGTCAACTAACGTGGTTTCGAATCCCCGGCGGTACATGGCAAGGAGTATGGTCGCCTGTCCAAAATGAAACCATTTGTCAGTCCCCAAATGACATAGTTTGTGTCGAGTGGACGTTAACCCCCAATTCCCCCTCCCTCTCTCTCTCTCTCTCTCTCTCCATCTCATACTGATGCCAAACACAAATAATCACATCATTAGACAACACCAATATGAAATATTTCAGAAGATGATTGGTATTCCGATGGGTACCAACTGTGTCCAACTGCTCGCTGATTTAGTTTACTTTTTTTTAAATATGGTCTTGGTAAAGAAACAGGAACAACTGGCGCGTAGGTATTGTATGCCATGAATTGAAATTGAGTTTAACATCCTACTATTCTGGTCCGACCGGGCTATTGAAGACAGGCATATGTTATACAGTGTGCTGTGGGGGGTATATTGCCCAGACACTACGCCCTACACGTTTATCGAATTCCAACTACAAGGGGATCTTTTACGTACAGTATGCCAGACCTTGTACACGCTGTTATATTCAAGGAAATCCTTTCATTATTTACATGATGGTATAGTTGTGCCGAGTGCCCTGCATGGGACAGAGTATGTATTTCTGATCAGTGGACGTTTAGTGGACACGCTGTTCTACTAGTAAATGCAGGAGGACTTCACTACACGCAAAACAAACGAAACAAAAAAATCTACAAGACAAACCTGCGGACAAGACAGAAAATAGACACTGCAAGAACTAAACAATTATCAAATCAAGTGAATTGATCCGGGGGTCAGCCGTAAGCGTCCATTGCGCTGTACAGTCCCGGGCCTGTCTTTGGTGCTATTTCTAATTTCACCAAGTTCACTTACTATTTATTCGATTTTTACTTTCACTTTTGTATTTGATTACAAATTAGGATTTGTTACCCCAAAAAACACATGTGGTTTACCATAGTGCATTTTTGTGACTCGCATAAAATATCCTTAAGAATATTTCAAGACATCACTACACGCTCGTCAATGGAACCATGAGCTTATTTTTGTTATGGGTTGCCCATGGAAAACTGAATATGAGAGTATGCAAAGTTGCGCGGATGATATGAAAACCCGAGGCCCACATGTTTGTATACTGGTTTGCAGTTAAAATAAACCTGGACAGTTGGGAGAGTAGGCAGTAACTCAATTCAGCACAATTTTTCCAAAGTACAGCGTATTTAGAAGTTTAAATTTGAGACAAAATTGAACAGTATACAGTCGATAGTGTGTTCACGGGCATATTTCACTAAATTCCGTCTGGGGTAAGGTAACTCCGTGATTTTCCATAAACAATTTCGATAAACCGGTTTTAATTTGTTCCACCCTTAACAGTGTGCGATGATCTTACATTTAACAATACGTTATTTTTCTAATTTTTGGGGTGTTTTTTCTTCTTCTATCCTTTCTCTGCAAATTCAAATAAGTAGCGTGTTAACTTTTGACTAAATCCGGGACAGTTGGCATGTGTTTCGATGCCTGGCAACCGTTGTTATATAAATTTTTCGACAGTGCCAGGAATCGTGTCCGCTTTTATTCTTCAAAATATATACTAAACCATATATTTGTTTGTTTCTAATATTTGAGGAGGTCTACGATAATTATTTTCGATTTTGCTAAATTTGGCTTGTTTGAACGTAAAGAATTGATCTTTAACATAATGAAGAAATGATCATTAACAGTTTATTACAATGTAGTGGGATCTATTCCGATAAGCAAACAACTTCACATTTTGAAAAGTCCCTTGAAATGAAGAAAAAAAATGAAATATGGCATAAAAAATCGCTTCAATATGAAAATGGCCTTAATGAGCAAACTATGAATCTATTCTATTGGATTGTACTGAACACTCCACGTGTAGAAACGGAAATTGATATTACTATGAAATACCCCCTTTCTACAAAACAAATCAAATTCCATGATATTAGAAATTTCATTTGACTTCACTATTCATCGCGGCTCTTTCTAGAACACCTGGCCGTACTTCACGTTTGAAGAGTTCATATAAGTTTTTTGATGTACTTTTACAATTTCATTTTTTCAAATATAAGATATGTATCATATAAATATGACATATTGTTATTGTGTTTCCAATAGTGCCAAGAGTATTCTAAAACGTAACCGACAAGGGGTGGGGTGGGGGTTTAACGTCCACTTGACACAAACTAGGGTAATTCGGTACTTACATAATATGGTTTAATTTTATTTCAATAATTCGCTTGCGCGTAGAGGTATTTATCAATTGCTGGAAACCGGAGGACCCGGCGAAAACCCACGGGATAGCACAGGCTACGCAACGCTGTATCACGTACAACCGGGGAAGCCAGTTGACTCACTGACAGACCTTAAGATACAGTGCGCACGTGTTAACCATTCGGTCACCCAACCCCCTTTAACCGACAAGAAAACGCGAAATGTACATTATAGATATACATATTGTACACACCATATCCAAACTTCAAACAATTTTATACTTAGTTGATAAGAGTTAATGATACTTGGAAGATTGGCGAAGATGACTAAAGCAGGCACAATTAGGGATTCCAATATTACTTTTTATACTGCAATCAGTGTTTATTTTGAAATTATTAGTAAGACCGACGGACATAAATAGACAAGCCCCTATCTGATATTTAGTTTTTGTGAACACGGCCCTCTCCATTCTCCTTAAGTTTGTTGGCCGACTGAATTACTACAATCTGATTTTTTTTTTTGAGTATTGTTGTTTTTACCCCCCCCCCATTGTTTTCTGAATTTTTGTGAGTTATGCTAATTGTTAGCTATGTATAGAAAATTATCATGCATAACGACATAATATATTTATTCGCCATTGTTAGGCAATATCTGATTTCATAATGTTTTTTTAAAAAAAAAAATGCTTTATTTTAGAAAATAGAATTCATTTGTCATTTTGATAAATTGATAATATAGAAAAAAAAATAACATAGTTCACGTGATCCGGTAAATGCTTGTTATCCAAAATGTTAGAAAATTACGGCTATGCCTAGTAATAAACCATGGTTTATCTTTAAAGAACATCTGTATTTTTCCTAGGCGCTACAGAAAAGTGTGACGTTAAACCCTATTTCATTTAAAAGTACATTATTAAAAGTAATATAAATCTATATAAAGTGAGTTAGATTCAATTTTAACACACTTATTGAAATGTTCTAATCAATTATGTTCGGTGAAATACGTGAAAAGTCCAAATTGAACGACAGTCGTTTACGTCCGCTCGGTCCATTCTACACCTTTTTATAATTATTATCCTATCGTTTTTGAATCAGCCATTACTAATTACTTCGGCATTGTCATGTAGGATATGTTTTGCTTTGTTCATTACAAATGGCTCCCAGAAGCCATAGAATACACTACTCGTGTACTGATTTTAAAATGTTATTGCGTCTTAAATATTGAATAGTAGGATCGGATAGTTTCATGGGAGGATAACAACTTCAATATTTATGGAAATGCACAAACATTGAATTGTCATTCGAGATTTTAATTTCGAATATTATAGAAAATATTAAGTTAGGGATTTAGCTCCTTTAAGAGCATTTAAAGTAAGTCATTTCTTTTAATATACAATTTTAAAATACGCCTATTCAGTTTTTTTTATCCAATTCTAATTAAGATCATAGTTTGTTTGGATTTTAAAAAACCCCAACAAAAACCCCACATAATGAGAATCCATGTCCTCAAATAAAAGGTATGTTATAAAACACAATTTTATATGGAAAACAATCACTGAGTATATTTCTATATAAAGTGAATTAGATTCAATTTTTAACACAATTATTGAAATTTTCTTTAACACAGTTATTGAAATGTTCTTTAACACAGTTATTAAAATGTTCTTTAACACAGTTATTGAAATGTTCTAATCAATTATGTTCGGTGAAATACGTGAAAAGTTCAAATTGAACGACAGTCGTTTATTTCACACTACGTTTCAACAAGATTCTCTTGTCGTGCTTTAGAACGAGAGGATCTTGTTGAAACGTAGTGTGAAATAAACTCAGTGATTGTTTTCCATATAAAATTGTGTTTATAACATATGTTTAGTTACTAAATGCCGTATAAGGTTCAAAAGGTATGTTAAAGGAATGACTTCTTAATTTGAATACTGCAATTTTAAACAACACCCACCACACTTATTCTACCTTATTTAAGATTTCATATCAGTAAAATACGACTTCTTTTGTTTGAAAAAGATAAATATTTTAAAAGATACAAACTGACCTGACAAATATATTGTTTCCATTAATTTTTAGGATCATGTAATTCATCAAAAAATAATAAAAATAATGTTTTCAAAGTTATATTGCCATTAAGTTCAAATATGCCGCATAATATTTATTTCGTTTTATTACTTTCAATGTTTGTTGTTAAAATAAATGTAATGTTACTTCAAAATTAAGTGATTTGATATTCCATAACAACTTTTACCTCAAAAACATGTAACAAATGAACATATTCCTACTCAATTAACAAACTTTGTGTTGACTTAAACTTCGAATTTTTTTCCCTTTCAGTAAAAATACGCCTCAGAACAATTGCCTAGTACTGTTTAGAATATGATAAATATTTTCTCTAGAAACAGTATTAATTCAAATCAATGGCAATAAAATTGTTTCAGTTATAAAAGTTCTAATATATCTGGTATTTAACTGCCGTACTTGATTGATGCACGAAGAGGGAGCAAATTAGAGTGACCCCAATATCGGCCATTTATCCCATCACTTTCTAAAGGTATATATTGTATTAATCGAATTAAATTCCAATCGTTAAAATCCAACTTGTTAACCCGCTCTGATCGGCGAACATCAAATAGCCCGAAGTCATTAGCTCAAATAAAATAATATTATTGCATTGCAGATGGGCTCTACCTTTCTAAATAAATATGTATATATAATTGTTACATGACTGGCGGGCACAGTACACATATCGAGAAAAGGCAGTTTTAAACGGTCTTTTTGATTGTAATATATAGTTTTATTCTGCTATCGATTAATGGCGAATTTAAGTAAGGCTAATCTCTTTATGGGTATTTCAATAGTTCTAATGTTCAGTTCAGAAATAGAAACGTCGAGTAGGAATTCTATTGTTCTTCGTGACGGATCATTTTATTTGGTGTACGGTAAAAACGGAGTGAACATTGTATGATCAATTTTTGATAAAACTTGTTTTATTTACGATTACGATTTTTTCCTGTCATCATTCGATAATATCTTGAATACACAACAACTACGATTATTGTTAACACGTAACACATCTTAACTTTTGTTTTGTTTTCTTTAATGCAAAATTCCTTTCGTTCTATCAGAGAAGAAATTAAAAAAATAGGTTAATGACTTTTTGCAGCCATTACCTTTTAGTGGTATTTTCGTTCAAATGAAATGGAGTTTAACGTCCTAATGTTCTGCTCCGAATTTGGCTAATAAAGACGAGCTTATGCCAAGCAGTTTCCTATGAATAACATTTTTTCCCCGCACAGCGACGCT
The DNA here is from genome assembly GCA_917208275.1 of Patella pellucida. NCBI lineage: Eukaryota > Metazoa > Mollusca > Gastropoda > Patellidae > Patella > Patella pellucida. The sequence goes on from OU795039.1 coordinate 73,034,643, forward strand.
ACGGCCTACTCTTATATCGAATTCCAACTGTCAATGGATCTTTTACGTGGACACGGGACCTTGGTTTTTCGCCCTGCATTACTGACAAGGGGAAACCAAGTCGGTCGGTAAATCTGGATGAACTTTCTCGGCCAATGCAGGGGTCGAACATCCGACCTCCAGGTGATCGAGCCAGCATCTTACCCTCTTAGCTAAGCGTCACTCTTAAACAATACATTACATTTTAATAAAAACATTTTTTTAAGGGTACTCGACGAATTTGATCTTTAAACCATACCGCCCAAAAATCCGTAACTTGCCCTGTACACGGCGTACTAAATTAACGGAAAATACCTACTTTATATATTGTAGCAACTACCTTAGTAAATCTATACGGATATGTATATGACTGTCGTTTTGTCTGGTTGTCCGTCGGTTCAGTGTTTGCGGCTACACAAGGGCTGTCTCGGGGCTGAAATTTGATGTGTAGGGATAGCTCAGATCGGAAGGTAACATGGGCTAGGTGGCGTTGGATTACTTCTTCCGGTTTTGCAGTTTTACTACTTTCATCTCGTGCAGCGCCGGGTCATGCGCTATAAGAAACAGAGACAGACAGAGAGAGAAATGGGGTTTAACGTTCAGGTCATTTTGGGACTAACATATGTTTTTAATTTTTATTTCAATAATTCGCTTGCGCGTAGGGGTCTTTAGCCGTGGAAGGAAACCGGAGTGCCCGGAGGAAACCCACGAGGTTGAGAAGGCGCCCCTATCTCCATGCCACATACGCTCACACCAGGTTCGATACCACAGCCGCAAGCCAGAGATGACCGGCCAGCTAGAGGTCGAAGCGCGGCACTCTAGACCACTAGCCCCCCCCCCCATACGGAACAAAACATCATATTCCACAACGTATGTTCAACATCACTACCAAACCAACCCGTCCACTCGCCCTATCGTTTTGAACATATAGTCAAAGTGGAGATTCTAGACTAAGGTTTGCGTAGTGCGAAGGTGTTCCACTATAAGAGCTGATACAGATCTGTTTGCACTACGAGGTTGCAATATGATAACTTCATTAGAATTAATACTAATAATAATTGAGATTTTAAACGCATCATTGAGAGTGAAGTCATAAAGCATAACATGTTAAACATACACCATTAAAGGAACAGGTCGAATGTGACTTGCTAATGTAACGCAAACTTTTAATAGCAGGAATATTTTTTGGGGCGGAACCACAACAACATGTTGTTTAGTTATAGTTAAAAATAAAGTGTAAACGTCATAGGTGTTCTCCAGGAGGATACTGGATTGAACGTTCTGGAATTGAATGTTCTCGATCTCTGTAAAGTAAGTCGTGACTGCGATTTTAGTAGGAAATGGTGGACGAGGACAATAGTCGACAACATTTCCTAGTCTAATGTAAAGTAACAATGATCATAACTTACGCAAGAATTTATAGAATTACGAAACAGGCTTATTCAAGGGCTAAATTTGTCTATTACAGGCCGTTATTTAGGCAAAATAAACTATTAAATAAACAGTAATTAACTTACCAAGACCAGAATCAATTTGAAATATGTTTTATGGTCGATCCTATAGGCTAGACTTAGAGGGAAGTAATTTGACTTAAAATTTCAGCATGTTCTCATTCCATTATCTATTTTAACTATTATAGCGAGGAACTATAAACTCTTTGACTAATCTTACCTAGTGCCGTTTGAAGGAATTAGATTTTTTTCGGGATCTGCGGGCAAATTATCTTGTGAAAAAATAAACTATTAGACTGCTGTAAACCCCAGCCCCTTCCCACGTAGTTCGCATTCATTAATTAAACAAGTATTGAATTTGATATTTATCTTTAGCATATGTTTTAGTTACGTTTGTTTTTCGGGTTGGTATATCGATTTAAAAATTGATTTCATCAAACTTTAAAACAAATATTTTACTTTCTAATCCCCAACAGAAAATACAACTGACAACTTCAAGCTGTTGGTATAAAGATTAAATATGTTCTTGAAGTAAATATTGGGAAAATCGCAAGATCTTATTGACATTTTGTGCCATGGAAAGGCATTCTTTAAAATTGAAGATTTGTCGGTTAGGATGATTGATCTTAAAACAATATGTTTTAAAATTGTAACATATGTTGTGTGTGGAATCCACCCTGGTAGCAACTGTTCCTTTCTGAAATATAGAAATCGAAATGTGATCTAATACCCCCCCCCCCCCAAACTGGGAATATCATTCATTTGACTGGAAAGTAGATTTATTGTTAATATGAAAAATGTTTGACAAAGGCTATTTTATATGATTTGTTGCTTAGATGTTCTATGTAGCTCTATTTCCATTATCGGGACCCCGTTGCTCTAGTCTTTCGAATGTTACGAGAAAACGGGGTTCCGTGTACACATTGGCGACCGCGTAAAAGAACCCCTGGCAGTTGGAATTTGATATAAAAGTAAGTTTAAGCGCCACTTCCTTAGACCAATCATTCCACTTCTATTTCTATTATCATTAAGAAAGGGCGAGAATGGGGTTTAACGTCCACTCGACACAACCTATGTCATTTCAGGACTAATATATGTTGGGTTTTTTTTTTTTCAATAATTCGATTGCGCGTAGGGGCCTTTAGCAGTGGGAGGAAACCGGCGCGTTAATAAGGTACATGCGCTGTAGTAGGCTATTGGCATACACCTTATTAGAATGAAGTTAGAATTATGTCTTCATTTCCGCTCCCATATTCATCATTCATCTTAACCAATAGACTTAGCTGTATCCATCCACCGTCCTCATGGTTAAACCCCATTAAGCTTAATATGACAATATTTACTAAAACTATGAATAACAAAAAAAACTTCTAGAGTAGAATAACTGGATGTTTGAATGGCTATTTTCTGTAAATACGGAATAACGATTGGAGGTAGAAAGTGAAAAACTCGAACTCTTTGAAGTCGGTTTGACTGTACGTGAAGCAGAGTTGAATATGTTTCATGAAAGTGACACTATAGACTAACATTGTGAAATACAAGTCTTTATTTACCACGCCCTACAAGGGCGGGGGTCGAGAGGGTGGCGTATAACTTAGGTTAGTTAGTGCGACAGTTCATCGTTCAAATTCATCGATTTCGTGTTTTTGTCTAAAGTATTTTTACGAACTTTATGAAACCCTAACAGTGCACTTCTACGTGATCTGGTATTAAGAAAAGGTCCTAACCTACAAATATCTACCTTCTTGTATTCCATATTAAAGATGTGTTATGTACGAGATTAACCTGTCTATTGCAGGTCTTTATTTTGGCTTCAAATGATACACCTATTATTTACAAGGCAGCCAATAATCAAATCATCTTTACCATCTGATGACCGAGATTTAAACGGATTTAGACACGGTCGCCATTTAATGATTTAATTTAAAAATGGCTAATCGAGACTTAGTCTTGAATAACAAGTACCGATGTTACGATAACAAACAATGTATGCCACATCTTATCAAATCTAACAGTAGGATGAAATTGAATTTATATGTAGTTTTATGTGTCCAGTTCAGTGTAAAACATTTTCAGTTCATCTATAGCTTTAAATCGCGGGGACACGTTGTCCATTGTGTATTTTACTAACCAGTAGGTCATGGGTTCCAACACGGTTTTGGTCAAGAAAGTTCAAAACACACAAGTTGTTACTCAAGGTATTTGAGAGAGAGAGACATGAGGTTTAACGTCAACTCGACACACACTAGGTCATTTCGGGACTTGTCTCGTCCTGTGTTCTTTAATTTTCCAGTATGATTTGCCCTTATCAGAGATGCAGGACGGGGGGCCTGACAAGGACAGCTGTCTAGTCGTTCGGATGGGACGAAAAACCGAGGTCCTGTGTACACATGAGCGTGCACGCAAAAGACCCTTGGCAGTTTGAATTCGATATAAGAGTATGCCATAGCACCCCTGCCCGGGCAAAACTTCCCGCATCAGCCCACTGTAGGAGCAAATCAGTAGGACGTTAAACCCCATTTCATTTCATTTTAATTCAGGACGAAGGTAGAAAGCCTCAACATATTTTAAACTACGATGATACTGAAAATTATTATAGTTGTATCATTGAACAGGTTTATTAAGTGCAATATACCGGTCCGTTGGTTTATATAATACATGAGATGTATTTAACAATACAATTCTCAGATAATACAACAGTAAGATAACACTTGTAAACAATTCAATGTTGCAACGTTAGAGCCTGTGTTCAACTTAGTGGTGCATAGAACAACACTTAAATGTGTACATATTCAAATAGGAGTGGGGGGCTTGGTTATTGGATGATACCCTTCTAGAACGATCACGTCTTGTTTAATTATCCATTTAAATCTAGGGGTGGATGGCCGAAGGGTTAGCACGTGCGCGCTGTATTATAAGGTCTGTCATTGAGTCGATCAACTGGCGTGGTTTCAATTACCCAGTTGTAGCCCGCGTAGACGTTAAATTCCATTCGTTTTTCGCCGAGCCGCTGTTTTTCCCATGCAACAGGAATACTCTGGAATGCGACCCTTGCTCCATTAACATGCCTGTAGACTTGAATAATGACCAGTCTCAAAAATAATTGTCTGAGTACGTTTGAAATTTAAGCGCCAAAAATATGGATGAAGAGTGCATTTACCTTGTCTCAAAATTTCAGCTAAAAATATTGAGTCGTTTGCATGTGAAAGTCAAATCTGCTTATCTGGGTACGCAACCCCTTTAATATTTCTGCTAATTCTTTCGTAGGTGACCTGATAATCGATTCTCGTTCCTTTAGAGGTCTATACAATGAATGACCCATGTGCTGTACTTGATAACAAAAGGTAAATTTAATCTACACATAATACAGCTCGGGACACCGGTCTCCATTTCCAGATGAAGACTAACGGGCCTAAGTTGTTTAAAAACGCATCTCATATATTGAGTAAGTTGCTGGGTCCTAAGGTAGGGGGTTTCAAGGGATTTTAACACAAAATTAAGCAGTTTTATTCTCCAAAATATTGCCGGGATTGGCCCTATTAATTTGGAACACCTTCACATCACTTCCCAATTACGCGAAAACTCACACATTTAACGATATTGTTTGTATTTGTGTATGCTTAAATAAAATTTCATAATCTATAATCGGATAGATCGCAGATGAACAAAATAAACATAATTTGTGAAGATTATTTTAAATGCGTATTTATTTAATATTCATTTTTTCTTAGTCTGGATCGTATACAAAGTTTTAAAAATTGATATACACAAAAAAATCTCTTTGAGGCGAACAGATGAACAGAACACAGCAAACAGATGCTAAATGTCAAAAATTAAACAGCTGATGGTTAATTAATAACATATGCATGTTATATTTTTAAATTATACGCTCATTGGTTTCAATTACAACTAAAAGTTACATGAAGCCTTATCCAGGAAATATCTTAAGCTTTTTATAGCATAGTCGTTCGGGTTGGGCGAAAAATCGAGGCCCCGTGTGTACCTTGGCGTTCACGTGAAAGAACCCTTGACAGTTGGAATTCGATTTAAGGGTAGGCCGTAGCTCCGCTGCCTGGGACCAACTTTCCTCATTACACACTGTTTGCCGTTTGCTTATCTTCATTAGCCCTGTCGAAGCAAAAAATGGGACCTTTACTGAGGTTAGGGGCAGAAAATCGACTTAGGATTTTTTTATCTCAACAAAATGAAATTTATTTTAAACTTTTATCTAGTTTAAAACCGTTCTTAAAATTTAATGAAGGAAATTGTTCGTGTCTCTCAATTCATTCAAAGTTTTGTAAATTAGCTAGAATCTAATTCGATGTTAAAGTAATATACATGTACATACTTGCATTAATTATCATTCCTACATGACTTAATCCTTCTATATATATATTGAAGCCATTTGGTTTCGCATTTTTGTCTTTTTTTAGATTTGGTACGATATTAATATTTATACTCTCTTCATTTCAAATTCTCATCGAAGCGAAATAAGAACATAATTTGGATTAATGCCTTTATCAAAATATAAAACAATTGTTCAAGTTCATTCAAATACATTATAATAGTTCTCATTTGGGGATATAGGCAGTTAATTTGTTTGAATAATCATGAAAATAATTCACAATCTTAAAAAATTCAATTCACATTTATTAATAGAATAATATTAAGAATAAAATAAAAATAAAATTATTCTAAACAAAATACAAACGCTTAAAACATCATTACGCCAAGGCAAAACTATCCCTTTGATCTAATTATATGCAAAATATTTATTTTAATTTATAAAAAGAGTCTAATACTCATTTCTTTTTAATGCTTTGTTAAAAGGGATAAAATCGTTTAGAATATTGTTTTCTAAGCTTTAATTTTTTTTATAAAATATATTTCCAGAGAGATTTAGATATCCTTCAGTATGTCTACACGTTGATATTCCAGAATCTGGTCTTAATTTTTATTATTTTGTTTTATTCCGACACAAAACAAAAGCACACGAGCTATGGAAATATAATATTATAGGTATTGTATATAAACATATTTGTTAGTCGGTTTAGAACACCAACAAGATGTTGGTTTGATCAAACGACTATTTTGTCTCAAATTGTGACGGAAATCAGATATTGCAAATATAATGAAAAAATGAATACAGAAAATAACAGCGCGGACAATATGTATTGATAAAAAGGAAACATTTTTGTTGTGAAAGAAAATTAAGGAGCAAATTAGAAAAAGCCTGCAAGAGTGAGCGAATGCGAGGAATAAGATATTATAACTGTCACCGCGTGTGAAATATCCAAGCTAAAATGTGTGTTTCTACAAAGAGCGGCAATATTAGTTTCCATAAGAACACATTGGATTGTTTACTCCAAAAACATACTTCTGGTTTATCTATTGTTAGCCCTTTTTCGCCGGCTCTTTTTCCACTCGCCAAGTTGGATGTAAGCAAAATATTCACCGTATGTTGGTAAGCGTATCCACAAGTCGCACATTTTGAAGCTAGCTAAAGATTTTTTTTGGCCTCTTAAGATTGTTGTTCTAATGATTGAAAACGAATAGGACAGGAACCATATGGAGGTGAAACAGGGGAAGACAACACACACTAGACGTGCTAATAGTGTAGAGCATGTTCAGGTCTTGCAGTGAATTCGGGTGAGGTATACAGTCATACCCCTCTAGGCGGTAAAACTAGGCATCATCAAATTTCGTGTAGGTTTTGCTGGCATTTCTTATCAGCGATATACCTACTGGTTTTAGAATACTATATATTCATCCAGATATAAATCATTTTATCTAAGAAATATTTCATATATCTTTTGATAAAATAGATTTCATTTAATTTCAGTTACAATAACATTGGAACCCCGTTTCCCTTAAAATATTTAGAAATGCTTTGCTAAGAGGCTTATTAGTTCAGTTTGAGACACAAACACAATCTCAAGAATTTTCCGAAATTCTATAAATTTGTACAATATCTAGAAAAAATCATTTATGTTAAGTATACATAATATCAATTGAGACTTTTATTGGTGTCTACACCCTCTTATCTGCCCTGCGTATTCACCAATATTGTTTTTTGACAGTAGATTACCTTTGTTCACTACTGCAAAAGCACTTTGTCGATTTGCGCGAAACAGAAAAGAGCGTCTATTACAAAACTGTGGGGTTTTACAGTAAATTGCAATGTGCACAGAGTATAAGGACCACATAATGGCATAAGACAGTTTAGTTTTTTATTTAAGATGTATATCCACTATATTAGTATTAAAGTTTACTTTACAAAATAAAAACGACATTGGATGCCTGTGGTATTATTAAAATTTTAAAACAAGGAAACCCCTTTTTACTTTCAACTTTGATAATAATATAAAACACATAACTTTTTTTTCTTTCTTGAAGAATGAAATAGACCGCCATATGTCCCTTTAACGATCTTTTCAATTGTTTACTCGAAATTCTTCTGGTTTATATATACTGGCTTTACGTTCCATTGTTTTCTGAAAGCGGCAAGAACAACAGACCATGTTTATGGAACTTTATTATTCTCTACAAAAACACTTACTAAACGGACTCTGATTAGTTTTCCCGCCAATATTTACAAGAGGCATGACGGAGAAGAATGTTTTAAAAAGTATACTAAAAATGATTAAAAGTTTATGAAATATATATAAGTCTGGGTACGTTAGTGCTTTACCTTAGGACAAACATGTACGTGACTTTTGAAATTTGGGATAAACTTTTGGAATTTGGGATAAACTTTAGAAATTTTGGAAAAAGTTTAGAAATTTGGGAAAAACCTTTAGAAATTTTGGAAAAAACTTTAGAAATTTTGGAAAAAACTTAAGAAATTTTGGAAAAAACTTTAGAAATTTTGGAAAAAACTTTAGAAATTTTGGAAAAACTTTAGAAATTTTGAAAAAAACTTTATTAATTTTGGAAAAAACGTTAGAAATTGTGGGAAAGAATATACGCCCCTTTTTTAATCCCGGAAAATCACGAAAGAGCTCTTCTAAAAAAAAAAAAAAAAAATTGAAAATTAAATTGTGAAACTTTGAAAATGAATTATTTAAATTTTGAAAATAACGTTCTTCTCTTTGTCTACCCACCATTATTTCCAAACGGGTGGATTTTAAATACTCAACTATCAAATCGATGCCTTTTCCGTAACGAACATTAGACCAAAAAGACAAATATATTTGGAAAAAAATGACATATAGAAATAGATTTCACTAATATGTACACACTTGTGTGGATATACTATGAATTTTATTAACATGCCACGTTTCAGACAAAACATGACACCTCCATGTGTATCGAAACGTAGCATGTTAATCAAATTCAGAAGTAGTATATCCATACAAGTGTGTTTATTTTTTTTGAAAAGAATATTTTTATCAGCTTCTGTTCCGTTACTTATTACCTCACATCGGTAGATTCTTAATAATACTCAAATATCAAAACCAGTTTGCTATACCTATAAGTCAAATTACAGGCCTACAGTACAAGAATAAAGATAGTTGGGGAATGTATAGTATTAGTCACAAATGAAGTTAATTGCGCAACCTAATATTTCTACTTAATAACGGCAATCGGATATAGTTTAAGATAAATTCTAAAAACTTGTGTCGTTGTCAATCATAACTGTCATTTACCATACCAAGTTGACAGTTTCTATGCCGATTGACAAAACTGTGGGTATTGGGTTTAATGATGCAGAAAACTGGGGTCTCCCCTTTCTCTAGTGTCTTGTTAAAGGGTTTACTACAGGGTGCAGATCGAGGATAAAAAAACCATGTTCAATTTGCTCCGTCTATTGTAATAGATCGGATGTAATTTGATTCATTGGCCCGCTACTAACACCAATCCCCTATAGGCTGTCAAACTTAAGCTATCAAGCATCAAATTCTCATCTCCCCTAGACCTGTCATCGACGGAGGCTAAATTTCACCTTCAACAAATAAACAAATTCCACGGGAACGCGTGAAACCCCCCTTAACGCGCGAGACGTGGCCTCGAGACTGATAAATAGAACCATTTAATAATACAATTACGCCATAACGTTCCCGGTCAGAAGGCAAACTCAACCACCATTTTCCTGACGTAATACACATTGACGGAAGTTACGTCATAGACCAGTGCATAATGATCAGGTTGTTTATAAAGGCTGGCTAATGATTCTTTTAATCAACAAAGTTGGTTTGTTTTGGGTGATGTTGGTATTTTCTTTAGAGATAGTGCTATATATGATGCCTATAAGAGATTGTTATTAGTAATCCAGTCAAGTGTTATGACTAATCATAACAAATAAGATCAGGGAATAGCTAATTAATGACCAACGTAAATAATATCACTGAGCATTTCATAAACTTGTTAATAGAGCTTTTTGTTATGACAATTATCTATATCTTTTCCTAAGAAACAAAATCTCGAAGACTATATATTTACAAGTATAGTCAATATAAGCAATCCGGAGAGCCAATTCTGGGGCGGATTTAGAGCCAATTCTGAGGCCTAGTAAATGCCCATTCTGAGAAGAATTTTAAAGTTTGTGATTTCAATAGAAATATACTTCAGGTAAAACAGAATATTAATCAGGTAGGTATGGATCTTGGTGAAACCAAAAACCTTTCCTCAACTATTTTCGCAATCACCCAAAAGCTTTCAAACGATTCTAATAGTGTAATGTTTGACATCTGTATTGTGGTGCTCAATTTTCAGTAGTTTATAATTAAGATAGACATAATAATAAGATGATCCCTGACTGAAGGCAAAGACTGACAGTCCCAGAGGGATATACAGATAATGAGGACACAGATAACACCGTGCTATTAATTAATTGGGCAATTTATCAATTAGTGATTGTTATCGGGAGTATTGCAATCTTCGAAAGTTCTAAAGGAAATTTCTCTATAAAGCAGTTTTCCATATCTTTGTTTTCTTTTTTGTTTTAAACATATTATTATTGTGTAGCAGTATAGTATACGCTATGATTGGATACATGGCCTAACAATATCAAAAGATCTTCCCATGAAAATCGTTACCAAAGCAACAAGAAAAAAACGACACTGTGCATTAAAATTAATAATAAGGATTTATATAGCGCCTTATTACTAACCACTTAGTTCCAAATGAGCTATCAAGTATAAAACTATTTTGAAAAAAGATGGGGTTTTCAAAGCTGACTTGAATATATCGATATATTTGGATAGCCCAATTTTTATGGGTGGGATTCTCGTGATGCAACCGCAAAAGATCATTTGCGGAGTTCGAGCTGTATTGGTGGCGTGACAAGAAGGTCTTTCAAAGAAATGGATTCATGGCGTTTGAGCGTCGCCTTCTTATTTAACATTTAAATAAAATAAATATTCCCCGAAGACTAAAAGATGTGCAATGTTTTATGTTTTAATTTGCAAATTCCTAATTATGGTCTAGTAATTATTATAGGGATATGTCATGTTTGATGTCATGGATTTAAATTTTCAACAACATACAAAATTAATATAAAAATACAAGTGAACCCATTGTGTTGAAAGATAGCTCCAATTGTTGACGTCCTATTTGCTTAAACTGATGTCAGAATTCAATGGATTTTTATTAATATCTATAATCAAAAGGTTATATAAATAGAGAATGTTGTTGTTGGAAGTCGATTTTATTCAACGATGACCATTAGTTACATTTATTCGAGTCACTAGGACAATTAAAGAGTCTGGTAAATGGGATGGTATATTTACTCTTGATGATCCAGATACATACATAAGTAGTTTACCATGCTTTTTAAATTTTGTCTCATGCATAGCTTCCAAAACTATATTATTCTCAATTCTGTATTTTCTTAGATGATTTATTAAAAGTTTCGTTGTTAGATGTCTTGTTGTTGTCTGTAAACCTCGCGGGTTTTCTCCGGGTGCTCTGGTTTCCTCCCACTGATCAAGACCCCCTACGCGCAAGCGAATTATTGAAATGAAATTGAACCATATATCAGTCCCAAAATAACCTTGTTTGTGACGAGTGGACGTTAAATCATCTCTCTTTCTTTCTCTCGCACTCTCTCTCTCTCTCCATGTGTTGTCTGTGTTTGGGATGGCGGGGATATCTATGGTTCTCCTGCATCAAGCTGTTTTGATGTTTATTCGTTGCCAGTTCTGGTAGGCCTATAGGCCCTGATATTCTGATGTTACTGCAAACTTTGAATTTGTGTTATGTAATCGCAATACAACAAAAGCTTGTCTGTTATTTCATCTTATCTGGATCTACCGCCAACTTATGTTGTCTTCGTTCAATATCAAATATTCGAACTTTACGAATTAATTTCTAACAATATTACAAAAACTGTGATGTTTCTCGTCCGTGGTTTTTTATCGGAGAAGCTGAATATCAGTGTATACAAACTTTCCACGATAAATTAACAGTAGAGCGGCCTGCCAAGCACAATACAGCGAAAACCAGGGCAGTTTAGCACATGTGAATTCTTTTCCATATGTGCCGAAGAATACGATTATGTCGAGTCATAAATTTGATGGATGGGTCGTAATGAAGAAGCCAGACCATGTTTTCACCGCCAGTATCGCTCGACTTGTGCTACAAACGCTTTACCGTTCGCATTCGAACAAACCATGTCCTTCTGTTGTGCAAACGTTGAAATGTATAAAGTTCCGGATCAGTTATGAGGCAGTAGATAGTTTTACCACTAGCCTACCGGCGAGAATAAGCCCTTCATTATAAACCAAAGTAGCGTAAAATCATAAAATTAGCATCGCAAATCCACAGGGAAGACGCAGAAACACGACACCCTTTTGTCTTTTTCTTTGGTATATGTGATGTTTTGTGTATCAATTGATATAAACAGTTGTAGACTAATTACAACTCAACTCCCACTCATCATTGATGTCATAATTCATGGTGTTCAAATTAAAAACCGACACGAAAGCAGGGAGTGAATAGAATAGCGGTTTCTTATTGATACTTCAACTGGAACTGACAGCAACAATTTACTTAAATAGAAAAACAGTAATTTAGTTATTGCTTGCCATAAATCACAGCCTTATACTGCTGCCAGCGCTTAAGAATAATCGTAGACTTTCAGGAAGTGCCACGCCTTTTGCTGTTTCCTTTTAGTAACAAATCCAGAATAAAAAAAATGGCACACCTGGAATGTACCGTTATGAGATGTCTTCAGTATGTATTCAGAATGATAAGCATATATATAATTAAATACTTTATGGAATACAGACTGGTGTCAATTTCCAATACACTGATACACGTTCCAAAAAAAAAAAAGATATACTTAATGCAATATAATAATTTTATTACATATGAAAGCAATCTATACAGGCTAAATAAATAGCCGATGTACACCGTTAAGAGTACATAAATAAATAAAATCGAATAGTTCAAATGTTTAACAAAGGAAATGTAAAATAGATTTTTGAACATAATTTGAGGAACATTAAATAATAGAAATAAAAATTACCACAAACATATGTTAATAATGCGTTTAAAAAGCAGAAACTGTATTCCTTTGCTTCTAAAACGAAACGAAATATAAATCTGAAATAAAATCCGTCGCGTTTTTTCGCTGGTATATTAGAACTCAAACATAAATCAAAAACACGGATTAAATTTCAATATTTAAACTATTTCAATTTTCTGGAAAACCTTGCTTTTTGCCAAGCTGTTATAAATAAGAACTCATAAATCACTTTTAACTACACTACCCTAGTTGTGTTTTTCTAAAACAAAACGTCGCAGGTGATGGCAAATAGTAATGAGGTAAAAAGTGTTAATTATTTCATTTTTTACTTGTAATTTCATACAAGGAAATGTCTAAAATAAACGCGAGTATTGCACCATGACAAACTGTACTCCAGTTCATTACAGGGAGATGTTTATATATCGTGCACGTGCAGTTTGATGATGCAAGCGGCCCTGTCGTTAACACATCAATTGATCTTCAACGTATCTGGAGAGGCTGCAATGCACGTGTTACGTTTCAACACCAATGGGTTAATTCACACGAATCACACACAATTGTGGTAAATCTGCTGAACATTTCGATGATGATACATGTATTTACGTTGATTGGCCTGCAAAGGGAGGAACCGATTTTTAACGATTGATAAATATAGAATTAAAGGTAGCAATGCTAAGAAAATAGACCGCGTTTATTTCAGAAATTAATTGAATTGATTTTGCTGAACATCAATCAAAAGATTTTTTTTTTAACACATGGAATGTAAATTAATGTTTCGCTATTCTAAATAAAGTCAAAATCTCCTTTGATGCTTAGTATCAATACTTGGTGTAGGTCTTTAACCCGTGTATCGATAAAACCTTTTTAATAACAAAAAAAGATAGCAAGATATTTGAAATGTATTTTTATTTTCGTTTCCCTCTAACAGAAGTTATTGATGTTTACAGTTCAATGGGTAGAAGAATTTCAAGACCTCGTTAACAATCGAGTTTCAATGCATTTCTACTATTGTCCTAGCGAGATTTAAATTAGAACCATTATCTCGTACCGAGAAGGCTTTGGTTTTGTTATTCACACAGAAGTTAAAATAAACACCATCTACGTAACCTGTTGCATAAGACGAAACAGTTCCTCTTTTCACTGTGATTCCCACCAGTGAGAGGCCCGGGGGAGGATCCATATATCTCGTGGCCGAACTTGTTTAGGGGACGAAGCGGATATCAAAATGTCATGTCACAAATGGTCTTGATTAAGATTCCATGTCATGCTCGTTGTCCAGTTAAGCACAAACATTGATTGACCCGCCTCAAACACCACCGGGGGTTCTTTTAATTGAGACCTCGGGATTCTATAGTCCACAGGTGTCAACGTATCGAATCACACAGCAGCCAAGATGACATCCTTGTCGGAGGCACTGATCAGTTACAACCACCTACAACCTTTAACTTGCTGGGTATTGTTCCTTTAGCGTTCTTCTTGATTAGCTTCTAATACCCTCGTCTGTTTCTTCTCAGTTTGTTCACGGCTATTGATATTTCACATGTTCTTGTGTTTGGATAATAAGATTAGGGATTTGGGAGAATTGACCCGAATTAATCCGTAAATTAAGGCTACAAAATGTTGACTGAGCAGATTAAAACCTGCGGTAATTTAATCAACTGAACTCAGTACAAAATAATGTGAAAAATAAATACTGATTATATAGATCCTTATTCTAATGGTATTACTGTAATTGTTATTATACCCCATCCCAACACGTAGTCTTTCATGTTGTCCTACGAATATGTATCATTTACGAAATGAGACGGTGATGATTTTTATTTGATAGAAGTACCCCGATATGGTTAAATATCCTAAATTTAATGTAGAATTGGACCCTCTAGAGAGAAACTACGCATACCTCGTCTGTTATAAGCCACTCGTCATTTTTTAATGCTAAACGGAGCGACAGGTTGGACCTGTATTTCATAAACCGGCGCTACTAATACAGCATAAAAATTGGTAATTTTTATTTCTACGGTTACGTGTACGAAAGTTTTGTCAATAGCAACAAATAGACAGGGAGGAGGGGTTAATTTAATGTCCATTCGTCACATACTAGGTCATTTTGGGACTAACATACGAAAAAACATTCGCATTCGTTTGACGACGTGGGCTACTTATACTGAACGTGCAGGAGTTGATTTCTTGGAATGTCAGCGGAAATACGGTATTTATCATATGTATGATTCTTCTAAATAGATAGGTGTTTTTGATTCAAATTGAACCTAACGATTAATCTAACATACAATTTTCAGATTTAATCTGAAAGATATTTAACGACCGGTGGCGATTGTTGACGCTAGACTAATTCTTCATTTTCTTTTCATTTCGAATTTCTGTTAAAACCGCAAAATACTTAAGACGATAAGAATATCCCACTAAACGTGGCAGTGACATGTTTTTGTATCTTAGTAAATTATCAGTGAGGAAAACCAATGTCCATCTTACAATAATACAAACAGTTGATCCGTATTTCACGAGAACCTTATATTTCAGTAAGTCGGACCATAAGTAGGTGGATAGTAGCAACAACTGGGGCGTAGAAATTTAACCAATTTCACGGTTGAACTGGCGTTTAAAGTATTTGACTTCAGTCAAAGTGATGTCTCTTTTGACACTTTTATCTAAGAGAAATATGACCAAGATAAAGGGTAGATAAAGTTGGTGTTTATATTTAACAATTAGTTTATATTATATATAAACATTTAATAAATATCACGAGGTGTAGCAGACCTTAATACCATGTGAAATACAACTTAAAATTGATTTTATACGTAAATTTATCAATATTGTTATTCAAAGGATGTTTTGTCATTTGAAAATATTTCGATTCGTTCGGAAAATAGATCTGTTTTGTTAAAAAATATTGTTATTCTGTTTTTTTTTAAAAAAAACAATATTTTCATTAAGGTTGGCTGAATGGGATTTGGAAACAGTCTTAGCTTATGTAAAAAAAAACTCTCTCTAGATCTTTTGAATGTCAGTTAACATTAGGTGCATTGCAGTAGGGCTAGAATATCGGTAAATTATTTCAAATTATCACCCTATAGTTATCGATATGTTTATTCAAATGAAGTAAAAGGGTAAAATACACTACGAATGACAAATTTCTTCAAACTAAAACTGGAGTAATTACAGAATACGTCAGAAAAAATTCTAACATTAAGCATAATCGAGGAATCCTGGGTGTTCCATTCCACGGTCCGAAGGTACGTGTTAAGCCAACGCCGACCAGAGCAAACAGTCCGAAGATACACGCAATGCCCCGAGAGGCGCTTCTTGTTTGATGATACACATGAGTGGTAGTCCGATTATAAAGTCTAGTCCGAGAACGCTAGAAGCATGGAAATAAGTTTCAATCTTTACAGCACAAATACTTATTAGTTAGACAAATCTATGGGGTGATGTCAATTAACAATTTATGTAAGTCGAGTCCTCAAATAAGATCGTTGGATATGCTTCATTGGTTTTGTCAATGAACAATTTATAAGTCGAGTCCTCAAATATGATCTTTGGATATGCTGCATTGGTTTTGTCAATTAACAATTTATATAAGTCGAGTCCCCAAATATGATCTTTTAATGTGCTGCATTGGTTTTGTCAATTAACAATTTATATAAGTCGTGTCCCCAAATATGATCTTTGGATACGCTGCCTTGGTTTCCGTAAATATCGCTTCCATTTGAAAATATAGAAGAATTCCGTAAAATAAACATTGCATCTAGAATAAAATTTTTTTAAATATTTGTATGTACCATTAGGAATCTTCCCTGAAAAATATATCCGAATTATTATCTGCCTATAACTTGTGAAACCGCTGTTTTTAAGATCTGCATTGAGAGTTTTGTGTAAAGTTCAAAGCCACTCCAACACATATTCATTTCATTTAGGTATTCTATATTGGTGCTGATAAAGTACTCAAGGGTTATTAATAAATGTACTAGACGACCATTGTTGTTACTAATATCTCTTTGCCTTTATATGATGATTTTAACAAAACCGGTAAATAAACAAAACAAAAGCAGCTACAAGTTCTGCAATCCGTTAATCGCTGACAATAAAATCTCAAAGATATTCTAAGTATCCATAACGTTCCAATAACACGTCCGTATTGTCATTTGAATAGCTCTTTGATATGTTTATGGGCGAGTAAGTCGTAAACTGACCACCTAGAAAGACCAGCTGATTAAAGGAAGTACATCTTTATCTAGATTCTTCAGATTATATAATTGGGTATCGGTCGGCTATCACCAAAATATGTATTTTCAGTGAAATCAACTGAAATTACTTTTAGCTCGATACTTTTCAGCATCAACAAGGCGAACGAAGGTGGACATGCACCATATAGACCGGAGGCTCAGCGCGGAGGGGTGTCCGTCTCTTTTGACCATTGACCCTAAATATTTTGAAAACACCCCAACGGCGGACTAATTACCACTCAGCATTGTATTCTACGCCATATTTCACCCTAGAAAAGTTGGGTTTTGTTTTGTAACCATTTGATGGACCCCCACCCTCGCACTAAGCCATCAGACTCATGCTATAAAGTAAATTTTTCCCGGAAAGCGTAGTGTCCTCCTTCTCTCCGTGGAATTTCTAAACATGTGGATTTCAGGTTCTCGTGTCATTTCAACGAATATGCGCTTTTCCTTGTAAAGTTTATCGTACTGCACCACTTACAGGGGGAAAAAGCTGGAAATCACCAAGGAACAATCGCAGCCAAAGCCGGGAACCCACTCGTGGCAGTCGTTTTAGTGTGGTAGCACTCTTCTTAGTGGGAATCTCATTTATTTGCAGCACAATTCTGTATCGGTGCTATGCTTTATTGATTAATTGGATATAAACATATAAGTTAAGCCAACTGTTTGTTTTGCCCCCAGTTCAATATTTTGTATTGCGTTAAACCTTTGATAACCTTTCCGGTGAACGTTATATTAAAGTTGTATTACAAAGGTTCATTGTATGCCCAAGTCCACGGCTTTTAAATATCTCGGGGAACTGCTTTTTGTATGTGTATGTATCGAAAGATTTTCAGTGTTTGCTCAAGACAACTTGAGTCAATGATAAGACAATGGGTTGCTTCAATATATAATATTTTTCACCTTTATAATCGTTCATAAATTAAGCTGAACTTTCAGATAAAGCCGGTCATTGAGTCAACTGGCGTGTTTGCGAATCCCCGGTTCTACGGGACAAGAAGTAGGGTTGTCTGTCCATCCTCGTGGGTTTTCTCCGGGTTCTCTGGTTTCCTCCCACTGTCAATGCCTCTCAGAGGAATCGAAACCACGCCAGTTGATTAAATGACATACCTTATTATACAACATATTACGCGCACGGGCTATCCCCCCCCCCATACACACACCACCCTCTCACCAGTAAGATCGTGCAGTTATTAAATGTTACTACACGTCAAAGTACGCTGCCAGCCATTTTGAAACTCGCTGAAAATATTCAAAACTAGAATGGTTTTCTGGGTACGTACCAAAACCCAGCCTTGTTTATAGTTCTGTATGTACATTGCTGAATAAGTGGGAAACATAAAGTTTGCATTCCTCGTGGTCATCAGAGTTAGAATGATGATTTTATGACAGGCTATTGATGGTCTGGAGGTCTCGGGGGTCATAAAAGGATTAACGATGTGATAGATCTCTGCCTATCTACTAGTCTGTCAACATTATGTCAGGTGGGAAGATTTGGCCACGGTACTTCGCCATCTCTATGACATTCATGGCCGTGTTCCTAATGACGATAGCATATGTTAGGACTACGCGGTAGGCCTTTAACGGCAGTTTCCTTTAAGTTTACATAAATCATTACTCTCCCAAAAACGGAGTATGCTAATTTCCCTCCATCAGAGTAACAGTAGCCTCAGTAAAGAAGAGAATATGGAATAAAGTTGGAAAGGGTACAACGCCTTGCCGCAGGTGCTGTAATAGGATCTAGAAGGGAGGTTCCCATGATTTGCCTTCATACCTTGTTAGCGGGTGGACACCGAGCTCAAGAAAGGAATTACTTACAAACACCGCACGTGTTACTGTTTCTTCGCTCAGCCATTTTCTTACATGGTGTTCGTGCGTATAATTAAAGGACTGGCGTACCTTTGCCATTCTTTTTAAGATCTATTCCTCAAGCTTCTTTGAAGATACTTCAAAGACAATGACCGTTCTTCAACTGGTGTTTGGCCACTATACTGCTTAAATTAAATATACATTAAGTCAATTTGAAAATCAAACGTAATCTATCAACACTTTTATCTCATTAACCAGAAAATTTACACCACATGCAAACGCCTTTATTAATATAATTACGTATGGGTATCTTTGAATATCGTAGCAGGCTATTTAAACCAATGAATTCCCTATCAATTTAATGAGTTGCTGTAATAACAATTTTCTAGAAATTCCTCAACCTTTGAAGTCATTGTAATTATAAGTATTTCGTCCATGTAATGGAGTGTTATCGAAAGAGGGGGGGGGGGTATCATCCACTAGACACAAACTAGTTCATTTCAGGACTATGGTTCAATTTAACTTGAATAACACGCTTGTGCGTTTGGGCTTTGACAGTGGACGACCCCGGTTGGAAGGCGAGCCTACTCCCTGTCCATACAATCGGAAAGTCGAAACCACGCCACTTAACTCGATGACAGACCTTATGATCCAACGCTCACCAATTCGGCCACCCATCCCCAATTACCCCGAAAGAGGAAATGTTATGGTGTATATATCGTAAATAAAGTTACAATTCTTTTGGTATTCCCAATGTGCCTATTTTAACGTGTTTATATGCTTATTTTGTTTCAAAACATGCTGATGTATCATATTAATTATTTGGCATTAAGTTGTAAAAGGGTTTACATGTTTTAAATTAGAAACAACATTTCAAAATATTTCACCCTAAAGAACAGGAATAAAAAATTTAAAAAACGAGGTCCCATGTACATATTGGCGTGCACCTAAAAGGTCCCTTGGCAGTTGGAATTCGATGTTAGAGTAGGCTCTAGCGACGCTAATCGGGGAAAATACCCCCATGGCACACTGTATGGCGTATGTCTGTCTCCATTTACCCTGTCGGAGCAGTATGAACATTTCATTTCGTAGAGTCCATTCCCCTGGCCACCCGACTATCAGACTGTCCCTCCCCCACAGTCCTTAAACATAATCTATTGAATAATAATCCACAAACGACAACACTATCCGTGAGTTAATTGTCTATTATTTATTTGTATGGATTGATAATAGAATTAATCAGTATTTAGTGTATGACTTATAGAAACAAACTAATAGAAGAAGTGATAAAGTATATTACTATAATATAACACGGTTGTTGTGTTTGAAAGCAAACCTAGATGATTGTTTATTGTATAAATATACAAATGTATGATTTGACAATAAACAACAAACCCAGCTATATGGGGTTATAAGTAATAATAATAAGTACCGTTTTCATAGCCAAAGATACGATGCTGCTCTCGTATAATATAGTGTCCGTAGGCAACTAGTCATTTTACTTGGGCTTGGGATAAATACGTGATTTTACCAGGTGAGTTAATCATGTTCATTTTTACATAACACTTGTAGTAATATTTCACAGTCAACTAATCTCCAAGGCTTGTTACATTTATACACGGTGAACACTGAACAGTCCATATGCTGATTACACTATTTTGCCTGATTACACTATTTTGTCTATACCGTTTTTTAGAAAATTTGAATTTTTTGTCTTATGGTTTGGTTTTTTCGTACTTGGTTTTATTATATATATCTTTGTAACAGTTGTTATATTTGCCTATTGCACTTATATTCAAGACATGTTGCCTTTAGCTTGCTGCTGCCTTTGTTTTCTCTCAATGATTGTACTTTCTGGGGAGTATGTGTTGGGGGGGGGGGGGGGGGCGCTAACCGCTACTCATGTTGTTGGTCTTCGTCTTGTTATTGGGGTGACACAGTTATAAAAAGTCTAGGCTCCATCAGTTCAAATCCGATCGACATGAAAAATAACGTGCTTGTTCTTTGAACAATTCTGTAGCGATTTGGTGAATTAGATTTGTGAATTTCACCTAACAACAGGGTCAGTTTCTGGTCCTTAGTACGATCGCCCTTGTTTTGTTCGTATCTGTGACAAATTAAAAGAATATTGAACACATTATGATTACAAAAGGTTTATAAGAAACAAAAAATAAACGAAGCGCGCTATAAGGTGGTACCTTTCCTGCATCAACCGGAATTATATATATAAAGCAGAATTGTCGGACGTTAAATCCTATTGCATTTTTTCATTTAGACAGATATATGCATGCAGGGTTCTACGAGGGGAATTGTGCCCGGTCAGTGGTGTTTTAGTCTACTCTTAATCGAATCCCAAAAACGCTCATGGGTTCTTTTAAGTACATGGGTGGATCTCAGATTACAGGCCATTCCAAACGACTTGACACATTTCCTTGAATGGCCCTCCGACAGGCATCTCTGACAATGGGGACCCGGCTGAAAAATCCCCGGTGTCTTCCTCGGCCACCATGGGTGGGTTGGATAACTCAAGACCCCCTGGCTATTCATACTCGCTAAGCTACGGGTTTAGGTCTAATTATTAAGGACATCTGCAGATTTGGTCAACGGTCATCAGATGTTAACAGTGTTAGCGCTTATCCTAACCGTAACTTACAATCTCGTCAACAATAACGTGCCCTAACCCTATTTACATCTCGCGACCCCGACGAAATCTGCAGATGGCCTTAATTTGTAGACCTAGCCGTGAAACAGTGGCTTGCTAGACCACCAACCACAAATGCACTATCATGCTGACTGCACTTCTATAATAAATCTGCACTGTATGCTAAACTGATCAAAGCAGAGCTACGAAATTGTTCTAACAACATCAGAGCATATTTTCATTTTAAGACAAAAAATTTAATTGACTGTTGGCATGTTAGATAGAAAACACCCCTACCGTGAAACATATGCAAAAAGAAATGGAATATGGGATATATAGGTTCATGGCTTTCTCGTTAGTACAATAGAGGAACGTTAAGAAGTTGTGAAAAATGTTAGTAAATGGCTTGACTACTACATCATATTAGTTGCTTTTCGTTCTGTAGCTGTCGACTTCGTAATCGCTACACAACGATTCACAAGGTCATAAATTGCGAACCGAAAAACACGTAATGACGAAAACAGGAGCTTAATCGAATATAAATGATGACGATTGTCATTCTGTGTGTGTTTGTATGTTTAACAGTGTTTATTTATTATGGACTTTTTGTTTATGACAACCATTTTGTATGTTTCTTAGCTATTATATAAGCTAACTCACAGCATAGGTGGTAAACGTCATCAGTATTAGTTCAGCGTATTTAAATGTATATACCAGAGAATGTACTTATTGTGTGCAGTAAGTCCCATATTTTCGAATACATGTACGTCTTGTATTGTAAAACTCGAACAGGCCTTGTAACAATGGGTGGCATGGTTTTGTGAATCATAAAACTTTCATGTAAAGTGTCTAGCCACGATAGGAAGAAGTTTGTTGAATTTTAAATTTTTACAGAATGTGGTAACAATTTAAAATGTTTTAAATAAAAACTCATTGTATATAGTGTACGGTTTGCCTTTTTTCGTTTCGTTTTAATCGCGTTCTGAAATTTAGATTTTTTGCTTACATTTCTGTGTGAAGTACAAGATGGTATGTCTGTTATCTGAAGCATTGTACGGTTTTGGGACATAAATCAATTCATAGTTTTAGAAAAGAAACATCGCTTTTTCTTTAAGTATTTGTGACACTTTTACTATAAGACGTAAGTTAGAATATATATATTATAACATCTGCGCCCAACCAGCTCACGTACACTCGAAAATCATAAGCGAAACGGTCCGAGCACTAAAATTGATCTCTAATTTGAAAATTGATGAGCGAGGGAGAGAGGGGGTAACAAACTAGTTCATTTCTGGACTAACATGTGGTTCAATTTTATTTAAATATTTCGCTTGCTCGCAGGGTCTTTAGCAGTGTGTGCAAACCGGTGGGCCCAGAGAAGACCCACGAGATTGGACTGGCGGCCCTACTCCTTACCACGTACAAGCGACAGGCCGCGTTAACCATTCCACCAACCATCCCCCAGATAATTTGCTTCTGAATATCTGCAACGATGAGCATATATTGTGTTAACATTGAATACGAAATGAAATGAAACGGGGTTTAACAGAATACTGTTCTGCTCCGAGAACATTTAATGCAGGTTTCGAAATAACTTCCTTCACATATGTCTCATTTAAAAGAAACGATCCGATGTATGGCCGTCGGTTGGGGGGGGGGGGGTATGTATTCGGATATTATAATATGTTTTGTACATTTGCATATGAAATCTAGAAGTGAGATATACAAACATTTTTTTCCTTACAAATTTCTACATTTTATATTTATGACCGGAGTCGCGCTAATAACAGAACACATTCTAAAAAACCTGATACTACTTTGGTGTTATTATATATTATTATTGTGATATATTCCAGATTATTAAAATGTAGAAATATTCAGTATTGTGCATTAAAAGCCAATGGTCACTGACCACGGGTTTAATAGTATTTCAATATACATACCAAATCGTAATTTCCATAAAGCAAAAAGTAAACTGATACTGATATTTTATTAAATAATTTATTTGGGTTAAGAGGCCAGTCTCCTTCCAGTAGGTAACTGATGATGGTCATTCGTTAAAAGTTGCCCGTCTTAATTAGCTCAGTCGGAGCGGAACAGTGGGCCGTAAAATCCCATTTCATTTCATTTCCTTTCCTTAAAAGAAGATGAAAGTCAACAACATTGAATAATTAACACAAAAACTATACAACCACCAACACAAACAAACATGGCGACCAATGAAATACCTGAAGGATGATTGGGGCTGTTTGTCAATTATTTTTATAATGCTTAACTACTTAATAACACTATGGCCCCATTTGAAAACAATGCGGCAATTAATGAAAGAATTTGACATTAATGATATAATAACATAGGCTAACCTGGAAGATGCTTGAATAAGTGGGATTCCCTCATGTCAGTGTTTACTAGGGTTGAGACGTAGATTGTTGTCTGTATCAACAAGAGACAGAAGCAATCTGTCCGGTAACGTAAATACTACAGTTATCAGATACCGCATTAATTGCGTCCATGTAACCTGAACAAATGCACGTGTAATGAGGTAGAGGAACCGTTTTTCTACCACAGGTGTTCAAATGTTACGGTAAAGCACCGATATCGGATTCTAGTGTCAATAACATCCCGAAATCCCATCATCGATACATCAAATGATTTCAATCGGTTGTGATATAAGCCACAATCTTCAAATGACAGAGAGAGAGAGAGAGAGGGGGTAGAGAGAGAAGAGAGAGAGAGAGAGAGAGAGAGAGAGAGAGAGAGAAATGGGGTTTAACGTCCACTCGACACAAACTAGATCATTTCGGGACTAACATATGGTTTTTAATTTTATTTCAATAATTTGCTTGCGCGTAGGGATCTTTAGCAGTTGAAGGGAACCGGAGAAAACCCACGATGTTGGACAGGCGACCCTACTCCTTGTTAATACAACCGGGGATTCGAAACCACGCCAGTTGACTCAATGACAGGCTTTATCATCCAATCCCCCAATCTTCAAATTACTTAATGCATGGACAGGATAGATAGAGTTCAAATTTATCTTGAAATACCGATTGATAAGTCATACATTTGGTATGTGTGCTCGGTTCTCAGGCCACTGTGCTTAAACGGTATTTATCAAGGGGCTCTAAAAGCCAATAGGGTTGGTTGGTTGGCGGATATGCCCAGGGGGGGGGGGGGGCTTTTCAAAAAAAGGACTGAGAGTCTGTAACCCCTGAAAGTGTTTCTTTTTTTACAAAGCGAATGTAAGCCCCAGTGATTTTAAAGTTATAATTCATACTGTCTTCCATCTGGCAAATTGTTTGGTTACTTTCATAATTAATAATTAATTCTTTTCAAAAATATTGGAAACCAAAATATTAAAGCGAGAATTTCATATTTTCTAAGAAAGTCAGGACATAATTATTTCTATGTCTTTAACTCACTATTATACGATGATGGGCAATATTTCCCACCCTTAACAATCATTGCCACGGGAAATAATAACACAATTACCTCTGATTGCCTTCATGCAAAAGCTTTTTTTAAACGTTGGAATTTGAAGTTGAAAATAATAGTTTTGCCAATTTCTCAGCTGGCAGTAGTGCATAATAGGATTAATAGGATTATTCTTTAACAGGGTATGACTGTTTATGGATACCATCTATTTTCAGGCTTTATTTTAATCAATTTTAAAAATATAACTTAAAATTTTTAAAATTGTAGCTTTAAGGATCGGGAATGAACACACGCACACAAATAATTGTTTTACCGTTAATGCGGGGTTGCTGACCTCTTGAGTTTAAATAGTTCGACATTACAGTATAGCACCCTACAGATATATGACCAGGTTGCATCTATGTGTTTTGAAACAATAACAAGATGGAATTTTAAAGGGCGTATTGCTCTTTTTTTGAAACCTTGAAATGTATGTAAAGTGATTTATATTCAATTTTTGAAAACAAATATTGTAATTTCTAATAAATTATGTTGGGTGAAATACGTGAACGGTTCAAATTGAACGACAATCGTTTACGCCTGCTTGGTACTATATTCCTGAAGCAACGGCCCGAGAAATCTCTCTCTAGCCATTGCTGGAATGGCGTCTATTTCTTGAACTTACGCGGGAATGTGTCTATTCTTTCCATTCAATCAAATCTACCAATGACGCACAGTAACATGACAGTCCGTCGTGGAATCTTGGGTCTTCCTTAATATTTTGGACAAAAACGTTTTCAGTTCGTTACCATACAGTAGTGTTTACTTTACGTCAATACCGATAGCCTCGTTTGTCACGCAATTAGTTTTACTGCAATATCCTGCTATGCGCTGGTTAATATAGCATAAAAAAACGTGCAGCCATGACGTAACGTTATGTACACACAGTTGCCCTAATTAAACATCCTGTTTAAAAGGTAATACCTTTGTAACGAAGTCAGTGATTGGTCAGTAATAGGACCACTGACCAGTCATAATTAGTGACAATAATACCAACTCAGTCCAGCAGGGAGAAGTGGGATTAGCTCTAATCAAACGGAACACTGCGAGGAGGATGGCTTGGTACATGCTACACGTTTTTTTAAATTATTATATTATTTTGTCGTTTATGGATCAGCCTTTTTATTTGTTCATTGCACCAGTAACCATAAGGTACACGAATCGTGTATTGATTATAAAATGTTCATTGTGTTTTAAATATTGTATATTAGGATACTATAGTTTCACGGCAAGATAACAACATCAATATTGATTGAAATTAATCAATACTGAATTCTAACTCGTGTCTTTAAATTTGAATATTATGGAAGATATTGAGTAAGAGACTTAGCTCCTTTAACAATCCCTTTTTAAGCCTTTATCATAGATTGTACACTCACTCCCACTGCTGTCCTCTTGCTTCCGTTGACCCGGGTACTACGAAGAATACAATCGGATTCCAAAAAATCTCATTTTTATATCTGGGTACCCTCAATTACTAGACAAAATAATATATTTTGAAAATCAATCACCATTTTTGTAACATTTTGTTAAAATCTATGTTTATTTTGACATTTCACATTTTCAACACGTGCATTTAAAAAAACACTAAACATGTTTTGATTGTTAAAAAACACAATGCAGCAAATATCTTCTTTTTTTAAAATTTGGTCGAAGTACCAATATTTGAAGTTTGGGGGGGGGGGGGGCAATATCTACTGCATTATTTAATATTCGCAGAAAGAATAAATAACCTAGAATAATTTTCAAATTGATAGACAAGTAACCGATATCATTCGGGTATTTGAACGACATGGGGCTATAATAGTTAGTCCATCCGATGATAAAATAAAACTGCATCTGAAAAGTTAGACCGGGCAATTCGTGAACAGCAGTCATACACTATCACATGAATGGCCTCCCAACAACCATTTAAAAAATTGGCAACTTTATACCACTTCTCATTTGTGCATTTCACAATTTTATCAAATTTTGAAGCTCTTGTGTAATGAATGAATGAATGAAATGGGGTTTAACGTCCTACTGTTAAGCACTTAACCTGAGCTAATTGAAGACGGGCATACGCCATACAGTGTGCTATGAGGGAAACTTTTGCCCGGGCAGCGGCGCTACGGCCTACTCTTATATCGAATTCCAACTGCCAAGGGGTCTTTTACGTGCACTCCAATGTGTACACGGGACCTCGGTTTTTCGTCCCATCCGAACGACTAGGCAGCTGTCCTTGTCAGGCCCTCCCCGTATCACTGTAGTTAGACCACATATAGTATGGCGACTCTGCAGGTGCCCTTTTTCCATCTACCTAACCAATAACCATGTCCAAATATTGCTCAGTTTTGCTTTTAGTATGGAAGTGTGTCTTGTAACAAGCAGGATATGCTTGTTCTGTTCAAAATGTCCAATATCATATCTCCTCATAGTTAACTATATGTAGTTGTTGTTTCCCTTCTGTATCAACAACCGGAAACATGACTATTTACCACCACATCGTTGTAGTAAATCGAACAAGCTCTAGCATATTGTTAAAAGGAGAAACATACGTCCAGAACTTATGACTTGGGGATTTAACCACAATAGAAACTGAACGCCTTGGACGCTTATACGAGAACATTGGTATGCGTGCTTGTGGGAATAGATATGTCTCGTGCAAAAGTCCCATAATGTCTGTGTGATTGAGTCGATAGACACACTGACGTATTTGTGGTCCCAAAGCCTACTGGTATATCGTTTTAAAAACTCGTATGCTGATTCCATAATAAGTATGAAAGTACAATAAGCTATGTTTCTTCCTTCTTAAGAATTATGGCATAATGGGAACCATAATTTTCTTTGACATTTAAATACTTATGTACTACAAACAACATTGATATTAACATGGTGGGTACTTTATTTTGACTTTTCGAGTAAGTTCAAGGTATTTAACAGGAAATAATGTTATTGTTATTTGAAGTAATGTTCCACTTTGATCGAGAAAATGACATTTTAAAAACAAAGCGCGCCATGATGATGTACTATGGGATATCCTGGATCTCATCCTAGCCTATAAATGACCTTGACCTTACAAGAGCCCATACAATATGGGTTTTATAAACTAGTAACTGAGAGAATTGAATTATCCTCACTTTGTATACAATTATGTTTATAAGTTTGTTGTGATGGGATTAAAAAGGAAGGCCGCGATGCTCAGATCCTTGCCCCGAGTTCACAAAGCATTCTGAGTCTTCAGTTCAGAATTTACACAACTTTCAATTTTTGTTTATGAGAAATATCTTTGATCAAGAAACACAAAACTTTGCACATAGTTTCGTATTGATGTATTTGATACATTAAAACAACAAAAGTTTTATAAATGTCTATATTTTAGTTAAATTCTTAAATTAAGTCTGAGAATGCTTTGTGAACTCGGGGCCAAACATGACATGGTTGTGATTACACGTAGAACCGGATTCACGAAGACTGGTGTATGGGTAGTACGGTTCTCCGGTACTTACAGTATTATTATAGGTCAGAAATTAATTATAAAGAGAGGTAAATGTATAGTTTGGGTGAATAATTCCCTAGAAATAGTTCCATTTTCAAATATGATTGAATCGGAGGGAACACATAATGTAGATAATGTATAAGCTGAGGAAAACCAATGAATAATGCTCTCAAAATATGATCGAATGGGGGCGGGGGACACACTGTGAATAATGGATGGTGATGAATTGAGGAACACCAATGAATTTGTCTCTTTTATATCAAATACAATTCCGATTCTCACAAAGTTTTCGCAATTAAAAAAACAATGCAATATTCCAGGTGTATACAGATTAGCCTTGACGTTGTGTTATTGCAAATATTTGCCGTTTCCCTTTTTTCTGTTATAGACGCTAGGTTATTTTGGGATATAGACATAATAATATGCTACTATATATATGTGATTATACGAGCATGTCTGCTTTTGTAGCAAATCATTGCTTTCGGTGTATTAATGTCAGCAAATGACAGCCAAGGACACCGGAACATACACACACGTTGGTTAATTTCTCCGGATTCCAAGTTCGACAAAAGATAGTTAATGCACAACGTATTCAAAGTGGGTAGTTACCGAAGAATCCTCCAAACCTCATCACTTTTCATATCAGGTAAAGGCCGTAGGATGGTTGATTGCAATTGGCGACAAAATGATAAATGTTACCTATACACACATAGGGTAACATCTTTTAAAGGTTCCATGTTCCCAGGATTTAATTTCTGGGGAAAAAAAGAACAATTCTAGAGTTAATGCCCATCCTATTTATGGAGGGTAATTACAGGAAGAAAATCCAAAAACCTCGCCACCTTTCACACTAGGATAAGGGCGTGTGATGGTTGATCGCACACGGACGAGAAAATGATAAATTTTACAGTGGATGTTATTTCTGTCTGTTTGGCTAAGAAATATAAACTCTTAACATACGTTACATAAAACTAAGTTCATTATTACGTATATAGTGGTTGAATATAGATTCCGGTTTAAAACAGATGGGGCTCTCATTTTTGAACCATATGTCGCATTTATAAAGCTAGCAAAACAACATATTAAAAAGCCTGGGGTGTTCTACGGTCTCAAAACACATGTAGCGGTTCTTAATGTTGTGTTCAATATGTAATAGGTAAAACAGATTGACAGACCACCTCTTGTTAATAGATATATTATAATATCATATCATACTGGATTATTTTACATACATATTTTATCTGGCATTCACAAACAACATACTTTAAATTTCTGGTGCTGGTGCTGGTACCAGGTTACATTTAAATTCCGGTAACACAAACGACCAGACAACCATCAGTGTGTTCCCAAATAAAAAAATATAATCGAACGTATGAAACAACTAAATACAATAAATGTACATGAACGTCCTACGTTTCTGCAACAACTGGAAGACTGGCATACACCATGCAGGACATTTTCCCGGAGAGTGGAGCTGCGACCCACTCTTATTTCGATTTCAAAACGGGCTACCAATGGTATAGTAGGGGACTCACTTTTCCATTCCAGGCACTACATCTGGCATCACTGCCATTGAAAAACCAAGCTAGAAAAACCGTGTGGAATTTTCTCGGCCAACCCCGGGACTCCTGGTTCCTTCAGAAACCGCCATACTCACATAGCATACCAATAATTCGTTATGTAAGAGACCTAATAGTTAATATCCCAAGCCGGAACCAGTAATAGCGACTTGCATCAAATGCAAACTCTACCAAAAAGTGGAGTAAGTACTTTTAGATGAACTTCAATCAAAGAAAAAAATATAAAGGTGACAGGAAATTAGAACGATTCTGTTCCTCTTTTGTTTAAAAAAGGACATTTATTCATTCGATGATAAACCCTTAGTACAGTATATGGCCTTTGCATGGTATATCAGTGAACCTATTCTGAAAATCGACTATGTGTGGCTAAACTAGCGGTTTTTTTTCATAGTTTTTACGGTAGACTAGAAACAAAAACCAAATTTCAGTTGGTTTAAAGGGGCATTCCACGCTCGCTAAGATAATAAATGTACATGTACACACTGTAATTGATTTTGAATAATTTCATCTTCAAAATAACAGACTGACATGGTCCATTAAGCCCTTTAAAACAAATAAAATGAAATGAATTGAGGTTAGGCCTGTCCTACTGTTCTAACCAGTCCGGACTAATGAAGACGGACGTAGGCTATGTATAGTGTGCTATGGTGGAATTTTCCTCCAGATTGTCCTTAAAATCCAAAAGCAATTGTGCATATATCTTTAAAATTAAATAAGGGAAAAGCACCCAGTCTTTTATGAAAACTAGTACACATTTCTTATTTGTAGATTTTGTGGGCTACTTGGGTTGTTATCTCTTTCAGTATAAATAATACAGATATATTTGACGTTCACGCAAGCTTTAAACGTTATCGACATTCTTAATGAAAAATCGTTCGCTATATTTGCTATGGATGTAATATTTATGAAATAAAAATATAAAATCTTAAAACTTCTATTGTCTCGAGGTTAAAAAAGTAGCAAAATAATACCGAAGTAACTCTCTGATTTTATAATTTAATAATTAATCCCTAAACTCTGAAATGAAATTACCGCACACGATGCTGAGATCAATGGATTAGTTGTTGAAGATATTGGGATCATCAGTCCCCTATTGACAAGGAGAACACTACAAAGCTCGTAAATCTGTTCTTAGATCAGTGACTAATGAACGGAGTGTCTTGAAACATATCATTATAGTACCCTTCACAGAAGAAGTTAGAAAAGATATTAATTTACGTGATATTAGTGTCGTGAAACAATAGCCACGTGGTCATTAGCTTAAAACATGAAAGAGGCCTAGATGAAAAGAAAACAAAGAAGAGTTATTTTCTTAAGGTGTGACAAATATTTACGTACAACTTTTCCACCTATGGATTGATTTGTAGCTAGCAACGTGTCTCCTTGTTCCCATGTTATAATGTTTCTCTTAGCGTTTCGCCATTGTTTATGTAACCCTCCTATACTATTGTTCTACAAATTTTCAAAAAGTTTTTGTTTTTATTTTTTGTACTTGTATCTACAGATATCTAGTGATTATGTTTAGCAAAAATATTTATCGTATCGATTTATTTACTACACTATTTGATGGCGCTGCTAACAAGGGGGATAACTATCAGCGACCACCTGTCGTCACCCTTTCAACACATATAAGGTAATAAAATAATCAGATTTACACACTGGACCCTTTGTTCTGAGTCGGGTGTACAAGTTACTGATCAACCTGTAATGTGTTGTTTTAGCACGTGCACAGGTGATCATTTGAGGAAAAGAAAAGTAGATGTTCATATAAATGAACACCCCAACATACTAACCCGGTGGTTCTCAAAAAACACCATGCATTTTCGTGCGTGCACTGTATTATAAATAACAAAGAAACACTGTAGATTGTGAAATAGTATCATTAGCTAGAAAACGCATCCAATAGTATAAGGAACAAATACACAAAACCTAGCGAATTGGGATAAATTTTTGTTTAGCCAGTTTTAGATAATTTGTAATCTTAGTCGCCGATCGTGAAAAACTGTCGCACGACGGTCGTAGCTTGTGTCAGATAGACTAGAATAAGCGACGGAAATCGTGCGACGATCGGCGGCAGTCGCCGGAAAACAAGTCGGCGACCAGTTGAGTCGCGTCGTAAGGTCGATCTGTGGCCGCCTTAACTTGAACCCCTCTGTCTCAGTCGATAACCCTTACATATCGGTAAAATATAAACTTTTGTTGATGTCCGAACTTGAGATAAAAAAATAAAACGGAAGAGACTGGCCCTAATGGAATCGGATATAGGTACCATTGAAAAGGGCGTAGTTGCTAAGAACATCTGCCTCACTCAAAATTTGTGGAGCCTTTATATTTTAAAATATTATTTTGTAAGACTAAACTACAATAAGTTAGT
This sequence comes from Patella pellucida, assembly GCA_917208275.1. Classification (NCBI taxonomy): domain Eukaryota; kingdom Metazoa; phylum Mollusca; class Gastropoda; family Patellidae; genus Patella; species Patella pellucida. The sequence continues at coordinate 73,067,179 of OU795039.1, forward strand.
CTTGAAAACAGCAGTGCATAAAACAATGCTTCTGTGTTGTGTGTGTGTGGGGGGGGGGGGGGGTACTGCCATATGCTAGTATTCAACAGAAGGGTCGATACAACTGAGTATAAATACAAATATAGTTCTAATGCTAGAGTGCGTGAATATTTCGACAAAGGAAGACACCCGTACATAATGTCTTTGAAATACCCGCCAAAATTTAAGCATTTTAAAATCAATGCATTGGGTAACAGATTGCCTAATTTCAAAATAAACAATCGCAAACTCAATAGGCCACATAATAGAACTTAGTCATATAATAATTACTCGGTTCTTAATGAAATAATCAAACATGGGCTGAGATTTAAAAGCTTAAAAAACAAACAAATTCTCATTGTTGATGAATCACAAAGCAAAAGAAAGAATAAAAACGAGCATTTTATAAATATTGATACAGAACGGGATAAGCATCATCATGAACATTAATAAAGTTGGCGCTAATTGAAAATATCAATAATGAAACATTATTACCCGAAAAATTTAATATCCTGTTTTCAGGCTGGTTAATACGAAGCGCGGGAAAATGTATCAAATAGAAGTTTGTTATTAATATATCGACACAGAAAACTGCTTTTAAAGATGATAGAGGAAGGCTAGAAGTAATATATGATGCGGGGATTTGTTTGACTAGAACACACTGCCAAAGTTTTTACTGTCAACATTCGCCATAACACCTAGCTTGCCATATGCGAGCTCCCTCAGATTGTGGACATAAAATTCAGTTGCTTTTAATAATAAACTACTTTCATCAAAGCTTCTTTAGGAGGTCGCGTAGTTCAAAAGTAACTAAATAAATACAGATAGCAATTTCCAAGATATTCTTTAACATTCCGTTTCTTTGCGTAATAACCATTTTGGTTTTGAATAGCTGGCCGAGAAGAATCTATGCGTGTGGTATAATGTACTAAGATCCAGGCAGGGGTTTGATTTATAAGGAACCGTTATTGATTCCCAGAGTTTTAATATAAGACATAGACATCAAGCCAAGTAAGTAATTCTTACAGATACCCTCGAGTATTCATTTTTCATTGACATATCGTTATTTTTTTTCAAGCAGTATATAAACCGAATGTGTTTACGCCGTGGGTAGAAATATTACACCGTTTCTTCCGTCCGTCGAGTCGCAAGTCAAGTATCCGTTACGTGACAAGTGGCCCTCAAGGGAGGTGTAAGCGATACGCGAACTGAGAATCGCAAGACTTGAGAACCGTTGCGCTAATCAAACGCTATACCTACCTCTTATCGAAGTCAGTCAAGCTTCGGCTAGAAATTTACACTTTTGGGGCTCGGAAAAACGTTCGCTACGTCGTGAGTTCGGCAAAGTTTTCCTTTTCCCACGGTTTGATTAAGAACACAATGAAATTGAAATTTCAAACTGTTGATATTCTAATCATGATGACGAAAATTAACAACCTTTTTTTATGGATTTTTATGTTAAAAAAAAGTATATATCGCGATAAACATATTTTACTTCTGTTACCGCCTAGGATTATATATATGTTTCTTCCATTTCTTTATATAGGCAATATGGCTTTCACATGGGCTGTATTATTTTATATATTTTCTCAGTGAAACGGACACCTGCTAAATAAAGATTCAAATGAAACAGAATTGTGACTGAAATGTTCTAAATATTTTTCTTTTAAATTCAATGAAAACTCTACGATGTTATGTTTATTTATACTAAAGAATACAATTTTGAAGTATACTGTAATTACTGGTAGTAGATACCGTGTTTTAAAAACGAAAAACGAAATAGCAGAAATTATCTAGATAACTATAAAATTTAATTTTTTAACAGAAAATTGTAATTTTTGAGAAGAATTTTAATTAAAAAAACTTTATAATTATATTTAAATAACTATATTTAAAATGTGCATGGATTCTATGAGTTTCAAGAAGTGTTACGAATTCAGTATTATGTTAGTTTTGCAAATCTATTGTTAATAAATAAAATTGACGTTTTAAATTTTTATTTTTGATTTAATTAATCTGGATTTACGGAAATATAAATCGTCGCAATTCAGCATTCATTTATTGCTTTTACATTGTCTTGTTGGAAGAGTAAGTTATAATACAAATATATTTCAACATCTCAATTTCAAATCATAACGGAATTCTGAATGCGTACGAATATAAATTGTGCAATTTGTTACTAATAGGAGATAGTAACTACGAATGGTTGTTTGTAACTTAAAATGTAGGTGAAATATCAACTAGATTCAAAAACTAGCAGACATTTTAATTTTCCCGTGTTTATTTCTATTATTGTACATTTAGAAACTTGTATTTTTACAGCTTTCACGTTTTTAACATATTTAACTGTTTTATTGAGTATTCAACATGTTTTCAGATTTATGTAGAATTTCAAGCATATTTAGCCCGACATGCAATTATTTATTATCTTTTATTTCGTATGAAAGCTAAAAGATAAAATGTAGAGAACTTCTGTTGGGTTAGGCCTCTTTTTACGTCCCTTTTCGTTATTTTTTTACAATTATTTGACATGTATTCGTTTCACGTATTGAGCAATATAGCTAAACTTTTCTTAGTTTGTAACATCGCGACTAACGTTTATCAAGTCTGCATGATTTTATTTGTTTTCTGACAAAATATTTTTTCACGTGGCTGAAATGGCTAGAGCAGATATTGGTAGAAATGTTGGCAGATTTTTGATACGAAAAAACAGGAATTAAAGATATTAACTTCAGAAATGATGTAATAACGACCATGTAAAATTACGCTTATATGATTGCTGGCTTCACTGGTTGTATATTAAAACAGTAATTGGATCAGTTATTGAAATGTTGACACGAAATAAAAACGACCCTATCTTCATCTATGTTGATAAAATTTGACATTTTTTTTCACATTTATTTTTCCGAATTTTTTACGAACTATGTGCAATAAACCCCGTTATCTCCTTGTTATCTTTATTGGGGTAATTTATGTACGAATTCTTGTTACTGATATAACTTTATTTCACATTTGACAAATTTAATAAGTCGGTTCTTTAGAGATAATCATTTTTATATGTTTAACTTGCTAAGTTTTTGTAAACTTGTCATGTTTGTTTTACATCTAAAATTTTGATCTGAAACCACATCTTAAAAGGTGAAATTCCTCAATGAAAATATCACTATTTTCAATGTAGTCAGTTACACCGCTTATATGCATAAGTCGCACATATATATATATATATATACAAACAAAATACATATTTCAAAATGATATAAATTTATAAAATATGTATGAAATCTTGTATAAACAAATTAAATTTAAATATCAAAATATTTTCGAAAAACACGAAAAGAAAATAAAAATCAGAGGGTAAAGCTTATGTCAAGTATCTAGTGTTTTGAAATTAATATTAATAAAATATAAATTCAAGATTAAATAAACAAACACAATGATATTATGTTATATAAGTAAATATTTAGCGCGATTTTTCGAGTGATGTTCCACGACCCCATTAGTAAATACATCGAAAAGGTAAACATACAAGTAGCAAACTTTTAATATATTAAAGTAGTTAAACACAATAATCAATAACTGTGGTTTATTCGATATTTTATACTTTATTTTATTCCTTTTAATCAAATGTACGTACGTATAGGGTAAAGAAACTAAACAGCTAAAATTAAATGCAAAAACACACAAGGCAAATTTTTATTTTTTCAATTTTTCGTACGTATAGTTGACAACGGTATAAATAAATACTAAAATTGAAAGACAAGCAAATCCATCATTTGTTTTCAAAACGCAGTGAACGAGTGGTTGCAACTCCGCTCTAAACCACCCTAAAAATCAAAAATTCTAAAGAAAGATTTGAAGAACAAATAAAGCCAAGAAAATAACAAAAATACAATAAGAACGTTCTCTTTTGTTTTCACACGATCTTGAAGGGAAATGATACTGTTTGTGTGGTGCAAGTTCGACTCCGCGTGTTATTCTGCTGTCCAGGACCTGTTGTCGACACTTGCATCGCTTGGTTACTCCCCATGTACATGGTGACATTAATATTCATAAATATTTTTTTTTAATAAAACGCTAGAAATAGTTTATGACAAAGCTAACCTTTGCATGATTTCATTTAATTCCATTTGTATTTTTTTCAGCTATAATTTTAAATACTATGTATGACTGCAGTTAAAGTATTTTCATATATTAAAATATATCTTGTATAATCACAAGCTCGATCATCCACTCGAATTGAAGTAATAAACTTAGCGGTATCAGAATAATTGATAATTATATATCCAACGTAATAAGACATGTTATCAACGTGATAAGAAATGATAACAATTTAGTAACAATATCCAACTTAACCACTTATAGTTTAAGAATTAATATAATACATTTTGCCGTGCTTTGATTCTAACTGTCTGAAATTCCCGAATAAATAAATAATGAGAAGTGGTATTAGGGTGGTCATATGGTCACTAATTGCTTGTAATGATTCGCCAGTAAGGTCAAATATTCAATTTTTAATTTAAATGTTTGAGAAGTTCATTCTGGTACTTGTCATCGTAATATCATTTGTGAGAGTATAGAAATCCGTAGACCATCTCCATTAAAAATGATTGTTTAAAGTTGTACATAATTAATACGAAAAAGGCCACAAAATTAATTAATAAATTATTATATTAATAAAAAATTAAAAATAAAAATACACACCAGCCACAAACACCAATATGGTATATTGATCAAGGGTTTCAGTTTAATAAGAAAATAGATCCATCTATCCCATTAAATATTAATTCAGTTGTATCGAATCAGTAATTAATACAATAATAATTTTACATTATCCAGTGACCAGGTATTGTAAATATAGTTTTGTTGCGAAAGAAACATCGCCCAATTGCAATACTTGCACCAGCGGTCATACCCCAACCACCGACCCATCTGCGTTGACGGAGTAAGATAATTTATTCGCATCAAATAAATAATCGAAATTTAATCCGTGGTGCCCTTTAACCCACCCAGTTCCGGGGGTTTTGTCAAAAGGTTGCGACGGGTCCTTTAACGAAGTTTTAGAGGTACAACAGGAACTTAGGAAGGATAAAGACTGGGGTGTGCAATCGGCGGAAATTCAACTGACTTTTCCACCGCCCTTCTCTTTTCATACAAAAAAATTGTTATTTCATAGTTCCCGAGACGAACGTTCCCCGCCTCGCCAGTTTCAACTGTTAACTTTACTCTTTTTTTTGATAAATTCAGAAAACATAGCAAATCTATATAAAGTTCAATAGCAAATAAAATATTGTATACTGGTGTCATAATCTGTCACGACTGACATGCCCCTTTATTGACATTAATAATATTACATTGTCTCATTGTGAAAACCCAACAGATCCCCGGAGTTCTATTAATTTATGATCTTTTTTTACATGCGATAGCAAACACAACTTCGCTTTATGCATATTTGATTTTAAATAAAATATTCTTTGAATATATACAATTATTGAATGCCTGCACGTAATAAAGAATAAACTATTCGATTGGAAATTTAGCAAGAGGGTGCCATAGTTCACAGTTTGGGCAAATTACAAACAATGTTTTCCTCTATTAATAATTTGACATTTTTTCATCATTGAAAATTGATGAAAACGTAAACATATCATTCAATGTGCACTAGACCCATCGTCGTATCACTCGAATTAAAAATATTTGGAGGAAATGGAGAGGCAAGACAAAGAAATGATAATGAACTGTTCACATAATGCCTATTGACCAAACTGCCAAATGACCCAAAGCATTGATAATGAAGGAAAAGCTGAAATCAACATGACGAAAAATGCAAAGTGCCACCGATTGGCGCGTCTGGCTCTCCATACAATCTGTATCTTGTCGATGTCGAGACGACGCATGGCCTATTCAATTTAAAATTCAACATTAAAAAGACTTCATTTTAGTAGACTACAACGAGTTGAACAAGTACAAATGTATCCATATTTAACATGAATACAATACTACCACAAATACAATACTATCGTTTGAGTTATGAAACGTAACACGCCATTCCTAGCGGGGGAGGGGGGAGAAAGAGAGGAGAGAGAGAGAGTGGGGGGGGGGGTATAATCATAAGAATCATCAACATTCAGAGAAAACCGAAGAATACGTGGGAAAAAAAACATCGACGTGTGTGCCCCTATTTTAGATCTCCTCCTATCATATAAACATTTTAAAACGTGTATCAATCATTTCATTAATTGTCGATGACAATGGTCTCGGGATCTTGCAGGCACTACCAAACTTCATCACATTAAGCCTCTTCTCGGTGCATTTGGTCAAACTCCTATAGATCCAACAGAAGGGATGGAGTTGTTTTGTTTCGCTCTCGCATGGGTCATATATTATTTAAACTCAAATTTGCATCTTAAAGCGAGAGACTCGGCCAGAATGAGGGCACTGTCAAGTTCCTTTGACAGTTAAGCACATTCTGATTGAGTGCAAGCATCTCAAAGATGTTAGATCCAAATACTTTCCGTAGGCAGTCATTACAGAATTAAATTGCCTATATTGTAAAGCGTATTTAAAAGGGTAAGATTTTTATGGAAAATTTTAATGTGTTTATATTTTAAGTATATTAACTTGTTTTATATATATTAATATTTATATGATTAAAACACAGATCCTATTTCGTTTCGTTTTTATAGTTCAAAATTTCGTTATACTTGTCTTTACTACACTAGGATCTCGAAGAGTTGTTATAAATGATGTGATCTGAATTAAACGGTCCGCTACGGCTTTAGGTGTGTTACGGAACTGCGGGTAATGCACTAGTAACTTCAAAGCTGATTGGTTAATCAAATGTCTACCGCCATAGGGTCAAAAGCCGCGTGTATGAGCTCTGGCGTGAACTATAGCAACAATCGGCCAGATCTTCATCGAAAGTATAACAAAAAACGAAACGAAATATAGATCTCTACTTTAATCAGAGTGTGTGTCTCGTAGATGTCACCATTATGTTTGACGAAATACATAGCCCGACTGCAGTTGACATACCATAAAACTACATTTCATTAATTCAGTATAAAGCTAAGATCTAAACCATTAGACGGGACTCCATCTTTTAAAGTAGGCGCGTGCGTTGGACGCTCGTCCCCCTCCCCAATTCTCTTCAAACTAAGAACATTTAAAGAACGCAAATCTAATCAGAAGTTAGCAAAAAAGGGAGAAATGTGGAGGTACAAAACAAGATGGTAGACATGTTTACCGAGTCGAATGAGTACATCAAACGAAATATTTCCTAAATCATCATTCTCATGCAATGATAAACCGAAACTAGATCAGGTTAGTGATGTCACCGCGGTGCGATACCAGGGCTATCCCTCAAAACTGACCCTTGCACCGCGTGTTGATTTATTAATTAACACATATTTCATGAGCTCATTCAATGGCAGAAAACATGGAGCCGATAATCGTCTCTGCATTTTGTCATTTGTTTATCTGTTTCAGTCACGTAGTGCAAATAGAATTCAAACTGCACAAAGTTATGTAACTTGTAGTTGAGATTCTGAGAAAGGTTGAGGTAAGATGGCGGTCAAAACTGATAATCAGTGAGAAAATACCAGAAATACACAAACATTTACATGTCATCTTAATTACGGTTCTGGTATTATGCACCATTTCTGTAAACACCTTGCTTTGTGTTGTGTTAAGCATGCTTTTGGTCTTGGGCGACAAAACAAAAAGTCTTCAGTAATCTTCACATAAAAGTTTTAATGTACTCTTGGTAAAATAAATTCTTTCTAAACAAGACATTAATCAAATTATTGTATAGTTTTAAGTATTTAATGCACACAATTTCTTGATATTATGCGTCCTTTTCGTTACCGACATCGTTCAAAAATGTCATGAATATGCTGATTACACTATTTTGCCAGATTACAATATTTTGCCTCTACCGGTTTTTTAGGACTTCGAATTTGTCTAATGGTTTATGAATAATATTATTCTTAAGGATAACCCTTGAAAACTAACATTAATCGCACAATGTACTCTGGTTATTTCCAATATTAAATAAAAACTTCGCGATGTATTTGGAAATTGTTTCGAAATCTTTCAAGTTAGCCTGCTTGGTTTAGGTTTTATCATTTACAATGTACTCTGGTTCATTTCCAATATTAATGGAAAACTTCGCGATGTATTTGGAAATTGTTTCAAAATCTTTGAAGGTAGCCTGCTTAGTTTAGGGGTTATCATTTACAGTTTTAAGAAGAAAAACACTTTCCCCAAGTAAGTGTTCCAAACACCTGGCGACATTCCGAAAACTAAACAAGTAAAAATCTCTGCAGCTAATGTAGAACTTAATCCTTGAACCAGCTGTAGCGACAAAATATATCAAATATAACACCAATATTTCCTTTTAGCTGCTGTAATTTGACTCGATATTGTATTAAAGACTATCCATTTATTTTCGCAGTTTTTTGGCCTGAAATTGAGAAGAAAACTTGCTATTTTACTTACAGTTTTCTAGTAAGCAACACTTCTCCAAAACACAGGAACATCTAGCATGTCTCGCATAATGTTTAAACGTAAAATGGCGGGGCATATTTGATCTGGTTCAAAAAAATGTAAATGTCGATTTAATCATTTTTCTTCCCGAATTGGGTTTCGGTTTACATGGTACCTTCGCAGGCAGAGAAAATGATTGAGTTGGATTTCATAGTCGAAATTTTGAAAATGAAATAAAATGGGGGTTTAACGTCCTACTGTTCTGCACCGACTGGGGTCATGCAGTGTGCTATGACTTCAATTTTGCCCGGATAACGGCGTCAAGACCTACTCTTATATCGAATTGCAACTGCCAACGAATCTTTTACATACACGCTAATGTGTATTTGGGACATCGGTTTTTCGTACATTAGCTGTCCTTGTCAGGCCATACATCCTGCACCACTTACAATGTGAAACCACGGCGGAAAACGCGATGACCTTTCACTGCCAACACCTTACTCGCTTATCCACCGTACCGCCCCAAAAAGGTTATGTTTAAAACCAAACTATTTAATCGTATAAGAATATTGCCTAATCAATAATTAGAATAAAACACCAGATAATCCCGATTCTATATTTTATTTTGTCTCAAATCAAATAGTGTAGCCCCTATTAATCAAAATTGCATTTATCACCGGCAAATTGTGACGACCCTATTTATATGTCTTCATAGTGTCAAGAGTGTAAGCATTAACTGCGTTAGCCGAATTTCTCTTATACAGCGGAGTAATTTGTTAGGATCAAATCTGGCTGTGTGCGGTTCGACAGGGGATCAAACTTATATCCTACTTCTTGACCTTGTGACTATGCGTATTTATCTGTTACATATTTAAATTTCAACATCATTACGATGACCGACTTCTGTTCATTTGTCTTTAATAGTAAATGCAGGATGACTGCACCACATATAATTAACACAAAAACAAATATATGAACAAGGCATCATACCCAGAAACCACAAATAAACAAACGATTAAAAGGAATTCAAACAATCAATTCTACCGCATTTGACAACATTACACTGTGAAACACGAAGACTTACATGGGGGGCGCATAATAATTGTAAAATAAAAATCCGATTCTGAAATAGCTGATGAGCAAAAACTACCATTTGAAGTCGTAAAAATGGAATGTCCAAGATAACTCTAGTGCTCGTGTTATTTATCAGGATTAAGCTGTCTGAGAACGCACATGGGTGGCTGGAATCGTCGCTGCATGATATTACACCAGAAAGTGGCATGCTAATATCCTCCTGTCAGTGCCAGCAATTTGATAACCAGTTGGGAACTGGTGGATGGTAGACTTCAACCTTGATCCTATAAATCACAGTGGTCACTAGTCACTGGACCATTGCTGTGTTTAACAGATTTATTCTGGTACCCCGTGAAGACTTCATCTTCTGAACAGTTAGTTCTTCACGCTTACATGTGCCAGTGCATTTTAATTCTATGTAGAAGTGCATGTATGTACGTTGATAGTAGCACTAAAACACTCTAAAGCTACCCTCCTATTTCTAATTTTGCTCGATTTTGTTTGTGTAATTACTTTGCCAGTGCGTTTGAATTGTAGCACTAACTAATTGCCATTTAAAGAACTACCACAGAAATACATCAGATCTACCCTCTCATACTGTGCTTGATTTTGATTGTGTGATTCATTATTAACCTAGGTACTTATACAACATGGCCCGTCTTCATTAGCCCAGTTTAGGAGCAGGGGCCTGTTTCACGAAATTTTAACTTTAGATAAAATCCAAATTTAAGTACATACTTAAATCTGATTGGCTAAGCGCTAAAGTCAATCTAATACTATCCAATCGAATTACTAAAATCGGATTTTATCTTAGTTAAAATTTCGTGAAACAGGCCCCAGAACAGTAGGACGTTAAACCCCATTTCATTTTATTTATACAACAGGACTAGTACTTTGTTGGTGGCCATAATAAGCACCAATGTTCTATCTCGTCCAGTACATTGTGGTGTATGTCTTTCGGTGATTGTTGCGCTTCGACCTATAGCTTGCGGCTGTGGTTTCTAGCCCTGGTGTGAGCGTATGTGGCATGGAGATAGGGGCCCCTTCTCAACCTCGTGGGTTTCCTCCGGGCACTCCGGTTTCCTCCCACTGCTAAAGACCCCTACGCGCATGCGAATTATTTTTAAAAAATAAGATTAAACCATATGCTAGTCCCGAAATGACCTAATTGTGTTGAGTGGACGTTAAACCCCATTTCTCTCTTTTTCTCAATAGCCAGGGTAAATTTTCTCCAACCATTTTGGCCAGTATATAGTTGGCCTTATTTGACACAGAGAAGTGAATCATATATGTTGAGGGGGGGGGGGTATCCACTTAACACAAATAAATGAATTATGACGTATGCATACTATATAATTTTACTATAAAAATCTACAATATAAAGGAGACAAGAATAAGTTATAGAAACATGCTGATATAAAACTAGCAGAATTATTACAATGAGTAGGAAAATTAAGCTCTCTATCGTTTGTGCTCAATCCTTTTTCATAATATAAAATATATAATGTGTGTCTACATATGTATACTATAACTTTGTATACCTATCGTTACACAGGTGGGATATGATGAATTGATGGATTAGCGAGAGTCAATAGTGTAGAAAGGGGGTTAGATCCTATGTCAGTAAATAATTATATACATCTAACACCCAGGTGGATATACAATTTACAATCTGACCACAAATATTCTTTATTTAAATAATACTGCATCTAGTTAGTATGGGCACCATCGCGAGTAGATACCAATACACAATGGGCAATAATGTCGAGAACAATCTGATGTGTGTTCGTCAAACAGGGCACATTTTCTTCATATAGTATTTCTTTGCTCAGATTCGCGTATTTGACACTACACACGTACATAATTATTCATATGTTGACGATTTTGGTATTCTAAGCCACGATTTGTATATTACTGTGACAAACTGAACACTCTTCCCATTTTACTTTTTCATTCATTAAGAAATAGTAAAATTATAATAATTATAATAATTCATAATTAAACATACATTATGCAAGAGCTAAATCTGTCTATTTCAGGTCTATCGTTAAGTCTGAAATGTCATCTTACTTATTAATAAGACGTTAATTAGTTTATCCTCACCATGATCAACTCTCGATGTCATCGCTAGCTTGCGACATTTACTAGATTACGATCCGATTTGCTGCTTAACTTTTATTCATGATTGAATAATGAAATGGATAATCGAGACTATGATTTTATCATACCGACTTAAGTAATGATGATCGACGCTATCCGAAAATTCAATCGCTAAATTCTCGATTCAGAGTGGATCAATTTGACTGAAATTTTCAGCAAATTCCCTTTACATTATTTTTTAACTATTACAGTGAGAAATGTCAGCTATGTGTCTAATCTCCCCTTATCTGTCTTGAAATTAGCTGGTTGGGAGTTTCCAAAATTTGTTTCGCGGATTTATAAATATGTATAATATTCTCCATAGGCTGAAGATGAGTTATACATATTATGCGCCCAAAGCTTCAATCCGGTCCGAGACTACCTCACTTCTGATCCAGGCTTAATACTGTTTGCCCATTAACACTATTAAGTGCATGAGAATCGCACTGCGTAGAGACCAGGAAGACAAACTAATTGACAATATACACCACAAATAACAACATTACTATCAACTTAATTGAATGGACACCGGGGCTGACGTAAATGTCCATTTCGCTTTACCATCCCGGGCTACATTAAGTTACAGCTCTTACTTAAAATAAGACAAATTTAGCTGTATAGTTCCACACGCATTCTTGGTTCTGTTTCATTCTTGTAATGTATCTGATTTTACACTCTTCAATTCCAGAACAGTAATGCCGTTGCCATTTTATGAACGTTTATCCTCAGATGATTCTAGAAAGGTAGATGCACTGTTTCGATTATGTCGGGATTTCGTATAGTTTGGATTTTGCCGGGGTTTAGTATTGTTTGAATTTTTATGGTCAGTCATTATGAAGTATTGGTGTTGTCTAAGTCTCGAAGTTCTGGCATTAAATCAAATAAGATGATACAACAAATGGAACCGATTGGCGCAATTGTCTTATCTTAGAAATTGTTCAAACGATAACTGGGTGGTAATGTTACAAATTTCTCAGAAAAAAGTAAGGTTTTACATGATGCTAAAAACAAAATCATGTAAGACATATTCTAAGGATATAAACAAAAGAGACATATTTTAAAAGGATAAAAGCCAAATCTTGTCTATTTTCTAGACATAAAAATATGTTGCCACCATTTGATAGAAGATCCATATTATCTATTGCTTGGGTATATGTCTAGATAGACCACCGTGAAGTTCAATTGGTATCTTTTGGTGAGAGAGAGGGGGAGAGAGAGAGATGAGTTTAAAGTCCACTCGACACAAACTGGGTCATTTCGGGACTAACATATGGTTTAATTGTATTTCAATAATTCGCTTGCGCGTAGGGGTCTTTAGCAGTGGGAGGACCCGGAGAAAAATCACGAGGTTGGAAGGCGACCCTATGCCTTGTATGAATTGGGTTTAACGTCCTACTCTTCGGCTCCATCCGAGATAATGAAGACGGGCATATACGCCATGTAGTATGCTACGGAGGGAATGTTGCCCGGACGGCGGTACTACGGCATACTCTTATTTCGATTTTTAACTATCAAGGGTTCTTTAATGTGCACGTCAATATGTACACGGGACCTCAGTTTACATACCATCCGAACGACTAGAAACGTATCCTTACTAGGCCCTCTATCTTGCATCACTGAGCCCCCGGGTTAAGGATCCATCGCTTTACTCATAAGCCCCGTTTACATTACAAATTGTTAGCGTGCCAGGAACGGTTCCGATGACGGAACGGTTATTGTTTTTGTAGTATAAACGGTCAAACAGAAGCGTTACAATTTGGACCACTCGGAACGGTTCTCAGTACAGCACCGTTAAATTTTCGTTATGTAAGCACTAACCGGTCCGAGAACGGTCCACAGTATATTGATAGTACGATGTATTGCGATTTATTCTAAACAAAAATGCAATCCGACAGGTAGATTCATTATAAGTTACATATAAGAAGCAATGCGATCATACACGTATGGCAGTTTTTGTACGATAAATTGTGATACTTCGATATACCTTAATCTAATTTGGCTAATTCTCAAGTGAAAATTTGACACAATTAAATTGACATTCAATTAACTACGTTGACACCAAGTCTCAATTTATAAATCGAATCCGACACTTTTTAGTTTAATGTAAAATTGATAAAGTTTTAATCTTCCCAGGTGAAAATTAGTTTACAATAAATAAAAGCTGGTTGAAGGGGGATAGAATGATCAACTTAGTTTTAGAGTTACTTGAGATATGAAGATGTATAGTAACACCTTGTTGTGAATTCTGGTATTTAGAAACTTCTATTAAGCTGAGGAAACATTGTGTTACAATGAGTTGCTACTATTGAAGACAAGCGATTATTGCCCTTTGAACCAACCTGCGTGACGGAACAATGCGATTCTCCACCCTCACTGTGTGATTTACCAAAACTAGGAGTTGACATGGATGCGAAGAGTACACAAAGGTAAAGATACAGGGCTTACCACCCAAGTAACACTCGGAGAAATACAACATGATATGTACGATGGTATTGATACACATCCCTCTCATCACATGATACACCTTACAAGAGCATGTTAACTAGGCCTGGGTTAATGAATGGTCGTAGTCGTAGCATCTCGATCATCCAATTAATTGATGTGTTATTTGATTAGTGTTTGGATACTGCGTTACAGAGGTGATCATCAAATGACCTCGAAAGCTGGAGCATTACACTTTGCTCATTATGAAGGTGCCATATGAGGTTGCTCTGTAATCGGTAGAATAATACCATGTATTTTACCAATGGTTTCGGCAAATCTTATCGAAATGGTATTTTATTTAAATAATTAATCTAATTTATTTAATAATTATACATGGTGTATAATGTCCAGTGTTGCTTCGGGGAATTTTCGTTTAATACAGTTATGAAAACTCAGGATTTTGTAAACCTTTGAAAATGAAATCACGAAAACAAAGACAGAATAGTTCAATCCCTTCATATCAAACCTGCAGCATCTAAATCAAAAGCTATGATTAAAAATTAAAAAAAACATATGGTACCTAATCGTCGTTTCTAAAATTGACAACATTAGATACTCATAGACATACAAATGAAAAATGATAAAATAAAATAAAAGATATTGATAATAAAACGTGAATGCTTCTGATTGTTTAAAACGGCATTGGTAACAAACATAATATACTAGTATATTATTATGTTAATAACTGTAACTGTAATGCTGTTGGAAGTTCATTTTAATTTCTTTTTTAAAAATAGATTAGCCAAATAAACATTGACAGTGGGAATTCAAAATTTCCCCCTATGCGTACTGCATGTCACATGCCCGGTTGATGCAGAAATGTAGGACGTTGAACCCCGTTTCATTTCATTTTACAACTCAGTCAAGTCTTTCGCCCGTCGTCTACTATCTGTCCATCGCCCTTTAAGAAATTCGTAACCACAACAATATTAATCCTGTATTTAATTAGTATTTACTGGATGTTTCATGGACAGTTCTGTTGGTACAATTCATCATCTTTAGCCGTTCTTCTATTATATAATAAAAACCTTTGAAGGGAGGCGTGATTTTTTACTTTAACCCACGTGTCCAACTTGGCTGCCCGAGCTTCTCTTGTTCTACCTGCCTTTTCTCTGTTTACCCACATTGTATTCACTTTGATTGAACAAACCAACAACTAAAGTGTAACTCAAACTCTAAAAGCTCATCAAATAACTCCTTATTGGTGAAAGGCACACCTAAGCGATTCAGTGGTGTTTGTCCGTATCATCATGTTAAGGTGTTATAACCCATTGAGGACTATAGAAGGAGAGTTGTCGAGAAGACTTACTTCATATTGCTATTTAATACACTGTTGGTTCGCACTATCCATCACCCAGAGAGGACACAAAACAATCCTTGAGCGTATAATAGTTCTTTTCATGCTTAAAATTTGATCTTAGTCAGTACCAGGTATTTTCGTAAAGAAGCTCGCTTCTGCTCTGTGTGAATTCGTGTGAATATATGAAGCACGGAATACTAGAAAATTACGGGTAAAAAGTTCAAAAGTATAATAGTGAAATACGCTAAGATAGAAAGATACAAATAAATCCAGCGATAATTGGATCAAGTAATATGTGTGGCCCATGTAACGTAATAAAATGCTTTAAGTTGTGGGGTGATACGGTACAAAAAGACATAAGATATTCGTCCTACAAACTAACACCTGTGCGAGGAACACCCTAAGGCAAAGCCAACCCCATTTACACTCCGAAAATCTTTGATGTAGCGAAATATAAGAAATTTCTTTTTGGATTGAAGTTCCCTAAATTGGTTAATTTGTTTGCTGATGTTGCTTGTACATCTGTTAGTGTGTTGACTGTTTGTAGAAACCGGTGCCAATCGTAACTAAAGAAATGTTTGATTAGATGATAGAGGTTTAATGGACCATGCCATGTATTAAGGGAAATGGGAAGTTTTCATAATACACTCTTGTTATTTTCATAGTTGACGTTAAACGTTACAGTGAAGATGTGAATTAGACGATAAACGTCCACGTTGTCGGATCATCTCAGATCATTCTGGTTTATACAGCAAATATTATTGTATTTTCCCAATCGCACATACCATATCATGATAATAGTAATTTAGACAAGATGAACACGGGTCGTATTTCTCCAAACATCATCATTACACATAATACTTATCTTGCTACTCAGATCTTCAATATGGCAACATTGGCCAATTGTGGAACTCACACGTTATAGATTGAGGACTACTGATATTCAGCATTTATATTAGCGTGTATCATACTCATCTACCAAGATAATGGGATCTAGATTACTCGACTGTCCTCACAAATTAGAGGGGCATACAATTTAGCATATAAGGCGATGGTTATCGCCCATGAGACATAAAGTACACGTACATGAGTCATTCTAACACCTGATTATGGGAAACCACCAAAAGGGGCAATAGTTGAGGTACCCATGAATCAAATTACAATGATACCCCACAATCTGTAGTTAAGGCAGTTGTTTGATTTTGATAGATATTGAAGACCCTCTTACCCATGCCCAAGGTCCTGCTACTACGTTAAAAAGATATAGCAATCAAGCTCACAAGATGATGGTCATCTAGTGTGGGCAACTGCAAAACATTGTGTTCGATAGAGTGAGTGCGATATAGGAACGGATACAGGAATTTTGTAAGAGGTGGTTTGCCAATGTATCTAGTAGGGGGGGGGGTCTCTCCATCCGGTCCTGAAAATATTTGAGAAATACTTGGTCTCTATCGTCATTATGGCGTATACCACTTTGACAAAACACGGATTTTGGGATTTTACATAAAACACACTAAATACATATACCTACCACGCTACGTTTTAGTTTTACTGATAATAAATAAAAACGGTTATGCACGATTTTGACAGAAAACAGTTATGCACGATTTTGACAGAAAACTTTAAGGGAGCAAAACAGAAAAAAACGACCTCGACT
This sequence comes from Patella pellucida, assembly GCA_917208275.1. Taxonomy (NCBI): domain Eukaryota; kingdom Metazoa; phylum Mollusca; class Gastropoda; family Patellidae; genus Patella; species Patella pellucida. Next base: position 73,084,335 of record OU795039.1, read on the forward strand.
TGTCGAACACCAAAATATCAAGAAAATTCATCACATAACATAAACTATTCGTTTTACGCATGGGCAAAAATAACTTGAGTTTTGCCTAATTATATACGAGACGAAATATGATGGGGTGGATAAGCAGCGTAGATGTTGGGGGGGGGGGGGTGCAAAGCGTTAATTATCTCGCGTTTTGAATGTCTTACCCATCCCACCAACTGATTAAAAATTGTGGTTTTACCAATTGTTGTTCATGCAGCTGAGCAGGGTTACCCCCCCCCCCCCCCCTCCCTCGGATCTGCCCCTGCAATAATGTGTTCATTTATAACTATAATAAGGTAAATTTATGTACGTAATGCATTAAGCAATAAATGATTTTATTCGGACTGGGGTTAGATTTTAAACACTTCGTATAAAAAATTCAACATATTATTCTCAGTATTTTTTAAACATATTGTCCAATACTAAATTTCACAAAATATGTCCGGTGATACGTACATAATTAATTCGAAATTGTATAAAATGGGACTATACTTTTTAAACACCAGTCTGCATTTATAATTAGCAATACATGATTAATTTGTAATAGTATACACTGGAACTCAATTTATTAACACAAGTCCTATACAAAATTCAAAAATAAGGTCCCTCAAGAATGTGGTTTGTATTATCAAATTTAAACCCCTTAGTCATTCAATAACTAACCGCGCCTTTGACAGAATTGTGTGTAAAATAAGAGCCCATTAGTTAATCAGCTATGCCCTTCATTTTGGACAAGAAACTGAACGCTAACCGCTGCGCATCTTCTTGTTCTTTTTGTTCTTTGGGCGGCGCTCTTCTAAAAAGCATAAGTCCGATCGACGTGAAAATTGGCATGCTTGTTCTCTTTGAACAATTCTTCATCGAATTTGGTGAATTAGATGTTCTTATTCATCAAATACCAGTTCCTTGTCCATAGTACGATCTTACTTGTTATAACTGTCAGATCATTTATTATAATTACTGCTGCGGATCTAAAATTGATGTGCTTAACTCCAAATTATTGTGAATTTGTATACAATTTTACAGATTTCATTGTGGTTTAGATACTAATTTAATATCATTTACTATGTTATAGAAGAAATTAATAGTTACAAAAATATTTGTGTCCACTACAAGAAGCCGATCATAAGGAATTTCGTCTTTCCAGTTTATTGCGAAATAAACAAAAGAAAACAAATTTTGTTCAATTTAAAACACTTATAAGTTTCAATCCTTTGAATCCAACACTTAAGACGTACTTGTGCTTTCCAGATTATGTTTATGCCACAACACAGTTTTATAAATGAAATAAATGAGAAGGCGTCGAGGTTTCGTGTAATCTGTTTGTTTATTTCTAGAGTATAATCGTGAAGGGTTGTGTCAGACGTTTTGTCCACATAGAACTGTTATCGGGGTAATTTGTCAGTTTCTTACAAATTACATGTTGTGTGAAAAAAAGTAAAAATTGGCTAATAGGTTAAATAATATTTTAATGTTATTTTCATTCGCTATTAACTTAGGTTTTACTAGATGTATCTTCAGACGAAAAACTCATTTTTAAATCAAGCTCTCTTCACAAATGGCTCCAACAAGATGGTATTATCAAAAATCAAGCGCTTTATCAAAGGCAACAACCCCCGAGAGGTCGAATGAATAAGAGCATATCGTTTACACTCATGTCGCAAATGAATACTATTAAAGCTCAAATAGAACATAATCCTACTTGAAATCGTGCGAAATTTCAGTAAACATCATTATATACAAATTTACCCAGAAACACACGCGTGCCTGCCCGAGAAATGAGCACATTATAGACACGTGATTCGTACAATAGTTTTTATATCAAATGAACGTGCATTAATGTCAATATGAATACCAGCATGAAATTGAGAATTATTAATAATGAAAATGATACTTCTATCTGTTCATATAGTAGTTCTGATTTTCGCTTCTGTGATTCTGAATCTATTGACGTTGAAGGTATTGTAAAGAAATTGTCATCACACGGAACACTTGATCTGGTGTCGTAGTCCACACTTTCTTTTGCTCTGAAAAAAATACCCTCCATATTAGTTGGTCCTCGTCAGGTATTAGATAAACAGTTTGCCCGGGTTACACTGGTTTGTTGAGTATAAACAAACAAAAAACTCAGGTTACTGAAATTATGTAAGACATTGAAAACCTTTTTTCCGTATAGAATTTATGACCCCTGTTTATCAGATACAGCAAAAGTGTTACTTCATTGTTGAGGTCATTGAACAGCATATCACCAAGTGTATAAGTCCATCGTGTGCCGATATGTGTTTGCGTTTGTTTTGCTCGGATTTCAAATTTATTTGTTAAATAAAAGTGTAGATAAGCAAACCACGTCTTTTTTGTTTGTTCTTTTTTTTTTAAAATGACTATTTTATTTTTGATATTATTTCCTGCTACTTGATTTAATTTAAACTATACGCATTTATGATTTAATTTACTAATGAATTGACGTATGCGTCCGGGGGTGAAGTGACAATTAAATAATAAATGGATTAGAAAAAATATGGTAATATAAATAACAATCTGATTTAAACACAGATCATATTTCGTTTCGTTTTTTATAGTTCAAATTAGTTTTACATGTCTTTACTACACTATGATCTGGAAGAGTTGTTATCATTGATGTGTTCTGGATAATTTTAGGGATTGGTAAATGAAACAGTCTGTTACAAGCTTTGGTCGTGTTTTACAAGGAACTTGGGTGATCCACTAGAAACATCGATGTTGATTGGTTAATCAAAAGTCTGACGTCACAGGGTCAAAAGCGGTTCGTATGACCTCTGACACGACCTATCGCTACATCCGGTCAGATCTTCATCTAGTGCATGTCATAGAAAGTACAAAAAAAAAAAGAAACAAAATAGAGATCTGTATTTTAATCAGACTGCATAAATATTTTGAAATAAATAAAAAATATTTCGACAAATAAACGGCGCAGTAAGCTCATGCTTTACAGAACACATCAGAAAATTACAAAACTAGAAATTTCGGAGAGTCATGGGGTTAATTGTATAGACGATCGAGATGTGATAATAAAAACAAGTACCAGCAATGTAATTTAAATGTTCAAATACAGCATACTTATATTAAGCAAATGTGACAGATTTTTTAAATTCGCTTTTTAATAATGTTCGCTTTCAAAGTAACTGCTATGAAAGTTCAGTAAGCATAAACAGTGTTTTGTGCTAAATGCTAGCAGTGAATGGGGGTGAAGATAAGTTCTTTTTTTCAATATGATCGTCGATGAAATATGTAGAGATTATGTGTTAAAAGTTAAAAATAACACTCATATGGCTCAACCATCAATGGGTATATTTAATTCAATTTTATCTGTATTATTTATTAATATAAGGTTAGAAGATTATCTCCTTTGTATATTTTGAATATATCCTGTTAACCATTTATCGTTGAGGTTCTATATGAACCTTTAGGTTCGTATTATAATCTTTTCTCTCAACTGTGAATTTAAAGAGGGGAGAGAGGGGGGGGGCATATTTTACCGATCAATAAAGTAACTTTGTGTGATTTGTATTTTTCGGTAACTATCAAATTTCGTTGGACTGAATCCACGCTAATATGTAGCCAGATAATCAAAATGTATTTTTACACGGGAGGAAGTATTTCATTTAATTGCCATATCTTTGTTAATACTAATGGAATGAGACCATGTTTGGACTAATATTTTCTACAATATTGTCCTATATCACCGTAATCTCACTCGATTACTTTAAATCTCATTTAAAAAGTGTATTAAAAAGAGTGGAGTGGGGACAATTTTGCCTGAATTTTGTGTTATTTTTCTGTATAGCTTTGTTGTAAAATTAGTCAATATAAAATATAAGATGTGTTTTGTATGCAGCAGAAAGGGAACTGAATTTCTTTAAAATATCCACCAGGTAAGGTTTGTTTGTAAATATTTCTTGGGGTCTTTAGCACCATTTCTGACTTCCGCGTAAAGTATGGAGTCTTTAGTAACGTTTCTGACTTTCGCGTAAAGTATGATGTCTTTAAATAAAATAAAAAACAAGTACGAACAATCCAAGCCATTAGACAAAATTCGAAGTCCCAAAAAAAACATTTTGAATTTCGCGTAAAGTATGAATTCTTTAATGACATTTTGACTTTCGCGTAAAATATGATTTCTTTAATACCATTTTTGACTTAAGCGTAAAGTATGAATTCTTTAATGCCATTTTGACTTTCGCGTAAAGTAAGATGTCATATGATGAAAACAAATCTTACACGAATAGCGGCCTTAAAGGATAAATATCGCTGGGTGCTTTTAATATCATAATTTAGGACTTGTGAGTAAACTATGTTTGTTTTTGTACATTGAGACATATCATATCGACACAAACTAACTATCAGATTACATTCTGGAGGAAATCAGGGAACCGTTACGCGAGTATATTTTTCACATTGACAAAATATGGAATAACTTACAACGATGGTTTTCATCAGAACTTTTCTATCGACAGGTTCACGAGTCGTTTGTGTTTGACCAATATCTAAAACAGACCAGCTCCTTCGTTCCGTGGGAGCTGAAAGCTGTATACGATATGAAAGAACGATATACCCGCCCGGCAACATTCTCTTTGTTTTGTCAGCTAATCTTTGTAAGCAAGTTTGGAAGAGGGATATGATAAAAACATACTAAGAATTACATATCAATTACCTTAAGAACACATTTCTAACATTTATGATCAATATAAGATAGTTGAAACAAATTATGAACATATACATTGTCGAGTCTAAGGTTAAGCCAGGCACAGACTCCAAATACCGAATATTATCTCTAAAAACATAAATGACGGTAACATAAACGAATAGATTCACGGATAGTGAGTAGTCCATGTTCAAACTCTTAAACAGTCACAACGCCTTCTCGGAGGATAGCAGAATTTCGCCGCAACGTTTGGTTTAATTTTATATATATTTACACCGGGTAAGTTAGTATTTAATTTTTGTTTTCAGTCCTTTCCGAACGTACGTCGGAAGTCGTTTTATGGTGATAAAATAATTCGAGGATAAAATACGGACTGGTTAGTGCGTGTCTACTACAGTAAAAGATGTCTAGTCGTTGATTGACCAGGTTACTTTTCCACCCAGTTCCAAAGAAGGTGCCATTGTCAAAAATAGTATTTGTATTTGTCGCGTTGTATAATTTATAATATGGTTTATGCAGCAGTTTATTAATGTCAGCTTTTGAAGTAAACATTATAAATAATTGTTGCCAAGGACAAGTATAGCTGGAACGTTGAAGAAATTCCGCGTTTTATTGCATTGAGTTAATAATACAATTATTGCTTTCACGAAAAACGGGAAGAAACTGTTTGACCATTTACAGAAATCTCATCGACCCGGTAATATACCCCAATTTTTTTACATTAAATGTTCACATAATGGCTGCGTCGATCCGATACCGATATTTACGTTTTTGCTAATTACAGTTTGATCGGGTTGAAGGCAAATTAAATGTTTGATTGTCAATTATTGCTAGTTATGTTCTTCCGGTCCCTCTATTCAATTTTCAAGAATAGTGTCTTCACAATGCGCGGTCACTTTTTGATTAACTGCACGCAATGGTGACAAGTGCGGATATGCGATAATGAAAACATAACACGCAGATTTTCAATTGTTAGTCTTTAAAGGAACATGCACGAGAACAATTATTATCATGTTGCCCATGTTGGCATAAATTGGTCATTTCCATTGTCCTTTTTTTATTTTGTAATTCTTTCTTGACTGACATCTTCAATTGCCGTCTTTTCATGACATTTTGTAGAACTTATTGCTTACATGTATTTATATAAGCAATGTAGTAAGTATACCTATGCTCAGTGTAGTTAATGTAGTAGTGTTTGTTTGTTGATGCGCAATGTGCTATCGCAATGTGGCATTATGTAGTTTAATACTCAATGTGGCATTATATAGTTTGATGCGCAATGTGCTATCGCAATTTGGCATTATGTAGTTTGATGCGCAATGTGGCATTATGTAGTTGTATGTGCAATGTGCTATCGCAATGTGGCATTATGTAGTTTGATACGCAACGTGGCGTTATGTAGTTTAATGTGCAATGTGCTATAGTGTAGTTTTGTGCCCAGTGTAGTATAACGAAGAATTATGCGCAATGTGGTATAGTGTAGTTTTATGCGCAATGTTGTATAGCGATGAACTATGCGCAAAGTGGTTTTGTGTAGTTTTATGTGCAGATTGTGATGCGCAATTGTGTCTATTTATGTTAGATGCGCAATTCTGTTGGATTTTGTATGCCGCAAAATATTTTCTTTGTAATTGTCTACAAACTGAATATTGTGTTCTTTATATTTTGTCGATTTTATTTATTTCTTTACTTATTTTATTTTTAGTTTTGGACATACACATATCGCGTGTGTCTCTTCCGATCCAATTGGAGATCAATAATTCTTTCGTTTTTCCATTTAAAGAATGAACTTTTTATTTCTTGATCGAGAAGGTGCTGAATTGTTGTTGGTTTGTATTAATGTTGACGCTTTTTAATAGATATATACTTCAATAGATATTGGCTTTTGCACCGACTGGGATAATGAAGGCGGCATACACAATACAGTGTCCTATGAGGGTAATTTTACTATTGCCTACTCTCATATCGAATTTAAACTACCAGGGATTCTTTCACGTGCACGTCACGGATGCGAGTACAGTTAAATCGATTAAAATCTACTGGATTAGTTAGGGGAACAAGACTACGTTGTTTAGGTGGGTAACAGCCCAGACTATTGTTTATATCTGGACAGTGGCTTTATTTAAAGAGTTTCATCTAAAAACAAATGTATAAAATACTATCAAATGGACACTGCCTAGTTTGACCCACGGTGACCCACTAATAATCCAGGTATTGACCGCAAAAGTTGCTCTAAGTATTCCAGTCTGGAATTTCATTGTCAGTTATGCGAGTTGGGGGGGGGGTCAGGTAAATCGTCTAGTGGTTCAGGTGTGGACGCAAACGTGTAGACCATTGGCGCCACGCTAAAGATCAGTAGGCAGCTTTAAAATTGAAATAAGTATGCTCGTACACACTGCCACGCCCATGGTGTATGACCGTCTTCATTGATGGAGAGAAACAAGATGTTAACTCCTATTCACTTCATTTTCCAAATAAATGAAATTTTGCCCATTCTATTTTTTTTTTTTTAACTAATGTACGTGCAATCGCATTGTTTATAATTTTCTGTTCCAAATCGAATATACTGATACACTGTATATTTCAACGACCACATTTATTTACTAACTTATTGCCCATTAATGCAACTGAGTTTTAGTTAATATACATTTATTATAATTAATGTTTAGCCTACAGGTGTATCTTCATTGACCATACCAACATTTAACGTAGACTGACCATTCCAATCCTGTCGCTTCCGGCGGTTTAGGTTGATGTTAAATATAGACGAGAATCGGTCAATCATATTGATATAATTATTGGTGGCAATCAGTCTAATCTGACTGAAACAGCAAATCTCCGTCTTTAACACGAACTATTTCTGAGATTTAACTCAACTTGAATTTTACCGATGGCAGGACAACATACACGATTATTGACTACCTAGCTTTTAACAATAGAGGTGTCAGAGCAGATTTGATCAATTTGTGAAAGTGCAACACAGGATAAGACAAATATCGCGCTCGGCACCCTCAGGCTGCAACCTGCCAACAATCATCATTGATTCTATCAAAGGATGCAATTTTCTACGGCCTATATGCCGCTAAATTTACTTCGAATGACTTGATCGCCAATATGGCCTCTACGCTACGACTTGAAAGCTACTTTAATAGCTAAATGTTTGAACTGGTCTGGCCATGAATGATCTTTCCAGAAATCTTTTCTTGCCCCTGGCAATGGCAGAAAAGCATTATTGAGCTTATTGGAACACGACAAACGGTTTAAATTTGATTTCTGTCTGAAGAATGAAGACGCTGTCGTTAGATTGTTGGCTGTAATTGTTAGCTATAAAGAAAGTGTGCTTCGCTTGTTAACATTTTAATAAAGCGGATGTTTATTTGTTAGTTTTGTCATCTTAATTAATTGCATTTTAGTTAATAAAAAGTAAAATTCATAAAACTGACCATCCAGGCGTAAAATGACCGCAATACGGAGGTTAAAATAAGAAGACACACCTGACAGCTTAGTGATCACACAAAGACCGGAACCAATAATTTTCACACGGATATGGTGCGTTTTTTTTTTTAAACGAGGGGTGGGTGTGATTTCTGGACAAATTGAATTAGGTTTTGACATGATTATTTTCTGTCAGAAATCAAAATAGTGTCATTATTATAATGGATATCAATATATGGAAAATGGAGGGAATAACCGCGGATTTGAGACCCCAACGCTTTCGCTAATATCACGAAGATAAACAAATATCTTCTTTACAGCCATCTGTGCTTAGAATCGTAAAGTAAAAAAAAAACTATGTGTTATACAAAAGAAAAAGGTAAAATAATGTTATACAATTAAGTCAAAAACTAATTGCATTGAGGGACGTTTTGATCCAAGAACTTCAACATTATGCAGCAAGTGTATCATACTGAAATCAATACGAGTAGGCCGGTGATTGACAGGTATTGTTTATAGATTGAAATGGGCGTGACTGTAAAGGAGGGGGTGGGGTTTATTTGGGTAGGTAATTACACTAATTATGTTAAAGGGGTGTAGTTTATTCTAGTTCATGATTATTATCAGTAAATCACTAATTAATGATGGGGCGATAGATGGTTCTTCAGTGATCATAGGTTGACAAAAATGTAACTTCAATTCTATTAAATGGGTACAAAATTTGTCCAAATTTAGCAGAGTAATCTTAATAATTCAATAGATAAAGAAGATATAACATTAGGCGGACTATTTTTATATTAAAAGAAAAACACCTAGGACACTTTTATATTCGAATTAATATTCGAAAAGTCATAAGCAGTAATTGAATTCCATATATAATTGTGTCTATTACTAAATGACACTACAGCCAGTTATATTAAGAAAATGGTAAAAACATTGGTTAATATTAAATTTCAATTTCTTTTCATTTCAGATAAAGAAGTATTAAACGCTCTCCATTTACCTACCGAAACGTTGATTTGACGGGATGCTTCTATTTGGAAAGTAAGTGTACAAAAATTGTCTTTCAACTATTAATCATTTGAAACTGAATAATATGAATTGAATGGGGTTTAACGTCCTACTATTCTGTACCAAACGAGTTAATGATGACGGTCGTTTGAAATTAGTAAATGCGTTATATGTTTTCTTCTAAGCCAAGCCAAAAGGCGTTTTTTTTATCATCGATTATTCTATTTATTAGTGACGAAAAATCCGAATGTTTCTAGAACACCCGATACCACCCTTCACATAGTTAAATCTAAGAAATATAAGTAACACGCGTTCCGTGCGCGAATTACACACTTAAACAAAAAAATACAAATTATTTCATTAGTCTCAATCTAACCTAAGAATTGTTTATGAGACACCGAAGCCCATTTCATTTAATATTTCAGAAATAGATGACTAATTCGTTCCTTTAAAATTGTTTTCCATCCTACCGAGTTTCCATTCGCGTCAACTATTGTGTTATTTTTCATTTTAAAAGGCGCTGACAATGAATGTTGTAAAGTATTTTAAAATTGTTATATGATATTTATGAACTATATAACATATCTGTCTAGTGTATTGTTTATCATTCGACGTGTATACAGAGTGAGTACAGTTCGTCCAAAATTATTAGATTAGACTAGATATATTTAGAACACTCATATGGAATTATTGAAATAATTTAATAAGGCTGTTAACGGGCACCTTTCCCGACCTCCAGCCTCGATCGACAAATTTATGACGCCAAGGAATCTCGGGGTTCTGACTCGGGACTTTCAACAACAGAGAAAAAAGTCTGGCAGAATTAAAAGGACAAAGAATTTATGCTGACCTTAACAACATAGGGTGCGGGAATTTAAGCATTTATGCCACTCTGGGAGGGCTGTTGCTCATTTTAAAATATTTTAGTAAAAATTATTGAAAGCCTGGCCGGACATTATGACAATACGACATAAAACAAAAAGCTATTTGTTCGTGAGAGACATCGCCTGTAAGTGACCCGGTTTTGAGCAGAAATTTGGCAGCAACGCATTTAGTAAAATCAAACGTCCGTATTAAAATACATCCTCTGAGTCTCTTATCAAAATTCCAACTTAAAGACCTTATTTCGTTTTACTTCCAACAAAAAATATATTTGGTGTTTCGTGGATTTGCGACTTGTTGTAAGCGCTCTGGGTATCGCATTTAGACTTGGTCCGCAATATGCAAGTAATTTAATCGTATTCCCAGGAACTGTAATGTATGCCAGCTGGAGACAGCCTCAAGATTCTGAACAATACCAACTAGTAAATTAAAAGCCCCGGGAAAGGGGAAGAGGGTTCCGATTACACATATGATTCACGCTTTTTGAAAATAATATGTTGAGAAAAATGTAAAAATTGTGACTAAATTCTATGTTGGACAGTCTATAGTAGATTTGGGGTATTTCCTGAACTTTTTAAACAAGTGGTGGCCATCGGGCGCATTTACCTCGTTTACTGTAGAGTATAATCGTTTTATATACAAAACTACTCAACGCCGCTCTTGAAAATGCTATCTAAAGCGAAAACATTTGGCAGGGGTCGCGTGTTAATGTATAAGCATATTGAAGAGACTGGGTCTATACTACAAACCAGTCTCGTATCGTTTCACCCCAACACCAGACCCTACTGAGTTCGACTCGTTTCGCTCAACTATATTGATGCTCTAGCTGAAATGATCAATTAATTTATATGCTCATCGCGCCGTGTTATGACATAGCGCTCTTGATTGAACGCGCTTCAGTGTGTGGTCATTTAGCTGTCAAACACCGAACTCGATTTTCTCATTGGCTAGTGTAGTGTTATGGGCGGGGCTTAAAACCTTTTATGGCGTAGTAGTAGCGCATCGAATCACATGTCGTTGTGTATATCTGTATGGTTGTGAGAGATTTTGCTCTATCAGTCAGTACTGACTATAACAAACATACGAGTGTGACTTTTAGTAATATTTAGTGTTATCTCTGTTAACAGAGGCATGCAGCACGCCGGACTACAGTCTCCCTACTCTACGGCTGGGGTTTCCACCATCCCCAATGGTTCCAGTCTTGGAATGGTGCCGTTTCTCGGAGATCAAAACAACCTGAACTACTATCGTCATGGTGGATATACTGGCATGGCCATGGGAGGAATGTCGATGTACGGACCGGAGAATTATGCTGTTGCCCGACCCTCCCCGTATGGTACCTACGCTCCACAGCACCACATGTCCAAGGATATGGTTAAACCTCCATACAGCTACATCGCCTTGATCGCCATGGCTATACAGAGCAGCCCGGAGAAACGAGTAACGTTAAATGGTATTTATGCTTTTATTATGGATCGTTTCCCTTTCTACAGGGAAAATAAACAAGGGTGGCAGAACAGTATTCGTCATAATCTGTCCCTGAATGAGTGCTTCATGAAAATACCCCGCGACGACAAGAAACCAGGAAAAGGTAGCTATTGGACACTGGATCCTGATAGTTACAATATGTTTGATAACGGAAGTTATCTTCGAAGACGACGACGTTTTAAAAAGAAGTTGGCTCAAGCGGATAAGGACGATCGGGAAAAACGTGATTTGGAAGACAAGGACAAGGTTAAAACACACGAAAATGGCGATTTAAATGGTGAAACATCAGTATCCAGCAATGCCGGAAGTCCTGATTTAATGGTCAAAGTTGAGAAGGAGAATCATCAAAATAATTTGGATTCGTCACCCGTGTTATCCAGCACCAAGCTAGAACCGATGGACTCTCCAAAAAGTGAATGCATGTCTGCACCACGCCCACCTACAGCTAACGCTTTACCTATTCCTCATGATCCTATTGACGGCGGGCCGTGCAGCAATTTTTCCGTGGAAAATCTCATGACATCGAATCACGGAGTTTCTAACTGCGATATCAACTCTCCTAACAGTTATATTACTAGTCGGCCACCACCTTTGGTGTCACCGCAAGTTTTATCCTATTCTCGATCTACTGATCTATATCGTAATCCTACGACCCAGAACACTCCCTCCACCTATAACTACCCGTGCAGTGCTCAAGCCGTGTTTCCCAGTGGATCTCAACATATGTCGATCGCGCAACAATCCTCTCTTTCGCAATCATCGGATGAGGGACACGGTTGTAACTCACCCCATGCGTCGATTCCACCATCAAATGGACTTAATCCAAGTGTATTCTCTGTGACGCAACCAAGCTCGTTTCCGCGACAAAATAGTTGGTATATGTCCTCATCATCCGAATTAAATCACGGCACGGACTTCGCAACCTCACCATTTCCAAATGTTCGGGATATGTTCGATTCTCAAAGACTTCTTAGTGCTCAGGGGCAAGGACAATCCGCTTCAAGTTGTCAACTAGCTTTCCGAACCCCTTATAAATCAAGCAACCCATATGCATACGATTGCACGAAGTTCTGAACTATATATGATATGTAACTTGAGAATAAATAAACAATTTAAGCTCGGACTTCATATGGGTACAAACTTTGCTAAAACATTCAGTTATTTGGTGTAAATGTGTCTGTGTAAACATTGTTTTAATTTTGACTTATTCGTGAACTATAATCTATATAAAATATATTGATAAACAGTAGTTCCGCAGAAAAAAAAGAAGTCTCGCAGAAAAGACAGTTAATAATTTTATATTATGCATATTGACATAGTAAATAATATAAGAATATATAGATATATATCGACAGAAAAAGAGATGCATAATAAAAAGTCGAACGACAGTGTGGATGTGCCGAGATCTTACAATGAAACTCCCCAAAAAAAGCTTTCACTCAAAGATACCAAAAATGACTCAATTATCTGTGAACTCTATTAATTGTGAATCACCTCCTTTTTGTGTACATTTGGAATTCATTTTTAAAAGGTAGGCTAGATACTTTTCTTCAATGCAGTTTCATCTCACATTCACTATAACTGTTGACTACCGTTAATAAATGTGCGTAACCCCCTTTGTATGTTTGATATGTCGGTTATTTAAGGCAAAGTGTTGTAAACTAGAGTGTAAAAATAATAGGACAAAGTGCTCTTTGAAGAAATCGTAAGATTTCTTTAACGTTATTGTAAATGTTCCCTGTATAGACAAATTTTAAGGGTCACGGACTTTCTTATTGTTGTTTTAGAACTTGAATTATTTTTAGTTCATTTTTATTTTATTTTAGAAAAAAAAACAAAACCCAATTTTGTATAAATTATTAATCAGTGCTGAACCAAAAAAAAACCAAAATCTGAAAATATTCTCCTTTCATATTATTTAGAATTCTTGTTTTTAAAAAATAAGTATTTGAATCACCCGTCATTTTGTATTTTACATGTATACATCAATATTCTTTGCAACACCAGTTTATGTCTTGTAGGCCTATGCATTTATTGGCACCCATTGGAATAATTCTATCATCAGTCGCATTTTTTTTATTTAGTGATTATTCAAAGGCAGTTGAATTTTTTTAGAATGCATTGTATTTTTACACAGGGCTATTCAGGGTAGATTATTACACTTTTATGACATTTTATCAAATTGTTGTAAATGAACAGAAAAAATATAATAGATAAAATATATAAATTGTTGTTCTGTGCTTTTTAAGGAAAACGAAATTAAATATTATTATTTATTAGTAAAATAATAATTAGTGAATGAGTATATTTATGTTACAAAGGTGAATATTTTTTGCCAGCGTCTTTAGATATTTTAATAATTCTTGCAATTTAATTATCAATAAATCAAGTCTTTATTTACATAGTATCTTGTATATATAAACAAATAAATATTGTTATAAATAATAATGTGGTGATAACACTGATTTAATTTATTTTTTAAATAAATGCATATGAAACAACATTGAAATTTTTCATTCATTTTATTATATTTTATTTATTTATTTATTTATTCATTATTAGAAAAATAAATCAACAATTTAAAACAATTCTAAGAATAAAGGCGGTGTTATGATTGGAAATTAAATTGCAAGAAATATTGAATAGCTTGTATACTGGCGATAAACAACATAAGTTTTATATCTGAACATGGTTTCAGAGTTCACTGGCAATAGTACGAATACCGCTAGGCGTTTGATCAAGGGGAATTTAGGTGAAAATGTGCTGATATTTACGCCTTAAGAAATTGGCGTAGATGGCAAATTATGATAAGAAGGCAGTGAGAAGATAAGAGAGCGATAAGCCTATTAAGTTCAATTGATGGTGTCTTACTTTCTTCCTTATTATATGTATATACAGTGGGGAGATGTACATAGAAGGTAAACTGGGGCTAGTTAACCGTGTACATAATTAAAATGCTTTACGGCGCACATATCAGTCTGACAGATGGGCCAGTAAATTGCTGAAAGATGATTTAACAAAATGCTAAATAGACCTCGTATCAAAATTCTTAAGTTCACAGTAAGGTTGTCAGATCCAATTTTACTCTGTTAAACGCATTAACAAACAAAATTCGACATTTTTCTGAAAACTTGACAAAAACTATCGAGCCATGTTCTCAGGCTTTCGTTCACATCTCCAACAGCCTGTTAAACAAAGAAAAAATTAAACCTACATTTAATATCATATTTTTTATTTGTTATGTGTGTGTTTTGTGGATTACGGGACAGGCGAAAGTGGTAGGATAACTCCATTCTAGTCCCTCGTTCAATCCACTAGATATTACAAATATACAATAGTAAGTAGGCTACTTGGCAAGACAACTTTGTTATCGCCTGCTCATAGAAATAAACCACTCACTCAAACTACTATAAAATATACAATCTCAAGTGCTTACATACAAAAATAACAATTTTACGCCATTCAATTTTGGGAATGCTTGTCGCCCTTTTATTTGCCTACTCTATGATTAACTTAAATAAATTTACACACAGAATATCAAATAAAAATATATTTCTCATGGTGATCTGAGAAATAAGATATAGGCGGAAAATAAATGACCAGGTTCGCATCGTCATATTGTAAATCAAGCTCAATAAAAAAAATCAGGATAAAGAAGAGATATAATCAATTGACCTGGCACATGAAAATAAGATTTTAAAAATCCCTAGGGATTGTAAAATATATATGAATACGCATCTTTTGTGTTCAGCAATACACATTATATTATATTCGTCCTTGAGAAACTTCATGACATAAACCTTGCAGTCTACGTTTGAAAATCTCTATGGACAGGTTGCTGAATATAATATAAATTACATTACAGTCAATATGCATATTTTGTGTTCAGCAATAGCGCTCTATATTCCTTCATTTAGGAACTTTATGGCATGAACTTGACAGTTTGATTTTGAGTGGATTTCCTGACGTCATGTAGGGCAGTGTTTACATTGGTCTATGGTAAGATGGGTACCGTTTAATTAGTACCACTTCTCATTAACACGATGAACTCATCTAGCCGTTCATTTCTGCTCTTTCTGCCATCTTGTGTTCCACATCTTACGTAAGCCGACATTCTTCCAATCAGGCCACCTATAGAGATCAACAGCTACCATGATGATAGATGTCTTTTTCCACAAAGTTCAGATTGATTCCAAAATTTCCAATTACCCGGCTTTTGTGAGTGAAGTGTGTGTTTTTCTCATCAAATACTGCAGGTGATACCTACATGTTTTAACACAGAGCGCCATTTAATCATCTACTCTGACGAATGTCAGAAATTAAACTTAATTACTTAACATATCTACCCAGAAAAAAAATCTCATAAATTTCAGAAAAGCATTTCGTCTCGTTTTATTATGAATTGTGATGTTGTTATTTTTTCAGCTACGAGGCATCATGAAACCGACATATTTTTGCCAGACCGCCATTCTTGTTTAGGGTGTATATATGTTATATACGTTGGCTAGTAACGAAGGGGCGTTCAAACTACACAGCTTTAGGTTATCACTATTAGATCTGTCTAATAGCTCGGATTTCAAAGCTGTCAAATGTTGTAAATTTCAAAAGAAGATTTTAACGTTAAATAAAAGAGCACAAGACGAAAAACGCATTCACTTTTATCAGAAAATTCTCAAGGCGTTTAGAAATAGTTGTGTGTAATATCAAGAACGTCATCTGATTATATTTACAATAAAGTTTATTGTTGAAACAAATTTTCAAAATGGTTTAGTAGCAAATTGGTGTAGACGAAGATAACGGTTGTCTTGACTCGGTCTCTGTTAAACCGTTTTCACGAAACTCGAGCTTTCTCTCCTGTGCTAATCTTGCTGAAACTGTTCAAAGTTGAGACAGGCTTTATATATTTTCGAACGCGTGTACCGTAGCAGATAAAAGCACAGAGCGTCCAATTTATTGATAAGGTTGATTTATTTACTAGTTTGGTTGCGGAGTAGGAAAGATGAATTGCTCTACGATAGAGCTCACTCTTCACCCCTGCTATATATTAGTAGAGATGCGACGATAAAGCTCCGTACGACAGACCATCTTATCATGTTCATCAATGACATTGTGTACATCGCATAGAAAAAAGTATGACGTATTAAAGAGAGGCAAATGAAAGAAAAATAAAAAGTATGTCATCATGAAATAAATTTCACACCCTAGCTCCTTAAAACAATTTCCTCTTGTTAGCTTTTGAAAAGACGAAAAATAGATTTTTTAAACCAGCATTGTCCCTCGAGTACGTAGAGGTTTCATAATTTCAACTATTCTTAGCATCCATAATTTGTGATAATTTCAAAATCGAATACTTCCTTTTAAAAAAATAGAATTTTCAAGACAAAGAAAAATAGAAATAAATAATGCAACCAAAAACCACAAATAAATAATATAAATAAAAAATACATCAGCAATTAATTAATTTAAAAAATGCAACGACACATAAACAAAAAAATGGAAAAATTAATTAAAAATTAATTATAACCTATACATACAAACTTCAATATATTATATATTTGCTTTATATATTTGTATATATTTAAATACATACTGGCGGTGTATAACAAATACATATATCTCACCATTAACTTAAGTAAATATAGAAATAAATTTCATAGCCATTGATAGTCAGGGACTGGTGAACATATGTATTTTATTTCCGCCATTTTAGATATTACACAAAATATTTCTTATATTGAAAACGCTCCGAGAAGAAAGTTAAATATTTTAATTGTTATAAAATAATTGTATGATTTGTGTGTTTGCTGTATGGATAACCAATTAAATAAATACTGCCATTTAACGATATGTATCGGGCTATTTGTGTGAAATGTAAATAGTCGACCATTCTTGTCATCTTGACTTGAATAAACGTATTGAGTAATGAAACATAAAGCAAAATATAGCCATGGGGCTTATTGGCAGCCTACAACAGATCGAACTCTCGAGAATGGAAATCGACGATCGTCATATGTCTAATGAATCGTTTCTGTGGATATTAAAGATCAATTAAAATATGATGAAGAAAAAATAGATTTCCATCAGGTGGGCCAACTTAGCCAACTCCGCTCCAATTACCTTTCTACTGGTCTTATTGTAAACACGAGATTGGGTCGGTTCCAAGAAAGTGAGTTGTGTGGTCGTCTTGGCACATTGTTGTTAAAAGCATGTCTATCTTGGAGATTCTGATACTAATGTAACAAAGGAATCATTATTAATAGACCATGACTAATTTTTTCTTTGTTACATAATAATTCCATGCAGATATCCTTGGGACTAAAATATGATTATATATTCTAGATTCGGAAACGGGGTCTTAATTTGGAGACTAACACAGGACTAGAAATCATTTGTTAAATAATAATCAAATGCAGACGTTCTTGAGACTAAAATATGACTAGGGTCTGAAATGGGATCAACGAGACGAACTTACGATGGTTGGTAGACGAACATACCATGATTCGGAGACTAAAATATGATTTTGAATTCTGCCTTCATCGTCCCAATAGCGAGGGAGGAATTTGCCCGAGCAGTGTTCTTTCCAAAAGCCATCCTTTCATAATTTGAAGAACCAGACAAAATTGTAACCATGGATAACGATTCTGATTAAAGATACATTATGTAAGATTTAGATAAAGAGCTGGTCGTGATTCATGCTATAAATTTTTAAAAGGATATATAATGCAAAATAAATATATTGAAAATTCCATTCATATTATTTTATTCTTAGCGATGATATTAAAGTTTGTAGTTTGATAGCTTATTATCATAAACAGTGTGCTCGCTTCTCCATTTGTAAATTAAATCATTAGAGGCCACCCGATGACCTAGATAGTTGATTATGGTCTTGTCAGGTTAATTAATGTCCAACTAATAGTTCATATAACATTTCAGGCCCAAGGAGAGACCGATAGGTAGATTGAGCTCTTAAATAATGCCTCTTTAAGAATTCCTTATAATTGTTCAATATCAATAATTTGTTCTGTATCTTATAATTGTTTTATTCTGTATTGTTCTCGCCATTGCATAATAAATAATAGTTAATAAATATCCTTATAATTGTTCCATATCAAAACAAAATATAAATCATTCTTTATATGATATAAATAATTGTTCTATATCTTATAACTGTTCTGTTCTGTATTGTTCTTGTATAGGTACTGGTTGATAAATAATCTTTTTAGGCATTCGTTATAATTGTTCCATATAAATCAAAATATGTAGCATCCGCTATATGACATAACTAACTGTTCTGTATCTTGTAATTGTTCTGCTCTATTCTGTATTGGTCTCTTTATATTAAATAATGAAACATATTTCTTTAAAAACAATATAAACATAGACTCCAATGTAAATAGATAAACTTTAGGCACTGACAATACAATTTAGAAACAAAGTTAAAATGGATTTAGTGTCAATTCTTTATTTGAACAATAAAATCCTAATGGCTGGATTCTAAACCCTTGCCTAGTATACTTTAAAACAAATTCACATAGACGCTAGAATATTGAACAGGGAGTTGTGAAGTTGTATTGACGTTTTACCCTAAACAAAGAAATCCTGAGAAGGAGAGGCCATTCAAATATCATATTTACTCAGCGATTCGTTTTGAATACAGACAACCGTCCGTCTCTAAATCCGAAATACTCTCAAAATTATATAGAGAAAGGCGGATTCGAGAAAAAAACAGTCCCGACTCGATGTGGTGCAATTGTCTTGAAGACAATAAAGTACCAGTCGAGAATTTTGCTTAGGAAACAATCGCTGACACTTCTGAGTCTTTCAAACTCTTGGAACTTTTTTTAAATACAAAGAAAAATTGGCAAGAGAAAAAATGAAGTTAAAGTTTTCAATAAACGTCGAAACGTGAACCCGGTTTGAATTTACAATAATTGATCCCCGAGAGAAGCTGCCCACGGCTATTTCCAACAGCTCGATGTCTATATATTGAAAGTATAGTCGGTTTATTTACACAGGGTTCTAATACAGCCCGTAATCGAAAGCTGGTAGTTAATTTGAAATGGCATTTGAAGAGTTTAAAAGGGTCCACCCGTTAATGTTAACTGTGTAACCAGCATATTGAAACAAAAAAGCCGTTAAAAACTCAATAACACTCAATAGTAGAAACAGTTTAGGTTTAAAGATTTTTTATTTGTGTTTATATCTGTCGATTCACAAGCTTTGGTTTAATGATAAAGGTTCATTATGCATAACGACAAGTTCAAACGATTTAATAGGATTCAGACTAGTGGAACAAAAAAAAGTTGTCCATTTCTTAGTGTGTGTGTACACTAATGCCGCCATATTATTTTTATTGGTGGTTAAAGTGGCACTACCACCAAGAATACAAGCGTATTGGATATTAAAAAAGATTAATGTATATTGAAGACAATGTAGGAATCCGGTTCAATAAAACCCAGACAGAAACAACAGTTCATGAAGAATATATATATATACGAACACAACCCAGATAATCTAAACCAAAACTCTAAATAAAAACCTTATAGAAATATAGATAAAAACAAGCAAATTACATAAATATCAAAAGCCATACGGCTAAGTAATCAACGTTTGAAATAGACAACTTTTCTCGGTGGAATTTCTGTGTTAAAATTTAATCCAGTTTAAAGTTATATAATGTAACATAAGTACACGCATATTCTGCCAGTAAAATATCATAATCCATATACGACCAAAAAATCATCGTTTGAAAAAGACAACTTTCCTCGGTTTAAATTCCGGGTTAACATTTAAGGCACCAACTTTAATTCAGTTTAAAGTTATATTTTGTAACAAAAGTACACGCATATTCTGCCAGTAAAATATCTGATAGTGCCACTTTAAATTTTTAGCAGCTACAGCCAATTTGGCCGATTCTTTCTCTCTGTGACATCGTATATGGGCGTATATAACACGACTTCTGTCGGTAAAATTGGTTAGAAGGAATATACAAAACTGACAGCTATATATTAGTGACCTTTGACCTCCACACGTGAAACGTATTTAATATTATTAGACGTACAAGTGTAGCATAACATACATATATATCTACTTAGAATATAGTAAAGTTAAAAAATATCACGCTTTCAGTATTTTCTTTCTGTTTCATTTTCCGAGAATACAATAATGCTAAACATGTCTTAAAACGTGGAACTTTCCAAAATGGTTTTCATTCGATAGGATTATCATTGGAAAAATAATCAAAAATTTAATCCGGAAACATCTATTTTAGATTTTTAACATGGCTTTCATTCGGTGGGATTAACATTGGAGAAATAATTGAAAATTTAATCCAAGCCTATTCATTTCAGATTTTAAGCATTTGAATTAAATGCAAATTAATGACGTACACGCTATCTTTATATTTTATTATGACGTGTGTGACATTCTCATATGACGTATACGCTATCGTTATATCGTATTATAATGTTTGGAATTATTGTCACAGTTCCTTAATATACATCAAAAAGCGGAAGCTTTTTTAAAATGTTAAAACATAACACCATGATAAAATGATATAGTGTAGTACGTTAAGAAATACTCTTGTCTGACCATATAATACTTAACTGCACAATTTGCACTTAACGCCATGATAACATGGCAATTAAATACTGCGAATTTTACAATACAAAAAGACTCACACACATTCAAAAAACTTTCTCGAGGCAAAACAAAAATAGTTAAAAAGGCATGGAATTTAGAAGAGAAACATATGTTTAATATATTAGTTTTTTTAAACAATGTTTAAGTATTAGTAAATTATATAACATTTCGAGAAGGGTGCACGGAATGATTCCACTGCACTATATAGTACTAGTACTTTACTGCTTTTCTATTGTCTACCCTAGGTGACTCCAGAAAACAACAACAACTGCTTTTCGTAAACAGCTTAGTCAAGTACCGGTAATAAGTCCGCACTAACAGCAATTTATAAACAATAGTTTTACTACGCAAAATGGTGAAGGTAACAAAATAATTATATTTTAAAAAAAGATATATCAGGAATATAAACAAGCTTATTGGTTTAAGGCATCCCCGGTGATATTGTTCCTTTCATTGGGGGTACCGAGGATGGGTTTATGGGTTTGACTTTGAGTTCATAGGATTCAATTGTTGTTGATTTTTTTATAATGGACAATCTTCATCACACTCAATAATTCCCCCAACCTTCCTTACCTGTAATAACAATCGCCAGATACCTTAGCATGCTGGACAATTAAAAGTGATCGGAATCAGATCCGTCTTAAGTCTTAGACATGAGACAATTAAAAGTGATCTGATTCTGAAACTTTAGGACATCAACATTCAATTGGTTTATTACTGGTCAGATGAAATATACCCAGATAAATGTAACATATTGAATCATTACAGGAAAATTATTCGAATCATATTGAAATAGCCGGTGAATAAATTCCTTCATTGCCTTGACAATAGGATCCATGTCGACATATCATTTATTATTATAGCAGTTTTTCGGGGAATACTTTTTTATTTAATCTGATTAGATCTTTCTTCCTCTGCTTGGTTGCATCCAGATTCTGGAACGGCCAATGATTAGAGGCTGGAACTTGTAACGTTATACATGGACAATTTATGTGAGGAACCAAATTAAAAGCCGAAGACACGATACCTTGCTCAATTAACTTGAATGATATAAAATCTGAAAGGATAAATTGGTAAAGATCTGAAAGGACAAATTGATGGAAATCTGAAAGGACAAAATAAATGTCCAATACAAATACAAGCTTCTTGGTTTTTGTGTTAAGTCCTCAACTAAGAAGTAAGTTCGTTCCAATTACAAGCAAATTGCCATTATGTCAGGCAGGTATTATAAGAATAATAGAAATTAATCTGAAATGCCTACAACAATAAAAAAAATAACTCGCGAATATACATAAAATGGTATTTAAAAAATGAAATAATTATGCAACTTTTTTTCAAAACTGACAATGGTATTGTGCCGTTACCGAAATGAAGTTTAAGTAAACGTCTTTTCTCCATAACATGTATTTAAGAAAACAATTAGCGGGTCTGAGAAGGTTCACGAATTAAGAATGTGTCGTGTGTCAAAATCGAGAAGATAAAAAGTTCTATTGTCCACGACATGCAAATCAATGCTGTTAATATTTATTCAATTAAATACATTTTTTGCAACTATTTGAAACATATGGAAATTTAACAGTTCTCACCCCTCGATTGTTTTTAGAATAAACACAAGAATATTGGGGCGAAACAATGTATCTTATAGACACAAAACAACAAATCGGAAAAATAATTATTCTGTAATTAAAGTTGCTGGTTACATTGTAAAAGTTTAAATTAAATTTTAAATTAGCTTTACTGTGACATTTTATTGTGTCTGTGAAATCGATGCGTCTTTTCATAGTTTATATTTTGTGTTTTTCTTCGGCGATAATTGGAGCATACGGGTTTAATATATTATTAATGATGGTATTGATGATTTTTAATATAAATATCGACCCGAATTGAAATAAATACAAAACGTGGCCAGTTGTGTTAATTTCACACAAAAATGTCGACATTTATAATTAGGACAATGTATTTATATTTTGTATGATAATGTTCTTACAGACATGCATTTATTTCATTAATTTTATCGTACCAATATAAGCAAAACTATTATTTTTAATGTTTATTCTATTATTTTTATCGTTTTTATATATAAGCAGATGTGTATTTTTTAATGTTTATTTTATCAATTTATCACACCAATACATAAGCAAAACTGTTATTTTTTAAGTTTATTTTTTGAAATGATGAGACCATCCGACCCAGATGAAACAATTAATAACACAATACAAAACATACTTAAATTTTATATATATATTACTTAAATTGTAAATTTTATATATATTATAAGTAAAAACTGATAATTACCCAATTTTCTTCTCAACCACAAACAATTCAGTATTTGTTTTGCTTAATGCAAATTACATATTTCATTTTACATAATCTTTAAGGTTAAAAATAAATATTAAATATGTGTCTTGGTAATTTTTTGTATATTTTCCATCGTTTCCGTTCATTTTAATTATAAATGAAAGATGTAGTGGATTTTATTTTAATATTTGGAATTTTAATCACAGGTGAAATACACATGAACGATGCGATAAGAATTGATATTAGTTATTGTTCAATCATAGATGGTGTTTAGAGTATACATGCATTCTTTTATATTTAAACCATGTAACTGGTAAAAGCGACAACCAGTTACTTTCCTGCTGTACACTTTAAAATATTAAGAACGTTTCTTTGTCTGCGATATCACTTCGGTGGAAGCGGACGTTAAATAAAGCTATTTCACACACAAAGAACGTTTCATATCATTCTCTTTACGTAATCTGACAAAACAACTCGAAACGTAAATTAAATAACTTCTGTAAAGTTTGTTTCATTTAAAATTAGTCACAAGGGGAAAATTTTTTAAAATATTCTTAATTATTTTATATTTCACAAAATATGTACACAAAGGACCAAACACTTATTAGCCCCCCTCATATTCCAGATTACCTATGCTATAGTTGATGTTCATATATATATATATATATATAGAAACCAAACTTACCCTCTTCTAGAAAACAAACGGGCCATATAGCAACCAAAATTGCTCTCTTCTAGGAAATAATCGGGGCATAAACATTGGGTGCAATTTATGCACGTATTTGTAAATTAAAAAACCAGCAGGAATAGAGAGAATGAAACAGATGTGGAGCTATGAAATAGACAATGTCATATATTTCCAGGGGGCTATTATGCAATTCAAGAAACATCTGCATTGTTGGGGATATCTTGATATTCTTAGCATATTGGCGTAGGTTTGGGCAATAAATTGGAAAATAACTAGAGATAGGTATTTAGCGCTTTAAACTTCGTGTTTACAAATGGAGTAACAGCGAACAAGATTATTCCATTTGTATGAAAAAAACCTAAAATCTCAAACTTGTGCTTGGCAGATGAGGGTTGTTTGACTGACACCTTTCATATGGTATCTACAGGGATAGTTTGTCAACTGGCAAATATTTCAGGGGGATGTTTCAGATTGTTATGGAAGGTGAGGCAATTTCAAAGCAGGTTGGAATTTGTTAATTAATAACAATCTGCTTAATTAACTTGTGCTGTTGGTGTCATCTAAAGAACTAAAAGATTGCCATTGAAAACAAACCTAATAAGCGTTTTAAGGTTTTTAAGGGTATCTAATGGCAACAAAAAACCTATTAATAATTAGAATCTCGCCATAGGTACATCATTAAATGAATTCAAGTGTTCCAAGTGGACTTCTATATAACCACGCAAGACCGTTCAAGATGGTGGGACTAAGGCAAATGTTTCTAGATTTATGTTAATTATGTTGCTTTTGATAGGTGTGTCCATACGAAAGTACATGAAAATATAAGCTCGTGCCGTTCTTTCATAATTTGTCAACAACGTTTTAGTTAATTCTTAATTAACTCTTAGAAGAAATTATCGATTCAAGACAAAGACCGAAGGATGTAACCTTTCCAAAAGGCAAGAGGTTCCAATGCTTTTCATAAAGCTAACTTTAATTGCAGAGGCATATACATTATCCAACAACCCTTGGCATTCCATGCCACCGATTCCTAAAAACATATCAGATTTCAGATTACATTATAATCCAAAAAAAAGAGCATCAAAGATTTACAGGCAAGCAACTTTTGGGTTTTCAATTACAATGTATTCACGGACAACGACCGAGACGAAGGCGACACTTTTTGAAATGACTTCCAAAATGAGTGAGACGGAATATCTTTCTTAGATCAATGGCAGTTGTTGACTTTGTGATAATTGTTGATGGCAACCCAAGTCTTATTAGGCACGAACACTAGCCGACTTCATTGTCTATTGATACGATGTTAATTTCTGTGTAATTTGCAATAGATCCGGTCGGCTTTACTAGATGTGTCAACAACTACGACTAATATTTATTAAGACAACACAGGCTATCAGCCCATCTCCTTCGTCTCATAAACACCATGGTAATACATCGCCTTCTTCATGATTACTCTTACCCTCAACAATATTTTCATATTTCCTCCAAATCATAGCCAATAGCTAATACATTGAAATCAAATATTATGTTAGCCATTCTGCTCAAGTAGAAGTCGGGTTTGGGCTGGAAAAGAGGAAATTACATGGTTAGAAGAACCGCCACTTGTGTTTTCTATCCGATGGATATTTCACCAATATGAATATTCCTCTTTTAGACCAAAACGCTTCTCATTCCAAAAGCCCTTAACCTACGTGACTTTCCTGACAGTGGACAAGTGTTGGATAAATATTTGGGAAAGCTTGTGCTACGGGAAAAAATGAGCAAAATGTGCCAAACTTCCTATTAGAAAATTACATGAAAGAGGCTGCCTTAAGTGAAGCATAAAACAACAAAGGATAGCAGATTGATCACTGGTTTGGGTTTTAGTGAGAGTTGAGAAGAATGGCGACAAACTCTCACCCTTCTATTTGTTTCCTTCACACCTTTAACTTTTGTGAGTCACTCGACACCCTAAAACACTCAGCCTTTAATTATGATCAGGCTATCATCAATTTAGATGAACATTGATCATAACTTTTTTCATAATAAAAAGCAAACCACAAGGAAGGTTTTACTCCCCACTTGCAAGGAAAAACGTGGCCATCTTTGGACTACTGAAAGGTCCCATGCGCATGTCATTAAGATGGAGGGAAGTCGACTAGCGATGTAAACACAAGCCAGATGTATGGTTCGAGTAAAAAGTCATAATGTGAAACGAAGAGAAATAAAACCTATTTCTCTTTCCTTATAAATGTTATTACTAATGGACAAGCTCTGATTACACGTCTTCAAGTGGCCTAAATAACTTTTATATCGCGAAACAAAGAAAACCTCTTAATTTTGTATTGGTGGTCACACCATATAACATTTATAAAAACATTATATATACTTACTATATAGCATTACATTCTGCTTGGTGGTATTAATCTTATTCAGAAACTTTCGTATTTACGTCTACATAACTCAAGTACACAAGGAGAATATCTTCTATAAATCTAGTTGTACGTGACAAACAGTAGGGTCGCCTGTCCAACCTCGTGGATTTTCTCCGGGTCATCCAGTTTCCCCCACTGCTAAAAAGCCCTACGCGCAAGCTAATTATTGAAATAAAATTAAACCATATGTTAGTCCCGAAATGACCTAGTTTGTTTCGAGTGGACGTTAAACCCCATTTCTCTATCTCGATAAATCTAGGATGAATTCGATGTTCCACCAGTTCTAATTTACTACGGATTGTTCGCGTCCATCAATTGAAATATTTGGACTTCTGTACTGATTGGGAATATTTAGATTACGTCATGTCGAAAATCTTTTGAATCCTCTTTTTTTTGATGAAAAATGAGACATGTTGTGATTTCGAAATCCGTTTATGGGTCTTTATAATTTTCCCATAGAACGTTTAATGGGAATCCGTACACATGTATTCTTTCAAATTCGAATTTCATCTCCCACAAAAACTAAATGGCAGCAATGTTATCTTGATATCTAACCTGTTATGATACACGAATAAATGATCCGGATTATACACAATTGGCGATGGACTTGGATACAGAAAGGGTTCATACTTTTCATGGATCCTAAAAGTTGCCATTACAAGGAGATCCACCGATGCCATATCTTCAAATTGGGATGATGTGAGATTCGTGAGCTTTGGTTTTAAGTGTGAGAAATGAGAGAGAGAGAGAGAGAGAGAGAGAGAGAGCGTGAGAGAGAGAGAGAGAGAGAGAGAGAGAGAGAGAGAGAGGGGGGGGGACAGGGAGGTAAGAGATGTGCTATTGATTGATTGATTGAATATAGATACAGTAATGTATTATATTGTAAATAGTCTACATATTTCATTTGTATTATTCCTTTAATTTTTGGGAGAGGGCTTATATAGGCTTTGCCTGTTTCCCAATCCTAAAATTAACTAAAATATTGTTTATAACACAAATATGAAATGGAATAAAATAAAATGGGGTTTAGCATCCTACTGTTCCACTCCGACAGGGTTATTTTAAAGCAGGAGAGAGAGAGAGGGAGACAGAGAGAGAACTAGATTTAGACCTTTAAGGGTTTTTTTTCTAGAGATCAACTGATTCCGTTTATTGCCATATGTTGATCTCTAATACAGATTCTGGTCATGGGAATTTCCGTGACTCTCAGACACTCAAAGACATTGTTAACTGTTTAATTAGAGAGTTGGTTGAAACCGGCACCGCCCACTGCTCACAAACTGCAAATCTCAAAAGGTAAAACGTCAAATTCTTCCTAGCCAGAAAGGAGAAATGTCAAACGTAATTCTAGTATTTAATTTTTGGCCATTTACATTTTTGGAATTTTTTAACCTTAAAGAAAAAAATTTCATTATTTTTTTTTTCTTTATGTTCTCCAAACTACAGATTCTCGAATAAACGAAAAACCAAGATAAAAAAATTATTATAAATTAAGCCTAATTTTTTGGCAGATTATCAAAATCCTTTAATTATTTTCACATGTATTAATACATGTTATTGAAGATCTCTTGTAGGAAAATGGAAGTTATGTTTTAATAATGGTAATGGTGCTATATATTTATGACCTGCCTGTATGGAATTGGAAATCGGTATACAGATTGGAGGTTCCTGGAAGAAACAACCCAGAAGGTAAGCTTCACCCATTTACTCTATATAGGTAAACATATAGCAAGTTTTAAAATGAATGTGTGTTGTTTTTATTATTTTTAAAAAGTACCATTGTATGAAACTCGCGGGTCATTATACAACTCAAATTTCTAGCAGATTTTTTTGTTTTAATGCAAGTACATTATGTTCTCTTATTTTGTAAAATTTAAAGAAACCATCATGGGCGCGTATTTAACACCAATATATTGTTTTCATGCAAGTAAATTATGTTCTTTTTTGTAAAATTTAAAGACACCATCGTGTGTGCGTTTCTGACACCAATATATATTCATTCAACAATTATATTTTCGACGTGCAGAAATCCGGCTGAAATTTGTTAAAATTATAACAATATGTTAAATGTTTTAATAAACTGCCTGAAAGTCGTATATCAATATCACGTGACCACTAGACTATCTTCTTCGGATAACTTAAAATAACTAAACCAACAAAATGAATGAATGAAGAAAATTCGCATACAGTTAAAAAAAACAGGTAGTGGGAGAGAATTGCGCACCCAGTAATTTGCGTTGCTATTTGAGAGTTTTCAACTATCCTACTTGAATTTTTAAAACGATAATAAAGAATTCAAACGAATAGCGATATAGAAAATCGTTAGTGTGTCTAAATAATTCTAGAACAGCAAGTGACCAGACCCCATATTGACATAGCATATATATTTTGTGTTTTTGATCTGAAATGAAAAATGGGGTTTAACGTCCTACTGTTCTGCTCCTCAACTGGGCTAATGAAGACGGTCAAAAGGTCATACACTGTGTTATGGGGGGAAATTTTGCCCGGGCAGCGGCGCCATGGCCTACTCTTATATCGAATTCCAACTGCTAAGGGATCTTTTACGTGCACGCCAATGTGTACACGTGTTTTGGATCTACTTTTAAATCAACACAGAGCAAGAAACGGAGCCTGACTGTGGGCGGCGGAAATAGGTGATTGGATATCAATTATTGATGTATGTATATGCCATCTCAAAATATATATTTTATTATTTGTTTTTGACGTTTTATTCGATATTATGTACATTGTTCATATTTTATTATTTGTTTTTGACATTTTATTCAATATTATTTTCCATTGTTCATTCTTGGATAAAGTTGGCTCACCAGATACCTTTAATACTAGGCATGTGTTAGTCTTACTTTTGTCATATTTAAAATAGGGGTTGATCAGCAAGATGTGTGGTATGAAAACGACCATGTTACTCATATTTTAGTTGTATTCCAGTTGTGTCTTAAATAGCCCTTTGAAACAGAAGTCATTGTACATTGTTCTGGTGGAGTACCGTAGAGCTAAAATCATGGGGAGAAACCCGGTATCGCACTGTTTGCTAAGTATTGTACCGTTCCTACTACACTTGTGGTACCGCATTCATTGCACGTGTTCCATTCCCCCAAAGTTGTATACAGTTATACAATATAGACGGCCAAGTGGGGCTACCCGCAGGCCCCATAACACACCCCTATGATGCGTTCACATAGGCCAAAGGGGCTTGAAAATAACTTTACGTCCTTTCATTCCGCGTCTTTTGTGTATTAAAGAATTTTCTCCCTGGCCGTAAAGACGATGAATCATATTAGATTGTTAAAACTGATATTGATGTGTAAAAATTGAGTGTGGGGCGATATAAACTCTTCATTTATTGTGTACTAATTCCATGTTAAACAGACAGAGGTATTCAGCATTTTCACCGTCGGTTTCTTTGAAGCTTTAAGAACGTACAAAACGTCCTTGTGTTTAAATACAATAAAACCATATTATATTAAACCCTCGCGTAAGTAAAGTAAAATGTGCCATGTTTTTTAAACGTGGATTCTACTAGTACAGGTGAGAGTATTCCAAATACAAGTAGAGTGGGGTTTTAAATTTATAAACCACTTGGAGTATATGTTTGATTAGGGTATTATTAGATGTGTTTAACCATGTGTACTTGCACCCAATACGTAAAGTTGATTAAAACCACCCTCCCATTACCATTATACACATTTCTAGTAGATTTGTGAGAAAAGTAAATAGACTTTAACAAGTCACATATTTTGATATTAACCTATCTAAATAGACCCATTTATAACAAAATTAATATTAAAATTCCCTAATCGTTTTACTCACATCCCGTGTTTGCTACATGTGGGAGATGAATTACGTTCAGGGCACAAAAAAATTATTTGCCTCCTTTTAGAACTTGTGTTAATAATCATCTCCACGTAGAAGCGTCTATTGTAATTAATAAATCCGTCTCTTTTGAAATATTGTATAGTTACAATTCGGTTTATTAATCATTTGGGAAGTTTGATGGGTTGACTCAGTTCATTCAAATAAAGATCTCTTCCCATTCATCCCCATCCTCATCCTAAGCAGAAAGGTAAACGTTGGGGTCGAATCTAATCCACTTGCCATCAAAAAACTTCGCATCATTAAAAGATTATGAATTGCATAAACCACTTATCTCCCTTAAAATTTTGCGTCAAAACAACCGCATTCAATTGTTTATTTATATGTTTACAAAATAAATAATTGTAATAGGTTAGTCCGTGAACCATAAAGACATAGCTTGAATTGCTTTCATTATCATGTCTATTTCACGCTTATATACTGCAGCGAATTTACACCTCGAATCGGGGTAAATAATGACCATAAATTCCAGGCAACGCGCTAAGAATTTAAGTCAAACATCTTCATCTAAAAACCAGAAACAATTCCAATCTAGATCATGACAAGCAACGTGCACCGGCAGAGCTTTCCATCTATCTATCGTGTACAACCGATTGCACACACGTGGGGATTTTTCTGATAGTTCTATAAGCCAACATGGCGATAATGTCGTGTATTGCTACATCAAAGTTACCATTTTATTTTCCAGTCGTTGATGCGTGTTACCACTGATAACAAATGTATTTATTCAAAAAATACCCTAAGAATAATATCACGCATAAGTTATTCCGTCAGTAGCACTTCTACATGAGTATAATAACTAGAACAACAAATAGATAAATAAACGTAGAGGAGCCTTGCGAAACCCCATGTGCCCGCGGACATAATTTGTGCTGCTTTTAGTTTGCGATTTGTCATAGGTCGACTATATTTAAAGCCGACGCGATGGAGAAATTTATAATTCCCCGGCGTTTTTTATTGTATATTTAGGACGGAATGAAGCGACGGACTGGTTCCTGTGTAGCGCAAAGCAGGCTGAGTTGGCAGACAGTTCGAGGTTCCAACCGGCATTATTCCTTGATCTGGGCCAGCATTTGATGAACATATGTAATATATTTGATCCTTAGCCCAAACTGCGATTGTCTTAAGGCGTATTGAATGGCA
Source organism: Patella pellucida (assembly GCA_917208275.1). NCBI lineage: Eukaryota > Metazoa > Mollusca > Gastropoda > Patellidae > Patella > Patella pellucida. The sequence continues at coordinate 73,115,935 of OU795039.1, forward strand.
TCGGGCTATGCCAGGAATTGCCGGCTGACGGTAAACTGAGTTGAAATCGACAGCTGGTCTCAATGCTGCCTCAATCATTTCATTCTCAGTCTCTGACGCTTGCTTCCAGAAATTTTATCCAATGTCGAAAGACAGGATGGAAATATAGAAATTAACCGCTTAATCTCCCAAAAGACCAATTGGGGTGAATTTCGTTTCGTATTAGCCGTTAGCGATAAATAACTTCACAAGATTAGCAAACACAGAATTATCGGTTAACGTTAGGCCCCCAGGCATACGAAAGCTCCTCTTCTGTTTCAAGTGGGGTTGAAGTGACGTTGAAAAGCCGTGTTTCCCATCTTAACGATAATTCGGTGTATACTTTACCAGGCAACTGGTCTATTGCTACTGTAAAAACTTGTCTGTTTCAAGCATAGAGTTTATCACACTTGAAATACGACCCCATGGAATAGAGAGTGCTTGAGTTCGGATCAAACGATTGTCATTCATCCATTAATATCGTTGCAGTAATTTCATTAAATCTCAATAACCCGTGGTATAGTATGGCCATCTTGGAGATGGATCTACCATGCTGTTTGATCGACTAGAGAGTAACAACCCATTCTCTCTCATTATATATTAACTTTTCTTCGACACAATGCGTTTAACATGCTTATATGATGAGTTTTACTGGATTTTTCTCCATCTCGCTCATTCTGTATATGCTCAACAATCTCATCATTTCCAATGTTCCAGTCTTCTACATTATGACATGCCTATAAATAATGTTGGAAATTGGTTTTGCATCATTGTAGCGACCAAAGGTGAAAGGGTAATCACCGCGTGCAGAAGACAAATTATGATATGGGTGCATTAGGTATGAATTATGCATAGACACAGAAATAAACTATATAGCTTCTGCCATGCTTATTGTACTATATGAACGTTAGAGCTAATATAATGTTTGGGCCACTTTTTGTAATTTGTCATTAAGCCACACAGTCTTAATCTGATTTCTAGGAACTTAATTTGCTGTGCTGTTTGCTTTACTATGTGTACTCTAGAGCTAAGGTTTGGGCCATTTTGCGTAATTTGTCATTAAGCCACACTGTCTTAATCTGATTTCTAGGAACTTAATCTGCTGTGCTGTTTGCTTTACTATGTGTACTCTAGAGCTAAGGTTTGGGCCACTTTTGGTAATTTGTCGTTAAGCTACACTTAATCTGATTTCTAGGAATTTAATCCACTGTGATGCTTGTGCTATATTGTATACACTAGAGCTAATATTTAGACCACGTTTTGTACTTTTTTGTAAGTTAAGTAGTACTTCAAAATATTTTAGACAAAATTGTGTTTTATTGGCAATGGACGTTCACCCAAAGTTAAAAAAAAACCCTGGGTATATTCAATACATCAATACAATTACTATATACAATTATCTCTTATTAATCATATGCAACAAGCTTTAACCATGCAAAGGGTATTTAAGCGACTGACTGATAGACCCACCCATTCTTCATCTTCAGATTTCCATCTTCAAAAGGAATATTAACTACGAATTATTTGTTAATTATTGAAATATTAGATATATTTTTGACCTCTTAGAATTTTCTAAGTAAATCGAAGTGTTAAGTTAATACAATTTCTGATTTTGAAAAGAACGTTTGTATGTTTTAAATAACTTCTGTCCAATCCAGTTGTATCCTTATTTATTTTTGTTGATGCTATAAGATATTTTTGAACCAATGGGGGTATAGACTTAAGGGATTATGGTATCACCTCGATGGTGCTTGCTCAACTTATAAACTGGACCAAATATAACTACATACAACAGTTCCTTAATATGAGATAATTAACTTAATCCTTAATACATGAAGACTAGACGGCCAACTCATTTATATTTTACTTTCTATCGCTTTTTATATTCTAGACTTTTAGTGAAACCCTAGACGTGGACAAATTTAAGAGTACTTAGTGAGTTTGTGGTGTGAACTCGTATGAATATTTAAGTTTTTATCGTTATTATGTCACATCCTACACTCGTCTGGCACCCAGTAGATAATTAGAAATTCGCCATGAATACGACTGGACCAGACTGTGGCCAATTTATTCATGGTTTTTGCTTATGGTCATTTTAAAAGCCATTTGTAACACAATGAATTCTTATTGGCAGGGGAGGTATAGATATATTGACATCAGACCAGACAGTACCCTGAAGCAACACAATACATTCAAACTTCCAAACTGTCTCAGATTGAAGACTTTGAGAATAATCGTGGCATCATCCGCTTCAAAACTTTGTAGATATGTAGAAACACTGTACTAGGGAAGCGGTTGGTTGGTCGAATATTCTAAGACGTACGTTTAAGATCATACGACCTGTCATTGAGTCAAGTGGCGCTCTTACGATCACACACTTACGGCGTGTGCGAAGGAATAGGATCGCCGGGTTCCTCCCAGCATAATATTAAAATTAAACTGTACCGTTAGTCTCGAAATGATATAGTTTGGGTCTATCGTTTGTCCATGAATATTGTGTATATAGCTCACCAATCTGGACATTCTTCTCTTTGGTGTTTAACGTCTGCTTCCAAATACGTGATATCGCAGACAACAATCTGAACAACAAAATATAGCTTTATATAGATTTGAATTTGAATTTTTGATTGTTATTCCCTTTCATCGTATTTTTATTTCTGATGTCTAGTTTATTTCAATAACTATAGCCATTATATTTTCAAAATTTACGTTATTCGCAAGAAGTTTTGAGAAAAGAATAAAGTTGATTGAATTGATTCAGTTAAAATAACAGAAAAGAAACAATAAAATAATATTTCTATTGTTTTCTCCAGAGATTTGTTAAAGTAATGGTTCATCAATCATCTCCTAAGCATCTTTCTGTTTCAGCAAGAACAAGATTGGCGATCTTTAATTATAACTGGAATTCTTTGTTTAAGTCTTGTAGATATTTCAGCAATATAAATTTCTTGCAACTTTCTATTAAAATATCAGCTCGCATAATACCTGCGAATCGACAAATTTCGTTCTATGGAAACATAGTTTCGCATACTTTTAGCAAAGGGCGGGTTAATAAGTATTACTTTCGATTTACGTTTAAATATAAGAAAACACATAAAGATCTCGATTTACTGGAGACAAAATTGGTTTTTGTTTTCTATTTATATTTCAATTTCCAATCCTGTAATAGTTCTCACCAAGCAAACAAATAAAGTACATTTAGGGAGACCTAATGAACTGGGATGGGCAATTTAAAACATTTCTATTGTTCATACTTTTCAAATCTATTGTTACTTATTATTTGACTATTCATTACATTTCCAGGGTCCAAAATGGTGCCTATTGTTTTATTTCACTGGACTCGTAAATTTAATTTACAATCTATATTTAAAAACAGTATCGTTCACTAAAGCTTCATAAGAGTCTGGATGTTGGATAAGAGGTAAGTAAATACAGACTCGATCAATAGGTAATATTTACATTGACCATTTTAGCTGACCATTAGCTATAGATAAAAGCAATATGTGTGAATGAGGTATGTCACTATTTGCTGTGATCTTTTTATAGTCACGATAATATAATCATCATTATGGGTAGCGTTGTATGGATTGCCACATCTATCAAAATATATAATATTTGTATCATGTTATAGTGTTATACCGCTACCATAAAAGCAAACCCAAATCATATTTTAAAATTCTTTCCGCTTAACAATGCAGGATAATTGCAAATCAAAACACAGAAAAAACAAATGGTACTAGTATATAGCAGAATAAAATATATATTCTCTGAAGATATGTAATGCAAACGGGAAACTAAAACATGTTTAGTGATATCAATGACATGTTCACCAACGCCTTGCTTCGTTGGTAATTAAAATCGTTTGGGCATAAATAACAAGCAATAAACGGGAATCAGATCTTAAATTCGATCTATTAAACTGATGCTATCAACGCTTAAAAACAGAATCTCTTTCAGAAAAAGCTAGCTATTTTGACAGTGACACCCTTTCGTATCTAATCAAGCAACAAATTGATCTAATTGATGCCCTGGGCTAATATGACGTCATGCAAACACCATCCGAGAGACTAAAAGGGATGCTTTAAACAAAATCTACAAACTATTTCTTAAATTGGCTGTAATAGTTATTGCCCGAGTCCGCCAGGAAAACGTTTTGATGCTATCGAAGACAAAGAACAAAGCGCATTTCGAAAAATCTGTTATCGGACTTTCCATCCCGACTTTTTGTTTTGAAATTCTTCTCTGCTTAATGGTTTTATCTCTAAATACATTATAAAAGCCATATTAAATTGTATTTAATACATTGTTCAACGTATAATGTATAATTGTATTTAATTTTTTATAAAATATATTTATTTACCAGTTTTTTTACGGACAAATTGCCCATTTTTCATTTTTGTCTTCTACAAGATCTAATTAAATAGAAAAAAAACACCTTTTGATGTTTCAGAAAAATCTTCATTTTCTCCTCATGAATGACAGTTTGAATAGAATACAATGGATAGATTATTGTATTTTTATACAATAAAGAATTGCTGGAACAGCCACTTATTGCATTAATTCTACAGAAATAAGACTTCCATTGTCTCATGTTTTGTTCTATGCGACAGAACGTTGTAAATTCTACAATGGTCTCTTCAGAAACTGGACATATCTTTTGCTACAGAAAGCGTCCGTCTGGTGTCAGTCCATCGATTCGTTTCTGATCTCTTAATTGTTATAAAGATTGACATGCGATTAGAGATGAGCCAATTTGATAGCCCGTGCCAACACCACAACATGGCGTAACCTCATAATGGCGACAAAATAAAGGTTTTGTTGCCAGACAATATGACATGATTCAGTCCCTGAGAGAGAAGACAAGGGATTTGTTCTGATACAGTGGGAGGGCAATTGCGACAACCCAACGATTCTAAAACACTTAAATAAGCCCTTGATATCCACAATAGATCGCTGGGTTTCAGAAAGAAACTGAGACGGTAAATTAAAATGACACCGATAGCATGAGGTAGGGAACAAGACAGTGTGCTCACGCGTTCATTCAAGCGCACACCCTTCTTTCAGCTACCTTCAATAGAGTTTGTTAAGTGAATTAAAAACTCATTTTCAGCCTGTGAGTATTTTATTACAGGGGGACTAGCTTATCAACTACTATAATAGAAAGGGGCATACAACCAGTCGAGCGCGAGTACCGTGCTTAAGAAACAAATGTTCTATACCCTTTCCTTGCCCGTAATCTCAAATTTTAATTCATCAATATACATATTGTTCAAGGAGCGGATCAACGCTCAAGTGTCAACGATGACATAGGGTCGAGATCACGACGGGAGGGTCAATTCGGCTAGAAATAAGGCTAGGTAGGGTTCGCGGAGCTTGAACCAATATGTACTGACCCCCTCGTGAGTTTGCCGTCTTATATCCGGTAACGTATAGATGAAGTGAGGTGGACTGAAAATATTGAGTAAACAGGTTAATATATTTGGTCAGTAGATGCTGTTTAAGATGGGGAATTATGCCAGATAATCTGATTAAAGACATCAATGTGTTGTTGAAGATGGGGATAGGGGTGGAACAATAAATAGCATGAGTCACACACCGTCTTGACATCTCTACTTGTTTTCTTATACAAACTTATAATAGGATTTACAGATTAGTTTAAACTGTGTGTTTCCGATCTTGAATGACAGTACACCTAGAGGGGCTTGCCAGGCAATAGATACCAGGCATATTTCTTATTTGTCGATGTTTATTTTAAAATTAAAAGTCGAAAAAAGTTGCCTTAAGTTTGTGAAAAATCTCCTGTAATCAGACTGATACTAATGTTACTACTTAAGCTATTATTTTATAACAAATGAGCTAAGACCACTATCAAAATCGTTATCTTGCTGGATTTTGCCCAAGCACGTAGGGTGTATGTAATGGTTACACGGTAATTTTATTCGCCTGTGTATTATTTACATATTATATTGATTCCGTCAATCACATGATTATCGAATTTTCACAATTTCCAATCACAGTAAACATTGTTTATTGAGTGGGCGTGTTATACTACATCGAAACCAAACGCCACAAAATAACTTTTGCAATTTAAAACAATTCCTAGACACATTTTTAAAAGGGTTATCCACCCCATTGAAGTGTCAGATATTTAGAAATGGCGATAAAAAAACTTTGATATAAGCGGATGAATATGTATTTCATGCACTGGACTTTTAACACCGTATTCAAAATAGTATCGTGTCAATTATTCTCTGATAAATGGGTTCAATGGATAACCATTTGATTATCGAATGACAACCACACAGTTCAATTAATTCGTGTTGCAATCCGTCAATCCATATTTTTTTACTTATGATGGTAAAATTAAAACCGGTTGTAATTATTAGATTATTTCCCCATTATTAAGTAATCGCAATCTCCGACAGTCTCGATAAATTCAACCAAATAACAGGAATAAAAAACATAAATTTCTCGCTTAAGCCGCATATCGTACGATTATCTAATTAATGATTAGCAATTCGCTTGCAATAGAATAAAAACTAGACGCCATAATTACATTAGGCTGTGGATTCCCGCTTCTGTTACTTGTATTTGTGACATGGGATCAGTTTTATTACACGGCCAATATTTTCTTTTCCATGTATGGTTTATACAATTCATATTAAATAAATTCTCACTATTGGTCGAGGTGTTGCGACATGCGCAGTAATCAATTATCGGTTTGATAAATGGCCACGGGATAAATCAGTGTAACCAATCATAATTATTAACATCAGCTGGCGGCAAATCACTAGCATCTTATAATCTAGTTCATTGATTACCACGTCTCATCCTCACAACAATTACTCCCAGATTTTACAGAATATAAAAAATCGAAACTAGGTTCAATTCTTTGTAAATATTGCAACAAATATCCATGTTTATTTTATACTTTTAATTCTGACTCTTCACAAAATTTCAATTTATTTTCTGTTTTCTTTAGCAAAATGTAATTTTTTTTATGGAATCTGATTTCGTTGATTATTACAATGTCTTACAGGTATTTTTGTTATGCTCATTGTTTGCCATTAATTGCTAAATTGTAAATCAAAATTTCGTTTCGTTAATTGTTCTTATTGTTAATTTTACAATTAACCATCATAAAATTTTAAATGACTGTTTTTTAACTTCTTTTAGATAAAAGTGGGTATTGAAAGGGGTTCGAAACGATGTATTTTGTGGGCGGATCCTATTTACAAGAAGTAAACAAGCATGAAGGCAGGTGAAGAATAGAAAATGGCTAAGAGGGAGGGGTAAGGGCTGACTAATTGAGATTTATCTGTTTATTCTGACTCTATAAATAAAAAATGGCGTGTCGACGGTGTGTAGACTCGGATTATGGGTAATGTTTACGTTGTGAGGCTCGCTGTGTGTGAGGTACAGTGCCGAGAAGATATATAACGGCCATAAAACGCGAATTTATTTATATTCATCTAGTGTGGAGAGAAGAATATGTATATATTGAAGATTTCAACTTCTTTATTACTCCCTTATTAAACAGCTTGACTTCGTAAATACTAAAAGGTTAAAGAGTTTCATACAGTTGTTCCCACCCTAAACAAAATTATCCAAATTAATAATACTCGATCAATAATTAGAAAAATATGACCCATTTATTAATATTTAAAAAAATTGATTTTAGTAGTGTAATTTTAGGTGTAACGGGGTGGGTGGGGTTTGTTTTGAAAACATGTACTTGCAAATTGTTTGATCCATTTTTTGTGTTCCCTATTGTTATGTTTTTGCTCTTTTGTGATGTTTCACAATAGTGTGCCATATTGTTCAATTATTCCAAGATAGCAATCTAATAGATTCTTGTGAGATTGGGAATGGAATATGCACAAGATGCCTTGATAGTTAGAATTGCAATGGCCGAGATGTTAGGTATTAAGTTTATTAATCAGTTGAAATTAGGATTTGCCTAAGTTAGTGTTGGTAAAGGGTTTATCTTAATTACCTCTTATAGTACGTACTCTTGATGTTGTTTGCCCCTAAATGTATGGATTTTGTATAAATATTGTGATATTATCGTAGGACAAAGTCAGTTTATGCGGTTTTATGAACTAAATACATCGTTATTTTGTTTATCTGGTGTTGGTGTTATGAACTAAATACATATATTTTTTTATGTGGTGTTATGAACTAAATACATTGAAACAGTTTAAATACAAGTTATTTTGTATAAGGATTTTTTTGTTTATGTGGTGTTATGAACTAAATACAAAGGTTTTTTTTTAGTTTTTTGTATATGAGTTTTTTGTTATTTTGTTTTTGAGTTGTTATGAACTAAATACAATCTATTTTGTTTATGAGTTGTTTTAAATTTCAATGAAGTGGGGTTAATGTTTACTGTTCTGCACAAACTGCGCTAATGAAGACGGAGTGGTATTATGAACTAAGCAAATAATAGTAAATTTATTAACCCATAACAATTCAGAATGTATTATATTTTGTGTCTCCGTAACTCTGTGGATTGTGTGTATATATGATATTACGAATTTAATCAATTTATTTTCTCAATAAAAATCAGATTTGTATCTCATTTACTTGATGTTGTAAACAACTCTTTGTGTTGTATTTTGTATCTCCCTAATTGGTAAAAATGTGTATCTCAATTTTTTCGTGTTGTAAACAATTCTTTATTGGTAAAAATGTGTATCTCAATTTCATCGTGTTGTAAACAACTCTTTATGTTGTATTTTGTATCTCCCTAATTCCGGGATTATGTGTTTGTGATGATATGAACTAAATACATAGTTATTTTGTCCTCGGAATCTAATAAATAACCCACATTGGAGCTGAATTACAATCAAACATTGTTTATCCTTCATGTCAATAACATTTAGACTACTTTATAATAATGATTGAGAGGCATAATTCTAGGGAGATATTTTCTTGTCACAGCAAGTCGACTTGTGGTCTTGTCGTTTCTTACCTTCATAGCTGATAAACGTCAACGATATTTTCCTCGTTTCTTTAGATGATAGATCAGCGGAATATTATGTTACAAAAGAAGAAAGAAACGTAAACAATCGTTGATAAGATTAGGTCGAAAAGAGACTGGATCATCAGGTTTTGACGTGGCTTCAAGCCAACAAGCCGATCACATGTTTTACACTAATTAATCCCGTCATCTCACGCCCTTTAACACCCTTGAAACACTCGGGTTTTGTCACTCCCCCTTGTCAATCACATGAATAGGGGGCGGGGATAAGGATTGTGACAAGGCATCTCATTAGCATTTATTGATCGTAAGGTGACAAGTTTGTGGTTATACTAATAGGGAGAATGACAATAAATCTCACAGTTCGCACTTCTATATCATTTGGCCTTAGTTTCGTATTTTATAACCCAGAACGATGCAAAGTACTTTTTTTTTAATAAGCTGGCATTCACAAAGTGAGTCAATTAAGGCTAAAAAATTAAGAAAAGTGTACTCAATATTGCCTCCCCCCACAAAAAAATAATAAATTAAAGCTACATTATATGTCAGCAATAAGAAAAAGGGGCACCTTTGAGCTCAAAAAACACACAAAAACAGTCCTATTGAAAGACTTTCAGAGCAGCACTTATCTTTGGAAATGAAAATAAAAGCAGGAATCATTCGGCTAGAATTTAGTTAACATTTCTTAGATAGTAAGTACTGAAGAACCGGGTGATAAATAAACAGATAGGAACTCAGGAAACCGACCCGTGAATAAAACACACAACACACGGGAATTGTAAGCATTGGACAATAATATCAAGTGAATTGAAATTATATTTTCTTTGAATTCAAGGATTATTATGTTCAGATAAACGGTTGAAATATATATTTCTAACTGAAATAACAATAAAAAAAAACTTGTTAGCCGCGCGAACATACAAAGTAAAAACATCGAGAGCGTTCATTCATCTGTAGGTATAAATGGCTGCAAGTGTTTGACAATTTCTGTAATTGTCTGCCTGCTATTCGAGTGTTTGGGAACCATTTTGAAAACGCTGGATGGAAGGATATTAGGAAGCAGCACACTGTTGTACTAGCAATAGTAGGAATATCCCCCATTGTATTAGATCTACATGAAGAATATATTTATACTCGGGCCTTTCCAAACAAACGATAATATACATAATTTTACACAAATAAATACATTTTGTTAGAAAAACATTAAAAAGGGAAGGAAATATCTGCACACTTTGGCATACGTTAGAAACTGGTTATGTTTTATATTATCGGCAATGCCTTAGACAATAAAACACGATCTATTAAATAGACAAGAATAACAAACGAAGGTTAAGCAAACCATATTGATATAATATGTACAAAGTTTATTTTCTCTTAGCTCTTATTCTTCTGACTTTATTCTACTTTTCTTTATTTCAGCTAGGGTTTGTTTTTCTTGACACCTCATTTATTTGGTGATTGTCCCGATAGACATTTTCACTGTTCATAGATACGTCGTTTATAACGTTGTAACGTGGTTAATAATTGTATATTACGTTACATACGAGATGTTATCTATATCATATTCGAAGTATATTATACACAGATCTTTTAATGTGTCACGTAAATTTTGATATATTTTTGATTTGTTTATTTTCTTCAAATTAAGGTGTGTTAGTAGTTTGTGAGATAGGTTTAAGTTTTTGCATCAATAGTTTTTTTGCAAGTATTGAAAATAATATTTTGAATAATGTGTCGTAATAATATTGTTAATGATATACATGTATGTTTTATTTAATTTATCTCAATAAAATAAAATAAGAATGTTAATTGACTGGGTTGCATAAAGATGAAAACAATATACGAAATAAGAATAAAGTAGTAAAAGATGTGATCAGAAAGGTATGAAATAGAATTAGAACGATAATTATTTGAGTTGGATGCATAAGAAATCAGACGAAAACATAAGAAAATGGCTATAAAAATATGAAACGAAATCTACTTGTATGAAATAAAATTAGAAAGTAAATTGAATGCGCTGCATATTAAACCACAAATACATCATTTAATAAACACAAACACATAATATGGAACACAATAAATATTTTAATTAAAGCGACGTTTCGTTGAGGATTCTTTGAACGTTTTCAAGCTAATGATAATGAAAATAATGTACAGAATGTTTATATACAAAAAAACAATTAACAGTCAATTAATCATAATTATGTGTTTATGACCTATGTCAATTGTTAAATGCCGCTCAAAGAAGAAATACATCATTTGTAAGAATTAGAACTAGCACAGGATTCGATTAGAAATGAAAATAAGTTTACTAGCATGAACACGTAGAAGAACGTTAATGCAGAGCTAAAATTGAGTGCGAGTAATAAATCGAAATCAAATATAAAATGTAAGAATTAGAAATAATAATGAACATAAGTCTATTACTATTAATAAACAAAGAAGAATGAATGCCAAAAAAAAATCTAATTCTTTGATATTTTTTTTACATAAAAGGTGCGAATTATTAAAAAAAAATTGTAACCCGTATTTGACTGAATCGCGGGTCATGTATATGCAGTGAATCATAAAATTCCAAATGTATACGTGAACCGTATTTGGTTGTATAGTCGATGTAGTGATTCATAAAATACAAAATGAATATATCCATTACACCAGAGTATACACGAAATATTAATAAAATACGAAAAAAAATATAAAGAAAAATTTAAAGTAAAAAATTGGGAGGGTGGATGCGTATCTGTAATTTAAGATATGCACATGTCCCTTATAAAAAAAATCACTGCTGAACGGGAAATATTATATCGTCTCAATTTCAATACAATTTCTTTAAACGAGTACATTGTTGGAGATAAAGTGTAAGAACAGGGGTTAATAATAGCGAACATTATTCCCCCCGTGGTATCTATTTAAATCACCCCTACCCTCACACAGCGGACCATACATACAAAGTGCTGAGATATTTCTATGCTGTCGTTGATAGCTCCATAGAAAATTGACAGCACATGACTTAAAAAGACGACTGGGTTTTCACAATATCTTCCCAGTAGATTCACCGTATTTTTCACCCCAATTCGGTCCTTTTTGTTCAGAATAAAAATGTAATTTGGGGCCGTAACTGGGCTCTTTACACACTTGACAAACAAGTTTTCCATGCGAATCCAACCTATCTTTTTCGAGTCAATTATGACATTATCAATTTATAATTTGTTTCTATGTTTGTGAGGAAAATACAAGGACTATTTGTCGGTCTGTATATTTTTAGTTTAAGGATCGTACGCCTTATCGGATTTCAATTGATACCCATGTAGAGACACGGTTTAGTAGATCTGTATTAAGAAAAACATAAGTCCAGCAATTATACACCGAGTATAGCATATCAATTTAAAACATGGTTCTATTTATTCTGGAAATGATATCAAATATTTGATATGACCGCATTCAACAAATACACATCCGATATCATTGTGGTTTCTGTAATATTTGAAAAACTGAATGTGTAAACATCATGAATTGAATTTAGTATTAAATAAATCATTTATGGATGAATAAATAGTTAGAGGAATAAATAGCCCGAGGAAAAAGTAAATAATAATAATAATAATAATAATTTATTAAACTTATATAGCGCCAAAATCCAGCTGGAAACAGCTGCTCTATGGCGCTTTTACAATAAGACGATTCAAAAAACAAACCCTGACATATAATAGACATGTAAAAGTATATAGTAACTTAAAAAGATATCATAACATATAGGAGAATATAGTAACTTAAAAAGATATCATAACATATAGGAGAACAATTAAAAGTATTTAAGACAGAAACAACAATATATAAAAAACAGCTAGAGGAATGAATAAATAGGAATGAATAAATAGCTAGAGGAATGAATAAATAGGAATGAATAAATAGCTAGAGGAATGACAACATAGCTAGAGAAATGAATAAATAGCTAGAAGAATGAATAAATAGCTAGAAGAATAAATAAATTGCTAGAGGAATGAATAAATAGCTAGAGGAATGAATATATAGGAATTAATAAACAGATAGAGAAATGAAAAAAAAGCTAGTGGAATGAATAAATAGCTAGATGAATGAATGAATATCTAGAGGAATAAATAAATAGCTAGATGAATGAATACATAGGAATTAATAAATAGATAGAGGAATGAATAAAAAGCTAGAGGAATGAATAAAAAGCTAGATGAATGAATAAATAGATAGAGGGATGAATAAATAGCTAGAGGAATGAATAAATAGGAATGAATACATAGCTAGAAAAATTAATAAATAGCTAGTGGAATGAATAAATAGATAGAGGAATGAATGCATATCTAGAGGAATGAATAAATAGCTAGATGAATAATTAAATAGGAATTAATAAATAGATAGAGGAATGAATAAAAAGCTAGAGGAATGAATAAAAAGCTAGAGGAATAGCTAGAGGGAAGAATAAATAGCTAGAGGAATGAATAAATAGCTAGAAAAAATAAAAAATAGCTAGAGGAATGAATAAATAGCTAGATGAATCAATAAATAGCTAGATGAATCAATAAATAGCTAGATGAATGAATAAGTAGCTAGAATAATGAATAAATATATTATAAAATGCCATAATATTAATTGTAGATTCCTTTATCATAAATATATCTACAATAAAAGTATGTTATGATTAAAAAATATTAATCAATAAGAACGGTTTAAAATAAATAAATGAAAGCATAAATAAATAAATCAATTTTGAAATGGCGCCTAAAAATATTAAGTAAATAAAGAATGTCTACTAAATACAAAATAAACAATTAAAAACATTAGCTGCAATTAGTGTCCTGTGACCTATTCAAAATATTTTTTTTCATAAACTCTCTTTTTTAATTCACTTATAGGTCGTCCTTTGAGAAATGTTAAACATAAATTGCAAACTACAATATCGTGAAAGGTCCTGAAATCATCCTACTACGTTTAATATTTACAAAGATATGGTGAATTGAAAATTTGTCAACATTCGGCCTCCATATTAACTGGGCATAATCAAAACATAGCGGTGCCTCCCATAATCTTCATATAAATGTTTAGATCCCCTCTCTTTTATCTACCATTTATTTTTCTTAATCAAGTTATATGTGTTATTTATGTGTACATCGAAGCCTTTATTAAGCCGTGAACTATTAAATGAAAAATGAAAGTGACGCCCATCTACCTTAAAACTTACCACATTTATTATGAATCGAACTTATTAGGTATAATACGAGCTTCTTAAATACAAAGAGTGGTATCAGGTGTTCAATAATATATATACATAAGAATATTTATAAGAATTTTAACGGTCCATATAAATAGAAAGTTTGTATATCTATTTGGCGACTAGAATTGTAACTAAAGGTGTTACAGTAGAAGAGTATAGGTGATAATACAATATTTTGTAGCACGACAGAAAGACGCAACAGTCGACTAAAACCCCATGTTTTACACCCTGTGAATAACGACCTATCACCTCCACATTTCTAAATAAAACAAGTAAACATTGCATCTATTGTGTCGTATTATTGTGTGTGTTTGTGGAAAGTTAACCACTTTATTTCTTTAAAATCAACCCAGGCAGACGTACGAATAGAAGTTACAAAACACTAGCGACAAGGTCAACGAATTCTCTCCTAATTCAAGCCAGCTTGATCGCACATTCTCCGGAGGGGAGAGAAAGAGGGATGAAAAGACCCTGTAGGAAATGGAACGGACCTGCTTTCTCCAATTACACTAGAGGAATTTTGTAAAAAGGCGGACAAAAGAAGGCTAGGTTTCATAGGAAAACAAAGTGGTCGGCTAAAGAGGGTGGGAAGTAAGAAGACAGCTGCCATGATTCTACCCCTAGGCCAAATCACAGCCAATCGACGGATAGTATATTCGTGTCACCTCGTCTTTCATTTTATATCCGTGAAAGGCGAAATTAGGAAAAGAAATAGAGTTTTTGTAGAGGCGAAATGAAGTGTAGACTAATGTTTGACATTTCGTATTGAACCCAAAACCTCAATTCTGTTCACATCTCTAATCTAGCATCTCAGTAACAAATTTCCTTTCAGGAGTCACCCCGTTTTGTTTTTCTAAGGGTAGACATTTTGTCTATGAAAAATATCCGCCAGAATATAAATGGATCATTTCTGGTGGAGTAGTAATATCTGGGTATTTTTCAGCCAGATTGCATTTTTGTCATAGTCCTTTCTGGTGGATTTTTTGTTATATTTACGTGGAGTTCTGGAAGAGTTATTACATGCATGTGCTCAGATAATATTATTGCAGATTATACGGCAATGGCGACTATTACAAGTTGATATTTCTTTTACAAACAAAGGTAACAAAAAGAAGAAATCTCGGGAAGGACAACTGCAATTGGTAACAGAAAGAGAAAGAGAGAGAGAGAGAGAGACGGAGGGGAACGTCCCCTCTACACATATAATGGGTGATAATGTCCAATCGAAACAAACTAAAAACTAATGCATTTTGGAACTAACCTCTGGTAAAGGTCGATGGCGTGTTGTAGTCTTCATTGTGGGGGGGGGGGGTCTACTACTTGGCGCTGCAATTCTTGGAATCGATCCCGATCCGCAGACTCCATGACAGACCTTATGATTCTGCATGAGTTCGGTTGTCTATTATCATTGCTTTTCGCCCGGTTTCGCGATTTGTTCCTTCTGCTGATATCCTTAAAGGATCTAGTTTTTGCTGGGTGTAGGTTAGCCCCCATCCCAACCCCATCTCTTCGTGTTGTTACAACATATGACATTCTCATTTACATAAAAACATAATAACTTTTAATCAGCATCATATCATGTCATCATAATATAATAACATCAAGATAATAACAGATGCTGATGTATTCTATACACAATAATGTACCATCGGTATGATAATATGTCATAGATACAGTGTTAATTATTCAGTATTATAACACATCGCTATAATATTATCATAATGATAACATTTCATCAGCATCAACGAGATATTTGAAACATCAACATGATAATATGCCACTAACAACAAAATATCGTCAACACAATAACATAATTACATATCTTATCTTTGACATCATAACATAATTACACTTCATTAACATAATAACACACTGTTACATATCTCATTGACACAGTAACAAATAAAATCAACATAATGAATTATAACAAAATAATTACAACAAATAATACATGATCAATATAATCATATTATCTTTGACATAACATTGTATCGCCAATTTCATAGACATATCATCATTATACCATGTCCCCAACACAGTAACAAATGATCAATATAATTATATTATCATTATCATAATATTGTATCATCAATTTCATAGGCATGTCATCATTATACCATGTCCCCAACACAGTAACAATATAATTATATTATCGTTATCATAATATTGTATCATCAATTTCATAGACATATCATCATTATACCATGTCCCCAACACAGTAACAAATGATCAACATAATAACAAATCATCATAGCTAAATAATATATTATATGTCATCGGCGTATTAACATTCCATCATGAATGCATTAATTAAGACAATAACATATTATTTCATGCATCAACACAATGGTATATTAGAGGAGTTGCGTATCGTCATCATATCATATTATTGACACAGTAACAAATGATCAAAAGAATAAAAAAATTCGTCAGCTTAAAATGCAATCGGTGCAATAATATTTCGTTAACATAAAAAGCTGCCCGAACATAATAATAACACTAACAATATAATATACTCATCAATATTAAATTATCTCATCATTATAATCATTATTTCTTCAAGGTCACAACATAAAAGCAACAATATTAAATATTATAACAATAGAAATAACCAGCCAATAGCATTTATCGAATAATAACTAACCACGAACAAACATTAAATCAAATTTAAAGAGTAAGTAAATAATGACGTGAAATGAAATGGGGTTTAACGGCCCACTGTTCTGCTTCGGAATAATGACATGTAACTGATAAGAAATTAAAAGAAATGGGGTTTAACGTCCTACTTTTCTGTCCATCCGGGCTAATAAAGACATGCTGCACACAAATAACAAGAACATAATGGTACAGTGATTTAATACAAATGTATATATAACTGTAAAAGGTGGCCGTTTTGACGATTAAATAAATTCGGTGAAATGAAGTAGGGTTAAAAGTCTTTATTTTCGGTCCATACTGGACTACGCAAGACAAGCATCAACACAGTGACTTTTTTGTCTTGTCTGTGTCGCATTCAAAGGGTTCTTTGACGTGCGCACAAACGTATACATGGTACCTCAGTGTTTCGTCATATCCGAACGACTGGGCGTTGTTCCTTGCCAAACCCTCCGTCCTCCACGACTGACAAGGGGCAACAAAGCTGTAAAATCCCGAAGAACTTTCTCTTCCAACACCGGAATATAACATCAGACCTTCTGCTCAGTGAACACCCACCTTAAAATTGTATATTATTTAAGTAAATTTGACATTTTACGAAACAATAATTACCTGGGGCTTGGGGCTATTTAGTTTAAAATATCAATTTCCTGGTAGATAAATTGAGGTTACTGTTGTATAAACCTATAAATCCATAATGTCATCTAGTGTATTATAGTTGATAATGTTTTATTCGTCAATAACACGCCCATGTAAACCATCTTCTTCACAATATGCATGTGATACGTTGACTGCATTGGCTGTCATTGTTGAAACACGAATATTGTCCGAATGTAAATTTTAATGCTATGCGAAATTCCTGGGACACTGCACTGGTGGCAAATTAATGCATTTGAGCAACTATGGTTATCGATCCATTTTAACATAATTCTAATAATCTTCGTTCTTTTAAACTTGTTTTAACGAAAAGGTCAGCTAATGTGGTCAAGATCAGAAGAATCCTAACATTAGGCTAACATTATGAAGATGATACACCAAATTTCAAGCCAGCCCTGTTAGCTAATTTTGACTTAGGCTATTGGCTAGACTCCATTGTGCTGCGATTTTATTCATTTCAGATAAGAAAGCACAAATTATTATCGCTTTCTAGACTTAATAGTTCTGAACCTAAGTCGCCCTTTTTCTCGAGTCCAGAATTTTTAAAAAGTTAAGAAATCATTTTTAACTGAATTCCCAAGTTGAAATAACGTTTCTAATAGAGAAAAATAAACATTATTATTGCTTTCCGAACTAAATAGTTCTGTCACTGTTTTCTGGAGTCGAACAAATCCAAAATTTTTAAAAGTTAAGAAAAGCTATCAGTTTGCACGATTATCTGAAACACCGGTGAACAGAATGTTAAATTGTTGAGTTCCAGAAAGAAATGGTGGTAGGAATTCTTCGACACGCATAGTTCTTAATTATAACATTTCTTCTTCTGATTGTTTCATGTGTTTTTACCATTTTCTTTCAGGCACTCTTCATCGTGAGACCCATTTTTTCGTAATCCGATAATGACGTCACTGATTTCTTCTGGTCTGGCGTGCACGCAGCAGTTGTTTGGAGATTTACTAGCCACCTGCAATCTACGTGTTACAGAATACGTCAGGCTGTCAGAACTGTAAGAAATGGCTAGAAATACTCCACAGATTCGGTGTCTATTTTGAGGTTCCAATGAATGACAGCAATAAATAAAGTGTGCATTAAGACTTCTTGCTCTACTCTTTACAAGAACGATGGTAAGATGGAGGAGGAGAAAATTGAGCTGAGAGTATGTGAGAAAAGTCAGTGAATTCGAGAAATACAATTCTCTTTTAAACAGCTGCGATAGTCAGAGAAAAAAAATTGGCAGGACTCGATCCCAAGCACCACCTGTGTGCCCTCCATTTTATCTACTTTTGACACGATTCTAACACATCTCAGCAACTGGTCGGTCACAACATAAAAAACATAGTTGGCCAAGGGAGAGAGAAAATAGCTCAGATAAATAAAGAGGAAAAACTCCCAAAGAACAAAGAGCGTTATAAAGAATATCATATCTCTCGTTTCTTCTACAAAGAATTACGTTGCTGTCTTTCATCAGATGTTGTGTTTATATATTAATTGTTCAACTATATCTAACGTGCTGCGAGAGTAGATGATGATGGAGTTGAGATGCAACTATTGATATATATATATGTATATACAATCGTCTTAAAGTCATCCCCACTCACTACTTGTAATAGGTTACAAGACTCTAAGCATAAAATAAATAAGTAACATATGATAAAATAATACCAATTTCAAATAATAAAACGTATTTGTAACCGTTTACAGGCCTCACGTAACAATCTAAGCATAAAATGAATAATAGGTGATAAAATAATACCAGTATTTGTAACCGTTTACAGGGCCCACGTAACAGACTAAGCATAAAATAAATAATGGGTGATAAAGTAATACCAATTTCAAATACTAAACTGCATTTGTAACCGTTTGCAGGCTTCACGTAACAATGTAAGCATAAAATAAATAATAGGTGATACCAATTAGAAATACTAAAGTTGTATTTGTAACCGTTTACATGGCCCACAATACAACATGAGCATAAAATAAATAATAGGTGATAAACTAATACCAATTCCAAATATTAAAACAGTATTTTTAACCATTTACGAGGCTCACGTTACAATATAAGCATAAAATAAATAATAGGTGATGAAATAATACCAATTCCAAATACTAAAACTGTATTTGTAACCGTTAATAGGGCCCACATAACAAACTAAGCATAACATATTAATATGTTTAATAATATGCGATGAAATCATGCATAAAGAGCCACAGCCAGGAAACGAATACCACGATTTGTCCTTGATTTAGATACTGGAATCTTAACGGAATAATGCCAAAAACTAGATCATTTGTGATCGTTTACTGGATTCATGTAATAATTTAAGCATAGGAAAATGAAGTTAATACTAGGTGTTGCCATATACATAAATCCTGATCGAAACTGCACCAGATAATAGGGGTTCCAAATACAACGACTGGTCTTTGATTTATGTACTGCAATGCACACATCTTAATAACATAAAAATGGTATTTGAGACGGGGAATGCTCACAAGTCCGCGGGTGCAGTAGTAAGCGGTGCACAGGTTCACTATTCCGCGGGTTTATTAGTCCACCGACATCTATTATTAGGGTTGTGGTTGGGCTAGGGTTAGGTTTATTGATACCCATATTTATAGTATTTCTTATAGTGAACCCGCGGACCAGTGACCCCCTCTATTTGAGACAGCATCATAAAAAGTATCTTTGAATGGACTAAAAAACTTACGATTTCTCTCCGTTCCTGGTTTGCCATGCTTTGGGCCCCATAGACATGTATTTTGCAGATGTCCCTGTCCAATATAGGATCATCTATTTGTTGTCCTGAGCATCATACTACTACAGAAATGATTTCGTGTTTGTCGAAAAATGGATAGTGATATGCTTAAAACAATCTAATTAAATATAATTGAGGAGATGAATTTTAAATGGGCTACTCACTCTCCTCTAATCCCATTCAGATATCCTGAAACATACATACTGAACATAAGTACATATTTTGTTTTTACAAATATTGGATGGTAACGCACCGCAGTCTATAGTTCTGTGCCTACCAATACTTCAACCAGAGCACCTGCATGTTTGTTAATACCCTCCTTTTTCCTATGTTAGATCCGTTCATGCCCCATGGGGGATTGAAAGATGTTTTCGGGTAAAATGAGCATAAATTAATAAGATTGTAGGGCAATTGTCGTCCTTTGTACAATCATCTAATTCATAGAGGGTCCCGATCTCTTATAATATATAATGGCGATACCGTCAAGGTAGTCGCATGACGTGTACATTGTGGCCACGGCGCTGTTTCACGAAATTTTAATCTAAAGATAAAATCCAAATTTTAGTAGATATACTTCAATTTTAATTAGCTCAGCACTAAAATCAATGTAATATTATTCAATCAAATGACTAAAATTTGGATTTTATCTTAGTTAAAATTTCGTGAAACATGCCCCTGACCAATACATACCTAAAATATTACATGTTTTAATCATAGGTTCCAAACTTACATTTCCACAAAAAATATTACCAGTACGATACGAGGATACTTATTGAAATGTCGTGCGTAAGGAATGGAATGGGGTTTAACGTCCTACGCTTAAGCACCTAACCTGGGCTAATTGAAGACGGGCATACGCCACAGTGTGCAATGAGGGAAATTTTGCCCGGGCAGCGGCGCTACGGCCTACTCTTATATCGAATTCCAACTGCCAAGGGATCTTTTACGTGCACTCCAATTTGTACACGGGACCTCGGTTTTTCGTCCAATCCGAACGACTAGGCAGCTGTCCTTGTCAGACCCTCCTTCTGCATCACTGACAAGGGGAAATCACGCCGGAAAATCGAGTTGAACTTTCTCGGCCAATGCAGGGATCGAACACTCAACCTCCAGGCTAGCGAACCAGAGCCTTATCCACTTAGCCACCGTGATCCCCTCGTGCGTAAGGGATAAAACCAGTGATTGGTTGCCCATAAAAATTGTGTTCTGTTAAATGTGTTTTCAAATCACTTAATGCCACGTAAAGATTGATATACTTTTTGTTGAAATTTAAAAGAATACGGCGTGTATTTCATAAATATAAGCATTCGTTGTATGATTATATGGATAAGATCTCTCCCAGAATGACGGGGTGGGGGCGAAGGTTAAGTGGGTTAGAGGCTGGCTTGCTAGCCTTGAGGTCGGGTGTTCGATCCCTGCATTGACCGAGAAAATCCCACTCATGGTTGAGGACGGAGGACCTTGCAAGGACATCTGTTGTTCGGGTTGTACGAAAAACCGAGGTCCCGTGTACACATTGATGTACACGTAAAGGATCCCTTGGCGGTTGGAATACGATATAAGAGTATAGTGTAGCACCACTGCCCGGGCACAATTTCTCTCATAGCACACTGTATGGCGTAATTTTATTTCATTTCCCAGAATGACGATAATAACTCATGACTTCACACTTCATTAGCCCAGTCGGAGCAGAACAGTAGGACTTTAAACCACATTTCATTTTATATCATTTCCAAGAATGACGATAATAACTCCCGACTTCATACTTATCATCTAGATATTAATAACAACACTTCAAACTGACTTTCTTTATAAAGAAATTATACATACAAGAAGGGTGTATCAGTCGAGTCCAGGTTGCTATTATTTAATTAGTTTTATATGTAAGATATTCTATACTGTTCATGACTGTTTTTGTCACAAGGAGACCTACCTTATCAAATATCAGCCACAAGACAAGAAGCGTTTATTAAACCACAAATACCTAATCCATGACTCAGGTTTGATTATGGCAACAGAAATTTACTTCTATTATAATTCCATAGGATGAATCAACGTTGGCAATATTCAAAGATATACGTTTGACTTTCATCTTCTCTTTTTTTTTTCAAGTTATGTGTTCCGATTAAAAGAAGCACATGTTATTCTCTCGTCAAGCCTATCATATTCATATCAATTGCAAAGGTGAGGACTCCACGTGTTTTTGAGAAATCTAGGTAGTCAATAGTAATGAAAGTAATATGTTAAGTTATACCTCAATGTCGCTTTATTGCTACAACAAACCCGTTACAGAAGCCTTAGAATGAGTTGAGATATCAGTTCAGAAATTTGTCATTTTCCACCCGAGTGATTCATGATATAATTTATAAGCTGTCAATTTCTACGCTTATGCAGTAGGAGATACTGTTTCATAAACGCTGATCATGCTTCGTTACCTTTTTTCACCATCCCCACAGGTGGCGCTTTGGGTTTCAGTTTCTTAAAATGAGGCTGAGGAGGAAGTGACGAAGTGGAACCAGGCACGTGTACGCTTGATTAGGCTAAAACAGCTTTGAGGGCGGTCGTGTCGTGGCTTTAAATTTTATCCCACGGATTAAAAAGATTTTAAATCATTGAGGCGTGTTCATGCTCTCTATCCTGTTCTAACTTTACCAATTACTGCCTGCCAAAATAGATCAGATTCCAGAATAATTCAACATGGATACCGATCAAATATCGGTTGTCAATGAATACCACTTGAATATTTTTTTTAATGTTTTCGGTGCCATTATGGAGGTTATCTCTCTGATCGCATAGTTCTTCACAAATCTGGAATCGAGATAAACATTGGGCACCATTACAGAAATAGATGCACATGCAGGAAATATATCTAAACAAGGCTCATATATCATATATATACATATATACACAGAATGCAGATTAGCCGTTAGAAGAGGAGTCAATGTGCTAGCATGGCTAAAATTCCTATAAAAACAAGGCATTATTCATGCGTTGGACCAATCGAAGTTTGATCTTTTCCCTTTAATTTACGGGCGGGTGTCAGGAAAAAGGCAAGTCGCCTAAATATTGTTTTATTTGTATTAATATCCCATATATTTCGTAGATTTTAGTATTTAAATAGGGTTTAAATCACTTTCTACAGTATTAATGACTAATTTATGCCATACCCTTTAGCATTAATGATTGATCTGTGACGTATACTTCAGTATTAATGACCGAACTATACTTTTTATTATTAAAATGACTTGTGTAGGACATGTTTTTTTTTAGTATTGATTACTGATCAATGACAAGTATTTTAGTGTTAGTGTATGGTCTATGAAGTCCACTTTAGTATTAAAGCGGTCAGTTATGAAAATTCCCTTGGGTGGCTGCTTTATACAGATGCTACTGTATTCATGACGAATATAGACGTGTACATCTCTATTAATAATTGACCAATGACGTGTTCCTTAGTATTTATGACTAATTTATGACGTGTTACGTAATGGTTGTTTGATATATATCAAATTTAAAATTTAATTATATCGCCATATAAATAACTTGGATATAACACTTGTTTTTCGTCATATTCCTTCATTTCTTACCAATAAAAAAAATAGTGAAAATAAATTTGACCTTTCTAACGTTTCAATCGACTTTTATTTAGGAAAATAAACCTTTGAACAAAAATCATACGTCTCTTGTGGATTTTTAGAAATTTCATAAAATTTATTAAATTTTCTTCTTTCAGGCGCCGTATGTGGCTGTTGACGCCTTTTTCCACAGAATTTAAACTTGAAACCCTTTTGAACTTTCATACCAGAGGAGCATAAAAGATTTTATTTTTAGCAAATAATTATGCTTAAGCTAGAATTGGTTTCTATTTCATGTACTGAATACTACCACCCTTAACAATTGAATTAGTTGAGATATGAAGGTGACATTGGCCATATTTATTGGATTATATTCTACATTATGAAGTTTTTGATGCGTGGTCTAAACATTAGCTTTCATGAATTATAAATGTAAAACAAACGCTGGGAAAATACTTCGCCATTATTCAGCGTATGGCAACTAATGTCGGGGTGAACGAATTTGCGCTCATCTCGCTAAAAAGTAAATTTGCTATTGCCTTTAATGACTACGCTAAATTGCAACATCAAACGGGGCCGAACATTTGCTCATATAGTTAATTCACGGCGTGGCTTTTATTGAGTTGAGAGATATTGTGTGATGTGTTTGGGATAGAGTTTTGATTTTTGTTTTAACAATATGGTTCAATGAGCTTGTGAGAGATGATAGTTCTGTATTAGCGGGGACCTACTTTCATCCGATCTATGAAGCTCGATAAATGATCCCCTATTGTCTCCCTGTTTGTCAATTGGCCTTTTACCACTTGGAACTAGATTTAAGCAGGGATATCGCGAGGACAAGCGAATCAACGGAACTCTTTCCGTCATTAACTGATGTCGGAGGCCGCCATTTTATTATTGATGGCGTCTGATGCCGCTACGATCAAAGACTCCCAAAGCTAATCTGGAAGTTTTTCGACTTGTGGATTCTGGCTTAACTAAAGAGATATAGAACTTAAAGTGTTTGTTCCGGGGCGGATGGCTACTGCTGACTGCTGTCGAAATGACGGTGATAACCCATTCTCAATCCCCATTGACTTTCCTCCCTTTTAGTCCATATGCCCTGTATTTTGTTCCTAGTTATCTGTAGTTACGGCGTCGGACTATTGTCACAGAAGTCAATATTGACAGGAACGAAATATTACTAGTATTGCTGAAGCCAGGGTCTATTGTATCAGATTTATAACTCTCTCTATTAGAGAACGATTTTTCAAGGCAAACAGTTCGATAAATGAGTATGCATAGAAAAAAATGAAAACAGTTAAAGTTCACTAAAGGCGAACATCAAAGACTATTTCTTTACATTGTCTCAATAAACGGGGTGAAAATACGAGTAGTATCTGCGTTTACTTTTCTCGTATGAAAGGGGTTTGTACGCAATGAACTCCACTTGAAGTTAATAGTGAGCGGAATCGGTCCAGAAATACACGACAACGTATCTTACTGTATTGACATTAACAGAACCATTCTATGGAATAGATAGTTATTTATTTACCTGTCTCTATATAGTAGAAATTGATAGGAGGTCTAATTGCATTCAAATCTTTACGTCAAGAGCACAGTAAGAATGGCAAGAACCTACTTCATCTGTAAGTGGTTTTTAAACTGATTTCCAACCATTTGTGTGGTAGCAAACCTAGAAATGTTTGCCTAATACAAGTACTGTAAATGTGATTTTCGTTCGCTGTTAATAACGCCAACGATTTTCAGTTGACTTTTCCGATTAGGAAAGAATCGGCAATTGTTTAAAATATTCCCTCTTTACTGAAGATTGTTTTCACTTAAAAGGAACAACCGTAATACCAATCCGTCTAAATCAAATACTGTCCAATCTTTGAATAGTGTAAACATATAATATGTTATCGTCATTCAATTACGCCCAATTTCTGAAAAGAGAGAGAGACGGAGACAGAGTGGAGAGGCAGAGAGGTGGGGTTTAACGTCCACTTGACACTAACCAGGTAAATTTAGAACTAACATATGGTTCTATTTTTTTTTCAATAATTCGCTTGCACATAGGGATCATTAGCAGTGGGAGAAAACCCACGAGGTTGGCCGGGCGACCGGTTACCAAACAAGCGCCCGTTTACATTTAACGACAATGCCTATTATTTGAAATCTTTTATATAATGGAGCTTAAATTCCAGAAGCTCTAAATTATTAGAAATATTTAGCAATGAGTATGGTTAAAGGCTGATTAATGGCGGCAAGTTAACCAACATCAAATCTAAGATTAATTTGGCCATGCGATTACAATCATCAATCCCAGTCGTTTCGTATATTGTTCTACTTCGTGTAGTTGAACGGTCAATCTCGATAATATTTTGGAGAATAGAACTGCTTAATTGTGTGTTAAAATCCCTCAAAATCATACACGTTAGATCCGAGCAACTAACTCAAAATATGTGATACGTTTTCAGGCAACGTAAACCCGTCATCTGGATATGGCCACCGGTGTCCAAAGCTGTATTATGCGGTGCCTGGATAAACCAGACATTTATTTTATAAAAATAATGTGTAGGTGAAATTTATCATTCGTTACCAAGTACTGCACGTATGCCATTTCTTATATAGACCTCTAAAGGAACGAAAATATTCACCCGAAATGGGTATAGTTCCTTTAATAGTAAGATGTTTCCGTGTCAGAATATGGCATAAGGGATGGAAGAAAGCAACAATTTCAGCATTTCCGATCTTATAGGTTTGCTGCTTAGTCTGTGCCAAGGTCCGACCACTGGTTACCCGAGAAGGGACAGCAACTTTTCTACAACACCGTTTTCAAATTGTACACAATTTCAAGCACCTTGTACCTTTAAGGGATTAATTTCTTGTATTTAACCATAGATTTCGTCCAGCACAACAAAGGCGAATTCCGAACGGCAAGTCGATAACTATGCCTCCCATAGAAACAGTATTACATTGTTTTAAAAAATAAATCGAAAGCCTTTTAGAAATGGTTCCCTTTATTGTCAATTGAC
Source organism: Patella pellucida (assembly GCA_917208275.1). Taxonomy (NCBI): domain Eukaryota; kingdom Metazoa; phylum Mollusca; class Gastropoda; family Patellidae; genus Patella; species Patella pellucida. Next base: position 73,142,835 of record OU795039.1, read on the forward strand.
ACATCAAATACACGACTGGTAACATTTTAAAGTGGGGTTTGTTGACAAATTACGGTTTTAACAGCATAAATATCAATTTCTTCAGTTCTTAATTAACTACTGAAGTCATCAAGTAGAAGTCAGCCATAATTAACTAAAAAGAAACGATAAAAATAAACTAGAATTCTGAAACATTTTGTTTCTTCTGGAACTTGTATCTGATAGTTTATATGGATGTAATCGATCAATATTACATTAGCCAGCCCTATTTCTATATTATTATAAAATATAAATATTATTTTTGGATGTCCAGAAAACGAAATGCAAATACGAAATCGAAAGTAGTTATTTGAAAGACAAAAAATTTAAAAATGGGAAACATTTCTTTAAATGCATGATCTTCATATTGCACCCACTTAGCGAATGATCATAATAGGGTTTTTTAATGGAACATGTTAAAGACAATATTATTAGAAAAGATGTGTTTCTTTTCTTCTCGTGTGACACTATTAATACCAGTACAATACCCCACAATAAATATACTTAATCGTGTAAGAAATGGCTATGAAATAATTTAAATAAATACCGATGTTGATCATGTATACAAGTTTCCATTACATATTTTCATCCTGAAACATCTTATCGATATCGATATGTGAAATGAAATGAAATGGGGTTAATCGTCCTACTCTTCGGCAAAAAAACCAAGATAATGAAGACGAGGGCTTTCACATACTTTTTCGTATACATGCCAACTAGTACATGGGTCCAGGAATTTCTTGCTTTCTGAAAGAAACGATGCTGTCCCTTGCCCGTCCCTCCACTACTTAATCAGGCTGTTAGTTACTAAGCCTTTGTTAAATTCATAAATATGTAATAGAAAAAGTTCAATTAAAAAGGGAATACAATGATAAATTTAAAAATAATGTTGTTTCGTAAGCCATGTTTTTTTCTGATACATAAAATTTCAAACATGTAGTAAATGAAACTGAACTCGGTTGTGTAAACATAACATATCCCGAACGTCATGAAGAAATTTGAAGAAATCAGGAAACTCTCAACTTAACATTGGACTACAAAAATACCGAATTGCCACCTACATGTTATAATTTTATGAAGCAAATTAATCGCAATTTAAGAAATATAATTACTCCATTTGGATACAGAGAGATATGTAACACGCTGGTCTTGAAGGTAAATAAAGAATATATTTCCATTTCCTAATAATAATTCAGTTTGGATTCAGATCTATATATATACACTCTGGTTTTGAAGATAAATTAAAAATATATGTTCCTACATTCAGCATATTAACCAAATAATAATTCAATTTTAACGCCACGGTTTTGAAAGCTTTATCTATGTATTCTATCGACCATTTTATAAAATGAAAGTGGTCTAGATTTTGATGACTTTAACTTTGTATTCCGTAGAACTGGGATCATTGCTTCAGATTCCTCCAACGAAATGAAACTGGAAAGATAACTTAATTCTGAAACACACAATAAACCATCATACGATTTGATCGACAAGTTCTCTCCTTAATGAAATTGCCCGTCTTCGCCAAGAATAATTTAAAGCCATATACTTCAATTTTCCAATCTGGCTTGTGGTTAATTACTGCTAGAACTCATCAGATTTGCGTGCGTAGCCTAAAACGTTTAAGGCCATTATTGGTGACGGGAGTGAATCGGGCGATAGAAAAGAAGGCAAGTGAGAGCGGAATCGTCAGAATATCAGGCAAATGGTTTTACGTTAACTGTGTTACTGACAATATAAAATCATCTAGAAGCATTCAAGCGTTGGAAACATTTTAGTCGAGGTGCGTTTAGAACATGGCGGCTTACAATCACCAAGAAAATAGACAATACTACTTTGACAGGTTGAAGTCAGTGGGCAGCTAATTACGGAAAAAACGCATTTCACATTCTGTGTTCTGTTTGACAGGTCGCCTTCAAATTGTCACTGTGGATTTCTCTCTAAATTGACGGAAATTCACGAAGCTGATGAATTGACGATCCGTATCGGATATTGTCGAACATCGGATAAGCCAGTAATTAAATGTGACGGTCGATGATATAGTTTTGCGCAATCTAGAGTCTAATTCTTCCCTCGGGGGCAGTAAGCAGCACAAGTCAATGGTTTTTATTTGAAAGGTTAAATTTGGTTTCAATTGATTTTGGGGATTTTTTCTGTCACTAAAGCATCTTGAGATTGGTGTCTATTATTTTTGGAGTAATGATTTAATAAATCTCACATTTCTTTCTCCAGTGACACAATGAAATGTTATCAACATCAAGACAAAAACAATAACTTCTCCCGGTGTACGTCTTTGGGTATAAAGTAACGGGATATATTGTCCAATATAAACAGAGAGACAAGACAATATTTGTTTTCAAATATCACTGCGGGTTATCTTGTTCATGCTTTGTCTTCTTTAATTTGGGGATATGGGGATAGATGATCTAACGTGCAAGGTTTTGGGTACCGATCGATTCAGTTCTGTGAAATTATGGGTTTTTCTCTAGTATACTCCGTTTTCTTGTCACCGCTAAGGCAATTAAATGATATTAAGCACCGGGCGTCAAAGACCTTTTTACTTACCTTTGATACATACAAAACATGGAACCGTTTTTAGAATGCAGGATAAATAAGACGATATCGTGCAGGCTTTCGAATCCGCAATTTGGTAACGAATAATTCATGGTATTTGGTACTCTCTGCTGAGACGTCAAGTTTTTCAAGAAAATTTTAAGCTGAGCTAATTTTTCAAATACATGGATATGCAGAATATCGGTCCTTTTGAATGGCACCCGCACAACGTTTTAAGCCACGAAGATTTTCGACCCAAAATCCGATGTTTATTCGTGTTCACGTTGGCGTGCGCGTAAAGGAACCCTTGGCAGTTTGAAATCAAAAAATACCGAAGAGAATTAGTGAATTCATCAACAAAGAACCGTAGAAATAAAAGTGTATTTCAAAATGGCCGAATTACTAGTAATCAGTGGACGAAAAAATGAAATAGGGTTTAACGTCTGATGTTCTGTTCTCGACTGGGCTAATGAAGACGGATATACGTCATACAGTGTGATATGAGAGAACTTTTGTCCGGACAGCTATTCTACGGCCTACTCCTATACCGAATTCCAACTACCACGGGATCATTTACGTTCAGTCCAATGCGAACACGTGACGTCAGTTTTTCGTCCCACCCATAAGACAAGACAGTTGACTGTACATGTTAGTCCCTTCCCCAACACCGGGGCGATTACAGTGAGCCACCGCGGCTCGTCCAGCAATTTTAAACATTTGTAAGGTAACACTTGGTATGAACCAGATTCGTTCTTTCCTTCAACGTCATTAATAACCGAAGCATAATGCAAATTATCTTAAATGCATGAAACGTTTTAGTCGGGCAAATCAATCAACAAAATAACTGGACAAAATTATCCATCCATCATGGCCACTAACTGAGCTGCCAAATTTATCATTTTTGACAAATTGCATATTCTTTGAGCTGCTGAAAATATGGCTGGTATGCTGCACATCTGTTTAGACCAATATCGTCTGCAGAGCAGGATTACATGGGGGAAGACAACTCTAGGTGATAAAACGTTCAATCACCAAGTGGCAACATGCTGCGAATCTCAAGAGGCAGTCGGCTTTGAAGACCAACTTGACTATAAACATTCAGATAACTGATAAACAAATTAGAGTAGAAGCAGATCTGCGCCATACTTGGTTTATCGGCGACAGTTACTATACAAGCTTATCAAACTGTAATATGATGATATCAATCCATTAACAGGCGTTGAGTATGATAACAACATAATTTGACCATATTCCATACATGATTTTTATTGGTTTTATAACAGAATAATCACAAATTAACCCTTTAAAACATTCGGGGTTTTTATTCACTGATACCGCTGAGCTTTAAATAGATTTTTCCAACTTTGATTGACGTGTTTTATTGGATTATAATAGTTTATCTTAAGAAGGGTGTGGGTACAAATTAACTTATTATAGTTTAAAGAGAATGGTTAGTGTTTTCAAACAAAACTTCATAAAGTATGTTTGATTGGTACATGCTGTGCTTGTAAAATGTATGTCCTAGTTAGACACATCAGTTTAATCGCAGTTTTACTTTGATACGAATCCAAATTCATTTTAAAAAACACATTTGATCTTTATTGTAAATCATGTTATTTCCACATCAGAAACATCAGCCGCATTCGTAAAAACATTTCCGATGAAGCTACAAAGACTTTAATTCATTCTATGGTCACTTCTAGACTTGATAACTGTAATTCTCTTTTAATCGGCCTTCCCAGCAGATTGATAGATAAATTTCAAAAGGTGCAGAATAGTGCTGCTAGACTTATAAGTAGAACCAGTTTCAATGACCACATCACTCCGGTTTTATACCATTTACACTGGCTCCCTGTTCGTTTTAGAATCCGTTTTAAAATACTTTTATTAACCTATAAATGTCTTAATCACATGGCACCTTCTTATTTGAGCAACCTTTTAGAATTATATATTCCTAGTCGTACTTTACGGTCATCCTCTGGTAATCTCTTAATTAAAAGACCTGTTCGACTTGTGAGCTATGGCGAACGATTGTTTGCCTTCCAGGGTCCTTACTTGTGGAACAACCTACCCCTGAATGTTCGTAATTCACCGTCCCTGTCTACATTTAAATCACGTCTTAAAACGCATCTTTTTAATGAAGCATTTCAATAATTTATTGTATTGCACCAAATATAAATTATAGATGTGATAATTGTCTTTTATTTATAGTCATCCCTGTGTTTTACTAATTACCTTACTTTAATTATATTTATATTTATTCTATACACTTTTATGGTGATGTTTTTAAGAATTTTAATTGTATGTGATTTCTTATTATATGTCGTACTTTACCTGTATAACCTTTTATGTATAGGATATTAACCTACCTGAGGTTGCTATATTATATAACCCGCGGGCGCAGCCCAAGGGTGATATAAATATAGCAACTGAGGTATGATTGGTTAATATCTAAAATATACAACGCCCACCCTTAAATTAAATGGACTATTCCATTACAGGCCAACGACGATTGGGCTACCTACTCGGTACTTTCCGTCAAATAACGAATATTACCGAATTTATGACGTGAAATTACGTGGTTGTGTTTGTTTACAATTCGCCATTTTGAAGAATTGAAAAGCAAATGAACAAAAAAAAATGGATAGGAACACGAAGTCAGACGAATAATCAACCCCTTTAGCAAACAAATTGGCGATGGAATTGATGTGGATGCGACTATCGATGAGGATCTATTCAAACCTAAAGAAAATTTGGATCAAAAGGTGTAGTGTGTGGACGGAAAGATGATTCTGAAAGATATCTTAGACATGGTCGAGTATGGATAACCGATTTAAATATGCCGATAAGTACGCCGTTTATTTCTGTCTTGAATGTTACAAACTGTACCATAATACTTTTTTAATTGTTACAAGAATAAAAATTTATTTCTGTGTTTTTTTGTATTATTTCGATCATCAGCGGTTGATAGGAGTCGAATACATCGACCTGAGATGACGTCATTAGCGGTTGATATTTCATATCAACCTGTCACGACGTCATCAGCGGTTGATATGAACAGAATATCAACCTATGATGACGTCATGGCAGGTTGTTATGAGATATAACTGCTATGCACATCAAAGAGAAAACTACCGCCAGTTGTATATGTATTTATGTTTTCTATTTGCTTTTTATCTATATTGTAAAGCGCACTGGAACACATTACTGTGGAAGTGGCGCTATATAAATCCATAATAATAATAACAATAATAATTGTTGTTTATGTCTTTCTTAAATACGCATACTTATTACAAAGCAAATACACAAAAAGATTGTTACCAGGTCTTGACAAAGCTTAATTATAAATGCAATATCAATCTGATCATACACGAATGCTAACAACCTATTGTTCTCCAGTAACCATTAAAGGCAATTTGCTGAAAATTTCAGTCAAATTGATCTATTATAAACATCGAATTAAGCGATTGAAATTCCCGCCTATTCTCGGTCAGCATTACTAAAGTCGGAACGATAAAAGCATAGTCTGGATTATCCATTCCATGGTTAAATCATGAAGAAAGTTCTGCATCAAATCGGATCATAATTTTATTAAAGTTCGCAAGCTAGCGATGCCATCGAGAGTTGATTGTGGTCTGGACAAGTTAATTAATGACTAATAATTTTCATTGTTAAATTTAGATAAAATTTCAGACCTTAGGGAGACCAGCAATAAGCAGATTTAGCTCTTGCATAATGTATGTTTAACATTAACCATTATCTGTATCCAATATAGCTAGGAATAATATGTGTGATCGTTTTGTCGCTCGTTCCTTCGCCAGGCTTAACGTTCGCTTCTAAGGAGGGTGATATCGGTGTTGTGTTTCCGAAACTAAAAGTGTGAAAATACGAAATTTAAGTAACCGGAAGTTCACAAATACTAGAAAACTAGAAACGGCATTATATCAACGACATTCACCCCCAAATCTTCTTTTTTGTTTAATACCTTTTTTCTTGCATCGACTTTACATTGTACAGAACAAAAGGGCTAGACAATACTTATAAACCTGCGTAGATTTGTCCAGGACAATTCGTATTAGTAATGGATTTTGTAACAGAACAACGTGCTAATAAATGTTTAATAAAACATAAAATGCAGACTATGGTCTAAAAGAGCAATAACATAAAATGCAGACTATGGTCTAAAAGAGCAAAAACATAAATTCAGACTATGTTCTAAAAGAGCAAAAACATAAAATGCAGACTATGGTCTAAAAAAGCAAACTCGATGAAATGCAATGCTGTCTTGACCAGAACATATGTTAGACTTATTATAACTTTATAAACGGTGACTCTGAAACATGGCGGAGTGTAATAAAGAAAACTATCACCATGTTATCAATTTGTAATTGTTTAACTTGAACAATCTTTGACCCAAGACGATTATTACGAATAGTGTGCTTAAGTATATCCGGAGATACGCAACGGTCCGACGGACATTTATTCTTGCATGTTGCCCCTTTAAGCCTAGAATATACCATATTTAAATTCACAGAGAAAATAATATAATTTACTTCAATCACAAGAATATGATTGTTTGTTATAAAACAAATCGGCAACGTTATCATATTTATTTAGAATACTCTAAATTTCTCATATATTTCTATTCCCAGTAATTAAATTCCCGAGTAATTGATAAAAACTTCCAGTTAGAAACTCGATCCACCGCCTATCAAGGGTGGGCTGCCAATCAAAAGCTTTTGGAAGCAGATCTGGTTTGCAGATCTAAGATACGAAACGGTGGTGCTTTTATTTACTACCTTGACTTAACATATACAAGACATATCTGCCTACAAACATCAGATCATTTGCTCAATATGTTACGGAAACAAGTCATAAATTAATCCAAGGCTAGCATTTGTCTCTATTATCTGTTTTATGGTAAGTAAAGTGGTCTGATAGCAGTAGTATATCAAAGCTTATCACCCTGCTGACAAACTTAAACAAGTGTTCAACGCTATAAAGTCTTGTAAACTTAACTCTCGCCAGTCGTTCCAAGATTATTGTTGTTTCAGATATTGTCCATATCAATGTGATGGCGTAACTTCAATCAAAATTCAAATAACAGAAACATAAATGAGCGTATTTATATACAAAAATACGACAGCAATGATTTAAGAAGTGGTATTAGATGTTTTCCATTTCTCAGTTTATGTAAAATATCCAACTTCGTTGGATTTTCTCCGGGTCCTCCGGTTTCCTCCCAGTGCTAAAGATCCTTTAGCGCAAGCAAATTATTGAAAATAACATTTAACCATATGTTAGTCCCGAAATGGACGTTAACATCTTCGCCCCCCCCCCCTCCTCTCTCTCTCCTCTCTCTCTATCTCTTGGGACGTAGAAACACAATTGTGCAAACATACTGATATATACGACTTAATACATACTGATATATATTAAAATTGATTATTTACATCGAATTAAGAAACAAAACCAAAATCAAGGGTTGATAATCTCCTGGATTGGATTCAATGGAATAAAAAGACGCCCATCAAAAAAGATTTGACTCAAGACCTTTACGTGTCACTGCTTTAATTGGGGTTTAAAATATAAGTAAGGTTTCACTTTGAAAACAAAAGATCATTTGTTAGAAATGTATATTGTAAGATTATATTGGAAGGTTGTTTTTTTTATAAACGCCAGAATTCCCAAAGAGGTTTTAAATAAATGGTCTTCGGGTCCATTTTTTCTGCATACTTTTAACACATGATAATTAATTGCGGGATTTTAAACCAAACCAAGATGCATATTTGTTAATGATAACGGGTGTAATTAAAATTCTTATAGCATAGTTACGCTGTTTAATGGCATTTAGTAAGTTATTTCGATTAATATCAACAAATCTATCGAACACACTGACAAGAGCTAGTAAATACGGCAAGCATAAAACAGAGATATGTTATTCCATTACAGGTCATCGGAGGTTTGAGTTTAACTTTATTGCTGTATGGCTGATCGAAATTGCACTTTCTGTGAAGGCTACTATGTTTTTGTACAAACCGGAACATTAACATCACTTCGTTTCCTTTAAGAAGGTACAAAATTTTAATTCATTAAGCAGTAGTGCCAATTGAATGGTTGGTACAGTTTAAAGTTTGTATTTCTTATTCTCAAGCGGAACGAAACTGTCTTAAGGCTGCGTTATAAATCAATTTACTCAGAAACACGGAAATAAATTTCTGTTATCTTAATTTTAGCTGACCAGTCCGCTTCTTGACCAATGGACATTACATCATTAGTGACCAGTCATGTGATTAAGCCGTCAGTTCCCATCAAGCAGCAGTCTGTCAGATGCGAATGCGATAATCAGGAACATCCCCTGCGAGTCTGTAAACATTGCCAATAATACATAGAATAGTTCCCATAGTTTGCAAGTCACATCCAAATTTTACTACCCCCTGGTGTAATTTTGCGGCACCTCACGATGTGGGTAGGGCATTCCTGACTTGACCCCTGGACTAATTTAATAGTATTAGTAATCGGGTTATACATATAGTACAACACGTGCGCACAATATGACGTAGATGAGTATACTAGTAAATGGAAGCTTCCGGTGCCTTATGACCACTTCCGTACATTGTAGTCAAGTGACATACCTCCCATTTCTAAATTACATGAAATCTGTCGGGGTAAAAAGAAATGGAAACAATATTTTTATTTTTATATACTGCTACAAGTCGCAGTATTTATTTGTATAATGCTGTATTTATTTATATACTGAAGTTTCAGAGTGTGTTCGTTCTATCGTGAAATTTGACGTCCGCTTCCTCCGAGGCTGATATCGCTGACAATAAATCTCAGTATTTTACAAGGTAGTTATACTAGTATATACTGAAGTATTTGAGTCTCACAGTATTTATCAACGAGTATTACAAATATGAGACATTTGTAATTGGGGGAGCTTTTGACCAATCTTGCACCAATGTTACTCTTCTTACCAAACTTACTTAATGCAACTGCAGCCTTTTTTGTAAAAAAAACCAAACTGCTTTTCAGTCGGTTTTATTCTTAAAGTGGAAACGTTATGATGAGTAACTTTTCAAGATGCAACGATCGTAACCTACCTATATCGCCCGCAATATCATCCCGGTGGAAGCGGACGTTAAATAAATCTATTCTCTCACTTACGAATCCGAACTATTTTGATTTGACGGCCGTTATACTAACAGGAGTGAAACTATGTAATGGTTTAATAACTAATTATCAACAACCGTGAAACAATTAACATTCTATAGGGTTAAATCTGTCAGTAGAAATTAACACGTCATCTTACACATGTAGTCAGACATTAAACAAACTAATGCCCATAGACAACTCTGCAACACGAATTAACTGATTTTGAATTAATAACATTTTGGTTTAAGGTCCTACTTTTCAAAGCCGACTAGGATGATAAAGGCGGTTTTAAAATAATTATTAACGCGGGTTTTATTTAACTAAAGCTGCATTATGAATGATTAGATAAAGAGCTGACAGTTCTCTTTATAATAGTTTTGGAAATAAATAATGTAAAGGGAATATGAAGAAAATTACTTCACTCTGAGCAGAGAAATTCTCATTTCCTCATTTCAGTAACACTGTAGCCTCAATTGTCATTGTTGCCGTTGTTACAATAATAAACAAAGTCTCGATTATCCACCTTGACGGTTATCATCAGCAGTCATTGAACGGCAGATCGAATTCGAATCTGTTTAAAATCAGATGGCATCGAGAGTTGAATATGGTTTTGATAAGTTGATTTATGTCGAATTAATATGCCATTGCATGCCTTAATAAAGACCAACAATAGGCAGATTTATCTCTTGCATAATGCCTGTATATTAATAATCAGATCAAGAATACTTTGTCTGTAAATAGTAAAAAACAGAACTGGCGTCAGGTACGGTCATTGAAAGACAATACTTGATATGCAAATACGATTAGTATGGCATCATGGTTACGAACTGGTATCAAACCGTATTACAAATGACCGATCGCAGCAGTGTATCAAAGCGAATTATTGAAATAAAATTGAATCATATGCAGTTCCGACATGGTCTAGTTTGTGGTGAGTGGTCGTTAAGTCGCCCCCCGTTCTCTCTCTCTCTCTCTCTCGCGGTTGGAATTCGAAGAAGAATATGTGGATATGTGCATCGCAGCACAATGCACGGCGTATATATCCCCCTTCATCAGCTCGTTAAGCCCCATTTCATTTTCTGTTAACAAATAATAAATACAATCGCTATACACCAAGTCCGCCAGTGGTTATTTAGTAGATGAGAAAAAACAGAACATAATATTTTTTTAAAAATAAGATTACAGAACCATGAATAAACAAATGTAATAATATTTGAGTTGAGACAGATAAGGACAACTGAAGATGGCGCCAGTGACTTTTATGACGTAATTATAGACAAAGCACTGTATAACCCATGCAATCGTAGCTTATGTCACAAATAGCACATCGCGTTCTAAATAAGAATACAAAAAGTCAAAACTGCCAACAGACAACAAGTTAGCACCTTAAAGTATTCCAACCATTTGTAAATGCAGCATGGTGGAATCCCGGAGCTGAGTGGCAGAAATTCCACACAGGGCGCCATGCAGATATCCGGTCACTCTTTGACATTTTGTCCTAGTAAATTGTAGAAATTGTTCCCGCTGGATGCAGGTGTAGAGTTACACGATCTAAATACTAACTTGATGCCATCTATAAATTGTATTACCTAAAATATTGACCTCGGTGACATGGATGCGGGAAGGGGGGCGTTATTTATGGTACCACAGACGCACGATTACAGATGTCTACTACCAGATAGATAGACACTTGACTGTTCATACCACACCAAATTAAAGGGCCCTTGTCAATAAAATAACATATAAAAAAAAACATAATAATTTATTCATTAAAGATTATTAATTAGGGGAGAGGGTGGTGGTGGTGGGGTGAGAATCGACTACAATGTCCGGTGGATTTATCCCGACGAGAAGATCATTAGCGTCTAGTCGTTTGGGTTGAACGTAAACCAGTTTGGGCACTTGAAGTAAACCATGGCAGTTTGAATTTGTAGAGTACGCGGAAAAATTACCGTACGGACAAAATTCTTTTCTTACATTGCACTGTACATGTAACCATGGAAATAACAGTTACAAAAAACAACATTATCACTTGTCCATTACAGGTAGCTCTACATTCATTAGTTATTGTATATGTTTATTAGTTTGACAATTACAGTGTAGTATATTTGTAAGTGTGATCATTACAGTGCATTATATATTGGTGTGACGATTACAGTATACTATATTTATTGGTTTGATAATTACAATGTAATATTAATAATTATGATGATTATAATGTAATATTTATAATTTTGACGCTTACGATGTAATATTATTAGTTTGACGATTACAATGTAATATTAATAAATGTGATGATTACAATATAATATTAATGAATGTTATGATTACAACATAGTATATTTATTAGTGTGACCATTACAGTGTAATATATTTATTAGTTTGAAGTGTGTAGTGTTTATTAGTTTGACGATTATGGTAAGGTTTTTATCAGTTTGAAGATTACAGTGCAATATGTATTTAAACTATTAGAATGATGTTGCAAGGTAAGTATGACAAGTGTGGAGATAACTTGGTCGACTCCTACAAATGGCGATAGGTACAGACAAATATCCACCCTATTTAAAGCACTTGATACGTGTTCAAGATTGGGAGTAGATTTACTGAAGTGGGAATGTAACGTGGAGAGGTACTTTATCCCTACTTCTTAACCTCTTCACTATCAAAACACGTGCCTACAACATAGGATTACCGCCCCTGCTAAATCTACACAATAATCACTGACATGCAAAGAAATATGCATGCATAATACAAATACAGCTCCCTTGGACCTAGTGTGAGAGTCATTATCTAGACCAAAATACTTACGAGTGAAATAGATCAATCGGTCCAATAGTCAGCGTATATTATATAATTAAGAATTGATGAAGTTATGCTTATCTTCAACCTCCGTAAAATGCCTGTAATTACTATTTTCTAAAAAAAAAATATGGATAAATGAAGCTGGAACCAGTCAAATTATTTAATTTCAGAAAAAGAAGACAAATAACGATGAATTTCCAATTTGTCAATAAAGAAAATATAGAAAAAAACTATATTACTCTAAAAATGAACTAATGAAATTGTCGAGCGGACGTTAAACCCAGTTCAATATTGTTGAGAGGACGTTAAACTCAGTTTAATTTTCTTGGCTTCTTTGAAAAATCAATATCACAAATAAACCCTCCATGTTTTTCATTTTTTAATGGAACCCGCCGTGTTTTCTGAAATATGATATTTCTTGGGAATTAATTATATTAGGGAAAATGACAGACAGTGACATGATAGTAAGTATTATATGAAATAATTAGTCATCCAATAAAATCTATTTATTTTCTTTTGTCCGTAACAGGTGTCAGTTGAAATGTAAACAAACTGCCAAACAGTGAGCCGCTGACGTAATGAGAAGGTGTGAAACCTGGGAGCATGAGCCCTGTGAATCGGTTAATCGGAAAATTAGCGATAATTAAAAGCATATCGTTCCCCCGTGAGCTTTTCACGCCTTCCTTGGCATAAACACACTAAAGTCGTTCTACTCAATTTTCTTATCTCGCCCTCGTGGGACAGGTGCACGTGCGCGTGTGGGGTCGAAAGGCGGTTTCAGATATCCCCTGCCCTGTTAAATTACTCGCGCCTTTTGGCAGTTGGGTTACGACTTCATCGCTACGTGACATAGATGGGTTAGAGCACAATGACAGGCCATGTTAATTAACGTAATTTGGTCACTTCGTTAAACATCAATTACCGATGCTGGTAATCCGAGGCTTGGATGCAAAGGCTCCGTCTTTTTCAAAGAGTTTCTCTGTTATTCTCTTCATCTGGTAAAAGTATTTGAAGGTTTATATAATTAGTAGACCAACCATCTAGAAGTTATTATTAGTGTGAAGTTTTGGCTGAAGTTTTTCTATTATACATGTGGTTGACATAAAAGTACGAGAGCTGCGGGCTTGTAATGTTTCGGTTTGAGAAAGTGAATTATTATGTGGAGGCTGGAATAATGAAGATTGTTTTGGATATACTCACCTTCATGCAATTCAAGACCCAACAGAACCTGAATATGAAAAGTGAAAAAACAATGAAGATATGTTGAAGAGTTGCCTGATTGATGAACAGCAATTAGGATGAAGACAGAACTGTTTTGGGCTTCAAAGTTCGGCCCTTGTCAAGAATTAACGGAATTTAAATGGAATTTTTAGCTTGAAGGTTCTCCTATTTCTCTCTCTCCTCGCCCTTCTACTAGTATACATGTCGACTAGATCGAACACAGCTGCGCGCGCTGATAACATGCGCCGACAGCTGCGCGCGCTACCCCATCTGCGAGACTCACCCGAAGCCTTTCCGTTTCTGTCTTGACGCTTTTGAACTCGTTAGCTTTATTCGCCTTCATTAGAAAAGAATATCCGAATATAATTACTTCCTTTTGGTGTTTCTTTCACGTGATAGAAGAAGACAAATTGTATTTAACCGAATCTGGATGACTGTGAAGGCCGTATCGGAAGGTGAAAGTGTGTACCATCCCAACAGGCGGTCACAGTTCTCGTACAAATTTCTTTTTACTTCTTGCTCAAATGTAAACAACTTCATTTATTGGTCTCTGTTCAGCTGTTGGCACCGTTCTAGAATTTCTTGCTTTGGTAAAGTTAGAAAGGCGATTCTTATCGTACAAATTGTTTCACTAATTTTAGTCAAACGGTTGATATCTTTATTTCGACAATTTGTAGATTAGAAGTAGATAGTAATTTAGAGTTATTGGACTTATGATTGGAATGAAGTTTACTTTTGAAGATTGGGCGAGTGGCTCATTGCTTATATAGAAGTCGCTCCACTAATTATTTTGATATCGATTTTTGCTTAGTAATGTATCTGCAACTGCTTATAGGAGTGGGTCCACTAATTATTTTGAATGTCGGTTTTGTCTTACCATGGACCCTATAATACATTATAAGGTCCATGGTCTTACTAACGGATCTACAACTGATTAAAATGTTTGAATTTTGATTATCGTCTGGGGGGCTCTCGTAAATATGAATGATTTGGAGGCGGAAGGGTCGGGTAAACAAGTCTCCATTTGGGGAATCCCCGATAAAAAAAATAACAGTTCCAGGTTTCGCTCACTAGACCTCGGGTAATGATTTATTGGGCCGGTCAACACCATTAAAGATTTAGATGAGATAATAGTGTCAGGGTTGGGTGTTTTATTGTTATTAAGATTGCTCCACAGTTAAAGTCCCAGATATAGAATGAAAACTATCGGGACAGGTTATACTGAAATAAAATGGGGGTTAACGTCCTACTGTTCTGCCACAAATTGGGCTAATGAAGACGGGCATATGCCATACCTTGTGCTATGAGGGATATTTTGCCCTGGCGGCTCACTACGGGCTACTCCTATATCGAATTTCAACTGCCAAGGGATCTTTTACGTGCACTCCAATGTGTACATGGGACGTCCGTTTTTCGTTCCATTCGAAAAACTAGATAACTGTCCTCGTCTGGCCCTACGTCCTGCATCACTGACAAGGTTGAACCACGCACGGATCGAACACCCGGCCTCCAGGGTAGAGAGCCAGTGTCCTACGTGACCCCCCCCCCCCCGTATAATACTAAACATGGCTATAATGTCGTTTGTTTTGACCCTGTATTTAAATTAATCTAGAATAAATATACGCCTTTTCGCCATTGATGAACGATACCCACCAGTATTAATAAAGAGGGCGCGATTTATCCTAGTGCAGGACTTACGGTGGTGGCGAAAAGTCGTGGCCCCGTGTACACTTTGCCGTGGCGAACGCTCGTCTAAAGTAGTCCAGTCCGTGTAGGACAGTCGGGTGTTAAACCCCATTTCATTTCACCTATAAATACTAGTATTTAATTCCCAGCGATACACGAATGTTGTGCCTGTCGTGCGTTTTCCTTTTTCCAATTTATTATAGCGTTGGGCCCCTAATTCAAGGTACTCCTTGTTTGTCAAATATCCCATTTCCTTGGAATAATGGAACCTCAAAATGCCGGCCTCCGGTTGTACGTGATATTGAGCAATCAATCAATGCATTGATGTATATAGATTACCACGATAATAGGGTCGGTTAACAGATAAATTGTCGGAAGGTTGCCGCAGTAGTAATTTGCTTAAAAGGAACTGGACCCAACACCAGTATGTTCCTTGTATGAATGGCCGAAAGTCCGACCGGCATCAAGAAGAGAATTGTCCTACTAGATTCCCACTAGCTACTTGCAATGGGTAAAAACCCTTGTTATGGGGATACATTGGTGTTGCATACAAAAATATTCCCTGGCAGTTGAAATTCGCAGTAAAGCGGATTGAAACGCAACTATCCAGACGAAATACTAGCTTAGCCCATGCTTCTTACATGATCACAGACAATCAAATCAATAAACACACGGATTGAGTGGGAATAAGGTCCATTTCGGTGAAACTAAAATGTTGCATCTATGTGAATGGCCAAAGATGAAAGATCCAATAATGCACAGTTTTAATGGCATTTAACGCCCTACTAGCCGGGTCTCGGTTCATACTTTTCAATTTAGATATTTAAGCTAATAAATTTCTTTATTGTTTTAATTTGAAATATTGGATCAAAATATAGCTCATATGTGGGTCTGTTTATTGACTTGATGTATCAAAATCGTTTTTTTAAAAAAAGAAATCTTGAGTTTTGAGAATATCAATAAGATTTACATTCAAGACAAAAACACACAAAGAACACCCATTCTAGCTCCACACAATAAACACTCATTCTAGCTTTCGGGGATGTTCCTACAGGTGTGCATATGGTACATGCATATGATGAGCTGTAAGAGAGACATACTTACATATTATGTTATGAATATACAAAGAGATGATAATATACATAGAACAGCTGATATTAATGTAATGAATAATATTATTTTACTACAACTAAGAAAATCATAGAATATATAGCTTACAGCCATGGTTTAGTTTTCTATTACACTTCTGGAACAATGAGAGAGAGAGGGAGGGAGAGAGGGAGAGAGAGATAATTGGGGTTTAACATCCACTCGACACAAACTAGGTCATTTCGGGACTAACATGGTTTAATTTTATTTCAATAATTCGTTTGCGCCTAGGGGTCTTTAGCAGTGGGAGAAAGCCGGGGGACAGGCGACCCTACTCCTTGTCACGTACAACCGAGGATTTTAAACCATGCCAGTTGACTCAATGACAGGCCTTATGATACAGCACGCGCACGCTAACTATTCATTACCACCCCACCACCACCCCCTCCGCCTGTAATAATACAAATCGTCGTACAACCAATGGAGTGTTATAAACTCAAAAGTAAACAGTCCAACAACTGCACAATAAAAACTTGGCCCCGATTCATGGAATACTCAAATATTTATTGGCTGACCCATAAATTTATAAGACGGCTCTCGGTAAATAAAAAGGCTCATATCTTATAAAATTTTATTTTACGTTTTTTTGAATAAGACCTTGGCGAGAGGGAGAGTGTGTGAGAGAGGGGGAAGGGGTTACGTCCACTCGACACAAACAAGGTCATTTCGGGACTAAAATGTGGTTCAATTTTATTTCAATAATTTGTTTACGCGTAGGGTTCTTTAGCAGTGGGAGAAAACTGGAAGACCCGGAGAAAACCCGCAAGGCTGGACAGGCGACCCTAATCATTGTCACATCCAAGAAGAGAATCATAACCACGACATTTGACTCGATGACAGACCTTGTGATTTCATGCGGACGGGTAAGTGTTAGTCCCGAATTGACATACTTGTTGATTGAGTCGAGTTATGAATCTGACTTCAGTGGCATATTTGATTATAAAAATTTTGTTTCATGTGACCTAATCGTTACATGAACAATAATAAAGATGAATAAATACCCATTGAATAAACTTGAAAATCGTTTGCGGATAATTGCAAATTTACTTGGCCGACTTTTTAATGGGTTTTTTTCGTGCAGTTTGCAAGCAACACGTAGAATACATTTAGAAACCTCGCTTTAGTAAGAATTAGAAATATGTAGTTTTTGAATATAATTTACTTCTGTAATAGTCGGTAACCCGGTTGGGGCGACAAAGTTGGACGTTAAACCCCGTCTTCATGATCCCAGTGCCTGAAAAAGTAGGACGTTAAATCCCAGGGTATATCATTTAAAGATACATCATGGAAGATTAGATAAAGAACTTGCGATCTCACTACAACAGTTATAAACTAGATCGTGTAATGGGAATATGCTGAAAATTCAAATTTATTTACTCTAAGCCGAGGGAAACTGTGCAGTTTGCAGCCTCGATTGGTTGTCATTGTTACCGCTGTCACGGCTTTTAACAAAGTCTCAATTATCCATAAGATGGCATCGAGAGTTGCTTATGGTCTTGATATGTTAATTACTATCTAATTAATGATTTATATAACATTTCAGGCCTAAAGAAAGACCTACAATAAACAGAGTGTATGTTTAATGTATATGCATGTTTATTTATCTTGTTTAATATTCGTATGACCATAAGACAATACGTGTGCTAATTTTTATTTGAATTGTATTTCAGATTTGTAATAGGGCCTACATTAATTGTATTTTTAATTATAATAAATAGTTCCAAGTTTTAGAGAGAAGTGTTTACATAAACTTCAAATATTCCCCAATCTGATTAATACACAGGTGCCTGTTTCCCGACATTTTAACTAAGATAAAAATCCAAATTTTAGTAATTTGATTGGATAATATTAGATTTATTTTAGTGCTTAGCCAATCAAAATTGAAGTATCTACTAAACTTTGGATTTTATCTTTAGTTAAGATTCCAAGAAACGGGCACCAGGTCCTAATTCGTTTCGGGTGTTTTTTAGTTTAAAATTTCATTTTACTTGTCTTTACTACACTAGGACCAGGAAGAGTTATCATATTACTGGCGTTCTGGTTAAAGTGAGGGATTAGCCAATAAAAAGGTCTGTTACGGCGAGTTCTCGGTGTACGATGCACGGAACTGAAAGTAAACCTCCAGAAAGGTCATACAATTGCATTTCATGCTAGTTTTAATTTGTTAGTGTTTTTATTTTAAAACTCTACTTGTATTGTTTAAATAACTGGAATGCGTATACGATTTAGTTAATTGTGTATAAGAACGTTTTTTCTCCATTTACGATAAGTGGTGTTGCATGTATACAAGTGTACATTTGTGTGCAAATTTCTTTGTATGTGTGTGTAGGTTTTAATTTGTGTGAATGTTTGCTAGTTTTTTGTACGATAATTTCAATATGACTGTGAGCTAGTTTCTTTGTGTATGTATGCTAGGTTTTGTGTGACAATTTCTATATGTCCGTGTGGTAGTTTCTTTGTGTATGTATGCTAGGTTTTTGTAAGACAATTTCTATATGTCTTTGTGCTAGTTTCTTTGTGTATGTGTGCTAGATTTTTGTACGACAATTTCTATATGCCTGTGTGCTAGTTTCTTTGTGTTTGTGGGCTGGGTTTTTGTACGACAATTAGTTTGTCTATGTGTTAGTTTCTTTGTTTTCTTGTGTATGTGTACTAGTTTCTTTGTATTTGTGTGCTATTTTTTTATCATTAATTGAAATGTGCCAGGTCCTTCTATTTGTATGCAAACAGGTATTGTGTGCAACCTAGTACTATGTCAGTTTCTTTTAGTTGTGCGCTACATGTTTACATTATGTTAACACTTTTGTGTTAATAATTCAAGGGAGGGGGGGATGTGTACCAATTTGTACTAATTTGAATATATTTGCCTTTAAACTGTGCATTAGTTTTCTTTTATTTACGAAACGGTTTTTTTTTTCTTTACTTTATCAGTATATCTGTTATGTGGCTAGTTTTCATTCCATTTGGAATGGTGATCTAAATAGTTGAACTGAGAATGGTGGTTATATAATGTATGCAAGCTTAAGTTTTATCGTACATGCTAAGGACCATTTCGACTGTCCGTGTTCGGTAATATTCTAAACGAGTTCATGAATAAACATATGTTAGTTCTGTGAAAAATAATCGGATTGTGTTTACCGTGGACGTTAAACCAAATTTATATATTTATTTACTTATATATTGAGCTATTTTGTTAATTTGCCCCTATTTCCGGTACTTTTTTTAAAAGTTATAATGTTTTTGTTTATGTTATGCTACGTGTATATACCCCCTGAGCCTATTATTAGTAACCGAATATCATAATATAGTATTATTATTCACGGTGATATTTTAGTTGCTGATCTCTACCGATATCCAATTATAAATGCCAAAATGCAAGGAATTTTCAAGCTCCACCATGGCTTCTCTCATTAAATTATTTATTAGCGCAAATTGTTTTCTAATTGATATAATTTCTATATTTTTTTATTAACGCAAAATGTTACCTCGGAATCATTATATTTTATATTTTAGGCAATATTAAATCAAGCCGTTTCCTATTTAAATGCAATAACTAGGATCAGCTCTAAGCTACAAGCATGTGAAACGCAATACACGATGCTAAGTCTTAAAGCCATGTTTGACACGCCCGGCTAATCCCTCGGTTTAAGATTACTCCGCCTAGACTATGCAATTGCTTATATCTATATCCAGCCCGCGTTAAGGAGGAAGGCAGGAAAACTGGTGTCTTAACACGGGTCTGGGGGACCACCCTTTAGACTGAAAGCCCTTCTAATGCGTCGACTTTCTGTAACGGTAGCCATTCTGGTCTAATTATCAATAGTTAACGGGGGATTACGACATGTTTTTTCATTTCTGTGTAGCTTATGAAGAAATATATTAGAAGTCTGTTACCGTTTTTGGATACCCATATGGTAAATTGCTCAACTGGCTCATGATTACGTACAACGGGAGATAACTCGTGTCGTCTTGTCTGTGATCACCCCGTGACCAACAACTGAAATGAACCGTATATTGGCAATTGTGGGTATGCATTACGTCTGATAAACAAGAGTATCTGGTAGACATTTTGATATTTATCATAAGCAAGTTAAAGCTAGACCTAACATTCACCAATATCACTGCCATCAGAAGCACACCATCTCAAACATAGAATAATGTTTAGACTGTGAAAACAATTAGAGGAGAACGCTTGGATGCATTAAAAGAACAGTTATGAGAAATACAGTGTAGTGCCTTTCATGGAAATGATTTTTTTTACTCAAGAGAAACAAAGGGGTTTAACGTCCACTCGACACAAACTAGGTTATTTTCGGACTGACATAATGGTCCAATTTTATCTCAATAATTGGGCGTAGGGTTTTAGCAGTGTGGGGGGGGGCCGGAGGACCCCTTTTCTCAAAAGAGCATTGAAAAGATAAGTCACAAAGTTTATAAGCAACCTGGAATTGGTCTGTACCCCAAAATAAACTTACTTTTCACTTTTTAAAGTTATAGTTCTTTTATTTTCTGTTTTTAAATATTAGATTCTTTGTTTTATATGTCATTTTTTAAATTTATTTAAGGTTTTGAACAAGGCTATATAATTATTTTGTAAAGAAATAAGATGAGTTGGTGTGTGTGATAATATTCTCATATTCAATAATACAAAATCTTAAAATGGATCTTAAAGTGGGAGCCCTCCAGGGAAACTGAAATGAAATGAAATGCTATGGGGTTTAACTTCCTCTTTGCCGCACCAACCGGGCTATTGGACTGCACTTTGAGGGAAATTTTGTCCGTACAGCGGCATTTCCACCGAATGATCGCCTAATTCCACCAAACGAATAGATTCTCCAGAAAATAAAATGGGGTTTAACGTCCTACTGTTCTGCTCCTAACTTGGCTAATAAAGACGGCCGGTAAAATGAATATGAAGAGATAGGTTGGGAAAATTTCTTAGTATCAAGAATATTTGATAATTTATGCCCCACAAAGACAAAAAACGTTTAATATTTATTTAAACATTTTTAAAGTACTGATAATACAGTCTTAGTGATACATTTGTTTCCCTGAAAAGAAAAAAAAACAAAACCCCTAAAACTACAATTATTGCTATTGTTGTTAAACCATCATTCTCATTTTTTTTCATTGCGTTATCGGTTTGTGTATAGTAAATTATTTTATCGCTATTAATAAAAAAAACCCATATATTATACATATTTTATCTTATCTTAATTTTTTTTATATAAAAGAACACATTCAATGCTTCTATATACATTTACAGAAGATTTTTGTTTATAACCTTAAATTGTTTATGTATAAGAAGAGATAAATTCGTTTGATTTCCAGTTTATTAAATCCGTGTGGCACGAAAATCTACGGTAGCACAAAGGCGGCAACAAAAGAGACGCAAATAAAAACAAAACAACAAAACCAAACAAATAACAAAAAAAAACTCTTTATTTGTTACTTCACCATGAGCGATATTTGACTTTGACTTTAATGTTTTTATCTCGTTTTATGACTAATCTTTTTAGTAGGACCTATATCCGTAACAAATAAAATACTCGACCCTTGACCCGTTGTAAGAGTTAACTCCCTTTACTTTCTCTCGTTACGAATTCTCGATCAGTTAAAGCAGTGGTTCCCAACCTTTTGTGATAGAGTACCACATTGAGGTCCCGTACAGTCTTGTACCACCTGGTTATCCTGATGATATATCTATCACTTTATTTGCATAATTTTACAAGTATTACCCGCAATAAAAACTAAAAGAATATAAAATATAAATAAGTATGCAAAATAATAATAAGAATAGTAACATACACACTGAGGAAATAATAAGTATTATCTTGTGTTAGGCAGTAAACATTTTTGTCAAGTAAAAAATAACACTTAAAATGGTTCATGACACAGAACTGCTCGCGTACCACATGCTGCGAACTACTGAGTTCAAGTATAACTTTCAAAATAGATTATAGAGTTATGGACAAAATAGTGATTGATTGCATCGAATACTAAGCTTCATCATGATTATAAATCGGTTAAACTGAAGAGGAAAGGAGAGAGAGAGAGAGAGGGGGGGGTTTAACGTCTACTCGACACAAATTAGGTCATTTCAGGACTAACATGTGTTTTAATCTTATTTCAATAATTCACTTGCGCACGTAAGGGTCTTTAGCAGTGATAGGAAACCTGAGGACCGGTTTCCACCCTCTGCTAAAGACACCTACGCGCAAGCGAATTATCGAATTAAAATTGAACCACGTGTTAGTCCCGAAATGACATAGTTTGTGTCGAGTTGGCGTTAAATCCCATCTCTCTCGCGCTAAACCCCATTTTATTTAATTTTCAATTGGATTACAGTTCCATCTAATTTTTCTGAAGTAACAGGATCAGAACATTTTCTATTTATACAGAAAGTCAAATTATCTATCTGATTGCAGCCATGATGGCTTAAATCGATCTTAGCCAAACAATAAATATTGATGATATATATACTCTATGCAATGTGCATGAGGCGCATGTTGTCAGGACAACAACGGCGCTCCCAGCCTAATTCATCAAATTACAACTGCCAGGGATTCCTTTACTTACATACACACCAACGAGTGCACGGGTGTCCCATTCGAGCAACTAGTCGCTTTTCTGTGTAACGCCGGCCCACTGACAATAGGAAAGACATACTAGAACATTTTCCACCCAACACCGGTTTCGAAAATCATCGTGTTATCTATGGTGCACCGTACAATAAAAAAAGGCGTGACTTAATTGTTGAGTGATGGAGCGGAATAATCTGATTGATAACGGGGGTGGAGCTCAATTAAACAAACTGATTTATAGCATATAACCTATCAGCGATGAACGACAGCCGTATCCAATCAACCAGCCCACGTCGCGAGCAGGTCAAAGGTTACACCCGTGATTCAAGGAGCGGACGTCAGACGGGACCTTATTATCAGTCAATAGTGTTTCACAAGTAGAAGGCGAAACGTGGCTAAAATGTCAACATCTTCGTACAATTTTGCGCTTTTTATTGAAAGTACATGTCGATTTAAGTCGGCCAAGAAAGGAAACATCACGTTTTATCAGTATTTGATCGGATTTCTTGCAGAAACAGACCAGTTAGATCATCCATAGAATAACAGGAGCAGAGAGGGGAAGCGTGCCGTTCTAGCATATTACCATCACCCAATATTACCGATCAAATCAGACAGCCGGGTTTCTCCTCTTGGCAACCCATTCACTTAATATTATACTGACAGAGACAAAAGCACACTGATTTAAAATGGTATACCGTACATATAGTAGAGAATTTGGGTGAGGGTTGGGGGGGGGGGGGGGGGGTGAGATGGTCGTCTTAACATTGGGCACAGAGGGTTTATTTCCAATTGCGGGATCACGGTGTGTAGGACGTTGGCTCGCTAGCCAGAAGGTAGGGTGTCCGATCCCTGCATTAGCCGAGAAAGTTAATCCCGATTTTCCGGCGTCGTTTCCCCTAAATAATAATATTTATTTTTTATTATACGCAGGGGCGCCGGAACGGCGCAAGGGCCAGGGTACCGAAAGATAGAAGGGGGGTGTCCTGCCTCTAGAAACTTTTGAAATTTGTCAATTCCGAGAACGCTAATTAGAGAGACTCTAGCATTCCAAATCCCCATATAAAACCTTTTAAAATACATGATAATGAAAGAGTCAAAAGACTGATTTTTCACAATTTTCGTATCATGAGCAATTCATCTAATTATTTTTAACTTGACATTCACTATACACCAATCTTTATCAAGAAAATAGAATTAGCTTTGATCCAGACGGTAGATTTAGAGACACGATTCTAAAACTTTCATCATTAGGGCTTGGGTATACATGTATACCCCAGAAAAGGGCAGGGTACCATTTGTATACCCTGGTACCCGGGTTCCGGCGCCCCTGATTATACGCATTACATCATGAAAACAATCTCAATGCGGAGTACAAAAACATATAATATGACATGAAAATATATAAAATGACACAAAACTATATGTTATAAAAACGTATAAAATGATATAAAACTACAATACGACATATAAACATATAAAATGATATAAACATGAAAAAAAACAACAAAACATATAATATGGCATAAAACATATGACATAAAAACATATGATATCACATAGAAACATACGATATGTCACTAAAAACAAAGTTAAAAAATAAAAACAAAAATAAAAGCAATCATTCAATGTAGTGCTGTCGGAAAAGATGTGCTTTAAGTTTTAAGGTGTTTTTTGAATGAGTTAAGAGAGGAGGCATTGCGAACAGAAAGAGGGAGAGAGTTCCATAATCGAGGTGCGGCATTAGCAAAAGCCCGCTCGTCGTACGTCACTTGGAGGAACGGTCGTACTGGCTTAACAAGAAGGATCTCGGCTAAAGAGCGGATCCGCCTCTGTGGAACTCTCAGTGTTAAAAGATCAGGGCCGGTTGCTCAAAGCTCTGTTATCTTTTAACAATCCGTTAACTTTAACGGAGAGAAAGATTGTTGCTGGAAATACAGGTGCCGAACATTTTGTGGTGCACATTTTTCCTACAGATTTATGCTAATATTTCTAAAGGATAAAAAAAAAGGTTTCCATAGTGTTTTCTGTAGTAAATTTAATGCAAACAACACGTTACCAAGATATGTCCGTTAGAGTTAACGGATTGTAAAAATAACTTAGTTTTGAGCAACCGACCCCAGATAGATAAGATGGTGCTAGCTGATTAAGACAGTGATGCAGGACGGAGGGCCTGACATGGACACCTGTCTAGTCGTTCGGATGGCATGAAAAACCGAGGTCCCGTGTACACGTTGGCGTGCACGTAAAATATCTCTTGGCAGTTGGAATTCGATGTAAGAGTAGGCCTTAGCGCCGCTGCCCGGGCAAAATATCCCTCATAGCAAACTGCATAGCGTATGCCCGTCTTTATTAGCCCAATTTAGGAGCAGAACAGTGGGACATTAAACCCCATTTTTATTCTAATCAGCTTAACATGGAAGGGGGGATTTAGATTAGCTGAACATTGGGAACGTTGGTTTATTTCTGATTAGCTATTTGCCATTCAACCGACGGTGTCTTGGTAATCCATTGGGCCTCGAGAATATTATATAGACGTGGGGTGTCTTTAGATAATACACAGCGGGAAACCCCTGTCAGACAGCAATCATATATATATATATATATATAGAGAGAGAGAGAGAGAGAGAGACACAGACAGAGAGAGAGAGAGAGAGAGAAAATAAAAGACTTTTAATATTACTATACTTACGTTGTCGTTAGCGGGTGATCGTGGCACTTAAGAAAAAGAATACTTTTTTATAGTCCAGTCAATTTATGATTTTACCCCCCAAAATTGCAAGAAAATGTTTTAATGCATTTTTGCGTTATTTATAACATCCCAAAAGTTTACCAAATTTTGGGCACCGGAAAGGGATAACAAAATTTAAAATCCAAGATGGCCGACATTCGACTACTCAATGTTCAAGAAAATCATAAACGGTGGGTTTAAGGCCCTATATATATATATATATAATGAACATAATAATATAGGAATATATGACGTATAGCCATATAATGGCATATTATGACGACCGGCACATCTACGCACTAAAACATGTAAACGTTTGGTTTTATCCCCGATAAATCTATATAGAGGTTACCAGAACATGACACTAAAGTGTCTTAATTAGACCATGTAATTTACACTAGACATTACAATGACGCAACATGGACAGTTTATGGTTTACTGTTATGCCATGTCTTTCTGTGGTTGCCATCCTATAGCCCTTAAAATATTATCATGATAGTTCATGAACATAATTCTTCTGAGGACGAGAGGAAGGTGCTTGTAGTGCAGGATTGTCTTTCCAACTATAAGATGGCGACAACAGAAAGATTGAAAGACATTCTATATTGCACATTATGTTATTGTTACATGATCTCCTTTAATAAGCTTTTCAAACAACAATTTTTGATCAATGCCATGGATCCTGCTTGTGCTATCACATCCACTGAACGTGTGAAAAACAGGGCTTGGAAACATACTCTTGGTATGAGAAGTTTCTTGAGACATACTTTTTTGCTCTTTTTTTCTGGACGAAAATATAATCTTTTTGCATGGATGTTAATATTTGCTCCTGCAGTATCAGAAGATGTGCCTCCTCCCCAACACATTTTATGGACTGCAAATCTACAACTTTAATAGCTACCTTTATCATGTCGACATAAGCATCTGCATTTTAGCAAAAGTAGCACATTTAATAAAAAATAACCCCATATTTATTAGAAATCATTTAGACGACAGTACTCTTCAGTCTATCTAGAGTAAACGAGTCCTCACGCACCTTCTTGCTTGTCTTGCTTTACCTATTTTCCACGACAGCATTTTACGAGTAACCACTCAAAACATGTACATACCAAATATGTCAGTACGCGATAAAGTAACCCGAAAATGGTATAAGGACAAATATTAACACCACTAAGGATATCTGACCCCCAAAACATTAGTTTAGACACCAAATTTACTATTTAATGGCGAAGCAGTGCAGAGTTTTGCCTATTTGTAAATTGGGGATTTTGGTCAATTGTTGTGGTGCAAGGGTCCAGTTAACATCACTAGGTATATCTACAATTGAGAGAATTGCCATATTTGCTATTTTATGACTCAACAGTGCAGAGTTATGCCCATTCACAGGTAGTCATTTTAGCTTGAAAGCGCGAGACTTGATATTCGCGACGTCTAAGGAATCTGATTAGATCACTAGCTGGGCTTACAGCCAATCAATCTTAGTGCCGTAATTAATATGCAGAGTGTTACGTGAAGGGCTAGAGAAGATGTGTGTAGTTATCAAGCCTTCTATTGAAGATGATGAAAGCTTGACCCTTTTACAGAAAAATAATTTTAAGAATTCAGCATTTATCCTCAAAAATTGCCACTTTCCGGTACCCAGATTTTTACCAGAAACCATCAAAAAAACTTTCCTTGCAATTGTTTGGGGGTTGGCCTACCTATTTTCATGAATTGACTGACGTACTAAAATACCTAAAAATTATTCTCAAAATTAGAAACTTTCCGAAAGACCCATTTAGGATGTCGTTCAGTAGACCCAACTATAGAGAGAGCTATTCAAGGTCAACGGGAAAGGTTCATAATTTTTTTGTATAATGCAAGTAATTATGTCAACATACAGGAGGTACCATAGTACGGAAACTGCTTTACTTCGGGTTCATAATGACATCACGCTATCCATCGACTCTCAGAAATGTGTCATCCTTATACTGATGGACTTGTCGGCAGCGTTTGACACTGTCGATCACAGCATCCTCTTGAAACGCCTGTCTTCGCGTTTTGGCATTGTAGATAGCGCTCTTGAACTGCTCAGATCCTACCTAACTGGGCGTCAGCAGTGTGTCTCTGTCAATGGTCACTCGTCCAATGTAACCACTCTTGAATATGGAGTTCCGCAAGGGTCAGTTCTAGGACCCATACTGTTTAGTTTGTATACTTTCCCTTTGGGCGATCTAGTAATGAAACACGGTGTTGAATTTCATCTCTACGCTGACGACACGCAGTTATACTTATCATTCAAATCGTCAACTGGTGCAGCTGTTACCAAGGCCCAGGTCGAATTATGTATAGGAGAAATTCATACATGGATGTCCACAAACTTTCTAAAACTGAACGCTGATAAAACCGAGTATTTGCTTTTGGGATCTGATAATTTGCTATCACAAATTAATGATTCATTTGATAAGGAAATGAGAATAGCTGAATATAATGTGTCCCCTTCTCTTTCTGCTCGCAATATTGGTGTAGTATTTGATTTTAAGATGTCCATGGAACAACAAGTTAATAATATTTGTAAATCATGTTATTTCCACATCAGAAACATTAGCCGCATTCGTAAAAACATTTCCGATGAAGCCACAAAGACTTTTAATTCATTCTATGGTCAATTCTAGACTTGATATCTGTAATTCTCTTTTAATCGGCCTTCCCGGCAGATTGACAGATAAACTTCAAAAGGTGCAGAATAGTGCTGCTAGACTTATAAGTAGAACCAGTTTCAATGACCACATCACTCCGGTTTTATACCATTTACACTGGCTCCCTGTTCGTTTTAGAATCCGTTTTAAAATACTTTTATTAACCTATAAATGTCTTAATCACATGGCACCTTCTTATTTGAGCAACCTTTTAGAATTATATATTCCTAGTCGTACTTTACGGTCATCCTCTGGTAATCTCTTAATTAAAAGACCTGTTCGACTTGTGAGCTATGGCGAACGATCGTTTGCCTTCCAGGGTCCTTACTTGTGGAACAACTTACCCCTGAGTGTTCGTAATTCACCGTCCTTGTCTACATTTAAATCACGTCTTAAAACGCATCTTTTTAATGAAGCATTTCAATAATTTATTGTATTGCACCAAATATAAATTATAGCTGTGATAATTATCTTTTATTTATAGTCATCCCTGTGTTTTACTAATTACCTTACTTTAATTATATTTATATTTATTCTATACACTTTACTATATGGTGATGTTTTAAGAATTTTAATTGTATGTGATTTCTTATTATATGTCGTACTTTACCTGTATAACCTTTTTTGTATTTATGTTTTTCTATTTGCTTTTTATCTATATTGTAAAGCGCACTCGAACACATTACTGTGGAAGTGGCGCTATATAAATCCATAATAATAATAATAACATATCCTTTCCATAAGTATAACACGAACCCGAATGTCAATATTACCTGCAACAGGTAAATTTCAACATTAGTGATTTCCGCCATTCTCCGTGGGTAGTCGTAACTTTCCGTAAATATGCAATCCCTGACGTCATTTTAGTCCTTCTGCATATAGAGATATAGACTTGAATATGAGCAGAAGGACTAAAATGACGTTTATTTACGGAAAGTTCTTACTCGAAAAGCAATAGACGAGTGGTCGTATTAACATGGACCGTATATAGAGTCCATGGTTTTAAGACCCAGCCTTAAAATGGTATTAAATTATGTCGATGGAACAATCTGATTAAAATGCAGGCCCCGAGTTCACAAAGCATTCTCAGACTTAAGTTGAGAATTTGCTCAACTTTCAATCACTGATTATGAGAAATATCTTTAATACAGACACACTAATCTTTGCACATAGATTAAAAGAACAACCGTTTTATAAAGGGCTATATTTTAGTTAGAATAAGGTGAACAAATTTGAGTAAATTCTCAACTTAAGCCTGAGAATGCTTTGTGAACGGAGAATTTAGCAATTGAATCGGTACGATCAAAAAAACATAGTCTCGAATATCCATTTCATGATTTAACCATGACTGAAAGTTGAGCAGCAAATCGCATCCTAATCCGAAGAGATATCTCAGTTAATGAGAGAGAGAGATATGGGATTTAACGTCCACTCGACACAAACTAGGTCATTTCTGGACTAACATATGGTGTAATTTTATTTCAATAATGCGCTTGCGCGTAGGGGTCTTTATGATACAACGCGCGCACGCTAACCATTCAGCCATCCAACAACCCCGCAGTTAATGGAGAACTATGTTAATATTTATATTATATAAAACAAGAACGATATTAAATACTATGAGAATATTAATCAGAAACCATCAAAGGTGTAGAGTGATACGGATTGAACAATAGGGGACATTCGAGTCGTAGAATAGTAATTAAACATACATTATGTAAGTGCTAATTCTCCCTAAATCAGATGGTATATAAATTATTAATTTATTTACTCGCCAAACCCATAATAGTGGTGATGCATTGAGACATGTTGCTGACAGTTTTTATTAAGTCCACAAATTTATTGGCATGTCAAAAAGATTCTAATCTTGCTCACTAGCAGTTTTAATTTACAATTAGCCATTCTTACTGATTATGTAACCTTTAATATATATTGTACATTGCCATCTGTCTCATATTTGTGTATGTTTTTGCTGTGTATATACACCCATTTTGTTTCCTTGTTTTAACCATTATATATGTATACTATTTAGGGAGAGGGGTTTTACATAGACTAAGCCTGTTCCCCAATCCCATTCAGACATCCCGAATAAAATATTGTTCATAAAAAAAAATACTAATGTATTACACAAAGGGTAATTATTACATTACACATTATATATAACAAGTAACAGGACATCCTCGTTTCCTGTATCGTTCCGTTCGACTCCACTCAACCCCGGGTCCATTTCCGAAGGAGACAATCAAATTATCCACCCAATCAAAAATAGACAGCGAGTGGGCGAAGGTTAGTAACTCGTTTACTGTTGAAACTTTCTTTTTCTAGAAAACTTTTTGATAATCGAACGCACAAGTTGATG
The DNA here is from genome assembly GCA_917208275.1 of Patella pellucida. Taxonomy (NCBI): domain Eukaryota; kingdom Metazoa; phylum Mollusca; class Gastropoda; family Patellidae; genus Patella; species Patella pellucida. Next base: position 73,173,768 of record OU795039.1, read on the forward strand.
TGTTGAGTATAAACAATGATAATTTGAATAATTAAGCATACATCACGTAAGAGTAAGAGTTATAATAATAATAATAATAACTTTATTCAAGAAGGGTAAATGATTAGGCTGTAGAAGCCTTTCTACCACCCTGCCCTTCGTGGAAACAAAATATAATACAAAAGATGATAGCAAAACAAATAAAAAAGATGGATGAATAGGAGTATACAATAATCAGAATGAAATTATAATAGAAAAGATGACAACACCAATACAATAGCAGATAGTAAAAGTATACTTAACAATGTCAAAAGGCATGAAACAAAAGTGTGAAATAAGAAAATATTACCTATACATTAATTAATATATGGACATAGAGTGAACCAGTATTATTCATTGACAGTGAGATATTTAAAAAGTTGTTTCTTGAAAGAATTTAAGTTAGTGGTCAGGGCCCTGTTTCACGAAAACTTAAACTAAAATCCTTAAAATTGATTTTACCTAAAATCAAAATGAGATTTAAAATTTTATGCGTTTCACGAAGATCGATTGTAACTTAAAATGCAATTTTGATAGATTTTAGTTAAAATCGCTTGCGCCCGCGCAGTGCAGATTTCCGCTGCGGGTACTTACGGTGAAAGCAAATACGCTTCGAAACTGAAAACTGTTGACAAACTGAATTAACTGTTACATTATCAATAGGGAGAGTTTCATACGTTGTAAAAAATGTCTGCACATGGTCAGAAAGTCGTAGAGAGATGAAATAAATGAGTTAATTGCGTATTATTAGTTTCGAAATGTATTGGTGGGTTGACCTTGAACTTGGCATTTGATTTCCTCGCAGGCTTCAATAGAAGTAATGTGTATCGATAAACTAAAGCGCTGGAATTTCGAATTTTTATAGTTATTTGGACAAGAGAAACTTTTGAGAATTTTCACAAACATATTTTGATATGTGTCACTCAAAGTTTTAAAGTATTTATCAACTTTGAAATTAATACGCCAAATAGGCAATGTTCCGATGCCTAGATTATAAATGTCATTCTAATAGACCCTTTCAATGATACTTTAAAAATGCAAAAGAGTCTATCTATCTTACTCAATTAAATGAGTTTTCCCCAAGATAAAATAGTTTTGGAGCCTATTTTTTTTATTGATGTTGTTTTATTAACGTAACTTCATTAAGAAATTGTAATAAATTTATGATATTAAAATTTAATTTCAAATAGGCCTATAACATTTTTGAATAAACACATTTGTGTTTATTGATTTATCTTTATACTAATCATCATAACCCCAAAAACATGAGTAAATACTACATATTATGGCATGTCTAGTATTATAGGCCTTTAGGCCTTCTAATACCAAGAAATTGGCCATATTAAACACGAAGATATTTTCTTTATAAATAAGAGGGCTCTTCTTTCCATGACATTGGATATAAATTTTCTTTTAGTGTGTTATAGTTTACTGGCGTTTTGGGTGGGTTTTTTCTTGGAGTTCTAATATGGGGCGCCATCCAATGCTTAAATTGCCTTACAATAAAATAAATGGGTGGATCGTAGCTGTATATCCCATACTATGAAAAGAAATTGAATGCAAATTGTTTTTGTGAATGATTGTATGTTAAAATTATGTGCCAATTATATCTGTTTGTCGCAATAAATCAAACAATGTAGCTCTAATCAATGTTTGTTAATGTCGTGATTGTAAGTTAGGAGAGGGTGACAGCTATCCTAAGTTACAATCGATTTTAGTTAAAATTGTCCTTAAAATAGTTTTGTGAAACGCCACTATTTTAAGTTAGGATACAATTGTAACTTACAATATTATTTTAGTGGATTTTAGCTACAATGCTTAAAATCGTTTTGTGAAACGCTTCTATTGTAAGTTAGGATGAAATTTTAGTTTACAATGATTTTAAGGAGATTTAAGTTTTTGTGAAACAGGGCCCAGTTTTAAATAAGATGGTAAAGAATTCCAAAGGTTTGGGCCTTTATAACGCATGCTGTTGTTTTAAATATTAAGATTTGGCCGAAGAGTGATTAATTTGTTATTAATATTGGTGTAGGGAGTTGCATAGTAAGACAAAATATTGAATAGATACATAGGACATTGCTTAGATAAAACTATGAAAATAAAGTTACATAAATTGTAGGCATGACGATTTTCTATTGTTAAAAGTTTTAAGGTATTATTGTTGGGTAGATTTCAGCGGTATGGTCGACATTAAGCAGTAGTTTAAAAACCATGATTTGTCGTCTAGAAAGACATTCAAGCGATTTGGAGTCACTGGAGTCCCAGATTGGCGAACAGTAATCAAAATGTGTCTGAGCATTATAAAAAAAGGGTGCGGTAGGAGAGAGGGGGTGCTGTTTAATCTTACGGGGAAGGGAAAGGTTCTGATTTATTTTTTAGAGATATATTGAAAATGGTCTTTCAAAGGGAAATTATGATTTAAAACGACGCCCCAAAGTTTAAAGGATGAGACAACTTTAATTGATTCGTTGTCGAGTTATATATCAAGACTATTGGGAAGGAAATTTCTTTTTTGATGGGTTGTAAAGAGCACTGCTTTGGTTTTTGGTATATTAAGTTTCATTCTGTTTGATTACACCAGGCTTGTATTCTGTCGGCATCAAGTTGCAGTTTTGTTTTAAGAACGTCAACGGTGTGGCCAGAGGTGTAGACTGTCGTATCGTCAGCAAAGAGGTCAGTTTTGGAAGAGATATTTAATGGCAAGTCATTAATGAAAATATTGAATAAAAGAGGTCCTACTATCGGTCCTTGAGGTACGCCATAGTGAGTAGGCTTCATAGAAGATAGTTCACCATTGACTAAAATTCATTGGTTTCTGTTTATTAGGTAAGATTCTAGGAATTGTAACGCATTTTGAGAAAATTTAAAATATTTACATTTAGTCAATAAAATATCATAATTGACCAGATCAAAAGCTATTTTTAAGTCAAAAGATATTGCACCACAAAAAAGATTATTATTTATAGCATCATATATATTTTCCATAATGTGAGTTAGGGCTGTAAGACAAGAGTTTGATGTTCTGAAACCGGACTTATTCATATACAAGAGGTGATATTTATTCAAATACTGATTAAGATGTCCGTGAATTTGTCTTTCGAGTATTTCCGATACATTTTTGAGAATAGATATAGGCCTATAGTTTTTTGAATCATCGTTGGCTCCAGCTTTGTGAATGGGAATAACCTTAGCTTGTTTAAAAGACGAAGGATAGGTATTATAAAATATCGATTGGTTGAAGACTATACTTTGCTACTGGTCACAGTGTTGAATTTAGATGCCTCTAAGAATCTTTTTACTCTACTCCAAAAAACTTAATAATGTCCATCAACCAAATTGATTCATTAACAGTTCACACGACACTCATTAAACACAGTTCCTCCGAGTTATTGCTTAATATTGCTTTTCTCATTGGTTCCAATAATATCTCTAAACATTATAGCGTGGCCGACTGAAAAAGACTGGAATTAAATCGTTATTTTTGAAAAGGAATTTAAATATTTTGACCTACGCGCTAAATGTAGGGAGTTAGGACCTTGTAAATTTTGTAAATGGGGTAATTCGATGTTTAAGGGTTATAAACTAGTACTAGTGGTGATCTTGATAGATAACTGCGTTCATGTTGTAATAGAACTGTGCGGGAAATAGCTTTAATTAGCATCCGCTTCCACCTGAGTGATATCAAAGACAAGAATACTAAGCTCAGCTATTAATAAGTACTCGGCGCGAAAATCTGCCGAAACTCCGAAACTCCAAAACTACGTTGATGAAACGTATCACGTGGCGATACGGATACGCGATAGGGGTGGGAAAAATTCCCCTTGCCAAAAGTCTCTATTGAGTCCAAGATTTGGTACGTGCAGATACCTTCCGATACGATCAACATGGCTGCTACGAATGACCTCAATTTATGATACGGCCTGATAGGATCACCATGATTTCATCAATCGCAGCACGAGTCGTGATAGTGGGAACCTAGCATAAGGAGTCAGCCATGGTGGCTCAGTGCAATCTAATTAAAATACAGATCTATATTTCGTTTCGTTTTTTTATACTTTCGATGGCCTACACTACATGTAGATCTAACAACTTATAGTGGGAGATCACGTTCTATGACGTAGAAAATGACATTTGACCCCATAAGCTCAGTCATTCGATTAACCAATCAGAATCGTTGTTGCAAGTGGCTATGTTTTTGATCTATTTTTGCTTTGTTTTGATATCTGTCGGAGTTCATGTCTACCCACAGTTCCGTGCAAGAGAGGTCAAACCCCCTATTCGACAGACAATTTGATTGGCTGACCCCTCATTTAAAGCTGAACACGAGTTGAATAACAAACCTCCCAGATCCTAAAGTGAAGTAAAGACAAGTAAAACAAAATTATGAACTATAAAAAACGAAACGAGATTGGATCTGTGTTTTAATCAGATTGGGCTCAGTGGTAAGGACGTCAGCTCGCTAACCTGGAGGTCCCGTCTTCGATCCATGCGTTGGCCGCGAAAGTTCATCGGGATTTTCCAGTGCGGTTAAAACTTGTTAGTGATGTAGGATGGGGACTTGGCATAGGACAACGTGTAGTTATTCGGATGGCACGAAAAGCCGAGGCCCCGTGAACACAACTTCCACTAGACAATAAACTAGGTATTTTCGGGACTAACATATGGTTTTATTTAATAATTCGCTTGTGCGTAGGAAAACATAAAAGAAAAGTGATGTCGCAAACTGATTTCAACATACATATATATATATATATATATCACCTGCCAGAGTGTACTGTTATATACATACAATACACGATAACGTAATCAATAAATAAACCGTTGACCAAAGACGATTATGACGACAAGCTTGAAGGACTTGATTATACGTTGGTGCAGTGAGCCCAAGTCGGTGTCTTGTGTGGTATCGGTGCGTATTGAATCGCTTGATTGTTTGAAATACGAAGTAAGAAGTTCAATGCATCAATTCGTAATTAGAACGAGGAATTTGGACTTATTGCAAAGAAATTTTGGTTCTGTTTGAAATAATTTCTTATGTACGCTTGCACTCTACCGCATAGCATCCATCATCTCTGTGTGTGACGGAGAATTTGAACGTTGCCATCCTCTCTGTGTGTGACGGAGAATTTGAACTTTGACAAACAGTGCGTGAACGGTGCCATCCTCTCTGTGTGTGACGGAGAATTTGAACTTTGACAAACAGTACGTGAACGGTACCATCCTCTCTAGCTCTGTGTGTGACGGGGAATTTGTACTGTGCCATCCTCTCTGTGTGTGACGGAGAATTTGAACTTTGACAAACAGTGCGTGAACGGTGCCATCCTCTCTGTGTGTGACGGAGAATTTGAACTTTGACAAACAGTGCGTGAACGGTGCCATTCTCTCTGTGTGTGACGGGGAATTTGCAATGTGCAATCCTCTCTGTGTGTGACGGAGAATTTGAACTTTGACAAACAGTGCGTGAACGGTGCCATCCTCTCTGTGTGTGACGGAGAATTTGAACTTATGTGAACTGTGCTATCCTCTCTATGTGTGAAGGAGAATTTGAACTTTGACAAACAGTATGTGAACTGTGCCATCCTCTCTGTGTGTGACGGAGAATTTTAACTTTGACAAACAGTATGTGAACTGTGCCATCCTCTCTGTGTGTTACGGAGAATGTGAACTTTGACAAACAGTGCGTGATCTGTGCCATCCTCTCTGTATGACGGAGAATTTGAACTTTGACAAACAGTGCGTGAACTGTGCCATCCTCTGTGTGTGTGACGGAGAATTTGTAACTGATCCTGATCCTGATCACGGGGCTTTGTAACTGATCCTGATCACAGGGCTTTGTAACTGATCCTGATCCTGATCACAGGGCTTTGTAACTGATCCTGATCCTCATCACGGGGCTTTTGTTCGTTGGTGGGGTTATATGATAAATCATGACTCATGAAATGAACATATCCTGTATGGACCACCCAGCGTTGGAAGAGTGCAGTAACGACACTGTCGATACCAGTAATTTTTTTCCATTGGAATCCCTGTTTCTTGTTATCGATATAACCATGATTGCCGAAAATTTGCTTTTGTTATATTTGGTAAGTAAGATGGTCACCATTTCTAAGTCATGTTGCTGGATTTGGTATAATGAGCTGGCAGTGAATGTAGGCATTTATCTGATTTATTTGGGATGGGACATAGCCGTCTTTTTCATCAAACCAAATTGGAATCGAATTGCCAGTTCTGTGATATTAATAATGTTTAGTACCTGTGCTTCCATGTGTACTCACATGCTAGCAGCAAATATGTACAATGTACAATTAGCATTTCAGGTCGGGTTTGATCACAAAATTTTGAGCGAAACCAAAATCCGTATTTTTTTAGTTTGTTCCTGGATTTTTAATCTACTTGTTTCTTGTTTAATTTTAATTGACGAAACCCTACTTATTCCAAGTACAACCTTTATGGCAGAATTCGCCCTAAACAAATCAAACTTGTGGATAATACTTGTTCAGTTTGGCAATCTTATTATCTATCCGACTGCATTTTTACTATTTTCATTCATACGAATTAGCAAACTTAAAACTTGTGAACGGGCTATAAATCATACACTTCAGGCAGGTTTCCAGGCTGGGTATAGGCTAGCATCCCTCTTAGTTGCAATGTATTTAATACAAATTGCAGCGCTTGCACCTTATTTTATTTTTGTTTATTTCGGACATTTTTTAAAAACGTTTTTCAGCCCCAGCGGCTGGTTTATCTTTGAACTAGTGGTCATGTTTATGGGTGTGGGATTTTCCGTTTCAAAATTGCCGATATTTCTAAAAAGAAATCGGGAACTGAGGGCATTATTCAGATGCAACCGATGCCACATGCGTAACGCAATTGGTCCTATGTGAGATAATCTTAAAGTAATATTGAAGTCTGTCATTGAACCAAGTGGTTTCGATTCCCCGCTCGTCTGTCTAACCTCGTGGGTTTTCCCTGGGTCACTGCTCAAGGCCCCAATGCGCAAACGAAGACGACCTACGAGGTTGGACATGCGACTCTACTCCTTCAAACGTACAACCAGGGAATCGAAACCACGCCCGTTGACTCAATGACCGACCTTATAATACAACGCGAACACGCTAATCATTGCATTGCCCCCCCCCCCTTAGACGTAAACAAAAACCTTTGGAAGTTACAATTCGATATAAGAGTAGATCTAACGCCGATGTCCGAAATAATGTATAGTATCGTTTATAATACAATGTTTCTAGTTAAGGAATTTATGTATATTATCAATAATAATGAACATAGTATTTGTTCTGGTCCGTGTAACTGATGTATATTATCCTTTATAATGTTTATACATTAATGTATGTATAAATTAATAAAACACATAGGTTTTTTTATTTATATGTACCATAAAGCTCATCACTAATGAGGATGCATAGTATGTGTGACATTCATGAAATTAATGTATAGTATTTTTCATAAAAGAGTGTTTTCATGCATGGCATTAATTATGATTCATAAAATACATTGTGTATGTTTATATTCATGAAATGAACTTAATGTATATTATTATTCATGAAATTGTTGTATATTATCTTTTATAAAATGAAGAACACGTGGCTAAGTGGGTGAGACGCTGACTCACTAGCCTGGAGGACGGGGCTTCGATCCTTGCATTGGCCGAATAAGTCCATCCAGATTTTCCGGCGTGTTTTCCCCTTGTCATTGACGTAGGACGGGGGTGGTTTCACAAGGACAGCTGTCTAGTCGTTCGGGTGGAACGTAGAACCCTGTCCCGTGTAAACATTAGCGTGCACTTAAACGATCCCTTGGCAGTTGGAATTAGATATAAGAGTAGGCCGTAGCGTGGCTGTCCTGGTAACGTTTCCCTCATAGCACACTGTATGGTGTATATTATTATTCATGAATATTATATTGTATATTATCATTCATGAATATTATATTGTATATTATTATTCATGAAATACATAGTGTATGTTTATATTGGCTCACAAATTTGGAGCCCCCCCCCCCAATCATCTGGTATGCCCTCTGTTTGCCCCCCCCCCCCCCCAATAATTCTTAAATAATTTATAGTAGGTTTACAGCAGGATGGGCTTGTAAGAAATCACTCTCTGACAGAGTAGGGTTGTGAGATTTAAACACCGTAGAAGGTATCGATTACTCTAAACAATAACATGTGAATCACTTCAAAAGTGCTTTTTACGATCCTCATAGTTTTTTGGGTATAGGTTCAACGCGGCGTGAATATGCATTCACTTGACACACTCAATCCGTTCGTTTGACTCCTCCTTCTTTTTTCGGATATGCTGCCAATTTGGCGACAAACAGTATCTGGTCAGCTCTATTTATCTCGAAGACCAGTATCTGAAATACTGCCAGACTGCATTTCCGGCAGTTTATTGAATAAAATATTGTGGCGAAAATATTCATTCAATTTAATTCACTCACTCCGTCGGTTTGCCAATTTCCTCTCTGGTTGGATAAACTATTTGGCGACAGGCGGTATCTGGTAAGCTTGTTTTATCTCGACGATCAGTGCCTGAAATATATGGAGGGGGATCCTCGCCAAAACTCTCAATTTGTGAAAATACATTTGTCGATTTGTGAAAGTACATTAGTTAATTTGTCAAAATACAAAGTACATTTGTCGATTTGTGAAAGTACATTTGTTAATTTGTCAAAATGCAAAATACATTTGTAGAACCTACAAAGTACGAATTTTGAAATAACACAGCTTAACTTTATAGTTTCAAGAGATGTAATTTCAACATTTGCAGTTCCAACATTTGTAGTTTCAACAGTTGTATTAACGACACTTGCATTAACGAGCCTTGCATTAGCAAGCCATGCATTAGCGAACTATGACCATATGTATGGTATGGAAGCCTATTGCGGCCATTTCAGAATCTCGACTTCTCGCCGCGGGCAAAAAGTCGCCTGTGGCCCAGATTTGACAGTCTAAAACATTCACGTGGTCGTGTTTTGTATACGCCAACATGGGAATGTGGTCGTATATTGCCCTCGACCCCGTCCGTCCGCCCATCTATTAATCAGTCCATCCGTCGTCTGCAATTTCTTGTGAACACTCTACGGACACTCCGGTTTTCCCCCCCCCACACACTGCTAAAGACCCCTACGCGCAAGCGAATTATTGAAATAAAATTAAATCATTAGTCCCGAAATGACCTAGTTGTGTTGAGTGGACGTTAAACCCCATTTCTCTTCCTCTCTCTCTCTCTCGTATGAAATGTATATGCATCATTTAAATTAGTAAAACAAAGACTCCTATTGAATTTCAGCAACTTCTGTTACCGTATAGATATCAGCGTGATGGGCGAACATACATACATACATAGGCTACATACAAAAACACACCTAAAGGTAAAGGGTCTTTAACAGTAGGAGGAAACTGAAGGACCAAGAGAAAACCCACAGAATGGACAGTCGATCTATCCCTTGTCACGTACAAGCGGCGAATCGATACCGCGCCAGTTGATTCAATGACAGTCCTTATGATCAATTGCAAACGCGTTAATCATTCTTCTCCAACTGAGCTAACGAAAGCTAATAATGTACGTCATGCAGTGTGCTACGAGGGCCTACTCTTATTTCGAATTCCCACGGCAAAGGCTTCTTGTACGTGGACTTCAATGTATGCGAGAAAGAGAAAGAAAGAGAGAGAGAGGGGGAGAGAGAGAGTGGTTCACCCCTCGGTTGGACAGACGACCCTAATCATTGTCACGTTCAAGCGGCGAATCGAAACCAATGTTTACACGGGGGCCCCGTTATTTTGTCCCATCCTCACGACTACACGTTATCCGTTGTCAGACCCTCCGTCCTCCATCTACACAACGGAAAAGGGAAGATGTCTCAAGATAAATTCCGATGCAGTTCGATGAAGCTAGAGAGCAAACGTCCTACTCACTGAGCCACCGTAGCCTCCACTGCATTTCGATTCCGGACAAGGAACCTAGTTTTTTTTATCTATAACATTCGAACGGCTATGCGTTGTCCCTTGCCAGGCCTTCCGTCCTATACCACTGACAAGCAGTTGACATCGTTATTTTTAATCCCATTTGATCGACTATACGTTGTCCCTTGTCAGACTCCCCAAACGAAAGTACTGACAAGACCACGCATCAAAATATCCGATGAACGTTGTTGAAGTTGGAGAGCAAAGAAAGATTTGATTGAAGACTTAAAATCAATTACAGATTACAATACTATCTTTGCCAGAAGAGATTAAAATTATTTTGGACTATTTAATTGTCGAGATTCTGAAATGGCCGCAATAGGCTTTCATACCATAAAATAACCCAAATATGGTCATAGTTCGCTAATGCATGGCTTGCTAATGCTAGGCTCGTTTATGCAAGTGTCGTTAATACAATTGTTGAAACAACAAAATGTTGAGACTGCAAATGTTGAAATTACATCTCTTGAAAATACAAATGTTGAAATTACATATCTTGAAACTACAAAGTTAAGCTGTGTTATTTCAAAATTTGTACTTTGTAGGTTCGACAAATGTATTTTGCATTTTGACAAATTAACAAATGTACTTTCAGAAATCGACAAATGTACTTTCACAAATCGACAAATGTACTTTGTATTTTGACAAATTAACAAATGTACTTTCACAAATCGATAAATGTATTTTCACAAATTGAGAGTTTTGGCGAGGATCCCCCTCCATAGAAATACTGCACCAGATACTGCATTTCGGGCAGTCTACTTTTCAAATTTTCCGGGACTTTGTTGAGGTTCGCAAGTCCGTTCATTTGACACTTTCCTCTCTAGGGTCGGATAGACTAGTGATCAGGCGACAGATCAGCTCTATATATCTCTACAATCGGTGCCTGAATACTCCCAGACAGTATTTCCGACAGTCTATTTTTCAAAAATTTCTTGGGGAGGTCCTAATATCCCCCACAAGGACTCCCTACTCTGGCACTTGTGGGTGGATCTGTCGAGGTTCGCAAGTCCGTTCGTTTGACACTTTATCTCAACGATCAGTGCCTGAAATACTGCCAGGCTGCATTTACGGCAGCCTGTTTTTCAAAAGTTTCTGGGGGGAGACCCCCCTACCCCTATTTGAAGCTCGTGCCTTTGCCCCCTTAACCTTGGACTTTGCCCCAGCCTTGCCCCTCCAACCACCGGCGGCTAGCGCCGCCACTTCTTTGTTCGCCGAGAAAGTTCATCGGTATATCCGACGTGAACCCGCTTGACGTGTACGTAAAGGATCCCTGACACGTGGAATTCGATATACGAGTAGGCCGTAGTGCCGCTGTCTATTAAAAAAATCCTTCATATCACAGTGTCTGGCTTAAGCCAATTTTCATTAGACCGATCGGAGCAGAACAGCAGGACGTTAAACCCCATTTCATTTTGAAATATGCGTATATTATTATTCATGAATTATATTGTGTATGTTTATATTCATGAAATATGTGTATATTATTATTCATAAAATAATTAGAGTGTGTCTATATTCATGAAATGTGCATATTATTATTCATAAAAAAGTGTATACATGTATATTCATGAAATTATTGTATATTATTATTCATAAAAAAAAGTGTATATTCTTGAAGTTATTGTATATTATTATTCATGAAATGCATAATGATTGTGTTAATTCATGACATTAATGTATAAAACCATTCATGAAATACATAATGTTTATATTCATGACATTAATGTATATTATCTTATATAAAATGAGGAGCACGTGGCTAAGTAGGTAAGACATTGACTCACTAACCTGGAGATCGGGTGTTCGATCCTTGCATTGGCCGAGAAAGTCCATCTAGATTTTCCGGCGTGGTTTCCTCTTGTCATTGACGCAGGACGGGGGGTGGGCTGACAAGGACAGCTGTCTAGTCGTTTGGATGGAACGTCGAACCCCGTCCCGTGTAAACATTAGCGTGCACTTAAACGATCCCTTGGCAGTTGGAATTGGATATAAGAGTAGGCCGTAGCGTGGCTGTCCTGGTAACGTTTCCCTCATAGCACACTGTATGGTGTATGCCCGTCTGCCATTGAGTCAACAGTCGGGGTTTCGATTCATCTGCTGTACGTGACAAGGGGTAGGGTTGCCTATCTAACCTCGTGGGTTATCTCTGGGTACTCGTGGATCCTCCCTATGCGTATTTTGAAATAAAATTGAACGATATATTAATATTTTAGGCCTGAAATGACCTAATTTATCTCACCCTCTCTCTCTCATCCTCTCTCTTTCTTTCTTTCTCTCTCCCTCTCTCTCATTTCACATGTTATTCTTTTTGAAAACTAGCGTATGTGGGATCTGACAAAGTGGTTGTTTATATGTATTTTATAATTGGAAAGGAATGTTAGCTACCAGAACCAGCAGCTCTTAACACCACAGTTCCTCACTGATTATTTAATCCGTGTTCATTTACACCTCTCTTCACAATCGTTTAACTTGGTGTTGATAGACAAAGAGCGCCATAAACATCGAAGGAAATGTGTTATCCACAACCCCTTCTTTATATAAACGGAATTTATAAATGTTAGACTATTCGAAGAGTTTGACAGTGATTATTTTTTCACCTGACCAATAATTGTTTATAAAGTAATTTCAGAGATAGTTAATATCAACATTAAACACGAAATGAAATGAGATTTGACGTCCTACTTTTCTGAACCGATGGGAATAATGAGGACGGGCTTCCATGCAGTGTGCTATGGTGGAAATCTTGCCCGGACCTCGGCCCTGTGGCCTACTGCGAAAGGTTCTTTTACATGCCCGCCAATCGGTGTATAGACACTGCAACATACGTTGCCGTCGAGAGAGAGAGAGAGAGAAAGAGGGAGAGAGAGAGGGGGGAATGGGGTTTAATTTCCACTCGACACAAATTTGGTCATTTCGGGACTAAAATATGGTTTAATTTTATTTCGATAATTCTCTTGCGCGAAGGGGTCTTTAGCAGTGGGATAAAACCGGAGAAAACCCACGAGGTTGGACAGGCGACCCTACTCCTTGTCACGCACAACCGGGGATTCGAACCACGCCAGTTGAGTCAATGACTTGCTATATGATACAGCACGCACGTGCTAACCAATCGGTCATTCACCCCCCCCCCCCCACACCCACCCACGAACGGATGGACACTGCAACGAAGCGTCGAATAATATTACTATTAATTATTAGTTTACAATATGTTTGGAAGTTGGTTTGAACAGTATTTTTTTAACATATTATGAGATTAACAATACATAATAAGTTATATGGATTCGGAAACAAGCTATGAAGTTTATATTAATCCGTCTCCATCAGCCCAGTCGGTGCACAAAAGTAAGACGTTAAACATCATCTTCATTTCATATGTGAGGTGGAAGCTGGCGTGAAATAAATCTATTCACACTTCTCGGACAAATAATCAAAACAGAATCGAAATTAATCGAAATAATGTCCGGTTTGTAATTAATCGGGGTATCCTAAAGCAGAATGTCGGTTGGAATATATTTATACAACCCCGCACGGAAAGTATGAATGTAATGCTATGTGTCTTTGTATGTTTAAATATTTGAAATATAAGCTAGGGAGTATACTTAAAACCTTGTTAATCCTACTATTTAAAATACCTTATTAGATCAACAAAAAATGAGCATGGTATGATGGTCAACAAGATCATGGGAAAATGTTAATAACAATGGAATCAGGAAACGTTTAGTAGCCACTGTATCAATACAATGTCCATTCTTCTCTTATTAGTTAAATTCAATGTTGGTGATCTATAAAATTGGCCCATTATGGATAAGAAAAGTGGACAGTCAACAAGATGTTTGATCAGATTTATCTGCTAGAGGCTTAACACCTGTTGAAAGGACTCGTCTATTGAATCTTGTTTGCTGAATAAAAAAGGGAAAACGTCTCTTTAACTGGAGACTACAATGATAAATCTTCTCTTTGAAATATTTTCAAGTACACCTTTCAAACCTGTCTTTTTATAAACCTGTGGTTTCGAGCCCTGGTGTGAGCGTATGTGGCATGGAGATAGGGGCGCCTTATCAAACTATTGGGTTTCCTCCGGCCTACGCGCAAGCGAATTATTGAAATAAAATTAAACCATATGTTAATCCCGAAATGACCTAGATGTGTTGAGTGGACGTTAAACTCCATTTCTCTCTCCCTCTCTCTGTCTTTATACAATCAATATAATAAAGACGGGTTTAATTAAGAAAGTTTTTTTTATAACAAATATCAAAATATCGAGGTATATTTTCTTTTCTATAATATTATTTTTTTTAACATATCATATTCCGATTTGTACTTGAACTGGACCCTGTTTCTCGAAATCTTAACTTTAGATAAAATCCAAAATTTTAGTAGATATTGCAGTTTTGATTGGCTAATCACTAAAATCAATCTAATGTTATTCAATTACATTACTAAAATTTTGATTTAATCTTAGTTAAAATTTCGTGAAACCGGCACCAGAGTTGTTGGAACGGACATAACCTACTGGTATATTAAATCCCGCTCCCCTTTCTATAACATGACCATATAGTCGTTTTTTTTTTTTACATAATTAGCATTTTAAATTAAACGGTGGCTCAGTGTATACGTTGTTGATTCACTAACCATGGGGTTCCGGGTTTGATCCCGGTGTGGATGAGAAACTCCATTGGCCGATGGACCTGGGCGTTCGAGTCATTGATGTGCACGTAAACTAACCCTTGGCAGTTTGAATGGCGTAACCCCGTCTTCATTTGCCCATTTGGTGAAGAAAAGCTGGACGTTATACCCCACAATTTCAGTATAACTCAGTTCTAATACAAGATGTCATGATGGCTCACTGAGTAAGACGTTGTGGCTCGCTAATCTGGAGGTTCCGTGTTGGCCGAGAAAGTTCATCGTGATTTTGCGGCGTGGTTCCAGCTAGTCAGTGGTGTAGGGCGAAGAGAGGGAGAAAGAGAGAGAGAGAGAGAGAGAGAGAGAGAGAGAGTATTAAATCCACGCGACACAAACTAGGTCTTTCGGGACTAACATGGTTCAATTTTATTTCAATAATTCTCTTGCGCGTAGGAGTATTAAGCCATCCAAATCGCCAGTGTAGGACTGAGGATCTGGAAAGTGACAATGTATAGTCGTTCGGATAAAACGAAAAACGAAGACCCCGTGTACACAATGCTGTGCACATAAAGGAACCCTTGGCAGTTGGAATTCGATTATAAGAGTAGGCCGTAGTGCCGCTTCCCGGACACAGTTCCTCCATTTGCCAAGTAGGACTAGAACAGCAGGACGTAAAAACGCATTTCATTTTAATTCATTTAGTTCTGATACAATCAAGTAGTTAGTAGGCCTATCTATAGCACGAATGGCCAACTCTCTGTAAATATCTTCCATAATGTATCTTGTGTAATTGTTTGTGTGTGGTGCAGTCCCCCTGTCCTTACTATTAGTTTTATCTTGAGTTATGAGATCCTCTTGTGGGTAATACCTGATATCCCTGTTAAATAATCCGTGATTTAACTTCACGGGAAACCTTTTACTAATGGGGTCACGGTGGCTCAGTTGGTTGAGCGTTGGCAGCAAGTATTAAAGGGTCTTTTTATTAGATTTAAGAATCCCGATTTAACTAATCTCGATTTTAAGTTAGTTCATGATTTGGTTATAGAGTGTTTTTGTATATATTTTATGTTATATAGGAGAGAGGTAATATGGGCCTAGCCTGTTCCTCAATCCTTTTCTAAGAATACAATATTGTTTATGTAAAAAAAAAATTATGTTTTGTGGACGAAGAATATATTATTTAAAATACATAAAGTTGATGTTGATATATGTCCTGTATGTAAATCTAAGTCATAAAGTATAATTCGTATATTTTTAGAGTGTAATGAATTAACTGTGTTTTATTTGTATATTAAAGATTTACCTATTGATGTGTTTCATAATGGTTTATCTTAGTAAGATTTTCAGACTTGGGTTTTATTTGGTTTTCAGTCAAAAGATGTTGCTTTTGAACTGTTAAATCTACTTTTTAGTGGTTTGAGACAAGTTGTTTATCGACGTCGTATTAATAGAACTTTTTTAAAGTATTTTAAAATTAGCCTTAGCAGAAGTTTCACATATTAAAATCTAAACCTATGGAATTTCATGGGAAGTTTTTCGCCTTCATCCCTTCTGGTGTATTAGACAATAATCTTGTTAAAGTTTTGTGATATGATTATTTACTTATAGCCATATTGTCTATATTCAGTCTGTGGTATAATTTGAATGTATGTAACTGGATTTAAATTAAAGAAAATTTTTTTTTAAAAAAGGCGTGGCTCGCTAACCTAGAGATCCCGTGTTCTATTCCTGTGTTTTGGCCTAGAAAGTTTATAGGCGTGGTTCCCCCTTGACATTGGTGCATGGCGTGAAGGAGGGGGGTCTGGCAACGTATAGTCGTTCGGTTTCGGGTTTGTAGAAAAATCGAGGCTCTGTATAGACATTGGCGTTCACGAAAAAGAAAGGACCTTTGGCAGTTGAAAAACGGAGTACCGCAAAAAAACCCTCATAGCACACTGTGTTGCGTATGGCCGTTTTCAGTGGCCCAATCGGAGCAGAATTGTAGGACGTTAAAACCCATTTCATCCTATTCCTAACTCTGTTTGGCCTTGACATGTGAGATCCTCTAATTTATTATATCTGATATCTTTTATTGCAAACCTTTTTATAATTAATTCCATTAGTGAATGTATTCCTAGATTATGTGTCCGGTTCATTGGTTTAAAACGCATGAAGCTTATATTAATCCGTCTCTGGTGTATTAACATCTCAAATTTAATGAAATCTATGAACATTTTAATGTTCGAATCCTCTAGACTCGGAGTGGATGTAGGCTAGGAATTTCGGACATTTAAAAAACTGAATTGCAAATTAAACAATAAAACAAAATTCCCCGGATATCTGTTACTGCGATTTTCAAAATTAATTTCTAGTGAAGTACACAGCAGGTCCGTAAGATTGCTTTTGTAGGTATGATTAAAATATAGTTTCGTTCATTTCATGACAATCATACAAAAAAACAAAAGATTCTGGGAAAGACGCAGTGCTGAGAGTAAAACTTTACTTTGTAAGTTCTGAAAATACCAGCCAGTGTCTTTCATTAGGGGGGGGGGGGGGGCCGGTTTCCTCCAACTGCTAAAGACACCTACGCGCATGCGAATTGTTGAAATAACATTAAACAATTATGTTAGTCCCGAAATGATCTAGTTTGTGTCGAGTGGACGTTAAACCCCATCTCACTCTCCCTCTCTCTCGCTCTCTTGTTAACTATTGTCGTGGCTAAGAGAGTATAAGGCGCTGATTTGACCCCGGTACCGGAGAACCCGGAGAAAACCCGCGAGGTTAGACAGGCGACCCTTCTCCTTATCACGTACAACCGGGGATTCGAAACCACGCCAGTTGACTCTATGACAGGTTTTATGATACAGCACGCACGTGCTAAGCATTCGGTGTAATATCGCTGACACAGTTTTCCAAACTTGCCTGTAGAGTCAGTCATATCTTTGAGAGGCTTGCCAGGCTAAGGGTGTGAATGAGGTGGGGAGGGCGATTGGGGAATTGGCAGCTACATCCACCATGGGCAAAAGCGCATTCTTGTTTTGGGCGATACGTGTGTCTAACTGAAAGCTTGGCATGGCTTTCTTTCTTTTTAAAATGTCTTCATTAACCCAGTAGGAGCAGAATAGTAGGAAGTTAAACCCATTCCATCGACTTAAGTATGGGCGCGTCCGTCCCGCCCCTGCGCTCTCTCTCTCTCTCTCTCTCTTTCTCTAGAGTATACATGCAATCATCATTAGGCTAATGAATTTAAACAGCGGTGTAAACATTGTTGTTGTTTTTAAAATATGTATGTGATAAGTCAACTATTTAAATATTACAAAACGTTTTAATACATTTAGTTACATTCTAATATAACGTTTGATCAAGCCTATATCGGTCTAATATTGTCACGTGTGTAGACTAGGTCTGATAGTCTTTATATAACTGTCTGTTTTTAACACCCTAACCGCCATCTTTAGTAATATTACATGTTTCCTCTACACCTTCAATTGATCTACTAATTAATCCGTCTTTTATAGAAATTAATGGAGTGATTTGTTTGTTGACTAACATCAAAAACGCCGAATAAAATATTATTTTAAAGATTTAACAACATCATTCAGTTAATATAGTTACACGGTACAAGTTTCCCACGATCCATATATAGGCCTACTTATATTTTTGAAGATCTAAGAATAGGGGCCTACCTAAAATCGCACGTTTAGTCAAATTCTCGGTCCTTTTTTCTGTTTTTACACGTTCTATCGATTATGTTTATTTGTTCTGACAATTCCCAATCTTATTAAAACACAGATCCAATTCCGTTTCGTTTTTTTATAGTTCAAAATTTCGTTTCTACTTAACGTAGGCCATCGAAAGAATAAAAAAAACGAAACGAAATATAGATCTATATTTTAATTAGATTGGACAATCCCAACCTATGTTTTATAGTCATATCTCTTTTGTTAAGAAATATATAAACGTTATATTCAAGCTGTCAAATAAACAATGTCGGTTAATGGAGTCTTATTACTAGCATTACTCGTTAGAATAATAAACGATAATAAATAAGACAATTTACTATCTTTAAACATGACTACCCGTCTTCAATTAGCTCAGGTTAAGTGCATAACAGTAGGACGTTGACCCCCAGTTCATCCATTCATTCATTAAACATGACTTACTAAATGAAATTAGATATGGAACTATAATTGATTATCATTATCAATAACTGTATATATTAATCTCCAATCACTATGGTTATTATCATCACTAGTCTCTGTTTATAGACTTGTTTACTTCCAGGCCTTAAACCAACATCAAACATTATGTAGCCTATATCAAATAACCTTTATTTATAAATATATCATTGTATCTATCCGTCCATAGTTTTATTAAAGGCCCAATAACACTCTCGTTGTAACTAAATAATATGTCCCAATCATTATTCTGGTCAACAAATTGTATTATTTTACAATATTCCAATTAATTGATGATTCAAATATCATCTTAACACACCGAATTTTAAAAAATGGAAAAATTTAACTACATGGTTTGAAAAGCTTTACATAAATCTTTTCAAATGTAACTAAGATTTAAAAGTATTTTTGAACCCTCTGGACAAGTAAAATAGGATGTAATGGATAATTTACACAACATGTGGGACACTTAAACAGCTATAGTAGTCAGAATAAGGCTATTTTTTTCTGAACCTGTCAAACCAGCAAGAGTGTCATTGTCCCTTTAATAAATAACACACTATGAATGGTTTTTATATACACATGTACTGTAATCGTCTTTTATCATAACGAGCACAAGATTCTGTTAACATATTTGTTCACTTTCATGCCCTAAACCATCATCAAACATTATGTATATCCAAAAACCCTTTTATTTAAAAAAAATTGTATCCTTTCCTAATTGTATTGATTAATAAAACAATGTGAATAGGTTTGACTATATACATATATTTAAATAAACTAATTGTAATTATAATGTTTTGTTGAAGGGAGAGGGGTGATATGGATCTAGCCTGTTCCCCAATCCTATACTTATTTTTAAAAAAAATATTAGAAAATGAGCAAATAAAGAAGGATATTCACCTGTGAAACAATCAAGGTGATGTAAACATAACGTTAATCTGATTAGTCCTAATCATGGGATGACCAATTAATCAGTGTTCAGGGAAGAAATTGTTGATGTCCAAGGATTAATTTCCTCTTAAGGTAATTACATCATTAGTGATGGTCATTTCTCTAGGCTTTAAGGATCAAACTATTTGACCACCGCCTACACTGTCCACCTGTGTGTTGACCAATCTTGACCACAACTTGATACACGGATTATCCCCTATGTTGATTCACGGCATTAGGAAGTGTTTCTGTCCTCAATAGTGATTCTGAATTTTTTCCCACGAATTTGTAGAATTTGTTCAGAATCCGTTTCTATATCAAGAAGATCAAACATCCCGAAGATATTTTGGTTAAAACATTTGACTTGTAATTTTAGCACCTTCCTACTTTATAATGTTTAATCCCAATCATTAAATCTACTTTTGTTTTAGTTTCAAATCTCATTGTTTAAACCATAAAAAACATCAATCAATTGTAATTTATATCACATGCTTCATATAATTACATGTATTTCATATCATAATACAATAACCAGTTATCCATAATTTACCTACCCAAACGCTCTTAAATCCATTGATTTAAAAGAGAAAGTAATTAGTATTTTTTCTAGTGATAACAACCCCAGTATGATATGCAATTCTACATTTGACGTGTTTCAAATGGAGAGAGAGGTTTTCAATTTTTATTTCAAAAATTCGCTTGTGCGTAGGGGTCTTTCGCAGTGGGAGGAAACCGGAGTACCCAGAGGAAACCCAAGAGGTTGAGAAGGCACCCCCTTCTCCATGTCACATATGCTCACAATAGGGCTCGAAACCACAACCGCAAACCAGAGGTGACCGGACAGCTAGAGGTCGAAGCGCGGCACTCTAGACTACTAGGCTATCCCAACCCCCCATGTTTCAAAGGAGATCCGGGTTTTTTTTTAAATATATATGATATTATTTTATAACATATTTTATCTAATATTAAACTGTATTTTGGACATATATAGATAAAGCTAGTGTCCCATAGCCCATTATGAACGGGCGATGGTCTACTTAATTAAGATTTTAACTGAATTATGATATGTAAATGTACATCGTGTGACACTTTAATAAACACTTCTTCTTCTTCGTCTTCTTCTTCGTAATTGTTAGCGGGCTTCGTACTTGGATCCAAACCAGAAATATTTTGATTTTGTTGAAACTTGTCGAATGAAAATAAATGCATTTATTATAGTATACATCAAAAAATATGAAAAATCAGAATTTAGTGTGATTGTAAATAACATTTAGGAATTGACAAATCTGGGAAAATATCTTTCAAAAGGTTTTGAAACCGCCCCCCCCCCCCCAATATACTTACCATGTCTTCTTCTTCATTTACAATAACCTTTAAAAATATATATTGATTATATATTTTCCAATGGACATGTATCGCATCGCATTGTAACTGATGGAGAGTTAAAAACCCAAGATATATTTGATATAACATTTAAGGCCAAAAGAAAGACGTGCAATAGACAGATTTAGCTCTTACATAGTGCATCTATAACTAATTTAGAGTTAAAGTCGGGGTTTGATTCAATAATTTAGATTCAAAGTCAAACTATGTATGCCCTGTCTTGCGCATGATACCTTTCACAACTGGACCGATTTGATAGTGATCAAAGACATTCATAAACTGTATGATCAAAATTCCATCATTCTGCTGCTATGTTGCATACAGGAATACGAGATTATGCTAAGAATAGAATTTGATTACGAAAATATCCACAAAGTAATTTGTACAGCTTTGCATGGAGATTATAGTCATTTGCTTAGAAACATGAAACCATTATATCTACGTTAGCATTTCAACCGTTTACTATGTGTATATTTACTGATAAGTTTTAAGAGCGGGGAGACTTTTGACAAACATCTATTTTATCTCAATATAAACATTTTGCCACAATCATTAAGCGAAATATATTTATTTTCAATTTAAACGAATTAGAAATGACTTTCAACTCGTCATAATATTAGTACAGTAGTTTCCCCCACCCACGTCATCAAGCAGCAGTGTTATCACAAAAAAATCGGAATCTTTTCGTCATCACCCGGAACGAAACGTAAACAGTTGTACTTCGAGCACAATTGCACAAATAAACATACAGTCGTTTTCATATCACTTTGCTCCCCGACATTTACCGTACATTAGCGCCCGTGTTTTTTCTAATGCCCGATGTATGAATTGTGCGATATCGGACTTCAGAATATACACTCATTCTGTTTACAAAAGCTCAGTGATAGATAAAGGTCTTCTCAACTCGCAGCATTTCATCGTGCCTGCCCTCCCAAATCAAAGAAATAAATATACATTGGGGGACCACACATTCTCATCTATTTGTCCGTATTTCTGGCTTTGAATTCTAGTAGAATGGTTGTATGGTGAGCTGATAGACAATACATGTATGTATTTTACTTATATTTCTACATAACACATAAACTATATATTATAATACGTATGTGTATATTACTTATTTTCCAATATTATACATCTGTAGATATATTTTTATATATATTACTCGTGTATTATACATATATACTATAATATAATGCGTGTATGTGTATTACAATTTCAATATAATATACGTAATTTTACTTATATATCAATATTATACATAAACAACAATACATACACTTATTATAGTTGATGTATGTACAATGTATATATTAAGATTGTAATACACATACACGTATTGTAGTTGATGTATATTAATATACACAATTTACAATATGTGTATGTATTACGTGTACTTTTATTAATATACAATAAGAATAAACAAACATAACGGATGTGGGAAATACGGTTGATAACGATAAGAGGATATTTGTCGAAACGTCGTGTTATTAGAATAAAACCAGTGATTGTATCCCATAAGAATTGTCTTCTGTGTAATGTGTTGCTCGATCGCTAAATGCTACATAGATATTATGCAATAAGATTAGTTGAATTATGTATTAAGTATTTATATTTGATATTTACAAAGGTTAACATATTGTACAGGTGCGATCCAATTTATGAAGTATTTGAGAATTATCGCGATAATATTATTAAAGAAGATGGATATACTGCCTGGTATTACACCTGTCATGTATTCTTTTATATGAAATGAAATGGGGGCTAAGTATCCTATTGGTATGTACCAACGTTAATCATTCGGATGGGACGAGAACCCGAGGTCCCGTATACAAATTGGCGTGCACGTAAAAGATCTCGTAGACCGTATAGTGCCGCTGTCGGGGCAAAATTTCTCTAATAGCTCACTGTATGGTGTATGTCCGTTATTAGCCCAGTCGGCGAAGAACAGTAGGACGTTTAACACCATTTCATTTTATTATTCTAAAAGCTAAGAGCTCATTTAATGTATGACATGATTAGGACAAATAATCACTGCACAGTCATTTCTTCACGGAAGACGTTCGTCTAACTATACGGCAGATATAGCAACTTTATTATTCTGCAGCGTCCCGTTAAAATAATATATCGCATCGTAAATTAGAAGGAGACTTCGACATAAAGCTTAAGTCATTTCGGAACATAAAGTTTTGATCGACTGGTGAATATAAATAGGAAATTAACTGGAGATTTAAGTGAGAAGTCCATTTTGTTTACTATTATTAATTGTAACCTGTCTAAAATTCACCGCGATGTGCATTTGGTGAGGAGGGGGGGGGGTATTGCTAAATGTCGGTGTCCCTTACACACTTGTTAGTGTTTTCTAGTGTCGTTACGTTTACATACGTCATGGCATTCTACACACAGAGACCCATCTACTTCATACTTCGAGAATCGAGCTCTGCATTAATTTGCCGCCATATCCAAAAATTAATAAGATGTTTCGTAATGCGATCTTACTCCGTTTCACATCTGCCATACTACACAAAGTCCGAAAAAACATTTTTTAATTTTATTTAATGACATTCGCTTAATAAGTTAGACAGATCGCAACCCGTAATCAATTATCAGATATTTGACGTATCAGTACTTCATTACTAGCAATCATTAATTTATAATATAACTGACTCAAAATATTTAATCAATGATAATAGTGTATATATTGTATATATTTGTATTCTTATGTTTCTTTGTTTACCTATGAACGAGTGGTTCAAGGTTAATACAGATTTGATTTGATTGATAATAATAACACTACTCGAGACGAACTTATTAATACTCTAATTTAGTTTGTAGAAGATCCGTGATCAGTTATCAACCTCTGACAGTTCAACAGTGGAACTAATGATCTCAGATTATATGTTTGTCAGAATTGATAATATACTTTCATAAAGATATATCTTAATGCGATCTAATGATGGTCTTGTTGATTACTACTCATAGTTTCTGTCAGCGATTCTCGGATTATGTTTTTTTAATGAGAAAAAGACATGGAACAAAAACATCTTTCAATGTTTTTTTGGAAGCATTTTAATGACGTATAGTCATTCGGATGGGCCGAGAAACCGGGGTCCTGTGTACACATCGGCATGCACGTAAAGACACCCTTGACAATTGGAACTTGAAATATTATAAGAGTAGGCCGTAGTGTCGTTAACCGTGCAAAATTATATGGTGTATGCCCTGTTGTGGATTCGCACTTACATTTTCTATTCCTATGACAGTCAGGTTTGTTCAGTAAACCACATAATAATTATTAAGTGACAAAACCAGATTTCATTTAAAGTTCAGCCATTTTGAACGGGTTTTTTTTAAAGTCTATTTTGACATACAGACCATTGAAGCCAAGAGCCTGCCTGACACGTAGACTTGCTTATATTTTCTGAAAATGATCAAGTTTATTTCTATTACAGAATAAATGATTTGATTCAAATAAACGTCTAGTTATATTATTTTCTACAATTTTAAGTGATAGAATAATTATATTACTACATTCGTGAAGAGAATGTGAACATAAGTTCAGTAGTAAAATATCGGTATTTAATCCATAATTTCATGTTTTTATCGTTATTTGACGGTAATTAATCCATATAATTTCATGATTTTATCGCAATGTAGCAGTATTTAATTTCATGTTTTACTAGTAACATAACAGTATTTAATCTACATGTATGTTATAATTTTTTTTTATCGTAATGAAGGGATATTTAATCCATATTATAACATAATTTCATGTTTTTATCGTAATATAGCTGTATTTAACCCATATAACGTAATTTCATGTTTGTATTGTAATATAGCTGCATTTGACCATATTACAAAATTTCATGTTTTATCGTAATTATAGTAATTAAGTGATATTTAATCCACATTTAATCCACATAATCGCATGTTTGTATCGTAATTTAGCCGTATTTAATCCATTTAACATAATTTAATGTTATGATAGTAATATAGCGGTCTCTAATCCATATAATATGATGTTTAATTTTCAAATGTTTAATATTTTCATAATAAATCATAAATATTATTACACGAATCACATTGTGGCTCCTCTTTCAAAAGTTAATTTGCAGCGACGATCCATGGTCGCTGTGTTATGTTTGTGAATGTATTTCCAGTGGGGTTAATTTATTCGATGTTTTCATATCAAACAAGGGTCTCCTATAACGTTGTTTCACCTTTAGATATAGGTTTAATAGTTTAGGAAATTTGTAGGGTGAATAATCCGCATCAATATGATGATTATAAAAGTTTTGAAATTTTAAACTCAATAAATTAGTGTGACAAAAGTCAAGATACACCCTAAAATATAATATACACGAGTGGTGTCTGATTTCTTGATGGAGGAAATGTGAAACTCGTCTAACCGCGTATACAAGTAGATATAGAACTCCTAAGGCGTGTTATCTTATGTGTATTTAATCTTCGAGTTTTTCTGAGACATTTATTCAACGTTGGCTGTCAAAATATTCGCCAAATTTGACTATGATATTCATCGATCCGATCAACGACTGACTAATTAAATGAAGGATACGCGAGACTTGTTATAAAAAGATTTTCTAATCTGTGTTTAGATTAGGGGTGGTCAATTTCTCGTTTCCAAATTTCAAAATAAACATGCCCCTAAACATCTTGGGTGGGCGAAATAATTGTTAGTAATGTTTTATAAACATTTCACTTCTCATCCAGCGTTCTGATTGGCTGAAGCGAGCTAAGTGCTCGGTAACGTAAGAGTAACTGACATTTTCTACACCTTTTGGGACAAAAGAAACTTTTGTCGGTGTTTGCATGTTCATTCATTTATTTAGCTACTAGTAAGTCAACTGGCTATACAAAAACAATAACATATAACAATGGCTGCGATGAGCGTTCTGTAAATACACGGCTTTAAGAGACGGTTTCATCGCCAACAAATGCCAGAAACATTCTGATCGTCTTCCAAGTCGCTTCACTGGTCTTCATTTGTGGAGTTATTTTTTATAGCGGAGAATTGTAGTTTTTTTAAAGTAATAATTAACAGAGGAGGCTAGTCTGAACTTTAACCTGTTAAGGGGCTTGCAGGAGACATCACTGATTTGTTTTAAAACAGGTGCGCTGGAATATCTCATTTTAATGAATCATAAAAGACTTAAGATTGATTTTGATTTAATTTGATGATTAACATAATTTTTAGATTTTTATTAACATAATTTTAGGTATTGATTAACATAATTTTAATTGTAGACTTATTTTATTACAGACTGTTTTGGGTTGCGGATAATCAAGAAACATGCAGAGCCTATATCCGGCCTTTGGCGCCCCGGCTTATCCATATGGACTCTATTACAATCCGACTTTGGACATCAACAGAGCTTATGCTATGAAAATGATCGAAGATCTCCAAAGACGAGAACAGCCACAGAAACCACCGTACTCCTACATCGCCTTAATAGCAATGGCCGTAAAAGCCGCGCCAGACCGAAAAGTCACCTTAAACGGAATCTATCAGTTTATTATGGAACGGTTTCCGTATTACCATGACAACAAACAGGGATGGCAGAATTCGATCCGACATAATTTGAGTTTAAATGACTGCTTTGTGAAAGTTCCACGAGAGAAAGGGAAGCCCGGTAAAGGAAATTACTGGACCTTGGATCCTAAATGTGAAGAGATGTTTGAAAACGGAAACTATCGTCGTCGGAAGCGAAGGGTTAAAGGAGTAGGTTGCAGACTCGGTGACAACTTGAGTGACAGATCGGACGGTGCTGAAACTTCATCCTCTTGTGATCTAGATATCAACTATAAAAGTGTCGATCAGTTGTCACTGACGAATGAAACCAACAACAGTAGTGAATTTCAGGATGATGAAATTAAGCCATCAGACGACAGCTTGAGTCCCAGGGCAGAACATTCGCGTGTTGTAAGCGAAGATTTGGAAGGAACAGCCCCTCTTGCAGCCTCTACCCCAAATTCATTAAAACGTCCAGCAGTATTTAGCATTGAAAGCATAATTGGTACGAGTAATCGTGTCCACACGTCCCCAATAGAGCAAACCAGCAAGCGTGCCCGGAAAGAAGAAAAATCGACAAATGATATTTTTGACAAAATTCCAAGTCCGCCACCAAAAGTCGTTGATTTGAAATCTATGCCTACTTCTCTACCGGTGTCACTTATACCAGGACTGTTCGAATCGCAATTCGAATTTCAAAGATCTATGTTAAATGGTATAAGTTCAGCGAGCAATAATATGTTAGATCTAACAGGGGGTCGAGCAGGGATCGCCAACTATCCCTTTCCTCTTAGTGTTAACGGTTTGAACTATGGACAGTTTGGTCCTCGAAGCGTTTCGCATCCATACAGTGCTTGGAGTTCGCTACCTTCACTGCAGTCCCATCTCCGATAACAGTTCCTGGTGCTTTAATTTGGATATAATGTGAATAGATAATTTAAATATAACCGGTTAAAAATAACATTACAAACTCACTGTGAAAAAAATGTTATTTTGTGTACAGATGTGAAAATCTATAATATTATTAGATTTTATAAAAACATTGATTAAAAAAACAGTATTAAGAACAATAATCAAGTAAACTTGGCTGAGCAATTTATTATGCAAAATCAATATGCAATTATCTTTATTGTATGCATTTATTATCAGTATATTTACATTTTTTTATTTTGTTGATAACAGTATTTGTAATATTAACATAATTATAACATTTGTTATTATTTTGAAAATTTTAATTTTTATTCTTTTTAAAAATTATATTGTTCATAACTTTTTACAGATTGAATTTGATATCCCTTCTACGGTAAATAGTAGAATAAAATCAATATATTCATTTGATAGATTACTCAAAAAATGTTTGTTAAATGTTTCTACAAATTTAATTTAATGTCATTTCTATGGTAAATAGTAGAACAAATTCGATATATTACTGACATTAATTTGTTACTTTACCCAAAAGAATGTTTGTTAATGTTTGCTAAGGAAAAGAACTTCGTGCTAATATTCTACAAAATAAATTAAATTTCCATGTTACAGTAAACACTAGATAGATTAAGATCTACATATTGTTTAATTTTTTAAAAAGTGTTTATTAAGTAAAATGTCTTCGTACGAACCTTTTTACAAATTAAATTTAATTTCCAATTTACAGTAAATACTAGACCAAGATCAGTATTTTGTTGCTATTTAATTTAGTACATTACTCAAAAAATGGTAAAGTGGTTTGTTAATGGTTTATCACGGTTTATAACGTGATAAGTAAAGTGTTTACAGTGTCATCAAAACAATCATTAAATCAATTAACTCTACTTGATCAGTCGCCTTAATTATACTAATCAATGAGTAATAGTTAATTAATGGTGACTAATAAAAATATCACAGGTAGCCACATTGCTGGCATTATGTTCATAATCATCATTCTGCACCTATAAATTGCTCCATGGCATCACTGTGTGACATCTCCCGAGCCCGTTTGTCTAATTGTATTGAATGACGTAAAGCACACAAAGATGGCATATTTCAATTAGCGAATATGAATGACGTTTTACACACTTTTTGTTAATTTATGTAACCGTTAACTTTACTTTCATAATATTATTTTATGTCATGGCGTTTCTAAATATTTCATGACATAATACAAGAAATCAGCAATGTGACTTACTCGATTAAGATAAATATTATCCTTCCATTATTCTGTATTTCAATTATAATCCATTGTCGCTAATCAAATCATCTTGGTTTGACTTCGCTTGTTATATGAAAACTTAGATTATTTTTTTTTTGTAAAATGTAGAGATGTATAAAATACATTTTTGTTACAGGTATATTTTGTTACGAAAATCATTTACAATAATTATTGTAAAATAAAAAGTATTTAACAAAATATAATGAATCTTTGTTTTTTATTGTAAAATATGATTGAGGCTAAATGTACTTAAAGTTTTTGTGTGGTATCCTAATCGATTGAAAATCCAATACTGACATCAGCATGAAGTAGGTATTTAAGTCTGATTAGCAATTCCAACCGAAGTACGTAGGATGGTTTTTGATCGAATATAAATAGTCTTATGAAATTCTATATTGTTGACTTCAGAGTAATTCATACGAATTAATCCAATTCCCATTTTATTAAGAAACGTTCATTAACTCCAAAAAAAGGATTTACGGGAGGTTGTCTGCTACCTTACTAAATTAAATGAAATGGGGTTAAACGTCCTACTTTTTTTTCATCCACTGTGGCTGGTCCCAAATAACCATCGGAACTTGACTGGCTTGGGATAATGGCCACGTATCTGTCAAAAAAAAAAATAGGC
Source organism: Patella pellucida (assembly GCA_917208275.1). NCBI lineage: Eukaryota > Metazoa > Mollusca > Gastropoda > Patellidae > Patella > Patella pellucida. The sequence continues at coordinate 73,203,207 of OU795039.1, forward strand.
TTAGACCGTTGATTAAAGAGTCCTAATAGAGTGAGATGCAATGCCGACGAGACGAATTTGACTTGGCTTTATATAATGACCCGGACCAGAAACTCGACGTGGAATATTAAGGGCCCAACGTGCTTATGTTTATATTTCATGTGGTGAATAGCAAATCATGGCTCGTACTAGTATTATACAACGTTTTTGGATATATTCCTCCTTATTTTTAGTTTTATTTTTTGTGCTAAGTCTGTATCACTACGGACATGGGGCCGGTTACTCAAAGCTCCGTTTTCTTTTAACGATCCGTTAACTTTAACGGAGAGAAAGATTGTTCCGTGGTGTAAAATTTTTCCTACAGATTTATGCTAGTATGTCCGTTACCAAGATATGTCCGTTAAGAGTTAACGGATCGTTAAAATAACTTAGTTTTGAGCAACAGACCCCTTGCCATACAAAACAGTGGGCGTTTACGGCTTATTGCGGTCTTGTCCGTAAATTTGTCTGGTGTAAGTGTTTGTGTGTGGCGCAACCCCCATACTTGTGTATGACAGGGGGTAAGACTTGTCTGCTTAACCTCCTGGTTACCTCCTCTGCTAAAAGACCCCCCCCCCCCCTACGCACAAGTTGATTATTAAAATGAAATTGATGACAGGAGACCACCTCACCCAGCTTACCCTAATTGAAAATTGCCGCAAACTATGTTTTCTAAAATGAAGTGGGGCTTAAGGTCCAACTTTCTTGCTCCATCCTACCTAATGAAGAGATGGGCCAGGGAATAGCGTGAAATGGGGGTTTAACGTCCTCTTGCCCCGAACTATGTCATTTCGAGACTAACTTAAGGTTTAATTTTATTTCAATAATTCGCTTGCGCGTAGGGGGTTTAAGCAGTTGGAAGAAACCGGAAAAAACACACGAGGTTTGACAGGCGACCCTACTCCTTGCCACGCACAACCGGATGAAGAGATGATTATGTGTTTAAACATATAACAATGCTGACTACTCATTGTGTCACATACACTGCTAGTTGGCCATCATTACTTTATTAAAGATTAGAAAAAAATCAATTTTTTTGGATGATAAGTTTGTCGATTCTAACACATAACTCCCCCCCCCCCCCCGCCATTAGAAAAAAAATCTATTGATAGTGATGTTTGTCACGTCCACCCAATGCGCAACACGTCACATATATTTAGAACGTTTGCATTGATACAAATGAAATGAAATGGGGTTTAACGAAATTATAATGGATTGCGTATCGCATGAAATTCAAGAATGTGGGATTTTAATGTTAAAATAACATTGTCTCTATTACGAAGTTATGAAATAAAATAATATTCTCAATTTATTTTCCCGATTTTCTATGAATTAAATTGAACGAAAACGGTTGAAATAAGTAAGTCCTTTAAAGATAAATTAAATTTAATGTCTTTTTTTGTTTCGTTTTATTTACTTGTAGCTATCCATTTCTAATTAAGTCAAAAATATTAATTTTTTTAATATACCTAATTTCTGACGACTGGTCCCCTCTGCCCGTCACTTGATATGATATGCGTTGTTTATCTTTGTCCGCGGGTTTGTCTTTACTTATTTAATTCAATAAAATAATATATGTTAAAATGAACAATTAATTACTTGTTTTTAAAAAAAAAAACTATTCATGATTTGAACAATTGCTTTGTTTTTATATATAAAAAATCCCCAAATGTTGACAATACCATTTATTTTTGCTCCATTATTAAAAACAAATCTTTGTGGTTTCTTTCTTGAATGTCCGTGGGTTCGTGTTGTTAGTTTTGTTTAGTCTGTAGTGCGGTCCTCCCGTACTATTATAGATCTATATGATATATTGTTTGTGAGCCATTTATTGATAAGAAAACCTAAATATAAAGTATATTACATAAACTATTAGGGAAAATTAATTAATTTTATCGACACAATTTTTGAGAAAATTAATTACTCACTTAAAGTGTTCACATAACTATCAAATTTTGATGGAATTTGCCTACACCAATTATAATTATTTTACCGAAATAAAATGAAATTGGGTTTTACGTCCTAGTGTTCTGCTTCTATACTGGGCTAATGAAGACGGGCATACGCCATACAGTGTGCTATGAGGGAAATTATGCCCGAGCAGCGGCACTATGGCCGAATTGCAACTGGCAAGGGATCTTTTACGTGCACTTCAATGTATACACGTGACCTCGGTTTTCCGTCCCATCCGAACGACTAGACAGCCTGTCTTTGTCAGACCCTCCGAAGTTCTTAATATGGTGCAGGACAACCGCACTACAGACAAATCAAACCTGCATACAAGACAAACTACACAGGCATTGCAAAAAATAAACTAAAAAGATCTTTTATTGAAATAAATGGAGCCAAAATAAATCATATTATTAAAATTTAGGGACTTTTTATTTATGAAAAACAAAGCAATTGTTCAGATCATGAATAGTATTATTTAAAAAAGTAAATAATTGTTCATTTTAAAATATATTAATCTATTAAATAGATGCATTATGTTTCTTATATCAGTAAAAGCCCGTCTCGACTTAAGGTTAACTGTTAATAAATTGATGTAGAATTTGTACACAATGGGTGATAAATCTAACTTGTTTAACATATATTACAGCAATCTGTTTACACCCTGGTGGTTATCATTGGTGTTACTGTTACCACCTTGAATACACCAAGTTTAACGTCCACTTCCACCTAGGGTGATATCGTAGACAAAGGGGGGTAATTATCCTGCATGTTTATGAACTAAATGAAATGGGGTTTAACGTCCCACTTGTCTGCGATTATATGGACTAAGCTCTGATCCATAAATATATCGGTGATGAAAAACGTTTAGGCTGAGTGATCAAATTCCATAAATTGTATGGATTAAATGAAATGGGGTTTAACGTCCTACTTGTCTTCAATTATATGGACTGAGTTCAAGTCCATAAATATATCGGTGACAAAGAAACAGTTTAGACTGAGTGATTAAATTCCATAAATTTGATGGACTAAGCTCTAGTCTATAAATATATAGGTGACAAAAAAATGTTTTGAATGAGTGACCAAATTCTATTAATTTTACGGACTTAACTCAAATCCATAAACGTATCGGTGACAAAAAAAACGTTTAGGCTGAATGATCAAAAACCATGCATTTTATGGACTTCACTCAAGTCAACAAATATATCGGTAACAAATTTAAAGAAGCTTGGGTTGATCAAATTCCTTGACAAAATAAGATGAAATGGGGTTTAATGTCACACTTTTCCACAATTTTATAGACCAAGATCTAATCCATAAAGATCTCGTTGACAAAAAAAGTTTAGGTTAATCACGAATGGAAAGAAAGGAAATGGGGTTAAGCGTCCTACTCTCCGTCTACTTTATGGACTGAGCCGAAGTCCATAAAGATCTCGATGATAAAAACAGCGTTTCAGCTGATTAAATTCGCGTCAAGGAAATCATCGCAAGGATATAATGGACAGATTCTGCTTCAGAGTTATTTCCTTGACAAATTGAAGGTTAGCTAAAAAAAAAAATTAAAAAAATGAAAATGAATAATGTTTTAAAATATGAAAAAAAATAATAAGTTATGGTAATACTCTTTGAATGAGATATTTCCACACATCCTTTTTCTTTCCTTTGTTCAATTCATACTTAAAATCAAATAACACACTTTTATGGAATGACAATTACTATGGTTTATTTCATTGCGACGTTTCAACAAGATTTCACAAGTCGTAATCAAGCATATACACAAATAAATATAAAAGTGTGTTATTTGAGTTTGCTCTAATTACTAAATGACATTCAAACCATACTTAAAATATTATATGTATAAATGCATAAGCTGAATTATTGAATAAAAGGACAACATTTCTGACAATGTTAAAAAAATCTTATAGAGATAACATGAAATATATAATTAATGATTAAATAAAATTCGTTTAATTTATTTCACGGTATAGCTTTGTAATGGTCATGATTCAACATCATAGCAAAACCTTCACAAAGCACACAAAAGTTAATCCTAAATAAATGGAAACTAATTTTATTTAAAATGGACAAAGGCTTCCTTAAAAAAACTAAAAAAATAATAATGTGAGATTTAAAAATATATTTGCTAACAAACAGATTTGTTTTGTGGAATGTGCTTCCAAAATCGTGGGAAACTGGTCTGGAATCGCGTTGAATTTAATACCTTAAAATGATATGTTATCGGTAACTTTGATGTGGGATAACAAATTAGCGAGAACATTGGTGTTGAGTGAACGGATTAAGGAAGCCAAAAATCGGATTTTCGTTTGGTTGTTTAGATTGTGTAAGGAAGGGTGATGTTTTTGACAATTCTATTATTGCTGAGCAAACACTTTAATGTATTTGATCGTTAGGAGTAAGGTCAGACGATTTTGCATTACGTAGAACTACGTCTATCACTTCCTTTATTACTTGTGGGTTAAATGTAAAAGGCGGATATCCCATTTACCTAAGAAGGGAGGTAAAACCAAAAGCCCACTTAGTCGGTGACTCAATCAATATTGTCACACCCCTCCTACGTATATTGTTAAATTATATACGGTTTTAATTGAAATAAAATCTAAAATGAAAGTTTGATAAAAGCTGGCATTATGTAAGAGCTAAATCGGCCTATTGCAGGTCTTTCTTTAGACCTTAAATGTTATCTAAATTATTAATTAGACATTAATTAACTCCTCAAGACTTGACTGCAATGAGCTCTCAATGCCATGTTAGCATGCAATATTAATTGTATTTGAATACTTTTTATTGTGGATGAAATAACTGTATTATTGGCTAACCGAGGATTTGTTTATTAGCGTAATTACGGTAGTAATGACGATCAAGGTTAGCCTAAAATCTAATCGCTAGCCAGCGTGAACCAGAATATTATTATTTAATGCCCCTTTAAATTATACTGTTGCAGAGTATTGTCATATTGAAGTTATAATACACTTGTCTATTCCCGCTTTTAAAATATTAAAATGAGAAATGAAATTAGTGGAATGATTGGATTGATGTCTTTGTATGCGATATCACACTAGACGAAAGCGTACGCCAACGTCATACTGGTAGTATTAGTTATGGTTGTTTATAATAATCTACACCCGTTTTTAACACATTAAATTCAAACATAAAACCAGTCAAATTATTATTCATGTCTGCAATATTACCCTCGATGGATACGAACGCCAATCCCCTGTTAGTAGAGAGAGGGAGAGAAATGGCGTTTAACGTCCACTCGACACACACTAGATGGTTTTAATTTTATTTAAATAATTCGATTGCGCGTAGTGGTCTTTAGCAGTGGGGGGGGGGGCTGATGAACCCGGAGAAAACCCACGAGGTTGGACAGGCAACCCTACTCCTTGCCACGTACAACTCCCCTACTAGTAGACGTAGTAGTAGTAGTTGTTGATGTTCATAGGGATGTGTGAAAATTCTTTTTTAAAAAATATAATTTGAATACAACCGTACATTATCATTACTTTTCGGTAATCTACGATTTATCTTTTTCTTGATAATTTTACATATATTTTGACATTTTGTCCAAGTCGTTCGATGATTGCGAAAATCCATTTCGTTCTTTTACCTACATTTTCAATTTTAAAAATATTAACAAATTCATTCTTCAAAAATTAAAGGAAGTCATATATGGATCGTGGGAAACTTGAATCGTATAACTATATTAACTGAATGATGTTGTTAAATCTTTAAAATAATATTTTATTCGGCGTTTTTGATGTTAGTCAACAAACAAATCACTCCATTAATTTTTATAAAAGACGGATTAATTAGTAGATCAATTGAAGGTGTAGAGGAAACATGTAATATTACTAAAGATGGCGGTTAGGGTGTTTAAAACAGACAGTTATATAAAGACTATCAGACCTAGTCTACACACGTGACAATATTAGACCGATATAGGCTTGATCAAACGTTATATTAGAATGTAACTAAATGTATTAAAACGTTTTGTAATATTTAAATAGTTGTACTTATCACATACATATTTTAAAAACAACAACAATGTTTACACCGCTGTTTAAATTCATTAGCCTAATGATGATTGCATGTTGATAGAGAGAGAAGGTGAGGGGGGACATTTGAGTCGAGTCTGTTTCTTAACCACCAAAATGTTATATTTATCACATTTATTTATCACAACAACAGTGTTTACTACGATTCAAATTAAAGGCTCAGATCGTCAAGTTCCAAGACAACAGTAACACATATGCACAATACTTGTCATGATATATAGAGAGAGGGGAATGGGTTTAACGTCCACTCGACACAAACTAGGTCATTTCGGGACTAACATATAGTTTAATTTTATTTCAATAATTCGCTTGCGCGTAGGTGTCTTTAGCAGGGGGAGGAAACCGGAGGACCGAGAGAAAACCCACGAGGTTAAAAAGGTACCCCTTCTCATTGTCACATACAGAAATATGAACGAACCATTTTAATATAAAGACATTTTTATGTAGTTAAGACTCATCCTTAATATAGAAGTAGCAATTGACACGTGTAAAAAACACAAAACTATCATACGGAACACAATTATTACTGTTTTAATTAAACGAGTAAATGTAATTGTGTTCCATATTATGGTTTTTTATTTATTATATGAACTATTTTAATATAAATATGCCGTCTTCAATTAGCCCAGGTTAAGTGCTTAAGCGTAGGACGTTAAACCCCATTTCATTAATATAAAGACATTTGTAATCACGTAATTGGGCTCCCGTGAATATATGTAAAATATTTAAAAAGTAAATTATTATGAAAACGATAGCGGAATTATTATAACTTAATTTGTGTAAGACACACAAAGTGGAGATGTGAAATCAATAGGCATAAACTTTAAATGGCCACAAATAATTAATCGATTTGAGTAATGTCTGGACTCAATAAAAGTAGGCATAATATGTAGCCATTATGGTGTCATGTTGGGACTTTAATAATTCATAAACACAAGTAAAGGACCCTCTTATCCAGTGGTTACTCACATGTTTAGTAACCAATCAAACACTCCGGACTGTGACACATTACTGACGCAGTGCTTTGAAATCGTTAGCGTGATTGAAGGAATGTAAAATTCTAGAGGAAGTTGCAACTTGGCCACATCCCTGGCATCATTACTTCGTTTGATTCATCCCGATCTTTAGAGAGGGAGAGAGGGAGAGAGAAATGGGGTAACGTCCACTCGACACATACTAGGTCAGTTCGCAGCTAACATATTATGGTTAAATTTTATTTCTATAATTCGCTTGCGCAATTTGGGTCTTTAGCAGTGGGGGGGGGGGAACTGGAGAAAACCCACGAGTTTGAATATGTGGCCTTACTCCAGTCACACACAACCGGGGATTCGTAACCAACCTTTTAACTTCATAACAAGATTCACTCACTTGTAAATAATTTGAAGAATGAAGACTGGTATTTTATTAAATAGGCCCCTATGTAAACCAACAATAACGGATTTGTTGTTAATCTTTAATATCACGAGAAAAAAAATACATTTTTGTAATTACAAGCCGATTCTTTGCACTTCCGGGCGAAATTGAATTCATATTTCACCGAAAAGTGGCAAGATGGTTTCCTTTAGCACGAGAACCTCCATACCAGATGTTCGAATCTTTTAAGAAGGTCAAACTTAACCTAATCTCGATCAGAAATCCTTACCACATTTCGGCGATGAGGATAATTTAAATCAGAAGTGATTATAATCTTATTTGAAAGTAGGCGGTTGTTTAGAAATGGGTATATGATGTAAATAGCTGGTTTAAATGCGAGTGGTCCACGTGTGTGGTAACTGTCCGTTACGTACATCACATATTCTAACCATAATAAACTAGCCTTATAGATTGTGTATTGCTCTAAACACTGGTGTATATAGTTTAACTAATTGTCTTATCTTTAAATATATTTTATACCCCAGTATCGTTTATGTATCTTAACAAAAATCAGTCACGTTCTTCTATCTTGGTACATTTTCATAAGTGGACTCACTCCATGATCAGTCGGTTTCATTACCGCTTGAAATGCGTTAATGCACGTGGCTGAAATATCCAAGTTTAGAATTACAACCAATCCCTCCCCTCCCACCCCTCAAGATTATTGTGATCCGTCACAAGTCGAAAACGTAAAATGGTTATAGATGGACCTTTGTGCACACTCTTCAATGAATTCCAATCGTCCCATCCAAATGTTTAGACACTGTGCTTGGTCGGCCCACAGTGCTGAACCACTAACAAGGGACAAACTATGTTGTAAAATCCCAAAAGTCTTTCTTGGCCAACACCGGGATCGAACCCCAAACGTCTTGGTTACTGAGCCGTTGTCTTACTCAATGAGCCACCGGAGCTCACCTGGAAATTAATTCAGAATTCAGAGCGAATCCCACATATTTTTCATTAAAAAAATCAGAAAATATGCAGGATTGCCGAACTGATGTCAGTAAACGATCCACCAAGGAGTATAGGGTCGCCTGTCCAGCCTCGTGGGTTTTCCCCGGGTCCCCCCCCCCCACAGCTAAAGACCGCAACACACAAGCGAATTATTGAAAAAAAATTGAACCATAATATGTTAGTCCCTAAATGACCTAGTTTATGTCGAGTGGACGTTAAACCCCATCTCTCTCTCTCTCTCTCTCCCTCTCTCTCTCTCTCTCTCTCTCTCTCTCTCTCTCTTTCTCTCCCCCCCCCCCCAAACTATCTCTTGTAAAACATGGTTTTTATTTGAAAGGCGGTTACTTTAAGAGAATTTAATCAAATCTGACTTTTATAATTATTTCTTATCTAGTACTGTAAACTCTAGAACAAGCCATACTCTTTTCATTGAAAAACTCACAATTCCATGCAGTCTAATAATTTAACTTGAGGAATGACATTCCAAATAAACAGGGAGTTGGTGATAAAAGCAAGGTGGTAATCTTTAGGGCGGGTAGACAGATATATCACATACTGATGACATTTTACAATATATAAACAAAACGATGGTCTTGTTCCAAAACCTGCGTCCTATTCCTACAATTTGAAAGGTGGCACGCTGCGGGAAGGGAACCTTTTGGTAGGCGGTAGTAGTCTGGAATACTCCGGTCGTTTCAAGCTCATATTCGACTGATATTAAGTTTATTTTCATTTCGGTACTATAAATCGAGACTGATAGGAAACGATGTCAATGCAGACTATCAAATGTTGGCATCACCTTGGCGTGGCGACGACTGAATTTTAAACAACAACCGATGACTCCCGAAACTTGCGGAAGAATTGCACTGACACCGACATGTGTGGTCTTACGCAATATTGCACCAATTGCTCTTACTGGTTCAAACAGCTGTTGGTATGGGAGATATACTTATTTCTACAGCACCGTATCTCACTCGGTTTATTATCTCTATTAGAAATCTGATTGAAAACAAATAAAGGTTCAATAGACACCATGCCTGCAACCATCCTGCATCCCTGTGTCTTAAAGCTATATAAAGGACCAGAATGACATTCTGAATAACGGTAAATTGGGTTTTCCTGACATATGTATCGTCTTTAAATATATTGTAAGACAACAAATGGCTGGGTATTAAATGGCCATTAGTTATTTTAATGATTTTATACATTCATTAAAATAACAATAAGGAAGTTTTAGGAGAAAATAAATGCAATGCAACTATAGATTTTTTTGGTTTTATGATGTTGTGTTTTGTTTTTCCGGTCAGACAAAAGATAAACAATTTATCTGTCTGGAGGAAGAATGAATGGAGTAGGAACTGATGCTGGTGCCATACCCTTTTTGAACTATCCTTTTCAACCGCTTCAAGGAAATGAAGCTGAAACTTAATCTTTTGAAGCTCATCTCATCCCGCTTCTGTTTGTTTGTGTGTGTGTGTGTGGGGGGGGGGGGGGTAGCACATGTGCGCTGTATCATAAGGTCTATCATTGAGTCAACTGGCGCGGTTTCGATTCCCAATAGGAGCAGAACAGTAGGACGTTAATCACTATTTCATTTCATTTCATCTCTCATTTTTTTGTGTTCTTGAACGGAATTGTTTCATTTTTCAATTATTTATTTATTACAATATTTATTGTGTTGTGAATTTACATCACTGCAGTTAACCAACTATCAGTGCCTATCTTAGGTACATGTACATGCAGTTTCGATAAACAGAGAAGGGGGTTGGACGACTGAATGGTTAGCACAAGGGGCGTTATATCATAAGGTTTGTCATTGAGTCAACTGGCGAGATTTCGATTCCCCTCTGTACGTTGGGGGATCACGTGGCTAAGTGGGTAAGGTGCTGGCTCGCTTGCCCGGAGGTCGGGTGTTCGATCCCTGCATTGGCCGAGAAAGTTCATGTCGATTTTCCGGCGTGGTTTCCCCTTGCAGTGATGCAGACTGAGGGCCTGACAAGGACAGCTGCTTAGTCGTTCGGATGGGACGAAACCCAAGGTTCGTGTACACATTGGCGTGTACGTAAAATATCCCTTGGCAGTTGGAATTCAGTTGCTGCCAGGGCAAAATTTTCCCCATAGCACACTGTATGGCGTATGCCCGTCTTCGATTAGCCCAGGTTAGGTGCGGAAGCGTAGGACGTTAAACCCTATTTTATTCATTCATTCCTTTGTACGTTCCAAGGGTCATCTGTCCAACCTTCTTGTGGATTTTCTCCGGTCCTCTAGTTTCCTCCACCCACTCTCTCACTCCTCCCCCCTACCTTTCTCTCTCCCTCTCTTTCATTCCTCGTGTTATTATAGACAAATATTAATTGATCAAACAAGTGCACGTGACCTTGAAATGTATCTTATATTCAACCCACACTGATACTGGGCCACGTCACATCGTTAATAAATTACGTCACTCAATATTGTTCTTTCAATATTTCTATGGGCGGATTAAACAATAGCACTCGTTAAAATCCTTATTTGGTCAACTCAGAAGCGATAAGATTTGGTTAATAATTAATATTATTCAATTTCCGCTGTTCAATGAGTTCAAATTCATGTTGTAGGATTGCAGATGATTCATTGAATGTCGACGGGTTTAAGTTTGGGTGTGGGAATTGTAGGTTTTTTTTCTTTCAATGATTTCTAGATGATTATTATTAGTTTTAGAAGTGGTAGTTTCCCTTAAACAATGCTGAACACCCCTTCATTACAATCTAACCTTCCGGTATCTCGAACTTGTTAGGTAGCAATCGATTTTAAACATTACCAATTCATTGACAAATCCGGATATAAATAATATATCTGCCTCAAAAATATAACTGTATTTTACACAACGCCCAGCTCAACGCAATAGTTTTAGTAAGTCTTATCTAATGAAAGAGAGAGAAATTGGATTTAACGTCCACTCGACACAAACTAGGTAATTTCGGGACTAACATATTTTGTCTTTAGCAGTGGGAGGAAATCAGAGGGCCCGGAGAAAACCCACGAGGTTGGACAGAAAACCCACGAGGTTGGACAGAAAACCCTACTCCTTGTCACATACAACCAGCGATTCTAAACCACGCCAGTTGACTCAATGATACCGCGCGCACGTGCTAACGAAAAGGAATACTCTATTTTTGTGTTGGTACGTAAACCGTTAAAGCGAGAATTTAATATTTTCCAAGAAAGTCAAAACATAATTATTCCTATGTCTTTTGCTCAATAGGTTATTAACTCACTATTATACGACCATGGGCATTATTTCCCACCCTTAAAAATCATTGAAACCGGAAATCATGGAAACAAGATAGTTTAAAGGGACAATAACACTCCTGCTGGCTTGACAGGCCCAGAAAAAGAATAGCCTTATTCTAACTACTAGTGCCCTGGGCCCTGTTTCACAAAAACTTAAATCTCCTTAAAATCATTGTAAACTAAAATTTCATCCTAACTTACAATAGAAGCGTTTCACAAAACGATTTTAAGCATTGTAGCTAAAATCCACTAAAATAATATTGTAAGTTACAATTGTATCCTAACTTAAAATAGTGGCGTTTCACAAAACTATTTTAAGGACAATTTTAACTAAAATCGATTGTAACTTAGGATAGCTGTCACCCTCTCCTAACTTACAATCACGACATTAACAAACATTGATTAGAGCTACATTGTTTGATTTATTGCGACATACAGATATAATTGGCACATAATTTTAACATACAATCATTCACAAAAACAATTTGCATTCAATTTCTTTTCATAGTAGGCCTATGGGGTATACAGCTACGATCCACCCGTTTATTTTATTGTAAGGCAATTTAAGCATTGGATGGCGCCCCATATTAGAACTCCAAGAAAAAACCCACCCAAAACGCCAGTAAACTAACTACACACTAAAAGAAAATTTATATCCAATGTCATGGAAAGAAGAGCCCTCTTATTTATAAAGAAAATATCTTCGTGTTTAATATGGCCAATTTCTTGGTATTAGAAGGCCTAAAGGCCTATAATACTAGACATGCCATAATATGTAGTATTTACTCATGTTTTTGGGGTTATGATGATTAGTATAAAGATAAATCAATAAACACAAATGTGTTTATTCAAAAATGTTATAGGCCTATTTGAAATTAAATTTTAATATCATAAATTTATTATAATTTCTTAATGAAGTTACGTTAATAAAACAACATCAATAAAAAAATAGGCTCCAAAACTATTTTATCTTGGGAAAAACTCATTTAATTGAGTAAGATAGATAGACTCTTTTGCATTTTTAAATTTTCATTGAAATGGTCTATTAGAATGACATTTATAATCTAGGCATCGGAACATTGCCTATTTGGCGTATTAATTTCAAAGTTGATAAATACTTTTAAACTTTGAGTGACACATATCAAAATATGTTTGTGAAAATTCTCAAAAGTTTCTTTTGTCCAAATTACTATAAAAATTCGAAATTCAAGCGCTTTAGTTTATCGATACGATACACATTACTTCTATTGAAGCCTGCGAGGAAATCAAATGCCAAGTTCAAGGTCAACCCACCAATACATTTCGAAACTAATAATACGCAATTAACTCATTTATTTCATCTCTCTACGACTTTCTGACCATGTGCAGACATTTCTACAACGTATGAAACTCTCCCTATTGATAATGTAACAGTTAATTCAGTTTGTCAACAGTTTTCAGTTTCGAAGCGTATTTGCTTTCACCGTAAGTACCCGCAGCGGAAATCTGCACTGCGCGGGCGCAAGCGATTTTAACTAAAATCTATTAAAATTGCATTTTAAGTTACAATCGATCTTCGTGAAACGCATAAAATTTAAAATCTCATTTTGATTTTAGTTAAAATCGATTTTAAGGATTTTAGTTTAAGTTTTCGTGAAACAGGGCCCAGAGCCTTATATATAAGGCTCTGCTAGTGCCCTACTTGTTGCGTAAATTATCCATTACATCCTATTTTACTTGTCCAGAGGATTCGAAAATATTATTTTAAAATCTAATCAACCATGTAGTTGAATGTTTTCAATTTTTTAAATTCGGTGTGTTTAGATGAAATTTGTATCATTAATTAATTGGAATATTGTACAAAAGTACAATTTGTTGACCAGAATAATGATTGGGGCACATTATTCAGTTACAACAAGAGTGGTATTGTATGGAAGACCAAATGGGACAATATTCATGATTCTTGTTTCTACATTCCAGTTTGAACATTTTAGACATGAACTCAACATTCTAAACTAATGATTCTTGTTTCTACATTCCAGTTTGAACATTTTAGACATGAACTCAACATTCTAAACTAATGATTCTTGTTTCTACATTCTTATGTCAGCATTTAATGCACACAATCATCATTTTAAACAAAAAAATATGACTTTATGTTTCATTTTCGGCGTTTTATCGATAACTTCTATATATCATTAAATATTAAAATTAAAAAATAATTTCTTAATTCTACACGACAAAGAAATCAATTCATTGGTTTCTGAAAGTATCTAAAACCAAAATCTGGAATTTGAACTCTTATGAAAATATTTTCTACGTTTTAAAAAGTCTTGAAGTTAAAATGTTCAAACTGGAATGTAGAAACAAGAATCATGAATATTGTCCCATTTGGTCTACATCAACATTATTACACCAGAGGGCGCTAGATCGAACACAATTTGGCGACCTATTCAGCTAGCGACCTATTCGACCGAACCAGCTGCATGGTGCCTGGTTCGTTTGCCCTGGTTCTTATATCACCTAAGTTGGGGCTATGGGGTGCCACCACAGGCACGGATCCGGGGGGGGGGGTAAATGCCCCTCTTACAAAATCTACCGCCCCATATGGCGCCGTGAAAAAATCGACCATATAAAAAAATAAAGCCACTGGGCGCTCAGTGACTTGGTAACTGATGTTGTTAGTTTAACCATGTAAAATATGTCAAAACAGTGTTTACACACTCCCTATCGCGCTACATCGGATTTGTTAGGAGTGCTCAAATTGGTAGACGACCAGTAGGCTCGTAGCATGGCCCACCGGGGCCTGTCCAGCAGCATCAACCCCCGATCCTCTTGTCTTGATACCATACATGCTTTGTATATAACTATTGTGATGTGTGTCGGTCTGCTGTCACCACACTCACGCAGGGCCGTCAGGGCCTGATTAACCATGGGGCACCATGGGGCACAGGCCCTAGGGCCCCCCACATTAGGGGGCCCCCCACAAATGTTTTTACTACGATTTTTGTCTTCAGCACCCCTAAAAATCCATGGAAAGATATATTCAAAGACAAAACAGCAAATAAATGGCCTGGTTGTCTGGTTGTGGGGCCCCCCACAAATTTTTTTAGTTGCGTCTAGTCACCTCCTCTAGAAATGCCATCATTTCATAGCACTCACATTTATCACCACGTCCGGATTAACCATGGGGCATAGGCCCCAGGACCCCAAACATTAGGGGCCCTCCCCACAAAAAATCTTAGTTGCGTCCACCCCCCTCCTCTAGAAATGCCATCATTCCATAGCACTCGCATGGATTGGTCCACTGAAATAACACTAAAATGCGCTAATTTTATTTTTTTCTAAATGGCTCCACACAAGTGCCTGAAATGCCAGGAAATTCATGTTTCCGGCCTCCAATTTATGAAAATTTCCTGAAAAATAAGGCGTCCCCTCCAAAAAAATTGACAACCTTTCAATTATAAAATAATACACTTGATTATGATCACATAGTGATGCTCCTGGGCACTGATGAGTCGGTCGGTTTTAATGGCGCCTACACCTGATCCAAACTTTCTTATATCTCTTATGTGGAGGCTATCGGGCGCCACCACAGGCGCGGACCCAAGGTGCGGACACCAGAAGCGAATGCCTCTCACAAAAAATCTGCCGCCATATAAAATACAAAATTGCCGCTCAGATATCACCCAAATGGCAGAAAAACGTGTTTCCTGCATCGTTATTTTTAAAATTTTCCACTGGAGGACCCCAGACAAGGATGCCATCTCCAAAGGCGAAGGGTCTCTCCTATCGGCGTCTGACCCTCCACGTGACATTAAAGGGTTCGTTTTGGTCGCCCTTATTCACATTTGACAGGCGCGCCACCAATTTTTGTTCTGGTCGCCCTATCCACGTCGCCTTATGGTGTTTCGGACTAGTTCTAGTTTAGAGGATAAGGAGTTTCTCATTTTGGTGTGCTTAACATCAATGAATGAATGAAATGGGGTTTAACGTCCTACTGTTATGCACTTAACCTGAGGTAATTGAAGACGGGCATACGCCATACAGTGCTATGAGGGAAATTTTCCCCGGGCAGCGGCGCTACGGCCTACTCTTATATCGAATTCCAATTGCCAAGGGATCTTTTACGTGCACCCCAATGTGTACACGGGACCTCGGGTTTTCGTCCAATCCGAACGACAAGGCAGGTGTCCTTGTCAGGCCTTCCTTCTGCATCACTGACAATCGAACACCCGACCTCCAGGCTAGCGAACCAGCGCCTTATCCACCGTGATCAAATAAGAAATAGCGCTGCCGAAATGGACATACGGGAGCGGCGTTGATTGCAGCTCCAAGCCCCCCACCCCCATGTACACACACGCACCGTTCCGCACTCAGGCCATTATATTGGCGTCCCTAACACTCTGCTGCACCCCCACTTCTACAATCTTACATACGGCCCTGCCTTCGGCGCTCGAGGTCGGTGATCAGGGGCCCCCCACATGTTCCAGGCCCAAGGGGCCCCACCATGGTTAATCCGGCGCTGAGGGCCGTGTGTAGCATTATAAAAGTTTGGGTTGGAGTATTGGGTTACCAAGTTATTGAGCGCCCAGTGGCTTTATATTTATTTTATCTGGTCGATTTTTTCACGGGCGCCATACTTATGGGGCGGCAGATTTTGTAGAGGGACACCCCCCCCCATCCGTGCCTGTGGCGGTGCCCCATAGCCCCAACTTAATTAATATAAGAGCCAGGGCAAACGATCCAGGTACCATGCAGCTGGTTCGGTCGAATGGGTCGCTAGCTGAATAGGTCGCCAAATTGTGTTCGATCTAGCGCCCTCTGGTGTAATAATGTTGATGTAGACCAAATGGGACAATATTCATGATTCTTGTTTCTACATTCCAGTTTGAACATTTTAACTTCAAGACTTTTTAAAACGTAGAAAATATTTTCATAAGAGTTCAAATTTCAGATTTTGGTTTTAGATACTTTCAGAAACCAATGAATTGATTTCTTTGTCGTGTAGAATTAAGAAATTATTTTTTAATTTTAATATTTAATGATAATAAAAGTTACCGATAAAACGCCGAAAATGAAACATAAAGTAATTTTTTGGGTTTGAAATGTTGATTTTGTGGATGAAATGTTGACATAAGAATGTAGAAACAAGAATTATTAGTTTTGAATGTTGCGTTCGTGTCTAAAATGTTCAAACTGGAATGTAGAAACAAGAATCGTGAATATTGTCCCATTTGGTCTTCCATAGTATTAGGCCTATAATATCGGTTATGTCATTTTATGATTTGAAACAAGATAGTTTAATGTTGGTTATGTAACTTTAAGATTTGAAATGTGATTTTTCTATAGGCTATCGTGATGAACTTATAATTGAAAAACTGTGTGTTTCCTCAAATAGACATCACGATATTTTAATAAAAGGACGATATTGAACATTTCGCTCAAATTACTTTATTTTGATTGACGTTATGTGTGTTTAAAGTGTTTACAAGAAATAGCCATAATTGGAAGGTGAAAATTCCGCCCACGGTTCGTACTCTTAGTCTTACATCATACTCTTACCAGGGAACAAACGGTTGTTCATCTTTCATTGGCGATAGATTAAGATTATTTGAGGACATTTTTAGCGATAAACGAGGAAACTCACTGGGAAATGTCTCTACCAACACGAGACCGCCTGCTACTCGAGGGTCAGTGGCTTACTGAACCAGCGCGGCTGCCACCAGATAACGAATGGATGAATGAAATGGGGTTTAACGTCCTACGCTTCTGCACCTAACCTGGGCTAATTGAAGACGGGCATACGTCATACAGTGTGCTATAAAGGAAATTTTGCCCGGGCACCAACTTACGGTAATTCCAACTGCCAAGGGATCTTTTACGTGCACGCGAATGTGTACACGGGACCTCGTTTTTTCGTCCAATCCGAACGACTATGCAGCTGTCCTTGTCAGGCCATCCGTCTGCATCACTGACAAGGGGGGAAACCACGCCGGAAAATCGAGATCACTTTCTCGGCCTATGCAGGGATGTTCAACCTAGTGCAGAAATCCGAGGAAAGTCGTACACACCCTATCTTCATTATCCCAGTCGGTGTAGAAAAGTAGGATGTTAAATCCCATTTCATTTCTGTGTAGAGGGGGCTTGGATGGCCGAATGGTTAGCACGTGCGTGCTGTATCATAAAGCCTGTCATTGAGTCAACTGGAATTACCCCTTCTCTACGGGCAAACGAATTATTGAAATAAAATTAAACCATAATATGTTAGTCCAAAAATGACCTAGTTTGTGTCGAGTTGACGTTAAACCCCATTTCCATCTCTCCATTTAATTTCTGTGTAACCTATATAATATATGCACCGAAAAACATACTGACGCTAACGCCTGAAAGTGGAATGTTGTCTAAATTATTAATTAGACATTAATCAACTTATCCATGGCATTATCAACTCGCAATGCAATATTTAGCGGATTGGAATACATTTTTTGAAAAGTAGTTAAACCTGATTCCTTTTGTGTGATGTTAGTAGGCCCATAAATAGCAGTGTACAGGTAAAATATAAAACATTAAAGTAATTGGTAAAATAGATAATTTACTACATATTAGGTTTTTTGGAAGAATTCTGTTTTTAGGTTCTTTTTAAAAAAAACGCTGAAACTTGAACTGGTCCTTGTTTTAAAGGATATGTCGTCCCAAACTTTCGGTGCTGCTACCGAAAAGGAGCATTAGGCGAAGAGTGTTTTACTTTTTGGCGTCTCAATAGGTGAAGATTAGAAGAACGAAGTTGGCGTAAGGGTTTATAATGGTTAAGAAGATCTTTGAGATATACAGGCGATTCAGGACAGTAGATTGACAGATATGCAAGAAACAAAATTTTGAAATCGATGCGAAATGAAACAGGGAGCCAGTGCCGTTGTTTAAGGACGGGGGTGATAGGTGAACGATAAGGTGTTAGTGAAACGATACGGGCAGCTTTATTCTGAATGAGTTTAAGAGGGTATAAACTTTTTGCCGGAAGTCTAACAAGCAGTGAATTACGATAATCGGGTCTGGATGTAATAAAGGAATTGACAAGAAGTTTACAAATAACAAAGTTTCATCAATATATTTGGATGGACAGAGCCCGTTTCGAGATCTTCCCCTTACTTCCTTCGGTTCGGTATAATAACTTACGATAAAAAATAAATAAAAAATGAGTTTCTAATTTCAGAGGTATAATCATTATTCGATACTTTCGATTTAATCTATATATTAACCGTTATACAGTGGTATGGCGGAATTTTTTAATGTCAATTTAAAATAAATAAATCAGAAACTAAATCAGAATCAACTGAGCCCGTTTCAATATTATTTCAAAGGTAATCATTATTCGATACACTTTCGATGTAACTTTTAGCCAAACGATATATTGGATTATTGCCAAAAACATTTAAAAAAAATATTGTCAAAATTTTTTTACATATTAGGATTGATTTATTAAAATTATTGTCAACTCCTAGACTTGAGTGAATATAAAATTACATTTGCGAAAATCTAAAACTTATAAATAGGTCATCTGCAACGTAACAAAATGGTGCCCACGACGTCAGTAAGTTGGCCAGACTTTCTATATATTATAAGGCCCTGTTTCTCGAAATCTTATCTAAAGATGAAATCCAAATTTTAATAGATACTCCAATTTTGATTGACTAAGCACTAAAATCAATCTAATATTATCCAATCAAATTACTAAAATTTGGATTTTATTTTAGTTAAATTTTCGTGAAACAGGCTCAGGTGTAGGTCAGCACCAACCAGAATGTATTGCGACCAAGCTAAAATCTACTGCGGATAAGTTTGTTTTGCCCATTTTATTTCTGTAAATGGACACTGCCTTGCGAATAATTATTCATGACGTAGCCCGACATGTTGTGGTTTATCCTATATTGATCACTGCTGGGTACCTACAGGAACAAATATTGTACCATCTATTCTAGGGGTGCAGTTTATATTGTTACAACCAGGGGTTCTTTAATTGTCCACTTTGATACACTGGACCACGTCCATAATTGAAACAAAATATATACAGTTGGTCTATAAAGGGTCATGAATAAGGGTCAAAGGGCAATGTTTATTTTCACGACCAATGGTCCATTGTGAGTCTCCTCTTTCACAGCGTCCCTCTATTTGTTTTCAAACCTAATAAATTTGTTCACAATTGAAAGTTTTAATTGTTTGAACAAAACGCACTAATATTGAAGATTTCCTGTTGCTTGTTTAGAGAAATCTAATCAAATATCCCATAGTTACATTTAAAGTAATATAGTGAATAAGTCAATACTCTCGTTTTAGTTGACTTTGTATCAAATTTCCTTTCAACGATTTAATGGATACATTCTGATAACAGGCAACCAAACAGTATTCAAAAATGGAATGGGATTTTACGGCATGCCTATATACTGTATGATGTCCCTTCCCAGGGGGGGGGGGGGGCTAGTGGTCTAGAGTGCCGCGCTTCGAGCTCTAGCAGGCCGGTCACCTCTGGCTTGCGGCTGTGGTTTTGAGCCCTAGTGTGAGCGTATGTGACATGGTGGTGGGGGCGCATTCTCAACCTCGTGGGTTTCCTTCGGGCACTCCGGTTTCCTCCCACTGCTAAAGACCCCTACGCGCAAGCGAATTATTGAAATAAAAATTGAAAACTATACGTTTGTCCCAAAATGACCTAGTTTGTGTCGAGTGGAGGTTAAACCCCATTTCTCTCTCTGTGTCCTACTTACTGAGCCATCGTGCTCCCCCTACAAACAATAGTGCTATCGGGCTATCCGAAGCCGTTTAAGCTGGTAACAATGCACCATTTTTGTCATGAAGCTCTTCAGGACATGACAGCGTACATGACATAAGCCATACTAAACTTATCATGTCTGTCTACAATACCCCCGGAGCCACACGATGAAGTGAATTTTTGTCTAAATGACAACTTTCGGTATAACTGAAATTTGTTATTTTTAAGCAAAATTGGCTTTAGTGTGACCAATTTTTTACCCTAATTTCAAAACACTCTCATTCCAAAAGTTGTCGACTTGAAATCCTGTATTCGTTTGGGAAAGATTTATTTGTGTGGAAATTTTTGTGTATTATTTAAAAGAGGCAGTTTTGTATATCGTCAAAACTATGTCTTCCTAGTAGCTGCTTCGTTGCGGGTCTGACATATAATTGACTGGTGTGGTTGTAAAGGGAATGCTTCAAAGTGTATGTTAGAAGAAAAAAAAATCACCGGAAAGCAATCCAATAAAGCGCTGCAGTGTTCTGAAAACGTGTAAAAAACGCCATTTTCCTGCGATTTGTCGTTTTACTGATGACCGCACGCTGTCTTCAAATGACATCCGAGCATAACTATTGCGTGCTATCAACCAAGTTAGATCAAAGAACAATATTCTGGATAAACTTAGCCCTAATGAACCTTTAATAACCATGGATTGATCCATGAAGTTCTTACCCACTCGTTTTAGAGAGGCACAACAAGACTGGTTTGCCAAGAAGGGTCTATAATGGCATATTAGTGTTGTTGTTACAAATCCCCCCCCCCCAAAAAAAAAAAATTAGTGAAGTTTTCCACATTCACTGTTTTGTTCATCTTACAGATAGATGTACACAGATCTGGTACAGTGTAATTTGTATAATTGATGCTACAGTTTTGGAAATACTTAAACGAATGCCTAACATCAGACAGATCTATCTTAGGTCGGATAATGCTGGATGTTACCATTCTGCTCCACTGATCCTTTCCATTCGCGAATTATCACATCGGCACAACGTGAAAATCACAAATTATGACGTTTCGGAAGCCCAGACAGGGAAAGACATCTGTGACAGGAAGATCGCCTCTCTTACAACACACATTCAGAGATATATTAATGAAGGACATGACGTCACCTATCCCCACGAAATGTTGAAGGTGTGTAGATCTTACCAAGACGCGTTCGACGTGGACATGAATATCAAGTTTTTCCAACTTCAAATATGAAGACAGTGGTATTCGTGCCTGGAAAGCATTTGGAGTAGGTGATGGTACTGTTTTCAAATATGATAATCTCCTTAAAGGTAATAACCCGCAAGCTGAAACTAAATATAGGCTACGTGTTCCGATTATAGTGAGTCTGTTGTATCAACCAACCGGTTCAATACAACGCAGCGACAGTTTAATGTCACAGTTTTGTTATACAGAAGAGGAATGTACAGGGGCGCCGGAACCCGGGTATCAGGGTATAAAAATGGTACCCTGCCCTTTACTGAGGTATACATGTATACCCATGCCCTAAAGATGAACGTGTTCAACCTCGCGACATCTGAAAACCTGGACTAGGTCCACAATGTCTCAGAATTCTCTGGAACAATCGACTATTTGCAAAAAATCAAAAGTTGAGAATGGACGAAATTGACATTGTGAAAATTTTATCTCAATTTATAGAGAAATCTGATCAGCGCATCAATTATTTCGGTCGATTATAGACTCATCATAGTGTCTCGTCAACACTTGCTCCTGAATATGAGCTCTTGGAGTCTTGCAAGAACCGTGTGTCTAAATCTACTGTCTTGATTAAGATTGGTGTATTGAATGTCAAATTAAAAATAATTTTTATCGAATGATAGCTCATGATACGGATATTGTGAATAATCAGGCTTTTGTCTCCTTCATTATCGTGTATTTTAAAGGGTTTTATGTTCTAATTTGGAATGCAAGAGTCGCTCTAAACAGCGTTCTCGGTATTGACAAATTTCAAAATTTTATAGAGGCCGGGGGGAGATACCACCCCCTCCTCCCTTCGCCCCCTATCGTTTGGCACCCTGGCCCTCGTTCCTGGGGATGTATTAATTTCTTCAAAAACAGATGATGAACTATTACGACATTGATCACTGGGGTGACACAATCGAGTTCCAGTTATGGAAACACAATATGATAAAATTAAGAGAAAGTGGCAGAAACACGCTGCCCTACGTGACTTACATGGAGTAACATCATCCATGACTGCTGGTCAACAGGAAGCTGAGTCAGCTGTAGAACTGTCGGAGTGTGTGAGTCTTGGCTGGGCCCTAAAAAAACTACTGTTAAACGACGCCCATTTTCAGCTACTATTAAAACCTATTTACTAGAACAATTCTTGATTGGATTAAATGCAGGAAGAAAGGAAGACCCGTCTGCAGTGTCTAACGTCTCGTCAGGTTGCGAGCGTCTTTTCTAGATTAGCTGCCTTGCTGAAATGTGGCCGCTTGAACACAAGACAGAAGTGGAAAACGATGAACAATGTGAGGAGGTCGGTAAAGTAATGGAAAGATACCGAGTTATTTCGGACTTCGATGAGTGAACGCCTATTTTTCCAAATTCCATTACTGTATCATATCCCTGTGAGATTTATTAAGCGTAGATTGCATCGAACTTTAGTGACATTTGTCAGTTGGTAAATTGTAGCCATCCTGGATGGAAAATATTAGCTTTGTAAACATATCCATACATATACGTCACATTGTCGGCGGTAAAAAAGCATTTGGTCGGCGGTAGTCACATCATTAGTCGTACGTAACTAACGTGACGAAAATCTGTCGTTCAAATTGATCATTAGTATGGAGTGTGCAACGATTTACCGATCATCTGATAATACCGGCTGACTCTTATCTCAACTGTCAAGGGCTCATCACAAACGATTAAAGTATTATTTGCATTTGCTGTCCAAAACCCTATAAAGAAGCCATGAAATAATTATGGGCAGATAAAATTTGAATTTGTGAAAATATTGTCATTGGATTCAGACTAGATATTATTTGCCCATTGACTTTAATGTTAAATGGCTGTAACATCACAGGCTGTAGTTTTTTGCTTAACATTCGGTTGGTTCCAATCTTTATAGGCACAATGGGGACCACATTTGGCAATCTGCTCATGGTGAATTTGTAGGGGGGGGGGGGGGGGGTGACGGTTTAGATTTTTTACTAAGGGGATTTGGAGTTGACTTAAGTAAAAAATCTCACTTCCCAGAAAATGATTGCTTCGTAGAAAGACACTTTATAACCCCTATCCCTCCGCTATGATATCAGTATTACCCAAAACTGCTATGAAAATGTAAATTTGATCCCTTTTCTCCTATTCTACACCAAAGAGACAACCTAAAAATGCAGGAAGAGGGTATAAAAAAATTAAGGGAAAAATTGTCTATGTATAACTAGGACTACAATCGTCCATCATGAAATAAGGGGAAATAATTACTAGTCTTAGTCTCAATGTACCCAGGGCTTAGTGTAGTAGATCAAAAGATGCCACTGTGGATACTAAGAATTTATGATCTATAGCGCATGTGTTAGACCATTTAGCTACCCATGGGCAACTGCCCTTGATAACCCTCGAGTCAACTGACATTGCTTAGATTCCTTGGTTGTATGTGACAAGGAGTAGGGTTGCCTGTCCAACCTCATAGGTTTTCTCCAGGTCCTCCGGTTTCCTACCACTGTTAAAGACCCCTACACGCAAGCAAATAAGTGAATAAAATTGAACCATATGTTAGTAACGAAATGACCTAGTTTGTGACGTGTGGCCATTAAACCCAATTTCTCGCTAGCTCTTTCTCTCTGGATAACCACAAAATTTCCGAAAATTAGCAAATACATTATATCTGTTTTTAAAACCAACTTTATTTCTCATTACATGTTATTAATAATATTTATATAATTTTTCCCACATATATTATCAACATCATATAAATGTAATTACCAAAGATGACAGGTACACACATAACAAAAATACTTTATAAGTAAAGGTCCCACAATAAATCAACAGAAAAAAAACAATTATTTAATTAATAAATAAATGGAGTGCTGGTCAACAAAAACAAAAGATGGTAAATCTGATATATGAAAAATGAAATCAAATATATATAAGAACCGTTAGAACCAATATGTTACATGTATGCCTTCATTAGTTAAAAAACACTGGCTTGCAAATAACGATGAAATACCCACAATGATTATCATATACCATATTTGAACTAGGCCCTGTTTCTCGAAATCTTAACTAAAGATAAAATCCAGATTTAAGTAGATACTTTGTTTTTGATTGGCTAAGGACTAAAATCAATCTAATATTATCCAATCAAATTACTTAAATTTAGATTTAATCTTAGTAAAAATTTTGTGAAACTGGCCAGAGTACAATAATTATAAGTTCCAAAATTCAAATCAACATTCTAATGAATGCAAGTGGAGATCCAGAAAGCGGTTTAAATATTGTTTAAATAAGTGATAAGTCATCTTAGTAACCTCAATTATTGAATATGGTATGCTGCTACCGAACTTCATGATAGCTTCTGTTGCACGTTGACCAATGTGAATATAATATATGGCAAAGATTACAACATATTTTTGGCATTACCTTGATGTATAAATCAAATTTTAAGAATTTTGACAAGAAATAAATAATTTAAGTGAATTGATTTAATAAATAAGTACACCATTCAGATCTATACCAGTAAGTGAACATATACCCACCATCCGGTCATCGGCATTAACTAGACATAAAATTGAACAGAAACTCTGAATTACAAAAACATTCCTCTATATGACTTGCCAAAGAATGCCAGAAAATTGATCATAAAAAAATCATAACAATTTTTTCAGGACAAGCAGAACGATTTTAAACAGTTCCAAAAAAAAAATTTCAAAATCTCTTGACCTGTTAATCACTGACAGTGGCATTATTTCTGTAAAAGATTGTTTCATGACTAAATTTTGATTAAGATCATCTGGAAGAATACATCATTCCTTCTGAGTTTGAAAACAAAATCTATAAAAACTCGAAGGTTTCGATGACACAGACAGGGTTAGTAATACTGTGACAAACTCTAGTTTCTAATAGGGTTTCTCCTCTTCTGAGCATCCCAGCAAAAAATCTTGACATGATGTGTGGGTTTGATGTGTTGACAACAATATATTCCTACATGGAAGGCGAGCGTACAAAAATGAAGTGGTCTGATATTAATGATGATCTGAAAGCCTACAGTATAATATAAAATATAATGCACCAATTTGTAATAGTTACCATTTATGACCACTGATTGTATAGAACATTTTGTCTTAGTATTACAAAAACCATGGACAATATATTAGGAGGATGTAGTTGTTATAACATTTGATTGCACATAAAATTAAGCGGTTGTTCTTGTATTTGATCGCACATGAACAAAACTTTAAGGTTGTTCTTGTACCATGAACAAACCTTAGTGGTTATTCTTGTATCTGATCGCCCATGAACAAAACTTTGTAGTTGTTCTTGTATCAGATCGCCCATGAACAAAACTTAGTGGTTGTTCTTGTATCTGATTGCCCATACACAAAACTTAAAGCAGCATCACAGAAAGTTAAAGCTTGTTAATAGTTATATCATTGTCAACAAATATACATAGCATAAAAAAACTACAAAAATAATATATAACCACCAAAGGCTGTACATTCATATATACACCTTGATCTAATTAATAATTCATCAAGCCAAGTGTGTAATAATGATAAATATATACACCTTGATTTAAATAAATATGTCAAATGATAAAAGTATCACATTGTCAGACTGGCTTGTGTTGTAAGATGTCGACTTGGCTTCAGTTAATCTGAAAAACAAAAAAAAGTCCTAAATAAAATACACTGCATTTGATATATATTTGGAAATAAAACACATTACATTTTATACAGGGTAAATTTATCAGATACAAAACACATTACATCTCATCCAGGGTAAATACATTATAAATGAAACACAGAGTAACACATTTCATATCATACAGGGTAAAGTTTGCAATAAGTTCTACATCATTATAAAAGCTTTTAGTGTACGTGCACATAGATGTATATTAACTATATTATTTGTCTCCAATCCCACTCGAAAGCTTTGAAAATAATTCTTGGAAATTTTTAAAATATTGCAGGGTTTAGGACAGTTTAAGTGACCACTCAGACTCAACACAAAATAAAGCATTTCAGGACTACCTCATGGTTCAGTTTTATTTCAATAATTCCTTGCGCAAAGGGTCCCTCAACTAGTGTACCACAAGGTTGCATAGATAAAAGGCCTCATGATACATAGTTTGTCTCAGTTGGACAAGTAGGATATGTTCGACATAGACTTCTAGAAGCAAATGAAATGAAATGGGGTTTAATGTCCTAGTATTCTTCTAATGAAAACCACTATGAGGGAAATGTTGACCCGACAGCGGCACTGTGGCTCTCGCTTTAAGTATGATCCACATCTGACCTACCCACCTGTATTAACTAAGATCCCCATCATTATGCTATCGGATTGGTTTTCATTAGTTTCAGATCTTCGTCTACCATTTCTTTCACTAATTCCTAAAACAAAAATAATTCAAAAATACAAATAATATAAATTCAAAAATACAAATAATATAAATTCAAAAATACAAAAATAATAAATTCAAAAATACAAATAAAATAAATTCAAAAATACAAAAAATAAATTCAAAAATACAAATAAAATAGATTCAAAAACAGGGTTCAATAACATGCTACTTTACAGAACCATACAGGCTAATTAAATCGGGTATAAATACCCTCAAAAGTATATGGTTTCATATACCGGTAATACAGTCCTTAAATGTTTGAAAGAATTGATGTTTGGTACGTTTACACTTTATTACACAATGGTGAAAACATCATTGTAATATTTTAAAGATACATTATGTAAGAAGATAGCTGACCATTATTGCCATAACAGCTCAAAAATAGATAATGTAAAATTATCAATAGTTAAGACAAGATGTGTGCATTGTGGAAACCAAGGCGCTGGTATATTCAAGACAGCCTTGTTTTCCTATTTTCAAATAACATTTTTAAAATATCATGTAACCGATGCCATCAAGAGTTGATAATGGTCTTGTCATATTAATATATGTCTAATCAATAATTTATATAACATTTCAGCCCTAAGGAAGACATGAAATAAGAAGATTTAGCTCTTGTATATGTTTAATATTATGATCTGACGTTGTTACAATTAGAACTGTAAAGTAATGCTAATGGAAATATCATTAAAAACATACATAGTATATTTAATAGTCAAAGCAGTAATATAACCTAACAGCAGACTTCTTGTTTCAAACAGAATAAACTCAACTTACATCAAACTTATATTTCTTCTGCCATCCTAGTTTTTTCTGAGCCTTTGAGCAATCACCAAGTAAGAATTCCTAAAGAAAATTGTAAATACATTTTATATTCAACAAAAGAACTCCTGAAGCAGAAAATTAGTATACACATGTACAAAAGAATAAATGACGAATAAAAGTGTATCCCACTGATAATGAAAGAACTTCTGAAGAAGAAGATAGTAAGCTTGCACTGCCAGGCAGGATATGCCCATATTTTCGAGAGATGGATAGAAATTCAAACTCAACCTTCCGTAGGGTGTAACTGTGATAGAGTCAAACGTTTTTTTTAAATCGGATAATAATCGTGACCTCCAGAGGGACCATAATTCAGGAAGGTATGATCCGATATGTGCAAATAACGAAAGGAACCAAGATCTTTCGGTTATAACCATGTATTTCAAGTTTCATCAAAATCGAATCAAAATAGTGACCTATACAGGGTCCACAATCATGATATACCATTTTTTAACAGTATTTGCATACAAACGGCGGCCATTTTGTCTGTCAATTTTGGTCTGATTTTTCCTTAAGGTGTTACGGGTGATATAATCAAATGTTTTTTTAAATCGGAAAATAATTGTGATCTCCGAAGGGACCACAAGCTAAAATAAGGCGATTTTGCATACAATCAGGGGCAATAATTCAGAAAGTTACCATTCGATAAGTGCAAATATCGAAAGGAACCAAGACCTTTGGGTTATAACCATGCATTTCAAGTTTCATCAAAATCAAAATAAAATTGTGACCTCTACATGGTTCACAACCTTGATATACCATTTTTTAACAGTATTCACGTATAAACAGCAGTCGTATTGTATGGCAATTTTGGTTCGATTTTGACCTTCCTTAGGGTGTAACGGTGATATAATCAAGCAGTTTTTTTTAAATCGGATAATAATTGTGACCTGCACAGGGACCACAAGATAAATAAGGTGATTTTTTTTTACCAATCAGGGGCCATAATTCAGGAAATTACGTTCAGATAGGCGCAAATATCGAAAGGACCAAAGATCTATGGGTCATAAACAGGCATGTCAAGTTTCATCAAAATCGATTTAAAATTATGACCTCTATAGGGCCCACAAGCTAAAAAAGTGACTTTTCGTACAATCAGGGGCCATAATCCATGAAGTTTTGATCCGATACATGCCAAAATAGGGTTAGAATTGTGGACGGACAGGGGCAACGGAATATAACCTCCACATAAAAATGTGGGCATATAAAAATAGGTAACAATATGTAATATTGAACAAAAGAATAAATGATGAATATAAATGCACCCCACTGATAATTAATTGAGCTAGTATAATAAAAGCGGAAATAAAGTAGTCAAGTAATGAATTATAGGATTAATAAGATTATTCTGTAACAAGGTAGGACTGTTTATGGATACCATCTATTTTAAGGCTTTATTTTAATAAATTTTTCAAAATCTAACTTAAAAATATAAAATTGTAGCTTTAACCCTGTCCAAGAAATGCTATCCCTTTGGAGATTAATGTCTCAACAGAACAACACGTTGGTTATTTGGCTGTAAAAGTTTGACTGGACGGCAGGAATGGAAAATGGGTATTGCAGAATGACACATTAAGTGTAGGCTACTCTGCTTGTCAACAGATTAGGTATACTCTGCCTGTCTTGCGCATGACAAATTTAGATGCCAACTTCAATGGACGCTATCAAAATTATTTGCAGTCATTAAAATACAAGAAACACTACCTCCCTAGGTCCCTAGTGGCATCATATCTTCTACAATAATTAATGTGGAATTTTGAAATTCCTACCACCCACCATTGTATATAAAGTCAATGATTCCATTTTTTGGGGAAAACAATAAAAATTGGTAAGAGTATATCTTAGGAACAATAAACTGCATCCATATAGACGAAATCAGATGACCAGATGTGTATCAACACACACATGAAAAAAAACAACACTGCATCAGTTGGCCAAAAGGCACATTACCAGTCAATATGTCTTAAAGCTACTAATACCTAGTTGTTTATCCACACAAGTCAATTATTTATCAACCAATAACCGTATATTTATTAAGCAGTGACGAGTGTTCGTACAAATTGTAGGATATGAGATGGAGATATATTTATTTTTACAACTGATAACCACATATTGATCTATTTCTTCTCAAAACTATCGTGAAGGGATTTCATGTCTGTCTGTCACTGATAACAGGAGTTCCAATGGCGCTTAACACAAATAATCCTGCCATCTCTTGCTCTCCCAGTTCTCAATAACAGCCCAACAGAAAAAAATTTGGAACGTATTAGGCAACTAATGAACTTTTTATTACAGTAAATTCTTTTTGAAGGACCATTTTTTATTAGCTGTCTGAAGTGGTTCAGCTAGAGAAAAACATTTCCACATTGTTACTTCCCATGGTGCCATATGATATAAATCAAGAACAAAGGATAAGGCTTGTACTCGGAATGCGGTAAATGTGTTTTATATTTAATTTTCCTTTCAGTTTTTCAAATATCTCACATCATACTTATAGCGATTGTTTTCAGACTGCAACCAGCCATTGTTGATTTATCAAATTACGTGTTTTCTTTTCCGACAAATTCTTGAGACGTTTGTTGTTCATCCACATTACACAAAAATGCCAAAGACGTTGCAGAAAGCAATTAATCTCGTTATTTCAGATTTTAACGCGAATGTCAAACATGATCAGAGTTTTAATATTTTGATACAGGAACATTGAAGCTTTCAAACGACCCACAGCTAAAACAGTTCCCATGTTAATCCTTCTCTCAAGAAACTCAAATTTATGGAGAAAAATAAACACACCATTCTCGTTTTCTCCCTGCCTCATTTTTTTGAGAAAACCACTCCATTTTTGCTATTAATGTGTTTTGAGATGTCAAGCCTGTGATTATTTCTTCACCAAATAAATAAATCTTCGGAAAGCTTGTAAAGTAGTGAACCAAAATAAAGTCTGTTAATGGCAATGTGGGCAGACGATTTGGTCTGAACAACCAATTCTACTCTGTGTTTGGTCCATTTATATTGTAGAAGAATTTGTTAACATCTGAACATAACTGGAATTAAGATTATAACCAGTTGAAGATCTACTGACAGCGAATTCATAATAACACCCAATACAGAATGGAATTTTTTTTTAGTTTTATAAATAATTTAATGTAAACGAAACAGATGAGAAGACAGTCGGATCATGGGCATGTGTTGGCCATCTTTAACTTCTGTTACCGGTAAATATACAACAATCAAATAATATGGAATGGAGTCATAGTTTAACATCTTACTAACAGTTATTTTGAGACTAACATATGGTAATTTTTTTATTTCAATGGTTATTGAGCACATATACTAATTTTGTTCTGGTTTTTATTAGAAATTTATTTGAAAAGTTATTACAGAGCAAAATTAATAGAGGACAGATCCTACATTTGTACATGGGACATAAGCATGGCCACCTGTGAGGAATGAGAATTTGGTTTAAAAATCCTGGAGGTTTTTCTCAGCCCATATAGGGACATTTGAGTCAAGAGACTAGTCGATCGTGTATAAAAAGAGGCTAGTCCATCTTGTTTTAAATGAATGAATGAATGAATGAATGAATGAATGAAATGGGGTTTATTGTCCCGGGCTTCTGCACCTAACCTGTTCCCTCCGAACAACTAGGCAGCTGTCCTTGTCCGACCCTTCGTCTGCATCACTGACAAGGGAAAACCACGCCGGAAAATGTTTAAAATGAGGCCAGCCAGACCATCTTGGATGCGGATTACAATTTATTACTGTGCCTACATGTTATATCATTGAGCCAAAGAAGAACACGTATTAAATTTTTGACTAGCTTAGGGGATTGCCCTATTAAAATTCAAAATAAATGAAAAAAAAACCCCAGTAATTTTAAAAAGAAACCCCCACCTCTCCTGAAAATAATGTTAGTTAATTTTCAGAGTAATTGGGCGCGGACAATTATTAGAACACTGAAGGAAGGGAAACAATAATCTGACGATAGATCAAGTGGGTTGAAAATGGCAGGAGCATTGTTGAGGCCAAACTAAGTGTAATGGTTCCAGTTCCAGTGTAACACATTTAAACAATAAATTGATGTATATTGACATCTCGACATAATCTAAAGTCAAGTTTCAACTTTCCTGTTTATATTCTCATATTGGTAAATCAAGTCTACACCACCTGCTTCACCCCAACCTTTACATCTGTACCTCATAAACCTTCCCCTAATTAAAATATCTCATTGGAAGGCCAAAAACACAAAATGTCAACACCGGCCCTTTTAATTTTCTTGTTATCATCAGCAATTCCTCTCAAAACATGCCAGGCATTTATTACTTCTTTTTCCCCACCCATGAAATTAAAGCAAATGTGGTTTGATCTAGACTAAATATAAGATCATGTAAATGCCCGAGATATAAAGTTGTTTGAATTTATGTGTAGCCAAACACGATTGGTCCATTTGCAATGAACACAAATTCCCTGAGTTATCACTTCATTTAAAATTTGTTGCCGATTACCTGAATTTTCGACGTAATTTTTTAACAGTATTTTAATGAAGAATCTGAAGATCTGCACGATAACATTGTCAAACAAATTAATTACGATTGCTTCCTAATCGCTTCAGTCTGTTTTCATTGCACAGTTTTTTTAAGTTTTGAACATCGCATCTTAAAAATAGACAAGTGTCAAAAAAGAAATCCTGCAAATATTTCATCTGTTCAACGCTGTTTTTAAAATGTTGATTTGGCATTAATTGGAATTAATTACTTGTAAATCGTTTTTCTAGAAATGTCATGCACCTGTCATATTAACTAGAACATTTCTAGTAAAAAAAAATATCCAGAATTTTTAAAAAACATTAAACACACCTGTTAGTGGTATAAAAAATTTAGATGCTTTCTACATTTGTTATGAAAGGGAGATAACTGGAAGTAAGTTTATTAGGCAGACACACCCAGCAGACGACGACAGCAAGAGCTTACAAATCTTAGAATTTTTTTTATCTTGTTAAAATACAATTTTTTCTGTAAAATTATTTGATGTCACCTTATTACACAAAAAACCTCTGTATTTAGTAAAACATTTGAGAAATTAATCTTTTTAAGAAATTTTAAGTTGAACAGAGATTATTTCTGGAACTCAAAACAAAGATATAAGCTTATATTATTTCTTTCATCAGTTTAATCCTAGAAATAAGGCACCTGTCACATGTCATTAGACACAATTTAGACTTTGTCAGACACACTCCATTTGGCCTGTCCATGTGCCCTGCACAGTTTTTTTTAAATTATCTGTGTTTTCTTTTGATAATTTTAATACCTCTATAGCATAAGTTCAAAATGCCAGATTCTAGCAAAAATTGTTATTTCCTGGTGTGCAAGCTATTTTTAGAGCTAGCAGAGGTATATTTATAAAATACATGTCTGAAGTGCTTTGCTAGAAGAATAAGTCAAGATCTGTTTCTATTTCACAACAAAACAGATTTATTAAATGATTAGCGGTAATAATGTGTGAGGTCTGCACTACAGAAAAATGATAAGAGATACCGTGTATATAAACTACCTTGTGTTTGGAACCCACTTCATGCTGATGGCAGAATTTGGCAGAATAATCCAATCAAATTTAATACGCTGCTCGTGGGTCAAAAACCAAAAATGTTTCGTAGCATCTATCAGTAAACAGATCATAATATTTACGGCATACTTTATTTATGTGGATTATTTTGTTTCCTACGAAAAACATTATAATATTATCTTTGTATTTAGTAATGTCAAGACATTTAAAATACATTTCTTTAGAACGTAATTTTTTGGGGGTTTCGTAAATTTAAAGAATCAGGTTCATATTTCAAGCACAAAAGGTTAAGTTTGACATTATTTATCACCTCAGAGCAAAACATCACTAAAAAAACAACTAGAGATGTTACAATTTTTACCCTAGAAAAAATGCTACATGTGACTTTTAAAAAGAAATTAAGAAACAATCCAATTCTTTAAATCTTTGATATGTATACTGGTACTCAAAGAAATCTTCATGCTTCTAAAAATAATCATAAGTTTTGACTCTTAGATTACTAAATTGTGATTGTATACTGAATGTTGTAAAGGAAATTAGATGGGGTTTAATGTCCTACATGTATATTTCAGCATTGATTGGGCTAATGAACCTGAACGATTAATCATACGTAACTTGAGTGCACTTGGAGATGATCATGAATATTTTGAAATGTGGGTAAAGCCCAAATTCGCGATTAGATTGCCAAATTGTGGACGACTGTGAAATAGAGTTGTTATTACCATCTGTCCAGAATAGAATTCGATGAGAGGAGAATGTTCACACATTATTTATAAAATAGATGCATTAGAAATAATAGGAAAACTTTATTTTAATTTGATTTCTACATTACAAGAAAGAAACAATTAGCAAGTAATAAAATTTCTTATTTCAACAACCTAAATAGTAATTAAATATGCATCGGTTCCAT
This sequence comes from Patella pellucida, assembly GCA_917208275.1. NCBI lineage: Eukaryota > Metazoa > Mollusca > Gastropoda > Patellidae > Patella > Patella pellucida. The sequence continues at coordinate 73,237,541 of OU795039.1, forward strand.
TTCTTCTCCCCCGTAAAAGAATCAGAGAAAGAGAGGGAGAAATGGAGTTTGACGTCCACTAGACACAAGCTAGGTAATTTCGGCACTAACATATGGTTTAATTTTAATTCAATAATGTGCTTGGGTCTTTAGCAGTGGGAGGAAACCGGAGAACCTGGAGAAAACCTAAGAGGTTGAACTTGTAACAAACAACCAGGGTTTCGAAACCATTAAAATAAAAAATCATCTCATCTCTCTTTTCCCTAAATTTAAAACAATACAAGGAGTTCATGGGAAGCATGCTGATCTTGCTTTTACTTAAAACCCAAGTTTACGGGCACCCATGGTTTATTGAATTGCCCTGTGTATCGGAAGCAATTTTATTTATTTATCAGATGTAGTTCTGAAACAAAGTTCTTATACGCGTACTTGATGCCACTCGAAGTAAAAATAACTCATTAAAAAATCAGGTGTATTGAGCGGACATCTTTGATATTTTCACCATCGTTTATTTATGTAACAATAATACTAGTTGGCAGGCTTTAAATACTTGTTGGTGTATCGACTTTACGCTAGCACGAATGTAAAGAAACATAGAATTACTAAAACAAAAAGGCCACCATAGTGGGTAAATTCTTCAAGTAACGTAAACCATCATTTCTTCTGATGTTGGATTTTTTTTCACAACAAAATCTATTGAATGCCTGCATGTAAGTTGGCCTGACCTCATGAACACTGAGCAGACAGCTTCCACCCAGGGAAACATGTTTTGAAACACAACAAATCACATTATCACCGATCCATGGTGACAATTTCTGCAAAACATATTGCTCAGTCATTCATTAAAGCTGTTGAGCAGGAATAAAAAACTTTTCATACTAAACTTGGGTAGTCTATAGAGGGTAATATCATGTTGCCACATATACATGTATGTACGAGCTAAGTAAAGCTTGTTAATTGACATTTCTACCACAATTCAAAATTTATTTTACATGGAGGTAATTCCTACCTAGAATTTATTTTCTGTTTTGGAATAAAATAATGCCCTTTTTTTGTTTATATTATCTTCAAAATCCGAAAGCAAATACAATTGGCTCCTCTAAAAGTTTTATATTTCATTAGCTCCTTTGAAAATTATGTATTTCAAAATAATTATTCCAACTACAAAATTTCAAGGAAGTTTCATTCATCAAAAAATCAGTAATTAATTTCTTTACTCTGTGTCCGAGTATTCTTTTTAGGAAAGTTTAAAAAAAACTGAAAAAAGCCCAATTCAAAAAGTTAAAGTTCCTTACAAAATTGTATATTTCTACATAATTATTCCACTACAAAACTTAAAATCAATTTCATTCATCCAAAAATAAACTAACCTCCTTAGCGTCCCAGTATTACAAATATTTTTTTTTCTTTTTTTGGTAAAGTTTAAAAAAAACTGATAAAAGCCTAATTCAAAGAGTTTCAGCGTCTTTAAAAATTGCATATTTCTAAATAATTATTTCCACTACAAAAATTCCAGTCAGTATCATTCATCCAAAAAAACGTAATCTATTTTATATTCTTATTATGCATTCCAATATTTCAAACTCTTTTTTTTTTCTGAAAAGTTTTGAAAACTTGATACAAGAAGATCATTCAGACAAGTCCTTTCATCTTTGGACTTTGAAACAAACAGAGTTTAGTAATTTGACTAAAAGTTATTCCAGCAGAATTTTATCATTCAAAAATCTTAATATATTTGTTACATGAAGCCTTTTTACCAGCAGTAAAATGTTAAAAAAAATCGGCCTGCTTATATTTCCTGGATATACATCACTCAAGAAATATAAAAAAGAAGCGAAATCTTCCAAAAAGTATGCTGATTACATTTATGAGAAATATATGTGTCTGAAAATTAGTTATTATAATGCCATATTTCTTTGAAAGACGAGTCATTATTTGCCAATATTTCACAGTAAGGAGAGATTTGATTGGACGGAGATGACTTCAAGCCTGAGCTGTAGATGTTAATGAGGTGTGGGACGAGCAACCCCCTGGATTTATCGTGTTTACACAATATACAAAACACAACTTGTCTCTACAAGATAATACGCTCCTAGATAAATACGTAAACACACTAAGATTGCGTTTTACACATGTTTATGCCTAAAAGAATTTCAAAAGCAGATTAACAACAATTTCATTCCTATTTGGAATCCATATGCTGCTTTTTCTTGTGGAAATCTGTGCGTAACCTTTAACCCTCTTTGACTCAAAAATAACGAAAACAGCAGAAATAACACAACAACATTTTTTTATATTCCTTATTCCTCCGAATATATGTTGCTAAAATTATGTTTTCACCAAAATGAACAGTAAAACGTCTTGTAAAATCTGAAACAGCATATTCTGTATAGAGTTCATGGCATATACTCTGTAGATATAAACTAGGATATAAATTATGCACTGCAAAAAATCATAATGAATTCCTTACATTATCAAGACAATTTCAATATTTCAAAAGAACCTAGTTAACAAAATGACGAAACATATGCTGCAAACAGTAACAATATTTCACCCATTGTCTATTTGAATGACTATGAAGTGATGTCATTGTCTATTTGAAAAACTATGAAGTGATGTCATTGTCTATTTGAATAACTATAAGTGATGTCATTGTCAACTTGAGTGACTATTTGAGTAAGATATATGAATAAGGAATATGTACATGTATGAAGTGATATTCATTTTTTCTTGGAAAAAAAAATGTGATAGATGCCTCTTTAAAGTCGATAGTGAAACAAGTGTACATCATCGAGATCAACATATGTAGGTAATATCGACTAGAAAGATGACTTTAAGGTGAAAATAAAGAGCACAATATGTAGTAAGTACCTAAATACTTACAAACATACGCACCTCAACTAACCACAGATCTTATATCTGATATACAAAATATGACAAGATAGTTGGCTAGACACAGGTGGCATGGTTTTACCAACATCTTTCATCCAACAACTGGAATTATTTTACAATCAAAGAGAACCAAATTGTGTAGCTTTCAAAGAAAATTAGTTTCATGGAAGATATAAACAATTCTGTTAATGATCATCAGTTGAGATCTCTTCCACTCTTTCTCCATTGTATTGCAGATGATGCCAGATTAATGAAATAATTTTTCTAATTAAGAAACTTAGCAAAACGTCTGCGAACCTTTCCAAATGGCCATCAATTCCGGATTCAACAAATATGTGTATGACTAATATGATATTGTTCAAAAAGGTTTGGTTGCTATTGATGAAGAGAGTGAACAATGGCCAAATCAAGTGTCCTATTAATATCAAAATATTGATATCGGATAAACAGTAGATCAGTGCCTCGTAATATTGTCCACTTATAAATTCCTCAAACATATTTTTATCTTTGATAATCTTGTCATCAAACGGTTTATCTACACATTAAAAAGAAAATCACAGCAGACACTACTAAAACGTCCATTTGCAGGTGCAGGATTTTTTTAAGGCTTCCAATTCAACCTTCAAAAGACCATTTAGTTCACAAGTGATGGAAGAACTAAAAGGCTCTATGCAAACACATCAACAAAGTTTCAAAGACAGTTTTTGTTTGGATAATAATTTGGGATAATTGATAAAGCATTGCCTTGATTAAACAGCCATCTTAACTGACAATCTTTTACCCAGAAACTACAGCACATCTGGAGTTACCGTCACTTGGTTACAAAAAAGGCATGTAAAGGTTTCAATGTTGGAAAATACTTAAGTCATTATTCCAAATTTAACGTGAAGCTTGGGACCAATTACGTTCAATCATGGAAAATATGTTTTATAAATCAAAAGTGCAGAAGATACAAGGGGAGGAATTAAGTGCAGATAAAGAGTCATGGTTTGTTTAACATGCAGTGTACCTTAGGGCTTAAACTGGCCAAGTTCTCTAGTTACATGTATTAAAACCATAACAGAGAGAGAGAGAAATAGATGAACAAGGTTTAATCTCCAAGTGACAAAAACTAGGTCATTTCGGGACTAACATATGGTTTCATTTTATTTCAATAACTCGCCTGCGCGTAGGGGTCTTTAGCAGTGGGAGGAAACCAGAGGACCCGGAGAAAACCCACAAGGTTTTACAGATGACCCTACTCCTTGTCATGTACAACCGGGGAATCGAAACCACGCCAGTTGACTCAATGACATGGTTTATGATACAGCATGCACATGCTAACCATTCGGCCATCCAACCTCCAAGAGAAACAGAAAATTTTGGAACACGAAGCTACTGTTATTGTTAATTTTGGGCCCATCTTCATTAGCCCAGTCAGAGCAGAACAGTAGGACATTAAAGACCGATTTATTTCATTTTTAAAGTTATACTTGGCATAATTGTTCCTTGGACAATTGTGCATTAATTGATAGATTTTGTTATTTGTTATGACATCACAATCCCAACATGGCTCCAATGATATAACACTTGGTTCCTGGGGCCTATTTCACAAAATTTTAACTAAGATAAAATCCAAATTTTAGTAATTTGATTTGATAATATTAGATTGATTTTAGTGCTTAGCAAATTAGAATGAAAGTATCTACTAAAATCAGGATTTTATCTTTAGTTAAAATTTCGTGAAACGGGGTCCTGGTACATGTACATAGTATGTTCATACTTGTTAATTAATGGTAGGCTGTTGCCCCCATACTACTACATGTAGCATACAACTATTTATTCTATTCACAAGACTCATTCACCTTCTGTCATTAAAAACTCATTAAGTACTAAACAAAAGTTACTGTGATCTAGCAGACATGTTTTTCGCCTTGAAGAATTTCACGATCATTCTTGAAATATTGATGTTTGGAATAACTATTGCTTTTCAGTGAAACTAAGCGATCATTAACCATTTAGTGTAGAGTAAATCACGCACATGACAGGACCAGAAGATTGATTTACGTACCTAACATTTTGCCGTTTCAGTAATTTTCAAAAGAATTCATTGAATTTTAACAATAAAACAAGCCCCATGGAGAACATAATACCCAACACCGAATCCCACTGTGTTTTGTGAACCTCATTAAATGGCTCATCAGATCTGGTGAAATCCCTTTAACATAAACTTCATATCATCGAGTTGGCCTCATCGCAGTTCAAGTTCAACTGAAACTCACTTAACATAAGGTAAACTTGGGCAAGTTCGTGGAAAACGCATCAATCGTTTTTTCACAAATCTAATATTGTCTGAAAATTGTGGAGTATTTAGAGGCTCAATAAGGCATGTAATATGTCCACCACACGCATCTTTCATCAAGACGAGTAAAGTCAGTTGAGTCCAGGTGAATACATTATATTTCTCTGATCGTCTGTTTCAAACCATTTTACAATTTTAACAGTTTCTTGCATTTGACTTAAAATTTATGTGAATACAATTGATGGTCTGTTACTAAAAGATTTATAAATGACCCCATATTAGTTCAATTTAAAGCCCAAATACCACTCTTGATGTAACTGAATAATATGTCCCAATCTTTATTCTGGTCAAAAAATTGTACTATTTACATTATTCCAATTAATAAATGATACAAATTTCATCTTAACACACCTAATTTTAAAAATTGGAAAAATTTCACTATATGCCATAACATGGTTTGAAAAGCTTTACGTAAACACTTTCAAATGCAACTTGGATTTAAACATATTTTCGAACCCTCTGGACAAGTAAAATCGATTGTAATGGATAATTTACACAACAGGTAGGACACTTAAACATCTAGTAGTTAAAATAAGGCTAATTTTTCTTTTCTGGACCTGTCAAGCCAGCAAGAGTGTTATTGTCCCTTTAAGCATCACACAACATTCCTATTCAAAATAACAAATATAATTTCCAAAGCAATACAGCGTAACTGAGTTTGTGTTATATTAAGAGAGAAAGAGAGAAAGAAATGAGGTTTAACCTCCACTCGACACAAACTAGGTCATTTCTGGACTAACACATGGTTCGATTTTATTTCTAATAATTCTCTTGGACATAGGGGTCTTTAGCAATGGGAGGAAAATGAAGGACCCAGAGAAAACACACGAGGCTGGATGTTATATGGGGCCTTAGTGTGAGGCATTCAAATGGATTCCAACAGTGGAATGGAATCGGGTTTAATGTCTTACTTTTGTGCACCAACCAGGCTAATGATGACAGGTTTTCTAACGTACACGCCAATGTGCACATAGGACCTGGTCTTTTCCGTACCTTTTGAACAACTAGACATTGTACCTTGCCAGACCCTCCGCGCTGTTCCACTGACAAGCAGAAATCTAATGAAAAAACCCGAGGCACTTTCAGGGCCAAGACCAGGATTATACCCACAAACTCCTGGTTACTGAGCCACCATCTTACAGTGAAGCCCTTCAGTATAACATACAGGGGATTTACCATTCAGGGTATCCCAACATCCATGTTATAGGACACCCTAATTTTATGTATTCCTATATATAGCTGTTTCAATGACAACTTCAGTGGTTCTGCATTCAATTGAAACTCGCCGTAGAGGTTCCAGTGTAAAATATTTACTTCCTTGGACATACCTCCTTTCGATAATTCTAAGATTGAGACAATAGAATCAGGCCTGGAAATAACTGTTCTATTGTATCTGCACTTTGTGTTAGACATCAAATATGTTAAAGAAATGAAACGAAATGAGGTTTAACTTCCTACTGTTATACTCCAACTGGGCTAATGAAGACTGGCATACTCCATAAAGTGTCCTATAGGGGAAATTCTGTCTAAACAGTGGCGCTACAGCCTAAACTTATATCGAATTCCAACTGCCAAGGGATCTTTTACGTGCACACCTATGTGTACACAGGACCTTGATTTTCCGTCCCATCAAAACGACTAGACAGTTGTCCTTGACAGTATATGTGAAAGACATAAATGGCAGAAACCCAAGTGTTTGTACATAACAAAGCATCAATTTGTGCATATCAATGTCTGAGATATGAGCCTTATTTCCAGGCTGGATTAGAATGAAAAATAAATAAAAATACATGACTTACCACTTCAGTAGGCCGATAAAATTTAGGATTAACCCTAACTCGTACTTCACCAGTCGCTTTATCTTTACCTATCTCATTCTCATTTTTACCTTCCCATCTGAAAAACAAAATCAGTAGGGCAATGAGTTGAAGCAAGCCAGAATAATGTGTCATCATAAATCAGTTTTTAATCCTACTAAATATTGAAATTGTGTATCAATTGAGAAATTCTAACATTTTAAACTACCGCATTTACAATACTCTTGAAAATCCCCCTACCCTAAACAAATGTTAATTTTGTAGCCTACCAATTTAAATATGTATTTTTTTTTAAGATTCAATACGTCGACAGATGATCGTATTATACTAATGTCCAAAATATAGTATACATTGTGCATTTTGAGCTGCATCAACCAAAGTTGTTTTCCATTGTATGCTGCATTTGGGTACAATATCAATTTAATCCACTTTTTTTCTTGCTTAGAAATGGTAAGTTTGGACATAAGAAACAAACTCAATGTTTTATCAAATGATTTTAATCTTAGTCATATTTTCAATGCATATACATGTACTTTCTTTTGGACATTAGTATAGTATGTTTTAAATAATATTTCAGGCCTAAACAAAAATTGGCAATAGGCAGAATTACCTCTTGCGTAATGTATGTTTAAAAACAAATTGCTTTTTAACTGTATGTTCTTAAAATGTTAAGGTTTATGTTTGGGCACCATTTGAATTGAAATTGGATTGAAGAGCATTAAAAAAAAAATGAAGCTTTTAAATAGCTTATCATAACTTCTAACTGTTGACAAATATTTTGAATATTTTGTGAAAAAGTCATGAAAAAAATATATATCTGCACCACAAAAAATATGAAAATTCCATATAAAAATTCCTGATCTGTATTAAATGCCAATAAATCACTTGAACTTAACATGGTCTAGTGTGGTAGATCTTAGAGATTTCATTCCGTTTTCAGTAAACATCAGTGGCATTACCAGCATGATGATGATGTGAAAACCATCGCCATGGTGTTTGTTGATGATAACAACAGACAAACATATCATAAAACATCATCATTCTCAAACAGTCAAACTTTCACACAAACTGTCAAATATTTGTCAGTGCTGTCAAGATAAATTTTATGTTACAAGATTTTCAACTCAAAAGTAAAGCATTTGGTCTAAATTCTTTCAAAAATTCACAATCTGCAATGTTTTTTTTGTGTTTTAATTTTCTTTATCACTCCAATACATGCAAAACGATTATAGAAAAATGTAAATAAATAAATATATATACATTAAAAAACAGACAATGAAGAGTAGGAATGTACAAGCATGTGGATGTGGGCTTATTTTATTATACCAGGTTCCAACTGTCGTGTGATGCGTTACAATAGGATTGAACTTATATAGGCTTTGCCTGTTGTTCAATCCTTTTCAAACAAATAAAATATTGTTTAAACTAATAGGATTGTCCCTTATTTGTGCCCATGGTCTGGCAGCAGCAGATACGTTTTGATATGATCTACATCATTGCTACACATCTTACCTCAAAATTTGATAAGACCTGATAGGATGAATGGATGAAATGGGGTTTAACGTCTTACGCTTAAGCACCTAACCTGGGCTAATTGAAGACGGGAGACCTGATAGGACCATCGAGATTTTAACCACGAATTCAATCGCAGCATGAGAAACATGATATCGGAAACCTAGCATTTGTGAGATATGTGTTTTATATTGAATTTTTCAAATAATTGGCATTATTACATTTCAATATTGTCAATCAAATTTCATACTACAATTTTAATCGCTAAACATTTAATTCTATTCATTATTTACTAAAGTACAATGAATTTTAAAAACTTCACCATTTGTCATCCCATTGAGTCAAATTTTTTTAAATAATCTAGAGTCAAGTTTAATTGTTGGGATAAACAAGCAAATTATTGAAATAAAATTGAACCATATGATAGTCCCGAAATGACCTAGGTTGATCCAAGTGGATGTTAAACCCCCATTTCCCTCTCTCTCCCAGTTTTAAAATGTATGGTAATACTAGTCTTGAGTCCAGGTGTGAACCATACATAACTAACATAACCCACAGTTGATGCCTTAATTGTTGTTCTAAAAAGCATTTTATAAACACAATCTTGACACTGGGTATAGGATAGCGTTATAACCACAGACCCACGCCACCACCCAAGGTTGACAACCATAAAAATACAACCTTTTTACATTCATATGGTTTCTCTTAATATTTACACTTTTAAAATGGAAAATCTTGCATCAAATGTCTTAACATTGTTTTTTGGTGACTATTGTACTGTAAAGAACCTACATTCGTTGCAAGACCCAGAGGCCAAGTTATACCAAATGTTACCATCGGGAGACAATTGTATTGGTGAGGTTGTTAAGAAAATGTCCTCGTCAGAATTTCTTGAAGACTTGTGAAATATGCTGATGATTTCCTTGATGAAGTGTACTCAGATTTTTATAATATATAGTGTAAAATAAAACTTATCCTTGAAGTACTCAACTAAATGAAATTGAAAGTAATTATATTTTATAATTTGTCATTAAACCATTGTCATTTATGTTCTTTTTCCGGTTTTCTGTTAAATTAAACCATGGTTGACCTAGACCTAATTCAAAATGGCTACATTATGCACTGGTCGACACAAACTAGATCATTTCAGAATAAACACACGGTTCAATTTTATTTAAATAATTCGCCTGCACGTAGGGGTCTTTAGCTGTGGAAGGAAACCGGAGGACATGGAGAACCTACTCTTTGCCACCAGACACATGGCAAGGAAACCGGAGGACGTGGAGAAAACCCACGATGTTGAACAGACAACCGGGGAATCAAAACCATGCCACTTGACTCAATGACAGACCTTATGATACAGCACGCACATGCTAGCCATTCAGCCATCCAACCCCACCTATTGTTCGGGAAAAAACAACATTTTCAGCATCTATATGTAATACATATCCATTTTATTAAAATCATTGAATTTCAGAAATTGAACAACCTGTTCTTTTGAATAATTTTGATCTTTGAAAACTTGTGTGTTACATACATTTATTTAGGAATCCTGTAACATTTCCTGTCAGTATACTTCTGCGTAGTTAGTAAATCTCACTTTAAATATATTTATAATTTTTTTTTAGTCTTAGACTAATTAATCTACACCTTCCTATTTTGGGTGGAGCCTATTTGAAGATCTTCAAAGGTCATCTAAGGTCATAGAGTAAAAACATTGTAAATTTCCATATATAATGTCTCCTTTGAGATTTGGTACAATAGACCAAATTAATATTTGTGTATATATATATTCCTCCGCTTTAGTTTTGAATGATTTAAATGGGGTTTAACCTCATACTTTTCTGCTCCAACTGGGCTAATGAAGATGTGTATTTTTGATACAATAAACTACATCAATACGAATAATTCCGGCCCCGAGTTCACAAAGTGTTCTCAGACTTAATTTAACAGCATATTCTATTTAGGTTATTTATTTATTAACTATTATAGTAAGAACTGTCAACTCTTTATCTAATCTCCCTTCATTTCCTTTTAATTAAATTCAGTACCTGTATTCGATGAAGTTTTTTTTCAATAATAATCCCAGATATTTTTTATGGACACATATTTTCTGGTAATTTGCATGACTTATTATTATATGGTGTAATTGGTGTGGCGGGTGTCATGCATGGGACAGAGTTAGCTTACTGTTTGATGAACATCTGATACTACTTCACTATTTAGTTTTATTGTTTCCTTATTTATCCAATTCTGCCTTTCGTTTTATAAACACTGAATTATAACCTTAGGATTTGTTATGTACAGGACAGGGTTTGGGAGGTCGATTGAACAAGCATGTGTGCTTTAGAGCATAAGATCTGTCACTGAGTCACGTGGCATAGATCCCACACTGACGAGGAGTAGGATCACCTGCCAAACATTGTTGGTTACCTCCCACTGCTAAAGACTCATGCGTACAAATTAATCATAGAAATCAAACTGTACCAAGTGTTAGTGTTGAAATGACCTAGTTTGTGTTAACCTCTCTATCATGTAATACAGTATTTGTCGGTTCAATGTGATTGTGTGAATTATTGATAAATAAATTTATTACTTACACTATGTCAACACCGGTAATTTTGAATGATAGTTCTACGAATTCTCTCACACTATGAGCTTCATTTGTTGATATAACAAAATCTTCTGGTTCATCTAATTGTAACATCAGCCACATAGCCTGTAATCAATTTATCACTATATGTAATACTAATATAAAACTACTATTTTTATTGCAGCCACTGAGTAAGCGAGTAAGGTGTTGGCTCACTACCCATGGGGTCAGTTATTCGATCTCGTTTTCCAGCGTGGTTTTCCTTTTGTCAGAGGCGCACAGTGGTTGTTGCTGTTGTTCTTTGTGTTTAACGGCAGCTTCCAAAGAGGGTGATATCGCAAACAAGTTGTACCCAACATAAGCTCACACCAGGGATTGAAACCATGAACACAAGCCAGAGCTTACCGGCCAGCTAGAGGTTGAAACTGGACATGCTATATAACTAGGCCATCCTAAAATTGGGTTTTAAGGTTCTAACGTTTGCGCAAAACAGAGCTAATGAAGTTAAAATTGTGTTTCAGAATTAGTTCCTCAAAAAAAAGTGGTTAAAATATTGCACAACACTGTTTCCATTGTTTGAGTTGTCATGGAAAAGACAGAATTTCTTTGTATACAGAAACATTAACAACCTACCTCAACATAATCCTTGGCATGGCCCCAATCACGTTTAGAATCTATATTACCCAATTCTAAAACAGATTGTTGTCCCAACTTGATTTTAGCAACAGCTCGTGTGATTTTTCTTGTTACAAAAGTTTCACCTGAAAAAAATAAAATAAAATAAATTTAAATATTATGGACATTTTGGAAAAAACAGGATAATGTTGATTTGACATTACATGCAATAACACTACTACAGATTCACTGCCAACCATTTGTTTCATCATTCTTTCAATGGTCCAACTTTTAGTAGGAAATGATATATAAAGGGGTTGATGTCATACTGTTTTGCTTTGACTGGAATAATGAAGCTGGGCATACACTATACAGTGTGCTATAGTGAAACTTTGCCCGGGCAGCAAAACTATGACCTACTTTGACATTGAATTTCAACTGCCAATGGATCTTTAACATGCACCCCCAATGTATACATGAGACCTCAGTTTTTAGTATAATCCAAATGACTAGACAGCTGTCATTGTCAGGCCCTCTGTTCTGCACCATGAAGGCTGTAATATCTTGTTTTGCTAGGGCCTTAGGAGGTGACTACGCTTCCTATAGGATAATCCACCTCTTGATCTACTTTAAACTACTAGGCAAACAAATTAACAAGTTGATATGCCCAATATTAATAATTCAAATATTGTTTAAAACAAATTCAACCAAATTACAATTGAATACCAAATTATTTCAAAAATTATTACATCTACTATTTTATTAATATTTGTCCTTGCTGTTTTTGTAAGAGGTTTTGTGACATTTTTTGTATAAAGTCAGTATTTTTCCATAACATATTTTTAAATGTAATCTGATCAAGATTTCAATGATTTGATACTATATTCAGTTTTCTTTAAAGAGTTTCTTAATTGTGAGGAAGGAATCACATTTGACATTATTACCCATGTATAATGACTTCAAGTAGATTTTAAAGTGCACCCACACTTTCATTAGTATCTAATTGATCTCAATACTTGTAATTAACGAACTCTTAATTGACAAAAATATAGGACTTCGACCAATGAATGTATGTAGATAACACAAAAATAATAGTAAGTGCAAGAGGACCGCGCTACACGCAGAACAATTCGATAAGACAAACACGAAACCAGCCACGAACTACACAGACAATTATCAAATCAACTGAAATGAAATGGGGTTTAATGGCCTACTTTTCTGCTCTGACTGGGATAATGAAGACAGGTCGATACAGTATGCTATGCTATGAGGGAAACTTTGCACACCAATATGTACACATGACCTTTGTTTTTCGTCCATCCAAACAAATAGACATCTGTCCTTGTCAGGCCTGCACCACTGACAAGTGGAAACCACATTGGACAGACTACCCTACTCCTTATAGAGTGTGACTTGAAACCATGTCACTGTACATTGTGACAACCATATGATCTAACATGGAATTCAGCATTTTACATTTTTACATTTAGATCATTTGGCCACCCAAAGTGAAATTTCTATCACAGAAGCTACAAACCAACATAGATTTATTGAAATATTATTTCATGAAATGTAGGTAACTAATTATAGCAACTGTAGGCTAATTAAATCTAGAATATCAAGAGAGAGAGTTTGGATTTCAGAATTTTAAAAATTTATACATAGTTTATTTTGTCAGATTAGATGAGTGGTTGCCACGGACCACACACAAATAAATTTAATCCAAAATCATATTCCATTACAATCTGCAGTGAGTGGGAAAATTCTTCTCATACGATTGTACTTGGTCTTTTTTTTTGTTGTGGGGAGCGTACGTTGAGAGATTGTTACCACACGCATTCCGTTTATTTATAAACAAGATAATTCGGATAATTAGAGGTCTTACGGGATCTAACTTCTGCATGAATGAAACTCAATATTATCAGGTTGCACCTTGATCAGTCAGTGACCTAATATATATATAAGCTACAATGGCTCCCATGTTCAGCCACAGGCAAAACAACGAAGGGGTGCGCTTAAAGAGATAAAATACTGTTTTAATTCCCTGGCTGAAATAATTGCAGGATTATGTTGAGTGAAATGTATACCTATCATCACATTTTGATGGCGATGAAATACGTGTTGACAAGCCTTAGGTTAGAAAAATAACACTATTATTATTTTCTAAAATAAAACTCTGGTGGCCTCCACTTAAAAATATTTATTTATTTGAAATAGATAAAATAATGATAATAAATAGCATGGAGAGAATATATTTATATAAATATATATATATATATATGAAAGTTGGTAAGATATTATTTATTTAGAAGCATTTGCTAAATGATCTACCATTAATATTTTTACTTTATGGCAGACTCAAGTTTATATAATTTTACAAAGTGTAAAATATTATCACAGACAGCAGGGAAAAAAAATATTCCAAACAAACTGACCATTTTCCGGTATTTCAATTGGAAATTTATCTTGAAGGGGCATTATGTAATAATAAAAATTCCATTCAAATTACTTTATTTTGTGCCAAGTTATCAATGGTTGTAATCTTGACAAGATGTGTACATTGATCGTAAACAATGTACTGGTCATTTGAGCCTTAGCCTAGCTTCCCCATTTTTATCCTTTATTCTTGTTTCCCCATAATTAAATCGTTAAATGGCGGAACCGTTTTAAACTACTTAAAATAAGAACAATCTGATAGCATCAAGAGTTGATTATGGTCTTGGCATGTTAATAAATGTCTAATTAATAATTTACGTAACATTTAAGGCCCAACGAATGACCTACAATTGGGAGATTTAGCTCTTACATAATGCGAAATGGAATGGGGTTTAACATCCTACTGTTCTGCTCCGAACTGGGCTAATGAAGACAGGCATACACCATACAGTGCGACATGTGGGAAAATTTGCCAAGACAGTGACACCACGGCCTACTCTTATATCGAATTCCAACTGTCAAGGGGTCTTTAACGTGTACAGCAATGTGTACACTGGACCTCGGTTTGTCTTCTCATCCGAACAACTAGACATCTGTCCTTGTCAGGTCCTCTGTCCTTGTCAGGTCCTCTGTCCTACATCACTGACAAGGGGGAATTGTGCCAGAAAATGTGGATGAACTTTTTTGGCCAATGCAGGGATCACGACAATAGGGGGAGATTGGGAGGACCTAAAAATCTGTTTTTGTCATCTCCAATGACAGGTTTGTGATCCCTAGTGCACTGGTAGAATGCTGAATCATGGAAACTTTATAAGGGATTATACCATTTTTGGACTAATATCCCTTTCAGAGAGAGAGAGAGAGAGAGGGGTTTATCTTCCACTTGACACAAACTAGGTCATTTCAGGACTAACACATAGTTTTCAATTTTTATTTCAATAATTCGCTTGCGTCTAGGGGTCTTTAGCAGTGGGGGAAAACCAGAGTGCCTGGAGGAAACCCACGGCCACGAGGTTGAGAAGGCGCCCCTGACTCCATGTCACATACGCTCACACTAGGGCTCCAAACCACAGCAGCAAGCCAGAAGTGACCGGCCTGCTAGAGGTCGAAGGGCGGCACACTAGACCACTAGGCAAACAAACCCTCCTATCCATTTCAGAGATTTAACTTTCACATTTCAAAATCGATTCTACACAGTGTGAGAATATGAATAGTCTTACATACATTATAAAACACAGAGTGTCCCACCATCTTTGAGACCATCAACTTGTTCAGGGGGCGACTAGCATGTCAATCAAGACGAAGTAAATCAACATCTTAAACATCTTAACTACTGTAATAGCTTGACTTATAACAATTAGTTGAGAGGTGATATAGACACTTCACCCCCTAAAATAAACACCCCACCAACTCAATCTGACGGCTGTCTGATGCCGGCCTAATTTTCAATAATGGAGAATCACCTTTGTTCCAGGGCCATCAGAGTAATTTATGTAAACAACTTAAAATGTCTTCCCTGTCACATAGAATGAAAAACCAGATTATGTTCTATCCGATTGACTGACAGTTTTGTGGAGCTAGTGTGATAAAGAAAAAAATACCTTGTTGCATTTTCATCTCAATTTTGTTTGATATATGTATGTCATATACTTTCTCTTAGGTGAAAAAAATCAAACTTTCCTTATGAGGCCTACCCAAGCAAATTTTCAGTTCTTTTAGGACTTGATAAATAAACAGCAACTTGAATCATGTGAAAGATTTAATTAAGAAAACAAAATATGAACAGTTGATTATCTCCCGGCTTCGATTCAATCTGAACAGGAAGAGGCTCAATCAAATGATTTTACCCAACACAAAGTTTAAATTTAATGTTTTTTATATTATTATATTTCACGATAAGAATAATAACATCTCTGTTACTACCCAAATTTCCTGCCTTTCATTATTTCAAAACGTAATTAATGGTCGTTAATTTCTGAAAGTTTGTTTGAATTATTATGTTTTATTTATCGACTGAACTGAATGAGCGTTATGTCTTACTGGCATAATGAAGACATTCAGACTAGGAAATCAGCACTATTATTTTTTTTTATGGCGAGCGATAATGCTCTTTAAAAAACCAATTCACAAGTTAGTTGGCGACAAATATCCGTGGGATTATCAATGTCTTGTCTGTAGGTGGCACTGGCTTTTTAAAATTTTCTGCAGAGTATGCCAAAGGTCATGAAATTTTCAATTTATCATATCTTTGTAAATACAGAATGGAAATGTACCATTTTGGACTGACATTCCCTGTCACCTTTTTATAACATATTGTAGCCTGTAAGGTATTCAAAATCACTCAATAAATTATGATGAGCGACTTGAGAATATACAATCTTTGTTTATTATTATGTAAGAATCTGTGTCTGACAATGTCTGTGACAGGTGCCTTATGTATAGCTTTGTATATATACATACCCATTTTGAAATCCCCCCCCCAAAAATAATAATCACCCACATTAAAAATAAAATAAAAACCAAGTACGAACAATCCAAACAATAAGACACAATTCGAAGTCCTAAAAACGTTATAGGCAAAATAGTGTATTCTGCAGAAATTTCATTCACTTTTTGTCTCAATATTATTTTTGTGTATTTGTTTACATGACTTTGTGGGAATGAAACTTGCATATCATTTTTGTGTATTTGTTTGGATGACTTTGTGCGAATTTAACTTTAATATTAAATTGTATATATATGTTTACATAACTTCGTGGGAATGCAAATTTAATATTAATTTTGTGTATTTGTTTACACAACTTAGTAAGAATTCAACTTTAATATTAATTTTGTGTATTTGTTTACACAACTTTGTGAGAATTCAACTTTAATATTAATTTCATATATTTGTTAACATGACTTTGTTGGAATTCAACTTTAATATTAATTTTGTGTATTTTTTTTATACCTGACTCTGTGAGAATCATCTATAAGGTAATATTAATTTCATATATTTTGTTTACATAGCTTTAATATTAATTTTGTGTATTTGTTTACATGACTTACCTCTTCGTGGACTTTCATGGTTAAATAGGATACCATTACAGGCAAACATACCATAAGCCTCTCTATAATTAATAACTATCCAATATGCATAGAGTTTCGCAGCACCTTAAAATAATTAAAACATAATCCAAGATTACAAAGAGAGAGAAATGGGGGATTAATGTCAAAATTTAAGTCATTTCGGCACTATTTTAATAATTCAATTGTGCAAGTAATTAATTTCTTATTTCTATGACTTATTTGAAATAGGAATTAAATATCAATCGGTTCCATTTCTTCTCCCCCCTAAAAGTAACACAGAGAGAGAGAGAGGGAGAAATGGGGTTTAACGTCCACTAGACACAAACTAGGTAATTTTGGGACTAACATGGTTTAATTTTACTTCAATAATTCGCTTGTGTGTGGGAGGAAACCGGAGGACCCAGAGAGAAAACATGAGCCTTGGCAGGCACCCTAGTACTGAGAATGGAAACCGTGTCACTTGACTCAATGACACATTTTTTGTTTTTTTCAGAAAAAGACAGATTTGGGTAAAAAATGGTTGATTTAAGACCAATAGTTCATTACTTCATTTCTTTGCACAGTGGGCAACTGACTGCCGGTACTTTCTCATACATGTAACTGATTTCGTCTGACTTTACAAGTTTGACTGTATTGATCTTATCAAATCACGAACGGGAATAACACATCCGATTAAACCAAATTAACTTTTTATATTGACAAAAATCTAAAAAGTCTGCTATCGTTCTTTAAAATTCAACTTTACTTTATCTTAATTAGGTGAAATATGAAATTTTTAAACAGATATCGAATAAATCTAAACTTACCATACGGAGACCTGGGGTAGAAAGGTGTGGTTTCTCGTTGAGGTATTTCTTGGACTTTTCCATATAATTCGGATGTGGAAGCCTGGTAAAATTTCACCTGTTTTGTAAGGCCGCATGTTCGTATAGCGTCAAGTAGACGCAATACACCAAGAGCGTCTACATCAGCAGTGTACTCAGCAAGTTCAAACGAAACCTGAAGACAAAGTATTTATTAAAAATAAAATATTCTGCCCAGTGTAATGGCTTCATTAAAATTCAAAATACCCATGGATTTGGAACATCTTTGATGGCAAGGGCGGCTGCATCCACCAAGGCATTGGTAGCTGCATCGACGAAAGCAATTTTCAGCCTAATCCAAGATGGGCAGGAAATATGAAATTGTTAGTCCATTCTACACAAATGCACACTATGTTCTGTAAAATGGATAGGAACAGCAGATATTATATAGCAAACTAAAACTAACAGAGTTTGACAAGAAAAACATAGAATGATATTTTATTAGAAAACATGGTTGTTTGTGGAAGAGGGAAGAACAAACTACATCAAGGCAAGATAAACAGGTCGCCTGACAGCTAGGGTAAAGATGGCCGCCAAGATATCAGCATACATAAACATGACATCAGTCCCAGCAGTCATTTCATAAAATTCAAATTCTAGTCAAGATGAATTTGAAAGATATTGTAACATACATATATCAATACCTTCATACAAAGAATGCTACATATGTAACACATGCTTGTTTTATAAATGGGTCCAAGGCGCTACAAATATTTCATAGATCAGAGAGAAAGAGAAAGGAGAGAAAAAAAAACATTTCTGGAGAAATATTACAAAAGAACATCATGTATGCTTTTGTAAGTCTAAACACCAAGACAAGATCTAAAGAAAATAGAAAAAAGCCATTGAAATGTCATTGAAGCTCTTGATAAAATTTACACTAGTGTTCGAGCATGGTTTGTTTGTTTGTTCAAGCCAGATGAACAACAAATACTTAGGCAGAAGATGATCTTAATTGTTATGGAAACCGATAATTCAGGGTATCAGCGTTGACATATTTATTGACTGTTGTACAATTTTTGCTGTAACAGGCCATCAGCAAATGGTTAAAAAATTACTGTTTTGTCTTTTTGTTCTTACTCCTTGCAGTTTTCCATATTTCAGAAGCGAACAAATCTGTCAGCGTTGGGCAATAAATTATGCTGGATGTGTGGTTATTTCTCATTCACTGACCAAAGCCAAAGAATAACAATACCATCTTGCTGATAGCTAGAGCGAAATTCAAGAAATTGCTTATTTCACCAAATCATGACAAATTTCTTGTCTCGACCTGTCAATACTAGATCTAATCAGAATCTGTGTCTGCCTCATTGGTTACTTTATTTTGTTAAGCTTTCGGGGAGATTGTAACAAGACCATGAACAAGCACAATCCTGACAGAAAATAACAAATCTTTGTGGCGATTTGTGTCGAGGACAGAAGCGATTTTATTGTATTTGTCACAACACAGCTAACAGAATAGAGATAGCTTGGCTAAAGGCAAGAGATCAAATTTCTCGTGTCAATTAAATCGTGCTGATATTTTGTTTAACTGAAATTAATTGTCATAGAATGCTTCCAGCCAAATGAACTGAGCATAGCCAATGCAGATAGTCAAAACATTCTATTTTACTGTTAAAACGTGACAGTGAACGAAGGAATTCATCCGAGACCCTTATTTCAATAACTAAATGAACGTTTCTTTCAAATTATAAAATGACAATTTTATTAATACATTTAAGAAATAAACAGACACTGATTGTAATATTTACAGTGTAACCCCTCTGATCATCATCATTTCAGTGATTCTGAATCCCCCACAAACACAATACAGTACATTGGTGAAAATTTAAAAAAGATATATTAGTCCAAAAATGGTTTGATTCTGTTCAGTATTACATAGATATGATGAACTGAAAGTTCTGTAAATTTGACATATTAACAAGCCAGTGCCACATGTAAGTGTTGGGTTAAACTTTCCATGGGCCTATTTTTAATCCAATTGAAGCCAAGTGAGGAGATTACCTATCGTTGATAATATGGTGTGCCCCCACTATGCCCACTTTTGAAAAATTAGGGATTAATTCCAATTAATTCTTAATTTGATTAGTGTTTTAATCGGATTAGGATTAGTTTATAGTAGGTACTTCGAAGGAAAAAAATATAGATATTACTGTATAAAGGTTTTTTTTATTTTTCTCTGTTTGATATATCATATATCACATTTCAAATTTCAATAAAAATATAACATACAAAAAATAATGGGATAAACATAGTTACAAGATAACCAATGAATTGGTTAAGATTATAAATATCATAATAGTAAAAAATAAACATAAGACTTAATATTTAGTCACTTCCAGTTTACTTCTGCAAATGCAGGTGAACTGTAGTTATCAGGAGATATAAGTACTGACCACACTAATTAATTCTGTGTTAATCTCTCTATTGTTCCCTTGTTAACACTTTTGAATCCCTCTATTGTTTCCTTGCCTGAGTGAAACTTGTTTTTATTAGAAAAGTGGGCATAGTGGCATGGGACCGATAATACAGATTTGTTTTCTTAATTAAATGTTAATTAATCAATCAGAGTACATCTTCGTATTAATTAAGAAATGAAAGATTTAGATGTTGTCCAATTAAGGCAGATGATATTTATGGACTGATTTTAATTCCGAGATTTGACTTTAATATATTGTAGTTTGCAATGGATTTTTATATACCTCAAATGTGAGCTGCTCCCACAAAACCAGGCTCATGGTCATTTTCATAAAAATACAGCTGTCAGCATATCTGAATAGTCCACAGCCTAAGCTTTCCAAAAATGCAATTCTTTTTAAATTTGTCGCATCATATAGAGTTGAGTTTGGCTCACTCGCAGCAACAAGAACAAATACAATTTATGCTTTTGTGTCCGTAGTATAAAACGAAGTTGTGCGACAAGCGCCTGGTTTCGTGTGAGAGGGTAACGTCACAAATGACGATCTGAGACCTCAAAGTACATGTACAAACACCAATCTCACCTTAACATGACTCTGAGCAGCTAAATTATATATTTCTGTTGGTTTTATGTCACTAATAATTTTAACTAATCTTGTACTGTCTGTCATGTCACCATAGTGGAGATGCATTGCTGAAAAATTGTAAAAAATAAAACTACAGTCTACTGGAAATACAAGAAAAAGAAAATGGGAATTCTTCTTTACTGAAAAAGATCAACAGCCCACATAACAAAAAAATGTCAACAATCCATTCAAATCTATATAAATAACTTAAACTGATATGGTTTGTTCAATTTTTATAATTTAAACATACATTATGCAAGAGCTAAATCTGCCTATTGCAGATCTTCTTTAGGCCTGAAATGTTATCTAAATTCATTATATATTAATTAACTTATTCTGACCCTAATCAACTCTCAAAGTCAACGCTAGCCTGCAATATTTATAGGTTTAAAATCATATTTACTTCTCTACTTTTATTCATCATTTAATTTTAAGATAGGTTGCCAGGCAACGAAACATATGCCCACAGCAGCTAAATCGTCCGGGCAGTCAACAAGAGTTGTCGTATATTTTAACTTTTTTCGGTAATGAAACATTTATAATACACTAAAATTTGATTACGAGTAACAACTCATTAAGTAATTATCAGAAAATCATTACAATTTGTTTGGCTTTGATAAAGTTCTCCTCAATGCTAACGTTTAGTATATGAAACATTTAATATCATGGATTTAGCTGTTCAAGTTATCAAAATTCATTAAAAATCTATATAATTGTTCGTCGCAAGCAAGACCTTAAACTCTGTGTTTCAATCTAAAGTGAATCGGATGTAAACTTTAGCTTCTAATAGTGTCCACAAGAATTTTTGAAGTGATCAAGGGCCATAAAAGTAATTTTAGGAAATCGCTAAAAATCAATAGGATTCTTCGTCTCGTGACTTTCAACACTGTACGTATAAATTTCAAGTCAATCGAATATTAACTTTAGCCTCTAGAGCGTCCACAAGATTATTTGAAGTGATCGAGGGCCATAACTCGGACAGTAATTATCAGATATTGCTGAAAATCAATAGGCTTCTTTATCTCATGACCTTTAACACTGTGTATAAATTTAAAGTCAATCGGATATTAACTTTAGCCTCCAGAGCGTCCACAAGATTATTTGAAGTGATCAAGGGCCATAACTCTGACAGTAATTATCAGAAATCGCTGAAAATCAATAGGCATCTTCGTCTCATGACCTTTAACACTGTGTATAAATTTAAAGTCAATCGGTTATTAACTTTAGCCTCTAGACTAAAATTCAATCACTAAAATCTTTTTAGAGTGGATCAATTTGACTGAAATTTTTAGCAAATTCCCTTTACATAATTTAGTTTTTAACTATTTTATTGAAATAGCCAGCTCTTTATCTAATCTCCCATAATGTATCTTTAAGTCACTAGAGAAATTAACATTCCAACAACATTACAATGACAGCATTAACATTACAATACAAACATACAGTAAGCATTACAAAGGCAAAATTTAAAAAAGTAATATAAAAGCAGTGCATATAAAAACATCCATCACCAAACAAATTAAAACAGTTTGTATAAAAAATACCCTTCACCAACTGAATATTAAAATCTTATAATTCATTTTTTTCATATGATGACTAGAAGAAAGAGAAGACGGGTTAACAAAAATATAAATGTTATCTATAAATTACTATAATACTAAAATTTTATAATTTATTTGGTGAGAATAGGGTTAAAAGAAAGAAAGAGTTAAAATGCTATGGTACATTTAGAAATTAAACATTTATATATATCCTTTTTACTTCTTAGCTTTTGAGGCATTGCTGACTTTGAATTATTTCAGAGGTGAGTCCCACATGACACTAATTTGCATTTCTTTTAATATTAGCTGTATAATTTTAATTCCTAATACAAATTAGGAAAACGCTGAAACAAGAGATAATTTATAATTTCTCAAGTGAGACCGTTCAAGAGCTACATGTATTCATGGAATTATGCCCCTTCGTCAATCAATGTCAGATCAATAACAAAAATAAAAATATTATCAATAATAGAAATGGTACTCGTTTAAATATTCAAAAATTTGAATTTCTTGCTCACGTCTATTAGAACTGTTATTTTCTTTATATTCATCAATTAAAAAAAGAAGTTTGATCTGGTATTTTTTGGGTATCGGTTGACATATTTTACTTTTTCACTCCAAGCAAATCCACTAATGTTAAAAAATAAACAGATAGTGAATAACACAAATTAAAAACGATTTATAGTTTCTATAAAACTATAAATCTGTAAACTCATTAAACCTATTTAAAAAATGTATAGTCTCTATTCTCTATTGAATAAAATATGCAAATAGCATTTGAATAACAAATTAGAACATTTGACTAGTAAAATCAGTTCCTAATGAATGATTGAATGAAATGGGGTTTAACGGCCTATAATTATGCACCTAACCTGGGCTAACGGAAGACGGGCAGTTCCTAATGTGACCATCTGGTAGAACAAACTGAATGAAACAATTTCACAAACAGATTAAACAACCTTGTACCAAGTCAAAAATGTGAAATATTTTTCCTTGCATAAAAAACATGTAGATACATGTAACTGATCGAAGCAAACAATTTTACGAAATGACATAACATTGAACAACATTGCATCCAGCTAAAAAATGAGAGTATTATTTTTACATGTCGACAATATCTATTATTCTGCCCTCTTATTTAAATGGATTAAAACTGTTGACTAGTAAAATCAAGTAGAACGAACAGCAGGAAAACAATTGCATCAAGCCAAAGAGTTTAGTATTTTTCCATATAGGAAATATTTGTAAATAACTAAAGCAAATAATTTTGTCAACAAATTTCAAAACATTGCATATTAATAATATTTTTCCATATAGAAAATATTTGTATACAACTGAAGCAAATAATTTCAACAACAGATTTCAAAACATTGCATAAAGCAAAAAAAAAAGAATGATATTTTTCCATATACAGGAAATATTTGTGGTAGGTTAAACAAGTGAAGCAAATAATTTTACGCAAAGGGCGACATCACATTAAACAACATCAAAGTACCAATGTCTATATTTAATATGCCCTCTATTAAAGAGTATCACTTTAAGATTAAATTGACTGGTATGATAGGTAGGAAGGAAGATAATGTTTTTAAATAACGTATCAGTTGAATCAATGATATCTGTTCTCCGGGGCCCCGAGGCCTTTACGGTAGCTTATGATTGCTTTATTGTTGGCTTCAAACACTTGCGTTCACAAACCAGCAAGCACGAACAATCTGCTTCTTAGATTTCATTTTTCACAACAAGAGAAAGCTTTAAGCTAAATTTTCGAGCACAATGGACGAATTTAAAAGGCTGAAGCAATTATATTATGAGAAAATAGAGCAAGAATTAAACTCAACTATCTCTCTAGTTCCCACTGATATTCTACTGGGTATAAAAATTTTGATTTTTTTTATCTTATCAAATTTATAGTTTTAATAATTTATTACTTAAGAGATTAAAATTTTAATTACAACTGCGGTTTTTGATAGCACAATTACACAGAATTAATGCACACTATACTGTTTGTGATTTTTAACTAAAAAGACTTCAGAAAGAGCCCAAAGGCTTCAATCTGGTCCCATTTTTAACAAACACAAATATTCTTCAACAAATTAAATCTTAATTCTATTAGACCAAACTGGTCTGATATTTGTCAATGGGTAGCAACTAAATGTGTATGAATCAAGTCGCAAACACATTTACAGATAATGAGATTAATCAGTCATTAAGCAAACTTATTGCATAAAGATTCTCAAAATATTTACTTTAGCCAAACACACAAAGACACCGCGCAGATGTGCAATTACAATCCTATCCAATCTGATGAAGGGCTTGTCGAACCTGTTCAAATTGAGATATTGGCTGAAATAGCTGGAGGCTACCATCTTATACTTTGCTGGCCAAGCATGCAGTGGATTAAATGGTTTATTTTGGTAAGGGCACGGCAAATGTGGTCAAAATAAAATAAACGAATTAATAGAGTCCATTCAATAATCAAAAATGTCTAGAAAGAACTAAACATTATTCAATCTTAAGAAAAAAAATTCTTGTCTTATCATAAGAAAATATCAAAATATTGATCAAATTATTCAGTATTGTTGAAATAATTTTTTTAAAAAATGGTTACATATATGCTACTATGTAATTCTACATTAATTTTACCATTACAAATTAACATATAAAACGATTGGTTAGCTACAAGTATTTATACAAATTAATAGCTTATAACATATTCTTCCTAATTTTTAATATACATTCATACAAATTAATAGTTTAGAATATATATTCTTCCTATTTTTTAATCTATGTTCACCAAAGAAGAAATGTTGTGACTAACAGGCAAGGTTATATGCTACCAGGCAAGTGGAATAAACTAGAATATATCTTCACAATGGCATAAATTTTATTGGAAACATATATAGGGCTGATTTTCTATATCAAGGGAAGCAACTCCATATTACATCCACATCACCTCTAATATTAAAAATAAATTTGTGATGAACATCAAATGAAGTGATAACGAAAGAATAGTAATTAATATAAGTGTATAACAAGGACCGATTTCTATAACAAGGGAAGCAACTCCATATTACATCCACATAAAGCAATAAAATTCAATGCATGAAGAAGATCAAATGAAGTGATATCTGAATAATAGTGACACAGGGCTACTTTAAAATATAATTTTCAAAGTGTTTAGAGATTATGTAATGAGTAAATGAATGATCATTGTTTTGTTTTTTTAAGAAAAATACAAAAGCCAAGCTAGCGTCATTCATTATAATTATGTAATTAAGTAGAAGTACATGTATATAAGATGCGTTTTGAGGTGTTTTTTGAAGCAGCCAGGGAGGAGGCATTGTGAATAGAAAGTAGGAGGAGTTCCATAATCGGGGGGCAAAATTAGCAAAGGCACGCCAGCCATACATTCTACATGTACAGGTTTCAGAATGCTCAAAAAAAATACATGTACATACAGACTGTGTGGTTTGATGATATATTTGGACTATAAAAATATTGAAATGAATTTATCTATCAAACAATTTGCTTCAAATCCCTCTCAAAACACTGTACTCATGAGGAGATACCTCAAGCTATAAACAATCTATTTTAAGACGCAATATCTGTAACCAAATGTGATTGAAGGAGAGCAAGTTTCAGAATTTATTTGTGAATTTTTTTCTGTCAAATTCTTTTTCTAACGTTTAATTGCAGAGTCTGTTGTACATTTAAATCTCTCAATGTTTGCAAAACCGCCTAACCTTTTATCAAGAAATAACAACCGCTCTTTAATGCAAGCTCGCAGACAATAAGCCGTCAGGTAGCCAGTTAGTGATACCCTGTGCTTGCCCCATGTGTGTTTTTCAGGTAATCCGGTATTTTTTCAAGTACATTTGGGCAGTTCTACTTTCCATATATACCAAATTTGCCATACTTTTATCGGAAATAACCACCAAATAAATACTTCTGTAAAGATATATTTTAAGTCATTTTTCATTTTAAATTACCCATTTATTGAGCATGGATCAATTTTCTGGTCTGAGTAAAGGGAGACAACTACATTAAAGCTTGATACTTTTTCCCTAATTTTCCAAGAATTATTTCTACAAAAGGAAGGCAACCAGGTTAAAAAAATTTTTTATCTACTTCAGTTACTGTGTATGATTAAATTTTCATTCCTCTACAATTCTATTATTCCTTGTTTTAAATAGGTTTCTATATTCTCAGAGAATGTTTTAAGAACCTGGCCCTGGTTTCACAAAATATTCTCTGATTTAAGAATTTACTCAAAATTTTTCACCCTACCTTAACTAAAGTATAGTCCTTCATAATTTTGTTGTTGTTTTAATGTATCAAATACATCAATAAGAAACTATTATATTTGTAACTTTTTTTTGTTTGAGGTTCAGAGATATTTCTCATAAACAATGATTGAAAGAGGAGTAAATTCTTAACTTAAAGATACATTATGGGGGATTAGTTAACGGGTTGGCAGTATTCACTATAATAGATAAAATAAAGATAATGTAAAGCCAATTTGCTGAAAATTTCATTCAAATTGATCCACTTTGAACCGAGAAATAAGCACTCGAAATTTCTGTATAGCCTAGGTCATCATTTCTAAAGTCTGTAGGAAAAACATCATAGTCTCCATTATCCATAAATCAAGAAGAAAAGTTTTTCAGGAAATCGGAATATAATCCAACAGATTTCGCAGGTTAGCATTGCCATCAAGAGTTGATTATGGTCTGGATACGTTAATTAATATCTAATTAAAAGTTTAGATAAAATTTCAGGCCTAAAGAAAGACCTACAATAGGCAGATTTAGCTCTTGCATAATATATGTTCAAGTATGAGAATGCTTTGTTAAACTAGGGCCTGATCTACATTTACTTTGTTCACGGCTTAATCTAAAATTGCCCGTAGTCAGTCGATTATCTTAATTCCTAATCAATTGACTAAATAATTGATTTGGTTAAATACATTCTGTAAAACAATGATGATTTATATAATAAGATCTAATCAGCTAAATATGGTTAAGAGTGTTAAATATGGTTAAGAATAAGAGTGTAAGACCAGAAAGTGTTCCCAGAATATATATGTACATAGTGCTATATAAACAAATTACTTCGAATGTTTAAGAGACATTCAATAAATGACTCAGAATAAACATGACACAAATATATGGAATACTATTTACTTAGATGTTTATTTCTGGTCACATATTGACAAAGAGATCACTCGTCAATCAATACATACATGTCGACAGAAATAAACATGTATTCCATATAATTGTGTCATGTTTGAAAGATTTAAGTCAGTGCTAAGTATATGACACTAGTACTACTTTACTGCTGCATAGAGTCTAAAATAATTAAGTAGGGAATCGGTTTGATGGAGTGTACTTTAAGACTACCAGGAGCTCACTGTAGCCCTGGTATCCTTCAATCTTGTGTATTTAGCATTAAATTTCTTTCACACTGATTCAATATCAAAGCTTTGTTTACCAACGTTTAATTTCTCAATCACTGTTAAAAAATAAACAATCCAACTGATTATTGATGTATAATTTCTTAGCAGTGGTCCTCCGGAAATGAAATACTTGTAAATTGAACAGTCATTGTCAAAATTAATCAGTCTGCTTTAAACAGGACACAAGTACAAATTAGATGCTTTTTGGATGCTTTTAAATAATTTTTACAAATTTTTATATATTGAATAAATGTGAAAGAAATATTGGCTAGATACATAAGATTAAATGACACTGAGGTTACAGAGTGCTAGAGCTTGAAATAATACAGTGAATCCTATTCAGAATTGCGAAATATATTTACTTTACTGATGGTAATAACTAATCATTAATCGATTGTCCTTGATAATACATGATTGAACCATTTTTTATGGTGAAATTTAACGCCACATTACAAAATCAGATCGATAATGATGTCACATCGAACCAATCTCTCCAGTTCGATGTATGTCATCATTACCCTCAGAGCTTATTATGCAATGATTTGTACCAAATCTATTTCAAAGTTATTTATAATTTATTTTGATACCTTATTAGATTTTTTTTTAAATCAAAATGAAATATTCAATAAATTATATCACATAATTAATTATTGAAAACAGTGAAGCTAACAGCTGAGTGAACTTTATCATGGGACCTGTATACTCCATCAATTGTTTCTACAACCTAATCACATAGACAATCTGTATATTGTATATTAACAGGAATTTGTTAAATTTCCTCTAGTCTTACCTCCGCGTTTTTCATCTGGAGCTTTAAAACAAAATAAATACATTTAAAGATACCAGAGCATAACATATAATCAGCCATTGTTCCGACATAGACACATGCACATCACAGATACAGGCACATGGACACATACACATCACAGATACATGGACACATACACATCACAGACAGACCCATATAGATCAATCTAATTAAAATCAGATGCTATTCAGGATATTACAGCACGTTTTCCCAGAGTTTCCGATAACCGGTATTTTCCGGTTTTATACCGGTAAATTTTAACATGTACCGGTAAATAATTATTCCATCGGTCCGTGGGACCGGTGAACATAAACGTCAACAAATTAACTGCTCTACTTTATTTCTTCATTCATCCCTCGCGTCAAAAGCCTCGTGGCAATGGCTGTCAAAAGTCGGTGCTATTTATAGTAACTTAAGTATGCGGTATTTTCCGTCTGGATAATCGCTGCTCAATGTCGCCGTAAAAGGAGAGAATGAATCTGAATTTAAGAGGATTTTCGATGAAACGGCACTAAATACAGAGGGTTTTCGCGGTGTTACGCTTACATACGCTGATGAACGTTCGCGAACTGCGTTTGAAACAGTCCGCAGTAATTTTATCGTAGATTTGGTTAGGTCACTAAAAACCCGCTTTCCCAAAGATACCCTCAACGTGTTTAATTCTCTGGACGTTGTTTTAAATCCTGCAAGATACCCTAATGCCCGCAACGAACTCGATGTTTTTGGCGGGAATTCCCTTGATATATTATTGGACTTTTTCTGTAAAGATATTCAAGACGGTGATGTAATAATTGATCGTGCGCGCGCAACCCGTGATTTCAACCATTTTAAGCGAGTGTTATTCGGTCTGGGGACAAAATCGCTTGAAGTACACCTGTCAAACTATCATTTCTGATTATTCCGATCTTTTTCCAGACTTTGGAACATTAGCCGTTATAGCTTTGGTAGTTCCTGTGAGTAGTGTACCAGCAGAGAGGGGTTTTAGTCTGCAAAATTTAATACACACGTCTCTGCGTAATCGTTTATCGCAGCGCCGTATGAATAACCTAATGACCATGAATATGCACGCACATAATTCTGAAGCCCGCCCGTTTAATTTTGGAAAGGCCCGACAGATATTTAAGAGTTCTAAAGACAGACGTTTATAATAACATTTGGGTTTGAATTGTGTTCAATTTGTTTCAATGAATTAGTGTTTATTTCAATAAATTTATAAGATTGGTTAATGTTGTTTTTGTCAGACCGGTAAAATTACGATTGAACCGGTATTTCTAATCCCTACCGGTACGAGGTACCGGCAAATTTTGAAGCTAGCGGAAACACTGGTTTTCCACTTGTCATCAGTGTAGGATAGTGGGCTGGCAAGAATAGTGTCTAGTCCTTAAGAGCTGAATCAGAGGGTATGCAAAACCAAGGTCCCATAAACATGTTGTCATGAAGTAAAAGAACCATAATAATAGCCTCGTAGTACAGTCGCTGCCTGGGCATTTGTGAAGAAAAGTAGTAGGTTTCGTTTCATTCCGTTCATTACTCATGACCACATTATGAACATAAAACTTGGAATATGGATTAATTTTAATGATGTACATTACAGTAATAGACTCCGATAACAGTCTTGTCATTTGAAACAATATTTTATGGGAGAGCTACAGTGGCTTGCTAACATGGAGTTCCCGTGTTCAATCCCTGCTTTGGGCGAGAAAGTTCATTAGGATTCTTCCGACGTGGTTACACCTTGTCAGTGGTGCAGGACAGAGGGCCTTGCAAGAGACTATGTAAAGTTGTTCAGATGGGATGAAAAACCAAGGTCCTGTGCAGACACTAAACAGCTTGTAAAAGATCCCTTGGCAATTGGAATTTGATATAAAAGCAGGCTGTAGCACACTGTACGGCGTTTGCCCATATTCATTAGAAGCCCAGTCAGAGAAGACCAGTAGGGAACTAATCTCCATTTCATTTCTTTACAAGATTGTACATGTATGCTATTTAATTTATACTCCACATTGAATTATACTCAATAAAGTATAACTAATTCACAACATTGGCTATTAGCTCGTAACATAGAATAATTTCAATTAGACTGATCTATAATGTACATGCAATCATGCTAAATATGGCAATCATAATAAGCAAACATTCCCCACCTTAATTTAAAAAAACCATTGACACTTTTTTAATTAATTGAACATTCATCTTTTTTTTATAGCAAATTCATCTTTCTTTTTTTTTCTTTTTTTTTTTAGAAATTTCATCTTTTTCTAATTCCAGCTCAACTAGAAGCAGAATTATTGTGTTCCAAAAAGTATGATTGACGGACAGGCGAACATAGGACAAACCCATAATAGTTCCTTGCTTTCTTCAAAAGGCTGAGGTACGAAAAATATCCATGCATGTTTTACAAGATAAAATCATGCAAACAAGAGAACACCACCAAATCCCTTCCTTTAAAGGTATCAAAATAAAATCTGGATTCAAAATTATTTTTGATTTCCTAAAACCATTGAAATAGTCAACCAGGGACAAGAATTTGAAATAGAAACCTAAATCTAGAATCGTAAACACAAATTATATTCAGAATGCTGCCTTTTCGTTAGCTAAAACTTAAGTTTGTACTGGGAGAGAGTGAGAAATAGGGTTTTCTCCGGGTCCTCCGGGCTACTCCCACTGCTAAAGACCCCTATGCGCAAGCTTATTATTAAAATAAAATTGAACATGTTGGTCCCGAAATGACCTAGTCCCCCTCACTTTGTAGTTCTAATTTACCTTCTTACATTCAAGCCTGGAAATAAGGCACCTGCCACAGACAATGTCCAGCACATCTTTGTGAGGTACAATTCCTTTATTGCCTTTCATTTTGTCTGGCACTAATTGGTGACTCAATGACAGGCTTTATGATACAAGGCGTTCACGCTAACCATTCAGCCATCCAACCCCCCAATAAATTTAGAGAATAAAAGTGGTTTTGCAGAAGCATGATCTTATTTATTAATGGTATTATAAACTATTAAATCGTTGTGCACTTAGAATGTTATTAGTTAACAATGATTCCTTACCTCCTTCTGTATGTGATTTAGGATCTGCATAGAGATGCTCTATTCGATGTGTATTAAATGTACTAGCTCTTCTAATAATACCATGTACCTTAAAATATACCAACGGTCAAAATTAAACATTTAATTATAAAATAAGTATCGTCGTTTAAATATGAGGAATTGAAATCCTGGTTGTTTGTACGAGAGAGGTAGAGAAACCAGCAATGATAGGAAACCAGAGGACCATGAGAAAACAATGAGGCTGGACAGGTGACCATACTCCTGTCACGTACAACCGGTCAATCAATAACAGACTTTATGATAAAACGTGCACGCAACACTAACCATTCGGCCACCCAACTCCCCCTCCTTGTACAAATGTACAGAAACCTTTGTTAGTTGAAATTTTAAAGATAGTAAGCTGGCACTGCCAGGCAGGATACGCCCACATTTTCGAGAGATGGTTAGAGAACAAGCAAAATCGAAAGTGATTTTTCCTACAATCAAAGGCTATAATTCATTAAATTACAATTTGATATGCGCAAATATCGAAAAGAATCAAGATCTTTAGGTTATAAACATGCATTTCAAGTTTCATCAAAATCGAATTAAAATTGTGACCTATACTGGGTCCACAACCTTGATATACTATATTTTAACACTATTAGCGTACAAATGGTGGCCATTTTGTCTGGCAATTATGGTCCGATTTCCCTGAAATTCAAACTCAACCTTCCGTATGGTGTAACGGTGATAGAGTCAAGATTTTAAATCGGATAATAATCGTGACCTCCAGAGGGACCATAGGCGATTTTTCGGACAATCAGGGGCCATAATTCAGAAAGTTATAATCTGATATGTGAAAATAACGAAAGGAACAAACGGCAGCCATTTTGTATGGCAATTTCGTTCCGAATTTTCCCGAAATTTGAACTCAACCTTCCTTAGGGTGTAACGGTGATATAATCAAACGATTTTTTAAATCGGATAATTATTGTAACCTCCAGAGGGACCACAGGCTAAACCAAGACAATTTTGCGTATAATCAGGGGCCATAATTCAGGAAGTTACAATCCGATATGCGCAAATATCAAAAGGAACCAAGATCTTTGGGTTATAACCATGCATTTCAAGTTTCATCAAAATCGAATTAAAATTGTGATCTCTACAGGGTCCACAACCTTGATATACCATTTTTTAACAGTATTTGCGTACGAACGGCGTCCATTTTGTATGGTAATTTTGGTCCGATTTTTCCGATATTTGAACTCAACCTTCCTTAGGGTGTAACGGTGATATAATCGAATTGTTTTTCAAATCGGATAATAATTGTAACCTCCAGAGGTACCACGAGCTAAAATAGGTGAATTTTCGGACAATCAGGGGCCATAATTCAGGAATTTACGTTCTGATAGGTGCAAATATCGAAAGGAACCAAGATCTTTGGGTTATAAACATGCATGTAAAGTTTCATCAAAATCGGTTCAAAATTGTGACCTCTATAGGGTCCACAAGCTAAAAACGTGATTTTTCGTACAATCAGGGGCCATAATCCATGAAGTTTTGATCCGATACATGCCAATATCGAAAGCAGCCGAGATCTTTTGGGGATAAACCTATATTTCAAGTTTCGTCAAAATCGGACAAGAATTGTGACCTGTAGAGAGTCCACAAACAATTGTGGACGGACGGACGGACGTCCGGACAGACAGGGGCGACGACATAATACGTCCACATGAAAATGTGGGCGTATAAAAAGCAGTTGTCATGCAAGATAAACATACATTTCCAACAGCAGATCAGTGAAAATCAACAGGGTTCCTCCTGTCATGGTACCAAAGCTGCCGATCAAACTTGACAGACCAACAGACCAACGAAAGAATGATAAAAATTGATTGGGCTCATGCTCTCATGGAATGAAAAGGGCTTTAACGTCCTACAATTCTGCACCTAACCTGGGCTTATCGAAGAGACACAGGATCTTGGTTTTTTGTCCCATCTGAACGATTAGGCAGCTGTCCTTGTCTGGCCCTCCGTCTGCATAACTGACAAGGGGAAACCACGTCGGAAAATCAAGATGAACTTTCTTGGCCAATGCAGGGATCGAACGAACGACCTCCAGGCTAGCGAGCCAGCACCTTACCCACTTAGCCACGTGAACCCCTTGCTCTCATGGTCATAATGCTTCACATCATAGTCTTCTAATAAACTGTTGAAACTTGTCAGGTGAACAGGATATTGTTGATTGACAGGTGTTGAAAATTGAGAAAGTTCATCCTCACAAGCAAAATCAAATGTGGGGTTAACGTCCTACTGTTCTGCTCAGACTGGGCTAATGACGACAGGCATACACCATACATTGTGGTACATGTATGAGGGACATTTTGCATTGGCAGTGGCAATTCCAACTGCCAGGGATCTTTTATGTGCATGCCAATGTATACACAGGACCTCTTGGGTTGGATTCAGCACTGGACTCGACAGAAGAAGAAATTATAAATATTTTTTAGCACCTTTTTTTATTATGGTTTCTAAATTGTATTAATGTATTATAGATTACTTTAATAATAAAGTTTATGTTTGATGTGCATATTGTTGAAATAAACATAGAATAGATGACTACCTGCTTCAAACAAGTTAATAAAATCCCTTTGCACAGCAAGGTTGTCATTTGTTAAACTTTACTTTCGATATAATTCGGATACTAACCAGGGTTGTTTCCCTTGAAGATGACAAGATATTCATGCACCTTAACTAATTCTCTATTTAGATGATTTGCGTGTGGGTTATATTTTTTTTTTAAAATGTGTCTGCAATATTTTTTTAAAGCAAATGTGCCTGTGCACGTCGTGCGCATGTGCGTGTAAATATCGATGCCTGCTATTTCCTCTGTATTCTACCTGTGATTAATAATCTAAATGAACACAGAGGGTCCTGAACGAAATTGTAACTACATGTAGGCCTATGATTAAAACCGGTACTATAAATATACACGAAATAATGAATAATGGATTGAAAATCAATTCTAGCCCTGGCTGTATACTGTCAGCTGTTGTATATATATACATACATTATTTGTTAATCGAACTGAGGCAGATGGTAAGGGGGAAAAAATATCTTGTGTTTTAACGATGAAAATCAATAAATCGTTCCTCGATAAAACTAAAGAATAAATAATGATCTATGTTAATAATAATTCCGTAGTCTATGGAAAACGGTTGGCTGTCAGATGGATCCAACCAACAGATATTGTGGAACAGGATGCAATGTCTGACAAACCATTTTTCTATAGTCTGTTAAACTTAACACACATGGAATAAGTTAAACAGTATACTGGTTTAAAATCCCCGGGGGTTATTTACATACATGTAGTGAACTTGTGCGACTGAACGTAAAGGTGGGGCAAATAAAACAGTTTGTAAACTGCAGCACTGTTCCTGTCTTTGGTGGGGCAAATAAACCAGTTTCAAAACCGCAGTTCTGTTCCTGTCTTTGTAAAAGCTTTTCTTAAAACATGTCTTTAAATCAACATTGATGTTGTTATCTTACCGAGAAAAGATCGGCTTCTGATATCCGATATTTAGGACAAAATGAAACTGTTAAGCCAGAATGCTTTTGAGTGCCATTTGTAATGAAGTGTCTTGATGAATGAGGCTAAAAATATCCTAAAGGAGAATATTTCCTGGGAATAGACTAGAATAACAAGATGCCAAAGACTGCACATTTATGCACTGGTCAATCGGAAACTTGAAATACCCCCCCCCCTCAAGCATAGACGGCTATCAATTTTTTTTCAAAGCAAATGTGCCTGCACCAGCCGTGCGCATGTGGACGGAAATATCGAGGGGTGAGGGCAATATACGGCCACATTTCTGTGTTTCTATGTGGGTGTATAGAAAGCCGATTTTTCAAACAATCAGGAGCAATAATTCAGGAATTACTAGTTTCAAGTTTCATCAAAATCAGATCAATATTGTGACCTCTACAGTGTCCACAAGTTAAAAACGTGATTAATCCATGAAGTTACGGTCCGATGCATGCCAAGATCTGAGCGAGATAAACTAATATTTCAAGTTTTGTTGAAATCGAATACAAATTTTGACCTGCAGAGAGTCCACAAACCAATTGTGGACGAATGAATGAACAAACAGGGACAACGACAAAATACATCCACATGAAAATGTGGGCGTATAAAAATTGTGACTTGGAGAGTGTCCACAAACGAATTATGAACTAACGTCCAGACATACAGTTGCGACGGCATAATAGTCCACATTAAATTGGGGGTGTATACAAAATATCGTGATACATATTGTATCTTGAGGTTTATACTGTGATAGGTATTGTATCGTGACGTACATGTAAGTGTATCATTGCAGCCTAGAAAACAACATTCTTTTCAATTTAATTATCTCCAAATTTCTATATGACTGCATACAATTCTTGAATTGCTTGAATAATTCTTTCGTTCAGTTGAGAACAACCTGCCACACCTGGTAAAGTCTCTATTGATGTTTTGTTTACTCCAATGTCAACATGTGTTACATTGTGTTCGGACAAATCAGTAGAGAAGTTAATCATGGAGTCATGGAGTACGATTATCACAATAATTTCAACCACTAAAGGTTGATGGCTACGCCAATTCACAAAACAAATGTTTAACAAAGCTGGGTGGCACGCTTTATTTTTAAAACTCCATCTAATTTGCCTTGAATCTGATCGAGGCAAAATATTTTTAAATCATGAGGACATATATACAGTACAAACCAAGTGGAAGTATGAAATTCCGCTTAAGTCCGACCTGGGCGGAAATGAAAAATCGCGGACCACAGGTTATTAATCCGCTCTGCCCCCGCTCTAAATTCCGCTCTAAATTTCCTCCGCGAATTTGAGTAAATCGCGGACCACCGCGGAATTGCTTAACCACCGACCACGGCGGATTTTATAAACCACCGACTAGCGTGGATTTGTTAGAACGCCGAGGAAATTGAAATGTATCTAGTGGGAAATTTAATATGTTGAATTTTCACGTGCCTACACTATATTGTTACGCTGTACTTGTATCCATAATTTAGAAGTCAAATTGTTTCAGGTTCCGAAAACAACTCTTGTGTTTTATAACATGTACAATGTACGGCATATTTTACTAAATTTATTAAAGAATCATCTAGAAGTACATGTATATCCACGCATAGTTACATGCAAATTTCGCACGGCTCGGTATTTAGTCCGTGCAAATTGAATTATTGTATAGCAAGAACACGTGTGTTTACATATTCTTCACGATATGCATGTCTAGAACATTTTGAAGGACAGGTATGCATAACACAATACATGTTTAGATGTTTATGCCGTGTTCAAATTGTTTGGCATATTTACTGTATTAAGAGTGCGCAGTTAAGAATTCCTCTCGAATCACGGCAAAGATAGACTTTTAAATTGCAAACTATAACGGTATTTAGGTTACCGGTCTTACAAATAGATATAAGACAAATAGAACTTGCAACGAGAGTCGAAAGCGCTTTCAAATCAGACATAAGATCGTACTTACCGTTAAAAATTAAATGAACGCGACACAAGTCTACGATGTCATAGAATATTAGTAAAGTATAACCGTTATCAAATCCACACAAAAATCCAAGGCACTCATTTTATTTTAGAAAAGAATAACTGCATTCCACATGAACCCCAAATAAATGGTAGAATGTACATCCTGTCAACTTGTATCTGTTGCCTTTTGCGTGCAGAAATGTCCCGTGTATCAAAGATCAAAGAGTATAATCGCACGTGGCCTCTCTTTGATGTTTTAATGTGATTTCATATATCTAAAAGGGGTCAAATTACTTTTGAGCCAATAATAAACATCGACAATTTTTTTAATCATCGGATAAAGTCAAACAATACGTGTATATTTTATTACAAAAACATTGTTGAAGTTACTATTTTGTCTAAATTCATAACGCTAATCAACAAACAATAACTGAGTTGTATTTATTGTCAAATAAACTGTTAAACACTTGGTAAAAAAACATGTACTCCATTGTTTATTATTAAATACACACGCAATTAATTGTAATGGATTAGTTATAAAAACATGACGCGTGAGTTGTATTTAATCCACGTACAAGCTTGAAGTTCGTAATATTTCAGAATAAAATACTGTCTTCGTATATTCGGTAAAATATTTTGTGTTTATTAATTCGATATCTAAAATATTAGCATTTTTCTAACACAATTTGTAGTTTTCTGTCCATCACCAACTATTCACTCATCCGCCAATGATAGACACACGGCCAAATGACAACCACACTCGAAATTGCTTCAAAATTTTTAAAAAATCCGTACGATTATGATAGTACGATTATGATATAGCCTTCAATAAAAACGACAATATTTAAAAAATTAAGCCTTTGTCGGAATGTGTTTAAAGTAAAAAAAAAAACCATTATAATGTTAAGTGCTATTTAGAACTGCTTTATTCAAATTTATTGACCTAGTTCGCCACCGACATGTCATTGGAATTCAGCTTCGGCGATGCCCATACATGTGATAACTCCCGCAATTGGCGGGAGACTCCCGCTTTTAACCCTTATCTCCCGACCTCCCGATCGGGAGACAAATACTCCCGCTTTTTCATTTCTTGTAATTTTATTTTTTTTGGAGTCAAAATTCTAATCAAACGAGACATAACTTTTTACGACAACCGTTCGGCAGTTGAGACTATAATTAGTAACACGTGTTTTCATATTTGGAATAGGCTACTACCATTTAAATAACACGATAATTATTGTTTTTATACGAAATTAATAAAGTTTAGCAATAAGTTGATTTTAATTAAGTTTTTATTGCTCATTTCGAATTATTTATAAGAATGAGAGGTCCTGCATAGCGTGGGTGACCTGATACATTTCCGATGTTTTTGTATTTGGAAC
Organism: Patella pellucida; assembly: GCA_917208275.1. Taxonomy (NCBI): domain Eukaryota; kingdom Metazoa; phylum Mollusca; class Gastropoda; family Patellidae; genus Patella; species Patella pellucida. Next base: position 73,276,470 of record OU795039.1, read on the forward strand.
AATACTATTTTATTATAACGAGATAAAGTAGCCTATTTTCCGATTTCATTTCCATTCGTGTGCACATTAAATACTTTAAATTGGGCATGAATCCAAGAGAATTTATTAATTCAGAACATAGAACCACGTGTGCAAGTTACGCAATTTTTAATTGTTGAAAAATACTTGGTGTTAAGTCCAGATGTGCGTGGGCTGGGAGGAAACTTCCCTGGACTTAGAATGTCCACATTCCTATCATCAAAAGCGCGCGAATATGAGTCACGTGATGTAAATATCGTGGGCTCTCTCGAGTCTCGAGGCGTAAAAATAATGGAATTATGTCTTTCCAGGCAAGTCCTTTATTCATGAAACATAATGCTTACTTCATAAATGAACATTGAGTTGCATTTCGACGTAATTAACCGCGAATATGGGTCTGAGGAACTTGTAATTTTATTTTTACTTCTCGTATTGAAATGCCGTAATCACGATCACATGCCAAACTACGTTAATAATTTTCTAGAAAATTATCCATTGTATACCATTTTCAAGTGCTCGGCGGGTACACTTACCATGCTCCGATTTTGTTGATTTTAATAGCATCGAAACGACAATAAAACGAACTTTTGATCGATCGGGAGTACAATATTGACAAATCGCCTCAAAAAAAGATTTCGTGAATTGAATTGTTCAACTTACAAAAATGCCGGATAGGCTATATCATCGAAATGCCAACAATTTTAAAGCATGAAAAAATAATATTAATAATAAAAATTTTCATCGTAACGTCAAAACACGGGAAATTTACGTTTATGAAATTGATAAAATGAACACACACACGCAAATTATATCAAACAAATAAAAAGGATATCTGCTTCCAAAATATTTAAAAATTATTACACAAAATTAAACAGGCTACCCAGTGTATGACGTTACCGTTAAGTTTAAAAGGGGTAACAAATAATATTTGAAAATAAATATAAAGACATGAGTATGACAAGTGCTTTATTGTGTGTTTCCATGTGTTTTATTATTATAACAATCAAATGATATACAAATATATAAACAATGTAAATTAATTTGTCTTTTATTCATGGTGGGTGGGTAATTTTAACTCGCGATAAAGTCTCCCTCTTTTGACCTTAATCTCCTGACATTTTTACAAAAATCTCCTGACATTTTACCTGTGGCCAATCACATGTATGGCGATGCCATCACGAAAATATATTATTGAATGATTGTTTCTCGGTGTATTCGATGTTCTATCAAGTAATTATATTCAATGAAGATTTAAATTTACCTAACAACTGGTCAGCGAATCCATCTACGTTATTATTATAATATCTACGGACACGCGAATTCACACGGGGCGTGGAGACAGTCGTCTTCTCTCAATCTCTCGCCACGCGGGTTTAATGCGACACATCAAAGGAAAGCGTGCATTACTGGCACGCACACATCAAACAGTGTAGAATAAATTGTCTAACAGAAAGGTTATTACAGCGTGGGTCTATTTAAAAGGATAATACCACTCTTGTTGTAACTTAATAATATGTCCCAATCTTTATTCTGGTTAACAAATTGTACTATTTTACAATATCCCAATTAATTGATGATACAATTTTCTTCTTAACACACCGAATTTAAAAAAATCGGAAAAATTCAACTACATGGTTTGAAAAGCTTTACGTAAACACTTTCAAATGCAACTTGGATTTAAATATATTTTCGAACCCTCTGGACAAGTTAATTAGGATGTAATGGGTAATTTACACAACAGGTAGGACATTTAAACATCTAGTAGTTACAATAAGGCTATTTTTTTTCTGGACCTGTCAAGCCAGCAAGAGTGTTATTGACCCTTGTGTACAAATAAGTGTAACTTTGTTTTCTTTATTTTGACATTCTGCTAATTGAGAAACCATTTGAGTTATAGATACAGGTTATTGAATGAACTGCATCTACGTTTACAGTATAATCAAAATACTTTGACATCTCTTTTGATAATTGACGGTACCGGTAAATTATAATAATGAATCATTCGGTGAATCCATGTTGTACATGAATGAAACTATCCTTAACTTGAGACGGCTAGATGTAAAAGTTAAAGGAATGTATAAAAAAAATACCAACGAACCTTCAAATTTTAAAAATTATTTATTCAGAATGGCTACGAGACGAACCGCTCAAGAGTACGGTAACAGTGTCGCGGGTTGTGAATTTAATTTTGGTGAGTCGAACGTTACACAAATTGAGAACGAATTGACTATGTGAATGATATACGTTAAGTGGATTCGCCGACAGGTTAGACTGAAGAACGTCAATATATATCAGTTTATCTGTAATCACACCCTGAATATTAATGGTTGATATTGAGCCAATGAAAATTCTTGTATGAATTGACTGACAACAGTACTACTGACCTTAAACGGGGACGTATTAGAACTGTTGATACGGAATAGCAGAAATATATGATGTATAAATAGAAAGAAATATTAACGATACGTATGCTATTTAATTTAAAACATCGTTAACGTTGAACGATTAGCGACCGATGGGTTTTGCATTGCCGGTTATGACAAACAGAATACCGTATATATGGAATAGCAGAAAATGTTAACGTCTTTTTTATAAACGATATAACAGAAATACGGGCGATAAATGGACACGAAAGGGAACAGTTTTTTTTTTAGGATTTTGCCGTGGCGTCACCCAGTCGACATGTGTTCATTCCAAGCTTGCATCGGAATTGGTTTGAAGTTTAAAATACAAAATAACAAAGCCGGGATTTACAATTTCAAGCTTAAATAATTTAAACAACTCATTAATAAAAACAACCACTGTTAATACATCAAACACCAATCGTCAGAATCATTAATTAATAATTATCGTATAGGCTTCTATCCACACTGATGAGTACTAGTTAGCACCTTTACCGGCCAATCAACCCTATAATATACTGGCCATGAATACCCCGATTTTACCGGTAATGAATGAGCCGAATAAAGGATGGTACTTGCTAAATATATTTGTAGAAAAGCTGTCACCCGTTTTCCGATAGTGCTATCACAATTCACGAAACATGGTTTCATTGTCTGCGTGTAAAATTAACCGTTGACACCCAAATAGCTACACACAGTACATTTGCTTTGTGACATGATTCAAGATTCTAATACCGATGAGAAACGGGAATAAAGGATAGATTTAGGATATTCATGTATCGGTAGGTTCTAGTTACTATTCATAATCAATCTGCGAAGAATATATACTGCAAGCCATTGGGCACAACAGGCGAACATTTAAAATGAGTTATTGTTCAATGCCACAGTAACAATATTATGGATGACATTCATTTATAAATATTGCTGACCATTCTCGGCCGACTATATTTAATTTTCACGGACTATAATTCGCCGACTTTTTTATATTTTCGCGGACTATAATCCGCCGACTTTTTTATATTTTCGCGGACTATAATCCGCCGACTTTTTTTATAATTCCGCCGCGTTTTTTCCGCCCAGAATGGCTAGATTTCCGCGGAGTGCAAATAAGAAAACTCCGCGATTCTTGAGCGGAAAAAACGCGGACCTAGGCGGAATTTCATACTTCCGTGTGATGCGTACTGTATGAAATAATAATTCTTAATGACGTCACAGGACTTCTTAAACATCGACAGGAGATGAGAAATTTGATACAAAATAATAAAGATACAAATAATACATGGATATACATGTATGTTAACAAAGCACAGCCTTTTGCATTTTGTCAGATACTGCTTGATTTATGCTTTGAGGGATAAACCATGACTGACATTTTTTGTTTTGAATTTTGGCACTCTGTAGCGACGCCCAAAGGGAAGTAATTCGTATTCGCTATAAAGAAAATGCTTACCTGATAGCCTTTCTCAATGAGGAATTCAGCCAGATATGACCCATCCTGAAATAGTTAAAACAAAACAATAATAAGGAATAATGGTAATTAATTAGCTAGGTAGAATTCAAATGTGGGATTCATCATCCACTTTAAGCCAATGATCAACATTTCTATTTTTGGACCCAGCGCTCCTCATCTTCTTGGGGTCGGCGTTCTTTGAAAAAAGCTTAAGGTTCTGACAATTCAAGTATGATCAACATGCAACTAGGCATTGCTTGTTCCTTGGACAGTTGTGTATCAATTGACAGACTTTGAATTTATATAAAGTCACAATTCCAAGAGGGCATTGTACATGTACATGTACTTTTTTGGACAAGATCTTATATTTTTTTAATTTTAAAATGTTCTCAAATTATTTCAAAAGGGGGTTGTGATGGCTTGAGTGGTCTAGCTAGAGTGTTCGACTTCCCCCTCTAGCTGACCTGTCACCTCTGACTTGCCCATTAGGGTCTACTCAGGATACTTCAGTTTCCTCCCATAGGAAAAACCCCTGAGCATGCACTGAGCATAGTAAAATACAAGTAAAATACAAGTAAAATACAAGTAAAATACAAGTAAAACACAAGTAAGCTAATGTATCTTGTCTACAATATTACCATTGGTAGAAACGGACGATAAACAAAGATAATTTAACATTTGATCAAAAAAATAATAATTAAATATCACAGTAGATGATCTCATGACTTTCAGTAGAATGGACATATCATTGGATGTCTATTCATGAGTATTGGGTGAATAGGTGTATTAAATACATGTACTACCGGGTACCTGTCACAGACAGACAATCAACATGAGATGATATAATACTAATAGCAGTAATAAATTGTGATTATATTGAAGAATGAAGATCAATGCTTTCTGTATTTGTTGGGTTTGTTGAAAAAAAATCTTTCCTTAAAGCCTAAAAGGATAAAAATCCTCAAAAAAATCTTTGACATCGAAAACACGAATTATTGGTCAATTTAAATTAACATTAATGATGTAAACTTATCTGGAAAAGATGAGCTTCTAATATCCGATATTTAACTTTTTAAGATAGAATATTTTTTAAACATTTGTACACGAAGGGTGTACCATAATGCGCTTCAGCCCCAGTTGTATTGAGAGACTCGAGGGACGAGGCTAGACACATTGTACCAATCCAAACGGAGTTATGTAGACTGGAATAACTAGACGAAAGAAATGTGCACTTGATCTAATTGCTGGCTTATTTTGTTGAACATAACCGATTTGAAATTGGAGTAAAAACGGAAACCATTGAATGTAAATCAGTTTATATACATCTCATTTTACAGTACTGTATTATATGCGTTGCGACCCACTTTTGTGAATTTCTAGGTCCCAAATCTTAGTGATTTACCTCCTTTTAATACAAGAACAGCTCTCGTAAAAAAGCATTTTCAGTTTGGACAAGGAAATGAAATGGAGTTTAAATCAAACTGTTCTTCTCCGAACTGGACTAATGAAGACAGGCATAAGCCATACAGTGTGCTATGAGGGAAATTTTGCTCAGACAGCGGCACGACAGCTTACTCTTATATCGAAATCCAACTGTCAAGGGATCTTTTTAGTCCATGCCAATGTGCACACAAGAAATCAGTTTTCCGTCCTATCCAAATGACTAGACAGGCCAGCGAGCCAGTGTCTTACCCACCGTGATCCCTAGTTTGGACAAGGTGAGATATTATAGGAGTGATCCTTTCATCATGAGGCAGAGGTATAAAGTACAAGATATAGAGCCTAGAGCCTACAGGCTACGTGTAATGTATACAGCAAGGACTTCATTCTACAGGGCCCTGTTTCACAAAAACTTAAATCTCCTTAAAATCATTGTAAACTAAAAACTTCATCCTAACTTAGGATATAAGCGTTTCACAAAACAATTTTAAGCATTGTAGCTAAAATCCACTAAAATAATATTGTAAGTTACAATTGTATCCTAACTTAAAATAGTGGCGTTTCACAAAACTATTTTAAGGACAATTTAAGTTAAGGGCGTTGCCATTTCTAACCTACGGTAACTTCGCAATAAATTTAATATTATTTTTCAAAGTCTGTTCCACATAAATTTGGTATGATCATTAAATAGACATTTTAAGTTGTGATTTAAGTCATAGTTTGGGCACATATCATTTGTAGTTTTAAAGATATTAAATTTTGAAATCGGCTTTAAATTAAAAATTTTCGTCATAAATCTAAACGGTTCTCAGTCTGGCCTGATCCGAATTAAATAATTTTTGGCATGCAAATAGCTAAGCAAGTGTTTAATAAATTTACGGGAGTTTTTTTTTATGGTGCCAATAATAATGCCAAAATTCCAGAAAATCAAAAAAAATCATAGTTTGTGATGTAAACTGGTCTATAATGAAATCTATTTCATATAATCACAGTATCACTATTGGTCCCTTAGACATGTTCCTCCGAATGTAAGCTTCATTTTGATGCCAAATTTGTTTAAATCGGTTGAGTAGAACTTGTGTTTTAGTCGTTGTTTTCTGTGGTTACAAAAAGGCTTCTTTGGAATCGTGCGTAATCGTGTAATAATTAATTCTATTTTAAAAACAATGAACATATTATCACGAATTAGCAATTAGTAGAGTTTGCCGCTCTTGTCTGTGTAGTTTATGAAAAATAATACAATATCTTTGACTGACAAAAAAAAGAAAACGAATCGAGACATTTTTTTTTTATTGGCAGCTGTCAAAAAGACTAGTTATTCGAGATTGAATAAATTCCCATTTTTCTATGCAGAGACAAAGAAAGACGAGCTACTAAACTTATCGGAAGGATCAAAACAAATTTGGGCTATTTTTAGATCAACCAAGGTCAGGGATTCCCGAGGGATTCCCTCCCTTTGACTGACAATCCTGACCTACCCGGCGAAGTAAAAGCTTCTTTCTGTTGAAAATTTATGTTTTATGGGGAAAAGGAGACAGGTACTAAAGTATGACAGAGAAATAGTTTGAAAAGTTAGTGCGAATCTTAGACATGGCAACGCCCTTAAATCAATTTTAACTTAGGATAGCTGCCACCCTCTCCTAACTTAAAATCACGACATTGACAAACATTGATTAGAGCTACATTGTTTTATCTATTGCAATTATACAGATATAATTGGAAAATAATTTTAACATACATGTACAATCATTCACAAAAACAATTTTCATTCAATTTCTTTTCATAGCATGGGATATACAGCTACGGTCCACCCGTTTATTTTATTGTAAGGCAATTTAAGCATTGGATGGCGCCCCATATTAGAACTCCAAGAAAAAGAACACCCAAAACGGCAGTAAACTACACACCCAAAGAAAATTTATATCCAATGTCATGGAAAGAAGAGCCCTCTTATCTATAAAGAAAATATCTTCATGTTTAATATGGCCAATTTCTGGGTATTAGAAGGACTAAAGGCCTATAATACTAGACATGCCATATGTAGTACTACTCATGTTTTTTGGGTTATGATGATTTGTAAAAAGATAAATAAATCAATAATCCCAAGTGTGTTTATTCCAAAATGTTAAAGGCCTATTTGAAATTTAATTTTAATATCATAAATTTATTATTATTTCTTAATGAAGTTACGTTAAAAAAATAACATAAATAAAAAAAAATAGGCGCCAAAACTATTATATCTTGAGAAAAAATCATTTAATTGAGTAAGATAGATAGACTCTTGTATTTTTAAAGTATCATTGAAAGGGTCTATAAGAATGACATTTCAAATCTAGGCATCGGAACATTGGATATTTGACGTAATAATTTCAAAGTTGATAAATACTTTTAAACTACGAAAAAAAATTTGCAACCAAGATTAGTTGTATGAGTGACACATATCAAAATATGTTTGTGAAAATTCTCAATAGTTTCTCTTGTCCAAATTACTATAAAAATTCGAAATTCAAGCGCTTTAGTGTATCGATACACATTATTTCCATTGAAGCCGGCGAGGAAATCAAATGCCAAGTTCAAGGTCAACCCACCAATACATTTCGAAACTAATAATACGCAATAAACTCATTTATTTCATCTTTCTACGACTTTCTGACCATGTGCAAACATTTCTACAACGTATGAAACTCTCCCTATATAATGTAACTGTTTATTTAGTCTGTCAACAGTTTTCAGTTTGGAAGCGTATTTTCTTTTACCGTAAGTACACGCAGCGGAAATCTGCACTGCGCGGGCTCAAGCGATTTTAACTAAAATCTATTAAAATTGCATTTTAAGTTACAATCGATCTTCGTGAAACGCATAAAATTTAAAATCTCATTTTGATTTTAGTTAAAATCGATTTTAAGGATTTTAGTTTAAGTTTTCGTGAAACAGGGCCCAGATGTGTAGCAAAGCCAAAAACAAAAAAATTCAGTCGATTCATCAATGATATAAAAAATAATATGGAAATAATGTGTAGTGATTTTCAGCTGTAGAAGATGCACGACAAAAAACTCCCCTGTATCGAGATTCGGTGCTCAATAAAGTGTGAGCTCGATTAAGTGCCTGTATAACAAAGGGCCCTAACTATGAAAATGATCATCCAAAATCATTGAAAATTGACAGGGTTTGGCAACTACATCTACCGGTTTTCCTTCCTAGTTTTGCCATTATCAGAAGGTTTAGAAATCGTTGAAAATCAATAAGCTTGATTGAACATAAAACAAGCCAACAGTGAGGCTGATGTCCCCCGCCGAAATCCCAAAATAACAAGCCAACAGTGAGGCTGATGTCCCCCGCCCCCCCCCCCCCCCGAAATCCCAAAATAAATAGATGACACATATTTATTTATCGCACATTTATTTTTTTCAAAAGTATTGAGCAATCAAACTATACACTAAGTTTCATCACTCTCTACCAGATAGAATCAGACATTGTTCATCATCGAACTCCATCAAGGCATTCACCTAATGTACGCCTACACCTAGTTTGAACATTCTACCTTAATTAGAAGGAGAATTTTTGTGTTTCAAAGTCTAGACCTATCAGTTGCTTATCGCTCTGCTTACCCTCAAAAGAAAATGTTCATTATTGAACTTAGTCAAGGTATCGATAAAATAAAACTATATACCAAGTTTCATCACTCTCACTTAATTACAACTAAAGTTATTGCGAGCCAAAGCATCAACCAATCAAATTGCTTATCTCTGCTTACCCTAAGCGGTAAAAGCTCATCTTCGAATTTCATCATGGTATTGACCTAATAAACACCTACACCAAGTTTGAATATCCTAGCTCAATTAGAAGGAGAGTTATTATGTTTCAAAGTCTCGGCCAATCAAATTGCTTATCGCTCTGCTTACCTTGGGCAGAAAAAGCTTATTATCGAACTTAGTCAAGGTATTGATGAAATAAAACTATATACCAAGTTTCATCACTTTCACTTAATTACAACTTAAGTTATCGTGTCCCAAACCATCAACCAATCAAATTGCTTATCTCTGCTTACCCTAAGCGGAAAATGCTCATCTTCGAACTCCATCAAGGTAATGACCTACACCAAGTTTGAATGTTCTAGCTCAATTAGAAAGAGAGTTATTGTGTCCCAAAAAGTGTGACAGACGGACAGACAGACAGACAGACGAACCCATTTTAATAGTCCCCTGCTTTCTTCGAAAGGCGGGGGACAATAAGATGACACATATTAATTAATCAAACATTAATTTTTTCAAAATAATAGCTTTAGCTCAAAATGTTTATTATTGAACTTAGTCAAGACATTCGCCTAATGATCCTCTACATTAGGTTCAAAATTCTACCTCAATTAAAGGCAGAGTTATGTTCCAAAGTCTTGACCAATAAAATTGCTAATGGCTCCTTAGCCTAAGCAGAAAATTTTCACCATCGAACTTAGTCAACAAGGTAATGATAAAATGAATCTATATTCATCACTTACATCACTTCATTACAACTAAAGTTATCGTGCCCCAAAGCATCAACCAATCAGATTGCTTATCGTTCTGCTTACCCTCAGCAGATTATCGAACTTGGTCAATGTATAAGTGTAATAAAGCTAAAGCTATACACCAAGTGTCCTCACTCTCACTTAATCAGAACTTAATAAGCATCAACCAATAAAATTGCTTATCTCTGCTTACCCTAAGCAGAATATGCTCACCTTCGAACTCCATCAAGGTATTGACATAATAAACACCTACACAAAGTGTAAACATTCTAACTCAATTAGAATGAGAGTTATTGTGTTCCAAAGTCTTGACCAATCAAATTGCTTATTGCCCTGCTTACCATGAGCATTATCGAACTCAGTCAAGGTATTGATGTAATGAAACTACACACCAAGTTTCATTACTCTCACTTAATTAGAATTAAGTTATCGTGCCCCAAAGCATCAACCAATCAAATTGCTTGCCTCTGCTTACCCTAAGCAGAAAATGCTCATCTTCAAATTCCATCAAGACATTGACCTAATAAACACTCACACTAAGTTTGAACATTCTAACTCAATTAGAATGAGAGTTATCGTTTCCCAAAGCATCAACCAATCAAATTGCTTATCTCTGCTTACCCTAAGCAGAAAATGCTCATCTTCGAACTCCATCAAGGTAATGACCTAATAAACACCTACACCAAGTTTGAACATTCTAGCTCAATTTTAAGAAGAGTTATTGTGTCCCAAAAAGTGTGACAGACGGACAGACAGACAGACGGACGAACCCATTTTAATAGTCCCCTCCTTTCTTCGAAAGGCGGGGGACAACAAATAGGGATGACATATATACAATCAATTCAGTGCTGATAATGTAATTAAGTAGGCTCGCAAAAGCCCCACATACAATTAAACACTATTGGAAAAACGAACCAGTAAATAATGTATTATTGGAAGTATGAATTAAAGATACATTCCCTGGAAAGTATTTGTCAGATAGTTATTTCCAATTCGAAAAGTAGAGACACGCGATCATTACTAGAAAAATACTGGATTTCCTGAAGAATACCCATGGGACAAAAATATAACGGTGTCACTAAAATAGCAGTCGGCCTCCTTGATTAATGTAAAGAGTGCTTCTTATGTGTTGATCTATACGGCTAACCATAGTGTGAACATCAAGAGACCGAGTAAACTCAGCAATAAACAATGGAAAAAGAAGTCAGCAGGATAATCAAAGAATTTACATTGGCTTCGATATGTATGCTAAAGCGACGAACGACATGTTGCATAGGGTAGTTTTCTTGGTATTAAAAAGTTTTGAGAGGGATTTGAATCAAACTTTTTATAGACCCAAATCAAATACATATCGTCAAATGTACATGTATATATAAGGCAATGTGATACATGTACATAGGTAAGTTACATGTACATAGGCAATCCAGCATTGATGCTCAGAAAATTTTGGAGTACATTGTAGTTAAATTATTACAAGTTAATTGGTCAATCATTATTTTGAACAAGTTTTGGGCAAATTTTTGAATTAATTGGAAGGAAGATGGGCCTCCTGCGCCTAAAGTAGCTAAGCCTCTAACTCAATATCATCCAAAGTCTTCCACATTGAAAACATGAATTATTTGTCAATTTAAATCAACATTGATGTTGTGATCTTACCAGGGAAAGATGGGCTTCTGATATCCAATATTTAGGACAAAATAAATATTTTACCATTGATACATGAATCGTGTACCATGGTGCATTTCAGTGCCATTTTAACAAGGGACTCGAAGAACGGGGCTAGACATATTCCACAAGTCATGTCAAACGGTGACCTCATTGAGTCACAACATATTTTTGTCTGGAAATCATGTACTTTCGGTGTAGACTGGAATAACCAGACACTAGAGATTTTAATTTGATCAAAACTTCTGACGTATTTTGCCTAACAGAACTGATAAGAAATTGCAGTAAAAATAGAAATGATTTAATGTAAATCAGTTTATATACATTCATATTATATTATTATATGTGTTGACTCCCATTTGTGTTAATTTCTAGACAACAAATATTAGCGATTAATAGCTCCTTTAAAGGGACAATACCGCTCTGGCTGGCTTGACAGGTCCAGAATTTTTTTTTAGCCTTATTCTAACTACGGGATGAAATCAGGTGTGTTAAGATGAAATTTGTATCATTTATTAATTGGAATATTGTAAAATAGTACAATTTGTTGAACAGAATAAAGATTGGGACATATTATTCAGTTACAACCAGAGTGGTATTGGGACTTTAAGTGCACCTAAGCACAGTGGTAAATCCAGCACAGCCTCAACCAATATTTGTCCTCCTATAATTTGATTCTCATAAAATTTTATTTATTACTGGCAATGAAAATACTTTAAACCTTATTTATCTCATTCACAAAGTAAATGAATATAAGAAAAAACTAAACTGTATATTGTAAATGAATATAAGTATATATGTAACTACACTGTATATTGTAAATTAATATAAGTATATAACTATATTGTAGATTGTACATTAATGTAAGCTTGATAGGTTTGATGAAAGTAGAGCTGTCATGCTTGAAATAAATTTCAATAGAATGTTTTTTTTATCAGGTTTTTAATAACAATACAAGAGTCGAACTGAACCACACCCATCTATTGATAGACATGTACCCCACTAAGTCACATACGAAATAAAATGATGTGAATCTCACTGTTCTACATCAACTAAGCTAAACGGATAGATCTTTATCTAAACATTAATATAATATATCACAGTAGATAATAATTATACAACACTCAATACTCAGTGATATACTGATACTCTATTCTTCAACAGGGCCCGAGTTCACAAAGCATTCTCAGACTTAAGTTGAGAATTTACTCAAATTTGTTCACCTTATTCTAACTAAAATATAGCCCTTTATAAAACTTTTGTTGTTTTAATGTATCAAATACATCAATAAGAAACAATGTGCAAAGTTTTGTGTGTCTGCATCAAAGATATTTCTCATAAACAGTGATTGAAAGTTGAGCAAATTCTCAACTTAAGTCTGAGAATGCTTTGTGAACTCGGGGCCAGATCTTTAATCAGTAAAGAATTTTATATGTATGTGAGTATCAAGTTTGGTATATAGGCCTATTCCTATAAAAAATTTCGGCCACAGATATTTCAGTAATGTCCACAGAGTTATTTAACGAAATGAAATCGGGTTTAACATCCTCCGGTTCTGCTCCTAAACTAGGCTAATGAGGACGGGAGATTTTTAACCCTAACCAAATAACTCCAGTGGCTCAGTGGGTGAAGCAGTTGGCCGAAAATGTTCCGCTGGATATTATGACATGGTTTCCCCTTGTCAGTGGTAAGGAACACTGTCTAACCATTCGGATGGTATGGAAACTGAAGAAGCCTTTTAGTGTTCCAATAAAACAAGCCTTGACAGTTCGAATGTGTAAAAGGAATAGACAGTGCCACTGTCCGGCTAAATTTGATCACAGCACACTGCTTTGTATGCCAGTCTTCATTAGCCCAGTTGGTGAAGAAAAGTAGAACGTTAAACCCAATTTAATTTCTGCTAGTTAAAAAAGTAAACCAGTTAATTAATAAAAAGAAAAAATTAAAACTGTTCATACCTGCCCAGTAATACCAGTGACTAAAGCAACTTTGCTATTCGTATTTCCATTTGTACAAGAACTTCCGTTATTTTCAGACATTTCTAATTATTATTCTTATTAAAAAAAACTTATACACTGTAGACCCACTGAGGCTCCTGTTACTACTACTGTATAATATAATACTAAGTATATCACCTGTACCAGAAATCCATATATACCCTACACCAGCTTTTATACATGTACAGTTGTACACATAGTCCACGTCATCAAGTTCTCGTCATGGGCTATCGGCTAAATCTAAAACCCTATAGGCTATTTCATTAAACACCCTTTTATACACCTTTCACACAATCAGACAGTATATTTCTTATCTACATATATAATTGAATTGGTAAGAATTTGGTGTGAAAATATTATGTAAGAAAAAGATATACTTTTTGGTACTGATAAGGACCAGGTGAAAAGTAGCCATTTATTTCTTTAGTGCTGTTGCACTGAATTATTTTATTTTTAAAATATTAATTTATTACAATATTTTTTTGTGTTGTGAATTTGGGATGAGTGTAATTTTGAAGGAATAAACATGAACTGTATTGAAGGACGAATTGTAATTGATCTACATTTAAACAAATATTAGTGACTATGACAGGAACATGTATGTACATGGAGCTTCAAAAACCAGAGGAGGGGGTTAGCAATCTAATTAAAATACAGATCTATATTTCGTTTCGTTTTTTATACTTTCGATGGCCTCGCTACATGTACATTAGATCTAACAACTTATAGTTGGAAGTCCTGTTCTATGACATAGAAACGACATTTGACCCTTTAAAGTCAGTCATTCGATTAACCAATAAGAATCGTTGCTGCAAGTGGCTATGTTTTTATTATCTACTTTTGCTTTGTTTTGATTTATGTCTACCCACAGTTCCGTGCAAGAGAGGTAAAACCCCCGATTCGACAGACAATTTGATTGGCTGACCCCTCATTTCAAGCTGAACACGAGTTAAATAACAAACCTTCCAGATCCTAGAGTAGTAAAGACAAGTAAAACGAAATTTTGAACTATAAAAAACGAAACGAAATTGGATCTGTGTTTTAATCAGATTGAGGGGGTTAGATGGCCGAATGCTTAGCACGTGTGCGCTGCCGCTGTATCCTAAGGTATGTCATTGAGTCAACTGGCTTGATTTTGATTCCCTGGTTGTATGTGACAAGGAGTAGGGTCACCTGTCCAACCTTGTGGATTTTCTCTGGTCCTCTGGTTTCCTCCACCCTCTCTCTCTCTCCCTCTCTCTCTCTCTCTCAATAGACAGATGGGGGTGTTTGTTTGTGTTTCTCATATGTTTACTGTCTGATTACTTTAAGGTCTTATGGCTCTTTTCCTTTGTAAAATATAAATTGACTAAAAAATGAAATGAAATTTTTTGTCTTACTGTTCTGCTCCAACTTGGCAAATGAAGTCTGTATATGCCATACAGTGTGCTGTGAGGGAAATTTTGCCCCAGCAGCAGCACTATGGCCTACTTTGTTTTATATCGGCATCCAATAAAAGGAAATACAGGCGAGGCGATCTCAACCACAGCAAATCATGTACCTGTGAAACCGGGGGGTTGAATGGCTGAATGGTTAGCATGCAAGCACTGTATCATAAAGCCTATCATTGAGTCGACTGGCGTGGTTTCGAATCCCAAGTTGTATGTGACAGGGAGTAGGGTCGCCTGTCAAACCTCGTGGGTTTTCTCTCGGTCCTTCAGTTTCCCCCCACTGCTTAAGACCCCAATGCACAAGAAAATTATTGAAATAAAATTAAACCATAATATGTTAGTCCTGAAATGACCTAGTTTGTGTGGACTTTAACCCCATTTCTCTCTCTCTCTCTCTCTCTTAAACCAGGTGCCTTGACCCACCATTCACTCAGCTCATTATTCGCTCACATTTTAGTGTGGATGTATTATGTTGTAGCCCATACTAAAAAAAGTTTTTAAGTGAAAGGCTCAGAGTTACCTCCCTTCTCCAAATACTTTGAAAATGTGATAAATTTGGTGTGCAGAACTTGGGATCATAAAAGAGGTTGGCCCCTCTATCAATATAAATCCATTACAGAGTTTACCCTCTTCCATCAACCTTGACTTGAAGCATTGGGGTAGTAAAACAAGACTTGTTCAGCAACCTCTTTTTCCAGAACCCCTAGTTTCGAAAACCTACTGAATGTGATAGAGGCTAGAGTTTCGAAAAGATTTTTGTCAAATTTTGTAGCAAGCATTAGTAGCGTGACAGGATGACCTCAATCAATATTCAGTGTTCCATTTGGGACATGCTGATTGGCTAAACTACCGTACTCAGTACTATTTCAACTAGATAAAGCTTAAAAGTTAACACCCATTTCAACCGAGGGCAATATTGCAGTCATTTGTCTTAGAGAGGCTAATACTGTCTGAGAAAAAAGTCTAGAATCAGGGAAGATGAGAAAAATGGAGGACAAAAATGAAGTCGTCATGGTGATCTTACAGTTTAGTTAAGTTATGATGCAATATGCCAGTTGGGAATACATTTACTAGAACAAGCTAAAATTTCCAATTGATGAAAATCATGGTTATTGACTAAATATAATAGAATATAACATAGCTTCATACATGTTGCTGACTTAGGAAGCCTGTTTTGAATGTATGCATTCTCGCAGCGTTTCCGTGTGCACTTTTACTAGCGAAAGAAATCGGTCCGATGTAATGCACATGTAATGGGATTGTGTTGTTGTAACACATACATCGAAAATGGGCCATGTTGGTGTTGTGACAGCTTGAAACCCCCAACTTTGTGCTTTACTCTCTCTAGGATTATCAACCACAAACAATTTTCAGCAAGATAAGAGAGAGAGAAACAGGGTTTTATATCCACTCAACACAAACTTGGTCATTTCTAACCAACATATGGTCCAAATTATGTCCGTAAAAAATCGCTTGCACGAAGGGGTTTAGCAGTAGGAGGACCCAGTGAAAAACCATGAGGTTGAACAGGCGACTCTTATCCTTGCCACATACATGTACAACAGGGGAATCAAAACCACACTGTGTGTTTACTGTGTGTACGACATCAAAATTTATTTAATAATTAATCTAGGTAAGGAAACCTTGTCATTTGCTACAAATCGTTTGAATAAAAATTAAATGTCATAAATCATTACTGTGTATTGACAATTAAAATGAGTAATAGCATCAAAAAGTTCAATTTACAAAAATATATCAAAAGGGAGGCAACTACAATTAAAGTTGGATAATCAACTAACAACCTTTGAAAATCAATAAAAAACATTTTAAATATTTTAATATTAAATCACTACATGTATAAAACAGCATTTGCTACAAACACTCTTAATTCAGCACACCACTCTGATCTTAACATTAGGCAAACCTCAGCAGGCTCCTGGAATGTACATGTACATCTAGAACAGTGATTCTCACCCAGTGTGCTGCGAGATCCATGACTATTATCTTCGCCATGATCACTGATCTTAACATTAGGCAAACCTCAGCAGGCTCCTGGAATGTACATGTACATCTAGAACAGTGATTCTCACCCAGTGTGCTGCGAGATCCATGACTATTATCTTCGCCATGATAAATAATAAACGGATTTCTTCGATTATGAGCAAACTAGTTAATTTTGGTTATTATAATCTTACCTGTGTGTTTGAAATCAACTCCCATTTAATAAAATCCATTGCACAACTAATTATCAAAACCATGAAAACACGTACTCTCTTGAAAAATTGAAATATCACAAACTTCCCAGAGAAATTTTCCAATATGGCAGATGTTTACGTGGGAAATACCATTTCGGATGAGGGATGACAGGACCACTCGGACCAACACCAATCAGTTCAAGGCCAGTCGGACCAACTGATAGACCACTCGGCCTAAACAAAAAGACTATTCGGACCCAACAGAAATACGACTCGGACCAATAATAAAGTGTTGTTTTAATAAATACCGAGTACAACATAAGTCACGTTTAAAAAGGGGCATTTAAAAGGGGGTCTTCGTATTATTATGTGCCATTCTCCACGCAAGTCTCGCTATCCAGCATAGTGTGGACTGCAAGGGAAGACAACTCTGTTTGGGAGATTGATTATGTGCTGTTAATATTAACGCATCAAGGACGGATAACTTGAAAACGTGTCCCCCCACCCACATATATTAACTCAGGGGTTAGTGGGGTAGAACGGAATGAACCACTGGTGATACCGCGAATGTGGAAAAAGTAAAAATTAGGCTATCAGATTGTGTAGAAACTGTCAAAAGTCCGGACATACCGAGTCTCATTGCAAGAGTAAATAAGAAAAATTAGATTGATATTGTTTTCGGCACCATTATCGTTGATTTATTTTCCGTACACAAAATAATTGAACTAAACGACTCTAGATATAAGAATTCCGTATAAGAATTATTTGCTTCTTTGAATTGTGATTTAATAATAAATAAATAGCATATCTTCTAGCCTAATAATATAATTTAATTGGTCCAACTGGTCTTTTTTTTTGGTCCGTGTGGTCTTAGTCCGAGTAGTCTTTGGTCCGAGTGGTCTGGATACCTACGACAATTAGCATTGAGTTTGAGCGTTCGCACACATTACCGTCTTTTATATTCTAGTAAAATCTCTGCAAATTTTATAGCTTTACCTTTTGAAATATTTTATTTTATTTATTTGATTAGAGACTCGGAGGAGATAATTTTCTTTTGAACACGAATGCCGCACAAAAACAACTACATTCATTTTACGGGCTTGATTACATTTCTGTCAATTCAGGAATTAATATTCTGTTTCTTACGGGCTTATTAGCATTTCAAACCCACCCAATAGGCACTTTGAGGGTTTCGCAACACGCTTAAAGATGTTACTGGAGTATTTCCGCTAAGAACTGTCTCTGAGCGGACGATGTTCACTGACAGTTCCTGTCGTGCCATATACAGGCTGCAATATGAAAATACGGTAAAATACCGTTCTTCCCCACCTGTCTTCTCAGGCTGTTTTAGAACACCAACCTTCTATTTTTCAACGTGATTCTATATTTCCCACCAAAAGGAACCATTTATCAATATATTTGACACAATTTTTTAATTAATAACACAATTTTCAAGTAGAATTTAGCGATGAATAAAACATGCGAAACCGCATGTTCGGGTCTCGTAATGGCTTTCAGATCAAACATATTTTGTTTATGTTTTTAATCGCAGAATTCTACTTGAAAATAGTGTTGAATCATTACAAATGTGTGTCGGCTGTGGCAAGAAATGATTTCTTTGGCAAATAAATTAGAATAAAGGTAAAAAATAGTAGGTAAGGATTCCAAAATAGCCTCAGAACAGAGGTCGGGAATAACGGTATTGCCATCAATTGATATTTTCGTCGCCTAAACACAAAAGCTCTAAATACTCGCGCTTTGTTTTGATTACATCACGTGTTAGCCAAATTATCTATCAATGTTTAGCCACCCCCGTAACAGGTATATTGGATTCGTCCAATAAACACGAGGATATTGTTGACATTCGACTCCGTCGAAATTACTAGTAAATTTTCAAATTTTTCAAGAGAGAACTTGTGTTCATAGTTGTGATAATTAGTTGTGCAATGGATTTTATTTAACGGGAGTTTATTACAAACACACAGGTAAGATTATAATAACCAAAGTTAACTATTTTGTTCATAATCGAGGAAATCCGTTTATTATTTATCATGGCAAAGACAATAGTTTGTGTCCATATGGTCTATGTTTTTATTGTACAAAATTCAAATATTTTTCATATGTATTTAGACAGGTGTGCTGCGATTTTTTCATGTGTTTGGAGGTGTGCCGTTGCAAATCGAAATAAAGCCCGTCAATGACCCATTCAAAAAAATTATCATTATTATATTTTTAGTGTAATATACCGTCACAAAATGGCTGAAAACGCATCTCCCAGCTTCTAAAAATGAATTAGGGCCCCCCCACCCCTCAATGAGAGCGCTCATTTTTTTGCGACCTGTTGGCGCTTTGTGCTAAATTTCGCTACAGTCTTGCTCAGAATAATGAATGTCCCCTTTTATTAAATCTGGTAACCGTAGGAACAATGATGCCAAGTTTCATGTCAATTGTACTAATTGATTTGGTGGAGTCTTAGACTTTTATCAAAAAGTGTTACCACAAAATGATCTGTGATTTGGGACTAGTTTCTGGTCTAGAATTTAAGACACACCCTCCCATCAAAAACGGGATGGTCTGCCTGTCAGTGTCATGCATTCAACAAAATTAGTTTCCCCACCGTTGTATTTTGGATAATTTGGTAAGTCTATGGTTATTCATTTATCGTGAATTAATTAATTGATTGGCGCTGTATTAAATGTCAATTATGGTTGATATTGTTGACGTTGATGTTTTTCGTTGTTGTTGACAGTGACAATGTCAATAAATGTTGAAATGACTGGTTGTGTAAACGTGAAATTTTATGTCAAATTGCTTACTCAATATTACGATAAGTTAATGGATTAATCGGATAACACGAACTTAAAATAGCTTTACTGGTAAATCCAATTAATGTCCCATTATTACTGACGGCTTAAACAAACATTACCTGTCCTGTAATACCAGTGATTAAAGCCACGGGACGTTTGCTATCTCCTGCTTCTACCGGCGCCGCCATCTTGATAAACGTGGTATACTACAGTCACGTGATTTAATCTAAAAATAGCTATACACGGCAAACAAGTAGGTCAGCACGAGTCATTTCGCGTCCTTTTTAGTCCTGGTTTTCATGACGTAAAATATGTTTTCAATCAGTAACTAGTTAATCAAGACTAGCCAAGTTACGGCAAGAATTCCCACGCGGTGTTGATTGGTCGATTAACTGTTTCCAGGGACGCATCCATATCGATTCGACCAATCATAGGCTACTACAATGACCCAGGGTAAATACTTTGTGTACAATACCGTAAACATATCTGGACTTGTTTTATATAAATTACAATTTACCGTTATTTACTCATTCGGGGTCATTATTAGTCTCACTACTACAATCAGTTAAAGGTGTTTCATGAAGAATGAACGAGAACTATCAAGCAATGACTGAAGGTGTTCAACATTTCTTGCAGGAACTAGGATTACCGCAATACTATGAAGCCTTCGTCACGAAAGGATATGACATGGAAACCGATCTCCTAGATCTTAATGACGATGATCTGGATGAAATGAGGATAACCCAAAAGGAACACAGGGCCGTATTAAAACGAAAAGGTGTGTATATATAATGGTTAATCCCACGGGTTAATCCGTACCTGGTAAAACCCACCTTGCATATCACTCGTTATAAAATTAAAAATATAGTATAGTAGTAGTACTAAGGCTGTGGCTATGCATGAGTAGGTCGTCTGCTACTTAGGCTACTACGTTATGCTCTTGGTTATTACTATGGATTGATTTTTTAAAAACATTATCATTGATTGCAACAGATTAATCTAAATTGTAATTTAATGCATTGGATTTCATTTGTTTTTTTAAATTATGCAACCCTAGTATTGGCCTAGTATTAGAGTTGCACTTGTTAAATCAAAGTTGCTACGTTATTATCTATGCTTGAATTAAATATTTAACGCCATGCCCCAATTCAATATTACATATGAAATTGAAAGTGACAGCGTTTCTCAAAGCGCAAGATTTGTCATTTCATAATCATACGTCAAGTTCAAGTTGTCCCGAGAAAGAGAGAGAGGGGGAGGGGTGTTAACGCCCACTCGATTCAAACTAGGTCATTTCGGGACTAACATGGTTTTATTTATTTCAATAATTCGCTTGAGCGTAGGGGTCTTTAGCAGTTGGAGAAAACCGGATAAAACCCACGAGCCTGAACAGGCGACCCTACTCCTTGTCACGTACAACTGGGGATATGAAACCACGCCAGTTGACTCAATGACAGGATGGGTGATACAGCACGCGCGTGCTAACCATTCAGCCTCACCCCACATGCAAGTGAATTACCTGTATTACTTCTTTTTTCTTCTTTACAGCTTGCCAACACTGTCTTTCACAAGAATATCGTCTTTACGTGTGGCTTAAGGAAAATGGACTGGATTACTATTTTATTAATTTTGTAAATGGGGAGTTGACGGATTTTGAAGAAATAGCCCAGATGAAACTTCCAGATGAAAAAATATTTGATGAGTTGGAAATTATGTTACCTGGTCACAAGAAAAGATTGACAAAAGCTGGTGAGATATTTGATATATTTTCGACAAATTGCATAAATACGTAAACCCAGACCTTACTTTTATTTCGTTTCGCATTTTTTTTAATCCATTAAATATTTGCTATTTACTTTCAAACTACAGTAGGATATGCAGCATGGCATATATTGCCCAAGGAAATTATTAAAACCGACGCGAAAAAAAAGATCTAATTTAAATTAACATGTTTTAATCAGTTCGGACAAAAATCATATTGATGTAGTTACATTCCAACTGACCGAAGTTCAGAGCTGCATTGCAATAATGTGCGAGAATGTGAATAACTTCCTGGTCACTGAGCTTAAGTGCGCGTTAAGTTAAAGACCCCGGTTTACGATGATGCATTAAAGTTAACACAGCGAAGTCTAAAGTCATTTGTTACCGAACGTAAGCCACCCCAGGTTAGAAACAAAGCTTTGATTCAATTTAGGAAATGTACCACCAAGATCTTGCTGTTCGCGTAGAAACTTCATTTGTTCAAAATTGATTGGATTATTTTGTAACGGTATTTACGTCGCCGTTTTTCACGGTAATCGGTTTTGATGTGCGATTACTTCTTTTATTGAGTGTGACAATTCCAACAAAATCTACGATATTCACTGGGTTTGTAAAGAAAGGAATTATCATTGATGTTTATTATAAGTTTTACGTGGATTTCATTATATAATATTTCTATATGGACATTCCCTATCTCTAAATAAGGCTAATGCAAAATGACAATGTGAAGACTTTCGTCGTATATATACGTAGCGGACCTTGTATGAAAGTGTGTGACTGTTGAAAGGAAAGTATAATAGTGTCCACAAACTTCGCATTATACATACATGTACATGTACCTTACACATGCAAAGTGGTTTGTTGAATTGATAGGGCCCAAATTTACATTATTATTTGCTTACAGTTCATCTGACATTTATTGTTATGTTTTCGGGTAAAAAAGCTCTTAATATATTTTTTCAGTTTATCCAATTTATTGGAGAATGCGACTTATTATCATTTTTTAACTTTTGCCGACAATTCAATTAGAATTGAAAATTATAGTATTCGAATAATTTTGATAAGGCAATGTTTGAACAGGTTTATTTTGCAAAACTGTATGTTATATTCTTCTTTTCAGTACTCGAGTTACGAAGAAAGCGACGGTCGACAAGTCCCGAGTTCGAATCTCCAGTTACTGAAGGATGGTGGGGTAAACCAGAATTCCTGCAAGAAGCTAAATACGATTTTCTATGCGTAGACGCCCTTCTTTCATCCACCAAAGATAACGTCGATAACAGTCAAAGACTTCGTAAGTGTACCCTTTTTAACACTGTATTTATAAATTATATATAACCCCGTTCTAAGGAAGTGTTTTTTTTTCCCGTGTTCTGGAACAACTAGTGCAAACTTAACCAGCGATTTTAGACATTTTGCATTTGGTGGATTCACTAAAAGATCGCAGAAAATAGCACTACAATTAATTGTGTTTGTGAAATAGAACAGACATCAATATTCAAACAAAAAACCAAATTAAAGTCTGTTCTCATTATGTGAGAAAGGTTCCAGTTTATCTTCATTTAAATGAAACGGAGTAATTCCAACGAAACTAATAAGATTTTAGATTTGATAAATCAAGAGTTAATTAGGCGTGCATGGTGCAGCCCTGTCTCAGTCGTCGATAATACATGAACATTACATTTATCAAACATCAAACACGATTTTTAATTAATAGATTTTAAATCAAGTTAATTTGTCGGTGGAACGTATTATGGCTGTCTAAGTTATTTATGTTAAACCGAATGAATCATTAGGGGACTCAATCAATTTCAATTCAAATCGATAAAAATACAGACAACTTAAAAAGGATCAGCTAACATATCATTGTTAAACTTGTATATAAAACCATTGAAAGGTTCATTAGTTAAAATACTTGTTAATTTTATCAAATATAGCGACCATTATGAACAATAGTATCAATAATATCGCGCTGTGTTGATAAAGTTAGGGGACCTAATCAATTTTAATTCAAATCGATAAAAATACAGACAACTGTTAAAAAGGATCAGCTGAATGATTGTTAACCCTGTATATAAAACCATTGAACGGTTCATTAGTTATAGTACTTGTTAATTTTATCAAATATAGCGACCATTATTAACAATAGTATCAATAATATCGCGCTGTGTTGATAAAGTACCGTTAATATAACAAAGATAGCGACGATATCGGCACAGTTACTGTTAATTTTATCAAAACTACGGGGAATATAACACGGTTTAGACCCACGGGAACTTGTTAATACGGTAAAGACATTGAGATAAAGCAACTATTAAATATAGTTAAACTTGTGAAAATCACTATTATTATGTGAAGAGTTTTTCTGTATGAATCACACGAGTTATATAAAATATGTGAAGTATTTATCACGTGATTAGGAACTACTTTTAACTGTGTTATAATATATAACACTATGACAATAGTCCGGTAATTGGTACTTTATTCTAGTATGATACAATACAATTATAGGTAAACTATTCTAACCTTTGACCTCGGCTTCTATAAACTAAGGATATGTAACACCACTTTCTATTAATCAGGATTGATTCAGATGTCAAACTGTGTCAATAATTTCTATTGGTCGGTTTATTATGAGGGTAAACTAACGAGATAAACAGATAATCCTATTATTATAATTAACAACATCACTCAGATTATCTCTAACAATCCGATTAAAAACAAACTAATTTGATGTTTGAGGGTGTTATAATGTTTGCCGCGTCTGTTCAGAAGTTGATAGGCAATTAAACCAGTGTGAGCAGCGGGAATCGCAGACGTTAAATATATTTTTTTTTAAAATATGGAGCCCCCCCCCTCCCACCAAAAAAAGACCGACGAAGGGGGAACGACAGGTATTAAAGATTGGAACAGAGAATTTATCCACCCTTTGATGTTTCCTCTTCGTAATATATTGATATTCTCTTAATTAATTATAAATAATGAAGATTATACGTTACGTCACGAGCTTCCATATAAATCATGGATGAGCGATAGTCACATACATATTGTTCTAGGTATATCAAAAAAGATCAATACAAGTCGATTGATTTTCTGATATTCTATAACTAATGATACACACATTATTTTTTTTTAACTTCGACGATTTATACACAGTAAGTTCGGTTTCTAAAATGCCAGTGCAACTGTCACCCTACTTCAATATACGTTGTGACTGGTGTCATGTACGATGCAGCACATGCGCCCTCTTTTACCTGATCATACTTCCCAAGATCACACAGCTAAAAGTAGTTAGTATTCGTAAATAGAAAGAAATAACATGTTTATTTATATTTTATTTTTTTACAGAGTTTATGGTTGATTCCGGTAGTGATGTGGTCACAGTTAGAGAAGAAATTCTAGAAAAACTAGATCTAGAATTAATAGGACCTATACAGAGCCGTGGAGTACATGCTTCCAAAACTAAAAATCTTTATAAAGCTACTTTACTCATTGGAAATGAAGAGTTAGAAATTGAGGTAAGTTAACAATAGCGACAATATGACAAAAAAAGTCCTAATTCTCTGCTCTGACTGGGCTAATAAAGACGGGCATACGCCATACAGTGTGCTAACTGCCAACGGAACTTTTACGTGCATGCCAATGTCTACACGGGACCTCAGTATTTCGTCCCACCGAAGGACTAGACAGTGGTCCTAATCAGGACCTCCACCCTGCACCACTGACAAGGGAAATCACGTCGGAAAATCCCTATGAACTTGCTTGCCCAATGCAGGGATCAAACACCCGACCTCCAGGCTAGCGAACCAGTGCCTTATCAAACCCACAATACGACGGATTAAAGGTTTAGTATAGTGGGCAAGACCATACATGTGCCAGGGTGAAAATGCTTGTTTCGAAACTTAGATATCCGTGTTTTGAAAAATTGTGTTGTCTGATTTAAGTTATAGTCTTTTTTAGTTTAAAGTAGTTTGTGTTCATTTCACCCGCTATTTAAGAGGGGGGGGGGGGCGGTTAGCACGTGCGCGCTGTATTGTACGGCCTGATATTGAGTCAAGTGGCGTGGTTTCGAATCCCCGGTTGTACGTTCCAAGGAGTAGGATTGCCTGTCCTTCCTCGTGGGTTTTCTCTGGGTCTCCCGTTTTCCTCCCACTGCTAAAGACCCCTACGCGCAAGCGAATTATTGAAATAAAATAATACAATACGCTAGACCCGAAATGACCTAGTCTATGTCGAGTGGACGTTAAACCCCATTGCTCTCACTCTCATCCTCCATTTTCCCTCTCTTCAGTTCTGTACAATATATGGTTAGCTAAATGTGTATTGATAAATTGCCATAATATTGTGATTTAAAACAGATTTGCATTTGTGTATTTCAGGTTATGGGAGAAACGTACGATTCTATTGGCAGTCGCGTTATACGCCACTTTCGTCATTACATCAGTGGTGGCCGCCATGTTTGGTTGAAAGGAGATTATTATGATCCGTCAATGTCACCTAAAGAACGGCTAACCCAATCTCAGGTTACTGTAGAATCTACTGCGACACGAATAGAACAGACGGCAACAGGAGCGACTAGTGCTTTTAAAGATTTATCTGAACAAAGCGAATCAGAAACAAAGTTGGAAAAAACGTCTTCAGCTAGTTCATTGTCCGAATCACACCAGCACTCGACATCTGTAGCTCGACCGGAACCAGACTTAGATGATCTCCGACCACGAAAAAGACAGCGAATATCAGAAGATGTCATAGATATTGAAACCGCTGAAGTTCCTAAATCATTTCAATCCCTTCAAACTTTAACGCAACAGAGCTTATCGCCATCACCCGTACCCCCTCCATTAATTTCACCATTGTCACCAACATCTTCATCATCATCATCGTCGCCGACCATGGAACAAATCGGGGACAGCAGTTCAAACGATTCCGTGTCGAATATATAAATAAATCAGACTTTAATAAATAATGGTGCTACACAGTCAACCCGCGTGTTCTTGAGTGTTATCATACTCATAGCGAATAATAATATATTCTGTTTGGACACGGATCAATACGCGAAAGGTTAACGCGGCAAGTTATCATCTCAAAATGTGTTCAATTATGTTTTTTTTTTTTATATCCAGATGTTATGAGCATCAGTGTGGGATTATGAAACAGACCGTACCACAAATGTAGTGAAGAAATAGGTCTGTGACATTTTAAACGTCCATTTTTATATATCGTATTGTGTTCATTTGTTCAATTGTTATATTTATTTAAGAACATATCCTCGATTTTTAAACTTTACCAAAATGAAATGGAAGTTTTTGTTTACCACATTTTTATATCAATATAATAATCATGTAGCCACGACAACGTTATTATTTATTCATAAGTAAAGATCAAATTAAATATTGATTAATTCTTTTTAGATCTTAGAGATACAGTATTTCCATTGTAGTCAGATTAGCTTTACAGACAGTCGGGGTGTATTCAGTGTCGTTATGACTACGAATATAGCCGTACACGCATGTCGTTCAGTTGTTGTAGTGAAAGCCACAATGCTACAGAAAACCAATCTAACTATTATTCTTTAGATATACTAATTTAGACAATGGTCTCGATGTTCGTGGTAGGGCCTATCATTTCTCGGGTCCTCCGGTTTCTTCCCACTGCAAGCGAATTATTTATATATAAATTGAACTATATGTTAGTCCCGAAATGACATAGCTTGTGTCGAGCGGACGTTAAACCCCATTTATCTCTATCATATCTTGTTTAGTTATGAACTTTGTTTTGTTAATGAATATTATTATGTTATTTTATGACCTTTGAACCCTGTGATATTTTATTCTATCCATTTGATTGTATATAAAAATTTTATTATTTATAGCGATTCATCAGATTTATTCACTTTTCTATAATTATGTAATTTATTATAATATAATTTATTTTAATGATTTACATGTTGTTATTTTGTTATTATGTATTATATTATGGCAGATTATTTTCCAGCACAATTTTGTCATTGTGCTAAAAATATTGCTAAATATTCAATGTTCTCGTATATGTGTGTGTTCCATAGCGTTGAGAAGCCATCACAAAATGATTGATTTAAGTCCACCAGCCGATTTCGTCATTGTCACGAGATGTATACAGGGCTAGGGCTAACCCCACCAATACCCTAAGACCTACCCCTAACGTGCCCTGACTCTGGTAACATCTCTTGACCTTGTCGAAATCTGCAGGTGGTCTTACTATTTAGATTTGACTGTCGCGCCATGTCAACGCTTAATTTACCCTCACCGCGACATTCGACTTTCACATGCACAAGGAGCATTATAGAATCCGTCCGATTTTCTTTATTGTTGAGGGTTCTCCCTTAGCGAAAACGATCCCAAACCCAATTTATCTTCCTTGTACCACAGGAAATTATGATGGTCTGTAAATGGACAATAAACCTCAATATATATCTTCCTTCTATGATTGAAATGTATGTATATTTATTATGTTAATTTTTAAAACGTAGATTATTCGTATATTATAGTGTTGAGTGTAAGCAACAGTTAATAATTATAATAATTTATTGATGTTCATATTATCGTTATTTATATATTTATTAGAGATCAGAACTTTTAATAGCCTTATATGCAAAAATAAAATTATTACAAACTTAAAAATCATACCCGTTTTCTTTTACAGTGGCTGGGTGCCCAATGGGTGTAACAAGATAATGTCTGTCATTGAGTCAAGTACCACACTGGTCCGCGGCAAGGATAGGGTAGCCCCCCCCCCCCACACCGCCCAGACTTAGGTTAACTAAAATAGAGCGCACGAGAGAGAGAGAGAGGAGAGAGAAAGAGTGTGTTAACTAAACAGAAACTAGGTCTTATCACAGTTGGGAGTGTATTGAAACTCTACAATTACAAGGACAGCTGTCTAGTCGTTTGGATGGAACGATATCGGATGTCCCGTGTACACATTGGTGTGCACGTAAAAGATCTCCTAACAGTTGGAATTCGATAAAAGAGTAGGCCTTAGCGCCGCTGTCCGGGTAAATTTTTCATCATAGTACACAATATGGAGTTTACCCGTGTTCATTAGCCGAGTCGGAGCAGAACAGTCGGACGTTAAATCCCATTGCGTTTCAGCTGTACCGGGTGAGTTGTTAGGGTACAGTTCCGTACTCATAATTTGATTCATTTTCTGTTGGTTTTAGGCTAATAAATACACAGAAAACGTAAGTGAAATGAAAGAAAATGGGGATTAACGTCCGACTGCACTGCACAGACAAGGTTAATTAAGATGGGCATACCTCATACATAATCTCATTAGAGAAATTGTGTGCGATTGGCAATGGTCCTTTTACGTGCACATCAATGTATGCATCCCTTCCTGCACCTATGACAAGAGGAAACTGCGCCGGAAAATCCGAGAAACTTTCAAACATAATCCTATCAACGTATCTTTCCAATTTAACTGAGCTTGGGTGGTTAAATCATATAACGAGTGTACGTTATAGATTGCAAAATCTGCCTTTGCGTAAGGTGGCTTGGTTTCGATACCCAACTTTTACGTGTCAAGGAGCACACTCGCCTTTCAAACCTCGTGGGGTTTCTTCGCCCCCCCCCCCAAGCTAAAGATCCCAGCTAGCAAGCAATTTATTGAACTAAATTTAAGCCATGTTATGCTCGAGATCACTTAGTTCTTCTATCTCTCTCTCTCTCTCCCGCTCTCTCTCTCTTTCGCTTTCTTTACGTAGTAACGTTAACAGTATTAATCATCAGGTTTGTTTTAATCGGATTGTTAGAGATAATATGAGTTATGTTGTTAATTATAATAATAGGATTATCTGTTTATCTCGTTAGTTTACCCTCATAATAAACCGACCAATAGAAATTATTGACACAGTTTGATATCTGAATCAATCCTGAATAATTGAAAGTGGTGTTACGCATTTGCATTAGTTTATAGAAGCCGAGGTCAAAGGTTAGAATAGTTTACCTATAATTGTATTGTATCATACTAGAATAAAGTACCAATTACCGGACTATTGTCATAGTGTAATATATTATAATACAGTTAAAAGTAGTTCCTAATCACGTGATAAATACTTCACATATTTTATATAACTCGTGTGATTCATACAGAAAAACTCTTCACATAATAAAAATGATTTTCACAAGTTTAACTATATTTAATAGTTGCTTTATCTCAATGTCTTTACCGTATTAACAAGTTCCCGTGGATCTAAACCGTAGTTTTGAAAATATTAACAGTAACTGTGTCGTATCGTCGCTATCTTTGTTATATTAACGGTACTTTATCAACACAGCTCGATATTATTGATACTATTGTTAATAATGGTCGCTATATTTGATAAAATTAACAAGTATTTTAACTAATGAACCGTTCAATGGTTTTATATACAAGTTTAACAATGATATGTGAGCTGATCCTTTTTTAAGTTGTCTGTATTTTTATCGATTTGAATTGAAATTCGGTTTAACAAAGATAACGTATATAGACAGACAAATTAACTTGATTTAAATTCTATTAATTAAAAATCGTGTTTGATGTTCTGATAAATGTAATGTTAATGTATTATCAACGACTGAGACAGGGCTGCACCATGCACGCCTAATTAATTCGTGATTTATCAAATCTAAAATCTTATTAGTTTCGTCGGCATTACTCCGTTTCATTTAAATGAAGATAAACTGAACCTTTCTTACATAATGAAAACAGACTTTAATTTGGTTATTAGTTTGTCTATTGATGCCTGCTCGGTTTAATTGTGGGAATATTTTCTATGGAGTTTTTTTTAGTTAACCCAACAACTCCCAGTTAACGAAGTGACGTAAAATTTACGTAAAGTGTACGTAAAAATGGTCAGTCAGTTTACCATCATTTTGCTCGTAAACTTTACGTCATTTTCTGACGTAAATCTAACGTAAAGTTTACGTCATTTTTTGACGTAAATCTAACGTAAATTTTGCGTAAAGTTTACGTCACTTACGTTAGATTTATGTCAGAAAATGACGTAAACTTTACGTTAGATTTACATCAGAAAATGATGTAAACTTTACGTTAGATTAACGTCATTTCCTGACGTAAACTTCACGTTAAAGAGATGAGCAAAATGATTGTAAACTGACCGACCATATTAACGTAAATATACCTTTATCTTTTGACGTTCATCGGAACCAATTTAAGTGACTCAGTCATTCATATGGTACGAAAACCCAATAACATAACCATTTTGATGGAAATATAACCATTTAAATGTTATACAATAATCCAATAACTAAAAGATATACACTCAATAGTGTTTCAAATCCCTTCCCACTCAACAAACTTTGGCACTTAACACATGGATCAATTTTAATTCAGAAGGACCTGGAAAAAACAGACGACCCTACTCCTTGTCAGGTAGAACCAGGGAATTAAAACCATGCCAGTTGACTCAATGCCACCCTTATGATGTAACTCACACATGCTAAAAATGTGGGTATTCCTTTTTCAAACTCAATTACAACAAACACTAGTTAATAAACGATCTAAATTTTATTTAGAAAATAGATATAAAAAATATATTTTAAAATATAACAGTGCGCATACATATACATAAAATGGTGGTAATTGAAAAAATGGTTACAAAAAAAAGTCTATATAGCACTATTAAAAAGTAATATTTATTTTTTTTTACATTATGAAAATAGATTAGACAACATATATATATACAAGAACTGTGATCGAAATGAAATAAGGTTTAACACCCCGGGCTAATGAAGACAGGCATATACAGTGTGCTATGCAGGAAATTTTGCTCTGGCAGCGTCGCTACGGCCTACAAATTCCAACTGCTAAGGGATCTTTTACGCCATGCACTGTGCTTTGAGGGATATTTCCTGGGCAGCGGCCATACGTCCTACTCTTATATCGAATTCCAACTGCCAAGGGATCTTTTACGTGCACGCCAATGTGTACACAAGACCTCAGTTTTTTTCATTCCATCTGACCGACTAGACAGCTGTCAGACCCTCCATCCTGCATCACTGACAAGGGGAAACCATGCCGGAAAATACGGATAAACTTTCACAGCCAATGCAGGGATCGAACACTCGACCTCCAGACTGGCAAGCGTCTTACCCATGTGATCCCTCGATTGGTTAACGCATTGTGATACATTGTGGTTTCGATAATTTAATCCACATGTTAGTAACAAAATAACCTAGCGTGAGTCGAATTGAAGTTAAACCTCATTTCTCTATTTACCAATAACCATTCAGAATTTTAAATGTTATTGCAACCAAATGTCACAAAGCAGCACAATTTACATAATTACAACAAAATATACTACAAGTACATGTATCTATACTTTATTTTAAAAGATAAATATATAATGGATCCATTCACTTGATTTGATAATTGTTTAGTGTTTGCAATGTCTGTTTTCTGTCTTGTACGCAGGTTTATCTTGTAGATTTTTTTGGTTTTTGTTTTGCGTGTAGTGCAGACCTCCTGCATTTACTAATAGAATAGAATACAAAGCAGACAGTTGTAACAGTTTATTCACAGCATTAACTTGGTGACAATTTAGGAAACAGATATTCAAGAAAGCTACACCAATATTACATAACCAATCTAATTTTAACACAGAACTTTGCTATGGTTGATCCATCACAAAAATTTGAAGTACAGGTATTTGTAAGGGACCCAAAAAGTTATTGTTAACTAGTTGCAGTAGAGAGCAATATCAGGATATCTCATTGAAACAAAACTTTTTAAATAAGAATAATTGACTGTCATAAGATCACACATAAACTATTTTAGCCATGCTACTGATGAATTTTTGTGCTACCATAGATACATATATATTTATATCAATACATTTTTAAGAAGTCTATTTCTGATACATGTGCTTTTGATCACGAGGTCTGTCACTGAATTTAATGGAATGGTTTTGATCCGAAGTCTGTTTCTGACAAGTAGTAGTGTTGCCTGGCTTCCATATACAAAGCCCTTATAAAACTTTTTAATAACTTCTTTGACATTACTGCCACCAATGGTGCTCAAATATAGGATCTGTAAAAAAAAAGTGAAAAGTAACTTTATACTCCAAAAAAACAAATGAATTTGGGTTTATCGTCCTATTGTTTAGTTCTGACTAGGCTAATAAAAATAAAAATACACCATACAGTGGGCTATGAGCAAAATTGATGTCAAATGGCCATGGGGTCCTTTATTGCATGTACATGTTTACACAGGACATTATTTATTGCCCCCCCCTCCCGAATGACTATACTATACCCAGCAAAGAAATTCCATCAAAGGTAGATTTAGATTATGGCCTTTTATAGCCAACCTACTGCGGATCTTTATGACATTGGGTTCAACATCATACTCATGTCCCGAAATGTCATAGCTTGTGTCGAGTGGACGTTAAACCCCATTTCTCTCTATCATATCTTGTTTTAGTTATGAACTTTAAATTTGTTTTGTTAATGAATATTATTATGTTATTTTATGACCTTTAAACCCTGTGATATTTTATTCTATCCATTTGATTGTATATAAAAAAAATATTATTTATAGCGATTCATCAGATTTATTCACTTTTCTATAATTATGTAATTTATTATAATATAATTTATTTTAATGATTTACATGTTGTTATTTTGTTATTATGTATTATATTATGGCAGATTATTTTCCAGCACAATTTTGTCATTGTGCTAAAAATATTGCTAAATATTCAATGTTCTCGTATATGTGTGTGTTCCATAGCGTTGAGAAGCCATCGCAAAATGATTGATTTAAGTCCACCAGCCGATTTCGTCATGGTCACGAGATGTATACAGGGCTAGGGCTAACCCCACCAATACCCCAAGACCTACCCCTAACGTGCCCTGACCCTGGTAACATCTCTTGACCTTGTCGAAATCTGCAGGTGGTCTTACTATTTAGACCTGACTATCGCGCCATGTCAACACTTAATTTACCCTCACCGCGACATTCGACTTTTACATGCACAGGGAGCATTATAGAATCCGTCCGATTTTCTTTAATGTTGAGGGTTCTCCCTTAGCGAATACGACCCCAAACCCAATTTATCTTCCTTGTACCACAGGAAATTATGATGGTCTGTAAATGGACAATAAACCTCAATATATATCTTCCTTCTATGATTGAAATGTATGTATATTTATTATGTTAATTGTTTAAAACGTAGATTATTCGTATATTATAATGTTGAGTGTAAGCAACAGTTAATAATTATAATAATTTATTGATGTTCATATTATCGTTATTTATATATTTATTAGAGATCAGAACTTTTAATAGCCTTATATGCAAAAATAAAATTATTACAAACTTTATAAATCATACCCGTTTTCTTTTACAGTGGCTGGGTGCCCAATGGGTGTAACAAGATAATGTCTGTCATTGAGTCAAGTACCACACTGGTCCGCGGCAAGGTTAGGGTAGCCCCCCCCCCCCACACACACACACCGCTCAGACTTAGGTTAACTAAAATAGAGCGCACGAGAGAGAGAGAGAGGAGAGAGAAAGAGTGTGTTAACTAAACAGAAACTAGGACTTATCACAGTTGGGAGTCTATTGAAACTCTACAATTACAAGGACAGCTGTCTAGTCGTTTGGATGGAACGATATCGGATGTCCTGTGTACACATTGGTGTGCACGTAAAAGATCTCCTAACAGTTGGAATTCGATAAAAGAGTAGGCCTTAGCGCCGCTGTCCGGGTAAATTTTTTCATCATAGTACACAATATGGAGTTTGCCCGTGTTCATTAGCCGAGTCGGAGCAGAACAGTCGGACGTTAAATCCCATTTCGTTTCAGCTGTACCGGGTGAGTTGTTAGGGTACAGTTCCGTACTCATAATTTGATTCATTTTCTGTTGGTTTTAGGCTAATAAATACACAGAAACAGTAAGTGAAGTGAAAGAAAATGGGGATTAACGTCCGACTGCACTGCACAGACAAGGTTTATTAAGATGGGCATACGTCATACATAATCTCATTAGAGAAATTGTGTGCGACTGGCTATGGTCCTTTTACGTGCACACCAATGTATACATCCCTTCCTGCACCTAGAGGAAACTGCGTCGGAAAATCCGAGAAACTTTCAAACATAATCCTATCAACGTATCTTTCCAATTTAACTGAGCTTGGGTGGTTACATCATATAACGAGTGTACGTTATAGATTGCAAAATCTGCCTTTGAATAAGGTGGCTTGGTTTCGATACCCAACTTTTACGTGTGAAGGAGCACACTCGCCTTTCAAACCTCGTGGGTTTTCTTCGCCCCCCCCCCAAGCTAAAGATCCCAGCTAGCAAGCAATTTATTGAACTAAATTTAAGCCATGTTATGCTCGAAATCACATAGTTTTTGTCGAATGTCTTCTCTTCTATCTCTCTATCTCTCTCCCTCTCTCTCTCTCTCTTTCGCTTTCTTTACGTAGTAACGCTAACATTATTAATCATCAGGTTTGTTTTTAATCGGATTGTTAGAGATAATCTGAGTGATGTTGTTAATTATAATAATAGGATTATCTGTTTATATCGTTAGTTTACCCTCATAATAAACCGACCAATAGAAATTATTGACACAGTTTGACATCTGAATCAATCCTGATTAATAGAAAGTGGTGTTATATATCTTTAGTTTATAGAAGCCGAGGTCAAAGGTTACAATAGTTTACCTATAATTGTATTGTATCATACTAGAATAAAGTACCAATTACCGGACTATTGTCATAGTGTTATATATTATAACACAGTTAAAAGTAGTTCCTAATCACGTGATAAATACTTCACATATTTTATATAACTCGTGTGATTCATATAGAAAAACTCTTCACATAATAAAAATGATTTTCACAAGTTTAACTATATTTAATAGTTGCTTGATCTCAATGTCTTTACCGTATTAACAAGTTCCCGTGGATCTAAACCGTGTTACATTCCCCGTAGTTTTGATAAGATTAACAGTAACAGTGTCGTATCGTCGCTATCTTTGTTATATTAACGGTTCTTTATCAACACAGCGCGATATTATTGATACTATTGTTAATATTGGTCGCTATATTTGATAAAGTTAACAAGTATTTTAACTAATGAACCGTTCAATGGTTTTATATACAAGTTTAACAGTGATATGTGAGCTGATCCTTTTTAAGTTGTCTGTATTTTTATCGATTTGAATTGAAATTGATTGAGTCCCCTGATGATTCATTTGGTTTAACATAGATAACTTAGACAGACAAATTAACTTGATTTAAATTCTATTAATTAAAAAATCGTGTTTGATGTTTGATAAATGTAATGTTCGTGTATTATCAACGAGTGAGACAGGGCTGCACCATGCACGCCTAATTAATTCGTGATTTATCAAATCTAAAATCTTATTAGCTTCGTCGGCATTACATAATGAGAACAGACTTTAATTTGGTTATTTGTTCGATTTAATTGTGGGAATATTTTCTATGGAGTTTGAGTAAACCCACCACCTATAAAATGTCCAAATTATTCGTTAAATTAATTGACACCAGCCGTTTCAGAACATTGGCAAACCAAACCTTTAAATTAGAACAGTTGTGTATCATGCTCACCTAATTTAGGACATAGGGCCTGATAAGGACAGCTGTCTAGTCGTTCGGATGGGATGAAAACCGATTTCCCGTATAGACATTGGCGTGCACGTAAATGATCTCTTGGCAGTTGGAATTCGATACAAGAGTAGTTCGTATGGTCGTTGCCCGGGCTAAATTTCTCCCATTGCACCTGTATGGCATATGCCTGTCTTCGTTAGCCCAGTTCGGCACAGTATAGTAGGACGTTAAAGCTCATTTCATTTGAGTTGTCTTATATTTGGGATTCCCAAGCCTGTAATATTAATGCTAACTGGTTAAAGCAATGTTTACTGCTAAGGCTAAAGGATCAATATCAGCAAGAATGGAATAGCACTGTACATAATTCAAGCAAATGCAAAAATTATCGTTTATTTAAATTCACGTTCATATTTGAACATTACTTAATAGATCTACCTCCGAAATATAGACATTACTTAAGTAAATTTAGATGTCGAAGTCATAGACTGCCAATTGAAGCCGGGGTTTTCATAAATACCAGAAGAAAATCGTATTTGTTCTCTCTGCAATGAAGGTGAATTAGGCGACGAATTTCATTACATTTTCAAATGCAAAATCCTTAAAAATGAACGTTGTAAATTTATAAAAAGTTATTACCTGAAGCGTCCTTCAGC
Source organism: Patella pellucida (assembly GCA_917208275.1). Taxonomy (NCBI): domain Eukaryota; kingdom Metazoa; phylum Mollusca; class Gastropoda; family Patellidae; genus Patella; species Patella pellucida. Next base: position 73,313,407 of record OU795039.1, read on the forward strand.
TATCAACATGTACAATATATTTAATAGCCACGGTGCAGAACTGGAGAATCTATGTAAATTCATCTCTATTATTGTAAATAAGTTTAAATAAGTTTAAATGAACACTGAATGTTATCTGTAATAATGTGTATATTATATTATCTGTAAATACTATGTACGTATACTATCACTAACTGTAAATATTTTATGTGTATATTATATTCATGTGTCTCACTGAGATTTTTGAATAAAGATTATTATTATTATTATTTCATTTTATTTCGTACCTAATTAATACCGGTAAGTGATTTATCAAATCTAAAATATAATTTGCTTAGTTTGATGGTTCGTATGTGGCTAAGTGGGTAAGGCGCCGACTCGCTAGCCGAGAAATTTCATATAAGAGTAGGCCGTAGCTCCGCAGTCTGAGCAAAATTTCCCTCATAGCACCCTGTACAGCGTATGCTCGCATTCATTAGCCAAGGTCAGCAGCAGAACAGTAGGAAGTTAAACCCCCTTTCATTTCATTTCATTTCCGTTTGAGTTAAACAATATTTATTCTAATACAAACTGTACACCGAATTTGCTATTAAATCTTTTAAAGGCTCAATACCACTCTTGTTGTAACTGAATAACATGTCCCAATCTTTATTCTGGTCAATAAATTGTACTTTTCTACAATATTCAAATTAATTGGTGATACAAATTTCATCTTAACACACCTTATCTACAATAAAAATGGAAAAATTCAACTAAATGATTTGGAAAGCTTTACGTAAACCTTTTCAAATGTGACTTGGATTTACAAAAAAATATGTTCTAACCCTCTGGACAAAAAACATAAAATGTAATGGATAATTTACACAACTCAAAATCCTCCAAAATCTTCCGAAAACACGAATTTTTTGTCAATATAAATTAACATTCATGATGTAATCTTACCGGGAAAAGATGAGCTTCTAATATCCGATATTTAAGATAAAATATATTTTTTTTACATTGGTACACGAATCGTGTACCATAATGGGCATCAGTAATAAGAGACTCGAGGGACGAGGCTAGAAACATTGCACCAAATCAAACGGCATACAGTATGTAGACTGGAATAACCAGACGCTAGAAATTTACACTCGATTGAGACTGCATAGCTTATTTCGCCGAACATAACTGATTTGAAATTGGAGTAAAAACGGAAACCTTTGAATGTAAATCATTTTTTATACATTCATTTTACAGTATTATATGCGTTGCCAGGGCCGTATCTAGCTCCCCGAGAAATGGCGCCTCCCTCAAAAAATTTGACAGTCTTTCAATTATATAATAATACACTTGATTACGATCACACAGTCGGTCGGTTTTAAGGGCGAATACACACCAATGGGTATCTGATTCGTTTGTCCTGATACAAACTTAATGCCTCACCTAAATAATCTGTCGCCCCTGAAAACAATTGACCATACCATATAAAATCGATCTTAGATATCACCAGAGTGGCCGAAAAACGCGTTTCCAGCATCGGTATTTCTCAAAATTTTCTGCCGCTCGCGGGCACTCGGCATCGGTGACGGCTCAGTAAGTGGCGCCCAACCAGTCTGCTGCACCCACACTTTTTAAATCCTACATACGTTTAAATTTGAAGTTGAATATGATAATTTGCTAATTTCTTAACTGACAGTAGTGAATTATAGGATTATTCTTTATCAAGGTAGGACAGTTTATAGACTTTATTGTAATGAATTTAAAAAATATAACTTTAAAATATGAAATCTTGCTTCAAATCTTATCATGAGACATAGTAAGTTCCACCGATAAATGTTAAAACAAGATATTATCTCCTACATTATCATATCGGGACAATGTATAGTTGTTTTGGGGGATCACGGTAGCTAAGTGGATAGGGCGCTGGTTCACTAGCATGGAGGTCGGGTGTTCGATCCCTGCATTGGCCGAGAAAGTTTATCTCGATATTCTGACGTGATTTCCCCTTGTCAGTGATGCAGAAGGAGGGCCTGAAGGACAGCTGCCTAGTCGTTCGGATGGGACGAAAACCCGAGGTCCCGTGTTCACATTGGAGTGCACGTAAAAAAAACCTTGGTAGTTGGAATTCGATATAAGAGTCGGCCGTAGTGCCGCTGCCCGGGCAAAAATTTCCCTCATAGCACACTGTATTGCGTATGCCCGTCTTCGATTAGCTCAGGTTAAGTGCATAACAGTAGGACGCTAAACTCCATTTCATTCATTCATTCATTGTATAGTTGTTTAATAACAACAAGGAATCAGACATATTAAATTGACTGCATTTCATTTGACTTGAATAATGTGTAGTCCTAAATATACTCTATTGACACTTTCCGCATAATATACAATGTGGCTGAACAGCGTTTAGAATTGACCATATGATATAATGTGGCGCTATATAAGGCAATCATTAATATTATTATTAACATTTTGCGACATCAAGACTGTGCGGCTTATTTCTTTCAATTTACCAACATGTATGAAAAACTTCGTCAAGATTTTCCTCCAGCGTTACCTTAACTTTTCAGTGGTTACCTCCCTTCCCTCATTTTGCATGTATATTGGTCTTTTTGGTCTAAAATTGAAATGATATTTTGCTGGCAGGTTTTGGTAAATATTCATGATTTCTGATCGGATTGAAAACGGGGGTAGGGTAAGCAAGACATTTCCCGATATTGTGCCGCTATGAAGATCCGCCACCCCAAATTTTGAGGGACACTTAGAACCGGGCAGACAACAATGAGGGTATATTTGGTGGTCTGCCCCCAATGATTTATAAGAGTTATCTCCTTTTGATTCACTATAGCATAGCTGAACCGTTAACAAAAAATATTTTTTGTCCACCGCCCTTCGAGGAAAGTAGGGGACTATTAAAATGGGTTCGTCCGTATGTTCTTCACACTTAAGCTAGAATGTTCAAACTTGGTGTAGGCGTTTATTAGGTCACTGCCTTGATGTAATGTTGTTGTTTATTACAGATTTAACGTACAATGCAATGAGTACGATATTATGGACAGGTTGATTTAATTAAATAAAGATAGTAAGCTGGCACTGCCAGGCAGAATACGCCCACATTTTCGAGAGATGGATAGAGAACAGGCAATACCAAAAGTGATTTTTCCTACAATCAAAGGCCATGATTCATTAAGTTACAATTTGATATGCGCAAATATCGAAAATAATCAAGATATTTATAAACATGCATTTCAAGTTTCATAAAAATCGAATTAAAATTGTGACCTCTACAGGGTCCACAACTTTGATATACCATATTTTTAACAGTATTCGCGTCAGTATTCGCGTACAAACGGCGCCCATTTAACATGGCAATTTTTGTCCGATTTTCCCGAAATTCGTACTCAGCCTTCCTTACGGTGTAACGGTAATATAATCAAACGTTTTTTTTTTAAATCGGATAAAAATTGTGACCTCCACAGGGACCAAAAGGTAAATAAAAGGCGATTTTGAGTATGGTCAGGGCCAGGGGCCATAATTCAGAGAGAGAGAGAGAGAGAGAGAGAGAGAGAGAGAGAGAGAGAGTGATAAATGGGGTTTAACGTCAACTCAACACAACTAGGTCATCTCGGGACTAACATATGGTTCAATTTTATTTCAATAATTCGCTTGCGCTCCGGTTTCCTCCCACTGCTAAAGACCCCTACGCACAAGCGAATTATTAAAATAAAATTGAACCATAATTCAGGAATTTACAATCGGATATGCGCAAATATCGAAAGGAACCACGATCTTTGTGTTATAAGTATGAATTTCAAGTGTCATCAAAATCGAATTAAAATTGTGACCTTTACAGGGTCAAAAACCTTGATATACAATTTTTTAACAGTATTCGCGTACAAACGGCGGCCATTTTCCCGAAATTCGAACTCAACCTTCCTTAGGGTGCAACGGTGATATAATCAAACGGTTTTTTTTTAAATCGGATAATAATTGTGACCTTCAGAGTGACCACAAGCTAAATAAGTATATTTTTCGGACAATCGGGGGCCATAATTCAGGAATTTACGGAACCAAGATCTTTAGGTTATAAACATGCATGTCCAGTTTCATCAACATCGGTTTAAAATTGTGACATCTGTAGGGTCTTTAAGCTAAAAACGTGATTTTTCGTACAATCAGGAGCCATAACTCATGAAGTTTCGATCCGATACATGCCAAGATCTTTTGGGGATAAACCTATATTTCAAGTTTCCTCAAAATCGGCTAAAAATCGTGACCCGTAGAGAGTACCCAAACAATTGTGTCTGGACGGACGGACTGTGCGACGGCATAATACGTCCACATGGAAATATGGGCGTATAAAAAGGGTCCTCGGATACCAAAAAAGTTGTTTGAAGCACACTTATAAATTCGCTGTCGTGAGAAGAGAGGGCTGAGGTCCAACTGACTGGTGTTTGGCGTCATCAGAGCGGATAGAAAAAAAAACCCGTCGGGAAAAAGAATCCGCTGGCTTTATGTGAAAAAGCTAAAAGCTCGTAGTAAAAACCACATAGCAGGGGTCAGTTTTACAAAGCAACTTACGATGAAATTTTTCGTAAGTTTTTCTTTACGCAGTTTTTTTTCTTAAAGTTACGAACTTTTGTGAAACTGCCCACCGGACCTGTAGATTATTTACATATTTCAAGTTAAAATTTAATTAAGAGTTCAAGACTTCAAAGTTTAAAAGTTGTAGGTATTCCTTTAGAGTTTTATTTGCGTACGGCTCTCAACAGATAAAAAGTTACACGAAAGGAAAAAGAAGAGCCATCAGCAATACAAATTTTTGTTACAAAATAAGACAAATTGAACCATTTATAGGAATAAATAAATTTTTAAACTCAGGTTAAATTAAATTGATTGATGTGCACTTTCATTGTTAATAATGGTAGTGTAGGTCCCTATTCCTTTATTTTGTCATTAGCTTTCCTTGTATATTATATTAAATCGTGCAGCAGGCTGATCCGCCATACTGTCCTACAAAAATAGCTCCTTCATATGTGCACGCCAATGTGTACACGGGACCTCGGTTTTTCGTCCCATCCGAACGACTAGGCAGCTGTTCTTGTCAGGCTCTCCGTCTGCATCATTGACACGGGGAAAACACACCAGAAAATTGATAATGCTCAGGGTAAGCAAAGCGATAAGCAATTTGATTGGTCGAGGCTTTGGAACACAATAACTCTCATTCTAATTGAGTTAGAAAGTTCACACTTGGCGTAGGTGTTTATTAGGTGAATACCTTGAAGGAGACTTTTGAACACTATAACTCTCCTTCTAATTGAGGTAGGATGTTCAAACTGATAGAGAGTGATGAATCTTTGTGTATAGTCATCTCCCGTTCAGCTCCAATGGTGTGCCGTAAGGATCCGTTCTTGGTCCTATGTTATTTACCGCTTACACACCGCCTCTCGGAAATCTTATTCGATCCTTTAATTTGAATTACAATGAGCAATTATACACATATATTAAACCACTTGATACACCACAATACATTGCTAATCTTGAAATGCAACTTTCTTAAATTGAATGACGAAAAAAACATAAGTGTTAAAAATTGGTTCCAATCTTCAACTCTCCAAAATAAAATGAGATAATGTTAAAATTGGTCTGATCTTAATCAACCCAGTTGTAGGTGTTAGAAATTTAAGTGTGATTGTCGATAAAAAATATGAATATGAACGAGCATGTATCATTCATTTGCAAGGCGACCAACTGCTAGAGCGGAGAGTAGAAGGGTTTGTCACTTGACAAAATGGCGTCCTAACGCAAAACTAGTGTGCGTTTGGCTTTAATTCAGCTTATTTTATAGAATCTTTTTCTTCTCCATCCTCTAATAGTTCTTGAATTAAAATAAGATTCAGAATTGAGTTAGCCATTGCGAAAAAAAAATAAAATAAAATAAGGTGTCTCGCCATTTTGTTTTGATGTCATGAGACTACTCGGACCGTCGGACCGTTCGGGATGTTTTACCCAGGAAAACTCGGCAATGGAGTCGACTCGAGTGACGCGAGTAAACGACGAAAACCTTACCCTAAAATTCTGCAGAATATTATAGAATAAAATTCTATAGAAAATGGAATAGCCCTCTAGGATGTTCTATAGAAAGTTACACTGGTAATCTAATGTATGACTTTATGCTACAGCCTAATCCCAGCCTTAAACAGATAACGGAGCCTAACACCTCCGTTAAATATAACGGCAAGTTACTGACACGTTAAAGTTAACGAAGCTTCCAGGAACAACCCTTCTCCCCGTTAAAATTGGACTAATATAATTTAATCAAGATGGCTGCCTAGTGGTTTGCACTGTGTCTTGTCTGCTGAAACTAGTGATTTTTTAAAAGTTGTGATTATTTTATTTGTCAATAACTTGGCATATAACTTCTTAAATAGTGTATCTTTTAATTTACAAAATTGGATTTTAGAAATTCTGTGTACTTTTTGTGATATTGACAATTTTAGTTTTTAAATTTGGTGAACTGAGTATTAATGAGCTGAACATTGATCATGATCACTTATAGCAAAGACCAACTTTTAGCCTTGAACTCTGCTACAAACTGTGAACACAATAGAGTGTCTACTGAGTTATGTTACTTTCCTGAGTTGATCTCTGATTTTAAACCTGTGTATCTTAACACCTTTATTAAACCTACAATAAAAGTTTCAAACAAGCCAAGAAAGACCAAAACAGGTTGAGGAGTAAATGTGGCAAATCTGATTCAAGTAACTAAGTTATCCTCTAATTCCTGTCCTATAGATTCCAATTTAAATTTCTGCCTTTTAAACTGTTAGTCCAATAGAAACAAAGCCAATGAAATTCAAGAATTTATTTTGGATAATGACCTTGATATTCTTGTCTCAATTGAGACTTGGCTGAAAGATGATTACAGAATTACTCTAAACCAACTTCTTCCAACTAACTAATCTGCATTGGCGACCAATCGTACTAATAAGAGGGGAGGGGGCATAGCATAGCAGATTAAAATAGGTCCTGTTTCTAGCTGCGAAATTCAACACACCGCCATCAAAAATCATAACGAATATTGGAATACTTCCACGAAATTACGTCATGTGCTGGAAAATTTATGATATGTGGTGATATAAATCTCCACCCAGATGTTAATTCCAAAACTACTACACAGTTCTATGATATACTAGAATCTTTTGACCTGGTTCAACATGTGACTAAACCTACTCACAATAAAGGTCATCTACTAGATGTCCTTATTACCCGTAGATCTGACTTTTTAGTGTTCAACTTATCTGTAGACAACCACCTCATTTCTGATCATTTTTCAATCATGGCTAACCCCTCACTTCCAAAACCTAAATCATTACAGAAGACTGTATCATATCGTAAACTGAGAGCTATCAATTAAATTAACCTGAAATCGGATATCTTAAATGACAGTGACCTTAATAAAATAAGCAATTTCTGTGATATTTCTGATCAACTTCAAATCTATAATACAGAGCCCAAAAACATTATTGATAGCCATGCACCAATTGTCAGAAAAACACGCACCATCAGACCAAATCGAAAATGGTACAACGATTCTGTACGTGAAAGCAAACATGCACGTCGGAAGGCAGAAAAAGTCTGGCGTAAGAGTAAGCTCGAAATTGACAGACAAATATATGCAAAGGATCGTAATGACACTAATATCCTCATCAATCAGACCAAACAGAATGAATGAATGAAATGGGGTTTAACGTCCTACTGTTATGCACTTAACCTGAGCTAATTGAAGACGGGCATACGCCATACAGTGTGCTATGAGGGAAATTTTGCCCGGGCAGCGGCGCTATGGCCTACTCTTATATCGAAATCCAACTGTCAAGGGGTCTTTTACGTGCACTCCAATGTGTACACGGGACCTCAGTTTTTCGTCCCATCCGAACGACTAGGTAGCTGTCCTTGTCAAGCCTTCATTCTGCATCACTGACAAGGGGAAATCACGTCGGACAGACCAAACACAATTTTGTTTTAAATAGTATACAGAACAATATTAAAAACCCTAAACAACTGATCAAAATTTTGAATAATATGATGAAAACTTGCGACAGTACCGCTTTACCAGAACACCATGATCCCAAGCTACTCGCTGAATCTTTTAGTCAGTTCTTCAACAATAAAATTGTAACCATACGTAGGGAACTTGATGATGGTTATTTATCGGTAACTGATAACGATATTGAAGCTAACGTCACTGGTTCACCACTATCAACGTTTCCAATATGTGATGATGATGAAATCAAATCAATTATTTCTACATCCTCTTCCTCTTCTTGTGAGCTAGATGTATTCCCAACCCATCTTGTTAAAAGCTGTTCTGCAGAACTTTGTCCTATTCTTTGTAGCATTGTGCATACATCCCTATCCACTTTTAATTTTCCTGATCAGTTGAAAGAAGCTTTGGTCTTCCCACTACTCAAGAAGATTACATTAGATTGCAACGTCTTGAAATCCTACAGACCTATTGAAAAGGTTGTAGCAGCACGTTTCGAAGCCCATCTCAAATTACACATTCTTAACGAACCCTTCCAATCTGCATACAGAAGCAAACATAGTACAGAAACCGCCTTAACTCGCGTGAATAATGATATTCTTACAAGTGTAGACAATAAAAATGTGGTATTACTGGTTCTTCTTGATTTAAGGGCCGCCTTTGAAAAAATCGACCAGTCCCTACTATTAAAGATAGTAAGCTGGCACTGCCAGGCAGGATACGCCCACATTTTCGAGAGATGGTTAGAGAACAAGCAAAACCGAAAGTGATTTTTCCTACAATCAAACGAAGGCTATAATTCATTAAATTACAATTTGATATGCGCAAATATCGAAAAGAATCAAGATCTTTGGGTTATAACCATGCATTTCAAGTTTCATCAAAATTGAATCAAAATTGTGACCTATACTGGGTCCACAACCTTGATATACCATTTAATAACAGTATTGGCGTACACGCCATTTTGTATGGCAATTTTGTTCCAAATTTTTCTGAAATTCGAATTCAACCTTCCTTAGGGTGTAATGGTGATATAATCAAACGATTTTTTAAATCGGATAATAATTGTGACCTCTAGAGGAATCACAAGCTAAACAAAGGCGATTTTGCGTATAATCAGGGGCCATAATTCAGGAAGTTACAATCCGATATGCGCAAAAATCGAAAGGAACCAAGATCTTTGGGTTATACCCAAGCATTTCAAGTTTCATCAAAATCAAATTAAAATTGTGACCTCTACAGGGTCCACAACATTGATATACCATTTGAAACAGTATTCGCGTACGATCGGCGGCCATTTTATATGGCAATTTTGGTCCGATTTTTCCGAAATTCAAACTCAACCTTCTTTAGGGTATAACGCTGATATAATGAAACGATTTTTTAAATCAGATAATAATTGTGACCTCCAGAGGGACCACAAGCTAAACAAAGGCGATTTTTTCATATAATCAGGGGCTATAATTCAGGAAGTTACGATCCGATATGCGAAAATATCGAAAGGAACCAAGATCTATGGGTTAAAACCATGCATTTCAAGTTTCATCAAAATTGAATTAAAATTGTGACCTCTACAGGGTCCACAACCTTGATATACCATTTTTAACAGTATTCGCGTTCGAACGGCGGCCATTTTGTATGGTAATTGTGGTCCGATTTTTCCGAAATTTGTACTCGACCTTCTTTAGGGTGTAACGGTTATATAATCGAACGCTTTTTTAAAACGGATAATAATTGTGACCTCCAGAGGTACCACAAGCTAAAATAGGTGATTTTTCGGACAATCAGGGGCAATAATTCAGGAAATTACATTCCGATAGGCGCAAATATCGAAAGGAACCAAGATCTTAAGGTTATAAACATGAATGTAAAGTTTCATCAAAATCGGTTCAAAATTGTGACCTCTATAGGGTCCACAAGCTAAAACCATGATTTTTCGTACAATCAGGGGCCATAATCCATGAAGTTTTGATCCGATACATGCCAATATCGAAAGCAGCCGAGGTCTTTGGGGGATAAACCTATATTTCAAGTTTCGTCAAAATCGGGTAAGAATTATGACCTGTTGAGAGTCCACAAACAATTGTGGACGGACGGACGGACAGGGGCGACGACATAATATAAAAAGGCTTCATGATATTTTCGGACTTGAGGGTAGTGTGCTGAATTGGTTCCGGTCATATCTAACATCCCGTCATCAATCCGTTGTCATCAATAATGTTAAGTCTTCATCTGTACAACTTTAATTTGGCGTGCCTCAAGGGTCAGTGCTCGGACCATTACTCTTTACCGCTTATACCACTCCGCTAGGGCGTATTTTGAAGTCATTCGATCTAAATTATCATATCTATGCGGATGATACTCAACTCTACATTTCAATTAAACCTGAAAATGAATCTCTTCAAGTGTCTAAAGTTGAATCGTGCATTGATGCTATTAAGTGCTGGATGAAAAAGAACTTCTTAAAGCTAAATGATGAAAAAACAGAGTTCGTGCAAATCGATTCTAATCATCATTTATCCAAAATATCTGGTAGTAATATATCAATCGGTAGTAATATATCAATCGGTTAATAGTGTTCGAAATCTTGGTGTAATTTTTGATAAGAATATGAACACGAATGCTCACATCTCTTCAATCTGTAAAGCTTCCAACTTCCAACTTCAGAAAATTGGACGGATCCGCAATTTCCTCGATGTTGACTCTACAAAACTGTTAATGACTGTCCGGATGACTTAGCTGCTGTGGGTGTATGTTTCGTTGCCTGACAATCTATATTTAAAATCCACAACAGGCCAATGAAAAATGTAATATTTATTTAGTGTGAATGGGGTATACTGCATTCACTGGAATACGTTTTACATTCATGATTTGTCGGCCACAGCACAAACTAACCATGTGCGAAAAAATAGCATGTGCGATGATGTAGGAGAGGTATTTTACAAGATTACAAATTATCTAAAACATGGCCAAACAGAAATTTATGCGTTTTCTTGCCAATAACACTATTTCACAATCTACATTGAAAAATTACTAATTGATAGTTTTAACTGCATGTATTTAATTAACACGGTGTTTCTTGTTATTTATAATACAGTGCACGCACGAAAATGGATGGTCTGTTTTTCAGAACAAAGGGTCCAGTGTGTAAAAATAAAAGACTACAAATATTTCAATGGCTGAAAAAAAGAAGTATTATCATATAACGTATCGACACAAGAAATGGATAATATTTGGAGGACCGAATTGGAGAACGACATTTATTTCTTCATACAACTCGTTGTGGTAGGAAGGAGGAGCGAGGGATAGGTCATGCAAAACACATATCTGGCAAAAACTCAAACCCCAAATAGCTACAAGACTGTTTAGTGCTGATCTCATCTCATTTATAGGTGTTGTTCACAAATTACATTTATATAGGTCCATTTTTATAGTATAGCACTATATAACAGGATACTAATAGGACCACACTAGAGCTTCACAATATAATATTTACATAGGACAGTGTTTAATATGTACAGAGAGAGGGAGAGAAGACCACTCGACACAAACTAGGTCATTTCGGGACTAACATATGGTTTAATTTTATTTCAATAATTCGCTTGCGCGTAGGGGTCTTTAACAATGGGAGGAAACCGGAGGACCCAGATAAAACCCACGAGGTTGGACAGGCGACCCTACTCCTTGCCATGCACAACCGGGGATTCGAAACCACGTCAGTTGACTCAACGACAGGCTTTATGACACAGCGCGCGCACGCTAACCATTCAGCCATCCACCCCCCCCCCCCATAACACAATTATTATGATATTACAGAACGTATCGACGCCAAACAACTCGATTTAGCTACCATTTTCAAATAATATGAGTTTCATGGAGTGCACCAGGGGTTGATTGTGTTTCCTCTCGATTTTTCACTAAACAATGTCGATGAAATCTGATCGCCTTGACACTCTTCAATACAACCTCAACCAGTTCTAACAATGTCAATACACTAGCTCCAAGACAGAACCCATGTAACCTCCAAGATGACTGATAATATCCCCGAAGTCTAACTCCGGTTCATGTCTAATCGTAGTGACCATCGTGTCTTTTAAGGAAATCTTTAATTGCAGCCTGTTTCGAAAAGGTTTAGAAGGTTTATGTGCCCAAGAAGAAAGTTCATAGTCATATTTGATTTCAGAACACGGTCTCTTACAGTCACATACATCAGTACTATTCTTGAAAAAGTATGACCGCTAAACATCCATGGCAAAAGGATATCTTTCACCAATGTGTACGTTTTGTCAGAAACTCAATAACACTTAGCATGAGAATACGGAGAACGATATTCATCGAAACTTTTACGTTTCTTGTCGTCTTGTACACAATCCTGATTCTGGTACGAATTGTACGGATGCCTTAAATATTGATAGCACTTTTCAGAGAATTTCACCTCGTACCATAACCCTGCAAGAAGTTTAGTTGATGTAGTACGAACATGGATTGGTTCATCGGGATGATGCAGTAAAAGGTGAAAGTAAGAAAAGGTATTTAAAGCACACCTGTCATCATTTGTGTCCAGAACAAGAGACATTTCACTTGAGGCTTGAACCATTAACGGTTTATTTTGGTATGTCTCTTTCGGATATTTCCAATTAAAAGTGAAACATTTTTGCCAGGGTCGCCTGTAAGTTACTGAGAAGTCTTGATCGGTCAACCGCCGTCGACCTATTTTTCCGTACTTCATTATATCGTTAATCCCAAATCGTAACCAGCTTACATCTGGCTCTTTTATTCTCAACCCTTGCCATTTGGAGGGAGGTGCATTACCAAACCACGGATTATAATTCCGTTTTTCTAAAAATTTTAACAATAGAGGATCCGTTTTATTAAAGTCGTCGATGTCCGATCTTTTAAATTTATTCTTGTCAAACGGACAGTAGTTACAGATCGTGACAGCCGGGAATTCTAATTCCGGATGATATCTCATACTGGTCTTGGTCACAAAACTAAATTCCAAATATTTCAGATAGAAGGTAACAGTCGTGTACACCAAAGTTCCAACCATTAAAACAAAACATAAAAACTACAGCGTTCTTTTCAAAGGTCCGTGCTGCTTAGCAAATGTATTTTTACATCCGTGTAGCGTAGTTTCATTCAGGAACTCTTCCCAAATAGTTGACAGACGATGTCTAATACCCGACATTTTGAACTATAAATGTCACAATGTGGTAGCCCAATATCTCTTATATCCAGTAAAATCGATTGACATTTGGTGAGGCAATTCCATGGTCTTACAGATTTATTAATTTTTAATAATCCGCATGAATTAGTTGATTTCCTAGATGCCATTTGTAATCGTGTATAACCAATATAATATATCAAATTGTCCTACTGGGTATACAAGTTCCATTAGTCCCCCATAATTCATTTATGGATGTGTGTGCATTTTAATATTGTTTTATATTATTAGTCCAACTTTTAGATTTTCCACTTCTTCTCATGACTGCTTAATGGGTCATTACCTAATTAGGAAGACTCGTCTCGTTGGCAATCTAATGAAAGTAATTGGGAACGAGGAAACAAAGCGCGTATATTAAATGCTTTCATTTCTCAACCTTTTCCTGGAAGGCTGTTTGGTTGGAGGCGCTAACTCCAAGGTTAAGGGGGCAACGGCACGAGCCCCCCCCCCCCGAAATTGTTGAACAACAGGCTGCCGTAAATGCAACCAGGTAGTATTTCAAGCAGTTGGAACCTCGACGAAACCCAATAAGACCGCCAAGGTAGGGAGTCTTGTGGGGGTATTTGGGATCTCCCCAAGAAATTTTTGAAAAAAAACCTGTTGGAAATGCTGTCTGACAGTATTTAGACACAGATTGTAGAGATAAATAGAGCTGATCCGATACTGTCTGTCGCCTGATCACTAGTCTATCCGACCCCAGAGAGGAAAGTGTAAAAAAGAACGGACTTGCGAACTCAAATGAAGCTTTGTTGAAATTGTTGAACAACAGGCTGCCGTAAATGCAACCAGGCAGTATTTCAAGCAGTTGGAACCTCGACGAAACCCAATAAGACCGCCAAGGTAGGGAGTCTTGTGGGGGTATTTGGGATCTCCCCAAGAGATTTTTGAAAAAAACCCTGTTGGAAATGCTGTCTAACAGTATTCAGTCACAGATTGTAGAGATAAATAGAGCTGATCCGATACTGTCTGTCACCTGATCACTAGTCTATCCGACCCCAGAGAGGAAAGTGTCAAAAGAACGGACTTGCGAACTCCAATGAAGCTTCCGAAAAGTTGAAAAGTAGACTGCCCGAGATGCAGTATCTGGCAGTATTTCGTGCACTGATCGTCGAGATAAAACGAGCTTACCAGATACCGCCTGTCGCCAATTCACATATCTGACAAGAGAGAAAAGTGAAAAACAGACTGGGTGAGTGGATCAAAGTAAATGAATATTTTTGCCACAATATTTTATGAAATAAACTGCCGGGAATGCAGCCTGGTAGTATTTCAGATACTGGTCGTCGAGATAAATAGAGCTGACCAGATAATGTTCGTCGCCAAATCACCAGCTTATTCGAACAAAGAGGGAGATGTCAAACGAAAGGAGAGAGTATCAAGTAATTGCTTATTCACGCCGCGTTGAACCTATACCCAAAAAACTTTGAGGACCGTAAAAAGCATTTTTCAAGTGATTCACGTGTTATTGTTATACGTGTACTAAGTTTACAGTAGGGTGGGTTGTAAGAAATCACTCTATGAATGAGTAGGGATGTGGGATTTAAACTAATTTCTTATCCAATTCCTGAATTCGTTTTGTTTTGGGTATATACATACCTGAAATCGGGGAAATATACTACAGATTTCGATAATACAATTAAATATAAATGAATTAGAAATATATATACATGGCCATCGTTATCTACCCTTATTAAAACGAAGGTGAAACGACTGGTTTGTAAACTGTTTATTTATTGGTTCGTAGACCTAATCTACAATCAAAGCCAGGGCAGATAATTTAAAATCGTGGAAGCCCTATGGATTAACCCAGGGTATAATGCTATGAGAACACCGAGGATGGTCATTCGGACGAGATTAAATGTGGAGGTCTCGTTTGCTTGAACGTATAAGAACCCTTGAAATTTAGAATTAGAATGGAAATTCCCCTGATATCACACTACAAATATGTCCATCTCCGTTCAATCCAATTGGTACAGACAAGAAGGAAGCTCCTTAAACCCCATTACAATACATCGACTTCAAACCTTGTTTAAAAAACTGTTAGATGTATGTGAAAGTAACTGAAAATATGGCATGTCTGGTGAACATGCCAATCGTATGATTAATCTATTAAATATACTAATTATTTTAAAGACATAATTGTCTTTTATATGCCTCTACATGGTGATTAATATCACTGGTGGTACATCAATTTCCATAATTTGAAATTAATAAACTAGAATACTAAGTAGATAGTACCCCTACCACACGGTGGGATAGCGGACGCCATTTTAAAAGAACCTTCGGCTTCACAACTTACACCAAAGAGTATTAAATCGAAAGACAATACAAACATTTTGGATGCAATGGGTTTAGTATATGTATAAGAAATCCTAGGAACAGTAACAGCTTTGAAATAAGGAGTGTGTGCTGTGACATGCTTATGGTGTAATATTTGGCTTAACCCGATAGCATCAATGCCTTTATTAGCAAATTTCAGTTTAAGAAAAGAGCTGTTGGTGGTGTTAGACGCATCAGGCTCAGTCGCAATGTCCAAACGGCGGTGAGCAATGTCAAGCACAATGAATACAACCCTGTATTCAGTGAATGCAAGATCAGTACAATTTGAATCCAAGAATTCGGATTTAAGCAATTTCAAAATAGTAAATGGAATCGAATATAATTTAGTGCGGATATGGTATGGCCCTAGTGGTTCTTGCATAATTTCCAAAAGGACATCAAGTGAAATAGTGCTGAGCTTGGGTGGTGTGTAGCGACGATGTCCATGACTACGCTTTCGACGACGAAACGTGGGAAATAACGTCATGACATTAACATTGCTACACGCCGGGCTAGACAGATTTCCAATACTAGATACATTGTCATTGCACCCATAAGGGGTGGCAGTACCTAATATACGTATGCAATATTCCTCTCGGTCTCGGCGAATGGAGTACTCAAAGTAGGGCTGTTGGTATGATGGCAATTTTTTTTCTAATATAGACACCCACATTGACAGTATAGAGTGTTCGGGTTGGTTAAAATGTCTATAAAGAATCTGGTTACTACCCTTATTTATATTGTGACGATGACCGTTAATACGTAAATGTAAAGGTCCTTTAGTTTCGCCAACATAAACCAGTCCGCAGAGTGTACATTCTATACCGTAGATCATATTGAATGTTTTACAATTTAGTTTCTCAAACCCTCGTGTAAAATATGTTTATAAAATTTGATTTAACGTTCTGCTGTTATGAAACCTACACGGGCTACTGAACTGAATATGGGCATACGCAATACATTGTGCTATGAGGGGTATCATGCCCACGCATCGGCGCTACAGCCTACCCACAAGGCTTCTTTTACTATATAGTCGATAAAATAAGATATTTAACCGCAATCATGGGATTTACTTAAAATGATTTACTCAAAATATAGTACGCCTATTTTGTTGTACATATTAGAATCTGGATCTCATTTAAAGATACATTATGTAAGATTTAGATAAAGAGCTATCCATTCTTGCTATAATAGTTCGAAATAGATAATGCAAAATGAATAATTTGAAAATTGCTCACTTGGGAGCGATGATGTTAGCCTTTGAAGGTATGACAAGACGTGTGCAATAATTCCAACCACGGTACTTGTTGTTCGAAGCCAAGTCTCGCTCCTCCATTCTTAGCTAAATCAAAATATGACTACTGTTCTAATCTGTTTGATATCGGAGAAATCCGATGCCATCGAGAGTTGGTTATGGCCTGGATAAGTTAATTAATGTCTTAAGTAATTATCTAGAACACCTGTCAGGCCAAAAGAAAGACCCGCAATAGGCAGATTTAGGTCTTAGATAATGTATGTTTAACTTTTAACAAATACTGTAAACCTTTTGATCCTTTATTGCATGTTGACATTAAGAAAGTTGGATGCATGAGTTTGAGATGGTAGGGTATGTCCACATCGAAAATACATTAATATATA
The DNA here is from genome assembly GCA_917208275.1 of Patella pellucida. NCBI lineage: Eukaryota > Metazoa > Mollusca > Gastropoda > Patellidae > Patella > Patella pellucida. The sequence goes on from OU795039.1 coordinate 73,330,590, forward strand.
TTGTTCTGATAAATCAACGTAAAAGTTGGCCAATATTTGGAGGTTTTTTAATAAGGGTTAGACATTCTTGATTTGTGTTCCTAAAAATAGTTTAGATATACAGTACCCAACCCCAGCCACCCTTCATTCCTTTCGTTTTCTTACAAACGGAATTTTTGATTATTATTGCTTGTTGGAGGCTAGTCCAGAGTTTGCTTTAAATTCAAAGGGTAATTGTTTTCAGGAAATATTATAAGTGGATACAATTAGTTCTTTTTATTATAATAAACGAGCATTTTAAGTTTTCGAATTTTAGATCAGCCAGAACACAAAATATATCCCTAAATTTACCCGAAACTACACTGAAGTGGCATTCGCAATGAACAAAAAAAAAATTAAACACTCAAACTGTGTTTATTAAAACGCAATTTATTAGTATTCGTGAGTTAGTTTTCCGAAAAAAAAACTTAACAAACGCTTCAAATGCACAAAAATAAAACGCCCTCATTCTATTCTCCTTTAAGCAATGGACTGTTTTCTGCAGTTATGTCGTTGCATATTTGGAAGTAAGGCATGTCATGTTTATTCTTATGCAATTTAAAAAATAACGACAAACTGAAAATTAAAAATCCGACGAATTGGCGAATGCCGACATTTGTCATTATGGTCAGAACTCAATGGCGCATTCGTCACTTGATCGTCTGTGTAGTGGAAAATCTAGCAGCTCGCCATGAATGCAGATTAGCCAGAACGTATCATAACACTGAATTATACGTTATGGCAGTACAAACTCAAAATATGGAGGTTCGCCAGAAACGTGACGATATGTAGAAAGTTTGTGGACCCAGTGCCGGACTGGTGGGCCAAAGGCCCACTTGCCATACCTGTGACAAGGCCCACAAGCCATTTGGGGGCGAAGCCCGGCTACGAGCGCTCGAGGGGGGTCTAGGGGGGTTCTCCCCCAAAAAATGTTTGAAAAATAGACAGCCGCAAACCCATTTTCCAAGCACCTCAGGCCAGAGCAGCGGATGGAGATATATTCCAGTTTTTTGGCCATTTATCAGGTTTTAATGACTTATCAAGAGCTGGGAGTGACTGAAGAAAGATTGTTGCTTTATAATGCTGTCACCATCTTGAGGTCAAGGGCCAATCCCGATAACTTTTTGGGGAATAAAACTGCTTAATTTTGTGTTAAAATCATTTAAAACCCATTATCTAAGGCCGATCAACTAACCCGATTTTTGTGATACGCTTGTAAATAACTTAAACCTGACAGTCTGCATCTGGAAATGGAGACCTTTGTATCATACAGTATCTGGATAAAACCAGACTTTTTTCTATAAAAATAATATGTAGGTAAAATTTACCTTTTGTTATCAAGTACAGTACATGGGTAATTCACTGTATAGACCTCTCAAGAAACGTAAATCGATTATAAGGTCACCAAATGAAAAAAAATGACCATCAATATTAAAAGGGTTACGTGTCCGGATAAGCAATTTTTGCGTTCACGTCCAAATGACTCAATATTTTGAGTTGAAATTTTGAGACAAGGTATATACACCATTTCCCTATATTTTGGCGTTTTATTTTCATACATTCTCAGACTTTTATTTTTGAGCCTCTGTATAATACGGGACTGTCCCTTTAAACTCATGAATTTATGCATAATTTCACCAGGTGGTAGAATTTGTTTCTTGCAAAGAAATCTATCTTTCTGCCTTTCTTTCCTTTCCTTTCCCTGTTTCCTACCCTCCCCTCTTTTACTACCTTTTCTTTTTCTTTTTTTTACTTTTTTCTTTGAGGCTTAGGCCCATATTTTTTTCCGCTTAGGCCCACTTGCCAAGTGGGCACAGTCCGGCACTGTGTGGACCCCACCATCATTTTTGTCTGGTTCTGTTGAAACTTCTGTGCACATCATTCTACAATATCTTGGGTTATGGACGATAATGTACGTGGAACAGAGTTTGTGGTCTTTCGTTTTTATATCAATAAATATATTGAATAATTCGTAAATTTTGTTTTATCTTTAATAGCGAAACATTGTGGAATGTAGGTCTGCTTTTTCACGACTTCATTATCTTCTATTTATGATAACAATTCAATTACCATGCGACATTCCTCTAATGCAATTGATTGCAGTAATAAATTGCGCTTATTAAATATGAAATAATATCGTTAATAAATGTCTTGAGCTCAAAGAATGTAGGCGTAAATTGTAAGTATTTAACTGAATATTTTCCAACCGAATACTCTTTCACAAAAAATGAAATTCTTCGGTAAATTCCACAAATTCTTCACCAGCATATTAATAGGACACGCAATTTTAAGTAGAAACACGCGTATTAAACCAGTTACAATTGTCTTATAAAATAAAAACCAAGTACGAACAATCCAAACCATAAGACAGAATTCGAGGTCCTAAAAACGTTATAGGTAAAATAGTGTATTCAAGCAAAATAGTGTAATCAGCAAATGGACTGCTCCTCGTGTACAAAATACACGACAAGCAGTGTGGGTCCTACTAAGCAATTTGTGCCTTGCGGATGTACTACAAATATAAATTGATGTGCGTCGGGACCAGGTTTACCGATGACCCATCTGGAGGCCCGGAGCTTCCCCGTCCGGAAAACATCGAAAACAATTTTAATACAAGCTTTGCAAATTTTCAGTTATCCTTAAACCTCCCGATGCTTCCCCGGGGTAACACGGTTCCAAAGACATTGCAACGGCTTATGATCAGTTCGGATCGTAAATTTGGCATTACGTAAATAGTAATCCAACTTTTGTAACGCGTGATGGATTGCATAAACCTCACGCTCCGCCACACTCCACTTTGCCTGTGACTTCGACAACCTGTGTGACAAAAGGTAACTTGGTCGTTCAACTTTCTCTCCGTTTCCATCCTCGTGTACCTGCAGTAACGCTGCGATCAGTATGAAGTATATACGGTAAATTAGGATCTACGCAAGCTAATGACGGAACCGTCGTTAAACTCTCTTTTACATAACAATAAAATAATATTGTGTTATTCTTTCACTCATTTTGATTTACGTATTTTAAACGGACAATCTCGAATTAAACAGAGGCTCAAAAATAAAAGTCTGAGAATGTATGACATAAAACGCCAAAATATAGGGGAATTGTGTATTTACCTTGTCTCAAAATTTCAACTCAAAATATTGAGTCGTTTGGAGGTGAACGCCAAAACTGCTTATCCGGACACGTAACCCTTTTAAGATTTCGGGTCAATTGTTTCGTTGGGTGACCTTTTAACAGATTACGCTTACTTGAGAGGGTTATGCAGTGAATAACCCATGTGCCGTACTTGATAGAGAAAGTGAAAAATTTCAACTACACATTACTTTAATAAAAAAAATGTTTGGTTTAATCAAGATACCACAAAATACAACTAGGGGCACCCGTCTCAAATTCCAGACGAAGACTGACGGATTTAAGTCGTTTGAAAACGTGTCATAAATACTTTTAACACAAAATTGAGCAGTTTTATTCCCAGAACAAAAATCGGGATTATCCCTATAAGTACATACTTGCCAAAACATTAGTTAATACAATATAATGAATGCCATCATAAATTTCACGACCGAAAATTATACTAAAAATGTTACATTATGTAGTTTCACGATCTCTAGACGCCTCAAAACTACAGACCACAATTCTTAACGTATCATCTTAAAACTATGTATACTAGTTTTTCCGTGTACCCTTAGGATGTTTCATTATTTTTTTTATTCTTTCTTTTCAATACATTCATTTTGCATTCTTTATATTAGAAATATTATAGTAAAAATGGCCAGCTCATTATCTAAATATTACATAATGTATCTATAGTAGCTCAATTTCCATACCTCAGAATTTGTGTTGCTTCTTTTAAATCCGTTGTGTCGAAGCACACTTGGTAATTATTATAAAATTACCAGTTTGTCGGCATCTAAATATAATTTGGTGATGCCTTCTTGTGTGTCGATGTCGGTTATTCCAAACTCGGTCTTGTGCTTACAGAACCTTGCTCTTTAATGTTATACCCTTGAAAAGAAATGTTTCGTATAATTAACGTTAGCATGGAAGAAAACTTTATCAAAGCCAAACAAATTCGAATGATTTTCTAATAATTACATAATGAATTTTTACTTTTAATCAGATTTTAGTGTATTAAATGTTTCATTAACGAAAAAAGTAAATCGTTGACTGCCCGGACGATTTAGCTGCTGTGGGGTATGTTTCGTTGCCTGGTAACCTTTCTTTTCCGCACTTCGTGAAATGTTCTGCATAACAGAGCAGAAACACCAAACAACCCTTCATATTGTTTTGATGCGCGCCAGACCCCAAGGGGCAGAGAACAACGCTCAAGTTTTGTATGTGCCAATTGGTCGCCTACCAGCCACGATTCGTATTGGATTGTTGTGAAGCTGTGCATAAAGCTGTGCATATTTATTTATTATACCCTAAGAATGATTGCTATTGTTTTTGTGCATGGCCAACCCCCAGGGACAGAGCCACGCCTATTTTATTCTTTGTGTGTGTGTGTTTTTTTGCCATCTTGAAATCTGTTCATACCGACCTATTTCTTATACCTCTAGGATGACCGCTATTATTTTTGGTGCGTGTCCAACCCCAAGGGGCATAGCAACGCCCATTTTGATTTTTATCGCCTAGGGGTCGCAATTCTGAATGGATCATCTCGGAGCGTGACAGAGGTCGGGCATGCGGCAAAAGTTCAGAATTGCAGTCTGTGATAAAAAAAATAACCAAGTACGAACAATCCAAACCATCAGACAAAATTCGAAGTCCTAAACTAAATAGTGTTATCTGGCAAAACAGTGTAATCAGGATATGAACGATAACACTGTGTTGCTGTGGTCCTGTGGCAATGGGCGGTTGTCTTCGTTAGTCTAGATGTGCACCCCTCGGAACAGGCATTCTACATACGATAAACATACGGTTCCATCTATATTGCAAATTTTTATTCCATGTATCACTTTAGTAACCATATCATGTGAGCCGCCCCCCCCCATTACCACCAATGTCATGCAGTAACTGATTTGTGCAATACATCAAGGATTCAAGAATGAAAATGCTGTAACCTGTTTTATACCACCTTTGATTCCAACTTTAACATGGTCACTACTGCATGCACTTGTACTCGGTCTGGGTGACATCTTTAATTTGGTATTTTGAGGATATATAGTATTTGTCATGCAAAAGGTATGGAAGGAATCCAGAGTAAAGTGGGCAAGTGATTAGGTCTCTGCACATTTTCTTTCTGTGCACAGTTTGGAGACATCCAAAACACAATCCTTTTGATTGTGGGGACTGGATTCTTTCTGCTGGTGTGTTTTTACGAAGTATTATTACACACTGTGACAGTTCATGATTTGTATTACTACAGATAAAGTATAAAGTATCTGTGACGTTGGTATCAAATTTTCATTTGTAGAATTTGTAGAAAACTTTGACTTTGGGCGACGAATCATGTTGTTACTGAAGTGTAGTTCGAATGGGTTCATTTACCATTCTTGACTCAACTCTTACGAACTGTGCAAGACAATTAAAGTTTGAGTCTTATCTTTTAATATGGGAGTCTGTAGCATAAAAGGGATCGGGTGATTGAGACTATAACGACATTGCATGAGTACTGACCATATGCAAATTGATCTATAATATTAAATACATGAAACGACGGCTATTATATTGACATCACTCAAACCTTGCAAGATTGATAAATTGACATACCATAATTTTAGGCCCTTGTAGACGTCCTGATTCCAACTTTCCATCAAAACAAACGCGAAGACAATTATAGCTTCAGTGCTAAGCGGTCAACAATAGAAATGAAATGAAATGGGGTTTAACGTCCTACTGTTATGCGCCTAACCTGGGCTAATGGAAGACAGGGGTCGACAATAGTATCAGACATCTGCACAACTAAAATTGTCTGAGCATGACTTTAGAGAGCTTTACGACTAAAGGTAGGCAACTACATACACGCTTATGGGGGCAGACCACCATTAATTTCCCCATTGAATTCAATGTTAATTCTGGCCTCTCTGCCCACCTCCTACTTTTTCTCAAACTTTCGTTGAGCTAAATGCTTTCACTACAGACAGAGGAACAAATGGCCATGTCTTTGCACTAAAATTTGTATGAGGTTTACCACCAAAATTGAAGAAGCATACTAAAAACATGTAACTAGTTGCCGTACATATCACCGTAGCCAACCTGATAACATCGTTAACCTCCCGCCTCAAAATTATGAATATTTACCAAAACCTGGAAGAAAGTATTAATTAAAACCCTCTTCTTCCATTCTAGACAAAAAAAAAATGTCCACGCAAAGGGGGAGGGGAGAGGAGAGAGAATTGCTATAAATAGATGAACTAAAATTTGGGGGTACCGAAATGGTGAAATTTAATGGTGGTCTGCCTCTTATATGGTTTTAAAAGTTAATGTATCATCAAAAAAATTTCTTTATGGCTTCACATTTGTTTTTGCAAAATTATTAAAATACAGAATCAAAAAAAAAAGAAAATAAAGAAGACCCTTTAAAGGTATGAACTGTTTTGTATACCCGGTTGTCGCTCAGATCCAAGGGCCTAGAATTGAAGATTCTTTCTTAATTATTACAAAATGTAAGTTCTGCAAAAGGATTTACAGACTTTCAAACAAGTCTCATCAAAAATATTCAAAATATTGGAATATTTTTCAAAAATTGACCTTCTTTTGGACATTTTTCTACAAAATGAGCCATTTGTTACACTCTTTATGTCTCAAAAATATTTCCCTATTTCTAGGAAAGACATTTATTTCTAGAAACCGTGGCCAGTATACAATAAGACAAGCTGCAAATTGGTTGCATGAAGTATGAATCATTTATTAAAATATGGATTCATACAATGTAAAACAAATACTGTATTTAGGTGATAACCATCCACTCCAATAAAAGGGTCCCAAAACACCTTTTTTAAAAGTTGAATATTTCAATATTTAAATCACTTTAACAATCAGAGGTATCCTTGAAATTACAAAGTGTAAATACCTCAAAAAATTTAGAAAAGGGGTCAATAATTAATTCACTTTTATCTAACGAATATTAACTTTTTAACATATTAACAGAGAATTACCACTCTACTTCTTTTATTATTAATGTTGCTAGTATCTTATATATTGTATATTATGTAGGTGTATATTTAATTATAATAATGATAATATTTATTGTTTATAGACCGTTACACAAATGTCTCTACATAAGTTATAAGAACAAGCATTTTAATGGTAACTAAATAAAACATGAAACCATGAGAATCATGAAAATAATAACATTAAAATATAGATATAAAATAGTTTTCAGGAGAAAAAATGTTGTCGAATGATATGGTTTTTTTAGGTTTGATTTGAACAGATCAAGTTTTGTGATAGCTCTCAGATTAGTGGAAGACTTTTTCACAGTTTAGGCGCTGTCACACTTAATGCACGGTCACCGTACTGTTTGGACGTTTTCTTCCCATGATCTTTGAAAGAGAAGGGCAACAACTTTACCCCAGTGCTACTCCTAGTACAATATGCCGATACTGAATAAAAATGTAAACGTAAGAAACCACATTTGTCAAGGGAACAGCAATTGGAAATGAGTCGATAATTTTTCAAAATGTTCCGATCCAGTCCAAGTTTCTTAATGACGGAGCGGAAAATGGCATCTTCACCCGGTGGTATTCCAACAAACATAATCTTTCAATCTTAGAAAAGATCCACAAAACTCATTTACAGTAACAAAGCACTTGAACCTTTTCACCTTTGACACAATCCGCCGTTTGGCCGTACTTATTCAATCTACTGATTGCTGCGTAAGAATCAAATTTTTGGGACCAAGCGTCGTAAACTAAGGTAGTGTCGAACTCGCCCGATCCCGGATTTAATACAACAGAAATTTTAATTATGTATTTGTTTGAGCCAATAGTGTACTCAGAATTCGTAACTGTGGTCTGATTAATACTCTTTGAAGCATTATCGGGATTTTTGCTTGTGGATTTAAATACTTTGAACTGTTTTATTTCACTAAGTTTGGCTGTTGAACACATTGTGTGATTCGCTAATCTACGATTAACTTCATTTACGAAATACTGCGCACTTCTATCGCGAAATTTAGTATTTTTAGTTAGTTCATCTTCATCTAATTTACAGACGCACCAATGTGGAATGATTCCAGCATTGTCACACGTTCTGTCCTCTGGGATTTTTTCAAACAGACTTATCCCCCTTTGTTTTTTGGCGTCAATATTTCCGGTTGGTTTACCCGAAAAAAATAAAATATCTTTTAAAGTTTCATAAATATCAAAGTTTGATGTCAATCGTCTTGTATTGTGCGATAAAGAATTCACAATTTGCGGATATTTTTGATGAAACCAGTTTGGAACTGCGACATACATCATGGGCATTCGTTCTTCCAATTTACCTACAAACGTTTTTAAAAAATCTCCAAAACGAAAGCCGTGATCGCCAAAGAAAACCAACACAGTATTGTTAAACACTCCGCTATTCAGAGCATTTTCTAGGATTTCAAAATAGTAGTCGTCGGCGGTATAGGCGTATTTAAGTGCCTCGTTGTGAGTCAGGCGTACTGGAAATGAAAAGGCAAACGCTGGGCGATTTCTAAAAGTTTTAAAAAAGTCTAAAGCGTATTGAAGTATGAGGCTTGTTTCCGATCGATCGTTAACACATTTGTGGTCATTCTTCCATACGTACGAATCGGCTCCTAGTGCTAATGTTAAGGGTCGTAAATAATGATCAGTTGGCAGTTTTTGAAAACCGCCTATGGTGTAGTGGAATGTTCCATATTCTGGATAACTTTCCCCAAATAGCGTTGAATATCCAGCCTGAGAATAATTCCTCCAAATGATATTAAAATGATCAGCCTGTGAAGTTATTCTTTGGGATTTGTTGATATCTAGTCTTTCAAATTCCTCTTCGTCGAAATGTCCCGTTAATATCGGTACAATATTGACAAAAGAATTGTCTGCCACTTTAGTGTAACCTTTAAAGTCAAACGCTCCGAGTTTGTTTAGTAAAAGATCCCTTGTTTTTGGCATATTTCGGATATGGTTGAGTCTGGACATAGATTCTATACCAATCATCCAGACGTTCAGCAATTCACTTGGTCGGTTTCGCGCCTTATGTTGGACTAATTTTTTATCCAATTTCTTAATTCGTTCGGGTTTGGGTATAATAAACGCGTGATAATTTCCATAAATATCAGTTCCGTTTTTATTAAAACAATTGACTTTGATTTGATGGTGCGTTACGCGTACATCGTCCGTGAAGTTTATAGATTCCGTAAACGTAACCCAGAATTCGGAATTGAACTCTCTTTCTATACCTCTGTATTCACAATGGGAAAACCCTGGGAGACTTTTCAGTTTCTCAGATATTCTAAGGGTAAGCCCTTCTTGACTCGTGTATATGTCTGTCACATTGCAGCCATATTTCTTTCTATCAATAAAGAACCTTCTAATGGAAGTACTAAATGGATTATAATCCGGTATTTTACACCCAGCGGTATTCACAAAGAAATCCGGCGCCAAATCATGGACTCTTTCTATCGGAATCGTTTTGAAGTAGTTCCAGTAAAATATTCGAAATACACAAAACAGAAAAAGGCAGAAGAACACTTTTAACATTTTCCCCTTCATATTTTTTATTCTTTCCATTTTGTAATAATAGTACGGTATCTGAAACACAAAGACGAAGACACATTCATCAAAAGTCCGCTCCCTTTGGATAAACTATCTAAAATGAAATACTGACGCTGTTTACAATTATGTGGTGGCTTATTGAAGACATTTACAATTATATGGTGGCTGAGTGAGGACATGTGAAATTGCACATTTTCATATAAGCCAACAACACAATACAATATAAAACCATTTTCGATATTTTAGACAAATAAAACTTTTTACGTCCAAAAGGAAATTATTCTGACATTATTTAACTAATATTGAAATACATCATTAGAAAACAGTATCTTTTTTGTAATTGTTTTGGTTTATACACAATATTTCATTTCATATGAAATTGGATTGTGAAAAAGAAAATGATAATATTTCCCTATTTGTGGGAAAGTCTGAGGCGAAAGGCATTCATTTCTAAAAACCGTCGCTAGAATAAAAGAAGACAAATGCAAATTGGTCGCATTGAAGGTAACTGCAAGGAACTATGATGAAACCCACCCCCTAAAAATGTTGCTGTGGTAACAAATCCAAGTTGTGTCCACATAAGTAATACTGTTGATGGAATATGGCTTATATATATATATATATATAAACACAGGAACTGGTAAGAAGTATGAATCAATTAAAATATAGATTCATAAAATGTAAAACAAAAACTGTATTTAGGTGTTAACCAGCCACTTTTTAAAGTGGAATATTTCAATATTTAAACACTTTAACAATCAGAGGTTTCCTTGAAATTACGTAGTGTAAATACATCAAAACAATTAAAAAGATATAGGCGGGTATAGATAACAAAACACATAGAACAAACTGCAACAGAAATTATTTCTTTGGGAACTGTTCAGGTAGTAAACTCATGTCGGTTGATAATTGATAACACATATATAGGCGGGTATAGATAATAATAAACCTACAGAAATTATTTCTATGGGAACTGTTCAGGTGTGATCTCTAGTACTTCCATAACAAAAGCGGCCATTATCGATCTTGGGAAAATTTGCACAATTATCATAAATCCAAGATGGCCACCAGTAGACCAGAAAATCACCAAAATCTCCGAATTGGTTGACTTTAGTGCAAATAAATGTATTAACAACCTATAGGAAATCGATACTCATTAGGAAATAATATCCACGCCCCCCCCCCCCCCTAAAGTATATTATTATTTCTAAAGCTCTACATTAAACCAACTCGTTATTTCTAAGCGCTGTACAGGCATAACTCACGCAATGTGGCCGCCCCACTAAGCAGCACACCCATACCCCCCCACCCACACACACATAGCCTTTTTTCGCTTTTTGATATTCTAACACTTTCAATACTAATCTTGATAATTTTTTTATCCAAATTGCGGTAATGGCTATCTGTCTTTCTTTTTCAAGAAAATCCCAACTTTCTAACAAGAGCTGGGATGACGTAACTACTGGTTAAGAAGACACTAGAAAAAAGATCTTCCGGAGAATTTTAAAACTTGGTCTCATAAATTTACAGCTCGGGTGGCAATGCCCCCCCCCCACCTTCAGCCACCGGACTATAAGTATAATTTGCGGGTCACACTTAGCAATAGCGGAATAACTGCGGTATCTTGAGATACTAATCCGTTTGGCACGGTAGAACTGTCGAATAATCGCTGAGTAGTAGCCTTCTACGCGGAATAAATGCGCAGCAAGTGCGAACGATCATCGGCAACAGCGTTTGGTCTCGGATCATCACGGCGTACCTGCGGAAGAATTGGTAAAAAGCACGTTTGTAAACGGAATAACAGCGGAAAACTTGCGAATGTTACGGATCGCTCCCGCTTTAACTGCGGAAAAGCACGAACAAATTTTTCCGCAAATTTTGGGCGCGCGGAAGGCTACGGATGGTGTGGAATGAATACAGATTCACAGCGCTTCCTAGCGGAACAATACGGTACAACAGGAAAGACATACGGTACTTTGCGGTATAGTTGAAGCTTTGCTTCCGCAAGTTTTCCGCGCTCTAGTGAAATGGGGATGGACATAAGTCCGTGCTCTCGGCCTCCAAAACAGTGATTTTATCGGCGGAATCCGGTGTCATCCTTGATCTTTACCGATTTTCCGCAAGTACGTGGCGATTGGTCCGAGACAAAATGCGGTTGTCGAAGATGGTCCGCGCTTGTTCCGAAGTTCTACCTTGCCAAACGAATTAGTAACACCAGCTACCGCAGTTATCCCGCCAAGTGTAGCCCGCAAGTTGTCCGAATATCTTCCGTGACGATCCGGGCGCATTCCTTAATATTCCGCAGTTTCTCCACCGCTTCGCCATCATTTGTACCGCAGTTTATCCGTATGTGTTCCGAAGATACTATTACTGTTCCGAAGGCACTCCGAGAGCGTGTGGAATGGATATTTTCCGTGGAAATTTGTTTCCACTTTTCCGCGTAAAATGCCGAAGCTCTTCCGTAGAAGCTATTCCGCGGACGTCCGTGAGTACCGCAGCTTTCCGCAGCCCAGTGAAATAGGGGTATAAGATATATAATAAGCCATATCCAACAGTTAATTCAAATTCCACCTATTTCGATTTTATTTTGCCGGTTATTTTGAATACTCGAAGTTTAATTTTGAGATCAGGGTTGAACCCAACAACCCCAGTACACATATATATATATATAAGATATATCGCCAAATTCCGCAACTTTGGATTAAATTTTTAATTTCTGCCATCACGGATTCATTTTGAGATCAGTATTGAACACGATGACATCGAGAACCGTCTAAATTACATGTTACAAGTAATATCGCAACAGGAAAAATATCGCTGTCTGAAAGTGCCTGAAGACCGCCATATTGAAGTATATTACGGCATGTTGCCTTGGCCGAATTTTGCCGTTTTTCAGTATGGCATATTTATCATTGAACTGAACTGCATTGGTTTATTTTGCAATCTGTTTAAGGTAAAACGTTATCCCTCCCAACATATATAATACTGCAAGAAGTAAATAAAACGTTTAGTTATGTTACGGTACGTAAAGCCGTGTGAGATATCTTAACTTTCCCTATATAGGGCTTAGGTTACGGTTAGGTCGGAGGATAAAAATGTCGGCATTTCCTATAGGTCGGTAATACATTTAATTCCACTAAAGTGCACCGTTCCGAAGATTACGTCCATTAACTGATTCACTGGCGGTCATCTTGGTATTATGTTAATTATGTAATGGCCGCTTTTGATATGGGAGTACTCGGGACCACACCTGAACAGTTCCCATAGAAATAATTTCTGTTGCTGTTTGTTCTAGGTACCCCGACTCATATTGTGATCTCTACCCACCTAATAGTAGGCCTAAGCTGGCTGGCACTGTCAGGCAGGATACGCCCACATTTTCGAAAGATGGATAGAGAACAAGCAATACCGAAAGTGATTTTTCCTACAACCAAAGGCCATAATTCATTAAGTAACGATTTGATATGCGCAAATATCGAAAAGAATCAAGATCTTTAGGTTATAAACATGCATTTCAAGTTTCATCAAAATGGAAATTAAAATTGTGACCTCTACAGGGTCCTCAACTTTGATATACCATATTAATTCCACTATTCGCGTACAAACGGCGGCCATTTTGTATGGCAATTATGGTCCGATTTTCTAGAAATTCAATCTCAACCTTCCGTAGGTTGTAACGGTGATAGAGTCAACGTTTTTTTTAAATAGAAAAATAAACGTGACCTCCAGAGGGACCATAGGGGATTTGGACAATCAGGAGTCCTAATTCAGGAAGTTATGATCCGATATGTGTAAATAACAAGAGGAACCAATATCTTAGGGTTATAACCATGCATTTCAAGTTTTATCAAAATCAAATTAAAATTGTGACCTCTATAGTGTCCACAACCTCGATATACCATTTTTTAACAGTATTCGCGTACAAACGGCAGCCATTTTGTATGGAAATTTGAACTCAACTTTCCTAAGCTGGTAACATTGCATATGTTCAAACGATTTTTTAAATATGATAATCATTGTGACCTCCAGAGGGACCACAAGCTAACAAAATGCGATTTTGCGTATACTCTGGGGCCATAATTCAGGAAGTTACGATCCGATATCCGCAAATATCGAAAGGATCCAAGATCTGTGGGTTATAACCAAGCATTTCAAGTTTCATTAAAATCGAATTAAAATTGGGACCTCTACAGAGTCTTCAACCTTGATATACCATTTTTATACGCCCAAATTTTCATGTGGACGTATTATGTCGTCGCCCCTGTCCGCCCGTACGTTCGTCTGTCCACATATGTTTGTGGACTCTCTACAGGTCACAATTCTTACCCGATTTTGACGAAACTTGAAATATAGGTTTATCCCCAAAAGATCTCGGCTGCTTTCGATATTGGCATGGATCGGATCGAAACTTCATGGATTGTGGCCCTTGATTGTACGAAAAATCACTTTTTTTAGCTTGTGGACCCTATAGAGGTCACAATTTGAACTGATTCTGATGGCACTTGACATGCATGTTTATAACCCAAAGATCTTGGTTCCTTTCGATATTTGCACCTTTCTGAACGTAATTTCCTGAATTATGGCCACTGATTGTCCTTATTTAGCTTGTGCTCCCTCTGGAGGTCACAATTATTAACCGATTTAAAAAAAAAACGTTTGATTATATCACGTCGTTTGCACGCGATAATAAAAAGCTAAAAAAAAGGCGATTTTGCGTATAATCAGGGGCCATAAGTCAGGAAGTTACGATCCGATATGGGCAAACATCGAAAAGAACCAAGATCCTTGGGTTATTACCATGAATTTCAAGTTTCATCATAATCGAATTAAAATTGTGACCTCTACAGGGTTCACAACCTTGATACACCATTTTTAACAGTATTCGCGTACGAACTGCGGCCATTTTGTATGTCAATTTGGTCCGATTTTCCCAATAATTGTGACATCAAGAAGGACCGCAAGCTAAAAAGGTGATTTTTCCGACAATCGGGGGCCATAATTCAGGAAATTACGTTCCGATATGCGCAAAATCAAAAGGAACCAAGATTATTGGGTTATAAACATGCATGTCAAGTTTCATCGAAATCGGTTCAAAATTGTGACCTCGATAGGGTCCACAAGCTTAAAACGTGATTTTTCTTACAATCAGGGCACATAGTCCATGAAGTTTTGATCCGATACATGTCAATATCGAAAGCAGGTGAGATCTTTTGGGGATAAAGCTATATTTCATGTTTCAACAAAATCGGGTAAGAATTGTGACCTGTAGAAAGTCCACAAACAATTGTGGACGGACAGGGGCGACGACATAATACTTCCACATGAAAATGTGGGCGTATAAAAACAGTAGGGGGAGAATATTGATAAAGAACTGAATTTACATTCTTGAATTGCTAATTATTTCATCGAAATGCGATTTCAAACGTATACTAATGTCCTCGAAAAGGACCACCAATCAACACATGAGAGTATTAATCATTTCATGTAATAAAATAGGAATAAGTTAATCCATAAGTTTATATAATTGTGAGCAATATCCGTATCTTGCAAACAAAAGATTTCGTATAATCCATATTGCATTTAAATACAAACTGGCTACATAAGACCCTTTTTATTAAAATATAAATCAGTTGTCTATTCTATAATCGATTCGAAAATTATATTGCAATTGAGATTAAACTTATCTTAACAATTCACTCTACTGCTGATAAATGTATTTTCAATTTAAAACACATTAATCAATGTTCGTCTGATATATACGACAAATCAAGCTGTGGTTCTGTATTTTAAAAAAAATAAAATAGTTTTAAACAGTTTTACTGGAAAATAGGAATAACAAAACGTCAGGGAGCGCTGCAAACCAATAAGGTTCATTGTTCCGCCGAAAATTAATTGGGTTTCTCTGCTTTATGACACTAATAATTCAAAATAAATTTGAACGATAGCCACGCAAAGTGTGGAGAAACGCCAACACAGCATATGTGCGTCAACAGCAGATTATTCAAAAGGAAAACTGGGTGGTTTAATAAATTGAATAAGGATCTAGCAATCATCAAGAAATCTAATGTCAACCGCGTTCACGTGCTTGTTATATCTCTGAGACAAAAAACCTTATATTGCTGAAAATTTTACATTAGTTTTACCCCTAATCTCAGTGCACCCTTATTTCTTGCTTATTTGACGTCGGCGACCTTTTGACTTTTTCAATTACGTCATAGTTTGATCAATTGGTTTCACATATTATCCTTCGTCACTTATTCAATGATTCAGCTGCGTCCCAACAAGAAATCTGCTACAGATAGGATCAGAAGTGGCTAAATGCATAAGCCAGCATCCTTTAACTTATGGTGACTCCCGCTTTTGGCCCACCTTTCGGATAATACCCCTCTTCTCCTTGAACATCTTATGACCTTTTGACCTTGATTACTCCTGAACGCTCCCTCACCTGACTGATCCCCTACCATTTTCGAATACCTGAGGAAAAATGCTTCTAGAAAAGTCAACTGCTTTCTGCCCACCTTTCGGATAATCGCCCCCCCCCCCTTTCTCCCTCCCGTCTAATGTCATCAACGCCATATTGGTTAACCCGACTAGTACGCCTCTAATAAAGCCGCAGATATAAGTCCTCTTACACAATATTCTAATAACACGGTATTTTAATGAATATATCAATCATACATTTCATTTTATTAGATATGAAATATATTATGTGAATTGAAAATTTCATAAATCTATACAATCTGTTGCATAGCATAAACTACTCGGTTTGAGCCGACATTTTAAATGCCGAAACCTTCTTTATTATAACTGTATATGTGTTGCCTTTCATTATGTAATCAAATTTAATTTTCATAAATCTATACAATCTGCTGTATATAAAATGATATTTTTAATACTACATGTATAGGCTTAACATGTTTGATTTATTATAACTTAATAATTAATGATTTATATAATAGGTGTTACTTTTCACTGGGTAAAACAAATTTCCACACAACCAATTATTCTTAAAATGCCTTGACTTAACCGAAATGGCACCACTGGCTTAAATCGGCATAATGGTAACTGATTTGATGCTGTCTCCACTTCTTGCTTCACACTTAGGAGGGTTTTCCACATTTTACCACATTATTTAATTTTTGTGGAAAATATTCCTGTTAATAGCACACAGTTTTATACGGGCTTTGATGGTGACAAAAATACAAGAAAATACACTGATAGCCTTAATGGAATCATAGACTTTGAATTCGAGTTATTGAAGAATAATTACTTTAATCAGTTGTATCATTTTCAGAAGAGCACACATCAAGTAATACAATCCAACATTTTTTTTTTTAAATTTCTTGAAGTCTATGAACGGCCAGTAATCAACAGTTTTACAAAAAATCATTTCAACTGATACTCTAACCATGGACATACTTCGGTTAAAGGCTTTTTGCTGCGCTGTAAGATCACCTCTGTATGAAGCAATGAGCTGTGTCCGTAGAGGATAGGCGGAGTCTCTTTAGAGTGCCATAATGTTTATCATTGCAGCACCCTTGCTGTGTATACAGAACAGCCATCAAGTTGAGATATTGTTTCCTTACAGTTTCAATGTCAGTTTTATTCGCGATAAGTGTCTTTATTTGATCAGAAGTTTGGATTAAAGCGCTAATACTAAAATTGGATAAATATGGTATAAAAGGGAATATTCTAGCATGGTTAGAAAGTTACCCAAGAGGGCGAAAACAACGCGTGGTTATTAAAGATGCAGTACCCGTTTTGGGTTCATTACTTTTTCTAATATTTATTAATGATATAGCAGATAATATGGCTGGTTTTGGTAGACTTTTAGCTGACGATAGCTGCTGATGAACCTGAATTACATTCTTTGATTAGTTTAGATTTAGAATATTTACACGTATGGTCTTGTAGGTAGGTGGTTAAATTTAACCCCAGTAAAACAGATATTATGATTTTTAGTACTAGACACCGTGAGCATAACTTACTTTTTGATTTTAATGACGCTTCATTATCTCCTGTAACTATTCACAAACATTTAGTGGTTATTTTTTTAGTAACGATTGTTAATTGGCAAAACACACAGACGTACTAATAGAGAGAGTATCCAAACAACTCAACATATTAAGGAAAGTAAAAATTTAAATTAAAGAGAGACTATCTAGAAACAAATTTACTTAGTATTTATTAGACCTTTTTTAGAATATTCGTCAGAAGTCTGGGATAATTATGGACATAATAACTGTAACCGTTTGGGAAAAGTTCAAATAGAAGCAGCCCGTATAGTGACTGGTCTATCTGTATATGCTAGTATTGTTTCGATTTACATAGAAACTGTGTGGGAACAACTGAGCACAAGAAGAGAAGCGCCAGACTATTTACAAGATTTAATTCCAAATTTTGTAGCGGAAAATGTTAACTTCAATCTACGAAATAAACATAATATAAATGTTCCACTTAACCGTTTGACCATTTATAATCAGCCGTACTTCCCATCGACTATTAGCGCGGGGAATTCACTGAGCTTCCCACATTTTCTACCCTCAAGTTAAAATTGCAACAAACATTTTATACTAAGAGAAAAAGTCCACCATTTTGTTCTGTAAGTGATCGATATCTCAGTGTACTACACTCTAGAATCCGAAACAAGTGCAGTGCATTAAACTCTGATTTATATCATAATATCATGCAAATTTAATTTCCAACGCTATATGTTCATGTGGTTTCGTAAATGAAAATGCAGAGCATTATTTGTTTCACTGTGCAAGATTTGCCTTAAAGAGTATTATCATTTTGAATGGAAATGATAATTTAAACTTAATGTGTATTCCGATCACTGTTGATCTTTTATTATTTGGGAACGAAAAACTTAATTATGACGTAAATTGTTATATATTTAATGGCCGTACGAAAATACATTAAAGACACTTGTCGTTTTTCCAGAATGTGATCATAAATGTATATCAGCTTAAACATTCATGTCAATAAATATTTACAGTATGAATTTTTAAAACAAGTCATGCTTTGTATAGATCAAGATCTTTTCAACTAGTTTATCTATTTATTATTATTTTTTAATTTTTATTTAATTTTTTTTAAATTTTATTTTTGTGTTCTTTTGTCATATAAATGTATTTAATATTATTAAAGTTCATCTATGTAACATGTACATATGTAACGGAGAAGACTTTTATAAGTTGTAAAACTTGTGTCTTATCCAGTTGTTTATTGAACAATAAAATATGTTTGAATCATTAATATGTTTTTGCTCTAAAAGTGACACATTTTAAAGGATAACCACAAATAGTAGATTTACATCCAAAATGTAAAACATAAAGCTGCTAAAGACATATCTACAACATGTAAATTTTGGGGTGTGGACTCGTTTGGAAAAAATGCCATAGGGTTACATGTTTGGACATAAACAAAAAGTCTTAGAAATCTTTGAAATCTTATATGGAATTATTTGTTTGTGCAAAATAAAATGCCTGTTGCAATTCAAGAACAAAATGCAATTACTGTTAATTTGGAGTCAATATATGTTCAATTGAATATCCAAATATCATGTTCAAGAAGTGGGGTGGGGTGGGGAGAGTGAGCCAGTCTAAATGAAATGAAGACAGAGAAATTTCCCTGCAAACACATAGAATGTTGAATCTATCCAATTTATATTATTGATATACACTTGTAATGTCAGTGTGTGTAGTCGGTTGTTGGTGTTCACTATACACAAAGTCCCCATTTGTCGGTATTAATGTGCGTCCTCGGTTTAGTCACATTAATAAATAATTGTTATATCGCGATATTGTACCATACATCAATTTTAAACAGTTATAATGTATTTTGTCCCGTGTGTGACTTCAATGTTAATCCTGGCCTCTTTGTCCACCTTCAAATTTTCCCAAAACTTTCGTTGGGCAGAATGCTTTTCACTACAGACAGAGTAACAAATTGCCATGTCTTTGCACTAAAATTTGTATGAGGTTGACCACCAAAATTTTGATATAAACAAACTGGAAGGAGCATACTAAAAACATGTAACTAGTTGCCGTACATATCACCCAGGGGCGCCGGAACCCGGTTACCAGGGTATTCAAATGGTACCCTGCCTTTTTCTGGGGTATACATTTATACCCATGCCCTAACGATAAAAGTTTTCAACCTTTTTACTAGTCATTTAATTTTTAAATGATAGATATGTAATTGCCCTCTGGTCAGTTGCGAACCGGCTCTCGCACTTATGATACGACAATTGTAAATAATCAAGTATTTGTCTCTTTCATTATCATGTATTTTAAAGGGTTTTAGGTTAGAATTTGGAATGCTAGAGGCGCTCTAAACAGCGTTCTCGGAATTGACCACTTTCAAAACTATCTTGAGGCCGGGGGAGGGGGGAATTTCTTATGTTTTGGTACCCTGGCCCTCGCGTCGTTCCGGCGCCCCTGATATCACCGTAGCCAACCTGATAACACCGTCATCCTTCCGCCTCAAAATTATGAATATTTACCAAAACCTGACAGAAAATATTAATTCAAACCCTCTTTTTCCATTCTAGACCAAATAAATCAACAAAAATGTCCATGCAAAGGGGAGAAAAGAGGAGAGAGAATTGCTATTTATGGGTACCGAGATGGTTAAATCTAACGGTGGTATGGTTCCTATATGGTTTTAAAAGTTCATTTATCATCAAAAACAGTTTCTTTATAGCTTCAAATTTGTTTTTGCAAAATTGTTTTAACACAGAATCAAAAAAAAAATAATTACAGAATAAATAGTGACCCTTTGAAGTCCATGGGCCTTTTGTTCTAGAATTGAAGATTCTTTCTTAATTTTGTCAAAATGTAAGTTCTGCAAAAAGTTTTACACACATTTTCAAACAAGTCTCATCAAAAATATTCTAAATATTGTAATATTTTTCAAAAATTTATTTCTAGAAACAAGCTGCAAATTGGTTGCATTGAGGGTAACTGCAAGAAACTATAATGAAACTTGTAAACCCCACCCCCTAAAAATGTTGCTGTGGTTACAAATTCAAGTGTTGTCTACATATAAGTAATACTGGCTGTTATATACACATAAAAACACAGGTACTTGTAAGAAGTGTGAATCTTTTATTAAAATATGGATTCATAAAATGTAAAAAAAATACTGTATTTAGGTGATAACCAGCCACTCCAATTAAAGGGTCACAAAACACTCTTTTGTTTTAAAAAAATGGGAATATTCCAATATTTAAAACACTTTAACAATCAGAGCTATGCTTGAAATTATATAGTGTAATAGTTTGTTGAAGTAAGTTGTTTTAATTTTTAAATCAATTTCCTGATAAAATGGTGTGGAAAAGGGAGTTTGGACATAATTCATGGCATTAAAGGAATATGGAAAGGCTATTAATTAATATTTTATTGCTCTGTAAGTGCCACATTTTAAAGGTTCACCACAAATAGTAGATTTACATCCAAAATGTAAAACATAAAGCTGCAAAAGACATATCCATTGAAATTTTATATGTAACTATTTGTTTGTGCAAAATAAAATGCGCTGTTACAAATCAAGCACAAAATTAAATTACTGTTAATTTGGAGTCAATAATAATGTTCAATTGAATATCAAAATGTCATGTCCAAGAAGTGGGGTGGGGTGGGGAGAGTGAGCCAGTCTAAATGAAATGAAGACAGAGAAATTTCCCTGCAAACACATAGATTTTACTTTCTCGAAAAGGGAAATGCAACAATTTCAGATTTTAAAAGATTAAAATTGTGTTAAGTCAGAGGAACACAGCAGCAAAATGCAGTTCACTCATGTTTTAAAAATTCTAACATACCTAACATACATAATTAGACTGAATTTCTTAATTTTTAAATTTCTGAAAAACACATGGATCTTTTTTCAATATCTGACAAACACATGGATCATTTCCAAATTATCTAACAATCGAAATATTTTGTTTCATTTTACAACAGATGAATAATTAAAATTTTGACAGCAGCATTGGGGGTAATCTGAAGGATTTCAGACAACTTATCATGATTTTTAGGCAAAATTGAGAGAAATTATTGTACTTTCTTCCCGTATAACCTTTATGATGAAGAAAAAGTAAAAATTATACATTAAAATAGTTTCCACTTATTTTGAAAAACAAATAAACACTGAAAATCACAAAATTTACCTCAAATCAAAAATTTATCTCAAAAATTTATCTCAAAAATTTGTCAAATTTTTTTTAGAAATACAATTTCACTTTATTAATTACCAAGATGTCATGTATCACATTTTCTGACGGTAGGCTTGTTTGGACTAAGACTAGCAATTATTCCCCGTTGTTTCATGATATAGTGCGAATTATAATATTCATGATATTACAGCGGAGGGAGAGGGGTGTAAAGTGTTGTTCTACAGGGCAATCTTTGTGTCGGAAGTGAGATTTTCCCAAGTCAACTCCAAATCCCCGTAGCAAAAAATCTAAACAGTCACCCCCCTACAATTTACCATGAGCAGATTGCCAAATGTGGCCCCCATTGTGCCTATAAAGATTGGAACAAACGGAATGTTGAGCAATGGGCAAATATTACTAGTCTGGATCCTGTATCCCGTCATGCATCTCGAATGTTAATATGTTGTCAGCCACTATTTCCTAAATTTTTGAATAGAAAAGGTAATAATACTGCCTTTTTTTGCCCAACAGTATTTTTTACAAATTATTGGGGTTATCCGTTGGCTGAGTGTAAATTTGGGTTGTTAATATTAACATTTTGTTCACTATGTCAAAACATGGTTAGGTCTAAATATTAAGGCCCAACTAAACTGCAGATTTGGTGTAAGCTCCCGAGATGTAAACAGGACTAACCATACCCCGTAGGCCTATGCCTAGACAGCTAGTCCTGACCCTAGTAGCCCAACCCACAATCTTAAAAAGAATCATGTGCCCACAACAATATTTACATGTAACCTTGAACCAAGTCTGTAGTTGGCCTTAATATTTAGACCAAACATGTTTTGACATCATACAATGAAATGTTAACATGTACACTCTAAAATTCACACCATGTGACTATTGACAAAACCTGCAGTTGGCCTTAATATTTAGACCGAACTCAAAACATGGTATCTACCCTTGAGATTGGCTTAGGCGGACCCTCCATAGACGGCACACAGCACATGACCATTTAGAGTTGCACCCTCCATTGACGGCACGACACAGCCACGACGAAACATTGCGTGCCTTGCTTTGCTGCATTGCTTGTTTTTTGTGTCGTGTGCTGCCAAAATGGATGACTACAGAGTATCTTCATCAGACGAATCCATGGTTGTGATGTGTGGTGTTGGTACTTTACGAAGTACATCCAACCTGATCCCCACTTCCGCTCACTAACGGGCGGGAAATTTGGTACTGCACAGGTTTTTCTACCCACCTTGGCATGTAACGGAATGACAAAATTCCACATTTGACCATTTTCTCGATGTCAATGATCCGTTTCCCTGGAAAGTATTCGCCCAAGAATTCTCACTCTCATCCAAATTTAACATTTCAGGTCTACATCTCAAAACCCGATGACTTCCTGGACTGGCTTTATTAGAATGATGATGTATATCAATTTCGTCACTGATCTCTATGACAAATATGGTGGAAGTGGAGGGCAAATTGTAATCAGTTTGGATTCCAGCTGAGGACCTCTGTAAACTTTGCTTTTTGGTGATGACTTCATTTCCGAGCCAGAAAAGGACACCCCATATATTTATCATGGCCTCTTATATTGGAAGATAACATAAATTGTTGTACATATCTCTTGGACAAGAAAGTTGTAGGTACCATCACCCTTGTAAATCATTTGACAGGCCAGAGTAAACATGGAGACTCCTGATTGGTCAGCAGTGTGTTAGATTCAACACTGGGGTGGGGTGATAAAACTGTTGTAGTGTTACAAAATCAGATTATTTTAACTTACTTGTCCTTTGGAAATACAGATATGAAATTCATCTAAACACTATATTATGATTCAACATTTTAGATCTGACCACTATTTGGCTCTTCAAACTGTGTTAACAGAGAAAAACTGTGGTTTTCTATGACAGTGTTCAAAGGTCTAATATTGCATCATGATAACTGTTTTAAAGTATTTTCGGGTTTGATTTATATTGAATTCATCTCATCTTTTTACAGAATGCATTTATGTTCAAAAATAAAAATGTTTTGTGGATTTCAAAATTCATGTACTTTTAAATTATCAGATTCCATAAAAAAAAGAGTCACAATGTGGTAAATTTTCAATTCTAGGTTGATAACAGATGTCTTGTTGGAAATTTCTTCGGTAAGTTTCCACTATCCATATAAGGTTGGATTTCGACGTCATTAGGATGATTGACCAAACTCCCTAATTATTTACATCATTTTTGACCAATTATATAATTGAGCGCCAGGACCCGAAGCTACAAAACTATAATTTTTGGAGAATTCGAGAGACAGCAGACATATCTTGGAAGGGAAAAGATTAGCAAATTCTATCAGCTGGATGGGGCTTGAGAGAATGCCTTTGTGTTCTATTATGCTTGTATTCAGGTATCCAGCTATAGTATACACGTATATGTAAAAACGAACAGTTGTATTGTTATTCCTAGTAAGACCCATTGTGCTACACAGGACACCAAATTCCGAGACACTAATCTGTTCCAGATACAATTTTTTATTTTTATGACAAATCAGTTTTGTCTAACTCTTTACCTTCAATCAAAGTGCGATAATCACTTTAAACTGTTAGAAGGGTGTGTCCTCACTGTGCCCACTTTTGATTAATCCAATTAAGGTCTAATTAGGATAAGGTGTTATAGGTAATTTGATGGAAAAAAAACCCAAATATTTATGTATTTTTTTTATTTTTCGATGTTTTATATATATTTAATAAAAATATAGCATACATGCATATATCATACATCACATTAGCACTTTATAATTAATGAAAATATAACAATTTTCGATGTTTTATATATAAAATATGTAATAAAAGTATAACATACATGGATATATCATACATCACACAAAAACAAGATAAACAATGAAAATTCACAGTCTGTATACCGTTCTGAAGATCTGTTTTCAGAGTTATGAGTCGGGTTTCTAGTTGCCTGTACTTTCTTCTCTTAGGCCGTAATTTTCCGTTGGCAACCTAACTGGAGAATAGTTACTTCGGAGTAAGCTTGTTCATTCTTAAAAAAAAGGCACCAACTTAAAAATATTTGGGTGAGGGGTGGCACTAATGGATGTTATCTTGGAATGCCATCCTTCAACATGGTTCGTTATGCGTGGACCTTCAGTGTGGAAATGGTTCCACATCATTCTGCCATGCTGCCCCTCCACCAAGAACTCAGTTACGTAATCTGCAAATTGCAACACTCTGGCATCTTGGAGTGGTGCATCATCAAGTGCACGCAGCCATACATCTTCAACCTGCTGTATTGGAATTAATGGTAATGCTGCTGCTTGCTTGACGATTTTATTGATTTCTGGCACCCGAGAAAAATCTGCTTGTAGTCCATATTTCTGCGCATTGCGCCAAATACACTGACCAAAGTGAAAAAACAACCTTTTAGTTCTGACCTCGGCAACACAGTTCTCACAGCATTTTGCATACTTACTTCGAAATCTGTAAACACATGGCCTGGGTTAAGATTAACATTGACAAGTGCCAATGTTTTGTCTCTAACACATCTGAGGAACTTAACATATGTTGCCTCCTTCTTATCGGGTAATAGTGCATACACCAAAGGGAACATTTTATTGTGTACAAAAGCATGTATAGTGTAGATCTGGGTGAATAAGGTAGGACTCATGCTAAATGTTCCATCACAGTATATAGTGTCTGCATTGGCGAGATGGTAAAGATTTTCTTGTGTGGAAAACACTAGAAACCTGTCGTCGGCTGCTGCGTGGAGAAGGAAGTCGTCTCCGGATTTGGTCTTGGTGTAAGAATCTGGAAGCTGGATATCGTTGCGGGTCTAAGGAAGTGCTTGGAGGATCTTTGCTCAGGCTCTATACAGGGAAGCACAGCAACTATAGAATGTTGGAATCTCTCTGATCCTCTCACATGAGTCGGAATTTATATTCTTCATGGACTAAGTTTTCTCCACCTTGAGCATTGGGGATGTACTGGATGTTTACTTGAACGTTTGCCATGATGAAATATGACAGACTGACTTCTGTGTGTCCTTATAAAGACCGTGTAATGTGTAGGCTTACTGAACATAATTCATAATATATTCAAGTGTCACTTTTTGAATAAAATTCATCACTTTAACGATTACAGTGAGTTCATCTCACCAATTACAAGACTGAATATTTAGTCACTTTCAATATTTGTTTTTTTCCATCTAATTACCTATAACACCTAAGCCTAATCCGCTTAATACACTAATCGTAATTAGACCTTAATTGGATTAATCAAAAGTGGGCACAGTGAGATGTAACCGTTAGAAGTCAAGTAAGTGACTTGAAGTTTCAAGTTAGTATCTGGAAGATTCAAGTTAGTATCTTGAAGATTCAAGTAAGTATCTTGAAGATTCAAGTAAGTATCTTGAAGATTCAAGTTAGTATCTTGAAGATTCAAGTTAGTATCTTTAAAATTCAAGTTAGCAAAAACTTGTAAACAATTACAAACAATCATTTAGTGAGGACCCATATTGGGGTAATCATGATTATAAGTAATATTACAAAATCGACCATTACAGAGTTTGGGCGGCTCCTCATTCTTCTACCTTTGCAATCGTTTTCAGCCCATTGTAGACTGATGATGACGACGATAATGTTAATGATGATGCTGGTGATAAATTACATTGCTGCCGTAATGTAAATTTTGGGATCACTTGTTGGAGATCCGGACTCCCAAAAAGAAGTTTCCCCATGTATTCGATCGTATGCGAGTCATCGATTGTTCACATACAGTCTGTATTTGGTTCCGAAAATTAGAAGTTTAAGTGGCTCAATCAATAAAAAAATGTTCTTTCAGTGACCTACTCCTGTATACACTTGTAACGTCAGTGTGTGTAGTCGGTTGTTGGTGTTCACTATACACAAAGTCCCCATTTGTCGGTATTAAAACATAATGTGGGTCCTCGGTTGGTCATATTAATAAATAAATGTTCTATCACGATATTGTACCATACATCAATTTTTATGCGCCTACATTTTCATGTGGGCGTATTATGCCGTCGCCCCTGTCCGTCCGTCTGTCCACAATTGTTTGTGGACTTTCTACAGGTCCCAATTCTTCTATCAAACTGTAACTTAATGAATTATGGCCTTTGATTGACGGAAAATCACTTTCGGTATTGCTTCTTCTCTATCCATCTCTCCAAAATGTGGGCGTATCCTGCCTGGCAGTACCAGCTTACTTTCTTAAACAGTTATAATGTATTTTTTGCCATGTGTGGTCAAAGAGGGGAGGGATGGGGGGGGGGGCAAAAACGTAGTGTGCGTCCTCGGTTGGTCATATTAATAAATAATTATTCTATCGCGATATTGTACCATACAACAATTTTTATACGCCCACATTTTCATGTGGGCGTATTATGCCGTCGCCCCTGTCGGTCCGTCTGGACGTCCGTCTGTCCACAATTGTTTGTGGACTTTCTACAGGTCACAATTCTTCTACGAAACTTGACGAAACTTGAAATATAGGTTTATCCCCAAAGGATCTCGGCTGCTTTCGATATTGGCATGTATCAGATCGAAACTTTCTGAATTATGACCCCTGATTGTACGAAAAATCACGCTTTTTGAACCAATTTTGATGAAACTTGACATGCATGTTTATAACCCAAAGATCTTGGTTCCTTTCGATATTTGCGCCTATCGGAAACGTAATTTCCTGAATCCTGGCCCCTGATTGTCCAAAAAATCACCCTTTTTAGCTTGTGGTCCCTCTGGAATCCATAATTATTACCCAATTTAAAAAAAGGTTTAATGATATCACCGTTACAACCAAAGAAAGGTGGTGTTCAAATTTTGTGATAACCGGACCAAAATTGACATACAAATGGCCGCCGTGTTAGCTTGTGGTCCCTCTGGAGGTCACGATTATTATCCGATTTAAAAAAAACAAAAAACGTTTGATTATATTGCTGTTACACCGTTAGAAAGGCTGAGTTCGAATTTCGGGATAATCGGACCAAAATTGCCATAGGAAATGGCCGCCGCGTGTACGCTAATACTGTTTAAAAAAGGTATATCATGGTTGTGGACCCCATAGAGGTCACAATTTTAATTTGATTTTGATGAAACGTAACATGCATGGTTATAACCCAAAGGTCTTGGTTCCTTTCGATATTTGCGCATATCGGATTGTAACTTCCTGAATTATGGCCCCTGATTGTAAGCAAAATCGCCTTATTTTAGCTTGTGGTCCCTTTGGGGGTCATAATTATTTTCCGGTTTAAAATAACGTTTGATTATATCACCGTTACACCTCAAGGAAGATCTTGATTCTTTTCCATATTTGCGCATATCAAACTGTTACTTAATGAATTATGGCCTTTGATTGTAGGGGAAACATCACTTTCGGTATTGCTTCTTCTCTATCCATCTCTCAAAAATGTGGGCGTGTCCTGCCTGGCAGTGCCAGCTGACTATCTTAAACAGTTATAAGTGTATTTTGTGCAATGTGTGGTCAAAGAGGGGAGGGATGGGGGGCAAAACGTAGTTATTTACAGACTAAAGACCACAATAATTGTCAAGTCCACAGTATGATAGTATAGAGCAAATGACCTCATTTGGCGGCGTTCACATACTTACACCATGCGTGTAAGTAGCATAGGGACTCGTTCGGTCGTATTTCCCCAATTATTTGGAAACTCAAGTACATCCGCATTTCTTCTTCATAATCGTTTGATGTAATAGATTTTATAAATAACGATGCTTTTCAGCTTCATGCGATATTTATCAAGACCTCGATTAGGAAGATCCAGTCAAATTTCTTGATTAACACTATTGACATGATAGTGTGGGTGTGCGCGCGTTTATATATTGTGTATATTGAGGACACACATCTGAATACACACCTGTGTCAACCGAGTGCGTCCTTTCAGAACTAAATCCAGGGACCTATTTAGTAATTTGATTGGATAATATTAGATTGATTTTAGTGCTTAGCCAATCAAAATTGAAATATCCACGAAATTTTGGATTTGAACTTAAGTTAAGATTTCAAGAAACAGGACCCAGGACTATAACGATGTCCAGAAGCCCGGATTTAATATCACATTTGTGGGTGTATATTTCGTGTGGGTGATCTGAAAAATAAAAAAATATGATTTTGTCTATCAAGTCCTCGGTTAGTGTTTGTTGGACAACGAGAGTATCAAGCCCTCGGTGGATCTACGTCTACCCATGCATACACATCATAATATGGTCACATGGGAGAAATAAATTGTTATTTCAACGATAATGATTCCTACATAAGGCAAATGTTACTATTATTATCATCATACCTTTGACAAAACACCCGATGACCTGTGTAGGAAAACCGTTCGATGTTAAACAAAATCAAGCCATCTAGTCATTATATCATTATATCTGGCGTAAAGTAAAACATTATTGCCGAAATAATAAGGATAAAATAATAAGTTATCAACAATTGAAATATTAATAAGTACCGGTAGCGTAAGTTCGTGTAGTGACACTTGTTAGCATGCGTTACTGTTAAACCTAGATAATGCCTAGGTGCCACTGGGCATCGTGATCTATGCGGGTCCATCTGGAAAGCTAAAGGAATGCATCCACGGTCAGTTTTCCCGACGAAACGTAGGTAACACATCGGTAAAAATTCCAATGCAAGCTTTGAAATTTTGTGCAGTTATCCCGATAGTTTCACATGGCTCGCGACGACCCCCGAGATCTCCCCGGGACACCGGGAAACCTGTTCCCGACTACTCCCGGGCTCATAAATTTCCATCGGTAGTACATCGTAGAGGCAAAATACCCAGTAGGACCTTGGTATAAGTACCACCGATATACCACTACGCAAGCGACTGTGATCTCTCAACATAAATATTGACCCGGAGCTTTCACGATGTTTCAAGGCAATTGTTCGGGGTACATTCCAAAAACCTTTGTGATCATAGCAGAGGTATCAGTGCATATTCACCGGACCACCCCGGATGCTTAACAACTTCCATTTCTCGCGAGACTACTCAACTGTGTGGGGAAAAATGTGTTTATTTCCATATCACCGATGTTTTTTTCCGCAGTGGGACACACGCATTTGTGTGTCAAATATAGTTAGTGATCAGCCAATCCAAATTGTACAAAAGAACTCAATATGAAAGACTAGATTTTGTTACTAACATTTTGATCCACACATCTTAAAGGGACAATAACACTCTTGTTGGCTTGACAGGTCCAGAAAAAAAATAGCCTTATTCTAACTACAAGATGTTTAAGTGTCATACCTGTTGTGTAAATTATCCATTACAACCCATCTGACTTGTCCAGAGGGTTCGAAAATTTGTTTAAATCCAAGTTGCATTTGAAAGTGTTTACGTAAAGCTTTTCAAACCATGTTACGGCATGTAGTTGAATTTTTCCAATTTTTAACTCAAAAGAGTGCATCTACACAAGTAGTATGACTTAACTTTTAGATTTATGTCGAATAAACATACATATTTTTTTAACTCGTCTTCCAATGAAAATCTTTTTTAACATTTAGATTGATGAATTGTCAAATAATTGTATTCGTGAGGAAGAACCCCAAGATGTAAAACATCTATTTTTAAGTCATTTTTATTACGTAACATAATTGAGAGACTTCCCGTTTTCAGAATGTTTGTGGTTACAAACTGTCCGTTTACCGTTCATATTGAAGATTAAGTAAATTCTTGGATTATCGTCTGACAACTTCTTTTCCACCGTGTGATTGCACGGTTTGTTGTGCGTTTAAACCCCTCAATGTTCCTAAAACTGCCTAACTATTTGATCAAGAAATAACAACCGTTCCCAATGACAAGATGGCAGACAATAAGCCATCGGACTGACAGTAAATGGTACCCAGAGATCTTAGCCCAGTGCCTGTCCCCTCCAGTATTTATCTAATAAGATTGGCGCCTCTACTTTCTATGTATACTATATTTGCCCTAACTTTATTGGAAATAAAGAAAATAAATACCCTATAAAGAATGTATGGTTAATATCTTAAAAGTTTAAGTTAATATCTTAAAAGTTTAAGTTAATATCTTAAAAGTTTAAGTTAATATCTTAAAAGTTTAAGTTAATATCTTAAAAGTTTAAGATAATATCTTTAAAGTTTAAGTTAATATCTTAAAAGTTTAAGTTCAAGTTGGTATTATCTAACTTTAAACCCACAATCAATGGGCGATTCTCACATGTAAACTGTTTCTTACAAGTCTAGTTCACTATAAACCCAATGATGCCTCGTTTGCCATGTTTGTTTAAACGAAGCCGACACCAGGTAATATTTTTACCTTAATGTTACCTTTCTAAAACACAGGAAAGATAAAAAAAAATACCTCGCTTGTCGGAAGTGGCCAAACGAGAGAGAGAGAGAGAGAGAGAGAGAGAGAGAGAGAGAAGAGGGAGGGAGAAAGAAATTGGGTTTAACGTCCACTCGACACAAACTAGGTCATTCCGGGACTAACATACGGTTCATTTCAATAGTTCGCTTGCAAGGGAGGGATCTTTAGCAGTGTGAGGAAATAGGAGGACCCGGAGAAACCCAACGAGGTTGGACAGGTGACCCTACTCCTTGCCACGTACAACCGGGGATTCGAAATCACGCCAGTTGACTCAATGTCAGGCTTTATTTTACAACGCGCGCACGCTAACCATTCAGCCACCCAAACCCCCCGTGCCCAAACGAGTTTTTCCGAACGCCTTGTTAAAACAAAGTATTATCCAGGATGAGTTGGTATAAAAAAATGTCCCGTTTTCAAAACGTGGTTTCTTCAGGATAAGTAGTACTCGTATTTGCTAGAGCTCCACAAATAATGGTCCTACACTCACGAGCTAATTTAAACATTGGGCTTATATGCTAGAAATGGCAGATCTAAAAATGGGAAATATCGTGGATATGGATATTGTGTACTTTAAACTTGAGTTTAAATTCTGCACGTCGAAATATTAACATCAAGCGAAACGAAAAAAGTACAACAATGTAACATGGCAGGGGTCTTGTATGTGGAAAGGTTTTTTATACGCCCACGTTTTCATGTGGACGTATTATGCCGTCGCCCCTGTCCATCCTTCCGTCCACAATTGTTTGTGGACTCTCTACAGGTCGCAATTCTTAACCGAGTTTGACGAAACTTGAAATATAGGTTTATCTTGGCTGCTTTTGATATTGACATGTGTCTGATCACAACTTCATGATTACGGTCTCTGATTGTACGAAAAATCACGTTTTACTTGTAGACCCTATAGAGGTCACAATTTCGAACCGATTTTGATGAAACTTAACATGCATGTTTATAACCCACAGATCTTGGTTCCTTTAGATATTTGCGCGTATCACATTCAGTAGATACCCTTTGTTATTGCAAATCAAGTCACGTGAAGTATTATGCTAAATACTGGCATGCGCAGACAAACAAAGCCAACACTTCACTCTGCTTTGTCTCAAAATATTCTATGGTGAAAGATTCTTTAAATGGATAGGCGAGGACAAATAAATTTGAAATTACAGATACATATACATCAATAAAATCAAGATCTTTATTAAAATGTTTTAATATACATGTAATACTAATATGGATATTATATCTTGCATAAAGGATAACATAATTATATTTTTTTCTTTTTGTGTAGCATAGCATACATTAAATGAAATGAAATGAAATTAACACTTTTGTTATAATAATTATCTTTTTCATACATTATACCATAAATTAAATAAAATTAAATTATTAATTTTTTTTTAAGTAATCCGAAATTATGTTTTTTAAACAACAAGTTAAGAATGAATAATATAAACATTATTATGTTATCACACGAAAGTTGTACATTTTGCAATCACGCACTTATTCTGTTATCTATTGTAATTATCAAATACAAAGATTCATGTAAAATTATGATGCAACCGCCGTTTATTATTTTGTTCTGACAAAAACAGTAACTCTCCAGTTCTTGAGGAACATAATTATTCAACACATTATATTTTAAACGATACTGATATTGTTGGTGTAATACAAATGTCCAATGATATATATCATGCGTAAGAAAAGTTTTATTTTCCGAAATTGAAACCGCTTGGTGGTCCCCCAGGACCCATATTCATTCCTGGATTTTGATTCTGAGCACCCCCAGCTCCTCCGAAGCTAGGCATTCCGCCTCCGAATCCCATTGGACCTTGACCACCAGGCATTCCACCCCCTCCGAAGTTTGGCATTCCTCCTCCGAAGTTAGGCATTCCTCCTCCGAAGTTAGGCATTCCTCCTCCGAAGTTAGGCATTCCTCCTCCGAAGTTCGGCATTCCGCCTCCCCCCATATTAGGCATTCCACCTCCTCCCATATTAGGCATTCCACCTCCTCCCATATTAGGCATTCCACCCCCTCCCATATTAGGCATTCCGCCTCCTCCCATATTAGGCATTCCAGGCATCATCCCTCCTCCGAAGTTCGGCATTCCTGGGAATTGTGGCATGTTCGGTTGTCTTTGATTACCTGCTGTAGGGAATCCTTGCATCCCTGGTCCTCCAAAATTTTGATTCGGGTTGCCTGGGAAACCTCCCTGGTTATTTCCGAAGTTATTCATTTGACCAAAAGCTTGGTTACCGTTATTATTGAAGCTCATTGGGTTGAAACCTGGAAAGCCGCCGCTACCCTGTGGAGAAAATAAACCATTTTGGAACATTCCACCGAATGAATTTGTGCTCATTCCAAACATTCCACCGAACATAGATGGAGATTGTGAATTTCTCCTTGTATTTGAAATGCATCGTCGACGTGTTCTGTCACAATTCATGAAACGACCGCAATCGCGATCATTTCTACATTCTGGTACATCCTCACAAGTTATCATACCGTCGAAAATGTTATTGGCGCCGTCAATATTCATCATAGCACCCAATCGCATTGGTGCAAAGGGAGCGTTTGATGGTTCACCAAAATCAAGTGGCCAATCACGTTGTGGATTTATATTTCCGGTTTCATTTTGCTTCTTCCTGAATCGTGCATACAAACAATCGACATACGTGTGGTGAAACCAAAAGATAGGATCAAAAGAAGCGGATTCAATTTGGGCCATTAGACCACCGACATACAAATGTACATGATTATGTAATTCCTCGACGTTGGCAGACGTTTTACCGTTCGGAAATGATATTTCTCCTATTCTGGTTTGGCCCATGATTTCTTCTATATCTCTGTCATTTAATGTTCTTCCCCTAGCACCGGCAACTTCGCGTATCAAAGGACCCAACGGTGTCAGCCAGTTGGCAGCAAAACCTTCTGTGATAAGTCCCCGAGCACTACCGAAAATATCAGCAGTCCACATCGCGGATTCTTCGTGGTCCTGTGGGTCTAAGGTGGTATCCCAGTAACATAAACTGACAGTAGGCTCATACATCCGCAACATCTTCTCATACCTACAAACACAGTCAACAGCATATTCAATAATCAAATCCACAAATTTATTGATATGTCAAACATATTTGAATCTTGCTTACCGTATTTCCTCGAATACAACCCCGGCCTCGAATAGAACCCGGGGGTAGGGGGGTGTTGAGATAAATACAACCTGGGTCTTGAATAGAACCCGAGTCTCTAATATAACCCGGGACTTATGTAAAAACTGAATACTCCCTGTCAAAATATAAGTTAATTGGTGATCCCTGCACAGGAAGTACAATTGTCTCATGTAACGCATAGAGAGTTTAGCCTTCGTATTTGCAAGACCGACCCTGTCTGCTTGTTTTACTTGTACAAAATGTCACTCCTATAGAAGATTTTGAAGCATTATTTCGGGTCTGAAAAAATACAACCCGGCCTCGGGGGTCGAGGGGCGCTGAACGAAATAGAACCCCGGGGTTGTATTCGAGGAAATACGGTATATTAGAAGTTTAATATTCAATATTAATTTTTAAGTTTATGTAACCTATAATATATATTGTACATTTCCATCCATCTCATTATATACATACGTATTTACATATATGTTGTACATGTATGTGTTTGTCATTTTAACTGTGTATATACACTTATTTTGTTACCTTGTTTTAATATTATGTATATATATTATCTAGGGAGGGGGGTTTTACATAGTTTAAGCCAATCCAATTCCGACATACCGAATAACAATTTGTTTAAAACTCAATCGGCCTATAGCTCTTTTTGTTGGAACTCTAAATATCGCAATAACGTATTGTAATTTCTAATTAATTATGTTCGAGAGAATTCGTGAGCACCCAAACGACAGTCGTTAACGCCTACTTAGTCCATTCTAATCGGTCTTTTAATTATTAATTTGTCGTGTGCCAATTACTTCTGCATAATCGTTCAGGTGTTAAACGTCCTCCCTGAAACCCCTATCTCAGTGTGACCTTTAAAGGAGATTATGTTATGGTATACTTACAGGTGAAGATAATATCTATGAAATGGAAGAAAGGCAGTTCCACCATGAGCACCCTCGTTGATCTCGGGGTGAGAATGAAGAAAAGCAAAGGCATCCAAGACATTAGGCCGTGTTCTCTGAAAGTATATTGGTTTTCACATAAGAACAAATCTTTAAGTAATAGTCATTGGAGAATGCCCCCCCCCCCCCACAAATTTTTTTAATGTACCCGAAATCTAATAAAACACTAATTTTCTTTTTCTTTTAATTGAACACCACGAATTTTTACTGAATTTACTATGGGTTAATACATTTTGTCTGGAGCCACTCTACTTTGTGCGACATTTTTCTGGCATCAATTTTTATATATGAATGCAGCTGCAACAGTCTGATTGGGTGGTTGGAATTCAGAGTAGAATTTCAGTTACATAAAAAAAAACAACTTTAAAGTTGCTTACGTCACAGGTTTTTATATATTTGCGGCGGTTAAATTTTATCCGGAAGGTCGAAGTCCACATACCCCGCGACGATTGATTGGTTGTTTGGGATTCGTGTCAACCAACTAAGGTAGGCTATATTGTATCACATCGAAGTTGCTGTATTCACGATCGACTTGTTGACTGGAATTCGAGTCAGCCGGCTAATAAGGCTATTTCGCCATCTTTGAAGTTGTTCTATTTACGTGCTAGAATAGCGGGAAAACGCGTTTGCGACCGTCAAATTTTCTTTAGGGGTACTTCAGCCCCCTCACTGCCATCGAGCCCATTCGCATATTATGGTAATAGTAGGATTAAACATACTTTATACAAGAGCTCACTCTGCCTATTGCAGGTCTTTCCGCAAATAGCCTTTACATTATCTAGTTTTTAACTATTATAGTGCCAACTACCAGCTCTGTATCTTGTTTTCCATAATGTATCTTTAAGTGGTAAAACAAACGTCAAAATATGATAATATAGCATAATGCGAAGGAGCCGCCCGGGAACCATCGCTGGATTTAACCAATCTGCCGTGGGATGTCCTGCGTGAATTGATTGTGTTAGGTGTGGAAGGGGGCGGGGGTATGGTGTCTATAACCATTTTTAGAAAAAAAAGATGGCGGACAAATAGCACATAGACATTTGTTGCTAATATCTAGGTTAACAATCCATTAAAAGCCATTCCCACTGCCATATTGAATCCTAAAATGGACTCCGTATTCAATGATCAATATATATAATATATATATATATGCTAAATCTAAAATGGATTCTATGCTGCAGTCAAACACTAATAATAAAAAGGGTCCCGTATACTCCTAGACAAGGATTTCACCAAAATATTTTGTTTTATTACCGTGTCTCGTTTTGCTGCTTGAAGAGCGTCGAATAGCCTTTGTAATTCGGTGCTGGTAAGGAGTCGACAATCCTTTCTGATGCTGGGACGACGCCAGGGGAGTCGGATAAGATGGTTGGCTAGTTCAATAGCCTCACCAATACGGGGTTGAGCGAGACTCATGCCTGGTATCTGGGGATCAGAGACAGCCAGTAAAGAGCAAATCACAAATGCTATTTGAAAAACTGGAACCTCCATTTTCTGAAAAAAGACAAATAAGACATATTAATCTAATTAACAATCAATAATATAAATACTTGTATTCTATATGAATCTGAGAGGGGTTCACTAGTCTGCGGGTACACTAGTGGGTATCAATTAACCTAACAGATCCGGCGGAGTAGGGGGCTAGGGGAGAGGGGGTGGGACTTTAGCCCCCTACCCCAATAATTTGGCCGCAAGTACTCTTTTTTTCAGGTTATTGCGGCCCCTGGACACTCGCCTATAGGTACTTAGGGTGGAAGCCCCACCCCCCAATCAAGAATTGCTTCCGCCGGACCTGCCTAACCCTAACCCAACCCCAACTATAATAGATAACCCACGGACCAGTGAACCTGCGGACTAGTGAACCCGCGGATTTGTGAGCATTCCCGGTTACGCGCCAGGAAATAGTTTGCTTTAGGGAAACCAATTTCATGGATATACACGAAAATAAATTTGAAATAGGCTTCAATACTTGCTGATTTATTCGTATGCTCACAAACCATATATTATGTTAGAAGTAGATTGTGTGTTTACTCGTTGGATTGTTCTCATAATAAATGAAATGGGGTTTAACGCGTTCCTAGCCGTCCTACTTTCTGCACCAAATGGCCAAAGACGTCGGGCTTTCGAAATACAGTTTACTATATAAAATGAAATGAAATGGGGCGCAACGTCCTACTGCTCTGCTCTAAACCTGGGCTAATGAAGACGGCCATACGCCATACAGTGTGCTATGAGGGAAGTTTTGCCCGGCGCTACGGCCTCAACTGCCAAGGGATTTTTTACGTGCACGCCAATGTGTACACAAGGGACTTGGTGTTTCGTGCAACCCAAACGACTAGACAGCTGTCCTTGTCAGCCCCCCCCCCCCGCTTCCTGCATACCTGAAAGGAAAACGGCGATACGGTCTACCTGAATTCCAACTGTCAAGGGTTCTTTTACGTACACACCAATGCATACGCGGGACCTCGACTTTATCGTACCGCCGTCCTGTACCACTGCGCATAATATCCTCATAATAAACCAATAGAAAAAATTGAACAACAGTTTAACATCTGAATTAATCATGATTTACTAGCAAATCGTGTTACAATTTATCGGTAAATGATTTAATTGATTGCAGTTATTATAATCGAGTTCAGGAGATAAGAGACTAAATATCTCACCCCTCGCCCCCCTCCCCCACATTCGGATAGGGAAATAGGCCATGGCGCTTCTTTCGGGGGAAATATTAGATAACAAAAATCAGCATAGTTCACACTGCATGATGTTTGCCCACCTGCACTATCGCGGTTTATGTGTAAATATAAGCCAATACATTTTAACACTTTGAATACCCC
This sequence comes from Patella pellucida, assembly GCA_917208275.1. Lineage (NCBI taxonomy): Eukaryota > Metazoa > Mollusca > Gastropoda > Patellidae > Patella > Patella pellucida. The sequence goes on from OU795039.1 coordinate 73,368,741, forward strand.
CCCCCCCCGCCACCCGATACATATACTTTGAATCCCCCCCCCCAATAAAATACTTTAAATACCCCTTCCCCTCCGAATAAAAATACTTTACAGTCGGGGGTGTTAAATGAAACTATAATCCAGTAAAGAGTTACTGTGTCCTATAAAGTGTAACGGACGGTCGGGTGTATCCATTTTAACAATCCCCTGACAGGAACAACATAAAAGTTAATGGTTCTTCTCCGTCAGAGTGAAGAAAGGTTAGTCTTGAATTAACATTTCAAATGGTCACTCGTTGAAAATGTAAAGATCCATTTTATTTATCAAACTATTGGTTTATTAATTGCCACACCCACCCCACAAACAAAAAAGAAAAGCAAAGATAATCCACGACAAATCCCATTTGTCTTTTCTCGTGTAACTGTCAAAACATGTATTTGTTATTTTTCCTATAACATTAAGCGGTAAAATGGTGTTTACAGTATAAATATCTCTTTTCGTTAGTTCATGTGCTTTTTAATCAATTTCATCCATGACAGTAATGAGTTAAGAACTTGCCCAGAGCTACCAAATTAAAATAATTTTATACATGTATATATTTTTCATAAACAGAGAGAGATATGGTATAAACTTCAGATCAACAGTAACTGGGTTAATTCGAGAGTAATATAGTTTATTTTTAAATTCAGTAATTAATATGCACTTAGGGGTCGTTAGCAGTGGGAGGACTCCGGAAAAAATTGACGATTTTATTTAGGCGATCCTACTCCTTGCTACTTAACCACATCAGTCGAATTAATGGCGGACCGCATGATGTAACGCGCACAATTAGACCACAAAGAAAGCCACCCCCTCGCCTGCCCCCGCCTACAGCTGGAATATAATACACTACCCCACAAGTACTGCCGGTACTTTATGGAAATAGAAAAAGTAGTGTACTGTCCTCTTTCACCTTTCTCACACCCAGTCTTAATAACAAAACACATAAGCATAATACACATAAGTACTGTATAAATAATACACACAGGTTCAATACTCTACCCCATCCCCCGGTCGAACTATATATAGTTAATCCCCCCAGCTACAGTACTCCAGCCCACCTGTCAGTCTACATAATACACACAGGTACTGTACTCTACCCCTAGTAAAAATAATATACACAGTATTCTACCTCCCCATCCCAGATTATAATAACCATAGGAAAGGAACTGACCCATCCCATCACAGTCCAACTAATACACATAGGTAAGGTGGTGTTTCCCATCCAACAGCCTAGATAATACACATAGGTAAGGAACTATCCTCCCACCAATCCCATCCCATCCCATCACAGTCCAACTAATACACATACGTAAGGTGATGTATCCCATCCCATCCCACAGTCTAGATAATACACATAGGTAAGGAACTATCCTCCCACCAATCCCATCCCATCCCAGTCTAGATAATACATATACGTAAGGTGATGTATCCCATCCCATCCCACAGTCTAGATAATACACATAGGTAAGGAACTATCCTCCCACCAATCCCATCCCATCCCAGTCTAGATAATACATATACGTAAGGTGATGTATCCCATCCCATCCCACAGTCTAGATAATACACATAGGTAAGGAACTATCCTCCCACCAATCCCATCCCATCCCAGTCTAGATAATACATACACGTAAGGTGATGTATCCCATCCCATCCCACAGTCTAGATAATACACATAGGTAAGGAACTATCCTCCCTCGAATCCCATCCCAGTCTAGATAATACACATAGGAAAGGTGATGTATCCCATCCCATCCCACAGTCTAGATAATACACATAGGTAAGGAACTATCCTCCCTCCAATCCCACCACAGTCTAGATAATACACATAGGTAAGGTGGTGTACCCCATCCCATCCCACAGTCTAGATAATACACATAGGTAAGGAACTATCCTCCCTCCAATCCCACCCAGTCTAGATAATACACATAGGAAAGGTGATGTATCCCATCCCTTCCCACAGTCTAGATAATACACATAGGTAAGGAACTATCCTCCCTCCAATCCCACCCCAGTCTAGATAATATACATAGGTAAGGTGGTGTACCCCATCCCATCCCACAGTCTAGATAATACACATAGGTAAGGAACTATCCTCCCTCCAATCCCACCACAGTCTAGATAATACACATAGGTAAGGTGGTGTACCCCATCACACCCAACCCCAGTCTAGATAATACACATAGGTAAGGAACTATCCTCCCTCCAATCCCACCCCAGTCTAGATAATACACATAGGTAAGGTGGTGTACCCCATCACACCCAACCCCAGTCTAGATAATACACATAGGTAAGGTGGTGTACCCCACCACACCCAACCCCAGTCTAGATAAAAGACATGGGAAAGGAACTGTTCATCCATTTCCCCACATCCAGTCTAATTATACACATCGGCAAGGTACTGTACCCAATCTAAACAATACACATATGAACGTAAGAATGGTACTGTACCCACCAATCTCAAGAGGCACTCTACACCCTCGCCCCCTCCCGCGTCTAAATAATAATACTGTACACTACACTCCCAATCTACATTATATACATAGGAAATGCACTCTACACCCTCACCGCGTCTCAATAATAACACTGTACACTACACTCCCAATCTATATTATATCCATAGGAAATGCACTCTACACCCTCACCGCGTCTTAATAATAATACTGTACACTACACTCCCGATCGACATTATATACATAGGAAAGGCAGTCAACCCCCCCCCCCTCCACTAAATAAGACACGTATGAATGGTACGGTAGCCTTCACTCCTAATTATATGCATAGAAAAGGTACCCTAACACCCACCCCACCCCCCTCGGGTGTAAATAATACACATATGAATGGTAGTTTGCCAGTCTACATATTACACGCAGGAATGGTGCTCTACTCTATCTCTGTCTAAATAATACAAGTAGGAACCGTACTGCATGTACTCCCCCCCCCCCCCAGTCTACTTATTAATACAAGTAGGAAAGGTACTGCATGTACTACCTCCCCCACCCAGTCTACTTAACAATACATGAACTAAATCTACTGTACCCCCTCCCCCACCAAGTCTACTAAATAATACAAGTAGTATTGGTACTAACTCCCTCCCCCACCCAGTCTACTTAACTTAATAATACACGAAGTAATGCCACTGTACCCCCTCCCCAACCAAGTCTACTTAATAATACAAGAGGTGATGGCACTGTACTCCCTCCCCCACCCTCTCAATCTAAATTATACACGAATAAATGAACAGATAAAGTATAAATATGAATGGCACTGTACGCACTCCCTCTCCCAATCTAAAAATTTACACATAGGATGATACTGTACACCCCACCCACCTGAATTTTACACAGAAAAATTAACGATAAATTCTAAATAAAAAACGTAGGCATGGGCGAATGGCACTGTACTCACTCCCTCTTCCAGTCTAAAAAAAAACACCGTAGACCTCCTCCCACCCATCTAAATTATACACAGAAAAATTAACGATAAATTTGCTAATTACTTACGTCTAGTTTTAGTTTATATTTCGTCTATAGCCGTGGCCTTTTAATTGTCGATGAAACGTGATAATGAACTTCCGGTTATGAACAGTCATCAATCATGATCCCAGCCAACTAGACAGCTCTATTCCTTAAAGCTATAACCATTACATACAAACTCCCCACAGTTTAACCAAACTTGTACATTTAATATACATTTAATCTATTCGTTAAGCTTCACCTTAATTAACGAACTTTATGTTTAATCATTAACAGAACATGCACGCATTTACATGTATATGGCAATCAATGCGACGATACTATAATATGCCTTTGGCTAAAATATCTCCTGTGTGCTCACATGCAGACCCCATGTGCAGTTTCCTTACAAACCAAATCATTATTCAAGCAAAGTTTCTGTTCTTGTATTCACGCAGAAAGTATAACAAAAATTTACAGAGTGAAATAGAACATTTTTAATCCTTTTATTCAAAAGCCGAAAAAATGCTAAATTCAAGTGCATCTAACCCTGTGATTGATTGCATTTTGTCTTTCCAAGCACACCAATTTGAATATGATGTGCTTGGTTAAAATAAAGCACAAACTGGTAATTCGGATTCAACTAAAATACCCACCACTTATGGAAAATTTCGGTGCCCAACCTGAAGGCCCCTTGTTCGAACCCTGTGTTAGCGTCCCCCTCCCTTCCTCCTGTCAGTGGTGTAGGGACAACGTTAGTCGTATAATGTAGACATGACGTGCACGTAAAATAAACCTAGACAGTTGGAATTCGAAAAAAGACTAGGCCACGGCGAATGCCCGTCCTCATTATTCCAGTAGGGGCAGAGCAGCAGGACGTTAAAGTCCGTTATTTTAAGTAAAGATCTGTAGGCCTACCGCCCAGTTTCCTTTAATGAACCATCTAAACTGTCCAAATCCAATATTTAAAACTAATTAATTCTTTACATATCTGCTATATCAAATGATGTGATAGCAAAATTCCTGATATTGGCTCTAAATGTATATAGTTAACCAATCCCCGAATTCGAAACATGTTTGTTTGAGGTGAAACTGTACAATGTGTATTTGTTTTTATGTATATTTTTATATGTTAATTTCAAAATATTCATTAACGCGAGAGGTTGGGTGGCCGAATGGTTAGTGTATGCACGTTGTATCATAAGGTCTGTCATTGAGTCAACTGTCGATTTCCCGGTTGTACGTGATAAGGCGTAGGGTCGACTGTCCCAACTCGTGGGTTTCCCCTCACCCCACAGCTAAATATCCTTACGCGCAAGCAAATTATTGAAATAAAATTGAACCATGTTACTATGTAGTCCCGTAATGACCTAACTTGTAGCGATTGGACGTTAAACCCCATTTCTCTCTCTCTCCCTCACTCTTTGAATTTGAAATTATGCAATAAATATCGTTACATATTGTTAACAAGCCAACAGTGAGGCTGATGTCCCCCGCCGAAATCCCAAAATAAATAGATGAGACATATTAATTAATCGCACATTTATTTTTTTCAAAAGTATTGAGCAATCAAACTATACACTAAGTATCATCACTCTCTATCAGATAGAATCAGACAATGTTCATCATCGAACTCTATCAAGGCATTCACCTACACCTAGTTCGAACATTCTACCTTAATTAAAAGGGGAATTTTTGTGTTCCGAAGTCTAGACCTATCAAATTGCTTATCGCTCTGCTTACCCACAGCAGAAAATGTTCATTATTAAACTTAGTCAAGGTATTGGTGAAATGAAACTATATACCAAGTTTCATCACTCACTTAATTACAACTAAAGTTATTGCGTTCAAAAGCATCAACAAATCAAATTGCTTATCTCTGCGTGCTATAAATAGAAAATGCTCGTCTTCGAACTCCATCAAGGCGTTGACCTACTAAACACCTACACCAAGTTTGAATATCCTAGCTCAATTAGAAGGAGAGTTATTATGTTCCAAAGTCTCGGCCAATCAAATTGCTTATCGCTCTGTCAAGGTATTGATGAAATGAAACTATATACCAAGTGTCATCACTCTCACGTAATTACAACTAAAGTTATTGCGTCCCAAAGCATCAACCAATCAAATTGCTTATCTCTGCTTACCCTAAGCGGAAAATGCTCATTTTCGAACTCGATCAAGGTAATGACCTAATAAACACCTACACCAAGTTTGAATATTCTAGCTCAATTAGAAAAAGAGTTATTGTGTCCCAAACAGTGTGACAGACGGACAGAAAGACAGACAGACGGACGAGCCCATTTTAATAGTCCCCTGCTTTCTTCGAAGGGCGGGGGACAAATATCAAAGAGCTCGTGAATACCCCCCTGTATCTTACTAATGATAAAGTGTATTTTGCAACTCAAAAGTCTAAACCCATTTCGTTTGCATTGTCGAAAGTTCGGACATAAAGTTGATCATTATTAATATCCAGATCAGCAAGTTTAAAGCCCCAATACCATTCTTGTTGTAAATGAATAATATGTCCCAATCATTATTCTGGTCAACAAATTGTACTTTTTTTTATAATATTTCAGTTAATTGACGATACAAATTTCATCTTAACACACCGAATTTAAAAAATTAGAAAAATTCTACTACATGGTAACATGGTTTGAAAAGCTTTACGTAAACACTTTCAAATGCAACTTGGATTTAAACATATTTTCGAACCCTCTGGACAAGTAAAATAGGATGTAATGGATAATTTACACAACAGGTAGGACACTTAAACATCTAGTAGTTAGAATAAGGCTATTTTTTTCTGCACCTGTCAAGCCAGCAAGAGTGGTATTGTCCCTTTAAAGACGCGGCGATGATGCCAGAAATTCTCTTTATTTAGATCTTACCCACTATACGATTCAATTTAGTAATTCCTATTCTGTATTCTCATTGTTCTTACTGAGCGACGTTACGACTCATTGATGGAACAGCATAGACTATGCGATAATGTTTTCTGTTCAAAGTTTCAAGCTAATTTCGCTATTGGCTCCATTTGCAGACATAACGTTCTTTTTTTATAATAGAGGGGAGTCTTCTTTGAGGAAGAAATCAAACCTAATATCTGTTCGTTCGTTTCTTCATTCGTAGGATGTAATTGTAACGTTCGCTCCCACTGGTGTTGATGTCGCAGACTACTAATATTTGATATTGTTTTAAACAAAACTCAAAAGGTCTGACTGTCATTGTCATACATCAACTCAAAGAGCAATCAAAATACACCAATCCTAATTACTAGTACGAACCAATAATCAAATGTTATTCGAACTGGAATAATATTAAACAAATTAATAATAAACAAATACTACCTACAAACCATTCGCGTATACAGCTAACCATACTTACTTTTTTTTAAAGTATACAACTCCGAATATTTTTGTAAGGGAATGAGTGGCGATGAACCCAGCTACATCACGACTAACACGTTTACATTGATAATCAACAAGTCGTTTTACAGTTATTTGGTTTAAGGTGTGATTTGGCCTTAGGCTTTCCGACGTAACTGCTACATTTCCTGGGTATTAAACACACTGATTGGATTATGGCAAATGGGGGAATTAAATTAATATAGCGTAAATATTAATCTAGGATGATGATTATTCAAGAGATCCTAATATAGTTAATCTTCATTTCGGTCAAGGCTATGCTATAATTCTTACATTGGACTGGTCATAATGTTACTTGGCGCAGATATTCCTGCAGGAATGGGGTTTAAAGTCCACCCAGCCAAGACGATGCCATTTTGGGGCTAACATATTATGGTATAATTTTATTACAATAATTTGGAGGGGTTGGGATGGCCTTGTGGTCTAGAGTGCCGCGCTTCGACCTCTAGCTGGCCGACCACCTTTGGCTTGCGGCTGTGTATTATTCGTTACCACTTCAGGGTAACCGATTGTGGTTTGTGATGGACATTTTCGATATTCACGTCCATGCGTGCACATGACTCCTCATCCGATTCATTATCGTCATATACGCCATTAGTGTCGACATTAATTTCGTCAAATACGTGGGGAATTTCTCCATCGTCACGAACCAACAAATCAGCCATGTTTTGGTGTACACTTCCTTTCAGGAAGAAATTCTCGTTCCAACCATGTAGGGTTGGTGACTACAATTCAAGCCTTGGCGAAGGCGCACACCGCCACATAGTTGGCTTTACATCAATGAAGCTTGAGGGACTTGGCACAGGGTGGAAGCAAGGTCAGGTCTACGATACGTCCTTTCTTATAATTTGTCCCGAAAATCCTATCGAGTCTGACCTACAAGGCGACCTTTGGACCTCGATAACTCCCTTTCCCATCCAATAATATTGGCTTTGTAGATGACAAAAGCAGATTAAATATTTATGTTTAAAATTGATCTATCCATGTGAACTACAAGGAGCCCATCCTCCTCGCAGTGTTCCGTTTGATTAGAGCTAATCTGACTACTCCCTGCTGGACTGAGTGGGTATTATTGTCACTAATTATGACTGGCCAGTGGTCCTATTACGGTATGGTAACGAACAGACTTTTAACGTTTTTAATAACTTAAATCTTTGTCCAAAATATTAAGGAAGACCCAAGATTAAACGACGGAATGTCATGTTACTGTACGTAAGTAGTAGATTTGATTGAACGAGAAGAATAGACACATTTACTTAAATGTCAAGAATCCGAAGCGAATCCAGCAATGGCCAGAGAGGGATTTCTCGGGCCGTTGCTTCAGGAATATGCAAGGAGCCATGTTTCAAAATTTATGGATCTTGACATTTTCGAGGACGATCATGTGGCTCAATTAATAAAATAAACATGATATCATCAGTTCTACCCTAAATCATATGCATCATCGTCATCATAAGTTATTCTAAATAATAAAACCCCAGACTTATCTGTTGACCAAAACAATTTTGTTTTTAGTAAGACAATTCAACCACCATTTTGTGTGGTTGACATTGTTGAATGAGGACTGTTTTTAAGGGGCCTGTCCGCCCTCCAGTAGTCCATTTCCCTTTATTTACATAGCGTTCATCCGGACACTTCCGTCATTAGTTTCTGGTTGAAACATGTCAGCCGCTCTCCAGTTACAACCCACATAGCTAACCTTACGTCAATGGTGGCCACGTGACCTTAATCCACCCCATTCAATATACATCGCCATTGGGCTTAACAAGATCACTATTGATTGGAATGGGCTAACAATTCGTGTGTAACGTCTAAGGCTCTAAATAATAATAAGTTAAAGCTTTACACATTTTAAAAATCATAAATTTGTCAACGCCAAGGCGAAGTAATGGCGGAAACATTTCTAAATTTTGGTTCAATGCATTAAACAATGGATGAGTTGTATAGTATTATATGCCTCGTCTTCAATTTTGACATTTTTGGTGAGATGAAAGAAATTAACGATAATGAAATCAAATTTATATTTTCTAATTGCATCAACATTAAATGTGTTTTGTACATCCACAGCAAAGACAGCAATCTGGCACTGTGTGATATTTAGAAACACAAAGAATACCGATTAAATAGACTAAATCTTCCCCTTGTTATGTTTTTTTGGGGAAATTGTGACCACAAATTCCTAGATGAGCCAAATCAGGATCGTAATATAAATGATATTTCATTACCGAATCGGATTATAGAATCAGAATTTCGATCGTATTTCTCTTTCAGTAACCATGGTATTGGTAAATCAGCGCATGCGTGTTATAGTCGGATTGGTTGTAGTGGTACGACCTTAACCATTCTCCAGACAAATATCGCTATCCAGCATTCAACTCTGTCGTCGGCTCGCGCACAACACCGGTTGACCCAGTGGTCATTGGTCACGTGATTAACTACATGATGAAAATTGCATCTATTCGAAAAGTTCCAGGCGTTAAAAACATTTAATGAGTTTAAGTCAGTTTTAGAGGAATATGTCACCAATCACTTCCTCTCGAAAGAAAAAAAGGTCTTAATTTGCACGTTTCGTCATGTGTAAATGTATTAGATTTTATAAAGGTAAACAGACCCGCGAGTTTATATTCTAAAATTACTATAATAATAATCTCATCATTTTACAAGGGTAGAAAATTAAGCCTGAGACTTGTTTCCAATTTGGCCCTTGGCGTAGATCGTGCGAATGATACACGATGACATGCGCAGTTCATATTAACGACCCTTTAACCCAGTAATCTTTCGCAAAACAGTTCCTGTATAATTGTTAATTCTTTATTATTTTACGATAAGTATGACCCCATTTCTATTTTATGAAAATAATATATATATGTATCATTTATTTGGTTTCAATTGTGCTGTTTATCATTATCCATCGATACCAAGAATCTTGGTGGAGTAGTCAAATGAGTCGTTAGGTTAACGTGAACTGCAAGGGAAGACAACTCGGTTTGGAAGATTGGCTTTAACTTGTGCAGGTCACATGATAACCGTGGAAGGGATAATTGGACGTTCTGAGAAACAATGTCAATGTGAAACTGAATGTAACAATGAGGAGTGTTTTCGAGCATCGCCAAACGATGTACCAATTGTACTTCGAGATGACGATCGCGTTCCAATTATGACAAATGTGCAAAAACAGTCCACAAAACAACGATCCTGTGCTGTTACCACGCATCCTCGGTTACCCAGTGTACACATTCCGTTCTACTCCACTATACCCTGGGTTAATCCATAGGGATTCCACGATTTCAAATTATCTGCCCTGGCTGATTGTGATATTTTTATCGTCCAATCCCAGAAAGAGATACTTGGAAGGGAAATAAACGTAGGGAAGTAACTCTCATCTTTTTTCAACAAAGAATACCCCAACATGTCTGCCGAAGTTCGTTCTTGCACACTTTGCAAATATGTAAACAAGTTGTATGACGTAAAAAACGTCGCTAAAGGGTCTTCGGGAGACTTATTTGTAAACTGTTCTTTGATTGGCTCGTACAGTTTAACTACATTCTGATATTTTGAAATCGTGGAATCCCTATGGATTAACCCAGGGTATAGTGGAGTAGAACGGAATGTGTACACTGGGTAACCGAGGATGGTTACCACGGTGTAATTATTATATTAGTGATAATATTTGTATCGCGCAACCATCCAATCCACTAGCCTAGGTGTAATGATAGTGTCTAAATAACTACGTACTCACTGCATAATATTTACTTCTTTATTTTAAATTCCAGGTGCGAATGCGTAGGGTGGGATTCCGTGTTCGGATAGGCATGTATTAGCTTATTGTAGTATGTTGCTAAGAATTGAAATTCAATAGTCATATTCTGTAATTCTACCCAACTTTTATCTATCTTAATTTATGTGCACCATCCGTGTTATTCGTGTAAATTTTATATTAAACAGCAGTGTTTAATTTCTTTGCACCATCCGTGTTATAAGTTATTAGATTATATTTTAGTTTCAATTTTTGTCTTCTGTATATGTATAGGCTTTTACGCGCCCCTTTTATTACTCTCATTCATGACGTCATCGGACGTCAAGAAACGTTGGATAGATATTGATCCGTACACAACACACGTTGCATCACGTGTATATTTAGTCTCCAACGTACACCATATGTTGCCTAACCTTGCATCGCGTTTATTTTTAGTTCCCAACGTCTAACCTAACCACTGTTTTACATGCGACATCATACGCCCCTTCTTCAATGAACGGGTCCATATGTGACGTCACAAAAAAGACACGTGATATAGTGTCGACATTTTATTGAACACAACTTTTTACAAAAGAAATCAAAGTAACGAACAAACAAAAACACAGGGGTGAACACTGCCAGAGTATTACCCCTGAGATACACCAGGGTGTCCAATAGGAGTACCGCCATCCATTCTGACAATGAGAAATGAATGTTGTAGGGTCCATACTCCATACACGATCAATAATTCCGTCAATATTATTGACTCAATATATTGACTCAACATATTGACCAATATATTGAGTCAACATATTGAGCCAATAATATTGACAGGAATTGCCCACACACGAGTCAATCATTTTTTGGTAATTTTTCAAAATGGATGCCATGTTTTCTCTTCCAAGGTTGACGATGGAATGAAAATATTGACGCAATTATTGACAAATTATCCACACACGATCAATTGTGTCATTCAATAATTGCCCATCCGCCAATATATTGATGAACCATTAATAAAAATCGAAATGATTTTGATCCGTCAATATATTGACGCAATGGTGGTCATTGACAATATTTTACATCAATATAGCCCACACACGTTCAATATTATTGAATCAATATGTTGAGTCAATATATTGAGTCAATAATATTGACGGAATTATTGATCGTGTATGGACCCCATTATATCGTTTTATTATGGTCGAGTCGGCTTTAGATCTTCCCATATCACCATTTCTTTTACCTTACACCGATTTTAAGTCGTCTATTAATTTAAATATATATATGACCGCTGGCAACGGTCTTGGAATCTTGCAGACACAAATAAACTTCATCACATCAAGCCTCTCTTAGGAGATTGGCCAAGCTCCTAGCGTTCGACAGGAGAGATGAAGTTGTCTTGTGTCGCTCTCGCATAGGTCATACTTTTTATACGCCCACATTTTCATGTGGACGTATAATGTCGTCGCCCCTGTCCGTCCACAATTGTTTGTGGGCTCTCTACAGGTCACAATTCTTACGCGATTTTGACGAAACTTGAAATATAGGTTTATCCACCAAAGATCTCGGCTGCTTTCGATATTGGCATGTATCGGATCAAAACATCATGGATTATGGCCCCTGATTGTACGAAAAATCATGTTTATAACCCTAAGATCTTGGTTCCTTTCGATATTTGCGCCTATCGGAACGTAATTTCCTGAATTATTGCCCCTGATTGTCCGAAAAATCACCTATTATAGCTTGTGGTACCTCTAGAGGTCACAATTATTATCCAATTTACAAAAACGTTCGAATATATCACCATTATACCCTAAGGAAGGTCGAGTTCAAATTTCGGAAAAAACGGGCCAAAATTACCATACAAAATGGCCGCCGTTCGTACGCGAATACTGTTTAAAAATGGTATATCAAGGTTGTGGACCCTGTAGAGGTTACAATTTTAATTCAATTTTGATGAAACTTGAAATGCATGGTTATAACCCATAGATCTTGGTTCCTTTCGATATTTGCGCATATCGGATCGTAACTTCCTGAATTATAGCCCCTGATTATACGCAAAATCGCCTTTGTTTAGCTTGTGGTCCCTCTGGAGGTCACAATTATTATCTGATTTAAAAAATCGTTTGATTATATCACCGTTACACCCTAAAGAAGGTTGAGTTTGAATTTCGGAAAAATCGGATCAAAATTGCCATACAAAATAGCCGCCGATCGTACGCGAATACTGTTTAAAATGGTATATCAATGTTGTGGACCCTGTAGAGGTCACAATTTTAATTTGATTTTGATGAAACTTGAAATGCATGGATATAACCCAAAGATCTTGGTTCCTTTCGATATTTGCGCATATCGGATTGTAACTTCCTGAATTTATGGCCCCTGATTATATGCAAAATCGCCTTTGTTTAGCTTGTGGTTCCTCTAGAGGTCACAATTATTATCCGATTTAAAAAAATCGTTTGATTATATCACCGTTACACCCGAAGGGAGTTCGAATTTCGGAAAAATTGGACCAAAATTACCATACAAAATGGCCGCCGTTCGTATGCGAATACTGTTGAAAAATGGTATATCAAGCTCGTCGACCCTGTAGAGGTCCCAATTTTGACGAAACTTGAAATGCATGGATATTACCCAAAGATCTTGGGTCCTTTTGATATTTGCGCATATCGGATCGTAACTTCCTGAATTAATGCCCCTGATTATACGCAAAATCGCCTTTGTTTCGCTCGTGGTCTCTCTGGAGGTCACAATTATTATCCGATTTAAAAAATCGTTTGATTATATCACCGTTACAAGCTAAGGAAGGTCGAGTTCAAATTTCGGGAAAATAGGACCAAAATTACAATACAAAATGGCTGCTGTTTGTACGCGAATACTGTTAAAAAATGGTATTTCAAGGTTGTGGACCCTGTAGAGGTCACAATTTTAATTTCGATGATACTTAAATTGCGTGTTTATAACCTAAATATCTTGATACTTTTCGATATTTGCGCATATCAAATTATAACTTAATGAATTATGGCCTTTGATTGTAGGAAAAATCACTTTCGGTTTTGCTTGTTCTCTATCCATCTCTCGAAAATGTGGGCGTATCCTGCCTGGCAGCCGCTGGTTTATTTAACTCATATTTGCGTTTTAAAGCGTGAGCCTCAAACAGAATGTGTTCACTGTCATGTTCCTTTGACAGTAAAACACATCTTGATTGAGTGAAATCATCTGAAGAATATTAGATCTAAATATTACCGTTGCCAGTCAGCACGTCAGCTATTTGCCCAACCGGAGCTTTATGCTAAATTTTTAGCTTTTTTAAAAGAGACAAACTTTTATTTTAAATTTAAATTGTATATATTTATCATATATTGCGTTGTAGATATTTATATATGTAAAGGAATTGATATTTATTTTTAATTATATTTTCTGTGATATTTGTTTTTATTATTTATTTTTTTTATTGTATTTTCTTTTATTAACATACATGAATACATCCCTGTGATATTGTTTTAATTTATCTCGTAAATTTCATGAATGGCGCAATATGGCCCGGTTGGAGCTGACGTGCCATTAAACAACATTTCATTCATTCATTCCAACAAATCAATAAAGACATTTATGATACACTTAGGCTTAAAAAAAACCTCATCGAAACCACAAAAACTGACTTTTATGCAAATAAAGTCTTAAGCAGTACAAGCAAACAAAAAGATCCTTGACCTCAATGTCAATGAGAGTTATTTCGTTTAAAAGCATAAACCAATCAAATTGCTTATCTCGGCTCACTTTGAGCAGAAAATGCCTATCGTTAAATTCAATAAGGACATTCACCTAATTAAAACCTACACTAAGTTTGAACATTCTATCTCAATTAGAAGGTGAGTTATTATGTTCCAAAGTCTCGGCCAATCAAATGCTTATCGCTTTGCTTACCCTGAGCAGAAAATGCTCATTATCGAACTTTGTCAAGGTATCGATGTAATGAAACCAGACACTAAGTTTCATTACTCTCACTTATCTAGAACTAAAGTAATGCTGTACCAAAGCAACAGCCAATCAAATTGCTTATCTCTGCTTACCCTAAGCAGAAAATGCTTCCCGAACTCCATCAAGGCATTGACCTTATAAACACCTACACCAAGTTTGAACATTCTGGCTCAATTAAGAAGGGAGTAATTGTGTCCCAAAAAGTGTGACGGACAGAAAAACGGACGAACATAAGGCAGGGGACAATATTAAGGGAGCTATAGGCAAGGCTATTAACCTATTTTTAGTGATTTTGAAAAAAATACATGTGCGATTAATAAAATCCGTTATCTATTTATTTTGGGATTTCGGCGGGGGACATTAGCCCCACTGTTGGCTTTTATTATGGCGCAACCTTACAACTTATTGGTTAAAATAATATGAATTTGCAATGTTTGGTATAGCTGAATTACAGTATAGGACACGAATATTGAGGAACATTAAGACTTTATGTGGGTAGCATGATAAGCCGTTTGATGGAGTTTTATTTCGATTTGAAAGTATCGTTTAATAATGATAATGCTTTGCCAAATTGTGCCGAAAACCTCGCAATAACGCCATATACCACAATGCCCTTTGTAGCCTAGTTACGTCTTTCTGATGCTTAGATATAGATAGCCTACCATTGTATTATTTCTATAATTATAATGGGGTGTATTTTTACCTATCGCAATACGGTTGAACCCGTGGATGAAGACTGCCAATAGACAGATGCCCAGGACATTGAAAGTGTTCCTTCGGAAGAGGGCAAAATAAGTCAGATGTTTTCCGTACATTCACAGGAAAGCGATTCAGAATCAGATGTAACATTTATTACAGAATATTCTGACAAAGCTCTGGTCGATCAAATAGAAACAAATTTCCAAAAAATGGAATGCTTTTGTAAGTTCTGATTTCCTATTTTTTCGTAAAATAAAGATTATTTTGGACATTAACATAAACATAAAAGCCCAGATAGCTTAATCCAAATTAGACTTAAATTGTACCCCTTTTAAGGAAGTTTTTGAAAGTTGTGTATAGTTTTTAATGTGCGTGATAAACCCTTTATTAAATACTAGCACCTTACATGCCAAAAAACGTTAAATTGTACATACTACTGTATAATTGTATCCTTTAACTCAATCACATTTTGTTTTATTCAATCAAACGCATATTTTTTCCCCATTTTACGAAAATGTCAGCATTACCGATAATACGAGTACCATGTCAATCCAGAATGACACAAAAGCAAAAAGCTGAATATGAAGATGCGAGAAAATTTGCAATGTTACGGAAGAAGGATTGATAAGCAAACCGAAAATTAGAACAGCTATGAGCTAGAGGAGTAAGTTTTGAAATAGTACAGGCACATCCAAGACGAGAACAACCTCCACCACTATTCGCGTACAAGCGGCGGCCATTTGGCCTGCAGTTTTGGTTTGATTTTCAGAAAATTCAAATTGAACCTTTGTAACGGTGATATATAATCAGTTTTTTTTGTTCCCCGCCTTTCAAAGAATGCAGGAGAACCATTAAAATGGGTTTGTCTGTCTGTCTGTCCGTCTATCACACGTTTTGGGTCACAATAACTCTCGTTCTAATTAAGCTAGCATGTTAGAACTTGGTGTAGGTGTTTATTATGTCAATACCTTGATTGGAGTTCGAAGATGAGCATTTATTGCTTAAGTTAATGATTGGTTGAGGCTTTGGGACACGATAACTCTAGTTCTTATTAAATGAGAGTGATGAAACTGGATGTATAGTTTCATTACATCAACACCTTGACTTAGTTTGATAATGAGCATTTTCTGCTCAGAGTAAGCTGAGCAATAAGCAATTTGATTCGTCGAGACTTTGGAACACAATAACTCTCATTCTAATTGAGTTAGAATGTTCACACTTGGCATAAGGTCCATCAATGGTCATCGCGAATATCTAAGTCATGGGAGAAACGCGTCCTCACATTAGCCAAATCATTTAATGTCTCTAATGAGATCGCTCAAGCGCATACTAATTGCTCATCAAAACTGTTCATCAAATCTATGTTTACTAAGGTTTTTAATTATGATGAATTCGTATGGTTTAGTAAATTGTGGAATGACAGACAAAATACTTTAAATGGAAATAAACTGAGAACTTATCGACTGTTTAAAAAGGATTTGTATCCAGAATTTTATGTAACATGTGCTTTGACCAGACAACAACGTAGTGTTATTGCCAAACTCAGATGTGGAGTTCTCCCCCTTGCAATAGAAACCGGTCGTTACTGTAAGCCCCCCATTCCTTTAAAAGATCGTATCTGCCCTCTTTGTAATATAGAAATTGAAAACGAAATTCATTTTTTAATTAATTGTGAATTTTTAGATGATATTCGATACAAACTTCTTAATGCCTTCAATTTTGATGATTTTTTAAATTCTGATTCTATGAACAAGTTTTTAACCATCATGATGTCTTCAGAAAATATTCCTTTAATTGCTAATTGTATTTTAAATATGCTCAAAACTAGACGATTTTACTTGTAAATATATCAATGACTTTTAATTTAATGTTTTTAGTTCGCCCAAAGATACTGTTGACTTTTGTTTTAATGTACATATTTTTAGATCGTGTCTCATAAGTCGATAACGGCTGGGTATTTTTCATCACTTTTATTGTAATTGTATGTTTGTATGTATATTTTGGATGTAATACGTGACACGTAAATAAAATAAATTATTATTATTATTCATATGTGTCTATTAGGTGAATACCTTGATGGGGTTCGAAGGTGAGCATTTTCTGCTTAGGGTAAGCAGGGATAAGCAATTTGATTTGTTGATCTTTATTAAGTTCTGATTAAATGAGAGGACACTTGTTGTATAGCTTTATTACACCGATACATTGACTAAGTTTGATAATCAACATTTTCTGCTGAGAGTAAACAGAACGATAAGCAATTTGATTGGTCGAGTTTTTGGAACACAATAACTCTCCTAATTGAGGCAGAATGTTCACACTTGGTGAAGAACATTGTCTGCTTTGGGTAAGCAGAGATAAGCAATCTGATTGGTTGATGCTTTGAGGCATGATAACTTGAAGTGATAGCAATGTAACGCAGACAATGACTAAGTTCGATGGTGCAAATTTTCTGCTTAGGCTAAGAAGCGATAAGCAATATCGCAATTTTATTGGTCAAGGCTTTGGAACATAACTCTGTTAATTGAGGTAGAATTTTGAACTTGATGTAGATGATCATTAGATGTCTTGACTACGTTCAATAATTAATATTTTGAGCTAAAGCTAATATTTTGAGAAAAAAAATGTTCAATTACTTAATATGCGTCATCTTATTATTTTGGGATTTCGTCGGGGGACATCAGCCTCACTGTTGGCTTGGAGGTTGTTTTTTTTTTTAAAAAATAGATAATAATTGTGTTGTGACTTCCAGAAAGGCTATGCGTACAATCAGGGGCTATGAATCAGGAAGTTACGATCCAATATGCGCAAATATCGAAAGGAACCAAAATGTTTGAGATATAAGCATGCAATTGGATTAAAATTTACTTAAAAAATCAGAATAGAATGAACAAGCTCTCGCGTAACGATTGAGCTGGTGATATTGGAATGTTACTACTACCCAGCTAGCAGTCTTATGTTGGGCCAATGTCGGCAATGGTTGGCCAGCGACGGTGTCGCACTTCCAACGTCGGGCCAACGTCGCATGGCCAACGTATGCCCATTCATTATTTGGCCAACACTAAGCCAACATTGGGCCAATGTCGGCAATGGTTGGCCAGCGAAGGTGTCGCACTTCCAACGTCGGGCCAACGTCACATGGACAACGTATCCATTCATTATTTGGCCAACATTGAGCCAACATTGGGCCAACATTGTTCACACTTCGTGTAAATAGTCACGCTAATTATCACATGAATTTAATGTGGCAGTGACTAAATATCATGCTAGTCCCTGCTGCTTCTATCATAGTCAAACGTGGCACGCGCTGCCCCCTTTTCGGACTTTGACTTGGAAAAATCAGCTGCAGAACCCCTGTTGCTGTCTTTTTGGGCCAAATTCGAGAACCAGAAGTGCCATAGGTCTAAAACTTGAGGCTGTGGCCCAGAACGGTCCCGCAAACTGAGCCACATAGTTCAAAGCCTCAAACCTCGGCCCCTTGGGGCTCTAGTGCCCCCAATGGTGCTATTTCAATCATTATTTTTTCTAATTTTCCCCTATCTTCCCCGGAACTAGTACTTGCGGCTACCCCCACTAAATCAACCCTGATGCGTCCCTTGGTGACCTTGAAATCTTCTGCCCGAGACCGGAAGTAGGTTAAAAGGCCGCATAATGGTCATTTGACCTTGACCTTGACCTCTGATTGTCAAACCAAGGTCACCACATGACTGCCAGTGGTCACTTTAGTTTAAGAGGCCGCGACCTCAAGGTCGTCAGATCCTGTTTAGGAAGAGCGAGTTATCTGCCCTTAGACCACATCGCTTTGATGCTAAGCTATTTGACTTTGCAGGGACATTTGCCCAAGAAATATCTTCCAATCGCCCCGGAATTTGGTGACCCGATAGACCGACCCGACATTTGTTCTTCATTTTTTAAAATCGTCAACCAAAAGTCGTGACCTTGACCCGCTAGGGGCCTCAGAAGTATTTTGGTTTTTGACCCCTAGCGGCCTGTCTAATAAAGTTAGGGCCACTGGACCTTGACCTTTCAACATGTCATCTTGGCCCACATGACCTTGGTAGGTCAAGGTCATCTGAATGGGTCAAGGTCACCCAAATATCTACTGACTCTGGTGCTCCCGGGAACAAGGTGGAGTCCCGGGTCCACGCGGCAAATCGAAAGTCATGACCTTGGATGGGCAATTCAATGGCCTTTCGAATGGGATATTGACCTTTGACCTGACCCTTGACCTTGGGATTGAAAAAGTGCCAAAACTTCATGTACCACACGGACTTTCACCAATAAAGGTCAGGTCAAAGTCGTGGCCCACAAGGTCATTTACAGGGTATCCCCTGGGTCAAGGTCATGACATTGCCTGACATTCCCTGCCCCCGCGGCAATTTTAGTAAAAAGTCATTCAAAATCCTCAGACTTTCAAAAAATAAACTAAAAGCGGAACTTTCAAAATGATACTTGGAAGAAAATGTTTTACTTTCTTGTCAGTAAAATAAAGGGCCCAAAATCCGATGACAGGTTTAATAAAACATTTTCACTTTCTGTCATTGAACACGGTGAATTTTTTGTGCTTTGGTTGCGGATGAAAACATTTTGTCGGGTCCCACCTGGCGGTGTGCGACATCAATCATTTATTTGTTTTATACTTTTGGGGAATCATAATTTCTTTTGATGGGTTAAAATTATTAGTGTAATAAATAGGCTATATATACTGGCCTACTTTTATGTTGTTTAACACACGTACACGGGTTCGGAATGCAAGAAAAGGCGTTATATTGCGTCCGTCAAGTATTATACAAAATGTATAGGCTAAATGGACTGTAAACGAGATGCCTGTATCGCGCCTAAATGTTACAGTTTTTACATCCAATTGACATAATAACCCAAAGGACAGAAAAGGGTGATTATAATGTATACATTACTGCGTTGCAGTACATGAGCGATTGCTACACACATTCAGTGCATAATACGGGCCTAAATCAGGAATTGTAATGCGCTTATAGCTCCTATAGAAATTGACGCATGATCTCTGGTATAGTTTTATTGGGTAACAACGTAGATTGAGATTTAATAACACAATATAAAATATAATACATCTTTACTGATAGAAAAAATTGGTGAACAGGAATTGGAATTTCATTGAAATTAGGCCTACTCGTACAATAGGCTAGGCTACATAAAAATGACATTTTTTCATTGCAAATATTTGAATAACTGCATATAATGTAGATTTTACAAAAGAATTGTTTGTAAGTTGTGAAAGAGAGCATTTTGAAATTATAATTATGTTTTTAATTTCAATTTGTTTCTTTGTTTAGGTCTACATTTCAATTACCGTATCACAAATAAATTCTGAAATGGGACTAATGCCAATGGGAAAGAATAAAAAATGAAACAATTTACACTTTATTTACGGTAAATATTTGACGGCGAGTTAATATAAAATCATGTTTTGAAATCAACCCTTTATTAATATTATAAAAAAAAATCAGAGAATAAATCTAAACCAAACTAAATCAAGTTTTTACGTCATTGTCTGGTCTATTATAAGCACGAGTTCTAGTTCTACGGTATACTGTACCGGAATATGCCGAGATTTGCCGAGTGATTTTACGGCAGCAATATTTATATAAATTTTGGAATGTAAAACAAACGAAGGAATTCTTATTTCTATAATTGTTGTAAACTGTGTGGAAATCTCACGCAAACAAAAAAAATCACCTCGCGTACATGTTTTATGACCAAATTGATAAACTGGTGCGGCTATGTATTTTACAGATGAGATTAACAGCTTAATGCTCTAATTAAGCTACGTTCGTTTCACGGTTTCGCGTAATCACGTGACGTTTCTGTAATTTTATCATCCGTTATAATTTAGCGCAATAATGTTTGATTTGGATACATGTAGGATAATTTCGCAGTAATTAATTATAAAAATGGATGTACCGATAAGGAGAAGTCCCAATGGCAAATGCAGCTATGGTGAGTATTTAAATTCTACTTCTAGATCTGGCTATTATTAATTTTCATAAATTTAAATTAATGTCAATGTGTGTCGTAGGGCCTAGTCAAGGCTAGTGCCCGCTTACGCTAGGGTAGTGGTCAGTGGTTGGCGGTAGACGGTAAAGCCGTTCTTTCTAACTAAAAAGTAAAGGTCACTGATCAACGATAAATATATAACAAAAACTATTTTAAAAATGATTGATAGTAAGTCCAATTTTACGACTAGGCCTACAACTACAATATTTACAATTATGATACATGTAATTATCACTAGGCCTATCATCAGTGTTTATCTTGACTAGACTAGGCCTATCGCCATCGGTATTCAGAACAGAAGTATGCCTGCCAGTACCTGCCACACTCTACAGCACTAGTGCCAGTGGAATTCCCTAAGGCACTAGTGAAAGCCTATCCTATATTCACATTTACATTGATCCCTATTTCCCTGGTTAACCAATATTTATTTTAAATTAATTATGTATGATTTTTGATATTGAATTTTATACATGACACATAATTTTTAAACTAACGGTTATACCCACCACAGGTTTACTTTGTTTTTCATTGACAGGCTAATTTTGAAAATCTTCAAATGAAGAATCTTGTACTTGATTTGTCTGTATATTATAGGCCCTAGTATAAATTTGACAAATCATACTGTTGTATAACTTATAGGCTAGCACAATACCGGTACGTAATGTATGGCACATGATGTTTATTCAATATGGTTTTGATCGTTTCATTTTAGGCCAAAAATTTGTATTACGATTATGGATGAAGAAAAGAAGATCAAAATTTCAATTTTCCAGTTTAATTTAATCAAAGGTTGTAGTACTAGTAATTGGTAAGTTAAGTAAGTAGATCTAAATATTGCACCTTCGTTCATATTACAATAACTGTCTTTATATTTGTTTTTGTACCATATGCTAACAAACAGCATTAGACACATTGCTTGTACTTCTGAGTGAGAGTAAAATATTCATCTGAAAATATTTTTTTTTTTTACATTGATAGCTAGACCTGGTTTGAGATCATTAAGCTATCTCATAATGGAAATTGAGCAATGTTGTTAATCATGATGTGCATGGTTCGGTTAATAAAGAACAAGAATTACATTCGATAAGTTTTCATATCTGTAGGCACTAGCACTGAAAGGGATTATTCCTGAAATGTATGAACAATCATGAACTACATGTATATATATATACTGTAAAACATTGTACTATTTCTAGACGGTTTATCATTTACAGTTGTTATTTTGCTTCAAATGTTATAATTTATTTACACGACAAGCCTATAATGAACTCTCTATATTCATGTAATCGAATGGCACAGATGTAAACGGATTAAATACAATCGCCATTTAATGATTTCATTTAAAAATCAATAGGCGCAGCTGACTATTGATTAACAATAATCTTGCTCCGATAATGAATGTGGTTTAATAACTTTTTGATTATCTATTTTGGAACTATTATAGCCAAAATAGCCAGCTCTTTATCTAAATGTTATGTACATGTATGTAGTGCATCTTTGTCTTTATGGTATAAGAATTTATTTTAAATAATTTTAAAACGCCCATATTTTCATGCGGAAGTATATTGTCGTCGCCCCTGACCCTGTCTGTCCATCCACAATTGTTTGTGAACACTCTACAGGTCACAGTTTTTATCCAATTTCAATGAAACTTGAAATATAGATTTATCATCCTAAGATCTCGGTTCCTTTCGAGATCATATTCCTGAAGCAATGGCCCGAGAAATCCCATTGCTGGATTTGCTTTTGAGGGAGTGTGTCTATTCTTCCTGTTCAATTAAATCTATCACTTGAGTACAGCAACATGACAGCCCTTTCGTTTAATCTCGGGTCTTCCCTAAAACTTTGGACAGTGAATGAGTGATTTAAGGTACATGTATTAGAAACAGTGGACATCTGTTTGTCTTCCTCCATACAGTAGTGTTTACTTTATGTCAATGTTGATAGCCTCGTTTGTCACGCAATTGGTTTTACTGCAATATTCTGCTATGCACTGGTTAATTGTGCATAATAAAATTATGAGCCATGACGTAACGTAATGTTAACATATTCGGTCCAATTTGACGCCCTGTTTTTAGGGTAATGCCTTTGTAACACAGTAAGCGATTAGTTTGGGTTTTTTTTCAAACAAGATTGGTTGTTAATGGGACCATTGACCAATCATAATTTAGACCAAGAATTTGCCCTCTTTCAAACAGTTAGAAGTGGGATTAGCTCTATTTAAATGGAACACTGCGAGGATTATGTTCAATATTGGTATGAGACTACATGTACCTATCTTATGGATTTTGATCCCTGATAGTACAAAAATTTATGTTTTTAGCTTGTGAACACTGTAGGGTTCACAATTTTTATCTGATTTGGTTTAACCTTGAAATGTATGTTAATAACCCACAGATCTTGATTTCTTTCGATATTCGCACTTATCGGACCGACCCGACCATAACTTCTCAAATTAAAGCCCCTGATTCAATCAGATTGTACAATAAATCACGTTTTTAGCTTGTGGACCCTATAGCGGTCACAATTTTTAGCCGATTTAAATATATCACCGTTACATTTGAATTTAGAAAAATTTAGTAAAATTGTACTGAACCTGACTGACAAAATGGCCGCCCCTCATCTGCAAATACGATGTACATGTAGTGTTAAAATATTGTGTATCAGGGTTGTGGACCCTCTGGAGGTCACAATTTTCATCTGATTTCGATCAAATTTGAAATGCATGTTTATAACCCAAAGATATTCCAACCCTCAGTACTTTTTCACGCATATCGGATCATAACTTCCTAAATTATGGCCCTTGATTAAACGAAAAATCACATTTTTAGCTGTATACATGTTATGTAGGTCATGGATACCCAAACTTAACTTCCTGGATTATGGCCCCAGATTGTTCGATAAATTGCATTTTTATCTTGCAGTTCTCCAGGGGGTCACAATATTTTTCCGATTTAAAAAAAACGTTTAAAGGGACCAGCCCGAATTTCAAAGAATCTGAAAATTACACGTTCTTGAACGTATGAAATTTAAACGCCAAAATATAGAGAAATGGTGTATATACCTTGTCTGAAAATTTCAGTTTAAAATATTGAGTAGTTTGGACGTGAATGCAAAAAAAGCTTAACTGGACACTAGCTCTTTTAAGTTTTTCTTTTAAATTGTTAATTGTTATGATACCAATTTTAACTTAATCAAAGGAGAGCTTTAAAAGTGAGTCAATAGGGTTAGATTGAAAGCTGCACATAATATACTCGTTTTATCCAGACACTTCTGTGTAATGCAAACAGAACACAAGTCTTCGGCCACCGTGCCGTACCGGCGATTGGAAGTTGTTTGAAAATGATCACATAGCTTGAAGAAGTTGCTCGGATCTAAGTTAGAGGCTATTAAGGGCTTTTCATACAAAATTAAGCAGTTTTAGCCCCCAAAATGTTATCGGGATGGTCCCTTTAGATACCGGTATATCACAATGTCAGGAAAATCGAAATGAAACTGCTTGACAAAATGGCCGCTCTTTGTATGCAAATTGTGTAGAAGTGTGTAATACAAGGGTGGTGGACCCTCTTAGTCTAGAGCCACTAAAGGTCACAATTTGTATCCAATTTTGATGAAACTTTAAACATACATGTATCTGTATTTCCCAGAGATCTCAGTCCCTTTTGATATTTGCACATTTCAGGCCATAACTTTTTAGATTATTGCCCCTGATTATACAAAATATTGTGCTTGTTTTTAGCTTGTTTTCTGTCCATCTGCTTAAGCGTAGGACGTTAAACCCCATTTCATTCATTCATTCCATCTCTTGCAAAATGTGAGGTGTCACTGGTTATTACATTTATGAGATATCCTTTTTGTGTCTAAATTATAGCAGTCTGCAGAAAACAGGGGCCATTGCCGGGCCATTCAGAAGCCAATGTCGAGGAAAGATTGAAGGCTTGGCTGTGCTACAGTGCGGACAGAAAAGACGACAGAAAAAGGAGGATCATGTAAAGAGAGGTATGTATTTTGAAAGTCTTTTTGATGTTTAAATTCTTCAATTTGTATTTGCTACTATTAGAAGTAAATGAAATGGCGAGATGTAATTAAATGTCTGTTCTGCTCCAAATAAAGACAGGCATACGCTATACAGTGTGCAGTGAGAGAAATTTTGCCTGGACATTGATCAGTGCTTTGGCTTACTTTTATATTGAATTCCAACTGCCAATTCCATGATCTAGGCTAGCAAGCAACTTAGCCAACTTGGCTCCTGAATGAAATGGTATAGATGCCTAAATTTCATATATTAAAATGACAGAATTATTAGAGTAATTTGTTGATATTAGACATAGATTTGTGGTAACAATATATTAATCTTAATAATTATTTATTTGTAGCTGTGGAAGTTGAAGATCTCTTTCCTCTGATAAAGAAGATTAGATAATGAGCTGGCAGTTCTTATTATAATAGTTAAAAACTAGTTAATATAAAGGGAATATTCTGAAAATTGTTTCACTCTAAACTGGCAAAAGTCACAAAACCTTATTTTAAACCAAAGTAGCCTTGATTGTCATTGTTACCGCTAAGTAACGATTAAGTAACAAAGTATTAATTATTCTTTTTTTGAATTAAATCATCAATGGCCATTGAAGATCAGATCAGATTAAAATCAAATCAAAATAGAAGAAATCAGATGGCATCAAGAGTTGAATATTGCCTTTTCATGTTAACTAATTAATTATTTAGCTACCATTTCAGCAATAATAATGTTTTAAATTTACAAATAAACAGTGATATAAAATATCTTTTGGAGCTTTCTTACTTATTTCCAGTCTTTCCAGGGATCAAAATTTGTCTTTGAGAATCACATGCAGGAAGTATGGATGCACAATTGTTGGAAGAGACATGTCAAGTTTCATATTGATTGTCCTTGAAACTGTTTTAGACTTGCACTTTCTTTGTAAAGCCTACCCAGAAGAACAATAAAATGAGTAGTGCTTGGGGTCCTGTTTTTGGTCAAAAGGCATTTAAATAGCTCTTATACTAAGCTGGGGGACAGGGGTGGGGGGTAACCTAATCCACCATTATTTTAATTCATGTCAAAATATTGATTTTTTTTTCAATTCAAATTTCTTTATTCAAATTTGTCATTTTTAAAAAAAAATAAAAACAGCATTTATGTGACATGAGTTGAAATAGTGGTGGATTTGCATAGATTAAGGTTGATTTTGCTTTGGTCTAATTGTGCTGTGGTGTTATTACATGCATAATGAGGTCTAAGCAATTTTGGAAGAGGGTGGTGAGGGTGTGCAGTATAGGGGTGGGGGGGGGGGGCTGTAATTTGGCCAACGTTGGCCCAATGTTGATCCAATGTAAGTTTTGCCAACATTGGCCTAACAGACATTGGATCAATGTTGGTCCAACGTTGACCCAATGTAAATTTGGCCAACGTTGGGCCACCGTTTTGCCAACCTTGGCCTAACAGACATTGGATCAACATTGGCCCAACGTTGGCCCAATGTAAATTTGGCCAACATTGGGCCACCATTGGGCCGACGGACAAAAAAACATTGGGCCAATGTTGGACAACCACGTTGGGCCAACGTAACTGCATACGTTGGGCCAATGTTGGCCCAATGCAGGACTGCTACCTGGGTAATAAATGGAAAGTCAAAGTCATCACGTTTATCGTACAGTTTAACACTAAGTTTATGGCAATTGTCAAAATCGAGACGCAGATCAAAGTGGGAAGCGTAATTGTCACTGTCAGTGGTGTTTTTAATTTCGAGCTCATCAGGATATATGAATTCTACATAATCACTACATTTTGGATTATTCAGTGATAGAACATCGTCGTGAAATTAAAATGTCTGACTAATCGTTCATTTGATTTTACAAGTGCCTGTAAACAGTATGTAATCGGCTTCGTAGGAATAGAAGAACAAGGGCCACAGTTGGTACCCATGGTGAGAACAAGGGGCACAGTTGGTACCCATGGGGATACCTACCACTTGCTGATAAATTTCCCCTTCAAATTCAACAAAGATATTATCTATTAAAAAATCCAACATCTGAATTATCTTGTTGGCGGTAAATTTATTTTTGGAATCACTATGGTTCTGAACAAAATATGTGGAATTAACAACTAAATATTGATATTAACATTTCCCGATTTAGAAGAAAAGACGCCGTGAATAATGTCTTTTAACTATGGAACGGTATCGCTTCCAATATTAAATGCTCTGCTGCAATGTCTTTTCCATTGGTTATATTATGTAAAATGTACAAAGTCCTAATACCGGTAATGATAAAGTTAAAATACTTCTAATGAAAAAGTTAAATGTAAACCGTCAGATGTTAAGCGTCAAATGACAAATGTTTGTTTGAAAATGCTTTTATTGACGTGTATACATTTCACATTTGCTCTCTGCCACATATCATTTCGACATAGCATCTTTCGCACAGCATCAACTTTCATATGCAAATGTAGGATATCACGTGCCTCATTAACATTTCTACGGAAACCTGGCACACACTATAACCACCGCACGATATTAAGCTGGAACACTAAATGAACTATCTAGACGACCGTGCGCAATTCTGACTGGCAGAAAATAATTGATAGATTCAAAGGGTCAAAGAAACATACTTTCCAATAATTTATAACACAATAACTAGAATTTCGTATTAATGCCCGTATTGTGACGGTCTTTCTATAAACGCAGTTGGGTACAGCCTAGTAATTAACTTTGTTCCATTAAAAAACAAAACAATATACAAGCATCGTGTCCAACAAATAAATAAATAATATAATTATAAAGAGAGGAATGACATAGAGAATCTTTGATTAAGCACCCGAATCTTTAGTTTAGGTTACCCCCTCCCCCATTCTTTCTTCACTTTGTAACGTTATACAAATATGAACGTGGCAAAAATGTATTCGCATGTTTGAAAAGAGCAATCAGTGATATATGGAATTTCGTATTTAGACCAGTATTTTTACTAAATTCCCCACTATAATGGTGTTTCCTACCACTCGAGGTTTTTCAAGGTTTGCTAATCTGAATGTGCCACTAAATTTTACATATTTTTAAGCAACAAAGTACGTGGTTTTAGTGATAGGTAGCATGGTATCAATTATTTCGGATCAAGACCCTTAATTTGACACTGGATACACCCCCCCCCCAACACACACACGAATTATGCAAGAGCTAAATCTGGCTATTGCAGGTCTTTCTTAAATTATTAATAGGACATTAATTAATATATTCAGACCGTAATCGACTTTCGATGGCATCGTTGGCCTCCGATATTTATTGGATTTGATTATGAAAATTCGATTGAACTAGAATAAAACCAAGTACGAACAATCCAAAGCATTAGACAAAACTCCTAAAAAAACGGTATAGGCAAAATAGTGTAATCTGGCAAAATAGTGTAATCATGGACTGTTCACCGTGTACAAAATACATATTTACCATTAGAAATGAACGTGCTTGTCACTAATAAATAAAATGATATCTGGAATATCGTATTTGGAATTATGGTAAAGTAAAGTACGTCCAAATCTTCAAGATAAGTAAATTTCTTGTCGTGTGCTAAGCTGATTTTCTGTTATAGTGTCGTGAATATCCTTGTTCTGGCTTTTTTTATATATTTTTAATTGACACGTATACCGTTACTACCACCCTGATAATGTCTACTACATCGTTAAGACAGTTCTTCACGTGCATTTTGCATACTATAGTTAATTGGCCAATCACGCTATTTGACCGACATTTCGCCTAATAGATTGGATGCAGCTGTGGCGCCAGGCAGGGTAAGCTTACTCTTCCGGACACCTGTTACCACTGCTTGTCGTGTATTTTGTACACGAGGAGCAGTCCATTTGCTGATTACACTATTTTGCTTGAATACACTATTTTGCCTAGAACGTTTTTAGGACTTCGAATTCTGTCTTATGGTTTGGATTGTTCGTACTTGATTTTTATTTTATTTCTACCACTGGGTGGGTTGTTCTGTCGGTGAATATTTAAAGTCCTCGAATGATTCATCAATCTCAACTCAACCGTGTTATGTCAAACTATTTGATATTTTGCATTTTTCACCACATTATTCTAACTGTTATATTTCTAAATGTATGTCTAATAATTGTAAAACCTGTCCTATTTTGAATAACAATACCAATTTTACTAGTTCTTTAACTAATAAAACTTATTTTACACGTGGGTTTGAGAAACTAAATTGCAATACCTCCAATGTTATCTACGGTATAGAATGTACACTCTGCGGGCTGATTTATGTTGGCGAAACTAAAGGCCCTTTACACTTACGCCTTAATGGTCATCGTCACAACATTAATAAGGGTAGTAACCAGATCCTCTATAAACATTTTAACCAACCGGGCCACTCTATACTATCAATGAGAGTGTCGACATTAGAGAAAATTTACCACCATACTAACAGCCCTACTTTGAGTTCTCCCTTTCGCAGAGACCGAGAGGAATATTGGATACGAACATTAGGTACTGCCACTCCTTATGGATGCAATGACCATATAGCTAGTATTGGGAATTTATCTAGCCCTGCGTGTAGCGATGTTAATGTCATGACCAATCTCGTTCCCAAAGTCAGCCGCGGGGCCGGAGGCCTCTGGGGCCAAAGACCGTCCATTATCTTCTGATTTTTTAACGTGTAAGCCCCGCCCATGCTGACCTCTGATTGGACAATCTTTTTTGGGTCTTTTTCTCGAAAACAAGATGTCGGATCGTCGTTTTGTTTGTTGTGAAATTATTCTTGAGTCAAAGTCAACTCGCTGACATAACAAAAGTGGATCCTAAATGTAAAAATTTAAGTTTTCTTAAAGATCTATTTTTCTACGCGTGTGTATATTTTTAAGTGATTCGGTCATCCAGACACTTAACATAATTACATTTCTCGTGACAGTCGTGTGATTCGGCCCTTCCGGGAAAATGGCTACCCAGTGTCACCAGAGAAATTTCTCTCTTCAAAATTTTTCTGGTTCGAGATTGTGTCATGACGTTATTCCCCAAGTTTCGTCGCGTCGTCGCAAACGCAGTCACGGACATCGTCGCTACACATCACCTAAGCTCAGCACTATATCATTGGATGCCCTTTTAGAAATTAGTCAGGAACCACTAGGGCCACATCCTATCCGTACTAAATTATATTCTATTCCACTTATTATTTTGAAATTGCTTAAAGCTGAATGTTTGAATTCAAATTGTACTGACCATGCATCCACTGAATACAGGGCTGTATCAATTGTTCTTGACATTGCCCACCGTCGTCTGGACATTGCAACTGAGTCTGATGCGTCACACACCACAAATAGTTCATTTCTAAAATTGAAATTTGCTAATAAAGGCTTTGATGCTATCGGATTAAGCCAAATATTACACCATAAACAAGTCACAGCACACATCCCTCCTTACTTCAAAACTGTTACTGTTCCTAGGATTTCCTATACTTATACTAAACCCATTGCATCCAAAATATTTAATTACAGAAATGCATTATCTGACATCAATGCAAAAGACTTATACAATAACACTCTGCCATGTTCTTGTTCTAAGTCGTCCTTCCTTTACCTGCCAACTGGACAAATGGTCACTGGCGATTTGAACATAGTCCAGAATAATAAGCTACGTGAAATTTTGTCCAAAGGACCCAAATACCGGGAACCGCAACCATTTTCATGGGATAAAAATTTCAAACTTATATGAATGCCGTGGAGGACTACGCTAGATCATGGGCTAAGAGGGAAGATGTTCTCTGATACTCTTTCTGATTGGATTAAGTCTATCAGTCGTTTACTTAAACGAAGAATATACATGCAACGTTTTTCAGTTGACACTAGACCAAAGTCTATTTTCAGTGATGTTAGCATTGTTGAAAATCTGAATGCCTTGCATGACAACTATGTCATTGTGTCAGCTGACAAAGCGTCAAATAACATACCGGGGTAGTGTTTATTTGTAAACGACATTATTTTGACTGTCTGTTCAAAGAACTTAATTTCGGGAAACCAATCGACAGCGCTACATATAAACGATCTACTTTTAGTAAGGATGAAATTATTTCCAATCACAAATCGGTACTCACTTCATTTGGTACTCCATGTGGAAATACCTATACAGATTTGCCCTTGTTGTATTGGATACCTAAATTACATAAACATCCTTACAAGCAACGTTTTATAGCAGGTTCATCCCGTTGTTCCACAAACCCACTTTCAAAGGTATTGACATCTATACTAACAGCTGTTAAAGAGGGTATTCAAAAATACTGTGACAAAGTATATTCTCGAAGTGGTATAAATCAAATGTGGATATTAAAATTTCCAAAGAATTACTTGATGATTTGCAATCTAGATCCCTAGCTTCAGTTTCATCTATTCAAACGTTTGACTTTTCTACTTTGTACACTAAAATTCCCCATAGTAAATTAAAAGCCCGATTGAAAGACATTATTCACAGTGTCTTTTCGATTAAATCGGGTACTGCTCGATATCAATATTTAGTTGTAAATTATAATTCTACATATTTCGTTAAGTATCACAGTGATTCCAAGAACATATACACGGCCATCAAGATAATTCAAATGTTGGATTTTTTTAATTGATAACATCTTTGTTGAATTTGGAGGGGAAATATATCAGCAAGTGGTTGGCATCCAAATGGGCACCAACTGTGCACCTTTGCTTGCTGATCTGTTTCTCTATTCGTATGAAGTCGAGTACATACAGATGCTCGTAAAAACAAACAAACGAACAGTCAGACTTTTTAATTTCACTTATCGATATATTGATGATGTTTTAGCCCTTAATAATCCTAAATTTAGTGATTATGTAGACATCATATATCCTGATGAGCTCGAAATTAAAAATACCACTGACAGTGACAATTACGCTTCCTACTTGGATCTGCGTCTCGATTATGACAATTGCCATAAACTGAGCGTTAAATTGTACGATAAACGGGATGACTTTGACTTTCCGATTGTTAACTTTCCATTTATTAGTAGTAACATTCCAATTTCACCAGCTTATGGAGTGTTTGTGTTTGAACTAATTCGTTACACGAGAGCTTGTTCCTTTTATTCTGATTTTTTAAGTAGATCGAGGCATTTGTCATCTAAGCTTCAACTACAAGGATACTTGCGCACGAAACTTATTAAAACCTTTAAAAGTATTATGGCCGTCATATTGATTTGTTTGGTAAATATAACGTGTCTCTCTCGGCTATTATTCTAGATATTTTTAATTGACACGTATACCGTTACTATCACCCTGATAATGTCTACTACATCGTTAAGACAGTTCATCACGTGCATTTTGCATACTATAGTTCATTGGCCAATCACGCTATTTGACCGACATTTCGCCTAATAGATTGGATGCAGCTATGGCGGGTGTGGCGCCAGGCAGGGTAAGCTTACTCATACGGACACCTGTTATCACTGCTTGTCGTGTATTTTGTACACGAGGAGCAGTCCATTTGCTGATTACACTATTGACTATGTTTATGCATCCAGTTAGTCAAATTGACGGCTAAGTTTTAAAAGCCGTCAATAGGGAAATTATAAAGTCGATCGACTATGACGTCATTCACAAATAAAATCAAAACGAGGCTGCAGATCTGCATAACCGTCAATTTGGGTGTTTTGGGGTATATTTTTCCTTTGTAAAAATATTCCGAATAACTTTTAAAATTTCGCAGGGCCAAAAATATTCTAATATTAACGTTATTTTTCATAGTAAAACAACTTTTTGCGTTAGTATTCTCCTTTAAGATCAACATTTCCAATTCAAGAAATTCGGTCCTCACATCCTTCATTGCTATGTAATATCTTATGAAGTAATTTTCTTGGTCATATCCGAAATATGGACCACATTCTATCGACAAAAATTAAGAAAAAACTCAATTTCTGGATTGGATAATAAGCTTCATCTAAGAGAAAAGTTTTGCTCGAGGCGGTTTATAGTGCTGCTACCATGGGCGAATGATTTGGTGTAACGGAGAAATC
Organism: Patella pellucida; assembly: GCA_917208275.1. Lineage (NCBI taxonomy): Eukaryota > Metazoa > Mollusca > Gastropoda > Patellidae > Patella > Patella pellucida. Next base: position 73,402,115 of record OU795039.1, read on the forward strand.
TGGCTTAACCGGAATGATAGTAGTTGGCCATTTCATAGAGAATCAGAGATTTACTATAGGGAAAGCTCACCAACTTTGACTTATGATTTCGCATTGAATAAAAAGAGGTGGCAGAGATTTTATTTTTTTAATTATATATCAGGGTGTTGAGCTCTGTATAAAACCATTTCGATATTTTGACCTACCCCCCCCCCCCCGCATCATAGGAAATAGAGCTAACCTTCGAAGGTGTATATTTTCTGTTTCATTCGCCATGGTTCAATTTTGCGGACATTATCATGGAGAATAGATGTGACTTTATGATCTTTACATTGGGGCACCATTTTCATCCAAGCCCATAGAGGTGTATATATTGACTAGAGTGTATGGTGGTCACGTGATCGCGTGCCGACTATGGAGGCTGGCGGCCATTTTACAACCGGGAGGATTTAGCCTACGTTGGCATATACCAACATGCCGGAGAGTTGTTGTTGTTTTGGTTAATTCAATGTCAGGCGAAAAGGGAGGGGATTATCATTTTATAAGTGGGTATGATAAGTTAAAAGGGAAGTAGTGATTTAATAGATATAGTAGGCTACAATCTTAATAATTGTGTAAAATAGTTTAATAAACACGGCGAGAAGACGTCGAACACTTGAAGTTTGAGGCCGGTAACCGGGCGGGTCTATTCATCTATATAATTAGTACTGATACTTTTATTATGTAATAATTACAAGGTCCGTGTGATTAGCGAACTTCTAAATTGATGTATATTTAATTAGTATGGAAATTGCGCATATTATATATATACACACATCTGTCATTGTACGCAAAATATCGCAGGGAGTAAGTCGGCTTATTGGGGTGGAGTGTTTAGTCACAGACATGCACTCACTGGCTAGTAGTTGCTTTGTTATCGGTTAGTTGTACTCCCTCGGATTTAATTAATTAAGTCGACATTGTGTACACAGATACAGAATATCAGTTTGTTTCTTTTCTTTTTTCTTCAGAAACCCCACTTAAAACCCCGAACTAGTTTGTTTTGTTTTTTTTTTGGGGGGGGGGGGGTAAAGTTTTAATAACAAATAACGTTAAAAAACACTCTCGGATTTCCGCAAACACCCGACAGACAATTAATGAGCTGAAGCTATATCACGTGACATGATGTAATAGTTGATCTTTAGACATTGATTTCGCCCAGAGTGTTCTTCCGTATCAGTACCGGCGAATTAGAAATGCGAGGAACAACGGTGACGATGATGGTTCGGAACATTCTAGCTACAATAATGATATATAAATAGGCACTAGAACTAGAAATTAAAAACAGCATAGACACACCTTCACTTGTCTTATCCTTCCTATCACTAGCCTAACTATCACTCAGTCCTTCGATTCGCAATGACTTACGGCTTTATTGCGGCCCTATTGGTGTCCACGCTTCATCGGAAAAAAAATATATCAGATAAAAACTAATAATTATGGTTAGACACGAGAACGTCGCTAAAAATGGGTCACATCGTCATCATACAGTGATAGGACCATGGTCCAGTACGGCAGTAGGGCCTTCGCTCACGCTAAACAAAAAGTAGTATCACGCTCATAATTTACAAAGTTACATCGAACAAACTTCTTACATGATTTAGTACTATTTATGATCGACTGCAAAATCATCGAAATAGGCCTACGCAAGACGCTTCGAAAGGGGGATAGTAATTAACAATAGTATTCAACTCTAAGCGGTGTTTACATTTCGTTGCATAGGCGTAGGAGACGGGGGAAAAGGGGGTGCATATGCCCCCCTAAAAAATTATTTTCGGGCAATGAAAAATTCGGCGACCTTTTTTTTCTATTACCGTTTAGAGAAAAAATACAACTAACTTATTTCTGTGAGATTCAAACTGCCCGAAAATTATTTTCTCGTCTTTTTTGTGTCCACTGCATGCCCGAAAAAATGCCCGAAGCTCTCTTTAATAGGTATGCCAATAAAACGGTATTGCCCGAAAAACGGGCATCGAGCCAAAAAACGGCAGTGAAAACTAGCGGTAAAACGCGTTGGCGACCGTCAAATAATCCAAGGAAACCGGGCATTTCTAGTTTTGCTTCCCTAACTATCATCGAGCCCTAATAAAACACTAATATTACTAATTGAATATAACGAATTTGGACTGAGTTGACTATGGATTAAAACATTTTGTCTGGAGCCACTCGACTTTGTGCGACATTTTTTCGGGCATCGGTTAATATTTTGTGAATACAGATGCAACAGTCTGATTGGATGGTTGGAATTCAGAGTAGAATTTCGGTTACAAAACCATTGAATAGCAGAAAACGCATTTCGGAGATTTAACTTTCCATACCGCGCGACGATTGATTTGTTGTTTGGAATTCGGGTCAGCCATGCAGGCTATACTGGACCAAATTGAAGTTGCTGTATTCACAGACTGGAATAGCAGGAAAACGCGTTTGCAGCAGTTACATTTTCAAAATTTTCTACTAAAGGTCCCGTCTTCGTGGACTGTAAACGATTGATTAGAATTCGAGTAAGCCACCTCAATTAGGTTATATTCGACCACTTTGGAATTGTTTTGTTCACCCACTAAAATAGCAGGAAGACGCGTTTGCTACAGTTAAATTTCAAAATTTTCTGCCAACGGTCCCGTCTTCGTGGACTGTAAACGATTGATTGGAACTCGAGTCAACCACCTTAATTAAGCTATATTAGACCACTTTGAAGTTGCTTTGTTCACCGGCTGCAATAGCAGGGAAACCTGTTTGCAGCCGTCAAATATTCCAAACTTTTGCTTGGAGGGATACAAGGTCGTTGCTGTCTTTAAACCCGAAAATTTTTCGGGCATTTAGGGTTCTGCCACCCTAACTGACAACGAGCTCCTACGCCTATGTTTCGTTGCTATCGTTACATAATAGGTTTCTATAGATAGATTTTGAAAGCTTGCCGGTTTCGCCATAGAATGCACAGAGTTTTAACAGAAAGATAAAACAGCTGTTATATCTTTATCGACATAATAAAGTTATTAAAATTGCACTGATCACGTTCATAAACAGATATAACTCGAAATTTTCCGAACAAGAATTTGAAAGAGAAGCGTGTTTGTTTTGTTGACATCGCCTCGTTGATCGCTGTGTCCCGACTCAGACCTTTTCTGCGTGTTGTCTCGCTTGGAAATGTAAAAAAAAAATGACAGACGCTTCCCGATTTATTGTTGGTGCTATTAGTATATCCCCAAGCAAGGCAATTGTCTATGGTTATGCACCCAGTTAGTCAAATTGACGGCATATCAGCTCAGTTTCAATAGCCTTCTATAGGGAAATTCACAAAGTCGATCCACTATTACGTCACTCACGGAAAAAATCAAAACGAAGCTGCAGATATGCATAAAGGTCAATTGGGTGTTTTTTAGTATATTTTTCCTTTGTAAAAATATTTAGTGACTTTTAAAATTTCGCAGGGTCAAAAATATTCTAATATTAACGTTATTTTTCACATTAAAAAAACTTTTTGCGTTTGTATTCTCCTTTAAGTTTGTCTTATTTTTTGGTGTAAAATTTAATATATCGCTGTATTTTTCAACCAAAGAGAAATAGACACCAAATCATGGAAATTGAAAACCATATACCGGTAGGCCTACCAACGCCTTACTAGCCCTTTTTTATATTTCCCTTAAAAAAAAAAATATCCCCATCGACATCAGATATTATTCTAACGGTAAATGATAGAAGTCCTCGTTATTTTAAAAATCTATTTTATTTCTTTTTTGGGGGATCACGGTGGCTAAGTGGATAAGGCGCTGGTTCGCTAGCCTGGAGGTCGAGTGTTCGATCCCTGCATAGGCCGAGAAAGTTCATCTCGATTTTCCGGCGTGATTTCCCCTTGTCAGTGATGCAGAAGGAGGGCCTGACAAGGACAGCTGCCTAGTCGTTCGGATGGGACGAAAATCCGAGGTCCCGTGTACACATTGGAGTGCACGTAAAAGACACCTTGGCAGTTGGAATTCGATATAAGAGTAGGCCGTAGCGCCGCTGCCCGGGCAAAAAAAATCCCTCATAACACACTGTATGGCGTATGCCCGTCTTCAATTAGCCCAGGTTAGGTGCTTAAGCGTAGGACGTTAAACCCCATTTCATTCATTCATTATTTCTTTATTTATCTACTACGAAAACCTCATTTATTTTGTCTTAATTTTTTGTACAATTTAATATACCGCCGTATATTTCAACCAAAGCTACTAAGGCCTTGCTAGTTCTGGGTTTTTTTCTCTTTTTTAAATAAATTTTTTTCCCATCGGCATCAGATTTCATTCTTCTGCTCTGGTAAAATGATAGAAGTCCTCGATATTTTAAAAATCAATTTTATTTCTTTATTTATAATTTATCACCTGTATGACGCTATAGTTAATATCATTCTGTCAATCAAGCACTCCTTTCATTTTAAATCGTTCAACAAATTATTTAGATCTATCCAAAATAAAGTTTTATGTGACGTCCACTTTGCTCAATTAATAAAATAAACATAATTTCGTCAGGTATGCATGTACAATTAACACCATGCCACCCAAGGTATTCATCTTCATCATGATTTACTCTTAATAATAGTAAAGCCCCAAAAATATGCCAGTGAGTTGGCCAAAACGATGTTGTTTTTAGGACAGTAAGGTAAGGCCTTTCGACCATCATTTTTTGGTTGATACTGTTGAATTATAACTGTTTTTTTAATGGACTTTTCCGCCCTCTGTCAGACTATTCCCTTTGTTTACATAGCGTTCATCCGGGCACTTCCGTCATTCTTTACCGGTTAAAACATGGCGGCCGGTTTCCAGTGACGGCACACGGCGATAACGTTACGTCAATGGGGATCATGTGACCACAATACACTCTAGTCAATATATACACCTCTATGTCCAAGCCCTAGGCTCGCCAGAATAATTGGCTGAAAATTACCCCAAAATAACCTGAAAATAGGCACAACTGGCCAAACATCACCCACAAGCTGTATCTCAATAACGGTTACATTTTTAGATCGGCGCATCGTGCTGTAAAGTAGTCTGGAAGAGTCCATATAATTTATACAATATTTAATATTTAAAAATGTACATTGAAGTTAAAAGTTTTACTAGTTCCACGTTGAGAATAGTTATTAGTACCGGAACTTGGGTTTTAAAGTTGTGAATATATTATCAGGATACTTGATGTACACTGGAAACCTTGCTGCTAATAATAATCGCAATATCTTATGTAACATTAATAATCAGGTTTATATCTTGTGCACCGGCTTAACTTTAAAACACAAGGTTCGTTTCGAAACAACAGGTTTTGTCGCACCAATGACTGGCTGTAATACCACTTTAGGTTCAAAGGCAGGGTAATAATGTCAGTAAACACTGAAATTATTATTATAATAAAAAAAAACAAGCACGAATAATCCAAACCATAAAACAGAATTCGAAGTCCTAAAAAACGTTATAGGCAAATGGTGTATTCAAGCAAAATATAGTAGTCATCAAATGGACTGCTGCTCGTGTACAAAATACACGACAAATCACAAGAAGCTTAATTAGGCTCCCCAACTGACACTGGTTAAACAACCTACTATAATATAATTAATTTACCAGAGAAGGCGTGTTGCCATCCTCGGTTACCCAGTGTACACATTCCGTTCTACTCCACTATACCCTGGGTTAATCCATAGGGATTCCACGATTTCAAATTATCTGCCCTGGCTGATTGTGATATTTTTATCGTCCAATCCCAGAAAGCGTTACTTGGAAGGGAAATAAACGAAGGGAAGTAACTCTCATCTTTTTTCAACAAAGAATACCCCAACATGGCTGCCGAAGTTCGTTCTTGCACACTTTGCAAATATGTAAACAAGTTGTATGACGTAAAAAACGTCGCTAAAGGGTCTTCGGAAGACTTATTTGTAAACTGTTCTTTGATTGGCTCGTACAGTTAAACTACATTCTGATATTTTGAAATCGTGGAATCCCTATGGATTAACCCAGGGTATAGTGGAGTAGAACGGAATGTGTACACTGGGTAACCGAGGATGGCGTGTTGCATGCGCCTTGCGCCATGATAAATCCCACGCACCATATTACGATACGTGACCAACAGTCGTCGCTAGACAATTTAAAAGATTGTTGGTTCGTTGATGTCCCGATCGACATTGCGGTGGGACTGAAGGAATGAATGAATGAATGAAATGGGTATTAACGTCCTACGCTTCTGCACCTAACCTGGGCTAATTGAAGACGGGGGGGGGGCTGAAGGCATAAATACATTTATTGGTGCGCAGGTAGTACGTGGGTTAACTACTGTAGCCCATCGATTTATTGGTTCACGGCTACGAGGGTGAAATCGGCTAATTGCGTGGAACGAAAATGGCACAGTGCATTAGTGATACAAGTTCGTAAAGGTAAACAAACAAGTGAATCCATTAACAAAGAAAGGCACCTTCTAATACAAATACTTTATAACAAGTAATGCCCTACATGTGTATGTTCCAAGTAAAACAATTTAATAATAATATAGTGGATGTGTTCCCGGGCCGTAACACAGCCCCTTCCAAATCCGGGTTTGGTCCCCAAACAGGTAGGCAGTAAGGTCAAGTGTCACTTATCTTTGAGCATGGCTAAACGGACCTGGGCTATTTGAACAAGTTTTGGAAGAATGAAAAATGTCTGTGGTTCGCCTACAGGGCGCAATTCTTCATGGATTTTCTTCAAACTTGGTATACTTATTCCTCATACCCTAAGGAAGATCCCTATTGTTTTTAGTGCATGCCCGACCCCCCGGGGCAGAGCCACGCCCATTTCTAGTATTTGTTTGTCGTCTACAGGCCACATTTCTTAACTTATAATCTTGAAACTTTGCATACACATTCTTTGTACCCCAAGGAACATCCCTATCGTTTGGGGTGCATGCCCAACCCCCAGGGGCAGAGCCACGCCCATTTTCTTTTCGTGTGTCTTTGTGTCGCCTACACGGCGCAATTCTTCATGGATTTTCTTCAAACTTTGTATACTTATTCCTTATACCCTAAGGAAAATCCCTTTTGTTTTTGGTGCATGCCCGACCCCCCGGGGCAGAGCCACGCCCATTTCTAGTATTTGTTTGTTTGTCGTCTACAGGCCACATTTCTTAACTTATAATCTTGAAACTTTGCATACACATTCTTTGTACCCTAAGGAACACCCCTATCGTTTGGGGTGCATGCCCAACCCCCAGGGCAGAGCCACGCCCATTTTCTTTTCGTGTGTCTTTGTGTTGACTACAGGGCGCAATTCTTACTGGATTTTCTTCAAACTTTGTATACTTATTCTTTATACCCCAAGGGAGATCCCTATTGTTTTTGGTGCATGCCCGACCCCCCGGGGCAGAGCCACGCCCATTTCTAGTATTTGTTTGTTTGTCGTCTACAGGCCACATTTCTTAACTTATAATCTTGAACTTTGCATACACATTCTTTGTACCCTAAGGAACATCCCTATCGTTTGGGGTGCATGCCCAACCCCCAGGGGCAGAGCCACGCCCATTTTCTTTTCGTGTGTCTTTGTGTCGCCTACAGGGCGCAATTCTTACTGGATTTTCTTCAAACTTTGTATAATTACTCCTTACATGATCCATATTGTTTTTTGGTGCATGGCCGACCCCCAGGGGCAGAGCCACACCCATTTTCTTTTCGTATGCCTTTGTGCCGCCTACACGGCGCAATTCTTCATGGATTTTCTTCAAACTTGGTATACTTATTCCTTATACCCTAAGGAAGATCCCTATTGTTTTTGGTGCATGCCCGACCCCCCGGGGCAGAGCCACGCCCATTTCTAGTATTTGTTTGTTTGTCGTCTACATTCCACATTTCTTAACTTATAATCTTGAAACTTTGCATACACATTCTTTGTACCCTAAGGAACATCCCTATCGTTTGGGGTGCATGCCCAATCCCCAGGGGCAGAGCCACGCCCATTTTCTTTTCGTGTGTCTTTGTGTCGCCTACAGGGCGCAATTCTTACTGGATTTTCTTCAAACTTTGTATACTTATTCCTTATACCCCAAGGAATATCCCTATTGTTTTTGGTGCATGCCCGACCCCCCGGGGCAGAGCCACGCCCATTTCTAGTATTTGTTTGTTTGCCGTCTACAGGCCACATTTCTTAACTTATAATCTTGAAACTTTGCATACACATTCTTTGTACCCTAAGGAACATCCCTAACGTTTGGGGTGCATGCCCAACCCCCAGGGGCATAGCCACGCCCATTTTCTTTTCGTGTGTCGCCTACAGGGCGCAATTCTTACTGGATTTTCTTCAAACTTTGTATAATTACTCCTAACATGATCCATATTGTTTTTTGGTGCATGGCCGACCCCTAGGGGCAGAGCCACACCCATTTTCTTTTCGTATGCCTTTGTGCCGCCTACACGACGCAATTCTTACTGTATTTTCTTAAAACTTAGTCTTTACACCCTAAGGATGATCCATATTGGTTTTTTTGGTGCATGCCCGACCCCCAGGGACAGAGCCACGCCCATTCCTTGTATTTATTTGTTTGTCGTCTACAAGCCCCATTTCTTAACTTATCATCTTAAAACTTTAAATACTTATTCTTTGTACCATGAGGAACATCCCTATCATTTGGGATACATGCCCAATCATGCCCGACCCGACCCCCAGGGGCAGAGCCACGCCTATTCCTTGTATTTATTTATTTGTTTGTCGTCTACAAGCCACATTTCTTAACTTATCATCTTGAAACTTTAAATACTTATTCTTTGTACCCTAAGGAACATCCCTATCATTTGGAACATCCTTATCATTTGGAGTAGGCCCTACGTTCCCTACCCCCAGAGGCGAGCCACGCCCAATTTTTGTATTTACAGGTCGCAATTCTTAACAAAACCGCTCGGTACTTGGCATATGTATTCCTTATTGCCTTAGGGAGTCCACTATTGATTTTGGTGAATGTCTCAACCCCCAGAAGCAGAGTCACGCCCACTTTTTGCCTTTGGAATGTGAAAGGCACAATTCTGAATGCATTATCTTGGTATACTTTTAAGTTATATCTAAGGACAGGAACTATTGATGTTGATGCATGACCCTCAACGCTAAACAAACCAAAAGCCTAGCCTTTTTGACAAAGTACCTTTTCGATCAAAGCAGAATTGGAATGTGGACGTATATTTTAGCGTTAGCGTTATGTTTAAAAAAATCGGGGTCACTTTACAGCGTCTACTGGGTGGGGTCATACTTGTTTTCCCCAACATTCAACACGATACGATTGAACAGCATTTGTGTAGCTTTGGTTATTTAATACTGTTATATGTGCCCCAATGTCCACTAGCATTGTGACAGGTAGACCCTCAATTAAAGTTGGCACAAAAAGATCCTCATCTCCATATTTTGAGGCCCTTATTGAGAGGTCATTGGTTTCTGTTATCGTCGGGGTCTAGCCTCTGAACTCGACGTCTGCCCGTTTCCCGGCTTTATACCTATATTTTGGCGCCATTCTTGAGAATACTTTGGTTTCTGATTCCCCCTCCAAGGCCATTCTCTCCTATTTTGATCTATATATCATTTTGGTAATCATTTATTCTGTTTCTTTCAGATTGAGAGTGAGAAGTGGACAATCAAGCCAAGGCTTAAACTGGAGTGTCACCAACCCTACATGGTTGGTACGATGGAGAAATTCCCTACGTTTTCGACGAAATCAATATCGATACTAATGACGTTGATGACGATAATGAATCGGATGAGGAGTCATGTGCACGCATGGACGTGAATATCGAGGAATGTCCATCACAAACCACAATCGGTTACCCTGAAGTTGTAACGAATAATACTTCCAGTTTGTGAAAATGTTCGCGATTATATACTTGTAGATTGTAAACTCATGGTGTGACATATCACTCGTTTAACATAATCGTTAATTTTGGATGAAATTACTTCGCCAGACAATGCAGAATTGTACTGCATATTGGAAATAACATTAGTTTTGCCCCTAATCTCAGTGCATCCTTTTTTCTTTTCGTTTTTTTAAAGTTAAAACTGGTCTATTGACAGTAATAAGTAATATGATACAGTAATATATACATTAACATACAAGTTCATAATGATGTAAACACATTCAACTTTACAATCAGTTCATGATATTTGTGAAATTAACAATCGCTACAGTACGAGGGAGATCAGTGACTTAGAAGGAATTTCCATTTTTCGAAATTGTCCTCATCTATTTGCGGCGATGTACCCTTCTTTAGTTGGTTGACTGGATGCAAGTTTTGTCTTGTAAATATAATATTTGGTCAATATTATTGCATGGTTCACCAAAGACAGCTCAGGTTGGTTTTTGAAATTGCCGATGTTTTCGTGCCCATTATAGTATCCAAAATGGTTGACAGGAGACGTCGGGTTACTAAAGATGTGACTAAGGGGAATTAACAAAAACAACCATGTTGGGACTCTTGACAATACAACGAAGATTTATTTCTTGAAGAAATCAATCATAATAATATAAAAAAGGTGGAGGTAACAACCCTGAAAATACACCCCAAAAAAGGCAAACGTTAATAAATTTTTTACATTAAGTTGATAAGGATGACGAGGCTTATAACATGATCTAGGCCATTCCAGGGCCCTCATAAATTCACCTGCACATGGGGGATTTTAATGGAACCGGAATGCCCTGATAAAAATCCACGAGGTTGGGAAGGCGACCTCAACCATGTCACGTACAAGCACATGATCCAGAACGGACCATATGATCCAAAGATCATGTGTCAGACCACTTGGCCACCCCAAAGGCCTTAGTGTGTTAACAAATATCTACATAATCCAACAATGTTAAGGAGTGTTTACAAACATTAATTGCTGCAGATGCCTCATGTCCCTGTACAGTACTTGAATACCCTGTGACATTTACATGTACATAAAGTCGAAAACCTAACACCATTATAGTATTAATGATTAATTGACTATTAATTAGGGGTTCAATTAATTGTTAAGAATTATACTTAACGACTAACTATACGACATACACAACTTGCACACCGGTAACCTGCCTATTTAAGCCTGTATACTGCAAATTGCAAGCACATGACAAATGATGAAACAGGGGTCATAGAAGAGTTGTCTCCCCTTAATCATAAAACACATGGCTTTCATAATTTGTCTTTACATATGACTTCAGGATAAATAAAATACTGTCTAAAAACACATTTAATCCTTATCAATAAACAATCTATTTAGAAGACAACAATTGCCATACAACCTATTACCAATTCTGCATAAATATCAACAAATCTGCCATAGGTCAAAGATCGCAAACAGCGCGGGACATTAGTCAAATGATCCTTTGATAAATGACAATATATCAACCTTATATTAGAGGAATTGCGCTACAATTATAAATCTACATGTACAGATCTTTATTAATAGTATTAGAAGTGAATAGAATATACAAAATAAACATTATTAAATCACCTCTGACTGAACGCTCAAAAACAGTTGCTATCAGTTTGTTTGGGTAATAAAATGGCGGACATATAAAAGTGAGGCAACATGTGATAATTGACTGGACTAATCAAGACTATTGTTTTGTGACTTTTTGACTTGGTCACATAGATACCGTTGTCTTTTCCAAAATTACATTCATTGAAGGCCATAGATTCTGTGAGTATTGACAGTGTTAAAACAAATGGTCGATCGTTTCAATATTTGATTGACAAAAGTCACAAAAGAGTGAGGAGACCTTTCCTATTTTAAAAAGTTCAAAGTTGGTGTAGATTATTTGGGTGTAGAACATTTCTTGATTATTTTACCTCGGTGACCTTTTAGTTACGTCATAATTTGATTAATTGTTTTCACAAATTATCCCTCGTCACTTATTCAATGGTTCAGCTGCGTTCCAACAAGAAATCTGCGACAGACAGCTTCAGAAGTTGCTAAATTCGTTAGTCAGCCTTCATTTGACCTCGATACTTCCTGAAAGCTCCCTCATGCTTTTCGGATAAATACCCCCCCCCCCTTCTCCCTCCGGTCTATTTGATTGACTGAGCAAGATCAGATATACTTTCATGCCTGCTTAGTTCTAGTCTGGAGGGTGGCCTTAAATATTTCAGACCTATTGGTTGATATTTGGACAAGATTATCATAGTCCCTCCTTTGCTTATGGGTTAATTCATTTAGCAGAGACCTCGTACTTCCGTCAAGACTGCTAGCAAGATATTGGGACTAAGTCTTATAATCCCAGCGATATTATTCTGATATGACTTCAAACTGAGTAAGGTACTCGTCCCGGTCCGCAACTTGGTGGTCTCATCTTAGTTGAGACAGGCATATGATTATTTGGAGTATTCTCCCTTGAATGACGAAACCTCTCTGGGTACATCTCGACATGCCAAACTACTACTACGTAGCTGAAGTTTATATCTGTAGTTAACTCATTGCATGGATTTGTTAGGGTGGGTGTTGGAGCACAACAGGTTTGTCGTGAGGTTTTCAATTCATTCACCTCGGAACTAACCTTTTCAATTTATAAAGGCATATGTGATAGCATATTCGTGAAGCAATGGCCCAAGAAATCCTTCTCTGGCAATTGCTGGAATAGCGTCTGTTTCTTGAACTTATGCGGGAATGTGTCTATTCTTACCGTGAAAGCTATCACTTAAGTACAGCAACATGACAGTACTTCGTTTATTCTGGGTCTTCCCTAAAACTTTGCGCAGAGTATGATGTGATAGAGAGTTTTCAGTAACTCTAGTATAATTTGTCAAGATATTTTCTAAAAATTGAAGCTTCTATTTGTTTCTCTGCAGATTGGAGAACATCAGCTACGACAAAGTGTCATCAACAGACTTACCCAAGACTTCCATACAAAAACCTCTTGAGGCAATACTATCATTTAAATTCTGGTGATAAGGTACAGATTGCTTAAACTTAATCTCGGACTCGCTCATATCAGACAAAACGGTTCACCAACTACAGAACTTTAAAAGATCCCACTTCTGACACAAATTGTTGCGCGACCAACCCTCCGGCTGGCAACCAACGTATTTGCGGGCATTCTGTAGCTGTACGTGCAACCCCAATAGCCAGGACACGAATAGATAACAGAGTACTTCAATTAAGAACAACACACACTTTATTACATAAATAAATATAATAATTAATACAATATTTAAAATGTACATTGAAGTTGAAAGTTTTACTAGTTCCACGTTGAGAACAGTTATTAGTACCAGTACTTAGTTTTTAAAGTTGTGAATATATCAGGATACTCGGTGTACACGATTCAGGAACTTCTGGATTGGTACCGTTTTCCCGTAAATAAAATATCAATCCCAAGAGAATTTTCCCCCTTTAGTGCCAAAACCTTGCTGCTAATAATAATCCCAATATCTTATGTAACATTAAAAATCAGGTTTATATCTTGTGCATCGGATTAGGTTCAAAACAAAAGATTCGGTTCCAGGCACACAGATGTTCACAGTAAAACAATAAATAATTTAATAAAATATATAACATGATGGGTGTGTTCCCGGACCGTAACAGTATCTAATCAGAAAGCGTTATATTATGATCGGCAACTCTCGACATGGGCCATTCTATTTAGTGGGGCGGATATGTGAAATGGGCGTGCTCTTCCGGAAAGAAGCATGAAGATTTGGCCTAAGGGGTTTGTGGGTATGCTAATTTCAAAAATAGCGGAACCATGACGTCACTCCAACCGTTCCCGCCAATGTCTGTAAGTGTGCAGATTTCACTGATCTTGATGTCGATACCTATGCTTTATACTTTACCATGATTTTCCTTGCTATCACCATCATCTAGTCGGGATGTTTATATGTAGGGGCATTTTGTTCAATTCATGAAAGGCAGATAAAGTAGTGGCCTAAGACGAGTAACGTGCTGCTGATTGGTTTATGTGTGTTCAACCGTGTTCTTGACACAAGAGCACAAATATCCCAGTTGGTCGGTTAAACACGTAACTGTAGCACATGCCCGAGGAGCGAGTTTGTCTTTTGGACACGGTGGGTGATTGTCTAGATGGCCATCACTTGTTTCTGAAAATAGCACCACACTGCTATCTTGTTAAATGTATTTTCTCTGAATATGTCGGATTTATAAAGAAAGTTCAAACGTTTATTGAATAGTTTTACAACACAATCGTTTGCATATATACTATTCAAAAAAAGTAGGGGATATTTGATTTTAAGTGTTATTAAAGTCACCTAATGAAACTGACGAAGAAACAAATGACAATATGAAATGAAGTTCAGATTCATCGATTTATTCAAAATGATCGTTAGACTAAGGCACAGACTGACCATTATAAGGGGAAAATGATAACCGGGGTCAAACAGCAAAGTTACCACAGCATCACAACAAAGTCAGTAACGGGTAAATCTCCCTCTGTTTGCCAAACAAGCATTGATCCGACGTGGCATACTCCTAATGAGACGTCTAAGGTCATTTTAGTCCAGATTGTCCCATTCCTGTTGCAACGCAGCAGCAAGTTCTTGAACGTTGTTGACGTTGACGTAACCTCTGTCCAGGCATGTCCCAGACATGCTCGATTGGGGAGAGGTTGGGACTCAGTGCTGGCCAAGTTAATAGGGTGATGTTCTGTTGTTGGAGGTAACCTGTAACGATCTTGGTCCTGTGACATCTTGCGTTGTCATCCTGGGTGATGAAACGGCGGCCATGACGTCGTGCGAACGGCACAGCGTGGACTGCCAAGATGTTGTCCCGGTAGTACTGACCTGTAACACGCCCTGCAACAACATGTAAAGCCATTCTTCCAGCAACAGTGATGTCTCCCCACACCATAACAGAACCACCCCCAAATCGACCATGTCTGATGACGTTAACGTCTTAGAAGCGCTCGTTTCGACGACGCCACACCCTACTACGTCTGTCCAAAAAATCAACAGTGAACCCTGACTGATCTGAAAACATCACATTGCTCCAGCGTCGATTATCCCAGTGGGGATCACGCGAGGACGTAGGGCGCCAAGGTGACCCCTATGCAGTCGATTCCGAATCGTCTGGTCACTCACTCTCACACCAGTGTCTGTTTGAAGACGAGCGCTGATCTGATTTGCCCTGATGACACGATTTCTCAAGACCAAGGTACGGATAAATCGATCCTGGGCTTGAGTTGTCGCCCTTGGTCGACCTGAGCGTGGTCTGTCCTGTACAGATTGTGTATCACGGTATCTGGACCATAGCCTGCTTATGACAGACTGATAAACATTTATCGTCCGCGCCACAACCGCCTGTGTTGTGCCGATCTGTAGCATGCCAAGGGCACGTAACCTTTTATTTTGGGTAAACCGACGCATATCAAAATTTGTTTTCTGGTCACTAAAACAATTAAACTGATGTTTCCACCCTGGAATTCAATGCCACAATGACTATAACATTCAAAGTCAGAGTCGTGCAAATCTTGGGTTGAACCCCCATGATGACCCCAAGCATCACCTGCATTCCATGCGGTAGATATTGGTGCGTTTGGGCGTCACATGTAACTGGAAATGTTTCTTCTGTTAGGTTCTATAGTGACTTTTTCCGTAGTCATTTGCATATTTTAGTATTACGCCCCCAAAATCAAATATCCCCTACTTTTTTTAATAGTATAAAACATGGTGATTGACATGAAATGCGGACTGTTTGTGTTTGATCAGTAATAGCTAGTTTCCACTGAAACGGAACATAAATAATTCTTGATATCCGTTTAGCAAAGAAGAAATTGCAAATAATACATCTGTTCGATTAGAATTATGACGAGTTTTAGAAAAACTACGAAGGAGAACATAATGAGTCTTTGTACGTGTTTTACTGGATTCCTTGATCTCCAAAACATAGGTATGAACATCAAGATCAGTCAAATCGGCGCGCTTACAGACATTTTATGGACGATAACATGTTTTATTGCAGCCGTTTTGAATGTCTCGAATTTTGGCGGAAGCGCACAACTCGACCAGAACCTGTTACTTATCCGCCCCACTAATTAGTATGTTGAGAACAAAGATATTGAAGTAGTCGAAAATTAACAAATATTTAACAGCCATTTCTTCGACCATAAATGTATTAAGGCATTTACCAGTTGATGCGCAGAAAGATTAATGTTTAAATGCGCTAAACCTCTACCTCAATATTATCGACATTGAGAACAGAAAATACAGTTTATTTCAACCAAAATAGATGTTATCTTGCAGTAAAGACATAAACATTTTACAATCGTGTTTTAGGGTACTATTTTAATTAGAAGACCTGATGACAAAATATTATTCCATTACGCGGTCCGACAGATACAAAGGTGCGACTAAAATAAACTTGTATAATAGACTAACACGGCGCAAACAACTGACATTAAATTTGAACGTCTCGTGTATATTTCACCTAACATAACTGATTAGTAATTTAAAACCCCAAATTTCGTTCGTCTTTATTTAGGTTCCAAAGAATATAAAATGTACTTGTTTAAGATCAATGTTGCCAATTAATAAATTGCCACTTGTCCGATGATATAGCAGTGGTCTTTGGACTTACATAAATTAGCTAAATGCTGCATGCTAGGGTGAATCCGATATTAATTAAAAGTAGCATAATAGTGAATATTACGAAAAGTGTTTTGTCGAACAATCTAGCTACGTCTGGCCAGTGATTACAATTACCAGTGTCGCAAATTTCACAGCAAGATTGTTTTACATCGGTGGCTGGCATCGCTGAACTACTTATATCCTCTGTGTTGGCTTTCGAGCCACTATTGGCGCTGTTATACGTTCTCTTCAGAACAAATTTCAAAGCTAGTGGTACTTCAGATCGTGGACTTTTGCTGTGAATACAGATGCTTATCGCATTACAGACAACACCAAGAAAACTCATCCCAAGTAACAGCGTCACATAGATCACTGAAGAAAGAAAAAAAGATTATTGTGTTAGAAAATCTAATTAATTGCTAGTTTCTTTTTTCACAAAAACTGATAATAACACCCCTGTAAGGACACAGATTTACGCTATTTTAACATAAAAAAATATTTGACAGTTTTCCTTATAGGTATCTTCATTACAGCGAATTTAAAAGGATGGTTGCACCGTTAAATATAAAATATATTCCACACAACAACTATATTTTTATATCTCACCAAAATTTTGTAGTTTATAACTCACCAAAATAGGCAACTCTGTCGGATGTCCTCGGCAAGTGGTGGTCAATACTACTTAGATATACCGTCAATGACAGCAACGAAGTTATAGAAACTGTTAACTTTTCTCCACTCTGTGGGGGCACTAGCAGACTAATTCCGCCAAAAAAGGAAATAGTCGCAATAGGCCCTACCACGTTTAACATATAAAACGTTGATTTACGACGGAGTCGAATTGAAAATTTGAATACACTAATTGTCTCATATTGACTTCCATCAACTTCAACAGCTTCTTGGGTAACACTGCAGTCGATAACCTCGAACTCTTCATTGGAAGTCTCAAAATTTGTTGTGATCAATTTCACATCTTGAACATTCAGCTCGTCGTCAGTAATGGTCCATGATTCAATGTTTATGCTGCAAGACTGGGAATCGACAGGAAATTTGACGACATCTAGAAGACAACTTGTAGTTAAATGAAAACTTGGTTCCCATGTAGTATAACCAGTATAAGAAACAACAGCCCTGAGATCGTCACTTCCGAACATTTTGTAAGCTTGTATTCTGAAACACATGAGTCATCTATTGAGACATGTCGAATCTTCCAAGACTTACAACATGCGAAAGTCGCCGCTAAGCCATGTCGACGTAAAATGCACCGATATCGTATATTGAATATAGCGGCGACTCTTTGTCTCGGGCGTTTAAAGTTATGTCACCCGCGTAATTTGCAATAAGTTTTCAGGATATATCTGAAATATTTGTGCCAATAGAGTTAAGTAATCGTTAAAAGGGACAAAATAAAATAAAAGATCGGGCATGCCTTGCCGGTGACGTTCGTGTTTTAAAAGTCACGCGCCGCTTCCAATACGACGGAAAAGTCGAAAAGGGTCGCATATTTCGTTGTGCTTGCTTGCCTTCGAGTTTCGTGTTACATCTGGAATGACGATCTAAATGAACACCATCTCTGCGGCATTTATTGACAATAAGCTAGTCTACGCCAAATAGGTGAGGCCAGAATAGCAAGTTATTTTATTAGTGTTAGAGTTTGTGGCTAATTGAGTAAGGTGCCGGTTCGCTAGCCTATAGCCTAGAGGTCGAGGCTTCGTTTCAGGTGTTGGCCGAGAAAGTTCATTGTGATTTTCCAGCGTGGTTTCCCTACATCAGTGGTGCAGGAGGAATGACCTGGCAAGTTCGAAAAACCGCGGTCCAATGTACACATTGACGTGCACGGAAATAATTTCCGCCATAGCACACTGATTGGCGTATACAAGTCTTCATTAGCCCAGTGGGTGAAGGGTTAGAAAAAAGGTTACACTATGGAAAATATATTAAATTTAAACAATGAAATTATGGTCAATTCTATTGACTATATACCTTTAAATACATGATAAGTAGACAATTATATAATTCATATGAAACAAACCGTAAATTGTATGTGTTACTTAAGTATTACCTCTTAACTTACAGTAGCCAAGTCTTGAACTCCATGTCATTTCAAACACCACTTATTGGTCAATTTAAATCAACATTGGTGTTGTTATCTTACCGTGAAAAGATGGGCTTCTGGTATTCAATATTTAAGACACGGCGAGCGCCATTTGTAATGAACGAGTCGGTGAGCGAGGCTAAACATATCCGACAAGGGGAGACTACCGGGATAGACTGGAATAACCATACCCCTAAGATTGGCATTCATTTTTCAAACTTCGCTTATTTCGCAAATGAAATGAAATTGGGTCCGACTGGTCTTATGAAGACGGAAATACGCCATACAGTTTGCTAGGAGGGCAATTTTGTCCGGATATGGATCGTTTACTTGCATGTCAATGTATACACGGGACCTCTGTTTTCCGTCCCATCCGAACGATTAGACAGCTGTCTTTGTTAGGCACCGCGTCCTACACCAATGATAAGGGAAATACTACGTCGGAAAATCCCGATGAACTTTCTTGGCCAATACATGGATCGAACCCCCGACCTCCAGGCTAGCGAGCCAGCGTCTTACCCTATAAGCCCCGTGGCCCCCTCGCCTATTTCGCCGAATATAGCATATTAGAAGTTTCAGTTAAGCCAGAAACGATTGAAAGTAACCCAGAGCCCTGTTTCTCAAACTCTAATGTTTCCCTAATCCCCGCTCATGGAAGTTCTCCATTTTTTAACATGGGACTCCAATAGGGCATATCTATGGAAGGCCATTAGGTCAATCAAATAAAAAAAAATCACATGAACTAAAGTGTTCTAACTAGTTAATTTTAAGGTCGCCCTTCACTGATTTATCGGACCCGTCTTCCATTAGCCCAGGTTAGGTGCATAATAGCAGAACGTAAAACCCCTTTTCATTCATTCATTCACTGATTTATCGGAAAGCTGGGCCAACGAAGTAATGTTATATATTACGGGATCGGCGCATGCAGATCATGCTTCCATTAATCATTCGTTATTCCATGCCCTTATTAAACACCATTCATTAAGTTCATACTCTCATCAACTTTATAGTCCGTTTGATATAATGCATTAATGATTCAAAGGTTTAGCGAAACTTAAAGATGACTTGTTTAAAAAGGATATAGACAAAACGGCGCTAATCCAAAACGAGAAAAACTTACAAAGCAAACAAACGGAAACAAGACGGACTAAAAGGTAATAAAATTTACCTAACTATACACCAATGGGTTCTTATTAATAAATTTACATTATGCAAGGGCTAAACCTGCCTATTACAGACTTTTCTGTAGGACATAAATGTTATATAAACTATTAACATGTCAAGACAATAATCAAGTCCCAGTGGCATGTCTGCCGTTGATGATTACCCATAAAATGGTTAATCGAGACTTCCGCACAGTTTTTAATTTTCTGTTGAAATGGAAAAACTCACAAAACTGTGTAAAGTACAAATAAACGAAAACCGGCTAAAAATAAAATAAATCAAGAAATTGCTCATTCGGTAACATAAAATAAAAATGGCTTTGACCCAGCTATTCGATAAATCAGTGCATCGCTACCTTGAAATAAATTACTCGTGCAATTACAAGACACTTATAATAAGATAGCTATTATACAAGATAATCAGAATTTGTATTTCATTTGATTGACTCTAATGGTCTTCTATACATTACCTCTATCCCGTTTGTGATTGCACTTTATCGAGGTCAAAAGTAAGATGTAAAGTGTTATCTTATATTTTAAAAAATCTATTTTTGTGTCTAAAATATCATTATTTTTCATTATTAAAATCCTTTCAAATTTTATACAAAAAGCACAAAAACTGAGATTTTTTGTGGTCAGTTTTTCAGAAATAATTTAGTCAAAGACACTGTCGAAGCAGTATAATTGAAAGCCATATTTGAATTTGTTTCGGGTGTCACTGGTGTTGTCTGGGGACTCCACTGACGGCACTGTGTAATTTTATCCACAGTTGGAATGACAATAATTATCTCCCTTTTTGACTTAACAGTTCGGAAATGAGTTACAGTTATTAAATTATTCCATAACTATACCCCAACACTACTTTTGACCTCGCCTAATGTACATAGTATTTCGGATTTTATATAAAAATAATATGTATACTTCCAAAACCAAATACCTAAAGTAACACTATTACAAGCAAATATAACGATACGTACGAATTGAAAGCCAAGAAATCCGGGGTCCACATTTCTTTTTGTTGTATATTAATATAAGTAATTCCGCCATATTCTTTAGGGTTCCATCTTAGTTTTTCATTTATCCATGTCTATAAAGATTAAAATTTACACGGCAGATTAAGATATCTTGCACAGTCTTCGACATTACAAACACGACTTATTTATTCGTCAATTTACATCATCATTGAAGTTGTTATATTATACCGTGAAAAATTGGGGTTCTGATATCCAATATTGAAGACAAAATAAAAATTTCAAAATTGCCACACGAGAAGGCTTTCGCGTGACAGTTGTATAACGCGACTTAAGCTGCGTTCACACTAGGGCTTTAACCTGCATTGAATTCAGAATAAAGTCTTATTCCGGACTTAAGCGTCACACTCAATTCGAGCAAACCGAACTGAATCTGAATTAACGAATCCGTATATTTTCCCGAATTCAACCCGGAACAATTATTCTGAACGGTTTATTCGCAGTCAACGTGATTTTCCAGCGTGGTTTCCCCATGCCAGTGTTGCTGTTACAAGACCTGATAGCTGTAGTCGTTCAGATGGGACGAAAAACAGATTTTCCGTGTACACAATGACGTAAACTCAATCCGAAAAAACTGTAATGTGACGCACCACTTTTAATGAGGGAAAAACCAATCCGAATTCCGGAGGCCGGTCTCCGGAATTCTCATCGAATGCGCATGTAGTGTGAACGTAGCTTTAGTGAAATGGGCTAAATGCATCCCAATAGTATACTACCTGTATAGACTGAAATAATCAGACGCCAAAGACTGACATTCAATTCAGACTCTGCACGTTTTTCGCCGAACATAACAGAAACGATTGAATGTATATCCGTTTATATATTTCCATATTACATTTATCATATCCGTTGCGACCCATTTGTGTACATTTCTAGGTTCCAAAGAATAGCGATTTCGTTTCTTTAAATTGAAACTATACACATTATATGGAAAGCAATTCTAATTGGATTTGTGTTTCTACAAGGGTTCTCTTGTCGTTTTCAAATAGAATACTGATACAGTCAGAAAGAACAAATTGTATTATACACTACGTACAATCGAACCACGAGTGAAATTCGTATTAATACAATAGTGCATACATATTTACAGGATTTGTTCAAGCTTGTGAGCGCGATAGATCTCAGGTGTATTAGAGGATCGAATTTGTTTAGCATCCCAGTTATACCCCCATTTCACTGGGCTGCGGAAAGCTGCGGTACTCACGGACGTCCGCGGAATGGCTTCTACGGAAGAGCTTCGGCACATTTACGCTGAAAAGTGGAAACAAATTTCCTCGGAAAATATCCATTTCTCACACTCTCGGAGTACCTTCGGAACAGTAACGGTATCTTCTGTACACATACGGGTAAACTACGGTACAAATTATGGCGAAGCGGCGAAGAAACTGCGGAACATTAAGGAATGCGCCCGGATCGTCACGGAAGATATTCGGACAACTTGCGGGCTACACTCGGCAATGGTGAAAAATACGCGGGATAACTGCGGTAGCTGGTGGTACTAATTCTTTTGGCAAGGTAGAACTTCGGAATGACTGCGGAACAAGCCCGGACCATCTTCGACAACCGCATTTCGTCTCGGACCAATCGCCACGTACTTGCGGAAAATCGGTAAAGATTAAAGGATGACACCGGATTCCGCCGATAAAATCACTGTTTTGGAGGCAGAAGCACGGACTTACATCCCCATTTCACTAGACCGCGGAAGACTTGCGGAAGCAAAACCTCAATTATACCGCAAAGTACCGTATGTCTTTCCTGTTGTACCGTATTGTTCCGCTAGAAGCGCAGTGAATCTGAAATCATTCCACGTCACCCGCCGCCTTCCGCGCGCCCACAATTTTCCGCAAACGTTCTTTTGAACATATTGAAAAGAACGTTTGCGGAAAAATTTGTTCGTGCTTTTCCGCAGTTAAACCGGGACCGATCCGTAATATTCGCAAGTTTTCCGCTGTTATTCCGTATACAAACGCAGTTGCCGCAAGTTGTCCATGGTAAAATGTGCTTTCCTCTTCAAAACAGCTACTTTATAGACGAAATCATGTGCTCTTTAACAATTTTTCCGCAGGTACGCCTTGATTGATCCGAGACCAAACGCTGTTGCCGAAGATTGTCCGCACTTGTTGCGCATTTATTCCGCGTAGAAGGCCAGCACTCAGCGATTATTCGACAGTTCTACCGTGCCAAACGGATTAGTATCGCAGTTATTTCGCTACTGCTAAGTGTGACCCGCAAATTATCCTTATGTCTTCCGTGCTCATTCCCACGTGTTCCTCAATTTCTCTGTGATTTTTTTCCCGCAGCTCTGCCGTCGAGGTAGAAATATCTATAAAAGGAATACCTGCGATATACATGCGGACAACTTGCGGCAAATACGTTTGTATACGGAATAACAGCGGAAGACTCTCGGATCGATCCCGGTTGAATTGCGGAAGAGCACCGAAAATTTGTCCGCAAACGATATTTAAAGGAAAGTTCGCGGAACAATTTGGGCTCGCAAAAGTCGATGGACGACGAGGGATGACTACGGATTCACTGCGTGCGCTTCGTAGCGGAGCCATACGGAATGAGAGGAAAGACTTGCGGATCTCCTTCCTCAAGTCTTCCGTGGCCCAGTGAAATGGGGGTATTATCCTTTCGGATAAGCAGTTGTTTACGGATATCTTTCTTTTCAAGACACAGCTGGTGTGTATGCTTTTATGTACACTTTCCGTCCCAATCTTTTTTATATAAAAGTCTGAAGTTTCTCTAAATCGTTATGCAGAACAAATGAAAAGGCTTGAAACAACATCCTTTAACTGTTTTCCTCGTAACTAACCGTTCATGTGCCCCCCCCCCCCTCTTTTTTCCATTACATATATCATTTCGGTTAAATACCAATACCGTTGTGCTGAAGATTTGTCATGTCTATACTAATGCGAGAAGGCTTCACAGACACGTTAACTACCCATCTAATGCTGGCAAGTCACGTCGTCTAGTCGTTCGTATGATACGAGAAACGTCTTCTCGTTTATATAATGTGTGTGTACGGGAAAGAAACACGGGCAGGTGGAATTCGATGAAGAATAGGCAGAAACGTCGTTATCCGGCCCAAAATCCCTAAGCGCAATGCATGACGTCTGTACGTCCGTCTGCATTATTCGGTTAGTGCAGAAAAGTAATATCATTTCCCAAGATGCTGGCTCTCCACTAAAAATAGTAAATATCTGCAAACTATTTGCAATAAATTTACTACTGACTGATAGGGATTCGATACTAGTGATGCTTTCATATCCGTGGAAAATTCAATATGGCTGCCGCAACACCCTTCATATCCGTGAAAAATCAAATACGGCTGCCGCAACACCCTTCATATCCGTGGAAAATCCAATATGGCTGTCGCAACACCCTTCATATCCGCGGAAAATCCAATAATATGCTTGCCGCAACAGCGTTGGCCGCCGCAACAGGCGTCGGCACACCACCATAAGTGTACTGTAGATATCAGAAATTTAAAAATGGTTGACATATTTCTATTTCGACGAGAAGCCTGATATTGCCCCCGTGTGAGAATAACACAACTGGTCTGCTTCCGTAATATATTGTTAACAGTCATGGCCGGATTCACCTTGTGGGGGTCCGGGACATACCAACTGTGTGGGGGCCCCGTTGTTGTTTGTTCAAATTTTTCGTACAGACCGCGGATCGTACTACATAGTATGTATTCCGCCCCCTTGAGTACTGGTACTGTTTGGCTTTGTCCGGGATGAAATATTAGTATGACCCAGAATTGTGGGGGCCCCAAACATTTGTCCCACTTTGCCCCCCTTGGATCCGGTACTGTTTAAAGTCTTTGTTAAGGGTATATAATCTCTCAAGGGTTACTCTGGGGTTGTTTTAAGGCTTTTCATTTGTTCTGCATAACGATTTAGAGAAACTTCAGACTTTTATATAAAAAAAAGATTTGGACGGAAAGTGTACACAAACGCATAAACATCAGCTGTGTCTTGAAAAGAAAGATATCCGTAAACAACTGCCTATCCGAAAGGATAACTGGGATGCTAAACAAATTCGATCCTCCAATACACCTGAGATCTATCGCGCTCACAAGCTTGAACAAATCCTGTAAATATGTATGCACTATTGTATTAATACGAATTTCGGAAAAGAGGAGCTAACTCAAGATATGGATAGATATCGTCTTCTCGTGGACCTTATACTTTATACACCAAATGTGAAATTAAAAATATGTTAACAACTGTAGCATCTGCCCCGCTCATCAGCAAATTGTTGACGGGCGGATGGACGTATACAAATATGGTTTACTTACTATAGATAGCCACCCTATTGTTGAAAGAGTTTGCTCCACAGTGTCCTGAAAAGGTGAATTCATATCATTTGGTACAGCATATAATCACGAAAAGAAGCATCTCGCTCGCTTCTCTATTTATTAACTAATGAAAGTGCAAGCTTTCAATCTGTCGTGAGTGGGATAAATAATTTTATTTGCCGATGCTTAGGAAACGAAACTTGTGGTAGGTCTTTATTAGTTACATCCCTTGACTTAGTTCGATGATCCGCAATGTCTGCTAAGACTCGTTTGATTGGTTCAGACTTTTGGAAGACGATATCTTAAATTAATAAACTCGGGTAATAGTTTGACCATGGGCCCGAGTAGGGTAATAAACAATTTGTCATTTTGTGTTTAGGCTAAGTCAAATGGCTTGACGTTTTACAAAGGATGAATGTACAATTAATTCCTTGTTAATTTGGAGGTTAAGGCACGTTACAGGTTGTGTTCGAATTAGTTGGGATTGTTTAAATAGTAATAAAATGAACGTCGCGCATTAATTATTCACATATTTTTACCTGCAGTATCACAACATGGTAAATTGCTTGATTATCAGTTGTTTATCCAGTGTACCATTACAATTTTGATTGAGAACTTTTCTTTTAAAATGCTTATGAAATCGTTAAAGAAGCTAAACCTGTAATCGGGAAAATTTCTTTACAACTGCTAATGAAATCGTTAAAGAGGCTAAAAATTAGGTTAAAAATTAAAGATTGAACTTAGTTGATATATTGTGTGATATAAATGTTAACATACCAGTTTCATCAATCGAGCTAAATACATGGTCATATTAATATCAGTTCGTTCTGACTGATTTAATTTTGGTCGAATGTTGCTGGAGTAGATCGCTTTTCTAAAAATGTCTTCTTTTAATCTGTAAACATCCTCAAACGTGTGACACAAAGTAGCTGAAATAAATGAAAACATAAGACAGGTGCTTGTCGGGTCCACTAATCACCCAACTGTAACACCGTTCATCCATATCCGGGGTCTGATAAGGACAGTGGTCTAGTCGTTCAGATGATACGGGAAACCGAGGTCCCGTGTACACATTATCATGCACGTAAAAGATCCCTTGACAGTTGTAATTCGATACAAGAGTAGGCCGTAGTGCGGCTGTCAGGGCAAAAATACCCTCATAGCACACTGTATGACGTTTGCCCGTCTTCATTAACCCAGTTCGGAACAGAACAGTATGACGTTTACATGTGAGCTTAAGTGATCTGCAGTTGAACCAAATGCAAAACGAAAATGAGAAAAAGAGAACTTACTAGTTAGAGATGACCCGAACAAAAGTGTAATAAGAATTATAAAAGCCATTCTGTCTTCACAAAAAATCATTTCCGCGATACTTATATCACACCATTGCGACTGCCGATAGCTACTGCGACGTGGTCTTTAAAGTCTGTTAATTGCGCGATCCCGAGTTTTGTGTACACATCTAAAAACGTCAATATTATTCCTGTAGCTAGCCCGGCGGAGTGTGGGGCGGGGGCTATGGGGCCTTTCCCCTCCCCCCCCATAAATTGACCGCAAGTATTCTTTTTTCTACAGGTTATTGTGGCCCCTGGACACTCGCCTATAAGGACCTAGGATGGAAGCCCCCCCCCCCCCCATCCACCAAGATTTGCTTCCGCCGGCCCATTTTAATTACTCCCATTACTGGTAATATCTTATTTCTAGTTCCCCAACAGTGAACATTGGCTGATAATGGCACACTCTAGAAGGGTAGATTCTGCGGCCCCTAGACACTCGCCTATAAGGACCTAGGATGGAAGCCCCCCCCCCATCCACCAAGATTTACTTCCGCCGGCCCATTTTAATTACTCCCATTACTGTTAATATCTTATTTCTAGTTCCCCAACAGTGAACATTGGCTGATAATGGCACACTCTAGAAGGGTAGATTCTGCGGCCCCTGGACACTCGCCTATAAGGACCTAGGATGGAAGCCCCCCCCCCATCCACCAAGATTTACTTCCGCCGGCCCATTATAATTACTCCTATTACTGTTAATAACTTATTTCTAGTTCCCCAACAGTGAACATTGTCTGATAATGGCACACTCTAGAAGGGTAGATTCTGCATCTGTCTGTTTATGACTACCTTCAACGAGTTGATTACTTTGCCATTTTTGAGTGTGCAAGCTAATAATCTTTATAACAGCGGTTGGTAGGCAAGATACGCCCATATTTTGCAAGAGATGGATAGAGAATAGGCTAAAAACAAAATCGATTTTTTCTACAATCATGGGCCATAATCCAGAAAGTTGTGGTCTTAAGTGCGCAGCTGAGATCTTTGAGACATAAAAATATTTTAAGTTTCCTCAAAATCGGATAAGTTTCCTCAAAATCGGATATTTGCGTACGAGGGGCGGCCATTTTGTCCGGCACTTTTAGTCCGATTTTCACGAAATTCGACAGAAACCATAATAGGGTGTAACGGTGATATATTCATGTGAATTGTTTTTTTTTTAAATTAGATTTTAAAAATTCACCTCTATGGCGACCACAAGCTAAAAATTGTGACCTCTAGACGGTCTACGAGGGGTGGACATTTTCCCGGCAGTTTTAGTCCGATCTTCACGAAATTCAAACTCCACCGGCATTACGGTGATATATTCGAACGGTTTGTTCATTTAGATTATAAGTGTGGCCTGTAGAAGGACCACAAGCTACAAATGTGATTTGTCGTACAATCAGGGGTCATCATTCAAGAAGTTGCGACCTGATGTTTCAAGTTTCACTAAAATAAATGAAAATTGTGGCGTCTAAAGTGTCCACAAGCTAACAACGTGCAATTTTTTTCGCAAGTTCTTTCAGTATCGTCGGTGCGATGTTATGTGGGCCTGATGCTTTATTCGGGTTTAGGTCCTTAAATAATATTTAGATTCCCACTGTTTTGATGTTGATTTCGGGCGCAGATGCGAACTGCTTGGGCATTTTGAAGCGGTTGTTGAATTCATGTCTTGTTTATTTCACATTTCTTGATGAATGCTGATTGGAACTGTTTATTCACTATTTTTGCATGGTCAGTCACTCAGAATTAGCTAAATGCATGTGACAGCCTTTTCGGATAAATATCTCTAGAGTATAGACTTTGGTTCGTTGTATTAAATACATAACGCAAGTTAATTAAGTTGGCCGCCATTTTGAGAGAGTTATGTCTACCAATACTGTATTTCCCCACTGAAGCAGAACTAAAAGATGAACTAAAACAATGGATGTCAAATGGGCCCTAAGCACGCAGACCATGGCAGGTTTAGACCCGATGCGAAGGTAGTTAACCCATAATCTGCCTTTAAATACGAATATAAGATTCAACTTCTTTTCGGAACGAACACTAGAAACGAAGACGAATCAACTACAGTACCATACCGGACAAGATGATCAAATAGAAGGCGATGATAATTAATCATTTATATAGCGCCGAATATCCAACACGAGTGTTGCTCAGTGGTGCTTTACAAACACAATCGTAAAATCCAAAAATAATCAACTACACAAACATAATACATTTTACACACAGAGACAAGCGATTGTAGCACATATAAAACACTCAATAAATAAATCAACACTGGAAAGCACTCTGGAAAAGGATG
The DNA here is from genome assembly GCA_917208275.1 of Patella pellucida. Lineage (NCBI taxonomy): Eukaryota > Metazoa > Mollusca > Gastropoda > Patellidae > Patella > Patella pellucida. Next base: position 73,430,865 of record OU795039.1, read on the forward strand.
GTTTTAAGGTTTTTTCGAAAACTAGTTAATGACGATACATTTTTCAGGGATTCACATAAACTATTCCATAATTCAGGAGCAGCATAGCTAAACGCTCTTGTTCCTGCAATTGTTTTATTTTTGGGTTTAACAAGCAGGTTGCTTGAAGATGAGCGCAGTGTTCTGGATGGAGTATATGGGATCAGGAGATCTTTTAAGTATTCTGGGACAAATTCACAGTTTTAGAGTTGAATAGGCGATGGAACCAGACCCCAAGAAAGAGTTGCACCACCCTGTTATTCAACCCAACTAATCGACCAGACCGACAGGAATAACTTATACAAATACATTATCTAGATTCTATGTTTATTTGTCTAAATGCTCTTCCGTACTGATGTTTGCTTTGTCAAATGTTCGTGTAGTACTGTACGATATGTGCCTGTCTGTTAAATGTCTATGTTTGTCTCTATTAGCACTTCTTTTTTATAGCACTTGTTATTAGAACTGTTATCGTCATGGCATTAATTCATCTACTCGTTCCGTACATAATAGAAATATTTAATAATCCATTAAATTATATTCGCTAATGAACGTGTAAATAAGTCACGTTATTCTGTGTTGCTATCCTCATAAGCTAGAATGTTATTTATATCATTTTACTGACTTTTTTCTCCATTATATTTCATTTAGTCAAACATTGATTTCTTTCATATATGTAATTCCAGTTGAATTACGTATTTTGAATGTTTACAGGTTTTGATAACTTGAATTATTGACTTATTTAAGCATAGGCTACTAATACATATTTGGCAGTCATAGTTATGTTGTTTGTTCACGTGTAGATATTCGAAAACCCTTTTTGAACAGTATCAGTGCTTTTTAACTGTAAAATATTGTTCAAGCAATTATATTTGTTACTCCATGTTCACTTTGAGCTCAAATGTGTTTGCTGTGGTTACATAATATGCGGGATAATTAATATTTAATGTTCACTTATGAACGTAAATTGCATATTATGTAAGCTTTAAGAGCTAAATCAATTACACATATAAAGTGATTTACAAATAGTGTCTCTTCACAGCCATACGAGTGTGCCCCTCCCCCCTCTATCCTTTTATAACTTATGGTTCATTTGTAAATCTATTGACTTAAAATTGTACATTGTATTGACTTTGTAACTACAGGGTATGACACGAATACGCCCTTTAAAATACGCTGTTCAATTGTATACCATTCTTTTGACCCTGTCCGTTGTGTTTCGGCGGCTGCAATTCAATGCTTGAAGTCAAGAATGTGTGGCCTCATATACTAAATTAGGGTTTATCGGCTTTGGTGACACTCTACTTATAAATTACCAGTCCACTCATGACTAGTGGAATTTGAAAATGTGTTTATATATATATATATGTCCATTTATATAGCGCCAAATCCACAAAGCGTGCTCATAGCGCGACAGAATTACTATCCCGGTCTCTAGGATACAGGTAAGGCTGATTACCTCCCTTTACAACTCTTTGAAAGAGCTCCCAACATATGCAGCTACAACTTGAAGTGTCAAGGAGCGCAACAGTTTTTTGTGTAATACATACACCATCCTACCGGTACCCATTTACAGCTGGGTAGACTGGAATGCAGGGATGAAGTGTCTTATTCAAGGACACAAGAACTCGGCGAACAATTCGGGTCTCGATCCTACTCTCTAACCGTTGCACCAAATCAGCGAGTTAGAGGATGATGTTTAAGACTACGGTTAATGTATGGAAAACTCACATATATTGTACCCCTAGGATGTAGAGACCTTGATGTTGAGGGCCTGGGCTTAAGTCTGTCACGCTTATAGGTTAATTGGGAGTGGTGTATTGGGCGTGATCACGAAAAGTGTGCGCAAAGGGTTTCTCAACTGATTCTGGTAAGGTTTAGTGTACTTTGTGACATACTAAAAGTTTACCAAAGTAGGACCCCAGGAAAGTGGGGTTTTTTTTCAAGATGGCGTCAAAAATGGACATCGAAACGCATTAAAATGATCATAACTATGGAACTATCAACTCAATTTGATTATCTTGGTATCTTTCCCTGGGTTTTGGGGCGTAAAGAACACATTAAGGTCATTAAAAATGATATTGGCCTATTATGTCAAAAATGGCTGCCAAACTAAGTGTTAAACTGTACGATAAACGTGATGACTTTGACTTTCCGATTGTTAACTTTCCATTTATTTTTATTTTATTTTATCCCATGGTTTGGGGGGACAAGGAACACATTAAGAGCACTTTGGGTATCACTGAGCTGTTGAATCATTATGAAATTGAATTCGTGACCTTCAGTTGTCCACTACCGTAGAATAAGTTTCACGGCGTTCAGTTTTGAGTGTCCTCCTTCTCCTCAGTATCGACCTCTTGAGTGGTGTTTGAATTGTTACAGGTTTGCTGATCGTGCTTTTTCATTACTCCAGAACAGGCAATGAGATCATCTACTTACATTCAAACAAGCAGTCAAAAGAACATAAAGTGTATAACATTAATCTGTTGAAAGAAATAGTAGGAGACGATGTATGCTGAGATTCAACTTCAAGGATTTTAGGCAGCGAAAAAAAGTCCGCCTACCGAAAATTAGTTAAATCTGATCCTGTCATGAAGTCATGTGCTAGTGCATTCAACTTTCAAAAAAATCTCAAGAGGACATATCAGATCTTGTTAAAGACCTGCTGGTTGATCTATTTGGAGGCAATCGAATGATACACTATCATCACTGTGCCATATCATTTTCACTAAGAAAGTGTCAACTGCTGAAGCATCTGTCATTCCTAGGCGGCCTCCCCGACCAACACCTGCAACAACATTTCAAAGCCAACTTGTGTACTTTCAAACTATAGTACAGACGGGGATGGAAAATGGAAGTGACCTAACTAAATAGGGATGGAAACAGGGAAGTGATCAGTTAATTTAAATTATGACCCAAAACAATGCTACTGAAAATTATCCATTGCAACTGTTCGGCGGGGGGGGGGGGCAAGTTCTATCGATGCAGCTGCAGACGATATGGACTCCCCTACACTGCTGTATGCGGCCTCAGTCAAACTGCAAGTTGTGACAATTCAAACAACACCCAATAGGTCGGTACTTCGGTGGGAGATGACACTTAAAACTTAAGGCTCTGAAACGTATTCCATGGCGAGGTGTTTGTGCATTAGGTGGCAGTGGACAGCTGAGCGTCATGAAGTCAGTTTCGTAATGATGGAACAGTTTAGTGACATCCAAAGTTGTCTTAATATTTCCTTGCCCCAATAAACCTTGGGTCAATAGTTATGGACTTGCGGTCATTTGGAGGTGTTGTCGGCTATTTTGACATAGAAGGCCAACATAATTTTTAATGATCTTAATGAGTTCTTTGTCCCAAAAAATATAGGAATAGACCCAAGATCATCAACTTCAGTTGATAGATACATAATTATGATCATTTACACGTTTCGGTGGTCATCTTTATGCCATTTTCAAAAAACTTTTTTCCTGGGGTCCTACTTTGGTAAACTTGTAGTATGTTATAAAGTACACAAAGACTAAGCAGAGATAAGCAATTTGGTGGGTTGAGACGATATCTTTGTGGTTCTATTTGGTTTACATTGATAAAACTCTTGAGTATAGATTCATTATAGTGATACCTTGACTAAGTTCGATGATGGGAATTTTCTGATTAGCGATGAGCAATTTGATTGGTCAATACTTAGGAACCTAACTCTGTGTTTGTTTGTTTACACTTCATGTAGTCTAGCAATATGGAGCATTTGAACCAGAAAGGAAGCCACTGATTCAGACGGATTCATATAGCGTGTCCCAAAAAGCATGTTGGTGCCAATTCTGTGCTTGTATTAAAATATCATTTAAGGGGGATTGGGCGTGGCCAACCAATGGTGTCCTTTAATCTAGTGGTGAGGGCAGACTAGTAAAATTAGCTTTAAAGAAATGCACCACAAATCGGGAACCAGCAGAACTTCCCAGATGGCCGCCAATTTGGAACTTTACATCCAGATAACACCAAAACTGTTCACTTTAGACCAGGGATGTCAAACAGTCGGCCCGCGGGACAATTTTTAACACACTGGCGTTTCGATAATTCCTAGAAACTAACGGTGGAAATCATAAGTTTCTGATGTGGTTGTTTCTAAAGGAATTCAGTGGTTGTTTCTAAAGGAATTCAGTGGTTGTTTCTAAAGGAATTATTCAGTGGTTGTTTCTAAAGGAATTCAGTGGTTGTTTCTAAAGGAATTCAGTGGTTGTTTCTAAAGGAATTATTCAGTGGTTGTTTCTAAAGGAATTCAGTGGTTGTTTCTAAAGGAATTAAGTGGCAAATTTGATCCATTTCAAAGTATTGTATTGCATTATAATATGTAAAGATTTCAGTCAAATAAGTAATAAAATTGTCTTTATCTTGATAATTTTGTATATCTCCGGCCCACGACGTGTACAATTTTAGTTCGTGTGCTCCTGAATTGAAATGAGATTGACACCTTTAGAATTATTATGGACATAAAGAAACATGTACCCACAGGATTCGAATTTAACGTCAAATCAGCCCTTTGTGTATCTTCTTGTGCAAATGTGTGAATATGCTAGATACTGTTCAGTCTCGAAACAGTTGTCTACCATTAAACCATCCATCACCTGGTATTAAATTGACAATATCCACCAATGTTTCACTTAAACGATTCATATTAAATAATATCCTCGTCAGATTATATCAGGTTTGGGGATTATATAATATGTATTATAAGGAACCCCAAATTAATAGAAACTAGGGCAATAGTAATCAGTATTAAGAATACTCGATCAGTCATTCTGGCAATTTCTGGCCAGTGGTTACAGCTACATCCGACATTCGGGTTATCACAACAATTGCACCTGGATATGCTCCTGTATGTTGATGACTTTACAGAATGTCTGTGATGTGATTTAGGGAATGACTTTTCAACGGCAGTTTCTCTAGCCATAATCGAACCCAACCATGTTGGTATTGGGGATTCGGGGCTCCTGTTGTGAATATAGAGGGTACCGACATTACAAAGTACACACAGAAAGCTCATCCCAATCATCAATGCCACATAAATCACTGAAAATGGAAAAAGAATTGAAGGTGAGGTAAATGCTGGTAAAGGTAATGCAACTTACTGTATAACGAAAACAATTAGGTTTTTGTACAATCTCAAATCCACCCGTTATATGACATACTAGCTTCACTGTATCGAAATAACCCACCAATAGTTGACCATCAGCCAACGATTGGTTCGTGTTGCCTAAGACGGCCAAAATCCAAACAAGCGACTTTCTGTTCGAGATTGAAGATTTCGTTAAAAATCAGAAATGTACGTAATTATTTTCTAGAAGGTAATAAAAGTTTTTCTATCTACTTAATAAGCGACGCAGATAATCGGAAAATATACCTTGTGAAATCAGCAATAATCTCTTATTGTGTGAGAGTACATAAAATTTACAAGGTCTACCCCAAGAATAACATTTCTTTTTTTTATACTTTCAAATTTAAAAAATGTGTTAAATACTAGAGCCCTATTGCACCACATTGTATGTAGTCTAATTTTATATTCACAATGAACCTAGTTGGTACATATGTACGCTCATGCAATAAAGTGTTGATGAAAGATATTCTTGGTTTTATTTTGTTCATTAACCTATTGCAACCATTTAACTATTCCAGCATGGACATTTGTAAACAAAAAACAAAAAAAAAAAACAATATCATACAAACCGAAATAGGAAATATTGTTAGCTGTCTTGGGTATCTGATCCTCAATAACACTCATATATACTGTAAGGGATAGCAGCACCGTTATGGACACAGTCAGCTTTTCTCCGCTCTGTGAGTCAATAAGAAAACTAATTACACACAAGGATGAGATAGCCACGAAAGGCCCAACGACATTCAAAAAGTAGAAGGTTGATTGTCGTGCCAATGTAAAGGTAAACTTAGATTCGGTTAGTTCATAATTTGGGTTGCTATATACTGCATAGCATGCCTGGGTCACCTTCGTGTGTGTAATTGCAAAATCCCCATTAGGGGCCTCAAAGTGAGAATTGTCGAATTTCGGATCTTTTATGTTAATTTCCTGGTTAGTCGTCATCCAGGGCACAATTTCTATACTGCATTTCTGGATATCTAATGGAAACAGCGACACGTTAACAACACAACTTGTACTAAATGAAAAACTAGGTTCCCAATCAACTGTACCGGAATGATTTACATAAAGTCTTAAATCATCACTTCCGAATTTCTCATAACCTTGTATACTGAAAAGTAAAACGATGGATATGTGTTACAACGGATAATTTTCTGTCATTTGGAGGTGTTGGCGGTCATTTTTGACATACTATGTCAAAATCATTTTTAATGATTATAATGTGTTCTTTGTTTCAAAAACATGGGGAATGAAACCAAGATCATCAAATTCGAGTAGATAGTTACATAGTTATGGTCATTTTAAGACGTTTCGGTGGCCATTTTTGACGCATCTTTCCGGGTGTCCTACTTAGGTAAACTTTCAATATATTATAAAGTACACTAAACCCTGTCAGAATCAGTTGAGAAACCTTTTGGGGGGGGGGATGACCTGACTATTATTTCTGAAATATTTTCCATGTTGAAGGCGCCCGTGACTTCACCCACAAATTGTCTTCCCCTTGTTTGTATTTAATCAATAAATATTTTAGAATTATGTCAGATTCAAGTACATTTACACATACCAATTTGCTGCATGTAAATCGGGAAACCATATCTCTTTTTGTTGAACAGTTATTTCGACAATACCGCCATATTCGTCGGGATTCCATCTTAGTAGCTCATCTGTCCAAGTCTAAAGGATATAAAATAATGTTTACATATGGAAAGACTTTAAAGTTGTCAAATCTCACGACACATAACAGGTCCTGCTTTAAGTGTATCATGGAGGTAAGACATTCCCAGTTTATTAAAAGCTCATCTATCTAGGTTCTAAAAAAGACGTTGTTTAAAAATCGGCATACGTAATGACACATCTTTGTTAGTCATGGTAAATATAGTAGTACATATAGATAGCATATACCACTAATCTAAACATTTGTGAGTAATTTTACCTCTTAATGAAATAGAAAAAATCGAATTCTTTATTGTTTGGCCTAAACTCGAAACATGCATTACTCTCTATTTATAGCTTGCATCGTCACTCAATGACGTATTATTGCCTAATTAACGTCACTTGACTAGGGCCTACTTTTATTTTACGTTATTATTTGATTTGTTGACATGTTTTTATTTATTTTTTTCTTTCAAAATAGGTATGGCGCGAAAAAAATGGCTAATTTTATTTATTCAATAAAATGACAGTAGGGACCCCATTTTATTTTATTTTATTACATAATCGTTGTCTGGCCCTCGCTTTGTTTCAAAACTTTGTCGTTAGGCCCTTGATTAGAAAACTCAGCCGACCAATGGCATATGCCCAAGATTATTATGAAACAAATAGTATTAGTTATTAAAATGGAAACTGTGTATTCGGACCTGCTTTAGTTACGTTCAGGAAGCTACCAAAGAAAAAATAATACTAACTATTACGAAAAATCCCGACGTTCTTAACACTTGTTCCCGGGTATCCTGAAAAAGATAAGAAAAATAGATTAAAGATTTACATAAATATTGAGCCATATGAAATAGAAACCTTAAACCGCTAAAACATTTTGCTACAAAAGGTAGATATTCAATACAGGAGACAACTCCTCTTTATAGAAACTACGTATAGGGAGAAGGGTTAATATAGGCTATGCCTGTTCCCCATTCCCTATTCAGATACAGATATAAATTAAAATAATGCTTATAAAACAAGCCAACAGTGAGGCTGATGTCCCCCGCCGAAATCCAAAAATAAATAGATGACACGTATTAATTAATCGCATATTTATTGAGCAATCAAACTATACACTAAGTTTTATCACTCTCTATCAGATAGAATCGGACTATGTTCATCACCAAACTCCATCAAGAAATTCACCTAATGAACGCCTACACCTTGAACATTCTACCTTAATTAGGAGAATTATTGTGTTCCAAAGTCTAGACCTAACAAATTGCTTATAGCTCTGCTTACCCTGAGCAGAAAATGTGCATTATTGAACTCAGTCAATGTAGTGATAAAATGAAACTATATACCAAGTTTCATCACTCTAACTTAATAACAACTCAAGTTATCGCGACCCAAAGCATCAACCAATCAAATTGCTTATCTCTGCTTACCCTAAGCGGTAAATGCTCATCTTCGAATTTCATCAAGGTATTGACCTACTAAACACCTACACCAAGTTTGAATATCCTAGCTCAATTAGAAGGAGAGTAATTATGTTCCAAAGTCTCGGCCAATCAAATTGCTTATCACTCTGCTTACCCTGAGCAGGAAATGCTCATAATCGAACTTAGTCAAGGTTTTGATAAAATAAAACTATATACCAAGTTTCATCACTCTCACTTAATTACAACTTAAGTTATCGTGCCCCAAAGCATCAACCAATCAAATTGCATATCTCTGCTTACCCTAAGCGGAAAATGCTCATATTCGAACTTGATCAAGGAAATGACCTAATAAAAACCTACACCAAGTTTTAATATTCTAGCTCAATTAGAAAGAGAGTTATTGTGTCCCCAAAAAAGTGTGACAGACGGCGGACAGACGGACGGACGAACCCATTTTAATAGTCCCCTGCTTTCTTCGAAAGGCGGGGGACAAAAAGAGAAACTACGTAATAAATCTTAATTGAAAACCTATATATGTATACAATGTAGAAGCAGATGATCATAACAGGGGGGTGATATTAGTCATATACATTATAAAATATATCAATAAAATATTGGCTGTGCAATTATGTTAAAATGGCGTATCAACAAGGTGTTTAATAGTTCCCTGCTTTGTTTGAAGGATGGCGGGCAATCAATAATAGGTGGAAGTAATCTTGTAAAAGTTCACCAATTACAGACAAAAATAATGAGAGGTCAATTTATCTTAATTATCAGTAATTAACACTCTTGTAACATTTAAAAGTCAAATGCCATATTACTATCGTTAATACGTGCGGTGTGATTTGATATTTGGGCTAAAACATATCCCACCTAATTAATCTATTAAATGTTTGCTTCAAATGTTCATCAGAAGAAAATACCCCATACCCTATGGTTATGTTTATCACATGACTTGTTGATCGAAAACCCCCTTTCAGCTTGTATCTACCGTTATTCGTAACCGGAAAAATTGAAGCTTAGTAAACCCTCCTCTGGATGTTTAATTCGCTGTTAGATCATCACATATCATCGATGTCCCTCTTACACCACACGAGGAGACGGGGCTGCCTTTTGGGAATACATTCACATTTAAGTCTTAGTTTTTCAGATAATCCAGTATTACCGAGTTTAAGATTGAATCTCAATATTATGCAAAAATGGCGATACTGTTTTTAGAAATAAATACCATCGCAGGAATATTTATTTCCTATATAACATATTATGTTACAGACCAACCATGATGTAAACGGGGTGCAAGTGGGGGAATTACAACATTTCGACCACAGCTCTTAACACAAACCGGGAGGGGGATGACCGAATGGTTAGCACGTGCGTGCTGTATCATAAAGGCTCTCATTGTCACTGAGTCAACTGGCGTGGTTTCGAATCCCCAGTTGTACGTGCCAAGGAGTAGGATCGCCTGTCCAACCTTGTGGCTTTTCTCCGGGTCCTGCAGTTTCCTCCCACTGCTAAAGACCCCTACGCACAAGCGAATTATTGAAATAAAATTAAACCATATGTTAGTCCCAAATGACCTAGTTTGTAGACGTTAATCCGCACATCTCTCTCTCTCTCTCTCTCTCTCCCTCTTAACACAAACCAGTCGGCACTTATTTAAAGGGCATATGGCACTAAATCTTTTTAACCTCTAACCTTGAAATAGGCGAATATCGTTCTAAAAGCACATATTTATGTGATAAAATGAATTTATGTGAAATGGTTTTTATTCCTTTTTTTAAAATAATTTTGTAATTTCTAATCATTTATGTTCAATGAAATATGTCAACAGTTCAAATTAAATGAAAACCGTTTACGTGGGAATGGACATGTTTTATTATTAGTTTGTCGTTTATGGATTAGCCTTTACTAATTACTTCCACTTAGTCATGTAGGATATGGGTGTTTTTGTTCATTACAAAATGGAACCCGAAACCATAAATTATACATCTGGTAAACTGATTATAAAGGTGAATTGTGTCTTAAATATTCGATATTAGGATGCTATATTTTCGCGGCAAGATAACGTCACTGCAGTTTTAATTTTTATGATTATGGACAATATTGAATTAGAGATTTATCCCCTTTAAATGTGCAGTTTATATACATTCAAAATCGTTAGTCGCTTTTGCACATGTTAAACCACGATAACTATTACAGCAGCACGTATATAGATATAAAAACGCTTTTATAACCTATATACTCTTGGTTATTTCGGGATTCCTGCGATAAATTAACAGCTACAAATTGCACGAACCAGATGACTCAGTGTTCATGTAGTAAATCATTTCACAGGAGGTTAAAAGTTAAAGTAAAGTGAGCAAAGGTAGCCAAATCAAATGCCACAACTCAAAGATATTATGCTGGTTTCCCTCTTTAAAGGGACTATCCCGATTTAAACACAGTCTCAAAAATAAAGGTCCTTGTACGTATGACATTTGAGCACCAAATAACAGGTGAATGGTGTATTTACCTTGTCTCAAAGTTTCATCTTAAAATATTGAGCCAGTTGGACGTGAACGCCAAAACCGTTTATCCTTATTATTACACGTAACCTTATTAAGATTTCGGGACAGTTTTTTCGTTGGGTGACCCGATAATCGATTGCCATTCCTTGGGAGGTATATATAGTGCTCTACTTGATAACGAGAGGTAAATTTGACCTACACGTTATTTTTAAAAAATAAAAGTCTGGTTTTGCTAAAGTATAAATGGGACGATTATATATAATCAGACAGTCTTTGAGCAACGAATTAAGTTTCAATACATCAGGGTATAATAATGTCGACTATGTGTGTTTAAATATAGTCTGATATAAATAAAATAAAACCAAGTACGAACAATCCAAACCATAAGACAGAACTTGAAGTCCTAAAAAACGTTCTAGGCAAAATAGTGTATTCAGGCAAAATAGTGTATTCAGGCAAAATAGTGTAATCAGCAAATAGAGTTTGAATTTCGTGAAAATCAGATAAACTGCCCTACAAAATAGTGTAAAAGTATCAAATATCAAATTTGTGAACTCTTTCGAGGTCATAAGTTTATCCTATTTTTTTTAAACTAAAGTATTTATTTTTATCTCAAAGATCTCGGTTCCTTCGATATTCACTCATTTTACAAATATTTGCGTTTTTAGGTTGTGGACACTCTAGACATCACAATTTGTATGCAATTTTAACAAGATCAGTGTTACAACATAATGACGGTTGAGTTCGAATTTAGTGAATTATTTTCCCAACAAAATGACCGTTCCTTGTGCAAAAGTGTAAAAGTATATAATACCCCCTGTGGGTCACAATTTGTATTAAAGGGACAATCCCGAATTAAACAGAGGGTCAAAAATAGACTGAGAATGTATGAAAATAAAACGCCAAAATATAGGTGAATGTTGTATTTAGCTTGTCGCAAAATTTTAACTCAAAAAGAAATATTGAGTCGTTTGGTCGTTAACGCCAAACTGCTTATCCGGACACGTAACATTTTAATGATTTCGGGTCAATTGTTCCGTTGGGTGACCTTATAACCGATTACGGTTGATTCCCCGGTTGTACGTGACAGTGAGTAGGATCGCCTGTCGGTTTTCTCCCCCCCCCCCAACGCTGTAAAAGTGTAATATCTATCTACCAGTCCAATCAGCGTAATATCTACCTACCAGTCCAAACAGTGTGATATTTACCTACCAGTCTAAACAGTGTAATATTTACCTACCAGTCCAATCAGTGTAATATCTACCTACCAGTCTAATTAGTGTAATATCTACCTACCGGTCCAATTAGTGTAATATTTACCTACCAGTCCAAACAGTGTAATATTTACCTACCAGTCCAATTAGTGTAATATTTACCTACCAGTCCAAACAGTGTAATATTTACCTACCAGTCCAATCAGTGCAATATCTACCTACCAGTCTAATTAGTGTAATATCTACCTACCAGTCCAATTAGTGTAATATTTACCTACCAGTCCAAACAGTGTGATATTTACCTACCAGTCCAAACAGTGTGATATTTACCTACCAGTCTAAACAGTGTAATATTTACCTACCAGTCCAATTAGTGTAATATTTACCTACCAGTCTAAACAGTGTAATATTTACCTACCAGTCCAATTAGTGTAATATTTACCTACCAGTCTAAACAGTGTAATATTTACCTACAAGTCAGTGTAATATCTACCTACCAGTCCCAGCAATCTTGATAAATACATCTGTATTTCAATATCCGTTCTTTCGCGTTGATTTATCTTGGGACGGATCATTGAAGAATAATTTGACTTCTTAAAGAGATCCTCTTTTAATCTGTAAACGTCATGAATAGAATAGCCATGCATCCCTGTAATTATATCATTATAACTTGGGGTTATTACAAGTGCATGTATCAAGAGAATGCAATGGTCGTATTTTAGTTAGGAGATAAACACTTTATGTTTTGCATTAGAGGGGTGTTATTGTACAATAGACATGTCCTGAGATCATTAGGACCCAAGACGCGTAGCGTCGCGTGTTCTAATGTTAAATCTCAGGACATGTCTATTGGACAATAACACCCCTCTAAATGCAAACGTGAAGTGTTTATCGACATTGTAACATGCTATTTACGATTTTAAAAGAAAATACTAAAACAGAGGGTGTTATTGTCCAATAGATGGTGTCTTATTGACCAATCAAAATGTGAGGTTCACTCTTAGCAAGTTACAATTGTCAATAAAATTTATTTTGATGAGCAACAACTTTGCCGATATCTCTAATCAGTGGTTATATAATATACGAATCGGAAAATAATGAATATGAACTCCGTTTCAATGCTTTACTTCTAGCAGGATACGTTGTTCTAAAAATATAACATGCAAGTTTTCCAGCCAAGCCAAGCCAACGTTGTCGAATCTTTTATTAGTTTAACTACTAGTTCTACAATATCTATGGATTAAATACTTAAGATAAATATTTGTTTCACCTTACCAGCAAAATACCAGAAAACGAAGATTACACACACGAACATTTTCTTTGGTCAAGGTTATTCCCTGTATGCTATGCGTAGATGTTATCCTGCCCCATCGTTTAGTATGACTAGAGACATCAAATTGACCCAGTTACTCGTTATAGCAGAACCGTTTAAAGATAAAACAGCTTGGTTTTAATAATTCATTGAGGAACAAAACAACAAAATATCCATTATATCACTACACTATAATTAGAATGCGCCTATTGCTGTGATACTGATACGTTAAAGGCTAAACATACCAGAATTAAAGGTTATGTATTTTGGAGTATAAGATTATACACAATCAAAAATACTCGTTAAAAACAATATGGTCCAAACAATCGGTTACATTTCATTAATGTGTCTTAAAGATGCATGATGGGAGATAAGATAACGAGATTGTATTTCTCACTATAATACAAACTACATAATGTAAAAGGGATTTGCTGAAAATTTCAGTCAAATTGGTCCACTATTAACCGAAAACGAAGCGGATGAAAGTTTCGCTTAGCCTCGATCATCAATACTGGAATTGTTATTTAATTATCAATGAGCGATAGCAGCATATATGATTGTAATCCAATCGACATCGAAGGCTAGCCTTGACATCGGGAGTTGATTACGTTAATATGTCTAATTAATAATTTAGATGAGATTTCAGGCCTAAAGAAAGACCTGCAATTTACAGATATAGCTCTTGCATAGTAATAAAATAATAATTCTATTTTCGCACAGGCTAGTTGATTTCCCTTGTGTGTTTTTCCGGTGTGCTGAATTAAATATTCTTTATCTTTAAATAATGGAATGGTTTCGATGTCATGCTTTTATATATTACGTGACGATAGGTATGGTCGCATGTCCAATCTCAGGGGTTTCTGGGGTCCCCCGGTTTGCCCCCCCCCCCTACTAAAGACCCCTACATGAAAGCGAATTATTAAAATGAAATTGTAGATGTTGGTCCCGAAATGGTTGGGTTTGTGTTCAGTAGACTGTAAAAACTCTTTCGCTCTCTCACAGAAGAAGTTTTAGTTTTTATATTCCCATTTCATTTTAATAAAATTGGGATGTATATTGTGCGGACATATAATATCTCATTTTTCAAGACATTCAGGTCCGCTCCCCGTGTCGGCCGAGTTAACCTTGTCAGTGCTGCAGGGCGGATAGCCCAACAATAATAGCTGTCTATGCGTTCGGATGGGACGAAAAACCCGAGGCCCGGTTTACAAATTTGCGTGGACATAAACGATCTCTTGATTGTTTGAATTCCATATAAGAGTAGGCGTTGGCGCCGCTGTCTGGTCATAATTTCCCTCGAGACACACCGTATTGGGTATGCCCACTCGGAGAAGAATAGTAGGACGTTAAACTCCATTTCATTTCATTTCCAGATAGCCAGTTCTTGACGGACCTTTATGAAACTTGGTATTCATATTTACGGGCAGAAGATCTGGGCAGATCGCTTGGCAGTTGGAATTCGATATAGCGCCGCTGTCCGGGTAAATTTGCAAAATCAGAGATAGAACGTCAAAAATTACAAGATACCTTATCAAATGAAGATTACAGTTCCCTCCGAAATATACAGACAAAATCCAACCTAAAAATAGATGAAGAAATTAAACCTAGACAAACAAAGAAATACAAGTCACTCAAAGCCCAGAAGACCATGAAGACCACTACCAGAACTAGCTCCAATGCTAGAGATGAATTCCTCTCCAAAACCGTCGTCAACCTCAGCAACCGTCCACTCACAGATGAACAGATCAACATTCTCTCTAGGGGTCTAAAGTACGCACCAACATCTAAACCAAGGAATCGTGATGAGTACATAGTGAATATAGAAAAGGGCCTCCGGCAATTAGTTACAGGTGGGAAGATAGACTACATAAGACACCAAATAGCCGAACTCATAGCGAAATCCACTCCACAACCTAACAATATCAGCAGACTAGAAAGGGAAGCCTTAAAGGAATTAAAAGAAGATAAAAACATTACAATTGTCCAAGCAGATAAAGGTAAAGCTACGGTCATTATGGATAAAGATGATTACCAGTTAACAGTGTCTAACTTATTGAACGATACTACTACATATCGCAGAATAAGGAAAGACCCAACAAGCACAATAAGTAAAGAACATACCAAAACTCTAAACGAACTTAAAGAAAAGAAACAAATAGACAACAATCTTTTTTATCAACTGCGACCTAACCATCCCCGTCCACCTTATGCTAGAGCCACCATTAAAATTCATAAAGATCCCATTAAAGCTCGCTTACTAGTCTGCTCACGAGATTCCGTCCACTACAACACAGCCCAGCACCTCTCAAAACTCATATCATCTCTAGGCAAGTTCGCTAAATCCTTCATCCGTGACTCATCAGAATTTTGTGAGGAAATCAAAAATATACAAAACCCAGGGAAAATTGTGTCATATGATGTAGTTGACCTATTCACTAATGTCCCCAGATCTGAAGCTATAGAAGTTCTCCGCCACCGCCTAGACAAACTTCAATCACCTTTAAATACATAGCTCACCACAGACAGTATAATAAAATTAGTAACAGACTGTGTCAACACCACCTATTTCACCTGGGGTGATAATTTATAACAACAGATACATGGCCTACCGATGGGGAGCCCCCTATCTCCACTACTAACCGAAGTTTACGTGACCTCCTTGGAAGAAAAAGCTCTACAGTCCTCACCAATAAATCCTATATGCTATTATAGAAAGGTCGACGATACGTTTGTAATGCTGAAAGAAGAAGATGACCCTAACTGCCTTCTACAACACCTAAACAACCAGCACCCTAGAATCAAATTTACGATGGAGGAAGAAAACTGTGGAACCATCCCCTTCCTAGATGTCCTTGTGAATAGAAATGGCGGTACCATCCAAACAAGTGTATATCGGAAGCCTACACACACCGATCAATACATACATTATCAATCTAACCATCCCATCAAAGTCAAAGCAGCTATCATTTCAACCCTCACCCACAGAGCCAAGAAAATCTGCAATCCTGAACTCCTCAATAAAGAACTAGAACATATAAAACATACATTCTGCAACCTCAACCAATATCCAGAACAGTTAGTCAAGAGAGACATCAACACCGCTACCAGCAATGAACCTAAACCAGCTAAGACTAAACAAGATTCACAAATTCGCATCTCTATACCATTCCACAACAAGCTATCCTACCAAATCCGGAGGCTCCTTAAGCCAGCGGGAATAGACACTAGCTTCTACACTGGTTCTACAATAAAAGATATCCTCAGCGCAAATGGTAAATGCCGACCAACAATACCTCTGCAACCAAAGGGAAGTGTTTACCAGATTACCTGCTCCTGCAAGAAATCTTACATAGGTGAAAGTAAGCGTCCATTAGATATCCGTCTCAAAGAGCACCAGTCTAAAGGCACCACCAATGAATCAGCTGTATCAGAACACCTGAAAAACAACCCCCGCCACAGAGTGAACTGGTCAGCTGTAAATACCCTTAATATCAACATCAATCAAAAGAAATCTAGGAAATTAATGGAGGGAGTACAAATAAAGAGACATCAACCAGAACTTAACAGAGACAGTGGTTTATATATCCCCATAGCCTATGATGAATTAATAAAAACAGACTAAATTAATAATTAACATAGACTTTAATTTTTTACATATATTTTTAGTATCTTTTACTCAGTTAGGCAGTTTAGTTTAATGTATTGTTACATTATATGCAGCACATAAGTATTATAGTACTTATAATTTATAAAAACAAACAAAAAAAAAACAAACAAAAAAAACAATAAGATATTTATTAGTTTTTCTGTAACCTATAAACACATAAATATTAGCATACAGTTTCACGGTGAAGTATTATAATTACTAGAGTTAATAAAATGGCCTCCCCTTTTATCTATTGTTGTGGTAATTTATACACATCAAGGCAATAACCTTATATTAATAAGTGGTTTCTATCCGAGTGTACATTACAATTAAATGCTTATGTTAATCTATATGGTTTCATTATTAGAACAAGGGTAACTGTTTTCCTAATTAAGTTTTCATTGAATGTTGTGATTGTACATAGTATATATATCTCATTCCTTCTATCTGTATCAGTATTGTGCTTGAAAACGACAAGAGAATCATTGTTGAAACGTAGCTTTAATAGAAATATAGTAATTGTTATCCATATAACTTTGTGTTTATTTTTAATGTGCCCAATTACTAAATGCCATTCAAACAGTATAAATTTTTCCTCATAGTCATAGCACACTGTATGACGTATGTCCGTCTTTATTAGCCCAGTTTAGGAGCAAAACAGTAGGACGTTAAATCCAATTTCATATCCTTTTTGTTAAATAATACCTAGATTTTAAAAGGATATAGATGATGGGATATTCTACAGGATTAAAGTATTATCCAGAACAACTACATAACAAACAACAAACCCGTGGTAACGCAGAATATTATATTTATTTTCGTATTTAACATCATTATTTGTTTGGACCTCCGGGAATCAGCAACAAATTAATGGAACCGTTGCTAATTCATAACACAAATAAACTGTTCTGAGAGTATTTGTTTCGCTTATCTTGTAAAGTGAATGATAAAGCCGCGGCTAGATTGGGTAATGTCTCTTAGATTAATGAATAACTCACTGATGTGTTTGCATAAAATATAGGTAATAAATCTTTGTGAGATTAATCAATAATTGATGTTTTTGTCAACAATATCGGTTAATAATATTACAACATTACATTTAATCCTAGTGTTCCACGATTCCTGAATCAAATAGACTCGAACTGACGATAGCTTGTGTTTGGACAAAAAAAAACGGTGTTTTGTCACATACATAAAAGAAAACGTGGCATGAATTAATACAAATAATGGTAAGAGTAAAAGTAAAAACGGCTTTGTCGGCCATCTTTGCAACTTCCGCACAGTGATTTCAAACCGATTCATAACTATTACCACATATATCACAGCAAGATGGTTCCATAGACATCGTCGAAATCGACAGTTATAAAAACGGCTTTGTCGGCCATCTTTGCAACTTCCGGACAGTGATTTCAAACCGATTCATTACTATTACCATATATATCTCACAGCAAAATTGTTCCATAGACATGGTCGAAATCGACATGATAGAAATTCTGCAGAGAGAGATAAAAGAAGCACATTACTATGTGTGATTTCTTTAGATTTGGCGTTTGTATATTTTCTATTCAGTAGAAACTTCAAAAATCGTGGTATATGAGAGAACTTGGACTCAAACTGTGAACGAATAGGGTAGTCACATTTCCTATGACAGCTAAAAAAAAATCATTCCGATTAAAAACATCACATAGATCACTGAAAAAGAGAAAGGAGTCCTTGTTTTAATTGACATGGGACATGATTGGCAATAGAAAATATTCGTGCTCAGTGCCACTTTGGTGTAGATGTTATTAAGATAATTATCCTGATTTTAATCAGCATTTCTGCCGAGGCTAAGCGGGAATTAGTTAGGCTACTTCAGTAAGGGTATCGGCTCGGAGCCTCACATCGTGACTGTATGTCCCTATACATGTGCATGTTATATGAAAATAACGCTTTTAACCACCTCGGTTCTAAGGCTAATTTTAAATCCTTACAGTCTATTTTTTCTGGACCCTCTACATGTCACAATTCTAATCCGACTTTGGCGAAACTTGACATATAGGTTAATCCACAAACGATCTCAGTGGCTTTCGATATGGGATGTATCGGATCGAAACACCATAGATTATGGCCCGGCCCTGATTGTACGAAAAATCACATTTTTAGCTTGTGGACCCTATAGAGGTCACAATTTTGGCCTTGCATGTTTATAACCTAAAGATTTCAATATTTGCGCCCATTGGAACGTAAATTCCTGAATTATGTCCCCCCCCCCCATTGTCCCAAAAATATTCTTTTTTAGCTTGTGGTCCCTCTGGGGGTCACAATTATTATCCGATTTCAAAAACCATTTGATTATATCACCGTTACACCGTAGAAAGGTTGAGTTCGATTTTTGTGAAAATCGAACCAAAATTCTCGGACAAAAAACCCGCTGTTTGTACGAGAATAGTGTAAAAATATGGTATATCAAGGTTGTTGACCCTGTAGAGGTCACAGTTTTAATTCAATTTTTATGAAACCTGAAATGCATGTTTATACCCCAACGATCATGGTTCCTGTCAAGATTTGCGAACATCGAATTCTGACTTCTGGAATTATGACCCCTGATCGTACGAAAAATCCCCCTTTTTTAGCTTGTGGCCCTCTGAAAGTCACACTTATTAACGGATTTTTTAAAAAAAACGTTTGATTATATCACCGGTACACCGTAATGAAGATTGAGTTCTAATTTCTTGAAAATCGGACCAAAACTACCGTACAAAATGGCCACATCTTGTAGCAAATAGTGTAAAAATATTGTATATTAAGGTTGTGGACCCTCTGACCCTGTAGATGTCACAATTTTAATCCGATTTTAATGAAACATTAAATGCATGTTTATAATCCAAAGATCTTGGTTCATTTTAATATTTGCTCATATCGAATTGTAACTACATGAATTATAGTCTTTGATTGTAGGAAAAATCACTTTCTTTTTAGCTTGTTCTATACCCATCTCTCAAAAATGTGGGTATATCCTGCCTGGCAGCCGCTGGTTTATTTTTGAAATTAGGGCATGAGACATCACACTTATACTTGCATTATCTATCAACACAAGATTTCAACTCACCAAAATACGGGATACTGTCAGATGTCGTTGGTAAATGATCACCAATAACACCCAGATAAACTGTTAAGGACAACAACACTGTTATGGCAATTGTTAGTTTTTCTCCTCTGTCCGAAGGTACAAGAAAACTAACGCCACACAGAAACGAGATTGCTGTAATTGACCCCGCACTAGGAAGAGCGGGAGAAGAATTAAGTTGTGTTTATTAGTTAGTATAGAGGATTATAATGTTAATATATATGTAATTTAATAACTATCTTCTGATTATTACACATTATCTTATTACAGTAGTTGTGCATTTTGCTAGAAATTTGTCGGATTTATAATTTTTGCGTTTCCGTGGGAAAAAGATGTCTGTTTACAACACATTTGGATAAGTTTTTGATATATAATTATTATTCTAGAACATATCTCAGAAACTGTTCAAGATATCTTTATAACACTTTTACGGTCATCAGCTTATTATTATTTCTATTTTGGGGGGGGGGGGGAATCCCTATTTCATTTTTAAAACATATTTCATTATCTGTTCGAAGAAATCGATTTAAAACTTTATACAAACATCAACCATTAATTCATTTTATTTCCAGGGGGCCGTTGCTCAAAGCTCCGTTATCTTTTAACGATCCGTTAACTATAACGGAGAGAGAGATTGTTGCTGGAAATAAAGGCCCCGAACATTCTGTGGTGCAAATTTTTCCTTCAGATTTATGCTAATATTTCGAAAGGAAATATAAAGTATTCTATAGTGTTTTCTGTAGTAAATTTACCGCAAACAACACGTTACCAAGATATGTCCGTGAGAGTTTAACGGGTCGTTAAAATAACTTAGTTTTGAGCAACCGACCCCTGATGTATAAGCTTAAAGGGACCATCCCAATAACATTTTGGGGGTTAAAACTGCTTAATTTTGTATGAAAAGCCCTTAATAGCCTCTAACTTAGATCCGAGCAACTTCTTCAAGCTATGTGATACGTTTTCAAACAACTTCCAATCGCCGGTATGGCTCGGTGGCCGAAGATTTGTGTTCTGTTTGCATTACACAGAAGTGTCTGGATAAAACGAGTCTATATATGTGCAGCTTTCAATCTAATCCTATTGAATCACTTTTAAAGCTCTTTATTGATTAAGTTAAAATTGGTATCAAATATAGTCGCGCTTATCAAGTAAAACGGCCAAAACATTTTAAAAGAAAACTTAAAAGACCTACTGTCCAGTTAAGCTTTTTTTGCATTCAAGTCCAAACCACTCAATATTTTGAACTGAAATTTTCAGACAAGGCCAATACACCATTCCTCTATATTTTGGCGTTTAAATTTCATACGTTCATGAACGTGTAATTTTCAGATTCTTTGAAATTCGGACTGGCCCCTTTAATGTTTAACATGTGGTAGCTGATTGGAGAAAGTATGTGTTGTTGTGCAAACCTTACAGGGAGTAGCGACTATGCCTTGCCGAGCTACTATGGTCAGAGTGTGAATCCTTTGACTAGTCCTATTGATATTCCAAGTAGTTGCTTTCGTTATGCCTCCAGCCTCGTGGGTTTTCTCCGGGTCCCCCGGTTCCTCCCACTGAAAAAGACCGCAACGCGCAAGCGAATTATTGAAAAAAAAAACATAAGTAAGTCCCGAAATAACCTAGTTTGTGTCGAGTGGAAGTTAAACCTCATCTCTCTCTCTCTCTCTCTCTCTCTCTCCCTCTCTCTCCTTATGACTTCCAAACATGTTCAAGTGCGCGTGATGGTGATGACTAGTCATCTTGTTTCATTTGTGCCAGTGTTAATTTACCATTTGAAACCAAGCTTAAGTTCTGTTAATGTCCGCATCTAGTGTGACCCCCGTTCACGCTGTCTCAATAACCAATAGGTCCCAGATTCGATACCGGTTATGGTCGAGAATCTTCGGGATTTTCTAGTATGCCTTCCCCGCGTTAGTGGTGTATGACGGAGGACCTGGCAAGAAAAAGTGTTTAGTCGCTCGGATGGGACGACAACCCGAGTTTTAATTCGACGGATATGCCGTTAAACACCATTTCATTTTATGTTTTCAGTCATGTTGATATGGAATTATATCCTGCTGGTTTAAGTGAATACCTGGTGGCATCGTCGGTGAAACATTCACATGTATAATTGGGCAAACTTTCTCTGACCGTTTCTTTTATGAAAGAACCTTTACGCCAGGTATATTTAAACTTTTTCATTAATACTTGAAATAGTAAAAACTGCTACATCACTACCAAGGATGTCCGAAGTCCATAGAATGTCCAGGTTATGTGACTACCAAATACCAATAAGTAAATGGACAATTACATGTCATCCATTATTTTAATCATTAAATCTTCAAATATCTAATCTTCCAAAAAAAAATATTAAAAAATGGGGGGGGGGGGGTAGAAAGCCAAAATAACTCCCGCATAGCACTGGTAGTGGTGTGGGGCAGAGGGTCTGAGTGGTAAATTCGTCTAGTCAATGGAAAGGATAGACCGAAAAACCGAGGTCCATGGTATTCGTTGGAATTCTTTGGAATTCGTCGAGGAGAAGGCGGACACGCCACTGTCTGTGCAAAATATCCCATATAGCACATCTCATGGCGTATGCCCGACTTCATTAGCCCGGCTTCTGCATAAAATTAGGACGTTAAACACCCTTTTCATTTTATTTCCAAGAATATACAATATTAGTATCCATCATTGCTTGTTTGATTTTGTTTTTTTGTTTTTTTTCGATATCCTCCAGTCAGCTCAACTCAGATTTAAATTAGAATTTTCAGGGCGAACTTGACTGTAATAAATATAAATTATGTGCTCTGTGTACTAATTTTTCTGATGCCTCTCATCGCAAGATTCATCTGTGAAACAAATATTCTTCAATTGCACGTGTAGCTAACAACATTTATGACACATTCTTTGGGGGGGGGGGGGGCTTGGGGGTATTTTGTATTTTGTGCTATTTACATGGTCTTGCTCAGAACCACTCCTTTCATAATGCGATCATGTCGTCGTGTGAAGTACTTTGATTGACCGCCTAGTATTAATACAAAGAAGATGGTAAAAAAAACACGAGGTTAGTCAGGCGCAGCTACCCATTGCTACTTACACACTCGGAATCGAAACCACGTCACTTGATTCAATGACAGACCTTATTATCTAAGGCGCACAGGTAAAACCATTGGCCCAACCCCATATAATTATACATGTACTAAGTCTTAATACTAATATACTTGTTTGAGTTATTACAATGTACTATATTTTATAGAACAACTAACAGAACCAAGGAAAATAACCTAGAGTTATTTGTAAAACAACTTCAACTTTTCAAATTTAACCAAACGTCTTCAGAATGATAGATGACAGGTGGGTTATAATTACCATTAATAATACAGGGTTTGTGTAGAGGGAGATAACTCTTGTTTATTAAATTGGTACAGACCATGGTGCAGACCACAATTAATTTGCCTATTGACTTTTGTGTTAATTCTTGTCTGCTTGCGTGGCTCAAACTTTTTCACAAACTTTCGGTTGGCTGAACGCTTTTTACTACAGACAGAACAACGTCTTGACACCACATTTTGACACCACAGCGTGTAATTAACTATAGCGTGTAATTAACTATCACCGTAACCAACTTCTTAATTCGGTTATCTTCCCGCATCCAGTCCATGAGTATTAATCAAAACGTGGCATAAAATGTTAAAGAGCACATAAGACGACAAACAGAAACTTGGCATAGTGATGAAAGTGGTTATTATATGCACATTACAGAAAGTTAAAGGGTCAATCCTGATAATGTTTTTGAGAATAAAACTGCTTAATTTTTTGTTAAAATCCCTTAAAATCCCCTACCTTAGGGCCGAACAACTAACACAATATATGTTATACGTTTTCAAACAATTTTTACCCGCCAGTCTTTATCTGGAAATAGAGTCCGGTGTCCCAAGCTGTATTATGCAGTGATTCGATAAAACCAGACTTTTTATATAAAGATATAACGTGTCGGTGGAATTTACTTTTTGTTATCAAGTACAGCACATAGACAATTCACTGTGTAGACCTCTAAAGGATTGGGAATCGATTATCTGGTCACCCAACGAAAGAATTGACCCGAAATCATAAAAGGGTTACGTGTCCGGATAAGCAGTTTTAACGCTCACGTCCAAACGACTCAATATTTTGAGCTGAAATTTTGAGTCAGGGTATATACACCATTGTTCTATATTTTTGCGTTTAAATTTCATACGTACTCGGACTTTTATTTTTGAGAGTCTGTGCAATTCGGGACTGTCCCTTTAACATCAATCTGGCAAAATTAAATTAGCTATCTTCACTCAAAGTCGCAAATATAGACGCCAATTATCGAAAACACTCTTAATCCCCTCAGACGCCAGTGACGTCACAGTGACCGAATGCATATTCGGAATGTTTATTCCTTAATTACCTATATACATGTACAGTCGGTGGTGTATTCATTAAAGCCTGACTGATTCCTAATTCCTAATTAAATAAAACAATTGACTACGGAATCATTTCTATTGTATTTCATTTTAATTTAAGATCCAATTTTGAAGGTTTTTTTTATAATGTTTGGTCGCTCTCGTTTCTTACGATAGCGATTTTAATACCCTCTACCATTGTGTGCAGTCTAGACGATTCGAGATACAATTTCGTCAAAAGTGTATTGCGGTTCTAATTTCCCCGAGTTGAAGAGTAAAAAAGACTTGGTCATGCAAAATGTTTCATAAAAGTTAAACATGACTGAAAGGCGATTTGTAAATGACGATCCGTTATCATCGTACGACGCCTTCCTTTCTACATGCGGATTTGACTTCATAACTCTGAAATGGACCGTAAAATGAAGTACGAAAATATTTCTCATAACTCTGAAATGGACCGTAAAATGAAGTACGAAAATATATCTCAATATACGTTAGAATTCATAGTACAAACAAATTTTGTTGGTAATCATCTAAACAGATTGAGAAGGGTCATTAATTAATCAGTCCGTCTAAAGTTATACCGACTTAGGGTCAATGAATTAATTTACATCTCGGTGTTAGCATTGATTGTTAGTGGGTTTAAGAATGTTGATTAGGGAAATTTATTTTTTACGCCGGCCAGATCAAAGACATCTAGGTGTGCCCACTTTTCTAATAAAAACAAGTTTCACCCTCGCGAGGAACAATAGAGGGATTAATAAGCGTTAACGAGGGAACAATACACAGATTAACAAGGGATTAATTAGTCTGGTCAGTACTTTCAGAAGTAAACTGGAAGTGACTAAATATTCAGTCTTATAATCGTTAAATTGACGAATTTTATGAAAACATGATCACACTAGAATATAATATGAATAATGTTCAGCACATATTACACTGTCTCTATAAGTACACACATAAGTCATTCTGCCATATTTCATCATGGCAAACGTTCAAGTAATTTAGTGCTTAAAGTTTTAATCCCATTATTATCTTGTTGTAACTATGTTTATCCCATTATTATTTGTATGTTATATTTTTATTTAATTATAAAATGTGATGTATGTAATAACAAACAGAGAAAAATATAAAAAAAAGTAGCTACCAATCTGTCAATATTCCAGACACGCTGACAAACTTAAAGCGGTAATACGTCTAATAATATGTAGTCATATATCGGCTTCTAACCATACCATTTATTCAATATGCATAATCATTTAGCTCTGATATTTGTATTCTTCTAAAATATTATTATTATTATTATTATTATTATTATTATTATTATAATTATTATTATTTATCTTCTATAGCGCTTCATTACATCCGGTGATATTTCTAAGCGCTTAACAAAATATCACATCACAGTTAGTAATAATACTTAAACAAGTGCGTTTTTAACACACGATTTGAATTTAACAAAAGTTGAACTTTCTCTAATTGATCTTGGTAGCCTATTCCACATATGGGCACCATTTACAGGGAAAGTAGTATCTGTGGACGAACGAAGATTCGGTCTTCCCTGTTCGTAGAATGTGAATAATTGTTTCATGTAGGAAGGAGAAATATCCGAAAACAAAGCTTTATACACATTTGAGAGTTTCTGATACATGATCTCTAGAAGATGACTTTGCAACTAGTCGAGCACAGTTATTTTGTACAACCTGAAGACGGTTGAGGGAGAAATCTGGAATGCCAGCCAGACTGAGATGTGACCAGTGCTAAAACAACTCTAGCACATGAATCTTTATAAGATACCTCCTGATTCTGTACATTTTACATATAGTATTGTTGACCTGCGGGATGAGAGACATTGTCTTGTCCATGATAAAACCAAGATTTCGTGCTTTACACGATGGTGAAATTACGGTATCGCCGATGTTTAGCTTTGGTGAAAAGTTAAAACTGTTCAGTTTTGATCTGGGTAATATCACCAGGAACTCTGTCTTCTCATTGTTAAGCTTTAATTTATTTTGGTTCATCCACGTCCGAATATCATTGATACAGGATTCTAGATTCTTTAGGACACTGTGTATTGACATCTGGTCAGGAGGAATGAATGTGTTATACAATTGCGTATCATCTGCAAAACCACGATAGCTGATACCATGTTTATGATTAATTTTACCAAGTGGAAGTACATACAGTAAGAAAAGAAGTGGACCTAGTACCGATCCCTGTGGGACACCAATGGACAGCGGTTTAGATACAGAGTTGCTGCTATGAATATGGACACATTGGCTTCTGTCAGTTAGATGGGACTTCAACCAATCCAGCGCCGATCCTTTGATTCCCACAGATAACTGAAGTCGATTGAACAGAATACTATGGTCGATGGTATCAAATGCCGCACTTAGATCTAGAAGTATAAGGTTGATGCCGAGGTTGCTGTCCAATGCTGTATCAATGTCAGCTTTTAGCTTAAAGAGTGCTGTCTCTGTGCTGTGACATTCTTTATAAGCCGACTGCAGTGGTTCATGAAGATAGCTTGCAGATAATTAGTGATTTGTCTCGCTATCACCTTTCAAGCACCTTTCCGATAAACTTAAGATCTGAGACAGGGCGGTAGTTCTTGAGGATCTCGCAATCAAGCGATGGTTTCTTCAGAAGTGGAATCACAAGGGCAGTCTTTAATGAAGTCGACACACTGCTTTTGGCAATTGAGGCATTTATGATAGCAGTGATGAAAAGAAGGAGTGCATCCAATACTGGTTTGGACTTCAGAAGCCATGTTGGAAGCGGATCTAGGCTACATGAAGTTGACTTGCTCTTACCAATGATGGACCGGACATGTTCTTCTGTAACTGGGGCAAGCTCAAACAAACGGCTTGGTACATGATGTTCTTCAAACGCATTTAACCCACTGCTAGTATTGTCAAGGGCACGTCTGATATCACTGACTTTGTCATGAAAGAAGTCACTGAAACGTCAACATCTGAATTAGACTGTGGTAATTTCTTTTGATTTTCAGAGATAAGTTTATCGATAACATTAAAAAGATCTTTCGAATCCGTTGCAGAGAGTTTGGTTTTATAAAAAGTTGTCTTGGCATCCGAGATCAATTTTATTACACTCTTGGGCTGTAATTGAAATAGTTGTCTATCAATTTCAAGACCTGTTTTTACATATTTTCTTTCTGCTTTTCGTCTGAGAATTCTTTCAGAGTGAATGACAGCAGTATACCAGGGATTTGGATGGTTACCTTTACTTTTGCGGGACTTTACATGAGCAAATACGTCAAGTATACCGACCGATGTCTATTTCTCTTTAAAGGAATTAAATCGCTATAAGCGATTCGCTAATATTTGGGACCTAGAAGTTGGCCAAAATGTGTCGCAACTCATAATAATGTATTCTGATTGTATATGAACTGATTTTTCAGTCGTTCCGTTATAACTCTAATTTCAAATCAATTATGTTTAGAGAAATACGGCATGAGTCTCAACCGAATAGAAATTCCAAGCTTCTGGTTATTCAAGTCAATGGCGCATGATCTCCAGATAAGTTATGGAGTCGCCGTTTGACATGAGTTGTGGAATATGCTTAGCCTCGTTCATTCTTGTCAATTGTTACAAATAAGTATGAAACGCACCATGGTACACGATTCGTGTACCAATGATAAAATGTTTATTTTGTCTTAAATATTCGATATCAGAAGCCTACCTGTTCAAGGTAAGATAACAACATCAATGTTGATTTGAAATGACAAATAATTCGTGTTTTAGATTAGCTACTTTGATGTTATAATCTTTGAATGGGATTTAGCGACTGAACATAATTTAACACAACACAGTTCTATGGATAACAATCAGTATATTATAACCACACGACGTTTCAACAAGAATTCACTGGTCGTTATCAAGCATACAACTTACAAATGTTGAAATAAATTGTGACAGTGTTATATTATATAGGTACATTTCATATTCCGTGTTTCCAACTTTGAACTTATAAACACATTTTATCCACACCTTTGGTTTAAATCACACAACCCTACAGATATATATCTTTGTAGTCGTCATGTATATATAAAATGATCATAATTATGGAAACAGTTTTATATAAGCAGTCTTGCTTGTTACTGCATCCTATTCACTTATATTCTCTTAAATGATAAACTGTAAATAATAATGTTCTCCTGAATAAAATACTGTTTAAACCATATAGGTACATGAAACAATAATAAAGGAAACCATAAGTTAACAATCATGAAACCCTAGCTTAATTGGTTATCAAAGTAAGTATACCAAGATTAATTATGATAGTACATGGTGAAGTAACAACGGCGGGTCAAGGATTAAAGAGGAATTAAAGAAAACATGGATGATAGGGTGAACCTACTAGATATGTCTCAGGACATCAAAGATCATAATGGCAATGGTGAAAAAACACCTTAATTATTCTGATATTCACAATAGTGTAACATAATATTCATCAAATTATACTGATGGATCAAGAGACATCGTAGACACATAACAGCTTATTTGAGAACTTATTTTAAATTATATAATGATAAAAAGATATAATGTGACACTGTTCTTGGAATTAATTATTGCTTAAAGTTAAGGGGTCATAGGCTTTGGGTAGGTAGATACCAACATCTAGGTTGAGCTCAGGCCGGTTTTTCTTTATGTGGATAGCTTCAAGTATTCGTCTTGTCTTGTTGTTTGATTGGTTTCTCTCTAGAATTTGTACATCTGACCAGTTAATGCTGTGTTGTCTGTTAGCTTTTAGATGTGCGGCTACGGCTGATTTATTCGAGACAGCTTTCGACTTGTGTTCAGCTATTCTTAATGTTGCTTACTTTAAACTATGGAAACCTGTTAAGGCCTTTTTTGCAATCTTAACTTTTCGTCCTGTATTTCTCTGCGTCTTGCTTGGTTGTATTTGAATATCCTTGCTTGTATTTGAATAGTCCCTGTATTAGTTTCTAAATGACTGAAGTAATAAGTTGACGAAAGACCAAATTCAATTGATTTCCAACCCTTTGTCCTAGTATTCTGGAACAGTGCTTGTATAGAGCTGTTGTTGGTATTCGTGTATTTTTATAACCTGCTTTTAATTCATCAAAACTGTCTAAAAAGAAACCTTAAATGTCAATAAATATGGCAGCGGGTTAATCTATTTTTGGTTCAAAGCCCACAATATTCTCGGTATACTTAATGGACACTTGGTGGTTTTGCTTTGCGTTTCTTGATCTTGATTTACATCTGTAGCCCCGAGTTCATAAACCATTCTCAGACTTAAATGCTCAATGCCACTATTTTTGTAACTGAATAATATGTCCCAATCATTATTCTGGTCAACAAATTGTACTATTTTACAATATTCCAATTCATTGATGGTACCATTTCATCTTAACACACACTATTAAAAAAATGAAAAAATTCAACAAAATGATTTGAAAAGCCTAACGTAAACCTTTTTAAATGTGTCTTGTATTTTAAAAAAATTTCCAACCCTCTGGACAAGTAAAATAGGATGTAATGGATAATTTACTCAACAGGCAGGACACTTAAACACCAAGTACTTAGAATAAGGCTATTATTTATTTGCTGGCGCTGTCAAGCCAGCAAGTGTGTAATTGTCCCTTTAGGTTAAGAATTTTCTCACCTTTCAATCACTGTTTATGCGAAACATCTTTCATCCTCAAATACATAGCTTTGCTAAGTTTCCTATTGATGTATTTGACACATTACAATAACAATAAATTTATAGAGGGCTATATTTTAGATAAATCACGTCGAACAATTGGGAGTAAATTCTGAACCCAAGTCTGAGAATGCTAGCCTTTCATTCATTCAAAGGTTTAGCTTATCTTTATATAGATAAAATAGTGACATATAGGTGAGTCAATGTCTTTATCTTAAAATATATATACCTTTGGTCAACATGCCTTGTCCACATGGTTAATAAAACATTATTCTACAGTGGCGAATGAAATGGAATGGCGGGGCTTAAGCGTTCTACCTTTTTGCAACGACTGGGCTAATGGAAAGGGGCTTATACTAAATCTAGAGGGGTGCTTGAGTGGGCAGGCTAGGTAGGCAACCATGCCCTCATAAATTCAAGAACAGGAGAAACCAGAAGTGGGCGATAGTGCTCGAATCCGATGAAATTATTATCCTACCAAGGTATGGGGGGGGGGGTATATGGCCCCCTTCCGAAAAGTGCCCTCTCTTCTGAAAACGTGCCCACGAATTTCGACAGAGTTCTCTCAAGTACACATTGCTGTCCTTCCCTTGCTGCAAACAGATCTTGCGATACTAAACACCAGCCGCGCTAATTGTCCGCGGTACATGCATCATCGATCAACCTTCCTTTTTTGTTGGCCCTCAGTCTCAGAGGAAATTAAGTAACGCTGCTGGTTATCGACTCATTGTGGCTGCTGTTCTCGGATTGAGGCCGATATGAAGTTAGTGGATACGAAGGTGAAGTTTAGTTATTTTGAAAAACACTTATATGCCAAATTAGGGTTGATGATGCCAGTCCGTTCTGAGGCGTCTTACGAAGACGTATGGTGTCGATGACCAAGTCCATCCCGGAAATAGATGAGTATATGTAGTAACTGTATTTGTTATCATAAGATCAACCTGTCCTGGTCCAACAATTATTGGAATTTGTCACATCTGTATTGAGAAAGTGAATCTTATTCCACTTGGCACGGATTAAGCGGGTGTTGGTCTAGCTCCAGCCATTAGTTCTTAAATAACAAATTATGGTTTAATTTATTATGCTGTGCCAAATAAATTTATCTATCAACCATATTTACATCTCGCGACCTTGACGAAATCTGAAATTGATAATAATATTTAGACCCGACCGCCCTACAGTGACGTTACTGACGTCACGACAATAATATTATGGTAAGTGTGGTCGCTATATAGCAATGCATATTTATACAAAATAGCAGGTAGCTATAATATTTTTTTTTTTTTTTAAATATGAGATGGGTGGTGTTTATACCATATACTTATGACGTCATCGTTGATTTCAAACATAAAGATAAATCGTTTAACATGTACATTAAAAAAAAACATGTCAAGTAATAATGGCCCAGGGGCCAAACATCAATTAACAGATAACCTCTTTTCACCAATAACAGATAGTGCAGTAGTAGTTAATTTATAGCCTTTTCATAGATAAAAAAAAAAAAAAAAAATAGGTCATATCAACTTTTTTTTCAGTAACAGTACTAGCGCTGTAAGGCATAATATATAAGATCTAATTCCACTCTAACATGAATAAAGAAAAATAATGTTTAACGTCCTACATTTTTGTGCTAATGAAGTCGGACAGCGCCACTACGACCTACTCCTATTTAGAATTCCAATAGACAAATGTCCTTTTAGTTGAAGGGGGGGGGGGTGCGAATGGTTAGCACGTGCGTACTATAGCATAAAGCCTGTCATTGAGTCAAATGGCGTGGTTTCGAATTCCCGGCTGTACGTGGCAAGGAGTAGGGTCGCCTGTACAGCCTCGTGGGTTTTCTCAAGGTTCACCGATTTCCTCTTGTAATTGTCACTTTAGGCTCGACTACAATAGGTGCATTTACAACTTTAATTTTAGTGCGCGTACACCCCAAATGATGTAAGGGACGATGGGTGTTCGTCTTATTCGAAAGTCTAGACGCCATACTTTATCAATCCCTCCGTCCTGCATCACTTACAAATTGTCATGCTTGAACAGGGGCGGATCCAGGATATTTGGAAAGGGGGGGGGGGGCGCACTTTGAGGGCGAAGCCCAAAACTTGAGCTACGAAGGCTCAATGGGGGGGGGGGGTCTGGGGGGCAACCCCCATAACAAATTTTAAGATAAGACTCCATATATGCGATTTCCTGGCATCTGATCTTCGAAACACAACTCCCACCCTATTTTCAGTGTTTTGCCGAGGTTTGTCAAGCTGTTTATCATTTGATCAGCTATATTCTCTCCTTTTATATGCTCGAGCATTTCACATATTCAATTAATTTTTCAACTGGCTCATTGTTTTGAATGTATCTGAGAATTATCCCAAGCTGCTCCCAGTTGCTGGAGTCGGTCACTTCATCCGCTACAATCCCATAATATGGACCAGAAGGCTGTGTCTTCACCGCATTCACAGTCTTTTCTTGAATATACTCCCTTATGCAGTCTAGTAGGTCATTTTGTGTTGTTTTTGATATATAGGTTGCCGTTTTCCTACATGTATCTAAGTGATCTGTTCGTCAACTCATCATCACTTTCCAGAGGATTGCCATCATCTCGATGTCCTCTGAGTGAGATACCCTGCCTACCACACAGCTCAATACATCTGATTATCGACTCGAGGAAACAGCGATTGTTTGCAATAGTTTTTGAAGATTCAGAAGAAATAATTTGATCAACACAAGACACAGGGGTTTCATGAGTGTTCATAAAAGCTTTCATCCGAGTATGTGAATCCTTGTGATACTGCAAAGTCGAATGGTCGTTGAGGTCTTTCATCGCGTTCTTCCAATTCCTGTAGGGTGCAGTGATGCAATTTTTGGCGCCTTTTCCTTGATGTGCCGGCATTGGATAAAGAACACAGGCCAGACAAAATAAGCCATCCTTAGCCACGGAGTATGAAATGAATTCAAACACATTAAACCAATCACTGAAGCAATGACGTGTCATTGTTCCGGATGTCCTTCGTTTGTCCACGTAGGTTTTGCCTGGAAAGTTAAACATTTTCTCTGGAGCTCGGTTTTGATGAAATATGCTTTCTGGTCATCACTGATCGTTTTGTTAGCACCTATAATTTCTACCCCGTCATATATGTCAAGCATCAACTGCTGCTCGTTGATTTTCTGTGCAGCATCACCATCGTCCTTAGCCGATTATGTGCATTCCTCATTTGACACGTCCAGATTTACTTTAGGCACTGCGTAAGCTACTGACCCATTTGCGGGAGCATCGCATTCTTCATGGGACTTTGCTGTAAGAATAACAAAAAATAAAATCACAATTTGATCGTTCATTTAAACACTATCCACTAGACACAAACACAAGTTGACCAAAACGATTTTTTTTTTATTTGTCATTGATGAACAAGAAATTATTTTTTCAATGGGTTTGTTGTCCTCCGTCAGTCCATTTCCGTTTGTTTACATAGCGTTCATCCGGGCACTTCCGTAATTATTTCCCCGGTTGAAATATGCCTTACAATGGCGGACGTTCTCTAGTGACGGCACACAACGTTAACGTTACGCCAATGGGAGTTACGTGGACCACAATACACTCTAGTCAAATAGATAGGCCTACACCTCTATTGCTAGACAATACAAATTCGGATTTATATTAACCTCTTTTTCTACTGTTAGCAAAGAAATCGGTTAGAGAGTGAATTTCGCACTTCTGCTAGAATTTTTAGCTGGTTTGTGCGGGCAATAAGGCGTTTGTTTCAGCGCCTGAGTTGTCATATTATTCGGTATGTCATATTGCCGGTCTTTAAGGTTTCATCTGGACTGTCTATATTCTAAAAAGACAGTCCAGATTAAACCTATAGCGATTAAATGAGAATTGTGATAATTACATGTAAACAGACTATAGTTGTTCAATATTAAGCTCACCTGATGCATTATCATCCAATTTAGTAGTCGGCTCTTCTTGAATAGATGAAACAGCGACGTATTGTCTTTCCGTGGACGTGGGTGTTGGGGCGGGGTCATCATCAAGTGAGGAACTTGTTTTTGCTGAAATAATAATAAGACGAGGAGATTGTAGACTGTTTATCATTATCAAATTAGATATAAGTTGACAAACCCACAAAATATTTATTCGGTAAGGTATGCGAGGAAGCTGGAATGACAATGTCCAGCCCCTTACTGAGACACTGCGGCTCCCTTGCACACGGATGACACTTGAATGAAAAACAGGAAACACCTACAAAGCCACCCCACTCCATGAACCAATAGGCCTACCATATTATTCTCTGCCGATGATGAAGGCGATGGGTGTTTCGTCAATATTATTTAGTTTTATGTCAACTTAACAATTGTTACCGGTAAACTAGTGTTGTATAAAATAAAATATACTTGTGACTTGTCAATTATCGCAATTTTCATCTGGCCCTAAAAATCAAGTTAGTTATTGCACACGTTGTTCTTGGAACTCTCTGTATTATACACTTTCCAAAAATGTATAGTTTGACGTAGCGGAACTTCACGCTAGAAATTTTTGCTGGCTGTAGGCCTAATTATATTGTTTATAGCCAAGCCTACCTTTCTTCCGAGAAAGCATATCTATTAACGTCGGCTGAGTTCTTTTCTCTGTCATAATCGGAACGATGGACCATACCGTTTTTTAAGTGAAGTTTTTAAACAAGATGCGATTATTATGCTATAATATCAATCTGTTTCATAGAGGATTACGAAAGTGATCTAATAATAATAATATCTGTAAAGATGGCTGCCTTCAACACTTGACGTCACATCTGGCTAGACGTAGGGTACTGGAATCTGCTGAGGTTTGCCCGCCGAGTGGTCAATCATTGACCCGATGCCGCGTGCCTTGTTTACAAAAGACATTAATAGTTCGGTCAGAATGGTGCCTTGGACTTGTTTTAAAACCCATTTACACTAAATCGGGTATAAATTTTACCTACAAATACTTTAAACGTCTTTATTTACTTTTCAAATACATAAATGTTTTAGAATTTAATTTGTCGGTTGAAAAAAAGTGACTCACTCATAAGTCGCATCCATATCATCCTTATCATTGTTTACCCACTGCTAATCAGTGTACCAGCATAGATCGTATATATAATAATACGATTATATGGTGCCAAAATATGCACGGGAAGGTGACAGCGACGAGTCCATTGTTGAACCAGTCAGACAGGGGTGGAGGGTAGTATAATTCAACTGATCAGAGGCTGGAGATCAACAAAACTTCAGATTTCAGAAGCTAAAGATGCTAGCAACTTTGTAGGCATGAAAGGGCGCATAATGACACAAGGACACGACAGGACACAGGGGCCGTCGACGTACGATGGGGATCACTACCATTTTTAAGTATTTTTGTTCTCCTATCCCGCGAGATGCGCCCCCCTTGGATCCGCGCCTGCTTTTCGGAAGTGCAAATAATACAACTGTTCGATTAGAATTATGACAATGTTTAGAAAGCACTATGGAGGAGAACATTATGAGTCTTCGTATGTGTTTCACTGGATTCCTTGACCTCCAAAACATAGGTATATACATCAAGGTCAGTGAAATCGACGCACTTAAACATTTTATGTACGATAACGTGTTTTATTGGGGCCATTTTGAATTTCTCGATTTTTGGCGGGAACGGTTGAAGTGATGTGGTGGTTCCCGACATTTTTGAAATTAGCATTCCAACAAACCCCTTAGGCCAAATCTTCATGCTTTGACAGTGCACGCCCATTTCACATATCCGCCCCACTATTCCTGCAAATAGAATTCTAGAATATTTTATTTGAAGTATTGGAAAAATAAAGGAGTTTGAAGCATACCTGGATGTAAAAAGTATTTCCTATTTAGTGTAAATAGGTATATAAAATGAGTTAAAAGCAATATTCTTCCCGGACCAGTTTACATTATGAAAACAGTACAAGCTGTGTTCAGCCATGTTATATGACGTCACGCGTAGCATGCATAGGAACGTTATAAAGGTCAGTCATCTTACACAGAGCTAGAAGAAGAAGGCCTTGCAATATCTCTATGAAACTTGAGTTAAATTTCATGCTTTCAACGTAAGTTCAATCCCACAGTCGTCGCATTTCTGACCTGCTACAGGCAATTTCTAATAATAATATATTTAATTTGCGTTTAAACAATAGACGTCATAGGTCAGATATTTTCACACGTGTGTTCAATGTATTAATTGTTGTATCTAAATGCGTGATCGATCACCCTTCAGCGGTAATTTTATGTGTTTAACATTGTCACGTTCGCTTTTGAAAAATGGTGTTTGGCTTTTTCATTTCGTTCAGGAAGATAATAACATGAAATGCGTTATTTGATGGTTATACGCAAACACAGTTCATGCTGTAGTCATACATCCGTCAGTTATTCCGCCCACCAACAACAATCAGAATAAACAAGGCCACACAGGGCTCACATAAAATCTGTTTATTAACACGGTGCGTTCTGTGCTGCATTTTCTGAAAATTCCCACAACTTAGTCAAATTGAATTGAAATGAAATTGGGTTTAAAGTCCTACTGTTCTGCTCCTATACTGAGCTAATGAAGACGGAGATATGCTATACAATGTGCTATGAGGGAAATTTTGGCTCGGGCAGCGGTAGTATGGCCTACTAATATGGAATTCCAACTACCAAGTGGTCTTTTTACGTGTAAGCCAATGTATACATGTCCCATCCAAACGACTAGAGAGCTGCCCTTGCCAGGCCCTCCGTCCTGCACCACTGACAAGCGGAAACCACGTCGGAAAATCCCGATGCAGGGATCGAACACTCGAACTCCAGGCTAGCGAGTCAACGTCTTACCCACTTAGCCTCCGTGGCCAAAATGTAGGCCTACTCAGATAGATTAAATAGAGTCCTGCCAAAATACTTCAGCCAACATCATACGTGGCACTTACTTGTCTGAAGTAGATTCTGGACGAATACATGCTTTCAATTCATCATGTTTATGCAAATACTTAACGGACAGAATCCCCTTCAGAGATTCCCAAAATTGTAGTTTTCAAGTGATGAACAATAACAGACTTTAAGATGTCTCAATACGTTTATATTACGTTTCAAAGGACAAAGTAAAATTATTTTAGGTGGTGATTTTATTGATTCTGATAAGTATAGCATAAAAAGGTCATTTTCATAGTTGGTTAACGACAGACCTGATAATGAATTTTTAAATGTTAGGAACAACCAAGGCCTAGATAACAAACCTTATCTCTCCACCCTCCATCAGTATATCTCGTAGCTACCAAGACCTGAATATTAATATATGGGACAGGAGGCTTATTCAGACTTGTGGGGGGGGGGGCTGAATGGCCGAATGGTTAGCACGTGCGTGCTGTATCATAAAGCCTGTCATTAAATCAACTGACGTGGTTTCGAATCCCCCGTTGTACGTGACAAGAAGTAGGGTCGCCTGTCCAGCCTCCTGGGTTTTCTCCGTGTATTCCGATTTCCTCCCACTGATAAAGACCCCTACGCACCAGCGAATTATTGAAATAAAATTAAAATCATATGTTAGTCCCGAAATGACATAGTTTGTGACGAGTGGACCTTAAACTCCATATCTCGCTCTATCTTTATTCAGACTTGTAATAACACAGACACAAATATTCTTAATGGCAGATGTATCGGGGATATTCTTGGTTCCTACACTTACAGTATAATGTGGACTACAATTCTTACCAGCGTCTCGCTATTTGGTTATATCCAACGATTTAGAGTGTCTCCGTTAAACTACATGTCCGACAACTGTTTAACCGAGTGCAATATTGTTCGTACTTCATATCGCAATACCTGTAAGATCCCCCAGAGCCCTGAACTTCCCATTGCCATCTTACTATTTATGAAACAAGGTAGTACAATAGAAATAAAATTAAAGTAAGGAAATTTATTTGTAAACCAGACTTGGATATTTATTTTCTAAAAGAACTACAAAAGCCCTCAACAATACCTAATCTGAATAATTGTTAATGGCTCCTTATAGTAGTAATCAAAAAAGTATCCAAGATGAGATTACATAATTTTATAAATCATACCAGAGTATGTGTTGCATACAGTTGTGGTGGCTAAGAAAAAGACTAAGGGTTGTCAGAAGTTACAAAGAGAAATGATAGAAGCCCAGCATAAAAATTAAAATAATGTAAACAATAGGCATTTCATGGAAATATATTGCACAAAATACAAACAACGTGGAGGAAAATATGTTATCCTAAAAAAATTCATCATCTGATTAAAATACAGATCTAACTTTCGATGGCCTACACTACATGAAAATATGACCGGCTTTTGACCTTATGGCGTCAGACATTATGCAATCGGCATTGACGTTTCTATTGATTTACCCACAGTTCCATGCACCTCATTCCAAGAACTCGCTAACTGGCTAATCCCTCATTTCATCCAGAACGCGGGTCATTTAACAACTCTTCTAGATCCTAGTGTAGTAAAGAAAAGTAAAAAGAAATTTCGAACTATGAAAACGAATTGGGATCTTTGTTTTAATCAGATACATCCCCAATCAAGTTAAAACAAGCCAGTCTCTGATGAAGTTAGAACAGCATTTTCTATTAAGTAAAACAACTAGGAGAGCATGTTTTGGCATCCGCCAGAAAGTGTGTATTGGTGATCACTCGCCAACCGAAGTACTCATAAGTTCATATAAAGCAGTAACTAGCGAAGCATATAGCTCTATTTACCTTTGGTGTATGAGTATCGCAAATTGTACACAGCAGAAGTGCGAATTTACACAGATGGAAATATGTAGAGCATAGTAAAGTAACAATAACAAATAATAAATCTATTTTACTCCAACCCAAACATTCTTCAAATATTGGATCACTGGTCAAACTAGGTATCTTCCTAATTAAAATTGATATTTGCCAACGAAAGTTGTTATTCTGTAAAAAAAATTAATACGCCTGACATAAAACGCACAGATCCGTTAATATTCGTCGCATATAGAAGATATAGGTACATCTAATCCCCAATTTACCATGGTCAGCAGCAATATCCTCCCTCGTAAAGCAGTTCAACTATCAAAATCAACATAAAAACAGCCCAATTTAATTATATTTTTAAAAACCGAATATATTTCTGGATATGGCATTACTACGTTTGAGTACCCATAAATTAGACAGACAGAGGTCGGTACCAGAACGCCCCCTCCCCCGATTTGTAACTATGTGCACTGTGATCCTTTTAGACTGTCGATTGTATAGGGAAAATGTGCTTAGAAATCGATTTTTGTTTCACCCCCCCCCCCCTGGGTCTAAAAGATTTTGCCATTTTCTTATAGTACAAGGTTTCTAGTGATGAAAAATCCATATTCCCACCTTCAGATAATGCCAGTTTTTAAAATATTACCCATTTACCCAGGGTCTCGGTCAATTTATCATGCATGTCTAACATGACTTTGACGTCGTGATTTTGGGTGATAAAATTACTGCAGGTGAATGATTTTTTTTCGTGTGTACTGCCAATATGCATAGCAACATTTGAA
This sequence comes from Patella pellucida, assembly GCA_917208275.1. NCBI lineage: Eukaryota > Metazoa > Mollusca > Gastropoda > Patellidae > Patella > Patella pellucida. Next base: position 73,470,514 of record OU795039.1, read on the forward strand.
AAAAAAAATTATGGAAATATCTCAATTTGCATTTGCACAGGGCCAATAATAAGCGCCCACCAAGCAGCAATGTTGCGCATGGTAGCATGTTTTTGTCTATTTATGAAAATACAGTGTCATTGAATTAATATTGAATTCAATTTATTATCAGAAACCATACATAAATTTGATAATTGCATAGACATATTCGATTTCAACCAAAAAACAATGCATAAACGTGATATTTCAAATAGTGGTTCCAGGTAAAAAGGTATAAGGGGAGATAACTCGTATCATAAATGTCCTACAAATATTGAACAAAGACCAAATTTCCCCCTTGGAAACCCACCCTATTCCCAAACAAAGAATGAAAACAAATTTAAAAGATTATTCTAATATTTAATTACTAGTATTAAAGGTTTAAATATATATATATTAGGCCTGTGTATTGCAATTTACAACAAAATTTCAATCAATATTTTTTTTTAAAATACAGAAATCATTTTTTTAATTTTTAATAACTGTTACATCAATAGTTTATTTATTAAATCTTGCTGTAACAGTTGTGCAATAATTAATGCTTGAAATAAATAGAGTTTAACAATAATAAAGGACACAACCAATGTACAGAAATAACAAATTATTACAGGTAATTTGAAATATCTAATAACTTGGCCATTCGCAGAATTTCTTTGTGGAAAATAATTCTTTTTCTAATCACATCTTCACAAAATATCAAAGGTTGTCTCATATGCAGACATCTCAGAAGAGCTGAAAAATATAAGTTCATAGTTACTACACGTACAAGGAAATCTCATCGTAGATGCAAGAATTCATGTTTGGTGATAATATTTCCACTTAAGATGTATTGGTCGATGGTCGATTAAGTAAAACAAACATATTAATACACTTTAAACTTATCATATCACAAACAAATCTTGACCGCGCAAAAGTGCTAGTAAAAAATGTTCACACATTCTTAGAACGGATGGACTTTGTTTTAGTGCATTTGAACACCACAATCTGGTCATTTTGTGCCAATTCACTTGCCATCAAAGATACCAGCACTACTTATACTATAGAGTAAATCGGTCACTCCCACACCTTGTCATTGAGGTCACTGATAATGGGATGCGAACTGACGACAGACCTTTTTTTAACCACCCACCTGGCTATATAAATCCCTTCCCACCACTAGATGTATTTGATATAAATAGATATATAACAAGCCACAAGGACACAACAACTACTACAAGTATGAAATAAACTTACCCTGACAACCAAACTTTGGGTTTTCTTATCAGGAATCGAACATAATCCTTGTAGCACCGTAGATGGTACCTAACTTTAATAGCAACACAGTCTTTATCTCTGATGTGCCTGAGAATGGTTTCATCTGCTTTCATAACTGCTGCTTCTCTAAAAAGATATGGACAATTGTAAATATTATGGATATCATAAACCAACTAGAAGTAGACTACATATTCAATTTTCACCAGTCCACATGCGAAATAATTGGTTGAGAGATTGAACAGCCACTGTCATGTCTATACATAGTAACACCAAACTCGACAAGTGATTTCGGAAAATCGGGTTATTTATCGCCAAAGTCTGCCCCCCCCCCCAAAAAAAAAATTGTCTACCTACCCACCCATACCTTATCACCATGAGTCGGGTTTGGGCAAACGGAAATATTTTTAACCCTGGCGTGGGAGTACTTGCGCTGCGGGGGTAAATACATAACCCTGCATGTTTGGATAGGCTACTCCCCCACCTTGTCACTGAGATCGCAGAGAAAGAGAGTCGAACCATCTGTCCGAAATAAACGCCTTTTACGACACGCTGAGGAGGGGCGATGGACCTATTCCACAATTTTAATCACAACGATTGAACAAATAATAAAAAATTACCTTCATCTTTAGTTTCTGCTAAAATCAGCTTATCAGAGACAGTCTTTTTTTGACACCTGTAGAACAGAGGTACTTTCTTGCAGATAATGCAAACAGGAGGCAAGACATGCCCTCGCAGGTTGACAGCTTGCATTGGGTGGATGAAGATTTAGTTGCGGCTGATCGCAAACCTTGTGACCTAGATGTGGATTGACTCTTATCACTCGTTTGCTTATTATTACCAGGCTGTAATGCAACTCTTTTAGTAGCTCGATCAATCTTTGTTCTGTCTGTTGTGAATCTCGAAAAACACTTGGAATGATAGCCATAAAATGGTAGTGCACCATCTTTTTTCCCTATAAATACAAACATACTCCTAATATTATTGCACACATACACAAAATAGGCAAATTAGAACCTGAGACTGAGAAGAATTTAGGTGGCAACAAATATCCATAATAAAAATTACTTTTCTTTCATGAAAAGTAAGACACTGCCACATGTTTGCACTTGATTTGTGAAAAGACACTTAAACAATCTGGGGTTAATAAAATAAAACCAAGGCTAGCGTGAATGCTATCGATTTTAAAACAAACCTATCTACTCTATGAACTAACGAGACTGACTATACAAACTGAATTGAATGAATGTCAACAAACATTATTATTAGGCCTATAGTATTATTTATCGTAACTACTTGCACACAGCAATGCCATCAAACAAGAAATATTATATATGGACGTAAGCTCTCGTTGCATTGTACAGTCCCGGGCATTTGTGATGAGTACAGGTGTCTATAAAATGTAATCCGCCTACCACTAAAAATTAAATTTAAAATGTAAACAACAAAAAATTGTGTTTCGCAGAAAAATAAAATGGCGACTCGAGTAGTCGTACTTTCAATTTTAGTTTGATTTAGTTGATAAACTTACCCTCAAATACATTTGTATACTGTTGGCACACTTTAAGCTCGTTTCCATCAAGATTAGCCCATTCTTGATAACTTATTCCAACTCGTATCTGTAAATTTATTCAGCTTTCCACAATCTTTGTCTACGAGGTGAACAAGACACTTCATGGTCTCAAAGTAAACACTACAGCTCAGACTGGCCTTTTGACCTGTGAACTTGAGGTCAAATTGGCGCAATATTATCTGGAGTGGTTTTGATTGGTTGTTTGGCTAATTGATATTCATCAGGTGTAAGAGTGGTTGATAAACTCCATGGCGCGAACAGAAAGTAATTCAAAAACTTGCGAGGACTCGTTTATAAAAACTGGCACATTCTAGAAGCGGGAATAAAGCTTCCCATCCTTATATTATTCACATATTACTAATGTGTAAATTACAACTAGACCCAGTGTATAGTTTTTTTTGAGACGATAGCTATGGACAGACGACAGTCTATTTGTAAAATTTTAAAATCCTCTTGCTGCTACTTTCAGTAAAAAAAATATATTACTACATGTATTTATAGTCTATAATATGTCATACGAATTGTAGGCGATCTTAAATGGGCGTTGTGATATAATCAAATCAAGCTGATCTTATCTGACTTGATGGGAGAGCACGTGGCTAAGTTGGTAAGACGCTGGCTTGCTAGTCTGGGGTCGGGTGTCCGATCCCTGTATTGGCAGAGAAAGTTCATCCAGATTTTCCGGCGTGGTTTTTCCTTGTCAGCGACGCAGGACAGTGGCAGCTGTTAAGTCGTTCGAATGGGACGAAAACCCGAGGTCCCGTGTACACACTGGAGTGCACATAAAATATCCCTTGGCAGATGGAATTCGATATAAGAGTAGGGCGTAGCGCCACCCCCGGGCACCATTCCCCTCATAGCACAATGCATGGTGTATGCCCGTCTTCATTGGCCCAGTTTAGGAGCAGAACAGTGTGACGTTAAAGGGACTATCACGATTTGAACAGCGTCTAAAAAATAAAAGTTCGAGTTCGTATGAAATATAAACGCCAAAATATAGAGGCGCGGTGTATTTACCGTGTCTAAAAAATTTCAGCCCAGAATATGGAGTCGTTTGGACTTGAGCGTCAATACTGCTTATCTGGACACGCAGTGCCGTAACTAGGGATAAATTTCTGGGGGGGTATCCAAATGCCGATTTTACCGACGGGTCGATCAATAGAAAAAATGTGCTATTTTACATAGCTTTTAAAAAGCGGTTAGATATAATGACTACACTTTCCATGGGCGGATCCAGGAAATTACGAAAGGGGGGCGTACTTTGAGGGCGAAGCTCGAATTATGAGCGCCGCAGGTGCGAAGCAGCTGCGGGGGGTCTGGGGGTCCTCCCCCATAATTTTTTTAAAGATAAGACTCCATATATGCGATTTCCTGGCATCTGATCTTCAATATTAAACACAACTCCCACCCTATTTTCAGTGTATTTTGTCTGCAAAATCATCAGGAACAGATCGGTAGCTTACTGCCTAAAGAATTTCTGAAAAAAAAGTCCGAATGAAGGAAAGGCACTTGGTTTGAAGGAGTAGTGATTTATGAAACAAGTTTGAAAAGATGAGCGTGTTTTTTTTTTTAGAATCTGGTCATGGTGATTCAGAAATCATGCTGCTCACAGAACTTTACCTGTCCCTTAAGTGAGCCCTTAGAATGCATATATATTCTAAGGGCTCGCTTACCTTACCAAGGGACAGCTAGATGACAGGTAAAATTCTGTGAGGTAATGTATATCCATGATCAGTCAAATTTGGTTAGGTACCATTTAGCCTACGTATATAAGTAACTGCGGAGGGTCTGGGGGTCCTCCCCCAGAATTTTTTAAAAGATAAGACTCCATATATGCGATTTCCTGGCATCTGATCTTCAAATATTAAACACAACTCCCACCCTATTTTCAGTGTTTTTTGTCGATACAATTTTTTTTTACAGCTTGTTGCCCCCCCCCCCCCCCCAGTTGATCCGCGCCTGCTTTCAAGGATTCTAGTTCATATAAGATTTGTTTATAATTCAGAGCAGTTCCATACAGAGGTGTTTTGGTGAATTTAGACATTCGAAAGTTCGGTAATGAAAGAAACAGTGTGATATCGAAGAATCTGGTCGGTAAATCATGACTCAAATATTTGCTATATAACTCTTGAAATTTACCGACTGACGGTTTCGAAATTCCTGTAACGAAACAGTGTAATACCGAAGAATCTGGTCGGTAAATCATGATACAAATATTTGCTATATAACTCTTGAAATTTACCGACTGACGGTTTCGAAATTTCTGTAACGAAACAGTGTAATACCGAAGAATCTGGTCGGTAAATCATGATAAAAACATTTGCTATATAACTTTTTAAATTTACCGACTGACAGTTTCAATTTACCGACAAAAACGAGAATTTACCGACTGAATGCAAAATAGTGGTTTCGAAATTCCTGTAACGAAACAGTGTAATACCGAAGAATCTGGTCGGTAAATCATGATACAAATATTTGCTATATAACTCTTGAAATTTACCGACTGACGGTTTCGAAATTCCTGTAACGAAACAGTGTAATACCGAAGAATCTGGTCGGTAAATCATGATAAAAACATTTGCTATATAACTTTTTAAATTTACCGACTGACAGTTTCAATTTACCGACAAAAACGAGAATTTACCGACTGAATGCAAAATAGTGGGGGGGTACATACCCCCCCCCCATACCCCCCCCCCGGTAGTTACGCCTCTGTGGACACGTAACCCTTTTAAGATTTCGGGTAAATTTTGGGGTTGGGTGACCTGATAATCTATTCCCGTTCCTGCAGAGGTCTATACAGTGAATGGCCCATGTACTGTACTTGATAACAAAAGTTTAATTTCACCTACACATTATTTTTATCAAGACACCGCATAATACAACTTAGGACGCCGGTCTCAATTTCCATATGAAGACTGACGGGTTTAAATTGTTTGAAAACTTATTACATATATTGAGTTAATTGCTCGGCACTGAGGTAAAGAATTTAAGGGATTTTAACACAAAATTCAGCAGCTTTATTTCCAAAAATAGTTAGTTGCTCAGCACTGAAGACTGAGGTAGAGAGTTTCAAGGGATTTTGAAACAAAATTAAGCAGTTTTATTCCCAAAAATATTATCGGAATTTGCCCTTTAAACCCCATCTGATTTCATTTCATCTTACTTGATCAAAATGGTAGATTTCAATGTGTTTACCTCGTCCCAAGGCCTTTAACAATACAACATTATCTAATTCATTAACTGATGGCCACATGATACGACCTATAAATAATCTTATACTCATTACCAGTGCAAGTGTACGCGTGCTATTTATAATAAAGCCTCCCGCACACTTCCGGTTTTTTCGTTTCCCTCTTGGGAATCTTTATCGAATGCGATTTTCACCTCCCGTTGTTATGTCTTGTAATATACGTTAGTCTTCGCTAACACAAATAAATTGTCGATATTCTGCTTTGTGTTTGTATTTGACGATTCGCCAATAAAACGTAAAACGGCATTCACGTACATCTAGTGTGTCTTAGGCTTAATGAACTCTGTCTCCAAGTCGTTTTTGATATCGTCCTCACGATTGTTTATGAACTGGATAATAGCTGTTTTTTCTTCCTTATATCATCTAAATATTTGTATGCAACACTGTATATCTATTTGGCTTCAAGCGTCCATTTATATTGTCGTTTTTCTAGATACAACGCGAGGCAAAGCTTTTGTTTACATGATTGTTCAATATGGAAGAGAAATCTACGAAACTTTTAAGTTTCAACCAGACGAGAAAGACAAGCTGCAACCGTTGATCAAGAAATTTGATGGTAATTGTAATCCAAAATAAAATGTAATGGCTGAAAGACACAAGTCAATATTCGTGTGCAAACGATTCAGTCATACACCAACTTGGTGATGTCCGATGGTTCGTGTGCAAGGTAACAATGAACCAAGTGATATCAATTTCTGACTGACCTAAAGTTGATTGCAAAAAAAACTGTAAATTTGAAATTTGACTGATCAATTAATAAGGGACAAAAGCATAGATAAAAGGCATAAATGAAGATGTCACTAATATTAGTGTTCATGGTGTGAGACAGAAATAAACAGGTTTTAGTGAAAATTGGAATCGGATGAGTCGTTCGTTTAGCAAAAATACTACCACTGGACAGTTTTTGAACGACGATATTTTTCATCGTGATGGCGACCTTTACATCTTCTACGGGTTATACCGTACGCCGGACAATTTAAAGGACCCAAGTCCGTAACTCAAAATCCTCCAAAATCGTCGACCTCAATTTAAATCAACATTGATGATGTTAAATTACCGGGAAAATATGAGCTTCTGATATCCGATATTTGAGATAAAATAATGTTTTTAACATTGGTACACGAATCGTGTACCATAATGCGCTTAAGCCCCAGTTGTATTGAGAGACGCGAGGGACGAGGCTAGACATATTACACCAAACCAGACGGCACATGTAGACTGGAATAACCAGACGCTAAAATGTGCACTAGATAGAGACTGCATGGCTTATTTCGTCGAACATAACTTATTTGAAATTGGAGTAAAAACGGAAACCATTGAATGCAAATCAGTTTATATACATTCATATTACAGTATTATATGCGTTGCGACCCACTTTTGTCAAATTCTAGGTCCCAAATGCTAGCGATTTAGCTCCTTTAAGAATAATGAAAGTGATTCTGAGTTTCTGTTTATCGACGCTGAATGTTTTGTTATTGGAGATGTGCCAGTCAAACTTAAAGTGGATACAGGGTCTTGGACCAACATACTTCCTGTTTTCAAAAAAATAGACAATAGAATAGTTTTTAACAACCATCGACGTCCACTTAAACCAGTTACACAGGAAATCCACTATCCGTGAAGTTTAAATGTCACTTAAAAGTAGAAAATAAGAGCATTGAGTTATATGTAACAAAAACTAACAAATCACCACTCCTGGGGTTTAAGGCGTCTTTGGAACTAGGTTTATTTAAAGAGGTTATGCATGTTGACAATACTATTGAATTAGACATTAAAGCTAATGTTGTTAAACAGTACCCTACAGTTTTCAATGGTTTGGGTTGTTTAAAGAGACCATGTGATAAACCCTGTCAGGAAAGTTCCAGTCGCGCTTCGTGAAAAACTGCAAGCAACTCCGAGTAATATGGAAAAGAATGGTGTCATCAAGAAAGTTGATTTGCCAACCAACTGGGTTAACTCACTTGTTGTTGAAAAACCTAATGGTCAACTTCTTGTATGTCTCGACCCTAGACAATTAAACGTAGCGATCACAAGATAGCATTTTGATTTACCAACTATTGAAGATATTACTACGCGTATGTCCAAGGCTAAGTGATTTGCTAAACTAGTTGCTAATAGTGGGTACTGGCAGATCGCCTTATATACAACTCCTTACTACTTTTAATTCGCCATTCTGGAGATTCTGTTTCTGTAGAATGCCATTTGGCATCAAATGCGCGCAAGAACTATTTCAAAAAGAATAGCTGAATATTTATTTGATTTACCCTGGCATTGTTGAAACTGGCTTTGACGATATTTTGATTTGGTTAGAAACCCAACTTGAAAAACGTTTAAAGCTGGTTTTAAATCGGGGTAATTTAATTTAGTCGTCACATTTTGGTGTCAAAATGCCCCTCAAAATGCGATTTCCAAGAAAGTTTGGAAGCAGTAACCAATGACATAACTCGTGTATTACACGAAATCGCTTGTTTGGAAATTGCATTTTGAGGAATATTTTTGAAACAAAAACCTTACGATTTTAAATTAAAAATGCAAATTTGGCATAAAAAAAACAGTATATTATCAAATATAGATATAAACTATTATTATATGAGTTGAAATAATCGTGGATTTTGATGGTTTAGGTAAATCGTGCTACCGGCACAGACTGAAAAGCGTTTATTAACTTTTTACCGCCGACCACATACTTTTTTAAGCCGTCCGTATTGTAATGGACAAATAACAACACGGAATCCGCAAACCATATTTTTAAATGTGCCATTGACTGAAAAACCCAAAAGGCCCCAGAATTAATCGAGAAGCTGGAGGCCTATATGTGTGTGAATTTTCAATTAATTAATTTAAGGTCTACCCTGTATTTTTCTGGAGATTATGAACTTTGTGAACAAAAATGGCGCTGTTTCAGCGAAGAGCAAAAAGAAAAATGTTTTGCAAATTGTCTTCAAGACTCGAAAAGGAACCGCGACGAAGAAGAAATTATTTGTTCAACAAACAAACAAAATTGTGTAGTAAAGAAAGCAAAGTTACAAGCCAAAAAACCCATCAAACCAAAAGGTGTAGAAGTGTTTGCACTAATAGAAGAAAGGCCTAAAATGTTTATAACCAGTACCGGTAGCTGAAACAATCTTGATATATTTGCCCTTTGTCCTTCCATATTCTTTAAAATATATATGAATGTTTTTCGACAGTTGTACGTGATTACACCTGAAAAAAAAAAACATTAAGCATTTGGTCGGCGGTAACAAGTATTTGGTTGGCGGTAATTATATTACCGTCGAAAGTCATTACAATGCGGTCTGCGGTAATTACACGACGGTCTGCGGTAAAAAGCATTTGTACGGCGTTAAAAAGTACTGGTCACCGAAGGCTTTGTCGGAACTTTTTGATAATAGAACTATTCGCATGCAGGATGGTAATAATTAAGTGGAAACCTGCTTTCTTAGAAAGTCGCGCAGATACGCCAAGATAGTCATACTCCCGCAGTGTTTCGTCTGATTAGAGCTAATCCCACCAGAGAGGGATTTCTCGGACCGTTGCTTCAGGAATATGCAAGATAGTATACCGTCATAACCTCAGAGTCCAGATGGTTTCTAGTTACAGGAGGAATCGTGCTAATCTTATGAAATCCGTCAAAGTGCAAAACAGTATTAATAATAATACACAATCTTTAAAACCTTTAAAACCAGCAGTCGGTGGCGCAGATGTTAACCCGTGCGATCAAGTGGTAGATTTTAACAACCAGTGAAATTCAAAGACTATGTTATGTGATCATAGGACTTGTTTTGTCTGTAAACTATTACATACAATAATAAACATTTATTCTAATCAATTTAAAAAAAATGTTTTTGAAAAAAGAGGTTGTAATATTAGGCTATCATGTTAAAAATTTATTGTCTGGTTTTGTGAACTTGTGGCTGATCAGATAGACAGGTGCCCGGGTGGTTACATAATTACTTAATCTTCTGTACGGTTATTGCAAACATTTGCATGATGATGTTAGTGCGTCAATTATCTTTATTTTGGTGAAATAATTATATGTCTCTATGACTTTTGGTTTCTTAGATATGGAGTGGGGTTGAAAATTGAAGCAAAATGGACAATTTTGCGAAGACGGGGGTCTGCCAGTTTGCGTTACTAAATGGACAATAACTCAGTCAATTATGCTCCGATGTTGATAAACTTGGTGTTGTTACAATACTGAGATGTGCAGCCTTCCGGAAATAACAAGTTTCTGGCGAAAAAAAATATATTTCAAAATAGCTACCGGGCGCTACTGATATTGGCTCAGTTTTTGCACGTTCATCTTGTCTTGACTATGTCACTTGAATAAAAGGGGAGGTATCCGTTATGCCGCTGACCCTAGGGTAAGGGTTGGGTAAGGGTTAGGCATAGGCGTACGAGGCGGGGCGCCCCCCTCCCCCAATATTTTCATGAAAATAAAATAGAAATCTGAAAAGAGCTCAGAATTGTGAGATCGATCATTAGCCGAGGAGTTTTTGAAAATGGGGTGGGGGTATACACCTATCCTCAGCATGTCAATTCCTCCAGCTTTCAGAAGTATTAAGTATTGGGGAGCAATAATGCGATAACATATTCTATCTCCCGAACCCCATTCAAACACATTAGGCCAGCATATCATTACCCTCTATTCCCAATACTCAAAATAAAAATATTAAAACCTCAAGAAAATGTATTTATTTCATAGCAAATAAATCAAGAATAATTAAAAAAATATAAACATAACTAATATAATCTTTGTTAAGTAACACTTGTTCAACTGTCAGGTGGTGAGGGGGCACTGTCCCCATGTGATCCACTCCAGTTCAGTTCGGGCTGAAATCAAAGTAAGATCGTTAGTACATACTCTCTCCAATTCTGGTACACATAAACAAGATACTGTAAATTCTTTCCCTGAAGTGGTAATAAATTTCAAGCTATAAATCATTTGAACATACTAGAACTAAACCAGGTCAAATCACACAAGAAGACAGAACTCCCCCACCCCTGACCCACGTGAAAAAGAAATCCACTAAAGGCATCAGTTGCCCACGGGTCAGTGGTAAGAAAGATCCTATCTAGAAACATACAAATCGTTACACCCATCATCTAAACAAAACAAATGCAAAAAATGGGACTAAGGGATGACGCCACATCGTCACAACTCACTTGTCTGAACGCCCGATCATGGCTGACGACAATCATTCAATACAACACGTGCACTGACCTACTTATCCACAATCAAGTGTGTACACAATTTACACACACATGACATAAGACGATTAGTAGTCTGTAGTGTATTCAATCTACAACTGCTACAAATAACATTCACCAATAAATTTCTACACTGAAAATTACTAATTTTGCCGCGCAAATAATTTCACTTTCCTATTTAAAAAAGCTGAATACCACCAAGGTATAACCATAAGCCACCAAGGCGATAGTATTGGCTACCTAAGCCAAAATCAATAAGCCACCAAGGCTATTAGCGGCCTAAGCTAAAATTGATAAGCCACCAAGGCCAAAATTAAAAAGCCACTAAGGCCAAAATTAATATAAGCCACCAAGGCTTTTGGCTACCTAAGCCAAAATCAATATACCACTAAGGTATTTTTAAGTAAAAATAAAATCTATTACCGTTTAATGAAACCAGAACACGTCTGTCCACCTCGCTGTCATAATGAAGAATGAATTGAAAACATCATACTACGTCATCATTAGAAATTGTTCCACTATACTGATGTCTTCCGCCCACTTCAGACTTTAGTAGTGGTTTGGCGCAAGTTTTTTTTAGTCAAATGACTACAAAAAAGTTTCTGGTCTAAGTTAAGGTGAAGCCTTATCGCATAATTATGTGTAGTTTAATGGTCGAGCGCGAGACATTAAGTAATATATTGATACTGCACGAGGCGATAGCCGAGTGTTGTTTCAATATATTACGCAATGTCTTAAGCGCGAGAGCATTAAACTTCTTAAAATTCAGACACTCGGTCACACTCCGCACGTGCGTTTGCAGTGAAAAACATCATGCCAGTAGTAATATTGAAATAATGTACTATTGGCAAGTTGCCCGTACATTATTTGAGATAATGGTACGCCAACATCAAAGGATGACGTCACATCTGTATTTTAAATGATTTGATGAAACCAAACTGCTACGCGGAATTTTTACTCGCGAAGTGTCATGGCGACTCATGGTAGCTTGTGTAATAAGTCATACAAAATATTTTTAATGAAATGGAAGCGGAAAGAAAGCAGTCCAGTCAATGATGAACACGTACGCCATCAGAATAGAACTATCACGTACACATGACCTTTCTCTGTTCTTGAGTACTGTGTTCCTGTATATTGGATGATGAACTTAAAAAGTGTAGTCGATTGATTAATGGATTCGGTTACAGTAGAAGCTAACTGTAAATTTTAACCATCGTCTTATAGTAACTCATTGATCTCATTTTCAATTTCTATGACTTTGTTTAACTAATCAATTTCTATGAATTAAGTTCTCGCGCGCTTTTTGTCAAGTTAGTTGTGAGCGGTACTCAAGGGACACTTTGTGAGAAAACTGTCAAAAATTGTAAAAACTGTTTGTTGTCAAAACTGTAGGAATTGAAGTGAAGTCCACACTCAATATGCTGTCAGGGCGGATGCACCGCTTATATTTAATATAACTCGAATGATATGAGTGTACACTTTCTTTTGCTGATATTTAATATCAATTCGATAAAAAAAAATCAAAACTATTTTCAGTACTGATTTAAATACTGCTAGCATAGAAGATTACTAAAGCTTTAGCAGTACTAAAATCAGTATTGAAGATTTGAAAATTTTCTGGAGTCACAGTCAAATAACCGAAAGAAAGATCACGGCGGCAAAATACAATGTACGTCCTGCCAACAGATAATGGATAAAGAACACTTTAAATTACATTGCCAGAGAAAGCATGGTCACAGCACTTCTGACATTTAATTCACTAGGATATTAGAGAGTAATCAGAAAACGTTATCGTCATCGCATCATCACGCATCAAATGTGAAATAAGTAATAATCGTTTGACTTGTTCTTCTGGTATTACTAGATGTAAATAAACTTGAACTAAAATGGTCATTCATATATTAAAAGTATATAAATTGTACAAGCTCAAAAAGTCTTCTATCTTGATTCTAGATCTTGGGGAAGCGCAGGTAATTTGAGCACACTAACAGAGTACCTGAATATTTATCATCCAACCAGGTCGATAGTCTTTTAAACCACACATAAAACGAAAACCATAAATATACTGTTCATTCCAGAAATTTTATTCTTCAATATTAACATTAACATATCAAAATTTGGGAAAATGTAAATTCATAAATATGCTCAAATTAGCATCATGTGTTGTTAAATTGAGCACACCTTGTATGGAATTTGAGCATGGGTGCTCCGGTTGGCCTAGTGGTTAAGATTCAAAGATGTTTGATGCTTCGATATATGTTTCTGGCAAGCCTAGTGGTAAAATTTCAATGTTTGATGGTTCGACAGATGTTTCCGAAAGAACTAGTGATAAAATATGCAATTGATTCACTGGTTTGTGGTCCCATCGTAATGCTTCCAGCTGTTTGTGGTGCAGTTGGAATTGAATCAATGGTATAATAATAACGATTGTAGACCTACATGTATTATATCACATGAATCAGTGTGTGTGTGTGTGTGGGGGTAGGCCTATGGCATAGGCCTACATTTTAAATGTTATGTTTGTTTGTTGAGTTATCAACACCGCCGCTACCATCATCATCATCATCATAATCATAATCATCGTCAATAATAAAGGTAAAGGCTTGGATCAATAGACCTACGAATCATCATTATCACTAATGCTATTTTGAGCAGGCATGCAGGACCTGCATTGCAGGTAAAATGAGCACCCTGCTCAAATTAGCAAAAAAGTGGGTGCTCACATTACCAACACTGTGTCGGGTCAGTTCTAGGCTTACCAGCGCAGGAAGTTATGTCCAGTTTACAACGCTGGATTCTACAACTCCTTAGAAAAAGGGGCTAGTAGTTACGTTATATAACTTGTTATGTTAGAGCTATAGGCCTATTTTACATAAGATGGAACGAATAATGACAATCTTATTTAAAACACCCACGTAAATAGCCTTGTTGACGATATTTTGCCCGGCAATCAGAAATAGGAAGTAGGTCACTGTCACGGGTAAAATTTAACAAAATATTTCATAAACACGGGGGTGCTCACTTTTCCAACATGCTCATTTTATCTGCGCTTCCCCTACCTATCTTAGATATGGATAATGAAAAACACGGCAAAAGTAAATCGTAATACAGAATACGTATATAGATTGTAAATTTGAACTCTTTTAAAATGGTCATTCATATATTAAAAGTAGATAAAGTATACAATATATTAGTCTTCTCCTACATCTGAGATCTGAATAAAAGACACTGCCAAATATGCATCGTGTGATTTTCTTGTCTGTAGGCTATTGTTAAACTAATTATAGTAAGTACAGGAGCACCGCAATTAGGCCTACACGCAAAACAAAAATCTACAAGATAAACCTGCGGAAAAGACAGAAAAGAAACAACGCGGTTATCAGTTTGAAGAGTGTTTTATATTTGCTGAGATTTTGAAATAGATGTAGATAATATTATATAAATTCCAGCGGAAAAAAAAGATTTAGATTGTGTGGCCCATTAGGCTTCTTGTTTCAGGCCATGGACACACGAGTTCTCTTCCAATATTTGGGAGTTGTTTCCCTTTTGTAACCTTCACCCCGTATGTCAATGTCCCTTTGGATAAGTTAAGTATGCTTGAATTCGTGTACAAAAATAAAGCGTAGAGGAAAATGTCAGACGATTTACAGTTAATGGTAAGTCATTTATTACCATAGCTGTTAGTTTGAGCAATAGCATGAAGTTAATGTCTTACGTGATATAAATTAAAATATCTAGCGGGCGCAGAGAAATGGTAATTCTTGCCGAATTTAACTTGGTCAATTATTCGATTAATTTGGTAAATAAGCTAGTGTTAGTGTACCGGTTAGATAAATGGTAAGTTCACACGTCAACATTGTTGTCTAATGTTTTGTAATATCTCAAATAACTGTCTCATTGATAAAACTTAAAAGTTGTAGAGTAGACGTAGGAATAGGCTAGCTGTCAGCAGTGCGACTAGGGGAATATGCCTATTAACATCATCATAGCCTACTTCACATACGAAATAATAGCCTACATGTCATATAATAGGTCTAAGGAAGGTGACAGTCAAAGTGCAACATTATTTACTCCACCTACAGTACTTTAATTGCTATTTTCAATTAGCAATTATCGGTCCAGGTTTACAGATATTCTTTGAACTGTCCTTCAGATTCAGTTTAATTACCAGTTAGAAACCAAAAAATAAATACACAAGACATCATGATCATGTATTTTAACTGCATTAGCTAGCCACAAGTGTTGGCCTACATTTGTATTTAGATCAGTGATTAAATTATTTGTTTGGTGTATGAGTTTACTTTTTGGTGTACAGTAATAACAGTGGAACACAAATCAGTTACATTGCCACAATTACTTTTTTATAGACATAACATAATTAACGAAAGGGCGGAGACAGATTGTCATCCACAGATATTGATTGTTTTATTTTACTCCCAAACTGTTCAGTAAATCATCATATTTGAAAAGTTTATTAAACCTTTACCCTTACATGATTTATTACTTTAATCATATTTTTTTGACACATATCAAAAACGTAGAGAAGCCCATTCCATACATATTGTTATAACTATTACACTATTACTACAATTTTGAACAAGGTAGTGAATCGATTTATAGAGTATAATTTAAATATGTTAGTATACAGAAAACAGGTAAAAAATAAAACAAATTGTCTAAAATAATTAGTGATAGTCCAATATCAGATATTGACAGCCAAACATATCGGCCGATACAGATAATTACCGATAGTGGTGGATATTAAAGTATTACACATTAAATTTAAAATACCTCGAATGGCATGATAATCTATGTAGATATATGTCATAGTTAGTCGGTACTATTTTACCTTTGGGGAATGAAACACGAACGCACCCTTCTTTGAAGTAATTATACTCACTATCTATTAGGAACTTTATTATTTGATGTACATGCATGTATATAAAAAAGTCAAGTTAATCATATTTAAGTGTTGATTACGATATAATTCTCTTAATTGATCGGCGCCCGTATGTCTAAAAAAAGATGACAGAATGTTTCATTCAGTAATGAATGATACATGTACATCAAAGTGAAAAGCTTAATGACTTGACTGTCAACAATGGCAATCAGGTGACATTCTCCCGCCAAACCGAAGGGGGACCTCCGCGATATACTGACTGTGTTCTCAAGCCTGGAAATAAGGCACCTGTTACTGACAATGTCGAGCACAGATTCAGGCTTTGTCAGGCACTAAACCTCTAGTGCCTGTCATTTTGTCCGGCACTGATTTGTCTTTTTTAATGATATTATTAATACATGTCCGGCACTAAGTTGAGAATGTTAGGTACTATTTCCTTAGTGCCCGACATTTTGTCAGGTACATGTAAAACCGTTATTTCCAGGCCTGTAGTGTTCTCCAATTCTATGATTTTGATCATCATGCAATTGGCTCATTCCCTACCCAATCAAAAGTTTTATCTGGTGGAATAATTGTTGCACATTGAATGTCTGTCTGCACATGCACAGTAATGGTATTCTAAAAAATCGCACCAAGAGACCACAGAGTAAAACTAATTCTTACACTGTGATAAGGATTTAAAAAATAAAGAAGACAATTATGAATTTTCTACTGTTTATTATTTCCTTTTATTAGGGTCCCTATGAGAGTCATGTATTACCCGTAAGTCTAAATAGCAAAGCATGCGACAACTAAAATAAAACTTGTTCGGTTGATGTGTGCGCGGCTATTTAAAGATAACATTAACAGAGACCGGTAAATTTCTTCTATTTATTCTTTCCCCTTTACAGCCCCTGTGAGACAGTGAGAGACCTGTTTTACCCATACGTCTAATACTATAATACTAGCAATACGCGTGGCTATTTAGATGCACCACGGGTCAAGCAAAATAATGATTTGTTCACAACTCAGATAATATTTTAAAGGTATTTACAGGGTCATTTTGAATAGATATTAAAATCGATTATTGACCCATAACTAAAAATATTAACAAAAGAATCAACAATATCACTTAAATATATTCATTACCTGTATGTTTAATATGAATATGATTCCGATTTCGTGTATAATATAAAAGTAAAATATAACTCAATTGTGATATATGACTCAAGATTCCAACAATGGATATTAAGAATTCAGTGTAATGATATCAGTTGAAAATTCAGTGCTTTGGAGTTAACCTAACTTGGGTAAAAAGTTAACAAAATGAATTTTACTGCAGTGTATTGTTTTTTGTCTGCAAGAAAACGAAAGCTACCAAATTACTAACTATGTAATTATGTAGCTTAAACATGCATTATTCAAGAGCTAAATCTGCCTAGTGCAGGTCTTTATTTGGGCATGAAGTGTTTTCTAAAGTATTAATTAGACATTAATTAACTGATCCAGGCCTTAATCAACTTTGGATGGCATCAGATTGCTCCGATATTAAACAGATTTAAACGTTTCAGCGGTAAATCAAATATGGCGCGGCTAGACGCTTCGAGTCGTAGCTTTGATCAACCAGGACCGTGGTTGAAATTATTGCACGTCGGTCAAATCTTTAAATGCCTATTTCTTCGCTTGCAATAGAGTAATTTGAATGAAATTTTCAAATTATTCATTTTACATCATCTACTTTCGAACTAGTATAGCAAGAATGGCTAGTTCTTATCTATATCTTGAATAATGTAACTTTAATTAGATGTTCACCTTTGGCATTGGGGGGGTTGGATGGCCGAATGGTTAGCACTTGTGTGCTGTATCATGAAGCCTGTCATTGAGTCAACTGGCGTTGTTTCAAATTCCCAGTTGTACATGTACGTGGAAAAGAGTAGGGTCGCCTGTTCAACCTTGTGGGTTTTCTCCAGGTCCTCCGGTTTCCTCCCAAGACCCCTACGCGCAAGCAAATTATTGAAATAATATAAAACCGTATGTTAGTCCCAAAATGACCTAGTTTGTGTCGAGTGGACGTTGAATCCCTTTTCTCTCTCTCCGTAACAATGGATATAAATATAGTTAGGCACCCCATTTTTCTTACAAGTGAAAAATTTATATTGAGAATTCAGTATAATGATATCAGTTGAAAATACAGTGCTTTGTAGTTGACCAAACTAGGGTAAAACAAACTGAATTTTACTGATTGGGGTCTGCAAGAGAACGAAGGCTACCAAATTACTACCCATGTAATTATGTACATGTAGCCTAGATGTTTACCTTTGCTCAGATTGTGTATACAGGACGAAGAGCAGAAGGAATAATTATATGAATAATAAGGGCCTAACTCAATATTATAGATACAATGTGACAGTAAAAACATAAAGTAGAATTCAATATTAGATTGGTCAATTTCAATCAAAACTTTGCACCGTATAAAATTAAAATAAACTCTAATTCTTGGTCCATTACCTACTGCAAAGTTTCGATTATCCATTTTAATGTTAAATTATTGAATTACACAGGTGTTCTAATCCATGCAATATCTCAGCCATCCAATGGTCTCAATAATTGTGATGTGAATAAATGTCTTAAATAGCTTAATTAACATTTGAAGCAAGACAATAGACATGCAATAATCATATTTAGCTCTTGGCATATAATACTGTAATCTAGTGGGTTAATTCTATAAAACGGGGGGGATCATGTGGCTAAGTGGGTGAGGCGCTGGCTTGCTAGCCTGGAGGTTGAATGTTCGATCCCTGCATTGGCAAAGAAAGTTTATCTCGATTTTCGGGCATGGTTTCCCTCAAATAATATGTATCCCTCTATATAATGAACTTGAGTGTAATTTATATGACTTTGTTGTCAAGATACTAATCTCTAGGTTTAAGTTGAATTTGTTGTAAAATAAACAATTATAAAATGTGGCCACTAGTGATAAATTAAATGGTAAATAAAGACAAAGAGTCTAGTTAATGCTATTCAACAACTATACAATAATACTTATGTTGATAAAAGATCAAGATTAAAACAATGAATAGGGCTACATGTACATTTAACTGCATTGTAGGAGATTAGTGTTCCAGTCTGACTATGGCTGTTACAAACTATAATATTTGGTTCTTAGGATTATTTTATAATAAATAATATGCCTGCCAAGCATCATTTGAAATGCTTGGTTATACTTCCCGTTCCCCCCTACTTTGAAAATCTTGCCTCCTGGCAAGAAATATAAAAGCTATAATAACAATGGAGGATAATGGAGTAATGTTGCAATTAATGTTGCTGTGAATTTACAAATATAAAAATAACATGAAGTAAAATTTCAAGGTAATGATAATGTACAAAATAGAATGAATAAAAATAAAAGCAATATGCATCGAAGATATATATACATATTTGTAAATTTATGTATACACTGATGCACCAGTATGATTATTGCCATTTACAGTTAAGTATGATATTGGTTGGTATACAACACAAAGACTGCTCATCATGTGGGCGTATAAAAATGAAAAAGAGAATATTGAATTTACAATATCGATGAAAAACATATTAACTACATGTAGGCCTGGGGCCAGTTGCTCAAAGCTCCGTTAACTTTAACGATCCGTTAACTTTAACAGACATATCTTGGTAACGTGTTGTTTGTTAACTTTCCGTAAAATTTACTACAGAAAACACTATGGAATACTTTATTTTTTATATATGCATAAATCTGTAGTAAAAGTTTGCACCACAGAATGTTCGGGGCCTTTATTTCCAGCAACAATCTTTCTCTCCGTTAAAGTTAACGGATCGTTAAAGATAACGAAGCTTTGAGCAACCGGCCCCAGGCCTATAGGCTGTATAGTAATTGTATTAGGCCTGTACACTGTGTCAAACTCAAAAGTGTTATTCCAAAGTACATACAAATTTTTTTTGAAAATTCACTTATACAAAATTCACTATACAAATTAACCTAAACCGCAGCACGTTTTACCATACAGACGGAATTTAAATCAATTCTGATACTCTGCGGGAATGTAGTCCGGTCTGTCTTTTGGATTATGGTAACGTTTAAATCTGGCAGCATTAACCAATGATTTTATTTCTTTATCCTTTTGTTGATTTCGTTTGTTCAGCCAAATCCCTGTTATAATATATACCCAGCCTTGTACATGACACACCTCCCAAATGAAAGCAGAGAGAGAGAAATGGGGTTTAACATCCACTCAACACAACTAGGTCATTTCGGGACTTACATATGGTTTTAGTTTTATTTCAATAAAATGTCTTTAGCAGTGGGAGGAAACCGGAGTGCCCGGAGGAAACCCACAAGGTTGAAAAGGCGCCCCTATCTCCATGCCACCAAGGCTCGAAACCACAGCCGCAAGCCAGAGCCAGAGGTCGAAGCGAGGCACTTTAGTTCTAGACCACTAGGCCATGCCAACCCCCCTCAAATTAAAGCAACTAGGTATTTAGCAATGATATTTAGAATAAATGATAATAATATCATTTTACAATGTCAGTGTGTTATTATACATGTATGATGCCTGTATGTATTACAATCTGTCAGGTTAAAGTTTGTATGTCTTCTGATTATGAAGATGTACAAATGTAAGACCATGTTGCATCCCTGGAAGGTCGATATTGATCAATATGTTTGTTCAACTGTGCCAGACATGCAAGTTTGCATTCAAGTCATGATTCATGGGGATAATCCATGTATGTAGAACGTCAATTTCTCCGGCACCTAATCTTGTATCATAGTGTTGGAAAGGTTTCAGACTATAGAAGTCAATGTTAACAACATTTGTGTTGAGTATTGATTTGTATTTCCATGTAACTGCAGACGTAGGTGTGGAAAATTGTTCAGCTGTCATATTTGACATCGAACATATTTATCTTTGTTTTATAATCAGATTTGGTTATTGAATTTAAAGTTTTCGCAGAATTTTATGAAACTTTAATATAATATTTTTTTACACGTTTTCCTATTTGAGATAATAACTTCTTCCCAATAATTAATGAGTCTTCCTTATGTTGATTTGTCCATATATTTGTCAAGTTGTTAGTAGAGAATGATTGTAACCATTTCCAGTGCCAAAATTTCCAGAAATTCACAAATCTTGATTTCATTCCCTAGAAATTTCTGGTGACTAAATGAGAATACTGGTACTTGTATGATACCAGATTTAACTATTCAAATCCCACCCACAAAAGATGCCTGCAAACTCCAAAACTATTTTGGGGGTCATAGTAGCTGTGGGTAAGACACTGGTTTGCTAGTCTGGAGGTCGACTGTTCAATCCCTACATTGGCCAAGAAATTTCATACAAATTTTCTGGTGTGGTTCTCCCTTGTCAGCTTGTTCGGATGGAATAAAAAAACTGAGGTCCGATGTTGATGTACATTATAACATTGCTCAAGTACTTTTCAAAATAATATTAGGCTACATAATATTATTATATATTTGTATACTACTGCCTATATTGGATGTTTAGATACAATAAAAATCTATCTATCTATATACATATAGTTCACCGATCATGTAGCTGCAGGGGATGATTAAAAAATCTTGCATGAGTTACGTGTACTTTGTAATGTGCATGTGTTAGCAAATATGCATTTGGAATTGCAACTATATGAGATTGAGACAAAAACCTGTCACCATGTTTTAGATTTATGTATGCCATTCTTGTAACCATTTTGCACAATTTTCTAACATTTGCAGTAATAAAAACAGTTTCATTTTTCCTCGTAATATGGGTACAACGCCTTTAGATTTGAGCTCAAAATCAAAGAAGATATAACATCAAGAAAAAGATTTTCATCCCAAGTGCTGTTTTAGACAAATGAATGTATACTGCCTTAATGACCCAATTAAATTAAGTTGAATCATTAAAAAACAGATTTCGATAATGGGAAGCCCCAGATTTCACAGGAAATTGAAACTTAAAGTGGATTTATGGGAGAGCTAAATTATTATTTAGACATTTGTTCAGATAAGTAATAAGTCCATATTCATGTTTCTAGACCATCAAACAAAATTTTCTGAAAATGCATCACATGACAGCACTCACAGACTGCCAATTAAAAGTCTGCCAATAGAGTTATAAACTTATTCTCATACATGAAAAGTAATACATATTTATTCAGGGCCATTTGTAGAAAATGTTTGGCCCGATATGGAGGGCCAAAGTTACAGGATCTGAATACATTATTGAAGGCATATGAATAACCTTAACTAATCCATTGATATTTAAGGCAAACTTTGCCTTATTTCGTAATCAGTGATTGATTAATACCTGCTGCCAGATTGCCTTGAATTTTTTAAGTTGGGGAGCTGCGGGGCCCTTTTCTAGTGCTGGCCCAGTTTGAGACAATTGTTCAACTGTGGGAAAAACAGCCTGTATTTAATTGCATTTGCTGTCATATCTTCACTGAGAATACAGTAAATTGACAGTAATACAGTAAATCTTTTCATTTTTCATCATCTATTTTTGAACACGTATAGCAAAAATATCCAGCTCTTTCTCTAAATGTTATATGATTAAAAAAAAGTCTACTTCTAACCTTTTAAAGTCCCTAAGCGGGATTTGAACGATATATGAATGCCTGGAAAACTACAGTGTTTCTAAATGTTGAATTTATAATAGGAATATCATTCCAAAAATGGTTACATCTGCCAAGTGGTAAGAAGGTTATAATAAAGTGAAATTCCATCAATCTCATACTCCTCGCAGTTTTCCGTTTAATTAGAGCTAATCCAGCTACTCACTGCTAGAAAGAAGGAACATTCTTGTTCTAAATTATGATTGGTCAATAGTGCAATTAACTACCAATCGCTAACTGTGTTACAAATGCATTAGCATTAAAACAGGGCATCAAATTGGACCAAATATGTTTACATAAGGTGACATCATGGCTCACGATTTTATTATGCCCAATTAACCAGTGCATAGCAGAATATTGCATTAATTGTGAGACAATTAAGGCTATCAACATTGACATAAAGTAAACAATACTGTATAGAGTTGAACAGTCTTTCACCTTAAATAAATGTCAAAAAGTTTTGGGGAAGACCCCAGATTAAACGAAGGAATATTGCCGTACGCAAGTAATAGATTTGATAGAACGGGAAGAAGAGACACACTCCCTCAAAAACCAATCCAGCAATGGCTTGAGGGGGATTTCTGGGGCCATTGCTTCAAGAATATAATCAATCTATGCTGCTCCTTATGTAAATGATAACCTTTTATTACTTTTTCGATTTCCTCACTTTTTGAGATTAACGGTCGACATTTTCCGCCAATTTGCAATCTACATGTCCCGATTCAAATCTGTTTATAGTTGGATGACGTCAAGATCATGATATTATGACACACCCAAGGTTTTTATTACTTATGTCTAATCCATGTGTATTGTATAATGTAATATTGATGCAATAAAATAAATTTAAACTAAATAAATAGGTATATCACCCTGTGGTAAAAGAAATCAAAATGTGACAACAAAATAAACAGTACACACTATGAGTGCATGTTTATTTTTATATTAAATTACGTCTTTCAAATAGCTATGCAAATTTATCAATGTAAGTATGAAATAAAATGTTTTTGAAGTTGATTGCTCAGGGTTAATAATGGGCCAATTCATGAGCAATCTGTCAGGACAGGTTATTGACATGCATACATTCAACCATGAAATAATGAATGAAATGGGGTTAACGTCCTACGCTTCTGCACCTAACATAGACTAATTGAAGACGGGCAAACGCCATACAGTGTGCTATGAGGTAAATTTTGCCCGGGCAGCTACTGAATTTCAACTGCCAAGAGATCTTTTATGTCCACGCCAATGTGTACACGGCACCTCGTTTTTTGTCCCATCCGAATGACTAGGCAGCTGTCCTTGTCAGGCCCTCCATCTGCATCTCTGACAAGAGAAAACCATGCCGGGAAATTGAGATGAACTATCTCGGCCAATGCAGAGATCGAACACCCGACCTCCAGGCTAGCGAGCCAGCACCTTACCCACTTAGCCACATGATCCCCCAACCATGAAATAATACAAATGTCTTTTGACGGTATCAAAAACATGTTATCACCTACTGGATGAAATGGGAGCCACATTGGATCAGTAAGTAAGTAAGATGTTGACTCGCGAAACCTTGAGATCATGTGTTCGATCCCATTGATGACCATGAAAGTTCATCTGGACTTTCAGGCATGGTTCCCCCTTCGTCAGACGTTCTGGCTAGGGACCCCATATGGTCATCCGTCTGAACAGAGCAATAGCACGTTAAACCCCATTACATTTCATTTCACTGAATAAAATGAACACTGAATTTATTCTTCGCTTTGGCAAGGGAATGCTATTAACCAGACAATGTCCCCCAACAGAGTGATGTTGAGCAACTTTAATTACTTTACCTTCATCCATACAAGACTTTATAGAAGTCAAAGAGGATTAATAAGATTTGGTTATGACTACCACTACACAGACTAGGTTATTGATTTTTACCATGAAAAGAAGGGTACAGGAGATAAGTTTTATTGTGGGGCATAAAATTAAAACTTTGACAGTTTGGTCGACTTTATTTTTATATCCATGTTAGATGTCTTCAAAATTTGTAGATCAGTTTAGTAAACAAATTTGCTATGAACATTCAGTGGTGTACTTAATAATCCCTAGGTATTTCGAAACGGGATGGAATTAGCATTCTGACAGTTCGTCTAACAACACAAACATTTGCAGTAAACCTTATGATTATTGATATAATCATCATCCATGCAATAGAAAGGAGGTTAATCGTTGTTTCATCTGTGGGCTAATGTGTACTATTGCTTATTCAGTCTGTTCATAATGATACATATACATGTACGTGTAGGGACAGAAGAGGGGCACTTCAAATGACAGAGAAATGGATTTGGGTTGATTATCCACTCAACACAAACTAGGTCATTTTGTGACTAACATGGTTCAATTTTTGATTCAATAATTCACTTGCGCGTACAGGTCTTTAGCAGTGTGAGAAACCCCATGAGGTTGGACAGCCGACCTTACTCCTCGTCACATACAATCAAGGATTCATCACGTGCATTTTGCATACTATAGTTCATTGGCCAATCACGCTATTTGACCGACATTTCGCCTAATGGATTGGAATTGGATGCAGCTATGGCGGGTGTGGCGCCAGGCAGGGTAAACTTACTCTTCCAATACCTGTTACCACTGCTTGTCATGTATTTTGTACACGAGGAGCAGTCCATTTGCTGATAACACTATTTTGCTTGAATACACTATTTTGCCTATAACGTTTTTAGGACTTCGAATTCTGTCTCATGGTTTGGATTGTTCGTACTTGGTTTTTATTTTATTCAAAACCATGCCACTTGATTCAATGACAAGATCTTATAATCCAAGATAATAGTAATATAATGAGATAGTGGAACAACTATAATACAGTGCTAAATTTTTTTCTATTTTGTGACACAGAAAAAGAGGGGTACCACCCAGTAGGCAAGCCTGGATATGTCGTACATGTCACAAACTTTATCAAGACACAATTATCACACCTCTGTAATTGTGTGATAATTTTGCTATGCCAGTAGCAGTGTATACATTATTTTATGTGATGTATACTTGACAAAGTCAGTAACAGGTTCATTATGCCCCGGCCTGTATTTTTTTATGTGATATGTACTTGACAAAGTCAGTAACAGGTTCATTATGCCCAGGCCTGTATTTTTTTATGTGATGTGTACTTGACAAAGTCTGTGACGCAGAGATCCATCTACTTCATACCTCGAGGGAGTGAGAGAGTAAGAAATGGGGTTTAACGTCCACTCAGCACAAACAAGTTCATAACGGGACTACCATGGTTTAATTTTATTTCAATAATTTGCTTGCGAGTAGCGGTCTTTAGTAGTGGGAGGAAACCAGACCACGAGATTAGTCAGGCAACCCTACTCCTTGTCACGTACAACTGGATATTGGAAACCATGGCAGTTGACTCAATGACAGGCTTTATGATACAGATTGCACGTTCTATCCATCAGGCCATCCAACCCCCCCCCCCCATTCCTTGAGAATATATTTCTGTCCTAAATGGGGGAATCACGTGGCTAAGTGGGTCAGTCGCTGACTCGCTAGCCTGGAGGTCTGGTGTTCAAGAAAGTTCATCTAGATTTTCCGGTGTGGTTTCCCCTTGTCAGCTGTCTAGTCGTTCAGACGGGACGAAAAACCGAGGTCCTGTGTACACATTGGCATGCACGTAAAAGATTCCTTGGCAGTTGATATTCGACATAAGAGTAGGACATTAAACCCCATTTCATTTCATTTCTGTCCTGAATGGCTGCCATATCCAAAATTAGTATATTGTTATGTAATGTGTTTCTACTCCACTTCACATCTGGCATACAGACAAAGACTGAATAAACTTATTTAATTCCATTAAATGGAAGCAGAATAAATACTTCTCAAAATTCTTGAAGTATACTTAGTTCTTTTGACAAAAATCATTGATTTGGGTGTGGTTGACAGTGAAGGTTTGTTTGCCTTTGGATCAACTTGCATGTTTGTTTGGTGGTTAACGTCCACTTGACTCAAACTAGGTAATTTCAGGCCTAACATATGGTTTACTTTTTATTTAAATAAATCGTTTGTGCATAGGGTCTTGCGCAGTGGGAGGAAACGGGAGGACCCGGAGAAAACCCGCGAGGATGGACAGGCGACCCTACTCCTTGTCCCGTACAACCGGGAATCAATACCATGCCAGTTGACTCAATGACAGACCTTATAATAAAGCGTGCACATGCTAACCCTTCAGCCATCCTGGACTGTAATGATACTGACATACTGTTTTAAATATCAGTATGTTAATTCTGTTGTATTTTCCCATACATGTGACAACTCCCTCAATTCGCGGGTGTCTCCCGATTTCACCCCTGAGCTCCAGATCGGGAGACAAATACTCCCGCTATTTCAATTCTTGTAATTTTATTTTTTTGGAATCAAAATTGTAATCAAAAAACGAGACAGACTTTTTTTTGTTTTAAAACAAAAGTTGAATGTTGTTACTATAATTAGCAACTCGACCTGAATACATTTCAAATGTTTTCGTATTAATTTTCACTCGTGTGCACATTAAATTAGGTAGGAATAACAGATAATTTAGTAATTCAGAGAACATTAAAGTACGTGTCCAAGTTACGCAATTTTTGAATTGTTGAAAAATACTTGGTGTTAAACGTCCAATAGCTGGGAGAGATTTCTCTTCAACTTTCTTGTTTCGAATATGCACCCAGGTGATACATATGTACTATTTGTAGATGAGCTAGGATTGGGGGTGTATAACTCATTAGTCCAATTCCAAATTCATTCCAAAATTACTTTATATACAGTTTTTAAAATACATTATTACAACTTCATATCAACAGGTTTCTAAATGTCCTAACTCCTAACTCTATCTCCTATCTGAACTGTATATTTTTCTATCTGAATCTCCCTCTCAAGTTTTGGTTCTCTGTATGTAGGGGTATTTAAAGCAATTAATTTGCATACATACAAAAGAACATTATTTCAACAAATCAGATGATAGATAAGTAAAAAGGTTAAATTGATATATATAAATAAATTTCATTGGTTGAATAATTAATAGAATTGGTTAATAGGGTTTAAGCCATAAATAGTAAAAGGTGTTGACAGCCTGATCTGACTTCATTGTTAATTATATAACTCTTTGCTTAAGATTTCTCTTAAAAAACCTGCTGGCAATTTTAGGCAATTACCTTTATAGACTTTAAATCAAAATATTAACACTAAAAGTACAGACAGACAGACTGGTAATATAAAGTCAGCCATATTAAAAATATAAAATTAAGAAATAAATTATCCCTTCTTTAAATAAAATTTGAAAAAGAAATTAAAATTAAGATCACTATTCGGTGATAAAAGCATGACAAAATAATATTAATAAGTATGCCCGCCGAGCACTTGAAGTGAAGTTCCCTCCATAATATACGTGACAAAAATTTTCAGTGTAATGTCAAAACACGGGAAATTGACGTTTTCCAACTTACCTTTATGAAATTGATCAAATGAACTCATACATAAAAATATCTGCCCCCAAAATATTTAAGAATTATTACAAAAAAATAAATAGCCAGTGTATGATGTTAAGTTGTTAAAAAGGGGTTACAAATCAGGGAAAAAACTACTTTCTTCCAACACGACTACACGAGCAATGGAGCTGTGACACCTACTTTCAGAAAATATTTGAAAATGAATATAGAGACACGAGTATGACAAGTGCTTTATTATGTATTTTCATGTGTTTTGTTAAGTTTGTGTAATTATAACAATGAAATAATATAAAAATATATAAACGATGTAAATTAATTTGTCTTTTATTCATGGTGGGTGGGTAATTTCAACGAGCGGTAAAGTCTCGCTCTTTTGACCTTAATTCTCCTGACATTTTTACGAAAATCTCCTGACATTTCACTTGTGGCCAATCACATGTATGATTTTCCTCGTGGATTTTCTCCGGGTCCTCCAGTTTCCTCCCATTACATGTATATAGTGTTATTGGAAGTTAATAGAAATTCTCACGGAACCCCAACACACCGGAAACCATGCTTCGCCAATAAAACCTTAATATAGTCTCTGCCAATAATAGTTTGGCCAACCTTATATTACTGTACGTAAGGTCTATAATGTAGTTGGGAAAGAGGACTGTTTTCTGCATTAGGTTAATTGTTTTGTCATGATTTAATATGTGGTTCCTTATTATTATAATTAGTTTAAACATTTTTTTGCCCAAAACCCCATTTTGCTCACTATCCTGACAGCTCCTGTACCTCCACTAATAATTTTTGAACAAACCAAATAAGTTATCTTTAACAATTAAACAAACCAAAACAATTTGCACATATGAAGTTAGAAAGATAATTCACTTCTATTAAATCACTGCATGTTTTCAGGTCGAAAAAACAGTCAATAGTTTCCAAAAATAGATTGAAATAGTTATTGTCTCTCAAACAGTTGGCCATGACTACATGACTCAGACTAGAATATCCAGTTGCATTAAATACCAGTTAAAAAGTACAATCTATTTCTGGTATTGTCCCCAAACAATAGAAAATATAGGGAAACAATTAAAACAAAATCGCTCACTGTAAAGTAAACTTTATTTGTTCACCTGTTTCTACGAATGAATTGATTAAATTTGAATGTTTGTGAGCTAACCAATCAAGTTATTATCCTGTGTCACGATCTGTACAAAACATGTATATGAAATATGAAAAGAAGGGGGTGGTAGCTAAGGAGCTTTGTTTTTACTGCTTTCATTGATTTTTCGTAAAAAAGGTCTGTGTATGGGTAATACTTCCAAAATAGAAAGAACAAATAATATTGCAGAGCTTTTAGGTCACCAGGTTTCTGAGTAAGACCAATTGTGTTTAGTCATTCTGACTAAGGTCCACTAATGTAAACATTTACCTTCATATAAAAGCCTTAGTCGTGTAGATACATGTATAACCATATGTCGTCTTGTCAGAAATACGTCATTGTTCATTGATCTAGCAAGTCATATAGGACACTGGATCTGGATATATTGCGTCATCACATATGTCTAGCTGTGCATGCATTGTCAACAATTTTTTCGTGAAGACACTACAGGTCAGTTCTTGACACTTCAGAATAAAATTAACCCTATCGAAATTCAAATTCTTTAAAACTCATAGACACTGTCCATTAAAGCGAGAATTTCATATTTTCTAAGAAAGTCAAAACATAATTATTTCTATGTCTTTTGCTCAATACGTTATCAACTCACTATTATAGGATCATGGGCATTATTTCCAACCCTTAAAAAATCATAGACACAGGAAATAATAACACAATTATCTCCCTTATTTTCCTATTCCTTACATGGTAAAGCTATATTCAAACATTTGAATATGAAGTTGAAAATGATATTTTTGCTAATTTATCAGCTGGCAATAGTGAATTAATAGTATTAACAGGATTATTCTTTAACAAGGTAGGAATGTTTATCGATACCAGCTATTTTAAGGCCTTATTTTAATACATTTTAAAAATATAACTAAAAAATATGATATTGTAGCTTTAAGGTATAACTAAATGACTTTTTTTTATTGATCTTTATTGCTGTTGAAAATGATTTGTAGTAGTCTTAGCACCAGAGGTTTTTGCAAATATCAAGAAGTAAACCTTTGGCAGTTTTATTTAAAAATTTGACACCCCAGAAGAGACTGTAACATCGATGTTGCAAAATAACCCTAAACTACGACAGGCAAAAATCATCAATGTACTGCTAAATATCAAAGTTTTTGAAATATTGTAGCAATATTTGTAGCAATTACAGCTGGCAAATTGAATCATTGATTTGATTTTGAAACCCCTCCACATAAAAGATCTTGTAAAACACCAATGTGCACTTTACATGTTGTCGTTAGGTATATTGATTATAATTGATTGATAAATTCACCTTCTATTAGATCATTGTCCGACATTTTATACGATAATCAATGATTGTAAAGTGCAGATTTTTATAGCTTAGATATATTGAGTTGGTAGCCCAGGGGCCTGTTTCATAAAATTTTAACTTAAGATAAATGCTACACCAGATAACAAATCTCATCACTCAACCCACTGTGTTTCTAGATAAGAGTTTGTCCCATTAACTTCAACATAGCACATCCCAGAGTGATTCATTCACGCTGGATTTAAACAAAATTGACAATATTTTTCATCAAAACAACGATTGATTATTGTTATTTATAATATTTCTGCCACACCCGACTACAATTAAGCATATAATCATAACTGAAAGGGGTACAAATCAAGTCGTTAAGCAGTTTCCAAGACCGTCATCTTCTTAAACGGCATACGTTTGACCCTGTCATCATGAAGGCGGGGCTGAATATGAGGCTTTTATAACAGCCAATCAAAAAGACAATCGAAAAAGGCAATCGAAAGTGGAGAACATGTAAACACACAAAATGACACCCAAATATTCTATTCGCAAATCATTTCGGAAAATAAAATCAAATTACAAACAGTTTCCCCGCAGTTGCAACACGTTTCATTAGGAGTTTCATTAGACATTTTGGCATTCATTGCAGAATAACAAGCACAATATAGACTCCGCCCATTTTCCATATATGGTAAAAGGGGTGTGCGGTGTTGCCGCATGTCTAATTATAAAGCAGTGTAACTATGAAAGAATTTTGATGGCGGTGAATGTCATACAAAAACAATGCTTCATTACTTTAAGCGCGAATATTAAGAGTTAGGCGATAGTTGTGCCACTACATTGACCTCTGTTAAAGTTTAATTAATCATAATAGCATAAGGCTAATTCCAGCTTGACAGACGGGACAGAAAGCTGTTCATGTAAAGGTTCAAGCCCATTTTCCATATGATGCTAAGGATAGAAGAGAATTAAAACATGGTATTTTCTAGCATAATTCCATCCTAGAACTTTGGTTGGGCTTAACAACTTAATGAATGAATGGCATATATGGCATAAACAAAGAAAATATCTCCTATAAAATTTGTTGAGATTCACACTGAACTAGTCTGCATGGAAAGATTTTCTGTAATGATGAACATAATGTTTATGTCTGGGGTTAGTTTTCATGTGTGACAGACGGTACAAAGCCATTGTGACAGACAGGACATTTTTGGACAAGTAGGCTAGGGGGACGGTCGAGTAGTATAATGCATGCACTTTGGATCACAAGGTCTGTCATTGAGTGATATAAGATTATTTTGATCCCAAGGTTGTAAATGACAACTTCGCTGGCCGCATGCCCTCCATCATGGGTTTCCCCCAGGTCCTCCAGTTTCCTTCCAATGCTATAAAAGCCAATAGTAAGTTAATTATTTAAATAAAATTGTACCATGAATCTCTTCATAATACACATACTCCTTCGTTTGATTAGAGCTAATCCCACTACTCACTGCTATAAAGAAAGCAAATTCTTGTTCCAAATTATGACTGGTCAATAGTACAGTCGATTAACAGCCAATAGCCAACTGCGTAACAATATCATTACGCTTTAAACAGAACTCAAAATTGGACAAAATATGTTTACAGTGCATAGTAGAATATTGCAGAAAAACACCATTTCTCTCTTTCTCTCTTTTACTTAGGTTTGTTTTTGTTGTTGTTTTTTTGGTCTATTAATTATTTGGAAATACTCGGTAGTATAATTTATACTTGATTCATATGATATTATATAAAACAGTAGCAAAGAGTTTTGTTTACTGGTGTTTTGTGTGTTTTTTGTTTACTGGTGTTTTGTGTGTTTTTTGTTCTTGGGGTTCTAATTTGGGGGAGTCATCTTATTGCTTAAATAACCAATAAACCTAGCTGTATTTCCCATGTTATGAAAAGTAATTGAATAAGAATTGTTTATGTAAGTGATGGTATGTTAAGATTATAGGACCCAGGCGATTGACAATATTATCATTATTCCAAATCTATCAATATGTCGCCACTTTTCTAAGTTTAAATTAAATCTTAACTTACACATACATTATGCAAGAAGTAAATCTGCCTATTGTAGGTCCTTCTCCGGGCCTGAAGTGTTATATAAACTATTAATAAGACATAAATTAACGTAAATATGTCAACTCGCGATGTCAGCACTAGCCTGCAATATATGTTGGATTATGATCAGATTTGCTGCATAACTATACTTCTCAATTTAACGATTAAATGGATAATCTGGACTGATTTTTGTCGTACCGGCTTTAGTAATAATACTTGAAGGTATGGGGAACTTTCGATCACTTATTTGTTGGTTCATAGTGGATCAATTTGACTGAAAATTTCAACAAATTGCCTTTACATTATCTAGTTTTTAACTATTATAGTGGGAACTCCCAACTTGTTTAACATCTAATCTCCCATAATGTATCTTTAAAATTTTAGTTTTAGTCGATTTTAAGAAGATTTAAGATTTTTTTTCAACAGGGCCCTGTTCTAGATAAATAGCCAGTACTAATGTCGAGTTAAAAAAAAACTGGATCAATTTACGCAAAAGACCTTGACACTGCATTGACTAATACGCCCACTTTATTTCAGAAATGTGTAACCAAGAATCAGTGTGTGGAAGAAAAACCTTTTTAGATCTGTGAATTTATTGATTCATTGAGTTCTAACGCTTTACTTTCTCCTCTCTTCTACTCTCAACTATACAATATACGTCATTCACTCAGTCGATCAGTCAGTCACTGGTTTAATAAATATCCATTCACAGCATATAGGCTATAATAGCTATCTGTGTCGTATGTGATCTATTCAACCAGATTATGATACAAGTTTTTGATTATTGCAAGTTTGGACTTTACCACAGGTAGAAGTGTCACCGTGTGTTAGAGGGATTACTGTTCAAATGTATCATGTAAGTTCTTCAGTCTTTACCATATTTTACAGATAAGACACGTTTCAATATTTTATCGTGAGTTATAACTAAAATAATCTCAAAGTATATGTGCCTAACCTAAATAGCACTGAGAATATACTACATATGCAAGTACTCTGAGGTAAAGTACAGCATGTATAAATAGTTATATATTAACCTCCATGTTTATGTCTATACGGGTACTTTTGTTTAAAGGCTCAATACCACTCTTGTTGTTACTAAATATGTCCCAATCTTTATTCTGGTCCACAAATGGTACTATTGTACAATATTCCAATTAAATGATACAAATTTCGTCTTGGCACACCTAATTTTCAAAACTGGACAAATTAACTAACGCAAGCCTTTTCAAATGTGACTTGGATTTAAAAATATTTTCGAACCCTCTGGACAAGTAAAATAGGAGGTAATGGATAACTAACACAACAGGTAGGACACTTATAATTAAAGATCTAGTAGTAAGAATAAGGTTATTATTTATTTTCTGGAGCTGTCTAGCCAGCAAGAGCGTTATTGTCCCTTTAAAGAACCATGAGCATGTAGACCAGGAGTGGTCAGCCTTGTAACCTCCAGCTACCAAGTATTATCTGTAGATCTTCAGATGTACCGTTTTACTTCAAATGATTAGGTTTGAAAGTCAGTAATGTCAAGACGATTTATCTTAGTGAGACTTTTGCTTCTGTTGTGGCATCGTCATTTCAAATTAGTTATAATCAGTTACTTTTTTATATTTAGATCATTATTGTCATAGGTACATTGTGCCACTTCAAATATAATGGTCCAATGTGTCATTTCTGATCCCTAAAATATAGACGATTGAGAGCATGTTTCCAACAGCTTTTGATTCTTATAGAGTATACATATATGGACATAAATGTGCTTCGCTTAAGGGCGTTGCCATGTCTAAGATTCGTACTAACTTTTCAAACTATTTCTCGGTGATACTTTAGTACCTGTCTCCTTTTCCCCTAAAAACATAAATTATCAAAAGAAAGTAGCTATTACTTCGCCGGATAGGTCAGGATTGTCAGTCAAAGGGAGGGAATCCCTCGGGAATCCCTGACCTTGGTTGGTCTAAAAATAGCACCCGAATTTTATTTGATTGTTACGATGAGAAAAGTAGCTCGCCTTTCTTGTTTCTGCATAGAAACACTAGCTTAGCTAGTTACATGCCAAAAATTATTTCTTTCGGATCAGGCAAGACTGAGAACGGTTTAGTTTTATGCCGAAAATGTATCATTTTTAAGCCAATTTCAAAATTTAATATCTTTAAAACCACAAGAGATATGTGCCCAAACTATGACTTAAATCACAGCATTATATGTCTATATAATGATCATACCAAATTTATGTGAAACAGACTTTAAAAATAATATAAAATGAATTGCGAAAATACCGTAGGTTAGACATGGCAACGCCCTTAAACCAAAGACATTTATTATATTCTTTGTATAATTTTCCATTCATTAATATTCATTTCTTGTAAAAAAAACTAATATAATTCAAGCTGTAATAATTAAACTGACAAGAATAGTAATGTGAAAATTAAAACAAAGAACTTTATGCACTTTCTAACTGTTTTAACATTATATAATTTTTATGAAATTATCCACCCACCTCGTTTAATTATTATCCCCAGATGAAAAAAGTTAAGGAAGTGTTTTAGAAATGTGATCTGTCTGCCTGTCCTTCTATCCCAAACAGTTTTGTTTACAAAATATATCTCCGAAACTGTTCAAGATATCTTTATGAAATTTTCTACAAACATCAACCTATAAAATATATAAGCCCTAAGTTAATATCCGATTGACTTTGAATTTATACACCGTGTTTAAGGTCATGAGAGGAAGAAGTCTATTGTTTTTTTGCAATTTCAAATAATTACTGCCAGAGTTATGGCCCTTGATCACTTCAAAAAATCTTGTGGACGCTCTAGTATGTTTTGTTTAAATGGAATAGCTGGGGTTTAATGTCCTACTGTTCTGGTGGAGTTCTTTGCTAATATTTATTCAGGAATTATGTAGATACTTTGCGTATTTTTGGATGGAGGCTCTTTGCTAATTTTAAAGCTAGCAAATTATGTAGATTATAATGCTTATTTTTAAGCAGACATGATATTAAAACAGATCAACAGACATACTTAAACATACATTATGCAAGAGCTAAATCTGCCTATTGCAGGTCTTTTTTAGGCCTGAAATTTTATCTAAATTATTAATTAGACATTATTTAACTTATCTAGACCATAATCAACTCTCGATGTCCTCGCTAGCCTGCAATATTTACTAGATTAGGATACAATTTGCTGCTCAAATTTCATTCATGATTTAATCATGAAATAGGTAATCAAGACTACCGGGTATGTGTTTTATTGTACCGACTTTAGTAATGATGATCGAGGCTAGGCCAAAATTTGATTGCTAAATTCTCGGTTCAGAGTGAATCAATTTGACTGAAAGTTTTAGCAAATTCTCTTTACACTTTACACTATATAGTTTTTAACTTTTATAGTGAGAACTAACAGCTCTTTATCTTTTGATAAAAACAAATGTCCCTGTTTATAATTCTACTTCGAACCATCTTTAACCCAACTTCGAGGTCTCCTCTATGCATGAATATCACCAAGTACTGACCAGGGGTTGGTTGCTCAAAACTAAGTTATTTTAACGATCCGTTAAAACTCCAACGGACATATCTTTGTAACATGTTGTTTTCTAAATTTCCGTTAAATTTACTACTGAAAACGCTATAGAATACTTTATTTTGTATATTAGCATAAATCTGTAGGAAAAATTTGCACCACAGAATGTTCTGGGCCTTTATTTCCAGCAACAATCTTTCTCTCGTGGTTTCCTCAGTGATGCAGAACGGCAGGCCTTATAGGGACAGCTGTCTAGTCATTCAGATTGGACGAAATCCTGAGGTCCCGTGTACAAATTGACGAGCACGTGAAAGATCCCTTGGCAGTTGGAATTCAGTTGCTGCCCGGGCAAAAATTTCCCTCATAGCACACTGTATGGCTTATGCCTGTCTTCATTAGACCAGTTTAGGAGCAAAACAGGGGGGTTGTTAAACGGGAATAAACGCCAGTTCATTTCATTTTCATTTCATTTATGTTTCTTCTAGCTAGACAGCCAACAAAAAGATTTAATTCAAGGTTTGCAGAATATATGAATACATTTTGAGATTTACTGCATGATGAAATTAAATTATTTTGACTTTTGTCATAAGGCAGAGACACAAAATTCATACTTCTTTGTGTCATTAAATATCAGAATGGCAAATTGTGGTGTCTCAGTGAGTTTATATTTTGGCACGCTAACCTGGAGCACCCATGTTCGGTCCCTGTCTTGTGAGTGGTGTAGGACGGAGGGCCTGGGCTTGTATAGTCGTTTAAATGAAACAAAACATTGAAATCCAGGGTACACATTGACATTCCTGTACAGGAACCCTTGAGTGTTGGAATTAAAAATAAGACTAGGCTGTAGTAAGGATGTAACGGGTCAAAAAAATTTGAACCGGTTAACTGATTGACAAAAAAAACGACCGTGACCGGTTATCCGAACCACTTTTTTTTAGTTTAGTGGCGGCATTATATTAATCGCTGGTAGGTACGCAGGATTAAAGTTTTCACACTGTTTAACTTCATTTTAAATATACTAATAGACCCCTTGTCCTAAGAAGAATTTATTTTTTGCAGCTATTTTGTTTTTCATTCAAATTTCTCGGAAGGAAACATTGCGATGTCTAACAATCAAAAATGTCATGGTATATAATACAGGCCACTCACCCAGGTATCGCATGCCGTTGTGAGACGGATTGGAAAATTGATTAAATATTATTAGTGTTCAACCCGTTACAAATACAGTATAGGAGTATTCTGTCCCCCACCTACCTCCATCTCAATGTGCAATATGCTTTAATGTAATCCATTAATAAAATATTTAGTTCGGCGCACGTCTTTATTCCCGCACATGGCATTACTTTCAGTTTCATATACGTAGTCAAGATTACCCAGACCGAAGATACAACGCAATAAGTTGCTCTTTTGTGGAGTCTTAGATCACGGTCAAAACATAATAACTATAGGCTTATAGTCCATGCAATTTTCTTAAATTTATATTTATAAATATTGCCGTATTAAAACCGTGTTTTTACTAAAAAATACTACTAATACCCGGTACCACAGAGTAACTGTGCCGGTACTATATAATTCTTATATTTACCACACGTGACCACATCGAGCCAATGAAAGGACGAAAAGATTATACCATTTGGCCACATGCCAGAGGAACGAAAGATATTTTGTTCACGGCATAATTTTTCTACGTTTTCGAACAGTGAATACGGTCGTTTTATTACCGGGAGAGTTTTGCATCAACGTGTAATATGAACAAAATAGCGTGGTCTATCTAATGCTAGTTTACTACTTATCGATATACACAGACATTTTTAATGATTTTTTTATATAGAACGAGTAACGGTCAGGGGAATGTCGAACCGGTCAGCTTGCCGAACTGAACCGTAACCGGTCAACCGAGTACCCGTTTACATCCTTAGGCTGTAGCGCTGTCGTCCACGCAAAAATTAGTTCTATAGCACATATAAATGGTGGACGCCTGTCTACATTTTTCCAGTCGATGCAGAAAAGCAGGATGTTAAACCCTTTTGCATTTCATTTCTATATCTCACATTCATTCAATCTCTCATGATTTAAAAAATAATGCTTTGATTTTCTTTGATTCTCTGTAAGAGTTTTGTTTATATTTGGGGGGGGGGTCTGAAATGGTTATAGAGTGAGGCAACTTGCGTGGTTTCGAGTAGGGTCAGCTGTCCAACCTTGAAGGTTTTCTCTGGATCCTCTGGTTTTCTCCATATGAATATGATAGTCTCAAAATAACTTAGTTTGTGTCGAGTGGACATCAAATCCCATGTCTCTCTCTATCTTTATTATTGAAAAGGTCCTCTAAATACCTTTTATAAATAACATTTCTGTTTTCATGTGAGAAAATTTTATAAAAATGATTTGGCTGATTAATAGCACACATACATGTACTTTACAAGGTTACCCACCTCTGTGTTAGATCATAAGATATATTATATGGTAATTGCTAAGACATAATTACATTGGAATGATATTAGAATGCTATTAGGTCTACTTTTTTGTTATTAAAGATACATGATGTAAGATTTAGTTAAAGAGCTGATCATTCTTGTAGTAAGATAATGCAACATGAATATATTAAAATATCATTCAAATTACTTTATTCTAAGCAAAGATATTATTAGCCAGTGAAGCTTAGGTTCGCGTCACCAGTTTTAGATTAAATTATTGGATGTCTGAACCTTTCTAATCTATTTGAATTTGAACCTGTCCAATGCAATAGCATGGAGACTTGGTTATGATCTTGTCATAAATGTATAATTAATAGTTTATATAACATTAAAGACCTAAACAAAGACCTGTAATAGGTAGATTAATTTCTTAAATACAGTAATGCCTGTTTAATCGGTCTTTAGCGACCAATTCAACCTAATTTGTTGTAGGGCAGTAAATATTTGCTTGTCCGCAAGGGATGATATTGGGGCAAGTTAATTAGCTCTCAACATTACGCTGGTAACTTAAAAAGTTAAAAAAGGCTACCTCTGTGAAACATATTGGGGTAAATAAGGTGATGATGTTGTCCCAATGCATTATTCAGATTAGTTAAGGGACAAATTCTATACGACAATACTTTTGTTTCAAAAGATTAAGCAGAATTTAGTCGGTTTACTAATTTTACTAATTACCGGTAACAGTTTAGATTAGACTTGAACATGCAGTCAGTTCCACGAGGGCAGACTGGCATCTTGACACAAAATATAGACATTTTTGACCCTAAAGCAAAAGAGGTTCAGCCATAGTCTATAAACTGGATTTTGTTTTGTGGGAGCGGTATCATTTATATGATCTATTATCCGCAGATGAAAAACAACTAAAACATCCATTCCATTGATGAGACTATTGGCAACCCCCCCGTCACTGGTGTCAGAGAAACTATGCAATGACATTTTATTTTAGCAGCGAGAATATATACTCCCAAGAAACCATTTTTTAATCTTTGCCAAAACAACCACATCATTTTTACAAACTTTGGAAGGGATTCTTTATTTTTGTTATCTTCTCTTCTCTTAGTTGTTTTGGGACGTTATCTTTGGATTTCTGCAAATCGAACTTTTTGCCCTTGGATTAAATGTTGTGTACTATAAGCTATTCCCTCCCTACATTTACATCTAGTTCAGTTCACAAAAATCATTGAACTCTGAATAAAATTAAATAATCACATTTACATCGATTTCAGGATGACTGCTTGTTTTCAATCTATAGTTGTCCATGCATAGGAAATAACAACTATCTGTCCCTTCAGATTACTAAATACTCTACCAGCTTGAGCGGGTGTAATATTCTCTTGTATTTTTGGATACATATATATAATATATATATGTAGGTTATTTTTATTTTTAATACCGATAGACTCCTTAACAACCATAACGAATAAATCAGACTGTACTAGACCTCAGTTTTTTTACGTTAAAGATGCCTATAAAGATAATGAACACTTATTTATTCTGGCGAAGTTGTGACTGTTTGAAGATGAAACATAGATCATATATTATCCTAGCAATGGTACTTGACAAATGAGTCTCCCGTGTACACATTGGCGTGCTTGTAAAAGATCTTGCTGCCCAGGTAAAAATTTCTCTCATAGCACACTGTATGGCGTATGCCCGTCCTCAATTAGCCCAGGTTAGGTGCAAAAGCGTAGGATGTTAAACCCCATTTCATTCATTACTTAAGTCTTGATTATTCATTTTATCGATCATTTTATATATCTCAGCTACTGGTATTCAAATAAATTTAAATCTTAGCCATTTGATGGGGTAAAGGGGTGATTATATATCAGGGCCGTAAAAATCCACTAGCCCGACGCCCGGGACTACCAAAAATAACTTACGGGCTAGTGACCTATTTAGCCATACTAGTCCTGGGCTAGTGCCCTTTCATTGCTGATAGTCTGTGATTTAAACTAGTCATATAGATAAATAAACTGTAAAATATTGCACTTTTATTTCTTCAATCCACAGGAAAACTCAATTAGGCCTATAACAAATCAATCTCTCTCTCTCTCTCTCTCTCGGTCTATTTATAATTATGCTAAAAATAGATCTTCAGTCAATACAATTTAAGGTCATTGTGATAATCTAGACTACAGGGGATGAAACTCTTCTAGATCTCATTGCCCTTGTTATCCAGACATTTTTAAAGTATTAAAAAAAGCAATACTCATAGTGGGTCTTGAAAATCTAGACTATCACATAACTTTGACTCTCCACCTGGTTTAAATATAGAGATTAGTGCAGGCCCGTAGCAAAGGGGGGGCCTGGGGGGGCGAAGCCCCGACTAGAAATAATCTAGCCCCCCCCCCCCCTGACAAAAAGTTGTCAACCATATGGTCGGGCGGAGAGAACCATCCAGGGCCCCCCCTATCAGTCGGGCTGCCCCC
Source organism: Patella pellucida (assembly GCA_917208275.1). Lineage (NCBI taxonomy): Eukaryota > Metazoa > Mollusca > Gastropoda > Patellidae > Patella > Patella pellucida. The sequence goes on from OU795039.1 coordinate 73,511,729, forward strand.
CCCTCCGCCAGAAAGCTGGCTACAGGCCTGGATTAGTGGGTTCAACTCGGTTCACGCTTGATTGTTTATCTAAACAAACAAAAGATTGTCTGTTATATTGTAATTCTCCGTATAGTACAAAAAACAGTTCAGTTAGAAAGAAACATTTAATGTGGTGAAATGGACGACAATCTGCAGTGTTACATTATTGACGAATAAAGTTTGTACCTTGTCCAACTACAGACTAGTGTAACTTGATCATTGATGCCGGGCTAGTGTCTGACAGTAGACTACTAGCCCGGGGCTAGTGGATTAAAAAATATTTTTACGCCCCTGTTATATATAGGTTGTCATGTGAATAAATGTCTAAATAATAATTTATATAAGATTAGAAGCCAAATAAAAGACCTGCAATAGACAATTATAGCTGTTACATAATTGCGCGTTTAAATTATTGCATTTCTGTCAAATGATACAAATTGTGTCGTATCATTAAAAAAAAAAAAAAAATGTATACAATAGATTCAGAATCAAGTTAAAGAATTAACTATGCATCAATAATAGCAAAGGTCGGCAGGAAGAGCCATAGAGAGTTGATCATTAATAAATATTAGAATAAAAAAAAACACAACACAGTTTATATAGAAAAACAATCACTGGTTTATAGGCATAGCACGACATTTCAACAAGTATTCTCTTCTCTTTATCAAGCACAAATATTAGAATAATCAATAAAAATAAGCAATTATGTATGTGACATGGTTTTATCTGCAAAAAATTCCCGTGTGTCATAGATAGTAGTATTGTGTTGCAATGATTGATATGCACTTACATGAATTCTGTTCAGAATTGGAAAGTTATTCAAACCAATGCATATGTTTTCCATTAAATCGAGTCTAACATTAACTTCAAGCTTAAAAATAATGATTATATATATATATTAGCGCATTCTTCTTTTCTTTCAAAGGTAGTTCTATAGCATTTAAACAGCTAAGTAAATTTGTTTTTGTTACATTCAACAAGTGTTTACTCCCCTAGCAAAGAGTTGTAGTGGTTTTTTTATAAACAATATTTTATTCTCAGAAAAGGATTGAGGAACAGGCTATGCCTATGTTATTATTACCTCTCTCCTAAAGTTCTAGTTGGTTAATATGAAACCACAATAATGTCTTCTAGGTAAACAGAAACAATGTCATGAATGGCCTTATATATTAAATAAAGTATATTAAAATTTATCCTTTCATTCACCCGAAGCCAATAAAGGTTATTAATGCAGGACTGATATGGTCTATTCCAGCTAATGATACCAGCAGCATTATTCTAAATTCGCTGTTTATATGGTGAGAGATGCACTTTAGGTAAACATGACAGTAAACTATTACACTATAGTCTATTCCTGATAGAATAAGTATCACCAGTGTGTTTCGGGGCTATTCTGGTTTCTAATATGCTCCCAGGTGACACATAGGGATAATTTGTAGATGAGCTAGGATTGGGAGTGTATAGCTCATTACTGGAGACGTTTTCTGGTGAAGGCGGCCGTCTGTTCATTATAAGTCTAATTCCAAATTCATTCCAATATTACTTTATATACAGTTTTTAAAATACATTATTTACAACTTCATATCAACAGGTTTCTAAATGACCTAACTCCTTACTCTATCTCCTATCTGATCTCTATATTTTTCTATATGTGTATCTCTTCTCCAATTTTGTCTCTGTATGTAGGGGTATTTAAAGCAACTAATTTGCATACAGACAAAAGGTCATCATTTCAACAAATCAAATGATAGATAAATAAAAAGGGTTAAATTGATATATATAAAAAAAATTCATTGGTTGAATAATTAATAGAATTGGTTAATAGGGTTTAAGCCATAAATAGTAACAGGTGTTGACAGCCTGATCTGACTTCATTGTTAATTATATAAATCTTTGCTTAAGATTTCTCTTAATAAGTCTGCTGGCAATTTTAGGCAATTACCTTTATAGACTTTAAATCAAAATATTAACACTAAAAGTACAGACAGACCGACTGGTAATATAAAGTCAGCCATATTGAAAAATATAAAATTAAGAAATAAATTATCCCTTCTTTAAATAAAATTTGAAAAAGAAATTAAAATTAAGATCACTATTCGGTGATATAAGCGACTTTGATAATGTGGCAGTAGCATTAATAACAGTGGTCAGATTGACTCAATATGATATGTTATTGAATGCAATTTATGTGATTGATGTGGTCTGAAAAGACACCCAAATTTTTCACAGCAATTGACACTGAATTGGTCACATCTGCAAACTTTTAAGAAGACTTCATGTATATGAACTTCACAAATAAATTAATATACTGACTGGCTCTAATCAATGTCATTTCAACAGGTATTACTATTTTGTAACATAAATACAAATTGAATGTGAATCATCTAGCATAATATATCTCAAAACAATGGATTTTTATACGCCCACATTGAAATATGTTTAAAAATAAAGTCCTGGGTATTCAGGACTAGGAATTCATGCGAATCTCTGAATCTAATTCGTGCGAGGATTCACGCAAGAGCTTATGCTGCGAATCTATAAGGATTCGCCTACAAAATTTGTAAAAAAAAGTGTAAAAAAAAAAAAAAACTCTCGGAGAATGTTTGAGTCTGACTAACACTATAAACCTCAGAATGCCTCGTTCGGCATTTTTGTCCAAATGAGGTAAAAAAAAAATGCCTCGTCTGCAGTTCCAAAACGAGTTTTTTTTTTTAATGCTCTGTTTTTGGAACGACGTATTTTGTTCAGAACGAGGCTGGGTAAAATGCCTCTCATTTACTAAACATGTTTTTTTTTTCAAGATGGTTATTAGCGGTATTTGCTGTCAGCGAATTTGTAAAAATTAAAATTTATTATGTTATTTGATACGAAAAAAAACCCAGTTCACTAATGATAGTATAACCAGACAAGGGCCTCACTGCGGCCCCGATTTCGGGGGGGGGGGGCTACTGACCATACCCCCTACCCCCTCCCCCCTCTAACCTTTTTTCGCTTTATTGAGCTTTTGGTGACATTTTATTTTCACTATAAAAAATTATTGCAGAGAAATAGACAAGACAAGAATACACACATACTATTTATTATTTTCGCATTACTTATACCCATCTGTCTTCATAATTAAACGTTTTAATTAAATTTTAATGTATGATCGTGTGCTTTATTTCCCATTTAATTGACAATTGGTATAATGTTGACAAATTTATAGCTGTGCATTTATATGACTTTGCTCCTTTAATATTTTGTGGTTATGGGGTTTCAACAGAAACAGTCAATGCTATAGATCAAGTTATTTTTTACAATAAATATAAAAAATAAACTGGCGTATTGAAAATATGTGATGAAATTTAATATTATTTGTTGTATTTAGGTCAGATAAACACTAATTTGTTGTCTGCATATCAGTTAGGTGGAGGTGTAAAACACACAGCTACCATGATTAATTTACAACCCCAATTTAGCTTTCACAATACCTCAATTGTTACTTAACACCTAAACCTGATTGGGCAATAAATTAATCAAGGCAAGGTAGCTGTGTGTCCTCAATAGTTTAACACCTTCACCTATGGCGTGTATTCTTGTCTTTTCTATTTCTCTGATTATAATAACGGTTTAATCTCACTGTGCCCCCTAATCAACTGGTGTTATAGGCTAGTGATGTGAAAACTTAAGTAAACAAAGGATTATAGACTGTATCTTTATTAGTACTGTTCATCTAGTTAAGATTAATTTTTTTAATGATTAAAATATATAAGTTAAGTTCACGTGTCATCGGTTAACGAGTATCTTAAATATTATTCACCTACCTTCTATTCAGACAGTAATCATAAATCAATCAAGTATATTATTTTTATTATTATTATTAGAAACTCACTATCATTATATAAGGATAGTTGTCACCCCCAATTACATTATATCTTTTAAAATGGCTCAAGTTTGCGTACAGTTTATTCCTAATTCTCAAGGCGGTCAAATTTTAGTAAATTTGGGGTATAAGTACAGAGTAAAAAGTGCAATTGAATACACTGACGCCATATCCCATTTAGTAGGGTCATGAAATATGTTTGATACATGGATTTGTTGTTACATTATTTGTTGTTACTTTTATTGTGAATAAAGTTGTTAATTAGTTTATTGCTAGTAGTTTTAAAAAATAGACTATACCTTTAACACCATTGTATTCAATAATCCCCTTGCTTGATTAATCCCCCCATGAGAACAATAGTAGGGGGCACAGTGAGATGTTCCCATAATAACATAGTTTGGACTTGTTTATTTTCGTATTAAATAACATAAATTTTAATTTTTACAAATTCGCGAATAACTATCTTGAAGAAAAAAAAAAACATGTTTAGTAAACAAGGCATTTTTACCAAGCCTCGTTCTGAACAAAATACCCTGTTCCAAATAAGGCCAATTTAAAAAAAACGTTTTGGAACTGCAGACGAGGCATTTTTTTTACCTCGTTTGGACAGAAATGCCGAACGAGGCATTCTGAAGTTTATAGTGTAATGAATGTCAGTCAGGGTGTTTTGAATCAAATGTGTGACTTACCCTGTAGCATACTACATGTATAATAAATAAAATAATTGTTGTGTTTTTGTTTTACTGTTTACTTCTAACTTATATTTTTGACAAATTTCTGGCTGTCCATTGTCTTTGTTATGTAATAAATTACGGCTACATCTTTAAGAAGTAAAGTGTTTATGCATATTTCAATTACAATAAAAATGTTTCTGTTTCCTAATTATTTATTTTAATCCTTCTTAACCCTTAAGCTGCTGAATTGTTGACGTCATGTATGACGTTGTCAACTGAATTGTTTTGGGAATATGTGCAGGACGTTGGGTGCCTCTACTCAAACTGATATAGCTGCCAAAACCTGCAAAGTCAACAACTGTGATCAAATTATCACAAAGTACACTCTTCATCGTTAAATAATATGTCGAACACTTCCTTGGCAGTTAGCCGTGACATACATCCCCAAAATCTTGGGAAAATTGGTGAAACAAATGTAAACAAAGCAACAAAAATGACAGAAGACTAGGCTTCTTTTGTTTAATGGAAAAGCCTATCATTCATGGGAGTTACCTCTATTAAAACGCCCAGAAATAAATACAATCGGTAATCATGGAATATTCCGGGAGCCGTATACAGAGGGCTTGGAACCGCAGGACAAGGGTTAAATAATATTTAAAAGAAACTTTACCAAAAATTACATCTGATTGTCGCTCCCTGTCCGGCCGGCAGTCTAGAGGCTAAAGTTAATATCCGATTAACTTTAAATTTATACACAGTGTTTTAGGTCCTGAGACAAAGAAGCCGATTGATTTATGGCCCTTGATCACTTCAAAAAGTCTTGTAGTCACTCTAGAAGCTAAAGTTGATATCCGATTTACTTTAAATTTTTACACAGTGTTTAAGGTCATGAGACGAAGAAGCCTATTGATTTTCAATGAATTTTGATAACTTGAATATCTAAATCCATGATATTAAATGTTTCGTATGCTAAAAATTAGCATTGAGGATAACTTTATCAAAGCCAAACAAATTCTAATGATTTTCTGATAATTACTTAATGTGTTGTTACCCTTAATCAGATTGTTAATATTTCATTAACGAAAATAGTAAAAATATGTGAGGATTCTTGTTGACTGCCCGAATGATTTAGTTGCTGTGGGCGTATCTTTATTTATTTCATTGATAACTTAGCAATAGTGTAAATATATGACAATTAATCTAGTTTATTATTTCTTTGTTGAACCTTTACTTCTTTAGTTATATTGGCAAAGACACAATTTATCTTAGGCACGTAATATCCCCAATATGTGACCTATTGATTGGACACAAATTCTCTAGGTACTTCATCTCACCTATCACCTTTATATGTGACATATTGATTGGAATCATTTTTTGAAGTCACAGGTAACCTTAAAAAAAAATGGAAGTGTTGTTTTGACTAAACATTAAATGATATACCTTTCTCTGTTAAACATTTTGCTACAATGAATTATGATCACGGATGTGCATCTAATCCATATTCAGCCACGATTTTTTGTCATTGGTTTGGTACGAAGTGGTAAGAAATTATTCAATTGGCATTCATTAGCTGTAAAAGATGCAATTTCTAATTAGAAATATCCACCGCTAGGAAGTACATAATAAGCCAATAAACTACTATGATAATACACAGATGCTGGCAATCCTTTTTACGGGTATGTAATTTTGGAGGAATAGTACTAGCTTAAATTTGAAGCCGGTACGGGTTGGCACGCTTTCATTCTATCATATTGTGAAAACACGTAATTTTGTAGGAATATTTCTGACGTAAATTTGAATACCATATGAGAATTTAATAGGAAAAATAGCGAGGTGCATCTGTTTTTATTACGACGAATTTTTTAACTTTGTTGACACGTGATTTAAATTGTGATCTGACACGTGATTTAAAATGTGGTCTGAATTTATCTACTAAAAAGATGATAAGAGTTATATGCCCCTTTTTTTTCGTTAAAAATGTCGGACAAGAAAAAATTTGAAATAGCAACACTGACATAAAACCAACCAGCCATGAATGATGTATATCGCTTTTAACTAAATAGTCACTCTCTTCAGCCTTAAGTGACAATAATACCTACTTAATGACAATTTTCTGATTTCTTACCATTTTCACTATTATAATAATTTGGAATATATACAACATGAACATTTAGATCTGTTTAATAAAATTCAGGTGTTAATTCATAAGTAAACAATTCCAATATTACAGTGTAATAAATATGACATGTATTTTAATTTATCAGTTAAGAGCAATAAGGTCAAGGTTAAAGGTAGGACAGATCCGGTTCGCACTTATCAGGGGTTGACACCTGTTGGGCTTGGCAGTCCTAATCAGTGGCAGATTAAGCTCCACCAAGGCCTGAGGCGGCAGTTGCTAGAGGGGCCTATTTAAAATGGCGTGGGCCTAATTAATTTTCGGGACAGGGCCTATGTTGATTCCCGTTGGGCCTAAACCCCACCCCCTAATATTTATTGTCTATGCGTTTTTAATCGTATCAGACAAGCCTAAAACAAGTTATTTTTACAAAATCTTTGGGCCTGAGGCTGCAGCCTCATCCGCCTCAATGATAATCCGCTACTGGTCCTCCAGACAAAATTATCCATCTCGCATTGCACACATAAAGATGAATATTACCAAATACCCTTTATTGTGTTGACAAGACATTTGATTTTATTCTAATTTCAATAAATTTGTCATCAAGTTATGCATGCCATCTGAACAGCATCTCCACCAAATGAGTCAACATGAAGCCCATTGGAATTAAAGACTCAATTTACGTCAATTTGTACATCATAAAAAGTCATGACATGTGGAAAGTTTATACATGCTTTTATCTCCTATAAATGATGTCTGCATTAAGGTTATTATGATCACCCTTAGTTTCAATTTCTTATTGAAAGAAGGCTTTAATAATAATTACTTGGAATAGGAGCCTGCATTTGTCGTAGATCCAGTAAACCAAAATATATAGAATGGTCCCTTAATGTTTTTTTAAAATGTTTTACCAAAGGTGACTGTTTGAATAATTTAAAGTATGTTATGTCAAAGTTTACATCAAATGCAATCGACTTTCTCTTCACCTCAAGCTGTGTACTCGGTCACTTTCTTTTTGTAAACACACCCTCTAGTGTATGCTGTATGTTTTCTATTCAAATATTTCCGAGTGTAAGTTTTTGAAACGATTATATCACTATCCATACAAGTATTTTGAAGTCATACTGACTATTGATTGTTTACTGTTTTCCATGGTAAATATTAATAGCTGAGGTTCATAAGTCAGGTTATACAAGTCGGTCAGCTTAAAAGTAGTTATTGTTGTTTTTGCCATTAGTAAATATTTATATGCCTAGATTCGAATTGGCAAAGTTGTCTGGGTTAGAAATGAAATGAAATGAAATGTGGTTTAACCTCCTACTGTTCTGCTCCAACTGGGCTAATGAAGACGGGTGTCTGGGTCAGACTGATCAGTTAGAAAAAGGTCAACTTCAAAAGGAGTGAACATCTATTAAGACATTTTTTGGAATTGTTCTAAAGGGTACTGTGCCTTGTTCATTAACATCTTGTGGCATTGTATACCTAAATCTGTTTCCATGGAAACCCCAAAATTATTAAATTGTAAAATTTCAAATCAGTAAAAGATATTATAACTCTATTGTTGATGTTTGTAGTTGTACAAAGTCAAATATGGATCTCTCAAACGGTTTCCGTCACAAATTATGCTCCGGAAACAAAACCAAGACGTCAAGGAACGCATTTCAATATCCCCAGATAACAAAGTCTGATCTTGTGTATTCAAATATGTTCAGACAATCTGAGTGTTAATATTATTACATCAAATACGAATACATGTGTCCTCTATGATGTTCACAGATTTCCTGAATCAACACGCTCCAGGCTTTTGGTAGGCCAAGTGAGTGAGACACGGTACAGTGGATCATAGCAATGTAGATGAACGGTTAAATGGGTTAATAGGGTAGTACCTATACATAAATTACCTTTTCTACACTACAGTTCAAAAAGTATGATGATATTTCTTGTTTGTAGGAGACATGTTGGCTTGGTGAATATGCCACTGGCTCAAAAACAAGGAGAGTCAAAGCTTCCTCAGTGTTTTCCAGATACATGATGTATTGTAGTCAAAACTATCTCATCATTGGGATGTGATAAAAAAAAGAAATGAAATGGGAATGGGGGTTAAACGTCCTACTGTTCAACTCCAACTGAACAAATGAAGACGGGCATAAGTCATACAGTCTGGTATGAGGGAAGTTTTGCCTGGACAGCAGCACAATACCCTACTCTTATATCGAATTCCAACTGCCAAGTGATCTTATACATGCACCCCAATGTATACACATGGGACCACAGTTTTCCATCCCATCCCAATGAATAGACAGCTGACCTTTTCAGGCCCTCCTTCCTGGATCACTGACAAGAGGAAGTCACATCAAAAATTTGGATGAACTGTCTCTGTCAATGAATGAATCGAACATGCTAACTATGGACTAACAAGCCAGTGTCTTACCCACTTAGCCTCTGTCGATCCCCGTGCTAAGAAAGTCTCTGGTATATCATTTACAGTATGTCAAAGATCCCCTGACAGTTTGAAAGCGAAATAAAAGTAGACAGGCGGCAGTTTCTAGACATGTAGGATTTTAAACTGCATATTATATTATTTCAGTCAGTTTATACATCAATGAGCTGTTGTACATTGTTGTCATTCAGAACCCAACCATTCAATAACCTGGATGTCATGGCTATATCTGTGTATTGATAAAACCTATATATTTTTTGTGGTTAGTAAGTTATCAGCCCACTAGTAATATTGTCTGTGATTACACAGTTCTTCATTATCAAAGCATAATAGATCTCCATATTAAAGGTTAAATGAGTCTTGAAGGGAATATAAAGTGGATGGATAAAACTGGGATGTGCTTGAAGGCCTTTTTATACGCCCACATAGAAATGTGGTCGTATATTGCCGTCGCCCCCGTCCGTCCGTCGGTCCGTCCGTCCGTCCATCGTCCACAATTTCTTGTGAACGCTCTAGGGGCTAAAATTAATATCCGATTGACTTTAAATTTATACACAGTGTTTAAGATCATGAGAGGAAGACCCCTATTGATTTTAGGCGATTTCCGATAATTGCTGTCAGAGTTATGGCCCTTGATCACTTCAAAAAATCTTGTGAACGCACTAGAGGCTAAAGTTAATATCCGATTGACTTTAAATTTATACACAGTGTTTAAGGTCATCAGAGGAAGTCCCCTATTGATTTTCAGCGATATCCGATAATTGCATCCAGAGTTATGGCCCTTGATCACTTTGAAAAATCTTGTGAACGCTCTATAGAGGCTAAAGTTAATATCCGATTGTATTTAAATTTATACACAGTGTTTACGGTCATGAGACGAAGAAGCCTAGGGATTATCAGCGATATCCGATAATTACTGCCAGAGTTATGGCCCTTGATCACTTTGAAAAATCTTGTGAACGCTCTAGAGGCTAAAGGTAATTTTCGTTTGACTTTAAATTTATACACAGTGTTTAGGGTCATGAGACGAAGAAGCCTATTGATTTTCAGCGATTTCCGATATTTGCTGTCAGAGTTATGGCCCTTGATCACTTCAAAAAATATTGTGGACGCTCCAGAGGCTAAAGTTAATAACCGATTTTTTTAAAATTTATACACAGTGTTGAGGGTCATGAAACGAAGAAGCCTAGGGATTTTCAGCGATTCTCGATAATTACTGTTAGAGTTATGGCCCTTGATCACTTCAAAAAATCTTGTGGATGCTCTAGAGGCTAAAGTTAATATCTGATTGACTTGAAATTTATACACAGTATTGAAGGTCATGAGACGAAGATGCCTATTGATTTTCAGAATATTAAGTGTTTCGTATACTAAACGTATAATGGAGGAGAACTTTATCAAAGCCAAACAAATTCGAATGATTTTCTGATAATTACATAATGAGTTGTTACTTGTTATATGATTTTAGTGTATTATAAATGTTTCATTACTGAAAAAAGTTAAATATGCGACGACTCTTGTTGACTGCCCGGACGATTTAGCTGCTGTGGGCGTATGTTTCGTTGCCTGGCAACCTATCTTTTCCATTATACAGTAATATGTAGTATACTCGTCGATTTCTGGCTGATTATTAATCACAGTGCTTGATTACAACAAGAGAACCCTCAACCAAATGTCTCTTTAATTATAATAATATGTTTTTATGTTTATTATTAAGCTCTTATAAATTTGTTGTAGGTCTAAATGAAGATTGTGTGACAAAAACATATTGTAAAAATTGATATAGCTTATTAAAAGGGCAGTTTTATTTTAGATTATTTTCTATTTAGAATTTGATATGCCATTATACAAACTAACGAATATGTGTACTCGTCCCATCAGGCAGGTTTCCCCCGAGTACTTCGGTTTCTTCCTGCAGTAATGATCGAAATCATTCGCACGATCTGTGCCAAGGGCCAAATTTGAAAAAGGCCTCAGGCCTAATTTGCTACCCTTGTAAAATGACATGATTATTATTATTATTATTATTATTAAGGCTAACTGGTTGTTAATCAGCACACATAAAATATCACAGTGCTTGTTCCATATTATATAATTACTTGTAAGCCATGTAGTAAATTTGTTGTAAATGTAGATTGCGTGACAAAAATACATTGTAGAATTATAGCTTTTAAAAGGGCAGTTCCATTTTAAACTATATTAGATTAATTTCTATTTAGAATTTGCTATAAATGTGTCATGATATACGATATTCTTACTTTATCAGTATAACAGTTATTACACTACTTTAAGGAATTAAATGTATTGTTCTCCTGTCATGCTGCTTAGAATAAACTGAAATACATGAGTGTGAAATAGTTATAGGTAGATAATTCATATGTAAATAATGTTATACAAATTTTGCTAAACCAAAATACCAGTTATTTTTGCTCACTAACTACAAAGTTTGACAATGCAGGATTTAAGCCAATTCATGGATACATTATAAAATTTTATTTTGAATAGTCAGAATTGTCAAAAACAAGATATTCTGCAGCTATCGATTTATCGATTTTAATTATTTACAAATTGAACAACCCTCAAACATGCACCTGCTCTTCATGGAAATCTAAATGTCATGGTTTCTATTGCATGCACAGCAAATGTGTAGGCCTACACAGGTTGGCGTGAGATTTTCATCCCATCTGAACCACTAACACTCTTAAAATAATAAGTTTAAGTTCAAGGTTATCATGAGTAAGTAGGTTAGAAAGGTATCTTGGATATATCAAACAGGTTAATTCTGTGTGGTTGACTTTGTTTCTAGTCATGTACAACTCTCTGAAGCTTTGGTACTGTGTCACTGATCCCAGTTGACTTTGTTTCTAGTCATGTACAACTCTCTGAAGCTCTGGTACCTTGTCCCTAATCACCAGTTGACTTTGTTTCTAGTCATGTACAACTCTCTGGAGATCTGGTACCGTGTCACTGATCACCAGTTGACTTTGTTTCTAGTCATGTACAACTCTCTGAAGATCTGGTACCGTGTCACTGATCACCAGTTGATTTTGTTTCTAGTCATGTACAACTCTCTGAAGATCTGGTACTGTGTCACTGATCACCAGTTGACTTTGTATCTAGTCATGTACAACTCTCTGAAGCTGTGGTACCTTGTCACTGATCACCAGTTGACTTTGTTTCTAGTCATGTACAACTCTCTGAAGCTGTGGTACCTTGTCACTGATCACCAGTTGACTTTTATGTTATCGTAGCTCTGTTCTCTTTGCCCTTTGACCGACCCCGTCTTCATTAGCCCACTTCACGTTGAACACTTAGACAGATGAAGCAACAAATGGCAAAATCTTATCAAAAGCATAAGGTTGTTCATGTATAAATCTTGAAATGCACCAACTGGAAGTATATATACAAGATAAGGCAAAACTTTAACATTTTATTTATCTGTAAGTACCACATATTAAACATCTAAAATGTTGAAAATTAACTTGAAAAATAACAAATCCATCTACAACATTTCAACTTCATAGACGTGCCTCTCTGGCCAGAGAAGATGTTATTATACATGTATATTCTTCAATACACCCAGTATTCAAAATACGATTTATTGGTAGAAATTCTTGGCTATCAGTCAACCACAAATACCATTGGTAAATTCCATTAAATCACTGAAAACAGTTTTTATTTTAAAGCTCAACAGAAAATTCTTCTAGAAAGACATATAAAATCCTTAATTGAGAAGTACAAAATTATTCAATCATTTGGGAACAAATCAATATTTTGAGCAGACACTTCCAGGCAGCTATTTGGACTATTTCTTTAATTTGTGTCCTAAACCCATTTTTACTAAGTATAATCTGAAGCTGTTCTTTTTAAACTCTCAAGGCTACCATACCTGAATCTGGGTCAGATAATTATGTGAACAATTGGGTTGAGTTTAATAGAGGCAGTATGTCAGGAAGCTAGTGTGTGCACAAGATAAATATGTACTGATCATGGGTCTAGCCACAGTTTTTCATCGTCACGATACCTTCCTCTTCATCCTATTACCCAAAGTTACAGCATTCATTTAAATAACACTGGTACAGTAAACTGTTCTAGGACCTATTTATTATTTTGGTTTGGTAATGAAAAGTTCCAGGGTGCGTTCCCCCCCCCCCCAAGTTATGACAAATCCATGCCCTTGACCAATGATATCACATACCTGGTATAATATGTGATAATGACTGACACCAATATTGTCTGTTAAATCACGTTATACTTATGTGATACCAGAAAGTTCTTACGTCATGAATACTTTCATTCCTTATGGGTTATAATTTTCATTTTTAATAGGTTAAAGTGTTTATAATTTATTGGGGGGTTGGGATGGCCTAGTGGTCTAGAGTGCCATGCTTCGACCTCTAGCTGGCCAGCCACCTCTGGCTTGAGCGTATGTTTCCTCCGAGCACTCTGGTTTCCTCCCACTGCTAAAGACCCCTACGCGCAAGCGAATTATTCAAATAAAATTAAAAAACATATGTTTGTCCCGAAATTTATTTTTTATCTAGCTGAGCTGCAGTAAATAAAAATTTCAGTGCTGGAATTTGTCAGCAAAAATATCTCAAAGACCAATTTTAGGAGACTGGGAAATTGATAAAAAAAATTACAGATCCCTGATTTTAGCTTCATAAAATAGGATCCGGTAGATAAAGTCTGTTAACATAGGTAATTAATTTGGCCCATGGGTGTTGAGTCAACTGGCGTGGTTTTGATTCCCCAGTTGTGTATGACAAGGAGTAGTGTCGCTTGTCCAACTTCCATGGATTTTTTCCGGGTCGTCCAGTTTGCTCCCACTGCTATAGACACCTACGCACAAATGAATTATGAAAAAAATTAACCATGTGTTAGTCCCAAAATGACCTAGTTTGTGTCAGGTGAATGTTAAACCCCTTCTCCCCCACCCCCTCTCTCTCTCGTTCTCTCTCTTATTTTGGCCCCTACATGGAGGACATACATGTACATGACTGGAGATTACTACTGAAGTTTGATTTTCTACTCAGGGTATATTGTTACCAATAAATAATCTTTTCTAATAAAGTAATGTAAATATGAGATTAGCATAGTAAAGATATTTTGGGTTGTTGATAAGGTAATTGGTGATTTTTCACTCAATTATTGAGTGCTCTTGTGTATATGAAATGTATTTATTTAATCTCTGTTGTTGATTGTATGGTCCCAGCTGGATAAACTTTGATTAACGATATGTCTCGGTCGAAAACGTGAATCGAACTCAAATTTGTGGAACACTCTTAGCTTTTTTAAATTGCTCACAACGCCATTAAAGCATGTGTTCTTAAAACAAGTTAATATAGTACTTTACTGACCAGGAATAGAACGTGACATTATTGCTGCCTTCTTTGAATTATGATGTCATGTCAAAAGTCGAAGTCAGTTACTCGACGTGCAATTATCTATTGAAAAAAAGAAGAATTTACTTTTTGCTGTACATTTTAAGCTGCTTATAAATTGTAAATGACAATATGATATAATGATAGCTGAAAGTCTTAATCTTTTCTATTTTTCTCTTTTTGCACTTTCTTTTCTTGACAGAATCGGCAATAATACCTGTCTTGAATTTATTCAAAGTTGAACTTTCCTCCAGTAGTTTAAGAAAAGTTACTTTATTGTCTGATGAACATAATGTGATATATAACACATCAAATGCCAAACTATGTAAATCATGAAAATTAATTGATGGACACGTTTTTGATCTGATCAGGGAAGGTTATCTAGGGTTTATACTTTGATTTTGTTTTCTGCATTAAACATTAAGTATATCAAAGCCCTACGGAATTTGATATTTTCAGAAAAATGTGAATTGCACACAGTTTATGCTTTTAGGAGTGCCTTTTTAATGAGGCGGATCAGGTTGATAACCCCATACCAAATGAACTCTGTACTCTGTATGGTTCTATATGGCTGTATAAATGTAGAGCAAAATTTATCAATATATATGCTAAAAGATGTACATATTGTCGTCGTAACAGATTGCATGCATATGTGTCATGATCGCTATCTCGAAAGCACTTTACTCATATCTAGAGTACTTGGGTATACATTATAAGATACAGGTAAGTAGAATATATTCTAAAAAGGTCAATGACAAATAATGTTTAAATATGTTTGCTTAATCATTATATAAATATTATAGATGACTATCGTTATTCCATTCTATATAAGATATAAGCAGTTATTTCACAATTGGTTTATTGATTGCTACTTCTGTACTCTTACCTTTTTATTGTAAACTAAGTGATGTTAAGAAACTGACCTATTTATTCTTTTTGTTCATTTTAAGTAGGTCTATAAAGAAAACATACTTATATATCGGTTTCTAAAATACTAAACCCAAACTAGATATTTTATCTACGTCACTGTTCTTATTAAAACAAATCATTAAAACAGATCATTATTACGTGTGTACCTAAAACAATAGCCATTCCTTTTTAATAGGTGAAGGGGGTTTGATGGCTGAGTGGTTAGCGTGCGAGCGCTGTATCATAAAGCCTGTCATTGAGTCAACTGCAGTGGTTTGAATCCCTGGTTGTACGTGTCAAATAGTAGGGTCGCCTGTCCATCCTCTTGGGTTTTCTCCTGGTCCTCCTGTTTCCTCCCACTGCTAAAGGCCCCTACGCTCAAGCCAATTATTGAAATAAAATTAAACCATACGTTAGTCCCGAAATGACTAATTGTGTCGAGTGGACGTTAAACCCCATTTCTCTCTCTCCCTCTCAATAGGTGGAAAACTAATTAACCTACTTTTCTGCTCCATCTGAGCTAATTAAGTCAGTGTGCTATAAGGGTCATTTAATACCTAGACAGCTCTCCTATGGCTACTATTATTTCCAATTCAATGTGTACACAGGACTTCAGTTTTTCTTTAGATCCGAATGACTGCACTCTTTGTAAGGGACAACCTTGCTGGAAAGTCTAAAGGAAATTTTTACACTAAAACCAGGATCGGAACGGGGATCTCTCAATTTGCAAGTCAGCACCGCACTCACTGAGCTGCTTCCTAATTGGAAATGTCAGACTAGTTGTAAGGAGGAACCATAATAGAACTTACAGTTCTCTGCAATTGTTATACATAATTATTACCCCTGACACCGAAGACTTGGGAGCCGTGTTTTAAATGCTGCTGGTGGGCATATGTTACAGGTTATTACTTATAGTTACAAACTTACAATGTCTGTTTTTTTCGACATATCACATTAGGCTTTCATATAGTCTAGTTATATAAGGTTACACAGAATGGGTGTGATAGTTAATCAGATAAAACTCTACTATCACCTGTGGGCAAGAAGTAGATCACAAACCTAAATGTTATTGGTAACTGCAATTTGTAATCGTAATAATTCTTATCTACAGCTACAATTTGTACACTATTCAAGGCTCTAAGCATGTAAAATTAGGTTCAATTGTCAAATATTCAACACATATCAATAATCATCACAGTTCACATGGAATTAAGTAATTATGTGAAGTAGTGAAGAGTGGAACACTGAAATCATAATCTTATCTTACCAAACAGTTTTTATGTATTTTTAAGTGATTCTAGCTGGTTCAGCGGCCATTTTACAATAAACAGATATTTTGCATACCAGTTGGGTTTAATCAAATCATATAATTATACATTAAGGTTTCACCTTTATTTCAATGGGAATTGGTTTATAATATGTAAAGCTATGTACAGAACAATTTGGGGTCAGTGTAATTGGAAATTAAGGGAGTTATAGGCTAGTAACTTGTTCAAAGGAAGGCCTTAGGTCGGTCGACTACTGTGGCTTGAACAAGATTGAAGACATCAACAGTGGAACCATTTAATTTTTCTAGAATACAATTATACTGGTCAGCACTCAGCATCTCCACTTGAATTCAAAATTCAACAAAATCGACATTCATTCTGCCATAGATTAATAAAAGAATGATCTAGTCATTTGAATTAAATTTTAATTAAAATCTAAATCAAGTTTGACTGTAAAAGCCGAAAGTAATTTCATCTGATTTCAAAGATCAGAAGAAAGCTACAAACTTTGATTAACTGGAATTCTCATTAAACCGTTAATTATGGTACAGTATATACCATGTTTTGGTAGACTGCAACCTAATAGCTGATTATCGTGATAAATGAAGAACAGTTTTCCTTTGATTTATGGGTAAAAAAAACATGTGGTCTTGTTCATATATCTGGGTCGTTATTGACTCAAACTTCACCAATAACACAACATGTCTTCTTGTTAAAATATATCGGTCGTTATTGATGAAAAAATTGTTTACAGTTGTTTACTTGTTATAATAAGTTAAAAATGTTAAGTGCATGAGACAAGTTATTGTTACTTTTTCTTAGGCGGTGAGTGGTCTAGTTGTTTAACGCATGTGCCTAATAAGACCATATGGTCGTCAATTTGTCAAATTACTTGTCCCGTGGTTTCTTATCCAAGCTGAAGTTCCCTATGTGCAGGGCTCTCACTGTCGGTCACCAAAGTCACTATTTGGGATAAAAATATCAAAACAGTAAGTGGAATTTGATTATGGGGACAACATTTTGCTGCAATGGCAATTTGTTTTGGAAACTGGCGGAATAAAATCTTAAAATTCTTATCATATCCTAGATTAACCATTATATTGGGTGTCAATGGCGTTGTGGTTACACTATAATCTGGAATGTGTCAATCAGTAATACTTACAGCTGAAGACTCATTTGTTTAGAGAATACTACCAGAATTAAACTTTCTATTCACTGTTTATATAAATATTGACTCATTGCGCTTTGAGCATGCTTTTGGATGGATTTGGCGCTCTATAAATGTACATTATTATTATTATTATTAATTATTATTGTCTTCAAATAATGATTAGTTGATTGATAATTGCCTAATTATTTATTCCAAGCGGTGATTATTTGATGTTTCAATTTATCTTTAAAAAAAAATGCCCGACACTTGATAGTTGAATTCAAATGAAATGTAAAATATAGAAGCATGCCTATTTGTACATTTTATTTTTAATTTACATATTACCGTCACCAAAATGTTCTAAACTGAACGACAAGTATAGCTCAAGGCATCTGTTAAAAATATAATTGAAATTTTTGTCATTCTATCAGGGATTCAGATTCAGTTACCTTTACAGTACATGAAAATACTAATAGAACTATCTTACACACAAAACATAAATTTATAGAAAATTTGCTGTCCTTGGATGAGGTTTGACGTAAAAATGCAGAAAAATATTGTACAATATGGTATGCAAATAGACTAAAGTCACCTCAAAAAAATCTGATCTGATCCTAATAAATTGACTCAAAACTGGGCTTCAGTTATATGTTAAGACAAATTCTTTGAGTTGTTGTATATTGTTATTATATCTGTAAATATTTTTGATAGGCAGACAAAAAATTCCAGTTGGTAGCAAAATAATATGAACATTTTTGTACATGAAAATTATCATCCATTTTTGCAGAAAACAATTGGAAGCCAGTGTGAGCCCTGCCAATGTGTATACAAATAATTTAAGCTGGCATGGTTTTCCTATTTATAATTGACTTTAAATAAGGTCACTGCAGTAGATCCAATGAAAGATAAATTAGGTATCTGTATATAATTCACCTGTCATTGTTTTATTTTTAAGTAATCTTAATAACCTGTATGTGATAAATATTGAGATTTCTTTCAAATAATGTAGAAATAGTCATCTCAAAATAATGCTTCTGATTTAACAGACTTTTAACAAGTATCTATTTTAATGAAAAAGGATACAGGAAAGTCTAGGTTGTTTGATGTGTTAGGAGATGTTACCTTGAAACCAATCATCATATCCTTTCCTGGAATACAACTTTAGGAAATATGATATCACCAAGGGAATTTTGAAATGTAATTCATTTTAAAAAAATGTTGCCACTGGGAGAAAATTAAATTCTTTATCTACTGGAGCTTTTACATTAGCTTTTTTTGATAATGTAAACCAGATCGAGGCAGAATAAAAGGGAATAAACTTATTATCTCGGTTGGCTGAAGAATATTACAATAAATTTGGGAGTGGTGTGCAGAAGAGGGTGGGGGAGGGGGGGGGGGGGTAGTACATTTGTGATTGGTTTTAAAATGGAACTCGTCCAATGAAGTCAAAGGTTTAATGAGAAATATTTAGAGTTAGACATTTATTCACATGACAAAAGCCCATATTCCAACTCTGTAGGCCATCGGATGGTCTCGATTTTTATAAGCCCACATTTTCATGTGCACGTATATTGTCGTCACCCCTGTCCCCAACTGTTTGTGAACACTCTACAGGTCACAATTTTTAAACTTGAAATATAGGTTTTATCACCATAAGATCTCAGTCCTTCATGGATTATGCCTTATGGCCCCTGATTGTACGAAAAATGAAGTTTTAAGCTTGTGAACACTGTAGAGGTCACAATTTTATAACCCAAAGATCCTGATTCCTGTCGATATATGGGCATATCGGATCATAACTTCCTGAATTATGTCCCCTGATTATACGGAAAATAGCCATTTTTAGCTTGTCGACCCTCTGGAGGTCACATTTATTATCCAATTTAAAAAAAAATGTTGTATCACCCTTACACCGTAATGAAGGTTGAGTGCGAATTTCGGGAAAATCCGACCAAAACTACCAGACAAAATGGACGCCATATGTACACGAATAGTGTAAAAAATATGGTATATCAAGGTTGAGGGCCCAGTAGAGGTCACAATTTTAACCTGATTGTGAATGCATGTTTATAACCTAAAGATCTTGATTCCTTTCGATATATTCACATATCGGATCGTAACTTCCTGAATTATGGTCCCTTATTATTTTTTAGCTTGTGGTCCCTCTAAAGGTCACAGTTATTATCCGATTTTGAAAACCGTTCGAATATATCCCTGTTACACCGTAATAAAGGTTGAGTTTGACATTGGACTAAAATTGCCAAACAAAATGGCCGCTTGTACGCCAATAGTGTAAAAGTATGGTATATCAAGGTTGTTACTAAACAACATTTAATTGTTAACACCCAAGACGACTTAGCTGCTGTAGGCATATGTTTTTTGGGTAAAATTTACAATATAATTTTTAGTAGATTTTAATTAAAAAGTATTTATTTTATCAAATCTGTTGTTATTATCAGAAGTTGAAGGCTTTGATATATCACCATACAGTGGTATTGTTATAGATTTTTATAGATCCCCCAACACTGCCACAATTGATCATGTATATACAGTAATATTATATATTTGTCATTACCATAAGTGATCTGCCTCAAGGTTAGCTTAACCGACATTGGCTAAGAGAACTATTGCCACAAGCTTTAAAATGTACTTCAAGTTTTTAAATGGCCATAAATATAAGAAAGTGTTGGGTATATTATATCACATCTAAGTTATTTTGCCAATTGGAGGGGTCGGTTGGCCGAATGGATATCATAAGGCCTTTCATTGAGTTAAGCGGTGTGATTTCAACTCCCCGTTTGTACCTGGGGGATCACATGTGTAAGACACTGGCTTGCTAGCCCAGAGGTCGGGTGTTCGATCCCTGCATTGGCCGAGAATCCAGATTTTCCTCCGTGGTCTCCCCTTGTCGACAGCTGTCTTGTCGTTTGGATGGTACGTAAAACCCAGGTTCTGTGCACACATTGGTGTGCACGTAAAAGATCCCTTTGAATTTTCCTCATAGCACACTGTATGGTGTTTGCCCGTCTTCATTAGCCCAGTTTAGGAACAGAACCGTAGGACATTAAACCCCATTTCATTTTATTTGTACCTGTGGGTTTTCCTGGGCTACTCCACTCCTACTGCTGAAGACCCCAACAGGCAAGAGATTTTTTTAAATAAAATTAAACCATGTGTTAGTCTCAAAATGACCTAGTTTGTATTGAGTGGATACTAATCTCTCTCTTTATCTCTCACTCACCAATTGGTAGTATGTGCCTTTGCAATTTGAATCATTTGTGCTGCATTATTATACTAATTGTTTTGTTTTATTGGAAGGTTTGGTTATTTATTTGGGGGATTGGGGTGGAGGGACATAAATCAAGCGAAAAGAATTTGTTAATAATCGAAACCGAAAGGTTTCCAATACCTTGGTCTACTCTGTATTTGTAATAGGTTATCAGAAAATAAATATGCTTGCTGACAACTTAGGAATGTTGCTTTAAGGAGGTCAATCAATTGTGACCGACTCCTGTTTTATTGGTAATCATTTAACATGACCACATTTTAAAGCGACAGAGTTTTACTCTATTTATCATCAGTAAGATTACAAGATAGTCTATGGTTCTGCTTCTTTTTTTCTTTAAACAAATTTTAAGTTCATTATTACTGAACCGTTAAGGTATAGAATTTTGCTCTACTAATTTGCATTAGTGGACCTTCAAAAAGAATATGTAACTTTGAAGCTTTAGTTTGTACAAAATTTCTTAAACATGACTGCTCTTTTAAGAGTATGTTATAATCATTAGATCTCATTCTTTAAGAAATACACCATGTACTATAATTCATTTATCAGTTTGTTATTGATTGGAAAAAATGTATGTTAAACATGACTGCACTTTTAAGGGATCCAATTTGGCTGTACTTTTCATCAATATGAGACTAGGGTATAATATCAGCTATTATGTTACAGGATTTCCTTTATAAAATACTATAATTCCCCTATTAGTAGATATAAGAATGCTTGATTCTCTTTTTTTTGGACCATTGAAAATCTCTTTTTTTTCTCAGAATTCCAATTAGATTTTATATTCGATTTAAGTGGGTGTTGAAGATGAACTATAATACATTAATGATAGAAATTTACCTTTTTTTTGCTTGAAATTCTTTTTTTTTTCATAAATAAAAATTGATAATTTGGTAACTCGTTAGATTATATATCTGCCGCTAGAAGGAAAAACTGTATTAAAGGCCCAATACCACTCTTGTTGTAACTGAATTTATA